>CM035625.1:30352841-35352841 GCA_020496765.1 Gossypium stocksii | reverse complement strand
TTTATTTTTGCAATTAAGTCCTAATTACTCAAAATCATCAAAAGTTTCTTTACAATATATATTAACCCAATCCACATCTTTCACAATTCATCATCAAACCATAAAAATCACAAGCTCTCCTTAATGGAAAAATTCAAAATATTCATCAAAATCAAAAATCAAAGCTTGGGTTTTGAATATTACTAAGCAACGATCTCAAAAACTTAAAATTATCAAAAATCGAGCTAGTTACGTACCTTAATCAAGCTTGACTATGGCCGAACCTAGGTTTTCTTTTTCCTTTCTTGCTTTCATATTCGGCTATGGTGAGAAAATATGAACATTAAGCTTGTTTCATAATATAACATATATTATATAGTTTTAAACTGGGTTTCCTATTTTACCCTTCTAAAATTTTAACCAAGCTTTATGCTTTAATCCCTTTTTCGTCTCTTAATGGCATAATGGGCATGAGTTGGCTTCCTTTCATGCATTAACATATATATATATACATAATATCTTGTTATAAAAAAATGATAAAAAACAAACTTAATTTACATAAATGTATAACTTTAATAAAATATTATAAAAACTATATAACAATTATCTAATGCCTTCCAACTATTATACAAATGGGCTATTTACAACTTAAAGGCTTCCATTAATAAAGCCATTAACAATTAGGCCCTTTTAGAAATAACCACTAAATTTTCTCTTTTACGCGATTAAGTCCTTTTATTAAATCGGACACTCCAACAACAAAATTAAATCACGAAAATTTCACAAATATAAATTCAAACAAAATAAACACATAAAATAATTTTAAAATATTTTTTGACTCGGATTCGTGGTCCCGAAACCACCATTTCGATTAGGGTCTAAATTAGGCTGTTACAAAGGGTACTTGTTCTTTATGGTCACCTTGTTAAGTTGCCAATAATCAATGCATAACCTTATAGAACCATCTTTCTTTATCACGAATAACACAGGAGCACCCCATGGGGAATGACTTGGTCTTGTAAAACCTTTATCTGTCAAGTCTTGTAATTGAGTTTTCAACTCCTTTAGCTCGGTCGGAGCCATTCTATAAGAAGTAATAGAAATAGGTGTAGTACCTGGAGCCAATTCTATACCAAACTCTTCCTCTCTAACTGGAGGTAATTCAGGCAACTCTTCCTGGAAGACATCCTAATACTCACAAACCACTAGCACTGACTCAATTTTCAACTCTGACTCTTTGGTATTGATCACAAAAGCAAGGTAAGCTTCATACCCTTTTCTTATACATTTTCGAGCAACCATGGAAGAAATTACTATAGGTAAGCTCTCAAAATCATCTGAGTCCACTCGGAAAGTTTCACCATTCTCACGTTTCAGTTCAATAAATTTTCTACCACAATCCACTACTACATCATGAGTGGTTAACCAGTCCATACCAAGGATTATATCAAATTCCTCGAATGGAAAAAGCATGAGGTTAGCTAGGAAATAATGACCCCTAATCATCAAAGGGCACTTTTGGCATACTTTTTCTACTAACACACATTTGCCTAGGGGATTGGATGCTTTTATCAAAAATTCCGTAGACTCTACGGGTAAACTCATGCTAGAGACTAGTTTTATGCAAATATAAGAGTGGGTAGACCCTGGGTCTATCAAAGCAATAGCAAAAGTTTCATGAAGAGAAAATGTACCCATGATTACACCGGGTGATGATGCCTCTTCGCGAGCTCGAATGGCATACGTTCTGGCTGGTGCTCTACCCTCGAGTCTCGTAGTCTATTCTCTTGGCGCACCTTTACTACTAGTTCTTGTAACCGAGTTTCTCTGGGGTCTGCCTCTAAAGGGAGCATTACCTGATCTTGCACTTTGATCCTTGTCTTTTTCGGCCATCTCAGGGCACTCTCTAATAAATTGGTCCTAAGAACCATATTTGAAGCAAGCTCTCTCATGTGCCCAACATTCATCGAGGTGGCATCTATCACACTGAAGGCACTCAGGTCTACTGGGTTGTGTGTTACCCACACTCGCAACAGAGGTGGTCTGAGCTTTAGAGGCTGAATACTGTCTACCTTAGCCTTTCTAGAGAACCCAACTGAAGTAGCTGATCGTGTAGTAAATTCCTTTGACTTTTTAGAGGAGGGATGGAACGACTTACCAACCGGTCTCTTTCTCGAGTCACGAGACTCCATTATAGCTTTCCTTTTTTCTTTGGCCAACTCTTCAGCCTTACAAGCTCTATCTACTAGCACAAGAAACTCTTTCAATCCAAGAATACCAACTAACATTTTAATGTCCTCGTTTAATCCATCCACAGACCTCTTGCACATGATGACCTCGGTGGATACGTATTCTCGAGCGTATTTACTGAGTCTCACGAACTCATGCTTGTACTCAGTTACGGTCATCCAACCTTACTTCAACTCTAGAAATTCCTTACATTTCTGATCAATAAACTGAGGACTGATATACTTCTTACAAAACTCCTCTTGGAAAACTCCGAGTTGACCCTTTTCCTTGGTACCACTAACACAAGGGTGTTCCACCACTAATAGGCAGAATCTCAAAGGAGAGATACTACACACTTCATACTTTCCTCAGGTGTGCAAGATAATTTATCGAATACCCTGATGGTATTCTTTAGCCAAAATTCAACTCTTTCTGGGTCATCATCTTTAGTAGCCCGAAACTCTTCTACCCCTTGTTTCCGGATCCTATCAACCGGGGGCTATTCTAGTCTTACTACCTCTGTAATTTGGGGAGCTGCTGGGTAGATTGAGGAATAGTAGGGGGTGGAGCTCGGTGTTGAGCGGCTGGGTTCATTTGAATGAACTCAGTGAACCACTCATTCATCATTTGGAAGAAGGCCTCCTAGGCCTCTCCTCCCTGACTAACTGTAGCTGGTCTATTTTCTAACCCAGCTGGCACCGTCCCTTCAGCGGGAGCCAACCATTACTTTCTACATCATCTGCCGTAACTCATTCAGGATCATTTACTATAAGAAAACACAATTAGATTGTTAGGAGTCGTCACACTACCATATCACATATGTACATGCGTATGGCGTGTATAGTTAGACTCCTGCATGTGTTAGGTTAGTCCTAGAATAGACTAAACACTAGGTCTGATACCACTAAATGTAACATCCTTAACCCGAGTCCTACGTTTAGATGGGGTACGAGGCATTACCATATTTAATCTTCCTTAAATTTACTAAAACGAGCCTTAATTCTTGCTCCAATTTAAAACTTTTGCAAACACATTCTTGATAATCTTATTATGAGCCTACGAGGCCCAAAACACACATTGGAAGTGGTTTAGAATCAATTTGGGAACTTTTGAGCTCTATGAAAAATTTTGTTTGAAATAGGGCCACACATCCATGTGAAGTGGGACACGCCCGTGTAGGCTAGCCGTGTAGTCACACACACCCATGTCCCTAGCCCGTGCTAAATTTATTTCTCATTTCAATCCTATCAATTTTAACACAGTTTGGGCACATGCCCGTGTCTATCGCTCGTGTCACTCATATGGCCTAGACACGCCCGTGCCAATAAACCGTGGAGTACTCTGATCAGATTGCTATAAACAACAGGCATTCACACGGCAAAGGCACACGCCCGTGTGCTCAACCAGTGTGCAATTCTGACTTAACTACTTAAGATGCATTGAACACATGGTCGAACTACACGCCTTTGGTGTAGACCGTGTGTCACACATGGCCTAGACACACGCCTGTGTGCCTAACTCGTGTAGACAATATAGGCTATTTTCCAAGCCTATATGCCACCCTGAAACACAAAAAAACTCATACTAACTCCAGTCTCACAACTCATGGCATAATATACATTCTAGACATTTGTAATTAAGGCACTCACCTGCCACCATGCATATCATTCTCATCCATCATTAATCTACTTAAACTTGTAAACTTGCATACTTATGAATTTCATCCACATTGCATAAAACATAACTTAGACAATATTAGCCCATTTCAAGACCATTGCAATGCGACTTGAGTGACAATAATAACCACCACATTGGCTACTTCAAAATGACACATATCAAAATAACTAAACTTGCTATACATGCCATACATCAAAATAATTAACTTTACTATACCAAAATGAATTCCTTGATAGTGTGACGTAGAGCTTTTTCTCGTAACTTACTCAATTTTATAACATGTTTACTCTCATGATTTACTTACTCTTGTGACTGGCTCTTTCTCATGACTTACTCATTCACATGTCCTACTCATTCTCATGCCTTACATTTTCATATTTTCTCATAACTTATTCAAGTGTACCTGTAACACTCATCATGAAACTTTAGTCTCTCTCATTAGCTAATCAACTTGGGTACAGTCTCTTTTAACATGCTTAGAATATCGAAGGATACCCGTAATGTCATTCTCATGTTAAGATAACAAAGCCATATCCTAGATATGGTCTTACATGGGATCTCATGTCGATGCCGAAGCTATATCCCAGATAAGGTCTTACACGGGATCTTATATCGATGTTGATGCCATGTCCTAGACATGGTCTTACAAGAGATCGTAGGATGATACCGATGCCATGTCCTTGACATGGTCTTATACGGGATCCCTCTTAGATGCCCAAGTCATGTCCTAGACATGGTCTTACAGGGGATCTATATCTCATCTCGGTGCCGACGCTATGTCCCAAACATGGTCCTATACGGGACCTCATCTAGCTGTCAACGCCATGTCCCAGACATGGTCTTACAACGGGTTACAACTAGATGCCAATGCCATGTTCCATACATGGTCTTATATGGGATCTCTGTTCAGTGCCAATGCCATGTCCTAGGCATGGTCTTATATGGGACCTATAATGGTCATGACTACTGTACCCCTCGATTTCTTTATCATTTACATGAAATTTCTCTTTTACTTCTTCATCATTTCTTACAACAATTCATATCATATATTTATAGAAGTAACATGAAATACATGGAAAATCATCATAATAATTTTCATGAAACATAAGGCTAAATTATCACATACAACTTGCCTCGGATATGAAATGAGGGTGAACGCTCAAATTTAGTCAACCACCTTACTTTTTCCCCGATTTCAGTCCAGGCTTTGTGTTTCTTGATCTAAAATGACAAATTAATCTAATCTAATACACACATTGGCTAAATAGCCAATAATTAATACCTTGGCAAAATTTATAATTTTGCCCCTAAACTTTTGCATATTTGCAAAAATAGTCCCTAGGCTCGTAAATGGAATGCACTTATTTTCTTGGTTACCCAAGCCTAGCCAAACCTTATATGTATTCATAACAGCCCATATTTCTCATCAATTTATACTTTTACCACACATTTTACTAACTTTACAATTTGGTCCCTATTAGGGACTTTTATGAAAAATCACCCACAAAAAGGTGTTTACTACACTTTAGACTTTCATATTCTACCACTAGGCATCAAAATACTTGCATGTCATGTATGGGTATATTTTTTAGCATAAGCCCTAGCTTAAATTAGTGGTAGAAATAGCTTAATCGAGTTATGAGGATTTCAAAAAATGCGAAGAACATTCAAAACAGGGCTAAGAGTCACTTACTTGGAGCTTGAAAAGTTGAAACAAACCCTAGCTATGGAGCATGAGAATTTCGGCACCCATAGGAACAAGATGGACACATTTTTACTTTTTTCCCTTTTATTTCATTAATTTATCAAATGACCAACATGCCCTTATGGCCTTTCTTTAAAATTTTACCCTTCTTTGGGCATTTTTGTCCATCAAGCTATAAAATGATCTAATTACAAAATAAGGACCTCTAATAATTTTTATAATGCAATTTCATAGTTAAACATTCTAGAAACTCATATTTTGCAACTTTTTCAATTTAGTCCTAAAGGACAAGTTGACCATTTTTTCATAAAAAATTCTTCATGAAATTTTCTCACTATCATGCAATCATATCAATAACTTAATAATAATCATGAAATATATTTTTCTACTTCAGATTTGTGGTCTCGAAACCACTATTCTGACTAGGCCATAATTTGGGCTGTTAAATTAACAGTATGCTCATTCGAGCTATAATATCCGCAAAGAATGCAGGATTATAATCAGTACGGGAAAATCACGTATCCATCGAATTTCATTCTTCAAACGGAACTTATCATTTATTGAGCAATTTCAGGCATGTGATTATTTTCAAACATTAATCATTTATACAATTTTCACATATACAACATTTGATTCAAGCATATAAATATACATTATTAGGTTACATGAACTTACCTCGTCATTTGTTCGTATATAAAAGTCTACTAATCTCGCACCTTTTCTTTTCCTCGATCTGACTCTCTATTTGATCTTTCTGGATCTATCTAAATGAATTTAACATCAATTTATCACATGTCATATTCAATTGGATTCCATTTACATCTTAGGTAAAATTACCATTTTGCCCCTATACTTTTCATAAATGACAAGTTTGTCCCTAGGCTCGGAAAATGAAATTCATGCAATTTATCCCTTATTTCAAGCCTAACCAATTTCCATATATAACAATAACAGTTTGTAAATTTCACAAAAATTAGAATTTTTCTATGAATTTTACAACTTTACAATTTAGTCCCTCAATAACAATTTCATCAAAATTCTCTTTGTAAAGTTGTGTATCTATTAACAACATTTCATTTTCTACCATAAATTTCAAAATTTCAGCATATTCATCCGTGGAAAATTTTATATACTTTGATATCTTTTCAAATTAATCCCAAAAATAGATAAATTAAGCTATTCCAATCTAAAAAATATAAAAATTACTAAAAACGGGACAAGAATACTTACCCAATTAAGCCAATAAAGTTTGTTTTCTCTTTCCTAGGGTTTCCATGAAATTTGGGGAAGAAGCTGACATAAAATTATGATATTAAACCTTTATTTAATTTATCTTCTTTTAATTATTCTCATTTCCAATTTAGTCCTTATCCTTTTCCAATTTTCCCATGGATGAATCACCAAAAATATCTACTAAATTTTTTTAATGGTCTAATTACCATATAAGGACCTCAAGTTTTAAATTCCATAGCTATTGGTCCTTCTAGCTACTAGAATTTAACTTTTGCATTTTATGCAATTTGGTCCTTTCCATAATTAAACACATAATCGGTAAAATTTTCTTATTTGAATTTTCATATGATATTCCTATCATAATGCATACCATCCAATAATATTAAAATAAATTTTCTTTCCAGCTCGGATTTGTGTTCCTGAAACCACTGTTCCGATTTCACTAAAAATGGGTTGTTACAAATCTTCCCCCTTAAGAATTTTTGTCCTTGAAAATCTTACCAGTAAGGAGGTTCGAGTATTGCTTCCTCATTGTTTCTTTGGGTTCCCAGGTAGCTTCTTCTATTCCATGTCATTGCCAAAGAACTTTTACCAGATCTACCTTTTTATTACTTAACTCTTTTGTTTCCAGTGATAGAATTCTGATAGGTTCTTCGTTGTAAGTCATATCAGGCTGAATCTCAACTTCTGTCGAATAAATAATATGTGACGGATTTGATCGATACCGTCGTAACATTGTCAAGCTCTGGAGATAATGCCAACTAATAAGCAACATGTCCAATTCTTTCAATAATCTCATATGGCCTGATGAATCGTGGGCTCAATTTTCCTTTGCGGCCAAACCAGAGAACTTTTTTCCAATGTGATACTTTCAAAAATACCTTATCACTGACATGAAATTCTATCTCTTTTCGTTTAAGACCGGCATAAGACTTTTGGCGATCAGAGGCTGCTTTCAAACTATCTTGAATTACTTTCACATTTTTTTCTGTTTCATGGACTAAATCAACTTTGTGTAGCTTTTTCTCACTAAGTTCTATCAAGTACAATAGAGTTCTACATTTACGACTGTACAGAGCCTCATACGGTGTCTTTTTAATACTGGACTGATAACTATTATTATATGCAAATTCAGCTAAAGGCAGATATTTTTCCCAATTACCTTCAAATTCTATAATACAACACTAAAGCATATCTTCAAGAAACTGAATCACACGTTTTGACTAACCATTGGTTTAAGGATGAAATGCGGTACTAAAGTGCAATTGAGTACCCAAAGGTTCTTGCAATTTGCTCCAGAATCGAGATGTTACATTCCATTTAGGCCCTATTTCGGGATGTTACATTTCTCCCCCTTTAAGGATTTTCATCCCTAAAAATCTTATCTGTGAATAGATTTGGATACTGTTTTCGCATAGCCTCCTCGGGCTCCCATGTAGCCTCGTCTATCCTATGCCTATTCCATAATACTTTTACAAGTGCAATACTTTTGTTCCTTAGTTGCTTGACCTTTCGAGCTAGAATCTTTACTGGTTCTTCACTGTAAGCCATATCTGGCTGAATCTCAACCTCTGTCTGTGAAATCATATACGACAGATCAAAATGGTAACGACGTAACATGGACACATGGAACACATCATGAATCTTCTCTAACTCTATCGGTAGCGCCAACTGGTATGCTAATGTCCCAACTCTTTCAGTCACCTCAAACGGTTCAATAAAACGTGTACTTAGTTTGCCTTTCTTGCAAAATCTAACGACTTTCTTCCACGGGGATACTTTCAAGAACACTTTGTCACCACCTTGATACTCAATCTTTTTTCTTTTCAAATCTGCATAAGACTTCTATCTATCTGAAGCTGCTTTCAAGCAATCTCTAATAACTTTCACTTTCTCTTCAGTTTCTTTAACTAAGTCAACCCCGTAAATCTAATTTTCTTTAAGCTCTTTCCAATTCAAAGGTGTGCAACATTTACGTCCATACAAAGCTTCATAAGGTGCCATCTTCAAACTTGACTAATAACTATTACTATAGGCAACTCTACCAACGACAAATATTTTTCCCAACTACCTTGAAATTCTAAGACATAACATCTGAGCATATCCTCAAGTACCTGAATAACTCTCTCTGACTGACCATCAGTCTGAGGATGGAAAGTTGTACTAAAACTCAACTTTGTGCCCAAAGCTTCCTGTAAGTTCTTCCAAAACCGCAAAGTGAATCTTGGGTCTCTATTTGAGATAATCGATAATAGTTCTCCATGTAGTCTGACTATCTCTGAAATATACAACTCGGCCAACTTGTCAAGTGAATAATCCATGTGAACTAGAATAAAATGAGCCGACTTTGTTAGCTTATCAATCACAACCCATGCTACATCTTTCTTTCTCGGTGTCAACGGTAATCCTGTCACAAAATCCATAGCAATTCGGTCCCATTTCCACTCAGGAACTAACACAGGCTGCAATAAACCTGAAGGCCTGATGTTCAACTTTTACCTGCTGACAGATCAAGCATCTAGAAACAAACTCTGAAATATCTCTCTTCATTCCTACCCACCAATACATTTTCTTCAAATCATTATACATCTTCGTACTACCTGGATGAATAGACAAGTAATTGCTGTGCACTTCCTCTAAGATCTTTCGAATAAGCTCATCATTCTTTGGTACACATATCCAATTTTTGAACATTAAACAACCATAAGAACTGATCTAAAAATCTGACTCTATAACCGACTCACACTGAGCTCTTTTGGCTTGCAACCCACTGTCATCTTTCTGAACTTCACAAATTTCTTCAAGAAACATTGGCTTAGCTCTTAATTCGGCTAAGATAGAACCATCACTTGATAAGGTTAAACTAGTGTTCAAAGCTCTTAATGGAAATAAATATTTTCTACTCAAAGCATTAGTAACTACGTTTGCCTTACCCAGGTGATAATCGATCACTAGTTCATAATCTTTAATCAACTCTAGTCATCTTCTTTGCCTCAAGTTCAAATCTTTTTAAGTCATTAGGTATTTCAAACTATTATGATCAGTAAATATTTGGCATTTCTTACCATACAAGTGATGTCTCCAGATTTTCAATGCAAATATAATGGCAGCTAGTTCTAAATCATGTGTCGGATAATTTTTCTCATGTGGTTTTAGCTGTCTAGAGGCATAAGAAATTACCTTTCCTTCCTGCATAAGTACACAACCTAGTCCATTCAAGGACGCATCACTACAAATCATAAACTCTTTACCCGGTTCTGGTTGTACTAAGATAAGAGCTTCTGTCAACAATGCCTTTAACTTGTCAAAACTCTGCTGACACTTTTCAGTCCATTCAAACTTGACATCTTTTTGTAGCAATCTTGTCAATAGGGTAGCTATCATGGAAAATGCCTCTACAAATCGTCTATAATAACTGACGAGACCAAGAAAACTTCTGAGCTCTGATACATTCCTAGGAGGCTTCCAATCAACAATGGCTGAAATCTTACTCGGATCAACTTTAATACCTTCACCTGATACTATATGTCCAACAAAACTGACTTCCCCTAACCAGAACTCACTTTTGCTAAACTTGGCATAAAGATGATTATCTCTCAAAGTCTGTAAAACTAATCTCAAATGCTCTGAATGCTCAATCTCATCATGAGAATAAATCAAGATATCATCAATGAATACAACTACAAATTTATCCAAGTAAGGTTTGAAAATTCGGTTCATTAAGTCTATGAAAATGGCAGGAGCATTAGTTAAGCCAAATGGCATCGCAAGGAACTCAAAATGGCCATACCTAGCCCATAAAGCAGTCTTCGGAACATCTGACTCTTTAACTTGCAACTGATAATATCCGGATCTCAAATCTATCTTGGAAAACATAGTAGCTCCCTTCAATTGATCAAACAAATCATCAATTCTAAGCAGTGGATACTTTTTCTTAATATTTACCTTGTTAAGCTACCAATAATCTATGCACAATCTCATTAAACCATCTTTCTTTTTCACAAAGAGCACTGGTGTACCCTATGGTGAAGAACCAGGTCTTGCAAAGCCTTTATTTGTTAATTCCTACAACTAAACTTTCAATTCTTTCAATTCCATTAGACCCATTCTATAAGGAGCAATAAAAATGGGTGTTGTACTTGAAACCAACTCAATACCAAACTCAACTTCTCTGATAGGAGGCAAACCTGGTAGTTCTTCTGGAAACACATCAGGAAACTCACATACCACAGGCACTGATTCAATTTTCAACTCTGGATGTTTAGTATTCATCACAAAAGCAAGATAAGCTTCATATTCTTTCCTCAAACATTTCTGAGTAGACATAACAGAAATCATGGCAAATGAACTATCTGACTCATCTGAATTAACCTAAAGAATTTTACCATTTTCACATTAATGAATTTCTTTCCACAATTCACTATCACATCATGCGTAGTCAACCAATCCATACCAAGAATGACATCAAACTCATCAAATGGCAATAGCATGAGATCACCCGGAAAATAGTAACCTCTAATCATCGAAGGGCAAGTTTTACATACTTTGTCTATGTAACGCCCCCAGGCCCGAGACCGTCACCGGAGTCGAGCTTGAGGTGTTACTGAACATGATTTATCATTTGAAACAACTTTACATCATTTATTTTGATTTTCGGAATAAGCAGTTTTTCTGCGTCATGGTCGCTAAAAAAAATCATATCTCGAGTTACGAAACTCGAAATCAAGATCCGTAAATTTTCCCTGAATTTAGACTCACATATCTATCTACTAATTTTTTTCTACAATTTTTTGCTGGGCCAATTAGTACAGTTTATTAGTTAAAGTTACCCCTATTTCAGGACTTGACTGCACTGACCTCTACTTACTACGAACCACTTTTCTCCCTGTAAAAAATTCATATAACTATACTGTTTATTTCTCTTAAAACTAGATTCAATAAGGATTCTGAGAATATAAATTAGACCTCCTAATTATTATTTTACAATTTATAGTGAATTTTCAAAGTTGGAACAGGGGATCCAGAAATCGCTCTAGCCCTGTTTCACTAAAACTCAAATATCTCATAACATATACCTCCTTTACCTATTTTGCTTCTTCCATATGAAATTAGACAGAATAAGCTTCAATTTCATAGTTAATTCTTCACCTAATTCTTTTTCTAATATTTTTGGAGATTTTTCAAACTCACATCATTGTTGCTGTAATGTTCTATTTTATGGCAAGTTTCATCTTTTTATGAATTCTCATGAACTATATAACATATTAAACTCACATGGCATCCAACATTATCTAGGCTAGCCATACCAATGATTAATCATCATCAAGCATTTCCTCAACCAAACCACAACCATATCACAAGATTATTTACACAAAACAAGTATATTGCTATACATGCCATATTCAAAATACAAGTCATTATACCAAATTGTCCCGGATAGTGTGATCATTTCTTCGACCCTTCCCGAGTTCCAAGCTGGCTTGTCAAAACTACAATGAATGAAAAGGAGGGAGTAAGCATAAATGCTTAGTAAGTTCACATGCAAATAACAAGTAACATAACAAAGCAATTATATCAACAACAATAGCATGATATCACCAAGATACAAACCACATTTCTAGCTATCGTGTATCATCTTACCACCTTATTTCTGTTATATCAAGTTTCAACCCGAGGGTTAAGTACATACCTGTCCAAATTTTCCATTTCACAACACTTACCAAAATATCATTTTCATCTTGAGTATTCTTCCATTCCGCTAGAATTTTACCCGTTGAACACATCGAAATATAACTCGGATACACGGATCATTTGCACATAAGTGCCACATATGTAATCAATCAATCATGTAACCCGCCCATAAGCGAACTCGGACTCAACTCAACGAGCTCGGGCGTTCACATTCATAAGTGAACTCGGTCTCAACTCAACGAGCTCGGATGCCTAGTTACATCTCACGAACTCGGACTCAACTCAACGAGTTCGAACATTTGCATCCATAAGTGAACTCGAACTCAACTCAACGAGCTCAGATGCCCAACCATCCTAGTGACATGTCACTTGTATCCTAATCTATTCCCAAGGTTCAAACGGGATTTTCCTCAGTCACACATTTCCCAGTCGTTCTCGGAATATTGGAACCAATACGTTGCTTGCATCTCATACTTATCAATTTAATCACATACTTTTCATACCAATACATAATATTTCACAAAGCATAATATTCATAATAACAAGTATCATATCGTATAAATAGCATTAAATCACTTAAAATAGCAATCATGTTACATTATTTACACATGAACTTACCTCGGTACAAAATATAGCAATTTTGCAATTTAGTCCAAAATCTTTTCTTTTCCTCGATCAAGGTTGATTCCATGTCTTTCTTGATCTAAAATAACACATTTAGCTTATTTAATACTCTCATTATCAAAATAGTCCTAAATTCAAATTTTGACAAAATTACAATTTTGCCCCTAAACTTTTGCATATTTACACTTTTGCCCCAAAGTTCGGAAATTAAATTTTATCACAAATTCTTATGTTTTAGGACATGCTGATAATTTATTTACCATTAGCAAGCTCAAATTCCCACTAAAACACATACTTATGAACAATATGTACTTTTACCGATTAAGCCGTTTTACTCGTTTTTACTTAAAACCGAGTAGCACAAGTTGTTTAACATAATTTAAAACCTCATATTCTATCATAAAACATCAAAATACACAAATTTCACCTATGGGTATTTTTCCAAATATGAACCCTAACTTAAATTATTGCTAACATAAGCTTTATCGAGTTACCGGGACTACGAAAACGTAAAGAACATTAAAAACGGGGCTTGGGATCACTTACTATGAAGCTTGGAAGCTTGAAACAAACCCTAGCTATGGGGAACCCTTGAAATTTCGTGGTAATGAAGAAGATGACCAATTTTGTGTTATTTTTCCCTTTTTATTTCATGTTAATATCCAAAAGACCAAAATGCCCCTCCTTACTAAACTTTCAAAAATTCCATCCATGTCCAAATTTTGTCCATGAACTTAAAATTGGTCAAATTGCTATTTAAGACCTCCTAATTAATATTCCAAAGCAATTTCATACTAGAAACTTCTAGAATGCAAGTTTTGCAACTTATTTGATTTAGTCCCTAATTTCAAATTAAGCACTTTACGCTTAGAATTTCTTCACGAAATTTTCACACCATAGTAAAATCATATCATAAACATCAAAATAATTATTAAATAATTATTTCTACCTCAGATTTGTGGTCACGAAACCATTATTCCGATTAGGCCCTAATTCGAGATATTACAACGCTCCCCCCTTTTAAGGATTTTCGTCCTCGAAAATCTTACCGGTAAACAGGTGTGGGTATTGTTTCCTTATAGTTTCCTCGGGTTCCCATGTAGCCTCTTCTATTCCATGCTTTTGCCACAACACTTTCACAAGAGCAATACTTTTGTTTCTTAGTTGTTTGACCTCTCGAGCTAAAACTTTAATCGGTTCTTCTTCGTAGGTCATATCTTGTTGTAATTCAATTTCTATCAGTGAAACCACATGTGAAGGATCCGAATGATACCGACGTAGCATAGATACATGGAACACATCATGAATTTTCTCCAACTCAGATGGTAATGCTAACCGATAAGCTACCGGTCCAACTCTTTCAATTATTTCATACGGCCCGATAAAACGCGGACTTAATTTACCTTTCCGTCCAAATCTGAAGACTTTCTTCCACGGAGACACCTTTAAAAATACCTTATCACCAACTTGAAACTCAATTTCTTTTCGTTTCAAATCTGTATAAGATTTCTGTCTATCCGAAGCAGCTTTCAAACAATCTCGAATTACCTTCACTTTTTCTTCGGTTTCTTTTATTAGATCAACTCCATGGATCTGATTTTCCTTGAGTTCGGTCCAATACAAAGGCGTCTGACACTTACAACCATACAATGCTTCATAAGGTGCCATTTTCAAACTCGTCTGATAACTGTTATTGTAAGCAAATTCCACCAACGGTAAATATCTTTCCCAACTTCTTTGAAATTCTAATACACAACATCGAAGCATGTCTTCAAGAATCTGAATTACCCTTTCTGATTGCCCATCAGTTGTGGATGAAAAGCAGTACTAAAATTTAACCTTGTACCTAACGCTTCTTGCAACTTTTGCCAAAACCGCGAAGTAAATCTCGGATCTCTGTCTGAAATGATTGACAATGGTATTCCATGTAGTCTAACAATTTCTCTAACATACAATTCAGCTAACTTGTTAAGAGAATAATCCGTACATACTGGAATGAAATGAGCCGATTTAGTCAATCTGTCAACTATTACCCAGATGGCATCTTTCTTTCCTGGAGTCAACGGCAACCCTGAAACAAAATCCATAGTAATCCGATCCCATTTCCATTCTGGAACCATAATAGGCTGAAGTAATCCTGAAGGCACTTGGTGTTCAGCTTTCACCTGTTGACAAATTAAGCATTTCGATACAAATTCCGATATATCCCTTTTCATTCCATTCCACCAGTACATTTTCTTCAAATCATTATACATTTTCGTACTGCCTGGATGAATCGACAAATAACCACCATGTGCTTCCTGCAAAATCTTTTGAATTAACTCCTCATTCTTCGGTACACAAATTCGATCTTTAAACATCAAGCAACCATCAGGACCAATTCTACAATCTGACTCTGTATCAACCTCACATTGCTTTCTTTTGGCTTACAAGTCTTCATCGCTTTTCTGAGCTTCAGAAATCTCTTGTAAAAACATCGGTCTTACTTTAGCTCGGCCAGAATGGAACCATCATCTGACATTTCCAACTGAGTGTTCATAACTCTCAAAGCAAACAATAGTTTTCTACTCAAAGCATCAGCAACTACATTTGCTTTTCCTGGATGATAGTTAATCACAAGCTCGTAATCTTTTAATAACTCCAACCATCTTCGCTGTCTCAAATTCAAGTCCTTTTGTGACATCAAGTATTTAAGACTCTTGTGGTTGGTATATACTCGACACTTTTCACCACATAGATAATGTCGCCAAATCTTCAAAGCAAACACCACTGCAGCCAATTCCAAATCATGAGTTGGATAATTCCTCTCGTGAGGTTTTAACTGCCTCGAAGCATAAGCCACAACCTTTCCTTCTTGCATCAGTACACATCCCAAACCATTTAGAGAAGCATCGCTATATACCACAAATTCTTTACCTGACTCGGGCTGTACTAACACTGGTGCCTCTGTTAATAACTTTTTCAATTTTTCAAAACTTTGTTGACATTCTTCCGTCCACTCAAATTTAACATCCTTGCGAAGTAATCTAGTCATAGGAGCAGCAATTATAGAAAATCCATTTACAAACTATCGATAATATCCAGCTAGTCCCAAGAAACTCCTAACCTCAGTTACATTCTTCAGTGGCTTCCAATCAACAATAGCTAAAATTTTACTAGGATCAACCCGTAAACCATCACCCGAAACAATATGACCCAAAAATCCAACTTCCCAAAGCCAAAATTCACTTTTACTAAACTTGGCATATAACTGCTTGTCTCGCAAAGTTTGCAAAACTATCCTCAAGTGCTCAGCATGCTCTGTCTCATCTTTCGAATAAATCAAGATATCATCTATAAATACCACAACAAACTTGTCCAAGTATGGTCGAAATATCCTATTCATCAAATCCATAAACACGGCAGGAGCATTTGTTAATCCAAACGGCATAACTAAAAATTCATAATGACCATACCTTGTCCTAAAAGCAGTTTTAGGCACATCTGACTCTTTTACCCGTAGCTGATAGTACCCAGATCTCAAATCAATCTTTGAAAACCATGTTGCTCCTTTCAGTTGATCAAACAAATCATCAATTCTCGGCAACGGATACTTGTTCTTAATTGTCACTTTGTTTAATTGCCGATAGTCTATACACAATCTCATCGAACCATCCTTCTTTTTCACAAACAATACCGGAGCACCCCAAGGCGAAAAACTCGGTCTCACAAAGCCTTTGTCGGTCAACTCTTGCAACTGCGACTTTAATTCTTTCAACTCTGTTGGTGCCATTCTATACGGAGCAATCGAGATCGGAGCTGTTCCCGGCATTAAATCAATACCAAACTCTACTTCTCTAACTGGAGGCAAACCCGATAATTCTTCTGGAAATACATCCGTAAACTCACATACAATCGGCACTGATTCCACTTTCTTTTCAATTTCCTTTGCATTCAACACATACGCTAAATAAGCTTTATAACCCTTTTTCAAATATCTTTGAGCTGACATTGAAGAAATCACACTAGACAATGCCTCTGATTTATCTGATTCGACCCGCAGAGTTTCACCATTTTCACACTTTAGTTCAATAACTTTCTGTTTACAATTTACTATAGCATCATGCAATGTCAACCAATCCATACCCAAAATAACATCAAACTCATCAAACGGCAACAACATCAAGTCGGCCGGAAAGTAATAACCCCGAATCATTAAAGGACAGTTCTTGTATACTTTATCAACTATAACACATTGGCCTAACGGGTTTGACACTTTAATCATAAATTCTGTATTCTCAACAGGTATATTCATGCTAGATACTAATTTCATGCACACATATGAATGAGTAGAACCGGGGTCAATCAAAGCAGTAACATTAACATCATAGAGAGAAAATATACCGGTAATCACATCGGGTGAGGAAGCATCTTCACGAGCTTTAATAGCATAAGTTCTAGCCGGAGCCCTTCCTACAGGTCTAACTGCTGAATCTCTAGCTACATTCTTGCTGCTTGCTTCACTCCCAGCTTTTCTTGGATACCTTCCTCTCGAATCTGTACCACCAGCTTTTATACTCTGAAAATTTTCTTTTTCAATCCTCTCTGGGCAGTCTCTAATAAAATGATCCAGAGAACCACATCAGAAACATTCATTTACTCTGCACGGACCAAAATGATTTCTACCACACCGCTGGCACTCAGGTTTAACAAATCTCGAGTTCCCTACACTAGATGCCGAAGTAGTCTGGGACTTAGGACCCACATTTTGCTTCCTAGAATTCCCATATGACTGTCCAGCTGAAACTTGGGAACGAGGATTCATATTTCTTGATTTTCCGGGTTGCTGTGAGGGTGCATTACTCATTGGTCTTTTCTTCCAATTTTGTGTCTCAGATTCTACCTTTTTCTTCTCTTTAAGTAGTTGTTCAGCCTTGCAAGCTCGATCGACAAGTACCACCATTTCTTTTAATTCAAGAATCCCAACAAATACCTTAATTTCTTCCTTAAGCCCATCTTCAAATCGCCTACACATTTTGGCCTCTGTAGGAACATATTCTCTGGCATACTTACTCAATCGAACAAACTCTCTTTCGTATTCAGTGACTGTCATATTACCTTGCTTTAGCTCAAGAAATTCCTTGCGCTTCTGATCAATAAATCTTTCACTAATGTATTTCTTCCGAAACTCTTCTTGAAAGAATTCCCAAGTTACCCTCTCTTTCTGTACCACCGAAATCAGTGTCTTCCACCAATTATAAGCTGAATCTCTCAACAAATATATTGCACATTTCAAGCATTCCGCAGGTGTGCAAGACAGTTCATCAAATTCCCGGATAGAATTCTCAAGCCAGAACTCTGCTTTCTCGGTATCATCATCTACATTAGCTCTGAATTCTTCGGCCCCTAGCTTACGGATTTTATCAACTGGAGTTCTTTGGAATTTCATCATACCCACATCTTGAGGCATCGGAGGTACAGGTTGAGGAATTGGGGGAGGTGGGGGAGGTTGTACATTCGGGTTCGTACAAACGAACTCAGTATACCAAGCACTCATCATTTGGAGAAAGGCTTCTCGATCCCTTTCTCCTCCTCCTTGACTAATAGTGGGAGGTGGATTTTCAGTCGGCACTGCCCCTTCAGCCGGAGCTGGTGCATTACTTTCTACATCATCGGCCACAGTTGGATCGGGATCCATTTACTATAAAAAAATCATTTAAAAGGTCAGAAGTCGTCACACTATCATAATATACACATATGGCATGTATAGCAAAATCCGTACATAAAACATGTTAGTTCGAGAACCGACTAAACCTGCCCTGATACCACCAAATGTAACGCCCCCAGGCCCGAGACCGTCACCGGAGTCGAGCTTGAGGTGTTACTGAACATGATTTATCATTTGAAACAACTTTACATCATTTATTTTGATTTTCAGAATAAGCAGTTTTTCTGCATCATGGTCGATAAAAAAAATCATATCTCGAGTTACAAAACTCGAAATCAAGATCCGTAAATTTTCCCTGAATTTAGACTCACATATCTATCTACTAATTTTTTTCTACAATTTTTGGCTGGGCCAATTAGTACAGTTTATTAGTTAAAGTTACCCCTGTTTCAGGACTTGACTGCACTGACCTCTACTTACTACGAACCACTTTTCTCCCTGTACAAAATTCATATAACTATAACGTTTATTTCTCTTAAAACTAGATTCAATAAGGATTCTGAGAATATAAATTACACCTCCTAATTATTATTTTACAATTTATAGTGAATTTTCAAATTTGGAACAGGGGATCCAGAAATTGCTCTAGCCCTGTTTCACTAAAACTCAAATATCTCATAACATATAACTCCTTTATCTATTTTGCTTCTTCCATATGAAATTAGACAGAATAAGCTTCAATTTCATAGTTAATTCTTCACCTAATTCTTTTTCTACTATTTTTTTGAGATTTTTCAAACTCACGTCATTGTTGCTGTAGTGTTCTATTTTATGGCAAGTTTCATCTTTTTATGAATTCTCATGAACTATATAACATATTAAACTCACATGGCATCCAACATTATCTAGGCTAGCCATACCAATGATTAATCATCATCAAGCATTTCCTCAACCAAACCACAACCATATCACAAGATTATTTACACAAAACAAGTATATTGCTATACATGCCATATTCAAAATACAAGTCATTATACCAAATTGTCCCAGATAGTGTGATCGTTTCTTCGACCCTTCCCGATTTCCAAGCTGGCTTGTCAAAACTACAATGAATGAAAAGGAGGGAGTAAGCATAAATGCTTAGTAAGTTCACATGCAAATAACAAGTAACATAACAAAGCAATTATATCAACAACAATAGCATGATATCACCAAGATACAAACCACATTTCTAGCTATCGTGTATCATCTTACCACCTTATTTCTGTTATATCAAGTTTCAACCCGAGGGTTAAGTACATACCTGTCCAAATTGTCCATTTCACAACACTTACCAAAATATCATTTTCATCTTGAGTATTCTTCCATTCCGCTAGAATTTTACCCATTGAACACATCGGAATATAACTCAGATACACGGATCATTTGCACATAAGTGCCACATATGTAATCAATCAATCATGTAACCCGCCCATAAGCAAACTCGAACTCAACTCAACGAGCTCGGGCATTCGCATCCATAAGTGAACTCGACCCAACTCAACGAGCTCGGATGCCTAGTTACATCTCACGAACTCAGACTCAACTCAACGAGTTCGGACATTTGCATCCATAAGTGAACTCGGACTCCACTCAACGAGCTCGGATGCCCAACCATCCTAGTGACATGTCACTTGTATCCTAATCTATTCCCAAGGTTCAAACGGGATTTTCCTCAGTCACACATTTCCCAGTCGTTCTCCTCGGAATATTGGAACCAATACGTTGCTTGCATCTCATACTTATCAATTTAATCACATACTTTTCATACCAATACATAATACTTCACAAAGCATAATATTCATAATAACAAGTATCATATCGTATAAATAGCATTAAATCACTTAAAATAGCAATCATGTTACATTATTTACACATGAACTTACCTCGGTACAAAATATAGCAATTTTGCAATTTAGTCCAAAATCTTTTCTTTTCCTCGATCAAGGTTGATTCCACGTCTTTCTTGATCTAAAATAACACATTTAGCTTATTTAATACTCTCATTATCAAAATAGTCCTAAATTCAAATTTTGACAAAATTACAATTTTGCCCCTAAACTTTTGCATATTTACACTTTTGCCCCAAAGTTCGGAAATTAAATTTTATCACAAATTCTTATGTTTTAGGACATGCTGATAATTTATTTACCATTAGCAAGCTCAAATTCCCACTAAAACACATACTTATGAACAATATGTACTTTTACCGATTAAGCCGTTTTACTCGTTTTTACTTAAAACCGAGTAGCACAAGTTGTTTAACATAATTTAAAACCTCATATTCTATCATAAAACATCAAAATACACAAATTTCACCTATGGGTATTTTTCCAAATATGAACCCTAACTTAAATTATTGCTAACATAAGCTTTATCGAGTTACCGGGACTACGAAAACGTAAAGAACATTAAAAACGGGGCTTGGGGTCACTTACTATGAAGCTTGGAAGCTTGAAACAAACCTAGCTATGGAGAACCCTTGAAATTTCGTGGTAATGAAGAAGATGACCAATTTTGTGTTATTTTTCCCTTTTTATTTCATGTTAATATCCAAAAGACCAAAATGCCCCTCCTTACTAAACTTTCAAAAATTCCATCCATGTCCAAATTTTGTCCATGAACTTAAAATTGGTCAAATTTCTATTTAAGACCTCCTAATTAATATTCCAAAGCAATTTCATACTAGAAACTTCTAGAATGCAAGTTTTGCAACTTATTCGATTTAGTCCCTAATTTCAAATTAAGCACTTTACGCTTAGAATTTCTTCACGAAATTTTCACACCATCATAAAATCATATCATAAACATCAAAATAATTATAAAATAATTATTTCTACCTCAGATTTATGGTCACAAAACCACTATTCCGATTAGGCCCTAATTCGGGATATTACAGTCTACTAATACATACTGACCTAATGGATTCAATACTTTAATCACAAATCCCGTAGACTTTATGGGCATGTACATATGAGGCATCAATTTCATGCAAACATAGGAATGGGTTGAGCCCGGATCAATCAAAGCAATAACATTAACTTCACGTAGAGAAAATGTACCCATAATTACGTCGGGGGAGGATGCCTCTTCACGAGCATGGATAGCAGAGGTCCTTGCAGGTGCTCTAACATCTAGTCTTGCTGCTGAATCTCTAGATGCACCTCTACCTGGCCCTGTTCTCGGGTTTCTCTGTGGTCTAACTCGGACTGGAACATTCCCGGACCTAACACTCTGTAATTCTTCCTTTTTAACCATTTTTGGACACTCGCATAAAATAATCTGGAGCACCACACTTGTAACAACTACTCTTATCTGCTCGACACTGCTAAAATGACGTCTACCGCACCATGGACACTCTGGTCTGCCCAGTCAGACACTGCCTACACTCGCAATCGAGGTAGTCTGAGCTTTCGAACCCATATTTCTGTTATCTCTATTTCTGCTCAAATACCCAACTAAAAAATTTGATCTGGTAGAGAACTCTCTAGGCCTCTTGGATGGAGACTAAAACAATCTACTTATTTGTCCTTTCTTTGTATCTTGCATCTCAATTTTAGCTTTGCCTTTTTATTTTTCGTTCAACAACTCCTCTACCTTACAAGTTCTGTCAACTAAAACAACAAACTCTTTTATCTCTAGAACACCAACAGACAGTCGAATATCATCATTGAGCCCATCTTCAAATCTCTTGCACATAGTAGCTTCAGTTGACACACACTCTCTAGCATAATTGCTGAGTCTAACAAATTCGCATTCATATTCAGTCACTGTCATCTTACCCTGCTTTAGTTTAAGAATTCCTTTCTTTTCTGGTCGATGAACCTCTGACTGATGTACTTCTTACGGAACTCTTCCTGAAAGAAATCCCAAGTAACTTTTTCTTTCGGTACTACTGACACAAGTGTCTTCCACCAATGGTAAGCTAAATCTCTAAGAAGTGACACCACACACTTTATACACTCTTCTGGTGTGCAATATAACTCATCAAAACCTCTGATAGTATTCTCAAAAATTTAGCATTCTATACATCATCAGCTTTAGTAGTCTGAAACTTTTTGGCCCCTTGTTTTCTAATTTTATCAACCAGTGGCTTCTCTCTTCTAACTGTATCTGTAACTGGCGGAGTTATATGGGTAGTCTGAGAATCATGAGGGGGTGGAGGTCTAATAGCCGGATTCATATGAACAAACTTGGCAAACCATTCATTCATAGCTTGGACGAAGGCTTCTCGAGCCCCTCCTCCTTAACAAACTGTAACAGGCCTTTGACTACTATTTGGTGGCACAGTCCCTTCTACGGGAGCGGGTGTATTACTTTCTACATCATATGCACCAACTCGTTTGGGATCCATAAGTATAAAAGAAAAGCATTTTAAAATCATCAGATGTCATCATACTATCAATATATAACACCCCTTACCCGAGACCGTCGTCGGAGTCGAGCACAAGGCGTTACCAGACTTACCTTACTTGTTCGGGGCATAAAAATTTCCTTTTAAAATTAATTAATTCACATTCATCCAATATATCCCTAAAATGGGCATACGAGGCCCAAAACATGCAATTGGAATGGTTCAGGACCAAACTGAGAACATTAAAAATTTTCCAATTACTTACGCAAATAAATACAATTCATTTACACTATTCATAATAAAACTATCCACCTGCGTAATAGTAACTAAATTAATTATAATTCGAGTTATGAAACTCAAAATTTAAATCCATAAATTTTCCCTGAACTTGGACTCATATATCTTCTTACCAAAATTTTTCTAGAATTTTTGGTGTGGCCAATTAATACAGTTTATTAGTTAAAATTCCCCTGTTTCACAGTCCCACTACTCTGACCTTTCCTTACTAAAAATGAATTATCTCTTAGAACAGTTTTCATTTAGTGCTTCCAATTATTTATAATGAAAATAGATTCACTAAGGAATCTATACATATAAATTTTGACTCATAATTCTTTTTATAGAATTTTTAGTGAATTTCTAAATTCAAAACAGGGGATCACAAAATCCCTCTGAACCAGTCTGACAAGAATTTAAATATTTCATAGTATAGACTTCCTTTGCTTGCGCTGTTTCTTTTCTATGAACATAGACTCAATATGAAACATAGACTCAATAAGCTTTAATTATATATCTTATTCATGATTTAATTCTATTTCTACAATTTTTAGTGATTTTTCAAATTCACGTCACTGCTGCTATTACAAAACTGTTTCATGGCCAACTTTTACTCTTTCATAATTTCTTTGCATAAACTATCATTTAGGCATACATAACATCAAAAAATGTTCTTAATTAGCCATTTCAATAGCAAATAATCATCAAGAATTCACATACCATACTTAAATCATATGATAAAGTCATACACACCAAATGGCCAAATCTCTATACATGCCATAATTCAAAACATTTCAAACTACAAAATACCAAGATAGCCTTTGATAGTGTGAAATGAGCTCCAACGTCCTTTTGGTCCCGAATTGGCTTGGCTACACTATAAAAGAGAGAAAGGGAAAGGAGTAAGCTACAATGCTTAGTAAGTTTACAAATAAATTAATGACAACATTCACCAAATATAAATATACTCATATTTCACCATCAACAACTAAATCTTTATTTTACTTCTCCACTTACTCTTTAACCTTCCTGTTTATCATTCCTTTACCTAAAATTTCTTGTAACATAGCCTGTATATTAGCCTAATGAACCGTTTGGAATACTAAGGGTACTTGGGTTTTCCTGCCTTATAATAACCTGCCAACGCCATGCTCTAGGCATGGTCTTACATGGGATGTTCCCTGTCTCGCCAAAGCCATATATTTGATATGGACTTACATGGGATGTTCCCTGTCCTTCCAAAGCCATATATCTGATATGGACTTACATGGGATGTTCCTCAACGTCTCAACCCAAAATACCATACATCCCAAAGGTTCAACCGGGGCTTTTTGATACTTTTTCTCTATCATCTCATCTTTGATTCAACTTGGAATATTCTCATAAAATAAATGTATATATGCTGAAAATTAACAACATTAATATAAAATATTGAAATATTGCATTTATTTACCATAAACTTACCTCAAAGCAAAATACGATCAACTTGACAACATGAACTTCTACCTTTTTCTTTCCTCGGTCTATCCCCAAAATTCATTCTTCTTGATCTATAATTAGAAAAGTTAGCTTATTTAGTACTCACATTTATGAAAATAGTCCTTAACTCTAACTTTGGAAAAATTACAATTTTACCCGTAAACTTTTGCATATTTACACTTTTTCCCCAAAGCTTGGAAATTAAACTTTTTCCCTAATTCTTATGTTTTAGGACATGCTGATAATTTTTCCTTAATGGCAACATCAAATTCTCACTCTAACATGTACTTATGAACATTAAGTATTTTTACCGATTATGTCGTTTTATTCTTTTTTATTTAAAACCGAGTAGCACAAGTTGTTTAACATAATCTAAAACCTTATATTCTATCATAAAACATCAAAACAAACACATTTCACCTATGGGTATTTTTCCAAATATGAACCCTAGTTTAAATTATTGCTAGAATAAGCTAAATCAAGTTACTGAGACTCCGAAACGTAAAGAACATTAAAAACGGGGCTTAGAATCACTTACTATGAGCTTGAGAAGTTGAAGAAACCCTAGCTATGGTGTCTCCTTGATGTATTCGGCCCTTATGGAGAAGATAAGCACATTTTTCCATCTTTTTCCCTTTTTATTCCTTTTAATTACCAAATGACTAAAATGCCTTTCATTAAAAACTTTGGTTATTTCTACCTATGTATGTCCATTTTTGTCCATGAAAGCCTAATGGTATAATTACCATTTAAGGACCTCTACTTCAATTATTCTCTTCAATTAAATCCTTTAACATTTAGAACTCATATTTATCAACTTTTGCAATTAAGCCCTAATAGGCAAATTAGACATGCAATTCATAAAATTTTCTATCAATACTTTAACACATGCATCTAACCACTCGATAAATCCTATAAATTTATCGAAATTAAACTTTTCTATCTCAAATTCGTGATTTCGCAACCACCATTCCGTTTAGGCCCTATTTCAAGATGTTACACGTGCAATCTCACTATCTCGGAAATGTACAACTAAGCTAGTTTCTCGAGTAAGAAGTCTGTACACACTGGTATAAAATGAGCTGATTTTGTTAATCTATCTACAACAACCCATACTGCATCTTTCTTATTAGGCGACAAAGGTAGTCCTGATACGAAATCCATAGTAACCCGGTCCCATTTCCACTCGGGGACCATGATAGGCTGAAGTAAACCTTAGTGCTCGGCTTGTACTTGCTGACAAACTAGGCACTTAGAGACAAACTCTGAAATGTCACTCTTCATTCCCGACCACCAGTACATTTTCATCAAATCATTATACATTTTCACGCTAGTTGGGTGAATAGAAAAATGACTACTATGCGCCTCTTGTAAAATCCTTTGAATAAGTTCAACATCCTTTGGTACACAGATTCTATCTAGGTACATCAAACATATATCATCCTCAACTGGGAAATTTGATTCATTACCCGTCTGGCATTGAGCTATCTAAGCTTGTAAATTTTTTTCATTTTTCTGGGCTTTCACAATTTCTTGCAAAAACATTGGTCTAGCCTTCATCTCAGCTAGGATTGATCCATCCTCATTTACAGTCAATTGAGTACTCAACACCCTTAAAGCGAACAATGATTTTCTACTCAAAGCATCGACTACCATATTCACCTTTCCGGGGTGATAGTCGATTATCAACTTGTAGTCCTTTAGCAACTCTAGCCATCTTCGTTGTCGTATATTCAACTCTTTTTGCGTAATCAAATACTTTAAACTTTTGTGGACCATGAAAACTTGGCATCTCTAGCCATACAAATAGTGTCGCCAAATCTTTAGCACAAAAACTATGGTTGCAAGCTCTAAATCATGGGTCGGGCAATTTTTCTCGTGTGGCTTTAGCTGCCTCGAGGCATAGGCTATTACCTTGCCTTCTTCCATAAGCACACACCCTAATCCATTTAAGGATGCATCGCTATACACCACAAATTCTTTTCCCGATTCCGGTTGTATCAACACTAGGGCTTTGGTCAACAAAGCCTTTAACCTTTCAAAACTCTGTTCACATTTTTTCATCCACTCAAACTTAGCATCTTTTTGAAGTAGCCTCGTCATCGGAGTAGCAATCATCGAAAATCCTTTAACAAATCGTTGGTAGTAGCCTGTTAGGCCCAAGAAACTCCTAATCTCTATTACGTTTCTCAATGGTTTCCACTCAACAATAGCCGAGATCTTGCTCAGGTCGACTCTGATCCCATCTCCCAACACATTGTGTCCTAAGAATCTGACCTCTCGTAGCTAAAATTCACTCTTGATAAACTTGGCGTACAATTGTTTGTCCCTCAAAGTCAGCAATACAATCCTCAAGTGCTCTGCATGCTTACCCTCGTCACTAGAATATACGAGTATGTCATCAATAAAGATGACAATAAATTTGTCCAAGTTGGGTCAGAAAATGCGGTTCATCAAGTCCATGAATACCATAAGGGCATTTGTCAAGCAAAAGGGCATGGCGAGGAACTCATAGTGGTCGTACCTCATCCAAAAGGCAGTTTTTAGCACATCTTGTTCTTTGACTCTCAGCTGGTAATACTCCAACCTTAGATCAGTCTTAGAGAACACAGTTGCTTCTTTCAATTGGTCGAACAAATCGTCGATCCCTGGTAAAGGGTATTTATTATTCACTGTAACCTTGTTAAGCTGACGGTAGTCTATGCACAATCTCATTGAGCCATCCTTTTTCTTTGCAAATAATACTGGAGCTCCCCACAGAGAACAGCCCGGTCTCTCAAAACCCTTATCCGTTAACTCTTGCAGATGAGTCTTCAATTCCCTAAGTTCCATCGGAGCCATCCTATATGGAGCGATCGAGATAGGTGCTGTGCCAGGGACCAACCTGGAGGTAATCTGGGCAACTCTTTCGGGAACACATCCGGGTACTCACATACCACTGGCATTGAATCAATTTTCCTTTCAGATAGTTGGGTGTTCAACACAAAAGCGAGATAAGCTTCACACCCTTTTCTTAAATATCTATCTACAGTTAAGGAAGAAACTAATCCCAGCAAGTTATTCCATCCACCTGATTCTACCTGAAGGTTATTTCCATTTTCACATGTCAATTTAATAATTTTCCTCCCACAATCCTCTATCACATTATGAGTAGACAACCAATCCATACCAAGGATTACATCGAACTCAACAAATGGCAATAGCATAAGATTGGCTGGAAAACAGTGGCCTTTAATTATCAAGGGACAGTTTCTACATACTTGGTTCACTAACACATGTTTACCTAACGAATTAGTCACTTTTACTACGAATTCTGTAGACTCAACTAGTACATTTATACTAGGTACCAACTTCATGCAAATGTAAGAATGGGTAGATCCCAGATCAACTAGAGTAAGAACAAATATATCGCAGATAGAAAAAGTACCAATAATCATATCTGGGGATAAGGCTTCCTCGCAAGTGCGAATGGCATAAGTCCTTACCGGTGCTCAACCTTTGGACCTTACGGCAGCATCTATAGGCACACCCTTGTTGCCGGTCCCGCTCCCCGGGTTCTTCTATGGTCTACCCCTCGACGGTGCACTACTCGATCGGGCATTTTTAAACCTCTCTTCCTTAGCTCTCTCAGGACAGTCTTTAATAAAGTGATCCCGAGAACCACACTTATAGCAGGCTCGATTATTTCCCCAACACTCGCCAAAATGCTGTCTACCATATAATGAACATTTAGGTCTATCCGGTCGGGCACTGCCAACACTCGCAACGGAGGTAGTCTGAGATTTAGGCATCATGTTTTGCTTATTCTTGCTTCTGCCTAAGTATCCCACCGAAGCAGTCAATTGGGTAGGGAACTCTCTTGATCTTTTAGATGAGGATATATGTGATTTCCCTATCTATCTTTTCTTGGGGTTACGAGACTCTATATTAGCCTTTCTCTTCTGTTTGGCTAACTCTTCGGCCTTACACGCCCTCTCAACGAGCACCACAAACTCTCGAATCTCTAAAATCCCCATCAATAATCGAATGTCATCATTTAAGTCATTTTCAAATTGTTTACACATGGTCATTCTAGTAGACACACACTCTCTAGCGTACTTGCTAAGCTTTACAAACTCACGCTCATACTCGGTGACCGTCATTCGACCTTGCATTAGTTTAAGAAATTCTTTCCTCTTTTGGTCAATGAACCTCTAACTAATGTACTTTTTGCGAAATTCTTCTTGAAAGAACTCCTAAGTTACTCTTTCTTTCGGTACCACTGACACGAGAGTATTCACCACTGGTAGGCTGCGTCTCATAAGAGTGACACCACGCACTTCATGCACTCTTCAGGTGTGCATGATAACTCATCGAACACTCTGATGGTGTTCTTCAACCAAAACTCGACTCTCTCTGGGTCATCATCCTTATTTGCCCGGAATTCCTCAACCCCATGCTTTCTAATTCGATCAACTAGGGGTTGTCTCTCCTACCCATTTCTGCTCCTTGAGGAGCTACTAGGGCATGATGATAAATTGGAGGAGGTAAGGGAGGTCCCTTCAGCGGGAGCCAGCAAATTACTTTCCATATTATTCGCCATAGGCTGATCGGGATCCATTACTATATTAAAACACAATTTCAAATCGTCAAGAGCTGTTACACTATCATTTTATAACTATGGCATGTATAGCTAGACTCGAACACAAGCTAGGTTAGTCTTAGAATTGGCTAAACCATAGCTCTGATACCACTAAATGTAACACCCCTTACCTATGTCTGACGTCAGGATAGGGTACGACGTGCAACCATTCAATCTAAACTCATAGAAATGCATCCCAATTTAAAACTTTCGCAAATATTGTCTTACAAACCCTCACATGGGCCTATGAGGCCTAAAACATGGTTTAGAAACAACTTAGGACCATTTCAAGCACTTAAGAAAACTTATTCAAAAACTAGCAAAAGTAGAGCACACGCCCGTGTGGAAGGGCACCACGCCCGTGTGGCCCCTAAACATGGCCATGCTAATGACCCGTGTGCCTCACACGGCCTAAGCTCTTAGGGACATACTCGTGCCCCTTGTCCGTGTGGATTTATTTTCTAACATCGAACCTACAGGGGTTTTCATACGGTCTGACGCATGCCCATGTGCTTAGCCCGTGTTTCTCATTCAGCCATGACACGCCCATGTCACGATTCGTGTGCAAAAATCTTGACATTCTGTTTCTAACGTCATCACTTACACGGTCGTGGCACATGCCCGTGTGCTGGCCATGTCCTCTACACGGTTGAGACACACGGTCGTGTCTCATACCCGTGTGGAACATTGAAGGGCATTTAATTTTTCAACTTAAGGTGCAGAGGACACACGACCTAATAACATGCCCATGGGTAGACCATGTGTCACATATGGTCTAGATACACACCCGTGTGTCTACCTGTGTAGATAAAAATAGGCTATTTATTAGGCCTCTTTCCCACCATGAAGCAAGATCAAACATATTCAAGCATCCCTATGGTTCCAATACTCAACCAATAGCCATTATTTGGCATCCACACAGCTTAATATGATCAATATAAACAACCATCATACAACTACCCTAACAATTGCATTCATCAAACCATTTTGCATAATCATGAAACATCAACATTTCATTCATTAACCAATGATAATTATCAGCCAATACTTTTGGCTTTATACAAAATGTAGCATTTCAAATTCAAGCCAACACATTTGGCTCCCAAAATAATATGACACAACCCATGCCTAGTTTCTATACATGCCATTTCAAAAATTTTTGAATTTCTGTAAAATGTTTTCAAAATTTAGGTTTACTTTGAAATTTAATATTGTACAAACTATTTTCAAAAGGATTTGGGAAAATTTTTAATTTTGCTACTGTAAGTGTGGTCTCCAAGATTTCAGCGTCGAATCCGTAAGTGTTTAAATTACTGTTATCTGTTTACTTATTAAATATTGAGATTTTTATGCTATGACATTATAGGTAGGATAGACTAAGACTGTAGGAAACTAAAGACTGTAGTGTGAGCTCGATTCGCGAAAACAACTTTAAACTTTAGTTTGCATAAGACATTGTTAATAATTACTAAAACTGTAAGTTATTTCATAAAATTTCTAATAAGACAAAACACGAATAGAGGATGCATTAAAAGGTACACTTGAACGAGGTTCAAGAGGCTAAAGTAGAGGCCGTGAGGGTGCGTAAGTTGGGCCCTTGTCATAAAACTAGTCTGGAATTAGAGTGCACAGCTGAAGCATAGTGGTATGAATTGAGTACTACGGTTAGTTGATAGTTAGAAATTTCGAGGATGAAATTTCTTTAAGGGAGTAGAGTTGTAACGTTCCAAATTTGGGGCTTAGGAGAAAATAGGCTTCGTGTATCGGAGAATTTGAATTTTTGTGGTCAAGAAAAATATTTTGTAATTTCATGTTTGGATTGTTAATTAAGTGATTTGGAGTGCTTGGGGATGTTAGAGAAGTCCAGGGTTCAAAAAGGGACTTTAAGAAAAATTTTAATTTTTATCACTAAGTGGATATTGGCATTACAAGGAAGGGTTTATAAATAATTTTGGGTCAAAACTGACGTATAGAAAAAGTTGGTCTGATGGCAAGGGGGCGCTGGTAGCATGTAGAAGGCTCAAGGTTCGATTCTTGGCCATGGCATAAATTCTTTTAATTTTGGCTTATGGTCATGGAAGCTGGCGTTTAAATCATATATTTAGTTGAGGGTGATGTTCAACACAAAAAGAGAATGTGAGAGAGTGGCAATCGGTGTGCTAGGTATTTGGAAGGGAGCAGGTTGAAGTAGGCATAAGGGAATAAAATTATTTTTTAAAAGGTTTAAAGGGAACATGGCACACGGGAAGGAAGACTTATAATTTGTTGCGTGGTTTTTAGACATGAAAGTCGAATTGGAAGGGTGGCAAATGGCGTGTTGGGCTTTTAAGAGGGGGCGCAGGTTCGAGTTGCATTGTAGGCAAAATTTTCATTTATATTTTCGAATAACCGTGGCTCCAGCAGGTATAGGTTAAAAATAATTACGACCCTATTATAGTGTAAAGAGAAACACGGTGCAGTGGCTAGCAGCATGTTTGTGAGGCGCATGGACGGGGGTGAGGTCTGGAGTTCAAACTCCCCCTTGCTCAATTGAGGTTAATTTTTGCTGCTCGTGCAAGGCTGGCCGATTTTGGTAAGTGCTGACTTGGTCAAGCGGTGGATGGAAGCTGCTGTCGGTGAAACAAGTCAAGCGGTGATGGGTAGTGATTTTGGAAGGATAGCTGGCTAAATTCAAGCTTCTTTTTAAGGAATTTTTATGGGAATTTTGATTGAATATGGGACCTTATTGCTGCCATTCAGTCATTGCAATTTTGGCATGATTTGCTTCTTTGTTTGAAGCTTTGACCGAATGGGGAGGGAAAATGTTTGTTGCCAAATTAAAGGATTTAATTTGGAAAGTTTTGGCCGATTGTAGTGCCATGCTGTCATTAGAGAATTTTCCCAATAAAGAATTTTGATTTGCTTTCCTCTTTTGTTTTCATGTTCTAAGTGTTGACTAAGCATAACTATTCTTGGCTCTAACAAAAATCTTTTGTAGTGGATGTGGGTAGAGATTTCGGGATACCTTGTGTTTTCTTTTCTTTTGGTTTTGTATAAGTACCTTTAAGGCCTTTTGCTCAATTTTTGGTGTGCCGAATTTCTTTTGGTACATTGCTGAACTCTAGGGTACTCTTTTCTTTACTCTAAAAACAAATCGAGTATTGTTGTTCTCCCTTCTATATTTTAATCCGAATTGCTTGAACAGTTGAAGTATGCGTTGGGTGCATTGATCTCCATTTCTTTTCTTTCTTAGGCCAAATGCACCTTTGGTTTTGGTCCTCATTGATTCTTTCTAGTCCTTTCTCTTCTCCACTATAGCCGAATGTCTCTTTCTTTTTGTTAAACCAAAAACTCTTCTATTTTCCTTCTCGAATCGAGTCACTATCCCTTGACTCTCTGACTTTTGTTCATGCTTTTTTTTTTAAATCAAGTTGATCATATTCTCATATTTTTGGATTTGAAGATTGAAGGTAAGTACAATATGTGTATTTTATTTTCTTTTTCCATTTGGGCGTACCTAGGAAAGGTCGAACCTTCCTTTCTCCTTTTCTTTTATTTTCGATCGGTCATAGGTGTTGTACCTTTGGACCAACGGTGGTTTCTCTTTCTTTTAAGGATTTGTTTTGGCCCCTTGTAGGTACTTCCTAGCAATCGGTTTCCTAGAGGATAAGCAAGACTACACTTAAGGTAAGTGGTTAATATTGAATGTTCCCATTTGGGTAGTGGCCGAACAAGAATTGTTGCTTTCGGGGATAACTTTCAAATATTTGGACATGTGGCTGAGCATTTTGGTTTATTAAATGTTGGTTTATGGTTCAGGCTTTTGGTCAAGGGCAGATCTTTGCTTTATAGATAGCGATCTAAGTGTATTTGACAAGTTTCGTCACTCAAGAAGGAGAGGTAAGGATGCCGATTATAAGATTTGGTAGTTAGACTGGTATAAGATTTATTCTGTTTAGTTAACTAATCGGACACTACGATTGATTATAGGTCGTGTATCATGAGGTGATCATTCGTTCACAAGTCAGGTGTGTTAACCACACTTTTAGATCTCGATGGCGAAATGTCAGAACTGCAAGTGTCGAATAGCCGACGAATCAATTGTTGGCCACATGGGTGTGTGAACGTTCATGTGTTTGATTGAGGCCACGGAATGTGACCTCACATCAGAAAATGGCTATCGTGAATGATTTCATGAGTTGGGCCGAAACGGGCCCAATGGGCCTGTGGGCCCGCTAGATGGGTTTTAGACCATTTTTGAATCTCTGGACTGTTTGGCTACATGTGTCGCTAAACGACCATGGGCATACTGATAGGCCTTCACATACGAAAGACCATACTAATAAATGACTGAAATGCCCCTAAGGGAAAAATGACCAAAATACCCCTTGTGGGTAAATTAACCGTTTTGACCCTTTATAATGTTTGAATTATTATGTATGCTCTGATATATATGTATTTGTGTAAATTCTGTAATTTGACATTACATGACATTGAGTATGTTGCATTGCATGGGGGATGGATATATATTTTTGGAGGAAGTGTACTATTCTAGCAGCTTCGCTGCATTATTCTGAGGCTTATAGCCTAATATTCTACCAGCTCTGCTGCATTTTACTGATAGTGCCGTATCAGTGCTACACTATGGAGTGTAGGGTTGGGTGGGTTGATTATATCCCCACATGGAGTGTTGGGCCGGACGGAGATGGAGTGTAACGGATGGATTGGGTAGGATTCTGATTGCATGCTATACTGTTACTGTAATATTTCTGGTTATATGCCTCTGATTGTGATATGGACTTTGAATTACATGCTATACTGTTATGTGATATGTTTACTGTAATGGGCTTTAGCCCTGTAACAGCCCAAACCCGGCCCAGACGTTATGGCCAAATCTGGTGTGTCACATCACCTACATCTAACCATGTTACCTAGTTACTAAGATTAGGGGGAGCTCTACCAAAACCGTGTTTGCTACTTTAAGAGAAATTCCCGATTTGCTTGATAAATGTCTTATTTACTACTGATCGTGAAAGGTTTATTTAAAAACGTGACCTTTAATACTCTTTGGAAAGTGCATTTGGTTTTGAAACCGTTCGTTTATCGTGTTATTTTGAAAACAAGTAAATCCGATTTCAAAAACAATCTAAACAATATTATTCTTAAGTTAAAACAAATTAAATACGTAAAAAATTAAAAACCCAAAATAAAATAAATAAAGCGGCCTTATTACAACCCATAAACCGTAATAAAAATAATCTAAATAAATAATGGAATAAAATAATTGAAAACCAGAAATTTAAACTTCGTGGCCACTCTGAATCTCTCCCAGCTCCAAGTCCACCAACTAGGGCTCACCTGCATGGATGGAAAGAAGGGGGGTGAGTTTGGAAAACTCAGTGTGTATAGAATGCCCATTCCGAGCCCAAATCAACTCAAGTCTACTGGGCCGAAGCCCTATCCAGTCAGAGTGCTAACTGGGCCGAAGCCCTATCCAGATACAGTAAACTGGGCCTTAGCCCTTTTTAGATAAAAGTACGGCCCATAGGCCCATTTCAGAACAGAACAGATATTAACATGTATGCAAGCCCAACCCAGCCTAAATCCAACCGCAACACTCCACCCGTACCAACCGTACACACCATGTGGGGAATAACTCAACCCACCCAGCCCTACACTCCACAGTTGCAGCATAGTTGCTCAGATATCGGTAAGTTGAGGCAAAGCCCCCAGTACGTGGTCAAGCCACTTTTAGTACTTCCTCCATCAATATCCCAGTCCCATGCAACAGATAATAATGACATGGCATGCAGTAAACAGTAACAGTAAAACATGTATTTTGGTCACACTTAGCCCTAGGGGATAATACTCATTTTACTCCTAGGGGTAAAACAGTAAATTTTCACCTATAAAGGTATTTCAGTAATTTTATCAGTTTCCTAGGGTATTATACAAATTTCAGTCATTATTAACCCAACTTTCATCTCAGTAGTTTAATTAACTCGTTCTAGCAATTTTTAGCCATCGGGCCCTGAAACCCTTAATGGGCCCTACAGTTTCTATTAGTTATTTAAGCCAGATTTTAAGATCAATTTTTCAGTTTAAGCAGTTTTAAACCTACAATCTATCAGTACACCTTAGTTACCCGTTTTCACCCATATGGGCCCGTAAGCCCATTGGGCCCATTTGTAGCCCATCAAGGCCCAATAACCGAAGTATGCGAAATTCCACAAGCGACTAGCTTACCACTCTACTATTTTAGATCTAACAATTTCTAAACGTCTTGTGAGCATTCGCACACTCACAAGCCCACGTAATGCCGAAATTTTGGCATTTCGGCTTTTGCCGAATGGAACTATGAGAGGGTGTTCGATACACACTTGATTCGTGACGACTACTAATGAGATCCTCCACGATATCCTACAATTGATTACCACAACTTTTAGTTTACAAATCTGTATAACCAATCTCAATGTTCACTTACCATATTTGGCCAATGCCCCTAAGGGCCTTAAAATCTTACCTTTGCCGAAAACCGATGACTAGATCTAGATCTAGTCGTTCCAAAAATCCAAGCCCTCATCAGTAGTCTCTGAATCACACTAACACCAAAAGAAACTAATTAATACAACCCCTTAGGGTCTGAAGCCCCAATCGACAGCCTCCCTAAACTCTAGGGACTTCGGCTTTTTCTAAATTGCAAAATAAGAATAGATCTGAGGTGATGAGCACTCACCACTGATTCCCCTTCTGTGTTTACTTAGATCTGATGCAGATCTAGCCCCTAAACGATAGTAGAACTCGAATCCAAGAGATTTAAAGTTTTAGCTATGGACTCCTAAGGATGTGACGTTTTCGGCTTTTCTGACTGGTGAAGAAGATGATGATTTGGGGTAGTAGTTTTGGAGTTGTGTTGCCGACAAGTACTAAGGGTCTAGAGAAGGTGGAAATCGATCAAAAGGGATGAAAAGAATGGAGGGTTTTTGGCTTGGATAAATCGGCACAAGAAGCAATGGTGTCGAGATTTCAGCTTTTTATGGCATTCGGCTATGGTGGCTTGAAAAAGAATAGGATCGATAGAGAGAGTAAGGTGAGTGGTAGGGATGTTCAACTAGAGAAGAAATAAAAAGGAAAAGAAAAGAATGAAGGAGAGGGGAAGAAGAAGAAGAAATCGGCACAGAGGGGGTGTACTTTGCCTTTCGGCTTTTTGCTACTGTAAGAGATGAATGAAAGAAAAAAGATAAACACTCTAGGTGGCTAACCCTAATTCTCTAAGACAAAAAAGAAAAGAAACTAACCCTAATCATCACTAAAGCAATCGGCCCAACCTCCCTAAGGCCCTAGCCGATTCTACTTAAGTCAATCGCATGCCCGGCACATGCCTAAAAATTAAAAGTAACCATACGCTTACCTTGTGACTTGAACTCAGCTCTCTACCCTCATCCACACGCCACTTTTTTAGGAGTTTAGTGGCGCCACCTTGCCAGTTTACCAAGGCCCTATTTGTGTCATATTTTACGAAGTTTTTCTTAAAAGCCCACTTAACCAATTCTCTTGTTCACTTAAAATCCAAACATGATATTTTACCGGGTTTTAACTTAGGCTTAGGCCTTCTAAAGGCCCATTAACACAGTTAAATACAATTTCAGTATCGAAAGCACCAAAATTTTAAAATTCACCGAAAATCACAGAAACCTGAAAAATCCCAAAAATCAGGGCGTTACAACTCTACCCCCTTAAAGAAATTTCAGCCTCGAAATTTTCTTGATCCAAATAATTGAGGGTATTGTTGACGTATAGTCCCTTTTGGCTCCCAAGTAGCCTCTTCCCTTCCATGATTACGCCACAGCACTTTTACCAACAGAATTGACTTCCTTCTTAAAACTTTAACCTCTTAATCCAGAATTTGCACGGGTTCCTCCCCATAGGTCAAATCAATTTTTACCTCAATTTCTTCCACTGGTATAATATGTGAAGGATCTGATCTATACCGTATTAGCATGGACACATGAAAGACGTCATGGATTCCATCCAATTCTGGTGGTAACTCCAACTGATACGCCATTGGCCCTACCCGTTTAAGAACCCGATAAGGCCCTATAAATCGCGGACTCAGTTTGCCTTTCTTGCCAAACCTCAAGATCTTCTTCCAAGGTGAAACCTTCAAGAAGACCATATCCCCAACAGTGAATTCAATCTCTTTATGCTTCAGATCCGCATACGACTTCTGTTTATCAGAGGCCTCCTTTAACCAATCCTTGATCAACTTAACTTTACTCTCAGTATCTGCCACTAATTTCGGTCTAAGAACTTGTCGCTCTCCCAACTTCGTCCAATACGTAGGCGTACGACATCTTCGCCCATAAAGTGCCTCATATGGAGCCAATTGAATACTCGCTTGATAACTGTTGTTGTACGCAAACTCCGCCAATGGCAAGTACTCCTCCCAACTACCTCAAAAGTTGATGACACAGCCTCTTAACATATCCTCCAGAACCTAAATAACCCTTTCCGACTGTCCATCTATCTGAGGGTGAAAAGCAGCGCTGAAGTCTAGTTGTGTACCCAATGCCTCATGCAACTTCTGCCAGAATCGAGATGTGAACCTAGGGTCCCGATCAAAAATAATTGAAACTGGCACCCCATGCAGTCGCATTATCTCTGCCACATACAACTTGGCCAACTTCTAAAGTGAGTAATCGTTACAGACAGGTATGAAATGGGCAGATTTCGTTAACCTATCCACAATCACCCACACAGAATCATTCTTAGAGGGTGTCAAAGGTAGCCCACTCACGAAATCCATAGTTAGTCTCTCCCACTTCCAGAGTGGAATTTTCACCGGTTGAAGCAACCCAGAAGGCAGTTGGTGCTCAGCCTTAACTTGCTGACACGTTAGACATTTCCCAACAAATTCAGTCACCTCTCTCTTTAAACCAGGCCACCATTACACCTCTCGCAAATCTCTATATAACTTATTCCCTCCAGGATGCATAGCACAAGGTCCACCATGAGCCTCTTTCAGAACTGACTGCCTCAATTCAGAATCCTTTGGAATACAAATCCTTCCACGAAAGTAGAGAACTCCATCAGTATTCAGTCCAAAATCTAAATTCTCCATATTCCCAGCTTGCTGAAATCAAGGAACCAACGGATTATCCTTTAACTGCTTCTTCTTAATCTGCTCAGTCCAAACTGGTCGCACTTGCAATTCTGCTAACAGATTTCCATCGTTGTACAGACTCAAATAAGCAATCATAGCTCTCAAATCAGCAACAACCCTTTGACTCAATGCATCAGCCACCACATTAGCCTTGCCTGGGTGGTACTCAATCAAACAGTCGTAATCCTTAAGCAACTCTATCCATCTTCATTGCCTAAGGTTTAACTCCTTCTGAGTGAACAAATACTTTAGACTTTTATGATCTGTGTAGATAATACACCTTTCTCTATACAAATAGTGTCTCCAAATTTTCAACGCGAAGACCACTGCTACCAACTCTAAATCATGTGTAGGGTAATTCGCTTCCTGAGGCTTAAGCTATCGCGAAGCATAAGCGACCACCTTACCCTCTTCCATTAGTACGCATCCTAATCCCACATGCGATGCATCGCTGTACACAGTGAAGTCCTTCCCATACTCTGGTTGAATCAACACTGGCGCCTCAGTTAAAACCTATTTCAGCTTATGGAAAGCCTCTTGTTGTTTCTCAGTCCAAACAAAGGCTACTCCTTTCCTTAACAGTTTCGTCAAGAGTGCAGCAATCAGAGAAAATCCTTCTATGAACCTTCTGTAATAGCCTGCCAGACCTAGAAAACTCCAGATTTTCGATACTGACCTTGGTGGCTTCCATTCCAGAACTACCTCAATTTTCTGTGGATCTACTCTAATTCCTTCAACAGAAACAACATGCCCCAGAAAAGTCACTTCTCGCAACCAAAAGTCACACTTACTGAACTTCGCGTAGAGTTGCTTCTCTCTCAGTAGTTGTAGCATAATACGGAGATGCTCATCATGCTTCTCCTTAGTTTTTGAATACACCAGAATATCATCAATAAAGACGACCACGAATATATCCAAGTAAGGTTGGAACACTCGATTCATCAGATCTATAAAAGCTGCAGGTGCGTCAGTCAACCCAAATGGCATAACCAGAAACTCGCAGTGACCATATTGAGTCCTGAATGCTGTCTTGTGGATATCTACCTCCTTTACCCTTAGTTGATGATATCCAGATCGAAGATCGATCTTGGAAAATACCGAAGCTCCCCAAAACTGATTGAACAGGTCATCAATCCTTGGTAGTGGGTACTTGTTCTTTATCGTCAGTTTGTTCAACTAGCGATAATCGATGCACATACGCATCGTCCCATCCTTCTTTTTCACAAACAGCATTGGTGCTCCCCACGGAGACACACTCGGTCTAATGAAGCCTCTATCCAACAACTCTTGGATTTAAGCTTTCAGTTCCACCAACTCCTTTGGTGCCATCCTATAAGGCGCGATGGAAACTGGAGCCGTTCCAGGTAATAAATCAATCCCAAACTCGACTTCTCGATTTGGAGGTAATCCAGGTAGCTCATCAGGAAACAGATCTTGGAATTCATTAATAGTTTGGACTGTCTCCACAGTCACATTCTCAGCTTTAGCTTGACTTATGAAAGCCAAGTATGCCTCACATCCTTTGCGAATAAGTTTCTCAGCCCTTAAAGCCGATACCACATTGGAAAAGTAGTCTCTTCACTCTCCAATAGCCATTAGCTCCTCATCCTCGGCAGTCCTTAACACCATCCTTTTAGCTGCACAATCCAGAGTTGCCTTATGCTTGGTCAACCAATCCATTCCTAAAATCAGGTCGAACTCTCCAAATGGTAACTCCATCAAATCCCCATAGAAAATCCTACTTGAGTCTCTAAAGGCACCTCACTAAAGAGTTTCTCTACCCTAACCGAGTGACCTAAAGGACTTATCACAGTTACCCCACTTACAGTTTCCTCAAAATGCATACCCAACGGCCCAGAAATGTCACATACAACATACGGATGGGTTGATCCCACATCTATCAGAGCAGCATAGGGTACGCCAGAGATCAAAAACGTACCGGTTATGACGTCAGGTGCATCACCCTCCTCTAGGTGACGAGCAGCATATACTAGAGCTGGTTGACGAGCCTCAGCGTTACCAGTACCCCTGCCCGGTGCTCCACGTCTACGGCCGTTGCCACTCGACCTTGTCCACGACCTCTTGGTGACGGCAGTCCACCTCGTACAAGTTGAACGGCTCCTTACTCAGCAACTAGAGCCTGAGCTGGCCTCCCAGGACAATCCTTGATCCTATGTTCCTTTGACCCACAATGAAGACATGCCTCAGTATGTTTCCAGCACTCTCCCAAATGCACTCTACCACAGTCTCTGCAAGCCTGAGGTCTAACTGTGTTCATTGGAACTGTTCAAACTGGTTCTTCCACCCTAGCTCTCTTAACATTTTGATTTGCAGCACCAGCTGGTCCAGAATCTCTCTTGAATCAGTTTTGATCCCTATCGCGGTTCTTTCGTTCAGCTTACTTCACTTCTTCAGCTATCTTAGCCTTCTCTACCAGTGTAGCAAAATCACGCTCCCTCTACAGAGCTATCAGCACCCTTAGTTCATTCTTGAGGCCATCCTCAAAGCGAACATTGTGCTCGTACTTAGTAGCAACAATTCCGCTGGCATACCGGCTCAACCTCAGAAACTCTGCCTCATTCTCAGCAACTGACCTATTGCCCTGGGTCAGGTTCAGAAATTCCTTCCTATGTACATCCACATAGCTAGCTCCGACGTATTTTCCTTTAAAAACCGTCTTAAATAATTCCCAGGTTACCCACTCAGCTCGAGTACTCTCTCTCACAGTAATCCACCATTAGTATGCTTCGTCTCGCAGCAGAGACACTGCTCCCTTCAGCTTTTGCTCCACCGAGTAGTCCAGGTCGTCCATAATCCTTTCCGTAGCTTCCAGCCAATAGTCAGCTACATTCGAGGTTACTCTAGATACGCCCCTGAAAACCTCTGCTCCGTTAGCCTAGAGTCGCTCAGAAATGGACCTTCTATTTATAAGCCCGACATTAGCCCCAGCAACCCTTTCCAGAACCCTCAGCATAGCCTGGGACAGAGCGTCGTCCCCTGCGTCCTGATCGTGTGGCCCATTTTCAGCTACCGGTGGTGGTCGTGCCACACCAGCTGGCATGTGCTCCGAAGATGAAGTCCAGCTTGACCACTGCCTCGGCCTCATCCACGAGCAGCTCTCATACTCATAACGACTTATCTGATTTAGAATTTTAGTTATTTATTACAAATGTCTTATGTAAAGATAGAGTTTCAGAATTGTTTTCGCGAATACGTTGCCTAGCTACAGTCTCAGTTTTTTTAGGGTTTAGTTTCCCTACAGTCTCAGTCGCTACAGTTTTCAGTTCTACCCTATCTACAGTATCATTGTAGGGTCTCAGTTCTATCTACAGTATTGTTTCAGTACAGTACAGTATATAAAGCAGGAATACTTACAGACTTGGTGCCAAGGATTCAGTGTGCCACTTCTTCAGTTGTCAGATTTCAGGAAACTCAGAATTTTCAAAATCCAAAACATGTAGATTTCGAAGAAAACTAGCTTGGAAGAGTTTTTCCTAAATTTTCAAAAACCATTTTCTAGAAATACCCTTATTGGGCCTAAGTTTTAAAAATTTTAAAAATCTTTTTGAACCCGATGCACAGCCAAGTTATTGCAATTAGGCTCTGATACCACTAAATGTAACACCCCAAACCTGGCCCAGACGTTATGGCCAAATCTGGTGTGTCACATCACCTACATCTAACCATGTTACCTAGTTACTAAGATTAGGGTGAGCTCTGCCAAAACCGTGTTTGTTATTTTAAGAGAAATTCTTGATTTGCTTAATAAATATCCCATTTACTACTGATCTTGAAAGGTTTATTTAAAAATGTGACCTTTGATACTCTTTGGAAAGTGCATTTGGTTTTGAAACCGTTCGTTTATCGTGTTATTTTGAAAACAAGTAAATCCGATTTCAAAAACAATCTAAACAATATTATACTTAAGTTAAAACAAATTAAATACGTAAAGAATTAAAAACTCAAAATAAAATAAATAAAGCGGCCTTATTACAACCCAGAAACCATAATAAAAATAATCTAAATAAATAATGGAATAAAATAATTGAAAACCAGAAATTTCATCTTCATGGTCATTCTGAATCTCTCCCAGCTCCAAGTCCACCAACTAGGGCTCACCTGCATGGATGAAAAGAAAGGGGTGAGTTTGGAAAACTCAGTATGTATAGAATTCCCATCCCAAGCCTAAATCAACTCAAGCCCACTAGGCCGAAGCCCTATCCAATCACAGTGCTAACTGGGCTGAAGCCCTATCCAGATACAGTAAACTGGGCCTTAGCCCTTTTCAGATAACAGTACGGCCCATAGGCCCATTTCAGAACAGAACAGATATTAACATGTATGCAAGCCCAACCCAGCCTAAATCCAACCGCTACACTCCACCCGTACCAGCCCTACACACCATATGGGGAATAACTTAACCCACCCAGCCCTACACTCTACAGTTGCAGCATAGCTGCTCAGATATCAGTAAGTTGAGGCAAAGCCTCTAGTACGTGGTCAAGCCACTTTCAGTACTTCCTCCATCAATATCCCAGTCCCATGCAACAGATAATAATGACATGGCATGCAGTAAACAGTAATAATAAAACATGTATTTTGGTCACACTTAGCCCTAGGGGTATAACAGTCATTTTACTCATAGGGGTAAAATAGTAATTTTCCACCTATAAAGGTATTTCAGTAATTTTATCAGTTTCCTAGGGTTTTATAGAAATTTCAGTCATTATTAACCCAACTTTCATCTCAGCAGTTTAATTAACTCGTTCTAGCAATTTTTAGCCATCGGGACCTAAAACCCTTAATGGGCCCTACAGTTTCTATTAGTTATTTAAGCCCATTTAGTCCAGATTTTAAGATCAATTTATTAGTTTAAGCAGTTTTGAACCTACAATCTATCAGTACACCTTAATTACCCGTTTTTACCCATATGAGCCCGTAAGCCCATTGGGCCCATTTACAGCCCATCGAGGCCCAATAACCGAGGTATACGAAGTTCCACACGCAACTAGCTTACCACTCTGCGATTTCAGATCTAATGATTTCTAAATGTTTTGTGAGCATTCGCACACTCACAAGCCCACGCAATGCTGGAATTTTGGCATTTCGACTTTTGCCGAATTGAACTATGAGATGGTGTTCGATACACACCTGATTCACGACAACTGCTAATGAGATCCTCCACGATATCCTATAATCGATTACCACAAATTTTAGTCTACAAATCCGTATAACCAATCTCAATGTTCACTTACCATATTCGGCGAATGCCCCTGAGGCCCTTAAAATCTTACCTTTGCCGAAAACCGATGACTAGATCTACATCAAGTTGTTCCAAAGATCCTAGCCCTCGTTAGTAGTCTCTGAATCACACTAACACCAAAAGAAACCAATTAATAGAACCCCTTAGGGTCTTAAGCCCTAATCGACAGCCTTCCTAAACTCTACGGACTTTGGCTTTTTCTAAATCACAAAATAAAAATAGATCTAAGGTGATGAGCACTTACCACTGATTCCCCTTCTATTTTTACTCAGATCTGATGCAGATCTAGCCCCTAAATGATAGTAGAACTCGAATCCAGGAGATCTAAAGTTTCGGCTATGGACTCCTAAGGATGTGGCATTTTCGACTTTTCTGACTGGTGAAGAAGATGATGATTTGGGGCAGTAGTTTTAGAGTAGTGTTGCCGACAAGTACTAAAGGTTTAGAGAAGGTGGAAATCGGTCAAAAGGGATGAAAAGAACAGAGGGTTTTTGGCTTGGATAAATCGGCACAAGAAGCAATGGTTTCGGGATTTCGGCTTTTTATGGAATTCGGCTATGGTGGCTTGAAAGAGAATAGGATCGACAGAGAGAGTGAGGTGAGTGGTAGGGATGTTCGACTAGAGAAGAAACAAAAAGGAAAGGAAAAGAATGAAGTAGAGGGGAAGAAGAAGAAGAAATCGACACAAAGGGGGTGTACTTTGCGTTTCGGCTTTTTGCTACACTAAGAGATGAATGAAAGAAAAAAGATGAACACTCTAGGTGGCTAACCCTAATTCTCCAAGATAGAAAAGAAAAGAAACTAACCCTAATCATCACTAAAGCAATCGGCCCAACCTCCCCAAGGCCCTAGCTGATTCTACATAAGTTAATCACATGCTCGGCACATGCCTAAAAATTAAAAGTAACCATACGCTTACCTTGTGACTTGAACTTAGGCTCTCTACCCTCATCCACACGCCACTTTTTTAGGAGTTTAGTGGCGCCACCTTGCCACTTTACCAAGGCCCTATTTGTGTCATATTTTACGAAGTTTTTCTTAAAAGCCCACTTAACCAAGTCTCCTGTTCACTTAAAATCCAAACTTGATATTTTACTGGGTTTTAACTTAGGCTTGGGCCTTCTAAAGGCTCACTAACACATTTAAATACAATTCCAGTATCCAGAACACCAAAATTTTAAAATTCACCAAAAATCACAGCAACCCGAAAAATCCCGAAAATCAGGCCGTTACAAGCCCAGACTGACTCTGTTATGTTGTTATTGCCAGGGTTACACTGTAACACCCTATAACCCTCATCCGTCGCGGGAATAGAGTCAGAAGGTATTACTTAACTAAATACAGCCTCAGGACATTCAAAGATACACTTAGAAATCATTATCAAGTGACTTACAATATCATACATTACTTTCATGACAAACTAACCATTTATCATACTTGATAATTCAATAATTATAACAACTACCGAACATGCTTATATGTATATATATATATACCATAACCGAATATGTCATCCATAACCAAGACATTCTCACAAACATAAATCCAACTACGGAACCTTAATAAAAAAAATGAATAAGCCATCTTCGCATGGCTTTAGTATATACATAACCAAAATATAGTTTGTTTTCAAAAGAGAGAGTTAAGCCTATACATGCCATCTTTCAAAATATAAACTTTTAAAAGTACCAAAATAGTAACGATAGTGTGGATAACTTTAGAGTAGATCCCCGAGCTCGTAGCTTCCAACCAAGATCTATAAAATAGAACGAAACACAAATATCCGCAGTAAGCAATTAAGCTTAGCAAGTCTTAAGTAATTTAAACAACAAAACTTATTTATGCACATTATTCTCATATAACATAATTCGAAATGTAACACCAATTGGCCGAATATGCATAGCCACATTATAACCATTTCTTTGACATATCATTTCTTTAAATCTCGAAGTTACATAATCGCAACATCCAATGCCTCGATTTAATTTTTTGATTCGACTTAATAGGGTTAATTCAAAGTACCACATTCACATGTAATTGCAATGATCATAATCACATATATAACATATACTTTCATGTATTAAATTTCCCAATGGCCGAATATAAACATACACAACCACTTCTCAAATATTTTTCATTTCACCTCCAAAATTCAATCCACATTATTCTCATATGCATAATTAACTTATACGTACCTGAACAACTTAATCTATAGAACGAATTCAGATGCTGTATGGCACAAGCTTCATAGACTTAAACTTTTATCATTTCACTGGCATTTAGCCTGCTGGGTATAACCCGGACTTATCACCAGCACAAGGCCTGCTGGACATTTAGGTCTGATACCCATTCATCATTCACTGGCATTATGCCTGCTAGGCTCGAAGCCCGAAACTTTTTCACCAGCTCAAAACTTGTTGAGCCAGATGCCCGAAAAATATTTCAGAGATAAATTTCGCATATTCAAGACCATATCCACATCATGTACTTATACATTCCGCACAAGGCAACCTCATTAATCCACCTTTACTTATTCGAATATAACACGTAATATCTATCACATTGTCAAATCTTAGCTTACCACTCCAATATAGCATAACAATTTCTTTATTTCACTTTCATGCATATCATTCGGCAATATGCATGTACATATATATAGAATAAAAGATACTAAATTTTCATGACGTATCATATCATATCCAGAAGTAACTTATGTTTAAATACTTAAAACTTACCTCCAATATTGTCAAGCTATTACGGATTGACTATTCAACTAATCTCGCTTTCCCCTTATCTGAACTTGGCTCTCATTGTTCTTGAGCTTAATTAAACAAATAAACTAGTTCAATCATCTTATCAATTCATCGAAATCCAAATACTATTAATTCCAAACACATGAAGCATACGACATTTTCATTTTTGACTATTTAAACTCATAGCAAAATATACATTTCTTCAATATAACATACATTCGGTAATCATATACATTTCATAAATCAAGTCATACTTATCGTTTGGCCACTTAAGCTTATCACAAATTTCATTTTCAAAATCATGTACTTGTAAGTCACATTCGAACACTCAATTACACATTAATTAGCCATTTCTTTCATTTAAAAGCCACTAGCATGATTCATTCTTTCATGGACACATTCGGCACTATGTATCTTTACATCTATTTCAACTTAAGCATTTTGGCACCTTCAATTCAATTCATGCTTTCAACAATTAAATTACTTTACTAATCCACAATCGGTTAACTCATTAAACATCATGAATATTCACCTTTTACCTTCAATCATATTCAGCATTCACATTATAGTAATAGATTCATCCATTTCTCTATTTAACTAAGACCATTATCAAATTTAACTTAATTTTTATTATGACCGAATGTCATATATCCATTGAATTCACCTTTATCTAAATTATCGAGCTTCAACTCAAATTCATTGTAACCGAATGTCATATATCCATTGAATTCACCTTTATCTAAATTATCGAGCTTCAACTCAAATTCATTGTTTAAGTTCATATTCGATAACCTTTCTAACCTCTTTAACAATATAGCATAAGGACATTCTCACTCTAAACAAAGATAATTTCATACTAACAACTTGCAAATGGTAATTTCATTCTTTTCATCTCAAATTACTAACAAACCAACCCTTGTATTAATTTAAGCTTTTTCGGCCATTTTAAGCAAAACCACTAATTTAACATTCAAATTCTTTTAACAATTTTAATACTCGATTACAAATTTAAGTACATCAATTATAAAATCGAAACATTACCATGCTTAACCAACAACAAACCATACTCAATTTCACTCAAGCACATTCATGGCTAACATAGCATTTTTTTAATGATTTCATTTCTTTTTATTCTTATTAAAGTTGAATACCAAGTAAAATTTCCAAGGCAATTCCTTTGTTTTATTTTCCCTTACACATCCTAAATTTTTCCTTCTCTAATTATACACATACGGCTATTCACATTTTCAAACATTTCAAAGTGTAACCATTACTCAAATTATTTACCATTTACACTTATCATTCATGGCTGAATGATCACTTTGCCAACATCTCAAAAATTCATATACTCACAACTTAATCCACTCATTTACCACCTAATTTCACAAATTCAAAGCTCAATTTAACAAGAACATGCTTAATTTAATGAAAGACAAATTTCCTTTCCCAATAGCACATATATACGGCAGCTTCAATTTCATACCTCTTAAAAATGATTCAATATTAATCATTCATTAACAATGCATTCATTCGACCATCCTATACTCAAATTTAATATCATAAATTCTATCTAAAATTCACTCATAAATTTATAATATCAAAACTTCAACCATTTAGCACATTTTAGCCATGGCCGAATGCTACATGTATCACAAACTCAAAAAACACACATGGGTCTTGACAAGAGCTTCAAAACCAACTCAAATTCACAATATCACAAAGAAATCACATAAAATCATACCTTAATTGGACCCTTAAACAGCCGAATGCCTCTTGTTCTTTTTATTTCTTTTCTTTGATGAATTCGACAAGAAGAACAAGAGAAAATGGGCATGATTTTCTCTTTTACTATTACATGCATGACTATCAATTATTAAATTATCAATTATTAACATGCATGACTATCTATTAGCCCTTACTATTAAAAGAACACTCACAATTCGGCACTTGCACATTGTCCCATTAATTTTCCTTTTATGCAATTGAGCCATTATTAATAATTTGACATCCAAATGACAAAATTAAAACACCAAATTTTCATACATGATAGTTCACCTAGTATAAACATAGAAAATAATATTTTAACAATTTTCTGACTCGGTTTCGTGGTTCCGAAACCACTTGCCCGATTATGGCCAAAATAGGGCTGTCATATACACACTGAGTATTTGTATACTCACCCAATTATTTTACTGTACAGGTAATTTCGAGGCATAGGCGATTCGGTGCTACGTGGACTTGGAGGTGGCCACACAATGCTTTAATATTGTTTCTGGTTTTTATTTATTTTAATTATGGCTTTTATTTTGGGTTTGTAATAAGGCCGCTATTTAATTTTTCTTAAGTTTTTGGTTTATTTATTTGCATGTTTAAATCTATTAGCTTGAAGGCACGTTTTACAAAATGATATCTGTTTTTCAAAAACCACGTTTCCACAACAAATGAGAATTCAAAAAAAAGCTTCCGTAATGATTATGTTTTCCAAAGTAAACAACTTTCATAATCTAATTAATCCAGATAGATGGAATAGTAATTACTTTAAAATTTTGTAAGAAGGGTTTTCAATGAAAACACGATTTTCTAAAAACACTTCAATGTGACAGACCAGACTCAGGTCTAACTTCTAGGCCGGGGTGTTACACTGACTATATCGAGTGATCAGGCTAATAGTCTAAGTAAGGCCTCCGACGTCCGATGATCCCCGAGCTAGCTAGGTGGCACTAAAGGAAAATGGAAAAGAGAGGGGTAAGCATAAAGCTTAGTTAGTCTATATGCAAACATTTAATACCTTAATCATGCATTGAACAATTAAAATGTAGCTCAACTATATCGATACTTCCAAAAAATGAATTCACTTACTCGTCCCATACCTTACCCAATATCTTCAATACCATTTTTACGCACAAAGCTCATCTCATTAAGACGTACATTTCCAGCACTTATTTACCACCACAAAACTCGTGAATTCCATTTAAAAGATTCCATAACATACACATCCATGCACTAAACCATATAAGATAAATTCGCACATAGCAGTTTGTAGTAATTTTAATAATAAGGTGGTTTTGTATATAGCCTACCTTTATTGATAATTACGGTGGTTTCACACATAGCCCACCTTTATCGACGATTTACAATGGTTTCGCACTTAACCCGCCTTTACCAATAATTTTGGATAATAGCGCACTTAGCTCACTAGTTTCAACTATCATCCGGTACGCACATAGCCCACATTTGACTATGTTTTAGGAAATTTTACCCATACTCTCATTTCTCGCATTTCTATCCAATGACAATATCGTTCAACCATATATTCTATAAGGTAATTATGAATGAAAGCATTAATAAAATAGGTATTGTTTATATATAAACTTTCCTCGGTATACAAAATGTGATAACTCAATCGATCTCAATCTATGAGCTTGGCTTTCCCTCGGTCTAAATTCGAGTCTCGTACTTCTTGATCAATATAAAAGTAAATTGACTAATTTTAATAATCAATTTAATCTAAACAACTCAAAAATCACAATTTGGTAAAATGACCATTTTGCCCCTAGACCATGGCAAAATGACCATTTTACCCCTAGGCTCGAAAATTGATTTTTATTGAATTTCCTTATTAAACAAGCCTAACCAAACTCTTTTCACTCTTATAGTAGCCCAAAATTCCTATTATTTCACACACTTATTCTTTATTTTACAACTTCTACAACTAGGTCCTCTCTAAGTGTTTTCATGCAAATTTCTTCACAAAAGTTGTTTATCAAACAACTAGGATTGATTTGCTTTCATAAAAACTTAGCAACCAGTATTTATGCATTCATGGTGAATCCATAGACTTTCACCCATTTTGCACAATACACCCTACAAAAGGTAGCTCATGCTACAAGGGTTCCAAAAATGCAAAAATATTCAAGAAAAATCATCAAATTGACTTACCAGTGAGGATCATGAGTTTCTAAAATTTTAAAGCATTCAAACCCTTAGTCTTGCTGATATTTTTGGTGCATATAGGGGAGAAATAAAGAAGATGAAAGCCTAAGTAATAGGCTATTATTTTGTGCTAATTTGGTCACTTAACTTTGACCAAAATTTCTTATTTCTTTTATTTCTTTGTCTCATATCTCTCATTGGCCAGCCATGACTATAAAAGTAAGTCTATTTTCCCTTTAAACACCCACATTTTGATTCTCAAGCTATTTAACAACTCTTACTAATAATTCGCAACTTTTACTTTTTATGCGATGTAGTCCTTTTTCGCAATTAAGTGTTCAATTGCATAAATTAATTGACCAAAATTTTCATACACACTTATAAACATGCCATAACACATAAAACAATTCTTAAACCTCGGGTAAGTGATTCCAAAATCACTATTCAGGCTAGGCCCAAATTTTGGGCCGTTACATGTTTTAAATGTGGATCGTTAGATCATTTCATTCATGAATGCCTTGAGTTGGTTGAGCAAGACACGATGCAAAATAAGAGGTCAAGTAACACTATAGCTAGAGGTAGACCACCTAGGAACACAGGTAATGAAAGTGGTAGCCAGAGAATGACTAAAGACACGGCTGTTAGATCTGAAGCCCGCACACTTGCTAGAGCTTATGCCATCAGTGCTCGTGAAGAAGCTTCGTCCTCTGATGTTATTATCGGTACTTTCACTCTCTATGATACTAGTGTTGTTGCATTGATTAATCCTGGATCGACTCATTCTTATGTATGTGAGACTTTAGTACACTGTAAGACTTTGCCAGTAGAGTCTACTGAGTTTGTGATTAGAATATCAAACCCCTTAGGACAATGTGTTTTGGTTGATAAAGTATGCAAGAATTGTTCGTTGATGATTCGAGATTCATGTTTTTTGGCCGATTTGATGTTGTTTCCATTCGATGAATTTGACATAATTCTGGGTATGGATTGGTTAACATTACACGATACTATCATGAATTGCAAACAGAAGACTATTGATTTGCGATGCCAGAATGATGAGATTATTTGGATTGAGTCTAATGAACTGAATGGTTTATCGACAGTGATTTCTTTGATGTTAGCTTGAAAATATGTGAGAAAAGGTTGAAAAGCTTATTTTGCCTATGTACTCGATTCTAAAGTGACAAAAAAAAAAGATTAAATTAGTACCAGTTGTGTGCGAGAATCTAGATGTGTTTCCTAAAGAATTACCGGGTTTGCCGTCGATTTGAGAGGTATAGTTTGGTATTGAGTTAGTGCCGGGAACAACTCTGATATCGATAGCTCCGTACAGAATGACACCGACCGAATTAAAAGAGTTGAAAGCTCAGTTACAAGAGTTGGCAGGTTGAGGTTTTTACGCGACTGATTTATTCTCCCTAGGGTGCACTAGTTTTGTTTGTGAAAAAGAAAGACAGAACTATGAGAATGTGCATCGATTATCGAATGCTCAATAAAGTGAGGATTAAGAATAAATATCCCCTACCACGTATAGATGATTTGTTAGACTAGTTGAAAGGGGCTACAGTATTTTCAAAGATTGATTTGAGATCGGGTTATTATCAGCTTTGAGTGAAAGTCTCTGATGTGCCAAAATCTACTTTCTGAACGAGGTACAGACATTATGAGTTTTTAGTTATGCCTTTCAAACTAACAAATGCACCTACTATTTTTATGGATCTAATGAATCGGATCTTCAGGCCATATTTGGATCAATTTGTGGTTGTGTTTATAGATGACATATTGATCTATTCCTGTGACGAATCTGAACATGCCGAACATCTGAGAATAGTGCACAGACATTGCGTGATAAACAGTTGTATGCAAAGTTCAATAAATTTGAGTTTTGGTTGCATGAAGTCAATTTTGTAGGATATGTTGTATCAACATGGGGTATTCGAGTAGATCCAACCAATATTTTAGAAATTCTAGATTAGAAGCCTCCGAGAAGTGCATCCGAAGTCTGACATTTTCTAGGACTCGCTGGTTGTTACAGATGGTTTGTAAAGGTTTCTCTATGATTGCAACCCCGGTGATGCGACTACTTCAGAAAGATATTAAGTTCGAATGGTCAGAAAGGTTTTGATCAGTTAAAAGCTCTGTTCACTAAAGCTCCATGCTAGTTTAGCCATAATCGGGTAAAAAATTCTTAATCTTTAATGATGCATCTTTGAATGGTTTGGGATGTGTTTTGATGTAGGAAGCCAAAGTCATAGCTTATGCCTTGAGACAGTTAAAGCCATACGAAAAGAACTATCCAACACACGACCTGGAATTGACAGCTATTGTGTTTGTATTAAAGATTGGCACCATTATCTATTTGGTGAGAAATGTCCTGTCTATTTGGATCACAAAAGCTTAAAATATTTGATGACTCAGAAAGACTTGAATTTATGACAACAAAGATGGTTAGAGTTATTAAAACATTACAAGCTAGTAATTGACTACCATCATGTGAAAGCCAATATTGTTGTTGATGCTTTGAGTCTGAAATGTGCAATTAATACACATATGGCTTTATCTAATGATAGCTCTATTATAGCTGAGTTGAAAGCGAGACCACTATTTGTACAGCAGATTTACAAAGCTCAGAAAGTTGATAATGAATTATTAGCAAAACGGGTTCAATGAGATTTGAATACAGATTCAGAATTTTGGATTGATGCTGATGATTATTTGAGATTTAGAGACCAAATTTGCGTTTCAAAAAACTCAGAGTTGATTCGGATGATTTTAAATGAAGCTCATAGCAGTCAGTTATCTGTACATCTGGGAAGTACTGTAACGCCCTAATTTTCGGGTTTTTTCTTAGATTTATCATTATCTGTTAAATGTCTAAATGTTGGTAATCAGGTGTGTAATGCATGTTTGGGATGTGTTAATGGGCTTATGGAAGGCCCATGAGTTGGTTGGAAGCTCGGCAAAATTTTGAATTTTTGCCTTAGGAAATAGGGGATCAGTGGAAATAAGGGTCTTAAGGAATTGCGTGCGAAATGTAGCACAAATGAATCAGTGGCTAAGTGGCAAGGGGGACGCCACTAGGCTCCTTAAAAGGTGGCGCCTAAATGAGCCTAGAGGTCAAGGGTTCAAGCGCCAGAGGTTGTGAAAGTATTGTTTATTTTTAAGCTGGAGCAGGTAAGAGTTTGAAGCCGATTGGAACTCTGGTTGGAGGAGATTTGAATCGGTCAAAGAGCAAATCATGGAGGAGGTTGAGGAGCAAATCAAGGAGAGTTTGAATTTCAAACTGGTGGCCGGCCAAAGGACTCTTGAGGGAAGGCAAATTCGGCATTGTGCCTAGGTAGCATTTTCGGCAAATAGGTGTTTTGGTGTGCCGAATTCTTCTTTGGTCTTTTTATGATTTGGTGCCGATTTTTCCTAGGTAAGAAAAGCTTCCTTTTTCTGTCAATTTTGCATAGTGTATTAGGTACCTTTCTTTTGCCATTTTGTTCCTCTCATCAACCTAATAGTCGAACCCTTAACCCACTCTTGAGCCGAATCTACATTCGACTAAACACCTCCCTTGTTCTCTCTTCTACTCTTATCTTCTTCTCATCTTGCTTTCTCAAAATCGAAACCTATCTTGTTGCCTCCTTCTTGGCCGAATCGAATAAGCTTTCTCCTACTTCTTTTCTTCAAGCTCTAAACCGAATACTCATATGATTGAAATCCCCATGGCCGAATGCTTTCTATGACCGAAACCACACTCCCTTTGTTGCCGATTGATCGAAACTTCTTCTTCATCTCCTTCTTGATTCTTTAGCAAGCCGAACCCTATTCTTCTATCTCTTCTATTTGCCGATTTACCCCACCTACTTTATTGGTTAAAACAACAAGTGCACCATATCACTTTTTTTTTTCAAAAGCCGAAAGCATCTCCTTCTAATCATTCAAAAAGCCGAATATCTCTAGGGCCACTCTTGTGACGTTAGAGTTAGATTTGCGGTGGATCTAGTATAGTCTCGAGTTAGTGGAAGCGTGGAAACGATACTCTTCGAGTGGAAGCAACGGTAAGCGATCTAAACATTAAGTACATTCGTTTATCAACATGGGAAAGAAAAGCCGAAACCCCTAGATCTTTAGGGGGCATGTCGACATTGCTTTTAAGACTCTAATACTATGGTTGTTTCTTGTGTGCTTTCGATAGCAAGAGTAGGAGATCCAGCAAGGAGGAGGAAGTTGCGATTCATCTAAAGATAGATTTGAGAGATCTAAAACAATTAAGGTAAGGTTGTAAGGCTATTTGAGGGTATGGCCGAATGCAATAAAGGATTTTTGACATTAGTTTGTAAAGCTTGTTGGCTAACCAATTAGGGAATGGATTGTAGGAATAAGCACGTGGAGGATTTTGTTGGCAGAACTGCAAAACAGGTGTGTAACGTGTCTCTATCATAGACTAGGATGGCTAAAGGCCGTAATGACCGAAATTATGCTAAAGTGTCCGATTGAAGTGACCAAAAAAGTTGTCTTGAAAGGATCTGAGGGTAACCGAATACCCTGTGGTGATCAAACTAGTAAATGACAGTGGCAAAATTACCGAAGGTGCAATTTCGAGCTTCTCGGTAAGTTGGGTTTCAATGGGCCAAAGATGGGCCTAATGGGCTTCCGAGCCCAAATAGGTAAAATAGCTAATAAAGACTATCTGGCGACGTAGTTAGTAATAACATGTTAATTTGGTAAACTAAACCTAAAAATTGGGCTCAAAGGGCTTGAGACAATATTGGACTTAGTAAGGCCCATTAGGGGTTTTAGGCAAAAAGGGCAAAACTGGAAATTTGGCACAAATGGACTTCCGTGGTTAATTGGGTACTAATAATCAGCTGTACTAGCATAAAATTTCTGAAAATATGAAAAAGGACTAAAATACCCTTAAATATGGAAAATTACCAAAATACCCCTAGGTGTAAAAAGACTATTATACCCCTAGGGTCAATTCTGTATGAAATGTATGATGTTATGTATCTGCATGAGTTAATTATCTATATGAGTATATCTGATGCTATATCTTGCATGTTAGTATGATTATCTGTTGCATGGGGTATGGGTTATGATGGAGGAAGCGTTCTGGCAGCCTCGCTGCAATCTGGTGACTCTGTCACATTATATCTGGCAACCTCGTTGCAATCTGGTGGCCTCGCCACAATATTTATATCTGGTGACCTCGTCACAATATCTGGCAGCCTCGCTGCAAATGTTATCTGGCAGTCTCACTGCAAATTATATCTGGCAGCCTCGCTGCAAATATCTGTGGTGTGTAGCGGTTGGGTGGGTCGAGTAGTCTCCCCACATGGTGTAAGGCTGGTACGGGGGTGTTAAGGATGGATCTGGGTTGGGTTTCTGTTTGCATAATGCTTATATCTGATCTGTTTCTGTTATGGGCCTTTGGGCTTAACCTGATTCCTGTAATGGGCCAAGGCCCAATTAACTCTATTTCTGAGGCTTGATCTGTTTTGGCCTATGGTTGAGATAATGTTGCACACTGAGTTGTCAAACTCACCCTCCTTTTTAATTAATCCCTGCAGGTAACCCTCAACCGTAGTGGGCTTGGAGCTGCGAGAGATTCGGGATGGCCACAGCGACTACAATAAGACTGGTTTTCATTTATGTTTTAGTAATTTAATTTTATGTTATTTTTGGGTTTTAATGTGTAATAAGGCCGCTATTGAAATTTCTTTTTGGGTTTTAACTTTTTAAATGATTTGATTTGTACTTTATCGAAACTGCTAGATATAGGCTGCGCAGGTTTTCAAAACCTTAATAACGTTTTCAAAATAACGTTTATAAAATTTAAACAATCTTGAGTAATGACATCTTAAAGCAGTTTTAACAGGAACTTTTCCCACCTTGCTAGTTTTAAGATATCACCTAAGACTCATCGTGAATTAAAAGGTTACAAGCGTAGTTTAGAATCATGTGATACACCAGATCTGGTCATCGCGTCCAGACCGGGTTTGGGGTGTTACATTTAGTGGTATCAGAGCTAAGTTGCAACAACTCGGCTGTGGAACGGGTCTAAAAATAGAAGTTTTCAAGCAATCAAAACAAGATTTTCGAAAGATCATGTTTTTTAACATTGTTTTAGAATTACTCAGAACTAGTTTTGATGAACTTCTCTTCGAACTTACATGAATTATTTTTAAAGAAAATAGAAAATTTATTAAGTTTTTCTATGGAATCTTTTGAAAGAGTGGCACACCGAATCTCCGGCCCAAGCCTGTAAGTTTTCTGAACTTTTCTGATTGTTTCTGAAAATTCTGATTGTATGCCTGACTAAAGACTATATTATGATACTTTAGCTAGGGTATTACTGAAACTGTAGAGACTCTGATAGATAAACTGAGACTGCAGCTAGGCTACCGCGAAAGAAGATAAACTTTGAAACTCTACTATTCATAAGACATCTGTAATAAACATTGAAATATTAATCTCACTCATAAAACTTCCAAAACAGAACATACAAAATGAGTACGAGAGCAGCTCGTGGTAGGGGCCGTGGACGTGGCCGAGGTAGCACACGAGCCGAATCTTCTTCTTCGAGTCATGCACCAGCAGCTGAGATACCAGTATCACCAGCAACAGAGGTGGAATCTCATGATAGGGGTGTAGGGGATGATGCCCTATCACAAGCGATGCTTCGAGTTTTGGAAAGGGTTGCTGGGGCGAGTACTGGTAATGGATTTCGTGGTGCGATATCTGAGCGACTCTGAGCTAATGGAGCAGAATTCTTCAGGGGTGTGTCTGGTGTAGCCCCAAACGTGGCCGAGTATTGGTTGGAGGCCACAGAGCGAATTAGGGACGATCTGGACTGTTCTGTGGAGCAGAAGCTGAAGGGAGCTGTATCGTTACTTAGAGATGAGGCTTATCAGTGGTGGCTCACAGTAAGAGATGGAACTGCAGCTGGCGAGGTAACATGGGAGCTGTTTAAGACAGCCTTTAAAGGAAAATACGTTGGAGCTAGCTATGTGGATGCTCGTCGGAAGGAATTCCTGAATTTGGTTCAGGGAGGTAAGACGGTATCTGAATACGAGGCTGAGTTCTTGAGGCTGAGTCGATATGCTTCTGGGATAGTCGCTACTGAATATGAGCGTAGCGTGCACTTTGAGGATGGCTGTAGGGACGAGCTAAGGGTGCTGATTGCTCCACAAAGGGAGCGTAGTTTTGCTGCTCTAGTGGAGAAAGCTAAGATTGCGGAGGAAGTAAAGCGTACTGAGAGGCAGAACCGTGAGAAGGATCGGAACCGCTTCCGGAGGGATTCTGGACCATCAGGCAGGTATAATAGGAATGTTAAGAGGGCAAGAGTGGCAGAACCAGTGCGAGCAGTGCCAATGAATGCTGTCGGACCACAGAGTTGCAGAAGTTGTGGTAGGATCCATATGGGCGAGTGTCGGAAACGTTCAGGAGCCTGTTTTCGATGTGGGTCGATGGAGCATAGAATTAAGGATTGTCCTCAAGCACCAGATCAGAATCAAGTTAGAGATCAGAGGGTTGCTCAGCCAGTGAGGGGTGGACCACCAGCTCCAAGAGGTCGTGGACAAGGCAGAGGTGGAAATGGAAATGAACGAGGACGAGGAGCACCTGGTAGGGGTGCTGGTTTTGCTGAGGCTCGTCAGCCAGCGTTAGTCTATGCAGCTCGTCGACGAGAGGAAGGTGATGCTCCTGACGTCATAACCGGTACGTTCTTGATTTCTCGTATACCATTCACTGCGTTAATAGATGTTGGATCTACACACTCTTATGTTGCATGTGCTATATCTGGGTCGCTGGGAGTACGTTCTGAGAAGACAGTGAGTGGGGTAACTGTACTAAGTCCTTTGGGTCACTCGGTTAGGGTAGACAGACTGTATAGAGACGTGCCTATAGAGACTCAAGGTAAGATCTTTTCTGGAGATTTGATGGAGTTACCTTTCGGAGAATTCGATCTAATCCTAGGAATGGATTGGCTTGTAAAGCATAGGGCTACTTTGGATTGTGCTACAAAGCGAATGAGTTTAAAAACCGCGGAGGATGAGGAAGTTATGGTGATTGGTGAACGTAGAGATTATCTGTCTAATGTGGTGACAGCATTAAGAGCTGAGAAGTGGATTCGTAAAGGATGTGAGGCTTTTATGGCATTTATAAGTCAAGCGGAATCTGAGGAGCTAACTGTGGATCAAGTTAGAACCGTTAAGGACTTTCAAGACGTGTTTCCAGAAGAGCTTCCAGGACTGCCTCCTAATCGAGAGGTTGAGTTTGGGATCGATTTGTTGCCTGGTACGGCACCGGTGTCCATTGCACCGTACAGAATGGCACCAAAGGAGTTGGTGGAGTTAAAAGCGCAGATTCAAGAACTGTTGGATAGAGGTTTCATTAGGCCAAGTGTGTCTCCATGGGGAGCACCAGTGCTTTTCGTTAAGAAGAAAGATGGGTCAATGCGGATGTGCATCGATTATCGGCAGTTGAACAAGCTGACGATCAAGAATAAGTACCCGTTGCCAAGAATCGACGATCTGTTCGATCAGCTTAGAGGAGCTTCAGTATTCTCCAAGATTGATCTTCGGTCGGGGTATCATCAGTTAAGAGTGAAAGAAGTGGATATACACAAGACAGCATTCAGAACTCGTTATAGTCACTATGAGTTCTTGGTTATGCCATTTGGGCTGACCAATGCACCTGCAGCTTTCATGGATCTGATGAATCGAGTGTTCCAGCCATACTTGGATCGATTCGTGGTCGTCTTTATCGACGATATTTTGGTCTATTCTGAATCTAAAGAGAAACATGATGAGCATCTCCGTGTTGTGCTGCAAGTGTTAAGGGAAAAGGAGCTTTATACGAAATTTAGTAAGTGTGAGTTTTGGTTGAGGGAAGTGACGTTCTTGGGGCATGTTGTTTCTGCTGAAGGTATTAAGGTGGACCCTCGAAAGATTGAAGCAATTCTGGAATGGAAACCACCGAGGTCTGTGGCCGAAATTCGAAGTTTTCTGGGTTTAGCTGGATACTACAGAAGGTTTGTAGAAGGATTTTCGGTGATGGCAGCACCATTAACGAAACTCATAAGGAAAGGCGTACCATTTGTTTGGACCTAGCAACAGCAAGAAGCTTTTGAGAAGCTTAAGAAGGTTCTGACCGAGGCACCTGTACTGATTCAACCAGAGTCTGGAAAAGATTTTACCGTGTACAGTGATGCATCGCATGTTGGGTTGGGCTGTGTGTTAATGCAAGAGGGTAAGGTGGTTGCTTATGCATCGCGACAGCTTAAACCTCATGAAGTGAACTATCCTACCCATGATTTGGAGTTGGCAGCAGTGATCTTCGCACTTAAGATTTGGAGACATTATCTGTATGGAGAAAAGTGTATTATATACACAGATCATAAGAGTCTTAAGTACTTGTTGACTCAGAAGGAGCTGAACCTTAGGCAACGGAGATGGATCGAGTTGCTTAAGGATTATGATTGTGTGATTGAGTATCATCCAGGCAAAGCTAATGTGGTGGCTGATGCCCTAAGTCGTAGAACTGTATCTGACCTGAGAGCTATGTTTGCTCGTTTGAGTCTGTATGACGATGGTAGCTTGTTAGCAGAATTGCAAGTAAGACCGACCTGGGTGGATGAGATTAAGGAAAAGCAGTTGAGGGATGAGTCTCTGGATGCTCGATTTCAGCAGGTTAAAGATGGGAATACTTCTGAGTTTGGACTTAACAGTGAAGGAGTTCTGTGTTTTCGCGGTAGAATCTGTGTTCCGAAGGATTTTCAGTTGAGGCAAGCAATTCTGAATGAAGCTCATAAAGGGTTGTGTGCTATGCACCCTGGAGGTAATAAGATGTATCATGACTTAAAGGAGTTGTATTGGTGGCCTGGACTGAAGCGAGAAGTAACAGAATTTGTGAGGAAATGTCTGACTTGTCAGCAGGTGAAAGCTGAGCACTAGTTACCTTCTGGACTTCTGCAACCAGTGAAGGTACCACTCTGGAAGTGGGAAAGGGTGACCATGGATTTCGTAAGTGGATTGCCCTTAACGCCATCAAAGAAGGACTCGATTTGGGTGATTGTAGACAGGTTGACTAAATCTGCTCATTTCCTCCCTGTACGTACTGATTATTCGCTTCAGAAGTTAGCCAAGTTGTATGTGGCAGAGATTGTGCGACTGCATGGGGTGCCAGTGTCTATCATTTCTGATCGAGATCCTAGATTCACATCTCAGTTCTGGCAAAAGTTGCATGAGGTGTTGGGAACGCGGCTGAACTTTAGCACGGCTTTTCATCCTCAGACTGATGGTCAGTCTGAGAGGGTTATTCAGATTCTAGAGGATATGTTGAGGGGTTGTGTTATCGATTTTCGAGGCAGTTGGGAGGATTATTTACCGTTGGCAGAGTTTGCATATAATAACAGCTATCAGGCTAGTATCCGTATGGCACCTTATGAAGCATTGTATGGGCGTAAGTGTCGTTCACCTAGTTGTTGGACCGAATTGGGTGAGCGGCAAGTTCTTGGACCTGAATTGGTAGCAGAGACTGAAGAGAAGGTCAAGGTGATAAGGGATCGTTTGAAAGAGGCATCTGATCGACAAAAATCTTATGCAGATTTGAAGCGTAAAGAGATTGAGTACTCAGTAGGTGATATGGTTTTTCTGAAAGTTTCGCCGTGGAAAAAGATATTGAGATTTGGTAAGAAAGGCAAGCTGAGTCCGAGGTTTATCGGGCCTTATCGGGTTCTTAAGCGAGTGGGTCCGGTGGCGTATCAGTTAGAATTACCCCCAGAGTTAAATAGAATCCATGATGTGTTCCACGTATCCATGCTAAGACGATATCGTTCTGACCCTGCCCATATTCTACCAGTTGCAGAAGTAGAAGTTCAGCCTGACTTAACTTTCGAGGAAGAACCTGTTCAGATTCTGGATCAAGATGTGAAGGTTTTAAGAAGAAAATCAGTCCCATTGGTAAAGGTACTATGGCGTAATCATGGCAGAGAGGAAGCTACTTGGGAACCAGAGGAGGCAATGCGTCAGCAATATCCCCATTTGTTTGGATAAGGTAAATTTCGAGGACGAAATTTCTTTAAGGAGGGTAGAGTTGTAACGCCCTAATTTTCGGGTTTTTCTTAGATTTATCATTATCTGTTAAATGTCTAAATGTTGGTAATCAGGTGTGTAATGCATGTTTGGGATGTGTTAATGGGCTTATGGAAGGCCCATGAGTTGGTTGGAAGCTCGGCAAAATTTTGAATTTTTGCCTTAGGAAATAGGGGATCAGTGGAAATAAGGGTCTTAAGGAATTGCGTGCGAAATGTAGCACAAATGAATCAGTGGCTAAGTGGCAAGGGGGACGCCACTAGGCTAATTAAAAGGTGGCGCCTAAATGAGCCTAGAGGTCAAGGGTTCAAGCGCCAGAGGTTGTGAAAGTATTGTTTATTTTTAAGCTGGAGCAGGTAAGAGTTTGAAGCCGATTGGAACTCTGGTTGGAGGAGATTTGAATCGGTCAAAGAGCAAATCATGGAGGAGGTTGAGGAGCAAATCAAGGAGAGTTTGAATTTCAAACTGGTGGCCGGCCAAAGGACTCTTGAGGGAAGGCAAATTCGGCATTGTGCCTAGGTAGCATTTTCGGCAAATAGGTGTTTTGGTGTGCCGAATTCTTCTTTGGTCTTTTTATGATTTGGTGCCGACTTTTCCTAGGTAAGAAAAGCTTCCTTTTTCTGTCAATTTTGCATAGTGTATTAGGTACCTTTCTTTTGCCATTTTGTTCCTCTCATCAACCTAATAGCCGAACCCTTAACCCACTCTTGAGCCGAATCTACATTCGACTAAACACCTCCCTTGTTCTCTCTTCTACTCTTATCTTCTTCTCATCTTGCTTTCTCAAAATCGAAACCTATCTTGTTGCCTCCTTCTTGGCCGAATCGAATAAGCTTTCTCCTACTTCTTTTCTTCAAGCTCTAAACCGAATACTCATATGATTGAAATCCCCATGGCCGAATGCTTTCTATGACCGAAACCACACTCCCTTTGTTACCGATTGATCGAAATCTTCTTCTTCATCTCCTTCTTGATTCTTTAGCAAGCCGAACCCTATTCTTCTATCTCTTCTATTTGCAGATTTACCCCACCTACTTTATTGGTTAAAACAACAAGTGCACCATATCACTTTTTTTTTTCAAAAGCCGAAAGCATCTCCTTCTAATCATTTAAAAAGCCGAATATCTCTAGGGCCACTCTTGTGACGTTAGAGTTAGATTTGCGGTGGATCTAGTATAGTCTCGAGTTAGTGGAAGCGTGGAAACGATACTCTTCGAGTGGAAGCAACGGTAAGCGATCTAAACATTAAGTACATTCGTTTATCAACATCGGAAAGAAAAGCTGAAACCCCTAGATCTTTAGGGGGCATGTCGACATTGCTTTTAAGACTCTAATACTATGGTTGTTTCTTGTGTGCTTTCGATAGCAAGAGTAGGAGATCCAGCAAAGAGGAGGAAGTTGCGATTCATCTAAAGATAGATCTGAGAGATCTAAAACAATTAAGGTAAGGTTGTAAGGCTATTTGAGGGTATGGCCGAATGCAATAAAGGATTTTTGACATTAGTTTGTAAAGCTTGTTGGCTAACCAATTAGGGAATGGATTGTAGGAATAAGCACGTGGAGGATTTTGTTGGCAGAACTGCAAAACAGGTGTGTAACGTGTCTCTATCATAGACTAGGATGGCTAAAGGCCGTAATGACCGAAATTATGCTAAAGTGTCCTTGAAGTGACCGAAAAAGTTGTCTTGAAAGGATCTGAGGGTAACCGAATACCCTGTGGTGATCAAACTAGTAAATGACAGTGGCAAAATTGCCGAAGGTGCAATTTCGAGCTTCTCGGTAAGTTGGGTTTCAATGGGCCAAAGATGGGCCTAATGGGCTTCCGAGCCCAAATAGGTAAAATGGCTAATAAAGACTATCTGGCGACGTAGTTAGTAATAACATGTTAATTTGGTGAACTAAACCTAAAAATTGGGCTCAAAGGGCTTGAGACAATATTGGACTTAGTAAGGCCCATTAGGGGTTTTAGGCAAAAAGGGCAAAACTGGAAATTTGGCACAAATGGACTTCCGTGGTTAATTGGGTACTAATAATCAGCTGTACTTGCATAAAATTTCTGAAAATATGAAAAAGGACTAAAATACCCTTAAATATGGAAAATTACCAAAATACCCCTAGGTGTAAAAAGACTATTATACCCCTAGGGTCAATTCTGTATGAAAAGTATGATGTTATGTATCTGCATGAGTTAATTATCTATATGAGTATATCTGATGCTATATCTTGCATGTTAGTATGATTATCTGTTGCATGGGGTATGGGTTATGATGGAGGAAGCGTTCTGGCAGCCTCGCTGCAATCTGGTGACTCTGTCACATTATATCTGGCAACCTCGTTGCAATCTGGTGGCCTCGCCACAATATTTATATCTGGTGACCTCGTCACAATATCTGGCAGCCTCGCTGCAAATGTTATCTGGCAGTCTCACTGCAAATTATATCTGGCAGCCTCGCTGCAAATATCTGTGGTGTGTAGCGGTTGGGTGGGTCGAGTAGTCTCCCCACATGGTGTAAGGCTGGTACGGGGGTGTTAAGGATGGATCTGGGTTGGGTTTCTGTTTGCATAATGCTTATATCTGATCTGTTTCTGTTATGGGCCTTTGGGCTTAACCTGATTCCTGTAATGGGCCAAGGCCCAATTAACTCTGTTTCTGAGGCTTGATCTGTTTTGGCCTATGGTTGAGATAATGTTGCACACTGAGTTGTCAAACTCACCCTCCTTTTTAATTAATCCCTGCAGGTAACCCTCAACCGTAGTGGGCTTGGAGCTGCGAGAGATTCAGGATGGCCACAGCGACTGCAATAAGACTGGTTTTCATTTATGTTTTAGTAATTTAATTTTATGTTATTTTTGGGTTTTAATGTGTAATAAGGCCGCTATTGAATTTTCTTTTTGGGTTTTAACTTTTTAAATGATTTGATTCGTACTTTATCGAAACTGCTAGATATAGGCTGCGCGGGTTTTCAAAACCTTAATAACGTTTTCAAAATAACGTTTATAAAATTTAAACAATCTTGAGTAATGACATCTTAAAGCAGTTTTAACAGGAACTTTTCCCACCTTGCTAGTTTTAAGATATCACCTAAGACTCATCGTGAATTAAAAGGTTACAAGCGTAGTTTAGGATCATGTGATACACCAGATCTGGTCATCGCGTCCAGACCGGGTTTGGGGTGTTACAAGTACAAAAATGTATAATGATTTAAAACAACTTTACTGGTGGCTTGGTATGAAGCGAGATATCTCAAAATTTGTTTTGAAATGTCTAATCTGTGAGCAAGTCAAAGCTAAGCATCAGGTACCGTCTGGACTACTACAGCCGATTATGATTCCCGAGTGGAAATGGGACAGAATCACTATGGATTTTGTATCAGGTTTGCCCCTGTCACCGAGTAAGAAAGATATAGTCTGGGTAGCTGTTGATAGGCTGACTAAATCGGCTCATTTCATTCATGTTTGTACGGATTATTCGCTTGATAAGCTTGCTAATTTGTACATTTATTAGATTGTAAGATTACACGGAGTACCTATTTCTATCATTTTGGATAGAGATCTGAGGTTCACATCGCGATTTTGGAAGAAACTGCAAGATGCATTAGGTACAAAGCTACAGTTTAGTACTGCTTTTGACCTTCAGATTGATGGTCAATTCGAGCGTATTATTCAAATACTCAAAGATATGTTGAGATGTTGCATCCTCGAGTTTGAAGGTACGTGGGAACGATACTTGCCATGGATTGAATATGCATACAATAATAACATTTAATCGAGCATAAAAATGGCACCTTACGAAGCTTTGTACAGTTGCAAATGCCGAACACCTTTATATTGCACTAAGCTCAGTGAGAATAAACTATACGGGGTCGATTTGATCAAAGAGATAGAACAGAAAGTAAAAGTGATTCGTGAAAGTCTAAAAGCAACGTCAGATCATAAAAAATCATACGCAAACTTGAAACAGAAAGATATTGAATTTTAGATCGGGGACAAAGTGTTTTTGAAAGTCTCACCGTGGAAGAAAATACTCTGATTTGGTCGTAAAGGCAAATTAAGTTTGAGATTCATTGGGCCGTATGAGATTATTGAGTGTATTGGGCCGATTGCTTATAGATTGTTGCTGCCACCTGAATTAGAAAAGATTCACAATGTATTTCACGTATCGATGCTTAGACAATATCAATTCGAGCCATCACATGTGATTTCCCCGTCTGAGATTGAGATTCGATCTGATATGACATACGAGGAAGAACCGATCCGAGTTTTAGATCGCGAGGTTAAAGAATTGAGAAATAATATAATCTTTTTAGTCAAAGTCTTGTGGCATTGACACGGGGTTGAAGAAGTTATGTGTGTAATAGCCCAATTTCGAGTCTAATCAGAACGGGTGGTTTTGGGACCACTTAATTGAGTCAAAATATTTATTTTATTACTTTTATACATTTTACAGCATGATAGTATTATGGTGTGAAAGTTTCGTAAAGAAATTTTATCATTTAAATAGTTAATTCAGTAAAAAGGACCAAATCGCGTTAAGTGATAAATATGAGTTCTACATCATAAGTGGCTTAAATGATCATGGCTTTATTATTGGAAGGCCTTAAATTGATATTAGACCATTACTTTAGTTAATGGACAATAATGGATATCCATTACATGATTTATTATGTTTTTTTATAAGGTTAAAATTGGAAAATGTCATATATGTTATTATTAATAAAACAAATTCATAAAATGTTTCCATAATTCACCATTTTTTCTGAAAGTGAAGAGGAAATGCTTTCAAATATTTGAATAAGTATAATCTTCAATTAAAGGTATGTTTTGCTTTGGTTTTTAATGATTTTTATGTTTTTGAGCTCGTTGCAGCTCGATATAGCTAGCCCGTACCTCAGTTTCTAAAATTGGTTTTGTTTTTGAAATATGACATTGATGAATATTTATGTATTTTAATGTTTTATGCTAAACTATTGATGGTTGTTAAAAGTCATGCAAGTTTTATAAAGTGATTTTTGACAAAAATGAGTTTTAGGGATTAAATTGAAAAAGATAGAAATTTTGTAGTTAGAAATGTGAATAAATGGAAGATATTTGTTTTTTTTGATAAGCATGAATATTCGGCTATAGTTTTTTGCGGAGAAAAATGTGTAATTTGTCATTTTGTGTATAAAGGACTAAATTGCAAAATAGTTAAAAGTATATGGGAAAATATGTAATTTGCCAAATTTATATGCTTATGGATTGAATTGAGTAATTTGATGAATAAATAGATTAAATTTGAATTATTATAGATCAAGATAAAGAAATACTGGAACTTGATCGGGGGAAACAAATGGTAGACGAGTAGTTATTGAGCTCACGAGCTAAATTGAGGTAAGTTTGTATAATTAGAATTTTAATCTATGTTTATAATTGAAATGTTTGAACTTCATAATGTATAAAAATGTATATGAAATAATGAATTCAAATGTCTATTGAGTATATGTGTAAAACGATTACCGAGTCCCAATTGAATCGTAGAAAGTTATAGGATACAAGTGACATGTCACTAGGGCTATAGGTTGGTTGAGCTCCTGCATTTGTTGCAGACTCACCCTAGCTCATGAGCTTACATGTTTAGCCTTCGGGCTGACCGTTTAGCCTTCGGGCTTACATGTTCAGCCTTCAGGCTTACTGTTACCGGCTTATGAGGAGCATACCGTACATGGCTCGAAAGAGCATATAGGATGAATGACGGATTTACAGGTTTACATATATACACTGTGTGTAAATCACCCGAGTATCCCTCGATGTTTCCAAAGGTTCAACGGGCATTATATTGAAATGAATACATGTTATAAATGGCACAAGATGTATATGATTATTTGATACGAGAATAATATGATTACATGGTATTTGAGATATAGACTACATGAATGGTATGAATTATAAGTATAAGTATATGTTTACATGTATTACATGTTATAAGAATATGTTTACAAGATATATGTTACACGATTTATATGTTATATGAGATATATGATAGGTACAGATGAATTGTTACATGGTTATATGATTGTATGCTATATGAGTATAAGGTAAATGGATGGGTTGATACATGAATTGTGGTTACATGGATGTTGTATATTTGTTTCATCTTTGGATTGGATAAATACAAGGTTGTTACATGACTAATGATATGCTCGCGATATTAAGTAATAAAATTTATAAAACTGATCACACCAAAACTAACTAGTATCACGATATTAAAGGCAAGCGCACCTATCAAACAGTAGTATAGTTTAGCGGCAAGACCGAGTTATCATACCCAAGGGAACCAAAAGTACTAATACTTACTTCCTTTCTATTATCTAGCCTAAAAATAAAAGATGATTGATTGGAACTAATTCTAAAACTAACTAAAGTGCACAAAAAGTAAATTGGGGAAAACTTTAGGGAAAAGCTTATTGATATGAGCAATACTTAAGGGAGAATCCGCCTAGACTTCACTTGTTATTGGTTCTTAAGCTAGACGATTTATTCACTTGACTTGATCTGTAGAGATCCCTAATTTATGCTAAACCCTCCGTCGAGGTGAAGAGCAACTAGGCCTAGGTTGTTAACTAAAGTTTCTTTATTAATTAACACCCTAGGTTGAATTAATTCGATCTATGGTTCCCCATATTAGGTTTGACCCTAATCCGGCAGATTTATGTCGCCTTATGTCTAGGGTTGCATGCAACTCCGCTTAATTATGGTAGATTTACTCTTATCACAGGGACTTTTGCTCCTCTGTTTTAAGCACATCCGTTTCTTGAATTAATACCTAGGATTATTAACACAAGAATTAAGGACACATAATTAAGAACAACTCAAGTATTTATCATATAACTCAAGAATAAATAATAACAAGATCTGTCTTAGGTTTCATCCCCCTCAAGTATTTGAGGGGTTTAGTTCATAATAAAGAAAGAAAACATCTCAGAAGAATTAAGATAACAAAACATAAAGAACCCGAAAACCCCTGAAGGAATTTAGGGAGATCCTCTATCTTGACGTAGAATCCTGGCTTCTGGGATGAATCAATCGGCTTCCCTTGGAGTAATTCCTTGCTTTCACTCCTTGTGTTGGCAAAATTATGGTACTCTTTCTTGAGAGAAGAGAGTATGTCTTCAGAGTTGCCTCATGGGGTCTTTATATAGAGTTTAGAATGGCTTTCTTAGCCCCTAAGCATTCAAATCCGAGTGAAATTCCTCTTTCGCACGACTAGAACACGCTAGGGTGCCACGCTCGTGTACTTCGACAAGAGGCCATGTGAGATTCTGTCGATTGGGGCACGGCTGTGTGGCCTGGCTGTGCTTGTCAGGGCTGGACCGTGTGGTCTTCGTATGGCATGACCGTGTGCCACGGCCGTGTGATGATCCCTTGGGCCGTGCATTTTCATATTTTGGCCCATTTTCTCAGGTTTTTGGTCTATTTTCTACTCTTTTCTCTTCCCTATGCTCTCCTGAGTATAAGATATGAAAAAGAAAGATTAAGAGCACCAATTCTTACAAAATTAATGATAATCTATCCAAAATATAGGCTAAACATGAGGTAAAAATCTATATAATTTATCGTTTATCAACTAACATGTGTATGTGATGGTTGAATAGGCATTGAGGACTTATGACTTGGTTTGATAATGTTTTTACATTTTAAATGTTGATTTGATAAGTTAAATTTTATATTATTCGGGCTTACTAAGCTTTTAAAGCTTACTCTGTTTATTTTCTTGTGTTTTATAGATTTGAATGCTAGCTCGATTTTGAACAAAGTCAAAGATTGCAATCACACTATCCAAGCAAGCTTTTGGTACTTTTGGATCTTTGTAAATGTTGTAAATATGGCATGTATAAGTTAGTTTATAAGTTAATGTTTATGGTTATTTATGTGGATGAATTTGGTATAATCTTTGGTACATGTTCAAGCTATGTGATATGGCTTGTTTTTTGAAAAGGATATTTTGGTATGAGACTTTTATATGATATGTGAAGGTATTGGTATGGTAAGTTGGTTAATGTTTGTGGTAAATGACCTTATTTTGATGAATGTGGAAATGGTATGTTCTATGACCTTGAATGAAATGTTATATGGTATGTTTTGGAGAAGTTGAAATGGTTATTTTGGTATAAAAATTATTGTATAAATGATGAGATTATGATATGTATGGAATTGATAAGATTGAGTTGTGAAATGTAGGTATTGATTTGAAATGGATACTTGAAATGTATTCATGTTTGTGTCAATTATTTGACATTAAATTGGTTGTTAAGAAATGGTATATGTGATTTTTGAATTGGCTCAATTGATTGCTCGTTTGGTATATGAAATTGTTGTAATTTGATGCTTGTAGGTGCATGATCAAGTGGAGTGTGAAAATGGCTTATACCAAGCCTATTTCATGCCACACGGCCAGAGCACACGGGCATGTGTCTCGACTGTGTGATCCCTGTTTGTTATTTGTTAAGTCAGTTTTGCACACAGGCTGGACACACGGGTGTGTTTGGTACCCATGTAATCAAGTTAGAATGCCACACGGCCAAGACACACGACGTGTCTTGTGGCCATCTACATAAGTCAATATGTATGCCTTGTTTTTCCACGGCCTAGACACATGCGCGTGTCTGGTGACTGTGTGAGGCACATGGCCTGGGCACACAGCCGTGTGGCTCTATTTCAAAAATTTTTCTAAGTTTTCCTATAACTTTTATATGAATTCAAATTAGTCCCAATAATATGATTAGAGCTTTATATGTTTGATCAATGTATGATTTGATTATGAATGTTTGAAAACTATTGGATTTGTTGATAAATATTATACATGTTTGATAAAATACTGTTCCGATCTGTATTACAAGTCCGATAATGCCCCTTACCTATTCCAGCGACGGTTACGAGATAGGGGTGTTACAACATGGGAGCTCGAGGATGCTATGAGAGATTTGTACCCAAACCCATTTATTGGTAAGATTTTCGAGGATGAAAATCCGTAAGGGGGGAGAGTTGTAACAGCCCGATTTAGACCCATAAAATAGAATGAAAATGATTAAATCCCATAAAGCATAAAAGTTGAGTTCTATTTGGTAAAGGTTTCTAATAGCTATAGAACCTTAAAATAGAAGTCCTTATGTGATAATTAAACCATTAAAGGGTTAGTAGATGATAGTGGTATGGTATTAGTGAAATAATTAAAGTTTATAAAGGCTAATTTTGGTAATTGATAATTAAAGATAGAATAAATAAAACAAAACAACCGATTTTCAAGAGGAAAAGGAAGCCATTTTTATACTTTACATTTGGCCAAGGTATTTTTGTCCAATTAGGTATGGTTTTCGTCCTGTTTTTAATAATTTCCATGTTTTTAATATTGTTACAGCTTATTTTAGCTAGCCCAATGACTATTTTGCAAAACTGTTAAAGGTTTAAGATTTTTCCATTGATGAATATAGGTGTATTTTGATGTTTGATGATAGACTTTGAATGGTTGTTGTTAAAAAAACAACATTTGTAAAGTGATTTTTAGTAAAAATGACAATTTTGGATTAAATTGAGTAATGTGGAAAATTTATGGTTAAATGTGTGAATTAATGAAAAATATGGACTGCTATGAGACTATATAGAATTCAGTTAGCATGGGTTAGGATGAACTTGCATGAATTTGGATTTTGATGAAATAAGGACTAATTTGTAAAAAAAAAGTTAAAATTCTAGGGGTAAAAGTGTAATTTAGCCAAAATAGGTGTTTTGGGCTAAATTGAATAGAATAGAAAATGAACAAGTTGAATTTGATATTATATAGATCAAGAAAAGCAAGATTAGAATTAGATCGGGGAACAAGAAAAGTTGACGAATAAACAATTGTATACATCCGGGCAAATAGAGGTGAGTTCATATAATTAAAATTGAGTATTTAAATATATGTACTTAATTGAAATGTATGAATAGGAATTGAAAAAGTAGATTACATGTGAAATTGAATGCTTAAATAATAAAGTCTGATGCATACCGAGCCCCATTTGGACCGTAAGAATTCGTAGGATACAAGTGACATGTCACTAGGGTTGCTGTTTGGTTGAGATCCTGCATGTGTTGCAACTCACCACAACTCATATGAGCTTACAAATATCTCAGCTCGTAAGAGCTTACTATTTCTCAGCTTATTGGAGCTTACTGTTGCCACAGTTCAGGAGGAGCTTACCGTCATAGATCGAAAGAGCATATATGTTAGTAACTGATGGATTACCCATTAGTACACTTCGTGTGTACCACCCGTGTATCTATCGATATTCTAAGTGGTTCAATGGGCACAATTCTATTACAGGTTATATGAATAAAAATGAATTAGCACAAATGTTATGTGAATCACATGGAATTGATGTTATATGGTGAATCAAAGTATGAAATAGAAGTTATAAGAACATGAGGTTGAATGCGTATCGATTTCATCTATGATGACTTGATAATTATATGTACATTGTGGTACTAAACTATTGATATTTTTATATGCTTAGGCATTTGGCCATTTGATTGGATTATTGCTTAAATATTGAATAAATGGTAAGTCTAATTCCTTATTATACGAGCTTACTAAGCTATAAAGCTTACTCTGTTTATTTTTCTATGTTTTATAGTGATTGAGGAGGTCGTGCGATTCGAAAGTTTTCAGAGATCACATCACACTATCGACCTACCGATTTGGTACTTTTGAGCTTATGTTTTGGTTACATGGCATGTATAGGAGGTGTGGTCATTTTGGCATATATGTTAGTAATAGATTATGGCCAGTTGTTTTAGCTTGTAAATGATGTATATTTTGGCCTTGCTTTGTATGGTTTATAGTTGTCTTGATGATGCCTAATAGTTGTTTTGGTATGATTTATTGTGGATTGGTATTGAAGGTAGCATATGATTGAAATTTGAGATGGACATTCTTGTGAATTTGATATGAAATTGAATGATGATTTGTGGTATGTATGTGCCTTGCATAAGTTGGTAAGGAAATGGTATGAATTATGCTTGGTTGGGAAGCCTATTTGTGTCATATTATCTACTATTTGGTATGTTTGTATTAATGTAGGTTTGGGTGAGAAATGTGGCTTGTAAACTAGCCTATTTTTGTCCATACGGGCAGAGACACGGGCAAGTGTCTCAGCCATGTGTGACACACGATCTGGTAACACGGCCGTGTGTCCTCTGTAGCATTTAATGAAAACAAGTTAGTGAGTTACACTGGTTGATCACAAGGGCATGTGCTTGGCTGTGTGACACAAGTCAGAGAGTTACAAAGGGTAGGACACGGTCTGGGACACGGCCACGTGATCCCATTTTGAATGTCCACACGGCCTGTGACATGGGGTGTCTTGTGGCTGTGTGAGACACACGACTTGGCCACACAGGCGTGTGTCCCCTGTTTGTAACAACCCGAATTTTGGGCCTAGAAGAAATAGGTTTTGAGCATGGGAACATATAAAAGTTTATGTGTGCAAGAAAATGACACAATTGATTGTCAGCTTTAATGGCTAAGTGATTTTGGACTGTTTGGGAGTGTTTGGGAAGTCCTGGGTTCAAATTTGGGCTTTAGCAAATTTTTTGGATTTTCTTTTAAATGAATCTGGACATTAGCATGCAGACCTTATTTTTTAATTAGGGTAAAATATGACAAGAAAAGCTTGTAGTCCAGTGGTAGGTGGCGTGTAGAGAAACATTAAGGTCTGGGGTTTGAATCTTGAGCTGCATTAGGGAGTGTTATTTTTGTCACTTGTGTGGTGAGGTGGTGGTGTTTGACTGAAACACTGTTGAAAGGAGTTTGAACTGGTCATGGAGGGAATTAGGAGCAATTCATGGAGAGGGTTATGGAGAGATTTATGGAGAAAAATTAGGAGTTTGAGGAGTGTAGGGATGTTTTTACCGTCTTGGTAAAGAAAGTCTAGGAAAGTCAGCTAAGGGAGTGTCTCACATTTTTAGTCAGTTTTGTCATCGGTTTTTGAAACTTCTAATTTTCTTGTTTCTTCTTTTTCTCTCTAGTGCCAAAATTGCAATTGACCATTCGTCCATTTCTGTTGTTCGGTTCCTGCTGTTCTGGCAAAGTGTTAAGCTACTCTTTTCAAGTCCATCCCTTTTTTTTCTTTTGCACCAACCTCTGCCGAAACCCCCTTCTTCTCATTGACTCTCCTCTGTTCTTTTCAAGCTTTAGCCGACTTCCCCGTTTCATCTCTTTTACTTATTAACTGTTGTTTTGGTGAAACCAATCACTTTTGCCTCTCCCTTGTGATTCTTTTTCTTTTTCGGCATTTTGGTAGGCTGTGACCAAAAGTTCTTCCCTTCCATTCTCGATTCGGTTTTCTTCTTTTCACTGGGTGTTTCTTACTTTGGCTGAACTCAGTATTATACCTCTTTGTTTTGGTTCTGTAAGTGTTCTTAACAAATCGGTAAGTGTGCCTATTTCCTCTCTTCATTCAAATATGTTCTCTCTAATATTTCTTTTAAAAAGCCGGATGTTTTTCTCCATTTGTTCTCTAACTGTGTTTCTCGTTCCTTCTTTGCAATGTGGTGTTCGTGGGATTCTAGGTATTCCACGAGGAGTGGTGGAGTGCAAGTAGTTTTAGAACAATCAAATCCTTCTTCCTTGTATTGAATCAAGGTAAAAGCATTACCTTACTTTTTTACTATAAGCCGATTTTCTCTTTGATTCTGTAAGATTAGTATTTGTGGATTTAAGCCATATTTTTAATCAATCCATTCTAATAAGATCTTTCGTTATGCGACAAGAAGTGTGCGATCATTCTCAGCCAGCGATCTAAATAAATAACTCGCATATCTTTCGGTCAAGGTAAATGGGAGTATTGATTTGGGGATTTAGTGTTTATGAATACTTATAGTGGAAGGACTAATGGTATGCGGGAATGATTGTAGGTTGGATGCTTGAGGAACTTGGAGCAGTTTCGTAAGCAGGTGTGGGTACTAACACTACTTAGACTGTAGAATGGTGGAAGCTGAAAAGTCGAAAAGCCGAAAGCCGAAAGATTTAGGCTTTGAGGCCACATGAGCGTGCGAACGCTTGTGTGGTGAACCAAGCTCGCGAAAGATGGGCGAAAGATTGAAAAGGCCGCCATGAGCGATCTTATGGGCTTAGACCGTTATGGGCCACATTGGGCCGAAATGGGCTGTGTGGGCCCAATGGGCTCGAGGGCCCCATACGGATAAATCTCACGGATGTGTTGGAAATATTGGACCCGACTGTGTTGTACACATGGCTAAGGTCATTTCTGGGCTTAGTGGGCCATACGGGCATGTGGGCCCACCTAGGACACATAATGGGCCTTGGGCCCAAATACACAGTTATGAGTGTTGAGGTTACATGAGTCACCCGAGGTGACTGTGGACCTTCTGATGGGTCGGTAAGTGAGTCTAGACCTATGCTGTTGAAAATGGTCGTAATACCCCTGAAGGGGGAAATGATTGTTATGCTCCTTATACTATGTATGACTGATTTGCTATATGATATATATGACTATGATTGAACATGACATTCTGCTTGGGGATGGGTGATTCTTGACGGAGGAAGTGCATGGCTTTTAACCATTCTGTTCATGGCCCTGAACTATTTTGTTTACTGGCAGCTTTACTGCGATTCTATTTAGTGCCGCAACCGGTGCTAACTCTGTAAGTGTAGGGATGGGTGGGTGATTTATTCCCCACAGTAAGCGCAGGGTTGGACAGGAGATGTAAGTGCAGGGTTGGTTAGGATAACATGCATCATGCATTATTCATACTGAATACTGATACTGTTATAGGCTACGGCCCTCCTGATTTTGATATTATTAAGGGCTAAGGCCCAACTGATACCGATATGGGCTAAGGCTCACCTGATACTGATACTGTATTGGGTTTAGGCCCACCTATATTTTGTTACTGGTTCTGCTTCTGTAGTGGGTCAGGCCCAAATTGTTTCGGTATTCTGTATATCTAACTGACTGTTTGTATCTTAGGGGGATTACCCACTGAGTTTTTCTGAACTCACCCTACTGTTTAACTGTACAAGTGATCCCTAACGTTAGGCGGATTGGTGCTGCGAGGGTCTCGGTGGTGGCCACACTACTGCTCCTATTTTCTTTTATTGGGCTTTTACTTACTGTTAAATGTCATTTTGGGTTTTTATTTGTGTAATAAGGCGTCTCTAAATTTTCTAGCTTTCAATTGGGTTTTTATTTATTATGATTTATATCTGTTAAAAGTAGAGCGCGATTTTCCAAAACGGTAACTGCTTTCAAAACATCATGTTTTTGCAACACTGTTGAAATGTTTTGTAGCAAACAATGTTTTAAAAGTAATAACAATTTAGAATGGTTAACAAATGACTAAGATGGATTAATAATTAACAAAGAGGCTTAAACCTTCAAATGGGTTTTTATGAACATGATTAACTTTTTCAAAAAACACTCCAATGTGACATCGCTAGATTCGGCCATAATGTCTAGGCCAAGTTTGGGGTGTTACACTGTTTATGAAAATTTTCTAAGTTTTTCCCAAAACTTTCCTGAGTTATTGATTTAGTCTTGAACCGCTTTTAATGTATGATTTGGGCCTCATAGGCTAGTATTAGGGACTTAATGAGTATGAATGAATGTTTAACTGTTGAAATGTGAAATGTATAAGATTTGTTTAATATGTTATGTGATATGTCTGGTAATACTCCATAACCCTATTCCGGTGACGGATATGGGTTAGGGGTGTTATATTTATTGATATCAGAGCTACGGTTTAGTTGATTCTAGTACTAACGTAGTGTATGTGAGTCTAGCTATATATGCCATATATAACCTGCGATAGTGTGATATCTCCTGACAATTTCTGAATTGTGTTTTCATATAGTAAATGGATTCTAATTGAGCTGACTCCAATGAAGTAGAAAGTAATGTGCTAGCCTCCGCTCATGGAGCTGTGCCTTTTGAATCGAGACCTGTGTCTGAGGGTCATTGAGGAGAGGGTAAAGAAGCCTTCTTCCAGATGATGAATGAATGGTTTTCGGAGTATGTCCGAACAAATCTGACTGCTCAACAACCTCCACCCCTACCTGTTCCCGAACCGATCCCTGTAGCTTTTCAAAGTATGGAACCTATACGTGTAAATAAGACACCTATTTTTGAAAGCTGCCTTTGGAACATCTGATTCTTTTACCCATAGCTAATAGTAACTAGAGCGAAGATCAATCTTCAAAAATACAGTGGTACTTATCAGCTAATCAAATAGATCGTCAATTTGTGGCAGTGGATACTTGTTCTTAATTGTGACTTTGTTGAGCTGTCTGTAATAAATACATAACCTTAGTGGTCCATCTTTCTTCTCTCCAAACAAAATCGGCGCACCCCAAGGTGAAGAATTGGGTCGAGCAAAACCTTTGTCAGTTAGTTCCTTCAACTGTGCTTTCAACTCTTTTAATTTTGTTGGAGCCATTCTGTAGGTGCTATATATATAGGACTTGTCCCAGAACAAGGTCTATAAAAAATTCCACCTATCTGATCTGCGGTAATCTGGGTAATTCCTCTGGAAAAACATTAGGAAACTCACAAACAACCGGCACTGACTTAATCTTCGATTCAGACCCTTTAGTATCCCTTATATAAGCAAGATAAGCATCGTACCCTTTTCTGATATATTTCTGTGTTGATATCGCTGAAATTATATTGGATAACCCATCCAATTTATCAGATTCAACATGGAGTAACTTAGCATTCTGACATTTCAGCACAATGTACTTTTGTTTACAATTTACCACTGCATCATGTTGGGTTAGGTAGTCCATTCCCAAAATCACATCAAATTCATCAAAAGGCAATAGAATCAACGGACAGTTTTTACAAACTTTATCCTCTATAACATACTGGCCCAGGGGTTGGAAACTTTGACCACAAATTCAGTGGACTCAACAGGTAGATTTTTAACAGATACTAAATTTATGCATATGTATGAATGTGTTGAGCCAAGATCAATCAAAGCAATAATATTAGTGTCAAGAAGAGAAAAGGTACCAGGAATGACATCTGGCGTAGAAGCATCCTATCTAGCATTAATAACATATGTTCTAGCTAGTGCTCTTACTTCAGATTTAACTGTTGAATCTTTTGTTGCACTTCTGCTACCACTAACATTTCCGGAGTAACGGGGTGGTCTGCCTCTCGAGGTGGGTTTAGTTTGCTTCGAAGTCTGATCAGTATCCTTTTCAATTCTTTTCAAACAATCTTTGAGGAAATGATCAAGAGATCCACATCTATAGCAGGCTCCACTTCTCATACAACACTCTCTGAAATGAAATTTATTACAATGTTTAAATTTCAGTTTGGGGTTACCAGTACTTCCAACACTTGTTACAGATGGAGAAGAAGATCTCATGTTAGAGCGTTGAGAGCCCCGCTCTTTTCTAGAATATCCTACAGATGCAGTAAAATGATCATGGTTTTCTTTGATTTCTTTGAAGCAAATGCTTGTGACTTCCCCATAAATCTTTTACTAGAATTCTGGGCTTCCCTCTCTGCTTGTCTATTCTCTTTGCTTAATTCCTCAATTTTGTGCCCCCGATCAGCCAGTACTACAAATTCCCTTAATTTAAGAATTCCTATCAATAGCATGATACTTCATTTAATCCTTTTTCAAAGCATTACACATATCAGCCTCAGTCGGAACCCGTTCATTGGCATACTTACTTAACTAAACAAATTCTCGCTCGTATTCAGATACGGTCATGTTTCCCTGTTTGAGCTCTAAAAATTCTTTCTTTTTCTGATCCAGAAATCTCTGACTAATGTACTTCTTTCTAAATTCTGTTTGGAAGAATTCCTATGTAACATTTTCTATCGATACAACAAAAATCAAAGTATTCCACCATTGATAAGCCAAATCTTTTAGTAATGATACAACACATTTCAGACATTTAGCTGGTGTGCATAATAATTCATCCAAAACCCTAATTGTATTTTCTAAACAAAATTCATCCCTTTTCGGATCATCATCGGCAGTAACCCTAAATTCGTCTGCCCCATACTTACAAATTTTATCCACCAGAGGCTTACCGATTCTAACAGGTTTAGTAGCCTGTTGCATCTCTGGAACCGGTTGACGAGCAGGTGGGAGAGGTTGCTGTATAGCAGGATTTATTCTCAAATATTTATTAACAATATGGCTTAGACTTCTTAGACTGCAGGCTAGGACTCACCACACATTCCTTGTCAAAAATCTATAATATAAGAGTAATCTATCAGTTATGACTGCCCAACCCAAGGGTTGAACATGCTCGAAACCATAGAAAACACAACCCCTAGATTAGAGCAAGCAGTATTTGACCACACCCTAACACAAACCAACCTACCCTCGGTCGAATAAAATAATTGTAAATAGAATTACCTTCTTTTGAATAACAATAGATAGATTTTGAATGCTTCAATATCTCTAGTAAACTCCTTCACTTCCCCAGAATCTGAAAAACATCACAGCTAAGGGAAAAGAACAAGTATTAGCAATAAGAAAGAAGAGGAGAATGGATCACTCGGTTACAAACAGTACAAGGAAGGGGTGTATAAAAACAAAACTTAATAAAAAATGGAAAGAGTCCAGTATACTCACCAAATGCCAGAGAGAAGTCGTTGAGCCCAGAACAATAAAGAAGGAGTAAAGAATGAAACAGAAGAGAATCGGCCAAAACTAAGGCTGAAGCCGAAAAAGTCTGAGTGAGAAGGAATAGGAGGGTATTCGGCCGTAGTTCAAAGTGAAAGGGAGAAAAGGTGTTAACATAGAAAGGCTTGAGAATTGGGGGAGGGAGTAGAAGAAAGAAATTGGTAGATAGGGGATTTAAAGTGAACACAATACCGAAGGCAAACAAAACCGAGAAGTACTCCTAGTCCCTAATAAGAATTCGACACAAAAGCAAAAGGGTAACCAAATGTGCTTGACAAAATCAGTATGGAGAGAAAGCTAAAATCCTGAAAAGTGCACAGTCCCTAGAATTTACCCCAAAGCTAAATTCCCTAGTGCCTAAAGTCCAATTCGGCTCCAACACTCAACCTCACCTTCCCTTGATTTACTCCTACAATTTCTCCACAACAACTTCAAATCGATCCCTTATCCAAATCCCCCTTTCTCCTCCTAGCATTTAGCTACACATTCCCTTTGCCCCACAAAATCTCCAACCGTCCAAATCTTAGAATCCTACTGCCCTACAACCACTCACACGGCTACTTGCAAAATAAATATTCCCTTTTTGAAGTGCCACCACTCAAACCTCAGACCCCATGTATACTCCACACGCCAATTACCACTAATACTAGTAGGCTCTTTGTGACATGGTTTACCCACATTTAATTATAAACCTATTGGCCCAAAGCTTAGGGTTTACTCAATAAAAACAAAATTTTTGCCCAAGCAACAGCTTGAACAGTAGACTTCTCAAACATTCCCAAGCACTCCTAAATCACTTAACCAACAAAGTAGACAATCAATTTGTGTCACAAGATACAGAAATTAAAAACTTAGATTTTTGGGGCGTTACAACTCTACCCCCTAAAATAAATTTTAGCCTCGAAATTTACCTGATCAAAACAAATGAGGGTATTATTGTCGCATTGCCTCCTCAGGTTCCCACGTGTCCTCCTCTGAACCTTGATTGTGCCAAAGTACCTTAACCAGTGGAATGGATTTTCTTCTTAGTACCTTAGCATCACGGTCCAAAATCTATATCAGTTCCTCCTTGAAGGTTAGTTTGGCCTAACCTCGATCTCCTTAATTGGGATTATATGTGTAGGATCAGAGCGATAACACCTCAACATGGATTCGTGGAACACATTGTGAATCCAGTCCAACTCTGGACGTAGCTCAAGTTGTTAGGCAACCGATCCCACATGTTTCAATATGCGATAAGGCCTAATGAACCTAGGGCTCAACTTGCCCTTCCATCCAAACCTCAGTATTTTCTTCCATAGTGAGACTTTAAGAAAAACATAATCTCCCACAGAATACTCAATCTCCTTATGCTTTAGATCTGCATACGACTTTTGTCTATCTGATGCTGCCTTCAGTCGATCCTGAATTAACCTAACTTTGTCCTCGGTATTAGAAACCAGATCAGGACCCAGAACACACCGCTTGCCCAGATCAGTCCAACACGAATATGTACGACACATATGGCCATATAATGCCTCATACGGTGCCATCTGTATGCTAGACTGGTAGCTATTGTTATACGAAAACTCTGCTAACGGTAAGTAGTCTTCCCAACTACCTCGGAACTCTATTACACAACTCCTTAACATGTCCTCCAGTATCTGAATCACCCTCTCAGACTGACCATTTGTTTGAGGATGGAACGCAGTAGTGAAGTCTAACCTTATACCTAGTGCTTCGTGTAACTTCTTCTAGAACTGAGACGTGAAGCGAGGATCTCTATCAGATATTATAGAAATTGGTACCCCATGCAGTCTTACTATCTCTGCCACATATAACTTAGCCAACTTCTGTAACAAGTAATCAATACGTACTGGTATAAAATGGGTAGATTTAGTCAATCGATCTACGATGACCCATATCGAATCTTTCTTAGTAGGCGTTAGGGACAGCCCACTAACAAAGTCCATAGTTATCTTTTCCCTCTTCTAAAGTGGAATCTTAACCAGCTGTAATAACCCTGACGGTAGCTGATGCTTAGCCTTAACCTATTGGCATGTCAAGCATTTACTTACAAATTTAGTAACCTTGCACTTTAAGTTTGGCCACCAGTACAACTCACGAAGGTTTCGGTACATCTTATTCTCACAAGGATGCATAGCATAAGGACTACTATACGCCTCTTGCAGTGTAGATTGCCTCAAACTAGTATCCCTCAGTACACGAACTCTCCCATGGAAACACAGTACCCCTTCGCTCAATCCAAAATCTAAAGTTTCCCTATTCTCAATCTGTCGAAAACGAGGACCTAATAACTCATCCACCAAGTATTTACCCTTAATCTATTCAATCAATGTCGGTTTAACTTGAAGCTCTGCCAGCAGACTACCATCATCGAACAAACTTAGGCGAGCAAACATCGCCCTCAGATCAGACATAGCCTATGGCTCAGTGCATCGGCTATGACATTCACTTTACTAGGGTGGTATTCAATCATGCAATCATAATCCTTAAGCAGCTCAATCTATCTCCACTGCCTAAGATTCAACTCCTTCTGAGTGAGGAGGTACTTGAGGCTCTTGTGATCCGTGTAAATAATACACTTCTCACCATACAAGTAATGCCTCCAAATTTTTAGTACGAATACCACCACGGCTAGCTTTAAGTCAGGTGTTGGGTATTTCGCCTCGTGAATCTTAAGTTGACGAGACGCATATGCAACCACCTTACCCTCTTGTATCAACACACATCCCAAACCAACGTGTGATGCATCGATGTAGACAGTAAACTTTTTCCCAGGCTCTTACTGAATTAAAACAAGGGCCTGAGTCAGAACCTTCTTAAGTTTCTCAAAACTCTCTTACTGCTTATTAGTCCAGTCAAACGACACTCCTTTACGTAACAATTTAGTCAGAGGTGCAGCAATCAACGAAACCCCCTCAACAAAACATCTATAATATCCTGCCATACCTAGAAAACTTCAAATCTTAGATACAATCTTAGGTGGTCTCCAATCCAGAATAGCCTCGATTTTCTGAGGATCAATCCTAATTCCTTCGTAGATACCACGTGGCCCAGAAATGTCACCTCTCGTAGCCAGAATTTGCACTTGCTAAACTTTGTATATAGTTGCTTCTCCTTTAGAATCTGTAGAACAACTCAGAGATGTGCATCATGTTCCTCTCCAGTTCTCAAATATACCAGGATATCATCTATAAACACCACTATGAATCGATCCAAATAGGGCTGGAACACTCGGTTCATCAAATCCATAAAGGCTGCCGATGCATTCGTTAGCCCAAATGGCATTACTAGGAATTCATAGTGACCATAACGAGTCCTAAATGTTGTCTTGTACACATTAGCCTCCTTAACTATCAGTTGATGGTACCTAGAACGGAGATCAATTTCAGAGAAAATCGAAGCTCCTCGGAGCTGATCAAGAAGATCGTCAATCCTCGGCAAAGGGTACTTATTCTTGATGGTCAATTTTTTCAATTACCGGTAATCGATGCACATACGCATGGATCTATCCTTCTTTTTCACAAATAACACTGGTGTTCCCCATGGAGACACATTAGGTGAATGAATCCTCGGTCCAACAATTCCTAAATTTGAGCTTTAAGTTTTACCAGCTCCTTCGGTGCTATTTGTAAGGGCCAATGGACACCGGAGCTATACCAGGTAGAAGCTTGATCACAAATTCAACTTCACAGTGTGGAGGTAATCTAGGTAGCTCATCGGGAAAAACACTAGGAAAATCTTTAACTATTCTCAATTCCTTGAAAGAAAAACCCTCAGAATCTGAATTACTGATGTGGGCTAAATACGCCTCACAACCTTTACAAACCTATTTCTCGGCCCTTAATGTAGAAATCACATTTGACAAGTAATCCCGATGCTCCCCAATCACAACTACCTCATCATCCTCTGTAGTTTTCAATACCATGCGTTTCGTAGCACAATCCAAACTTGCCCGGTGTTTATTAGCCAATCTATTCCCAAGATTATGTCTAATTCACCAAAAGGCAGTTCCATCAAATTCGCTACAAAGGTAACTCCTTGAACCTCTAAAGGCACCTCCCTAAATAGTTTACTCACTCTCACTGACTGCCCTAATTGACTCAACACAGTAACCTCACTTACTATAGTTTCAAACATTACACCCAAAGTCTCAGTCACAATGCATGCAATATAAGAGTGCATAGACCCTGCATCAATCAGTGCAGTATAAGGAACATCATGTATAAAGAACGTACTAGTAACAACATCTGGGGTGTCTCTATCCTCTCGATGACATCAGCATAAACCAGAACTGGCTGCCTCACCTCAGTATGTCCAGCACCTCTGCCTGGTGCTCTACGACCACGACCCAAACCATTTACACCCCTGGCCTGACCATGGCCTATCGGTGGTTGTCGACCACCGCTTGGCGACTTTACATTACCCGTACCAGTAGCTTGCACCTGATCTAGCCTCTGAGGACATTCTCTAATACGGTGCTCCATTGATCCGTATCTCAGACATACTCCAGTCCTTTTCCAACACTCACCTAGATAGTGTTTCCCAGAATTAGCACAAGGTTGCAACCCAGTAGCAGAAACAGGAGGCCTAACTCTGAATGGCCCATCCACTCTGGCCTTTTTCTTAGGCCTCTGAACAAAACGGGGGGCTCTAAATCCCTCTTATTTCTGCCCCTTTCCTTTTCCCGATTCTGGTGCTCAGCACAGTTCACATCCTCGGTGATCTTTGCCTTTTCCACTAACGCAGCAAAATCTCGCTCCCTCAGGGGAGCTATCAGTACCCGTAGACTATTCTTGAGGCCGTCCTTGAAATGAACACAACGCTTATATTTTGTTGCCACCATCCCTTGAGCATAGTCGTTAAGTTGTAGAAATTCCTCCTCGTACTCAACCACAGATCTATCCCCTTGAGTCAAATTCAAGAATTCTCCTCTCTTGGCATCCACATAACTAGTGCCCACATACTTTCCTTGAAATACAGACTTGAAGAATTCCCAAGTTAACCGGTCAGGCTGAGTGCCCTCTTTCACGGTAAGCTACCACTATAGCCTTCCTCCCGCAACAACGACACTGCACCTTTTAGTTTCTGCTCGGGGGTGCAGTCAAGGTCATCCATTATTCTCTCTGTGGCCTCCAACCAATATTCAACGACATTAGGGGCTACTCTAGCAATAACCCTAAAAATCTCAGCTCCATTCAACTAGAGTCGTTCCGTAATCGACCCACGGCCCCCAATACCAGTATTGGGCCCAGCGACCCTTTCCAGAATTCAAAGCATAGCTTGGGACCGTGCGTCATCCCCAGCCGCTCGATCATATGACCCCGTCTCAGTTATCAGTGATGCCGGTGCCTCCCTACCCTCAATGTTAGGCATGTGGCCTGATGACGAAGACCCAGCCCTAGCACTTCCACAGCCTCTGCCGCAGCCTCTTGTAAACCTCTAGTGCTCATTATCGCTTTCCGTATTATCTGAATTAGAAATTTTATGCAGATCAGTTATAGTTCCAGTAATTATTAATAGATGTTTTATGGAAAATAGTAATTTAGAGTTTGTTTTCGTAGATCGTAGTCTCACTACAGTTTTCAGTTTCCTACGGTTTTTAATTTACTTTACCTAGAGTATCTCTGTACGGTCTACTACCTATAGTAATCTCAGTGTTTTCTATCTATTGGACTTTAGTTTTAAATAGGCAACACTACTAAGAAAACTTACGAATTCGGAGCCGGAGACTCGGTTTTGAAGGCATTTGAAAACACTTCAAACCATTTGAAAGCAACTTTTAGGAAATCCAAAAACTAAAAACCCATTCCACAATCAATTTTTTGCAACCCGGCTCTGATAACACTAAATGTAACACCCCCAAACCTGACCTAGACATTATGGCCGAATCAGGCGGTGCCACATTGAAGTGTTATGCGTTAAACTTGTTGTCGTTGAAAACTCTTAAATCAGTCAATCAAATTGTTATTTAAAAGGGTGGTTCCAAAATAGGTCGTTTATTTCCAAAAACATGGGTCATTGAAAAGTTTCTCGCTTGTAAAACGTTACTTCATTTGCAAAAGTCCCAATCTTTATTTAGCTTCTTTGAAAGATGATTTGAAACCTCACACTATTTTCAAAATTTACTTTCTTTAAGACATTATTAAACTTTAAAATCTCGTTTATAGTGGAAGCTTTTCTATTTAAAAGCGTTGCGTATTTGTGTTTGTTTTGTAAAAACGTCGTTCCTTTTAAAAAACTAAAACCCTAATTCTAGTAGTTATAATCAAAACTTAAAAGTCAAAAATTTAAAAATTAAAATCCAAAGGCCTTATTACAAATTAAATACCCAAAGTTTAAATCCAAAAATTACTAAAAGTACTGAATCATTCTTAGTGAAAAGCGTGGCCACCGCTAAATTCTTCGATCGCACTGAACTGCCTAATATTAGGGATTACATACACAGTTAAAACAGAAGGGGTGAGTTTATGAAAACTCACTGTGTAATTCCCCAAACATACAAGCAATATGCAACAAAAAAAATAGGCCTAAGCCGTTTCACAATAACAGTATCAATTGGGCCTTAGCCCAAATCAGAATCAGTTGGGCCTTAGCCCAAAACAGTATCAATAATCAATATGCATGATATATGTAATCCCAACCAACCCTGTACACCATTTCCTGTCTAGCCCTACACTCTTGTGGGGAATAAATCGACCTATCCATCCCTACACTCCAAAGTAAGGACTGATTGTGGCACTAAACAGTATCGTAGCAAAGCTGCCAGTAACATAAGTGGCTTAAAGACATCAGTAGGTCTACAGTCGTCTTATGCAACCCGTGCAACCTTAACAGATCAGTACACTTCCTCCAATTACAATATCCCATCCCCTTGTAGCATAGCATAATATCATGCATGTATGCAAATCATAAATACATCAGATGGCATGCTTAATCAATCATACATCACATAAGGGCATAATAGACATTTCACCCTATAGGGGCATAACAGTCATTTCTCAGTTTAGGGTCTAGGTACACTTATCGACCCATCAGTAGGTCCACAGTCGTCTTGTGCGACCCGTGCAACCCTTAACAATCAAACAATGTAAATGGGCCCAAAGCCCATTATGTGGCCAAAGTGGGCCCACACACCCATGTGGCCTATGGAGCTTAGAAATGACCTTGGCCATGTGAACGATACAGTCGGGTCTAATATCTTCCACACATCCATGTGGTTTTCTCATGTGGGGCCTACAAGCCCATAAGACCGCTTATGGTGGCCTCTACAGTCATACGCCCATGTTTCAAGGGCTCGACTCACCACACATGTGTTCGTACATCCGTGTGGCATCAATTGTCGTATTTTTTAACTTTTTGACTTTTCGGCTTTTACCGTCCTATGGTTAAAATGGTGTGAATACACACCTGTTTACCAAAATGTGTGAGAAGTCCTCGAACAGTAATCTTACATTCATTTAAGGCATTAAATTGGTTTTCCAGTCACTAGGGTTCACACCCTCTTATTAACACATGTTCCTAAATTGACCATAATTACCTACCTTGATTGAACAATATGGCTTAGACTTCTTAGATTGTTGGCTAGGACTGATCACACGTTCCTTGTCAAAAATCTATGATATAAGAGTAATCTATCAATTATGACTGCCCAAACCAAGGGTTGAACATGCCTGAAACTATAGAAAATACAACCCCTAGATTAGAGGAAGAGTATTCGACCACACCATAACATAAACTAACCTACCCTTGGTCAAACAAAATAATTGTAAATAAAATTACTTTCTACCGAAAGACAGTAGATAGATTTTGAACGCTTCAATATCTCTAGTAAACTCATTCACTTCCCCAGAATCTGAAAAACATCACAACTAAGGGAAGAGAAAAAGTATCGGTGATAAGAAAGAAGAGGAGAAGGGAGCACTCGGCTACAAACAGTATAAGGAAGGGGTGTATAGAAACAAAACTTAATAGAAAATGGAAAGAGTCTAGTATACTCATAGATTGCCAGAGAGAAGTCGTCGAGACCAGAATAATAAAGGAGTAAAGAATAAAATAGAAGAGAATCGGCCAAAACCAATTAACACCCTAAACCTGGCCCAGATGTTACGGCCAAGTCTGGTGTGTCACATCAACGATGGATTAACTATGTTTCCTAGCTACTGCGATTAGGGTGAGTGTTGCAAAACCATAATTTAAGTTTTAAGAGAAAAACCAGGTTTAATTATGAACGTCCTATCCACTACCAAATTTTAGAGATATTTCTATTATAAGATTTAGCTTTTGTTACTCGTTTGATACGTGTGATTAATTTTGAAAATGTTTGATTGATATTAAAAACTCGCGTAGCCTTATTCAAATCATTTAAAGTGTAGTATAAATAAATAATTGAAAACCCAAATTAAAATAATTAAAGCAGCCTTATTACAAACCCAAAACCAGAATGAAAATAATTAAAAAGTAAATAAGAAAATAAATAACTTAATAAAAACCAGCAATGTAGTCCACGTGGCCACTCTGAATCCCTCCCAGCTCCAAGTCCACCAGTCTAGGGCTCACCTGCATAGATGAGAGGAAGGGGTGAGTTTGGTAACTCAGTGTGCAAAGAAAGCCTATCCAGAGCCCAAATCAGCTCAAGCTTACTAGGCCTATGCCCTATCCAGTCTCAGTAATAGCTGGGCCGAAGCCCTATTTAGATACAGTAAAACTGGACCTTAGCCTTATTCAAATATCAGTGCGGCCCATAGGCCCATTACAGTAACAGATCAGTAATAATGCATGTATGTAAAGCCCAGCCCGATATCCATCCGCTACACACCACCCGTACCAGCCCAACACACCTGTGGGGAATAACTCGACCCACCTAGCCCAACACACCACAGTTGCAGCATAGCTGCTCATATAATGTGGCCAAGCCACTAATAGTATAACGTGGCAAAGCCCCTTTCAGTAAAACGAGGCAAAGCCCCTTTCAGTAATCGTGGCAAAGCCATTTGCACTTCCTCCGTCAACAAACCTAGTCCCATGCAATAGTTTAATCATGTCATGGCATACAGTGAATAGAAACAGTAAACATGCATTTCAGTCAAATTTAGCCGTAGGGGTATATCGGTCATTTTGCACCTAGGGGCAAATAATAATTTCTCACCCATAAGGGGTATTTTAGTAATTATGCCAGTTATTAGGGTTTTATGCATATTTCAGTTATTAATAATCCAACTTGTATCTCAGTAGCTTATTTAGCCCATTTTAGTAGTTTAAAGTTATTGGGCCCTAAAACCCCTAATGGGCCCTACAATGTCACTTAGCTATATTGGCCCGTTTTAGCCCAAATTTTATGACTAAATTAGCAATTTTACCCTACAGTATACTAAAACACACTTACTGCTCATTTTTACCCATATGGGCCCGTAAGCCCATTGGGCCCAATTTCAGCCCATCGAGGCCCAATTTACCGAGATGCACAAAATCGCGCACTCACCAACTTTATCGATTTCGGCTATAGATCTTACTGCTTCCAACCAACGCATGAGCGCTTGCACGCTCGCAAGCCCATGAAACGCCGAAATTTTGGCATTTCAGCTTTTTGGCTTTTGCTGATTTAGACTGCTAGAGGGTGTTCGTTTACACACCTGATTTGCGACGAACGCTAACGAGATCTCCCACGGGTATCCTACAATTGGTCACTAACATATTTAGATTATGAATCCATGCTAATCAACATAATGATTACTTACCACATTTGGCCATAATGAGGCTTCATTAATGACTTACCTTGTCGATCTTAACTACTAGATTTAGATCTAGGTCGCTTCCACGTCCTTAGTCTTTGTTCCTCCTTGCTAAACCACCCCTTTCTTGCAATCTAGAACATATGAACCGATTAGAAAGACTAGCCTTTTCTATCACCATAATCGATAGCCTCCCTAAAGTACTTAGGGACTTTTGGCTTTCTTAAATCCCAAACTAACGAATAGAGAGAAAAGATCTGAGTACTTACAAAAGATCCACTACTCTCGAATGCTTTCAATCCTTTTCTATCTCAGATCTGACGTAGATCTAGCCTCAAGACACGAGCGGAGAACGAATCCCACTAATTCGGCTTTTGGGATCTATCCTAGAATGTCTATTTTGGCTTTTAGCATATGAAAAAGAGAAAGATAGAAGTCATAATGGTCAAGAGAAGATTTCGACAAGGGGTATGGGATTTGTGAGATTCGGCTAAGTGGGTTAAAGAAAGAATATGGTTTCAGTTAAAAAAAGAAAATGGCAACACAAGTTTGGTTTCGACTTTTGTGAAAGTCGACTACTAGTCTTTGAGGAGTGACTAGTTGATGAAGATGTAAGGAGAAGAGAATGGGCAGGAGAAATGGGTTCGGCTTGAGAAGAAAGTATGGGAGAAAGGAAAAAAAGAAAGGAAGAGAGTTAAGATGGGAGAAGAGAAAAGAGGAGAGATTCGGTTATGGTCAAATCGGCACAATGAGAGTATGGAGGCCTAGGTTTTGGTTTCTAGCAAAAAGAAGGAGAAGGAAAAGAACCCTAAAGCACTATACCCTAAATCGGTAAGGTAGAAGAGAAGACAAAACAAATCCCGAAAGGTCCTAACCTCTACCAACACCGGCACACAACCTAATTGCCGAAAGTGTAACCTCTAACGCCCTAGCCGAATACACCTTCCCTCCACCAAATGTCGATTTGCTCTTCCAGGACTCCTACATTCGGCCACCACTAGCTCTCTTTCAAAATCCCTAAAACTTCTCCCCCTTATCCTCTTTGATCGAATCCCATGAGCATCTCAAACTCTTCCCAGCAGAGTTCCACTTGAGCTGCATCACATGATCAACACATGCATCAAAAATAATAAAAAACCATACTGCTTACCTTGTGACTTGAACCCTGGCCCTTGCACTCATCCATACGCTACTTTTTTAGGAACTTAGTGGCACCACCTTGCCACTTTACCAAAAGCTCACTTGTGCCTTATTTTACTTACTTTTTCTTAAAAGCCCACCTAACTAAGTCCCCTTCTCTTTAAGTCCAAAATTTGATAAATCTGCTGGGTTTTAACTTAGGCTTGGCCTTTCTCAAGGCCCACTAACATACTTAAAACATAAATTCCATGACCAAACAACAAAATTGCATGATTTCACCAAAATCGCAAAAATCCCAAAAATTAGGGCGTTACAACCAAGGTTGAAACCAAAAAAAGTCTGAGTGAGAAGGAAAAGGAGGGTATTCGGCCAAAGTTCAAAGTGAAAGGGAGAAAAGGTGTTAACACAGAAAGGCTTGAGAATTGGGGGAGAGAGTAGAAAAATGAATTGATAGACAAGAGATTTGAATAGAACATAATACCGGGGACAAACAAAACCGAGAAGTACTCCTTGTCCCTTGTAAGAATTCGGCACAAAAGCAAAAGGGTAACAAAATATGCTTGACAAAACTGATATGGAGAGAAAACTGAAATCCAAGTGCACAACCCCCAGAATTTACCCCAAAGCTGAAGTCCCTAGTGCCTAAAGTCCAATTCGACTCCAGCACTCAACCTCACCTTCCTTTGATTTACTCCTACAATTTCTCCACATCAACTTCAAACCGACCCCTTATCCAAATCCCCCTTTCTCCTCCTAGCATTCGACTTATTCCTTTCACCCCACAAACTCTCCAACCGTCTAAGTCTCAGAGTTCTACTGCCCTACAACCACTCACACGGCTACTTGCAAAATAAATACTCCCTTTTTGAAGTGCCACCACTCGAACATTAGACCCCATGTACATTCACATGCCAATTACCACTAATACCAACAAGCTCTTTGTGACACGGTTTTCCCACATTTAATTATAAGCCTATTGGCTCAAAGCTAGGGGTTTACTCAATAAAAATAATTTTTTTCCCAAGATACAGCTTGAACCCTAGACTTCTCAGACATTCCCAAGCATTCCTAAATTACTTAACCAACAAAGTAGAGAATCAATTTGTGTCACAACACACAAAAATTAAAGACTTAGATTTTTAGGGCGTTGCATTTAATTCACTTGTGACGTTCATGGTGTGATTTACCTAAATCCTGAGTTAGTCACTAACTATGCGTATGCAACTTATATTCTTAGATATAAGTGGTGGCTTATCCTCTAAAGATGATCAAGCCCGTAGCAAGTATGTTGGGTATAAAACTTGTGTAGGGCATGACTTTACTTGCAACACTAGAATTCATAGTTCAATTAAAGAGTTAATGATATCCTCTCATTGGTATTGTATGGATTGATAAATATGGAATGTGACCATGGGTTGCTTGTTCTCGAGCAAGCAATCACGATCATTTGTTGACAGTGATCATATTAATCATTAAGAGGACATAGTGGTGACAATGAGACAAAATAGGATTGTATTGAGTGAATGGATTTAACTCAAATGAATCACAGATATCATATGAGGGTAACACACATGACGAGGTAATTGGAAAAAGCAGTTGGATGAATTGCTTTCATAAAGAGTATACAGTAAGGAGTTTTCAATCATGGTACTTCTTATGGACTGACTCCATGATTAGGTAATTGCGAATTATTTGAACAATGCTTCTAGACTTAGTTGTAATTACTAGAGCCTAATTGTATATGTCCGATTGGTCCCTCCCCTAGCTCAACAAAAGCTCAATCGAACTACATTTGAATTAGAGGAAAATTCTACGACTTCGTAAATAATTTAATAGAGTTGATTTATTCGATGTGGAATTAAATTAGGTGGTCTTAAGAATTATTCAACTAGAGAATTTGAGTAAAGAATTTTCTTGAAAAAATAATTTGGAAAATCTAAGTGATTTTTGGGAAAAATTAATTTTGATAAAGGAAAATTAAATTAATCAAATTAATTAAAATTAATATCATATTTTTGAAAATTAAAAATTGGAGCATTGGGTAATTGAACTTGACAATTGGACCTGAGATGTGAAACTAGATCGATGGTCCAATCGATGAATAGACTGGACTAATCGGGTTGTCACTAACCTAGATTGAATCGGCACCAACCGAATTGGCTTTGGGTGCCATAAGGGTGTTGCACTTCTATCACTGGACATGGTAGTGCAGACGGCTCTGATGGCAGTGTCTCAGTGGCTGATGGTAATTAATCTTAGGTGGTTGACTAGTGGAACAGTTATATTCCTACTGGGACTCTACCAGAGAATTTGATTTCAGATTAACTATTCCAATAATAATACTATTTTAATAGTTTAATAGTAAATTTAATTTAATACTTACCTTAATAGTATTTTATTAATTTAATACTAAATTGATTATGTTAATATTAAATTTAATTTAATGTTTATCTTGTAGATAAAAAATTTATTATTTTAATAAGATTTAATATTAAATTTACTCTAATATTTATCTTGATAGATATTATATTAATTTAATATTAAAGTGATTAAGTTTAATCATTATTGAACTCTTTAAACTTTCCCTATATAAAGAGAGCCTTGAGACATTATTTTTCACACACTTGAATTCAAGAGAAAGTTGTAGAGAGAAAATTCTCTAAAGAGATTATTACAGAAAATTTCTAGAGATATTTTTTTATTTACAACTTGACCAAAAAGTTTCGAGAAATTACAAAATTACCCCACAGGTAATTTTTGTGAAAAATTTACTGATTTGAAGTGAGCCCACACTTGACAGACGTGAGCGTGAGGATAGTGAAGAAGACTACTCATTCGAAGCACTCATTTTAGACGAATCGAAAAGGTACAATTTTGATTAATTTTTTATTACTTTAGCTATCACAACCAAGATCTTGTTTTGGAAAATATTTAAAACTCTGGTTTTTCCCTAAATATATTTTTTGCCATGTTTTCCAAACCCATTTTTTCTAACAAATTGAGGCGTACCTTTGGCATTTGAGACTTGGTCAGTTTAACATAGAAAAAATCATTAGACTTCTGAAAGATGACACTTTAAGTTCACTTAAAGAAGTTGATCTTCCAAAATATGAATATTGCTTGGAAGGTAAGATAACTAAGTGATCTTTTATTGCAAATGGGACGAGGCCCATGAAACCCTTAGAACTTGTGCATGTTGACATATGTGGGCCCATGAACGTCAGTGCAAGATATGGTTATGACTATTTTGTAACCTTTATTGATGATTATTCTAGATATGAGTATGTGTACCTAATGCATCGCAAGAGTGAAACCTTTGATAATTTCAAAGAGTTTCATGTGGAAGTGGAGAAACAATTGGGTTTTTCCATAAAGACACTTTAGTCAAATCGAGGAGGGAATATTTATATGTTGAGTTCTTAGGGTACCTCATAGAGAATAAGATTCTATCCCAACTAACCATGCTAGACACTCCACAGCATAATGACGTGGTAGAGAAAAGAAATTGAACATTGTTAGACATGGTTCATTTGATGTTAAGTTATTCGAAGATGTCAATCTTCTTTTGGGGATATGCATTGCAATGACTTGCTATGTTCTTAATGATGTGCCAATTAAGGCAACATTTAAAACTCCATACGAATTGTGGCATGACAGGAAGCTCAGTCTAACTCATTTAAGGATTTGGGGATGCCCAATCCACATATTGGATAAAGATGAGAGGAAGTTGGATTCATGGATAGAATTGTGCATGTTTGTAGGATATCTAAAAGGAAAAAATGGTGGTTTGTTTCACAATCCGTAAGAGCGAACTGTGATAGTGTCTACTCATGGTACTTTCCTTGAGGAAAGTTACATGAATGACTTCTAACCCCAAAGTAAAGAAGAACTCGAGAAACATTTGGGAAATAATCAAAACCCTGTGGGAATGATTTTAGAACCAACTCCTAATAGTAGACTTGCAAATGATTAGCAGCATAGGGTGCTTTGTCACAGTGGTAGGGTCTCTTATAGGCCTGAGTTCTTCCAATACGGCAAAAGTGTTTTAAATACTGAGTCTGCCAAATAGGAAGATGATGATCCACTCGCATATGACGAAGCGATGTACAGTGTTGATTCTATGCTTTCGGAAATAACTATTAAATTTGAAATGGATTCTATGGATTTCAACTTAGTGTGGGAATTGATAGACTTATCAGAAGGAATAAAACCTATATGGTGTAAGTGGATGTACAAGAAGAACAAAATGCAAATGGAAAAGTGAAAACTTATAAGGCCAAACTTGTAGCAAAAGGTTATACTCAGAAAAAGGGTATTGATTACGAAGAAACCTTCTCTCTGATTGCCATGTTCAAGTCAATTCGCATATTGTTATCCAATATGGCTGTTGTCGATTACGAGATTAGACAAATAGATGTTAAAATAGCATTCTTAAATGGCTATCTTGAAGAGAGCATCTATATAATGCAACCTATCGAATATATAGCTAAAGGAAATGAGCATAAATTTTTCAAACTGCTTAGATCCATATATGAACTTAATCAAGCATCCCGCTCATGGAACCAAATATTTGATCAAGTGAACAAAACTTTTGGATTTAACAAAAATGAAGATGAACCTTTTGTTTATAAATGTATTAGGGATGGAAAGATGGTATTTCTTATTTTTTATGTGGATGACATTTTACTCATTGGGAATGATGCAAGGACATTATCATTGATTAAGCTGTGGTTAACTTAACAGTTTTACATTAATGACTGGGGAGAAGCTAAATTTGTTCCAGGTATTCGAATCTTAAGGGATCAAAAGAACAAAGTGATTGAATTATCACAAGCTTCATACATAGACAAGGTATTAAAACATTATGTAAAACTCAACCTTCTGTATCAATATTTCATCTTTCTTTGGAGGATTGTCCTAAGATAGTGAAAGAAAGAGAAAATATGAGAAGGTTTCTTCTGCTTCTATAGCAGGAAGTCTTATGTATGCTATGCTGTGCACACATTTAGATATATGTTTCGTAGTGGGGTTGGTGAGACGGTATTAGGCAAATCCAAGTTTAAGACACTGGCAAGCAGTTAAGCATATACTCAATTATTTATGAAGAACGAGGGATTATATACTTGTATATTCTGAAGGAGATCTTACTTCTATTGGATCTTCTTTGAAATAGACTAAATTTGACTTTCAAATGTGTTGAGATTTGAGAAAATTGACATCAGGTTGTGTCTTTATCCTAGGCGGCCAGTCCATAAGTGGATAAGTGTCAAGCAGGGTTGCATTGCTAACTTCACAATGGAGGGCTGAATATAAGGTATGGAAAAGTTATGACACTATAACTGTACAAATATAGCTAAACCCCAAAGAAACCACATAAGGACGAAACATATTGATAGAAAGTATCATGCGGGAGATGGTAATGATTGATAGAATAGTGGATGTTGTGAAAGATCATATCTGAGGACAAACCTTATGGATTTTTTTACTAAGACTCTACTAGATAAAGAGTTTTTGGGAAACATATGGATGACATAGAAATGTGAACCATGACTCATCTGCTTCATTAGGGCATAGAAATGTGAAGTATGACTCATCTACTTCATTAGGGCAAGTGGAGATTGTTGAATCTGCCCTAAGTGTAATAGTTTCATATATGTACACTTTTATTTTTTTGAACAGATTGGTTTAATAAAATTATTCATGAATTACATTAATACCCTTTGTATATTTTCCTCAATGGTTTTTGCATACAAAGCAAAATGGAATTAAATATTAGCTCACTAGTTATCTAATGTTTAACTAATACTAAGTTGTATTATGTGTCAGATCATAATACAAAAAGAAAAATTATATTAGTAGATGAACCTAAACATGTCCTTAGTCTAATCAGAAATGAGCAAATTGGTTGAAATACTAATATGTAATTTATCAAGTTCAATTGAGATGATGCTTTATCCTGGGCATTAGAGCGGATGACTCTTAAAAGATAGATACATAAATGTAATTGAATGGACTGATAGTACATCGAAAAGGACCCAAGTAGAATAGATCCTAAATCCATTTATGGATTTATTCACTAGTGACATTCATAGTGTGACATGCCTTAACGTTGAATGGATGATGGACTATGTATGCGTGACTCATATACTTTGATGTAAGTAAAAGCTTGAGTTCAAATAGATAAGGAACCGAATGTTGGTGCGTTGGGTGTATGACTTCTGTAGTATATAGCGTCATTCACAATAATGGAATTCATAGCCCATGATATGGGTAAATGATATCCTCTCATTGGTATTACATGATATATGAAAAGCAAACGTGACCATGGGTAGTTTGTTTTTGAGATGAATGACTAAATTACTATTTGATAATGATTGACTTTTTTATAAAGGAAGATGTAATGGTTACCTCAAGATAAAATAAGATCATAGTGGGAGAACAGATTTTACCCAAAGAGATTAAGGATATCCTATGAAGGTAACACACTTATGACAAGGTCATTGGACAATCACTGATCGAGTAGCTTTCATAATGGTATGCAATTAGGGACAGTTTAGTCACGATACTATAGTAGAATGACTTCATGACTAAATGAGTTCACAATTAACAGGTTAAAAGCTAAAACTTAATTATAAATCATTTGAGCCCTAATCACATATGTCCAATTGGTCTCACCGCTATCTCGTTGCAACTAGAAATTAATTACATATTGACTTAAATGAACAAAAATGAATAGAAATGATAATGTTAGAGAAATGAGTTACATTCAGAAATGAATGTGGTTTCTTACTAAGTATGCAAATGACCTGAGATTAGATTAAGTTTTTTTGAATTATTATTTGATTGATTAATTGATGTTTGAAAATAAAATGAAATTAATTGGTCATTATGAAATCTGTTGACTGTAGAAATTAAATTTATTTTCTTAGTCAGTCAGTAAAATGAAGTAAATGTCATTCTTCATACTTAAGACGCTACCATCTACTTTTGAAGTGTATGAAACGATATGATCTGATATGTGATGAAGGAGAAGTGGAGATATGTTTGTGTAGCTATTGGTAGGGTGGATTGGTAGATTATGATAAAACATGTTATTATGAATGAAAATGATATGAGAAGTTAAAGAGAGAATGGATATGAATAAGTCTGAAAGATATGCTTTTGATCCTAACTTCTTGGCATGTGGCTGGCATGAAGATGGATCTGTATTTGGCGCCAAGGGGTATGGGTTTGTCTGTGTCTTGTATATTCTAGTAGGCTTACTCTATGTTATACGTGTATGATCTTGAAAAGGTTTAGATAATGTATTAAGTGATGTATTGTATGATTTCTTTTTGGAGCTCACTAAGTTCATTTGAACTTACTCTATTATCCTTTCTCCTTCTCAAGATTTGCTGACTGAAGGAAGATTTTATTTAAGGACAACGCTGGAGTGCTGTTAAGATTGTGATATGACAGCTTTGTATTTGTATCATGCATGTTGATTGGTTGTTTAACGTCACAACAATAATGTGCAAGCAGACACTATCGATGCAAGTATAGTAGATAGATGCGAGTCTGTCAAATATCGATCCCAAAGGGATGGTAGTCTTTTGTCTATTAATGTCGGTGCAACAACTAGATAGAAATGAGATAAATTGTCAAAAACAATAAAATAAAATATGATAATGATAAACTTGGATCCTGTAACACCTCTAACCCGTATCCGTTGCTGGAACAGGGTTACGAGGCATTACCAGAGTTTACAGAACATTTTTCGGTAAATCGAGTTAAGTACCATTCATATACCAACATTTGTTGTAATGTCCTTTATATGGGCCCTCGAGGCCTAAAACATGCATTAGGATCGATTCGGGACTAAATCTGGATCTTAGGGAATTTTCGTAAAATCCCAAAATTTTTCACATATTCAAGAGTCACATGCCTGTGTGGTATGGAACATGCCCGTGTGGTCAGGCTGTGTGGGTTCACACGCCCGTATCCCTTACCCGTGTAACTCTCTGACTTGCAACTCATGAACAAATTGATCTCATACGGCCAAAGCAAATGCCTGTGTCACTAGGCCATGTGGTTAATTTAAGTTTTGAATTTAGGTGCAAGATTCACACGGCTGTATCACACGCCTGTGCTTCCAGGCCATGTATGTGACACCCCTAACCCGAATCCGTCCCCGAAAGGGTTATGAGGCATTACCAAAAAGGTACAACTATTAAAGTTCAGAAATACATTTAGATCATATTCGAGAGCATACATTTAGCCACAGTATAACAAATTTTGAATAATGATTTATAAACTTATAAAATAAACTGCATTAATAATTTTCCAAAGAAATTAATAATAGTTCTATTACTAAGTTTTTATGAGCTTAGTGCATAAATAAAACATGGACCATTTTGCATGTTTAATGACTAAATCATTATAATAAAATAATAAATCAAAAGAGACAATTTAAAATTTTACATAAATATAAATGAACAAATCACGCACTCATCATATGACCACATTATAATCGGCACCTCAATATATATATATATATCTTAACCAAGTGGACTTAAGCCTAAATTAATGACCATCATATAATAACACATACTTGTATAAAACCTTTTATGAAAACAAACAATTACATATTTTAGACCGAATATGTCATAAGCATTAACGTACCTTCATAGTATACTTACTCATTAATACATAAATACTCAAAACAATTTATCAAATTCGCATATAAACATTTTGCAAAACATATAGAAATAGTTACTATTCCTTTGGTCAATTTCTGAAGTTAGCCGAATACAATTAATGCTTAATACTTGTGCTTAACCAGTGTTCACTTTCAACTTTATTCAATCATTCCATACACACAAACATTTCAAAGAACCAAATCAATACATCAATCATAATTTGCCTTTCACACTAATACCATAAATATATATATAAACATTATACATAGCAACCATTTTTAACTATCACTTTAGCATATCAAAATGAATCTAAACATGCTTTATTTGCTCATCATGCAATGTAACAAAGATCTTAGTCAAGACTAATTCCATGACCACATATTCGGCTAAATACATAAGAATACATATAACTTAAATTTATCACATTTTTTCCTATATACTGATACCAAATTCACTTAAAACCAAATCATAGATCTATGCCTTAACAAGCACAGCAACCAATTTTACATATACACACTTATAAACAAGTCATAGCTGAGTCACCCAAAACCAAAACCAAGCATAACCATCATGATTCATTATAACTTGTATTACATAACTGATTAAGCATAAATACCAAATCACAAAAACCATCAAAACATAATCACAATTAATCTTTATAATTACAAACAATTTCATCAAACCATTCACTTACAACATGAGTCATGCAAAGCATTTCATAAACTCCACTTCCATTTATTTAAACACCAATCACATGATCAACCTTTAACCAAAATGCATCAAACATAATTCACACCTATTTATCATATACCCAAATCATCCAACCATAAGCAATTATAACAACCACATCATTTAATCAAAGCACGAATCTTTACTTACCAAAATAAACAAGCCATTTTTGTATGGCTTATTATATATATAACATATTCAAAACATATCCCAAAAGATAGTATAGCCTATACATGCCATAGGTTTCAAGTTTAACTTTTAAAGGTACCGATAAACAGACGATAGTGTGATTGACGTTGCTGACGATCCCCGAGCCCGTAACTAGTCTCCAAATCTATAAAACATACACAGAGTAAGCTATTATAGCTTAGTAAGTCATAAGCATTTTTAAACAACTAAATCACATAGTCAACCCAATTTAACCACACCAATTTATACTATTGTAATCACATTTAATTTCAAGCTTATAATTTCATATACAACATATGCTTTCATGTATAAGCTTTATCTGAGCCGAATATATACATATACATATTACCAACGAATCATTCAATCTCAAGCCATAATATCATTTCATACCCGAATACTTATATATTCATATGCATTCACTCATGAACCAATCTTTAATATCACATTCTTACACCTAATGTGTGGCCGAATATACTTCTCATATACACATATATTTTCATGATCATCATGTATAATTTGTATCACATAACCACTAGCCAACTTACCTTAATTTCAAATAGGTAAACAACAATCACATACGTCATCACTTTAGCTCAGTTTACTCATGCATTCACAACTTATCACTGCCTGTTGAACCATTCAAAATTGACTAGAATACTCGAATAATCACACATATTGTACAATGCCAACGTCCTACAAGTGGTCTTACATGTAATCAAGTAGTGATGCCATTGTCCCACATAGAGTCTTACTCTCAATTACAAATTGAAGCCACTGTCCCACATAGGGTTTTACTCGAAATCACATCTCGTTGCCACTGTCACACACAGGGTCTTACACGAGAACACTTATTGAAATTCTTATGGTTCATAAGGACTTTCGGGCATTGTGTTTCAAATGAATCGAACTTGAACAAATTGTTTCCATATATATACACATTCGACTACCTCATATATTTACACATAAAATTCCATTCAACATTTTAAGTTCACAAGTATACAAAATTAACAACATTTATTTGCTTATAGACTTACCTCGAACAGCAATAATCGGAAAGGCACCACTAATCAACAACTTTGGTTTTCCCCCGATCCAAGTTCGATTTCTTTGGTTCTTGATCTATACATTTTCAAATTAAGCTCATTCAAACACAATTTCATTCAATTTAGTCCAAAACCACATAAATGGGAAAATTACTATTTTGCCCCTGTCATTTTACACTTTTAACAATTTAGTCCAAATTGCACAAAACACAAAACATGCAAAATTGGCACACACCATGCTTAGGCTGAATATTCCCCATGCTTATACAAGTCCCCACATTTCATTTATTTTATATTTTAGTCCCTCAATTTATTATTTTTGCAATTTAGCCCTAATTACTCAAATTCATCAAAAATTACAATACAAAACATATTAATCCAAAACATATATTTCATTTTCTAACACCAAATAACAAAAATCACAAGTTTTCAACAATGGCAAAATACAAAATCATCATCAAATTCAAAAATTGAAACATGGGTTTTGCAGATTTCATAGCAACGATCTCAAAAATGTAAAAATTATCAAAAACTGAGCTAGTTACATACCTTATGTAACACCCCTATCTCATAACCGTCGTCGAAATAGGTAAGGGCATTACCAGACTTGTAACTTAGATCAGAATAATGTAACATCAAACATATCAAATATAACATCGAAATTCAATAGCTTTTCAATCATTTATAATCAAATCATGCTATAGATAGACTTATAAAACTCTAATCATATCATAGGGACTAATTTGAAATCATATATAAAAGTTGTAAGAAAACTCAAGAAAATTTTTCCAATTAGGGTCACCTGGCCGTGTGCTCAAGCAATGTGCCTCACACGGGCACCAGACACACCCATGTGTCCAGGTTGTGTGAAAATAGGGCATACATACTGACTTTACCACACGGTTACCAGACACGCCTGTGTGTCTAGACCGTGTGTCATCTTGACTCGGCTACATAGGTACTTGACATATCCGTGTACCCAGCCCGTGCTCTACACTGACTTAGCTATCGAAAAATAGGGCTCACACGGTTAAGACACATGCTCGTGTGCTTTGGCCATGTAGCACGAAATAGGCTTGGTTTAAGCCATTTTCACACCACAAATGGTCAAGTACCTATAAGGATCATTTGTACAACCTTATACTAGCATAATTGAACAACCCAATCAACCATCACAACCCATCAAATAGACTATTTCATAATCAATCAATTCAATGATATATATATATCACAAACATGTACCAACTATCTCATATCCATTTCAAGCCAAATATCTACCATTTATAACTCATTTCCAATCAAATCAAACTCGGCATTATCCTACTAAGTCAATTAGGAAACTTACCATTTCTACTCAACATTATTTAAGCCAATTCAAGTCAAGGCTCAAACCTTATCCATCACAAAATGAACTTACCAAATGAAACTTTCATGCCAAATTAACCATTTTCAAACCAAGCCATATCACATAGCTTGTACATAAGCCAAAAGTCATACTATATTCAATAGCATATGTGACCAAAATATTCAACTTATAAACTAGCCTATACATGCCATATTTACACATTTCAAAATAGCTTAATATTACCCATCATCTCTTGGATAGTGTGATAAAATCCTTGATGACTTCCAACCCGAGCGAGCATTCAAATCACTGAAAAATAAATAAAATAAACTGAGTAAGCTAATAAGCTTCGTAAGCTCGTATAATTGATAGTACTATATATAGTTTAACAAATATTTCACCATTTAAAATAAACTTTAATACATATAAACCAACTCTACCAAATTCAATATCTCTTACTTGTCAAGCGTACCATGTATACCTGCACTAGTTGATATCATCATTTCTATTCTCGTAACATCATCTTTTCTGTTGAACCATTGAAATCAACATCGAATACCCAGTATCTTGCACACTAAGTGCCATATATGTGATTAAACCATTTATATCTCATATCACCTATATAACATCAATATCATATAGTTCACCTAGCACTTGTGTCAATTTATTTCAATTTGTATGACCTGCAACACATTCATCCAACCGGTAGCAGAATTATGCCCATATAAACATTAACTCATCAGTAACAAAGTAATTCATTTTCGAATTAGTCACTTAACAACAATATATTCATCCATTTATAAGGATGAAACCAATATGTAATGTCTATATAACATTCAATTCATTTCTCATTTCAATTACACCTTGTATATAAATCATGCTACATTTCATAACTATATTTCAATTAAACCATATATCAATTCATCTATATAAATTATTGATCTCATGCAACATTTCAATACACGTATCATTTCATCTATCTTTTACATATACCATATCACATATCATCATTCATTTACAAGATTCACACACACACACATATATATATATCATGTAACCTTTCATTTATACAAGTCAAACATCTCATATAGCATATAATTCAAGCAACCATGTAACCATTTATGTATACATATCATACATCCCAAATAACATGTAATTCATGTAACATATGTCAAGTAAACATATGCTTATAACATGTAATTCATATAAACCATGTAACATTTATCATGTAATCATATACTTGGAACATATCATTCTTGTAAATCATGTAATCCATGTAATTCATATAACATATATACCATGCACATCTTCAATCTTTATAACATGTATATATGTAAACCTGTAAATCTGTCAATTCATCATATATGCTTTTTCGAGCCATGTACTGTATGCTTCTCTTGAGCCGATAACGGTAAGCCCGAAGGCTGAACATGTAAGCCCAAATGCTGAACATGTAAGCTCATGAGCTGTGGTGAGTCCGCAACAAATGCAGGAGCTCAACCAACCTATAGCCTTAGTGACATGTCACTTGTATCCTACGATTTTCTATGGTTGAAATGGGGCTCAGTAATCAATTTTAAACATATCTTCAATAGGAAATTTGAAACCATATTTCATTTATAAGATTCATATAAATCATATCACTAATTACTCATGTGATTCACATAAGCCAAGTCCCATTTCATATATATACATCATGCATCTCATGTAACATTTTTTTTTATAATACATATATCCATGTACTATATAATTCATTTAACTTTTGTAACATGTAATCTTTATAATACATAAAATATAATTTATAATATTTTTCCATGCCATATCATGTAAATTTGGTGGCAGCAACATATTCATAGAGCTGATAATTCTAGTAATTTATTCATTCCACATATATATACATTCAATTTAAAAAACTACAGAACTAATAGTTCGATTCTAACTATACAAACTTACCTCGTCTATCCATCGACTATTCATTTACTTTTCATTTTCCTCGATCTAATTCCAGTAATTATTTCTCTCGATCTATATATATATATAACAAATTCAATACTTTTAGTAACTATACAATTCAATTTAATCCAATTCACAAATATTTAGAAAATTTCACATTTGCCCCTATACTTTTATCTATTTTGCAATTTAATCCTTTTTGCACAAAATGGAAATTTTGCACAATTAGGCAAAAACCCATTATGGCCGAATTTCATATATCCATATAACAGCCCCTATTTCCATTTTCTTCACATTTCTAACCACCACATTTTAACACTTTGCAATTTAACCCCTTTTTGACATATTTATCAAAAATCACTTTATAAAAATTTTATATTTACAAACAACCATCAATAATCTATCAATGAACATCCAAAAATACATATATTCAATAATGGCATCTTTGAAAAACATAAAAAATTCCAAAAATTGAGGTACGAGCATGATAGATTACTAAGCAACGATCACAAATATGTAAAATTCATCAAAAACGGAACAAAAATGAACCTTTAATTTAGCATCAATATAGCTGAACCTTAACAAGCTATCTTCCATGGGTTTTCATCTCCATATTTGGTGCATGAAGATGAGAATAAAGCTTTAATTTGTTTTATTTTACTTAATTAACACATATTTAGAAAATGCCAAAATTAACCTTTAATAAGTTAACAATTAAAACCAATTTAATCAACCCATTACCGTCCATACCAATTAGCAATGATATATTTACCATGCAAGGACTCCCATTTATAAAGCCAAAGTCAAATAGGTTAGTTTAATAATAGAACTCATATTTACCGCTTTACGTGATTTAGTCATTTTCTACCGAATTAACTATTCAAACGATAAAATTTGTTTATGAATTTTTCATATGGTAATTCTATTATACTAAAAACCTAAATAAAATAATAAAAATAATATTTTGACTCACTTAAGTGGTCCTAAAACTACTCGTTCCGATCAGACTCAATATTGGGCTGTTACACCTTAATCAAAGAAAACAATGGCCGAAACCTTCAAACTCATTTTCTTTTATTTTCTTTGTTAATATTCAGCTAGTTTATGAACAAAATGAATGACTATTTTTATTATATTTTATTATAACATATAATATTAAACATTTTACTTAATTAACCTTTGATATAAAATATAAAACCATTATATAATAAGGCCAAAACTATCCACCACCTTTAATAATGGCCAAATTACAACTTAAACACTCCATGTTATAAAGACAAATGCAATTCAGCCCTTGCACATTAAACCACCAAATTATCAATTTACGAGATTAAGCCCTTTTATTAAATCGGGCATCCAAACGATAAAATTTCTAAACGAAATTTTAGCACACACAAATTCACACATTATAAACATGAAAAATAATTTTAAAATATTTATTGACTTAGATTTGTGGTTCCAAAACCACTATTCCGAATAGAGTCTAAATCAGGCTGTTACAATGTACCTCACATGGCTGAGGCACACGCCCGTGTTGAGCCCGTGTGCTCGATACAGGGCATTCTATTTCTAAAATTCTAGGATGTAGGGGGCACACGGCCTTGACACATGCCTATGTACTAGACCGTGTGTCATACACAGCCTAGACACACGCTCGTGTGTCTGCCCGTGTGGACAAAATAAGGCTATTTCCAAGCCCTATTTCTCACCCATTTTCATCCTTCAACTGCACCAAACATTTCCAATAGCAACCAACCAATTCAAACACGATTTTTAACCAATTTGATTATTCAATATGTCATAATTTAATATGCCCACTTAGTGCACATGTTACCTCTCTAAACTTGCATGTTTAACCTTAACATTTCAACCATAGTTAAGCATGCATACAAACTCTAATTTGCTTTGTAACATACTAAAAATTAAGTTAACACTACCCTTACCAATAGCTAGGTTTACGTTCATCCATTTCACATCCTCTTTAGTACAAGTAGCCTATACATGCCATTATACCAAAATAAGATCTATATTTATACCAAAATGAGCTAAAGGATAGTGTGATGTTGCTCTGACCGTCTCCAACCGCTATGAGCTTCCAAACACTATAAAATAGGGAAAATAAAATAGAGGAAGCACTTAGTGCTTAATAAGTCCATGCAACAAGAATTTATCTTACCACATGTTCCCATTAAATTAAATTAAACATACAAGTATCCAAATAATGGAATGTTATCCTATCGCACATAATCTCAACACTTGAGTTAGTTAAATATTTTCGTGCAATACCAATTCATAGATGAGCTCATCATTTCATGATTTCTACATGCTTGCCATTTCCATGCCATAACTTTTATGACAAGGTCATTCATGTTCTATTAATCATTGCCAATTTTATCTCGTTTAATTTATTAGAATTTCAATGGATACTCGGTAGTACAATTATAGTGTACGAATCCATAATCTGCCAATTCATATTTACCCTTGTTAGAGAGCACACTACCGAGTCTCATTTCATATAGTAGGATTACCAGTCCAGGCTAAATCCCCTATAACATATGCTCATAGATTTTTGTCAGAATTACCAGTCCAAGCTAAATCTTTTCAATGGAAAATATTCTATAGAGCTTAGTCTAGATTACCCGTCTATGCTAAATCCATTCCATAACATATGTAACACCCCAAACCTGGCCTAGACGTTATGGCCAGATCTAGTGTGTCACATAGACAGTTACTTACGCCTCGTTCCTCTATTAATAAGTTTAGGGCGACTTAGCAAAACCATTTTATGTGTTTTGGGAAAAAGAAGGTTGTTTAACTCATAAAATCCTATCCATTATCAGTTTGAAATTCACTTTTTAAGAGATCTTGTTAGAGTGTCGTTATTAATGAGTAATCTATTTTTCACGTAAGGAATGTTTTGAAAACGTTTGTTAATTTTGAAATAAAGATCCGCATAGCCTTAGTTTATCTATCTTTAGACAAGTATAAATATATAATTAAAAACCAAATAAAAATAAAATAATTACTAAGCGGCCTTATTAAAATACGGAATATTAAAATAAATGACTTAAGAAATAATAATGAAACCAGAAAGCAGTCCACGTCACCACTCTGAGTCCCTACAGCTCCAAGTCCTCTAAGGTTGGGGTTCACCTGCATGGATGAAAAGGAAAGTGGGTGAGTTTGTGAAAACTCAGTGTGTAAGCTCACCCTACCAGAGTCCAGATTAGTTCAAGCTCAAGCTAGGCCGAAGCCCTATTCAAGTACAGTGTTAACTAGGCTTTAGCCCTTATTCAGAAAATAGTGATTACTGGGCCTTAGCCCTATTCAGAAAACAGTGTGGGCCTTAGGCCCATTACAGTAACAGTTTAGTGTATTATGCATGAATGCAAAGCCCAAGCCCAATCCAGCCCTACACACCACCCGTACCAGCCTTACACACCATATGGGGAATAGCTCAACCCACCCAGCCCTACACACCACAGTCGAAGCTTAGCTGCTTAATTAGATAACATGGCCAGGCCACTACAACAATAATACAAGGTAGAGACTCTAACAGTATATGTAGCATTGCCACTTAGCACTTCCTCCTTCAAAACCCAATCCCATGCAATAGAGTATATTATGACATGGCATATAGAGAACACATATAATTTAGCATGCAAATCAATCAACTTAACCCTAGGGGTAAAATGGTCTTTTAGCACCTAGGGGTAAAATAGTAATTTCCACCCTTAAGGGGTATTTCAGTAAATTATCCAGATTTTAGGGTTTCATACTTTTTACAGTATACTAACAGCCCTATTGTTGTCCATTTAGTTATTAAGCCCATTTAATTATTATTGACCCATCGGGCCATAAAAACACCTAATAGGCTCGACGGAGTCCACTAACTATTACGGCCAACTAAGCCCAACTTTTACACTCGTTTCAGCAAATTTAAGAGTTAGACTACCAGGATATACTTACCGCCCAATTTCACCAATATGGGCCCGTAAGCCTATTGGGCCCAGATTCGGCCCTCTAAGGCCCAAAACCACCAACGTGCATGAAATCACGTACACAGCCGTCTTACCATTCGCGACTACCAACTTTACCGTTTCAACTTACCCACGAGCACTCAAATGCTCGTAAGCCCTTGAAATGCCAGAATTTTGGCATTTCGACTTTTCAGCTTTTGCCGATCTAGTCTACTAGAGGGTGTCGAGTACACACCTGTTTGCATACTATGTCGAGATCCGCACTGAATTAACCTACAATCGTTTTAACCACACTGTTAAACTATAAACCAACAAAAACAACAAAATCAACATCCTACCATATTCGGCCAACACCATCCAAAGCCCTTAATCACTTACCTTTGCCGAAATCTACCACTAGATCTAGATCTAGATTGCTTCAGTGCCCCAAGTCTCGAACTGTTCCTCGCTAGATGGCCCTTTTTCCACACCAACATACGAGATCCAATAGAAAAGGCTCAATTAAGTCTTTAATCCCGAAAAAAAGTCAATACCAATAACTACCCTAGTAATGGTGTTTTCAGCTTTTCTTAACTCGTAAGAAAGAATGGAGTAGGAAGGTTACTTACCCAAAAGGTTGTTCGATCTGATAGATAGCACAACAGTCGTTTTCCCCTAAACTAGATGTCGACCTTTAGAGGATCTAGTCCAAAACCCGAAGCTACAGAAGAGGTTTAACATTTTTGGCTAAAGAATGGATATCTGTAAAAAGATGACAAGATTCAGCTTTCCAAGGAGTGCAAGAGAACTCAATAGAGAAATAGAAAAGAGATATTCGGCTAAAAGAGGAGAAAAGAATAAAGATATTCGGCCAAGGTGAAATCGACACCAACCTAAACTTTTCGGGATTTCAGCTTTTGAAAAATGGCTAGGTAAGGTTCTAAATGAGTTTAGACAGGCTATGAAGTGAAGAAGAAAGAGAAGAAAGAAGGGATGGATTTGGCTTGAGAAGAAAAAGAGAAGAAAAGAAAAAGAAAGGGTTTGGTTCTGGGCAAATCGGCACAAGTGGTTTATGCCAGCGGTTTTGGCTTTTACAACAAAGGGAGGAGAAGAGAAAAGAAGAAAAGAACCTAGGGACTTACCTAATCGACACTTACCTACCAAAATGTCGAAACTAAAACCCTAAAAGAACCTCAAGCAGCATTCGGCTAGCACCCCTCAACTCCCCTTACCGATTATGCCAAAACCAAAAGACCAAAACAGAAAATGCTCCCCTAAGAGCCCCATTTCGGCCACCACTTCCTTCCCATTCAAATTTCCTAAATTTTCTCCCCTTATCCCTCCTTGACTCAATCCCATGAGCACTTCAAACTCCTCCTAATAGTGTTTCACTTGGAGTCCACCACATGCCTTGCACATGCATTAAAAAAATAAAACAACACTTTGCTTACCATGGGATTTGAACCTTAGCCCTTACATAGCCTCCACACGCCTCCTCCTTGTGCCCTAAGTGGCGCTACATTGCCACCTTACCACAGGTCATCTTGTGTCTCTAATTACTAACATTTTTTTAAAAGCCCACTTAGTCAAAGCCCCTTCTCCCTTATGTCTAAAATTTTAAAATTCTACCGGGTTTTAACTTAAGCTTAGGCCTTCTAAAGGCCCACTAACACACTCAAAGCATAATTTAGCACATCCAGACAAGCAAAAATAAATTCAAGCGAAATCTCTAAATCCCAAAATTAGGGCGTTACAACATATACATCAGGAGGGCTTACATAAGGATTACCCGTCCCGGCTAAATCCTATTTACAATGCATGCAGTATCTTTTTACATTGATTCATCGAATTTCCTTTATTCAACTGGGATTTTGGTAACACCCCTAACCCGTATCCGTCCCCGGACTGAGGTCAAGAGCGTTACCGAACAAATCAAGACTTTTATAAACATTTCGCATTCATCAACATCATATCATAAACATATATCACCAATAAGTCCCTTACGGAGATCTATGAGACCTTAAACATGTATTAGAAAGGGGTCGGGGCTAAACTGAACTCATACAAAATTTTTCAAAATTTAAACATTTTTTAAAGGTATAGAGGTCGCACGCTCGTGTGGACAGGCCGTATGCCTCACACAGAATTAGACACACAAGTGTGCCCGATCGTGTGAAAGCTGGAGGGTATATTGACTTGTGCCACATGGCCTAGCACATGCCCGTGTGTGCGACCGTGTGGTCTACCCAAGCTCACTTCCAAGTGGGCCCTGAGCAACATGGTAGAGACACATGCCCATGTCCTTGCCTGTGTGGGCACAAAATAGGCCATTTGCAAGGCCAATATGCCACCCAATTTTGGGTCATCCCTACAAGTTCAAAACCAATGCATTTCGTACCAAATTTTCAACCAAATCATGCCCAAAATATATATCATTTATATTATATAATCCACACCCAATATCATACTCAAATTTCATATCAAATCATACCAAAACACAAGCCAAATTTATACCAAAACACATGATCCATAACTTATCAAATATGACATTCATCTCATGATAAAACTTCAATTTTCACATCCAAGCACTTATCAACTTGACCATTTCTTTTAGCCATTCATAAGCATCAAAACATACCATTTTTTCATCACATATTTCCTACCTAAATCATACCATAAACTCATCCATTATCAAGCCATATCACATGGCAAGACATATATACATCTCAAAACATATCTCAAATTATCTAGACTATACATGCCATACTTAAAGATTTACACTTTTGAAAGGCACCAATGTCAAATTCAATAGTGTGGTGATGATCTTCGACGATCCCTGAACTTTCAGTAGCTTCGATATCTATAAAATAATGCAAACAGACACAAAGTAAGCTACAAAGAGCTTAGTAAGCCATATACAAATAAACTTAACTGATGAATCACTTATAACTCAATTTAATTGCATAAATATCATAACCACTTCACTTAAACATTTCATGAACTATAATATACTCAAATGACCACATATATCACATGTTCCCAATTCAATCTCACATATATCATATTTCATTTCCATTTACTCATACATATATCACATGTAATTGATGGCATCTTTGCCTACCTTTCATGATCGAATATCGAACATATCACAACGTACCTGATTCGGATATAATTTAACAGAATTATACATTCGTCGAAATTGCCCATTGAACCATTCAAAATCAAATAGGATACTCAAAAATCTCAAAAAGCTCATACAATGCCAACGTCCCAGACGTGGTCTCACATGTAAACAAATATCGATGCCACTATCCCAGACAGGGTCTTACACGAAATCAAATACGATATCGATGTCCTAGACATGGTCTTACACGTAAATCTCATATCGATGCCAACGTCCCATACATGGTCTTACACGAAAACTCATATCGGATTCTATGTCATGACATATATATCTTAGCTATTCCTAAGGTTCGAACGGGGCTTTTCAGACATTGTCACATACTCAAAAATTTCTCGAGATTTGTATATTTATCTCTTATAGAAATTCAACACAATTTAATAATCACATAAGCTCAATTTAATTAACAATGCATTTATTTGTATATAGACTTACCTCATTCGGATTCGTATGGATGAAAATGACTAATTAACTACTTTCAACTTTCCTCGATCTAATTCTGTTTTCTTTGGTTCTTGATCTAAACACATTCAAATTTAACCATTTTATTCAACAAATCATTCAATTCAATCCAAAAACACATCATTAGGGCATTTTACAAATTAGCCCTCACATTTGCACATTTTGACATTTTAGTCCTTATTTTATAAAATCACAAAATACACAAAATTTCACTTTATCATAGTTAGGTCGAATCAAATTGCTCATACAAGTCCACACATTTAATTTATTTCACATTTTAGTCCTCCAAATTTTCATTTTTCACAATTTACTCAAATTTATTTTTGTAACGCCCTAATTTTTGGGTTTCTCTTAGATTGTTCTTAATCTGATAAAATATTTAAACTCTAGTATTTGGGTGTGTATTGCATGGTTGGGGAGTGTTAATGGGTCAATGAAAGGCCCAGGTGTTGGTTGGAAACTCGGCAAAATTTTGTATTTTTGACTTAGGAGTTAGGGGTCTCTTAGAGGTAGGTGATATAAGAAAATATCTGTGAAATAAGGCATAGGTTGGCCAGTGGTGGAGTGGCAACATGACGCCACTTAGGAGCTATAAAGGTGGCACCTAAGTGAGCTTGGAGGTCCAAGGTTCAAGCCCCAGAGTATGCAAGGATGGTGTATATTTTTATGCTTGAGCAGGTAAGAGTTTGAAGCAGAGTAAAACTCTACTTGGAGGAAGGTTTGAATCGGTCATAGGAGTGATTCAAGGAGTGGGTTAAGGAATTCAAATTTTGAGTGGAAGTGGCCGGCAATTGGGACTCTCTATGAGGCAAATCGGTAAGCAATATTGGGTTTAGCACAATCGGCATAGGGGGGTTTTTTGTGCCGATTTCATTTAGGGTCTTTTAGAGGTTCTTGAGCCGATTGTGTATAGAGCACTAGGGTCTTCTTTTATTTTTCTTTTTGTTACTCAACCTCCCTTTTCCTCCTAATAGCCGCAACCTACCCTTACCCTAAGCCATATTGCCGAATCCTCTAGTTGCCGAAATCACTCCCTAGTTTCTCTTCTTCTTTCGTTCTTCTTCATTGCTCTTGCACCCCACACCGATCCCATTCTACCCCATTTCCCTTCAAGACCGAAGCCACCTTCCTCCTTCTCATTTTTTTCAAGCTTTAGTCAACAGCATTAAAAGCCGAGACACTCTTGTTTTGCCAAAACCAAATTCTCCTTCTTTCCTTAATTGTTTTGGTAAGCCGAACTCTTCAAGCCACTCTGATTGTCGTTAGAGCTACTATAGATTTAGTATAGGTTTTGTCGAGTAGAAGCGGGTAAGCAGGGTTGTTCGTGCGTAGAGTTTTGGTAAGTATTCGAAACCTTGAATACATTCGTTATTGGTATATTAAAGTGAAGCCGAAATCCCTGGACCTTTAGGGGAGTTGTCGACATGGCTTTTAATGATCTAATGCTATGGGTTGATTCTTTTGTGTTTTGGATAGTAAGAAAAGGTGACCAAACGAGGAGTTTTGGGGGCTAACGCAGTTGAGCACTTAGATCTAATCCATAATCGACAAAAAGGTAAGGGCTTTTAGGGACTTAGGCCATGTTGGCTGATTTTGGTAAAGGACTTAGGGTCTAATGATTATTGATTATTAAACTAACTCTAAGGTGATTAACGATAGGTTTCGTACGTGGATTTCGTCAACTGTTTCAACGGTTAACAGGTGTGTATCTAATCCCAATTTTAGACTGGAATGGAAAAGGCTGTAATGACCGAAAAGTGACCGACAACTAGTTGGAAGTGACCGAAAACGCATTCTTACGATATCTAGGAGTAGTCGTTTATTCCGTTGGGGGTTAACCATGAATTTGGTAGTGGTGGAATTGCAGAAGGTGCAATTCCAAACGTTTTGGTAAGTTGGGCTTTATGGGCCAACATGGGCCCAATGGGCTCCCGAGCCCAAATTGGTAAAATGACGATTTAAGGCTTTTGGTGACGTGGTTAATAACGGTATGATTAAATTGGTAAATTGAACCTAAAGATTGGATTTAGCGGGCTTAAGACACTAGTGGACACAGTAGGGCCCATTAGGGGTTTTAGGCTAAAAAGGGCAAAATTGGAAAATAAGCTTAAAATGGACTTTTGTGGATATTTATGGACTGATAATCAATTGAACATGCATAAAATCTCTGAAAATATGGAAAAGGACTAAAATACCCTTAAGTAGGGAAAATTACCAAAATACCCCTAGGTGTAAAAAAACTATTATACCCTTAGAACCAATTCTGTACGAAATGTATAGTATTATGTATCTGCATGATTTATCACTTAATCTGAATATGTCTGATGCATGAGGTGTTGTATGTTGCATGCTATAGTATGTTACATCTATTGCATGGGGTTATGGGCTTTTATGATGGAGGAAGCGTTCTGGCAGCCTCGCTGCAATCTGGTGGCCTTGCCACATATATATATATATCTGTTCTAGTAGCCTCGCTGCAATCTGGTGGCATCGCCACGTATATATCTGTTCTGGTGGCCTCGCCACATATATATCTGTTCTGGTGGCCTTGCCACAATATCTGTATCTGGTGACCTCGTCACAATATCTGGTAGCCTCGCTGTAAATTTCTGTGGTGTGTAGCAGTTGGGTGGGTCGAGTAGTCTCTCCACATGGTGTAAGGCTGGTACGGAGGTGTTATGGATGGATCTGGGTTGGGTTTTCTATTTGCATAATATATCTGATCTGTATCTGTTATGGGCCTATGGGCTTAACCTGATTTCTATAAGGGGCCAAGGCCCAATTAATCTGATTCTGAGGCTTGATCTGTTTTGGCCTATGGTTGAGATTATGTTACACACTAAGTTGTCAAACTCACCCCCCTTTAATTTCATCTCTGCAGGTAACCCTCAACCATTGTGGGCTTAGAGCTGGGAGAGATTTGGAGTGGCCACAGCATCTAAAATTTTGGTTTTCTTTTCATTTTAAGTATTTAATTATTCTATTTTGGGTTCTAATTGTAATAAGTCCACTGATTAAATTTCTTTATTGGTTTTATTTCCTTTTATGGTTTAATTCATATTTTATCGAGATTGTTAGTTATAGGCTACGCGGGTTTTTCAAACTCCTAAAAAGGTTTTCAAAATTAAACAAATTCAAATATGGATAACCTAAAGGCTTACCAAAATGATTTTTCACAATCATTCTGTTTTACTAAAAATATCACCTAAGACACAACAAGCAGAAGGTCGTAAACTTAGTTATAGGTTCATGTGACACACCAGATCTGATCATAACGTCTAGGCCGGGTTTGGGGTGTTACATTTAGTGGTATCAGAGCCAGGTTGCAATAACTCGGCTGTGGATCGGGTCTAAAAATAGGAAGTTTTCAAACAGTCAAAACAAAGATTTTCGAGAGATCATGTTTTTAACGATTGTTTTCAAAATTAATTAGAACTTGTTTTGATGAACTTCTTTCGTACATAAATAAGTTATTTTCAAAGAATAAATTAAGTTTTCCTATGTAGTTTTTCTAAAGAGTGGCACACCGAATCTCCGGCCCAAGCCTGTAAGTTTTCTGAACTTTTCTGATTAATTCTGAAATTCTGATATATGCCGGACTAAGACTATATTATGATACTTTAGCTAGGGTATTACTGGAACTATAGAGACTCTGATAGGTAGACTGAGACTGTAGCTAGACTACCGCGAAAGAAAATAAACTCTGAAATTCTACTTATTCATAGGACATCTGTAACAAACACTGGAATGTTAATCTGACTCCTAAAATTTCTAAGACAGATAATACGAAATGAGTATGCGAGCAGCTCGTGGTAAGGGCCGTGGACGTGGCCGAGGTAGTACACGAGCTGAATCTTCATCTTTGGGTCATGCGCCAGTAGCTAATGTACCGATACCACCAACAACGGAGGTGGAGTCGCATGATCAGGGTGTAGGGGATGACGCCCTATCGCAAGCAATGCTTCAAGTTCTGGAAAGGGTTGCTGGGGCAAGTACCGGTAATGGATTCCGAGGATCTATCTCTGAACGACTCCGGGCTAATGGAGCAGAATTCTTTAGGGGCGTATCTAGAGTGGCCCCAAATGTGGCCGAATATTGGTTGGAGGCCACAGAGCGAATCATGGATGATCTGGACTGCTCCGTGGAGCAGAAGCTGAAGGGAGCTGTATCGTTGCTTAGAGATGAAGCCTATCAGTGGTGGCTCACAGTGAGAGATGGAACTTCAGCTGGTGAGGTAACTTGGGAGCTATTTAAGACAGCCTTTAAAGGGAAATATGTTGGGGCTAGCTATGTGGACGCCCGCCGGAAGGAATTCTTGAATTTGGTTTAGGGAAGTAGGACAGTATCTGAGTACGAGGCTGAATTTTTGAGGCTGAGCCGATATGCTTGTGGGATAATTGCTACTGAATATGAGCATAGCGTGTGCTTCGAGGATGGCCTGAGGGATGAACTAAGGGTGCTGATTGCTCCTCAGAGGGAGCGTAACTTTGCTGCTTTGTTAGAGAAAGCTAAGGTAGCAGAAGAGGTGAAACGGACAGAAAGGCAGAATCGCGAAAAGGATAGGAATCGGTTCCGGAGGGATTCTAGACCATCAAGTGGGGCCAACAGGAATGTTAAGAGGGCAAGAGTGGTGGAGCCAGTACGAGCAGTACCCATGAACACTGTTCGACCGCAGGGTTGTAGGAGTTGTGGTAAGGTACATATGGGCGAGTGTCAAAAACGTTCTGGAGCTTGTTTTCGATGTGGATCGATGGAGCATAGGGTTAAGGACTATCCCGAAGAACCGGATCAGGGACAAGTTATGGCTCAGAGGGTTGCTCAACCAGTGAGGGGTGGACCACCAGCTCCGAGGGGTCGTGGACAAGGCAAAGGTGGAAATGGTAATGGTCGAGGATGAGGAGCACCTGGTAGGGGTGCTGGTTTTGCTGAGGCTCGTCAGCCAGCGTTGGTGTATGCAGCTCGTCGCAGAGAGGAGGGTGATACTGCTGACGTTATAACCGGTACGCTTTTGATTTCTAGTATGCCATACACTGTGTTGATAGATGTTGGATCTACCCATTCTTATGTTGCATGTGCTATATCTGGGTTGCTGGGTGTACGCTCTGAGGAGATAGTGAGTGGGGTATCTGTACTAAGTCCTTTGGGTCACTTGGTTAGGGTAGACAAACTGTATAGAGATGTGCCTATAGAGACTCAAGGAAAAATCTTTTCTGGAGACTTGATGGAGCTACCTTTTGGAGAACTTGATCTTATCTTGGGAATGGATTAGCTTGTTAAGCATAGGGCTACACTGGATTGTGCTGCAAAGAGAATGAGATTAAAGACCACAGAGGATGAGGAAATTATGGTGATAGGTGAATGTAGAGATTATCTGTCCAATGTGGTGTCGGCATTAAGAGCCGAGAAGTGGATTCGAAAAGGATGCAAGGCTTATTTGGCATTCATAAGTCAAGCAGAAACTGAGGAACTAACTGTCGACAAAGTTAGAACTGTTAAGGATTTTTAAGATGTTTTTCCAGAAGAGCTTCCAGGTTTACCTCCGAATCGAGAGGTTGAGTTCGGGATCGATTTGTTACCTGGTATGGCACCGGTGTCCATTGCACCGTATAGGATGGCATCGAAGGAGTTGGCAGAGCTGAAAGTGCAGATTCAAGAGCTGTTGAATAGAGGCTTCATTAGACCAAGTGTATCCCCGTGGGGAGCGCCAGTACTGTTCATAAAGAAGAAAGATGGGTCAATGCGAATGTGCATCGATTATCGGTAGTTGAACAAATTAACGATTAAGAATAAGTACCCGTTGCCAAGGATCGATGACTTATTTGACCAGCTTAGAGGAGCTTCAGTGTTTTCTAAAATCGACCTTCGATCTGGATATCATCAGTTAAGGGTAAAAAAGGTGGATATCCACAAGACAGCATTCAGAACTCGGTATGGTCATTATGAGTTCTTGGTTATGCCATTTGGGCTGACCAATACACCTGCAGCATTTATGGATCTGATGAATCGAGTGTTTCAGCCATACTTGGATCGTTTTGTAGTCATATTCATTGACGATATTTTGGTCTATTCTGAATCTGAGGAGAAGCATGATGAGCATCTCCGTGTGGTGCTGCAAGTGTTAAGGGAAAAGGAGCTTTATGTGAAATTCAGTAAGTATGAGTTCTGGTTGAGGGAGGTAACTTTCTTGGGGCATGTTGTTTCTGCTGAGGGGATTAAGGTGGACCCTCGAAAGATTGAAGCAATTCTGGAATGGAAACCACCGAGATCAGTGGCGGAAATTTGAAGTTTTCTGGGTTTAGCTGGGTACTATATAAGGTTTGTAGAAGGATTCTCTGTGATGGCAGCGCCGTTGACAAAACTCATAAGGAAAGGAGTACCATTTATTTGGACCGAGCAGCAGTAGGAAGCTTTTGAGAAGCTAAAAAAGGTACTGATTGAGGCACCTGTACTGATACAGCCAGAGTCTGGAAAGGATTTTACCGTGTTCAGTGACGCGTCACATGTTGGGTTGGGCTGTGTGTTTATACAAGAGGGTAAAGTGGTTGCTTATGCATCGCGACAGCTTAAACCTCATGAAGTAAACTGCCCTACCCATGATCTGGAGTTGGCAGCAGTAATCTTTGCACTTAAGATTTGGAGACATTATTTGTATGGGGAAATGTGTATTATATACACAGATCATAAGAGTCTTAAGTACTTGCTGACTCAGAAGGAGCTGAACCTTTGGCAACGGAGATGGTTAGAGTTGCTTAAGGATTAGGATTGTGCGATCGAGTATCATCCAGGTAAAGCTAATGTGGTGGCTGATGCCCTAAGTCGTAGAACTGTATCTGATCTGAGAGCGATGTTTGCTCGATTGAGTCTGTATGATGACGGTAGTCTGTTAGCAGAACTGCAAGTAAGGCCAACCTGGATGGAGGAGATTAAAGAAAAGCAGTTGAGGGATGAGTCTCTGGGTTCTCGATTTCAGCAGATTAAGAATGGGAATACTTCTGAGTTTGGACTTAACAATGAAGGAGTTCTATGTTTCCGAGGTAGAGTTTGTATTCCTAAAGACTCCGAGTTGAGGCAAGCAATTTTAACTGAGGCCCATAGAGGACTGTGTGCTATGCATCCTAGAGGTAATAAGATGTATCATGACTTAAAGGAGTTGTATTGGTGGCCTAGGCTGAAGCGAGAGGTAACAGAATTTGTGGGGAAATGTCTGACTTGTCAGCAAGTGAAAGTTGAACATCAGTTACCTTCTAGACTTCTGCAACCAGTAAAGGTACCACTTTGGAAGTGAGAGAGGGTGACCATGGATTTTGTGAGTGGGTTGCCCTTGACGCCGTCGAAGAAGGACTCGATTTGGGTGATCATGGATAGGTTGACTAAATCTGCTCACTTCATCCCTGTACGTACTGATTATCCCCTTCAGAAGTTAGCCGAATTATATGTAGCAGAGATTGTACGACTGCATGGGGTGCCAGTGTCTATCATTTTAGATCGAGATCCTAGATTCACATCTCGGTTCTGGCAAAAGTTGCATGAGGCGTTGGGAATGCGACAGAACTTTAGCACGGCTTTTCATCCTCAGACTGATGGTCAGTCGGAAAGGGTTATTCAGATTCTGGAAGATATGTTGAGGGGATGTGTTATCGACTTTCGAGGCAGTTGGGAGGATTATCTACCGTTGGCAGAGTTTGCGTATAATAACAGTTATCAGGCTAGCATCCGTATGGCACCTTATGAGGCACTTTATGGGCGTAAGTGTCGTTCACCTAGCTGTTGGACCGAATTGGGCGAGCGGCAAGTTCTTGGACCTGAATTGGTAGCAGAGACTGAAGAGAAGGTCAAAGTGATAAGGGATCGATTAAAAGAGGCATCTGATCGGCAGAAGCCTTACGCAAATTTGAAGCGTAGGGAGATTGAGTGTTCAGTGGGTGACATGGTCTTTCTGAAGGTTTCACCTTGGAAGAAGATACTAAGATTTGGTAAGAAAGGCAAGCTAAGTCCGCGGTTCATTGGGCCTTATCGGGTTCTTAAGCGAGTAGGACCAGTAGCGTATCAGTTGGAATTACCTCCAGAGTTAAATAGAATCCAAGATGTGTTTCACGTATCCATGCTAAGACGATATCGTTCTGACCCTACCCATATCCTACCAGTTGCAGAAGTAGAAGTACAGCATGATTTGACTTTTGAGGAGGAGCCTGTGTAGATTCTGGATCGAGACGTGAAGGTTCTAAGGAGAAAGTCGGTTCGATTGGTAAAGGTACTTTGGCGTAATCATGGCAGAGAGGAAGCTACTTGGGAACCAGAGGAGGCAATGCGTCGACAATACCCCCACTTGTTTGAATCAGGTAAATTTCGAGGACGAAATTTCTTTAAGGAGGGTAGAGTTGTAACGCCCTAATTTTTGAATTTCTCTTAGATTGTTCTTAATCTGATAAAATATTTAAACTCTAGTATTTGGGTGTGTATTGCATGGTTGGGGAGTGTTAATGGGTCAATGAAAGGCCCAGGTGTTGGTTGGAAGCTTGGCAAAATTTTGTATTTTTGACTTAGGAGTTAGGGGTCTCTTGGAGGTAGGTGATATAAGAAAATATCTGTGAAATAAGGCATAGGTTGGCCAGTGGTGGAGTGGCAACATGACGCCACTTAGGAGCTATAAAGGTGGCGCCTAAGTGAGCTTGGAGGTCCAACGTTCAAGCCCCAGAGTATGCAAGGATGGTGTATATTTTTATGCTTGAGCAGGTAAGAGTTTGAAGCAGAGTAAAACTCTACTTGGGGGAAGGTTTGAATCGGTCATAGGAGTGATTCAAGAAGTGGGTTGAGGAATTCGAATTTTGAGTGGAAGTGGCCGGTAATTGGGACTCTCTATAAGGCAAATCGGTAAGCAATATTGGGTTTAGCACAATCGGTATAGGGGGTTTTTTGTGCCGATTTCATTTAGGGTCTTTTAGAGGTTCTTGAGCCGATTGTGTATAGAGCACTAGGGTCTTCTTTTATTTTTCTTTTTGTTACTCAACCTCCCTTTTCCTCCTAATAGCCGCAACCTACCCTTACCCTAAGCCATATTGCCAAATCCTCTAGTTGCCGAAATCACTCCCTAGTTTCTCTTCTTCTTTCGTTCTTCTTCATTGCTCTTGCACCCCACACTGATCCCATTCTACCCCATTTCCCTTCAAGACCGAAGCTACCTTCCTCCTTCTCATTTTCGTCAAGCTTCAGTCGACAGCATTAAAAGCCGAGACACTCTTGTTTTGCCGAAACCGAATTCTCTTTCTTTCCTTAATTGTTTTGGTAAGCCGAACTCTTCAAGCCACTCTGATTGTCGTTAGAGCTACTATAGATTTAGTATAGGTTCCGTCGAGTAGAAGCGGGTAAGCAGGGTTGTTCGTACGCAGAGTTTTGGTAGGTATTCGAAACCTTGAATACATTCGTTATTGGTATATTAAAGTGAAACCGAAATCCCTGGACCTTTAGGGGAGTTGTCGACATGGCTTTTAATGATCTAATGCTATGGGTTGATTCTTTTGTGTTTTGGATCGTAAGGAAAGGTGACCAAACGAGGAGTTTTGGGGACTAACGCAGTTGAGCACTTAGATCTAATCCATAATCGACAAAAAGGTAAGGGCTTTTAGGGACTTAGGCCATGTTGGCCGATTTTGGTAAAGGACTTAGGGTCTAATGATTATTAATTATTAAACTAACTCTAAGGTGATTAACGATAGGTTTCGCACGTGGATTTCGTCAACTGTTTCAATGGTTAATAGGTGTGTATCTAATCCCAATTTTAGACTGGAATGGAAAAGGCCGTAATGACCGAAAAGTGACCGACAACTAGTTGGAAGTGACCGAAAACGCATTCTTGCGATATCTAGGAGTAGTCGTTTACTCCGTTGGGGGTTAACCATGAATTCGGTAGTGGTGGAATTGCAGAAGGTGCAATTCCGAACGTTTTAGTAAGTTGGGCTTCGATGGGCCAACATGGGCCCAATGGGCTCCCGAGCCCAAATTGGTAAAATGACGATTTAAGGCTTTTGGTGATGTGGTTAATAATGGTATGATTAAATTGGTAAACTAAACCTAAAGATTGGATTTAGCGGGCTTAAGACACTAGTGGACACAGTAGGGCCCATTAGGGGTTTTAGGCTAAAAAGGGCAAAATTGGAAAATAAGCTTAAAATGGACTTCTGTGGATATTTATGGACTGATAATCAATTGAACATGCATAAAATCTCTGAAAATATGGAAAAGGACTAAAATACCCTTAAGTAGGGAAAATTACCAAAATACCCCTAGGTGTGAAAAGACTATTATACCCTTAGAACCAATTATGTACGAAATGTATAGTATTATGTATCTGCATGATTTATCACTTAATCTGAATATGTCTGATGCATGAGATGCTGTATGTTGCATGCTATAGTATGTTACTTCTATTGCATGGGTTATGGGCTTTTATGATGGAGGAAGCGTTCTGGCAGCCTCGCTGCAATCTGGTGGCCTCGCCACATATATATTTATCTGTTCTGGCAGCCTCGCTACAATCTGGTGGCATCGCCACGTATATATCTGTTCTGGTGGCCTCGCCACATATATATCTGTTCTAGTGGCCTCGCCACAATATCTGTATCTGGTGACCTCGTCACAATATCTGGCAGCCTCGCTGCAAATTTCTGTGGTGTGTAGCGGTTGGGTGGGTCGAGTAGTCTCCCCACATGGTGTAAGGCTGGTACATTGGTGTTATGGATGGATCTGGGTTAGGTTTTCTGTTTGCATAATATATCTGATCTGTATCTGTTATGGGCCTATGGGCTTAACCTAATTTCTGTAAGGGGCCAAGGCCCAATTAATCTGATTCTGAGGCTTGATCTGTTTTGGCCTATGGTTGAATTATGTTACACACTGAGTTTTCAAACTCACCCCCCTTTAATTTCATCTCTGCAGGTAACCCTCAACCGTAGTGGGCTTGGAGCTGGGAGAGATTCGGAGTGGCCACAACATCTGAAATTTCGGTTTTCTTTTCATTTTAAGTATTTAATTATTCTATTTTGGGTTCTAATTGTAATAAGGCCGCTGATTAAATTTCTTTATTGGTTTTATTTCCTTTTATGGTTTAATTCATATTTTATCGAGATTGCTAGTTATAGGCTGCGCGGGTTTTTCAAACTCCTAAAAAGGTTTTCAAAATTCAACAAATTCAAATATGTACACCTAAAGGCTTACCAAAATGATTTTTCACAATCATGCTGTTTTACTAAAAATATCACCTAAGACACAACAAGCAGAAGGTCGTAAACTTAGTTACAGGTTCATGTGACACACCAGACCTGGTCATAATGTCCAGGCCGGGTTTGGGGTGTTACAATTTTAGTCCTCCAAATTTATTTCAAATTTCATTTATTTCACAATTTAGCACAATTACTCAAATTCATCGAAATTTCAAAGACAACATATTAATCTATCACATATCTTTCGTTTTCTAACATCAAACATCACAAAGCTTACAATTTTATCAATGGTATAACTCAAAATCATCATCAATTCTAATAATTGAGACATGGGCTTGATAGTAAACTTAGCAACAATCTCAAAAATATAAAAACCATCAAAAACCAAAGTCAAAACATACCTTAATTAAGAAAAAAATATGTGCTGAAACCTTCAAACCCTGTTCTCTTTCTTTTCTTTGCTAATTTTCGGCTAGATGAACAAATTAATGGCCAAATTTCAAGCTTTTGTTTTATTATAATTTATGTTAATAAACCTTTTTACCATTTTTTTCATCATTAAAAATCACAAAACATATAATTCATGGACATAAATGTCCACTAACTTAATAATGGCATAATAGTCTTATAAGGACTTTGGATAAATCAAATCATGGCTATTTAGCACATTAACAAATATAATGCCACTTTTATCTTTTATGCAATTTAGTCCTTTTTGCAAATTAAACATTCAAATGAACAAATTAAATCACAAAAATTTCACACATGTCAATTCACATACTTTAGGCGTGGAAAATAATATTAAAATATTTTTCTAACTCAGATATGCAGTCCCGAACCCACTTTCCGACTAGGGTCTAAACCAGGCTGTTACAATTTTTCCTTATTTCTCAAGTAATATCAAACATTTTATTATATACATTCAATTGACATTCACATCACGTAACATGCATTTCATGTATTTCAAGATTCTGTAGTAAGTTGCATAAACGTACCTCGTTGCTTGTTTATTGATAAGGACTATAATTCCAAGACTTTTTGTAACAACCCAAACCCGGCCCAGAAGTTATGGCCAAATCTGGCGGTGTCACATTGAAGGGTGACTCGTACAAATCGGAGTTATTGAAAAACCTTGAAAGCGTTTAATTGTCCGCAAAAATGAGTTCCTTATTTTTCAATCAAACCTCATTGTAGGGGTACGTAGTTTAAAGCTAAAACCACTGGATCTTGTATATTTATATGTTTGAATAAAAACCTTTGTTATGAGAAACCTTAGTTGATATATATCCGGAAATAGGTTTCTAAGTTCAGTTAAAAGCAGAAGTTCATTCTTCTAAAAATCATTCAGGTTCTTACATTGATTTCAAAAGTGTCATTTTAGTTTCTCTTAGAAAATCAAGTTTTAAATTTGTAAATCAAGAAGTTATAATAATGATAATAACAACCACTAGTAAAATAAAACCAGAGGAAAGTAATAAAATAATATAAAAGCAGATACTAAAACATCAAATAGCTTCTAGTGTGCCCACCTCCAGTCCTCCCATATGTCGAACCGCTTACTAAGGACCACCTAAAAAATTAAAGAAAAGAGGTGAGTTTACCAAAAACCAGTGTGTAAAACCCCCATCTACTGACTAGCATGCATCATGTAACGCCCTGATTTTTAGGATTTTTTGGAATTTTCGCGATTTTGGTGAAATCTTGAGATTTTGGTGTTTTGATTGTTGAATTTGTGTTCAAGTGTGTTAGTGGGCCTTTAGAAGGTCCAAGGTTTATATAAAACCCGACAGAAATATCAAATTTTGGATTTAAGAGAAGAGGACTTTTGTAGGTGGACCTTTAAGAAAAAGTTAGTAAAATAAGACAGAGAGAGGCCCTTGGTAAAATGGCAATGTTGCACCACTTAAGTGCCTAAAAAGGTGGTGTGTGGACTGAATTTATGGGCCAAGGTTCAAGTCACAAGGTAAGCAGTTGACACTATTAATTTTGCCGATTTGGGCATATAGATAGGGGCATTCGGCTAGGGATTTTGGGAGGTTGTACCGTGGGCTTGTATAGCCATTAGGGCAGGTTCTAATTTCTTTTTACTGTCTTGCCGAATTATGGTTAGCCACCTAGGGTTTTCATTTTTGTTCTATTTTCCTCTTAGTGTACCAAAAATCTAAAAATCAAGAAAAAAGTTCTCTTTTGTACTGAATTCTCCCTTCTCTTCTCCTCTCTTCTTCCATTCTTTTTCCTTCTTCATTTCTTTTCAAGTCGAAACCACTTCTCCTCCTTGCTTATCTTCCTTTTTCTTTGCTTCAAAAGCCGAATCTGCCATTCTTTTGTTCTCAAACCCATCAACTACTAAAAGTCGAAATCCCAAAAGGCTGCTTCTTGTGCGAATTTCTTCTAGCTGAACCCCTCTCTTCTTCTTTATCTCTTTTAGCTGAATTTTACACTCTTTAAACCCTTAGTCGCTGTCGACAAACACCTTTCAAACCATAGTCTCGAATCATTTGTTCTTCATCTCTTCAAATGCCGAAAACACCATAGTCACAGGGACTTGGTGGCCAAATCATTAGATGCTAGATTCGTTCTCTACTTGCGTTCAAGGTTAGATCTACATTAGATTTGGATTAAAGAATGGTTAGATGCATTCTTGGGTAGTGGATCTTTGGTAAGTACTCAAATCTTTTATGTCCATTCATTATTCGAGATTTATGAAAAGCCAAAACCCCTTTGAGTAGGGGGTGGCTGTCGACTAAAGTTAAAGATTCATTGGTTATCATTCTTTTATGAGTAGGGTGGACTAAGGGCTATCGATCTAGGAGCAGTGAAGCAAGGGTTTTCAAACAACTGGTAGATCTAGATCTTGTGGACTAGATCGACAAGGGTAAGTGGCTAAGAACACCCTATCATGGCCGAATATGGTAAGGAGTTTTAAGATTTGTTGGTAGTGTTTTGTAATCTAAAGACTGTAGTGCCAATTGTAGGTTACCGTGGGAGATCTCGTTAGCATTTGTCGTAAAACAGGTGTGTACCGAACACCCTCTTGTAGTTCAAATCGGCAAAAGCCGAAAAGCCAAAATGCCGAAGTTCTGGCATTTCGTGGGCTTGTGAGCGTGCGAGCACTCATAAGTCAGTTGGAATTCATTAGATCTATAATCAAAAGTGGTAAGATGGATGAGTGCATGATTTCGTGCACTTCGGTAAGTTTGGGCCTCGATGGACTGAATGTAGGCCCAATGGGCTTATGGGCCCATATGGGTAAAATAAGCGATAAACGTGCTTTGGTAGGTTGTAGGTCCAAAACTGCTGTGACTGGTAAACCGACTATTAAATTTGGACTAAATGGGCTTAAGTAGCTAGTAGATACTGTAGGGCCCATAAGGGGGTTTTAGGGCCCAGTAACTAAAAACTGCTAAAACGGGCTAGATAAGTTACTGTAACGAAAATGAGACTGCTAAATGCATAAAATCCTAAAAAGTGGAATAATTATTGAAATACCCCTTTAAGGGAGAGAAATTACAGTTTTACCCCTAGGTGCGGAATGACTGTTATACCCCTAGAGCTAAATTTGACTGAAATGCATGATTTACTGTTTCTATTTACTGTATGCCATATCATGATTATCTGTTGCATGGGATTTAGGATTGTTGATGGAGGAAGTGCAAGCATTGCCATGTTTTCTGACAGAGGCTTTGCCTCGTACTAATCTCTAAAAAGGCCTTTGCCCATTCTTTTTTCTAAAAGAGGCTTTGCTTCGTATTTCTGTTAGTGGGTTGGCCACCTTATCTGAGCAGTGATGCTGCAACTGTGGAGTGTAGCGGTTAGGTGGGTTAAGTAGTTTCCCCACATGGAGTGTTTATGGTTGGTACGAGTGGAGTGTAGCGGCTGGATTTAGGCTGGGTTTAGGCATACATGCATAATCCTTGATCTGTTACTGTAGTGGGCCTATGGGCTGTGCTGTTATCTAAAAAGGGGTTAAAGCCCAGTTTATTGTATCTGAATAGGGCTTCGGCCTAGTTATTACTGTAACTGGTTAGGGCTTAGGCCCAGTGGGCTTAAGCTGATTTGGGCTTTGGATGGGCTTCTTTGCACACTGAGTTTCCAAACTCACCCATTTCTCTCCAACCATGCAGGTGAGCCCTAGATTGGTGGACTTGGAGCTGGGAGGGATTCAGAGTGGCCACGAAGACTGCATTTTTGGTTTAATTAGATTACTTATTTTGTTATTTATTTCAATCATTTTATTTTTAATTTGGGTTTGTAATAAGGCCGCTTCAAATATTTTCGATTTTTGGATTTTAATACTTTAAACGGATAGACTAGGGCTACATGAGTTTTCTCAAAAATTAATCAAACATTTTCAAAACCAGTCACGCGATTCAATCAAGTAACAAGTTGAATTTTATAATAAGGAGTCTCTTAATAACTGGTAGTGGATAGGACGCTCACCAATTAACTGGGAATTTCTCTTATAACTTAAATATCAGTTTTTGCAAAGCTCACCCTAAGCTTAGTAACTAGGATACATGGTTAGTTGTAGGTGATGTGACACACTAGACTTGGCCGTAACGTCCAGGCCGGGTTTGACATAAAATTTGGCCTAAGCCCATTTAGCCTAAAAGCGGCCCGAGTCCATGAGATAGCTCATAGGGCCTCTATCAATATATCAGCCTTTTCACACGAGCGTTCGTGCGCCCGTGTGGCAACCATTACCATTCTTTTGGCTTTTTGGCATATTGAGATTTTGTCATTTCAGCATTTTGGGATTTCAGCATTTCAGGATTTCGACATTTCAGGATTTCAGCATTTCGGCATTTCGGCATTTCAAGATTTTAGGATTTTGATATTTCGGCATCTCGATATTTTTGCATTTCCAATCTATGGTTAGAGTGGTGTGGTTACACACCTTTGGCTTTTCAGCCGACTGTCAGAGACAGGGTAGAAATACACACCTTATCACGTAGAGTACAAAGTATTCACGATCGTCAGAACCTACTCAAACAAAACAACAGTTTATCTCTTATCACATAGTACTAGAAAAACTCTTAACAACCACTTAACCGAGAGATTAACTACCACTTGCCATGACTAGATTGATCGACTGTGATTTGCCTACATAATCCAAAGTTTGATGCATTCACCCTTCCGCATCCAGGCGGAAAGTCCCGAACCAATAACATCTTACCCCGCTTAAACATGGGAGCAGAGACTACACGCTCAGTTTCAGCCAACACCTTTGCCATTACTTTATCATTAGCATTTGCTTTACCCATTACAAACACAAAGTATTCGGCCAATGGTCTTGAAACGAAAGAGAGTCAAAAAGAGCAGAGGAAGAAAGAAGAAGACTCTATATTCGGCTGATTTAGAGGAGAACCAGAAATAAGGGAAAGAAGAGTAGAAAAGAAAAAGGGGATAGAATCGATTACTTCATCAAAAAAAGAAAAAAGAGCCTCCAATGTAGATAAAGATATCCGACCACAATGTAAAACAAGAGGTGAAATGTCACAATCGGCTCAAGAAAGAAAACCAACCGAGAAAACTAAAAGAAAATACTTGAGAGGTCAAATACATTCCCACCAATAACTCTAAAGTGGCCAAAACTCAAATTGCAACCAAAAGAATTCGGCACCCACACTCCCCAATCTACAAAATCGAATCCTCCCTAGCCACACAACTTAAATTTGGCTCCATTGCTCTCTATCCTTTTCCTTGTTTTTCTCCTTGAACCAAGCCACCAATCGAGTTTGAAATACAATCAAACTCCTTCATCCTCATCTTACCTCCCTAGAAACGCTCCCCTAAATCCCATCTTATCTACAACTGAATTTCCACCCTTATCCATTAGCATTATATTGCAATACAAACTCTAGACGTCCATGCTATAAAAATAACACCTCCCTTGCTCCTTCCAAGACTTGAACCTCAGACCTCTGTCAGACTTGTAACGCTACATACCACTACACCACAACTGTTTTTGTGCCACAATTCCAACATAATTTTTTTAAAGTCTATCTGCTAACACCAAGGTTCATTTAGAGGAAATCTTAAATTTTTGCTAAAGCCTAAGAATAAACCCAGGCCTTCTCCAACACTTTCCAGGACACCTAAGCACACCAATAGTCATTTAATTATGCCCTTTCCTTTTACACATAAATTTTTATATGCTCCCATGCTCAAGGCCGGCTTCTTTTAGGCCCAAATTCGGGGTGTTACAGTTCACCCCTCTTTAAAGAAATTTCGTCCCTAAAATTTCCAACTAACAGGGTAGTCGTTTAACAACTACCTACTACGCTACCGCTGCACACTCCAATCCCAAAACATTACCTTTTACGTACACTCGAAACCTAACCACTGGAGCTGATATGTATCAGACGAATACAATTCCTATATATAATCATCACACAGGAAAAATTTTGTAATTTTAGACTCAAGTGTGTCAATATCGTCTAATATCTAGGGAAATCTTAGTGCCCCCTATTTAATCACAATCATAAATAGTTAACAATTAAAGACAATTAGGTATCAAGCAAACTTACTTGGCTTGACATCGGAGACTCAGTGCGCAACACAATAAAATCCTTCAAAATGTTTTGATTCAGTTGTAGGCAATTTTAAAATCCAAAACTAAGCCCATTTCACAACCCGAGTTTTGCAACCGGCCTCTGATACCATTAAATGTAACACCCCAAACTCGACCCGGATGTTATGGCCGAATCTGGCGGTGTCACATTGAAGGGTGACTCGTACAAATCAGAGTTGTGAAAAAACCTTGAAAGCATTTAATTGTCCGTAAAAATGAGTTCCTTATTTTTCAGTCAAACCTCATTGTAGGGGTACGTAGTTTAAAGCAAAAACCATTGGAGCTTGCATATTTATATGTTTGAGTAAAAACTTTTGTTATGAGACACCTTAGTTGATGTATATCTAGAAATAAGCTTCTAAGTTCAGTTAAAAGTGGAAACTCATTCTTCTAAAAATTGTTCAGGTTCTTACATTGATTTCAAAAGTGTCATTTTAGTTTCTCTTAGAAAATCAAGTTTTAAATTTGTAAATCAAACAGTTATAATATTGATCATAACGACCATTAGTAAAATCAAACCAGAGGAAAGTAATAAAATAATATAAAAGCAGATATTAAAACATCAAACAACTTGTAGTGTGGCCTCCTACGAGACCTCCCATACGTCGAACTGCCTACTGAGGATCACTTGAAAATTAAAGAAAGGGGGTGAGTTTGCGAAAACTCAGTGTTTAAAACCCCCAACCATCGACTAGCATGGATCACATCAAATTTGGCCTAAGCCCATTACAATAATGGTGGCATTTGGGCCTTAGCCCATATTAGCTCAGTTGGGCCAGAGCCCATATCATAATCAAATCAACATATGCAATGCACAAAATATCCCATCCAACCCTGCACTTCGTATCCCTTCTAAACCTCCACTCCTATGGGGATTTAATTGACCCACCCATCCCTACACTCTAACGTAGCACCAGTTGCGGCACTAACCAATGTTACAGCAGAGTTGTCAATCACATAATAGGCTTAAAGTCGTCGGTGGATCCACAGTCATCAAGTGACCATGCAACCTTAACAACTATACTTCCTCTAATCAATATTCCCATCCTCCATGCAGCATAATATCACATGAATGCAAACATATCATAAATGGCATACAATAACAATCATATAGCATGTAAGCTTTTGGGTCCACTTGTCCCATTTCGATCCATTCGGCTTAAAAGTAGCCCGAGTCCATGGGATCATTCATGGGGCCTTTGTCAATATATCGACTTTTCAACACGGGTGTTTGTGTGCTCGTGTGGCAACCATTGTCCTTCTTTCAGGTTTTCGGTATATCGAGATTTTAGTATTTCGGTATTTCGAGATTTCGACATTTTAGGATTTTGAGATTTTGGCATTTCGGGATTTTGACATTTTAAGATTTCAGTAATTCAAGATTTCGACATTTTGGGATTTCAACATTTCGAGATTTTGGCATTTCAAGATTTCAACATTTCAAAATCTCGGGATTTCGGTATTTTGGCATTTTGGCATTTTCGATCTATGGTTAGAGTGGTATGGGTATACACCTTTGGCTTTTCAACCGACTCTCAGAGACAAGGTAGAATTACACACCTTCTCACTTAGAGTACTAAGTATTCATGATGTCAGAACCTACTCAAACAAAACAACAGTTAATCTCTTATCACATAGTACTAGAAAAAACTCTTAACAACCGCTTAACCGAGAGATTAACTACCACTTGCCTTGACTAGATTGATCGACTACGATTTGCCTACATAATCCAAAGTTTGATGCAGTCACCCTTCTGCATCCAAGCGGAAAGTCTCGAACCGCTGACACCTTACCTCGTTTATACACGCTCAATTTTAGCCAACACCTTTGCCATTACTTTATCATTAGCATCCGCTTTACCCATTACAAACACAAACTATTCAGCTAATGGTCTTGATAGGGAAGGGAGTCAAAAAGAGCATAGGAGGAAAGAAGAAGACTCTATATTCGACTAATTTAGAGGAGAACCAAAAATGAGGGAAAGAATAGTAGAAAAGAAAAAGGGGATAGAATCGATTGCTTCACCAAAGAAAGAAAAAGGAGCCTCCAGTCTAGATAAATATATCCGGGCATAATGTAAAACAAGAGGTGAAACATCACAATTGGCTCAGGGAAAAAACCAATCGAGAAAACTAAAAAAAAAAATCCTTGAGAGGTCAAATATGTTCCCGCCAATAACTCCTCAAGTGGCCAAAACCCGAATTTCAACCAAAAGAATTCGACACCCATACTCCCCAATCTACAAAACCAAATCCTCCCTAGCCACACAACTTAAATTCGGCTCCATCCCTCTCTAGCCTTTTCATTGTTTTTCTCCTTGAACCAAGCCACCAATCGAGTTTGAAATACAAACAAACTTCTTCATCCTCATCTTACCTCCCTAGAAACGCTCCCCTAAATCCCATCATATCTACAACTAAATTTCCAACCTCATCCATTAGCATTATACTGCAATACAAACTTTAGACATCTATGGTATAAAAATAACACCTCCCTTGCTCCTTCCAAGACTTGAACCTTAGACCTCTGTCAGACTTGTAACGCCACATACCACTACACCACAACTCTTTTTGTGCCACAATTCCAACACAATTTTTTTAAAGCCTACCTGTTAAAACCAAGGTTCATTTAGAGGAAACTTAAATTTTTGCTAAAGCCTAAGAATGAACCCAGGCCTTTTCAAACACTTTCCAAGACACCTAAGCACACCAATAGTCATTTAATTATGCCCTTTCCTTTTACACATAAATTTTTATGTGCTCCCATGCTCAAGGCCCAATTCTTCTATGCCCAAATTCGGGGTGTTACAGTTTACCCCTCCTTAAAGAAATTTCATCCCCAAAATTTCCAACTAACAGGGTAGTCGTTTAGCAACTACCCCACTATGCTATTGCTGCGCACTCTAATCCCAAAACATTACCTTCTACGTACACCCAAAACTGAACCACTAGAGCCAATAGATATCACACGAATACAATTTCTTTATCCAATCATCACACAGTAAAAATTTTGAAATTCTAAACTAAGATCCAGGGAAAGATTAGTGCCTCCAATTGTATCCCAATCATAAATAGTTAACAGTTAAAGACAATCTGGTATCAAGCGAACTTACTTGGCTTAATGTTTGAGACTCGGTGTGCAACATAATAAAATCCTTCAAAATGTTTTGATTCACTTGTAGGCAATTTTAAAATCTAAAACTAAGCCCATTTCACAGCCCGAGTTTTGCAACCGGGCTCTAATACCACTAAATGTAACACCCCAAACTCGGCCCAGACGTTATGGCCAAATCTAGCGGTGTCACATTGAAGGGTGACTAGTACCGATCAGTGTTGTTGAAAAACCTTGAAACTGTTTAATTGTATGCAAAAATGAGTTCCTTATTTTTCAATCAAACCTCATTGTAGGGTACGTAGTTTAAAGCGAAAACCACTGGAGCTTGTATATTTATATGTTTAAATAAAAACCTTTGTTATGAGAAACCTTACTTGATATATATCCAGTAATAGGTTTCTAAGTTCAGTTAAAAGTGGAAGCTCTTTCTTCTAAAAATCGTTCAGGTTCTTATATTGATTTCAAAAGTGTCATTTTAGTTTCTCTTTGAAAATCAAGTTTTAAATTTGTAAATCAAGCAGTTATAATAATGATAATAACAACCATTAGTAAAATCAAACTAGAGGAAATTAATAAAATAATATTAAACCAGATACTAAAACATCAAACAGCTTGTAGTGTGACCACCTCCGACTCCGCCAATACGTTGAACTGCCTACTGAGGATCACCTGAAAAATTAAAGAAAGGGGGTGAGTTTGCTAAAACTCAGTGGGTAAAACCCCCATCTACCAACTAGCATGGATCACATCAAATTTGGCCTAAGCCCATTACAATAACGGTGGCATTTGGGCCTTAGCCCATATTAGCCTCAGTTGGGCCAAAGCCCATATCATAATCAAATCAACATATGCAATGCACAAAATATCCCATCAACATATTTGCGACCATGCGACCCTAACTATTATACTTCCTCCAATCAATATTCCCATCCCCTATGCAGCATAATATTATATGAATGCAAACATATCATAAATGGCATACAATAACAATCATATAGCATGTAAGCTTTTTGGTTCACCTGGCCCATTTCGATCCATTTGGCCTAAAAGCGGCCCGAGTCCATGAGATCGCTCGTGGGGCCTTTGTCAATATATCGGCTTGTCCATACGAGCGTTTGTGCACCCGTGTGGCAACCATTGTTGTTCTTTCAGCTTTTTGGCATATCGATATTTTAACGTTTTGGAGTTTAGAGATTTCAGCATTTCAGGATCTCGATATTTCAGCATTTCAGGATTTTGGCATTTCGGGATTTCAACATTTCGAGATTTTGACATTTCAGGATTTTGGCATTTTTGGATTTTGGGATTTCTGTATTTCAGCATTTTTGATCTATGGTTAGAGTGGTGTGCGTACACATCTTAGGCTTTTCAGCCGACTGTCAGAGACAGGGTAGAAATACACACCTTATCATGTAAAATACTAAGTATTCACAATCGTCAAAACCTATTCAAACAAAACAACAGTTAATCTCTTATCACATAGTATTAGAAAAACTCTTAACAACCACTTAACCAAGAGATTAACTACCACTTGCCTTCACTAGATTTATCTACTGCGATTTGCTTACATAATCCAAAGTTTAATGCAGTTACCCTTCCGCATCCAGGCGGAAAGTCCTAAATCGCTGACACCTTACGCCGCTTAAACTTGAGAGCAAAGACTACACACTCAATTTCAGCCGACACCTTTGCCATTACTTTATCATTAGCATTTGCTTTACCCATTACAAACACAAAGTATTCGGCCAATGGTCTTGAAACGAAAGAGAGTCAAAAAGAGCAGAGGAAGAAAGAAGAAGATCTATATTCGGCTGGTTTAGAGGAGAACCAGAAATAAGGGAGAGAAGAGTAGAAAAGAAAAAGGGGATAGAATCGATTGCTTCACCAAAGAAAGAAAAAAGTGCCTCCAATGTAGATAAAGATATCCGACCACAATGTAAAACAAGAGGTGAAATGTCACAATCGGCTCAAGAAAGAAAACCAACCGAGAAAACTAAAAGAAAATACTTGAGAGGTCAAATACGTTCCCACCAATAACTCTAAAGTGGCCAAAACTCAAATTGCAAACAAAAGAATTCGGCACCCACACTCCCCAATCTACGAAACCGAATCCTCCCTAGCCACACAACTTAAATTTGGCTCCATTGCTCTCTATCCTTTTCCTTGTTTTTCTCCTTGAACCAAGCCACCAATCGAGTTTGAAATACAATCAAACTCCTTCATCCTCATCTTACCTCCCTAGAAACGCTCCCCTAAATCCCATCATATCCACAACTGAATTTCCACCCTCATCCATTAGCATTATACTACAATACAAACTCTAGACGTCCATGCTATAAAAATAACACCTCCCTTGCTCCTTCCAAGACTTGAACCTCAGACCTTTGTCAGACTTGTAACGCTACATACCACTACACCAGAACTCTTTTTGTGCCACAATTCCAAAATAATTTTTTTAAAGCCTATATGCTAACACCAAGGTTCATTTAGAAGAAATCTTAAATTTTTGCTAAAGCCTAAGAATAAACCCAGGCCTTCTCCAACACTTTCCAGGACATTTAAGCACACCAATAGTCATTTAATTATGCCATTTCCTTTTTGACATAAATTTTTATGTGCTCCCATGCTCAAGGTGTAACACCCCAAACCCGGCCAAGACGTTATGGCCAAATTTGGTGTGTCATACAGACACTTGACTTAAACTTTGTTATTCATTTAATAAAATGTTATGGTGTTTGTAGTTGAGCCGTGTTTAAGACTTGTAAATAAGAGTCATCTTTAGTTTAAAAACTGTAATTATTAACGAATAAAGTTCACTTTCAAGAGATTTTTGTTGTGTCATCGTCATTAAGTTATCCATTCGTCACGTATGGAAAGTTTTAAAACCATTTGATTAGATTTGAAAAGCCCGCATGAACTAGTCTACCGTAAAGAAAACAAATAATAATTAAAAACCCAAAACAACATATCCGAGCGGCCTTATTACAACTCAAAACTGAAATTAAAATAAAGCATTAATAAAGTAAATTTCGAAAACTATAAACCAGAAAGTAAATCACGTGGCCACTCCAAATCCCTCACAGCTCCGAGTCCTCTATGGTTAGGGGTTACCTACATGGATGGAAAAGAGAGGGTGAGTTTGTGAAAACTTAGTGTGTAAAGAAACCCAACCAGTGTCATAGACCAGTCCAAGCTTAGTCTGGGTTGAGGGCCTATTCAAACACAGATTAAACTAGGCCTTGGCCCTTTTTAGATACAAAGTGGGCCTTGGGCCCATTACAGAAATAGATCAGTGTATATATATGCATGTATGCAAAGCGCAAGCCCAATCCAGCCCTACACACCACCTATACCAGCCCTACACACCATGTGGGGAATAACTCAACCAACCTAGGGGTAAAATAGTCATTTAGCATCTAGGGGTAAAATTGTAATTTCACCCTTTAGGCTTATTTTGGTAATTTTGCTATGTCTCTAAGTCTCATGCTTAATACAACCTTCTAACAGATCTAACGTCGCTCTGAGCGACTCAAATAGTCCATTTGTTCATTCAGTGCCATCGGCCTGCTCAGTCAGATTTTACACATATTATCACAGAATTAACATCCAATTTACTAGAAAACACTTACCAAATACTTTTACCCATACGGGCCCATATGCCCATTGGGCTCAATTCTAGCCCATCGAGGCCCAAAACCGCCTAAGTGCATGAAAACGCGCATAGTAACCCTTACCGTCCGTTAATCTAGATCCGTGATTTCGGATTGACCCACGAGCGTTCGCACGCTCGCAAGCCCACGAAATGTCGCTTTTCTACATTTCATCATTTCGGCTTTTGCCGATCAAATCTACTAGAGGATATCGTTACACACCTGTTTACGAACTACGTCGAGATCCCGCGAGTGAACAACCTACATCAGTTTACCCACTATGTTATTCTATAATCTAATTAGAACTATCAACACTTACCCCCTATACATTTGGCCATAACCAAACAATTCAATAAACACTTACGTTCGCCAAGATCTAACAAGTAGATCTGGATCACCTTGCGATCACTTGTTCACCCACACCCTTCACGAGATCAACCCCTAAGTTTGGCTATAGAAGTTCGGCACTCATCCATTGGAACAAATGATCGGCACTAAGCCATCGATAATGTACGTGGCACAAAGCTATTGATAGAATGTTTGACACTAAGCCATCGGAACAAATGATCGGCACTAAGTCCTCGATCAGTCCACAGTCATCTCAGGCGACCCGTGCCACTTTATCAGATCAATACGAATGTACGACTTTTAAGCCTTTGGTGGGTTGACAGCTGTCTCGGGCGGCTCATGCGACCCTAACAGATCAAATCATCTTCCGTACAATATCCCAACCCTAATGCAATATGTCATGTATGCAAAATGTCATATTCTTAATCGGTCATACAATCACAGTCAAATTAGTCCAATCAAAGCACAAGTCAATCATTTACCCTCGAGGGGCAAAATAGTCATTTAACCCTTTAAGGGTATTTTGGTCATTTCACCCTCTAGGGTCTCGGTACAGACTATCGACCTCTTGGAATGTCTACAGTCACCTTGAGCGACTTAAATAACCTAAATTGACATAACAATATAAATGGGCCTAGGGCCCATTACTTGGCCCAAGTGGACCTACACACTTGTGCGGCCCAATTAGCCTCGATTTAGCCATGGCTATGCGCACGACACAGCCAAATCCAAAACTTACCACATAACAAGGATTTCGTCCATGTAGGGCCCACGAGCCCATTAGGCCCATACAACCTATTTTGGCCCAATGAAGCCAAGAACGGCTTATGCCATGTACGTGACATAACAAGCCCCACTGTATTCCATCTAACAGTTGGTTGGACATAAATGAGCCCACGGGTCCATCAGGCCTATTCGACCCATTTTGGCCCAAGTGGCCCATAACAACCCAAACCCATGAGAACATTCATAGAGGCCTTTACAGTACAACGGCCATACTTGTGGGCTCGATTCACCACATGTACGATCGCACGATTGTGTGGCATCAAATGCTAGAGTTTCAACTTTTCGGCCTTTGCTGATTTACAGTCTATACGGTGTTTTTTACATGCACACTTTCGATAATGATATACAGTTACACACCTATTTATGCGAATAGCATAAATCCCTACGTACAATCACCTAGATTATGCAAGTATGGTTTAATCCCTCCTTAGCCCAATGATCACCAAATCCTTAGCACAACCTGCAGCCAAATCCTTAGCACAACCTGCATTGAGTCCTAATATCTTTATCTATCACCCTGAACAAAATAACTAAAACTAAACGAATGACCACCACGTAGAATTGAGAACGGTTGATAGATAAAATCGACCTACCACACTAGAACAATGGGTATACAAGATACAGAGATCAACCAGAACGATTGTACCTTTATCATGAATCAGTAACATAGGAAGATATTAGAAGGAAGCTCACAACCGCAAAGAGAAGTAAGAATAAGCCATGAGTACTTACCGATTCACCAGAGGACTCTTACTAGTCGAAATCAAAATAAAGAGAAGTTGGGGAAAAGAAGTCGACAGGAGAAGGAGGATCGAAAAGACCTAGCTATTAAGCCAAATGAGTAAAGAACACCAAAGCCAAACCCCCTTTCCTATAGAAAAATTGAAAGTAGGAGAGGGAAAAGAAGAAGGTATTCAGTTTTACAATGAAGGAAAGGATACTCGATAAAAGCTGAAGAATAAAGAAAGGTATTCGGCTATCACACACCGAGATGAAGAGAGAGGGAAGGAGATGGCTAAACAACAAGGTGAAAGAAATGGGGGAAATTGAGAGAGGATGCTAGCAAATATCGACAAATGTTTATACAAGGAAAAGAAATACAGAGATGGGTAGATTAACACAGAGAATGAAATTCTATGAACAAGAACCCAGACCAGTAGTATAACGGCAGAAAAAATAGAGGCTTAAGGAGAAAACGAAGAGAAAAAGAAAAGAGGCAAACAGGTTAATAGTCACCGACATGAGAAGCACTTTCTAATCGGCAAAACAGAACTCTGAGTGTTGAAAGTCCACAAACAGACCAATACTCCCACCAAATTCGAATTCCCCTATTTCCTCCTAAAAACCCTCATGGTCATAAGCCTCAACAACCAAAAATCCCCCTTTTCACTCCCCAAATTTGGCTAACAACAATCCGATTCAAATCTGTTCAAACTCTTGGTGTTTAAGTTAAACACAACTTCCTCCCATGGCCATTAGTAAAAATAAACTTCATTTGTACAAGCAGGGAATCGAACCTCAGGCCAGTAGCACACACCACATGCCTCTTACCACTAAACCATTAGGCTTCTTGTGTTGTAACTTATCCTCAATATTTTATAAAGCCTACATGCCAATGTCCAGGTTTATTTATTAAAACCAAAAAATCTGCACATGCTAAGACTTGAACCTTAGACCTCCTAGTTATACAACACGCCTATTTGCCACTAGACCACAAGCTCTGTTGTGATATAAATTCATTAAAAATATTCTTAAAGCCTACCTACTAACATCAAGGGTTTTATTCACCTAAAGCCAAAATTTTTACTACAGCCTAGGTTTGAACCCAGGACTTCTCCAACACTCCCAACACATGCTAATTCATCTAGCCAACACGCGGAACATGCAATGTAATGCCACGAAATTGGGCCTGAAAGAATAGGCCGTGTGGGCCCAATGGGCTTGTAAACCCACACGAGTCGTTGTCGCTGGACTTATGAGAATTAGTGGTCCGACTGTGTCGTACATGTGGCTGTAAGAAAATATGGCTTGGCGGACCATGCGAGCACGTGGGCCCCACTTGGGTTGCATCATGGGCCCCTAGCCCATCTTCACTGAATGACGTGTTGGTGTGATGGGTGAGAGGTGTGGAAGTGTTGGAGAAGTCCTAGGTTCAAACCTAGGCCTTAGCAAAAATTGATGTTTTTCTCTTGTGGGAGCCTTGACATTAGTGGGTAGGCTTTAAGAATATTTTTGGTGAAAGAGTGACACAAAAAGAAGTGTGGTGTAGTGGCAAAGTAGCGCCACTTAAGGGACAAGGAAGCAAGGGGGTCCCAGGCTCAAGTCTTGGCTCTTGCACTTTATTTTGGTTTTTCTTTTAAATAAATCTAGAAGCGAGTAGGCGGGCTTTAAAGATAAATGCGTTGAACTTATGACACAAATGAGCTTGTGTCTGAGTGGTGGTGCCTTGACATAACTAATCGAGAGGTCTATGGTTTGAATCCCTTTGCTTGCAAAGGTTGATTATTTTGCTAATACTTTAGTTTTTGAAGATTGATGGAGGATCCCACATCGGGAAGCTAGCATAGGAGTAGGCGAGAAGCTGGCTTTAAATAGAGCGATCCATGATGAGGGTAGGCATGCCTTTCTTGGCTTACCCCTTTCACGTTGAAGCATGTTCGTTGGGGTTAGGTGTTGGATCATTCATTGATCTGTATGCCATTGGGTCATAGTGATGGTGACCGTAGTTGATCGACACCTCCGGAGAGTCAAGGGTGCGATTATTGTAGGCTTCTGGGCGTAGCAGTGTTCAGAGGGTGGATTAGCTTCAGATGCCTATCAGGTGTATATTTCTCACTACTCTAGCTGTAGGACGGCTACTTCGGGCTGCGATGGGCCGAAGGGCCATGTGGGCCCAATGGGCCTACGGGGCCATTTGGACAAGTTGTTTGATTGTTTAGTAAATATTGGACTAGACTAGGTGAATCACATATCTGTAGCTAGATTTAGGCTAAAAGGGCCGCATGAGCGTGTGGGCCCATTTGGGCCGAGAATGGGCCCTAGGCCTATTTGCATTGTTATCTCTATTTAGAATACTTTAGTTTACCAAATTACTAAAATACCCTCGACTAGTAAAATTACCAAAGTATCCTCAATTTACAGAATTACCATTTTACCCGTGATTTATAAAATTACCATTTTACCCATGATTTGTAAAATTACCATTTTACCCTTGATTTGTAAAATTACCATTTTACCTATGATTTGTAAAATTATCGTTTTACCCCTGATCTGTAAAATTACTGTTTTACCTTTGATTTATGAAATTACCGAAATACCCCTTTAGGGTAGAATTACCGAAATACCCCTTTAGGGTAGAATTACTAAAATACCCCTTTAGGGTAGAATTACTAAAATACCCCTGTAAGGTAGAATTACCGAAATCTCCTATAGGGTAAAATTACCATTTTGCCCCTAGGGTGTTAAATGACTGTTTTGCCCTTGTAGGCAAGTGACTGACTTGGACTGTGTGTTTGTTGGATTTGATTGTGAATATATATTAGTGATATGAATGACTTGACTGTGATTGTTTGATTCAAATATGGGCATGACGTTCTGCATACATGACATGTTGCATGGGATTTGGGAAGTATTGATGGAGGAAGCGTTCTGGTGGCCTCGCCACATATATCTATTCTGGTGGCCTCACCACATATATCTGTTCTGGTGGCTTCGCTACAATATTTGTATCTGGTGACTCCGTCACAATATCTGGCAGCCTCGCTGCAAATTCTATGGTGTGTAGCGGATGGGTGGGTTGAGTAGTCTCCTCACATGGTGTGTTGGCTGGTACGGGTGGTGTGTAGCGGTTGGATAGGTTGAGTAGTCTCCCCACATATTTTGGGCTTTTCATTCATGCATGTTATCTGTACTCTTACTGTAATGGGCCTATGGGCCGTACTGCTATCTGAAAAGGGCTAAGGCCTAGTTTACTGTTATCTGAATAGGGCTTCAGCCCGGATATTATTGTAACTGGTTAGGGCTTAGGCCCAGTGGGCTTGAGCTAACTTGGGCTTTGGATGGGCTTCTTTGCACACTAATTTTGATTCTGATTCTGATTCTATTAATTATTTCTAATTCTGTAATTAATTCTAATTTTGATTTTGTTAATTGATTCTGATACTGACTCTGATTCTGTTTCTAATTCTATTGTTGATTCTAATTCTGATTTTGATACTGATACTGACTCTGATTCTGATTCTGATACTGGTTCTGGCTCAGATAATGTCTCTGATTTTATAATCGGCTAAGGCTCAATTGATACTGAAACTGTGGTAGGGCAAACTTTTAAATTCTTTTACATGACTGACTATTCGTATTTGTAGTAAGGGGATTACACACTGAGTTTTCGTAAACTCCCCCTGTTTATTAATCTTTCAGGTAATCCCCAACCTTAGACGGATCGGAGCTGTGAGGGACTCGGAGAAGGCCACACACACTGCTTATGTTTCTGTTTTGATTATTTACTCTCAAGTACTTTATTTTGGGTTTGGTTTGTAATAAGGCCTTTTATAATTTCTGGATTTTTATTTTAAGGTTTTTATTTACATTGAATTATATCTACTAGAGGTGAATCGCGGTTTTCCAAAATGTTAACTGTTTTCAAACACTACGTCTTTCGCAACAAACTAAATTAAGCTTTCGCAACAAAGGAAGTTTTAAAGGTAATAATGTTTTTAAAAAGGGGATTAAATTTTAGTTGACCATGTTTTGAAAGTAAACAAACGCAAGTTTTAGTTGGCAATAAGTTTTAAAAGAGAAGGGTTTCAATGAAAACATGGTTTTTGAAAAACACTTCAATGTGACACACCAGACTTGGCCGTAGCGTCTAGGCCGGGTTTGGGGTGTTACATGCAATTTGAGCTATTTTCATGAACAACAAAATATTTATAAGCTGCCTTCTAATCGATCCCATGCTCAAGGCCCATTACTTCTACGATCAAATTTAGGCTGTAACACCACTACACCATGCTGAGTTAGCCAATCCACACCCAATGTAACGCCCTGATTTTTAGGATTTTTTGGGTTTTATGAATTTTAGTGAAATTTTAAAAATTTGGTGTTCTGAAGGTTGAAAATGTATGTACATGTGTTAGTGGGCCTTTAGAAGGCCCAAGCTTAAGTTAAAACCCGGTAAAATATTAAGTTGGATTTTCAAGTGAAAGGGGACTTAGTTAAGTGGGCCTTTAAGAAAAACCATGTAAAATATGTCACAAAGGGAGCCTTGGTAGAGTGGCAAGGTGGCGCCACTAAGCTCCTAAAAAAGTGGCGCCTAAGTGGGTATTTAAGGACAAGGGTTCGAGTTACAGGTTAAGCATAGTGTTCTTTTTAATTTTTAAGCATGTGCCGGGCATGTGCCTAACTTAAGTGAATTTCGGCAAGGGCTTTTAGGGACTTGGGCCGATTACTCAAGTGTGATATTAGGGTTATATCTTTTTCTAATTTCTGTCATAAGAATTATGGTTACCCACATTAGGAATTAATCTTCTCTTTTACTGTCAGAAAAGCCGAAACTTGCCTCCCTAGAAAGCTTCTAGCTGATTTCTTCTTCTTCACCTCTACCATTATTTTTTTTCACTTTTCTTTTTCCTCTTTGATCTCTTCCCTAGCCGAATACCCTCCTTACTCAGATCCACTCTTTCTTTTGCTTTTGTCCCTCTCAAAATCAACCATAGCTGATTGCTCAAAGTGCCAGAAATCCCGAAAACTGCTTTCTTTTGCCGAATATTTCTAAGCCAAATTACCCCTGTTCCTTTCACCTGTTGTGGCCGATTACTACATCCCCTTGAGCCACATCATTGTCGACACCATCACTCAAACTCATAGCCCAAATCGCCATCTTCTTCTCTAGTTGAAAAGCCAAAATCACCATAGTTTTAGGGAGATAGTCGAATTTGCAAATCTCAGAGATAAGGGTTCTACTAACATTTAAGGGTCAAATTTACATTAGATCTGCACAGGAATCGAAGAGAAATCGTTGGTAAGTGCTTAATACCTCAGATCTGTACATTATTTCATGTTTTGGAAAAGTCGAAAGTCCCTAAAGTTAGGGGGATTGTCGATTTGGACTTTTAGTAATTCAAAGTGGTATTTTTATTCTTTTTGAGTGATAGTTAGCGAGGAAGGTGATCAAGCAAGGAGTTGAAGGCATCGATATCACCAGATCTAGATCTAGTGCACCTAAATCGTCATAGGTAAGTTTTCATGGCCATTAAGGGTGTGGCCGAATGTGGTAAGGGATTGTGGTTTTGGTTTTTTGTAGATCTATTGATTAATCGAGTAGATATTGGGTTGTAAGAACTGTCGCATAGGAGATCTCGTCAGTGGAACTGCAAAACAGGTGTGTGTTTCGAACACCCTTCAATGCTCAAATCGGCAAAAGCTGAAAAGCCAAAATGCCAAAATTCTGGCATTTTTGAGAGCTTGTGAGCATGCCAACACTCTCAAGTTGGTAGGAGAAGGATGGTTTTGGAATCGGCACTGTCAGGCGGGCTGACCGCGGAATTTTGGGCGCTACAGTAAGTTGGGCCTCGGTGGGCCGAATATGGGCCCAATGGGCTATTTGGGCCAAGTTGGGTAAAAATAGGTCTAAAGGCAATAATATGGATTACAGGTATAAAAACCGTTAAAACAAGATAATGGATTGGAAATTAAGGCTTAAATGGGCCTAATGGGCTAAAATGGCATGGTAGAGCCCATTAGGGGTTTTAGGGCCTAAGTGCTAAAACTGATAAACTGAATTAAATGAGTTTCTGTAATAACCACTGTAATAGTAGAGGCTATAATAATAATAAAAACTGTAATAAGAGAACAAAATTACTGAAATACCCTTAGGGTAAGAAATTACTAATTTACCCCTAAGTATAAAATTACCATTATACCCCTAGGGCTAAAATCGACTGTACTGCTTGATATGACTGTTACTGTTACTACATACCATGATATGTATCTGTTGCATGGGTTGGGTTTTATAATGGAGGAAGTGTGAGTGGCACTGCCACGTTACTGAAAGGGGCTATGCCTCGTACTGTTACTGAAAGGGGCTTTGCCTCGTATACTGTTTACCTGAGCAACCATGCTGTGACTGTAGTGTGTGGGCTGGGTAGGTCAAGTTATTCCCCACATGGTGTGTTGGCTGGTACGGGTGGTGTGTAGCGGTTGGTGGGTTGAGTAGTCTCCCCAATTGGGTTGCATTCATACTGTTATACTGTACTGTACTGTCATGGGCCTATGGGCCAAACTGTTATCTGAATAGGGCTTCGGCCCAATATCTGTTATAGGGCTTTTGCCCAGTATCTGTAATCTGAATAGGGCTTTGGCCCAGTATCTAACTGAGACTGGTTAGGGCTCAGGCCCAGTGGGCTCGAGCCGATGTGGGCTTTGGATGGGTTTTGCACACACTGAGTTTTCCCAAACTCACCATTCTCTTTCCATCCTTGCAGGTGAGCCCTAGATCGTGACTTGGTTGCTGGGAGGGATTCAGAGTAGCCACAAAGACTGAACTCGTATTTTAATTGGTTTATTAATTTAATTACTTTTGCTATTGATTTTCTTTTGTTATGGGTTGTAATAAGGCCACTATATCTGTTTTTATTTGGGACCTTCAACTATTTTATTTCATCCACAATTATACATTGTTTTCGAAAATTAAACAAATGTTTTCTTAACCAACCTGTTATTACAGGAGACGAAGTAAGATAATAATGTAACACCCCAAACCCGGTCTAGACGTTATGACAGATCTGGTGTGTCACATGATCCTACAACTAAACTTATGATCTTTTTGCTTGTCGTGACTTAGATGATATTTTACTAGAACAGCAAGATTAAGAAAAATCATTTTGATAAGCCCTTAGGTTATCCATATTTGAATTTGTTGAATTTTGAAAACCTTTTTAGTAGTCTGAAAAACCCGCGTAGCATATAACTAGCAGTCTCGATAAAATATGAACTAAACCATAAAAGAATATAAAACCAATAAAGAAATTTAAATAGCTGCCTTATTACAAATTAAACCCAAAATAGCATAATGAAAATACTTAAAGTGAAACAAAAATTGAATTTGCAGCTGTTGTGGCCACTCCGAATCTCTTGCAGCTCCCAGCCCACTATGGTTGAGGGTTACCTGCAGAGATGAAAAAAATGGGGGGTGAGTTTGACAACTCAGTGTGCAACATTATCTCAACCATAGGCCAAAACAGATCAAGCCTCAGAATCAGATTAATTGGGCCTTGGCCCATTACAGAAATCAGGTTAAGCCCATAGGCCCATAACAGATACAGATCAGATACAATATGCAAACAGAAACCCAACCCAGATCCATCCATAACACCCCCGTACTAGGCTTACACCATGTGGGGAGACTACTCGACCCACCCAACCGCTACACACCACAGATAATTGTAGCGAAGCTGCCAGATATAATTTGCAGCGAGGCTGCCAGATATTGTGACGAGTTCACCAGATACAGATATTGTGGTGAGGCCACCAGAACAGATGCATATACATGGCGAAGCCACCAGATTGCAGCGAGGCTGCCAGAACAGATATATATATGTGGCGAGGCCACCAGATTGCAGCGAGGCTGCAAGAACGCTTCCTCCATCATAAACCCAAACCCCATGCAACACATATATATACATATTAGCATGCAACATATAGCATCTCATGCATCAGATATATTCATATTAAATGGTAACTCATGCAGATACATAAAATTATACATTTCATACAGAATTGACCCTAGGGGTATAATAGTCTTTTTACACCTAGGGGTATTTTGGTAGATCTCCATATTCAGGGGTATTTTAGTCCTTTATCACATTTTCAGAGTTTTTATGTATGTTGGATTAATTATTAGTTCATAAATAACCACGGAAGTCCATTTAAGCCAAATTTCCAGTTTTACCCTTTTTAGCTTAAAACCCCTAATGGGCCTTACTAAGTCCATTATTATCTCAAGCACGTTAAGTCTAGTTTTTAGGTCTAGCTTACCAACTTATCCATGTTATCATTAACCACGTCGCCAGAAAGCCTATAATAGTCATTTTACCGATTTGGGCTCGGAAGCCCATTGGGCCCATCTTTGGCCCGTTGCAGCCCAACTTACCAAAACGTTCAGAATTGCACCTTCTGCAATTCTTCCGGCACTGAATTCATAGTTAAGCCCAATGGAGTAAATGGTTACTCTCAAATATCATACGAACGCATTTTCGGTCACTTACACCAAATGTCGGTAACGCTACGCCCTTTTCGACTTTTACCATTTTAGTCTAACAGTTGGGATTAGTTACACACCTGTAAGCTGTCGAAACGTTGACAAAATCCACGTATGAAGAGCCTACAATCGAACGCTAACTTTTAGTTTAATAATCGATAACCAAAGAGCCATAAACCCTTACCATAATTGGCCTACATGGCCTAAGTCATTAAAATCTTACCCTTTCTTCGGTTATGGACTAGATCTCAATGTCCAACTGCGTTAGCCCTCCAAAACTCCTTGCTTGATCACCGTTCCTTGCTATCCAATACGCATAAGAGTCAAACTATAGCATTAGAATCTTACAAATAATGCCGACATGCCCCCTAAGGATCTATGGGTTTCGGTTTTCCCTTAAGAGTTTAATAAACGAATGTACTTAGTGATTAGATCACTTACCGATGCCACCACTCGAAGAGTATTGCTCCCACGTTTCCACTATCTCTGATCCATTCTAGATTCACCGTAAATCTAACTCTAATGTCACCAAAGTGTCTCTAGAGATATTCAGCTTTTGAATGGTTAGAAGGAGGTGCTTTCGGCTTTTGAGAAGGTGGTATGGTGCTCTTGTTGTTTCAATCAATAAAGTAGGTGGGGTAAAATGACAACTAGAAGGGATGAAAGAATAGGGGTTCGGCTATTGAAGGCTTTGAAAGAAGAGAAGGCAGTCAACTTGGACAGAAGGGGGTAATCGGTCACCAAGAGTTTCGGCCTCTTTCACAGCTGTCGACAAAGGTTTAGAGAAGAGGGAGACAGGGAAGATTGGATTTGGCTAGCAGCAGAATGGTGGTAAGGGGGGTCGGTTTATGGTTTGAGAAGAAAAGAAGCAAATAGATGAGAACAAAAAGAAAACAGAGGAGATGTTTAGTCGAATGCAGATTCGGTTCAAGGGTGGAATAAGGTTCGGTTACTAGGTTAATGAGAGGAACAAAGTGGCAAAAAGAGTACCTAATAGGCTATGTGAACCTGACAGAAGAGGGGAGCTTTCTCACTTAAGGAAAATCAGCACAAAATCATAAAAGACTAAAGGAGAATTCGGCACACTCTAGCACCTATTTGCCAAAAATGCTACCTAAGCACAAAGCCGAATTTGCCTTCCCCAAGAGTCCTCTAGCCAGCCACCATCTTTCAAAATTCAAACTCCCTCAACCTCCTCCTAGATTTGGTCATTGACCGATTCAAACTCCTCTAAAAATAGAGTTTAAATCTGCTTCAAACTCCTACATGCTCAAGCTCAAAAATAAAACGCCATCTTTGCCAACTCTGGATCTTGAACCTTGGACCTCCAAGCTCACTTAGGCGCCACTTTTTAAGGAGCTTAGTGGCGCCTCCCTTGCCACTTTACCAGGACTTGTTTTGTGTCTTATTTCACAATTATTTTCTTATAACACCTATCTTCAAGAGATCCCTATCTCCTAAGTCAAAAATACAAAATTATGCCGAGCTTCCAACCAACACATGAGCCTTCCATAGGCCCATTAACACCCTCCAAACATGCATTACACATCCAAATACCAAAATTTAAACATTTTAACAGATGAACAATAACCTCTAGAAAGACTCGAAATTTAGGGCGTTACAACTCTACCCTCCTTAAAGAAATTTCGTCCTCGAAATTTACCTTACCTAAACAAATGGGGATATTGCTGACGCATTGCCTCCTCTGGTTCCCAAGTAGCTTCCTCTCTGCCATGATTACGCCAAAGTACCTTTACCAATGGAACCAATTTTCTTCTTAGAACCTTCACGTCTCGATCCAGAATCTGCACCGTCACTTCTTTGAAAGTCAAGTTAGGCTGTACCTCCACTTCTGCAACTGGTAGAATATAGGTAGGGTCAAAATGATATCGTCTTAACATGGATACGTGAAACACATCATGGATTCAATTTAACTTTGGAGGTAATTCCAATTGATACGCCACCGGACCTATTCGCTTAAGGACCCAATAAGGCCCAATAAACCGCGGACTTAGCTTGCCTTTCTTACCAAATCTTAGTATCTTCTTCTAAGGTGAAACTTTCAAGAAGACCATGTCACCCACTGAGTACTCAATCTCCTTACGCTTCAAATCCGCGTAAGACTTCTGTCGATCAGATGCCTTTTTTAACCGATCCCTTATTATTTTGACCTTCTCTTCAATCTCTGCTACCAACTCAGGTCCAAGAACTTGCCGCTCGCCCAGCTCAGTCCAACAACTAGGTGAACGACACCTACGCCCATACAGTGCCTCATAATGTAACGCCCTAATTTTCGGGTTTTTCTTAGATTTATCATTATCTGTTAAATGTCTAAATGTTGGTAATCAGGTGTGTAATGCATGTTTGGGGATGTGTTAATGGGCTTATGGAAGGCCCATGAGTTGGTGGGAAGCTCGGCAAAATTTTGAATTTTTGCCTTAGGAAATAGGGGATCAGTGGAAATAAGGGTCTTAAGGAATTGCGTGCGAAATGTAGCACAAATGAATCAGTGGCAAAGTGGCAAGGGGGACGCCACTAGGCTCCTTAAAAGGTGGCGCCTAAATGAGCCTAGAGGTCAAGGGTTCAAGCGCCAGAGGTTGTGAAAGCATTGTTTATTTTTAAGCTGGAGCAGGTAAGAGTTTGAAGCCGACTGGAACTCTGGTTGGAGGAGATTTGAATCGGTCAAAGAGCAAATCATGGAGGAGGTTGAGGAGCAAATCAAGGAGAGTTTGAAATTCAAACTGATGGCCGGCCAAAGGACTCTTGAGGGAAGGCAAATTCAGCATTGTGCCTAGGTAGCATTTTCGGCAAATAGGTGTTTTGGTGTGCCGAATTCTTCTTTGGTCTTTTTATGATTTGGTGCCGATTTTTCCTAGGTAAGAAAAGCTTCCTTTTTCTGTCAATTATGCATAGTGTATTAGGTACCTTTCTTTTGCCATTTGGTTCCTCTCATCAACCTAATAGCCGAACCCTTAACCCACTCTTGAGCCGAATCTACATTCGACTAAACACCTCCCTTGTTCTCTCTTCTACTCTTATCTTCTTCTCATCTTGCTTTCTCAAAATCGAAACCTATCTTGTTGCCTCCTTCTTGGCCAAATCGAATAAGCTTTCTCCTACTTCTTTTCTTCAAGCTCTAAACCGAATACTCATATGATTGAAATCCCCATGGCCGAATGCTTTCTATGACCGAAACCACACTCCCTTTGTTACCGATTGATCGAAATCTTCTTCTTCTTCTCCTTTTTGATTCTTTAGCAAGCCGAACCCTATTCTTCTATCTCTTCTATTTGCCGATTTACCCCCACCTACTTTATTGGTTAAAACAACAAGTGCACCATATCATTTTTTTTCAAAAGCCGAAAGCATCTCCTTCTAATCATTCAAAAAGCCGAATATCTCTAGGGCCACTCTTGTGACGTTAGAGTTAGATTGCGGTGGATCTAATATAGTCTCGAGTTAGTGGAAGCGTGGAAACGATACTCTTCGAGTGGAAGCAACGGTAAGCGATCTAAACATTAAGTACATTCGTTTATCAACATCGGAAAGAAAAGCCGAAACCCCTAGATCTTTAGGGGGCATGTCGACATTGCTTTTAAGACTCTAATACTATGGTTGTTTCTTGTGTGCTTTCGATAGCAAGAGTAGGAGATCCAGCAAGGAGGAGGAAGTTGCGATTCATCTAAAGATAGATCTGAGAGATCTAAAACAATTAAGGTAAGGTTGTAAGGCTATTTGAGGGTATGGCCGAATGCAATAAAGGATTTTTGACATTAGTTTGTAAAGCTTGTTGGCTAACCAATTAGGGAATGGATTGTAGAAATAAGCACGTGGAGGATTTTGTTGGCAGAACTGCAAAACAGGTGTGTAACGTGTCTCTATCATAGACTAGGATGGCTAAAGGCCGTAATGACCGAAATTATGCTAAAGTGTCCGATTGAAGTGACCGAAAAAGTTGTCTTGAAAGGATCTGAGGGTAACCGAATACCCTGTGGTGATCAAACTAGTAAATGACAGTGGCAAAATTGCAGAAGGTGCAATTTCAAGCTTCTCGGTAAGTTGGGTTTCAATGGGCCAAAGATGGGCCTAATGGGCTTCCGAGCCCAAATAGGTAAAATGGCTAATAAAGACTATCTGGCGACGTAGTTAGCAATAACTTGTTAATTTGGTAAACTAAACCTAAATTTGGGCTTAAAGGGCTTGAGACAATATTGGACTTAGTAAGGCCCATTAGGGATTTTAGGCAAAAAGGGCAAAACTGGAAATTTGGCACAAATGGACTTCCGTGGTTAATTGGGAACTAATAATCAGCCGTACTTGCATAAAATTTCTGAAAATATGAAAAAGGACTAAAATACCCTTAAATATGGAAAATTACCAAAATACCCCTAGGTGTAAAAAGACTATTATACCCCTAGGGTCAATTCTGTATGAAATGTATGATGTTATGTATCTGCATGAGTTAATTATCTATATGAGTATATCTGATGCTATATCTTGCATGTTAGTATGATTATCTGTTGCATGGGGTATGGGTTTATGATGGAGGAAGCGTTCTGGCAGCCTCGCTGCAATCTAGTGACTCTGTCACATTATATCTGGCAACCTCGTTGCAATCTGGTGGCCTCGCCACAATATTTATACCTGGTGACCTCGTCACAATATCTGGCAGCCTCGCTGCAAATATATCTGGCAGCCTCGCTGCAAATGTTATCTGGCAGTCTCACTGCAAATTATATCTGGCAGCCTCGCTGCAAATATCTGTGGTGTGTAGCGGTTGGGTGGGTCGAGTAGTCTCCCCACATGGTGTAAGGCTGGTACGGGGGTGTTAAGGATGGATCTGGGTTGGGTTTCTGTTTGCATAATGCTTATATCTGATCTGTTTCTGTTATGGGCCTTTGGGCTTAACCTGATTCCTGTAATGGGCCAAGGCCCAATTAACTCTGTTTCTGAGGCTTGATCTGTTTTGGCCTATGGTTGAGATAATGTTGCACACTGAGTTGTCAAACTCACCTTCCTTTTTAATTAATCCCTGCAGGTAACCCTCAACCATAGTGGGCTTGGAGCGGCGAGAGATTCGGGATGGCCACAGCGACTGCAATAAGACTGGTTTTCATTTATGTTTTAGTAATTTAATTTTATGTTAATTTTTGGGTTTTAATGTGTAATAAGGCCGCTATTAAATTTTCTTTTTGGGTTTTAACTTTCTAAATGATTTGATTCGTACTTTATCGAAACTGCTAGATATAGGCTGCGCGGGTTTTCAAAACCTTAATAACGTTTTCAAAATAACGTTTATAAAATTTAAACAATCTTGGGGTAATGACATCTTAAAGCAGTTTTAACAGGAACTTTTCCTACCTTGCTAGTTTTAAGATATCACCTAAGACTCATCGTGAATTAAAAGGTTACAAGCGTAGTTTAGGATCATGTGATACACCAGATCTGGTCATCGCGTCCAGACCGGGTTTGGGGTGTTACATTTAGTGGTATCAGAGCCAGGTTGCAACAACTCGGCTGTGGAACGGGTCTAAAAATAGAAGTTTTCAAGCAATCAAAACAAGATTTTCGAAAGATCATGTTTTTAACATTGTTTTAAAATTACTCAGAACTAGTTTTGATGAACTTCTTTTCGAACTTACATGAATTATTTTTAAAGAAAATAGAAAATTTATTAAGTTTTTCTATGGAATCTTTCGAAAGAGTGGCACACCGAATCTCCGGCCCAAGCCTGTAAGTTTTCTGAACTTTTCCGATTGTTTCTAAATATTCTGATTGTATGCCTGACTAAAGACTATATTATGATACTTTAGCTAGGGTATTACTGAAACTGTAGAGACTCTGATAGATAAACTAAGACTGCAGCTAGGCTACCGCGAAAGAAGATAAACTTTGAAACTATACTATTCATAAGACATCTGTAATAAACATTGAAATATTAATCTGACTCATAAAACTTCCAAAACAGAACATACGAAATGAGTACGAGAGCAGCTCGTGGTAGGGGCCGTGGACGTGGCCGAGGTAGCACACGAGCCGAATCTTCTTCTTCGGGTCATGCACCAGCAGCTGAGATACCAGTATCACCAGCAACAGAGGTGGAATCTCATGATAGGGGTGTAGGGGATGATGCCCTATCACAAGTGATGCTTCGAGTTTTGGAAAGGGTTGCTGGGGCGAGTACTGGTAATGGATGTCGTGGTGCGATATCTGAGCGACTCCGAGCTAATGGAGCAGAATTCTTCAAGGGTGTGTCTGGTGTAGCCCCAAACGTGGCCGAGTATTGGTTGGAGGCCACAGAGCGAATTATGGACGATCTGGACTGTTCTGTGGAGCAGAAGCTGAAGGGAGCTATATCGTTACTTAGAGATGAGGCTTATCAGTGGTGGCTCACAGTAAGAGATGGAACTGCAGCTGGCGAGGTAACATGGGAGCTATTTAAGACAGCCTTTAAAGGAAAATACGTTGGAGCTAGCTATGTGGACGCTCGTCGGAAGGAATTCCTGAATTTGGTTCAGGGAGGTAAGACGGTATCTGAATACGAGGCTGAGTTCTTGAGGCTGAGTCGATATGCTTCTGGGATAGTCGCTACTGAATATGAGCGTAGCGTGCGCTTTGAGGATGGCTTGAGGGACGAGCTAAGGGTGCTGATTGCTCCACAGAGGGAGCGTAGTTTTGCTGCTCTAGTGGAGAAAACTAAGATTACGGAGGAAGTAAAGCGTACTGAGAGGCAGAACCGTGAGAAGGATCGGAACCGCTTCCGGAGGGATTCTGGACCATCAGGCGGGTATAATAGGAATGTTAAGAGGGCAAGAGTGGCAGAACCAGTGCGAGCAGTGCCAATGAATGCTGTCGGACCGCAGAGTTGCAGAAGTTGTGGTAGGATCCATATGGGCGAGTGTCGGAAACGTTCAGGAGCCTGTTTTCGATGTGGGTCGATGGAGCATAGAATTAAGGATTGTCCTCAAGCACCAGATCAGAATCAAGTTAGAGATCAGAGGGTTGCTCAGCCAGTGAGGGGTGGACCACCAGCTCCAAGAGGTCGTGGACAAGGCAGAGGTGGAAATGGAAATGGACGAGGACGAGGAGCACCTGGTAGGGGTGCTGGTTTTGCTGAGGCTCGTCAGCCAGCGTTAGTCTATGCAGCTCGTCGACGAGAGGAAGGTGATGCTCCTGACGTCATAACCGGTACGTTCTTGATTTCTCGTATACCATTCACTGCGTTAATAGATGTTGGATCTACACACTCTTATGTTGCATGTGCTATATCTGGGTCGCTGGGAGTACGTTCTGAGAAGACAGTGAGTGGGGTAACTGTACTAAGTCCTTTGGGTCACTCGGTTAGGGTAGACAAACTGTATAGAGACGTGCCTATAGAGACTCAAGGTAAGATCTTTTCTGGAGATTTGATGGAGTTACCTTTCGGAGAATTCGATCTAATCCTAGGAATGGATTGGCTTGTAAAGCATAGGGCTACTTTGGATTGTGCTGCAAAGCGAATGAGTTTAAAAACCACAGAGGATGAGGAAGTTATGGTGATTGGTGAACGTAGAGATTATCTGTCTAATGTGGTGACAGCATTAAGAGCTGAGAAGTGGATTCGTAAAGGATGTGAGGCTTTTATGGCATTTATAAGTCAAGCGGAATCTGAGGAGCTAACTGTGGATCAAGTTAGAACCGTTAAGGACTTTCAAGACGTGTTTCCAGAAGAGCTTCCAGGACTGCCTCCTAATCGAGAGGTTGAGTTTGGGATCGATTTGTTGCCTGGTACGGCACCGGTGTCCATTGCACCGTACAGAATGGCACCAAAGGAGTTGGTGGAGTTAAAAGCATAGATTCAAGAACTGTTGGATAGAGGTTTCATTAGGCCAAGTGTGTCTCCGTGGGGAGCACCAGTGCTTTTCGTTAAGAAGAAAGATGGGTCAATGCGGATGTGCATCGATTATCGGCAGTTGAACAAGCTGACGATCAAGAATAAGTACCCGTTGCCAAGAATCGACGATCTGTTCGATCAGCTTAGAGGAGCTTCAGTATTCTCCAAGATTGATCTTCGGTCTGGGTATCATCAGTTAAGAGTGAAAGAAGTGGATATACACAAGACAGCATTCAGAACTCGTTATGGTCACTATGAGTTCTTGGTTATGCCATTTGGGCTGACCAATGCACCTGCAGCTTTCATGGATATGATGAATCGGGTGTTCCAGCCATACTTGGATCGATTCGTGGTCGTCTTTATCGACGATATTTTGGTCTATTCTGAATCTAAAGAGAAACATGATGAGCATCTCCGTGTTGTGCTGCAAGTGTTAAGGGAAAAGGAGCTTTATGCGAAATTTAGTAAGTGTGAGTTTTGGTTGAGGGAAGTGACGTTCTTGGGGCATGTTGTTTCTGCTGAAGGTATTAAGGTGGACCCTCGAAAGATTGAAGCGATTCTGGAATGGAAACCACCAAGGTCTGTGGCCGAAATTCGGAGTTTTCTGGGTTTAGCTGGATACTACAGAAGGTTTGTAGAAGGATTTTCGGTGATGGCAGCACCATTAACGAAACTCATAAGGAAAGGCGTACCATTTGTTTGGACCCAGCAGCAGCAAAAAGCTTTTGAGAAGCTTAAGAAGGTTCTGACCGAGGCACCTGTACTGATTCAACCAGAGTCTGGAAAAGATTTTACCGTGTACAGTGATGCATCGCATGTTGGGTTGGGCTGTGTGTTAATGCAAGAGGGTAAGGTGGTTGCTTATGCATCGCGACAGCTTAAACCTCATGAAGTGAACTATCCTACCCATGATTTGGAGTTGGCAGCAGTGATCTTCGCACTTAAGATTTGGAGACATTATCTATATGGAGAAAAGTGTATTATATACACAGATCATAAGAGTCTTAAGTACTTGTTGACTCAGAAGGAGCTGAACCTTAGGCAACGGAGATGGATCGAGTTGCTTAAGGATTATGATTGCGTGATTGAGTATCATCCAGGCAAAGCTAATGTGGTGGCTGATGCCCTAAGTCGTAGAACTGTATCTGACCTGAGAGCTATGTTTGCTCGTTTGAGTCTGTATGACGATGGTAGCTTGTTAGCAGAATTGCAAGTAAGACCGACCTGGGTGGATGAGATTAAGGAAAAGCAGCTGAGGGATGAGTCTCTGGATGCTCGATTTCAGCAGGTTAAAGATGGGAATACTTCTGAGTTTGGACTTAACAGTGAAGGAGTTCTGTGTTTTCGCGGTAGAATCTGTGTTCCGAAGGATTTTCAGTTGAGGCAAGCAATTCTGAATGAAGCTCATAAAGGGTTGTGTGCTATGCACCCTGGAGGTAATAAGATGTATCATGACTTAAAGGAGTTGTATTGGTGGCCTGGACTGAAGCGAGAAGTAACAGAATTTGTGAGGAAATGTCTGACTTGTCAGCAGGTGAAAGCTGAGCACCAGTTACCTTCTGGACTTCTGCAACCAGTGAAGGTACCACTCTGGAAGTGGGAAAGGGTGACCATGGATTTCGTAAGTGGATTGCCCTTAACGCCATCAAAGAAGGACTCGATTTGGGTGATTGTAGACAGGTTGACTAAATCTGCTCATTTCCTCCCTGTACGTACTGATTATTCGCTTCAGAAGTTAGCCAAGTTGTATGTGGCAGAGATTGTGCGACTGCATGGGGTGCCAGTGTCTATCATTTCTGATCGAGATCCTAGATTCACATCTCAGTTCTGGCAAAAGTTGCATGAGGCGTTGGGAACGCGGCTGAACTTTAGCACGGCTTTTCATCCTCAGACTGACGGTCAGTCTGAGAGGGTTATTCAGATTCTAGAGGATATGTTGAGGGGTTGTGTTATCGATTTTCGAGGCAGTTGGGAGGATTATTTACCGTTGGCAGAGTTTGCATATAATAACAGCTATCAGGCTAGTATCCGTATGGCACCTTATGAAGCATTGTATGGGCGTAAGTGTCGTTCACCTAGTTGTTGGACCGAATTGGGCGAGCGGCAAGTTCTTGGACCTGAATTGGTAGCAGAGACTGAAGAGAAGGTCAAGGTGATAAGGGATCGTTTGAAAGAGGCATCTGATCGACAAAAATCTTATGCAGATTTGAAGCGTAAAGAGATTGAGTACTCAGTAGGTGATATGGTTTTTCTGAAAGTTTCGCCGTGGAAAAAGATATTGAGATTTGGTAAGAAAGGCAAGCTGAGTCCGAGGTTTATCGGGCCTTATCGGGTTCTTAAGCGAGTGGGTCCAGTGGCGTATCAGTTAGAATTACCCCCAGAGTTAAATAGAATCCATGATGTGTTCCACGTATCCATGCTAAGACGATATCGTTCTGACCCTGCCCATATTCTACCAGTTGCAGAAGTAGAAGTTCAGCCTGACCTAACTTTCGAGGAAGAACCTGTGCAGATTCTGGATCGAGATGTGAAGGTTTTAAGAAGAAAATCAGTCCCATTGGTAAAGGTACTATGGCGTAATCATGGCAGAGAGGAAGCTACTTGGGAACCAGAGGAGGCAATGCGTCAGCAATATCCCCATTTGTTTGGATAAGGTAAATTTCGAGGACGAAATTTCTTTAAGGAGGGTAGAGTTGTAACGCCCTAATTTTCGGGTTTTTCTTAGATTTATCATTATCTGTTAAATGTCTAAATGTTGGTAATCAGGTGTGTAATGCATGTTTGGGGATGTGTTAATGGGCTTATGGAAGGCCCATGAGTTGGTTGGAAGCTCGGCAAAATTTTGAATTTTTGCCTTAGGAAATAGGGGATCAGTGGAAATAAGGGTCTTAAGGAATTACGTGCGAAATGTAGCACAAATGAATCAGTGGCAAAGTGGCAAGGGGGACGCCACTAGGCTCCTTAAAAGGTGGCGCCTAAATGAGCCTAGAGGTCAAGGGTTCAAGCGCCAGAGGTTGTGAAAGCATTGTTTATTTTTAAGCTGGAGCAGGTAAGAGTTTGAAGCCGACTGGAACTCTGGTTGGAGGAGATTTGAATCGGTCAAAGAGCAAATCATGGAGGAGGTTGAGGAGCAAATCAAGGAGAGTTTGAAATTCAAACTGATGGCCGGCCAAAGGACTCTTGAGGGAAGGCAAATTCGGCATTGTGCCTAGGTAGCATTTTCGGCAAATAGGTGTTTTGGTGTGCCGAATTCTTCTTTGGTCTTTTTATGATTTGGTGCCGATTTTTCCTAGGTAAGAAAAGCTTCCTTTTTCTGTCAATTATGCATAGTGTATTAGGTACCTTTCTTTTGCCATTTGGTTCCTCTCATCAACCTAATAGCCGAACCCTTAACCCACTCTTGAGCCGAATCTACATTCGACTAAACACCTCCCTTGTTCTCTCTTCTACTCTTATCTTCTTCTCATCTTGCTTTCTCAAAATCGAAACCTATCTTGTTGCCTCCTTCTTGGCCGAATCGAATAAGCTTTCTCCTACTTCTTTTCTTCAAGCTCTAAACCGAATACTCATATGATTGAAATCCCCATGGCCGAATGCTTTCTATGACTGAAACCACACTCCCTTTGTTACCGATTGATCGAAATCTTCTTCTTCTTCTCCTTCTTGATTCTTTAGCAAGCCGAACCCTATTCTTCTATCTCTTCTATTTGCCGATTTACCCCCACCTACTTTATTGGTTAAAACAACAAGTGCACCATATCATTTTTTTTCAAAAGCCGAAAGCATCTCCTTCTAATCATTCAAAAAGCCGAATATCTCTAGGGCCACTCTTGTGACGTTAGAGTTAGATTGCGGTGGATCTAATATAGTCTCGAGTTAGTGGAAGCGTGGAAACGATACTCTTCGAGTGGAAGCAACGGTAAGCGATCTAAACATTAAGTATATTCGTTTATCAACATCGGAAAGAAAAGCCGAAACCCCTAGATCTTTAGGGGGCATGTCGACATTGCTTTTAAGACTCTAATACTATGGTTGTTTCTTGTGTGCTTTCGATAGCAAGAGTAGGAGATCCAGCAAGGAGGAGGAAGTTGCGATTCATCTAAAGATAGATCTGAGAGATCTAAAACAATTAAGGTAAGGTTGTAAGGCTATTTGAGGGTATGGCCGAATGCAATAAAGGATTTTTGACATTAGTTTGTAAAGCTTGTTGGCTAACCAATTAGGGAATGGATTGTAGGAATAAGCACGTGGAGGATTTTGTTGGCAGAACTGCAAAACAGGTGTGTAACGTGTCTCTATCATAGACTAGGATGGCTAAAGGCCGTAATGACCGAAATTATGCTAAAGTGTCCGATTGAAGTGACCGAAAAAGTTGTCTTGAAAGGATCTGAGGGTAACCGAATACCCTGTGGTGATCAAACTAGTAAATGACAGTGGCAAAATTGCAGAAGGTGCAATTTCGAGCTTCTCGGTAAGTTGGGTTTCAATGGGCCAAAGATGGGCCTAATGGGCTTCCGAGCCCAAATAGGTAAAATGGCTAATAAAGACTATCTGGCGACGTAGTTAGCAATAACTTGTTAATTTGGTAAACTAAACCTAAATTTGGGCTTAAAGGGCTTGAGACAATATTGGACTTAGTAAGGCCCATTAGGGGTTTTAGGCAAAAAGGGCAAAACTGGAAATTTGGCACAAATGGACTTCCGTGGTTAATTGGGAACTAATAATCAGCCGTACTTGCATAAAATTTCTGAAAATATGAAAAAGGACTAAAATACCCTTAAATATGGAAAATTACCAAAATACCCCTAGGTGTAAAAAGACTATTATACCCCTAGGGTCAATTCTGTATGAAATGTATGATGTTATGTATCTGCATGAGTTAATTATCTATATGAGTATATCTGATGCTATATCTTGCATGTTAGTATGATTATCTGTTGCATGGGGTATGGGTTTATGATGGAGGAAGCGTTCTGGCAGCCTCGCTGCAATCTGGTGACTCTGTCACATTATATCTGGCAACCTCGTTGCAATCTGGTGGCCTCGCCACAATATTTATATCTGGTGACCTCGTCACAATATCTGGCAGCCTCGCTGCAAATATATCTGGCAGCCTCGCTGCAAATGTTATCTGGCAGCCTCGCTGCAAATTATATCTGGCAGCCTCGCTGCAAATATCTGTGGTGTGTAGCGGTTGGGTGGGTCGAGTAGTCTCCCCACATGGTGTAAGGCTGGTACGGGGGTGTTAAGGATGGATCTGGGTTGGGTTTCTGTTTGCATAATGCTTATATCTGATCTGTTTCTGTTATGGGCCTTTGGGCTTAACCTGATTCCTGTAATGGGCCAAGGCCCAATTAACTCTGTTTCTGAGGCTTGATCTGTTTTGGCCTATGGTTGAGATAATGTTGCACACTGAGTTGTCAAACTCACCCTCCTTTTTAATTAATCCCTGCAGGTAACCCTCAACCATAGTGGGCTTGGAGCTGCGAGAGATTCGGGATGGCCACAGCGACTGCAATAAGACTGGTTTTCATTTATGTTTTAGTAATTTAATTTTATGTTAATTTTTGGGTTTTAATGTGTAATAAGGCCGCTATTAAATTTTCTTTTTGGGTTTTAACTTTCTAAATGATTTGATTCGTACTTTATCAAAACTGCTAGATATAGGCTGCGCGGGTTTTCAAAACCTTAATAACGTTTTCAAAATAACGTTTATAAAATTTAAACAATCTTGGGGTAATGACATCTTAAAGCAGTTTTAACAGGAACTTTTCCCACCTTGCTAGTTTTAAGATATCACCTAAGACTCATCGTGAATTAAAAGGTTACAAGCGTAGTTTAGGATCATGTGATACACCAGATCTGGTCATCGCGTCCAGACCGGGTTTGGGGTGTTACACATAAGATGCCATACGAATGCTAGCCTGATAACTGTTATTATACGCAAACTCTGCTAAGGATAGATAATCCTCCCAACTGCCTCGGAAATCGATAACACATCCCCTCAACATATCTTCCAGAATCTGAATAACCCTTTCTGACTGACCATCAGTCTGAGGATGGAAGGCTGAGCTAAAATTCAGACGCGTTCCCAACGCCTCATGCAACTTTTGCCAGAACCGAGATGTGAATCTAGGATCTCGATCAGAGATAATAGACACTGGCACCCCATGCAGTCGCACAATCTCTGCCACATACAACTTAGCTAACTTTTGAAGCGAATAATGAGTACGTACAGGGATGAAATGAGCAGATTTAGTCAACCTATCCACAATCACCCAAATCGAGTCCTTCTTTGACGGCGTTAAGGGCAACCCACTTACAAAATCCATGGTCACCCTTTCCCACTTCCAGAGTGGTACCTTCACTGGTTGCAGAAGTCCAGAAGGTAACTGATGTTCAGCTTTCACTTGCTGACAAGTCAGACATTTCCCCACAAATTCTGTTACCTCTCGCTTCAGTCCAGGCCACCAATACAACTCCTTTAAGTCATGATACATCTTATTACCTCCAGGGTGCATAGCACACAACCCTTTATGAGCTTCATTCAGAATTTCTTGCCTCAATTTGAAATCCTTAAGAACACAGACTCTACCGCGGAAACATAGAACTCCTTCACTGTTAAGTCCAAACTCAGAGGTATTCCCATCCTTAACCTGCTGAAATCGAGAAACCAGAGACTCATCCCTCGACTACTTTTCCTTAATCTCATCCACCCAGGTTGGCCTTACTTGCAGTTCCGCTAACAGACTGCCATCATCATACAGACTCAAACGAGAAAACATCACTCTCAGATCAGACACAGTTCTACGGCTTAGGGCATCAGCCACCACATTAGCTTTGCCTGGAGGATACTCAATTGCACAATCATAATCCTTAAGCAACTCAATCCACCTCCGTTGCCTCAGATTCAGCTCCTTCTGAGTTAGCAAGTACTTAAGACTCTTATGATCTGTGTATATAATACACCTTTCTCCATACAGATAATGCCTCCAAATCTTAAGTGCAAAGATTACTGCTGCCAACTCCAGATCATGGGTAGGATAGTTCACTTCATGAGGTTTAAGCTGTCGCGATGCATAAGCAACCACTTTACCCTCTTGCATCAACACACAGCCCAACCCAACATGTGATGCATCACTGTACACGGTAAAATCTTTTCCAGACTTTGGTTGAATCAGTACAGGTGCCTCGGTTAGAACCTTCTTTAGTTTCTCAAAAGCTTCTTGCTGCTGCTCGGTCCAAATAAATGGCACTCCTTTTCTTACGAGTTTTGTCAATGGCGCTACCATCACAGAAAATCCTTCTACAAACCTTCTATAGTATCCAGCTAAACCCAGAAAACTTCGAATTTCTACCACTGACCTCGGTGGTTTCCACTCCAGAATTGCTTTAATCTTTCGAGGGTCTACCTTTATCCCCTCAGTAGATACAACATGGCCCAAGAAGGTTACCTCCCTCAACCAGAACTCACACTTACTAAATTTCGCATAAAGCTCCTTTTCCCTTAACACTTGCAGCACAATACGGAGATGCTCATCATGTTTCTCCTCGAATTCAGAATAAACCAGAATATTATCGATAAAGACGACCACGAATCGATCCAAGTATGGCTAGAACACTCGATTCATCAGATCCATAAATGATGCAGGTGCATTGGTCAGCCCAAATGGCATAACCAAGAATTCATAGTGACCATAGCGAGTTTTGAATGCTGTCTTGTGTATATCCACCTCTTTTACCCTTAAGTGATGGTACCCAGATCGAAGGTCAATCTTAGAGAATACTGAAGCTCCTCTAAGCTGGTCGAACTGATCATCGATTCTTGGCAACGGGTACTTATTCTTAATCGTCAGTTTGTTCAACTACCGATAATCGATGCACATTCGCGTTGACCCATCTTTCTTCTTTACGAATAGCCCTGGTGCTCCCCACGGAGACACACTTGGCCTAATGAAGCCTCTATCCAACAGTTCTTGAATCTGCGATTTTAACTCCACCAACTCCTTTGGTGCCATCCTATACGGTGCAATAGACACTGGTGCCGTACCAGGCAACAAGTCGATCCCAAACTCAACCTTTCGTTTCAGAGGTAGGCCTAGAAGCTCTTCTGGAAAAACATCTTGAAAATCCTTAACGGTTCTAACTTGATCCACAGTTAGTTCCTCAGTTTCTACTTGACCTATGAATGCCAAATAAGCCGCACATCCTTTACGAATCCACTTCTCAACTCTTAATGCTGACACCACATTGGACAAATAATCTCTACGTTCACCTATCACCATAACTTCCTTATCCTCTGTAGTCTTTAGCCTCATTCATTTTGCAGCACAATCCAAAGTAGCCCTATGCTTTACAAGCCAATCCATTCCCAAGATGAGATCAAATTCTCTGAAAGGTAGCTCCATCAAGTCTCCAGAAAAGATTTTTCCTTGAGTCTCTATAGGCACGTCTCTATACAGTTTGTCTACCCTAACCGAGTGACCCAAAGGACTTAATACAGATACCCCACTCACTATCTCCTCAGAACGTACACCCAACGACCCAGATATAGCACATGCAACATAAGAATGGGTAGATCCAACATCTATCAACGCAGTGTATGGCATACTAGAAATCAAAAATGTACTAGTTATGACATCGAGGGCATTACCCTCCTCTCGGCGATGAGCTGCATAAAATAACGCTGGTTGACGAGCCTCAGCAAAACCAGCACCCCTGCCAGGTGCTCCTCGTCCTCGTCCATTTCCATTTCCACCTCTGCCTTGTCCATGACCTCTCGGAGCTGGTGGTCCACCCCTCACTGGTTGAGCAACCCTCTGATCCCTAACTTGATCCTGATCTGGTTCCTGAGGACAATCCTTTATCCTATGCTCCATTGACCCACATCGAAAACAGGCTCCAGAATGTTTCCGACACTTGCCCACATGTATCTTACCACAATTCATGCAACCCTGTGGTCTGATAGCATTCATTGGCACTGCTCGCACTGGTTCCGCCACTCTTGCCCTCTTAACATTCCTATTAGCCCCACCTGATGGTCTAAAATCCCTCCGAAAGCAGTTTCTATCCTTTTCGCAATTCTGCCTCTCGGTACGCTTTACTTCCTCAGCTATCTTAGCTTCCTCAACCAACGCAGCAAAGTTACGCTCCCTCTGCAGAGCAATCAGCACCCTCAATTCATCCCTCAGACCATCCTCGAAGTGCATGCTACGCTCATATTCAGTAGCAACTATCCCAGAAGCATACCGGCTTAGCCTGAAAAATTTAGCCTCGTAATCAGATACTGTCCTACTTCCCTGAACCAGATTCAAGAATTCTTTCCTGCAGGCGTCCACATAGCTAGCCCCAACATATTTTCCTTTAAAGGCTTTCTTAAACAGCTCCCATGTTACCTCACCAGCTGAAGTTCCATCTCTTACCGTGAGCCACCACTAATAAGCTTCATCTCTAAGCAACAACACGGCTCCTTTCAGCTTCTACTCCATAGAGCAATCCAGATCGTCCATAATCCGCTCTGTGGCCTCCAACCAATACTCAGCCACATTCGGGGCTACACCAGACACGCCCCTAAAGAATTCTGCCCCATTAGCCCGGAGTCGCTCAGAAATAGAACCTCGAAATCCATTACCGATACTTGCCCCAGCAACCCTTTCCAAAACTCGAAGCATCGCTTGTGATAGGGCATCATCCCCTACACCCCTATCATGAGATTCCACCTCTGTTGCTGGTGGTATCGGTGCATCAGCCGTCGGCGCATGTCCCGAAGATGAAGATTCAGCTCGTGCACTACCTCGGCCACGTCCACGGCCCCTACCACGAGCTGCTCGCGTACTCATTTCGTACTTTCTATTTTAGAAATTTTATGAGTCAGATTAATATTTCAGTGTTTATTACAGATGTCTTATGAATAGGTAGATTTCAGAGGTTATCTTCTTCCGCGGTAGCCTAGCTACAGTCTCATTCCACCTATCAGAGTCTCTATAGTTTCAGTAACACCCTAGCTAAAGTATCATAATAGAGTCTTAGTCAGGCATATAATCAGAATTTCAGAAACAATCAGAAAAGTTCAGAAACTTCAGGCTTGGGCCGGAGATTCGGTGTGCCGCTCTTTAGAAAAATTTCATAGAAAACTTAATTTATTCTTTGAAAGTAAATCATTTATATACGAAAAAAGTTCATCAAAACAAGTTCCAATTAATTTTGAAAACAATTGTTAAAAACATGATCTTTCAAAAATCTTTGTTTTGATTGTTTGAAAACTCCCAGTTTTAGACCCGATCCACAGCCGAGTTGTAGAAACTTAGCTCTGATACCACTAAATGTAACACCCCAAACCCGATCTAGACGTTATGACCAGATCTAGTGTGTCACATGATCCTACAACTAAACTTATGATCTTTTTGCTTGTCGTGACTTAGATGATATTTTACTAGAACAGCAAGATTAAGAAAAATCATTTTGATAAGCCCTTAAGTTATCCATATTTGAATTTGTTGAATTTTGAAAACCTTTTTAGTAGTTTGAAAAACCCGCACAGCCTATAACTAGCAGTCTCGATAAAATATGAACTAAACCATAAAAGAATATAAAACCAATAAAGAAATTTAAATAGCGGCCTTATTACAAATTAAACTCAAAATAGCATAATGAAAATACTTAAAGTGAAACAAAAACTGAATTTGCAGATGTTGTGGCCACTCCGAATCTCTTGCAGCTCCAAGCCCACTATGGTTGAGGGTTACCTGCAGAGATGAAAAAAAAGGGGGGGTGAGTTTGACAACTCAGTGTGCAACATTATCTTAAACATAGGCCAAAACAGATCAAGCCTCAGAATCAGATTAATTGGGCCTTGGCCCATTACAGAAATCAGGTTAAGCCCATAGGCCCATAACAGATACAGATCAGATACAATATGCAAACAGAAACCCAACCCAGATCCATCCATAACACCCCCGTACTAGGCTTACACCATGTGGGGAGACTACTCGACCCACCCAACCGCTACACACCACAGATAATTGCAGCGAAGCTGCCAGATATAATTTGCAGGGAGGCTGCCAGATATTGTGACGAGGTCACCAGATACAGATATTGTGGCGAGGCCACCAGAACAGATGTATATACGTGGCGAAGCCACCAGATTGCAGCGAGGCTACCAGAACAGATATATATATATGTGGCGAGGCCACTAGATTGCAGCGAGGCTGCCAGAATGCTTCCTCCATCATAAACCCAAACCCCATGCAACACATATATATACATACTAGCATGCAACATATAGCATCTCATGCATCAGATATATTCATATTAAATGGTAACTCATGCAGATACATAAAATTATACATTTCATACAGAATTGACCCTAGGGGTATAATAGTCTTTTTACACCTAGGGGTATTTTGGTAAATCTCCATATTCAGGGGTATTTTAGTCCTTTATCATATTTTCATTACGTTGGATTAATTATTAGTTCATAAATAACCACGAAAGTCCATTTAAGCCAAATTTTCAGTTTTACCCTTTTTAGCTTAAAACCCCTAATGGGCCTTACTAAGTCCATTATTATCTCAAGCCCGTTAAGTTTAGTTTTTAGGTCTAGCTTACCAACTTATCCATGTTATCATTAACCACGTTGCCAGAAAGCTTATAATAGTCATTTTATCGATTTGGGCTCGGAAGCCCGTTGGGCCCATCTTTGGCCCGTTGCAGCCCAACTTACCAAAACGTTTAGAATTGCACCTTCTGCAATTCTTTCGACACTGAATTCATAGTTAAGCCCAATGGAGTAAATGGTTACTCTCAAATATCATATGAATGCATTTTCGGTTACTTACACCAGATGTCGGTAACGCTACGCCCTTTTCGGCTTTTACCATTTTAGTCTAACAGTTGGGATTAGTTACACACCTGTTAGCTGTCGAAACATTGACAAAATCCACGTATGAAGAGCCTACAATCGAACGCTAACTTTTAGTCTAATAATCGATAACCAAAGAGCCATAAACCCTTACCATAATCGGCCTACATGGCCTAAGTCATTAAAATCTTACCCTTTCTTCGATTATGGACTAGATCTCAATGTCCAACTGCGTTAGCCCTCCAAAACTCCTCGCTTGATCACCGTTCCTTGCTATCCAATATGCACAAGAGTCAAACTATAACATTAGAATCTTACAAATAATGCCGACATGCCCCCTAAGGATCTATGGGTTTCGGTTTTCCCTTAAGAGTTTAATAAACGAATGTACTTAGTGATTAGATCACTTACCGATGCCACCACTCGAAGAGTATTGCTCCCACGTTTCCACTATCTCCGATCCATTCTAGATTCACCGTAAATCTAACTCTAATGTCACCAAAGTGTCTCTAGAGATATTCGGCTTTTGAATGGTTAGAAGGAGGTGCTTTCGGCTTTTGAGAAGGTGGTATGGTGCTCTTGTTGTTTCAATCAATAAAGTAGGTGGGGTAAAATGACAACTAGAAGGGATGAAAGAATAGGGGTTCGACTATTGAAGGCTTTGAAAGAAGAGAAGGCAGTCGACTTGGACAGAAGGGTGTAATCGGTCACCAAGAGTTTCGGCCTCTTTCACAGCTGTCGACAAAGGTTCAGAGAAGAGGGAGACAGGGAAGATTGGATTCGGCTAGCAGCAGAATGGTGGTAAGGGGGGTCAGTTTAAGGTTTGAGAAGAAGAGAAGCAAATAGGTGAGAACAGAAAGAAAACAAAGGAGATGTTTAGTCGAATGCAGATTCGGTTCAAGGGTGGAATAAGGTTCGGTTACTAGGTTAATGAGAGGAACAAAGTGGCAAAAAGGGTACCTAATAGGCTATGTGAACTTGACAGAAGAGGGGAGCTTTCTCACTTAAGGAAAATCGGCACAAAATCATAAAAGACTAAAGGAGAATTCGGGACACTCTAGCACCTATTTGCCGAAAATGCTACCTAAGCACAAAGCCGAATTTGCCTTCCCCAAGAGTCCTCTAGCCGGCCACCATCTTTCAAAATTCAAACTCCCTCAACCTCCTCCTAGATTTGCTCATTGACCGATTCAAACTCCTCCAAAAATAGAGTTTAAATCTGCTTCAAACTCCTACCTGCTCAAGATCAAAAATAAAACGTCATCTTTGCCAACTCTGGAGCTTGAACCTTGGACCTCCAAGCTCACTTAGGCGCCACTTTTTAAGGAGCTTAGTGGCACCTCCCTTGCCACTTTACCAGGACTTGTTTTGTGTCTTATTTCACAATTATTTTCTTATAACACCTATCTTCAAGAGACCCCTATCTCCTAAGTTAAAAATACAAAATTCTACCGAGCTTCCAACCAACACATGGGCCTTCCATAGGCCCATTAACACCCTCTAAACATGCATTACACATCCAAATACCAAAATTTAAACATTTTAATAGATGAACAATAACCTCTAGAAAGACCCGAAATTTAGGGCGTTACAAATAAGGTTAAAGTGAATCGCTTAACAAATGAATTAGAGATTAAGTTGAATAGTTATTAAAACGGGAATTTCCAAAAAAGTCAAGCATTGCTTTTCAAAACTCACCATCAGACTTAGTAAATAGGGCGGCGTAGGATAGTCTAGGTGATGTAGCACACCGGACATGGCCATAACGTCTAGGCCGGGTTCGGGGTGTTACATTTAGTGGTATTAGAGCCCGATTGCAACAACTCGGCTATGGATCAGGTCCAAAAAGGGTTTTCAAATATGTAAAGTCCAGAAGGGTATTTTTGGAAAAATCAGATTTTCGAAAAATTTTTGGTTTTAAAAGGTTTTTTTTTTCCTTCAAATTGTAGTTTTTAAAACAAGTTGTTTGAAACATTGATTTTTTTTTAAAAAGAGGCCTCAAACTATTTGATCTGATAAATCAGAAAGTGGCACACTGAATCTCTGGCACCAAGTTGTAAGTATTTTCTGCCTTAACTTCTGTACTGTACTGAAACTAAAACTATAGATAGTACTGAGCCTTGGATGTGATACTATAGGTGAGGTAGTATTAAGGCTATAAAACTGAGACTGTAGGGTAAACTAAACCCTAGGAAACTGAGACAGTAGCTAGGCTACGATCGCGTGAATACAACTCTAAAATTTTTTCTGTTTATAAGATATTCTGTAATAAACAACTGAAACATTAACTGATGGCATAAAATTTGTAAATTAGATAATCGATATGAGTACAAGAGCTGCTCGTGGACGAGGCCGTGGACGAGGCCAAGTTAGTGCTTAAGCTGGATCGTCGTCTTCTGAGCATATGCCAGCTGGAGAGGCACGACCACCGGTTGAGGATAATGGGCCGTATGATCGGGCCGCAGGGGACGACGCTTTGTCCCAGGCCATGCTGAGAGTTCTGGAAAGGGTGGCCGGAGCTAATGTTGGGCCTGTGAATAAGGGGTCCATTTCTGAGCAACTCCGGGCCAATGGAGCAAAAGTTTTTAGGGGCATATCTGGAGTGGCCCCGAATGTGGCTGAATACTGGTTGGAAGCCACAGAGCGAATTATGGATGACTTGGACTGCTCAGTGGAGCAGATGTTGAAAGGAGCGGTATTGTTGCTGAGGGACGATGCGTATCAATGGTGGATCACCGTGAGAGAGGGTACCCCAGCTGAGAGGGTAACTTGGGAATTGTTCAAGTAGTCTTTCAAGGTGAAATATGTTGGGGCTAGTTATGTGGACGCACGAAGGAAGGAATTTCTGAACCTGACCCAGGGTAGTAAGACTGTGGCTGAATATGAGGCAGAATTTCTACGACTAAGCCGATATGCTAGCGGCATTGTTTCCACCGAATATGAGCGCAGTGTTCGGTTTGAGGATGGCCTCAGAGATGAGCTGAGAGTTTTGATAGCGCTGCAGAGGGAGCGCGACTTTGCTGCACTGGTGGAGAAAGCTAAGATAGCCGAGGAAGTGAAGCAAGCTGAAAGGCGGAATCGCGATAGGGATTGCAACCGTTTTAAAAGAGATTCTGGAACATCAGGAGCTGCAAACCAAAATTTTAAGAGGGCTAGAGTAGAAGAACCAGTGCGAGCTGTGCCAGTGAATGTTGTTAGACCACAGGCTTGTAGAGACTGTGGCAGAGTTCATCGAGGAGAATGCTGGAAACGCAGTGGAGCTTGTTTTCGTTGTGGGTCTAAGGATCATCAGGTTAAGGACTGCCCACAGAAGCCAGCTCAGGCTCAAGCTGTTGATCAGAGGGTTGCTCAGCCTGCGCGAGGAGGACTGCCACCACCAAGGGGCTGTGGTCATGGCAGAGGAGGCAATAGTAATGGACGTGGTCGTGGAGCACCTGGCAGGGGTACTGGTGATGCTGAGGCTCGTCAGCCAGCCTTAGTGTATGCTGCTCGCCGCCGCGAGGAGGGTGATGCACCTGATGTTATAACTGGTACGTTCTTAATATATCATACACCATATACTGCTTTAATTGATGTGGGTTTGATGCATTTGTATGTTGCTTGTGAAATTTCTGGGTCGTTGGGTGTGCATTCTAAGGAAACTGTGAGTGGGGTAACTGTGATTAGTCCTTTAGGTCACTCTGTTAGGGTAGATAAACTCTTTAGAGATGTGCCTTTAGAGACTCAAGGTAGGATCTTTCTAGGAGACTTGATGGAGTTACCTTTTGGAGAATTCGACTTGATTCTGGGCATGGACTGGTTAACCAAGCACAAGGCAACGCTGGATTGCGTGGCCAAAAGAATGGTATTGAGAACAACTGAAGGCAAGGAGGTGATGGTTATTGGTGAACGTAGGGACTATTTGTCCAATGTGGTTTCTGCCTTAAGGGCTGAAAGGTTGATGCGCAAAGGTTGTGAAGCATAATTAGCGTTCGTAAGTCAAACTGAACCCGAAGGGGTGACAGTGGAGACAGTGAGGACCGTTAATGAATTTCAAGATGTATTTCCTGAGGAGCTACCTGGATTACCTCCTAACCGAGAGGTGGAATTTGGGATCGATCTGTTGCCTGGAACAGCTCCAGTGTCCATTGCGCCTTACAGAATGGCACCAAAGGAGCTAATAGAATTGAAAGCCCAGATTCAAGAGTTGTTAGATAGGGGCTCCATTAGACTGAGTGTGTCTCCATGGGGAGCACCGGTGCTGTTTGTGAAAAAGAAGAATGGAACGATGTGTATGTGTATCGATTATCGCCAGTTGAACAAACTGACAATAAAGAATAAGCATTCTCTACCAAGAATCGACGATCTGTTTGACCAGCTTAAAGGAGCTTCAGTGTTTTCCAAGATTGACTTTCGATCTGGATACCATCAGTTAAGGGTGAAGGAGGTGGATGTGCATAAAACAGCATTCAGAACTCGTTATGGTCACTACGAGTTCTTGGTTATGCCCTTTGGATTGACGAATGCACCAGCAACTTTTATGGATTTAATGAACCGAGTATTTCAGCCGTACTTGGATCGTTTCGTGGTCGTCTTTATTGACGATATATTGGTGTATTTGGAAACAGAGGAGAAGCATGATGAGCATCTTCGAATCGTTCTGCAGACTCTAAGAGAAAAGCAATTGTATGTGAAATTTAGTAAGTGCGAATTCTGGCTTCAAGAAGTGACTTTTCTGGGTCATGTTGTTTCTGCTAAGGGAATTAGGGTAGATCCTCGCAAGATTGAGGCAGTTCTGGATGGGAAGCCGCCTAGGACGGTATCGAAAATTCGTAGTTTTTTGGGTTTGGTAGGCTATTATAGAAGGTTTTTTGAGGGATTTTCTCTAATTGCAGCTCCGTTAATGAAATTTTTAAGGAAGGGAGTAGCCTTTAATTGGACTGAGAGGCAGCAAGAAGCTTTTGACAACCTGAAAAAGGTGTTGACTGAGGCGCCAATGTTGATTCAGCCGGAATCTGGGAAGGACTTTACAGTTTATAGCGATGCTTCGCATGTGGGATTAGGTTGTGTACTGATGCAAGAGGGTAAGGTGGTTGCTTATGCTTCGCGACAGCTTAAGCCTCACGAGGCAAATTACCCTACGCATGATTTGGAGTTGGCAGCGGTGGTATGTGCATTGAAAATCTGGAGACACTACCTTTATGGGGAAAAGTGTATTATATACACTGACCATAAAAGTCTCAAATATCTGTTAACTCAGAAGGAGTTGAATCTTAGGCAACGGAGATGGATAGAGTTGCTTAAGGATTATGACTGTTCGATTGAATACCATCCTGGCAAGGCTAACGTAGTGGCTGATGCACTGAGTCGAAGGACCGTTGCTGAGTTAAAGGCCATGTTTGCTCGTTTGAGTTTGTATGATGATGGGAGCTTGCTAGCAGAGTTGCAAGTAAGACTGACTTGGACTGAGAGAATCAAAGAGTTACAGTTGAAGGATGATTCGTTGATTCCTCAATTTCAGCAAGTCAAGTATGGTGAGAGTGAGGATTTTAGACTGAATTCTGATGGGGTTCTTTGTTTCCGTGGGAGAATTTGCGTTCCTAAGAACTCTGATTTAAGGCAGTTGATTTTGGGTGAGGCTCATGGTGGACCTTGTGCTATGCACCCTGGAGGTAATAAGTTGTACAAAGACTTACGAGAGGTTTATTGGTGGCCTAGACTTAAGCGAGAGGTGACTAAGTTCGTTGGGAAATGTTTGACGTGTCAGCAAGTTAAAGCTGAGCACCAACTGCCGTCTGGATTGTTGCAGCCAGTGAAGATTCCACAGTGGAAATGGGAAAGAGTAACGATGGATTTTGTGAGTGGGTTGCCTTTGACACCTTTGAAGACAGACTCTGTTTGGTCAGTCGTGGATAGGTTGATGAAGTCTGCTCATTTTGTACCGGTCAGAACCGATTACTCACTGCAGAAGTTGGCCAAATTGTATGTAGCGGAAATTGTGCATTTGCATGGGGTACCAGTTTCGATAATTTCTGATCGAGACCCTAGATTTACATCTCGATTCTGGAAGAAGTTGCATGAGGCATTAGGTACGCGATTGGACTTTAGTACTGCATTTCACCCTCAGACAGATGGTCAGTCTGAGAGGGTTATTCAAGTGTTGGAGGACATGTTGAGAGGATGTGTGATTGACTTTCGTGGTAGTTGGGAAGATTATTTACCATTGGCGGAATTTGTATACAACAACAGTTATCAAGCAAGTATTCAGATGGCTCCATATGAGGCACTTTATGGGCGAAGATGTCGTACTCCTACTTGTTGGACAGAGTTGGGAGAGCGTCAAGTGCTTGGACCAGAGTTAGTGGTAGATACTGAAAGTAAGGTTAAGCTGATTCGAGATCGGTTAAAGGAGGCGTCTAATCGGCAGAAGTCTTATGCTGACCTTAAGCGTAAGGAGATTGAGTTCGCTGTTAGGGATATGGTGTTCCTAAAGGTGTCGCCGTGGAAGAAGATCTTGAGATTTGGTAAAAAGGGCAAGCTAAGTCCGCGGTTTATTGGGCCTTATAGGATTCTCAAGCGGATTGGGCCAGTAGCATATCAGTTGGAGTTGCCACCAGAGTTGGATCGTATCCATGACGTTTTTCACGTGTCTATGCTAAGACGGTATCGGTTGGACCCTTCGCATATTGTACTAGTAGAGGAGATTGCAGTAAATACCGATTTGACTTTCGAGGAAGAACTGTGGAGATCTTAGATCGTGAAGTCAATGTCTTAAGGAGGAAGTCTGTTCCATTGGTAAAGGTGCTATGGCGTAATCATGGTAGAGAAGAAGCTACTTGGGAGCCAGAGGAGACTATGCGTCAACAATACCCTCAGTTATTTGGATCAGATAAATTTCGAGGCCGAAATTTCTTTAAGGGGGTAGAGTTGTAACGCCTTGATTTTCGGGATTTTTCGAGTTTTGTGAATTTTAGTGAAATTTTAAAATTTTGGTGTTCTGAAGGTTGAAAATGTATGTACATGTGTTAGTGGGCCTTTAGAAGGCCCAAGCTTAAGTTAAAACCCGGTAAAATATTAAGTTGGATTTTCAAGTGAAAGGGGACTTGGTTAAGTGGGCCTTTAAGAAAAACTGTGTAAAATATGTCACAAAGGGAGCCTTGGTAGAGTGGCAAGGTGGCGCCACTAAGCTCCTAAAAAAGTGGCGCTTAAGTGGGTATTCAAGGACAAGGGTTCGAGTTACAGGGTAAGCGTAGTGTTCTTTTTAATTTTTAAGCATGTGCCAGGCATGTGCCTAACTTAAGTGAATTTCGGCAAGGGCTTTTAAGGACTTGGGCCAATTACTCAAGTGTGATATTAGGGTTTTATCTTTTTCTAATTTCTGTTATAAGAATTAGGGTTAGCCACCTTAGAAATTAATCTTCTCTTTTACTGTCAGAAAAGCTGAAACTTGCCTCCCTAGAAAGCTTCTAGCCGATTTCTTCTTCTTCACCTCTACCATTATTTTTTTTCACTTTTCTTTTTCCTCTTTAATCTCGTCCCTAGCCGAATACCCTCCTTACTCAGATACACTCTTTCTTTTGCTTTCATCCCTCTCAAAATCAACCATAGCCAATTGCTCAAAGTGCCAGAAATCCTGAAAACTGCTTTCTTTTACCGAATCTTTCTAAGCCAAATTACCCCTGTTCCTTTCACCTGTTGTGGCCGATTACTACATCCCCTTGAGCCACATCATTGTTGACACCATCACTCAAACTCATAGCCCAAATCGCCATCTTCTTCTCTAGTTGAAAAGCCAAAATCACCATAGTTTCAGGGAGATAGCCAAATTTGCAAATCTCAGAGATAAGGGTTCTACTAACGTTTAAGGGTCAGATTTACATCAGATCTGCATAGGAATCGAAGAGAAATCGTTGGTAAGTGCTTAATACCTCAGATCTGTACATTATTTCATGTTTTGGAAAAGCCGAAAGTCCCTAAAGTTAGGGGGATTGTCGATTTGGACTTTTAGTAATTCAAAGTGGTATTTTTATTCTTTTTGAGTGATAGTTAGCGAGGAAGGTGATAAAGTAAGGAGTTGAAGGCATCGGTCTCACCAGATCTAGATCTAGTGCACCTAAATCGTCATAGGTATGTTTTCATGGCCATTAAGGGTGTGGCCGAATGTGGTCAGGGATTGTGGTTTTGGTTTTTCGTAGATCTATTGATTAATCGAGTAGATATTGGGTTGTAGGAACTGTCGCATAGGAGATCTCGTCAGTGGAACTGCAAAACAGGTGTGTGTTTCGAACACCCTTCAATGCTCAAATCGGCAAAAGCCGAAAAGCCAAAATACCAAAATTCTAGCATTTCGAGAGCTTGTGAGCGTGCCAACGCTCTCAAGTTGGTAGGAGAAGGATGGTTTTGGAATCGGCACTGTCAAGCGGGCTGACCGGGGAATTTTGGGCGCTACGGTAAGTTGGGCCTCGGTGGGCCGAATATGGGCCCAATGGGTAATTTGGGCCAAGTTGGGTAAAAATAGGTCTAAAGGCAATAATATGGATTACAGGTATAAAAACCATTAAAACAAGATAATGGATTGGAAATTAAGGCTTAAATGGGCCTAATAGGCTAAAATGGCATGGTAGAGCCCATTAGGGGTTTTAGGGCGTAAGTGCTAAAACTGATAAACTGAATTAAATGAGTTTTTGTAATAACCACTGTAATAGTAGAGGCTGTAATAATAATAAAAACTGTAATAAGAGAACAAAATTACTAAAATACCCTTAGGGTAAGAAATTATTGATTTACCCCTAAGTATAAAATTACCATTATACCCCTAGGGCTAAAATCGACTGTACTGCTTGATATGACTGTTACTGTTACTACATACCATGATATGTATCTGTTGCATGGGTTGGGTTTTATAATGGAGGAAGTGTGAGTGGCACTGCCACGTTACTGAAAGGGGCTATGCCTCGTACTGTTACTGAAAGGGGCTTTGCCTCGTATACTATTTATCTGAGCAACCATGCTGCGACTGTAGTGTGTGGGTTGGGTGGGTCGAGTTATTCCCCACATGGTGTGTTGGCTGGTACGGGTGGTGTGTAGCGGTTGGTGGGTTGAGTAGTCTCCCCAATTGGGTTGCATTCATACTGTTATACTGTACTATACTGTTATGGGCCTATGGGCCAAACTGTTATCTGAATAGGGCTTCGACCTAGTATCTGTTATAGGGCTTCGGCCCAGTATCTGTAATCTGAATAGGGCTTCGGCCCAGTCTCTGACTGAGACTGGTTAGGGCTCAGGCCTAGTGGGCTCGAGCCGATGTGGGCTTTGGATGGGTTCTGCACACACTGAGTTTTCCCAAACTCACCCTTCTCTTTCCATCCTTGCAGGTGAGCCCTAGATCGTGACTTGGTTGCTGGGAGGGATTCAGAGTGGCCACGAAGACTGAACTCGTATTTTAATTAGTTTATTAATTTAATTACTTTTACTATTGGTTTTATTTTGTTATGGGTTGTAATAAGGCCACTATATCTGTTTTTATTTGGGACTTTCATCTATTTTATTTCATCCACAATTATACATTGTTTTCAAAAATTAAACAAATGTTTTCTTAACCAACCTGTTATTACAAGAGACGAAGTAAGATAATAAGGTTAAAGTGAATCGCTTAACAAATGAATTAGAGATTAAGTTGAATAGTTATTAAAACGGGAATTTCTAAAACAGTCAAGCATTGCTTTTCAAAACTCACCATCAGACTTAGTAAATAGGGCGGCGTAGGATAGTCTAGGTGATGTAGCACACTGGACATGGCCATAACGTCTAGGCCGGGTTCGGGGTGTTACACCCAAGGTCACATCAAGCTCATCAAAAGGCAGTAACATCAAATCAGCTGGAAAACAATAACTCTGACAGCCCTATTTTGACCGTAGTCGGGAAGTGGTTTTAGAACCGCTAAACCGAGTCGCAGTAAAATTTTTGAATGAAATTTATTTTGTGTCTAAAAATATTCGTTCATGCATGTGCGAATTTTTATTACTTTGATCTTTGCCAAAATGAATGTATTAAATAAAAAGGGCTTGTATGAGAAGTTTTAATTATATGTATGTGTGGTTAAATTCAAGAAATTAATTTGGAAAGATGTGAAATTAGATGAAAGGGATTAATGTGTAAAACTTTGGAAATGTGATAGGTTTTAAATAGAGGATTGATTAGTATATGGTTGTGAAATAATAGGATTTACATGTCAATTTGCCAACTTTATTAGTTAGTGGCCAGCCATGTGGGTAAATGATTGAAATATGTATATTTATGTGCATATGTATATTTATTTTATTAATAGATAATGATATGGTGGATTTATAAAATATTTGTTTAATAAAATAATAGAAAAATGGGTGAAAAGAACAAGGTGTGGTTCTTTTGTTCTTGTTAAGTCGAAACCAAGTGAAAGAGAGGAGAAAAACAAGCTTAAAGCATTCGGCACTTTTAAATACTTGATTAAGGTATGTGAATTGTTTTTCCTTGGAAATTTTTAGTACATTTTAGTTGTTAACTAGTATTTTATCTAGCCCATGGCTTAAATTTAGCCAAATGGGGAGAAATCTCATTCGGTCATGGGTGTTTTGTATGAGATTTTGTGGATTGATGATATTAAGTACTAATGGAAGTGTGGGTTGATTAATTGAATGGTTGTGAGGACTTTGTGGCCGATTGAGATTTGTTTGTGGGTTGGAGTAGGAAATTGTTTAAGTGTCGAATATGAATGTAGCAAATAGCTTGGATGAATTGTTAGTTTGAGTTTAAATTAACAAAAGGCTTGAATTTATAATAAATTAGGTGCTTATAAAAAAGGATTGGGTTATATGCATGTGAATTTATTTGTGAAAGACATTTATTAGCTAAGTTTGGAAATTCGGCTTTGAGTGTTTTATAATTGAAATTAAAATGTTTTGGGTTAACCTTAATGGAGCATTCGGCCATAAGGCATATTCTTGTTGAAGGGTAGTTCAATGTTTTAAAGATAGGTATAAATTAGTTAAAGTGTAAACTTTGGTTGTTTATGAAAGGTCTTATGTTATTCGACCATTTGAAATGCAATTTTCATAAAGGTGGAAAAGTTAAATAGTTTATAATTAGAATGACCAAAAATGTGTGAAAGGTTAAGGTATTAGTTTCGGCTATGCGAATGAATACCATGTATAATTTCTAATTCTTTTGTTCTTGAAAGCTGAATGGTCGATATACATATAGATTAAAAGGGTGGTATGTTAGTCAAGGGATGTTGTAATTGAGATTTCGTATACTTGATTTATCAATGATTTTGTTGTGATTTGTGATGTGTATGTATGTGGCCGAATATGTGGTAAAAGAAATATATGAGTTCCTTGTTTTGAAGTGAAGTGTAATTATCACGTGAGTTATATGAGGAAAGATTAATATAATTAAATTTGTTTAACTTAGCTCAAGAGCATAGAGGGACAACATCGGATAAGGGAAAAGCTAAGGTGACAGAATAGCCGACCCGTAAATACTTAGAAAGGCACGAGGTAAGTTTTAAGTTAATGAATTTAACATAAAAAGCTAGAAATGCATGATGGAGTCGTATGAAATGTGAACCACGGCTCAATGACCTTACCTTATCTAAATTTTGTGCATGAGATAGTAGTTATAAAGCATATAGCCGAATGATTCCTAGGGAATAAGCTATGAAAGGTAGGTGAGTATGTGACCCTTATACATATGTGGACCGAATGTCCAATGGAATTATTTTTGTGTATTTATATGCGTGTTAGGCAAGTGAAATCTCAAAAATGATATAGAAATTTGCAATATGTACACTCAACCCATAAATGTGCATTAAGATTTGATAGTAAATCTGGGCTGAGACCCGGAAGGCCTTCGTGCCGGAGTTGAATTCGAGCTATGTCCCGAAGGGCATTCGTGCCAGTGGTACATCCGGGTTAAGTCCCGAAGGGCATTCTGCCAGTGTTACATCCGGGCTGAGACCTAAAGGGCCTTCGTGCCGGAGTTGAATCCAGGCTATGTCCCGAAGGGCATTCGTGCCAGTGGTACATCCGGGCTAAGTCCCGAAAGGCCTTAGGGCTAGTGTTATAACTAGGTTAAGCCCGAAAGCATCCATGCTAAAAAGAAAAAGAAAAATATTTGGTTTAGTTTTTAAATACCTTAATAAAAAGAGCTCATTACCCTAAGTCTATCAGGTACGTACCTTATACTCATTGTGAAATTGATTCGTTTTAGATATTAACCACACATTGAGTTAGTGATGCCTTGACTATAGCCTAATGTTATATGAAAGCCAATGACTTACCTATGATGTGTGAATTTTCAATCCATGTAGAATTGTATTAAATTGAACCCTTAGCATATGCGCATATCTGATTAAAGTATGAAGCTACATAAATTCGTGAGTACGAGTATAATTCAAGATTGCATTGAATGAAAATGTATGCTTTCGGCCAAGGGAGAAATGTTGATGAATACAATGAGATTGTTTATATGATATGAATTGATGTTTAAAGGAAATGAATATGTCATGTATGAAGGATAGTAGTATCTTTAGTCATAGTAATATTCGGCTAAAGGGATGAGTTTTTAGCTTAAATGGAAGTATGTTTTAAATTTAATTGAATTCATTGCTTAAAACTTACTAAGCATAAATGCTTACCCTGTTGCCTTGGATTGTCTATTTTATAGATCTCGTTCGTTAGCTACGGTCTCTGAAATCACATGATCGAAGTCATCCACACTATCAGAACTTCTTCGATAGTTTATAGCTAAACCTTTGTAAATGGCATGTATAGGTTTCGATTTGTTGTTGTTAAACAAGAAATGTTTTGTTGTATATAAGTATAGCCATGCGAAAATGGCTTGCTAATTACTTTTCTTCTTGAATATGGATTTTATGTTTAATCTCATGGATAGAAAATGAATGTGTAGATTGGTACTTTCGTTTGCTAATATATTTGAAGTAATGTGTTCTTTGATAATTATGTTTGACGACCATGTATGGGCTAAATATATATATATATATATATACATTTGGCAATTGCAAGTAAATTCAATAGTGTACGTTAGAAAATGCTTAAATTGTTCTTGGTAGAATGGATACGTAAACAAAAGAATAGAACCTAATGAATGATGATGCATAACTCATTTGATTCAATAGAGTCATTGGTGCTTAGATGATGCATATAATAGTGTCCGATGTTATTCATGGATGTATGTTTGCAAAATGTTTGAAACATTTTGGTGACTTGAGTATCTGTTGGATAGATTGGATATATATGCATAATCGGTTCTACTTCACAAGTTTTATAATCAGCTTGGGTTTATAAAATGTTACCATATGAATAGCAACTTTAGTTTGACTTGTATAATCGGCTAGATGGTGAGTGTTCATGCATGCCCATAAGTTTCAAGTATTGAGTGCTTAAAATTATATGGAAATTGATATACTTTTGAAGTTATACTTTTAGATTTGAACTTAGTTATATGCATGCGCTTAGGCTATTATTCGCAAAGGCACAAATATGAATCTTATTATTATGTTTAAACATGTAGTACTTGTCGGGTAATGCCTTGAAATCCCTCAGGCGACGGATATAGGATTTTGGGTGTTACAATAACCTTTTACCATTAGTGGAAAGTTTTTACAAATTTTATCCACCATAACACATTGGCCCAGGGGGTCTGAAACTTTAACCACAAATTCAGTAAATTCAACAGAGAAATTTTTAACAAACACTAGCTTTGTGCATATATATGAATGTGTGGAACCAGGATCAATCAATGTTGTAATATCGATATCAAGTAAAGAAAAAGTACCAGTAATGACGTCGAGTGCAGAAGCATCCTCTGTAGCACAAATGGCATATGTCCTAGCAAGTGCTCGTGCTTCAGATCTAACTGTAGAATCCTTTGTAGCTCTTCGGCTACCACTGACATTCTTGGGATATCGAGGTGGTCTGCCCCTGGAGGTAGGATTACTTAGTTTTGGAGTCTGATTAGTATCTTTTTCAACCCTCTCTAGACAATCTCGAAGAAAATGGTCAAGAGAACCACATCTATAACAAGCTCCACTTCTTAGTCAGCATTCCCCAAAATGAGCTTTTTTACAATATTTGTATCTCAATTTAGGGTTACTAATACTTCCCACACTAGTTATAGATGGAGTGGGAGATCTTGGATTAGAGCGTTGAGAGCTTCATTCCTTCCCAGAATACCCTATGGCTGAAGTGAAGCGATCATGGTACTTCTTTAATTTCTTTGAAGCAGAAGAAGATTGTGATTTCCCCATAGGTCTCTTGCTAAAAATTCGGGCTTCTCTTTCAGCTTGTTTCTTCTCTTTACTCAACTCCTCTGCCTTGTATGCTCGATTAGCCAGTACTACAAATTCCCTTAGTTTAAGAATTCTGATCAACAACTTGATGTCTTCATTTAATCCCACCTCAAATCGTTTACACATTTCAGCTTCAATCTGAACCCATTCTTTAGAATATTTACTTAACGAGACAAATTCCCTTATGTACTCAAACACAGTCATGTTGCCCTGTTTAAGCTCAAGAAATTCCTTCCTTTTCTGATCAAGGAATCTCTGACTGATATATTTCCTTTGGAATTCTTTCTGGAACAATTCCCAAGTAACTTCTTCTTTCGATACCATAGAAATTTTGGTATTCCACCAATGATAAGCTGTATCCTTTAACAGAGACACTACACATTTTAAACAGTCATCTGGTGTGCATGATAATTCATCCAAAACCTAGACAGTATTCTCTAACCAGAACTCAGCCCTTTCTGGATCATCTTCGACTATAGCTTAGAATTCTTCAGCCCCATATTTACAGATTTTATCTACTAGAGCTTTACCTGTTCTGACAGTTTCAGTACTTTGTGGTGTTTCGGGAACCGATTATGGAGGAGCAGGAGGGGGAGCTTGTTGTACAACAAGATTATTTCTTAAATACTGATTGAACCATTCATTCATCATTTGAAAGAGGGTTGTTTTTGCCTCCTCACTTTGGCCCTCTAACTCAGGCCTTCTACTACTAGTTGCTTCTCTTTGTACCAAAGCCTAAGCATGGCTCTCAGCTTCTTCGAAATTAGCTCAGTTGGAGGACATTTACTATAAGAAAAACACATTTAAAATGGTTAGGAGATATCACACTATCACAATTTATATAATGGCATGTACAGCTAATCCCGTACTTGCTACGTTAGTCTGAGAATCGACTAAATCGTAGTTCTATTACCAACAAATGTAACACCTCCAACCCGTATTCGTCGCCAGAATAGTGTTACGAGGCATTATCGGAGTGTAAAGAACATTTCCTGATAAATTGAGTCAAGTACTATTCATATTTTGACATTTGTTATAACGTCCCTTATATAGGCCCTCGAGGCCCAAAACATGCATTAGGATCGATTCGGGACTAAATCTGGATCTCAGTCAATTTTTTGCAAAATCCCAAAACTTTTTTCGTATTCAAAAGTCACACACCCATATGGTATTGAACATGCCTGTGTGATCAAGTTGCGTGGGTTCACACGCCCGTGTCCCTTACCCGTGTAATTCTTTAACTGGCAACTCATGAACAAATTGATCTCACATGGCCAAACCACACGCCTGCGTTTCCAGGCCGTGTACCTCACACGGCTGAGGCACACGTCCATTTTGAGCCCATGTTCTCAATACAGGGCATTCTATTTCTCAAATTCTAAGATGCAGGGGACACACGGCCTTGACACACGCCCATGTACCAGAATGTGAGTCGCACACAACCTAGACAAGCCCCCGTGTGTCTACTCGTGTGGACAAAATAAGGATATTTTTAGGCTCTATTTCTCTCCCAGTTTCATCCTTCACCTACACCAAACATTTCCAATAGCTACCAAAAATTCAAACATGATTTTTAACCAATTTCATTATTCAGTATGTCATAATTTCATATGCACACTTAGTGCACATCCTACCTCTCTAAACTTGCATGTTTAACCTCAACATTTCAACAATAGTCAAGCAAGCATATAAACTCTAATTTGCTTTGTAAAATACCAAAAATTAAGTTAACACTAGCCATACAAATAACTAGGTTTACATTCATCCATTTCACATCCTCATTAGTACAAGTAGCCTATACATGCCATTATACCAAAATAAGATCTATATCTATACCAAAATGAGCTGAAGGATAGTGTGATGTTGCTCCGACCGTCTCCAACCACAAAGAGCTTCCAAACACTATAAAATAGGGAAAATAAAACAAAGTAAGCACTTAGTGCTTAGTAAGTCCATGTAACAAGAATTTAACTTACTACATGTTTCCATTAAATAAAATTAAACATACAAGTATCCAAGTAATGGAACATTATCATACGCAATTTCAACACTTGAATTAGTCAAATATTTTTATGCAATACCAATTCATAGATGAGCTCATCATTTCATGATTTCTATATGCTTGCTATTTCTATGTCATACCTTCTATATACACTTATAGTGTATGAATCCATAATCTGTCAATTCATATTTACCCTTGTCAGAGAGCGCACTCCCGAGTCTCCTTTCAAACAGCGGGATTACTAGTCCAGGCTAAATCTTTTGTAACATATGTTCAAAGAGTTTTGTTAGGATTACTAGTCCAGGCTAAATCCTTTCAATGGCAAACATTTTATAGAGCTTAGTCTAGACTACCTACCTTGGCTAAATCCATTCTATAACATATACATCGGGAGGGCGTACATTAGGATTACCCGTCTGGGCTAAATCCTGTTTACAACGCATGCAGTATCTTTTTACATTGATCCATCAAATTTCCTTTACTCAACCGGGATTTTCCCCTTTTTCTCAAGTAATATCAAACATTTTATCATATTCATACATTGAACATTCAATTCACATTCACATCACATAACATGCATTTCATGTACTTTAAGATTCAATAGCAACTTACATGAACTTGCCTCGTTGCTTGTTTGTTGATAAAGACTACTATTCTGAGACTTTTTCTTTTCCTTGATCTAATCTCGTATTCGAGTTTTCTGGATCTATATAAATGAATTTAATCATCAATTCCATTTAATTCATATCCCATTACATTCAATTTACACCCTAGGCAAAATTACTATTTTGCCCCTAAATTTTTTTAAATTCCAATTTTATCCCTAAACTCGAAAAATGAAATTCATACAATCCAATCCTCTTTCCAAGCCTAGCCAAATTCTATATGTATCAATAACAATCCATAAATTTCACAAAAATCAAAATTTTTCTTTGAATTTCACAAGTTTACAATTTAGTCCCTATTTCACAATTTTATCAAAAATCACTTTGTAAAAGTTGTTTATCTACTAACAACCTTTCATTTTCTACCATAAATTTTCAATTTCCAACATATTAATCCATGGCATAACTTTTGTACTTAGATAAATCTTCAATTTAATCCCAAAAATAGAGAGAACAGGTTATGCCGGTCTCAAAAATATAAAAATTACTAAAAATAGGATATGAAAACTTACCCAATTAAGCTTGATTAGTTTTCTTCCTCTTTCCTAGGATTTCCATCAAATTTGGGGAAGAGATGATAAAAAAAAAGATGATATTTCCAATTTCAATCCCTTATCATCCTTTAGTTTTTCTTAATTCCAATTTAGTCATTTTCTTTTTCTCAAATTCCATATATAATTCATCCACTATATTTTCCCGTCTTTTGATTGATGGTCTAATTACCATATAAGGACTTCTGGTTTTAAATTTCATAGTTATTTGATCTTTCTAGCTTCTAGAACTCAATTTCTACATTTTATGCAATTAGGTCCTTTCCTTAATAAATCACTAAATCGCTAAAATTTTCCTATCAGTATTTTCATGCAATCTTCCTATCATAATACAAACCATGTCAAAATTTTAAAATAAATTTTCTTTCTAACTCAGATTTGTGGCACGAAATCACTGTTCTGATTTCACTAAAATTTGTACCGTTGTAAATTCCCAACATGAATCTTCAGCAGAATACTAAGTGCTCACAAGGTATAAAAAGATAAGTGATTGTTGAGGCAATAAAATTTAATGTATATCTTACCCAGTGTCACTCTATTTAATCTAAGAGCTAAATGTGCATACTAACCTCACCTTCCGGTGATGGCAATACGGCACTATTAAGAACAATTGGACTAAATTCCTCTAATCCTCACTCAACTTCAGTTGTAATGCTTGTTGGCTCAAACTGTCACTACAGTTTCCAGTGTTAGTTACTGCAATAACACTTCCGTGTTAAAAGAACATTCAAACCCTAAGATTAAACAATAAAAGTATGACTGAATAAGATAACATTTAACTAAGAATTCATGTGTACTTTTGTACAAACAGAAGCTAGTCTACATCTGGTTTTCACGTTGGCTCACCTGTGAGAGGCTTAAGCTGCCATGGTCACAAGCTTCAAAGTAGGATGATGAAGATGATCATTTGGCTAAAAAGCTTCCTTTTCTTCTCACGTCCACCTTTTATGTCCTCCTCAAATAGTACGTGTATCATTTTGTATGTAACACCTTAATTTTTGGGATTTTTGAGATTTTGCTTGAATTTAGTTTTTGTCTGTTTGGATGTGCTAAATTATGCTTTGAGAGTGTTTAGTGGACCTTTAGTAGGCCTAGGTTTAAGTTGAAGCCTGATAGGATTTTTGGGTTTTAGACTTAAAGGAGAAGGGGTACTGACTAAATGGGCTTTTAAACAAAAAATTGGGAAAATAAGACACAAGTAAACCTATGTTAAAGTGGCAAGGTGGCGCCACTTAAAGCACAGAGAGTGGCGTGTCAGTGATTGTAAAGGAGCTAAGGTTCAAATCCATGGATTAGCAAGATGCTTCTTTTATTTTACTACATGTGCAAGGCAAGTGGTGGATCTCAAGTGAAACTCTGAATAGGAGTGCTTGAATGGTTCATGGGATTGAATCAAGGAGGATAAGGGGGAGAAAATTTAGGAAATTCGAATGGCAAGCAAGTGATGGCTGAATATAGGGCTCTTATGCAACACCCCTCACTCGGAACCATCGCTAGATATGAGTATGAGGTGTTACCGAGCAAACACTCGCTTGATCATTTGATTCTGAAACATAATTTTCGTGTAAAATTTAAAACTCTTTCATTAATACACATAACTTTCACATTATGGGCCTACGAGGCCTAAATGATATATTAGATACTATTTGGGACCAAACCGAAACTTTTCAAACATTTATGAAAATTTGACTCAAAATAGTATCACACACCCGTGTGACATAGGAGACGTCCATGTAGGAAGGCCGTATCCTTCACACGGTTGAGACACACGGTCGTGTCTCTACCCCTGTGACTGATCACTTGGCTATTTCCTAAGCCCTTAGTGTACTCTTAACTCTTCACACTCGTATACTATACATAAATGTATATCATACCTTTAACTACTCCTATCTTGACCATTAAACACATGAAATATACTTAACCTCATTAAACATTTTCCACAATACATGCATAAGAATAGGCTTATAAATCCATAAACATTTAGGACCACATTTCATGACCTTATACAAATTAATGACATAAGCCAATACATTTGGCTAATTCACAAGAATTCAACTATCAATAAATAAATTTTATTACATGCCACTCACTCAGAAGCAAATAGGAATGGTTATTACTCCATCTTGACAAATTGATAGTGTAGTGCTGCCTCCGATGATCTCCACCCCGAGCCAACCTGACAACACTAAAGAAATGGAAGAGGGGGTGTAAGCTTTAAGGCTTAGTAAGTCAGCATGTAATAATGAGCAACTTAATAGAAAACATGTTTCTATTCCTTAGGAAGTATCCTTAAGAAAGTAAAGGTATTATTTACATAATTTCACTTTTTACTCATGTTCAGCTTATGCTGTTTCCTGAGTCACAGTCACTAAATTAATCATATCTTAAGCTACAGAACTCAAAAATAAGTTCTGTCAAGTATACCTGAAACTAGACTCATATATCTTCTTGCCATAAAATTTTTAGAATTTTTGGTTGGGCCAATTAGTACAATTTATTCATTAAAATTTCTCATGTTTTGCTATTTGACAATTCTAACCTTTCTCCACTAAAAGTCAATTATCTCATTGTACAGAGCTCGAATTAGGTTCTCGTTTGTTTCTTTTGAAAGTAGACTCACTAAGGAATTCAAAAATATCAATTACATACCATAACCATTTTTATAAAATTTCTAGTGATTTTCCAAAGTTGGAACAGGGGATCCCATAATCCACCTGACCTTGCCTCACAACAAGTCAGATATCTTACAAATTGAGAATCATTTACTTACTCTACTTCTTTCATGTGAAAATAGACTCATTGGGATTCAATTTCATATTTAATTCAATTTCCACTATTTATGGCGAATTTTCAAATTCTCTACACTACTGCTGTCCAAGTCTGTTTTATTTCATTTTCACTCTTTCAAGCTTTCATTGATATAGCATTAACGGTAACACTTACCTCTTATCGATCTTACCTGAATTCGATCATATAATGAGCATATTGCTCTTAACTTATACACATATGTACCTGCACTTATTCATAAGATTTCACTTTAACACTTACACATATAAATGCATCATAGCAAGGAACATATTGTTTCATCATACACATGGTCATAATCACTTTCTATTTCACTTAATCATATCATTTTGCTACCCGTTGTACCATGCAAAATTCTAAAGGATACTTGGAAAGATGCACAAAAGTGCCACTCATATATTGTAGCTGAAGTTACCACTGATATGTAGCTGAAGCTACCATGTAACTGGCCCATAAGTGAACTCGGACTCAACTCAACGAGCTCGGGCGTTTGTATCCATAAGTGAACTCGGACTCAACTCAACGAGCTCGGATGCCTAGTTACATCTCACGAACTCGGACTCAACTCAATGAGTTTGGAACTCAACTATCCTAGTGACATGTCACTTGTATCCTAATCTATTCCCAAGGTTCAAACGGGATTTTCTTCAATCACACATCTTTGTCATCTTCCTCAGAATGTCGGAACAAATACTTGGTAGCATTTCATATTTATCAAGTAGCTCAAATAATTTGCATATTACTAACTAATAATTCACAAAGCATAATATTTCATGGTAATAGTCATCATATCATATAAATAACATTAAATTACTTAAAATGACAATTATGTTACCACATTTACACATGAACTTACCTCGAATGCAAAAATGGCTAACTTTTCTAACTTAGCCCATAACCTCGTTCTAGGTCTGAATTTCGTGTTTTCCTGATCTAACATATCAAATAATGCTCATTTAATGTTCAACTTATTCAAATTAGTCCAAAAATCACACTTTTACAATTTTACAATTTTACCCCTAAAGTTTGTCAAAATTACAATTTTGCCCCTAGTCTAGTAGATAAACTTTTATTTAATTTCTTTACATTTTAGGCCTAACCTAATCATTTCATGCAGATATAAGCCCACAATTGTCATTAAAACATACACTCAAGACCAATTTTATAACTTTTGCAATTTAGTCCTTTCGAACATTTTCGTCGAAAATCACTTGGTAAAAACCGTTTCCCTAACCTTAAACATGCATAATCTACCATAATCCATCAAAATACACAATTAGTCAGTATGGGTCAATTTTTAAACATGAACCCCAGCTCAAAATAATGGTAGAAATAGGCAGATTATGATGCAAGGATTTCAAAAATATGAAAAACATTACAAACGGGGCTAGGAATCACTTACTATTGAGCTTGGAAAGCTTGAAACCCTAGCCATGGCTCCTCCCATGAAGCATTCAGCCATAGCAAGAAGAATGAGCAGATTTTTTTTCTTTTTTTTTGTCTTTTCCTCAATTAAAACACTAAATGACTAAAATACCCTTAATGCTTTTCTTTCAATTTTGTCCTAGTCATGCCCATTTTTGTCCATCAAATTATCCAATGGTCTAATTACCTTTTAAGGACCTTCAATTTAAAACTTCATAACAATTAGACACTTCTAACATATGGAACTCAACTTTTACACTATTTACAATTTAGTCCTTTTTACCAATTTGAGTTCCCAAACGTCGAAATTTTCGAACAAAATTTTCACGAAATCTTTTCGTGAAATCATAGATCGTACAAATTATAATAAAAATAATATTTTTCTCGTTGGATTTGTGGCCTCGAAACCACTGTTCCGACTAGGCCCTAGTTCGGGATGTTACATCTTGGGGAACATTTTTCGGTTGGGATCTTTGGTTTGGCATAATTGGCAAGGGGTGTTGTGGGGTGCTAGCCTAATGTGACTTTGGTTCTGTTGGGGTTTTAGTTTCGGCATTTTAGGTGTAAGTGTCGATTTCTTTAGTAGCTAGTCTTTGGGATTTGGCAATTCTTCTTGTAGAATTAGTGTAGTACCTCTTAGGGTTCTCTGCTTTTTCTCTGTTTTCCTCTTTTTAGTTCCAAAAGCCGAAAATGCAAACATCATCCCTTTTGTGTCGATTTGTGCAAAGGACCAAAACTTTTCTCTTTTCTTCTTTCTTTTTCCAAGCTGAACCTTCTTCATCACCTTCTTCTTTAGCCGAACCAAGCCTCTACTTCTTCTCCCTTCACTCTTCTCTTCTTCTTCACCTTTTCTCTATCGATTGAAGTAACCATTCTTCTTGAAACTTTGCTAGCCAATTGTTCTTAAAAAGCCGAAACCCGAATTATCTTGCTAGTCGATTCTTAATCTTGGCCAAATCTTCATTCTCTCAACCTTATTCTTCCAAAAGCCGAAACTCACGACTCTCTCAACCCTCTATCGACATCTCCTCTCTGTTTCATAGACTTCTATTCTCCTTTCTGTTTCCACAAAAGCCGAAACCTTCATACCTTATAGTGATTTCGGGAACTGAAACTTTTGATCACTTAGATCTATAGTCTACTCGTGTTTTGGTTAGATCTACAATAGATCTGGACTAGGCGGGTACTTGGGGACTCTTCTTTGGCAAAACCAAAAGTGGTAAGTATTCGAAATCCCTTTCTTTCGTAACCTTGTGATTCAAGAAAAGCCAAAAACCCCTAACTCGTTAGGGTGGCTATCAATTTTGGCTATGATTTATGTGGGTCTTTTCTTTCAGTTCTCTTGTGTTTTAGTGTGGGAGAAAGGTGATCTAACGATGAGCAGTGGAGGCTAAGACTGTCGGAGTAATCTAGATCTAGATCTAGTGGTTAGAATAGACAATGGTAAGAGGCTAGTGGTGCTCTATTATGGCCGAATAGGTACATTGAGTTGATGGTGGTTAATCAATTGGATTTTTAGTTAACAGTACGGTCTAAACGATTGTAGGATATTCACGCAAGGGACTTCTGAGCATATCGAAAACATGTGTGTAATCGACACCCTCCAGTAGGGTATATCGGCAAAAGCTGAAAAGCCAAAAATTTCGGCATTTCAAGGGCTTGCGAGCGTGCGAGCACTCATGGGTCAGTTAAAATGATAAAGATGGTAATCGCTAATGGTAAGACTATTGTGTGCGCAGTTTTGTGCACGTTGGTGGTTTTAGGCCTTGAAGGGCTGAATTTGGGCCCAATGGGCTAACAGGCCCATGTGGGTGAAAATGAGCGGTAAGTTTATTCTGGTGGTTTGACTGTTAAATCTGCTAAAATGGGTGTAAAATTTGGGCTTAGTGGGCCATAGTAGCTAGTAGACTCCATTGGGCCCATTAAAGGTTTTAGGGCCCGATGACTTTGTAATAACGAAACGGGCTAAACATGTTACTTGGATGAAAATAGGTCTGCTAGTATACTATAATGAGCATGAAACCCTAAAATCTAGTTAATTTACTATAATACCCCTTAAGGGTGGAAATTACTGTTTTACCCCTAGGTGCTAGAGACCATTTTACCCCTAGGGTTAAGTTGACTGATTTGCATGCTAAATTATATATGTTCTCTGTATGCCATGTCATAATATACTCTGTTGCATGGGACTGGGTTTTGATGGAAGAAGTGCTAAGTGGCAATGCCACGTATATTGTTAGAGGCTCTGCCTCGTATTACTGTTTTAGTGGCTTGGCCACGTTATCTGATTAAGCAACTAAGTTGTGACTGTGGTGTGTAGGACTGGATGGGTTAAGTTATTCCCCACATGGTGTGTAGGGGTGGTACGGGTGGTGTGTAAGGCTGTATTGGGCATGGGCTTTGCATTCATGCATAATATACTGAACTGTTACTGTAATGGGCCTAAGGCCACACTGTTTTCTGAATAGGGCGAAAGCCCACTAACCACTGTTTTCTAAATAAGGGCTAAGGCCCAGTTAACACTGTACCTGAATAGGGCTTCAGCCCAGCTTGACCTTGAACTGATCTGGACTCTGGTAGGGTAAGCTTACACACTGAGTTTTCGCAAACTCACCCCCTTTCCTTTTCATCCATGCAGGTGAACCCCAACCTTAGAGGACTTGGAGCTAGAGGGATGCAGAGTGGCCATGTGGACTACTTTCTGGTTTTATTATTATTTCTTAAGTTACTTATTTTAGTATTCAGTAGTTTTGGGTTTTTAATCTGTAATAAGGCCGCTCGATAATTATTTTATTCGGTTTACCTATTTATTTATTATCTGTTTAAAAGTGATAAATTAAGTCTGCACGGATCTTCAATTCAAAATTAACAAACATTTTCAAAACATTCCTTACGTGACAATTAGATAACTTAATAATAACAACACACTAACTAGATCTCTTAAAAAGTGAACTTCAAACTAATAGTGGATAGGTTTTTGTAAATTAAATAACCTTCTTTTTCTCAAAACATAAGATGGTTTTGCTAAGTCACCCTAAACTTATTAATAGAGGAACGACGCATAATTAACTGTCCATGTGACACACTAGATCTGGCTATAACGTCTTGGTCGTAACACCCCAAACACGACCCAGACGCTATGGTCATATCTGGCGATGCCACATGGAATGGAATTTGAAGTCGAATTTGTCAAGTTAAAACCATTTCCGTTTATTAGCTTCTAATTATCTCTTGTCAATTTGAAAATCACTTTCTCATTATTTTGATACCTTCAAAACGTATTCTGTAGTGGAAGCTTTTAGAAACCGTGATTTTTTTAGAAAAATAGTTCGTATTTAAGAAAAACATTTTTTTAATAAAACCGAGTTTTCATTAAGTTTTCCAGTTTAAAAGTCTAAAATAAAAGTAAACTGTCCAGAAGTCCCAAATTACATAAACTATTCCCAAAAATAATAGAACAGAAATAACATAAAATCAAAAGTTGAAATAGAACAGTTTAAAATAGTGGTGGTCACCGTCGAGTCCTACGCTGCACCGATCTGTCTGTGACTGGGGATTTCCTGTATAGAATAAATAGAAAGGGGTGAGTTTTTATAAACTCAGTGTGTAATCCTCATAGAAAACATGTATACAATCAAATATACAGTTATCAGTAAAAACCAGTCTAGGCCTAAGCACATTATAGGTTCAAATACAGTTTAGACCTTAGCACATTCAGGTATAGTTTCAGATATAAATTGGGGCCTTAGCCCATTTCAAATACAGTATGCATATAGTAATAGAAATCAGTATCCTACCCACCAACCTCTGGACACCATCTCCAACCATCCCTACACACCATGTGGGGTTTCAAACACCTACCCAACCCTACACACCAAGTCGTACCGAATGTGGCACATAACAGTATATTGCAGTAGAGCTGCCAAATAATAGGCATAAATATCTTTCAGTACATTTCCTCTAATAATCATCATCCCACCCCAATGCAGATGCAAATAAACATGCTCAATGCATACATACTAAGTACATGCTTACATGCTAATATTCAGTTAACAGTCATACGTATAGATCAGTAAACATGCATAAATCTAACATGCTCATTACACACATCTTATATTTAGATCATATAGTTTAGGGTATAAGTAATACTTACCCACCCTACAGTAGGTTCACAGTCGATTTGGACGACCCGTGTAACCCTAGGAAACAATTCAGATAAATGGGACCACATGCCCATGTGCGTTGCCCGTGAGGGCTCACACGCCCGTGTAGCCCACACACTCAGATTTGCCTCAGCCCGTGTGGATCACACGGCCTGGCCCAAAATCCCACATGCTCGTGTGGACTACCCATGTGGACCCACATGCCCATGCGGCCCACACGGCCTAATTGGCCATCACATGGCTGTGTCTAGTGCGCGGCCTGGCCTTCGTTAAACACACGATCGTGTCATTCGCACATGGCTTACCACACGGGCGTGTGACATTGACAGTTTACAATAGTGGCTTTCACTGAATCCTGTTTTCTATGTTTTTGGGTACACACTTAGTATAGTTTTGAAGCTATAGCAACCACGAGCCCTCTAGAACCTATGAATTGACACTTCTAAACTCAAAAATAGCATTTAAAGACGATTTGAACACAAACTCGTAACCAATTAAACTCAAATCAAGCACTCAACGCTTACCTCAGCACTCCAAAAACTTGACTATGACTCCGCAAGAGAAGAATCGCGACCCTCCTGATATGCTATTTTCAAATCAACTGAGACCCCAAAATCAAGGTTGGAAAAACACAAGTTTAAGTAATCAAAAACCCACTTACCAAAACATGTGACAAAAATTGACCTAACAATATCAAATGTGTGATAGTCAACAAAAAGAGATAGAATCAAAAAGAAGAATAGAAGGAAGAAATCAGTGGAGTAAGTGAAAACAGAAAATAACAGTAAAAAATCTTTTTAGGAGGGGAGAGAGCCGAAAAATGCCAAAAAGAATTCAAATCCAATTCAATAACTCCCACATCCCCCAAATCTCTCCCCTCACTAACCCACTAACAACCACTACTCAGCTTTTTAGTACAACTCAAACTCTCTCCTAACCAATCGACTAAAAACATTACCTATGTAGGGATTCGAACACAAGACCTTCAGCCAACTAACACTCCACTTAACCACCAGACCAGCAGACCCATTCTGATGTATAATTACAAACAATTAAACTTAAGCCTACTGAACAAGTGTGAGGCTTAGTTTAGAAAAATTTCAAAATTTACCCAAGGCAAGGCTTGAACTTGGGACCTCTTACACACACCTAGAACTCTTAACCACTGAAGCAGACAGACAGTTGTCAAAAATTCACAAAAGCCAAAAAAAGAAATTTTGGGCGTTACAACTCTACCCCTAAAAAACATTTCAACCTCAAAATTTGCCTGATCAGAATAGGTGAGGATACTGCTAGCGCATCGAATCCTCAGGTTCCCACATGGCCCCCTCAGCACTATGATCCTGCCAAAGAACTAGTGGAATGGACTTCTTCCAAAAAACCTTTACATCACAATCCAGAATCTGAACTGGCACCTCCTCAAAAGTCAAGTCTGGCCTAACCTCAATCTCCTCAATAGGAACAATATAAGAAGGATTAGAGCAGTAGCCCCTCAACATCGGGACATGGAATACATCATGTATACGATCCAACTTCGGAGGTAGATCCAATCGATAAGCAACCGGTCCCACTCTTTTCAAAACTCGGTATGGCCCAATGAACCTAAGGCTCAGCTTACCCTTTCGACTGAACCTCAGAACCTTCTTCCATGGCGAGACCTTGAGAAATACGATGTCCCCCACATTGTACTCAATCTCACGTCTCTTCAGATCCACATAAGATTTCTGCCTATCAGAAGTTGTTTTGAGATGATCCTGAATCAATTAGACCTTAAACTTGGTCTGAGAAACCAACTCAGGACTCAAAACCCAACATTCACCTAACACTATCCAACATAAAGCAGTACGACACTTACGATCATATAGAGCCTCGTAAGGTGCCATCTGAATTCTAGACTGGAAACTATTATTATAGGCGAATTCCGCTAGTGACATATAATCCTCCCAATTGCCTCAAAAATTGATAACACAACTTCGTAACATATCCTCCAGTATCTGAATCACGCTCTCAGATTGACCATTAGTCTAAGGATGGAATGCAGTACTAAAGTCCAACCTTGAACCCAGAGCCTCATGTAACTTTTTCCAATATCGAGATGTGAAGCGAGGATCCCTATCAGAGATGATCGAGACCGGTACACCATGCAATCTCATAATCTCAGAAATGTAAAGCTTCGCCAACTTCTGTAGAGAATAGTTTATACTAACTGGGATGAAGTGTGCAAACTTGGTTAATTGATCCACGATGACCCAAATAGAATCCTTCTTAGTGGGTATTAGAGGCAACCCACTAATGAAGTCCATTGTTACTCACTCCTATTTCCATAGCAAAATATTAACCGACTATAGCAAACCCGAAGGTAACTAATGCTCAGCCTTAACCTGTTGGCATGTCAGACAGCGTGCCACAAAATCAATAACCTCTCATTTCAAGCCTGGCCACAAGTATAACTCGCAGAGGTCTCGATACATCTTATTCCCGCTGGGATGCATAGCATAAGGGCTACTATGTGCCTCCCTCAAAATAGACTGCCTCAGATCAGTATCTTTTAGAACATAGATCTGCGCATGACAACAGAGTACTCCATTATTATTCAGTCTAAAATCCATAGTGCTATCACTCTCAACCTGACGAAACCAAAGACCTAAAGCTTCATCCCCTAACTGGTTATTCCTAATCTGCTCAATCCAAGTCAGTTTGACTTGCAGCTCAGCCAACAGACTTCCATCATTGAATAGACTAAGTCGAGCGAACATCGCCCTTAGATTGGTCATTACCCTACGGCTCAATGCATCGACCACAACATTGGGCTTGCTTGGATGATACTTAATGGTACAGTCATAATCTTTAAGTAGCTCAATCCATCTAGGCTACCTAACATTCAACTCCTTCTAAGTAAGGAGGTACTTGAGGCTTTTGTGATCCGTGTAGATAATACACTTCTCACCATACAGATAGTACCTCCAGATTTTCAGAGCAAAGACTACAGCGGCCAATTCCAAATCATGCTTCGGATAGTTTACCTCATGTGTCTTAAGCTGACGAGATACGTATGCCACAACCTTACCTTCCTACATCAGAACATAACCTATAAGGCCCAAATTTCAGTGGTTTCAAAATAGTGATTTGAGATCACTAAATCTGACAAATTAGTAGAAAATATTATTAATTCAATGAGTATAAGTTAGATGTGAAGTTCGGGAAATAATTGAAATAGTAAATAGTATTTTAGAAATAAGTACTAAATAATTAGAACTAAAACCGAGGTATCGAGGTCTCAGTATTTTAAATCGATCCATAAATATTTTTATAAATATTTATGGAGTGTTAATAAGTTAGTATTAAAGTTTCGTAAAGAAATTTTAAGGTTTAGGTGGTCAATTGAGTAAAAAGGACTAAATTGAATAAAGTGCAAAATTGTTGAAAGTGACTAAATAGCTTAGTTAATTAATAGGAGGGACTAAAAGTGTAATTAAAACCAAAATCAAATGGGTTGGACGGATGGGTTGAAAATTGGCTGAAATATAGTGTGAACTAATGGCAGTTTTGTAAATAAGTTGAAATCAAATAGTGATATATGGACTAAATTAGAAGAAAAATCTAGATTTTTCATTTTCTTTCATCTTCTCTAGCAAAAACACCATAGGAGGGTTTCAAAAAGCTGGTTTTTCCTATTTTTATTGCAAGTAAGTTTAATTCTTGATTATTTCTTGAAATTTTTATGTTTTTGGGACTTTTACAACTAGGTCCTCTTGTCCAATTCATTAGTTTCTGATTTTATGGTTAATTGTGAAAGTTTCTATGAATAAGTGCTAAATTTTTATGATAATTTAACATGGAATTAAGGCTTTAATTTGTTTATATATTGATATTGTTGAAAGAATTGAATAGAAAATAAGTATTTAGGGACCTAATTGTAAAAGAACTTGAAGTTAGGTTTTATGTGGAAATTTTGTGTGCCAATGGCTGTGAAATAGTTCAATATGATAAGATAAGGTTTTCATTGAGAATAAATAGTTCAACTGATGGGCAAAGTGATTAGGGATTAAATTGTAAAAAATGGTAAAGTTTGGGGTAAATGTGTAATTTCAAGAATTATAGTGCATAAATTGTAGAAAATAGTAAAATAGAAATAAATGATAATGAATGAATGATTTTGCACTTTTAGATCAAGAAATTGAAGTAAATCGAGGAAAAGAGAAAATAGTAGAATAATTCCCAAACTTCTACAACTTTTGCGAGTTAGCCCAGGTAAGTTCATGTGGCTAAATTTTAGTGATCATTTGTTAATCTTTTGAACTGTACAATGTGTTATACTATATTTATTTCATAGAACAATGAACCATGTAAAAGTATGAAATTGAAGAAATAATCAAATTGATTGGAACAACATATTTGAGTACTTTTGTTCAATAACAAGATAAATTGACGAAAAAGACCATGGTTGGACCATGGCACCAAGTGAAAAGTGATATCGGTGTAAGACCATAGCTGGGCTATGGCATTGGAAAATAAGTGACAAGTGACTCCCGTACAAGACCATAGCTGGGCTATGGCATCAGTGAGGTGTGCCAAGTGATTCCCATGTAAGACCATAGTTGGGCAATGGCATCAGAGAAAAGTGATAACGGCTCCAGTGTAAGTCCATATCCGGGATATGGCATTGGTGTGATATGTGACCCGTGTAAGACCATGGCTGGGCCATGGCTTTGGAAAGAGAAAAGTGATCATGTGTAAGTCCATAGTTTTTCTATGGCAAAATAAAGACAAAGTACTCAATTCCGTATGATTTCCAAAATGGAAAATAAGTGGTAAACGGTAAATGAGACCAAAAGAATGAAGTTAATGATACTAAATGAAATTGACTTGATTTGTGAATGATAGGAGACATTAGTAAATTGTATATTCTATGATTGCTTTACCATTTTTCGGCAAGTTTACTTCCCATGCCTATGGACTTACTAAGTATTCATAAGCTTACTTGAATGTGTTTAACATGTTTTATAGATTAACATGGTTTCAGAGGATCAGATCATCACAAAGAATCACATTATCCAGAAGTTCTCTGGTAGTTTTTTGTTATTAACTTTTGATTTATATGGCATGCATGGTTAATGGTTGATAATATAATAGTTTTGGTTACCTTACATGTATAAAATAACAAAAGAACAGGTTAGCTTAATGATATATTTGTGTTGTCTTATGCTTTCACTAAGTACATGTCTTGGCCTATAATGGTTGTTTGGTTGGTTGAAATTGGTAGAAAAGCTTGTTTTAGTGCAAGTAATGGATGAAAGGGTGAGAAAAATAGTCTAAAATAGTCTATTTTCATCCACACGGTTAAACACACAAGCGTGTGTCTAGGCCGTGTATGACACTCGGCAAGCCCACGAGCATGTGTAGTAGCCGTGTGTCCCCTACATCTTTTAAAAATGAAGCTAGTATTGCACACGGGCCAAATACATGGCCCTGTGTCTTGATCGTGTGTAGGACATGGGTTTTAAGCATGGTCGTGTGTCAAAATCATGTGAAAATGGCTTTAAAATGTTGAAAAATTGTTTACCACACGGCCTCGCCACATAGGCGTGTGCCCAGGCCGTGTGGCTCTCAGTTTATATCATATGGGCTACTACCACGGCCATGTGTGGCAAGTTAGATCTACCCACGGGCTGGCCCCACGGCCATGGGAGCCCTACGGGCAGGCCATACGGGCATGTCTCAAGCCACACAGGCATGTGCCCCTATCTTCAAGGTAAAATTGACAAAGTTTTCGGTTTAGTCTCGAACCACTTCCAAAGTAGGTATTGGGCCCCGTAGGCCGACATTAGGGACTTTTTGATAAAATTTTGAAATATTTGTGTTGGAATGAAAATTTTTTATTTGATTTTATACAAATGATAATGTATAAGTCTGGTAACACCTCATAACCCTATTTCGATAATGGATACGGGTTAGGGGTGTTACATTTAGTGGTGTCAGAGCTCAAGTTAGCCAATTCTCAGAATATTTGTGAGGGTTAAAGTGTTTAAAAATACATGTCATATAAATTTGTGATAGTGTGATGTGTATGATCCGATCTAACTCCTTTTATTTTATAGATATTCTCTGATTGTAAAGATGTCAGATGGATAAGAACATAATGAGCAAGAAGAAGTTAATAGTAGAGTGCAGACTTCTGAACAGGGAACAAGCAGTAATGTTCCAATTTCTCTAATACGGCAACAAGAACATAAAGATATAATTTATGGAATTATGAATCAGTGGTACAGTGAAAAGATGTAAGAAGAAAATCAGGCTTGACAACCTCCTCCCCCTATTACACCATCTGTAGTGCCCCCGGTTGCCCCTCCACCTCCTCCGACAATAGAATCTAATAAATGTACTCTGTTGGAAAGGCTCAGAAAACTCAGAGCTAAAGAATTTTGGGGAAGAACAGATGATGATACCGTTAAAGCTGAATAGTAATTACAGAGTCTTATAAGAATTTTTAAGGAAATAGCTTGCTCACCAGATGATTATTTAAGATGTGTTGTATCCTTATTGAAAGAGGAAGGTTATCATTGGTGGGAAACGATTGAGGTTGTTGTATCAGTAGAGAAAATTTCTTGGGAATTTTTTCAAAATGAATTCAAAAAAATATATGTGGGCAGAAGGTATCTAGATAAAAAGAAAAGAGAATTCCTCGATCTTTGACAAGGAAATAAGATAATAGCTGAGTACGATAGAGAATTTGTTTATCATAATAAATATGCCCGAGATATTGTGCCTACAGAAGAGAAAATGTGCATTAGATTTGAAGAAGGGTTGAATGATAAGATCGGAATGATGATAGGAGGTAATGAGATACGGGAGTTTGTTGTTTTGTCAGATCATGCTTAGAAACTTGAAGAAGCCTATAACAGAAAATGCAACGTGATAGAAAGAGCAATGAGTCTTTCAAAAGGGGTGCATCTAAATCATTTTTGTTCTCGCCAACGAAGAAGTTTAGACAAGAATTTAGTCGGGCCACTTTAGTACCGAAAAGATTGGGCAAAAGTAGATCAAGATGATCTGATCTTCGGGTATTTGATAGACCTGTAGCTAGTATGAGCAATGTTAAAAATCCTCCTTGACCGAAAGGTCAGTATTGTGGAAGAAATCACCTTGGTGAGTGTCGAAGCAAGACAAGGGCTTGTTATAGGTGTGGATCTACTAATCATTTCATTTGGGATTGTCCTCAACTACAAAGAGAAGAAGTAGATCAAAAAGAGAAACAGAGAACCCCTCCCTAAAGAAGTAAATGTTCGGGTCAGAGTAGTGCTACAAGAGCTACCTGTTCAGGTATGAAAAAATCTAATAGTCGATCAGATGTTAAAGCACCTACACGTACCTATGCTATTCGAGCGACAGAAGAAGCGACAGCCTCGAACGTAGTTGCTGGTACTTTTTATCTTTATGATGATACTGCGTATGCATTAGTAGACCCTGGATCTACACATTCATATATTTGCACCATGTTAGCATCTGAAAAGAATTTATCTGCTGAGCCTACTGATTTTGATGTGCAAGTTACTAATCCCTTAGTTCAATGTGTAATAGTTAATTTAGACGTCGTAATTGTCCACTGAGAATAAAGGGCTGTGAGTTCTCTGCTGATTTGATGTTATTACCCTTTCAGGAATTTGATATTATTTTGGGGATGGACTGGTTAGTGAATCATGATGCAATAGTGAATTGTCGTCAAAAGCAAATTAGTTTAAAATGTCAAACAGGGGATATGATTTCAGTTGGGCCTAAAATTTTGGGTGATACTGTTAGTATTATTTCAATCTTCTCTGTGCAGAAGATGTATCGCAAAGGAAATGAGGCACTCTTGGCTTATATCCTTATACTTGGGGTTCCAATTCAAAGTTAGGATAGTTGTCAGTAGTGAATGAATTTTCTGATGTGTTTCTAGAAGAATTGCCAGGTTTACCATTTAATAGAGAAATGGAAGTTGTGATAGATGTAATTCCAAGAACAACTCCCATTTCAGTGACACAGTATAGAATGGCCCTAACTGAATTAAAAGAATTAAAAACACAGTTACAAGAGTTGTTAGATAAAGGATTCATCAGACCGAGTATGTCACGTTGGGGTACACCCGTTTTATTTGTGAAGAAGAAAGATGGCTCGTTAAGATTGTGTATTGACTACAGGCAGTTGCATAACGTAATGGTAAAGAATAAGTACCATCTTCCTCGTATTGATGATTTGTTTGATTTGTTGAAAGGTGCAGTAGTATTTTCAAAGATAGATCTTCGATCCAAGTGTTATCAACTAAAAGTAAAAGAATGTGATGTGCCGAAGACTACTTTCCAAACCCAGTATGAACATTATGATTTTTTGGTGATGCCATTTGGATTAACCAATGCCCCGGCTGCTTTTATGGATTTGATGAATTGGATTTTTCAACCTTATTTAGATAGATTTGTAGTGGTGTTTACTGATGTTCTTTTGATTTATTCAAAGACAGAATTCAAGCATGCTTAGCATTTGAGGGTAGTATTACAGACTCTGAGAGAGAAACAGCAGTCTGCAAAGTTTAGTAAATGTGAGTTTTGGCTTTACGAGGTTGCATTTTTGGGTCATATTGTTTCAGCTGATGTAATTCGTGTTGATCCCGGTAAAGTAGCGGCAGCGATGAATTGGAAATGTCCAAGAATGTCTCTAGAGTACAAAGTTTTCTGGGATTAGCAGGATACTATCGTCGATTTGTTAAAGATTTTTCAATGATTGCTTCCCCATTGACTCGATTATTACAAAAGAATGTTGAGTTTGTGTGTTCAAATGAATGTCAACAAAGTTTTGATCGGTTAAAGAAGATGTTGACAGAAGCACCAGTATTGACTCAACCGAAATCAGGTATGCCATTTGTGGTGTACAATAATGCTTCTCTGAATGCTTTGGGCTGTCTAGCTATGCAGTCAGGTAAAGTGGTGGCATATGCTTCTTGAAAATTGAAATTGCATGAGAAAAATTATCCTACACATGATTTGGAATTGGCTACGGTTGTATTTGCTTTCAAAATATGGAGGCATTATTTATATGGTGAAAAGTGTCATGTGTATACTGATCATAAGATTTTGAAATATCTGATGACACAAAAGGAGCTGAATTTGAGACAGAAATGGTGGTTAGAACTTCTGATAGATTATGATCTTATTATTGACTATCACTTGGAGAAAGCTAATGTTGCAGCAAACACACTAAGTTAAAAATTGTCATTGTTTGCTATTCGGGCACTAAATGCTCATCTGTTTGTTAGTGAAGATGGTTGTGTGTTAGCAGAATTAAAACCCAAACCGATACATTTTCAACGAATTCGAGAGTTACAGGATGAAGATTCAAAATTGCTATTGAAACGACAGATGGTACAAAATAAGTTAAGCTTGGAATACTCTACTGATGATAAAGGTATGTTATATTACTATGGATTTTGTGTCCGGGTTTCCGATGACTCTGAAAAAGAAAGAGTTAATTTGGGTGAGTGTAGATCGATTAACCAAATTGGCATATTTCATTCCAGTTAGGGCAGATTATTCACTTGAAAAGTTGTTGGAAATATATGTGTCAGAGATAGTGAGATTACATGGGGTGCCGACATCCATTATATCTGATCGAGATCTGAGGTTTACCTCGAGATTTTGGGGTAAGTTACAAGAAGCTTTGGGTACCACATTAAACTTCAGTACAACTTTTCATCCCCAGACAGACGGGCAATCAGAACGGGTAATTCAGATATTATAAGACATGTTGAGGTGCTGTGTACTTGAATTTGGTGGTAGCTGGGAAACGTATTTAGCCTTAGCTGAATTTGTCTATGATAATAGTTATCAGACTAGTATCGAAATGGCACCGTTTGAAGCTTTGTATGGAAGAAAATGTTGAACTCCATTATATTGGATTGAATTGTGTGAATTGAAGTTAGTAGGAGTTGATTTGATTCAGGAAACTGAAGAAAAAGTTCTTATTATTCGGGATAGTTTGAAAGCTACTTCCGATCGTCAGAAGTCCTACACAGATTTGAAAAGAAAAGATATAGAATTTAATGTGGGCGATCTTGTGTTTTTGAAAGTTTCCCCGTGGAAGAAAATTTTACGTTTTGGTAAAAAGGGAAAAACTTAGTCCACAATTTACCGGACCTTATGAAATCATTGAAAGGGTAGGCCTAGTTGCTTATAGATTGACCTTACCTTTAGAGCTTGAGAAAATTCATGATGTATTCCATGTGTCTATGCTGAGACGGTACAGATCGAATCCATCGCACGTGATTCCTCATACCGAGATAGAGCTTTAGTCAAATATGACCTTTTTAGAGGAACCAATGAACATTTTAGCACGAGAAATTAAAGAATTAAGCAATAAAAGGGTATCGTTAGTTAAAGTACTGTAGAATCGACATGGATCGGAGGAGGCAACCTAGGAGAACAAAAGAGTTAATAAGATCTCAATATCCACACTTATTCTCAGGTACGAAAATTTCCTAAAGGGGGAGAGTTGTAACTGCCCAAATTTTAGTGGAGTCAGAATAGTGATTCGAGACCACTAAATCCGACAAATTAGTAGAAAATATTATAATTCAATGAGTATAACTTAGATGTGAGGTTAGGGAAATAATTGAAATAGTAAATAGTATTTTAGAAATAAGTACCAAATAATTAGAACTAAAAATGAGGTATCGAGGTCTCGGTATTTTAAACTGAGCCATAAATATTTTATAAGTATTTATAGAGTGTTAATAAGTTAGTATTAAAGTTTCGTAAAGAAATTTTAAGGTTTTGGTGGTCAATTAGGTAAAAAGGACTAAATTGAATAAAGTACAAAGTTGTGGGAAGTGACTAAATAGCTTAGTTAATTAATAGGAGGGACCTAAAGTGTAATTAAGCCCAAAATCAAATGGGCTGGAGGGATGGGTTGAAAATTGGCTAAAATATAGTGTGAACTAATGGCAATTTTGTAAATAAGTTGAAATCTAATAGTGATATATGGACTAAATTAGAAGAAAAATCTAGATTTTTCATTTTCTTTCATCTTCTCTAGCAAAATCACCATAGGAGGGTTTCAAAAAGCTGGTTTTTCCTATTTTTATAGCATATAAGTCTAATTCTTGATTATTTCTTGAAATTTTTATGTTTTCGGGACTTTTACAACTAGGTCCTATTGTCTAATTCATTGGTTTTTTGTTTTATGGTTAATTGTGAAAGTTTCTATGAATAAGTGCTGGATGTTTATATGTTGATATTATTGAAAAAATTAAATAGAAAATAAGTATTTGGGGACCTAATTGTAAAAGATTTTGAAGTTAGGGTTTTATGTGGAAATTTTGTGTATCAATAGCTGTGAAATAGTTCAAAATGATAAGATAAGGTTTTAATTGAGAAGAAATAGTTCAATTGATGGGCAAAGTGATTAGGGATTAAATTGTAAAAAATGGTAAAGTTTGGGTTAAAAGTGTAATTTCGGGAATTATAGTGCACCAAGTGTGGAAAATAGGAAAATTGAAATAAATGCTAATGCATGAATTATTTTGCACTTTTAGATCAAGAAATTGAAGCAAATCGAGGAAAGAAGAAAATAATAGAATAATTCCCGAACTTTTACAACTTTTGCGAGTTAGCCCAGGTAAGTTCATGTAGCTAAATTTTAGTGATCATTTGTTAATCTTTTGAACTGTACAATGTGTTATACTATATTTATTTCATAGAACAATGAACCATGTAAAAGTATGAAATTGAAGAAGTAATCAAATTGATTTGAACAACAGATTTGAGTACTTTCGTTCAAAAACAAGATGAATCGGCGGAAAAGGCCATGGTTGGACCATGGTAACAAGTGAAAAGTGATATCCGTGTAAAACCATAGCAGGGCTATGGCATCGGAAAACAAGCGACAAGTGACTCCCGCACATGACCATAGCTGGGCTATGGCATCGATGGCGTGTGCCAAGTGATTCCCGTGTAAGACCATAGCTGGGCTATGGCTTTGGTTTAAAGTGATACAAGTGATCCGTATAAGGCCATAGTTGGGATATGGCATCGGAGAAAAGTGATAACGGCTTCCGTGTAAGTCCATATTCGGGATATGGCATTGGTGTGATATGTGACCCGTGTAAGACCATGGCTGGGCCATGGCTTCAGAAAGAGAAAAGTGATCATGTGTAAGTCCATAGTTTTTCTATGGCAAAATAAAGACAAAGTACTCAATTCCGTATGATTTCCCAAATGGAAAATAAGTGGTAAATAGTAAATGGGCCCAAAAGAATGATGTTCAAGTATGAGTAATATTGAATGATACTAAATGAAATTGACTTGATTTGTGAATGACAGGAGACGTTAGTAAATTGTATATTATATGATTGCTTTACCAATTTTTGGCAAGTTTACTTCCTATGCCTATGGACTTACTAAGCTTTTATAAGCTTAGTTGAATGTGTTTGACATGTTTTCTAGATTAACATGGTTTCGGAGGAGTGGATCATCATAAAGAATCACGCTATCTAGAAGTTCTCCGGTAGTTTTTGGTTATTAACTTTTGATTTATATGGCATGTATGGTTAATCGTTGATAATATAATAGTTTTGGTTACATTTCATGTATAAAATAACAAAAGAACAAGTTAGCTTAATGATATATTTATGTTGCCTTATATTTTCATTAAGTACATGTCTTGGCCTATAATGGTTGTTTGGTTGGTTGAAATTGGTAGAAAAGCTTGTTTTAATGCAGGTAATGGATGAAAGGGTGAGAAAAGTGGCCTAAAATGGTCTATTTTCGTCCACACGGTTAAACACACGGGCATGTGTCTAGGTCGTGTGTGACACACGGCAAGCCCACAGGCATGTGTAATAGCTGTGTGTCCCATGTATCTTTTAAAAATGAAGCCAGTATCGCACACAGGCTAAAGACACAGCCGTGTGTCTTGATCGTGTGAAGGACATGGGTTTTAAGCATGGTCGTGTGTCAAAATCATGTGAAAATAGCTTAAAATTGGTGAAAAATTAGTTTACCACTCAACCTAGCCACATGGATGTATGCCCAGGCTGTGTGGCTCTCTGTTTATGTCACACAGGCTAATACAATGGCTATATGTGGCAATTTAGATCTGCCCACGAGCTGGTCCCATGACCATAGGAGCCCTACAGGCAGGCCACACGGGCATGTCTCAAGCCACACGAGCATGTGCTCTTATCTTCAAGGTAAAATTTCCATAGTGATTTGTTTAGTCCCGAACCACTTCTAAAGCATGTATTGGGCCCCGTAGGCCCATATTAGGGACTTTTTGATAAAATTTGGAAAGATCTGTGTTGGAATGAAAATTTTTTATTCGATTTTATACAAATGATAATGTATAAGTCTAGTAACGCCTCGTAATCCTGTTCCAGTAACGGATAGAGATTAGGGGTGTTACATTGAGTGGTATCAGAGCTCGATTTAGCCAATTCTCAGAATATTTGTGAGGTTTAAAGTGTTTAAAAATACATGCCATATAAATCTGTGATAGTGTGATGTGTATGATCCGATCTAACTCCTTTTATTTTATAGATATTCTCTAATTGTAAAGATGTCAGACAGACAAGAACATAATGAGCAAGAAGAAGTTAATAGTAGAGTGCAGACTTCTGAACAGGGAATAAGCAGTAATGTTCAAATTTCTTTAATGCGGCAATAAGAACTTAAAGATATGATTTATGGAATTATGAATCAGTGGTACAGTGAAAAGATGCAAGAAGGAAATCAGGCTTGATAACCTCCTCCCCCTATTGCACCATCCATAGTGCCCCCGGTTGCCCTTCCACTTCCTCTAACAACTGAATCTAATAAACGTACTCCGTTGGAAAAGCTCAAAAAACTCGACCTGATGAATTCTGGGGAAGAACAGATGATGATCCCGTTAAAACTGAATACAGGTTACGGAGTCTTATAAGAATTTTTAAGGAAATGGCTTGCTCACCAGATGATTATTTGAGATATGCTGTGTCCTTATTGAAAGAGAAAGCTTATCATTGGTGGGAAACGATTGAGGTTGTTGTATCAATAGAGAAAATTTCTTGGGAATTTCTCCAAAATGAATGCAAAAAGAAATATATGGGCAGAACGTATCTAGATAAAAAGAAAAGAAAATTCCTCGATCTTCGACAAGGAAATAAAATAGTAGTTGAGTACAAAAGAGAATTTGTTTATCTTAGTAAATATGCTCGGGATATTATGCCTATAGAAGAGGAAATGTGCATTAGATTTGAAGAAGGGTTGAATGATGAGCTCGGAATGATAATAGGAGGTAATGAGATACGAGAGTTTGTTGTTTTATCAGATCGTGCTTAGAAACTTGAAGAAGTGTATAACAGAAAAATGCAACATGATAGAAAGAGCAAGGAGTCTTTTAAAAGGGGTGCATCTAAATCATTTTCATTCTTGCATATGAAGAAGTTTAGAGAAGAATTTAGTCGGGCCACTTTAGTACCGGAAAGATCGGGGAAAAGTAGATCAAGACGATTTGATCTTCGGGTATCCGACAGATTTGCAACAAGTATGAGCAATGTTCAAAATCCTCCTCGCCCGAAGTGTCAGTATTGTGGAAGAAATCACCTTGGTGAGTGTCAAAACAAGACAGGGGCTTGTTATAGGTATGGATCTACTGATCATTTCATTCAGGATTGTCCTCAACTACAAAGAGAAGAAGTAGATAAAAAAGGGAAACAAAGAACCTCTCCCCAAAGAAGTAAATGTTTAGGTCAGAGAAGTGCTATAGGAGCTACCCGTTCGGGTATGAAAGAGTCTGCTAGTCGATCAGATGTTAAAGCACCTGCATGTACTTATGCTGTTCGAGCGAGAGAAGAAGCGACAGCCCTAGACGTAGTTGCTGGTACTTTTTATCTTTATGATGATACTGTGTATGCATTAGTAGACCCTGGATCTACACATTCATATATTTGTACCATGTTAGCATCTGAAAAGAATTTATCTCTTGAGCCTATTGATTTTGATGTGCAAGTTACTAATCCCTTAGGCCAGTGTGTAATAGTTAATTTAATATGTCGTAATTGTCCACTAAGAATAAAGGGCTTTGAGTTCCCCCCTGATTTGATGTTATTAACCTTTTGTGAATTTGATATTATTTTGGGGATGGACTAGTTAGTGAATCATGTTGTAATTGTGAATTGTCGTGAAAAGCAAATTAGTTTAAAATGTCAAACAGGATATATGATTTCAGTTGGGCCTGAAAATTTGGGTGATACTGTTAGTATTATTTCAGCCTTCTCTACTCAGAAGATGTACGCAAAAGAAATAAGGCATTCTTGACTTATATCCTTGATACTCGAGGTTCCAATTCAAAGTTAGAACACTTGTCAGTAGTGAATGAATTTTTTTATGTGTTTCTAGAAGAATTGCCAGGTTTACCACCTAATAGAGAAATGGAATTTGTGATAGATGTAATTCTAGGAACAGCTCCCATTTCAGTGACACCGTATAGGATAGCCCCAGCTGAATTAAAAGAATTAAAAACACAGTTATCGGAGTTGTTAGATAAAGGATTCATCAGACCGAGTATGTCGCCTTGGGGTGCACGTATTTTATTTGTGAAGTAGAAAGATGGATCGTTGAGATTGTGTATTGACTGCAGATAGTTGCATAATGTAATGGTAAAGAATAAGTACCATTTGCCTCGTATTGATGATTTATTTGATCAGTTGAAATGTGCAGCAGTATTTTTTAAGATAGATCTTCGATCCAGGTATTATCAACTGAAAGTAAAAGAATATGATGTGCCGAAGACTGCTTTCTAAACCCGGTATAGACATTATGAATTTTTGGTGATGCCATTTGGATTAACTAATGCCCCGGCTGCTTTTATGGCTTTGATGAATCGGATTTTTCAACCTTATTTAGATAGATTTGTAGTGGTGTTTGTTGATGATATTTTGATTTATTCAAAGACAGAATCTGAGCAAGCTCAGCATTTGAGGGTAGTATTACAGATTCTGATAGAGAAACAGTAGTATGTAAAGTTTAGTAAATGTGAGTTTTAGCTTTACAAGGTTGTATTTTTGAGTCATATTGTTTCAGTTGATGGAAATTGTGTTGATCCCGGTAAAGTAGCAGTAGTGGTGAATTGGAAAGTTCCGAAGTTAAAGTTCCGGTGAAGTACAAAGTTTCTTGGGATTAGTAGGATCCTACTGTCGATTTGTTAAAGATATTTCAATGATTGCTTTCCCATTGACTCGATTATTACAAAAAAATGCCGATCATAAGAGTTTGAAATATCTGATGATAGAAAAGGCTGAATTTGAGACAGAGACGGTGGTTAGAACTTCTAAAAGATTATGATCTTATTACTGACTATCACCCGGGGAAAGCTAATGTTGTAGCAAACGCACTAAGTCGAAAATCGTCATTGTTTGCTCTTCGGGCACTAAATGCTCATCTGTTAGTTAATGAAGATGGTTCTGTGTTAGTAGAATTAAAAGCCAAACTAATACTTTTTCAACTAATTCGAGAGTTACAGGATGAAGATCCAAAATTGGTATTAAAATGACAGATGGTACAAAATGAGTTGAGCTTGGAATACTCTACTGATGATAAAGGTATGTTATATTATCATAATAGAATTTGTGTTCCAAATAATTCTGATCTAAAGAAAGATATTTTATTAGAAGCTCATAATAGATGTGTTCTATTCACCAAGGAAGTACCAAAATGTATTGTGAGTTGAAGAAAAAGGTATTGGTGGCCCGATATGAAACGGGAAATTTTGAATATGTGGGCAAATGTTTGATTTGTCAATAGGTGAAAGCTGACTATCAGGTACCGACAGGGCTGTTACAACCCATTATGATTCTCGAATGGAAATGAGAATATATTACTATGGATTTTGTGTCCAGGTTACTGATGACTCCAAAAAAGAAAGATTTAATCTGGGTGATTGTAGATCGGTTAACCAAATCGGCACATTTCATTCCAGTTAGGGCAGATTATTCACTTGAAAAGTTGGCGGAAATATATATGTCAAAGATAGTGCGATTACATGGGGTGCCGACATCCATTATATTTGATCGAGATCCAAGGTTTACCTTGAGATTTTGGGGTAAGTTAGAAGAAGCTTTGGGTACTACATTAAACTTCAGTACAGCTTTTCATGCACAGATAGACGGGTAATCAGAACGGCTAATTTAGATATTAGAAGACATGTTGAGGTGTTGTGTACTTGAATTTGGCGTTAGCTGGGAAAGGTATTTACCCTTAGCTGAATTCGCCTATAATAATAGTTATCAGACTAGTACCAAAATGGCACCGTTTGGAGCTTTGTATGGAAGAAAATGTAGAACTCCATTATATTGGACTGAATTGAGTGAATCGAAGTTAGTAGGAGTTGATTTGATTCGGGAAACTAAGGAAAAAGTTTGTATTATTTGGGATAGTCTGAAAGCTGGTTTCGATCGTTAGAAGTCCTACGCAGGTTTGAAAAGAAAAGATAGAGAATTTAATATGGGCGATCTTGTTTTTTAAAAGTTTCCCCGTGGAAGAAAATTTTACGGTTTGGTAAAAAGTGAAAACTTAGTCCACGATTTGTCGAACCTTATGAAATCATTGAAAGTGTAGGCTTAGTTGCTTATAGATTGGCATTACCTCTAGAAAAGTCATGATGTATTCCATGTGTTTATGCTGAGACGGTAAAGATCGGATCCATCGCACGTGATTCCTCATACCGAGGTAGAGCTTCAGTCTGATATGACCTATTCGGAGGAACCAATGAAAATTTTAGCATGAGAAATTAAAGAATTAAGGAATAAACGGGTACCGTTAGTTACAGTACTGTGGAATCGTCATGGGTCGAAGGAGGCAACCTAGGAAACGAAAGAGTTAATGAGATCTTAATATCCACACTTATTCTCAGGTACGAAATTTCAGGGAATAAATTTCCTAAAGGGGGAGAGTTGTAACTGCCCAAATTTTAGTGGTGTCGGAATAGTTATTCGAGATCACTAAATTCTACAAATTAGTAGAAAATATTATTAATCCATTGAGTATAAGTTAGATGAGAAGTTAGGGAAATAATTGAAATAGTAAATAGTATTTCAGAAATAAGTACTAAATAATTAGAACTAAAAACGAGGTATCGGGGTCTCAGTATTTTAAACTGAGCCATAAATATTTCTATAAATATTTATGGAGTGTTAATAAGTTAGTATTAAAATTTCGTAAAGAAATTTTAAGGTTTTGGTGGTCAATTGAGTAAAAAGGACTAAATTGAATAAAGTGAAAAACTGTGGAAAGTGAATAAATAGCTTAGTTAATTAATAGGAGGGACCTAAAGTGTAATTAAGCCCAAAATCAAATGGGCTGGAGGGATGGGTTGAAAATTGGCTGAAATATAGTGTGAACTAATGGCAAATTTGTAAATAAGTTGAAATCCAATAGTGATATATGGACTAAATTAGAAGAAAAAACTAGATTTTTCATTTTCTTTCATATTCTTCAACAAAAACACCATAGGAGGGTTTCAAAATGTTGTTTTACCTATTTTTATTGCAAGTAAGTTTAATTCTTGATTATTTCTTGAAATTTTTATGTTTTTGGGACTTTTACAACTAGGTTCTCTTGTCTAATTCATTAGTTTTTGATTTTATGGTTAATTGTCAAAGTTTATGTTTATGATGATTTAACTTGGAATTAAGGCTTTAATTTGTTTATATGTCGATATTATCGAAAGCATTGAATATAAAATAAGTATTTGGGGACCTAATTGTAAAAAGATCTTGAAGTTAGTGTTTTATATGGAAATTTTGTGTATCAATGGCTGTGAAATAGTTCAAAATGATAAGATAATGTTTTAATTGGGAAGAAATAGTTCAATTGATAGGCAAAGTGATTAGCGATTAAATTGTGAAAAATGGTAAAGTTTGGGGTAAAAGTGTAATTTCAAGAATTATAGTGCATAAATTGTGGAAAATAGTAAAATTGAAATAAATGCTAATGAATGGATGATTTTGCACTTTTAGATCAAGAAATTGAAGCATATCGAGGAAAGGAGAAAACAGTAGAATAATTCCCGAACTTCTACAACTTTTGCGAGTTACCCTAGGTAAGTTCATGTGCCTAAAATTTAGTGATCATTTGTTAATCTTTTGAATTGTACAATGTGTTATAATATATGCATTTGATAGAATAATGAACCATGTAAAAGTATGAAATTGAAGAAATAATCAAATTGATTGGAACAACGGATTTGAGTACTTTCGTTCAATAACAAGTTGAATTGAAGGAAAAGACCATGGTTGGACCATGGCAACAAGTGAAAGGTGATATCCGTGTAAGACCATAGCTGGGCTATGGCATCAGAAAACAAGTGACAAGTGACTTTCGTACAAGACCATAGCTGGGCTATGGCATCGATGAGGTGTGCCAAGTGATTCCCGTGTAAGACCATAGCTGGGCTATGGCTTCAGATTAAAGTGATACAAGTGATCTGTATAAGACCATAGTTGGTCTATGGCATCGGAGAAAACTAATAACGACTCCCGTGTAAGTCCATATCTGGGATATGGCATCAGTGTGATATGTGACCCGTGTAAGACCATGGCTTTGAAAAGAGAAAAGTGATCATGTGTAAGTCCATAATTTTTCTATGGCAAAATAAAGACAAAGTACTCAATTCTGTATGATTTCCCAAATGGAAAATAAGTGGTAAACAGTACATGGGCCCAAAAGAATGAAGTTCAAGTATGAGTAATATTGAATGATACTAAATGAAATTAGTAAATTGTATATTATATGGTTGCTTTACCATTTTTCGGTAAGTTTACTTCCCATGCCTATGGACTTACTAAGCTTTCATAAGCTTACTTGAATGTGTTTGACATGTTTTGTAGATTAATGTGGTTTCGGAGGATTGGATCATCACAAAGAATCACACTATCTAGAAGTTCTCCGGCCGTTTTTTATTATTAACTTTTGATTTATATGGCATGTCTGGTTAATGGTTGATAATATAATAGTTTTGGTTACATTACGTGTATAAAATAACAAAAGAACAAGTTAGCTTAATGATATATTTGTGTTACCTTATGTTTTTATTAAGTACATGTCTTGGCCTATAATGGTTGTTTGGTTGGTTGAAATTTGTAGAAAAGCTTGTTTTAGTGAAGGTAATGGATGAAAGGGTGAGAAAAGTGGACTAAAATGGTCTATTTTCGTCCACACGGTTAAACACATGGGCGTGTGGCTAGGTCGTGTGTGACACATGGCAAGCCCAAGGGCGTGTGTAGTAGCTATGTCTCCCCTGCATCTTTTAAAAATGAAGTCAGTATTGCACACGGGCCAAAGACACGGCCGTATGTCTTGATCGTGTGAAGGACATGGGTTTTAAGCATGGTTGTGTGTCAAAATCATGTGAAAATGGCTTTAAAATGGTGAAAAATTAGTTTACCACACGGCCTAGCCAGCCTAGCCACATGGGCGTGTGCCCAGGCCGTGTGGCTCTCTGTTTATGTCACACAGGCTAATACCACGACCATGTGTGGCAAGTCAAATCTGCCCACGGGCTGGCCCCACAGCTATGGGAGCCCTACGGGCAGGCGACACTTGCATGTCTCAGGCCACACGTGCATGTCTCAGGCCACACGTGCATGTGCCCCTATCTTCAAGGTAAATTTTCCAAACTTGCCTATTTAGTCCTGAACCACTTCCAAAGCATGTATTGGGCCCTGTAGGCCCATATTAGGCTTTTTGATAAAATTTGAAAAGATTTGAGGTGGAATGAAAGATTTTATTCAAATGATAATGTATAAGTCTGGTAACGCCTCGTAAACCTGTTCTGGTAACGAATACGGGTTAGGGGTGTTACACAACCCAATCCAACATGCGATGCGTCAGCCTCAATTAAAACAGTTTTGAGCTTCTCGAAGCTCTCTTACTGCGAATCAGTCCAGGCAAATGGAACACCTTTACGTAGCAGCTTAGTTAAGGGCGCTGCAATCAGTGAGAAACATTCCACAAACCGCCGATAATAACCTGCTAGCCCTAGAAAGCTGCGGATCTCAGACACACTCTTAGGCTACTTCCAATCAAGTATAGCCTCAATCTTTGAAGGTCGACTCGAATCTCCTCAGTAGAAACTACGTGTCCTAGAAATGTTACCTCATGTAACCAAAACTCGTACTTGCTAAATTTTGCATAAAGTTATTTGTCCCTCAAAGTCTGAAGAACCACTCTAAGGTGCTCATCATGCTCATCCTCAGTCTTAGAATAAACCAGTATGTCGTCGATATAGACCACGACGAATTGATCCAGATATGGTTGGAAGACACAGTTTATTAGATCTATAAAAGTTGTTGGAGCATTAGTCAAACAAAATGGCATCACTAGGAACTCATAGTGACCATAACGAGTCCTAAATGCTTCCTTATGTACATTAGCTCCCTTAACCCTCAACTGATGCCCAAATTGGAGGTCAATCTTATAGAATACCAAAGCTCCTCGAAATTGATCAAATAAGTCATCAATCCTTAGAAGTGGATACTTATTCTTCACGGTTAGCTTATTCAATTGTCGGTAGTCGATAAACATCCTTGTGGATCCATCCTTCTTATTAACAAATAGTACAGGTGCTCCCCATGGAGACACACAAGGATGGATGAACCCACAATCCAACAATTCTTGAATTTGAGCCTTAAGCTCCGTAAGCTCCTTCGGTGCCATTCGATATGGAGCGATAGACACCGGAACTATACCAGGCAGAAGCTCAATCTCAAATTCCACTTCTCGATTCGGAGGTAAACTCGGTATGTAACACCCCAAACCCAACCTAGACGTTATGGCCGAATCTGGCGCGTCACATCGAAGTGTTTTCCAAAAATCATGTTATCATGTTTTTAATATTTCCAAAACATTGTTTATTGCGGAAGCTTAATTTAAAATAGTTGATTTACGAAAATGTGATATTTATAAAAAATTGAGTTGCGGAAATGTAGTAGTTTGAAAAAAAATTGTTTTTGGAAAACCATGTTCTACTTCTAGCCGATATAGTTCTAAATAAACCATAAATCCCAACTTAAAATCCAGAAAATTAAGAGAAAGGCCTTATTACAATAAAACCCAAATAAAGAAAATGCAATTAAAGTAATGTGATTAGAATTGTGAGAAACAAATGTCCATAGTGTGGCCACCTCCGAGTTCTCCAATACGTCGAACCGCCCTTCACTGAGGATTACCTGAAAAATTAAAAAGTGGGGTGAGTTTACGAAAACTCAGTGTGTACAACCTCCAAAAATCAAATAGCATACATCATATCAATCTGAGCCTAAGCCCAATATGGTAAGAGTGGCAAATGGGCCTTAGCCCGCAATAGCCTCGGTTGGGCCTAAGCCCATAGCAATATCAAAATCAATGTATGTAATGCATATAAGCCCTAACCAACCCTGTACTTCGTGTCCTGTCCAACCCTACACTTCTGTGCGGATTAAATCGACCCACACATCCTTACACTCTCAATGAAGCATCGTTGCGGCACTAACCAATAATGTAGCAGAGCTGCCAAAAGTATAAGCGGCTTAAAGCCATCGGTAGGTCCATAGTTGTCTCAGGCGACCCGTGCGACCATACCAGATTGGGTCCACCGTCATCTTGGACGACCCGTATGACCATAACAGATCAAATACTCCCTCCAATTACAAGATCCCATCCCCATGTAGCATAATATCACATGCATGAATGCAAACATATCACCAAATGGCAAACAAAATCAATCATATATCAGGTAGGGGCATTTTAGTCATTTTACCCTTCAGGGGCATAACGATCATTTCACAATTTAGGGTCTAAGTACACATACTGACGCATCAGTAGGTTCACAGTCGTCTCGGGTGACTCCTGCAACCTTTTTCAAACAAACAGTGCGAGTGGGCCCAAAGCCCATTAAGCCGGCCCATGGGACCCACATGCTCATTTGGCCTGCTAAGCCCAAAATTAACCTTAGCCAGGTAAACGACATAGCCAGGTCCAATATTTCCATATATCCCTAACAAAGACCTGTGTGGGACCCACGAGCCCATTAGGCCCACGCAGCTCACCTCGGCCCAAATCGGCCTAAGCCTATGAGGTCACTCATGGGGGCCTCTACTATTGCATCGAATTCTCCACACATGCGTTCGCATGCTCGTGTGGCAATCGTTGCCGTACTTTTGGCTTTTCGGCATTTTGGCATTTTGGGTTTTCGTCATTCTATGATCTATTAGTGTGAGTACACACCTAATTACGAAATCGTAATAATATCCACGAGCTCTAAACCTATAATCCAACAAAACACTTTGTTAGCAAACCGTCGATTAGGGTTAATCTCTTCTCATCACTTAGCCAAAACACATTTTCCTTACCTTGACTGAACGACATCCTTAATTCCCCTAAGACCACTGAACAGGATCGGTTTCACATCCTTATAAAAAATCTGTAGTGTAACAGATCCCATTAGATAAATATATACATAAGTATGGCTTAAATCCATATATATCCTACATTACACACATATAGCCCACTCGGCCAAACCCAGTATTATGACAATCGTTCTTACCTTTCTCGAACGATGAACAACAATAAAGGTTTTATTGCTTCAAACCACTTGCGACCCTTCACACCTCTGAAAACCCTAAACCCAACGGTGGCCATATTACAGAGAAGGAATGAACTTTATAGTCAGAAGCCGTAAGGAGAAGGCATTCGGTTATAAGAGGGCAACCAATCAAAAGCAGAGTGATTGACAAATGAAAGAATAAAGAACAAATACATACCAATTGTAAAAATCTCTGCAGAATCGAAATGAGGGAAAAATAGTATTGTATTCGGCCAAAATCCCAATTACAGGGCGAAGTGAAAATAATCACCAAAAAGGACTAAAAGGGGATTCGGCCAACTAAGAATAGAAGATTCGAGAGAGCAGAATAGAAAATAAAGAAGCAGGATGAGAAGGTTGGTTATGAGAGGATCGATTGCAGCATAAATGGAAAAAGAAGAAAAGCAATCGGCCAAAACTTGGAGAGAAATAGAGGAGCCAACGAAAAATAGGGGATTTCGATAGAAGTTAGAACAAGGTGAAAGAAAAAGAGATGGGCAAAGAATAAACACTGAACGCTTACCAGAAGAGATAGAAAAGAAAATAGAATAAAATGCACGAATGGTCAATTTCCCAAACAAACTCGGTAATACCAAGAAAAGTGGAGAGAAAACAAAGAGGCAAAGAAACAAAATGCAAAGGAAAAAGCTGAAAATGACTACAAAAGAATTCAAATTTAGCATTCAAAGTGGCCAAACTGAACAATCCTCAATCCCCCAAGCAATTTTGGTACCAACCCTCTCTAACTCAAAGTCCCCTTTTCTCCTAAAATCTCTCCAACCTCTCATCCATAACAACCCGCATCATATCCCTAAACTCTCTCCCTTTGACCAATTCCCCAACCACCTCAGCAGAGTTTGAACCCACTTCCAACACTTGCCATCCATGAAGCAAAATAAATACCACATTTGTGTTGTACCGCACTCGAACCTCAGACCTTGAACACCACTTCACATGCCACTTGCCACTAGGCCACTAGGCTCTTTGTGATATAATTTAGTCTCATTTATTTGGAAGGCTTACTACCTAGAGTCAGGGTTCCCCTAATGCTAAAAACAAAAATTTTCCACACACCAAGGTTTGAACCCAGGACTTCCCAAACACACCCAATTCACTTAACTGTCATGCCAAACATGCAATTGCGTTGATTTATTGCTCAACTAAATTCCATTTGCTCTAATACTCGAAAGCCCATTCCTTCTAGGCCTAAGATTCAGGGTGATACATGGTAGCTCCTTGGGAAAGACGTTCGAAAAGCCCCTTACAGTTCTGATGTCCTTTACAGTAAAGTCCCCAGAAACATAAACACTAATATAGGCCAAGTACGCCTCACATCCCTTACGAACCAGTTTCTTAGCCACCAGTGCTGAGATCATGTTAGCTAAATAATTCTGACGCTCTCCAATCATAACCACCTCATTATCCTCCTCAGTTCTCAAGATGACTCTCTTTGTCGCACAGCCTAAACTTACTCGGTGCTTGACCAACCAATCCATCCCTAGAATTAGGTCAAACTCCCCATATGGAAGCTACATCAGATTAGATAGAAATATTGTCCCTTGAATCTCTAGCGAAACATCTCCATACAGTTTCCTGACCCGAACAGACAACCCCAACGGGCTCAGTATAGTAACCTCACTCATAGTGCTCTCAACCAAAATCCCCATGTTTTTAGATATATTGCTAGCTATGTACAAGTGAGTAGAACCTATGTCTATCAAAGCAATATAAAGTACATCATAAATAAGAAACGTACATGTGAAGACGTCCGGAGCATCTCTGTTCTCTCGGCGACATGCAGCATAAATGAGAGCAAGCTGCCTCGCCTCAATCTGTCTAGCACATCTGCCCTGTGCTCTCTATCCACGGCCCCTTGGTGGCTACTGAACTACCCTCTGTGGCTGCGTAGTACCAGAACCCGGTGCTTGCACTTGATTGGCCCTCAGCAGACAATCTCGAATGTGGTACTCTAATGACCCACACCTCAAACGTGCCCTAGTCCTCCTCCAACACTCTCCCTGATGGCAGCTAGCACAGTCTCCAAGAGGCTGTAATCCAGTAAAAGTAACATGGGGCCTAGCTCTAACTGGCCCATCAGATCTGGCATTTTTCTTAGGCTTCTGTACAGAACTCAAGGGCTCTGAATCCCTCTTTTCTTACCCCTCTTGCAGTCTTTGTTTTGGCGCTTAGCGCACTTAACCTCTTCGGTGATTTTTGCCTTGTCTACTAGAATGGATAAGTCTTGCTCCCTCTGTAGAGCTATCAGTACCCTCAGATTATCCCTCAGCCCATCCTCGAACCGAACACACCTCTCGTATTTAGATGCCAACACACCTCGCGCATAGTGGCTCAGTCTTAAAAATTTGGCCTCATACCCGGCCACTAATTGGTCTCCCTAGTGACGTTCAAAAACTCATGCCTATGAGCATCGATGTAACTTGCTCCCATATACTTCCCTTGGAAGGCAGACTTAAAGGACTCCTAAGACAGACGATCGGGCTGAGTGCCCTCCTTAATGGTCAACCACTACTGGTAGGCCTCATCGCGAAGCAACGAGACTATACCCTTCAATTTTTGCTCAAGGGTGCAATCCAGATCGTTAACAATTTGCTTAGTGGCCTTCATCCAATACTCAGCCACATTAGGGCGACTCCAGTGGCACCCTTAAAAAGTTTAGCTCTATTAGATTGGAGTTATTCCGTAACCAACCCTCGGCCCCAGATCCAGTACTGGGCCCAATGACTCTCTCTAGTATCTTTAGCATAGCTTGGAACAGTGTGTCATCCCCGACCATGCAATCTTGTGATTCAGTCTCAGTAATACGTGAAACCAGCGTCTCACTCGTATCTAGGTTCGGCATGCTACCTAGATAAGAGGACTTAGCTTAAACCCCCTATAGCCTCAACCGCGGCCTCTAGCACCACGTCCACGGATACCTTATGCGCTCATGTCTATTCAAATTTATTTGTATTATAAATTTTATGAATTAGTCACAGTTTTAGTATTTATTAACAGATGTTTTATGTAAAACAATATCATAAATTCAGAGTTTGCTTTTCACAAGTACAGTCTCTATTAGTTTCACTACAGTTTTAGTTTCGCTACAATTTCAGTATACACTAACTAGAGTGTTTTTAGACCAGTCTATCTATAATATCAAATCGTTCATCAGAATTCAACAAACTTATAGGATCAGCACCGGAGACTCGATGTACCACATATCAATCAAAATAATTCAAATTATTTGTAAATCAATTCTTTATACACCAAATTTTAAAGCCTAAAATCCACAGACGAGTTTTCTAACCTGGCTCTGATACCACTAAATGTAACATTCAAACCTAGCTTAAAAGTTATGGCCAAATCTGGCGATGCACATAGAATGGGATTTGGAGTCGAATTTTTCAAGTTAAAACCATTTCTGTTTATTAGCTTCTAATTATCTCTTGTTAATTTCAAAATCACTTTATCATTATTTTGATACCTTCAAAACGTATTCTATAGTGGAAGCTTTTAGAAACCGTGATTTTTTTAGGAAAATCATTTGCGTTTAAGAACAATGTTGTTTTTAATAAAACTGAGTTTTCGTCGAGTTTTGCAATTTAAAAGTCCAATATAAAAGTAAATCGTCTAAAAGTCCCAAATTACATAAACTATCCCCAAAAATAATAGAGCAGAAATAACATAAAATCAAAAGTTGAAATAAAACAGTTTAAAATAGTGGTGGGCACCGTCGAGTCCTCTGCTACACCGATCCGTGTATGACTGGGGATTTCCTGTACAGAATAAATAGAAAGGGGTCAGTATTCGTAAACTCAGTAATAATCCCTATAGAAAACATGCATACAGTTAAGTTTACAGTTATCAGTCAAAAGCAGTCTAGGGCTAAGCCCATTACAGGTTCAAATACAGTTCAGGCCTTAGCCCATTCAAATACAGTTTCAGATATAAATTGAGGCCTTAGCCCATTCCAAATACAGTATGCATGTAGTTACAGAAATCAGTATCCTACCCACCAGCCTCTACACACCATCTCCGACCATCCTTACACTCCATGTGGGCTTTAAAACCTGCACCCAGCCCTACACACCAAGTTGTATCGAATACGGCACATAGATTATATTGTAGCAGAGCTGTCAAATAATAGGTATAAATACCTTTCAGTACACTTCCTTCAATAATCATCATCCCACCTCAATGTAGATGCAAATAAACATGCTCAATGCAGACATACTAAATACATGCTTACATGCTAATGTTCAATTAATAGTCATACATACAGATCAGTAAACATGCATAAATCTACCATGCTCATTGCACACATCTTATATTCAGATCATACAGTTTAAGGTCCAAGTAGCTCTTACCGACCCTACAGTCGGTTCGCAGTTGATTTGGACGACCTGTGTAACCCTAAGAAACAATTCAAATAAATGGGCCCACACGCCTATATGGCTTGCCCATGTGGGCCCACATGCTTGTGTGGACTACCTATGTGGACCTACACGCCCGTGTGGCCCACATGGCCCAAATTGGTCTAGCCCTTGTGTTGCACATGGCCTACTTAGCCATCACACGGTTGTGCCTAGCGCACTGCCTAGCCTTGTCTAGTGCATGGCCTGGCCTTCGTCAAACACATAGTCGTTCCATTCGCACAAGGCCTACCACATCGGTGACCGCACACCTATGTGGCATCGACAGTTTGTAATTTTGGCTTTCGTCAAATCTCATTTTCTATGTTTTTTGGTAGACACCTGGTATAGTTTTGAAGCTACAGCAACCACGAGCCCTCCAAAACTTGTGAAATAACACTTCTACTCAAAAATAGCTTTTAAACACGATTTGAACACAAACCCGTAACCAATTAAACTCAAATCAAGCGCTTAACGCTTACCTCACCACTCCAAAAATTTGACTACAACTCCGCAAGAGAAAAATCGCGACCCTACTGATATGCTGCTGCCAAATCAACTGAAACCCCCAAATCAAAGTTGGAAAACACAAGTTTAAGAAAGAAAAAACCCCACTTACCAGAACATGTGATGAAAATCGACCTAATGGTAGTGAAGGAGTGATAGTTAATAAAAAGTGACGGAATCAAAAAAAAGAATGGAAGGAAGAAATAAGTAGAGGAGTAGAGAAAACAGAAACTAACGTCAGAAATTCTTTTTGAAAGGGGAGAGAGCTGAAAATTGCCAAAAAGAATTCAAATCCAATTCGATAACTCCCACATCCCCTAAATCTCTCCCCCACTAGCCCAATAACAACCACTACTCAGCTTTTTAGTACAACTCAAACTCTCTCCTAATCGATCGAGCAAAAATATTACCTATGGAGGGATTCAAACATAAGACCTTTAGCCAACTAACACTCCACTTAACCACCAGACCAGCAGGTCATTCTAATGTATACTTACAAATAATTAAACTTAAGCCTACTAAACAAGGGTGAGGTTTAATTCAAAAAAATTCCAAAATTTATCCAAGGCAAGGCTTGAACTTGGGACCTCTAACACACATCCAGAACACTTAACCATTGAAGCAGACAGATAGTTTCAAAAATTCACAAAAGCCGAAAAAAAGAAATTTGGGGCGTTGCACCTTTTCTTCAGAATTATTCTATCCTTGTACGTACAAGTTGGTTATACTAGACTGGACAACTCATGCAATTTTAGTTCTTATCTAGACAGCTGTCAGGTGCAGCAACAATTATGGACGCAATCTAGAATTAACTCATGCAACGACATTAATGCAAAAAGATAGCAAAATTAAGGATAAAAGAGCTAGGATTCACTGAGTTATAAAATGCAGCTTACTGAACTAAAATTGCTAACATGTATGCTAAAGATAACTAAATGGGAAAAATTTAACCAATAAGTAAGGGGAAAAACCTATGTTCTATCTAGTGCTATCAATGTCTTATGGGGGAGGCGCATATGTGTATTTTGAAAATGATGTGTACAAAGAACTTTTGTTCATTAAAACTTTGTTTTGATGAGGTTTTTATGAAGTACTAATATGTGGGTTTAAGTCAATACATTCTATTTATTAATTTCCCATTTTTAAAATTACACACCATATGAATTGTATATTATTTTCAAATTGATGATATTTCCTTCACCTTAATAAAATAACAGCTAAAATATGAGTTATATCTATAGCTTCGTAAGAATTCTTCAAAGCTTCCGCCGAAATGTTTTTAAGTCAGTTTGTTTTTAGGTATTCTCAGATCCTATTACAGGGTTGAGTTTGGCGTGTTACAAACCAATCCAATTCAGATCTAACAACACTAAAACTTATAAGACAACGTTGACTCACTTTAACTTTTATTAAGCAATCAGTTTAGTATCACCCAACACCTAACAAATCTAATAGTATCTAAATTATATCTTTTATAATATCAAATTAAAATACTTATAATAAGTTCATGGGTAAAAGTACCAAAGAGGGCGTTCTACTAAGAGTCATATCGTATTTTGTCTCTTTTACTCAAAAAATGATCTAATTAATCCCTTTACGTTAGATGAAATAGCAAATTGGTCATTTCTAATAAAAATTTCATCTATTTTTACTATTAAAAACCTAGCGTGCTGATAGAATAATCGGACAATTACACAAGGCGTGCCACATGTATCTCATTTTGACACACATGAATCAAATTTTAATAGTAGAGAGAGATGAATTTTTTAATAAAAGGACCAGTTCGCTCTTTAATCTAATGTATAGAGACTAATTTACTTATATTAAAATACAATTCAACTTTTAATAGAATGACATTCATAGTATTTTTATCTATTATTGAGATCATATCCGTTAACTTCTAAACTATTTGATGATAAAAGATTTTTTTTTCTATATCATGGCTAAAAGAAATTATTGTTTCCTTTAAAAGTAAAAACCAAAACAAAAATGAAATAATTAAAAATAAGAAAGTGGAAGACACTATAGTATGTATCTGCCCACGCTTCTATATGGATGATGGCATCATATTCACATTCACATTTCACACACCATAATTAATGGATTTTTGCATCACAATTGGGTTAGATTAGCACCTACACATCTCATTCATGATATAACGTTGAGCTACAGCCGGCCACGCGTGCGGACCATACCATCCCATTTACTTAGTTTGGCACGCATGCTTCTAAAACCTTTTCTGAAATAGCCTAAAATGTCATTCCATGGATTTGACAATATTTCAAATCCTATGGCTTTCAGGTTAAAAGAAGGAAGCTTCAAGCTTGATTATGTGCATATATGGGATCTCAAAGATATACTAGAATACTGAAGCATGACATTTGTTTAGTGACCATAAAATTTCGTTGATTTAAATCTTAGTTTACATGAAGCTTAGTAATTGAATCTGGATAATTTAATCCCTTCCCATATAAAATAAAAATGTACAAAAATATGTATACAATCAACAATTAATGTGCATGTAAGATTATGTGTAAGTATATAATCAAGTTATATATTAATCATTTTTTTATAACCATAGACTTTATGCCTTAGTTTAATATTTATTATTATTTTTAATGAAATAATAATTTATTAGTCAACGGGCTATATTATGCTATTTTTTTTATATGAAGTCAAGTTATTAATTGGGGAGGAGATTACATTAATAGAGCTTCAACTCTGATTATTGAAGTTTTAACAAGAGATCTTGACAGTTAACAATTTCTCCCTTATTATAAATGTATTATCATTAACATATGACACATTAGATATTGTGTTAAAAACTATCATGTGTTTTTCATAAAAAAACATAAGGTGCCATAATATAATTGGATGATACCCATAATATCTCGTAAATTAACAATATTTAACCTCAATCGTATTTATATTATTGAGCAAAAGAAATCATATTTACATATTTAAAATAAAAATAATTACCAAAAGGGAAGGTGGTTCGGGAATGACCGGAGGAAATATGGGTGGAGGTCTATTGTCAGATGCGGGGTCAATCGATCCAATGGTGTCGGGTGTAATACTCCTCATTTGTTCTGACGTATGACACAACTGGGAGGCATTCCCGAAAACTTTCATATTTTGTTCCAAAATAATTTCTTTAATACAAACATTTATTTTCAATAGTAACGAAACTTATTCATATAATTTTAAAACATTAGAAAAATATTTAAACTTATTTAAATTGTAAAACAAGTATTTAGGTCTTTTTGGTTTAAAACAAGATTTTTCGATTGAAAGAATCAAGGGGTTTCACCAATAATTAAACTTTATAACATTTAATTTAAAAACTTAGAAATACTTTTTAAACAATTTGAGGTTTTCAAAATCAACTTAAAATCATTTAAAATTATTTTTTGGTTGATCAAAGATGCCTAAGGTCACATACAAGCCTCGAAGGGCTCAAAATGGCCAAATAGTGCAGTGAACCTGTCCAGGAGGCTAGGTACCGGTACTTAACCCCTAGGCTGCGGTACCTACCCTAGTACTATTCATCTTTAGTATTTCACCAACTAAGGTGTGGTACCTAAGGTAAGGGTATTGAACCCTAGGCCTCTAAAGCTGAAAAATGACCCCAAAACACCTTAAAAACATCATCAATTGTCCCCATATCATACCACTAGGTTTGTGACAGCCTGATTTTTTGCCCTAATCGGAACGGTGGTTTCAAGACCACGAATTCGAATCAGAAAAATGTTAAAATATTATTTATCGTGTTTATTATATGTGAATTTACATGTGTGAAAGTTTCGTATAAAAATTTAATTGTTTAGGTGCTTAATTTTAACAAAAGGACATAATTGTAAAGACATGAAAACTCATGTTTTAATTTGTGATGACTGAATTGCATGTGTTCTTTTAATTAGAAGTAGTTATGTGGATATTAGACCAAAAGATTATAATTGGACAGTATTAACCATGACTTATAATGGTTTAAAAATTTCTTTATAAAAGTTATTATAGTAAAATAACTAAAGAATAATAATGATATAAAACATAAAATAAAACAAATGTTCATATTCTTCCTTGTTTTGACCGAAACAAAAAGAAAAATATAAGTTTAGAGAGTTTGAGCATTCGGCAACTTGGGAGCTTGACTCTAGGTGAGTTTGTTTCCGGTTTTTGGTAATTTTTACATTTTTGAGATCGTTGTATTGTATATTACTCAACCCATACCCGGATTTTTGATTTTAATGATGTATTTTGGAGTTGCCATTGTTGATACTTTGATGAAATTAGAGTTTGAATTTGCTAAATAAAATCTAAGTGTTAAATTAGTGAGCTTGTATAGGAAAAATTTCATAAAAATTTAGTAAATGGGCTTAATTGTAAAAAAATTAGTTAATGGAGGGACTAGATTGCGAAATAAGTACATGTGGGGACTTAGGGAGGCATAGGAAGTATTCGGCTTTGGATTTGAGCAATTGAATTGTGCCTAATTTGTGTTTTGTGAATTTTGGATTAAATTGTCAAATGTGAAAAATGTATAGGGCAAAAGTGCAAATTGCCCATTTATGTGTTTTTGAGTAAATTAGATTGAATATTTAATTAAATAAATTTAATTTATATCAATTTAGATCAAGAAAAGAGAAAATTGATTCGGATCGGGGAAAGACAAATATAGTTGAATAGTCGATTTGTAACGCTCGACGACATCCGAGGTAAGTTTTAAGTGATTGAACTTAGCTTATTTTTGAACATAACGTGGTGGATTAGTAGGAATTATATTTCTATGATGTTTGAGTATATAACCGAATGAGAAATATAGAAAGGTAATAAGGTAGTTGAAATGTGTTCAAGTGGTACTATGAGCTAAATTGTGTTTGTGTTATATGGAATAATATGGTAAGGTTTGTTATGTGAAGCATTGATGAATGCCTTTTGGTGTGTACCATTCAGGCCTTTGGCCTAGCAAGCTTAAAGCTGGTGATTATTATCAGGCTTCGAGCCTAGCAGGCGTAATGCCAGTGAATGAGTATCGAACTTAAAGTCTAGCAGGCCTTGTGCCGGTGATGAATTCAGGCTCACGCCTAGTAGGTTATATACCGGTGATTTGTTTCCAACTCTGTGAATATAAGAATTCAAGCTGTTACAAATAGTGAACAATGGAAATTGAGTTATATGATATTGTATAGAATCGGCTATATAGGTAAGTATGTATTAGTGTATATTGAAATAGCTAATTTAGTTATGGGCGATTTATATTATCTTGTGTGTATGGTTTATGCGAATTTACTTTGAATGAGTTAATTTGGAGAATATAATGTTATATTGAGGTTGAATTATGTGTGGCTTGTAAGGCCTATTTATCTTTTATATTCGACCATATGTATGAACATTCAAATGGAAGTATCAATGATGTTATATAATAAGGATATTATAAGAAGCATTTAAGTAATGCTAAATAAGGGTATGATACATTCGGCCAAGATAGCCATTATGTAATTGTATTAGGTTATTGAACAAATTTGATAGTTTGAATATTATATATATATTGGATTGAGTTGTATAATTACTTAAGACTTACAAAGCTAATTTGCTTACTTTGAGTGTCAGTGTTATTCTGTTTTATAGACTTTGGCTGAAAGTTACGAGCTCGGGGATCGATATCGAAGTCATCCACACTATCGTCAACCTGCGGTACTTTTAAAAGTCTATATTCAAACTTATGGCATGTATAGGTTAATATGTATTTTGTTCGTTTTTGAATTTGTATAACCGTAGCTATGCGAAAATGGCTTGGTCATTTTGTTAAGCTGACTTCTATGTTTAAGTGTAATAATGTGGTTGACATTAGTGATTATGGAGTGTTTGTTTAGCTTGGCTCATAATTAATTATGTTATCAAATGTATTTGAAGAGGAGTTGTTTGCAATTTGGTGTTAAATGGTCAAGATGCTAGTTGATTATTAATAATTGCATGATTAGAAACTTAGTGATATGTTTATATTTGGGTTATCATGTGTATAATGTTGGTATGCACTTTGAGAAAATATGATTTATATTAGCGTTCAAAATGGTTGTCATGGACATGGTTATTATGCTTTAGCATTGATGAGAAATGATGCATATTTGGTCCAATTTTAATGCTATTTCATGCGCATGATTTTGTTATGTATATATATATATATATATATTTGGCGAATTAAATGGTAAACTATAGAAGGCTTTGGTATGTTGTCTTTTTATAGTATAATGGTTGTAATAATGTTTTTAAATCAAAATGAACTAGTTATATACTTATTTGCATTCGGCTAATGAAGTGGTTTTTGACCAAATGAATAGTAATATCTTTGTTTGTATGATACTAAAATGGTTGTTAAGATCTTTGGTCATATATGCGCATAAGCTAATTTTTAAATTTTGGATTTTTAGTTGATGTTAGTTTTAATTATAAAATCATAATAGGATTGATAAATTTATGAATTTCATGTCATGATTGCTAAATAGAAAATTGAACAGAATGAGATTTGGGTATTTTTTTTCACATGTGAATTATATGATTGTATTTATGATTATTATTAAGATGTGAAATGCATTAAAGAGAATTTAAATGAGATGTGTTGTATAATTTAAGTACTCATTTATATGTATACGGGTTTTTCAAATGTTGTATGTGAGATGTTCGAATGTTGAATTTTGATTTGTAATGCCTCGTGATCCATTTCGTCTACGGACTTGGGCATTGGGGTGTTACAAGGTTCCAAATCATTTTAAACACATTTGAATGAATCATAGACTATATTTTAAAAATGAAAATGTATACAACACCTTTAGGAAAATAACTGTAACTTATCTCTCATCCAATTAAAACCAAATTATACATACTTATCATCAAATATAACTCATTCTATGTACATGCCATGCTATATCATAGTAGAATTAAATCCAATTACATACTTTTCAACCTTTCAAAGGTTATGGATACTCCCAAATGGTTGTGACTTCTTGAAATCTTTAAATAAATCTACACGAAAGAAACAATGGCACATCAATCATAATTGTTTAGTAAGTAATCAAGGAAAATTACACAATTTACCTTAAGGGCTTATAAGGGGTTAATTTGCTTTATCATAAAAATAAAAATAATCCTAATCAAATAGTTTTATCATATTTCATGAATTATATCCCCTTTTAGTTTTATTGCTTTATATAAATAATTCTTCATCACCTTATTCACCTTAAATCATATACCTAAAATGCCATTCAAATAAGACTTTTTAACCTTTAGATGCTTATTTCATAATTCATGTTTGATTCAAATTTTCATATATTATACTTCCATTACTTAATGGCATGCATCCCTTAGAACTATTTTTATAATTCATATTTAATTCATTGTTCCTATATACTTTACTTTCAATCTCTTATGACACGTGGTGTTTAAGCTTCATTTCCCATTTCATAATTGGTTCATTGTTCTCATGCTTTACATTTTAATTCATTTGATAGTATTTAACATGTCACACTTGGAAAAGTCAGAGCTTAAGTTGTAACAATGACTTTAGAGACTAAATTGAAAAACTTTCTATTTGGGCAGGTTCTAATGTAAATAAGAGCAATTAGCGGGCTGGATAATAAAAAGGTTGGATTTCAACCTTTAGTTCCATTACGTTTGAACTAGAAATCTCTTAGTGGGAGACAGGATGATTAGGGATATCTACACTTGGCTATTGAATTGATATTGGTGAAAGAAGTGCATGAGTATTATATAAGGAAAAGACATTATTCTTTGATGTTATTCTTTCATTTTTTAGTTCTTTCTTTGTCTTCCTCACTGGTCTAGTTGTAAGAGAGAAAGATTAAAGAGTAGTCTGTATGGAGGAAAGAAGCTAAAGTTTGTGCATAAGTAACAAAGAATTTATCAAGCTAGAAAGCTTCCTAACCTTTTTGTATTCACGGATTTAAGAATGAGCAAGAAAGTTAAGGATTTCAGTCAATCCATTAATTATGTTATGTATTGGGTAAGGTTGCGGGTAATAATTTAAATGGTCTCTACCCACAAAGAAATTATTGTTCTTGTGATGATGAATTGTCTTCATTGTAATTCTGAAATGGTTGTTATGTTTTGTTGATTAAGGAGGCTCAAGTAGAAAGGGAAAAGCTAAGTAGATTGATTTGGCGTCAACTTCTAGGTGAGTTCCAGAACTTAAGTCTTAAATGGTTGCTCATGTATTTTCAGTATCGTGAGCTGAGTATGTCTAAGTGAATGTTGTGTAAATGATGAGTTACTTTACAATTGAATAGTGATGTATCATGATGCATGTTGTGTTGATATGAAAATGCATGACTAGTTGTGAGTTTATCCATATGGTGTAGATGAAATGTTTGGTGCAAAGTGTGTTGTGCATGAACCGTAGTATTTGTTGGGTGCTTGTGTATGAAATGAATGTGTATGAATAATATTAGAGTACTGAAGGTCTATCGAAGTGTGATTGAGATGGGAGAAGGAGCGGAGAATATGATATGTTACAAGTTTTGCCTCCGGTATGGCATGTGAATACAAATCGAGATTTGGTGAATGACCCTGGTCTTGCAGGGGAACATGTAAGTGTTCAAATTAATAAGGAGGATTTGTGAAAGTTCGAGCAGGCTGTACGAAGAACGGTGTGCACCAGTATATGAAAGCCCTTTACGGGTAGTACGAGACTCTGCGAAGTCTATGGCTTTAAGCCATATATGTGAAATGCAAGTCCATGACCATGGCATGATCCAGGGAGGTCCGCCAAACTCGCCTATATGGCATTATCCAGTGGAGGTTTGCAAGATTATAACGCCCTCAACCTGACCCGATTCACTCGGTCCAGATCTCTTGAGTTTCTACTCACAATACTTAATAAATAAAGAAAACAACTTACAAATTTTGAGTTCTTTATTATATTTTATTTATTAATTTAAGTGAAAAGCTTAACATTTAAAAACAAATGAGGTGTTTAAAATAACTTATAGTAGTTGGCCAACTACTAACACAAACGATGTATGCTAACTATGCCACACTTCCACTATATGCATAGTGACCCACTTCGCGCTACTCTAGCGTACTCCTGACATTATCCTTCCTAGTACAATCTCTTTCCAAACACCTAAAAATAATAAAAAACCTTATGAGTACAAGAGTACTTAGTGAGCTTTATCACATCAGACCTTGGCGGATACTTTACATTCTTGGAAGAACATTTATGTGTCAACCATCATTTTGAACAACTTATATCAGTCGAATACCATTATAGTTTCGATACACACATATACACCAATTATCATACCCTTACATACCGATTCTTTCTTATCTGACTAACTGAAGTTTCGTTTAGACATTTCTTACTTCTTTTGTTTGCGTAACTAATTCTCAATAGAACATACATTTAGAATCCATTTCATACAGACTTGTACTTATCTCCAAACAGTTGATCACAAACATAATTCATAGGTGGATACTTATACATTATAGCAAATACATATGTAGATCTGCGTACCATCAAACTATTAATCAAATCATAATCTGAATCAATGCCACATAGCCCATACTGATAATATACTACGTAAATCAATTAGATGACTTCCATGCCATTTTACTCCAGAACCCAAAATGCTTAAGATAATCAATAATCAGATTTCATATGATTACAGACGAAGTCATTATACCACCCAGATATGATAGATTCCAGATAACTCTGATTCAACCATTTCATAACACAAACGAACTATAACACCCATAACTCGTATCTGTCGTCGGACTAGGGTTAGAAGCATTACTGGACAATTAAGAACTTTTACAGATATTTCACACTCATAATCATCATATAATAAACCTACATCATTATTGAGTCCTTATGAAGTCTTCAAGACCTTAAACATGCATTAGAAGAAGGTCGGGACTAAACCGAGCACTTAAAAAGTTGTAAAAGACTTATGAAATTTTTCCTTTTTAAATAGGGAACATGCCCATTTGGCTAGGTCGTGTACCTCCCAAGACTGTGTCTCACATTCCACACGACCGTGCCTTACAATTTGCTCTAACCCGTGTACAAGACTGACTAGGGTCACATGGCCTTTAGACAAGCTCGTGTGTCCAGCCCGTGTGTAAACCTGAGTTGGCTACACGATCACCAGACATGCCCGTGTGTCCAGTCCATGTGCCATACTGACCATTTTAGCTAGAAAATAGGGGACACACGGTGAGACATACGCCCGTGTGCTCTGACCGTGTGACACAAATAGGCCATTTGAAAAGTCAACTTTGCCACCTTTTTTAGGTTATCCCTACAAGCCAGAACCAAAGCATTTTATGCCATCATTTCTCATCCAAGATCATACTTTATATCCATTCAATTCACATTAAAACATACATCAATTCCATGCCAAAATAAAGGTCAATTCCATTCTAAAACTACATGGTACATAATTCATCAAATATCACATTTATCTCATGAGTTTATTAAATATCACATTTATCTCATGAGTTACTTACCAATTCCATAACCAATGCACTATCAAAATGACTATTTCATATTTGGTCATATATGCATCATATAACATACCAAGTTTGCATCAAATACATAAACCAAAATTAAGCATACTCACATCCATTAGTTAGCCATATCACATGGCATAACATATATATAAGTCTCAAAACATATCTCATTATGTCTAGACTATACATGCCATACTTATACATTTACACTCTCAAATGGTACCAAATCAAATTTGATAGTGTGGCGATGATCCTCGACGATCCCCGAGCTCCTGGTAGCAACGATATCTATAAAATAATTGAAAAACAAACAGAGTAAGCTACAAATAGCTTAGTAAGCCATATACAAAAAAATTTTAAAGATAATTCACATATAAATCATCTTAGTAACATAAATATCACAAACCCTTCACTTAACCTTTCATGAGCTATCATATAGTCATATGTATACACCATATCACAATTTCCAAATTCAATCTCCCATATATCACATTTCAATTTCATGAACTTATACTTATCACATACTTATCAATTCATATAAACATGCCTTTCATATTCAGATCTTTAGTATGATAGAAACGTACTTGAATCAGATCCACAATCATTCATACATTTACTACTCGAAGTTGCTCAATAAGCCATTCGGAAACAATTAGATATATAGTAAACTCAGAAAGCTCGTACAATGCCAACGTCCCAGACGTGGTCTTACATGTATTCAAATATCGATGCCACTATCCCAGATAGGGTCTTACACGAAATTAGATACGATGCCGATGTCCAAGACATGGTCTTACACGTAAATTCTAATCGAAGCCTGTGTCCCAAACACGGTCTTACACGATATCTCAGATCGATGCCAAAATCCCAAACGTGGTATTACATGAAATAAATTCTCAAGCTTCCTCGGTTTTACAATTATATCTTTCATAGTCAACCAATGCAATTAAAACATTGTACAAATAGCAACAGTTCAATATAAAGCATTTATTTGAATATTGACTTACTTCGTACGGATTCGAACGATAGCGATCGGCTATTCAACTATTTTCGACTTTCCCCGATCTAATTCTGTTCCCTTTGTTTCTTGATATAAACACATTCAAATTTAGCTCATTCAGTTTCATATTCATTCAAATCAATCCAAATACACATATTTATGGCATTTTACAAATTAGCCCTCACATTTTCACATTCGGACAATTAGTCCCTAATTTACAAAATCATCAAATTCACAAAATTCTCTAACATATATGCCTAGTCAAATTTTTATAATGTTCATATAAGCCCATAAATATCATTTTTTTCATAATTTAGTCCTCCAAAATATCATTTTCTCAAATTAGCCCAAGTAGCTCAAATCCACCACAAATACAAAGACAAAATATGTTAATCAAACACATATCTTTCATATATCACCAAATAACATCACAAAGCTCATAATTTCATCAATGGTACATTTCAAAATCTTCATCAAAGTTAGAAATTGAGGCATGGGCTCTACAAAACACGAAGCAACGATCTCAAAAACACAAAAATTAGTAGAAACCAATGTAAATACATACCTTAATTCTTGATTTTTTTCCTAGCTGAAACTTAAAACCCTTTGGTTCTTTTCTTTTCTTTGAAATTTCAATGGTGGATGCATATAAAATGGCCACCATTTTGTTAAAATAAAATTAATAACATCATAATAACCAAATACCATTCTTAACCTTGCTTAAAACCATTTATAAAATTCATTTAATGACTAACTTTGTCCATGTATAAAAATAATGGTCCATTTATATAATAAGGACCTCATATTTAAAAGCCAAAGTCAATTCAGTACTTTAATCAAATAGAAGAACAATTTTGCATTTTCTGCGATTTAGTCCTTTTCATAATTAAACACTCAAACAGGCAAATTAATTCCCAAAATTTTCACAGATGTCAATTCACATATCACGGACATAGAAAACAATGTTAAAATATTTTTATAAATCAGATTTGTGGTCCAGAAACCACTGTTTTGAATGGGGTCCAAATCAGGCTATTACAACTCTACCCTCTTAGGGATTTTCGTCTCGAAAATTTGACCATTAAACAAATTCGAATATTGTTGTCTCATTACATCTTCGGGTTCCCATGTAGCCTCTTTTACTCCGTGTCGATGCCATAATACTTTTATTAACAGAATCCTCTTGTTTCGCGATTCTTTCATATCACGAGAAAAAATATGGATCGGTTCTTCTTTATATGACATAGCAGACTGTAATTCAATCTTAGACGGAGATATCACATGAGACGGATCAGATCTATAACACCGAAGCATCGATACATGATACACATTATGTTTCTTTTCTAGCTCAGGTGGTAGCATTAACCTATAAACAACTGACCCAACTCGCTCGATGATTTCATACAGTCCAATGAACCTCGGACTCAATTTACCCTTTTTACCAAATCGAAACAGTTTCTTCCACGGAGATACTTTCAAGAACACTCTGTTGTCAATCTCAAATTCAATATCTTTTCGTTTTAGATCCGCATATGGTTTCTGACGATCAGAAGCTACTTTCAAGCTATCACGGATTACTTTCACTTTCTGTTCAGTCTCTTTTATCAGATCAACCTCGTGTATCTAATTTTCACTAAGCTCAGACCAGTATAACAGAGTATGGCATTTCCTACCATCTAATGCTTCGTACTATACCATTTTAATGCTCGATTGAAAACTGTTATTATATGCAAATTCAATCAATGGCAAATACTGCTCCCACGTACCTTCAAACTCAAGAATGCAACATCTTAACATATCCTCGAGTATCTAAGTGATCCACTCAGATTGACCATCTGTTTGCAGTTGAACAGCAGTACTGAAGTGTAATTTCATACCTAAAGCCTCTTGCAATTTCTTCCATAATCGTGAAGTGAATCTCAGATCTCTATCTGACACGATAGATAAAGGCATTCCGTGCAATCTCACAATATCAGAAATGTAAAGCTTAGCTAACTTATCAAGTGAGTAATTAGATCATATCAGAATAAAGTGAGCTGATTTTGTTAGTCGATCGACTACAACCCAAATCATATCTTTCTTTCTCAGAGATAGTGGCAAACCCGAAACAAAGTCCATTGTCACTCTGTCCTATTTCCACTTGGGAATCGTAATAGGTTGTAATAAACATAATGGCACCTGATGTTCAACTTTAACTTGCTGACAGATCAAACATTTCAAAACAAAATCAAACATATCCCTTTTTATCCCCGGCCACCAATATAGTTGTTTCAAGTCGTTATACATTTTCGTACTTCTCCGATGTACTGATAGTCTACTGTTGTGAGCTTCACTTAAAATTATCTGAATCAATTCTAGATTTCTCAGAACACAAAGTCTATTTCTGAATCTCAGACAATCATCATTATCAACTTGAAATTTAGAATCAGAATCAGAACTACACTTAGCTCATTTGGCTATTAATCCATTATCAAACTTCTAAGCTTCACAAATTTGTTGAATAAACAACGATCTTGCTTTCAATTCAGCTAAAATAGAACCATCATCAGATAGAGTTAAAAGAACATTTATTCATGTAATGTAAATAATGATTTCCGGCTTAGAGCTTCAGTTACAACATTTGCTTTTCTCAGATGATAATTAGTGATAAGCTCGTAGTCTTTTAACAGTTCTAACCATCTTCTCTTTTGCAGATTCAAATCTTTCTTAGTCATTAAGTATTTTAGACTTTTATGATCAGAAAACAAGTGCCATTTTTCACTGAAAAAATAGTGGTGCCAAATCTTCAAAGTAAATACAATCGCAGCTAACTTAAGGTCGTGCATCGAATAATTCTTTTTGTGTGGCTTTAACTATCTCGAGACATAGGCTATAACCTTGACTTTCTACATCAAAACACAGCCAAGTCCATTTAACGAAGCATCAGTATATACAATAAATTCTTTACTCGATTCTGGTTGTACAAGTACCGGAGCTTAAGCCAAAAGAGTTTTTAACTAATCAAAACTACTTTTACATTTATCAGACCATTCAAATTTCACATCTTTTTGTAGCAATCTCGTCAACGGAGTTGAGATCATAGAGAACCCTTTCATGAATCGACGATAGTATCCAGCAAGTCCCAAAAAACTGCAAACTTCAGAAACATTTCTTGGAGGCTTCCAATCCAGAATAGCTGAAATTTTGCTCGGATCAAACTGGATACCGAATGCTGATACAATATGGCCCAGAAAGCTAAATTTGCACAACCAGATTTCACATTTACTGAATTTTGTAAATAGTTGCTTATCACGCAAAGTCTGAAGCACAATTCTCAAATGCTCGGCATGCTCACTTTCATTCCCTGAATAAATCAAAATGTCATCAATGAACATGACAACAAATTGATCTAAATACGGTTTGAAAATTCTATTCATCAGATCCATAAACATAATAGGAGCATTCGTTAGTCCAAAAGACATAACTAAGAATTCATAGTGTCCTCGTTCGAAAAGCTGTTTTTAGAATATCAGAATCTTTTACTCTCAGCTGATAATAGCCCGATCTCGAATATACCTTTGAAAACATAGTAGTACCTTTCAACTGATCAAATAAAGCGTCAATTCTGGGCAGAGGATAATTGTTTTTTATAGTCACCTTGTTCAACTAACGGTAATCAATACACATTCTCAATGTGCCGTATTTCTTTTTCACAAACAGAACCGGAGCACTCCAAGGTGAGAAACTCGGTCTAGCAAATCCTTTATCAGTCAGCTCTTGCAATTGTGACTTTAATTCTTTCAATTCAGTCAGAACTATTCTGTACGGAGCTATTGATATCGGAGTCATTCCTAGCATTAATTTAATGCCAAATTCAACTTCTCAAATCGGTGGTAATCTCAAAAGTTCTTCAGGAAATACATCATGCTATTCGTAGACAACGGGTATAGATTCTATTTTCTTTTTTGTAACTTTCGAATCAATCACATAGGCAAAGTAGGCTTCACAACCATTTTTCACATATTTTAAAGCTTTCATTATAGATATCACAATTGACAACCCATTCAAATCACTAGATTCAATTCAGATTATCTCAACATTCTTGCATCTCAAATCAATAGTTTCCCGTTTGGAATTCACAATAGCATCATGCAAAGTTAACCAATCCATACTCAGAATTATATCAAATTCATCAAAAGGCAATAGCATCAGATTAGATAGAAAACAAATATCACGAATCATTAACGGACAGTTCTTGCAGACCTTATCTATCATAACACTTTTGCCTAAGGGGTTCGATACTCTAATTACGAACTCAGTAGACTCTAGAGGCAAAGTCTTACTACGTACTAAATTCATGCATACATATGAGTGTGTAGATCCAAGATCTATCAATGCAATCATAGAAGTATTATAAAGAGTAAAAGTACTTATTATCACATCTAGAAACGAAGCTTCCTCTCGAGCTTGGATAGCATAGGCTCTGGTAGGTGCTCGAGCCTCAGATCGAACAATAGTACCTTTTGTAGCTCTCTGGCTACCACTCACATTTCCCACATTTCTCAGAGGTTTACCTCTAGCTGAAGTATTGTTGGGTCTCGGATTTTGCACAATTTCTTGCTGAACAGGTTCTTGACAATCTCTGACAAAGAGATCTAAGGATCCACATTAGAAACAAGCTCAGTCATTCAATCTACAACTTCTCGAAGTTTTTTACCAGAGTATCCACACTTGGGTCTATTAGATCGGGCATTTCTAGCACTGGCAACAGATGTAGTAGGAGTTTTGAACTTGGAATGAGATCTAGCTTGATCTTTGCTTGAATGTCCCACATTAGACTTGGAATGACTAACATTATCTCAAAATATCTTTAAAGCAGACTTAAAATGATTTACTTGCAAATCTTTTCCTTATTTCTCTAGCTTCAGAATTAGCCTTTCTTTTCTTTTTTCTGAGTTCCTCAGCTTTACATGCTCGATCAATGAGCACAACAAACTCTTTAATATCAAGAATGCCAACTAACAAATGGATATCTTCATTTTAGCCATCATCGAATCTTTTACACAATATCTCTTCAGTTGATACACATTCACTCGCATAGCGGCTTAGACTAACAAACTCTCACTCATATTTTCAGTTTCAAAAACTCTTTCCACTTTTGATCAATGAATCTCTGACTGATGTATTTCTTACGGAACTTAGATTGGAAGCAATCCCAAATTATTCTTTCTTTCAGAACAACAGAAATCAAAGTTTTCCACCATTGATAAACTGAGTCTCAAAGCAAAGAAACTGCACATTTCACACATTCATCAGAAGTACAAGACATTTTATTAAAAACTCAGATGGTATTCTCGAGCCAGAACTCGACTTTCTCAGCATCGTCATTAACAATAGCCATGAACTCTTCGGCCCTATATTTTTGGATTTTATCCACTGGAGGCTTGTTTATTAGAATCAAATTTACAACCGAAGGTATAATAGAAGTCTAAGGGGCATTAGTCAATGGCAGAGGTTGTTGACCAGCCGGGTTTGTACGAATGAACTCTGAAAACCACTCACTCATCAATTGGAAGAAAACTTGTTTTGCTTGTCCCTCGTGACTACTTGTCACATTTCTCGAATCAGAAGGCACCGCCCCTTGTGTAAGAGTTGGTGCGTTACTTCAACATCATCAGCTATGGCTCGTTCGGGATCCATTACTATATAGAAAACACATTTCACATGTCAGGATTCATCATACTATCACATTTCAGATATATGGCATGTATAGCTAGACTAAAATACGCTATGGTGGTCCTAGAATTGACTACACCATAACTTTGATACTAACCAAATGTAACACCCCTAACCCGTATCCGTCATCGGACTAGGGTTAGAAACATTACCAGATAATTTAGAACTTTTGCAGATATTTCACACTCACAATCATCATATAATAAACCTACATCATCATTGAGTCCCTTATGAATGTCTCCGAGACCTTAAACATGCATTAGAAGAAGGTCGGGACTAAATTGAGCATTTAGAAAGTTGTAAAAGGTGTATGAAGTTTTTCCTTTTTAAATAGGGCACACGTCTGTGTGGCTAGGCCGCGTACCTCCCACAACCGTGTCTCACATTCCACACGACTGCGCCTTACAATTTGCTCTAACCTGTGTACAAGACTGACTAGGGTCATACAGCCTTTAGCCACGCTCGTGTGTAAACCTGAGTTGGCCACACAGTCACTAGACACGCCTGTGTGTCCAGTTCGTGTGCCATATTGACCATTTTAGCTACAAAAAAGGGACACACAGTCAAGACACACGCTCGTGTGCTTTGACCGTGTGGCACAAATAAGCCATTCAAAAAGCCAACTTTGCCACCCTTTTTGGGTCATCCCTACAAACCAAAACCAAAGCATTTTGTGCCATCATTTCTCATCCAAAATCATACTTTATATCCATTCAATTCACATTAAAACATATATCAATTCCAAGCCAAAACTAAGGTCAATTCCATTCTAAAACTACATGGTAAATAATTCATCAAATATCACATTTATCTCATGAGGTTGTAACACCCTAAACCCGGCCCAGACGTTACAGCCAAGTCTGGTGTGTCACATTGAAGTGTTTTTCAAAAACCGTGCTTTCATTGAAAACCCTTGAAGTTTTAAAAACTCTTACCGTTAAACTTAGCTTGTCTTTTTTCAAAACGTGATTTATTAAAATAATCCTCCCTTTGCAAACATCGTTAAAAACCTTTGTAAAAGTTTTATGAAAGGTTATAAACCCTTGTAGTTTGCAAAAACATGTTAATTTTGAAAACGGTTTAAGTATCAAATAAATTTGACCTTTTTCGTTAAGACTTAAAGTGAATGGAAGCTGGGCACCAGGTAGGATTCCAGAAAAGAGGAGGTGAGTCGAATAGACTGCTTAAGTACCAAGCTCTTCTTGGGTCCACTCCTAGACATGCACACTACCATTGCCACACTTTAACTATTTGAAATATTTATCTATAAGATCATTTAAAATTGCGGAAGCTTTGCTTGGTTATCGTGTTATTTTGAAAACAAGTAACTTTTATAAAAACCGCGTCTTAAAATCATTTATTTTCAACTCGATTTAAATAATATCCTACGTAAGCTAAAACCAATTTAAATAAGTAAAGAATAAAAACCCAAAATAAAAGTAATTAAAGAGGCCCTTTTTACAACCCAAAACCAGAAATAAATAAATAAATCTAAATTCAAATAGGTAACTTAATTAGAAATCCAATAGTCCAGTCCATGTGGCCACTCTGAATCCCTCCCAGCTCCAAGTCCACCAATCTAAGGCTCACCTGCAAGGATGGAAGGAAAAAGGGGTGAGTTTGGAAAACTCAGTGTGTACAGAAGCCCATCCAAAGCCCAAGTCAACTCAAGCCCATTGGGCCTAAGCCCTAACCCATCACAGTCAAATACTGAGCCGAAACCCTATTCAGATATCAGTAAACTGGGCCTTAGCCCTTTTTAGATAACAGTACGGCCCATAGGCCCATTACAGATATAGATCAGATATGATATGCAAACAGAAAACCCAACCCAGATCCATCCATAACACCCCCGTACCAGCCTTACACCATGTGGGGAGACTACTCGACCCACCCAACCGCTACACACCACAGAAATTTGCAGCGAGGCTGCCAGATATTGTGACGAGGTCACCAGATACAGATATTGTGGCGAGGCCACCAGAACAGATGTATATGTGGCGAGGCCACCAGAACAGATATATACGTGGCGATGCCACCAGATTGCAGCGAGGCTGCCAGAACAGATATATATGTGGCGAGGCCACCAGATTGCAGCGAGGCTGCCAGAACGCTTCCTCCATCATAAACCCAAACCCCATGCAGCAGGCATACATGCTATGACATATAACATATAGAATCACATGCATCAGATATATACATATGTTATGAGATATGACATGCAAAAATAGAAAATCATACATTTCATATAGAATTTACCCTAGGGGTATAAAGGTCATTTTACACTTAGGGGTAAAATGGTAATTTTCCATAGTTAGGGGTATTTTAGTACTTGTTCCAATATTATGAGTTTTATGCATGTTACAGTCACATATAAGCTTTAGTTCCATCTTAGCAGTCAATTTAACAGATTTTAACAATTTCAGTCACTGGGCCCTAAAACTCCTAATGGGCCCTACAGTGTCTATTTAGCAAATTAAGCCCATTCAGCCCAAATTTCCTATCTAGCTACCAGTTTTAGCAGTTCCGATACTATAGTCTAATAGAACACATTTATTTCCTATTTTTACCTATATGGGCCCGAAAGCCCGTGAGCCCATGTTCGGCCCATCGAGACCCAACTTACCGAGGTGCGCGAAATTGCACACTCAACTAACTTACCACTTATAGTTACAGATCTCAGGATTTCCAATCATCTTGTGAGCATTCGCACCCTCACAAGACCACATAATACCAACTTTTTGGTTACTGGGCCTTTGCTGAATTAGACTAAAGAAGGGTTCGATACACACCTGATTACAACGAACGATGATGATATCTGCTCCAACTCAACCCTATATTCGATTACTAAAACATTAGACCACGAATCAATGATAACTAAATTTAACATACTCTTACCATATTCGGGCATCCATGAACAAGGCCCTAAATCCTTACCTTTGCTGAAGTTGATATCCAAATCTAGATCCAACGCTCCACTGATCCAAGCCCTTAGACAGCAGCCTTTAACCCTTACAAGCACAGAGTAAAATAATTGGTAACAGCCCCTTAAAGCCTTAGGCACTATTTCGACAGCCTCCCTAAACACATAGGGATTCCAACTTTTCCAAATCCCAAAAAAAAAGAATAGATCACAGTCAAGTCATTCATATCACCAACTTATATCCATGGTCAAACTAGCCCAACCATCACACAAGTTAGTCATTTACCCACGAAGGGCAAAACAGTCATTTAATACATTAGGGCAAAATGGTAATTTTACAAATCAGGGGTAAAATGGTAATTTTACAAATCAGGGGTAAAATGGTAATTTTACAAATCAGGAGTAAAATGGTAATTTTACAAATTAGGGTAAAATGGTAATTTTACAAATCAGGGGTAAAATAGTAATTTTACAAATCAGGGGTAAAATAGTAATTTTACAAGTCGAAGGTATTTTAGTAATTCGGTAAACTAAAGCATTCTAAACAGAGATAACAATGCAAATGGGCCTAGGGCCCATTCTCGGCCCAAATAGGCCCACACGCTCGTGTGGCCCTTTTAGCCCAAATTTAGCTACAGATATGCGATTCACCTAGTCTAGTCCAATATTTACTATACAATTAAACAACTTGTCCAAATGGCCCTGTAGGCCCATTGGGCCCACATGGCCCCTTCGGCCCACCGTAGCCCGAAGTAGCCGTCCTACTGCTAGAGTAGTGAGAAATACACACCTGATAGGAGACTGAAGTTAATCCGCGCTCCAAACACTGTTAGCCGATGCCCAACCCAAACGGGCACGCCATAAAGCGAAAGGGATCAGCCAAGAAGGCTGTACCTACTCTCCTCCTGGTTTGCTCTATTTAAAGCTAGCTCCTCACCTGCTCTCATGTTAGCTTTCCGATGTGGGATTCTCCATCAGTCCCCCCAAAATTAAAGCATTAGCAAAATAATCAACATTTGCTTGCAACGGGATTCGAACCAAAGTCCTCTCAGTAACCCTGTCATGCCATCACCACTCGGACACAAGCTCCTTTGTGTCATAAGTCCAACACATTTAACTTTAAAGCTCACCTACTTGCTTCCAGATTTATTTAAAAGAAAAACCAAAATAAATTGCAAGAGCCAAGACTTGAACCTTGGACCCCTTGCTTCCTTGTCCCCTAAGTGGCGCTACTTTGCCACTACACCACATTCTTTTTTTGTGTCTTATTACACACATAATCCCTTACAACTCCTCTTTTCCAAGTCCTCTATTCCTTAAGTCCAAAAATCCAAGAATTCCCCAGGTTTCTAACCAACACTTGGGCCTTCCATAGGCCCAATAACACATTCCAAACACGAATTACACATCCATATATCAAAATTTCAACATTACACCAAATATCACAAAAATCTCGGAATCTCAGAAATTAGCCCAAGACTTTTCCCCACACTATGAATCCTTCGCAGTTCACTGAAATACCACATTAACCCATTAATAATAACCTTCCATAACAGAATTCAACACATCAACAATTTTATTTCGAACTATCTCACACCTGCACCCAGGCCCAAGGCCCAATACTTCTAGGCCCAGATTCAGGGTGTTACAACTCTACCCTCCTTAAAGAAATTTCGTCCTCGAAATTTTAAACTATCAACTAACCGTATTACTCAAGCCAAACAATATTCTTCTGCTGCGCACTCTGATCCAAATAATTTTAGTAGGACCCAGAACATCTAATAAACATTAACACTAGCGCACACAATTCGTAACCAAACATCACACATTCCTAACTAGAATAAGCTTTGCAATCAAGAGCTCGATGTTCGAGGGACCCACAAAAAAACATGCTCTTTTCTCCCTATCGCATTCACCCAGATGACGTCTGTTGCAGTTGTTGCAAACCGGAGATCTTAGTCGTGCCCTAGCATGTTTCACTGAACGAGACTCTGTCCTTTGCAAACTAGGATCCTTCCTCTTCTTACACTCCAAGCACACTGCTTGAAGCATTTCCCTAATTTCCTTAATTTTTGGTGTCCAAAACTTCTTCTACCACTTTCCTTACTAGCTCGACCAGTTCCTCAGTACCAGGCTCCGAGTTACTGCTACCTGAAATTGGCAAACTTTGCTTACCCTCAGAATCCATATCAATACTCTACATTACCAGTACACATATCAAATAACTACAGAGTTCTCAAAAATTTCTACTATTTATTCCTATGTTTTATGCAGAGATAGTATTTTAAAGCTTTTATTTTATTCAAGATCATATCCTAGCTACAGTCTCAATCTTTTAGTTTCTCTATAGTTTCAGTCTCTACAATTTTTCAGTATTACTCTATCTAAGTACCATAGAAAAGTCTCAAGTCTATTTACAGTACAGTTCAGTACATTACAGAATATAAAGCAGAAATACTTACAGACTTGGTGCCGGGGATTCAGTGTGCCACATCTCAATTTATCAGATTCAAGAAAAACTCAGAAAGATTCAAGCCTTTTAAAATCAACTTCTCAAAACATGTTAATTTTAGAGAAAACAAGTTTGAAACAATTCTCTTTTAAACAGAATTTTACAAAAATCTGATTTTTCCAAAAATACCCTTCTTTGGGCTTAAACTTAAAATTTCCATAATTTTTTTTAAATTATTTATTTGTAGAAAGAAAATCTTATAAACAATTTCGAAAACAAATTCTTAAAGCGACTTTCGGAAATCTTTGTTTTACCCTCTAAAAACTTCTATTTTTAGACCCATTCCACAACCGAGTTGTTGCAACTTGGCTTTGATACCACTAAATGTAACAACCTAAACCCAGCCCAGACGTTACAGCCAAGTCTGGTGTGTCACATTGAAGTGTTTTTCGAAAACCGTGCTTTCATTGAAAACCCTTGAAGTTTTAAAAACTCTTACCGTTAAACTTAGCTTGTCTTTTTTCAAAACGTGATTTATTGAAATAATCCTCCCTTTGCAAACATCGTTAAAAACCTTTGTAAAAGTTTTATGAAAGGTTATAAACCCTTGTAGTTTGCAAAAACATGTTAATTTTGAAAACGGTTTAAGTATCAAATAAATTTGACCTTTTTCGTTAAGACTTAAAGTGAATGGAAGCTGGGCACCAGGTAGGATTCCAGAAAAGAGGAGGTGAGTCCAATAGACTGCTTAAGTACCAAGCTCTTCTTGGGTCCACTCCTAGACATGCACACTACCATTGCCACACTTTAACTATTTGAAATATTTATCTATAAGATCATTTAAAATTGCGGAAGCTTTGCTTGGTTATCGTGTTATTTTGAAAACAAGTAACTTTTATAAAAACCGCGTCTTAAAATCATTTATTTTCAACTCGATTTAAATAATATCCTACGTAAGCTAAAACCAATTTAAATAAGTAAAGAATAAAAACCCAAAATAAAAGTAATTAAAGAGGCCCTTTTTACAACCCAAAACCAGAAATAAATAAATAAATCTAAATTCAAATAGGTAACTTAATTAGAAATCCAATAGTCCAGTCCATGTGGCCACTCTGAATCCCTCCCAGCTCCAAGTCCACCAATCTAAGGCTCACCTGCAAGGATGGAAGGAAAAAGGGGTGAGTTTCGAAAACTCAGTGTGTACAGAAGCCCATCCAAAGCCCAAGTCAACTCAAGCCCATTGGGCCTAAGCCCTAACCCATCACAGTCAAATACTGAGCCGAAACCCTATTCAGATATCAGTAAACTGGGCCTTAGCCCTTTTTAGATAACAGTACGGCCCATAGGCCCATTACAGATACAGATCAGATATGATATGCAAACAGAAAACCCAACCCAGATCCATCCATAACACCCCCGTACCAGCCTTACACCATGTGGGGAGACTACTCGACCCACCCAACCGCTACACACCACAGAAATTTGCAGCGAGGCTGCCAGATATTGTGACGAGGTCACCAGATACAGATATTGTGGCGAGGCCACCAGAACAAATGTATATGTGGCGAGGCCACCAGAACAGATATATACGTGGCGATGCCACCAGATTGCAGCGAGGCTGCCAGAACAGATATATATGTGGCGAGGCCACCAGATTGCAGCGAGGCTGCCAGAACGCTTCCTCCATCATAAACCCAAACCCCATGCAGCAGGCATACATGCTATGACATATAACATATAGAATCACATGCATCAGATATATACATATGTTATGAGATATGACATGCAGAAATAGAAAATCATACATTTCATATACAATTTACCCTAGGGGTATAAAGGTCATTTTACACTTAGGGGTAAAATGGTAATTTTCCATAGTTAGGGGTATTTTAGTACTTGTTCCAATATTATGAGTTTTATGCATGTTACAGTCACATATAAGCTTTAGTTCCATCTTAGCAGTCAATTTAACAGATTTTAACAATTTCAGTCGCTAGGCCCTAAAACTCCTAATGGGCCCTACAGTGTCTATTTAGCAAATTAAGCCCATTCAGCCCAAATTTCCTATCTAGCTACCAGTTTTAGCAGTTCCGATACTATAGTCTAATAGAACACATTTATTTCCTATTTTTACCTATATGGGCCCGAAAGCCCGTGAGCCCATGTTCGGCCCATCGAGACCCAACTTGCCGAGGTGCGCGAAATTGCACACTCAACTAACTTACCACTTACAGTTACAGATCTCAGGATTTCCAATCATCTTGTGAGCATTCGCACCCTCACAAGACCACATAATACCAACTTTTTGGTTACTGGGCCTTTGCTGAATTAGACTAAAGAAGGGTTCGATACACACCTGATTACAACGAACGATGATGATATCTGCTCCAACTCAACCCTATATTCGATTACTAAAACATTAGACCACGAATCAATGATAACTAAATTTAACATACTCTTACCATATTCGGGCATCCATGAACAAGGCCCTAAATCCTTACCTTTGCTGAAGTTGATATCCAAATCTAGATCCAACGCTCCACTGATCCAAGCCCTTAGACAGCAGCCTTTAACCCTTACAAGCACAGAGTAAAATAATTGGTAACAGCCCCTTAAAGCCTTAGGCACTATTTCGACAGCCTCCCTAAACACATAGGGATTCCAACTTTTCCAAATCCCAAAAAAAAAAGAATAGATCACAGTTAAGTCATTCATATCACCAACTTATATCCACGGTCAAACTAGCCCAACCATCACACAAGTTAGTCATTTACCCACGAAGGGCAAAACAGTCATTTAACACATAGGGGCAAAATGGTAATTTTACAAATCAGGGGTAAAATGGTAATTTTACAAATCAGGGGTAAAATGGTAATTTTACAAATCAGGGATAAAATGGTAATTTTACAAATCAGGAGTAAAATGGTAATTTTACAAATTAGGGGTAAAATGGTAATTTTACAAATCAGGGGTAAAATAGTAATTTTACAAATCAGGGGTAAAATAGTAATTTTACAAGTCGAAGGTATTTTAGTAATTCGGTAAACTAAAGCATTCTAAACAGAGATAACAATGCAAATGGGCCTAGGGCCCATTCTCGGCCCAAATAGGCCCACACGCTCGTGTGGCCCTTTTAGCCCAAATTTAGCTACAGATATGCGATTCACCTAGTCTAGTCTAATATTTACTATACAATTAAACAACTTGTCCAAATGGCCCTGTAGGCCCATTGGGCCCACATGGCCCCTTCGGCCCATCGTAGCCCGAAGTAGCCGTCCTACCGCTAGAGTAGTGAGAAATACACACGTGATAGGAGACTGAAGTTAATCCACGCTCCAAACACTGTTAGCCGATGCCCAACCCAAACGGGCACGCCATAAAGCGAAAGGGATCAGCCAAGAAGGCTGTGCCTACTCTCCTCCTGGTTTGCTCTATTTAAAGCTAGCTCCTCACCTGCTCTCATGTTAGCTTTCCGATGTGGGATTCTCCATCAGTCCCCCCAAAATTAAAGCATTAGCAAAATAATCAACATTTGCTTGCAACGGGATTCGAACCAAAGTCCTCTCAGTAACCCTGTCATGCCATCACCACTCGGACACAAGCTCCTTTGTGTCATAAGTCCAACACATTTAACTTTAAAGCTCACCTACTTGCTTCCAGATTTATTTAAAAGAAAAACCAAAATAAATTGCAAGAGCCAAGACTTGAACCTTGGACCCCTTGCTTCCTTGTCCCCTAAGTGGCGCTACTTTGCCACTACACCACATTCTTTTTTTGTGCCTTATTACACACATAATCCCTTACAACTCCTCTTTTCCAAGTCCTCTATTCCTTAAGTCCAAAAATCCAAGAATTCCCCGGGTTTCTAACCAACACTTGGGCCTTCCATAGGCCCAATAACACATTCCAAACACGAATTACACATCCATATATCAAAATTTCAACATTACACCAAATATCACAAAAATCTCGGAATCTCAGAAATTAGCCCAAGACTTTTCCCCACACTATGAATCCTTCGCAGTTCACTGAAATACCACATTAACCCATTAATAATAACCTTCCATAACAGAATTCAACACATCAACAATTTTATTTCGAACTATCTCACACCTGCACCCAGGCCCAAGGCCCAATACTTCTAGGCCCAGATTCAGGGTGTTACAGAGGTACTTACCAATTCCATAACCAATGCACTATCAAAATGACTATTTCATATTTGGTCATGTATGCATCATATAACATACCAAGTTTGCATCAAATACATAAACCAAAATTAAGCATACTCACATTCATTAGTTAGCCATATCACATGGCATAACATATATATATGTCTCAAAACATATCTCATTATGTCTAGACTATACATACCATACTTATACATTTACACTCTCAAAAGGTACCAAAATCAAATTTGATAGTGTGGTGATGATCCTCGACGATCCCTGAGCTCCTAGTAGCAACGATATCTATAAAATAGTTGAAAAACACACAGAGTAAGCTACAAATAGCTTAGTAAGCCACATACAAATAAATTAAAAGGATAATTCACATATAAATCATCTTAATAACATAAATATCACAAACCCTTTACTTAACCTTTCATGAGCTATCATATAGTAATATGTATACACCATATCACAATTTCCAAATTCAATCTCCCATATATCACATTTCAATTTCATGAACTTATACTTATCACATACTTATCAATTCATATAAACATGCCCTTCATATTCACATCTTTAGTATGATAGAAACTTACCTGAATCGGATACACAATCACTCATACATTTACTATTCAGAGTTGCTCAATAAGCCGTTCGAAAACAACTAGATATACAGTAAACTCAGAAAGCTCGTACAATGCCAACGTCCCAGACGTGGTCTTACATATATTCGAATATCGATGCCACTGTCCCAGATAGGGTCTTACATGAAATTAGATACGATGTCGATGTCCTAGACATGGTCTTACACGTAAACTCTAATCAAAGCCTATGTCCCAGACACGATCTTACACGATATCTCAGATCGATGCCAACGTCCCAGACATGATCTTACAAGAAATAAATTCTCAAACTTCCTCGGTTTTACAATTATATCTTTCATAGTCAATCAATGCAATTAAAACACTGTACAAACAGCAACAATTCAATATAAGAAATTTATTTGTATATTGACTTACCTCGTACGAACTCAAACGATAACGATCAGCTATTCAACTATTTTCGACTTTCCTCGATCTAATTATGTTCTCTTTGTTTCTTGATCTAAACACATTTAAATTTAGCTCATTCAATTTCATATTCATTCAAATCAATCCAAATACACATATTTAGGGCTTTTTACAAATTAGCCCTCATATTTTCAAATTTGGACAATTTAGTCCCTAATTCACAAAATCATCAAATTCGTAAAATTCTCTAACACATATGCCTAGCTGAATTTCTATAATGTTCATATAAGCCCATAAATCACATTTATTACACAATTTAGTCTTCCAAAATATCATTTTCTCAAATTAGCCCAAATAGCTTAAATTCATCACGAATACAAAGACAAAATATGTTAATCAAACACATATCTTTCATATATCACCAAATAACATCACAAAGCTCATAATTTCATTAGTGGTACATTTCAAAATCTTTATCAAAATCAGAAATTGAGGCATAGGCTTTATAAAATATGTAGCAACGATCTTAAAAACACAAAAATCATCAGAAACCAAAGTAAATACATACCTTAATTCTTGATTTTTTTCGTAGCCAAAACTTAAAACCCTTTGGTTCTTTTCTTTTCTTTGAAATTTCAGTGGTGGATGCATATAAAATGGCCACCATTTTGTTAAAATAAAATTAATAACATCATAATAACCAAATACCATTTTTAACCTTACTTAAAACCATTTATAAAATTCATTTAATGACTAACTTTGTCCATGTATAAAAAAATGGTCCATTTATATAAAAAGGACCTCATATTTAAAAGCCAAAGTCAATCTGGCACTTTAATCAAATAAAAGAACAATTTTCCATTTTCTGCTGTTTAGTCCTTTTTCATAATTAAATACTCAAACGGACAAATTAATTCACAAAAATTTCACAGATGTCAATTCACATATCACATACACAAAAAATAATGTTAAGATATTTTGTGACTTAGATATGTGGTCCTGAAACTACTGTTCCGACTAGGGTCCAAACCGGGCTGTTACACGAACCCACAATGACAATTTAGTAAGTCACACATTGATACAAATTTATCCATATCCAATATTATCAGACCATCATGGTGGATACCTTTGTTAACATACAGATACACAATTCCTTTTATAACTTATTCAATTATTTCACAGATCTTACTCAACTCTTAATCCCGAGCATATCAATATCTTATCATAAATATATGTTATTACAGAACTAACAAAATTTTTCCATAATTTACCATAAAAGTAGACATACATATCCTACTAGACTTACATGACAGATCATGCCAGAAGGGCCAAACAGAACATGCTGTAACAACTCGAATTAGGGCTTAATCTGAATAGTGGTTTCGAGACCATAAATCTGAAGTAGAAAAATATATGTCATGATTATTTTTGAGTTTATGACATGATTGCATGATAGTGAGAAAATTTTATGAATGAATTTTTATGAAATAGTGATAATTTGTCATTTAGGACTAAATTGCAAAAATTGTAAAATATGACTTTCTAGAAGTTTTAAGGATGAAATAGCATTAAAAAATTATTAGAGGTCCTTATTTAGCAATTAGACCAATTTTTAGCACTATAGACAAAAATGCCATGGAAGGAAAATTTCTTCTAAAGACAGGGTACAAGGGAATTTTTGTCATTTGGTTTATTAATGAAATAAAAAGGGAAAATAAAGCAAAAATCTTACCCATCTTCTTCTTCTTGGTACTGAAACTTAAGGGCTCTCCATAGCTAGGGTTTTGACATTTTCAAGCTCATAAGTAAGTGCAATTTAGCCCTATTTTTAATTCTCTTCGTATTTTTGAAATTCTCGTAGCTTAATCTAGCTATTTCTACCACTAATTTGAGCTAGGGTTTATGTTCAAAAATATACCCATGCATGACATGCAAGTTTTTGATGCCTTGTGGTAGAATATGAAAGGTTAAAGTGTAGTAAACATTTTTTTCTAAGTGATTTTTCATGAAAATCCCTAATAAGGACTAATTTGTAAAGATAAGAAAATGTGTAGTAAAAGTGTGAATTGATGAAAAATAGGGCTGTGACGGCCCCATTTTGGCCCTAATCGAAAAAGTGGTTTCGGGACCATGAAACCGAGTAAAAAAATTAAAATTAAATATTAATTCTCTGTGTATTGAATGTGCATGCTTAGATATGTTGAAGTTCGTATTTGAAATTTTGAAGTTTGGGTGCTTAATTACTATGAAAGGGCTAAATTGCATCAAATAAATTATATGAATGCTAAAAGCTAAAGTGACATGTTTCTTTAATATTAGGGTCTTAAACGGTAAATAAGCCATTCATGAAGTTGTTGTACGGTAGTGGGGGTTAGTAAGCATTATTATGTGCATGATGTACATATATATATATATATATATTATACACTATATGAAATGTGAATAAAACAATGTGATGAAAATAGGTGATAAAAACAATGTATATATATATATATATATGTGGACGAAAATAGCCTTTACTAAGTGGAAAAGAAATTCATTTTAAAAGGGGCTAGTATGGTAATCTATTAGTCCATTATATGTTAATTAAAGAAACATAAAAATTTGCTTTGTAACGCCCTGATTTTCGGGATTTTTCGGGTTTTGTGAATTTTTAGTGAAATTTTAAAATTTTGGTGTTCTGAAGGTTGAAAATGTATGTACACGTGTTAGTGGGCCTTTAGAAGGCCCAAGCTTAAGTTAAAACCCGGTAAAATCTTAAGTTGGATTTTCAAGTGAAAGGGGACTTGGTTAAGTGGGCCTTTAAGAAAAATCGTGTAAAATATGTCACAAAGGGAGCCTTGGTAGAGTGGCAAGGTGGTGCCACTAAGCTCCTAAAAAAAAGTGGCGCCTAAGTGGGTATGCAAGGACAAGGGTTCGAGTTATAAGGTAAGCATAGTGTTTTTTTAATTTTTAAAGCATGAGCCTAATTTAAGTGGGAATTCGGCAAGGGGCTTCAGGGACTTGGGCCGATTGTTTTAGGGGAATTATTAGGGTTTTGTCTTTTTCTATTTTCTGTCATGAGAGTTAGGGTTAGCCACCTTAGGTGTTATTATTTCTTTTCAGTCAAAAAAGCCGAAATTGGCCTCCCTAAGAGTATCTAGCCGATTTCTTCTTCTTCTTCCTCTCTATCATTGCTTTTCTTCTTTTCTTTTTACTCTGTTGATCTTCCCCTTAGCCGAACACTCTATCATACTCAGATCTGCAATTTCTTTCGATTCTATCCCTCCAAAAATAGCCATAGCCGATTGCTCAAAGTGCCAGAAATCCTGAAAACTGCTTTCTTTTTTGCCAATTTCTTGTAAGCCGAATTACCCCTATTCCTTTCACTTGTTGTGGCCGATTACTACATTCCCTTGAGCCACTTCATTGTCGACACCATCACCCAAACTCACAGCTCAAATCGTCATCTTCTTCTCTAGTTGAAAAGCCGAAATCACCATTAGTGTAGGGAGATAGCCGAAAATTTCAGATCTCATAGTTAAGGGTTCTACTAACGTTCAAGGGGCAGATTTGCATCAGATCTGTGTAGGAATCGAAGAGAAACCATTGGTAAGTGTTTAATACCTCAGATCTGTTCAATATTTCATGTGTTGGAAAAGCCGAAAGTCCCTAAAGTTGGGGACTTTGCCGATTTGGACTTTTAGTAAATCAAGTGGTGTTTTTCTTTGTTCTTTGAGTGATAGTTGCGAAGGAGGCGAGCAAGTGAGGCAGTAAAGGCATCGGAGTCATCGGATCTAGATCTAAAGCGATCTAAATCGGTAAAGGTAAGATTTTTAGGCCATTAAGGGGTATGGCCGAATGTGGTAAAGGATTGTAGCTTTGGTTTTTCGTAGATCTATTGATTAATCAATTAGATTTTGGGTTGTAGGAACTGTCGCATAGGAGATCTCGTTGGTGAAACCGCAAAACAGGTGTGTGATTCTGAACCCCTTCATTGTGCATGTTGGCAAATGCCGAAAAGCTGAAATGCCAAAGATTGGGCACCTCGAGGGCTTGTGAGAGTGCGAACACTCACAAGTTGGTAGGGAAACTTTGGATATGAAATCGGTACTGAAGGGGGAGTTAGCCACGAAATTTTGGGCGTTACGGTAAGTTGGGGCCTCGGTGGGCCGAGTATGGGCCCAATGGGCAATTTGGGCCCATTTAGGTAAAAATGGGTTTAAGGGTAATAAAATGAACTGTAGGCGTAAGAACAGCTAAAACAAGGTAACTGAATATGAAATTTGGACTAAACGGGCCTAATGGGCTAATTGACGAAATAGGGCTCATTAGGGGTTTTAGGGCTTAAGAGCTAAAACAATTAAACTGTGTTAACCGAATTTCTGTAACGACTATGGGATTAGTAGAGACTGTAACAAGCATAAAAACTGTAATATGAGAGCAAAATTACTGAAATACCCTTAGGGTGAGAAATTACTGTTTTGCCCTTAGGTAGCAAATTTACCGTTATACCCCTAGGGCTAAAAACCGACTGAATTGTTTGACATGACTATTATTGTTACTGCATATCATGATGTATGTATGTTTGATGCATGGGGTTTGGGTTTGATATTGGAGGAAGTGTGAGTGGCACTGCCACGTTACTGAAAGGGGCTATGCCTCGTATTGTTACTGAATGGGGCTTTGCCTCGTATACTCTTTATCTGAGCAGCCATGCTGCAACTGTGGTGTGTGGGCTGGGTGGGTCGAGTTATTCCCCACATGGTGTGTTGGCTGGTACGGGTGGTGTGTAGCGGTTGGTGGGTTGAGTAGTCTCCCCAATTGGGTTGCATTCATACTGTTATACTGTACTGTACTGTTATGGGCCTATGGGCCAAACTGTTATCTGAATAGGGCTTCGGCCCAGTATCTGTAATCTGAATAGGGCTTCGGCCCAGTATTTGACTGAAACTGGCTAGGGCTCAGGTCTAGTGGGCTCGAGCCGATGTGGGCTTTGGATGGGTTCTGCACACACTGAGTTTTCCCAAACTCACCCCTCTCTTTCCATCCTTGCAGGTGAGCCCTAGATCATGACTTGGTTGCTGGGAGGGATTCAGAGTGGCCACGAAGACCGAACTCGTATTTTAATTGGTTTATTAATTTAATTATTTTTACTATTGGTTTTATTTTGCTATGGGTTGTAATAAGGCCACTTTATCTGTTTTTACTTGGGACTTTCAACTATTCTATTTCATCCATAATTACGCACTGTTTTCGAAAATTAAACAAATGTTTTCTTAACCAACCTGTTATTACAAGAGACTAAGTAAGATAATAAGGTTAAAGTGAACCGCTTAACAAATGAAATAGAGATTGAGTTGAGTAGTTATTAAAACAGGGATTTTCAAAATAGGAAATCAAGCGTTGCTTTCCAAAACACACCATCGGACTTAGTAAATAAGGCGGCGTAGGATAGTATAGGTGATGTAGCCCACTGGACATGGCCATAACGTCTGGGCCGGGTTCGGGGTGTTACATGCTTCATATTTCCTCTTGTTATTGCCGAAACACAAAGAAAAAAGAAGAAGGAAATCCAAGGACTTTTGGCCATGAAAATTGCTGGAATTAAAGGTATGTTTGAATGATTTTTAGTAAATGTTTATGAATTTAGGATGGTCAATGCATGGCTTAGTTAGCCCATGATTAAATTTCTCAAATTATTGAGTACTTGTACATTCGGCAATTTACTCTAAGTTGAGGAATTGTAATAGATGTTAAAGAATTGATGCATGGGTGTTAAATTTGTTCATATCATTGTCGAAGGAGCTCAATATTAAGAAATGGATTAGCTAAATGCAATTTAGATGGATTGAAAGTGTTTACCGAATGTGTGAGCTTAAGTGAATGTGGTTGCCGTGTGTGTTTTTATTTAAGAGAGTATTCGGTTATGATCAAATTGTATGATGAAATTAGTGTTGAATGTTTTTGATTGAAATGTGTATAATTATAAGTGAGATTGAAGTTGTTAAATTGTTAGTATGTACATGCATGTTAGCCGAATTTAAGCTTAAATAAGGATTTGAATAAATGTTTGAGTAATAAAGTATTACAAGTCGAATATGTATATGCTGTATGTGTGCTTTGTTAGCCTTAAGGGACATTCGGCTAAAGTTGTTGAATTTGGGAAATGAGTTAATGTTAGTATATATATACATATGGTTGCTGAATGTGTCTAATATTAAAGAATGTGATAGTTTGATAATTGAATGTTAAGTTATGCTTTATGGTCGAAGGTGTTTTTGACAAAGAACGTTTAATTTAATTGTGAATTGAAATGAATAAAAAAAAGGAAGTTCTTGTATGTGTGTGGATAATAAAGAATGGATAAATTTGTATAAGGGTTAACATGTTAATTAGCTGAGTGGCAACTCTTTGTAACGAAGATGAACTTTGATCATTGTTAAGGTCATTGCCGAAATTAATTATTGAGCGGTAAATTTTGTTGAATTAAAGCTCAAGAGCAAAAAGGAAACAAAGTTGGATCGAGGTAAAACGAAGTTGGTCGAGTAATCGAAATTGATCGTACGAAATTGTCGAGGTAAGTTCTTAAGCGACTAAACTCAGGATGGTATGTTTAAAGATTTTATAAATATAGTAAAGTGAATGTTGATTTTATATTCATATATACAACGTGTCGTATGATGGTTTGATTCGATAAATTGAACCGAAAGTAGCTAAGTGGTTTGAATGGGAATGGGAATAATGACACTATGTGTCGAAGGTGTGTTATAACGAATGAATTGAGCTGAATGAAGCTAGGATGTTTAAATTAATATAGAAAGGGGAATGTATTGCGCCGAATGCCCATGGATTTATTTGAGGTGTTCTAGTTACCGTAATTAAATGTGCTGAATGTTATCTGGATGGTTAAATGTGATATTTAGGTGAATGTCTTATAACCGAATGTGATAAATACATGGATTAATACAGTTGAATATGATTTATATATATATGTTTGATATAACTAAGCGTGTATAAATGTGTGGTTGGATAAATTTGGATGTCCATATATGTTTGATTGGATATAACTAAATGTGTATCTAGGTGTGGTTTGATATAATCGAATATGATGGCTTGATGTGATTTTGAATTGGAAATGATAATTTTAAGATATCGATGGTGTTCTGAAATGATCGGTAGTGCAAGCTGTGTATTTGTGATATATCCGGCTATAAGCCTAGCAGGCCTTGTGCTGGTGAGTTTTATCAGGTAATAACCTAGCAAGTTTATATCGGCGATTTAATTTAAGTCTATCTCTATGCGTTTTCTTATTGAAGTGGAAATTAAACCAATAATATGTTCGAAGTGTTTCTTAATTTGGCTATCAAGGTTATTATATGTATGCTTATATGGAATTAGTAGATTCAGCTATATGCGTGCTTATATAGAAATGATATATTCAGCTATATTTTTCTGTTATGTGATTGTTAATATGAATTACTATTTTTGGACTAAAAATAAGCCTATATCGAAATGGTATGTTACGATATATGTGATATTATAAAGAAGTTTTGCAGGGTTGGCTAAAAGAAATGTTTTATTAGACAAAAATGGTGGATGTCAGGAGTGAAGATACAGAACTTATTGTATAATTCTGTTTGTGATATAATAGAATACGGTGAATCTTATATTTAACCTTTTAGGTAAGTAAACATATGACGTTATAAGTGATCAAAGGACTCGGCTAAATGGCCAGGTATGGACTAGCTTGTTGCCTATGGAAGATAATGTAGGTAAGTACTTTGAATATGTATGATAAATTAAGTATAATAGAAATGAAAATCTATAGGAAAGTAAAATTTGCTATAAAACAGAATCTTGCAGTAGCAATGACATTAGTTTGAAAAATCGGTAAAAATATGAAATTGAAGCTTATTGTGTCTATTTTCATATGAAGAAGCGAAACAGGTAAAGGAGTTATAATTTATAAGATATTTAAGTTTTTGTGAAATAGGGCCAGAGCAATTTTCTAGATCACCTATTCTAAATTTAGAAATTCACTATAAATTGTACAAAAATAATTAGGAGGTATACTTTATATGTACAGATTCATTATTGAGTATACTTTCAAGATAAATAAACGGCATAGTCATATGAATTTTTTACATGGAAAAAAATGGTTTGTAGTGAACAAAGGTCAAAGCAGTGGAGTCCTAAAACAGGGAAAACTTTAACTAATAAAATGTACTAATTGGCCCAACCAAAAATTCTGGAAAAAAATTTGAAAATAGATATATGAGTCTAGGTTTAGGGAAAATTTACGGATCTCAATTTCAAGTTTTGTAACTTGAGATATGATTTTTTTAGTGACTGTGACGCAGATGGACAGCTTAAAATGAATGTTGAAATCAATGTTTTAAAATTGTTCAAATGTTAAAATTAAGTTTATTAACACCTTAAGCTCGACTCTGGTGATGGTCTCGAGCATGGGGCGTTACGCATGGTTTGGAGATATGTTGTTTTAATCTGTAAATGTATATGATATGGATATTAGGACAGTGATTTTGATGTATGGTTTTTAAATAAATCGGCTAGTGAAGCAATGACATGGTTGGGTCAGTTATGAAATGAGTATGTCAAAATTTTTAATAAGTAAAATAAGTGAAGTTAATTAATTAGTTTATATGAATTAAAGAGTGTAATGGAGGTATATGTGATTGAGGTGGTTTAAAATTCATTTTTATGTTATGCAATTCAATTATCATTGAAATGATTTAATTGCTTAAGGCTTACTAAGCTTTCAAAGCTTACTCTGTGTGTTTTTCCTATGTCTTTATAGCTTCGGAGTCTTGCTCGGGTTGAAAGTCTGGGAGACGTCTTCACACTCTCTAGTTTTCGTTTCGGTAAATAAGTGTTTTGAGATGTGGTTAAGTGGCGTGTATAGGCTAGTCTCGATGATTCATTTTGATTTGTACATGTATAAGCGATGCGAAAATGGCTTGTTTATTATGTCAAATTAATTTAGCACTTTGTTTAAATAATAGTTACACATGTTGAGGAATCAACCAGAGTATAATATAAGTTTGGACTATGCTTGATATGTTGTTTGTGGTTTTGATATTCTATGATATTTCAAACAATAATATTCATATATCGAATAGGTTATGTTTTATTATAAATTGGTGTGTAATTCTGGTAATATCTCGTAACCCTTTCGGCGATGGATTCGGGTTAGGGGTGTTACAAAGGGCTTTTATGAGCACTAATGAAGTTCGGCTAGGCTTGGGTAACCAAGAAAATAAGTGCATTCCATTATATGAGTTTAGAGACCATTTTGCAAACATGCAAAAGTTTAGGGGAAAAATTATAAATTTTTTCGCAATGGAAATTATGGGCTATTTAGCCAATGTGAATATTAAATAAGCTTAATTTGTCATTTTAGATCTGGATCGAAACTGAGGAAAAAGTAAGGTGGTGGACTAAATCGAACGTTCACTCGCATTTTGGATCAGAGGTAAGTTGTATGCAATAAATTAGATTTATGCATTAAGAAAATTTATTGTGATGACTTTCCATCCATAAATTTGATGAATATGAATTTATTCAAGAGAAGACGAAGTTATAGTTGATAAATCCCGGTTAAAGGTTAAGGAATACGAAGGATACCATAGTCATAACATGAAAAATTGTAAGTCCCGTGTAAGACCATGTCTGGGACATGGCATCGGCACCGAACCAAGATCCCATGTAAGACCATGTCTGGAACATGACATTGGCATCGACATGTGGTCACGTATAAGACCATGTTTGGGACATGGCGTCGGCACCAAAATGAGACTTAGATCCCTTGTAAGGCCATGTTTGGGACATGGCATTGGCATCAGTTTTTGATCTCGTGTAAGACCATATTTAGAACATGGCATCTACATCGACATAAGATCTCATGTAAGACCATATTTGGGATATGGCTTTGGCATCGACTTGAGATCCCATGTAAGACCATATTCGACATCCTATCATTAGAATGACAATCGGATATCCTTTGATATTCTAAGTAATTTAACGGGGAGAGTATTTAAGCTAATAATTTAAAGAGATAGACTAAAGTTTTATGGTAAGTGATACAGGTGTATATGACTAAGTTACGAGAAAATGATCACATAATGATATGAGTATGATGATGAGAAATGCATGAGTAAGAATACGAAATGTTATGAATGTGTTGGTAAGCAATAGCATGAGTAACCCATGTTATTGTTTTAAGAAATTATATGACATTTCATGATGTTTTATTGGAATGTTATTTCCATGATTCATGTTTCTATTTTATTTGATGCAACTTACTAAGCAATTATGCTTACTCCTTTTCTCTTTCCTTTTCCTTGTAATCTTGCCAAGCTAGCTCGAGGATCATTAGAAGTCGGAGCTTGAAGTTACACTATCAAGTCTTCCATTTTGGTGTAGTTTAGTTTAGCTATTTTGAGTATGGCACGTATAGAAAACTTTGTAATTTTGGTATGTGTCATTTTGAGGAGCCAAATGTGTTGGCTATTGGTATTACCTAAGTTATGTTGTAATGGCCTTTGGAAAAAGGGCTAATATTGTTAAGTTAAATTATGCAATGTGAATGCCATTTGTGCTAGTAGGAAATTGCACTATTAAATAGGAGGAATGAATGTTGACGAATGCATGATTAATGTATGCCTCAAGTTTGAGTACCTTATGTTTATAAATGTCATATTGTGTGATGTTGAATTGGATCTTGTAGTTGGTTAAGTTTTAGGGTGGCAAATGGCTTGGAAAATAGCCGATACTTGTCCACACGGGTCGGCACATGAACGTGTGCTTAGGCCGTGTGTCAGTCTCATGGGCGTGTTAATAGACCGTGTGTCCCTTGCACCTAAAGTTAGCTAAGTTAGTGTCGCACACGAGTAGAGCACACGGGCGTGTGCTTTGGCCGTGTATATCTCATTTGTTCTTTGAAAAAATTCAAAGAGTTACACGGTTTGAGAGCACAAGCATGTCTACGTTGTGTGAGGGACACGGGCCATACACATGGGCGTGTGCTCGGCCGAGTAGAAACCCCTGTAGGTTTGAAATGTAACACCCTAAGTTTTTGGATTTTTTCAGGTTTTGTGAAATTTTAGTGAAGTTTTAAAATTTTGGTGTTATGAAGGTTGAAGATGTATGTACATGTGATAGTGGGCCTTTAGAAGGCCCAAGCTTAAGTTAAAACCCGGTAAAATATTAAGTTAGATTTTCAAGTCAATGGGGACTTGGTTAAGTGGGCCTTTAAGAAAAACTGTGTAAAATATGTCACAAAGGGAGCCTTGGTAGAGTGGCAAGGTGGCGCCACTAAGCTCCTAAAAAAAGTGGCGCCTAAGTGGGTACTCAAGGACAAGGGTTCGAGTTGCAAGGTAAGCGTAGTGTTCTTTTTAATTTTTAAGCATGTGACGGGCATGTGACTAATTTAAGTGAATTTCGGCAAAGGCTTTAGGGACTTGGGCCGATTGCTTTAGAAAGATTATTAGGGTTTCGTCTTTTTCTATTTTCTGTCATAAGAATTAGGGCTAGCCACCTTAGGTATAATCTTTTCTTTTACTGACAAAAAAGCCAAAACTTGCCTCCCTAGAAAGCTTCTAGCCGATTTCTTCTTCTTCACCTCTACCATTATTTTCTTCAATTTTCTTTTTCCTCTTTGATCTCTTCCCTAGCCGAACACCCTTCTTGTTCAGATCCACTCTTTCTTTTGCTCCCATCCTTCTCAAAAACACCCATAGCCGATTGTTCAAAGTGCCAGAATCCCGAAAGCTTCTTCCTTTTACCGAATCCTTCTAAGCCGAATTACCCCTATTCCCTTCACCTGTTGTGGCCGATTATTACATCCCCTTGAGCCACATCATTGTCGACACCATCACTCAAACCCATAGCCCAAATCGTCATCTTCTTCACTTGGTGAAAAGCTGAAATCACCATAATTTTAGGGAGATAGCCGAATTTGCAGATCTCAGAGATAAGGGTTCTACTAACATATAAGGGTTAGATCTACTTCAGATCTAAGTTTAAATCAAGGTAAAAGCAGTGGTAAGTGGTTATCAACTCAGATCTTTAAGATATTTCATACTTTGGAAAAGCCAAAAGTCCCTAAAATTAGGGAGGTTGTCGATTTAGTCTATTAGTGGTTTAAAGTAGTATTTTGGTTCTTTTTGGGTGTTAGTTAGCAAGGAAGGTGATCAAGCAAGGAGTGGAAGGCATCAGTATCATCAGATCTAGATCTAGTGCACCTAAATCGTCAAAGGTAAGTTTTAATGGCCATGGAGGGTATGGCTGAATGTGGTAAAAAGGTTTTAAGTGAGTTTCGATTCAAATTAAATATTGGAATAGTCTAATATGTTAGGTAATCATTGTAGGAGAAGTACAAGAGAGATCTCGCCGGAATAATCGCAAAAACAGGTGTGTGTTTCGAACACTCTTCAATGCTCAAATCGGTAAAAGCCGAAAAGTCGAAATGCTAAAGTTTCGGCATTTCGAGAGCTTGTGAGTGTGCGAACACTCTCAAGTTGGTAGGAGAAGGTTGGTTTTGGAATCGGCACTGTCAGGTGGGCTGACTGCGAAATTTTGGGCACTACGGTAAGTTAGGCCTTGGTGGGCCGAATATGGGCCCAATGGGCAATTTGGGCCCATTTGGGTAAGAATAGGTTTAAAGACAATAATATGGACTGCAGGCGTAAAAGCTGTTAAAACAAGATAATGGATTAGAAATTAAGGCTTAAATGGGCCTAATGGGCTAAATTGGCATAGTAGAGCCCATTAGGGGTTTTAGGGCCTAAGGGCTAAAACTGATAAACTGAATTAAATGAGTTTCTGTAACAACCACTGTAATAGTAGAGGCTGTAATAATAATAAAACTGTAATAAGAGTACAGAATTACTGAAATACCCTTAATTACTGATTTGCCCCTAGGTGGAAAATTACCGTTATACCTTTAGGGCTAGAATCGACTGTACTAATGACATGACTGTATTTGTTAATGTATACCATGATATATGTATGTTTGGTGTATGGGATGGGTTTATTATTGGAGGAAGTGTGAGTGGCACTGCCACGTTACTGAAAAGGGCTATGCCTCGTGCTATTTCTGAAAGGGGCTTTGCCTCATATATTGTTTATCTGAGCAGCCCTGCTACAACTATGGTGTGTGGGCTGAGTGGGTCGAGTTAATCCCCACATGGTGTGTTGGCTGGTACGGGTGGTGTGTAGTGGTTGGTGGGTTGAGTAGTCTCCCCAATTGGGTTGCATTCATACTGTTATACTGTACTGTACTGTTATGGGCCTATGGGCCAAACTGTTATCTGAATAGGGCTTCGGCCCAGTATCTATTATAAGGCTTTGGCCCAATATCTAAAATCTGAATAGGGTTTCAGCCCAGTACCTGATTGAGACTGGTTAGGGCTCAGGCCCAGTGGGCTCAAGCTGATGTGGGCTTTGGATGGGTTCTGCACACACTGAGTTTCCCCAAACTCACCCTTTTCTTTTCCATCCTTGCAGGTGAGCTCTAGAGCGTGACTTGGATGCTGGGAGGGATTCAGAGTGGCCACGAAGACTGAACTCGCATTTTAATTGGTTCATTAATTTAATTACTTTCTACTATTGGTTTTATTTTGTTATGGGTTGTAATAAGGCCACTATACCTGTTTTTATTTGGGATTTACCACTGTTTTTATTTCAACCACAAATACACACCGTTTTCGAAAATTAAACAAATGTTTTCTTAACCAACCTGACATTACAAATGGCTAAGTAGGATAATAAGGTTAAAATGAATCGCTTAACAAATGGAATAGAGATTAAGTTGAATAATTAATGAAACGGGAATTTTCCAAAAATCAAGCATTGCTTTTCAAAACTCACCATCGGACTTAGTAAATAGGGCAGCGTAGGATAGTCTAGGTGACGTAGCACACCGGACATGGCCATAACGTCTAGGCCGGGTTCGGGGTGTTACATGAAATGCATATAGATTCGACACGATCTAGGGACATGGACGTGTGCGACCACACTGCCTGCTCACACAGGCGTGTCCCACTTCACTCGGGCGTGTGGCCCTGTTTCAAGCAAAAAAATTCTAAGTGCTTGAAAGTTCCCAGATTGTTTTCAAATCGATACCGACGTATGTTTTGGGCCTCGCAGGCCCATATAAGGATATCAATAGAGTGTATGAAAATTTTTAAATAGTAATAAGATTTTATACTCGAGTTTATATATGTTTAAGCATGATTAAGTACGTAATGCCTCGTACCCTATCCTAACGTCAGACACCAGTAAGGGGTGTTACATTTAGTGGTATCAGAGTGGTATCAGAGCTAGCGTTTAGTCGATTCTAGGACTAACCTAGCATATGCACGAGTCTAGTTATACATGCGATACTTATGCATTTATGAGATATGATAGTATAATGACTCCTAATAGTTTAAATGTGTCCTCTTATAGTAAATGGATCTCGAAAGAGTAGAGGGAGACAATGTAGAAAGCAACGCACCGGCTCCCTGTAACAACCCAATTTCAAGTTTGATTAGAACAGGTGGTTTCTTGACCACTTAACTGAGTCAAAATATTATTTTTATTATTTTAATATGTCTTACAACATGATAGAATTATTGTACGAAAGTTTCGTAAAGAAATTTTACCATTTGAATAGTTAATTCGGTAAAAAAGACTAAATCATGTAAAGCGATAAACTTGAGTTCTATTAATAGAATGGCTTCAATGACTTTGGCTTTATTAATTGAGGTCATTGCATGGTAAATATACCATGAGCAATATGGATAGACAATTATGGGTTTATAAAAAATGATTTACAAGTTGTTTTTCAAGGTTAAAATTGTAAAATAGTTAATATATGTTATATTAATAAAATAGAAATATGTGTCTAATTCATCTTTAACCATCGAAAATAGGGTTTAGAAACACCATAGATGAATTCTTCATTCGGCCAAAGCAAATTTCTTGATTAAGGTACGGTTTTCGTCTCGTTTTTAGTGATTTCTATATTTTTGAGCTCATTGTAGCTCGATATAACTAGCCCGTGCCTCAATTTCTAAAAGTATTAATGTTTTTGAAATGTGCCATTACTGAATCCATGTATGTTTTTATGTTTGTTGATAGATTATTGATAGTTGTTAATAGATATACAAGTTTTATAAAGTGATTTTTGACAAAATTAAGTATTTGGGATTAAATTGAAAAATATAGAAATATTGTGGTTAGAAATGAGAAATAAGTGAAGATATGGGCTTTGTAGAGACTATAAAGAATTTGGCTAAATACACGTATAATGGGATTTGGTGTATTTTGCATATTTATTTATTAAGGACTAAAGTGTTAACATGTGAAAGTATAAGGGGCTATTTTGTAAATAGGCCAAATTACATGTCTATGGATTAAATTGAATGTGTTGGTGATTAAATGGGTTGAATTTGAATTAATTAGATCAAGATAAACAAATATCAAAACTTGATCGGGGGACATGGAAGGTATCCGAGTAGATATCGAATTTACGAGCTATTACGAGGTAAGTTCATATAATTAGAATTGAACTTTTTATATATTTTTAATTAGTGAATCAAATATTTGTATATTGTATAAATGAATTATTGAATTAAAATGCCTATTGGTTATATGCTTTGATTAAGTATCGAGTCCCGTTTGAACTGTAGAAAGTCATAGGATACAAGTTACATGTCACTAGGGTTACCGTTTGGTCTAGCTCCTGCATTCGTTTCTGACACACCACAACTCATGAGCTTACCGTTCAACCTTTGGGCTTATCGTTCAGCCTTCGGGCTTATCGTTTCAGCTCTACGGAGCTTACCATTTAGCTCGTTTGAGCTTACGGTTTACTGACTCAGGAGAAGCATGCTGATTCTGGCTCGAAAGAGCATACATGATGAATTAACGGATTACCGATTATACACTTAGTGTGTATCACCCAAGTATCCTGTAACGCCCTAATTTTTTCGGGTTTTTGAATTTTGCTTGAATTTATCTTTGCATGTCTTGATATGCTAAAGTAGTGAATTAAGTGTGTTTAGTGGATCTTTAGTAGGCCTAGGGTTAAGCCTAAGGTCTGGCAAAATTTCTATTTTTGGCCTTAGGTGGAAGTGGATTGGAGCTAAGCAGGCTTTTAAATTAAAGTTGGGATTTTAAGACACAACAAAACATGTGGTAAAGTGGCAAGGTAGCGCCATTTAGAGCTCCAGGAGTTGGCCTGTAGAGGCTTGTGAGGGAGCTAAGGATCTAATCCCTTGAGGAGTAAGGTTTTTATTTTATTGCAAGTGCTTAGTAAGAGGGGGACTCCAAGTTAAATTTTAAAGGAAGGAGTTTGAAGTGTTCATGGGATTGGATTAAGGAGTGATAAGGGGAAAAAATTTAGGGATTGAGTATGAAGGGAGTGCTGGCCGAATGAGGGACTGTTTGATGTGCAAATTCAGCTAGGGGGTAAGGCTAGCATTTTTGGCATTTGTTATATGTGTGTGCCGATTTCTTTTGGTAAATCTTTCGATATTTTGCAAGTGTGGTCAGTTTTTTTGTGCCGAATAGTATAGTTCATTTGAGGGCTCTTTATTCTTTCTTTTTCCTTCTCATTGTTGGTTCTAAAAGCCGAAAACCGAAAGTGGTAAGCTTTCTTTGTGCCGACTTGTTCAAAGGACTGAACCCTTTCTCATTCCTTCTTCTTAAAGCCGAAACCTATACTTCATATCTTCTTTTCTTCTTCTTCATCATCGGTTTCCCTAAGTTCTCTTGGCCGATTGCTTCCAAAACCAGAAACCCTCAAGCCTCTAATCTTTCTGTCGACCATCTCCTCTCTTTTCATAAACTTCTCTTCTACTTCCACCTTTTCTTTCAAAATCGAAACCTCCATCGTGTGTTTTTTTCTGAAAGCTGAATCCCATAAATATCTCCTCTTCTTGCGTTCTAACTAGATCTATAATAGATCTGGACTAGGCCAGTGATAGGAGGCTCTCTTCTATCAAGACAAGCAAGTGAATCTTTAGGTAAGTGGCCTCCTTTCTGAATCTCTTTTTTCTAGTGATTAGTAAAGAGTTGAAATCCCTAATCTTTTTCACTTGTCGGCCTTCCTCTTTGGTAATCGATTTAGAGTTTTCTTGTTGTCTGCTAGTGTTTCCATAGCCAAACTTAGGGGTTGAACTCGTGAAGGGTGTGGGTGAGCAAGTGATCACAAGGTGATCCAGATCTACTTGTTAGATCTCGGCCAATGTAAGTGTTTATTGAATTATTTGGTTATGGCCGAACGTATAGGGGGTGAGTGTTGATAGTTGTAATCGGCTTATGGAATAACATAGTGGGTAAACTGATTAGGTTGTTCACTCGTGGGATCTTGACATAGTTCGTAAACAGGTGTGTAACGACACCCTCTAGTAGATTAGATCGGTAAAAGCTAAAAAGCCGAAATGTCGAAAAGCTAGCATTTCATGGGCTTGCAAGCGTGCGAATGCTCGTGGGTCAATCTGAAATCACAGATCTAGATTAATGAACGGTAAGGGCTACTGTGCGTATTTTCGTGCACTTAGGTGGTTTTGGGCCTCGATGGGCTGGAATTGGGCCCAATGAGCTTCGGGCCCTGGGTAAAAGTATTCGGTAAGTGTTTTCTAGTAAATTGGATGTTAATTATGTGATAATATGTGTAAAATCTAACTGAGCGGGCCATAATAGCATGTGGGCTTCCTCGAACCCATTAGGGGTTTTAGGGCCTGATGGCACTGAATAAATAAATGGGCTATTTGAGTCGCTCAGAGCGACGTTAGATCTGTTAGAAGGTTGTATTAAGCGTGAGACTCAGAGACATAGCAAAATTACCAAAATACCCCTGAAGGGTGAAAGTTACCATTTTACTCCTAGATGCTAATTAACTGTTTTACCCCTAGAAATAGCTGATTGATTTGCATGTTACTATATCTGATATTCTGTATGCCGTGACATGTAATATTCTAATTTGCATGGGGTTGGGTTATGGATATGGAGGAAGTGCTTAAGTGGCTTCGCCACGTAATCTGTTAAGAGGCTCTACCTCGTATTACTATTCCGATGGCTTGGCCACGATTTTGTAATAGCAGCACTGCTGCGACTGTGGTGTGTAGGGCTGGGTGGGTTGAGTTATTCCCCACATGGTGTGCAGGACTGGTACGGGTAGTGTGTAGGGCTAGATTGGGCTTGGGCTTTGCATAAATGCATATATATACACTGATTTGTTTCTATAATGGGCTTAAGGCCCACTCTGTATCTAAAAAGGGCTAAGGCCCAGTTTAATCTGTATCTGAATAGGGTTTCGGCCCAGAATGAGCTTGCACTGGTCTGTGACACTGGTTGGGTTTCTTTACACACTGAGTTTTCACAAACTCACCCTCTCTTTTCCATCCATGCATGTAACCCCCAACCATAGAGGACTTGGAGCTGTGAGGGATTCAGGGTGGCCACGTGATTTAGTTTCTTGTTTATAGTTTTCTAAATTTACTTTATTAATGCTTTATTTTAATTTTGGTTTTAAGTTGTAATAAGGCCGTTCATGTAACACCCCAAACCCGGTCTAGACGTTATGACCAGATCTGGTGCGTCACATGATCCTAACCTACGCTTATAACCTTTTAACTTGTTGAGACTTAGGTGAGGTTCGAATCAAATTAGAGAGCTTGCGAAAAACCAGTTCATTAATCCTTAAAGTTATCCATAGTTAATCTTAAAGCATTTTGAAAACATAGTTAAGATTTTGAAATCCGCGCAGCCTACGTCTAGTAGATTCGATATAGCAGGATTTAAAACATTAAAGAAAATAAACCCATAAAGAAAATTTAAAAGCGGCCTTATTACAAATTTAAAACCCAAAAATAACTTAATAATAAAATACTTTAAACAAAATGAAAACCAGTACTGCAGATACTGTGGCCACTCCGAATCTCTCGCAGCTCCAAGCCCACTATGGTTGAGGGTTACCTGCAGGGATTAATTAAAAAGGGTGAGTTTGGCAACTCAGTGTGCAACAATATCTCAACCATAGGCCAAAACAGATCAAGCCTCAGAAACAGGTTTAATTGGGCCTTGGCCCATTACAGGAATCAGATTAAGCCCAAAGGCCCATAACAGAAACAGATCAGATATAACATTATGCAAACAAAACCCAACCCAAATCCATCCTTAGCACCCCCGTACCAGCCTTACACCATGTGGGGAGACTACTCGACCCACCCAACCGCTACACGCCACAGATATTTGCAGCGAGGCTGCCAGATATAATTTGCAGTAAGACTGCCAGATAACATTTGCAGCGAGGCTGCCAGATATATTTGCAGCGAGGCTGCCAGATATTGTGACGAGGTCACCAGATATAAATATTGTGGCGAGGCCACCAGATTTGCAGCGAGGCTGCCAGATAATAATGTGACAAAGTCACCAGATTGCAGCGAGGCTGCCAGAACGCTTCCTCCATCATAAACCCATGCCCCATGCAACATAAGAACATAAATACTAGCATGCAACATATAACATCTCATGCATCAGATATGCTCACATTAAATGGTAACTCATGTAGATACATAAAATCATACATTTCATACAGAATTGACCCTAGGGGTATAATAGTCTTTTTACACCTAGGGGTATTTTGGTAATTTTCCATATTTAAGGGTATTTTAGTCCTTTTCATATTTTCAGAGGTTTTGTGCAAATCCAATAAATTATTAGCCCCCATATAACCATGGAAGTCGAATTAAGCCAAATTTCCAATTTTGCCCTTTTTAGCCTAAAACCCCTAATGGGCCTTCCTATGTCCAATATCGTCTCAAACCCGTTAAGCCCAATTTTAGGTTTTAGTTTACCCACTTAGCCATGTTTTTATTATTCAAGTTTACCAGAAAGTCCTTTATGAACATATTCAAATTTGGGCTCGGAAGCCCATTGGGCCCGCTTTGGCCCACTGAAGCCCATCTTACCCCAAACGCTCGAAATTGCACCTTCTACAATTTCGCCAATGCCAACTCCTAATGTGACTCCAACAGAGTAATCGGTTACTCTTATTTCCTTTCAAGACTGACTTTTCGGTCACTTTTGATCGGTCACCTAGCACAGCTTCGATTATTTCGGCTTTTAGCCGTCCTAGTCTATGATGGGGATACGTTACACACCTGCTACCGATGAAATGTTGACGAAATCCACGTACGAAGAACCTACAATCGGATACTAACTATTAGTCTAATAATTGATGACCCAAGAGTTATAAGCCCCTTACCATAATCGGCCTATATGGCCTAGGATCGAAATCTTACCCCTTTCGGTTATGAACTAGATCACGATGTCCAACCACGCTAATCTACAATAGCCTCCTCTGCTGCACGCCTCTTGTCCACCCTAACGCATATAAGCCAGAGAAAAACCACAAGATCCTTAGTCTAGAACGTTAACCTTCCCCTAAGGGGGTTCGGCTTCTAGCCTTAATATCATAAGACTAATCGCTACAAGACCATGAGACACTTACCAATCTAAGTCCCAAATCACAGCTACTCCACTTGTTTCAACGAGGAAGAAAGAGTGTTGGAGGGTTACGATTTTTAGAAGAGAAAGAAATAGGGTCCCAAGCATCAAAGGTCTGACTAACAAGAGAATCAGGAAAAGAAGGAGAAATGATAAGTTTCGGTCAATAGGTAAACAAAGGAGGTGTTTCGGTCATACAGGGTATTCGGCCAAGGGGGTTGTAGTCAAAAGAATATTCGGTTTAGGGGTTTGAAGAAGAAGAGAAGAATAAGAGTGTAAAGGAAGTGTTTCGGCAAAGTGGTGTTTGCTTCCGGCTTTTTGTGACCTTTAACCAGAGAGTGAAGTCAAGAGAAGATGTGTGAATGATAGAAGAAGAAAATGGAGAAAAGTAAATGAGAAAGGAGGTTCGAGAGAGTAGAGAATGAGTATTCAGTTTAACCAAAAGAAGAACGGTACACAATAGGCTTCTTTAGAAGTTCCAAATTCGGCAATGAGGTGCAATAGTGGTTCGGCTACAAGGTTATTGAGAGGAACGAAATGGCCAAAAGAAATACCTAATAGACTTATGAAAAACGACAAAAGAGTGAGAGTTTTGCTAACCTAAAGGGATCGGCTCATACACCTCAAGAGGACCTTAGGCAATCGGCATACTAAGTCCCTAATTGCCGAAATTACCTACACCAAAAGTCCTTCAACCGATTATCATTTTTTTAAAATTCAAAGGCTCCACAAATCATTCCTTGATTTGCTCCTCAACCTCCTCCATGATTTACTCTTTGACCAATTCAAATCTCTTCCAACCAGAGTTCAATTCCGCCTCAAACTCCTACCTGCACAAGCTGAAAAAAAATAAAACGCTACCTCTGCAACTTCTGGCGCTTGAACCCCTGACCTCTAAGCTCATTTAGGCGCCACCTTTTAAGGAACCTAGTGGCGTCTCCCTTGCCACTTTACCACTGATTCATTTGTGTTATACTTCTCACGCAATTCCTTAAGACCCTTATTTCCACTGATCCCCTATTTCCTAAGGCAAAAATTAAAAATTTTGCCGAGCTTCCAACCAACTCATGGGCCTTCCATAAGCCCATTAACACTTCCCAAACATGCATTACACACCTGATTACCAACATTTAAACATTTTAACAGACAAAGACAAATCTAAGAAAACCCGAAAATTAGGGCGTTACAACTCTACCCTCCTTAAGGAAATTTCGTCCTCGAAATTTACCTTATCCAAACAAATGGGGATATTGCTGACGCATTGCCTCCTCTGGTTCCCAAGTAGCTTCCTCTCTGCCATGATTACGCCATAGTACCTTTACCAATGGGACTGATTTTCTTCTTAAAACCTTCACATCTCGATCCAGAATCTGCACAGGTTCTTCCTCGAAAGTTAAGTCAGACTGAACTTCCACTTCTGTAACTGGTAGAATATGGGCAGGGTCAGAACGATATCGTCTCAGCATAGATACGTGGAACACGTCATGGATTCTATTTAACTCTGGGGGTAATTCTAACTGATACGCCACCGGGCCCACTCGCTTAAGAACCCGATAAGGCCCAATAAACCTCGGACTCAGCTTGCCTTTCTTACCAAATCTCAATATCTTCTTCCAAGGCGAAACTTTCAGAAAAACCATATCACCTACTGAATACTCAATCTCTTTACGCTTCAGATCTGCATAAGACTTCTGTCGATCAGATGCCTCTTTCAAACGGTCCCTTATTACCTTGACCTTCTCTTCAGTCTCTGCTACCAATTCAGGTCCAAGAACTTGCCGCTCGCCCAATTCGGTCCAACAACTAGGTGATCGACACTTACGCCCATACAATGCTTCATAAGGTGCCATACGAATACTAGCCTGATAGCTGTTATTATATGCAAACTCCGCCAACGGTAAATAGTCCTCCCAACTGCCTCGAAAATCGATAACACAGCCCCTCAACATATCCTCTAGAATCTGAATAACCCTCTCAGACTGACCATCAGTCTGAGGATGAAAAGCCGTGCTAAAGTTCAGCCGCGTTCCCAACGCTTCATGCAACCCTTGCCAGAACCGAGATGTGAATCTAGGATCTCGATCAGAAATGATAGACACTGGCACCCCGTGTAGTCGCACAATCTCTGCCACATACAATCTGGCTAACCTCTGAAGCGAATAATTAGTACGTACAGGGATGAAATGAGCAGACTTAGTCAACCTATCCACGATCACCCAAACCGAGTCCTTCTTTGACGGCGTCAAGGGCAACCCACTAACAAAATCCATGGTCACCCTCTCCCATTTCCAAAGTGGTACCTTTACTGGTTGCAGAAGTCCAGAAGGTAACTGATGTTCAGCTTTCACTTGCTGACAAGTCAGACATTTCCCCACAAATTCTGTTACTTCTCGCTTCAGTCCAGGCCACCAATACAACTTCTTTAAGTCATGATACATCTTATTACCTCCAGGGTGCATAGCACACAACCCTTTATGAGCTTCATTCAGAATTGCTTGCCTTAACTGAAAATCCTTCGGAACACAGATTCTACCGCGAAAACACAGAACTCCTTCACTGTTAAATCCAAACTCAGAAGTATTCCCGTTTTTAAGCTGCTGAAATCGAGCATCCAGAGACTCATCCCTTAACTGCTTTTCCTTAATCTCATCCACCCAAGTCGGTCTTACTTGCAATTCTGCTAACAAACTACCATCGTCATACAGACTCAAACGAGCAAACATAGCTCTCAGGTCAGATACAGTTCTACGACTTAGGGCATCAGCCACCACATTAGCTTTGCCTGGATGATACTCAATCACACAATCATAATCCTTAAGCAACTCGATCCATCTCCGTTGCCTAAGGTTCAACTCCTTCTGAGTCAACAAGTACTTAAGACTCTTATGATCTGTGTATATAATACACCTTTCTCCATACAGATAATGTCTCCAAATCTTAAGTGCAAAGATTACTGCTGCCAACTCCAGATCATGGGTAGGATAGTTCACTTCATGAGGTTTAAGCTGTCGCGATGCATAAGCAACCACCTTACCCTCTTGCATCAACACACAGCCCAACCCAACATGCGATGCATCACTGTACACGGTAAAATCTTTTCCAGACTCTGGTTGAATCAGTACAGGTGCCTCGGTCAGAACCCTCTTAAGCTTCTCAAAAGCTTCTTGCTGCAGCTGGGTCCAAACAAATGGTACGCCTTTCCTTATGAGTTTCGTTAATGGTGCTGCCATCACAGAAAATCCTTCTACAAACCTTCTGTAGTATCCAGCTAAACCCAGAAAACTCCGAATTTCGGCCACAGACTTCGGTGGTTTCCATTCCAGAATCGCTTCGATCTTTCGAGGGTCCACTTTAATCCCCTCAGCAGACACAACATGCCCCAAGAACGTCACTTCCCTCAACCAGAACTCACACTTACTAAATTTCGCATAGAGCTCCTTTTCCCTTAACACTTGCAGCACAACACGGAGATGCTCATCATGTTTCTCTTCAGATTCAGAATAGACCAAGATATCGTCGATAAAGACGACCACGAATCGATCCAAGTATGGCTGAAACACTCGATTCATCAGGTCCATAAAAGCTGCAGGTGCATTGGTCAGCCCAAATGGCATAACCAAGAACTCATAGTGACCATAACGAGTTCTGAATGCCGTCTTGTGAATATCCACCTCTTTCACCCTTAATTGATGATACCCAGATCGAAGGTCAATCTTGGAAAATACTGAAGCTCCTCTAAGCTGGTCGAACAGATCATCGATTCTTGGCAACGGGTACCTATTCTTAATTGTCAGCTTGTTCAACTGCCGGTAATCAATGCACATCCGCATTGACCCATCTTTCTTCTTAACGAAAAGCACTGGTGCTCCCCACGGAGACACACTTGGCCTAATGAAACCTCTATCCAACAGTTCTTGAATCTGCGCCTTTAGCTCCACCAACTCCTTTGGTGCCATTCTGTACGGTGCAATGGACACCGGTGCCGTACCAGGCAACAGATCGATCCCAACTCAACCTCTCGATTAGGAGGCAGACCTGGAAGCTCTTCTGGAAACACATCTTGGAAGTCCTTAACGGTTCTCACTTGATCCACAGTTAGCTCCTCAGACTCCGCTTGACTTATAAATGCCATAAAAGCCTCACATCCTTTACGAATCCACTTCTCAGCTCTTAATGCTGACACCACATTAGACAGATAATCTCTACGTTCACCAATCACCATAACTTCCCCATCCTCTGCGGTTTTTAAACTCATTCGCTTAGCAGCACAATCCAAAGTAGCCCTATGCTTTACAAGCCAATCCATTCCTAAGATTAGATCGAATTCTCCGAAGGGTAGCTCCATCAAATCTCCAGAAAAGATCTTTCCTTGAGTCTCCATAGGCACGTCTCTATACAATTTGTCTACCCTAACCGAGTGACCCAAAGGACTTAGTACCGTTACCCTACTCACTGTCTCCTCAGAACGTACTCCCAACGACCCAGATATAGCACATGCAACATAAGAGTGTGTAGATCCAACATCTATTAACGCAGTGAATGGTATACGAGAAATCAAGAACGTACCGGTTATGACGTCAGGGGCATCACCTTCCTCTCGTCGACGAGCTGCATAGACTAACGCTGGCTGACGAGCCTCAGCAAAACCAGCACCCCTACCAGGCGCTCCTCGTCCTCGACCATTTCCATTTCCACCTCTGCCTTGTCCACGACCTCTTGGAGCTGGTGGTCCACCCCTCACTGGCTGAGCAACCCTCTGATCTCTAACTTGATTCTGATCAGGTTCCTGTGGACAATCCTTAATTCTATGCTCCATCGACCCACATCGAAAACAGGCTCCAGTACGCTTCCGACACTCGCCCGTATGGATCCTACCACAACTCCTGCAACTCTGAGGTCTGACAGCATTCATTGGCACCGCTCGTACTGGTTCTGCCATCCTTGCTCTTTTAACATTCCTATTATTCCCACCAGATGATCCAGAATCCCTCCGGAAGCGGTTCCGATCCTTCTCGCGGTTCTGCCTCTCAGTACGCTTTATTTCCTCAGCTATCTTAGCTTTCTCAACTAGAGCAGCAAAATTACGCTCCCTCTGCGGAGCAATCAGCACCCTTAACTCATCCCTCAAACCGTCCTCAAAGCGCACACTACGCTCGTATTCAGTGGCAACTATCCCAGAAGCATATCGACTCAGCCTCAAGAACTCAGCCTCGTACTCAGATACCGTTTTACCTCCCTGAACCAAATTCAAAAATTCCTTCCGACGCGCGTCCACATAGCTAGCTCCAACGTATTTTCCTTTAAAGGCTGTCTTAAACAGCTCCCATGTTACCTCACCAGCTGCAGTTCCATCTCTTACTGTGAGCCACCACTGATAAGCCTCATCTCTAAGTAACGATACAGCTCCCTTCAGCTTCTGCTCCACAGAACAGTCCAGATCGTCCATAATTCGCTCTGTGGCCTCCAACCAATACTCGGCCACGTTTGGGGCTACACCAGACACACCCCTGAAGAATTCTGCTCCATTAGCTCGGAGTCGCTCAGATATCGCACCCCGAAATCCATTACCAGTACTCGCCCCAGCAACCCTTTCCAAAACTCGAAGCATCGCTTGTGATAGGGCATCATCCCCTACACCCCTATCATGAGATTCCACCTCTGTTGCTGGTGATACTGGTATCTCAGCTGCTGGTGCATGACCCGAAGAAGAAGATTCGGCTCGTGTGCTACCTCGGCCACGTCCACGGCCCCTACCACGAGCTGCTCGCGTACTCATTTCGTGTGTTCTGTTTTAGAAGTTTTATGAGTCAGATTAATATTTCAGTGTTTATTAAAGATATCTTATGAATAGTAGAGTTTCAAAGTTTATCTTCTTTCGCGGTAGCCTAGGTACAGTCTCAGTTTATCTATCAGAGTCTCTACAGTTTCAGTAATACCCTAGCTAAAGTATCATAATATAGTCTTTAGTCAGGCATACAATCAGAATTTTCAGATACAATCAGTAAAGTTCAGAAAACTTACAGGCTTGGGCCGGAGATTCGGTGTGCCACTACTTCGAAAGATCTCCTAGGATAACTTAATTTATTCTTTGAAAATAACCCCTTTTTTTTTTTTTTTTTTTTTTTTTTTTAGACCCGTTCCACAGCCGAGTTGTTGCAACTTGGCTCTGATACCACTAAATGTAACACCCCAAACCCGGTCTAGACGTTATGACCAGATCTGGTGCGTCACATGATCCTAACCTACGCTTATAACCTTTTAACTTGTTGAGACTTAGGTGAGGTTCGAATCAAATTAGAGAGCTTGCGAAAAACCAGTTCATTAATCCTTAAAGTTATCCATAGTTAATCTTAAAGCATTTTGAAAACATAGTTAAGATTTTGAAATCCGCGCAGCCTACGTCTAGTAGATTCGATATAGCAGGATTTAAAACATTAAAGAAAATAAACCCATAAAGAAAATTTAAAAGCGGCCTTATTACAAATTTAAAACCCAAAAATAACTTAATAATAAAATACTTTAAACAAAATGAAAACCAGTACTGCAGATACTGTGGCCACTCCGAATCTCTCGCAGCTCCAAGCCCACTATGGTTGAGGGTTACCTGCAGGGATTAATTAAAAAGGGTGAGTTTGGCAACTCAGTGTGCAACAATATCTCAACCATAGGCCAAAACAGATCAAGCCTCAGAAACAGGTTTAATTGGGCCTTGGCCCATTACAGGAATCAGATTAAGCCCAAAGGCCCATAACAGAAACAGATCAGATATAACATTATGCAAACAAAACCCAACCCAAATCCATCCTTAGCACCCCCGTACCAGCCTTACACCATGTGGGGAGACTACTCGACCCACCCAACCGCTACACGCCACAGATATTTGCAGCGAGGCTGCCAGATATAATTTGCAGTAAGACTGCCAGATAACATTTGCAGCGAGGCTGCCAGATATATTTGCAGCGAGGCTGCCAGATATTGTGACGAGGTCACCAGATATAAATATTGTGGCGAGGCCACCAGATTTGCAGCGAGGCTGCCAGATAATAATGTGACAAAGTCACCAGATTGCAGCGAGGCTGCCAGAACGCTTCCTCCATCATAAACCCATGCCCCATGCAACATAAGAACATAAATACTAGCATGCAACATATAACATCTCATGCATCAGATATGCTCACATTAAATGGTAACTCATGTAGATACATAAAATCATACATTTCATACAGAATTGACCCTAGGGGTATAATAGTCTTTTTACACCTAGGGGTATTTTGGTAATTTTCCATATTTAAGGGTATTTTAGTCCTTTTCATATTTTCAGAGGTTTTGTGCAAATCCAATAAATTATTAGCCCCCATATAACCATGGAAGTCGAATTAAGCCAAATTTCCAATTTTGCCCTTTTTAGCCTAAAACCCCTAATGGGCCTTCCTATGTCCAATATCGTCTCAAACCCGTTAAGCCCAATTTTAGGTTTTAGTTTACCCACTTAGCCATGTTTTTATTATTCAAGTTTACCAGAAAGTCCTTTATGAACATATTCAAATTTGGGCTCGGAAGCCCATTGGGCCCGCTTTGGCCCACTGAAGCCCATCTTACCCCAAACGCTCGAAATTGCACCTTCTACAATTTCGCCAATGCCAACTCCTAATGTGACTCCAACAGAGTAATCGGTTACTCTTATTTCCTTTCAAGACTGACTTTTCGGTCACTTTTGATCGGTCACCTAGCACAGCTTCGATTATTTCGGCTTTTAGCCGTCCTAGTCTATGATGGGGATACGTTACACACCTGCTACCGATGAAATGTTGACGAAATCCACGTACGAAGAACCTACAATCGGATACTAACTATTAGTCTAATAATTGATGACCCAAGAGTTATAAGCCCCTTACCATAATCGGCCTATATGGCCTAGGATCGAAATCTTACCCCTTTCGGTTATGAACTAGATCACGATGTCCAACCACGCTAATCTACAATAGCCTCCTCTGCTGCACGCCTCTTGTCCACCCTAACGCATATAAGCCAGAGAAAAACCACAAGATCCTTAGTCTAGAACGTTAACCTTCCCCTAAGGGGGTTCGGCTTCTAGCCTTAATATCATAAGACTAATCGCTACAAGACCATGAGACACTTACCAATCTAAGTCCCAAATCACAGCTACTCCACTTGTTTCAACGAGGAAGAAAGAGTGTTGGAGGGTTACGATTTTTAGAAGAGAAAGAAATAGGGTCCCAAGCATCAAAGGTCTGACTAACAAGAGAATCAGGAAAAGAAGGAGAAATGATAAGTTTCGGTCAATAGGTAAACAAAGGAGGTGTTTCGGTCATACAGGGTATTCGGCCAAGGGGGTTGTAGTCAAAAGAATATTCGGTTTAGGGGTTTGAAGAAGAAGAGAAGAATAAGAGTGTAAAGGAAGTGTTTCGGCAAAGTGGTGTTTGCTTCCGGCTTTTTGTGACCTTTAACCAGAGAGTGAAGTCAAGAGAAGATGTGTGAATGATAGAAGAAGAAAATGGAGAAAAGTAAATGAGAAAGGAGGTTCGAGAGAGTAGAGAATGAGTATTCAGTTTAACCAAAAGAAGAACGGTACACAATAGGCTTCTTTAGAAGTTCCAAATTCGGCAATGAGGTGCAATAGTGGTTCGGCTACAAGGTTATTGAGAGGAACGAAATGGCCAAAAGAAATACCTAATAGACTTATGAAAAACGACAAAAGAGTGAGAGTTTTGCTAACCTAAAGGGATCGGCTCATACACCCCAAGAGGACCTTAGGCAATCGGCATACTAAGTCCCTAATTGCCGAAATTACCTACACCAAAAGTCCTTCAACCGATTATCATTTTTTTAAAATTCAAAGGCTCCACAAATCATTCCTTGATTTGCTCCTCAACCTCCTCCATGATTTACTCTTTGACCAATTCAAATCTCTTCCAACCAGAGTTCAATTCCGCCTCAAACTCCTACCTGCACAAGCTGAAAAAAAATAAAACGCTACCTCTGCAACTTCTGGCGCTTGAACCCCTGACCTCTAAGCTCATTTAGGCGCCACCTTTTAAGGAACCTAGTGGCGTCTCCCTTGCCACTTTACCACTGATTCATTTGTGTTATACTTCTCACGCAATTCCTTAAGACCCTTATTTCCACTGATCCCCTATTTCCTAAGGCAAAAATTAAAAATTTTGCCGAGCTTCCAACCAACTCATGGGCCTTCCATAAGCCCATTAACACTTCCCAAACATGCATTACACACCTGATTACCAACATTTAAACATTTTAACAGACAAAGACAAATCTAAGAAAACCCGAAAATTAGGGCGTTACAGTTCAGGTATTTTGTTTTGGGTTTTATTTATTATTTGTTTTCTTTACAGTAGACTAGTTCGCACAGGCTTTTCAAATTTAATCAAACGTTTTTTAAAACTTGCCATACGTGACGAATGGATAGCTTAACGACGATAACAGAACAACAAATCTCTTGAAAGTGAACTTTATTCTGTAATAACTACGGTTTTTTAACTAAAGATGATTCTTATTTACCAGTCTTAAACATGGCTTAAATACAAACACCATAACGTTTTATTAAATGAACAACAAAGTTTAAGTTAAGTGTCCATGTGACACTCCAGATTTGGCCATAACGTCTGGGCTGGGTTTGGGTTGTTACATATCCCTCGATATTTCCAAAGGTTCAACGGACATTATACAGATATAAATGCAAGTTACAAGAGATACAAAATATACATGGATTATATGTTATATGAATTACAAGTTACATGAATTATATGATACAAGAAATACATGGTTACATGGTATATGTTACATGAATTATATGATTTACATGTGTCATGTGCTTGTTGAGATATATGATATGTATAGATGAAAAGTTACATGATATGTATGAATTTTGTAAATGGAAGTTGATTTGTGATAGAATACATGTATGGGAATGTTACATGGATGTTATATGCTTAGTTTCATCCTTTAAATGGATGAATATATGATTTATAAGTAACTAACATGTGGTTGAATAATGTGAATAGGCAATGTGAGCAAATGAATTGGTTTTAATTGCTTTAAATGCTTATTGACAATTTGGTAAGGTTAATTCTATATTATACGGGCTTACTAAGCTTTAAAAGCTTGCTTTGTTTATTTTTCCCATGTTTTATAGATTTCGGAAGCTAGCTCGATTTGAACGAGGTCGAAGATTGCTATCGCACTATCCAAGTAAACTTTTGGTACTTTTGGAACTTGTAAATGATGCAAATTATGGCATGTATAGGCTAGTTATAAGTTCAATTATATGGTTACTTATGCTGGTGAATATGGTATGAATTTTGGTACTTTTTCAAGCTATGTGATATGGCTTGAATTAGAAATATTAGTAATTGTTGGCTTAATATGAAAGCATTATATGTTATGCCTTTATATGGTTGAGTTGATGAATGGTAAATGGTATTTATGATGGTGAATATGGCTAAAGTGATTGGTTTTACTTGTGGACAAGTTGGTAAGTTGAAATAAATATTGAATTGGCCCATATTGATACATGTTTGAATGATACTTTTTGGTATGAATTTGGTTGATGAAGAATTGGTGTAGATGTATTAATTATGGCTGAATTGGTGGCTCATTTAGTATATGAAATTGGTGTTAAATGATGTTTGTATGTATAGGTGAAATGATTGGGAAATGTGGCTTAAATCAAGCCCATTTTTATGTCACACGGCCTAAGCACACGGGCATGTGTCTCAACCGTGTAACCTCTACACCCTGATTAAATTGGACAGTATGACACACAGGCTGGACACACGGGCATGTTTGGTACCCGTGTAGCTAAGTCAGGATGACACACGGTCTAGACATAGGGGCGTGTCTAGTAGTCGTGTGGCCAAGTCAGTATGTATGCCCTGTTTTCACACAACCTAGACAAATGGGTGTGTCTAGTGACCGTGTGAGGCACATGGCCTAGGTACACAGCCGTGTGACCCTATTTCTAAAATGTTCTTAAGTTTTCTTATATCTTTCATATGATATCAAATCAGTGCTGAATACATGTATAGTGCTTTGTATGCTAGAATTAAGTATATTTTGAATATGAATGAATGATCTTTATTGAATTGAGTTATAATTTGATAAAATTTTAGAAATTTACTATTCTGAATTGAGTTACAGGTCCAGTAATGCCCCTTACCTATTCCGGCGACGGTTACGAGATAGGGGTGTTACATTTTATTGGTATCAGAGTTATGGTTTAGTCAATTTTAGGACTACCGTTGTATATACGACTCTAGCTATACATGCCATATACATAACTGTGATAGTGCGATATCTCCTGACATTTTCTGAATTACGTCTTATATAGTAAATGGATCCAAATCGAGCAATAGCTGATGATGTTGAAAGTAACGCTCCAGCTTCCGCTCAAGGGAATATGCCTACCGAATCGAGCTCTGCTGCGGGTAGTCAAGGAGAAGCTAAAAAGCTTTCTTCCAAATGATGTCTGAATGGTTTTTTAAGTTTGTATGAGCAAACACGGCTACTCAACAACCTCCACCTCCTCTAGTTCCCCAACCAAACCCTAAAATTATATGAGGTATGGATCCTTTGAGATTGAATAGACCTCTTGTTGATAAGATACATAAATACGGGGCCGAAGAGTTTTGAGCTACAGCTAGTGATGATGTTGAGAGGGCTGAATTCTGCCTTGAAAATACGATTAGGGTTTTCGATGAATTAACCTGCACACTAGAAGAATGTTTGAAATGTGCTATCTCATTGTTACGAAATGCAACGTATCAGTGGTGGAATACCCTAATATCAGTTGTTCTGCGTGAAAGAGTACATGGGATTTCTTTCAGACTGAATTCTAAAAGAAGTACGTTAGTCAGTGATTCATCGACTAGAAAAGAAAAGAGTTCCTTGATTTGAAACAGGGCCATATGACAGTAATTGAATATGAAAGAGAGTTTGCTCGACTTAGTGAATACGGTCGTGAGTGCATCTCTACCGAGGCTATTATGTGTAAAAGGTTCGAGGATGGACTAAATGAAGATATACGATTGTTAGTTGGAATACTTGAACTGAAAGAGTTTGTAGTTCTGGTTGATAGGGCTTGTAAAGCCGAAAAACTTGCTAAAGAGAAAAGAAAGGCTGATTTTGAAACAAAAGAGTGTAGAAAGAGATTTGCGAGTAAGTCGCATCATTCTGGATCGAAGAAATCTAAAGATTTCCAAACCCATTCCACTGCTTCTGCGGGTATAACGATTAGAGATAGAGATGCAAGATCATTCAATCCGAAGCCTCAAATGACATCCATTGCCAGTATGGGTAGCATGAGAAATACAGGATCTGATTGCAAACATTGTAACAGAAAGCACTATGGTGAGTGCCGACTGAAAAGTAGAGCATGTTTCAAATGCGGATCATTAGATCATTTTCTACGAGACTATCCTGAGAGATTTACCACTAATAGAGAGTAATCAATAAAAGTGAGCAATATTGTTACCAGAGGTAGACCACTCCAGAATGCTGGGAGTCAGAGTGGAAACCGTAGTGCTACATGAGATTCAAACGTTAGATCTGAGACACGCGCACCTACTCGAGCTTATGCTATATGTACACGTGAGGAAGCCTCCTTACTTGATGTTATTACCAGTACCTTTTCTCTTTTTAACATTGATATAGTTGCATTGATAGATCCTGGATCAACTCATTTATATATCTATATGGAACTTGTGTTTAAAAAGAGTTTACATGTATAGTCTACGTAATTCGTAGTTAAAGTATCGAATTCATTAGGCAAGTCAGTATTAGTTGATAAAATTTGTAAGAAATGTCCATTGATGACCTAGGGATACTATTTTCTGGCTGACTTGATGCTCTTACCGTTTGATGAGTTCGATGTGATACTGGGTATGGATTGGCTGATTATGCATGAGGCGGTTGTTAATTGTAGAAGAAAGAGTATAGAGTTGAAATGTTAGAATCGTGAAATTCTTTGCATTGAATCTAATGATTCGAATGAATTACCGATTGTGATATCTGTTATGTGAGCTCAAAAATGTGTGAAAAAGGGCTGTGATATGTCAAAAAGGACAAATGTCATAGTGCAAGAGTGAGTAAAGCTTCCTCTAGAAGCAGACCCTAGAAAAACCTGGGTATGGGAGCGAGTAGTAAAGCCGCACCGAAAGAGCAGAATGGGAGACCCGAGGGTAGAGCTCTAGCAAGGGCGTACGCCATTCACGTTCGCGAAGATACGTCATCACCTGATATAATTACGGGTACATTTTCTCTCCATGAAATTTCTATTATTGCTTTGATTGATCTAGGATCTACCCACTCATATGTTTGCATGAAACTACTCTCTAGCATAAATATATCCATAGAGTCTATGGAATTTGTGATAAAAGTATCCAATCCCCTAGGCAAATGCATGTTAGTAGACAAACTATGCAAAGATTGCCCTTTGATGATTAGGGGTTATTGTTTCCCAACTAACCTCATGCTTTTGCCATTCGATGAATTTGATGTGATCCTTGGTATGGATTGGTTAACCACTTATGATATGATAGTCAATTGTCATAGGAAATTTATTGAATTGAAATGTGAGAATGGTGTTACGCTTCGAGTTGAAGCAGATGAGTCCGAGAAGTTGCCTATAGTGATTTCCTCCATGGTCGCTCAGAGATGTATAAGAAAAGGGTATAAAGCTTACATTGCTTTTGTGATGAATACAACAAAGTCGAAGTTGAAAATTGAGTCAGTGCTACTAGATGAGTATCAAGATTTATTCCCAAAAGAGTTGCTTGGATTACCTCTAATGGGAGAGGTAGAATTTCGTATAGAATTGGCTCCAGATACTACACCTATTTCTATTGCTCCTTACAGAATGGCGCTGATGAGTTAAAGGAGTTGAAGGCTCAGCTACAAGAATTGACAGATAAAGGTTTTGCAAGACCAAGTCATTCTCCGTGGGGTGCTCCTATATTATTCGTGATCAAGAAAGATGGATCTATGAGGTTATGGCTAGATTATTGGTAACTTAATAAAGTGACTATAAAGAAGAAGTACCCTTTGCCAAGGATCAACGATTCTTTGACCAGTTGAGAGGAGCCATAGTGTTCTCCAAGATAGACTTGAGATCTGGATATTACCAATTAAGAGTTAAGGAGTCCGGCGTGCTGAAGACTGCATACCAAACGAGGTATGGCCATTATGAATTTCTTGTCATGCCATTCGGCTTAACTAATGCTCCTACGATATTCATGGATTTGATGAACCGTATCTATCAGCCATACTTGTATAAATTTGTTGTAGTCTTTATTGATGACATCCTGATCTATTCTCACGATGAGGATAAAGATGCCAAACATTTAAAGACAGTTTTCCAAACTCTACGAGATAAGCAACTTTATGCCAAATTTAATAAGAGTGAATTTTGGCTTAAAGAAGTTGGATTTTTGGGCCACATCATTTCGAGTGATGGCATCAAGGTTGACCCAAATAAGATCTCAGCAATTGTTGAATGGAAGCCATCGAGAAATGTATTTGAGGTCAAAAGCTTCTTGGGTTTGGCCGACTATTAATAAAGGTTTGTGAAGGGATTTTCTATGACCGCTACTCTAATGACAAGGTTATTGCAAAAAGATGTTAAGTTTGAGTGGACAGAAAAATGTCAGTAGAGTTTCGAGAAATTAAAGACATTGTTGACTGAAGCTCCTATTCTAGTACAACCTGAACCCGAGAAGGAGTTCATGATTTATAGTGATGCATCTTTAAACGGATTGGGCTGTGTACTTATGCAAGAAGGCAAGGTGATTGCATATGCCTCGAGACAATTGAAGCCCTATGAAAAGAATTATTCGACTCATGACTTGGAGTTGGCCGCAATAGTGTTTGCGCTAAAGATTTGGAGGCACTATTTATACGGCGAGCAGTGCCGAGTGTTCACCGATCACAAGAGTCTTAAGTACTTGATGACATAGAAAGAATTGAACTTACAACAATAGAGATGGATGGAGTAACTAAAGGATTATGAATTGGTTATTGATTACCACCCCGGGAAAGCGAATGTTGTTACTGATGCTCTTAGTCAAAAATTGTTATTTGCCTTAAGAGCTATGAATACACAGTTGACGTTAACCGATGATGGTTTGGTTTTAGTAGAAATGAGAGCTAAATCGATGTTCATTCAAGAGACTTGTGAAGCCCAATCAGGTGACAGAGAATTGCAAGCTAAGAAAGTTCAGTGCGAATCGGGTACCGATTCAGATTTTTAGATTGATTCAAATAGTTGTGTAAAGTTTCAAGGCCGAATTTGGGTACCAAAGGATGATGAACTGATTCGTAGAATTTTACATGAGGCACATAGTAGTCGTATGTCCATTCACCCCGGTAGCACCAAGATGTACAATGATTTGAAGACATAGTATTGGTGGCCGAACAAGAAACAAGATATCTCTGAGTTTGTATCGAAGTGCTTGATCTGTCAGCAAGTAAAAGCAGAATAGCAAGTACCCTCTAGTTTATTACAACCTATCATGGTTCCCTAGTGGAAATAGGACCGTATTACTATGGATTTCGTGACGGGTTTACCGGTGACACTGAAGAAGAAAGATGTTGTTTGGGTTGTGATCGATAAACTTACAAAATCAGCTCATTTTATACCAGTGCGTATAGATTATTCGCTTGAAAAATTAGCTGGCTTGTACATTTTAGAGATTGTAAGGCTACACGGAGTACCATTATCAATCATTTCGGATAGAGATCTGAGATTCACGTCACAATTTTGGAAGAAGTTACAAGAAGCTTTGCATACGAAGCTAAACTTCAGTACCGCTTTCCATCCACAGACCGACGGTCAGTTGGAGAGAGTAACACAGGTGCTTGAGAAAATGCTCAGATGTTGTGAATTAGAATTCCAAGGTAGTTGGGAAACGTATCTACCTTTCGTTGAATTTGCCTATAACAACAATTTCAGTCGAGTTTAAAAATGGTGCCTTAAGAGACATCATATGGGCGTAAGTGCCGAACGACTTTATATTGGACTAAACTCAAGGAAAATCAGATTCATGGGGTTGACTTAGTCAAGGAAACTGAGGAGAAGGTAAATGTGATTCAAACTATTTGAAAGCTACTATTGATAGACAAAAGTCGTATACTAATTTGAAACGAAAAGAGATCGAGTTTCCAATCGGTTATAAAGTGTTCTTGAAAGTGTCTCCTTGGAGGAAAGTCCTTATATTTGGCCGAAAGGGAAAATTAAGCCCATGTTTTATCGGACCTTCTGAAATCACATAGAGAATATGACCAGTAGCTTATCGGCTAGCTTTGCCGTCTGAGTTGAAAAAGATCCATGATGTATTCCATGTATCCATGTTGCGAAGCTACCGATCAGACCATTCACATATGATTACCTCAATAGAGGTTGAGATTCAACCAGACATGGCTTATGGTGAAGAACCGGCTAAGATTCTAGCTCGAGAAGTCAAACAGTTAAGAAGCAAAAAGTATAACCCTTGTGAAAGTATTGTGGCAAAGACATGAGGTAGAAGAGGCAACATGGGAGCTTGAGGAAAACATGAGAACCCAATATACAAACCTATTCACTGGTAAGATTTTTCGGGGTGAAAATCCTTAAGGGGGAGAATTGTAATAGCCCGAATTAGGGCCTAGTCGGAATAGTGGTTTTGAGACCACAAATCCAAAGTAGAAAAATATATTTCATGATTATTTTTTAGTTTATGACATGATTACATGATAGTGAGAAAATTTTATGAAGGATTTTTTATGAAATAGTGATGAATATGTCCTTTAGGACTAAATTGCAAAAATAGTAAGATATGAGTTTCTAGAAGTTTTAAGGATGAAATAACATTAAAAAAATTAGAGGTCCTTATTTAGCAATTAGACCAATTTTTAGCATTATGGACAAAAATGCCCACGGAAGGAAAATTTCTTCTAAAGAAAGGGTAGCAGGGCATTTTGGTCATTTGGATTATTAATGAAATAAAAAGGGAAAATAAAGCAAAAATCTTGCCCATCTTCTTCCTCTTGGTGCCGAAACTTAAGGCCTCTCCATAGCTAGGGTTTTGACAATTTCAAGCTCACAAGTAAGTGCAATTTAACCCTGTTTTTAATTCTCTTCGTATTTTTGAAATCCTCGTAGCTTAATCTAGCTATTTCTACCACTAATTTGAGCTAGGGTTTATGTTAAAAAATATATCCATGCATGACATGCAAATATTTTGATTCCTAGTGGTAGAATATGAAAGGTCAAAGTGTAGTAAACATCTTTTTATAAGTGATTTTTCATGAAAATCCCCAATAGGGACTAATTTGTAAAGGTAGGAAAATGTGTAGTATAAGTGTAAATTGACGAGAAATACGGGTTGTTATGAGCACTAATGAAGTTCGGCTAGGCTTGGGTAACCAAGAAAATAAGTGCATTCCATTATATGAGCCTAGGGACCATTTTGTAAATATGTAAAATTTAGGGGAAAAATTATAAATTTTGCCAAAGTGTCAATTATGAGCTATTTTGCCACTGTGAATATTAAATAAGCTTAATTTGTCATTTTAGATCAAGAAACACGAAGACAGATCTAAACCGGGGAAAAAGTAAGGTGGTGGACTAAATCGAATGTTCACTCGCATTTTGGATCTGAGGTAAGTTGTATGCAATAAATTAGCTTAATGCATTATGAAAATTTATTGTGATGACTTTCTATGAATTTAAGTTACTTCCATAAATTTGATGAATATGAATTTATTCAAGAGAAGATGAAGTTATAGTTGAGAAATCCCAGTTAAAGGTTAAGGAATACGAGGGATACCGTCGTCATAACATTAGAAATTGTAGGTCCCATGTAAGACCATGTATGGGACATCGCACCGCACCGAACCAAGATCCCATGTACGACCATGTCTGGGACATGGCATTGTATCGACATGTGGTCCCGTATAAGACCATGTCTGGGACATGGTGTTGGTACCAAAATGAGACTTAGATCCCTTGTAAGACCATTTTGGGACATGGCGTTGGCATCTAAGAAAGATCCCGTGTGAGACCATGTCTGGGACATGGCATCGGCATCAGTTTTTGATCTCGTGTAAGACCATGTCTTGGACATGGCATCGACATCGACATAAGATCCTGTGTCAGACCATATCTGGGGTATGGCTTCGGCATCGACTTGAGATCCCATGTAAGACCATACCCGGGGCATGGCAATGGCATCCTATCATGAGAATGAAAATCGGGTATCTTTCAATATTTTAAGTAATTTAACGGGAAGAGTATTCAAGCTAATGAATTTAAAGAGATAGACTAAAGTTTTGCAGTGAGTGATACAGGTGTATATGACTAAGTTACAAGAAAATGATCTCATAACGATATGAGTATGATGATGAGAAATGCATGAGTAAGAATACAAAATGTTATGAATTTGTTGGTTAGCAATAGCATGAGTAAGCCATGTTATTGTATTAAGAAATTATATGACATTTCGTGATGTTTTATTGGAATGTTATTTCCATGATTCATGTTGCTATTTTATTTCATGCAACTTACTAAGCAATTATGCTTACTCCCTTTCTCTTTCCTTTTCCTTGTAGTCTTCCAAGCTAGCGCGAGGATCGTTAAAAGTCAGAGCTCGAAGTCACACTATTAAGCTTTCCATTTTGGTATAGTTTAGTTTAGCTATTTTGAGTATGTCATGTATAGAAAACTTTGTCATTTTGGTATGAGTCATTTTGGATAGCCAAATGTGTTGGCTATTGGTATTGCGCAAGTTATGTTGTAATGGCCTTTGGAAAAAGGGCTAATATTGTTAAGTTAAATTATGCAAGGTGAATGCCATTTGTGCTAGTATGAAATTGCACTATTAAATATAAGGAATGAATGTTGAAGAATGCATGATTAATGTTGCAATGGTAGCATGTGAATGCCTCAAGTTTGAGTTCCTTATGCTTATAAATGTCATATTGTGTGATTTTGAAGTGGATCTTGTAGTTAGTTAAGTTTCAGGGTGGCAAAGCGCTTGGAAAATAGCCTATAATTGTCCACACGGGTAGGCACATGGGCGAGTGCTCACACACGGCCAGCCTCATGGGTGTGTTAATAGACAGTGTGTCCCCTGCACCTGAAGTTAGCTAAGTTAGTTTCGCACACGAGCAGAGCACACGGACATGTGCTTTGGCCGTGTGAATCTCATTTGTTCTTTGAGAAAAGTCAGAGAGTTACATGGGTTCAAAGCACGGACGTGTCTAGGCCGTGTGAAAACACGGGCCATAGGCACAAGCGTGTGCTCGACCATGTAGAAACCCTTGTAGGTTCGAAATGAAAATAAATTCGACATGGGCTAGGGACATGGGTGTGTGCAACCACACGGCCTGCCCGCACGGGCGTGTCCCACTTCACACGGGCGTGTGGCCCTGTTTCAAGCAAAAAATTTCTAAGTGCCCGAAAGCTCTTGGATTGGTTTCAAACCAATCCTGACGTATGTTTTGGGCCTCGCAAACCCATAATAACTGTATTAAGAGAGTGTATGAAAAGTTTTTAAATAGTAATAAGTTTTTATAGCCCTAGTTTATATATGTTTAAGCATGATTAAGTACAGTAATTCCTCGTACCCTGTCCCGGTGTCAGACTTCAGTAAGCGGTGTTACACATGCCATAAAGGCATCGTACAAAATCTCATGTTTAATATCCCAACGAACTTAATATAAGATGCCATGGGCTTCTCCCTCATAGACTTATATAGAATTTCATGTATCATGATCTTCCATTTTGATTTCCATAGTATTTAAGCCTACGCCATGAACAATACATACAGACATATCATATCATGCCATGGGTCTTAACCACATGGTCTTACACATATTCAAGTATCATGTTCTTCCATTCCAGTTTCACCTTTCTGGAGGCTACACCATGAATGGTTCCAAATCATACCAAACTTCCATGGGCCTCTACCTCATGGTCTTACACTTGTTTTCAATCTGTGACATGCTAGTCTGGTTTGCAATATAACTGCCCCTACTAGAGGCTTCACAATGAAACATTAGCTTAGCATCAACTTACCCTGATAATCAATTTATTACTATCTCGTACCGTATACCAGATTTTACCTTCATGCTTATCAAACAATATTTTTTTAACAAAATTTTATACATATTATTATAACACATCTCTCATCTTTACTACACTCATACCCCTACCATTTTTTGTAGACATCATCATCTCATTTATGTATATGTATATATATTTATACTTATTATTTGAACAGTTAATATAAAAGAGTTAGGATGGAGACTCACCTGATTCTCACCTATTGCAATTTTAAGCTTCAGGCTTAGACATCCCTCTCAAACCAATAGCAACCATCGAAGATGGAATAACCATTAATTAAACTCATAATCATAACTTCTAACTTAAAAAGGAAGAGATACCATTTTATTTAAGAAAAATAATCAGAGAACAACATATAAGGAAGAAGAACCTCTTTTAGAACCCATCACACACACATATATATGATCCAACCTACTTAGTGGAACTTAACAAGTGTCACACGTTTCAGAATTTGCCTTCTTAATGGTCTACAGTTTCTAAGAGAAACACAAATAAGTACCTTGCAGTCACAATTATCAGGCTAGGCTATCCAGTTGATTTTTAACCAGATTACTTATAATTTAACTAGCATAGCACTCCAGACAAACAAGGCGTACTATACATTTGGCGAAAACTCACACCATACTTACCCTTTTATCGCGTAACATAGACTTCTCATTAATATAGTAGAATATGTTTAAATAAAATCCTTACTTACTTATGTGGCGGTTACTATATGCCCACACGTATATGCCACAACATGAAATTTGGCAGATTACACTTCACCAGACAGACTATTTTACTACTATATGCCCACACCTATACACCACGATATGAAATTGGGCGGATTACACTTCGCCAGACAAACTATTTTACTACTATATACAAAAAACTTAGACCCACCAAACTTGGGGTGTTATAAAGATAATTTTTGTATATGAATCTGTGAATTTGTCTGTATCCATGTTTCCACACATATTGGATCCACTTTTATAAGTCCACCAATAATGAGTTCGTTTACTTGTAATCTATTTCTATGAGCAAATCCAAAGGTATGAGCTATCTCTTTATCCATATGGTACATAAGATAAGACAATCCTCTAGAATCATCTACTTTATTGATATAAGTTTATTTTCTTTATGCTTATTCAATCATGTAATCATCTAAAGCACTAGGTGAAATGTATATGTATACGTAGTATGGATAATCATCTATGAACCCATCTCTCTTTTGGGGCTTTCTATTATGAATCCATTGATGTGTTTTGCAATTATGGATTAACATACTTGTGTCTAAAGCATGAATCCAAAAGGATCATATGATGAAGTTGAGTTCATTAGGACAAGCTACTAATAGTAATCCGCAGAAGGGACCATTCACCAAGATCTATCTCATTTGGTTATATGTATTTGTCAATGCAAGACGTGCTCTAGGAATTATCTATGAGTCTTCTTTCATAAGTCTGCAAGTTAGAATCCAAAAGGATTATCTCTCAAGGAAGTATTTCCACAAGAGTCTACAAGGACAACTATAGAAGAAAGAATTCACAGATATTATCTAAAATAATGTTAAATGTCTATACATCTGTATACTCCATTATATGTCTATGGAATCCATGCTAGAAAAAATCAAATTTGAAAATGGTTTTCTTACATGGAAAATTAAAATTTTGAAAACCGACCTAGTTTGTGATAATTATAGCAATAAACCTCAGACTAAAATCGTACCTGTATTTTTGGATAAGCAGATCCTTGATGTTTTTTGACTTTTGACTAAACGAACTTCTCTGCTATTCTTATACCATGAACTATTTCGAGTGTGGGATCGAACCAATTGAATCAAAACACAGAATTAGAAAAAGTTTTCTTTTCCTTTTTGGGGTGAAAAAGAAAATTCTCTCTTCTTTAATAGAAATTGATAGAATTGTTATTCTAAAAATATATATTTAATAGTTGAGAACAAATTCTCTCTATTTTTTTGACAAAGTAACAATCTTTCGAAGTTGTGATAATAACTCTACCGTGCTATCTATTTATATGAAAATTAACTAGAACCCTTGTTGAATTGTAGAAGTTTATTTCAAATAGAAAAATGAACTCCTTGTCTAATTAGGAGTATAGCTGGCAGCAACCCAAATTCATATTAACTAGGGTTAGTCGTCCGCCCGATTAACATAAGGGCCTTTAGGCCTCTTCCATATCGAGTCAAATTACAAGTACTTTCTAGGCTTTTAACTGCATACTTTATAATTTGATCCAACCCAATATTTGTTTTTCTATTTTCCAAAAATAAACTTTAATAAATTTTTTAAAATAATTTTCTCCTCCCAATTTATTCCTAGTAAAATTATGACAATTTTACCTTTGGTAAAATTTTTGAAAAATATATTTAATATTTCAAAATTCAACTTTTTCACTATGAGAGAATGATTTATTTTCATTTTTGGGCTTTAAAATATCACAGAAACATAAACTCATTCTTTAGGTTATTTTTAACTAATTCATCTACATTAGCAAATGAATCATTTCTCATTTTCATTTCCATTTCCATTTCCATTTTAAGAAAACTGCATTCATTTCTAAATGATTCCATTTCTCCATATCGAGGAAAATCATAAGAATTTCTAAATGTTTTCCATCTCTCTATTTTTATTCATTATGTTCATTTTGATTTAAACACACAATTCATTCTTGGTTTCGATGAGCTAGCAGAGGGACTGATTGGACATATGTAATTAGGGCTCAAATGATTTATAGTTAACTTACATCTTTTCGCCTATTAATTATAAACTCATTTAGTCACGAAGTCATTCCATTGTAGTATCGTGACTAAGCTCTCCCTAAGAACAAACCATTACGAAAGCAACTACTCATTACTCGTCCAATGACCTTGTCATAAGTGAGTTACCCTGATAGGATATCTTTGATTTCTTTGGGATAATATTCACTATCCCAGTATGATCCTATTTTATCTCATGGTAACCATTATATCTTACTTGAAACATTAATCACTATCAAATAGTGATCAAGTCATTCATTACAAAGACGAACAACCCGTGTCCACATTTACTTTTCATCAACCATGTAATGCTAATGAGAGGATATCGTTTACCCGTGTCTCCGGCTATGAATTCAACTATTGTGAATGATGCTACATACTTGTAACATCCCGAAACAGGGCCTAAATGGAACAGAGGTTGCGAAACCATAAATATGAGATAGAAAAGTTTATTACGATAAGTTATCATCATTTACCGATTGACTAGATGCATGTGTTAGACTACCGATAAGAAATTTTATAGATTACATGTTTAATTTGTCTATTAGAGCTTATTTGTAAGAGTTGCTATAACAGCCTGATTTAGGGCCTAAACTGAACGATAGTTTTGGAACCATGAATCCGAGGTCAAAAAAAATTATTCTAATTTAGTTTTAAGGTTGCTTTATTGATTGAGTAATTGTGTGAAAATTTTTCGAAGAAATTTTATGTATAAGTGCCTAATTTGATAATTAGGACTAAATTGTAAAAATTGTAAAATGTGAGTTCTAGATGTTAAAGGGGATTTAATTGAAATAAATTCTTAAAGTGGAGGTCCTTAATTAGTAATTAGACCATTGTATAATTTGGTGGACAAAAATGGGCATGAATAGGACAAATTTGAAAGAAAAGCCTTTAAGGGCACTTTTGTCATTTGGTAATTAAAAGAATTAAAAAGGGAAAATAAAGTCAAAATTGGTCCATCTTCTTCATGGAGGCTGAATATAGCATTGGGGAAGCCATGGTTAGGGTTTCCAAGCTTTCCAAGCTCAATATAAGTCCGTTCTAGCCCCGTTTTTAATGTTCTTTACGTTTTTAGAATCCCGGTAGCTCGATAAAGCTTATTCCAGCCATAATTTAGGCTAGGGTACATATTTGGAAAAATACTCATAGGTGAAAAGTGTTTATTTTGATGTTTTATGATAGAATATGAGGTTTTAAATTATGCTAGACAGCTTGTGCTACTCTGTTTTAAGTAAAACCGAGTAAAATGGCTTAATCGGTAAAAATACCTATTGTTCATAAGTACATGTTATAGTGGGAATTTGAGGTTGATGTTGGTAAATAAATGATCAGCATGTCCTAAAACATAAGAAATTGGGATAAATTTTAACTTCCGAGCCTTAGGGCAAAAGTGTAAATATGCAAAAGTTTAGGGGCAAAATTGTAATTTTTCCAAAGTTTAAGTTGGGGACTATTTTAAATAGTACATTAATTAAATAAGTGAAATATGATGTTTTAGATCCCGAAAAACGAGATTTGGACCTCGAACGGGAGAAAAATAAAAAATCAGGAAAGTTGGTAAAATGGTCGTTTTGGCATCGAGGTAACTTCATATGTTTAATAAGAAATTAATTATGCATATTTGGATGTTAAATTTGGTATTTTAGCTATAAATATTTTAGTAGTGAATTTTAGATATAGTAATTATTGTTCGATAATAATTCGACATTGAAAAGATAAATTATAAAAGGTTACATGTAAGCCCATATCTGAAATATGGCCTTGTATGATATTGAGAAAGTATAGAAAAACATAGTTTGAAGGGGATAAGTTGAATCGAAGAGGAGTCGATAGATAAAAAGTATCAGAAAGCCCCGTTTGAACCTTAGGAATGTTTGGGATACGAATGTCATGACATTTGGGGTTATCAGACAGGATAGGAATAATCCATGTAAGTCCATATCAGACATATGGCTTTGGAAAGACAGGAATAATCCATGTAAGTCCATATCAGACATATGGCTTCGGAAAGACAGGAATAATCCATGTAAGTCCATATCAGACATATTGTAACACCCCTAACCCGTTCCGATCGCCGGAGGGGTTACGAGGTAGTACAGAACCAATTTTTATGCAAACATTCAATAATAAATTCAGCATTCACAAAGTTATTCTATCTCGAATGAATCGATACAAGTCATTTCTTCGAACAAAGAATGATAAAGGATAATCATTTTATCGATCTTTGCAACTAAATAAAACCGAATTCTCAAGCTATTAATTTATCATAAACAAACACTACTTCAACATGCCTTACACTCATATAAGTATCATAAAATAATTCACTATTCATTTGGTAATTCACCTTCATAGCCGAATGCATGATCATGAATACCTAGCCTATTCACATCATAGCAAATACGTCTTGTGATCCCATCTTCTAAACGTAACTTAAGTATTCAATCTACTTAGTAACGATTCATTTAAAACAAAAAGTTGATTTATAAAACATACATAACCACATTTGAATTTTTAACACTTAGGCCACATTCGCATGGCCATTTATACAAAAGGAAACATTACATCATCGACATCCCAAAAATAAAATCTATACATGCCAAAATGTCATGCTCAAGACTAACAAAACGAGGTACTAAAACGTTGCTGATAGGTGTGATGACTTTGATAACGATCCCGAGCTTACAATGAATCAAAATAAATCTAAACAAGAGACAATTAAACACACCAAATGAGTTTTCAACTCAGTAAGTTATAAGCAATAAAATACAAACAATTTGCTTGATATGATGAAATAAATATTAATGAAATAGACATTACAATAATCTTAAATCCTTCCTCATAGTATTTAAAGATGACTAAATAATAGATTCACACATTTACGATTCTCCAATCCCATTTCTTTTTTCATTCAATAACTCTATTTCCTCATTCAATTCATGCACATATTGTATCTACAACCAATTTTGCACACTCATAGTGCTCGGTTAGGAAATTCGCACACATAGTTTGTTAAATTCCTCACACATAGTGCCCATCAAATCCGCACACATAGTGCCACTCAAATCCGCACACATAGTGCTATTCATATCCGCACACATAGTGCCATTCAAATCCGCACACATAGTGCCATTCAAATCCACACACATAGTGCCATTCAATCCGCACACATAGTGCCATTCAAATCCGCACACATAGTGCCATTCAAATCCGCACACACAGTGCCATTCAATCCGCACACATAGTGCCATTCAAATCCACACACATAGTGCTATTCATATCCGCATACATAGTGTCATTCAATCCATTTCATTAAAACCAATCAACCACTTAATCCAATTCGAATATATTACCACATATCTATCAATCAAGCAAATATATATATAAATTCAAGAATGATTCTTTCATAATATGTACGCACCATTTATGTATCAAATAACTAAGTTCATAATTGCTTATGCACTTACCTTATGATCCGATGGATTTGCTTCTATGGCTACTTGATAATCCTAGTCTTTCCTTTGTCTGACTCTGTCCTTTGATGTTCTTGAGCTTGAATAAATTATGACATTTCATTTAATTAAATTTCCAATTCATTTCCCCTTCTCATTAAAACATATGCATATAGACATTTCTACTTCAATATTCATATTCGGCAATAAGGCACCATTACATATATATATTCTAGTTAGTTATCACTCAATATCAAATTCACATCTCCAATCATCTTAATTTACAAACAATCACACAATATATCCACAAAAGGATCATTTGGCATTCACCATATTGATCATAGTAAATTCATCTATTTTCCACTTAGTAAAATCATATTATAATCCATTTAATTTCTTATAGGATTAAGTACACCTTCTATAAGTTAGAAGCTCTCAACTTTCTCTTTATCTAAACTTAACTACCTTAACTCATCTTCAAGTATATAAGAAAATTAAAACAACTTCCATAACACATGTGTATTTTCGGCCTTTTCAATACCAAATTGGCAAGTCTTTACAAAGTTACTAAAATCCTCTTCTAAATTCACATTTGGTAGATTGGACCTAATCAAACAAGCAATCAAATTCTTATTTATCAATTAAACTCATGTTTTTTAATAATTAGTGCATTGGGCAAGGTCATTTTACAAGTTAAATTTCAAGACATTATTTAATTTACAAATATACTAGGACTGTATGTGCATAGCCCTAAAGCCAAATTAACTTACCAATCTCAAACAGAAATCTTGATTCTTTAATACCACATTCGATACAAGGAAGCCTAATTTCTATCTTAAACCCATTAGTAAACAATTTTGCTAGTTAATCACTATGACCAAATGCCCTTTTTTAAGGTTACCACTAGCATTACCATAATCAAATCATAAGTGCACCCTCCCAACTTCTAATATCACTTAAAACGCAAGAAGAATTACTTATTTTAACTTAGATTTAAAAGTCAGCAACCATACACGTCTTTATTCATACTAACCGATTCCCAAATATCTTCAAATCCATACATCAATGCATTTAGCTAGCTCAAAGCTCTCTTTACTACCATTTCTAAACAAAACATCAAAACATTCTAGCAACCAACACAATATAGCTACTGCCGAATGCTCCCATAACCTTTAGGCCATACAAAACACAAATTTTCAAAAATCAACTTACAAACTCAAATTCACATGTAACACCCAAGACCCTTATTCGTCGCCGGAATAGAGTACAAGGTATCACCACCCAAATTGTAACTTAATAGAAGAATTCCTAATACAAAACATTAAGTGCCAAACTAAATTATGCCAACCATTCGAATGCATTTTCTAATCAATTATACAATACTAAATCTTGAGAGTCAATTAAGACAATACATCTCCACGCCAAATTATAAACATATCACATTTTAAACATATGCTAATACATCAAATCATACATTCTTATTTATTAGCACACAAGCCATTTTCGCATAGCTTGTTATATACATACATTGAAACAAAAATTTATAACGAAAGAGTTAAGCCTATACATGTCGTTATAAACAAAATAGTCATTAAAAGTACCAAAAGTGCTCAGATAGTATAGATGACTTGACTTGAATCCCTCGAACCAGTAGCTTTCACCAAGATCTAAAGAAAACAGAGTAAAACACATTCACAGTAAGCAATTAAGCTTAGTAAGTATAAGAAATTTAACAATTCATATAAAATGACATATTTCCAATATAAAAATATTCATAGGTATACAATGCCAAGTGCATAGGAACCCTTTTATAAAATTTATCTCTCGACCACATACCTTTGGCCGAAAGTTCATAGCCTTATTATACCTATTTTCATCACTTCAAATATAAACCTAAAATATTACTCGTACATAATATCACAACACCGAATAGATCAAATAACATGTATATGTTCTAAAGGCAATTCACTTGATTAATATCACATTTCAATAAACACAAACACTTCAATGTCTCATTTCCAACTTGTGCTACTAGTTATATCACATACTCTCATACATTATAAACTTAACAATAGCCAAAATTTATATATAAACCACATTTACAAATTTACTTTGAGTAGTTCTCAATTAAGCAATTTTAGTACGTACGTGAGCAACTTAGTGCATTACCAACTTAGTAGCTATCTTAACACCAAATCATATGGTTCAAACTTTCAAATAAGTCACCAGCACATGGCCTGCTAGGTATAAAACTCAAATTTCGTCACCGGCTCAGAGCTTGCTAGACTTATCAAGTCTAAATTCACTTCACAGGCATCATGCCTGCTAGGCTCAAAGCCCGAGAACATCTCATTGGCATTATAGCCTGCTAGGCTCGAGGCCCGATAGCATCTCACCGGCATTATAGCCTGCTAGGCTCGAGGCCCGATAGTATTTGCACATTTTATACCCTTTAATATAATTGCTTATAAGCCATTCAACCACACAATATATATATATCTATAATTTACTTCACATTTCGGCATTTCACAATCAAATACCATAAAATCATATGCACATATTTCACACTTGAACTTCATTTCGTAATATCATTGAATCACATCATATATACATGCCTTACTCTCAATTCCTCAATCTCTTACTTGTCTTCGACACATACATTTACATCATTCATTCTCATTTCAAACATAACACAATTTTTACTTAAGCCTTTATGTGCCATTTAGTCTTAAGCTAAATATCATACCTTGTTAATTTTTTATAACTTAGGTACACAAGTCACATTAAGTCCATAACGTAAATTAATTTAAATACTTAATACTTACCTCGATGGTCAACAAATAAATACGGATCGGCTAATCCACTATCTTCGCTTTTCCCCAATCTGAGTTTGGCTCTCTTAGCTCTTGTGCTAAATTAAACAAACTTTAACTCATTAAAATCCCATATAAGATCGCTTATGGCCATATATTACCAAAACTTAACAAGCATTCATTTTAAAACTTTAATTCCATGATGCCGAATACCATTATCTACTAACCACAAGCATCCATATGCATTAAACTTCATCCAGGCATAACCTATAGTTCATTCGGCCATTCATCACTCAAAACTATAGAAATTTCCTATCAAATTTCCTTAGCTGAATACATACACAAGCATATAATGCACATTAACATTTCTTTTTAACTAAGGTTTCATTACCATTTTATTAGTCAAATGCAAATGCTTATAACTTGCTATTAAAGTGTCCAACCCCATTTCATATAAGCATATGACTAAGACTGAATTCTTCTTTTAACTACAAGAAGCATATTTAATAAGCAATCCCAATTGTACATTTCATAATCCAATTAAGAACATAAAAGCTACCTTAACCTTTACTAGAAACACTTTTGGCCATTCACTCATACACGGCAGTTTCAAATTCTACCTTAAAGAATTTGTCCACATTTACAACAATCAAAGACACTTCATTTTATCACTAAGACACCAATAATATTTTTAGCCATTAATCACAAGACTTAATAACAAATTTACTTAACCAAATCCTTTAATCTATATTCGACAGCAAAGAGTAATCACAAAAACACATAAGCCAATTCCAAACTATCCATAAGAACGCAAGTAATTAGCTCAATTGTCAACAATTTAATTACTTATCAAAATAAAGAATATTACAACCATTTCAAAATTCCCCTATCATGGCCGAATGTAAGCATTTGCCCAAACCTTAAAATTCTTATAAACACAACTCATTCTTTCCATTTAACAATCAATTTCACCTATTCAAGACTCAATTTAACATTTATGCATAAATTATAAATTTTAACAAATTTTCCAAATTGTATACAAGTTGCCGAATGCAACTATGTTCACTTCTTCATGAACTTAGAGCATGGGTCATGTTAATAGCTTAAATATAAACTAAAATTCACAAAAATCTAATGAAATAACCATGAATCCTTACCTTAATTAAAGGCTTCAATGGCCAAAAGTTAGCTTCTTCACCCGGCTCTTTTCCCTTTAATTTCGTCAATGAAGAACAAAACATAAGCCACTTTGATCTTTTCACCAATTCTTTTATTATTTAATTATCTATAATATGTTAACATTCCACTAAGCATTATTTAACATTATAAAATATAAAAATAATTATTAAAGCAATAGCATGGCCGGACACTAATATTAAAAGTGGCTATTTGACATGCAAATCCATTTATTTTACAGCATTCTATAATTAATCTCTTGAATTTAGCCACACATATATTTAAATCTTCTCACATAAGTCCTTTTTCTTTCAAAACACATTCAAATTGGAAAAAATCAAACATTAAAAATTCACACATGCATGAGCACATATTTTAGACACAAAATATTTTATTCAATTATTACTGCGACTCGGTTTAGCGGTCCCGAAACCACTTCCCGACTAGGGTCAAAATAGGGCTGTCACAATTCTTCCCTCTTTAGGGATTTTCGTCCCCGGAAATCATATCGATGAATAGATTAGGGTAACACTCTTTCATCGAGTCTTCAAGCTCCCAGGTTGCTTCTTCGATTCTGTGCTTGAGCCATAATACTTTTACTAACGGAATCTTTTTATTTCGCAATTCTTTTATCTCACGAGCTAAAATACGAACTGGTTCCTCTTCGTAACTTATATCGGATTGGATTTCAATATCAAAAGGATTAATCACATGTGAAGGGTCTAATCTATAGCGTCGAAGCATCGAAACATGAAAAACATTGTGAATCCTTTCAAGCTCGGGGGGCAAAGTCAATCTGTACGCTACCGGCCCAATTCTTTCTGAAATCTCATATGGTCCGATAAATCTCAGACTCAACTTGCCTTTACGACCAAATCTGAGCACTTTTTTCCACGGTGAAACCTTCAAAAATACTTTATCACCAATCTAATACTTAATATCTTTACGTTTCAGATCTACGTACTATTTCTAACGATATGATGCTGCTTTCAAACTATTACAAATCATTTTCACTTTCCACTCAGCCTCTTTGATTACATCAACCCCAAAAATCTTATTCTCGCTAAGCTCGGTCCAGAACAAAGGTGTACGGCATTTACGATCGTACAAAGCCTCGTAAGGTGCCATTTTGATACTCGTTTGAAAACTATTATTATTGGCAAATTCAATCAACGGTAGGTATCTCTCCCACGAGCCATTAAATTCGACATCTCAACATATCCTCGAGTATCTGAATCACTCGCTCAGATTGACCGTCGGTCTGGGGGTGAAAAGCAGTGCTAAAATGCAACCTGGTGCCCAAAGCATCTTCCAATTTCTTCCAAAATCGCGATGTAAATCTGGGGTCTCTATCCAAAACAATAGAAATGGGCACTCCGTGCAATCGTACAATCTGAGAGATATACAATTCTGCTAACTTATCAAGTGAAAAATCTGTACGAACGGGGATGAAATGAGCTGATTTTTTCAATCTATCAACAATAACCCAGATCGAGTCTTTCTTGCTCGTCGTCAACGGTAGACCAGATACAAAATCCATTGTGACTCTATCCCATTTCCACTCAGGTATCATGATCGGCTGAAGCAATCCTGAAGGCACCTGATGTTCCGCTTTCACTTGTTGGCATATCAGACACTTAGACACAAAATCGGAGATGTCTCGCTTCATACTGTGCCACCAATACAGACGTTTCAAGTCGTTGTACATTTTTGTGCTACCCGGATGAACCGACATTCGGCTATTATAAGCTTCACTCAAAATCATTAGAATTAGCTCTGAACTTCTCAAAATACACAATTGGTCTCTGAACCTCAAATAGTCATTTATATCAATTCGAAACTCTGAGTTATCATTCGAATCACACTGAGCCCGCTTAGCAACCAAATCATCATTGGTTTTCTGAGCTTCACAGATTTGCTGTAATAACATTGGTTTTGCTTTTAGTTATGTTATTAATACATTATTGGCAGATACAGACAAATGTATATTCATTGCTCGCAAGGTAAACAGTGATTTCCGGCTAAGAGCATCAGCAACAATATTAACTTTTCTCGGATGATAATCAATGACAAGCTCGTAGTCCTTCAGTAATTCTAGCCACCATTTTTGTCTCAAATTCAAATCTCTCTGAGTCATTAAATATTTGAGACTTTTGTGATCGGAAAAGGCATGACATTTCTCTCCAAACAGATAGTGACGCCAAATCTTCAAAGCAAACACAATAGCAGCTAACTCGAGATCATCAGTCAGATAATTTCTCTCGGGAGGCTTTAAGTGTCTCGAAGCATACGCAACAACTCTACCTTCTTGCATTAAGACGCAACCCAAACCGTTCAAAGATGCATCACTATAAACCAGAAACTCTTTATCGGACTCAGGCTGAACTAATACTGGAGCTTCCGTCAAAAGGGTTTTCAGTTAGTCGAAACTTTTCTGACACTTTTTCGACCACTCGAATTTAACATCTTTTTGTAATAGCTTCGTCAATGGAGTTGAGATCATCGAGAAACCCTTTACAAATCATCAGTAGTACCCGGCAAGTCCCAAGAAGCTCCAGACTTCTGAAACATTTCGTGGAGGTTTCCAGTCAAGAATAGCTGAAATTTTGTTCGGATCAACTCGTATGCCCGAAGCGGATACAACATGACCCAGAAAACTAACATCGCATAACCAGAATTCACATTTACTGAATTTCGCATACAGCTGATTATCATGCAAAATCTGAAGCACAAGTCTCAAATGCTCGGCATGCTCAAACTCATCACGGGAATAAATCAAAATGTCATCGATGAACACAACCACGAATCGATCTAGATACTGTCTAAACACCCGATTCATCAAATCCATGAAAACCACAGGGGCATTAGTGAGCCCAAGCGGCATCACTAAGAACTCGTAGTGTCCGTACCTCATTCTGAAAGTAGTCTTGGGTATAGCTGAGTCTCTAACTCACAACTGATAATAGCCAGATCGCAGGTCAATCTTTAAAAACACTGAAGCTCCTTTTAACTGATCAAATAGGTCATCAATTCGAGGCAACGAATATTTATTATTTATAGTCACCTTGTTCAGCTATCGATAGTCAATACACATTCTCATAGTTCCATCTTTCTTTTTCATGAACAGGACTGGTGCGCCCTAGGGTGACAAACTCGGTCGTGCAAAACCTCTATCTGTTAACTCTTGCAACTGAGATTTCAACTCTTTCAACTCGGTCGGAGCCATACGGTATGGAGCGATCGAAATAGGAGTTGTATCCAGAACCAACTCTATGCCGAACTCAACCTCCCTAATAGGTGGCAAACCCGGTAACTTGTCAGGGAACACATCCGGATACTCACAAACCACAGGTACTGTCTCAAGCTTTCATTCAGATGCCTTGTTATCCAATATATACACCATATAAGCTTCACACCCCTTTTTCATACATTTTTGAGCCAGTACAGAAGATATCACTGCCGGTAGTCCATTCAGATTAGTAGACTCAACCCGAATTATCTCATCATTCGAACATCGCAAATCAATAGTTTTCGCTTGCAATTCACTACAGCATCATGTACAGTCAACCAATCCATCCCAAGAATAATGTCAAATTCGTCGAATGGCAAAAGCATCAAATCAGCCGGAAACCAAAACCTCGAATCATTAAGGGACATTTCTTGCACACTTTATCAACTAAAACATAACGACCCAAAGGATTGGATACTCGAATCACAAACTCAGTAGACTCAATAGGGAGAGTCTTACCGGATGCTAAAGTTTCACACACATATGAATGAGTTGAACCGGGATCAATCAAAGCAATAACATCAGTGTCAAAAAGAGTAAAAGTACCAGTAATAACATCCGGAGAAGAAGCCTCATCGTGGGCGCGGATAGCATAAGCTCTGGTAGGTGCACGAGCCTCAGATCGAACCGTGGTGTCTTTTGTCCCTCTCGACTGCCGCTTACATTACCCCCACGTCTTGGTGGTCTACCTCGTGCTGCCGTGCTACCAGGTCTCTCACTCAGATCTGTATTACGCTCAACTAGTTTCGGACAGTCCTTAAGAAAGTGATCGGCCGATCCACATTTAAAACAGGAGTGGTCATGCAATCTGCAGCTCCCTGGATGCCATTTTCCACAATGCTTGCACTCTGTTCTATCTCGACGATCAACACCAACACTAGTGACTGAAGTGGCTCTCGAACTCACTGGTGGTCGATTGCGATCTCGTCTGGAAAAGCCCGAAGTAGATTTAGATCTGCCCGACTCCTCCTGAAATTTCTTCGAGGATTGCTGAATAGACTTCCTCAAAGATCTCTTACGGAACTCTCTGGCTCCGTCTTCAGCTTTTCTCTTTTCAATTCCAAGCTCTTCAGCTTTGCAAGCTCGCTCGACTAACACTACGAACTCTTTAATTTCCAGAATACCAACTAATAATTTGATGTCTTCATTTAAACCATCCTCGAAGCGTTTACACATGATAGCCTCAGATGAAACACACTCGCGAGCATATCTGCTGAGCCTTACAAACTCTCGTTCATATTCGGTAACGGTCATTTGGCCCTGTTTAAGCTCAATAAACTCTTTACGCTTTTGGTCGATGAATCTTTGACTAATATTCTTTTTACGGAATTCTATCAGGAAGAATTCCTAGGTGACTCTCTCTTTCGGAACCACTAAAATCAGAGTATTCCACCAATGATAAGCAGTGTCGTGTAACAGAGACACAGCACATTTCAAACACTCTTCGGGTGTACATGATAGTTCATCGAATACTCTGACAGTATTATCTAGCCAAAATTCGGCTCGCTCGGCATCATCACTAACTGTAGCCCGGAACTCTTCGGCCCCATATTTTCTAATTTTATTAACCAGGGGCCTACTCGGTCTCAACAGATCAGTCACAGGAGTTACAAGTATCGGATGCGAAGTATTCGGGGGCGAGGGTTGTGGAACAGTTGGATTAGTTCAAAGGAATTGAGTGAACCAATCACTCATCATAGCATAGAAGTTTTGTCTCATGTCATCATCTTGATGACTGGTATTTGGCTGAGAGTCAATCGGCGCAGTCCCTTGCGCGGGAGCAGTCACAACACTCTCTACATCGTCAGCTACAGCTCGATCAGGATCGGGATTCATTGCTATACGAAAAGCACATTTTAACTGTCAGAAGTCATCATACTATCATGATATCATAATACGGCATGTATAGCTAGACTCACACATGCTACGTTATTCTTAAAATCGACTAAATCGTAGCTCTGATACCAATAAAATGTAACACCCAAGACCCTTATCCGTCGCCGGAATAGAGTACAAGGTATCACCACCCAAATCGTAACTTAATAGAAGAATTCCTAATACAAAACATTAAGTGCCAAACTAAATTATGCCAACCATTCGAATGCATTTTCTAATCAATTATACAATACTAAATCATGAGAGTCAATTAAGACAATACATCTCCATGCCACATTATAAACATATCACATTTTAAACGTATGCTAATACATCAAACCATACATTCTCATTTACTAGCACACAAGCCATTTTTGCATAGCTTGTTATATACATACATTGAAACAAAAATATATAACGAAAGATTTAAGCCTATACATGCCGTTATAAACAAAATAGTCATTAAAAGTACCAAAAGTGCTTAGATAGTGTAGATGACTTGACTTGAATCCCTCGAACCAGTAGCTTTCACCAAGATCTAAAGAAAACAGAGTAAAACACATTCACAGTAAGCAATTAAGCTTAGTAAGTATAAGAAATTTAACAATTCATATAAAATGACATATTTCCAATATAAAAATATTCATAGGTATACAATGCCAAGTGCATAGGAACCCTTTTATAAAATTTATCTCTCGACCACATACCTTTGGCCGAAAGTTCATAGCCTTATTATACCTATTTTCATCACTTCATGTATAAACCTAAAATATTACTCGTGCATAATATCACAACACCGAATAGATCAAATCACATGTATATGTTCTAAAGGCAATTCACTTGATTAATATCACATTTCAATAAACATAAACACTTCAATGTCTCATTTCCAACTTTCGCTACTAGTTATATCACATACTCTCATACATTATAAACTTCACAATAGCCAAAATTTATATATAAACCACATTTACAAATTTACTTTGAGTAGTTCTCAATTAAGAAATTTCAGTATGTACTTGAGCAACTTAGTGCATTACCAACTTAGCAGCTATTTTAACACCAAATCATATGGTTCAAACTTTCAAATAAGTCACCAGCACATGGCCTGCTAGGTATAAAACCCGAATTTCATCACCGGCTCAAAGCCTGCTAGACTTATCAAGTCTGAATTCACTTCACCGGCATCATGCCTGCTAAGCTCAAAGCCCGAGAACATCTCACCGGCATTATAGCCTGCTAGGCTCGAGGCCCGATAGTATTCGCACATTTTATACCCTTTAATATCATTGCTTATAAGCCATTCAACCACACAATATATATATCTATAATTTACTTCACATTTTGGCATTTCACAATCAAATACCATAAAATCATATGCACATATTTCACACTTGAACTTCATTCTGTAATATTATTGAATCACATCATATATACATCCCTTACTCTCAATTCTTCAATCTCTTACTTGTCTTCGACACATACATTTACATCATTCATTCTCATTTTAAACATAACATAATTTTTAATTAAGCCTTTATATGCCATTTAGTCTTAACCTAAATATCATACCTTGTTAATTTTTTATAACTTAGGTACAAGTCACATTAAGTCCATAACGTAAATTAATTTAAATACTTAATACTTACCTCGATGGTCAACAAATAAATACGGATCGGCTAATCCACTATCTTCGCTTTTCCCTGATCTGAGTTTGGCTCTCTTAGCTCTTGTGCTAAATTAAACAAACTTTAACTCATTAGAATCTCATATAAGATCGCTTATGGCCATATATTACCAAAACTTAACAAGCATTCATTTTAAAACTTTAATTCCATGATGCCGAATACCATTATCTACTAACCACAAGCATCCATATGCATTAAACTTCATCCATGCATAACCTATAGTTCATTCGGCCATTCATCACTCAAAACTATAGAAATTTCCTATCAAATTTCCATAGGTGAATACATACACAAGCACATAATGCACATTAACATTTCTTTTTAACTAAGGTTTCATTACCATTTTATTAGTCAAATGCAAATGCTTATAACTTGCTATTAAAGTGTCCAACCCCATTTCATATAAGCATATGACTAAGACCGAGTTCTTCTTTTAACTACAAGAAGCATATTTAATAAGCAATCCCAATTGTACATTTCGTAATCCAATTAAGAACATAAAAGCTACCTTAACCTTTACTAGAAACACTTTTGGCCGTTCACTCATATACGGCAGTTTCAAATTCTACCTCAAAGAATTTGTCCACATTTACGACAATCAAAGACACTTCATTTTATCACTAAGACACCAATAATATTTTTAGCCCTTAATCACAAGACTTAATAATAAATTTACTTAACGAAATCCTTTAATCTATATTCGGCAGCAAAGATTAATAACAAAAACACATAAGCCAATTCCAAACTATCCATAAGAACACAAGTAATTAGCTCAATTGTCAAACAATTTAATTTACTTATCAAAATAAAGAATATTACAACCATTTCAAAATTCCCCTATCATGGCCGAATGTAAGCATTTGCCCAAACCTTAAAATTCTTATAAACACAACTCATTCCCTCCATTTAACAATCAATTTCACCTATTCAAGACTCAATTTAACATTTATGCATAAATTATAAATTTTAACAAATTTTCCAAATTGTATACAAGTTGCTGAATGCAACTATGTTCATTTCTTCATGAACTTAGACCATGGGTCATGTTAATAGCTTAAATATAAATTAAAATTCACAAAAATCTAATGAAATAACCATGAATCCTTACCTTAATTAAATGCTTCAATGGCCGAAAGTTAGCTTCTTCACCCAACTCTTTTCTCTTTAATTTCAGCAATGAAGAACAAAACATAAGCCACTTTGATCTTTTCACCAATTCTTTTATTATTTAATTATATATAATATGTTAACATTCCACTAAGCATTATTTAACATTATAAAATACAAAAATAATTATTAAAGCAATAGCATGGCCGGACACTAATATTAAAAGTGGCTATTTGACATGCAAATCCATTTATTTTACAGCATTCTATAATTAATCTCTTGAATTTAGCCACACATATATTTAAATCTTCTCACATAAGTCCTTTTTATTTCAAAACACATTCAAGTTGGCAAAAATCAAAGCATTAAAAATTCACACATGCATGAGCACATATTTTAGACACAAAATATTTTATTCAATTATTACTGCGACTCAGTTTAGCGGTCCCGAAACCACTTCCCGACTAGGGTCAAAATAGGGCTGTCACATCACAAGCATATTGGCATCACATAATCCATTTAGCACCCCTAAATCTATTTCTATCATCAAACTCAAAATTTATAGATTTCTTACTCATGACCGAAACCTTCCACAACACCAAAAATCCAAAATTATTTCGTGGGCTATGTGAGAGACCTTAAGACCACTTCAATTTCATAAAATGCAAAGAAAAATACTTAAATTCTTACCTCAATCCAAGCTAAGTATTGACTGAACTTCCCAAGGATTTTTCTTTTCTTTCTTTTCTACTTAGTTTCAGCTAAGGAAGAACAAAAATATGAACCACCTTGTTCTTTTCACCATCCTTTTGTTTTATTAATCTTTATTCCTTAAAATAATATTTTATGCCATAATTTATTTTAATATAAAAAGTGTATTTTACTCACCTAATACTTTCATGGCCGGGACTACGATTAAAAATGGGGAATTTGACATGCAAATCCCCATGTTTTAATCCATGAATTATTTGGCCACTTCAATTGACCTCACACATTTTCAAATTTTCTCATATAAGTCCTTCTAAGCAATTCACATTCAAATGACAAAATCAAAGCATCAAAATTTCACACATGCATTTTTATTAAATAATAGACATAGAAAATATCATTTAATTATTTTTGTGTCTCAGTTTTGTGGTCCCGAAACCACTTTCCGACTAGGGTTAAATTACGGTTGTCACAACTCTCCCCCACTTAGGAATTTTCGTCCCCAAAAATCTTACCAGCGAATAAATTAGGGTATTGTTCTTTTATAGAGTCCTCAAGCTCCCAAGTAGCTTCTTCCACTCCGTGCTTGACCCACAGCACTTTCACTAATGAAATTTTCTTATTCCACAATTCTTTCACCTCGTGTGCCAAAATACGAACCGGTTCCTCTTCGTAACTCAAATCAGATTGAATTTTGATCTCTGACGGACTAACCACATGCGAAGGATCGGATCTATACCGTCTAAGCATCGAAACATGAAATACATTATGAATCTTTTCGAGTTCAGGTGGCAGAATCAATCTGTAAGCAACTGGCCCAATCCGTTCTGAAAACTCATATGGTCCGATAAATCTTGGACTCAATTTGCCTTTACGGCCGAATCTGAGTATTTTTTTCCACGGTAAGACTTTAAGAAATACTTTGTCTCCAACTTGATATTCTATATCCTTTCGTTTCAAATCCGCGTACGATTTCTGACGATCTGACGCTGCTTTTAAACTATCATGGATCACTTTTACTTTCTGCTCGGCATATTTTATCAAATCAACTTCATAAATCTTATTCTCACTGAGTTCGGTCCAAAACAATGGTGTACGACATTTACGATCGTATAAAGCCTCGTAAGGTGCCATCTTGACACTTGATTGAAAACTGTTATTGTATGTGAATTCAATCAAAGGTAACTATCGTTCCCACGAGCCAATAAACTCTAAGATACAACATCTCAACATATCCTTGAGTGTCTGAATAGTTCGCTCGGACTGACCATCGGTTTGGGGATGGAAAGCAGTGCTAAAAGCAGTTTGGTACCCAAAGCTTCTTGCAATTTCTTCCAAAATCGCGATGTAAATCTCGGGTCTCTGTCTGACACAATAGAAGTAGGCATCTCGTGCAATTTCACAATTTGAGAAATGTACAATTTAGCTAATTTATCGAGCGAATAATCGGTACGAATAGGGATAAAATAAGCTGTCTTTGTCAATCTATCAACGATAACCCAGATTGCATCTTTCTTGCTCGGTGTCAACGGTAAACCCGATACGAAGTCCATTGTAACACGATCCCATTTCCACTCAGGTATCATAATTGGCTGAAGCAATCTCGAAGGTAGTTTATGCTCAGCTTTCACTTGTTGGCATATCAAACATTTCGACACATAATCAGAAATGTCTTGTTTGATACCATGCCACCAATACTGACATTTTAGATTGTTGTACATCTTTGTGCTACCCAGATGAACTGACATTCGACTATTATGAGCTTTATTTAGAATCATCGAAATAATCTCTAAATTTTTCAGAACACACAATCAATTTTTGAACCTCAAACAATCATTATCGTCAATTTGAAACTCTGAATCTACATTTGGATCACACTAAGCCCATTTGGTAACCAAATCATCATTGATTTTCTGGGCGTCTCAAATTTGTCGTATCAACACTTGTTTTGCTTTCAATTTCGCTATCAGCATATCATCAGCGGACAAAGAAAAATGTACATTCATCGCTCAAAAGGTAAACAATAATTTTCAACTTAAAGCGTCTGCAACTACGTTAGCCTTTCCCGGGTGATAATCGATGACGAGCACGTAATCTTTCAATAACTCTAACCACCGTCATTGTCTCAAATTTAAATCTTTCTGTGTCATTAAGTACTTGAGGCTTTTATGATCAGAATAAACATAGCATTTCTCCCCGAACAAATAATGATGCCAAATTTTTAAAGCGAAAACGATGGCAGCTAACTCGAGATCGTGTGTCGGATAGTTTTTCTCGTGAGGCTTCAACTGTCTTGAGGCATAAGCAACTACTCTGCCTTCTTGCATCAACACAAAACCTAAACCATTCAAAGAGGCATCGCTATAGACCACGAATTCTTTACTGGGTTCCGACTGAACTAACACTGGAGCTTCAGTCGAAAGGGCCTTCAATTCATCGAAACTTTTTTGGCACTTTTCTGACCATTCAAATCTGACATCCTTCTGAAGCAGTCTCGTTAATTGTGTTGCTATCATCGAGAAGCCTTTTACAAATCTTCTATAATACCCTATAAGACCCAGAAAGCTGCAGACTTTTGAAACATTCCTCGGAGGCTTCCAATCCACTATCGCTGAAATTTTGCTCGGATCTACTCTGATGCCCGATGCGGATACAACATGTCCCAAAAACCTGACTTCATGCAACCAGAATTCACATTTACTAAACTTCGCATAAAGCAGTTTGTCTCGCAGAATCTATAACACTAATCTGAGGTGTTCGGCATGCTCATTTTCGTCGCGCGAGTAGATCAAGATGTCATCAATAAACACTACTACAAACCGATTTAGATACTGTCGAAAAATCTGGTTCATTAAATCCATGAAAATCACAGGGGCATTAGTGAGCCCAAACGGCATTACCAAGAACTCATAATGTACGTACCTCATTCTGAAAGCAGTTTTAGGCACATCGGAGTCTCTAACTCGCAACTGATAATAACCCGATCTCAAGTCTATCTTCGAAAATACGGAAGCTCCCTTTAGCTGGTCAAACAAATCATCAATTCTCGGCAATAGATATTTATTCTTTATCGTGACTTTATTAAGTTGACGATAATCAATGCACATTCTCATAGTTCCGTCTTTCTTTTTCATAAATAGTACTAGTACACCCAGGGAGAAAAACTCGGTCAAGCGAAACCTCTATCCATCAACTATTGTAACTGAGATTTCAATTCTTTTAATTCAATTGGCGCCATACGATATGGAGCTATCGAAATCGAAGTCGTTCCTGGCACTAGCTCTATGCCGAACTTAACTTCTCGAACAGGTGGTAATCCCGATAACTCCTCAGGAAACACATCTGGATATTCGCAAACCACAGGTACAGTTTCAAACTTTCGCTCAAATACTTTATTATCTAAAACATACGCCAGATAAGCTTCACACCCCTTTTTCACATATCTTTGAGCCGACATCGAAGATATCACTGCCGGTAGCCCGTTCAAATCGGTGGACTCAACTCGAATTATTTCTCCATTCGAACATCACAATTCAATTGATTTTCTTTTACAATTCACCACCGCATCATGTACGGATAACCAATCCATACCAAGGATAATATCGAACTCGTCAAATGGCAAAAGCATTAAATTGGCTCAGAAACAAGAGTTTCAAATCATTAAAGGACAGTTCTTGCACACTTTGTCTACTAACACATACCGACCCAAAGGGTTTGACACTCGAATAACGAACTTACTAGACTCAACAGGAAGAGACTTACTGGATGCCAAAGTTTCACACACATATGAATGGGTTGACCCGGGATCAATCAAAGCAACAACATCAGAATCAAAAATAGTGAAAGTACCGGTAATAACATCAGAGGAAGAAGCGTCCTCTCTAGCACGGATAGCATATGCTCTTGCAGGAACAGGAGCCTCTGACCGAACAGCTGTATCAGAAGTCCCTTTCTGAGTACCACTCCTGCCTCCCGCACTTCTCAGTGTCCTACCCCTAACAGCAGCACCACTTGACCTCATATCTCTTATATTATCTTTCTCAACAGGTTTCGTACAATTTCGAAATAATGATCTAGCAAACTGCATCTATAACAAGCTCGGTTATTAATCTTGCCCTAACACTAGCCCACATGTCGTCTTCTACACTGTTGACATTCCGGTTTCATTTGCTAATTATTGCCCACACTAGCAACCGAAGTAGCTCGAGAATCCGTCAAAGGTCGTTCTCGAATCAAAATCCCAGCATTTGTCTTTGACTTGTTACTTTCATCTCTGAATTTCTTTGAGGCCGAAAATGAAGCTTTTCCCATGGATCTCTTGCAGAAGTATTTAGCTTCGGTTTCAGCTTTTCTTTTCTCCTTCCCAGGTCCTCCGCCTTGCAAGCCCATTCAACGAGTACTACGGATTCTCTTATTTCAACAATACCCACAAGCAGTTTTATATCTTTGTTTAATCCTTCTTCAAATCTTTTACACATTGCATCTTCATTAGCAACACATTCTTAGGCGTAGCAACTGAGCCTCATAAATTCACGTTCATATTCCGATACAGTCAGACGACCTTGTTTAAGTTCCAGAAATTCTTTACGCTTCTGGTCGATAAATTACTGACTTATATATTTCTTGCGAAACTCTGTCTGAAAGAAATCCCACGTAACATGTTCCTTTGGAACAATCACAATCAAAGTACTCCACCAGTAATAAGCCGCATCTCGAAGCAAGGACACAGTACATTTTAGACACTCATCGGGTGTGCAAGATAGTTCATCAAATACACGAAGGGTATTATCCAACCAAAATTTGGCTCTCTCTGCATCATCGGTAGCTGTGGCTCTGAATTCTTCAGCCCCATATTTTCTGATCTTATCAACAGGGGGTTTACTCAATCTCAACGGATCGGTGGTCACAGGCATTACAGGTACCGAGGGAGGATTGTTTAAATTAGGGGTTGTTGAGCAGCCGTATTTACACGAGTATGCTAGGCAAACCATTCATTCATTAAGGAATAGAGGGCTTGCCTAACTCCATCTTCTTGGTTGCTCGTGGATGGTCGAAAATCTATCGGCGCTGTCCCTTGCGCAGGAGCAGGCGCTATACTCTCTACATCATCCGCTGCGACTCGCTCGGGGTCAGGTTCCATTTTCTATACAAAATCAAATTTTAACCGTCAGAAGTCATCACATTGCCACATTATCATATTTCGGCATGTATAGCTATTCTTACGCATGCTACAGTAGTCCTAGAATCGACTAAACTATAGCTCTGATACCAATAAAATGTAACACCCCTAACCCGTTCTGATCGCCGGAGGGGTTACGAGGTAGTACAGAACCAATTCTTATGCAAACATTCAATAATAAATTCAGCATTCACAAAGTTATTCTATCTCGAATGAATTGATATAAGTCGTTTCTTCGAACAAAAAATGATAAAGGATAATCGTTTTATCGATCTTTGCAACTAAATAAAACTGAATTCTCAAGCTATTAATTTATCATATACAAACACTACTTCAGCATGCCTTACACTCATATAAGTGTCATAAAATAATTCACTATTCATTTAGTAATTCACCTTCATAGCCGAATGTATGATCATTTATACCTAGCCTATTCACATCATAGCAAATACGTCTCATGATCCCATCTTCTAAATGTAACTTAAGTATTCAATCTACTTAGTAACGATTCACTTAAAACAAAAAGTTGATTTATAAAACATACATAACCACATTTGAATTTTTAACACTTAGGCCATATTCACATGGCCATTTATACAAAAGGAAACATTACACCATCGACATCCCAAAAATAAAATCTATACATGCCAAAATGTCATGCTCAAGAGTAACAAAACGAGGTACCAAAACGTTGCTGACAGATGTGATGACTTTGATGATGGTCCCAAGCTTACAACGGATCAAAATAAATCTAAATAAGAGACAATTAAACACACCAAATGAGTTTTCAACTCAGTAAGTTATAAGTAATAAAATACAAACAATTTGCTTGATAAGACGAAATAAATATTAATGAAATAGACATTACAATAATCTTAAATCCTTCCTCATAGTATTTAAAGATGACTAAATAATATATTCACACATTTACGATTCTCCAATCTCATTTCTTATTCCATTCAATAACTCTATTTCCTCATTCAATTCATGCACATATTGTATCTACAACCAATTTCGCACACTCATAATGCTCGATTAGGAAATTCGCACACTCATAGTGCTCAGTTAGGAAATTCGCACACATAGTTTGTTCAATTCCGCACACATAGTGCCCATCAAATCCGCACACATAGTGCCACTCAAATCCGCACACATAGTGCTATTCATATCTGCACACATAGTGCCATTCAAATCCGTACACATAGTGCCATTTAAATCCGCACACATAGCGCCATTCAATCCGCCCACATTTGATTTAATCCTAGTCTTTCCTTTGTCCGACTCTCCCCTTTGATGTTCTTGAGCTTGAATAAATCAAGACATTTCATTGAATTAGATTTCCAATTCATTTCCCCTTCTCATTAAAACATATGCATATAGACATTTCTACTATAATATTCATATTTGGCAATAAGGCACCATTACATATATATATATTCTAGTTAGTTATCACTCAATATCAAATTCATATCTCCAATCATCTTAATTTACAAACAATCACACATTATATCCACAAAAGGATCATTCGACATTCACCATATTGATCATAGTAAATTCATCTATTTTCCACTTAGTAAAATCATATTCTAATCCATTTAATTTCTTATATGATCAAGTACACCTTCTATAAGTTAGAAGCTCTCAACTTCCTCTTTATCTAAACTTAACTACCTTAACTCATCTTCAAGTATATAAGAAAATTAAAACAACTTCCATAACACATGTGTATTTTCGGCTTTTTCAATACCTAATTGGCAAGTCTTTACAAAGTTACTAAAATCCTCTTCTAAATTCACATTCGGTAAATTGGACCTAATCAAACAAGCAATCAAATTCTTATTCATCAATTAAACTCATGTTTTTTAATAATTAGTGCATTCGGCAAGGTCATTTTACAAGTTAAATTTGAAGACATTATTTAATTTACAAATATACTAAGACCGTATGTGCATAGCCCTAAAGCCAAATTAACTTACCAATCTCAAACAGAAATCTTGATTCTTTAAGACCACATTCGATACAATGAAGCCTAATTTCTATCTTAAATCCATTGGTAAACAATTTTGCTAGTTAATCACTATGACCGAATGCCCATTTTTAAGGTTACCACTAGCATTACCATAATCAAATCATAAGTGCACCCTCCCAACTTCTAATATCACTTAAAACGCAAGAAGAATTACTCATTTTAACTTAGATTTAGAAGTCAGCAACCATAGACATCTTTATTCATATTAACCGGTTCCCAAATATCTTTAAATCCATACACCAATGCATTTAGCTAGCTCAAAGCTCTCTTTACTACCATTTCTAAACAAAACATCAAAACATTCTAGCAACCAACATAATATAGCTACTGCCAAATGCTCTCATAATCTTTAGGCCATACAAAACACAAATTTTCAAAAATCAACTTACAAACTCAATTTCACAAGCATATTGGCACCACAAAATCCATTAAGCACCCCTAAATCTATTTCTACCATCAAACTCAAAATTTATAGATTTCCTACTCATGACCGAAACCTTCCACAACACCAAAAATCCAAAATTATTTCGTGGGCTATGTGAGAGACCTTAAGACCACTTCAATTTCATAAAATGCAAAGAAAAATACTTAAATTCTTACCCCAATCCAAGCTAATTATTGACCGAACCTCCCAAGGATTTTTCTTTTCTTTCTTTTCTACTTAGTTTCGGCTAAGGAAGAATAAAAAGATGAACCACCTTATTCTTTTCACCATTCTTTTATTTTATTAATCTTTATTCCTTAAAATAATATTTTATGCCATAATTTCTTTTAATATAAAAAGTGTATTTTACTCACCTAATACTTTCATGGCCGGCACTATGATTAAAAATGGGGAATTTGACATGCAAATCCCCATGTTTTAATCCATGAATTATTTGGCCACTTCAATTGACCTCACACATTTTCAAATTTTCTCATATAAGTCCTTCTAAGCAATTCACATTCAAATGATAAAATCAAAGCATCAAAATTTCACACATGCATTTTTATTAAATAATAGACATAGAAAATAGCATTTAATTATTTTTGTGTCTCGGTTTTGTGGTCTCAAAACCATTTTCTGACTAGGGTCAAATTACGACTGTCACACATATGGCTTTGGAAAGACAGGAATAGTCCATGTAAGCCCATATAAGATATATGGCTTTGCAAAGACAGGAATATCTCATGTAAGTCCATGTCAAGAACATGGCATTGGTAGGCTATTATCAGGCATGCAAACCCGAGTATCCTTAGTATTTCAAGTGGTTCAACGGGCTAATGTACATGTTAAATTACAGGATGGTTCAGGTAAAGAAATGATAAACAGGTCCAAGTGAGTTCGTAAGAACACCATAGTTATTAGTTGAGGAAACTTTCATCAAAGGAAAGGTAATTTATGTTTATGAGTTTTCAGTTTACACAATGAGAATGACATAATTTGAAATATCTTAATATTATGAAGGAATATGACTATGATCAGTGAGATGATGTAGGCATGCAAGGGAAATTAGTAAGTGATGAGCCTATAGTATATAGAGCCTTTGGTAAGGCCACAGATAAGTAAGTTGGGAAAGTAAGAATTTAGCAGTATTTATTCAAGCTGAAACAGCTTAGTAGTAAGTTAAATTTATTGTTACTGCTTATTACTTTACATGTGAACTTACTAAGCTTTATAAGCTTACTTTTTTTCCTTTCTCATATTTCAGAGTACTTAAAAGCAAGCTCGGGTTAGAGGTCGTCGGAGATCGCTTCACACTATTGACTATCAAGTTACCAAATGGGTATCTTCATTTACAAATGTCCTAGTTTATGGCATGTATAGGGACTTAATATTTAGTAAGTGTCAATTATGATATGGCCAATGTATGGCAGGTAAATAATTGATAAGGATTAGATATTGAAATAGCTAGTTAAGAATATGTTTTGATGTTATGTATGCCTAAATGAAAGTGAATACATGGAAATCATGAAAAAGTGAAGTTAGCATTAAAACAGTATTAGATTGCATCAGTGACGTAAATTTGAAAAATTACTAAAAAATAGTAGAAAAGGAATTAGATGGTGAGTGAGATATAGAATTAAAGCTTAATGAGTCTATTTCCATGTGAAAGAAACAGGGGAAGCAAAGGAGTTGTAAATTATGAGTTATAAGAATTTGAGTGAGACTGCTCCAGATTGATTTTGCGATCCCCTGTTCTGAATTTAAAAATTCACCATAAATTTTACATAAATAATTAGAAGTTATAGTTTATATTCCTAGATTCCTTATTGAGTATAGTTTGTAATAAAACAAGCAGCATTGTTATTTGAATTTGGTACTAAGAGAAATCCATTTCGTAGTGAATAGAGGTCAAGGCAGTTGAGCAGTGAAACAAGGGAAACTTTAAATAATAAACTGCACAAATTGGCTGAGTCAAAAATTCTAGAAAAAAAATTAGTAAGAAAATATATGAGTCTAGTTTCAGAAAAAATTTACAGAATTGAATTTCGAGTTCAAAACTCGAGTTATGATTTTTTAGCGATAGTGACGTAGTTGGACAGCTTTATTATGGAATAGGGAAATGATATGTTTTGTTCCATTTAAGTAATCGGGAAATTTTCATTAATCCTGGTTGGTCCCGAATCATTTCAATTGTATGATTTAGGGTCTCAATGACCCTTTTTAGGGACATATTGAATGAATGAAAATAAATTAATTTTAGAAGCAAATTTTATACCCAGGTTGAGTAAGTTAAGTCCGATAATGCCTCGCGCTCGACTCCGGCAATGGTCTTGGGTAAGGGGTGTTACAACACTGCAAAAGTCATACACCCAATGCACCAACTTTTGGTTCCTTATCTATTTGAACTCAGGCTTTTACTTACATCAAAGTGTACGAGTCAAGCAGGCATAGTCTGTCATCCACTCAAGATTTATGCATGCCACACTATAAACGTCACAAGTGAATAAATCCATAAATGGATTCGAGATCTATTCTTCTAGGGTCTTGTTTGATGTAATGTAAGTTATCCAATCACAATTATGTCACTATCTTTTGGGAGTCATCTACTCCGATGCCCAAGACAAGGATCTCTCCAATTGGACTTGATAGACGACACATTAGTCTTTTAATCAGTTTTCTCATTTTTGATTTGACTAAGGACATGGTTCATCTACTAATATAAGCTATCTTTTTGCATTACGATCCGACTACGTAATACCGTTTAGTATTAGTTAAACATTAGATAACTAGTGAGCAACATCTGCTTCCATTTTTCTTTGTGTGAAAAAACTATATGAGGACAATATACAAAGTATTAATGTAATTCATGAATAATTTTATTAACCAATTTGTCTGGAAGATAACAAGTGTACTTAGACGAAAATACTACACTTATGGCACCAAATCCAATAGTTTTCCACTTGCCCTAGTGAAGTACATGAGTCATGTGTCACATTCCTATGCCCCTCCATATGTTTCCCAGAGAACTCTCTAACTAGTAGAGTCTTGGTGAAACAAACCCCAAGGTATGTCCACAATGTGTTCTTTAACAGCATCCACTACTTCGTCAAACACTACCTCTCTCTTAATGTATTTTGTTCTTATGTGGTTTCTTTTAATTTTAGTTATATCCATATTTTTATAGTGACATAGCTTTTCCATACCTCATATTCGACCCTCAATAATGAAGTTAGGAGTGTAACCCAGTTTGGCACTTATTCACACTATGAACCCACCATTTAGGATAAAACACTGCCCGATGTCAATTTCCTTGAATCTTGACATGTTTGGAAATCAATAGGTAAAAAGAAAAAATAGGAGTAACACAGCCCTGTGGCCAGACCGTGTGACAGGCTGAGGCCATGTGGGATTAAAACACACAGCCATGTAGCTTAACCATGTGTGGGAGCTAAGACCGTGTAACTAATTGTGGCCTTGTTAGACCCAATTGTAGAACTTTGTAAATATTCACAAGATCGTGTTGCTAGATTGTGTGAAAGACTGTGACTGTGTGCATCATTTGTTACCCAAAATATATAGACTGCATGACCATGCCATATGCCCGTGTATGGAACACGGCCATGTGTGCCTAAATGGTACCTTAGAAAGTAAGTCACACACCAAACATCCAAATATACCATAACCATGCATTATGCCATTTCCCAACCTATTCAAATACACCAAAAACATGCCAAAACATCATATAAATCATTCATCCTAAGTGCCTAACCAATATGCCATAATTGGCACCTCAATTCAACAATTCATATCCTACAATTCATCATCATTCATACTTCAATATTCATACTTAGCATTCACATATGTTCCTCATTCAAAAAGCCAAGATTTCGTCAACAAAGTTCATCCCTTCTAAATGTCAAAACTCATCAAGAAAAATACACCAAATTGACTAAAACATATATGCACTCGTGTTGCAAACCAACCAAAATAAGATCATCACATTCAAACATTTCACTTATATCCACATCAAAATAAACCAAATCATAAGTTTTAATATCATTCACATATGCATATCCATTAGTTAGAGTAAATCACATTTCAAGTTTGCTATTCACTTGCCAGTTACATATCTCATAATAATACCAAATCATCCAACATCATTATTATCATTAAACCAAGATCATGAACATCTAAGATAACTTAAAACAGAAATACAACCCAATATACATGCAACATAACTGAATTTATAATAAATAAAGATTATCAAATCAGAGATTGGATAGTGTGAGCTCTAAGTTAATCCGATCGACGTGTGCCACAAAATAATCTACTTAGAGATAGAAAAGCAAATAACATAAGTATTACAGATGCTTAGCAAGCTCGTATGAAATTTACACATCATATCTTGACCTTAAAATAAATGAAATTAATAAACCAATTGGTAATTAATATGACATCCTTGTCTTCCTTATACCTTCATATACATTTCCACAAATGCAATTAATAAGTTAGTTTATTTATGCATCAAGAGCTACTAATGCAAATCACATGTACTTAGTGTACGATTTAATACAACAAAGCATGTAATATCCAATTCATTCTCAATTTATAAACACATATAATTAAGTTCTCTTTCGTATCATATTCAATCATGCTCATTGTGCAACATTTCAATCTAGTTCATTTATTCTTCCTTTCATAAACAATTCATACATATAATAACTAGTTTCATATTTAATCTTTCTATCCATTTCAAAAATCAATTACTTACTATTTTCACCCAAAGAACTATAGTAACTTAACTTTGGATACTTGGGATAACTTTGATCACACAAGCTGATAATCAGGACATTAACCATTACTCGATACTACTCATACAAGTTGTTGAGAATCTGCAACAAATGTTAGATTCTAGCCATCGGTATGGTATCCACCACTTGTACATAGTACCTAAGAAATATAACACTGGCACATAATGCCTAATAAATATAACACTGATACGAAATACCTGATAATATGGTCATCGATACATAGTTCCTGATAAATATAACATTGGCACATAGTGCTTGATAAAGCCTAGTAACGTGCCATTTGTATCTTAGCTATTCACTAAGTTCACACAGGTCTTAACACTATTGTAATAACATTTTAATCTTTGCATCATCATTCTATACATATCATTGTTTCACATAATGTTTCATTTCAACAGTACTATTATAGCATTAGCATTCATACTAATTTATTCTTTGTAGCCATATACATGTTTTCATATTTCAAAAAGCAATGCAGAAAGAATTTAAACTGTATAATGTCATCATATAAACATCATTCAATCATATCACAACTTCAATTTATAACACTTCAATTCTGGCGTGTGTAAGGTTTTAGTGAGTAGACTCAAATTAATATATTTGGTAGGGTAGTATCCGTCGAAGAGTTTCCTTTCGCATACTGAATGGGCGTATTCCTAATAATGTTTAAGTCGATGGTGGTTTAGTGATAAATCATTATTTTTTTTGGTATGAGATAACAACCAAGAGAAGAGATGACTATAGAGGGAGTACTCGCCTAAGGCATAGTGCATCATGTTATTAGAGTTACTATGCTAGTTGTATTGTAAGTGTAGTAGTTAGGGACCCTCTGTGTAACACCCCAAACCCGGTCTAGACGTTATGACTAGATCTGGGGCGTCACATGAACCTAAAACTAAGTCTACGGCCTTTTGTGTGATTTAAATGTGATTTTCAGTAAAGCAGTAAGCTTATGAAAAAGTCAGTTTGTTACTCTTTTTAAGTTGTCCAAATTTTTAAAACTTGTTGAGTTGTGAAAACATTCTTAAGAATTTGAAAACCCGCGCAGCCTATACTAGCAGTTTCAACCAAATACGATTTAAACCATCCAAGAAAATAAAACCCATAAAGAAAATTTAAACAGCGGCCTTATTACAATTAAAACCTAAAATAATAGCAAAATAAAATTACTAAAATTAATATGGAAACCCGAACTTGCAAATGTTGTGGCCACTCCGAATCTCTCCCAGCTCCAAGCCCACTATGGTTGAGGGTTACCTGTAGAGATGAAATAAGGGGTGAGTTTGACAACTCAGTGTACAACATAATCTCAACCATAGGCCAAAACAGATCAAGCCTCAGAATCAGATTAATTGGGCTTTGGCCCATTACAGAAATCAGGCTAAGCCCATAGGCCCATAACAGATACAGATCAGATATAATATGCAAATAGAAACCCAACCCAAATCCATCCATAACACCCCCGTACCAGCCTTACACCATGTGGGGAGACTACTCGACCCACCCAACCGCTACACACCACAGATATTTACAGCGAGGCTGCCAGATATAATTTGCAGCGAGGCTGCCAGATATTGTGACGAGGTCACCAGATACAGATATTGTGGCGAGGCCACCAGAATTGCAGCGAGGCTGCCAGATATAATGTGACAAAGTCACCAGATTGCAGCGAGGCTGCCAGATAATAATGTGACAAAATCACCAGATTGCAGCGAGACTGCCAGAACGCTTCCTCCGTCATAAACCCATAGCCCATGCAACAGATGTAATCATACTAGCATGCAACATATAGCATCTCATGCATCAGATATATTCATAATAAAGATTACTCATGCATATACATAAAATTATACATTTCATACAGACTTGACCCTAGGGGTATAATAGTCTTTTCACACCTAGGGGTATTTTTGTAATTTTTCCAGTTTTAGGGGTATTTTAGTCCTTTATCATATTTTTAGCATTTTTATGCACGTCCGGTTAGTTATTAGTCCATAGCTCACCTCGGAAGTCTATTTCAACTAAAAGTCCAATTTTACCATTTTTAGCTTAAAACCCCTAATGGGCCTTACTATGTCCATTGTCGTCGCAAGTCCATTACACCTAATTTTTAAGTTTAGTTTACCATCTTAACCATGTTTTGATTATTCAAGTTACCAGAAAGTCTTTTATGAACATTTTTCAAATTTAGGCTCGGAAGCCCATTGGGCCCACCTTGGCCCATTGAAGCCCAACTTACCAAAACGCTCGAAATTGCACCTTCTGTAATTTTGCCATCGTCAATTCCTAGTGTAACCACAATAGAGTATTCGGCTACTCTTAGATCCTTCCAAGACTGATTTTTGGTCACTTCCGATCGGTCACTTTAGCACAGTTTTCAGTTATTACGGCCTTTAGCCATCCTAGTCTATGATAGAGATACGTTACACACCTGTTAGCTGTCGAAACTATTGAAGAAATCCACGAATGAAACCTATTGTTAATCACCTCAGTGTTAGTTAAATAATCTACAACCATAAAACCAAAATCTCATTATCCTAATCGGCTCACATGGCCTTAGTCCTTAAAAACCTTTACCTTCTTGTCGAAAGTGGACCAGATCCTACTGTCCCGTAGCGTTTAGCCTTCCGAGTCCTTAGTTGCACAGCCTCTTGATCGCACTAACAAAATCAAACTAAAAGAGAGCGGCCAACAAGCCCTTAGTCACTAACGTTAGCCTCCTCATAAGGGATTTCGGCTTACAGCTTTAAATCCTGAAGAACTAACGAAATAAGTCTTAAGGTACTTACCAATCTAACTACGATCTACAACAGCTCCACTTGCCACTGCCAGAAGAGATAAAAGATGACTTAGAATTCGGTTTAAAACACCACAAGGTATGGAGGCTTTCGGTTCCCAAAAGAAGAAATACGGTTTTGGTCTTCAAAGTATTCGGCTTAATAAGAAACAAGAGGCTTTAAGAAATGGAAGAAGAGAAGAGAGAGTGGTGGTGCAAGGATTCGACCAAGGGATTATGGAAAAATATCGATAAGGGAATAGGGTGAAGAGAGGGATACGGCTATTGAGAAATCGGTACGGTGCAGAGGGGTTTCGGTCACTATAAGAATCGGCAATGAAAGTGAGATGAAGAAGAAGAGTTAAGTTGACAGGGTGAGAATAGATTCGGCTAGCAAGAGAATGAGGGTATGGAGTCGGTTTATGGTTTGAGAAGAAGAGAAGAAGAGAAGCAAATAGATGAGAATAGAAAAGAAAACAAAAAGGAAGTGCTTTAGTCGACTGAAGATTTGGCAATAAGGGGAAATAGGGTTCGGCTATAAGGTTTAATGAGAGGAACGAAGTGGCAAAAAGGATACCTAATAGGCTATGCGAGATTGATAGAAGAGGAGAGCTTCCATACTTAAGGAAAATCGGCACAAAACTCCTAGAGAACTAAAGAGATTTCGGCACCCACTAGAGCCTAATTGCCGAAAATGCAAACACTAATCGCCCTAGCCGAATTGCACTTGCAAAGTCCCAAAATCGGCTACTTCTTTTCAAAATTTGAAGTTCCTTGATTTGCTCCTCAACCTGCCCCACAATTTGCTCCCTTGACCGATTCAAATTCTCCCAAGCAGAGTTCAATTCTGCTTCAAACTCTTACCTGTTCAAGCTCAAAAATAAAACACTACCTTTGCAATCTCTGGCGCTTGAACCCTTGACCTCTAAGCTCACTTAGGCGCCACCTTTTAAGGAGTCTAGTGGCGTCTCCCTTGCCACTTTACCACTGACCCATTTGTGCTACATTTTGCACACAATTTCTTAAGACCCTTACTTTCAATGGTCCCCTATCTCCTAAGTTAAAAATACAAAATTTTGCCGAGCTTCTAACCAACACATGGGCCTTCCATAGGCCCATTAACACACCCCAAACATGCATTACACACCCAAATACTAACATTTAAACATTTTATCAAATAAGGATCAATCTAAAACAACCCGAAAATTAGGGCGTTACACTCTGGTTAGGGTAACTAGATATAGTTTATACTGTATTCTTATTTATAATCGCATTTACAACTGTAGACAATTAATGAAGATATTTTTCACAGAGCGTGACATGTGTCAAGTTTCACTACGGGAACATGGGTCTTATCTGTAAATATATATTAGTTAGATGGGCTCGAGAAAAAGATTTTTCCTTCTTCCTCCCATTAGGATGTTGCCATAGGCTTCCTTCAGAAGTTAAAGATAGTTTTTTACATTTGAGCTAGAATTGAAGATCGGATCTTAAGTAGGAGATTTCATCATATCCTAAGTGAGTATTTCAGTTATGCATGTAGTATCCTAAAGAGTAAGTTTGTTAACTTTGGCGAAATGTAAGATTAAAGGAAAATCAGCTTTGTATTGGGGTTTTCAATGTTTGAGAACATGGTAAAATTTATATGAATGACTTTTGACGATGTTTCTATGTTCTCTGAGTAGTGATGACTGCTAATTTCAAGTAAGATGTTTGGATCTGGCGTTTAAGCAGTTGTAAGTTGGTGTTAGGTGAGTCTCCACTCTGGCTCTTATTTTTGAATCATATGCATAAGGATTTAATAAACAATGATAGACCTAAAGTATTTAGTGGACGAGTAAAACTTAGGAAAAATGAGGAAAAAGCAAGGACAGTATATGTAGACCTTCAAATTACGGTGCACGAGACGATCATAGACCTTCTGTTGGGTCGACAAGTGTACCTAGACCCCAAAATTAGTAAAACGATTGATATACCCCCGTAAGGTAAAATGACCGATATACCCCCATAGGGTAAAATGACTGATATACCCCTATAGTGTAAAATGTCTGATATACCATGTAGGGTAAAATGACCGATATACCCCCGTCGGGTAAAATGACCAATATTGGTCCATAGGGTAAAATGACTAAAATACCCCTATAGGGTAAAATGACAGTAAAACCCTTGTAGGGTAAAATGACCATAATACCCCTGTAGGGTGAAGTGACTGTTATGCTCTTTATACTTTGTATCACTGCTTTGCTATATGATTTATATATGACTATGATTGAACATGACATAATGCATGGGGTTGGGATATTGTTACGGAGGAAGTGTACTGATCTGTTAAGGTCGCACAGGTCGCATGACATGACTGTGGACCTATTGATGGCTTCGTGCCATGCATACTATCGATGGCTTAGTGCTACTCATATTACCGATGGCTTCATGCCATGTGTATTATCGATGGCTTAGTGTCGCTCATATTATCGATTGATTTGTGCCATGCGTATTATCGATGGCTTAGTGCTGCTTATATTACCAATGGCATCGTGCCATGCATATTATCAATGGCTTAGTGTCACTCATATTACCAATGGCTTCGTGCCATGTATATTATCGATAGGTTTGTGCCATGCATATTACTGGAGGCTGTGTGCCGTTCATAGTACCAGTGGCTGTGTGCTGTGCATATTACTGATGGCTTTGTCCTATTCATATTCTCTTTATGGCTATGTGCCTTTCTGTTTATGGTTTATAACCATTCTGTTGAGGGCTTTTGGCCATTCTGTTTACTGGCAACTTTGCTGCTATTTTTTTTAGTGCCGCAACCAGTGCTAACTCTATAAGTGTAGGTATGGGTGGGTGATGTATTCCCCATAGTAAGTGCAGGGTTGGACAGGGGATGGAGTGTAGGGTTGGTCGGGATAACATGCATCATGCATTTTTCATACTGATACTGCTTTAGGCTAGGCCCAACTAGTATTGTAATGGGCTCAGGCCCAGATTGCTTCTGTATTCTGCATAACTGACTGACTACATATTAGGGGATTACACACTGAGTTTTCGTAAACTCACCCCGCTTTTATCTATACAGGTAATCCCCAGCGTTAGGTGGATCAGTGCTGCGAGGGACTCGAGGGTAGCCGCACAACTGCCTCTTTGATTTTTTAACTTTTAATTTTGAGATTTTATTTATTATGATTTATATCTGTTAGAAGTAGAGCGTGGTTTTCCAAAACATTAATTATTTTGAAAACATCACCTTTCCACAACATGATTTTTTTTAAGCTTCTGCAACAAACATTGTTTTTAAAGTGAAATAATGATTGAATATGATTAACAAATTTTCAATTACGTCGTAATAAGGTTTTGTTATAAAGTAGGTTTTCAAACAAAATCATGTTTTCGAAAAGAACCTCAAACGGGTTGATTTGAGGATTAACAAAGAGGCATTAACCTTCAAATGGGTTTTTATTAGTAAGAACAAGTTTTCAAAAAAAAGCACTCCAATGTGACACTGCCGAATTTGGGCATAACGTCTAGGCCGAGTTTGGGGTGTTACATTTAGTGGTATAGAGTCGAGTTGCAAAACTTGGTTGTGGAATGGGTTTTCAAATATGGGATTTCAAAGAGTTGTTTTCAAATATGTGAATAGTTTTGAGACATTTCTTCTGAAAAGTGTGGCAAACGGAGTCTCCAGCGTTGATTTTGTAAGTTATTTTTAAATTGTTGCTTGTTTGCACTGAAATGCAATAAATAGAAATATTGTTATTTCTTTATATATTAGACTGTATTGAAACACTCTAGTTAAAGTAGACTAAAACGCGTGAATTTAGATTTTGTATTTATTTGGTGTATGTTCTAGAAATGTAGATTTTTAAGTTAGCGACAGTACTGATATGGATTCTGAGGGTAAGCAAGGTTGTAAGTAGTTGCCTGTTTCATCAGATCATGAGGTTGTTCAGGAGACGGAGGTTAAGGTAAGTCTGCCAACTTCGGGTGGTGATAACCCTGAGCTTGGTACTGAGGCACTAACCTGATTAGTGAGGGAAGTGCTGGAAGAGGTGTTCGAGGCTAGAGTTAAGGAGATTGGTGAAACGCTTCAGTTTAGGTGCTTGGACTGTAAGATGAAGAGAGATCACAATTCTCTGAGGCTAGAACCTCATACTGTTAATTATGTTACAACGCGTCTGAACTTCCTGACTTGCGAGCGTTGTAAGAGGTATCATTCGGGTGAATGCCGGAAGAATTTAGGAGCATGTCTCAGATGTGGGTCTAAGGAGCATCAGGCTCGGGATTGCCCAGTCGCTTTTAGGTTAGGTATGTTTTGTTTAAGTGTGATGATTTAGATATAGAATTTGTTTGCATGTGATATACATCTGCTCCAGTAGTTAGGTGTTTTGGGTGTGTGTTAAAGGTCTCAAGTTCAAGTTAAAGTATGTTAGTGCTATTAGGATTAGAGTGCACTGCAAGAGTGTGGTGGTGTAACCTATGTGGCCCGACTATTCTGATAGTTGGAAATTTCGAGGACGAAATTTCTTTAAGGAGGGGTGAACTAGAACGCCTCAAATGTTGGGCCTAGAAGAAATAAGCCTTGAGTATTGGGAGTGATTGAAGATGGCACATAAATATTTTTTGTGCAAGAAGTGACATAAATGAAGGTTTGCTTCAGTGGTTAAGGGTCCTGAGAAGTGTTGGAGAAGTCCTGGGTTCAAACTTGGGCTTTCGTAAAATTTTTGTTTTAGGTGAATAAAAGCCTTGGTGCTTGAAAGTATCTCTTTTAAATAATTGAGGTTGATTTATGTCACAAAAGAGCCTATGGTCAAATGATAAGTGGCGTGTGAAGTGCACAAGGGGTCTGGGGTTTGAGTGGTGGTGCTACAATAAGGGGAGTATTAGGGGCAAATCATGGAGGAGATAAAAGGGGATTTGTTGGAGGAGATTGGGGAGAAAAAGGAGTTTGAAGTGGATTGGGGGATTGTACCGAATTGGTAATTGGGAGTATAGGAATTCGGCTAAGCTTGTTTTCCTCTCCTTATTTTCGGTTTTTACCATTTACATTGAAGTCATTTCACTCGTTGATTCTGAAGCCGAGAGTAGCTATTGACAATTCGGGTAATTTTCCCCTGTACTGTGTTTTTTAGCTCTTTTGGCGACCATTTTCCCTTATTTTGACTAACTTCTTTTCTCATCTTCTTTCCCTCTCCACATTCTCAGTTTCCCTTCTTCTTGTGGCCGAATATACCCTCTTCCCTCCTTTGATTTTCTTTTTGTTAACATATTCCCTTTCTCTCCATCTGGCTTCTGTGACCGAATACCCTTGCCTCATTTCTTCTTCTCTCAAACTCATTCGGCTTTAACCTTGATTCTAAGTGATTCTTTATTTCTTTTCATCCCTTATCCTCTCCCGTTGTTGTTTTTGATTGAGCAACCATTCTCTGGCAATTGCGTTCTCAAGGAGTAGGAGTTATAAGGATTTTGAGGCAATTGAAACCTTTTTCTCCGTTACTTGAGCAAAGGTAATTCGGATTGTGGTTGATGAGTACAAGTGAGGTAGGTTATTTTGTGTTGATGCATGTGGGCCGTATGCTATGTTCCTATTCTGGGTATGTGCATTTTCTAATGGTAAGTGTTAAAGTAACTCTTGGGTTTTTAGCAATCGTAGCTAATAGGTTGTGCTTGTGTTTCAGTTAATCAACAAAGACCGTGCGATCAATCTTAGTCAGTGGTCTAACAGGAAGAAGCCTTTTTCACTCGATCAAGTTAGGTAACAGCTATCGATTGGAAATTAAGAGTATGTAAATCCAAGTGGTTGGATAACTGACCAAATGCCTTGGTTAATGTAGGTTGGTGTTCGAAGGCTGTTCGCAAGTGTTTTCAAACAAGTGTGTATTTCACACTGATTTGTCTATAGATCGGCAAAAGCCGAAAAGCCAAAAGCTAGAAGGTTGGGCTTTGAGTTCACATGGGCTTACGAATGCTCATGTGGTAAAATCGAGCCCACAAATCATGGGCATAAGACTATAGAGGCCACCATGAGTGTTTTCATGGGCTTAGGCCGTTAGGGGCCTCGATGGGCCAAAATGGGTCGTGTGGGCCCAATGGGCTCATGGGTCTCACATGGATAAAAACTTATGTTATGTGGTAAATAATTGACTTGGCTGTGTAGTTTGCATGGCTGTGGTTAATTCACGAGCGTGTGGGCCCACTTGGGCCGCATAATGGGCCTTCGACCCAATTGCACTGCTATGATTGTTTAGGGTGCACGAGACGATCGTAGACCTTCTGTTGGATCGATAAGTGTACCTAGACCCCAAAATAGGTAAAATGGCCAATATACCCCCGTAGGGTAAAATGACCAATATACCCCGTAGGGTAAAATGATCGATATACCCTCGTAGGGTAAAATGACCGATATACCCCCTAGGATAAAATGACCGATATATCCCCGTAGGGTAAAATGACCAATATACGCTCATAAGGTAAAATGATCGATATACCTCGTAGGGTAAAATGATCGATATACCCAAATAGGGTAAAATGATCGATACACTCCAGTAGAGTAAAATGACCGAAATACCCCTCTAGGGTAAAATGACCATAAAACCCCTGTAGGGTAAAATAACCGTAAAACCCCTGTAGGGTAAAATGATTGTAATACCCCTGTAGGGTGAAATGACTGTTATGCTCTTTATACTTTGTATCACTGCTTTGCTCTATGATTTATATATGACTATGATTGAACATGACATAATGCATGGGGTTGTATATTGTTATGGAGGAAGTGTACTGATCTGTTAAGGTCGCACGGGTCGTACGAGACGACTGTGGACCTATCGATGGCTTGAAGATATGCATACTATTGATGGCTTAGTGCCGCTCATAGTACCGATGGCTTCATGCCATGCGTATTACTGATGGCTTAGTGCCGCTCATATTACCGATGGCTTTGTGCCATGTGTATTATCAATCGCTTAGTGCTGCTCATATTACCGATGGCTTCATGCCATGCATATTATCGATGGCTTTGTGCCATACATATTACTGAAGGCTGTGTGCCATTCATAGTACCAGTGGCTGTATGCCGTGCATATTACTGATGGCTTTGTGCTATTCATATTCTGTTTATGGCTCTATGCCATTTTGTTTATGGTTTATAACCATTCTGTTCAGGGCTTTTGGCCATTCTGTTTACTGGCAGCTTTGCTGCGACTCTGTTTAGCGCTGCAACCGGTGCTAACTCTGTAAGTGTAGGGATGGGTAGGTAATTTATTCCCCACAGTAAGTGTAGGGTTGGACAAGAGATGGAGTGCATGGTTGGTTGGGATAGCATGCATCATGCATCTTTCATACTAATACTGATTTGGGCTAGGCCTAAGTAGTATTGTAATGGGCTCAGGCCCAGATTGCTTCTGCATTCTGCATAACTGACTGACTGCATATTAGGGGATTACACACTGAGTTTTCGTAAACTCACCCCATTTTTATCTATACAGGTAATCCCCAGCGTTAGGTGGATCGATGCTGTGAGGGACTCGTGGGTTGCCACACAAATGCATCTACTTTACGTTCGACTTTTTAATTTCAATAACTTAAGTTTCAGTATTTTTATGTAATAAGGCCTCTCTAATTTTCTAGCTTTTAATTTTGGGATTTAATTTATTATGATTTATATCTGTTAGAAGTAGAGCACGGTTTTCAAAAATATTAACTATTTTCAAAACATCACATTTTCGCAACAGGAGTTTTTTTAAGCTTCCGCAACAAACATTGTTTTCAAAGTGCAACAATGATTGAATAGGATTAAAAAATTTTTGATTACGTCTTAATAAGGTTTTATTATAAAGCAGGTTTTCAAGCGAAATCATGTTTTCGAAAAACACCTCAAACGAGTTGATTTGAGGATTAACAAAGAGGCTTTAACCTTCAAACGGGTTTTTATCAGTAAGAACAAGTTTTCGAAAAAAAACACTCCAATATGACACCGCCGGATTCGGCCATAACGTCTAGGCTGGGTTTGGGGTGTTGCACAAGTCATAACTACACAGTGCTACTCACATAAGTTGTTGAGTAACTGCAACACATGCTAGGGAATTTAGCCACCGGTAGAACGTAAGGACCAGCACCCAATCATAAACACGGTAACCGTTAATGACATGTCGTTTGTATCTTATCTATTCCTAAGGTTCAACCAGGATCATTCACTTGCCGATATCTTGTTGATAATTTTTGTAGTGTCGTATCATCACAATATTATATCAATTAAGCACTTAAACACATATAAATTAATGCTTATTAAACATAAGAACTAACCTCGATTCAAATGACAAAAAACGACCGTTTACTCGATAACTTTGTCCTTTCCTCGATCTAGTTCTGTACTTCATTTTTCTTGATCTATATAATAAAATTAAACTCATTTAATTTACATTCTACTCAATTCAACCCAAAATTTATATTATGGCAAAATTACCATTTTACCCTTAAACATTTGACTTATTTACAATTTAGTCCCTATCTCATGAAAATCCAAATTCATGCAATTTAGTACCAACCCATTATAGTCGAATATTATCTATGCATATAACAGTTCATACAATTCATTATTTCACACTTTTACCACATAATTTTCACATTTTATCAATTTAATTCCCATTTGACATTTTCAGCCAAAATCAATTAACAAATGTTGTTTATTTAAGAACAAAGATTCATTTTCTATCATCAAACATCAAAACACATGCATTCGGCTCAGTAAAGAAGATGGACAAAAACCTTGATTTTGTTATACTTATTTTAGTTTTTAATTACTAATTTACTCATATAACCTCTACTAATCACATTAATGATGCCCATATTTGTCCATTCAATATAAAAATGGAATAATTACCACATAAGGGCTCATACACTTTAATTCTATAGCTATTTAGTGCATTTAACTTATAGAACTCAAGTTTTGCACTTTACGTGATTTAGTCATTTTCATCGATTTAGACATGCAAATAATAAAATTTCTTAATGAAATTTTTATATAACTCTACTATCATGTTTTAGACTTTAAAATAATAATAAAATATATATTTTAACCTCTGATTTGAGGTTCCAAAACTACTATTCTGATTTTAATGAAAACGGGCTGTTACACTTAGTGCTTGATTAATCACTTGGTTATACGAATATGATTCGACCTTTAAAACTGATTATATAAGTGTTATGATGATTTTTTAGGAGTTATAATCATTTCATATCGTTTTGGTATAAGTATGGACAATTGGAATGCTCACATGTGTTGTATTTTTTTGGTCAGAAGCACAGGTATAGACATTTGTATGTTAAAACCGATACCTTTGAAATATTTTGTCACACCCCAAACCCGGCCCAGACGTTATGGCCTGATCTGGTGTGTCACATGGACTGTAACACCCCTAACCCGTCTCCGTCGACAGAATGGGGTTATGAGGTATTACCAGACAAAACACAACTTTTAGTCAATCACAAACATACTCATATTTAAAACTTGAATATCAATCAAATTATAACATAAAAATTCAAGCTTAAATTTTTTATTAATCATATTATAAAATTTAAGAGAATATTTTCTTAATTACGAAATCATAAGCATATAATCTCAGGAATATCATTACATCACATATCATATGCGAATATCAAAAGCATTACAAGTAATTCAATTCAATAATATAAACATAATTTATAACGAGAAGACATGTGCAAAATACTTATAAATATTAACATAATATACTTTACTACATGAAATTTCAAATATAATAGATATAAGTCACCTTACAAGTTTCACTGTCCATTTAAGTCAAAATTTAAAATCACATGAAGGTAATTTCTTAAAGTACATACAATCATGTACGTGAACCAACTTTGCAAGCATAGAATGATGATTTTACATAGCTAAAATCACTATTCATTTGGTCATTTTATAAAGTTTTGACCAGATACATTTGTGCTAGATTTATAAGATTCATTTAACAACCATTTCCTTACTAATCCAAACTTCATACTTATAACATTTCTTAGCATTATGAATAAGCCACTAACTCATTTTACAAGCATTCAATTCAACAAATCACATTTGCAAGATGGATCAAACCTCAATTACATCATGTCCTATAATAGTTCTACTTTTCATACATAGCAGAATATAACACCCATAAATTCAAATGTATCTCACACCTAAAACATAAATTTAAACAGAGTCCATATATATGCAAATTTTCACTTCTTTGAATCCCAATCATGTTTCATTCCATTACACATAAATCACATAAGGACTTATTTTCAATCCTCATTACGGAATACACACATCATTCAAAATTCAAGCATACTAACCTCAAGCCTTATTAAACCATTATAGCATCGCTTTTATTTTAATTATGCACCAGTACCACATCAAATTATAACTAACCACATCAAGCATATTTCCCATCTACTTATATACCATAACCGAACAAGTAAACCATATCAAATTCATCAACCACATTCTTTAGTCCAAACATACAAACATATTTAACACATTGAGCAAGCCACATTCGCATGGCTTATACATTTATACATACCAAGTTCCAAAAATTCACAAGAAAGTTTAGCTTATACATGCCATAAGATTTCATAAGTTTAGATTCTAAAATACCGATAATTAAACGATAGCATGGATGACTTCACCGAAGATCCCAGAGCACGTACGACTTCTAAAAATCTATAAAACAATTGTGGTAATAATCACACAAGTAAGCTAATTTAGCTTAGTAAATCTTAAGCTAAATAAATGATAAACTAAGTTCTCTAAGGTATGTTTAAATTGTAAGTATAATTTCAACGTTTAAATCTATACATATAAAACAAATACATTAATAAGATCACATCATTTTAACCGAATATGCATCTTCATAATCATCATCACATGTTCAATTCTATAATCAAATTAGTTCATATATCCTAATTCACATATACATGAACATATCATCATCACTCAAATATTAACATTTCGTTCCTATGTATCATTAAGACCAAAAATTATGTTTATGCATATCTTATTTTAACTCATATATTAATTCAATCTTGCCTTAGTTTCCTTTCATTATTCATTAAGAAATCAACTCATCTTGTTAACAAATAGATAATGAACTAACACGCACCTGTACACCTTTACTAATTTACCAAATTCGATTACCACATTCGCACAAGTCCCAAATGTTTAAACTTTTAACAGCTCACCAGCATTAAGCCTGCTAGGTATAACTTGAATTCACGCCGGCACACAGCCTGCTAGGCATATAGCCCTAATTTTTTTCACCAGCAATAAGCCTGCTGGGCGTTAAGCCCGATTTCTGTTCACCGGCAATAAGCCTCCTAGGCATATAGCCCGATTTAAATTCATCAGCATAATGCTTGCTAGGCTCGAAGATCGAACATTCATATCACACATTCATTTCATTCATTACTTTTTTTACAACAATTTCAATGGTACTTATTCATTGCTCAACATTTCAATATCATACCATTATTCATTTCAACTTAATGTACAAATCTATAAGGTCACATTCGGCCAACAATATTTACCTATATATACATACATGTTCATATTTAACATTTTGTAATTTTTGTTCAATTAAATGTGTTTAAATTGCTTATAGACTTACCTCGAGTATCGACGAACGACATAACCCGACTATCCGTCTATTTTTGTTTTTCCCCGATCCGAATCTGATTTTCTCCTTTCTTGATCTAAATTGATTTAAATTAAACTTATTTAATCAATTATTCAATCCAATTTACTCAAAAATGCATAAATGGGCAAATTGCATTTTTGCCCTAAACATTTTGTACATTTAGCAATTAAGTCCAAAATTCTCAAAACACAAAACAAACATGATTCACTCACTCTAGGCTATAGTCGAATACTCCCCATGCTCTTATAAGTCCTTATAATTAATTTATTTGACAATTTAGTCCCTCTATTTACCATTTTTTTAATTAAGCCCTATTTACTAAATTTTCATGAAAATTGCCATTATAAATTTAATAATCTAACACATATCTTCATTTTAACAACATCTAACAAAAATTTCATCAAGATATCAAAAATGGGGAATTATGAAATCATCACCAAAATAAAAAATTAGGACATAGGCTTTGAACATTTGATCTCAAAAACGTAAAAATTATCAAAAACCGAAGTAAAACTCACCTTGAATCAAGCCCCAACAATGGCTGAACCTTCAAGCTTTATTTTTCTTTCTTTCTTGTGTTTATTCAGTGATGAACATGCATATGAACACATTATTTTATTTCATTTTTTATTAAGACACATATAATATTGCTAGTTTACTTAATTAACCTTACTAATAATATGTATAACTTTTATACTTTATGACCAAAATTGTCCACTCCTATGTCATTTGGTTTATTTACATCATAAAGACCCCATATTAAAATAACAAAGCAATTTGATACTTTAGTAATTAAATAGCAACTTTTATAACTTACGCAATTAAGTCCCCTTTTTCAAATTAAACACACAAACAATCAAATTTTTATATGAAATTTTCACACATGCAAATTCACATATAATAAACACGAAAAATAATATTTAAATATTTTTTGACTCAGATTCGTGGTCCCGAAACCACAGTTTCAATTAGGGTCTAAATCGGACTGTTACATAGACGATTTATTTGAAAATAGTCGTTTTGACATCCAACTTTCCTATTCTAGAAATCTTACATAGTAAATTGTAGGCTTTGGGAAAAGTCAAAATTTAAGACTATTTTTGTTATCTTGAAACATTTAGGAAAAATCCTATTTGTTGTCGTTTATTATCATATCAACCAATCATTACGTAAGATTTTTTTAAAAACGTTTGATATCAATTTTGAAAACCTGAGTACCCTAGTCTACTACTTTAAAGTAAATAATAGTGTAACCAAAATCAAACACCCATAGTGGCCTTATTACAAAATAATTTCGAAATTAAAATAATAAAAAAAGTAAAGTAAAGTGAAATCCAGAATCAAAACCCATGTGGCCACCCCGAGTCCCTCGCAGCTCCAAATCCTCTATGGTTGGGTGTTACCTACATAGGTGAACATAAAAGAGTGAGTTTGTGAAAACTCCATGTGTAATTTTCCCCAGCCAATAACAAAAATCAGGCATACCAAATAGACTGGGCCGAAGCCCTATCCAAATACAGATCAATCTGGGCCTTGGCCATATTCAAAAACAGAGTGGGCCTTGGGCCCATTACAAATACAGAATAGAACATATGCAAAAATCCAACCCAGTCCAACCCATCACACCACCCGTACCAGCCCATCACACCATGTGGGGAATAGCTAAACCCACCTAGCCTTACACACAAATTCGCAGCCAAGCTGCCAAAATGAGATATCGTGGTAGAGCCACTAGAACAGAATTTCGTGGCGAAGCCACTAAACAGAATATGTGGCAGTACCACTATACAAAACTTCCTCCTAATCCAAACCCAACCCCATGCAGGCTACAGTACTACATATAATATACATACAGATTAACAGATATAGATATAAACATACATAAATCAGTCAACCTAGTTCTAGTGGTAAAACAGTCTTTTGGCAGCTAAGGGTAAAATGGTAATTTTACCCTCCAGGGATATTTTGGTCATTTACTGAACCTCAGTGTCTCAACACCTAATACGACCTTCTAGTAGGTCTAACATTACTTCGAGCGACACAGAGAGTCTATACGGTCAAACTGGGTTTACGAGCCTAAAACCCCTAATGGGCCCAGCTAGGCCCACACGCTCGTGTGACCCGTCAGTCCAATTCCACACACCTTATCATATATCATATCAGTTAACATTCCAGATACCACTTATTGTATAACTTAACCACATGGGCTTATAGGCCCATTGGGCCTATTTCGAACCATCGAGGCCCAAAACGGCACAAATGCACAAAAACGCAGATAAAGGCCCTCATAGTCAATCCCCAACGATTTGTGGGGTCGGATCGGCCCACGAGCGTTGGCACGCCCGCAAGACCATGAAATGCCGGTATTTCAGCATTTCGGCTTTTTGGCTTTTGCTGATCTATGCTATTAGAGGGTGTCGTTACACACCTGGGTTACGAATGGAGTTGAAAAATCCCGCGAATACTCAACCTACAAAAGTCCAACCACATCGTTAATCCATAATCTGACTTGTAACCCATCCTTACTAAATCTTTAATGCATTCGGTGTAACACCCCTAACCCGAATCCGTCGCTGAAAGGGTTACAAGATATTACCAGAATTACACACCAATTTATAATAAAACATAAACTATTCGATATATGAATATTATTGTTTGAAATATCACAGAATATCAAAACCACAAACAACATATCAAGCATAGTTCAGACTTATATTATACTTTGGTTGATTCCTCAGCATGTGTAACCATTATTTAAACATAGTACTAAATTAATTTGACATAATAAACAAGCCATTTTCGCATGGCTTATACATGTACAAATCAAAATGAATCATCGAGACTAGCCTATACATGCCACTTAACCACATCTCAAAACACTTATTTACCGAAACGAAAACTGGATAGTGTGAAGACGTCTCCCAGACTTTCAACCCGAGCAAGACTCTGAAGCTATAAAGACATAGGAAAAACACACAGAGTAAGCTTTGAAAGCTTAGTAAGCCTTAAGCAATTAAATCATTTCAATGATAATTGAATTGCATAACATAAAAATGAATTTTAAACCACCTCAATCACATATACCTCCATTGCACTCTTTAATTCATATAAACTAATTAATTAACTTCACTTATTTTATTTATTAAAAATTTCACATATTCATTTCATAACCAACCCAACCATGTCATTGCTTCACTAGCCGATTTATTTAAAAACCATACATCAAAATCACTGTCCTAATATCCATATCATATACATTTACAAATTAAAACAACATATCTCCAAACCATGTGTAACGCCCCACGCCCACTGTCACTGGATTCGAGCTTGAGGTGTTAATAAACTTAATTTTAACATTTGAACAATTTTAAAACATTGATTTCAACATTCATTTTAAGCTGTCCATCTGCGTCACGGTCACTAAAAAAATCATATGTCAAGTTACGAAACTTGAAATTGAGATCTGTAAATTTTCCCTGAACCTAGACTCATATATCTATTTACTAATTTTTTTTCTAGAATTTTTGGTTGGGCCAATTAGTATATTTTATTAGTTAAAGTTTCCCCTGTTTCAGGACTCAACTACTTTGAACTCTGTTCACTACGAACCATTTTTCTCCCTGTACAAAATTTATATGACTATGCTGTTTGTTTCTCTTAAAAGTAGACTCAATAATGAATCTGTACATGTAAAGTATACCTCCTAATTATGTTTGTACAATTTATAGTGAATTCCAAAAGTTAGAACAGGGGATCCAAAAATTGCTCTGGCCCTATTTCACAAAAACTTAAATATCTTATAAATTATAACTCCTTTACCTGTTTTGCTTCTTCCATATGAAAATAGACACAATAAGATTCAATTTCATATTTTATACATCATCTATTTTGGTTTCTAATATTTTTAGCGATTTTTCATACTCACATCATTGCTGCTGCAAGATTCTGTTTTATAGCAAATTTTACTTTCCTATAGATTTTCATTTCTATTATACTTAATTTATCACACATATTCAAAGTACTTACTTACATTATCTTCCATAGGCAACAAGCTAGTCCATACCTAGCCATTTAGCCGAGTCCTTTGATCACTTATAACCTCATATGTTTACTTCCTATCAGGTTAAATATAAGATTCACCGTATTCTATTATATCATAAATAGAATTATACAATAAGTTCTGTATCTTCACTCCTGACATCCACCGTTTTTGTCTAATAAAACATTTCTTTTAGCCAACCCTGCAAAACTTCTTTATAATATCACATATATCGTAACATACCATTTCGATATATTTTTAGTCCAAAAATACTAATTCATATTAACAATCACATAACAGAAAAATATAGCTAAATATATCATTTCTATATAAGCACGCATATAGCCGAATCTTCTAATTCCATATAAGCATACATATAATTACCTTGATAGCCAAATTAAGAAACACTTCGAACATATTATTGGTTTAATTTCCACTTCAATAAGAAAATGCATAGAGATAGACTTAAATTAAATCGCTGATATAAACTCGCTAGGTAATAACCTGATAAAACTCACCGGCACAAGGCTTGCTAGGCTTATAGCCTGATATATCACAAATACACAACTTGCACTACCAATCATTTCAGAATACCATCGAAATCTTAAAATTATCATTTCCAATTCAAAATCACATCAAGCCATCATATTCGGTTATATCAAACCACACCTAGATACACATTCGGTTATATCCAATCACACATATATGGACATCCAAATTTATCCAACCACACATTTATACACGCTTAGTTATATCAAACATATATATATAAATCATATTCAACTGTATTAATCCATGTATTTATCACATTCGGTTATAAGACATTCACCTAAATATCACATTTAACCATCCAGATAACATTCGGCACATTTAATTACTATAACTAGAACACCTCAATTAAATTCATGGGCATTCGGCACAATGCATTCCCCTTTCTATATTAATTTAAACATCCTAGCTTCATTCAGCACAATTCATTTGTTATAACACACCTTTGACACATAGTGTCATTATTCCCATTCCCATTCAAACCACTTAGCTATTTTCGGTTCAATTTATCAAATCAAACCATCATACGACACGTTGTATATATGAATATAAAATCAACATTCACTTTACTATATTTATAAAATCTTTAAACATACCATCCTGAGTTTAGTCGCTTAAGAACTTACCTCAACAATTTGTACGATCAATTTCAATTACTTGACCGACTTCGCTTTACCTCGATCCAACTTTGTTTCCTTTTTGCTCTTGAGCTTTAATTCAACAAAATTTACCACTCAATAATTAATTTTGGCAATGACCTTAACAATAATCAAAGTTCATCTTCATTACAAAGAGTTGCCACTTGGCTAATTAACATGTTAACCCTTATACAAATTTATTCATTCTTTATTATCCACACACATACAGCAACTTCCTTTTTTTATTCATTTCAATTCACAATTAAATTAAACGTTCCTTGTCAAAAACACCTTCGACCATAAAGCATAACTTAACATTCAATTATCAAACTATCACTTTCTTTAATATTAGACACATTCAGCAACCATATGTATATATACACTAACATTAACTCATTTCCCAAATTCAACAACTATAGCCGAATGTCCCTTAAGGCTAACAAAGCACACATACAACATATACATATTCGACTTCTAATACTTTATTACCCAAACATTTATTCAAATCCTTATTTAAGCTTAAATTTGGCTAACATGCATGTACATACTAACAATTTAACAACTTCAATCTCACTTATAATTATACAGATTTCACTCAAAAACATCCAACACTAATTTCATTATACAATTTGATCATAACCGAATACTCTCTTAAATAAATACACACACGGCAACCACATTCACTTAAGCTCACACATTCGGTAAACACTTTCAATCCATCTAAATTGCATTTAGCTAATCTATTTCTTAATATTGAGCTCCTTCGATAATGATATGAACAAATTTAACATCTATGCATCAATTTTCATGGCTGAAAGTCCTTGGATTTCCTTCTTCTTTTTGCTTTGTGTTTCGGCAATAACAAGAGGAAATATGAAGCAAATTTTTATGTTTCTTTAATTAACATATAATGGACTAATAGATTACCATACTAGCCCCTTTTAAAATGAATTTCTTTTCCACTTAGTAAAGGCTATTTTCGTCCACATATATATTTACATTGTTTTTATCACCTATTTTCATCACATTATTTTATTCACATTTCATATAGTGTATAATATATATATATGTACATCATGCACATAATAATGCTTACTAACCCCCACTACCGTACAACAACTTCATGAATGGCTTATTTTCCATTTAAGACCCTAATATTAAAGAAACATGTCACTTTAGCTTTTCCATGATAGCATTCATATAATTTATTTGATGCAATTTAGCCCTTTCATAGTAATTAAGCACCCAAACTTCAAAATTTCAAATACGAACTTCAACATATCTAAGCATGCACATTCAAAACACAGAGAATTAATATTTCATTTTAATTTTTAATTTTTTTCTGACTCAGTTTCGTGGTCCCAAAACCATTTTTCGATAAGGGCCAAAATGGGGCCGTCACATTCGGCCATTACCAAAACCCCCCATTAACCACTTACCTTGTCGAAATCTAGCCACTAGGTTTAGACTACCTCGCTAATATTAACCACCAACCAGCCTTCACGAGATCCACCTTTGCGAATGGCCACAAAACACAATTAGTGAACAAAAGGGAACTATAAGTTGGTTTTCCCAAAGAAAGCATCTAAGCCAATTAGCAAAAAGGAAGAGAGAGGAGGTTTCAGCTTCCTAAAATGCTTAAAAAAATAGAAGAAAGAATAGAGTCCTTACCCAAAAGTCTGCTTGACTGAATCGATACCACCTAAAGTTGTTTTCCACTATTCTAAGCCCGGATCTTCTGTAAGTCTAATCAAAACACAAAGGGAGAAAAGATCCAAGGTATTCAGCTAGGTAGGCAAATAAAATGAGTGAACACTTGATGAGGGATAATCGGCCAAGTATGTGCTTTAGGGAGAGGAAGAGAATAGATGGTAGGGTTGGAAGAACAATAGAGAGAAAAGAGAATGGGGTTCAGTTTTGAGAAGAAAATACTGGAGAGGGTTCAGCTAATGGAGTGTTTAAGGGAAGAAAATAGTAGGTTTCAGCTTTAGTGAAGAATACGAGCAAAGAAAAAGTTGAGAAGCTTATTGAGGTTCTACCCTTGAACAAATCGACAAAGAGGGAGATTAAGTGTTTTGGAATTTTCGTCTTTTTGAACCAAAGAAGAAAACAAATGGAATCCTCCCAAAACTAAACCTATTTGGCGTTAAGAGAATGACCAAAAATGCAAAATCTGAATACCCCAAAAGAAATCGGTACCTACCTTACCCAAAAAGCCAAAACTCAAGAAGCTAAAATCCCGAAAATACCAAAAAAGAATTCAACACACTCCCCTACCCTTTTTGCCGAAAATACACCATCAAGACTCCAAGATTCGGCAAACTCTCTCCAACCATTCCATCCCTAAATTTCATCTTTGATAATATCCTCTTATCACTTCTCAATCAAATCCCATGAGCAACTCACACTCCTTCCCTCTGAATTCCACTTCAAGTCCACCTCTTACCTTGTTCATGTAGCAAAATTAAAGTACATTGCTATCCAGGGAATTCAAACCTTAGCCCTACCACCTACTAAATCACGCCACATCAAGCCCCACATGTGGCACCTCTTGCCACTCCAACACAAGTCTTTTTGTACTAAGAAACCACACCATTTATTTAAAAGTCGTACCTACCAAAGTCCAGATTCACCTGTGGCTAAAATTTAAAAATTTTATTATGGGTTGGGCCTAAACCTATGCCTTCCAAAGGCCCCTTAGACACACTCAAAACATCAATTTAACAACCCAAGCATGCAAAAGTAAATTCAGGAAAAATTCTTGAAACCCTAAAATTTGGGGCATTATAACTCTACCCCCTTACAAAAATTTCAGCCTCAAAATTTACCTGGCCAGAACAGGTAAGGGTATTGTTGACGCATCGCCTCCTCAGGCTCCCACGTAGCTTCTTCTTAACCATTATTACGCCAAAGCACTTTTACCAATGGAACAAATTTCTTCCTTAACACCTCGACATCACGCTCCAGAATTTGCACTGGTTCTTCCTCAAAAGTCAGATCAGGCTTAACCTCAATCTCTTCAACTGGTACTACATGCAAGGGATCAGAATGGTACTGCCTCAACATGGAGACATGGAACACATTGTGAATCCGGTCCAACTCAAGAGGCAACTCCAGCTGATATGCTACCAGACCTACTCGTTTCAGAACTCGATAGGGCCCAATATGTCGAGGGCTCAACTTACCTTTCTTTCCAAATCTTAAAATCTTCTTCCAGGGAGAAACCTTTTGGAAAACCCAATCCCCATAGAGTACTGAATTTCTTGATGCTGCAAGTCGGCATAAGACTTCTGCCTATCTGATGCCTCCTTTAATCGATCCCTAATCAACTTAACTTTATTCTCAGTATCCGTGACCAACTCTGGGCCAAGAACCTGTCATTCACCCAAATCCGTCCAATAGGTCGGCGTACGACACCTACGACCATACAACACCTCATACGGTGCCATTCGAATACTCGCCTGGTAACTATTGTTATACGCAAATTCTGCTAATGGCAAGTAATCTTCCTAACTACCTCGAAAATCAATAATACATCCTCTTAACATATCGTCCAGAACTTTAATCACCCTTTCTGACTGTCCATCCATCTGAGGGTGAAAAGCAGTGCTGAAATCTAACCGTGTACCCAATGCCTCATGCAACTTCTGCCAAAACTGAGATGTAAACCTAGGGTCTCTGTCAGAAATAATCGAAACTGGCACCCCATGAAGTCGCACTATCTCAGCCACATACAACTTTGCCAACTTTTGAAGCGAATAATCTGTTTGGACGGATATAAAATGAGCAGATTTGGTCAGCCTATCCCTAATCACCCAAATCGAGTCCTTCTTGGTAGGAGTCAAGTTTAGTCCACTCACAAAATCCATGGTTACCCTTTCCCATTCCCAAAGTAGAATCTTGACTGGCTGCAGAAGCCCCGAAGGTAGTTGATACTCAACTTTCACTTGTTGGCATGTTAGGTATTTCCCTACGAATTCCATCACCTCGCGCTTGAGTCTAGGCCACTAGTACAACTAACGCAAATCCCTATACAACTTGTTTCCACCAGGATGCATAGCATAAGGACTACCATGCGCATCTCGCAGTATTGACTTCCTCAGATCAGAGTATTTTGGAACACAAACTCTCCCACGAAAACACAAAACCCATTCACTGTTCAGTCCAAAATCAGTTGTTTCACCCCTTTCCACCTGTCGGAACCGAGAAACCAATGACTCATCCAATAATTGTTTCTCTTTGATTTGCTCGGCCCAAATCAATCTTACTTGCAGTTCCACTAATAGACTACCATCATCATATAGACTAAGACGAGCGAACATCGCCCTCAGATTGGATATAGCCCTACGACTCAGAGCATCCGCAACCATATTAGCTTTACTCGGATGATACTTAATGGAACAATCATAATCTTTAAGCAACTTTATCCATCTTCGTTGCCTAAGGTTCAAATCCTTCTGAGTCAGGAGGTACTTGAGGCTCTTATGATCCGTGTATATGATACACTTTTCCCCATACAAGTAGTGCCTCCAGATCTTTAGTACAAATACCACTGCCGCTAGCTCCAGGTCGTGAGTAGGGTAATTCGCCTCGTGAGGCTTAAGTTGACGTGATGCATAGGCAACCACTTTGCCCACCTGCATCAACACACAACCCAATCCAATGTGCGACGCATCACTGTACATAGTAAAATCCTTCCCAGACTCCGGCTGAATTAACATAGGTGCTTCAGTCAAAACTTTCTTTAACTTCTCAAAGCTCTGCTGTTGCTTATCAGTCTAGATAAACGGTACCCCTTTCCTCAGAAGCTTCGTCAATAATGCCGCAATTATAGAAAACCCTTCACAAACCTTCTGTAATACCCTGCCAGACCCAAAAAACTCTAAATTTTTGACAGAGTCCTCGGTGGCTCCCATTCCAGAACAGCTTAGATTTTTTGAGGGTCCACCTAATCCCCTCAGTAGAAACAACGTGACCCAAGAATATCATTTCTCGCGGCCAAAATTCGCACTTGCTGAATTTTGCATAAAGCTACTTCTCCTTCAAAATTTGTAGAGCAATTCGAAGATGCTTATCATGATCCTCCTCGGTTTTTTAATATACTAGAATATCGTCTATAAAGACTACCACAAATTAATCTAGGTAGGGTTGGAACACCCGATTCATAAGATCCATAAAGGCTGCTAGTGTATTTGTAAGTCCAAACGGCATTACCAGGAACTCATAATGACTATATCAAGTCCTGAATGCTATCTTATAAATGTCTGCCTCTTTAACCCTTAGTTGATGATATCCAGACCGAAGGTCGATCTTGGAAAATACAGAAGCTCCTCTAAGTTGATCAAACAGATCATCGATTCTTAGCAGAGGGTACTTGTTCTTAATAGTCAATTTGTTCAACTGACAGTAGTCAATGCACATGCGCAATGTTCCATCATTCTTAACGAATAGCACCAGTGCTCCCCACGGAGACACACTCAGTTAGATAAAACTTCGATCCAAAAGTTATTGGATTTGCATCTTCAACTCCACAAGCTCCTTCGGTGCCATCCTATAAGGAGTAATGGACACCGGAGCCGTTTTAGGCAACAGATCGACTCAAAATTTGACTTCGCGGATTAGGGGTAGCCCAAGAAGCTCATCTAGAAAAACATCCTAAAATTCCTTGACCGTTCTAACTTCACCCACGGTCAAACCCTTAGAATCAAACTTACTCACATACGCCAAAAATGCCTCACAACCTTTGCGTATTAGCTTTTCAGCTCTTAATGCCGAGATCATATTAGACAAGTAATCTCTTCGCTCCCCTATTACAGTTACCTCCTTATCCTTCGAAGTCTTTAATACCATTCGCTTGGCAGCACAATCCAAGTTCGCCCGATGCTTAACTAGCCAATCCATACCCAAAATAAGATCAAACTCGCCGAATGGTAACTCCATCAAGTCTGTAAAGAAGCTTCCACCTGGTGTTTCTAAGGGTACATCTCTAAAAAGTTTGTCTACCCTAACCGAGTGACCTAGTGGACTAAGTACAGATACCCCACTCACAGTATTCTCAAATTGCACACCCAACGTCCCAGACACATCACATGCAATATACAAATATGTAGACCCAATGTCAATTAAAGCAGTGTATGGCGTGCTATAAATTAGAAACGTACCAGTTATGACATTAGGTGCGTCACCATCCTCACGACGCCGAGCAACGTAAACCAATGCTGGCTGTCGTGCCTCAGCATTACCAGCACTTCTGCCTGGTGCTCCACGTCCAAAGTCCATTACCACCCCTAGCTTTACCACGGCCTCTCGGTGGTTGCTGACCCCCTCTCACTGGCTGAGTAAACCCCAGTTCAATAGCCTACATCTGTGTCGGCCTCTGAGGGCAATCTCTGACTTGGTGATCTTTGGACTGACACCAGAAGCATGCTCCAGAATGCCTCCAACACTCGCCCTGATGTATCTTTCCATAGTCCGCACAAGCCTGCGATCTGACCACATTCACCGGAACTGCTCGAACCGGGTCGTACACTCTAGCTCTATTAGCAGACCTCCTAGCAGCACCCGAGGGCCCTGAATCCCTCCTAAATCTGTTTCTATCTCTTTCATGATTTTGGTACTCCGAGCGCTTCACCTCTTCAGCAATTTTGGCTTTTTCCACCAGAGCAGCAAAATCACGCTCTCCCTGTGGAGCAATCATTACTCTTAGCTCATCTCTGAGGCCATCCTCGAATAGCTCACTGCGTTCATATTCCGTAGCAACTATCCCACTGACATACCGGCTCAGCCTTAAGAATTCCACCTCGTACTCTACTATGAACTTGCTACCCTGAGTCAGATTAAGGAATTCCTTTCTTCGGGCAACCACATAACTCGCCTTGACGTACTTCCCTTTGAAGGCCATCTTAAATAAATCCCAAGTTAACTGCTCAGCTAGTGTACCATCTCTCACAGTGAGCCACCACTGGTAGGCCTCGTCTCACAGTACAAATTTTGCTCCTTTCAGTTTCTGCTCCACTGACCAGTCTAGATCGTCCATTATCTACTCTGTGGCCTCCAACCAGCACTTGGCCACATTCGAGGCTACACCAGATACGCCCCTAAAAATCTCTACTCCATTAGCCTAGAGCCGCTTAGAAATCGATCCCTGATTCACCGTTCCAGTACTTGCTCCAGCGACCCTTTCCAGAACACGGAGCATCACCTGGGACAAAGCATCGTCCCCTACAGCCTAATCGTAAGACCCCGTCTCAATTGCTGGTGCGCTCGTGCCTTCATAGCAGGCATATAACCTGAGGATGAAGATCTAGCCTGAGCACTTCCTCAGCCTCTACCATGACCTCGTCCATGTGCTGCTCTTGTACTCATATCGTATTATCCGGGTTACGAGTTTTATGCATTAGTTCATAATTTCAATATGTATTACAGATGTTTTATGCAAGGACAATAATTTAGAGCTTGTTTTCATAGAATCGCACTCTAGCTATAGTTTCAGTCTTCTAGAGTTTGGAGTTTTTCTTCCTACTGTCTCAGTCTTCTACAGTCTCAGTGTTACCCTATCTATAGAGTTTCAGTAGGCTCTTAGCACTATCTACAGTAGTGTCTCAATTTTAATACAGTATAAGAGAAAATACTTACGGACTTGTTGATGGAGACCTGGTGTGCCACACTTTCCAGTAACCATGTTCAAAGTAATTCAGATTTTTGTCGAAAATAGAAATTTTTAACCTGTTTCGTTGAAAATCTTCTAAGAACCCTAAACTTTGGAGAAAATGTTTTTAAAATGAAACCCGTTTTAAAAGAATTTTCTCAAAGAAGTTTTCAAAAATTGAACTTCAAAAATAAGTTGAAGTCTTTTAATTCAATTTTTAAGAAAACTTTCAAACCCATCCCACAGCTGAATTATTACAACTAGGCTTTGATACCACTAAATGTAATACCCCAAACTCGACCTAGACGATATTGCCCAATCTGGTGTGTCACATGGACGATTTAATTGAAAACAGTCGCTTTGACATCGAGCTTTCTTATTCTAGAAATCTTACTTAGTAAATTGTAGGCTTTTGGCAAAGTCAAAATTTAAGATTGTTTTTGTTATCTTGAAACATTTAGACAAAATCCTATTTGTTGTTGTTTATTATCATATCAACCAATCATTAAGTAAGATTTGTTTTAAAATGTTTGATATTAATTTTGAAAACCCAAGTACCCTAGTCTACCGCTTTAAAGTAAATAATAGTGTAACCAAAATCAAACACCCATAGTGGCCTATTACAAAATAATTCTGAAATTAAAATAATAATAAAAGTAAAGTAAAGCAAAACCCATGTAGCCACCCCGAGTCTCTCGCAACTCCAAATCCTCTATGGTTGGGGGTTACCTGCATAGGTGAAAATAAAATGGTAAGTTTGTTGAATCTTAGTGTGTAATTTTCCCCAACCAATAACAAAAATCAGGTATACCGAATAGACTGGGCCAAAGCCCTATTCAGATACAGATCAATCTGGGCCTTAGCCCTATTCAGAAATAGAGTAGGCCTTGGGCCCATTACAGATACAGAACAGAACATATGCAAAAACCCAACCCAGTCTAGCCCATCACACCACCCGTACCAGCTTATCACACCATGTGGGGAATAGCTCAACCCACCCAGCCCTACACACCAATTCGCAGCCAAGCTGCTACAATGAGATATCGTGGTAGAGCCACCAAAACAGAATTTCGTGGCGAAGCCACTAAACAAAATATGTGGCAGTGTCACTATACAAAACTTCCTCCTAATCCAAACACAACCCTATGCAGGCTATAGTACTACATATAATATACATACAGATTAATAGATACAGATATAAACATACATAAATCGGTCAACCTATTTCTAGGGGTAACACAGTCTTTTGGCAGCTGGGGGTAAAATGGTAATTTTACCCTCCAGGGATATTTTGGTCATTTACTGAACCTCGTTCTCTCAACACCTAATACGACCTTCTAGCAGGTCTAACGTCACTCTGAGCGACACAGAGAGTCTATACGGTCAAACCAGGTTTGCAGGCCCAAAACCCCTAATAGGCCCAACTAGGCCCACACGCTTATGTGACCCTCTCAGTCCAATTCCACACACCTTATCACAGATCATATCAGTTAACATGCCAGATACCACTACCGTATAACTTACACACATGGGCCCAAAGGCCTATTAGGCCTATTTTGGCTTTTCCACTTTTGCCGATCTATGCTATTAGTGGGTGTCGTGTCACACTTGGGTTACGAATGGAGTTGACAAATCCCGTGAATACTCAACCTACAAAAGTCTAACAACATTGTTAATCCATAATCTGACTTGCAACCTATCTTTACCTAATCTTTAATGCATTCGGCCATTACCAAAACCCACATTAACCACTTACATTGCCAAAATCTAGCCACTAGGTCTAGACTGCCTCTAACCACCAACTAGCCTTCACGGGATCCATCTTTGCAAATGGCCACAAAACACAATCAGTCAACAAAAGGAAACTATAAGTTGGTTTTCCCAAAAAAGGGATCTAAGCCGATTAGCAAAAAGGAAGAGAGGGGAGGTTTCAACTTCCTAAAATGCTTAAAAAAAAGAGAAGAAAGAATAGAGTCCTTACCCAAAAGTCTAATTCACTGAATAAATACCACAAGAAGTCATTTTCCACTATTCTAAGCCCAGATCTTCTATAGATCTAATTGAAACACAAGGGGAGAAGAGATCCAAGATATTTTGCTAGGTAGGCAAACAAAAGGAGTGAACACTTGATGAGGGATAATCAGCCAAGTATGTGCTTTAGGGAGAGGAAGAGAATAGATGGTGGGGTTTGAAGATCAATAGAGAGAAAAGAGAATGGGGTTCAATTTTGAGAAGAAAATACTGGAGAGGGTTAGGCCAATGAAGTGTTTAAGGGAAGAAAATAGTAGGGTTTGGCTTTAGTGAAGAACACGAGCAAAGAAAAAGAGGAGAAGCTTACTGAGGTTTGGCCTTTGAACAAATCGACAAAGAGGGAGATTAAGTGTTTTGGGATTTTCGGCTCTTTGAACCAAAGAAGAAAACAAATGGAATCCTCCCAAAACTAAACCTCTTCGGCACTAAGAGAATGACCAAAAATGCAAAATCTGAATACCCTAAAAGAAATCGGTACCTACCTTACCCAAAAAGCCAAAACTCAAGAAGCTAAAATCCCAAAAATACCAAAAAAGAATTTGGCACACTCCCTTACCCTTTTTACAGGAAATGCACTATCAAGACTCCAAGATTCGGCCAACTCTCTCCAACCATTCCATCCCTAAATTTCATCCTTGATAATCTCCCCTTATCACTTCTCAATCAAATCCCATGAGCACCCAAACTCCTTCCCTTAGAATTCCACTTCAAGTCCACGTCTTACCTTGTTCATGTAGCAAAATTAAAGTACATTGCTATCCAGGGAATTAGAACCTTAACCCTACCACCTACTAAATCATGCCACATCAAGCCCCACATGTGGCACCTCTTGCCACTCCAACATAAGGCTTTTTGTGCTAAGAAACCACACCATTAATTTAAAAGTCGTACCTACCAAAGTCCAGATTCACCTAAGGCTAAAATTTAAAAAATTTATTTGGGGTTGGGCCTAAACCTAGGCCTTCCAAAGGCCCCCTAGACACACTCAAAACATCAATTTAACAACCCAAGCATGCAAAAGTCAATCAGGTAAAAATCTTGAAACCCTAAAATTTAAGGCGTTACATTTTTAAAGTGTAAGAAGTCAGTCTTGCTAATTGGTATCGATATCTTGGCCCGAGTATCGATACTTGGGGACAAAATTATCGATACTTGTTCAGTGGTACTGATATTTTCCAATAGTTGGGTTTTTTATTAGGAAACATAATGCAACTTTGGTGTTGATTCATGTGGTACCAATACCACTTAAAAGAAATATCGATACCGCTCCTTTAGTATCGATACCTATGTAACTTTTTTGGGAAAATTTGCTAAGTAGTCCCAATGCTCAAGATATGTACATTTTATGTTTGTTTGTCGTACGTTAGTATGATTAAACACTAAACTAAGTTTGCATGACTTGATATTCTCGTAAATTCTAGAGTAATTAAAGTAAAACAAAACTACATGTATTTCAATTCTGATAATTACAATGAAATTGATGTGAGACGGAAATGTAGCATCCTAGTATTCGGGCTTGGCGACTAGGCCGGGTATGGGGTGTTACAAACCCCTTTTCACTCTACATGTTCCCCATGATTCATATTTCAAGCCTTTGTCCCCAAAGGTTCCTTTTCTTCTCAATTTCCTACCTTGAACTGTCCATCCCACCCAAGGTAGCCACCACTCACATTGTTTTTTCATTTGTTACTCTCCTCCACCTCTCGTAACCATTCCTCCCCCTTGCTCCTCCCTTTCTCAATTTTTAGCCTCTACACCTCCTTATTTGCACAACCAATTTCATTCTTTTCACCAACATATGATGTCATTCTCCACCACCGAACCACCACTTTACCACTGCCGCACCACCACCGCACCACCGCCGCACCATTGCCAAGCTACCACCATGACTACCATTTTCTATATTTTTCTTTTCTCCTCTAAAAAACTTACTAGTTCCACCTTAGTATTTGTCTTTTTATTTTGATAAAACCTTGCTGGAATTTTATTTTATTTATCCCTAATAGATCGTTTTCTATTATCTACTTCTTTAATTTATCTTTGCTTCACTCTTGATCGATAGATTTAATAAAGATTCGATTAAGGAAAAACATAAGTATTGTAACACCCTTAACCCATATCCGTCACTAGATTAGGGTTACGAGGCATTACTGAACAAAATACAGCTTTCGAACATTCACATATTCACACATATCATATTCACATAAATAAAACATATGGCTGATTAAATATTAAACATACATTATTAATCGTAATACAAATACAATTCAAACCTCAAAATTTAACCAAATCTATATCATGCATATAATCATCTTTACACATTAATAAACATGCCTCAAACCCATGCAAATATGTTTCAAAATACAGGCATGAATCGTATGCTTATCATTATAATGGTATTCAAATACTTAATAAATATTAAACATTTTATTTCCTAATCGTACACATGCATTTAATAGACCAAACAAATCATATCACAAAGCTTTTTGTCAAATATCATATGCGGCATTAACAATTATACCAATTGATCAAATATATTTCATCGAATAATAAAATTATTATGCACATTTATCCACATCAAATTTGAACCATTCAAGCATAAAAAATGTACACACATTAAGACATCCAAGTATATTTTATTTCATAAGTTAAATATCAAACATATCACTTCACACTTCTATACATGTGCATAACACCAAACAATCTATATCGCACGATCTATAGTCCATTAGAAAATGCAGCATAATCAATTTCACCAAATGGTCAAGTTTAGCATAAAAACATCTTATGTAACACCCCAAACCCGGCCCAGACGTTATGGCCAGATCTGATGTGCCACATGGATACTTACTAAACCTTGATCTTCTTTTAATAAATCATTAGGTCATTTTGTAGTAAAACCATGTTCATTAGCTTGTAAATAAGAGTTATTCTCAATTTTAGAAACCTTTGCTACTGCTAGGTAAAATCTCATTTTTTAGCAAATATTGTTATTGTGTTATTGTTGTTGAGTAATCCATTTGTCACAAGTTGTATGTTTTGAAAATGTTTGCTTAGATTTGAAAAGCTCGCATGAACTAGTCTACCAAAAAGAAAACAAATAATAAAAATATGGAAAAAAAAAAACCCAAAACAAAATACTCCAAGCGGCCTTATTATAATTTAAAACCCAAAATTAAAATAAAGCATTAGTAAAGTAAACTTAAATAACTAAAAACCAGAAAGTAGTTCACGTGGCCACTCCGAATCCCTTGCAGCTCTAAATCTTCTAAGGTTGGGGATTTCCTCCATGGATGGAAAGAAAAGGGGTGAGTTTGTGAAAACTCAGTGTGTAAGCTAACCCAACCAATGTCATAGACCAGTCCAAACTCAGTCTGGGCCAAAGCCCTATTCAGATGCAAATTAAATTAAGCCTTGGCCCTATTTAGAAAATAGTGTGGGCCTTGGGCCCATTATAGGAATAGATCAGATTATAAGAATACATGCATGTATGCAAAGCCCAAGCCCAATCCAGCCCTACACACCACCCATACCAGCCCTACACACCATGTAGGGAATAACTCAACCCACCCAACCCTACATACCACAGTCGCAGCAGAGTTGCTAATTCAGATATCGTGGCCAAGCCACCAGAACAGTAATACGAGGCAAAGCCTCTAAGCAGATTACGTGGCATTGCTACTTTTAGCACTTCCTCCATAACAATAACCCAACCCCACGCAAATCACAATATAATATGACATGGCATACAGAATATCAGAAATAGTAATTATGCAAATCAGTCAACTTTTCTCTAGGGGTAAATTTGTCATTTAGCATCTAGGGGTAAAATAGTAATTTTTACCCTTTAAGGGTATTTCGGTAGTTTTGCTAGGTTTTAGGGTTTTATGCTCACTATGACCTCCTAGCAAATCTAACGTCGCTCCGAGCGACTCACATAACCCATTTATTCATACAATGTCATCGGGCCCTAAAACCCCTAATGGGCCCGACGAAGCCCACAAGCTACTGTGGCCCTCTAAGTCTCAATTTTTACACATATTACTGCGGATTCAATGTCCAATTTACCTAAAATCCCTTACCGCATATTTCACCCATATGGGCCTGTAAGCCCATTGGGCCCATATTCCGCATATCAAGGCCCAAAACCACCCAACTGCACCAAAACGCTCACAGCAGTCTTACCGTCCATTATTACCAATTTTACAGTTTTGTACCGACCCACAAGCACTCGCACTCTCGTAAGCCCTCGAAATGCTGGCATTTCGACATTTCAGCTTTTCAGCTTTTGCCAATCTAATCTACTAGAGGGTGTCGATTACACACCTGGTTAAGAACCACGTCGAAATCCCTTGAAAGATCAACCTACAATCATTTAACCACTATGTTATCCAATTAAAACTATTAGCACCGACCCTTGAAGTATTCGGCCATAATCAACTAATCTTATAGCCCCTTACCTTTGCCGAGATCTAAAGTGGATCTAGATTGATACAATAATCCTAGACACCAATCGCTTCTCGTAAGATCGACCTCTACCACAGCCAAAACACATAAACAATCGTTAGTAGGTCGCTAATGATAGTATTAAGTTCCATCATCCACAAAAAGTAGTGGATTTTGGCTTTAACAATCACTTGAGAGAAAAGAAAGAAAGATTCTTACCCAAAAATTCGCTTGATTCAATTTCTATCACAGAAATCACCTTACCCTAGTCCAATACCCAGTCTCTTATGGATCTACTCAAAATCAAAGGTGGAGAAGGGATCTAGAGTATTAAGCCAAGGAAAATTATTTACCATAATGGATAGTAAGGTTTGACTACTAGAGAGTGCAAGAGGGGGAAAGATAAAAAAATAGAGAAAAGAAGAATAAGAGGTTCGACTTGAGGAGAAGAAAAGGAATGGAGTGGTTCGGCCAAAGAAGAAATCGGCACAAAGACTGAATATTTTAGGATTTCAGCTTTTGGAAAGTCTGCTAGAATAGGTTTCAGGAAAACCAACTCAAACAATAGAGGAAAGAAAAAGAAGAAGAAGGTTAATTCAGCTCCTTAGTCAGTCAGCCAAGAGAAGATTGGTGTTCAGAGGCTTTCGGCTTTTGGAGATAGAAAAGAAGAGAGAAAATAAGGAAATGTATGAATGGCACCCCTCAATCCTACCTATTTGGCACCCTAGAATGATCAAAATGCAAACCTCGAAAGAAAGCTAGAAAGAAAATGGCATAAACAGAATCTTGAAAAGAGCCAAAAAGAATTCGACACCTTCTCTTAAACCTTATTGCCGAAAATGCATGCTTCAAAACCCACTAGCTGAATTAGCTCTTCCAAGTCTCCCACAATTGGCCAACTCTCCCCCCTTTCAAAATTCCTAAACTTTCACCGCTTATCACTCCTTAATCCAATCCCTTGAGCTGTAACACCCTAAACCCAGCCCAGACATTATGGCCAAATCTGGTGTGTCACATAAACAGTTACTTATGCCTCGTTCCTCTATTAATAAGTTTAGGGTGACTTAGCAAAACCATTTTATGTGTTTTGGGAAAAAGAAGGTTGTTTAACTCATAAAATCCTATCCACTATCAGTTTGAAGTTCACTTTTTAAGAGATCTTGTTAGAGTGTCATTATTAATGAGTTATCTATTTGTCAAGTAAGGAATGTTTTGAAAACATTTGTTAATTTTGAAACAAAGATCTGCGTAGCCTTAGTCTATCTATATTTAGACAAGTATAAATCTATAATTAAAAACCAAATAGAAATAAAATAATTACTGAGCGGCCTTATTACAGATTAAAAAGCCAAAAACTACGAAATATTAAAATAAGTAACTTAAGAAATAATAATGAAACCAGAAAGCAGTCCACGTGGCCACTCTGAATCCCTCCAGCTCCAAGTCCTCTAAAGTTGGGGTTCACCTGCATGGATGAAAAGGAAAGAGGGTGAGCTTGTGAAAACTCAATGTGTAAGCTAACCCTACCAGAGTTCAGATCAGTTCAAGCTCAAGCTGGGCCGAAGCCCTATTCAGGTACAGTGTTAACTGGTAGCCCTTATTTAGAAAATAGTGATTACTGGGCCTTAGCCCTATTCAGAAAATAGTGTGGGCCTTAGGCCCATTATAGTAATAGTTCAGTGTATTATGCATGAATGCAAAGCCCAAGCCTAATCCAGCCCTACACACCACCCGTACCAGCCCTACACACCATGTGGGGAATAGCTCAACCCACCCAGCCCTACACACCATAGTCCCAGCTTAGCTACTTAATCAAATAACGTGGCCAAGCCACTAGAACTGTAATACGAGGCAGAGCCTCTAACAGTATACGTGGCCTCTAACATTTATTGCAAATATCTTACGTATAGATAGTATTTCAGAGTTTTGTTTTCGCAGAATCATAGCCTAGCTATAGTCTCAATCTTCTAGGGTTTTCAGTTTCCCTACTGTCTCAGTCTCTATAGTTTCAGTGTTGCCCTAACTACGGAATCTTAGTAGGGTCTTAGTACTATCTATAGTATTACAGTAAAGTACAGTATAGCAAAAGATACTTACAGAATTGGTGCTGGAGATTCGGTGTGCCACTCTTCAAAACCAGATTTTAAGAAACCAAATTTTAGTAAGAATAACTTTGTTTTTAAGGTAGATCCTCAAACTTTTAGTAAAATACGTATGTCTTGAAGAAAAAAAAGGTTTTCTTAAGAAATTTCTCAAATCTGATTTTCAAATTACTTTTTGGGCCTTTATTTGAAAATTAAGAATACTTTTTGGACCCGTTCCACGGCCAAATCAATTTATTTTATAAACAGTAATTTAATAAAACTTCCATATAACAATTAAAACATATACATTCTTGCCATTATAAACCGAACCTAAATAGTCAAACATCATAGCCAAACATACAATTACATAACTATATAACAATCTAACCCTTACATGCCAAATCACTATAATTCATGACACGGACACATATATTCATTTACCTATCATCAACCAAATATAATAGCTCAACAATTGTCATTTCCCCAAACTAATACATAAACAAATTATAGTCAAAATATAAATCAATAATAAACCACACCCAAAACACATCCATCGATCATACTTACTTCACTTGAGTCGAATTATAAAAATCCATAAATGTATTTCATACCATTTACCAAGATGAGCTAATTATAGACCATACACATCATTACTTCATGCCAAATCATATACCAAGCACACAACACACCTATACCATGAAACATAATTCCCAACATGAACTCATACCATGACCGAAGATGCATACACTTAAGCATCATTACTAGCCATTTTCGCATGGCTTTATATACAATTTCAAAACTAACCAAAACATATACTAGCCTATACATGCCATAGGTTCATAATTCAAGCTTTTAAAATACCAAAATAGTGATCGATAGTGTGACAAATCTCCTTAACGATCCTCGAGCTCATAACTAGCTTTCCAGAATCTATAAAACAACGAACAAACACACAAAGTAAGCTTAAAAGAGCTTAGTAAGCCATATACAAATAAACTTATCACATAACTCAATTTGTATTCAAAATCATTAATGAATCTCAAGACATAACACAATATCAAATTCATATTTCTCATATAGTTCAATTATAGACATAGCTTGCTTGCATATAATACATCTTTTTCTCATCAAATTCATTCACTAATCACATAGCCACAAGTGCACATATACTTACCTTTCATTGTCAAATTTCATATACAATTCAAACGTACCTGAATCAGATGAACATTCATATACTCATTCATTTCTCAAAATGCCTGCTAAACCGTTCAGAATCAAATAGGATACGCGGATAGCTCGAAAAGCTCAAACAATGCCAGCGTCCCAGACATAGTTACATGTAATTAAATATCGATGCCATTATCTTAGATAGGGTCTTACACGTAAATCTTGAATCGATACCAACATCCCAGATGTGGTATTGCACAAAACCATATATCAGAATCTTATGTCATGACATCCTAGTTATTCTTAAGGTTCGTACGGGGCTTTTCAGATGTTGTTACATCATCAAAATTTTTCTTGAATTTCTCATATTCAGCTAAAATAGACATTTATCACATTTCATTATCACATAATCATAAACAAATCAATACAACACATTTATTTGTATATAGACTTACCTCGTTTAGATTCAGATGGAAATAAACGGCTATTCAACTACTTTCATTTTCCCCCGATTTAATTATGTTCTCTTTGGTTCTTGATCTATACACATTCGAATTTAACTCTTTCATTCAACAAATCATTCAATTCAATCCCTATACTCATATTTAGGGCATTTTACAAATTAGCCCTCACATTTTCACATTTTAACATTTAAGTCCCTATTTCACAAAATCACAAAATATGCATAATTTCATTACACCATAGCTTGGCCGACTATTTACTTAGCTCATATAAGACCATATATTTTATTTATTTCACATTTTAGTCCCTCAAAATTTCATTTTCACAATTTAGCCCAATATACTCAAATTCATCAAAAATCTAAAGACAAAGCATGTTAATCCAACACATATCTTTCATTTTCCAACAACTAACATCACAAAGCTCACAATTTCATCAATGGCATAACTCAAAATCATCATCAATTCCAAAAATTAAAGCATGGGTTAGCTAAAACACAAAGCAACAATCTCAAAAATGTAAAAATTATAAAAAATTGAGCAAAACACATACCTTAATCTAAGAACACAAGGGTCGAACCTAGCTTGCTTAAAAAGGGTGTCTTTCACCTTTAAAATTCGGCAATAAGAGAAAAGATGGACAAATGCATGTTTTGTTTTATTTTATTATCATATTATTACATAATTACCTTATTAACCTTTATAAAATAATATAAAAGCTTAAATGCTTGTCCACTACTGTCCATGTTATTATTTAATGGCCTAATTTCATTTTAAGGCCTCCAAATTAAAAGAACATAGCAATATAGCACTTTAACAAATAGCAAGTCATTTTTTGCATTTTATGCGATTAAATCCTTTTATCAAATTGGATACTCAAACGATAAAATTAAATCACAAAAATTTCACACATATTAATTAACATGCTATAGACACCAAAAATAATATTAAAATATTTTTCTGACTCGGGTTTGTGGTTCTAAAACCACTATTTTGATTTAGCTAAAATCGAGTTGTTACAAGTATGTGATGATATTGGGTATAAATCATCATTTCTTCATCATCTTTTTATTTATAACTAAATTTAGTTTAGTGTTAGACATCATTTTTCTTCAATATTAACATGTTAGTAAGAGTTTGTTTATCAACATTCATTCTAATCTCTGATAAATCCATGACTATAAAAATATATAAGCATTATTGATGAAGTAAACGATAACTATAAATCCTTTAATAGGATTGTTTACAAGTAAGTACCCCTAAACTAAGGAAATTGTGTTGCCGAAAGTGGTTGAAACATCATTGTATGATTTGGTAATATTTTTGTGATTTGTGATGTTTAAATTAATTACATGCTCAAGACATGCCTATTGATATTTGATATTGCTATTGTTTGGTTATTGCCATCAATTACATGATTAATCATGTACACTATTACTGAAATTTTAGTCACATGTTAAAAAGATGTTTGTGGTACTATTAACACTAAAAGCATCATTAAATATGCCACTATACTGTTTTACCAAATGCATGATATTCATGCCATTAATTCTAATTACTGATCGCATGTTTAAATCATGCCTATTGGTTCTACTATTGTTCCATATTAATCATGCTCATTGTACTATATTGTTCTTCTAAATTATTATTAAAAACATGTCATACTGCATTGGGTTGGGACAATTATGTAAAGAGGAAGTACTAGTAGTTTAACTGTAATACTGATAGCTGGTTTGCATTACTGGTTGCTTCTCCACATTATTGGCAACTTGTTTGCATTATCGGTGACTTGTACACAAATTAGAGTGTTTTACATGGATGAGTTTTGGGGAAATCGATTATAGAGTGTATTAGAGATGGGTAGGAACGTTTTCTGAAAAATTTGCACTGATTTTTGAAAACCTTTGCATTGACATCCTTATGCATACTTCATACTGCAAACTGTGAAATTGTGATGTTATATATAAATTCTATTACTTTTATGAAATATATGTTTTGGTTACTGGTCATTACCCAAGCTAAGAATATATGGAATTAAGCTATATAATTTCACTATAATATTTTGAGTTGTATACTGAATTTGTAACACCCCTTACCCGTATTCAATGCTGGGATAAGCTTACGGAGCATTACTGGACCTATTACACAAATAAACATACATTTCACATACATTTTTCAATTTCATGTAATTATCAATCAATATCAATCACATTGTCCCTAATATGGTCCTATGAGGCCCAAAACATGCTTGAAGAGTGGTTCGAGACTAAACCGCTAACTTAGGAAAATTTTAAGAAAAATATTAAAAATTCTAATATACAGGAGACACACGGCGTGTGTCTCACACGCCCGTGTGGCCAGGCCGTGTGTCTCACACAGCCAAAAGACACGGCCATGTGGACATTCAAAATGGGAGCACATGGCTGTGTCCCAAACCGTGTCCTACCCCGTGCAACTCTTTGACATGGGTCACATGGCCAACCACATGCCCAAGTGGCTAGCTCGTGTAACTCACTGACCTGTTTTCATTAAATGCTATAGGGAACACATGATTGTGTCACCTGACCGTGTGTCACACACGACTAAGACACACACTCATGTCTCTACCCGTGTGGACAAAAATAGGCTATTTACCAAGCCATTTTGCCACCCAAATTTGCATATACCTACACCAACCCAAATTGCACATAACAAGACATAAATAGGCATCCAAATCAATCTCAACCAAGCCTAATTCATGCTAATTCTATAGCATCCATCACAAATCACCCAGGCATGACAATAATCCATTCGATTCATACCAATTTAACAATTCTTCAATTATCTAATTGGTTATATTCCATTATGCACTAATGTACCTATAATCACAAGCATACTATTCTTAAATTACCAATTCACAACAAGCATGAATATAGCCATTTCCAACCACATATCAACATGACCATTTGCACAAGCATTTACATAGCCAAATCAACCAAAATAAGCCAATTCACATGTCTATATACCAAACCAAACACTTATCAATTACAAGCCAACTCAATTGACTAAATTCGTTATCAACACATATACCAATATGACCAAAGTTCCTATACATACCATATAACCATATAAATAAGCTTAAAAGTACCAAAAAGATAGCTTGATAGTGTGATAAAGTCTCTAACTATCCTCGAATCTGAGCTCACTTCGTTAACACTATAAAACACAGAAAAATTGCACAGAGTAAGCTATAAAGCTTAGTAAGTTCGTATAGCAATAAACTTCACTTACCAATTATGCACAATTTAAACATTTAAACATATTATAATATGTCTAATATTGAACCATCAACCTACGACATTTTCATTCACACAGTTAGATATGAAATTCACAAGTCTCTTCCATTCAATGCTCGTATAGTTTCTGTACATACTTGTACCAACTCGTATCAATCTCATACTCATCCACATCTCGGTTACCTGTTGAACCATTCTGAATACTATCGGATACTCGAGAATCTCACACCCTAAGTGCCACATATATAGCTGAAGCTATCTCAATCACATCTAACATATAATGCTCAGAATTTAACAATGATTTTTGCACATTTCACAATTTAATCCCTATTTGGACATTTTACTAAAAATCACTTAACAAATGTTGTTTATCTAACAACAGTCATACAAAATCTATCATGAAACATCAAAATACACATGTATTTATCAATGGCAAAACCTTAAACCTTAAGCAATTTTGCAAAATAGTCCCTCGGCTAGCTAAGCCTAGTTGCAACGGTCTCACAAACATAGAAATCATTAAAAATGAAATAAAATTCACATACAAATTAAGCTATAAAGTGACCAAACCCTAGAAATCTTCCATGGCTTCTCTTTTTCTTTGTATTTTCAGTGGTCGAATGAAAAACAAATATGATAACTTTGTTTAACTTATTTTTCTATCATTTAATTTTTAATTTACAATTTTAACCTTTATTAAAACATTTAAAATCAAATAAATGATGTCCATAATTGTCCACTCAACATGTCAATGGTCTAATTTCAACATAAGGACCTTTACTTTAATATTCTATAGCTATTAAGCACCTTTAGCTATTAGAACACTACTTTTGCACTTTACGCTATTTAGTCCTTTTTATCAAATTGACCATTCAAATGATAAAATTTCTTAACAAAATTTTCATACAATCTTTTTATGATACGGTAGACTTCAAAATAATAATAAAATAATAATTTTGACTTCAAATTTGTGGTCCCGAAACCACTATTCTGATTTGACTAAAAATGGGCTATTACAACTCTCCCCCTCAGGGTTTTCGTCCTCGAAAATCTTACCAGTGAATAGGTTAGGGTACTGTTCTCTCAAAGCTTCCTCGGGTTCTCTCGTAGCTTCCTCGATCCCGTGATGTTGCCAAAGTACTTTTACTAGAGCTATTCTTTTATTTCTTAACTCTTTGATCTCTCGAGCTAGAATCCGTATCGATTCTTCGCTATACGTCACATCAGGTTGAATTTCATTTTTTGCAGGAGAAATTATGTGTGAAGGGTCCAATTGATACCGTCGTAACATCGACACTTGAAACACATTATGAATCTTTTCTAACTCTGACAGTAAAGCTAGCCGATATGCCACTGGCCATATACGTTCAATAATCTCGTACGGCCCGATAAATCTCGGTCTTAATTTGCCTTTCTGACCAAACTGAAGAATTTTCTTCCAGGGAGATACTTTCAAAAACACTCTATTGCCAACTTGAAAATTAATGTCTTTACGATTCAAGTCCGCATACGATTTTTGTCAATCTGAAGCTGCTTTCAAACTGTCGTGAATTACTTTCACCTTCTCTTCGGTTTCTCTAATCAAACCAACCCCGTGAATCTTTTTTCTCACTAAGCTCGGTCCAGTACAATGGAGTTCAGCATTTACGACCATATAATGCTTCATACAGTGCCATCTTTATGCTCGATTAAAAACCGTTAATATATGCAAATTCAACCAACGATAAATACTTCTCCCAGTTGCCTTCAAATTCTAAAACACAACAGCGCAACATATCTTCAAGAATCTAAATGATTCTCTTAGATTGACTATTGGTTTGCGGATGAAATGTAGTACTAAAATGTAACTGCGTACCCAAAGCTTCTTGCAATTTCTTCAAAAATTGTGACGTAAACCTCGGATCTCTATCTGAAATAATCAAAAAATGGCACCCCGTGCAATCTAACGATCTCAGAAATGTACAATACACCAATCTATCAAGTGAATAGTCTATACATCCTGGAATGAAATGTACAGACTTCGTCAGTCGATCAACGACAACTTGAATGTCATCTTTCTTTTTCGGAGATAGGGGCAAACCCGATACAAAACCCATTATAATTCTATCCCATTTCCACTCTAGTATCATCACTGGTTGTAACAACCCCTAAGGCACTTGATGTTTAGCTTTAACTTTTTGACAAATTAAGCATCTTAACACAAACTCTGAAATGTCTAATTTCATGCCCGACCACCAGTTTAATTGTTTCAAATCATTATACATTTTAATACTCCATGGATGCACGAATAAACAACTACTGTGTGCTTCATGTAAGATTTTATGAATAATCAGGATTCTTTGGTACTCAAATTCTACCTCAGAACATTAAACAATCATCAGATCCGACTCGAAACTCTGAATCACTAGTCGACTCACAGTGTACTCTTTTAGCTTGTAACTTGTTATCACACCTTTGAGCTTCACAAATTTGATGAAGAAAAAACGATTTAGCTTTTAATTCAGCCAAAATTGAACCATCATCAGACAAAGTCAACTGTGTGTTCATCGCTCACAAAGCAAATAATGATTTTTTACTCAGAGCATCCGCAACTACATTCAGTTTTCCTGGATGATAATCAATTACTAACTCATAATCTTTTAGCAACTTGAGCCATCTTCATTGTCGTAATTTCAAGTCCTTCTGAGTCATTATATACTTTAAGCTTTTGTGATTAGTAAAGATATGGCACTTTTCACTGTATAAATGATGTCACCAAATTTTCAATGTAAACACAATGGCGACCAACTCTAAATTGTGCGTCAGATAATTCTTTTCATATGGCTTTAACTATCTCAAAGCGTAAGCTATCACTTTACCCTCTTGCATCAAGACACAGCCCAAACTGTTCAATGACGCGTCACTATAAATCACAAATTCTTTACCCGACTCAGGTTCAACCAAAACTGGTGCCTCAGTTAACAGTGCTTTCAGCTTCTCAAAATTCTGTTAGTATTTTTCAGACCACTCGAACTTCACATCTGTTTGTAACAATCAAGTCATTGGTGTAGTGATCATCGAAAATCCTTTTACAAAACATCAATAGTAACCGACTAATCCCGGAAAGAATCTAACTTTGGATACATTTCTCGATGGTTTCCAATCGATAATTGCTGAAATTTTGCTTGGATCAACTCGGATACTATTTGCGAAACAATATGTCCTAAAAATCCAACCTCTCGGAGCCAAAACTCACATTAATTGAATTTAGCATACAATTGCTTATCTCTCAAGGTTTGTAGCACAATTCTCGAATGCTCATCATGTTTAGACTCATCTTGTGAATAGATCAGAATGTCATCAATGAATACAACAAGAAATTTGTCGAGGTACGATCTAAAGATTTGATTCATCAAATCCATAAAAACTGCAGGAGCATTAGTTAATCCGAATGGGATAACAAGAAATTCATAATGCCCGTACCTTATTTTGAACGCAATTTTTGACACATCCGAATCTTTACTCTCAATTGATAATAGCTCGATCTCATATCAATTTTTGAAAACACTACTGCTCTCTTTAACTGATCAAATAAATTTTCGATTCATAGCAGAAGGTACTTGTTCTTTATCGTAACCTTGTTGAGTTATCGATAGTCAATACAAATTCTCATTGACCTATCTTTCTTCTTTACAAATAAAACTGGTGCACCCCAAGGCGAAAAACTAGGTCATGCTAATCCTCTATCTGTTAACTCTTGCAGCTGAACTTTTAACTCTTTTAAATCTGTCGGTGCCATTCTATATGGAGCTATCGATATCGGTGAAGTTCTTGGTACTAACTCAATAGCAAACTCAACCTCTCTGATCAATGGTAACCCTGGTAACTCTTCTGGAAACACATCTGGATATTCACAAACAACTAGTACTGATTCAATTTTCGATTCAGACACTTTTGTATCCAAAACATATGCTAGGCAAGCATCACAACATTTTCTCACATATTTCTGAGCTGACATCAATGAAATCACAATAGCCAATCCACTCAACTTATCTGATTCAATTTGACTAATCTCACCGTTCTGACATTTCAATTTAATGGTCTTTCGTCTACAATTCATAACTACATCCTACAGCGTCAACCAATCTATACCCTGAATTATATCGAATTCATCAAACGGTAACAGCATCAGATCAGCCAAAAAATAGTAACCCCATCATCAAAGGATAGTTTTTGCAAACCTTATCAACTAGGACAAACTTATCTAAGGGGTTTGACACTTTTATCACAAATTTAGTAGACTCAATAGGCAAATTCTTACTAGACATTAAATTCATACAGATATATAAATGAGTTGATCCAGGAACAATCAAAGCAATCACACTAGTGTCGTAGAGAGAAAATGTACTGGTGATAACATCTGGTGATGACGCATCTTTGCGAGCACGAATAGCGTAAGCTCTAGTGGGTGCTCTAGCTTCTGACTCACATCGTAGTCTTTTGTCGTTCCTTTGCTACTAGTCACATTTTCTACATTTCTAGGTGGTCTTCCTTTAGCAAATGCATTACTCGGTCTTGCATTCTAAAATTTATCTCTCTCAGGTAACTGAGAACAATTACGAATAAAATGATCTTGTGAACCACATTTGAAACAGCCCCAGTCATTCTATATTCACCAGGATGTCGTCTTCCACATCGTTGACATTCAGGTCTATCATTTCTCACACTACCCAAACTTGACACTGAAGTAACTTGAGCTTTAGAACTCGTCCTTTGCCTTTCATAATCTCTATCTGAATATCCCTTTGAAGCTATCGACTGATTATACAAATCCCATGATCTTTTTGACGAAGAGTGATAGGATTTACTCATTGACCTCTTTCTTGAATCTCTAGCTCCAGAATCAACTTTTCTCTTTTCTTTGCTAAGCGCCTCGACTTTGGAGGCTCGGCCAACCAATACCATGAATTCCTTCAATTCAAGAATCTACACTAGAATTTTAATATCTTCATTCAACCAGTCTTCAAAGTGCTACACATAATTGCCTTGGTGCATACACATTCTCGAGCATATTTACTGAATCTCACAAACTCTCGCTTGTACTCAGTCACAGACATACGGTCCTATTTCAACTCTAAAAACTCTTTGCATTTTTGGTAAATAAACCTTTGGCTAATGTATTTCTTTTTGAACTCAACTTGAAAAAATTCTCAGGTGACCCTTTCTCTCGGTACTATAGATACTAAAGTATTCCACCACTAATATGTAGCAGCTCTCAGAAGTGATACAGTACATTTCACACATTACTCTGGCATGCAAGATAATTCATCAAATACTCGAATTGTATTTTCTAGCAAAAACTTGTCTCTTACAGGATCATCATAAACAGTAGCTCTAAATTCTTTGGCCTTGTATTTTTAGATCTTATCAACATGCGGGTTATTCAATGGTAGAGGTTCAAAACCTTGAGGAGCCATAGGAATCGGTTGGGGATTAGGTGGGGTGGAAGTTGTTGAGCAGCCGCATTTGTTCAAACAAACTCCATAAACCACTCGTTCATCATCTGAAAGAAGGTTTCATTGGCCTCTCCTCCCTGACTACCTGATACGAGCCTCGACTCAGATTATGCTACTCTGTGAATAGAGGCCGGCGCGTTACTTTCAACATTATCAAGTACAGCTTGAATGGGATCCATTATCTATATGAAAACACAATTTAAAACTGTCAAGAGACATCACACTATCACATGTTACATATGGCATGTATAGCTAGACTCTCACTCGCTATGTTAGTCCTAGAATCGACGAAATTGTAGCTCTAATACCAATAAATGTAACACCCCTCACCCGTATTCAACACCAGGATAGGGTTATGGAGGATTATCAGACCTATTACACAAATAAACATACATTTCACATACATTTCTCAATTTCATATAATCATCAAACAATATCAATCATATTGTCCCTAATATGAGACTACGAGGCCCAAAACATGCTTTAAGAGTGGTTCAGGACTAGACTGATAAGTTAGGAAAATTTTAAGAAAAACTTTGAAAATTCTCATAAACAGGGGACATACGCCCATGTGGCCAAGTCGTGTGTCTCATATGGCCAAAAGACGCGCTTATGTCATAAGCCGTACAGACAATCTAAATGGGAGCACATGGTCGTGTCCTGAACGGTGTCCTACCCCTGTAACTCTCTGACTTAGGTCATATGGCCAACCACACACCCGTGTGACTAGCCCATGTAACTCGCTAACCTATTTTCATTAAATGCTACAAGGAACACACAACCGTGTCACCTAACCGTGTGTCACACACGGCTATGACATACGCCCGTGTCTCTACTCACGTGGATAAAAATAGGCTATTTATCAAGCCATTTTGCCACCCAATTTTGTATATACCTACACCAACCCAATTTGCACATAACAAGACATAAATAGGCATCCAAATCAATCTCAACCAAGCCTAATTCATGCTAATTTTGTACCATCCATCATAAATTACCCAAGCATTACACATCCATTCAATTCATACCTATTCAATAATTTCTCAATCATCTAATTGGTTATATTCCATTATGCACTAATGTACCTATAATCACAAGCATACTAATCTCAATTTACCAATTCACAACAAGCATTAGTATAGCCATTTCCAGCCACATACCAACATGACCATTTGAAAAAATACTTACACAACCAAATCAACCAAAATAAGCCAGTTCACATGGCTACATACCAACTGAACACTTATCACGTGTGCCCAGGGCATGTAAAGTCTGCACCTTAAATGCGAAAATTAAATTCACCAGATGGCCTAGCACACGGGCATGTGACTTAGCAGTGTGACCTTATTTTACTGATGACGTCATAAACAGATAATTACACGGGCTAAGGACATGGGCGTGTCCCGAGCCACACGGGCGTGTGTGACCACACAGTCTACTCACACAGGCGTGTGTGATCACATGGTCTACTCACACGGGCGTATGACTCTCTAAAACATGACAAATTTTCTAAGTGTTCCAAGGTTCCCGGTTAAGTCCTGAACCACCCTTGATGTTTATTTTGGGTCTCGTAGGCTCGTATAAGGGACGATATGTATGTGTATGAATGGTCTTGAATTGAATGAAATTCTATGGCTCGGTTTTATACGATTGGTTATGCTTAAGTATAGTAATGCGTCGTACCCTATCCCAGCATCAGACTTGGGTAAGGGGTGTTATACAACAAGCATACAAAGTCTATCATGATTATAACACCCCAAACCCGTCCTAGAAGTTAGGCTCGAATCTGGCGTGTCACATTGAAGTGTTTTTTGAAAACCTTGTTTCCATTAAAAACCCTTCTTATTAAAACTTGTTGCCATTTAAAACTTCTGTACAATCTCGAATTTCGTATGCATATTTTTAAAATGTGGTTTATTAAAAGACGTTCTCTTGTAAAATGTTATTACCTTTAAAACCTTAATTGTTACAGAAGCCTAATTTCAAACAGTTGCGGAAATGTGATATTTTCAAAAATAGTTGTTATTTTGGAAAAACCGTGTTCGACATCTAGGGATTACCTGTATAAAACAATAACTAAAATCCCAAATGTAAAACCAAAAAGTTTAAAAGGCCTTATTACAACCCAAATCGGAATAAAGTACTTAAAAGTAAATCAAGATAGAGCATAAGCAATGTGTGGCTTTCTCCGAGTCCCTCACAGCACCGATCCTCCTAAAGCTAGGAATTACCTACACAGTTATTAAACGGGGTGAGTTTTATGAAAACTCAGTGTGTAATCCCCTACTAAATAAAACGAACAGTCAGTCATACAAAAGAATTAAAAGTCTGGGCCCTAGGCCTACTACAATTCCAGTATCAATTGGGCCTTAGCCCACTATAACAGACAGTACCAGATGGGCCTTAGCCTATTACAAAATCAGAAACATTATCAGAATTAGAATCAAAATCAGAATCAGAATCAGGTGGGCCTAATCCCAAAACAGAATCAGTAATAGTATAATACAGATATGCAGAATAGGCTGGGCCGAGGCCCTATATAGAACAGATCAGTCTGGCTTTAGCCCTATATAGAACAGTGTGGGCCAAGCCCATAGCAGAATCAGAACAATATATGAATACAATCCCAACCCAGTCCAGCCATCACACCACCCGTACCAACCCAACACACCATGTAGGGAATAACTCGACCCACCCAGCCCTACACACCAATGATGCAGCCATGCTGCTAATAAAAGATAACGTGGCAAAGCCACTAGAATCAGAATACGTGGCAAAGCCACTAGCACATAACTTCCTCTAAATCGATGTCCTACCCAATATGTCGTGTATGCTATGCTCAATCATCACACATGTATGCAGAATGGCCATGTTTAGTATCAGTCATTTAAACACATATTAAAACATATCAATCACACAACCATGGTCATGTCAGTTAAATCACTGTCATACGAACACAGTCAAATCCGTCAAACATACAGTCCAAGTCAGTCACGCCCACAAGGGCAAACCAATCATTTAACACCCTAGGGGTAAAATGGTAATTTTACCTCACAAGGGTATCTTGGTAATTCTACCCTACAGGGTATTTCGGTAATTCTACCGTATAGGGGTATTTCAATAATTCTACCCTACAGGGGTATTTCGGTAATTCTACCCTTAGAGGTATTTCGGTATTCTACCCCATAGGGTATTTCGATAATTTTGTAACTCAGGGGTATTTTAGTAATTTCACAAACCAAGGGTATTTCGGTAATTTTGCCACCTAGGGGTATTTCAGTAATTTCACAAACTAGGGGTATTTCGGTAATTTTGCAACCCAGTGGTATTTTGGTAATTTAGCAAAACAAAGGTATTTCAGTAATTTTGAAATCTAGGCAATTTTCGTAGTTTGTAAACTGGGGTATTTCTGTAATTTTATAAACCGAGGGCAAAATGGTAATTTTATAATTCAGGTGTAAAAAGATAATTTTACAAATCAGGGGTAAAACAGTACTTTTATAAATCGGGGGTATTTTTGTAATTTTGCCAATCTACAAATCGAGGGTAATTCAAAAATTTTACAAATTGGGGGTATTACAGTAATTCTACCCTATAAGGGTATTTTGGTAATTTTATCAATCCCTCAGAAAGTTTACAGCCGTCTCGGGCGACTCAAGTATTCTAAACAGAGATAACATTGCGAATGGGCCTAAAGCCCGTTCTCGGCCCAGGTGGGCCCACACGTTTGTGTGGCCCTTTAGCCCAAAACTAGCCACAGATATGAGATTTACCTAGTCTAGTCCAATATTTACTACACGACCATACAATTTACCCGATTGGGCCCACGGGCCCATTGGGCCTACATGGCCCATTTCAGCATTTCGGTATTTGCCGTTTTACAGCTAGAGTAGGGTGAAGTACACACCTGATAGGTATCTGAAGTTAATCTGCACTCTGAATGTTGCTAAGCCCAAAAGCAAACAATAATCTCACCCTTGACTCCCAGGGGGTGTGTCGATCAACTCGGTCACCACCACCGTGACCTAACGGCATACAGATCAACAATGATCCAACGCCTAACCCAAACGAACACGCCACAACATGAAAGGGATAAGCCAACAAAGGTATGCTTACTCTCCTCATGGTTTGCTCAATTTAAAGCCAGCTTCTCGCTTATTCCCATGTTAGCTTCCCGATGTAGGATTCTCCATCAATCATCCAAAACCAACTTATTAGCAAAATAACCAACCCTTACGTGCAAAGGGATTCGAACCAAAGTCCTCTCGATAGCCCTGTCAAGCCACCACCACTCTGACACAAGCTCCTTTGTGTCATAAGTCAACACATTTAACTTTAAAGCCCACCTACGCGCTTCCAGATTTATTTAAAAGAAAAACCAAAATAAATTGTAAGAGCCAATACTTGAACCTTAGACCTCTTACTTCTCTTATGGCATCACTTCCTTGCCACTAGACCACATCTCCTTTTGTGTCATGCTTTCACCAAAAATATTCTTAAAGTCTACCCACTAACGTTAAAGCCCCCATAAGGGAAAAACATAATCTTTTGCTAATGTCCAGGTTTGAACCCAGAATTTCTCCAACACTCCCAAACACTCCCAAACCTCTTAGCAAACATACTAACATGACATTCAGCGTACATGGGCCCAGGGCCCATTACGCAACCCAAGTGGGGCCCATGTGCTCGCATGGCCCGCTAAGCTAGATTTGCCCACAGCCACATGTATGACACAGCCAGCCCACTAATTCGTGCAAGTCCAAAGACAACCACTCATGTGGGGTCCACAAGCCCATTGGGTCCATGTGGCCCACTCTTCCAGGCCCAATTTCGGGGCGTTACAATGAAGCATCAAAATACCCATGTATTCATCAATGGTAAAACCTTAAACCTTTAACAATTTTACAAAACAAACCTTGGGCTAGCAGACCTAGTTGCAACGATCTCAAAAACATAGAAATCATTAAAAATAGAATAAAATTCACTTACAAATTGAGCTGTAAAGTGACTGAACCCTAGAAAGCTTCCATGGCTTCTTTTTTTCTTTGTATTTTCGGTGGTGGAATGAGAAACAAAAATGATAACTTTGTTTAACTTATATTTCTATCATTTAATTTTTAATTTACAATTTTCACCTTTACTAAAGCATTTAAAATCAAATAAATGATGTCCATAATTGTCCAATCAACATGTCAATGGTCTAATTTCAACATAAGGACAATTACTTAATGTTCTGTAGCTATTAGGCACCTTTAACTCTTAGAACACTACTTCTACACTTTACACGATTTAGTCCATTTTATCAAATTGACCACTCAAATGATAAAATTTCTTAATGAAATTTTCACACAATCTTTTTCTCATATTGAAAACTTCAAAATAATAATAAAATAATAATTTTAACTTCAGATTTGTGGTCCCAAAACCATTGTTCGGATTTGACTAAAAACGGGCTGTTATAGAATTCTTGCTTAATATTTGTTATAAGACTCTCACTGAGCTTTTTAGCTCACCCACTTTAGTTTTCTGATTTTATAGTTAAACTCGAGGTTAGGATTCGATGATGTCATTTGGAGAAGTTTCCTAGAATTCTTTTTAAATTAAAGTAATTAAATTTTGATATTTTGGGTTTGTCGTTTGAGTATGGACTATGGCATTGGACATTACTTTGGGGATTTCATTCTGATTTGCATGAATTTCTTGCATGACATTAAGTTTCTAAAAAACTGCATAAATTAGTACTTTATAAGATTATGCATGAAACTCGTTTTTTTATCAAAACTTGTCAAAATCACTTATTTCTGCTTCGACAATGAAAATGAGTTTTAGACAAAAGTAGGACTTAGTTTTTAAGGTTTAAAATTGTCTATTGATGTTTTATCGAATTTACATGAAATATTGATTTTTAACAAAATATGGTTTTAATAAAATTTTTTTGCTGCAATTCTTAGAAATGAGTTTTTAAAATAAGATTTAGTTTTTAAAATTACTAATGTTTACAAATGTGTTTTCTAAAGACATTTGATTTCTGAAATTAACATGTTTTTCCAGAATAATGATGAATAACCAAGTTATTTAGTTTTGAATAAATAAATGAATGATTTTGAAATATGATTCAAATTATGAAAGTTTTGAATGATTTGCAAAAATGTTTTAAAAAGTATGTTTGAAAACCAGGAAAGTTTTTTTGGGCCATTCCGGTGGCTAATGTAGCTTTCAAAATTCTGCCATAACGACTAGGCCTAGTTTGGGAGATTACACATTTGTGCCTCAATTAGCCATCCAATTACAAAAATTTTTGGACAAAAAATTCAATTCACCTATATAAAAACTCCGTAAATATTTAATAAAAATATTTATAACCTCGGTTTACAAAAACAAGGTCTCGATATCTCATTTTCAAAAACCACTAACTTTTGAATTGATACACTTGTACCTTAATTAACTTTCCACATAACTAAAATTATTAAACCAAAATTCAGTATAATACTGTAATAACCTGGTAAAAATGAATAAATAATATTTACTAACTCGATCATCAAAAAATAGAGTTATGAAACTATCGTTTTTTGAAACACTTAAAATCGAGCCGTCACAACAGTTTTATTATTAAACTTCACTATCAAGCCATCTTTATATAAACATGCAATAGAAATGAAGTTTCTTTTGAAACTTGGTACATGAAAAATGTCTCTTAAAATAATCTTCTTAAAATTATAAAAATAAAGATGTACATTTCCCACTACTTCAGCTATCATAGTTGTCCTATTCTCGATCTGCAACGATAGACACTTATTTCTAAGATCTTTCATCTCCTCGAACCCTTGTAAAGAAACACAAACATGATTAGTGGCTCCAGAATCAATGACTTAGTGGTCTATTGATTCTTCCACTAATAAAACTTCTATCATAAAGAGTTCCATACCTTTGTTGGCCAAGTATTTCTTCCACTCTTTACATCTTGTCTTGAAGTGCCATTTCTTATAGTAGAAGAAAGATTTATTCTCTTCCTTTCAACTTCCGGTGGCTTAGAGACCTTAGCCTTGCCTTTTTTAGTGTGTTTTCCCTTCCTTTTTGAGGAAGAAATGATAGCTATGTTTGCTTTTGCTCTTTGGATCGACTGACTACCATTCAACATCAACTCGTTGAATTGTAGTTCCTTCTTGAGTTGTGTAAGTATTAGGTTCTTGTTTCCAAGGTTATAAGCATCTCGAAAGCTAACAAAACACTTGGTTAGTCTTTTGAACACCATCTCAATTCGAGTGTTCTGGTCTAAATTGACCTCATTGTCTATGACATTAGAAAAGTAGCCCATAAGAGTGATCATGTGGTTGTTGATTAGAGTGTCAGGCTTTTTCTGGGCATTCATCAAGCTATTGTAGCAGACTGTCGAGCCAATGTATCTTGGCCTCTGAACATGTCTTCTAGCTTATCTAGAATTGCTTTGGCAATCTTACAACTCTGTAGTTGCTTCAAGGTGATGGTTCCGCTTGCTAGCATATAACATTGAGCTATCTCATTAGACTCTTCCCAGTATTTTCTAGCTTCAGCTTGAGTGGCCGGTGGGCACTTGTTATTAATAACTTTTTAAGTTTCCCACAACTTAGGACAATTATTAGGTTCTTTTTCTATTCCTTATAGTTATTTCGTATAATTTCTTTTCAATGAGTATGTTCAATAAAGGAGTGGGTGCCATTTTTGAATTGAAAGAAAACATTCAGATATTAATATCTTTATATTAATAAAATGTTTGAAAAAGTTTTGCAACATTACAATATGCACTAAGATGATTTATGCATCTTACATTAAACCTTTAAAACATTTGTAAGCTGTTGCAACAATAATTCCTACACCTATTGAATCAAGCCACCTTGGAGTGATGACGGTCATCTAGTAAGAACATAGATTTCCATCCCATTAGTACATGAACCTAATTCCTTATGCATTCACATGTTCTAATAATCGTGTAACATTTGGCCATCATTCTAACTTAAGCATAGCTCATCAGGGAGTTACTTAACTAGATGATCTTGACTGTATAACCATCAACTCAACACCTATCACATCATGCACCACAATTGTGTCATTTCTGGACAACCTTATCGGGTAGCATGTTGTGACTAGCTATCCACTTTGAAGATAAAATTTCTTAATGTATCGTATGATAATACCTACCACAGAGACCAGTACAATTGTCATAGTATTATGAAAATTCTACTTACTTCAAAGAAATCTCCTTAGTGAGATCTACATGACAACATCTACCTTAGGGTAGGTCTATTTTATGCCATCACAAGAGACCATTGATGGAGGCCGTAGGGCTTGTTTATGAACCTTTACCCACTTAATATTTTAAAAACATGCAAGATGTTTTAATTTTTTATTTCAATGGTGAATGATCAATATATGCATTACAAGTACATGTGGCATTCTACCTTAATCTATATGGCATGCTTATCTCTGCAGTCATATAATCATCATCATGCTTATCTCATAAAATTAAAAACATAAAATAAAATGACTCTAACTAGCCAAAGTTTCCATGATTCTATACTAGAAAATATAATATGTAAAATTACAAATTTCACCTTAAAGCATCCTTTGGGTCTTCAATTTTGCCACCATAGTCTTCTACTACGGTTCCAGTTCACATTTTTGTTGTTGTGTCAATGCCACTATTGGCCACTATCTTCGAACCACCATCGGCCATAGCCATCAAACCAACTTCGACTTAGCTGGGTCAGTTTTCATCATCTTGGTTTTTCGAGTTTCATTGGGAAAAAATATGTTACAAAATTCCTATGTCCATATCTGACTTACATATTTTATTCTAAATAAATAAATAATAAAATAAAACACTACGTAGAGATGATAGTTGATGATCTAAAATATACATGCTTGAAAGACAAGTTAAATTAAAAATAATTTCTAAGAATCACAACTTTGGTAGAATTACTTTATCATCCATAGTAATAAAATAATTATATACACTCATTCACATACATTCCCCTAAACATGTGAATAATTACAAGAATGTCACATCTTATCAAATATTAATCAAACAAGATGACGAGAGAGATTTGATCTTGGTTTACACAATAAACAAAGTAAAACCTAAAACTCAAATACCAAGTTTTGGATAAAAATCTGGTCTAAAATAGTTTTCTTGCACAATAGAAAATTAAAATTTTAAAAACCAACCCAGTTTGTGATATTTATAGCAATAATCCTTAGACCGAAATCATACTTGTGTTTTCGGATAAATGGATCCTTGATGTTTTTCAGCTTTCAACCAAATGGACTTCTCCGCTATTCTCGTATCACAAACTACTTCGAGTGTGGGCTTGAACCAATTGAATCAAAACATAGAATTAGAAAAATTTTTCTTTTTCTTTTTGGGGTGAAAATAGAAATTCTCTCTTCTTTATTAGAAACTGGTAGAATTGTTATTATGGAAAAATATATTTAATTGTTGAGAACAAATTCTCTTTATTTTTCAGCAAAGTAAAAACTCTTAAAATTGTGTTAATAGCTCTACCAGTGCCATCACTTTATAGTAAGAGAAAGTAGAACCCTTTTTGAATTGTAAAAGTTTGGTTCAACTAGAAAAATGAACTCCTTGTCTAAATAGGAGTATAGATGGCAGCAACCCTAGTTAATATATTAACTAGGGTTAGCCGTCAACCCTATAACATAAGTGCCTATTGTGCCTCTTCCATATTGGGTCCACTTAAAAGTACTTTCTAGGCTTTTTTAACCCGATACTTTATAATTTGATCCAACCCAATATTTGTTTTTCTATTTCCTAAAGATAAACTTCAATATATTTATATTAAATAAAATTTTCATCCCAATTTACTCCCAATAAAATTATGATGATTTTACCCCTGGCTCCTGAAAAAATTATTTAATATTTAACAATTCAACTTGTTCACTATGATCGAATGAATTATTTTTATTTTCGAGCATTAAAATAGTTAAAAAACATAAGCTATTTTTCCCTATCATTTTTATCTGATTCATCTACGTTTCTAAATGAATCATTTCTCCATTTCCATTTTCATTTCCATTTTGAGAAAACACATTCATTTCCAAATGATTCAATTTCTGCATATCTAAGAAAACCGTAATCATTTCTGAATGTTTTCCATTTCTCTATTTCTGTTCATTTTGCTCATTTTGATTTAAACACACAATTCATTTATGGTTTTAGTGAGCTTGTGGAGGGACCAATTGGTCATATGTAATTAAGGCTCAAATGATTTATAATTAAGTTTTGACTTTTCACCTATTAATTATAAATTCATTTAGTCATGAAATCATTCCACTATATTATCATGACTGAGCTCTCCCTAACAACATACCATTACGAAAGCAACTATTCTATGCTCGTCCAATGGCCTTGCTATAAGTGTGTTACCCTCATAGAATGTCTTTGATCTCTTTGGGATAATATCCATTCTCCCAATATGATCATATTCTATCTCATGGTAACCATTACATCTTTCTTCATGAAAAGTCAATCGCTATCAAATAATGATCAATTCATTCATCGCAAAGATGAACAACCCACGGCCACGTTTACTTTTTATCAACCATGTAATGCCAATGAGAGGATATGATTTACCCATTCCTTGGGCTCTGAATTCCACTATTGTGAATGATGCTAAATACTGCAAAATTCCTCATACACCCAACACACTAGCTTTTGGTTTCTTATCTATTTGAACTTACCCTTTTACTTACATCAAAGTGTACGAGTCATGCATACATAGTTTGTCATCCACTCAGGATTTAGGTATGCCACAATATAAATGTCACAAGTGAATAAATCCATAAACGAATTCAATATCTATTCTTTTAGGTCCTGTTCAACGTACTATCAGTACAGTCAGCCACATCCATGTCTCTATCTTCTAGGAGTCATCCACTCCGATGCCCAAGTCAAAGCATCTCCCTAATTGGACTTGATAAACAACATATTAGTCTATTAATTTGTAACACCCCTTACTGAGTCCAAAGCCGAGACGAGGTACGAGGCATTACAGTACATGAACATGCTTGGATATTTAGAACCGGGCCATAAAATTTCTTTCCTTATCAAAAATTTTCATTCAATCTCTTCATGACTTTATTATAGGCCTATGAGGCCCACAACCTATATCGAGTATGTTTCGGAATCGATCTGAGAACTTTCTAGCCCTTAGAAAATTTTCACTTAAATAGGGCCATACGCCCGTGTGGGCAGGCCGTGTGGTAGCACACACCCATGTCCCTAACCCGTGCTGAATTTATTTTTAATTCAACCTACAGGGGTTTTGACACGGTCTGGGCACACGCACTTGTCTAGCACCCGTGTCCCTTACATGGCCTAGACACGCCATTGTCAAGATCCTATGTTTAAAAACCTGAGCATTCTGTTTCTTTCATACAGCCGTGGCACACGCTCGTGTGCTCAACTTGTGTTCAATACTAACTTAGCTAATTTGGAGACAGAGAACACACGGCCTATTCACATGCCCATGGGGGCTGACCGTGTGCCACGCACAGCCTAGGCACACGCCCGTGTGCCCAACCGTGTAGACCATAATAGGCTATTTTCCAAGCCTTTTTGCCACCCTGAAACATGACCAAATACAACACCAATTCATACCAACATCAATTCATAATTTAAAGTATATCAAACATGAAATACATCCACTATTGTATATAGATTAAGGTAGGTAGCATTAGGCCATATCCAAAGACCATTACAAATTGACTCAAGTATAACAGTGGCCAACACATATAGCCATTTAAGTGGCAAGTAACAAAATGACTAACTTCCTATACTTGCCATACAACAGAAAAACTACTTACTATACCAAAATAATTGGCTTGATAGTGTGACTACGAGCTCCGACTTCAAGAGATCCCTGAGCTAGATCGATAAGTCTACATGGGAAAGAAAATAAAAGGAGTAAGCACATAAAATGCTTAGTAAGTTGCATGGATAAAATAGCAATAATAGTCATGACACAATTATCTCATTAAGCATCATAGAATATCATAGACTTTCTTATTCATTCACATACTTAACCTCACGAGTTGTATTATGCTCATAACTTACTTATTCGCATGAAATGCTCAGACTCATGTCATACTCCTGCCTTTTCTATTGTGTTTCTCATAGCAATATACTTCCGAGTTTCACATAATTTACTTGTGCACATGAACTTGCAACACTCATCATGAAACTTGGTCTTTCTCTTAAAATTTATCAACGAGGATACTATCCTTATAACTCTTTAGATTATCGAAGGATACCCGTAAATCAATCTCATGGAAGGATGCCAATGTCATATCCCAGATATGGTCTTACTTGGGATCACATGTCAATGTCGATGCCATGTCGCTGACATGGTCTTAACGAGATCATACTCTAATACCGATGCCATGTCCCAAAATGGTCTTACACAAGACTTCACAATGGATGCTAACGCCATGTCCCAAACATGGTCTTATAGGGGATCCATATTTCCTCTCGGTGCCGAAGCCATATCCTGGACAAGGTCTTATACGGGATCTCATCTTGGATGCCCATGCCATGTCCCAGACATGGTCTTACAGGGGATCACGTCTCGATGCCAATGCCATGTCCCAGGCATGGTCTTACATGGGATCTCAGTTTGGTGCCGATGCCATGTCCTAAACATGGTCTTATACGGGACCTACAATACTCATGGCATGATTACGGTATCCCTCGTATCCATTAAACTTGCATGAAATTTCCCTTTTCATAATTTCATCATTTCTTAGTAAAATTTTGCATCAATAAATTTCATGATCTTATACTTTGCCTGAACAAATTAATGTCACGAATCTCGTATATGCAATTCATAAAAGATTATGTTTGTAGCTTCTTAAAATATCACAAATTTCATAAAATGGCATCATAATGAATTTACATGACATAGGAGCTAAATTATTACATACAACTTACCTCGAGTCCAAAATGTGGGAAATTTATCAGTTTAGCCGATGACTTTTCCCTTTCCCCGGTTTCAGTCTGGGCTTCGCATTTCTTGATCTAGAATGATAAATTTAACTCGTTTAGTACCCACATTGACTAAATATCTCATAATTGACACTTTAGCAAAAATTTTATAATTTTTCCCCTAAACTTTTGCATTTTTACAAAATAGTCCCTAGGCTCGTAAAATGAAATGTATCTATTCTCTTGGCTACCCAAGCCTAGCCGACACTTACTAGTGTCCAAACAAGCCACATTGCTCACAATTTCATACTTTTACTACATAATTTACTAACTTTACAATTTGGTCCCTATTAGGGACTTTCATGAAAATTCACCTAGAGATAAGTGTTTACTACATATTAATCTTTCATTTTCTACCACTAGGCATCAAATTACTTGCATGTGATGCATGGATATGTTTTTGAAGGTGAACCCTAGCTCAAACTTGTGGTAGAAATAGCTAGATTAGGTTACGAGGATTCCAAAAATATGAAAAGCATGAAAAACGGGGCTTGGAGTCACTTACTTAGAGCTTGAAAATGAAGAAAAACCCCAGCTATGGTGGCTTGAGAAATTCGGCTGGTACATGGAGAAGATGAGCCTATTTTTGACTTATTTTCCCTTTTTATTACTTAACTTTACCAAATGACCAAAATGCCCTTATGCCCTTTCTTTGATATTTTTCCCTTCCATGGGCATTTTTGTCCATAGTGCCAAAAATTGGTCTAATTTCCAAATAAGGACTCCTAATAACTTTTCCTATGCTATTTCATACTTAAACCTTCTAGAAACTCATAATTTGCATATTTTACAATTTAGTCCTAAAGGACAAATTAATTACTATTTCATAAAATTTCCTTCATGAAACTATCTCAATATCATGCAAGCATCTATATCACAAAAATAATGATGAAAATAAATTTTCTACCTCAAATTTGTGGTCTCGAAACCACTATTCTGACTAGGCCCTAATTCGAGCTGTTACATAATTGGTTTGCTAATTTCTAATTACAATAAGGACATGTTTAGGTTCATCTACTAATATAAGCTTTCTTTTCTATATTACGATTCGACCATGTAATACCGTTTAGTATTAGTTAAACATTAGACAACCAATTAGCAACATTTGATTCCATTTTGCTTTACGTGCAAAAACCATGTGAGGACAATATACAAAGTATTAGTGTAATTCATTAATAATTTTATTAGCCAATCTATTCAAAAGATTAAAAGTGTACTTAAATGAAAATACTACACTTAGGGCACTAGATCCAACAAATCCCATGTGGAAGCCTTATAGGGGCAAGAACGCGAATAGTCCAAATCTGAAATCTCCTATTTTTGGGTCTCCTATGATATAACCTAGGAAATCAAGCAAGCCAAAATTGTACGATGTTAAGACTACACTAATAAGATTGGAAAACCATCCTAGTACAAACAAAGTTGAACATGAATTTTGGACCATGAAGTACAAGCTTGCTAGTGTTATGTTGATACAAGGTATGGGCAAATCACTAAGTTCAATTTAAAGTAACATATATCTTATTATGTATTGTTGGTAAAAAGGAAAATTCGAGGTGTCAATGAGGGACTAGGTGAGAATCTTGAATGCTTAGGTGGACATGCTTCTTAGTTGTAATATACATATAGTGGGGTGACCAAGAGGCGGAGCCTCAGGGTCATAGTCGAAGTTGTATTTAAGTATGATTAGAATAGTATTTCTAAAACTAAGAAAATATTTCACTATATTAAAGTTACCTTTGTAAAATTTGTGTATCTTAATTTAAAAGTATATAATTGAAATGAATTCATGTATGTGGCGAAGTTGATTAATTAAAGTGAATATGAATTGTAGAATGTATTAAAGAATGTGTTGTTAGATTTGATCATGAGGTGTAGCACCCTGTAGTTTAGATCTGGCAATCGAGTCGGGTATAGGGTGTTACATAACAAATTTCAAACTTATGCCCATTGTAATACCAGTAAAATAGGATGCAAGCACTACGGGACTCCACATACACCAACAAATGTAAAGTGAATTGCCCAAAAGCAACAAAATTACGAGCCATTTAAGCCTAGTAGTTGATAGTAAATACTTAACCAAAGGTATCATAACATAACTCTAGAAAAACACATATCACACAACTCCGAACCCCACGTAATACCAATACAAAAATCCAATGAAATCATGTAACACCCCAAACCCGACCCAAATGTTATGATCGAATCTGGCGATGCCTCATTGAAGTGTATTTTAAAAACGTAGTTAAAACTCATTAAGCCCAGCAAACCATTTAGTTGAGTTATCGTTATAGTTCTCTTGAAATCTCGTTCATGCGAAAGCTTACTTTTTAGGTCAATTGTCGTAAGATCGTGATAATTTGAAAACAGTAATCTGTTTAGGAAAAACCACAATCTAAAATTATTAGATTCTAGAGTTAAATAAATAAACCCAAAAATTAAAGCTAAAATTTAAAAAGGCCTTATTATTGTTAAACCCAAAAACCAAGAATACTTAAAATAAATAAACAATTATAAAACTGAAAGGTACATGTGGCCACCTCCGAGCCTCTCGCAGCACCGAGCTGCCTAAAACTGGGATTACTTGCACAGATTAACGATAGGGTGAGTTTATGAAAATTTAGTGTGTAACCCCATAATTAGTAATAGTCATATGTAGAATCAATTTGGGCTGGAGCCCATAATGGTAACATATCAAAATCAATGGGACCTAAGCCCACTATAGAAACAGTATAGCATCCAATCAAAGTCCTACCCATCGAGCCTCTACGCTCCACCTCCGTCCAACCCTACACTCCATGTGGGGATATAATCGACCTACCCATCCCTACAGTCCACAGTGTAGTATCGATGTGGCACTATCAGAAATATGCAGCAGAGCTGCCAGTATACTAGGCTAAATGCCGTCAGAGATATGCATCAGAGCTGCCAGAACAAAACACTTCCTCCAATTATATAACCTGACCCCATGCTATGCAACATACATCAGTGGCATGCTATATCATATTATTATGCATGTATCTAGAACATTCATATAAATACCGTGGCATACACAGTCAACCGTACACCATATAGGGTTAAAACAGACATTTAACATATAGAGGGTATTTTGGTCATTTTACCCCTTAAGGTTATTTTAGTCTTTTTCTACTAGTTTGGGCCTATGTACCCTTAGGCCCATCAGTAAGGCCACGATCATCCCGTGTGACTCGCGTGACCTTAATAATGCAGACAATGGCAATGGGACCTAAGCCCATTAAGCAGGCCAGGCCCATGGGCCCAACTGACCAAATGGCCCACCAAGCCCAAATTTGATCCAATCCATGTGAGCGACATGGACAATCCAATGTTTTTCCCACTTATTGGTGAGTTTTTCTCAACTGAGGCCCCATGTACTCACTCATGGTGGCCTTTGTAAACATGTGCCCATGTCTCGTGGGCTCAAAGAACTCCATATGTGTTTGCACGCTCATGTGGCCTCAAAGCCCAATTCTCCAATTTTCTAGCTTTTGCCGTTCTACAGTCAAATCAGGGTGTGTACACACCTGTTTTGCGAAAACACTAAAAATCCCAGTTGATCACCTGCCTAATCTAAAATCTGTATCACATACATAGATTTATTAACCAAGATGAACCATCCATGTGACTTAACTTCAAAACTATCCCCTTCCAAAACATACTGATATTCAGCCTACCTAAAAAGGTCAAGTAGCGTTCTTACCTTAATCAAACAACGAGATAAAGGGATTCGTTTGCCTCCAAAAATGAGTACTCCTTCACTCTACCGAAATACCTATGACCCAAGGTCCATCAAGTCGCGAGAAAGGAACATGTTATAAACAAAAAGTACATGAAGAAGGCATTCAGCATTAAGAGACAAGGGGTACGAAAGAATAGTTTAACCACTATTAGAGAAAATACATCCTTACCTATTTGCCTGCAACCCTTGCAGAAAACAAAGAGAGATAATGTTGTGATTCGACTAAAGTATGAAACCCCAAAATGACTAATCGAATGCTAGAAATCAAAAGCAAAGTAAGTGAGAGGGGACAGAGCACAAATTGGCTAAACAATCTGTTGGAGTGAAAAGAATGGGGGGAAATGTAGAAAGACAATAGAAAGGTTGCTAGCATGAAAAGGTTTGAGAAATCAGGGAAGTGAGCAGAAGAGAGAAGAATCATAGAGAAGAGAGGGTAGTAGTCAATATCGATTTAGAGAAGTAACAGAGAAAAGCAGAGATTCGGTCACAACAAAGAAAAGAAAGAAATGAAATATGGCTACCAAAAAGAGGCATTGTAACGCTCTGATTTTCAGGATTTTTCGGGATTTTTGTGATTTTGGTGGAAACTTGAAATTTTGGTGTTTTGGTGATTGATATTGTGTTTATGTTAGTGGGTCTTTAGGAGGCCCAAGCCTAAGTTCAAACTCGATAGAAATATCAATCGGCAGAAATATCAATTTTGGTTTTTAGGTGAAAGGGACTTGGTTAAGTGGGCCTTTAAGAAAAAGTTAGCAAATTAAGACACAAAGAGGGCCTTGGTAAAGTGGCAAGGTGGTGTCACTAAGCTCCTAAAAAAAGTGGCGTGTGGAATGAGGTTAAGGGCCAGAGTTCAAGTCATAAGGTAGGCAAATGATACTTTTATTTTTGTGCATGTGCCGGGCATGTGTAGAACTTAGATAGATTTTGGCTAGGGCTTTCTGGAGGGTGTGTCATTTGCTTGGGTAGTCATGAGGGTTAATTTTAATTTCTTTTTCTGTCTTGCCAAATTAGGGTTAGCCACCTAGAGTTTTTCACTTCTGTTCTATTCTTCCTTTAGTGTGCCAAAAAGCCGAAAATGCAAGTAAGCTCTTCTTGTGCCAAATTCTCCCTTCTCTTCTCCTCTTTTCCATTCTGTTCTTCTTCTATTCTTCTCTAGCCGAAACCACCTCTCCTCTTCACTCATTTCTCATTTTCTTTTCTTCCTTTAGTGTGCCAATAAGCCGAAAACGCAAGTAAGCTCTCCTTGTGCCGAATTCTCCCTTCTCTTCTCCTCTCTTCCATTCTTTTCTTCTTCTATTCTTCTCTAGCCGAAACCACCTCTCCTCCTCAATCATCTCTCATTTTCTTTTCTTCAGAAACTGAAGTTGTCAATCTTTTCTTCTCAAACTCATCAGCCACTAAAAGCCAAAATCCCGAAAGGTTGCTTCCTGTACTGATTTGCCTATAACCAAATCCTCTTTGTTTTTCCTCACTTGTAGCCGAATTTCTTACTCTCCAAACCCTTAGGCTCTGTCAACAAACACCTTACCAACCATAGTCTCAAATCATCTTATCTTTCATCACTTAAAAAGCTGAAAACACCATATTTTAGGGACTTGTAGCCGAATCTTTAGATCTCTAAGATTCGATCTCCGCTAGTGTTAAGGGGCTAGATCTACATCAGATTTGCGTAAAAATGGAAGGGGAATCGTTTTGATTAAGAGAACCGTTGGTAAGTATTTGACATCTTAGATCTAATCTTTATTTCAGGATTTAGAAAAGTCGAAATCCCTAGTGTCTTAGGGAGGCTGTCGATTGGGGCTTAGGGCTCTAAAGGTTATTAACAAATGATTTCTGTTGGCGTTAGTGTGTTCTAGAGGCAACTGATCAAAGGCTTGGATAAGTTGAATGACTAGATCTAGATCTAGATCTAGTCATTGGTTACGACAAAGGTAAGATCTCAAGGGCCTTAGGTGTTGATGGCCGAATATGGTGAGTGGAATTATGATGGTTGTGATTGTATTTTGGATCTGATGTGTCTAGTAGCTGATTGTAGGGTATCGTGGGAGATCTCGTTAGCAGTTGTCGCAAATCAGGTGTGTATCGACCACCCTCTTGTAGTTTGAATCGGCAAAAGTTGAAAAGTCGAAAAGCTAAAATTTTGGCATTTTGTGGACTTGTGAGCGTGCGAATGGTCATAAGTCAGTTAGAAATCACTGGATCTAAAATCGCAAGTGGTAAGATGGTTAAGTGCGCATCTCATGCACTTCGGTAAATTTAGGCCTCGATGGGCTGGAATTGGGCCCAATAGGCTTACGGGCCCATATGGGGAAAAAGTAAGCGGTAAGTGTGTTCTTATATTCTGTAGGTTAAGACTATTAAGCTAGACTCTGAATTTGGGCTAAACGGGCTAAATTAGCTAAATGACACTGTAGGGCCCATTAGGGGTTTGAGGGCCCAATGACGGTAATCTGCTAAAATGGATTAAATTAACGACTGAGATAAAAGTTAGAATATTACTGATTGAAATGTGCATGAAACCCTAAAAACTGGCATAATTACTGAAATACCCCTTATGAGCAGAAATTACTATTTTATACCTAGGTGCAAAATGACCGTTATACCCTTAGGGCTAAATCTGACTGAAATGCATGTTTTACTGTTTCTGTTTACCATATGCCATATCATGATTATTTGTTGCATGGGTTTTGGGATTGTTGATGGAGGAAGTGCAAGTGGCATCACCACGATTTCTGTTTTCTGAAAGAGGCTTTGCCTCGTAGTGATATCTAAAAAGGGCTTGCCATTCTGTTTTCTGAAAGAGGCCTTGCCTCGTATTTCTGTTTGTGGCTTGGCCACCTTATCTAAGCAGCGATGCTGCATTTGTGGTGTGTAGCGGTTGGGTGGTTCGAGTAGCTTCCCCACAAAGTGTGTTTATGGTTGGTACGGGCGGTGTGTAGCGGTTGGACTTAGGCCAAATTTGGGCATACATGCATAATCTCTTATCTGTTCTGAAATGGGCCAATGGGCCGAACTGTTATCTAAAAAGGGCTAAGGCCCAGTTTACTGTTATCTAGATAGGGCTTCGGCCCAATTATTACTGTGACTGGTTAGGGCTTAGGCCCAGTAGGCTTGAGCTGATTTGGCTTTGGATGGGTTTCTTTGCACACTGAGTTCCCAAACTCACCCCTTTCTCTCTCCATCCATCCAGGTGAGACCTAGATGGGTGGACTTGGAGCTGGGAGGGATTCAGAGTGGCCACGAAGACTGCATTGCTGGTTTTAAGTTAATTATTTAATTAATTTCTTTATTGTTTTATTTCTAATTTGGGTTTGTAAAAAGGCTGCTTTAAATATTTAGATTTTGGGTTTTTAATACTTTACTTAATTTGTTGTAAACGAATAGACTAGGGCTGCGAGAGTTTTCTCAAAAATTAATCAAATGTTTTCAAAATTGGTCACATGATTCAATCGAGTAACAAGTTGAATTTTATATAAGGAATCTTTAATAACTGGTAGTGGATAGGACATTCACCAAATACACTGGGAATTTCTCTTATAACGTAAATGTTAGTTTTTGCAAAGCTCACCCTAAACTTAGTAACTAGGTAACATGGTTAGTTGTAGGTGATGTGACACACCAGACTTGCCTGTAATGTCTAGGCCGGGTTTGGGGTGTTACAGGCATAGAACTCGTGAGTTCAAAGAAAGAAATGAGAAATACCTATTCGGTCAAGGCTAGAAAACAAACAACATTGACCAAAAGATCAAAATAAACAAGAGGAACCAAAATTCCAAAGCTAAAGTTGCTAAACTTGAATGGAAGAAAGAGCACACTGCACACACACCCTCCCAACCTCAAAACCAAATTCCCCCTTGGCACACAACTCAAATTCGGCATAAAACGCCCCACTCTATCCTCTTTCCTTGATTTTCTCCTTGAATTCAGCCACCAATCAAGTTTGAATTACAATCAAACTCTTTCATCCAAAATTTCCTTCCCTTGAAACACTCCCCTAAATCCCCCCACATCCTCAACCGAATTTCCACCCCTTAACCTCCATAGAGCTTCGGCCAGCAACCACCACTAGACCAACCAAAACACAAAATAAATACCCCTTTTCTGTAGGGCCATCCCTCGAACCTTAGACCTCAAGGCCATATCCACACGCCTTCACCCACTAAACCACTAGTCTTTATGCGTCACAAACCAAACATAAATATTTAAAAAGTCTAAAGACTAGTACTAGGGTTAACATAAGAAAAAAACCAAAAATTTTTGCTACTACCCAGACTTGAACCCAAGCTTCCCAAACACTTCCCACACACCTAAATCACTTAGCCACCACACCAAACATACAATTTGTGTTAGATCATGCAAAATGAAAGACCCTGAATCTTGGGGCATTACAACTCTACCCTCTAAAAGAAATTTCGGCCTCGAAATTTACCTTGTCAGAATAAGTGAGGGTATTGTTGTTGCATCGCCTCCTCAGGTTTCGACATAACGTCTTTTGAATTATGATTACGCCATAGCACTTTAACCAGCGGAACAGACTTTCTTCTCAGTACCTCAACATCAGACCCTAGTATTTGCACCGGTTCCTCCTCGAAGGTCAGGTCTGGCCGAACCTCGATCTCCTCAACTGGCACTATATGTGTGGAATTCGAACGATACTACCTCAGCATGGAGACATGGAAAACATCATGAATCCGGTTCAATTCTGGAGGGAACTCCAACTGATAGGCAACAGGTCCAACTCGCCTTAGTACGCGGTAAGGCCTAATGAACCTAGGGCTCAACTTACCTTTCCACCCAAACCTTAGTATCGTCTTCCACGGGGAGACCTTGAGAAAAATAAAATCTCCCACGAAAAATTCAACCTCTCGATGTTTAGGATAAGCATATGATTTCTGCCTATCAGACGCTTCTTTCAACCAGTCTCAGATCAATTTTACCTTATCTTCGGTATCAGAAACTAACTCTGGCCCCGAAACTCACCGCTCGCCCACGTATTTCTCCTAGAACGCAGATTTGAAAAACTCCCAGGTCAACTAATTAGGCTGAGCTCCTTCTTTCACGGTAAGCCACCACTAGTAGGCTTCATCTCGTAGTAGTGATGTTGCACGTTTCAACTTCTGTTCAGGGATGCAATCAAGCTCATCCATTATTTGTTCTGTGGCCCCCAACCAATATTCAACCACATTAGGGGCTAACCTAGCAATGCCCCTGAAAATCTCCGCTCCATTTGACCGGAGTCGTTTCGTAATTGACCCTCAGCCCACAGTACCATTATTGCACCCAACGATCCCTTTCCAATATCCGAAGCATAGCTTGGGACAGTGTATCATCCCCAGCTGCTCGATCGTATGTCCCTGCCTCAGTTGCGACTGAAGTCGGTGCCTCTCTAGCCTCAATGTTTGACATGTGGCCGAATGCCAAGGACCCAACTCTAGCACTTGCACGGCCTTTGCCCTGACCTCTTGTACCCTTTCCACCTCTGGTGCTCATATCATTTTATGTATTATCTGTTTTAAGAATTTTATGAATCAGTTTATAGTTTTGATAATTATTAACAAGTGTTTTATGGGAATGGTAAGTGAAAGTTTGTTTCCGCAGATCGAAGTCATACTGTAAGTTTTCGAACTTCTACAATTTCAGTCTACTCTATCTAGAGTGTCTCAGTACAATTTCCTATCTACAGTAATCTTAGTATTTTATCTTTTAAACAGATAACAGTGTCAAGAAACTTAAAGATTCAATGCCGGAGACTCAGTGTACCCTACTTCCAGAAAAAATATTTCAAATACTTCAAATTATTTTGAAAATGTCTTATAAAAACTCAAAAATTAAAAAACCATTCCATAATTGAGTTTTGCAACCTAACTCTGATACTACTAAATGTAACAGCCCAAACCCGGCCTAGACGTTATGGCCGAATCTGGTGATGTCACACTAAAGTGTATTTCTAAAATGTAGTTAAAACTCATTAAGCCCAGCAAACCATTTAGTTAAGTTATAGTTATAGTTCACTTGAAATCTCGTTCATGCGGAAGCTTACTTTTTAGATCAATTGTCGTAAGATCATGATAATTTGAAAATAGTAATCTTTTTAGGAAAAACCGCGATCTAGAATTATTAGGTTCTAGAGTTAAGAAAATAAACCCAAAAATTAAAGCTAAAATTTAAGAAGGCCTTATTACAGTCAAACCCAAAAACTAAGAATACTTAAAATAAATAAATAATTATAAAACTAAAGGGTACATGTGGCCACCTTCGAGCCTCTCGCAGCACCGAACCGCCTAAGACTGAGGATTACTTGCACAGGTTAACGATAGGGTGAGTTGATGAAAACTCAGTGTGTAACCCCATAATTAGTAACAGTCATATGCAGTATCAATTTGGGCCTGAGCCCATAACAGTAATAGATCAGTATCACTCGGGCCTAAGCCCATTACAGAAACAGTATAGCAAGTAGTCAAAGTCCTACCCAACCAGCCTCTATACTCCAGCTCCGTCCAACCTTACACTCCATGTGGGGATATAATCGACCCACCCATCCCTACACTCCACAGCGTAGTACCGATGTGGCACTATAAAAAATATGCAGTAGGGCTGCCAGTATACTAGGCTAAATGCCATTAGAGATATGCAGCAGAGCTACAAGAACAGAACACTTCCTCCAATCATATAACCCGACCCCATGCTATGCAACATACATCAGTGGCAGACTATATCATATTATTATGCATGTATATAGAACATGCATATAAATACCATGGCATACACAGTCAACCGTACATCATATAGGGTCAAAACAGACATTTTACCTATGGAGGGTATTTTGGTCATTTTACCCCTTAAGGTTATTTTAGTCTTTTTTTACCAGTTTGGGCCTATGTATCCTTAGGCCCATCAGTAAGGCCACGGTCGTCCTGAGTGACTTGCATGATCGTAATAATGCAAACAATGGCAATTGGCACCAAAACCCATTAAGTAGGCCTATGGGCCCAATTGACCAAATGGCCCACCAAGCCCAAATTTGATCCAATCCATGTGAGCGACATGGACAATCCAATGTTTTTTCCCAGTTATTGGTGAGTTTTCCTCATCTAGGGCTTACGAGCCCATTGGGCCCACACGGCCCATTTCGGCCCAACGTGGCCCATTACAGCCACAGTCCACGTGCTCAATCATGGTGGCCTTTGCAAACATGTTCCCATGTCTCGTGGGCTCAAGAACCCCATGAGTGTTTGCACGCCCATATGGCCTCAAAGCCCAATTCTTTAGTTTTTCGGCTTTTGCCATTCTACAGTCAGATCAGGGTGTATACATACCTATTTTGCAAAAACACTAAGAATCCCAATTGCTCACCCACCTAGTCGAAAATCTGTATCACACACATAGTGTAACACCCCTAACCCGTATCTGTCGCTAGATTAAGGTTACGAGGCATTACCGATCAGAAGAAAGTTCAGAACAGTTATTCAATATCATTCATGCACAAATAATATAATCTCATTTACTAAACTTTTCTTATCATGCTTTTCTAATCATTTCACAAATACAAATCATGCTTCAATAGTTTACCAAGCCATTTTCATATATCTAATTCAATAATGAACCAACTGAAAAATCATCAAAATCATATTGCGAGTGGTTCATAGTTATAAAGATGATATATGAGACTATAAATTTTATGATAGTTGAATACCTAATTCGACATCAAACATCAACATGTCACTACATTAACATTACATAAACCAAATCATATCCATCTCCAAATACAAACTATGCCATCAAACAAACTTTTCAATTGAGCTAATTAACAAGGCTAATTATTCACAACTTTAACGAAATATCAAACACATAATTATCATAAGACATAAACTCATAGTTAATTAATGAGCAAGCCATTTTTGCACGGCTTGCATATATATACAAATCCAAAACAAAATAACTTGTTTTCAAAAGAGTTAGCCTATACACGCTATAAGTTTGGAATTATAAACCTTTTAATAGTACCACAGAAAGATGATAGTGTGGATGACTTTGAACTTGAATTCCCGAAGCTCGTAACTTTCAAATGAGATCTATAAAATGGAACAAAACACAAATATTCATACTGAGCAATTTAGCTTAGTAAGTCTTAAGTAATTTAAACAACTAACTCACTCTTGCACATTATTCACATATGTATTCAATTCGTTATACCAGCTCACAAATTGAAATTTCACCATAGAAATAATTCGCATTTATAAAACGAAATATCCCAAAATCACATATAACACTATCTAAGTATACCACCCTTTGGCTGAATATGCATAGCCACATATATGCACATATAACATATTATTTCATTTAAATTCGAATTCATATAGTCATAAACATCTAAATACTTCAATGCCAACTTTAATTCAATCGAATCGAACTAGTTTACAACACCATATCCACATTTAATTTCAATGTTCATAACCACATATATAACATAAACTTTCATATCCAATTCCACAATGACCAAATATATATATATATATATATATATATATCTATGCACAACCACTTCACATATACTTTTCATTTCACATTAATAATTCAATCCACTTTATTCTCATGTGCATAAATAAATTATACGTAACTGGACAACTTAATTTATTGAATGAATTCAAATGTCGGAATAGCACAAGTCTCATAGTCTTAGACTTTTATTAATTCACCGGCAAATAGCCTAATAGGTATAAACCCGAACTTATCACCGGCACGAGGCCTGCTAGACTTTAGGTCCGATACTCATTCACCGGCGTTACGCCTGCTAGGCTCGTGGCCCAAAAAATATTCACCAGCTAAAAGCTTGCTGAGCCAAAGGTCTGAATAACAATTCGAAGATAATTTTACAAAATCATAACCGTATCAAAATCATGTACTTTTGCATTTCACACAAGGCAACCACATTAATCAACTTTGACTTCATTCGAATATGAACACATACTAATCATTTTTCTTTCACATTCACTTCACACTTATTATTCAATCCAAAAACATATCACAAGTTTACCTCATGTCATATTTGCTATTCGACCATATAAGCATAAGGCCACATACGAACATTTCATCTTACATTCAACTAAATCCATACATTACAAAGAATGCTTATTTCTCATACTATATATCGTGTCATAATCGAATGTAATTTACATTTAATTACTTAAAACTTACCTCGAATGTTGTTGAACAACTACGGATCGGCTAATCAATTAGTTTTGCTTCCCCCTATCAGAATTTGGCTCTCTTTGCTATTGAGCTTAATTAAACAAATCAACCAGTTTAATTACCTTACCAAATCATTAAAATCAACATTCCAATAATCTCATACAACATGAAACATACAGCACTTTCATTTCTAGCTACTTAAACATGCATCAAATTAAACCACTCTCTATTATTATGCACATTCGGAACTCTTAACAACCAATTTAACACTAATGCATTATCTTCTAACATCTAGCATAAGGTTTCATAATTTATTACCCATAGCCGAATACCATTTAAAGTTATCAAAGGCATACCATTGGTCATACTCATACGTACACATTTCAAACCTCCCACTCATCATCCAGTTTCATTTATTCCAAACTCAATTTAGCAATGACATGATTAATTCAAACAAAGACAATTTTCCCTTCCTAATAACACACATACAGTAATTTTTAACTTTTTATCATCTTAATACACAAACATTTACTCAAATCATTATTTAGGTTCACATTCGACAAACATATATACACATTCTAACAATTTAAACAGTCATTTTTAATATCAAGCACTAATCTCACATTTCACCATAATAGCCAATTGTCATTAATCTTTTAAGCCACAAATCTCAAGGTTTACCAAGCTCATACTCATCTACCATCATCCCTCATTACAAAACATCAAAACACCATCAATGTAACACAAAACATCCATGGCCGTATGCATCATTTGCCACCAACTCAAAAATTTATACATGGGCTATGTCAAGAGCTTAACAACTAACTTAAATTCACAAAATTCAAAGGAATTAACATGGAACCATACCTTAATTAGACACTACAATGGCCAAATGCCCTTGTTCTTTTCTATTTATTTTTCCTTGGTGAATTCGGCAAAAATGAGAGAATTAAGCATCCATTTTATCTTTTATTAATTCATGCATATAGTTATTAGATTACTAAAATAGCCCTTGTAAAAACATTCCTTTTCCACTATCTATGGCCAAATATGTCCATGTAAAATTCCCTTGGTCTAATTGCATCTTAAACCCTCCATATTAAAAGAACATCTACAATTCGGCACTCACACATAAACCATCTAATTTTCTTTTATGCAAACAAGTCCTTATTTAATAATTCAACATCCAAATGACATAATTAAGACACGAAACTTTCACGTATTAAAATTCACATATAATAACCACGAAAAATAATATTTAAATATTTTTGTGACTCAGTTTCGTGGTCCCAAAACCACTTTTTTGATTAGGGTCAAAATAGGGCTGTCACACATAGATTTATTAACCAAGATTAATCATCCATGTGACTTAATTCTAGAACTATCCCCTTCCAGAACATACTGATATTCGGCCTACCTAAAAAGGTCAAGTAGTGTTCTTACCTTAATTGAACAACGAGAGAAAGGGATTCATTTGCCTCCAAAAGACGAGTACTCATTCATTCTATCGAAATACCTATAACCCAAGGTCTATCAAGTCGCAAGGAAGGAACATGTTATAAACAAAAAGTACATGAAGAGGGCATTCGGCCTTAAGAGACACGGGGTACGAAAGAATAGTTTAACCAGTAGTAGAGAAAATACATCCTTACTGCTTTGCCAGCAACCCTTACGGAAAATGGAGAGGGATAATATTGTGATTCGACTAAAGTATGAAACCCCAAAATGACCAATTGAATGCTAGAAATCAAAAGCAAAGGAAGTGAGAGGGGATAGAGCACAAATCGGCTAAACAATTTGTTGGAGTGAAAAGAATGGGGAGAAATGTAGAAAGAGAAGAGAAAGGGTGCTAGCACGAAAAGGTTTGAGAAATCGGAGAACTGAGCATAATAGAGAAGAATCGTAGAGAAGTGAGGGCAGTAGTCAATATCGATTTAGAGAAGAAATAGAGAAGAGCAGAGATTCGGTCACAACAAAAGAAAAGAAAGAAACAAAATGTGGCTACCAAAAAGAGGCACAGAACTCGTGACGTCAAAGAAAGAAATGAGAAATACCTATTCGGTTAAGGCCAGAAAATAAACAACATTGACCAAAAGATCAAAATAAATGAGAGGAACCAAAATTCCAAAGCCAAAGTTGCCAAACTTGAATGGAAGAAATAGCACACGGCACACAAACTCTCCAAACCTCAAAACTGAATTCCCTCTTGCCACACAATTCAAATTCGACACAAAAAGCCCCACTCTATCCTCTTCCCTTAATTTTCTCCTTGAATTCAGCCACCAACCGAGTTTGAGTTACAATCAAACTCCTTCATCCAAAATTTCCTTCCCTTGAAACACTCCCCTAAATCCCCCCATATCCTTAACCAAATTTCCACCCCTTATCCTCCATAGAGTTTCGGTCAACAACCATCCCTCGACCAACCAAAACACAAAACAAATACCCTTTTTTCTATAGGGCTATCCCTCGAACCTCAAACCTCAAGGCCATATCCACACGCCTTCATCCACTAAGCCACTAGCCTTTATGCATCACAAACCCAACATAAATATTTAAAAGGTCTAGAGACTAGCAATAGGGTTAACATAAGAAAAAAACCAAAAATTTTTGCTACTACCCAGACTTGAACCCGAGCTTCCCAAACACTCCCCACACACCCAAATCACTTAGCCATCACACCAAACATACTATTTGTGTTAGATCATTCAAAATTAAAGACCCTAAATCTTGGGGCATTACAAATCATGCACATATAATGTTAATTGGTGTTTCAACCATATCCTAACCTTTCTACCAAGCTTACATGGTCTAAAAAACAAATTTAAACGTACATTTCTTTCATAATTCAATAGTGCCAATCAAATTTCATTATTTCATAACCATATAACAAGGGTCTTTAGATCCTTCCTAAAGACATAAATCATTTTCAATGTTCCTTTCACATTTCTACAATCACCTACATTTCTTCGTATGGATTCATATATTCATTAAGATACATAAGTCAATTAGTACTTATCAAATTATAATTCACATACCATGTTCATAGACAAATATCATTTGGAAATTATTCTTATTTAATTAAAGAGTTGACACTTACATTCTCTTATGTTTCATATGAAAACACCAATACTGATAGTTATGCTTTGTTACACTAATTTCACATGTGAACCATATTATATAATACAATTTGATGAAAATCTATATGTGCCACCAATCATGAGATCAACTAGACTTTTCCATAACAATCTTTATGCATGCAAATGTTACATATCCAAATTCTAATTATTATAATAAACAATGTATTTAAGCTTCTTTTTCATGTTTGTACACACTATTACTTATTAGTTCACTTAGTGTCAAAATTTATCATTTCATCTGAAAAATTCCCAACTTCCTTAAAATTTATATTTTCAATGGTCACATGGTACCATAAAACTTTAATTTTCCTATTTAGGCCAAATTTACGACACATACATATTTGTCTCTCTATGTTTTTACTAATCATTTCGTTTACTAATGAACATCAACATTAAGTTCTAATGTCTAAGCTCTCAAGATTTAATATGATTCAAACACAAACTAGGTAAGGATTATTCCTTGAAAACTTACATTTTTTTCAATGAGCAAAGCTACCAAAATGTTCTATTTACTAATCCAAAGCTTCTCTTTTCATACTCAAGCTTCACCACCTTCAACTACTCATATCCTCTAATGACACATAGTATGTAACACCCCATACCCGACCCAACCGTCGGATGCTATGCTCCATATCCAGATTTTTAACTAACACATTCATTTAACACATTTTACCTAAAAGATCCATTTAATGCCAACACAATTAAAATAATTAACTTTGCCAACTATATGAAGTTAATACAATTATATTTAAGATATAAAATTTTACAAAATTAGAATTAATATGTGGGCAGTTTTATTTAGTCTTAGAAATTTATCTTGTGGCCATATAGTTACAACTCCATTCTGACCCTAAGACTCTACCTCTGGGTTGTCCCACTGTATGCACAACAATTAAGAGGTAAAACTGCCTAAGCACGGCAATTTCTAGCCTGGTCCCTCTCGAATTCTCGAACATCCTTTTTACTTGCAATACATGATAGCATATGCGTGAGTTCAAATTGAACCTAGTGAGTTATCCATACCTTGTATCATCACAAAAATTTTATTTGCATAGACTTCCTAGTTTTGGGTTTGGGTTGACTCTATCTATACAAGGATAGTTTGCTAGTATTACTAGCACAAACTTGCCACCTTACATATTGGAGTGTCTCGCAAGTCGACATACTATCTTATAAGACACGAACTTTATCACACCCAAAAACTAGGTTAGCATAAATTGGGTTAATGAAACGAGAGTGGTCACGACAAAATATTTATTTAGATAATCTCTTGCTCATTTGATAATAAATAAATATCAATTATAATGATTGAGTAGTGGTGGAGCTGTCCTTGATGATCTAAGTTAAATCCTTTCACTCTCATAATTTCTATTTAGTGCAAATTTGTTTCAAACCCTTAGTAATGTCATCCCATATTTTTATTTTTATTTATGCAAGTTTGAAAATAAGGAAGTGAGTAGTCTAGTGGTTTATTAACTCCTTAGCTATCTTCGTGGTCCAAGGTTCAAGTCCAATTGTTCATACTCTTTTATTTCAATTTTTTTTTTACAATTTTTCCATGTGATTTAAGCGCTTTTCGTCCACCCATTATTCCCCATAAATAGGAGGATTCCTTTTCTCCAATATAGGTCAAACTTACCTTAAGCTGAGGGTGCATGATACCCCTTTTTACTCCATGTATCCCTTTCTTGCCAAAACTTCTCACCTTTGCCATACAAGAGGTTCATTGAACCTAGAACTAGTTGACTAACCTATTCCCACACTTCCAACCACACTTGGCCATCCCTACCTCCCTCTTACTCCCATTTTATCTCTTTTTCAGTTCTGTTCTCATCTATTTTCCCTCTATTTTGCAAAATAGCCACCACCCTTTCTTTTTATCTTTGCTCTTTTTCTCTACTGTGACCAAATCTTCCACCACCATTCACCACACCTCGTGGCTATTGTACCTCCTTTCCTCTTTTTTTCTCCTTCCATCGCTGCACCATGCAACCACAAGTCTCATTTCTTTTCCCCTATTATGTCGACACCCCATACCCTCTACCGTCGGACCACCACTCTACCATCACCGAACCACCACCAAGCTATCGTCGTCAGACCCGCATCGCCATCACCACATGGTGATCCTTTCTTTTTTGCTTTCACTTGCCGATTCTTTAATTGATTAAACTTACATGTTCCGTTCATTTTACCAATCTTTTTAGATCAATTGCTTCATCGATTTCGCTCCTTTCTCGATTCAGTGATCATTCCGTATTGAATCAAATTGTAAGTGTGGTTATTTGGATCGTAAAATCCTTCTCTTAGTGGTTTCATATTATGGCCGAATGGTGTAATGGCTATAGTGATAATGTTACATTTTATTATCATTTATTTATTGTCATACTAATACTACTCCTTACCATCTTGAAGGACGAAATGATAATCGTAGGAGAGACTCCTAGTTTTGCATTGGGTATCATCTTTTTGAGAGTCCAAAATCGTGGGGCAAGTGTTGGTGAGGACTTTGGTAACCGATCTATTAGTGATGAATATTTTTCAAACGAATCCTAAGTAGTAAATGTTATTCATGTGTTAGATTAATCTTTTGAGCTAGATCAAAGTGAGATCGTTATTAAGGATTGTGGCAAATTGGATCTATGATATAAGGGGTGGGATCGTTACCATTTGTTTGTGTGATATAGTTATTTTATTACATTAATAATTTAATTATATTAAAACATGAGGACACTAAATATTCATGAAGAGTAGAAAAACATAACAAGATGAACAACAAGTGTCTCTAACCAAGTGATTCTATGAAATGCATGATAATTGATGTGATTATGATTGTGATTATGATGTATGTGTAAATCTCATCCTCATGATATGTGATGTATGGCTTATGTGATATATGTGATAATTTACGCATGTGATACTTATATGTGTATGTGAAAATTAAGATCCATGATCTAATGTGAAAATCATGTTCAACATGTTAAAGTGATTATAAGTGATCAATAAGTGATTTGTGATTATGAAAGCATGTTTATGTACCTAAGTGTAAAAGTGAATAATATGTGTTAAAAAGTAATATTGTCATACTACATGCATGGGGTGGGGTTTTTTGAAAGGTGGAAGTTATATGATTGTTTATCTATGATTATTTGACCATCGGCAAATATGTGGTGGTTTGTCCACAATGTGTTATGTGGCCATTTATCAGCATTTTTGTGGTGGCTTGTCTACAAATGGTATGTTATTGGATGGATGAGTTCTGGGGAACTCAATATATGGTGTGCAGCAGATATAGGTAGGAAATTTTATATAATGTGCTTCATTTTAAAGTATACATCGACATGTTCATGCATAAGTATTAGTATTAGAACTTGTGATTATTATGATGATTGATATGATGAGATTGATATTTTGATGTGTATGTGATTATATTTGTATTGATCTCACATTGGGCTTTTAAAGCTCACCCCTTTTTAATTCTGACTTTTTAGATAATTATCAAGGTTAGGACAAGCTCAGCTTACGGAGGTGCTTTCGGTCATTTTCAGAAAAATATAATATTTTGGTACTCAATATTTTGGGGATGTGTTTTTATTACTATGGACTTTTGCTTGGGATTTTCTTTTGGACTTTGGATTATGTTGATTTTGGATTTTTTTTTTTTGCATAATTTAGGTTTTAAAATGATCGTTTAAAAGATTGTCAAATTGATAATTTATGATGGATTTTTCATAACTAAGTCAAACATGGCCCAACAAGTGTGTTTTCAAAATTCAATACTTTATTTTTGAAACTCAACACTATCTGCTCACAAAATTGATATTTTATCAGATATATATATATTAAATCTACGTTTTGAAAATGACAAATGAGGTTTAGATATGCAAATTATCCGCTACGATGTTTTAATTGAAGTACAACACTTTCTAATAATGATGTTTTTAGCAATGGCGATTTTTAAGAGAAAATAGCTAAATGATTTTTTGCCTCATCAATATAGCCAATGTGATCTTCAAGATTCAGCCGTAATGTCTAGGCCGAGTTTAGGGGATTATAGACTTCCTCTTCCTCACTTCCTTTTATGGAACCAATTTGGGAATTACTTTTTACTTACTCATTTTCAATGATTGGATAACTGACATTGCATTACCAACTCGCCTTTAGTACAAGTGTAGACTACCTTTACTGAATACCTTATGGCAGATTAGCGTATAACGGTTGAATCCTGTGGACATTTCCTTTGATGAATAGTTTTTACAGCTTTTACTTGAGAGATAGACCATCTTGGTGACTAGCCCCTTCTTAGAAGGCCAAATATAAATGGATAGTGGCTTACAGATTCATATATTTAGATCCAGACTTATAAGAGAGATCTTTATATAGAAATTGATTCCAATATGCGAGCAGTTTTGTAAACATTCATAAGATAGAATTCCATCTCTAGCTTCTAAACTATGCTTAAATAACACATTTGGTGGACTGCCATAACCTACATCTATCTCGCAATAATAAATAGCCCATTCATAGTGGTCTACTCTTAGAAACAAATAACATGTAGGCAGATTCATTTGAGTGAATCCCCTATTTAAGGAATCATACTTGTAAGATAGTCCTAACAGACTGTCATATCTTTCATATGTAGACTCGTAAAATGTAAATTCTTAGAAGAAAATCCCCATTATGGATTAATAAAGAAAATAGCTCATCTCAATTGAGTAGACGAATCTGGTGGACTGTCACATCTCACATACAATTTGCATAGACAGATAGCTTGTACCTTTGGATTCACACATGGTAGTAAATTACAAGTAATCAAACTCATTCTTGGTGGAAATTATAAAAGTGGGTCCAATAATTGCAGAAACATAGTTGCGGACCTCCATTGGATCATACCATGACCATAGACTTGCATTTTATTTATACAGCTTAAAGCCTCCGACTCTGTAGAGTCTTTTACGACCCTTAAAGGGCTTTACCCATAAAAGACTTTCATATATTGGTGACACCTTTCTTCATATATTCTGCTCGAACCTCCACAAATCCTCCCTGTTAAAATAACACATAAGTGTTCCCCTGCAAGACCAGGGTCATTCACCAATATCAATTTGCATTCACATACCATACCATACCAGAGGCAAAACTTATGACATATCATATTCCCCTTCTCTGTTACTCCTTCCATCATAAACATACTTTGACAACCCTCTACAACTCTGCATATCCTTCATAGACATGCATTCATACACAAGTACTCAACCAATACTACTTTTTATGCACAACACACATTACGCCAAACATTTCATCTATTCAACATAGTTAAACTTACAACTAGTATAACATTTACATATCTACACACAACATGCATCACGATATATCATCATTCAGCTGTAGAATAATTCATCATTTGGAGAATAAAAGTTAATCTACCCAACACACGATATTGAAAATACGAGAACAACCGTCTAAGACCTAAGTTATGGAACTCACCTAAAGGTTGTGTAACACCCCAAACCTGGCCTAGAAGTTAGGCCCAAATTCGGCATGTCACATTGAAGTGTTTTTCAAATACCTTGTTTTCATTGAAAACCCTTCTCATTTAAAAAGTGTTACCGTTTAGCCTTTGGGTAAAATTTTAAATTCCATTTGTTTATTTTTAAAATGTGGTTTATCAAAACTATTCCCCTTTAAAAATGTTATTAATTACTTTGTAAAAATCTTTCCTAGTTGTAAAAGCTAAATTTTAAATCGTTGAATTACAAGAACACGTGATGTTTAGGAATTGAGTCGAGACCTTTACGAAAGTGTTGCGGAAACGTGTTGATTTTGAAAACAGTTATCGTTTTGAAAACCACATCCTAAGACTACCAGATATAAAACCAAAAACTGTAAAATCCCAAATTAAATTCCAAAAGTTAAAGAGGCCTTATTACAAACAAAAATCTAAATAAAATATTTAAATCCAACAAACATAAAACTAGAGCAGAAGTGTGAAACACACATCTGATAGGTATCTAAAGTTAATCCACACTCTGAACGCTGTTATGCCCAGAAGCCAACAATAATCGCATCCTTTACTCCCCAGGGGGTGTTGATCAACTACGATCACCACCACCGTGACCCAATGGCATACAGATCAATAATGATCCAACACCTAACCCAAACGAACATGCCACAACGCGAAAGGTATAAGCCAAGAAAGGTATGCTTACTCTCCTCATGGTTTGCTCTATTTAAAGCCAGCTTCTCGCCTATTCTCATGTTAGCTTCCTGATGTGGGATTCTCTATCAATCCTCCAAAACCAACTCATTAGCAAAATAACCAACCTTTGTGTGCAAAGGGATTCAGACCAAAGTCCTCTCGATACCCATGCCACGCCACCACCACTAAGACACAAGCTCCTTTGTGTCATAAGTCCAACACATTTAACTTTAATGCCCACCTACTCACTTCCAGATTTATTTAAAAGAGAAACCAAAATAAATTGTATGAGCCAAGACTTGAACCTTGGACCCCTTGCTTCCTCTATGGTGTCACTTCCTTGTCTCCTATGTGGAGCCATTTGCCACTAGACCACAACTTCTTTTGTGTCTTATTTTAGCCCCTTTTATTTATAAGTTACCCCACTTGAGCTCAAGGTTCCTTTAAGGCCAAAACCAAGGTTTTCCTATACCCAAGCTTGAACCCAAAACTTCATAAAAACCCTCTAACAATCCAAAATCACTAACCCAACAATTCTAACTTGCAAATTGAGCCGATGTCTTACTCTCAAGAATTTTAAATGCACTTAAGCCCAAGGCCTAATTCTTCTAGGCCCAAAATTTGGGGCATTACAGGTTGATGCCAAAACCATCTACTTAGCTTTTCTTTTGCTACCCGAGCCTTCAGCTTACAAAACATAACAACCATTTTAGAATTTCCAACGAAGATAATTCATCATCATAAGAACCATAATTTACTTGCATGCAGAGGCCATTTAAATGATTAATCGCAACCTTACCTATAACAAAACAAAACCAAAGGATAACTAAAATCCTTAACTTTCTTTCCTTTTATTAAATCTACTAATACAAAGAGGTCAGGAAGCTTACCAGCTTACAAAACTCCTAGTTTCTTAGGCTCCCACTTTAGTTGTTTCCTCTTTGCATAACACTATTTAACCATTCTTTCTTCCAAAACAGACTAGAGAAAAAGATGGAGGAATATTAGAAAATAATGAAAGAATAGTCTGAAGAACAACATGTCTCCCTTATAAAATAATACTCTCACACTTCATTCACTGATATCAATTCAACAGCAAAGTGTACATACCCATAATTATCTTGTTTCCCACCAAGAAACCTTTGGTTAAAGTGTAACCGAACTAAAGGTTGAATTCCAACCTTTCCATAACCAGCTCGTAAATACCTCTTGTTTGTTTTAGAGTCCACAAAATTTGTAAGCTTATCAATTTAGTACCCAAAATCACTATTACAAGTAAAGCTTTGACTTTTCTAGGTGTGACATAATACCCATAATTATGTTCATGTAAAACTTATGCAATATAAGCTTAAATAATCATATTAGAGATAATAAAAACATATTTTCTTACCTTATTCTTCACTTTTTTACTCTAGTTCAAGCTTTCTCTTTCTAGCTCATGAAAACCCATCCTTTCAATGGTGAAGATGATGATGAAAACTAGCTTGAAAATGTGTTTTATTCAAAGTTTTGACAAGAAATAACTTGGGTTGTATAAATTTTTGTGGGATCAGAGAGACAAGATGAAGAAATGAGAAAAGAAATTCTCTCTTCTTCAAGAGAGAAGGATGACAAAAAGAATAAGAAAAAGATGAAACTTTTATCTTTTCTTTCTTTCTTTAATAAATATCTAGTCAAAGTCAAACCTCGTTTTTAAAACATGTGGCCTTCCTTTTTCTATGTCAAGAATTCCAAAAACTATGACCCCTTTTTTATATAGCATCAAAATATCTCTTTGTAATATTCATGAAGATTCTAATATATTCATTGATGGAGAAATTGTACTTTTAGTTCTTTTTTTAACATTTCACTTCAATTAAATCTAAATATGACATTTAGCACATTTAACCTTTACATCACCTCGTAAAGGTTCATATTAATTTCTTATATCAATTATATAATCAATATATTACTTTTATCATCCACTACTTGAGAAATAATAAAAATATCCTTTCATGAAAAAATTATCAATTTGCGCTATTTGGCCTCTTTACTATACTTTATTCCATTCAAGGTATTTAATCCTTTATAATTCCTATATTTTATACTTTTCAACATTAGTTATGAATTTTTCATGAAAAATTTTGCATTTAGGATCTTTTTTTGATAAAATTTGAAAATTTATGATTAGTCCTTGAACTCTAATTTTCATTCAATTCAGTTTAAAAAATCATTATGCTTGTACTCATACACTATTTAGATAATATAAGACTTAATCAATGCTTGTTCAACTCATTTTTTTCACTGTTGGGTAGTTTACACTATAGGTCTTTGTACTTTTCAACTTATATTATACAGAGCGTAACACAACTATACAAATTATAGCATATCATATTGCTTATACTAGCAACTATTTTACATACAAATTTCATGCATGTTTTACACATAATTATACTTTCAGAGTTATCAAAAAATAGATCGTACACAAGTTTTTCACTTACCTTAACCATAGCACATTTTAACACATCTTGACAGATGCCACATTTTAAGGCTTATTTATACCAAACAGACCCCACAGACGGTCTAATGACGCATTTTTGAGTCAAATGAGCCTAAGTGGAAAATTTTCGAAAAATGAGCCAACATGGCCTATAACAACCCGATTCAGACCCTATTCGGAACGGTGGTTTTGGGACCACGAATCTGAGTCAGAAAAATATTTTAAATTTATTTCCTATGTTTATTATGTGTGAATTTATATGTGTGAAATTTTTGTGCTTTAATTTTGTCGTTTGAGTGTCTGATTAAATAAAAAGGACTTAACTGCGTAAAATGATAACTTGATGGTTAATTATTAAAGGGCCAAATTGATGTTGTATTTATTTCATGAAGTACTTATGTAGCAATAATACCATTGGGGTTAGTGATGTACGGTTGTATCCTTGATATATATGTTTTAGTTATTAAATTATAATGGATACTAATGTAAAATGATAAATAATAATGTTATAATAAAACATAAAAATAAATATATGGTTTCATAATGTTTGTTTTTGCTGAAACTTAAAAGAAAAAGAAAAGAATAAGGTTTTCTCATGTTCGGCCATTGCTAAGCTCAATCAAGGTATGTAATTAGCTCGATTTTTGATAATTTTTACATTTTTGAGATCATTACTAAGTTATCTACAAGACCCATGCTTGAATTTATTTTTTGGTGAATATTTTGAATTTTGCCATTGTTGAAAGCTTGTGATTTTTGTTGTTTGATGGTAGAAAATAAAAGATATATGATAGATTAACATGTTTTGTATTGGAAGTTTTGATGATTTTGAGTAATTAGGACTAAATTGCAAAAATGATAATTTGAAGGATAAAATTGTGAAAAATGTGAAATGTCAGGGGAAAAAGTGTAATTTGCCCATTTATATTTTTTGGATGAATTTGATTGAATATTTGATTAAATAAGTTTAATTTATATTAATTTAGATCAAGAAAAGAGAAAATTAGATTTTGATCGGGGGAAAACTAAAGTTGTCGAGTAGCCTTCCAGTTCCATTTTTCATTGACCGTGGTAAGTTTATAAGCAAATAGACGTACTTAATCATAATTAAATGTGAATTATATATGCTGAATTGAAATATGCAAATATATATATATTAGCTGAACGTGAATAAGCTTGGTAGAAATGTTTATGAATTCGTTTCGACCGAGTTACGACGTCCGAAAGCCCCGTATGAACCTTAGGAATAGCTAGGATACATATGTCATGACATAGGATTCCGATATGTGATGTGCGAGTAAGACCATGGCATCGATATATGTGTGCGAGTAAGACCACATTTTATACGTTGGCATCGATATGTAATTACATGTAAGACCACGTCTGGGACGTTGGCAAAGTCTATCACACTATCGACTGTCTTTGGTATTTTATAAACTAAATTTTTGGAACTATGGCATGTATAGGCTGGATTATACTTTAGAAATGTTGTATTTTGGTCCATGTATAATTTGAGCCATGCAAAAATGGCTTAATTTCTATGATTGAGTTAGGTTTTGGTTTAATTATGGTTTAAGTTCATTTTGGTTATTATGCTATGTGCAATGAATGATTAGAATTTGTGATATGTGTTTGTGTATTAAGGTTGGCTAATGAATTTGGATGTGATATGATTGAACCGGCCATGTTATACACATAGGTATGTTTGGTCGATTTGGATGTGATTCATACTAAGAAAAAATATATATGTGAATTTGGTTATTATGTTTGGTTAAGATGTTATATATTGTAATACCCCAAACTTGGCCCAGACGTTATGGCCGAATCTGGCTTGTCACATCAATGTCTCGTAAAAGAAACGGTATTGTCGGTAAAAGTTCATTTAATGTTCAAATCTTTTTGTGTTTGTGTTTACCAAATCATCCCGTCAAAAGCTCTCCAAAATTTAGACTTGTTGGCAAAAATCTGAATTTAATTTAAAACCCATCTAGTTTTTGTTGCTTGAGAAAAATTCAGCAAATTACATTATTATGAGTTGAAAACGTCTTAGCAAAACAATTTTCATATTTTTTATCGTTGGTTTCTTAGATAGATCAAAACCGTGAAAGCATTTCTAATTGAAAACTAAAATGTTTAAAATGTGTGATTTTTTTAAATAATTATTATTTTGAAAACTCATTTTACTACTCTAGCAGATTAAAATACGAAATCAAAACCCAATAAAAAAATTAAATCCACCAAAAATGGCTTTATTACATAACCAAAACCCAATATGAAATTTAAATAAATTAAGTCAAAAGCAAAACAACTGCAATCGCGTGGCCACCTCCGAGTCCCTCTCTGGCCTAAATCGTCTAAGGCTAGGGATTATCGGTATAGTTAAAAGAAAGGGGTGAGTTTGGGAAAACTTAGTGTGTAATCCCCTTTCAGTCAAACAGTAAACAGTGCAAGCAGAAACAATCTGGGCCTGAGCCCTATTCAGTAACAGAACAGTCTGGGCTTTAGCCCTATATAGTAACAGTGTGGGCTTAAGCCCAATACAGAGTCAGTACAGTACAATAATGCAACCCATCCCAATCCAACCAACACACCATGTGGGGATAAAATCGACCCACCCACTCAACACACCAATATTGCAGCAAAGCTGCTAGTAATAATAATGCAGCAAAGCTGTTAAAGACAGTAAACGTGGCGAAGCCACTAGAATCAGAAGATGTGGCAAAGCCACCAGTAATAGAAAATACGTGGCAGAGCCACTATACAGTACTTCCTCCATATCAGAGTCGCAACCCGATGCAGAATGTCGTGACATAAATATTACATGTATGCAGTATGTCACACTCAATATTAGTCATATAAATATCATACACACATCAATCAACCTACCACTAGGGGTATAACGGTTTTTTCATCAATTACGGGTAAAAAGGTAATTTTACCCCTCAGGGGTATTTTAGTCATTTTACTAATTGAGGGGTCTCTGTATAGATAACGACCCTTTTGAAGGTCTACAGTCGTCTCGAATGACTCAGATAACCTAAATGGTCATAACAATGTAAATGGGCCCAAGGCCCATTACTCGGCTCAAGTGGGCCCACACGCTCATATGGCCCATTTAGCCCAAATTCAGTCATGGTTATGCGAACTTCATAGCCCAATCTACTAAATTTCCACTTACCGTGGATTTTATCCGTGTGGGCCCTCTAGCCTATTGGGCCCACAAGGCCTATTTCGGTCCAACAAAGCCAAAAATGGCCTAAGTGCTCTAAAATGCTCGTGGCGACCTTTACAGCCTATCGCCCTATTTTGTGGGCTTGGTTCACCACACAAGCTATCGCACGCTCCCGAGGTTTTAAAAGCTGAAGTTCTGGCTTTTCGGCTTTTGTCGATTCACAGTAGAGAGGGGTGTAGGTACAACATTTTTGGTTTTTGCAGTAACAGAATGGTGTACAGTTACACACCTTTTTCGTGAAGTCGAGAGAATTGCTCACGCCCTAAGCCTACATTTATTCCAACATTTGGTTAGTCTCTTACTTTTAATCGATCCTAATCATCTAATATCCAAAAACAACACTCCTACTTACCTTGACCAAAAGAAGTGTGGCCAAATATACCTAGATTGGTTAGAGTCGACCACCTGTATCTTGGCACTTAATTGCATACATGACAAATTAATAGATAGATCCGATTAAAAAGTAGCCCAAAACCCATATAGATAATACTTCCAGAAACTAAGAGTAATCGGCCTACACCCAACACAACAAGGTATCGAAAATACCTTAATCAAATCTTGGGGAACATGGTTTCGATGGTTCGAGAACGCTTGCACTCTTCACTCCTTAGTACTACCTAGAATCCATGAACACACAAATGGAAAAGGAAGTCACCACTCGGCTATCACAGAGTTATAAGAGAAGGGTATTCGGTGTCAAGAAAATAATAGAAGAAACGGAGTTGACAGATCACTAAATGATACACTTACTAATTCGTCAGAACACTTGCAAACAGAAACAACTTATCAATAGTAGAGAAGCATAGTATTCGACCAACCAATAATACAGGCTAACCCGAGAGAGGATTCAAGAAAAGCAAATACGACCACCACCACAAAAGTATTGAGAACGAACAAAGTAGAAATATACTGGTTAGAAGAAGAAAAGAAAAAGAGAACAGAAATTAAAAGGACAAAGGAAAAGGGAATTGATACGGCCTAGATTGGGAAAGGGAGAAAGAAGGAAAATGATTGATAGAAACTCAAGAATGAAACAGGGGGTTCGGCTAAGAGAGAAAACTGAATGGAAAAAGGAAAAGGGATTGTATTCGGTTTAGAAGAAGAACAGAAAATAGAGGAATTAGAGAAAAGTATTCACCTAAGAAAAACAGATAGGAGAAAGAAAACAGAAACAAGTTCGACTAAGGAAAACTGAAATATGAGTGGAGAGTAGCAAAAAGAAAACAAATGGCTTATCATAGAGGAAGAGAGATAATACTCAGTACCAAAACAAAGCCTAAGAATGAATACCTATTCAGCATACAGAACTTCACTAATCAAAAATCAAAAGAGCACTATACTCAGCCACTAAAACAAATGGGAAAGAATCGAGACTGGAAACTGACCAACCCCACCGATTTTTACCCCCAAAATTCGAAAATGCAAAGAGTGGAAGAGTTCAAATTTGGCTCAAATCTCCCCCATATCAGTCCACCAATTTCTCCTTGATACTTTCCACATTTGTTCCAAAATCCACTCTTTCAACCACTCCCAATCCTTTGATTTCCTCTCTTTGGCCAATTCCACAACCATCTTAGCAGAGTTTTAGTCCAACTCTACCTCTCTCACCATATGGAAATAAAATAAATACCTTGTATGCAATGGGATTTGAACCCAAGCTCTCCCAATTGCTGACACACGCCACTTGCCACCAAGCCATAAGGCTTTTTGTGACAAAAATCATGTGCAATTATTTATAAAGCCTATGTGCCAGTGTCCAGATTCATTCAAGAACAAAAACTAAAAATTTTGCCAAAGCCAAAGCTTGAACCCAGGCTTCACAAACACTTCCAAACACACCCAAATCACCTAGTTAGCACGCCAAACATTCATTTTATGTCAAAACATGCAAAATCACAATCTTTATACTTTTGGGGCATTACAACTCTGCCCCCTTAAAGAAATTTCGGCTTAGAAATTTACTTAGTTAGAATAAGTGAGGGTATTGATGTTGCATTGCCTCCTCTGGCTCCCACGTGGCTTCTTCTGAACTGTGGTTACGCCAATGCACTTTGACCAATAGAATAAATTTCTTTCTCAGCACCTTATTGTCACGATCCAGTATTTCTACCAGTTCTTCCTTAAAGGTTAGGTCAGGAGTAACCTCGATCTCTTCAACTGGCACAATGTGCGAGGGATCAGAGCGGTATCGCCTCAGCAAGGAGTCATGGAACACATCATGAATTCTGTCTAATTCTTGAGGCAACTTAAGTTGATAACCAATTGCCCCCCCACGCTTCAGTACCCAATAAGGCCCAATAAATCTAGGGCTCCACTTGTCCTTCTGTCCAAATCTCAGAATTGTCTTCCACTGTGAGACCTTCAGGAAGACATAATCCCCCATAGAGTAGTCAATCTCCTTGTGCTTCAAGTCTGCATATGACTTCTGCCTATCAGAAGCTTCCTTTAATCAATCTCAAATCAACTTCACTTTTTCTTCGGTATCAGAAACTATCTCTAGCCCCAGAACTCGCCGCTCACCCAGCTCAGTCTAACAGGTAGAAGTACGACACCTATGACCATATAATGCCTCATATGGTGCCATTTGAATGTTGGACTAATAGTTATTGTTATATGTGAACTCTACTAGTGGCAAGTAATCTTCCCAACTACCTTGGAATTCTATTACACAATTCATTAACATGTCTTCCAGTACCTAAATCACCCTTTCTGACTGACCATCTGTCTGAAGTCCAGTCTAGTACCCAAAGCCTTATGTTACATCTTCTAGAACCAATATGTGAATCGAGGATCTCTATTCGATATGATTGAAACTAGCACCCCTTGCAGTCTAACAATCTCCGACACATATAACTTAGCTAGTTTCTGCAATGAGTAATCAGTACGGACAGGTATGAAATGGGCAGATTTAGTCAATCGGTCTATAACAACCCATACTGAATCCTTCTTAGTAGGCGTCAAGGGTAGGCCACTCACAAAATCCATGGTTATTCTCTCCCACTTCCAGAGTGGAATCCTCACTGGCTGCCACAACCCTGAAGGCAGTTGATGCTTAGCCTTAAATTGCTGGCATGTGAGACACTTACTCACATACTTGGTAACTTCACGCTTTAGTCCTAGCCACCAGTATAGCTCACGAAGATCTCGGTATAACTTGTTTCAACCAGGAGCAGAGTGTACGGACTACAATGTTCCTCTCGCAGTATAGATTGCCTCAGACTAGAATCCCTCGGTATATAGACTTTCCCACGAAAGCACAATACCCCTTTATTATTCAGCCCAAAATCTGCAGTCTCTCCGTTCTCAACTTGTTGGAAACGAGTAACCAGTGATTCATCTAGCAATTATTTACTCTTAATTTGTTCAGTCCACAATGGTCTCACTTGAAGCCTAGCCAACAAACTACCATCATCAAGTAGGCTGAGACGAGCAAACATTGCTCTCAAATCAGATAAGCCCCACGACTCAGTGCGTCAGCTACCAGGTTAGCCTTTCTGGGGTGGTATTCGATCAAACAGTCATAGTCCTTAAGTAGCTTTATCCATCTTTGCTGCCTAACATACAACTCCTGTTGAGTAAGGAGGTATTTGAGGCTCTTGTGATCTATGTAAATAATACACTTCTCACCGTATAAGTAATGCCTCCAAACCTTTAGTGTGAATACCACCGCGGCTAACTCCAAGTCATGAGTAAGGTAATTTGCCTCGTGCGGCTTAAGCTGATGAGATGCGTAAGCAACCACCTTACCCTCTAGCATCAACACACAACCTAATCCGATGTGCGACGCATCACTATAAATAGTGAATTCCTTCCCAAACTCTGGTTGTATTAAAACAGGGGCTTCAGTTAGAACCTTCTTTAGTTTTTCAAAACTCTCTTGCTACTTATTAGTCCAATTAAACAGTACTCCTTTGCGCAATAACTTGGTCAGAGGTGCAGCAATCACAAAAAACCCCTCAACAAAACGTCTGTAATACCAGCCAGACCTACAAAGCTTCGAATCTCAGATACAGTCCTAGGTGGTTTCCAATCTAGTACGGTTTCAATTTTATGAGGATCAACTCTAATCCCCTCGGCAGATACCACATGGCCCAGAAATGTCACTTCTTGCAACCAAAACTCACACTTGCTGAATTTCGCATATAGCTACTTTTCCTTTAGAATTTGCAACACAAGTTCGAAAATGTGCATCATGATTCTCTTCAGTTCTCGAATACACTAGAATATCGTCTATAAAAACCACCATGAACTGATCCAGGTAGGGTTGGAATACTCAGTTCATGAGGTCCATAAAGGCTGCTGGTGCATTCGTGAGCCCAAACAGCATTACTAGGAACTCGTAGTGCCCATAGCGAGTCCTAAACACAGTCTTATACACATCAGCCTCCTTAACCATTAGTTGGCGGTACCTAGAACAGAGGTCAATCTTGGAGAAAACCGAAGCTCCTCGAAGCTGATTGAAAAGATCGTCAATCCTTGGTAGAGGATACTTGTTCATGATAGTCAGTTTATTCAACTGCTAGTAATCAATGCACATGCGTATAGACCCATCCTTCTTCTTCACAAATAGGACCGGTGCTCCCCATGGAGACACACTAGGTTGAATAAATCCTTGGTCCAACAGTTCTTGAATTTGGGCTTTTAACTCCACTAGCTCTTTCGGTGCCATTCTATAAGGGGTGATGGACACTGGAGCTATTCCCGGTAAGAGCTTAATACCAAATTCGACCTCACAGTTCGGAGGCAACCCAGGGAGCTCATTAGGAAACACATCCAAAAACTCCTTAACAGCTTTGACATCTCTAACAGAATTGCTGACATAAGCTATAAACGTCTTGTAGCCTTCGTAAACCAGTTTCTCGGCCCTTAATGCTGAGATTACGTTAGACAGATAATCTCTTCGCTCTCTTATCACAGCCACCTCCTCATCATCAGTAGTCTTCAACACCATATGCTTAGCAGCGTAATCCAAACTCGCACAGTGTTTCACTAGTCAATCCATACCCAATATATGGTCGAACTAACCAAACGGTAGTTCCATCAAATCTGCTGGAAATATTATTCCTTGAACTTCTAGAGGTACATCTCTGAATAACTCATTTACCTTAACCGACTGCCCTAGTGGACTTATCACAGTCACCTCACAAACTGTATTTTCAAACTGAATGCCCAACGTTCCAGACACAGCGTATGGAATATAAGAGTGTGTAGACTCAATATCAATTAAAGTAGTGTAAGGTACATTACGAATTAGGAACGTACCGATTATGACGCTAGGGCCGTCACCATCCTCTTGGTGACGGGTAGCATAAACCAAGCTAGTTGTCTCACCTTAGTATTGCCAGCACCTCTGCCTGGTGCTCCACGACCTCGTCCCATAACATTTCCACCTCTGGCTTGCTGATAAGTGATAGATTATACATGTTTTGACCTTATGCTTAGCCTAATTTCTAGATGAATTATTAGTGAATTTGTGGGAATTGATGCTCTTAATCCCTTTATTTCATGGTTTATACTCAGGTGAGCATAGGGAAGTGAAAAGAACGAGAAATGGGCCAAAAACAGAGAAAATGGGCCAAAGTATGAAAACAACACGGCCTGGAGGTTCGCCACACGGCCGTGGCACCTTGGGCTCGAACACGACCCAGCCCAGACGAACACGGCTAGACCATACGGTCGTGCCACCTTAACAGGCCCGAGCATGGCCTGGGCCTTAATCCACACAGGCGTGGCACACGGGCATGTCCCTGTCGTGAGGAAGTTCAATTTCACTTAGAAAAAGCTACTTAGGGGCTAAGAAAGGCATTCCAAAGCTTTATATAAAGACCCTAGGGGCAACTGCTACGGGTGCTTTTTCTCTCTCAAAAAGGTACTTTTCTCCCCTCAAGAAAGTGCTTATTTCCCGCCAACACAGAGAGTAGAAGTAAGGAATTACTCCAAGGAAAGCCAATTGATCCATCTCAGAAGCCAAATTCTCCTTTAAAGACTAAAGATCTCCCTTCAAATTCCTACAGGGGTTTTTGGGTTCTTTATGTTTTATTATCATTATTCTTCTAAGATGTTTTCTTTTATAGTTATGAACTAAATCCCCTAAATACTTAAGGGGGATGAAACCTAAGACAAATCTTGTTATTATTTTCTTTTGAATTATATGATAAATATTTGATTTGTTCTTAATTGTGTTTTTAACTCTTAAATTGATATTTCCAGGATATCAATTTAAGTCGAATATGCTTACGTAGAGGAGCAAAAGTCCCTGCATAGGAGTAGATCCAACACAATTAAGCGGAGTTGATTGCAATCCTAGAGATAGGACGACGAAAATCTGCTGGATTAGGGTCAAACCTAATAAGGGAGTCCATAGAACGAGTTAAGGCAACACTAGGGGTTTTAATTAGAAAGAGATTTCAATTAATCAACCTAGGGTTAGTTGTTTTTAGTCTCGAGAGAGATATTAACATAAGTCAGGGATTTCTATGGATCAAGTCAAGTGAATAAATCGTCTAGAATAAGAGTTGATAACAGGTGAAGTTTAGGTAGGTTCTCCCTTGAGTATTTTCCAAATCAATCAGTTTTCACTAAGAGTTTTTCCCCAATTCACTTTTTGTGCATTCTTAGCTTAGTCTAATAATTAGTTTAGTTTAATAAAAATCCCCTTTTATTTCTAGGTTAAATAATAGAAAGAAAGTTAGTACTAGTACTTTTGGTTCCCTTGGGTACGATATCTCGATCTTGCCCTAACAATACTACTGTTCGATAGGTGCGCTTGCCTTAAATCGTGATAATAGTTAGTTTCTGGTGTGATCATTTATTATAAATTTTATTACTTCATACCACGCATATCAAGTTTTTGGCCCCGTTGCTAGGGAACTAAGATATTAAGAACACTCGATTTCTATTACTTTAGCCATCACTATTTTTAATTATTTTCAAACTTTATTTTTTATTTATTTTACTCATTTTAATTTTCTTTGCTCTTTCCCTTTCAGGTATCTCTAGTTTATGACTAGAAGAAACCCAGAAGGACCACTACTATTCGACAAAGATTTAGAAGCCACAGTTCACATAAATCGTAGAGAGATCAGACGAAGCCTACAGTATCTAGAGTAGGAACAAAAACCTGAGCATATCGAAGAGATGGAAGCAAATCAAGACAATCTACCACCTCCCGTGATAGCTGCAGAAGTGGTGAACCAGAATAATGCGCCTCGTACTATGTATGATTATGCTAAACCTAATTTGGCTGGTACTGAATCTAGCATTGTTATACCTGCTATTACTGCAAATAATTTTGAATTGAAACCTAACACTATTCAGATGATTCAGCAATTTGTTCAGTTTGATGGTTTACAGCATGAGGATCCCAACTTACACTTAGCTAATTTCTTGGAATTTTATGACACTTTTAAAATCAATGGTGTTTCTGATAATGCCATTCGCCTCCGACTATTTCCTTTTTCCTTAAGGAATAAAGCTAAACAATAGTTAAATTCTCAACCATGAGGCTCAATCACTACATGGGAATAGATGACCAAAAAAATTTTTACTCAAGTATTTTCCTCTAGCGAAAACACCTAAATTGTGGAATGATATCTCTTCTTTTGTGCAGATGGATTTAGAGACACTTTACGATGCATGGGAGAGATACAAAGACCTATTGAGAAGGTGCCCTCACCATGGGTTGCCTTTGTGGTTACAAGTTCAAACCTTTCACAACGGTTTGAATCCCTCTACAAGACAAATGATTGATGCAGCCGCCGGAGGAACAATCAACAGCAAAACACCTGAAGTAGCCTACGAGTTTATAGAAGAGATGTTGCTGAATAACTATCAGTGGTAAGTCATGCGAACAAAGACGATAAAAGCAACAGGAGTTTTTAATATTGATGCCGTAACATGCTTTCTAATCAGGTAGAACTTTTAAACAAAAAGATTGATAATTTTGTTGGTTCTACGTAGGCACACTCAGTGATGCAGTGTGACACAATTCAGAGAAACATGTACAATCCAGATTACTCCTCCTATGGACATGGCACGGAAACTGAGCAAACGAACTATATGGGTAATAACTCTAGACCTCAAAATAACCCTTATAGTAACACTTACAATGCAGGTTGGCTGAATAACCCCAATTTTTCATGGGGTGGACAAGGAAATCAAAGACAACCACCTCCTCCGGGATTTCAATAGCCACCACTCCAACAAGAGAAAAAGCCAAATCTTGAAGAGATGCTTGCAAAATTTATTTCTGTGTTAGAAACACATTTCCAAAACACCGAAACGGCACTGAGGAACCAGCTAGCATCCATCCAAGGGCTCGAGAATCAAATTGGTCAACTCGCAAAGATGATATCTGATAGACCACAAGGTAGTTTGCCGAGTAATACTGAGCCAAATCCTAGAGAACATGTAAAAGCAGTTACTCTAAGGAATGGAAAAGTACTAGCTGAATTAGAAAAGAAGCCTGTTCAAGAATCTGAAAAGGACAAGGTAGAGGATGAGGCACTTAAGGAAAGCACTCCACCAACACTTAAAGAATATAAACCACCCATACCATATCCAACAAAGTTAAAGAAATACAGCATGGATGCTCAATTTGGTAAATTTCTCAAACTTTTTAAACAACTACATATTAACTTACCTTTTGTTGAAGCAATTTCGCAGATGCCAAAGTACGCAAAGTTTTTAAAGGAACTTCTCACAAATAAAAGGAAGTTGGAAGAATTGTCCACAATGGAGCTCAACGTGGAATGCTCAGCTATTCTCCAAAAGAAACTACCAACCAAACTGAAAGACCCAGGAAGTTCTACTATTCCCTACTTAATTGGTAGTTTAAACATTGAAAAAGCCTTAGCTGATTTAGGTGCTAGTATTAACCTAATGCCTTATAAAATGTTCAAGCAACTAGGTCTAGGGGAACCAAAACCTACTAGGATGAGTATTCAATTAGCTGATAGATCTGTTAAATATCCTAAGGGGATCATTGAAGATGTATTAGTAAAAGTAGATAAATTTATATTCCCTGTTGATTTTGTTGTGCTTGACATGGATGAAGATATTGAGGTACCCTTAATTTTAGGACGCTCATTCTTAGCTACTGCTAGAGCTATTACTGACGTAGGGGATGGTAAACTAGTGCTTAAGGTTGGTAAAGAAGAAGTTGTTTTTAAAATTTATGATGCAATGCAATTTTCTAGAGAACAAGATGATTCTTGTTATTTCATTGATTCTATTGATTATTTTGTTCAAGACAATTTTCAGGAAATCACTCTTGAAGACACGTTGGAACTGTGTCTTGTTCAAGTTGAGGAGGAAGATAAAGCCACCACTAAAGTAAAGAAAGTAATAAAATATTTAAACTCTACTGAACTTGTCACAAGGCACATAAGTTATGAGAGTATTAAGATAAATGACGAACTGAGACAAAAACTTGATGAACCTCCTAAATTGGAACTAAAACAATTGCCTGACCATTTGGAATATGCATTTTTGGGAGATGATTCTACATCACCAGTAATTTTTGCATTAGATTTGAGCGCTGAAGAGAAAGAAGAATTACTTCAAATACTAAGAGAACACAAAAAAGGCTATAGCTTGGAAGATTTCTGATATTAAAGGAATTAGCCCTTCTTTTTGCACCCACAAAATTTTAATGGAAGATGAATATAAGCCATTTGTGCAAACTCAAAGACGATTGAATTCCAACATGAAGGAAGTCATAACAGCCGAGGTAATTAAACTTCTAGATGCAGGAATTATTTATCCTATTTCTGACAGTTCTTGGGTAAGTCCTGTGCAGGTTGTTCCTAAGAAGGGAAGCATGACTGTGGTATCTAATGAAAAAAAGGAATCAATACTTACAAGAACAATCACTGGATGGAGAGTTTGTATTGATTATAGAAAGTTGAATGACGCAACCAGAAAAGACCATTTTCCCTTACCCTTCATCGATCAAATGTTGGAAAGACTATTAGGACATATGTATTACTGCTTCTTGGATGGCCTCTCTGGTTACTTCCCAATCCTGATAGCTCTAAAAGATCAAGAAAAGACAACATTCACATGTCCATACGATATGTTTGCTTATTGTAGAATGCCCTTTGGATTATGTAATGCCCCTGCTACTTTTCAGCGATGCATGTTAGCTATCTTTGACGAGCTCGTGGAAGACATCATGGAGGTATTTACGGATGACTTTTTAGTTTTCAATAATTCTTTTCAACTCTGTCTTAATAATTTAAAACGTGTTCTAATAAGATGTGAAGAGACGAATCTAGTGCTCAATTAGGAAAAATGTCACTTTATGGTTCAAAAAGGTATTGTATTAGGACATAAAATTTCTAGTAAAGGGATAGAGGTAGATAAAGCAAAAATTGGAACCATTGAAAATTACCTCCCCCTAATTCGGTTAAGGCTATAAGAAGCTTTTTAGGACATGCTAGTTTTTATCGAAGGTTTATTAAAGACTTTTCTAAAATAGCTAAGCCTTTAACAAAATTACTAGAAAAAGATGTGCTTTTCAAATTTGACCAGAAGGTTTTTATCGAGTACTTTATCACAAAATCACTGCCATTCTGGATCAACAGGAGGACACCACAGTGGAACTAGAACTACTCACAAAGTACTCGAATTAGGTTTTTACTGGCCCACCCTTTTCAAGGATGCCAACAGGTATGTGACCTATTGTGACAAATGCCAAAGGATAGATAATATCTCTCAGCTTAATAAAATGCCTCAAACATATATACTCTCATGTGAAATATTTGATGTATAGGGTATTGATTTCATGGGTCCCTTCCCTACTTCGTTTGGGAGTAAATACATACTAGTAGCAGTAGATTACATGTCAAATGGGGTGAAAGCCTAAGCTTTACCTACTAATGATGATAGAATGGTAGTACGTTTTCTAAAAAAACTTTTCTCTCGATTTGGAAAAGCTAGGATAATTATCAGTGATAGGGGTACTCTTTTTTGCAATGCTCAATTTGATAAAGTTTTAAACTGATATGGAGTGCACCATAGAACAGCTATCCCTTATCATCCACAAACCAGTGGACAAGTTGAAGTAACAAATAGAGAACTAAAATGCATCCTAGAGAAAATAGTAGAAACAAACAGGAAAGATTGGTCAAGAAAAGTAGACGATGCCTTATGGGCCTATAGAACTGCATTCAAAACTCCCAGAGGAACATCTACTTATAGATAGGTTTACAGAAAAAGTTGTCATCTACCATTTGAACTTGAGCATAAAGCATTTTGGACTATTAAATGCCTAAATCTTGACTTTAAACTTGCAGGTGAGAAACGTCTAAAGCAACTAAATAAGCTGGATGAATGGCGCTGCAATGCATACGAAAACTCACGATTATATAAGGAAGCCATAAAGCGACGCCATGACAATCGTTTAAGATAACATAAACAGTTTAAAACTGGTGATCTTGTCTTGCTATACAACTCAAGGCTCAAACTATTCCCTGGAAAACTTAAATCAAGATGGTCAGGCCCATTCACTGTTCAAACTATCTTTCCATACAGCACAGTCGAGGTAACTCATCCAAACCACGGAACTTTCAAGGTAAACGGTCATCAGCTTAAACATTATAAAGGTGAGGAATTTAAGAATAATAAGGAGGAGCTTTAGCTTCACGACCCCTTGTAATGACACACGTAAGCAGAGTCGAGCTTAGACTCTAAATAAATGCTTGTCGGGAAGCAACCCGAGCACTAACTTAGTACATTCTTTTATTTCGGCTTTCTAATACATCAACTAACCCTTTGAATGTAGGTTTTTCGAGCCACACGGCCATGCCCACGGGAGTGCCTAAGACCGTGTGGACACTACGAGCAGAGACACAGCCGTGCGATATGGCTGTGTACGAGTGGGGTAAAATTTTTCTAACACATGGGCTTCAACAAATTGCCACGGCCGTGCGATTTGGCCGTGGCTAAACCTATTAATTCAAACATGGGTGTGCGGCACACCCGTGTCCCAAGGCCGTGGTCAAACCTGCTAATTCCTACACAAGCGTGTGACCTATTACACGGTCGTGGGAGAAGCGAACATCGAAAGACATGACCGTGAAACACGGCCGTGTGCCCCAACACGCTCTAGGAACACGGGCGTGTGGTATGAAATCGGCATGCCAAAACCCCCAATTTTAAAACCACATGGGCTAACCCTGAGCCACACGGGCGTGTGCCATACCCGTGTGACCCAAAAATCCTATATAAATAGCCCACGATTCATCTTCTTCTTCCCCTAAAACCCTAAAAATCTCTCAACCTAACTCTCATACTCACTATTTCTAGCGGCGCCGCCATCATCAACAGCGCCACCACGACCGTGCGATGTCACCACGACTGTGCCCTGCCCCCATAGTCACCCATTCAGTTCATTTTTTCTTATTTATCTCTTAAATTTCTAATGCCTTTATCTATTTTTATGTTAATAATTTGCTTTCTTTAGTTTTTGCATTATTTTTGGGCATGAACTTCATTGATTTAGCATGATTATTCTAGAATTTTCAACATGCCACTTAAAATCATCCTTGCGCTGCCATCTTTAGTTTTTTTTTTTTAGGCCATTAATCTTAGTCCCAATTTGTATATAAACACTCCCATTCTGTCCAAACTCCATTTTTAGATTAATTGAATCATTTTCTTTTCACTAGTTTTTGCATTCATTTAGGTACCAAGTATTTGACTAAAATATTTTGATTATCGTAAAACTATGCATAATGCCAATACATACTCATTTTCTTTCTTGTTTTGTTTTATTTCAGCAAACATGTCATCTTCAAGTGGAAAAAAAGGTGTCGTCCCTACTTCAAAGAAGCGAAAGAGGCCCAGTGGTTCATCCGTCAAACCCACAGTTGAAGTTCGCCATCCTTTTATTCAATTTCTATAGAACTCCCAAGAAAAGTTATTTTAGATTCTGCGAGCACGACCTTTAGGAGCCGGAAGATGCATTGATTGGGCCACCTTAGAGCAGGTCCACCTAGCAGATGAGGTCTGGGCCTTATTAACGATGGACCCATGGGAGCAGTTCTTTCAGATTGTGGAGCCTACCTATCTCGAACTCACCCTCGAGTTCTGCTCCACATTTCACCTCTAGACAGTGATGAGCTGACACGACGATCCAGGGACGATCGAATTCCGTCTCAGAGGCCTTGTTCTTCAGTTTAGTTACCAAAGTTCAGTACAGCACTCGGCCTGTTCACTGAGCAGTTTTTGGAGGAGGAGAACCTCTACGAGCTCCACCGCCACATCCATCTATCACCATCTAAGTGTTGGGATTAATGAATCACGTGTTTTTCAAAGCATTACTATTCCTGAGTGCAGGTTCGGTGATTCATGCCATGTCGGATGAGCAAGATATGCGGAAGATGGGGGGGCTTGCCTCCTCGTTCCCTTTTACCTATGCCATGATGCTCATGGGCAGCTTATCTCTAATTGGATTTCCTTTTCTAACTGGATTTTATTCCAAAGATGTGATCTTAGAGCTCGCTTACACTAAGTATACCAGTCCCTACATCGGCCACATACGACCCTAGTCGCTCCAAAGCAACCAATCTCGCCCCATCTCTGAGGTACATTCATGCCTTACTCGCACACACATTGACGGGTAGACGAGAGAGTATCGGCATCATCAATGCCCATGACGCCTACTTTTTATGGAGCATGGCGCATATTCATGTGATCGATCTCGCCTACTTCATCACTCATGCCATCCAACACCAGACGGAGCGACACCGCAGGGGCGTGATATCTATGGGCCCGTACATCACTCGACTAGCCTGCCACTTCAGACTACTTAACACCGCAGCCCAAACATCCTCCTACACCTTGATTGGCCATATGTCCCCACAGGGCATCCAAACTATGTTACACATGAGGATGATCCAGTGCCGACATGAGACCGATTCTCCACAATATCGTCTACTCCGAGATATCGAGCAAGAGGACCCCGAGGACATTACTGATGATGTCCCACCACTGCAAGAGGAGGCACTGACAGAGCCACCACCCCCTCACCGCCCAGTTCATACGGCAGCTTCATATTCTGACATACCCGAGCACCTCACACAATTTAAGCAGCAGTGCCTGCAATGCTTCGATCACATCGACGCTACTCTTAAGCGGATATGCCAGCATCTACACATCTCATTACCGCCCCTACCTCACGGACCATCTGAGGATTAGAACTTTCTATTCCTCTTATCTTTTTTTTATTTTCCTTTTTATTTTTCTGTTTTATTTTATTTTATCTTTTTCATTATTTGAATTTTTGAATTGTTAGAACATAGTTTACTTTATTTTAATTTCTTCATATCAGTTATTCCCTAACAAACACTTTCTGATAATCTAATTTCCCTAAAACTGACAAATGCTTTCACAGTTTCAAAAGAGCTCTGCAGCTCAAATCCAAAATCTAATAGCAACCTTAGCCACCTAATACTGGCAAACATACCTTCTCGACATAGCAGCTATGGACAAACAACTGCTACCACCACCAGAGTATCTACCTCCGCACCTTCATTTGTCCCAGACACTCTATAGCTACCACTACCTCAAGGAATTCATCCAATTTAGGGAATTTCACTTCTTTCTCTATCTTATGATATTATGCTTCTATTGCTACTAATGTATCTTTGTACATTAAGGGTAATGTACATCTTAAGTGTGAGGGGGAAACTTACTTTCAGTCATTGCATTCTCTTTGAAACCCCTGAACATTTTTACAACTAACATTTTGCATTGTTCTCAAAATTTCGAATTCTTACTTTCATTCTTTGCATTATCTTCAATCTCCTATTAGGAATTAATTCTGATTGATTTATGATTTTTATTGATATGTTGAGAATTAAGACATAGGTACTTATGCTTTGATTATTCAAACATTAAGACATTAGGGAATCAAGCATGATAAGTTGAAATTTTTGAGAATTTAATTTTTTTCTAGGTTGTTTTCCCTAATTTTAAGTGCTATCTTGAGATTTGAAATTCGCAGGATTGACATCAAAAAGCCATAATTCTGGTGAGATTTTTGAGCCTTTTGAGCATACATTCTTTCGTGCTCACTTTTATTGTTACTTTTAGTGAGTCAATACTGATTTGTTATTCTAGAACTTGCTTCGATTATACATGTTGAGACCACCATTGATTTGATATACTGATATGATAAAGGCACTTAGGTTTAACCCACTTACTCCATAAAAGCCTACCTCCATAAATTAACCCCTAGTGATCCCCATTGAGCCTAACAACCCATTCTTTGACTCACCTCTAATATTAACCTATAACCCATTTTTGTTGAATTCCATTCAATTATTTTGATCCCTATTTTTGTCGAGATTTGAGTTGAATTATTATCTAGCTTTGTTCTCTTTTTCAGTTTGTAAAATTTGTAAATATTCAAAGTATGATATTTGATTTGTTCTTAAAAAAATGTATATACAATTAATTCAGTTGTAATCTGTAATAGTTCAATAGTTTTTGCATGTTTCTACTATAAGCTATTGAATCCAGAATGATGTCATCATAAGGCTTAGCTCGAGGAATATGTTCTAGTGATAGAGATTTTTCTAGCTAGATGATTTTTCAATTCAATCTCGATTTTAACCCTCTTTTTTAGCTTGTGACAACACCCCTAACCAAAGCCCCATTACAACCATTGAAAGACCTATTGATCGATGTGTCATATCAATATATAGTGGTGGAGATTTGATTTTCTTCCAAGCCTATGGTAATAAATTTTCAAGTTGACTAAGGAGTGCTTAATTCTTGAACCCTAAACACTTTGAGTGGATAGAGTGAATCTTTAGTGAGGATGTCAAATCTCATTGATTTTGATTGAGAGGTGATTACTTAAGAGAAGGGAGGAAACCTATGTTTCTGTGATAAAGTTCGCAAACTTAGAGTATTTGAATCTTTGATGTTCTTCTGGTTGAATTTTCATTGTATGATTACTTGTGGATTAGTTTGAAACATTATTGATAAGGATTATAAGTTTAGAAAAATGATTCTTAATTGTGAGTTCAGATTTTGCTTGAGGACAAGCAAAGGCTTAAGTATGGGGGTATTTGATAAACGATAGATTATACATGTTTTTACCTTATGCTTAGCCTAATTTCTGGATGAATTATCATTGAATTTGTGGAAATTGATGCTCTTAATCTCTTTATTTCATGGTTTATACTCAGGTGATCATAGGGAAGTGAAAAGAACGAGAAACGGGCCAAAAACAGAGAAAATGGACCAAAGTATGAAAACAACACGGCCTGGAGGTTCGCCACACACCCGTGTCCCATGGCCGTGCCATCTTAGGCTCGAACACGGCCCACACCCGATGAACACGGCCAGACCACACGGCCGTGCCACCTTAACAAGCCCGAGCATGGCCTGGGCATTAATCCACATAGGCGTGGCACACAGGCGTATCCCTGTCGTGAGGAAGTTCAATTTCACTCAGAAAAGGCTACTTAGGGGCTAAGAAAGGCATTTAAAGCTCTATATGAAGACCCTAGGGGGAAACTGCTAAGGGTGCTTTTTCTCCCTAAAAAAGGTACTTTTCTCCCCTCAAGAAGGTGATTATTTCCCGCCAACGCAGAGAGTAGAAGCAAGGAATTACTCCAAGGAAAGTCGATTGATCCATCTCAGAAGCTGAATTCTCCTTCAAAGACTGAAGATCTCCCTTCAAATTCCTACAGGGGTTTTTGGGTTCTTTATATTTTATTATCATTATTCTTCTGAGATGTTTTCTTTTATAATTATGAACTAAATCCCCCAAATACTTGAGGGGGATGAAACCTAAGACAGATCTAGTTATTATTTTCTCTTGAATTATATGATAAATATTTGATTTATTCGTAATTGTGTTTTTAACTCTTAAATTGATATTTCCAGGACATTGATTTAAGTCGAATGTGCTTATGTAGAGGAGCAAAAGTCCCTGCATAGGAGTAGATCCAACACAATTAAGCGGAGTTGATCGCAATCCTAGAGATAAGACGATGAAAATCTACCAGATTAGGGTCAAACCTAATAAGGGAGTCCATAGAACGAGTTAAGGCAACACTAGGGGTTTTAATTAGAAAAAGATTTCAATTAATCAACCTAAGGTTAGTTGTTTTTAGTCTCGAGAGAGATGTTAACATAAGTTAGGGATTTTTACAGATCAAGTCAAGTGAATAAATCGTCTAGAACAAGAGTTGATAACAAGTGAAGTCTAGGTGGATTCTCCCTTGAGTATTTTCCAAATCAATCAGTTTCCACTAAGAGTTTTTCCCCAATTTTCTTTTTGTGCATTCTTCGCTTAGTCTAATAATTAGTTTAGTTTAATAAAAATCCCATTTTATTTCTAGGTTAAATAATAGAAAGAAAGTTAGTACTAGTACTTTTGGTTCCCTTGGATACGATATCTCGTTCTTGCCCTAACTATAATACTGTTCAATTGGTGCGCTTGATAATAGTTAGTTTCTGGTGTAATCATTTACTTTAAATTTTATTACTTCATATCACGCATATCACCTGCCCATGGCCTCTCAGTGGCTACTGACCACCTCTCAGTGGCTGAACATGACCCTGTCCTGCAGCTTGCATTTGACCAGGCCTTTGAGTACAATTTTTAACCTAATGATCCATGGACCCACATCTGAAGCAAGCTCCAGTTCTTTTCTAGCATTCACCCTGGAGAGATCTCCCACAATCTGCACAAGGCTATGGTCTAATAATAGCAATAGGAACTGCTCGGATTGGCCCATCAAATCTGGCCTTCTTAACAGGCCATCCTAAAGAACCTGAGGGCCCTAAATCCCTCTAATATCTGCCTTTTTCTTTTTTGCAGTTTTGGCGTTCTAGGCACTTTACATCCTCAGTAATCATTGCCTTTTCTACCAATGCACCTCTAAGGAGCTATCACTACTTGCAACTCATTCTGTAAGCCATCCTCAAAATGCACACAGCGTTTATACTCCTACTATCCCATGGGCATAGCTACTCAATCGCAGGAACTCTACCTCATATTCCGCCACAGTCTTATTCCCCAGGGTCAGGCCCAAAAATTCTTTCCTCCAAGCGTCCATATAACTCGCGCCCATGTACTTCCCTTGAAAGGCTGACTTAAAGAAATCCTACGTCAAACAGTCGGCCTACGTACCCTCTCTTACAGTGAGCCATCATTGGCAGGCCTCGTCTCGCAGTAAAGATACTGCTCCTTTTAACTTCTATTCCACAATACAGTCAAGGTCATCCATTATCTGTTCGGTAGCCTCTAGCCAATATTCCACCACATTTGGGGCTACACCAAAAACACCCGTGAAGATTTTCGCTCCATTAGAACGAAGTCACTCTATAATTGACCCTTGGCACATCGTTCTAGTACTAGCTCTAGCAACCCTTGCTAAAACACGGAGCATAGCTTGGGATAGAGCATTATCCCCTACTTCTCGATTATGAGACCCCATTTCAATCACTGGTGAAACTAGTGCCTCTCTAGCAGGCATGTGGCTCGATGCTGAAGACCCAGCTCTAACACTTCCTCAGCCTCTACCGCGGCCTCATATACCCCTTCCGCGAGTACCTCTTGTGCTCATATCGATATGCACTTAATCTGATTTAAAAGTTTTATGAATCAGCTCATAATTCCAGTAATTTTTAATAGATATGTTATGAAAAAGCAGTAGTTGAAGTTTTGTTTTCACAGAATGAAATCTCATTACAGTTTTCAGTCTACTACAGTTTTGGTTTCCTGCAGTCTCAGTCTACTCTAACTATGGAGTTTCAATACTACTATCTATAGTAGCCTCTCAGTATAACATTTCAGTCTACAATAGTAAACAATGTTAGAGAACTTACAGATTTGGCGCCGGAGACTCAGTGTGCCACACTTCTAGTAACAACATTCTAAAACAACTCAGATTCTTTGAAATCATCTTTTTCAAAATAAGACTTTTAGAAAAATTATCAAAACCCATTCCACAGTCAAGTTTTTCAACCTGGCTCTAATGCTACTAAATGTAACACCCCAAACCTGGCCTAGACGTTATGGCCGAATCTGGCATGTCACATCAAAGTGTCGTAAAAGAAATGGTATTGTCGGTAAAAGTTCATTTAATGTTTAAATCTTTTTGTGTTTGTGTTTAGCAAATCATCCTGTCAAAAGCTTTCCAAAATTTAGACTTGTTGGCAAAAATTCGATTTTAATTTAAAACCCATCTAGTTTTTGTTGCTTGAGAAAAATTCAGCAAATTACGTTATTATGAGTTGAAAACATCTTAGCAAACTGATTGCCATATTTGTTATCATTCATTTCCTAGATAGATCAAAACTGCGAAAGCATTTCTCATTGAAAACCAAGAAGTTTAAAATGCGTGTTTTTCTTTGAAAACAGTCATTATTTTGAAAACTCATTTCACTACTCTAGCAGGTTAAAATACGAAATCAAAACCCAATAAAAAAATTAAATCCACCAAATGGCCTTATTACATAACCAAAACCCAATATGAAATTTAAATAACTAAAGTCAAAAGCAAAACATCTACGATCGTGTGGCCACCTTCGAGTCCCTCTCCAGCCCAAATCATCTAAGGCTAGGGATTACCTGTACAGTTAAAAGAAAAGGGTGAGTTTGCGAAAACTCAGTGTGTAATCCCCTATCAGTTAAACAGTAAACAGTGTAAGCAAAAACAATCTGGGCCTGAGCCCTATTTAGTAATAGAACAGTCTGGGCTTTAGCCCTATACAGTAACAGTGTGGGACTAAGCCCAATATAGAGTTAGTATAGTACAATAATGCAACCTATCCCAATCCAACCAACACACCACCCGTACCAACCAACACACCATGTGGGGATAAAATCGACCCACCCACTCAACACACCAATATTGCGGCAAAGCTGCTAGTAATAATAATGTAGCAAAGCTGCTAAAGATAGTAAACATGGCGAAGCCACTAGAATCAGAAGATGTGGCAAAGCCACCAGTAATAGAAAATATGTGGTAGAGCCACTATACAGTACTTCCTCCATATCAGAGTCCCAACCCGATGTAGTATGTCGTGACATAAATATTACGTGTATGCAGTGTGCCACACTTAGTATTAGTCATATAAATATCATACACACATCAATCAACCTACCACTAGGGGTATAATGGTCTTTTAATCAATTAAGGGTAAAACGATAATTTTACCCCTTAGGGGTATTTTGGTCATTTTACTAATTGTGGGGTCTCAGTACAGATAACGACCCTTTTGAAGGTCTACAGTCGTCTCGAACGAATCAAATAACCTAAATGGTCATAACAGTGTAAATGGGCCCAAGGCCCATTACTCAACTTAAGTGGGCCCACACGCTCATGTGGCCCATTTAGCCCAAATTCAGTCATGGTTACGCGAACTTCATAGCCCAATCTACTAATTTCCACTTACTGTGGATTTTATCCATGTGGGCTGTCTAGCCCATTGGGCCCACACGGCCCATTTCGACCCAACAAATCCCAAAACAGCCCAAGTGCTCTAAAACGCTCGCGGCGGCCTCTACAGCTATCGCCCTGTTTTGTAGGCTTGGTTCACCACACGAGCTATCACATGCTCACGAGGTTTCGAAAGCCGAAGTTCCAGCATTTTGGCTTTTGCCAATTCACAGTAGATAGGGGTGTGAGAACACATATTTTTGGTTTTTGACAGTAACAAAATGGTGTACAGTTACACACTTTTTTCGTGAAGTCGAGAGAATTGTTCACGCCCTAAGCCTACATTTATTCCAACATTTGGTTAGTCTCTTACTTTTAATCGATCCTAATCATCTAATCTCCAAAAACAACACTCTTGCTTACCTTGACCAAAAGAAGTGTGGCCAAATATGCCTAGATGGGTTAGAGTCGACCACACGTATCTTGGCACTTAACTACATACATGACAGATTAATAGATAGAACCGATTAAAAAGTAGCCCAAAACCCATATAGATAATACTTCTAGAAACTAAGAGTAATCGGCCTACACCCAACACAACAAGGTATCGAAAATACCTTAATCAAATATTAGGGAACATGGTTTCGATAGTTTGAGAATGCTTGCGCTCTTCACTCCTTAGTACTACGTAGAATCCACGAACACACATATGGAAAAGGAAGCCACCATTCGGCAATCACAGAGTACTAAGGAAGGGTATTCAGTTTTAAGAAAATAATAGAAGAAACGGAGTTGACAGATCACCAAATGATACACTTACCGATTCATCAGAACGCTTGCAAACCAAAACAACTTATTAACAGCAGAGAAGCACAATATTCGACCAACCAATAATACAGGGTAACCCGACAGAGGATTCAAGAAAAGCAAATACTGCCACCACCATAAAATATTAAGAACGAACAAAGTAGAAATACACTAGTTAGAAGAAGAAAAGAATAAGAGTACAGAAATTAAATGAAGGACAAAGGAAAAGGGAATTGATTCGGCCTATATTGCGAAAGGGAGAAAGAAGGAAAATGATCGATAGAAACTCAAGAATGAAACAGGGGGTTCGGCTAAGAGAGAAAATTGAATGGAAAAAGGAAAAGGGATTGTATTCAGTTTAGAAGAAGAACAGAAAATAGAGGAATTAGAGGAAAGTATTTGCCTAAGAAGAAACAGATAGGAGAAAGAAAAGAGAAACAAGTTCGGCCAAGGAAAATTGAAAGATGAGTGGAGAGTAGCAAAAAGAACACAAATGGCTTATCATAGAGGAAGAGAGATAATACTCGGCACCAAAAAAAGGCCTAAGAATGAATACCTATTCGACACACAGAACTTCACTAATCAAAACCTGAAAGAGCACTATACTCGGCCACTAAAACAAATGGGCAAGAATCGAGACTGGAAACTGACCAACCCCACCAATTTTCACCCCTAAATTTCGAAAATGCAAAGAGTGGAAGAGTTCAAATTCGGCTCAAATCTCCCCCCGTATCACTCCACCAATTTCTCCTTGATACTCTCCACATTTTTTCCATAATCCACTCCTTCTATAACACCTCTTACCCGTGTTCAATGCTGAAATAGGGTATGAGGCATCACTGGATTTATACACTTACAAATACACAAAACTGGCTATAAAATTTCTTTCAATTTAGAATCTAATCACATTCTTATCATATATATACATATATTCAAGTCCTTATACATTTCATAAACTTATAAATATTTTGAAAAAAATTTTTAATACTAACGTTAGCCTGATAGTGTGATAGTATCTCCGGCGACCTCCAACTCGAGCTATCTTCTAAAACTCTATAAGAAAAAGGAAGGGAAGGGAGCAAGCATTATAGCTTAGTAAGTGAATATGTAAACAATAATAATAATACATTATTAATGGCATTTATAAATCCCAAAATATGTTTCCACAATTATACAATCTTAATCTCACATGAAATTATCATTTACTTAAAATTAGTACAAGCTGTCCATTCGTGTCCCAGTCACTATATTATTTTTATCCAGAGCTACAGAGCTCCAAATTAAGATCCGTAAATTTCTCCAGAAACTAGACTCATATTTCTTCTTACCATAAAAATTTTAGAATTTTTGGTTGGGCCAATTAATACATTTTATTCATTGAAGTCTCCCCTGTTTCACAGTTCAGTAGCTCTGACCACATTTCAATTTCTCTTTATAAAAAATTCTAAAGATGTCTACGTTTGTTTCTTTCGAAAATAGACTCAATAAGGAATCCAACCATATAAATTATGTTCCTTAACTATTTTTTTGAAATTTTTAATGATTTTTACAATTGAGAATAGGGGATCACGAAATCAATCTCAACCAGTCTTACAAAAATATAAATATCTCAAGATACAAAAATCCTTTGTTTTCTTTGTTTGGTTTATATGAAAATAGATTCAATAAGCTTTAATTTCATATCCCATTCCACTTCTAACTCAATTTATACCATTTTTGGTGATTTTTCAAAGTCACTCCCCTGCTGCTGTCCAAAACTGCTATATTTCCAATTTCACCTTTTTCATATATTCCCTTGTATCAATTCTTTCATAGTAACACTTAACCATATCAAACGTACCAAAGTTTGATCATTTATCTAGCACATTGCTTACAACACATATATTCATGCCCTTATACTTAACCATATCACCACAATTAATAGATTTTCCCGTTGAACACATCGGAATAGTAACAGATAATCGGTGGCCTGCACATAGTACCACCCTTGTAGCCGAAGCTAATTGGTGCACATAGTAGCCTGCACTTAGTACTACACATGTGACCAATATCATCTGATACACGTAGTAGCCTGCACATAGTACTACACACGTGATCGAAATAATCGAGTACGCATAGTGGCCTGCACATAATACTACACATGCGACCCATCCATCTGGTACACGTAGTAGCTTGCACTTAGTACTGCAAACGTGACCTAAACCATCTTGAACACATAGTAGCCTACACATAGTACTACACATGTGTTCTCACAACAGGTCATTTATATCTTTTCTATTCCGAAGGTTCAACCGGGAAATTCTTCACTTTTCAACATTTTACCAATTCATCCATAATCAATTTCAATTCATAATTTACCTCAAGTGAGCATTCAATATACAACCGTAACTCATATAATAACAAAATATTATAACATAGATAAAAACGATACATTATTTACATATAAACTTACCTTGGTGCAAAATATAAAAATTTTGCAATTTAGTCCACAATCTTTTTATTTTCCCAATCAAGGTCGATTCCACATCTTTCTTGATCTAAAATAACACATTTAGCTTATTTAATACTCACATTTATCAAAACAGTCCTTAACTCTAACTTTCAAAAAATTATAATTTTGCCCCTAAACTTTTGCATATTTACACTTTTGCCACAAAGCTTAGAAATTAAACTTTTTCCCTAATTCTTATGTTTTAAAACATGCTGATCATTTACTTACTAACAGAAACATCAAATTCTCACTCTAACATATACTTATGAACATTAGGTATTTTTACCGATTATGTTGTTTTACTCGTTTTTCACTTAAAACCGAATAGCACAAGTTGTTCAACATAATTTAAAACCTCATAATCTATCATAAAACATCAAAATCCAAAATTATTCAACATGGGTCAATTTTTAAAATCAAACCCTAGCTCAAATTAATGGTAGAAATAGAGAAATCATGTTACCGGGATTTCAAAAACGTAAAAATAATTAAAAACAGGGCTAGAACAGACTTACAATCGAGTTCAGAAGCTTGAAAAACCATAGCCATGGTTTCTCCATGCTATTTTCGGCCTTGAGGAGGAAGATGAGCAAAAATTGGCTTTTAATTTGATTTTTTAATTCATTTAATCATTAAATGACCAAAATGCCCCTAACTTAAAAAAATTCTTTTTCACCCATTTCATGTCCATCTTTGTCCAATAAATTAACCAATGGTCTAATTACCATTTAAGGACCTTAAATTTAAAATTTCATAACAATTGGACACCTCTAACATGTAGAACTCAACTTTTGCACATTTTACAATTTAGTCATTTTGACTAAATTGAGTGCCCAAACGTCGAACTTTGCGTACGAAATTTTTACAAAATAATTTCATAAAAATGTAAACCATAAAAATATAAATAGAACCCATTTCAATTAAACACCTACTTTTGCAATTTAGTCCAATTTATCAAATTGGACAAACAAACAATAAAATTTTGTAACGAAAATTTCACAAAATATTGTAAACACAAAATAAATTATAAAACTCAATCGGAATAAATATTTTGACCTCAAATTTGTGGTTTCATAACCACTATTTCGTTTAGGCCCTGTATCGAGCTATTACACCTTCAACCACTCCAAATCCTTTGATTTCCTCTCTTTAACCAATTCCACAACCATCTCAGTAGAGTTTTAGTCTAACTCTACCTCTCTCACCACATGGAAATAAAATAAATACCTTGTATGCAATGGGATTTGAACCCAAGCTCTCCCAATTGCCAAAACACACCATTTGCCACCAGGCCACAAGGCTTTTTGTGACAAAAATCATGCGCAATTATTTATAAAGCCTATGTGCCAGTGTCCAGATTCATTTAAGAACAAAAACTAAAAATTTTTCCAAAGCCAAAGCTTGAACCCAGGCTTTACAAACACCCCAAAACACACCCAAATCACCTAGCCAGCACGCCAAACATGTATTTTATGTCAAAACATGCAAAATCACAACCCCTATACTTTTGGAGCATTACATATATGGTTTGGTATTAAAAGATATTTTGTTATATCCGAACATGGTAAGGGTTATTTTAATATGTTTTCCATATGGTATGTAATATTTGTGTTTTGAATATATATATATATATATATATATATTTATATTTGGATAATGATTTATTTTTTGAGAAGTATAATTTATATCATGAACTAGTTTGGAAATTGTTATAATGGACTTGTGTATTCGGTTATAAGATGAAAACATATGAGATGGTTACTATCAACTTTGTGATTCGGCAATGATGGTATAAGAAGTAAAATATTGAATATAAATTATGGCTGAAATGGCTATATATATAGTTTCATTTGTTAATTGAAAATTTATGAATGTGTATAGGAGGATTTTTATTAGTTGAATAGATAAGAGAAGAATTGGTTTTGTGTATGATATTTTAGTATGGTGCATAACTTGTGAAATTGACATATTTTGATTTGGCATTAATATTTACGAAATTGATTTATTAAGTCATATAGAAATGATTACATTAATTGTAGGTATATTAATGACCAAATAAATTATGTAAGGATAGTTAGTATTTTGCATATAAATCTTTGTATGTTTTGACTTGGTAATATTGATTAAAAATGGTCCATTATAATTTGGTAATATGCGCATGAAATTGATTTGTAAAAGGAATATTTTTGGCCATGTTATAATGTTAGCTTTATCTTATATAATAATAAATATTGTACTATGTTGTAAGGTGATATGATATAATATACTAATGTATATTGATTGTGTTTCTGAAAGCCAATGCTGCATATATTCTATATGTGTAACATCCCGAAACAGGGCCTAAATGGAACAGAGTTGTGAAACCACAAATCTGAGATAGAAAAGTTTATTACGATGAAATATCATGATTTACCGATTGATTAGATGCATGTGTTAGACTACCGATAAGAAATTTTATAGATTGCATGTTTAATTTGTCTATTAGAGCTTATTTGTAAAAGTTGCTGTAACAGCCTGATTTAGGGCCTAAACGGAATGATAGTTTTGGAACCATGAATCTGAGGTCAAAAAAAATTATTCTGATTTAGTTTTAAGGTTTATTTATTGATTGAGTAATTGTGTGAAATATTTGTGAAGAAATTTTATGTATAGGTGCCTAATTTGATAATTAGGACTAAATTGTAAAAATTGTAAAATGTGAGTTCTAGATGTTAAAGGGGATTTAATTGAAATGAGTTCTTAAAGTAGAGGTCCTTATTTAGCAATTAGAACATTGGATAATTTGGTGGACAAAAATGGCCATAAATAAGACAAATTTGAAACAAAAGCCTTTAAGGGTATTTTTGTCATTTGGTAATTAAAAGAATTAAAAAGGGAAAATAAAGCCAAAATTGGTCCATCTTCTTCATGGAGGCCGAATATAGCATGGGGGAAGCCATGGTTAGGGTTTCCAAGCTTTCCAAGCTCAATAGTAAGTCCGTTCTAGCCTCATTTTTAATGTTCTTTAGGTTTTTGGAATCCCGGTAGCTCGATAAAGCTTATTCTAGCCATAATTTAGGCTAGGGTACATATTTGGAAAAATACCATAGGTGAAAAGTGTTTATTTTGATGTTTTATGAAAGAATATGAGGTTTTAAATTATGCTAGACAAATTGTGCTACTTGGTTTTAAGTAAAAATGAGTAAAAGGGCTTAATCGGTAAAAATACCTATTGTTCATAAGTACATGTTATAGTGGGAATTTGAGGTTGATGTTGGTAAATAAATGATCATCATGTCCTAAAACATAAGAATTTGGGATAAAGTTTAACTTCCGAGCCTTGGGGCAAAAGTGTAAATATGCAAAAGTTTAGGGGCAAAATTGTAATTTTGCCAAAGTTTAAGTTAGGGACTGTTTTGAATACTACATTAATTAAATAAGTAAAATATGATGTTTTAGATCCCGAAAAATGAGATTTGGACCTAGAACGGGAGAAAAATTGAAAATTGGGAAAGTTGGTAAAATGGTCGTTTTGGAATCGAGGTAAGTTGATATGTTTAATAAGAAATTAATTATGCATATTTGGATGTTAAATTGGTATTTTAGCTATAAATATTTTAGTAGTGAATTTCAGATATAGTAATTATTGTTCGATAATAATTCGGCATTGAAAAGATAAATTATAAAAGGTTACATGTAAGCCCATATCTGAAATATGGCCTTGTATGATATTGAGAAAGTATAGAAAAACATAGTTTGAAGGGGATAAGTTGAATCGAAGAGGAGTCGATAGATAAAAAGTATCAGAAAGCCCCATTTGAACCTTAGGAATGTTTAGGATACGAATGTCATGACATTTGGGGTTATCAGACAAGACAGGAATAATCCATGTAAGTCCATATCAGACATATGGCTTTGGTAAGACAGGAATAATCCATGTAAGTCCATATCAGACATATGGCTTGGAAAGACAAGAATAATCCATGTAAGTCCATATCAGACATATGGCTTTGGAAAGACAAGAATATCTCCTGTAAGTCCATGTCAAGAACATGGCATTGGCAGGCTATTATCAGGCGGGAAAACCCGGGTATCCTTAGTATTCCAAGTGGTTCAACGGGCTAATGTACATGTTAAATTACAGGAAGGTTCAGGTAAAGAAACGATAAACAGGTCCAAGTGAGTTAGTAAGAACACCATAGTTATTAGTTGAGGAAACTTTCAACAAAGGAAAGGTAATTTATGTTTATGAGTTTTCAATTTACACCATGAGAATGGCATAAGTTGAAACATCTTAATATCAGGAAGGAATATGACTATGATCAGTGAGATGATGTAGGCATGCAAGGGAAATTAGTAAGTGATGAGCCTATAGTATATAGAGCCTTTGGTAAGGCCACAGATAAGTAAGTTGGGAAAGTAAGAATTTAGTAGTATTTATTCAAGCTGAAACAGCTTAGTAGTAAGCTAAATTTATTGTTACTGCTTATTACTTTACATGTGAATTTACTAAGCTTTATAAGCTTACTTCTTTTCCTTTCCCATATTTCAGAGTACTTAAAAGCAAGATCGAGTTAGAGGTCGTCGAAGATCGCTTCACACTATCGATTATCAAGTTACCAAATGTGTATCTTCATTTACAAATGTCCTAGTTTATGGCATGTATAGGGACTTAATATTTAGTAAATGTCAATTATGATATGGCCAATGTATGGCAGGTAAATATTTGATAAGGATTAGATATTGAAATAGCTAATTAAGAATATGTTTTGATGTTATGTATGCCTAAATGAAAGTGAATACATGGAAATCATGAAAAAGTGAAGTTAGCATTAAAACAGTATTAGATAGTAGTAGTGACATGAATTTGAAAAATTACTAAAAAATAGTAGACATGGGATTAGATGGTGAGTGAGACATAGAATTAAAGCTCATGAGTCTATTTCCATTTGAAAGAAACAAGGGAAGCAAAGGAGTTGTAAATTATGAGTTATAAGAATTTGAGTGAGACTGCTCCAGATTGATTTCGGGATCCCCTGTTCTGATTTTAAAAACTCACCATAAATTTTACATAAATAATTAGATGTTATAGCTTATATTCCTAGATTCCTTATTGAGTTTAGTTTGTAATAAAACAAGCAGCATTGTTATTTGAGTTTGGTACTGAGAGAAATCTATTTCATAGTGAATAGAGGTCAGGGCAGTTAAGCAGTGAAACAGGGGAAATTTTAAATAATAAACTGTACAAATTGGCTGAGTCAAAAATTCTAGAAAAAAAATTATTAAGAACATATATGAGTCTAGTTTCAGAGAAAAAATTACAGAATTGAATTTCAAGTTGCGAAACTCTAGTTATGATTTTTTTAGAGATAGTGACGTAGTTGGACAGCTTTATTATGGAACAGGGAAATGATATGTTTTGTTCCATTTAAGTAATCGGGAAATTTTCATTCATCCTGGTTGGTCCCGAATCATTTCAATTGTATGATTTAGGGTCTCGATGACCCTTTTAAGGGACATATTGAATGAATGGAAATAAATTAATTTTAGAAGCAAATTTTATACTCAGGTTGAGTAAGTTAAGTCTGGTAATGCATCATGCTCGACTCCGGCAACGGTCTCGGGTAAGGTGTGTTACAATATGACTTCGAATTTTATTGATAATTGTATTGATTTAAATTATGTGCTTAATGTTTAAAGAAATTTATGTTTTAGTTTTGGGATTATAACATGTGTAAATGTGAATGTTTGAAAAAAATTTGTGTCTCGTCCGGTAATATCTCGTAACCCTAATCCAGCGACGAATACGGGTTAGGGGTGTTACACGACCCAAATGGCCCAAATCATGTAGTCCATACGGTCTCGTAGACAGCCGTGTGACACATACTAGTTTTGGAAATAGCCTCTATTTTTGAGTTTTTTTTTAGTTCCAATCGATGTTTTGTGTTAGAATCACACACCTTAATATTTCCTGATGTAGCTTCATGAATAATTAATCTAGTACCTAAATTGACAACTCACACAAATTTATTAACACGACATTTTCTAACCTGATTGACCAAACTGGTATAACCATCATCAAACGAACCTTATTTACATAACAAAGCAACTCCTACCATAGTGAAAATTACTTGCTCTTGTGACAGCCCTATTTTGACCCTAGTTGGAAAGTGGTTTCGGAACCACAAAACTGAGTCATAAATTATTAAATACTTTATTCTATGTGCATTTTGTGTGAAATAGCATGTGTGATAAATTAAATGGGAGAAATTAATTATTAGTATGTTTAATTGATTGAAATTGGATTTAATTGTAAAATTCAGAAGATAAGATGGCCAAATTTTATAGTGGCCAAATGTTGAAGTTTAAATTGCATGTCCTCGCATGGCTATTTAACCATTTATCATAGTGTACGGTAGTGGAGGGTTGCCAAAATCATTATATATGTGTTTAATATTAATAAATTATAATATGATAGAATTTTGTCATATTAGAAAATATATTATTATATGAAAGTGGGAGTTAAAAACAAGGGAGCATGTTTTATCTTTTATTCTTGGCCAAAACTTGGTGAAAGAAAAGAGAAAATAAGTTCAAAGCATTCAACACCTCCTAATGCTAAATTAAGGTATGAATTGAATGTTGTTTTTAACAATTTTTGGATATTCGATTTATTTCTAAGTTCTTAACATTGCCCATGTATGGATTCTTAGATTGGGGATGATTCATGCTTTCGGCCATGAAAGATAGTTAGGGATGGTGGTTGTTTTCATGCTTTAGATTGTAATGGAGGGTGGTTAAGGTTTAAGTAGATTAATTAGACATATAGTACGGTGGTATGATAATTGGGGAATTTGGTTACATAATAGAGAATGTTCATGTTACCGAATAAGAAATTGAATGTTAAAATGTGTGGTGATTGAGTTGTAATTGATTAGAAGAGGCTTGAAATAAAGCTTTAGTGATGTTTGGTCCTCATGGATAAAATTGTAAGATTGAGTAAATCACCAATCATGTTGAAGAATTTTTGAATGTTTAATTGCACGAAATTCGGTCATGGGATATTTTAATTACAAGTTTGAAAAGTTGAATTTTAGTATATGTATGAACAATTGCCGAATGTGAGGTTGAGGAGGGATAGATGTAACACCCCATACCCGGCCTGGACGTTATGACCAGATCTGATGTGTCACATGAACCTATAACTAAGTTTACGACCTTTCGCTTGTTGTGACTTAGGTGATATTTTTAGTAAAACAGCAAGATTGTGAAAAATAATTTTGATAAGCCTTTAGGTTATCCATATTTGATATTTGTTGAGTTTTAAAAACCTTTTTAGGAGTTTGAAAAACCCGCGCAGCCTATAACTAGCAGTTTCGATAAAATATGAAATAAACCATAAAAGAAAAGAAAACCAATAAAGAAATTTAAATAGCGGCCTTATTACAATTAAAACCCAAAAATAAGATAATAAAATACTTAAAATGAAAAAGAAAACCGATTTGGCTGATGCTGTGGCCACTCCGAATCTCTCACAGCTCCAAGCCCACTATGGTTGAGGGTTACCTGCAGAGATGAAATAGAAGGGGGTGAGTTTGACAACTCAGTGCGTAACATAATCTCAACCATAGGCCAAAACAGATCAAGCCTCAGAGTCAGATTAATTGGGCCTTGGCCCATTACAGAAATCAGGTTAAGCCCATAGGCCCATAACAGATATAGATCAGATATAATATGCAGACAGAAAACCCAACCCAGATCCATCCATAACGCCCCCGTACCAGCCTTACACCATGTGGGGAGACTACTCGACCCACCCAACCGCTACACGCCACAGAAATTTGCAGCGAGGCTGCCAGATAAAATGTAACAGCCCTATTCCGACCCTAGTCGGGAAGTGGTTTCGAAACCACTAAACCGAGTCGCGAAAATAATTAAATGTTGAATCTTAGGATTTTTATGTGTGTGATTTTGCATGTGTAAAATTTGTATGCTCAATTATGTCATTAGTAGGTGGAATTTCGATTAAGGACTCATGTGCTAAAATCTAATAATAGGATGGGAAGAAAAAGAATGACTAATTAATGCATGAATTATAAAGGAAGGATTTGCATGTCAATTTTTCCAAATTAACACTCATGGCCGGCCAACTAAATAATGATGTCATTTTTGTTCAATTGAAATGATAGTGTGGAGAATTTATATGAATATTATATGCTTAAAATATTAAACAAAAAGAATTTAGTAAGTGGGAGGAAAAAGAAAAACCAAGAAAAATAAAAGATCATTTTCATGTTCTAATTGCCGGGAGAAGAAGAGGAGGATAGCAAGGTTTCGGTCGTCCATAACTCGATTTGGTAAGTGAAACCTTGAACTTTCCCTTTAAAATTTTGAGAACTTATTGATGATGAGGCTCTTTGTTAAACCCATGAAAGAATTTTTAAGTTCTTGTGAGATAGGGCATTCGGTCTTGTAGTAGCTTAATGGAGAAAGATGGCCATTCGAACATTGAGGGTGTTTTCTTAGTGTTGTTTGATGTTTTGTGCTTGGAATTAAATGATTAAGAAATTAGACTTGGAAAAATTTAGATGATTTTCGGCCAAGTATGAAAATGTAGGAAAATTAGAGCCTTGCCGAAATGGAAATTATGGAGTATCTTTATGAGGCATGAATAAGAAAATAATCCTTGGAGATTCGGTTATAATTTCAAGTGTTTGAGCTTGTAAATTTCCGAATGTGTTCATGGGGAGCCTAAATTGCTTATAAAATGGTTATGGAATTTATAATTTGAGTTATACTAAACTTGTATTGATATGTACTTATGTGATGGAATGTAATTGTTTATAACCTTGAATGATTCGATCAAGTTGGTATCTAAATGATGTGAATGATGTGTTTTGTGAATCTTTAGGATTCCATTTATATATTCGTAACTTGGTGGAGGTTTAATTAGGGATGTTATTAGAAGTCATAAACGATTATAGTATAATGAGTATGTGTATATTATATATGAATGATAATAATTCGGTTCGGCTTATTGAATATTAAACATGTGGTTACATTGGATGTTTGGAAATTTTGTAAGAACTTGGGTTCAATTGTTGAGTTATTGATGTTGTGGCCTTGTGAAAAGGAGGTAAACTGTTGTAATAATATGCATAGATGTTCCATATTGAAATAAATAAAATCATACTACAATAGTTGAAAGTATATTGAATTAGCTTAATTGTTGAACTTGTGCAAGATCACAAGGAGCAAACCTCGGCTAAAGGAAAGGAAAAAGTGGTTGACTAGCTGATCAGAAAATCTTGCCCCTCTTGAAACAAGGTAAGTCATGAGACTGTTTAATATTGAATTGTCTTGCAAACGACTCAATAAATAAGCCATGATTAGTATATGTACAAGTATGATCATGAGTCGAAATAGCACTATGTGTGCGTGTACATTAACGAATTCGAATGGCACTATGTGTGCGTACATTCGTGAGACTCCTATTGGCACTATGTGTGCGTACTTCCTAGAGTTCGAATGGCACTATGTGTGCACCCATTCGTGAGCTTCATATGGTATAAATTGTGAGTAGGTTTCGACCTCGAATGGCACTATGTGTGCGTACATTCGATGGACGGATGTAATATGGCATACTTGAGAATGGTGGAAGGATGTCATTGAATCGGTGAGTAAATTAATTACAATGGGTTCGATTTCATTTTTTTGTTCTCTCTAGTTATACGGGTAAGGTGACTAATGAAATTGTGTTAAAGATGGTAATATAGAGTGGTATTTAAATCCGATGGAAAGTGGCATATTGGTGTTTACCGAATGGATGTTAAAGGATTGTTGATTTTTTTTTTAGTGTGCTAGTTGAAATGTGGAATTCATTTCAATTTAAATGAGCCAATTTGGGCAATACGATTTATAGAGTTAGTCGAGCCAATTATGGTTAAACCGTTTGTGTGTTATTCAAATTGTTCGATAAATATTAAATGTTTTATGACTTACTGAGTGATAACTCATTATGTGTATTTGTTTTCTTTGTGGATAGATCTAAGAACTGTTGGAAGCTCGGGGCTCTTCCCTTTTGAAGTAATCACATCTATCAACGCTGGATTGGTACTTTTAAAAGTCTACCGTTAATTACTATGGCATGTAATAGCTATAGGTGGAACTCAAATAGATTAGTTAAACTCTTTTGATATTACTATGCCATGCGAATGTGGCAAGGTTGGAATTCCTAATAATTTCGCATTAATTTAACATTATATGTGATTGGTATGAGTGATGATGGGATGGTTTTGAACATCGTTAAAATAGTTATCCTAGTTTGATTCATGAAAACTTGCCATGAAGGATGAAAGTAGATGTTTATTTATATACATGTCTATTTTCTTATAACAGAAATTTAGTTGATCGACTGGTTTAATTCTCATTGAGATAGGTTACTCGGGTTAACTTTTATATTCGGCCCTGGAAAGGTTATATTACTTCCCGTGCAAGTTATGTATAATTTGAAACTACATCGCATCTAGTTGTTAATTTATATTTACCAAATGAATTGTAGCTTGCTCTCTTGTATGGGATTTACTTATTTATGAAAGTGAACATTTGATATTATGTTTGGGCCGAAGGTTTAAATTGTATCAGTCTTTTCGGGAATGGGTTAGGGGTGTTACATTTTATTGGTATCAGAGCTACGGTTTAGTCGATTCTAGGACTAACGTAACGCGTGTAAGTTTAGCTATACATGCCATAAGTGAGTAATTGATAGTGTGATGACTTCTAACGGTTAAACCTTGTTGTTTTGTTGTTTAGTAAATGGAACCTGATCCTGAGCGAGCAATAGCGGACGATGTTGAGAGTATAGCGCCTGCTCCTGCGCAAGGGGCGGTACCGGCCGACTCTCGACCCTCCGCGAATAATCAAGAGGATAGGGTTAGGCAAACCCTCTTTTCCTTAATGAATGAATGGTTTGCCCAGTATACTCATACAAATCCGGCTGCTCAACCACCCCCTAATTCAAATTATCCTCCTCCGGTACCTGTAATGCCTACACCCGCTGATCCGATGAGATTAAACAAACCCCCTGTGGATAAGATTCGAAAATATGGGGCCGAAGAGTTTAGAGCTACAGCAACTGATGATGCCGAGAAAGCTGAATTCTGGCTAGATAATACCATTCGCGTCTTCGATGAGTTATCTTGCACACCTGATGAGTGCTTGAAATGTGCTATATCGTTATTACGAGACGCAGCTTATTACTGGTGGAGAACTCTAAGTTCGATTATTCCAAAGGAACGAATTACGTGGGATTTCTTTCAGATAGAGTTTCGCAAGAAATATATCAGTCAGAGGTTCATCGATCGAAAGCGTAAAGAATTCCTTGAATTGAAACAGGGCGGTATGACTGTAGCTGAATACGAGCGGGAGTTCGTGAGACTCAGTCGCTATGCCCGGGAATGTGTTGCTGATGAAATAGCTATGTGTAAAAGGTTTGAAGAAGGTTTGAATGAAGACTTGAAGCTGCTTGTGGGCATTCTTGAAATAAAAAAATTCGTGATACTGGTCGAACGAGCTTGCAAGGCTGAAGAGCTTGGGAAAGAGAAAAGAAAGGCTGAAGCTGAAAGTAGAGATTTCCGTAAAAGAACAGCCAGTAAAGCTTCTTTTTCAGCTGCAAAGAAGTTTAAAAATGAGAGTAACAAGTCTAAATCGTCCGCGGGGATTTCTATTCGAGAGCGACCCTCAATGGATTCTCGAACTATTTTTGTAACCAGTGTTGGTAGTAATCGTCAAGATAGACCCGAGTGTCTCCAATGTGGCAGACGGCATGTGGGTGAATGCTGGGGCAAATCGATTAACCGAACTTGTTACAGATGTGGATCGCGGGATCATTTTGTTCGAGATTGCATGGAACCAGATGAAAGAAACAAGATGCAGAATGCAAGATCAAGTGGTACAACGGCTAGAGGTAGACCGCCAAGAACTGTGGGAGGTAGAAATAGCAATCAGAGAGGGAATTCCGAAGCAGCGGTTCGATCCGAGGCCCGTGCACCCGCTAGAGCTTATGCCATTTGTGCACGAGAAGAGGCATCCTCCCCTGACGTAATCACCGGTACATTTACTCTCTATGAAACTAGTGTACTTGCTTTGATTGATCCTGGTTCGACTCATTCGTATGTGCGTGAAACCTTAGTATTCAGTAAGACTCTGACAGTTGAGTCTACTGAGTTTGTGATACGAGTGTCAAACCCTTTGGGTCGGTATGTGCTAGTTGACAAAGTGTGCAAGAGATGCCCACTAATGATCCGGAACTTTTGTTTCCCTGCTGATTTGATGTTACTACCCTTTGATGAGTTCGATATAATTCTCAGAATGGATTGGTTGACCGTGCATGACGCGGTGGTGAATTGTAAACAAAAAGTAATAGATCTACGATGTTCGAATAGTGAGATGATCTGAATTAAATCAAGTGATGGAAATGGGTTGCTGATGATGATATCTTCTATGTTGGCTCGGAAATATGTGAGGAAAGGCTGCGAAGCTTATCTCACTTATGTATTAGGTAGTAAGATGACGGAACAAAAACCTGAAACCGTGCCTGTGGTCTGTGATTATTTAGATGTGTTTCCTGAGGAATTACCAAGATTACCACCTATTAGGGAAGTTGAGTTCGGTATAGAGTTAGTTCCGGGTACAACTCCAATTTCTATAACTCCGTATCGTATGGCACCGACCGAGTTGAAGGAGCTGAAATATCAATTACAAGAGTTGACCGACAAAGGCTTTGCGCGACCTAGTTTTTCACCCTGGGGTGCACCGGTTCTGTTTGTGAAAAAGAAAGATGGAACTATGCGAATGTGCATCGACTATCGTCAACTCAATAAAGTTACGATAAAGAATAAGTATCCGTTGCCATGTATAGATGATTTATTTGACCAGTTGAGAGGGGCATCAGTGTTTTCGAAAATTGATTTGCGATCTGGTTACTATCAGTTGCGAGTTAGAGATTTCGACGTACCGAAAACCGCCTTCAGGACGAGGTACGGACATTATGAGTTTTTAGTTGTGCCGTTTGGGCTCACTAATGCTCCTGCGGCTTTCATGGATTTGATGAATCGGGTGTTCCGACGGTATCTAGATCGATTCGTGGTTGTGTTCATGGATGATATTTTGATTTATTCAAAAGACGACTCGGAGCACGCCGAACACTTGAGGCTTGTGCTTCAGACCTTGCGAGATCATCAACTGTATGCAAAGTTCAGTAAGTGTGAGTTTTGGTTGCGCGAGGTCAGCTTCTTGGGACATGTTGTTTCCTCCTCGGGAATACGAGTTGATCCGAATAAAGTTTCAGCCATTCTTAACTGGAAGCCTCCAAGGAATATCTCAGAAATCTGTAGCTTTTTGGGACTCACCGGGTGTTCTCGATGATTGCGACACCGTTAACTAAGCTGCTACAAAAAGACGTCAAATTTGAGTGGTCCGAAAAGTGCCAGAAAAGTTTTGATCGGCTAAAAACTCTTCTGACGGAAGCTCCAGTGTTAGTTCAGCCGGAATCTGGTAAAGAATTCGTAATCTATAGTGATGCATCTTTAAATGGTTTGGGCTGTGTTTTGATGCAAGAGGGTCGAGTTGTTGTGTATGCCTCAAGACAGCTGAAGCCTCACGAGAGAAACTACCCGACGCATGACCTCGAACTAGCTGCCATTGTTTTCGCTTTAAAAATTTGGCGACATTATTTGTTCGGGGAGAAATGTCATGTGTATTCCGATCACAAAAGCCTCAAGTACTTGATGACACAAAAAGATCTGAATTTGAGACAGCGACGGTGGTTAGAATTATTAAAAGATTACGAGCTCGTTATCGATTATCACCCGGGAAAAGCTAACGTGGTTACAGATGCTCTAAGTCAAAAATTACTATTTGCCCTTCGAGCGATGAATGTAAAATTGTCGTTATCCGCTGATGATATGTTGATAGCAGAATTAAAGGCCAAACCCGTGTTGGTACAACAAATTGGTGACGCCCAGAAACTTGACGATGAATTGGTTGCTAAGCGGGCTCAGTGGGATTCTAAGGTGGATTCAAAGTTCCAAGTCGACGATAATGATTGTTTGAGGTTCAAAGGTCGATTGTGTGTTCCAAGAAATTTTGAAATTATTTCAACGATTTTAAATGAAGCTCATAATAGTCAAATGTCTATCCATCCGGGCAGTACGAAGATGTACAATGATTTGAAACTCCGTTATTGGTGGCACGGTATGAAACGAGATATCTCCGATTTTGTTACGAAGTGCTTAATATGTCAACAAGTGAAGGCTGAACATCAAGTGCCTTCGGGACTGCTCCAACCAATCATGATACCCGAGTGGAAGTGGGATCGAGTCACGATGGACTTCGTATCCGGCTTACCGCTAACACCGAGCAAGAAAGATGCCATTTGGGTTATTATGGATAGACTAACGAAATCAGCCTATTTCATCCCTATTCGTACGGACTTCTCACTCGATAAACTAGCTGAATTGTATGTCTCCCAGATTATACGATTGCATGGTGTGCCGACTTCTATTGTTTCGGATAGAGACCCCCGGTTTACCTCGCGATTTTGGAAGAAATTACACGAGGCATTGGGCACTAAGCTTCAGTTTAGCACTGCCTTTCATCCTTAGACCGATGGTCAATCTGAAAGAGTCATTCAAATACTCGAAGATATGTTGAGATGTTGTATTCTTGAGTTTAGCGGTTCGTGGGAGAAATACATACCGTTGATTGAATTTGCCTACAATAATAGTTTTCAAACGAGTATCAAGATGGCGCCGTACGAGGCTTTATATGGTCGTAAATGCCGTACGCCTTTGTTTTGGACCGAACTCAATGAAAATAAGTTATACGGAGTGGATTTAATTAAAGAGGCAGAACAACAAGTGAAGATAATCCGGGATAGCCTGAAAGTAGCAACTGATCGTCAAAAGTCTTATGCAGACCTGAAACGTAGGGACATCGAATATCGGGTTGGCGACAAAGTATTTTTAAAGGTCTCACCTTGGAAAATTTTGCTCCAGTTTGGCCGCAAAGGTAAACTGAGTCCAAGATTTATCGGGCCGTATGAGATCTCAGAACGGGTAGGACCTATGGCTTATAAATTGATTTTACCTCCTGATCTCGAAAGGATTCACAACGTCTTTCATGTCTCTATGCTCCGTCGATATAGATCTGACCCATCGCATGTGATCAATCCATCGGAAATTGAGATTCGGTCGAACTTGAGTTATGAGGAGGAACCGGTTAGTATTTTGGCTCGAGAGGTGAAAGAATTGATGAATAAGAAAATTTTGTTGGTTAAAATATTGTGGCGGAAACACGGAATTGAAGAAGCGACATGGGAATTGGAGGACTCAATAAGAAAGCGTTACCCAAATCTATTCACCGGTAAGAATTTTCAGGGACGAAAATTTCTTTTAGGGAGAGAGAGTTGTAACAGCCCTATTCCGACCCTAGTCGGGAAGTGGTTTCGAAACCACTAAACTGAGTCGCGAAAATAATTAAATGTTGAATCTTAGGATTTTTATGTGTGTGATTTTGCATGTGTAAAATTTGTATGCTCAATTATGTCATTAGTAGGTGGAATTTCGATTAAGGACTCATGTGCTAAAATCTAATAATAGGATGGGAAGAAAAAGAATGACTAATTAATGCATGAATTATAAAGGAAGGATTTGCATGTCAATTTTTCCAAATTAACACTCATGGCCGGCCAACTAAATAATGATGTCATTTTTGTTCAATTGAAATGATAGTGTGGAGAATTTATATGAATATTATATGCTTAAAATATTAAACAAAAAGAATTTAGTAAGTGGGAGGAAAAAGAAAAACCAAGAAAAATAAAAGATCATTTTCATGTTCTAATTGCCGGGAGAAGAAAAGGAGGATAGCAAGGTTTCGATCGTCCATAACTCGATTTGGTAAGTGAAACCTTGAAATTTCCCTTTAAAATTTTGAGAACTTGTTGATGATGAGGCTCTTTGTTAAACCCATGAAAGAATTTTTAAGTTCTTGTGAGATAGGGCATTCGGTCTTGTAGTAGCTTAATGGAGAAAGATGGCCATTCGAACATTGAGGGTGTTTTCTTAGTGTTGTTTGATGTTTTGTGCTTGGAATTAAATGATTAAGAAATTAGACTTGGAAAAATTTAGATGATTTTCGGCCAAGTATGAAAATGTAGGAAAATTAGAGCCTTACCGAAATGGAAATTATGGAGTATCTTTATGAGGCATGAATAAGAAAATAATCCTTGGAGATTCGGTTATAATTTCAAGTGTTTGAGCTTGTAAATTTCCGAATGTGTTCATGGGGAGCCTAAATTGCTTATAAAATGGTTATGGAATTTATAATTTGAGTTATACTAAACTCGTATTGATATGTACTTATGTGATGGAATGTAATTGTTTATAACCTTGAATGATTCTATCAAGTTGGTATCTAAATGATGTGAATGATGTGTTTTGTGAATCTTTGGGATTCCATTTATATATTCGTGACTTGGTGGAGGTTTAATTAGGGATGTTATTAGAGGTCATAAACGATTATAGTATAATGAGTATGTGTATATTATATATGAATGATAATAATTCGGTTCGGCTTATTGAATATTAAACATGTGGTTACATTGGATGTTTGGAAATTTTGTAAGAACTTGGGTTCAATTGTTGAGTTATTGATGTTGTGGCCTTGTGAAAAGGAGGTAAACTGTTGTAATAATATGCATAGATGTTCCATATTGAAATAAATAAAATCACACTACAATAGTTGAAAGTATATTGAATTAGCTTAATTGTTGAACTTGTGCAAGATCACAAGGAGCAAACCTCGGCTAAAGGAAAGGAAAAAGTGGTTGACTAGCTGATCAGAAAATCTTGCCCCTCTTGAAACAAGGTAAGTCATGAGACTGTTTAATATTGAATTGTCTTGCAAACGACTCAATAAATAAGCCATGATTAGTATATGTACAAGTATGATCATGAGTCGAAATAGTACTATGTGTGCGTGTACATTAACGAATTCGAATGGCACTATGTGTGCGTACATTCGTGAGACTCCTATTGGCACTATGTGTGCGTACTTCCTAGAGTTCGAATGGCACTATGTGTGCTCACATTCGTGAGCTTCATATGGTATAAATTGTGAGTAGGTTTCGACCTCGAATGGCACTATGTGTGCGTACATTCGCTGGACGGATGTAATATGGCATACTTGAGAATGGTGGAAGGATGTCATTGAATCGGTGAGTAAATTAATTACAGTGGGTTCGATTTCATTTTTTTTTCTCTCTAGTTATACGGGTAAGGTGACTAATGAAATTGTGTTAAAGATGGTAATATAGAGTGGTATTTAAATCCGATGGAAAGTGGCATATTGGTGTTTACCGAATGGATGTTAAAGGATTGTTGATGTTTTTTTTTAGTGTGCTAGTTGAAATGTGGAATTCATTTCAATTTAAATGAGCCAATTTGGGCTATACGATTTATAGAGTTAGTCGAGCCAATTATGGTTAAACCGTTTGTGTGTTATTCAAATTATTCGATAAATATTAAATGTTTTATGACTTACTGAGTGATAACTCATTATGTGTATTTGTTTTCTTTGTGGATAGATCTAAGAAATGTTGGAAGCTCGGGGCTCTTCCCTTTTGAAGTCATCACATCTATCAACGCTGGATTGGTACTTTTAAAAGTCTACCGTTAATTACTATGGCATGTAATAGCTATAGGTGGAACTCAAATAGATTAGTTAAACTCTTTTGATATTACTATGCCATGCGAATGTGGCAAGGTTGGAATTCCTAATAATTTTGTATTAATTTAACATTATATATGGTTGGTATGAGTGATGATGGGATGGTTTTGAACATCGTTAAAATAGTTATCCTAGTTTGATTCATGAAAACTTGCCATGAAGGATGAAAGTAGATGTTTATTTATATACATGTCTATTTTCTTATAACAGAAATTTAGTTGATCGACTGGTTTAATTCTCGTTGAGATAGGTTACTCGGGTTAACTTTTATATTCGGCCCTGGAAAGGTTATATTACTTCCCGCGCAAGTTATGTATAATTTGAAACTACATCGCATCTAGTTGTTAATTTATATTTACCAAATGAATTGTAGCTTGCTCTCTTGTATGGGATTTACTTATTTATGAAAGTGAACATTTGATATTATGTTTGGGCCGAAGGTTTAAATTGTATCAGTCTTTTCGGGAATGGGTTAGGGGTGTTACATAAAATTTGCAGCGAGGTTGCCAGATATTGTGACGAGGTCACCAGATACAGATATTGTGGCGAGGCCACCAGAACAGATGTATATACGTGGCGATGCCACCAGATTGCAGCGAGGCTGCTAGAATAGATATATATGTGGCGAGGCCACCAGATTGCAGCGAGGCTGCCAGAACGCTTCCTCCATCATAAAAACCCATACCCCATGCAACATATATATACTTACTAGCATGCAACATATAGCATCTCATGCATCCGATATATTCATATTAAATGGTAACTCATGCAGATACATAAAATTATACATTTCATACAGAATTGACCCTAGGGGTATAATAGTCTTTTTACACCTAGGGGTATTTTGGTAATTTTCCACATTCAGGGGTATTTTAGTCCTTTTCCATATTTTAAGAGATTTTATGCAAGTTCAATTGATTATCAGTCCATAGATATCCATAGAAGTCCATTTTAAACTTAATTCCCAATTTTGCCCTTTTTAGCCTAAAACCCCTAATGGGCCCTACTGTGTCCACTAGTGTCTTAAGCCCGTTAAGTCTAATTTTTAGGTTCAGATTACCAATTTAACCATATTATTAATAACCACGTTACCAGAAAGCCTTTAACAGTCATTTTACCGACTTGGGCTCGGAAGCCCATTGGGCCTATGTTGGCCCATCGAAGCCCAACTTACCAAAACGTTCGGAATTGCACCTTCTGCAATTCCACCACTACTGAATTCATGGTTAACCCCCAACGGAGTAAACAACTACTCCTAGACATCGCAAGAATGCATTTTCGGTCACTTCCAACTAGTTGTCGATCACTTTTTGGTCTTTACGGCCTTTTCCATTCCAGTCTAAAATTGGGATTAGATACACACCTGTTAACCGTTGAAACAGTTGACGAAATCCACGTACGAAACCTATCGTCAATCACCTTAGCGTTAGTTTAATAATCAATAATCATTAGACCCTAAGTCCTTTACCAAAATCGGCCAACATGGCCTAAGTCCCTAAAAGCCCTTACCTTTTTGTCGATTATGGATTAGATCTAAGTGCTCAACTGCGTTAGTCCCCAAAACTCCTCGTTTGGTCACCTTTCCTTACGATCCAAAACACAAAAGAATCAAACCATAGCATTAGATCATTAAAAGCCATGTCGACAACTCCCCTAAAGGTCCAGGGATATCGGCTTCACTTTAATATACCAATAACGAATGTATTCAAGGTTTCGAATACTTACCAAAACTCTGCGCACGAACAACCCTGCTTACCCGCTTCTACTCGATGGAACCTATAGTAAATCTATAGTAGCTGTAACGACAATCAGAGTGGCTTGACGAGTTCGGCTTACCAAAACAATTAAGGAAAGAAGGAGAATTCGGTTTCGGCAAAATAAGAGTGTCTCGGCTTTTAATGCTGTCGATTGAAGCTTGAAGAAAATGAGAAGGAGGAAGGTGGCTTCGGTCTTGAAGGGAAATGGGGTAGAATGGGATCGGTGTGGGGTGCAAGAGCAATGAAGAAGAACGAGAGAAGAAGAGAAACTAGGGAGTGATTTCGGCAACTAGAGGATTCGGCAATATGGCTTAGGGTAAGGGTAGGTTGCGACTATTAGGAGGAAAAGGGAGGTTGAGTAACAAAAAGAAAAAAAATAAAAGAAGACCCTCGTGCTCTATACACAATCGGCTCAAGAACCTCTAAAAGACCCTAAATGAAATCGGCACAAAAACCCCCCTATGCCGATTGTGCTAAACCCAATATTGCTTACCGATTTGCCTCATAGAGAGTCCCAATTGCCGGCCACTTCCACTCAAAATTCGAATTCCTCAACCCACTCCTTGAATCACTCCTATGACCGATTCAAACCTTCCCCCAAGTAGAGTTTTACTCTGCTTCAAACTCTTACCTGCTCAAGCATAAAAATATACACCATCCTTGCATACTCTGGGGCTTGAACCTTGGACCTCCAAGCTCACTTAGGGGCCACTTTTATAGCTCCTAAGTGGCGTTATGTTGCCACTCCACCACTGGCCAACTTATGCCTTATTTCACAGATATTTTCTTATATCACCTACCTCCAAGAGACCCCTAACTCCTAAGTCAAAAATACAAAATTTTGCCGAGCTTCCAACCAACACCTAGGCCTTCCGTAGACCCATTAACACTCCCCAAACATGCATTACACACCCAAATACTAGAGTTTACACATTTTATTAGATAAGGAACAAACTAAGAGAAACTTGAAAATTAGGACGTTACAACTCTACCCTCCTTAAAGAAATTTCGTCCTCGAAATTTACCTTATCCAAACAAATGGGGATATTGCTGACGTATTACCTCCTCTGGTTCCCAAGTAGCTTCCTCTCTGCCATGATTATGCCAAAGTACCTTTACTAATGGGACTGATTTTCTTCTTAGCACCTTTACGTCTCGATCTAGAATCTGCACAGGCTCTTCCTCAAAAGTCAAATCAGGCTGTACTTCCACCTCTGCAACTGGCAGGATATGGGTAGGGTCAAAACGATATCGTCTTAACATGGATACGTGAAACACATCATGGATTCCATTTAACTCTGGAGGTAATTCCAACTGATACGCCACCGGACCTATTCACTTAAGAACCCGATAAGGCCCAATAAACCGCGGACTTAGCTTGCCTTTCTTACCAAATCTTAGTATCTTCTTCCAAGGCGAAACCTTCAGAAAGACCATGTCACCCACTGAATACTCAATCTCCTTACGCTTCAAATCTGCGTAAGACTTCTGTCGATTAGATGCCTCTTTTAACCGATCCCTTATTTTTTTGACCTTCTTTTCAGTCTCTGCTGCCAATTCAGGTCTAAGAACTTACCGCTCGCCCAACTCAGTCCAACAACTAGGTGAATGACACTTACGCCCATACAGTGCCTCATAAGGTGCCATATAGATGCTAGCTTGATAACTGTTATTATATACAAATTCTGCCAACGGTAAATAATCCTCCCAACTGCCTTGAAAGTCCATAACACATCCCCTCAACATATCTTCCAGAATTTGAATAACCCTTTCCGACTGACCATCAGTCTGAGGATGAAAAGCCGTGCTAAAGTTCAGTCGCGTTCCTAACGCCTCATGCAACTTTTGCCAGAATCGAGATGTGAATCTAGGATCCCGATCAGAAATGATAGACACTGGCACCCCATGCAGTCGCACAATCTCCGCAACATACAATTTGGCTAACTTCTGAAGTGAATAATCAGTACGTACAGGGATGAAATGAGCAGATTTAGTCAACCTATCCACAATCACCCAAATCGAGTCTTTCTTTGACGGTGTCAAGGGCAACCCACTTACAAAATCCATGGTCACCCTCTCCCACTTCCAAAGTGGTACCTTTACTGGTTGCAGAAGTCCAGAAGGTAACTGATGTTCAGCTTTCACTTGCTGACAAGTCAAACACTTCCCAACAAATTCCGTTACCTCTCGCTTCAGTCCAGGCCACCAATACAACTTCTTTAAGTCATGATACATCTTATTATCTCCAGGATGCATAGCACACAGTCCTTTATGAGCTTCATTCAGAATTGCTTGCCTCAAATTGGAATCCTTAGGAATACAGATTCTACCATGGAAACATAGAACTCCCTCACTGTTAAGTCCAAACTCAGAAGTACTCCCATCCTTAACCTGCTGAAATCGAGAAACTAGAGACTCCTCCTTCAACTGCTTTTCCTTAATCTCATCCACCCAGGTCGGTCTTACTTGCAGTTCTGCTAACAGACTACCGTCATCATATAGACTCAAACGTGCAAACATCGCTCTCAGATCAGATACAGTTCTACGACTTAGGGCATCAGCCACCACATTAGCTATGCCTGGATGATACTCAATTGCACAATCATAATCCTTAAGCAACTCAATCCATCGCTGTTGCCTAAGATTCACCTCCTTCTGCGTCAGCAAGTACTTAAGGCTCTTATGATCTGTATATATAATACACCTTTCACCGTATAGATAATGTCGCCAAATCTTAAGTGCAAAGATTACTACTGCCAACTCCAGATCATGGGTAGGGTAGTTCACCTCATGAGGTTTAAGCTGTCGTGATACATAAGCAACCACTCTACCATCTTGCATCAACACACAGCCTAACCTAACATGTGATGCGTCAATGAACACGGTAAAATCTTTTCCAGACTCCGGCTGAATCAGTACAGGTGCCTCGGTCAGAACCTTCTTTAGCTTCTCAAAAGCTTCCTGCTGCTGCTCGGTCCAAATAAATGGTACTCCTTTCCTTATGAGTTTGGTCAACGGTGCTGCCATCACAGAAAATCCTTCTACAAACCTTCTATAGTATCCAGCTAAACCCAGAAAACTTCAGATTTTCGCCACCGACTTCGGCAGTTTCCACTCCAGAATTGCTTTAATCTTTTGAGGGTCCACCTTAATCCCCTCAGCAGAAACTACATGCCCCAAGAAAGTTACCTCCCTCAACCAAAAGTCACACTTACTGAATTTCGCATAAAGCTCCTTTTCCCTTAACACTTGCAGCACCACATGGAGATGCTCATCATGCTTCTCCTCAGATTCAGAATAAACCAGAATATCGTCGATAAAGACGACCACGAATTGATCCAAGTATGGCTGGAACACTCGATTCATCAGATCCATAAATACTGCAGGTGGATTGGTCAGCCCAAATGGCATAACCAAGAATTCATAGTGACCATACCGAGTTCTGAATGCTGTCTTGTGAATATCCATCTCTTTCACCCTTAACTGATGGTACCCAGATCGAAGGTCAATCTTGGAGAATACTGAAGCTCCTCTAAGCTGATCGAACAGATCATCGATTCTTGGCAACGGGTACTTATTCTTAATCGTCAGTTTGTTCAACTGCCGATAATCGATGCACATTCGCATTGACCCATCTTTCTTCTTTACGAACAACACTGGTGCTCCCCACGGAGACACACTTGGCCTAATAAAGCCTCTATCCAACAGTTCTTGAATTTGAGCTTTTAGTTCCACCAACTCCTTCGGTGCCATCCTATACGGTGCAATGGACATCGGTGCCGTACCAGGCAACAAGTCGATCCCAAACTCAACCTTTCGATTCGGAGGTAATCCTGGAAGCTCTTCAGGAAACACATCTTGAAAATCGCTAACAGTCCTAACTTTGTCCACAGTCAGTTCCTCAGTTTTTGCTTGACTTATGAATGCCAAATAAGCCTCGCATCCTTTTTGAATCCACTTCTCGGCTCTTAATGCCGACACCACATTGGACAAATAATCTCTACGTTCACCTATCACCATAATTTCCTCGTCCTCTGTGGTCTTTAATCTCATTCGCTTTGCAGCACAATCTAGAGTAGCCCTATGCTTAACCAGCCAATCCATTCCCAATATAAGATCAAATTCTCCGAAAGGTAGCTCCATCAAGTCTCCAGAAAAGATTTTTCCTTGAGTCTCTATAGGCACGTCTCTATACAGCTTGTCTACCCTAACCGAGTGACCCAAGGGACTTAGTACAGATACCCCACTCACTGTCTCCTCAGAATGCATACCCAGCGACCCAGATATAGCACATGCAACATAAGAATGGGTAGATCCAACATCTATCAACGCAGTGTATGGCATACTGGAAATAAAAAATGTACCGGTTATGACGTTAGGAGCATCACCCTCCTCTCGACGACGAGCTGCATACACCAACGCTGGCTGACGAGCCTCAGCAAAACCAACACCCATGCTAGGTGCTCCTCGTCCTCGACCATTACCATTTCCACCTCTACCTTGTCCACGCCCTCTCGGAGCTGGTGGTCCACGCCTCACTGGTTGAGCAACCCTCTGATCCCTGACTTGGTCCTGGTCTGGTTCCTGGGAACAATCCTTAATCCTATGGTCCATCGACCCACATCGGAAACAGGCTCCAGAATGTTTCTGACACTCGCCCATAGATATCTTACCACAATTCCTACAACCCTGCGGTCTAACTACGTTCATGGGTACAACTCGCACTGGCTCTGCCACTCTTGCTCTCTTAGTATTCCTGTTAGCCCCACCTGATGGTCCAGAATCCCTCCGGAAGCAGTTTCGATCCTTCTCGCGGTTCAGTCTTTCTGTCCGCTTTACCTCTTCCGCTATCTTAGCTTTGTCAACCAAAGCAGCAAAGTTACGCTTCCTCTGCGGAGCAATCAGCACCCTCAATTCATCCCTCAGACCATCCTCGAAGCGCACACTACGCTCATATTCAGTAGTAACTATCCCAGAAGCATATCAGCTTAGCCTCAGAAATTCAGCCTCGTACTCAGATACTGTCCTACTTCCCTGAACCAAATTCAAGAATTCTTTCCTGCGGGCGCCCACATAGCTAGCCCCAACATATTTTCCTCTAAAGGCTATCTTAAACAGCTCCCATGTTACCTCACCAGTTGAAGTTCCATCTCTCACCGTGAGCCACCACTGATAAGCTTATCTCTAAGCAATGATACGGCTCCCTTCAGCTTCTGCTCCATAGAACAATCCAGATCGTCCATAATCCGCTCTGTAGCCTCCAACCAATACTCGGCCACATTCGGGGCTACACCAGACACGCCCCTAAAGAATTCTGCCCCATTAGCTCGGAGTCGCTCAGAAATAGAACCTCAAAATCCATTACCAGTACTTGCCCCAGCAACCCTTTCCAAAACTCGTAGAATTACTTGTGATAGGGCGTCGTCCCCAACTCCTCGATCATGAGACTCCACCTCCGTTGCCGGTGGTATCGCTATATCAGCTGCTGGCGCATGACCTGAAGATGAAGTTTCAGCTCGTGCACTACCTCGGCCCCGTCCACGGCCTCTACCACGAGCTGCTCGCGTACTCATTTCGTATTTTCTGTTTTAGAATTTTATGAGTCAGATTAATATTCCAGTGTTTATTACAGATGTCTTATGAATAAGTAGAATTTCAGAGTTTATCTTCTTTCGCGATAGCCTAGCTACAGTCTCAGTCCACCTATCAGAGTCTCTATAGTTTCAGTAATACCCTAGCTAAAGTATCATGATAGAATCTTAGTCAGGCATATAATCAGAATTGCAGAATTAATCAGAAAAGTTCAGAAAACATACAGGCTTGGGCCGGAGATTCGGTGTGCCACTCTTTAGAAAGATTACATAGGAAAACTTAATTTATTCTTTGAAAATAAATCATTTAGGTACGAAAGAAGTTCATCAAAACTAGTTCTTTTGAGAACGATGTTAAAAACATGATCTTTCGAAAATCTTTATTTTGATGTTTGAAAACTTCCATTTTAGACCCGACCCACAGCTGAGTTGTTGCAACTTGGCTCTGATACCACTAAATGTAACACCCCATACCTGGCCTGGATGTTATGACCAGATCTGATGTGTCACATGAACCTATAACTAAGTTTACGACCTTTCGCTTGTTGTGACTTAGGTGATATTTTTAGTAAAACAGCAAGATTGTGAAAAATAATTTTGATAAGCCTTTAGGTTATCCATATTTGATATTTGTTGAGTTTTAAAAACCTTTTTAGGAGTTTGCAAAACCCGCGCAGCCTATAACTAGCAGTTTCGATAAAATATGAATTAAACCATAAAAGAAAACAAAACCAATAAAGAAATTTAAATAGAGGCCTTATTACAATTAAAACCCAAAAATAAGATAATAAAATACTTAAAATGAAAAAGAAAACTGATTTGGCTGATGCTGTGGCCACTCCGAATCTCTCACAGCTCCAAGCCCACTATGGTTGAGGGTTACCTGCAGAGATGAAATAGAAGGGGGGTGAGTTTGACAACTCAGTGCGTAACATAATCTCAACCATAGGCCAAAATAGATCAAGCCTCAGAGTCAGATTAATTGGGCCTTGTCCCATTACAGAAATCAGGTTAAGCCCATAGGCCCATAACAGATACAGATCAGATATAATATGCAGACAGAAAACCCAACCTAGATCCATCCATAACGCCCCCGTACCAGCCTTACACCATGTGGGGAGACTACTCGACCCACCCAACTGCTACACGCCACAGAAATTTGAAGCGAGGCTGCCAGATAAAATTTGCAGCGAGGCTGCCAGATATTGTGACGAGGTCACCAGATACAGATATTGTAGCGAGGCCACCAGAATAGATGTATATACGTGGCGATACCACCAGATTGCAGCGAGACTACCAGAACAGATATATATGTGGCGAGGCCACCAGATTGCAACGAGACTACCAGAACAGATATATATGTGGCGAGGCCACCAGATTGCAGCGAGGCTACCAGAACGCTTCCTCCATCATAAAAACCCATACCCCATGCAACAGATATATACTTACTAGCATGCAACATATAGCATCTCATGCATCAGATATATTCATTAAATGGTAACTCATGCAGATACATAAAATTATACATTTCATACAGAATTGACCCTAGAGGTATAATAGTCTTTTTACACCTAGGGGTATTTTGGTAATTTTCCACATTTAGGGGTATTTTAGTCCTTTTCCATATTTTCAGAGATTTTATGCAAGTTCAATTGATTCAGTCCATAGATATCCACAGAAGTCCATTTTAAACTTAATTCCCAATTTTGCCCTTTTTAGCCTAAAACCCCTAATGGGCCCTACTGTGTCCACTAGTGTCTTAAGCCCGTTAAGTCCAATTTTTAGGTTCAAATTACCAATTTAACCATATTATTAATAACCACGTTACCAGAAAGCCTTTAACAGTCATTTTACCGACTTAGGCTCGGAAGCCCATTGGGCCCATGTTGGCCCATCGAAGCCCAACTTACCAAAACGTTCGGAATTACACCTTCTGCAATTCCACCACTACTGAATTCATGGTTAACCCCCAACGGAGTAAACGACTACTCCTAGACATCGCAAGAATGTGTTTTCGGTCACTTCCAACTAGTTGTCGGTCATTTTTCGGTCTTTACGGCCTTTTCCATTCCAGTCTAAAATTGGGATTAGATACACACCTGTTAACCGTTGAAACAGTTGACGAAATCCACGTACGAAACCTATCGTCAATCACCTTAGTGTTAGTTTAATAATCAATAATTATTAGACCCTAAGTCCTTTACCAAAATCAGCTAACATGGCCTAAGTCCCTAAAAGCCCTTACCTTTTTGTCGATTATGGATTAGATCTAAGTGCTCAACTGCGTTAGTCCCTAAAACTCCTCGTTTGGTCACCTTTCCTTACGATCCAAAACACAAAAGAATCAAACCATAGCATTAGATCATTAAAAGCCATGTCGACAACTCCCCTAAAGGTCCAGGGATTTCGGCTTCACTTTAATATACCAATAACGAATGTATTCAAGGTTTCGAATACTTACCAAAACTTTGCACACGAACAACCCTGCTTACCCGCTTCTACTCGACGGAACCTATACTAAATCTATAGTAGCTCTAACGACAATTAGAGTGGCTTGAAGAGTTCGGCTTACCAAAACAATTAAGGAAAGAAGGAGAATTCAGTTTCGGCAAAACAAGAGTGTCTCGACTTTTAATGCTGTCGATTGAAGCTTGAAGAAAATGAGAAGGAGGAAGGTGGCTTCGGTCTTGAAGGGAAATGGGGTAGAATGGGATCGGTGTGGGGTGCAAGAGCAATGAAGAAGAACGAGAGAAGAAGAGAAACTAGGGAGTTATTTCGGCAACTAGAGGATTTGGCAATATGGCTTAGGGTAAAGGTAGGTTACGGCTATTAGGAGGAAAAGGGAGGTTGAGTAACAAAAAGAAGAAAAATAAAAGAAGACCCTCGTGCTCTATACACAATCGGCTCAAGAACCTCTAAAAGACCCTAAATGAAATCGGCACAAAAACCCCCTATGCCGATTGTGCTAAACCCAATATTGCTTACCGATTTGCCTCATAGAGAGTCCCAATTGTCGGCCACTTCCACTCAAAATTCGAATTCCTCAACCCACTCCTTGAATCACTCCTATGACTGATTCAAACCTTCCTCCAAGTAGAGTTTTACTCTGCTTCAAACTCTTACCTGCTCAAGCATAAAAATATACACCATCCTTGCATACTCTGGGGCTTGAACCTTGGACCTCCAAGCTCACTTAGGGGCCACTTTTATAGCTCCTAAGTGGCGTCATGTTGCCACTCCACCACTGGCCAACTTATGCCTTATTTCACATATATTTTCTTATATCACCTACCTCCAAGAGACCCCTAACTCCTAAGTCAAAAATACAAAATTTTGCCGAGCTTCCAACCAACACCTGGGCCTTCCATAGGCCCATTAACACTCCCCAAACATGCATTACACACCCAAATACTAGAGTTTACACATTTTATCAGATAAGGAACAAACTAAGAGAAACCTGAAAATTAGGGCGTTATAATAGATACATCTTGTTTCGAATGGATTATGTTTTTATCAAATATGGCACATGGATGATGATTTAATGATTTATTATTTTTGTTTCAAATTAAGCTCACGAGTCTAAAGGAACGGGATCGAGTAAGGGAAAGGCAAAGGTTGTCAAGTAGTTGATTTGGGGTCGTTCATTCAATAATAAGGTAAGTTATAAGCTACTAATTCTTTTTCATTATGTGTACTTAATGTACGTACAGTTTATGATTTGTAAATTTTATATGTGCATAAATGTTGAATAGGAGATAATTGTTTGTGCTGATGAAATTGAATCAAAATGTTAACTAAGATTTTTAAAGCACTATCTGTGCGTATATGCTAGAAATGAAGGGCACTTTGTGTGCAAAAACAAGCTGCACTATGTGTGCGTATATGCTGGAAATGAAGGGTACTTTGTGTGCAAAAAGGAGTAGCACTATGTATGCGTATATGCTGGAAATGAAGGGCACTTTGAGTGCGAAAACAAGAAGCACTATGTGTGCGTATATGCTGGAAATGAAGGGCACTTTGTGTGCGAAAACGAGCAGCACTATGTGTGCGTATATGCTGAAATGAAGGACACTTTGTGTGCGAAAACAAGAAGCACTATGTGTGTGTATATGCTAGAAATGAAGGGCACTTTGTGTGCGAAAACGAGCAGCACTATGTGTACGTATATGCTGGAAATGAAGGGCACTTTGTGTGCGAAAACAAGAAGCACTATGTGTACATATATGCTAGGAATGAATGGCACTTTGTGTGCGGAAACAAGAAGCACTATGTGTGCATATATGTTGGAATGAAGGGCACTTTGTGTGCGAATATTCAATCAAGTAATATACGTGTGGATTCGGTCACTTAGTCACTTTGTGTGCGAAATAATAAAATGGATCTATACAATTGATTAGTTGACATATAGTTTGGTTGCAGTTAACTTAAATGAGATATGTGATACATGATATTGGTTTGAAATTATGTTCTAGGTAAATGCTTATAATTAAGAAGCATTCATATGATGAAATGGCAATATGAACTAGTGGATAGATATTTCTTTGTGATGAGCATGTTATATGGACATGAAATTGAGGTAAAAAGATTACTTGTCATATTAGATACCCCTCGATATATGATTATAAATTTACATATTCGGCATTAGCTTATATCATTCAATAAGTATATACCAATTTAATTGTGTATCAAACTGCTTATGACTTACTGAATGGAATCTCATCTAGTTTATTTGCTTATTTCTTTCATTTAGATCTCAAAAATTCGTAGAGAGCTCGGGACCATTTGGAAGTCATCGCACCTATCTCAAAACTTTTGGTATCTTTGTAAAAGCTTTATGTTTAACACTATGGCATGTCTAGATTACATATTGGGATGTTGGTTATTTTGATAGCAATGTATATAGGGCCATGCGAATGTGGCCTAAATTCTATGTTAAAGAATAGTTATGCTTAGTTAATATTTGAGGTGTCTTTTTTTTTAAAAACTTGATTTATGAGTTAATATATATGGAGTGATTGTGGTTATAATATGTTTAAACCAAATTAATGTGTGATTGTAAGTACTTATCCATACACCTTCGGTTGTGACAATGAAATTATAAAATATATGGTAGCTCTATTCGATGATGTTTATGTATATATATATTATGCTTACATAATTGGTTATCTATGGAACATTGGTATGTTTTTTTAACCATGATTTACGATCTTATGGCTATGAAATGGATGTGGTTGTATCATGGGTAAAAAATAAGTTTTACGTGCTCATCTATTATTACCAATGTGCATTCGGTTTTAATAGGTAAATTACCATATGAATAGTGATTCTATAAACATAAAAATGTGATTTCAAAATTTCAACCTTTGGATTGTTTGAAATGATTCGGGTTAGTTCTGTAATACCTTGTAACCCCGCCGGTGATGATATCGGGTTAAAGGTGTTACAACTCTTGTACGAAATAGCAACCTAAAAAGAGAATTTAGTTCGTCGGAGGATCTACCATCTCACGATCTTCTACTAATTGCACCAAAGCACAATGACCTATATTAACATTACCTCCTTCACAAATAACTTAATAAGTACAAAAATAAACATCATTAAAAAGAAACTAAAACCTTACCCAACACCTAAAAAGCACTGTATTAGGATTAAAAAATTAAAAAGAAAGGTTTGCGTGATAGCCATATTTGGGAAAAAGGTGAAGAATAAACAAAAGTTGCAAAAGAAATTTTGATAATGAAACAAAAAAAAATAAAATGGCAAAATAAAATGGTAGACAGAAGATAAAAGAATGAAGGAAATGAGTGGGAAACGTAGGCACATTGGGAAAAATTAAGGAAAACAACTTATTATTATTTTAAGAGAATAGAATAGAATAAAATAATAAATATAATAAAAATAGAAAACTAATTCAAACTACCCACTACAAGATCCTCCTCAAGATAGATTTTCTAAGAGTCCAAAATAAAAACAGTTTTTCCATTTTACCTACGCAGGGATTCAAACACAGAATAAAAAGGTAAGCAAAAGCTCAACCACTGAACCATTGGGCTCATCATTGCCACTAGATGAGCAAAAATAAGTTATAAATCAGATGTTCTAAAGCAAGGATTTAGGCAAAAATAAAAAAAAATACAAGGTAAAGGATTCAAACCAGGAATCTCGCACACACTACTCACATCTGTTAACCACTAAACCAAATTAATTCACTTGATACAATTTTCACAATCTTAACTAAAAATTAGGACGTGACAACTCTTGATTTCACTAACCCAATTTCATCTAACCTAGTTTTTAGGATGTGATAGAGTGTATGTAAATGAGACTATATGATATACTTCAGATTCTATATTTTGGGTACGTAGCTGTCATGATGATGGGTTGTCTGAGTTTTGGTAAATTGGTGTACAATATATGCCCAAGTGATAAGTAAGTTGGTGTATTGAGTTTGTTTGTGTTCTGTATATGCCATTGGGCGTACTATGTGTAACACCCCTAACCCGTATCTGTTGCCAGAATAAGATTTTGTAGCACTACTAAAGTTTACGTTTCAAAACTAACAAAATTTTAAACATTTTAATTCACAACATCAATCACAACAAAACCAATCAATGACACACATATTGTCTCTTATATAAGCCCTTGAGGACCTAAAAACACATTAGGAACAAGTTGACACTATATCAAAAACATATAAATTTTTTAGGAAAAAGATGAAAATTTTCAAACTGCAGGGATCACACGGCCGTGTGACTTACACGGTTGAGATAGATGCCCATGTCTCAGACTATGTAGGCATTCGAAGAAGGGACACACGGTCGTGTCGCAGCTCGTGTCCATGCCCGTTTAACTCTCTGACTTGGGTCACATGGCCAAGCCACACGACCGTGTGCAAGGCTGTGTACCCTTCCAATTTGCCTCACACGCCCGTGTGCTAAGTCGTGTACTCAGCTCTATAACTACCTGACTTACAACCCTTTGAAATCTACAAGTGACACATGACCCTGTTGCATATTTGTGTGTCACACACGCCCGTGTCCTTGGCCGTGTGAATGAAAAACACGCTATTTCCAAGCCATTTTTCTCACCCAATCAAGCACACACCTACAACCAATTTTCCACATGTAACAAGCATTCAAAATGCATCAAATAATGCATCCACAAGCTAAACCAATAAGGTATATGTGCATACAACCATTATGCCCAAAAGGCACCTCAGTCAAATCAATTAAACATGTATAACCATATGCATAGTTTAGCCAAAAGTTCAAACAATTTATAACTAAGTTTATGCTGAAACTTACCACTTTATTTACCTATCAAATTCACACCAAAAATACCCAATTGGCCATTTGACATTTAGCACCGTTAGCCATATATATCCAGCACATTCCAAATACCAAAATGATCATATTCAACTGCGTCAAAAAACATTCCATTACACACATTTTCAATACCATTTCAACTTTTATCATTTAAGCATCATAAAGAATATAAAATCAACCATCATAAGGTCACATATATATACCATAATTGCAAGCTAAATCATAATGGCTATAACATCAACCAAAACACCTATACATGTGCATATTTAACCAATTATCATTTAACTTGTTTTCATACCAAAACATAACATAATTGATACAAACTAACCACAACCAACAAGCTATCAATAGTACCTTAAGTACCTCAAATCCAAGACAACATTTCATGCCATAATCAATAGCCAAAATGACATATATATATACCAAACTCATCAATTAAACATTAGACATAGTCCACCTATACACGCCATTATAACCACGACCAAAACAAAGAAATCTATCAATAGAATCGATGGATACTGTGATGGATCTCCAACTAGCTTCCTACCTAATCGAGCTTCTAATAATCTGTAAGGTAAAGGAAAAATAACTTCGTATGTAATGAATTCTTAGTAAGCTCGTATAAACTTTAAGCATAATATTCCATTTCAATAATAAACTTTATAGAATAAATATAAATCTATGCCAATGTTATAAGATTCATAAATCAATATGATCATCAACTCACAAATAAGAAATTTTATTAATATCGCATATTTATTGACCATTCAGAATATGATAGGATTTTATGAGACATAATATATAATCACCAGCCTTTTGTAAGATTATAAATCTTTCTATTTACTTACTTTCCATTCTGTCCCCAATGCTTATCATAAGCCTAAACAACATTATTAACTCTTAAATTAGTGTATTTATCCATGACATAGGTGTATTTTCATAGCATAAGTAATTTGCTCACATATAATACATCATTTATCACATTTAACCTTTTATAACATCATAATACATCCCAATTATGTACTTATCATTCATTCCCTTTTCTTACATGTTTAGTATGCATAGTACAAACATAATCATAAACATTAATCATATCCACAAGCTTGGCATAAGCCCTAGCACATTAACAACAGATAATAGTTTATTTAAACATGATTCTTATGAATTTGACATGGATAACCATTATACTTGAATATGATTCAATTGGATTTATTATCCATCACAACATATCATGTTTCTTTATGTATTACCATTCCATTGAGTTTCATATAAACATGTCTTAGTTCTTATTAAACACTTATAATTTCATTTGCATACACATAAGACATAAACATAACATTAACCATAGCCACAAGCTAGTGATTAAACACATATCTTAACAATATAATCACATGGTAAGATATGGTGCATAACATAGCATCACTTATATCATACCTTTCATAAACATAAATATTCATACTTTGATCATTAGTAGATCATACCTTTCCATATTTATCGTAGTGAAGTCAATGGGAACCCTTACCAAAGCTCATGCAAAATGTGCTAAACGATGGTAGTAACTGTCCCTTTTCATATTTGATGGTCGAAACCATCCATTTTCATATTTGATGGTCGAAACCATCCCATTTCATTACTTGATGGTTGTCACCATCCTTTCAATAGTTGATTTTCGTTACCATCCATTTTCATTATCGATAGCCAAAGCTATCCCTTTTCACATTCAATGGTCGTCACCGTCCCTTTTCATAGCTGATGGTTGTCACAATTCCTTTTTATAATCGATAGCCAAAGCTATCCCTTTCCATTAGCAAATAATCACTGATATGCCATTGGATTTTTTTGCTGAGACATAATTTGATATTATAAAATGATAACATTTAAAATATAATTTAAAATGCTATTTAAACATAAAAACTTACCTAGCTAAATTGCAGAAATGTCAAAGTATAGAGGCATTTTGATAATTTTCCATTCTGCTCGATTTTCTACTCTATCTTGATCAAAATTAATAATCTTATTCAATCCATTAATTTAGACAATAAAAAAATTATTTTATGCAATTTAGTTACTTTTGACATTTTTAGAAAATTGTCCCTAAAATTTTACTTTTATTCAATTTAGTCCTTAGGCCTAAAACATGCAAATTAACCGTTTTTTCCAAATTTGAGCTTAGCCAATGTTCATGGCACCAAAATTAGCCCACAATTGTATTAATTTCACATCAAATCCATGTACTTTTACTATTTTAATACTTGAGTCCCTAATTGGAAAATTCATCAAAAATCACTTAATAAAAATACTTTTAAATAAAAACTAATATCTAAAATTCATCATTTAACATCTAAAATCATAGGGTTCACTAATGGCAACATTCAAAATCTTAAACAGTTTGAAAATCGAAGGTATGAGCTAGCTAGACTGTAATAGCTTGTTTTTAGCTACATCAGAATAGTGGTTTCGGAACCACAAATCTGAGGTTAGAAAATTATTTTATTATTATTATTTTAAGTATTTACAGCATGATAGCATGATTGTGTAAAAGCTTTGTGAAGTAATTTTAATGTTGGAATGCTTAATTCGGAAAAAAGGACTAAATCGCATAAAATGCAAAAGTGGTGTTCTAATAGTTTAAAGTAGAAAATAGCAATGAAATTGAAAAGTGGAAGTCCTTATATTGAAATTAGACCATTTGTAAGGTAAGTGGACATTAATGGACTTATATTAAGTGAAATTTAATGTTTTAATTAAAGATTATAATAGTAATTTAATAATTAAAGTTATTAAAATAAAGAAATTATATGGCTATCATCTTTCTTCTATCTTTTTTTCTAACAAATTTAGAAATCAAAGAAGCCATTAAAGAGCTTCAAGATTTTGGCACTAGTTTATCTATGCATGGTATGATTTTTAACTCGGTTTTTATTGATTTCTATGTTTTTATGATCCTTGCAACTAGGTCTAGCTAGCCGAGGGACTATATTGCAAAAATGTTAAATGTTTTAAGATTTTCTATCAATGAATACATGTGTTATTTGTTGATTAATGATAGATTAAAAATGTTTGATGATAGTTATACAAGTTTTGTTAAGTGATTTTTAGTAAAAATGCAAAATAAGGGCTAATTTGTGAAATGTGAAAAATGTGAGGTTAAAATTGTGAAAAAGTGATACATATGGGTTGCTATGGACCTTATAAGAATTTAGCTAAGCGTGGGTGTTGTGAAAATTTCATGAAACTGTGATTTTGTAAAAGAAGGACTAAATTGTAAAAATGAGAAAGTTTAGGGGAAAATGTGTAAAATTACCTAAATGTATATTTTGGACTAAATTGATTAAATAGATGATTAAATAAGTTAATTTGATATTCTTTAGATCAAGAAAAGAAAAGATCAAAACTAGATCGGGGAGAAGGAAAAGTTTACGATTAGCCGATAGTTGTCAGCCGAGCAATACAAGGTATGTTCGTATAAGTGGAATTGAATTTTTAATTATATGTACTAGATTTAAATATATGTATTTGTATTGAGAAAATAAGATACTAATCTAATGAATGCCAAATTAATGAGATTTATTGAATATCGAGTCCCATTTGAATCGTACGAATTCGTAGGATACGAGTGACATGTCACTAGGGTTACCGTTTGGTTAAGGTCCTGTATTTGTTGTGGACTCACCGTAGCTCATATGGGCTTACCGATATCTCAGCTCGTAAGAGCCTACTGTTTTTCAGCTCGATAGAGCTTACTGTCCATCAGCTCAAAAGGAGCTTATCGATTATAACTCGAAAGAGCAAATATGTTAATGAATTGACGGATTAATCATTTGTACACTTAGTGTGTACCACCCGTGTATCTATCGACATTCTAATTGGTTCAACGGGCATAATAATGTGACAGGTCATATGATTAAGTACGGACTGGAAAAAGAGTTATATGAATTGTATGAAATTGATCTTATATGTTGAATTATGGTTTTGATGGAAAGATACAATTACATGAGCTTGAATGCTAATTGAATTCCTTATATAGGATTGATGTTATGTGCATATTATGGAACTAACCTATTAATGTATTTATATCATAGGCATTTGAACCATTTGATCTGGGTTATATTAGGTTTAATTACTTAAATTATGAATGATGGCAAGTTTAATTATATATTATACGTGTAACACCCTAAACCCGACCTACACATTATAGCCGTATCTAGCGATGTCACATGGATGTGTTTTCAAAAACTAAGTTGTTTCTAAAAACCATATCTCTGTTCAAACAATTCTTCATTGTCTTTTGTTACTTCAAAACCATGTTGTTTGTTTCTAAAACGGTTTCCAAAATATTATACCTTGCAAAAGCTTCTAAAACGGTTTGCGTTATTTAAAACTTTTGTCTCTTTTGAAAACTAGTGTTTCCTACCACAACCTGTTATAAATCATAAACAATGAAAAATAAAACCCAAATTAATGTAAAAATCCATAAAGACCATGTTATAGAAAATACCCCAAATAATACTTAAAATCATAATTAAATACGAAACTATAAATGGTCGTGTGGCCACCGCTGAGTCCTCTATTGCACCGATCCGCCAATGTCTGGGGATTACCTATATAGTAATACAAATGGGGTGAGTTTACGAAAACTCAGTGTGTAATCCCCATGCAGCCAAACAGTCAAAATGTAAGCAAATAACAGTTTGGGCCTAAGCCCTTTTCAGTAACAGTAATTAGTTGGGTCTTGGCCCATTATAGTAGTAGTACCAGTGACAGTAGCAGTTAGGCCTTAACCCATCATAGAATCAGTATGCAGTAGGGCCTTAGCCCATTACAGTACAGTAATAGTGGCAGTAACAGTAGAGCTTTAGCCCATCACAATATCAGTATGCTGAAATGAGATGTACAGTATGCAAGTCCTACCCAACCATCGATTACTCACCATCTCCTGTCCAACCCTGCACTCCTGTGGGGATTAAATCACCCACCCATCCCTGCACTTACAAATTAGCACCGGTTGCGACACCAAATAGTATTTGTAGTAGAACTACCAGTATAATAGGCCTTTAGGCTATCAGTGCTATGCAGCAAAGCTGCTAGTAAAATAGGCATTAAGCCTTTCAGTACACTTTCTCCACATATATCATCCCAATCCCATGCAATGCATCATACAATCGTGACATGCTATTTCATGAAATCATGCTCAATATACAGTCATGTATACACATGTGTCATACAGTCAGTTAAGGGTCAAAGTAAAGTTTACGACCCTACAGTAGGTTCATAGTCGTGTCGGCGACTTGTGTAACCTTAAGAAACATATCAGTAAAATGGGCTCACACACCCGTGTTGGTCTGCCCGTGTGGTCCACTCAGCCCAAATTGGCCTTGGCCGTGTGGGCCACAAGGCCTGGCCCAGAATCCCACATGGCCGTGTGATTCACCCGTGTGGCCCACATGGCCCAATTGGTCGAGCATGTGTCTCGTACACGGCTTCTGCCAGCCATCACATGACCGTGTCATGTGCTCGTGTCCTACACACATGGCCTGGCTCATCAATCACACGCCCATGTATTGCCACATGGCCTACCACACGGGTGACCACAAGCCCATGTGGCATCGACAGTGTGCATTTTTGGCTTTTCAACAAGATGTATTTTTAGTGTTTCGGGTACACACCTTGCGTCGATTCGCTACAAAAACACTTTTGAGCACTCCCAAAGCTTAAATTAAGATACTCAACATCAATCTAACAGATTTATAAATGGGTTTAGTAACCAAGAATGAATAGAAATTTGACTTACCGCCAAAACAATTTTTTGATAGCGATGTCGAATCCAAAGTTCACAATATTTACTACTAACAGCCTTGACCTATGCCATTAATTCGCAAGTGAGCATGTTAATAGACAATCGATAAAACGTCCATTGCAGAAAAAGAAAGAGGCTTACCAGTACCGTACAATTGCTATCAACGTTTACAAAAACAAAGGAAAAAGGATGGATTGAGAGGAAGTACAAGAAATTTCGGCAGTAAAATCTTTCTTTGAGGAAAAAGGAAACTGAAAATTTTGTGATGGGAGAATAGAGAAAACGTGAGAGAGAGAAGAGAGAGTTTTTTTTTTCAAAACTCAACATCTGATAGTAACCACCCTTGATTCACTCCACCACCCCACTACTCAAAATTTAACTAAAACTCAAATACCTACACAGCACTAGTAGCAAAATAATCTCCCTACTCGTGCAAGGATTCGAACAAAAGACGTCCAACACACCAACACTTCTACTTAACCACCAGACTAGCAGACCCATTCTAACATGTCCTTACAAAATTTTAACTGTAACCCTACTGAATAAGAGTAAGGCTTTATTCATTTAAAGGAACAAAATTTTGCTCAAGTCAAAGCTTGAACCTAAGACCCCTCAAACACTCCTAGAACCCTTAACAACAGAAATAGACACACCTTTTTGCAACAAATTTATAAAAGCTAGAATTAAGAAAATTGGGGCGTTACAATATGGGCTTACTAAGCTATATAGCTTACTCTGTTTTCTTTCCTATGTTTTATAGATATTCAAAAACTCGCTCAATTCAGAAGACGTCAAAGACCCGCATCACACTATCCAGCTAACAATTTACTACTTTGAAACTTTAAGAAATGTGTAAATATAGTATGTATAGGCTAGTTAAGAAGATGTAATGGTCATTTTAGCTTGTAAAGCTTATATGTTCGGATATGTTTAAGCCATGTGATTTGGCTTAACTTGACATAATTTTTGGTTGTGTATAAGTTTATATGATTTGGTATGTTTTAGCAAGTTTGATGATAGAATGTATTTGTGCAAATGGTTATATTATTATATGGTTGAAATATGAAATAGTTGTGCTTGTGTTATAGACCAATTAAAGCATATTTGGGAATGACTAATTGGAAGAATTGTTAAAGTATTTTTGGTATGGATTTGAATGGTTAGGTATTTGGTTATATGTCATGTGAAATTGGGTATGATTGATGATTGTTTTTGGCTGATATGGATGCCTAATTATACATTGGTTAAATGTGTTTTGGATTAGTTTAGGTAATGACAAATTGGGTGAGAAATGTGGCTTTTAAACTAGCCTATTTTTGTCCACATGGGCAGAGACATAGGCATGTGTCTCAACTATGTGTGACACACGATCAGGTGACATGGCTGTGTGTCCCCTGAAGTATTAAATAAAAACAAGTTAGTAAGTTACACGGGTTGATCACACGGGCATATGGTTGGCTGTGTGACCCAAGTCAGAGAGTTACACAGGGTAGGACATAGTTTGGGACACGGCCATATGGTTCCATTTCGAATGTCTACACGACCTGTGACACGGGCATGTCTTGTGACCGTGTCTGGCCACATAGACGTATGTCCCCTGTACTTATAATTTTTTCAAAGTTTTCCTAAAATTTTTATCTTATATTGGTTTAGTCCCGAACCATTTATAATGCATGTTTTGGGCCTCATAGGCTCGTATTAGGGACTTTATGAATATGTTTGAATGTTTATTGATTGGAATGTGAAATGAGTGAGAGATGTTTAATGAATTTTGTGATAAGTTTGGTAATACTCTGTAACCCTATTCCAGTGACGGATACAGGTTAGAGGTGTTACATTTATTAGTATCAGAGCTACGGTTTAGTCGATTCTAGTACTAACGTAGCATGTATGAGTCTAGCTATACATGCCATATATAAACTATGATACTGAGATATCTCCTGACAGTATTTGAATTATGTTTTATATAGTAAATGGATTCCAATCTAGCTAACTCTGACGATGTAGAAAGTAATGCGCCAGCCTCCATTCACGGAGTCCCGCCTTCTGAATCGAGACCCGTATCTGAGGGTCGTGGAGGAGAGGCCAAAGAAGCCTTCTTCCATATGATGAATGAATGGTTTACTGAGTATGTCCGAGCTACTCCGACTGCTCAACAATGTAACAGCCCGAATTAGGGCCTAAATGGAAGAGTGGTTTTGAAAACCACAAATCTAAAGTAGAAAAATTTATTGCGATTAATTTTTAAAATTTATAGGGTGATAGAATTATCATGTGAAATTTTCATTAAGAAATTTTACCAATTGGGTGTCTAATTTGGCAATTAGGATTAAATTGTCAAAGTTGAAAAATGTGTGCTCTAATTCATAAAGGTGCTTGATTGGAATGGCTTTTTAAAGTGGAGGTCCTTATTTAGTAATTTGACAATTATATTTAAGTTTGGACAAAAATGGGCATGAATAGGACAAATTGGAAAGAAAAGCCTTTAAGGGCATTTTGGTCATTTAGTAATTAAAAGAATTAAAAATGGAAAATGAAACAAAAATTTGCTCATCTTCTTCAAGTTAGGCCGAATATGAAGGGACTCCATGGCTAGGGTTTGTTCAAGCTTTCCAAGCTTAATAGTATGTGATTCCTAGCTCCGTTTTTAATGCTCTTTACATTTTTGAGATCCCTGTAACTCGCTTTAGCTATTTTCACCTTTATTTTGAGCTAGGGTTTAAGTTAAAAAATTTACCCATGTTGAATAATTGTGTATTTTGATGATTAAAGGTAGATTATGCATGTCTATGATAAGAGAAACGAGTTTTACTTGGTGATTTTTGATGAAACCGAGTAAAAAGGGCTAAATTGTAAAAGTAAAAATTTGGTATATGTGATTTAGGGAGAATTGTGGATTGCTATAGTTATGAAAATTTCTCAGCTAGACCTAAAGTGCATGAAAATTGAATAAAAATTATTTTACGAGCCTACGGGCTAAAGTGTAAATATGTGAAAGTTTAGGGGCAAAAATGTAACTTTACCCTAATATGATTTTTGTGTCACATTGATTAATGTGACTAATAATTGAGCTAAATGTGATATTTTAGTTCGAGGAAAATGAGATTCGGGCCTAGAACGAGGAAAAAAGGGGTATTGGACAGTTAAGTCTTTTTCATCACTTTTGGTGTGAAGGTAAGTTTGTATGTAAATAATTCATTGTTATCATTTATGTTACAATATTTTAATGCATATTATGAAATGTAATTGTATGATATTATAATTGGCGAGATGTGGAAATTTTAGAAAAACGAAAGATACGGATAATGTGTAGCTAGGTCACATGTGTAGTTCTGAGGATAGGACACCATGTGTACAAGAAAGTTATGAGATACTATGTGGTAGCTAGGTCACATGTGTAATACTAGGTGTATACCATGTGTACACGAGAGCTACGGATTAAGGGTAGCTAGGTCACATGTGTAATACTCGGTGTATACCATGTGTACACAAGAGCTACAGATCAAAGATAGCTAGGTCGCATGCATGGTACCCAGGGTACATCATGTAGACACGAGAGCTATGTTATAAGTAGCTAGGTCCCATGTGTGGTTCCGAGTTTTGGACACCATGTTGACATGAGAGCTACGGGACTAAGTAGCTAGGTCGCATCTGTGGTTCCGAGTGTTAGACACCATCTAGACACGAGAGCTACGGGATTTGATGGCTAGGTCATATGGGTGATATTGAGAGTTTATCATGTGTACACGAGAGTCAGATTATGTGTTGGTGGAGCTTTGTGCTGAAACCACCGGGTATCAAATTTTATTCCGAAGGGCTCAACGGGAAAAGCTTACTCAAAAAGACTGGTGTGGTGATGTGGTGTGTAAGTGCAGGTGTATACATATGAGAAATGTGCTTGAGATGTGAATGACTCGTGGTAAGGTTGATATGGTGTAAGTGTAACATGAATGCTTGGAAATATTGATGATTATTATCTATTGCAATGGCTAATATTGAACATGATCTGTGTTATGTGTTCATAAATGAAAATAATATAAAGGAAACATGGTAGAAGAAAATTTTCAATAAAACTGTTCAAAACATCAGCAGTTACATAAATTTGAAAAATCACCAAAAATAGTAAAAATTGAATTAAATTCTGAATAAGACATTAAATTAAAGCTTATTGAGTGTATTTTCACCTAAAAGAAATGGTGTGAGCAAATGATTTATATATTATGAGATATTTATATTATAGTGAGACGGGGTCAGAATGGGTTTGGAAATCCCCTATTCCAAGTTTGGAAAATCATTAAAAATTGTAGAAAAATAATTGTAAGATATGATTTGGACGCTTGAATTCCTTAATAAGTCTACTTTCAAAAGAAACAAACAACAATGTATTTCAAATTCTTTACAATGAGATAATTAAATTTTAGTAAAGAGGATTCATAACCATTAGGTAGCAAAACAGGGAAGCTTTTAATGAATAAACTGTATTGATTTGCTAAATAAAAAATTCTAGAAATTTAATGGTAAGAATTTATGTGAGTCTAGTTTCAAGAAAAATTAGCAGATCTAAATTTAGAGTTCCGTAGCTCTAGATAAAAATAATTTAGTGACTGTAGCGCTAGTAAATAGTTTAGGGTGGACAAGAGTAAAAAGTGGAAACTAGGTGCAATTACAACCATATGGTTTTTAGATCATAATGAGAGGTTTTATTGAAGAATGTTAATGAATTATTTACTATTTACATACTTACTTACTAGGCTATAATGCTTACTCCCTTCCTTTCCTTTTTCTTTTAGTGTTTCATATGCTAGCTCGAGTTGGAGGTTGCTGGAGATTCAATCACACTATCAAGCTAAGATCGGTATTGAAAGATTTCCAAGTATTTATTTTTTTATGGCATGTATAGGGACTTGAAAATAGGTGCATATGTTATTGAGTTGGCCTAGAATGTTGGCCTAAGTTAATGGAAATTTTATTGTTGTATAAGGCCATTTGATATGGCTAATAATAGCTATGTTATAAGTCACAATGATGCAATACATGAATGGGTATGTTTGCATGTTGGTGAATGAATTTGTATATGATATGGACTTGATAAATGCATCATGTGAATGGTCATGCAAGTGTATGTTAGGTGGCTTAGAGTAAGGGTGGTAATGTAAATTGTAGGTGGTTAATGGCAATGTAAGGGTGATGTGGTATATTAAACTTATGTCATTTGAGTAATGAATTTTTGCCTCAATAGTGCCTACTTGGAGGCCTAACTATGTCATGTTGTGTATTGATGAAATTGGCCTAAATGTATAAGTTATTTTGGATGGCAGAAAGGCTTGGTAACTAGCCTCAATTGCATCCATATAGCCTAGGACACGGGCATGTGCCTTGGTCATGTGACCTTGAATGTGTGCTGATGTCATAAACAGAGAGTTACACAGGCATGTCCTGAGCTACACAGGCGTGTGGCTTCACACGACCGACCAACAAGGGCATGTAATGTCACAGCCCGAAATAGGGCCTAGTCGGAATAGTGGTTTCGTAACCACAAATCCGAAGTGAAATTTTAAATTTTTGTAAATTTTGATAAGATTTTATTTATTGATATTTGATGTGAAAGTATTGTTTGAAAAATTTTATTGATTAAGTGCCCAAATTTATGTTTAGGACTAAATTGCATTAATTGCAAAATGTGATGTATAGAGTTTTAGTACCCAATTGAAATGGGGGTTTGAATTGGAGGTCTTTATGTTGCAATTAGACCATTAAATAATGCCATGGGAACAAAAGGGCATTTCTAGAAATGTTTGTTAGTTATGTCATTAAGGGCATTTTTGTCCAATGAAGAAAAAGACAAAATAAGATGATATAAACATCATCTTCTCCATGGAAAAAGAACCCATAGCTGCCGATTTTCATGTCTTCCATGGCCAATGGTTTCTTTGCTTTCCATGCTCATTTGTAAGTGCAATCTTGCCCCGTTTTTGATTATTTTCGTATTTTTGTGTTCCCTTAAACTTGAATATCATGATTTTACCATTATTTTGAAGAGAAATCAAAGTTTAAAAAAATATACCCATTTGTGATAAGAGTGTATTTGGTTGATTAATGGTAGATAATGAAGGCTTAGAGGGTTATATGCATGTTTTTGGGAATGAAATTGGATGAAATTGTGTAAAAAGGGACTAATTTGTAAAGTTTACAAATTATCCTTAAATATGTTAATTATTGGTAAATTGAGTGTCATTGTTGTGAAAATGGGTTAAATAACCCATGGAATAAAGAAAATGAGATTTTGAGTCCAAGGGACTAATTTGTAATTATTGAAAAGTTGAGGGGTAAATTTAGAAATTTACCCCAAATGTGAATTATGTCCGAAATTGAATAGATAATTGATAAATGATATTTTGTGTGTTAATTTAGTCCAAAAAGGATGTGACAAAGCCCGAGTAAGGGAAATAGAAGAATCTCGAGAAATTAATTCGTTGGTGATTTAGGTAAGTTGTATGTGAATTCTAGCATATTTTGATAAAATATAATTATTTGTTCATAATCGTGTGATTATATAACTATGTGAATCATGAAACAATCGGAAACCGTATATATATCCGTAAATGTGGAATTAAGGTAAATACATAAAATTCTGATTAGTTGCTGGATGTACTTCTGAAATGATCCGAATAATTGTTCGTTTATGATTGCGTGATGATAATGATTTTTGAATTTGTGAAATGAATGGAAATTGATGTACTTCCGTATTCGTGGAAAATAAGTATGTTTTGCGAATTTCGATTAATCATTTGATATATCTCTGAAATTGTGATAATGATGAATTATCTGTACGATCCATATTAAGCAAGTCAGAATAAACATTGAGATAAGTGACATTGTCACTAGAGGGTTCTGATTATGTCTGATATAGTTCCCGGGTGCTGGGTGGTCTAGCATGTGTTGCAAACACCTATCAGCTTATGCGAGCAGGCCCGTGGTAACTTCTGTTCTGTTTCTGATTGTAGCTTCGGCTACCACTCTATTAGTAGCTTCGGCTACCACTCTGTTAGTAGCTTCGGCTACCACTTTGTTAGTAGCTTTGGCTACCCCATGGCTCTGCCATGTCTGTGAGGCACTTCAGTGCTAACCTCTGCATATCTGGTTATATTCCGACATTGCTCAATGAGATTAGATTAACCGTTCTGTAACGAAGTGTTTCTGCAGGTAAAACGAAATAGTTCTGTACATTGAATTTGGTATGGATAAATATGCATATGATTGCTATATGAAATGTGCCCAAATGAGTAAGTTGAAGATGTAGTGATATGAGTTGATATTCGCTATGTTAAAGTAAACGATTCATTGATTTGTTACATTGCTATGAATTTCATATGACTTACTGAGCTATTATGGCTTACTCTGTTCCTTTCTTTCTTCCTCAGTATATCAAGACTGTGGGATTGGGAGCCGAGGCGTAGGAGTATGCTTCACACTGTCAAGCTTCATCGGTATATTATGTCTTGATGTGTTTGGTTTATGGCATGTATAGAAGATTGATAGATATGTATAGTTATTTTGTAAACTTATAAGTTCTATGTTCTTAATGTTTGTATAAGTAAAGTATTAGTTGTATTGGTTGTATATGAGAATGTTTGCATGTTAAGGAGGTTAAGGCTTGGCATATAGCCTAACACGGCCTACATGGCATGGCACATGGGTGTGTGTTATGGCCGTGTAGGATTTGGCAGAATACTCCATCGGTATGCGGCATGGGCGTGCCTAGGCCGTGGGTGATACACGACCTGACCTTACGGGCGTGCCATTAGACCGTGCCTTCCCTGCACCTTGATTTAAACTTTAGTGTACCACACGGGTAGGAGACACGGCCATGTGTCTCAACCGTGTGGGGTGACCGTGGCCAATTTGACAGATTCGACCATGGTCTCTGGACATGGGTGTGTGAAGGCCACATGGACTTAGCACACGGCCGTGCTTTGTGTCACACGGGCGTGTGACGTAGTTTCGAAAGTGAAAAATTTTCTGGGCGTTCGATTTGATAGGATTCGAATCCTAATCGTCTGTAAAGTTCGTATTATGTTCAAAACTCTCGATCAGGGTCAGAAAGAGCGAATTTGTATGTGATTCTGTGACTGTTTTTGGAGTTAAGTTCTGTGAAGGTCTGTTTAAATCCAGTAACGCTCTATACTCGATTCCAGCGATGGTCTCGGGTATAAGGGTGTTACATGTAACCCTCCAAAATAAGAAAATTTCCTAAGTGTTTTAAAAGTATTAAAGAGTTAACGGTTTAGGCCCAAATGGTTCCCAAAGTATGTTTTGGGCCTCGTATGTCAATTTTAGGGAATTAATGATGTAGTTTAAAAAGTTTTAAATTAGAGTGAAGTTTTATAGCTCGATAATGTATGATTAGTTGTGTTATCGTCCAGTAATGCCTCGTACTCGGTTCTGGTGATGAACCTGGGTAAGGGGTGTTACAAACAACCTCCACCCCACCTATTCCCCAATCGGTCCCAGTAGCTTCTCAAGTTACAAAATCTATACGATTGAATACGCCACTTGTTGATAAGATCTAGAAATAAGAGGCTGAAGAGTTTAGAGCTACTATTAATAATGACCCTAAGAGAGCCGAGTTTTGGCTTGAGAACACAATTCGAGTATTAGATAAATTATCTTGCACTCCAGAAGAATGTTTGAAATGTGCCATATCACTTTTGAGAGACATTGCGTACCAATGGTGGAATACTTTAGTATCTGTAGTACCGAGAGAAAGGGTCACTTGGGAATTCTTTCAAGTTGAGTTTAGAAAGAAATACATCAATCAACGATTCATTGATCAGAAGCATAAAGAGTTTCTAGAACTAAAACAAGGCTTAATATCTGTGATTGAATATGAAAGAGAGTTTGTAAGACTCAGCAAATATGCTCATGAATGTGTTTCTACCGAGGCCATTATGTGTAAAAGATTTGAATATAGGCTAAACGAAGATATCAGACTATTAGTTGGGATTCTTGAGCTGAAAGAATTTGTTGTGTTAGTTGATCGAGCTTGTAAGGCTGAAGAGCTTAGCAAAGAAAAGAGAAACTGATTCTAAGGCTAGAGATTCAAGAAAGAGATTTATGGGAAAGTCACATCAATCAGCATCAAAGAGATCTAAAGAATATCATCATCGTCCCACTATTTCTACGGGATTATCAATAGAGATAGAGATACGAGACACTTCAATTCTAAACCTCAGACGACATCTGTAGCCAGTGTAGGTAACGTTAGAAATGCTAGACCCGAACGTAAGCACTACAATAAGCAACATTATGGTGAATGTCGAGTGAAGAGTGGGGCATGCTTTAGATGTGGATCTTTTGATCATTATTTCAGAGATGCCCAGAGAAGTCTGTAAATGAAAAAGCTCAAATGGCAAAACCAAGTAATATGGCTACTAGGGGAGACCACCCCGAAACACTGGAAATACGAGTGGTAACTGCAGAGTTATGAGAGATTTTGTAGGGAGATTTGAGGCACGAGCATCGACTAGAGCTTATGCCATTCAAGCACGTGAGAAGGCATCATCGCCAGATGTTATTACCGGTACTTTTTCTCTTTCTAACACTGATGTAGTTGCGTTGATAGATCCTAGATCAACTCATTCATATGTTTGTATGAATTTAGTGTTTAAAAAGAGTTTACCTGTCGAGTCTACTGAGTTTGTAATCAAAGTATCGAACCCCTAAGGAAAGTCTATTCTAGTAGATAAGGTTTGCAAGAACTATCCTTTAATGACTCGAGGTTATTGTTTTCCCGCTGACTTGATGCTTCTACCATTTGATGAGTTTGATGTAATTTTGGGTATAGATTGGTTGTCTCTGCATGATGCGGTTGTGAATTGTAAATGAAAGATCATTGAATTGAAATTTCAAAGTGGTGAAATTATTCGGATTGAGTCTGATGATTCGAGTGAATGGCCTAATGTAATATCGTCTATGCTAGCTTAAAAATATGTGAGAAAGGGATGATGCTTATCTTGTATATGTACTTGATACAAAGGTATCTGAATCAAAGATTGAGTTAGTACTAGTTGTTTGTGAGTATCTAGAAGAGTTACTGGGTTTACCACCAATCAGAGAAGTTGAACTTGGTATTGAGTTAGCACCAGGAACAACACCGATATTGATAGCTCCATACAGAATGGCTCCGACAGAATTGAAAGAATTGAAAGCTCAGTTGCAACAGTTAACAGATAGAGGTTTTGTACGACCAAGTTTCTCGCCTTGGGGTGCACCAGTATTATTGGTAAAGAAGAACGATGGCACGATGGGAATGTGTATTGATTACTGACAGCTTCATAAAGTGACGATCAAGAACAAATACCCTCTACCGCAGATTGATGACTTATTTGATCAGTTGAAATAGGCTACAATATTTTCAAAGATTGACTTATGATGGGGCTATTACCAGTTGCGAGTTAAAGAATCAGATGTATCAAAAACTGTATTCAATACAAGGTACGACACTATGAATTTTTAATTATGCCATTAGGATTAACTAATGCTCTTGTATTTTTTATGGACTTGATGAATTGAATATTCAGACCGTATTTAGATAGATTTGTTGTTGTATTTATTGACAATATTCTAATCTATTCTCGAGATGAGACGGAACATGCCGAACATTTGAGGATTGTGTTACAAGCTCTAAGAGATAAACAACTATTTGTTAAATTTAGCAAATGCGAGTTTTGGCTTCGAGAAGTTGGATTTCTAGGGCATATCATTTTAGCCGAAGGTATTAGAGTTGACCCAAGCAAGATTTCTGCAATTATCGACTGGAAACCACCGAGAAACATATCCAAGATCAGAAGCTTTCTGGGTTTAGCGGGTTATTATCGGAGATTTGTAAAAGGGTTTTTGATGATTGCTAACTAATGACTCGATTACTATAGAAAGATATGAAGTTTGAGTGGTCTAAAAAATGTCAGAGTTTTGATCAGTTGAAAGCACTATTAACTGAAGAACTGGTACTAGTTCAACCAGTACTAGTTAATTGAAGTTTGATGCGTCATTGAACGGTCTGGGTTGTGTTCTGATGCAGGGAGGCAAAGTTATAGCTTATGCTTCCCAATAGTTGAAGCCACATGAAAAGAACTATTTGATGCATGATTTGGAGTTGGCCGCTATTGTTTTCGCATTGAAAATTTGGCAAACTATTTGTACGATGAGAAATGTAACGTATTTCCTGATCACAAGAGTTTAAAGTATATAATGACTCAGAAATATTTAAATTTACGACAACGAAGATGGCTCGAGTTGCTAAAAGACTACAAATTAGTGATTGACTATCATCCAAGATAAGCAAATGCAGTTGCAAATGCCCTAAGCAGAAAACATTTATTTGTTTTATGTGTGATGAATAAACGATTGGCCTTTTATGATGATGGATCAATTTTAGTCGAGCTGAAAGCTATACTGATGTTTATTCAGCAAATTTATGAAGCTAAAAAATATGACAGTGAATTGCAAGCTAAACGAGTTCAATGTGAGTCTATTCTTGATTCAAAGTTCCAAATTGGAGCCGATGATTGTTTACTTTTTCGAGATAGAATTTGCCTACCAAAAGATCTAGAGCTTATTCAGAAAATCCTACATGAAGCACACAGTGGTTGCTTGTTTGTTCATCCGAGAAGTACTAAAATGTATAATGACTTGAAATGATTATACTGGTGGTCGGGCATGAAATGAGACATATCGGAGTCAGTATCAAAATGTTTGATCTGTCTGCAAGTCAAAGCTGAACATCAAGTACCTTCAAGATTATTACAGCCTGTAAAGATACCAGAATGGAAATGGGACAAAGTTACGATGGATTTTATATCGGGCTTGCTAAGTTATACATTTTTGAAATTGTTAGATTGCATGGGGTGCCAGTTTCGATCATTCCAGACAGAGATCTCAGATTCATGTCGTGATTCTGGAAGAAATTACAAGAAACTTTAGGTAGACGGTTGAATTTTAGTACTACTTTTCATCCTCAAATCGCGGACAATCTGAAAGAGTTATTCAGATTCTTGAGGATATGTTGTGTTGTTGTGTATTAGAGTTTGAAGGTAGCTGCAAGAAATACTTACCATTGATTGAATTTGTGTATAATAGCAGCTTTCAATCAAGGATTAAAATGGCACCATACAAGCTCTATACAGTCATAAATGTCAAACTCCATTATATTGGATTTAGCTGAGTGAGAAAAAGATTCACAGGGTTGATTTGATCAGAGAGACTAAAGAAAAAGTGAAAGTAATTCGCGACAGTCTAAAAACAGCTTTATATCGACAGAAATTTTATGCGGATTTGAAACGTAAAGATATTGAGATTCAGACTGGACATAGAGTATTCTTGAAAGTGTCACAATGGAAAAAAGATTCTCTTTTTTAGCCGAAAAGGGAAATTGAGTCTGCGGTTCATTAGACCATATAAGATCATTGAAAGAATAGTGCCCGTAGTATATTGGCTAGCTTTACCGTCAGAACTTGAAAAGATTCATAATGTGTTTTACGTTTCTATGTTAAGTTGATATAGATCCGATCCATCACATGTGATTTCTCCAGTAGAAGTTGAAATTCAACCTGGTTTGACATTTAATGAAGAATCGATCAGAATTCTAGCACATCAGATCAAAGAGGAAATAAATGTATAGCCCTAGTGTAAATCCTTGGCATAAACACGGGATTGAGGAAGCAACGTGAGAACCCGAGGAAGCTATACAAAAATAGTACCCTAACCTATTCACTGGTAAGATTTTTGGGGATGAAAATCCCTAAGGGGGAGAGTGGTAACAGTCCATTTTTAGCTAAATCAGACCAGTGGTTTCGGAACCAGAAATCAGAGGTTAGAAAATTATTTTATTATTATTTTAAGTGTTTACAGCATGATAGCATGATTGTGTAAAAGCTTTGTGAAGAAATTCTATCGTTTAAATGCTTAATTCGGTAAAAAGGACTAAATCGCATAAAATGCAAAAGTGGTGTTCTAATAGTTTAAAGTACAAAATAGCTATGAAATTGAAAAGTGGAAGTCCTTATATTGAAATTAGACCATTTGTAAGGTAAGTGGACATTAATGGACTTATATTAAGTGAAATTTAATGTTTTAATTAAAGGTTATACTAGTAATTTAATAGTTAAAGTTATTAAAATAAAGAAATTATATGGCTATCATCTTTCTTCTATCTTTCTTCCACCAAAATTAGAAACCAAAGAAGCCATTAAAGAGCTTCAAGCTTTTGACCCTAGTTTATCTATGCATGGTATGATTTTTAACTCGGTTTTTATTGATTTCTATGTTTTTTATGATCGTTGCAACTAGGTCTAGCTAGCCCTGGGACTATTTTGCAAAACTGTTAAATGTTTTGAGATTTTTCATTGATGAATACATGTGTTATTTGTTGATTAATGATAAATTATAAATGTTTGATGATAGTTATACAAGTTTTGTTAAGTGATTTTTAGTAAAAATGCAAAATAAGGGTTAATTTGTGAAATGTGAAAAATGTGAGATTAAAAGTCTAAAAAATTGATAAATATGGGTTGCTAGGGACATTATAAGAATTCAGCTAAGCATGGGTGTTGTGAAAATTTCATGAAACTGTGATTTTGTGAAATAAGGACTAAATTGTAAAAATGTGAAAGTTTAGGGGAAAATGTGTAAAATTACCTAAATGCATATTTTGGACTAAATTGATTAAATAGATGATTGAATAAGTTAATTTGATGTTACTTAGATCAAGAAAAGAAAAGATCGAAACTAGATCTAAGAAAAGGAAAAGTTTACTGTTAGCCGATAGTTGTTATCCGAGCGATAAGAGGTAAGTTCGTATAAGTAGAATTGAATTTTTAATTATATGTACTTGATTTAAATATTTGGATTTGTATTGAGAAAATAAGATACTTATCTAATGAATGCCTAATTGATGAGATTTATTAAATATCGAGTCCCGTTTGAATCGTAGGAATTCGTAGGATATGAGTAACATGTCACTAGGGTTACCGTTTGGTTGAGGTCTTGCATTTGTTGCGGACTCACCACAGCTCATATGAGCTTACCGATATCTCAGCTCATAAGAGCCTACTGTTTTTCAACTCAATAGAGCTTACTGTCCATCAGCTCAAGAGGAGCTTATCGATTATAGCTCGAAAGAGCGAATATGTTAATGAATTTACGGATTAACCATTAGTACACTTACTGTGTACCATCCGTGTATCTACCGACATTCTAATTGGTTCAACGAGCATAATAATGTGACAGGTCATATGATTAAGTACGAATTGGAAAAAGAGTTATATGAATTGTATGAAATTGATCTTATCTGTTGAATTATGGTTTTAATGGAAAGATACAATTACATGAGCTTGAATGCTAATTGAATTCCTTATATAAGATTGATGGTATGTGCATATTATGGAACTAACCTATTAATGTATTTATATCATAGGCATTTGAACCATTTGATCTGGGTTATAGTAGGTTTAATTGCTTAAATTATGAATGATGGTAAGTTTAATTATATATTATACGGGCTTACTAAACTATATAGCTTATTATGTTTTCTTTCCTATGTTTTATAGAGATTCAGAAACTCGCTTAATTTGGAAGACGTCAGAAACCCGTATCACACTATCCAGTTGATAATTTAGTACCTTGAAACTTTAAGAAATGTGTAAATATGGCATGTATAGGCTAGCTAAGAAGATGTTATGAATGGTCATTTTAGCTTGTGAAGCTTATATGTTTTGATATGTTTAAGCCATGTGATTTGGCTTAACATAAGTTTTGGTTGTGTATAAGCTTATATGATATGGTATGTTTTGGCAAGTTTGATGATGGAATGTATTTGTGCAAATGGTTATATTGTTATTTGCTTGAAATATGAAATAGTTTTGCCTATGTTTATAGATCAATTAAAGCATATTTGGGAATGACTAATTGGAAGAATTGTTAAAGTATTTTTGGTATGAATTTGAATGGTTAGGCATTTGGTTATGTCATGTGAAACTGGGTATGGTTGATGATTGTTTTTGGCTGATATAGGTGCCTAATTATACATTGGTTAAATGTGTTTTGGATTGGTTTAGGTAATGGCAAATTGGGTGAGAAATGTGGCTTTTAAACTGGTCTATTTTCGTCCACACAAGCAGAGACACGGGTTTATGTCTCAGCCATTGTGGCACACGGTCAGGTGACATGGAAGTGTGTCCCCTGTAGCATTAAATGAAAACAAGTCAGTGAGTTACACGGGTTGATCAGCGGGCATATGGTTGGCCGTGTGACCCAAGTTAGAGAGTTACACAGGGTAGGACACAGTTTGGGACATGGCCATGTGGTTCCTTTTCGAATGTCCACACAACCTAGGACACAGATGTGTCTTGTGGCCGTGTGTCTGGCCACAAGGGCGTGTGTCCCCTGTACTTAGAATGTTTTCAAAGTTTTCTCAAAATTTTCATATGATATCGGTTTAGTCTTTAACCATTTATAATGCATGATTTGGGCCTCATAGGCTTGTATTAGGGACTTTATGAATATGTTTGGATGTTTATGGATTGGAATGTGAAATGAATGAGAGATGTTTAATGAATTTTGTGATAAATCCAGTAATACTCCTTAACCCTATTCTAGCAACGGATACGGGTCAGGGGTGTTACATAGACCTAGTTGCAATGATATCAAAAACATAAAAAATATAAGAAACGAGGCTATATCACATACCAATTTAGCTAGTAAAGTTGTCGAAACCTCCAAGCAAAAAAAAAAAGGCTTCTTTCCCCATTTACAATTGGTGACGAAGCTTTGAAAAAGATGATAAAACTTTTGTTTTATTTATTTTAATATCATTATCAAATTACCATATTAACCTTAGTTAATAATTAAATAAAACATCAAATTCTTGTCGATTATTTTCCACTAACACCTTGAATGGTCTAATTACGATGTAAGTCCCTTCTTTATTCAATTAACCATTTAATCACTTAAAGCAAATAGTGATCAAATTTTACATCTTTTACGATTTAGTCCTTTTTAATTAATTAACTATTGAAACGTTAAAAATTTTCAACAAAACTTTAATAACACCTTAATGACACTTCGTAAATATATATAAAAATATTTATGGCTTGATTTATTAAAACGAGGTCCCAATACCTTATTTTCTAAAATTACTTAACCTTAGGGTCATACTACATGAACTTAATAACTTGTTTATATAACATAAATTATCAAATAAAAAACCTTTTTAAAACCATATTTGACTTGTAAATATTAGATAATAATATTTACAAACTTACTCATCGAATTTGGTGGCCCCAAAACCACTATTTTCGACACCACTAAAAAACAAGCTATTGCAACTCTCCCCCTTACGAAAATTTTGTCCTCAAAATTTTTCACCTGATAAAAGTTATCACAATAGAACTTGTATCTCGATCCATAGCTTGCATCATAACTCATATTAAAACTTGATACTATATCTGAACTTAATTGAGTAGCTATGATGTTCTCCTGTTATCACTTTATCATTAGTAGTATAACTATAGAGAAATTTACAGTGGTCGTTTGTTGAAACATAAATGAGAAATCCAGATTATCAATCTCTAACTAATGCTTCTGACATGTTTGCATTTGTAACTTTCAACTGATATTTGTTCTCCCTTCATGGAATGCGTCAAGCAAACACAAGCGTGGTGGCTTCAACTATCGAGACGACTTTAACCCATAATGACATTTCTTTATTATAACTGATCTTGTAGATATATTTTTGTATCATGTCTTCTAGAATATGAATCCCTCATTTTGATTGTTCGTCAATTTACCCGTGAATGCACAAAATTTATTTTAGAACTTGAGGATAAACTCAAATGCCTATAACTCAAATTACTTTTCAACTGAATAACTCGCTCTAATTAAAATAACTTAGTCGATTTTATCTATCAGATAATAACATTTCAAAATAATCCATTTTTCTTATTGTTAAGAAAACCTAGACATACAATCTATCATGATTCACTCAAAATACCAATCAAAGATTTCTACAAACTGCATTAACTCAAACGAAACATAACATCATATTTTAACTCGTTGACATAAATCTAGATTAGATGAAGAATGAGAACGAACATACAAGTTTGAGTTTGATCTTCCACCGTCTACAATTTTGTCCGTGCCTCCCCTTCACAAAAGCTAGAAAAGGAATATAATAAAGCTATTTCACTTATTAACATCGAAGCTTTGAACCATACCAGAGCCACAACCATCAAATAGATTAAAACCATAGTGCTATAATAAGATTGACATTTCAATTGTATAGATAGAACAATACCTCAACATCAATAATGCACTCCAAAATAAAAGAGGAAAACTGAAGGTAGTTCCAATAACAACCAATGCTGTAACACAACATTTATAATCTGAGATCTAAATCACTGAGCTCTCATGATCATACCAGGATTTATAACTGTAATAAATGTAATTATCTCTGGCAATGAATATCCCTTATAGATGATGAACCATGTTTAGTAGATTAAATAATAAAAACGAGAAGAAAACAGAGATAATGAAATCCAAGATATTGAGCTATACTGAATCTCTGAGAATACAACCCATATTGAATGGTATAGAGATTGATGATACTTTAGAGAAATTCCAGAAGAATAACATGGCTCATACATACTGGAACCAGTTGTGATAGAGAGGTCATAAATTGCATATATATAAAGCAAAGCAACAACCAATAGAAATGGAAAAATAGCATTGTATGAGTCTTATCGTCGAGTCTTCTACCATACATAATAGAATAGAATACCAAAGAAAAATAGAGTAATGCCGATCATAATCTACCAGACTAACAATACATTTGTCTAATGTTATGATTAGCCAATATTTCTATATGATAAGAATCACATCTAAAAATGAACAGTTGCATATATCTCTGAAAATAAAATAACATATAGAATACCCAAAGAAAAATGTTGTAAGATACTCGACCATAACAGCTACATTCAAATATCTTTGCAATTCAAACATTATTCCTCTAACTACTACAGTCATCAATAATCCCACATTATCCCATTCACTAAAGAAATCAATTTAGAACAAATTCTGGTTAATTCGTTCTTTAAATGCCATACCCGAACAAGTTGATTACTCGTGATTAACCTCTTCTTTTATAGCGATGTTGCATATCTTGAATGATCTTTAGAAAAATCTAATATTTCTTTTAGAACTTTCTTTACTTGCTAACCCATTCTCAGCTCTAACCGCATTATTATTCATTTAGCCACTAAACTCTTCGATTTCATACTTGTGGGCTTAATCAACATAAGTCTTGTGAATTCCGTTGTATAAGATTTGGAGCGTGAGGGGGTGGAGATCGTAAAGCCTCAAAATTTGACTTCATATATATACACATAACATAACATTCATCATTATCATAACATTATAAACATTTATTCATACCTTCATGAGTTTCTACTCATCCTTAACAACTTTTTACTTATACACGTGAGTATAGCTTTCAGTATTATCGGAATTATCTCAATTGGAAAATATATCTGTCTAATATTGAAACAAATCTCATTAGAGTCAGGAGACATCAAACTATCACAAGTTATATAATGGTATGTAGTTCTAGACTTCATACATGCTACGTTTAGTCCGAGAACTGACTAAACTGTAGCTTTGATACCACTAAATATAACACCCCTAACCCAATCCATTACCAAAATAAGGTTACGGAGCATTACCAGAGTTTACATTTCGAAACTAATAAAATTTGAAACATTTTAATTCACAACATTAATCATAGCAAAACCAATCAATGACATACATATTGTCCCTTATACGAGCCCCTGAGGCCCTAAAAACATATTAGAAACAAGTCGGGACTAAATAAAAAACATATAAATTTTGTAGGAAAAAGATGAAAATATTCAAACTGTAAGGGTCACATGGCCGTGTGACACACACGGCTAAGACATACGCCTGTGTCTCAGGCTATGTGGGCATTAGAAGTAAGGACACACCGCCGTGTCACAGCTAGTGTCCATACCTATGTAACTCTTTGACTTCGGTCACACGGCCAAGCTACACGCCAGTGTGCCAGGCCGTGTACTAGGTTGTGTAACTACCTGACTTGCAACCCTTTGAAATCTACAGGGGACACACGACTGTGTCGCATGGCCGTCTGTCATACATGACTGAGACACTCACCCATGTCTCTGGCCTTGTAACAAAAAATAGGCTATTTCCAAGCTATTTTTCTCACCCAATCATGCACACACCTACAACCAATTTTCCACATTTAACAAGTATTCAAAATGCACCAAATAATGCATCCACAAGTTAAACCAATAGGTATATGTGCACACAACCAATATGCCCAAAAGACACTTCAATCAACCATCATAAGGTCACATATATATACCATAATTACAAGCCAAAACATAATGGCTATAACATCAACCAAAACACCTATACATGTGCATATTTAACAAATTATCACTTAACTTGTTTTCATACCAAAACATAACATAATTGATACATATTAATCACAACCAACAAGCTATGAATAGTACTTTAAGTACCTCAAATCCAAGACAACATTTCATGCCATAATCAACAACCAAAATGACATATATATACCAAACTCATTAATTAAACATTAGACATGGTCCACCTATACATGCCATTATAACCTTGACCAAAACACAAAAATTTAACGATAGAATCGATGGATAGTGTGATAGATCTCCGACTAACTTCCAACCCAATCGAGCTTCTAAAAATCTATAAGGTAAAGGGAAAATAACTACGTAAGAAATGAATGCTTAGTAAGCTCGTATAAACTCTAAGCATAATATTCCATTTATGGAATAAACATAAATCTATGCCAATGCTATTAGATTCATAAATCGATATGATCATCAACTAACAAATGAGTAAGTTTATTAATGTTGCATATTTATTGACCATTCAAAACATGATAGGATTTTACGAGACATAATATATAATCATCAACCTTTTATAAGATTATAAAACTTTCTATTTACTTACTTTCTATTTCATCCCCAATACTTATCATAAGCCTAAACAATATTATTAATTCTTAATTTAGTGTATTTATCCATGACATATGTGTATTCATTCATAGCATAAGCAATTTACTCACATATAATATATCATTTATCACATTAAACCTTTTATAACATCATAATACATCCCAAATACGTACTTACCATTTCATTCCCTTTTCTTACCTGTTTACCATGCATAGTACAAGCATAATCATAAACATCAACCATATCCACAAGTTTAGCATAAGCCCTAGCACCTCAACAACACATGTTAGTTCATTTAAACATGATTCATATGAATTTGACATGAATAACCATTATACTTGAGTATGATTCAATTGGATTTATCATCCATCACAACATATCATGTTTTTCCATGTATTATCATTCCATTGAGTTTCTTATAAACATGTCTTAGTTCTTATTGAACACTTATCATTTCAATTGCATATACATAAGGCATAAACATAACATTAACCAGAGCCACAAGCTAGTGATTGAACACATATCTTAACAATATAATTACATGGTAAGATATGGTACATAACATAGCATCACTTATATCATACCTTTCGTAAACATGAATATTCATTCTTTGATCATTAGTACATCATACCTTTCCATATTTGTCATCGTGAAGTAAATCAAAACTCTTACTGAAGCTTACACAAAATGTGCTAAATGATTGTCATAACTGTCCTTTTTTATATTCGATGGTCGAAACCATCCTATTTCATATTCAATGGTTGAAACCATCCCTGTTCATTAATCGATAGTCGTCACTATCCCTTTTCATTATCGATAGTCAAAGCTATCTCGTTTCATATTCAATAGCCGAAGCTATCCTTTTTCATATCCAATGGTCGTCACCATCCCTTTTCATAGTTGATGGTCATCACCATCCCTTTTCATAATCGATATCCGAAGCTATCCCTTTTCATAATCGATAGCCGAAGCTATCCCTTTTCATTGGTCGATGATAGTCGATACGCCGTTTGATTTTTCCACCGAGACATAATTTGATGTTATAAAATGATGCATGCTAAATTGTAAAAATGTCAAAGTACAGGGGCATTTTGGTAATTTTCTATTCTCTTTGATTTTCCATCTGATCTTGATCTAAATTAATAATTTCTGTAACACCCCAAACCCGACCTAGAAGTTAGGCCCGAGTCTGGCGTGCCACATTGAAGTGTTTTTCAAAGAAACCCTTCTTAAAGAAACTTGGAGCAAACTAAAACTTATGTTTGTTTATTTTCAAAACGTGGTCAACTAAAAGTTAATCCCTTTTAAAAATATTATTACCTTTAAAACCTTATTTGTTGCGAAAGCTTAATTTAGTTAGTTGCAGAAGACGTAATGTTCGAAGACAATTAACATTTTGGAAAACCGCGATTCACCTCTAGCAGATATAATTCAAAGTAAATAAAAACCTTAAAATAAAACTCTAGAAATTATAAAAGGCCCTATTACAAACCAAACCCAAAATAAAGTACTTGAGCGTAAATAATCAAAATAGAAAGCATAAGCAGTGTGTGGCTTTCCGAGTCCCTCGTAGCTCCGATCCGTCTAAGGCTAGGGATTACCTGAAAGGTTAATAAACGGGGTGAGTTTACGAAAACTCAGTGTGCAATCCCCTACTACAAATACAAACAGTCAGGCATATAAAAGAATTAAAAAGTTTGCCTACTACAGTTCCAGTATCAATTGGGCCTTAGCCCACTATAACAGACTGCACCAGATGGGACTTAGCCCATTACAGAATCAAAAACATTATCAAAAATAGAATCAAAATGAGAATCAGAATCAAAATCAGAATCAAAATTAGAATCAGAATGTGAATGCAATCCCAACCCAGTCCAGCCATCACACCACCCGTACCAACCAACACACAATGTGGGGAATAACTCAACCCACCCAGCCCACACACCAATGGGCAGCAAAGCTGCCAATAACAGAATATGTGGCAGAGCCACCAGAATCAGATAACATGGCAAAGCCACTTAACAGAATATGTGGCACAAAGCCATCGATAACGTGTCTATAATCGGCACAAAGCTTGTGATATTAGCACAAAGCCTTCGATAATGGCACAAAGCCTATAATAACGACACGAAGCCCACAATATCGATATGAAGCCCACAATAATGGCACACAGCCTTCGGTAATGGCACAAGTCCATAATAACAGCACGAAGCCCACAATATCGATACGAAGCCCACAGTAACGGCACACAGCCTTTGATAACATGATCGGTACTCAGCCATCGATCGGTCCACAATCGTCTCAGGCAATCTGTGCGACCTTACCAAATCAGTATGAATATACGGCTCTTAAGCCTTCGGTTGATCCACAGTTGTCAAGCAACCATGCGATCCTAACAGATCAGATCTTCCTCCATACAAAATCCCAACCCATGCAACATGTTATGTATGCAGAATGTCATGCCCATATTTGAATCAAACAATCACAGTCAAGTCATTCATATCACCAACATATATTCACAATCAAATCCGTCAAACACACAGTCCAAGTCAGTCACTTGCCCACAAGGGCAAAACAGTTATTGAACACCCTAGGGGCAAAATGGTAATTTTACCCCACAGGGGTATCGCGGTAATTCTACCCTATAGGGGTATTTCGGTAACTCTACCCTACAGGGTATTTCGATAATTCTACCTTCCAGGGGTATTTCAGTAATTATACCTTATAAGGGTATTTATGTAATTCTACCCTACAAGGGTATTTCGGTCATTCTACCTTACAGGGGTATTTTGATAATTCTACCCTACAGGGGTATTTCAGTAATTTCGTAAATCAGGGCATTTTGGTAATTTTACAAATCAGGGGCATTTTGGTAATTTTATAAATCAAGGGTATTTTGGTAATTTTCACAAGTCGGGGGTATTTCGATAATTTCATAAATTAGGGGTATTTCGATAATTTCAAAAGTCAGGGGTATTTCAATAATTCCAAAAATCGAGGGTATTTCAGTAATTTTACAAATCAGGGGTATTTTTATAATTTCATGAACCTGGGGTATCTCTGTAATTTTTTAAACCAGTGGTATTTTAGTAATTTCACAAATTAAGGGTATTTCGGTAATTTTACAAACAAGGGGTATTTTTTTAGTTTTACAAACTAGGGGTATTTTGGTAATTTTCCAAACCAAGGGTATTTTAGTAATTTTGCAAACCAAGGGTATTTTAGTAATTTTGTAAACCAAGGGTATTTCAGTAATTTTGTAAATCAAGGGTATTTCAGTAATTTTGTAAATCGAGGGTAAAACAGTAATTCTATAAATCGGGGGTACTTTGGTAATTTTACAAGTCGAGGGTATTTCAGTAATTTGGTAAACTAAAGTGTTCTAAACAGAGATAACAATGCAAATGAGCCTAGGGCCCATTCTCGGCCCAAATGGGCCCACACGCTCGTGTAGCCCTTTTAGCCCAAATCTAGCCAAATATATGAGATTCACCTAGTCTAGTCCAATATTTACTACACAATCAAACAACTTATCCAATTGGGCCTGTAGGCCCATTGGGCCACATGGCCCTTTTCGGCCCATCGCGGCCCGGAGTAGCCGTCCTACCACTAAAGTAGTTAGAAATACACACCTGATAGGAGACTGGAGTTCATCCGCGCTCCGAGAACTTTTAGCCGATGCCCAACCCAAACGAGCCCGCCATAAAGTGAAAAGGATCAGCCAAGAAAGGTACCTTTACTCTCCTCATGGTTCTCCCTATATAAAGTCAGCTTCGCATCCACTCTTATGTTAGCTTCCTGATGTGGGATCCCCCCATCATCAGTGTTTAAATTCAACACCAACTCTTGTCGCCCCCTGTTAGCAAAAATAAAAGCTCTTTGATTGCCATGAGTTTTGAACCCTGGACCTCCTTACCAACTCTATGACGTCACCTTCCTGCCTCTTATGTGGCGCTACTTTGCCACTAGACCACAAGGCTTTTTGTGGCACAAATTCTCCACCAATATTCTTAAGGCCTACCTACTACACCCAGGGTTTAATTCACCTTAAATCAAAATTTTTGCTAGAGTCCAGGTTTGAACCCAAGACTTCTCCAACACTTCTCAGCACAAAAAAACCACTGAAACAAGCCTTCATTGACGGAATTTACATGCACAACAAAATATTATAAGCTGCTTTCAACTGCTCCCATGCTCAAGGCCCAAAACTTCTAGGCCCAAATTTAGGATGTTACAATTTCATTCAATCTGTTAATTTAGATAATAAAATAATGTATTTAATGCAATTTAGTTACTTTTGACATTTTTAGAAATTTACCCTTAAAATTTTACTTTTATTCAATTTAGTCCCTAGGCCTAAAACATGCAAATTAACCATTTTTTTCAAATTTAAGCTAAGCCAAATGTTCATGGCATCCAAAACAGCCCACATTTGTATTAATTTTACATCAAATCATTGTACTTTTACTATGTTAACAATTGAGTTCCTAATAAAAAAATTCATCAAAAATCACTTAATAAAATACTTTTAAATAACAACTAATATCTCACATTCATCATTTAACATCTAAAATCACAAGATTCATCAATGGCAACATTCAAAATCTTTAACAGATTCAAAATCAAAGGTGCAGGCTAGCTAGACCTAATTGCAACGATCTCAAAAATATAAAAATTACAAGAAAAGAGACTAAAATCACATACCAAATTTAGCTTGTGAAGTTGCTGAAACCTCCAAGCAAAAAAAAAAGGGCTTCTTCCCGCATTTACAATAGGTGATGAAGCTTTGAAAAAGATGATAAAACTTTTATTTTATTTATTTTAATATAATTATCAAATTACCATATTAACCTTAGTTAATAATTAAATAAAACATCAAATTCATGTTCATTATTGTCCACTAACACCTTGAATGGTATAATTACCATTTAAGTCCTTTTTCCTTTTTTTAATTAACCATTTAATCACTTAAATTAAATAATGATCAAATTTTATATCTTTTACGATTTAGTCCTTTTTAGTTAATTAACTATCAAAATGTTAAAATTTTCAATAAAACTTTAATACCACCTTAATGACACTCTGTAAATATTTATAAAAATATTTATGGCTCGATTTATAGAAACGAGGTCCCGATACCTCATTTTCTAAAACCACTTGACCTTAGGGTCATACCACTTGAACTTAATAACTCTCTTATATAATATAAATTATCAAATCAAAAAACCTATTTAAAATCATATTTGACTCTTAAATATAAAATAATAATATTTACAAACTTACTCGTCAGATTTGGTGGCCCCGAAACCACTGTTTCGACACCACGGAAAAACGGACTGTTACACAATGTTTATCGTGTGTAAGTTCCTCTGAAAGGTTCATTTGTATTGTAAGTAAATATATGTATAATATCTCTTTGGAACTCACTACGTTCATATGAACTTACTCCGTTACCTTTTCCTTCTCAAGCTTGCTGATTGAAGGAATACTTTGTTAGAAGGACTAAGTGAGAGTGTTGCTACCATCGTAAGCTGAGGCTTGCTGACTGAAGGAATACTTTGTTAGAAGGATTACGTGAGAGTGGTTCTACCATTGTAAGTTGACTGTTTTGTTCTGTATCATGCATGACTCTTAGGAGTGACGTATAAATGTATTTTGGAAATGAAATATATAAGGAACTATTATTTTGATAAAACTATATTTTTACGATATTTCTATTAAGTATTAATGTCTGGATTTGAATTATTGCATTCTATTTAATGAAGTTATTATACTTGAATTTATACGCCAAATGGCTTAAACGTTATTTCAAATTGTTAATGATTTCATTAAAACTTTAGTAAAACCATAACTATCATATGTTTATATGTATAAAAATGTAATAATTTTATAAAGCTTCTGCCAAATTGTTTTGCCATAAATTAGTCCAATTTTGAGTAGTGACACATCAAGCTCAGATCCTATCACAGGGTCGGGTTTGGCGTGTTATACAAACCACATTGAATAAGATGTTTGTTAGAGTTGTATGACTCAAATTCCTATTAAAGAATTAATATAGTGGTAAAACTAGGGACTTTGTAGTGGGCTTAAGGCCGTGGGCCGAAGGCCCGAGTAGAACTACACTTCTTCTAGTTGACTTTGATTAGAATAAGGTTTTTCAACCTTTAAATAGATGTAGTCGAAATCCCTCTTATATCATTCAATTTTCAACATTAGAGAATTTTCTTCTTCTCTGCCTGTGATTTTTTTCGAAAGGATTTCTATGTAGAATCTGTGTGTTTTATTTTTCCTTCTTATTACTTTACGATCGCTTTATATTACCATTATTGACGTTCAATTTTACAATGTTGTTTCTTGTTAATGTTCGATCTATTGTAGCTGCTGATTTTGTTTCTTTGACGCATCAGGGGGACTAGAGATTTAGAACGGGATGTACGAAGTAAGTTTATCAACTTGGGTTAATTTGTTCCTCTCTTGTGGTTCTTGTCTTTTGTTTTAATGTTTTGGTTAATGAATTACGTTGTACCTTAAAAAAATAAAAAATATTAATTTACTTAAAAAAAAAAAAACATAAATCAAATATGGAACTAACCCTTTAATGTACAATGCATGTCTCGTGGTTAAGTGGACAGTAAATCTAAGATCTTCTTAAATTTTGAAGACTAATATTTGATTCATTGTATTCATCCAAAAAGACATGTTATTGACATCCACTTTATTAAACTTTTTTTCCTGTTTTTTATACAAATAAAATCTCTCGATCTAAAACATTAATTTTACAGTCTGTTTAACAAAAAAAATAAGAACCAAGGACAAAATCCAGTTGAGGAAATCGAAACAGGTGTTTGGATAACATTATATATATATATATATATATAATTGGAGATTGAGAAGTTTGATTAAATTTGATTGGATCTAAATGTTGGGAGATTAACCATTAATTATGTATGCTAATATTTCAGCATGTTACATATGTTATCAAAATGGGGAGGCTTCCATTGGCAACAAAGCTGTACACTAGATTGACACAAGCACATGTATATAAATTTATATATATACATATAATCCTCCTCTCAATCACTGCAAATCCCGTTGCTTCTGGATAACGACAAGATCAATATATAGTAATAATTTTATGTTACTTCAATAACGTTTGAGGTTTGAGTCTTGTAAGTTAAAATTAAAAAATAAAAATATAGCTTTGCTGCTTATTTAATAATTTAGTTTGACTCGATTTCGAATTTATTTAAAGTCTAGATATTGAATATTGAATAGTATTTAAAAAAACATTATAATAGCCATATATGTCATCACATTTATATGATCATATATTTATATCACGAAACAATGTTTGCAAATAACATATAACAAAAAATAAAACATATGGTTTGAAACTAATTAATAACAACAAATTAAATATGTATAATATTAAAATAAAAAGAAATAGATTAAATTATGAGTAAAACGAAATTGAAACACAAAAACATATCGGATTAAGAATACTAAGTGAATTAATTGTTTATCATTATTTTGTCATCAATCCTGAGTTAGTATCGTGTTCATTTGTAACACTAACTCAATCAATAATATTATTCATATACACAAATATATACAATTTTAGAACACAAATATACTTATTTAAGTTTCAAATTAAAACTAAAAATTGCTTTAGTTTAAATAGTAAATGATAAAAGTTCATATGCATGATGTCTTTAGTTCAAATATCATTATGGATAATTTTTATTTTTATAAAAATATAAAAAAGATGAAAACACATGCATATTCATTTAACTTTACAAATAAAATGGTTTTTGGCTAATTCCCTAACTGAGTTGGGACTCAGTTGATGAGTGGCAACAACCTAATAAAAGACTTAATAAATAATTAGAAATTCTATCACATGCCTTATGGATTTAGAACAAGGATGTATAAAAATAAATTGTCCATAGTAAAATAAAAATGTATAAAATATATGAAAATGAAGCTTAAGTGGCAAATTTAAGGTTTCATTTATTAAATTAGTGTAAGTTTAAATTCATTATATGTAATTTTTTGTTAATTTTTCTTAAATTAAAAAGACAATATCCTCAAATAATATAGCTCATTTGAATTACGAAAGGCTATTTTTATAATTTCTCAAATTGTTTTGATATTTGATTGAATTACTACACCAACTCAACCAACAACTTTATTAATAATATAGATTTAGTTATTGCACGTCATTTTATTTTTTCACATTTTTATCTTTTTATGTGATTGTAGAGAGAACTTAAAGTGTTCATAAAAATTATAGAAAATTATTTGGTGTTAAAAAATATCACAAGGATGGAATACTGTCATGTGTTTTTAAAGAATATTAAAAAATTAAAAAATTAAAAAAAAGTCATTTATTAAACCTTATTTATGGAGTTAAAAGACTCCATTGGCAGTAAACATAATAATAACTCAAAATTAAATGATATTTATTGATTTTAAAATAATTAGGTTTTTTTTTTTTATTTCACACACCTTGCATTTAAATATATGTGTTTAATGAACTCTGTGTATTGGTTTAATGTCCAGGCGTTTACTGTTTCAGTTGTGGCCTAGGTTCAAGCTGTGCTAGTCGCATTATTGTTAGAACTTTACCCTTTGTAATTCATAAAAAAATATGTTTAATAAATTTTATTATTTGATAAATTATTTTTATTTCATGTATTTAATAATTTATTTCAAATCATAATTAAAAAGTAATTATATAATATAAAAATATATATTTATAAATTTTCTAAAAGATGTCCCATGTTTATCCCATATTATTTTAATATAAAAGTACTCTTTTTTCCCTTAACCGAAGTTTTGTCCCATTGAATTTTCGTGATAAGGTTTTTAATGAGGCAACATATTATGCGTATTATAAAAGTACTCTTTTTTCTTCATTAGATTTTCACCTCATAGGGTTTTTCCTAATAAGGTTTTAACGAGGTATATTATCTACTAATGAGCATTCAATGAAGAGTGCTATGAATATCTTATTAATTGGATGTCCATTATGATCAAGATTAAATTTTAATATACTTTAAATTCTAATAGTCAGTGGAACTAGATCTCTACTTCTTTTATACTTCTTATGTCTATAAATAGAGACTGATGAAACATTGTAATCACCCCTTTGATCAATAAAGTACATTATGCATTGCTTTCTTATTTTCTTTGTTCTTTATTCTCTCCATCACTTTTTATTTTATAACAAATTGTGATATTGACTCTGGTTATTATATTCATGAAGAATTCAAGATTTATTTTTTAAAAAAAATATAAAGGTGGTTTGGTGAATAACAAAATAATTATTATCTTAATGTATTAAAATTATCAAGTTAGCTATTGATATTTAGATTTAATTTTTTTGGTAAATTACAAGAGGAGGGCAAAGTTATTAGAGCAACACAACTACCACAACTTGAACTCAAGTCACACTTGGAGCAATAAATACCTTAATGATCAAGTCAACACACAAAATTTAAAGTAATTTTAAAGCATAATTGGTTAAACTTTATAAGATTTTGAAAATATCACAAATTATATTCTAAAAATAAATGTTAATAAATTAAAATAAAATAAAAAACTACTTTCTAGACAAAGATAACGTAATATTATATTTAGGAGTTCCTTTTTTTTCCAAAAGCGAGGCTATTGAAAATTTTATTATTTTAAAAAGGATATTTTTATTTTTTTCTTTTAAAAAAATATAACACTTTTAATTTTTTGGAAAAAGACCATTTTTATTAAAACTGGTAACTCAAAAGGAGAAAAATAAGGAAAATACCTAAACTCAAGCCAATAGGCTTACCCAATACACTCAAACTTAGCTTATTTCATTTTATCCTAAATTAACCAACCTATCAATAATAACAATATCGACAATAGACAAAAGAACAAATAGCACAATCGAAGTAGTTCTATTGAAATAAAGCTCCCTATGCCAGAGCTGGAGCTGCTTTATTAGTGCATCTACGAATCCAACGGACGGATAAAGAAAGAAAACTAGAATTAATGTCGCGGTAATGCTTTATCAATAGCTCTGAGTTGGAAACATCCAAAGTACTATAAGAAAAAGCTAGCCAAAGCTGTTGACTATTGGTTTCTAAAATAATACCATCCATATGCAATGACTAAAGCTAGAAAAGAACCTCACGAGTTGCCATAATTTGCACTATAAAAGGGTCTAAATTGATCTTCATAAAACTTGAATTGCACTAAACAATTTCGCCCATCTCGTTATGTACAACCATAGCCTATCCTATAGTACCATTGTTAACTAAAATGGCCCAATCGAAGTTGCATTTTAGTTTACCCACCAGTGAAATTCTCTAGTAGTCATCACTGCCCTCAATCATCGACTGAGGGATTGACTATGAAACATGAACCATTCACATACCCAACTAGCCATGCAGGAACTTGTCCATGTGTTACATAAGATGCTCCACAATTAGAGTGTTTGTTTCCTAAGAGTAGCATTCTTATGGAACCAAATACCCTAAAAAACACATAAAACCCTCCTCTTTCTATCAGTTTGCTTCTTAGATAGAACCCCGCGAATAAAATCCAAAAACGAATATGAAAAACCATGCATTATATCTTTATCAACTAGATAACATCTAAAAAAAATAGGGTCAATTATACCTTAAGACAAAAGCTTAATATTACATGGAACAAAACCAAGTAAGCAATTCCATAGACACTCCTTAATCTTAGGGGGAAAAACTTCATTCTAGAGTGCTTGCCAAGGGCCATCAATATGAAAATTGGCAGTGTTCGTAAACGAATAAAGAGACGTTTTGTACCCGGACCTCATTGATTAGCAACCATTAGAAGTAAACTACCACATGAGCCAATCATTAATAGAAAACTAGCTCACTGACATACATAGAACTCGTTCGACATCATATAGAGAAAGAAACCCTTCCACCATATCTGTCTCCCATGAACCAGCCTTGAGATGCATTACGTCACTAACTTCTATATGTTCACACTTTTCAAGTGAACAAACTCAATATAAAAATTTTCATAATCATTAAAACAAGGCTCATTAAAACTTTAACCGAAGTCCCCTTGTTAGCCCACCATTTGGCACTTTTAAGGTAACGATCTAATTTTTAGTGGTACTAAAAAATATAGTTTTGGAACCCTATTTTCATAAACTAAGTCTGTAAATGTAAAATAGGTATAACACCTAAATTTTTAATAACCCAAAATTAAGGAAAATTAAAGGACTAAACTGGAAGAGATCGCAAGCTAGCAACCTATATTGGAAGGAACGGGAAAGCTAGAAACCAAATTGGGCATGGTTGAGATCCAAACTGGTTTGGTTAGAATAGAACCAACTAGTTGTTTAGTAGGAGACATGATAATTACCCATGGACGATTCTCATAAGATTGGAATTGGTGCTAGAAGGGATATAAATAGCTGACAAATAGCTCCCAAGGTTGATTTTTTTCACGACCTTATCGAAATTCTCTTGTTCTTCATCTTCTTCGATAGCTCAAAGAAGGAGTAGCCATGAAAGGTTTTGTATGGAGTAAAACTCATGAGGATTAAGCAGGAAAATAAGGGAAATTAGTAAGTGGCTAAGGTTCTTAACCATTTTGTGTACGCAGAATAAAGTTAAGGATTTCAAAACCATTTTACGGGTTCTGTATGTTTCAAAAAATGGGTTATGCGAAGAATATGAAGTATATAACCTGTGATTATTTATGGTTGTAAGCTACTTTTTAGAGGATAGAAGCTCCGGTGCTCGAGAGAAGGGATAAACGATGGAAACGATAAAGTTTTAGGTGACTTTCAGACTCTAAACTTGTTATTCGGTTTAATACTATTCACACATGCCATGTTTGCATGATTTATAATGATATGAGCATGCATTGCATGACTGTGGTAAAACCTTAAGGGAATAGATAGATTTTAAGATGGGGATGGGAATAGAACCCATTAGTTAACATCTTGGGAGAAGCTCCGGACCTTGCAAAGGAAACACTGCAGTGTTCAAACATTAAGGTTAGGTGGTATTAAAGAGGTAATGAGAGGAGGATTCATGAAATGAAATCACAAAATGGTATTTATCGTGATGATAGTATCAACTGGTCCTTCGAGGTGTAACTGTGACAATTATATATGATGTAAGATTATAGATGAAAGAGGCTGTGACAGCCAGGTATAGAGTAAGACCATCGATGAAAGATTCCATGACATTATAAGGTAATATGCTAGGATGGCAAAGTAATATAAGAACATAGATGAAAGAATCCACGGCATCCACAGAGTAAGTCCACCGGGATAGTAAACACGAAATAGAGTACATCTGTTGGGGCAGTAAACACAGATAAGTTTGCCAAGATGATAAACACGGGTAAGTGTGCAGTGACGTAAGAAAGAGGTGAGAAGGGTATAAGACCATAGCTCAACTATGGCATCCTATAGGGTTTGCCAAAACATAGATACGAAAAGACAATCCGAGCCTCAAATGCAGGCTATAGGCTTGAGCAACTAGTTTGAGAAACGATGGGGGGAAGGGTAAAAGAAAGCATAAGTATGTAAAGAAAATAATAAAGAATCCACCTAGAGTGATGAAAGTGGAAAGCCATTAAGGTATGGGCCAACACCCAACAAGAATTAAAGAAAGGTAGGCCAGACAAGAGCGGGCGTATTCATAGAAATGAAGAGCCACCAAGTTGATCTCAATAAAGTTGTACTTGTGAAGCAAATATTGTGAAAGGGATGTGAGTCTCACTCCTAGGATAAGGATTCTTTCCAAGGGAAAAAATGTCTATTAAGACCATTCCACTTAGAGGAAAGTCTATTGCGAGTGTACCGCCACAAGGATAGTTCTAGAGAGAGGAGACAAGTGAGTAATATGCCAGACTCGCATAAGCAACTAAATGATAATCTCTGGCGAGGCTTGCTGAAGGTTAGCATAATATTGAAATACTAAAAAGTCCTTCGGGGCTAATGTATACGAAGAGGGAGTCTACCAAAGATCGGTACAATCAAGTTCACCAAGGAAGGGATGATCTAAGAATCCTTGAATGGATAGTTGAAAAGCTACCATAAGGGTTAATGACTGGAAGCCAATGAACAACTAGGTTAGTTTAAGGTCAATAAACACCCCATGTAAGGGCAAAAGTGTAAGAAAGGAGAGATGTATTCATCGATGATATTTTAATCTATTCGAAGAATGAAGAAGGTCATGATTGACATTTGAGAATTGTGTTGCAAGTCATGCAAGAGAAGAAGTTGTGCAAAAGGTTTAGCAAATATGAGTTTTGGCTTCAAGAAGTGGGATTTTTGAGGCATTTGTCACATCCCAAGTTTTTTGGATCCGAGATTTAGGCGTATTCTAATAAAATAATATGTTTGGCAAAGCGTAATCTATTTATATGTATCTTTTTACGTGTAAGTGTGAGCGTATAGTAACCGTTGTAAGAGTAAGTAAAGGTACTATTGTAGATTATTATGCTATTTGAGAGAAATATTTTGCTATGTAAAAAGGTTATTATGGTATGAGTTAATGCCAAAGGTAGTGACTTGGTTAAGAACCAACTAGATAGACTAGTTTGATATCTATAATGCAGGATTCTCATTTATGTTTCTTTTAGAAATTGTAAGCTATTAAGAAGGAAAAATTCTAAAGTTTGTGACACTTGTTAAGTTCCACTAAGTAGGATGGGTGGGTTATATTTATATATGTGAGAAGGTTTTTTTAAAATGGTTCTTGTAACACCCCTAGGCCCGTACCCGTCGCAGGAGAGTCTAGTGGCATTACCCAATCTTCATTTAACTTAACAATATCACAGTCAAACAAGTCAATTTATGCCATTATCACATTCATCTCCTAACACTCATATGCCGGATCAAAGATCATACTCAACCATTTTATTCAAGACTATTTTTATTATAAAGATAAAAGAATGTCATAGTTTAGAAGGACTCAAAATCGAAATCAACTAGACAGATTACCAAATTCCCAACAATGTATAATGTACCATAACTATCATTTCTTGTAACGTTATAAAGTCCATATGAGTACAATAGAAGGGTTACATTCAATATTCATTTTGATTACACTTAAACCCTACACGTTTCATAAAACATAGACATCAAGAATTAAGATATTTTGAGTGCATTTCACATAATGTATACTTGAACCTTCATTGACATATAACTAACTCAAGCATTAAACCATAGATATGGATGAAAAGTATTCGATAGGCCATTTTCGCATGGCCAACTTAATTACAATTCAAGATCATATTTGATTTACAACAAAATGTCGAGTCTATACATGCTATTTCAAGGTTAAGCTTCAAAAATACCAAAAGATGTTGTGATAGCGTGGATGACTACAACCCTGGGGCTCCCAAGACCATAGCTAACAAGAGCGATCTATAAAATAAAAAATAAGAGCAACTAGGTAAGCAATCATTTGCTTAGTAAGTCTTTAAGTAACAAGATCATTTGAGAAAGTAGTCTAGAAATGTCTAAGCTCGTTTATTTTATCCTTTGCCTGAATAGGGCATACTATGATAACTCTTCTATCATTCATATCACAAAGATAAATTCAATATAGTCAACGAAATTCAACTTATAACCATACACGTTCATCTCAAGGATCAGGCTAAATTCATGTCTATATACATACATCCCCTATTCGAATAGTTGAATCTCCTAATTCTAATCACATACAACTAAAACAAGTCATAGACATTCGGATCAATTTTAACAAAAATCAAAGCATTCCCACCGAATTTCAAATTCACCAACCATAGGCAAATAAGTTCTCGAACAAGAATAAGATGCATACCTGGCTATCTTACGGTAGGCAGCACAATTGTTAGAATATGTTCGGCATTTATTTTATAACGTTGGCACGGATGTCATTCGGGACCAAGCCCAATTTCAACACTGGCTCATAGCCCTTCGGAACTAAGTCCGGTTATAACACTAGCTTAACAGCCCTTCGAGGCTAAGCTCGGTTCATACCACTGGCTCAAAAGCCCTTCGAGTTTAAGCTCGGATCGTATCTCTGGCTCGAAAGCCCTTTGAGGCTAAGTTCGGATCTAAATCCCACTCAATGTTCACACATGCTTATATGTATAGGTATCATATCACATTTGAATCACTAATCATAGACAAAGGACACTATTTCATTTCAAAACATAACAGGATTCAAAGTTCACATGCCACTTCCAACAATTCCGTAAATTATCTTTGCCACAACGACATTCAAATATAGCTCTTACGTCTAGATTTATATAATATACATATGTATTAAGGTTTCATCATGTTATAAGCAGAAATTTTGTTACTCAAGAACTTACTTCGTATCTTTCTGAGTAGTATACTAGCTATTCCACGACCTTCGCTTTTCCCTTGTCCGAGAGTGTCCCTCTTTACTCTTGATCTTAATTGAAACAAATTTAATTATATTAACCTTACTCAAGTAACTTACTTGATAATTACACTTCATTTCAAGACAAAGAACTCCTAAGTTTCTTTTATCACACATTCGGTCGCATACACACACCAAAATTTATATCCAAAATCATTTATAAATCAAGCACACCAAATTTCGAGTACAATAACCCTTATCTAGCATAACATCATCTTAATCTATATGCATATCATCCATTCGGCTTTTAAGAACTAAAGAATTAACAAATACACATGATGCTCATTTACAAAGCCGAAACTAATACCTTAACATTTCATACATTTTTGGTCATTCTAATTTTAAACTATCTAACTTTTTCTACCTTTAAGAAAATTGCATTTCAAATGGTCGAATAACATAAGGCCTTACAAAAACGACCCAAGTTTACACTTTAACTAATTTATACAAGATTTTAAAGCATTTAACTACCCTTCAACAAGCATATGCCCTATGACCGAATGCTCCACTAAGGTTGACCCGAAACATTTTAATTTCCATTAAAGAATACTCAAAGCCGAATTTCCAAACTTAGTTAATAAAGGTCTTTTACAAATAAATTCACAAGCACAACCAAATTCTTTTATACACACCTAATTTACTAAAAATTCAAGTCTTTTGTTAATTTAAACTCAAACTAACAATTCATCCAAACCATTTGCTATCTTCACATTCGGCACTCATTCAAATTTCTACCCTTACACACACAAAAATCTTAATCGGCCACAAGGTCCTCCAAACCATTCAATTTATCAACCCATACATCCATTAGTACACAATATCAACATCCCACGAAATCTCATACAAACATACCCATGACTGAAAGTGATTTCTCCCCATTTGGCTAAATTTAAGCCATGGGCTAGATAACATACTAGCTAACAACTAAACTGTAATAAAATTTTTCCAAGGAAAACAATTTACATACCTTAATTGAGCATTTGAAAGTGCCGAATGCCTTAAGCTTATCTTTCCCCTCTCTTCACTTAGTTTCGGCTAACAAGAACAAAAGAACCACACTTTGTTCTTTTCACCCCTTTTTCTCTTATTTTATTAAACTATAATATAATACACTCCACCAATACTTATTTATCCAATAAAAATGTAGAGATTTTAACTAAATCATTAGCATGGCCGGCCACTAAAGTCAAAGTGGGAAATTTGCCATGCAAATCTACTTATTCTACAATATTCTATTATTTCTCTCTTAAATTAGCCACATCTATTTTTCTATCTTTTCACTTAAATCCTTTTCATAAATAAAAATATAACACATTCGTATTGGCCACAATTAAAACATTCAAATTTCATAAAATAAATTACCACATACAATAGACATGAAATAATATATTCAAATATTTCTATGATTCGGTCCCAAAACCACTTTCCGACTAGGGTCAAAATAGGGCTATCACAGTTCTTCTCTCTTAAATATACTACTCTCTAATTCTTTTCTTTAGTCCAATCACATATTTTCCTCCTTAAGCTAGAACCTCAGGTTCTTGGTTTAATCAATGGTCATTCCATTTTTGGGTAAGTATTACAACTCTGCATGTTGGGTGTTTTGAAAGAGAAAGTATGTATGTGGTATGTGAACAGTAAAGCTTTAAGTACAAGGATTTCCATGAAGTTTTCAGTGGTTGAGATGATAAGTAAATTGTATGTATAAGAGTTGTAATGTTGAATTTATGTTCTTTAAGCAGCTTTCATTACTGGACCGAGACGATGTCTAAGTCTGGAGCTTATAACTATTATAAGTGAGTATTAGGTAAGTCTATACCTTGACTCTTTTATGTGAACTGCTCAAGTAGAAACAAATACTTATATAGATATATGGGATGATGATGTCTATAATAATTGGTAAAAGTATTAGCATAGTAAAGATGAGATGTGTACTATGATACAATGTATAAAGATCTATTTAAAGGAATGATGATTGGTAAGTATACAGGTAAGGTCTGATATACGAGCTGTACAAACCAATCAAAATGTGTACAAATCTGGGTAAGTGAATTCTTAGTAAATGTCCCTCTGTGATGCCTCTGTTAGTGTAGTCATATTGCTAGCCAAATTGGCAGGTCACGATATGAGAACAAGAGTAAGACCATGAGGTTGAGACCCATGGCATCTTATTATAATATGGAAACACTCAAGGTGTCGCCTCCAGTAAGAGAAAGATTGGACTGGCAAATCATGATACATGAAAGTGTGTAAGTCCATACAGTTAAGACCCATGGCAAGGTATGACTATATGTATGTTCATGGTGTAGCCTTCGATAATGTGTAGATCGAATTGACAAATCATGATACATGAAATTTATGTATAATTCCATGAGGGGGGAACCTATCGCACCTTCTATAAAAGTCCACCCAGACAATAAACACGTGATTATGTATAATGCCTTTATGACATATTCTGTTTGGCCCTTTTGGCATACTCTGTATTTCGTATGGTAGAATGAGATTATCCACCTTAATGTTAAGTTTTTATAAGTTTTAAGTGTTCACTGATAGATATTGCCATGATAAGGTTATGATATGTCTGAGGCTAATATGGGTGAAATAGATCTGTGATGTAGTCAAATGAGTTTTAAAGGAAATTTTAGGAGAAGAAATGGGTATTTGGATGGTAAGAAGGGTATCCACCATGGTAATCTATTTTTGTTGAATATAGACATATTTGTATTTATGTAAAACATAAGAAAATGTCAATTTGAGTTTTTCTGTGTTATTGAGTGTTGAAATATGAGTATCTGGTATCCGTCTTGTTTGAACAATATCATTTATTCTTCTGAAATCTTAAAGAATCTGAGTCATCGTATATCTGAGTATCTAAGGTTTTGTAATAAAGTTGTGGGATTCATTTGAATGATATGTATAGCTCATTATCAGTGTGAGCTTGTAGGGTATTAAATAAGAATACGACTTGATAAGTAAAGTAATGGTGTTCAAATATGGGTAAGTATTCGCCAAGAGTGTAAGTATATGTTAGTGTGTAATATTTGTGAAGAACTATATTGTTAGTGTAAGGGTGAAGAGATGGTCCATATAAAGAAGTCTCTGAAGGTATATTCTTTGAAATAATATTTTTACGGTTAAATGAAAGAAGAGCTTAATGAAATATCTGGAAAGTTCATAAGTTAGTCAGTTAAGAAAGAATTGGTAAGCTAAGAGTATGGTAGTTGTCGTGTAAGCGTATGCTAAAACTGTAATAGTATCCACCCAAAATAGAAGTAAGTGGTTCAGAAAGGTAGTTGGAGTACAGATATTCTTCAAGTATTACAAAGTATTTGCCAAGGTATTTTTGTGATAAGGCTTGTAATGTCCCTAACCCAAATCCGTCACCAAAATAGGGTTACAAGACATTACTGAAATTTTTAAAACAAATTCAGATAATTTATTTTATAAAAGTATTTCACAACTTAATACTTACCACTCTTGCACGAACATAAATATATTTTCATTTGAGCACTTACCCTTTTAATGCATCATATAATAAACATTTTATCATTTAACCAGTAATTTGGCACTTGTCTAAGCGTCAACAACAACAATAATAACACTTGCTAACATACTTGAACATATTTCCTATAAATTCAATATTGATAAACTTATTTTATCAACATGTCACACTTGAGTTTATTGCTCATCACAACTTACGTAATTTCCATATATCACGTATTAGAGATAGTCATATGTTTACATGTTATGATGCATATCATTCTCTTACCATTCCTTCATAAACATAAATCATTCAATTCATTGCATTAATATTTCATGTACCATCATTTTCAGGAATTTCGTATAACAGTTCATAATCCTGAATATGCATAATTATCTAGTAAGTTTCACATACTTGTATTTTCCATGTCATATTTCAATATATCAAATAAATATGATTTCCATGTATTTCAAGTTTAATTTCATAATTAATTATCTCATGCTCAGATTATTCCATGTCAAAATTTTATTCATTAAACCATTTGAAATATCATCGTTGTACATGTAATACTTTCAAGGTATATAATTTTATAATCATGGATGCATGTATCCATCAATAAATTCCACGTACAAATATCATCATCATCATAATCACATTTATTTTCACTTAGTCATTTTAATTCAATTCCCGTTGAACACATTGGAATAATAATGGATACATCGGGACATTTCAAATAGTGCCACACTTGTAGCCAAAGCTATTTCATTTCATATAGATCACATAGGCTCGTTCTCGAGCTAATCTCATTTAGCACAATGCCATGGATTTAATACACCATGGACTTATTCACTTAGGTGCCATGGGTGTATTTCACTTAGATTTCCGCACAGGTCCCTCGTGTCCATTATCTATTCCTAATGTTCAACCGGGAAATTATCTTACTTTCCGATACTTTATCAATTACGTCAAATATTCAACATTATTTCATAAATTATATCAAAATATGAAAATGTAATTAAAAATGATAGATGACTTACATACAAACTTACTTGCCACATCATTAACTTAAATAACATATACAAAACATATTAATGTATTTCAAGTACGTTTCATAATATTTCATTTTGAATTCAGACTATTTCATATTAGAACTTTTCTCATTAATTTATTTGAACTTCCAATTCCTACAGATAGTACACTCAAGGTGTACAAATATATAATCACAAATAAACTCATTCATCAGACATATTCCATGTTTATGTATCATAGTCTCATATTTCTATGTATTGATTACCATCATTTCCTCGTATTTCAGACAAATATGTGTAACAATTTATAAACATGCAATTCACTAACTCTTCCTACCAATCACAATCTAAGTTGACACATCACTTATTGAGTCCAATTTCAATATTCACTAAAATTTAGCCATATAAACTCACAAGTTCAATTTTTGTATTAGAACGATAATCATAATTTCATAATAAATATTCCAAATAAAACATTATTTCATTTCTAATTCAACATTTATCGATTATTAGAGGGCATGTGATCAATTTATACACAAATCATTCATATATTTTTCCTTCTCCTCCTCTCCATCCACGTCCTTAGTATAAGTAACACACTTGTAAGTAACATTATCTTTAATTTCCACTATTTACTTATGTACATATTCAAGCTATCCATCCATGTCATAGTCACTAAATTATTTTTATCTTGAGCTAAAAAACTCCAAATTATGATCCATTAATTTTTCTTGAAACTAGAGTCAATATCTTATTACCATAAAATTTTCAAAATTTTTAGTTCATCCAATTAGTACAGTTTATTCATTAAACTCTCCCCTATTTTGCTATTCGATAGTTCTGACCACTTTTTGATAAAATTTATTTATCTCTTTGTACAAAATTCAAATGATGTTCTTGTTTATTTCTTATAAAAATAGACTCATTAAAGAATCTAACCATATAAATTATGTCCCAAAATTATTTTTGTACAATTTTTAATAATTTTTCCAATTCAAAACAGGGGATCTTAAAATCATTCTGAACTAGTCTCACAAAAATATAAATATCTCAGAATAAAAAATTCCTTTACTTGCTCTATTTCTTTTATATGAAAATAGACTCAATAGGCTTTAATTCCATATCTCACTCAACTACTAATTTAATTTATATCATTTTTGGTGATTTTTCAAATTTAGGCTATTGCTGCTATCCAAAACTGTTTTAGTGCAAGGTATTAATTACTAAGTTTATAACACCCTTATTTCCTTTCTCTACACCATTTCCCATCACTTTCTCTTATTTTCTTCACTAACACATCAAGATCATAGAACCATACATAAGAAAGCTTACATTAACATCATTTCCATACTTTTTCAATAATATCAAACTTAAAAATATATTGAAATCTTGATGTACTTACCTTATCCCATTGATTTCAATCTTTAACTTGATTTTCTCTCTCCTCCAGCTTCTATTTCTTGAATCTAACTTGATATTCTAACTCCCCATAGTCTCCTTAACATTTTTCTCTCTTGGTAGCTATAGAAATTCTTTTGATTTCTAGGTGAGAATGGTGAATTTTTGGTGGAAGGACCAAATTGTAAAGAAAATAAAACTTTCTTCTCCACTTTTCTCTTCTAACGTGAATGCATGAAAAAGGTATGGGTGGTGTGTTGTTTCTTTCTTTCCATACACACACATATATATACACTAAATAAAATATTAAAATAATAAAATATATTATTAAAATATTAAATAAATAATAATTATCTTATTAAATAATTATAAAATATCACCAACATCATCATTACTTTCTAGATTTCTCTCTCTTCCAATTGACCATTTAGCCCTTTGTGATCTTTTAAAATTCCATTCTTGAGGCATCACTTAATTTGGTAAAATTACAATTTAGTCCCTCATAATTCTTCACCTATTCAATTTGGTCCTAATTCATCAAATTTCCTTAGTTTCTAGATCATTCCACCCTTAAAATATTTGCACTATTAGTCCTTTAACTCTTACATATTTACACTTTAACCCCTCAAATTTTAAGTATTTACTCTTAGGCAACAAAACTTTCTTACTTTTACAATTTAGTCCTTTTTATTTAATTAACCACCCAAACGTCAAAATTTTCTAACGAAATTTTAATACTACATTATTGACACTCTGTAAATATTCATAAATATTTATGGCTCAGTTTATAACACCGAGATTTTAATACTTCTTTTTCTCAATTTCTTGACCAAATAAATCTTTATAAAACACAATTTACTATTTCAAAAAATTTTTAAAAGCTACATTTGGCTCATAAATATTAAATAATATAGTCTATTAGTTCATTTGTCAGATTCGATGGTCTCGAATCACTTTTTCTGATATCGTTCAAATTTGGGCTATTACAAGGCTCACTAAGTTCTCTTGAACTTACAATGTTTTTTTGTTGTTTTAGGTGTAATAACAAGAGTATGCACCAGGAGGGACGACGCTAGGAGTACGACAAGATAGCGGCGAAATGGGTTATTATGCATACAATGGAAAAGTGGCGTATTGTAAAGTTACATACTAAGAGTCTGTCCTTAGTAAATGTTTTATTACAAAGGTTTGGTGAAAGGTTTGATGTAATAATTTATTTTCCTTTGGTATTAGATATTAAATCTTTTGGTTAAAATAATAAGAAAAATGTTTTCAGTAAGGTGAATTTGTCAATTGATTCGATATTTCATTAAGTAGTTTATGTAGTAACACCCGAGATACGAAATTGATAAATTAGGTCGGGTTGAGGGTAATACAAGTTGGTATCAGAGCTATAAATTTAACCGATCCTCTAGCAAATAAGTGAGTCAGCCCTGTATGCAAAATACGCCGAGCTTAGCTTAGTCCCTTTGGTATGTGAAACTTTTGTTTGCGTGAGGAATGGTTGTTATGCTACTATTGTGTGTCCCTATAACACCCCTATGCCCATTGGGATGATCGGTGAACCAGTGTGTTAATGAAAGAATTAAGGTTGCGCAATAAGAAGAAGAGGTTTCACTTCAAAGTTAAAAAGACGGTGGACAACTATTTATTAGCGCTGAACAAGCTCTCATTTGTAATTACAAAACAAAAATAAAATATACGAATATGTACTATTATTTATAGAATGAAGATCTAATTTCAGTAAAGGTGACAATGTCAAACCTCCTATACATAAGAGAACAGAATAATGATGGAAACTAGGTAAAGAGAAAATACAACCAGAATAAAAAAAACATAAATTGGTCAAGCTTGAGGGCTGCCTCGATATGTACATGTAAAAAAATATACCAAAAAGGGGTGGCTCACAAATGAGATCACGATTTGGCTGGGTCCCTTCAAGAAGCCTGAAATCTAAGTTACTTGAAAGATGGAAAAGAAGAGAAACTATGTAAGTTCAAAATGAACTTAGTGAGTTTGTAACACCCCAAATCCGGCCTGAATGTTATGGCCAAATCTGACGTGTCACATGGACTTATGACTGATTATATCCTTAGCTTATAGTGTCTAAACGGATTTTGTAAAATAGTGGTTTAATGAAAGATCGGTTTATTATGCCTTTGGGTTATCCATTTGTTAAGTTCATTGTGTTTTGAAACCGTTCTTTAAATTTGAATAAAAACCCGCGCGGCCTATAACTAGCAGTTTCAATCGAGTGAAAGTATAACCAACAAATAAAACCTTAAAAACCATTATTACAAGCGGCCTTATTACAACTTAAAACCCAAAATAATAAAATAGAATCATTGAAAAACTGAATAAAAGGTGTGATGAAAACCCAAACTTGCAACTATGTGGCCACTTCGAATCCCTCACAGCTCCAAGTCCACTATGGTTGGGGATTACCTGCATGGATAAAAATAAGAGGTGAGTTTGGAAACTCAGTGTGTAAAATAACCCAACCATAGTTCAAATCAGATCAAGCCTCAGAGTCAGATTTATTTGGGCTTTAGCCCGATACAGAAATCAGAATGAAGCCCATAGGCCCATAACAGATACAGAACATGTATATCATGTATGCAGAAACCCAACCCATATCTATCCGTATACACCCCCGTACCAGCCTTACACCATGTGGGGAGACTACTCGACCCACCCATCCGCTACACACCACAAAATTTGCAGCAAGGCTGCCAGAACAGATATTGTGACAAAGTCACCAGATACAGATATTGTGGCAAAGCCACCAGAACAGATATTTGTGGCATAGCCACCAGAATAGATATTTGTGGCATAGCCACCAGAACGCTTCATCCATCAATATAACCAATACCACATGCAACAGATTACATGTCATGGCATACAACATACAGAATCAGAATATCATGCATTTCAGTAAAAATTAACCTTAGGGGTATAACGGTCATTTTGCACATAGGGGTATAATGGTAATTTTCATACTTAGGGGTATTTTAGTAAATTTACTATTTTAGGGTTTCCATGCATATTACGGCCATCAACATTTTAACAGAAACACTTCTCGAGCATTTTTACCGAATTAGGCCCGTTGGCCCATTAACCCGATTTCGGCCCATTAAGCCCAAATGTACCGAAGTGCACAGAATTGTGCACTCTAAAATCTTACCACTTGAGATTACCAAAATTAACAACGAACTATCTCACGAGCGCTCACACGTTCACAAGTTCACAAAATGCCGGCTTTTCGGCATTTCGACATTTCGGCTTTTACCGATCTAGTCTATAAGTGGGTGTCATTTACACACCTGCTTGTGATGAAGCATTGACGAGACTCCTCACACGTAAAGCCTACAATCGGTCATTGATAAATTAGTCTAATAATCGACTATACTAACCCACTATACACTTTACCATATTCGGCCATAGACCAAAACAATCCCTAACATTTACCTTTGTCGATTTCCAACCACTAGAGCTAGATGCTCCCCAAGTGATACTCCTCAATACTCCTTGACTGCTTGCCCTTATGCTCACTAAACACATACGAACCAAAAGAATGAGACTTTAGGAGCCTTTAGTCTATAACGTTAACTACCCAAAAAGGTTTCGGCGTTTCCTTAAATTATGGATTAATGAATGAACAAGGTTTGTACACTTACCAAAATGTTATTATGCCAAAGAAGTGTTCCTAGATAACGATCTAATCCCGATCTATAATAGCTCCATCCACGAACACAAAGCGAGGCAGGTTTGATCGAAGATTCGGCTTTGAACACCACAAGGTATGAGGGTTTTTGGCTTTTCAAAGAAAATGATGATAGATTCGGCTTTAGAGAAAAAGGGAAGAGTAGTATGAAAACAACAAAAAGGAAAGGTAGATTTGGCCAAGAGTAGAAAATGGCAGCAAGTGCTTGGTTTAGAAGAGAATCAAGGAGGAGAGAATGGATGAAAAGAAGAAGAGGAGAGGAGAATTCGATTTTGAAAGTAAAAAGAATATGATAGTTTTTGCTTACTCAAATCGGCATAAATGTAGTGTAGGTTTTGGCTTTCAGCATCCAGAAAAGAGAAAGAAAAACCTAAGGTACTCTACTCTGTTTCGACAAAACAAGAGAATAACTCAAACAAATCCTGAAAATGCACAAAATAATTCGGTATACACTAATCCAATAGTCGAAATTGCCAACACCAAGAGACCTAGCCGAAATTCCACTTACAGAGTCCCCTAACCGGCCAACTCCAGCTTCCTGCTTAGACTCCTTGATTTCCTCCCCTTATCCCTCCTTTACTCACTCCGTTGAACCATTCAAACTCTTCCTGATAGACTTTTACCCAAAGTCCAACACTTAACTCTCTTGTTCATAAAAAAAATAATCCCACTCTTTGTTTACCTTGCGACTTGAACCTTGGCTCCCCCCTAACATCCACGCGCCACTTTAATAGCACCCTAGTGGCATCATTTACCCACTTTGGTAGGGGCTCTCTTGTGATCCATTTTGCTCACTTAATCTTAAAAACCCATTTCACCAGGACCCTCTTCTCTTAAAACTAAAATTTATTAAATCCGTCGAGTTTCAACCTAAGCTTAGGCCTTCTAGAGGCCCACTAATGTACTAGAACATAATTTATACAGTCAAAACACAAAAATTCAAGAATTACCCAAAAATCACAGAAATCTCGAAAAGTCCCGAAAATCAGGGCATTACAACTCTACCCTCCTTAGAGAAATTTCATCCTCGAAATTTACCTGATCCAAACAATTGAGGGTATTGCTGACGCATCACCTCCTCTGGCTCCCAAGTAGCTTCTTCTCTGCCATGATTATGCCAAAGCACCTTTACTAATGGAACTGACTTCCTTCTTATAGAACCTTAATATCTCGATCCAGAATTTATACAGGATCTTCCTCAAAAGTCTAATCAGGCTGTACTTCAATCTCTGCAACTGGCACGACATGAGTAGGGTCAAAACGATATCGCCTTAACATGGAGACGTGAAAAACATCATGAATCCTGTCTAACTCCAGAGGTAATTCCAACTGATAAGCCACTAAACCCACTAGCTTAAAAACCCGTTAAGGCCCAATAAACTGCAGACTCAACTTGCCCTTTTTACCAAACCTTAATATCTTCTTCGAAGGAGAAACCTTCAAGAAAACCATATCACCCACTGAGTACTCAACCTCCTTACGCTTCAAATCCACATACGACTTCTGCCTATCAGATGCTTCTTTTAACCGATGTTTAATTACCCTGACCTTATCTTTAATATCTGCTACCAAATCAGGTCCAGGAACCTACCGCTCTCCCAATTCAGTCCAACAACTAAGGGTACGACACCTACGTCCATACAGTGCTTCATATGGTGCCATTTGAATACTAGCCTGATAACTGTTGTTGTAAGCAAAGTTTGCCAATGGTAAGTGGTCCTCCCAACTACCTCGGAAGTCGATAACGCATCCCCTCAACATGTCTTCCAAAATCAGAATAACCCTTTTCGACTGACGATCAGTCTGAGGATGAAAAGCTGTGCTAAAGTTCAACCGCATTCCCAATGCCTCATGCAACTTTTGCCAGAACTGAGATGTGAACCTAGGATCCCGATTGGAAATAATCGATGCTGACACTCCATGTAGTCGTACAATTTTCGCCACATACAATTTGGCTAACTTCTGAAGTGAATAATCAGTGCGAACAGGTATTAAATGAACAGATTTGGTCAACCTATCCACAATTACCCAAATTGAGTCCTTCTTCGTCGGTGTCAAGGGTAATCCACTCACAAAGTCCATGGTTACCCTCTCCCACTTCCAAAGTGGTATCTTCACTAGCTGTAAAAGTCCGGAAGGTAGTTGATGTTCAGCTTTCACTTGCTGGCAAGTCAAACATTTTCCCGCAAACTCCGTTACTTCTCGTTTAAGTCCAGGCCACCAATATAATTCTCGCAAGTCGTAATATAAATTATTCCCTCCAGGATGCATAGCACAAAGTCCTCCATGAGCTTCTTTTAGTATTAACTGCCTTAAGTCAGAGTCCTTCGGAATACAAACTCTACCTCAAAAACATAAAACTCCCTCACTGTTCAGTCCAAACTCAGAAGTGTCCCCATTCTGAACCTGCTGGAATCGAGAAATCAGAGACTCATCCTTTAACTGCTTTCCCTTAATCTCATCAACCCAGGTTGGCCTTACTTGTAATTCTACTAACAGACTACCATCGTCATACCGACTTAGACGAGCAAACATTGCTCTCAGATCAGATACGGCTCTATGGCTTAGGGCATTAGCCACGACGTTAGCTTTGCTTGGGTGATACTCAATAGCACAATCATAATCCTTAAGCAACTCTATCCATCTTCGTTGCCTAAGATTCAGCTTTTTCTGAGTCAGCAAGTACTTAAGACTCTTATGATCCGTGTACATGATACACCTTTCTCCGTACAAGTAGTGTCTCTAAATCTTGAGAGCAAAGATTACTGCTGCCATTTCTAGATCATGAGTAGGGTAGTTTATTTCGTGAGGCTTAAGCTATCGCGATGTATAAGCAACCACCTTACCCTCTTGCATCAACACACAGCCCAAACCCACATGTGATGCGTCACTGTATAAGGTAAAATCCTTCCCAGACTCTGGCTGAATCAATACAGGTGCCTCGGTCAGAACATTCTTCAACTTCTCAAAAGCTTCCTACTATTTTTCTGTCCAAAAAAATGGCACTCCTTTCCTTATAAGCATTGTCAGTGGTGTTGTTATTATAGAAAATCCTTCCACAAACCTTCTATCGTACCCTGCCAAACCCAGAAAACTCTGTATTTCTGATACCGTCCTTGGTGGCTTCCATTCTAGAATCACTTCAATATTTCGAGGGTCCACCCTGATCCCCTCAGCAAAGACAACATGTCCTTAGAAAGTTACCTCCCTCAGCCAGAATTCACACTTACTAAATTTCGCATAAAGCTCCTTCTTCCTTAGCACTTGCAGCACAATACGGAGATGCTCATCATCCTTCTTCTCAGTTTCAGAATATACCAGAATATCTCGATAAAAATGACTACGAACCGATCCAAGTATGGTTAGAATACTCGATTCATCAGATCCATAAATGCTGCATGTGCATTCGTCAGCCCAAATGGCATAACCAAGAACTCATAGGGACCATACCGAGTTCTGAACACCGTTTTGTGAATATCCACCTCCTTGACCCTTAACTGATGGTATCCAGATCGAAGATCGATCTTGGAGAATACCGAAGCTCCTCTAAGCTGGTCAAACAGATCGTCGATTCTTGGCAGAGGGTACTTATTCTTGATCGTTAGTTTGTTCAACTGCCGATAGTCGATGCACATCTGCATCGTCCCATCCTTCTTCTTTACGAACAACACTGGTGCTCTCCACGGAGATACACTCGGCCTAATAAAGCCTCTATCCAACAACTCCTGAATCTGTGCTTTCAGCTCCACTCACTCCTTCGGTGCCATCCTGTATGGTGCGATGGACACTAGTGCCGTTCCAGGCAACAAATCGATTCCAAACTCGACTTCTCGATTCAGAGGCAAACCCAAAAGCTCCTCAGGAAAAACATCTTGGAATTTCTCAATGATTCTAACCTTATCCACCATCAAACCCTTAGTCTCCGACTAACTTACAAATGCTAAATAAGCCTCACAACCCTTACGAATCCACTTCCCGGCTCTCAATGTCGACACCACATTAGACAGATAATCCCTTCGCTCACCTATCATCATAACCTCCTCATCCTCTACGGTCTTTAACACCATTCTCTTGGTAGCACAATCTAGAGTAGCCCTATGCTTAACAAGCCAATCCATTCCCAAGATGAGGTTGAATTCTCCGAATGGTAGCTCCATCAGATCTCTAGAGGAAATCTTACCTTGAGTTTCTAAAGGCACGTCTCTATACAGTTTGTCTACCCTAACCGAGTGACCCAAAGGACTTAGTACAGATACCCCACTCACTGTTTCCTCAGGGTGCACACCCAACGACCCTGATATGGCATATACAATGTACGAATGTGTAGATCAAATATCTATCAAAGCAGTGTATGGCATACTAGAAACCAAACGTACCAGTTATGACGTCAGGTGCATCAGCCTCCTCTTGGCAACGAGCTACATACACCAACGCTGGCTGACGACCCCAGCAATTCTGACACCCCTGTCAGGTGCTCCTCGACCTCAACCATTTCCATTTCTGCCTCTACCCTGTCCACGTCCTCTCGGTGGCTATGGTCCACCTCTTATTGGTTGGACAACTCTTTGATCTGTAATTTGAACCTAATCTGGTTCCTGAGGATAGTCCTTAACTTTATGCTCCATAGATCCGCATCGGAAACAAGCACCAGAACATCTCCGACACTCGCGCAGATGTATCTTACCACAACTCCTACAAACTTGCTGTCTAACAGTATTCATCGGTAATGCTCGAACAGGCTCTTCCACTCTTGCTGTTTTAACATTCCTATTGGCACCAGCCGAAGGTCCTGACTCTCTTCAAAAATGGTTCCAATCCTTCCCACGATTCTGACTTTCTGTACGCTTCACTTCCTCAGCTATCTTAGCTTTCTCCACTAAAGCAGCAAAGTTACGCTCCATCTGCGGAGCAATCAGCACCCTAAGCTCATCTCTAAGACCATCCTCGAAGCGCACGCTACGTTCATACTCTGTAGTGACTATTCCAACAGCATACTGACTCAGCCTCAGAAACTCAACCTCGTACTCAGCAACTGTCTTACTCCCTTGAACCAGATTCAGAAATTCTTTCCTGCGGGCGTCCACATAACTAGCCCCAACATACTTTCCTTTTAAGAATGTCTTAAGCAGCTCCCAAGTCACCCTGTCAGCTGGGGTTCCATCTCTCACAGTGAGCCACCACTGATACGCCTCATCCCGTAGCAATGACATGGCTCCTTCAGCTTCTGTTCCATGGAATAGTCCAAATCATCCATAATTTGCTCCATGGCCTCTAACCAGTATTCAACCACATTTGGGGCTACACCAGATACACCCCTAAAGATCTCCGCTCCATTAGCCCGAAGTCTCTCAGAAATAGATCCTTGAATTTTGCTTCCTGTACTTGCCCCAGCAACCCTTTCCAAAACTTGAAGCATCGCCTGGGATAGAGCATCATCCCTGGCACCTCGATCATGAGACTTTACTTTCGTTACCGGTGGTACTGGTGCATCTGCTGTCGGCATATGTCCTGAAGACGAAGACCCAGCCCGTGCACCACCTCGGCCATGTCTACAGCCTCTTCCACGAGCTGCTCTCGTACTCATATTGTATTATCTCCTCACGAATTTTATGCATCAGTTGAATATTTCAGTGTTTATTATAGATATTTTATGAACAGACAGTAATTCAGAGTTTGTTTTCGCAGAATTGTAGCCTAGCTACAGTCTCATTCTACTTATCAGAATTCCTACAATTTCAGTATCACCCTAACTAGAGTATCATAATAGGGTTTTAGTACAGACATATAACAGAAATTCAGAAAACTTATAAACTTGGGCTGGAGATTTGGTGTGCCACCTTCTTAGAAACCAAATTTGGAAAACGAAATTCAATCTTTGAAATTATTCATTGTAGAAAGAAAATCTTGGAAACAATTTCGAAAACAAATTCTTAAAGCCATTTTTGAAAATCCTTATTTAACCATACTTTAAAAATTTTAAAATCTTTCACTTTTAGACCCGTTCCACAGCCGAGTTATTGCAACCTGGCTCTAATACCACTAAATGTAACACCCCAAACCCAGCCTAAACGTTATGGCCAAATCTAACGTGTCACATGGATATCCTTAGCTTATGGTGTCTAAAGGGATTTTGTAAAATAGTGGTTTAATGAAAGATCAGTTTATTATGCCTTTGGGTTATCTATTTGTTACGTTCGTTGTGTTTTGAAACCGTTCTTTAAATTTGATTAAAAACCCGCGCGGCCTATAACTAGCAGTTTCAATCGAGTGAAAGTATAACCAACAAATAAAACCTTAAAAACCATTATTACGAGTGGCCTTATTACAACTTAAAACCCAAAATAATAAAATAGAATCATTGAAAAATTGAATAAAAGATGCGATGAAAAACCAAACTTGCAACTATGTGGCCACTCCGAATCCCTCACAGCTCTAAGTCCACTATGGTTGGGGATTACCTGCATGGATAAAAATAAGAGGTAAGTTTGGAAACTCAGTGTGTAAAAACCCAACCATAGTTCAAATCAGATCAAGCCTCAGAGCCAGATTTATTTGGGCCTTAGCCCGATATAGAAATCAGAATGAAGCCCATAGGCCCATAACAGATACAGAACAGGTATATCATGTATGCAGAAACCCAACCCATATCCATCTATATACACCCTTGTACCAAACTTACACCATGTGAGGAGACTACTCGACCCACCCATCCGCTACACACCATATTGTGACAGAGTCACCAGATACAGATATTGTGGCAGAGCCACCAGAACAGATATTTGTGGCATAGCCACCAGAACAGATATTTGTGGCATAACCACCAGAATGCTTCCTCCATGAATATAACCCACATCTCATGCAACAGATATACATGTCATGGCATACAACATACAGAATCAGAATATCATGCATTTCAGTCAAAATTAACCCTAGGGGTATAATAATCATTTTGCACCTAGGGGTATAATGGTAATTTTTATACTTAGGGGTATTTTAGTAGATTTACTATTTTAGGGTTTCCATGCATATTACGGCCATCAACATTTTAACAGAAACACTTACCGAGTGTTTTTACAGAATTGGGCCCGTTGGCCCATTAACCCCATTTCAGCCCATTAAGCCCAAATGTACCGAAGTGCACAAAATTGCACACTCTAAAATCTTGCCGCTTGAGATTACCAAAATTAACAACAAACTATCTCACGAGTGCTCGCACGCTCACAAGTTCACAAAATGACTACTTTTCAGTTTTTTGACTTTTTGGCTTTTGCCGATCTAGTCTATAAGTGGGTGTCGTTTACACACCTGCTTGTGATGAAGCGTTGACGAGACTCCTTGTATGTAAAGCCTACAATCAGTCATTGATAAATTAGTCTAATAATCGACTATACTAACCCACTATACACTTTACCATATTCGGCCATTGACCAAAACAATCCCTAGCATTTACCTTTGTCGATTTCCAACCACTAGAGCTAGATGCTCCCTAAGTGATACTCCTCAATACTACTTGAATGCTTGCCCTTATGCTTCACTAAACACATACGAACCAAAAGAATGAGACTTTAGGAGCCTTTAGTCCATAACGCTAACTACCCAAAAAGGTTTCGGCTTTTCCTTAAATTATGGATTAATGAATGAACAAGGTTTGTACACTTACCAAAATGTTATTCTGCCAAAGAAGTATTCCTAGATAATGATTTAATCCTGATCTACAATAGCTCCATCCACGAACACAAAGCGAGGCAGGTTTGATCTAAGATTCGGCTTTGAACACCATAGGGTATGAGGGTTTTTGGCTTTTGAAAGAGAATGATGATAGATTCGGCTTTAGAGAAAGAGGGAAGAGTAGTATGAAAACAACAAAAAGAAAAGGTAGATTCGGCCAAGAGTAGAAAATGGCAGCAAATGTTTGGTTTAGAAGAGAATCAAGGAGGAGAGAATGGATGAAAAGAAGAAGAGGAGAAGAGGATTCAGTTCTGAAAGTAAAGAGAATATGATAGTTTTTGCTTCCTCAAATCGGCATAAATGTAGTGTAGGTTTCGGCTTTTAGCATCCAGAAAAGTGAAAAGAAAAACTTAAGGTACTCTACTCTTTTTTGGCAAAACAAGAGAACAACTCAAACAAATCCCGAAAATGCACAAAATAATTTTGCATACACTAATCCAATAGCCGAAATTGCCAACACCAAGGGACCTAGCCGAAATTGCACTTACAGAGTCCCCTAACCGGCCAACTCCAACTTCCTACTCAGACTCCTTGATTTCCTCCCCTTATCCCTCCTTTACTCACTCCCTTGAACCATTCAAACTCTTCCTGACAGAGTTTTACCCAAAGTCCAACACTTAACTCTCCTGTTCATAAAAAAAAATAATCCCACTCTTTGTTTACCTTGCGACTTGAACCTTGGCTCCCCCTAACATCCACATGCCACTTTAATAGCACCCTAGTGGCGTCATTTAGCCACTTTTCCAGGGGCTCTCTTGTGATCCATTTTGCTTACTTAATCTTAAAAACCCACTTCACTAGGACCCCCTTCTCTTAAAACTAAAATTTATTAAATTCGCCGAGTTTCAACTTAAGTTTGGGCCTTCTAGAGGCCCACTAACGTACTAGAACATAATTTATACAGTCAGAACATAGAAATTCAAGAATTACCCAAAAATCACAGAAGTCCCGAAAAGTCCCAAAAATCAGGGCGTTACAGAGTTCTAGAAATTTATAACCTTTGCATCAAGGGTAATACATCAATGCATCATCACGCAAATATTCTAAGAATTAAAAAGTCAGACAATTAATCCTTTAGGGGTGAATTAAAGTCATCCACAATATGGCATACACCTGACCGCCTCCAGATATACCAATGTCTAGAGTAGAAATCTGCACAAAATTTATGAAAAGGTGGTATCCACAATTATATGGTTCAGGTTATAATATAGTTACAATGGAGTAGATGAGTACTCCATGGATCATACCAAAGGTAGGCGAGAACTAAAGTAATTCTAACCTAAGCATAAATAGATCTAATGAGTACTTTAAATGAATTATATTAAGATGAAGTAAAAGAAATGCTTTGGTGATCTATACTAATAGTAATAATAAAAGAAAGAAAAGAAATAAATAAACCACGAGAAATTAAATAATAAAATACATCAAATTTAAGCATGGGTGGTTAGCACGCTTCGGTAATTACAATCAACTATCACTTCAATTTCTCTTGTTTGATCAACTAATTGATATCCTAGTAGGATCTTCTGATCCTCCACTAGAATAACCAGTTAGCAAGAATTACTTATCTCTCAACCTCATAGTCCAAATTGGTTCAGGATTAAGGTGTTCACAAATAGGCCATTCCAAATTTGGGTTAATTTCCACCTTAAAGACTTCCTATGGTTGTTAGGCCTAGGGTTTAGGTTTTTCCTTTCCTGACCAATTGATTCGCTAAGAGAACCCTACAAAATAATTAATTAATCATGCTTCCCCCGCTAGTCCCTACAGGAGGATTAGCTCCTCATGGATCTCATAATTAATATAAATTTGATAGAAAGAGTAAACATGAATAATAATTTAAGAGTATAAAGTTTAGAAGAAGCCTGATTTATATTGGAATTTAATGTGGAATTCTCATAGAGTTTGACTATGTTTCACAAATTTGATTTCTTTCCCAAAAGCAAATAACAAAAACTAAAATAAACTTAAGCTTACAAAAAGAGAAAAAACTAAAGACTAAATATAGAAGAAAATTATACAATACAAAAAGTTGTCTCTAACATGTGTTAAATGAGCCTATTTATAGATTTTATAGTGATCATTGTCTCCAACCCTAGGTTAGCTATTGTCCCCAGGCTTAACATTTGATTGTGTGGACCAAAATAATTTTAGCTCGTAATTATTTCCCATGCAAAGGTGATGTTGCGACACACTAGGTCCTGTGTTGTGAGATTGAGTGCAGCATGCTCATCTTCAGGGTATCTTTAGGGGTGTGTCATGACATCCTTAGGCTGTGTCTTGACATCAAAGGTAGTCTCAGAATTCTTCTATTCTGCTCTCTATGTTGTGACATTCAATGCTTCCTGTTGCAACACAATAACCAATTAACACACATTCTATTGGTCCCTGGCACGTTCACAAAGTATATTAGCTCACCTTTAGGCCTCATTTGGCCCCTAAGGTCAACAAAAGACTCAAATTAGACATTTTATTGAATTTAACTAAACTTATGAAAACATAATTAAAAATTAACTTAAATGCTTACGTTCAAGCTCCTAAAGTACAAAAACTAGTTTAATTTTCTATGCCGTATTATGACAAATCAAACTCTGCCACACTTAAGTCAATACTTGTCCTTAACAAAAGCTAACAAAAACAGCAAATGATAAGACGACCCTAATGCAAGTATGGTACAAATGTTGATTTTGGAGCACATGAATAAGTAGTTCACATTCATACATAATCTCGGCATGATATATATCTGACTTAACACTTCTGACATCATACGCTTAAGTTTAGTATATTACAAAGCAGACAAGCATTAAGGGTCTCAAATGTAGGAATCCGTCAATAAATTATACAAGTAATTTAACTATCCTCGCAGAATACAAATAGTCGTAAATGCAATTATTAAGTGCGATTTCAAATTGTGAATAAGTCTACCTAGGACAGGTATGAAATTCAAGAATAGTAATCATCAAATAGTACGATTTTCACCCTTAGTGATCCCTTCCTGCTCACCACCTTTTTTTTGTAACACCCTGTGACAGCCCTAATTTGGCCCTAATCAGAAAAGTGGTTTCGGGACCACTAAACTGAGTCAGAAAATTTTTAAATATTATTTTCTGTGATTTTAATTATGTGAATTATTATGTGTGAAAATTTGGTGTCTTGATTTTATTGTTTGGATGTTGAATTATAAGTTGAAGACTCAATTGCATAAAAGGAAAAAAATTAGTGGGACAATGTGCAAGTGCCGAATTTTAAATGTTTCTTTAAAATAAGGGACTTGAATGGCAATTGAGCCATTTAAGAAAGTGGTGTACGGTAGTGGGGGTAAGTGAATATTATTATGTGCATGTTTATTTATATTATAAAATATGAATAAAATAATGTAAAGAAAACAGGTGATAAAAACAAACTAAGTGTGATTATATAGATGGACGAAATTGGCCTTTGGATAGTAGAAAAGGAATAAATTTATAAAGGCTAATATTGTAACCTAATAAGTCTAATAATTGTTAAAGAATAAAACATAAAATTTTAGTTGCATGTTCTCTGGTTTTTGCCGAAACAATTGAGGAAAAAGAGAATTGGGAAAAGCTAGGGGTATTAGGCCTTTGAGAAGTCAAATTGCGGTATGAATTTCAAGTAGTTGCTTGGAATTTTGTGAAATTGAGTTAATTTTTGAGTTCTTAACATGGCCCATGTGTTAATTTTTGAATTTGTGATGAATGATGCATTTGGCCATGATCTAGATGTGCTAAATTGTTGATAAATTGATGTGAGTATAAATTAGTGAAATTTGCTATGAATGGGTAAAATAAGTAAATTGCATTCGGCTATTATGGATATGTGAAAATTTAGTTTAACCTTTGAAATTGTTTTTATTTGAATTAAGTAGGTCATTGTTAAATTAAGCTTTGATTAATGGAATTAAGTAATAAATGAAAGGATTGAGTGTGTATGTAAGAATTTTTTAGTTGTGATAAAGTATATACTCGGCCATGCTCATATTGAGCTAGATTTTGAATGTTCGATATTTTGATTTTTAAATGGTTATTGGATGAATTTTAAACTTGTTAAATTTTGATGAATTAGGGTTTCAAGGACAATTGGTATTCGGTCAATATGGTATAATGTGTGGTTTTGATAGTTTTGAGAAATGAATGTGTAAATGCCTAAAATGATGTTCGACTATGGTGTATACTTGAAAAAAAATATAGGTGTTGAATGTTTTTAATTGGAAGATGGTTATAAGTTGGGTTTAAAGTTTAACAAATTTTGAAACGTGAATTTAAGAGTTATATGGCATACAGTCATTAGAAATTTGATATCTATGGCTTAAAAGATTGTTGACAATTGGCCATTATGGAGAAAAATGAGATTAATGTTTGATTTTAGAAATGAATGCTTAAATTTGTTTATATGTGTGGTTGCCTAATGTGAGACTAAATAGTAATTTGAATAAGTGTTTGAGTAATTGTTAAAAGAATTTGAAGGCTAAACTAGTTGTTTTGCTTATAATGGCCAAATGAGCTTAAGTTAATACGAGGTTTGAATTGTTAGTAATTTAAGATGATTATAATAAAATTTGTCGATTGGGAATTATTAATATGAGATTATCTTTGTTTGGATTGAAAAATGTCCTTGTGCTATAATGTTTAAGTGGTTAGTGTGTATACATATATATTAAAATAGCCGAATGTGGACATGGATCATGATGTGAGTAAATTGTTGTTAATTCGGTTGTAAACTTTATCAAATGTGATTAATGGAAGAGTATAGGTTGACTTTGATACTCGTATAAGAGTTCGAAAATGTGAGTTTCCTTATGTTTCATATTATGAGAAATTATTGATGTTTGAACCTAAATAAAATAGTTAAGTAATTAAACAAACCAATTTATTTTACATAGCTCCAGAGCAAAAGGAGCTTAACTCGGGAAGGGGAAAGCGAAACTAATTAAATAGTTGATTCGTAGTCGTTCGACGACATTCAAGGTAAGTTCATAAGTGTTTAAGCTTGATTCTTTTTATATGCCTAAGAGTTAAATTAATATGGGAAAGAGAATGTTAATTTTATTTAGTTTATCTGTCAAATATGTATTGATTTAAGGCTATAAGCTGGTTGTGGCTAGTATGCTTAAGTTGAATTGGATTTGGAAATGTGATGCACTAAATGAGTGTTACAATCAATGAACTATGCCGTATATGTGTTGGAAGAGATATTGTGATTTGAGATTATTGGATATCTAAAGGAAACCATGATGTGTATAAAATTATTATTAGTCATATGTGGTAGTCGAATGTGGCTTGATACTAAAGTGATTAAATGTGAACTTCGATGAGGTAAATATTAGTGATCGGTGATGAATTTCGGGTTTTAAACCTAGCAGGCCTTGTGTTGGTGATGAATTTCGGGCTTTAAGCCTAGTAGGCATTGTGCCGTCGTATTCGAATCAATGTGGTACTTAGAGAACAATATGCTCGAACGTTATTACGAGACTTTGGATCGATTGTGTTATTACGTGAGTTAATATACACGGAAAAGTTAAACATGAGCTAAAATTTTGTTAGCTCATAATAAAGTACGTAAGTGTTTTATTATGCAATTACATTATATAAAATGTGTTTGTATGACGGTTATGTGTCCAAATGTGATTGAGTAAGTTGTATTTCATGAAATTAAGTTATGAATAGATGAATATAGGGTATAACTTTTGTCCATTTAGGGCATAAGTAAATATACATGCCAAATGGAATTTGAGTATTCGGTTGAGCGTAAGTTTATACTTTGCTATGTGTTAAGGCCGGATGGCAAGTTATGAAATTAAATAATGTGAATATTATGTGCTTATGATCAATTAATGCTAAACTTTTGTTAATGTGTTTGTGCTATGTGGAAACTGGAAGTATATTATTTGATACGTACCAAACTTTGTGGATTGACTACAGTGCTGTATTATTCGGGCCTTTGGCCTAGCAAGCTTTAAGCTGGTGATTATTATCGGGCTTCTAGCCTAGCAGGCGTAAAGCCAGTGAATAAATATCAGACTTTAAAGTCTAGCAGGCTTTGTGCCGGTGACAAATTTAGGTTATTATCTAGCAAGCTTTGTGCCGGTGACAAATTCAAGTTATTACCTAGCAGGCTTTGTGCCGGTGAAATGATATCGGGCCTTGAGCCTAGCAGGCGTAATGCCGGTGAAATGATATCGGGCCTTGAGCCTAGCAGGCATAATGTCAGTGAAGTAATTTTAGACTTAAAAAGTCTAGCAGGCTTTAAGCCAGTGATGAAACTAGGGTTTTATACCTAGCAGGCCAAGTGCCGGTGAATTTAATAAAAGTATATGACAACGAGATCCTATGTTAAGATGACAAATTTAATTCGTATTACGTATTAAGGGGCCCAGGTATGTGATATTTACCTATTTATGTGAGAATGATTCGAATTGGATATTGAATATGTTCATTTGTGAACAATTGATTCATGTGAAATTATTCATGGAAGTATATTAACTATGTATGTGGTTACGAATAAAGAAGAAATGTTTTAAACGTGGAAATGGTGAATATTGTGAGAACAACATGATTTGGAATAAGTCTTTGATTCTTGATGACATTGAAATTATCAGTCTATGCTTATGTTGCATAGCTATGTGTTCTTACATGATGAATGAAATGATTTGGTATTGCTTTAATAAGCAATAACTGTAAATAAGTAAATTTAGCCCGGACAGCTTTGGGTTACAGCAGTGGTGTAACTTTGAAAATACATTAAAAATAGTGAGAGATGAGTTATAGACTGAATAAAATATGGAATTAAATCCTAATGAATCTAGTTTCACATAAAAGAAACTGTGAAAGCAAAAGAATTGCCTATAATGAGATATTTAAAGTTGGGTGAGATAGAGTCAGAATGACTCCGAAATTTCCTGTTCTGTTTTGAGAAAATCAGTATAAATTGTATAAAAATATCCATGAGTTTTAATTTATATGCTTGGAATGATTAATGAGTCTATTTTCAGGAGAAATAGACGAGAACATTATCCGAGTCCTGAGCTATGAGATAATTGAACTCTAGTACAAAAGGGTCGGAACTGTCAGATAGTGAATTAGGAGTAACTTTGAGGAATAAACTATATTAATTGGCAAAGCCAAAAATTCTAAAAATTCTATGGAAGAAAGGTACATGAGTCTAGTTTTAGGGAAAATTAACAGAACATGATTTGAAGTTTTGTAGCTCCAGATATAAATAATTTAGTGACTATTGCTCAGTAAGATAGCTGGTAGTGAACTTGTGATTATGTTGTAAACATTAATAAAACTTGTTAATGAGTTACTTATTGTTTTCATATGAACTTACTAAGCATAAAGCTTACTTCCCTTTCTTTCCCATATTCCCTAGGTTGCCAGGTTAGCTCGGGTTGGAGGCCATCAGAGATGTTATCACACTGAGAAGTTTACGATATCGGCGTAAGTAAATCCAAGTGTTTCTGAGTCTATGGCATGTATAGGGTTATAAAGTTGAGTAGGTAATATTATGATTTAGCCAAAGGCATTGGCTTGTGGTTAAGGTAGTATATATTCTTATAAATTGGCCTATGTCGGTTAATAATGTTATGGACCTATATAATTATTCTTATGCTTATATGTTATTATCTCTTGTAATGTGGTTCATAGCATGATTGTTAGCAATATTTTTCAAAAATAGCTTCTTGAGTGCTTGAGTGTCCCCGATTTGGTCCCGGACCACCTAGACTGTATGTTTGGGCCTCGTAAGCCCGTTTAGGGGACAGTATGTGTGTGAAGTGAAAGGTTTTAAATTGATCAAAAAAGAAATTTTACGGCCCAATTTTACATGATTGGTAGAGTTTAAGTCCGGTAGCACCTCGAACCCTGTTCCGACGTTGAATACGGGCGAGGGGTGTTACATACCCCTTACCTTATTAGACGCTGGAACAGGGTACGAGGCATTACCGGACTTATCACACGAATGAACATACAATTTCGGCCATAAATTTGCATCCAAATTACAAAAGCATTCTCATTTAATCATAAAGTCCCTAATACGAGCCTACAAGGCCTATAATGTACATTGGAAGTGATTTGGGACTAAACTGAGTACTTTAGAAATTTTTACAAAACGTAGAAATTTTTTCCGCTAAACAAGGGTCGCACGCCCGTGTGGATATGGGACACGCCCGTATGGGCAGCTGTGTGGTTATAGACACCCGTGTCTCGACCCTGTGTAACTCTCTGATTTGTAACTCATTACCAAATTGAGCTCATACGGCCATGTCACACACCCGTGTGCTAGGTCGTGTCATCCACACGGCTAAGACACACGCCCGTGTCTCTACCTGTGTGCTCAATTTTGAGCATTCTATTTCTCAAAATTAAGGTGTAAGGGACACATGGCCTAAACATATGCTCGTGGGGCTGACTGTATGTCACACACGGCCTAGACACGCGTCCGTGTATCTACCCATGTGGACAAAAACAAGGCTATTTACCAAGCCATTTTGCCATACTCACTTGTTCACATTTACACAACCTTACATTACACAAATTCAATCATGTAAAAGCAACCTAACAACCACAACCAAGACAATAACATGTCATTCTCATACCATTATTAGTCACACTTAGAACATCTACCTTTCCACATCAAATTATGCAAATTTCCAAATTCACAAGTGGTATTAATATAAATACACTCATAACCAACATTAGTCAACTTCTAAGGCTACATACAAATTGAACCACGAACCATTATAAGTGTAACAACCCAGTTTAGACCCTAGTCGAAATAGTGGTTTCGGGACCACAAATTCGAGTCCAAAAATATTTTAATATTATTTTTCGTGTCTATAGCATGTGAATTGATATCCGTGAAATTTTCATGATTTAATTTTTTCGTTTGAGTGCTTAATTTGCAAAATGGACTAAATAGCAGAAAATACAAAAGTGGCCTTCTTTTTAATTAAGGGTCAAATTGATGTGTCTTATTAAATGTGATGGCCCTAAATGGATAATAGACCATTGAACTAATTAGTGGACATTAATGGCTTTAGTGACATGAATTATATGTTAATCAAACCAAGGTTAAATTAGTAACTCATTAAATCAAAATGAATTAAATAATTAAGGCCAAAATGTTCATCATTTTCAAGTGTTCTTCCACCAAAATTAAAAAGAAAATAAAGGTTTTAAAGCTTTCTATCATTCGACCATTTCAAAGCTTAATTAAGGTATGAGTTTTAGTCTGTTTTTGATAATTTTTATGTTTTTTATATCGTTGCTATGCATTCTCTAAAGCCCATGTTTCAGTTTCTGATTTTGATGAAGATTTTGATTTGAGCTATTGATGAAATTATGTGTTTAATGATGATAGTTGATGAATTATGGAAGCTTGATATGAGATTTATATGTTTTGTATTTGAAATTTTGATGAATTTGAGCATTTTGGATTAAATTGTGAAAATAATATTTTGAGGGACTAAAAGGTGAAATAAATGAAATATGTGGGCTTATATGGGCTAGAGGAAAATTTGGCTAAACTATGGTGTATTGGAATTTTGCATATTTGTGATTTTATGAAATAAGGACTTAAATGTCAAAATGTGCAAATGTGAGGGCTAATTTGTAAAATGCCTTAATTATATGTTTTTGGATTGAATTGAATGATTCGTAGAATAAAAGAGTTAAATTTGATTTTTTTAAATCAAGAACCAAAGAAAACGGGATTAGATCGGGGAAAATCGAAAGTAGTCGATTAGCCGTTTACTCTGTCTGAATCCGAACGAGGTAAGTCAATATACAAATAAATATGTTTCAGTTGATCTAATTATGTTTATATTTGATAATGAAATACGATGAATGATTATGGACGTTGGAAATGTGAAATCGAGGAAATTTCGAATTTGTAACGACGTCCGAAAAGCCCCGTATGAACCTAGGAATAGTTAGGATACATATGTCATGACATAGGAACTGATATGTGTTTTCGTATAAGACCACGTCTGGGATGTTGGCATCGATTTGTGATTTACGTGTAAGACCATGTCTGGGACATTGGCATAGTATTTGATTTCGTGAAAGACCCTGTCTGGGACAGAGGCATTGATATTTTGGTTACATGTAAGACCCTGTTTCGGACGTTGGCATTGTGTGAGGTTTTTGAGCTATCCACGTATCCTATTTGATTCCATATAGTTCAATGGGCATTCCAAGAAATGAATGTGTATACAAAAATGTGCATTCGATTTAGGTACATTTGAATAGTACATAACCTTTGAGAATGAAAGATATGTATATGTGAAAATAAAGGTATGAGATGTGTATGATAATGATATGTTATTTGTGTAATTAAGTTGGAGACATGTGATATATGTGAGCAAATGAGCATGATGTGGTTCTTAATTTATCTATGTGAAATAGATATGATCTTTATGTGAATAGATGAAATTATACTTAATTTTTGAGTTGAATTTATTTGTATATGGCTTATTAAGCTCTTTGTAACTTACTTTGTGTGTGTTTGCATTGTTTTATAGATATCGAAGCTACTGAGAGCTCGGGGATCATCAATGTCACGGCCCGAAATAGGGCGTAGTCGGAATAGTGGTTTCGTAACCACAAATCCGAAGTGAAATTTTGAATTTTTGTAAATTTTGATAAGATTTGATTTATTGATATTTGATGTGAAAGTATTGTTTGAAAAATTTTATTGATTAAGTGCCCAATTTTATGTTTAGGACTAAATTGCATTAATTGCAAAATGTGATGTATAGAGTTTAAGTACCCAATTGAAATGGGGGATTGAATTGGAGGTCTTTATGTTGCAATTAGACCATTAAATAGTGTCATGGACACAAAAGGGCATTTCTAGAAATGTTTGTTAGTTATGTCATTAAGGGCATTTTTGTCCAATGAAGAAAAGGACAAAATAAGATGATATAAACATCATCTTCTCCATGGAAAAAGAACCCATAGCTGCCGATTTTCATGTCTTCCATGGCCAAGGGTTTCTTTGCTTTCCATACTCATTTGTAAGTGCAATCTTGCCCCGTTTTCGATTATTTTCGTATTTTTGTGTTCCCTTAAACTTGAATATCATGATTTTACCATTAATTTGAAGAGAAATCAAAGTTTAAAAAAATATACCCATTTTTGATAAGAGTGTATTTGGTTGATTAATGGTAGATAATGAAGGCTTAGAGGGTTATATGCATGTTTTTGGGAATGAAATTGGATGAAATTGTGTAAAAAGGGACTAATTTGTAAAGCTTACAAATTGTCCTTAAATATGTTAATTATTGGTAAATTGAGTGTCATTGTTGTGAAAATGGGTTAAATAAGCCCATGGAATAAAGAAAATGAGATTTTGAGTCTAAGGGACTAATTTGTAATTATTGAAAAGTTGAGGGGTAAATTTGGAAATTTACCCCAAATGTGAATTATGTCCGAAATTGAATAGATAATTGATAAATGATATTTTGTGTGTTAATTTAGTCCAAAAAGGATGTGACAAAGCCCGAGTAAGGGAAATAGAAGAATCTCGAGAAATTAATTCGTTGGTGATTCAGGTAAGTTGTATATGAATTCTAGCATATTTTGATAAAATATAATTATTTGTTCATAATCGTGTGATTATATAAATATGTGAATCATGAAACAATCAGAAACCGTATATATATCCGTAAATGTGGAATTAAGGTAAATACATAAAATTCTGATTAGTTGCTGGATGTACTTCTGAAATGATCCGAATAATTGTTCGTTTATGATTGCGTGATGATAATGATTTTTGAATTTGTGAAATGAATGGAAATTGATGTACTTCCGTATTCGTGGAAAATAAGTATGTTTTGTTAATTTCGATTAATTATTTGATATATCTCTGAAATTGTGATAATGATGAATTATCTGTACGATCCCTATTGAGCAAGTCAAAATAAACATTGAGATAAGTGACATTGTCACTAGAGGGTTCTGATTATGTCTGATATAGTTCCCGGGTGCTGGGTGGTCTAGCATGTGTTGCAGACACCTGTCAGCTTGTGCGAGCAGGCCCGTGGTAACTTCTGTTCTGTTTCTGATTATAGCTTCGGCTACCACTCTGTTAGTAGCTTCGGCTACCACTCTGTTAGTAGCTTCGGCTACCACTTTGTTAGTAGCTTCGGCTACCCCATGGCTCTACCATGTCTGTGAGGCACTTCAGTGCTAACCTCTGCATATCTGGTTATATTCTGACATTGCTCAATGGGATTAGATTAACCGTTCTGTAACGAAGTGTTTCTGCAGGTAAAACAAAATAGTTCTGTAACTTGAATTTGGTATGGATAAACATGCATATGATTGCTATATGAAATGTGCCCAAAGGAGTAAGTTGAAGATGTAGTGATATGAGTTGATATTGGCTATGTTAAAGTAAACGATTCATTGAATTGTTACATTGCTATGAATTTCATATGACTTACTGAGCTATTATGGCTTACTCTGTTCCTTTCTTTCTTCCTCAGTATATCAAGACTGTGGGATTGGGAGCCGAGGCGTTGGAGTATGCTTCACACTGTCAAGCTTCATCGGTATATTATGTCTTGATGTGTTTGGTTTATGGCATGTATAGAAGATTTATAGATATGTATAGTTATTTTGTAAACTTATAAGTTCTATGTTCTTAATGTTTGTATCAGTAAAGTATTAGTTGTATTGGTTGTATATGAGAATGTTGCATGTTAAGGAGGTTAAGGCTTGGCATATAGCCTGACACGGCCTGCATGGCATGGCACATGGGTGTGTGTTATGGCCATGTGGGATTTGGCAGAATGCTCCATGGGTATGCGGCACGGGTGTGCCTAGGCCGTGGGCGATACACAACCTGACCTTACGGGCGTGCCACTAGACCGTGCCTTCCCTGCACCTTGATTTAAACTTTAGTGTACCACACGGCAGGAGACACGGCCATGTGTCTCAACCGTGTGGGAGTACACGGCCCCCAAACGACCGTGTGGGGTAACCGTGGCCAATTTGACAAATTCGACCACGGTCACTGGACATGGGCGCGTGAAGGCCACATGGCCTTAGCACACGGCCGTGCTTTGTGTCACACAGGCGTGTGACGTAGTTTCGAAAGTGAAAAATTTTTTGCGCGTTCGATTTGATAGGATTCAAATCCTAATCGTCTGTAAAGTCCGTATTATGTCCAAAACTCTCGATCAGGGTCAGAAAGAGCGAATTTGTATGTGATTCTGTGACTGTTTTTGAAGTTAAGTTCTGTGAAGGTCCGTTTAAATCCGGTAACGCTCTGTACTCGATTCCGGTGACGGTCTCGAGTATAAGGGTGTTACAATCAAGGATCATCACCACACTATTAAACTTGACTTTGGTACCTTTTGAAAGTGTAAAGGTCTAAGTATGGCATGTATATGCTAGATAAGTTGAAATATGTTTTGATATGTATATATGTTATGCCATGTGATATGGCTAACTAATGTTTGTGCTTTTGCTTGAATTTGGCTTATAACATTGATGCATTTTGTATGTTTTATGATGCTTATATGACCTAATGAGAAATGGTCATTATGATACATGCTTGGTTATGGATATGGTAAGTTTTGATAACTGATTGAATATGATATTATTGAGTTATGAAATGTGCACATTGATATGTTTTTGGTTTGAGAATTTGGTACGGTTTAGTATGGATATGAACATGAATTGGTTGGTGATATTTTTGGTCATATTGATGTATGTATAGGCATGAGATTGGCTGAATTTGTGGCAAATTTGATGCATATTTGTTGCTTGTAGGGATGACCCAAAATGGGTAGCAAAGTTGGCCTTTCAAATAGCTATTTTTGTCCACACAGGTAGAGACACGGGCGTGTGTCTCGGCCGTGTGTGACACACGGTCATAGTACACGGCCGTGTGTCCCCTAGGGTACCCTCTCGAATTAAGTCAGTATACCCTACAGGATTGACACGGCCTAGACACACAAGCGTGTCTAATGGGTGTGGGTGGCACACAAGCTAGCACACGGGCGTGTGGTCGACCATGTAGCCAAGTCAGTAGCCTCCCTAATTTTCACACGGCCTGGCACACGGGTGTGTCATGTGGCTGTGTGTGCAGGTCAGAATGTATGCCCTGTTTTGCCACGGCTTAGACACACAGGTGTGTTTAATGGCCATGTGAGGCACACGGCCTGACCACACGGGTGTGTGACCTTGGCAACATTGAAAAATGTTTAAGCTTTGAAAAAAATTTCTAAGTGTTTAGTTTAGTCCCAGCCTTTGTTAAATGCATGTTTAAGGTCACGTTGACCTTCATAAGGGACTCATTGATGATGTATGATTATGATATGCTGTTGATGATTGTGAAATGTCTATAAAGGTTCTAAAATTGCCCGGTAATGCTCCTAACCCTAGTCCAGCAATGGATACGGGTTAGGGTGTTACAATAAGCCAACACATATGGCCACAAGATCAAGTCCCTATACATGCATAAACTCTAAATACTTAAATTCATCAATACCCATAATGATAGTTTGATATTGTATAGGATCTCTAGAAATCTCCAAACCGAACAAACTTGACGACACCATAAAACATGGGAAAGGAAGGGGAGTAAGCTACATAGCTTAGTAAGTTCATATGAAAATAATAAGCATCTTAAATACAACTTAATCATGCAATTTATGTAATGAAAGATAACATAAATGTCATTAAAAATCTCATAGTCATAACTTGCTTGATCACTCCCCTATTGAGAGTCCATCACTTATCGAGTTCATCACTTATGAGTTTTATTACCAATTATTTTCCAAAACCATCAAGATAAGCATAAGATAAAATAAGTTGCTATAAAGCACCATAGTTATAACTTATTCTGTCACATTAATTGCTCTACCAATTTGCAAGCATAATTTAACACGTCTTAACATTAGCCTATCAACCGAAATCTTTTTATTATAACAGTTACCATACTCATCCAAACATTCCTAACCTCAAAATAAACATGCACATTAATTATGAGTATTCACTTTCCAAGCATATATTTTAACATCATTCAATTGTTTAAAACTCATATTTTCCCAAAATCATTTTATTAGGCAATTATGCCAATCTTTCCTTTTTCTTATATTCGATAAATCACACTTTGTGCGAATAAACAAACCATATCATAACTCAAATTGGCCCGAAAGCCAATTACACAATAGCCAACTGAATTTACCATGTATTTCATACATCACAAGCATGGACCAATAATCACAAGGCCTTCACAAAACATTCTCATGTAAACCATGAACTCACAATATCATATAGTCAGTGCTTATAAACTTTATGTACATACCCGTACTAAATTTGTAATATAACCACATCTTTTCACATCTTTGATATTCTCCTTGAACACTCAGAATATTAAAAGATACTTGGAAATCTTGCACATAAGTGCCACATATGTAGCCAAGCTACCTCATATCACATAACATACATAGGCTCACTCTCGAGTTATTCACAGGACTGCTCACACAAGTTGTCGGTCAAACGTAGCTACACAGTGCTGTTCACACAAGCTATCAGGTATCCACAACAAATGCCAGAGTACCCAGCCGCTGGTAGGACATACAAAACCAGCACCCGGAATCACATAATCATATTTACATTTTTGTTCCTAATGACATGTCACTTGTATCCTATTCTATTCCTACGGTTCAACTGAGATTTCTCACTTGTCGAAACTTTTTCGAATATTTCCAAAGAGTCAATCACACAATTTATACAATAATAAAGCATTAAAAAAATAATATAACGATGCATTATTTACATATAAACTTACCTTGGCATAAAAGTGGCGAAAAGATCTAACCGTCAAATACTTGTTTTTCACCCGTTCTAATTTTGAACCTCATTTTTCTCGATCTATAATATCACATTTAACTTATTTAATCATTATACTATTCAAATCAGCCCAAAATGCCATTATGGCAAAATTTATATTTTTACCCCTTAAGTTTCACATTTTTACATTTTAGTCCTTAGGCTCGTAAAATGAAATGTACTCAATTTCTTTAATAGCCATGCCTAGCCGAACCTTATACATGCTTATAACAGCCCCCATTTTTCATTTAATCACACTTTAACAACTATTTTACAACTTTTTTAGAAATAGGTCATTTTGGACATTTTTACCGAAAATCACTTTGCAAAAGTCATTTATCTTACAACTAACATACATTTTCTACCGTTAGACATCAAAATACATGCATTTCTAACATGGGTAAAATTTTAAACTTTGATGATACTTCAAATTAGTCCTTGGGAAAGCTAGATTAGGTTACGAGGATCTCAAAAACATAAAAATCAATAAAAAGTGGCTAAAACAGACTTACAATCGAGCTTGGAAGCTTGCAAAATGCTAGCCATGGTTTCTCCTCGTGAATTTTAGCCATGGGAAAGAAGATGAACAAAAATTGGCTTTTAGTTTGGCTTTTTAATTCATTTTATTACCAAATTAGTAAAATGCCCTTAATGAAAAACTTTAGAAACATACCCAACCATGTCCATTTTTGTCCACCAACTTAACAAATGGTCTAATTACCATTTAAGGACCTCCAATTTAAAATTTCATAACAATTAGACACCTTTAGCTTATAGAACTCACATTTTTCACTTATTACAATTTAGTCCTTTTGACTAAATTGAGTGCCCAAACATCAAAATTTTCGAACGAAATTTTCACAAAATCATTTCATAAAACTGTAGACCATAGAAATGTATTAAAGATAAATTTTTCTACATCAAATTTGTGGTTCTGAAACCACTGTTCTGATTAGACCCAAAATCGGGCTGTTATAATTTCTCCTTCTCTTGCCTTCCTTATGTCTCCTTATAGAAAATCTCAGCATCATATAGTAACTATGGCTAGCTCACGAGTTTTTATACAATGATGAATGAGTTTTTTATTGTTGTGACTTTGTCACTTTTCTTTCTTTTTCACGATACATCACTCACACATGCCTTCATTTTTTGCATACTTTTCTACTCGTGTAGTTTTCCCTTTTGAAATTTTGTTTTTGCACTTTTAAGCTAACCTTTCATCACTATATTCCATTGGTTTTTCCTATCACTCTGTTTTTACAAAACCACCGTAATGTATCTACTTAACCCTCAATATGTATGGTCAAACATCTATAATCATATAGTTCAGGACCAAAGAAAAGGGTAAGCACAAATCATCATTTTTAGCTCGAGTCTTGTATAGAGGTTCATCAAGAAGTTTTGTTGGCTCAAAATAGGTACTAAGGATGAATAAATAGGATTAGTTTTTTGGCTCTAATTTTATACCAAACAATACCTTGGGTCATCCTGTAACACCCCAAACTCGGCCTAGATGTTATGGCCAAATCTGGTGGTCTACATCTTAGTGCCTTTCAGAAAATCAAAATTTGTGAATGAAAACTTGTTGTCAGTTAAAAACCCCTTTGTAATTTTATAGAAAACTTTAGTGAATTAAGTTCTTTATTATTATCAAACCATCTTGTCAAGACGTTTGCCATTGGTATATTAACTAATTTAGGTCGCGGAAGCTTTTGAAAACTTTAAAGTTTTGAATTACTTGTCTTTAAAAGTAGTTATTATTTTGAAAACTCATCTTCTCCTACACTAACAGTTTAAAGTAAGTAGACAAAGCCCAATTTAAAAATTTAGTCCTATGAATGGCCTTATTACATAGTTAAGAACCCAAAATGAAGTTTAGGCATAATTACTGTGCAATGCAAAATAATTGCGATCGTGTGGCCACCTTCGAGTCCCTCGCGGTTCCAATCCATCTAACGCTAGGGATTACATGTACAGTTTAAGAAAAAGGGTGAGTTTGTGAAACTCTGTGTGTAATCCCCTATCAGTCAATCAGTATACAGTATCTGCAGTAACAGTCTATGCCTGAGCCCTATTCCATAATAGTACAGCGTAGTAATGCAACAGTACAACCCCCCAATCCAGCCAGACACACCATTCCGTACCACCAACACACCATGTGGGGATGAAATTGACCCACCTATCTAACACACGAATATCGCAGTCGAGCTGGCAGTAACAGTATTGCAGGAAAGTTGCCAGTATTAGCATTGTAGCAAAGCTACCAGTAACAGTATATGTGGCAAAGCCACCAGTATAGTATACATCCTCCATAACAATATCCCAATCCTATGTAGAATGTCATGTCATAAATCATATGTGTATGCAGAATGTCATGCTCAGTAACAGTCATGTTTATATCATAAATACATTAGTCAATCTACCTCTAGGGGTATAACGATCCTTTTTCCTTTTGGGGGTATTTTGGTCATTCACCTATATTAGGGTCTTGGTATACATACCGACCTCTTAGGCGTCTACAGTTGCCTCGAGCGACTTATGTAGCCTAAACTGTCATAAGAGTGTAAATAGGCCTAAGGCCCATTACCCAGCCCTAGTGGGCCCACACGCTCGTGTGGCCCATTTAGCCCAGTTTTATTCATGGCTATGCGAACTACACAGCCCAGTCCAGTATTTGCCACGTATCGTGAATTTAATCCGAGTAGGGCCCAAGAGTCCATTGGGCCCACACGGCCTATTTCGACCCAACACGGCCCAAAATAGCCTAAGCCCATGAGAACGCTAATGGTGGCCTCTATAGTCTTATGCCTACGATTCATGGGGTTAGTTTACCACACGAGCGATCACATGCCCATGTGGCCTCAAATGTCGTACTTTCTGACTTTTCAGCTTTTACCGGTCTATAGTTGAGAGGGGTGTGATTACGCACCTTTTAACGAAGCTAGCTAAGATCCACGCTCTCCAAACCTATAATCAATCAAGATATACTTATCAGTTTTACAACCAATAGGGTTAATAATCAGTTTATCCCAAATCGACAACCATTACTCACCTTGGTTGAAAAAAATACCGCTTATTCCTCTACAGTCGTTGGCTAGAATCGATCCCCCTTCCTTATCGATTAATTGTGATAAGAGTGATCTATTAGCTATAGACTATGACTAAAAACAAAACCCAATCCACCCTTAATTGAACCAAAAGTGTAACCCCTTTTGAGAAAAGAAAGATTTGGCAATAGAAAGAGGATAGCGGCTAGATGAACATAGAGAAACAAGGAGGTGATGAGCACACTTACCAATTGAAAAAACCCTTGCAAAACCAAAAACCAAAGTATTAAGGAAGTAGTCGGCCAAGTATTCAAGAGAAAGGAATAGGGTTCAAGGGATAAGAGAGGAGAAGAATCGGCTTGCAAAAAGAATGGAAGAAAATAGTAATCGGCTAAGAAATAACTAAAGGAGTAAAAATAATAGAAGAGGAGAGAGATAACATTCAGCTTCTATGAAGAAAAAGAACATAGAATAATACGAGAGGAGAAAGAAGGGGAGGAGAGCAGAGATTCGATAATCAAGAGAAAAGAGATTGAGAGGGGAAAGAACACCAATCAGCTAGAACTGAGTGAAGGGAAAAAGTGTGTATTTAGTCACTAAGATGCAGAGAAATGAAAGAAACAGAATAAGAAATAGGAAGAGAGGAATCGGCACTAGAGTAGGACAAAATTAAATCGTAAAATGCCTGAATGGTAAACTCATATTCGGCTAAGTAGTAGGGTGAAATAAAAAATGGGAAAACAAGTGGTCTCGTACGCAATTGGCGAAAAAGAAACGAGAAGACTCCTACAATCTTTTTACACAATCGGCTCCCAACATATCCCCCTCCAAAAAATCAAAATTGAAAAGAAATGAGAACAAAAGAGACCCCTAGCTGAATTTCGCATGCCCAAGCCTCCCTATTCGGCTACAACATTCCGACATTTTAATTTCCTTGATTCACTTCACCTACTTCTCCTCCATATCCATACCACCTACTATCACATCCCCTGATTTTTTCTTCTTAACTAATTCAAATCTCACTTAGCAGAGTTTTAGTCAAACTCCACCTATCACACAACAAGGAAACAAAATAAATATTCCTTTGCACAACATGCATGTCATTCATGGGTAAAATTTTAAACATCAACCCTAGCTTGAAATAGTGGTAGAAATAGCTAGAGCTTGTTACGAGGATTTCAAAAATACGAAAAACATTAAAAACGGGGCTTGAAATCACCTATTATAAGCTTGAGAAGTTGACAAAACCCTAGCTATGGTGTCTCTTCAAATTCGGCACAATGGGAAGAAGATGGATACCATTTTTGACTTATTTTACCTTTTTATTTCTTTTATTAACTAATGACCAAAATGCCCTTCATTAAAAACCTTTGATATTCCATCCTTCCTTGGGCATTTTTGTAAAAACTAGTTAAAATGGCCTAATTACCATATAAGGAGCTCTAATTTAAAATTCCAATTCAATCAAGTACCTCTATGGATTAAAACCCATATTTTTCACCTATTGTAATTTAGTCCAACCTATCAAATTGGACATGCAAACAATAAAATTCATGCACCAAAATTTCACATAATTATTCAAACACCCAATAAACATCAAAACTCAATCGAAAAAATATTTTAGACTTCAGATTTATGGTTTCGAAACCACTATTCCATTTAGCCCCTAATCCAGACTATTACACTGCCCATGTGGAAGTGCTTAGGTCGTGTTAAGTACTGAAATCAGCCCATTTTGTCCATTTTTGGCTCGTTTCTTCCTCCTTTCGCTTTCTTATGCTCACTTAATTATAAAAACATTATTTTAAAGGATTAGGAGCATCAAATTCACTAAATTATTCAATAAATCATCCAAAAGTATGCCAAGCATGTGATAAAAATATGTTACATTTATGGTTTATGAGAAAGAAAATCAATGCTCTCAAGTGGGAATGATTTTGTAATGCTCGTTCACTTCCTGATAATGAACTAGTTCAAGAGCTCTATGTTAGTTTAACTATGCAAGATGCTATTCAGGTCATCGTTCGAAAGAAAAAGGTACCTCTTACTTCTAAGTTCATCAATGATTTGTTTAACTTACCTGATGTTGAAGAAGATGAGTACTACCCTATGGTGAACAATATCAATTGGGAGTTTCTTCAACAAGTGCTTGATGTTGAGACAAATTCGGGATCCCAATGGATTATAAGAAAGTTTAGGAGCCATTCTTGTCGAAGGGAATACCTAAAACCGGTAGCTAAGGTATGGTTTTATTTCGTTCGCTACAATTTTATGCATATGTCACATAGTTCCACCATCTTGATTGTAACACCCCTCACTCAGAACTATCGCCAAATACGAGTACGAGGTGTTACCGAATAAACACTCGCTTGATCATTTGAGTCCAAAACATAATTTTCGTTTAAAATTTAAAACTCTTTCATTAATATACATAACTTTCACATTATGGGCCTACGAGGCCCAAATGATATATTGGGTACTATCTGGGACCAAACCGGAACTTTTCGAACATTTATGAAAACTTGACTCAAAATAGTGTCACACACCCTTGTGACATAGGACACGCCCGTGTAGGAAGGTCATATCCTTTACACGGTTGAGACACACGGCCATGTCTCTACCCATGTGACCAATCACTTAGGCTATTTCCTAAGCCCTTAGTGTACTCTTAACTCTTCACACTCGTATACTATACATAAATGTATATCATACATTTAACTACTCCTATCTTGACCATCAAACACATGAAATATACTTAACCTCATTAAACATTTTCCACAATACATGCATAAAAATAGGCTTATAAATCCATAAACATTAAGGACCACATTTCATGACCTTATACAAATTAATGACATAAGCTAATACATTTGGCTAATTCACAAGAATTCAACTATCAATAAATAAATCTTAATACATGCCACTCACTCAGAAGTAAATAGGAATGGTTATTACTCCATCTTGACAAATTGATAGTGTGGTGCTGCCTTTGACGATCTCCACCCCGAGCCAACCTGACAACAATAAAGAAATGGAAGAGGGGGTGCAAGCTTTAAGGCTTAGTAAGTCAGCATATAATAATGAGCAACTTAATAGAAAACATGTTTCCCTTCCTTAGGGAGTATCCTTATGAAAGTAAAGGCATTATTTACATAATTTCACTTTTTACTCATGTTCAACTTATGTTGTTTCCTAAGTCACGGTACTAAATTAATTATATCTTAAGCTACAGAACTCGAAAATAAGTTGTATCAATTTTACCTGAAACTAGACTCATATATCTTCTTTCCATAAAATTTTCAGAATTTTTCGTTGGGCCAATTAGTAGAGTTTATTCATTAAAATTTCCCCTGTTTCACTATTTGACAATTCTGACCTTTCTCCACTAAAAGTTAGTTATCTCATTGTACAGAACTCAGCTTAGGTTCTCGTTTGTTTCTTTTGAAAGTAGACTCACTAGGAATTCAGAAATATAAATTACACACCATAACCATTTTTATAAAATTTCTAGTGATTTTCCAAAGTCGGAATAGGGGATCCTGTAATCTGCCTGACATTGCCTTAGAACAATTCAAATATCTTACAAATTGAGAATCATTTGCTTACTCTACTTCTTTCATGTGAAAATAGACTCATTGGGATTCAATTTCGTATTTAATTCAATTTCTAATTCAAATTTCACTATTTATGGCGAATTTTCAAAGTCACTACACTACTGCTGTCCAAGTTTGTTTTATTTCGTTTTCACTCTTTCAAGCTTTCATTGATATAGCATTAACGGTAACACTTACCTCTGATCGATCTTACCTAAATTCAATCATATAACGAGCATCTTGCTCTTAACTTATACACATACGTACCTGCACTTATTCATAAGGTTTCACTTTAACACTTACACATATAAATGCATCATAGCAAGGAACATATTGTTTCATCATACACATGGTCATAATCACTTTCTATTTCACTTAATCATATCATTTTGCTACCCGTTGAACCATGCGGAATTCTAAAGGATACTCGGAAAGATGCACAAAAGTGCCACTCATATATTGTAGCTGAAGCTACCACTTTTATGTAGCCGAAGCTACCATGTAACTCGCCCATAAGCGAACTCGGGCTCAACTCAACCAGCTCAGCCGTTCGCATCCATAAGTGAACTCAGACTCTCTAATCAGATTTCTCTATGCTGCTAGATACATTCAACTCTTGAGATTAGGGAGCATATGACAATCTTTTTCAAACAATCAACATCACCAAATTCTCAATACAGACATAATAGTAATTGTCTCTAAATCACTATCCGAACAGTTCCTTTTTAAGGTGCTATTTACCATCCGAAAACATCAACCATCACTTCACATTTTGGCAATGACACATTCTAATCCGTTCACTAGAGTATCATTGAAAAATCATAAATTCTTTACTTAATTCAAACTAAACTCAAAACTAAAGCTTCATTTAATAATACTTTCAACTTTACTAATATGCCTAGACCATTCAAACCTTCATAAATGGGATAACTTTATCCGAGAAAACAAAATCAGTATACTATCTGAACTTGACTATCATAATTCGTACTTTCTTCAGTCTCGATTTCAAAACAAGCCATATTTGATAACTTAAGCAATAAGAATGATAAGAAGACCGAGGTGATAAAATCCGAGACATAAGACCATAATGAATGTCTGAGAGCATCACTCATATGAAATGATAGGAATTCTGACGATTTTGTAGAGAAAACCAAAAGCAAAAGAAACATCGTTCATACATTCCAATGTCAATTATAACAGAGATAAAACATATTCCATACAAATACAGAAGAACCATAAGAACAATTTCATATGGGCTCACTGTCAACTTTCATCTCAGACATAACAGAATAGGATACCAATAGAAGATAAGGGAATGTCAATCTACCAAGGTTAACTTTTTCACCAACTGTGAAATTGTATAAATCAAACAATCTCTTGGATTAATCTATTATCTTTTCAACTCTATTTTTTACTTGACAACCACTCTCAACCTTTGATCATACTTATGGCTTCACACTTAGAAACTTAATCAACGTAATTTCCATAAATTTTCATTATAAACACATCATGGGTAAGGGGGTGAGGTCATACAATCTCTAATTAGATTTTCACATCTGTGTTATACTAGGGAGTATCCTTAAGAAAGTAAAGGTATTATTTACATAATTTCACTTTTTACTCATGTTTAGCTTATGTTGTTTCCTGAGTCATAGTAACTAAATTAATTATATCTTAAGCTACAAAACTCAAAAATAAGTTCCGTCAATTTTACCTGAAACTAGACTCATATATCTTCTTCCCATAAAATTTTTAGAATTTTTCGTTGGGACAATTAGTACAGTTTATTCATTAAAATTTCCACTATTTCACTATTTGACAATTCTGACCTTTCTCCACTAAAAGTCGATTATCTCACTGTACAGAACTAGGATTAGGTTCTTGTTTGTTTATTTTGAAAGTATACTCACTAAGGAATTCTAAAAGATACTCGGAAAGATGCACAAAAGTGCCACTCATATATTGCAGCTGAAGCTACCACTGATATGTAGCCGAAGCTACCATGTAACCTGCCCATAAGTGAACTCAGACTCAACTCAACGACCTCAGGCGTTCGCATCCATAAGTGAACTCAGACTCAACTCAACGAGCTCGGATGCCTAGTTACATCTCACGAACTCGGACTCAACTCAACGAGTTCATAACTCAACTATCCTAGTGACATGTCACTTGTATCCTAATCTATTCCCAAGGTTCAAACGGGATTTTCTTTAATCACACATCTTTGTCATCTTCCTCGGAATGTCGAAACAAATACTTGGTAGCATTTCATATTAATCAAGTAGCTTAAATAATTTGCATATTACTAACTAATAATTCACAAAGCATAATATTTCATGGTAATAGTCATCATATCATATAACTAACATTAAATTACTTAAAATGACAATTATGTTACCACATTTACACATGAACTTACCTCGAATGCAAAAATGGCTAACTTTTCCGACTTAGCTCATAACCTCGTTCTAGGTCTGAATTTCGTGTTTTCCCGATCTAACATATCAAATAACGCTCATTTAATGATCACCTTATTCAAATTAGTCCAAAAATTATACTTTTACATTTAGACAATTTTACCCCTAAAGTTTATCAAAATTATGATTTTACCCCTAGTCTCGTAGATAAACTTTTATTCAATTTCTTTCCATTTTAGGCCTAAACGAATCATTTCATGCATATAGCTGCCCACAATTCTCATTAAAAGACACACTCATGACCAATTTTATAACTTTTGCAATTTAGTTCTTTCGGACGTTTTCGTCGAAAATCACTCGGTAAAAACCATTTCCCTAACCTGAAACATGCATAATCTACCATAATCCATCAAAATACACAATTATTTAGCATGGGTCCATTTTTAAACATGAACCCTAGCTCAAAATAATGGTAGAAATAGGTAGATTACGATGCAAGGATTTCAAAAATACGAAAAAGATTAAAAACGGGGCTAGGAATCACTTACTATTGAGCTTGGAAAGCTTAAAACCCTAGCCATGGCTTCTCCCATGAAACATTCGGCCATAGTAAGAAGAATGAGCAGATTTTTTTCTTTTATTTTGTCTTTTACTCAATTAAAACACTAAATGACTAAAATACCGTTAAGCCTTTTCTTTCAATTTTGTCCTATTCATGCCCATTTTTGTCCATCAAATTATCCAATGGTCTAATTACCTTTTAAGGACCTTCAACTTAAAACTTCATAAAAATGAGACACTTCTAACATATGGAACTCAACTTTTGCACTATTTACAATTTAGTCCTTTTTACCAATTTGAGTGCCCAAACGTCAAAATTTTCAAACGAAATTTTCACGAAATCTTTTTGTGAAATCATAGATCATAAAAATTATAATAAAAATAATATTTTTCTCGTCGGATTTGTGGCCTCGAAACCACTGTTCCGACTAGGCTCTAGTTTGGGATGTTACAATTCTCCCCCTTTAGGGATTTTTGTCCCCGAAAATCTTACCAAAATGAGGTTTGACATCTTACTTCACAGTTTCTAACCATTACTAAATAACCCTCTTCTAGACAACACTTTCAGCAACATTCTGTCACCGATCCAAATCTTAGTATAACTAAGTTACACATCTGTATAACTCTCAAAGTCATACACGAAATCAATAGAGATTAACACTTTATGGAAGTCACTATTCTATGGATAAATAATTCAACCAATCTTGTCAAACCGGAAATCGATACATACTGGAATAATTATACGAATTCCATTAAACAATTGGTAATGATCCAGCTAGCATTTCTCTTATTCTTAAAGTGAGGAAAATCTAATACGAAGTTCATAATAGTCATGTTCATCATTATTTCAATATTATCACCAATAGTATTAACCCTGAATGCACTTGTCATTCAACTTAATACTGTTGACAAAGCAACATTTAAATACAAAATCAGGAATATCAAATTCATATCCGTATACCAAACATTTACTTCAATTCACTACACTTCTTATTTCTTTTTGAATGGATAAACTAGATGCTACTATAAGCTCTGTGCAAAATTCTCTGTAATAACTCTAAGTTCCTCAGTATATAAGGTCTATCTCAGAATAATAGTAACAATAATCAATTCCAATCTACAGTTCAGAACCAAAAGTCAATCCTCATTGTACTCATTTAGCTTATCTCTCATTAACACATTCCTGAGTTCTTCAAACTTACAAAGTAAACATCACTTCAGTTCTTTATTTAACTAAAATCAAATCATCGTTGAATGAGATCAATCGAATAACCAACTCACACAAGGTAAACGGGGATTTTCCGTACACACATCAGTAACTACTATTGCTCTCTCACCAGTTAATCAATAATTATTCACAATCTTTCAATAGCTCAAGTCATCAATACGTCTTAAACTCAGATTTCTCTATGCTGCTAGATACATTCAACTCTTGAGATTAGGGAGCATATGACAATCTTTTTCAAACAATCAACATCACCAAATTCTCAATACAGACATAATAGTAATTGTCTCTAAATCACTATCCGAACAGTTCCTTTTTAAGGTGCTATTTACCATCCGAAAACATCAACCATCACTTCACATTTTGGCAATGACACATTCTAATCCGTTCACTAGAGTATCATTGAAAAATCATAAATTCTTTACTTAATTCAAACTAAACTCAAAACTAAAGCTTCATTTTATAATACTTTCAACTTTACTAATATGCCTAGACCATTCAAACCTTCATAAATGGGATAACTTTATCCGAGAAAACAAAATCAGTATACTATCTGAACTTGACTATCATAATTCGCACTTTCTTCAGTCTCGATTTCAAAACAAGCCATATTTGATAACTTAAGCAATAAGAATGATGAGAAGACCGAGGTGATAAAATCCGAGACATAAGACCATAATGAATGTCTGAGAGCATCACTCATATGAAATGATAGGAATTCTGACGATTTTGTAGAGAAAACCAAAAGCAAAAGAAACATCGTTCATACATTCCAATGTCAATTATAACAGAGATAAAACATATTCCATACAAATACAGAAGAACCATAAGAACAATTTCATATGGGCTCACTGTCAACTTTCATCTCAGACATAACAGAATAGGATACCAATAGAAGATAAGGGAATGTCAATCTACCAAGGTTAACTTTTTCACCAACTGTGAAATTGTATAAATCAAACAATCTCTTGGATTAATCTATTATCTTTTCAACTCTATTTTTTACTTGACAACCACTCTCAACCTTTGATCATACTTATGGCTTCACACTTAGAAACTTAATCAACGTAATTTCCATAAATTTTCATTATAAACACATCATGGGTAAGGGGGTGAGGTCATACAATCTCTAATTAGATTTTCACATCTGTGTTATACGAAATTGCCAATTGCCTTAGTCAAACAAACATACTCATACACACATTCTGTGAACTTAGAATAACTCTACTTATCACATTCACTAAAGTAATTTAGTCAAGTATGCAACATCATACGAAGCACAAACAAATATGTGTGAGCATATCATCATATGAACTTTTATATCACACATCATCACATATAAATTACAAATTCTTATTCTTACCTTTTCAAAGTTTAGACTTATAATAACTACACTTCATTCAAACACTTTAGTATTACTATCAAATAGTCGGATATAGCTCGGTTGGAAAGTACCTCTGTCTAAACAAGATGGTCCTCATTCGCATCGGAGACATCACACTATCACACATTTGTGGCATGTATTACTGGACTCTTACACTCACTAGGTTAGTCCCAAGACTAACTAAACCATGGCTCTGATACCACAAAATGTAACACGTGTCACCTAGAACCATCGCCAGATACGAGTACGAGGTGTTACCGAACAAACACTCGCTTGATCATTTGATTTCGAAACATAATTTTCGTGTAAAATTTAAAACTCTTTCATTAATACACATAACTTTCACATTATGGGCCTACGAGGCCCAAATGATATGTTAGGTACTATCTGGGACCAAACCAGAACTTTTCGAACATTTATAAAAATTTGACTCAAAATAGTGTCACACACCCGTGTGACATAGGACACGCCCATGTAGGAAGGTCGTATCCTTCACACGGTTGAGACACACGGCCGTGTCTCTGCCCATGTGACTGATCACTTAGGCTATTTCCTAAGCCCTTAGTGTACTCTTAACTCTTCACACTCGTATACTATACATAAAAGTATATCATACCTTTAACTACTCCTATCTTGACCATCAACCACATGAAATATACTTAACCTCATTAAAGATTTTCCACAATACATGCATAAAAATAGGCTTATAAATCCATAAACATAAGGACCACATTTCATGACCTTATACGAATTAATGACATAAGCGAATACATTTGGCTAATTCACAAGAATTCAACTATCAATAAATAAATCTTAATACATGCCACTCACTCAGAAGCAAATAATACTCCATCTTGACAAATTGATAGTGTGGTGCTGCCTCCGACGATCTACACCCCGAGCCAACCTGACAACACTAAAGAAATGGAAGAGGGGGTGCAAGCTTTAAGGCTTAGTAAGTTAGCATATAATAACGAGCAACTTAATAGAAAACATGTTTCCATTCCTTAGGGTGTATCCTTAAGAAAGTAAAGGTATTATTTACATAATTTCACTTTTTACTCATGTTTAGCTTATGTTGTTTCCTAAGTCATAGTAACTAAATTAATTATATCTTAAGCTACAAAACTCAAAAATAAGTTCCGTCAATTTTACCTGAAACTAGACTCATATATCTTCTTCCCATAAAATTTTTAGAATTTTTCGTTGGGACAATTAGTACAGTTTATTCATTAAAATTTCCCCTATTTCACTATTTGACAATTCTGACCTTTCTCCACTAAAAGTCGATTATCTCACTGTACAGAACTAGGATTAGGTTCTCGTTTGTTTATTTTGAAAGTATACTCACTAAGGAATTCATAAATATCAATTAAACACTAGACCAATTTTTATAAAATTTCTAGTGATTTTCCAAAGTCGGAACAGGGGATCTTGCAATCCACCTGACCTTGCCACACAACAATTCAGATATCTTACAAATTGAGAATCATTTGCTTACTCTACTTCTTTCATGTGAAAATAGACTCATTGGGATTCAATTTCATATTTAATTCAATTTCTAATTCAATTTCCACTATTTATGGCAAATTTTCAAAGTCACTACACTACTGCTGTCCAAGTCTGTTTTATTTCATTTTCACTCTTTCAAGCTTTCATTGATGTAGCATTAATGATAACACTTATCTCTTATCAATCTTACCTAAATTCGATCATATAACAAGCATATTGCTCTTAACTTATACACATATGTACTTGCACTTATTCATAAGATTTCACTTTCACACTTACACATATAAATGCATCATAGCAAGGAACATATTGTTTCATCATACACATGGTCATAATCACTTTCTATTTCACTTAATCATATCATTTTGCTACCCGTTGAACCATGCGGAATTCTAAAAGATACTCGGAAAGATGCACAAAAGTGCCACTCATATATTGCAGCTGAAGCTACCACTGATATGTAGCTGAAGCTACCATGTAACCTGCCCATAAGTGAACTCAGACTCAACTCAACGACCTCGGGCGTTCGCATCCATAAGTGAACTCAGACTCAACTCAACGAGCTCGGATGCCTAGTTACATCTCACGAACTCGGACTCAACTCAACGAGTTCGTAACTCAACTATCCTAGTGACATGTCACTTGTATCCTAATCTATTCCCAAGGTTCAAACGGGATTTTCTTCAATCACACATCTTTGTCATCTTCCTCGGAATGTCGGAACAAATACTTGGTAGCATTTCATATTAATCAAGTAGCTTAAATAATTTGCATATTACTAACTAATAATTCACAAAGCATAATATTTCATGGTAATAGTCATCATATCATATAACTAACATTAAATTACTTAAAATGACAATTATGTTACCACATTTACACATGAACTTACCTCGAATGAAAAAATGGCTAACTTTTCCGACTTAGCCCATAACCTCGTTCTAGGTCTGAATTTTGTGTTTTCCCGATCTAACATATCAAATAACGCTCATTTAATGATCATCTTATTCAAATTAGTCCAAAAATTATACTTTTACATTTAGACAATTTTACCCCTAAAGTTTATCAAAATTATGATTTTGCCCCTAGTCTCGTAGATAAACTTTTATTCAATTTCTTTCCATTTTAGGCCTAAACGAATCATTTCATGCATATAGCTGCCCACAATTCTCATTAAAAGACACACTCATGACCAATTTTATAACTTTTGCAATTTAGTTCTTTCGGACGTTTTCGTCGAAAATCACTCGGTAAAAACCATTTCCCTAACCTGAAACATGCATAATCTACCATAATCCATCAAAATACACAATTATTTAGCATGGGTCCATTTTTAAACATGAACCCTAGCTCAAAATAATGGTAGAAATAGGTAGATTACGATGCAAGGATTTCAAAAATACGAAAAAGATTAAAAACGGGGCTAGGAATCACTTACTATTGAGCTTGGAAAGCTTAAAACCCTAGCCATGGCTTCTCCCATGAAACATTCGGCCATAGTAAGAAGAATGAGCAGATTTTTTTCTTTTATTTTGTCTTTTACTCAATTAAAACACTAAATGACTAAAATACCGTTAAGCCTTTTCTTTCAATTTTGTCCTATTCATGCCCATTTTTGTCCATCAAATTATCCAATGGTCTAATTACCTTTTAAGGACCTTCAACTTAAAACTTCATAAAAATGAGACACTTCTAACATATGGAACTCAACTTTTGCACTATTTACAATTTAGTCCTTTTTACCAATTTGAGTGCCCAAACGTCAAAATTTTCAAACGAAATTTTCACGAAATCTTTTTGTGAAATCATAGATCATAAAAATTATAATAAAAATAATATTTTTCTCGTCGGATTTGTGGCCTCGAAACCACTGTTCCGACTAGGCTCTAGTTTGGGATGTTACAATTCTCCCCCTTTAGGGATTTTTGTCCCCGAAAATCTTACCAGAATGAGGTTTGACATCTTACTTCACAGTTTCTAACCATTACTAAATAACCCTCTTCTAGACAACACTTTCAGCAACATTCTGTCACCGATCCAAATCTTAGTATAACTAAGTTACACATTTGTATAACTCTCAAAGTCATACACGAAATCAATAGAGATTAACACTTTATGGAAGTCACTATTCTATGGATAAATAATTCAACCAATCTTGTCAAACCGGAAATCGATACATACTGGAATAATTATACGAATTCCATTAAACAATTGGTAATGATCCAGCTAGCATTTCTCTTATTCTTAAAGTGAGGAAAATCTAATACGAAGTTCATAATAGTCATGTTCATCATTATTTCAATATTATCACCAACAGTATTAACCCTGAATGCACTTGTCATTCAACTTAATACTGTTGACAAAGCAACATTTAAATACAAAATCAGGAATATCAAATTCATATCCGTATACCAAACATTTACTTCAATTCACTACACTTCTTATTTCTTTTTGAATGGATAAACTAGATACTACTATAAGCTCTGTGCAAAATTCTCTGTAATAACTCTAAGTTCCTCAGTACATAAGGTCTATCTCAGAATAATAGTAACAATAATCAATTCCAATCTACAGTTCAGAACCAAAAGTCAATCCTCATTGTACTCATTTAGCTTATCTCTCATTAACACATTCCTGAGTTCTTCAAACTTACAAAGTAAACATCACTTCAGTTCTTTATTTAACTAAAATCAAATCATCGTCGAATGAGATCAATCGAATAACCAACTCACACAAGGTAAACGGGGATTTTCCGTACACACATCAGTAACTACTATTGCTCTCTCACCAGTTAATCAATAATTATTCACAATCTTTCAATAGCTCAAGTCATCAATACGTCTTAAACTCAGATTTCTCTATGCTGCTAGATACATTCAACTCTTGACATTAGGGAGCATATGACAATCTTTTTCAAACAATCAACATCACCAAATTCTCAATACAGACATAATAGTAATTGTCTCTAAATCACTATCCGAACAGTTCCTTTTTAAGGTGCTATTTACCATCCGAAAACATCAACCATCACTTCACATTTTGGCAATGACACATTCTAATCCGTTCACTAGAGTATCATTGAAAAATCATAAATTCTTTACTTAATTCAAACTAAACTCAAAACTAAAGCTTCAGTTAATAATACTTTCAACTTTACTAATATGCCTAGACCATTCAAACCTTCATAAATGGGATAACTTTATCCGAGAAAACAAAATCAGTATACTATCTGAACTTGACTATCATAATTCGCACTTTCTTCAGTCTCGATTTCAAAACAAGCCATATTTGATAACTTAAGCAATAAGAATGATGAGAAGACCGAGGTGATAAAATCCGAGACATAAGACCATAATGAATGTCTGAGAGCATCACTCATATGAAATGATAGGAATTCTGACGATTTTGTAGAGAAAACCAAAAGCAAAAGAAACATCGTTCATACATTCCAATGTCAATTATAACAGAGATAAAACATATTCCATACAAATACAGAAGAACCATAAGAACAATTTCATATGGGCTCACTGTCAACTTTCATCTCAGACATAACAGAATAGGATACCAATAGAAGATAAGGGAATGTCAATCTACCAAGGTTAACTTTTTCACCAACTGTGAAATTGTATAAATCAAACAATCTCTTGGATTAATCTATTATCTTTTCAACTCTATTTTTTACTTGACAACCACTCTCAACCTTTGATCATACTTATGGCTTCACACTTAGAAACTTAATCAACGTAATTTCCGTAAATTTTCATTATAAACATATCATGGGTAAGGGGGTGAGGTCATACACTATTTATAATTTAGTCCTTTTTACCAAATTGAGTGCCCAAACGTCGAAATTTTCGAACGAAATTTTCACAAAATTTTTTCGTGAAATCGTAGGTCATAAAAATTATAATAAAAATAATATTTTTCTCATCGGATTTGTGGCCTCGAAACCACTATTCTGACTAGGCCCTAATTCGGGATGTTACATTGATGGAACGAATGCTCTTGTTATATACAATTTTGACAGAAAAGTCCATTAATGTTGGGAAAATTATTCTCAAGGAGATTCATGATTGTGCTGAAAAGAAGACAGGAAGTGCTTGTTTCCCATCATTAATAACTTCACTTTACTTAAGGGCCTATGTTGAAACACAAGCAAATCTGAAAGGGCAATATGTTCAAGGGTGTATTACAAATCATGATCTTGAAAGGTTCGTAGAGAAGGTGCTTGAGCTGAATCAAGGTGAGCAAGAAGAGTCAAATGAGCCAGATACCAAGGAGTCAACAAATGAAACGGAAATTGAAACTGAAGCTAATTCAATTACAGACATTGAAGAAGAAGAATTTGATAAGGAACTGAATAGTCTTAAACCAGTTGAAGGATCTGCAACCCCTGAACCAAAGGTTGAGTCAAAAGAAGAAACAGTCAAGCTAAGTGTTGAACCTAAATTTACAACTCCAATGCCGACTTCTTCAAGTACTTTAAAGAAATTGGAGTTGTCAATTATGATAGATATGTGGAAGTTCATACACAATCAACAACAAACTTACTGGAAATATGCAAAAATTAGAGATGACTCAATTCGAAATACTTTTCAGAATATCTCTAACACTTTTGTTCCTAGGTTCCCATATCCTATCTTTGAGACATGGACGGAAGATACTGACTATGCAAGCAGAGATAGAGCTGAAAAAGACAAAGGGAATGAATCAAAAAAATAAAAGGGCAGATTCTTGTCTTGTTATTTTTTTTTAATTGTTTTTAGGTCTTTAGGGATTTATTTCTGTCGTAATTAGGATTTAATTTCTTCAGAATAAAACATAACAAGCATGAATAAAATTAACACTTCTTTAGAAAGAAAGAGACGAAGTGATGTGGTAATGGGACTGAACATGTCTAGGATTGGGTTATTAGGAAAGACTTGGTATTTAAGTAGTCTTAATGACTCACCTTTCTTTACAACCCTACGTGGTGCTCAGTTTTCATTCATTACTTTACTATTGCAATAAGGATATTTGTAACACGCCTAACCCGTATCCGTCACCGGAACAGGATTTTAGAGCATTACCAAAACTTTCAGAACACTTTTAGATAATTCATGTAAATTACTATTCATTTACCGAAATCATTTATAACGTCACTTAGTAGGGCCCTCAAGGCCCAAAACATGCATTACAATCGATTCGAGACCAACTCGGGATCTCGAGGAATTTTTCGCAGAATCCCAAAATTTTCCTCACTAATAAGAGTCACACGCCCGTGTGGTATTGTAACACCCTTAACCCGTATCCGTTGCCAGACTAGGGTTAAAGGCATTACTAGACAGTTCAGAACTTTTACAGACATTATACAATCATTCATCTCAAAACATTATCAAGAGTAGTCATATAGTCCCTTATGAAGGTTGTCAAGACCTTTAGCATGCATTAAAAGTAAGTCGTGACTAAACCGAACACTTAGAATTTTTTTTCAAAATTTTAACATTTTTCAATACTGCATAAGTCACACGCCCGTGTGACCAAGTCGTGTGCTTCACACGGCTACCAGACACGCCCAAGTGCCTAGGCCATGTTAAAACAGGGCATACCTACTGACTTATGACAGCCACAAGACACGCCCTTGTGTCTAGGCCGTGTGAAATTTTGGGAGCTATTGGCTTGCACCCACAGCCACAAGGCACGCCCGTGTGTCTAGCCCATGTGACATTCTGACCAATTCGACTATGGTGCAGGAGTCATACGGTCGAGTCACACGCCCGTGTGCTCAGGCCGTGTGGCAAAAAATGGGCTTGGTTTAAGTCACATTTCCCATCCAATGCCAAGTACCTACAAAACATCCAAGTATGCCATTTGATATGCAACAATGATCAACCATTTTAGCCAATTACCAAATCAGAACATAACTTAATTCATCATCATTCAATTCATACTCACCATCCAAACCAATTCATATCAAATACTCAAAATAAAGAATACCAAAATACACCTTACCTAACTCATCACATCACACGTATAGTCACATGATAAACTTACCAAATTCACAAGAATTCACATCACAAGATGACCAATTCACATTAGGCCATATTTGTATCATAAAGCTTACCAAAACAAGCATTATCACAACCATTTGTTTAGCCACATCTCATGGCAAAACTTAAAAACATTTCAAAACATAATTTAAAGACATCTAGCCTATACATGCCATAATTCAACATATTCACTTACTAAATATACCAAATAAAGATTGATAGTGTGGTGATGATCCTTGATGATCCCTAAGCTTTCAGTAACATCGATAACTATAAACAAAGTAAATAAGCACAAAGTAAAGCTACAAAGAGCTTAGTAAGCCATATACAAATAAATTCCATAACCAAGAACAATTTTAAACCATTTTAAACACATAATTTATGGCATAACATAATCACAAGTCATAACTCTCCTAGATCTCAATTAATCAAATTCAGTTACTCCATTTCACATATCTTATCCATGTAGCTCACATATCAAGTGATCATATACATACATACCTTTTATTCTCCAAATTTCATATACATTCATATGTACCGAAGTTTAGATGCGTATTCATATTTTCCTACACTTTCTTAGAATGCTCGTTGAACCAATCAGAATTAACTAGGATACATGGATAGCTTAGAAAACTCATATAATGCCGACGTCCCAGACGTGGTCTTACATGTAATCAAATATCGATGCCACTGTCCCAAACAGGGTCCTACTCGAATCAATACGATGCCAATGTCCCAGACATTGTCTTACACATTAATCTCATATCGATGCCAACGTCCTAGGCATGGTCTTACACGAAAACACATATCAGATCCTATGTCATGACATATGTATCCTAACTATTCTTAAGGTTCGGACGAGGCTTTTCGAACTTGATCACATGCTCGTAATTTATTTCAGATTTCACATATTCAACTCTCATAGCCATATAATACAATTCAATCAACATAATAACAAATATAATTCAATTTAACGCATTTATTTGTGTATAGACTTACCTCGTACAAATTCAGACTATTACGAATGGCTAATCAACGACTTTCGACTTTCCCTGATCTAATTATGCTTTCTTTAGTTCTTGATCTATATAAATTCAAATAAAGCTCTTTTATTCACTAAATCATTCAATTTAATCCAAAAACATATAATTAGGGCATTTTACAAATTAGCCCTCACATTTGTACATTTTGACAATATAGTCCCTAATTCATAAAATCACAAAATACTCAAAACTCACTCAGACCATGACTTAGCCAAATATACATGAAGTTCATACCAACACATACATTTCATTTATCTCACAAATTAGCCCTCTAAAATTTCATATTTCAGAATTTAGCCCAAAAGCTCAAATTCATCAAAAATTCATGGCAAAACATATTAATCTCACAACAAACTTCCATAATTCATCAATTAACACATCAAAACTCATAAAATCAACAATGCCATCTCATGAAATCTTCATCAAAAACAGAAATTGAGACATGGGCTTTAGAAAACACAAAGCAAAGATCATAGAAACGTAGAAATTATAAAAAATCGAAGCAAAACGTATCTTAATTTGTGCTTGAAAGTAACCAAATGAACAAATGCAGAAAACCCTTCTTTTTCTTTCTAATAATCAGTGGAAGAACACATGTTTTTGCCTAATTATTTTGTTTGTTTTATTATAAACCATTTAATTATAAGTTTCCACTTTTAACTTAATTTAAATAACATATAAAACATATCATTATGGCCATTAATGCCCATCAATAATTCAAATCGTTTAATAACCATTTAAGGCCTTAACAATTAAAAGCCATATTCAAATCAAAACATAATCACATAATTAGCTACTTTTACTTACTATGCAATTTAATCCTTTTTCATAATTCAGCACAGAATTAGACAAATTAAATCACAGAAATTTCACAGAAGTTAATTCACATAACACAGACACGGAAAATAATATTAAAATATTTTTAGACTCGGATATGTGGTCCTAAAACCACTATTCTGATGAGGGTCTAAGCTGGGCTATTACAGGTATGGGACACACCTGTGTATTCAGGTCGTGTGGGTTCCCTCGCCCGTGTCCCTAACCCGTGTAACTTTCTAACTTGCAACTCATTAACTAATTGATGTCATACAGCCAAGTCACAGGCCCGTGTTCTAGGCCGTGTGGTTGATTCGAATTTTTGAAAAATAGGTTTAGTATTCACACGGCCAAGGGACACACCCGTGGTCTAGGACATGTGCCTCACATGGCTGAGACACACGCCCATATCTCTGCCCTTGTGCTAAATTCAGAGCATTATGTTTTGCAAAATTAAGGTCCAGGGGACACACAACCTAACTACACGTCTATGTACCAGGCCGTGTGTCACACATGGTCTAGACACACGCCCGTTTGTCTGCCTGTGTGGACAAAATAAAGCCATTTCTAGCTTCATTTCTCACCCAATATCAAACCCAAAACCTATACATTGAAACACATATCCAATACCAACCATTCCAAGCATATAAATTAAGTAGTTCCATCATTCATCATGGCATACCATTACATGCAAGAGCATATTCATATCTTACCTTGACAACATATGATCTCATAAACTTAACATGTCACATATGAATATCATAACAATCTACTTAACATATATTTAGCTACCATAGCATGACATTACAAGTATATCAAAACAACTATTTCTAGCCATTCTAATGGCTAGATTACAAACATCATTATCAAGCCACTAATGGTCAAGTTGTCTTATACATGCCATTATACCAAAAGGATTCAACTATATATACCCAAAATAAGCTAGTTGATAGTGTGATGATGCTCCAATGATCTTCCAACCTTCGCGAGCTTCTGTGCACTATAAAATAGGGAAAATAAAACGAAGTAAGCATTACATGCTTAGTAAGTTCGTATAACGGAAAACTAAACTTACCAATCCCATTTATTAGATTTAAGCATAAGCAAACAATAACATGTTTTCCATCCATTAGCAAAACTTCCTAAGCAAATGCATTCAATCAAACATGTTAGTCAACAAAATCTCCATATCAAACAAGCAAACATAGATGAGCTCATCATGCAATATTCTTTCAAGTTATTATCATTTCATCTTATAATTCTCATGCCATGTAAAGAGTTTTATGTCCGTTGAATCATTGAAATTTCAATGGATGCTCAAATAGTACACTCGAGGTGTACGATTCAATAATCCATCAATTTCTTATTCAAGGTACCTGTTAGGGCATTTAATTAAGGAACACACTCTCGAGCCACATATCGTATAACAGGATTACTAGTCCAGGCTAAATCCCTTTTTATAATGTATGCTCAGAAAAGCTCAATTAAGGTTACCAGTACAGGCTAAACCCTTATCGTTAGGTATACTTGGGAGGTATTATATCTGGATTACCTATCCAAGCTAAATCCTGTCTGCAACAAATGCAAAACCTCATTAATTTTAGGAAACACATGTATTCATCGGAATTCAACATTCAATAAGGATTTAACCATTTTTCACCATTTTCAAGCATAGATTAATTTCTCATATTGTAACATCCAAGTAATGTACATCAATATAATTCACATTCCATACAAACACAATATTCAAATAAACATATTTACAAGCTAGATTAAGTTACACGAACTTACCTCAACATTGGTTTGCGTATAAGCTCTACTAATCCGAAACCTTTTCTTTCCCTTGATCTAACCTTGAATTTCAGTTGTCTAGATATATATAAATAACTTTAATTGTCAATTTTACACATTTTATGCTCGTTAGGACTTAATTTACGTCCTAGGAAAAATTACCATTTTGCCCCTAACTTTTCCAAAAATTCTTATTTCGTCCCTAGGTTCGGAAAATAAAACTTGTGCAATTTACTCCCTAATCCAAGCCTAACAAAAATTTCAAAGTAAATTTTACAGCATTTATTTTCTATAAATTTCAGAATTTTTATCAATTTTCACAACTTTACATTTTAGTCCCTAAATCATATTTTCATCAAAAATCACTTTGTAAAAGTTGTTTGTCTATTAACAACCTTTCATTTTCTACCATAAATTTATAATTTTCAGCATATACATCTATGACCCATTTTCCATACTTTGATAACTTTTCAAACTAATCCCTTAAATAGGTAAGTTAAGCTATCCCGGTTTCAAAAATATCAAAATTACTAAAAACAAGACGAGAAAACTTACTCAATTAGGCCCTGAAAGTTTCTTCTCTCTCATTGGGTTTCCATCAAATTTTGGGGTTGAAGATGACAAAATAAGATGATATTTCTTTTTTATTATCTTTTAATTAATTAATTATTTCAATTTTCAATTTAATCCTTGCACTTTATCTAAATTTCCATAGATGATTCACCTTAAAATCCTGCCTGGAATGGCTCCAGTGTCCATCGCGCCCTATAGGACGGCATCGAAGGAGTTGGTGGAACTGAAAGCATAAATCTAAGACTTGTTGGATAGAGGTTTCATTAGACCGAGTGTGTCTCCATGGGGAGCACCAGTACTGTTCGTGAAGAAGAAGGATGGGACAATGCTATGTGCATCGATTATCGCCAGTTGAACAAACTGATGATAAAGAACAAGTATTCTCTACCAAGAATCGACGATCTGTTTGACCAGCTTAGAGGAGCTTCAGTATTTTCCAAGATCTATCTTCGATCTGGATACCATCTGTTAAGGGTAAAGGAGGTGGATATTCATAAGACAGCATTCAGAACTCGGTATGGTCATTACGAGTTTCTGGTTATGCCATTTGGACTGACAAATGCACCTGCAGCATTCATGGATCTGATGAATCAAGTATTCCAACCTTTTGAATTAAGTATTCCAACCTTACTTGGATCGATTCGTAGTCGTCTTTATTGACGATATTTTGGTGTTTTCGGAAACTGAGGAGAAGCATGATAAGCATCTCCGTATTGTTCTGCAAGTGTTGAGAGAGAAGCAACTCTATGCAAAATTCAGTAAGTGTGAATTTTGGTCGCAAGAAGTGACATTTCTGAGTCATGTTGTCTCTACTAAGGGGACTCGAGTGGATCCTCAAAAAATTGAGGTGGTTTTGGAATGGAAGCCACCGAGGTCAGTATCGAAAATTCAGAGTTTTTTGGGTCTAGAAGGGTACTATATAAGATATATAGAAGGTATTGACTGAGGCACCAGTGTTGATTCAGCTAGAGTCTGGAAAGGATTTCACTGTGACAGTGATGCGTCGCATGTGGACTAGGTTGTGTATTGATGCAAAAGGGTAAGGTGGTCGCTTATGCTTCGTGACAGCTTAAGCCTCACGAAGTGAATTACCCTACGTATGATCTAGAGTTGGCAGCGGTGATGTTCGTGTTAAAAATCTGGAGACATTATGTGGACGCAGAAAAATGTATTATATACAGGGATCATAATAGTCTCAAGTATTTATTGACTCAGAAGGAGTTAAATCTTAGGCAACAAAGATGGATAGAGTTGCTTAAGGATTATGACAGTTCGATTGATTATCACCCAAGCAAGGCAAATGTGGTGGTTGATGCACTGAGCCAAAGGGCTGTAGCTGAGTTGAGAATGATGTTTGCCCATTTGAGTCTATATGACGATGGAAGCTTATCAGCGGAGTTGCAAGTGAGACCAACTTGGACTGAGCAGATTAAAGAGAAACAATTAGAGGACGAGCAATTAGCTCCTCGGTTTCAACAAGTTGAGAATGAGGAGAATTTAGACTTTGGACTGAATAATGATGGAGTTCTGTGCTTTCATGGAAGAGTTTGTATTTCGAAGGACTCTGACTTGAGGCAGTTAATTCTGAAAGAGGCTCATGGTGGACCTTGTGCCATGCATCCTAGAGGAAATAAGTTGTATCAAGACTTGAGAGAGTTGTACTGGTGGCCTGGACTTAAGAGAGAGGTAACCGAATTTGTGGGAAAATGTCTGACGTGCCAGCAAGTAAAGGCTGAGCATTAACTGCCTTCTGGACTATTGCAGCCAGTGAAGATTCCACTTTGGAAGTCAGAGAGGGTAACCATGGATTTTGTGAGTGGGCTACCGTTGACACCTTCCAAGAAGGACTCTGTATGGGTAATTGTGGATAGGTTAACGAAATCCGCTCATTTCATACCTGTCCGAACCAACCACTCACTTCAAAAGTTGGCCAAGTTGTATGTGGCAGAGATAGTACGACTGCATGGTGTGCCAGTGTCGATAATTTCTGATTGGGATCCTAGCTTTACATCTCGATTCTAGTAGAAGTTGCATGAGACATTGGGTACGCGATTGGATTTCAGTACTGCTTTTCACCCTCAGATAGATGGACAATCAGAAAGGGTTATCCAAGTTCTGGAGGACATGCCAAGGGGTTGTGTTATTGACTTTTGAGATAGTTGGGAGGACTACTTGCCATTGGCGGAATTTGCTTATAACAACAGTTATGAGGCAAGTATCCAAATGGCCCCATATGAGGCACTTTATGGATGAAGGTGTCGTACGTCAACGTGTTGGACAGAGTTGGGAGAACGATAGGTTCTTGGACCAGAATTAGTGGTAGATACTAAGAATAAAGTTAAGTTGATCAGAGATCGATTAAAGAAGGCATCTGATAGGCAAAAGTCATATGTTGACTTAAAGCGTAAGGAAATTGAGTTCTCTGTAGGGGATATGGTATTTTTGAAGGTCTCGCCTTAGAAGAAGATCTTGAGGTTTGGCAAGAAGGGCAAGTTGAGTCCGCGATTTATAGGGCCTTATCGGGTTCTTAAACGAGTAGGACAGGTAGCTTATAAACTGGAGTTACCGCCAGAGTTGGATCATATTCATGACATCTGTCCATGCTAAGACGGTATCAATCAGATCTTTCGCATGTCATACCAGTGGAGGAAATTGAGGTTAAGACTGATCTGACTTTTAAAGAGGAGCTTGTGCAAATACTGGATCGAGAGGTCAAAATGTTAAGGAAGAAGTTAGTACCTTTGGTAAAGGTGCTTTGGCGCAACCATGGTAGAGAAGAGGCTACTTGGGAGCCAAAAGAGGTGATGTGTCGACAATACCCTCTCCTTTTTGGATCAGGTAAAATTTCGGGGCCAAAATTTCTATAAGGGGGTAGAGTTGTAACGCCCCAATTTTTGGGATTTTTTGGGTTTTTGTGATTTTGGTGAAATCTTGAAATTTTGTTGGTAGACTATGAAATTTATGTTTTAAGTATGTTGGTGGGCCTTTGGAAGGCCCAAGCCTAAGTTAAAACCTAGTAGATTTATCAAATTTTGGACTTAAAGAGAAGGGGACCTAGTTATGTAGGCTTTTAAGAAAAAGTGAGTAAAATAAGACACAAGTGAGCCCTTGGTAAAGTGGAAATGTGGTGCCACTTAGTTCCTAAAAAAGTGGCGTGTGGATGCATGTGCAAGGGCCAGAGTTCAAGTCACAAGGTAAGCATGGGTGTGTTTTTTAATTTTTCAGCATGTGCCGGTCATGTGATGGATGTTAAGTGAAACTCTGCTGAAGAGAGTTTGAGTTGTTCATGAGATTAGATCAGGTGGGATAAGAGGGAGAGATTTTAAGGATTTTGAAATGAGACATGTGATGGCCGATTGGAGGACTCTTAGGGGAGCTTTGCTATTTGGGACATTTGGTTTTAGTGTAATCAGCTAGGGGTGGTTTAGGGTGGTAGCCGAACATTTTTTAGAGCCTTTCTTGGGGTCTTAATTCGGCATTTGAGTGTGTATATGTGCCAATTAGGTATAGAACCCTTAGGGTTTTTGTCTTCTTTTGTTTCCCATTGAATTAGAAGCCAAAGCCACAAGCATTCATCTCTTGGTGCCGATTGACCATAACCAAATCTTCCCTCTCTTCTTTCATCTTTTCTCTTTACTTCTTCTTCCTCTAAACCGAATTCGCTTCACCACTCTTCTTCTTAAAACAGAACCCAGTCTTGATCTTTTTTTTTCTTCTCCTTCTTCTCAAGCCTAGTCGACTACTAGTAAAAGCTGAACCATAGGGGGTTGTTGTTTTCTCCCTTGACCGAGACCCTACTCTTCTCTTCCATCCAATCTTTTCAAAAACTGAAATCTAATACCATAACCCTGTCGACATCACTTCTTCAACCCATAGTTCAAATTTTCTTCTTCTCACTTAAGAGCCGAAACCTCCATACTCAAGGTATTTCAGGAATTGAACCCTTAAATCTGTTAGATTCATTCTCTGCTCGTGTTGAGGAGTAGATCTACTTCAGATCTGGATTAAAATAGGATTGGGAGCACTTTTGACTAGTAGGTCTTTGGTAAGTACTTAGATCTCTTCTTTTCATTCATTATTTCAGGATTTAAGAAAAGCCGAAAACCCTTATATGCATAGGGTGGCTATCGACTAAGGCTAAAGGATGTATTGGCTTGTTTATCGATTTGTTTCGTGCTAGTGAGGACTAAGGGCTACCGATAGAGGGCTTGGATCATTGGAACGACTAGATCTAGATCTAATCACTGTTCTCGGCAAAAGGTAAGTATTCAAATGATTTATGGGTGATTGCCGATTGTATATGGATTAAGGTAAAGATAATTTCGGTTAGATGATAGATTGGCAGGATGGTTTCAAATGATTATAGAAAAAATCACGTAGGATATCTCGCTGTAGTAATCGCAAATCAGGTTTGTAACGAACACCCTCTAGTAGACTAAATCGGCAAAAGTCGAAAAGCTGAAATGCCGAAATTTCGGCATTTCGTGGGCTTGCGAGCGTGCAGCGCTCGTGGGTCAGTTGGAACTAGTAAGATTCTGTAACCGAAATCAGTAAAGTTGGTGAGTGCGCAATTTCGTGCATCTCGGTAAATTGGGCCTCGATAGGCTGAATTTGGGCCCAATGGGCTTACGGGCCCATTTGGGTGAAAACTAGTAGTAAGTGGGTTCTAGTGATTCGTATCTTAAAACTGTTAAACTAGACATAGAATTTGGGCTAAACGGGCTAAAATAGCTACATGGCACTATAGGGCCCATTAAGGGTTTAGGGCCCGATAGCTCTAAGATTGATAAATGGGCTAGATATACTGTTAGGGTGAAAATAGGGTTGGTAATAACTGAAATATGCATAAAACCCTAAAAACTGGTATAATTACTGAAATACCCCTTAAGAGTGAGGAATTACTATTTTACCCCTAAGTGCATAATGACTGTTATACCCTTTGGGCTATATTTGACTGAAATGCATACTTTACTGTTTATGTTCACTGTATGCCATGACATGATTATCTGTTGCATGGGACTGGGTTTATTGATGGAGGAAGTGCATGTGGCATTACCACGTTTACTGAAAGGGGCTTTGCCTCGTGTTACTGAAAGGGGCTTTGCCTCGTTATACTGTTAGTGGCTTGGCCACGTTATCTGAGCAGCTATGCTGTGACTGTGGAGTGTAGGGCTGGGTGGGTTGAGTTATTCCCCATATGGTCTGTAGGGCTGGTACGGGTGGAGTGTAGCAGATGGACATAGGATGGGCTTTATATACATGCATTATATCTTATCTGTTATTGTTATAGGCCTATGGGCCACACTGATTACTGAATAGGGCTTCGGCCTAGTAACTGAATACTGAATAGGGATTTGACCTACTAAGTAAATACTGAATAGGGCTTCAACCCAGTAGCTGAATACTAAATAGGGTTTCAGCCTAGTTGCTACTGAGACTGGATAGGGCTTAGGCCCATTGAGCTTGAGCTGATTTGGGCTCTAGATGGGCTTCCTTACACACTGAGTTTCCAAACTCACCCCTTCCTTTTCATCCATGCAGGTGAGCCCTAGATTGGTGGACTTAGAGCTGGAGGGATTCAGAGTGGCCACGTAGACTGCATTGCTAGTTTTTGATTAAGTTAATTGTTTTCTTATTTATTTTTAATTATTTTTCATTATGGTTTTAGGTTTGTAATAAGGCCGCTTTAATTATTTTAATTTGGGTTTTCAATTATTTATTTATACTACACTTTAAATTATTTGAATAAGGCTACGCGAGTTTTCTTAAAATAAATAAAACGTTTTCAAAATCAATCGCATGTATCAAACGAGTAACAAAAGCTAAATCTTATAATAAGAAATCCCCTAAAAATTGGTAGCGGATAGGACATTCACAACCAAACCTGGATTTTCTCGTTAAACTTTAATAATGGTTCTGCAAAACTCACCTTAATCGTAGTAACTAGGAAACATGGTTAGTCCGTCATTGATGTGACACACCATACTTGGCCGTAACGTCTGGGTCGGGTTTGGGGTGTTACAGATAATCGATCACTAGTTCATAATCTTTAATCAACTCTAGCCATCTTCTTTGCCTCAAGTTCAAATCTTTTTGAGTCATCAAGTATTTTAAACTTTTATGATTAGTAAATATTCAGCATTTCTCACCGTACAAGTGATGTCTCCAGATTTTCAATGCAAAGACAATGGCAGCTAGTTCTAAATCATGTGTCGGATAATTTTTCTCATGTGGCTTTAGCTGTCTAGAGGCATAAATAATTACCTTTCCTTCTTGCATAAGTGCACATCCTAGTCCATTCAAGGATGCATCACTGTAAATCATAAACTCTTTATCCGGTTCTAGTTGTGCTAAGACAAGAGCTTCAGTCAACAATGCCTTTAACTTGTCAAAACTCTGCTGACACTTTTCAGTCCATTCAAACTTGACATCTTTCTGTAACAATCTTGTCAATAGGGTAGCTATCATGGAAAATCCCTATACAAATTGTCTATAATAACCGGCGAGACCCATAAAACTTTTAACCTCTGATACATTCCTAGGAGGCTTCCAATCAACAATGGCTAAAATCCTACTTGGATCAACTCTAATACCTTCACTTGAGACTATATGTCCAAGAAAATCAACTTCTCGTAACTAGAACTCACTTTTGCTAAACTTGGCATAAAGTTGATTATCTCTCAAGGTCTGTAAAACTATTCTCAAATGCTCTAAATGGTCAGTCTCATCATGAGAATAAATCAAGAAATTGTCAATGAACACAACTACAAACTTATCCAAGTAAGGTTTGAATATTCAGTTCATTAAGTCCATGAAAATGGCAGGAGTATTAGTTAAGCCAAATGGCATCACAAGGAACTCATAATGGTCGTACCTAGTCCGGAAAGCAGTCTTTGGAACATCTAACTTTTAACTCACAACTGATAATATCCAGATCTCAAATCTATCTTGGAGAGCATAGTAGCTCCCTTCAATTGATTAAAAAAATCGTCAATTCTAGGTAGTGGATACTTGTTCTTAATAGTTACTTTGTTAAGCTACCAATAATCTATACACAATCTCATCGAACCATCTTTCTTTTTCACAAAGAGTACTGGTGCACCCCATGGTGAACAACTAGGTCTTACAAAGCCTTTATCTATTAATTCCTGCAATTGAACTTTCAATTCTTTCAATTCCATTGGAGTCATTCTATAAGGAGCAATAGAAATGGGTGTTTTACCCAGAACCAAGTCAATACCAAACTCAACTTCTCTGATAGGGGCAAACCTGGTAGTTCTTTCGGAAACACATCAGGAAACTCACATACCACAGGCACTGATTCAATTTTCAACTTTGGATCTTTAGTATTCAATATGAAAGCAAGATAAGCTTCATATCCTTTCCTCAAACATTTCTGAGCAGATACAACAGAAATCATAACAATTGAACCATCTAACTCATCTGAATTAACTCGAAGAATTTCACCATTTTCACATCTCAACTCAATGAATTTCTTTCCACAATTCACAATCACATCATGCGCAGTCAACCAATCCATACCAAGAATTACATCAAACTCATCAAATGAAAAGAGCATGAGATTGGCCGAAAAACAGTAACCTCTAATCATCAAAGGGCAATTTTTACATACTTTGTCTACTAATACATACAGACCTAATGGATTCGATACTTTAACCACAAATCCCATAGACTCTATGGCCATGTTCATACTAGGCATCATTTTCATGCAAACATAGGAATGGGTCGAACCCTGCTCAATCAAAGCAATAACATTAACATTACAAACAGAAAATGTACCCATAATTACATTGGGGAAGGATGTCTCATCATGAGCACAGATAGCATAGGTCCTTGCAGGTGTTCTAACATCTGGTCTCGCTGCTGAATCGCTAGATGCACCTCTACCTGCCCCTATTCTCGAATTTCTCTGAGGTCTGCCTTTAACGAGGGCATTGCTTGATATTACACTCGGTATTACTTCTTTTTTAACCATCTCAAGACACATACCCTTGACGCATCTGCGTGTTTGGTGGCCGTGTGAGGCACATGCCCTTGACGCATAGGTGTGTTTGGTGGCCGTGTGAGGCACATGGCCTTGGTACACGGTCGTGTGTCCCTATTTTTAAAATTTTCTTAAGTTTTCCTGTATCTTTTATTTGTTGTCGAATTAGTCCCTATTGTATTATTATAGCTTTATAAGTCTGTTTATAACATGATTTGATTATGAATGCCTGAAAAGCTATTGGATTATGATGTTATATTTTGTATGGTTGATGTTACATTGTTCTGATCTGAGTTGCAAGTCTAGTAATGCCCCTTACCTATTCCGGTGACGGTTACGGGATAGGGGTGTTACACTTCAGGTGTTCAAGAAAGTTTATCGAATAACCGAATAGAGTTCTCAAGCCAAAATTCTACTTTTTCGGGGTCATCATCTACATTAACCATGAATTCTTTAACCCCTTGATTTCAGATCTTATCAACTAGGGCTTTTTTTAATCTTACCAATTTGGCACCTTGAGGAGCTACGAGAACCGGCTGAGGAATAGGAGGGAGTGGAGGTGGTTGAGCATTCAGATTCACCCGAATGAACACTGTGTACCACTCATTGATCATGTGGAGGAAGCTTCCCTAGCCTCGTCTCCCTTGCTATGTGTTACCGATCTACTTTCAACAGGCGTAGTCCCTTATGCTGGAGCCGGCGCATTACTTTCAGTATCATTAGCCGCTTCTCAATTGCGATCCATTTACTATATAAAAACACGATTTAAATGGTCAAGAGTTGCCACACTATCAAAATTTATTTATGGCATATATAGCTAAACTCTCACACATTCTATGTTAGTTTGAGAATCAACTAAACTATAGCTCTGATACCACTAATAGTAACACCCTTTACCGCATTGGTCGCCGGAACAGGGTACGAGGCGTTACCTCACTTAAACACAAACAATCATACCAACTCGAGTCATAAATTTCCATTCAAAATTTGAACTTTTCATATGTATTCATAACATCCCTATAATGGGCCTGCGAGGCCGTAAACATACAATTGAGGTGGTTAGGGACTACACTGATAACTTTTGAAACTTTTACAATACTTAGAAAAATTTCATGTTTTAGACAGTCACACGCCTGTGTGAGCTGGCCGTGTGGTCACACACGCCTATGTGACTCAAGACACGCTCGTGTCCTCAACCATGTAACTCTCTATTTATGACATCATCAACAATTTAGGGTCACACACCCATGTGCTACGCCGTGTGGTGAATTTTATTTTCGCATTTAATGTGCAAACTTCACATGGCTTGGGCACACGCCCATGTCTTGAGGCCGTGTCCTTGACACGGTTGAGACACACGGTCATGCCTCTGCTCATGTGTTTACTACTAGACATTCTCTTTTGCAAAATTAGGGTGCATGGGATGTACGGCCGGACTACATGCCCATGGTACAGACTGTGTGTCACATACGGCCTGGACATACGCCCGTGTGGCTACCCGTGTGGACAATTATAAGGCTATTTATCAAGCTATTTGCCACCCTAAAACACAAACATATCTATACCAATTTCTACAACACAAAATATAGCATAATTACACAACTAAATATCCATAATCAAGACATCCACGCTTCGACCACATGTCACATACATCATGCCTATATATCACACATTACTCAACTAAACTCATTCAAGCTATCACATCCATGAATAACATCATCATATGCATATACCAAGAACTAATATTGGCCAATTTCAAATGGCCTTATACAAAATGATCATTCCTCAAAATAAGCCAACATTTTTGGCTAAATCAATTATGACACATATAACAAAATAACCAAGTCCCCTACACATGCCATAACTCAAAATATTAATGACCACATATACCAAAGATAGTTTGATAGTGTGAGACGATCCTCCGACGATCTCCAATCCGAGTTAGCTTGGTGACACTATAAGACAAGGGAAAAAGAGAGGAGTATGCTAAATAGCATAGTAAGTTTATATGCAAATAATGAGCATTATAAACACACATTTAACATACAATTGAAATTATAACAATTTCATGAATACTATCAAATCTTACGATCAAAACTTACTCATTCACAACCTTACCAATAGTCATCACATAACAAACTTAATCTTTTAGAATTTTCACACATGTACCTGTGCCAACCATTACATAATCACTTGCATTCACAGTTCGTTATTTCGCTGAATCACCCGTTGAACCACATGAAATTCTAAAGGATACTTGGAAGTTTGCACATAAGTGCCACACTTATTTGTAGCCGAAGCTACCACTTATCACTTGGAGCCGAAGTGTAACACCCCAAACCCGGTCTGGACGTTATGACCAGATCTGGTGTGTCACATGATCCTAACCTACGCTTATAACCTTTTAACTTGTTGAGACTTAGGTGAGGTTCGAATCAAATTAGTGAGCTTGTGAAAAACCAGTTCATTAATCCTTAAAGTTATCCATAGTTAATCTTAAAGCGTTTTGAAAACATTGTTAAGATTTTGAAACCCGCGCAGCCTACGTCTAGTAGATTCGATATAGCAGGATTTAAAACATTAAAGAAAATAAACCCATAAAGAAAATTTAAAAAGCGGCCTTATTACAAATTTAAAACCCAAATTAGCACAATGAAAATACCAAAAAAAAACCATAAACGGAAACCAGTTTTATTGCAGAAACTGTGGCCACTCCGAATCTCTCACAGCTCCAAGCCCACTATGGTTGAGGGTTACCTGCAGAGATTAATTAAAAAGGGTGAGTTTGGCAACTCAGTGTGCAACAATATCTCAACCATAGGCCAAAACAGATCAAGCCTCAGAAACAGATTTAATTGGGCCTTGGCCCATTACAGGAATCAGGTTAAGCCCAAAGGCCCATAACAGAAACAGATCAGATATAACATTATGCAAAAAAAAACCCAACCCAGATCCCTCCTTAACACCCCCGTACCAGCCTTACACCATGTGGGGAGACTACTCGACCCACCCAACCGCTACACGCCACAGATATTTACAGCGAGGCTGCCAGATATAATTTGCAGTGAGACTGCCAGATAACATTTGCAGCGAGGCTGCCAGATATATTTGCAGCGAGGCTGCCAGATATTGTGACGAGGTCACCAGATATAAATATTGTGGCGAGGCCACCAGATTGCAGCGAGGCTGCCAGAAAATATGTGGCGAGGCCACCAGATTACAGCGAGGCTGCCAGAACGCTTCCTCCATCATAACCCATACCCCATGCAACATACAATCATACTAGCATGCAATATATAGCATCTTATGCATCAGATATATACATATTCATAATTAATTCATGTAGATACATAACATCATACATTTCATGCAGAATTGATCCTAGGGGTATAATAGTCTTTTTACACCTAGGGGTATTTTGGTAATTTTTCATATTTAAGGGTATTTTAGTCCTTTTCCCTATTTTCAATGATTTTATGCCAGTCTAATAGACTAACAGTCCCTAAATAGCCTCGGAAGTCTACTTAAGCCAAATTTCCAATTTTGCCCTTTTTAGCCTAAAACCCCTAATGGGCCTTACTATGTCCAATACCGTCGATAAGTCCGATAAGCCAAATTTTAGGTTTTAGTTACCAACTTTACCAAGTTTTTACTATTCGAGTTTACCAGAAAGTCCTTTATGAACATATTCAAATTTGGGCTTGGAAGCCCATTGGGCCCGCCTTGGCCCACTGAAGCCCATCTTACCCAAACGCTCGAAATTGCACCTTCTACAATTTCGCCAATGCCAATTCCTAATGTGACCACAACAGAGTAATCGGTTACTCTTATTTCCTTTCAAGACTGACTTTTCGGTCACTTTTGATCGGTCACCTAGCACAGCTTCGATTATTTCGGCTTTTAGCCATCCTAGTCTATGATGGGGATACGTTACACACCTGTTAACTGTCGGAATCGCTGGAGAACCCACGAATGAAATCCTACAATCAACCACTAAATGTTAGTCTAAGATTCGGCCACATATAAGATCTTCCCCCACAAATCATAATCGGCCAACATGCCCGAACATTGAAATCTTACCCCTTATTGCCGATCAAAGACTAAATCTCGTTATCTTTCAAAACTCCTCGCTTGATACCCTCCTCTTGCTATTCCATGCGCAAAAGAAACAACCCATAATATTAGAATCTTACAAAAAAAATGTCGACATGCCCTCTATAGGTTTCGGTCTCCCCTTTAAGATATTTAATAGACGAAGATACGTAGTGAATAGATCACTTACCAATACCACCACTTGCAGAGTATCCCTTCCACGCTTTTACTATCTCTGGTCTACTCTAAATCCACCACAGATCTAACGCTAGCACCACAAGAATATCTCTAAAGGTATTCGGCTTTAGAAGGGTTAGAAAGAGGTGCTTTCGACTTTTGAGGAAGTGATATGGGCTCTAGTTGTTTTAATCAACAAAGCAGGTGGGATAAATCGACAACTAGAAGAGATAGAAGAATAGGGTTCGGTTGGCTAAAGAATCAAGAAGAAGGAGAATAAGAAGAAGAAGGATAAGAAGATTTTGATCAATAGGTAACAAGGAGGTGTGGTTTCGGTTTGTAGAAAGTATTCGGCCATGGGAATTTTAATCAAATGAGCATTCGGTTTAGGCCTTGAAGAAAAGGGGTAGGAGAAAGCTTATTCGATTCGGCCAAGAAGGAGGCAGCAAGATAGGTTTCGGTTTTGAGAAGGCAAGATGAAAAGAAGATGAGAGTTGAAGAGAGAACAAGGGAGGTGTTTAGTTGAATGAAGATTCGGCTCAAGAGTGGGTTAAGGGTTCGGCTAATAGGTTGATGAGAGAACCAAAATGGCAAAATAAGGAAGGTACCTAGCACACTAGAGAAATAGACAAAGAAAGGGGAGCTTTACTTACCTAAGGAAAATCGGCACCAAATCATAAAAACTAAAAGAAGAATTCGGCACACATCAACACCTATTTGCCGAAAATGCTACCTAGGCACATTGCCGAATTTGCCTTCCCTCAAGAGTCCTTTGGCCGGCCATCAATTTGAAATTCAAAACCTCCCTGATTTGCTCCTCAACCTCCTCCATGATTTACTCTTTGACCAATTCAAATCCCTTCCAAGCAGAGTTCAATTCGGCTTCAAACTCTTACCTACTCAAGCTCAAAAATAAAACACTACCTTGCAACCTCTGGCGCTTGAACCCTTGACCTCTAGGCTCATTTAGGCGCCACCTTTTAAGGAACCTAGTGGCGTCTCCCTTGCCACTTTACCACTGGTTCATTTGTGCTACATTTCGCACACAATTCCTTAAAACACTTATTTCCACTGATCCCCTATTTCCCTAAGGCAAAAATTCAAAATTTTGCCGAGCTTCCATCCAACTCATGGGCCTTCCATAGGCCCATTAACACATCCCAAACATGCATCACACACCTAATTACCAACATTTAAACATTTTTAACAGACAAAGACAAATCTAAGAAAACCCGAAAATTAGGGCGTTACAACTCTACCCTCCTTAAAGAAATTTCGTCCTCGAAATTTACCTTATCCAAACAAATGGGGATATTGCTGACGCATTGCCTCCTCTGGTTCCCAAGTAGCTTCTTCTCTGCCATGATTACGCCATAGTACCTTCACCAATGGGACCGATTTTCTTCTTAAAACCTTCACATCTCGATCCAGAATCTGAACAGGTTCTTCCTCGAAAGTTAAGTCAGGCTGAACTTCTACTTCTGCAACTGGTAGAATATGAGTAGGGTCAGAACGATATCGTCTTAACATGGATACGTGAAACACATCATGAATTCTGTGTAACTCTGGCGGTAATTCTAACTGATACGCCACCGGGCCCACTCGCTTAAGAACCCGATAAGGCCCAATAAACCTCGGACTCAGCTTGCCTTTCTTACCAAATCTCAATATCTTCTTCCAAGGCGAAACTTTCAGAAAAACCATATCACCTACCGAATACTCAATCTCTTTACGCTTCAGATCTGCATAAGACTTCTGTCGATCAGATGCCTCTTTCAAACGGTCCCTTATCACCTTGATCTTCTCTTCAGTCTCCGCTACCAGTTCAGGTCCAAGAACTTGCCGCTCGCCCAATTCGGTCCAACAACTAGGTGAACGACACTTACGCCCATACAATGCTTCATAAGGTGCCATACGGATACTAGCTTGATAGCTGTTATTGTACGCAAACTCCGCCAACGGTAAATAATCCTCCCAACTACCTCGAAAATTGATGACGCAACCCCTCAACATATCTTCCAGAGTCTGAATAACCCTCTCAGACTGACCATCAGTCTGGGGATGGAAAGCCATGCTAAAGTTCAGTCGCGTTCCCAACGCTTCATGCAACTTTTGCCAGAACCGAGATGTGAATCTAGGATCTCGATCAGAAATGATAGACAATGGCACCCCATGCAGGCGCACAATTTCTGCCACATACAATTTAGCTAACTTCTGAAGTGAATAATCAGTACGTACAGGGATGAAATGAGCAGACTTAGTCAACCTACCCACGATCACCCAAATCGAGTCCTTCTTTGACGGCGTCAAGGGCAACCCACTAACAAAATCCATGGTCACCTTCTCCCATTTCCAAAGTGGTACCTTTACTGGTTGCAGAAGTCCAGAAGGTAACTGATGTTCAGCTTTCACTTGCTGACAAGTCAGACATTTCCCCACAAATTCTGTTACCTCACGCTTCAGTCCAGGCCACCAATACAACTCCTTTAAATCATGATACATCTTATTACCTCCAGGATGCATAGCACACAGCCCTTTATGAGCTTCATTCAGAATTGCTTGCCTCAAATTGAAGTCCTTAGGAATACAGATTCTACCGCGGAAACATAGAACTCCCTCACTGTTCAGTTCAAACTCAGAAGTACTCCCATCTTTAACCTGCTGAAATCGAGAAACCAGAGACTCATCCCTTAACTGCTTTTCCTTAATATCGTCCACCCAGGTTGGCCTTACTTGCAGTTCTGCCAACAGACTGCCATCATCATACAGACTCAAACGAGCAAACATCGCTCTCAGATCAGACACAGCCCTACGACTTAAGGCATCAGCCACTACATTAGCTTTGCCTGGATGATACTCAATCGCACAATCGTAATCCTTGAGCAACTCTATCCATCTTCGTTGCCTAAGATTCAGCTCCTTCTGAGTCAACAAGTACTTAAGGCTCTTATGATCTGTGTATATAATACACCTTTCTCCATATAGATAATGTCTCCAAATCTTAAGTGCGAAGATTACTGCCGCCAACTCCAAATCATGGGTAGGATAGTTCACTTCATGAGGTTTAAGCTGTCGCGATGCGTAAGCAACCACCTTACCGTCTTGCATCAACACACAGCCCAACCCAATATGCGATGCGTCACTATACACGGTAAAATCTTTTCCAGACTCTGGTTGAATCAGTACAGGTGCCTCGGTCAAAACCTTCTTAAGCTTCTCAAAAGCTTCTTGCTGCTGCTGGGTCCAGACAAATGGTACGCCTTTCCTTATAAGCTTTGTTAACGGCGCTGCCATCACAGAAAATCCTTCTACAAACCTTCTATAGTACCCAGCTAGACCCAGAAAACTTCGAATTTCGGCTACAGACCTCGGTGGTTTCCATTCCAGAATTGCTTCGATCTTTCGAGGGTCCACTTTAATCCCCTCAGCAGACACAACATGCCCCAAGAAAGTTACCTCCCTCAACCAGAACTCACACTTGCTAAATTTCGCATAAAGCTCCTTTTCCCTTAACACTTGCAGCACAATACGAAGATGTTCATCATGTTTCTCCTCAGATTCAGAATAGACCAAAATATCGTCGATAAAGACGACCACGAATCGATCCAAGTATGGCTGAAACACTCGATTCATCAGGTCCATAAAAGCTGCAGGTGCATTGGTCAGCCCAAATGGCATAACCAAGAACTCATAGTGACCATAACGAGTTCTGAATGCCGTCTTGTGAATATCCACCTCTTTCACCCTTAATTGATGATACCCAGATCGAAGGTCAATCTTGGAAAATACTGAAGCTCCTCTAAGCTGGTCGAACAGATCATCGATTCTTGGCAACGGGTACTTATTCTTAATTGTCAGCTTGTTCAACTGCCGGTAATCAATGCACATTCGCATTGACCCATCTTTCTTCTTAACAAACAACACTGGTGCTCCCCACGGAGATACACTTGGCCTAATAAAACCTCTATCCAACAGTTCTTGAATCTGCGCTTTCAACTCCACCAACTCCTTTGGTGCCATCCTATACGGTGCAATGGACACCGGTGCCGTACCAGGCAACAAGTCAATTCCAAACTCGACCTCTCGATTCGGAGGCAAACCTGGAAGCTCTTCTGGGAATACATCCTGAAAGTCCTTAACGGTTCTAACTTGATCCACCATTAGTTCCTCAGATTCAGCTTGACTTATAAATGCCATAAAAGCCTCACATCCTTTGCGAATCCATTTCTCAGCTCTTAATGCTGATACCACATTGGACAGATAGTCTCTCCGTTCACCAATCACCATAACTTCCTCATCCTCTGCAGTTTTTAAGCTCATCCGCTTTGCAGCACAATCCAAAGTAGCCCTATGCTTTACAAGCCAATCCATTCCTAAGATGAGATCGAATTCTCCAAAGGGCAGCTCCATCAAATCTCCAGAAAAGATCTTTCCTTGAGTCTCCATAGGCACGTCTCTATACAATTTGTCTACCCTAACCGAGTGACCCAAAGGACTTAGTACCGTTACCCCACTCACTGTCTCCTCAGAACGCACTCCCAACGACCCAGATATGGCACATGCAACATACGAGTGGGTAGATCCAATATCTATTAACGCAGTGAATGGTATACAAGAAATCAAGAACGTACCGGTTATGACATCAGGAGCATCACCTTCCTCTCGACGACGAGCTGCATAGACTATCGCTGGCTGACGAGCCTCAGCAAAACCAGCACCCCTACCAGGCGCTCCTCGTCCTCGACCATTTCCATTTCCACCTCTGCCTTGTCCACGACCTCTTGGAGCTGGTGGTCCACCCCTCACTGGCTGAGCAACCCTCTGATCTCTAACTTGATTCTGATCAGGTTCCTGTGGACAATCCTTAATTCTATGCTCCATCGACCCACATCGAAAACAGGCTCCAGTACGTTTCCGACACTCGCCCGTATGGATCCTACCATAACTCCTGCAACTCTGAGGTCTGACAGCATTCATTGGCACCGCTCGTACTGGTTCTGCCATCCTTGCTTTTTTAACATTCCTATTATTCCCACCAGATGATCCAGAATCCCTCCGGAAGCGGTTCCGATCCTTCTCGCGGTTCTGCCTCTCAGTACGCTTTACTTCCTCAGCTATCTTAGCTTTCTCAACTAGAGCAGCAAAATTACGCTCCCTCTGCGGAGCAATCAGCACCCTTAGCTCATCCCTCAAACCGTCCTCAAAGTGCACACTACGCTCGTATTCAGTGGCAACTATCCCAGAAGCATATCGACTCAGCCTCAAGAACTCAGCCTCGTACTCAGATACCGTTTTACCTTCCTGAACCAAATTCAAAAATTCCTTCCGACGCGCGTCCACATAGCTAGCTCCAACGTATTTTCCTTTAAAGGCTGTCTTAAACAGCTCCCATGTTACCTCACCAGCTGCAGTTCCATCTCTTACTGTGAGCCACCACTGATAAGCCTCATCTCTAAGTAACGATACAGCTCCCTTCAGCTTCTGCTCCACAGAACAGTCCAGATCGTCCATAATTCGCTCTGTGGCCTCCAACCAATACTCGGCCACGTTTGGGGCTACACCAGACACACCCCTGAAGAATTCTGCTCCATTAGCTCGGAGTCGCTCAGATATCGCACCACGAAATCCATTACCAGTACTCGCCCCAGCAACCCTTTCTAAAACTCGAAGCATCGCTTGTGATAGGGCATCATCCCCTACACCCCTATCATGAGATTCCACCTCTGTTGCTGGTGATACTGGTATCTCAGCTGCTGGTGCATGACCCGAAGAAGAAGATTCGGCTCGTGTGCTACCTCGGCCACGTCCACGGCCCCTACCACGAGCTGCTCGCGTACTCATTTCGTGTGTTCTATTTTAGAAGTTTTATGAGTCAGATTAATATTTCAATGTTTATTACAGATGTCTTATGAATAAGTAGAGTTGCAGAGTTTATCTTCTTTCGCGGTAGCCAAGCTACAGTTTCAGTCTACCTATCAGAGTCTCTACAGTTTCAGTAATACCCTAGCTAAAGTATCATAATATAGTCTTTAGTCAGGCATACAATCAGAATTTTCAGAAACAATCAGAAAAGTTCAGAAAACTTACAGGCTTGGGCCGGAGATTCGGTGTGCCACTATTTCGAAAGATCTCATAGGATAACTTAATTTATTCTTTGAAAATAACCCATTTAGGTACGATAGAAGTTTATCAAAACTAGTTCCAAGTAATTTGAAAGCAATGTTAAAAACATGACTTTTCGAAAATATTCGTTTTGATTGTTTGACAACCTTCATTTTTAGACCCGTTCCATAGCCGAGTTGTTGCAACTTGGCTCTGATACCACTAAATGTAACACCCCAAACCCGGTCTGGACGTTATGACCAGATCTGGTGTGTCACATGATCCTAACCTACGCTTATAACCTTTTAACTTGTTGAGACTTAGGTGAGGTTCGAATCAAATTAGTGAGCTTGCGAAAAACCAGTTCATTAATCCTTAAAGTTATCCATAGTTAATCTTAAAGCGTTTTGAAAACATTGTTAAGATTTTGAAACCCGCGCAGCCTACGTCTAGTAGATTCGATATAGCAGGATTTAAAACATTAAAGAAAATAAACCCACAAAGAAAATTTAAAAAGCGGCCTTATTACAAATTTAAAACCCAAATTAGCACAATGAAAATACCAAAAAAAAACCATAAACGGAAACCAGTTTTATTGCAGAAACTGTGGCCACTCCGAATCTCTCACAGCTCCAAGCCCACTATGGTTGAGGGTTACCTGCAGAGATTAATTAAAAAGGGTGAGTTTGGCAACTCAGTGTGCAACAATATCTCAACCATAGGCCAAAACAGATCAAGCCTCAGAAACAGATTTAATTGGGCCTTGGCCCATTACAGGAATCAGGTTAAGCCCAAAGGCCCATAACAGAAACAGATCAGATATAACATTATGCAAACAAAAACCCAACCCAGATCTATCCTTAACACCCCCGTACCAGCCTTACACCATGTGGGGAGACTACTCGACCCACCCAACCGCTACACGCCACAGATATTTGCAGCGAGGCTGCCAGATATAATTTGCAGTGAGACTGCCAGATAACATTTGCAGCGAGGCTGCCAGATATATTTGCAGCGAGGCTGCCAGATATTGTGACGAGGTCACCAGATATAAATATTGTGGCGAGGCCACCAGATTGCAGCGAGGCTGCCAGAAAATATGTGGCGAGGCTACCAGATTGCAGCGAGGCTGCCAGAACGCTTCCTCCATCATAACCCATACCCCATGCAACATACAATCATACTAGCATGCAGTATATAGCATCTTATGCATCAGATATATACATATTCATAATTAATTCATGTAGATACATAACATCATACATTTCATGCAGAATTGATCCTAGGGGTATAATAGTCTTTTTACACCTAGGGGTATTTTGGTAATTTTTCATATTTAAGGGTATTTTAGTCCTTTTCCCTATTTTCAATGATTTTATGCCAGTCTAATAGACTAACAGTCCCTAAATAGCCTCGGAAGTCTACTTAAGCCAAATTTCCAATTTTGCCCTTTTTAGCCTAAAACCCCTAATGGGCCTTACTATGTCCAATACCGTCGATAAGTCCGATAAGCCAAATTTTAGGTTTTAGTTACCAACTTTACCAAGTTTTTACTATTCGAGTTTACCAGAAAGTCCTTTATGAACATATTCAAATTTGGGCTCGGAAGCCCATTGGGCCCGCCTTGGCCCACTGAAGCCCATCTTACCCAAACACTCGAAATTGCACCTTCTACAATTTCGCCAACGCCAATTCCTAATGTGACCACAACAGAGTAATTGGTTACTCTTATTTCCTTTCAAGACTGACTTTTCGGTCACTTTTGATCGGTCACCTAGCACAGCTTCGATTATTTCGGCTTTTAGCCATCCTAGTCTATGATGGGGATACGTTACACACCTGTTAACTGTCGGAATCGCTGGAGAACCCACGAATGAAATCCTACAATCAACCACTAAATGTTAGTCTAAGATTCGGCCACATATAAGATCTTCCCCCACAAATCATAATCGGCCAACATGCCCGAACATTGAAATCTTACCCCTTATTGCCGATCAAAGACTAAATCTCGTTATCTTTCAAAACTCCTCGCTTGATACCCTCCTCTTGCTATTCCATGCGCAAAAGAAACAACCCATAATATTAGAATCTTACAAAAAAAATGTCGACATGCCCTCTATAGGTTTCGGTCTCCCCTTTAAGATATTTAATAGACGAAGATACGTAGTGAATAGATCACTTACCAATACCACCACTTGCAGAGTATCCCTTCCACGCTTTTACTATCTCTGGTCTACTCTAAATCCACCACAGATCTAACGCTAGCACCACAAGAATATCTCTAAAGGTATTCGGCTTTAGAAGGGTTAGAAAGAGGTGCTTTCGACTTTTGAGGAAGTGATATGGGCTCTAGTTGTTTTAATCAACAAAGCAGGTGGGATAAATCGACAACTAGAAGAGATAGAAGAATAGGGTTCGGTTGGCTAAAGAATCAAGAAGAAGGAGAATAAGAAGAAGAAGGATAAGAAGATTTTGATCAATAGGTAACAAGGAGGTGTGGTTTCGGTTTGTAGAAAGTATTCGGCCATGGGAATTTTAATCAAATGAGCATTCGGTTTAGGCCTTGAAGAAAAGGGGTAGGAGAAAGCTTATTCGATTCGGCCAAGAAGGAGGCAGCAAGATAGGTTTTGGTTTTGAGAAGGCAAGATGAAAAGAAGATGAGAGTTGAAGAGAGAACAAGGGAGGTGTTTAGTTGAATGAAGATTCGGCTCAAGAGTGGGTTAAGGGTTCGGCTAATAGGTTGATGAGAGAACCAAAATGGCAAAATAAGGAAGGTACCTAGCACACTAGAGAAATAGACAAAGAAAGGGGAGCTTTACTTACCTAAGGAAAATCGGCACCAAATCATAAAAACTAAAAGAAGAATTCGGCACACATCAACACCTATTTGCCGAAAATGCTACCTAGGCACATTGCCGAATTTGCCTTCCCTCAAGAGTCCTTTAGCCGGCCATCAATTTGAAATTCAAAACCTCCCTGATTTGCTCCTCAACCTCCTCCATGATTTACTCTTTGACCAATTCAAATCCCTTCCAAGCAGAGTTCAATTCGGCTTCAAACTCTTACCTACTCAAGCTCAAAAATAAAACACTACCTTGCAACCTCTGGCGCTTGAACCCTTGACCTCTAGGCTCATTTAGGCGCCACCTTTTAAGGAACCTAGTGGCGTCTCCCTTGCCACTTTACCACTGGTTCATTTGTGCTACATTTCGCACACAATTCCTTAAAACACTTATTTCCACTGATCCCCTATTTCCCTAAGGCAAAAATTCAAAATTTTGCCGAGCTTCCATCCAACTCATGGGCCTTCCATAGGCCCATTAACACATCCCAAACATGCATCACACACCTAATTACCAACATTTAAACATTTTTAACAGACAAAGACAAATCTAAGAAAACCCAAAAATTAGGGCGTTACACGAAGCTACCACTTATCACTTGGAGCCGAAGCTACCACTTATCATTTATCACTTAAATAGTTGGTTTCCTAGTGACATGTCACTTGTATCCTATTCGATTGCTAAGGTTCAATCGGGATCTTTCTCACTTGTCGAAGCTTGGTTGATATACACATTCAAATGGTTATTCACAAGGCATTCTAATGTTAAAGTATTCAAAAACATAACATGGGAATGCATCATTTACATACAAACTTACCTCGGTCTAAAATGACAAATTTTTACGATTTAGTCTACAACCTTGCCTTTCCCCCAAACAAGGTCGATTTCTCATTTTTCTTGATCTATAATTCCAAATTTAACTCATTTAATTATCACATTACTCAATTCAGTCAATAAATCACACTAGGAAAAATTGCATTATTGCCCCAAAAGTTTTACATATTTACACTTTAGTCCCTAGGCTCGTATGATGAAATGTACACATTTTCTTTGTTACCCAAGCCTAGGTGACACACATACATATTCATAACAGCCCATATTATACACTAAATCACATTTTATACACGTGTTTTAAAACTTTTACAAATAAGTCCGTTTATGCATTTTCATGAAAAATCACCTAGCAAAAGTTGTTTATCACACATCAAACTTTCATTTTCTACCATTAAACATCAAAATACATGCATGTCACACTTGGGTAAATTTTTAAACATGAGCCCTACTTCAAAATAATGGTAGAAATAGCTAAATCGGGTTACGAAGACTTCAAAAATGTAAAGAACATTAAAAACGGGGCTAGGATGCACTTACTGTGAAGGTTGGAAGTTGAAAAACCCTAGCTATGGTGTCCTTTAGGATTTTGGACTATGGTTGAGGAAGATGGACACAATTTTTGACTTATTTTCCCTTTTTATTCTTTTATTAACTAAAAGACCAAAATGCCTTTCAATTAAAACTTTGATGTTTTGTTCCTTCCATGTTCATTTTCATCCAAAGTAAAGTATATTGGTCTAATTACCACATAAGGACTTCTAATTTAAGAACTCTTCACAATCAAATCCCTTTATCAATTGAAATACACATTTTGCAACTTTTGTAATTTAGTCCTAAAAATCAAATTGGACACTTTATCACTAAAATTTCTTAACCAAATTTTCACACACGTATTCAATCATATAATAAACCTCAAAACTTTATCACAATAATTTTTTTCTACTTCAGATTCTTGGTTCTGAAACCATTATTCCATGTAAGCCCTAAATCGGGCTGTTACATGAATAGTGATGGGGTACTCTATTTTCGTGGACAGATTTGTGTTCTGAATGATACTAATTTGAGACAGTCTATTATGAGGGAGGTGCATAGTAGCCTTTACTCTATGCATCTCGGTGGGAATAAGATGTACCAAGATCTTTGGGAATTGTACTAGTGGCGGGGATCAAAATGAGAGGTTGCTGATTTTGTGGCTAGATGTCTAACATGCCAACAAGTTAAGGCTGTGCATCAGCTATCTTCGAGTTTGCTACAACCAGTTAAAACTCTTCTATGGAAATGGGAGCGAGTGCCTATGGACTCAGTTAGTGGGTTGCCTCTAACACCCATTAAGAAGGATTCAGCGTGGGTCACCATGGATCGATTGACCAAGTTTGCACACTTCATACCGGTTAGGACAGATTATTCTCTGCAGAAGCTGGTGAAGCTTTAAATTTTTGAGGTAGTGAGACTACATGGGGTACCGGTTTCAATCATCTCTGATAGAGATCATCGCTTCACATCTCGATTTAGGAAAAAGTTACATGAGGCTCTTGGTTTGAGGTTGGACTTTAATACTATGTTCCATCCTTAAACCGATGGTCAATCTGAGAGGGTGATTTAGATACTGAAGGATATGTAGAGGAGCTATGTTATTAATTTCTGAGGCAGTTGGGAGGATTATCTACCGATAGTGGCATTTTCCTATAATAACAGATTCCGGTATAACATTCAAATGGCACCTTAGAGGCTTTATATGGTCGTAGGTGTCGCACTCCCTTCTGTTGGACTGATTTGGGTGAACAAAGTGTTTTAGGTCCTGAATTGGTTTCTGAGACAGAGGATAAGGTTAGACTAATTTGGGAGCGTTGGAATGCAACTTCTAAGAGGCAAAAATCTTATGCGGATATGAAGAGACGTGAGATCGAGTATTTTATAGGAGACTTCGTATTTCTTAAGGTCTCGCCATGGAAAAAGGTTCTGAGGTTCGGTCACAATGGCAAGTTGAGCCCTAGGTTCATTGGGCCTTACTAAATTTTAAAGCGAGTGAGACCGGTCACTTATCAGTTAGATCTACCTCCAGAGCTAGACTGTATTCATGATGTGTTCCACGTCTCAATGTTGAGGTGCTACTACTCTGATCCTACTCATATTGTTCCTATTAAGGAGATTGTGGTTAGGCCAGATTTAACCATTAATGAGGAGCTGGTTCAAATTCTAGATCATGACATTAAGGTTCTACGAAAGAAGTCTATCCCTTTGGTAAAGGTTTTATGGTGAAATCATAGCACTAAGGAGGCCACGTGGGAACCTGAGGATTCAATGTGTCAGCATTATCCTCATCTATTTTGATCAGGCAAATTTCAATGGCGAAATTTTCTTTTAAGGGGTAGAGTTGTAATGCCCTAAATTTTTGTTTTTGATTCTGTAGTATTTTGACACAAATATATGTCTGCTTCAGTGGTTAAGTGTTCTTAGTGTGTGTGGTAGGTTCCAAGGTCATGCGATGTTTTAGGAAAATTTTGGTATTTTTCTGAATAAAGCCTCACTCTTGTTCAGTTGGCTTTTATTTGATGGTTAGTAAAAATATATCAAAATGAGCTTACTGGTCTGATGGCTAAGTTGAATGTTATTATGCTAGAGGTCTTGTGTTCAAACCTCTGCGTAAGCAGGGGTAATATTTTTGCTTCAAAAATTTGGCTAGAGTTTGTGTTGTACTGGAAATCTAAGTAGTGGGAAGTTGGTAGAGCGAATTAACGGGAATCGAGTTGGGAGTTATTAGATTTCTGTCACTACTATTTTTTTTTGGCAATTTTGGCTCTCCCCTTCTCTTTTCTCCCTACTCTCTGCCATATGCCTTTTATTTTGCTGCAATATTATTTCATGTTCCCCACTATTTTCAAGATTCTGCAAATTGTTAATTGGTTCCTTGGGTGTTAATGGTAAGTTTGGTAAAATGAGTTTTCTTCTAAGTTTATTTAACGAATCTTGGTTTAATGGGGGTCATAATCTATTTAGGAGAAAATCAAGGGGCTAGAGGCTCCCAATTGACACATTAATTGTGCAGAATTGTGGTTACTCACACGAGGTAAAGGTTTTGTTAGGTATTTAGGAGCTATCTTTCTAAATTTGATTGATTGAAATTGAGTTAAGTGATTAATGGGGTGATATTTTGGCCGAATATAGGATCTAGAGCACTTCAGGTGTGTACCTAGAAATGCAAAAAATAGGGTTTCAACGAAAACCAAAAACCCCACTGTTGACACTACACAAGCATGGGGTCGTCCATGTGGTAGGTCGTATGCTAGGAAACAGGCGTGTAAGCGACAAGGCTAGGCCATGCACACAAGACACAGTCGTGTGATGGCTAGGTAGGCCATGCGCAACACACGAGCTAGCCATATGGGCGTGTGAGCCCATTTAATTGAAATGTTTTCCAAGGTTGCATGGGTCGCCCAAGTAGACTGTGAACCTACTTTAGGGTCAGTAAGCACTACTTAGACCCTTAAATGTGTGAATTGAGTGTATGATATATGTACTAAGCATGATGATGATATGCATGTATACTGAACTGTATGTGTAACTGTTAACCATGTGATGGCATGTCATTTATTGTATGTTGCATTGCATTGGTTTGGGATGATGATTTTTAGAGGAAGTGTACAAAGGCTTTAAGCCTATTAACTGGCAGCTCTGCTACAATATATATATTGAAAGGCTCTTAAGCCTATTGACTGGTAGCTCAGCTGTATCATACTGATATGTGTCACGTCCGGTACAGCTTAGAGTGTAGGGCTGGGTAGGCATTTTAAACCCCACAGGAAGTGTAGAGATGGACGAAGATGGTGTATTAGAGGCTGGTTGGTAGGACTCTGTTTTCTTATCACTACATACATGACTGTTCCTATGATGGGCTAAGGCCCTAATGCATATCTGATACTGGAACTAAAATGGGCTAAGGCCCAAACTGCTATTGAAATTGAAAAAGGATAAGGCCCAAACTGCTACTGAAACTAAAATGGGCTTAGGCGTAGACTGCATTTGACTTTTTACTATGATTGACTATATATTTGTTTTCTTTGGTGATTACACACTAAGTTTACGTAAACTCACCCCTTCTGTTTAATTTGCATAGGTAATCCCCAGACTTAGACGGATCGGTGTGACGGAGGATTCAGTGGTGACCACGGTTATTAGAACTTCTTATTGTGGTTATATTTCTATAATTTTGGTTGGTTACTTTTTGATGTAATTTAAACTTACGAACTTTTATTTTGGTTTTTATCTGATTTGATTCATGGATTCATAACTGCTAGATGTAGGAAAACATGATTTTTCAAAAAGAAAAAGTTTTCAAAACACGCGGTTTACTTAAAACGATTCTTAAAGCTTCCGCAATGAACTACATCTTATAACTACCGACTAAATGGGTAAGCGAAATTGGAACTAATAACAGTTAAAGAAAAGTAAATAAATGGAAATGGTTTTATCGCGACAATATTCTTTTCAAACACCCTATCATGTGACATCGCTAGATTCGGCCATAAGGTCTAAGCCAGGTTTGGGGTGTTACACATTTAGTGTATGAGATTGAGGTAGCTTTGGCTATATTTTTATTTGGCACTTAATGTGCGATATTGATACAGCTTTGGCTATTTATTTGGCACTTAGTGTGTGAGTTTTTTTCGAGTATCCAGTAATATTTTAAAATGATCTACCGGCGTTATTGAGATGTGAATGGAAGAAAGAATAGTTTAAATGGAACATGTATGTATAAAACCTCAACAGGTATTGAATGGAAGTAAATTACGAATTCATGCTCAAACATGTAATGAATATGAGAGGATTAATGCTGAAAATGTTAATTTGGTTGAATTGTGTTTAATGGATATGTTAAATTTATTATTATACAAGCTTACTAAGCTGTAAAGCTTATTTCATTTTATTTCTCCATGTTTTATAGTGTTTCAAAGCTAGCTTGGATCCAAAGATTGTTAGAGACTTCATCACACTATCGGACATCTATTTTGGTACTTTTGAAATTTTATATATGGTATATGGCATGTATAGGCTTTGGTCATTTTGGTATATTTGATAGTTCTGGATTTGGCCATTTGTTGTGGCTTATAATGATATGTAGTTTGATATATATATTACCATGTGATATGGTTTATCTTAGTATGGTTGATGATGAGTTTTGATGCTCAAATGGTTATTATGGTATGAGGTATTCAGTTGGTTGAGTTATGCTTATTGTGGATTGATTTTAGTTGATGAATTAGTTGAATTATAGTACATGCTATATATGTGAGTTATGGCAAACAAGTTAACTTGGTATATGGTTTGACTAGGTAAAGTATGAAATGGTTGGAATTGATATGGCATGATTTGTGCATTTGGATGATGATATTTGGCTGCCTATTGTGTCTTGATGTGACAGCTCTATTTCGACCCTAGTTGGGAAGTGGTTTTGGGACCGTTAAACTAAGTCATAGAAATAATTGAATACGATATCCTATGTCTAATGTATGTGATAAGTGTATGTGTGATTTAAAAATGTTTGAATTTGACATATTGAATGTGATTACTAAACTAAAGGACTTATGTGATAAGAACTATGATGTGTGTGGCTAACTTCATGAAAGAAGTTGTATAAGGTTTCAAATTAAGGGACTTGCATGTCAAATTAACCATTTGACATTTAGTGGCCGGCCATGCATGATGATTAGGCAAAATAAATTATATTATTTTTTTATGTTATGATTAAATTATGTGAAATCATGCCTAATAGGATAATAAAGTGAATAAAATAACAAAAGAAATGGTGAAAAGAACAAAGTGGATTCATTGTTCTTCTTTGTCGTAACTTGAAGAGAAAAGAGGGGAGAAATAAGCCACCATTCAGTCACTTTACTTGCTTCAATTTTAAGGTAAAAATCATGTTAGTTTGCTTAGATTTTATGAATTCAAGTCAATAGTTAAGATTATGGCACAACCCATGTATTGATTTTTGAATTGGATGTGAATGCTTCATTCGGTCATGGAAGAATCATAGGGAACTTTGTTGCTTTTGAGTTCTATGGTATATGTAGTGTATTATGGAATCTTAGGAGATGTTTTGAAGTTAAATTTGCAAGAATTCATGAAGGCATGCTTAAATTATACCAATTTTGCTTTGAATGGTTTTTAAATTAAAAAGAGGGCATTTGGCAATGGAGGTTGTGATGTTTTAATGATGTTTTGATGTTTTGGGGGTAAGATTTCTTTGTTTGATTGAGAAGAAGAACAAATTGATGTTGGGGTTGTAAGTTAGCTGAATGGAATTTTGGATGTTTTGTAAATAAGCATTCGGTCTTGGTTTATATTTTTATAAGGGATTGTTAAATGGCATTGTTTAGATAATGTTTTTGGAAAATAAGGGTTTATGAAATAGAAGTAAATTTAGAAAATGAAGTACATTCGGACATTGAGGTAATGGTGCATATTGTACTTAAATTTAGAAATTATATGTGTGTATATCTTGTAAAGTATGGCATTGAATTTTGTAATAATGTTATTATAGGTATTTTAGTTGTGGCCGAATGGGATTTAGAAATTTAATACGGGGAGAGGTGCTTTTGATAAGTGCATTTACCTTGTGATCAAACATGGTACTTGTGCAAATTTGAAGGGACACATTCAATTTTTGGGGAATTAGTAATTATGCTTGTGAACTAGATATAAATGCATATCTAATGCATGTGTGAGTGCCGAATAGCTTCAATTGTGATATTGCATTTTTAGCTAGTCAAAGATTTAGTTGTGATGTAAGATGAATATTCATGGGACCGAATATGCATGTATGCATCTGAGTGTGTATATATGTGTGGTAAAGAGATTATATTTGTATCCCTTGCCTTGGTCAAGTAAAGAGGATGAGTGTTTAATGAAATTTGAGTGTGGAGCTAAGATAGATATTTGGCCATGGATACTTGTGTTCATTGATAGTATTTTTGGCGTTTTATATTAAGAATTGATTGTGAATGGGTTTGAGCTTAGTAGCCTTGGATTTTTATGGCATAAGTGGGTGTTTCCATTCGGTTAATGTGGGTCATTATAATGCTTAAGTATTAACCTATGTTTTATGATTTGCTAAATAACCACATGAGAAAATGAAATGTGAAATTGATTTGTAATTTTGAGATGCTTGTGAATGAGTTGTATATATATAGGTATTCGGATATGCATAGATTGAGTAAATAATAACTATGTGATTTTAGTAATAGATTTTGAATAGTAAACTTGTTTATTTTAGCTCAAGAGCTAAGAGAGCCACACTCGGACAAAGGAAAGGCAAAGGTGGTGGAATAGTCAGTTTGTAAATAGTTATCGACCATCGAGGTAAGTTTTAAGTATTAAAATCCTATCATGTGAGTCAATTTAACATGGTGTATACGTTTAGTTACTCATGAGGATGATTCGTTTAAACAAGTGACCTATGACCTGCGTAATGAGGAAAAGAAGAGTAATATAGCCGAAAGTCCTTTAGACCTATGAAGCCTTTAGAAAACAAATTGATATGTAACTTATTTAAATGCCTATTGACCGAATATGTAATGAAAGTGCCATGCTATGTGTTAATGTGTGAAATGAACGAATGAATGATAATTTGTGACTAACTTTGTGATAAGTTCATGTGGTGAATTCAAATATATGTGTATCTGTGCTATGATCCGGGTGGAATCCCGAAGGGCATATGTGCCAGAGTTTCATCCAGGTGAGTCCTAAAGGGCCTTCGTGCCAGCATTAAAAGCCGGGCCAATTCTCGAAGAGCCTTAGGGCTAGCGTTAAAAGCTGGGCCAAATCCCGAAGAGCCTTACGGCTAGCGTTAAAAGCCGGGCCAAATCCCAAAAAGCCTTAGGGCTAGAGCTAAAATTCGGTCTTAACAATTTCAACTAATGAGCCTACTACTATAAGCTAGTCAGGTACGTGCTGTACACAAATTGTAAACTAGTTTCTGTTGAATTATGCTTACCAATGAGTAATATCGGTTCTAATGATGGTTTAGAGATGTATAAAGGCCTGTGGCTTCTTTTCTATACGTGAACTTATGATTTATATGGGAATGGATTAAGTTGATGTTTAGCATATCTGTATAATGGTGGCAAATCTAGTCTTAGTTACATTCGGCTAAAGGGTTAATTAAATAAGCATTAGAATTTACTTTACTCTAGTTATTTGATTGAATTTTATTACTTAAGCTTACTAAGCACATAAATGCTTACTCTGTTGCTCTTAACCTTCTGTTTTATAGATCTTGTTCGTTAGCTACGGTTTCGGGAATCTTGCACTCGAAGTCATCTCTACTATCAAAGCCCCTTTTTGGTATTTAAATAGCTAACTTTGTGAATGGCATGTATAGGTTTCATTTTGTGGTTGTTAAATGAGAAACTTTCATTTAGATGTTGTAATTAAGCATAGCCATGCAAAAATGGCTTCTAGATATGCTTTTTACCTACATGTGGTCTTAAGGATGATGATGGTTACTTATGATTTACATGATATGTATTTTGGGAAAGATGGTTATGAGATATATGCATTGCTTGAATGGGAATATGAAAATCTAAACGCTGAAACTTTAGAATTAAATGTTATCATTCAGTATACTTATTTATGTGTGTGTATATATATATATATATGAGTGGATTGGAGCTGATTCGTAAGCAGCTTGATGTGAATTGGTAACATGAACTTTAAGGCATGAGTAGATTCAGTTTTGAGTCTTTGATTTGCATGAATAGCTTTTATCCATAAGTGTTTATATCATGCTTGTACGAGTGATGCCCTGTTAATTTATGTGAATGTCAGATAATGATGGTACCTTTTATGCTTGTGTAGGTGTGCACATTTGGGGTGGCAAAATAGCCTTGTAAATTGCCTATTTTTTTCCACACGGGCAGAAACACGGACGTGCGTCTCAGCCGTGTGCGACACATGGTCATGTTACACGGCCGTGTGTCCGCTGGTGTTAAAATTAAATGCAAGTCAGTATGCTCCACACAGCCTTGCACACGGGTGTGTCACTGGCCTTATGGCATAAGTCAGTATACCCTACAGGTTTGGCACGGCCTAGCACATGGCCATTTTAAATAGGCACACGGTCGTGTGTGGCCATTTCGAGTAGGCATACGGGCTAGACACATGGGTGTGTGGTTAGCTGTGTGACCTAAGCCAAAGAGTTACACGGGGTAGGGCACGGGTTGGGACACGACCATGTGCTCCCATTTCAAATGTCCGCATAGCCTATGACACGGGCGTGTCTGGTGGCCGTGTGAGACACATGGCCTATTCACATAGGCATTTGTCGCCTGTTTTAAGTAAAATTTTGAAAATTTCCTAAAGTTTTCATATGTTATCGGTTTAGTCCTGAACAAGTTCTAAAGCATGTTTAAGGCCTCGTAGGCCCTATTAAGGGACAATATGATTGTGAATGAATGGAATATGCTTATGTATGCGAATGCATGAGAAATGATGCATTACTGTGTAATAAGTTTTGTAATGCCTTTTAACCCTATTCTGGCGGTGGTTACAGGTTAAGGGTGTTACAATTTTATTAGTATCAGAGCTACGGTTTAGTCAATTCTCAAACTAATGTAACGTATGTGAGTGTCTAGCTATACATGCCATATATATAACCTATGATAGTGTGATGTCTCCTAACAATTTAAAATGTGTTTTCGTATAGTAAATAGATCCCGATTGAGCTATAGCTGATGATGTTGAAAGTAATGTGCCAGCCTCCGTTCACGGAGCCACGCAACCTGAGTCGAGGCCTGTTACAGTTAGTCAGGGAGGAAAGGCTAAAGAAGCATTCTTCCAAATGATGAACAAGTGGTTTATAGAGTTTGTTCGAATGAATCTGGATGCTCAACAACCTCCACCCCCGCCAATTCCTCAACAAATCCCTATAGCTACTCAAATTACTTGTCCTATACATTTGAACAAGCCGCCAGTCGATAACATTCATAAGTATGGGGTTGAAGATTTTAGGGCTACTATTGACGATGATCTTGAGAAAGTTGAATTCTAGCTTGAAAATACCATTTGAGTGTTTGATAATTTGTCATGTACACCCGAAAAATGCATTAAATATGCTTTATCACTCTCGAGAGATTTTGCATATCAGTGGTGGAACACTTTGATATTTGTAGTACCAAAAGAACGGGTGACCTAGGAATTCTTTCAAACTAAATTCAGAAAGAAATATATCACCCAGAGATTCATTAATCAGAGACAAAAAGAGTTTCTTGAATTAAAGCAAGGACGTATGTCTGTTATAGAATATGAACGAGAATTTGTGAGGCTTAGTGTAACACCCCAAGTTTTAGGGTTTTTGAATTTTTGCATTAATTGGAAGTTGCATGGTTGGATGTGCTAAATTGATGTTCTGGGTGTGTTTGAGGGGCCTTTAGAAGGCCTGGGGTCTAGCCAAACCTTGGCCAAAATTTTAATTTTTAGGCTTAAGGAAAATGGATCTTAGTTGATAGGACTTAAGTAAAACTTTTGGGGATTTCATATCATAAGAGAGCCTCTAGTGGAGTGGCTAAGTGGAGCCACATGAGCTACAAGGGTGGTGTCAGATGCTAAGGGAAGGAGGTATAGGGTTTGAATCTTATTGTCAACTAGCGGTTGCTATTTTGCTGCATGGACTAGGTAAGAGATAGATTGGGTTTCAAATTCTTAAAGATTGCTGTGGAAGTGGTCAAATGAGATTTGGATGAAAGTTGGTGGGGATTTGAAGGAGAAAATCATGAAGGATCAAGTGGAGGAACTTGTGGAGTTTCAAATGGGAGAGGTGGTAGTCGAATGGGAAATGTGGTTAAGCAAAATCGGTTAGGAGTGCATTTGGGGTACATTTCGGCAAATGGTGAGTATACAGCCAAATACTTCCCTTTGGCATTCGGGATTTTGGTGTGTTTTGCATATTAGATTTTTTCTCTTTAAGAACCAATTTCACATAACCTTTCTCTTTTGGTCATTTTTTTTGAAAGCAAAGCCTGTAAGTGTTGTTTTCTAGAGAGCATTTCTATTTTCTTTCACATTTCCTTTATTATTCCTATACTTCTTTTCTACCAAACCGAATTGAGTGTCATTTTCTCCTTCTCAGGTTTCTCTCTTTCAACTTTTTGGTTCTATTCGGCTACCTTGGCGCTTGGCCAAATTTCAATTATCCTTCTCTTATTCCTTTTAACCGAATTTTACACCCCCTTTTCCTTTTTCATATTTCATTTTCTTAATTCTTCTTCATCAGTTCTTCCTAATCAAACATGGGTTTATTTTCTCTCATTCTCTAAACCGATCATCTCTTTCTTTTCTATTCCCTTTCTTTCACTCTCTTGATCTCTTTTGAGCCGAACAGTACCTTGATATTCGCTATCTCTTTTGTTGGTGTCTCTAAGCCAAATAAGCATTGTGTTTTCATGTGGTCAAAGGCTAGTTAAGGGTAAGTGGTTCTTTTATCTTTTATTTCTTTCAATCGATCACTCTTTAGTCTTTACAGTTGGGATCGACTTCAACCTCTTTTCCTTCTTGACTATCTTATTTCAATATCTTAGGGGTTTTTAACAATTAGCTTCTAAAGGGTAAGAGGCCATGCTAGTATGGTCGAAGAGATCTAGATCTCTTCAAGAAGTCTTTAGCGAAGGTAAGTAGTTATGGTTTTTTTGTTGTTGATGGGCCGACTGTGGTAGAGGTTTTGTAATTAAAGAGTAACAATCGGATTGTTTCTTAATAATAGTTGTACATATGATTTAGATAATCGTCGGAGGGCAACCGGCTTTGTTAATCAACGGGTGCGAAGGACTCTCTCGTTTCGCAATCAAAGGTGTGTAACCACCCCCTTCTATAGCATAGGTGGGCAAAAGCTAAAAAATTGTAATGCCGAAACGTCGGCATTCGAGGCCTTACAAGCGTTCGAATGCTTGAGGGCCAAATTGAGCCTACAAATCATGGGCAATAGACTATGGAGGCCATCGTGCACAATTCGTGCACCTGGGGCTGTTGTGGGCTTTGATGGGCCGAAATGGGCCCAATGGGCCTACGGGCCCATTTTGGCAAAATTACCTGGTATGTGATCATTGGTATATTGGATGATAAGGCTTGTGATACCGTACGGAAAATATAGACTGAATGGGCCACGCGAGCGTGTGGGCCCACCTAGGCCCAATAGGGGTTTAGGGCCCACAAACATTGTTTTGACTGTATAGACTATCTGAGTCGCTTGAAGCAATGTTAGATGTTTTAGGAAGTCGTAATAGGTGCCGAGACCCTGAAGTTTAGGATAATGACCAAAATACCCCCGAGGGGTAAAATTACCATTTTACCCCTGACTGCTTAAAAGACTTATATACCCCTAAGGTAGGTTTTTTGATATATGCATGACTGAAAGTCTATCTGTTAAACTGCATGCTCGATATATTTAATCATGACATGATAATTTGCATGGGGATTGGGTATGATTATGGAGGTAGTTCTGTATAGTGGCTTCGCCACGTAATCTTTTTCTAGTGGCACTACCACGATATCTGTTATTAGCAGCATGACTGCGTATTGGTGTACGAGCTGGGTGGGTCGAGTTATTCCCCACAATGTGTGATGGGTTGGTACAGGTGGTGTGATGGTTGGACTGGTTGGACTTGCATGCATATAATATTCTGTTTCTGTAATGGGCTTAGGCTCGCACTGTTCTGTATAAGCTACGGCCCACACTGATCTTTTTTCTGTATAGGGCTTCGGCCCAGCCTGTTCTGTTATTGGTTAGGGAAGTTGCACACTAGGTTTTTGAAAACTCACCCTTTATTTTAAATCTGCGGGTAACCCCTAGCCATAGATGATTTGGAGCTGCGAGTACTTGGGGTGGCAACATGACTTCTGCTTTTGAACTTGTTTTTATTTAAATTCAGTTTGGGTATTATTTTTGTAACAAGGCCATTTTGGGTATTTTTTCTACCTTTGCTTTATTACACTATTAACTCGTTTTAAACCAGTAGATTAGGATATTTGGGTTTTTCAAAGCTAATAACGTACGTTTTCAAATAAATATCGCGTAATGTTTTCAAATATTAAGATAACTTCATATAATTGAATACAACAAATATCGCTAACATTTTTATATATATACATATTCAAACTTAAAAAAATAGTTTTAACCTGATTTCGTTCAAGTCCAAAATTCTAAACAAGGCTTTTGAAATAGAAGAAACTTTTATCGAATTGTCTGACTTCGAACGTTACTTCCATGTGACACACTAGATCTGGCCATAACATCTAGGCCGGGTTAGGGGTGTTACACTTAGTAAATATGCTCGGGAATGTGTGTCAACTGAAGCTATTATGTGCAAAAGATTCAAAGATGGTTTGAACAAAGACATCAAGCTCCTAGTTGGGATTTTAGAAATTAAAGAATTAGTTGTATTTTTTGATCATGCCTGTAAAGCCAAAGAATTGAGCAAAGAAAAGAGAAAAGCTAATTTTGAAGCTAGAGACTCGAGAAAGTGATCAACGAGCAAATCTTATCAGTCTACATCAAAGAAATTTAAAGACTCACATAGTTGTTCTAATGCATCAATGGAGTATTCCAGTAGAGACCATGAAAAGCAACATCTGAGTTCTAAAGCTCAAGTCACATCAGTAGCAAGTGTCGGTAGTGTAAGACCTAATCCACCTGAATGCAGATAGTGTGGGAGATGACATACTGGTGAATGCAGATTGAATGATAGGGTCTGTTTTAAATGTGGTGCACAAGATCATTTTATCAAAGATTGTCCAGAACTAGTTGAGAAAGACAGATCTCAGAATGCAAAACCGAGTAATACGACAACTAGAGGAATAGCACCTAGAAGTGTCAGTAATGTGAGTGGTAGTCGAGGGGCGACAAAAGACTCAATTGTGAGATTTGAAGCCAGAGCACCTGCTCGAGCCTACATCATTCGTGCTCGTAAAGAAGTGTCATCCCCAGATGTTATCACTGGTACATTCCCTCTTTATGACACTAATGTGATTGCATTGATAGATCTCAGATCAAATCATTTGTATATATGTGTGAAATTAGTGTCCAGTAAGACTTCGCCCGTTGAGTCTACTGAGTTTGTTATAAAAGCATCAAACCCCTTAGGAAAATATGTCCTAGTTGACAAAGTTTCCCAGAACTGTCCCTTAATGATTTGAGATCACTATTTTCTGGCCGATTTGATATTGTTTCCGTTTGATGAGTTCGATGTAATACTAGGAATGGACTGGTTGACGTTGGATGATGTGATAGTAAGTTGTAGACAAAAGACAATTGAACTGAAATGTCAGAATAATGAGCCTATTCGAATTGAATCTGATTATTTGAGTAGTTTGCCTGTTGTGATTCTGTTGATGTCAGCTCAAAGATATGTGAGAAAGGGATGTGATGCATATCTTACATATGTACTTGATACAAAAGTATCCGAGTCAAAGATTGAATCAATGCCAGTTGTGTACGAGTATCCAAATGTGTTTCCAGAAGAGTTACCGGGTTTGCCACCAATCAGAGAGGTTGAGTTTGGTATTGATTTAGTGCTGGGAACTTCACCGATATCGATAGCTCCATAAAAAATGGCTCCAACAGAGTTGAAAAAAATTAAAAGCTCAGTTGCAAGAATTAATTGATAGAGGATTTGCACGATGCACCATTTGTGAAAAAGAAAGATGGCACGATGAGAATGTGTATAGACTACCGACAGCTCAATAAAGTAATGACCAAGAACAAATATCCTCTACCCCGAATAGATGATTTATTTGATCGGTTGAAAGGAGCAACAATGTTTTCAAAATTTGATTTGAGATCAAGCTATTACCAGTTACGAGTCAAAGATTCAAATGTGCCGAAAACTACATTCAAAACGAGGTGTGGACACTATGCATTCCATGTTATGCCTTTCAGATTAACTAACGCACAAGCAGTATTTGTGGACTTGATGAACTAGATTTTTAAATCGTATTTAGACTGATTTGTTGTTGTGTTTATCGATGATATTCTTATTTATTGTTGAGATGAATTTGAACATGACGAGCATTTGAGAATATTATTGTAAACCTTAATAGACAAACAGTTGTTTGCTAAGTTCAGTAAATGCGAGTTTTGGCTTTGAGTGGTTGGATTTTGGGGACATATTGTTTCAGCTAAAGGTATCCAAGTCGACCCGAGCAAGATTTTTGTAATTACAGATTGGAAACATCTGAGAAATGTATCTAAAGTCCGTAGTTTTCTAGGACTAGCGAGTTCTTATCGATGCTTTGTGAAAGGATTTTCGATGATTACAACTCTGATGACAAGATTGCTTCAGAAAGATGTTAAATTTGAATGGTCAAAGAAACATCAGCAGAGCTTCGAACAGTTGAAAACATTATTGACTGGGGCACCGAATTTAGTTCAACCTGAATCGGGTAAAGAATCCGTAATTTCCAGTGATGCATCATTGAATTGACTATTTTACGTTTTGATGCAGGAAGGTAAAGTAATAGCTTACGCCTCGAGACAGTTAAGCCGCATGAAAAGAATTATCTGATGCACGATTTAGAGTTTGGAACAATTGCATTTGCATTGAAAATCGGGCGTCATTACTTGTTTGGTGAGAAATGCCACATCTATACTGATAACAAAAGTCTAAAGTATTTAATGACTCAGAAAGATTTAAATTTGCAACAGTGAAGATGGTTGAATTATTAAAAGACTATGAATTATTAATTGACCATCATCTAAGGATAGCGAGGGCAGTTGCTGATTCTTTGAGTCAAAAATAATTATTTGCTTTGCATCAATGAACACTCAGTTGGCTTTGTCTAATGATGGCTTGATTGTAGCCGAGCTAAAAGTGAGACCGTTATTTCTACAACAGATTTGTAAAGCTCAGAATTTTGATAGTGAATTGCAAGCCAAATAGAGTCAATATGAGTTGACTTCTGATTCAGAGTTTGAAATCGGGTTTGATGAGTGTTTGAAGTTTAGAGATAGAATTTGTGTACCAAGAAATTCTGAACTTATTCAAAAGATTTTAAATGAAGCACACAATAGTTGTTTATCCATACATCCAGGAAGCACTAAAATGTATAACAATCTGAAACAGCTATACTAGTGGTCTAGTATGAGCGGGATGTCTTAGAGTTTGTTTCAGAATGTCTGATTTGTCAGCAAGTTAAAGCTGAACATCAAGTACCATCAGGATTACTACAACCTGTGATGATTCTTAAGTGGAAATGAGATAAAGTGACTATGTATTTCATATCGGGTTTGCCCCTATCTCCGAAAAAGAAAGATGCGATCTGGGTTATAGTTGATAGATTGACGAAATCTGCACATTTCATACAAGTATATACAGACTTATCACTTGATAGACTCGCTGAGTTATATATTTCCAAAATTGTCCAATTGTACAGGGTGCCACTATTTATTATTTCATATAGAGATCCGAGATTTACATCGCAATTTTGGAAAAAATTGCAAGAAGCTTTGGGTACAAAGTTACATTTTAGCACCGCATTTCATCCCCAAACTGATGGTCAATCCAAGAGAGTTATTCAAATACTCGAGCATAAGTTACGTTGTTGTGTTTTAGAGTTTGAAGGTACTTGGGAGAAATACTTACCTTTGATTGAGTTTGCTTATAACAATAGCTTTCAATTGAATATTAAAACGGTACTGTACAAAGCTCTATAAGGTCGTAAATGTCGAACACCGCCGTATTGGACTGAGCTTAGTAAGAAAAAGATTCACGAGGTCAATTTTATTAGAGAAATAGAAGAGAAAGTGAAAGTAATACGTGATAGTTGAAAATAGCTTCAGATAGACAAAAGTCGTATGCGGATTTGAAACTGAAAGACATCGAGTTTCAGATCAAAGATAAAGTGTTCTTGAAAGTGTTGCCGTGGAAAAAGATACTCTGATTCGGCAAAAAAAGGAAATTGAGTCCGTGATTCATCGGACCGTACAAGATTATCGTGTGAATTGAGTCAGTGGCATATCGGTTAGATTTACCATCTAAGTTAGAGAAGATACATAATGTGTTCCACATATCGATGTTACGACGATACCGATCAGAACCCTGACATATTATTTCTCCGACTGAAGTTGAAATTTAGTCAGATTTGTCGTATATTGAAGAACTGATACGAATTCTAGCTTGAGAGATCAAAGAGTTGAGAAATAAAAGAATAGCATTAGTGAAAGTCTTGTGGCATCGACATGGGGTTGAAGAAGCTACATGGGAACCCGAGGATGCTATGAGAAAATAGTACCCTAACCTATTCACTGGTAAGATTTTCAGGGACAAAAATCTCTAAGGGGGAGTTGTAACAACCCGTTATTAGCTAAATCAGAATAGTGGTTTCGAAACCATAAATTCGAGGTTAAAAAAATTATTTTTAATATTATTTTAATTCTTTAGGGCATGTTAGTATGTATGTGTGAAAGTTTCGTAAATTAATTTTATCGTTTGGATTTCTAATTCGATAAAAAGGACTAAATCACATAAAATGTTAAATTGATGTTCTAGTAGTTTAAAGTGCTTAATAGCAATGAAATATTAATGTTGAAGTCCTTATTATGAGATTAGACCATTTTTAAGGTTAATAGACAACCTTGGACATATTTTAGGTGATTTATAAGCTAATAATTAAAGGATAAAAAGGTAATTATGAAATATAAATTAAATTAAATAAAACAAAAGCCATAATTTTAGTTCATCTTCAACCTTATGACCGAATAAGAAAAAAAAAGGAAGCCATTGAAGCTTTTAGGGTTCGACCTTGCATGATTCAAATTCTAAGTCCATTTTTGCTCGGTTTTTGATGATTTCTATGTTTTTGTGATCGTTGTCACTAGTACTAGCTAGCCTAGGAATTATTTTGCAAAACTGCTAAATGTTTTAAAAGTTGCCATTGTTGAGTACATGAGTTCTTTGATGATTAAGGATGAATTATGAAACTTTTTTGATAGATTTACATGTTTTGTAAAGTGATTTTGAGTGAAAATACAAGATAGGGGTTAATTTATGAAAAATGAAAATGTCTGGTTAAATGTATGGAAAAGTTTATAAATATGGGCTGCTAGGAACCTAATAGCAATTCGGCAAGCATGGGTGTTGATAAAATTTTATGAATTTGTGATTTTATGAATTATGGACTAAATTGTAAAAATGTGAAAGTTTAGGGGAAAATATGTAAAATAACCTTAATGTGTGATTTGGACTAAATTGAATAAATAGAGAAATAAATAACCTTATTTCGATTACATATAGATCAGGAAAAGAGGAATTCAGACTTAGATCGGGGAAAAAGTAAAGTTATTAAATAGTCAGTCCATTTCATCAATCCCGTACACGAAGTAAGTTCATATGTAATAAGCATAGTTATGATTATGTTTTAAATGCTTTGATATCGCATAAATTGTGTATATGAGACTATAGTCGTGTTCGAAGATGATTCTGTTAATTATGGGCACTTAGTATGCGAAATCGAGATAGCTTTAACTATATATTTGTACTTGTGTGTGAGATCGAGATAGCTTCGGTTATATATTTATTTGGCACTTAGTGTGCGAGATTGATACAGCTTCGGCTAATTATTTGGCACTTAGTGTGCATGTTTTTTTTTAGTATCCAATAATATTCCGAAATGTTCTACTGGCATTATTGAGATGTGAATAGAAGAAAGAATAGTTTAAATGGCACAGGTATGTATAGAATCTAAACGTGTATTGAATGGAAGTAAATTGCAAATTTATGCTCAAACATGTAATGAATATGAGAAAGGTTTGTGTATCAAATAGATTGATGCTTGAAATGCTAATTTGGTTTAATTGTGTTTAATGGATATGTTAAGTTTATTATTATACGAGCTTACTAAGCTGCAACCCTTATTTCGTTTTATTTCTCCATGTTTTATAGTGTTTCGAAGCTAGCTCGGATCCGGGGATCTTTAGAGACTTCATCACACAATCGGTCATCTATTTTAGTACATTTGAAATTGTATATATGGTATATGACATGTATAGGCTTTTTTCATTTTCGTATGTTTGATAGATGTGGATTTGGCCATTGGTTGTGGCTTATAATGATATGTAGTTTGATCATGTGATATGGTTTATCTTAGTATGGTTGATGATGAGTTTTCATGCTCAAATGGTTATTATGGCATGAGGTATTTAGTTGGTTGAGTTATGCTTATTGTGGATTGATTTTAGTTGATGAATTAGTTGAATTATAGTACATGCTATATATGTGAGTTATGGCAAGTAAACAAGTTAACTTGATAATGAGTTTGATTAGGAAAATGGTATTGAATTGAGTATGAAATGGTTGGAGCTGATATGGCATGATTTGTGCATTTGGATGATGATATTTGGCTGCCTATTGTGTCTTGAAATGGTACCTTTTATGCTTGTGTAGGTGTACACATTTGGGGTGGCAAAATGGCCTTGTAAATGGCCTATTTTTGTCCATAGAGGCAGAGACACAGGTGTATGTCTTAGCCATGTGCGACACACTGTCATGGTACACAGTCATGTGTCCCCTGGTGTTGAAATTAAATGCAAGTCAGTATGCTCCACACAGCCTCACACACGAGCTTCTGACTAGCCATGTGGCATAAGTCAGTATACCCTACAAGTTTGGCACGACCTAGCAAATGGCATGGCACATAAGCGTGTGTGGCCACTTAGAATAGGCACACGGGCATGTGGTCGATCGTGTGACCTAAGTCAGAAAGTTACACAGGGTAGGACACGGGCTGGGACGCGACCATGTGCTCCCATTTCGAATGTCCACATGGCCTGTGACACGGGCGTGTCTGGTGGCCGTGTGAGACATACGACCTATTCACACGGGCGTGTGTCCCCTATTTTAAGTAAAATTTTGAAAATTTCTTGAAGTTTTCATATGTTATCAGTTTAGTCCAGAACCACTTCTAAAGCATGTTTAAGGCCTTGTAGGCCCTATTAAGGAACAATATGATTGTGAATGGATGGAATATGCTTATGTATGTGAATGTATGAGAAGTGGTTTATTATTATGTAATAAGTTTAGTAATGCCTCTTAACCCTATTCCGGTGACGGTTGTGGGTTAGAGGTGTTACGATATCATATTTCTCCTTTCAATTCTCCATTCACAACACATTTCAATTTGCATTCCTTCCTTTCCACCAGATACGAGGCATTAGCACAAGGAAGGTTCAATCATTTCATTCACCACACATATTCCATCCGTTCCTTTTTACTACTTCCTAACACATGCAAGCACATCAATCATTATAGATACAATCATTGTTAACAAGTTACTTGACAATAAATCTCAATAAATTTGAACATCAAGCCACCATTAGAACATAACAGAATTTTAACTTTACTTGGACATACGACATCTCTATGCTAGCTAGTAAAATTATTCAACAAAAAAGTTAAAGAAACTCACCATAATACTTCTAAGGACAATTTTATCTATGCAACGGGCTCTTTCCCTTTTCTACTAGGACCTTTCCCCACTTCTTTAGCTACATACAATCCATATTCACAAATACAAAGAAGTCATCCAAAACATCAACTAATTTCTTTAATGTAAATAAGAATCTAACAACTATAGTAACATGCACCATTTACAACAGAAAGGAAGATTCTTATCTACTCCAAAACTTTAAGATAAGCTTTCTATATAGCAATGTCCAAAACATAACTTAAATAAAAAGCTAAGGTCGAAAGAGTGTTTAGGAAATTTACTGTTACCACTCAAAGGAGCAACCTCTAAGCAAGCCAAAACCATAATTTTTCTAACATGCAAAATGGAGTTTCCACAACCTAAAACTTGTCGATGGAAACAAAGGAAAAATTCTAAAAGAAAAATGTAGTTTTCCTTCATCGTAGAATTTATACTGGAAGAAAATTTAAAATAAATTATTCTCTAACCTATCACCGTTCATGCAAACACAAATCAACTAACCATTCTATGATCAAGGGCTCAAATGGTTTGTACACGGGTACTCATTGTTTGGAGGAACCCTCTTGGTTCTCTCCCCACCAAAGATTGGGATGATCTCACCACCACGAATTTTGGTTTTAAAGTACAAGTTATATCCCCTATTACCTAAATAGTTGGCCTCCACACGATTTGTTTATTGTGACTTCCTTAATACATGCCTTCACTGTCATGCCCTACATTTGAGTGGTTAGAAGGCGCTAATTGAGAGCTTACAATCATGTTGAACTAATTTCTATATACATTCCATGTTCAAAAATACAAAGAAATAAGCCACAACTCCAACTAATGTCTTTAATGCATATATGTAACGCCCTAATTTTCGGGTTTTTTCTTAGATTGGTCCTTATCTGATAAAATGTTTAAATGTTAGTATTTGGGTGTGTAATGCATGTTTGGAGTATGATAATGGGCCTATGGAAGGCCCATGTGTTGGTTAAAGGCTCGGCAAAATTTTGTGTTTTGACTTAGGAGATAGGGGACCATTGAAAATAAGGGTCTTAAGGAATTGTGTGCGAAATATAGCACAAAAGGACCAGTGGTAAAGTGGCAAGGGAGACGCCACTAGGCTCCTTAAAAGGTGGCACCTAAATGAGCTTAGAGGTCAAGGGTTCAAGCGCCAGAGGTTGCGAATGTGTTGTTTATTTTTAAGCTTGAGCAGGTAAGAGTTTGAAGCCGAGTGGAACTCTACTTGGAGGAGATTTGAACCGGTCAAAGGAGCAAATCGTGGAGGAGGTTGAGGAGCAAATCTAAGAAGTTCGAATTTTGAAAGGAAGTAGCCGATTGTGGGACTTTGCAAGTGTAATTCGGCTAGGGGGATTAGTGTTAGCATTTTCGGCAATTAGTGCTAGTTGGTGCCGAATTCTCCTTAGTACCTTTAGGGTTTGTGCCGATTTCACTAAGAGTCTTTTTGAGGTTCTTGAGCTTATTGTGTATAGCATTAGAGAATTCTTCTATTTTCTCTCTTTTGCTATTCAATCTCCCTTTTCTTCTATTAGCCGCAACCTACTCCTACCCCAAGCATCATTGCCGAATTCCCTTGTTGCCAAAACCACTTCCTAGTATTCTTCTTTTCTTTTGTTTTCTTTTACGTTGACACCCCATACCGGTCTCATTCCATCCCACTTCCCTGTTAGACCAAAGCACCTTTCTTTTTCTCTTTTTCTTCAAGTTCCTGTCGACAGCACTAAAACCGAAACACCTTTGCTTTGCCAAAAATCTTGTTGACCGAAACCTTTTTCTCCTTAATTCTCTGGTTGGCCGAATCTAATCTCTTCTCCCTCTCCTCTTTAAACCTCTGTCGGCACCTGCAAGAAATAGAAGCCGAACACTTTGTGACGAGTATTCTTTTATTAACCGATTACCCTTTCTCCTACCAATTCTTCAATTAGTCGAATTCTTATCCCTTCATCCCTTGCAATTGCGGAATCACTCCTCTCTCTCAATTCTTTCTCTGTCATTGAAGCAAGTGGAACGGCTGTGGCTTTGGATTTAGATCGGTAAGTTTTCGTGATATTATTTCGTTATTCTTTTCAAGTATAAGGCTAGATGCCGAAACCCCTTAGGGGGAGGTTAACGTTTCTAAACTAAGGGCCCTATATTTTCTCTTTGGCTTTTGTGCGTTAGAGTGGACAAGAGACGTTCAGCAAAGGAGGCTATTGTGGATTAATGCGGTTGGACACAGTGATCTAGTCCATAATCGAAAGGGGTAAGATTTCGATGCTTAGGCTATGTAGGCCGATTGTGGTAAGGGGTTTATAACTCTTTGATTATCGATTATTAGGCTAATAGTTAGCGTTCGATTGTAGGTTCTTCATACGTGGATTTCGTCAACATTTCATCAGTAACAGGTGTGTAACATATCTCCATCATAGACTAGGATGGCTAAAAGCCGAAATAATCGAAACTGTGCTAAGTGACCGATCAATAGGGACCGAAAAAAATCAGGCTTGAAAGGAAATAAGAGTAACCAAATACTTTGTTGTGGTCACATTGGGAATTGGCGATAGCAAAATTGCAGAAGGTGCAATTTCGAGCGTTTTGGTAAGTTGGGCTGCAATGGGCCAAGGCAGGGCCAATGGGCTTCCGAGCCCAAAATTTGAATATGTTCATAAAAGACTTTCTGGTAACTTGAATAATAAAAACTTGGTAAAGTCGGTAAACTAAAACCTAAAAATTGGGCTTAACGGACTTATCGACGATATTGGACATAGTAAGGCCCATTAGGGGATCCAGGCTAAAAAGGGCAAAATTGGAAATTTGGCTTAAGTGGACTTCCGTGGTTAGTTAGGGACTGTTAATTTATCAGACTTGCATAAAATCTCTGAAAATATGAAAAAGGACTAAAATACCCTTAAATATGGAAAATTACCAAAATACCCCTAGGGGTAAAAAGACTATTATACCCCTAGGGTCAATTCTGTATGAAATGTATGATGTTATGTATCTGCATGAGTTAATTATTAATATGAATATATCTGATGCATGAGATGCTATATATTGCATGCTAGTATGATTATCTGTTGCATGGGGTATGGGTTTATGATGGAGGAAGCGTTCTGGCAGCCTCGCTGCAATCTGGTGGCCTCGCCACATATTTTCTGGCAGCCTCGCTACAATCTGGTGGCCTCGCCACAATATTTATATCTGGTGACCTCGTCACAATATCTGGCAGCCTCGCTGCAAATATATCTGGCAGCCTCGCTGCAAATGTTATCTGGCAGTCTCACTGCAAATTATATCTGGCAGCCTCGCTGCAAATATCTGTGGTGTGTAGCGGTTGGGTGGGTCGAGTAGTCTCCCCACATGGTGTAAGGCTGGTACGGAGGTGTTAAGGATGGATCTGGGTTGGGTTTCTGTTTGCATAATGCTTATATCTGATCTGTTTCTGTTATGGGCCTTTTGGGCTTAACCTGATTCCTGTAATGGGCCAAGGCCCAATTAAATCTGTTTCTGAGGCTTGATCCGTTTTGGCCTATGGTTGAGATAATGTTGCACACTGAGTTGTCAAACTCACCCTTTTTAATTAATCTCTGCAAGTAACCCTCAACCATAGTGGGCTTGGAGCTGCGAGAGATTCGGAGTGGCCACAGTGACTGCAATAAAACTGGTTTTCATTTATGTTTTAGTATTTTAATTTTTATGTTAATTTTTGGGTTTTAATGTGTAATAAGGCCGCTATTAAATTTTCTTTTTGGGTTTTAACTTTCTAAAGGATTTGGTTCGTACTTTATCGAAACTGCTAGATATAAGCTGCGCGGGTTTCCAAAACCTTAATAACGTTTTCAAAATAACGTTTATAAAATTTAAACAATCTTGAATAATGACAACTTAAAGTAGTTTTAACAAGAACTTTTCTCACCTTGCTAGTTTTACAAAATATCACCTATGTCTCAACATGTTTTAAAAGGTTATAAGCGTAGTTTAGGATCATGTGATGCACCAGATCTGGTCATAACGTCCAGACCGGGTTTGGGGTGTTACAATATAAGAATCTAACAATTATTGTAACATGCACCATTTACAATAGAAAGGGAGATTCTTACCTGCTCCAAAACTTTAAGATACGCATTCTCTACAGCAATGTCCAAAACATAACTTAAATAACAAGATACGGCAAAAGGAGTGTTTAGGAAATTTACCGTTACCACTCGAAGGAATAGTCTCTAAGCAAGCCAAAACCATATTTTTTTCTAAAATGCAAAATGGAGTTTCCACCACCCACAACTAGTCGATGGAAACAACGGAAAAATTCTAAAATAAAAATGTAGTCTTCCTTTATCGTATAATTTATACTTAAAGAAAATTTAAAATAAATTATTCTCTAACTGATCACTGTTCATGCAAACACAAATCCATTAACCACTTTTATAATAAACGGGCCATGCACAAGTACTCATTGATCAGAGGGACCCCCTTGGTTCCCTCCCCACCTAAGATTGGGGTGATCTCGCTCCTTGAATTTTTGTTTTACGGTACGGGTTATATCCCCTATTACCTCAGTAGTTGGCCTTCACCGTTAGCCCTACATTTGAGCTAGTTAGAAGGGGCTGATTGGGAGCTTGCGATCATGCCGAGCTCATTTCTATATACATTCCATATTCACAAATACAAAGAAATCAACCACAACATCAAGTAATTTCTTTAATGTAGATAAGAATCTAACAACTATTGTAACATGCACCATTCACAACAAAAAGGGAGATTCTTATGTCCTTCAAAATTTTAAGATAAGCTTTCTCTACAACAATTTCCAAATCATAACTTAAATAACAAGCTATGGACAAGAGTGTTTAGGATATTTGCCGTTACCACTCGAAGGAATAGCCTCTAATCAAGCCAAAACCATAATTGTTCTAACATGAAAATGGAGTTTCCATCACCCAAAACTAGTCGACGGAAACAAAAGAAAAATTTTGAAAAAAAAAAATGGAGTCTTCCTTCACTGTATAATTTATACTGGAAGAAAATTTAAAATAAAATATTCTTTAACAAATCACCGTTCATGCACATGCAAATCCACTAAACATTTCTATAACCGAGGGCTTAAATGGGCCATGCACGAGTACGCTTTGTTTAGAGGGACCCCCTTTGTTCCCTCCACACCTAAGATTAGGGTGATCTTGCCACCCTGAATTATAGGTTTTAGAGTACAAGTTTTAGAGTACGGAGCTTGCGATTTTACCGAGCTCATTTCAAGTAGATTAAGCCTCTCGAGGATTTGTTTGATATTGTCCTTATTACCAACCGCATTCACGGTCAATTGCTTTGCTCAGTATGTGAACCGCTTAGCCGACCACATATAAGAATTCATTACAATATCCTCAATGAGTTGGCAACCTTCAACATAAGTTGTCAACATGAATGCCCCTGCAGACGCTCTGTCAAGGCTAGGTCACAAATTTTCATCTAGCCCATTATAAGAAGTTTGTAATTGTAACTAATCATGTAAACCATGGTAATGACATTTACATAGCATAAGTTTGAAATGCTCCCATGCTTCATATAATGACTCTTCCTTGAGCTATCGAAAGTTGGTAATGTCCATTCTGAGCTTCATGGTTTTACTCAGAGGGAAATATTTTGCCAAAAACTAACACGTTAGCTCATCCTATGTGATTATCGAGTCCATCAGCTGAAAATACAACCACATGAAATCATTATTACCAAAAAATAAGGGAATAACCTAAAACATATGGCGTCATTAAATATCCCGTTATATTAAAAGTATCAAATATGGTTAGAAAATTCTTAAGGTTCTAGTGCGAGTCTTCATTCATCAATTCTTAGATTTGAAGATTCTCTTGTTTCATTTGAATCATGATCGGCTTGTTCTCAAAATTATTAGCATTAATCGTCAAACGATTAATGCTTCCTCGAACAACATCTAGATAAGGCATGGCGTAATCATGCAACATTCGTTCACCCATTGGTATTTGGTGTGGTAGTGGTGGACATTCTTTTGCTCATGGATCATTATAGGGTGGTCTATTGGTGGAGGTTGGGCTCCTCTCGGAAGTTGACCCCTTCTAGCATGTGTCAAGATTCTTTCTGGCTTCAGTTCAAATGGTATGATCCCTTATTGGTCCAAGTCATACACTACCTCCTACAAGCAAAAAGATTACACAATCAGTAAAATTTTCAAACAAAATAACAAGCAAAGAAACAAAGTAAAAATTTGTATCTATAAACCTAGCTTTTGTCAATTATCTCTCTACAAAGCATACAACAAAACTAAAAATCACTCAATCTCGCACTGACTCCCTCAATGAGGCCAACAAACAAACAATGTTTTCAAATTTGTAGAAAGCCAAAACGGCATCGATACTAATTATAACATCGATACCTACCATAAAAGTATTAGTATTTATTCTTTTTGTATCGATACCTAGTTCCAAAATATTGGTATTTAAATTGCATTTGATTATTTTAAAATTATTTGTTGCATTTTGTAGCTCGGGTTTGGCAATCAAACTGGGTGGGGGCGTTATAAAGTTAGTAGAATTAAGATTACAATTCTTAAACAATTCACTAACATTGATTTACACTGATGAGGTTCAATGGTTTTAGATTACAAACCAAGTTTGTTGGGTTCAAAGTTATGGATGATTTTTTTTATGTATTTCACTGTAAGTTATGCATCACCATCTTACTGGAAATTAAAGTCGAGATTTTCATTTCCAAATCAAAGGCAACAAGTACAATAAAAAAAAGACAAGTCATTAGTTATTACTTGTGCGTACAGGGTTAGCTAACAACTCTCCTTCTTCTTCATCATATCCTTAAAATAAGATCTTTAGGAGCAGAGTTGGTCTCAGTAAGGTCCTCAGGGAGGTAAAAACTATTAAAGTTCTTTAATTTTTCTTTAAATTCCTCCCAGGTTGCTCTAAAAGGGAAATGAACATCAAAATCTAGCTAAACACCAGTTAGTCACTAAGAGCATCAAAATTTACTTTGCAAATATCAAAAGGACCACCTGCTACTTGAGCATACAAAAGGAAGTTAGCCTTTAAATCTTGCAAATATTCTTGGGGATTTTACATAGTATCTCTCTTATATTTCTCCAAGGCTTCTTCATGGCTATTCGCTGAATTAGAAATTGCAACCTTATATTCTTCATCCATTTTCTTTAAGCTAGTTTCCAAAACTATTTTATCAACTTGCTCACCTACGATCACCCCATGTAACCTTTCAACATCATTTTCAACAATGGTAAGACGTTCTTCTAGCCTTATATTTTGCTCCAATAGTCTCCTATTTTCTTTAGCTAAGTTGGCATAGTGTTTGCATGCTTGTGCTAGTGCTTCCATAGTGGATTGGTACATATTTTCATCTTTCTTCCTTCTAATTTCTACCTTGTTTACACATTCAATGAGTCCCAGGCTAGCAATACATGCTTCATTCAACAGCAGTTGTAAGGAAACTACTAACTATTACAATGAAGGTTTCCTTGTGTCACTAGATGACTCACTTAATTCACTTGGGCAAGAAAGCCCTTTTGTTTCTTCAGGCAGGAGATTATTCCATTGATCCATCATTTCATCAAGACTGAAAGGAAACTTCTTCACACTGAGTTGCTCACGCAAAGAGAATAAGGTCCTTGTTACACCACCAGGAGTATGGAACTTCATAGAGCCACGAAGGGGGCCATAAGCGATAATGATCCCAAAGGCATCACCATTAACTAATGTTGGTGGTCGTGGGGAGTTAATGGGAGAAACCATAGGAGAAGGATTTATAGAATCAACTATGCTAATAGGAACAACATTAGCAAATGTTCAGGATGATTCCCCCTTTTGTTTCGACAAAGTTCTTCCTATGGGCTACTTTATTCTTTGCTACTTAAAACTATATTGGTGGCTCCTACAATAGTTTTTCACTTCTTCCTACTATTTGTACTACCTTCACCAACATTAGTATCAAGAGGACCACCTTTCATAAAGCATCATATGTCCATATATTTGTCTATATCCCTTGATAAGTTAGTGGATTCTTCAGAACTATATTCAGTGCCTTGAGTTGTGCTTGCACCACCAACAATTCTTAAATCAACACCGCTAGTTAACAAAAGGGGTTCTCATCACTTTCTACATTCGTTGAAGGTTGCGAAGACTAAGCGCAAGGCTTTAGTTTACAAAAATTATAAAAAGTATTACAAGGCTCATCTTTATTTCCCAAAAATATGATAGTCAATTCATCAGTTGTCCCGTGAGGCCACACAAACTATGCAAAAAGAACCAATGATGTTTGCCTCATTATTCGTATCAACTTATCTCCATCCATTAGGGCTCAAATTTAAAAGATGATACCGAAAAACATTTATTACGGTTAATATTTCTTCTAAGTCCAGCCTAGTTTTGATATTATGTCTCGCCTTCTCAAGCACATGTCTTTGTTAGGCAATAACCATTTAGTGGGGAAATCAAAGCCACTACTAAGCTTGTATGTGACTCATATTTATATTTGTAGCGATTGATACGAATATTAGAAAATTTGTTGTTGATAATAGACTTCACGTCTTCGCGGGGGGTCAAATAAAAGAAACTATTCGAACCCCCTCAGTTGTAGGCATTCAATTGGTATACCTTTGAAAGATGGCAAACAATGACACTTCATCACATTGACCACATTCAATGAAATACACTAGCCAACCACCAAGAAAAACCAAATAGTTGGTTGGGAGCTCTCCTATAGTCATTAAGGAGATGACAAAAGAAAGGATGAAGGGGTAATTGAAATCCCACTTCTAACACATGTAATGGAAGTAAAAAACTACCATTACTAGTGATGCTCAAACGGTACGATCCTCCAGGAATAGAAAAATCATAAGCGAAATTTGGAATTTTAATTCTTTAAGCAACTAGAACTGTAACAGCCCATTTTTCGCTAAATCAGAACAATAGTTTCAGAATTACAAATTTAAAGTCAAAAAAGTATTTTTAATATTAATTTACATGTTTATAGCATGAAAGCATGAACGTGTAAAATTTTCGTGAATTTATTTTATTGATTGAATGCTTAATTCAGTAAAAATGATTAAATCGCATAAAATGAAAAGTTGATGTTCTCATAGTTGAAAGTGCTTATTTGCTATGAATTATTACTTTGGAGGTCCTTATGATGGAATTAGACCATTGGTTTTATGAATGGACATATATGGACATTTATTAAGCATATTTTGACGTTTTAATAAAGGGTAAATAAGTAAAATAATAAATTTAATTAAGTAAAATAACCAAAAACGAGTTGTCATCTTTGTTTTATCCATTCCACCACCAAAATTAAAAGAGAAAGGAAGCCATGGATGCATTTTCAGGTTTAGCCAAGCTTTGTTCATACATGTAAGTCTATTTTGTTCGGTTTTTGATGATTTCTATGTTTTTATGATTATTGTAACTAGTACTAGCTACCCCAGGGACTCTTTTGCAAAATAGTTAAAGATTTCAATAGTTGCAATTGATGATAGTATGTATTCTTTGATGTTTGATGATGAAATATGAACATTGGTTGATAATTTTGCAAGTTTTGTTAAGTGATTTTGAGCGAAAATATTAAATTATGAAAAGATGAAAATGTGTGGTTAATTATGTGAAAAGTTGATAAATATGGAATGCTAGGGGTATATTAGTAATTCGGCTAAGCATGGGTGTTCTGAAATTCCATGAATTTGTGATTTTTTTGAATAAGGACTAAATTGTAAAGATGTGAAAATATATGGGCTAATGTGTAAAAGTGCTCAAATGTATGATTTAGATTAAATTGAATGAATAAATGATTAAATAAGCTAAATTTCGTTACATATAGATCAAGAAAAGAAGAATTCGAACTTAGATTAGGGGAAAAATAAAGTGATTGAATAGTTGGTCCAACTCGTCATTTCCACATCCAAGGTAAGTTCGTATGTTAATAAATGTTGTTAAATTGTGTTATAAATTTCACTATTAATGTTGAATTAAATTATAATACTGCTTGGATATGAGTACGAACATAATCCATAGAGTACAACAGTTGAAAGTCCCGTATGACCCTTAGGAATAGTTTAGGATGCAAATGTCATGACATTAGGGCTACCGAGATCTTGTGTAAGACCATATCTGGGATATGGCATGAATATTATATTTCGCGTAAGACCATATCTGGGATATGGCATCGATATTATAATTCGTGTAAGACCATAGCTAGGCTATGGCATCGATATGAGATTACATGTAAGACCATATCTAGGATATGGCATTGTATTGATATCTGTGATTCCTAAGTATCCTTTAGCGATTCCGAATGGTTCAAAGGGCATAGTCAAGACGAGAATGAAAGTACGATTGAATTAAGTGATATAGGCACATACAGAACTTATGAGAGTATCAAATGAAGGTAACTTGGTGAATTCATATGTAATCATGTATATGCCATAAGAAAGGTTTGTGTATAGATATGTGTTATGTCATTATATGTCTATTTGGTTGAATTGCATTCATTTGATATCTTAAGTTTACTATCATACGAGCTTACTAAGCTATAAAGCTTACTTTGTTTTATTTTCTGTAACGCCCCAAATTTTGGGCCTAGAAGTATTGGGCCTTGAGTTTTGGATCGGTTAAAAAGTGGCTTAAATAATTCAAATGTGTTATTTTGGAGTGTTTGGAGGGTACTATGAAGTCCTAGGTTCAAGTTAGGCCATAGGAAAAATTTTGATTTTTAGCCTTAGTGGAACCCTAATCTCAAGTTGTATGACTCTTAAATAAATCAGGGTAAAATAAGGCACAAAAAGGAGTATGGTGTAGTGGTAAAGTGGTGCCACTTAGGGGACAAGGAAGTGACGCCATAAAGGAAGCAAAGGGGTCCAAGGTTCAAGTCTTGGCTCTTGCAATTTATTTTGGTTTTTCTTTTAAATAAATCTGGAAGCGAGTAGGTGGGTTTTAAAGTTAAATATGTTGGACTTATGACACAAAGGAGCTTGTGTCCTAGTGGTGGTGGCATGACATGGTTATTAAGAGGACTATGGTTCGAATCCCTTTGCACACAAAGGTTGATTATTTTGCTAATGCTTTAATTTTAGGGGATTGATGGAGAATCCCACATCGGGAAGCTAACATGAGAATAGGTGAGGAGTTGGATTTAAATATAGCAAACCATGAGGAGAGTAGGCATACCTTGTGGCATGTTGGTTTGGGTTACACCCCCTGGGGAGTCAATGGTGCGATTCTTGTTGGCTTCTGGGCATAGCAGTGCTCAAAGCGTAGATTAACTTTAGATACCTATCAGGTGTGTACTTCACACTACTCTAACTGTAGAACGGCAAACGCCAGAATGCCGAAATGGGTCATGCGGGCCCAATGGGCCCGTGGGCCCAATCGGGAAAATTGTATGATTGTGTAGCAAATATTGGACTAGACTAGGTGAATCTCATATATATGGCTAGTTTTGGGCTAAAGGGCCACACAAGCGTGTGGGCCCACTGGGCCGAGAACAGGCCTTGGGCCCTTTTGCAACGTTATCTCTGTTTAGAATACTTGAGTCGCTCGAGGCAACTGTAGACTTTTTGAGGGACTAATAAAATTACTAAAATGCCCTTGTAGGGTAGAATTACTATAATACCCTCGATTTGTAAAATTACAGAAATACCCCCAATTTACAAAATTACCGAATTACCCTCGACTTGCAAAATTACAGAAATACCCTCGATTTGTAAAATTACAAAAATACTCCCGATTTGTAAAAGTACTATTTTACCCCTAATTTGTAAAATTATCATTTTACCCCTGATTTGTAAAGTTAATGTTTTGTAAAATTATCGTTTTACCCCTGATTTGTAAAGTTATCGTTTTACCCTTGATTTGTAAAGTTACCGTTTTATCCCTGATTCGTAAAGTTACCATTTTAACCCTGATTTGTAAAGTTGTCGTTTTACCCCTGATTTGTAAAGTTACCGTTTTACCCCTGATTTGTAAAGTTATTGTTTTCCCCCTGATTTGTTAGAATTACCATTTTACCCTTGGTTTACAAAATTACAGAAATACCTTAGTTTACAAGTTACAAAATTACCCCAGATTTTAAAATTACCGAAATATCCCTAATTTACGAAATTACCAAAATACCCTTGGTTTGTGAAATTATCGAAATACCTCTGGTTTGTGAAATTACCAAAATATCAAAATACCCCTATAGGGTAGAATTACCGAAATACCCCTACAGGGTAGAATTACCGAAATACCCCCTGTAGGGTAAAATTACCAAAATACCCCTGTAGGGTAGAATCACAGAAATACCCCGTAGGGTAGAATTATCGAAATACCCCTGTAGGGGAGAATTACCAAGATACCCCTGTGGGGTAAAATTACCATTTTGTCCCTAGGGTGTTAAATGACTGTTTTGCCCTTGTGGGCAAGTGATTGACTTGGACTGTATGTTTGACGGATTTGATGTGTTCGTATGATAGAGATTTGACTGACGTGATCGCGGTTGTGTGATTGATATGTTTTAATATGTGTTTAAATGACTGATACTGAACATGGCCATTTTGCATACATGTGTGATGATTGAGCATAACATACACGACATATTGGGTTGGGACATTGATTTGGAGGAAGTTTTGTGCTAGTGGTTTTGCCACGTATTCTGATTCTGGTGGCTTCACCATATTATCTGTTATTAGTAGCATGGATGCGTCATTGGTGTGTAGGGCTGGGTGGGTTGAGTTCTTCCCCCACATGGTGTGTTGGGTTGGTACGGGTGGTGTGATGGCTGGACTGGGTTGGGATTGCATTCGCATATTGTTCTGATTCTGCTATAGGCATGGCACACTCTGTTCTATATAGGGCTAAGGCCCAGACTAATTTGTTCTGTGTGGGGCTTTGGCCCAGTCTGTTCTTCATATCTATATTATACTTATACTGATTCTGATTCTGTTAACTGATTCTGATTCTAATTCTAATTTTGAAAATGTTTCTGATTCTATAATGGGCTAAGGCCCATCTACTACTGTCTGTTATAGTGGGCTAAGGCCAATTGATACTGGAATTGTAGCAGGGCTAGGGCCCAGGCTTTTAATTCTTTTGTATGACTAATTGCTCGTTTTATTTGGTAGGGGATTACACACTGAGTTTTCATAAAACTCACCCTGCTTAATAATTTTGTAGGTAATCCCTAGCTTTAGGAGGATTAGTGCTGCGAGGGACTCGGAGAAGGCCACACATTGCATATGCTCTGTCTTGATTTACTTTTAAGTACTTTATTCCTGTTTGGGTTGTAATAAGGCCTTTTAAACTTTCTGGTTTTTACATTTGGGATTTTACTTTATAATTGCTAGAAGTCGGACATGGTTGCTCCAAAAAGACAACTATATTTCAAAATATCACGTTTCCGCAACTAATTTAAATTAGGCTTCCGTAACAATTAAGGTTTTAAAGGTAATAACATTTTATAAGAGAACGTCTTCTAATAAACCACGTTTTAAAAATATGCATACAAAATTCGAGATTTTACACAAGTTTTAAATGGCAACAAGTTCTCATAAGAAGGGTTTTCAATGGAAACAAGGCTTTTGAAAAAACACCTCAATGTGACACGCCAGATTTGGGCCTAACTTCTAGGCCAGGTTTGGGGTGTTACATTTTCTATGTTTTATACTGTTTCAAAGCTAGCTATCGAATGTCTATTTGGTACTCTTAAGACTGTGTATATATGGTATATGGCATGTATAGGCTATGGTCATTTGGTATGTAACGCCCTAATTTTCAGATCTCTCTTGGATTGTTCTTTATCTGATAAAATGTTTAAACTCTGGTATTTGGATGTGTAATGCATGTTTGGGGAGTGTTAATGGGCCTATGGAAGGCCCAGGTGATGGCCAAAACTCGGGTAAAATTTTGTATTTTTGACTTAGGAGATAGGGGGCCTTGGAAAGTAGGTGTTATGACAAAATGTGTGTGAGATGAGACACAAGCTAGCCAGTGGTGGAGTGGCAATGTGACGCCACTTAGGAGCTATAAAAGTGGCACCTAGATAAGTGGAAAGGCCAAGGTTCAAGTCCCAGAGGATGCAAATGGGGCATTTAATTTTTGTGCATGGGAAGGTAAGAGTTTGAAGCAGAGTAAAACTCTGCTTGGAAGAAGTTTGAATCGGTCATAGGAGTGAATCAAGGAGTAGGTTGAGGGGATTAAAATTTTGAAAATAGTGCCCGGCCAGAGGACTCTTGGTAAAGCAATTTCGACTCTTTGCTTTAGGGAATTGCTTTCGGCTTTAGGCTCTTGTAAGTGCCGAATCTCCTTTGGGTTTTCATTTTTGGATGCTTTCTTTGCTTAGCTGAATAGGATAAGGTGCTATAGGGTTCTCTCGTTCACTCTTTCTTTGCTAGAAGCCGAACACAAGCCCTCAAAACTTCCTCTATGCCTTTTCTTTGCAAAACCGAACACTCCTCTCCTCTCTCTTTCTTTTTTACCACTTTTTTCTTTATTGGCTCTTCAAAAACAAAACCACCTTTGCTGAATCCCTCTCCTCATCACCACTCTCCCCTATATTTTCCTTCTTTTCATTCATTCTCTTCTCCTAAATTCTTTTCTAAACAACACTTGTTGCCGTTCTTCTTTTAAAGCCGAGTTTGTCACGACTTTCTTTCAAAAGCCGAAACACCCCTTCTTGCCGAAACCAACTTCTCCTTGTTTCCTTGATTTCTTCTATAAGCCGATTTCTTACCTGTCATCTCCCTTATTGCCGAATCATCTCACCCATTTTATTGGTTGACACGACAAGGACACCATACCACTTATTCAAAAGCCGAAAGCATCTCCTTCTAACCATTCAAAAGCCGAATATCTCTAGAGCCACTTTTGTGTCGTTAGAGCTAGATTTACTGTAGATCTAGTATAGATCTGAGTTAGTGGAAGCGTGGAAGCAATATTCTTCGAGTGGAAGCATCGGTAAGCGATCTAATCACTAAGTACATTCGTTTATCAGCATCATAAAGAAAAGCCGAAACCCCTAGATCTTTAGGGGCATGTCGACATTGTTTATAAGATTCTAATGCTATGGTTTGATTCTTTTATGCATTGGATAGCAAGGAAAGGTGATCAAACAAGGAGTTGAAGGCTACAATTCATTTAGACCTAGTTCTTATTTCGGCAGCAAGGTAAAGGCTTTTAGGGACTTAGGCCATGTTGGCCGACTTTGGTAAGAAGATTATGGCTTATTGATTAGCGAGTTTTAAACTAACACTTTAGTAATCAACTGTAGGCTTTCGAACGTGGATCTCGTCGTCACTTCATCCGTTAACAGGTGTGTACCATATCTCCACTCTAGACTAGAACGGCAAAGGCCGTAGTGACTGAAAAGTGACCGAAAACTGACCGAAAGTGACCGAAAAATTGGTATTGGGAAGATCTGTGAGTAACCGTTTACTCTGTTATGGCTAAACATAGAATTGATGCTGATAGAATTGCAAAGTGTGCAATTTCGAACGTTTTGGTAAGTTGGGTTTTGATGGGCCAAATATGGGCCCAATGGCATTCCGAGCCCACACCAGTAAAAAATTGTCATTAAGGGCATTCTGGCGGTATTTTGAGAATAAATTGTTAAAATTAACAATCTAAACGTTAAAATTGGGATTAACGGGCTTAAGACGTTAATGGACTTAGTAAGGCCCAATAGGGGTTCTGGGCTAAAAAGGGCAAAATTGGAAACTAAGGTTAAAAGGACTTCTGTAAACACCAATGGTCTAATAAGTACTTGGACTTGTATTAAATTCTTAAAAATCTAAAAAAGGACTAAAATACCCCTAAGTATGGAAATTACCATTATACCCCTAGGTGTAAAATGACCTTTATACCCCTGGGGTAAATTCTGTATGAAAAGTATGATTTTCTGTTTCTGTATATCATATCTCATAATATATGAATATATCTGATGCATGAGATTTTGTATGTTGCATGCCATAGTATGTTATATCTGTTGCATGGGGTATGGGCTTTTATGATGGAGGAAGCGTTCTGGCAGCCTCGCTGCAATTTGGTGGCCTCGCCACATATATCTGTTCTAGTGGCCTCGCCACATGTATCTGTATCTGGTGACCTCGTCACAATATCTGGCAGCCTCACTGTAAATTTCTATGGTGTGTAGCGGTTGGGTGGGTCGAGTAGTCTCCCCACATGGTGTAAGGCTGGTACGGGGGTGTTATGGATGGATTTGGGTTGGGCTTTCTGTTTGCATATTATATCTGATCTGTATCTGTTATGGGCCTATGGGCTTAACCTGATTTCTGTAATGGGCCAAGGCCTAATTAAATCTGATTCTGAGGCTTGGTCTATTTTGGCCTATGGTTGAGATTATGTTACACACTGAGTTACCAAACTCACCCCTTAATTTCATCTCTGCAGGTAACCCTCAACCATAGTGGGCTTGGAGCTGAGAGGGATTCAGAGTGGCCATAGCATCTGCAAGTTCGGTTCTCATTTTATTTTAAGTTTTTTATTCTGCTATTTTGGGTTTTAATTGTAATAAGGCCGCTATTTAAATTTCTTTAATGGTTTTATTTTCTTTAACGGTTTAATTTATTTTTACCGAAACTGCTAGTTATAGGCTGCGCGGGTTTTTCAAAATCTAGAGAATGTTTTCAAAACTTAACGATTTCAACAAATGGATAACCTAAAGGCTTAGCAAAAAGTCATAAATTTGGATGAAAGTCCATGTGACGCACCAAATCTGGCCATAACGTCCAGGCCGGGTTTGGGATGTTACATGGTATGTTTTTTAGTTATGAAATATAGCTTTGTGATTTGGCTAGTAAATGATGTAAGGTTTGATATGTATTTAGTCATATAAGTTGGCTTATTTTGTGAATTTGGTAATGTAGTGACAATGAGTTATGTTGTTCATGTGGCTATTTTGGTAAGTGATGGATATTTGAATTGCTTGGTTGTGGTTGGTTTGAATAATGATAAGGTTGATTTATAGGACAAGTTATATTTATATATGTGAATTATGGCTAGTGAAACATATTGAATTGGTATGAGTTTGATTGGGTAAAAGGTTAGGAATTGACTGAAGTTGATATGGCATGAGTTGTGCATTTGAATTGATGATGTTTTGGATGTCCATTTCTATCTTGATTTGGCACCAAATGTGCTTGTGTAGGTGTGTGCAAATGGGGTGGCAAAATGGCTTAGTAAATAGCCTATTTTTGTCTACACGGGCAGAGACACGGGCGTGTGTCTCAGCTATGTGTGACACATGGTCATAGTACATGGTCGTCTGTCCCCTGGTGTTGACATTAAAAGTAAGTCAGTATGTACCACACAACCTCACACATGTGCGTTTAACTAGTCGTGTGGCATATGTCAGTTTATCCTATAGGTTTGGCAAGCCCTAGCACATGGCTGGGCACACGGGCATGTGTGGCCATTTTTAATAGGCACACAGGCTAGACACACGAGCATGTGGTCAGCCATGTGACCTAAGTCAGAGAGTTACACGGGGTAGGACACAGTCTAAGACATGGCCATATGATCCCATTTCGAATATCCACACGGCCTGTGACATTTGGTGGCCGTGTGAGACACACGGCCTACTCACACGGGCGTGTGTCCCCTATTTTCATGAAAATTTTCTCAGTTTCCTAAAATTGTTCTGAGTTATTGATCTAGTCCCGAGCCACATCTAAAACATGTTTAAGGCCTCAAAGGCCCTTATAAGGGACAATGTGAACGTATTTGATTGTAATATGCTTATGTATGCAAATTTATGACAAATGGAAGTATGTTTGTGTTATAAGTTTAGTAATGCCTCGTAATCCTGTTCTGGCAATGGATACAAGTTAGGGGTGTTACAAAAACTCAGTGCATTTCTTCTTCTTTTGTTATACAAAAATATGTTTTTGCTTCTACGACATTCCTTGCTTCTTGATGTCGCAAAGTGTTACCCGGAATAACACGATACTACGTTTGGTTCTAGCCATACTTCACTGGTGAAATAAAAAGAAAAGTCGAGAATACAAGGGAAATTTTAGAGAGACTAACTTTGAAATTATCCTTTTCAGCTACGATTCCTCTTCAAATTTTTTCAACTTGAGTAATGTGATTTCTAGGGCTGGGTTAACTCCTTTTTAAAAAAACACTCTCATTCTTTGATGATTCAAATGCCCAATAGTGGGAGAGCGATCAACTGTAAATAGTATTTTTTTATACACGTGGTTAAATGTGAGTTGCATGATAAAATGTAAAATGTACTTGGCAAGTTTTATTTTTTATACCCACAAAAACAAGTTCCAAGAAGAGTTACTCTATAACTCTTCCTTGAACTAGATGAGGGACAGGTTGTTACAATACTTGTTATGACTGGCCCAAATCCGTGTAACACCCCAAATCCGGCCCAGACGTTATGGCCATATTTGGAAGTGTCACATAAAAGTGCCTCGTAATCATGTACTTATCACGTCTTGGTTTGATATAAAACCTTTGTAGTTTGATAAAAATCATTTTCCCGTCTATCTTGATTAATCCAGACATAAAAATAGGTTACTTTTGAAAACATGTTTGGTTGCTTGTAACCTCTTATTTGCATCGTAATCGTGAGGCTTTGAGAACACAACTATCTTTTGTTAAAATCCCCGCCCTAGAGCTAGTAGATTTTAAGTAAACCAAATAAACCCATTACTTTAGTTTAAAAACTTACTTAACGGCCTTATTACAACCCAAAATAAAATAATAACTAAACTAAATTTAAATTCAAAAAATCAAAGAAGCGAAGTGTGGTCGTCTCCAAGTCCCTCGTAGCACCGAACCGCCTATGCATCGGGATTACCTGTACAGTAAAATAAATGGGTGAGTATACGAATACTCCATGTGTTACTGTGCATAACAGTGTTACAAAAACAAACTGGCCCTGAGCCCTTTTCAGCACAGTATAGCATGCAATCCAAAATCCTACCCAATCCAGCCTCTACACTCCATCTCCGTCCAGCCCATCACTCCACGTGGGGATATAATCGACCCACCCAGCCCAACACCCCATAGTGTAGTACCGACGTGGCACTACCAAATAATTGCATTAGTGCTGCCAGGATATCAGGCTATAAGCCCTCAGAACAGATGCAGCGAAGCTGCCAAAATAGTACACTTCCTCCTTACACATAAGCCCAACCCCATGCAATGCAACATACTTAATGACATGCAAAAATAGCCCACATAGCGCATACATAGCATTTCATGGTCTAAATAATCATTCAAAGAGTGCACAGGGTCAAATCAGTCATTTCACCCCTAGAGGGTATTTCGATCATTTTGCCCCTTAGGGGCATTTTGGTCATTTACCAGTGCGGGCCTAATTATGCAAAAGCCCATCAGTGGCCCCGTGATCGTCTAGCGACACATGCGGCCAGACAGTCTAGAAACTCAATTATGGCCTAGGGCCCGCCTAGCGGGCCCACGGCCTATCGAGCCCATTCGGCCCATCTCGGCCCAATTCATGAAACTGCTCGTGATAGCCGTTTTTTGATGTAGGGCCACAATCCTTAGCCTCGGCCAATCACATGGGCATTTGTACGCCCATATGGCCAATGTTCGATTCGTCGGCTTTTTGGCACTTGAGGTTTCGGTATTTCGCCTTCGGGATTTAGTTGTGTGGTTAACACACCTGTAACGTAATAGTCGCTCAACGCTTCTAAAATCTGAGCACCAACAGGGGAAAACGATCACTTGCATGAGATAAAGATTTGGCCCTTGCTCCCCTTAAACAAGTCGATCCCCCAAGATTAGAAAGCATCCCCGGTGAAATGGAGTCAAAGTTCGACTCTAACCAAAACCACTAGATTTGGCCGAAATCTACCCCTTTCACCTTACGAAACCAAGATGATTCGGCTAGAGAGAAAACAAGAAGATATAGGAGAAAGAAAGTATCAGTCGGCTAAACAAGAGAAGGAAGAATCGACTTATGAGAAGTCAGCTTTGACACTAGATGTGAAGCAAGTTGCAGTCGGCTAAGGCAATGAGTCGGCTATTAGCAAATGAAGGAGAATCGGCTACCAATGAAGAACGAGTAGAAAGGGATGAAGAATAAGGGAGGCTCGATTTACAAAGACAAACCGAATGGGATAAGAGAAATTGAGAACAATATATGAAAGAGAGAATAAATGTCGGCAATGGAAGAAATATACCCACATCAAGTTTCAGCTCTTAAGCGAAAGGCATTTGATTGTCCAACATTAATGAAACAAGGCTTGAGAAGTAAATTTGGCTCTTAGCAAAGCCAAATATAGAACAACTTAGGTACCGAAAAGATTAGAGTCAAAAGAAAATCAACACAAAACCTACTCGATTGGTCACACAAAAAGAGGCAAAAAAAAAGACAAAGTTACCAAAAAACTAAAGCCAACCTAACCAAATTCGGCACTAGATGCCTAAGACCGGATTTGTCACCTAAGAGTCCCAATTTTGGCACAACACTCTTTTCCCATTCAAATTCCCCACTTCACTCTACAATATCCTCCTCCAACCGTACCAAACTCATCCAAATCCCATGATCTTCTCCCTTTGACCAATTCCCTAACCACCATAAAGGAATTCCACCATAACTCAAACTCCAAGCGGCCTAGTTACAAAAATAAACCTCCCTTCTACTCCATCTGCGCCTCGAACCCAAGTTCTCCCTACTTCCCCAAAGGCGCCACCACCTTTCACTCCCTGTAGTGCCACTTTGCCACTACACCATTGCTTTCTTTTTGTCATATTTCACACACTAAAATTTAAAATGCTTCCTACCTCACGTTAATACCCCTTAAACTCAAAAAGAAAAAATCCTCCATAGGCCAAGGCTCAAACCCAGGCATTCCTAGAGACCCCCAAACACCCCTAACCCACCAAGCCAGTACAACACTCATGCAATCATGCTATTTCATGCACAATAAAGATTCAAATTGTCAAGGCGTTACAATCCGAATGGGTTCGGGCTGGATAGGCCAGTTTCCATCGAGCTCGGACATCAACCTCACAGATTCAGCTCACAAACCGAGCTCACATGATAATGAGTGTTTGTAGGATAGGAACCTATATTCTCCTGTGAAGTCACACATGATATTTCGCATAAGACTACACAAACATATGTTAAGTCTAAGGTAGTGTGACACCATGAATTATTTGTTCCTATTTTTGTAAAATTTTGACACAAATATTTGTCTACTTCAGTGGTTAAGGGTTTGGGTGTGTGTGTGAGGTCCCAAGTTCAAGCCTTACCTTGGGTAAATTTTGGTATTTTTCTGACTTAAGCCTTATCCTTGCTTAGTGGGTTTATATTTGATTAATTGTAACACCATATCAAAATGGGCCTGCTCACCATTGGACCAGCTCACCAAGCTTACTTAGCAATCTCTTCCAAGCTGGCCTTACTCGAACTCAGCTCGTTGAGCTCAATTTAGCTCGATTCCAGCTCAATAAGCTCGTTTCAATCTTTTTTTTATTTTATGCGTTTTAAGTTGTTGGAATTAAATAAATTATTTAACTAAGTTAGTTAATTTAGTTTCAACTCATAAATGTGTTTTATTTTAACGCATGCCTTTAAGTTTTCAAGTTTAGTACATGTTATTAATATGTCTTAGTCTAATACATATTAGAGTTTAATGTGTACTAGTCATGTCATATTTAAAGTCGTTTTAATTTGTCCAAGTTTTAGACAAATTAAATTCATGTATGAATTAAATTTGCCTAGCCTAATTTATTATGTCCTAGATGGATTAATTTGCTGATTTTAATTCTATTTCAGGAACATACATGGACGGCATAAATGAAGGGAAATGCATGTGGATTTCCTTTCAAGAAGAGGCTATTGATCTTTCAAATACAAAGGTGTAGATTCAATGTGTTTGCTGATTTTAATTCTATTTCAGGAACATACATGGACGGCATAAATGAAGGGAAATGCATGTGGATTTCCTTTCAAGAAGAGGCTATTGATCTTTCAAATACAAATGGGTAGATTCAATGGTACATGTGTTTGATATTGATCAAATTCAATGCAGCATTCTTGTTCTTGGACATTTGGCAAGATGGGAGCTTGATGTGTCCATTCGGTTACAATCCATGCATGACCGATATACATGCACGTCCAAGGGAGGAGCAGCTTCTTAATTCTGCACATTGAACCACAATGATCATACATCAGCTAGGGGGATGAATTTGAAGAATCATTGACTCATCCATGCACCTACAAAAACATTAAATTAAGCCAATGTACTAGCATATACATACATCGAAAGTAGGGGCTGAATTAGTTAAATACAAACTGCCCCATTCATGTGCTCAAGATGCCATAAAGAGCCAATTAAAGGACATGCATGGCACCTTCTCATTCATGAACGTCCAAGGGGGATTGAAGGGATATTAAAGGCTGGACATTCATGCACTTAAAGTATTCTTCATGACTAAGCATGCATGCACACACCAAGGGGGAAGAAAGTGACTATTCGGTTGAAGCATGAATCTGCCAATTCCTGAACCGAATTTATTAAATTAAGTGTGAACATTTTTTATTGTGTGTGTAAACATTATAGATGTAGAAATTCAATAGGCATTTTAGAGTCTATAAATAGTTTATTTTGTCAACATTTGAGGATTAAACAATTTACTTATCCTTTTATGAAACATATAACATTTGTGGGTTATTCAACTCCCTTTGTTCTTTTGTGACTCAATTGACTTATCAAGTTATTCTTGTGGCATCAATCAGATTCATTCAAACTTATCACTCTCACGAGTCTGGTGTTCACATTTATGCACTTATGGGTCATGGTTTATCTATCCTTCTATCCACTTAAGTGTCTTGTAAGATTCGAGTCAATACTCCTTTATAATATTGGTTCATTCTTGACCCTTAAGTCTCAATTCCATCTCATCATCACATCAACTTCAATCCTTTCTTTTCTTTGTTTAGCCGAATTGTCAACTTCCCTTTCTTAGCCATTTTTAACCATTTTGTTCACCAAATAATTCCCTTAGCCGAAATCACCCTTTGTTTCAAAACTAAATGATACTTCTCCCTTTTACGATCAGGCACATCTACAACTCAAATCACATCACCGAGCTGAGATCGTATCATTTGGTATCAGAGCTAGCTATGTTTTGAAAAAAATCAAAAAAATAAATAAATTCGTGAAAAAAAAGAGAATATAAAAGATAAGTATAAAAACAAGTGTTCTAAATATATATTGAAAAAATTTGAAATTAAAAAAGGAAGAAGAGGTTAGTTGAAAATTGTTCCGATGTTCAAACTTCATTTCTGCCAAAATTAACCCATTACGCCACACTTTGCACCATATATTTTTTTGTTCAGCCTACCTAACTCCCAAATCAATTTCTACCATTGTCAACCTTTTGAAACCGACCCACAAGTTTCTGATAAACGAGTCATTTACGAACTTAGAGAGGTGAATTGAGGGGAAAAAGACACAAGGGTTGTGAGCACATTCGAGTGTAGAAAAAGCCAAATAAAGAGTGCAAACACAACTGGAGTGCCATCTACTTTTTCTTTGTGAGTGAAATGTGAGTTTTGTGTTGGTGAGGTATTTGTTTTTCTATTTTTAATTCTTTTCTTTCCCATCAATTAATCATGTTTCGAGGAGTTTTTAGAATTTGAATTTCAGGATTTGATGAAAGAGATGGACCGATTATTCGATAGAAAACTAGAACTATTGCAAAAACAATTGAATCGTGTCGAAGAGTAAGTCCAGCGAGTAAGAGCCCAACGGGAGTGAATTTCTCCAAGTCGAAAGACGGAAACAAGATCATCACGGAGACAAACATTCAATGACTATTCGAGATGAGATCCATACCGTGATTCTTATATGAAAAAGTATTCAAGACGAAATAAAGCAAGTTTTGAGTTTGAAGCCTTTCACGGTGACAATGAGAAGGTAGAGATATCTCTTCAAGTACGTCAAAGTGCTCTTCCATGGAGGATCATTCACGAAGAGATGATCGTTTTTCATTTGTAAATTCTTTCCATTCTTTCCAACGAAAGACCTATCGTTCTGATTCTTTTATATTATCTTCATCTTCTAATAAAAGGAAGTGAGAAAAAAATTAAAAGAAAAGAGAGGTAAGAAATGTTGATACAAGAGAATGCGTGAATCCTAAACAAAATTGAAAGAAGAAAAAGAGAGATGAGAGAAAAAGAAATTGAAAAAGAAAACGAGGGTGAGAGAAAACAAAACTAGATTGAAAAAGAAAAAGAGTGCGAGTAAGAAAAGCAAATTGAAAAAGAAAAAGAGTGCGAGTAAGAAAAGCAAATTGAAAAAGAGAGCGAGAATGTGAAAGAAATAGTGACATTGAGTTTTCAAAAATAAAAGAGATTGTGGTAAAAGAGAGAGAGTTTGAAGATGAATTAGAAAAAGAAATGAGCGAAAAAGATGAAAGTGAGCATGAAATAGCAAGGAATGTTTTAACTAACCAATGAATGAGTTGTCCTCATGTTGTTTCTTCTTTTCATGTTCTCAAGATTCAAATGACAAGTTTCAACTTCATTATCTTCCTGAAGAGAGGTGGTTCAAGTTAATTAGCAAAGGTAAAAACGTTGGAGACCCTAGTCCACTGGTGCTTAAAGGTGAGTGAGGTAAGGGTTCTATGTTAATTCAGTCTCCACCATTTGACTTGCATGATAATGGTGAGTTTGCCAAAGACTTAGTTAATAAAAAAACTCCCCACCTTGATTTGTCTAAGTATCAATGTCTGATTGCCAAAGACTTAGTCTAATACATATTAGAGTTTAATGTGTCCTAGTCATGTCATATTTAAAGTCGTTTTAATGTGTCCAAGTTTTAGACAAATTAAATTCATGTTTGAATTAAATTTTCCCAGCCGAATTTATTATGTCCTAGCTGGATCAATTTACTGATTTTAATTCTGTTTTAGGAAAGTACATGGACAGCATAATTGAAGGGAAATGCATGTGGATTTACTTTCAAGAAGAGGTTGTTGATCACTCAAATACAAAGGGATAGATTCAATGGTACATGTGTTTGATATTGATCAAATTCAATGCATCATTCTTGTTCATGGACGTTTGGCAAGATGGGAGCTTGATGTGTCCATTCGGCTGCAATTCATGCACGTCCAAGGGAGGAGCAGCTTCTTAATTCTGCACATTGAACCATAATGATCATGTTTCAGCTAGGAGGACAAATTTGAAGAATCATTGACTCATCCATGCACTTACAAAGACATTAAATTAAGCTAATGTACCAGTATATACATGCATCGAAAGTAGGGGCTGTATCAGTTAAATACAAATTGCCCATTCATGTGCTCAATACGCCATAAAGAGTCAATTAAAGGACATGCATGGCACCTTCTCATTCATGAACGTCCAAGGGGGATTGAAGGGATATTAAAGGCTGGACATTCATGGACTTAAAGTATTCTTCATGACTAAGCATGCATGCACACACCAAGGGGGAAGAAAGTGAGTATTCGCCTGAAGCATGAATCTGCCAATTCATGAACCGAATTTATTAAATTATGTGTGAACATTTTTTACTCTGTGTGTGAACACTATAGATGTCAAAACTCAATAGGCATTTTAGAGTCTATAAATAGTTTGTTTTGTAAACATTTGAGGGTTAGACAATTTACTTATCCTTTTATGAAATATATAAAATTTGTGAGTTATTCAACTCCCTTTGTTCTTTTGTGACTCAATAGACTTATTAAGTTATTCTTATGGCGTCAATCTAATTCATTAAAACTTATCACTCTAACAAGTGTGGCGTTCACCTTTATACCGATTGGTTCCTATCTCCATATAGATAATGGTTCACGGTTTATCTATCCTTCTATCCACCTTAAGTGTCTTGTAAGATTCTGGTCAATTCTCTTTATAGTATTGGTTCACTCTTGACCTTTAAGTATTAATTCCATCTCATCATCACTATCAACTTGAATCCTTTGTTTTCTTTGTTTAGTTGAATTATCAATTTCCTTTCTTAGCCATTTTGTTCACCAAATACTTCCGTTAGCCTAAATCACCCTTTGTTTCAAAATCAAACAATACTCTCCTTTTTACGATCGGCAAATCTACAACTCAAATCACATCACTGAGGTGAGATCGTATCATGAAGGTCCAGTGTTCGAATCTCTGCGTGAGCAAGGAAGTTTATTTTTGCTCGATGGTTTGGTATAGAATTTCGGTGGAGTTGGGAATTTGAGTGGTAGTTTTTTAGTGGGATTAGTGAAGATAATTAAGGTATTTAGGGGTAATCAAAATCTTATTTTATTTTCTTTTTTCAACAATTTTTAGTTTTCTTCCCCAATTTCGAACGTTCCATTCTTGCCACCTCTCTACCAATTTTCCTTTGTGATTTCTCCCTCTTTGTTGTAACACCCCTTACCCACATCCGTCTCCAAAACAGGGTACGAGGCGTTACCTCACTCAAACATAAACAATTTTACCAATCTGAGTTATAAATTTCCATTCAAATTTCAAACTTTTCATACATAATCATATTGTCCCTATTATAGGCCTACGAGGCTCAAAACATACATTGGGGTAGTTTGGGACTAAACCGAGATCTTTGGAACACTTAGAAAAATTTCATGTTTTGGAAAGCCACACACCCATGTGGTTTAGGACACACTCATATGGGTAGGTCGAGTGATCACACACGCCCATCTCCTCAACACGTGTAACACCTCCAAACCCAGCCTAAACGTTATGGTCGAATCTGGAAGTGTCACATTAGAGTGTCTTTTGAAAACTTGATCTTGTCGATAAAATCGGTTTGAAGGTTAAGGCTTTATTACAACAAAACCCAAAATGAAACTTAAATGTAAATAAAAGCACAATAAAATAAAACAGAAAAAGTAGTGTGGCCATCCTCGACTCCCTCGCAACACCGGTTAACCTAACGCTGGGGATTACCTACACAGTTAAAAGCGGGGTGAGTTTACGAAAAATTAGTGTGTAATCCCCTACTATAAAAAGAACAGTCAGTCAGATAAACAAATTACAAAAATAGAATCAGAATTCGGTATGTATGATGCATGATGCATATTATCCCATCTAACCCTGCACTTGCCTCCGTCCAACCCTGCACTTACTTTGGGGAATAAATCGACCCACCCATCCCTACACTCCCAACGTTAGTACCAGTTACGACACTAATCAATATCGCAGCATAGCTGCCAGTCACATAAGCGGCATAAAGCCATCAAACAAGGAATAAGGCCTTCAGAAACGGCACAAAACCTTAAGTAAAAGCACAAAGCCTATAATAATAACACAAAGCCTATAATAACAACACAAAGCCTTTGGTGGAATGAACGGGACTAAGCTATCGATAATATGCGTGGCACAAAGCCATCAGTAAAATGGACAGTACTAAGCCATCGATAATATGTGTGGCACAAAGCCATCGGTAAAATGGATAGCACTAAGCTATCGATAATATGCATGGCACCAAGGTAACGGTAAAATAAATGACACTAAGCCATCGATAGTATGAACAAAACAAAGCCCTCAGTCGGTCTACAATCGTCTCGTGCGACCCGTGCGACCTTAACAGATTAGTACGAATATACGACTTAAAGCCTTAGGTGGGTCCACAGTGGTCTCATGCGACCCGTGTGACATTAACAGATCAATACTTCCTCCATAACAATAACCCAACCCATGCAGCATGTCGTGCATGTATGCAAAACACATAAATATCACATAACATACTCAATCAATCAAACATCATATAAGGCATAATAGTCATTCTACCCTATAGGGGTATTACGGTTATTTTACCCTACAGGGGTATTACAGTCATTTTACCCTACAGGGGTATTATGGTCATTTTACCCTACAGAGGTATTACGGTCATTTTACCCTAATTACGATCATTTTACCCTACAGGGGTATTACGGTCATTTTACCCTTTAGGGGTAATTTGGTCATTTTACCCTTCGAGGGTAATTCGGTCATTTTACCCTTCGAGGGTAATTCGGTCATTTTACTCTCTAAGGGTAATTCGGTCATTTTACCCTCTAGGGGTAATTCAATCGTTTTACCCTTTAAGGATAATTCAGTCATTTTACCCTCCAAGGGTAATTCGATCATTTTACCCTTCGAGGGTAATTCGGTCATTTCTATCATAATGGGTCCAAACTCACCCACCGACCCATCAGAAGGCCTATAATCACCTCGAGCTACTTATGTAACCCTGACATGCAAATCAGTGCATATAGGCCCAAGGCCCCTTATCCGGCCCAAGTGGGCTCACACGCTTGTGTGGCCCATCTGGCCTAGAATTATCCACAATCATGCAACTACGCAGTCTAGTCCAATATTTACCACAAAATGTAAACTTTTATCTGTGTGGGACTCACGAGCCCATTGGGCCCATAAGGCCCAAGCCCATGAGAACCCTCATGACGGCCTCTACAGTCATATCGAATGCTCCCGTACGTGCGTTCGTGCGCTCGAGTGACAACCGTTACCGTATTTTGACTTTTCAGTATTTCAGCTTTTCAGCTTTTTTCTATTCTACTATCTAAAGCAGTGTTAGTACACACTTTTTCAGCTTTTCCACTGACTAACAGATACAGGGTATTGTTACATACCTGTTCGCGATAATGAGTAAACTAGCTCACGTGTACTCCAACCTATTACAATAGAAGCTTCGGTTAAATACTTAACACATGAGTTGAAAGAGACACTGTAACACCCCAAACCCAGCCTAGAAGTTAGGCCTGAATCCGGTGTGTCATATTAAAGTGCTTCTTCGTAAAACGTTGTTTTATTGATAAATCTCTTTTGTAAGATAAAACTCTCTTTGTATATTTTTATAAATCAACTTGATCATTGTAAACCATTTTAAAACATCATTCTTTTAAATCATTATTAGTCTGTTGTTAAAACTTAACTTAAAATAGTCAAATGACGAAAATGTGATGTCTAACAAAAAAGTTGTGAAACCAATTCGAAAATATTGCGGAAATGTAATGTTTTGAAAATAGGTATTATTTTGGAAAATCACTCTACTCAAACAAATAAGAACCATACAATTAAAACCCCAAAACTAAAACTAGAAAATTAAGCAGAGCCCTTATTACAATCAAAAACCCAAAGTAAGTAGTTAAAATAATATTAAACGCAAAACTAATGTTTAAGCTGCTCACAGAGTGGCCACCTCCGAGTCCTCCCATACGTCGAACCGCCTACTTAGGATTACCTAAAAAATTAAAAAGAGGATGTGAGTTTTCGAAAACTCAGTATGTACACCCTCGTCAATCATACCATATGCAGCAAACAATTTGGGCCTAGCCCATTACAGTAACATATCACAATCAGTGGGCCTAAGCACATTACAGTAACAATATAGCATGCATTATGAATCCTACCCAACCATCCTCTACACTCCATCTCCGTCCAACCCATCACACCGTGTGGGGATATAATCAACCCACCTAACCCTACACTCCACAGTGTAGTACCGATGCGGCACTATCGATAACATGCGGTAGTGCTACTAGAATATTAGGCTATAAGCCATTAGAATAGATGCAGCGAAGCTGCCAGAACAGTACACTTCCTCCATAAGCATAAACCCAACCCCATGCAATGCAACATACTTAGTGACATGCAAATATAGCTCACATATCGCATACATAACATTTCATGGCATACATAACCATCTAGAGAGCATACAAGGTCAAATCAATCATTTTAACCCCAAAGGGTAGTTTGGTCATTTTGCCCCTAAGGGCATATCAATCATTTTTTATTATCGGCCGAAAAACACAACTGCGGCCCATTAGCAAGTCCACAATTCAATCAGCACGTTTTATGTCATATTTAGTAATTACAAATACACTAGGACCCAAAAGCCCAATACGTTGCCCAAGTGGGGCCCACACTCTCATATGGCCCATTGGGCCCAAATCTACCAAAGGCCATGTAATCAACATGACCGGCTTCTCACTTCCTACCAAGCCATCAATTTACTCGCGATGGGCCCACGAGCCCGTTAGGCCCATTTGGCCCGTTTCGGCCCAGCTGGCCAAAAAGTGGCCCGAGTCCATGAGATCGCTCATGGGGCCTCTATCGTCGAACCGATCTCTCCACACAAGTGTTCACACACTCATGGGGTTTTCGACGCCAACCTTTTGGCTTTTCGTCTTTTTGGCATTTCCACTTTTCGAGATTTCAGCTTTTGCCGATTTGTCATGTGTGAGGTGTATGTACACACCTTGATGGAGAGGAATGTAGCAGCCCTTTAGCAAAAACCTATATTTGAAATAGATAATCCGTTAGCCCCCCAATCAACAAGATTTAACATGCTTTTCTAAACCAAAACAAATCTGACCTTGATTGGATCTATTTTTACCGCCTAAGTCATTTGATTTCGAATCGGCCACTCTCCTTGCATAAGACCTAGATCATAAGCGCACTTGTTAAACATCAACCTACGACAAGGCCATCCCTATGATAAACCAATGAAAACAAGGCACAAGCCTTAACAAAAAAGAGACAATCAGCCAATCTTACCACCCCAAAGTCGATTACCTTTGGTCCACTAATTCGGATACGAAAATCTAATCACAATTGCGTCCCTTGAAAACCCCTTATAGAATAAGAAAGGTTTGTTCACTTACCGCTACAAGATCATTTGCCCACAAGAATTCGGATCACAAACTGTGATTTCAAGAAATGAGATTCGGTTCTAAGATGAGAGAAAGTAATCAGCTTGATAAAAAAATGAAACGAAAGAGTCTCCTTTAATTTTGACAAAAGAAGAAATATCGAGAGAGGAAGAAAAGAGAAGAAAAAGGGATTATATGTGCAGAGATTCAGCAATAGAATGCAAAAATATTTGGTTTGAAGCAAAAAGAATTGGGGAGAGATTGATAAGAGAATAAAAGAAATTTCCCTAAAAATATGCAACTAACGTATAGAAACAACAAATGCCTTTACTCCCCCCCATTCGACACATAACACCTATGACCAGCCTTGTATTTGCCACTTCCCTAATAGGCTCAACTTCATCACCAAATCAAAATCCTTGGTTTTAGCCAACAACCCAATTTGAATTGCATTCAAATTCCTTCCACCGAACAGGAACCGCTTAATTCAAATTTAAACAAACCTTTGGTGTTTCTGTCAATCACCAATTCCTTCCTTGCGTGAGCATCAAAATGTATCTCCTTTTTTGCACATAAGGTAGCTCGAACTCCAACCCTCCAAACTCCCTACACGCATCTTGCCACTGCACCGCAACTCTTCTTGTGATATATTTCAGTCACAAATAATTATAAGGCTTACATATTAAAGCACGCTGCTTGCCACTGCACCCAGGCGCTCCCTGTATTATATTCCACCCTTAACTACTTTTAAGGCCTACCAGCCAGCAACCAGGTTATTCAAAGAAATCTAAAAACATTTGCTACTAACCAGGTTCAAACCTCTAACCTCTTAGATATACTACGGGCCTCATACTACTAAACCACAAGCTCCTTTGTGTCGTAAATCAATCCCAAATAATTATAAGGTTTAAACGCTAGCTTCCATGCTAACTTATGTGCAATAAAAATTTTACCAAGGCCAGGATTTGAACCATGGACCACCTACTTGCTACTAACGTCTTTTGCCACTAGGCCAAATGTTTCCTTGTGACGAGTTTTACTAGGCTTTATAGCCTTCAGTCGCATGCCTAGGGTCCTCTAAAAGAAAAATATAAAATTTTGCTAAAGCACTGGTTCGAGCCCAAGACTTCTTCAACACTCCCAACTCTTCCTAAATCACTTAGCCACTAAATTAAACATGCAATTGTGGAATTTGTAAGCACATTTAAATTATTTAAGCAGCCTTCTAACCAATCCCAAACTCAAGGCCCCATACTTCTAGGCCTAAAATTTCGGGTGTTACAGACACTAACTGAAACCTATTCAAAATATCACTTACTATCGCCTTACTTGAATGAACGAAATATGGCTTAATCCTTTTAAACTACTGGCAAGAAATGATCGCACGCTCCTAGACCATTATCTGCATTGAGAGCGGATTTAACCAAATCGGATTGTAAAAACACGTGGCTAAAACCTACACATATTACTTACAAAACAAAGAAATATTCAGCCTATGCTCAAAAAGAAAGGTAATGCTCTTACCTCGATTGAATGCTTAAGAAAAGGGTTATGATTTCTTCCAAACCGCTTACACACCACCACTCCTCGAGGCAAACTCTAGAACCCAACGAGTAACATCTCGTGAGAAGGGATCATAAATCGGTAACCAAAGAATTAAAAGGAGAGGTATTTGGCTTAGATGAATACAAGGAAACACAACTTAAAATCCCTTTATTTTCTCCCCAATCTCTTCCTAAAAATCCTCCATGATTTGCTCTATAATCCCCTCCTCAAATCTCTCCTTAACCAGATCAAACTTCCTTCCACAGAGCTTCAATCAACCTCTGCTTCCTACAAGACAAGTGTAGCAAAATAAATACCTCTTTTTGCTATGCCAACATTCGAACCTTAAACCTCATGCACCACTCCTAATGCCACTTATCACTGGAGCATAGGCTCTTTTATGTCAAATTTTATCCTTAATTAATTGTGAGGCCTACTTTCAAGCACCCAGGGTTTTATTCACTTAAAACCAAAAATTTTGCTAAAGCCTAGGGTTGAACCCAAAACTTCCCCAACACCTCCCAGGGCCCTTAACCACTGAAGCAAGCCTTCATTTATGCCACTTCTTGCACAGCAAATATTCATGTGCCGACTTCTAAATGCTCTCCAAGCCCAAGGCCCATTTCTTCTAGGCCTAAAAATTGGGGCGTTACAATTCACCCCTCCTTAAAGAAATTTCGTCCTCGAAATTTCCAACTATCAGAACAGTTGCACATCCTAGACTACCCCACTACACTTCCGTTGAACACTCAAATCCTAATAATACTAACACAAACCCAAAACACCTATCCATCGGAGTGGATAGATATTATGAGCATACAACTTCTATATGCGAATCATCACACCTAAACAATACATTCTTGACTTAAAAGCGACTGGGGAATCCCGAACCCGATGCTTCTTAGACCCGAATCTGACACATGCTCATGTCTTCCTCTGGTATTCGCCTAATGATACCTTTTACAAAACTCAAAAACTGACAAGCTCAGACCCATATTAACATGTTTCACAGAACAAGGCTATAGCCCATGAGAACTGCGATCTCTCTTTTTTTACAGTCTGAGCACCTAGACTGAAGCGTTCCCCCTATCTCTTTAGCTCTGGCCTTGAACACCTCTTCTAGCACTTCCCTTACTAACCGAGTCAGTGCCTTAGTACCAAGCTCTTGGTTATCAGCACCCGAAGTTGGCAAACCTTGCTTTCCCTCGGAATCCATATCAGTTCTCTACATTATCAGCACACATATCGAATAAATACAAAACCTAAATTTAAACATTTTAGTAAGACTTACAGAATCGACGCCAGAGACTCGGTGTACTATACTTTTCAGAAGAAATGTCTCAAACCACTTTCATATATGAAAACAACTTACTAAAATTCAAAATTTGAAAACCCATTCCACAGCTGAGTTTTGCAACTTGACTTTGATACCACTAAATGTAACACCCCCAATGTAACGCCCCAAATTTTGGGCCTAGAAGAATTGGGCCTTGGGCTTGGATGCGTTTAAAATTCTTGAGTGTAAGATATCAGCTCAATTTGCAAGTTAGAATTGTTGGGTTAATGATTTTAGAATGTTAGAGGGTTTTTATGAAGTTTTGGGTCCAAGCTTGGGTATAGGAAAAATCTTGGTTTTGGCCTTAAGGGAACTCTAAGCTCAAGTGGGATAACTTATAAATAAAAGGGGCTAAAATAAGACACAAAAGGAGATGTGGTCTAGTGGCAAGGAAGTGATGCCATAGGGGAAGCAAGGGGTCCAAGGTTCAAGTCTTGGCTCTTAAAATTTATTTTGGTTTCTCTTTTAAATAAATCTGGAAGCGAGTAGATGGGCTTTAAAGTTAAATGTGTTGGACTTATGACACAAAGGAGCTTGTGTCCTAGTGGTGGTGGCGTGGCATGGCCATCGAAAAGACATTGGTTTGAATCCCTTTGCATGCAAAGTTGGTTGTTTTGCTAATGAGTTGGTTTTGAAAGATTGGTGGAGAATCCCACATCGAGAAACTAACATGAGAATAGGCGAGAAGCTGGCTTTAAATAGAGCAAACCATGAGGAGAGTAAGCATACCTTTCTTGGCTTACCCCTTTCGCGTTGTGGTGTGTTTGTTTGGGTTAGCCGTTGGATCATTCATTGAGCTGTATGCCGTTGGGTCATGGTAGTGGTGACCGTAGTTGATTGACACACCCCTTGGGAGTCAAAGGTGCGATTATTGTTGGCTTCTAGGCATAACAGCGTTTAGAGCGCGGATTAACTTCAGATACCTATCAGATGTGTATTTCACACTACTCTAGCTGTAGAACGGCAAATGCCGGGATGACAAAATACCGGTCACATGGTGATGGTAGCCATATGAATGTGCGAGCGCATGTGTGGGAGCTTTAACGTGATAGTTGAGACCATCATGAGTATTCTAGTGGGTTTAGGCTGCTTTGGGCCACGATGGGCCGGAATAGGCCCTGTGGGCCCAATAGATTGTGGTCCCAATGGGTCGTGGGCCCAATCAAAATCTCATATTTGTGGCTAGATTTGGGAATAAATGGCCACACGAGCGTGTGGGCCCACTTAGGTCGAAAACGAGCCTTAGGCCCATTCACAACGTTATCTTTGTTTAGAATACTTGAGTCACTCGAGGCGACTGTAGACCTTCTGAGGGATTGATAAAATTACTAAAATATCCTCATTTTATAAAATTACCAAAATACCCCTGATTTGCAAAATTACCAAAATACCCTCGATTTATAAAATTACACAAATACCCTTAATTTATGAAATTGCCAAAATACACCTGATTTGTGAAATTACTGAAATGCCCGTAATTTGTAAAATTATTGAAATACCCCTAGTTTATAAAATTATAGAAATACCCCTGATTTGCTAAATTACCAAAATACCCCTGATTTAGAAATTACAAAAATACCCCTAGTTTATAAAATTATAGAAATACCCCTAATTTGTAAAATTACCGAGATACCCCTAAATTGTGAAATTACCGGGATACCCCTAAATTGTAAAATTATCAAAATACCCCTAGTTTGTAAAATTACCGAAATACCCTTATAATGTATAATTACTGAAATGCCCTCGTAGTATGAAATGACTAAAACACCCCTAACGGGTAAAAAGGCCATTTTGCCCCTCGAGGGTAAATGACTCACTGGTGATACAATTTGATTGATTTAACTATGCTTTTGGCTGAGAATGTATGACTGTAATTGGACTGTTGTGACTGTGATTTGTATGATTGTTATTGGGCGTGAAGTTTCACATACATGACACTACATGGGGTTGGGATATTGTTTATGGAGGAAGTTCTGTTCTGATAGGGTTGCATGGGCCACGTGAGATGACTGTGGACCCAGTTCTGTTATGATAGGATTGCACGAGTTGCACAAGACGATTGTGAATCCAGTATTGATGGCTTAAAGCCAGTTATTCCGATTATGGCTCTGTGCTGACCTAATTGTGGCTCTATGCTACCTAGATTATGGCTTTGTGCTAATCGTACTTACCTACGGCTACGTGCCAATCGCATTTATTGATGACTATGTGTCAATTATATTTACCTAAGGCTATGTGCCTATCTTATTTATTGATGATTGTGTGTCGATCACTTTTCTCCATGGCTATGTGCCAGTTATAATACCCTTATTGATGGCTCTGTGCCAATCCTATTACAGTCACCAATAGCTTTGTGCCAAATATAATACTGCTACTGAAGGCTTACCACCGCAATCGGTACTGACACTATGGAGTGTAGGGATGGCGTGGGTGATTTATTCCCCGCAGGTAGTGTAGGGTTGAACGGAGTAGTGTGCTGGTTGGATGGGTTTGCATGCATCATGCATCATTCATACTAAGACTGCCACGTGATGGGCTAGGCCCAATTGATTCTGTCATGGGCTACGACCTAAATGATATTGTATAGGGCTTTGGCCCATATATGCTCGGAATTGGACTGTACTAATACCGTTAAAGGGTCAGGCTCTAATTGATTATGTTTCTATTTTTGTTTACTGACTGTTACTTTAATAGGGGATTACATACTGAGTTTTCGTAAACTCACCCTATTTATTAACCTTTTAGGTAATCCCCAGCTTTTGACGGATCGGAGCTACGAAGGACTCGGAGTGGGCCATACAACTGCATATGTCTTATTCTATTTTACTCATTTACTTAAAGCACTTTGATTTTAATTTGGGTTGTAATAAGCCCTCTATAACTTTTGGATTTTAAATTTGGGATTTTATTGATCATGATTTATATATCAATTAGAAGTAAATTGCGGTTTTTCAAAACAATAACTGTTTTCAAACTCTACGTTTTCCGCAACTAATTAAATTAAGCTTCCGCAATAAAAAAGGTTTTAAAGGTAATAATGTTTTTTTAAAAGGGATTAACTTTTAATAGACCATGTTTTGAAAATAAACAAACACAAGTTTTAGTTGGCAACAAGTTTTAAATAAGAAGGGTTTCAATGACAGCATGGTTTTTGAAAAATAGTTCAATGTGACATGCCTGATTCGGCTTTAACGTCCAGGCCAGGTTTGGGGTATTACACCCAAACTCGACCAAGATGTTATGGTCGAATCTGGTGGTGTCACATTAGAGTGTTTTTTGAAAACTTGATCATGTTGATAAAACCCATTTGGAGGTTAAGGCATATTTGTTAATTCTCAAATCATTTTAGTTATTTGTTAACCATTTTAAATCATCATTACTTTTAAAACATTATTTTTTGTGGAAGCATTTCAACGATGTTGCGAAAAGATGATATTTTGAAAACATTTATCGTTTTGGAAAACTGCGTCCTACTTCTAGCATATATAAATCATAATAATTAAAATCCTATTAAGAACTAGAAATTTAAGGAGAGACATTATTTCAACATAACCCAAAACAAAACCTAAATGTAAATCAAAGCGCAATAAAATAAAATGGAAATAGTAGTGTGGCCATCCTCGAGTCCCTCGCAACACTGATCCACCTAACGCTGAGGATTACCTACACAGTTAAAAGCGGGGTGAGTTTACGAAAACTCAGTGTGTAATCCCCTACTATAAAAAGAACAGTCAGTCAGATAAACAGATCATAGAAATAGAATCAGAATGCAGTATGTATGATACATGATACATGTTATCCCATCCAACCCTGCACTTCCCTCCGTCCAACCCTGCACTTCCTGTAGGGAATAAATCGACCCACCCATCCCTACGCTGTAACACCTCAAACCCAGCCCACACGTTATGGCTAGATTTGGTGTGTCACATCACCTAGAACTAACCCACGTTGCCTAGTTACTAAGTTTAAGGTGAGCTTGGTAAAATCGATATTTAGGTGTTAGGAGAAATTCCCGGTTTATTTGATGATCATTCTAGTCTCTACCAGTTATTAAAAGATTTACTTTTTATCTTTATCTTGGTTAACCGATTGAGCAGTGTGATTGATTTTGAAAACGTTGGATTAAGTTTGAAAACTCATGTATCCGTATTCAACATAATTAAGCAAAGTATGAATAAGTTATAAAAAATAAAAACCCAAAATAAAAACATAATTAAAGCGGACTTATTGCAACCCGAAAATGGAAAATAAAATGAATAATTGAAAGTAATAAAATAATAAGTTTAAAACCAGAACACAGTCGTCGTGGCCACTCTGAATCCCGCCCAGCTCCAAGTCTTCGAACTAGGGCTAATCTATAAGGATGGAAGGAAAGGAGTGAGTTTGGAAAACTCAGTGTGTGCAGAAAGCCCATCCAAAGCCCAAGACAGCTTAAGCCCACTGGGCCTAAGCCCTAACTAGCCTCAGTAGCAACTGGGCCGAAACCCTATTCAGTGCTCAGTTACTGGGTCGTAGCCCTATTCAGAAAACAGAACGGCCCATAGGCCCATTACAAAAAAAGAATAGTTAATAAGCATGAATGCAAACCCAATACATATGGGGAGACTACTCAACCCAACCAACCGCTACACACCACCCATACCAGCCAACACACCATGTGGGGAATAGCTCAACCCACCCAGCCAACACAACACAGTCGCAGCAATCCTGCCAATAACAGTATTCGTGGCCAAGCCACTAGAACTGTAAAATGAGGCAAAACCCCTTTTTAGTATTACGAGGCATAGCCCATTTCAATGAACAGTACGAGACAAAGCCTCTTTCAATAATCGTGGCAATGCCACTTGCACTTCCTCCATCAATACTCCCAAAACCCATGCAACAGATAATTATAACATGGCATACAGTAAACAGAAATAGTAAAGCATGCATTTCAGTCCACTTTAACCCTAGCGGTATAACAGTAATTTCTCACCTAGGGGTAAAACGGTAATTTCTCATCCTTAAGGGGTATTTCAGTAATTTTTTTCCATTTTATAGGTCTCATGTATATTACAGTCACTAATATTCATTATTTTCATCTCAACAGTCTATTTAACAGTTTTTAGCTATTGGGCCCTAAAAACCCCTAATGTGCCCTACAGTGTCTATTAACTACTTAAGCCCATTAAGTCTCAGTTTCATGTTCAGTTACCAGTTTTAGCAGTTTCGACCTTACAGTCTATCAGAATACCTTTCATGCTTATTTTTACCCAGCTCGAAAGCCCATTGGGCCCACATTCGGCCCGATCGAGGCCCAACTTATCGAGACGCACAAGATTACGCACCCAACCAACTTACTACTCGCGATTACAGATCCATCGAATTCCAACCGACTCATGACTGTTCGCACGCTCACAAGCCCACGAAATGCCAGAACTTTGGCATTTCGACTTTTCGGCTTTTGCCGATTTGAACTATGAAGGGTGTTCAATACACACACCTGTTTTACGATTCTACTGGTGAATCTCCTACGTGCTTTCTCCTACAATCGATCACTTTAACAAATTAGATCATACTAATATTTAAACCAAAACGAATTCTCACCATTATCCTAACATACATATTCGGCCATCACCCATAATGGCTGTAAGCTCTTACCTTTGTCGACTTAGATCCACTAGATCTAGATCTTGCTGTACCAATGCCCTTAATTCAACACTCCTTGTTGATCACCTTCTATGCAAACTAACACACATACGAATCAATCCAAAATTATGATCAATCTAGGCAAGTCGACAGTCTCCTTATGCCTTCAGGAATTTTGGCTTTTAAATACTGAAATAGTGAATAAAAACGAGGGTTTTGAGTACTTACCACAAGATATACTTGCCTTGGTACGTTTCCAACCACATTCCTATCTCAGATCTACTGTCAGTCTACTCCTAACCATAAATAGAGAATAAATCACCAAGTTTCGATTTTTGAACCCTCACTAAGGTATGTCTATTTCAGTTTAAGTGAAAGAAAATATAAAAAGAAGGTGAAGAAAGGGGTTACGAGTAGTAAGAGATGGTGGGCAGAGATGAGGATTTCACGATTCGGCTCTTGACAAAATTGAATTGATAAATATGGAAGGTTCGGCCAAGAGGTGCATTCGGCTACTAGGTAAATCGATTTTGGCTTTGGTTGGTAATCGGCTATTAGTCTTGGAGAAGAGAAGAGAAAAGAGAAGTAGATTTGGTTAGAGAAGAAGGTTGATTAAGTGGTTTTGATTTAGAGATGAAAGAAGTAAAAGAGAAGAGTGAAAGCTAAGAAGAGATTCGGCTAGATGGTGAAATCGGCAATAGGGGTTTTGGGGTAGTAGGTTTCGGCTTTGGGACGGAAAAGAGGAGAAAAGAATAAGAAACTAGGACCTAATGCTCACTAACCAATCGGCGGAAGAAAGAGGCTTAATACTTTAAAGAAATCGGCACCAAAACTCAAAATGCCGAAAATGCTGTGCTTAGAGTTGAATGCCGAAATTGCACCACACAGAGTCCCTTGGCCGGCCATTGCTTCTCAAATTCAAATACTCCTAAAATCTCTCCCTGATCTACTCTCATGAGTAATTCAAATTCCTTACAGCAGAGTTTCACTCAAATGCCACCACTTGACCAACACATGCACACAAAAAGAAAAGAAATAAAGTACTATAAGCTTACCTTGCAGCTTGAACCCTGGACCTTGAATACCACCCCACATGCCACTTTTTTAGGAGCACTTTTTTAGGAGCTTAGTGGCGCCACCTTGCCACTTTACCAATAGCTTCTTTGTGTCACATTCCACTAAGTTTTTCTTAAGAGCCCACTTAACCAAGTTCCCCATTTGCTTAACATCCCAACTTGATAATTTTACCGGGTTTTAACCTAAGTTTAGGCCTCCTAAAGGCCCACTAACATACCTAAACACCTATTTAACAATCTCATCACTAAAACTTCATGTTTTCACCAAAATCACAATAATCTCGAAAAAGTGCCAAAAATCAGGGCATTACAACTCTACCCCCTTAAAGAAATTTTGGCCTCGAAATTTTACCTGATCCAAATAATTGAGGGTACTGTTGACGCATCGCCTCCTCTGGCTCCCAAGTAGCCTCTTCTCTCCCATGGTTGCGCCATAGCACTTTCACTAATGGGACCGATTTTCTTCTTAAGACTTAGACTTCACGATCCAGAATTTGCACTGGCTCCTCCTCAAAGGTCAACTCAGTCTTTACTTTAATCTCTTCCACTGGTACAATATGCGAAGGATTCGACCGGTATCATCTCAACATAGACACATGAAAAATGTCATGGATACGATCCAGCTCAAGTGGTAACTCCAACTGATATGCTACCGGCCCAATTTGCTTGAGAATCTGATAAGGCCCAATGAACCTCGGACTTCACTTGCCCTTTCTACCAAATCTCAAGATCTTCTTCCATGGCGAAACCTTCAGAAAAACCATATCCCTAATAGCAAACTTGATTTCTTTACGCTTAAGGTCTGCATATGACTTCTGCCTATCAGACGCCTCCTTTAATCGGTCTCTGATTAGCTTAACCTTGTTCTTAGTATCTGCCACCAACTCTGGTCCAAGAACTTGTCGCTCCCCCAATTCTGTCCAACATGTAGGGGTACGACATCTTTACCCATAAAATGCTTCATACGGAGCCATCTGAATACTTATCTGATAACTGTTGTTGTATGCAAATTCTACCAAAGGTAAGTAGTCCTCCCAACTTCCACAAAAGTCAATAACACATCCTCTTAGCATATCCTCCAAAACTTGAATAACCCTCTCTGACTATCCATCTGTCTGAGGGTGGAATGCAGTACTGAAGTCAAATCACGTACCCAATGCCTCATGCAACTTTTGCCAGAATCGAGATGTAAATCTAAGATCTCAATAAAAAATAATCGACACTGGTACCCCGTGTAGTCACATAATCTCTACTACGTACAACTTGGCCAATTTCTGTAGGGAGTAATCTGTTCGAACCGGTATGAAATGAGCAGAATTCGTCAACCTATCCACAATTACCCATACAGAGTCTTTCTTGATGCTCACCTTTTACCTACTGGCAAGTCAGACATTTTCCCATGAATTCAGTCACTTCTCGCTTAAGTCCAGGCCAACAGTACACCTCTCGTAAGTCTCGATACAGTTTATTTCCTACTGGATACATAGCACAAGGTCCACCATGAGCCTCTTTCAGAATCAACTGTCTCTAGTCAGAGTCCTTCGGTATGCAAACTCTTCTACAAAAACACAGACCTCCATCAGTATTTAGCCCAAAGTCGTTATTCTCACCATTCTTAACTTGCTGAAACTGAGGAATCAACGAATCGTCTTCCAACTGCTTCTCTTTAATTTTCTCAGTCCAAGTCGGCCTCACTTGTAACTCAGCTAACAGACTCCCATCATCATACAATCTTAAATGAGCAAACATAGCCTTCAACTCAGCAACCGTCCCTCGGCTTAGTGCATCAGCCACCACGTTAGCCTTGCCTCGGTGATACTCAATCGAACAGTTGTAGTCCTTAAGCAGCTCTATCCATCTTCGTTGCCTAACGTTTAGCTCCTTTTGAGTCAACAGATATTTGAGACTTTTATGGTTGGTGTATATAATACATTGTTCCCCATATAGATAGTGTCTCCAAATTTTCAACGCGAAGACCACTGCTGCCAACTCTAGGTCATGCGTAGGGTAATTCGCTTCGTGAGGCTTAAGCTGTCGTGGCGCATAGGTGACCACCCTTCCCTCTTGCATCAGTACACAACCTAAACCCACATGTGAGGCATCACTGTACACAGTGAAATCCTTCCTAGACTCTGGCTGAATTAACACTGGTACCTCAGTCAATACCTTTTTCAGCTTGTCAAAAGCTTCTTGTTACTTATCAGTCTATATAAACACTACTCCCTTCCTTAATAGTTTCGTCAACGGTGCTGCGATTAGCGAAAACCCCTCTACAAATCTTCGGAAGTAAACTGCTAGACCCAGAAAACTTCAAATTTTCGATACCGATCTTGGTGGCTTCCAGTCCAAAACTGCCTCAATTTTTTGAGGATCTACCCTAATCCCCTCAGCTGAGATAACATGTCCCAGAAAAGTCACTTCTCGCAACCAGAACTCACACTTACTAAATTTTGCATACAGTTGCTTTTCTCTCAACACTTGTAGGACAATTCGAAGGTGCTCATCATGCTTCTCCTCAGTTTCTAAATACACCAATATATCGTCAATAAAGACAACTACGAATCGATTCAGGTACGGCTGGAATACTTGATTCATTAAGTCCATGAAAGCTGTAGGTGCGTTCGTCAACCTAAAAGGCATAACCAGAAACTCATAATGACCATACCGAGTTCTAAATGCTGTCTTTTGAACATCCACCTCCTTAACCCTTAGCTGATGATATCCAGATTGAAAATCGATCTTGGAGAACACTGAAGCTCCTCTTAGCTGGTCAAACAGATCGTCGATTCTCGGTAGAGGATACTTATTCTTTATCGTCGATTTGTTCAACTGGCGATAATCGATGCACATACGCATCGTCCCATCCTTTTTTTTCTCAAACAGCACCAGTACTCCCCATAGAGACACGCTCGGTCTAATGAAGCCCCTATCTAATAACTCTTGAATATGTGCTTTCAGCTCCATTAGCTCCTCTGGTACCATCCTATAAGGTGCGATGGACACTGGAGCTATTTCAGGTAGCAAATCGATTCAAAACTCTACTTCTCGGTTCGGAGGTAATCCAGGAAGCTCCTCTGAAAAGACATCTTGAAATTCATTAACGGTTCTGACGGTCTCCACTGTCACATCCTCAGTCTCAGTTTGACTTACAAACACCAAATATGCTTCGTAACCCTTGCGAATCAACTTTTCAACCCTCAAGGCTGAAACCACATTGGACAAGTAGTCCCTTCACTCCCCAAAAACCATTACCTCCTCACCCTCAGTTGTTCTCAACACCATTCTCTTGGTAGCACAATCCAAAGTTGCCTTGTGCCTAGCTAAGCAGTCCGTGCCCAAAATCAGGTCGAATTCTCCAAAAGGTAACTTCATTAAATCTCCAGTAAAGACCCTACCTTGAGTCTCTAAAGGCACCTCCCTAAAAAGTTTATCTACCCTAATCGAGTGACCTAGTGGACTAATTACGGTTACCCCACTCACAGTTTCCTCAGAGTGCACACCCAACGACCCAAAAATTCTACATGCAACATACGAATGTGTCGAACCTACATCAATCAGAGTAGTATACGGTATGCTAGAAATCAAGAACGAACCAGCTATGACGTCGGGTGCATCACCCTCCTCTCGACGACGAGCAGCATACACCAAGGCTGGCTGACGAGCCTCAGTATTACCAGCACCCCTACCAGGTACTCCTCATCCACGTCCATTTCTGTTGCCGCCTCTACCTTGACCACGACCTCTCAGCGGTGGCGGTCCTCCTCGCACTGGCTGAGCAATCCTCTGGTCAACACCTTGTGTCTGGGCTGGCCTTTGTGGACAATTCTTAACTTGGTGCTCCTTAGACCCGCATCTAAAATAAGCTCCAAGACGTTTCCAATATTCACCCAGATGTACTCTACCACAGTCCCCACAAGGCTGTGGTCTCACAGTATTCACCAGTATAGCTCGAACTGGTTCCTCCACCCTAGCTCTCTTGAAATTTTGGTTTGTAGCCCCTGCTGGTCCAGAATCTCTCTTAAATTGGTTGCGATCCCTATCACAGTTCTGTCGTGCAGGTCGCTTCACTTCCTCGGTTACCTTAGCCTTTTCCACCAGGGTAGCAAAATCGCGCTCCCTCTGCAAAGCTATCAGTACTCTCAGCTTATCTCTGAGGCCGTCCTCAAAACGGGCGCTGCTTTCGTATTCAGTAGTAACAATACCGCTAGTATATCGGCTCAACCGGATAAACTCTGCCTCATACTCTACAACGGACTTACTGCCGTGGGTCAGATTTGAGAATCCTTTCGACGCGTATCCACATGGCTAGCTCGAACATATCTGCCTTTAAAGGTCGTCTTAAACAGTTCCCAAGTTACCCGTTCAGCTAGGGTACCTTCTCTCACGGTGATCCACCACTGATATGCCTCATCTCGCAGCAAAGACACCACTCCTTTCAACTTTTACTCCACCAAGCAATCTAAGCCGTCCATAATCCACTCTGTGGCTTCCAACCAATACTCAGTCACATTTGGGGCTACTCTAGATATAACCCTGAAAACATCTGCTCTGTTGGCCCAGAGTCGTTCCGAAATGGACCTTCTATTCACTAGGCCGACATTAGCTCCGGCAACCCTTTCCAGAACCCTTAACATTGCCTGGGATAAGGCATCATCCCCTACAGCCCGATCATAAGGCCCATTTTCAGCTTCCGGTGGTGGTCGTGCCTCACCAGCTGGCATGTGTTCCGAAGACGAAGACCCAGCTTGTACACTACCATGGCCACGCCCACGGCCTCGTCCACGAGCAGCTCTCGTACTCATATCGATTTATCTGATTTACGAATTTTATGACATCAGTTTAATGTTTCAATTATTTTATTACAGAATGTTTTATGCATAGATAAAGTTTCAGAGCTTATTTCCGCGTAATCGTAGTCTAACTATTATCTCAGTCTTCTAGAGTTTACCCTATAGTCTCAGTCTTGTAGTCTTAATACTACTTTAACTACAGTATCATATTAAAGGTTCCGTTCTAACTATAGTATTGTTTCAGTACAGTATAGTATGTAAAGCAGAAATACTTACAGACTTGGTGCCAGCGATTCAGTGTGCCACTTTTCCAGTTATCAGATTTCAGAAAACTCAGAAAGAATTCAAGTTTTTTTTTTAAATCAAATTCTTAAAACATGTGTGTTTTGAAGAAAACAAGTTTGAAAAAAAATTTCCAGAAAATTTGATTTTCCAATAATACCCTTCTAAAATTTTTGAGAGCCTTTTTTGACCGGATTCACGGCTGAGTCATTGTAACCTGGCTCTGATACCATTAAATATAATACCCCAAACCCGACCCAGACGTTATGGCCAGATTCAGTGTGTCACATCACCTAGAACTAACCCACGTTACCTAGTTACTAAGTTTAAGGTGAGCTTGGTAAAATCGATATTTAGGTGTTAGGAGAAATTCCTGGTTTATTTGATGATCATTCTAGTCTCTACCAGTTATTAAAAGATTTACTTTTTATCTTTATCTTGGTTAACCGATTGAGCTGTGTGATTGATTTTGAAAATGTTGGATTACGTTTGAAAACACATGTATCTGTATTCAACATAATTAAACGAAGTATGAATAAGTTATAAAAAAATAAAAACCCCAAAATAAAAACATAATTAAAGTGGCCTTATTACAACCCGAAAATGGAAAATAAAACGAATAATTGAAAGTAATAAAATAATAAGTTTAAAACCAGAACATAGTCGTCCTGGCCACTCTGAATCCCGCCCAGCTCCAAGTCCTCGAACTAGGGCTAACTTGCAAGGATGGAAGGAAAGGAGTGAGTTTGGAAAACTCAGTGTGTGCAGAAAGCCCATCCAAAGCCCAAGACAGCTGAAGCCCACGGGGCTTAAGCCTACGGGGCTTAAGCCCTAACTAGCCTCAGTATCAACTGGGTTGAAGCCCTATTCAGTGCTCAGTTACTGGGCCGTAGCCCTATTCAGAAAACAGAACGGCCTATAGGCCCATTACAGAAACAGAATAGTTAATAAGCATGAATACAAACCCAATACATATAGGGAGACTACTCAACCCAGCCAACCGCTACACACCACCCGTACCAGCCAACACACCATGTAGAGAATAACTCGACCCACCCAGCCAACACACCACAGTCGCAGCAATGCTGCCAGTAACAGTATTCGTGGCCAAGCCACTAGAACAGTAAAATGAGGCAAAGCCCCTTTTTGGTATTACGAGGCATAGCCCCTTTCAGTGAACAGTACGAGGCAAAGCCTCTTTCAGTAATTGTGGCAATGCCACTTGCACTTCCTTCATCAATACTCCCAAAACCCATGCAACAGATAATTATGGCATGGCATACAGTAAACAGAAACAGTAAAGCATGCATTTCAGTCCACTTTAGCCCTAGGGGTATAACGGTAATTTCTCACCTAGGGGTAAAACGATAATTTCTCATCCTTAAGGGGTATTTCAATAATTTTTTTTCCATTTTATGGGTCTCATATATATTACAGTCACTAATATTCATTATTTTCGTCTCAGCAGTCTATTTAACAGTTTTTAGCTATTGGGCCCTAAAAACCCCTAATGGGCACTACAGTGTCTATTGACTACTTAAGCCCATTAAGCCTCAATTTCATGTTCAGTTACCTGTTTTAGCAGTTTTGACCTTACAGTCTATCAAAATACCTTTAATGCCTATTTTTACCCATATGGGCTCAAAAGCCCATTGGGCCCACATTTGGCCCGATCGAGGCCCAACTTATCGAGACGCACGAGATTGCTTACCCAACCAACTTACTACTCGCGATTACAGATCCATCAAATTCCAACCAACTCATAACCGTTCGCATGCTCACAAGCCCACGAAATGCCAGAACTTCGGCATTTCGACTTTTCAGCTTTTGCCGATTTCAACTATGAAGGGTGTTCGATACACACACTTGTTTTGCGATTCTACTGGTGAGATCTCCTATGTGCTTTCTCCTACAATCGATCACTTTAACAGATTAGATCATACTAATATTTAAACCAAAACGAATTCTCACCATTATCCTAACATACATATTCGACCATCACCCATAATGGCCGTAAGCTCTTACCTTTGTCGACTTAGATCCACTAGATCTAGATCTTGCTGTACCAATGCCCTTAATCCAATGCTCCTTGTTGATCACCTCCTACGCAAACTAACACACATACGAATCAATCCAAAATTATGATCAATCTAGGCAAGTCGACAGCCTCCCTATGCCTTCAGGAATTTCGGCGTTTAAATCCCACAATAGTGAATAAAAATAAGGGTTTCGAGCACTTACCATAAGATATACTCGCCTAGGTACACTTTCAACCACATTCCTATCTCAGATCTACTGTCAGTCTACTCCTAACCATAAATAGAGAATAAATCACCAAGTTTTGGCTTTTGAACCCTTCACTAAGGTATGTCTATTTCGGTTTGAGTGAAAGAAAATATAAGAAGAAGGTGAAGAAAGGGGTTACGAGTAGTAAGAGATGGTGGGCAGAGATAAGGAGTTCAGGATTTGGCTCTTGACAGAATTGAATTGATGAATATGGAAGGTTCGGCCAAGAGGTGCATTCGACTACTAGGTAAATTGGTTTTGGCTTTGGTTGGTAATCGGCTATTAGTCTTGGAGAAGAGAAGAGAAAAGAGAAGTAGATTCAGCTAGAGAAGAAGGTTGATTAAGTGGTTTCGGTTTAGAGATGAAAGAAGTAAAAGAGAAGAGTGAAAGCTAAGAAGAGATTTGGCTAGATGGTGAAATCGACAGTAGGGGTTTTGGGGTAGTAGGTTTCGGCTTTGGGACAGAAAAGAGGAGAAAAGAATGAGAAACTAGGACCTAATGCTCAATAACCAATCGGCAGAAGAAAGAGGCTCAATACCCTAAAAAAATCGGCACCAAAACTCAAAATGCCTAAAATGTTGTGCCTAGAGTTGAATGCCGAAATTACACTACAAAGAGTACCTTGGTCGGCCATTGCTTCTCAAATTCAAATGCTTCTAAAATCTCTCCCTGATCTACTCTCATGAGTAATTCAAATTCCCTACAGCAGGGTTTCACTTGAATGCCACCACTTGACCAACACTTGCACACAAAAAGAAAAGAAATAAAGTACCATAAGCTTACCTCGCAGCTTGAACCCTGGACCTTGAATACCACCCCACACGCCACTTTTTTAGGAGCTTAGTGGCGTCACCTTACCACTTTACCAATAGCTTCTTTGTGTCACATTCCACTAAGTTTTTCTTAAGAGCCCACTTAACCAAGTTCCCCCTTTACTTAACATCCCAACTTGATAATTTTACCGGGTTTTAACCTAAGTTTGGGCCTCCTGAAGGGCCACTAACATACCTAAACACCTATTTAAAAATCTCATCACTAAAAATTCATGTTTTCACCAAAATCACAATAATCCCGAAAAAGTGCCGAAAATCAGGGCATTACAACTCTACCCCCTTAAAGAAATTTTGGCCTTGAAATTTTACCTCGAAAATCAGAGCATTAAAGGAGGTTAGCGATATTAAGGCAATCTAGATCTAGATCTAGTAGATAGATTTCGGCAAGGTAAGTGTCAGTTATACTTGAATGTTGCTGAATGGGTAAGACAGTGTGGTGTTAAGTTTTATGGAATGATGGGTTAACAGTGTGGTTAAAATGATTGTAGGTTAACCGTTCGAGGGACTTCTGAGTATATTGCAAACAGGTGTGTAATCGACACCCTCTAGTAGCTCAGATCGATAAAAGCCGAAAAGTCGAAATGCCGAAATTCCAGCATTTTGAGGGCTTGCGAGCATATGAGTACTCGTGGGTCAGTTTGAAATAGCAAAGTTGGTAATCGCAATTGGTAAGACTGTTGTGTTCATGTTTTCGTGCATTTGGGTGATTTTGGGCCTCGAAGGGCCGAATTTGGGCTCAATGGGCTTACGGGCCCATATGGGTGAAATCGAGTGGTAAGTATATTCTGGTAATCTAGTTATTAAATCTGTTAAAATGAGTGGAAAATTGGACTTAGTGGGCCATAGTAGCTTGTGGGCTTCGTCGTGCCCATTAGGGGGTTTTAGGGCCCGATGACTCTATAATAGTGAAATGGGCTAATTAAGTTACTTAGATGAAGATAGGTCTGTAGTAGACTATAATGAGCATGATACCCTAAAATCTGGAAAATTTACTGAAATACCCCTTAAGGGTGGAAATTACTGTTTTACCCCTAGGTGCTAAAAGACCATTTTACCCTTAGGGTTAAGTTGACTGATTTGCATGCTATTATATTTGATACTCTATATGCCATGTCATATTATATTCTGTTGCATGGGGTTGGGTTATTATGATGGAGGAAGTGCTAAAGTGGCAATGCCATGTATTCTGCTTAGAGGCTCTGCCTCGTATTACTGTTCTGGTGGCTTGGCCACAATATCTGATTAAGTAGTTGTGCTGTGACTGTGGTGTGTAGGGTTGGGTGGGTTGAGTTATTCCCCACATGGTGTGTAGGCCTGGTACGGTGGTGTGTAGGGCTGGATTCGGCTTGGGCTTTGCATACATACATAATGCACTGATTTGTTACTGTAATGGGCTTAGGGCCCACACTGTTTTCTGAATAGGGCTAAGGCCTAGTTATCACTGTATCTGAATAGGGCTTAGGCCTAATCTGAGCTTGAACTGATCTCTGACTCTGGTTGGGTTAGCTTACACACTGAGTTTTCACAAACTCACCCCCTTTCTTTCCATCTATGTAGGTGAGCCCCAACCTTAGAGGACTTGGAGCTGCGAGGGATTCGGAGTGGCCACGTGGACTGTTCTCCTAGTTTTATATTTTTTTCTAAATTTACTTAATTTTAGTATTCTTTAATTTTTGGGTTTTAAACTGTAATAAGGCTGCTCGGTAATTATTTTTATTTTGGTTTTTACTTATTTATTTAGTACTGGTTTCAAATGATAGTCTAGTTTGCGCGGATTTTTATTTCAAATTAACAAACGTTTTCCAAACATATCCTACGCGACAAATGGGTAACCTAATAGCAATGACTCTATAATAAGATCTTTTAAGAAGTAAACTTCAACTGATTGTGGATAGGGTTTTTTATAAACTAAATAACTTACTATTTTACAAAATGCATGAGATGGTTTTGTTAAGTCAACCTAAGGGTTATTAGAAAATGATTGAAGCGCCATTAACTGTCCATGTGACACACTAGATCTGGCCATAACGTCTGGGTTGGGTTTAGGGTGTTACATGTATTTATCAATGGCACATTTCAAAAACCTAACCAATTTCAGAATTCAAGGTACGGGTCAACTAGAGTACATAGTAACGATCTCAAAAATGTAAAAATCATCAAAAATCGAAACAAAACATACCTTTAATCAAGATAGATAGTAGTTGAATGCTTTAAAACCCAATCCCTAATTATTTGTTTTGTTTTTCGGCAAAGATGATAAAATGAAACTAAAATCCCATTTTGTTTTAACTTAATTTGTTTAATTAGCTAAATACCAAAAATATCCTTAATAAATAAACATGTAAATCTCATATATTAAGCCTATTATTGTCCACTCAAACAAATAATGGAATAATTACCATGCAAGGACTCCCATAAATAAAACCAAAGTCAATTATGCCCTTTATTAAATAGAACTCATATTTATCGCTTTACGCGATTTAGTCCTTTTTACCGAATTAGTTATTTAAACGGTAAAATTTCTTTACGAAACTTTCGTACGATAACTCTATCATGCAGTGAACATTAATTAAATAATAAAAATAATATTTTGATTCGGTTAAGTGGTCTTGAAACCACTCGTTCCGATTAGGGTCTAAACCGGGCTGTTACATTATTTCTGAGGGGTTACACACTGAGTTTGCGTAAACTTACTACTTTCTGTTTAATTTGTACAGGTAATGCCCAAACTTAGGCAGATCGGTGTAACGGAGGGCTCGATGGTGACCACCTATTCTAACTGTTCTTGATTTTGGTTTTGCTTTAAAATTTAGGTTTGATTTGGGTAATTTTGTATTAATTGGACTTTATGGATTGTATTCGTTATTTTGGGTTTTGATTGCGTTTATGTTTTTATGACTACAAAACTCGTTTAAAACTCAAATTTTTACCAAAAGCAATGATTTTCTAAAATCTTGAATGGTTTTCTTAAATACAACAGTTTCTAAAGCTTCCATAATAAGTAATGTTTCAGCGAGCAATTAATTTACTAACGTTTCTGGATTCAAATGATTAAGAATGAACGATTTGTTTTAAATAACAACTTAATGCTTTATCCAAACTCCACGGCTTTTCAAAATCCAACCCATGTGACATCACTAGATTCAGCCATAACGTGTAGGCCGAGTTTGGGGTGTTACAGTTAGGATACATGTTGATATGCATGGAACCGACCTAGTACGTCATATCAATGAGCAATACCTATATCATATAAATAGGCAAACACCACCATGTAAGAGAGATAAAGAAAAATACTCAACAAATATTAATATATTTATGATTATATCTAAATAATTTTTTATTTTAATAAATTTTAAAATTTGGGACACCCACAAAAAGTGAAAACAAAAATAATAAAAAAATTGATATATATATATATATATATTATATATATTATATTTTGAGAAGTAATAGAGTAGTTTAATATTTTACTTTGTATTTTTAAGGGTAGTCTTTTAGACTAGTAGATAGGTTTTTTTTAACAACGAAACAGATTTTATTTTTAAATTTTAAAAACAAAATAAAAGATTGTGATGATAATATTATCTTTATTTTAGTTTTTAATTTTTTTTATCTTGTTAATTAGGGATAAATCTCAAAAATATATATTAACTTTGGTTTAATGTACTTATATACATAAATTTTAATTTTATTCAATTTTATATATCAAATTTTGATTTATCCAACTCTCACAAATTATTAACATAATTATTGCTATAACATCATTTTATGTTTATATATTGCATACCAAAATAATTTATTTATCAAATATAAAAATAAATTGATGTATTTATTTCTTTAAATGTGTATGATTGAATGAAAGTTAAAGTTTCATGTATACATTTGAACTACAATCAAAGTTTCATATGTATAATTGCACCAAATTAAGTTCATGTATCAAATCGTATATTGAATCAAAGTTCATGTACAATTTTAAAATTTATCCCTATTAATTATCTTTTAACTTTCATCATTTAAATAAGTGTCACTTAATCTATAACACTAAAATTAATCAGGAGCATTATAATAGAACTAGAAATTTTATCACATGTATATATACATGTGGAAACTATGTATTTAAAATATTGGGGTACAATAAATAATGAAAAGTATGATTTGACTCTAATTAATAATAACACATGCAATATGTATGACATTAAAAATGAAAAAAATAGATTAAATTGTGAGTAAAACAAAATTTAAACATGTAAATATATTATATTAAGAATATTAGGGTGCGTTTGTTTCATGAAAAATGACTTATGGATTTTTTTTTTTTTTTTTTTTTTTTGTGTTTGTTTCATTTAAAACAAATTGGTCAATGAAAAATAAGTCATTTTTCCTATCAAATGACTTATCTTTTTAAAAATTGTAATGATAATAATATTAATTTTATTTTTATATAAAAATGAAGTTAAATCAAACTTAATGTTATTATATTAATAATAAATTTTTAATTTTAATGTTAAATATTTTAAATGTTAATATAAAATATTATAATTTTCAATATTATTAAACATATATTTGATTATTTATATTTAATAATATAATAAATTGCTAATATAATTTATTATTTTAATAAATTATTTAATATTAAATTTTATTTTAATAATAAATTTTAAAAATAATACTTTTACAGTTTAAATAATATTCTTCATATGTTATTGAAAAAAATTCATATTAATATTTTATTAATAAATTTACAGTTATAAATATATTAATAATAAATATTTTATAATATAAAGGTTAAAATATGTTATAAGTTCATGTACTATTTGTAAATTTAGAATTTAGTCCCTATACTTTTATTTTCAGAAATTTATCCTCTACTTTTTAGATTTCAAAAATTTAGGTCTAATTGTTAATACTAGTAAAATTTTTGTGTTAATTGTGTTAATGTGACATTTTTAATATAAAAAACACCTACTTGGCAACCATGTAATTAAATGACGTTGTAATGAACCTAAATTTAACAAAATAATTTTAATAGTGTTGATAGTTGGACTTGAATTTTGAAAACTAAAATGTAGGATTAAATTCCCAAAAAATAAAAGCATAAGAATTGAATTTAAAATTTATGAAAAGTACATGGACTTATCACATATTTAAACCTAGTATAAAATATGAATATTTTAAATTTCATTCTTAATTTCATTTATCCCTTCCAAATTTAATGTGTCAATATGCACTCTCATATATGAAATATATGTAATTTAAATTAAGTTTTAATTAGGCATTATTTATTATTAAGTTTATATACGATATTAATTATTACAAAATATTATCTTATTATGAAATAAATTTCCATTGTCAAAAAGAAATTGTTGTATAATGTTTTGTAACAAATATATTTATGTCGTGTTCGTTTCACTAAGAGTAACTATTTGAAAATGATTTCAGGAAAATTTGCCGAACAACGAAAATATTTTACGCAGAATTATCTAAATATCAGAAAATATTTGTTTTTCTATAAAATCAATCCATTTTCTAGAAATAATTTTCGTAAGCTATTTTCAATGAAACAAGCACAACCGTAAATACACTACAATTGTTTACCATGGTGTTGTTATCAATTTTGGGTTGATATCAGGTTAACTTGTAATACCAACTCAATCAGTATATAACATTGTCAACATATACAGCTGATGGAAGTAATGAAATGTGCATAATAAAATCAAAATGTATAAAAGATTTTAAGATAAAACTTTAGTTGAGTGGTAAAATTAATGTTTTTATTAATGTAACTATCATTGGTTCAAATCTTACAATATGTAAATTACTTATTTGTTTAAAAAACATAAAAATACTAAACTATTCTCGAATAATATAACTTATTTTAATTACAGAATGATATTTTGTAATTTCTCTAACCGGGCTTATACCCAATTAACTCGTTACACTATCTTAATAAAACTTTAAACAATAATATAAATATATTTAAAATAAAAAATTAATGAAATATTTTTTATTATTTAATTTGAATTCCAGTTAAAACTATAAATAAGAATATTTTACTCAAAACTCATGACAAATTTACGGTACTGAACGAGCTACACGACCTAAGACTAGAACTAAACCCCACAAACATATTCACCAACCCAATTACCCCATGTGACATTCAATGAGAAAATGGTTTTTTTTTTTTTTTTTCCTTTAGATTTGGACCACCTGAAAATGTTAATTTAATTCGATTAATTTAATTCGATAATATGTAAAAAAGATAAATCTTTTGTAAATCACATTGACCATGATAATATTATACGCATATGATTTTATAGGAATATGGCCCAACCATGAACTACCACATGTGTTTACACACCTTATATATCATCATCATCAGCTCAGCTATGAATGATTAATCTAATTAGTCAACTCTCTCAAAATTCCATATCACTAAGGTCAACTTCATTTGTGCCTCCTTTGCCCTTTCCTTAATCTCAAACCATCATCTTGCATATTCTCCATCCATCCCCTTTACTCACATTTTCTTCCTTTACCGAAACCTACCTTAATTGCCTTTATTTTTCTTACTTACATGTCCACATACATACATACATGAAAACAAGACTAATTCTTTGAAAGGTAGCCCCAATGTCAAACGATCAATTATTTGAAATACAAAATTTTTTAAACTTTAACAACTGGATTAAAAATACAACAAATGTTAATTTGATTTATATATTTTACTTTTAAATACATGTCACACTCTTAACTTACTTGTGGAATCTAAAAAGACTCTACAAAGTGATGTATGAGATAAATTTCAAATAATTTCATACATACATACATATATATTAGTATTTGGTAGTTTGGCCGTGTACTTTTTTTATTATTTTACAAACAACTTTAGAAAATTATAATGTGTATCTTTTTTTAAAAAAATATTTATTTATTTTAATATTTTACTATACCCCTGAAGGACACTACTTGTCAACTCCCTGACCTAGCCTGTGGAGTCTAAAATCTCTAAAAATATTTGATACACTGCCAATAAAATTTTTAGACTTTACAAGTAGGATTAGAATGATGATAAATGTTGATGCGTGCTCGTAATCGTGAGTTCGATTACAATTTTCCCGATCGTCTAATTCTATATCGTCTCAACTTAGCTTTCAAGGTGAAATTGTGAATAATGGAAACTTGGTAGATGAAAATGAGTAAAAGTAGGTTGGATGGATGACTCGTATGAATCAAACACTTAGAAATGAACCAACAATATGAGAGATCGTGACCCAATTTCTATTAAGTGAAATAACAAACAAGTCTTTGAAGAAGAAGTAAATTGTGACCCGCTATTTAGAAAAATAGGAACCAGCGTATATTAGAACGCCACACTTCAGAACAAAGAAAGAAAGGAAGTGATAAGTTCAAAAGAAAAAAAGTTTGATGCCATAAGGAGTACCTTGATAAGTCTAAGTAAGTTCTCTGAAGAACAATGAGATAGAATTCTCACAATAACTCAAAATATTCATTCAACATTCATTGCTAACATTGTCTTTTTTACAAACTATTTATAGGCACTATTATGACTATTCAAATGCCTATTTGAGACCTTTCACCTTCAGCAATTAATTAGGGTTATTACAAGCTTTTAATTTCGGTTTTTACTCATGTGGGAAAACTAATGGTCATGTTTCTTCATTTAATTCTGGTGTAGATGAAAAGGCATGACTCTATTCCTTAATGAAGACTAAATGTGTTCTTAATATGCTTAGTTAATGTCCCTTCAGCTCACTTGTAACCGAATCATAAAGCTTGTGTAACTTCCTCCTATAATGGCATCATAATGAAGGATAAAGACTCCAAAAACTGATCAGACTTGAAGAGTCACTCTTAGTCCATTTGAAAAGTCATCATAATGAGCTTTGAGTGCTTCAATATCCACAAAAAAACGTTTCTTTTATGCACCAGCAATTAAGTGACCAAATGCACACTCTTTTATGCCAAAACTGAACAATCATTTGAATGTGACAGCATTTGATTCTTCTTGGAAAACGAACAACCCTATTGTAGCTTTAAAAAATGTGACCAACCTTTTGGACTTTCCTACAACAAACTATTGAACACACAATTAATTTATTTAAGAAAAATTAAACACACTTATGCATTAAAAAGTAACAGCCAAATTAATTAACATACTTATATAAACAAACTCAAACGTATTTAATAACTAATATGCTTAAATGCATGGTTTAATATGTAAACTAAATGAACAAACGATTTACTTAATGCATGTCTCAATTTAATGATGCAAACTTTAACTAACATGGGAGTTACATAATGCATGTCATAATTTATACTGCAAACTTAACTAACATGAGAGTTACATAATGTATAACTTTATTAAATGCAGAATACATAGTGCATGTCACAATTAAAAGATGTAGATTAATAATGCAAGACATTAATTGCATATAATAAACAATACATAATTGAAAGCTATAGAATTTATTAAACTAAACTAACAGCTACATGCAAAACAATGCATGGACTTGGAACGTTATTTTGGGTCCAATAAGGGTTGGACATCTCATGTTCAGCCCAAACTTGCTGAACCAGGCCTATCATCGCCTCTTTGAACTTCTTTGATCTAGCACTTGTTATAAACCCGATGAGAATTTTAGTTGGATCCTCTCTTGAAATGGGCAACTTGGAGTTTGTGCACTTCAATCGTTCTCGTGCATCTATCATCCCCTCCCTCTTCAAAACGATTTGTCCTCAAATCGAAAATGGTCAAAAAATGCAAAACGCGTCCACGTAGGAGCGTTTTTAGGGGAAATTTCAGCAAAACGCATCCTTGGGGGAGCAATTTTGCCATGTCAGCACAAACACGCCTTCGTGGACACAATCTGCTGACCTGGCAAAATCACTCCCCCAGGGACATGATTTAGCCCGTGTTTTTTTTCCAAACAGCATTTTTTTTACTGTTGGGGAGTCCAACTGCAAAAAAAACTATAAAACCCTCCTCTTATTTTTTTCACACAATATTTCTTCAAAATTCTTCAAAAAAGCTCTCAAATTCTCTCTAAATTTTTCAAAGCTCTCTTTAGTTAATTATTTCCTTTAATTTTCTTTTCTAAATTAGGTTTTTTTTATAATTTCAAAAATATTTGATCGTGTTAGCAATGGCTGAGGAATTAATTCGTCTCGATCATAAATATATCACCGTCGAACAAATGAAAATGGTAAGGGTTAATTTTAATTTTTAAATATTATATAATATTTTTTCATTTATGTAATTTTTATTTTATAATTTTTTATAACAATCTATAGATCGGGTGTTACAATGTTATATTCGTAATATTTCTGGTCCTCCATCACTGCTGATAGAAAATTATTTGAGGGAAGTGGGTTTTGGCACATAGTCACTATAGGCCGGGGGTGCAAGTTGGACCCAAAACTTATCAGTGCGTTAACAGAGAGGTGAAGACTCGAGACGCACACATTCTGTCTTCCATGCGGAGAGTGTATCATCATTTTAGAGGACGTGCAATTACAATTAGGATTGCCGGTAGTTGGGTCCGCACTCACCGGGTCCGTTCAATCTGCTGATTAGGGAGCCGTATGCTACAATCTTTTGGGTGCAATTTCAGATAATATTTATAGAGGTTAGATCGAGATGGGATGGTTACAAGACACATTCCCGAAGCTAAGGAATGATTTGACTGAAGTAGAAAGAATAAGATATGCTCGGGCATACATCCTTGAGATGAGTGCAGGTTATCTGATGTCGAACTTGTCGCGAAACCTCGTACATCTGAGGTGGTTGTTGAAACTCGTTGATTTTAGAGTAGCTGGCAAATTTAGTTGGGGGTCTGACGTGTTGTCAACATTATACTGAGAGATGTGTGGGGCGACGCCACCAAATAAAACCAAAATCAAAGGTTGCCTATCACTACTACAATTATGGGCTTAGTTTTGCTTTTTATTTTTACATCCTTGAGTGAACCATCCATATACATTCTCACTCATAACGAGATAAACTTTATATTAGATTTTACAAGTATTACATAGATTTAAAATATAACTGTATGCTAAAAATTTATTTAATTAGGTGGAACCATTCGTTGAGTTATGTTGGAATCCCTACAGCTCTTGAAGATATACGATTTCTATTAGACCAACGGTCAAAAGTGCAAGTATTAAATAAAATATATATACATAAAATAGTCATTTCATATTTAGTATTTAGTATTATGTATATAACTAATATTTTTATCATGTTTATATAGTTTCAATGGACACCATACGAGGGTCCAAAAATTCGGGTAGTAATTCCAGATGAATTCTTTCAAAATCTGAACATTTGGCATGTTAAGGTCCCATTGGTCAACTATGTTACCATCGAGATGCACCAAACAGATAGAGTGTTGCGGCAATCTAGATTCCGACAACAGATTCCCGTGGCACTTGAGGTGATCGATGATGAGCACAAAATTGAGTTACGGTAATCAAATACAAATTGGCTGGTATTCTGGTCAAAATATATCAAAATTTAGGAAAACCGGCAAGATCATATACCTACTCGCGAACCGATCATCGTTTCAGAGTTAGCGTGAGTGTCGGATTACATGTCATGGTTTAAGATCCATGGCAAACCATATTTGCTGTCGGAAGAGCAGAGGCATTGGCAAATTCGTGTCGAAAGGGAATGACGAGGCCCTTTAAATCCAAGGAGAATGGATAATGGCATGGGCTCATGAACAGCGCCCACACAAACACTAAGCCCAACGCCTCAACCGACAATACCCATACCACAACATCTTTAAATTATACCAGGTGCGTATCCTAGCCCTTATATGTATCTCAATCCTTATATGTTTCCTTTTTCCAGTCCTATGCCAAGTTGGAATACATGGCCCAATTCATCCCCCTTCCTGATAACTCCAACTCAACCGATGATATATAGGCCGCCATCCCAGGAGGGATCGCATGAGGCACCGTCGGGGAGCTTATCCCATTACCAATCCCCATCGCCTTATGGGATTCAAACAACTTCGCGTGGGTGATGCAAACACCTCTATATTCTTTATTCTATCAAGGTGGGTCATCCTCCCAACACCCACAACCACAACCCTCACAGGAGGAACAATAACCCTCGTCGGAGCAACCACAACCCTCTTCAAAGAAGAATTCAGCATGTAACCATCGACCACCCCATGTAGCACTGATTCTGACTGGTACATAAATTGATTTTTTAATATATTTGTACAAATTATTTTTATATTGTTTCATTTAATAAGATAAAAATTGTTTTTAATATTTAAATAGTAAATTTTTTTTATATTTTTAATAAAATAAAAGTTCTTTTAAATAAGGCAATAGAAATAATGTAACATAGTTTCATTACAGCAATTATCAATTATTTCGATTTAGACATGATTGAATTGTATGACCTGGGTTCCTACACCATCTGTACAACTTCTGTTGGTTCGTTCTTTCCCGAATATTCATATTATTACGTATTCTACTCGAGCAAGTTTGACCTTTTGGTTTGCGATGCAATTTTCTATCTGATAACAACTTAAACGAACCAATGATACAGACGGCCACTTACGTTTATCTGGGACCGGTGGGAATACGTGTCTTCACACATTGTATATGTATTCTATTTTGTACACTTCGTCAACATATCTCATGGGATTCAAACGGAGATTCTGACAAGCTGTAATTGCATGAGCGCATGGATTATGAAGTGCATCAAACGTCCCACAGTAGCAAGTTTTATTTCTCAAGTGTACAAGATATTGCCTACCGGTAATACCTTGGTTTAGTTTGTCAAACTCTGTCACACGAAAGCATAGGTTGTTACGATCGTGACACATTGTGTGCATGGTGTTAGCCCACGCTTTCGCTTTGTTAATTTCTTGCAATACCTTCCAGCACCATACATGGCCTCCTTACATTTGGTCTTTATAACTTACTGGTCGTTTTGGAAATAGTGCCACTAAATGAAAATATGTCTCTCGCACAACCAAGATTATCGAAAAATGATGCGTTCCTTTTAGAACAAAATTTATGCATTCAGCCAGAATTGAGGTCATATGACCATATTGTAGGCCGTCGTCATATGCTTGTGTCCACTGTTCGAAAGGTATGTTACAGAGGTAGTCTGTGCCTTGTTCGTTAACTGAACGCAAAATTGCCAACATCTCATCAAAACGGCCCTTATTGATCTCGTACCCTGCCAATATAAGTTGATAACGAAAATTACATACCACTCTTCTATTAAGAATAAATTGAATATTACGAATAAAATTATATTAATAGAGATTAAATACCCATGTTAGTCACTTGCTGTCATTTAGTGGTAGATCGATATTGCTCGTAATAGTTGGACACAACGTGCCGTAGACAATACCAATGGTGTGTGCGATCCCATAGGCTTCTCTGTCACTCAATTACAACTAGTATTCCAGTGCCCTGATCCGATATAACACAGATATCAGGTTGGGGGCAGATATGCCTCCTTAACCTAGAAAAAAAGAAATCCCAGTCATCATCTTACTTCCCTAATGTTATTTCAAACACAATTGGAAGGATTCTCCCACTGCCTTCTTATGCCACAGCTAGCAATAGTCGATGGGTATATCTACTATACATAAATGTACCATAAATTTGTACCAATGGCTTGCAGTACACAAATGCGTCTCGACATTTCTTAAAGCTCTAGAATAGAAGCTTGAACACTTGGTATCCATGGAGCAATCGGTCATTGTAGTATGCAGGGACTGTTTCAAGGTCTGTTATGCAACTCGAGATGTACCTCTCTAGCACCTAACACCACTACCACACTTCATTATATGAAGCGTCCCAACCACTATGCATATTTTTCAATACCTTCTGCTTAGCTATCTAAGCATTACGGTAAGAGGGTGTCTACCTAAATCACCTATGAATATTGGCAATTAAGATCGATACAGAAGTCTTAGGATCCACCTTCACTGTCAGTGTATTAAGCTTAGCTATCATATTTGAAACCATATTGGGATGATCTTGTGAAACACCTGTCAACGAAGCACGTTAAATGACGCAATATTAAGTAATAAAGTATTATTCAAAAACCCTAAACACCTAGTGATACTGTATCGGCAACACAAGTATTGGACCTTTGTAATTTTTTATCTCTCACAAGCCTGCCTTTTTCCTAACCGAAGCCATGATTTTCCATTAATATGTACCGTCTAGCACTACACACTTGGTCTCGAACTTCTAGGATTTGGATTTAACTACGTTGTAGTTAACCCCGTTAATGATGCTATGTTGTTTCAATACACCAAGAAAATTATCCTTACTGGAAAACTCCTTACCAACTTCCAATTCACCCAAATCCAATGACGAACTTGTACAGTCACGCCTTCTGTATGGTAGATTTAGAAACTCCAACGCATCATCTGCCGATAGATCGACATTATGCATGTGGGCTGGAAGCGAGTACGCCTTGAATCACAGATCTTTTTCTTTTTCATCTGAACCCCTTCAAAATTTTCAGGTTCGATTGGAACAGGCTCCGTTTCAAAAAATAATGCAACTTCTGCACCATCGGGGTCGGGCTCTCGAGGTGGACCCACATTGAACTCATCATCCAACCCATCATCATCTGCAACGTACGAGGTCCCCTTGCCGGTGGACGTCGTAGGGAGTACATCATCCCTTCTTGTGGACGTTTCGTAATGTCCCCAATTAAATATGGATTACCAACCACTAGAAGTTGATTTCATTCTCCAATACGTATTTTCAACAATGAACATCGACCAACCAATGTGCATGTCCCATCCACTAACCGAGTGTTCTGTAGGAGTTGTGTATTCTATACTTCCACTGAACACGGGTGCTTCCGTGTTCTGCCTCCCATTAATGAAGTGTTAGGTAGGGGTCCTGTATTCCTCTTGAACAACAGTAGATGTTGAAGTCACAAATGTTACATTTGGCGATGAAAATTGTACATATAACTCAAGATAAAGTAATCCACTAGCGAGATGAGTCTGCACCATCGCCTCTAAGCTACGACTACCTTTGATATCAAATGAGTCATATGTCACGGGATCAACCAAAATACAAAATTGATACTTAATAGACGAAACTCTCATTGGCATCGTTCCGAAGATTTTACGCCTAATTTTTTTACAAAGTTCTGTCAAATCTATGTTCTGGTTAAAAACCAGTCAGCTGTGTTCTCAGATAAAAAAATAATATCGTTCTCGGTGTCACAAACCTCACCATCATAGTAAATAACAACACTAATACGTTCATTCATCTTCAATTTCTATTCTGCTTAGCCTCTCTAATTTTTCTTGTTGTAACATATGTAACCTGAGAATGAAATTTGTCTTATTTATAGTGTAAGGCCAAACAAGAACTACTGTAAAAAAAGAGCGTCCACATGGGAGCTTTTTTCATTAATTTTGCTGATAGTGTATCCTGCTTAAAGCCTTTTTGACACCATTTGCTCAGAACCTTCTTCTCAAAATTATTTTTTCAGGAACTACTGTAGAAAAGAGCGTCCACGTGGGAGCTTTTTTAAGTAATTTTGCTAATAGTGCATCTTGCTTGAAGCGTTTTTACATTATTTGTTTAGAACTGTCTTCTCAAAATTATTTTTCCAGGAATTACTGTAGAAAAAGAGTGTCCATATAGGAGTTTTTTTTTTCAGTGATTTTGCTGACAGTGCATCCTGCTTGAAGCATTTTTGAAATTATCTTTTCAGAATGGTCTTCTCAAAATTATTTTTTTAGGAACTAGTGTAGACAAAAAAAACAAAATCCTTATTATCAATATAAGTTTCCCTAAACCTAAACGCAAAATTATTTTAAAAAAACTAAATCATAATTTAATTAATTTTCTTAAAAACTCTAAACCCTAATTTAATTTATTTATTTAAAACCCTTAAAACCTAATTTAATTATTTTAACAAAACCTTAACCCTAACCCTAAATTATTTTAACAAAAACCTTAACCCTAAACCCTAAAAACCCTAAACCAAAAAACCTTAGGGACTAACCATAAAAAAAGCTCTAACCCTTGAAAAACATGGGCTAAAACGCATCCCTAGGGGCGATTTGCCATGTCAGCAAAGCGCGTCCACGTCAGCGTAATTTGTCCTGACATGGTAAAATCACTTTCCCAAGGACACGATTTGCTGAAATTTCACCCAAAAAGGCTCCTATGTGGATGTGTTTTGCATTTTTTGGCCATTTCCGGTAAATAATAAAAAAATTGGCCTATTTCCGTAAATAAGGTTGGAAATGGGCCTTTATTGGTAAAATGGTCCAATTAATCATATTAAAATTTATTATTAATAAAGAACTTTAAAAATTATTAAAAATTAATATTAATTATTATACACATTTTGTTGTTCAATGAATATATGAATTTATAAACGCCCCTCACATTTTGTGCAATCTCACGACAACAAAGCAACTAGCAAACAAATGACGCTCATAAAAAATTCAAGGGTTTGGTAATATTAAACATCACCCTATTATATGGTATAAACACAATATATGAAAATATAATACTAATGCACTATTATATAATATAAACACAAAATAAAATAAGATAAAATACACAAAATTTGTAATTTTATATAATCTGAATTAGTAACATGTCATTATTTATAAACCCTTAAACATAATAGCATAAAAAAACACAAAATACCAAATCTAGTCTTATTGAAAAATAAATTCTAAAACATCAAATTTATTAAAAATAATTATAAATAAAGCTAATTAAAATTTTTTGAGAGTACTCTACTTAATTAATACCACGTATTTAGAACACATATTTATATTTATAAATAATGAAATGTTTGATTTGAAATTAATAAGTAATAACACATGAAATATGTACGATATAAAAATAAAAAAATAAATTAAATTGTAAGCAAAACAAAATTTAAACACATAAATACATCATATTAAGATTACTAAATGAATGTAATTATTTATCATAATGTTTATATCAATCCCAAGTTTGTGTCGAGTTAATTTTTGACATCATATCAATTAACAACATTATTAATATATATATATATATATATATATATATATAATAGATGGAAGAAATAAAATATACATAATAAAATTAAAATGTATAAAAATATTTAAAATAAAATTTTGGTTGAGTGATAAATTTAAAATTTTGTTAATCCAAATGATATGAGTTAAAATATTATAGTATGCTGATTTTTGTTGGTTTTTTTAAATAAAAAACTAAAATATTATAAATAATATAATTTATTTTAATATAAAAAGACATTAAAATAACTTTTTAAACTGAATTGAAATTTGATGAATTACGCAAAATAAAAAATTATTTTATAAATAGCGTACATTGAATATCAATCGAAATATGAAGAGGACAAACATGGGCCTCCGTCGTCATAGAGAAAAACAGACCAGAAAAGGAAGTAGAGTTTCTGTCACCAAACACAAGTGAAATGATCAGATATTATCACTGTTGTAAGAGTTTGGAGCGGTGGTCTAACTGAAAATTATTTAGTTGAACCCATTAATTCATTAATTTTCGGTTTAATGTGTTGTAACACCGATTTAATATTAGTCAGATAAAAATAAATTTATAAAATAACAAAAATAGAAAAAAAATCATAATAAACTGAATTGATTAAATTGTTAGTATCAATTTTATCGATTTACAATAATTCATATCAGTCCAACTCATTGAGTCATCAATTTTAATAACATCTAACTTTATATCATTTTATTTGATTAAATGAATAAAAAAAAGAAAACCACAAAATATTTTTTCCCCTTTTTATTACAAATATTGAAACCACTAAATATGCCCCACGCGCTTTAAAGTCATTGTGTTTCAAATCCAAAAAAGACAAATAAACAATCCGGTTACTCCATCGGTCACGCGCTGCCCTGCATCTATTTGAAATGGAACTCTTCTCCAAGCTCTCTTTTATTTTTATTTATTTATGGGTAAATCATATTAGTTACTCAATTATAGTTTGTTTGTTTTGTGATCATTTAATCATAAAAAATTATTTAATTATTTAATTATATTTTTTATCACTCAAATTATCTTGAATTTTTAAATTTTATGTTTTTGATAATTGACTGGTGATTAAACAAGAAAAAAATTAAATAATTAAAAGTTATTTTATAGCTTTTATAATTGGGCAAAAAAAAAAAAATCGTAGTTTCCTTTGTTTATTTAATTTTGAAAAATGGAACAGTTTATAATGGTGTTGCTATTTCTATAATGGGCTCAATCAACATCCCACGAGCTTCAAATCTGCAAAAAATTTTCAACTCCTCCCATTTCACTCACTAGCCCTTTATCTCTGCAAATTTCCACTCTTCAATTATTTCTCTTTACATTCCATTTGTTTCAGTGGATCCATTCCTATCTTCTTTGCCTCATGGCTTTTGAAACATGGCTCATAAAACTCAAAAAAACCATATCCAACACCCTTGATACTGCAAGATCTTCAAATCATAAAGCCAACGTTGGGGTTTTATCCTTTGAAATCGCTGGACTTATGTCAAAGCTTCTACAGCTCTGGAATTGTCTTTCAGATAAGACCATAATTCGTCTTCGTGATGAATCTTTATCTCTCGAAGGAGTCCACAAGATTGTTTCTAACGATGAGTCTTTCCTGTTAGGGTTGGCGTGTGCTGAAATGGCTGAAAATATAAGGGTAGTAGCAAAATCCATTTCCAGGATAAGCAAAAGTTGCCAAGACTCGGATCTTCAAGGTTTCGATGGGTGGTTCGATGAGTTCGCTAACTCGGGTCATGATAGACATGGCTGGGTTCTGAGTTCTAAAGATATGGAAGCTAAAAGAAAGAAGATGGACAAGTACGTCACCATTACGGCAACTTTGTATAAAGAAATGGAAGAGTTATCTACAATTGAGAACTGCTTGAGAAAGTGTAAAGAATATAAACCGTCTTCAATCAAAGAACAAAAGATTGTTGATCTGCAAACAAAGCTTTTTTGGCAAAGACAAGAAGTTAAGTATTTGAAAGAGAGATGTTTATGGAACAAAAGCTTTGACATGGTTGTTTCCATACTTGTGAGATCGATTTTCACCATTTTAGCAAGATTGAAGCTTGTTTTCTTGGGGTTTGAGTTTTGGTATCCTTCTTGTTTACCACGAAGTCTCTCAGCTTCTGCACTTGTCCATCCAACTCAAAACCCCGACACTTTTCACTTTGTATCAGGTCCATTGAAGACTTCTTCGAAGCCGGTAAGTTTTTTCGAGTCGAACTCGAAGCTTTTAAAGCCTCCATCAAGTACGTTAGGGGCGGCGGCTTTAGCTCTACACTATGCGAATTTGATTATCATTATGGAGAAGATGATCAAGTCACCACAATTAGTAGGCGTTGATGCAAGAGACGATCTTTATTCCATGCTTCCTAGCAGTATTAGATCGTGTTTAAGGGGTAGATTAAAAGGAATAGGGTTGTCATCAGCGAGTGATCCAGTCCTTGCCGGAGAATGGAGAACAGCTGTGAGAAGCATATTGGGTTGGTTATCGCCATTGGCACACAACATGATCAAATGGCAAAGTGAAAGGAGCTTTGAGCACCAGAATTTGTTGCCCAAAACAAATGTTATTCTTCTTTTCCAAACTCTTTTCTTTGCGAATAAAGAAAAGACCGAAGCAGCTATCACTGAGCTGCTTGTGGGGTTGAATTATATTTGGAGATTCGAAAGGGAAATGACTGCAAAAGCCTTGTTCCACTGCACCAACTTTAATGGCCTTTAATTTTGTTTTCTGCACCTTCTATACTACTATCATGTTTTTTTTTTGTCTTAGATTGAACTTTCAGGGTTTTGTTTTCAATTCTAATCCCTTATTTGTACATGGTATAGCATAGATGTATGTAACTGATAGATAGTGATATTTAGCATGTCACGTGTATCACGTATTAATATACAAAGATCAGTTTTTTAATATAAAAATGAATAAAATTTTTAATAAGAGGATAAATTTACTCTTTATCTAATATATAATGATTAATTTTTTTAACATAAGAATCAAAATACGATCTCATCTTTTGCTATAGCGCCCTCCATTATATGAAATTTTTTTTTTATTGTGTTGTTTTGATTTTTGGGGTTATTAGAATCACACCAGTGGATCCAGATTCATTAGCTCATAATTTAATGGTTTGATTACTTGATTTTATGAAATGGTTTTTAAAATAGTTGTTCGCCGAATTAAGTCAATTGCATATGTAAACAAATAGGAGCGGCCGAGCAGGCTAGCTGTCCGTAGTTCTATTTTTCCAATTGAGGTTCATGGACCCCACTTAGTAAAATAAATACATATATTTTAAATATATACATGTCGAATTCCATGGTATTGTCTGCTTGTTTTGATTTATTAAGTGAGAGGATGATATAAACATTAGTAAATCCAATTAAAATCTTAATATACAGCAATATAAAATTCATGGTTCTGTGTAGGAGTATAAGCTAATTGTCTTTTAAGGCAGAAGGGGAAGGAATAAGTTAACAACATCAAGCTTAGCATAGTAGATAAAAGTGGCAAAAGTATGGTAGGGGTATCTATACTAAAAGATGAATTGTATTTTAATTTTTATGTTAAAAAATAGATAAATTAATTTTGGTACGTTAGATTAAAAAGGAAATTAGTTTTTTTATTAAATTTTTTTTATTTTTACAATTAAAACCGACTCCCTAAACATTAACAAGAAGTACATGTTGCATGTAATGTGTCACTATTTAGTTATTCTGTTAATCATGTCAGTTTTTAACAGTATAAAGTGATGATTTTTTTAAAAAATAATCAAATTATTTTTTATTTAACGTATAGAAATTAATTTATTTATTTTTTAAATAAAATAAATAAAATACAATTTATACTTAATACAAAAACTTTCATAATATTTTACTACCATAAGCTTGTATATAGAGGTAATGGAAGAGCAATGTCATCTATCAAGGAAGCATAAAGATGCTAATTAAATTTATTAATATAAAATACTATTCATTTATATAAATAATGCTACACATATTGATATATATTAATTAAATTTGTTTAATATATGCTTTGAAAGTAAAAGATGCTAAGCATAATCGATTACCAAGATATTAATTAGAAAAAGTGTATTCATAATTTGGTAACAATCACTATCAGTATTTGATATTTTCGGCGGTATATGATTGTTACCAACCATAACTGATCCAAAACTTTGTTGTTCTTATATCCAAAGGGGATTGTGCGACATTACATGATCAAGAAGCTACTCAGATAGGTTACTATTAATGAAAATCATGAAAGAGTAACTAAAAAGTACAAGAGAGAATTGCAAGTACAATAAAAACTAGAAACCTATTATACCAAAAAAAAAAAAAAAAACTAGAAACGTAAAATAAACAATACAATCAATTGATTCAGTAGTTAGAATCTAATGCTACATTTAAAGACTTTTTTTAGAGAGAAGTCTATTAAAAAATGATTTAAACTTAACTCACACTTCTTATAGCCTCACTCCTATGCAATTATAAACATTCAACTCTCTAACCAAAATTTTTCCAGTGAAATATTAGTCCAGCCAAATTGATAAAACATTTTGTTTACAATATAAAGTCACTCATAAATGTGCTGGGCAATAAATTGACTGAGTTCTCTATTTGCACACACAAAAGATAAAAACAAGTCTATTTTATATAGATGTTTTGTAGGCTACTGAATCAAGTTACTCTGATTGATATTAACCTCCAATCAGTCTTCTTATTAAGGAATGAGATACAGTAGAGGTCCTCTTCAATTAAACTTATTGATCACATATCTTAAATAAATAAATAAAAAATTTATCACAATATATCACTTTAAGTTATCCTTGACAGAATTTCTTTCTCCAATTAACCTCGAATTCCGTTACATAGAACCCCTTAATATGTACAAAATCAAATACATTCATCAAGTCAAAATATGTCAACAAAATAGGCAATTTACAACAAACTCGGTTGAAAAGTGAGTTGCAACTTGCAGTATAACAGGATACAATATTTGATTTGATTTTTTTTTTTTTTTTTGCTTTCAAATAGTTGAGTATAATTTGGAAGAGTAGCTACCTAGGGAATGAATCTTTATTTAGGTCCCTTTGGTGTATGTGGATATATCTTAGCTGATCACCAACACCAATCAGCACACTTGATAGGGTTAGAAATAGATGCCAGCAATAATAATCTTACTAGCCCTGAGACATAGAGCAGTGCCCGTGACATCATTGCCAAGTTTAGTCTACGTTTGGCCCAAAACCTGCTTTATCATGCGCTTCTGTCTTTCTTCTTTTTGCACAAAAATGGAACTTGGACTTGAGAGGCATCCCAAATTTTGTTTGCTCATGAAAAGCCCATAAAAGTTCGTATTGACAAAAAGAAGGGCTTGAGGAGCCCCATTTTTACTCCTTTAATTCCTAAACCAAATCCAACTAGCAGCCCATCAAATAACAAAATCCTTTCCACTGATACTCTTTGAATAGAAAAAAGAGATTGACAAAATTATTGAAAATTTTCATTTGATTGAAAATTTTCATTTCAGCATTTATTATTTTAAATATTTTATAATTATTTTAAAATTTTTTACGTAATATAAAATTTTCAAAAAAAATATTAAATAAGATAAATAGCTAGGTAAGTTATTTATCACTTAATGTAGAAAATATTAAGTTGATTTTAATTCATTAAAATAATTAAAATAAATAATTTTTTTAAAAATATTAAAATTAATATATTTATCTTTCATCCAAAACTATTCAAAATAATAAAACATACTTGTTTTACCCTTACCCCCAATAGGGACACATGGCAACATGAGAACTAGCCGAAAAGGTGAGCAACCCTTCGCCTTGTATTGTCTATGTCACACCCTAAAATGTTAAGTTTATGTTGGAATCATGATTTTAAGTATTAATTTGAAAAGCTTATAAATTGAGCGGGTTCTAGTGGAAATAAGGGGAATTGGCGGGTTCGTTGTGGAAAGGTTGGATTTTAACCTTAGTTCATTACTATTGAACTAGAAAAATATCTTAGTGGGAGACATGATGATTATAGATATGTACAGCTGGCTATTGAATTTGAGATCAGTGAAGGGAGTGAGAGAGTATTATATCAAGGAGAGACATTGTTCTTCAGTGTTATTATTTCATTTTTCTGTTTTTTCTCCATCTTCTTCATTGGTCTAGTTGTAAGAAAGAAAGGTTGAGAATGGTCTGCATGAAGTAAAGAAGTTAAAGTTTGTGTAAAAGTAACTAATGATTTATCAAGCTAGTAAGCTTCCTAAACTTTTTGTATCGGTTCAAAAGTCAGTGGTTTTGGAAAATGAGGCATTGAGACCTCGTTTCGATAAACCGAGCTCGTAAATATTTTTATTAAATATTTAAAAAAAATTTTTATAGGTGAAGTGAATTTTGGTCCAGGGATTTTAGTAATTGGATGACTAATTGAGGTACAATTGTAAAAGTTAATTACTATTAATTTTTATTGGTTAAATGAGTCAAATAGTATTATTGAAGGGATTTAAATGGAAATTATGCCATATTCCATTATAGTGGATGGTGATAGCATCATTTTAAGTGGAAATATGTTAATTATAATATTTAATTAGTAATAAAATAAGATAAACCATAAAAGAAAACAAATAAGTCATCATCTTTTCTCATTTTCTTCTTCCCAACCGAATTCTCCATGGATGAACTAAAAAAACATTTGACCAAGGTTCCAACCTTTGCATGGATCAATGATTGAATCAATCAGAGCGTAATCGTAGAAAAAGAAAAAATTACAAAATAGTCCTTGATGTCGTATTTGTTGCTGGTTGGGTTAGGTAAGTTCGTATGAATTTTATTAAATTTTGATATGTTGTGTTATTTTGTTTTACTATTAGTTAGAAATTTTATATACATAAAGTATTGGCATAGAATGGATTTAGTATTGACATCGAATGGATTTAATCGTAAAAATATGAAAAATATAAATAGATGTGTTGTATCGACTGAACGCAAAGTTGTTATATATGTAACAACCCGTTTTTCAGTTGTGCCAAAAATAGTTGTTTCAGTACAACAATTTCGACGTGTGAGTCGATAAATATTATTTATTTAATATTTACGATGTCAATAAAGTATCGTGTTAAAGTTTGGTCCATTAATTTTGACATTTAAATAGTTAATTAAGGAAAAAGGAATAATTTATAAAACTTGCAAAAGTTACTCGCTATTGGAATTTTATTAATTAAATGACTTAAATGGTAAAATGAAGAGGTTTAATGTTGCAATTATACCATATTAGTGTGGCATGGACGGTTAACACTTGGTTTCCACTTATTTTTATATGTTAAAATTATATTAAATAAATGATATGAAAATAATAATATTAATAAAAAATGAAAACCACTAAAGCCATTTTTATTTCCTTCTCCATCTTCCCATTGCTGAAACTCTATTGTTAAGCTAGCTTGAAGGTTTGACCCTTTATTTCTTTGTATGTAAGTCCATAAATTACCCGTTTTTAGTAATTTTTATATTTTGATTTCGTTGTAGCTTAATCTAGCTAGCCGGGGATTATTTTGCAAAATTTTTAAAGTTTTGAAAACTTTTCCATTGATGTTCTTGAAGTTTTCTTGATGTTTATGTTTGATTTTAAAGCTTGATGATGAAATAAGACTATTTTGTAAAGTAATTTTGAATATTTTTGAATTTAGGGACTAAATTGTTAAATTATTGAAATTGTCCTGAAAATTCTATAAATTTTAGAACTTGAGGGCTTTATAGGGATGATGATGAATTTGGCATAATAGATTTGGCCTAATTGTGAAAAATAAGCTTGTTTCGATTTTAGGGGCTAAACTGAATAAAATGAAAAAGCTTAGGGTAATTGTGAAATATGTCAATAAGAAGTCATATGCATCAAATGAATTGTTATAAAACATTTAAGACTAATAATTAAAATAAAATTACTGTATAGATCAAAAACCGGTAGATAATCGTGGAAAAGAGAAATGTTGGCTAGTCCCTAATATTGCCATCTTTGTTGTTTAGCCCTGGTAAGTTCATACAGTATTGTTTTATGTATTTTGATAATATTTTATTGAATTATGTATATTGTATATACATTCAAACGTTATAATTGATAACGAAATAACCCGATTTTAGTGAAATCAAAACAGTAGTTTCGAGACCACAAATTCGATGAGTAAATTATTATTTTGTTATTATTTTAATGTTATGGAATATTAGAAAGGTTGTATAAAAATTTCATTAAGAAATTTTGATGTTTGCATGTTTAATTATGTGAAAAGGACTAAATCGTAAAAGGTGCAAAAGTGGAGTTCTAATACCTAAAGGTGTTATTTAGCTATGAAACTTAAATGTGAGTGACTTAAATGGTAATATTACCATTCATAAGGTTACTGGACAATATTAGACATGGTTTAAGTGAATATTAAAGTAAATAACTAAGGTGAAAAGGGTAAATTAATAAATCAGCTTAAAACAAAAACAAATAAAAGTGTGGTATCATCTTCCTTTAAGAAATTAGGGAAAGAAAAAGCAATATTCAAGGTTTGAAATTTCAGCAAGTTCAAGTCTTTGCATGGTATGATTCTAAGTCCTGTTTTTAATGATTTTTATGTTTTCAAGATCGTTGTAGCTTAATCTAGCTAGCCGGAGGATCAATTTGCAAAATTGTTAAAGATTTAGGGTTGTGCCATGAATACTCTTGTGTGATTCTTGATGTTTTGTGAAAGATTATGAGTCCTTGTTGATAAATAAACAAGTTTTGTAAAGTGATTTTTGATGAAAATATCATTTAAGGACTTATTTGTAATTGTAGTAAAAGTTCATTATAAATTTGGGAAATGATGAATGGTATGGATTGACGTGGGCTCATATAAATTTGGCTAGCATGAGATAGGGATGAAAATGTTTAGATTTCAATTTATGAGATTTAGGATTAATTTGTAAAAAGTTAAAATGTTAAGGGCAAAATAGCAATTTTGAAAAATATGAAATATGGACTGAATTGAATAATAGAAGTATTAAATGGATTGAATTTGTATATTTAGATCAAGATAGACCTCGGACAGATTTAGAGCGGGGAAAAGCTAAAGCTTCGGATTGGTCACTCCGTTTCTACGTCTTTGTTATTGAGGTAAGTTCATATGATTAGAAAACATTTTAATGTTATAATGATCTATATGTTAATGTATTATTTGTCATGTAACCATATGATGTTATATCCAATGATATCACGACGATTGTCAAGCCCTGTTTGAACTTTAGGAATTCGTAGGCTTTTATGTTTGCATTTGATGTGCCTTATATGACATAATGGTTGAATGAGTTTGGTCTTTTGAATTGGTCATTTCATGCATGCTTTGGTAAGGTTTGAATTCTTTGGTCTTGTGCACAAAATGCTATTAGGTACATGCTTGATTTAGTGATGGAAATTGCTTGGTTTTGGCCAATTTCATGTCCACACGGTTTGAGACACGGGAGTACACGGCTAGGCGACATGGTTGTGTGTCTTATGTAGGTTTTAAGGCATGAAAGTTAGGTTGTTACATGGCCTAGCACACGGGCATATGGAACCATTTCGAGAATTACATAGCCTGACACACGGGCGTGTGGCTTGGCCGTGTGACCCAATTCAGAGAGTTACATGGGCACAGACATGGGTTGGGATACGGTCGTGTGTCCCTATTTCTAAAGTTACACTGCTACAGACACGGGTATGTGTCTCAGCCACGTGAGTCACACAGCCTGGCCACACGGCCGTGTGACCCCTACAGTTCAATTTTTCAAACTTTTTCTTAAATGTTTCAAATATTTCCAATTTAGTCTCGAATATTTCTAAAGTATTTTTAGGGCCTCGAGGGCTCAATTTATGGACAATGTGTACATGAATTTTTATATTATGTTATGTCAATGTATGAAATGTATGATGTAATGTTCAAATTGTACGGTAATGCTTTGTAACCCTATTCCAGCGATGGATACGGGTTAGAGGTGTTACAGATAAAAGCTGAGAAAAATGGATTGAAATGGAAGCTATTATACGATTATATGTATCGAGCCTAAATAAACATAGGATAGGATACAATTGGCATGCCAATAGGTTTATTTTGTGTGTTGTATGAGATTGACTTGTGATGAGATGATGATTCATGACTTGTTATTAGACACCGAATATACTAGAGTCTAGCATTTATAGCAAATTACCGAGTTATATTTATAGTGATTTTGGTGTGTTTCTGGGGGCGGATGTAAAGCATACGAGCTTGGCACTTGGTGCCCAAGCATGTTTTTGGAGGCATGCTAGCCTACGGTGTAACACCCCTAACCCGTATCTATCGCTGGATTAGGGTTACGGAGCATTACCATACAATCAGAACATTTAAACTTAATTTAATTCAATAACATAAACATATCATAAACCAATCATACACATACATACCGTCTCTACATTGAGCCCTCGAGGCCCTAAAAATACCTTAGAAATGATTCTGGACCAAATTGAAATCATTTCAAATTGAAATCATTTGGAAAGTCTAGGAAAAAGATGCAAAATTTGCAAAACAAGGGTCACATGGCCGTGTGACTCACACGGCTGAGACACATGCCCGTGTCTCAGGCTGTGTAACCGTTGAACTAGGGACAGATTGCCATGTCCCAGCTTGTGTCCTCACCTATGTAACTCTTTGAGTAGGATTATACGATCGTATCACATGTCCGTGTATCAGGCTATGTAATTCACTGACTTACACCCTAAATAAATCATCAGATCACACATGACCGTGTTGCTAGGCCGTGTGTCTCACATGGTTAAGTCACACACCTGTGTCTCAGGTCATGTGGACCTAAATCTACCTATAATCAAGCCATTTCCAAGACCATAACTATATAAACCATTTGTGCACACAACCAAGGGGTTCAAACACCATTCAAACTTGCATAAACATACCAATTCAAGAATCCTAATTTACCTAACAAATATGCCATTCAGAGGCACCACAAATATACCAAAACATAACATGCCAACATAAGTCAACATTACCTTATTTCAAGCATCATAATCTAGCATAAATTCCTTACCAAGACATATCTCAATTTATCCATTCTCAAACATTACAAGCCTTCTAAAAGACCATACCTTTCAATAACTAAAAGTGGTTAAGATGACTTTACTTAACAAGCATTACAAATCCATCATATAACATAAACTTTGAAGACACAAGCATAATGAAACAACCATTAATTCTACCATGAGCCATCTATATAATAGACCTATACAGGATAATATTGCCATTTCCATACATGATAACTTAGCTCATAAATAACCTTAACCATGTCTCAAGTAATCATTTTCAAGTCACTATCAACATACCAAGATAACCTTAAAAACAAACACATCAAAGTAACCAATATCACATAACTTGGTAAGACATCAAAATGTACCAAACCAACCTGGCTTTCCAAAGCTTATACATGCCAAAAACACTATTAACACATACACCATAATACCATTACAAAGCACCCTATACATGCCATTATAAACCTTAGTCAAATTACTCAAAAACTATCGAATTGTCCAATGGATAGTGTGATAGATTTTCGACGAAATCGATTGAGCTTCCTATAATCTATAAAACAAAGGAAAATAAATACGTAAGCAATAAATGATTAGTAAGCTCATATAAACTTTAACATAATATACCATTTTAATAATGAACTTTATAAAATAAGTATAAACCTTTACAAATGCCATAAGATTAATAAAGCCTATATGACACCAACAAACTTACAAGTTAGCATACTTGTTCATGATACATATGAAATCAACCATATATATATAAACATAACATTTAATTCATCATCGTTACCATACGATCATGTTTCATTCCGTTAGCTTACTTACTATTTCCAAATGCTTAGTATAAGCCTAAAAACCATCATCAAATCACAAGTTAGTGCACTTGTCCATAATATAAATGGGTTCATCCATAGCATAAGTAGATTCCCCTTAAATAAGTACATCATTTAATTCATCAATCTTTTTATAACATAATGTTACATCTTAATTGTGAACTTACCATTTCATTCCCTTTTCTTACCCGTTGAACCATTTAAAATTACATCAGATACTCAGGAAAGCTCAAGTGTGCCTTTACATAAAACCATAACCTTTCCTTTACATCAATGCTCACATGAGCCGTGGAATGGGTCTGCTTACATGAGCTGTGGGCTGAAATGTAAGCTACATGATGTTGCTCACATGAGCTATGAAGAATCCACAACAAATGTAGGACCTCAGCCATCGGTAGGACATTCAAGACTAGCACCCGAAACATGAGATCCCTAATGACATGTCATTTCTATCCTAAGAATTCCTAATGTTCAACCAAGACTTAATATCCATCAATTCATCATAGCATTAGTACATTTATAAAATAGTTCAATTACATTAAAATGACATAACAAACATTCAATTTATATAACATTAAAATGATTACAGTTCATAAGAATTTACCTGACTAAATTGCAGCAATAACTAAGTTTAGGGGCTATTTGGTAATTTTCTCTTCTCCTTGATTTTCCACTCGTTCTTAATCTAAAATGTAAAATTTCTCAATTATTAGCTTATATTTCAGATTCCAATTTACTTTACATTTTATACCTTTTTATTTTTCAAATTTACACAATTACCCCTAACTTTCACAACTTTTTCAATGTAGTTCATTAACCCAAAAATCATCAAATTAACCATTTTCCTAAAGATCATATTATAACCAAATATTCTTGGCCCTAATAAAATCCCTATTAAACATTGAATTCTCAAACCTTAAAATTTTGACATTTTAACAATTTAATCCTTAAATCAAATCTAACAAAAACTTCACAAAACAACCAAATACCACAATCGAAGCTTCAGACACATGTTTATCATTAAAAACATTCAAGATTCATTAATGGAAACTTCTAAAATTTTTAACAGATTCAAAAACGAAGGTACGGGCTAGTTGGACCTAGTTGCAACGATTTCAAAAACATAAAAATTACAATGAACAAGTATCAAAACTTACCCATGAAAAGCTTCAAACTAATTGAATGTTAGGTTTCTCCCTTAAGGTATATTCGGCCAACATGAAACAAAATGAAGAAGAAGATGAATCTTTTTCTAATTATTTTGTTTTAATTTTCACGTTATTTACCATTTTGCCATTAACATATGTTTTATTTTACTACTTTTAATCCTTTTACCATTCAACATTAATGACTAAGGTTTATTTGCCACATAAGTCCTCCCTCTTATGATATTTAAGCTATTAAATCACTTAAATGAATTAATTAACAAGTTTTGCAACTTTTACAATTTAGTCATTTTTCTTTAATTAGCTAACCAAACAATAAAATTTCTTAATCAAAAATTGATACAACCCTAATAACATTCTATAAATATTTAATAAAATATTTATGAACTCAATTTATAGAAACAAGGTCCCGAACCTCATTTTCTAAAACCACTTGACTTTAGGGTCGTACCACTTAAACCTAATTAATCATTCAAATAACATAAATTGCCAATTCAAAATTTATTTTAATACCATGCTTGAATCTTAAATATTAAATAATAACATTTAAAACTTACTCGTTGGATTTGTGGCCCCAAAACCACTGTTTTCGACACCACTAAAAAATAGGATGTTATATACAGGCTAGGCACTTGGTGCCTTGACATGTTCTTGGTTGGATTGGCTCGATTGCACATTTTGGCATGTCTTGGGTGGATAACTGCATATCTATATCTGCATATATTCGTTCATCGAGTAGAATAGTGCTTGTTAAATAATGTAATGACTTGTATCGACTTGGTGATAATGTCTTGTTGATGACTTGAAAATATATACTCATGCTTATAATGATATGTAGTGACTTGATATGGAATGATCTTGTTTAACTTGAATGGTTATTTGACTTGCAAGTTATGAACTCACCTCCTAATATAGTTGTGATGATAGGATTATGTTTAATCAATGATTATGTTAAGTTATAATTGTGAACATAATGTATGTATATCATTTCCAACCTATGAACTTACTAAGCTCCTTGAAGTTCACTCATGTCATTTATTGTTTTCTTATAGATATCATTTTGGGAATTGGGCAATCGAATCAAGTTAAAGATCACACTATCCAACTATCTTTTGGTAGACTTTGAAAATGTTGATTTTGGGATATGTTGCAAGTAATTGGAGTAACTTACGATTGTATATAAGTGTTGGTATATTTCATACTTGTATGTAAGTTGTGTAACAGCCCGAACTAGGACTTAGTTGGAATAGTGGTTTCGAGACCACAAATCCAAAGTAGAAAAATATAATTCATGATTATTTTGAGTTTATGATATGATTTCATAATAGTGAGAAAATTGCATGAAGGAAATTTTAAGAAAAAGTGATTAATTTGTCCTTAAGGACTAAATTGCAAAAGTTGCAAAATATGAGTTTCTAGAAGGTTTAGGTATGAAATAGCATGAGGAAAATTAGTGGAGGTCTGTGTTTAGCAATTAAACCATTTATTAGCATGATGGATAAAAATGCCCATGGAAGGAAAATTTTCTAAAGAAAGGGTTTAAGGGCATTTTGGTTATTTGGTAAAGTTAAGTAATAAAAAGGGAAAAAAGAAAGCAAAAATGGTATCATCTTCTTCCCTAGTGTGCCAAATTTGAAGAGCCTCCATAGCTAGGGTTTCTTTCATTTTCAAGCTCCAAGTAAGTGACTCCAAGCCCCATTTTTCATACTCTTCGTATTTTTGAAATCATCGTAGCTTAATCTAACTATTTCTACCACTAATTTGAGCTAGGGTTTATGCTAAAAAATATACCAATGAAGGACATGCAAGTATTTTGATGTCTACTGGTAGAATATGAAAGTTTAAAGTGTAGTAAACACCTTTCTCTAGGTGATTTTTCATGAAAGTCCCTAATAGGGACTAAATTGCAAAGTTAGTAAAATGTGTAGTAAATGTACAAATTGATGAGAAATGTGGGCTGTTATGAGCACATGAAAGGTTCGGCTAGGCTTGGGTAGTCAAGAAAATAAGTGCATTTCATTTTACTAGCCTAGGACCATTTTGCAAATATGTAAAAGTTTAGGGCTAATTAGCCAATGTGAGTACTAAATAAGTTAAAATTTTCATTCTAGATCAAGAAACACGAAGCCCAGATTGAAATCGGGGAAAAAGAAAAGTAGTGGACTAAATCTAAATTCACCCTCGTTTTGGACCTGAGCTAAGTTGTATGTGATAATTTAGCCTTGTATGATTTATGAAAATTTATTGTGATAATTTTCTAAGAATTTGTATAGTTCATGAAATTGACTATTATGATTTTACCAAGACAAGATAACGCTATAGTTGAGTAATTTCGATTATGTGTTAAAGAATTCGATGGATACTGTGGTCATGAGTTATGTAGGTCCCGTGTAAGACCATATCTGGGATATAACATTGGCATCGAACTGAGATCCCATTTAAGACCATGTTTGGGACATGGCATTGGCATCGACATGTGGTCCCGTATAAGACCATGTCTGGGACATGACTTCGACATCAAGATCAAATACAGAACCCCTATAAGACCATGTAACACCCCTAACCCATATCCGTTGCCAGACCAGGGTTAGAAGGATTACCAGACAATCCAGAACTTTTTCAAACAATTATCAAACATCAGCATCAAGTCATCACCATACAAAATCATTGAGTCCCTTATGAAGGTCTCCGAGTGTGACACCCTTAACCCGAATCCGTTGCCGGAAAGGGTTACGGAGCATTGCAAACCAATACTCAACCCTCAAACTTTTCAATCACCAATCAAAAATAACATGTATAAAGGCTCATGCGTATATCTAACCAAATGAAGATAATTGATTACACAAGTCTTGAAAATTTATAAAACCAACCACAATTACGAATAATATTAATTAATAATTCACTACCAGTAGAAATAACTTAACTAACCTCTTACGCATGAATATACATACAATTCAAACGATCATATAATTTATCTACTAATTTTGAAAGTATAATTGCTTTCAACTCATGATTTTTAGATTATCACATAGCTTATAAATCAACATATTTACCTATAAGGTTACGCATAAACATAAAAAAGAGTTTGTAATTTGAGTTAAGACATTGTCCATACATATATGCATGCATGCGCATAAATAACCAATATGTCATGAATATATGATAAGCATCACAAAGATATAATACTATTCGTTTGATAATACTTCATAACATGTAACCACATCTACATAGCTATATTGACAGCAACTATTCATTCCAAATTACAAATTAAAATCAAACATTTATGGCACCTTTCCAAACATAATAAAAACCGAATCACATATATATATTTAATCTATAAACTAAACTTCTATCCGACTACTTAACCAAATATTTCATCATATCAACTACTACTTAAACCCACACATAAATAAATTATTAAGATCAATTCAATCCTACTCCACTACCATTCGAAACATAGCACATATGAAAAAAAAAATTTGATAGTATAATTTAATAATTAAACTTAGCCATTTTCGCATGGCATAGCATATTTACATCCCAAAATTTAAACACAAAATATACTAGCCTATACATGCCATAAGTTTCAAAATTTAATTTCTTTTTAAAAGTACCAAAAGATAGGCGATAGTGTGACGAGTTTCACCGATGATCCCCGAGCACGTAGCAGAAATCCGAAAATCTACAAAATAAGACAAATAAACACATTCAAAGGTAGTAAGTTATAAGCATCAAAACTTCAAATTTATATTACTAATATATAATCACTTAACTCGAACAAGATATTAAATCATTTAATCAATAACTTACCACATACGAGGCAATTTATTTTCTATAAACTGCATCTCAACAAGGTTTAATATATATCTACTCAATCATAATAAGCAACATCACTTCAAATCTCAAAATTGAATGCACTTTTTAAAAAAAAAACATACCATCATCGTACAAAATTTATAAAATCAAGCACCAAGCCATCGGGACCAATTTACCATCACATATTCATAATTTAGCCAATTATCCATTTGCAATTCATATAGCATTAATAAGGTAACAAAACTACGTATATATTTATATCACAGTACCATTCCTTATTTTCCATTCGTACAACAATCTTGTTTTCGTCTCTATTTGCTTTACCACACATACATACGATTTATAACATTCACCACTTAGATTCAATACTCACCTACCCAACTTGGAGCTATACATCATAATTGTCTATCAAGAACATTTGACGCTTTAATTAAATCAACAATTTCTGATTACTCAAATAAATCGCACACTTAGTTCTAATGATTTCTCACGAATATATATATCGAGTTCGCACACCTAGTGCTCGATATTTAAACTCGCACACTTAGTGCGCAATACTCTCTTTCGCACACTTAGTGATGGGTTCATATTCGTGATCGTTTCCATTTGCACACTTAGTGCTTAATTTCCTTCACTCAATGCACAACAATATAATTTCATCAATTTCTTTTAAATTCGACAACATCAATCTTTCCAATAATTCAATTCGGCACACATAATAAAATTAATTTAAATCCAATGAATAATTAATATTTGCTTATTCGACTATTGACGAACGATACTTTCGACTATTTGACTACTTTTGCTTTTCCCCGATCCAAACCCGATCCTTTTTTTTGTTCTTGATCTTCAAAATAAAAAATGAGCTCATTCAAATATAAATTTTATTCAATTAAATTCCAACCTCATAATTAAGCAAATTACCAATTTGCTCTTCACATTATACATTTTTCCTCCTTAATCCAATATAACAAAAACAAAAAATATCAAGAATCTCAATCTAATACACTTAAGCCGAATGCTTTCTATGCTTAGACAAGTCCTTCTATTTAATATATTTCAAGATCTAGCCCTTCAATTTATCATTTATGCAAATAAACCCCATTTAGTTTATTTCATGAAAGTTTCTAATATAAAACTCAATAATCTAAAATATCTCTTCTACTTTCCAATATCAAACACAAGAATCTCATATACTTCATCAATGGTCGAGCACAAAATCCTCAACAATTAACAAAATTGAATCATGGGCTATATATAAAACTTAACAACAACCTTAAAAATATAAAATTTAACAAAAACTAACATGAAAAACATACCTAATCTAAGCTTGGAATAGCCGAAAATACCAAAGCTTAAACTTTCTTTCCTTTCTCTTGGTTTCGATAATATCAAAGCATAAATATGAACACTTTCATCTTTTATCAAATATAATATGTTATCATGTTATTAAAATTACCATAATGCCATAAATATAATAAACAAATTGTATCAATTAATTCATGCATGATGGTCGACCACTAATTCCTATTTATGGCTAAATTGCAACCTTGATACTCCATAATAAAAAAATAATCATAATTTGGCCCTTACACTTTAATCCTCAAAATTTCCATTTTACGCGATTAAATCCTTTTGCAACAAATTGACCTCCAAACGATAAAATTTTTAAACGAAATTTTTACGCAAGTAAATTCACACATTCAAAGCATAGAAAATAATATTTAACTATTTTTCTGACTCAGATTCATGGTCTCGAAACCACCGTTCTAATTAGGGTCAAAATCGGGCTGTTACACCGAGACCTTAAACATGCATTAGAAGGAGATTGGGACTAAATTGAGCTCTTAGAAAGTCTTTGAAACTTATGAGATTATCCTTTTTAAAACAGGGCACACGCCTGTGTGGCTATGCCATGTACCGCTCACGACCGTGTCCCACAACTTACCTTAGCCGGTGTGCAACACTGAATAAGGTCACACGGCCACTAGACACGCCCGTGTGTCCAGCCTGTGTACAAGTCTGAGTTGGCCACACCAGACATGCCCGTGTGTCTAGTCTGTGTGCTATCCTGATTAAACCACACGGTCATCAGACACACCTGTGTGTCTTTCCCCAGTGCGAAACTAACCATTTAAGCTACAAAATAGGGGACGCATGGTTGAGTCACATGCCCGTGTGCTCTAACCTTGTGACACAAAATAGGCCATCTGAAAAGCCAACTTTGCCACCCTAAATGGGTCATCCCTACAAGCTAAAATTCAAGCAATATATGCAACCAAATCTCATCCAATTCACAACCGAGCTTCCGGTAACAACGATATCTATAAAACAAACGAAAACACACAGAGTAAGCTACAAAGAGCTTATTAAGTCATATAAAAATAAATTCAAAAGATAATCCACATATAAATTATAATGCCTCAGATTTTTGGCTTAGGAGAAATAGGCTTCATGTATCGGTGAAAGTCGATTTTTTTTGGGTCAAGAAAAATTTCGCAATTTTATGTTTGGTTTGTGAATTAAGTGATTTGGAGTGATTTGGGGATGTCTAAGAAGTCCTGGGTTCAAACCAGGACTTTAGGAGAAAAATTTAGTTTTTGTCTTTAGGGGACATTGGCGTCACTTGGAAGAGCTTATAAATATTTTTGGATAAAGTTGGATGTATTGAAGCAAGTGGTCTGGTGGCTAGGGGCGTTGGTAGCATGTAGACGGTCCATGGTTTGAACCCTAGCCATAGCATAATTTTTTCTATTTTCGGAAAAGGGCATGGAGGCTGGCGTTAAAGTCTTATAATTATTTGGGGGTGATTTGCGACACAAAATAGCTTGTGGCTTTGTGGTAAGGCACGTGCTAGGATGGCTAGGGAAGCATAGGTTCGAATCCCATGTCAGGCAAAATTTTTTAAGTAAATATAGGCTCACTGTTAGCAGGCCTTTTATATTAATTTGGCTGCAGCACATCATAAAAAGCATGATGGTAAGTTGGCAAGGGGGCGTGTGTTGTGTGCCTAGGTTGGGGGTTCGAGACTGCATAAGGGAAAAACGTTATTTTTTTAGGAAGCAAGGCACACTGGACGGAAGGTTTATAAGTTGTTGCATGGGGATTTTGACATGAAAGTCGTGATAGTTCAATGGAAATCGGCGTGTTGGGCTTTTAGAAAGGGCGCAGGTTCGAGTCTCTTGGAAGGTGGAAATTCTTTAGAGAAGGCTTGGGCGGATTCTCTTCTCTTTTGTTAGTGGTTTATCGACCAAGTAGTGATATTGATTAAAGTCAATTTCTTCTTTTGCTCATTTTTGAATCGATTGTACCCTTCTCCTTCTCGAATCTCGATTTCGATATTGATCAAGCGACCGAGACTCGAATTCCTTTTCACTGTGGATGTTCTTTAGTTTTGAGCAAGTACCTTAATCGTAAGTGATGATTTCGTTATTTGAAAGTTTACGTGTACCCTTATGGGATCAATTGATTTGTTCTAAACGTTTAATATTGATTGTTGCCTTTTGGTGGCCGAATAAGGATTGTGACTTTTGGAATAAATATTATGGAGGCAAGTGATAATCGGACTGAGGGAGGTCGTGGAAGAGTGTCTACTGGAAGTGCACTCACGATTTCTACTTCCAAGTTCAAGTGATGTAGTGTATCGGCAGTTAGGGACTTTCCACTAGGATGCAGCAGAGCAATCGCGTCAAACTATGATTTGACTGTACCAGCAGTTAGGGACTTTCCGCCGGGATGCGGAAGGGTGACCGCGTCAAACTATGGTTTGACTAGGCAAATCGCAATTGATCACTCTAATGAAGGCAAATGATAGCAAATACTTTGGCTAAGTGGTTGGATTAGTATTTCCTTAATTATTTTTAGATAAGTGGTTTAACTGTGTGTTATGTTTATTTTAGGTGACGGTGCTTAGGATTATTTAATACTCTACGTGATAAGGTGTGTTATCGCACTTTTTGGATACAAAGGCGAAATGCCAAAACGGAAAACGTTCATGTGTTGGATTGAGGCCACAGATTGTGGCCCTACATCGGGAAATGGCTTTCACAAGCGATTTCATGAGTTGGGCCGAAAAGGGCCGAATGGGCCGAATGGGCCCGTGGGCTCACTTGATGGGCTTTAGGCTGTATTCGAATCTCTGGACTGTTTGGCTGTATGTGTTGTTAGCCGACCATGGGCCTACTGATGGGCTTTCACATACTTAGGCCCACACTGATAAATGACTGAACTGCCCTTAAGGGCGAAATAACCAAAATACCCTTCGTGGGTAAATTATCTGTTTTCCCCTGTTATAATGCTTGAATGATTATACATACTTCGATATATATATATATATATACATATATATATATATATGTATGTGTGTATATTCTGTATTATGACATTACATGACATTGAGTATGTTGCATTGCATGGGGGTTGGGTATATGATTATGGAGGAAGTGTACTGTTCTGGCAGCCCTGCTGCATATTTATTGATAGTGCCACATCGGTACTACACTGTGATGGCTTACAGCCTAATATTCTGGTAGCCCTGCTAAATTTTATCGATAGTGTCGCATCAGTACTACACTGTGGAGTGTAGGGTTGGGTGGGTTGATTATATCCCCACATGGAGTGATGGGTTGGACGGAGATGGAGTGTAGCGAATGGTTGGGTAGGATTCTGATTGCATGTTATACTGTTACTGTTATGGGCGTAGGCCCAATGATTGTGATATGGACTCTGATTGCATGCTATGCTGTTTACTGTAATGGGCTCTAGCCTAGACTGATTCTATTATATTGTTATTGCCGGGGTTACACACTGAGTATTCATATACTTACCCTTTTATTTTTAACTGTACAGGTAATTCCGAGGCATAGGCGATTTGGTGCTACATGGGATTTGGAGGTGACCACACTTTGCTATTACACTGCTTTGAAATTTTCAATTACTTTATTTATGGTTTTTATTTTGGGTTTGTAATAAGGCCGCTATTTAATTTTCTTAAATATTGGATTTATTTATCAACATGTTTAAAATCTGTTAGCTCTTGGGCGTGTTTTACAAAAAGATATCTGTTTTCCAAAAAAATCACGTTTTCACAACAAACGAGAATTCAAACAAAGCTTCCGCAATCATTATGTTTTCCAAAGTAAACTACTTTCATAATCTGATTAATCAAAGATAGACGGAATTTAGTGATTTCTTTAAAACCTGTAAGAAGGATTTTCAATGAAAACACGGTTTTCTAAAAACACTTCAATGTGACATGTCGGACTCAGGCCTAACTTCTAGGCTGGGTTTGGGGTGTTATATAAATCATCTTAATAGCATAAATATCATAAACCCTGTACTTAACCTTTCTTGAGCAATGACATACTCATATGTATCCACAAATTTCACATATTCCCAATTCAATCTTACATATATCACATTTCAATTCCATGAACTTACACTTATCACATATTTATCATTTCATATAAACATGTATTTCATGCTCAGATCTTCTGTACGGTACAAACATACCTGAACCGGATACACATTCATTCATACATTTATTACTCGGAATTTCTCACTAAGCCGTTTGAAAATAGTTAGATAAACAGTAAGCTGAGAAAGCTCGTACAATGCTAACGTCCCAGACATGGTCTTACATGTATTCAAATATCGATGCCACTATCCCAGGCAGGGTCTTACACGAAATCAGATACGATGCTGATATCCTAGACATGGTCTTACACGTAATCTCTAATCGAAGCCTGTGTCCCAGACACGTTCTTACACGATATCTCAGATTGATGCCAACGTCCCAGACGTGGTCTTACACAAAATCAGATTTCAGTACTTTCTCAGTTTTGTAAACTTTCATAACCATTCAATACAATTCCAAACTTATATATATACAGTAATAATTTAATATAACACGTTTATTTGTATATTAACTTACCTCGTACATATTCAGTCGAACGGAAATGATTACTCTACCACTTTAACTTTTCCCTATTCTAAGTTAGTTTTCCTTTGATCTTGATCTATATAAATTCAAATTTAGCTCGTTTATTCACCAAAACATTCAATTCAATCCAAAAACATATAATTAGGGCATTTTACAAATTAGCCCTCATAATTGCATATTTTGACATTTTAGTCCCTATTTCATAAAATCACAAAATTCACAAATTGCCTTTTATACAAGCTTAGCTGAATTTTTAAGGCTTTTATCTAAGCCATATAACACTTTCATTTCACAATTTAGTCCTCCTATAACACCCCGAACTCAGCCCAAACGTTATGGCCGAATCTGGCGGTGTCACATTGAAGTGTTTTTCTAAAACATGATTTCATGTAAAGAACTGTTTAAAAATTTAAAGTCTCATTATGATCTTAGCAAAAATTCAGGGCATCTCATATGTTGTCAAAACTCAAATTGTTTAAGTAGCTTGATGATCATCTTGTATTGTTATTATACTTTCAAAACAGTGTTCGTTGCAAAAGCTTAAAATCGTGTTACAGAAATACGGTGTTTCGAAATCAATTATCTTTTAAAAACCTGTCTTTTTCCTACAACTAGCAGTTTATAAATTGTGATAAATAAAAACCCATTTATAAATTGTGATAAATAAAAACCCATATTAAAACTAGAAATTTAAAGAGAAGCCTTATTGCATCAAAACCTAAAATGAAATTTAAATGTAAATAAAAGCTCAATAAAATAAAATGGAAGCAGTAGTGTGGCCACCCTCGAGTCCCTCGTAGCACCGGTCCACCTAACGCTGGGAATTACCTACACAATTAAAAACGGGGTGAGTTTACAAAAACTCAGTGTGTAACCCCTAATACAAAAACAAACAGTCAGTCAAATACATAGATTTCAGCAGTAGTCTGGGCCTGAGCCCATTATAACAGACAGTATCAGATGGGCCTTAGCCTATTCTTAAGTAGCAGAATCAGAAGCAGACATATGTGGGCCTAAGCCCAATATAGTATCAGTTTAGAGCAATAATGCAATAGTGCAACCCACCCCAATCCAGCCAAAACACCACTCCGTACCACTAACACACCATGTGGGGATAAAATCAACCCACCCAGCCAGTACACCAATATCGCAGCAAGGCTACCAGACAATAGAATCGCATCTTAGCTGCCTGTAATCAGAATCGCAGCATAGCTACCAGTAAGATAAGTGGCTTTAAGCCTTCAATACAACCTACTTTCGGTAAAATGAACGGCACTAAGCCATTGATAATATGCGTGGCACAAGGCCATTGATAAAATGGACAACACTAAGCCATCGATAATATGTGTGGCATAAAGCCCCCGGTAGAATGGACAACACTAAGCCATCGATAATATGCATGGCACCAAGCCATCTGTAAAATGAACAGCACTAGGCCATTGATAGTATGAATGACATAAAGCCATCGGTCGATCCATAGTCATCTCGTGCGACCCATGCAACCTTAACAAATCAGTACGAATATACGGCTTTAAGCCTTTGGTGGGTCCACAGTCATCTCGTGCGACCCATATGACCCTAACAGATTAGTACTTCCTCCATAACAATAACCCAACCCATGCAGCATGTTGTGCATGTATGTAAAACACAAAAATATCACATAACATAATCAATAAAACATCATATAAGGCATAACTGTCATTCTACCTTACAGGGGTATTACGATCATTTTACTCTGCCAGGGTATTACGATCATTTTACCCTACAAGGGTATTACGATCATTTTACTGTACCGGGTTATTACGGTCATTTTACCATACAGGGGTATTACAGTCATTTTACACTTCAGGGGTAATTTGGTCATTTTCATCAGAATGGGTCTAGGTTCACGTACTGACCCATCAGAAGGTCTACAGTTGCCTCGAGCGACTTATGTAACCCCGATATGCAAATAAGTGCATATAGGCCCAAGGCCTACTATTCAGCCCAAGTGGGCCCACATGCTTGTGTGGCCCATTTTGCCCAGATTAAGCCACGGCTATGTGAACTACATAACCCAAACCAATCTTTACCACATAATGTGGTCATGTGGGGCCTACGAGCCCATTGGGCCCACACGACCCATTCTACCCAAAACGGCCTAAGCCCATGAGAAAGCTCATAGCGGCCTCTACAGTCTTACGCTCATGTTCGTGGGGTTAGTTTTACCACACGAGTGCTCGCACGCCCATGTGACCCAACCCTTCAGCTTTTCAGCTTTTCAGCTTTTGCTGATTTACAATCTATTCAGTGTGTGCGTACACACTCTTTCGGCTTTTTAGTCGATTATTAGATATAAAGTACGGTTACACACCTATTTACGGAAACACGCACGAAGTCCACGAGCCCCTAAACCAACATTCAATCAAGGCAACTAATTAGCTTTCCAGTCATTAGGGTTCACACCATCTTATAATGTTGCTCCCAAATAAACACTTAATACATTACCTTGACTGAATGATATGAGTTTTAATCCTCCTAGATCGCTGGCTAAAATCGGTTGCACGCTTCTTGCTGATTAACTGCGTAAACCAAAACCGTTCATAGGTTTGACTTAAATCCAGAAATACAACCTAAGGTTGGGAAACATAAGTAATCGGTTAAAACTCAAAGCATACAATCTTGGATCCAAAAGATCACTTATCGAAACATTGACTAAAGATGGAGAGGAGTAGATATTAGCCCACTTTAACACCGAGGCATGAAAAGGCACCCTCTCTCTGAGATGGGAAAATTTGGTCACCCCAAAACGAAAGAGAGGAAAAAATCGAAAAAGTTAGATAGAGGAACGCTGTTAATACAAGAAAGCTATTCGAAGGCGGTCAAGAATACTTACCCAAAATTGAATGATATATACGGAAGGATGATGGAATAGTTGGCCAATTTTCAAAGAATAACATCAAAATAGAAACGAAACAAAAGGATAAGTTTATAGTATTCGGCCAAATTGAGAAAGAAAAGAAACAATAGAAGGGAAAGAGAACTAGCAAGAGTACGACAGAGGGAATTATGGAGAAGAGAAAAGAGAAGAGAAAAGAAAAGGCTTCAGCAATTGGCACTTTTGGCAAAATGAAAACAGCAGAGCAAAAGAAAACTGAAACAAAAATGCACGAATGGTAAATTCCAAAAAGAGTTCGGCACTACAGAGAGAAAAGAGGAAAACCAAAATGCAAAAACTCGAAATGACAGAAAGAAAAATACGGAACTCACTCCCCTACCACACTAAACCGAACTCCTATTCCATTTCTATCCAAAATTTGGCATAATCCCCCTACACTTCAAACTCCTTCTTTTCCTCCACGAAAATTCTCCATAACCATCTCCATGATTTGCTCCTAAAATCCCTCCATGACCAGTTCAAACTCCTCTCAACAGTGTTTCAATCAAACACCACCATGTTACCACACAGGTGACAAAAATAACACTCCCTGTGTAGCTCAGGATTCGAACCTCAGACCTCAAAGTTACTCTACACGCCACCTGGCCACTAAACCACAGGCTCTTTTTGTGTCACATTTTAACCATAAATATTCTTAAAGCCTACATGCTAAAGCCAAGGTTCACTTAAGAAAAACCAAAAACTTTGCAAAAGCCATGGCTTGAACCCAGGACTTCTCCAACACTTCTCAGCACACTTAACCACTGAAGCAAGCCTTCATCTATGTCACTTTTTGCATAGCAAGTATTCATGTGCCGACTTCCAAACGCTCCCCAAGCTCAAGGCCCGTTTCTTCTAGGCCCAAAATTCGGGGCGTTACACCTCCCAATTCTCATTTTCTCAATTTAGCCCTAAATACTCAATTTCATCAAAATTCAAAGGTAAAATATATCAATCTATCACATATCTTTTATTTTTCATCCATTAACACTTCAAAGCTCATAAAATCAACAATGACATAATTCAAAATCTTCAACAAAAATAGAAATTGAGACATGGGCTTTGTAGTATTGGAAGCAATGATTACAAAAACGTAGAAATTATCAAAAATAGAAGAAAACTCATACCTTAATCACAAGATGCAATGGCTGAACCCTATTTTTCTTTTATTCTATCCTTTTTCTTTTAATTTTTCGGCTAAAAGAACATGAAATGAACACATTTCATGCTTTGTTTTATTTAATTAACAACTATTTACTCATTTACCAAATTAGCCTTTGTTTCTAAACATGTAAAACACATATTTTAAGATAATTTATGACCACATAAACATTCAATTGTAAAATTGCCATATAAGGCCACTACAAACAAAAGCCATAACAATTAAACACATGAACATGTAGCAGACTAATTTTAACACTTATGCGGTTTAATCCTTTTTCATAATTTAGCACAGAAATAGACAAATCAAATTACAGAAATTTCACGGATATAAATTCACATATAACAGATACAAAAAATAATATTAAAATATTTTTTAGACTCGGATATGTGGTCCCGAAACTACTATTCCACTAGGGTCTAAACCTGGTTGTTACAACTCTCTTCCCTTAGGGATTTTCGTCCCTGCAAATCTTACTGTTAAACAAATTTAGATATTGTTGTCTCATTGTATCTCTGGGTTCCCATGTAGCCTCTTCTACACTGTGCCGATGCCATAAAACTTTCACTAACAGAATTTTCTTATTTTGTAATTCTTCCATCTAGCGAGACAAAATACGAGTCGGTTCTTCTTCATATGACATATCAGACTGTAATTCAATCTCAGAAGGGGATATCACATGAGATGGATTAGATCTATATCGCGATGCATTGATACGTTAAACACATTGTGTATCTTTTCTAACTCAGGTGGCAGCATCAATCTATAAGCAACCGACCCAACTCACTCGACGATTTCATACGGTCCAATGAACCTCAGAATCAATTTACCCTTTTTACCGAATCGAAATATTTTCCTCTAGGGAGATACTTTCAAGAACACTCTATCGCCAATCTCAAATTCAATATCTTTTCGTTTCAGATCCACATAACATTTTTGACGACCAGAAGCTGCTTTCAGACTATCACAGACTACTTTCACTTTTTGTTCTGTTTCTTTTATCAAATCAACCCCAAATATCTTATTATCACTGAGTTCAGACCAGTATAGCGGAGTACGGCACTTCTGACCATATAAAGCTTCATACGGTGCCATTTTAATGCTCGATTGAAAACTATTATTATATGCAAATTCAATCAATGGCGAATACTATTCCCACGTACCTTCAAACTCAAGAATGCAACATCTCAACATATCCTCGAGTATCTGAATGATCTGCTTGGATTGACAATCTATCTGCAGGTGAAAAGCAGTACTGAAGTGTAATTTTGTACCTAAAGCCTCTTGCAATCTCTTCCAGAATCGTAAAGTGAATCTCAGACCTCTATCTGACACAATAGACAATGGCACTCTGTGCAATCTCACAATATCAAAAATGTAAAGCTCAACTAACTTTTCAAGTGAATAATCAAATCGTACTGGAATAAAGTGAGCTGATTTTGTCAATCTGCCAACTACAACCCAAATTGTATCTTTCTTTCTCAAAGATAGTGGCAAACCCGAAATAAAATCCATCGTCACTCTATCCCATTTCCATTCAAGAATCGCAATCGGTTGTAACAAATCGGATGATACCTGATGTTCAGGTTTAACTTGCTGACATATCAAACATCTCAAAACAAAATCAGAAATATCTCTTCTCATTCCAGGCCACCAATAAAACTGTTTCAGGTTGTTATACATTTTCATACCTCCCGGATATATAGATAGTCTACTATTGTAAGCTTCATACAAAATCATCCGAATTAACTCTGGATTTCTTAGAACAAAAAGTCTATCTCTGAATCTCAAACAATCATCTTTATCAACTCGAAATTCAGAATCAGAATCAAAACTAAATTGAATTCATTTAGCTATCAATTTGTTATCGACTTTCTAAGCTTCGCAAATTTGTTGGATAAACAACGGTCTTGCTTTCAATTCAGCTAGAACAGAATCATCATCAGACAGAGCTAAATGAGCATTCATTGCATGCAATGCAAACAGTGATTTCTGGCTTAGAGCATCAGCTACAACATTTGCTTTATCGGTATGATAATCAATAATAAGCTCGTAATCTTTTAGCAATTCTAGCCATCTTCTCCATCACAAATTCAAACCTTTCTGAGTCATTAAGTACTTCAAACTTCTATGATCAGAAAACACGTGGTATTTTTCACCAAACAGATAGTGGCGCCAAATCTTCAAAGCAAAAACAATCACAGCTAATTCAAGATCATGCGTTGTATAATTCTTTTCGTGTGGCTTTAACTATCTTGAGGCATAGGCTATAACCTTGCCTTCCTTCATCAAAATGCAGCCGAGTCCATTTAGCAAAGCATCACTGTATAGAACAAATTCTTTACCCTATTCTGGTTGTACAAGTATCAAAGCTTCAGTCAATAAAGTTTTCACGTAACATCCTGAAAAAGGGCCTAAACAGAATAGTGGTTGCGAAACCATAAATACGAGATAGAAAAGTTTATTACGATGAATTATCATGATTTATCGATTGATTGGATGCATGTGTTAGACTACCGATAAGAAATTTCATAGATTGCATGTTTAATTTGTCTATTAGGGCTTATTTGCAAAAGTTGCAAAATATGTATTCTAGTTTATAAAGTACTTGATTGAAATGGGGGTTCAAAGTAGAGGTCCTTAAATAATAATTAGATCATTAAAGTTTGATGGACAAAAATAGACATGGTTAGTAAGTAAGGTATTTAAGGGCATTTTGGTAAAATGCCTTAATTAATGAATAAAGACAAAATAACATGAAATAAGCTATCATCCTCTTCATTTCTTTTCTCCATAGCCAAATATAGGAAGGGAACACCATGGCTAGGGTTTTTTCATCTTCCAAGCTTCATAGTAAGTCCGTTTTAGCCCTATTTTTCATGTTCTTTACATTTTTAGAATCCCAGTAACTTGATTATGCTAGTTCTACCATTAATTCGAGCTAGGGTTTATATTTGGAAAATTACCCATAGGTGAAAAGTGTGTATTTTGATGTTTTATGACAAAATATGAAGATTAGAATTATGTTAAATGACTTTTGATAAGCGATTTTCAGTGAAAATGAGTAAAACGGCATAATCGGTAAAAATTATTATTGTTCATAAGTGCATGTTAGGGCGAGAATTTGATGGCCATAGAAGGACAAAAATGATCAGCATGTCCTAAAACATAAGAATTAGGGATAAATATTAATTTTCGAGATTTAGGGTAAAAGTAGAAATATGCAAAAGTTTAGGGGCAAAAATATAAATTTTGTAAAAATATGTTTTAGGTCCAAAATGATTAGTGCATTGATTAAATAAGTGAAATATGATTTTTTAGATCATGAAAAACGAGATTTGGACCTAGAACAAGAGAAAAACTGAAAATCGAGAAAGTTGGTCAAAATGGCCGTGTTTGTATCAAGGTAAATTCATGTGTTTAATAAGCATTTAATTAAGTATGTTTGAAGGATAAATTGATATATTAGTTATAAATGTTTTAGTATTGATTGTTGAATATAATGACAATAATTGAGAAATGATTCGACATTAAAAGTGAGAATTCGAATAAGTTTACATATAAGACCATAGTGGTAATGTGGCTTTGTATAAGATCAAGAAAGTATTGAATAGCATAATTTGAGGAAAGTAAGATAAATTGAGGATATGATGAGATTGAGAATGTGAGAATGTAAGTATGTAAGTTGGCTAGCATGTTATTATTATGAAATTGTTGCTATTATTATTATTAAGATATGTGACTAACCTTAAGAATTTTGAGTAAGTATGTTTTAGCTATGAATTGCCAAGGCATTAATATTTCAAAGTCTTTGTTTATAACATGGCAATTGATGAAGAATTGACAGAAAAAGACCATGTATGACCCATGGCAACATAAGATTAGGATACCAAGTAAGACCATGCCAAGGCATAGCATTGGTAAGTTTTCCAAGGCAAGGAAATCATCTAAGACCATGTCAAGACATGGCATTAATAAGTTACTATACGGCAAAGGTTCCATGTAAGACCATGTCAAGACATGGCATTAACAAGTTACTATAAGGTAAAGATTCCATGTAAGACCATGTCAAGACATGGTATTGACAAATTACTGTAAAGCAAAGATTCCATGTAAGACCATGTCAAGATATGGCATTGACAAGTTACTATAAGACAAAGATCCCATGTAAGACCATGCCAAGGCATGGCATTGGTGAATTCACAAGGTAAGGATACCACGTAAGACCATGTCAAGACATGGCAATGGTAAATTTCAAAAAGGAAAGTTACTTGAGTAATCCAAAAAGTAAGTCAAAGAGATGACAAGGCAAGATCATGAGGAAAGAGCACAGGTATGTACATAAGGCTTATTAATATTGAGGTTATAAGCTGATGATATTAAAAGTATTTTAATGAGTATATTCAAGTATTAAGTAATGATAAGTTTTCAATTACTTATGACGCTTTGTGACATGGTTGGCAATATGCCTGTATATTATGAAAGAGTATTAATGTGTTAAGTGAGATGTTGCAGGTACATAAGCAAGCTATTAAGTAAGGTATTTTTTTTATTATTCCGAGCCTTTGGTAAGGTTACCAATGAGTAAGATGGGAAAGTAAGAACTTAACATTATTTATGCAAATTATGAAAGCTTAATAATAAGCTATATTTATTACTAATGCCTATTATTTTACATGTGAACTTACTAAGCTTTATAAGCTTACCTCTTTCCTTTCCCCTGTTCCAAAGTTTTATCAAACAAGCTTGGGTTGGACATCGTCGGAGATTGCTTCACACTTTCGATTATCAAGTTACCAATTGGGTATTTTCATTGAAAGGTTTTCAATTATGGCATGTATAGGGACTTGGCTATTTTGTGTATATGTCCTTATGATATGGCTAAATAAGAACATGTGTTGATGTTATGTATGCCTAAATGAGGTTTAATGCAAAGAAATTATGAAAGAGTAAAAGTTGGTTATGAAATAGTAAAAGTTGGTTATGAAATAGTCTTGGGACAACAGTAGTGACGTAATTTTGAAAAATCACTAAAAATTGTACAAATGGAGTTAAATGGTGAATGAAATTTAGAATTAAATCTTATTGAGTCTATTTTCATAATAAAGAAACAGAGCAAATGAAAAAAGTCTATATTCTGAGATATTTAAATTCTTGTGAGACTAGTTTAGAATGACTTCGTGATCCCCTATTTTGATTTTAGAAATTTACTAGAAACTGTAAAACAAGAATTAAGGGTTGTAATTTATATGTCTAGATTCCTTAATGAGTCTATTTTCATTAGAAATGAACAGGAACATTTAATGAAAATTGTACTATGAGATACTTGATTTTTAGATAGGAAAGGTCAGAACCATTGGACTGTGTAATAGGGGAAAATTTAACTAAAAAACTATACTAATTGGCTGCACCAAAAATTCTGAAAAAATTATGGTAAGAAGATATATGAGTATAGTTTTAGGGAAAATTTATGGATTCAAATTTTGAGCTTTGTAATTTGATTTATAATTAATTTAGCAACTATGATGCCGGTAGACAGTTTTATCATGAATAGTGAAATGATTTGTTTTGATTTGTTTAAGTAATCGGAAAGTTTTTAATGTTATTGGTTTGGTCCCGAACCTTTTTAATTGCATAATTAGGGCCTTGAGGGCCTATTTAGGGACATATTGGATGGATGTAAGTGAATAAATTTAAAAAAATTAAGCCCGAACTAGTAAGTTATGTCTGGTAACACCTCGTGCTCGATTTCGGCGACGGTCTCGGGTAAGGGGTGTTACATTTCAATTGATCAAAACTATTTTGACATTTATCAGACCATTCAAACTTTACATCTTTCTATAACAACCTTGTCAATAGAGTTGCAATCATCGAAAACCCTTTTACGAACCGTTGATAATAACCAGCAAGTCCCAAAAGATTGCGGACTTCAGAAATATTTCTCGGAGGCTTCCAATCTAGAATAGCTAAAATTTTACTCAGATCAACCCAAATACCGGATGCTGATACAATATGACCTAGAAAACTAACCTCATGTAACCAGAATTCACATTTACTGAATTTTGCATATAATTGCTTATCATGTAAAGTCTGAAGCACAATTCTTAAATGCTCGGCATGTTCATTTTCGTTCCATGAATAAATCAAAATATTGTCAATGAACACAACAACAAATTGATCTAAATATGGTTTGAAAATTCAATTCATCAGATCCATAAACACAGCAGGAGCATTCGTTAACCCAAAAGGCATAACTAAAAATTCATAGTGTTCGTTCCTCGTTCAAAAAGCTATTTTCTGAATATCAAAATCTTTTACTCTCAACTGATAATAACCCGATCTCAAGTCTATATTCGAAAACACTGTAGCATCTTTCAATTGATCAAACAAATCATCAATTCTAGGCAGAGGATATTTGTTCTTTATAGTCACCTTGTTCAACTGACGGTAATCAATACACATTCTTATTTTGCTGTCTTTCTTTTTCACAAACAGAACCGGAGCACCCCAAGGTGAGAAACTCGGTCTAGCAAATCCTCTATCGATTAGCTCTTGCAATTGTGACTTTAATTCTTTCAACTCAGTCGGAGCCATTCTGTATGGAGCTATTAAAATTGGAGTTGTTCTCGTCACTAACTAAATGCCAAATTCAACTTCTCGAATCGGAGGTAATCTTCGAAGTTCTTCAGGAAACATATTAGGGAACTCACAGACAACTGGTACGGATTCAGTTTTCTTTTCAGTCACTTTTGAATTAATCACATATGCAAAATAGGCTTCACAACCCTTTTTCATATATCTCAGAGCTTTCATTACAGATATTACAGCTAGCAACCCATTCAAATCACTGGATTCAATTTGGATTATGTCATTATTCTTGCATCTCAAATCAATAGTTTTCCATTTGCAATTTACAATAGCATCATGCAAAGTTAACCAATCCATGCCCAAAATTATATCAAATTCATCAAAAGGCACATCATTAGATCAGCCGGAAAATAGATATCACGAATCATTAACGAGCAGTTCTTGCAGACTTTATCTATCAGAACACTTTTGCCTAAGGGGTTCGATACTCTAATTACGAATTCAGTAGAGTCTACAGGCAAAGTCTTACTGTGTACTAAATTCATGCATATATAAGAGTGCGTAAATCTAGGATGTATCAATGCAATCACAGAAGTATCGTAAAGAGTAAAAGTACCCGTTATCACGTCTGGAGACGAAGCTTCTTCTCGAACTCGGATAGCATAAGCTCTGGCAGGTGCTCTGGCCTCAGATCAAACAACAGTATCTTTCATAGTTATCTAGCTACCACTCACATTTCCTGTATTTCTAGAAGGTCTACCTCTAGTAGAAGTATTACCTGATCTCGGATTCTGTGCTATCTCTTATTCAACAGGCTCTGGACAATCACAAACAAAGTGATCCAAAAATCCACATTGAAAATAGGCTCCGTCATTCAATCTACAATTTCCCGGATGTCTTTTACCATAATACTTACATTCACGTCATTCAGATTAGACATTTCCAACACTGTCACTAGAAGTAGCAGGAGCTGTGAAGCTAATGATCTAGCTCGATCTCTGTTCGAATGACCTACATTAGCCTTTGAACGGCTGTAGTCATCTTGGAATTCCTTTGACGCAGATTGAAATGATTTACTTGTAGATCTCTTTCTCGCTTCTTTAGCTTCAGAATCAACTTTTCTTTTCTCTTTCTCGAGTTCTCCAGCTTTACGTGCTCGATTAACAAGCACAACAAACTCTTTGATCTCCAGAATACCACCTAACAGATGGATATCTTCATTGAAACCATCCTCGAATCTTTTGCACAAAGTTGCTTTAGTTGAGACACATTCTTGAGCATATCGGCTCAACGAACAAACTCTCGCTCATATTCGGTAATAGACATATGGCCCTGTTTAAGTTCCAAAAACTCTTTCCTTTTCTAATCGATGAATCTCTAATTGATGTATTTCTTATGGAATTCAAATTGAAAGAAATCCCATGTTATTCGCTCTTTTGGAACAATAGAAGTTAGAGTTTTCCACCACTGATAGACTGCATCTCTTAGAAAGAAACTGCACACTTCACACACTCATCAGGTGTACACGACATTTCATCAAAAACCCGAATAATGTTCTTAAGCCAAAACTCAGCTCTCTCAGCATCATCATCAGTAGTGGCCTTAAACTTTTCGGCCCCAGACTTTCAGATTTTATCGATAGGAGGCTTATTCAACAGAGTCGAATTCAAAATCGAAGGCACAACAGAAGTTTGAGGGGGATTAAACGGGGGTAGAGGTTGTTGAGCAGCCAGATTCGTACGAACAAATTCTGTTAACCACTTACTCATCATCTGGAAGAAAGCTTGTTTTGCTTCTCCCTTGTGACTACTAGTCACATTTCTCGAATTAGAAGGCACTACCCCTTGTGCAGGAGCAGGTGCATTACTTTCAACATCATCGGCTACCGCTCGCTCGAGATCCCTTACTATAAGAAAAACTTATTTCAGATGTCAGGATTCATCACACTATCACATTTTCAGATATATGGCATGTATAGCTAGACTCACATACGTTATCATAGTCCTAGAATTGACTAAACCATAGCTCTGGTACCAATCAACTATAACACCCCTAATCTGTATCCATCGCCGGACTAGGGTTAGAAGCATTACCGAACAATCTAGAAATTTTTCAAACAATTATCAAACATCAACATCAAGTCATCACTATACAAAATCATTGAGTCCCTTATGAAGGTCTCCGAGACCTTAAACATGCATTAAAAGGAGATTGGGACTAAACTAAGGTCTTAGAAAGTCTTTGAAAACTTATGAAATTATCCTTTTTAAAACAGGGCACAGGCCTGTGTGGCTAGGCCGTGTACCGCCCACGACAGTATCCCACAACACTCTAGCCGGTGTGCAACACTGACTAGGGTCACACAGCCACTAGACACGCCCGTGTGCCCAACCTGTGTACAAGTTTGAGTTAGCCAAATAGACACTAGACACGCCCGTGTGTCTAGTTAGTGTGCCATCCTGATTAAACCACACGATCATTGGACACACGTGTGTGTCTTCCCCTGTGCGAAACTGACCATTTAAGCTACAAAATAGGGGACCCACGGTTGAGTCACACGCCCGTGTGCTATAACCCTGTGGCACAAAATAGGCCATCCAGAAAGCCAACTTTGCCACCCTAAATGCCAAATCATCATCAAATATTTCATGCTCATTTTCATGCTAAATCATTCCAAATTTCACAAGCCAAATCATATCTATATCATAAGTTCCATAACATATTCATACAATATTCCATTTCTTAACAAAACTTACCAAATTCACACTCAAGCATATATCAAAATGACCATATTGCAATTGGCTTTATAAGCACCAGAAAACATACCAAAATCAAACAAAAACATTCCTTAGTTAGCCATATCTCATGGCATAACTCATATATACAACTCAAAATCATAATTCAAGATTTCTAGTCTATACATGCCATAACTTAACAATCCCACTTTCAAAAAGGTACCAAAATCAAGTTCGATAGTGTGGTGATGATCCTCGATGATCCCGAGCTTCCGGTAGCAATGATATCTATAAAACAAGTGGAAACACACAGAGTAAGCTACAAAGAGCTTAATAAGTCATATACACATAAATTCAAAAGGTAATTCACATATAAATCATCTTAATAGCATAAATATCATAAACCCTTTACTTAACCTTTCATGAGCTGTCACATACTTATATGTATACACAAATTTCACATATTCCCAATTCAATCTCACATATATCACATTTCAATTCCATGAACTTACACTTATCACATATTTATCATTTCATATAAACATGCCTTTCATGCTTAGATCTTTTGTATGGTACAAACATACCTGAACCGGGTACACATTTAGTCATGCATTTATTACTCAGAATTGCTCACTAAGCTGTTTGAAAATAGTTAGATATACAGTAAACTCAGAAAGCTCGTACAATGCCAATGTCCCAGACGTGGTCTTACATGATTCAAATATCGATGCCATTGTCCCAAACAGGGTCTTACACAAAATCAGATACGATGCTGATGTCCTAGACATGGCCTTACACGTAATCTCTAATCGAAGCCTGTGTCCCAGACACGGTCTTACACGATATCTCAGATCAATGCCAACGTCCCAGACGTGGTTTTACACAAAATCAGATTTCAGTACTTTCTCGGTTTTGTGATTACAACTTTCATAAGCATTCAATACAATTATAAACTTATATATATATATACACTAATAATTCAATATAACACATTTATTGCATATTGACTGACCTCGTACGTATTCAGTCGAACGGAAACGATTACTATACCACTTTAGCTTTTCCTCGTTCTAAGTCTGTTTTCCTTTGATCTTGATCTATATAAATTCAAATTTAGCTCTTTTATTCACCAAAACATTCAATTCAATCCAAAAACATATAATTAGGGCATTTTACAAATTTTCCCTCATAATTGCACATTTTGACATTTTAGTCCCTATTTCATAAAATCAAAAAATTCACAAATTTCCTTTTATGCAAGCTTAGCCAAAATTTTAAGGCTTTCATCTACGCCCATATAAAACTTTTATTTCACAATTTATTCCTCCCAATTCTCATTTTCTTAATTTAGCCCTAAATACTCAATTTCATCAAAATTCAAAGGCAAAATATATCAATCTATCACATATCTTTTATTTTTCATCCATTAACACTTCAAAGATCATAAAATCAACAATGGCACAATTCAAAATCTTCAACAAAAATAGAAATTGAGACATGGGCTTTGTAGTATTCGAAGCAACGATTACAAAAACGTAGAAATTATAAAAAATAGAAGAAAACTCATACCTTAATCACAAGATGCAATGGCCGAACCTATTTTTCTTTTATTCTATCCTTTATGTTTTAATTTTTTAGCTAAAAGAACATGAAATGAACATATTTCATGCTTTGTTTTATTTAATTAACAACTATTTACTCATTTACCAAATTAGCCTTTGTTTATAAACATGTAAAACACATATTTTAAGGTCATTTATGACCACATAAACATTCAATGGTAAAATTGCCACATAAGGCTATTACAAAGAAAAGCCATAACAATTAAACACATGAACATGTAGTAGGGTAATTTTAACACTTATGCGGTTTAATCCTTTTTCATAATTCAACATAGAAATAGACAAATCAAAATCACAGCACATATCACAGATACAAAAAATAATATTAAAATATTTTTCAAACTCAGATATGTTGTCCTTAAACCACTATTCTGACTAGAGTCTAAATTGGGCTGTTATAGACCATGTCTAGGACATGGCGGGGGCATCTAAGAGAGATCCTGTATAAGACCATGTTTGGGACATGGCATCGGCATCATCATATGATGTCGTATAAGACCATGTTTGGGACATGGCATTGACATCAGTATGAGATCCTGTGTAAGACCATATCTGGGATATGGCTTCGGCATCGACTTGAGATCCCATGTAAGACCATATCTGGGATATGGCTTTAGCATCTTATCATGAGATTGACATTACAGGTATCCATCGATGGTCTAAGTATACTAATAAAGAAAGTGATCAAGTTGATCTGTTAACAAGAAGACTAAAGTTTTATGATGAGTTTTACAGGTGCACATGAGTAAGTTACAAGAAAAATGTAAATGTAAGTTATGAGAACGAGTAAGCCATAAGAATGAGTAAGTTATGAGAGTGAGTAAGTCATGAGATTGAGTAAGCTTTGAAAAAGAGTAAGAAAGTATATAACATTTTATGATATTTAATTTGAATGATGTTTCATGATTTATGTTGCTATATTATTTCATGCAACTTACTAAGCATTTTATGCTTACCCCTTCATTTTCCCTTCTTCCTTGTAGATTTGCCGAATTAGCTTAGGATCAATTAAAGTCAGAGCTCGAAGTCACACTATCAAGTCGTCCATTTTGGGTAAAGTAAAGTTAGTTATTTTGAGTATGGCATGTATAGGAAAACTTTTTCGTTTTGAGATATGCCATTTTGAGTAGCCATATTTGTTGGCTAAAGTTGATATACTTCTTTTGTAAATGGCAAAAGGAATTTGGCCAATAATAGTTATGCATGATTAGATAGTGTTAATGAAGTTTTATGAATGAAATCCATGCATGACGAGTGTGATATGAAATCATGGTATGAATGTCATGTTGAGAATGTTTGGATTTTTTTATGCCATGGTTTGTGGTATTAAATTTACCTTGTGTTTAGTTAAGTTTCAGGGTGGCAAAAGGCTTGGAAAATAGCCTATAATTGTCCACACGGTTGGGCACACGGGCGTGTGCCTAGGCCGTGTGTGACGCACGGTCAGCCCCCATGGGCATGTTGATAGACCGTGTGTCCCTTGCATTCAAATGAGCTAAGTCAGTGTTGCACATAGGATGAGAACCCGGGCATGTACTCTGGCCATGTGAAAATTTAAGTTATTCTTTGAGCTAAGTTAGATTGTAGCATGGGTTATGGACACGGGCGTGTCTATGCCATGTGAGGGACACGAGCCGGAGATACGGGCTTATGCTCAAGCCGTGTCAAAACCCCTGTAGGTTCGAAATAAAAATAAATTCAACGTGGGCCAAGGACATGGGCGTGTGTTGTAACACCCCAAACTCGGCCTAGACGTAATGGCCAAATCTGGCGATGTCACATTGAAATGCTTTTTTGAAAACTTGATCTTGTTGATAAAAACTTGTTTGAAGGTTAAAGCCTCTTCGTTGAAAACTCATATTATTCTAGCAATTTCTTATCCATTTAAAAAGATTATTACTTATAAAACATTGTTTGTTGCGGAAGCTTAAAAAAGTTATGTTGCGGAAACAAGATGTTTTGAAAACAATTAATGTTTTGGAAAATCACGCACTACTTCTAATAGATATAAATCATAATAAATAAAATCCAAAAATTTAAAAGCTAGAAAATCAGAGAGGCCTTATTACATGAAAATACCCAAACTTAAGTTATTGAAAATAAAAGTCGAATGTAAAGTAAATGCAATTGTGTGGCCACCCTCGAGTCCCTCGTAGAACCGATCCACCTAACGCTGGGGATTACCTACACAGTTAAAAGTGGGGTGAGTTTACAAAAACTTAGTGTGTAATCCCCTAAAATGCAGTCAGTTAGATATGCAGTTAGATACCCAAACTTAGTGTGACAGTTTGGGCCTGAGCCCATTGTAAAATCAGCTATGCATAGCCCACATTAGTATCAGTCGGGCCTAGCCCATATCAGTATCAGTTGGGCCTAGCCCATATCAGTATCAATTGGGCCTAGCCCATATTAGTATTAGTTGGGCCTAGCACATAAACAATATCAGAATCCAGTATGAATGATGCATGATGCACGTTATCCCAACCAACCCTGCACTTGCCTCCGTCCAACCCTGCACTTACTGTGGGGAATAAATCACCCACCCATCCCTACACTTACAATGTTAGCACCGGTTGTGGCACTACCAAAATCGCAGCAAAGCTGCTAGTATCAGTATATGTGGCACAGCCACCAATACTATTTTCTTCCTCCATAATAGTATCCCAATCCCATGCAGTATGTCATGTTGTAAATCGTATGTGTATGCAAAATGTCATGCCCAGAAAGGACAGTCAGATCATAGCATAAAACAGTAATTTACCCTCGAGGGGCAAAATCATCATTTTACCCTTTAGGGGTATTTTGGTCAATTCCATCAGAATGGGTCTAGACTCGCTTACTGGCCCATCAGAAGGTCTATAGTCGCCTCAAGCGACTTATGTAACCTAAACGATCATAACAGTGTAAATGGGCCCGAGGCCCATTACTCGGCCCAAGTGAGCCTACACGCTCGTATGGCCCATTTAGACCAAATTTAGCCACGGCTATGCGAACTACATAGCCCAGTCTAATATTTGCCACATGTTGTGTATATTATCCATGTAGAGCCCACAAGCCCATTGAGCCCACACAACCCATTTTGGCCCAACGTTGCCCAAAATGACCCAACCCATGAGAATGCTTATGGCGGCCTCTATAGTCTAATGCCCATGCTCGTGGGCTCGGTTCACTACACGAGTGATTGCATGCCTGTGTAGCCTCAAACGTCGTACTTTCTGGCTTTTCAACTTTTGCTGATTTAGAGTTAAATCAGTGTGAGATACACACACTTCCGACTTTCTTGCTGACTATCATTTATGGTATCCTATTACACACCTAATTGCGACAATGAAACGCGCTCTGGATATCCTTGATTCGAGATTAAATCAACATAACATCCGATTAGACACTTAACTCATGTTATTACAAAGATCTAGCAGAAAATCTAAATCAGTTACGATGCCCTTACCAAAAAATAGAAGTAACCGCTTCTTCAGTTCTCAAGCAATAGACAAATCACCCTTGGCCACAACCTATGCAAAAAAGCCCTTCTTCGTTAGATTCACTCAAAATGTATGATATCATCACCATAAAATCCCAATGCTATCTTAAGCCCCACTCTTAACTACTTACCAACCTATAAATCGATTTCTAACTAAAGGAGTAGCACACGAGAGTTGAGTATCGCGTTAAAACTGAGAGAAAAGATCAAAGAAAGGCAATCGATATTGGGAAATAATAGAAATGATAACCATAGGAAGGCAAACTGAAAAGTAAAAGGAAAGAGGAATAGAAATACTAACCCAACAATATTCGGCCAAGGGAGTAATTAAAAGTGGAAGCAGAGTAGTGCAGGGAGACAAGATGTTTGATGTTCAGTCGAATGTGTAGGAGCAGAAGCCAAAAGCAAGAGAGGGAAAAGAATAGTCCATTTAAGAATCCAAAACCAAAAACTGAAGGGAATGACAAAAATGGAAGAGAATTATTATTCGGCCAACACAGAAGGGTGCAAAAGAGGCAATCGACTAACACAACAACAAGGTTAAGAGAAAGGGAAAAAGAATAAACTATTCGGCAAGTGCCCAAAAGAAAAAGAAAAAGAAAAAGAAAAGAAAAACTTAAGGGCTAACCAAAAAGAGGAGTAGGGATGATCAAATACTAAAGCAAAAATGGAGAAAAGAACAAAAGCAAAACCCGAAAGACTCCCCAAAAAGGAAACATCTCAGATGTGCAGAGAAAAGAAAAACCAAAACGAACACCAGAAGCCAAAAATGAAAAGCACTCCTCTAAACCAAAATTCTAGACTTACAATCTCCCCAAACGGCACAACTTCCTTCTCTCACTCAAATTCCTTAATTTTCTCCCTAATCACCCCCTAAAATTCTCCTTTATCTCCTTCTTGAATCGTTTCACAATTTACTCCCAAGACCAGTTCAAACTCTCACCAACAGTCTTTCACTCGAACTCCACGACCTCACAACCCAGGCAGCAAAATAAATACTCCTCATATGACTATGCCAACACTCGAACCCCAGACCACATGCATACCCACACCCCACTTACCACCTTTACTAGCAAGCTCCTTTGTCATGATTTACCCATTATAAATTTTAAAGCCTACCTTTTAAAGACAAGGTTCATTGTAAAAAAAAACGAAGATTTGCAAAAGTCAGGGCTTGAACCTAGGACTTCTCAGACACTCCCAAACACTCCTAAATCACTTAGTTGTTGAAGCAGATAATCAATTATGTTATCTTCTTGTACACATAAACTTTTATGTGTTCCTACGCTCAGATCTTATTTCTTCTAGGCCCAAAATTTGGGGCGTCACATGTGTGACCACACGACCTACCTACACGGGTGTGTCCTATCCCACACGGGCGTGTGGCCCTATTTTAAGTAAGAATTCTAAGTGCCCGAAAATTTTTAGATTGATTCTAGACTCCACCCAATGAACGTTTTGGGCCTTGTAGGTCGTAATAAGGATAGTAAGAGTTTATTTGAAAAGTTTTAATTTGGAGTGAAAAGTAAGGCCCAATTTAGTATGATCAAGCATGTTCAAGTATGGTAACACCTTGTACCCCGTCTCAGAGTCAAACTCAGGTAAGGGGTGTTACAAATTGTGTGTTTGAGGTGAATTATGTGGTTGATCATGGATTGGTATGTGATGATATAATCATTGGAAATGTTCTGAATGGTTAATAGCATAGTATATGGAATGGTGATTGTCAAAGATATATACTTATACATATTTGGTCATTTGATACTTGGTTGTGGTATTGTACCTTGTTGGTTGATGTTGAAATGTTTAGTTGATTAAGTGACTTGGTTCATGTGGTCAAATGTATTCCAAGATACACATCGGTATATGATATGTTGGTTGTTACAAGAAATGATGATGTTTGGTATTTTATATGATTTTGTTAGGTAAGGTAGAATTTGTTAGAAAATGGATGTGAATCATTGATATGATTATTATTTGTGATGGTGCCTTATGGCATACTAGTTAAAATTAGGTAAATGGCATGATTTGGTATGTTTTTGGTGTGATTTGAACAAGTGGAATGATTTTTTAATGGTATACTTGTAGCCTAAGTGAGCATGGTATTATATGACTTGCATTTCAAGGGACATTTAGGTTCATACGGACTGCCACACGGTTTGACACACGGTCTTGTGCTTCACATGGGCATGTATCATGACTGTGTGTTCTGTTTGATTTAGGTGTCAATTGGTTTACATGACCACAGCCTTTTACACAGTCTGGAGACACAATCATGTGCCTCTACCTACATAGTCTTAGTTGTCTCACATGGTTGAACAACACGGCCATGTCCCATAGCACCACACAGCCTCAGCCTGTCACACGGCCTGACCACACGATCTTGTGACCCTTGTTTTCTGTTTTTACCATAGGTTTCTATTTTGTTTCAAATTAGTCTTTTCTTGTTTCTAAATTGATTTTAAAGCTTTGTAGGCTTGATTTAAGCCCTATTTCTGTATAAATGATATGATTATTGTTTGAATATTTATTAATGATTGTTTTTGAAATAAATCTCAAACTAAATTTGCATATCTTGTTTGGTTAAATGTTGTAGCATCCCGTAACCATAATCTTATGACAGAGACAGGCAAGGGGTGTTACAATATAAATGTATGAGAGGCATAAAATGATATTACATGATTTGAAATGTATTTGATTTTTTTTGAAATATGAAAATATGTATATAGTTACAGAGTTTGAAATTTTGAAACATTTATAAATTAGTTGTAAAGTGAGAAAAGATTAAGGATGTAATTGTAAACCATGTATTTTTGTGGAATATGATTCATGTGAGATATGGAATGATTGTGACCTAGTTATGAAATATATTCTAAAATCATGAAGTGCCCTTTATTTATAAATGTTATGAATCCTATTTAAATGCTTGGTTGAAGATAGTAAACAACTAGGATACAATTGATATGCCAATAGGGTTAGAATACGTGATTGTACAAGTTTGCACTTCAGAGCTTATACATTGCACTTTGGTGCCCTTACTCACACTTCAATGCCCTTATTCGCACATCGATGCTCCTTTTTTCACTTTGGTGCCCCTGGTCCTATTTCAATGCCCTTGTTAGCATTACAATGCTCCCTGGTGTGGTATAGGTAACTGTGTATTCGAGTTGTGTTTGCTATAATTCATTGGGACACTGATATTATTTTAATAAAATTGTTTGAATGATGTTGAAAACCAAATCTGAATTGGATAAATGAGAGTGGATTGCCATAAATGTTATATGATTATTGTGTGAAAAACTCACATGTTGCTGTTAAATTTTGATAGTAGGGATTTGTATAGTAGCTAGTTCATTTGTTTAAATATGAACTGAGGTGAATTTTTAAAATGCAATGATAATGGAACAAAGTGACTTGAGTTATAAATGCTCAAAGGATGAAACATGAGTTAAATGATTATGTTGTAAATCGAGTATGATTTGAATGTAATTTGAACATGAATTTAATTATATACTTATGAATAGAGATATTGGTTAAGTACATGTGATTCTTATTATAAGGGCTTGATGTGTAAACCAACAAACTTATTGGTTGTTTTGTTAAGATGTATATGAAAGCAAAAAGATGTCAATGGATGGCAAGTTCAATACCAATGTGTTTTAAATTCTTAAGTTAATTTAATGTCAAGGTAAGTTGTAACAGCCTATTTTTAGAGAAATCAGAACAGTGGTTTTGAAACCACAAATCTTAGGTTAGAATAATTATTTTTTTATTATTTTGAGGTCAATAGCATGATAGTGTAATTGTGTGACAATTTCGTTAAGAAATTTTATCGTTTGCATGCTTAATTTATGAAAAAGGACTAAATCATGTAAAATGTAAAAGTTGCGTTGTATAAGCTAAAGGTGTCTAATAGCTATGGAACTTTAAAATAGTGGTTCTTATATGGTAATTAGCCCATTAATGAGTTAGTGGATGATAATGGCTTGGTAGTTTGTGTAATTATTAATGTTTTTAAATGTTAATTTTGGTAATTGGTAATTAAAGTTAAAATAAATAAAACAAAGCCAATTATCATCTTCTTCCATCCATTTACAACCAAAAATAGGGTTTGGGATAGCCATTGTTAAGCTTGATATTCGGCCAAGCTTGTAAATTCAATAGGTAAGTGATTTTTATTCCATTTTTAATGATTTTTATATTTTTGGGGTCGTTGTAGCTTAATCTAGCTAGCCTAGGGACTAATTTGTAAAACTCTTTAATTTTTTGAGTTTTTCCATTGATGAATATGTGAGTATTTTGGTGCTTGATGATAGAAAATGCATTCTTGTTGTTAGATAAACAACTTTTGTAAAGTGATTTTTAGTGAAAATGTCAATTAGGGATTAAATTTAGAAAAATGAAATTGTGTGGTTAAATGTGTGAATAAATGGAAAATATGGGTTGATATAAGCATATATGATATTCGGCTAGCATGGGTGTGGGTTGAATTCCATGAAATTGTATTTTTATGAGATAAGGACTAAATTGTAAAGAGGTTAAAAGTTTAGGGGTAAATGTGTAAACTTGCAATAAAATGTATTTTGGGCTAAATTGAATAGAATGATAATTAAACAAGTTAAATTTGATTATATATAGATTAAGAAAAGCAAAGATCAGAATTAGATCAGGGAAAAACAAAGTATTAGATTGATAGCTTGATTTTTATTCGTATAAAGTCGAGGTAAGTTCGTATGTTTAATGTAACACCTCAAACCCGACCTATACGTTATGGCCGAATCTGGCATGTCACATGGAATGGAACTTGAATTCGAGATTGTCCAGTTTAGACTGTTTCAGTTAATAAATCTTTACTTTACCGCGAAGCAAAAATACATAATCTTTGTGTGGTTTAAAACGTATCTTGTTTACGCAAAAGCTTTAAAAAACATTCTATTTTTAGAAAACCGTTCGTTTTTAAAGAAAATTGAGTTTTAATCATGCTTATCAGTAATAAAATCATTAGCATTTTAAAATCCCAAATTTAAAATAAAAAAGTCCCAAGTCCAAAAATTTCATTAAAATTCCCAAAAGTGATAATAGAAATAATAAAACCATAAATCCATGGTGTAGTAGTGTATATAGCAGTGGTCACTGTCGAGTCCTGCGCTGTATCAATCTGTCTAATGCTGGGGATTACCTGAACAGTTTAAATAGAAAAGGGTGAGTTTCACAACTCAGTGTCTAATCCCCACAGATATCCAGCATACAGAGTAATCATCAGACGTCAGAAACAAACAGTCTAGGGCTGGAGCCCATTCAAAAACAGTTAGGGCCTTAGCCCTCTTAGGTACAAAATCAGATATAAATTAGGGCCTTAGCCCAATCAGATACAAATACAAAACAGAATATTAGAATAACCCACCAGCCCACACACCAACTCCGACCATCCTTACACACCATGTGGGGTTTAAAACACCCAGCCATCCCTACACACCAAATAGGGTTTAAAACACCCATCTGTCCCTACACACCATACAGTACCGAGATGTGACACATAATCAGAAATATGCAGCTTAGCTGCCAGATAACAGGCTTTATAAGCCTTTTAGATACTTTCTTTAACTTCATCAACCCACCCTAATGCAATGCAACATACAATCGATGTCATGCTATAATGCAGTTAACAGTTCATACATTCAATTCGATATACATGCCAAGTGTAACATGCTTAGTACAAATATCACATAATCAGATCTTATGATTCGGGGTCCAAGTAACGCTTACCGACCCTACGGTAGGTCCACAGTCGGCTTGGGTGACTCGTGTAACCTTATCAACCATTTTAGAAAAATAGGCTCACACGCCCATGTGGCCTGCTCGTGTGGGCCCATACGCCCATGTGGCCCACACGACCCAAATTGGCCTTCGTCGTGTGGATCATACGGCTTGGCCCTGAATTTTACATGTCTGTGTGGTGTACTCATGTTGGCCCACATACCTGTGTGGCCCACACAACCTAGTTGGTCGAGCCTATCTATCGTACACGGCCTCATCTAGCCATCACACGGTTGTGTCTTGGGTGCATGGCCTGGCTCATTGATCACATGCCCGTGTACTGTCACATAGCCTAGCACACAGGCGACCACACGCCCGTGTGGCATCGACAGATTCATTTTTCGGCTTTCGTCGATTCTCATTTTCTATGTAATTGAGTACACACCTATATCGTTTTGATGCGCTTGCACTCCTAAGCCTCTAGAACCCTCGATCGAAAAGTAGAAACTCTAAACCCTTAAAATGTTATTGGTTGATCTCTAGCCCTTGGTCAACTCTGACTACTGAGGAACAGCCGTTGCACACGCGGACAACAATTTAGACCATAAAAATCGAAAGTAGAAAGGAAGAGGAGGAGATTTCGGCAAAGAACAAAAGGAGAAAAAGAAATAAAATTTCCAGAAAGAAACTGGAAGGAAGAGAAATCGATTATTTTTTTAAAAGACAACAAAATGTCCAGATTTTGATAACTCCCCCATAATCTCCACGATTCTCTCTCATAAGTCCTACTAACCACCCACTACTCAGAATCCCCCTCCAACCTAACTCTAGCTGAAAATTGGGCAAAAATACTACCCCTTTCCATCCCAGAGATTCGAACACCAGACCTCCAGCCTAGTAGCACTCCACTTAACCACCAGACCGGCAGGTCCATTCTGTTATGATTTTACAATCCTTTAAACTTAAACCTACTGACTAGAGATAGGGCTTTAGTCTTAAAAATATAGAAATTTTGCCCAAGTTAAGACTTGAATTTGGGACCTGTCACACACATCCAGAACACATAACCATTGAAGTAGACGGATTGTTGTGTCAATGTATAATAGAAACATATTTTAAAAACTTGGGGTGTTACATTTAATAAGCTTTATGTTATAAATGTTTAAATATTTAAATTGTGTAATTGTGATTAAATGACATTGTGAAAGTTATCGACGAGGCATCAACTGAGAATAGTTTTCGTTTAAACCTTAGAAATAGATAAGATACAAAATGACATGTTATTAGGGGTTACCGTGATTATGTGATTTGGGTGTTGGTCTTATATGTCCTACCGGTGGCTAAGCTTACTTGCATGTGTTGCAGTTAATAATAGCTTATGTGAGCAGCACCATGTAGCTATGTCTTAACTGACAGCTTGTGTGAGTAGACCTAGCGATAGCTCGAGAGTGAGCATGTATATAAGATGTGATAGAGGTGGTTTAACCACATATATGGCACTTACTGTGCAATACTCGAGTATCTAATATTATTTCAAATGGTTCAATAGGCAAAGATGATAGTACGAGAATATAAAGGCAGATACTTATCAGTTCAGATACTTGTGATAAGTTCAACAAGTAAGTGAGAGTTGATAGATTCATATGATGAGTAAGTGATAGATGATAAATTCAAATATGACTAATATGGTTATGGCAATGATGAATAAGTGATAGATGATAAATTCAAATATGACTAATATGGTTATGGCAATGTGCTAATGGTTAGATTGAATGAAGTTTATGTACATTTACTTACACTTCTTTAAATTGCAAATGAATTACTATATTTCACTTATTAGCCATACGAGCTTACTAAGCTATATAGCTTACTTTGTTTTATTTTCCATGTTTTATAGTGATTCGGCAGTTCACATGGGTTGGAAGTCATTGGAGATCACATCACATTATCCAGCTATCGTTTTGGTACTTTTAAACTTAGTGATTTCAGTTATATGGCATGTATAGGCTTTGTGGTTATATAGTATGAATTGATAATTTTGGCTAATGAAGTCTATATGTTTTGGTGTGTAATTAGCCATGTGATTTGGCTTAATTTTGGTATATGGCTTGGTATGTATATATATATGTGTGTAGTAAGTCTCATTTTGTGCTTAATGGAGGTTATGGAAATGCTTTGTTTATGAATTGGTATTGAAGGTAGGAATTGGTTAAATGGTATTGAAATTACTTCTTATGAGTTGGTATTTTGAGTACCAAATGGTTGGATATTGAGATATGGTATGCATGTGGTTTTAAGTAAAATCATGCATAGTTGAAAATGATCATTTAGGTAATTTTTGGATGTGGTATTGGTACGTTTAAATGATTCATTGTGGTGCTTATGAGCATTTGGTTGTTGGTATTGGTAGTATATGAATTTAACATGAAATTGGTTGCTCATAAGTGCCTATTTATGCATTGGTTATTTGTGTATTTTTGAAACTAGGTTGACAATTTATGGGTGCGAAATGTGGCTTCAAACATAGCCTATTTTTGTCCACATGGGCAGAGACACTGGCATGTGTCTAAGCCGTGTGTGACACACGGTCAGGTGACACGGCCGTGTGTCCTCTATAGTTTTTAAAGGTAGCAAGTCAGTGAGTTACACGGGCCAGTCACACGAGCGTGTGGTTGACCGCGTGACACAAGTCAAAAAGTTACATGGGGTAGGAGACGGACTGGGACACGGCGATGTGATCCCATTCCGAATGTCCACACGACCTGTGACACGGGCGTGTCATGTGGCCGTGTGAGACACATGGTCTGGCCACATGGGTGTGTGTCCCCTGTACTTAGAAATTTTCAAAGTTTTCTTAAAATTTTCATAAGTTTATAATTAAGTCCCGGATTACATTTGGTGATTGTTTTAGCCCTCGAAGGCTCGTGTTAGAGACTATATGAATGTGTGTGAATTAATTATGTATGGATATGAATTATGGTTTTGAAATGAATGATTATTTATGTGATAAGTCCAGTAATGCTCAGTAACCCTATCTGGTGATGGATATGGGTTAAAGGTATTACATTTGTTGGTATCAGAGCTACGATTTAGTTGATTTTAGGACTAATGTAGTGTATGTGAGTCTAGCTATACATGCTGTATTTAACATATGATAGTGTGATATCTCTTAACAATTTTTTAAATCATGTTTTCATATAGTAAATGGATTCCAATCGAGTTGACTCTGAGGATGTAGAAAGTAATGCGCCAACCTGCATTTAATGAGCAACGCCATCTGAATTGAGACCGTATCTGAGGGTCATGGAGGAGAGGCCAAAAAAGCCTTCTTCCAGATGATGAACGAATGGTTCACTGAGTTTGTCCGAATGAATCTAGCTCCTCAGGAACCTCCACCCCCACCTATTTCCCAACTAGTTCCTGTAGCTCTTCAAGGTTTGGAACCTTGGCGAATAAATAGGCCTCCTGTTGATAAAATTCAAAAGTATGGGGCTGAGGAGTTTAGAGCTACAGTTGATGATGATCCGGAGAGAGCCGAGTTTTGGCTCGAGAATACAATCTGAGTTTTTGATGAACTGTCATGTACACCGAATGAATGTGTTAAATGTGTTGTATCACTTCTGAAAGATTCAGGTTACTAGTGGTGGGAATTCTTTTAGGCTGTGTTCAGAAAGAAATACATAAGTCAATGGTTTATTGATCAAAAGCGTAAAGAGTTTCTAGAATTAAAACAAGGTCATATGACTGTATCAAAATATGAAAGAGAATTTGTGAGACGAAGCAAGTACGCTCGAGAATGCATTTCAACTAAAGAGATTATGTGTAAGCGGTTCGAAGACGGGTTGAATGAAGACATTAAACTTCTAGTCAGGGTTCTTGAATTAAAAGAATTTGTTCTGTTAGTCGATAGAGCTTGTAATGCCGAGGAACTTAGCAAAGAAAAGAGAAAAGCTAATTTTGAGGCTAAAAATTCGAGAAAGAGGTCGATGAGTAAACACTATCATTCATCATCAAAGAAATCCAAAGATTCCTATAATCGTTCAACTGCTTCAAAAAGGTATTCAGATAGAGATCATAGGGAGCAACACACAAGTTCGAAAGCTCAAGCCACTTTAGTATCGAGTGTTGGTAGTGTCAAAGCCAACAAACCTGAGTGTCAACAGTGTTGTAGATGATATTTTGGAGACTGTTGGATGAATACCAGAGCTTATTTTAGATGTGCTCGCAAGATCATTTTATTCAGGATTTCTTGAATTACTTGAGAAAGATAAACCATAGACAGCTCAACCGAGTAATACAGCTATGAGAGGGAGACCACCTCAAAATATGGGAAATGTGACTAGTAGCAAAGGTGCAACAAATGATTCTGCTATGAAATTCAAGGCTCGAGCTCCAGCCAGAGTTTATACTATTCATGCTCGCGAGACGCGTCGTCACCAGATGTTATCACCGGTACATTTTCTCTTTATGACACTGATGTAATTGCTTTGATAGATCCTGGATTGACCCATTCATATGTCTACATGAATTTAGTGTCAAGTAAGAGTTTACCTGTTGAGTTAACTGAAATTGTGATTAAAGTATCAAACCTCTTAGGCTAGTATGTCCTAGTTGATAAAGTTTTGATGAATTATTCTTTGATGACACGAGGCTATTGCTTTCCGGTAGATTTGATACTTTTACATTTTGATGAATTCGACGTGATTCTGGGTATGGATTGGTTGACTCTGCATGATGTGGTTGTGAATTGTAGATGAAAGACTATTGAGTTGAAATGTTAGAATGGTGAAATTCTTTGTATTTAATCTGATATTTTGAGTGGATTGCCTACTGTGATATCTTCTGTATTAGCTTTAAAATATGTGAGAAAGGATTGTGATGCATATCTTGCTTATGTACTGGATACAAAAGTGTCTGAGTCAACGATTGAATCGGTACCAGTGGCTTGTGAATATCTAGATGTGTTTCCAAATGAGTTACTTGGGTTGCCACCAATCCGATAAGTTGAGTTTGGTATTGAATTAGTAACAGGGACATCACTGATATCGATAACTTTGTGTAGAGTAGCTTTTATAGAGTTGAAATAGTTGAAAGCTTAGCTACAAGAGTTAATAGATATAGGTTTTGGACGACCTAGTTTTTTGCCCTAGGGTGCACTAGTTCTATTCGTAAAGAAGAAAGACGGAATGATGAGAATGTGTATCGATTATTGAGAGCTTAATAAAGTTACGATCAAGAATAAGTATCCTCTATCGTGAATCAATCATTTATTTGTCAGTTGAAAGGGGCAACAGTGATTTCTAAGATTGATTTGCGATCTAGTTATTATCAGTTGAGAGTTTAAGATTCTAATGTGTTAAAAACTGCGTTCAGAATCAAGTACTGTAACGCCCTAATTTTCGGGTTTTCTTAGATTTATCTTTGTCTGTTAAAAATGTTTAAATGTTGGTAATTAGGTGTGTGATGCATGTTTGGGATGTGTTAATGGGCCTATGGAAGGCCCATGAGTTGGATGGAAGCTCGGCAAAATTTTGAATTTTTGCCTTAGGGAAATAGGGGATCAGTGGAAATAAGTGTTTTAAGGAATTGTGTGCGAAATGTAGCACAAATGAACCAGTGGTAAAGTGGCAAGGGAGACGCCACTAGGTTCCTTAAAAGGTGGCGCCTAAATGAGCCTAGAGGTCAAGGGTTCAAGCGCCAGAGGTTGCAAGGTAGTGTTTTATTTTTGAGCTTGAGTAGGTAAGAGTTTGAAGCCGAATTGAACTCTGCTTGGAAGGGATTTGAATTGGTCAAAGAGTAAATCATGGAGGAGGTTGAGGAGCAAATCAGGGAGGTTTTGAATTTCAAATTGATGGCCGGCCAAAGGACTCTTGAGGGAAGGCAAATTCGGCAATGTGCCTAGGTAGCATTTTCGGCAAATAGGTGTTGATGTGTGCCGAATTCTTCTTTTAGTTTTTATGATTTGGTGCCGATTTTCCTTAGGTAAGTAAAGCTCCCCTTTCTTTGTCTATTTCTCTAGTGTGCTAGGTACCTTCCTTATTTTGCCATTTTGGTTCTCTCATCAACCTATTAGCCGAACCCTTAACCCACTCTTGAGCCGAATCTTCATTCAACTAAACACCTCCCTTGTTCTCTCTTCAACTCTCATCTTCTTTTCATCTTGCCTTCTCAAAACCGAAACCTATCTTGCTGCCTCCTTCTTGGCCGAATCGAATAAGCTTTCTCCTACCCCTTTTCTTCAAGGCCTAAACCGAATGCTCATTTGATTAAAATTCCCATGGCCGAATACTTTCTACAAACCGAAACCACACCTCCTTGTTACCTATTGATCAAAATCTTCTTATCCTTCTTCTTCTTATTCTCCTTCTTCTTGATTCTTTAGCCAACCGAACCCTATTCTTCTATCTCTTCTAGTTGTCGATTTATCCCACCTGCTTTGTTGATTAAAACAACTAGAGCCCATATCACTTCCTCAAAAGTCGAAAGCACCTCTTTCTAACCCTTCTAAAGCCGAATACCTTTAGAGATATTCTTGTGGTGCTAGCGTTAGATCTGTGGTGGATTTAGAGTAGACCAGAGATAGTAAAAGCGTGGAAGGGATACTCTGCAAGTGGTGGTATTGGTAAGTGATCTATTCACTACGTATCTTCGTCTATTAAATATCTTAAAGGGGAGACCGAAACCTATAGAGGGCATGTCGACATTTTTTTGTAAGATTCTAATATTATGGGTTGTTTCTTTTGCGCATGGAATAGCAAGAGGAGGGTATCAAGCGAGGAGTTTTGAAAGATAACGAGATTTAGTCTTTGATCGGCAATAAGGGGTAAGATTTCAATGTTCGGGCATGTTGGCCGATTATGATTTGTGGGGGAAGATCTTATATGTGGCCGAATCTTAGACTAACATTTAGTGGTTGATTGTAGGATTTCATTCGTGGGTTCTCCAGCGATTCCGACAGTTAACAGGTGTGTAACGTATCCCCATCATAGACTAGGATGGCTAAAAGCCGAAATAATCGAAGCTGTGCTAGGTGACCGATCAAAAGTGACCGAAAAGTCAGTCTTGAAAGGAAATAAGAGTAACCGATTACTCTGTTGTGGTCACATTAGGAATTGGCGTTGGCGAAATTGTAGAAGGTGCAATTTCGAGCGTTTGGGTAAGATGGGCTTCAGTGGGCCAAGGCGGGCCCAATGGGCTTCCGAGCCCAAATTTGAATATGTTCATAAAGGACTTTCTGGTAAACTCGAATAGTAAAAACTTGGTAAAGTTGGTAACTAAAACCTAAAATTTGGCTTATCGGACTTATCGACGGTATTGGACATAGTAAGGCCCATTAGGGGTTTTAGGCTAAAAAGGGCAAAATTGGAAATTTGGCTTAAGTAGACTTCCGAGGCTATTTAGGGACTGTTAGTCTATTAGACTGGCATAAAATCATTGAAAATAGGGAAAAGGACTAAAATACCCTTAAATATGAAAAATTACCAAAATACCCCTAGGTGTAAAAAGACTATTATACCCCTAGGATCAATTCTGCATGAAATGTATGATGTTATGTATCTACATGAATTAATTATGAATATGTATATATCTGATGCATAAGATGCTATATATTGCATGCTAGTATGATTGTATGTTGCATGGGGTATGGGTTATGATGGAGGAAGCGTTCTAGCAGCCTCGCTGCAATCTGGTGGCCTCGCCACATATTTTCTGGCAGCCTCGCTGCAATCTGGTGGCCTCGCCACAATATTTATATCTGGTGACCTCGTCACAATATCTGGCAGCCTCGCTGCAAATATATCTGGCAGCCTCGCTGCAAATGTTATCTGGCAGTCTCACTGCAAATTATATCTGGCAGCCTCGCTGCAAATATCTGTGGCGTGTAGCGGTTGGGTGGGTCGAGTAGTCTCCCCACATGGTGTAAGGCTGGTACGGGGGTGTTAAGGATGGATCTGGGTTGGGTTTTTGTTTGCATAATGTTATATCTGATCTGTTTCTGTTATGGGCCTTTGGGCTTAACCTGATTCCTGTAATGGGCCAAGGCCCAATTAAATCTGTTTCTGAGGCTTGATCTGTTTTGGCCTATGGTTGAGATATTGTTGCACACTGAGTTGCCAAACTCACCCTTTTTAATTAATCTCTGCAGGTAACCCTCAACCATAGTGGGCTTGGAGCTGTGAGAGATTCGGAGTGGCCACAGTTTCTGCAATAAAACTGGTTTCCGTTTATGGTTTTTTTTTGGTATTTTCATTGTGCTAATTTGGGTTTTAAATTTGTAATAAGGCCGCTTTTTAAATTTTCTTTATGGGTTTATTTTCTTTAATGTTTTAAATCCTGCTATATCGAATCTACTAGACGTAGGCTGCGCGGGTTTCAAAATCTTAACAATGTTTTCAAAACGCTTTAAGATTAACTATGGATAACTTTAAGGATTAATGAACTGGTTTTTCACAAGCTCACTAATTTGATTCGAACCTCACCTAAGTCTCAACAAGTTAAAAGGTTATAAGCGTAGGTTAGGATCATGTGAAACAACAGATCTGGTCATAACGTCCAGACCGGGTTGGGGTGTTACAAGTACAGACACTATGAATTTCTCGTTATGCCATTTAGGTTAACTAATGCTCCTGCAGTGTTTGTGGATTTGATAGATAGAATCTTCAGATAGTATGTAGACAGATTTGTTGTTGTATTCATTGATGACATTCTGATCTATTCTTGAAATGAGTCTAACATGTCGAGCATTTGAGAATTGTACTGCAAACATTGAGAGATAAGCAACTGTTTGCTAAATTCAGTAAATGTGAGTTTTGGCTTCAAAAAGTTGGATTTTTGCTACATATTATTGCAACGGAAGGCATCTGAGTTGATCTGATTAAGATAACTACAATATTTGACTGGAAACCACCAAGAAACATATCTTAAGTTAGAAGTTTTCTGGGATTAGTTGGCTATTACCAAAGATTTGTTAAAGGGTTTTCAATGATTGCTACACAGATGACACAATTATTATAGAAAGATGTGAAATTTGAGTGGTCTGAGAAATGTCAACATAGTTTCAATCAGTTGAAAACACTATTAACTGAAGCACCACTTTTAGTTCATCTTGAGTTGGGTAAAGAGTTTATGATTTTCAGTGATGTATCATTGAACGATTTGGGATGTGTTCTAATCCAATAAGGTAAAGTGTAACTTATGCTTTTAGACAGTTAAAGCCGCATGAAAAGAATTATCCGACACACCATTTAGAATTGGCCGCTATTGTTTTTGCATTGAAAATTTGGTGACATCAGTTATTCGGCGAGAAGTGCCATATTTTTATCGACCACAAGTGCTTGAAGTATCTAATATCTCAAAAAGATTTGAATTTGTGACAATGAATATGGCTTTAATTATTAAAAGATTATGAGTTAGTGATTGATTATCATCTGGGAAAAGCGAATGTAGTCGTAGATGCTCTGAGCAGAAAATCTTTATTTGCTTTACGGGCGATGAATATACAGTTGACATTATCTGATGATGGTTCAATTTTAGTAGAGTTGTAACACCCCAAACCCGGCCCGGACGTTATGGCCAGATCTGGTGTGTCACATGGACAATTTATTTACAACCAGATGCTTTGACAAATTGTTATGTTATTTATTGGAAGTCCATGACCAGTAGCTTGTAGTTATTGAGCAAAACCAGATTAAAACTATTTTTATTTATCATGAAGTGTTTATATCCCATTTGTTGTCATTATTATTATTAAATCATCCAACCATTTGTAAGGCTTGTTTGAAAACATTTGCTATTAATTTTGAAAGCCCGCATATCCTAGTCTATCGCTTTAAAACAAATAATAGTGTAACCCAAAACCAAACACCCATAGTGGCCTTATTATAAAATAAATTTGAAATAAAAATAAAAATAAAAATAAATTAAAACAAAGTGAAAACCAGAAGCATAAACCATGTGGCCACCCCGAGTCCCTCGTAGCTCTAAGTCCTCTATGGTTAGCAGTTACCTACATAAGTGAAAACAATAAGATGCGTTTGTGAAAACTCAGTGTGTAATTAAACCCAACCAATAACAGAGATCAGACATGCAGATTAGTCTAGGCCGAAGCCCTATTCGGGTATAGATCAATCTCAGCCTTGGCCCTATATAGAAATAGAGTGGGCCTTGGGCCCTTTACAGATACAGAATAGAACATATGTAAAAACCCAATCCTAGTCCAGCCAATCACACCACCTGTACCAGCCCAACGCACCATGTGGGGAATAACTCAACCCACACAGCTCTACACACTACAGACGTAGTAGAGCTGCTAATACAGAGATCGTGGCAGAGCCACTAGAATAGAATTACGTGGTGAAGCCACTAAACATAATACGTGGCAGTGCCATTATACAGAACTTCCCCTAAATCCAAACCCAACCCCATGCAGACTAGAGTACTACATATCATATGCATACAGATTATCAGATACATATATAGTCATACACAAATCAGTCAACTTATTTCTAGGGGTGAAACAGTCTTTTGGCAGCTAGGGTAAAGTGGTAAAATTTACCTTCATGGGGTATTTTGGTCATTTCGCTAAGTCACGATGTTTCAACACCTAATACAACCTTCTAGTAGGTCTAACGACGCTCCGAGCGACTCAGGGAGTCTATATAGTCACATAGTAAATTTAGGCCCAAAACCCTTGATGGGCCTAAGGGGGCCACATGATCGTGTGGCCCGCTCAGTCTAAGCTTATGCATATTATCACAGATTTAGCATCTAACGTACCAGAAAACACTTACCGCATAATTTTACCCATATAGGTTCGTATGCCCATTGGGCTCATTTTAGCCCATTGAAGCCCAGAACAGCCGAAGTGCACAAAAACGTGCACAGTGGCCCTTACAGTCCAATACCCAAGATTCGTGATTTTGGATTGGCCCACGAGAGTTCGCACGCTCGCAAGGCCTCAGAATGCCGGCATTTCGGCATTCTGGCTTTTCAACTTTTTGTCGATCTACACTATTGGTGGGTGTCATTACACACCTGATTTGGTGATTCCCACATTCGGCACGCACTCAACCTATTGTCATAACAGCAATCATCAATAACTCAACCAATACTTAGCGCAACCATACTCAAAAGTGTAGATCTAAGCACCAACAATTGCGGATAGATCCAACCAATATATAAGGGTTAAAGGAGTGTTAACCTCCCAAACCGAACCTTTACTAAAAGAAAAGCTGAAATAACAATAACCAAAATCTATAATGAGAAGTACTTACCCAATTCGCTTGACCGATTTATTCAAATCTAGAAGCAGTCGCTCACTAGCCCAAACTTAGCACTCTTACAGATCTAATCAAAACTCGAAGAAGAATGAGAGATCCAGATATTCGGCTATTGTAGACAACACAAGAGGGGTGAATACTTGAAGAAAGAATAATCATTTTAGAGACTTGTTTAACAAGATAGAGTGGTATTCGGCTATGAAAGAAATGGGTAGGGAGTGATTAGGTTCAACCTAAGTAAGGTATAACGATAAAAGAGATAATGAAGAATGCAAGAGAAGTGGAAGATACAACAGCATGTGCACGACAAGGGAATATGAGTTTCAGCTTTGAAGAATTCAGCCAAGAAGGGTTTTAGGGGAATCGATTCCAAATAAAGGAGAAAAAAGAAGAAGAAGAAGAAGAGAAAGTAGGTTCGGCTATTAAGAAAAAGAGAGGAGAAGAAAAGAGAATTCTATATGCAAATTGGCATAAAAGCAACCACTAAAAGCCCTGAATGGTCACAAACTACACACGAAAAAGAAAATCTCAAAAGACCTAAAGTGGAAATCGGCACCTACCTTACCCGAAAGCCAAAACTCAAGAAGCTAAAATCCCGAAAGAACCAAAAAGAATTCGACACAGTCTTTTACCATATATGCTGAAAGGTTGAACCCTCACCTCTATGCCTAATTTGTACTCCAAACAGTCCCACAATCGGCCATCACTTCCCTCCCATCTCATCCCTAAATTTTCTCCTTGACAATCTCCCCTTTTCACTCCCCCAATCCAATCCAATGAGCAACTCAAACACCTTCCCTCATAATTTAACTTGGAGTCCACCTCTTACCTTGTCCAAGCAGTAAAATTAGAATATCTTGCCAACAAGGGGATTCGAACCTGGGCTCCCTCACAAGCTACAACACGCTACCCCATTGTATTTTAAGTGGCATCACTCTACCACTTTACTACAAGCTTTCTTGTGTCACAAATCCCCAACATTAATTTAAAAGCCCTATATGCTAACACCTAGATTTTCCCAAAGTAAAATTAAGATTTTACGAGGACTTAGGTGTTAGCCCAGGCCTTCTAAAGGCCCACTAAACATACCCAAATAATTACTTCAGCACATCAAGCCATGCAAAAATAAATTTAGGCAATAACTCAAAAACCCTAAAATTTGGGGCGTTACAAGAGTTAAAAGCTAAACTGATGTTTATTCAGCAAATCTGTGAAGCTCAGAAATATGACAGTGAATTGCAAGCTATAATAGTTCAATGCGAGTCGACTACTGATTCAAAGTTTCAGATTGGAACCGATTATTGTTTATTGTTCCAAGGTAGAATTTGTGTATCGAGAGATCTAGAGCTTATACAGAAAATCTTGCACAAAGCACATAGTGGTTGTTTATTTGTTCATCCGGGGAGTACCAAGATGTACTATGATTTGAGAGAGTCGTATTGGTGGTCAGGTATGAAATGAGATATTTTTGACTTTGTGTCCAGACGTCTAATTTGTCAGCAAGTTAAAGCTGAACATCAAGTACCTTTGGGACTACTATAGCCTGTGATGATACTGAGTGGAAATGGGATAGAGTTACGATGGATTTCGTATCGGGATTACCCCTATCTCCGAAAAAGAAAGATGCTATCTGTAACACCCCAAATTCAGCCTAGACATTATGATCGAATCTGACGTGTCACATCGAAGTGCTTTCCAAAACTTGGACCCATTGGTAAAAATCCATATTTCAGTTAAAACCCATTTAGTCTTATTTCTTGAGAAAATCTGACAAAGTTTCGTTATTACAATTTGAAATCGACTTATTAAAACATTAGCCATAATTGTGACCATTGGTTTCTTAAAATGAATAAAACCACAAAAGCTTTTCTAATTAAAAACCTCAAAGTTTTAAACACGTGTTTTTCTTGAAAATAATTATTATTTTGAAAATTCATTTTTCCCAATTCTAGCAATTTAAAATAAGAAATCAAAACCAAATCAAAAATTAAATCCACCAAAATGGCTTTATTATATAACCAAAACCCAGTATGAAATTTAAATAAAGTCAAAAGCAAAACATCTACATCGTGTGGCCACCTCCAAGTCCCACGCGGCTCAAATCGCCTAAGGCTGGGGATTACCAGTACAATTAAAAGAAAGGGTGAGTTTGCGAAAACTTATTGTGTAATACCTTATACGTCAAACAGTAAATAGTACAGGCAGAAACAGTTTCGGCCTAAGCCCTATTCAATAACAAAATAGTCTTGGCTTTAGCGCTATGCAGTAATAGTGTGGGCCTAGGCCCAATACAGTATCAGTACAGTGCAGATATGCAACCAATCCCAATCCAACCAACACACCACCTGTACCAACCAACACACCATGTGGGGATTAAATCGACCCACCCAACCAACACACCAATATCACAGTGAAGCTGCTAGTAACAGTAACGCAACAAAGCTGCTAGTAAGAGTAAGCGTGGCATAGCCACCAGTATCAGAATATGTGGCAAAGCCATCAAAAACAGTAAAAATGTGGCAGAGCCACTAGTACTCCCTCCGTAATATTATCCCAACCCCATGTAGTATGACGTGTCATAAATATTACGTGTATGCAGTATGTCACACTCGGTATTAGTCATATAAATGTCATATACACATCAATCACCCTACAACTAAGGGTGTAACGGTCATTTCGTCAGTTAGGGGTAAAACAGTAATTTTACCCTTTTAGGGTATTTTGGTCATTTAACTAACTTTGGGGTCCCGGTATAGATAATGACCTCTCAGAAGGTCTACTATTGCCTCGAGCAACTCAAGGAACCTATATGGCCAAAACAGTGTAAATAGGCCCAAAGCTCGTAACCCGGCCCAAGTGGGCCCATACACTCGTGTGGCCCATTTAGCCCAAATTCAGTCCCGGTTATACGAATTTCATAGTCTAATCCATTACTTTTCACTTACTGTTGATTTTATCAGTGTGGGGCCCATAAGCCCATTGGGCCCACACGATCCATTTCGACCCATCGAGGCCCATAACGGTCCAAGCCCACGAGAACGTTCGTGGCAGCCTCTACAATCTGTCAACCATGAATTGTGGGCTCAGTTTACCTCATGAGTGATCGCACGCTCGCGAGACCCAAGATACCGAAGTTTCGGTATTTTGATTTTTCAGCTTTTGTCGATTCACAGTTAAACAGGGGTGTGAATACACACCTTTTTGGTTTGAAACAGTAACAGAATGGTGTACGGTTACACACCTGATTACGAAAATGGACAGATTAACCCACGCATGCCCAACCTATTACAATAGAAACTTCAGTTAAAACTCTAACATACGAGTTGAAAGAACTCTAATCAAGACTCGTTCAAATGATTACCTACCCACGCCTTGCTTGAACAAGTCCTTAGTCTTCTTAGAACACTATCAGAATTTATCATGTGATTAAACGTATATCTGTATTCCACAGATTCTATTAGACAAGATTGATTACAACATAAGGTTTAAAAATCTACATTAAACCAAAGAAACGATCGGCCAAACACGCTTACCCCACAATATTCGACCAAAGAACTATTTGAAGAATAAATCGAAGGTGTGCGGAGAAACAACGCAGTCGATGTAACACCTTAAACTCGACCTAGAGTTATAGCTGAATCTAGCATGTCACATTGAAGTGTTTCTCGAAAACCATGTTTCCATTCAAAACTCTTCTTACTATTTAAAACTTCTAGCCATTCAAAAATGGGTGTAAAAACTATGATAGTTTATTCTTAATACGTGATTCATTGAAAAGTTATTCTCTTATTAAAATGTTGTTATTTTTATTTCTAAAATGTTGTTTGTTATGAAAGCTTAATTCCAAATGGTTGATTTGTGAAAATACGATGTTCAAAAATTGAGTTGCGAAACCATTTCGAAAATGTTGCGGAAACATGTTGTTTTGAAAATAATTATCATTTTGGAAAAACCGCGTCCTAAAACTAGCAAATATAAAACTTTATATCGTAAAACCCTAAATTAAAGTCCAAAAGTGTAAGAGAGGCCTTATTACAAACCAAAAAAAAAAAAAAATTAAGTACTTAAAAGTAAACTAAACAAAACAGGAAAACATAAGCAGTTGTATGGCCATCTCCGAGTCCCTCGCAGCACTTATCCTCCTAACGCGGGGGATTACTTGAAAGGTTAATAAACAGGGTGAGTTTATGAAAACTCAGTGTGTAATCCTCTATTAAAAAAACAATCAGTCGGAACAATAGAAATAAGATACAATCTAGGCTTGAGCCCTAGTCAGAAACAGAATAGTCCAGTTCATGGGCCAAAGCCCAATACATTATCATTTTGGTCACAGCCCATAGCAGAATCAATTGGGCCTAGCCCATATCAAAACAGAATCATAATGAATGATGTATGATGAACGTTATGTGACAACCCTATCCAACCCTGCACTTGCCTCCGTCCAACCCTGCACAGTCTGTGGAGATATAATCAACCCACCCATCCAACATACCAAGAGTTAGCACCAGTTGCGGCACTCACTAGCATCACAGCAAGGCTACCAAATAACAGAGTCGTAACATAGCTACTTGTAAAAGTAAGTGGTTTAAAGCCACCAATAGCGGCACAAAGCCTTTAGTGGCGGCATGAGCCTTCACTAATACGAACGACACTAAGCAATCAGTGAAATGGATAGCACTAAGCCATCGATAATATGTGGCACAAAGCCATCAATAAAATGGATAGCACTAAACCATCAATAGTATGCGTGGCACAAAACCATCGGTAAAATGGATAGCATGAAGCCATCGATAGTATGCGCGGTATAAAGCCATCGATCAGTCCACAGTCGTCTCGGGCGACCGGTGTGACCTTATCAAATCAATACGAATGTACGAATTTTAAGCCTTTGGTGGGTCCATAGTCGTCTCGGGCGACTCGTGTGACCCTAACGGATCAAATCTTCCTTCGTACAATATCCCAACCTCATGCAATATGCCATGTATAGAAAATGTCATGTTCTTAATCGGTCATACAATCACAGTCAAACTAGTCCAATCATAGCCATACAATCACAGTTAAATTAGTCCAATCATAGTCATACAATCAAAGTCAAATTAGTCCAATTATAGCGCATGTTGATCATTTACCCTCGAGGGCAAAATAGTCATTTTACCCTTTAAGGGTATTCTGGTAATTTCACCTCTGGGGTCTCGGTACAGACAACTGACCTCTTGGAAGGTCTCCAGTCACCTCGAGTGACTTAAATAACCTAATTTGACATAACGATGTAAATGGGCCTAGGGCCCATTACTCAGCCTAAGTGGGCCCACATGCTCGTTTGGCCCATTTAGCCCAAAACTAACCACGGCTATGCGAACGACATAGCCCAGTCCAAAACTTACCATATAAAATACATTTTATCTGTGTGGGCCTATAAGCCAAGGCGCACAAGGCCCAGTCCGGCCCAACGTGGAACGGAATGACTTATGCCATGTATGCGACATGACAAGCCCAACCATTTCCCACCAACAGTTATATTTACACAAACGGGCCTACAGGCCTATCGGCCCATTCTGGCATTTCGGCTTCTGCTGATCTACAATCTGATAGTGTGAGTACACATGTTCAGCTTTTCAATCGATTAGCAAACATAGTACCCGTTTACACACCTGATTACGAATCGCATCGAAGTCTACAATCACAAACCTGCCTTGAATGAACAAAAGTGGTTTAACCCACTTAAACTATTGAATATGATTGATCACTAAACACTCCTAATGAATCGACAGTAAAAGGAGGTGTTAGCTACAGGATTAACACAGCAGTAAGGGAAGGTAAGCGAAAGCCAAAGAACAAAAACCAATAGAGACCAATTGAAAATCGCAGGATCACTTCAAAGAAAAGGACAGTCGGCCTACACACACCATGAAAGCCAAAAGAACACAGAGTGGTAGGGAAAAAGTGGTACAAGCGCACCCCTAGCAACAATCGGTAAAGAATAGGAGATATTAAAAGAAGATCATAAAATGAAGAACTGACAAAAGAGAACCAAGGGCACTTACCGATTTGTCAGTGAATCCACAAAACTCGACTACAAAAGCAAAGACGAAAGATTAGAGGGTGCAACAATATTTGGTTTTTATTAAGAAGAGAGGAAGGAAAGACAAATGATAGAGAAGGAAAAGGAACAGAAGAAAAACCTCAAGGGAAGGGAAACGAGAGTTCGACTATAGAAGAAAAATTGAAAGCACCAAGGAGGGGGAGGAAGAAAGCAACAATCGGCCTAAATGTTTGAGTAAGGGGAAGAGAAGAAATGCAAGGTTATTGACTACCAAGGCTTTCGATTTTCACAACACAAAAGAAAATAGAATGAAAGAGCAAAGATAACGAGAGGGAGATAGAGTATTCGGCCACTAAAGAAAAAAAATAAAGGGAAACACAAAGTCGTAAAGAAAATGATGTCACGAGAGGCAAAAACTTGAAATAACAAAGCACCGAAATTAACCTACAAGATTCGGTCACCACTTGCAAAAAGGAGAAAAGAAATCCCTTCCAAAGCAGTTACAATTGCCGAAAATGCACTCAAAAGACTCCATAGCCGAATTTTGCATACCCAAAATCCTCAATCGGCTTCAAACTCTCTAAATTTGAATTTACATGATTTTCTCCACCCAACTCTCCTCCATATCCATAACCACTATTTTCAAATCCCTTGATTTCCTCCCTTTGACCACCTCCACAACCACCTTAGCAGAGTTTGAATCCACTTCCAACACTTGCCGTCCATGTAGCAAAATAAATACTCGACATAATACTATGGCAACACTCGAACCCCTGATCACATGTACACTCCTAACGCCACCTTGCCACTTGACCACATGCTTCTTTGTGTCAAGCTTTCACAAAAAATATTCTTAAAGCCTACCCACTAACATCAAGGGTTTTATTCACCTAAAACCAAAATTTTTGTTAAAGCCTCGGTTTGAACCCAGGACTTCTCCAACACTTCTAACTCCTCCTAATTCACTAAAATAGACCATTAAAGTAAGTAACCACTTGTGATATTTTCATGCACAACAAAATATTTATAAGCCGCCTTCTAACAGATCCCATACTCAAGGCCCACTACCTCTAAGCCTAATTTCAAGGTGTTACAGTCGATGCTCTATCGATTTTCAAAGACTATCGTCCAAAAGGTTTTAGAAAACAAGACAAGATTAATGATCTTCAGTTAATATCGAAAAAAATAGAGAATAAAAGAGAGGGAGAAAGAGGGTGTAGTATTCAGCTTACCCAAATGTTATAAATAGAAGAAGAGGTCATTGCCCACTACTCAAAACTGATTAGCATAGCAAAAAGAAGAAGAGACTCAGCCACTTAATCAAATAGAAAAAGAAAATATTGAAGAAGGAAAACAAGGGAGGTTCGGCTATAGAGAGACAAACTGATAGACCAAAGGGAAAGAGGAAGTGAAAGGTATATTTGTCCCTGCAGAGAAAGGAATAGAGGAAAAGGGAAAAACAATTCAGTAGAAGCAAAAGAGAAGTGTGGTTCGGCAGAGATTGAAACAAAGGAGGAAGGAAGGGAGTTGGGAAAAGCAACACAGGATTTTGGTATTTAGACAATTACGGGTTACGACAAAGTTGTAAAAATGTAGCTTGAAGAAGAATGTCGCTAGAAGCAAAAGAGCCCAAATGGTCAAAATGTGCCTCAGTCACCAAAGTTGCACAAAACCAAAAGAGGAAAATGAAGCAATTGCCAAAATAAAAAATGATTAAATACCATTTGGCATTAAGTGGTCCTAACCGAATAGGTACCCAACAACTCCCAATTTCGGCTACACTCCCTTCACACTTCAAATTCCTTGAAAATCTCCATCAATCTCTCCCCATATCCCTCCTTGATATCCTCCACAACTTACTCCAAGACCAGTTCAAACTCTCACTCAACAGAGTTCGAATCCACCTCTAACACTTATCGTTCCATGTAGCAAAATAATTATTCCTTGCCTACCATGGGATTCGAACCCCAACTCTCTCAATTGCCAAGTCACGCCGCTTGCCACCAAGCCACAAGGCTTTTTGTGACAAAAATCATGCGCAAATAAATATAAAACCTATGTGCCAGTGTCTAGATTCCTTTAAGAACAAAAACTAAAAATTCTGCCAAAGCCAAGGCTTGAACCCAGGCTTTTCAAGCACTCCGAAATACACCCAAATCACCTAGCCAGCATGCCAAACATGCAGTTTATGTTAAATCATGCAAAATTAAAGACCCTATATTTTTGGGGCATTACAACTCTACCCCCTTAAAGAAATTTTGGCCTCGAAATTTACCTGGTTAGAATAATTGAGGGTATTGATGTCACATCGCCTCCTCTGGTTCCTACGTGGCTTCTTCTGAACCGTTATTACACCAAAGCACTTTAACCAAAGAAACAGATTTTTTTCTCAGCACCTTAACGTCACGATCCAGTATCTGTACTAGTTCTTCCTCGAAGGTCAAATCGGGCCTAACCTTGATCTTTTCAACTGGCACAATGTGTGAGGGATCAGACCGGTATCGCCTCAGCATGGAAACATGAAAGACATCATGAATTCTATCTAATTCTAGAGGCAACTCAAGCTGATAAACAACTAGCCCCACACGCTTCAGTACCCAGTAAGGCCCAATAAATCTAGGGCTTAGCTTGCCCTTCTGTCCAAATCTCAGAATTTTCTTCCATTGTGAGACATTTAAAAAGACATAATCCCCCACAGAGTACTCAATCCCCCTACGCTTCAAGTCTACATATGACTTCTGCTATCAGATGCTTCACTTAATCTATCTCGAATCAACTTCACTTTTTCTTCAGTATCAAAAACTATATCTGGCCCTAAAATTTACCGCTCACCTAGCTCAGTCCAACAGGTAGGAGTACGACACCTAAACCATATAACGCCTCGTATAGTGCCATCTGAATACTGGATTGGTAGCATGTCTCCCCAGCTGAATTGAAAATCAATTACACAGCTTCTTAGCATGTCTTTCAGTACCTGAATCCCCCTTTCAGACTAACCATCTGTCTGAGGGTGGAATGCAATACTGAAGTCCAGTCTAGTACTCAAAGCCTCGTCTAACTTCTTCTAGAATCAAGATGTGAATCGAGGATCTCTATCCGAAATTATTGAAATCGATATCCCATGCAGTCTAACAATCTCAGCCACATACAACTTAGCTAGTTTCTACAATGAGTAATCAGTATGGACCGGTATGAAATGGGTAGATTTAGTCAATTGGTCTACAATAACCCATACTGAATCCTTCTTAGTAGGCGTTAAGGGTAGCCCACTCACAAAATCCATGGTTACCCTCTCCCACTTCTAGAGTGGAATCTTAACTGGCTGTAGTAACCCTGAAGGCAGTTGATGCTCAGCCTTAACTTGCTGGCATGCAAAACACTTACTCACATAATCAGTAACTTCATGCTTCAGTCTTGGCCACCAGTATAGCTCACGAAGATCCCAGTATAATTTATTTCTGTCCAGATGCATAACATATGGACTACTATGTGCCTCTCTTAGTATAGACTGCCTCAGTTCAGAATCCCTCAGTATACAGACTCTCCCATGAAAACACAGTTCTCCTTTACTATTCAGCCCAAAATCTGCAATCTCTCCATTTTCAACTTGTCAAAAACGAGCAACCAGCTATTCATCCAACAACTGCTTACTCTTAATTTGTTCAGTCCACAACGGTCTCACTTGAAGCTCAGCCAACAACCTACCATCATCAAACAGGTTGAGACGAGCAAACATTGCTCTCAAATCAGATACAGCCCTACGACTCAGTGCGTCAGCTAGCACGTTAGCCTTACCAGGGTGGTACTCAATCGAACAGTCATAGTCCTTAAGCAGCTCTATCCATCTTCACTGCCTAAGATTCAACTCCCTTTGAGTGAGGAGGTATTTGAGGCTTTTGTGATCTATGTAAATAATACACTTCTCATCGTATAAGTAATGCCTCCAGATCTTTAGCGCGAATACCACCACGACTAACTCTAAGTCATGAGTAGGGTAATTCACCTCGTGAGCCTTAAGCTACCGAGACACGTAAACAATCACCTTACCCTCTTACATCAACACACAATCCAATTCGATGTGTGATGCATCATTATAAATAGTGAATTCCTTCCCAGACTCTGGCTGTATTAAAAAAGGGTCCTCAGTTATCACCTTCTTCAGTTTCTCGAAACTTTCTTGCTACTTATCAGTCTAGTTAAACGTTACTCCTTTGCACAGTAACTTAGGCAGAGGTGCAACAATCACAGAATACCCTTCAACAAAACATCTATAATACCCAGCCATACCCAAAAAGCTTTGAATCTCAGATACGGTCTTAGGTGGTTTCTAATCCAGTATGGCTTTAATTTTTCGAGGATCAACTCTAATCACTTCGGCAGATACCACGTGACCTAGAAATGTCACTTCTCATACCCAAAACTTACACTTGCTTAATTTTGCGTATAGCTGCTTTTCCCTTAGAATTTGCAAGACAGTTCGAAGATGTGCATCATGATCCTCTTTGATTCTCGAATACACCAGTATATCGTCTATAAACACCACTAGGAACCGATCCAGATAGGGTCGGAACACCCGGTTCATAAGGTTCATAAAGGCTACTGGTGAATTCGTAAGCCTAAATGACATTACTAGGAACTCGTAATGTCCATACCGAGTCCTAAATGCTGTCTTTACACATCAGCCTCCTTAACCCTTAGCTGATGGTACCCAAAACAGAGGTTGATCTTGAAGAAAATCGAAGCTCCTCTAAGCTGGTCGAAAAGATCGTCAATCCTTGGCAGGGGGTACTTATTCTTAATAGTCAGTTTGTTTAACTTCTGATAATCAATGCACATGCGCATAGACCCATCTTTCTTCTTTATGAACAAAACTGGTGCTCCCCATGGAGACACACTTGGTCAAATGAATCCTCAATCCAGAAGCTCTTGAATTTGAGCCTTTAACTCCACTAGCTCCTTCGGTGCCATCCTCTAAGGGGCAATGGACACTGAAGCTATTCCCAACAGGAGCTCAATACCAAATTCGACCTCACGGTTTGGAGGTAACCCAGGGAGCTCATCAGCAAATATGTCCAAAAACTCCTTAACAGTTCTGACATCTCCAATAGAAGGATCCTCAAAACTAGAAATGCTGACATAAGCTAAAAACACCTCGCAACCCTTGCGAACCAGCTTCTCGGCCTTTAATGCTGAGATTACATTAGACAGATACTCTCTTCGCTCCCCTATCATAGCCACCTCCTCATGCTCAGTAGCCTTCAACACCATACGCTTAGCACGCAATCTAAACTCGCATGGTGTTTCAGTAGCCAATCCATACCCAATATAAGTCGAACTCACCAAACGATATTCCATCAAATCTGCTAGAAACATTATTCCCTAAACCTCTAGGGGCACATCCGTGAATAACTTATTTACCTTAACCGACTATCTCAGTGGACTTATCACAATCATCTCACTAACAGTATTTTCAAATTGTATCCCAACGTCCCAAACACAGTACATGCAATACACGAGTGTGTAGACCTAATATCAATTAAAGTAGTGCAAGGTACATTGTGAATTAGGAACATACCGGTTATGATGTTAGGGGCATCACCATCCTCTTGGGGATGAACATCATAGACCAAGGTTGGTTGTCTAGCGTTAATGTTGCCAGCATCTCTGCCCGGTGCTCCACGACCTCATCCCATACAGTTTCCACCCCTGGCTTGCCCATGGCCTCTCGGTGGCAGCTGACCACCTCTCACTGGCTGAACATAACCCTATCCTACAGCTTACACTGACCAAGCCTCTGAGGATAATTCTTAACCTAATGATCCATGGACCCACATCTGAAGCATGCCCTAATTTTTTTCCAGCACTTACCCTAATGAGACCTCCTACAATCTGCACAAGACTATGGTCTAACAGTATCAACAGGAACTGCTCAGATTGGCCCATCAAATCTAACTTTCTTAACAGGCCTTCCTGAAGAACCCAAGGGCCCTGAATCCCTCTTATATATACCTTTTTCTTTCTCACAGTTCTGGCGCTCTGAGTACTTTACATCCTCAGCAATCTTTGCTTTTTCAACTAGTGCAGCAAAGTCTCGCTCCCTTTGTGGAGCTATCAATACTTGAAACTCATCTTGGAGGCCATCCTCAAAATGCACGCAGCGTTATACTCAGTCGCTACTATCCCACAAGAATAGTGACTCAGCTGCAGAAACTCTACCCCGTACTCTGCCACAGTCTTATTCCCTTGGGTCAGGTTTAGAAATTCCTTCCTTCACATAACTCGCCCCTATGTATTTTCCTTGAAAGGCCACCTTATAGAAGTCCCATGTCAAACGGTCGGCCTACGTACCTTCTGTCATGGTGAGCCACCACTAGTAGGCCTCGTCTCATAGTAAGGACATTGCTCCTTTTAACTTTTGCTCCACAGTAAAGTCGAGGTCGTCCATTATCTGTTTAGTGGCCTCTAACTAGTATTCTACCACATTTGGGGCTACTCTAGAAGTACCCCTGAAAATTTTCACTCTATTAGATCGGAGTTGCTCTGAAATTGACCTTGGCCCACTGTTCACGTACTAGCTCTAGCCACCCTCTCTAGAACGTAGAGCACCGCATGGGATAGAGCATTACCCTAGCTACTCGATCATGAGATCCCGTCTCAGTCAATGGTGAAGCTGGTTCCTCCCTAGTAGGAATGTGGCCCGATGCTAAAGACCCAGCTCTAGCACTTCCTTGGCCTCTACTGCAGCCTTGTGTACCCTTTCCGTGAGTACCTCTTGTGCTCATATCGATATGCAGTTAATCTAATTTAAAAGTTTTATGTATCAGTTCATAATTCTAGTAATTATTAACAGATATTTTATGATAAACAGTAATTAGAGTTGTTTTTGTAGATCAAAATCTCACTACAGTTTTCAGTCCTATGAAGTTTCAGTATAGTAATACTATCTATAGTAGTTTCTCAGTATAACATTTCAGTCTATAACAGTCTGGGCCACTGTCTTGAAGAGGCCAAAGTTGCGGGCCAAGAAAGTCTCGTATGTGCCCATCGAGATCACACCTCTACGATGTCGCTCCATCTGGTGCTGAATGGCATGGGTGATGAAGTAAGCAAGGATGAGCACGTGCCTATGTGACATGCTCCAAAGGAAGTAGGTATCGTGGGTGTTGATGACACCAGTGCTCTCTCATCTACCCGTCGTGTATGTGCGAGTAGGGCATGAAGGTACCTCAGCGAAGGGGCGAGAGCTGTCGCCTTGGAGAGACTAAAGTCATAGGTGGCCGGAGTAGGGACCAGGGCTTGCCAACACTTGGTTGGAGAAAAATGAATGTGGTGGTGACGCTAGGAGAGGTCTTCTTCTTTCAAAAATTACTCAGTGTATAGACCCAATGCTGTTGTCAAACCAGGCCCTTGAGACGAAACTGGACCGTCCCTGGATCGTCATATCTGGACATAACTGTTTGGAGGTGGAATATGGAGTAGAGCTCTAAAGTAAGCTCGAGGTATTTGGGCTCAATGATCTCGAAGAATTGGTTCCATGGGTCTGTTGTTAACAAAGCCCAAACTGCGTCTGCCAATTGGACCCGCTCTAATGCGGCCCAATCAATGCACCTCCCCACTCCAAGGGGTCTCGCTCTCAGTATTTGAAATAGTTACTCTTAGGAACTTTACGGGAACTGAATGAAGGGATGTCTAATTTCAGTGGTGGCTCTGGAAGAGGAACTACTGGGCCCTTTTCGCTTTTTAGAGGCGAGGACAGTGGCTTTCTTTCCTCTTGATGTTGACATTGTTCATGAAATAAAATAGAAAATGAAAATGACAATAAAGAAAATGGACAAATACTATGAAAACTCATAAGTTCCTAAACTAAATGACAATTTAAACTAATCAAAACTATTAAATACTTCATGCAAAAGGTAATTTCACTAAACTAAATTCGGTGTTTGAGTTATCCTAAACATAGACAAAACAATAGAAATAATAGTAGCTATGGTTAACAATATATAGGAAGAATCAATTGCTTAATATAGTTAAAAATGGCAGCCAAGCAATGGTTCAAAATGGCATGATAAGTATTCTAAATTAATCATGCAAAATGTATGAAATCAAATAGGGTAAGTAAGTGAATAAATGAAATCATGAAAAGATAAGCGGTTAAAAGACATTAAAAATTTAAAAAAAGGTAGAAAGGGGAACTGATAGGGTAGGATTTGGGGCGGAGCACGGTCGTGGTGGTGCTACAGGGGCGTGGTGGCTTGGGCTAGGTCGGCGGCGGAAGTAGGAGGGGCTGGAATGGGTTGTGGTGGAAGAGGAGTTAGGGTTTTGAATGAGGGAGATGATGAATAGTGAGGGGTTTATATAGGAGTTAGGGCACACAGGTTAGCCCATGTGGTTTGAATTGTAAGGGTTTTGGCACGCTTGAGTCGTGGCACACGCTCGTGTTCTTTGGGCATGTTAGGGCACATGGCCGTGTATGGGGTCACACGCCTGTGTATGAATTAGCAAGCTCGACCACGGGGTTAGGGCACGGGCATGCCTCTTGCCCGTGTCAATTTAGCAAGTTCGATCACGCTTTAGGGCACGGGCGTGTCACACACCTGTGTCAATTTGTCAGGATTGGCCATGGCCACATCACACGGCCGTGGCTATTTGTCACAGCCCGTATGTTGGGAAATTTTGTCCTGCTTATACACGGCCATATCGTACGGCCGTGTCTTTGTCCATGGTGTCCCCATGGCCGTAGGCACGCCTGTGGGCATGGCCATGGCTTGAAAAAATTGCATTCAGGAAGTTAGTTGATGAATTAGAGTTTGAGAGCTTAAATAAAAGAAATTTACTATGTTAGTGCTCGGGTTGCCTCCCGAGAAGCGCTTGTTTATAGTCTAAGCTCGACTTCTTTCAAGCTTGCATGGTCACGGTGGTTTGAGGAGTTTGAACTCCTTTCTCCTGCTATCCGTCTCAATATCAAAATAAGGTTTGAGTCGAGTATAATTTACCTTGAAAGTGCCCAACGTCTTATGTGTTATCTCTACTGTACCATAGGGGAAAATTTTCATTACCGTGAAGGGAGGTGTATCACCTAAATGAAATTTTGAATTCTAAATTTGAGGATCTTCCTCCTCTAAGAATACCTTATCCCCTACCTTAAATTGATTTGCTTTTACCTTAGGGTCATCATGGTGATGCTTTGGCTCGACGTGGCATATTTTTGGTTTCTCTTGGCGGTAGTTCAGCCACTCGTCCAGTTCTTCAATCTGTAGCATTCATTTTTCATGGGTGGTTCCTTTGTTATCGTATGGAATTGAATGTGGCTTTGTTGCAATTTTATGAGGGGTATCCTGCAGAGAAAGTTGGACAGTGAGATCATTTTTAGGACAAGGACTCGTAATAACATCTTTATCATTAACAGTCTTATTAGAATTACGAGCTTGTAAAGTAATTGTATCATCACCTATACAAAGTGTGGGTTCACCTATCCCTACATCGATTATAGTTCTTGTAGTTGCTAAGAAGGGTCGCCCTAGAATTAATGACACATTGCTATCTTTATCTATGTGTAAAACAACGAAATCTACTGGGAATATAAATTTATCAAATTTGACTAGCACGTATTTGATTATACCCCTAAGAAATCTAATGGTTTTATCAGCCAATTGAATGCTCATCCTAGTTTGTTTAGGTTTCCCAAGACCTAGTTATTTAAACAATTTATATGGCATTACATTAATACTGGCTCCTAAATCAGCTAAAGCATTTTTAACATCTAAGCTACCAAGTAAACGAGGAATTGTAAAACTCCCTGGATCTTTTAGTTAGTTGGGTAGCTTATTCTGCAAAATGGCTGAGCACACTACATTCAGCTCCACATGAGACAACTCATCCAGCTTTCGTTTGTTTGTCAGAAGCTCTCTTAAAAACTTAACAGTGTTTGACATCTGTGAAAGAGCTTCAATAAACGGTAAGTTAATATGTAATTTCTTTAAGAGTTTAAGGAATTTATTGAATTTTTCATCTGTGTGATCTTTCCTCATCACATTAGGATATGGGACACGAGGCTTATACTATTTGACTATTGTTTCTTTGTGACTTACCTCATCGTTACCTTTACTTACCACAGACTCCTTCTTTGGCTCTAATATGGTTTTAGCTAATCCTCCTTCATCAATCGTGTCAGTGGCGTAGAGTTGCTTCTTAGGGTTACTCTCGGTGTTGCTTGGTAAACCACCATGTGGTCTTTCAAAGATTAGCTTAGCGAGCTGGTTGTTAAGTGTCGTCTCGGTGTTCTTGAAATGGGTTTCTGCCATGGAGATAAATTTCGTGAGCATCTCCTCAAGGTTCGGCTTTTTCTCTTACTGGTAAGGTGGTTACTGTAATCCTGGAGTAGGTAGTGGTCTCTGATTTCCTTGGTTACCTTATCCTCCCTATGAAAAATTGGGGTGGTTCCTCCAACCTGCATTGTATGTGTTACTATAAGGGTTATTTTGACATCTAGAATTATTACCCATATACTTCACTTGCTCATTTTCCATGCCATATCCATAGGTGGGGTAGTCAAAATTGTTCATGTTTCCTTGAATTGAGTCACACTACATCACTGGATGTACTTGCGTAGAACCAATGAAATTATCAATCTTTTTATTAAGAAGTTTTACCTAATTAGAAAGCATGATGACCGCATCAACATTAAAGACACCGGCAGCTTTTTGCAGCTTTGTTCTCATGACTTGCCACTGATAGTTATTCAGTGACATCTCCTCTATAAACTCATAGGTTGGTTCTGGTGTTTTGTTGTTGATTGTTCCACTGGTGGCTGCATCAATCATCTGTCTCATTGAGGGGTTCAAACCATTGTGAAAAGTTTAAACTTGTAATCATAGAGGTAACTTATGGTGAGGGCACCTTCTCAATAAGTCCTTGTATCTCTCCCAAGCATCGTAAAGTGTTTCTAAATCCATCTGCACAAAAGAAGAGATATCATTCCTTAATTTTGCCTTTTTAGCTGGTGGAAAATATTTGAGTAAGAATTTTTCGGTGATTTGTTCCCATGTAGTGATAGACACTTATGGTAGAGAGTTAAACCACTGTTTAGCTTTATTCCTCAAGGAAAATAGGAATAACCAAAGATGAATGGCATCATCAGAAACGCCATTTATCTTAAATGTGTCACAGAATTCCAAAAAGTTGGCTAAATAAGGGTTAGGGGCTTCATCCTACAAACTATCAAACTGAACAAACTGTGTTATCATTTGAATAGTGTTAGGCTTCAGTTTAAAATTATTCGCAGTAATAGTAGGCCTAACAATACTAGATTCAGTACCAGCCAAATTAGGTTTAGCGTAATCATACATAGTACGAGGAATAGGATTTTGCTCGACAGGATTTGCGGCTACTACAGGAGGTAGCTGATTATCTTGATTTGCCTCCATCTCTTCAGTAGATTCGGGTTCTTCTTCTTGTCCTTGTTCTAGGTACCATAGGCTTCTTTTTATTTCTCTTCGATTTTTGCAAACTGTGGCTCCCAAGTTGTCGTCAAAAAGCAAAGGTCCTGACGGGTTTCTTCTAGTCATAAACTAGAGACACCTGCTAGTGAAAAACAAAAAAGAAGAAAGAAAAATTTAGTAAATAAAACCTAATATAAAAACTGAAAATAAATAAAAGTAGTAATGGCTAAAGTAATAGGAATAGAGTGTTCCTAATATTTCAGTTCCCCGGCAACGGTGCTAAAAACTTGATCGTGAACTGATGAAGTAATAAAATTGATCGTACCTAGAAACAAAAAGTAAATTGGGGAATTGCTTTGGAAAAACTGAATGATAAGGAAAATACCTCAGGAAGAATCCACCTAGACTTCACTTGTTATCTAACTCTGACCTAGACGATTTCTTCATTCGACTTGATCTGTAGATATCCCTAAATTATGTTAATATCTCCGTCGAGAATAAGAACAACTAATCCTAGGTCGATTAATTGAAATCTCTTTCTAATTAAAACCCCAAGTCTTGCATTAACTCGATCTATGGATCCTCGTATTAGATTTGACTCTAATCCGATAGATTTTCGTCGTCCTATGTTTAGGATTGCAATCAACTCTGCTTAATTATGTTGGATATACTCTTAAACAAGGACTTTTGCTCCTCTGCCTAAGCACATTCGACTTAACTTAATATCCCGAAAATATTAATTCAAGAATTAAAAACACAATTAAGAACAAATTGAATATTTACCATATAGTTCATATTATAATAACAAGATTCATCTTAGGTTTCATCCCCCTCAGGTATTTGGGGGTTTAGTTCATGTTTATGAAAAGAAACATCTCAGAATAAAGAAAATAACAAAACATAAGACAACCCAAAACTCCTGAAAGGATTGAAGGGAGATCCTCTGTCTTGATGTAGATCCTGGCTTCTGAGATGGATCAATCGGCTTTCTTCGAGTAACTCCCTGCCTTTTACTCTCCGTCTTGGCAGGGGCACTGTACACCCTTGTAGTTGCCTCCTAGGGTCTTCATATAGAGTTTGGAATGTCTTTCTTACACCCTAAGTAGCCTTTTGCACATGAAATTGAACTTCATCACGACAGGGACACGCTCGTGTGGAATGCCCATGTGAGTCGAGTTTAGGTCGTGTTCAATCCTGTTAATGTGGCACGGCCGTGTGGGTTGCTCGTGTGCTAAACTCCAGGCTGTGTTGTTTCCTTTCTTAGGCCCATTTTCTCTATTTTCGACCCGTTTCTTATTCTTTTCACTCTCCTATGCTCTCCTAAGTATAAAACATGAAATTAAAGGATTAGAAGCATCAAATTCCACAAATTCAATGATAATTCATCCATAAATGAGCTAAATGTGGGATAGAAATATGTATAATTTATAATTTATCAACTAGCACTCGCATCAATGCCGATACCATATCCTAGACATGGTCTTACATTGGCTCATATCTCGAGGTCGATGCCATGTCCCAAACATGGTCTCACAATAGCTCTCGGATAACCCTAGTATCATGGCATGACTATCTGATCTATTACTATGATTCAACCGGGATTTTACCATATCGTTCTTATCTTGCATGTAACACCCCAAACACGGCCTATAAGTTAGGCCCAAATCTAGCTTGTCACATTGAAGTGTTTTTCGAAAACCTTGTTCTCACTAAAACACTTCTTGATATTGAAGAACTTGTGTAAAGACTTAGTTTGTGTTCGTTGAATTTCAAAACGTGGTTCATTGAAAAGTTAATCACCTTTAAAATGTTATTAATCTCGTAGAAAATCTTTTATAGTTGCAGAAGCTAATTTGAGGTAAAGAAGTTTAAAACGTATGTTTTTGGAAATAGAAAATTGGTTTGAAAACTTGTCTACTTCTAACAGATATAAAATGTAATAAAATCCCAAACTGAAAACAAAATCTAGAGAGGCCTTATTACATAACTTAAAACCCAAATCAGAATTTAAAACATATATAAAATCCAACATAATAAATGTAGTTGTGTGGCCACCTCTAAGTCCCTCGCAGCACCAATACTCCTACGCTAGGGATTACCTGCACAATTAATAAATGGGGTGAGTTTATGAAAACTCAGTGTGTAATCCCCTTACTAGAGTAACAGTCAGTATACAAAAACAAAGACAGAAACAAAAATAGTCAAGGCCAGAACCCCTTTAACAGAAATGGGACAGTCCAATTTAGAGCATACGTGGGCCAAAGCCTACTACAATCATATGGGTCTCAGCCCAGAACAGAAACAATTGGGCATTGCCCAAAATAGAATCAGAACAGAGTAGAGATGAAAGATGTATAATTCATGCAAACCCATCCAACCAGCACACCACTCCGTCCAACCCTGTACTCCTGTGGGGAATAAATCGACCCACCTATCCCTACAGTCCAATTTTAACACCGGTTGCGGCACTAACTGGTATCGCAGTAAGGCTACCAGAAATTAGAATGGCCAAAAGCCATAAACAGACATTCATCGAGCCATAGCAATAAGCGTGGCACAACGCCATCGATAACGGGTCTATAGTTAGCACAAAGCCTTCGGTAATGGCACAAAGTCTTCGACAATGGCACAAAGCCCATAGCAATGGCACAAGGCCCACAATAACGACACAAAGCCCAAAATATCGGTACAAGCCCACGATAAGGTACGAAGCCCACAATAACAGCGCAAAGCCCATAATAATGGTACACAGCCTTCGGTAGCATGATCGACACTTAGTCGTCGATTAGACCACAGTCATCTCGAGTGACTCGTATGACCTTACAAAATTAATATGGATGTATGACTCTTAAGTCTTCGGGGGGTCCACAGTCGTCTCAGGTGACCCATGCGACCCTAACAGATCAGATCTTCCTCCATACAATATCCTAACCAATATAGTATGCAGAACGACATGCTCATAATCAGTCATACAATTACACTCAGGTCAATTAAAAGACAATCAGACATTCACAGTCAAAACAGTCATAGCCCAAGTCAGTCATTTAGCCACAAGGGTAAAATAGTCATTTTACACCCTAGCGGCAAAATGGTTATTTTATCCTACAAGGGTATTTTAGTAATCCTACCCTACAGCAATATCTCGGTAATCTTACCCTACAGGGGTATTTCGGTAATTTTACAATCTGGGGGTATTTCGGTAATTTGACAAATTAAGCCTATTTCTGTTATTTTGCAAATTGGGCGTATATCTGTAATTTTGTAAACTGGGGGTATTTTTTGTAATTTTGCAAATCGGGGGTATTTCTATAATTTCACAAATCGAGGCTATTTTAATAATTTTACAAATTGAGGGTGTTTTAATAATTTTACAAATCGAGGGCATTGCGGTAATTTTACAAATCAAGGGCATTTTAGTAATTTTACAAATCGAGGGCATTTCGACCCAATAGAAGGTCCATCGTTGCCTCGAGCGACGTAAGTAACCTAAACAGATATAATGGTGCAATGGGCCTAAGGCCAATTACTCGGCCCAAGTGGGCCTACACGCTCGTGTGGCCCAATTAGCCCAAATACATTCACGTCTATGCGAACTTTGTAACCCGATACAATTCTTACCACATGAAGTACCTTTTATCCGTGTGGGGCCCACAAGCCTATAGACCTACATGGCCCATTTCGGCCCAACGTGGCCCAAAACGGCCTTTGCCATGTACGCAACATGACAAGCCTCACTATTTCCTACCTAGCAGTGAAATTTACACAAACGGGCCCACGGGCCGATTTAGCCCACTTCGGCCCATTTAGCCAAAAAGCGTCCAAGTCCGTTAGATCGCTCATGGTGGCCTTTCTTATCGCAAGCCCACGTTTCGTGAAATCAATTCACCACATGTGCAATCGCACACTTGTGTGGCACCATTCACCATGTTTCCAGCTTTTCGGCCTTTTGCCAAACTATAATCAAAACAGTAGGAAATACGCACTTTTGGCTTTCCAGCAGATCAACAATCATAACAATGTATATGGATACACACCTTTGTCGTAAAATGAGAGAACAACTACAAACCTAAAGCCTACATTTCAATAAGGAATAATGTTAGCCCTCATTAGCTAAGATTTACAAACCACACTTCCAACTGATAGGTACCACTAACCTTAGAAGACAGTAAACTACCTATCACTTTCAAATCATTTGACCAGAATCCCGATGGATGCTCCATTTCGATTATTAGAACAATGAAGGATCTACTGAGACAATACTGATTAAAGATGTAATCTAAACCCCCCAATTATACTACTATAGAACAAAGAGACATTCGGCCCTAACCCAAAATAGAGTATCGTTGTTGCCTTACTAAGAGAAAAAGAGAGAGTTTGATCACTCTTGAAGCTCCAACATTTCTTTACTCCACTAAGAACCCAAAAATGATCGGCTAGAAAGTGAAGGTATTTGTCTAAGAACCCAAGGAAAAGATAAAAGTTGATAAGTGACTAAGGGGAAGAGAATGATGGTTCGACAAGGCAAAGGAGAATGTTAAGAGGAGAAAGGATGAAGGAAAAAAATTCTGATTGAGAGAAAAGAGATGAGGTAATCGGCAGAGGAGACTATGGTAATGAGAAGGGAAAGTCTTTGAAGAGAAAGAGCTTGATCTCGGCAATAGATGGCTAGGAGTTTCGGCAAGAAGAACCATAACTAAACCTAAAGAATGCCGTTGAAAGAAAGAAAGGAGAAAACCCGAATGGTCAGAAGCAATTTCGCTATCAAAGATGCACGAACCTGAAGAGAAAGTAAAAGGTAAAAACCAAAAAGAAATAAAATTATTAAACAAGAAGGAGGAATCGGCTACAAAATACTTTACTAATTTGGCTACAAAAGGCAAATGCTGATTTCACTTGATCAAAACAGAAATGCCTATGCACTATTGACGCCCCAAAGCCTTCCAAATTCGGCTAACTCCACCATTTTCCAAAACCACGATTTTCTCCCCCTAAATCTCTCCTTGATTCACTCTAATTCCCCAATTTCAAATTCAAACAACATCATTGACCAATTCAAACTCCCCCTTTTACCAAGTCTCCAACAACTTCTAGCATTTGAAACCAAATCCACCTCTTACCAACCCCATGTAGCAAAAGAAATATATTTTTCTTGCAAGGGGATTTGAACCCTTGCCCACACACATGCTCATCATGCCACAAGCCACTCTAACACCAACCTCTTTGTGTCCTAAACTAACCACATTAAAACATAAAGCCTACTCACTATCCTTCATATCCCCTTAAAGAGCCAAAAAAATAAATTCTTTCCCAAAGCCAAACTTGAACCCAAGCTTCCTAAAAACCCCCAAGCACACCCAAATAATCTAACCAACACACCAACCATGCAATTTATGAAATTTTCTTGTACAACTAAAATCCAATTTCTCCGACACACGAAGCTTATTTCTTCTAGGCCCAAAATCTGGGACGTTAGAACTCTACTATTCTTAAAGAAATTTCGTCCCTGAAATTTCCAGCTAATAGGGTAGTCGAGTAACATTTACCACACTATGCTACCGTTGCGCACTCTGATCCAAATAACTTAATCACACATCCAAAACATCCGTCTATTGGAGCATATGGATTACAATTTCAAAATCCAAAACATCACATTCAAACAAACACACAAAATAAATACAAACTCTAAATTTAAATGAAGCAACACAGTCTGATATCGAAGAAATCACAGTATTCCTATCTACTGCTTTTTAATGCAAAACAATCAACGGTTTTAGAAACTTATAGATTCAACGCCGGAGGCTCGATGTGCCACACTTTTCAGAAAAGTAACTCAAAACACTTTACATATTTGAAACAAACCTCTTGAAATACAAAATTTTGAATACTCATTCCACTGCCAAGTTTTGCAACTTAGCTCTGATACCATTAAATGTAACACCCAAACCCAGCCTAGAAGTTATGCCCGAATCTAGAGTGTTACATTAAAGTATTTTTTGAAAACCTTATTCTCACTGAAACCCTTCTCGATATTTAAGAACTTGTGTAAAGACTTAGTTTGTGTTCGTTGAATTTGAAAATATGGTTCATTGAAAAGTTAATCACCTTTAAAACGTTATTAATCTCATAGAAAACCTTTTATAGTTGCGAAAGCTAATTTGAGGTAAAGAAGTTTAAAACGTATGTTTTTGAAAATAGAAAATTGGTTTGAAAACTCGTCTACGTCTAATAGATATAAAACGTAATAAAATCCCAAACTTAAAAAAATCCAGAGAGGCCTTATTACAAAACTTAAAACCTAAATCTGAATTTAAAACATATATAAAATCCAACATAATAATTGCAGTCGTGTGGCCACCGTTGAGTCCCTCGTAGCACCGATCCTACTATGCTGGGGATTACCTGCACAGTTAATAAATGGGGTGAGTTTTTGAAAACTCAGTGTGCAATCCCTTTACTAGAGTAACAGTCAGTATACAAAAACAAAGACAGAAACAAAAACAGTCAGGGCCAGAGCCCCTTTAACAAAAATGGTATAGTCCAATTTAGAGCATACGTGGGCCAAAGCCCACTACAATCATATGGATCTCAGCCCATAATAGAAAAAATTGGGCCTTGCCCAAAATAGAATCAGAACAGAACAGATATGAAAGATGTATGATGCATGCAAACCCATCCAACTAGCACACCACTCCGTCTAACCCTGCACTCCTGTGGGGAATAAATCAACCCACCCATCCCTATTCTCTAATGTTAACATTGGTTACGACACTAATTGGTATCGCAGCAAGCCTGCCAGAAATCAGAATGGCTAAAAGCCATAAACAGAATGGCACCGAGCCATAGCAATAAGTGTGGCACAAAGCCATTGATAACGGGTCTATAGTCAGCACAAAGCCTATGATATCGGCACAAAGCCTTTGGTAATGGTAAAAAGCCCATAGCAACGACAATGCCTACAATAACAAAACGAAGCCCACAATATCGGTACAAGCCCACAATAAGGTACGAAGCCAACAATAACGGCACGAAGCCCATAATAATGGCACACGGCCTTCGGTAACATGACCGGCACTCAACCGTCGATCGGTCCACAGTCGTCTCGGGCTACTCGTGTGACCTTACCAAATGAATACGGATGTACAGCTCTTAAGCCTTTGGTGGGTCCACAGTCGTCTCGGGTGACCCATGCGACCCTAACAGATCAGATCTTCCTACGTACAATATCCCAACCCTTACAGTATGCAGAATGGCATGCTCATAATCAATCATACAATTGCAGTCAAGTAAATTAAAACACAATCAGACATTCACAGTCAAAACAGTCATAGCTCATGTCAGTCATTTAGCCACAAGGGCAAAATAGTCATTTTAAACCCTAGGGGCAAAACGATCATTTTACCCTATAGGGGTATTTTGGTAATCCTACCCTACAGGGGTATCTAGGTAATCCTACCCTATAGGGGTATTTCAGTAATATTACAATTTAGGGGTTTTCAGTAATTTTACAAATTGGGGGTATTTCTATAATTTTGCAAACTGAAGGTATTTCTGTAATTTTGCAAACTAAGGGTATTTTTGTAATTTCACAAATTGAGGGTATTTCGATAATTTTATAAATCGAGGGTATTTTAGTAATTTTACAAATCGAGGGTATTTTAGTAATTTTACAAATGAGGTCATTTTAGTAATTTTACAAATCGAGGGCATTTTCGTAATTTTTCAAATCGGGGGCATTTTAATAATTTTACAAATCAAGGGCATTTCAACCAAACAGAAGGTCTACCGCTGCCTTGAGCAACGTAAGTAACCTAAACAGATATAATGGTTCCAATGGCCTAAGGCCCATTACTGGGTCCAAGTGGGCCCACATGCTCGTGTGGCCCAATTAGCCCAAATACAGTCATGTCTATGCAAATTATGTAACCCGATCCAATACTTACTACATGGTGTACCTTTTATCCTTGTGGGGCCCACAAGCCAATTGGCCCACACGGCCCATTTCGGCCCAACGTGGCCCAGAATGGCCTTTGCCATGTACGCGACATGACAAGCCTCATTATTTGCTACCTAGTAGTGAAATTTACACAACCAAGCCCACAGGCCCATCGGGCCCATTTGGCCCACTTCGACCAATTTAGCCAAAAAGCGGCCCAAGTCTATGAGATCGTTCATAGTGGCCTTTCTTATCCCAAGCCCACGTTTCGTGAACTCGGTTCATCACACACTCGTGTGGCACCATTCGCCATGTTTCCAGCTTTTCAGCCTTTTGCCAAACTACAGTCAAAACAGTACGAAATAAGCACTTTCGGCTTTCCAACCGATCAACAATCAGAACAGTGTATACGGATACACACCTTTGTCGTAAAAGGAGAGAACCACTACGAACCCAAAGCCTACATTTCAATAAGGCATAACGTTAGCCCTCATTAGCTGAGATTTACAAACCACACTTCCAACTGATCGGTACCACTAACCTTAGAAGACAGTAAACCACCTATCACTTTCAAATCATTTGACCAGAATCCCGATGGATGCTCCACTTCGATTATTAGAATAACAAAGGATCTACTGAGACAATACTGATTAGAGATGTAATCTAAACTCCCCCAATTATACTACTATAGAACAAAGAGATATTCGGCCCTAACCCAAAATAGAGTATCATTGTTACCTTACTAAGAGAAAAAGAGAGAGTTTGATCACTCTCGAAGCCCCAACGTTTCTTTACTCCACTAAGAACCCAAAAATGATCAGCCACAAAGTGAAGGTATTCGGCTAATAACCCAAGGAAAAGATAAAAGTTAATAAATGATTAAGGGGAAGAGAATGATGGTTCGGTAAGGCAAAGGAGAATGTTAAGAGGATAAAGGATGAAGGAAAAAAAATTTGATTAAGAGAAAAAAGATGAGGCAATCGGCAGAGGAGACTATGGTGATGAGAAGGGAAAGTCTTTGAAGAGAAATAGCCTAATCTCGACAATAGATGGCTAGGAGTTTCTGCAAGAAGAACCACAAGTAAACCCAAAGAATTCTGTCAAAAGAAAGAAAGGAGAAAATCCGAATGGTCAGAAGCAATTTCGCTATCAAAGATGCACGAACCCCAAGGGAAAGAAAAATGTCAAAACTAAAAAGAAATAAAACTATTAAACAAGAAGGAAGAATCAGCTACAAAATACTTTACTAATTTGGCTTCAAAAGGCAAATGCTGATTTCACTTGACCAAAACCAAAATGCCTATAGACTATTAACGCCCCAACGCCTCCCAAATTCGGCCAACTCCACCCCTTGCTAAAACCACGATTTTATCCCCCCCAAATCTCTCCTTTATTCACTCTAACTCCCCAATTTCAAATTCAAACAACACCATTGACCAATTCAAACTCCCCCCTTTTACCAAGTCTCCAACAACTTCTAGCATTTGAAACCAAATCCACCTCTTACCAATCCCATGTAGCAAAATAAATATATTTTGCTTGTAAGGGGATTTGAACCCTTAGCCACACAGATGCTCATCACGCCACAAGCCACTCCAACATCAACCTCTTTGTGTCCTAAACTAATCGCATTAAAACATAAAGCCTACTCACTATCCTCCATATCCCCTTAAAGAGCCAAAAAAATTAAAATTTTGCCCAAAGCCAAACTTGAACCCAGGGTTCCTAAAAACCCCCAAACACACCCAAATCATCTAACCAACAGACCAACCATGCAATTTATGAAATTTTCTAGCCCAACTAAAATCCAATTTCTCCGACACACAAAGTCCATTTCTTCTAGGCCCAAAATCTGAGGCGTTACATTGCAATTTCATAATCACTATTAAACATTTTATGCTATATCAATTAATCCATGCATAAACATAATGGAGTTGTAATACTTACACACAACTGACCTCGGTATACAAAAAGGTAGGCGACTAATTGATTTAGTCCACTTGCTTGGCCTTTCCTTGGTTGAGGTCTGGATTTCATATTCCTTGATCTAGAAGAATAAAAATTAACTAATTTGATCACCAATAATAATTAAGACAATCCAAAATTCACATTTTAGCAAAATAGCCGTTCTGCCCTTAGACTTTCACTAAATGACGATTTTACCCCTAGGCTCGATAATTGATTTTCATCAAATTTAGTCCTTAACCAAGCCTAGCCAAACCTTTATTACTCTTATGGTAGCTCCAAATTTCATGTATTTCATACAATTATTATCTAATTTACAACTTTTACAAATTGGTCCATTTAAGGTGTTTTTCATGAACACCACTTCACAAAAGTTGTTTATTTAACAACCAAGATTCATTTTCTTCCATAAAAATCTAGCAAACAACATAAACACTCTCATGGTAAAACCCTAGACTCTCAACTATTTTTGCAAAATAGCCCCCTCAATAGTTAGCTCATGCTACGGGGTCCTAAAAGTACAAAAATTATCAAGAAAAGTCGTCAAAGTCACTTACTCATGAGAGAGCTTAATGGCTGCAAGTTTGAAGCTTCATAAACCCCTTTCTTACTAATATTTTCTATGAAAGAGAAGGAAGAATGAAAAAGATGATGGCTAGTCTATTAGGCCATTATTTTATTGCAACTTAAGTCACCTAACTTTGACCAAATTTTGAGTTTCTTAAAGTTTCTTGTCTCATGGCCGGCCATCACTTCTTGGAGGACTTATTTCTCTTTAAAGACCCTCAATTATGGCTCCCTAGCTATTTAACACTATTTGCTAGTAAAACAAAACTTTTACCCTTTATGCGATTTAGTTATTTTTCGCAATTGAGCTCATAATCACTAAAATTAATTCACCAAAATTTCCATGCACTCACATAATCATGCTACAACACATAAAATAAAATAAAAATTAATTTTTTTCACCTCAGATTTGTGGTCCCAAAAGCACTATTTTGACTAGGCCAAAATTTGGGTTATTACAATTCTCCCCATTAAGGATTTTCGTCCCCTAAAATCTTACCAGTGAACAGGTTCGGGTATTGATCCCTCATAGTCTCATCGAGTTCCTATGTGGCTTCTTTGACTCTACATCTATGCCATAATATGTAACACACCAAACTCGGTCTAGACGTTATGACCAGATCTGGTGTGTCACATGATCCTACAACTAAACTTATGATCTTTTTGCTTGTCGTGACTTAGATGATATTTTACTAGAACAACAAGATTAAGAAAAATCATTTTGATAAGCCCTTAGGTTATCCATATTTGAATTTGTTGAGTTTTGAAAACCTTTTTAGTAGTTTGAAAAACCCGCGCAGCCTATAACTAGCAGTCTCAATAAAATATGAACTAAACCATTAAAGAATATAAAACCAATAAAGAAATTTAAATAGCGGCCTTATTACAAATTAAACCCAAAATAGCATAATGAAAATACTTAAAGTGAAACAAAAACCGAATTTGCAGATGTTGTGGCCACTCCAAATCTCTCGCAGCTCCAAGCCCACTATGGTTGAGGGTTACCTGCAGAGATGAAATAAAAGGAGGGTGAGTTTGACAACTCAGTGTGGAACATTATCTCAACCATAGGCCACAACAGATCAAGCCTCAGAATCAGATTAATTGGGCCTTGGCCCATTACAGAAATCAGGTTAAGCCCATAGGCCCATAACAGATACAGATCAGATACAATATGCAAACAGAAACCCAACCCAGATCCATCCATAACACCCCCGTACCAGCCTTACACCATATGGGGAGACTACTTGACCCACCCAATCGCTACACACCACAGATAATTGCAGCGAAGCTGCCAGATATAATTTGCAGCGAGGCTGCCAGATATTGTGACGAGGTCACCAGATACAGATATTGTAGCGAGGCCACCAGAACAGATGTATATACGTGGCGAAGCCACCAGATTGCAGCGAGGCTGCCAGAACAGATATATATATGTGGCGAGGCCACCAGATTGCAGCGAAGCTGCCAGAACGCTTCCTCCATCATAAACCCAAACCCCATGCAACACATATATATACATACTAGCATGCAACATATAGCATCTCATGCATCAGATATATTCATATTAAATGGTAACTCATGCAGATACATAAAATTATACATTTCATACAGAATTGACCCTAGGGGTATAATAGTCTTTTTACACCTAGGGGTATTTTGGTAAATCTCCATATTCAGGGGTATTTTAGTCCTTTATCATATTTTCAGAGTTTTTATGTACGTTGGATTAATTATTAGTTCATAAATAACCACGGAAGTCTATTTAAGCCAAATTTCCAGTTTTACCCTTTTTAGCTTAAAACCCCTAATGGGCCTTACTAAGTCCATTATTATCTCAAGCCCGTTAAGTCTAGTTTTTAGGTCTAGCTTACCAACTTATCCATGTTATCATTAACCACGTCGCCAGAAAGCCTATAATAGTCATTTTACCGATTTGGGCTCGGAAGCCCATTGGGCCCATCTTTGGCCTGTTGTAGCCCAACTTACCAAAACGTTCAGAATTGCACCTTCTGCAATTCTTCCGGCACTGAATTCATAGTTAAGCCCAATGGAGTAAATGGTTACTCTCAAATATCATACGAACGCATTTTCGGTCACTTACACCAGATGTCGGTAACGCTACGCCCTTTTCGGCTTTTACCATTTTAGCCTAACAGTTGGGATTAGTTACACACCTGTTAGCTGTCGAAACGTTGACAAAATCCACGTATGAAGAGCCTACAATCGAACGCTAACTTTTAGTCTAATAATCGATAACCAAAGAGCCATAAACCCTTACCATAATCAGCCTACATGGCCTAAGTCATTAAAATCTTACCCTTTCTTCGGTTATGGACTAGATCTCAATGTCCAACTACGTTAGCCCTCCAAAACTCCTCGCTTGATCACCGTTCCTTGCTATCCAATACGCACAAGAGTCAAACTATAGCATTAGAATCTTACAAATAATGCCGACATGACCCCTAAGGATCTATGGGTTTCGGTTTTCCCTTAAGAGGTTAATAAACGAATGTACTTAGTGATTAGATCACTTACCGATGCCACCACTTGAAGAGTATTGCTCCCACGTTTCCACTATCTCTGATCCATTCTAGATTCATCGTAAATCTAACTCTAATGTCACCAAAATGTCTCTAGAGATATTCGGCTTTTGAATGGTTAGAAGGAGGTGCTTTCGGCTTTTGAAAAGGTGGTATGGTGCTCTTGTTGTTTCAATCAATAAAGTAGGTGGGGTAAAATGACAACTAGAAGGGATGAAAGAATAGGGGTTCGGCTATTGAAGGCTTTGAAAGAAGAGAAGGCAGTTGACTTGGACAGAAAGGGGTAATCGGTCACCAAGAGTTTCGGCCTCTTTCACAGCTGTCGACAAAGGTTCAGAGAAGAGGGAGACAGGGAAGATTGGATTCGGCTAGCAGCAAAATGGTGGTAAGGGGGGTCGGTTTATGGTTTTAGAAGAAGAGAAGCAAATAGATGAGAACAGAAAGAAAACAAATGAGATGATTAGTCGAATGCAGATTCGGTTCAAGGGTGGAATAAGGTTCGGTTACTAGGTTAATGAGAGGAACAAAGTGGCAAAAAGGGTACCTAATAGGCTATGTGAACTTGACAGAAGAGGGGAGCTTTCTTACTTAAGGAAAATCGGCACAAAATCATAAAAGACTAAAGGAGAATTCGACACACTCTAGCACCTATTTGCCGAAAATGCTACCTAAGCACAAAGCCGAATTTGCCTTCCCCAAGAGTCCTCTAGCCGGCCACCATCTTTCAAAATTCAAACTCCCTCAACCTCCTCCTAGATTTGCTCATTGACCGATTCAAACTCCTCCAAAAACAGAGTTTAAATCTGCTTCAAACTTCTACCTGCTCAAGCTCAAAAATAAAACGCCATCTTTGCCAACTCTGGAGCTTGAACCTTGGACCTCCAAGCTCACTTAGGTGCCACTTTTTAAGGAGCTTAGTGGCGCCTCCCTTGCCACTTTACCAGGACTTGTTTTGTGTCTTATTTCACAATTATTTTCTTATAACACCTATCTTCAAGAGACCCCTATCTCCTAAGTCAAAAATATAAAATTCTGCCGAGCTTCCAACCAACACATGGGCCTTCCATAGGCCCATTAACACCCTCCAAACATGCATTACACATCCAAATACCAAAATTTAAACATTTTATCAGATGAACAATAACCTCTAGAAAGACCCAAAATTTAGGGCGTTACATAATACTTTTACAAGTGCTATGCTTTTGTTCCTCAATCTCTTGACCTCCTGATCTAGAATCTTGACTAGTTCTTCACCATAGTTCATATCTGATCTGATTTCAACCTCGGTTGGTGGAATCACGTGTGAAGTATCAGAACAATAACAACGCAACATAGATACATGGAAAATGTCATGGATCTTGTAACACCTCAAAACCCGGCCTAGACGTTATCGCCGAATCTGGCAGTGTCACATTGGAGTGTCTTTTGAAAACTTGATATTGTTGGTTAAATCTCGTTTGAAGGTTAAAGCCCCTTTGTTAATTCTTAGACATTTGTTAACCAATTTAAAACATTATTACTTTTAAAACATGGTTCGTTACGGAAGCTTAAAAATTTGTGTTACGGAAATGTAATATTTTGAAAACAATTAATATTTTGGAAAACCACGTTCTACTTCTAGCAAATATAAATTGTGATAATGAAAAACCCAAGTTAAAGGCATAAATTTAGAGAGAGTCCTTATTTGAAAAATAAATAAACCCAAATTGAAATTACTGTAATCAAAGTCGAATGTGAAAACAGATGCAGTTGTGTGGTTACCCTCGAGTCCGTCGCAGCATCGATCCACCTAACGCTGGGTATTACCTGTACGGTTAAAAGTGGGGTGAGTTTATGAAAACTCAGGGTGTAATCCCGTAATATAGAAACAGTCAGTTAAAACTATAGAATACAAACCAGTCTGGGCCTGAGCCCATTATAGCAGACAGTATCAGATAGGCGTTAGCCCATTACAGTAGCAGAATCAAAAGCAGAACATATGTGGGACTAAGCCCAATACAGTAACAGTTGGCCTCAGCCCATAACAGAAACAGAATCAAAATGCAGTATGTATGATGTACGATGCAAGTTATCCCATCCAACGCTACACTTGCCTCCGTCCAACCCTACACTCTTGTGGGGAATTAAATCGACCCACCCATCCCTACACTCCCAATGTAGCACAGGTTGCAGCACTAACCAATATCATAGCAAGGTTGCCAGACAACATAATCGCAGCTTAACTGCCAGTAATCAGAATCGCAACATAGCTGCCAATAAGATAAGTGGCATAAAGCCATCAACAGCGGCACCAAGCCTTCAAAACGGCACAAAGCCTTTAATAATGGCACAAGCTTTTGACAATATAGACGGCACAAAGCTGTCGATAATATGTGTGGCACAAAGCCATCGGTAAAATAGATAGCACTAAGCCATTGATAATATGCGTGGCACAAGCCATCGGTAAAATGGACAGCACTAAGTCATCAATAATATGCGTGGCACCAAGCCATCGATAGTATGTACAAATGTACGGCTTAAAGCCTTCGGTGGGTCCACAGTTGTCTCGTCTGACCCTAATATATCAGTACGAATATATGGCTTAAAGCCTTCGGTGGGTCCACAGTCATCTCGTGTGACCCGTACGACCCTATCAGATCAATACTTCCTCCATAACTATAACCCAACCTATGCAGCATGTCGTGCATGTATGCAAAACACATAATCACCACATAACATACTCAATCAATCAAACATCATATAAGGGCATAGCAATCATTCCACCCCACAGGGGCATTACGGTCATTTTACCCTCCAGGGGTAATTTAGTCATTCTGCCCTACAAGTGTATTATGGTCATTCTACCCAGGTATTACGGTGAATCTACCCTATAAGGGTATTACGATCATTCTGCCCTATAAGGGTATTACGGTCATCCTGCCCTATAATGGTATTACAGACATTATACCTATTTGGGGTCTTGGTACAGTTAACGACTTCTCTAAAGGTTTACTGTCACCTCGAGCCACTCAAATAACCTAAATGGTCATTATGGCGTAAATGGGCCCAAGGCCCAATACTCGGCCCAAATGGGCCCATACGCTCGTGTGGCCTGTTTAGCCCAAATTTAGCTACAGCTATGCAAACTACGTAGCCTAGTCCTTTACTCATCACAAAATGTAAGTTTTTATCCATGTGGGGATGGCAAGCCCATTAGGCCCACACGGCCCATTCCGGCCCATAACAGCCTAAGCCTATGAGGACGCATATGGCGACTTCTATAGTCTTACTCCCACGTTCTAGGCTCAGTTTACCACAAGAGTGATCACACACTCATGAGGCCCCAGTTGCCGAGGTTTCAGCTTTCAGCTTTTGTCGATTCACAGCAAAGAGGGGTGTGAGTACACATATTTTCGGCTTTATGATAGTAATGGTTTACGATGTACAGATACACACCTGTTAGTGAAGTCGAGCAAACTGCTCAAGGGTCCAATGCCTACATCAATCAATGTTTCTGGTTAATGTGAATATCCATCACTTACTAAATCCCAAAAGAACAACATCGAAACTCCTCTTAACCAAAGTGTGATTTGGTCCGCTAAAGGTGTTAATCGAAAGATGACTACACCCTTTCCTACCGAATTGCGGTATTTACAAAAGAAACCATTAGTCAATGACCACACGATCTAGAACTTGGATCGATATCCAATGTCCAAGTAAATCTCAAAACTAGAGATAGGAAAAAGAGCATTCGACCAACCCCTTGAAACAATAGCCCATAAGTTTACCTTTGATTACGAAATAACTGAAGAGTTTGACTACAAATGTAACCCTCAGAAAACCCCCTTCACTCCTTGCAACCATCTATGAACCGAAATCGACACTATGGAGGGAAAGAAAATCGGCCATATGTGAACCAGTGAAGAAAAGAACAAAAGAAAATATTCTGTAAGAGAAGAGAAAGCGTTCAATCATAAAGAAGAAATGGGAAGAACAAAAACTTATCAAATTCTTAAGTCCTAACCAAAAGTAATCGATTACAGGAGAAGAAAGAAGACGAGATTGATAAGCAGACCCAGATTATGAGTCAAAAGAAAATGGGAGAGAAGAGAGTATCTAGACGAATCCTGGGAGGGGAGAAAAGAAATATTCTCAAGAAAGAAAAGCAATAGAGTTGTATTCGGCTTCACACACCTAATGATCAAAAGATGATAGTTCTGGAAGAAGGGCAGTTCAACTATAAGAGGAGAACCGACGGATCAATAAGGGAAAAATAAAATAAAAGGATGCACTCGTCATTTGGAGAGAAAGAGCAGTGAAAAAGTGAGCAACGGTTTAGTAAAGGAAAAGAAAGGTGATACTTGCCAAAATGAAAAAAGAGGAAAAATACCTATTCGGCACAAGAGACAAATTGACATCGAATGCACAAAAACCTGAACAATAAATGTAACACCCTGAATTTTGGCCTAGAAGAATTGGGCCTTGAGTCTGGGTTCGGATAAAAGAAAACCTGAGTAATTGAGAAGTTTTAAATATTATTGTTATAAAAATTGGTGTTTAGTTTAGTAATTAAATAAATTATGAATCATTTATAGGGCAGGAAAAGTCTTGGGTTCGATCCAAGACTCTAGCAAAAATTATTAATTTTTGCCTCATAAGGAAATTTGGGCATAAGGCCTTAAAAATAAATTGGGCAAAAACTGGGCATAAAGAAATGTCTGGCTAGTGGTGAGGGGCGCTATGCAGCTGTAAGAGGGCTGAGGTTTGAGGCACGGCGAGCGCAAGAGGCTTTGTGTTTTTTTTAATAAGCGGGTTGTGATGAAATAAGGTTTAAGAGAAGCTGCGTCTGGATTATGCCACAAGGGCGCCCGTGGCGTAGTGGCAGCAACGCGTTAGGCACTCCAAGGGGACGCGGGTTCGAGTCCAGGCGTAGGTAAATTTTAGTTTATTTTTAAACAGACGAGGCTGAAGCAGGTAAGGTTTAAAATTAAATGCGACAATAATAGGTTAAAGAAGAAGCCGCAGCACAGTGGCCAGCAGCGTGCTAGGTTACCTGGAGGTCCCGTGTTCGAGCTGAGGTGCATGCGAGAGGATCGCATTTTTTTTGTGCGCACATGGGAAGGAGCCATGCGGGATTGGAACTCCCCCTAGCAACAATTGAGTCAGCTGATGCGGTGGATAAGGGTCTGCTATACGGTGGAAAGGAATTTGGGTGAAATTTAAATTAGTGGGGGCTGAAATTAAGGAGCAAAATAAGGAATTTAATTTTGGGAAGAACTTTTTGTGCCGAATAGGACTCATTCAGCTATGGGCAATTCAATGTCGAAATAGCTAGCAAATTTGGACTTTGATTTATTTTATTTTCCTTCTTTTCAACTCAAATTCTTCTATCATATTTGTTTTCCATACCCTTTAACTCACCTTTCCTTCGCTAAGCCTGAAATCTTCTATTCTTATTCTTAAAATTCTTTTCTCCTTTGTCCCTCTTCAAAAATATTAGTAACCGATTTCCCCTAAAAGTCGAACCTTAACCTCTCATCTGTTGATAACATCTTCTATTTTTTTTGTAACCCTTTCTTCTTCTATTTTCTTCTTAAACTGAAATAAGCATACCTCAGGATAAGTTCTAGAAGCCGAAACCAAATCCTTTGTGGTTGATTTTCTCTTGGTTCAAACTTCTTCTTCTTTCTATTATTATTTTTGCAAAACCCGAATCATTAAATTTGTTCTCTACTCATATTTTGGGGATTTGATCTACAACAGTTTGGAAAAAGGAGGTACTTAGGAACGTTTTTGGCAAGTAGATCTTTCGTAAGTAACTGAAACTCTTTCTCAATTGTTAATTCAGTATTTAAGAAAAGCCAAATAATCCCTAAACACTTAGGGAGGCTATCGTTTTGGGACTAAGGGATTTACTAGCCTCGTTCTTTGATTTTATGTGTTTAGTGAGGATAAAAGACTAGTGATCAAGGAGTATTGAAGGCTAACACCATTGGAGCATCTAGATCTAGTAGTTAAAGGTCGACGAAGGTAAGTAGGTAATAGTGCCTAAGTATGGCCGAATATGATAAGTAAGTGTTATGTTGGTTAATATGGCTTTGTAATCTGATTATTATAGTGATCAAATGTAGGATAATCGCGTGGGAGATCTCGTCGGGGAATATCGCAAAACAAGTGTGTGTATCGAAAACCCCTCTTGTGGTTCAATTCGGTAAAAGCCAAAATGCCAAAATACCGGCATTTCTGGGATTGCGAGCGTACGAGTGCTCGTGGGTTGATTGGAAACATTGAGATTCTGTATTCGGAATAGGTAATACGAATCTTCGGTAAGTCGGGCCTCGATGGGCTGAATGTTGCCTAATGGGCTTACGAGCCCATATGGGTAAAAATAGGCATTAAAGGTGTTCTGATAGACTGTAGGATCGAAACTGCTAAACATGGTAAACTGATCATGAAACTTGGACTAAACGGGCTTAAGTAGCTAATAGACGCTAATTCCCATTAGGGGTTTTGGGGCCCAGTAACTAGAAACTGTTAAAACGAGTTAAATAAACTGCTGAGATGAAAATGGGATTATTAGTGACTGTGACATGCATAAAATTGGAATAATTATTGAAATACCCCTTAAGGGTGAGAAATTACTAGTTTTACCCCTAGGTGTAAAATGACCGTTATACCCCTAGGGCTAAATTTGACTAAAATGCATAACTGATTGTTTCTGCTTACTGTATGCCATATCATGTCTATCTATTGCATGGGATTGGGTTATTGATGGAGGAAGTGTGAGTGGCATTGCCACGTTTACTGAAAGGGGCTATGCCTCGTATTACTGAAAGGGGCTATGCCTCATATTACTGAAAAAGGGCTTTGCCTCATTGTACTGTTGTGGCTTGGCCACGATATCTGAGCAGCCATGCTGCGACTGTGGTGTGTGGGCCAGGTGGGTCAAGTTATTCCCCACATAGTGTGCTGGTTGGTATGAGTGGTGTGTAGCGATTGGGTGGGTTGAGTAGTCTCCCCACATATTATGGGCTTGCATACATGCTATTTATCTGTTCTGTTTCTGTATTGGGCCTATGGGCCGTACTGATATCTGGATAGGGCTTCGGCCCAGATTACTGTAACTGAATAGGGCTTCGGCCCAGTAACTGTAACTGAATAGGGCTTCGGCCCAGTTGATACTGAGACTGGATAGGGCTTAGGCCAGTGTGCTTCAGCTGACTTGGGCTTTGGATGGGCTTTCTGCATACACTGAGTTTTCCAAACTCACTCCTTTCCTTCCATCCTTGCAGGTGAGCCCTAGTTCGTGGACTTAGAGCTAGGAAGGATTCAGAGTGGCCACGAAGACTGTGTCTCTGGTTTTAAGTTTATTTATTTAATTATTTTAATTATTTCTTTTATTCTTTAATTTGGGTTTGTAATAAGGCCGCTCTTATTATTTTTATTTTGGGTTTCTATTTATTTAAATTGTTTTTAGCTTAAGTATGATATTGTTTAAATTGTTTTGAAATCAGTTAGCTCTGAGGCACTTTTTTATAAAAGTTACTTTTTTTCAAAATATCACGACAATATAGCAAAGCTTCCGCAGCATAAACGTTTTCATAAATAAGTATCTTAGATAGACTTAACTTAATTTGTTGTTCGTGGACAAGTCATGAGCTTAAACTGTGGCAATGGATCTATGCATGTCTAGGATTGGATCTAGGAAGAGCTTGGTACTTAAGCAGTCTAAATGACTCAACTCCTCTTCTCTTGCATCCTACTGGTGCGCAGTATCCATTTACTTTAAGCAATAACAAAGAAGGTCTGATTTTCTGATACTTAAACTATTTTTTTTAAAATAACATGTTTCCGCAACTACAAAGGTTTACAAGCTTTCACGATTATACATAAAATTTTACAGAGTTATTAACAATGTTTGACAAGAGAATGACTATTTCAATGAACCACGTTTTGAAAAAAATAAACAAGCTGAGGTTTTATACAAGTTTAACGGTTGAAGTTTCTAAACACTACGAAGGGTTTTTAATGAAAACATGGTTTTCAAAAAACACTTCAATGTGACACACCAGACTTGGCCGTAACGTCTAGGCTGGGTTTTGGGTGTTACAATAAAAGAAAGTGCTGAAAATGGAAAGAAAGGCCAAAAATTCGGCAATGAGAGCCTATGACTAAATTGGCACCCAAAGAATCCTATTTTCGGCCAACACCTCCCTCAAACCAAACTCCTTGATTCACTCCCCTTATCTTTCCATGATTTTCTCCTTAACCTACTCTTACATCCCATTCAAATTCATCAAGACCCATTCAAACTTAGAGTCCCCTTCTAACTCAAATACCAATAGTCCCATGCAGCAAAATAAATACCTTTTTGCTCAAGGCGTGACTCGAACACTAGCCCCCTTGAAGCTTTACCACGCCACTTACCATCAAGCCAATAGGCTCCTAATGTCATTACTTATCCTCAATATTTTATAAAGCTTACATGCCAATGTTAATTTTTATTCAAGGAAAAACCAAAAATTCTGCACATGCCAAGACTTGAACCTTAGACCTTATAGTTACACATCACGCCACCTTGCCATTAGACCACAAGCTCTCTTTGTGTCTGATCGTGATGAGATGAAGTAATAAAAATCGATCGTACTTGGAAACTAACTAATATCACGATAAAAATCAAGTACACCTATCGAATAGTAGTATAGTTAGTGGCAAGACCGGAATATCAAATCCAAGGAACAAAAAGTACTATTAATGATTTCCTTCCTATTATCTAGCCTAAAAATAAAGAGGTGGTTTGTGTAAACTAATTAACTCTAAACTAACTAAAAAACGACAAAGAGTAAATTGGGAGATTGATTTTGGGAAAAACTGATTGATGAGGGCAATACCTAAGGAAGAATCCACTTAGACATCACTTGTTATCTAACTTTGAACCAGATGATTTCTTCATTTGATTTGATCCATAGAGATCCCTAAATTATGTTAATACCTCCGTCGAGGATAAGAACAACTAATCCTAGGTTGATTAATTGAAATCTCTTTCTAATTAAAACCCCTAGTCTTGCATTAACTTGATCTATGGCTCCCCATATTAGATTTGACTCTAATCCGACATATTTTTGTCATCCTATCTCTAGGATTGTGATCAACTCCTCTTAATTGTGTTGGATCTACTCCTATGCAGGGACTTTTGCTCCTCTACATAAGCACATTCGACTTAAATCAATATCCTGGAAATATCAATTTAAGAATTAAAAACACAATTAAGAAGAAATCAAATATTTATCACACAGTTCAGATAACAATAACAAGATTTGTCTTAGGTTTCATCATCCTTAGATATTTGGGGTTTAGTTCATAATTATAAAAAGAAACATATCAGAATAAATAAAATAACAAAACATAAGAAAACCCAAAACTCTTGAAAGGATACAAGGGAGATCCTCTGTCTTGATGTATATCTTGGCTCCTGAGATGGATCAATCAACTTTCCTTCGAGTAATTCCCTGCCTTTAACTCCCTGTCTTGGCGGGAATAATGTGCTCAGCACTCTCCTCTACTGTACACCCTTGTAGTTGCCTCCTAGGGTCTTTATATAGAGTTTAGAATGTCTATCTTAGCCCCTAAGTAGCCTTTCCCAATTGAAATTGACCTTCCTCATGACAGGGACATGCCCGTGTGCCACGTCCGTGTGAGTCGACTTTGGGCTGTACTCGAGCCTGTTAATGTGGCACGGCCGTGTGACACGCCGTGTGGTGAACGTCTAGGCCGTGTTGTTTTCACACCTTTGGCCCATTTTCTCTATTTTCGGCCCGTTTCTTGTTCTTTTCACTCTCTTATGCTCTCCTAAGTATAAAACATGAAATTAAAGGATTAGGAGCATCAAATTCTACAAATTCAATGATAATTCATCCATAAATTAGGCTAAGCATGAGGTAAAAATATGTATAATTTACGGTTTATCAAATACCTCCACACTTAAGCCTCTGCTTGTCCTCAAGCAAAATCTCAACTCACAATTAAAAATCATTCTTCTTAACTTATAATCCTTATCAATAATGTTTCAAACTAATCCACAAGTAATCATACAATAAAAATTCAACCAGAAGAAAATTAAAGTTTCAAACACTCTAAGTTGAGAATCTTATCACAGAAACATAGGTTTTCTGGCCTCTCCTAAGTAATTACCTTGAACTCAAAATCAACAAGAGTTGACACCCTCACTAAAGATTCACTCTATCCACTTGAAGTGTTTAGGGTTCAAAAATTAAGCACTCATTAGTCAACCTGAAAAGTTATTACTATAAGCTTGTAGGAAAATAAAATCTCTACCACTATAGATTGATATAACACATCGATCAAAAGGTCTTTCAATGGTTTTAATGGGGTTTTGGTTAGGGGTGTTGTCACAAGCTAAAAAAGAGGGTTAGAATCGAGATTGAACTAAAAAATCATCTAACTAGAAAAAATCTCTATTACTAAAACATATTCCTAGAAATAAAGCCTTTTTGGTGACATCATTTTGGATTCAAAAGCTTATAATAGAAATATGCAAAAATATTGAATTACAACTGAAATATGAATTACAACTGAATTAACTGTATATACACTTTTTGTTATAGAACAAATCAAATAGCAACAAATTGAATATTTATAAACTTTACAAACTAAAAAAGAGAACAAAGCTAGACAATTATTCAACTCAAATCTCGACAAAAATAGGGATCAAAATAATTGAAGGGAATTCAACAATAAATGGGTTATAGGTTAATATTAAATGTAAGTAAATGAATGGGTTGTTAGGCTCAATGGGGTTTACTAGGGGTTAATTTATGAGGGTAGGCTTTTGTGGAGTAAGTGGGTTAAACCTAGTTGCCTTTATCATTTCGGTATATCAAATCAATGATGTGGTCTCGACATGTATAATTGAAGCAAGTTCTAGAATAACAAATCAGTATCGACCCACTCAAAGCAACAATAAAAGTGAGCACAAAAGGATGTATGCTCAAAAAGCTCAAAAGTCTCACTATAATTATGGCTTTTGATGTCAATCCTGTGAATTTCAAATCTCAAGATAACACTTAAAATTGGGGAAAACAACCTAGAAAAATTTAAATTCTCAAAAATTTCAACTTATTATGCTTGATTCTCTAATGTCTTAAAGTTTGAATAATCAAAGCATAAGTACCTATGTCTTAATTCTCAACATATCAATAAAAATCATAAATCAATCAGAATTCATCTTAATAGGAGATTGAGAATAATGCAGAGAGTGAAAGTGAGAATTTGAAATTTGAGAATAATGCAACAAGTTAATGGTAAAAATTTTCAGGGGTTTCAACGATGATATAAAGAATGAAAGTGAGTTTCCCTCCCACACTTAAGATGTACATTGCCTTCAATGTACAAAGATACATTAGTAGCAATAGAAGCATAAAATCATAAGATAAGGAGAGAAGTGAAACTCCTTGAATATTGGATGAATTCCTAGAGCTGGGTGTGAAGATTTGTATAGAAGGGTGTTTATCCCCACTTTCCATGCCAAAAGGATAAGATGATCGGGGTCGTGGTGGCTATGGTCGTGGTGGCAAGAGTCGTGGTCAAGTAGGACATGACAATCATGGTAGGGTTTTCCCATTAGAGATGGATTTCAGCTGTAAAGCTCATTTGAAACTACGATAGCATTTATCAGTTTTAAGGAATTTGGATTAGCACATTGTACTCGTTAGGAAATTGCCAATATGAAATAATTGAAATAAAATAAACTAAGTTCTGAAAATACTAAAATTCAAATAATGAAAAAGATAAGATAAAAGAAAAAGGAAAAATAAAAATAAAAATGAAAGAGAAGATAAGAGGACTCGTGAGTCCTAATCTTCAGATGGCTCGTGAGGTAAGGACGGCGGTGCGAGGTGAAGATGCTGACAAATCTTAACTAAAGTGGCATCAATGTGATCGAATCGCTGAAAACGTTGTTGCTGGAATTGGGCGAACTGCTCCGAAGTGACGTAGCCTGAAGATGCCGCATGATTTGGGCAGCAAGTAGGTGGTGGCTCAGTCGGTGCCTCCTACTATGGTGGGACATCATTAGGAATGTCCACTGGGTCCTCATGCTTAGCACCATGGAATAGGCGGTATTGCGGAGGATCAGTCTCGTGTCGATGCTGAATCATCCTCATGTGAAGCATGCCCTGGATGCCTTGTGGGGACATCTGGCCAACTAGAGTATAGGAAGATGTTTGGGCCGCGGTGTTGAGTAGGTCGAAGTAGTAGGCTAATCGCGTTATCTATGGGCCCATTGAAATACGCCCCTACGGTGTCGCTCTGTCTAGTGCTGGATTGCATGGGCGATGAAATAGGCAACGTCGATCACGTGTGCGTGCGCCATGCTCCACAAAAAGTAGGTGTCGTGGGTGTTGACGACTTCGGTGCTCTCTCGCCTGCCTGTCAATGTATGCGCGAGTAAGACATGAATGTACCGCATGAAGAAGCGAGAGCTATCGCCCTGGAGCGACTAGGGTCATATGTGGCTGAGACTGGGACTAAAGCCTGCCAACATTTGACTGGAGAAAAGTAAATGTGGCGGTGGAGCTTAGACAGATCCTCCTCCTCTAAAAAATGCTCGGTGTATAGGCCTAGTGCTGTATCAAACTTCGGTACACTGAGTTGTCGGACAAGGCCTCCTAGACAGAATTGGATCATCCCTGGATCGTTGTGTCAGTTCATGACTGTCTGGAGATGGAACGTGGAGCAGAATTCTAGGGTGAGCTTGAGGTAAGTGGGCTCCACGATTTGGAAGAATTGGGCCAATGGATTCGTCGTCAACAAGGCCCAAACCGCGTCTACTAGTTGGACCTGTTATAGTGTGGCCCAATCAATGCATCTCCCCACTCCGAGGGACCTCACCCTTAATATCTGAAATAGTTCCTCTTGAGAACTTTGCGAGAATTGGAGGAAAGGATGGCGAACTTCAGCGGTGGGATTGGAAGAGCAACCACTAGTCCCTTTTTGTTTTTTTTGGAAACAGGGACGGTAGCTTTCTTTCCGCGAGATGATGACATTGTTCCTGAAATAAAACAAAACGAAAAAAAGAATAAAAATGGGCATGTATTGTTATTATGCATAACTAAGTGCAGATTAACGATAATCAAGACTAAATTATTCGATCAAAGACTAATTCCTAGTTTAATGCAAAAGTTAATATTAAGAAAACAATTTGATTTATCTAAGCATGAAGTTTGGACAGAATGTGAGTGCTTAAATTGCAGAATGTACTAAAAATTAATTACCTAAGATAACTAGAGATGGCAGCAAGGGAATGGTTCTACATGGCATTTTTCTAAGTTAATAGATCATAGGTATTGTATGGATATCAAAGAATCATTAAAAGTAACTATTTCTAAGTTAATAGATAATAGGTATTGCATGGATATCAAAGAATCATTAAAAGTAACTAGAACATGAATGAATGAAAAACTTTATAAAAATAGATAAAAACTAAGTAAAATAGAAAAATAAGAGTTAAAATCAAAGAGGAAAGATAGAAAGGGGAACCAAATGGTAGTTGGAAGGGTTTAAGCATGGTCGCGGTGCGGGTTGCACGGGCGTGGTGGCGTGGCTAAGGTTGGTGGTGGCACTAAAGAGGGTTGGTATGGGTTTTGGGTGGAGGAATTTTTAGGGTTTTAGTGGAGAAGAAGATTAATAGTGGGGGTTTTATATAGGATTTGGGGCACACGGGCGTGTCACACGCCCGTGTGATTCGAGGTTAGCCCGTGTGGTTCGAAATTTGAGGATTTTAGCGCACCTGATTCGTGGCACACGCCGGTGTTCCTAGGGAGTGTTGGGGCACACGGTCGTGTCGCACGGCTATGCCCTTCTATGTTTGCTTCTCCCACAGCCGTATAGGGGGTCACACACCCATGTATGAAATGGCAGGTTCAATCACGGCCTTGGGACACGGTGTGTCGCACGCCTATGTTGAATTAATAGGATTAGCCATGGTTTTGGGACATGGGCATGTCGCACGCCCATGTTGATTTGACAGGATTGGCCATGACCACCTCACACGGCCGTGGCTAGTTAGCCCGTGTGTTGAGGAAATCTTGCCCTGCTCATACACGGCCATATCGCACGGTCGTGTCTTTGCTCATGGTGTCCACACGGCCTTAGGCACGCCTGTGGGCATGACCGTGTGGCTTGTAAAACCTATATTTGAAGGGTTAGTTGATGGATCAGAGAGTTTAAATAAAAGAATTTACTATGTCAGTGATGAGGTTGCCTCCCAAGAAGTGCTTGTTTATAGTCTAACCTCGACTTTCCTCAAGCTTTCCTCGTCACGGTGGTTTTAAGAGTTGAAACTCTTTTATCCTGCTTTTAATTTTATTATCAACATAAGGTTTAAGTCGAGTATGATTTACCTTGAAAGTACCGAATGTCTTGTGTGTTATCTCGACTGTACCACAGGGAAAGATTTTCATTACCATGAAGAGAGGTATGCCACTTGTATGAAGTTTTACATTTGAAATTCAAGGATCTTCCTCCTCTAAGAGTACCTTATCCCCTACCTTAAATTGATTCGTTTTTACCTTAGGGTCGTCTTGGTGATGCTCTGGGTTGGTGTGACATATTTTGGGCTTTTCTTGTTGATAGTTCAGCCACTCATCTAGTTCCTCAATTTGGAGCATTTGTTTTTCATGTACGTTTCCCTTGGATGGACTTGTCTGTGGTTGGGTCGCCCTTATGTGAAGTGTATCCTACAAAGAAGGTTGGATGGTGAGATCATTCTTATTATCAAGCTTCGTAATATTATCTTTATTATCAATAGACTTATTAGAGTTACGAGCTTGTAAAGCAACTTTGTCATCACCTACACGCAGTGTAAGCTCGCCTGTTCTGTAACACCCCAAACCCGGCCTGGACGTTATGGCCAAATCTGGCATGTCACATGGTCTTACGACTAAGTATGTGTTCTTTGTTTAAAGTGACTAAAGTGATTTTAGTAAAAATAGGGGTTTAACGAAAAGTTAGATATTTAGGTCCTTAGATTATCTGTTTGTTACGTTTGTTGTGTTTTGAAAACATTCATGAAATATGGAAAACCCGCGCGGCTTATAACTAGCAGTTTCGATATAAAATAAATAAAATCAGCAAATAAAAACCATAATGGAAAAAGAAATTTAAAGAGCGGCCTTATTACAACTTAAAACCCAAAAATATTAAAAATAATTAAAATAAACTAACTGAAAAGAAAACCAACTTTGCAGATGACGTGGCCACTCCGAATCCTTCACAGCTCCAAGCCCACTATGGTTGGGGATTACCTGCAGGGATGAAAATAAAGGGTGAGTTTGGTAAACTCAGTGTGTAACATAACCCAACCATAGCCCAAAATAGATCAAGCCTCAGAATCAGATTTATTTGGGCCTTGGCCCAGTATAGAAATCAAAATGAAGCCCATAGGCCCATAACAGATACAGAACATATATATCATATATGCAGAAAGCCCAACCCAGATCCATCCATAACACCCCCGTACTAGCCTTACACCATGTGGGGAGACTACTGACCTACCCATCCGCTAAACACCACAGAATTTGCAGCAAGGCTGCCAGATATTGTGACGAAGTCACCAGATACAGATATTGTGGCGAGGCCACCAAAACAGATATATATGTGGCGAGGCCACCAGAACAGATATATATGTGGCGAGGCCACCAGAACAGTTCCTCCATCAATATAACCCGTAACCCATGCAACAAATATACATGTCATGGCATACATCATACAGAATCAGAATATCATGCATCTTAGATAAAATTAGCCCTAGGGGTATAACGGTCATTTTGTACCTAGGGGTATAATGGTAATTTTCCATTCTTAGGGGTATTTTAGCAATTTATCAGTTCTTTAGGGATTCCATTCATATTACTGTCACTCTTATTCCATATGTCATTATAGTAATCTATTTTAACTTAATCTAACAGTTTTGGCAATTAAGCCCAAAAGCCCCTAATAGGCCCTATGGTGTCAAACAGTAATTTAAGCCCATTAATCCAAATTTTACGGTCAGATTACAAATTTCAACAGTTTTGATTACTACAGTCTACCAGAATGCCCTTAATGACTTTTTTTTTACCCATATGGGCTCGAAAGCCCATTGGGCCCCTATTCGGCCCATCGAGGCCCAACTTACTGAAACGAATGGAATTGCCCACTTTGCAATTCCATCATCAATGATTTCAGATCTAATCATCAGAGAGTAATCGGTTACTCATAGATCCTCACAGGGCCGGCCTTTCGGTCACTTCCGGTCACTTTTTAATCACCTTTTTGATCATTACGGCCTTTGCCGTTCTAGTCTATAGCAAGGGTATGATACACACCTGTTAACTGTCGAAGCGTTGACGAGATCCTCGCACGAAAAGCCTACAATCAGCCACTAACATGTTTAGTCTGATAATCGACAACACTAAAGCCTTAACCTCCTTACCACAATCGGCCAGTACCCCTAATGGCCTTGATATCTCACCTTGTCGATTTAGATGTACTAGATCTAGATCCGCTTGTATCGATGCCTTCAGTTCCTCACTGGCTTGCCCCTTTTGCTAACTATCACTTAAAAGAACCAAAAATACAATACTATGTTGTCTATAGACTATGTCGACAAAGCCCCTAAGGACATAGGGGTTTCGGCTTCTTCTTAGATGCTAAGAAAATGAATGTATCTAGTGTTTAGATCACTTACCAATGACTCTATTCGATGAACACCGCTTCCACGATCTTTCTAAACTAGATCCGAAGTAGTTCTAGCCTAAAATGTTAACAGAATGTGGCTCTAATATGTTCGGCTTTAAGATCTATTCCCTAGGTACTCTTGTCGATTTGTCAGAGGATTAGGGGTTATGAACTGATGGTAAAAGAGATGAATGATAAGGGGTTCGGCTTACTAAAGGGTTTGAGAAAAGAGAGGGTAATCGATTTCGGCAAAGAAGTAGTCAACAGGGCTTGAAGGTAAGAAGGAAAAGAGAGTGGATTTGATTCAGCTTGAAGGAGAAATAATGGTATAGATTCGATTTGAGGTGCAAGAGAGAAGAAGAATAAGAATGTGAGTGAAGAAGAAGAAAGGGAAGTGAATTTGGTCAAAAGAGGAATCGGCAACAGATGTCCTTTTTGTGGGTATAAGGTTCGGCTATTAGGTTAGAAAAGAAGAAAGGTGTGGCAAAAAGAAAACCTAATGTGCTATGCAAAATCGGCAAAAGAAGAGAGCTTACTGACCTAGAGAAATCGGCACAAGAAACTCGAAAAGAACCTTAAGGAAATCGGCACCACTAGCACCCTAATTGCCGAAATACTGACCTATGCAAAATGCCGAAATTACATTACCAAGAGTCTTTTGGCCGGCCACTATCTTTCAAAATTCAAATGCTCCTCAACTTCCTCCTTGATTTACTCTCTTGAACAGCTCAAACTCTCCAAGATAGAGTTTTACTTGAGCACCAACACTTGGCCACACATGCACATAAAAATAAAAGTACTTGAAGCTTACCTTGTGACTCGTACCATGGATGTAATATCCCGAATTAGGGCCTAATCAGAATAGTGGTTTCGTGACCACAAATCCGAGGTAGAAATAATTATTTTATAATTATTTTGATGTTTATGATATGATTTTATGATGGTGTGAAAATTTCATGAAGAAATTCCAAGCGTAAAGTGCTTAATTTGAAGTTAGGGATTAAATCGAATAAGTTGCAAAACTTGCATTCTAGAAGTTTTTAGTATGAAATTGCTTTGAAATATTAATTAGGAGGTCTTAAATGGTAATTAGACCAATTTTAAGTTCATGGACAAAATTAGGACATGGAAGGAATTTTTGAAAGTTTAGTAATGAGGGGCATTTTGGTCATTTGGATATTTAATGAAATAAAAAGGGAAAAATAACACAAAATTAGTTATCATCTTCCTTGGTTGCTGCCGAATTCTCCCTCTCTCCATAGCTAGGGTTTCTTCAACTTTCAAGCTTCATAGTAAGTGATTCCAAGCCCCGTTTTTAATGATTTTTACGTTTTTGAAATCCCGGTAGCTCGGTATAGCTTATGATAGCAATATTTTGAGCTAAAGTTCATATTTGGAAAAATACCCATAGGTGAAATTTGTGTATTTTGATGTTTTATGATAGAATATGAGGTTTTAAATTGTGTTAGACAACTTGTGCTACTCGGTTTTAAGTAAAAACGAACAAAACGGCTTAATCGGTAAAAGTACATATTGTGCATAAGTATGTGTTGTAGTGGGAATTTGAGCTTGCTAATAGCAAATAAATGATCAGCATGTCCTAAAACATAAGAATTTGAAATGAAATTTAATTTCCGAGCTTTGGGGCAAAAGTGTAAATATGCAAAAGTTTAGGGGCAAATTTGTAATTTTGCCAAAATTTGAATTAAGGACTAATTTGAAAATGTGAGTATTAAACAAGCTAAATGTGTTATTTTAGATCAAGAAAGACGTGGAATCAACCTTAATCGAGGAAAAGAAAAGATTGCGGACTAAATTGCAAAATCTTTGTATTTTGGTACTAAGGTAAGTTCATGTGTAAGTAATGTAACATAATTGTTATTCTTAAGTTGATTGATGTTATTTATATGATATGCTGATTTTTATCATAAAATATATGCTCTGTGGTTATTTTTGAACAATGTGCAAATTATATGTGCTACTTGTTAAATATAAATGGCTACCGAATATTAGTTTCGGTATTCTGTGGAAGACGGCAAGGATGTGTGATTGAGGAAAATCCCGTTTGAACCTTGGGAATGGATTAGGATACAAGTGACATGTCACTAGGATGGTTGAGCATCCGAACTCATTGAGTTGAGTCCGAGTTCACTTATTGATGCGAATATCCGAACTCGTTGAGTTGAGTCCGAGTTCGTGAAATGTAACTAGGCATCCGAGCTCGTTGAGTTGAGTCCGAGTTCACTTATGGATGCGAACGCCTGAGCTCATTGAGTTGAGTCCGAGTTCGCTTATGGGCGGGTTACATAATTGATTAATTACATATATAGCACTTATGTGCAAATGATCCGTGTATCCGAGTTGTATTCCAATGTGTTCAACGGGTAAAATTCAAGTGAAATGGAAAGGCACTCAAGATGTAAGTGACAATTCGGTAATGTTGAGAAATGGCCATATTGGACAGGTATGTACTTAACCCTCGGGTTGAAACTCGACACAACAACAAAAATGTGGTAAGATGAAGTATGATGATTAGAATTGTGACATATGTTTTGGTGATGCTATGCTAATGTTGTTTGGCATAATGACTTTGTTATGTTACTTGTTATTTGCATGTGAACTTACCAAGTGTTTATGCTTACTCCCTCCTTTTCATTCATTGTAGTTTTGGACAAGCCGGCTCGAGAATCGGGATAGGTCAAAGGCTCGATCACACTATCCGAAGGACTTTTTGGTAAATGGCTTGTAAAACTCAGTATGGCATGTATAGCAACACACCTACTTTGTGTAAATAATCTTGTGATATGGTGGTGTTTTGGTTGAGGAAATGCTTGATAATGATGAGTCATTGAAATGGCTAATATAGATTATGTTTGATGTCATGGAAGGATAATAGGTTATCTAGTACATGAAAGCTTTTATGAAAATGAAATTAACCATAAAACAGAACATTGCAGCAACACTGATGTGAGTTTGAAAATTTACTAAAAATCATAGAAATCGAATTTGGTGATGGATTAGTTATGAAATTGAAGCTTATTATGTCTACTTTCAAATGCAAGAAACGAAATAGGTGGAGGGATTATATTTTATAAGATATTTGAGTTTTAGTGAGACAGGGCCAGAACGATTTCTGGATTCCCTGTTCTAACTTTGAAAATTCACTATAAATTGTACAAAAATAGTTAAGAGATATACTTTATATGTACAGAATCCTGAGTTAGTCTAGTTTCAAGATAAGGAAACGGCATAATCATATGATTTTTGTATGGAGAGAAAAGTGGTTCATAGTAAACAGAGGTCAGTGCAATCAAGTCCTAAAACAAGGGTAACTTTAACTAATAAACTGTACAAATCGGCCCAACCAAAAAATTAGTGAATAGATATATGAGTATAGATTCAGGGAAAATTTACGGATCTTGATTTCGAGTTTCGTAACTCAAGATATGATTTTTTAAGCGACCATGATGTAGAGATTCTGCATATTCCGAAAATTAAAATAAATGATGTAAAGTTGGTTTAATGATAAATTAAGTTTGGTAACACCTCAAACTCGACTCCGGAGACGGTCTCGGGCGTGGGGACGTTACAATGGACCTCCACCCTCCTAGACGCCACTTTTTAAGGAGCTTTGTGGCGCCACCTTGCCACTTTGCCAAGGCTCCTTTTGTGACGAATTTCACCAAGTTTCTCTTAAGAGCCCTCTTGACCAAGTTCCTCCTTTTACTTAAAACATACTTTTGCTATTTCTATCAGATTTTAACCGGAGTTTGGGCCTCCTAAGGGCCCACTAACATACTTAAACAAAAATTTAGCAGACCAACACACAAAATTCATAATTTCCATAAAGATCGCAACAAACCTGAAAAATCCTGAAAATTAGGGCGTTACATGTTCCTACATCAATTATGGTTCTAGCACTTGTTAAAAAGGGTTGCCCTAGAATTAAGGGTACATTGCTATCCTCATCAATGTCTAGAACAACAAAATCGACTGGGGATATAAATTTATCAATTTTTACAAGCACATCTTCAATTACGCCCTTTGGAAATTTAATGGTTTTATCAGCCAATTGGATGCTCATCTTAGTTTGTTTAGGTTTCCCAAGACCTAGTTGTTTAAACAATTTGTAAGGAATTACATTAATACTAGCCCCTAAATCAGCTAAAGCATTTTTGACGTCTAAACTACCAAGTAAACAAGGAATTGTAAAACTCCCTGGATCTTTTAGTTTGATGGGCAGCTTATTCTATAAAATAGCTGAGCACACTGCATTCAGTTCCACATGAGATGTTTCGTCTAGCTTTCGTTTATTCATTGTAGCTCTCTTAAAAATTTAATAGCGTTTGGCATCTGCGAAAGAGCTTCAATAAAAGGTAAGTTAATATGTAATTTGTTTAACAGTTTAAGGAATTTATCGAATTGTTCATCTGTGCGATCTTTCCTTAGCGCATTTGGGTATGAGATACGAGGCTTATACTTTTTGAGAATTGCTTCTTTGTAACTTACCTCATCCTTACCTTTACTTACCACAGTCTCCTTACATGGCTCTGGGTTGGTTTTGGTTAACCCTTCCTCATCTATTGTATCCACGGCATTAAGTTGCTCCTTAGAGTTAGTCTCGGTGTTTCTTGGTAACCCACCTTGTGGTCTTTCAGAAAATAGCTTAGCGAGCTGGCCTATTTTTGTTTCGAGTCCTTGAATGGATGCTTGCTGGTTCTTTAGTACCGTTTTGATGTTCTGAAAATGGGTTTCTAACACGGCGATAAATTTTGTGAGCATCTCTTTAAGGTTCAGCTTTTTCTTTTGCTGATAAGGCGATTGTTGAAATCCCGGAAGGGGTGGTTGCCTTTGATTTCCTTGTCCTCCCCATGAAAAATTTGGGTGGTTCCTCCAACCTGCAGTGTAAGTATTACTATAAGGGTTATTTTGGGATCTAGAATTATTACCCATATAGTTGGCTTGCTCAGTTTCCCTGCCATGTCCATAGGAGAAGTAATCAGAATTGCTCATGTTTCCTTGGATTGAGTCATATTGCATCGCTAGGTGTATCTGCGTAGAACCAACAAAATTATCAATCTTTTTATTAAGTAGTTCTAACGGATTAGAAAGCATGGTATTGCATCAATATTGAAAACTCTGGCAGCTTTCTGTGGCTTTGTTCTCATGACTTGCCATTGATAGTTATTCAGTGACATCTCTTCTATAAACTCATAAGCTGCTTTTGGTGTTTTATTGTTGATTGTTCCACCGACGACTGCATCGATCATTTGTCTTGTCGAAGGATTCAAACCGTTGTGAAAGGTTTGAACTTGTAACCATAGAGGTAACCCATGGTGAGGGCACCTTTTCAATAAGTCCTTATATCTCCCCCAAGCATCGTAAAGTGTTTCTAAATCCATCTGCACAAAACAAGAGATATCATTCCTTAATTTAGCCGTTTTAGCCTGCGGATAATATTTGAGCAAAAATTTTTCGGTCATTTGTTCCCATGTAGTAATAGATCCTTGTGGTAAAAGATTTAACCACTGTTTAGCTTTATTTCTCAAGGAGAATGGGAATAACCGAAGACGAATGGCATCATCAGAAATGCCATTTATTTTAAATGTGTCACAGAATTCCAAGAAATTAGGTAAATGAGCGTTAGGATCCTCATCCTGCAAGCCATCAAACTGAACAAACTGTTGTATCATCTGAATAGTGTTAGGTTTCAGCTCAAAATTATTTGCAGCAATAGTAGGCCTAACAATACTAGATTTAGTACCAGCCAAATTAGGTTTAGCATAATCATACATAGTACGCGGAGTAGGATCTTGCTCAACAGGATTTGCGGCTCCTACAAGAGGTAGCTGATTATCGTGATTTGCCTCCATCTCTTCAGCAAGTTCCGATTCTTCTTCTTTACTTTGTTCTGGATATTGCAAGCTTCTTCTTATCTCTTTGCGAGTTCTACAGACTGTAGCTTTTAAATCGTCATCAAACAATAATGGTCCTCCTAGGTTTCGTCTAGTCATACACTAGAGAGACCTAGAAAGGAAAAAGAAAAAGAAAATTTCAGTAAATAAAACCTAAAATAAAAATAAGAAATAAATTGCAATAAAAATAAAAAAAGGCTAAAGTAATAGGAATCGAGTGTTCCTAATATTTCAGTTCCCCGGCAACGGCGCCAAAAACTTAATCGTGATGAGATGAAGTAATAAAAATCTATCGTACCTGGAAACTAACTAATATCACGATAAATGGCAAGTGCCCCTATCGAATAGCAGTATAGTTAGTGGCAAGATTGGAATATCGAATCTAAGGAACTAAAAGTACTAGTAATGACTTCCTTCCTATTATCTAGCCTAAAAATAAAGAGGTGGTTTGTATAAACTAATTAACTCTAAACTAACTAAAAAACGACAAAGAGTAAATTGGGAGATTACTTTTGGGAAAAACTGATTGATGAGGGCAATACCTAAGGAAGAATCCACCTAGACTTCACTTGTTATCTAACTCTGAACCTGATGATTTCTTCATTTGATTTGATTCGTAGAGATCCCTAAATTATGTTAATACCTCCGCCGAGGATAAGAACAACTAATCCTAGGATGATTAACCGAAATCTCTTTCTAATTAAAACCCCTAGTCTTGCATTAACTCGATCTATGGCTCCCCATATTAGATTTGACTCTAATCTAGCAGATTTTCGTCGTCCTATCTCTAGGATTGCAATCAACTCTACTTAATTGTGGTTGATCTACTCTTATGCAGGGACTTTTGCTCCTCTACATAAGCACATTTGACTTAAATCAATATTCCGAAAATATCAATTTAAGAATTAAAAACACAATTAAGAACAAATCAAATATTTATCACACAGTTCAGATAACAACAACAAGACCTGTCTTAGGTTTCATCCCCCTTAGATATTTGGAGTTTAGTTCATAATTATAAAAAGAAAGATCTCAGAATAAATAAAATAACAAAACATAAGAAAACCTAAAACTCCTTAAAGGATAGAAGGGAGATCCTCTGTCTTGATATAGATCTTTGCTTTTGAGATGGATTAATCAACTTTCCTTCGCGTAATTCCCTACCTTTAACTCCCCGTCTTGGCGGGAATAATGTGCTCAGCACTCTCCTCTACTGTAGACCCTTGTAGTTGCCTCCTAGGGTCTTTATATAGAGTTTACAATGTCTTTCTTAGCCCCTAAGTAGCCTTTCCCGAGTGAAATTGAAATTCCTCACGACAGGGACATGTCCGTGTGCCACGCCCGTGTGAGTCAACTTTGGGCCGTGCTCGAGCTTGTTAATGTGGCACTGCCGTGTGACAGCCCGTGTGGTGAACTTCCAGGCCGTGTTGTTTTCACACCTTAGCCCATTTTCTCTGTTTTCAGCCCATTTCTTGTTCTTTTCACTCTCCTATGCTCTCCTAAGTATAAAACATGAAATTAAAGGATTAGGAGCATCAAATTCCATAAATTCAATGATAATTCTTCCATAAATGAGCGTGCGAGTGCTTGTGGGCCGGTTTGAACCCACGAAATGTGGGCGATATACTGTGAAGGTCGTTGTACGCGTTCTCATGCACTTGGGCTATTTTGGGCCTCGAAGGGCCGAAATGGGCCTAGTGGGCCTATGGGCCCATATAGGGTAAGTTATGCGGTAAATGATATCTGGTACGTTAGATGTTGAGATCTATGATATTGTGCATAAAATTGGACTGAGCGGCCCACACGCTGGCCCATTAGGGGTTTTGGGGCTATAAACCCCTTTTGAACATTTCGACCTCTTAAGTCGCTCGAAGCGACGTTAGACCTGCTAGAAGGTCGTATTAGGTGCCAAGAAACCAAGGCTTAGTAAAATGACCAAAATACCCCTAAAGGGTAAAATTACCCTTTTACCCCTAACTGTTGAAAGACTGTTATACCCCTAGAAGTAAGTTGTTTGATATGTGTATGACTTTATCTGTAACTGTTAATCTGTATGCATGTTATATGTAGTATTGTTAGTTTGCATGGGGTTGGGTTAAAATCGGAGGAAGTTCTATAAGGTGACACTGCCACGTATTCTGTTTAGTGGCTTAGCCACGTAATTTGTTCTGGTGGCTCTGCCACGATTTCTAATTTTAGCTGCATGACTGCGAACTGGTGTGTGGGCTGGGTGGGTTGAGTTATTCCCCACATGGTGTAATGGGTTGGTACGGGTGGTGTGATGGGCTGGACTGGGTTAGGTTTTGCATATTGTTCTGTTCTAAATCTGTAATGTGCCCAAGGCCCACTCTGTTACTGAATAAGGCCAAGGCCCAAATTAATCTATATCTGAATAGGGCTTCGACCTAGTTTGTTTTGTAGGTCTGATCTTTGTTATTGGTTGGGGTAATTACACACTGAGTTTTCACAAACTCACCCTTTTATTTTTACACATGCAGGTAACCCCCAGCCTTAGAGGATTTGGAGCTGAGAGGGACTCAGGGTGGCCACGTGACTTTTGCTTCTGGACTTCGCTTTTACTTTCATTTTTATCATTATTTTAGTTTTGGTATTATTTTTTTAATAAGGCCATTATGGGTGTTTTATTTTGTTACACTAATATTTTGCTTTAAACCGGCAGATTAGGATACTCAAGTTTTCAAATTTCATATCTAATGTTTTCAACTAAGTCTCGCGTAATATTTCCAGATAGCATGATAACGGGATTCAACAAATGGAAATTTGCTTATACGTACCAATCTAACATAAAAATAGTTTTTAATCTGATTTCGTTCAAAACTTCCAACTGTCTGGACAAAGCTTTGAAATTAGAAGGAAATGTTTGTTAAAGAGTCTGATTTTGAATAAATCGTCCATGTGACACACTAGATTTTGTCATAACATTTGGGTCAGGTTTGGGGTGTTACATGAATAATCTACTCGAATTGACCATCCGTCTGTGGGTGAAACGCAGTACTAAAGTGCAATTTCGTACCTAAAACCTCTTGCAGTTTTTGCCAAAATCGCAAGGTGAACCTCGGATGTCTATCCGACACAATAAATACTGGCACCCAATGCAATTTCATGATATCAGAAATGTATAACTCAGCTACCTTATCAAGTGAGTAGTCCATTCTCACTAGACAAAATATGAGCTGATTTTGTTAATCTATCAACCACAACCCAGATTGCATCTTTCTTTTTTGAAGATAGGGGCAATCCCGAAACAAAATCCATCGTTACTATATCACATTTCCACTCAGGAATCATAATCAGCTGTAACAAACCTGATGGCACCAGATGTCAACTTTAACTTGTTGATAAATTAGACATTTCAAAATGAAATCTGAGATATCTCTAGATGAATAGATAAATGACTACTATGAGCTTCTCTCAAAATCATTGGAATCAACTCTAGATTTTTAGGAACACAAATTAAATCTCGAAATCTAAGACTATCATGAACATCATTCCAAAATTCTGAATTAGAGTTTGAATCACACTGAGCTTGTTTCACTAGCATTTCATTATTAACTTTCTGAGCATCATAAATCTGCTGTAAAAACAATGGTCTCAATTTTAACTCAGCTACAATTGAGCCATCATCAGATAGAGCCAACTAAGTATTCATCACACGTAGAGCAAATAAAGATTTCCATCTTAAAGCATCAGCAACAACATTTGCTTTTCCCGGATGATAATCAATAACTAGCTCGTAGTCTTTTAGCAGTTCTATTCATCTTCTCTATCGCAGATTCAAATCTTCCTGAGTCATCAGATATTTCAAACTTTTATGATATGAATATACGTGACATTTTTCACCGAAAAGATAGTGGCGCCAAATCTTCAAAGAAAATACAATCCTAGCTAAATCAAGGTCGTGCGTCGAATAATTCTTTTCATGCTACTTTAATTGTCTCGAGGCAGAGGCTATAACATTGCCTTCCTGCATCAAAACACAACCCAGTCTGATTAACGAAGCATCACTATAAATCACAAACTCTTTACCTGATTCTGGCTGTACTAACACAGGAGCTTCAGTTAATAGAGCTTTCAACTGATCAAAGCTTTTCTGACACTTTTTAGATCATTCGAACTTAACGTCTTTCTGAAGCAATCTTGTCATCGGGGTTGCAATCATAGAGAAACCTTTTATGAATCGTCTATAATAATTGGTATGTCCCAAAAAACTTCGGACTCCAGATACATTTCTTAGAGGCTTCCAATCTAATATTGCGGAAATCTTGCTCGGATCAACTCTAATACCCGTTACTGACACAATATGTCCTAGAAAATAGACTTCGCGCAACTAGAATTCACATTTATTGAACTTCGTAAAAAGCTGCTTATCATGCAGAGTCTGTATGTAACGCCCTAAAATTCTGGTCTTTCTTGAATTATTGTTCATCTAGTAAAATGTTTGAACTCTGGTGTTTGGTTGTGAAATTCGTGTTTTGAGAATGTTATTGGGCCTATGGAAGGCCCAAGTGTTGGTTAAAAACTCGGGAAAATTTTTAAATTTTTCATTAGGGAGATAGGGGACTTTTGGAAGTAGGGGTCTTAAATAAATTTGGCTAAAATGAAGCACAAGGGAGCTCCTGGTAAAATGGTTGTGTGACGCCACTTAGGAGCTACAAAAGTGGCGCCTAAATGAATGGGAAGGCAAAGGTTCAAGTCCCAGGTTATGCAAGGAAGGCGTTATTTTTATGCAAGGAGCAGGCAGGAATTTGAAGCAGAATAAAACTCTACTTGAGGAGTGTTTGAATCGGTCATGAGAGGATATTGTGGAGTGAATCAAGGAGCGGATTAAGGTGTTTTTGAATTTGAAGTAAGGTGGCCGGCTAAGAGGACTCTTTGTGGTACATTTTCGGCAATTAGGTGCTAGAAGTGCCGATTTCTCCCTTAGGTCTTCTTGTGTCCTTATGCCGATTTTTATCTTAGGTTAGTGAATCCTTTTCTTTTGTTCGTTTGACATAGCATATTAGGTTCGTTTTGCCATTTTGTTCTTCTTTCTGTTCTAGTAGCCGAACCCTAATACACCCCATTGCCAAATCCTCTTTTCTTTTCATTTGCCGAACATAGATCTTCCAAAACACCATCTTGTGCCGTTCTTCTTCTGTTAAACCGATTACTCATTTCTTTCCCTCTCAAATCTATTTTCTTATTTTCTTCTTTTCCATTTTCTTCTTCTATCATCCATATATCTTCTTCTGACGTTATTCTCTGGTTGATAGTCACAAAAAGCCGAAAGCAAACACTTCATTGCCGATTATCCCCTTGACCGAAACCTTGTGGTTCTATTGCCGATTTATCATCAGTCACATAACTCCCTTCTTTCTCTCCTTTTGTCGACATCTCCCATAACTCCTTAGTCGAATCTTCTTGTGTTAAACCTCATTTACTTCTTCAAAGAGAGAAACCGAAACCTCCATACCCTGTGGTGCTCAAAGCCGAACGTTAGATCATCTTTTATCTCTTCTCGTAGTTGCAAGGGGAATCGTTGTATATCGAGGCTAGGTTGGTAAGTATTCGGGAACTTGTCTTTGTTAGATGATCACGTTTTAAGTATAAAGCCGAAACCCCTTTAGGGAAGGTTATCGTTTGGACTAAGGCATTGTGGCCTCTTGTTTTGGTGTTGTGTTAGGGTGAGCAAGAGGACTTTTTGCAAGGACTTGAAGGTTGGCACGGTTGGGCTCATAGACTTAGTCTATTTTTTCGACAAAAAGGTAAAGGCTTTTAGGGACTTCAGTCATGTTAGCCGATTATAGTAATGAGATTTTGGTTTAATGGTTGAAGATTATTAAACTAACATTAGGGTGATTAACGATAGGTTTTTGTTCGTGGATTTCGTCAACTGTTTCAACGGTTAACAGGTGTGTAACTTATCCCAACTGTTAGACTAAAATGGTAAAAGCCGAAAAGGGCGTAGCATTACCGACATCTAGTGTAAGTGACCGAAAATGCATTCGTATGATATGTGAGAGTAACCATTTACTCCATTAGGCTTAACTAGGAATTCAGTGCAGGAAGAATTGCAGAAGGTGCAATTCTGAACGTTTTGGTAAGTTGGGCTGTAATGGGCCAAAGATGGGCCCAACGGGCTTCCGAGCCCAAATCGGTAAAATGACTATTAAAGGCTTTCTGGCGACGTGGTTAATGATAACATGGATAAGTTGGTAAGCTAGACCTAAAAACTAGACTTAACGGGCTTGAGATAATAATGGACTTAGTAAGGCCCATTAGGGGTTTTAAGCTAAAAAGGGTAAAACTGGAAACTTAGCCTAAATGGACTTCTGTAGTTATTTAGGGACTGTTAATTTATTGAACCTGTATAAAATTAAAGGAAAATATGTTCAAGGACTGAAATACCTTGAATGTGCAAAATTACCAAAATACCCCTAGGTGTAAAAAGACTATTATACCCCTACGGTCAATTCTATATGAAATGTATGATGTTATGTATCTGCATGAGTTAATTATTAATATGAATATATTTGACGCATGAGATGCTATATGTTACATGCTAGTATGATTATCTGTTGCATGGGGTATGGGTTAATGATGGAGGAAGCGTTCTGGCAGCCTCGCTGCAATCTGGTGGCCTCGCCACAATATCTGTATCTGGTGACCTCGTCACAATATCTGGCAGCCTCGCTGCAAATATATCTGGCAGCCTCGCTGCAAATGTTATCTGGCAGTCTCACTGCAAATTATATCTGGTAGCCTCGCTGTAAATATCTGTGGTGTGTAGCGGTTGGGTGGGTCGAGTAGTCTCCCCACATGGTGTAAGGCTGGTACGGGGGTGTTATGGATGGATCTGGGTTGGGTTTTCTGTTTGCATATTATATCTGATCTGTATCTGTTATGGGCCTACGGGCTTAACCTGATTTCTGTAATGGGCCAAGGCCAACTAATCTGATTCTGAGGCTTGATCTGTTTTGGCCTATGGTTGAGATAATGTTGCACACTGAGTCTAGTACTATGAGATAATAAATTTTTAGTGAACACAGGTCGAAGCAATCATGAACAAAATAGGGGTGATTTTAAAGAATAAATTGTACTTATTGGCTAAACCAAAAATTTTGAAAATTTTATGATAAGAATATATGTGAGTCTAGTTTCAAGGAAAATTAGAAGAACTTAATTTGGAGTTTTGTAGCTCTAGATATAAATAAATTAGTGACTATGACTCGAGAAAATAGCTTGACCTGAACATAAGGAAAAATGCAAATATGGTTGTATTACCTTGAGATGCAAGTTAATAAATTGCTTATTATTTTAATATGAACTTACTAAGCTTTATAGCTTACTACCCTTCCTTTTCATCTCTTATAGGTTTATTTAGCTAGCTCGGGTTAGAGATCACCGGAGATTCAATCATACTATCAAGCTACCATTTTGGGTATAAGTATTCAAATACGTAAGTCTATGGCATGTATAGGGGCTTTATCTTTTGTAGTTATGTCATTACTAATGTGGCCAAATGTGTTGGCCTATAATGGTTATATTTCAATTTGTGTATAGCCATGAATGGTGGCTTATGTTGATTATATGATTATGCATGTGCCTTTGTCATGGAGATGAGGCTTGTGATCGTGTGTATGTAATGAGTTATATTGTTGGTGGTGAATGCTTGATTGTTTAATTGAGATGAGATGATGTGTTGATAACTAAGGCTTAAATGTGTGATATGGGAGTAATCTTATAAACTTTAATGCATGAGAATTAGTAAATTTGAGCTTGACTAAGCATGATGTTTTAAGTATGTAAAATATGATATGAGGTTACCATGATTTTGTGTTGTTTGTTGATGATTGAATGTTCAAATGTGCCATGTTAATTGCCAATAAAAGTAAGCATGTGAGTTTGTTATTGAGGGAGGCAATTAGCTTGGAAAATAGCCTAAAAATTATCCACACGGGCCGTGTGTCCCCTGCATCATGTACTTTAGTTTCGAATTGGCCACACGGGCTATTACACGGCCATGTGTCTCAGCTGTGTAAGGGACACGGCCTGGAGGCACGGTCGTGTGCGTTGGCCAGATGCCCTTATTTTTGTGATGACGTCATAAACAGAGAGTTACATGGGCTGAGGACACGGGCGTGTCCTGAGCCATACGGGCGTATGACCCTGTTTCATGATAAAATTTTCTAAGCTTTCCAAAAGTTTCCAAAGTTCTCGGTTTAGTCTCGAACCACCCTCGATGTATGTTTTGGGCCTCGTAGGCCCGTATAAGGGATGTTATGCATGTGTATGAAAAGTTTTAATTTGGATGAAATTTTATGGCCTGGTTTTGTATGAATGTTTTGATGTAAGTCCGGTAATGCCTCGAACCCTATTCTGATAATGGATACGGGTAAGGGGTGTTACATTTAGTGGCATTAGAGCTATAGTTTAGTTGATTCTCGGACTAACCTAGCATATGTGAGTCTAGCTATACTTACCATATTACTACTCGTGATAGTGTGATATCTCCCAGCTCTAACGAAATTGTTTTGTTAAGACAGAGGTGAATTCCAACCGGGCTATTTTTAGTAATGCGAAAAAATGATATTGAGAGGATTGAAACATGCTTATGATGTGTCAAAATTGAGAAAGGTATGAACAGAAGTTAGTGATATTTTTGTGCTAACGAAAGCAATGTGATAATCATAAGTTAAGAAATATGGAAACATGGAATGAAATGAAAGTTTATGTGGTGATAAGCTTATCGATGTGTGTTGGTATTTGTATGATGTTATATGCCCAATCTATCTGATTAAGTGAATATGATAAGCTAATTTGCTCAAGATGACAAAATGTGTGTTTATGTACACTTATTGAATGATGTATAATCAGTGTGCTTATATGATTAACTCTTATGTTTCAATTGCTAAATTAAAGGTATTATAATGTTATGTTTTATGGTTTTGTTACGGAATCATAAATAATATGATAATATGAAATTGAATTGGAAGATCAAATTGAGTAGAACGCAGGAAATGAGTACAATCGTTATATGATGAATTGATGGATAAGACCATGGTTGGACCATGGCAATACATGTGAGCTAGTGTAAGACCATGTTTGGGACATGGCATCAGTTTGATATGTGCCAATGTGAGACCATGTTTGGGACATGGCATTGGCATGGAAAGAGGAGAGCCAGTGTAAGACCATGTTTGGGATATGGCATCGGCCTCGATATACGAGAGTCAGTGTAAGACCATGTCTGGGACATGCCATCGACTCGATATGTGATTACATGTAAGACCATGTCCGGGACATTGTTATTGTATTGTGATTTCGTGTAAGACCCTGTGTGGGACAGTGATATCGATATGTGATAACATGTAAAACCATATCTAAGATATGGCATTGTACGAGATATATGTGATTATCGAGTATCCGTAACAATTTCGAATGGTTCAACGGGCATATTCAAGACAAGAATTAAAGTAAGATCAGAATAAGTAATACAGGTACGTACAGAACTTATGTGAGAATCAAATGAAAGTACAATTGGTGAGTTCATATTTTATTATGTATATGAAATAAGAAAGAATTGTGTATAGATATGTTTCATGTCAAAATGTGTTTATTTCACTATAATGAAGTATGTATTGAATGTTATGTGAGATATAAATATAGTTGCTTTTACTAAATATAAATATGGCAATCAACTAATAAGACCATAACCGGGTTATGGCAAGTGAAATAAAGACCACGGTAGGGCCTTGGCAATGTATGTGTAAGACCATAGTTGGACTATGGCTTTAAGTAAACGATGTACTCAGACTCGTAAGACGCTCTTTAATTTGACAAATGTTAGTAAGTAGAATTGAAGTTAAATGTTGAAATTTAATTAGATACTGATATTGGGCTCGAGTAAATAGATTTACTGTTTGAAATTGTGGATGACAGAAACAGTTGTAAAATAAATAAGTATGTTAATTTGCTTGGAGTAAACTATGTGATTGTGATGATATTATATTGACGATGAATGTTAAGTCATAAGTGTGTATTTATGATAGTCAAGTTAGAGGCTTTACAACTTTCCCTTACCAGTGTTGCTTTTGTAACGAAAAAAAAAATTACAAGAATTATGTTGAATAAGCTCAGAAGTATGAGATAAAAGAGTTCAATGGTGAGATAATTAGTAATGCAAACAGAGTAAAGTATAGAGTAACAAATGAACTCAATTTTAGAAGAAATATCGAGATGTTTTAAAAGATCATACAGAGTATGTAATGTTTTAGTTAAAGAAGAAAATTGGTCTCGGCTATTCTACTCATTTGGGTATGAAGTTTAAAGATATGTTTGCTAGGATTCCTTCTGAATTGGTTTTCATTAGTGAGTGGGATAATACGGGGTCTTGATGACAGAATTAGTCAGAGAAAGGATAAATGAGTTGTAAAGATGTCTGTGTGTAACGGTTAAAGTTGAATAAATTACGGTGACTTCTTCTGGGTGTTCTAAATATTCAATTGTCCCCAGGGGTTTATATGATCGTTCTCTTTCTGATGAAATTCTTATTGTGTGAGAATATTAGCTAACTATGATATTAGACGTAAGCACTATTGGAGCTGTTGGTTTATGATCGACATTTCTTTATTCTCTTCGAACTTCTATTCTATTAAGTTGGAATAAGGACGATGGTAAAAATTTGTGTGAGGCTATTCTTCCGTTCCTGCCAAATGATGTTTGTCTTATGTGTATACTCAAAAGATATGATATTTCTATTACAATGGAATTCCATAATAGATAAGTATTATTTTTCTTCTAGTTTTCTCTGAGAAAATTTTTTGAGTCTTCATTATTATTCTCTTATGAGTTATGTTCTTGGGTTTCTGTTGCGAGATCATATCTGGGGTTTTCTTATCATCCCCATTTTGTGGATTATCTGACATGGCTCATCTTTAAAGTGCATTCTTTGATCTGTGATGATTATGTTTATTTGAAGGTATTTCTGGATTCGATAATAGGAATGTGGAAAATTCTAGTATCTAGATTTCTCTGATTTTCAATGTAAAGAATTGACATCAGCAAAGGCATAAAGGATGGAAACTCAAGCTTGAAATGTATAGTGGTTTTCTTTTCTCTGGTAAACTTGACTAAGGTTAGTGAGTTTAACCGAAATATCTGTTTCCTTGAGCTAATATAGTTGTGAGATCTTTGATTTGCATGACAAGAGAATTATGAACGAGTGCACGTACTTGGGTTGTAGTAGTGGAAATCAACTTAGTTGTTTATATCAGTGCTAACTGATTTGTCGAGATGTGAATTGAGTTATATGTATTTAAATGATTCTCTGGTATGGTGATGAATTTTTGTACAATCATGAGTATATAGATAGACGGATAGTTGGAATAAAGAAACTATGTTCTCGAGAGTATGATACGGAACTATGCTTATTGGAATATTCTAAATGAATGATGTTGTTATGAGTTAAAGTTGTTCTAGTTAATGAGATTATCATGTTCATGAAAGTTGAATGATCGATGCGAGTTAGAAAAGTTGGAAATAGTTGAAAGTATTATTAACTGAAGCTTTAGTGCTGAGTTCAGTCCAGATTAAGTAAAGAAGTTATGATTTTCAGTAATGTACTAGTGAACTGATTGGAATATGTTTCATTAAGAGAATACAGAGAAAGCATATATAACTACAGATGCTAAATGGAAAGATCTTTGCTTATTTTTGTGAGAATGGTTGCTCGATTAATCTTACCTGATGATGGAAAAAAATCCGCATGATTGTTTTAGTATATACATAGTTCCTATTTGATAGATCAACTGAGCTATGTGCTCTGAGTGAGTAATTCAAAATTTTGACAATATGCTCCGGCTTTGTGTGATAAAATTTAAAGGCTGTGGGAAAAAGGTATGCGAGGCTGAAATCGATTTGTGACCTTGAGAAAATAGTGAAAGTGATTCATAAGATTTGGAAGCAACTTCTTCTAGTAAGATTTTCGGGGACGAAAATCCCTAACGGGGAAGAGTTGTAACAACCTATTTTTAGGGTTAATCAGAACTGTGGTTTCGGGGCCACCAAATCTGACGAGTAGGTTTGTAAATATTATATTTAATATTTACGAGTTAATTGTGAGTTTAAAAAACAAGTTTTTGATATTGTGATTTTTGTTTTATAAGCGATTTATTAAGTTTAAGTGGTATGACCCCAAGGTCAAGTGGGTTTAGAAAAAGAGGTGTTGACACCTCATTTCTATAAACCGAGTCGTAAATATTTTTATCAATATTTACGGAGTGGCAATAAGATGGTATTAAAGTTTTGTTGAAAAATTTTATCGTTTTGATAGTTAACTAAGCAAAAAGGACTAAATCGCGCAAAGCGTAAAAGTCGTGTTCTATAAGTTAAAAATATGAAATGGCTATGGAATTCAATAGTGGGAGTCCTTAAGTGGTAATTATTCAATAATTGTTGATAGTGGAATTCCATGGCTTGGTATAGTGGAAATTATTAATGTATATTAAGGTTAAATATGGTATTTGGTAATTATAAGAAAATAAAATAAAACAAAAGCCAAATTACATACTATCATCTTCATCAATAGCCGAATGTGAGAAAGAAAATAATGTTCTCAAAGCTTTGAAGGTTCGGCCATGGTTGTTCATGCATTTAAAGTTAAGCCTCGTACGAGTCTATATCGAGGGAAAAATAGAGTTTCAGACAAGTCGATCCATTTTAACGTTTTGACGATCAAGGTAAGTTCGTATGTATTAAGCATTGTTAAATTTATGCTTTTAATGCTTGATATTGTATAAATTGTCTATAAGTGATTATTGTTATGATTAACGACTTATTTGCTAAAATGGCACTTAGTGTGCGGTTCGAAATATCTTCGGCTAAAAGTGGCACTTGGTGTACAATTTAAGATAGCTTCGGCTATATATATATAAATGGCACTTAGTGTGTGAAACATCCAAAATAGCACCTAGCATGTGAGGTATCAAGTATGGTACATAGTGTGCAAGACATCGAAGATGCAACGGCATTATGTATATGTATGAAATGGTAAGGATCGGTACAGGTATGTACAGAAACTCAATATGAAATCCATGAATGGTAAGTCCATGAGCATTGTGAAATGATGTTGTGTTAATTTGGTGAATGATGATATATGTTTATAAATGTATGGATTTCTAATTGAAAGAAAGGAAGGTGTGGTAAATTTAGTTATTATCATTTTCTTACTAAAATAGTTCTGGATAGCAGTAGCAGTCCAAATTTAAAAATACACCAAAAATAGTAGAAAGTAAGTTAGAGATTGACTAAAATATGGAATTGAAGGTTATTGAGACTAGTTTCTTATAAAAGAAACGATGTAAGCAAAAAAATTTCCTGTTATGAGATATTTGAAGTTGTGTGAGATAGAGTCAGAACGATTTCGAAATCCCCTACTCTGATTTGATAAAATAATTAAAATTTGTACAAAAATATTTATGGGTTATAATTTATATGACTATAATTATTAATGAGCATATTTTCAATAACAATAGACAGGAACATCATCCGAGTCCCGTACTATGAGATAATTAATTTTTAGTGAAGAAAGGTTGAAGCTGTCGTGAGCGAAACAGGGGTGACTTTAAAGAATAAACTGTATTTATTGGCTAAACCAAAAATTCTGAAAATTTTATGATAAGAATATATGTGAGTCTAGTTTCAAGGAAAATTAGAAGAACTTAATTTGGAGTTTTGTAGCTCTAGATATAAATAAATTAGTGACTATGACTCGAGAAAATAGCTTGACCTGAACATAAGGAAAAATGCAAATATGGTTGTATTACCTTGAGATGCAAGTTAATAAATTGCTTATTATTTTAATATGAACTTACTAAGCTTTATAGCTTACTACCCTTCCTTTTCATCTCTTATAGGTTTATTTAGCTAGCTCGGGTTAGAGATCACCGGAGATTCAATCATACTATCAAGCTACCATTTTGGGTATAAGTATTCAAATACGTAAGTCTATGGCATGTATAGGGGCTTTATCTTTTGTAGTTATATCATTACTAATGTGGCCAAATGTGTTGGCCTATAATGGCTATAGTTCAATTTGTGTATAGCCAGGAATGGTGGCTTATGTTGATTATATGATTATGCATGTGCCTATGTCATGGAGATGAGGCTTGTGATCGTGTGTATGTAATGAGTTATATTGTTGGTACTGAATGCTTGATTGTTTAATTGAGATGAGATGATGTGTTGATAACTAAGGCTTAAATGTGTGATATGGGAGTAATCTTATAAACTTTGATGCATGAGAATTAGTAAATTTGAGCTTGACTAAGCATGATGTTTTAAGTATGTAAAATATGATATGAGGTTACCATGATCTTGTGTTGTTTGTGGATGATTGAATGTTCAAATGTTCCATGTTAATTGTCAATAAAAGTAAGCATGTGAGTTTGTTATTGAGGGTGGCAATTGGCTTGGAAAATAGCCTAAAAATTGTCCACATGGGCCGTGTGTCGCCTGCATCATGTACTTTAGTTTCGAATTGGCCACACGGGCTGTGACATGGCCATGTGTCTCAGTTGTGTGAGGGACACGGCCTGGAGGCACGGTCGTGTGCCTTGGCCGTGTGCCCTTATTTTTGTGATGTCGTCATAAACAGAGAGTTACATGGGCTGAGGACACGAGCGTGTCCCGAGCCACATGTGCATATGACCCTGTTTCATGATGAAATTTTCAAAGTTTTCCAAAAGTTTTCAAAGTTCTCGATTTAGTCCCAAACCACCTCTGATGTATGTTTTGGGCCTCGTAGGCCCGTATAAGGGATGTTATGCATGTGTATGAAAAGTTTTAACTTGGATGAAATTTTATGGCCCAGTTTTGTATGAATGTTTTGATGTAAGTCCGGTAGTGCCTCGAACCCTATTCTGACGTTGGATACGGGTAAGGGGTGTTACACCAAAAGTACCAAAAAGCTTCTTGGATAGTGGGATTGCAATCTCCGACTTCGTCTAAAATTGAGCTAGCTTCTAAAATCTATAAAACACGGGAAAAATAAAAGGACTTAATCGCGTAAAATATTTTTAAATTATTTTTCGTGTTTATTTTGTGTGAATTTATATCTGTGAAATTTTTGTGATTTAATCTCGTCGTTTAGGTGTTCGATTAAATAAAAGGACTTAATCGCGTAAAATGAAAATGTATTGGTTATATCTAAAAGGGATCAACTTGCTAGTGGCTTTCTAAATTGAAACCTTAAAATGGTAGTTATGCCATTTTAAGATAGTGGGACGGTGCAAGGCATATAATATAAAGTTTTCATATTAAAATAATAAGGTTAAATAAGTAAATTAAACTTAATTTTAATGTACTTAATAAAAGATAAAATAAAAGTCACTTATATTTTTGTGTTCTTCTTGGTTCTTGCCGAAAGTAAACAAAAAAAAAAAGAGGGAAGAAACCACTTAGGGTTCGGCTACCTATTAAGCTCCATCAAGGTTCGTTTTCTTGTCGGTTTTTGATAATTTTTACGTTTTTGAGATCATTGTTTCGAATACTACAAAACCATAGCTTTGATTTTTTATTTTGATGAATATTTTGAGTTATGCCATTTTTGAGAGCTTGTGATTTTTGTTGTTTGATGATGAATTTTGAAAGATTAGGGGTAGGCTAACATAGTATGTAAAGGAATTTTTGATGATTTTGAGTAAATAGGACTTAATTGCAAAAATAAAAATGTGGGAGGACTAGAATGTGAAATTGATGAAAAATATGGGCATATTAGGACCATAGTAGTGTTCGGCCAACCTTGGGTGTGATTAATTTGGTATATTTTGAATTTTATGCATTAGGGACTAAATTGTAAAAATTGTAAAAGTTAGGGGTAAAATAGTAGTTTTCCCATTTATGTGTTTTTGGATCAAATTGAATGAAAATATGTTTGAAAGAGCTAAATTTGAATGTGTTTAGATCAATTATTAAAGAAATCGGATTTAGATCGGGGAAAAACAAAAGTGGTCGACTAGCAGCCCCGTTCAGTTTTACGACGTCCGGGGTAAGTTTATAAGCGAGTAGACTTGTTATTTTAATTAAACACAAATTATATATGATGAAATTAAATATGTAAATATATATATTTAATAGCCGAATGTGTTCAAGTTTGGTATCCATAATTATGCATTTGTTTCGATCGAGTTACGACATTCGAAAGCCCCGTATGAACCTTAGGAATAGCTAGGATTCCGATATATGTGTGCAAGTAAGAGCATGGCATCGATATGTGGTTTTGATATGTGTTTATAAGTAAGACCCTGTCTGGGACAGTGGCATCGATATGTGACTACATGTAAGACCACGTCTGGGACGTTGGCATTGTACGACTCATGTGATTATTTGAGTATCTTATCCAATTTCGAATGGTTCATCGGGCAAAGGCACAATAAGAACGAATGTGTAAAAGAAGCTACAGGTTAGGTAAGAATTTACTTATCACCTACTTGAACAAAGGTAAGCAAACATGTGTATATGATATGTGTATATGGTTTAGTGTATGGGTAGTAAATATGTTATTATTAGTTCCCAGGTACACGTGTATAAATGATAAGAAATATATTTATATATATTCAGTTATATGGTTAACATAGGTATGTGAAATTATAATAAGACATGTGAGTTTTATATTTGTGTATGTGTCTAGATATATATTAAATATTCAGTCTTGAATGTTAAATTATAATAAGTTGATTTTTGGCTTTATAAACATTCGGTTAAGGTGAAAAACAAAATGGAAATAATTACATAAGTAGTATATGTACGTGATATCACAATCAGATTCTTGAATTTAGATAAATATGTTTATGTGTGTGGTTGATTATATAATGACATATTAACTTAAAAAGTCGTTATACACTTGGTTAATATGTTCTTGCAAGCATTCGTCAGGGTAGTTTTGTGCATAAAAGTGTATTATGTATTTCACTTGTGGATTTGAAATTTAACTTAGTATTGAACTTATAATTCGGTTACCTTGAAGTGGGTTGTTAAAATATTAGGATTGTTTATTTGCTTATAACTTATTAAGCATAACAGCTTACTCTGGGCGTTATGTTTACTTTGTTTTATAGATTTTGGATTCAAGGTACAAGCTCAGGAACCGTCAGCAAAGTCTATCACACTATCGATCACTTTCGGTATTTAATAAAATGCATTTTGGAACTATGGCACATATAAGCTAGAATATATTTTGGAAATGCTAGGAGTTGGTTTTGTAAATCTAAAGCCATGCGAAAATGGCTTAATTCCTAAGTTTGGGAATCAAATATGGTTTACTTTATGACTTGGTCCGTTCCGGTTATAATGTTACATGTCACAATATGCAGGGAAAATATGTTAAATGCTATATGTTAAGAAATGGTTGTTATAATGAACGTGGTGCATACATAGCTACATAGCATACTTAATTGCTTCGATTAAAATGGTGATATAGGTAGAACAACTATGAATTGGTATGAAATCTATTTCCATACTAGAATGATATATATATATATATATATATATAAGTATTTAATTATAAGCGGAGTGGAACAAAGTGATTATGACTGAATTATGATTCATCATTACTCATGCAAATATTTGTGCATATGGAAATTTGGGTTGGCATGTTTGACGTATGACTGGTAATATATTTGTTCAGGATACATCTATATGAAGTTAATGTCTTGTAATGATAATTTTCCTTTGTTGATAAGTATAATTGTTCAACTTAGTTGAATTATAAATTCATGTATATTTTTAAATGGGTTTTAAATGCATGGGAGAATGATTAAAGAAATAATAAAATTGTTCAATAATAAATTATGGAAACAACATGTACATCATGTGTTTTATGAACATCCAATTTAATGTTAAATGAAAGATGATTATAATATGACTTTCATTAAATGATTATATGTAGTAAATTTTTCTTGGGAGTCTATTTGAATATGAATTATTGTATTCAATCGAAGTGTATGTTGTATTCATTTAAAATTGTGTTTTGACCAGTAGTACCTCCTCACCTTAATCCAGTGACAGATACAGGTTACGGTTAAGGGTGTTATATTTTATTAGTATCAGAGCTACAGTTTAGTCATGTAACACCCTGAATTTGGGCCTAGAAGAATTGGGCTTTGAGTCTAGGTTCGGATAGAAGAAAATCAGAATAATTGAGAAGTTTTAAATATTATCGTTTAAGAAAAAATTTTGAATTAAATTATTCTTAGAAAATATTTCTGTATTTATTATTACTGATGTTTTAAAATTTTATGAAAATTATAATTATGGTTATTAGAAAAAAATATTACTGTATTTAAAAATTATTATCATTAGATAAAAACATATTTATAAAATTATTATTGTTATTACTATTGTTATTATTTTTTATTATAAAAATATAAATGGCATTATTACATTTGGTGTTTAGTTTAGTAATTAAATAAATTATGAATGAATTATAGGATTTTCGGGATTTTTTTTTCGGGTTTTTGTGCCTTTGGTGAAATCTTGGAATTTTGGTGTTCTGATTGTTGAAATTATGTTTAAGTGTGTTAGTGGGCCTTTAGAAGGCTCAAGCTTAAGTTAAAACCCGGTAAAATATTAAGTTGGATTTTCAAGTGAAAGGGGACTTGGTTAAGTGGGCCTTTAAGAAAAACCGTGTAAAATATGTCACAAAGGGAGCCTTGGTAGAGTGGCAAGGTGGCACCACTAAGCTCCTAAAAAAATAGCGCCTAAGTGGGTATTCAAGGACAAGGGTTCGAGTTGCAAGGTAAGCGTAGTGTTCTTTTTAATTTTTAAGCATGTGCCGGGCATGTGACTATTTTAAGTAGGAATTTCGGCAAGGGCTTTTATGAACTTGGGCCGATTACTCAAGTGTGATATTAGGGTTATATCTTTTTCTATTTTCTGTCATAAGAATTAGGGTTAGCCACCTTAGGAATTAATCTTCTCTTTTACTGTCAGAAAAGCCGAAACTTGCCTCCCTAGAAAGCTTCTAGCTGATTTCTTCTTCTTCACCTCTACCATTATTTTTTTTCACTTTTCTTTTTCCTCTTCGATCTCTTCCCTAGCCGAATACCCTCCTTACTCAGATTCACTCTTTCTTTTGCTTCCACCCCTCTCAAAATAAACCATAGCCAATTGCTCAAAGTGCCAGAAGTCCCGAAAACTGCTTTCTTTTGCCGAATCTTTCTAAGCCAAATTATCCCTGTTCCTTTCACCTGTTGTGGCCGATTACTACATCCCCTTGAGCCACATCATTGTCGACACCATCACTCAAAATCATAGCCCAAATCGCCATCTTCTTCTCTAGTTGAAAAGCCGAAATCACCATAGTTTTAGGGAAATAGCCGAATTTGCAGATCTCATAGATAAGGGTTCTACTAACGTTTAAGGGTCAGATTTACATTAGATCTGCATAGGAATCGAAGAGAAATCGTTGGTAAGTGCTTAATACCTCAGATCTGTACATTATTTCATGTTTTGGAAAAGCCGAAAGTCCCTAAAGTTAGGGAGATTGTTGATTTGGACTTTTAGTAATTCAAAGTGGTATTTTTATTCTTTTTGAGTGATAGTTAGTGAGGAAGGTGATCAAGAAAGGTGTTGAAGGCATCGGTATCACCAGATCTAGATCTAGTGCACCTAAATCGTCAGAGGTAAGTTTTCATGGCCATTAAGGGTGTGGCCGAATGTGGTAAGGGATTGTGGCTTTGGTTTTTCGTAGATCTATTGATTAATCAATTAGATATTGGGTTGTAGGAACTGTCGCATAGGAGATCTCGTCGGTGAAACTGCAAAACAGGTGTGTGTTTCGAACGCCCTTCAATGCGCAAATCGGCAAAAGCCGAAAAGCCGAAATGCCGAAGTTTCGGTATTTCGAGGGCTTGTGAGCATGCGAACGTTCTCAAGTTAGTAGGAGAAGGTTAGTTTTGGAATCGGCACTATTAGGCGTGTTGACCGCTAAATTTTGGACATTATGGTAAGTTGGGCCTCGGTGGGCCAAAATGGGCCCAATGGGCGATTTGGGTCCATGTGAGTAAAAATGGGTTTAAAGGTAATATTATGAATTGTAGGCGTGAAAACAGTTAAAACAAGATAACTGATTATGAAATTGGGACTAAATGGGCCTAATGGGCCAATCGACGTAATAGGGCTCATTAGGGGTTTTAGGGCTTGAATGCTAAGACTAAAAAGCTGAGTTAACCGGACTTCTGTGACAACTATGTGATTAATAAATACTGTAATAAGCATGAAATCTGTAACATGAGAGCAAAATTACTGAAATACCCTTAGGGTAAGAAATTACTGTTTTGCCCCTAGGTAGAAAATTACCGTTATACCCCTAGGGCTAAAATTGACTGTACTGTTTGACATGACTGTTACTGTTATTGCATGCCATGATATGTATCTATTGCATGGGTTGGGTTTTGATAATGGAGGAAGTGTGAGTGGCACAGCCACGTTACTGAAAAGGGGCTATGCCTCGTACTGTTTCTGAAAGGGGCTTTGCCTCGTATACTGTTTAACTGAGCAGCCATGCTGCGACTGTGGTGTGTGGGCTGGGTGGGTCGAGTTATTCCCCACATGGTGTGTTGGCTGGTACGGGTGGTGTGTAGCGGTTGGTGGGTTGAGTAGTTTCCCCAATTGGGTTTGCATTTATACTGTATTACTGTACTGTACTGTTATGGGCCTATAGGCCAATCTGTTATCTGAATAAGGCTTCAGCCCAGTATCTGTTATAGGGCCTTGGCCCAGATTACTGTTTCTGAATAGGGCTTCAGCCCAGTATCTGACTGAGACTGGTTAGGGTTTAGGCCCAGTGGGCTTGAGCCAATTTGGGCTTTGGATGGGTTCTGCACACACTGAGTTTTCCCAAACTCACCCTTTCTTTCCATCCTTGCAGATGAGCCCTAGATCGTGACTTGGACGCTGGGAGGGATTCAGAGTGGCCACGAGGACTGAACTTTCATCATAGTTGGTTTTATTTATTTATTTATTTAATTACCTTTTATTGGTTTTATTTTGATATGGGTTGTAATAAGGCCGCTATAACTGTTATTCGGGATTTCTCTACCGTTTTATTTCAAATACAAACCTACACCGTTTTCAAAATTAAACAAACATTTTATTAACCAACCTGACTTTACTGAAGACTAAGGAGGACAATAAGACTAAAATGAAACGATTAACAAATGAGATAGAAATTAGGTTGAATAATAATTAAATCGGGAATTTCAAGAAAAACAAGTATTACTTTTCAAAAATCTCAAACATCAAACTTAGTATATAGGACGGCGTAGCATAGTCTAGGTGATGTAGCACACCGGACATGGCCATAATGTCTGGGCCGGGTCTGGGGTGTTACAAGTCAGTTTTAGGACTAATATAGTGCATGTAAGTCTAGCTATACATGCCATAATTATATACTGTGATAGTGTGATGACTTCTGACATCTGAAATGTGTTTTTATATAGTAAATGGATCCCGACAGAGCTGTAGCTGATGATGTCGAGAGTGTAGCACATGCTCCAACGCAACGAACAGTGCCGGCTGATTCTCGACTAACTTTGAGTAATCAAGAAAGTGAGGATAAACAAGCCTTTTACCAAATGATGAATGACTGGTTTACACAATATATGCGGGCTAACCCGGCTGCACCACAACCTCCACCCCCGATTAATCCATTCCAAATGCCAGCTATACCTCAAGTAAGTGATCCGTTGAGATTGAATAGGCCGCCTGTTGATAAAATCAGAAAACATGGAGCTGAAGAGTTTAAGGCTACCGATGATGATGATGCTGAGCGGGCTGAACTTTGGCTCAATAATACTATTTGAGTGTTTGATGAATTGTCCTGTACTCCAGATGAATGTCTAAAATGTGCCATATCCTTACTTTGAGACACAGCATATCACTGGTGGAATACTTTAGTGTTAGTGGTTCTGAGAGAGCAGGTGACTTGGGAATTCTTTCAGACTGAGTTCCGTAAGAAATATATCTGTAAGAGATTTATTGATCAGAAACGTAAAGAGTTCCTAGATCTAAAGCAGGGTCGAATGACTGTGACAGAGTATGAGCAAAAATTCATGAGACTCAGTTGTTATGCCAGAGAGTGTGTCTCCACTGAAGCCATAATGTGTAAAAGATTTGAAGATGGGTTAAATGAAGACATTAAACTGTTAATTGGCATACTTGATATAAAAGAGTTCGTGGTGTTGGTAGAGCGAGCCTGCAAAGCTAAAGAGCTCGGAAAAGAAAAAAGAAAAGTTGATTTTGAAGCTAGAGATGCACATAAAAGAACACATGGTAAGTCATTCCAATCGGCATCAAAGAAGTTTCGGGATGATTTTAGTCGTTCTGAAGCTACTTCAGGTTACTCCAGACAGGATCAGCCTGCTAGCTCGAGAGCTACCTCGATAGCCAGTATGGGTAACGTTAGATCTAATCAACCCGAATGTGAGCATTGTGGCAAACGGCATCCCGGTAGTTGCAGATTGCATGATAGGGCTTATTTTAAATGTGGATCAACAGGTCATTTCATTTGAGATTGCCCAAAGCTAGTAGAAGAAAATCCAGCACAAAATACAAGATCCGGTAATACCGTAGCTCTTGGTAGACCACCCATAAATACTGGTAATATGAGTGGTAATCAGAGAGGGACTACAGACACGATAGTCAGATCAGAGGCTCGTGCACTTGCCAGAGCCTATGCTATTCGAGCACGAGAGGAGGCTTCATCCCCAGATGCTATTACTGGTACATTTACTCTTTTTGTTACTGATGTAATTACATTGATTGATCCTGGTTCTACTCATTCTTATATATGTGACACATTAGTATTCAGCAAGACTCTGTCTTTTGAGTCTATTGAGTTTGTGATTAGAGTGTCAAATCCCTTAGGCCGGTGTGTTATAGTTGATAAAATGTGTAAGAACTGTCCATTGATGGTTCGAGATTTGTGATTTCCGACGGGCTTAATGTTGCTGCCATTCGATGAGTTCAACTTAATTCTGGGTATGGATTGGCTGACTTTGCATGATGCTATTGTGAACTACAAAAGAAAGACTGTTAATCTACGGAGTCAGAATGATGAAATTATTCGGACCGAATCTAGTCATTTGTGTGGATTACCAGCAGTGATTTCTTGGTGTCAGCTAGGAAATATGTAAGAAGAGGGTGTAAAGCTTACCTTGCCTATGTGCTCGACAGTAAAGTGGCTAGAAGAAACATTGAATCGGTACTTATTGTGTGCGAGTATTTGGATGTGTTTCCTGAAGAATTACCGGGTTTACCACCTATTCGGGAAGTAGAGTTCGATATTAAGTTAAAGCTTGGGATGACTCTGATATCCATAGCTCCGTACAGAATGGCACCTATAGAATTAAAAGAATTAAAAGCTCAGTTGCAAGAATTGATAGATAGGGGTTTTGCACGACCAAGTTTCTCTTCATGGGGTGCACCTGTGTTATTTGTGAAAAAGAAAGATGGAACTATGAGAATGTGCATCGATTACAGGTAACTTAATAAGGTAACTATAAAGAATAAGTATCCATTGCCACAGATTGATGATTTTTTTGACCAACTGAAATGGGCTACAGTATTTTCAAAAATAGATTTGAGATCAGGCAACTATCAGTTGCGAGTTAAAGATTTAGATGTGCCAAAGACTGCCTTCAGAACAAGGTATGGACACTACGAGGTTTTGGTTATGCGTTTCGGACTCACAAATGCACCTGCTATTTTCATGGACTTGATGAATCGGATCTTCAGGCCGTATCTGGATCGATTTTGTAACACCACTTAACCCATTCCCGTCGTCGGAGGGATTATGAGGTATTACTGAACTAATTCTTATGCAAACTTTCACTAATACATTCAGCAGTCACAAAAATATTCCAATTCGAATGGACCCAAACCAAATCATACCTTCAAACAAAGTGTAAGACCGATGATTCATCTTACCAATTCATGCAATTAAAATAAAATCTAAATTTCAAGTTATTAATTTATCCTTTGTGAAACTATTTCAACATGCCTTACTCATATAAGTATCATAAAAAGAAGATCACTATTCATTTGGTAATTTATTTTCATAGTCGAATGCACAACCATTTATACCTAGCCTATTCGCATCATAACAAATACGTCTCATGATCCCATCTTCTAAATGTAATTTAAGTGACCAATCTACTTAGTAACAATTCACTTAAAACAAAAAGTTGATTTATAAAGCATACATAATCACATTTGAAATCTTAACGCTTAGGCCATATTCGCATAGCCATGTATACAAAAGGAAACATTACATCATCGACATCCCAAAAAAATAAAGTCTATACATGCCAAAATGTTAAGCTCAAGACTAACAAAATGCAGTACCAAAACGTTGTAGATAGGTGTGATGACTTTGATGACGGTCCTGAGCTTACAACGGATCAAAAGAAATCTAAATAAGATACAATTAAACACACCAAATGAGTTTTCAACTCAGTAAGTTATAAGCAATATAATATAACCATTAACTTAATATCAAAATAAAAAGAATAGGAAGGCCAATATTACAATTCACATTTTGAAGTTGTATTTAATTCCTTGTTATATCACCTTGATAGACATCTATTTATTGTAATACTCCTTTGTAATATCAACTATCATGGCTGAGCCAATCTATTGCACATATCACTTAGATTATTAATCCAAGTACAATACAAGTCATTCTATTCAATCAAATGATCATACAACCACATATCTGAAATCTTTTCATCAAGTATTAAACCATGACAAAAATAATTATGTTCATGTATATGTGAGTCACATGTCCAATTTCTTATTTCACTCAATAGCTTTATCTCTTCATTCAATTATTACACGTATTGATTTATCAACTGATTTCGCACACATATCGCTCGGTCAAAGAAATAATCACACATAGTGCCTTACTAATCCGCACACATAGTGCTTCCAAATCCACACACATAGTGCATCCAATTCAGCACACATAGTGCTTTCGAATCTACACACATAGTGCCTCCAAATCCACACACATAGTGCTTTCAAATCTGCACACATAATGCTTTCATTTCCGTACACATAGTGCCTCCAAATCCGCACACATAGTGCTTTCAAATCCACACACATAGTGTCTCCAAGTCCGCACACATAGTGCTTAAAATTCATAAGTTACATGTACTCTGGCATACATAGAGATCTAAGATTTAATTGCTTAGAACTTACTTCTTATTAGACGAATAGCTCCGATCAGCTACTCGACGGTTTTAGCTTTCCCCTTCTTCGGCTCTTCCCCTCTGGGCTCTTGAGCTAAATCAATAAGTTAACTAGTTTAATCACCTTACTAAACTTATCTAATATTCAATTTAATGAAATTTTCATACACCATGGGATATACGGTATTTTGAATTTTCTATTACATTATACATGCATTAATTTGAACCATTTCTCTTTTATCATCTCATTGCACATGACTTATTTATTTCATTAGTTAGAATCACATTCAGCACTCTTGCATACCAAGGCTAACAATTATGCACCCATTTCAAAAAATCAAGTATTAACTTATATTTTCTATACTAATTGATTCATATCACTCTTATCAACCTCAACAATTGAAATTTACCAACCATTCAATACATTTCTTTTCATGACCGAATATACATATACACATAACCACATCCTAATATACAACATATATACTAATTGACCGAATGCTCATAGCTTTTATATTCATTCAATTAAATCATTCCTTGATCAAAACACCACATTCAATAAAATGTATTTATATATATGCATATATTCTAACAACAAAACAAAAATCAATTCATCTACATTGCTTGGTCTCATACGGCCATTTTCTATTATAAGCTTATTTGAACTCCTACTAAAAAAAATTTATAATACAAGTACATTATATCATAACATCTAGCTTAAGTTTCCACAAATTATCACACCTCATTACATGACAGTAATACCTCAACCAATTAGTACATATTAAGCATGGCTGAAAGCATCCTTGGCAACATTATTCAATTTTAAGCATAAAAACATTTAAATAAAATCCCATTCATTCACCTCATGAATACATTCGGCAATTACAAGATCCAACACATAACAATCAAAGCCAAACCTCATAAACCATATGAATTACCTTTGACTAGCTTATCAATTCTTAATTCAATCTCTAAACCAATTTTAAACCTCTTAATTTAATAACCTTTCTACCCCCACGATTGCTATATATATATATATATTTATATCAATGAACATCAAAACCAATCCTTCTTATGAATATATACCAAGGTCAAATGTAACATTCATTTAAAGCACCAAAAATGAATTTTCATTAGCTCCTTCCTATACCATAATCATTTTCTATTTTAAAGCATCAAAACTTAACCATTTCTCTCAACTCCTTCCATGGCCGAATGCATATACCATTATCAAACTCAAAGTTTTAACATGGGCTATGTAAAGAACTCATCAACCAACTCAAAAGCACCAAATTCATAAAAATTTAAGCAAAAATCATACCTTAATTCCTTGGACAAGATAACCGAATGAATACCCTCTTTTCTTTTACTAAGTTTCGGCTAAGGAAGAACAAAAAGATGAACCACATTGTTCTTTTCACCATCATTTTATTTTATTAATCTTTATTCCTTAAAATAATATTTTATGTCATAATTTCTTTAATATAAAATGTATATTTTACTCACCTAATACTTTCATGGTCGGCATTATGATTAAAAATGGGGAATTTGACATGCAAATCCCCATGTTTTAATCCATGAATTATTTGGCCATTTCAATTGACCTTACACATTTTCAAATTTTCTCATATAAGTCCCTCTAAGCAAATTCACATTCAAATGACAAAATCAAAGCACCAAAATTTCACACATGCATTTTTATTAAATAATAGACATAGAATATAGCATTTGATTAATTTTGTGTCTCGATTTTGTGGTTCCGAAACCACTTTCTGACTAGGGTCAAATTACGACTGTCACAGATTTATGGTTGTATTTATAGACAATATTTTGATTTACTCTCGTGATGAAGTGGAACATACTGAACATTTGAGACTTGTGTTACAGACTTTGCGAGATAAGCAATTGTATGCAAAATTTAGTAAATGTAAGTTCTGGTTAAGTGAAGTCAGTTTTCTGGGCCATGTGTATCAGCATTACGTATTCGGGTTGATCCGAGTAAAATTTCAGCTATACTAGATTGGAAACCTCCGAAGAATGTTTCTGAAGTTCGAAGCTTTCTGGGACTTGCTAGTTATTATAGACGATTCGTGAAAGGCTTCTCTATGATAGCAACTCTGATGACAAAGCTATTACAAAAAGATGTTAAGTTCGAGTGGTCAGAGAAATGCCAGAAAAGTTTTGATCAGTTAAAAGCCCTTTTGACTGAAGCTCTAGCGCTAGTTAAGCCAAGTCGGGTAAAGAATTTGTGATATATCGTGATGCATAATTAAATGGTTTAGGCTGTGTTCTGATGCAGGAAGGCAGAGTGATAGCTTATGCCTCGAGACAGTTGAAGCTGCATGAAAGAAACTATCCTACACATGACCTAGAATTGGCAGCTATTGTTTTCACCCTAAAAATTTGGCGACACTATCTATTCGGTGAGAAATGTCACGTCTATTCTGATCACAAAAGCCTAAAATACTTGATGACTCAGAAAGATCTAAATTTAATACAACATCGATGATTAGAGCTACTAAAAGACTATGAGCTTGTGATTGACTACCACCCGGGAAAGGCTAACGTTGTTGCTGATACTTTAAGCCAAAAGTCACTGTTTGCTGTGCGTGTAATGAATACACATATAGCCATGTTAGAAGATGGTTTGATAATAGCTGAATTAAAAGCTAGACCCTTATTTGTTCAGCAAATATATGACGCCCAGAAGAATGATAATGAATTGATTACAAAATGAGCTCAGTGCGAGACGAAAGCTAATTCAAAATTCAGAGTCGATGCCGATGACTGTTTGAGATTCAGAGATCGAATATGTGTCCCAAGGAATTCAGAGTTGATTCAGCTGATTTTGAATGAAGCTCATAGTAGTCGGTTATCTGTTCACCCATGTAGTATAAAGATGTATAATGATTTGAAACAGCTTTACTGGTGGCATAGTATGAAACGAGACATCTCTGACTTTGTTGCAAGATGCTTAGTCTGCCAACAAGTAAAAGCAGAGCATCAGGTGCCTTCGGGGTTACTTCAGCCGATTATGATACCAGAATGGAAGTGGGACAGAGTTATGATGGATTTTGTATATGGTTTACCGTTGACATCGAGTAAGAAAGATGCAATTTGGGTTGTTGTTGATAGATTTACTAAATCGGCTTATTTCATTCCGATACGTATGGAATACTCACTTGATAAGCTAGCCGAATTGTACGTTTCTCATATTGTGAGATTACATGGTGTGCCTATATCCATTATTTCAGATTGAGATCCGAGGTTTACATCGCGATTTTGGAAGAAATTGCAAGATGCATTAGGTACAAAACTACATTTCAGTACTGCTTTCCATCTGCAAACAGATGGCCAGTTTGAGTGAATCATTTAGATACTCGAGGATATGTTGAGATGTTGCATTCTCGAGTTCAAAGATACGAGGGAACGATATCTATCCCTGATTGAATTTTCATATAATAACAGTTACCAGTCGAGTATCAAAATGGCACCTTATGATGCTTTGTACAGTTGTAAATGTCATACGCCATTGTACTTGACTGAGCTCAGTGACAATAAGATACATAGGGTGGACTTGATTAGAGAAACTAAACAGAAAGTGAAAGTGATTCATGAAAGTTTGAAGGCAGCGTCAGATCGATAGAAATCTAATGTGGACTTGAAACGTAAAGATATAGAGTTTTAGATTGGAGATGAAGTCTTTTTGAAAGTCTCACCATGGGGAAAAAATACTCAGATTCGGTCGTAAAGGCAAATTGAGTCTGAGGTTTATTGGGCCGTATGAGGTAATAGATCATATTGGGCCAATTGCTTACAAATTATCGTTGCCACATGAGTTAGAAAAGATCCACAATGTATTCCATGTTTCGATGCTTCAGAGGTATCGATCTGATCCTTTACATGTGATTAGTCCGTCTGAGATTGAAATTCAACCTGATATGACCTACGAAGAAGAACCGATACGTATTTTAACTCGTGAGGTTAAAGAGTTGCGGAATAAGAAGATTCCATTAGTTAAGGTATTATGGCAAAAGTAGGGAGTGAAGGAAGCAACATGGGAGCTAGAGGATACAATGAGAGAACGTTATCTGAATTTATTCGCCGGTAAGATTTTCGAGGACGAAAATCCCTAAGGGGGAGAGTTGTAATAGCCCAATTAGACTCTAATCGGAACATTGGTTTTGAGACCACGAATCTGAGTCAGAAAAATATTTTTAAATTATTTTCCATGTTTATTTTGTGTGAATTTATATCTGTGAAATTTTCGTGATTTAATCTCGTCGTTTAGGTGTTCGATTAAATAAAAGGACTTAATCGCGTAAAATGAAAATCTAGTGGTTATATCTAAAAGGGATCAACTTGCTAGTGGCTTTCTAAATTGAAACCTTAAAATGGTAATTATTCCATTTTAAGATAGTGGGACGGTGCAAGGCATATAATATAAAGTTTTCTTATTAAAATAATAAGGTTAAATAAGTAAATTAAACTTAATTTTAATGTATTTAATAAAAGATAAAATAAAAGTCACTTATATTTCTGTGTTCTTCTTGGTTCTTGCCGAAAGTAAACATAAGAAAAGAGGGAAGAAACCACTTAGGGTTCGGCTACCTATTAAGCTCCATCAAGGTTCGTTTTCTTGTCAATTTTTGATAATTTTTACGTTTTTGATATCGTTGTTTCGAATACTACAAAGCCCAAGCTTTGATTTTTTATTTTGATGAATATTTTGAGTTATGCCATTTTTGAGAGCTTGTGATTTTTGTTGTTTGATGATGAATTTTGAAAGATTAGGAGTAGGCTAACATAGTATGTAAAGGAATTTTTGACTATTTTGAGTAATTAGGACTTAATTGCAAAAATAAAAATATGGGAGGACTACAATGTGAAATTGATAAAAAATATGGGCATATTAGGACCCTAAGAGTGTTCGGCCAACCTTGGGTGTTATTAATTTGGTATATTTTGAATTTTATGCATTAGGGACTAAATTGTAAAAATTATAAAAGTTAGGGGTAAAATAGTAATTTTCTCATTTATGTGTTTTTGGATCAAATTGAATGAAAATATGTTTGAAAGAACTAAATTTGAATGTGTTTAGATCAAGAATTAAAGAAATCGAATTTGGATCAGGGAAAAACGAAAGTGGTCGACTAGTAGCCCTGTTCAGTTTTACGATGTCCGAGGTAAGTTTATAAGCGAGCAGACTTGTTATTTTTAATTAAATACAAATTATATATGATGAAATTAAATATTTCAATATATATATTTAATAGCTGAATGTGTTCAAGTTTGATATCCATAATTATACGTTAGTTTCGATTGAGTTACGACGTCTGAAAACCCAGTATGAACCTTAGGAATAGCTAGGATTCCGATATATGTGTTTTAGTAAGAGCATGGCATCGATATGTGATTTTGATATGTGTTTACGAGTAAGACCCTGTCTGGGACAGTGGCATCGATATTTGACTACATGTAAGACCACGTCTGGGCATTGGCATTGTACAACTCATGTGATTATCTGAGTATCCTATCCAATTACGAATGGTTCATCGGGCAAAGGCACAATAAGAACAAATGTGTAAAATAAGCTATAGGTCAGGTAAGAATTTACTTATCACCTACTTGAACAAAGGTAAGCAAACATGTGTATATGATATGTGTATGGTTTAGTGTATGGGTAGTAAATATGTTATTATTAGTTCCTAGGTACACGTGTATAAATGATAATAAATATATTTATATATATTCGGTTATATGGTTAACATAGGTATGTGGAATTATATTAAGACATGTGAGTTTTATATTTGTGTATGTGTCTAGATATATATTAAATATTCGGTCTTGAATGTTAAATTGTAATAAGTTGATTTTTAGCTTTATAAACATTCGGTCAAGGTGAAAAAGAAAATGGAAGTAATTACATAAGTAGTTTATGTACGTGATATCACAATCAGATTCTTGAATTTAGATAAATTTGTATATGGGTGTGGTTGATTATATAATGACGTATTAACTTAAAAAGTCGTTATACACTTGGTTAATATGTTCTTGCAAACATTCAGTCAGGGTAGTTTTGTGCATAAAAGTGTATTATGTATTTCACTTGTGGATTTGAAATTTAACTTAGTATTGACCTTATAATTCGGTTACCTTGAAGTGAGTTGTTAAAATCTTAGGATTATTTATTTGCTTATAACTTACTAAGCATAACAGCTTACTCTGGGCGCTATGTTTACTTTGTTTTATAGATTTTGGATTCAAGCTACAAGCTCGGGAACTGTTAGCAATGTCTATCACACTATTGATCACTTTCGGTATTTAATAAAATGCATTTTGGAACTATGGCATGTATAAGCTAGAATATATTTTGGAAATGCTAGGAGTTGGTTTTGTAAATATAAAGCCATGCGAAAATGGCTTTGTAACACCCCAAACACGGTCTAGACGTTATGACCAGATCTGGTGTGTCACATGATACTACAACTAAACTTATGATCTTTTTGCTTGTCGTGACTTAGATGATATTTTACTAGAATAGTAAGATTAAGAAAAATCATTTTGATAAGCCCTTAGGTTATCCATATTTGAATTTGTTGAATTTTGAAAACCCTTTTAGTAGTTTGAAAAACCCGCGCAGCCTATAACTAGCAGTCTCGATAAAATATGAACTAAACCATAAAAGAATATAAAACCAATAAAGAAATTTAAATAGCGGCCTTATTACAAATTAAACCCAAAATAGCATAATGAAAATACTTAAAGTGAAACAAAAACCGAATTTGCAGATGTTGTGGCCACTCCGAATCTCTCGCAGCTCCAAGCCTACTATGGTTGAGGGTTACCTGTAGAGATGAAATAAAAGGGGGGTGAGTTTGACAACTCAATGTGCAACATTATCTCAACCATAGGCCAAAACAGATCAAGCCTCAGAATCAGATTAATTGGGCCTTGGCCCATTACAGAAATCAGGTTAAGCCCATAGGCCCATAACAGATACAGATTAGATACAATATGCAAACAGAAACCCAACCCAGATCCATCCATAACACCCCCGTACCAGCCTTACACCATGTGGGGAGACTACTCGACCCACCCAACCGCTACACACCACAGATAATTACAGCGAAGCTGCCAGATATAATTTGCAGCGAGGCTGCCAGATATTGTGACGAGGTCACTAGATACAGATATTATGGCGAGGCCACCAGAACAGATGTATATACGTGGCGAAGCCACCAGATTGCAGCAAGGCTGCCAGAACAGATATATATATATGTGGCGAGGCCACCAGATTGCAGCGAGGCTGCCAGAACGCTTCCTCCATCATAAACCCAAACCCCATGCAACACATATATATACATACTAGCATGCAACATATAGCATCTCATGCATCAGATATATTCATATTAAATGGTAACTCATGCAGATGCATAAAATTATACATTTCATACAGAATTGACCCTAGGGGTATAATAGTCTTTTTAGACCTAGGGGTATTTTGGTAAATCTCCATATTCAGGGGTATTTTAGTCCTTTATCATATTTTTAGAGTTTTTATGTACGTTGGATTAATTATTAGTTCATAAATAACCACGGAAGTCCATTTAAGCCAAATTTCCAGTTTTACCCTTTTTAGCTTAAAACCCCTAATGGGCCTTACTAAGTCCATTATTATCTCAAGCCCGTTAAGTCTAGTTTTTAGGTCTATCTTACCAACTTATCCATGTTATCATTAACCACGTCACCAGAAAGCCTATAATAGTCATTTTACCGATTTGGGCTCGGAAGCCCATTGGGCCCATCTTTGGCCCGTTGCAGCCCAACTTACCAAAACGTTCAGAATTGCACCTTCTGCAATTCTTCCGGCACTGAATTCATAGTTAAGCCCAATGGAGTAACTGGTTACTCTCAAATATCATACGAACGCATTTTCGGTTACTTACACCAGATGTCGGTAACGCTACGCCCTTTTCGGCTTTTACCATTTTAGTTTAACAGTTGGGATTAGTTACACACCTGTTAGCAGTCGAAACGTTGACAAAATCCACGTATGAAGAGCCTACAATCGAACGCTAACTTTTAGTCTAATAATCAATAACCAAAGAGCCATAAACCCTTACCATAATCGGCCTGCATGGCCTAAGTCATTAAAATCTTACCCTTTCTTCGGTTATGGACTAGATCTCAATGTCCAACTGCGTTAGCCCTCCAAAACTCCTCGCTTGATCACCGTTCCTTGCTATCCAATACGTACAAGAGTCAAACTATAGCATTAGAATCTTACAAATAATGCCGACATGCCCCCTAAGGATCTATGGGTTTCGGTTTTCCCTTAAGAGTTTAATAAACGAATGTACTTAGTGATTAGATCACTTACCGATGCCCCCACTCGAAGAGTATTGCTCCCACGTTTCCATTATCTCCGATCCATTCTAGATTCACCGTAAATCTAACTCTAATGTCACCAAAGTGTCTCTAGAGATATTCAGCTTTTGAATGGTTAGAAGGAGGTGCTTTCGGCTTTTGAGAAGGTGGTATGGTGCTCTTGTTGTTTCAATCAATAAAGTAGGTGGGGTAAAATGACAACTAGAAGGGATGAAAGAATAGGGGTTCGGCTATTGAAGGCTTTGAAAGAAGAGAAGGTAGTCGACTTGGACAGAAGGGGGTAATCGGTTACCAAGAGTTTCGGCCTCTTTCACAGCTGTCGGCAAAGGTTCAGAGAAGAGGGAGACAGGGAATATTGGATTCGGCTAGCAGCAGAATGGTGGTAAGGGGGGTCGGTTTATGGTTTGAGAAGAAGAGAAGCAAATAGATGAGAACAGAAAGAAAACAAAGGAGATGTTTAGTCGAATGCAGATTCGGTTCAAGGGTGGAATAAGGTTCAGTTACTAGGTTAATGAAAGGAACAAAGTGGCAAAAAGGGTACCTAATAGGCTATGTGAACTTGACAGAAGAGGGGAGCTTTCTCACTTAAGGAAAATCGGCACAAAATCATAAAAGACTAAAGGAGAATTCGGCACACTCTAGCACCTATTTGTCGAAAATGCTACCTAAGCACAAAGCCGAATTTGCCTTCCCCAAGAGTCCTCTAGCCGGCCACCATCTTTCAAAATTCAAACTCCCTCAACCTCCTCCTAGATTTGCTCATTGACCGATTCAAACTCCTCCAAAAATAGAGTTTAAATCTGCTTCAAACTCCTACCTGCTCAAGCTAAAAAATAAAACGCCATCTTTGCCAACTCTGGAGCTTGAACCTTGGACCTCCAAGCTCACTTAGGCGCCACTTTTTAAGGAGCTTAGTGGCGCCTCCCTTGCCACTTTACCAGGACTTGTTTTGTGTCTTATTTCACAATTATTTTCTTATAACACCTATCTTCAAGAGACCCCTATCTCCTAAGTCAAAAATACAAAATTCTGCTGAGCTTCCAACCAACACATGGGCCTTCCATAGGCCCATTAACACCCTCCAAACATGCATTACACATCCAAATACCAAAATTTAAACATTTTAACAGATGAACAATAACCTCTAGAAAGACCCGAAATTTAGGGCGTTACAGGCTTAATTCCTAAGTTTGGGAATCAAATATGGTTTACTTTATGACTTGGTCCATTCCGGTTATAATATTACATGTCACAATATGCAGGGAAAATATGTTAAATGCTATATGTTAAGAAATGGTTGTTATAATGAACGTGGTGCATACATAGCTGCATAGCATACTTAATTGCTTTGATTAAAATGGTGATATAGGTAAAACAACTATGAATTGGTATGAAATCTATTTCCATACTAGAATGATATATATATATAAGTATTTAATTATAAGCGGAGTGGAACAAAGTGATTATGACTGAATTATGATTCATCATTGCTCATGCAAATATTTGTGCATATGTAAAATTTGGGTTGGCATGTTTGATGTATGACAGGTAATACATTTGTTCAGGATACATCTATATGTAGTTAATGTCTTGTAATGATAATTTTCCTTAGTTGATAAGTATAATTGTTCAACTTAGTTGAATTATAAATTCATGTATATTTTTAAGTGGGTTTTAAATGCATGGGAGAATGATTAAAGAAATAATAATGTTGTTCAATAATAAATTATGGAAACAGCATGTACATCATGTGTTTTATGAACGTCCAATTTAATGTTAAATGAAAGATGATTATAATATGACTTTCATTAAATGATTATATGTAGTAAATTTTTCTTGGGAGTCTATTTGAATATGAATTATAGTATTCAATCGAAGTGTATGTTGTATTCGTTTAAATTTGTGTTTTAACCAGTAGTACCTCGTGACCTTAATCCAGCGAGAAAAACAGGTTACAATTAAGGGTGTTACATATAAAGCTTAGTAAGCCCGTATAATATAGAATTAAACTTACCGAATTAACATTTAAAAGTGTAAACAACATTATCAAACCAAGTCAAAAATCCTCAATGCCTATTCAACCATCATGCACAAGTTAGTCATATAACAACCATGTATTCATTCGTTCCAAAGATGAAACAAACATATAACATCCATGTAACCAGAATTCATGTATCAATACTCATATAGCAGATAATCATATAACCATGTAACAAGTTATTCATACATATCATATACCTCATATAACATATAAATTATGTAACATATATCTTGTGAGCATATACTTGTAACATATAATCCATGTAACTTGTACCTCATTTAACATATAATCTCATATGAATCATGTAACATATATCATGTAATCATGTACTTCTTATACCTCTTATGACATGTATTTCAAATACTACATGTCGGTAAATTGTCCGTTGAACCTTTGAAAACATCAAGGGATACTCGGGTGATACACACAGAGTGTATATATATATAAACTTGTAAATCCATCAATTCATCATATATGCTCTTCTAAGCCATGTACTGTATGCTCCTCCTGAGCCGGTAACGGTAAGCCTAAAGGCTGAACTATAAGCCTGAAGGCAAAACATGTAAGCCCAAAGGGTAAATGGTAAGCCCGAAGGTTGAACATGTAAGCCCGAAGGCTGAACATGTAAGCTCATGAGTTGTGGTGAGTCCGCAACGAATGCAGGAGCTCAACCAAACGGTAGCCCTAGTGACATGTTTCTTGTATCCTACGACCTTCTACGGTTCAATCGGGACTCGGTAATCACTTTACACATATAACCAATAAGCATTTCTATCATTTTCTCCATTTATACAATCATTCAATATTCAAGAAAATAATTTCAATCATAATTATAACTCAATTCTAATAATACGAACTTACCTCGTCTTAGCTCATATACCTGATATCTACTCGTTTACTTTTCGTTTCCCCCGATCAAGTTCCGGTATTTGTTTATCGTGATCTATACGGATTCAAATTCAACTATTTATTCACCAACACATTCAATTTAACACATATACATGTATTTTAGCCTTTTTACAAAATAACCCTTATTCTTCCACATTTTAACACTTTAGTCCTTAATACATAATTATGCAAAATATACCAAATTTCCATATACACATTCATAGCCGAATATTCATGTATACCATACCAGCACATATCTTTCATTTATTCATATTTCTAGCCACAAAAATTCAATTTTTTTTCAATGTAATACCTAGTACTCAATTTTGTTAAAAATCACTTTATAAAACTTGTATATCTATAAACAACCATCAATAATCTTGTAAGAAATATCAAAATATACAAGTATTCAACAATGGAGCATCTCAAAAACATCATTAATTTCAGAAATTGAGGTACAGGCTAGCTACATCAAGCTGTAACGAACTCAAAAACATAGAAATCATTAAAAACCGAGTAAAAATCCTACCTTAATTAAGGATTTAAGCTAGTCGAATGTTTGAAAGCATAAAACCCTTATTTCCTCTTCAATTTTGGCAAGAATGGCTACTTATGGACACATTTCATGTATTTGTTTTATTAATAATAACATATTAATCAATTTACTGATTTAACCTTATTTATAAACATATAAAACATACATATTAATGTCCATTAATGTCCATTATCATTAATGAAAGCATAATTTCCATGTAAAGACTTCTATAATTAAAACCAAAATCATTTAAGCCATTTTACTAATAGAACACATATTTGTCGCTTTTTGCAATTTAGTCCTTTTTATCGAATTAACTATTTAATCGGTAAAAATTCTTTACGATACTTTCACACAGTAATTCTATCATGCTGTAAAACTTATAAAACTAATAAAAATAATATTTTAACTCGGTTAAGTGGTCTTGAAACCACTTGTTCCGATCAGACTAAAAATTCAGCTATTACATCACAAGAATCTAAGGGGGATTAGGTGGGGGCGGAGGTTGTTAAGTAGCCGAATTCATTCGAACGAATTCTGTGAACCACTCATTCATCATTTGGAAGAAGGCTTGCTTTGCCTCTCCCTCGTGGCTACTAGTTATAGGTCTAGAATCTGATGGCATTGCATCATGAGTAGGAGCGGGTACATTACTTTCAACATCGTAAGCTACAGCTCGTTTGAGATCCATTTACTATACAAAAACACATTTCATTTGTCAGGAGTCATCACACTATCACAGTTCATATATATGACATGTATAGCTAGACTCTCACATCTACGTTAGTCCTAGAATCAACTAAATCATAGCTCTAATACCAACCAAATGTAACAGCCCTAACCCGTATCCATCACTGGACTAGGGTTAAGAGGAATTACTGAACATTTCAGAACATTTCATAAACATAATTTATACATCATCACATCATAGCAATACATACTCAAATAGTCCCTTTAGAAGGTCTACGAGACCTTAAACATGCTTTAGGAAGGGGTCAGGACTAAACTGAACACATACAAGATTTTCTGAAACTTAACAAAATTTTCAAAGTTACAGAGGTCACACGCCCATGTGGATAGGCTGTGTGCCTCACACGGCACTAGACACACCCGTTAGTCTAGGACATGGCGAAATGGGGCATACATTCTGAGTTAGATCACACGACCAAGGGCATGCTCGTGTGCCAGGCCGTGTGAAATCTAGAGGGTATATGACTTGGGTCACATGAACAACCATAAGACCATGTAGTGGCCCGTGTACCCTTTTGAAATGGCCCACATGCCCGTGCATCAAGCCTTGTGCTAGGCTGTGCCAAACCTGTAGGGTATACTAACTTAAGCCACACGGCTTGCCACACATCCGTATGTCAGGCTGTGTGGTGTGCCTAGGCTCAATTCGAATTGATCCTCGAGCAACACGACAGAGACACAAGCCCATGTGGGCAAAAATAGACCATTTGCAAGGCCAAATTGCCACCCTTAAAGGTCATCCCTACAAGTACAAAACCAAACATAATTCACACAACATTTTCAGCCAAATTCAACACCAAAACATGTAACACCCCAAACCCGGCCTAGATGTTATGGCCAGATCTGGTGTGTCACATGGACAGTGAATTACACCTCATTCCTCTATTAATAAATTTAGGGTGACTTAGCAAAACCATTTTATGTTTTGAGAAAAAGAAGGTTATTTAATTTACAAAAACCTATCCACTATCAGTTTGAAGTTCACTTTTTAAGAGATCTAGTTAGTGTCGTTATTATTATGTTATCTAATTGTCACGTGAGGATTGTTTTGAAAATGTTGGTTAATTTTGAAATAAAAATCCACGCAAACTTAATTTATCACTTTTAAATAGGTAATAAATAAATAAATAAGTAAACCGAATAAAATAATTATCGAGCGGCCTTATTACAGATTAAAAACCCAAAACTACTGAATACTAAAATAGGTAACTTAAGAAAAATAATAAAACCAGAAAGCAGTCCACGTGGCCACTCCGAATCCCTCCAGATCCAAGTCCCCTAAGGTTGGGGTTCACTTCCATGGATGAAAAGGAAAGAGGGTGAGTTTGTGAAAACTCAGTGTGTAAGCTAACCCAACCAGAGTCCAGATCAGTACAAGCTTAACGGGCCGAAGCCCTATTTAGGTACAGTGTTAACTAGACCTTAGCCCTATCCAAAAAATAGTAATTACTGGGCCTTAGCCCTATTCAGAATACAGTGTAGGCCTTAGGCACATTACAGTAACAAAGTAGTATTTTATGCATGGATGCAAACCCAAGCCCAATCCAGCCCTACACACCACCAGTACCAGCCCTACACACCATGTGGGGAATAACTCAACCCACCCAGCCCTACACACCACAGTTGCAGCTTAGCTACTTAATCAGATAACGTGGCCAAGCCACTAAAATAGTAAAATGAGGCAAGGCCTGTAGCACCCCAAACCCAGCCTAGACGTTACTGCCAAGTCTGGTGTGTCACATTGAAGTGTTTTTCGAAAACCATGTTTTCATTGAAAACCCTTCGTAATGTTTAGAAACTTTTACCGGTAAACTTGTATAAAACCTTTTTTTTCCAAAACGTGATTCATTGTAATAATCAAAACAACTTTGTAAAATCTTATGGAAAAATTGCAAAAGCTTGTAAACCTTTGTAGTTGCGGAAACATGTTATTATAAAAAAAAAGTTTAAGCATCGGAAAAATTAGACTTTCTTTGTTATGGCTTAAAGTGAATGGATACTACGCACCAGGTAAGATTCAGGAGAAGAGGAGGTGAGTCATTTAGACTGCTTAAGTACCAAGCTCTTCCTAGATCCAATCCTAGACATGCACACATCCATTGCCACACTTTAACCTTATGACTTGTCCATGAACAACAAATTAAGTTTAAATGTATTTAAGATATTTATTTATGAAAACATTTATGTTGCGGAAGCTTTGCTCTGTTTTCGAAATATTTTGAAAACAGGTAACTTTTATAAAAATACACCGTAGAGCTAACTGATTTCAAAACGTTTTAAACGATGTCCTACTTAAGCTAAAAACAATTAAAGAATTAAAGAATCAAAAACCAAAATAAAATAAATAGAGCGGCCTTATTACAACCCAGAAACCAAAATTAAGTAAACTAAATAAATAATAAAATGAAATAATTGAAAACCAAAAATTTAATCTTCGTGGCCACTCTGAATCCCTCCCAGCTCCAAGTCCACCAACTAGGGCTCACCTGCATGGATGGAAAGAAAGGGGGTGAGTTTGGGAAACTCAGTGTGTAAAGAATGCCCATCCAGAGCCCAAGTTAGCTCAAGCGCACTGGGCCGAAGCCTATCCAGTCACAATGGTAACTGGGCTGAAGCCCTATCCAGATACAGTAAACTGGGCCATAACCCTTTTCAGATAACAGTACGGCCCATAGGCCTATTTCAGAATAGAACAGATATTAACATGTATGCAAACCCAACCCAGCCTAAATCCAACTGCTACACTCCACCCGTACCAGCCCTACACACCATGTGGGGAATAACTCAACCCACCCAGCCCTACACTCCACAGTTGCAGCATAGTTGCTCAGATATCAGTAAGTTGCGGCAAAGCATCCAGTACGTGGTCAAGCTACTTTCAGTACTTTCTCCATCAATATCCCAGTCCCATGCAACAGATAATAATGACATGGCATGCAGTAAACAATAACAGTAAAACATGTATTTTGGTCACACTTAGCCCTAGGTATATAACAGTCATTTTGCTCCTGTAAAATAGTAATTTTCCACCACCAAGGGTTATTAGTAACTTTATCAATTTTTAGGGTTTTCATGCATATTACAGTCCTTACTAATCCATTTGTCATCACACTAATCTATTTAACTTAATTTATCAGTTTTAGCCATTGGGCCTTAAAACCCCTAATAGGCCCTACGGTGTCTATTAGCAAATTAAGCTCGTTTAGTTCAAATTTTATGATCAATTTACCAATTTAAATGATTTTGAACCTACAGTCTATCAGTACACATTATTTACCTATTTTCATCCATATGGGCCTGTAAGCCCATTGGGCCCATTTTTAGCCCATCGAGGCCCAATTACCGAAGTGCACGAAATTTCACACACGACTAACTTACCACTTTGCAATTTCAGATCTAACATTTCCTAAACATCTTGTGAGCACTCGCACACTCACAAGCCCACGAAATGCCAGAATTTCAGCATTTCAGCTTTTGCCGAATTGAACTATGAGAGAGTGTTCGATACGCACCTGTTTCGCGATGACTACTACTGAGATCCCCCACGATGTCCTACAATCGATTACCACAATTCTTAGATTGCAAATCTACAACAAACAATCCCAATATTCACTTACCCATATTCGGCCAATGCCTCTAAAGCTTTCAAAATCTTACCTTTGCCGAAAATCGATGACTAGATCTAAGTCTAGTTGTTCCAAAGATCTAAGCCTTTGATCAATCACCTCTAGTATACACTAATCACCAAAAGAAATCATTGGTTAATGACCCTTAGAGCCCTATGCCTAAATCAACAACCTCCCTAGATTTTAAGGACTTCAGCTTTTTCTAAATTGTAAAATAATGTAGATCTGGGATAACGAGTACTTAGCATAGTTTCTCCTTATGTCCCTACTCAAACCTAATGCAGATCTATCCCCTAAACGCTAGCAAAACTCAAATCTTAGAGATCTAAAGATTCAGCTATGAGCTTCTATGGTTATGGCAGTTTCAGCTTTTTGACTGGTGAAGAAGATGGTGATTTGAGGTTATAATCTTGGAGTAGTGTTGCCGACAGGTACTAAGGGTTTAGAGAAGATGGACTTTGATCAAAAGGAATGAAAAGAAAAAAAGGAATTGGCTTGGAGAAATTGGCACAAGAAGTAAGTTTTTGGGATTTTGGCTTTTATGGCAATTGGCTATGGTGGTTTTGTGGAGGATGAGATCGACAGAGAAGGCGAGTAAGGTGATAAGAAGGTTTCGGCTAGAATAGAAAGCAAAAAGGAAGAAAAGAATGGATGAGAAGAAGAGGAAGAAGAAATCAGCACAGAGGAGAAGGAATCTACGTTTTCGGCTTTTGTGAAAACTTAGAGAAGGATAAATGAAAGTGAAAGCTTTCAGATGGCTAACCCTAATTCTCCAAGATAGAAAAAGAAAAGAACCTAACCCTAATATCAACTAAAACAATCGGCCCAACCTCCCTAAGGCCCTTGCCGAAATTCATTTAAGTGATCACATGTCCGGCACATGCCTAAAAACTAAAAAGTAACAATATGCTTACCTTGCAACTTGAACCCTAGACATTTAATTCCTTTCTAGGCGCCACTTTTTTATGAACTTAGGGGCGCCACCTTGCCATGTTGCCAAAGCTCTTCTTGTGTCATAATTTACAAAGTTTTTCTTAAAAGCCCACTTAACCAAGTCTCCTATTCACTTAAAAACCAAACTTGATATTTTATCTGGTTTTAACTTAGGCTTGGGCCTTATAGAGGCCACTAACACATCTAAACTCTATTCCAATATCCAGAACACCAAAATTTTAAAATTCACCAAAAATCACAGAAACCCAAAAAATTCTAAAAATCAGGACGTCATCTAAATTACTCAAGCTGTCTTCTATCTGAACCCAGACGCAAAGCCCAATTCTTCTAGGCCCAAATTCAGGGTGTTACAAGGCCTCTAACAGTATACGTGGCATTGCCACTTAGCACTTCCTCCATCAAAACCCAATCCCATGCAACAGTATATAATTATGACATGGCAAACAGTGAACAAATATAATTTAGCGTACAAATCAGTCAACTTAACCCTAGGGGGTAAAATGGTCTTTTTGCACTTAGGGGTAAAACAGTAATTTTCCACCCTTATAGGGGTATTTCAATAAATTTTTTAGTTTTTAGGGTTTCATGCCCATTACAATTTGTTAACAGCCCTAACGTCATCCAAGCAATTTATTTGGTCCATTTTATTACTAAAGAGTCATCAGGTCATAAAACCACTAATGGCCCAACAGTGTCTACTAGCTACTACGGCCCACTAAGTCCAAATTTTACATTCGTTTTTGTAGATTTAACAGTCAGACTACTAGAATATGCTTACCGCTCATTTTCACCCATATGGGCCCGTAAGCCCATTGGGCCCAAATTCAGGCCTTCGAGGCCCAATCCACCAACATGCACGAAAACGCGCACATATCATTCTTACCGTTTGCAATTACCCATTTTATCGATTCAAACCAACCTACGAGCACTCGCACGCTCGCAAGCCCTCGAAATGCCAGAATTTCAGCATTTCGGCTTTTTGGCTTTTACCGATCTAGTCTACTAGTGGGTGTCGATTACACACCTATTTGCGTACTACGTCGAGATCCACACCGAATTAGCCTACAATCATTTTAACCACTCTGTTAACTAAAATCCAACGAAATCAATGAAATTGGCAACCTACCATATTCGGCCAACACCATCTAAAGCTCTTAATCACATACCTTTGCCGAGATCTACAACTAGATCTAGATCTAGATTGCTCCAACGGTCCTAGTCTCCTGTGGTCCTTGATAGATAGCCTTTTTTCCACACTAGATCACAAGAAAACTGAAAGAAAAGACTAATATCAATCTTAGCCAAAAAATTGACAACCACCCTAAAGGGTTAGGGGTTTTCGACTTTTCTTGAATCACCAAGTTACGAAAGAAAAGGGTTTTGAGTACTTACCAATGCTTAATTTTTCCAAAGAAGAGTCCCCAACTATTACCCTACCCCAGATCTATTGTAGATCTAATCAAAACGTGAGAAAAAGATTGATCTAAGTGGTTCAACTCTTGGAAACCCTCTAGAGTGTATGTCAGCTTCGGTTTTGAAAGAAAAGGTGAAAGGAGTAGAAGAGTTTATGGAAGAAGAGGAGATGATTGGCAGAGAGGGATGAGAGGTTTTGAGGTTCGTCTCTTGAAAGAGTAGCAATGAGAAGAAGAAGTACGGCCAAAGGAGAAATCAACAACTATGGATTCGGGTTCCGGCTTTTGAAAGAAATCAGCTAACAAGGCTTTGAGAAAAGGGGTTACTTTAATTAGTGGAGCAAAGGTGAAGAAGAAAAGAAGAGAGTGAAGAGAAGAGATAGATGCTTGATTTGGCTAAAGAAGAAAGAGATGAGGGATTCGGCTCTATGTAAATTGGCAAAGGAGACCACTCAATTTCGGGATTTCAGCTTTTAGAATAAAAGGGAAAGAGGAGGGAAAAGAAGCAAAGTGAATCGAATGGGAAACACCACTTTGAACCTTACCTAATTGACACCAAAAACTTGCCCAAAACAAAACCTAAAAGGAACCAAAGAGGGGTATTCGGCACACTAAGACTACACTTGCCAAAAGTGCAAGTTCCAAAATCTACTTGCCGAAATGTTCCTCCAAGACCCCCACAATCAACCAACTCTTGTTCCCTCTTAAAAATCCTAGATTTTCTCCCCTTAACCCTCCTTGAGTCAATCCCATGAGCACTTCAAACTCCTCCCAACAGAGTTTCACTTGGAGTCCACCACATGCCTTACACATGCATTTAAAAAAATAAATCAACACATTGCTACTCATGGATTCAAACCTTAGCTCTTGCACAGTCTCTACACGCCACCCCTTGTGTCTTAAGTGGCGCCACCTTGCCACTTTAACACAAGCTTACTTGTGTCTTAATTTACCAACATTTTTTTAAAAGCCCACTTAGTTAGAGCCCCTTCTCCCTTAGGTCTAAAATTTTAAAATTCTACCAGGTTTTAACTTAAGCCTAAGCCTTCTAAAGGCCCATTAACACACTCAAAACATAATTTAGCACATCCAGACAAGCAAAAATTAAATTCAAGCAAAATCTCAGAAATCCTGAAAACTAGGGCGTTACATTTTTGATAATCTGTCTCTGATCTCAAAAATCAATTTTCACCTTTCTCTGATATTTTAACTCAAATTAACCTTGTGAGTTTCTGTTTCTAAATTGCTCTTAATATTTATAACACAATACAAAATTTACCTTTCTAACAATTTGAATCACTTCCTAAATTTAACTATTAGTATTGGAGTGACACATAATAACATTCAGTAATCTCGTACTCAAGGCTTACTATAACTTTCTTCTGATGTTATAATACAAATCTCAAATTTCAACCATAACCAATGAAAATTTGGGCTCTGTATAAACTAAAAACCTCAGGATAAATAACTCAGATAACCCATCAATAGAAAAACTTGGTCATGCTGAAAAAAATATACATAAACTTCCTCGAGTAATCAACCATAGCTCACATACCCTTTACCCTTTTGATGATAATACTAATTCTATTGTACAATTCTTCGAATTATCATTGCATTTCCACACAGATATCAATACTGACTGTAATAGCTTTTAAGATACTAAAAAAATCAACTTTAACTCTTTGAAAGTTTAGACATCAGGTTCAAAATCGGGTACATAGCATATCTTACGCTTACTAGTGTAACTATTTCTGAGTATCCTCCATCTCTTTACTCCTCCAGTAGATAGATAATTATCATTGTGTCAAGCTTCATATCTATTGCATAATCTCTTTGCTCAATTTAGACTGAATCATAACAAATACTTCGATCGTCAATTTCTTCAGCTGTTTATAACTTTACTAGCATGGATTTAAGCCAAATTAAACTTCATATAATGAGAACTCTAGTAATCAGACAACTTGGGTTGGCAAAATCATACCTCAAATGTAACGCTTTTGATGTGTATATATATATAACTCTGTATCATAACTTCTAGAATAGGTACTCTTCACTCAATTCGTTTATCCATTTATACATAAACAATCAACATTTAATTCTGGAACTGTAAATAATTCTAACATATATATAACTCAATCAAACTGCTCAACTGAATTGGTTTTGACTAATAAATAATAACTTTTCAAGAACTGCTCTTCTTTATGCTGTCATTATATCTCAGACATACATTCTATCATGATCGCTTCAAAAAGCTAATCACATATCATTATCATTGCATAACTCAAAAGAACATCACATTCGGTCTTTAACTTGCTGATACATGTATCAAGATCATTTAAAAAAAAATCATTACCTCGATCTAAGTTGAACTTCTTATCACTCACATTTTGCCAAAGCCACTTTCTCTTCAAATTCATTCAGCTAAAAAATCGCGGTGCCATAATAAGACTAACTTCTCAATTACTTTAGTAAATGACGTCCCAGCTCTGTACTTTCATTATCAGGTCCGACCTCATATTCGTAAATAGAACATTTCTTGCTATTATCTTATGGCTAATACTTTCAATAGTAATTTATTAAGAAACCCGAGATAACAAAATCTCAGAACACAGAGCTATACAGAATTTCTGAAAATCACTTCTCATGTAGAACAGTTAAGGTCTCGATAGCATCTTAGAAAATTTCCAAAAAGGAAAGATAATACTCACAAGCATTAAAATCAACTATAATAGAAACCATATAATTTTCCTTTATATTTACCAAACAATAGCTAGTAGAATACGATGCTAACATCATACGGACCTTACCGTCAACTTTCCATCTACACACTGGAGCAAAAAACCAAAATAGATAGAGCAATATCAATCACAACTTAAGCAAACTACAATGCCTTCATCTGTCTATATATTTAATTGACATCCTCATACAGTAGGAATTTCATCTGAAATCTTACAGATATAAATATATATACCACTGAAAACAAATGTACACATATAATAGTTGAAAGAAATTTCTAAAATTTTCTCAACCAAAAACTCTGCATTCAGCTATTAATGCAGCTAAATCATTATTCCTCTGTCTAATTCTTTCATTACTGAATTCACATTATCTCATTAAAAATTAGAATTTATTCAGAAGAAAATGAAGCAATCATATACCTTACACATCATACTTGAATAAGTGCATCAGCTGAACCCAACTTTTCTCTAACTATAACGTTTTTGAATCCAGATGATCTTCATATTAACGTGGCATCTTTTCTGTAACTGTATTCATTTGCTAAATCATTCTCGACTCTAATTATGTTGTCAATTAATCTGCCACTAAACTCTTTAGTTTTTCACTTGTAAGCCTATTCAGTCTGAATTTCATGTAATCTCTCTCTGAATACCTTGTTGAACAAGGGGTGAGGTTGTAACACCTTTGATTTACCTCGTATATACTCATGCATATAACTTAACACTCATCAATATATAATATTATCACAATTATACAATTTGCTTCAAGCAACTTAGCATACACGTTCATAATACAAAGATTTCCTGATCATCTTATGCAAACTCGTGCACTTATACATGCATTCATGAATCTCAAATAATATTACTCATAACATTCACTTAACTTCTCTAATTATACATATAGCATCATACAAATGTCAATTTAACATGAACACTTATCTCAATATAAACTTTCCTTTCATCTTATCTCATGTTTCATATTTCTCAAACAGTCCTTATTTGCAGTCTATTTATTTTCACATAAACATCATGAACTATTATTCTTACCTTTTATGAGCCTCAACTCATCATAAACATACTGTCTGTACTATCAAACTTAGCTCGGTTGGAGTGCACATCTATCTGACAAAACATTTTGCATTTGGGTCAGGAGTCGTCATACACGGTTCAATATGGCATGTATAGCTAGACTCTTAATCATGTTAGATAGTCAAAGAACCAACTAAACTCTTGCCCTGATACCAATAAATGAACACCCCTTACCCGAGACCGTCGTTGAAGTCGAGCACGAGGCGTTACCAGACTTATCTTACTAATTCGGGGCATAAAAATTTACTTTTAAAATTAATTCACTCACATTCATCCAATATATCCCTAAAAAGGGCCCTCGAGGCCCTAAAAACATGGAATTGAAATGGTTCTGGACCAAACCAGGAACATTAAAATTTTTCTGATTACTTACACAAATCAAAACAATTTATTTTACTATTCATAATAAAACTCTCCACCTGCATAACAGTCACAAAATTAATTATAACTTAAGTGACAAAACTCAAAATTTAAATCTATAAATTTTCCCTAAAACTATACTCACATATCTTCTTACCATAATTTTTTTAGAATTTTCAGCTTGGCCAATTAGTACAGTTTATTCAATAAATATTCCCCTATTTTGTAGTCTAATAGACCTGACCTCTCTTCACTATAAATTGATTATCTCATTTTACAGAATTCAGATAATGTTTCTGTTTGCTTCTAATGAACATAGACTCACTAAGGAATACATACATATAAATTATACATCAAAAATTCTTTTTGTACAATTTTTGGTGAAATTTTAAAATTGGAACAGGGGATCACAAAGTCACTCTAAATCAGTCTCTTGAGAGTTTAAATATCTCAAAATACAGACTTCCTTTGCTTACTCTATTTCATTCTAATGAAAATAGACTCAATAAGCTTTAATTCTATATCTTATTCACTATTCAATTCCATTTCTACATTTTTTACTAATTTTTCAAATTCACGTCACTACTGCTATCCCAAAACTATTTCATAACCAACTTTTACTCTTTCATAATTTCTTTGCATTAAACCTCATTTAGGCATACATAACATCAACACATGTTCTTATTTAGCCAATCATAAGGACATACACACAAAATGGCGAAGTCCCTATACATGCCATAACTGAAAACATTTTAATGAAAATACCCAATTGGTAACTTGATAGTCGAAAGTGTGAAGCGATCTCTGACAACCTCCAACTCGAGCTTGTTTGATAAAACTCTGGAACAGAGGAAAGGAAAGAGGTAAGCTTATAAATCTTAGTAAGTTCACATGTAAAATAATAGGCATTAGTAATGAATTTATCTTATTATTAAGCTTTCATAATTTGCATAAATAATGTTAAGTTCTTACTTTCCCATCTTGCTCATTAGTAACCTTACCAAAGGCTCAGAATAATAAAAAAATACCTTACTTAATAGCTTGCTTATGTACCTGCTACATCTCACTTAACACATTAATACTCTCTCATAATATATAGGCATATTGGTAATCATGTCACAAAGCATCATAAGTATAATCAAAAACTTATCACTTACTTAATACTTGAATAAACTCATTAAAATACTTTTAATATCATCAACTTATAACCTCAATATTAATAAGCATTATGTACATACCTGTGTTCTTTCCTCGTGATCTTATCTTGTCATCTCTTTGACTTACTCTTTGGATTACTCAAGTACCTTTCCTTTTGAAATTTACCATTGCCATGTCTTGACATGGTCTTACATGGTATCCTCGCCTTATGTACTTACCAATGTCATGCCTTGGCATGGTCTTACATGGGATCCTTGCCTTATATACTCACCAATGCCATGCCTTGGCATGGTCTTACATGGGATCTTTGCCTTATAGTAACTTATCAATGCCATGTCTTGACATGGTCTTACATGTTTTCCTTGCCTTGTAAAACTTACCAATGCCATGCCTTGGCATGTTCTTACTTGGTATCCTTATCTTATGTTGCCATAGGTCAACCATGGTTTTTTTCGATCAATTCTTCCTTAATTGCCATGTTATAAACATGGACTTTGAAATATTAATGTCTTGGCAATTCATAGCTAAAACATACTTGCTCAAAATTCTCAAAGTCAGTGACATAACTCAATAATAATAATAGCAACAATTTCATAATAATAAAATGCCACTCAACTTACATACTTACATTCTTAATCTCATCATATCATCAATTTATCTTACTTTCCTAAAATTATGCTATTCGATACTTTCTATATCTTATACAAAGCCACATTACCACTATGGTCTTATATGTAAACTTATTCGAATTCTCACTTTTAATGACGAATCATTGTTGAACATTTCTCAATTATTATCATTATATTCAAAAATCAATACTCAAACATTTATAACTAATATATCAATTTAGCATTCAAACATGCTTAATTAAATGCTTATTAAACACATGAACTTACCTTAATACCAATACGACCATTTTGACTAACTTTCACGATTTTCAGTTTTTCTCCCGTTCTAGGTCCAAATCTCATTTTTTGGGATCTAAAACATCATATTTCACTTATTTAATCAATGTACTAATAATTTTGGACCTAAAACATATTTTTAAAACTTTACATTTTTCCCCTAAGCTTTTGTATATTTACACTTTTGCCCCAAAGCTCGAAAATAAATTTTTATTCAATTTTTTGCATTTTAGGCCTAACTGAACCATTTCATAAATATGACAGCCAACAATTCTCATTAAAACTCACACTTATGACCAATTTTATAACTTTTATGATTTAGTCCTTTCAGACGTTTTCGTCGAAATTCACTTGGCAAAAATCGTTTCTCTAACCATAAACATGCATATTCTACCCTAATTCATCAAAATGCACAATTATTCATCATGGGTCAATTTTTGAAATCAAACCCTAGCTTAAATAAATGGTAGAAATAGAGAAATCATGTTACCAGGATTTTAAAAACATAAAAATCATTAAAAACGGGGCTAGAACGGACTTAAAATCAAGCTTGGAAGCTTGAAAAACCTAGCCATGGCTTCTCCATGCTATATTCAGCCTTAAGGAAGAAGACGAGCAAAATTTTGCTTCATTCTCCCTTTTTAATTCTTTTAAATTACTAAATGACCAAAATGCCCTTAAAGACTTTTCTTTCAAATTTGTCTTATTCATGCCCATTTTTGTCCAACTATTTAACCAATGGTTTAATTACTATTTAAGGACCGTCAATTTAAAACTTCATAATAATTAGACACTTCTAACATATGGAACTCAACTTTTGCACTATTTACAATTTAGTCCTTTTGACTAAATTGAGTGCCCAAACGTCAAAACTTTTGAATGAAATTTTCACAAAATCTTTTCATGAAATTGTAGATCATAAAAATATAATCAAAATAATATTTTTCTTATCGGATTTGTGGCCTCGAAACCACTGTTTCGACTGGGCCCAAAATCGGATGTTACACATGCAGAATGTCATGTCAAAATCTTATACATGTATGCAACATGTCATAGTCAATCACAGTCATACATACATATCATAGGCAAATCAGTCATGTTACCTCAAGGGGCAAAATGGTCATTTTTACCCTATAGGGGCAAAATGGTCATTTTCATCAGAATGGGTAAGGTACACTTACTGACCCATCAAAAGGTCCACAGCCGTCTCGAGTGACTCATGTAACCTCAACAAACATAACATTGTGAATGGGCCCAAGCCTATTATGCAGCCCATGTGGGCCCACATGCCTGTGTGGCCGACTAAGCCCAGAAACAACCTTAGCCATGTGTGCGACAAAGCTGGGTCCAATATTCCCACATGTCCGTGAGACTTACCCGTGTAGGGCTCACGAGCCCATTGGGCCCACACGGCCCATTTTGGCCCAACGTGGCCCAAGAGAGCCCAAGCCCATGAGGTTGCTCAAGGTGGCCTTTATAGTCTTTTACCCATGATTGTGGGCTCGGATCACCACACGTACGATCGCACGCTCACGTGGCATCAATCACCAAGTTTTCGACTTTTTAGCTTTCTGGCTTTTTTAGTTCTACAGTTAAAACGGTATGAGTACAGACAGTTTTTGGCTTTTCTCTAACTATTGATTATAGGGTACTGTTACACACCTGTTACAAAAAATGCTAAACGCCCACAAGCACTAACACTACAGTCATACAAAGCTTCCCATTAGGCACTTGACAAAAGGCCAAACACCATCACACACTTCATTGAAATCACACTTGATACTCATCTCAATTGAAAAAGTGTGGTTTGTCCACTTAATTGTTGTCGAAGGTTGAACACACATTCCTCACTAACCAGTTGCATCACCAAAGAAGTTTATTAAAGATGATTGTACCGTCTCATGATCCGAATCCATAGATAAACTAATTGCAACCACAAGACTATAACCAAAGAATATTAAATAATTAGCCACACTAACCAATTCCCCAATCATGGATAGCTTGGGCCAAGAGAACCACTTACCGAAACTAGGCTAGGAAAGGGAAGCAGTGATATTCAGCTAACCAAAGTATACCCTAAAAATCCAAGCACAAGATCACGCACTCCCTAAGAATGATGTATTCGGCTAATCCCCAAAAGAGACAAGAAAAGAACTTTATAAGAGAGAGTTAGGGACAGAGAAATGGCAACTGAGAATTATTAAAGAAAAGAGAAGAAGTCCAAAACACTTACCGAATGGGAAAGGGGATGAAGTATTCAGCCTTCCTTATAAACAGATAGAAAAAAAAATCGAGAACCCAAAGGGAAAGCATCAGTCAAAACTAAAACCACTAGTGCAAGAGAGCAGAAAGGGAAGTCGATAACTCGAGGTCGAAAAAGAGAAACAAAACTGAAAGTGCGGTGGGAGTAGAGAGTATTTGGCTGTCAAGATGAAGAGAAAAGTAAAAGGAAAACTAGAAGCAGAAAAAAAGGAAATGTTCAGCCAAGGTTAAGAAAAGAGAAATTAGTCCTAGAGAAGGACAAAACTAATTCGTAAAATACTTGAAATGCAATATTTGGCCACAAGAAAAGGAAAACGAGATAAAAACAATGCTAAAGGTTAACCAAAGGCACAATTCGACACACCAAAAATCTGTAGAGCACAAAACAAAAGGCCAAAACCAAAACAAGGAGAAGAGAAGCGCACCTAAAAACCTTCTAGCCAAATTTCCAAGTAGCTAAAGTCCAAATTCGGCACTAACATCTCCCAACATCAAATCTCTTATTTTTCTCCCAAATTCTCTCCATAACAACTCACCAACTACCTATCCAAATCCGCCTTTTTCCTCCTTCAATTACTCCATGACTCATTCAAATTCCTACCTACAGAGTTTTAGTCAAACTCCACTTCTCATGCAGCAAGGAACTAAAATAATTACTCCCTTACACATCATGAGACTCAAACTCGAGCTCCCTTGCATCCTTAATCACCCCATTGTCACTGGATTACAAGCTCATCTTGTATCATTTTCTAACCAATTTAACTTAAGAAGCCTACTATCCAGAACCGGGGGTTTTTATTCACTTAAACTAAAAATTTTGCTAAAGCTTAGGTTTGAGCCTAATACTTCTCAAACACTCCTAAACACTCCTAAATCACTTAACCACTGAAGCAGACATCCATTTATGCCATTTTCTTGCACAACTAAATATTCATGTGTCGTCTCCTGACTGTTCCCTTACTCAAGGCCCAATACTTGTAGGCCCAAATTCAGGGCGTTATATTATAAGTACAAAAATGATATGTGAACATTATGGTAAATGTAGTATATAATTTGTTCAATTGGTTGATTGATTTATGGCTAAATTTAGCAAATGTTTAGTAAAATTTGATTGTTTTGTTTTAGGTGCCTTTAAGGCATATTGGTTGTATGGATAGATGTCATTTTGATTAAACAACATTATGCATATTTTATATACATTTTTGAATGTTTGAAATAGGTACAAATGGTTTGTATGTGTGAGCACGTTTAGGGTGAATGAAATGGCTTGAAAATGGATTATTTCTCTTCCACACGGCCTAAGACAAGGGCGTGTGTCTCAGCCGTGTGTCACACATGGTCACGTGACACGGCCATGTGTCTCCTGTAGATTTTTATAAGTTGTATCAAGAGTTACAGGGCCTAGTACATGGGGATGCGGCTTGGCCGTGTAACCCAAGTCAGACAGTTACACGTGTTGGGACATGGCCATGTGTCCCTACTTCGAATACCCAGATGGCCTGAGAGACGGGCGTGTGTCTCAGTCGTGTGGCCCCTGTAGTATGAATTTTTTTTTCATTCTTTTTCCATAAAGTTTTAAGTATTTTTGATTTAGTCTCGAATCATTTCTAAAGTGTTTCTAAGGCCTCAAAGGCTCAAAAAAGGGATGTTATGCATGTGTTTGAATGGAATATGATGTGTTTCATAAATGATTGTTATTGAATGTTTTAAGTTAAAAGTCTCTGGTAATGCTCCATAACCCTATTTCGGCGATGGGTGTGGGTTTAAGGTGTTACATGTGAGAACTATTAGATTAAGAAATTGTCTGACTGGGTGTATCGTGTTGAAATGCTCTTGTATTGTTGTGAAAAAAGAAAGAAGGAATCCAAAGTTTGTGTATTGATTCTAGACAGTTAAATATAATTATCCCTTATAGCTAACTTGTTTAATCAATTGAAAGGACTCCTTATTCTTATGAAAAAATACTTCTAATCAGGTTATTATTAGCTTAGAGTTATGAATCAGATGTATTGAAGACAACTTTCAAACATTGTATAGACATTATGAGTTTTTGATAGTATTGTGTGGGTTAATGAATCTAAAAGATAAAGTTTTTCAGCCATATCAAGATGTTACGAAGTTCAGTAAATGTGAAGTTCTGACTCTAAAAAGTAGAAATTCTCAAGACAAGAAATTTTGAATTAGAGGTATCCACATTGATTGGAATAAAATTTTAACAACTATAACTCAGAAGCCTTTGATGAATGACATTGAAGTGTATTGTTTTCCTGAATCGGTTGATATTACAAACTATTTAAAGAAGACTTTCTAGCTAAAATTGTACTGATAATAATTTTGCTGCAGAAAGATGTTATGTTTGTTCATTAGATATTGTCATAGAGTTTCAAACTATTGAAAGTGAAAGATTTTTGTGTTTATTATTAGAGATGGCGAGAATCTATGCTTTGAAACTAATTTCGTGTGCAGAGAGCTTCACACTTGAAAGAGATAACTTACATAAAGTTCATAGGTACATCTATATTATTCATCCAGACAATAATGAAATGTATAGTAAATAAAAATCAGATGTATTAATGGTTGAGTATGAAAGAAATATTTCAGAGCATGTGATAGAATGTTTGATATGTGAGTAAGCTAAAGCCAAGAATCATATTCCAAGAAGTTAGTTATACCTTGTGATGATTTTCTTTTGTTTGAGTCTGGTACTCACTTAAAAAGGTAATTGGACGTTCATCACCTAACTAGTGAACAAACATAATTGATCATTTGGATATTAAAGAGAATATTATGATAGTAATGATCTGGTCCTCCTTATGTGATATCTCTTAATTACATAAAGCTATAGCTAGATTCGGTATGCAATGAAGAATCAATTAGAAGTTTTAACTCGAGAAGTTAAAGAATTGTGAAGTAAACGGGTATTGTTAGTAATAGTATTATGGCATCGAGATGTGAAAACCCTCTTAATAAGTTGGTTATTTATAGCCAAAGGAAGGTGTAGAGATTTTGGAAGATTTATGGAGGACAAAGGAATCGTTCACACCCATTAATGCAGGTATGCCACCTATTGGCATTGGAAAAGGTAAGAAATCTTCCAAATTTTCAAGATGGGAATATCTACCAATTATTATCCATTATGACAGAAGCCTTAGAAAGGAGAACTAGCCATAAGACTTGCAACGCCCTAATTTTCGGGATTTTTCAGGTTTCGTGAATTCTTGGTAAAATTTTGAAATTTTGGTGTTCTGAATATTAGAATTGTGTTTAAGTGTGTTAGTGGGCCTTTAGAAGGCCCAAGCCTAGGTTAAAACCTGGTAAAATATCAAGTTTGGTTTTTAAGTGAATAAGAGACTTGGTTAAGTGGGCTTTTAAGAAAAACTTTGTAAACTATGACACAAGAAGAGAATTGGCAAAGTGGCAAGGTGGCGCCACTAAGTTCCTAAAAAAGTGGCACTTGGGAAGGAATTAAAGGTCTAGGGTTCAAGTTGCAGGGCAAGCGTATAGTTATTTTTAAATTTTAGGCATGTGCCGGGTATGTGATCACTTAAATGAATATTAGCAAGGGCCTTAGGGAGGTTGGGACGATTGTTTTAGTTGATATTAGGGTTAGGTTCTTTTCTTTTTCTGTCATGACAAATTAGGGTTAGCCACCTTAATTTATTCTCTTCTCAAGTCTCACAAAGTGACCAAAAACACAAGCTTCCTCCTGTGCCGATTTCTCTTTTGCCTCATTTTCCTCCATTCTTTTCTTTTCCTTTTTGCTTTCTCTTCTAGCCAAAACCTTTTTATCACCTTATTCATCTTCTCTTTCAAATTTATCCTTCTAAAAACCCCCATAGCCGATTGCCATAAAAGCCGAAATCCCAAAAACTACCTTTTGTTGCCGATTTCTTTAAGCTAAATTTCCCCTATTTTCTTCATCTGTGGTGGCCGATTCTCTCACCCTTGGAACCCTTAAAACCTGTCAGCAACACTACTTCTAAACCACAACATTAAATCATCATCTTCTTCACCACTTAAAAAGCCGAAAACACCATAGATTTGGGAGCTTATAGCCGAAACTTGAGATCTCTAGGATTTAATTTCTGCAAGTGTCTAAGGGCTAGATCTATATCAGATCTAAGTAGAAGTAGAAGGGAAATCAGTGGTAAGTGCTCATTAACCCAGATCTATAAGTTATTTTGTAATTTAGAGAAAGCCGAAGTCCCTAAAATTTAGGGAGGCTGTCAATTGGGGCATATGACCCTAAGGGGTTGTATTAATCGGTTTCTTTTGGTGATTAGTGTGTTCTAGAGGTGTTTGATCAAAGGCTTGGACAAGTGGATCAACTAGATTTAGATCTAGTCACTGACTGCGACAAAGGTGAGTTCTCAAGGGCCTTTAATGGCTATGGCCGATTATGGTAAGGGTATATTAGGAATGGTTATTAATTGACTTGTGAACTAAAAGTTATGGAAATTGATTGTAGGATACTGTGGGAGATCTTATTAGCAGTCGTCGCGAAACAGGTGTGTATCAAACACCCGCTCATAGTTCAATTCAGCAAAAGCCGAAATACCAAAATCCCGGTATTTCGTGGGTTTATGAGTGTGCGAATGCTCACAACATGTTTAGAAATCATTAGATCTAAAATCACAAAGTGGTAAGCTAGTTGCGTGTGGAATTTCGTGTACTTCGGTAATTGGGCTCGATGGGCTAAAAATGGGCCCAATGGGCTTATAGGCCCATATGGGTGAAAACGGGTATTTAATGTGTATTGATAGATTGTAGGTTCAAAACTGCTTAAACTGATAAATTGAACTTAAAATCTGGACTAAATGGGCTTAAATAGCTAATAGAGACTATAGGGCCCATTAGGGGTTTTAAGGCCCGATGGCTAAAAATTGCTAGAACGAGTTAAATAAACTGCTGAGATGAAAATTGGGTTAATGATGACTAAAATCTATAGAAAACCCTAGGAAACTGATAAAATTACTGAAATACCTTTATAGGTAGAAAATTACTTTTTTACCCCTAGGAGTAAAATGACTGTTATACCCCTAGGGCTAAGTGTGACCAAAATAGATATTTTACTGTTTGTAACACCCCGAACCCGGCCCAGACATTATGGCCATGTCCGGCGTGCTACATCACCTAGACTATCCTACGCCGCCCTATTTACTAAGTCTGATGGTGAGTTTTGAAAAGCAATGCTTGACTTTTTTGGAAATTCTCGTTTTAATAACTATTCAACTTAATCTCTAATTCATTTGTTAAGTGATTCACTTTAACCTTATTATCTTACTTCGTCTCCTGTAATAACAGGTTGGTTAAGAAAACATCTGTTTAATTTTCGAAAATAATGTATAATTGTGGATGAAATAAAATAGTTGAAAGTCCCAAATAAAAACAGATATAGTGGCCTTATTACAACCCATAACAAAATAAAACCAATAGTAAAAGTAATTAAATTAATAATCCAATTAAAATACGAGTTCAGTCTTCATGGCCACTCTGAATCCCTCCCAGCAACCAAGTCACGATCTAGGGCTCACCTGCAAGGATGGAAAGAGAATGGTGAGTTTGGGAAAACTCAGTGTGTGCAGAACCCATCCAAAGCCCACACCGGCTCGAGCCCACTGGGCCTAAGCCCTAACCAGTCTCAGTCAGATACTGGGCCGAAGTCCTATTCAGATTACAGATACTAGGCCAAAGCCCTATAACAGATACTGGGCTGAAGCCCTATTCAGATAACAGTTTGGCCCATAGGCCCATAACAGTACAGTACAGTATAACAGTATGAATGCAACCCAATTAGGGAGACTACTCAACCCACCAACCGCTACACACCACCCGTACCAGCCAACACACCATCTGGGGAATAACTCGACCCACTTAGTCCACACACCACAGCCGTAGCATGGCTACTCAGATAAACAGTATACGAGGCAAAGCCCCTTTCAGTAACAGTACGAGGCATAGTCCCTTTCAGTAACGTGGCAGTGCCACTCACACTTCCTCCATTATAAAACCCAACCCATGCAACAGATACATATCATTGTATGCAGTAACAGTAACAGTCATATCAAGCAGTACAGTCAATTTTAGCCCTAGGGGTATAATGGTAATTTTATACTTAGGGGTAAATCAGTAATTTCTTACCCTAAGGGTATTTCAGTAATTTTGTTATCTTATTACAGTTTTTATTATTATTACATCCTCTACTATTACAGTGGTTATTACAGAAACTCATTTAATTCAATTTATCAGTTTTAGCACTTAGGCCCTAAAACCCCTAATGGGCTCTACCATGCCATTTTAGCCCATTAGGCCCATTTAAGCCTTAATATCCAATCCATTATCTTGTTTTAACGGTTTTTATGCTTGTAATCCATATTATTTCCTTTAAACCTATTTTTACCCAACTGGGCCCAAATTGCCCATTGGGCCCATATTTGACCCACCGAGGCCCAACTTACCGTAGCGCCCAAAATTTTGCGGTCAGCCCGCCTGACAGTGCCGATTCCAAAACCATCCTTCTCCTACCAACTTGAGAGCGTTCGCACGCTCACAAGCTCTTGAAATGCCAGAATTTTGGCATTTCGGCTTTTCAGCTTTTGCCGATTTGAGCATTGAAGGGTGTTCGAAACACACACCTGTTTTGCAGTTCCACTGACGAGATCTCCTATGCAACAGTTCCTACAACCCAATATCTACTTGATTAATCAATAGATCTACGGAAAACCAAAACCACAATCTCTTACCACATTCGGCCACACTCTTAACGGCCATGAAAACTTACCTTTGACGATTTAGGTGCACTAGATCTAGATCTGGTGATACCGATGCCTTCAACTCCTTGCTTGATCACCTTCCTCGCTAACTATCACTCAAAAAGAATAGAAATACCACTTTGAATTACTAAAAGTCCAAATCGACAATCCCCCTAACTTTAGGGACTTTCGGCTTTTCTAAAACATGAAATAATGTACAGATCTGAGGTATTAAGCACTTACCAATGATTTCTCTTCGATTTCTATGCAGATCTGATGTAAATCTGACCCTTAAACATTAGTAGAACCCTAACCTCTGAGATTTGCAAATTCGGCTATCTCCCTAAAACTATGGTGATTTCGGCTTTTCAACTAGAGAAGAAGATGGCGATTTAGGCTATGAGTTTGAGTGATGGTGTCGACAATGATGTGGCTCAAGGGGATGTAGTAATCGGCCACAACAGGTGAAAGGAACAGGGGTAATTTAGCTTAGAAAGATTCGGCAAAAGAAAGCAGTTTTCGGGATTTCTGGCAATTTGAGCAATCGGCTATGGTTGATTTTGAGAGGGATGAAAGCAAAAGAAAGAGTGGATCTGAGTAAGGAGGGTATTCGGCTAGGGAAGAGATCAAAGAGGAAAAAGAAAAGTGAAAAAAAATAATGGTAGAGGTGAAGAAGAAGAAATCGGCTAGAAGCTTTCTAGGGAGGCAAGTTTCGGCGTTTCTGACAGTAAAAGAGAAGATTAATTCCTAAGGTGGCTAACCCTAATTCTTATGACAGAAATTAGAAAAAGATATAACCTTAATATCACACTTGAGTAATCGGCCCAAGTCCCTAAAAGCCCTTGCCGAAATTCACTTAAGTTAGGCACATGCCCTGCACATGCTTAAAAATTAAAAAGAACACTACGCTTACCCTGTAACTCGAACCCTTGTCCTTGAATACCCACTTAGGCGCCACTTTTTTAGGAGCTTAGTGGCGCCACCTTGCCACTCTACCAAGGCTCCCTTTGTGACATATTTTACACGGTTTTTCTTAAAGGCCCACTTAACCAAGTCCCCTTTCACTTGAAAATCCAACTTAATATTTTGCCGGGTTTTAACTTAAGCTTGGGCCTTCTAAAGTCCCATTAACACATGTACATACATTTTCAACCTTCAGAACACCAAAATTTTAAAATTTCACTAAAATTCACAAAACCCGAAAAATCCCAAAAATCAGGGCGTTACACTATTACTGTTTACTGCATGCCATGTCATTATTATCTGTTGCATGGGACTGGGATATTGATGGAGGTAGTACTGAAAGTGGCTTGACCACGTACTGGAGGCTTTGCCTCAACATACTGATATCTGAGTAGCTATGCTGCAACCGTGGAGTGTAGGGCTGGGTGGGTTGAGTTATTCCCCACATAGTGTGTAGGGCTGGTACGGGTGGAGTGCAGCGGTTGGATTTAGGCTGGGTTTGGGCTTGCATACATGTTAATATCTGCTCTATTCTGAAATGGGCCTATGGGCCGTACTATTATCTAAAAAGGGCTAAGGCCCAGTTTACTGTATCTGGATAGGGCTCCGGCCCAATTAACACTGTGGTTGGATAGGGCTTCGGCCCAGTGGGCTTGAGCGGACTCAGGCTCTGGATGGGCATTCTATACACTCTGAATTTTCCAAACTCACCCCCTTCCTTTCCATCCATGCAAGTGAGCCCTAGTTGGTGGACTTGGAGCTAGGAGGGATTCAGAGTGGCCATGAAGATTAAATTTCTGGTTTTTAATTATTTTATTTCATTATTTATTTAGATTATTTTCATTTTGGTTTCTGGGTTGTAATAAGGCCGCTTTATTTATTTTATTTTGGGTTCTTAATTCTTTACATATTTAATTTGTTTTAACTTAAGAATTATATTGTTTAAATTGTTTTGAAATCGAATTTACTTGTTTCCAAAATAACACGATAAACGAATGTTTTCCAAACTAAATGCACTTTCCAAAGAGTATCAAAAGTCACGTTTTCATATAAACCTTTCACGATCGGAAGTAAATAGGACATTTATTAAATAAATCGGGAATTTCTCTTAAAATAACAAAAACGGTTTTGTAAAGCTCACCCTAATCGTAGTAACTAGGTACAAGGTTAGATGTAGGTGATGTGACACACCAGATTTGGCCATAACGTCTGGGTCAGGTTTGGGGTATTACATTTAGTGGTATCAGAGCCCGGTTGCAACAACTAGACTGTGGATCAAGTCCAAAAAGATTTTCAAAATCGTTTTTAAAACTGAAGTCTAAGAAGGGGTATTTCTGGAAATTGGTTTTTTTGAAAATTTAGGAAAAACTCTTTCAAGCTAGTTTTTTGAAATATACATGTTTTGGATGTTGAAAATTTTGAGTTTTCTAAAGTCTGACAACTGAAGAAGTGGCACACTGAATCCCCGGCACCAAGTCTGTAAGTATTCCTACTTTATATACTGTACTGTACTGAAACAAAACTGTAGATAGAACTGAGACCCTACTATGATACTGTAGATAGGGTAGAACAGAAAACTGTAGAGACTAAGGCTGTAGGGAAGCTAAACCCTAGAAGAACTGAGACTGTAGCTAGACAATGTAATCACGAAAACAACTCTGAAACTCTATCTTTACATAAGACATTTGTAATAAATAACTGAAATATTAACCTACTATCATAAAATTCTAAATCAAATAAGTCGATATGAGTACGAGAGCTACTTGTGGACGAGGCCGATGACGTGGCTGAGGCAGTATGCAAGCTAGGTCTTCATCCTCGGAGCATATGCCAGCTAGTGGGGATGACCACCACTGGTAGCTGAAAATGGGCTACACGATCGGGCCGCAGGGGACGACGCTCTGTCCCAGGCTATGCTGAGGGTTCCAGAAAGGGTTGCTAGAGCTAATGTCGGGCCTATTAATAGAGGGTCCATTTCTGAAAGACTCCGGGCTAACAGAGCAGAGGTTTTTAGGGGCGTATCTGGAGTAGCCCCAAACGTAGCTGAGTATTGGCTAGAAGCTACCGAAAGGATTATGGACGACCTAGACTGCTTGGTGGAGCAAAAGCTGAAAGGAGCAGTGTCTCTACTGGGAGACGAAGCATACCAATGGTGGATTACTGTGAGAGAGAGTACCCTAGCTGAGCAGGTAACCTGGGAATTATTGAAGACGATTTTCAAAGGAAAATACGTTGGAGCCAGCTATGTGGATGCACGTAGAGAGGAATTTCTGAACCTGACCTAGGGCAATAGATCAGTTGCTGAGTGTGAGGCAGAGTTTCTGAGGTTGAGCCGGTATGCCAGCGAAATTGTTGCTACTGAGTACGAGCGTAGTGTTTGCTTTGAGGATGGCCTCAGGAATGAGTTAAGGGTGCTGATAGCTCCGCAGAGAGAGCGCGATTTTGCTGCACTGGTAGAGAAGGGTAAGATAGCTGAAGAGGTGAAGTAAGCTGAATGAAAGAACCGCTATAGGGATCGAAATCGATTCAAGAGAGATTCTGGACCAGCTGGTGCTGCAAATCGGAATGTTAAGAGAGCTAGGGTGGAAGAACCAGTTCGAGTAGTTCCGGTGAACACAGTTAGACCTCAGGCTTGCAGAGACTGTGGTAGAATACATCTGGGAGAGTGCTGGAAATGTACTGGGGCATGTCTTCGTTGTGGGTCAAAGGAACATAGGCTCAAGGACTGTCCTAGGAGGCCAGCCCAGACTCAAGTTCCTGAGCAAGGGGCTATTCAACCAGTGCAAGGTGGACCGCCGCCACGGAGAGGAGGGTGATGCACCTGACGTCATAACCGGTACGATTTTGATCTCTAGCGTGCCCTATACTGCTCTGATAGATATGGGATCAACCCATTCATATGTTGCGTATGACAATTTTGGGACGCTGGGTGTGCACTTTGAGGAAACTATGAGTGGGGTAACTGTGATAAGTCCTCTAGGTCACTCAGTTAGGGTAGAAAAACTCTTTAGGGAGGTGCCTTTAGAGACTCAGGGTAGGATTTTCTATGGAGATTTGATAGAGTTACCATTTGGAGAATTCGATCTGATCTCAGGAATGGATTGGTTGGCCAAGCATAGGGCAACTTTGGATTGTGCAGCTAAGAGGATGGTGTTAAGGACTATCGAGGATGAGGAGATAATAGTGATTGGAGAACGAATGGATTATTTGTCCAACATGGTATTGACTTTAAGGGCTGAGAAACTGATTTGCAAAGGATGTGAGGCATACTTGGCTTTTATAAGTCAAGCTGAAACTAAGGATTTGATTGTGGAGACAGTCAGAACTGTTAGGGAATTTCAAGATGTTTTCCCAGAGGAGCTTCCTAGATTACCTCTAAATCGAGAAGTTGAGTTTGGGATTGATTTGTTCCTGGAACGGCTCCAGTGTCTATTGCACCCTATAGGATGGCACCAAAGGAGTTGGTGGAACTGAAAGCTCAAATCCAATAGTTATTGGATAGAGGCTTCATTAGACCAAGTGTGTCTCCGTGGGAAGCACCTGTGTTGTTTGTGAAGAAGAAGGATGGGACGATGCGTATGTGTATCTATTATCGCCAGTTGAACAAACTGACGATAAAGAACAAGTATCCTCTGCCTAGAATTGATGATCTGTTTGATCAGCTTAAAGGAGCTTCAGTATTTTCCAAGATCGATCTTCGATCTGGATACCATTAATTAAGAGTAAAGGAGGTAGATATTCACAAGACAGCATTCAGGACTCGGTATGGTCACTACGAGTTTTTGGTTATGCCATTTGGGTTGATGAACGCACCTATAGCTTTTATGGATCTGATGAATCGAGTGTTCCAACCTTACTTGGATCGATTCGTGGTCGTCTTTATCGATGATATTCTGGTATAATCGGAAACTGAGGAGAAGCATGATGAGTATCTCCGTATTGTGCTGCAAGTGCTGAGATAGAAGCAACTCTATGTGGAGTTCAGTAAGTGTGAATTTTGGTTGCGAGAAGTGACTTTTCTGGGGCATGTTGTTTCTGCTGAATGAATTAGAGTAGATCCACGGAAAATTGTGGCAATCTGGAATGGAAGCCACCGAGGTCAGTATCAGAAATCTAGAGTTTTCTGGGTCTGGCAGGCTATTACAGAAGATTCGTAGAGGGATTTTCTCTGATTGCTGCATCATTGACGAAACTGTTAAGGAAAGGAGTAGCGTTTGTCTAGACTGAGAAACAGCAAGAAGCTTTTGACAAGTTGAAAAAGGTATTGACTAAGGCGCCAGTGTTAATTCAGCCAGAGTCTGGAAAGGATTTCACTGTGTACAGTGATGCATCACATGTGGGACTAGGCAATGTGTTTATGCAAGAAGGTAAGGTAGTCACTTGTGCTTCACGACAGTTGAAGCCTCATGAAGCGAATTACCCTATGCATGATCTGGAGTTGGCCGCAGTGGTCTTCGCATTGAAAATTTGGAGACACTATTTGTATGGAGAAAGATGTATTATCTACACGGATCATAAAAGTCTAAAGTATCTGTTGACTCAAAAGGAGTTAAACCTTAGGCAAGAAAGATGGATAGAGTTGCTTAAGGATTACGACTGTTCGATTGAGTACCACCCAGGCAAGGCTAATGTAGTGGCTGATGCATTGAGTCAAAGGGTTGTGGCTGATTTGAGAGTTATGTTTGTTCGATAGAAGTCTGTTAGCAGAATTGCAAGTGCGACCAGTTTGGACTGAACAGATTAAGGAGAAACAGTTAAAGGATAATTCATTGGTCCCTCAATTTCAGCAAGCTGAGAATGGAGAGAACTTAGATTTTGGACTGAATACTGATGGAGTTCTCTGATTTTGTGGAAGGATTTGTATTCCAAAGGATTTTGAATTGAGGCAGTCAATTCTGAAAGAGGCTCATGGTGGTCCTTATGCTATGTATCTTGGAGGGAATAAGTTATATAGAGATTTGTGAGAGGTGTATTGGTGGCTTGGTTTAAAGAGAGAGGTGACTAAATTTGTTGGGAAATGTCTAACGTGCCAACAAGTTAAGGCTGAGCACCAACTGCCTTTTGGGTTGCTTCAACTGGTGAAAATTCCACTCTAGAAGTGGGAGAGAGTAACTATGGATTTCATGAGTGGGCTACCTTTGACACCTTCTAAGAAAGATTCTGTGTAGGTGATTGTGGATAGGTTAACGAAATCTACCCATTTCATACCTGTCTGTACTGACTGCTCACTTCAGAAGTTAGCCAAGTTGTATGTGGCGAAGATAGTGCGACTGCATGGGGTGCCAGTTTTGATTATCTCTGATAGAGACCCTAGGTTCACATCTTCATTCTGGCAGAAGTTGCACGAGGCATTGGGTACACGATTGGATTTCAGCACTGCTTTTCACCCTCAGACAGATGGACAGTCAGAAAGGGTTATTCAGGTTCTGGAGGATATGTTAAAGGGTTGTGTCATTGATTTCCGTGGTAGTTGGGAGGACTACATACCATTGGCAGAATTTGCGTACAATAATAGTTATCAAGCAAGCATTCAGATGGCTCCATATGAAGCACTGTATGGGCGAAGGTGTCGTATGCCTACGTGTTGGACAGAGTTGGGAGAGCAACAAGTTCTTGGACGGGAATTAGTGGCAGATACTTAGAGTAAAGTTAAGTTGGTCAGAGATAGGTTAAAGGAGGCCTCTAATAGGTAGAAGTCGTATGCAGATCTAAAACGTAAGGAAATCGAGTTCACTGTTAGGGATATGGTTTTCTTGAAGGTTTCACCTTGGAAGAAGATTTTGAGGTTTGGCAAGAAAGGCAAACTGAGTCTGCGGTTTATAGGCCTTATCAGGTTCTTAAATGGGTAGGGCCAGTAGCGTATCAGTTAGAGTTACCACCGGAGTTAGATAGAATCCATGACGTCTTCCATGTGTCCATGTTAAGAAGATATCGATCGGATCCTTCACATATTGTGCCAGTGTAGGAGATTGAAGTAAAGACTAATTTGACCTTTGAGGTGGAACCCGTGTAAATTCTAGATCGAGAGGTTAAAGTTTTAAGAAGGAAGTCAGTTCCGTTGGTAAAGGTACTGTGGCGCAATCATGGAAGAGAAGAGGCTACTTGGGAGCCAGAAGAGACTATGCGTCAACAATACCCTCAATTGTTTGGATCAGGTAAATTTTGAGGCCAAAATTTCTTTAAGGTGGTAGAGTTGTAACGCCCTGATTTTCGATATTTTTTAGGTTTCGTGAATTCTTGGTAAAATTTTGAAATTTTGGTGTTCTGAATATTGGAATTGTGTTTAAGTGTGTTAGTGGGCCTTTAGAAGGCCCAAGCTTAGGTTAAAACCTGGTAAAATATCAAGTTTGGTTTTTAAGTGAATAGGAGACTTGGTTAAGTGGGCTTTTAAGAAAAACTTTGTAAACTATGACACAAGAAGAGCTTTGGCAAAGTGGCAAGTTGGCACCACTAAGTTCCTAAAAAAGTGGCACTTGGGAAGGAATTAAAGGTCCAGGGTTCAAGTTGCAAGGCAAGCGTATAGTTATTTTTAATTTTTAGGCATGTGTCGAGCATGTGATCACTTAAATGAATTTCGGCAGGGGCCTTAGGGAGGTTGGGCCGATTGTTTTAGTTGATATTAGGGTTAGGTTCTTTTCTTTTTCTATCATGATAAATTAGGGTTAGCCACCTTAACTTTATTCTCTTCTCAAGTCTCACAAAGTGACCGAAAACACAAGTAAGCTTCCTCCTGTGTCGATTTCACTTTTGCCTCCTTTTCCTCCATTCTTTTCTTTTTCTTTTTGCTTTCTCTTCTAACTGAAACCTTTTTATCACCTTATTCATCTTCTCTTTCACATTTATCCTTCTAAAAACCCCCAGAGCCGATTGCCATAAAAGCTGAAATCCCGAAAACAACCTTTTGTTGCTGATTTCTTTCAGCCAAATTTTCCCTATTTTCTTCATCTGTTGTGGCCGATTCTCTCACCCTTGGAACCCTTAAAACTTTTCGGCAACACTACTTCTAAACCACAACATTAAATCATCATCTTCTTCACCACTTAAAAAGCTGAAAACACCATAGATTTGGGAGCTTATAGCTGAAACTTGAGATCTCTAGGATTTGATTTCTACGAGTTTCTAAGGGCTAGATCTACATCAGATCTGAGTAGAAACAGAAGGGAAATTAGTGGTAAGTGCTCATTAACCCAGATCTAGAAGTTATTTTACAATTTAGAGAAAGTCGAAGTCCTTAAAATTTAGGGAGGTTGTCGATTGGGGCATATGACCCTAAGGGGTTGTATTAATCGGTTTCTTTTGGTGATTAGTGTGTTCTAGAGGTGTTTGATCGAAGGCTTGGACAAGTGGGTCAACTAGATTTAGATCTAGTCACTGACTGCGACAAAGGTGAGTTCTCAAGGGCCTTTAATGGTTATGGCCGATTATGGTAAGGGTATATTAGGATTGGTTATCAATTGACCTGTGGACTAAAAGTTGTGGAAATCGATTGTAGGATATCGTGGGAGATCTTATTAGCAGTCATCGTGAAACAGGTGTGTATCGAACACTCGCTCATAGTTCAATTCGGCAAAAGCCGAAATACCAAAATTCTTGCATTTCGTGGGTTTGTGAGTGTACGAATGCTCACAAGATGTTTAGAAATCGTTAGATCTGAAATCACAAAGTGGTAAGCTAGTCGAGTGTGAAATTTCGTGTACTTCGGTAATTGGGCCTCGATGGGCTAAAAATGGACCCAATGGGCTTGAGGGCCCATATGGGTGAAAACGGGTATTTAATGTGTACTGATAGATTGTAGGTTCAAAACTGCTTAAACTAATAAATTGAACTTAAAATCTAGACTAAATGGGCTTAAATAGCTAAGTGACTGTAGGGCCCATTAGGGGTTTTAGGGCCCGATGGCTAAAAATTGCTAGAACGAGTTAAATAAACTGCTGAGATGAAAATTGGGTTAATAATGACTGAAATCTGTATAAAACCCTAGGAAACTGATAAAATTACTTAAATACCTTTATAGGTAGAAAGTTACTATTTTACCACTAGGAGCAAAATGACTGTCATACCCTTAGGGCTAAGTGTGACAAAAATACATGTTTTACTGTTACTATTTAATGCATGCCATGTCATTATTATATGTTGCATGGGACTGGGATATTGATGGAGGAAGTACTGAAAGTGGCTTGACCACGTACTGGAGGCTTTGCCTCAACATACTGATATTTGAGCAGCTATGCTGCAATTGTGGAGTGTAGGGCTAGGCGGGTTGAGTTATTCCCCACATGGTGTGTAGGGCTGGTACGGGTGGAGTGTAGCGGTTGGATTTAGGCTGGGTTTGGGCTTGCATACATGTTAATATCTTCTATGTTCTGAAATGGGCCTATGGGCCGTACTGTTATCTGAAAAGGGCTAAGGGCTAGTTTATTGTATCTGGATAGGGCCTCAGCCCAGTTAACACTGTGGCTGGATAGGGCTTCAGCCCAGTGGGATTAAGCTGACTTGGGCTCTGGATGGGCATTCTATACACACTGAGTTTTCCAAACTCACCCCCTTTCTTTCCATCCATGCAGGTGAGCCCTAGTTGGTGGACTTGGAGCTGGGAGGGATTCAGGGTGGCCACGAAGATTAAATTTCTGGTTTTCAATTATTTTATTTCATTATTTATTTAGATTATTTTCATTTTGGTTTCTGGGTTGTAATAAGGCCGCTCTATTTAATTTATTTTAGGTTCTTAATTCTTTACATATTTTATTTGTTTTAACTTAAGAAAAATATTGTTTAAATTGTTTTGAAATCGGATTTACTTGTTTTCAGAATAACACGATAAACGAATGTTTTCTAAACCAAATGCACTTTCCAAAGAGTATCAAAAGTCACGTTTTCAGATAAACCTTTCACGATTAGAAGTAAATAGGACATTTATTAAGTAAATCGAGAATTTCTCTTAAAATAACAAAAATAATTTCGCAGAGCTCACCCTAATCGTAGTAACTAGGCAATAAGGTTAGATGTACGTGATGTGACCCACCAGATTTGGCCATAACGTTTGGGCCGGATTTGGGGTGTTACAAGACTGTTCAGTAACAACCTTCTTTAGTAAGACAGGAAGCCTTTGTTACCATTGGAGTATGATTTCAGAGTCAGGGTAGTCGCTCTTACACTTCGCTCGAATAGTAGTAAAAGATGAGTCATGAGTGAGCTTGACTGACCTATGAAAAGAAGGAATTGACCCATTAGATGAGTTAGGTTAGCATGTAAACGAACTTAGAAATCTTAAGACATTTCACCAGTATTAGAATGATTGATAAATCAAGAAATACTTATCTTTGAGTATCCAAAAAACTAGGGGATTGGAGAAAATATTATGGATCAGAGTGCATGACGTTTGGATTAAAAGTCTCCAATGAATTGGCAACCAAGATTCATCAATGTTAAGGATCTAGAAGATGGCTGGAGTTAGGACATAAGCAAATTTAGGATTTGCATAAGCATCCGCTAATGATAAAGTGAAGGGTTGGTAGATAGGCAGTGTTTGCTAAGGAACGTCTACCAAATTAAGGCAGTGAACAGACGCTAGGGGACGGAGAACCCGTAGTAGAATAACTAGTTCTAATCTATACCATAATTTCTTAACAGCTTTTATGTTACTCAATTTGGCCCTTAATATCACAAAATTGACTAATAAGCATAGTTGAATTTCTAATCAATTCGAACATTTTTCTCTACTTTTCTACTTAGTCTTAACATGTTCAAAATGCATACTTCAAATGCTCATCAAAATCAAGCTCAGTTTCATCATTATCCATTCATGGAAACTTGCATTTAACTTAATAATTTAGAAATTTAATACATGGGTAAGACATTATAAGTAAATATATGGGTAATAAATGGTTGTTACACATGGGTAATACATGGGTAAGAAATTTAATAAATTCATAAAAATCTAACTGAAAAGAGCATTTTTACCTTGTTAATTTTGGTTCACAATACCATGAAAACTAAGCAAATTTATTTTCTTTTCTATTATGGATATGGACAGCCACTATGGAAAAGATGATGACTTTTTATTTCATCCACTTTCTTTTACTATATTTAGTAAGATTAATAACATAATTAACTCAATTAACTTATGTTTAATAAGCATAATCCAACTTAAATTAACTAAATAAAAATAGAGGAATTGGGTTGAACTCATGCATGAATAATGGTTAAATAACCATTTAGGTCCCTAGATAATTGCCAATTGGGTCCTTAAGCAATTTCCAATTTAAAGTTTATTAGTGATTAGACTTTTACAATTTAGTCCCTAAACTTTAATTAACAATTTTCTAGATTTTATTTCTTAAATGCTCTTTAATGTATTACATGCAAACCCTATAAATTCTCCTATTCAGATTTTCATTAACTCAATTTATGGAATTGAGTTCCAAAACCACATTTTCTAACACCAACTAAAATTTGGGTTCTTACAGTCACTCCAAGGGAAGAAAGTGTGACCTCACAAATAGTAATCCCTAAGCAAATAGACAACCTTGTCTTCCAGTATAAAAACCCATGAAAATAGCTGAAGAATGCCAAGTTCAAGTCCAAATTCCATATCCCTCCCCCCAAAGGTAAATAATACAACCAACAACCATCATTAGTAGAGCTTTGTTTGAAAAATCGATTTAGAAAATAGTTTTTTTTGGCACAGTGGAAGTTTAAAATTGTTCTTTAAAATAGTCATTGTAATATTCATAGCATTAAACTATAGCCAAAATTATATATGTGCTATGAAAAAAGCAGTTGTGGATCTTGGTTTTTTACCGAATGACCTTCGTTGTTCTCGAATCATGAATTGTTTTGAGTGTGGACTCAAACTGTTATGAACCAATTGCACAGAATGAAAACTTTATTAACTTTTAGTAGGAAAGCTAATTCTTTTTCTAATTGGAATTATGTGTTTTTCCCAAAAAATAGAATTTAGTTTATAAAATAAATTTACAGTATTTTCTTACATAATAGCAACATAAATAATGTGTGTAAAGCTTAACATATAATTCCTATTTATAGAGAATCAATACAAGATCTATGATCGAATAAGATCTAATTAAATAATAATACTTTATATAAAATACAACTTTTACCCTAAGTAAAAGACTAAGGGGTGGTGAAATGCCCTATAATTCACTAGGGTTAGTTGCCCATTCTGTTCCACAAGGCCTAGTTGGGCCTTGTATTGGGTCAATTATATGTGTTATCTAGATTTTTATTCAACATTTATATTTTGTCCATCCTAATATTTATTTTCTATTTCTCAAAATATTATTTATTGAATTCATTAAATTAACTAAATTAACTTCTCATTTAAATTATTTTCTCAACCTAATTCTAATTCTATTAAAGTCATGACAATTTTATCGTACAAGAACCCATAAGGAAAATATATTTAATTGTCTTTTTCAACAAATCCATAGTAAGTAATTAATTTAATTCTCACTTCAAACTTCTATTATGTAAATAGATTTAATTAAATAATAGTTCAAAGAAATTAAAGTAATTTTTATGTCGTCTTTTGTACTTGTCACATTCCAAAACTCGGCCTAGTAGTTTTGAGTTAGTAGAATCATGTCATTAAACTGGGGGTTGAGTCAGGTATCAAAAATTAGGGTCGTGAGTAATTAAAGTTACATATTCAGGTTTTTATTTTATTAACTATGTAACACCCCTAACCTGTATCCGTCACCAAATTAGGTTACGAGGCATTACCAATCAACACATATCACTATACAATCATTTAACATACATACATCATTCATCATCACATCATATTCATTCACAATAGTATGGTCCCATTAGAAGGTCTACAAGACCTTAACACACTTTGGGAAGGGGCCAGGACTAAACCGATAATCTTTGAAAACTTACGAGATTTAGAAAATTTTTCCTTAAAAATAGGGCACACGCATATGGCCGTGCCTTAAACCATCCCTAGCCCATGTGCAACACTGACTTGGTCACACGTTCACCAAACACGCCCGTGTGTCTAGCCCGTGTGTGATCCTGACTTGGCCACACGGTCACCAGACACGTTCGTGTGTCTAGCTAGCGTGTCACACTATCCAAATTAATCAGGATGCAGGGGTCACACGTTCGAGACACACGTCTATGTGCTCAGGCCATGTGGCACAAAATTAGGTTTGGTTTAAGCCACATTTCACACCCGAAATTCTTATACCTACAAGCTTCATACATGCACCAAGTAAACTACAACCAGCCAATATCAACCTCACTTCATACACCATTCACAGCATAATACAATCAACCAAATTCATACTCATTTCTCATACCAAAACCTACAAATATCACATACTCAATTCACTAAATCATACATGATCATTACTCCAACTTATCACATTCACTTTTGTACCAAAACCTCACCAATTTCCCATCTAAGCACATACAAAATTGACCATTTCTCATTAGGCTATTTATGCATTTAAAACATACCATTTATCAACACCAAGTATGTACCAATTCAAGTCAAAATAGTAACCATAATGTAGCCATATCACATGGCATAATATTCATGTTCCAAAAACACACCACATTACTTCTAGCCTATACATGCCATATTTTAGTAATTACATCTTCAAAGTGTACCAAAGTAGATGTCCGATAGTGTGATTGAGTCACTAACGATCCCCGAATCTGAGCTAGATTTATAACACTGTAAAACAGAGAACATTTCACACAGTAAGCTTATAGCTTAGTAAGTTCGTAATATAATACATAAAAGTCAACATTTAAATACAATATGATATATTAACTAGCACATAGTTCAATTCATATTACTATTCATCGTCATGCATCACCATTACTCACTTTTATACCATTTCTCTTAGCTCACACACAAGCATATTGTTTCTACTCATTCAAACTCATTCAACCATGATCATTTATTCTCATAATCTTGCATCTATCCCATCCATAATATCATCAACCACATAGGTTCCGCACATACTTGTACCGTCTTGGACTTAGCTATTACATTTAACACATCAATGCTCAATGCACTAACTCGTTCAATCATCTTTTAACGTTCAATGATATCGCACACTTAGTGCCATCAATTTAGCCGAAGCTATAAGATATCACACGCTTAGTTCCATTACACTAAACTGAAATTAACTCGGTATCACACACTTAGTGCTCATAATTTAGCCAAAGTTGTTTCGATCTCGCACACTCAGTGCCATTTGCGATAGCCGTAGCTATTTCAAGCTTTTGCACACTTAGTGCCTCATATACTCAATCCGCTTTTCATATACTTAATTACACAATCACACTTCTATTCATTTCATCTCATATTAAAATTGTTTAAAATAGTCTGCATTATATTCGAACTTACCTCAGGCGTAGTAACGACGAAATTAGCTGATCAATCGAGCACTTTGTTCTTGCCTCGATCTAATTCCAAATTTCTCCTTTCTTGATCTAGATACATTTAAATTCAACCATTCAATCTCACATCTCATTCAATCCAATCCAAAGACATATATTTAGCGCATTTTACAAATTAGTCCTTATATTTTCACATTTCGACACTTTAGTCCCTAATTCACAAATACATCAAATTCACAAAATCCCATTACACATAAGCTTGGTCAAATATTATACTAGTCCTTAGTAGCCCATATTTCATATTTATTGACATTTTTAACCCATCAATTTCTCATTTTCATAATTTAGCCCATATTATTTAAATTTATCGAAAAGTCAAATACAAAACATATTAATCAAACATCAAACACTTAGTTTCCATCATCAAACATCATAAAACTCCAAACATCAATAATCTCATGAATTAAGACATGAGATAGCTAGTACACTTAGTAATAATCTCAAAAACGTAAAAAATCATTAAAAACTAAACTCAAAACATACCTCAATTAAGCCAAATAGGTACTGAACCCTAGCTCACTCTTTTCTTTTCTTTTTCTTTGATAATTTTGGCTATAGATGAACATAATGGCCAAATTTTATGTTTTGTTTTATTAAATTCACATATAATTATCAATTTCCATTTTTAACCTTATAAATTAAACTTATAAAACACATATAACAAGGTCATTTATTACCACTCATGTATTCAATGGTAGAATAACAAAATAAGGACTCCATACTCAAAAGCCATCACAAATAAACACTTTTAACACATAGCACACAGCTTTTACATTTTCTGCTTTTTAGTCATTCTTCTTAATTTGACACTCAAATGATAAAATCATCACATAGAACTTTCACACATACTTTATCACATGCTGTGAACATTAGCAATAATATTAAAATATTTTTTGACTCAGATTTGTGGTCCCAAAACCACTGTTCCGACTAGGGCCTAAACCGAGCTGGTACAGCTCTCCCCCTTAGGGATTTTCGTCCCCGAAAATTTTACCATTGAATAGGTTCAGATATTGTTCTCTCATAGTATCTTTGAGCTCCCACGTAGCCTTTTCAACTCCGTGTTTGTGCCATAACACTTTCACTAAGGCAATTTTCTTATTTCTTAACTCTTTGATCTAACGAGCTAAGATTCAAATCAGTTTTTCATTGTATGATAAATCGAGCTAAACTCAACCTCAATAGGGCCAATCACATGCGATGGGTCAAATCTGTATCATCAAAGCATCGATACATGAAAAACATTATGAATCTTTTCTAGTTCAGGTGGCAACAACAATCGGTATGCAACTAGCCCAATACGCTTGATAATCTCATATGGCCCAATGAACCTCGGACTCAATTTGCTTTTTCTACCGAATCTGATTATTTTCTTCCAAAATCGCTATGTAAATCTCATATCTCTATCTGACACAATAGAAATAGGTACCCCGTGTAATCTCATAATCTCATAAATATGTAACTCAACTAATTTATCAAGAGAATAATCCATTTTTACCGAAATAAAATAAGTCGATTTCATCAATCTGTCAATTATCACCCAGATTACAACTTTCTTTCTTAGAGATAGGGGTAATCCCGACACAAAGACCATCGTGATTCTCTCCCACTTCCACCCAGGAATCATAATCGGCTGTAATAAGCCCGAAGGTACTTAATGTTCAATTTTAACCTGCTGAAAACTAAACTTCTCGAAACAAACTCTGAGATATCTCTTTTCATTCCAGGCCACCAGTAAAATTGTTTTAGATCATTGTACATTTTTGTAATCCAAGGATGAATAGATAATTGACTACTGTGCGCTTCACTTAGAATTATTTGAATCAATTCGAAATTTCTCAGTATGCAAATTCAATCTTGAAATCTCAAGCAATCATCATCACCAACTCGAAACTCTAAATTAAGATTCTGTTCACATAGAGCTCATTTTGCTAACACCTCATTATTAACTTTTTGAGCCTCAATAATCTGTTGTAAAAACAATGGCCTTGCTTTCATCTTAGCTACAATCACACCATTATAACACAAAGCTATCTAATTATTCATTGCTCTCAAAGCAAATAGAGACTTCCGGCTCAAAGCATCAGCAACTGCATTAGCTTTCCCCGGATGATAGTGAATTACTAACTCATAGTCTTTTATCAACTCTAACCATCTTCGCTATTGCAAGTTTCAATTTTTTTGAGTCATAAGATATTTTAAGCTTTTGTGATCGGTATAAATGTGACATTTCTCACCGAATATATAGTGCCACCATATCTTCAATGCAAATACAATAGCTACTAACTCAAGATCATGCATCGGGTAATTCTTTTCATGTGGTTTTAACTGTCTCAAATCATAGGCTATCATTTTGCCTTGTTGCATCAACACACAGCCTAAACTGTTCAAGGATGCATTACTGTAAACTATGAATTCTTTACCCGATTAAGGTTGAACTAACACTAGCTTCTGTCAATAGTGCTTTCAAATGTTCGAAGCTCTGTTGACATTTATCAGTCCGCTCGAATTTCACATCTTTCTGAAGTAATCGGGCTAACTGTACTGCAATCATCAAGAATCCTTTCACAAACCTCTAGTAATAACTAGCTAAACCCAAAAAACTTCTAATCTCAGATAGAATTTTCAGTGGTTTGCAGTCTAATATTGCAAATATTTTGCTCGAATCAGCTCTACTACCTTCCGATGAAACAATATGTCCCAAAAATCTAACTTCACGAAGCCAGAATTCACATTTGCCGAATTTGGCATATAACTGCTTATCTCTGAAACTCTGTAACACGATACTCAAATGTTTGGAATGCTATATCTCATCACAAGAATAGATCAGAATATCGTCAATGAACACAACAATGAATCTGTCTAGATACGGTCTGAATATACGATTCATCAGATCCATAAACACCACAGGAGCGTTAGTTAAACCAAATGGCATAACTAAAAATTCATAGTGGCCGTACTGTCTTCTGAAAGCAGTCTTCGGTATATCTGACTCTTTAACTCGCAACTGGTAGTAATCGGATCTCAGATCAATCTTTGAAAATATTGTAGCCCCTTTCAACTGATCAAATAAGTCGTTGATTCACGGTAGAGGATACTTATTCTTTACAGTTACTTTATTCAGCTGCCTGTAGTCGATACACATTCTCATTGACTCGTCTTTCTTTTTCACGAATAATACCGGAGCACCCCAAGGTGAAAAGCTTAGTCGTGCAAAGCCTCTGTCGATTAATTCTTGTAATTGTGCTTTTAAATCTTTCAATTTATTTGTTGCCATTTTGTACGGAGCTATCCATATGGGTGTTGTACCCGGTAGCAATTCAATACCAAATTCAACCTCTCTGATCGGTGGTAAACCTGGTGTTCTTCTAGAAATACATCTGAGAATTCACAAACAACCAGTACAGATTCAATCTTCAATTTTGATACTTTGATATCTAGTACATACATTAAGTATGCATCATAGCCCTTTTTCACACATTTTTGAGCTTGCATAGCAGATATCACAATTGGTAATTCATTCAAATCATTCGATTCAATCTGAAGAATTTCATCATTTTTGCATCTCAACTCAATAGTCTTTCGTCTACAATTCACTACTGCATCGTGTAATGTCAACCAGTCCATACCCATAATCACATCAAACTCATCGAAGGGTAACCACATCAAATCAACCATAAATCAATGACCCTGTATCATTAAAGGGCAATTCTTGTAGACTTTATCAATTAAAACACATTTGCCTAAGGGGTTCGATACTTTAATCACAAACTAAATAGACTCTACAGGCAAAGTCTTATTGTACACTAAGTTCATACACACATATGAATAAGTAGATCCTGGATCTATCAATGCAATCACATTAGTATCATAAAGAGTGAAAGTACCGGTAATGACGTCAGGAGATGACACTTCTTCAAGAGCGCGAATAACATAAGCTCTAGTAGGTACTCTTACCTCATATCTCACAGCTGTTTCAGTTGTCCCTCTCTGGTTACCACTCACATTACCAGTGTTTCTAAGTCGTCTACCCCTAGCTGTAGGGTTACTCGTCCTCGCAGTTTGGGTATTATCTTTCTCAACTATCTTCGAGCAATCTCAAATTAAGTGATCTCATGAACCACGTTTGTAATAAACTCTACTGTTATACTTGCCCCAACATTCACTAATATGACATCTCCCACACTGTTTACACTTAGGCTTACTTTTCTGACACTGCCAACACTTGATTCCATTAGAACTTGAGCTTTATGACTAGTGTATTACTTCACACGATCTCTACTCGCCGGAATAGAGTACGAGGTATTACCACTCAAATCATAACTTGATAGAAGAATCCTCAATACCCATACTTTTAGTCTGTACTCGAATACATAATCTAAAACCCAATATGATCATTACTAAATTCACACTTTGCACATGAGTAAAAATTGAAATGATTATAATTGAACTCACGATATTGCACATATCATTTAAAGTTATAATACTATGCTAATTACCAAACTTATTATCTAAACAATAAAACATCAAGGCATCAATAATGGAAATGTAACATTAATACAAACATCTCAAATCCTTAGTGATACAAACATTCACTTTAGCATTTTAAACTGAATCATATACGACCATGTCATATACTCCATTTATAAATTTTTTCACGCACTTACCTGTAACCGGATAGAAATCACATAATCGCACATTCCAAATAATCTATCATAAACATATGCATATTTAATTCAAAACAATTTGTTAGTTAGCTATAATCGCATGGCATAACTTAATTACAACGCCGATCCAAAAGAAAATTCCTAAAAAACATAGCTTATACATGCCTTGACAACACATTAAATGATTTAAAAGTACCAAAAGATCTTGGATAGTGTGGATGACTTTGACTTTAAATCCCCGAGCTCGTAGCTATCAAAAATGATCTATAAAATAGAGTAACAAAAATAACCGAAGTAAGCTTTTATTAGCTTAGTAAGTTAAAGTAAACAAAACAACTTAATTTTTAATGTTTCATAGATCATAAGTATATAATCAATAGCGAAAACATCATTATGCTGACAGCTCAAATGCATATAACCTTGCACACATCTAAATAAATATTCTTTTGGTTTAATACTCACAAACACACTTATATCATTCAAACTCTCCAAAGTAATTAACTGATTTAACTTAAGGGAAAGGTTCCTAGACATTTTTAAGTACATTCATTTTCGATGATCGAATTCACAAATAATCCTTAAGATCTCGATGTAAAATCTCACAAGAACCGAATGCATAAACATATCCACCAATAAAAATTCACGTACCTTATTCAATACGTATTTCAAAGACAATCGGAAGTTTACTTTCATATGATGTATAATTAATATGTACCTGCACAATTTAATGTTTTGCACTACTAATCACTATCCTTCGTACTTATTCCTCAAAACTGGATCTTATATTAATTCACTGGCAATTAGCCTACTGGGTTACATCCAAATTCATCAACGGCATCAAAACCTGCTGGACTTATAAGTTCGAAACTCATCACCGGCCCGAAGCCTGCTAGACTTTATTGTCCGAAGTTTATCACCTGCTTGTAGCCTGCTAGACTTTTATGTCTGAAACTTATCAACGGCCCGAAGCCTGCTAGACTTTTATGTCCGAAATTTATTTCTAATGTTCATTTAAAACCAATACATGAATAATGAATTTCACACATTTAAACATACTTATACATGACTTATTTCAGCTCACATGCCAAATACCATTCGGTCTCATCACATACTTATACATTCATACACTTTTCACATTACTTAACTTTGGCCTTATCACATATATTATAGTACTTGCATTTCACCTTTTACTCATTCAAACATATCATATACATATAAGTATATAAAATTCACATTTGATCATTAGTATTTATGCAATTAGCTTTAATAGTCTATAATACAAAACATGCTTATTTATTTAGTAACTTACCTCGAGTGTCTCCGAGCGGTTACGGATCGGCTATTCGACCACTTTTTCTTTTCCCCTGTCCAACCTTTGACCTTGATGCTCTTGAGCTTATTTAAACAAATCAACGTGATTAAATTACTTAACTGAATTATTTTCTTTTAACTTCACATATGTAAGTTCGGTTATATAAATTCATGAACATATCAACCACTTATAATCAAAATGGAAACCATCTTATACGCAAGGCATACGGTACTTCAATTCAATATGCAAATTTTCACATATAAATACCAATAGCCCGATGCATAATAACCCTTTTATAGAACATAAATCTTATATTTATACTCATAAATCATATTATCAAATCGTAGGTGTGACAGCCCTAATTTGACTCTAGTCGGGAAGTGGTTTCGGAACCACTAAACCGAATCAAAAAATTTTCTAAAATACTATTATTTATGTTTTTATTTTGTGTTTGATTATATGTGAAAATTTGGTGAATTAATTTTGTCAGTTAGATGTTAATTAGGTTAAAGGCCCAAATTGCATGAGAAGAAAAAAAAATAAATGCTATATGTGTGAGTATTGAATTGTTGCTATTCTTATAACATGAAGGATTTATAATGCAATATGACCAAGGAAACTTTTCATGGACCATTCGGCCATGAGTTAGTGGGAATGATATATTATTAAGATGGCCATTTTGGTAATTGAATAAATCATTACAAGCATGATAGGTAATTAAACAAAAATAAGCTTTATTTTATCCTTTCTTTTGGCCAAATCTGAAATAAAAGGAGAGTAGAAAAGCTTAAAAAGCATTCGACTATGGTGGTCACTTGTTTTTAAAGGTATGTAATGTGATTTCTTTTAAATTGATTATGAAATTTGGCTGCCAAGTGCATTATGTAATTGACCCATGGTTTTAGTTCATGAAATGATAAACATAGTTGCATTCGGCAACTTGTGAAAAATTTAGAAATTTGGAAAAAAATTTATGTTCCATGTTTAAATGTTGAATTGAGTCTTGAATTGATGGATTGAAGTGCTAAACAATAGGATTGAGTTGTGGTTGTATGAAATTCTTGAGTTTACATGTGTTAAGCTTATGATAATGGCTAGATTTGTGCTTAATTGTTGAAACTTTGAAGCTATGAAGCTATGAATAAAAACATGGATGTTTGGGTGTTCTTTTGAAGATAAGTGAACATTGATCATTGAATTAGTTAGGGAATTCGGTCTTGTGTTGATTAAATGGACTTTTGCTTTCGGCTTAGGAAGTATTTTGTAAGTTTTAGTTGAATTGATTAGAAAATAATGCCCAAGTGCTAATTTTGCTCTTTAATAACCGAATGTGCATATGTATACTATGAGGTGGTTTAGTTATAACAAATTAAGGTGATTGGACAGTGCTTTATCGTGGATGTTTAAGAAAAATGAAATTTTAATTTGGCTATGCATGAGATGCCATTACCGAATACAAAATTTTGAGTAGTTGAATTTGTTGGTTTTTAAAGCTCAAGAGCTCAAAGGTGCAATCTCGGATAGGGGGAAAACTAAGGTGCTTGAATAATTACTTCCAATCTTTGACAACTTTTTAAGGTAAGTTCTTAAGTGTACAAGTTAAATATATGCTTAATGGTTTATTGAAAAGTGGCTAAAGGGATGTTGTCCTTATTTAAATAATATGCCGAATAAGAGTGAATTTATATGATAACTCGAGGATAGCTGGTATAGCTAAGTTGAATTGAATATATATAGAATTATGACATGTTAAATGATTCCATGTACTATGTTGTATGGATAATGAATGTGACATTATTACTATTATATGTGATTGCCAAATGTAATAGAGGTATGGGATCCGAATGTTATGCCTTGCATCAATGGTGTACTTATTTCGAGTGGTAAAAACTTTGGTATAATGTATATGTGTTTCGGCCATATGGGAATTTGAAGTATAAGCTTTGTGAAAGGTATTAGCATGTGGATAAATATGCATGAAACTCGGTAAATTAAATCCGGGCTAAGTCTCGCAGGCCTTGTGCTTGTATTAAATCTGGGTTAAAGTCCCGCAGGCCTTGTGCTGGTGTTAAATCCAGGTTAAAGTCTCGCAGGCTTTGTGCTGGAATTAAATCTAGGCTAAGTCTCGTAGGCTTTGTGCTGGAATTAAATCTGAGTTTAAGAACTCGCAGGCTTCGTGCTGGTGATTTGAGCAAAGTATGAGATTGTGATGAAATTGAAATTAAACCCATTTGAATATGATCGAAACATTCAGCTGGCCAGGTATGTATCACGTACTTGAATGTGAATTATATGTGATTGAGTGTTATGTTTATAGAGGTAATAGTGATATATTTGGCCAAAGCACGTTGCTATGTGAAAGTAGGTGGCTTATTTATAGTATATGAGATTCTAATTCAATTGAAATTATATGCAAAACTTGGCCTTATGTATATGGGTATATTCGGTCAAAGTGTGGAACCATGTGCTATAATTTGAATCACCTATGTTACATCAGTACCGATTTAAGAGAGGTTAAAATGCTTAATGTATGTTAAATGTGGTATATTTATTCATATATGTGCTAAGCCAAAAAGAAATAATAGTACAAAGGATTAACCATTTCGAATTGAATGATATCTATTTGATTAAATTATATGGTGGCATTGCTTAAAACTTACTAAGCATAGAAATGCTTACCCTGTATATATTTGATTTCTCTATTTTATAGATCTCGACTGCTAGCTACAATCTCGGGGAATTCAAAGCTGAAGTCATCCACACTATCTAAATTTTATTAGGTACTTATTAAAATGATAGTTTTGATATGCCATGTATAGTTGAACTTGTTTTGGGACATTTGGTTACATTGTATTAAAGCCATGTGAAAATGGCTTTCTCTTTTGTCATTTATATATGAATGTATGGTTTGATGAAGAATGGGTATTTGAATATCTATAAATATTTGATGATGTTGTTTGATAAATATGTTTAAGTGTTTAAGATATTATTCATGCATAGTAAAATGAAGTAGTTGTAAAGATAAGTAGGTTGCATTGAATGATTCATATTTGCAAGATAGTGTATTCGGCTAGCAACTAATAAACTAGGTTACCAATTGATTTTTGATATGTGAATGAGTATAACCTTACGAATTTGGTTCTTGTATTCACATGTTTTGAGAACTATATTAAATCAAGTTATATGTGTATCTTTGAATGTGTGAGAGTTAAGTTTTGGAAAGGTAATACCTCGTAACCTTATTCCGGCGACGGATGAGGGTCTAGAGTGTTACAGTAGGCATATGTGTAACAAAGGTTGTGCATTAAAAATTTTACAAAGGTTTTAAACATTAAATCTTCAAACCAAATTATCAATACATATATACAAATTTAAAGCATTTAACATTATTTCATCATGGATATTCACCATGACCGAAAGTCCCTTTTGATCAATTCAATCACACTTAGCATACATTTCAAAATCAACTCACGTTCATTCTTTATTACTCTTATTACAAAATTCATCAAATCTCATCAAGAAACACACCCAATTCCATGGCCGAATATGCATTTGCTACCAAAATAAAATTCTTACATCTCACCATCATGTCCAAATACAATTTGCTTAATTATTCATCTATAGCAACATGTAACTAAATTATAATCACATAAATTCATTTCATAACACAAACATCCAACCTTCAACGAATTAGCAATTCTAGCAAACGGCCGAATGCTCATTCCTCAACCAAAAACCAAAGTTTTAACATGGGCTATGTAGAGAACTAAGTAACTAACTCAATTTTCACAAGAATTTGAAGAAAACACATGAAACATACCTTAAATCATGCTATGTAGCGACCGAATATGCTTGAGCTATTCCCTCTCTTTTTCTTTCTTTAAGTTCAGCTAAAACAAGAGTAAAGAAATCTCACCTTGTTCATATCACCCACTAACTTTTATTATATTCATTTTATGACATATTATAATTCATAATATAAAATTATTATTACTATTTATAATGCATATATATATATATAAAATACATACATTTTTAATTCACTTATAAACATGGCCGGCCACAATCTTAAAAGTGGTAAATTGACATGCAAATCCTCATGTCTTTAAACCATACAATATTAGGTCATTACAAAAGTAACTTAACACATTTTCAAAGTTCTCACACAAGTCCTTTTTAATTAATTTAACATTCAAATGACAAAATCAACACATGAAATTTTCACACATGTATTTTCACATATAATAAGCATGAAATTTAACATTTAATTATTTTTGCGACTCGGTTTAGTGGTCCCGAAACCACTTCCCGACTAGGGTCAAAATAGGGCTGTCACAACTCGAATGTCCAACCCAAGCATTTGAACGATTAGGAGCATCTCTAAATCTCTTTGATGATGATTGATAGTGTTTACTCATTGATCTTTTCCTCTCGTCTCTAGCTTCTGAATCAGCTTTCTTCTTTTCTTTACTAAGCTCTTCGGCTTGACAGGCTCTTTCAACCAACACAACAAATTCTGTCAATTCGAAATCCCGACTAGTAGTTTAATGTCTTCATTCAACCTATTAAAAATCGTTTACACATAATAGCTTCTATTGAAACACATTCTCTTGCATATTTATTCAACCTCATGAACTCATGTTCATATTCTGTCATGGTCATATGCTCTTGTTTCAACTCAAGAAATTCCTTTCATTTTTTATCGACAAATCTCTAACTAATATATTTCTTTCTAAACTCCATCTAAAAGAACTCCCTAGTTACTCGTTCCCTCGGAACAACTGATATTAATGTATTCCACCACTGATATATAGCATCTTTCAGCTGCAAAATAGCACATTTAAGGCATTCATTAAGATTACAATATGACTCATCAAATACTCTTATCGTATTTTCTAGCCAGAATTTAACTCGCTCGGCATTATCATCAACTGTAGCCCTAAACTCTTCAGCCCCATATTTTCAAATTTTATCAATAGGGGTCTACTCAGATGTATCAGATTAGTAACTTGTGGCACAACTGGAATTTGCGGGGATGAAGATTGTTGAGTAGTCGAATTTGTTCGTATGAATTCCGTAAACCACTCATTCATCATCTGAAAGAGGGCTTGTTTAGCCTCTCCCTCATGGCTACTACTAATGGGTCTAGTATCATTGTGTGTGGTCCCTTGAGTGGGAACAGGCGCATTACTTTGAACATCATCAGCTAAAGCTCGATCGGGATCCATTACTATGTGAAAAACACATTTTAACTATCAAGAACCATCATACTATCAGAACTCATATATATGGCAAGTATAGCTAGACTCTCACATGCTATGGTAGTCCTAGAATCGACTAAACTGTAGCTCTAATACCAACCAAATGTAACGCCCCTAACCCGTATCCGTTGCTGAATTATGGTTACGAGGCATTACCAATAAACACATATAACTATACAATCATTTCAAATACATACATCATTCATCATCAAATAATTTTCATTCACAATTGTATGGTCCCATTAGAAGGTCTACACGACCTTAAACACGCTTTGGGAAGAGGTCGTGACTAAATTGATATCCTTTGAAACCTTTATGAGATTTAGAAAATTTTTCCTTAAAAACAAGGCACACGCACGTGTGGCTAGGCCGTGTGCCTCACACGACCGTGCCTTAAACCATCCTTAGCTTGTGTGCAACACTGACTTGGTCACATGGTCACCAGCCATGCCCGTGTGTTCAGCCCGTATGTGATCCTGACTTGACCACACATTCACCAGACACGTTCGTGTGTCAAGCCCGTGTGTCATACTATCTAAATGAATCAGGCTGTAGAGGTCATATGGTCGAGACACACGCTCGTGTGCTTAGGCCGTGTGGCACGAAATTAGGCTTGGTTTAAGCCATACTTCACACCCAAAATCATTATACCTACAAGCTTCATACATGCACCAAATAAACTACAACTGACCAATATCAACCTCACTTCATACACCATTCAAAGCATAATACAATAAACTAAATTCATTCTCATTTCTCATACCAAAACCTAACAAATATCAAATACCCAATTCACTAAATCATACATGATCATTACTCCAACTTATCACATTCACTTTTGTACCGAAACCTAACCAATTTTTCATCCAAGCACATACAAAATTGACCATTTCTCATTAGGCCATTTATAAATTTAAAACATACCATTTATCAACACCAAGTATGTACCAATTCAAGTTAAAATAGTAACCATAATCTAGCCATATCACATGGTATAATATTCATGTTCCAAAAACACACCACATTACTTCTAGCCTATACATGCCATACTTTAGTAATTACATCTTCAAAATGTACCAAAATAGATGTCCGATAGTGTGATTGAGTCATTGACGATCCTCGAATCTGAGCTAGCTTTATAACATTGTAAAATAGAGAACATTCCAACAATAAGCTTAAAGCTTAGTAAGTTCGTAATATAATAAATAAAACTCAACATTTAAATACAATATGATATATTAACTAACACATAGTTCAATTCATATTTGTAACACCCTAAAATATAGGGTCTTTTATTTTGCATGATTTGACAGAAATTGCTTGTTGGAGTACTGGCTAGATGATTTGGGTGTGTTTGGGAGTATTTGAGAAGCATGGATTCAAGTTTGGTCGTTTTCAAAATTTTAAAATTTTACTCTTCAGTGAATCTAGATGTTAGCATTTAGGCCTTATATTTAAATGTGATGGATTTATGTCACAAAAAGCCTTGTGACTTGGTGGCAAGTGGCGTGTTTGGGCAGTTGGGAGAGCTTAGGTTTGAATCCCATAACAGGTAAGAAATTTTTTTAATACATGGGGCGGCAAGTGTTTGTGATGGATTCAAACTCTATTGAGTGGTTATGATGATGGTTGTTGGGGAGTTGGAGGAGGAAAAGGTGGAGAGAATCAAGGAATTTGGAAGCTTGGAGAGTTGTAGCCGAATTGGGTATCTTGTGTGTTCAAATTTGGCTAAGGGGTCCTTGGTTTGCATTTTCGGCAATTCGAAAATGAGTAGATGCCGAATACCCTCTTCTGTCATTTTAGGTTTTGTTTCTTTTTGTGTTTCTGGGTTCTTTTCTCCTTAGTTCCGAATTGGTAAGTGACAATTTGTGCTTTTGTTCACCTTGTCGAAACCCAAATTAGGAAGTACCGAATTCACTTTTCAGTAGTTGCTTAATTGTCTTTCTTCCTCCTTGCTTTCGATTTTTTTATTCTCAAAACTGAATAGTGCTTCTCTCCTTCATCCCCTCTTTTTCCCAATCTCTTTCTTTTGATTAGGTTGGCTGAATTCAACCCCTCTCCACTCCCATCTTGTCATTTTCTTCTCGGTTTCTTCTATAGCCGAATATTTCTTCTTTTTGCTATTTTCTTTAGAGTTTCCTTCATAGCCAAGCCTCTCTATTTCTCACCTCTCCCATCATTGATTGTGCACACTCTTCTTCTCTATTTCCTCATTGTTCTATCAATCTCCTCTCACAATAGAACTTCCTTTCTTTCAATATTATATTATTTTGATCCTAGGGTTGTTAAGCCGATTATTCACTTCTTTTCCTCTTTCTTTCAGTTCATAGATCATTACAAGTGGTGAAAGAGTTTTCAAGGGTCGCGGTGGTAGTCAAATCCTTCTCTTACCTCGCAACTAGAGGTAAAATTTTGGGCTAATATGTTAGGTTGTTGGCCAATTGTTCTATTGTTGGGTTTCTAAACCTTATGTTTGTTTTCCATCTTTAATATAGATACACGATTACTCGTGTGATCAATTCTGTTAGTATTCTAAGAAGACTAAGGACACTCATTCAAGCAAGGCATTGGAAGGTAATCATTTGATCAAATCTTGATTAGAGTTCTTTCAAACTCGCGCCTTAAGGTTTTAATTGAAGTTTTTGTTATAATAGGTTTGACGCTCGAGGGTTTCCGCACTATTCCGTAATAGGTGTGTAACCGTATGCCATTCTGTCACTATCAAAAGCCAAAGAGGTGTGTATCCACACCCCTGTTTTAATGTGAATCGACAAATGCTGAAAATTAAAAAGCTGAAACTTCGGCATTTGAGGCCTCAAGAGCGTGCGATCGCTCGTGTGGTGAATCGAGCCCAGAAAACGTTGGGCCAAAATGGGTGTAATGGGCCCAATGGGCTCGTGGGCCCCACACGGACGAAATCCTTGATAAGTGGCAAATGTTGGACTAGGCCTTGTAAATCATGTAGCCATGACTAAATTTGGGCTAAATGGGCCACAAGAGTGTGTGGGCCCACTTGGGCTAGTAATGGGCTTTGGACCCATTTACACTGTTTTGGCCATTTAGATTGCTTGAGTATCTCAAGGTGACGGTAGACCTTCTATGAGGTCATTATCTGTACCAAGACCCCAAAAGTAATTAAATGACCAAAATACCCCTGAGGGGTAAAATTACCGCTCACCCCTAACTAACGAAATAACTGTTATACTCCTAGTGGTAGGTTGACTGATGTGTATAGGATATTTATATAACTGATACTTAGGGTTACATACTGCATACACGTAATATTTATGGCAGGTCATACTACATGGGGTTGGGATATTATTACGGAGGAAGTACTAGCGGCTCTACCACTTTTTTACTGTACTGGTGGCTTTGCCACATATTCTGATACTGGTGGATGTGCCATGCCTACTATTATTAGTAGCTTTCATACGTTACTATTACTAGTAGCTTCGCTACGATATTGTTGTGTTGGCTGGGTGGGTCGATATAATCCCCACATGGTGTGCTGGCTGGTACGGGTGGTGTGTTGGTTGGATTGGGATGGGTTGCTTATTTGCACTATATTGATTCTGTATTGGGCTTAGGCCCACAATGTTACTTTATATGGCTAAGGCCCAGACTGTTCTATTACTTAATAGGGCTCAGGCCCAGACTATTTTTGCATGCACTATTTACTGTTAGACTGATAAGGATTGCACACTGAGTTTTTGCAAACTCGCCCCTTCTTTTAACTGTGCAGGTAATCCCCAGCCTTAGGCAATTTGGAACTGCGAGGGACTCGGATGTGGCAACATGATCGCATATGTTTTGCTTTTTGACTTTACTGATTTAAATTTTCATATTGGATTTTTGGTTATGTAATAAGGCCATTTTGGTGGATTTACTTTTTGATTGGGCTTTGATTTCTTATTTCAAACTGCACCACTAGGAAAAACAGGTTCTCAAAATAATAACTGTTTTCAAAGAAAAACACTGTAACAGCCCAATTTTTACCCTAGTCAAAACGGTGGTTTCGGGACCATGAATCCGATTCAAAAAAATTATTTATTATTTATCTATGTTTTGAATGCATGAATTTGGTTGGTGTGAAATTTCGTTCTAAAATTTTTATCTTTTGAATGCCAAATTATTGAATAGGGCTTAAATGCATAACATGAAAACTTAATGAATTATTATGTGATAACCAAGTTGTGATGATTATTATTAGTGGAAGGATTTAATATGAAATTATGCCATTTTAAGTGTAGTGGACGGTACTTGGTTAAGTGATATTTATTTTTATATGGTTGTTATATATGTTTTTACTTAATGATAATATTAAATTATATGAAATGAATAAATAAAGAAAAGGAATAAAATAATAAGACCATAATGCTTTGTTCTTGTCGAAAATAAAAAGAAGAAGAAAAAGAAAAGAACCAAGCCATTCGGTCCTCCTTGATTCAAATTAAGGTATGTATTTAGTCTAAATTTGAAAATTCTTTGTATTGTTGAGGTTGTAGTTGATGTTAGTTTATAGCCCATGAATTTATTTTTCTATTTGATGAACATTGAAGGTTCGTTCATGAAATTGATGTGAGGGAACGTTTAGTTCTTTGAATGTATATGTTTAAACGAAATAAAATTAAAGATCGATGCTTGATACTTAAAGTTTGAATTAAGATTTTGGTAAATTTGATTAAATGGATGAAATTTGCATAAATGTTTAATATAGGGGAGCTAGTTTACGAATTTGATAAAATATAGGGACTTATAATCACCTAGGGAGTATTCGGCACTTGTATAGCAAAATAGATTTGAGAGTGGGTTAACTATTAGTTATTTGGGACCATTATGTTAACAATTGAAAGTATGAGGGCAAATTAGTAATTTACCAAAGTATGTGTTTGGGATTGATTTGAATTAGAACTTAATTGAATGAATTGAAATTTCAAATTCTTTTAGATCAAGAATCGAAAAGAATAGAGGTGGATAAGGGAAAAGCAAAGATTGTTGAATAGCCGATCGAAATTATCTGATTTAAACTAAGGTAAGTTTTTAAGCAATTGAGATTTCATCAGTTTATATATATGATGTATATGGATTATGTAATGGGTATATATATACATTTAAAATTGATAGCTGAATATGTGATTGCTTGGTGAGTTGGTTAAATTGTTTTGAAGTGTTATAATTGACAATTGGTGCACTATGTGTGCGTATAAGTGACAAATGTAAAAATGAGAAAATGCACTGTGTGTGCAAATGGATAAAAGCACTATGTGTGCGAATTCGGTTGCCGGGCACTAAGTGTGCGAAATGAGTAGGTGGACATGAATATTAAATTGAATAGATGGTATGTTCGGAATGTATATGTTTATATCTATATATATATATATCATTGTATAATGTTATGAGAATAGAAATAAGAGCATGCAGCTATGTGTGGGCATAAATTAGTATGTGTACAAAGTAGACTCAAATTGACTTTAATTGTGATTAAGTATTTGAGTAGTAAGGCTTGCATATTAGCTATATGTAACGCCCTCACGCCCGAGACCGTCGCTGGAGTCTAGCTTGAGGTGTTACTGAACATAATTTGCCATTTTAAGAACTTTGAATCCTTTATTTCTACATTCGCACCATGCTGTCTACCTGCATCACGGTTACGAAAAAAATCATTTCTCGCGTTACGGAACTTGAAATCAAGATCCGTAAATTTTCCCTGAATCTAGACTCGTATATCTATCTACTAATTGTTTTCTAGAATTTTTGGCTGCGTCAGTTAGTACAATTTATTAGTTAAATTTACCCCTGTTTCAAGACTCGACTACACTGACCTCTGATTACTGCGAACCATCTTTCTCTCTGTACCAAATTCATATGACTATGCCATTTGTTTCTCCTAAAACTATACTCAATAAGGATTCTAAAAATATAAAGTACACCTCCTAATTATGTTTGTACAATTTATGGTAAATTTCCAAATTTGGAATAGGGGATCCAGAAGTTGCTCTGGCCCTGTTTCACTAAAACTCACACATCTCACAACATATACCTTCTTTACCTATTTCGCTTCTTTCATATGAAAGTAGACACAATAAGCTTCAATTTCATATTTAATTCATCACCTAATTCTGTTTCTACTATTTTTAGTGATTTTTCAAACTCACATCATTTCTACTGCAATATTCTGTTTTTTTTATAACAAAGTTCACTTTTTATGGACTTTCATGAGCTGGATAACATATTACACTCACATGGCATCAAACATGATCTAGACTAGCCATTCCAATGACTAATCATTATCAAGCATTTTCTCAACCAAACCACAACCATATCACAAGATTATTTACACAAAAGAGGTATATTGCTATACATGCCATACTTAAGTTTTACAAGCCATTTTACCAAAAGAAATTCTTCGGATAGTGTAACGAGCCTTCGACCTATCCCGATTCCTGAGCCGGCTTGTCCAAAACTACAATGAATGAAAAGGAGGGAGTAAGCATAAATGCTTAGTAAGTTTTAAGCAATAGAGTCATTAAACTCAATCGAATAGATATTATTCAAATTCGAGAATAGTACTTCTAAGGCCTATTATCTCTTTTTGGCCTAGCACACCTGTGAACAAATATACAACGTTTAACACACATTTAACCTTTTAACTTCTCATGAATCAGTATTGATATAACACAAATGATCCTAATTTTAACATATAATTCCACACTTTCATCGACTACACACATATACTTAGAGCCAAGTTTATCATATTATTTCAATTGAATTTGAAATATCATATAAATTAAGCCACATACTTTCACATAACAATGTACTTTGCTCGAGTGTATCACCATTTTTGTTGTAACATAGTACTCAATCACATATATTTCACTATGATACTTAATTAAATGAAATTTTAAATCAACATTTGAGTACATGATACATACCTGGCCAGTTTAATGTTTCGAACATATTCAATTGAGTATAATTCCAATTTCATCATAATATCATACTTTGCTAAAATTACCAAAGCGAAGCCTGCGAGTTCTCAACCTGGATATAATTCCAGCACAAGGCCTGCGGGACCTAGCCCGGATATAATTCCAGCACAAGGCCTGCAGGACTTAGCCTGGATATAATTCTTCACTGAGTTTCATGCATATTATTCATATATTAATACATTTCATATAGTATATCGCATTTGTAATTCAATTGCTTCATTCGAATAAGCACATAATGTATACTTTCCATTTTCTTTCGGTTCAATAAACACACTTACAAAGATCACATATCCATTTCACTATCTTATCTTATTTCTTAAAAACCATTCGGCTAAATGCCATATGCACAAGTTATTTCACCATTAACCTTATTTAAAAATAAGGACAAAAGGCCACAATTCAGTTATTATACATATATCATGTTATCATCGATTATATATATATGTTAAATGTAATTACTCAAAACTTACCTTAAAAGTTGTTGATGACTGTATATCTACGGCTATTCGTTTAATTTTGCCTTTCCTTTATTCGATTTTTATCTTTGATGCTCTTGAGCTTAAAATTAAACAAATTTAACTTATTAAAACTCAACTATGTAAACATTATATCAAGTATATTCGGTCTTGATACACATAGAACATATCAATAATCACATGTATTATAAGACATTTTTCTCTTGACCTTTCTATTTTATTATTTTGAACTACTCTCTCAACCAAAACACATCCGGCACTATCATCTAAAATTAGCTAGCATTACCTAATTTCAAAGACAAATAATCTCATACACATAGACATTCGGCACTTCATTACTATCCACTAGTACTCATGAGTCACAAAAATCATTTTAAGACTAATACATTGTCTTTTAATTTCTAGAATATGATCTATCATTAGTAACTATAACCAAATACTCCTTAACAACTTCTTAAACCATTAACATCATGGAATTTCAAGCTAAAGTCTATAATCGGCAAAATTTACACAAGAGAACACATTTTGCCGACTACCAAATAACACCTCGTTTTCACACAATTATTCGATTCATTATCTAATGAATTATTAAACTAATATGTTAACAAAAATTAATACAAATGACCGAATGCCTCATAGTCTTTGCTTTCATTCTGAAAACCAAAATTTTCCAAGCTTCAAGCCCAATTTAAAGTTGTATGAATCAATTGAATTACCTATTACTAAACCTTATACATTTCTTACCATGGCCGAATGTCCTTGCAACAATTGAGCCACATACGCGGTTCTAATTCCACATTTTAACTCATAAACCTATAACTTCCTATAGTTTGACATCATAAAATCTATCAAACACCCCTTAATCCACCTTTATCCCCAATATCAAAATTTATACTTTTCTTTCCATAACCGAGCATATAGGTTTTACTAATTCAAAATTTCATACACACACTACTTAACCTCTTCATCTATCCCTCATTTTCACAAATCAAAAGCTCAATTTTTACAATTTAACAAGAATTACAAGTTTTTAGCTCCAAATCATAATTTTTGGCAATTTGCCATATGCCTCTACACTCAAAATTTTCATGGATTCAAACCATGGGTTCAAAGCACATTGCATTTATCTAACAAATTTCACAAACCATTAGAAAATCACATTGACATACCTCAATTTGGTTCAACTCTCATGACCGAACCCCTTGAAGCATTTTTCTTTCTTCTTTACTTAGTGTTTTCGGCAATGGGAAGGAGAATGGATAAAAACTTTGTTTTTATCACCATTATTATTATTTAATTCATTTTATAATTTATAAAATATAATAAACTTATTTATTATAAAACTATTTGATTTTATTAACCAAAATACAACACACAAAATGCCAAATTATAACATCATTACCGTCCACTACATGTCAAAAGTGGATATTTGACATGCAAGTCCCCCCTTTTGCAAACCATTTATTATTTGGTCCTCTAGTTTTAAATTATCACATTTTCAAAGTTCTCACTTGAGTCCGATTTAATAAAATTCACATTCAAATGACAAAATTAAGACATCATACTTTCACACATAATACTTCACATATAATAGGCATAGAATTTAACATTTAATTATCTTTATGACTCGGTTTAGTGGTCCCGAAACTACTTCTCGACTAGGGTCAGATTAGGGCTGTCACAACTCTCCCCCCTTTAGGGATTTTCGTCCCCAAAAATCTTACCACTGAATAGGTTAGGATATCGTTCTCTCATTGAATCTTCGAGTTCCCAAGTCACTTCCTCAACTCCGTGTTTGAACGACAGGACTTTAACCAACGAAATTTTCGTATTCTGTAATTCTTTTATCTCATGAGCCAAAATACGAATCGGTTCCTCTTCATAACTCAAATCAGACTGAAGTTCAACCTCTAACAGTTTTATCACATGCGAGGGATTGGATCTATTTCGACGAAGCATAGAAACATGGAAAACATCATGTATCTTTTCCAGTTCAGGTGGCAAAATCAATCTATAAGCAACCGGCCCAATCCGTTCTGAAATTTCGTACGGTCCGATAAATCTCAGGCTCAATTTGCCTTTACGGCCAAATCGGAGTACTTTTTTCCACAGTGAGACTTTCGGAAAGACTTTATCCCCAATCTGATATTCTATATCTTTACGCTTCAAGTCTGCATACGATTTCTGACGATTCGATACTACTTTCAAGCTACACGAATCACTTTTACTTTTTGTTCGGCCTCTCTGATCAAGTCAACCCCAAAAATCTTATTTTCACTGAGTTCAGTCCAAAACAAAGGTGTACAGCATTTACGGCCGTACAGAGCCTCATATGGTGCCATCTTGATACTTGTTTGAAAACTGTTATTATAAGCAAATTCAATCAAAGGTAAGTATATTTCCCACGAGCCGCTAAACTCGAGAATGCAACATCTCAACATATCCTCAAGTATCTGAATCACTCGTTCGGATTGACAGTTGATCTGGGGGTGAAAAGCAGTGCTAAAATGTAATTTAGTACCTAATGCCTCATGCAATTTTCTCCAAAACCGTGAAGTAAATCTGGGGTCTCTATCTGAAACAATAGAAATAGGCACTCCGTGTAATCGTACAATATGAGAGACATACAGTTCTGCTAACTTATCGAGTGAAAAGTCTGTACGAACAGGGATGAAATGAGTTGACTTCGTCAATCTATCAACAATAACCTAGATTGAGTCTTTCTTGCTCGTTGTCAACGGTAAACCAAATACGAAATCCATCGTGACTCTATCCCATTTCCACTCAGGTGTCATGATTGGCTGCAACAATCCCGAAGGCACCTGATGTTCCGCTTTCACTTGTTAGCATATCAAACACTTAGACACAAAATCAAAGATGTCTCATTTCATACCGTGCCACCAATATTGACATTTCAGGTCGTTGTACATTTTTGTGCTACCTGGGTGAACCGACATTCGGCTATTATGAGCCTCACTCAGAATCGTTGGAATAAGCTTTGAATTTCTCAGAACACATAATCGATCTCTGAACCTCAAACAACCATTGTCGTCAATTCAAATTTCTGAATCCATATTCGAATTACACTGAGCCCGCTTAGAAATCAAATCCTCATCGATTTTCTGAGCTTTGCAAATTTGTTGTAATAACACTGGTTTTGTTTTCAATTCTGCTATTAACACATCATCAACAGACACAGAAAAATGTACATTTATTGCTCGTAAAGCAAACAATAATTTTCGACTAAGAGCGTCAGCAATTATGTTAGCTTTTTCTAGGTGATAGTCAATGACGAGCTCATAATCTTTCAGTAGTTCAAGCCACCGTCTTTGTCTCAAATTTAAGTCTCTCTGAGTCATTAAATATTTAAGGCTTTTGTGATCGGAAAAGACATGACATTTCTCTCCAAACAAGTAGTGACGCCAAATCTTTAAAGCAAACACAATAGCAGCTAGCTCGAGATCATGAGCCAGATAATTTCTCTCGTGAGGCTTTAACTGTCTCGAAGCATACGTGACAACTCTACCCTCTTTCATCAAAACGCAGCCCAAACCATTCAAAGACGCATCACTATAAACTACGTTCTCCTTACCAGACTCTGGCTGAACTAACACTGGAGCTTCCCTCAAAAGAGTCTTTAGTTGGTCGAAACTTTTTTGACACTTTTTAGACCACTCGAATTTGACATCTTTCTATAATAGCTTCGTTAACGGAGTTGAGATCATCGAGAAACCTTTTACAAATCGTCGGTAGTACCCAGCAAGTCCCAAAAAGCTCTGAACTTCAGAAACATTTCTCGGAGGTTTCTAGTCAAAAATAGCTAAAATTTTGTTCGGATCGACTCGTATACCTGGAACGGATACAACATGTCCCAAAAAACTGACCTCGCGTAACCAGAACTCACATTTACTGAATTTCGCGTATAACTGATTATCACACAACATCTAAAGCACAAGTCTCAAATGCTCAGCATGCTCGATCTCGTCGCGAGAATAAATCAAAATATTGTCTATGAACACAACCACAAATTGATCCAAGTATTGTCTGAACACCCTATTTATCAAATCGATGAAAACCGCAGGGCCATTAGTGAGCACAAATGGCATCACTAAGAACTCATAATGTCCGTATCTCATTCGGAAAGCAGTTTTAGGCACATCTGAGTCTCTGACTCGCAACTGATAATAACCAGATCGCAGATCGATCTTCGAAAACACTGAAGCTCCCTTTAATTGATCAAAAAGGTCGTCGATTCGAGGCAATGGATATTTATTCTTTATAGTCACCTTGTTCAGCTGTCTATAATCAATGCACATTCTCATAGTTCTGTATTTCTTTTTCACAAATAAGACTGGTGCACCCTAGGGAGAGAAACTCAGTCGTGCAAATCCTCTGTCCGTCAATCCTTGCAACTGGGATTTCAACTCTTTTAACTTAGTCGGAGCCATATGATACGGAGCAATCAAAATCGGAGTCGTACCTAGTACAAGCTCTATGCCAAACTCAACCTCTCTAACAGGTGGTAATCCCGGTAATTCCTTGAGAAACACATCCGGATACTCAAAAACCACAGGTATGATTTCAAGCTTTCGTTCCGATACCTTGCTATCCAAAACATAAGCAAAATAAGCTTCACGGCCCTTTCTCAAATATTTTTGAGCTAGCATCGAAGATATCACAGCTGGCAACCCATTTAGATCAGTAGACTCAACCGGAATTATCTCATTATTCGAACATCTCAAATCAATAGTCTTTTTCTTGCAATTCACAACCGCATCATGTACCGTCAACCAATCCATACCAAGAATAACATCAAATTCATCAAACGGTAAAAGCATTAAATCTGTTGGAAAGCATGAACCTCGGGTTATCAGGGGACACTTCCTACACAATTTGTCAGCTAGCACATAACGACCTAAAGGATTCGACACTCGAATCAAAAACTCAGTAGACTCAACAGGTAGAGTCTTACTGGATGCCAAAGTCTCACATACATATGAATGAGTAGAACCAGGGTCAATCAAAGCAATCACATCAGTATCAAAGAGAGTAAAAGTACCGGTGATAACATCTGGCGAAGAAGCATCCTCGCATGCACGTATAGCATATGCTCTGGCAGGTGCACGAGCCTCAGATTGAACAATATTATCTCTGGTCCCTCTCTGACTACCGCTAGTATTACCCCCACTCTCGATGGTCTACCTCGTGCTGCCGTGCTACCAGGTCTATCGCTCGGATCAGTATTACGCTCAACTAGTTTTAGACAATCTTTAATAAAGTGATCAGCAGATCCACATTTATAACAGGAGCGGTCATGAAATCTACAACTCCCTGAATGCCATTTACTGCAATGCTTACACCTAAACCTGTCCCGATGATCATTACCAACATTAGCGACTGAAGTAGCTCGTGTACTCACAGGTGGTCAATTGCAATCTCGTCTGGAAAAGCCCGAGGTAGCCTTAGATTTACCAGGCTCGTCTTGAAATTTCTTCAATGATTGCTAAATAGATTTCCCCGAAAATCTCTTACGAAATTCTCTGGCTCCATCTTCAGCCTTTCTCTTTTCTATCCTGAGTTCTTCGGCTTTGCAAGCTCGCTCAACAAGTACTACAAATTCTTTGATTTCCAAAATACCAACCAGCAATTTAATATCTTCATTTAACATGTCCTCAAAGCGTTTACACATAATAGCCTCAGACGAAACACACTCGTGAGCATATCTGCTGAGCCTTACAAATTCTCGCTCATACTCAGTCACCGTCATTCGGCCCTGTTTAAGCTCAAGAAACTCTTTCCGTTTTTGATCAATGAACCTCTGGCTGATATACTTTTTACGGAATTCTGTCAAGAAGAGCTCCCAGGTGACCCTATCTTTAGGCACAATAGAAATCAAGGTATTCCACCAGTGGTAAGCAGCATCACGTAGCAAAGACACCGCACATTTTAAGCTCTCATCAGGGATACATGATAATTCATCGAATACTCGAATAGTATTGTCGAGCCAGAATTCAGCCTTTTCTGTATCATCACTAACTGTAGCCCGAAACTCTTCAGCCCCATATTTTCTAATTTTATCAACCGGGGGCCTACTCGATCTCAACGGATCGGTCACAGAAGGCACCACAGGGGTCAAAAACAGAGTATTCGGAGGTGGGGGTTGTGGAACAGTCGGATTATTTCGAATGAATTGAGTGAACCAATCACTCATCATAGCATAGAGAGTTTGTCTCATGTCATCATCTCGATGGCTAGGATTCGGCTAAGAGTCATTCGGTGGAGTCCCTTGCGCGGGAGCAGCCGTTACACTCTTGACATCATCAGCTACGGCTCGGTCAGGATCGAGATTCATTGCTATACGGAAAAAAAATCACATTTTAGCTGTCAGAAGTCATCACACTATCACAAAATCACATTATGGCATGTATAGCTAGACTCACACGCGCTACGTTAGTCCTAGAATCGACTAAACCGTGGCTCTGATACCAATAAAATGTAATGCCCCCACGCCCGAGACCGTCGCCGGAGTCTAGCTTGAGGTGTTACTGAACATAATTTGCCATTTTAAGAACTTTGAATCCTTTATTTCTATATTCGCAACATGCTGTCTACCTGCGTCACAGTTACAAAAAAAATCATATCTCGAGTTACAAAACTCAAAATCAAGATCCGTAAATTTTCCCTGAATCTAGACTCGTATGACTATCTACTAATTGTTTTCTAAAATTTTTGGCTGGGCCAGTTAGTACAGTTTATTAGTTAAATTTACCTCTATTTCAGGACTCGACTGCACTGACCTCTACTTACTACGAACCATCTTTCTCTCTGTACCAAATTCATATGACTATACCTTTTGTTTCACCTAAAACTAGACTAAATAAGCATTCTAAACATATAAAGTACATCTCCTAATTATGTTTTTACAATTTATGGTAAATTTCCAAAGTTGGAACAGGGGATCCAGAAGTTGCTCTAGCCCTGTTCCACTAAAACTCAAATATCTCACAACATATAACTTCTTTACCTGTTTTTCTTTTTCCATATGAAAGTAGACACAATAAGCTTCAATTTCATATTTAATTCATCACCTAATTCTGTTTATAATATTTTTAGTGATTTTTCAAACTCACATCATTTCTGCTGCAATATTCTATTTTTTTTAATAACAAAGTTCACTTTTTATGGACTTTCATAAACTAGATAACATATTAAACTCACATGGCATCAAACATGATCTAGACTAGCCATTCCAATGACTAATCATTATCAAGCATTTTCTCAACCAAACCACAACCATATCATAAGATTATTTACACAAAATAGGTATATTGCTATACATGCCATACTTAAGTTTTACAAGCCATTTTACCAAAAAAAATTCTTCGGATAGTGTGAACGAGCCTTCGACCTATCCCGATTCCTGAGCCGGCTTGTCCAAAACTACAATGAATGAAAAGGAGGGAGTAAGCATAAATGCTTAGTAAGTTTTAAGTAATACAGTCATTAAACTCAATCGAATAGATATTATTCAAATTTGAGAATAGTACTTCTAAGGCCTATTATCTCTTTTTGGCCTAGCACACCTGTGAACAAATATACAACGTTTAACACACATTTAACCTTTTAACTTCTCATGAATCAGTATTGATATAACACAAATGATCCTAATTATAACACATATTTCCACACTTTGATCGAATACACACATATACTTAGAGCCAAGTTTATCATATTATTTCAATTGAATTTGAAATATCATATAAATTAAATAAGCCACATACTTTCACATAGCAATTTACTTTAGCCGAGTGTATCACCATTTCCGTTGTAACATAGAACTCAATCACATATATTTCACTATGATCCTGAATTAAATGAAATTTTAAATCAACATTCGAGTACATGATACATACCTGGCCAGTTTAATGTTTCGAACATATTCAATTGAGTATAATTTCAATTTCATCATAATATCATACTTTGCTAAAATTACCAGCGCGAAGCCTGCGAGTTCTCAACCCGGATATAATTCCAGCACAAGGCCTGCGGGACTTAGCCCGGATATAATTCCAGCACAAGGCCTGTGGGACTTAGCCCGGATATAATTCTTCACTGAGTTTCATGCATATTATTCATATATTACTACATTTCATATAATATATCGCATTTGTAATTCAATTGCTTCATTCGAATAAGCACATAATGTATACCTTCCATTTTCTTTCGGTTCAATAAACACACTTACAAAGATCACATATCCATTTCACTATCTTATCTTATTTCTTAAAAACCATTCAGCTAAATGTCATATGCACAATTTATTTCACCATTAACCTTATTTAAAAATAAGGACAAAAGGCCACAATTCAGCTATTATACATATATCATGTTATCATCGATTATATATATATGTTAAATGTAATTACTCAAAACTTACCTCAAAAGTTGTTGATGACTGTATATCTACGGCTAGTCATTTAATTTTGCCTTTCCTTTATCCGATTTTTGTCTTTGATGCTCTTGAGCTTAAAATTAAACAAATTTAACTTATTAAAACCCAACTATGTAAACATTATATCAAGTATATTCGGTCTTCATGCACATAGAACATATCAATAATCACATGTATTATAAGACATTTTTCTCTTGACCTTTCTATTTTATTTATTTTGAACTACTCTCTCAACCAAAACACATTCGGCACTATCATCTAAAATTAGCTAGCATTACCTAATTTCAATTACAAATAATCTCATACACATAGACATTCGGCACTTCATTACTATCCACTAGTACTCATGAGTCACAAAAATCATTTTAATACTAATATATTGTCTTTTAATTTCTAGAATATGATCTATCATTAGTAACTATAACCAAATACTCCTTAACAACTTCTTAAACCATTAACATCATGGAATTTCAAGCTAAAGTCTATAATCGACAAAATTTACACAAGAGAACACATTTTGCCGACTACCAAATAACACCTCGTTTTCACACAATTATTCGATTCATTATATAATGAATTATTAAACTAATATGTTAACAAAAATTAATACAAATGACCGAATACCTCATAGTCTTTGCTTTCATTCTGAAAACCAAAATTTTCCAAGCTTCAAGCTCAATTTAAAGTCATATGAATCAATTAAATTACCTATTATTAAACCTTATACATTTCTTACCATGGCCGAATGTCCTTGCAACTATTGAGCCACATACACGGTTCTAATTCGACATTTTAACTCATAAACCTATAACTTCCTATAGTTTGACATCATAAAATCTATCAAACACCCCTTAATCCATCTTTATCCCTAATATCAAAATTTATACTTTTCTTTCCATAACCGAGCATATAGCTTTTACTAATTCAAAAGTTCATACACACACTACTTAACCTCTTCATCTATCCCTTATTTTCACAAATCAAAAGCTCAATTTTTACAATTTAACAAGAATTACAAGTTTTTAGCTCCAAATCATAATTTTTGGCAATTTGCCGTATGCCTCTACACTCAAAAATTTCATGGATTCAAACCATGGCTTCAAAGCACATTACTTTTATCTAACAAATTTCACAAACCATTAGAAAATCACATTAACATACCTCAATTTGGTTCAACTCTCATGACCGAACCCCTTGAAGCATTTTTCTTTCATCTTTACTTTGTGTTTTCGGCAATGGGAAGGATAATGGATAAAAACTTTGTTTTTATCACCATTATTATTATTTAATTCATTTTATAATTTAAAAAATATAATAAACTTATTATTATAAAACTATTTGATTTTATTAACTAAAATACAACACACAAAATGCCAAATTATAACATCATTACCGTCCACTACATGTCAAAAGTGGATATTTGACATGCAAGTCCCCCCTTTTGCAAACCATTTATTATTCGGTCCTCTAGTTTTAAATTATCACATTTTCAAAGTTCTCACTTGAGTCCTATTTAATAAAATTCACATTCAAATGACAAAATTAAGACATCATACTTTCACACATAATACTTCACATATAATAGGCATAGAATTTAACATTTAATTATCTTTACAACTTGGTTTAGTGGTCCCGAAACTACTTCCCAACTAGGGTCAAATTAGGGTTGTCACACTATATAACTTTGGTGATATGTTATATTGATGTAAAAGTGATAAATTATATCATTAAATTTAAGTAGATATATGGTTGGTGAGTTAGTAATATTGGATTACAAGTAAATCTTGAGCTTGGTTAAATTGATCTTGAAATAAGGTAAGAATTCATATCTAAGTAGGTATTTATCAAGTCATGAAATGAGAAGCTAGGTACGATTCTAGCATTTGATAAATTTCTAAGTTTAAGTTTGATTTAAATTTTTCATAATCAAATTGCTTATAACTTACTAAGTTAATATCTCATTCGTTTTTGTTTGCTCACTCTTCTTTTAGATTTTAACGTTCGTTGTGAGCTCGGGATCATTAACGAAGTCATTGCACTATCTACGATATTTTGGTATCTTTATAGAAGTTCAAGTTTGATACTATGGCATGTATAGACTATGTTTTGTTTAGTTTGAATTTTTTTGATATGTGAATATAAGGCCATGCGAAAATGGCTTGACCTTTATGTTTAAATTTGGTTATGTTTAGTCATGGTCTAAGCTCTTTTGGATAAGTAAATTATATAATATGTAAGATTGTTGTTTTGGTTTGATGTTTTAAACTGGATAATGACATGAATATCTTATAGTTAGTTATTTAGTAAGCTTGAGATATAGATGGTCTGTATGAGTGAATGGCCTATTAATTTGGCTTTGTAATGGAGTTGAATATTTAGTACAGGATATTAATGTTTAGCTTAGTAATGAAATATTGAAGATTAAGGACTTGATATTTAGGGTTAATATTGCACTTAGTCGAATATATTTATATATATTTTTATATGGTCGTTGAATTGGTTTTGATTATAACCCTTGATGTATTGCTTAATTTGAAATTTGTGAATGGAAAGGTCAAATTATGCTTGACATATGAATCTAATACTATTAAAATGTTTTGACTTGTAAAATGAATGAGTTAAAATTATTATGCACATATATGCATTCGGTTAAAGAAATGGAATGACCAAATGAATAGTAGCATGCGATAGGTGTTATAAATGAGTGGATTGATTGCATGTTTATAAATGCATGAATTATAAATCAATGGAATTCGTTACAGGTTGTATTTGACTGGAATAATCATATGTTTGTAAAGTGATTTGTTGATTGTATAATGGTTGTACTTTTGTTCGGTAATACCCTGTAACTCGTTCCTACGACGGATACGGTTTAGGGGTGTTACAAACACACTTTCTAGACTTTAAGGTTTTCAATATGAAAGGCTTCTGTGGTTTTGATCAATATATGGAATGAACGATAACAAATAAGGCTAATGTTTTCAAGTCGTGATAACAAAATCTTGCTGAATTTTTCTCAAGTAATAAAAACTAATGGGTTTTAATCTGAATATGGATTTTTATCAACAAGACCAATTTTGGAAAGCACTTCTATGTGACACGCCAGATTCGATCGTAGCGTCTAAGTCGGGTTTGGAGTGTTACAATATTACTACTCATCCTCATCCATTACCATTACTCACTTTCATACCATTTCTCTTAGCTCACACACAAGCATATTGTTTCTACTCATTCCAACTCATTCAACCATGGTCATTTATTCTCATAATCTTGCATCTATCTCATCCACAATATCACCAACCACATAGGTTCTGTACATACCTGTATCGTTTTGTACTTAGCTATTACATTTACTACATCAATGCTTGATGCACTAACTCGTTCAATCATCTTTTAACGTTCAATGACATCGCACACTTAGTGCCATCAATTAGCCAAAGCTATAGGATATCGCACAATTAGTGCCTTTACAGTAAACCAAAAATAACTCGATATCGCACACTTAATGCTCATAATTCAACAAAAAATGTTTCGATCTCGCACACTCAGTGCCATTTCCGATAGCCGTAGCTATTTCAAGCTTTTGCACACTTAGTGCCTCATATACTCCATCCGCTTTTCATATACTTAATTACACAATCACATTTCTATTCATTTCATCTCATATTAACATTTTTTAAAACAATATGCATTATATCCAAACTTACCTCAGGCGTAGTAACGACGAAATTAGTCGATCAATCGAGCACTTTGTTCTTGCCTCGATTTAATTTTCAATTTCTCCTCTTTTGATCTAGATACATTTAAATTCAACCATTCAATTTCACATATCATTCAATCCAATCCAAAGACATATATTTAGGGCATTTTACAAATTAGCCCTTACATTTTCACATTTCGACACTTTAGTCCCTGTAACACCCCAAACTCGGCTTGGACCCCGTAACCGTCGACGGAATAGGAAGAGGCGTTACTGAAAACTAGGAATCAAATCAGGACTGAAAATTTTTGAAGATTTTCTTGAATAAAGATCATCCATTTACAAAATTTTTAGACACAACATAGATCGAATTTATAACTTATAAATTAAACTTCCAAAGGGTGCAATATCCGCATGGCTTATAAACGATAGTCATGATATCATTTTACTATAGTCTATCCTATACATGCCATAAGCTAAATCTGAATCATTGGGTTACCACAATAGTAGATAGTGTGACGAAGAGCTGACGGTCCCCGAGCTGGTAGTCAGAATCCACAATCTATAAAACAAAAACACGAAACAACGAAGTAAGCTTTCATAAGCTTAGTAAGTCTTTAAGTAATACAATTAACTTTAATGAATTTAAAGACATAATTTCCTATTCAAATTAGTAAATGAAAAATCGTTTGCTGAATGAATCTAATCACAACTACACATACTTTACTCATCGTCTCATTTACTTAGAAATTAATATCACATAACCACTTCATTAAATAATTTCTACAGTGGCCAATTGTAAAGGTACTCAACCACAAATCAAATTTCCTGGGGCTATATCCACTTCCATGATATTTGCATAAATGACCAATTATACATAAGCACACAATGCACAATATTTATATATAAGTTACTTAACTTCAAACTCAAACAACAAAGTAAATCGGTAATTCTCATGACTTCTCACATCAGTCGAACATGGCTTAATCGCATAATAGTCTTAGTACTCATTTCTATAGATTTATATATTTTATTTCATACTTGTGACTCAATCCAGAGTAGATTTAATTATGAGTGTAGGATACATACCTGGCCAACTTAAGGTATTCCATCATCATTAAGTTTCGGGGACTGAAGACACATATGCATAAATCTTATAACTTCAAATACATAGTTTCACAATTGAACATAATCAAATCCAATTCGAGTCATTTTCACATCAAAAGATAAGTATCACATACCTGAGTCATTTAATGTATACTACGAGCTTTATTTGTCATCTTAATGTGGGATCTGGTAATCAAATGCATTTGGCTGGCTAGGTACAAAACCCGACTCTAATCACCAGTTTTGAAGCTTGCTAAGTCAATGTCCCGAATGATTTCGTACCATAGTCCATTCAGAAGGTTTATCACACTTTATGATATATGCTCGGTAGTATTTACATATCACAACATATTAATAGAATAGTGCTTCCATTCAGACTAACTCATAAATCACATGATTTACTTTTATCTTTATAATAGCCATTTGGCCGTGACCCATATCCCATAAGTTATTCGTTCTTACTTTATGTGCATATAACGATACGCATCTTTCTCATATCTCAAATTGACCATTCAGCCTTATCAGACATACACACTTTCACATTCATCACATTGGCTATTCGACCTTATCACACATATATACACTTACATATTCGGTCTTAATACATATCTTAGTCTCATCCTTGTCACACGATTTAGTCATTCGGCTTTGACACACATTAGCATATATAGGACTCTTACCTTAATCTTATGCATACTATTAACCAAAAGAAATATTTCTATTTATGTATCTTTCATTTCAAATTCCACATTCAAATAAGATCATTCGTGCAAATAGTATTAATTGCTAAAGGTACAAGACATGCTAAATTACTTAAAGCTCATAGAGAAATCAACTCAAATACTTAAGAACTTATTTATGCACATTAATCACATATAACATATTCAATATGTAACACCAATTGGCCGTATATGCATGGTCACATTGTCTTCATTTCGTTGACATATCATTTCTTCAAAACTCAAAGTCCCATAATTACATTATCTAACCGCCTCGATGTAATTCGTTGCTTTGACTTGAATAGGATTAATTCCAAGCACTACATTTCCATATAATTTCAATCACCTTTCTTTCATTTTATCTTCACACTGAGCATTCAATTGTTTATGCATAGTATTTGGCTCACATTCATTTCATACTTATCATTTGATCATAAAAGCATATCACAAACTTACCTCCTTATTATATTTGACATTCGGCCACATAAGTTCAATTGTCATAGCATTTTTATATCATGCTTACCATTTGATTATATACACATGTCAACTAATCATTTCGTGGAATATCTAATTCCCATAATAATTCAAATTATAATCGAATGTTATTTACATTTGACTACTTAAAACTTACCTCGGATATATTTGAAAGGTCACGGAAAGGCTACTCTATTACTTTCTCTTTCCCCTATCCGGCTTTGATCCCTTTTGCTTTTGAGCTTAATTAAAACAAATAGATTTATATTAATCCTTATTCATATATTTCATTTAGTTATAACTCTTTCATTTAAAACAAGGAACACATAGATTTCCTTAGCCCCACATATTCGGCCATCAATCACATTTTAAGTATATATATAAATATGTATATTTATAAACACCTTAAATACACATACAGAACCGTTTTACCTCCATTTTGAACAAATGTTTATAACTAAGGTAGGTTCACCACCCTTTATTCACAAAAACTAATTTATTATCATGGTTATAATATTTAAATGATCAAATACATAAATGTATATTACACACCAAATCTTATTCGGTCATTATCATATACATTTAAATAAATAAAGCTACTTTAGCCGATTATTAATCATATATTAAATCATACATGTATAATCATGTATTGCATTTTAATCACCTAAAGCTGCATCCCATAACAACATGCCTTAAATCAATTCTTTAGTACATTTGGTATTTAGTACTAAAGGTCATATTAATTTGGTCCATGAAAACCGAATGTCAAAAATCCTAAGACCATACTCCTCAACCCATTTAACCTTTATACCCAAGTATCAAATAATTATGCATTTGAACCATTTTAGCATAAACATTTTCTACTTTCGGCAATCCTCCAAAACAAAAAAAAATAAATATTTGAAGTTTATTCCAACATAGCCGAATACCCCACTTAACCATGAAATTCATCTTTTAACACAAGACATATCACATTCACATTCAATAAATATGATGTCTATAATGACATGCCATGAACCAAAATTTACACATCAAGTTCCCATTCAGCCATTTAATAAGCACATCAAAATAACATTTATCTAATTTAAATTCAAGCTCATCCTTTATTTCATTCCTTGAAACAAAACATAACTTAATGCCAATTTTATTTAACTAATTTATCCCAAGATCAAATACTATATTCGGCCATGGAAATGTATTAATCTAATAAATCTTAATTTATCTTTTAAAGCATCAAACCCAAATCCTTTAATCAAGAAAGTCATAGCCGAATGTCTTTATAGACAATTTGGCCGAACCAAGTAAAATTTCTCAAAATTAACTTACAAACTAAATTTCACACAAGTTTTAACATCATTCCAAACTCTAAGCATATTCAGCTATTTTAACAACTAATTTAACATTCAACCTTAATTTCCCTTAACCAGCATGATATTTTCCTAAGTAATTAACCATACCCGAATATCAATTGTCCTCAAAACCTCATTTTATCAAAATCTAACAACTTAGAACTCCTTTAGTAACCATTTACAAATCAAAACATCAAACACTCACAATATAACATATTATAACATGGCCGAATGTATATTCTCAAAATTTCATTCATGGGCTATGTCAAAAGCTTAATGACCAATTTAAATTCACAAATTTGAAGAGAAATAGCCTAAAATCATAACTTAATTTTGCTTCCTCAATGACCGAACATTCCTAGCACTTTATATTCTTTAACAATCGGCATTTTCCAAGCCAAAAGAAAAATAATGCATGTTTTCTTATGTTCTCTTTTACTCAATAAACATATATTCATTCATTTTTAATTTTCCTATACTACCCATCACTAAAGCACACATGAAAGCCATTTCCAAATGTCTTTACCGTCCATCCACAAATTTTTACTTTGTTTTTATCACCATAATTTTATAATAATAATTAAGTTCACCTTTCATATTATATAATGCATATAATAATATAAAAGACATAAATTATCCATCAATTATCATCATTATGCCGTCCACTACTAATATAATGGGGAATTTGACATGCAAATCCCCATGTTTCAAGCCATGCAATATTTGGCCCCTTTTTTAATTAACCTCACCTATTTTCATATTTCACACATAAGCCCTTTTTAATTAAATTCACGTCCAAATGTCACAAATCAATAAACCAAAATTTCACACATGCAATTGCACATATAATTGGCACAAGTTATAACATTTAATAAATTTTTAGACTTGGTTTAGTGGTCCCGAAACCACTTCCCGACTAGGGTCAGCATAGGGTTGTTACAGTTATGGCCGAATCTGGCATGCTACGTCATAGTGTCTACCAAAAAATTGGATCTGAGTGTCAAAACTCACTGTCAGGTAAAAACCTCTTTGTGATTTGTAGAAAACTTAATGAATAGACTTCGTACTATTATCCAATTAATTTATCAAAAGGTTTGTCATTAGTGTATTAAATTGATTTAAACTGCGAAAGCTTTTAAATTACAAATTTTGGAGTTGAGTCGCGTATCTTTAAAACAGTTTTAGTTTTGAAAACTTTTCTTGTCCTAACTGGCATATTTAAGTAAATAAAAAAAGCCCAAATTAAACATTAAATCCCATAAAAGTCCCTATTACAAAACAAAACCCCAAAATGTAAATAAAAGTGAAATAGTACCAAAAGTGAAATTATCTGCGGTCGTGTGGCCACCTCCGAGTCCGTCGCAGCACCAATCTACCTAACGTTGGGGATTACCTGCATAGTTAAAAGCGGGGTAAGTTCACAAAAACTCAGTGTGTAATCCCCTAATATAAAAACAGTCAGTCAAATAAATAGAATACAGAAGCAATCAAGGCTTGAGCCCATTACAGTATCAGTTGGGCCCTAGCCAATAATAGTAACAGTCTCAATTGAGCCTTAGCCCTTAATCAATATCAGGTGGGCCTTACCCAAAACAGTATCAAAATGCAATATGTGTATTGTATGATGCAAGTTATCCCAACCAACCCTACACTTGCCTCCATCCAACCATGCACTTACTGTGGGGAATAAATCACCCACCCATCTCTACACTTACAGATTAAGACCGGTAGTGGCACTAACTAGAATTGCAGCAAAGTTGCTAGAAAAATAAGTGGCTTAATGCCATCAATAGCAGCACAAGGCCTTCAAAATGGCACAAAGCCTTTAGCAACGGCATAAAGCCTTCGGTAATGATACAAAGCCTTCGGTAATGACACAAAGCCTTCGGTGGGTCCACAGTTGTCTCGTGCGACCCATGCGACCCTAACAGATTAATACACTTCCTCCATAACAATATCCCAACCTATGCAGTATGTCGTGTATGTATGCAAAACACATAAATATCACATGGCCTGCCCAATCAATCAACCATCATATAAGGCATAATAGTCGTTCTACCCTTTAGGGGTATGATGGTCATTTTACCCTACAGGGGTAATTCGGTCATTTTACCCTCCGGGGGTAATTCGGTCATTTTACCCTCCGGGGGTAATTCGGTCATTTTACCCTCCAGGGGTAATTCGGTCATTTTACCCTCTAAGGGTAATTTGATCATTTTACCCTCCAAGTTAATTCGGTCATTTTACCCTCCGGGGGTAATTCGGTCATTTTACCCTCCGGGGGTAATTTGGTCATTTTACCCTCGAGGGGTAATTCGATCATTTTACCCTCCATGTAACACCCTATGACGCTTGTCCGTCACCGGGATAGGTCATCGGGCATTAACCATCTAAACGACTCTCAAAGCAACCACGTATTAATATAGGAGCCCTTTTTAGGTGACTAAAGTGAACGAATAAGTAGTATAAATCTTACCTAAAAAAAGGATTTGTATAAAACTTATGCATATAAGTAAAGGCCGCGACATTGATTTAATCAAGCTATCATTTTAGTTCATGCACAAAAGTGGTTTACAAAAAAAAACATGCAATAATTACATAAACAAAATATCTGTTTTGCTTCATTAGCATTTCAATGAATAGAACCACCATCGAATATGCACACATGAATGTGTATAAGTCTTAACCGAATATGCCATTCACTAGATCATTTCACAAACATCGATTCAATTTCGGGACTATACTATTCAAAAGAACTAGCCACTTTCGCATGGCTTTAATATTTACACAACCAAAATATATCTTGTTTCAAAAGAAGAGTTAGCCTATACATGCCATTTACTAAAGTTTAGCTAATTAGGTACCGAACGAGGCTTTGATAGTAAAGATGACTTCGAGTTTGAGATTCCCGAGACCGCAGCTGACGAACCAAAATCTATAAAACAGAAGATTCAGAGTAACAGAGTAAGCTTTTCTATGCTTAGTAAGTTCAAGTAATAAAACAATCAATCTACTAATGCAAAGATATCATTTATGTGATCATTCGTAAAGGTTTCACCATAGCCGAATTTGCACATACCAAATTTAATCTTCTCCTTCTTATTTGAATGTACTAATAATCCCCGAAAATTACATACTCACAAAATTTATAAATTTCACAAATATAGCAAAGTAGCCACAGATTGTCACATTCTCTTTTAAACCATTGTTAGCACTAAACATCGCTCCTTTGTAAGATAATTTGATAGGAAATTGTTCACCATTTCGTAACGAACATACCTGGTCATTTTATCGTAGATGTCTCATTAACAGAGATTGATAAAGCTGAACTCTTACCGTTAGCCCTACGGCTCTTCGGGGTTTGCCCCGGTTTTGAACTCTAGCCCTAAGGCTCTTCGGGATTTATCCCGGGTCTGAACTCTAGCCCTAAGGCTCTTCGGGATTCAACCCGGCTCTGAACTCTAGCCCTAAGGCTCTTCGGGATCCAACCCGGCTCGGAAATATAGTGGCACATAAGTCAAATTCAGCACATGAACTTATCACAAAAACAATAATCTCAAAACATCATTCTTTTGTTCACTTCACACATTACACATATCCGGACACTTTCAAGAGGTACATTCGGCCTAAATACATATAAGCAAATCTCAATCCAATTCATTTATAAAAGGGTTAAATGCTTAAACTTACCTCGAACTTTTCTGTATAAATACGGGGCGGCTATTCTGTCACCTTAGCTTTCCCCTTATCCGATGCTGTCCCTCTATGTTCTTGAGCTTCAATTTACAAATTAAATGTATTAATTTACAAACCCTACTTACCTTAAAGTATGGAATAAACACCCTCTCTATACGGCACACAAACACATTCGGCCAAATTATCAATAATTGAGTACCTTCACTTCAATAATACGAACGCACAAACACCTTTCTTTTATGAATACATTAGGCCGAATTTCATTATGTTACTAATCATGCCGGGTTTTAATTAGATCACATATAGAAAGTCTTTTAAAATAATCTTATCCTTCATGTCATAATAGACTTAGGGGTCAAATATGATTTCCTCTAATTTACCACATCAACATTTCTTCATCAAGATATGAACATTACAGAGGCAACTAGATTGCCATAACCGGTTATAAATTGAGTCATACATACAAAGTATAACACATAAGTATACCAAATCTCTCATGACCGAATGCTCATTTAATACTTCAAAGGACATCAATGAGTCAAATATAACAAACCGAATCAAGTCTATATAAGTCTAAGTCTCAAATAAATTCAATAATATGCTACATTGATATTCCATCATCAAGACATCACCTAAGCTAAGACAAAAATTCTCACATCCATGTTAGCCGAATGCAATAATGCAAATATCAAAGACATTACCATAGTCATTCCCATATTTCTAAATTTAAAAAAAAATACCATAAATGGTTTCAAACATTAATTTGGAGTACATTCGGCATCCTCCCTAACCAAGGATTCTAGGCCACAAATCGGAAATATGTCCACAACAAAGGTTAGCCGACTTCCCTAATATGCAACATCAATTTACAAAATAAAATAACACATTTGGTTCATGACCGAAAGTACCATTCATCACAAATACAAATTTCACTCATTATTTAAGTTCCAATTAGGCTAACACTCATGCAACCACTATCAACTTCGCCTTAACCTAGCATATTCCCCACTTAGCCGATTACCATAATCAAATTAGTCACAACTATTTCTTTTACCAAGCTCAAATCATCAACTACAATTTCTCAATATTCAAAAATAGCTAAAGCAACCTCAATGAAAACACCACATCCTCAACCGAATTTACATCACAAGGGATTGAGCCACACAAAGCTCAAATTCATAATATCAACTTAAAATCTTAAAATTTCATGGATTTTAACATTACCTTGTTTATCTAACACTCAATTACTTAATTTCCATAGCAATTTGTGAATTTCATAATTTTCAAAACACCATTGCCGAATACTAACATCAACCAACTTCAAAATTTATACATGGGCTAGGTAAGGAACTTAGTAGCTAACTCCATTTCATCAAAAATTTGAAGAAACACATGAAAAACATTTAATTCATACCTTAAATTTTGAACTACAATGGCCGAACCTCCTTTAAACTCCAACTCTCTCTTCTTTAGTCACAAACGGCAATGGAGGATGAAAAGAAGGAAATTTTCTTTTTTCTAAATTTTCTTTTTGATTTTATGTTTTAATAAAATAATGAATTTAACACATAAACAATATAAAAATAATTTTAACATCATCATTGCCGTCCACTAAAGTGGAAATGGGCAATTAGACATGCAAAGACATCACTTTGTATGTTTATACTTTTTAGTCACTTTAATTTTTTACCTACTATAATTTCAAAGTTCAACATTTAAGCCCTCTTTAAGCAATTAATCATTTTAAAGGTCAAATTTTCACAAAATTTTTATAACCCCTACTAAAACGCATATCAACAATCCAACTAACATCATTAATAAAAATTTCTGATTCGGTTTAGCAGTCCCGAAACCGCTTCCTGACTAAGGTCGAACTAGGGCTGTCACAACTCCCTCCCCCTAAAAGAAAGATTTTCGTCCCCGAAAATCTTACCCGAAAATAGATTTGGATATCGTTCTTTCATAGCATTCTCGGACTCCCAAGTTGCTTCCTCGATCCCATGCTTGAGCCATAGCACTTTTACTAAAGGAACCTTTTTGTTTCGTAATTCTCTAACCTCTCGAGCTAAAATACGGATAGGTTCTTCCTCATAACTCAAATTAGGTTGAATTTCAACCTCGGACGGATTTAGTACATGCGAAGGATCGGATCTATACCGACGGAGCATCGATACATGAAAAACATTGTGAATCTTTTCAAGTTCAGAAGGTAACATCAATCTATAAGCAACCGGTCCAACCCGCTCTGATATCTCATACGGTCCGATGAATCTCGGGCTCAGCTTGCCTTTACGGCCAAAACGGAGTATCTTTTTCCACGGTGAAACTTTCAAAAACACCTTATCACCCACTTGATATTCGATGTCTTTTCGCTTTAAGTCTGCGTACGATTTCTAACGATCGGATGCCATTTTCAAACTGTCGCGAATTATCTTCACTTTCTGCTCGGCTTCTCTGACTAAATCAACTCCGATAATCTTATCTTCACTAAGCTCGTTCCAAAATAGAGGTGTACAGCACTTACGACCGTAAAGAGCTTCGTAAGGTGCCATCTGAATACTGGTCTGAAAGCTATTATTATACGCGAATTCAACCAAAGGTATATATTTCTCCCACGAGCCGCTAAATTCGAGGATGCAACATCTCAACATGTCCTCGAGTATCTGAATAACCCGTTCAGATTGACCATCCGTTTGCGGATGAAAAGCGGTGCTGAAATGGAGCTTAGTACCCAGAGCTTCATGCAGCTTCTTCCAAAATCTAGAAGTAAACCGAGGGTCTCGATCAGAAACAATAGAAGTCGGCACCCCATGCAATTGCACAATCTGAGAGACGTATAATTCCGCTAACTTATCAAGCGAATAGTCAGTGCGAACAGGAATGAAATGGGCCGATTTCGTTAATCGATCAACAACAACCCAGATAGAGTCCTTCTTGCTCGGAGTCAACGGCAAACTTGACACAAAGTCCATCGTAACGCGATCCCATTTCCACTCGGGTATCAAAATTGGTTGAAGTAACCCTGACGGCACTTGATGTTCAGCTTTTACTTGCTGACATACTAAGCATTTAGATACAAAATCAGAGATGTCTCGTTTCATGCCGTGCCACCAATACTGATGCTTCAAGTCGTTATACATTTTCGTACTGCCCGGGTGGATCGACATGCGGCTACTATGTACTTCTTTTAAAATCATCGAAACTAACTCTGACTTTTTCGGCACACACACTCGGTCTCTAAACCTCAAACAATCATTTTCGTCGACCCGAAATGCGGAATCCACAGTTGACTCACACTGAACTCGTTTAGCAACTAAATCATCATCGGCTTTCTAGGCCTCACTAATCTGTTGAAGCAGCATAGGTCTTGCTACCAATTCGGCAATCAACCCACCATCTCCTGACATCGCCAGCTTCACGTTCATAGCTCGCAAGGAAAATAAGGATTTTCGGCTAAGGGCATCTGCAACTACGTTAGCTTTCCCCGGGTGATAATCGATAACAAGCTCATAATCTTTTAGCAATTCTAGCCACCGCCTTTGTCTCAAGTTTAAATCTTTTTGAGTCATTAGATACTTAAGACTTTTGTGATCGGAAAAGATGTGACATTTCTCACCGAACAAATAATGTCGCCAAATCTTCAAGGCAAAAACAATAGCGGCTAGTTCAAGGTCATGAGTCGGATAATTTCGTTCGTGCGGCTTCAATTGTCTCGAAGCATAAGCAATAACCCGGCCTTCTTGCATCAATACGCAGCCCAAACCGTTCAAAGACGCATCACTATAAACTACAAATTCTTTACCTGTTTCTGGCTGGACCAACACAGGCGCTTCCGTCAAAAGGGTTTTCAGCTGGTCGAAGCTTTCCTGACATTTATTCGACCACTCAAACTTGACATCCTTCTGCAGCAGTCTCGTTAATGGAGTCGCAATCATCGAAAAACCCTTGACGAAACGTCGGTAATAACCAGCAAGTCCTAAAAAGCTTCGAACTTCGGTAATGTTTTTAGGGGGCTTCCAGTCGAGGATAGCTGAAATTTTGTTCGGATCCACTCGAATACCCGAAGCAGATACTATATGGCCCAAGAAACCGACTTCATGCAACCAAAATTCGCACTTACTAAACTTCGCATACAATTGGTTATCCCTTAAAGTCTGAAGTACCAGTCTCAAATGCTCGGTATGCTCTGACTCATCACGAGAATAGATCAAAATATCGTCGATGAACACTACTACGAAACGGTCCAAAAACGGCCTAAATACCCGATTCATTAAATCCATGAATACTGCGGGGGCATTGGTGAGTCCAAACGGCATCACTAGAAACTCATAGTGACCGTATCTCGTTCTGAATGCTGTCTTCGGTACGTCCGAATCTCTAACTCTCAACTGATAATAGCCGGATCGTAAGTCAATCTTCGAAAATACCGAGGCTCCTCTCAACTGATCGAATAAGTCATCAATTTGGGGCAATGGATACTTATTCTTTACCGTGGCTTTATTCAGCTGTCGATAATCGATGCACATTCTCATAGTCCCGTCTTTCTTTTTCACAAACAAAACCGGTGCACCCCAAGGCGAAAAACTAGGTCGCGCAAAGCCTCTATCTGTCAACTCTTGCAGCTGAGATTTTAATTCCCTTAATTCGGTAGGTGCCATACGATACGGGGCAATCGAAATCGGCATCGTACCCGGAATCAACTCTATACCGAACTCGACCTCTCTTATAGGCGGCAATCCCGGTAATTCCTCGGGAAAAACATCTGAAAACTCGCAGACTACAGGCACCGTCTCAAGTTCTCTGTCGGTAACTTTGTTATCTAACACATAGGCCATATACGCTTCATAACCCTTCCTCACATATTTATGAGCTGACATGGTCGTGACTATTGCAGGTGGCCCACTTAGATCAATGGACTCGATTTGAATTAATTCATTATTCAAACATCGCAAATCGATAATTTTTCACTTACAATATACTATCGCGTCATGAACGGTCAACCAGTCCATACCGAGAATAATGTCAAATTCGTCGAATGGTAAAAGCATCAAGTCAGCCGGAAAACAAAAATCTCGAACCATTAACGGACATTTCTTACATACTTTATCAACCAAAACACAACGGCCCAAAGGGTTCGACACTCGAATTACAAATTCAGTAGACTCAACAGGAAGAGTCTTACTGAAGGCTAACGTTTCACATACATACGAATGGGTCGAACCAGGATCAATCAGAGCAATAACATCAGTGTTAAAAAGTGTGAAAGTACCAGTAATAACATCCGGAGAAGAAGCTTCCTCACGGGCACGGATGGCGTACGCTCTGGCAGGTGCACGAGCCTCGGATCTAACCGCAGTGTCTCTAGTCCCTCTCTGACTGCCGCTAATATTTCCACCTCGCCGCGGTGGTCTACCCCGTGAAACTGCGCCACTAGGTCTCTGAGTCGAATCAGGAGTGCGTTCATCATTTCTCGGACAATCTTTAATAAAATGGTCGGCAGAACCACATCGGAAACAGGAGCGGTCACGGTGCCTACAACTCCCCGGATGCCATTTACCACAATAGTTACAATCCAGTCTATCCCGACGTTCATTTCCGACACTTGCAATAGAAGTGGTCCGCGAACTCGCAGAAGGTCGAGTACGTTCAAATCTAGAAAAGCTCGATGTATTTTTAGATCGACCCATGTCATCTCTAGTCTTTTTGGATGCTTGTTGAACAGGTTTCCCCGCGGACCTCTTACGAAACTCCCTATCTCCACCTTCGGCTTTTCTTTTCTCATTACTGAGTTCTTCAGCTTTACAAGCCCGCTCGACTAGTACGACAAACTCCTTAATCTCCAGAATCCCCACCAGCAATCTGATATCTTCATTTAATCCATCCTCAAAACGCTTACACATGGTGGCTTCAGAGGATACACATTCGCGAGCATAGCGGCTGAGGCGTACAAACTCTCTCTCATAGTCGGCCACTGACATCTGACCTTGTTTGAGTTCTAGAAATTCTTTCCGTTTTTGATCGATGAATCTCTGGCTGATGTACTTCTTACGAAATTCGGTTTGGAAGAATTCCCAATTGACCCGTTCCTTCGGGACAACAGAAATCAGAGTATTCCACCAGTAGTAGGCAGCGTCACGTAACAGAGACACCGCACATTTAAGACACTCCTCGGGTGTGCAGGACAGTTCATCGAACACTCGGATGGTATTGTCGAGCCAAAACTCAGCCCGCTCGGCATCGTCACTGGGGGTAGCCCGGAACTCTTCGGCCCCATATTTTCTAATTTTGTCAACAGGGGGCCTACTCGATCTCACAGGATCGGTCACGGGAGGGGTTGTGAAGGTCAGAAACGGAGTATTCGGGGGCGGAGGTTGTGGAACAGCCGGGTTCGATCTAGCGAATTGAGCGAACCAGTCACTCATCATCGCATAAAAAGCTGGTCTAATATCATCATCTCGATGAACGACATTTGGCTGAGAGTCTGGTGGCACTGTCCCTTGCGCGGGGGCAGGAGCTACACTCTCTACATCGTCCGCTACGGTTCAGTCAGGTTCGGGATCCATTCTATACCAAGAATCACATTTCAGATATTAGAAGTCATCTCACTATCAAATTGACACTAAACGGCATGTATAGCTAGACTCATACTTACTACGGTAGTCCGAGAATCGACTAAACCGTAGCTCTGATACCAATAAAATGTAACACCCTATGACGCTTGTCCGTCACCGGGATAGGTCATCGGGCATTAACCATCTAAACGACTCTCAAAGCAACCACGTATTAATATAGGAGCCCTTTTTAGGTGACTAAAGTGAACGAATAAGTAGTATAAATCTTACCTAAAAAAAGGATTTGTATAAAACTTATGCATATAAGTAAAGGCCGCGACATTGATTTAACCAAGCTATCATTTTAGTTCATGCACAAAAGTGGTTTACAAAAAAAAACATGCAATAATTACATAAACAAAATATCCGTTTTGCTTCATTAGCATTTCAATGAATAGAACCACCATCGAATATGCACACATGAATGTGTATAAGTCTTAACCGAATATGCCATTCACTAGATCATTTCACAAACATCGATTCAATTTCGGGACTATACTATTCAAAAGAACTAGCCACTTTCGCATGGCTTTAATATTTACACAACCAAAATATATCTTGTTTCAAAAGAAGAGTTAGCCTATACATGCCATTTACTAAAGTTTAGCTAATTAGGTACCGAACGAGGCTTTGATAGTAGAGATGACTTCGAGTTTGAGATTCCCGAGACCGCAGCTGACGAACCAAAATCTATAAAACAGAAGATTCAGAGTAACAGAGTAAGCTTTTCTATGCTTAGTAAGTTCAAGTAATAAAACAATCAATCTACTAATGCAAAGATATCATTTATGTGATCATTCGTAAAGGTTTCACCATAGCCGAATTTGCACATACCAAATTTAATCTTCTCCTTCTTATTTGAATGTACTAATAATCCCCGAAAATTACATACTCACAAAATTTATAAATTTCACAAATATAGCAAAGTAGCCACAGATTGTCACATTCTCTTTTAAACCATTGTTAGCACTAAACATCGCTCCTTTGTAAGATAATTTGATAGGAAATTGTTCACCATTTCGTAACGAACATACCTGGTCATTTTATCGTAGATGTCTCATTAACAGAGATTGATAAAGCTGAACTCTTACCGTTAGCCCTACGGCTCTTCGGGGTTTGCCCCGGTTTTGAACTCTAGCCCTAAGGCTCTTCGGGATTTATCCCGGGTCTGAACTCTAGCCCTAAGGCTCTTCGAGATTCAACCCGGCTCTGAACTCTAGCCCTAAGGCTCTTCGGGATCCAACCCGGCTCGGAAATATAGTGGCACATAAGTCAAATTCAGCACATGAACTTATCACAAAAATAATAATCTCAAAACATCATTCTTTTGTTCACTTCACACATTACACATATCCGGACACTTTCAAGAGGTACATTCGGCCTAAATACATATAAGCAAATCTCAATCCAATTCATTTATAAAAGGGTTAAATGCTTAAACTTACCTCGAACTTTTCTGTATAAATACGGGGCGGCTATTCTGTCACCTTAGCTTTCCCCTTATCCGATGCTGTCCCTCTATGTTCTTGAGCTTCAATTTACAAATTAAATGTATTAATTTACAAACCCTACTTACCTTAAAGTATGGAATAAACACCCTCTCTATACGGCACACAAACACATTCGGCCAAATTATCAATAATTGAGTACCTTCACTTCAATAATACGAACGCACAAACACCTTTCTTTTATGAATACATTAGGCCGAATTTCATTATGTTACTAATCATGCCGGGTTTTAATTAGATCACATATAGAAAGTCTTTTAAAATAATCTTATCCTTCATGTCATAATAGACTTAGGGGTCAAATATGATTTCCTCTAATTTACCACATCAACATTTCTTCATCAAGATATGAACATTACAGAGGCAACTAGATTGCCATAACCGGTTATAAATTGAGTCATACATACAAAGTATAACACATAAGTATACCAAATCTCTCATGACCGAATGCTCATTTAATACTTCAAAGGACATCAATGAGTCAAATATAACAAACCGAATCAAGTCTATATAAGTCTAAGTCTCAAATAAATTCAATAATATGCTACATTGATATTCCATCATCAAGACATCACCTAAGCTAAGACAAAAATTCTCACATCCATGTTAGCCGAATGCAATAATGCAAATATCAAAGACATTACCATAGTCATTCCCATATTTCTAAATTTAAAAAAAAATACCATAAATGGTTTCAAACATTAATTTGGAGTACATTCGGCATCCTCCCTAACCAAGGATTCTAGGCCACAAATCGGAAATATGTCCACAACAAAGGTTAGCCGACTTCCCTAATATGCAACATCAATTTACAAAATAAAATAACACATTTGGTTCATGACCGAAAGTACCATTCATCACAAATACAAATTTCACTCATTATTTAAGTTCCAATTAGGCTAACACTCATGCAACCACTATCAACTTCGCCTTAACCTAGCATATTCCCCACTTAGCCGATTACCATAATCAAATTAGTCACAACTATTTCTTTTACCAAGCTCAAATCATCAACTACAATTTCTCAATATTCAAAAATAGCTAAAGCAACCCCAATGAAAACACCACATCCTCAACCGAATTTACATCACAAAGGATTGAGCCACACAAAGCTCAAATTCATAATATCAACTTAAAATCTTAAAATTTCATGGATTTTAACATTACCTTGTTTATCTAACACTCAATTACTTAATTTCCATAGCAATTTGTGAATTTCATAATTTTCAAAACACCATTGCCGAATACTAACATCAACCAACTTCAAAATTTATACATGGGCTAGGTAAGGAACTTAGTAGCTAACTCCATTTCATCAAAAATTTGAAGAAACACGTGAAAAACATTTAATTCATACCTTAAATTTTGAACTACAATGGCCGAACCTCCTTTAAACTCCAACTCTCTCTTCTTTAGTCACAAACGGCAATGGAGGATGAAAAGAAGGAAATTTTCTTTTTTCTAAATTTTCTTTTTGATTTTATGTTTTAATAAAATAATGAATTTAACACATAAACAATATAAAAATAATTTTAACATCATCATTGCCGTCCACTAAAGTGGAAATGGGCAATTAGACATGCAAAGACATCACTTTGTATGTTTATACTTTTTAGTCACTTTAATTTTTTACCTACTATAATTTCAAAGTTCAACATTTAAGCCCTCTTTAAGCAATTAATCATTTTAAAGGTCAAATTTTCACAAAATTTTTATAACCCCTACTAAAACGCATATCAACAATCCAACTAACATCATTAATAAAAATTTCTGATTCGGTTTAGCAGTCCCGAAACCACTTCCCGACTAAGGTCGAACTAGGGCTGTCACACTCCAGGGGTAATTCGGTCATTTTATCCTCCAGGGGTAATTCAGTCATTTTACTCTATAGGGGTATTAGGGTCAATTTACCCTCTAGGGTAATCCAGTCATTTTACCCTCCGGGGGTAATTCAGTCATTTTACCCTTCAGGGGTAATTCAGTCACATACTGACCTCCTAGAAGGTCTACTGTCGCATAAAGCGACTTATATAATCTAAATGGTCATAATAGTGCAATTGGGCCTAAGGCCCAATATATGGCCCAAGCGGGCCCATAAGCTCGTGTGGCCCATCTGGCCTAGAATTAACCACGGCCAAGCAAACTACACAGCCCAGCCTAGAATTTACCACATGTTGTGAGATTTACCCGTGTGGGCCCCACAAGCCAACTGGGCCTACACGACCCATTTCGGCTCGACGTGGCCTATTACAGCCTTAATCGTCGTACACCCATATTTCATGGGCTCTGTGAATCACATGTGCATTCGCACGCCTATGTGGCCCCAAAGCCAAATCTTTCAGCTTTTCAGCTTTTCGAGTTTTGCCGATATACAGTTTAAACGGTGTTAGAACACACCTTTCCGCTTTTCAACCGATTATCAGATACAGGGTAGTGCTACACAAATGTTTACAAAAACACGCACGAAGTCCACCAGCCCCTAAACCAACATTCAATCAAGGCAACTAATTAGCTTTCCAGTCATTAGGGTTCACACCCTCTTATAACATTTCTCCCAAATAAACACTTAATACCTTACCTTGACTAAATGATGTGCATTTTAATCCTCTTAGATCACTGGCTAAAATCGGTCGCACGCTTCTTATCGATTAACTGCATAACCAAGGATCTTAATAGATAGGACCGTTCATAGGTGTGGCTTAAATCCACAAATACAACCTAAGGTAGGGAAACACAGAGTAATCGGTCAAAAATCAAAGCATACAATCTTGGATCCAAAAGCTCACTTACTGAAATATTGACTAAAGGTGGAGAGGAGTAGATATTAGCCCACTCTAACACCAAGGCATGAAAAGGCACCCTCTCTCTGAGATGGAAGAATTCGGTCACCCCAAAAAGAAAGAGAAGAGAAAGCCGAAAAAGTTAGATAGGAGAATACTATTAATACAAGAAAGCTATTCGAAGTCAGCCAAGAATACTTACCCAAAATTGAACGATAGATATGGAAGGATGATGGAATAGCCGACCAATTCTCAGAGAATAGTGTCAAAATAGAAATGAAACGAAAATATAAGGTTTATAGTATTCGGCCAAATTGAGAAAGAAAAGAAACAATAGAAGGGAAAGAGAACTAGCAAGAATACGGCAGAGGGAATTATAGAGAAGAGAAAAGAGGAAAGAATAGAAAAGGCTTCGGCAATTGGCACTTTTGGCAAAAAATGGTAAATTCTAAAAAGTGTTCGGCACCACAGAGAGAAAAAAAGGAAAACCAAAATGCAAAAACTCGAAATGACAAAAAGAAATTACAGCACTCACTCCCACTACCATACTAAACTGAACTCTGATTCCCTTACTATCCAAAATTTGGCACAATCCCCCTACACTTCAAACTCATTCTTTTCCTCCATAGTGTTTTAGTCCCCCTACAATCCCTCCATGACTAGTTCAAACTCCTCTCAACAATGTTTCAGTCAAACACCACCATGTTACCACATAGGTGACAAAAATAACACTCCCTGTGCAACTCAGGATTCAAACTTCAGACCTCAAAGTTACTCTACACACCACCTTGCCACTAAACCACAGGCTCTTTTTGTGTCACATTTTAACCATACATATTCTTAAAGCCTACATGCTAAAGCCACGGTTCACTTAAGAAAAACCAAAAACTTTACAAAAGCCAAGGCTTGAACCCAAGCCTTCTCCCACACTTCGCAGGACCCTTAAACACTGAAACAAGCCTTCATTTATCTCACTTTTTGCACAACAAGTATTCATGTGCCGACTTCCAAACGCTCTCTAAGCTCACGGCCCATTTCTTCTAGGCCCAAATTTGAGGCATTACAATTCACCTCTCCTTACAGAAGTTTTGTCCTTGAAATTTCCAACTATCAGAACAGTTGCTCAACCTAGACTACACTACTACACTCTCATTGCGCACTCTGATCCTAATAATACTAACACACACCCAAAACATCTATCCATTGGAGCGGATAGATTTCTCATGCATACAATTTCTACAAGCAAATTATCACACCTAAACAAAACATACCTGACTTAAAAGGGATCAAAAAATCTTGAACCTGATGCTCCTTAGACCCATATCTAAGGCATGCTCTTGTCTTCCTCCAGTATTCTCCCCAATGATACCTTTTACAATGCTTGCAAGCTACCAAGTTCGGATGCATTTTAACATGTTTCACAGAACTAGGCTCCAACCCAGAGAACTGTGATCTCTCTTCTTCATACAGTCCAAGCACCTTGACTGAAGTGTTTCACTCATCTGCTTAACTCTAGCCTCGAACACCTCTTTTAGCACTTCCCTTACTAATCGGGTCAGTGCCTAAGTACCAAACTCTAGGTTATTACCACCCGAAGTTGGTGAACTTCCCTTAACCTCTATCTCTTGAACAACCTCAAGATCCGGTGAAACAAGCAACTCTTTGTGACCTTGCTTACCTTTAAAATCTATATCAGTACTCTACATTACCAGCATACATACCGAATAAATACAAAACCTAAATTCAAATGTTTTAGAAAAACTTACAGAATTGGCGCTGAAGACTCGGTATGCCACACTTTTCAGAGGAAATATTTCAAAACACTTTAAATATTTGAAAACAACTTATTAAAATCCACAATTTGAAAACCCATTCCACAGCGAAGTTTTGCAACTTGACTCTGATACCACTCAATGTAATACCCAAACCTGGCTTGGATGTTATGGTCAAATCTGGCGTGCTATATCATAGTGTCTGCTAGAAAATTGGATCTGAGTGTCAAAACTCACCGTCAGGTAAAAACCTCTTTATGATTTGTAGAAAACTTAGTGAATAGAGTTTGTATGTAACGCCCTAAAATTTAGGGTTTTTAAATTTTTGCATTAATTGGAAATTGCATGGTTGGGTGTGCTAAATTACTGTTTTGGGTGTGTTTGAAGGGCCTTTAGAAGGTCTACGTTAAGCCAAGCCTTTGGCAATTTTTTTAAATTTTTAGGCTTAAGGGAACTTGGATGTTAGCTGACAGGACTTAATAAAATTACTAAGGGTTCCATGACACAAATAAACTTGTGTTGGAGTGGTAAGATGGTGCCATATGGGGGCAAGAAAGTGGCGTCATATGTAGAGGGAAGGAGGTAAGGGGGTTTGAATCCCATTGTTAGCTAGTGGTTGTTATTTTGCTACATGGACTGGGTAAGAGATGGAATTGAGCTCAAACACTGTAGTTGGTTGTTGACTTGGTAAAGGATGAGAATTTGAATTGGTCAAGCTTGGTTTGAATTTGAAGTGGGTTGTTGGAGGAGATCAAGGAGAGAAATATGGGGAGAATATTATGGAGATTTTCAAGGAGTTGGGTTGTGGGAGAGGTGTAGCTGATTTGAGGGTTTGATTGAGCAATTTCGGCTAGAGAGTGTATTTGAGGCACATTTTTGGCATTTGGGGTAAGTGTCCATTTCTATTGTAGGCTATTTTGAGATTTTGCTCTTTCAACGTTTTGGTTTTTTGTTCCTTAGTACCAATTTCTCGAGTAGTCTTTCGTACGATTTCGGGATTTTGTACGCTTGGTGCTAAACCTTACTTTCCTTCTTATTCTCTTAGTCAAAACTCACACCCCTCTCTTCTCTACTTCTTGCAAACCAGCTATCTTAAACCTTCAACCCTGTTGATTAGGTACTTGGCCGAACCTCATTGTCCTCCACTTACTTTGCTTAAACTGAATTTCACATCTCTTTTTTCCTATTATTCATCTTCTTTTCTTCTTACCTTGCTTCGCTGAATCTTTATCGAAACCATATTTCTTCTTCTCTCTTTTGTTCTTTGATTTGCCCTTCCCTTCTAGTTGGCCGAAACCTATGGTTCATCATAGTCGAATCTACCTCTTCTTCTTGATCTAATACTCCACATTGGTTGAATGCTACCAACCTTTTCCCCTTTATTGTTCTTTTGTTTGAATCTTCTATAGCCAAACCTCTGTTTTACTTTTTGAATGGCTATTGATTATCTTTCTCCTTCGCTTTGTTAGGCCAAGCCTTCCTTCTCTTTTGCATATTGTATTTCAACTATCATGCACATCGGCAATTAAGGGGTTTTGGGGACACAACTCTCTATCCTACCCTTAGAAGGGTAAGTGTAATCGATTTTAGTGTGTTCCTATCAAATCTTTATTGTGATCATACATTCAAACTGAGTACTCCTCCCTGTTTCAGTAGCGTGGGCTCGTATTTGCTAAAGTGGTCGAATGAGCATAAATTCCATTGATTAGTTTAAATGGATTTTGGGATAAGTAATCTTTTGAAAGAATCTTAGGTATGGTGTCTGATTCATTGAGCTGTGTATTGACCAATAATGTTGTGATAATAGGTCAGGCGCGCGTAGTTGGATCGATTTGCAAGCAAGTGTGTAACCACACACCTCTGTAGTGTAGATCAGTAAAAGTCGAAAAGCCAAAATACTGAAACATCGGTGATCGAGGCCTTACAAGCGTACGAGCGCTTGTGGGCCAAACCGAAGCCACAAATCGTGGGTAGTAAATTGTGAAGGCTATCGTGCATGATTTCGTGCACTGGGGCCATTTTGGGTCTCGATGGGCTAGAATGGGCCCAATGGGCCTACAGGCCCATATGGGTAAATTACTCGGTAAGTGGCCTTTATTTTGTTGAATGATAAGATTTATGATGCCATGCATAAAATAAGACTAAATGTGCCACACAGGCGTGTGGGCCCACCTGGGCCGTATACACTGTTTAACCAAATAGACTTTCTAAGTCATAGGGAGCGATGTTAGACCTGTTATGGGGTCAAATTAGGTGCCGAGATACCGAAACTTAGGGAAATGACCAAAATACCCCGAAGGGGTAAAATTACCATTTTACCCCCGACTGCGTAAAAGACTGTTAAACGCCTAAAGTGAGGTTGTCTGCTGTATGTGTGACTGTGTTTATGTCTGTCAATCTGCATGCATGTTATAGATGATGATGTATGTTATTCTACATGGGGTTGGGTTGATATCGGAGGAAGATCTGTAATAGTGGCTCTGCCACGTAATTCTCAATAGTGGCTACACCACGTACTCTATTTCTGGTGGCTTTGCCACGACGTCTATTATTAGCGGCATGGCTGTGTATTTGTGAGCGGGCTAGATGGGTCGAGTTATTCCCCACATGGTGTGATGGGTTGGTACGGGTGGTGTGATGGCTGGACTGGTTGGGCTTGCATGCATATACTATTCTGTTTCTGTAATGGGCTTGGACCCGCACTGTTTTGAATAGGGCTTTAGCCTAGTCTGTTCTGCATGACTGGTTCTGTTACCTGTTAGGGAGGTTACACACTGAGTTTTCGCAAACTCACCCTTTTACTTTAAATGTGTAGGTAACCCCCAGCCATAGATGATTTGGAGCTGTGAGGGACTCGTGGTGGCCACATGTCTTCTACTTTTGGACTTTTTCTTTATTCAATTTCAGTTTGAGTTTTTCTTCTATAATAAGGCCATTTATAGGGTATGTTTTAATTTTCAGTATTTGAACTTTTAATTATTTTAAGGTGCTAGAGTAATTAATCGGGTTTCCAAAACTAATAACAAACGCTTTTAAGTAAGTCATGCGTAACGTTTTCAAAGAATAAACTAAGTGCTCTCATAACTTTAAATAATGGAATACAATAAATGAGCAAACCATTTTTACTCCAACATTTCCAAACTGATAAAAATAGTTTTCCAATGTTCCAAATCTAAACGGGGATTTTAAAAGTACAGAAAACTTTTTGCCGATAAGTCCGATCTTAAATCTTTTGTCCATGGGACACACTAGATTTGGCCATAACGTCTTGGCTGGGTTTGGGGTGTTACATTGTACTACTATCCAATTAATTTATCAAAACGTTTGCCATTAGTGTATTAAATTGATTTAAACCGCGGAAGCTTTTAAATTAAAAATTTTGGAGTTCAGTCGCGTATCTTTAAAACAGTTTTAGTTTTGAAAACTCGTCTTGTCCTAGCTGGCAGTTTTAAGTAAATGAACAAAAGCCCAAATTAAACATAAAATCCCATACATGGCCTTATTGCAAAAAAAAAAAAAAAACCCAAAATGTAAATAAAAGTGAAATAGGACCAAAATTGAAATTATCTGCGGTTGTGCGGCCACCTTCAAGTCCCTCGTAACACCAATCTACCTGACATTGGGGATTACCTGCACAGTGAAAAGCAGGGTGAGTTTACGAAAACTCAGTGTGTAATCCCCTAATATAAAAATAGTCAGCTAGATAAACAGAATACAAAAGCAATCTAGGCTTGATCCCATTATAGTATCAGTTAGGCCCTAGCCCATAACAGTAACAGTCTCAATTGATCCTTAGCCCTTAATCAATATTAGGAAGGCCTTAGCCCAAAACAGCATCTGAATGTAGTATGTATATTGCATGATGCTAGTTATCCCAACCAACCCTGCACTTACCTCAGTTCAACCCTGCACTTACTATGGGGAATAAATCACACATCCATCCCTACACTTACAGAGTTAGCACCAGTTGTGGTACTAACTGGAATCGTAGCAAAGCTACCAGAAAAATAAGTGGCTTAAAGCCATCAATAGCGGCACAAGGCCTTCAAAATGGCACAAAGCGTTTAGTAACGGTACAAAGCCTTCGGTAACGGTGCAAAGCCTTTGGTAACTCGTATGTTGCATGCGATAGGACTGAGTTGTTGGGGGTACATTTGAAATTACTGCAAATAAGATTTCTATGTTAAGCCCTTTAGGCCAGTTAGTGGAGGTGAATAAGTTGTATAGGGACGTAACCTTGGTAGTCAAAGGGGTCACCTTTTTAGCAGACTTGATGGAGTTACCTTTTAGTGAGTTTGATCTTATTTTGGGGATGGATGGTTGGTGAAACATCAGGCAACCTTGGATTGTGCTACAAAGCAGATGGTGTTAAGAACGGTGAAGGATGAGGAGGTAGTAGTAATTGGAGAACGTTGAAATTATTTGTCGAATGTGATTTCAACATTAAAGGCTGAGTAGTTGGTGCATAAGGGATGCAAAGCTTATGTGGCATATATAAGTAATACGGAGGTTGAGAGCTCTACTATTAAGGATTTAAGAACAGTTAGTGAGTTTTCAGATGTTTTTCCCGATGAACTACCTAGGCTACCACCCAATAGAGAAGTGGAAATTGGAATTAAGCTGTTACATGGTACGGCTCCAGTGCCCATCGCACTTTATCAGATGGCACCGAAGGATTTGGTGGAACTTAAGGCACAAATTTAGGAATTGTTGGATAGGGGATTTATCCGACCAAGTGTGTCTCCATGGGGAGCACCAGTGTTATTCGTGAAGAAAAAGAATGGGTCTTTGCGAATGTGTATTGACTATAGGCAGTTGAACAAGTTAACCATTAAGAATAAGTAACCCCTGCCCAAGATAGATGACCTATTTGATTAACTTAGGGGAGCCTTAGTGTTCTCAAAGATTGACTTGCGTTCAGTGTACCATCAACTGAGGGTTAAAGAGGTAGATGTGTATAAGACAGCTTTCAGAACTTATTATGGACATTACGAGTTTTTGGTGATGCCTTTCAGGCTAACGAACGCACTTGCTACTTTTATGGATCTTATGAACTGGGTTTTTCAACCTTATTTAGACCAATTCGTAGTGGTTTTCATAGATGACATCTTAGTGTACTCGAGAACAGAGGATGGTCATGATGCACACTTAAGGGTTGTGTTGTAGATTTTAAGGGAGAATTAACTGTATGCTAAGTTTAGCAAGTGCGAATTTTGGCTAAGGAAAGTCACTTTTCTAGGACATGTGGTCTTAGCTAAAAGGATTAGATTTGATGCTCAGAAAGTGGAAGCAGTGTTGGATTGGAAACCACCTAGGAGGGTGTCAAAAATTCAGAGTTTTCTAGGCTTGGCTGGGTACTATAGGCGGTTCATTGAAGAGTTCTCATCAATTGTTACACCCTTGACCAAGTTGCTACGGAAGGGGGTGTCATTTTTATGGACTGATAAATAACAAGAAGGCCTTGAGAAGCTCAAGAAGGTTTTAACGGAGGCCCCTGTTTTGATTCAGCCAGACCTGGGAAGGAGTTTACAGTCAATAGCAATACATCACACATTGGCTTAGGCTATGTTTTGATGAAGGAAGGGAAGGTGGTTGCATATGCGTCGCGTCAACTTATGGTTCACGAGGTAAATTACAGAACCCATGATTTGAAATTGACGGCGGTGGTATTTACACTCAAGATTTGGAGACATTACTTGTGTGGAGAGAAGTGCACCATTTATACGAATCAAAAGAGTCTGAAGTACCTCTTAACTCAAAAGGAGTTGAATTTGAGGCAACGAAGGTGGATCGAGCCATTAAAGGACTATGATTGCAAAATCAAATACCACCCAGGCAAGGTAAATGTGGTGGCTGATGCTCTAAGTCGTAGAGCTATGTTGGACTTAAGGGCGATGTTTGCTCAATTAAATTTGTATGATGATGGAAGTTTATTAGCCGAGTTGCAAGTGAAGCCACAGTCAGTTGAGCAAATCGAGGCTAAGCAGCCATTGGATGGAACTTTGGGGGTTCGATTCAAGTAAGTTGAAAGTAGGGAAGCAACAGACTTTGGGTTAAATAGTGATGGGTTGTTGTGTTTCCGTGGTAGGATTTGTGTGCCAAGGGAGGATGAACTAAGGAAGTCTATTTTGCAGGAGGTACATAGTAGTCCCTATGCTATGCACCCCGTAGGTAACAAAAATGTATCGAGACATACGAGAGCTTTATTTGTGGCCAGGATTGAAGCATGAGGTGATGGAGTTTGTGGGCAAATGTTTGGTATGTCAGCAAGTGAAAGCTGAACATCAGCTACCATCAGGGTTACTTCAACCGGTTAAGATCCCACTCTGGAAGTGGGAGCGAGTTACTATGGATTTCGTTAGTGGGTTACCCCTAATGCCTTCTAAGAAAGACTCTGTGTGGGTGATAGTGGATCGGTTGACTAAGTTGGCCCATTTTATACCGGTCCGTACCGGCTACTCATTACAGAAGTTAGTAAGGTTGTATGTGGTAGATATTGTAAGGTTGCATGGGGTGCCTGTCTTTATTATATCTGATAGAGACCCTCGATTTACGTCTCACTTTTGGAAGAAACTTCATGAAGCACTAGGTACGAGATTGGATTTTAGTATAGCCTTTCACCCTCAGACGGATGGTCAGTCGAAAAGGGTAATTCAAGTTTTGGAGGACATGCTGAGAGGGTGTGTAATTGAGTTTCGAGGTAGTTGGGAGGATTACTTGCTGTTAGCTGAAATTGCTTATAACAATAGTTATCAGGCAAGTATTGGAATGGCACAATATGAAGCACTGTATGAGCGAAGATGTCGTACTCCAACTTGTTGGACTGAGTTGGGTGAGCGGCAAATATTGGGTCTGGAGTTGGTGGCATACATCGAAGTATTTAGTTAATTGTTGTTAGTGCATTTTGGTAAAAGTCGAAGGGGCTATCTAATCTTTTTCTTAACGTTAACCCTGTTTTAACAAGGGGTAGGGTTCAAAGATTCAAAGGGTGGAAAAGATCTCTAGCAAGTGGTAAGTGTACTCGTTTTCAATTTCGGTTTCATGGGTGGCCGAATATAAATGTGGTTGATAGGGGTGACTCATGTGGAATACGAGTCACTTGATGTTGATGATATGTATGTATTGGTGCAGAACTAAGGATATTCAGAAATAATAGCAAAGGAGAGACTATTAAAACTGGTGGTACACGGTAAGGTTACGATAAGGCTTTGGGATTTAATAAGTTGTAGTCTAAGTATAGAATTGATTCGAAAGTGGTTTTGGTTGTAGGTTGAGGCTGAGGATAGTGAAGCGCGGGTCGTCAATTAGGTGTGTACATACACTACACACACAAATCGGTAAAAGCTGAAATCTTGAAATCCCAAATGGGCCTGCCGAACTTGTGGGCCCAAATTGGCAAAGTTGTGATGTAACATTGCATGATGGATTGCTATGCTTGATTGTCTAATTGGATTATGATCGGGCCTAATGGGCTACATAAGTATGTTTGGGTTTAATGGGTTATGAATATGACTGGGCCTAGTGGGCCTAATGGGATCGTAGTAATGCATGCTGGGGTTTTAATTGACTATAGGCCTAGTTCTGATAAACACTCAAATTACATAAAACTTAATTAAGTAAATAAACATGTCTGTGGACAAGTCGCTAGGCTAAGGTGTGGCAATGGATGTGTGCATGTCTAGGATTGGATCTAGGAAGAGCTTGGTACTTCGTGTCCATTCACTTTAGCCGTGAGGACTTGTTGATGGGCCAAAGTCCATAATTAAAATTCGTAGCATTAGGAAATTATGAAAGTACCCCTCTAGGGTAGGATTATGAAAGTACCCCTGTATGGTAGAACTATTAAAATGCCATCGTAGAGTAGAATTATCGAAACACCCTTGTAGGATAGAAATTACCAAAATACCCTTAGGTAGTGAAATGACTAAAATACCCCTAAATGCTTAATGTGTGGAAAAAACTTGTATGTTGCATTCATGAAATGTATGTTGCATTTGGGTTATGGAACGGAGGAAGATATGTGAGGATCGCATGTCGCTTGACGACTGTGGATCCACCGGTGGCTTTAAGCCCATTATATGAATAGCAACCCTGCTGCAATGTTTGAGTAGTGCCGTTGTTGGTGCTACCTTTAGAGTGTAGGGATGGGTGGGTTGATATTTGTATCCCCACAGGAGTGTAGGGTTGGAAGGGAAATGGAGTGTAGGGTTGGATTTGGGATGGGAGCATTGCATTCATGTGATTCTGATATAATATGAGGTCAATGTGGGCTAAGGCCCAATACCACCGATATTGTTAGAGCTTAGGCCCAATGTGATATTTGCATATTGATTTGATTGCTAAGGGTTGTACACACTGAGTTGTGAAACTTACACCCTTTAATTTAATGTTTCAGGTGACCCTCAGTAGACGACCCGACGTGGGAGAGGACTCGGAGATGGCCACACTGCAAGCTACTTAGGAGTTTTGAATAGTTTTCAAATTACTTTACTTTAGTTATTGTTTTTAAAATTGGATGTAATAAGGCCTTGTATCTCTGGTTTGACTTTTCATTTGGGTTTATTATTGTTACAACTGTTGCATCATCAAACTTAAATAATTTTTTTAAAAGTTAATCGTGGGTTTCTAAGTAACCTTAACATGTGAACGTTTTCTTAAAACATGGGCTTTCATTATAACTTAACAAGTTACAAGGATTTTGATTTTCTAAGTCACAAATTTAAGGTTTTAACCTAGCCAACTTTTCTACTGAACATAAATTTGACCAAACAAAGTTGTTTTGAAATAACCTCTTTGATGTGACACCGTCAGATTTGGCCATAACGTTTGGGCCGGGTCTGGGGTGTTATAGGGTCGACCTGGGCCGTATACACTATTTAACCAAATAGACTTTTTGAGTCGTTAGGAGCAATGTTAGACCTGTTATGGGGTCAAATTAGGTGCCGAGATGCCGAAACTTAAGAAAATGACCAAAATACCCTTAAAGGGTAAAATTACCATTTTACCACTGACTGCTTAAAAGACTGTTAAACCTTTAAAGTGAGGTTGTTTGGTGTATGTGTGACTGTATTTATGTCTATAAATCTGCATGCATGTTATAAATGATGATTTATGTTATTCTGCATGGGCTTGGGTTGATATCGGAGGAAGATCTGTAATAGTGGCTCTGCCACGTAATTCTAAATAGTGGCTACGCCACGTACTCTATTTTTGGTGGCTTTGCCACGATGTCTGTTATTAGCAGCATGGTTATGTACTGGTGTGCGGGCGGGGTGGGTCGAGTTATTCCTCACATGGTGTGATGGGTTGGTACGGGTGGTGTGATGGTTGGACTAGTTGGGCTTGCATGTATATACTATTCTGTTTCTGTGATGGGCTTGGGCTCGCATTGTTCTGAATAGGGCTTCAGCCCAGTCTGTTCTGCATGACTAGTTTCTGTTACCGGTTGGGGAGGTTACACACTGTGTTTTCGCCAACTCACCCTTTTATTTTAAATGTGCCGGTAACCCTTAGCCATAGACGATTCGGAGCTGCGAGGGACTCGGGGTGGCCACATGTCTTCTACTTTTGGACTTTTTCTTTATTCAATTTCAGTTTGGGTTTTTCTTTTGTAATAAGGCCATTTATGGGGTTTGTTTTAATTTTCAATATTTGAACTGTTAATTATTTCAAGTTGCTAGAGTAGTTAATCGGGTTTCCAAAACTAATAACAAAAACTTTTAAGTAAGTCATGCATAACGTTTTCAAAGAATAAACTAAGTGCTCTCATAATTTTAAATAATGGAATACAATAAATGAGCAAACCATTTTTACTCCAACATTTCCAAACTAATAAAAATAGTTTTCGAATGTTCCAAATCTAAACGGGGACTTTAAAAGTAGAGAAAACTTTTTATCGTTAAGTTCGATCTTAAATCTTTCGTCCATATGACACACCAAATCTGGTCGTAACGTCTAGGCTGAGTTTGGGGTGTTACATTGTACTACTATCCAATTAATTTATCAAAATGTTTGCCATTAGTGTATTAAATTGATTTAAACTGCGGAAACTTTCAAATTAAAAATTTTGGAGTTCAGTCGCGTATCTTTAAAACAGTTTTAGTTTTGAAAATTCATCTTGTCCTAACTGGCAGATTTAAGTAAATAAACAAAAGCCCAAATTAAACATTAAATCCCATAAATGGCCTTATTACAAAAAAAAAAAAAAACACAAAATGTAAATAAAAGTGAAATAGGACCAAAAGTGAAATTATCTGCAGTCGTGTGGCCACCTTCGAGTCCCTCGCAACACCAATCTACCTGACATTGGGGATTACCTGCACAGCTAAAAGCAGGGTGAGTTTACGAAAACTCAGTGTGTAATCCTCTAATATAAAAATAGTTAGTCAGATAAACAGAATACAGAAGCAATCTAGGCTTGAGCCCATTACAGTATCAGTTGGGCCTTAGCCCATAACAGTAACAGTCTCAATTAATCCTTAGCCCTTAATAAATATCAGGAGGGCCTTAACCCAAAACAGTATCAGAATGCAGTATGTATATTGCATGATGCCAGTTATCCCAACCAACTCTGCACTTGCCTCCGTCTAACCCTGCAGTTACTGTGGGGAATAAATCACCCATCCATCCCTACACTTACAGAGTTAGCACCAGTTTCGGCACTAATTGGAATCGCAGCAAAGCTGCCAAAAAAATAAGTGCTTAAAGCCATCAATAATGGCACAAGGCCTTCAAAACGGCACAAAGCCTTTAGTAACGGTACAAAGCCTTCAGTAACGGCACAAAGCCAACGGTGGGTCCACAATCATCTTGTGTGACCCATGCGACCCTAACAGATCAATACACTTCCTCCATACCAATATCCCAACCCATGCAGTGTGCCGTGTATGTATGCACAACACATAAATATCTCATGGCATGATCAATAAATCAACTATCATATAAGGCATAATAGTTATTCTACCCTATAGGGGTATTATGGTCATTTTACCCTCCAGGTGTAATTCAGTCATTTTACCCTCCGGGGGTAACTCGGTCACTTTACCCTCCGGGGGTAATTTGGTCATTTTACCCTCTAGGGGTAATTTCATCATTTACCCTTTAGGGGTAATTCGGTCATTTTACCCTCTGGGGTAATTCGATCATTTTACCCTCCGAGGGTAATTTGGTCATTTTACCCTCTAAAGGTAATTCATTCATTTTACCCTTTAGGGGTAATTCGGTCATTTCACCCTATAGGGCTAATTCGGTCATTTTACCCTCTAGAGGTAATTCGGTCATTTTACCCTATAGGGGTATTACGGTCATTTTACCCTCTAAGGGTAATACGATCATTTTACCCTCCGGGGGTAATTTGGTCATTTTACCCTCTGGGGGTAATTCAGTCACATACTGACCTCCTAGAAGGTCTACAGTCGCCTAGAGTGACTTATATAATATAAATGGTCATAGCAGTGCAATTAGGCCCAAGGCCCAATATGCGGCCCAAGCAGGCCCACACGCTCGTGTGGCCCATCTGGCTCAGAATTAACCATGGCGAAGCAAACTACACAGCCCAGTCCAAAATTTACCACATGTCGTGAGATTTACCCGTGTGGGCCCCGCGAGCCCATTGGGCCCACACGGACCATTTCAGCCCGACGTGGCCCATTACAGCCTTAATCATCATACACCCATATTTCGTGGGCTTGGTGAATGACATGTGCGTTCGCACACCCATGTGCCCCCAAAGCCCAATCTTTTGGCTTTTCGACTTTTGCCGATCTACAGTTTAAATGGTGTTAGAACACACCTTTCAGCTTTTTAGCCGATGGTACACACTTGTTTATGAAAAAATGCATGAAGTCCACGAGCCCCTAAACCAACATGCAATCAAGGCAACTAATTAGCTTTCCAGTCATTAGGGTTCACACCCTCTTATAGCATTGCTCCCAAATAAACACTTAATACCTTACCTTGACTGAATGATGGGCGTTTTAATCCTCCTAGATCGCTAGCTAAAATCAGTCGCACGCTTCTTGCCAATTAGCTGCATAAACCAAGGATCTTAATAGATAGGACCATTCATAGGTGTGGCTTAAATCCACAAATACAACCTAAGGTAGGAAAACATAGAGTAATTGGTCAAAACTCAAAGCATACAATCTTGGATCCAAAAGATCACTTACCAAAATATTGACTAAAGGTGGAGAGGAGTAGATATCAGCCCACTCTAACACCGAGGCATGAAAAGGCATCCTTTCCCTGAGATGGAAGAATTCAGTCACCCTAAAACAAAAGAGAGGAGAAAGCCAGAAAAGTTAGATAGGGGAACAGTGTTCTACAAAAAAGCTATTCGAAGGTAGTCAAGAATACTTACCCAAAATTGACGATAGATATGAAAGGATGATGGAATAGCTGACCAATTTTTAGAGAATAGTGTTAAAACATAAATGAAACGAAAATATAAGGTTTATAATATTCTAGCAAATTGAGAAAGAAAAGAAACAATAGAGGGGAAAGAGAACTAGCAAGAATACGACAGAGGGAATTATAGAGAAGAGAAAAGAGGAGAGAAAAGAAAAGGCTTCAGTAATTGGCACTTTTGGCAAAATGAAAACAGCAGAGCAAAAGAAAACCGAAACAAAAATGCACGAATGGTAAATTCCAAAAAGAGTTCGGCACCACAGAGGGAAAAAAAGAAAACCAAAATGCATGACAGAAAGAAAATACAACACTCACTCCCCCTACCACACTTAACTGAACTCCTATTCCCTTACTATCCAAAATTCAGCACAATCCCCTTACACTTCAAACTCCTTCTTTTCCTCGACAAAATTCTCCATAATGGTAACGCCCCAAATTCTAGGCTTAGATGAATTGGGCCATAAGCTTTGGGTCTCATAGAATTTTTTAAGTGTGCATGGAAATGACACAAATGGCATGTTGGCTTTAAAGGTTTAATGAATTTTGAGTGTCTTAGGGTGTCAGAGAAGTCCTTGGATCATGTTGGGGTATAGGAAAAATTTTGGTTTTAGCCTTAAGGGAACTTTGACCTCTAGTGGTATGCCTTTTAAAATAAATGAGACTAAATTAAGACACAAAATGAGTTGTTGTCTAATGGCAAGTGGCGTCACATGAGAGGTAAGGAGGAGGCGTCACATGCAGGGCAAGGATGTCCAGGTTTGAGGTTTGGCAAGGTATTATGTTGGGAATTTACTTTGTAGCTTTGGAAAGCCAGAGGTGGAGTTGGAATGGAACTCTGGAGGAAAGGGTTTGAATTGGTTAAGTGTGATAATTAAGGAGTGGATTATGGAGTGATAATGGGAGAAAATCAAGGAGATTTGGTTGTAAGGAGTTGGAGCTGAATATGGGCACAGGAATTTGGCCAAGAGGAGGAATATGGTTCATTTTTTCAGCATTTTGGGAGTTATTCTTGTGGTATAGCCGAATTTTGTTGGAGGAGTTCATAGAGTTTCTTCTTATTTTTTGTTCTTTTGCCTATTGTTGTTCTTTTGTACCGATTTCTCTCTATACAACTTGACCATTCCTAAGTCGGTATCTCTATTAGCCTCTCTTCTAGTGCTGAATTGCCTCTTCTCCCTCTTATGCTATTTCTTGCATTGTCGAATTCAAAAAGTATCCTTTCCCATGCGTTTCATTCTTTTCAAGTGTAGCCGAATCTCCTCCTCTTAATTTTATTAGTTTCGAATTTTCTTTCTTCAACTCTAGTCTTAAAAAGCCGAATATTCTTCTTTGCGACAAATTTTCTTTCTTCAACTCTAGTATCTAAAAGCCAAATATTCTTCTTTGTGAATTGAGTTTCCTCTAGTCAACATTTACACTACTTTTCCATCTCAAATTTCTTTCAGTTTTAGACTGATCGAATCGATTTTCTACTTCTCTTTCTGGCACTCTTTGTTTCTTGGACTCACTTTGGACAAGTGATCTCTAGTTTTTGGTAAGGGCACTCGACTTTCTTTTGAATCTTATTAATCTAATTAGATTATCCTTCTCTTATACTCTTGGGGAAGCCAAATGTGACTATCCTTTTCGAGGGATGGTAGGCTGGTGTAGTTACTATATTTTGGCGCAAGCGAGAAGGTTAGGCAATGGTAACTAATAACCCTTTGTAATTGCAGATCTTTCGACAGGGAAGTGAGGTTGATTCATAGCCCATCGATTTAGGAAGTGTAAGATGATTTGGTCAAGGTAGGATTAAAATGGGATTCAGTTTCTTTGTTTGGAAGATTGTTAAATCTTATGAATGACTAATTGAATGCCTTAATCAATTATAGGTTCTGTGCAAGAAGGCTATTGTGTTTCTCTACATAAAGGTGTGTACACACACTGCATACACTATAGATCGGCAAAAGCTGAAATCTCAAAATGCCAAAATGCTGAAAGGTTGGCAACGGCAACCACACGAGTGCGCGAACACTCGTGTGGAAAGGTCAATACGATGACAGAGGCCCCGTGAGTAATCTCTTGGACTTGGGCTGCTTGTTGGCCAAGTGGTCCGAAATAGGCCATATGGGCCCAATAGGCCCGTGTGCCCTACATAGGCAAAATTTATGGACGGATAGAAAATAATGAGCCGGTCATGTTATCTACATTGCCAAGGGCAGATTTGGGCTCAGTGGGCCACAGGAGAGTGTGGTCCCCACTTGGGCCACATATTGGGCTTTGAGCCCTAGTGTAATATTGATTGCTAAGAGTGACATAAGTCGCACTGAATGATTGTGGGCTTAGTAATAGGCCGATTTGTGTGTACCTAGGCCAAGTGATAAATGACCATTATGCCCCTAAAGGGAAAAATGACTAAAGTGCCCCTATATGCTATATGATTGATGTTGTATGCCATGTTATGATATGTTTGCATTCATGTGATATTATGATGCATGGGGATGGGAACATTGTTGAAGGAGGTGATTCAATTGTTATGGTCGCACGGGTCACCTGAGACGACTGTGTATCTATTCGGGTGAGGTAGCATTGGTCGCCTAAGATGACTATGGACCCACCGAGGGCTTTAAGCTGATTATGTGATTGGCAGCTCTGTTGTGATATTGTTAGTGCCGCAACCGGTGCTACATTGAGAGTGTAGGGATGGGTGGGGCAATTAAATCTCCACAGGAGTATAGGGTTGGAAGGGATATGGAGTGCAGGGTTGGACGGGACATACGTGCATTGCATACATTGATTATGGTTATGATATGGGCTTTGGCCCAATTGAGGCTGTTATGGGCTAAGGCCCAGATGCCACTGTTATTGTAATGGGCTTAGGCCCAAATTGATTAATGCATATTATATGTTTGATAAGGGTTGTACACACTGAATTTTCGTAGATTCGCCCCCTCTTTTTAATTTTTTTAGGTGATCCTCAATAGGCGGTCCAACGTATGGGATGACTCGGGGGTGGCCACGCTATGGATAGTTGAATTCAGTACTTTACTTTAGCTACGTTTTCCGTTATTTGGTTTTGATGTAATAAGGCCTCTCCTTAATTTTCTAGCTTTTAATTTGAGGTTTTTAATTATTGTGGTTTATACCTGTTAGAGTAGAGCGTGGTTTTCCAATATGATAAATGTTTTCAAAACTTTACGCCTCCGCAACTTTTTCGAAATGGTTTCACAACTTTATTCTTATTTTAACCTCACGTTTTCATAATTCAACTATCTTAATTTGAGCTTTAACAACTAGCTAATAATGATTTAAGGAAATGACGTTTTGAATGGTTAGCAAAGTTAAACAAAGAGGCTTTTTCTCTACTATCTAATTTTTACCAACAAAGTAGGTTTTCAAAAAACACTTTAGTGTGACACGACAGATTCGGCCATAACGTCTAGGCCGGATTTGGGGTGTTACAATAATCTTCTGCATGATTTGCTCCTAAAATCCCTCCATGACCAGTTCAAACTCCTCTTAACAGTGTTTCAGTCAAACAACACCATATTACCACACAGGTGACAAAAATAACACTCCCTGTGCAGCTTAGGATTCAAACCTCAGACCTTAAAGTTACTCTACATGCCACCTTGCCACTAAATCATAGGCTCTTTTTGTGTCACATTTTAACCACACATATTCTTAAAGCATACATGCTAAAGCCAAGGTTCACTTAAGAAAAACCAAAAACTTTGCAAAAGGCTTGAACCCAGGACTTCTCCCACACTTCTCAGGACCCTTAAACACTGAAACAAGCCTTCACTTATGTCACTTTTTTCATAGCAAGTATTCATGTGCCGGCTTCCAAACGCACCACAAGCTCAAGGCCCATTTCTTCTAGGCCCAAAATTCAGGGCATTACAATCCCTAATTCACAAATACATCAAATTCACAAAATCCCATTACGCATAAGCTTGGCCGAATATTATACTAGTCCCTAGCAGTCCATATTTCATATTTATTCACATTTTTAACCCATCAATTTCTCATTTTCATAATTTAGCCCACATTATTTAAATTTATAAAAAATTCAAATACAAAACATATTAATCAAACATCAAACACTTAGTTTCCATCATAAAACTCCAATATCCATTAACATCACCTCATAAAAACATCAACAATCTCATGAATTAAGACATGGGCTAGCTAGTACACTTAGCAACGATCTCAAAAACGTAAAAATCATTAAAAACCAAACTCAAAACAAACCTCAATTAAGCCAAATAGGTGTTGAACCCTAGCTCACTCTTTTCTTTTCTTTTTCTTTGATAATTTCGGCTATAGATGAACATAATGGCCAAATTTTATGTTTTATTTTATTAAATTCACATATAATTATCAATTTCCATTTTTAACCTTATAAATTAAACTTATAAAACACATATAACTAGGTCATTTATGACCACTCATGTATTCAATGGTAGAATAACCAAATAAGGACTCCATTGTAACGCCCTAAATTTCGGGTCTTTCTAGAGGTTATTGTTCATCTGTTAAAATGTTTAAATTTTGGTATTTGGATGTGTAATGCATGTTTGGAGGGTGTTAATGGGCCTATGGAAGGCCTATGTGTTGGTTGGAAGCTCGGCAGAATTTTGTATTTTTGACTTAGGAGATAGGGGTCTCTTAAAGATAGGTGTTATAAGAAAATAATTGTGAAATAAGACACAAAACAAGTCCTGGTAAAGTGGCAAGGGAGGCGCCACTAAGCTCCTTAAAAAGTGGCGCCTAAGTGAGCTTGGAGGTCCAAGGTTCAAGCTCCAGAGTTGGCAAAGATGGCGTTTTATTTTTTAGCTTGAGCAGGTAAAAGTTTGAAGCAGATTTAAACTCTGTTTTTGGAGGAGTTTGAATCGGTCAATGAGCAAATCTAGGAGGAGGTTGAGGGAGTTTGAATTTTGAAAGATAGTGGCCGACTAGAGGACTCTTGGGGAAGGCAAATTCGGCTTTGTGCTTAGGTAGCATTTTCAGCAAATAGGTGCTAGAGTGTGCCAAATTCTCCTTTAGTCTTTTATGATTTTGTGCCGATTTTCCTTAAGTAAGAAAGCTCCCCTCTTCTGTCAAGTTCACATAGCCTATTAGGTACCCATTTTGCCACTTTGTTCCTCTCATTAACCTAGTAACTGAACCTTATTCCACCCTTGAACCGAATCTGCATTCGACTAAACATCTCTTTTGTTTTCTTTCTGTTCTCATCTATTTGCTTCTCTTCTTCTCAAACCATAAACCGACCCCCCTTACCACCATTCTACTGCTAGTCGAATCCAATCTTCCCTGTCTCCCTCTTCTCTGAACCTTTGTCGACAGCTGTGAAAGAGGCCGAAACTCTTGGTGACCGATTACCCCCTTCTGTCCAAGTCGACTGCCTTCTCTTCTTTCAAAGCCTTCAATAGCCGAACCCCTATTCGTTCATCCCTTCTAGTTGTCATTTTACCCCACCTCCTTTATTGATTGAAACAACAAGAGCACCATACCACCTTCTCAAAAGCTGAAAGCACCTCCTTCTAACCATTCAAAAGCCGAATATCTCTAGAGACACTTTGGTGACATTAGAGTTAGATTTACGGTGAATCTAGAATGGATCGAAGATAGTGGAAACGTGGGAGCAATACTCTTCGAGTGGTGGCATCGGTAAGTGATCTAATCACTAAGTACATTCGTTTATTAAACTCTTAAGGGAAAACTGAAACCCATAGATCCTTAGGGGACATGTCGGCATTATTTGTAAGATTCTAATGCTATAGTTTGACTCTTGTGCCTATTGGATAGCAAGGAACGGTGATCAAGCGAGGAGTTTTAGAGGGCTAACGCAGTTGGACATTAAGATCTAGTCCATAACCGAAGAAAGGGTAAGATTTTAATGACTTAGGCCATGTAGGCCGATTATGGTAAGGGTTTATGGCTCTTTGGTTATCGATTATTAGACTAAAAGTTAGCATTCGATTGTAGGCTCTTCATACGTGGATTTTGTCAACGTTTCGACAGCTAACAGGTGTGTAACTAATCCCAACTATTAGACTAAACTGGTAAAAGCCGAAAAGGGCGTAGCGTTACCAACATCTGGTGTAAGTGACCAAAAATGCGTTCGTATGATATTTGAGAGTAACCATTTACACCATTAGGCTTAACTATGAATTCAGTGCTGGAAGAATTGCAGAAGGTGCAATTCTGAACGTTTTGGTAAGTTGGGCTACAACGGGCCAAAGATGGGCCCAATGGGCTTCCGAGCCCAAATCGGTAAAATGACTATTATAGGCTTTCTGGCGACGTGGTTAATGATAACATGGATAAGTTGGTAAGCTAGACCTAAAAACTAGACTTAACGGGCTTGAGATAATAATGGACTTAGTAAGGCCCACTAGGGGTTTTAAGCTAAAAAGGGTAAAATTGGAAATTTGGCTTAAACGGACTTCCGTGGTTATTTATGAACTAATAATTAATCCAACGTACATAAAAACTCTGAAAATATGATAAAGGACTAAAATACCCCTGAATATGGAGATTTACCAAAATACCCCTAGGTGTAAAAAGACTATTATACCCCTAGGGTCAATTCTGTATGAAATGTATAATTTTATGTATCTGCATGAGTTACCATTTAATATGAATATATCTGATGCATGAGATGCTATATGTTGCATGCTAGTATGTATATATATGTGTTGCATGGGGTTTGGGTTTATGATGGAGGAAGCGTTCTGGTAGCCTCGCTGCAATCTGGTGGCCTCGCCACATATATATATATATATCTGTTCTGGCAGCCTCGCTGTAATCTGGTGGCTTCGCCACGTATATACATCTGTTCTGGTGGCCTCGCCACAATATCTGTATCTGGTGACCTCGTCACAATATCTGGCAGCCTCGCTGCAAATTATATCTGGCAGCTTCGCTGCAATTATCTGTGGTGTGTAGCGGTTGGGTGGGTCGAGTAGTCTCCCCACATGGTGTAAGGCTGGTACGGGGGTGTTATGGATGGATCTGGGTTGGGTTTCTGTTTGCATATTGTACCTGATCTGTATCTGTTATGGGCCTATGGGCTTAACCTGATTTCTGTAATGTGCCAAGGCCCAATTAATCTGATTCTGATTCTTGATCTGTTTTGGCCTATGGTTGAGATAATGTTGCACACTGAGTTGTCAAACTCACCCCCCTTTTATTTCATCTCTGCAGGTAACCCTCAACCATTGTGGACTTGGAGCTGCGAGAGATTCGGAGTGGCCACAACATCTGCAAATTTGGTTTTTGTTTCACTTTAAGTATTTTCATTATGCTATTTTGGGTTTAATTTGTAATAAGGCCGCTATTTAAATTTCTTTATTGGTTTTATATTCTTTTATGGTTTAATTCATATTTTATTGAGACTGCTAGTTATAGGCTGCGCAAGTTTTTCAAACTACTAAAAAGGTTTTCAAAATTCAACAAATTCAAATATGGATAACCTAAGGGCTTATCAAAATGATTTTTCATAATCTTGCTGTTCTAGTAAAATATCATCTAAGTCACGACAAGCAAAAAGATCATAAGTTTAGTTGTAGGATCATGTGACACACCAGATCTGGTAATAACGTTTAGACCGGGTTTGGGGTGTTACATCCATACTCAAAAGCCATAACAAATAAACACCTTTAATTCATAGCACACAACTTTTACACTTTCTACTATTTAGTCCTTCTTCTTAATTCGACACTCAAACAATAAAATCATCAAACGAAACTTTCACACATACTTTATCACATGTCATGAACATTAAAAATAATATTAAAATATTTTTTAACTCAGATTTGTGGTCCTGAAACCACTGTTTTAACTAGGGTCTAAACCGGGCTGTAACAAACTAGCTTCAAACGAAATTCAATTTTGAGATCTAATTTAGAAAAATGGGTTTTAATTGATTTAGGACCTAATTGTAAAAAGGAGAAATTAGGAGTGACCAAAAGGGCAAAATACGCCATTTTTTAAATTAGTCTCCTATAAGAGAACACCCATCATCTTCTCCTTCCTCTCTTATACCCAAAGTATTCAAAAGGTTTCCAAAACCTAAAATTAGAGAGTTCATTCAAAATAAATTCATTCTTTTGGATTTATTAACCTTCTAAACACCAAAATAACTTTTAATTTCAAACGAAAATCTCGTTCTCTCCGTAAAATTTGTTATTGTTCTTCTTGAGTTCAAATCTCAAATTAAAGTTGTAAATCATCATTTTCATCAAATTAAGACAATATTTTAACTTTTTAGGGTTAAATAAATAGTGTTATTAATTCAATTTGAGTTTTAAACAACTATATGAAGATTTATTTAGATTTGATGTTTCTAAAGCAAGCTTTGATTAAAAACTAGAAAATCACAAAATATTGAGTAAAACAATGTTTTGAAACTAATTTTGGTTCATTCTAACCTAATTAGAAGGTATTTCACTTTAATTTGATAGTTCATAACTGAATTTTAAGAATCAAACATTTTTCCCTTTTTCATATTCTTAAAGGCTTCAATTTTTCAAAAATTTGAGGACCAAAGATTTAGGTGGAATTAATGGTTTTGAAATGAAATTAAATTATATTTAGGATGTTTGAAATAGTGAGGATTAGAAAAGAGATTAGAAGGTCGAAACTTCAATTTTGACAAAACTAGCTAGTTTTTTGGTAGTGAGAAAGAAGAGGTTTGAATTGTGTTTTCCTTGCTATTTGGTTGTATTCAATACTATTTTTGATGAGTTTGAAATGTGTTTGTTGTGTGTGTAAAGTGCCAGATCAATCGTAAGCCATTACGAGCAAGTCTAAAGGTAAGGAAAAGGTTGTTTGAGCTTTCGACCTGTAAGCGGAAGCACAATTGGTGAGTTTTTGAAGTCGCTACTGGTATGTGCAATTCATAGCATTAATTGGGAGCTTAGAAATAAGCCCCTATCCTAAGTTCTAAGAGCAATCCTTTCTTATACTTTTCACCTAGTAGTGAAATTATGCTCAATGAATGTCGAGTTGTGGAATGTCATGCTAATATGACAAGTAATATAAGTGAATACTTGTGTGTGATACATGATAATTTGATTTTAATGCACAAATTTGTGGTTAAATATGTGATGGCTAAATGAGCATAGTTGTGGCACTTAAAGTGTAATTAATGTGAATCCAATAAATGTAACGCCCTAATTTTCGGGTTTTTCTTAGATTTTTCTTTGTCTGATAAAATGTTTAAATTCTAGTATTTGGGTGTGTAATGCATGTTTGGAGGGTGTTAATGGGCCTATGGAAGGCCCATGTGTTGGTTGGAAGCTCGGCAAAATTTTGTATTTTTGACTTAGGAGATAGGGGTCTATTGAAGATAGGTGTTATAAGAAAATATCGGTGAAATAAGACACAAATTGTTCAGTGGTAAAGTGGCAAGGGAGGCGCCACTAAGCTCCTTAAAAAGTGGCGCCTAAGTGAGCTTGGAGGTCCAAGGTTCAAGCTCCAGAGGTTGCAGGATGGCATTTTATTTTTGTGCAGGGAGCAGGCAGGAATTTGAAGCAGAATAAAACTCTGCTTGAGGAGTGTTTGAATCGGTCATGAGAGGATATTGTGGAGTGAATCAAGAAGCAGATTAAGGTTTTTTGAATTTGAAGTAAGGTGGCCGGCCAAGAGGACTCTTAGTGGTGCATTTTCGACATTTTTGCATAGGAAGTATTCGGCTATTAGGTGCTATTAGTGCCATTTTCCTTTAAGTTCTTTTGGTGATGATTGTGCCGATTCTTTTTGCTTAGCTTCCATAATTCTCCCTTTTCTTCTTTTTGTGTTGGTAGCCGAAACCTATTGTAATCCTCATTGCCGAACCTATCTTGACTAAATACCTCTGTGCCGATTTCCTCTTCTCACTATCACCCTTTCTTTTCCTTCTTATTCTCTTCCCCTCAAATCCTTTTTAGACAACTTTTGTCGCCGTTGCTATTCTTTCTCAAAAATTCGAAAGTAAACACTTCATTGCCAAATCTCTTATTGACCGAAACCTCCTTTACAACTTGCCAATCTCTTCATAGCCGAATCTATTGGTTATACTCCCTTCTCCTCTCTTGTTCGTGATAAAAGCTATCGTAGATCGGTATTGTACGTTATCGAGAATTCTCCTCTAGCAGTTTAACGTGTTGGGGTAAGTATGCAGATTCTCTTTTTCTTTCAACAGTTATGCGTTAAGGCAAGAAGCCGAAATCCCTTAGGGGAGGCTAACGATTTGGTCTAAAGGCCTATTGGCTTATCTCTTTGGTTTATTTGCGCTAGTATGGACAAGAGACGTACAGCAAAAGGGGCAGTTGTAGATTAACGCAGTTGGACATTGGGATCTAGTTCATAACCGATATAAAGGGTAAGATTTTAATGACTCAGGCCATGTAGGCCGATTATGGTAAGGGGTTTATAGCTCTTTGGTTATCGATTATTAGACTAAAAGTTAGCGTTCGATTGTAGGCTCTTCGTACGTGGATTTCATCAACGTTTTAGCAGCTAACAGGTGTGTAACTAATCCCAACTTTTAGACTAAAGTGGTAAAAGCCGAAATGGCCATAAAGTGACCGACAACTGGTGGAAAGTGATCGAAAGTGCACTCGTGTAAAACTTAAGAGTAATCGTTTACTCCGTTGGGGCTAACCACGAATTTGGTGGTGAAGGGATTGCAGAAGGTGCAATTCTAAACGTTTTGGTAAGTGGGCTTCGATGGGCCAAGGTGGGCCCAATGGGCTTTCGAGCCCAAATCGGTAAAATGACTGTTAAAGGCTTACTGGTAACGTGGTTAATAATAATATGGTTAACTTGGTAATCTGAACCTTATAAAAAATTGGACTTAACGAGTTTAAGACTTTAGTGGACACAGTAGGGCCCATTAGGGGTTTTAGGCTAAAAAGGGCAAAATTGGAAATTAAGCTTAAAATGGACTTCTGTGGATATCTATGGACTGATAACCAATTGAACATGCATAAAATCTCTGAAAATATGATAAAGGACTAAAATACCCCTGAATATGGAAAAATTACCAAAATACCCCTAGGTGTAAAAAGACTATTATACCCCTAGGGTCAATTCTGTATGAAATGTATGATTTTATGTATCTGCATGAGTTACCATTTAATATGAATATATCTGATGCATGAGATGCTATATGTTGCATGCTAGTATGTATATATCTAATGCATGGGGTATGGGTTTTATGATGGAGGAAGCGTCCTGGCAGCCTCGCTGCAATCTGGTGGCTTCGCCACATATATACATCTGTTCTGGTGGCCTCGCCACAATATCTGTATCTAGTGACCTCGTCACAATATCTGGTAGCCTCGCTGCAAATTATATCTGGCAGCTTCACTGCAATTATCTGTGGTGTGTAGCGGTTGGGTGGGTCGAGTAGTCTCCCCACATGGTGTAAGGCTGGTACGGGGGTGTTATGGATGGATTTGGGTTGGGTTTCTGTTTGCATATTATATCTGATCTGTATCTGTTATGGGCCTATGGGCTTAACCTGATTTCTGTAATGGGCCAAGGCCCAATTAATCTGATTCTGAGGCTTGATCTGTTTTGGCCTATGGTTGAGATAACGTTGCACACTGAGTTGTCAAACTCACCCCCTTTTATTTCATCTCTGCAGGTAACCCTCAACCATAGTGGGCTTGGAGCTGCGAGAGATTCGAAGTGGCCACAACATTTGCAAGTTCGGGTTTTCATATTATTTTTATTAATTTTGTTTTGCTATTATTTTTGGGTTTTAATTGTAATAAGGCCGCTGTTTAAATTTTCTTTATGGGTTTTATTTTCTTTGATGGTTTAAATCGTATTTGGTCGAAACTGCTAGTATAGGTTGCGCGGGTTTTCAAATTCTTAAGAACGTTTTCACAAGTCAACAAGTTTAAAATTTGGACAACTTAGAAGAGTAACAAACTGACTTTTTCACAAGCTTACTGCTTTACTGAAAATCACACTTAAATCACAATAGACAAAAGGCCGTAAACTTAGTTTTAGGTTCATGTGACACACCAGATCTAGTCATAACGTCTAGACCGGGTTTGGGGTGTTACATTTAGTGGTATCAGAGCTAAGTTGCAACAACTCGGCTGTGGATCGGGTCTAAAAATAGGAGCTCTCAAACAATCAAAACAAAGATTTTTGAAAAATCATGTTTTTAACATTGTTTTCAAAATTAATTGGAACTTGTTTTGATGAACTTCTTTCGTATATAAATGATTTATTTTCAAAGAATAAATTAAGTTTTCCTATGTAATCTTTCTAGAGAGTGGCACACCGAATCTCCAGCCCAAGCCTGTAAGTTTTCTGAACTTTTTTGGTTAATTCTGAATTTCTGATTATATGACTGACTAAGACCCTATTATGATACTTTAGCTAGGGTATTACTGAAACTATAGAGACTCTGATAGGTGGACTGAGACTGTAGCTAGGTTACCGCGGAAGAAGATAACCTCTGAAATGCTACTTATTCATAAGACATCTGTAATAAACACTGAAATATTAATCTGACTCATAAAATTTCTAAAACAGAAAGTACGAAATGAGTACGCGAGCAGCTCGTGGTAGGGGCCGTGGACGTGGCCAAGGTAGTGCACGAGCTGAGACTTCATCTTCGGGTCATGCGCTAGCAGCGATATACCGATACCACCGGCAACAGAGGTGGAGTCCCATGATCGAGGTGTTGGGGACGACGCCCTATCACAAGTAATGCTTCGAGTTCTGGAAAGGGTTGCTGGGGCAAGTACTAGTAATGGATTTCAGGGATCCATTTCTGAGCGACTCCGAGCTAATGGGGCGGAATTCTTTAGGGGCGTGTCTGGTGTAGCCCCGAATGTGGCCGAGTATTGGTTGGAGGCCACAGAGCGGATTATGGATGATTTGGATTGCTCTATGGAGCAAAAGCTGAAAGGAGCCGTGTCGTTGCTAAGAGATGAAGCTTATTAGTGGTAGCTCACGGTAAGAGATGGAACTTCAGATGGTGAGGTAACATGGGAGCTATTTAAGAAAGCCTTTAAAGGAAAATATGTTGGGGCTAGCTATGTGGACGCCCGTAGGAAAGAGTTCTTGAATTTGGTTCAGGGAAGTAGGACAGTATCTGAGTACGAGGCTGAATTTATGAGGCTGAGCCGATATGCTTCTAGGATAGTTGCTGCTGAATATGAGCGTAGCGTACGTTTCGAGGATGGTCTGAGAGATGAACTAAGGGTACTGATTCCTCCGTAGAGGGAGCGTAACTTTGCTGCTTTGGTTGAGAAAGCTAAGATAGCTGAGGAAGAAAAGCGTACCGAGAGACAGAATCACGAAAAGGATAGAAACCGCTTCCGGAGGGATTCTGGACCATCAGGTGGGGGTAATAGGAATGTTAAGAGAGCAAGAGTAGCAGAACCAGTGCGAGCAATGCCAAAGAATGCTGTTAGACCGCAGGGTTGTAGGAATTGTGGTAAGATACATATGGGCGAGTGTCGGAAACATTCTGGAGCCTGTTTTCGATGTGGGTCAATGGAGCATAGGATTAAGGACTGTCCCGAAAAACCGGATCAAGGACAAGTTATGGCTCAAAGGGTTGTCCAACCAGTGAGGGGTAGACCACCAGCTCTAAGGGGTCATGGACAAGGTAGAGGTAGAAATGGTAATGGTCGAGGACGAGGAGCCCCTGGCAGGGGTGCTGGTTTTGCTGAGGCTCGTCAACTAGCGTTAGTTTATGCAGCTCGTCGCCGAGAGGAGGGTGATGCCCCCGACGTCATAACTGGTACGTTTTTGATTTCTAGTATGCCATACACTGCGTTGATAGATGTTGGATCTACCCATTCTTATGTTGCATGTGCCATATCTGGGTCGCTGGGAGTGCATTCTGAGGAGACAGTGTGTAACACCCTGAATTTGGGCCTAGAAGAATTGGGCTTTGAGTTTAGGTTCGGATAGAAGAAAATTAGAATAATTGAGAAGTTTTAAATATTATCGTTTAAGAAAAAAATTTTGAATTAAATTATTCTTAGAAAATATTTCTGTATTTATTATTACTGATGTTTTAAAATTTTATGAAAATTATAATTATGGTTATTAGAAAAAAATATTACTGTATTTAAAAATTATTATCATTAGATAAAAACATATTTATAAAATTATTATTGTTATTACTATTATTATTATTTTTTATTATAAAAATATAAATGGCATTATTACAATTGGTGTTTAGTTTAGTAATTAAATAAATTATGAATGAATTATAGGATTTTCGAGATTTTTTTTCGGGTTTTTGTGCCTTTGGTGAAATCTTGGAATTTTGGTGTTCTGATTGTTGAAATTATGTTTAAGTGTGTTAGTGGGCCTTTAGAAGGCCCAAGCTTAAGTTAAAACCCGGTAAAATATTAAGTTGGATTTTCAAGTGAAAGGGGACTTGGTTAAGTGGGCCTTTAAGAAAAACCGTGTAAAATATGTCACAAAGGGAGCCTTGGTAGAGTGGCAAGGTGGCACCACTAAGCTCCTAAAAAAATGGCGCCTAAGTGGGTATTCAAGGACAAGGGTTCGAGTTGCAAGGTAAGCATAGAGTTCTTTTTAATTTTTAAGCATGTGCCGGGCATGTGACTATTTTAAGTAGGAATTTCGGCAAGGGCTTTTATGAACTTGGGCCGATTACTCAAGTGTGATATTAGGGTTATATCTTTTTCTATTTTCTGTCATAAGAATTAGGGTTAGCCACCTTAGGAATTAATCTTCTCTTTTACTGTCAGAAAAGCCGAAACTTGCCTCCCTAGAAAGCTTCTAGCCGATTTCTTCTTCTTCACCTCTACCAATATTTTTTTTTCACTTTTCTTTTTCCTCTTCGATCTCTTCCCTAGCCGAATACCCTCCTTACTCAGATTCACTCTTTCTTTTGCTTCCACCCCTCTCAAAATCAACCATAGCCAATTGCTCAAAGTGCCAGAAGTCCCGAAAACTGCTTTCTTTTGCCGAATCTTTCTAAGCCAAATTATCCCTGTTCCTTTCACCTGTTGTGGCCGATTACTACATCCCCTTGAGCCACATCATTGTCGACACCATCACTCAAAATCATAGCCCAAATCGCCATCTTCTTCTCTAGTTGAAAAGCCGAAATCACCATAGTTTTAGGGAGATAGCCGAATTTGTAGATCTCATAGATAAGGGTTCTACTAACCTTTAAGGGTCAGATTTACATCAGATCTGCATAGGAATCGAAGAGAAATCGTTGGTAAGTGCTTAATACCTCAGATCTGTACATTATTTCATGTTTTGGAAAAGCCGAAAGTCCCTAAAGTTAGGGAGATTGTCGATTTGGACTTTTAGTAATTCAAAGTGGTATTTTTATTCTTTTTGAGTGATAGTTAGCGAGGAAGGTGATCAAGACAGGAGTTGAAGGCATCAGTATCACCAGATCTAGATCTAGTGCACCTAAATCGTCAGAGGTAAGTTTTCATGGCCATTAAGGGTGTGGCCGAATGTGGTAAGGGATTGTGGCTTTGGTTTTTCGTAGATCTATTGATTAATCAATTAGATATTGGGTTGTAGGAACTGTCGCATAGGAGATCTCGTCGGTGAAACTGCAAAACAGGTGTGTGTTTCGAACGCCCTTCAATGCGCAAATCGGCAAAAGCCGAAAAAGCTGAAATGCCGAAGTTTTGGTATTTCGAGAGCTTGTGAGCGTGCGAACGTTCTCAAGTTAGTAGGAGAAGGTTAGTTTTGGAATCAGCACTGTTAGGCGTGTTGACCGCTAAATTTTGGACATTATGGTAAGTTGGGCCTCGGTGGGCCAAATATGGGCCCAATGGGCGATTTGGGTCCATGTGAGTAAAAATGGGTTTAAAGGTAATATTATGAACTGTAGGCGTGAAAACAGTTAAAACAAGATAACTGATTATGAAATTGGGACTAAATGGGCCTAATGGGCCAATCGACGTAATAGGGCTCATTAGGGGTTTTAGGGCTTGAATGCTAAGACTGAAAAACTGAGTTAACCGGACTTCTGTGACAACTATGTGATTAATAAATACTGTAATAAGCATAAAATCTGTAACATGAGAGCAAAATTACTGAAATACCCTTAGGGTTAAGAAATTACTGTTTTGCCCCTAGGTAGAAAATTACCGTTATACCCCTAGGGCTAAAATTGACTGTACTGTTTGACATGACTGTTACTGTTATTGCATACCATGATATGTATCTATTGCATGGGTTGGGTTTTGATAATGGAGGAAGTGTGAGTGGCACAGCCACGTTATTGAAAAGGGGCTATGCCTCGTACTGTTTTTGAAAGGGGCTTTGCCTCGTATACTGTTTAACTGAGCAGCCATGCTGCGACTGTGGTGTGTGGGCTGGGTGGGTCGAGTTATTCCCCACATGGTGTGTTGGCTGGTACGGGTGGTGTGTAGCGGTTGGTGGGTTGAGTAGTCTCCCCAATTGGGTTTGCATTTATACTGTATTACTGTACTGTACTGTTCTGGGCCTATGGGCCAATCTGTTATCTGAGTAGGGCTTCAGCCCAGTATCTGTTATAGGGCCTTGGCCCAGATTACTGTTTCCTGAATGGGGCTTCGGCCCAGTATCTGACTGAGACTGGTTAGGGTTTAGGACTAGTGGGCTTGAGCCAATTTGGGCTTTGGATGGGTTCTGCACACACTGAGTTTTCCCAAACTCACCCTTTCTTTCCATCCTTGCAGGCGAGCCCTAGATCGTGACTTGGACGCTGGGAGGGATTCAGAGTGGCCACGAGGACTGAACTGTCATCATAGTTGGTTTTTTTTATTATTTAATTACCTTTTATTGGTTTTATTTTGACATGGGTTGTAATAAGGCCGCTATAACTGTTATTCGGGATTTCTCTACCGTTTTATTTCAAACACAAACCTACACCGTTTTCAAAATTAAACAAACATTTCATTAATCGACCTGACTTTACTGAAGACTAAGGAGGACAATAAGACTAAAATGAAACGATTAACAAATGAGATAGAAATGAGGTTGAATAATAATTAAATCGGGAATTTCAAGAAAAACAAGTATTACTTTTCAAAAATCTCAAACATCAGACTTAGTATATAGGACGGCGTAGCATAGTCTAGGTGATGTAGCACACCGGACATGGCCATAACGTTTGGGCCGGGTCTGGGGTGTTACATTTAGTGGTATCAGAGCTAAGTTGCAACAACTCGGCTGTGGATCGGGTCCAAAAAGGGTTTTCAAAAAAAAATTTAGAGTCCAAAAGGGTATTTTTGGAAAATCGAATTTTCTGGAAGACTTTTTGTTTTAAAGTGACCTTTTCAAACTTGTCTTCTTTAAAATATGTCTTGAGAACTTGATTTTAAAATGCCTAAATCTTTTGAATTTCTTGGAAATCAAATAAATTGAGATGTGGCACACTGAATCCCCGGGCACCAAGTCTGTAATTATTTCTGCCTTAAATACTGTACTGTACTGAAATAATACTGTAGATAGCACTGAGACTTTACTATGATACTGTAGCTAGGTTAGTACTGAAGACTATAGAGAATGAGACTGTAGGGGAACTAAAAAAAAAAAATGAATTGAGACCATAGCTAAGCTATGACTCTATAAAAACAAAAACTTTAAAATACTATCTCTGCATAAGACATAAGAATAATAAAATTTTGAGAACTCGGTAGTTATTTGATATGTGTATTGGTAATGTAGAATATTGATATGGGTTCTGAGGGTACGCAAAGTTTGCCAAGCTTATTCTAGTTAGGTGTGTGATGGTTGGAAACGAATTGTATGCGCAAGTGATAATGTTTATTTACTTCGGTAATTAGATGTTCTGGGTCGTACTGAAATTATTTAGATAAGAGTGCGCAGCGGAAGCGTAGTAGCATAGCGATGCACTATTATTTTAGTTTTGAAAATTTCGAGGACGAAATTTCTTTAAGGAGGGTAGAGTTGTAACACCCTGAATTTGGGCCTAGAAGAATTGGGCTTTGAGTCTAGGTTCGGATAGAAGAAAATCAGAATAATTGAGAAGTTTTAAATATTATCGTTTAAGAAAAAAATTTTGAATTAAATTATTCTTAGAAAATATTTCTGTATTTATTATTACTGATGTTTTAAAATTTTATGAAAATTATAATTATGGTTATTAGAAAAAAATATTACTGTATTTAAAAATTATTATCATTAGATAAAAACATATTTATAAAATTATTATTGTTATTACTATTATTATTATTATTTTTTTATAACACCCTGAATTTGGGCCTAGAAGAATTGGGCTTTGAGTCTAGGTTCGGATAGAAGAAAATCAGAATAATTGAGAAGTTTTAAATATTATCGTTTAAGAAAAAAATTTTGAATTAAATTATTCTTAGAAAATATATCTGTATTTATTATTACTGATGTTTTAAAATTTTATGAAAATTATAATTATGGTTATTAGAAAAAAATATTACTGTATTTAAAAATTATTATCATTAGATAAAAACATATTTATAAAATTATTATTGTTATTACTATTATTATTATTTTTTATTATAAAAATATAAATGGCATTATTACAATTGGTGTTTAGTTTAGTAATTAAATAAATTATGAATGAATTATAGGATTTTCGGGATTTTTTTTCGGGTTTTTGTGCCTTTGGTGAAATCTTGGAATTTTGGTGTTCTGATTGTTGAAATTATGTTTAAGTGTGTTAGTGGGCCTTTAGAAGGCCCAAGCTTAAGTTAAAACCCGGTAAAATATTAAGTTGGATTTTCAAGTGAAAGGGGACTTGGTTAAGTGGGCCTTTAAGAAAAACCGTGTAAAATATGTCACAAAGGGAGCCTTGGTAGAGTGGCAAGGTGGCACCACTAAGCTCCTAAAAAAATGGCGCCTAAGTGGGTATTCAAGGACAAGGGTTCGAGTTGCAAGGTAAGCATAGAGTTCTTTTTAATTTTTAAGCATGTGCCGGGCATGTGACTATTTTAAGTAGGAATTTCGGCAAGGGCTTTTATGAACTTGGGCCGATTACTCAAGTGTGATATTAGGGTTATATCTTTTTCTATTTTCTGTCATAAGAATTAGGGTTAGCCACCTTAGGAATTAATCTTCTCTTTTACTGTCAGAAAAGCCGAAACTTGCCTCCCTAGAAAGCTTCTAGCCGATTTCTTCTTCTTCACCTCTACCATTATTTTTTTTCACTTTTCCTTTTCCTCTTCGATCTCTTCCCTAGCCGAATACCCTCCTTACTCAGATTCACTCTTTCTTTTGCTTCCACCCCTCTCAAAATCAACCATAGCCAATTGCTCAAAGTGCCAGAAGTCCCGAAAACTGCTTTCTTTTGCCGAATCTTTCTAAGCCAAATTATCCCTGTTCCTTTCACCTGTTGTGGCCGATTACTACATCCCCTTGAGCCACATCATTGTCGACACCATCACTCAAAATCATAGCCCAAATCGCCATCTTCTTCTCTAGTTGAAAAGTCGAAATCACCATAGTTTTAGGGAGATAGCCGAATTTGCAGATCTCATAGATAAGGGTTCTACTAACCTTTAAGGGTCAGATTTACATCAGATCTGCATAGGAATCGAAGAGAAATCGTTGGTAAGTGCTTAATACCTCAGATCTGTACATTATTTCATGTTTTGGAAAAGCCGAAAGTCCCTAAAGTTAGGGAGATTGTCGATTTGGACTTTTAGTAATTCAAAGTGGTATTTTTATTCTTTTTGAGTGATAGTTAGCGAGGAAGGTGATCAAGACAGGAGTTGAAGGCATCGGTATCACCAGATCTAGATCTAGTGCACCTAAATCGTCAGAGGTAAGTTTTCATGGCCATTAAGGGTGTGGCTGAATGTGGTAAGGGATTGTGGCTTTGGTTTTTCGTAGATCTATTGATTAATCAATTAGATATTGGGTTGTAGGAACTGTCGCATAGGAGATCTCGTCGGTGAAACTGCAAAACAGGTGTGTGTTTCGAACGCCCTTCAATGCGCAAATCGGCAAAAGCCGAAAAAGCCGAAATGCCGAAGTTTCGGTATTTCGAGAGCTTGTGAGTGTGCGAACGTTCTCAAGTTAGTAGGAGAAGGTTAGTTTTGGAATCAGCACTGTTAGGCGTGTTGACCGCTAAATTTTGGACATTATGGTAAGTTGGGCCTCGGTGGGCCAAATATGGGCCCAATGGGCGATTTGGGTCCATGTGAGTAAAAATAGGTTTAAAGGTAATATTATGAACTGTAGGCGTGAAAACAGTTAAAACAAGATAACTGATTATGAAATTGGGACTAAATGGGCCTAATGGGCCAATCGACGTAATAGGGCTCATTAGGGGTTTTAGGGCTTGAATGCTAAGACTGAAAAACTGAGTTAACCGGACTTCTGTGACAACTATGTGATTAATAAATACTGTAATAAGCATAAAATCTGTAACATGAGAGCAAAATTACTGAAATACCCTTAGGGTAAGAAATTACTGTTTTGCCCCTAGGTAGAAAATTACCGTTATACCCCTAGGGCTAAAATTGACTGTACTGTTTGACATGACTGTTACTGTTGTTGCATGCCATGATATGTATCTATTGCATGGGTTGGGTTTTGATAATGGAGGAAGTGTGAGTGGCACAGCCACGTTACTGAAAAGGGGCTATGCCTCGTACTGTTTCTGAAAGGGGCTTTGCCTCGTATACTGTTTAACTGAGCAGCCATGCTGCAACTGTGGTGTGTGGGCTGGGTGGGTCGAGTTATTCCCCACATGGTGTGTTGGCTGGTACGGGTGGTGTGTAGCGGTTGGTGGGTTAAGTAGTCTCCCCAATTGGGTTTGCATTTATACTGTATTACTGTACTGTACTGTTCTGGGTCTATGGGCCAATCTGTTATCTGAGTAGGGCTTCAGCCCAGTATCTGTTATAGGGCCTTGGCCCAGATTACTGTTTCCTGAATGGGGCTTCGGCCCAGTATCTGACTGAGACTGGTTAGGGTTTAGGCCCAGTGGGCTTGAGCCAATTTGGGCTTTGGATGGGTTCTGCACACACTGAGTTTTCCCAAACTCACCCTTTCTTTCCATCCTTGCAGGCGAGCCCTAGATCGTGACTTGGACGCTGGGAGGGATTTAGAGTGGCCACGAGGACTGAACTGTCATCATAGTTGGTTTTTTTTATTATTTAATTACCTTTTATTGGTTTTATTTTGACATGGGTTGTAATAAGGCCGCTATAACTGTTATTCAGGATTTCTCTACCGTTTTATTTCAAACACAAACCTACACCGTTTTCAAAATTAAACAAACATTTCATTAACCGACCTGACTTTACTGAAGACTAAGGAGGACAATAAGACTAAAATGAAACGATTAACAAATGAGATAGAAATGAGGTTGAATAATAATTAAATCGGGAATTTCAAGAAAAACAAGTATTACTTTTCAAAAATCTCAAACATCAGACTTAGTATATAGGACGGCGAAGCATAGTCTAGGTGATGTAGCACACCGGACATGGCCATAACGTCTGGGCCGAGTCTGGGGTGTTACACAGTGAGTGGGGTAACTGTACTAAGTCCTTTAGGTCACTCGGTTAGGGTAGACAAACTGTATAGAGACGTGCCTATAGAAACTCAAGGAAAAATCTTTTCTGGAGACTTGATGGAGCTACCTTTCGGAGAATTTGATCTCATCTTGGGAATGGATTGGCTTGTAAAGCATAGGGCTACTTTGGATTGTGCTGCAAAATGAATAAGGCTAAAGACTGCAGAGGATGAGGAAGTTATGGTGATAGGTGAACATAGAGATTATTTGTCCAATGTGGTGTTGGCATTAAGAGCCGAGAAGTGGATTCGGAAAGGATGTGAGGTTTATTTGGCATTCATAAGTCAAGCAGAAACTGAGGAACTAACCGTGGACAAAGTTAGAACCGTTAAGGATTTTCAAGATGTTTTTCCCGAAGAGCTTCCAGGTTTACCTCTGAATCGAGAGGTTGAGTTTGGGATCGACTTGTTGCCTGGTACAGCACCAGTGTCTATTGCACCGTATAGGATGGCACCAAAGGAGTTGGTGGAGTTGAAAGCGCAGATTCAAGAACTATTGGATAGAGGCTTCATTAGGCCAAGTGTGTCTCCGTGGGGAGCACCAGTGCTATTCGTAAAGAAGAAAGATGGGTCAATGCGAATATGCATCGATTACCGGCAGTTGAACAAACTGACGATTAAGAATAAGTACCCGTTGCCAAGAATCGATGATCTGTTTGACCAGTTTAGAGGAGCTTCAGTATTCTCCAAGATTGACCTTCGATCTGGGTACCATCAGTTAAGGGTAAAAGAGGTGGATATACACAAGACAGCATTCAGAACTCGTTATGGTCATTATGAGTTCTTGGTTATGCCATTTGGGCTGACCAATGCACCTGCAGCATTTATGGATCTGATGAATCGAGTGTTCCAGCCATACTTGGATCGATTCGTGGTCGTCTTTATCGACGATATTCTGGTTTATTCTGAATCCGAGGAGAAACATGATGAGCATCTCCGTATTGTGCTGCAAGTGTTAAGGGAAAAGGAGCTTTATGCAAAATTCAGTAAGTGAGAGTTCTGGTTGAGGGAGGTAACCTTCTTGGGCCATGTTGTATCTGCTGAGGGGATAAAGGTAGACCCTCGAAAGATTGAATCAATTCTGGGGTGGAAACCACCGAGGTTAGTGGCAGAAATTTGAAGTTTTCTGGGTTTAGCTGGATACTATAGAAGGTTTGTAGAAGGATTTTCTGTGATGGCAGCGCCATTGACAAAACTCGTAAGGAAGGGGGTGCCATTTATTTGGACCGAGCAGCAGCAAAAAGCTTTTGAGAAACTAAAGAAGGTTCTGACCGAGGCACCTGTACTGATTCAACCAGAGTCTGGAAAAGATTTTACCGTGTACAGTGATGCATCACATGTTGGGTTGGGCTGTGTGTTGATGCAAGAGGGTAAAGTGGTTGCTTATGCATCGCGACAGCTTAAACCTCATGAAGTGAACTATCCTACCCATGATCTGGAGTTAGCAGCAGTAATCTTTGCACTTAAGATTTGGCGACATTATTTGTATGGAGAAAGGTGTATTATATACACAGATCATAAAAGTCTTAAGTACTTGCCAACTCAGAAGGAGCTGAATCTGAGGCAACGGAGATGGATTGAGTTTCTTAAGGATTATGATTGTGCGATTGAGTATCATCCAGGCAAAGCTAATGTGGTGGCTGATGCCCTAAGTCGTAGAACTGTATCTGATCTGAGAGCTATGTTTGCTCGTTTGAGTCCGTATGATGATGGTAGTCTGTTAGCAGAATTACAAGTAAGACCAACCTGGGTGGATGAGATTAAGGAAAAGCAGTCGAAGGATGAGTCGCTGGTTTCTCGATTTCAGCAGGTTAAGGATGGGAGTACTTCTGAGTTTGGACTTAACAGTGAGGGTGTTCTATGTTTCCACGGTAGAATCTGTATGCCTAAGGATTCCAATTTGAGGTAAGCAATTCTGAATGAAGCTCATAAAGGACTGTGTGCTATGCATCCTGGAGGTAATAAGATGTATCATGACTTAAAGGAGTTGTATTGGTGGCCTGGACTGAAGCGAGAGGTAACGGAATTTGTTGGGAAGTGTCTGACTTATCAGCAAGCGAAAGCTGAACATCAGTTACCTTCTGGACTTCTGCAACTAGTAAAGGTACCACTCTGGAAGTGGGAGAGGGTGACCATGGATTTTGTAAGTGGGTTGCCCTTAACGCCGTCAAAGAAGGACTCGATTTGGGTGATTGTGGATAGGTTGACTAAATCTACTCATTTCATCCCTGTACATACTGATTATTCGCTTCAGAAGTTAGCCAAATTGTATGTGGCAGAGGTTGTACGACTGCATGGGGTGCCAGTGTCTATCATTTCTGATCGAGATCCTAGATTCACATCTCGGTTCTGGCAGAAGTTGCATGAGGCGTTGGGAACGCGACTGAATTTTAGCATAGCCTTCCATCCTCAGACTGATGGTCAGTCAGAAAGGGTTATTCAGATTCTGGAAGATATGTTGAGGGGTTGTGTTATCGATTTTCGAGGCAGTTGGGAGGATTATCTACCCTTAGCAGAGTTTGCGTATAATAACAGTTATCAGGCTAGTATTCGTATGGCACCTTATGAGGCATTGTATGGGCGTAGGTGTCGTTCACCTAGTTGTTGGACTGAGCTGGGCGAGCGGCAAGTTCTTGGACCTGAGTTGGTAACAGAGACTGAAGAGAAGGTCAAAATAATAAGGGATCGGTTAAAAGAGGCATCTGATCAATAGAAGTCTTACGCGAATTTGAAGCGTAAGGAGATTGAGTATTCAGTTGGTGACATGGTCTTTCTGAAGGTTTCGCCTTGGAAGAAGATACTAAGATTTGGTAAGAAAGGCAAGCTAAGTCCGAGGTTTATTGGGCCTTATCGGGTTCTTAAGCGAATAGGTCCGGTGGCGTATCAGTTGGAATTACCTCCAGAGTTAAATAGAATCCATGATGTGTTTCACGTATCCATGCTAAGACAATATCGTTCTGACCCTACTCATATTCTACCAGTTGCAGAAGTGGAAGTACAGCCTGATTTGACTTTCGAGGAAGAGCCTGTACAGATTTTGGACCGAGACGTGAAGGTCCTAAGGAGAAAGTCGGTTCCATTGGTAAAGGTACTTTGGCGTAACCATGGCAGAGAGGAAGCTACTTGGGAACCAGAGGAGGCAATTCGTCAACAATATCCCTATTTGTTTGGATAAGGTAAATTTCGAGGACGAAATTTCTTTAAGGAGGTAGAGTTGTAACGCCCTAATTTTTGGGTTTTTCTTAGATTTTTCTTTATCTGATAAAATGTTTAAATTCTAGTATTTGGGTGTGTAATGCATGTTTGGAGGGTGTTAATGGGCCTATGAAAGGCCCATGTTTTGGTTGGAAGCTCGGCAAAATTTTGTATTTTTGACTTAGGAGATAGGGGTCTCTTGAAGATAGGTGTTATAAGAAAATATCGGTGAAATAAGACACAAATTGTTCAGTGGTAAAGTGGCAAGGGAGGCGCCACTAAGCTCCTTAAAAAGTGGCGCCTAAGTGAGCTTGGAGGTCCGAGGTTCAAGCTCCAGAGGTTGCAGGATGGCGTTTTATTTTTGTGCAGGGAGTAGGCAGGAATTTGAAGCAGAATAAAACTCTGCTTGAGGAGTGTTTGAATCGGTCATGAGAGGATATTGTGGAGTGAATCAAGGAGCGGATTAAGGTTTTTTGAATTTGAAGTAAGGTGGCTAGCCAAGAGGACTTTTAATGGTGCATTTTTGGCATTTTTGCATAGGAAGTATTCGGCTATTAGGTGCTATTAGTGCCGTTTTCCTTTAAGTTCTTTTGGTGATGATTGTGCCGATTCTTTTTGCTTAGCTTCCATAATTCTCCTTTTTCTTCTTTTTGTGTTGGTAGCCGAAACCTATTGTAATCCTCATTGCCGAACCTATCTTGACCAAATACCTCTGTGCCGATTTCCTCTTCTCACCATCACCCTTTCTTTTCCTTCTCATTCTCTTCCCCTCAAATCCTTTTTAGACAACTTTTGTCGCCGTTGCTATTCTTTCTCAAAAAGCCGAAAGCAAACACTTCATTGCCAAATCTCTTATTGACCGAAACCTCCTTTACAACTTGCCAATCTCTTCATAGCCGGATCTATTGGTTATACTCCCTTCTCCTCTCTTGTTCGTGATAGAAGCTATCGTAGATCGGGATTGTACGTTATCGAGAATTCTCCTCTAGCAGTTTAACGTGTTGGGGTAAGTATGTAGATTCTCTTTTTCTTTCAACAATTATGCGTTAAGGCAAGAAGCCGAAATCCCTTAGGGGAGGCTAACGATTTGGTCTAAAGGCCTATTGGCTTATCTCTTTGGTTTATATGTGCTAGTGTGGACAAGAGACGTGCAGTAAAAGGGGCAGTTGTAGATTAACGCAGTTGGACATTGGGATCTAGTTCATAACCGATATAAAGGGTAAGATTTTAATGACTCAGGCCATGTAGGCCGATTATGGTAAGGGGTTTATAGCTCTTTGGTTATCGATTATTAGACTAAAAGTTAGCGTTCGATTGTAGGCTCTTCGTACGTGGATTTCGTCAATGTTTTAGCAGCTAACAGGTGTGTAACTAATCCCAACTTTTAGACTAAAGTGGTAAAAGCCGAAATGGCCATAAAGTGACCGACAACTGGTGGAAAGTGATCGAAAGTGCACTCGTGTAAAACTTAAGAGTAATCGTTTACTCCGTTGGGGCTAACCACGAATTTGGTGGTGAAGGGATTGCAGAAGGTGCAATTCTGAACATTTTGGTAAGTGGGCTTCGATGGACCAAGGTGGGCCCAATGGGCTTCCAAGCCCAAATCGGTAAAATGACTGTTAAAGGCTTACTGGTAATGTGGTTAATAATAATATGGTTAACTTGGTAATCTGAACTTTAAAAAAACTGGACTTAACGAGTTTAAGACTTTAGTGGACACAGTAGGGCCCATTAGGGGTTTTAGGCTAAAAAGGGCAAAATTGGAAATTAAGCTTAAAATGGACTTCTGTGGATATCTATGGACTGATAACCAATTGAACATGCATAAAATCTCCGAAAATATGATAAAGGACTAAAATACCCCTGAATATGGAAAAATTACCAAAATACCCCTAGGTGTAAAAAGACTATTATACCCCTAGGGTCAATTCTGTATGAAATGTATGATTTTATGTATCTGCATGAGTTACCATTTAATATGAATATATCTGATGCATGAGATGCTATATGTTGCATGCTAGTATGTATATATCTGATGCATGGCGTATGGGTTTTATGATGGAGGAAGCGTTCTGGCAGCCTCGCTGCAATCTGGTGGCTTCGCCACATATATACATCTGTTCTGGTGGCCTCGCCACAATATCTGTATCTGGTGACTTCGTCACAATATCTGGCAGCTTCGCTGCAAATTATATCTGGCAGCTTCGCTGCAATTATCTGTGGTGTGTAGCGGTTGGGTGAGTCGAGTAGTCTCCCCACATGGTGTAAGGCTGGTACGGGGGTGTTATGGATGGATTTGGGTTGGGTTTCTGTTTGCATATTATATCTGATTTATATCTATTATGGGCCTATGGGCTTAACCTGATTTCTGTAATGGGCCAAGGCCCAATTAATCTGATTTTGAGGCTTGATCTGTTTTGGCCTATGGTTGAGATAACGTTGCACACTGAGTTGTCAAACTCACCCCCTTTTATTTCATCTCTGTAGGTAACCCTCAACCATATTGGGCTTGGAGCTGCGAGAGATTCGGAGTGGCCACAACATTTGCAAGTTCGGGTTTTCATATTATTTTTAGTAATTTTGTTTTGCTATTATTTTTGGGTTTTAATTGTAATAAGGCCGCTGTTTAAATTTTCTTTATGGGTTTTATTTTATTTGATGGTTTAAATCGTATTTGGTCGAAACTGCTAGTATAGGCTACGCGGGTTTTCAAATTCTTAAGAGCGTTTTCACAACTCAACAAGTTTAAAATTTGGACAACTTAGAAGAGTAACAAACTGACTTTTTCACAAGCTTACTGCTTTACTGAAAATCACACTTAAATCACAACAGACAAAAGGCTGTAAACTTAGTTTTAGGTTCATGTGACACACCAGATCTGGTCATAACGTCTAGACCGGGTTTGGGGTGTTACAATAAACATGCATTGTGTCCAAGTTTGTGATGTTAATTGACAAAACTGAACAGAGATTATGTGTATTAAAAAATAATTAAATATGTTTAATTGTGGATTATTTGGCCTTGTGATCTCTTGAAACTGTTGGATATAGTTGGCATGCCATAGGATTGTTAGTACTCATTTTTATGTTCTGTGTTTTGTGATTTGGGCATTGTAACAGCCCAGTTTTAGGTAAATCAGAATAGTGGTTTCAGAACCACAAATCTGATGTTGGAAAATCATTTTTAATTTTATTTTTGGTGTTTACAACATGTTATTTGATATATGGGAAAATTTCGTGAGCTAATTTATCGATTGGATGGTTAATCTGATAAAAGGACTAAATTGCATAAAATGCAAAAGTTGCATTCTACTTGTTAAAAGTGTTATTGTAAATGGACCATTGGTTGTGTAAGTAGACATAAATGACCATCCATTATGTGTATTTATATGTTTTTATTAAAGGTTAAAATGGTAAATCATGAAATAAGTTAATTAAAATAAACAAAACAAAATTTGTTCATCATTTTCTCATCTTTTTGAACCAAAAATAAGGAAGAAGCTAGGGCTTGAAAGCTTAAAACCATTTGGCACTTTGGAAGCTCAATTAGGTAGGCAATTTTGCTCGATTTTTGATGATTTCTATGTTTTTATAATCATTGTATCTATACTAGCTAGCCCAAGGACTATTTTTCAAATTTGTCAAAGATTATGTGAGTTTTTATTGATGAATGCTTGAGTTATTTGATAGTTTTTGATGAAATATGAAACTTTGAGGATAGATATACATGTTTAGAAAAGTGATTTTTAGTGAAATTGCAAAATAGGGATTAATTTGTGAAAAGATGAAAATGTGTGGTTAAACGTGTGAAATATTGATAAATTTGGGCTGTTGTAGAACTTATAGAAATTTGGCTAGTGTGGGTTTAATTGAAACTGTGTGAAATTGCCTTTTTGTGAAATAAGGACTAAAGTGCAAAAATGTGAATTTTTAGGGGCTAATGTGTAAAAATGCCAACTGGTATTTATGGACTATATTGAATAAATATGTGATTGAATAAGTTAAATTTTAATATATTTAGATCAATAAAAGAGGAATCCAGAAATAGATTGGGGGAAAGGCAAAATTATCAAGTAATCGACTCATTTCGTCGCTTTCACAACAGTGGTAAATTCGTATGCTAATAAATGTTATTTAATTGTGTTATAAATGCTTTATTGTTGTCAAATTAAATTAAGTGCTGGTTGGATATGAATATGAACAATAATCGATAGAGATACCTCAATTGAGAAATCCTGATTGAACCTTAGGAATAGTTAGGATACAAATGTTATGACATTAGGGTTACCAAGTTGAGATGATGTGTAAGACCATGTCTGGGACATGGCATCGGTAAGAGATTCATGTAAGACCATAGCTGGCCAATTGGCATCGATATGAGATTACATGTAAGACCATATCTGGGATATGGCATTGTTACTGTGTATACGGGACTCTCGAGTATCCAAATGTATTCTAAATGGTTCAAAGGGTAAAGATGGGACGGGGATGGAATTGCAAACAATCTAAGTGTTACAGGTACGTATGAAATTTAGATGTGAATTGAAAGAAGTATCAAAGAGCAATTTTATGTATTTATGTGGTAAACATACAAAAGGTTTCTGTTTGAAATATGAAACAGCATATTATGCTTATTTATGCTTGGTTGATTAAATAATATATATTTGTTATGATAAGTTTATTTTCATACGAGCTTACTAAGCTTTAAAGCTTACTTGGTGTTATTTTTTTATGTTTTATAGTGAATCAAAGCTAGCTCAGATCCGGGAGTTGTCGAGAACACCATCGCACTATCAAACATCTAAGTTGGTACTTTTGAAGTTGTACATTTATGGTATATGGCATGTATAGGCTATATGTGGTATTTTGGTTGTGAATATAACCATGAGATTTGGCTTGTAAATGATGTTAATGTTTATGTGTGTTTGGTTATTTGAGTAAGTGAAATGGTTGAAATGGTATAGTATGATTTATGCATCAATTGGGTATGGAATGATATAATTTAGTTGCTACTTAGAAATGGTACCATTTATGCTATTGTAGGTATGTGCAATTTGGGTGAGAAATATGGCTTTAAACTAGCCTATTTTCGTCCACACGGCTGAGCACACGGGCGTTTGGCTCAACCGTGTGTGACACATGGCCTTGGTACACGACTGTGTGTCCTCTGAAGTTGAATTAAAAACCAAGTCAGTGAGTTACACGACCTAGACACACGGGCATGTGGTCGGCCGTGTGACCTAAGTCAACATACCCTCCAATTTTCACACGGCCAGACACATGGGCATGCGGTCAGCAGTGTGGTGCAAGTCAGTATGTATGCCTTGTTTTCACATGGCCTGTGACACGGGCGTGTCCATAGTCGTGTGAGGCACACAGCCTATTCACACGGGCATGTGGCCCTTGTATGCATCAAAATTTTCTAAGTTTCTAAAATTTTTATATGTGATCGGTTTAGTTGTAACACCCATTACCCGTATTCGATGCCGGGACAGGGTTCAAGGTGTTACCGGACTTAAACATTAACATCCATGCAAAACCAGGCCATAAAATTTCCACTTAAAATTAAAACCTTTCAAAAACAATCATGTCGTCCCTTAAACGAGCCTATGAGGCCCTAAACATACATTGGAAGTGGTTAGGGACTAAATCGAGAACTTTCGAACTTTTACAACACTTAGAAAATTTTCATATTTTGGAGAGTCACACACCCGTGTGGGTAGGCCGTGTGGTCACACACGCCCATGTGGCTTGGGACACGCCGGTGTCCTTAGCCCGTGTAACACCCTATTTATGACTTCATCAACAATTTGGGTCACATGGCCAAGTCAAACGCTCGTGTCCTAGGCCGTGTCCCCCACACGGCTGAGACACGGCCGTGTCTCTGCCCGTGTAGCTAAGAAATTGGTTAATTTACCAAACATTTGTAATACCCCTAACCTGAGACCGTCGCCGGAGTTGAGCACGAGGCGTTACCAGGCTTATCATACTAGTTCGGGGCATAAAAATTTACTTTTAAAATTAATTCACTCACATTCATCCAATATATATCCCCAAAAAAGGCTCTCAAGGCCCTAAAACATGCAATTGAAATGGTTTGGGACCAAACCGAGAACATTAAAAATTTTCTGATTACTTACACAAATCAAAACAATTTATTTCGTTATTCATGATAAAACTATGCACCTGCGTAACAGTCACTAAATTAATTATAAATCGAGTTACAAAATTAGAAATTTAAATCTGTAAATTTTTCCTGAAACAAGACTCATATATCTTCTTCACATAATTTTTCCAAAATTTTTGGTGTGGCCAATTATTACAGTTTATTAGTTAAATTCTCCCCTGTTTTGTAGTCTAGTAGACCTGACCTCTCTTCACAAAAAATCAATTATCTCATTATACAGAATTTAGATAATGTTTCTGTTTGTTTCTAAAGAAAATAGACTCACTAAAGAATCTAGAAATATAAATTATGACTCATAATTATTGTTTTGAAAGTTTTAGTGAAATTCTAAATTCAGAATAGGGGATCACGGAGTTACCCTTAACCAGTCTCACAAGAATTTAAATATCTCAGAATATTGACTTCCTTTACTTTCTCTATTTCTTTCTTATGAAAATAGAATTAATAAGCTTTAATTCTATATCTCATTCACCATTTAATTCCATTTTGAAAATTTTTAGTGATTTTTCAAAATCACGTCACTACTATTGTCCCAAAACTGTTTCATAACCAACTTTTACTCTTTCATAATTTCTTTGCATTAAACCCCATTTAGGCATACATAACACCAAAACATGTTCTTAATTAGCCATTTCAATAGCTAATCATTATCAAGTATTCACATGGCATTCTTTAGTCATATCATAAGGACATACACACAAAATGGACAAATCCCTATACATGCCATAACTTAAAATGTTTTGAATCACAAAATACCAAGATAGCCCTTTGATAGTGTGAAACAATCTCCAACGTCCTTACGATCCCTGAGTTGGCTTGGTGATACTATAAAAAGAGAGAAAAGAAATGGAATAAGCATAAATCTTAGTAAGTTTCCATGTAAATAAATAACAACATTCTAAATGAATTATCAATATAACTTTAACCTTCAAACTCAATATGCATAAGTCTTGAATTTTCTTATCTGAACCTTTCGAACATGAACTTATCTTACCTTTCCTTGAGTATACTCTTTAAATTTCCCGTTGAACCACTTGGAATACTAAGGATACACGGGTACCTTTATTTTTTAGACTTACCATTGCCATGTCACATGGTCTTACATGGTATCATTGCCTTATGAACTCACCATTGCCATGCCTTGGCATGGTCTTACATGGGATCTTTGCCTTATAGTAGCTTATCAATGACATGTCTTGACATGGTCTTACATGATTTCCTTGCCTTGTAAAACTTACCAATGCCATGCCTTGGCATGGTCTTACTTGGTATCCTTAAACCCTAATGTCATGACATTTGTATCCTACACATTCCTAAGGTTCAACCGGGACTTTTAAGTATAATTTCACCATCAATTATTACTTGAATCATCAAGAAGTAAATTTACAAAATAAACATATAGATGCTGAAAAATAACATCATTAATTATAAATAATAAAACATTGCATTTATTTACCGCAAACTTACCTCGATACAAAATACGATTAAATATTTTAATCTAGTTCTCAACCTTTTTCTTTCCCTGGACTAACCCTGAATTTCATTCTTGTTGATCTATAATAGCAAATTTAGCTTATTTAATACTCACATTTATCAAAATAGTCCTTAACTCTAATTTTGGCAAAATTACAATTTTGCCCCTAAACTTTTGCATGTTTACACTTTTACCCCAAAGCTTGAAAATTAAACTTTATCCTTAATTCTTATGTCTTAGGACATGCTGATTATTTTTTTCCTACTATGGCCATCAAATTCTCACTCCAACATGTACCTTTGAACATTAGGTATTTTTACCGATTATGTCGTTTTACTCGTTTTCGCTTAAAATCGTTTAGCAATATTGGTATAACATAATTTCAAGCTTCATATTCTACCATAAAACATAAAAATAGACACATTTCACCCATGGGTATTTTTCCAAATATGAACCCAGGTTAAATTATTGCTAGAATAAGCTAAATCAAGTTACCAGGACTCCAAAAACATAAAGAACATTAAAAACGGGGCTTAGATGCACTTACTATGAGCTTGAGAAGTTGAAGAAACCCTAGCCATGGTGTCCCCTTGTTGTTTTGGCCTAATGAAGAATATGGACAACATTTTGCTATCTTTTTCCCTTTTTAATCTTTTAATTACCAAATGACTAAAATGCCATTCATTAAAACTTTAGTTATTTTTATCTATGTATGTCCATTTTTGTCCATGAAAACCTAATTGTCTAATTACCATTTAAGGACCTCTACTTCAATTATGCTCTTCAATTTAATCCTTTCCTATCTAGAACTCATATTTATGAACTTTTTCAAACAAGCGCCTATTAGGTAAATTAAACATGTAATTCATAAAATTTTCTATCTATACTTTAACACATGCATCTAATCACTCGGTAAATTATAAAAATTAATCGGAATAAATTTTTCTATCTTGGATTCGTGGTTTTGAAACCACCATCCCGTTTAGGCCCTATTTCGGGATGTTACATTTCTCCCCCTTTAGGGATTTTCGTCCCCGAAAATCTTACTTGTGAATAGATTTGGATACTGTTTTCGCATAGCCTCTTCGGATTCCCATGTAGCCTCGTCTACCCTGTGCCTCTTCCATAATACTTTCACAAGTGCAATACTTTTGTTCCTTAGTTGCTTGACCTCTCGAGCTAAAATCTTTACCCATTCTTCACCGTAAGTCATCTCTTGCTGAATCTCAAACTCTGTCTGTGAAATCACATGTGACGGATCAGAACGGTAATGAAGTAACATGGACACATGGAACACATCATGAATCTTCTCTAAATCTGTCGGTAAAGCTAACTGATATGCTAATGGCCTAACTTTTTTAGTCACCTCAAACGGTCCAATAAAACGTGGACTTAGTTTGCCTTTGTTACCATATCTAAAGACTTTCTTCCACGGGGATACTTTCAAGAACACTTTGTCGCCAACTTGATACTCAATCTCTTTTCTTTTCAAGTCTGCATAAGACTTTTGTCTATCTGAAGCTGCTTTCAAGCAATCTCTGATAACTTTCTCTTCAGTTTCTTTATCTAAATCAACCCCATAAATCTAATTTTCTTTAAGCTCTCTCCAATACAAAGGTGTGCGATATTTATGTCCATACAAAGCTTCATAAGGTGCCATCTTCAAACTCGACTGGTAACTATTATTATAGGCAAACTCTACGAACAACAAATATTTCTCCCAACTACCTTGAAATTATAAGACACAATATTTGAGCATATCCTCAAGTATCTGAATAACTCTCTCTGACTGACCATCAGTCTGAGGATGGAAAGCTATACTAAAACTCAGCTTTGTGCCCAAAGCTTCCTGTAACTTCTTCCAAAACCGCGAAGTGAATCTTCAGTCTCTTTCTAAGATAATTGATAACGGTACTTCATATAGTCTGACTATCTATGAAATATACAACTAGGCCAACTTGTCAAGTGAATAATCCATACGAACTGGAATAAAATGAGCCGACTTCGTTAACTTGTTGATCACAACCCATATTGCATCTTTCTTTCTGAGTGTCAACGGGAATCCTGTCACAAAATCCATGGCAACTCGGTCCCATTTCCACTTAGGAACTAACATAGGCTGCAATAATCCTAAAGGTACCTGATGTTTGGCTTTTATCTGCTAATAGATCAAGCATCTAGAAACAAACTCTGAGATATCTCTCTTCATTCCTACCCGCCAATACATTTTCTTCAAATCATTATACATCTTTGTACTACCTGGATGAATAGACAAGGAATTGCTACGTGCTTCCTCTAAGATCTTTCAAATGAGCTCATCATTCTTTGGTACACATATCCGATTTCTGAACATTAAACAATCGTCAAAACTAATCTGGAAATTTGACTCTATACCTGACTCACACTGAGCTCTTTTGGCTTGCAACTCAATGTCATCTTTCTGAACTTCACAAATTTCTTCAAGAAACATTGGCTTAGCTCTTAATTCGGCTAAGATAGAACCATAATCCGGGTGATAATCGATCACTAGTTCATAATCTTTACCTCAAGTTCAAATCTTTCTGAGTCATCAAGTATTTCAAACTTTTATGATCAGTAAATATTTGGCATTTCTCACTATACAAGTGATGTCTCTAGATTTTCAATGCAAATACAATGCCAGCTAGTTCTAAATCATGTGTCGGATAATTTTTCTCATGTGGCTTTAGCTGTCTAGCGGCATAAGGAATTACCTTTCCTTCCTGCATAAGTGAACAACCTAGTCCAGTCAAGGACACATCATCATAAATCACAAACTCTATACCTGGTTCTGGTTGTACTAGGATAGAAGCTTCAGTCAACAATGCCTTTAACTTGTCAAAACTCTGTTGACACTTTTCAGTCCATTCAAACTTGACATCTTTCTGCAGCAATCTTGTCAATGGGTAGCTATCATGGAAAATCTCCCTACAAATCATCTATAATAACCAGCGAGACTAAGAAAATTTTTGACCTTTGATACATTATTGGGAGGCTTCCAATCAACAATGGCTGGAATCTTGCTCGGTTAACTCTAATACCTTCACTTGAGACTATATTTCCAAGAAAACCTACTTTCCATAACCAGAACTCACTTTTGTTAAACTTGGCATAAAGTTGATTATCTCTCAAAGTCTGTAAAACTATTCTCAAACGCTCTTAATGCTCAATCTCATCATGAGAATAAATCAAGATATCATCAATGAACACAACAACAAATTTATCAAAGTAAGGTTTGAAAATTCAGATCATTAAGTCCATGAAAATGGTAGGAGCATTAGTTAAGCCAAATGGCATCACGAGGAACTCATAATGGCCATACCTAGTTCAAAAAGCAGTCTTCGAAACATTTGACTCTTTAACTCACAACTGATAATATCCGGATCTCAAATCTATCTTAGAGAACATAGTAGCTCCCTTCAATTGATCAAACAAATCGTCACTTCTAGGCAGTGGATACTTATTCTTAATAGTTACCTTGTTAAGCTGTCGATAATCTACGCACAATCTCATCGAACCATCTTTCTTTGTCACAAAGAATACTGGTGTACCCCATGGTGAACAACTAGGTCTTGCAAAGCCTTTATCTATTAATTCCTATAACTGAATTTTCAATTCTTTCAATTCCATTGTAGCCATTTTATAAGGAGCAATAGAAATGGGTGTTGTACCTGGAACCAACTCAATACCGAACTCAACTTCTCTGATAGGAGGCAAACCTAGTAGTTCTTCTGGAAACACATCAGGAAACTCACATAGCACAAGCACTGTTTCAATTTTCAACTCTAGATCTTTAGTATTCAACACAAAAGAAAGATAAGCTTCATATCCTTTCCTCATACATTTCTAAGCAAACATAACAGAAATCATGGCAATTGAACCATCTGACTATTTTGAATTTCACCATTTTCACATTTCAACTCAATGAATTTCTTTCCACAATTCACTATCACGTCATGCGTAGTCAACCAATCCATACCAAGAATCACATTAAACTAATCAAATGGCAATAGCATGAGATCGGCTGGAAAACAGTAACCTTTAATAATCAAAGGGTAATTTTTATATACTTTATCTACTAATACATACTGATCGAATGGATTCGATACTTTAATCACAAATCTCGTAGACTCTATAGGCATGTTCATATTAGGCATCAATTTCATGCAAACATAGGAATGGGTCGAACTTGGATCAATCAAAGCAATAACATTAACATCATGAAGAGAAAATGTACCCGTAATTACATCGGAGGAGGATGCTTATTCACAAGCACAGATAGCATAGGTCCTTCTAGGTGCTCTAACATCTGGCCTCACTGTTGAATCTCTAGATGATCCTTTACCTACCCCTATTTTCGAATTTCTCTGAGGTCTGCCTCTAACGAGGGTATTGCCTGATCTTACACTCGGTATTACTTCTCATGTAACCATCTCATGACACTCCCGAATGAAATGATCTGGTGCACCACATCGAAAACAACCAGTCTCAGTTGCTTGACATTGACCTGGATGAAGTCAACCACATTAAGGACACTCAGGTCTATCAGGCTGAATACTGACAACACTCGCAATTGAAGTGGTCTGAGCTTTCTGACCCATAAATCTTATACCTCTATTTCGGCTAGAATACCTTACTGAAAAATTAGATCTCGTAGCGAACTCTCTAGGCCTCTCGGATGTAGATTGAAATGACTTACTTATCTGTCGTTTCTTCGTGTCTTGCATCTTAATTTCAACTTTAGCCTTTCCTTTGAACAACTCCTCTTCCTTACAAGCCCTTTCAACTAAAACGACAAACTCTTTTATTTCTAGAACGCCAACTGGCTGCTGAATATCATCATTGAGTCCATCTTCAAATCTCTTGGACATAATAGCTTCGGTTGACACACACGCTCGAGCATAATTGCTGAGTTTGACAAATTCACGTTCATATTCAGTCACTATCATCTTACCCTGCTTTAGTCCCAGGAATTCTTTTCTTTTCTGGTCGATGAACCTCTGACTAATGTATTTCTTACAGAACTCCTCCTGAAAGAAATCCTAGGTAACTAGTTCTTACGGTACTACTGACACAAGTGTCTTCCACCAATGGTAGGCCAAATCTCGTAAAAGTGATACAACACACTTCATGCACTCTTCTGGTGTACAAGATAACTCGTCAAAGACCTTGATAGTGTTCTCGAGCCAAAATTCAGCTTTCTCTGCATCGTCATCTTTAGTAGCCCGAAACTCTTCGGCCCCTTACTTTCTAATTTTATCCACTAGTGGCTTCTCTCTTCTGCCTGTATCTGTGACTAGGAGAGCTACATGGGTAATCTGAGGATCATGAGGGGGTGGAGGTCTAACGGCTAAATTCGTACGAACGAACTCGGCAAACCATTTATTCATAACTTGGAAGAAAGCTTCTGGAGCCCCTCCTCCCTAACTAACTGTAACGAGCCTTTCACTACTATCTGGTGGCACTGTCCCTTCTACGGGAGCGGGTGCGTTACTCTCCACATCATCTACACTAGCTCGTTCGGGATACATAACTATAAAAGAAAAACATATTAAAATTATCAAGAGTCGTCACACTATCAAAATATAAGTATGGCATGTATATCTAGACTCTTACTCATACTAAATATTCTAAAAACCGACTAAACTCTTGCTCTAATACCAATAATTGTAACACCCCTTACCCGAGACCATCGTCGGAGTCGAGCACGAGGCGTTACCAGACTTATCTTACTAGTTCGGGGTATAAAAATGTACTTTTACAATTAATTCACTCGCATTCAGCCAATATATATCCCTAAAAAGGGCCCTTGAGGCCCTAAAACATGTAATTAAAACGGTTCAGGACCAAACCGAGAACATTAAAATTTTTTTGATTACTTACACAAATCAAAACAATTTATTTCACTATTCATGATAAAATTGTCCACCTACGAAATAGTCATTAACTAAATTATAGCTCGAGTTACGAAACTCAAAATTTAAATCCATAATTTTTTCCTGAAACTAGGCTCATATATCTTCTTACCATAAATTTTCCAGAATTTTTGATGTGGCCAATTAGTACAATTTATTAGTTAAAATATCCCCTGTTTCACAGTCTAACTGACCTGACCTCTCTTCACTAAAAATTGATTATCTCATTATACAGAATTCAAATAATGTTTCTGTTTGTTTTTAAAGAAAATAGACTCACTAAGGTATCTAGACATATAAATTATGACTCATAAATATTTTTTTAAAATTTTTAGTGAAATTCTAAAATCGGAATAGGGGATCACAAAGTCACCCTAAACTAGTCTCACAAGAATTTAAATATCTCAGAATACAGACTTACTTTGCTTATTTGTTTCTTTTCTATAAAAATAGACTCAATAAGCTTTAATTATATATCTCATTTAGCATTTAATTCCATTTCTACAATTTTTAGTGATTTTTCAAAATCACATCACTATTGTTGTCGCAGAACTGTTTCATAAGCAACTTTTACTCTTTCATAATTTATTTGCATTAAACCTCATTTAGGCATACATAAACATCAAAACATGTTCTTAATTAGCCATTTCAATAGCTAATCGTTATCAAGTATTCACATGGTTTTTTTTTCTCTATATATGTCCATTTTTGTCCATGAAAACCTAATGGTCTAATTCCATTGAAGGACCTTTACTTCAATTATGCTCTTCAATTAAATCATTTCCTATCTAGAACTCATATTTATCAGCTTTTTCAAACAAGCCCTAATATGCAAATTAAACATGTAATTCATAAAATTTTCTATCGATACTTTAACACATGCATCTAACCACTTGGTAAATTATAAAAATTAATTGGAATAATTTTTTCTATCTCGAATTTGTGGTTTCGCAACCACCATTCCATTTAGGCCCTATTTCAGCATGTTACACCATTTGTCTCCCTCATTTGCACATACTTAAACATAACTTCAAAGGTGTATTTCATGACATAAATAAACTACCAATATATCAACAATTCAGCCTTAGACTTGTCATTTAACAACCAGTATACCTAGTCACACTTAGTTACATTCAATATGCATCATCAACATCTTTTATCCGTGCATAAATATATCTAACTTTCATACCATATCATTGAGCAGAACTTAGCCATTAGACATCAAGACTACTAGCACATTAAACCATTAGGTATTTAGGCCATAACCCACAACTCATCATGTATCATGCAAACACAACTCACATCACAAGACATTGGCATGTAAATAATATATATATATATATATATATATAGGCTTACAACCAATAAGCCAATATAAGCCAAGTTACATGGTTACACATAAATCAAATCTTTAACCATTACAAGCCAATACATTTGGCCAAAACATAACAACTTATACACAAGATGACTGAGTCCCTATACATGCCATAAACTTAAAATGCTTAAAAACATTGATACCGATCAATAGCTTGATAGTGTGATAGAATCTCCGACAACCTACAACCCGAGCTAGTATCTATGACACTAAAAGAAAAGGAGAGGAAGGGGGTAAGCTATATAGCTTAGTAATTTGGTATGTAAATAATAAGCAATTTATGAACAAGCTTTTACCAGTCCTCACAATATGTTCTCAAGATAATACAATCATAATTGCACATAGTTCCACTATTTACTCATGTTCATATCAAGTTGTCTACTGAAGTCCTAGTCACTAAATTATTTATATATTGAGTTATGGAACTCTAAATTAACATCCACAAATTTTCCCTAAAACTAGAATCACATTTCTTCTTGCCATAAAATTTTTAAAAATGTTGGTTTAGCAAATAAGTACAGTTTATTCTTTAAAGTTACCCCTTTTTCGCCGTCCGACAATTCTGACCCCTCTTCACTAAAAACTAATTATCTCCTTGTATGAAATTTGGATGATGTTTCCATTTTTTTCTCTTGAAAATAGACTAAATAAGGATTTTACACATATAAATTATAACCCAAAATTATTTTATAACCCAAATTTTTTTTAATTTTTAATGATTTTCCAAAGTTGGAATAGGGGATTCCAAAATCATTTTTACTCTATCTCACTAAAATTCAAATATCTCATAATATGAAATTCTTTTGCTTACACCATTTCTTTTATATGAAAATAGACTCAATAGTCTTTTATTTCATATCTTATTCAACCTCTAATTCAGTTTCCACCATTTATGGTGATTTTTCAAAGTCACACAACTGCTGCTGTCCAAAACTATTTTATTTCTAAATTTCACTCTTTCATGTTTTCTCTATAGTAACTTTCATTGTAACACTTATTCCATATGAACCTTATGAAAGTTCGATCATATATCGAGCACATTGCTCATAAGTTTACACATACATACCTTCACTTATTCATCATATAGACATATTCGTTTACACTAAATCATTTCTCGTTGAACACATTGAAATAATGACAGATACCTGGTGGCCTGCACATAGTACCACCCTTGTAGCCAAAGCTACCTTCTTCACAAAGTGGCCTTCACATAGTACCACACTTGTGACCAAAGCTATCTTTAATCACAAAGTGACCTTCACATAGTACCACACTTGTGATCAAGTTATCTCTTCTCAATGTGGCCTTCACATAGTACCACACTTGAATCACTAGTGACATGTCACTTGTATCTTATTCTATTCCTAATTTTCAAATGAGAAATTTCTCACTTTTCGATACTTGTCAATTTCATTCAATATTCAGCTACATTTCATAAAATATATCAAAATATAAAAACGTAAGTAAAAATGATGCATTATTTATATACAAACTTACCTCGATAGCACAATCAGTGAAAAAGACTTATTCGTCAATTTCTCATTTTTCCCTCGTTCTAGTTCCAAACCTCGTTTTCCTTGATAATCGAGCTTGAAAGCTTGAAAAACCTTAGCCATGGTTTCCCCTTGTGAAATTTGGCCATCGGGTTGAAGATGGACAAAATTGGCTTTGAATTTTGTTTATTTAATCATTTAATCACTAAATGACCAAAATGCCCCTAACTTAAAAATATTCTATTTCACCTATTTCATGTCCATTTTTGTCCAACAAATTAACCAATGGTCTAAATACCATTTAAGGACCTCCAATTTAAAATTTCATGACAATTGGACATCGCTAATATGTAGAACACAACTTTTGTACTTTTTACAATTTAGTCCTTTTGACTAAATTGAGGGCCCAAACGTCGAAATTTTTGAACAAAATTTTCATGAAATCATTCCGTGAAATTGTAGACCATAAAAATATAATAAAAATAAAATTTTCCTCGTCAGATTTGTGGTCCCAAAAATGCTATTTTGACTAGGCCTAAGTTTAGGCTGTTACATTAGTCCCGAACCTTCTGTAAAGCATGGTTAAGGTCTCGTAGACCTTTATAAGGGAAAATGTTAATATGTTTGAATGATGTTTGATAATGTTTGATTATTGAATACGGAATGTGTGCTTAATGATTTGATTTTATCGGTAATACTTTGTAACCCTATTCTAGCGATAGATATGAGTTAGGGGTGTTACATTTTTTTGTATCAGAGCTACGGTTTAGTCGATTCTAGGACTAACATAGCGTGTGAGAGTCTAGCTATTCATGCCATATATATAACCTGCAATAGTGTGATGATTCCTAATAGTTTAAAATGTGTTTTCGTATAGTAAATGGATCCCGAACGAGCTGTAGCTGATGATGTAGAAAGTAATGCACCTGCTCCTGCTTAAGAGGCAGTGCCATCTGATTCTAGAATCATAATGAGTAGCCATGAGGTAGAGGCTAAGTAAGCCTTCTTCCGAATGATGAAGTAGTGGTTCATAGTTTGTTCGAAGGAATCTAGCTGCTCAACAACCTCCACCCACTCAAATTCCTATTATGCCACAAGTTGTTGATCCGATGCGTTTATATAAGCCATCTGTTGATAAGATTTGGAAGTATGGGGCTGAAGAGTTTTAGGCTACTATTGATGACGATGCTGAGAGAGCTGAGTTCTGGCTCGATAATGAAATCTGAGTGTTCGATGAATTATCTTGTACTCTCGATGAATGCATCAAATGTGCTGTATCTTTCCTGAGAGACACGGCGTACCAGTGGTGGAATACACTAGTTTCTGTGGTTCCAAAAGAACAGATTACTTGGGAGTTCTTCCAAACTGAATTCCGAAAAAAATACATCAGTTAGAGGTTCATTAATCAGAAACGCAAAGAATTTCTTAAGTTAAAGCAAGGCCGCAAGGCTGTGATAGAATATGAACAGGAATTCGTAAGATTAAGTAGATGTGCATGGGAATGTGTTTCGACTGAAGCTATAATGTGCAAGAGATTTGAAGATGGTTTGAATGAGGTCATTTGATTGTTAGTTGGGATTCTAGAGTTAAAAGAGTTTGTTGTGCTTGTTGATCGAGCTTGTAAAGCTGAAGAATTGAGTAAAGAGAAAAGAAAAGTTGATTCTGAAGCTAGAGTTTCGAGAAAACGATCACGAGTAAATCATTTCATTCGGCATCAAAGAAACTTTGAGATAATTATAGCCATTCAAACACAACAACGGGTTATTCTAGTCGAGATCATGAAAAGCAACATTTGAGTTCTAAAGCTCAAGCTACATTGATTGCTAGTGCTGGCAGTACAAGACATAACCGACCTGAGTGTAGACATTATTGTAAACGACATCCTAGTGATTGTAGAATAAATCATCGGGCATGTTTTAAATGTGGATTGTTGGATCATTTCATCCGAGATTGCCTTGACTTAGCTAAAAAAGATAAAGATCAGAACATGAGGCTGAGTAACACTATAGCCAGAGGTAGACCTCCCAGAAACAAGGGAAATGTAAGTGGTAGCCAGAGAGTGACTAAAGACTCAACTGTGAAGTCTGAGGCCAAAGCACCTGCTAGAGCCTACGCTATCCGTGCTAGTGAAGAAGTGTCATCTCTAGATGTTATTACCGGTACTTTCACTCTCTATGACACTAATGTGATTGCATTGATAGATCCAGGATCAACTCATTCATATATATGTGTGTGTTTGTAAAGCTACTGAATTTGTGATTAGAGTACCGAACCCTTTAGGCAAATGTGTTTTAGTTGATAAAGTGTCCAAGAACTATCCATTGATGATTAGAGATTTTTATTTTCTGGCTAATTTGATATTGTTGTCATTTGATGAATTTGATAATTCTGGGTATAGATTTGTTAACGTTGCATGACGCGATAGTGAACTGTAAACGAAAGACAATTGATTTGAGGTGTCAGAATAATGAGATTATTCGGATTGAATCAAATGATTTGAATGGTTTACCGGTAGTGATTTCATCGATATCAGCTCAGAGATCTGTGAGCAAGGGTTGTGAAGCTTATCTTGCTTACATACTTGACACAAAAGTGACCGAAAAGAAGATTGAATCAGTGCTAGTGGTGTACGAGTAGAGGTGTGCATGAGCCAAGTTGGGCTGGGTTCGGGCCAGGCTCAACTAAAAATTTAGGCCCATTCATCGGGCTCGGGTCGGGCCGGGCCCAAAAAATGGGCCTAAAATTTTGCCCAGCCCAACCCATATAAAAATGCTAAAACTCGGGCCCGGCCCCACCCGTATTACTTTTTTATATAATTTTATATAATTTTTAAATATATATTACATCAAAAATACTAAAAAAATCAAAATAAATATTTCCTAACAAGTTGAAAATAAATTTTAAAAAATATGTAGACTTAAATAACACTAAGATAGATGCAACTTAACAAGTAAATACCTCTAAAATAATAACAAAATTAACAGATGCCTTCAAAATAATAACAAATTTAACAATAAAATAAGTTTTATACAATATCCAAACAATAACAACAAAATAGTAGCAACATAATATTAATATGGTAGCAAAATAGGGAGAAAACAACAAGAAACTAATATTCAAAAACAAAAAAAAAAATAGCAATTTTTTTGTCTTTTAGTGAATTCGGACTGGGCCGTGCAGGGCTTGGGCCAAAAATAGCTTACCCGAGGCCCGACCCATTTTTTAAACGGGCCTTATTTTTTGTCCAAGCCCATTTTTCCGGCCTATTTTTTTTCCCAAACCCTCCCACATTTTGGGCGGGCCTTTGGGTTGGGCCGGGCCGCCTGGCCCATGCACACCTCTATGTACGAGTATCTAGATGTATTTTCTAAAGAGTTACCAGGATTACCACTGATTAAAGAAGTTGAGTTTGGTATTAAGTTAGTACTGAGAACAACTCATATATTAATAGCTCTGTATAGAATGGCTCCGACAGAATTGAAAGAATTAAAAGCTCAGTTGCAAGAATTAACTAATAAAGGGTTTGATAGATTGAGTTTCTCTCCCTAGGGTGCACCGATATTATTTGTGAAAAAGAAAGACGGCACTATGAGAATGTGTATAGATTACAGGCAGCTTAACAAAGTGACGATCAAGAATAAATACCCTCTGCCACGTAAAGATGATTTGTTCGATCAGTTGAAAGGGGCAACTGTGTTTTCAAAGATAGATTTGAGATCGGGTTATTACCAGTTGCGAGTTAAAGACTCTAATCTAACGAAAACTACTTTTTGAACGAGGTACGAACATTATGAATTTTTGGTTATGCCTTTCGGACTAACTAATGCTCCAGTAGTCTTTATGGACTTGATAAATCTAATTTTCAGATCGTACTTAGATCGATTTGTTGTTGTGTCCATCTATGACATTTTGATTTATTCTCGTGATGAATCTGAACACGTCGAGCATCTGAGAATTGTACTACAAGCTTTACGAGATAAGCAATTGTTTGCTAAGTTTAGCAAATGTGAGTTTTGGTTACGAGAGGTTGGATTTTTTTGGGCATGTAGTGTCAGTCGCAGGTATGTGTGTAGCAGCCCTAATTTGACTTTAGTCGGAATGTGGTTTTAGGACCACAAAACCGAGTCAAAAAAATTTCTAAATGCTCATTTCTATGTCTATTATATGTGTTAAACCATGTGTGAAATTTTTGATGTTTTGATGTAGTCAATTGATGTAAATTTTTCCAAATAGGACTTGGTTGTGAAACATAGGAATTTTAATGGGTAAATTCGTGAGGACTAATAAGTGCATACAATTAAAGATGTGTAGTTGCATGTCAAATTGTCCAAAATCAAGTTAGTGGCCGGCCAATGTCATGATTAAAAGCATTATACATATTGTTTAATATTATTAAATTACATAGTGTGTGTAATATGAAATAAAAAAATAATTAAGATAATAGAAAAGATGAATAAAACAAAGAAAATAAAGATGAGTGTTCATCTTTTGTGCTTTGCCAAAAATTGAGAAAAGAAAAAGAAAGAACTTTGTTGGAAGCCTTTGATTTTCGGATGCTTATAGGTTAATTGAAGGTATGTTTGCTACTAATTTTTTTATAGTTTTTGATAATAAGATGTTGTCTTCTTGCATTTAAAATAATACATGGTTTAAATGGGTTAAAAGATGTGTTTGACCTTTCGGTTATGGAAGATATTGGTGTGTTTGATGTGTATTTTAGTGAGTTGTATTTACTAAGCTAGGAACTTCTTATTTTGCTTTCATCGAAACGACTCATTGATATTGGGTTAATTAGTGTATTAGATTCGGCAATGGCTATGATGTAAGAAGAGATTGTTTTGGTTTTAAAATTTTGGTTGTACATCCATTCGGCTATGGAAGAAATTTATGAACTTTCAAATGCTTTTGATGTTAAAAAAATTTGTTTAATGGCCGACTGAATTTTTAAGCTATGAAAGTATGGTTATTAGCATTTTTAAATGAATAATTTGAGGTGGCCGATTGTAAGGTTTTTAACCTATTCATAATCTAATTTTTAATTTATATGATAAATAAATATTCGGCTATGATCAATTTGTTTAAAGGTTAGTATTAAAATGTTGAAAAGAGAAGTTGCCGTATATGTGTTAATAAGAAAGGAAATTTTCTTTGTCGAATTAATCATGTCATTATTAAAATGAGCTATGAAACAATGAAATTAGGAATCAAATAAAAGAATTTAGTTGTGTGTGTGTGAAATGGGAAAATGGTGAGCTTTGGTAGCTTTATAAAGTATACGACATTGGTACGTTCATGAATTAATGCATGGAATTAGTGTTTTAAAGTTCATAAATATGTTTCAAGGGCTTAATGATATTCGGCTAATGTGGTTGAAGTGTGAATTTATGTATGCATATGAGAAGGTATACATTCGGATCGAGAAAAGAAAAACGAAGGTGGCTGAGTAGTTGAAATTGTCGTACGATTACAGTCGAGGTAAGTTCTTAAATGATTAAGTTGATTCTATGTGTTTGAAGATTTAATGAATATAGAAATGAGGATGTTAAGTTTATGTGATATATATATATATACGAATAATTATCAATGTTAATGTTACAAGCCGAAAATGACTAGCTTGTTCGATTGAATTGGGGATGGCAATGAAGCATATACTAAGAGTTTTATAAAGAAGGATAAATGATATATGTATTTCGGATAAGCAAGGGTGAATAGGATGAACATGAATTTAGTAATGGCTATGTGTGATAGCCGAATGTGTTATGATCTATTATATGTGAATTGTATTTTGAATATATGTTATGTGATATAGTCACCGATTGCATTATGAGTTGATATATGAATAAATGATATAAAGTAAATGAAATTACTATGAGTGGTATTCAGGCCACGATGCCTAGTAGGCTAGTAGCCATTGAAACAAATTAGGCTAAGTTCCGTTGAACTATTCCAAGCATGAGATTAATGGTATACCTATATTATAATGTTACAATTTGCTATTTGAAGGCCTATCAAAATAAGTTGCATTCGATCAAATTTGCAAGTGCAAGGTATGGAGTATATTCCGTTACTTTATATGTGTGACAAGAATATGCATGATTTCTTATGTTTTTATACAGAAATCTAATAGTTGTCTGAATGATTCATTTGTTGATAAAGAAATATTAATGAACTAAAGAATTAAATTACTATATGCACATATGTTTATGTATATATGTGTATGAAAGGAGTGCATCGGACAAGTGATTAGAAGTATTGATATGTTAAATGCAATTATAAAAATGTGATGAAGTTGATTGGTGATATACATGTTTAAATAATATGATTGCAAGGAATGTGTTAAAGAGTGAATCTGCTTGGGACAGCAGTAGTAACGTGATTTTTTGAAAATCACTATAAATTGTTGGAGTTGAGTTAGACGCTGAATAAATTATATAATTAAAGCTTAATGAGTCTAGTTTCTTATAAAAGAAACCGTGTAAGCAAAAGAATTTCCAATAATAAGATATTTGATGTGGCGTGGGAAAGAGTCAAAATGACTTCAAGATCCCCTGCTCTGTCTTTAGAAAGTTACTATAAATTGTACAAAAAATGGTTATAAGATAAAATTTATATGCTTAGACTCCTTAATGAGTCTAGATTCAAATGAAATAAATGAGAAAACATTTTGAATTTTGTACGATGAGAAATCTGATTTGCAAAAAAGAGTGTTCAGGATAGTCAAACAGTGAAACTGGGGAAATTTTAAGAAAAATCTGGTATTGATTGGCCAAACCAAAAATTCTGAAAATTTATTGGATAGAATATATAAGAGTCTATTTTTAGGGAAAATTTATGGCACTTGATTTGGAGATTCGTAGCTCTAGTTATAAATAAATTAGTAACTATTGCTCAGGAAGACAGCTTGCAGTGAATTTGGGGAAGCTCATGCTATATGGTATCCAAATTCGCTCACTAAATTAATTTGTTCAGGTATGTAAAAGTTATTTATGCAATGCATATGAAAAGTGGTGGTATATCTATGTATTCAGCTTCTGTGGAATTTATATACATAGAAGTATATGTGATACCTATGTGATTTTAGATTCTAAACAAATGAGATGTCAATGAAATTGTGTACTATTGTGGTTAGGCCTATCCGGCCAAATAATGTTATAATTAGATTATTTATACTTAATCAATTTGTTTAACTAAGTTAAGTTGTTTTATTTACTTAAGACTTACTAAGCTAATAAGCTTACTTCGAGTGTCTTTGTTACTCTGTTTTATAGATCTCGTTTGAAAGCTACAAGCTCGGGGATTCAAGTTCAAAGTCATTCACACTATCGTAACTATCTTTGGCACTTTTAAAAGTTTATACCTTTAAAAAAAATGGCATGTATAGGCTTAACTCGTCATTTGAATCAAGATATATTTTGAGTTTGTATTACAAACATATGAATAGTACATGATTATGTTAGGCTACATAATAATGATTAATGATTTCAAGTGGTGATGTTAAATAAAATTTAAATGTTTTAAATTTCTTTAATGTGTAGGAGCATGCCCAAAGATCAATCACGAGATAGTTGTGATAACATACTTGATTTATCATGTTTATTAATATAAGGCTTTGCCATTATTATTTTAGTTTCATTTCTGTGTGCATAAATAAACTGTTTTATAATAATGTCCTAAGAATAATATGATTATTCTTAAAAGATCCTTAGTCAAGTATTATTGTTGGCTAGGACAATAATAATGCATTAAGACAACATGTAGTTGATTGATGATAAAGAGTTGTCATTGATATGGAGTATCAGAATCAATGCATGAATATGTGTGTTAGAGAACAACATATTGGACTGACTCGCTATGAGTATGTTTCTTGGATTATTATGTAATTGTCACAATATTACTCATAGTGATTAATATGTATATAATCATCATACTTGAGATCATCATCATTCCAACATCGTGAGTTGTATATTTTGATATAGTCAAACGAACACCGTAATTGGTTGTTCTATTAAGACTAATGTTGGATATACCACAATCTATGTAGAGGGATATGGTTAATCAATATAGAATAAGTCCCTCCTACATAATAGGAGTAATATCTCAGGCCACTTGATTGAGTGAGACTAGAAATGCACGGCCATGCTCAAATAAGTTGATATGAGATGTCATACTTATTTGTATATCATAGTCTACTCAAGGTATCAAGAAACATGGGATGGACTATGCAAGTGTGACTATTCCATGACTTGTGTCCATTCCAAAGATATATGACTTAAGGATTAATGCATGAAAAGTTAATCATAGAAGGTTATGTCGAATCATGACTTCTTGTAACTTAGGTAGCAATGATGCATTGCTAGATTCCACTCATTGTTTGTAACATTAGAATAGTTCTAATATTACTGCTAACGTTACAAGAACCTATAGGGTCACACCCTACGATTGAAATGAACGGAGTAAAACATAGTTGGTATTGTGTCTGGTTGTCACATGAATTAAATTAATTATAGAATTAATTTAATTGGGCAATCAAACTATTGAACATACTATATGTACAAGGATGTTGTACACATAATCAGAACATAATTTTTCTAATATATGAATTTGGTTCATATATATATAAATTTAAATAAATATAGTTTACCGAAATCTTTATTATAATTAACGTAATTATAATTTTTGGTTAAACGTTATTATATTTATTTTAATGATGACTATTATGATTCGGATTATATATGGCAATAAATATTCGTTATGAATATATACCAATTAATACAGAGTTATATATAGCAAGGGTAAAAACCCTAAAGAGCTAAAATATATAGGCAATCCCGAAACTATGTTAAAGGGTCTAGCAGCCTTCAAAACAATATAATCTCTGAAAATAGTTTTCTAGGATATTACCGTTCAGTTGGCGTTGCTGTCTACTCAGATTGAAGTTTCGGTAATTTCGAAACCTTTATCACCCCGATTCGTTCCTTACACATGGATCCATGGTATGGATCGCAGGAAAAATTTTATTGTTCTAATTTTCCGCTAAGCCTTGGAGGAACCGGTGTTCCTTCATAATGTTCATTACTGTGGAGTGAATAAAGATTTACTTTATATATGTATTTTTGAATGTCTGAAAGTAGTGTAGTTGGTAGTACCTTGTAACCCTATTCCGGCGACGGACAGAGGTTAAGGGTGTTATAATTTGAGTTGACCCGAGAAAAATTTCTATGATTTTAGATTGGACACCACTGAGAAATGTATCCGAAGTCCATAGCTTTCTAGGACTAGCCGGTTATTATAGATGGTTCGTGAAAGGCTTTTCGACGATTGCAACTCCGATGACGAGATTGCTCCAAAAACATGTTAAGTTCTAGTGGTTCGATAAATGTCAGTAAAGTTTTGAGCAATTGAAAGCTTTATTAACAGAGGCACCGATGATAGTTCAGCCTGAATCGGGTAAAGAATTCGTAATCTTCAGTGATGCGTCGTTAAATGGTCTAGGATGTGTTTTGATGGAAGAAGGAAAAGTTGTAGCTTATACCTTGAGACAGTTGAAGCTGCATGAAAAGAATTACTCGACGCACGATTTAGAGTTAGCAACGATTGTGTTCGAGTTAAAAATCTGGCGTCATTACTTGTTTGGTGAGAAATGCCACATCTATACTAATCATAAAAGTTTGAAATACTTAATGACTCAGAAAGATCTGAATTTTTTACAACGGAGATGGCTCAAATTGATAAAAGACTACGAGTTAGTAATTGACTATCATCTGGGAAAAGCAAATGTAGTTGCTAATGCTTTGAGTCAGAAATCATTATTTGCTTTTCGTGCAATGAACACACAATTAGCTTTGTCTGATGATGGTTCGGTGGTAGCTGATATGAGAGCAAGACCGCTATTTCTTCAGCAAATTTGTGTAGCTCAGAAAGTTGATAATGAATTGCAAGCAAACGAGCTCAGTGTGAGTCGAATGCTGATTCAGAGTTTCAAATTAATTGTGATGACTATTTGAGATTCAGAGATAGAGTATGTTTACTGAGAAATTTTGAGCTCATTTAGATGATTTTAAACGAAGCACACAGTGGTTATTTATCTGTAAATCCGATAAGTATGAAAATTTATAACGATTTAAAACAACTATATTAGTGGTCGAGTATGAAACGTGATATCCCTAATAAGTTTCGAAAGGTTTGATTTGTCAGCAAGTCAAAGCTGAGCATCAAGTACACTGCAGCCTGTGATGATTCTCGAGTGGAAATGGGATAGAATAACTGGGGATTTCGTATCCGGTTTGCCCCTATCTTCGAGAAAGAAAGATGCAATCTGGGTTGTTGTTGACAGATTTATGAAATCAGCTCACTTTATACCAGTACGTACATACTTGTTGCTTGATAAATTGGCAGAGTTGTATATTTCAGAGATTGTTCGATTACACGGGGTGCCACTATCTATTGTTTCAGATAGAGATCCGAGATTTACTTCGTGATTTTGGAAGAAACTGCAAGAAGATTTGGGGACTATAATAGCCCGAATTAGGGCATAATTGGAATGGTGGTTTTGGGACCATGAATCTGACATAGAAAAATTTATTCCGATAAAGTTTTAAGGTCTAATATGTGATTGATTACATGAGTGAAAATTTAGTAAATAAATTTTATCGATAAAAGGCCCGATTGAATAATAGGACTAAATAAAATTCAAAATGTGCGTTCTAGAAGCATTTAGTGTTTAATTGAAATGAATTCATAAATTAGAGGTCCTTATTTAGCAATTAGAGCATTTTATGGCATGATGGACAAAAATACCCATGGAAGGAAAAATTTTCAAAGAAGGCCATTAAAGACATTTTTGTCATTAGGTAAATTAATGAAATAAAAAGGGAAAAAGAATCAAAATTTTGTCCATCTTCTTCAAGGTGCTGTCAAAATTTGCAAACTCCATAGCTAGGGTTTTGTTTCATTTTTCAAGCTCACAAGTAAGTAAATTCAGCCTCGTTTTTCATGTTCTTCGTATTTTTGAAATCCTCCTAACTTGACCTAGCTATTTCTACCATTAATTTAAGCTAGGGCTCATGTTCAAAAATTTACCCATTTGTGACATGAAAGCATTTTGATGTTTAATGGTAGAAAATGAAGGTTTGATGTGTAGTAAACAACTTTTACTAGGTGATTTTTCATGAAAATGCATTAAAGGACTAAAATGCAAAAGTTGTAGAACATGTGCATAATGTGTGAAATATTGAAAAATGTGGGCTGCTATAAGAAAGAAAAAGAGTCGGCTAGGCTTGGGAATGTAGAAAAATCGATACATTTTATTTTACTAGCATAAGGACTAAATTGTAAAATTTGACAAAGTTAGAGGTAAAATGGTAAAATTTACCATAGGATAAGTTTGTGTCAAGTTGAGTAATGTATGTATTAAATAAGTTAAATTTGATGTTATAGATCAAGAACGATGCAAAAACGGCCTTGACCGAGGGAAAGGCAAGGTCTCGGACTAAGTTGAAAAAGATCGTAATTTGACACCGAGGTAAGTTTATGTGTAAATAATGAGTTGTGTTAACATTATGATTAATTATTTTTAATCATTTTAATATTTGTAATATTGTGATGAATTGCAAATTGTGTATATTGATAAAAGTCGATAAGTGCAGAAAACCCGATTGAGCCTTAGGAATTGACTAGGATACGAGTGACATGTCACTAGGAACCCAATGTATGTGATCCATTGTATATGTGATTTCGAGTACTGGTTTAGTTTGACTACCAGTGGCTAGGTAATCCCGCATTTGTTGCGGAAACCTATCAACTTGTGTGAGCAGCACCGAGTAGCTTCGACTCTACTGTCAGCTTGTGTGAGTAGGCCCATGAATAGCTCAATAATGAGCTTTTATTTGATATGTGATAAGTGGTAGCTTCGGCTACAAATCATTGGTAGCTTTGGCTACATACCAGCGGTAGCTTCGGCTACAATATGAGTGGCACTTTTATGCATTCTTTCGAGTATCCTTTAGAATTTCGCATGGTTCAACAAGTATTTGGACCAATATGATAAAATATGATTGGATGTAAAAAAAATTGACCATGTGTTAAGAATGTGTATGTGCAGGTTATGTGAAATATATCATGTGTGCTAAGTGCTTAATGTGTGTATTGAATCATGTGGTAAGGCCATATGAGTAAGTGATGATCTTATACTGACAAAAGTGATAATAAGGAAACTTATTTTTTTATTTGATATGTAATTTAAGCTTTAAATGCCCATTATTTGCATATAGACTTACTAAGCTTTATAGCTTACCCCTTCTCTTTTCCCTTCCCTTATAGGTTCATCAAGCTAATCCGAGGTTCGGTGATCAACGAGATTCCATCAACACTATCAACAACCATTTTGGTATTTTGAAATTGAACTTTGAAATTATGGCATGTATAGGTGGTTTAATATTTTTGTTTTATGTCATGGTTCTTTTAGATTCAATGTTGTTAGTGATGATTTGGTATATGGCCATTTGGAATGAGCCATAAATGGTTAAGTTATATTTTGTCAAAGTGATGTAATATGTTAAGGTGCAAGCTTGCAATGTTTATCTGGAATGTGGTGTGATGTGTATGCTTGATGATGGTAGATAGAAATTAGTATATGAATGTCATATTGTGGATGTTTAAATGAGTATTTGTGTTATGTTGAGTATTCGCAAAATTGGTGTGTATTCTATTTGTTTTTTAAGGTGGCAATTGACTTGGAAAATAGCCTATATTTGTCCACACGGTTAGACACACAAGTATTTGTCTAGCCCGTATGTGACACATGACCAGCCTCATGGGTGTGTTGATAGGTCGTGTGCCCCCTGCATATGAATTTATGAAAATTAAATGCCCTGTAGTAAACACACTGGTAGAGACACGGCCTAGCCCATGGGAGTGTGGCTTGGCCGTGTGGCATAAATTGCATGCTGATGCCAGAAACAGAATACCCAGGTTTTTGCACACGAGCAAAGACACGGGTGTGTGCTAGGCCGTGTGAAAACCCTTATAGTTTCAAATTGAAAAATAATTTCGCACAGGTTGGGGACATGGGCATGTGTGACCACACGACCTACCTACATGGGCGTGTCCCTGTACCACATGGGCATGTGCCCTGTTTTGAGTAAAAATTTTCTAAGTGTCCAAAAGGTTACGGTTTGGTTCTGGTTCGTACCCGATGTATCTTAGGGCCTATGAGGCCCATAATAAGAACGTTATGAATAAGAATGAAAAAGTTTTAAATTTATGTCGTAATGGTGTGACATGATCGAATGGTTATGTGAGTGTAAGTACAGTAATGCCTCGTACCCTAATCCGGTGACGAATGTGGGTGAGGGGTGTTACATTTAGTGGTATCAGTGCTATGGTTTAGTCGGTTTTCGGGCTAACATAGCAAGTGTAAGAGTCTAGCTATACATGCCATAAATACGAATTTTGATAATCTGATGGTTCCTAATCTTTTAAATTGTGTTTTCATATAGTAAATGGATCCCGACCCGGCAGTAGCTGACGACGCAGAAAGTAACGCGCAGGCCCCCACTCAAGGGATCGTGCCACCTGAGAGTCAGAATATCAAATCTAGTCATAGAGCAGAGGCTCGGGAAGCCTTCCTCCACATGATGAGTGAATGGTACACGGAGTTCATTCGGGCGAATCCGAATGCTAAACCTCCCTCGCGTCCTCCCATACATCAACTAATTTTGATAGCTACACAAGGTTTAGGAATGATAAGATTGAGTAAGTCTTCCGCTGACAAGATTCATAAGTATAGGGCTGAGGAATTTAGAGCGAGTGTTGATGATGGCCTCGAGAGGTAGAATTTTGGCTTGAAAACACTATCTGGGTATTTGATAAGCTCTCCTGTACACCCAAGGAGTGTTTAAAGTGTGCCATACCGCTTCTAAGAGACTCGGCATATCAGTGGTGGAAAACGCTAGTCTCATTAGTGTCTAAAGAAAGAGTCACTTAGGAGTTCTTCCAAGTGGAGTTCCAAATGAAGTATATAAGTCAACGCTTTATTGATCAAAAGTGAAAGGAATTTTTAGAAATGAAGTAGGGCCGAATGACAATGTCTGAGTATGAGCGAGAATTTGTCCGACTTAGTAAGCACGCTCGAGAATACGTTTCTACAAAAGAAATCATGTGTAAAAGATTTGAGGACGGCCTTAATGAAAACGTCAAGTTGTATGTGGGGATTTTGGAACTAAAGAAATTTATTGTATTAGTTGACCGGGCATGCAAAGTTGAAGAATTATGCAAGGAAAAGAGGAAAGCTGAATCAGATGTTAGAGATATGAAGAAGAATTGATAAGTCCTTTCAACTTTGTCGAAAAAAGTTAGAAATGTGCATAATCATTCGACCGTTTCAGCCGAAAATCCAAGTAGAACTCGTGGGAGACAAAATATGAGTTCTAAGGCTCATACCACTTCTGTAGCTAGTGTTGGCAATGCTAAGCCAAGTAACCCCTAGTGTCAACACTGTGGTAGGAGACATCCCGGTGAGTTTTGGATGATCACCAGGGCTTGTTTTAAGTGTGGCTCCCAAGACCACTTTATTAAGAATTATCCTGAAATGGTAGCAAAGGAAACTACTCAGAGTATTAGACCGAGCAATGTGACTACTAGAGGGAGGCCTACCAGAAATGTGAAAGATGAAGCTAGTAGCAAAGGCATAGTTAGAGATTCAGCTGCAAGATCGAAGGCCGGAACGCCTGCACGAACCTATACCATTCATGCCCGAGAAGAAGCGTCATCCCCTGACATAATCACTGGTACATTTTCTCTTTATGATGTTATACTGTTGCACTGATTGATCCCAGGTCTACACATTCTTACATTTGCATGAAATTGGTAATGATATGAAATTGCCTATAGAGTCAACTGAGTTTGTGATTAAAGTGTAAAACCCTCTAGGCAAATGTGTGTTAATTGATAAGATTTGCAAGAATTGTCCCTTAGTGGTTCGAGGTCACTATTTTCTAGCCAATCTAATGCTATTACCATTTGATGAGTTTGATGCCATTTTGGGCATGGATTGGTTGACAATGCATGATGCTAAGGTGAATTGTAGGCAGAAGGTTATTGAATTAAAGTGTGAAAATGGTGATATCCTTCGGGTTAAAATAGATAAGTCTAGTGAATCGCCTACTTTGATTTCTTCAATGACTGCTCAGAAGTATTTAAGAAAGGGTTATGAGGCGTAATTGGCATATGTATTGAATACGAAAGAGTCTGAATTAAAAGTTGAATCAGTGCCGGTAGTTTGTGAGTTTCCGGATGTATTTCCAGAGGAATTGTTGGGGATTCCTCCTGTCAGAGAGATAGAGTTTTCCATTGACTTATTGTCGGGGACTACCCCGATATCTATAGCCCTATATAGGATGGCTCCGACTGAGCTAAAGGAATTAAAAGTGCAGCTACAAGAGTTGACGAACAAAGGATTTGCGAGGCCTAGTTTTTCTATTTGTGAAGGATGGATCGATGAGACTTTGTATTGACTATAGGTAGCTCAACAAGGTGACAATAAAGGACAAGGACCCCTTACCAAGAATTGATGATCTATTTGATCAATTAAAAGGGGCAACTATATGTTCAAAAATAGATTTGAGATCCGAATACTACCAACTAAGGGTGAAAGAGTCCGATGTGCCAAAAACCACTTTTAAAACAAGGTATGGACACTATGAGTTTCTCGTAATGCCTTTCGGTTTAACTAATGCTCCAGCTGTATTTATTGACTTAATGAACTAAATTTTTAGACGATACTTGGATAAATTTGTGGTGGTATTTATAAATGATATCTTCATTTATTCTTGTGATGAGAATGAGCGTGATTTGAGGACGATTTTACAAATTTTGCGAGATAAACAGTTATATGCCAAATTTAGTAAAAGTGAGCTTTGGCTCAGTGAAGTTGGATTTTTGGGCCACATTGTTTCGAGAGATGGCATTAGAGTTGATCCAAGTAAGATCTCGGCAATAGTGGATTGGAAGTAGCTGAAAAATGTATTGGAGATTAAAAGATTTTTGGGATTGGCAGGATATTGCAGACATTTTGTAAAAGGGTTTTTGACGATTGCTTCTCTAATGACCAAGTTGCTGCAAAAAGATGTTAAATTTGAGTGAACTGTAACACCCAAACCTGGCCCAAACGTTATGGCCGAATCTGGCGTGTCACATCAAAGTGCCGTTCAAAAATTGGATTTTTCGATAAAAGTTTATTTCTATGTTTAAATCTTTTTTTTGTTTGTATTTAGCAAATCATCTCATCAAAAGCTTTCCAAAATTTGGACTTGTTGATAAAAGTCCGTATTTAAGTTAAAACCCATTTAGTTATTTTATTGCTTGAGAAAATTCGGCAAATTACGTTATTACAGTTTGAAAACAACTTATCAAAATGATTGCCATATTTGTTACCATTGATTTCCTTAAACTGAACAAAACCACGGAAGCTTTTCTAATTGAAAACCTTGAAGTTTAAATTACGTGTTTTTCTTCGAAAATAGTTATTACTTTGAAAACTCGTTTTTCCTATTCTACTAGTTTAAAATAAGAAATAAAAGCCCAATTTTAAAAATTAAAACCAAATGGCCTTATTACTGACCAACAGCCCAATATGAAATTTAAACAAGTAAGACTCAAGCAGAACATTAGCGATCGTATGGCCACCTCTGAGTCCCTCGCAGCTCCAAATCGCCTAAGGCTGGGGATTACCAGTACAATTAAAAGAAAGGGTGAGTTTACGAAAACTCAGTGTGTGATCCCCTATCAGTCATATAGTAAACAGTGCATGCAGAAATAGTCTAGGCCTGAGCCCTATTCAGTAACAGTGTAGTTTGCGCTTTAGGCCTACGCAGTAACAGAGTGGGCCTAAGCCCAATACATATCAATACAGTGTAAATATGCAACCCAATCCAATCCAACCAACACACCACCCGTACCAACCAACACACCATGTGGGGATAAAATCGACCCATCCAGCCAACACACCAATATCGCAGTGAAGCTGCTAGCAGTAGTAACGCAACAAAGCTACTAATAACAGTAAATGTGGCTAAGTCACCCGTATCAGAATATGTGACAAAGCCACCAGAAAATAGTAAATACGTGGCAGAGCCACTAGTACTTCTTCTGTAACAGTATCCCAACCCCAAGCAGTATGACGTGTCATAAATATTATGTATATGTAGTATGTCACACTCAATATCAGTCATATAAACAACATACACACATCAATCAACCTACCACTAGGGGTGTAACAGTTATTTTGTCAGTTAGGGGTAAAACAGTAATTTTACCCTTCAGAAGGTCTCCAGTCGCCTCGAATGACTCAGATGACTTAAGTGGTCATAACAGTGTAAATGGGCCAAAGGCCCATTACTCGGCCCAAGTGGGCCCACACACTTATGTGGCCTATTTAGCCCAAATACAGTGATGGCTACGCGAACTTCATAGCTCAATCTATTATTTGTCACTTACCGCGATTTTATCCGTGTGGGGTCCACAAGCCCATTGGGCCTACATAGCCCATCTCGGTCTAACGTGTCCATGATGGCCCAAGTCCACGAGAACGCTTGTGGTGGCCTCTATAGTCTATCGCCCATGATTTGTGGGCTCGGTTCACCACACAAGAGATCATACACTCGTAAAGCCACAATTTTTGAAGTTTTGGCATTTCGGCTTTTCAGCTTTTGTCGATTAATTATTAAACAAAGGTGTGAATACACACTTCTTCGGCTTTCGGAAGAAATAAATAGGTGAACAGTTACACGCTTTATTTTGCAAAAAGTGAGAATTAGATCTACGGGCACCAGCCTTAATCAACGAGTAGTGTTATCCGGTCTAAAATATTATTTGTAGGTTAAGAACACCCTCCTTAGCAAAAACCTGCACTAACAATACGATCCATTAACATCCAATCGAATAAACATGAGGCTTAATCTGGTATCTATTGATAAAAGAATACTAAAGATAGAGAAGTATAGCATTCGGCCAAACTAAGTTTACTTACCCCCAGTTATTGAATGAATGCCGAAAGAAAGGTTTTGAACACCCTCAGACTCGTGAAAGGTTTTGAACACCCTCGGACTCGTAAGAACCCCCTTTATTCTATGAGAATTTTAAAACCCAACCACATGAGAAAGGTCAAAGTATCAGTAACCATTAACTGACCCATTTGGTTTAATGAGAGAGGAAACAAAAAGGAGTCAAAAACTGAATCAAGAAGCAATAATTACTTACCCAGAACCATATGATGAGAATGATAGAATAACGAAGCAGACAGTCATTTGACAGAGCCTAGATGCCTGATCCAACACGAGCCCAAAGAAATGAGAACCACTAAGTTTGGCCAACACTCTAAGAAAGAAGAAATAAAAAAAATGTAGAGGAGGTATTCGATCAATAAAACGTAAGGTAGAAAAGTGAGAGAAAAGCACAAATCGGTTCATTAGATCCATGAAAGCAGCTGGTGCATTCTTTAGCCCAAACGGCATCACTAGGAACTCGTAGTGACCATACTGAGTCCTAAACGATGTCTTGTATGTGACAGTCTTAAAACGACCCTAGTCGGAATGTGGTTTCGGGACCACAAAACTGAGGCATAAAATATATTTAATATTCATTTTGATGCCTATAATATGTGTAAATTCAGGTGTGACATGTGTGTCGATTTAGAGTTATACATTTGAATTTTACTAAAAAGGACTTAGTAGTGAACTTTGGAAAATGTGCTAGACAAATGTGTGAAGACTAGTTAATGCATGCATGCAAAATAAGGGATTTGCATGTCAAATTACCCACTTTTATGATAGTGGAGGGTAATGATGATCTAGTTTGTCATTTTGTGCCTTGTTTGTTGCTAATTAATAATAATTGAAATAAGAAATTAGTTGTCATAAAATTGAATTAATAAAGGAAATAAAATAAGGATTTTGGGTGAAAAAAAAAAAAACAAAGTTTCTCCATCTTATTCTCTAATGGCCGATTGTTGAAGAGGAAAAGGAGAAGAGAAGATAGGGTATTCGGCCATTGAAGACCCTAAATCAAGGTGAGTTTTCCATGAAAAAATTTTGTAGTATTTGTGATTTTGAAATGAAAACCAAGCTCTTAACATGACTCTTGTGAAAGTTTTTGAGTTTATATCATTCTCAATATTCGGCCATAGGAGAAGAGGTGGGAAAATCTTGTTTAATTAAAAGTTTGTGTAAAATAATAGAATTTGGATGTTGTTTGAGCTAGGTAGATGTTTACTTATGAAGATTTGTGAATAGATTGAATTGGTTTGTATGCTTAGCTTCCTACTTCTAAATTTCGATTCTAAATTGGAGATTTTTGTAAGAAGGTTGTGAGATTTGATCTTTAACTTGATATATAAGAGTAGGAGCTAGTTAAATTTGCTATAGGTGGCACAAAAGGAGTGAAACTTCATTCGGCTATCTTGGAGTAAAGGGAGGTAGTGTTTAATTTTGGAAATTATATTTGTAAATGTTAGTATATGTTAGAATGAATGCCGATTGAGGACTTGAATCAAGAGATAAATAAAATGTTGCTTATTGAATCACATGAAGCATTCGGTCAAGGTAGTGCTCAACATTTGTAGTACTTGCTTAATTGGTTAAATTGATTTTTGAATAGATGGAATTAGGTGGCAATTGAATAAATTTAATTGTGCTTGCATAAATCCTTGAAAATTGGATGAATGATTTTTTTTTTTTATTTGGGACTTTCGGCCATTTATGCTAGATTGGTGCTATTGTTAGCTAAATTTTATGTGTCCTTGTGATGGCCGAATGAACCTTGGAAATTGATTAATGAATTATGGTCATAGGTGACTTAAACGAGTAAGTTGAATTCGGCAATTAGAGTGGGGTATAAAACTTGTGCAAATTGGGGAGTTCTAATTAAATTGCTAGTATGAGTTTGTATACTTGCCGAATTTGAATCAAAGTATTGGATGGAAGGGTATAAAATGTTAGTTAAAGTTTAGGAGATGGTTTTGAATAAAGTCCATGCTGGACATATGGCCGAATGGCCTTAGTGTGTATGCATTAGAAAAGGGTAGTTAGACTAATTGATCAATTTGTGGTTGTGGGAGCTTCTTGGTTAAAGAAATGACCTATTCGGCCATGTGCATGAATTCTTTGATTAAAACGAATGTGAATTATGTATATATATATGTTAAGATCAATGACTTCTTTAAATGATGCCTTGTAATGTTATGTTTTAATTATGTGGGTAAGAACTTTAAAGAGTGAATTTTGTATAAATCTGCTTGGTACAGCAGCAGTAACGTGTTTTGGAAAAATCACCATAAATTGTGAGAGTGGAATTAGAGGCTGAATAAATTGTGTGATTAAAGATTAACGAGTCTAGTTTCTTATAAAAGAAACTTTGTAAGCAAAGGAATTTCCGATAAATAGATTTTTAGAGTAGAGTGAGACAGTGTCAGATTGACTCCGAAGTCCCCTGCTCTGTTTTTAGAAAATCACCATAAATTGTATAAAAATTTTTATGGGGAAAAATTTATATGCTTAGACTCCTTAATGAGTCTAGTTTCGAATGGAATAGGCCAGGACACATTTTGAACTCTGTACAAGGAGAAATTTGGTTCGTAGTATAGAGTGGTCAGTTTAATCAAACAGTGAAATAGAGAAACTTTAAGAAAATTCTGGTATTTATTGGCCAAACGAAAAATTATGAAAATTTTATGGATGAAATATCAATGAGTCTATTTTCATGCAAAATTAACGACACTTCATTTGGAGTTTTGTAGCTCCAGTTATGAGTAAATTATTGAATGCTGTGCAGAAAATCAGATTGTTGCGACTTATGATATGTATGTGAAATGACCGAATGTGCGCGTGTGTTTTGCAATAAGAAGAATATGCATGTATTATTTGACTATAAGTGAAAATGATTCATTGAGATGCTTGAATAAGGATTAATAGAATTAAATGTTTTATTTAGCTCAAGAGCATAGAGGGACGAGTTCGGATAAAGGGAAGGCTAAAGTGGTCGAATAGCCAACTCGAAATTTCTCGGGAAAATTCAAGGTAAGTTTTGAGTAATTGAACTTGGTAATTAAATTAAAATGCCATGATATACATGCTGATATTTGAACAATGTCCCATTGAGAAAGAAACCTTATTCATGTTTGCTATATAGCCGAATGGCTCATAGAGAAAAGGACCGAAATTGAGATTTAAAATGCATTGCTTATGTATGTTTGATCAGTGGGCCGAAAGTCTAGAAAAGAAGAGTATACATGTATAACATTTGAAATATATATATTTATGATATAAAGTCGAGGAGCATGTTATATGTTTGTATGCAAATGAATTGATTGAATAACAAGTGCAATATTGCTATGTGAAACTTGGCAACATGCGAATATATATGTGTATGGGAATTTGTGATGTGAATTCGGGATTAAGTCCCATTGACTATATGTGGAGACTATGTCCGGGTTAAGACCCGAAGGCTATAGGCAGAGACGATGTCCGGGTTAAGACCCGAAGGCTATATGCGGAGATTATATCCGGGGTAGAGGCCCGATGGCTATGCATAGAGATTTACCCAAGCTAAAGATCTCGAGGATGATGCGAGTAAAGCCTAAGACTAATGGTCTTCAAGGTAACGATCGCTAATGAATTGCGCTGAAAGTGTTAAGTTATACAGGTATGTACCTTTGGCTTATATGCAAGCTGGATTTTTGGACTGAATATTAAGGTCATTATGTGATTTCATATGTGTTCATGAAATGAGATTATTAATATGGTCTAAGTACAATTGGCCTATGTGAAGTGTTATGTGAATTTTTGTGACATGTGTATGTTTAAGTGAGTTTACTATAAGTGAAAGCTATCCACTTTCGTATACGATGTGAATGTATATGTTTGGTTGAAAGGTGACTTACCTAAAAGAGGAGGGAAACAAAGATACGAACAACTATGCTATAATTTGATGCTTTATCTGTTGTCATTGCTTAAAACTTACTAAGCATTGAAATGCTTACTCCGTTTCCCTTGTTTTCTCTGTTTTATAGATCTCTTTTTGGAAGCTACGGACTCGGGGATTGAAGCCTTAATCACCTACACTATCGCTGTTATTTTGGTACATTTAATGGTTGTTTTGGATCAATGGCATGTATAGGCTAATCTCCTTCGGTTGAATCAAACTTCATTTTGAGTTGTAAATATTTTTAGCCATGCAAAAATGGCTTGCTTAGTCTTCGAGTTTGATTATATGTGTTTGGATGATTCTCATATGATTCGATGTTGTGGCATGATATTTAGTTAGTACCCAACATGTGATGAATTTCTAATATGATGTCCGGTTATTGAAATGTTTGATTTAGCCAAATTGTTAGTAGCCACAAGGTAGAGATTTGCTAGCATGCTTATAGAAGGATTTTAATGAGATATGATGTATTGATCGAACCGACCTACAAGTGTTATATTCGACTATAGAACTCAATGAATTCACGCCTAGCATGTAACCATGAACCTCGGTAGATTGTATTTAGTTTTGTAATACCTTATACCCTATTCCGGCGACGGACAGGGGTGTAGGGTGTTACATTTTTTATTGGTATCAGAGCTACGGTTTAGTCGATTCTCGGACTAACGTAGCGTGGGTGAGTATAGCTATACATGCCATTTTGTGATAATGCGATAGTGTGGTGATTTCTGACATTTGAAATGTGTTTTTCGTATAGTAATGGATTCCGATCCCGATCGAGCCGTAGCGGAAGATATTGAGAGTGTAGCGGCCGCTCCCGTGCAAGGGACCGCGCCAATCGACTCACAGCCGAATGCCAGTCGTCGAGATGATGACATGAGGCAGAACCTTTATGCAATGATGAATGATTGGTTCACTCAATTCCTACGAACTAATCCGGCTGTTCCACAACCTCCTCCCCCGAATAACCCACTTCCGACCCCTGTAGCTCCTCCTGACATCGACCCTGTGAGATCGAGTAAACCCCCAGTCGACAAAATTAGAAAATACGGGGCCGAAGAGTTTCGGGCTACAGTTGAAGATGATGCTGAGTGGGCTGAGTTTTGGCTCGATAATGTAATCCGTGTGTTTGATGAGTTGTCATGTACGCCTGAGGAGTGCTTGAAATGTGCCGTATCTCTGCTACGTGATTCTACCTACTATTGGTGGAACACATTGGTTTCTGTCGTGCCGAGAGAGCGAGTTAGTTGGGAGTGTTTCCAAGTTGAATTCCGTAAGAAGTATATCAGCCAAAGATTTATCGATTAGAAATGGAAGGAATTCCTCGAGCTTAAACAAGGCTGAATGTCAATAACCGAGTATGAGAGGGAATTTGTACGACTTAGCCGATATGCTCGCGAGTGTATATCATCCGAAGCTATTATGTGTAAACGCTTCGAGGACGAGTTAAATGAAGACATCAAACTACTGGTTGGCATTCTAGAAATTCAAGAGTTCGTTGTTCTTGTCGAGCGAGCCTGCAAGGCCGAAGAGCTTCGAAACGAAAAGAGAAAAGCTGATAGCGGAGCCAGAGAGTTCCGTAAGAGATCTTCTGGGAGGTCTACTCAAAAATCCTTAAAGAAGTTTTGAAGTGAATCGGACAGACCATCTGCTACTTTGGGTTTTTCTAGACGAGACCGTGATCGACCCCCTATGAGTTCACGTGCCACTTCTGCTGCTAGTGTTGGGAACGACCGTCGAGACAGAGCCGAGTGCAAGTATTGTGGAAAATGGCATTCGGGGAGCTGCAGGTTTCATGATCGCTCCTGTTATAAATGCGGGTCGGCTGATCACTTTATAAGAGATTGCCCCAGATGGTCCGAGCAAAATGTGAACCAGAGTGGGAAACCGAATACTACTTTAGCTCGAGGTAGGCCACCTAGAAATTCGGGAAATGCTAGCGGTGGTCAGAGAAGGTTTAAAGATACCACGACAAGATCCGAGGCTCATGCTCCTGCTAGGGCTTACGCTATTCGAGCAAGAGAGGATGCCTCTTCGCCCGATGTTATCACCAGTACTTTCACTCTCTTTGATACTGATGTAATTGCTTTGATTGACCCCCGTTCAACTCATTCATATGTATGTGAAACCTTGGCATCCAGTAAGACTCTCCCTATTGAGTCTACTGAGTTTGTGGTTCGAGTGTCCAATCCTTTGGGTCGTTGTGTTTTAGTTGATAGAGTGTGTAAGAAATGTCCCCTTATGATTCGGAATTCCTGTTTTCTGGCCGATTTGATGCTTTTGCCATTCGACGAATTTGACGTTATTCTCGGAATAGATTGGTTGACTGTGCAAGATGCGGTAGTGAATTGCAAACGAAAGTCTATTGATTTACGATGTTCGATTAATGAGATAATTCGGATTGAGTCTACGGATTTAAACGAGCTACTGGCGGTAATATCTTCTATGTTGGCTCAGAAATTTATGAAAAAGGGTTGCGAGGCTTATCTTGCTTATGTTTTAGATAGCAAAATATCTGAACTAAAGCTTGAGACTGTACCTGTGGTTCGTGAGTATCCGTTGCCTCGTATCGATGACTTATTCGATCAGTTAAAGGGAGCCTCTGTGTTTTCAAAGATTGATTTGCGATCCGGCTATTATCAGTTGCGAGTTCGAGACTCAGACGTGCCCAAGACTGCTTTCAGAACGAGGTACGGACACTAAGAATTTTTAGTGATGCCGTTTGGGCTGACTAATGCCCCCACTGTTTTCATGGATTTGATGAATCGAGTGTTTAAGCAGTACCTAGATCGATTTGTGGTTGTGTTTATCGATGACATTTTGGTTTATTCTCACGATGAGATTGAGCGTGCCGAGCATTTAAGACTTGTGCTACAGATTTTGAGTGATAACTAGTTGTATGCGAAATTCAGCAAGTGCGAATTCTGGTTGCACGAGGTTGGCTTTCTGGGACATATAGTGTCTGCTGCGGGGATTCGAGTTGATCGAATAAAATATCTGCTATCCTTGATTGGAAGCCTCCTAGAAATGTCTCCAAAGTCCGAAGCTTTTTGGGACTTGCCGGGTACTACCGACGGTTTGTGAAAGACTTCTCAATGATCTCAACCCCGTTGACGAAGCTATTGCAGAAAGATGTTAAATTCGAATGGTCCGAGAAGTGCCAAAATAGTTTCGACCAATTGAAAGCCCTATTGACGGAAGCTCCAGTATTAGTTCAGCCTGAATCCGGTAAAGAGTTTGTGGTTTATAGTGACGCGTCTTTGAATGGCTTGGGGTGTGTTTTGATGCAAGAGGGCAGAGTTGTTGCATACGCTTCAAGACAGTTAAAGCCTCATGAGAAAAACTATCCGACTCACGATCTCGAATTAGCTGCTATTGTGTTTGCTCTGAAGATTTGGCATCATTACCTTTTTGGTGAGAAATGTCATATCTTCTCCGACCATAAAAGCCTCAAATACTTGATGACCCAAAGAGACTTGAATCTGAGACAGAGACGTTGGCTGGAATTGCTAAAGGATTACGAACTTGTCATCGACTATCACCTGGGGAAAGCGAATGTAGTTGCTGACGCTCTTAGCCGAAAATCATTGCTTGCTCTACAAGCAATGAATGTGCATTTATCGGTAGCTAATGATGGTGTGATGATAGTGGAATTAAAAGCGAAATTGGTGTTTCTACGACAAGTTTGTGAGGCTCAGAAAGCAGATGATGATTTAATTGCCAAGCGAGCTCAATGTGATGTAAATGTGGATCCTGAGTTTCAAGTTGACGACAATGATTGTTTGAGGTTTCGAGTCCGAGTATGTATACTGAGAAGTTCAGAGTTGGTTTTGGTGATTTTAGATGAAGCTCACAATGGCTGAATGTCAGTTCATCCGGAAAGCACCAAAATGTACAATGATTTGAAACATCAGTATTGGTGGCATGGTATGAAACGAGACATCTCAAATTTTGTGTCGAAGTGTCTGATATGCCAACAAGTAAAAGCGGAACATCTGGTGCCATCGGGTTTGTTGCAACTGATTTTGATTCCCGAGTGGAAATGGGATAAAGTCACAATGGATTTCGTATCTGGGCTACCGTTGACACCAAGCAAGAAGGATGCGATTTGGGTTGTCATAGACCGATTAACTAAATCCGCCCATTTTATACCCGTGCGTACGGATTACTCACTTGATAAGCTAGCGGAGTTGTATGTTTCACAGATCGTTAGATTGCACGGGGTCCCCATTTCTATTGTATCGGATAGAGACCCGAGATTTACATCGCGATTTTGGAAGAAACTACAAGATTCTCTGGGTACTAAGCTACATTTTAGTACCGCGTTCTATCCTCAGACGGACGGTCAATCGGAACGAGTAATTCAGATACTCGAGGATATGTTGAGATGTTGTATCCTTGAGTTTAGTGGTTCGTGGGAACGGTATTTGCCTTTGATTGAATTCGCTTACAACAACAGTTTCCAATCGAGCATCAAGATGGCACCTTACGAGGCTTTGTATGGTCGCAAATGCCGCACCCCGTCGTTTTGGACCGAGCTCAGTGAAAGTAAGATCTTTGGGGTTGATTTGGTTAGGGATGCCGAGTAGAAGGTATAGGTGATTCGAGATAGTCTTAAGGCAGCTTCAGATCGTCAAAAGTCATACGCGGATTTAAAGCGAAAAGATATCGAGTATCAGGTTAGAGATAAAGTATTCCTTAAAGTATCACCTTGGAAAAAGGTGCTCAGATTCGGCTGTAAGGGCAAATTGAGTCCGAGGTTCATCGGACCATACGAAATATCTGAACGGATTGGACCGGTGGCATATCGATTGATTTTGCCTCCCGAACTTGAAAAGATCCACAACGTTTTTCATGTTTCGATGCTCCGACGATATAGGTCCGACCCATCACATGTGATTAATCCGTCTGACATTGAGATTCGATCTGATATGAGTTACGAGGAGGAACCAATTCGTATTTTGGCACGCGAGGTTAAAGAGTTACGGAATAAGAGGATTTCGTTAGTGAAAGTGTTGTGGGTCAAACACGAGGTCGAATAAGCTACTTGGGAGCTTGAGGATTCAATAAAAGAACGTTACCCAAACTTATTTTCTGGTAAGAATTTTCGGGGACGAAAATTTCTTAAGTGGGGGAGAGTTGTGACAGTCTTAAAACGACCCTAGTCGGAATGTGGTTTCGGGACCACAAAACTGAGGCATAAAATATATTTAATATTCATTTTGATGCCTATAATATGTGTAAATTCAGGTGTGACATGTTTGGTGTGTCGATTTAGAGTTATACATTTGAATTTTACTAAAAAGGACTTAGTAGTGAACTTTGGAAATGTGCTAGACAAATGTGTGAAGACTAGTTAATGCATGCATGCATGCAAAATAAGGGATTTGCATGTCAAATTACCCCATTTTATGATAGTGGAGGGTAATGATGATCTAGTTTGTCATTTTGTGCCTTGTTTGTTGCTAATTAATAATAATTGAAATAAGAAATTAGTTGTCATAAAATTGAATTAATAAAGGAAATAAAATAAGGATTTTGGGTGAAAAAAAAAAAAAAACAAAGTTTCTCCATCTTATTCTCTAATGGCCGATTGTTGAAGAGGAAAAGGAGAAGAGAAGATAGGGTATTCGGCCATTGAAGACACTAAATCAAGGTGAGTTTTCCATGAAAAAATTTTGTAGTATTTGTGATTTTGAAATGAAAACCAAGCTCTTAACATGACTCTTGTGAAAGTTTTTGAGTTTATATCATTCTCAATATTCGGCCATAGGAGAAGAGGTGGGAAAATCTTGTTTAATTAAAAGTTTGTGTAAAATAATAGAATTTGGATGTTGTTTGAGCTAGGTAGATGTTTACTTATGAAGATTTGTGAATAGATTGAATTGGTTTGTATGCTTAGCTTCCTACTTCTAAATTTCGATTCTAAATTGGAGATTTTTGTAAGAAGGTTGTGAGATTTGATCTTTAACTTGATATATAAGAGTAGGAGCTAGTTAAATTTGCTATAGGTGGCAAAAAAGGAGTGAAACTTCATTCGGCTATCTTGGAGTAAAGGGAGGTAGTGTTTAATTTTGGAAATTATATTTGTAAATGTTAGTATATGTTAGAATGAATGCCGATTGAGGACTTGAATCAAGAGATAAATAAAATGTTGCTTATTGAATCACATGAAGCATTCGGTCAAGGTAGTGCTCAATATTTGTAGTACTTGCTTAATTGGTTAAATTGATCTTTGAATAGATGGAATTAGGTGGCAATTGAATAAATTTAATTGTGCTTGCATAAATCCTTGAAAATTGGATGAATGATTTTTTTTTTATTTGGGACTTTCGGCCATTTATGCTAGATTGGTGCTATTGTTAGCTAAATTTTATGTGTCCTTGTGATGGCCGAATGAACCTTGGAAATTGATTAATGAATTATGGTCATAGGTGACTTAAACGAATAAGTTGAATTCGGCAATTAGAGTGGGGTATAAAACTTGTGCAAATTGGGGAGTTCTAATTAAATTGCTAGTATGAGTTTGTATACTTGCCGAATTTGAATCAAAGTATTGGATGGAAGGCTATAAAATGTTAGTTAAAGTTTAGGAGATGGTTTTGAATAAAGGTCCATGCTGGACATATGGCCGAATGGCCTTACTGTGTATGCATTAGAAAAGGGTAGTTAGACTAATTGATCAATTTGTGGTTGTGGGAGCTACTTGGTTAAAGAAATGACCTATTCGGCCATGTGCATGAATTCTTTGATTAAAACGAATGTGAATTATGTATATATATATGTTAAGATCAATGACTTCTTTAAATGATGCCTTGTAATGTTATGTTTTAATTATGTGGGTAAGAACTTTAAAGAGTGAATTTTGTATAAATCTGCTTGGTACAGCAGCAGTAACGTGTTTTGGAAAAATCACCATAAATTGTGAGAGTGGGATTAGAGGCTGAATAAATTGTGTGATTCAAGCTTAATGAGTCTAGTTTCTTATAAAAGAAACTTTGTAAGCAAAGGAATTTCCGATAAATAGATTTTTAGAGTGGAGTGAGACAGTGTCAGATTGACTCCGAAGTCCCCTGCTCTGTTTTTAGAAAATCACCATAAATTGTATAAAAATTTTTATGGGGAAAAATTTATATGCTTAGACTCCTTAATGAGTCTAGTTTCGAATGGAATAGGCCAGGACACATTTTGAACTCTGTACAAGGAGAAATTTGGTTCGTAGTATAGAGTGGTCAGTTTAATCAAACAGTGAAATAGAGAAACTTTAAGAAAATTCTGGTATTTATTGGCCGAACGAAAAATTATGAAAATTTCATGGATAAAAGATCAATGAGTCTATTTTCATGAAAAATTAATGACACTTCATTTGGAGTTTTGTAGCTCCAGTTATGAGTAAATTATTGAATGCTGCGCAGAAAATCAGCTTGTTGCGACTTATGATATGTATGTGAAATGACCGAATGTGCGTGTGTGTTTTGCAATAAGAAGAATATGCATGTATTATTTGACTATAAGTGAAAATGATTCATTGAGATGCTTGAATAAGGATTAATAGAATTAAATGTTTTATTTAGCTCAAGAGCATAGAGGGACGAGTTCGGATAAAGGGAAGGCTAAAGTGGTCGAATAGCCAACTCGAAATTTCTCGGGAAAATTCAGGGTAAGTTTTGAGTAATGGAACTTGGTAATTAAATTAAAATGCCATGATATACATGCTGATATTTGAACAATGTCCCATTGAGAAAGAAACCTTATTCATGTTTGCTATATAGCCGAATGGCTCATAGAGAAAAGGACCGAAATTGAGATTTAAAATGCATTGCTTATGTATGTTTGATTAGTGGGCCGAAAGTCTAGAAAAGAAGAGTATACATGTATAAGATTTGAAATATATATATTTATGATATAAAGTCGAGGAGCATGTTATATGTTTGTATGCAAATGAATTGATTGAATAACAAGTGCAATATTGCTATGTGAAACTTGGCAACATGCGAATATATTTGTGTATGGGAATTTGTGATGTGAATCCGGGATTAAGTCCCGCTGACTATATGTGGAGACTATGTCCGGGTTAAGACCCAAAGGCTATAGGCAGAGACGATGTTCGAGTTAAGACCCGAAGGCTATATGCGGAGATTATATCCGGGGTAGAGGCCCGATGGCTATGCATGGAGATTTACCCGAGCTAAATATCTCGATAATGATGCGAGTAAAGCCTAAGACTAATGGTCTTCAAGGTAACAATCGCTAATGAATTGCGCTGAAAGTGTTAAGTTATACAGGTATGTACCTTTGGCTTATATGCAAGCTGGATTTTTGGACTGAATATTAAGGTCATTATGTGATTTCATATGTGTTCATGAAATGAGATTATTAATATGGTCTAAGTACAATTGGCCTATGTGAAGTGTTATGTGAATTTTTGTGACATGCGTATGTTTAAGTGAGTTTACTATAAGTGAAAGCTATCCGCTTTCGTATACGATGTGAATGTATATGTTTGGTTGAAAGGTGACTTACCTAAAAGAGGAGGGAAACAAAGATACGAACAACTATGCTATAATTTGATGCTTTATCTGTTGTCATTGCTTAAAACTTACTAAGCATTGAAATGCTTACTCCGTTTCCCTTGTTTTCTCTATTTTCTAGATCTCTTTTTGGAAGCTACGGACTCGGGGATTGAAGCCTTAATCACCTACACTATTGCTGTTATTTTAGTACATTTAATGGTTGTTTTGGATCAATGGCATGTATAGGCTAATCTCCTTCGGTTGAATCAAACTTCATTTTGAGTTGTAAATATTTCTAGCCATGCGAAAATGGCTTGCTTAGTCTTCGAGTTTGATTATATGTGTTTGGATGATTCTCATATGATTCGATGTTGTGGCATGATATTTAGTTAGTACCCAACATGTGATGAATTTCTAATATGATGTCCGGTTATTGAAATGTTCGATTTAGCCAAATTGTTAGTAGCCACAAGGTAGAGATTTGCTAGCATGCTTATAGAAGGATTTTAATGAGATATGATGTATTGATCGAACCGACCTACAAGTGTTATATTCGACTATAGAACTCAATGAATTCACGCCTAGCATGTAACCATGAACCTCGGTAGATTGTATTTAGTTTTGTAATACCTTATACCCTATTCCGGCGACGGATAGGGGTGTAGGGTGTTACATTGTAGACATCAGCCTCTTTAACCCTCAGTTGATGGTACCTAAAATAGAGATCGATCCTGGAGAAAACCGAAGCTCCTCGAAGCTGATCAAAAAGATCATCAATTCTTGGCAGGGGGTACTTATTCTTGATAGTCAGTTTGTTTAATTGTCGGTAGTCGATGCACATGCACATAGATCTATCCTTTTTCTTTATGAACAACAATGGTGCTCCCTATGGAGACACACTTGGTCGAATGAATCCTTGATCCAACAGTTCTTGAATTTCGGCTTTTAATTCAACTAGCTCATTCGGTGGCATCCTATAAGGGGCGATGGACATTGGAGCTGTTCCCGACAGGAGCTCAATACCAAATTTGACCTCACGGTTCAGAGGGAACCCAAGGAGCTCATTAGGAAACACATCCAGAAACTCCTTAACAGTTCTGACATCTCCAACAGAAGGACCTTTAGAATCAGAAGTGCTGAGATAAGCTAAACACGCCTCGCAACCATTGTGAACTAGTTTCTCGGCCCTCAATGCTAAGATTGCATTAGATAGATAATCTCTTCACTCCCCTATCATAGCCACCTCCTTATCCCCAGTAGTATTCAACACCATATGCTTAGCAGTGCAATCCAAATTTGCACGGTGCCTAACCAACCAATCCGTACCCAAGACTAGGTCAAATTCACCAAACGATACTTCCATCAAATCCGCTAGAAAGATAACCCCTTGAACCTCTAGGGGCATATTTCTGAAGTACTTGTCTACCCTCACTGACTGTCCCAGTGGACTTATCACTATCATCTCAATAGTAGTACTTTCAAACCGAATACCCAAAAGACCCAGACACAGTGCATGCAACGTACGAATGCATAGACTCAATATCAATTAAAGCAGTATAGGGTACACTATGAATTAGGAATATACTGGTTATGACGTTAGGAGTGTCACCACCCTCTCAACAACGAGTAGCATAAACTAACACTGGCTACCTCACCTTAGTGTTACCAGCACCTCTGCCCGGTGCACCATGACCCCATTCCATACCATTTCCACCTTTTGCCTGCCCACAGCCTCTCGGTGGCTGCTGACCACCTCTCCCTGGCTGAACATGACCCTATCTCGTAGCTTTCATCTGAACAGGCCTCCAAGGACAATTCTTAATCTGATGATCCATGGACCCACATCTAAAGCACGCCCCAGTTCTTTTCCAGCACTCACCCCACTGAGATCTCTCACAATCTACATAAGGCTGTGGTCTAACAATAGTAATAGGAACTGCTCAGATTGGCCTAACAAATCTGGCCTTCTTTATAGGCCTTCTAAAAGAACCAAAGGGTCCTGACTCCCTCCTATTTCTGCCCCTATCTTTCTTGCGGTTCTGGCGCTCAGAACACTTCACATCCTTAATAATTTTTGTCTTTTCTACAAGGGCAGCAAAGTCTCGCTCACTCTGCAGAGCTAACAGTACTCGCAACTCATCTTGGAGGCCATCCTCGAAATGCACACAGCGTTCATACTCAGCCGCTACTATCCCACGAGCATAACGACTTAGCTGCAAAAACTCTGCCTCGTACTCCGCCAAGTCTAATTCCCCTGAGTCAGGCTCCAGAATTCCTTCCTATGGGTATCCACATAACTCGTGCCCATGTACTTCCCTTTAGGGAAAAGTCTACCATTGGCCATGTAGGTAACATAACCGGCTCGTCATTTCTTACCCATCCATCAATTTCGCTCTTGTCGGGCCTACGGGCCCCTTTGGCCCATTTGGCCCATTTCGGCCCAGTTGGCCAAAGAGTGGCCCAAGTCCATGAGATCACTCATGGGACCACTGTCGTCATATCGATCTCCCCCATACGAGTGTTTGCACACTCACGGGGTTACCATAGCCTAATTTTTGGCTTTTCGGCATTTTGGCTTTTCAGGATTTTGAGCAAAGAGATGCAGTTTAAACAAGTAACACTTAAGTTGACAAAAAGAAAGAATCTCGTGATAGAGTAGTTGCTATTTTCAATTTTAGAATGAGAACAACCAAGTCACGATTTATGAGAGAAAACAATATCACTTAGTTGTGCCAAAGAAAACTGAAGCCACACAAAACAAATGCTGAAATGACCATAAGAATTCGGCTATACCCCCTAAAAGACCCAAAAACGGCACACATAACTATCCTAGCCAAAATTTTGCCTTAAACCACTTTCCAAAATGGCTCCAACTCTTCACACAACAATCTCCTAAATCTTCTCCAAGATTTGCTCCAAGATTTGCTCCATGATCCTCTCCTTATATTTCTCATATAACAATTTCAAACTCTCCCCTTTAGAGTCCAACTTCAACCCAACTACTAGCTACGCAAGGGTGCAAAATAAATCCCTAAAGTAATACCATGCCACGCCTCGAACCCTAGATCTTCTTACCATCCTGTGACGCCACCCCTATGTCCCCTATGTGGCGCCACTTTGCAACTACACCACACCTCTTACTGTGTCTTATCTTAGTCCCATTTATGTAAAAGACATCTTACTTGATACTAAGGTTCCTATAAGGCTAAAAATGAAAATTTTACCCATGCCCAAGCTTGATCCCCGGACTCCTTGAATCCTCCTAACTTTCCAAAATCACTTAACTAGAAAATCAAACATGCATTTCAATCACAACACCAAAAATGAAAGTTTGGGATTTTTAGGCGTTACGAGAACACTTATAGTGGCTCTACAACCTATCGCATATGATTTGTGGGCTCGATTCACCACACGAGCGTTCGTACACTCGTGAGGCCACAATTGCTAAAGTTTTGGCATTTTTGCTTTTCGACTTTTATCGATTCATTATTAAATTGGGGTGTGAATACACTCCTTTTAGGCTTCCGACAGAATTAGAGAGGTGAACGGTTACACACTCTATTTTACGAAAAGTGTGAATCTGATCTACGAGCACCAACCTTAATCAACGAGTAGTGTTTCCCGGTCTAAAATATTACTTGCAAGTTAAGAACACCCTCCTTAACGAAAAGCTGCACTAACAATATGATTCATTAACATCCAATTGAATAAATAGGAGGCTTAATCTGGCATCTATTGATAAAAGAATACTAAAGATAAAGAAGTATAGCATTTGGCCAAACTAAGTTTACTTACCCCTAGTTATTGAATGAATGCCAAAAGAAAGGTTTTGAATGCCCTCGGACCTGTAAGAACCCAACCACACAAGAAAGGTCAAAGGATTAGTAATCATAAACTGACCCATTTGGTTTAATGAGAGAGGAAACAAAAAGGAGTCAGAAACCGAATTAAGAAGCAAAAATTACTTACCCAGAACTATCTGATGAGAACGGTAGAATAACGAAGCAGTCGGTCACTTAACAGAGCCTAGATGCCTAAACTGACACGAACCCAAAAAAATGAGAACCACTAAGTTCGGCCAACACTCCAAGAAAGAAGAAATAAGAAAATGTGGAGGAGGTATTCAATCAATAAAATGTAAGGTAGAAAAGTGAGAGAAAAGCACAAATTAGTAAGGATTACGAGCAAAGAGAGAAGAAGATCAATTCAGTAACAAATTCAAGACTAGAAGTTGAAAGAACAAGGGAATGAGAAGGTGAGGAGAATCAGCTACGAAAGAAATCGAAAAGAAAAGAAAAGTGAAATATGAGAGAGACAATATTTGGTCAAAAGGATGGAAAAGGGAAGAGGAGAATCGGTTAGCCTCAAGTGCTTCACTCAGTTTTAGAGAACAATAATTGAAAAGAAAAGAGAGAAAAACAACACCTAATCAGCACTAAAAGTAAACAAGAGAGAAAAGAGTGCCTCAAATGATACTGCTAGATTCGGCACAAGGAGGAAAAATACTGTCAAAGCAAAACGCCACCACTCAAATGGCAAGCAAACATTCGGCACCAAAAGACAATGTCGAATTCTATTTTCTCCAAAATCGAAATCCCCACAACCAAGAGACCACATTCGGCACACAACCCTTCTCCCATTCAAACTCCTTGGTTCATAATATCTTTCCTTGATATTCTCCACGATTTGCTCTATAATTCCCTCGTCAAACCTCTCCATGATCTCTTCTATCAGAATTATATTGCAATACAAACTCTAGCCATCCCTGCTGCAAAATAAAACCTTCCTTGCTCATCATGAGACTCGAACCTCAGTCTCCCCGCACACTACTTACACGCCACCTTGCCACTAGACCACTAGGCTCTTTGTGTCAACAATCCACCACAATTAATTATAAAGCCTACCTGCTAGTGTCCAGATTCATTTAAGAGGAAAAATTAAAATTTTCGCAAAAGTCAGGACTTGAACCCAGGCTTCTCTAACACCCCCTAACACACCCAAATCACTTAGCCCCTCAACCAAACAAGCAATTTTGTCAGATAGCGCAAAATTAAAACTCTATATTTTTGGGGCATTACATGGACCGAGAAGTGTCAGCAAAGTTTTGAGAAATTGAAGACAGTGTTGACAGAGGCACTAGTGTTAGTGCAACCCGAGTCTGGAAAAAAATTCATAATTTATAGTGATGCGTCTCTAAATGGTCTGGGATGTATATTGATGCAAGAAGATAAAGTGGTAGCATATGCCTCAAGACAATTGAAGCCACACGAGACGAACTACCCAACACATGATTTGCAGTTAGCAGCCATTGTCTTTGCCTTGAAGATTTGGCGACATTATTTATTTGGTGAGAAATGTTGTATCTTTATCATCCATAAAAACTTGAAGTACTTAATTTCACAAAAATATTTGAACTTGCGGCAACAAAGATGGCTCGAGTTGTTGAAAAACTACGAGTTAGTGATCGACTACCATCTAGGGAAGGCAAATATAGTCACCGACGCATTGAGTAGAAAATCCCTGTATGGATTAACAACTAGGAATACAAGATTGACCTTGATGGATGATGGTTCGATTTTGGCCAAGTTGAGAGCTAGGCCATCGTTTATTCACCAAATTTGTGAAGCTCAGAAAGATGATAGTGAGTTGCAAGCAAAAAGGGCTCGGTGTCAAAAGGATAATGAGATAGATTTTCGGATTGGGTCGAACGAATGCTTGATGTTTCAAGACAGAGTATGCATGCATAAAAATGCTGAGTTGATTTGGAAAATTCTACACGAAGCTCATAATGGTTGTTTATATGTCCATCCAGGCAGTGCAAAGATGTATAATGATTTGAAGAAATTATATTGGTGGCCCAGTATGAAAAGAGATGTCTATGAGTTCGTATGAAGGTGCTTAGTTTGCCAACAAGTGAAAGCCGAACATCAGGTACCTTTCGATTTGCTTCAGCCAATAATGGTTCTAGAATAGAAATGGGACCGAATCACTATGGATTTTGTGACGGGTTTACCGTTAACCTTAAAAAAGAAAGATGTCATTTGGGTGATTGTTTACTGGTTGACGAAATTGGCTAATTTCATTCAGGTACGTACAAATTTCTCACTTGATAAGTTAGTCGAATTGTACATTACTGAAATTGTGAGATTGCATGGGGTGCCGATTTCTATCATTTCAGTCAGAAGTCCAAGATTTACTTCAAGGTTTTCAAAAACGTTGCAAGAAGCCTTGGGTACCAAGCTGAACTTTAGTACCGCCTTTCACCCACAAACAGACGGTCAGTCTGAGTGAGTGATTCAGATCCTCGAAGGTATGGTCTGATGCAGTGTTCTTGAATTCGTAGGTAGTTGGGAAAAATATCTACCATTGGTTGAATTTGCTTACAATAATCGCTTCCAATCGAGCATCAAGATGGCACCGTAGGAGGCATATATGGCCTCAAATGTCGAACTCCTTTATCTTGGACTGAGCTCAGTGAAAAGAAAATTCATGGGGTTGATTTGATTAGAGACACTGAAGAGAAGGTAAAGGTAATCCGTGATTTTTTAAAAGCTACTTCAGACCGGCAAAAGTCTTATGCTAATTTGAAAAGAAAAGAGATTGAGTTTCAAGTGGGCGATAAAGTATTTTTGAAAATGTCTCTGTGGAAAAAGATTTTGAGGTTTGGCTGGAAAGGCAAATTGATTCCGTGCTTTATTGGACCATATGAAATTATGGAAAAGATCAGACCAGTGGCATATCGATTAGCTTTATTGACGGAGTTAGAAAAGATCCACAACGTGTTTCATGTATCAATGCTACGACGCTATCATTCTGATCCGTCGCATGTGATCTCACCAACCGAAGTAGAAATTTAGCTGGATATGACATATAATGAGGAGCCAATCAAGATCTTAGCTTGAGAAGTGAAACCGTTAAAAAACAAAAGTGTGGCCTTGGTAAAAGTTTTATGGAAAAAGTATGGAGTAGAAGAGGCTACGTGGGAATCGGAGGAGACCATGAGAAAACATTACCCAAATCTCTTTTCTGGTAAGATTTTTGGGGACTAAAATCCCTTAAGGAAGGAGAGTCGTAATAGCCCAAATTAGGGCTTAAATGGAATGGTGGTTTCTGGACCACGAATCCGACATAGAAAAATTTATTCCGATAAAGTTTTAAGGTCTAATATGTGATTGATTGCATGAGTGAAAATTTAGTAAATAAAATTTATCGATAAAATGCCCAATTGAGTAATAGGACTAAATTGCAAAAATTTTAAAATATGTGTTCTAGAAGCATTTAGTGCTTAACTGAAATGAATTCATAAATTATAGGTCCTTATTTAGCAATTAGACCATTTTATGGCATGATGGACAAAAATTTCGATGGAAGGAAAAATTTTCAAAGAAGGCCATTAAGGGCATTTTGGTCATTAGGTAAATTAATGAAATAAAAAGGGAAAAAGAATAAAAAATCCATCTTCTTCAAGGGGCTATCAAAATTTACAAACTCCATAGCTAGGGTTTTGTTTCACTTTTCAACCTCACAAGTAAGTAAATTTATCCCTGTTTTTTCATATTTTACATATTTTTGAAATCCTCGTAACTTGACCTAGCTATTTCTACCATTCATTTGAGCTAGGGTTCATGTTTAAAAATTTACCCATGTGTGACATGAAAGCATTTTGATGTTTAATGGTAGAAAATGAAGGTTTGATGTGTAGTAAACAACTTTTACTAGGTGATTTTTCATGAAAATGCATTAAAGGACTAAAATGTAAAAGTTGTAGAACACGTGCATAATGTGTGAAATATTGAAAAATGTGGGCTACTATCAGAGAGAAAAAGAGTCTGCTAGGCTTGGGAATGTAGAAAAATGGATACATTTTATTTTACGAGCTTAAGGACTAAAGTATAAAAATTGACAAAGTTAGGGGTAAAATGGTAAAATTTACCATATGATAATTTTATGCCAACTTGAGTAATGTATGTGTTAAATAAGTTAAATTTGATGTTATAGATCAAGAATGACGCGAAAACAACCATGACCGAGGGAAAGGCGAGGTCTCGGACTAAGTTGAAAAGGATAACAATTTGACACCGAGGTAAGTTTATGTGTAAATAATGAGTTGTGTTGACATTATGATTAATTATTTTTAATCATTTTAATATTTTTAATATTGTGATGAATTGCAAATTGTGTATATTGATAAAAGTCAATAAGTGTAGAAAACCTGATTGAGCCTTAGGAATGACTAGGATACGAGTGACATGTCACTAGGAACCCATTGTATGTGATCGATTGTATATGTGATTTCGGGTGCTGGTTTAGTTCGACTACCAGTAGCTAAGTAATCTTGCATTTGTTGCAGATACCTGTCAGCTTGTATGAGCAGCACTGAGTGGCTTTGATTCTACCATCAACTTGTGTGAGCAGGCCTGTGAATAGCTCAATAATGAGCTTTTATGTGATATGTGATAAATGGTAGCTTCGGTTACAAATCATTGGTAGCTTCGGCTACATACTAGTGATAGTTTCAACTACAATACGAGTGGCACTTTTGTGCATTTTTCCAAGTATCCTTTAGAATTCTGCATGTTTCAATGGGTATTTGGATCGAAATGATAAAATAGATTGGATGTAAAAAGATTTAACCATGTGTTAAGAATGTGTTTGTGTAGGTTATGTTAAATATATCATGTGTGCTAAGTGCTTAACGTGTGTATTGAATCATGTGGTAAGGTCATATGAGTAAGTGATGATCTTATACTCACAAAAGTGGTAATAGGGAAACTTGTTTTTTGATATGTAATTTAAGCTTTAAATGCCCATTATTTGCATATAGACTTACTAAGCTTTATAGCTTACCCCTTCTCTTTTCCCTTCCCTTATAAGTTCTTCAAGCTAATTCGAGGTTCGGTGATCAACGAGATTCCATCAACACTATCAACAACCATTTTGGTATTTTGAAACTAAACTTTGAAATTATGGCATGTATAGGTGGTCTAATATTTTGGTTATATATTTTGGTTATATGTCATAGTTCTTGATCCAATGTTGTTAGTGATGATTTGGTATATGGCCATTTGGAATGAGCCGTACATGGTTAAGTTATATTTTGTCAAAGCGATGTAATATGTTAAGGTGCAAGCTTTCAATGTTTATATGGAATGTGGTGTGATGTGTATCCTTGAAGATGGTAGATAGAAATTGGCATATGAATGTCATATTGTGGATGTTTAAATGACTATTCGTGTTATGTTGAGTGTTGGAAAAATTGGTGTGTATTTTATTTGTTTTTTAGGGTGGCAACTGGCTTGGAAAATAGCCTATATTTGTCCTCACGGGTGGACACGCAGGCGTATGTCTAGCCCGTGTGTCACACATGGCCAGCCCCATGGCCATGTTGATAGGTCGTGTGTCTCCTACATCTGAATTTATGAAAATTAAATGCCCAGTAGTAAAGTCATGGTTGGAGACACGGCTGTGTGTCTCGACCATGTGACGGACACGGCCTAGCCAATAGGCATGTGGCGTGGTCGTGTAACATAAATTCCATGCTGACATTAGAAACAGAATTGTAACACCCCTTAAACTCGTACACGTCACCGGAGGGTTAAGAGGTATTACGTGACAATCATTTAATTTCATACAACTTCACTCGTAGAAATCATGCTTATATTATTTATGGATAGCGGCTCAAAAGTATATCAAATTTTCCAAATCAAAACTATACACATATAGACCTAACAATCATACACCACCGACACAACCCGATTTTGACACTCATGAACCGATTAAAAGATCAATACCATCTCTTTTGCACATAACATGTTCATTACTATTCATAAGGTAAATATCAAAGTTTGGTCACTTTCAACAATCTATTGGCTAGGCCAAATACCTTTGTACATGCACAACATCTAAATAAACCAAATCTTAATGCAAGTATTTACTCATACATCATTTTTCAGTGCAACACTTATAATTAGAAGTTTGACTTAAACAAATGGTCATTCTCAAATCTTAAGACAAATGGTGCTAAGATGTCATCAATCGAATTACACATGCTTCCATGGAAAAATGACTACCTTTGCAAATTAAAGCTCAAAATGATTCTACTCATGCTTCTAAGTTCATATTATCGAATTCAATTCAGCAAATTTGTATAGACTCCTTTCAACCTCTATATGTATGCACTTATCGAAAGGTCACACTAATTTCCTAAATTTAACATTCAGTTATCACGTTCCCATTCAAGGCCTATATGCTTTTCGAACAACAAGTCTCAAATGCATGACACATTAATATCATTAACTAATTTGTCAAAATTTTCACATTCATTCAAATTGCCATTATCAAACTAAATTCTTGATATATTAATAAGCAATTCTTGGAATAAGCCATTTTCGCATGGCTATGGTTAATTACATAATCAAAACAATAATTACTTAACATCAAAAATCAAGTCTATACATGCCATTATCAAGGTTAGATACTAAGAGCACCGAAATAGTCTTAGATAGTGCGGACACCTTAGTCTTGAGGTTCCCGAAACCGTAGCAGCGAACGAGACCTAAAAACGAACAAATTAAAGGCAACGGAGTAAGCATTTATGTGCTTAGTAAGTTTCAAATAACTAGCTCTATTGAATTCAATACATAGAGATCACTATGCTTAACTTCTTCTCTTGACCGAATCTAATAACCTAAGTATATACTATCATTATTTCTCATACACGACATTTAAGCTTTACAAAAACCTAGTTTCATTTCATGGAAATAATTCCATTTCATCCATCAAACATCAACTCTTAATCAAATGCATACATTTATTCTTATACAAATGTTTACATGCTCATCTCACCTCACATTCTTGATCCCATACGCTCATTTTCTCGAACATATCCTACTATATTTCCATGGAATCACATTTCGTACATAATAGTTAGGCCAAAGACCTTTACGTCCTTTTGAAAAATTTTTGAGCATTAAATTACATATGAATGTTCTCAATATTAAAATGAATCTAATTCACAAGTCAGCATGTGATACATACCTGGATGTCTTAGGATAATATGAGCATTTGTTTAGATTACTACGGCCAATCATAACTATATATTTCCTAGCATGGATGCCTGCGGGTCCTTGCCCAGATGTAATTCTAGAACGTAGTCTAAGGACCTTAGTCTAGTATAAACCCAGCATACCACCTGCAGACCTTAGTCCGCTATAAACTCAGCATACAGCCTGCGGACCTTAGTCCGGTATAAACTTAGCATACAGCCTGCGGACCTTTGTCCGGTATAAACTCAGCAATCGACAGACAGTTTTATTCACATAAAGTCTCATTAGTATATCATAAATTTCGTTCCACTTCTAAATTTCATAACCATAATCTAAGAACGCATAACCAACTAAATTCTCATATCCATTCGGCTAGGAAACATAAACACATTTCATTTGTCTCATAACTTCATTTCATTAATAACGACAAGTCAAGACTTATCAACTACACTTATATAATATGATTTCATCAATTCATATACAAGTTTCATTATTCGAAGACTTACCTCACTTATATCTGAACGACTGTGAACAGCTACTCAACCACTTTCTCTTTCCCCCTATCCGACTTCAAACCTCTTTGCTCTTGAGCTTGATTACAAGTCATGTTTGTGTAATTAATAACTTACATTAGCCAACTTTTAAACTTCATATTGGCATATAACATATATCCACTATATGATTCATTAAACCAAAATGGTTCCCATGTCTACAAATTAATATTAAAGCTTTAAGTTCAATTCTCTAGCTCCATTCGGCACCCTAGGACTAGCTCCACCAATTACTAAACTTCTAATTTAATCATGGCATAAAAACTAAATCCCATGAACCCTCACAACTAATTCATTCCTTCCCTAAAAACAAAATATGGCCGAATGCTAACCTTATCCCAACCTTTGCTTCATTCCCAAATTTGACATATTGAGATTCACTAAACAACATTTCAAATCTAAATTTTACATTCCATTCTTAACATGACTAACAAGGCCGAATCTCACAAAGTCTTTGCATTCATTTTCAATACAAAATTTCCTAGTTTCAAGCTTAATTTCACAACCATAAAAATCTTTTTTTTTTTTTTTTTTTACAAATCCAATGCTCAACCTAAATGCATTTTATGCCAATGCCGAATGTTAAATTCAAGAACCCATGCCATTCATGGCTCAAATTTAAAATTTTAACTCAAGGTCTTAAAATTTCATGGATTTTACCGTCATAGAGTCTAACTAATCATCATTCAATTTCTTAGCATCAAACTTCAACCATTTTCAACATTTCCTAGCTATAACCGAATGCCCATGAGCCACCAAGTCAAAAATTCACATATGGGTTGTATTAAGGACCTATTAATCAACTACATTTCACAAATTCAAAAGAAATTATCATGAAACCTCACCTTGATTCTTCAAAAGAGTAGCCGAATGCCCACACTTATCCTCCCTTCTCTTTACTTTGAGTTTCGGCAATGGTGAAAGAAAAAAATGAGCATTCAACTTGGCATTTTCACTTTTCTTTCTATTTTCTATTTTCCTTCTTTTATTTAATGCATTATAATTTATTTTCTTATAAAACAAGAATATAAAAATATTTAAACATCATCATTACCATCCACTAAAGTGGAATTGGGTAAATTGACATGCAAATACACTTCTTTGTAATTCATACTATTTAGCCATTATGATTTTTGCCTATTAGATTTTTAAAGTTCAACAATTAAGCCTTCTTTAAGCAATTAGTCACTTTGAAGATCAAATTTCCACACAAATTTTTAGTTATACTAACTCTCATATCAAACACACAAATCAAGACATCAAATAAATTTTCTGACTCAGTTTAGTGGTTCCGAAACCACTTATCCGATTAGGGTCATTTTAGGGCTGTCACAACTCTCCCCACTAAAGAAATTTTTGTCCCCGAAAATCTTACCTGAGAATAAGTTTGGGTATCGCTCTTTCATGACATTCTCAGGTTCCCAAGTTGCTTCTTCGATCCCGTGGTTGAACCACAACACCTTTACTAACGGAACCTTTTTGTTTCGCAATTCTTTCACTTCACGAGCTAAAATACGAATTGGTTCTTCTTCATAACTTAAATCGGGCTGAATTTCAACTTCGACGAATTAATCACATGTGAAGGGTCGGATCTATAACAACAAAGCATCGATACATGAAAAACATTGTGGATCTTTTCAAGTTTAGGGGGCAAAATCAGCCTATAAGCAACCGGCCCAATTTATTCAGATATCTCGTACGGTCCGATGAATCTCGGACTTAACTTTCCTTTACAGCCAAATCTGAGTACCTTTTTCCAAGGTGAAACTTTTAAAAACACTTTATCACCGATCTGATACTCAATATCTTTACGTTTCAGATCCGCATACGATTTCTAAAGATCAGATGCCATTTTTAAATTGTCACGAATTTTTTTCACTTTCTGTTCTGCTTCTTTGACTAGATCAACCCCTAAAATCTTATTCTCACTAAGCTCGGTCCAAAACAGGGGTGTACGGCATCTTCGACCGTAGAGAGCTTCGCAATGTGCCATCTGAAGACTCGGTTGAAAACTGTTATTATACGCAAATTCAACCAAGGGCAAATACTTTCCCACGAATCGCTAAACTCGAGAATACAACATCTCAACATGTCCTCGAGTATCTAAATAACCCGTTCGGATCGACTGTCAGTCTGTGGATGGAATGCAGTGCTAAAATAGAGCTTAGTACCCAATGCCTCGTGTAATTTCTTCCAGAATCGCAAAGTAAATCGGGGATCTCGGTCTGAAACAATAGAAGTCGGCACTCCATGCAATCGTACAATCTGGGAGACGTATATTTCCGCTAACTTATCAAGTGAGAAATCCGTACGAACCGGGATGAAATGAGCTGACTTTGTTAGTCTATCAACAATAACCCAAATGGAGTCTTTCTTGCTCGGTGTTAGCGGCAATCCGGACATAAAGTCCATTGTAACTCGATCCCACTTCCACTCAGGTATTAGGATCGGTTGAAGTAATCCCGAAGGCACTTGATGTTCCCCTTTTACTTGTTGACATACTAGGCACTTAGATACGAAATTAGAGATGTCTCGTTTTATACCGTGCCACCAATATTGCCTTTTCAAATCATTATACATTTCTGTGCTGCCCGGATGAACCGATATTCGGCTATTATGGGCTTCATTCAAAATTATTGAAATGAGCTCCAAATTTCTCGAAATACATACACTATCCTTGAACCTCAAATAATCATTATCGTCGACCTAAACTCTAAATTCACACTAGAATCACACTGAACTCGTTTAGCAACTAAATCATTTTCGACTTTCTGAGCTTCACAAATTTGTTGAAGTAACACGGGTCTTGCTTTTAATTCGGCAATCAACACATTGTCTACCGACAACGATAATTTCACGTTCATAGCTCGTAAGAAATATAGAGATTTTCGGCTAAGAGCATCAGTAACTACATTAGCTTTTCTCGGGTGATAATCAATAGTAAGCTCGTAGTCTTTGAGCAATTCTAGCCACCGCCTTTGTCTCAAATTTAAATCTCTTTGAGTCATCAGATACTTAAGACTTTTGTGATCGGAGAAGATGTGACATTTTTCACTGAACAGGTAGTGACGCCAAATCTTCAAAGCGAAAATGATAGCGGCTAGCTCAAGATCATGAGTCAGATACTTCCGCTCATGAGACTTCAACTGTCTCAAAGCGTAAGCGACAACTCGACCTTCTTGCATCAAAACACAACCTAATCCGTTAAAGATGTGTCACTATAAACTACAAACTCTTTACCGGATTCTGGCTGAACTAACACTGGAGCTTCCGTCAAAAGGGCTTTTAGCTGATCGAAACTTTGCTGACACTTATCAGACCACTCGAACTTGACGTCTTTTTGTAGCAGTTTCGTCAAAGGCGTCGCAATCATCGAAGATCCTTTAACGAATCGTCGATAATATCCAGCAAGCCTTAAGAAGCTTCGAATCTAGGAAACATTTCTAGGGGGTTTCCAATCTAGAGTAGCTGAAATTTTGTTCGAATCAACTCGAATACCCGAGGCTGACACTATATGTCCCAAAAAACTGACCTCACGCAACCAGAACTCGCACTTACTAAATTTCGCATACAATTGATTATCTCGTAAAGTCTGAAGCACAAGTCTCAAATGCACGGCATGCTCGATTTCATCGCGAGAGTAAACCAAGATATCATCGATGAATACCACTACGAAACGGTCCAAATATGGCTTAAACACTCGATTCATTAAATCCATGAAAACTGCAGGGGCATTAGTGAGCCCGAACAACATCACTAAGAATTAGTAGTGTCCGTATCTCGTTCTGAATGCAGTCTTGGGAACGTCGGAATCTCTAACTCTCAACTGGTAGTAACTAGATCGTAAATCAATCTTCAAAAACACTGAAGCTCCTTTCAATTGATCAAACAGATCGTCAATTCGTGGCAATGGATACTTATTCTTTACGGTGGCTTTATTCAGTTCTCTGTAGTCAATACACATTCTCATAGTTCCGTCTTTCTTTTTCACAAACAAAACTGGCGCACCCCAGGGTGAGAAACTCGGTCGTGCGAAACCTCTGTCTGTCAACTCTTGCAGCTGAGATTTCAATTCTCTTAACTCGGTAGGTGCAATACGGTACGGGGCAATCGAAATTAGAGTCGTACCCGGAACCAACTCTATACCAAACTTGACCTCTCTAACAGGCGGTAATCCCGGCAATTCCTCGAGAAACACATCCGAATACTCTCTAATCATAGGTACTATCTCAAGTCCTCATTTGGACACTTTATCGTATAGCACATAGGCTAGATATGCTTCATAGCCCCTTTTCACGTACTTCTGAGCTGACATGGAAGTGATTACGGTAGGTAGCTCGTTTAAATCAGTGGATTCAATTCAGATTATTTCATTATTAGAACATCGCAAATCAATAGTCTTTCACTTGCAATTCACTATCGCATCATGCACAGTCAGCCAATCCATTCCAAGAATAATATCGAATTCATCAAAGCGCAAAAGCATCAGATCGGCCGAAAAATAGGAATCTCGAACCATTAGGGGACATTTCTTACATACTTTATCAACCAGAACACAACGACCCAAAGGATTCGACACTCAAATTATGAACTCAGTAGACTCAACCGGAAGAGTCTTACTGGAAGCTAGAGTTTCACATATATAAGAATGGGTTGAACCGGGATCAATCAGGGCAATAACATCAGTGTTAAAGAGTGTGAAAGTACCGGTAATAACATCTAGAGAAGAAGCCTCCTCACGGGCACGAACAGCATAGGCTCTGGTAGGTGCTCGAGCCTCTGATCTGACTGCAGTGTCTCGAGTCCCTCTCTGATTGCCACTAGCATTTCCCTCACGCCTTGGTGGTCTACCTCGTGTTGCTGTGCTGCTAGGTCTCTGACTCGAATCATTATTCTGTTCATCCCATTTTGGACAATCTTTAATGAAATGCTCAGCGGACCCACACTTGTAACAGGAGCGGTCATGGAATCTACAACTTCCTGAATGCCATTTGCCACAGTATTTACATTCGGATCTATCCCCACATTCATTGCCTACACTGGCAATTGAAGTAGCTCGTGAACTCACAGGTGGTCGATGATGATCTCGTCTCGAAAAACTCGAAATATTTTTGGATCGGCCCAATTCATCTCTGATTTTCTTAGACGATTGCTGAATAGACTTTCCCACAGGTCTCTTACGGAACTCTTTACTACCATCTTCAGCCTTTCTCTTTTCGTTCCCGAGCTCTTTGGCCTTGCAAGCCCTTTCGACTAAAACGACGAACTCTTTGATTTCCAAAATTCCCACCAGTAATCTGATGTATTCATTTAATCTGTCCTCAAAACGCTTGCACATAATAGCTTCAGATGATACACACTCGCGAGCATATCGGCTAAGCTGTACAAATTCCTTCTCATATTCAGCTACTGACATCTGACCTTGCTTAAGCTCAAGAAATTCCTTTCGTTTCTGGTCGATGAATCTCTGACTGATGTATTTCTTGCGGAACTCAGTTTGGAAGAACTCCCAGGTGACCCGCTCTCTCGGAACAACAGAAACCAGAGTGTTCCACCAGTAGTATGCAGAGTCACGTAACAGAGATACTGCACATTTTAGACACTCCTCAGGTGTACCTGATAACTCATCGAATACTCGGATAGTGTTATCGAGCCAAAACTCGACCCATTTAGCATCATCACTGGGTGTAACCTGGAACTCTTCAGCCCCATATTTTCTAATTTTGTCGACCGGGGGCCTACTCGACCTTACTGGATCAATCACAGAAGGGGCCACATAAGTTGGAAGTGGAGTATTTGGGGGCGGGGGTTGTGGAACAGCTGGATTAGTTCGAAGAAATTAAGTGAACCAATCATTCATCATCGTATAGAAAGCTTGTCTCGTGTCACCATCTTGATGACTAGTATTCGGGTGAGAATCATTCGGCGCTGTCCCTTGCACGGGAGCAGGCGCTACGCTCTTAACGTCATCCGCTACGGCTTGATCAGGTTCGGGATCCATTTCTATACAAAAATCACGTTTTAGCTGTCAGAAGTCATCACACTATCGTAATAACATATAATGGCATGTATAGCTAGATTCATAGGCGCAACGTTAGTCCGAGAATCGGCTAAACCGTAGCTTTGATACTAATAAAATGTAACACCCCGTCGCCGGAGGGTTAAGAGGTATTACGTGACAATCATTTAATTTCATACAACTTCACTCGTAGAAATCATACTTATATTATTTATGGATAGCGGCTCAAAAGTATATCAAATTTTCCAAATCAAAACTATACACATATAGACCTAACAATCATACACCACCGACACAACCCGATTTTGACACTCATGAACCGATTAAAAGATCAATACCATCTCTTTTGCACATAACATGTTCATTACTATTCATAAGGTAAATATCAAAGTTTGGTCACTTTCAACAATCTATTGGCTAGGCCGAATACCTATGTACATGCACAACATCTAAATAAACCAAATCTTAATGCAAGTATTTACTAATACATCATTCTTCAGTGCGACACTTATAATTAGAAGTTTGACTTAAACAAATGGTCATTCTCAAATCTTAAGACAAATGGTGCTAAGATGTCATCAATCGAATTACACATGCTTCCATGGAAAAATGACTACCTTTGCAAATTAAAGCTCAAAATGATTCTACTCATGCTTCTAAGTTCATATTATCGAATTCAATTCAGCAAATTTGTATAGACTCCTTTCAACCTCTATATGTATGCACTTACCGAAAGGTCACACTAATTTCCTAAATTTAACATTCAATTATCACGTTCCCATTCAAGGCCTATATGCTTTTCAAACAACAAGTCTCAAACACATGACACATTAATATCATTAACTAATTTCTCAAAATTTTCACATTCATTCAAATCGCCATTATCAAACTAAATTCTTGATATAATAATAAGCAATTCTTGGAAAAAGCCATTTTCGCATGGCTATGGTTAATTACATAATCAAAACGATAATTACTTAACATCAAAAATCAAGTCTATACATGCCATTATCAAGGTTAGATACTAAGAGTATCGAAATAGTCTTAGATAGTGCGGACAACTTAGGCTTGTGGTTCCCGAAGCCGTAGCAGCGAACGAGACCTAAAAATGAACAAATTAAAGGCAACAGAGTAAGCATTTATGTGCTTAGTAAGTTTCAAATAACTAGCTCTATTGAATTCAATACATAGAGATCAATATGCTTAAATTCTTCTCTTGACTGAATCTAACAACCTAAGTATATACTATCATTATTTCTCATACACGGCATTTAAGCTTTACAAAACCCTAGTTTCATTTCATGGAAATAATTCCATTTCATCCATCAAACATCAACTCTTAATCAAATGCATACATTTATGCTTATACACATGTTTACATGCTCATCTCACCTCACATTCTTGATCCCATATGTAACACCCTACACCCCCGTCCGTCGCCGGAATAGGGTATTAAGGCATTACTTAACTAGATACATCCTACCGAGGTTCGTAGATACAAAGCTAGACGTGAGTTCATTGAGTTCTAAAGTTGAATATGAAACTTATAGGTCGGTTCGGCAGAACATTATAACTCATTAAAATCATTCTATAAGCAAGTTAGCAAATCTCTACTTTGTGGCTACTAACAAAATGGCTAAATCGAACAATTTAATTAGCAAACATCATAGAAGAAAAGTCATTGCATATTGGGTACTAACTAAATATCATGCCACAACATCGAATCGTACGAGAATCATTTCAACACATATAATCAAACTTAAAGACTAAGCAAGCCATTTTCGCATGGCTAGAAATATTTACAACTCAAAATGAAGTTTGATTCAACCGAAGGAAAATAGCCTATACATGCCATTGACCCAAAATAACCATCAAAAGTACCAAAATAACAGCGATAGTGTTGGTGATTAAGGCTTCAATCCCCGAGTCCGTAGCTTCCAAAAGAGATCTATAAAACAGAGGAAACAAGGCAAACGGAGTAAGCATTACAATGCTTAGTAAGTTTTAAGCGGTGTCACAGATAAAACATTCAATCCTAAAATAGTTATTCGTAACTATGTTTCCCTCTTCCTTTGGGTAAGTCACCCTTTTTCCAACATATACATTCACATTACATATGAAAATGGAGGGCTTTCACTCGTAGTAAGTTCACGTAAACATATACATGTCTCATTAATTCACATAACATTTCACATAGGCCAATTGTACTTAGACTATATTAATAATCTCATTTCATAAACACATATGAAATCATATAACGACCTTAATATTTGGCCCAAAAATCCAGCTAGCATGTAAGCCAAAGGTACATACCTGTATAACTTAACACTTTCAGCGCAATTCATTAGCGTTCGTTACCTTGAAGACCAGTAGTCTTAGGTTTTTCTCGCATCATCTTCGAGATCTCTATCTCGGGTAATTTCTATACATAGCCGTCGGGTCTTTTCCCCGGATATAATCTCCGCATATAGCCTTCGGGTCTTAACCCGGACATCATCTCTGCATATAGCCTTCGGGTCTTAACCCGGACATAGTCTCCACATATAGTCGGCGGGAATTAATCTCGGATTCACATTACAAATTCTCATACACATATATATTCACATGTAGCCAAGTTTCACATAGCAAGATTTCATTTGCAATTCAATCAATTCATGTGCATACCAACATGTAACATGCTTCTCGACTTTATATCATAATTATACATATAATTCAAACTTATACACATATACTCTTCTTTTCTAAACTTTCGGCCCAATGATCAAACATACATAGGCAAATGCATTTCAAAGCTCAATTTCGGTCCTTTTCTATATGAGCCATTCGGCCATATAACAAACATGAATAAGGCTTCTTTCTCAATGGAACATCGTTCAAATATCAGCATGTATATCATGGCATTTTAACTTAAATACCAAATTCGATTACTCAAAACTTACCTTGAACTTCCCCGATAATTTACGAGTTGGCTATTCGACCACTTTGGCCTTCCCTTTATCCGAACTCGTCCCTCTATGCTCTTGAGCTAAATAAAACATTTAATTTTTATTAATCCTTATTCAAGCATCTCAATGGATCATTTTCACTTATAGTCAAATAATACATGCATATTTTTCTCATTGCAAACACATACACACATTCGATCATTTCACATACATATCATAAGTCTCAACAAGCTGATTTTCTGAGCAGCATTCAATAATTTACTCATAACTGGAGTTACGAAACTCCAATTGAAGTGCCGTTAATTTTGTATGAAAATAGACTCATTTATCTTCCATCCATAAAAATTTCATAATTTTTAGTTTGGCCAATCAATACCAGAATTTTCTCAAAGTTTCCCTATTTCACTGTTTGAGTAAACTGACCACTCTATACTACGAACCAAATTTCTCCTTGTACAGAATTACAAATATGTCCTTACTTATTTCATTCGAAACTAGACTCATTAAGGAGTCTAAGCATATAAATTTTGTCTCATAACAATTTTTATACCATTTATAGTGATTTTCCAAAAACAGAGCAGGGGACTTCAAAGTCAATCTGACACTGTCTCACTCTACTCTAAAAATCTATTTATCAAAAATTCCTTTTCTTGCAAAGTTTATTTTATAAGAAACTAGACTCATTAAGCTTCAATTACACAATTTATTCAGCCTCTAATTCAACTCGTACAATTTATGGTGATTTTTTCAAAACACGTTACTGCTGCTGTACCAAGCAGATTTTATACCAAATTCACTCTTTAGTGTTCTTATGCACATGCTTAAAACATAGCAATTCCTAAGGCACCATTTAGAGTAGTCATTGACCTTAACACAATGTACATATTTCATGTTCATTTTAACCATTATACCACTCTTAAGACACCAATTATCAAAACAAACATCAAAGATTGTAAGCACATGGCCGAATAGGTCATTTCTTTAACCAAGAAGCTCCCACAAGCATAAATTGACCAATTAGTTTTATTACTCTTTCTAATGTATACACACTAAGGCCATTCGGCCATATCCAAGCATGGTCCTTTATTCAATCCATCACATCCTAATCAATCAAATTAACATATACTAAGTTCATGTACAATCTTTCCCATAGCCGAATACTTAGTGAAATTATGAGCAATGTTCATCAAGCTCATTTTACAAAATATGTGTCACAATTTGCATAATCAATTTATCAAATTCAAGATCAAAATACAATCAAAAGCACAGCAACTCAATCATTCAAAGAACCGAAGGTCCCTTAGGCTTTAATCCTCTCTAAAATTTTAATCTTACTAATTTGAACTCACAAATCCAACTCTTATGAATTTTAACATCATAGAGTCTATTAACAAGCTTTAACAAGCTCTTAAATGCAAAACAAAACTCCCTAACCACAACTTGACAAGGCCGAATGCCCTCATCCTCAATGCTCAAGAAATTTTTCACTTTAAACAAAGGAGAGGACCCTAAGACAAGCTCAAACAACACCCATATTCCATTATTAAACACAAGCATTAGGGAAAGCACAATTTCTCCACCTTTACTCACATGGCCGAACATCACATCTTGTCTATCACACAAGGATTTTATGTTATGAAGCTCAAATTCCCTTAGAAATCACCTTCAAAACAAGGAAAATCTAACAAAACATCACCCAAGAAGACATGCACCATGGCCGATTTTCCCCATGGCACAACCAACTCAAATTTCATTCAAAACAAAGCAAATAACTTAGCATCCATCTTTATTTCACCAAATTTCAAAAGCAAAAATCATGAACATACCTCCAATTTGCCTAAGTGGTGACCAAATCAACTAGGAAGAATTTCCACTCTCCTTCACTTGAGGTTCGGCTATGGTGAAGAGAAGAAGATGAACTTTTTTTTTTTTTCAACAATCCTTATTTTATTTGTTGCATCAATTAAATTTTATGACAACTAATTTCCCTTTTTTTTTTATTTCTATTATTATTAATTAGCCACAAACAAAATACAAAATGACAAACTAGGTCATCATTACCATCCACTATCATAAAAGTGGGTAATTTGACATGCAAGTCCCCTATTTTGCATGCATGCATTTATTAGTCATCACACATCTAGGTAGTTTACCTTCAAAGTTCACAACTAAGTCCTTTTTAATGAAATTTAAATTTATAACTCTAAATTGGCACACCAAACATGTCACACATGAATTAACACATATTATAGGCATCTAAATGAACATTAAATATATTTTATGCCTCGGTTTTGTAGTCCCGAAACCATATTCCGACTAGGGTCATTTTAAGGCTGTCACACCATACGCTCATTTTCTCGAACATATCCTACTATATTTCCATGGAATCACATTTCGTACATAATAGTTAGGCCATAGACCTTTACGTCCTTTTAACAAATTTTCGAGCATTAAATTACATATGAATGTTCTCAACATTCAAATGAATCTAATTCACAAGTCAGCATGTGATACATACCTGGATGTCTTAGGATAATATGAGCATTTGTTTAGATTACTACGGCCAATCATAACTATATATTTCCCAGCATGGATGCCTGCGGGTCCTTGCCTAGATGTAATTCTAGATCGTAGTCTAAGGACCTTAGTCCACTATAAACCCAGCATACCACCTGCGGACCTTAGTCCGCTATAAACTCAGCATATAGCCTGCGGACCTTAGTCCGGTATAAACTCAGCAGACAGCCTGCGGACCTTTGTCCGGCATAAACTCAGCATACAGCCTGCGGAGCTTAGTCTAGTATAAACTTAGCATACAGCCTGTGGACCTTAGTCTGGTATAAACTCAGCAATCGACAAACAGTTTTATTCACATAAAGTCTCATTAGTATATCATAAATTTCGTTCCACTTCTAAATTTCATAACCACAATCTAAGAACGCATAACCAACTAAATTCTCATATCCATTTGGCTAGGAAACATAAACACATTGCATTTGTCTCATAACTTCATTTCATTAATAACGACAAGTCAAGACTTATCAACTACACTTATATAATATGATTTCATCAATTCATATACAAGTTTCATTATTCGAAGACTTACCTCACTTATATCTAAACGATTGTGAACAGCTACTCAACCACTTTCTCTTTCCCCCTATCCGACTTCGAACCTCTTTGCTCTTGAGCTTGATTACAAGTTATGTTTGTGTAATTAATAACTTACATTAGCCAACTTTTAAACTTCATATTAGCATATAACATATATCCACTATATAATTTATTAAACCGAAATGGTTCCCATGTCTACAAATTAATATTAAAGCTTTAAGTTCAATTCTCTAGCTCCATTCGGCAACCTAGGACTAGCTCCACCAATTATTAAACTTGTTAATTTAATCATGGAATAAAAACTAAATCCCGTGAACCCTCACAACCAATTCATTCCTTCCCTAAAAAAAAATATGGCCGAATGCTAACCTTATCCCAAGCCTTTGCTTCATTCCCAAATTTGACATATTGAGATTCACTAAACAACATTTCAAATCTAAATTTTACATTCCATTCTTAACATAACTAACAAGGCCGAATCTCACAAAGTCTTTGCATTCATTTTCAATACAAAATTTCCTAGTTTCAAGCTTAATTTCACAACCATAAAAATATTTTTTTTTTACAAATCCAATGATCAACCTAAATGCATTTTATGCCAATGCCGAATGTTAAATTCAAAAAACCATGGCATACATGGCTCAAATTTAAAATTTTAACTCAAGGTTTTAAAATTTCATGGATTTTACCATCAAAGAGTCTAACTAATCATCATTCAATTTCTTAGCATCAAACTTCAACCATTTTCAACATTTCCTAGCTATAGCCGAATGCCCATGAGCCACCAAGTCAAAAATTCACATATGGGTTGTATTAAGGAACTATTAATCAACTACATTTCACAAATTCAAAAGAAATTATCATGAAACCTCACATTTATTCTTCAAAAGAGTAGCCGAATGCCCACACTTATCCTCCATTCTCTTTACTTTGAGTTTCGGCAATGGTGAAAGAAAAAAATGAGCATTCAACTTGGCATTTTCACTTTTCTTTCTATTTTCTATTTTCCTTCTTTTATTTAATGCATTATAATTTATTTTCTTATAAAACAATGAATATAAAAATATTTAAACATCATCATTACCGTCCACTAAAGTGGAATTGGGTAGATTGACATGCAAATACACTTCTTTGTAATTCATACTATTTAGCCATTATGATTTTGCCTATTAGATTTTTAAAGTTCAACAATTAAGCCCTCTTTAAGCAATTAGTCACTTTGAAGATCAAATTTCCACACAAATTTTTAGTTATACTAACTCTCATATCAAACACACAAATCAAGATATCAAATAAATTTTCTGACTCGGTTTAGTGGTTCTGAAACCACTTCTCCTATTAGGGTCATTTTAGGGCTGTCACAAGAATACCCAGGTTTTTGCACACGGACAAAGACACGGGCGTGTGCTCGACCTTGTGAAAACCCCTATAGGTTCGAATTGAAAAATAATTTTGCATGGGCTGGGGACATGGGTGTCTGCGACCACTCGGCATGCCCACACGGGCGTGTCCCTGTGCCACACAGGCGTGTGCCTTGTTTTGAGTAAAAACTTTCTAAGTGTCTAAAAGGTTCCGGTTTGGTTCCAGTTCGTACCCGATGTATCTTAGGAGCCTCTAGGCCCATAATAAGAACGTTATGAAAAAGAATGAAAAAGTTTTAAATTTATGTGGTAATCATGTGACGAGATCGAATGATTGTGTGAGTGTAAGTATGGTAATGCCTCATACCCTAATCTGATGATAGATGTGGGTGAAGGGTGTTACAGGTACAAAGCTACATTTTAGCACCCCGTTTCACCTACAGACGGATGGTCAATCCAAGCGAGTTATACAGATACTTAGGATATGTTGCAGTATTGCATTCTTGAGTTTGAAGGTAGTTGGTAGAAATATCTACCACTGATTGAAGTTTCTTGTAATAATATCTCTCAATCGAGTATTAAAATGACATCGTACAAAGCTCTTTACAGACGTAAATGTCAAACATTGTAGTATTGGACTGATCTTAGCGAGAATAAGATTCACGGGGTCGACTTGATTATAGAAACAAAAGAAAAAGTGAAAGTAATCTGCGATTGTTTGAAACCAGCTTCAGATCGACAGAAGTCGTACGTGGATTTAAAACGGAAAGACATTGAATTTTAGATCAGGGATAAAGTGTTTTTGAAAGTGTCGACATGAAAATAGATATTTCAATTTGGTCGAAAAGGGAAATTGAGTCATAATTCATTGGACTGTATGAAATTATCGAGCGTGTTGGGCTAGTAGCATATCAACTAACTTTACCGTATGAACTAGAAAAGATACATGATGTGTTTCACATATTCATGCTTCGACGATACCGATTCGATCCTTCACATGTCATTTCCTGGACTAAGGTTGAAATTAAGTCTAATATGTCATAGGTTGAAGAACCAATTCGAATTTTAGCTCATGAGATAAAAGAGCTGAGAAATAAAAGAATCGCATTAGTGAAAGTACTATGGCATCGGCATGGGGTTGAAGAAGCTACGTGGGAACCTGAGGATGCTATGAGAAGGCAATATCCCAACCTACTCATTGGTAAGATTTTTGGGGACGAAAATCCCTCAAGGGAGAGAGTTGTAACAGCTCAGTTTTAGCTAAATCGAAACAGTGGTTTTGGAACCACAAATCCAATGTTAGAAAATTATTTTTATTATTATTTTCGGTGTTTACAGCATGTTATTTGATATATGGGAAAATTTCGTGAGCTAATTTTATCGATTGGATGGTTAATTTGATAAAAGGACTAAATCGCATAAAATGCAAAAGTTGCATTCTACTTGTTAAAAGTAATTAATTGCTATGAAATTAAAATATGGAGGTCCTTATGTTGTAAATGGACCATTGGTTGTGTAAGTGGACATAAATGACCATCCATTATATGTTTTTATATTCTTTTATTAAATGTTAAAATGGTAAATCATGAAATAAGTTAATTAAAATAAACAAAACAAAATTTTGTTCATCATTTTCTCATCTTTTTCAACTGAAAATAAGGAAAAGCTAGGGCTTGAAAGCTTAAAACCATTTAGCACTTTGGAAGCTCAATTAGGCAGGCAATTTTGCTCGATTTTTGATGATTTTTGTGTTTTTGTAATCGTTGCATCTCGTACTAGCTAGCCCAGGGACTATTTTCAGATTTGTAAAAGATTATGTGAGTTTTCATTGATGAATACTTGAGTTATTTGATGGGTTTTGATGAAATATGAAACTTTGAAGATAGATATACATGTTTAGTAAAGTGATTTTTAGTAAAATTGCAAAATAGGGATTAATTTGTGAGATGATGAAAATGTGTGGCTAAACGTGTGAAATATTGATAAATTTTGGCTATTATGGAACTTATAGAACTTAGGCTAGCTTTGGTTTAATTGAAATTGTGTGAAATTGCGTTTTTATGAAATAAGGACTAAAGTGCAAAAATGTGAAACTTTAGGGGCTAATGTGTAAAAATGACCAAATGTGTATTTATGGACTAAATTGAATGAATATGTAATTGAATAAGTTAAATTTTAATATATTTAGATCAAGCAAAAAGGAATTCGAAAATAGATCAGGGGAAAGGTAAAATTATCGAGTAATAGACTAATTTCGTCATTTTCACAACAGAGGTAAGTTCGTATGCTAATAAATGCTGTTTAATTGTGTTATAAATGCTTTATTGTTGTCAAATTAAATTGAAATGCTGGTTGGATATGAATATGAACAACAATCGATAGAGATACGTTAGTTGAGAAATCCCGGTTGAACCGTAGGAATAGTTAGGATACAAATGTCATGACATTAGGGTTATCGAGATGAGATTATGTGTAAGACCATGTCTGGGACATGGCACGGATCCGGGATTCATGTAAGACCATAGCTAGGCTATTGGCATTGATATGAGATCACATGTAAGACCATATCTTAGATATGGCATTGCTATTGTGTATACGAGACTCTCGAGTATCCAAATGTATTTCGAATGGTTTAACGGGTAAAGACAGGATGGGGATAAAATTACAAATGATCTAAGTGTTAAAGGTACATATGAAGTTTATATGAAAATGGAAAGAAGTATCAAGTAGCAATTTATATGTATTTATGTGGTAAACATATAAAAGGTTTGTGATTGAAATATGAAATAGCATATTATGCTTATTTTTGCTTGGTTGATTAAATAGTATATATTTGTTATGATAAGCTTATTTTCATACGAGCTATCTAAGCTTTAAAGCTTACTTCATGTTATTTTTCTATGTTTTATAGTGAATCAAAGTTAGCTTGGATCCAGGAGTTTTCGGGAACATCTTCGCACTATCAAATATCTAAGTTGGTACTTTTGAAGTTGTATGGCATGTATGGGCTATATGTGATATTTTGGTTGTGAATATAGCCATGAGATTTGGCTTGTAAATGATGTTAATGTTGATGTGTGTTTGGTAATTTGAAATGGCTTGATAATGGCTATGGTTTGATGTATATAATGAATTTGCAAGTGGTATGTTTTGATGTGATTGAGGTTGAGTCATTTTGGATGTTAAATTGTTAATTGAATGATGTGGATGAATGCTTAAGGATGGCATTGTTGTGGCACGAATTTATAGGTCAAGTTGGTAGCTAAATGTTATGTATTTGAATTGATAAATTGATTGAATTGAAGATGGAAATTTTGGTTATGAATTAGTGAGTTATAAGTTAGCATATACTTGTATGAACTAAGGTTATGATCATGTTGTTTTGGTACATGTTTGAGTAAGTTAAATGGTTGAAATGGTATAGTATGATTTATGCATGAATTGGGTATGGAATGATATAATTTAGTTGCCTATTTGTACTTAGAAATGGTACCATTTATGCTATTGTAGGTATGTGCAATTTGGGTGAGAAATGTGGCTTTAAACTAGCCTATTTTTGTCCACAATACTGAGCACACGGGCGTGTGGCTCGACCGTGTGTGACACATGGCCTTGTTACACGGTCATGTATCCCCTAAAGCTAAATTAAAAACCAAGTCAGTGAGTTACACGACCTAGACACAGGGGTGTGTGGTCAGCCATGTGACCTAAGTCAGTATACCCTCCAACTTTCACATGGCCAGGCACACGGTGCAGTCAGCAACGTGGTGTAAGTCAGTATGTATGCCCTGTTTCCACAGCTTGTGACACGGGTGTGTCCATAGTCGTGTGAGGCACATGGCCTGTTCATAGGGCATGTGGCCCCTGTATGCATGAAAGTTTTCTAAGTTTTTAAAATTTATATATGTGATCAGTTTAGTCCTGAACCTTCTCTAAAGCATGGTTAATGTCTTGTAGACCTTTATAAGGGACAATATGAATATGTTTGAATGATGTTTGATAATGTTTGATTATTGAATGCAGAATGTGTGCTTAATGATGTGATTGGATTGGTAATACCTCGTAACCCTATTATGGCGATGGATATGGGTTAGGGGTGTTACAGACATTAAGGCCTCGAGGCAAATTGGAGAGATATGGAAATGTTGAGCTAAGCCCCACTCGCCGGGATATGTTGGTGTGATGAAGAGTATTTAGTTTTATGCTACACATATGAGATATGTTAGACTCTTTGAGTCATTGGTGTGATGGAGATTCATTTATCCAATGGGTGGTGATAGAGACCAATTTTATGTTTCCTAATCTCCAGGTGCCAAATTATCATTAAAAGGCTTATATATGACTTATGTTATGTGTAATTGTGTGTGAGAGTATATGCTATTTTTATGAATTAATGAAGCATGAACATGTCATTTTGATTCAACTAGTATATGGTTGTGAATGTTTTTAGTGTGCTCTTGCTTAACTTTTGATGTTATGTATGTTTTGTCATTATTCTGACAGTTATTGAGCTTGTTTAACCTCACACACTCCACATTAAAATCTTGTAGATAAGTAGCTTTTTCGGTGTAAGTGATGCGACCAAGGAAGTGATCTTAGCAAGGCAATATTTTTCGAGTAGGTGGTCTTTATTCTTTGAAAAATATGAGTAAAGGCAATGTGGGTTATAACTACCTTATTATTATGGATTTGAGATTAGGCTCTTGAGTTACCATAGTTGCTTCTAGACTTTGAATGAGGTTAATTTTGATGCTTTATACTCATATTCTTATTGCATTCTTTAGTTGCTTGATGAGTACATGTTTATATGGCTTATAGAATGGTTTGATGTTGATAGTGGGTTTGTTGAAGTGGTTAATGATTGCATGTTGAGTTAGAAAGTTGTTTGAGCATGAAATACATTTTTAACTTGTGGAACTTTAGTATTCTTGTATAAAGTATCGATACTCGGGACATGAATATCGATACCTCAAAGTTGGGACATTTTTAAAATTTGACAGTATCCAACTATGGTATCGATATCCATATACGAGTATTGATACTCGCGTCAAAAATATTGATAACCTTGCCAAGGTATCGATAAAATGTTTTTAACAGGATTTGGATAAGAGTTAGAATGGCATCGATATTTACATTAGTATCGATACCTTATTTTCAAAATATCGATACTTGTTATGTAGTATCAATACTTATGTTGTTCTATGTGATATAAATTAAATGAACCTTAATTACGGATTTAACATTTGTATTATTGTATGAATGTTTAACTAAATAGGTGTAACACCCCTAACCCATATCTGTCTCTAGACTAGGGTTAAAAGGCATTACCGAAAATTTCAGAACATTTCATAAACATAATCTATACATCATCAAATCATAGCAATACATACTCCCTAGTCCCTTGAAAAGGTTTACGAGACATTAAACATGCTTTAGAAAGGGGTCGGGACTAAACCGAACACATACAAAATTTTCTGAAATTTAAAAAATTTTTCAAAGTTACAAAGGTCACACGCCCGTGTGCCAGACTGTGTAAAATCTAGAGGGCATACTGACTTGGGTCACACGGCCAACCACATGCTCGTGTGCCAACCCGTGTGCCCTTTCGAAAAGGCCCACACGCCTGTGCATCTGGCCGTGTGCTAGGCCTTGCCAAACCTGTAGGGTATACTGACTTAAGCCACATGGCTTGCCACATGCCCGTGTGTGAGGCCATGTGGTGTGTTTAGGCTCAATTTGAATTGCTCGTCGAGCAACATGACAGAGACATACGCCCGTGTCCCTGCCTTTGTGGGCAAAAATAGGCCATTTGGAAGGCAAAATTGCCACCCTTAAGGGTCATCCTTACAAGTACAAAACCAAACATCATTCATAAAACATTTTCAGCCAAATTAAACATCAAAACATGCACCATTTATACTACAACATCACCATTCAATTTCATGCTCATTTTCCTTACCAAAACATAGCAATTCACATGCCAATTCCATGTACTAAAATCATACCAAAAACATCTGATTCATATCACATTTATATCAATATCAATTGATAGCAAAATCTTACCATTTCAAACATGAAACATACCATCTCATTCTCACCAAGACATACCAAAATGGTCATCCAAACAAGACCATATACATATATAAAAAATATACCATTTCTGAGTCGACGGATTCCGTTCCAAACATATTTTTCTAAGTCGATGGTTTCCGTTCCAAATTTAAAACTTTTCAAACTTTGCCTTTAAGTTCCTAATATGGGCTTACAAGGCCCAATTCGGGACAATTCTGAGTACTTAGAAAACTTTCAAGAAAAGTCACTGAAAACAAGGTACACACCCGTGTAGATGGGCAACATGCCCGTGTGGCCTCAAAACATGGCCATGCTAAAGACCCATGTAGCTCATACAGCCTAGGCATATAGGGACATGCCTGTGCCCTCTCCCATGTGGATTTATTTTCTAACATCGAACCTATAGGGGTTTTCACATGGCGTAACACATGCCCATGTCCTTAGCTCGTATCCCTCACACGGCCACAACACGCCCGTGTCTTAGCCCATGTGTGAAAACCTTGACATTCTGTTTCTAACGTCATCAACTCTTGAAGGTCACATGGCCAAGGCACACACACGTGTGCTAGGCCGTGTCTTTCACACAGTTGAGACACACGCCTGTGTCTCAGCCTATGTGGTTACTACTAGGAATTTAATTTTGCCAACTTAAGGTGCAGGGGACACACGACCTGACCATACACTTGTGGGGTGAACTGTGTGTCACACACGGCCTAGACACATGCCCGTGTGTCTACCCATATGGATAATATAAGGCTATCTGCCAAGCCTTTTGTAACACCCCAAACCTGGCCCAGACGTTATGGTCGTATTTGGTAGTGTCACATTGAAGTGTTTTGAAATCGTATTTCACTATAACTAGATTTGTGGTAATAAGGTTTGAAGAAAAGATCATTCTGTTACCCTTGATTAATCAGATTATGAAAGTAGTTTACTTTGGAAAAACATAATGATTGCAGAAGCTTTGTTTGAATTCTCGTTTGTTATGAAAACGTGGTTTTTGGAAAACAGATATCATTTTGTAAAACGTGCCCTATAGCTAACAGATTTTAAATGAAACAGATAAACCCAATATTTAAGAAAAATTAAATAGCGGCCTTATTACAAACCCAAAATAAATACCATAATTAAAGTAAATGAAAACCAAGAGCAATGTAAAAGCAAAGGTGGCTGCCTCCAAGTCCCACGCAGCACCGAACCGCCTATGCCTCGAAATTACCTGTACAGTAAAATAAAAGGGTGAGTATACGAATACTCAATGTGTAACCCCGACAATAACAATATAACAGAATCAGTCTGGCTAGAGCCTATTACAGTAGCATATCACAATCAGTGGGCCTAAGCCCATTACAGTAACAGTATAGCATGTAATTAGAATCCTACCCAACCATCCTCTACACTCCTTTTCCGTCCAACCCATCACTCCATGTTGGGATATAACCAACCTACCCAACCTTACTGTAACGCCCCGAAATTGGGCCTAGAAAAATGGGTCGTGTGGGCCCAATGGGCTTGTGGGCCCACACGGGTCGTTGTCTTTGGACTTATGAGAATTAATGGTCCGGCTGTGTCGTACATGTGGCTATAGAAAAATCTAGATTGGCGGGCCATACGAGCACGTGGGCCCCACTTGGGTTGCGTAATGGGCCCCTGGCCCATATTCACTGAATGATGTGTTGGTATGATGGGTGAGAGGTTTGGAAGTGTTGGAGAAGTCCTAGGTTCAAACCTGGGCCTTAGCAAAAATTGATGTTTTTCTCTTATGGGAGCCTTGACGTTAGTGGGTAGGCTTTAAGAATATTTTTGGTGAAAGCATGACACAAAAAGGAGTGTGGTGTAGTGGCAAATAGCGCCACTTAAGGGACAAGGAAGCAAGGGGGTCCAAGGTTCAAGTCTTGGCTCTTGTAATTTATTTTGGTTTTTCTTTTAAATAAATCTGGAAGCGAGTAGGCGGGCTTTAAAGATAAATGCATTGAACTTATGACACAAAGGAGCTTGTGTCGTAGTGGTGGTAGCGTGGCATGGTTATTGAGACGACTATGGTTCGAATCCCTTTGCACGTAAGGGTTGATTATTTTGCTAATACTTTAGTTTTTGGAGATTGATGGAGGATCCCACATCGGAAAGCTAGCATGGGAGTAGGCGAAAAGCTGGCTTTAAATAGAGCGATCTATAAAGAGAGTAAGCATACCCTGGTTGGCATTTGGGCATAGGAGTGTTCGGCGCATGGATTAACTCCAGATTCCTACCAGGTGTGTATTCCACTCTACTCTAGCTGTAGAGCGGCAAATGCCGAAATGCTGGTCACACGGCGATGGTAGCCACACGAGCGTGCGAGCGCACGTGTGGGAGCTTTGACGCGATAGTTAAGGCCATCATGAGTGTTCTTGTGGGTTTAGGTTGTTCGGGCCGCGATGGGCCGAAAGGGGCCATATGGGCCCAATGGGCTTACAGGCCTAATTGGATAAGTTGTTCGATTGTATAGTAAATATTGGACTAGACTTGGTGAATCTCATATCTGTGGCTAGATTTGGGCTAAAAGGGTCACACAAGCGTGTAGGCCCATTAGGGCTGAGAATGGGCCCTAGGCCTATTTGCATTATTATTTCTGTTTAGAATGCTTTAGTTTACCAAATTATTGAAATACCCTCGACTTGTAAAATTACCATTTTACCCCTGATCTGTAAAATTACCATTTTACCCCTGATCTGTAAAATTACCATTTTACCCTTGATTTGTAAACTTACTATTTTACCTCTGATTTGTAAAATTACCTTTTTACCCCTGATTTGTAAAATTACCATTTTGCCCCTGATTTATAAAATTACCATTTTACCCCTGATTTGTAAAATTACCGTTCTACCCCTGATTTGTAAAATTTCCATTTTACCCTTGATTTGTGAAGTTATCGAAATACCCCTGTAGGGTAGAGTTACCAAAATACCCCTTTAGGGTAGAATTACTGAAATACCCCTGTAGGGTAGAATTACCAAAATACCCCTGTGGGGTAGGATGACCGAGATACCCCTGTGAGGTAAAATTTCCAGTTTGCCCTAGGGTGTTAAATGATTGTTTTGCCCTTACGGGCAAGTGACTGACTTGGACTGTGTGTCTGACGGATTTGATTGTGAATATATGTTGGTGACATGAATGACTTGACTGTGATTGTTTGATTCAAATATGGGCATAACATTCTGCATACATGACATGTTGCATAGGATTTGGGAAGTATTGATAGAGGAAGCGTGGCCTCGCCACATATATCTGTTCTGGTAGCCTCGCCACATATATATGTTCTGGTGGCTTCGCTACAATATCTGTATCTGGTGACTCTGTCACAATATCAGGCAGCCTCGCTGCAAATTCTGTGGTGTATAGCGGATGAGTGGGTCGAGTAGTCTCCCCACATGGTGTGTTGGCTGGTACAGGTGGTGTGCAGCTATTGGATGGGTTGAGTAGTCTCCCCACATATTTTGGGCTTTGCATTCATGATTGTTATGGGCCTATGGGCCGTACTGCTATCTGAAAGGGGCTAAGGCCCAGTTTACTGTTATCTGAATAGGGCTTCTGCCCAGATATTACTATGACTGGTTAGGGGTTAGGCCCAGTGGGCTTGAGCTAACTTGGGCTTTGGATGGGCTTCTTTGCACACTGATTCTGATTCTGTTAATTGTTTCTGATTCTGTAATTAATTCTGATTCTGTTAATTGATTCTGATTTTGATTCTGTTAATTGATTCTGATACCGACTCTGATTTTGTTTCTAATTTTATTATTGATTCTGATTCTGATTTTGATACTGATAATGACTCTGATTCTGATTCTGATAATAGTTCTGGTTCAGATAATGTCTCGAATTTTGTAATGGGCTAAGGCCCAATTGATATGGAAACTGTGGTAGGGCAAACTTTTAAATTCTTTTACATGACTGACTGATCGTATTGGTAGTAGGGGATTACACACTGAGTTTTCGTAAACTCACCCCGTTTATTAACCTTTCAGGTAATCCCTAGCCTTGGATGGATTGGAGCTGCGAGGGACTCGGAGAAGGCCACACACTGCTTATGTTTCTGTTTTGATTATTTACTCTCCAGTACTTTATTTTGGGTTTGGTTTGTAATAAGGCCTTTTATAATTTCTGGATTTTTATTTTAAGGTTTTTATTTACTTTGAATTATATCTACTAGAGGTGAATTACGGTTTTCCAAAATGTTAATTGTTTTCGAACACTACATCTTTCGCAACAAACTAAATTAAGCTTTCGTAACAAAAAAGGTTTTAAAGGTAATAATGTTTTTTAAAATAAAAAAAAGGGGATTAACTTTTAGTTGACCATGTTTTTAAAGTAAACAAATGCAAGTTTTAGTTGGCAACAAGTTTTAAACAAGAATGGGTTTCAATGAAAACATGGTTTTTGAAAAACACTTCAATGTGACACACTAGACTTGGCCGTAGCGTCTAGGCCAGGTTTGGGGTGTTACATTTACACTCCACAGTGTAGTACCGATGTAGCACTATCGATAAAATGCAGCTGTGCTGCCAGAATATTAGGCTAGAAGCCAATACAGTGTAGTACCGATGTGGCGCTATCGATAAAAATGCAGCAGGGCTGCCAGAACAGTATACTCCCTCCATAAACATATACCCAACCCCCAAGCAATGCAACATACTCAGTGTCATGCTATGTCATGTTACAAAATATCCACACATACAAAAAATATAAATAAAACAGAGCATGCATAATCATTCAAACATCATATAGGGTTAAAACGGACATTTTACCCATAAGGGGTATTTTGTTCATTTCGCCCTTAGGGGCATTTCATTCATTTATCAATGTGGGCCTAAGTATGTGAAGGCCCATCAGTTGGCCCACGGTCGCCTAGCAACACATGCGATCATATCAGTACAGAAACTTGTCTATGGGCTGAGGCCCATTAAGCCGGCCCTTGTGGGCCCACATAGTCATGTGGCCCACCGAGCCCAGATTTGGCCTAAGCCAAGCGCTACAATAATCGAGTTGATAATACACATCTGTTTACAAATTTCCACCCATGCGGGCCCACAGGCTCATTGGGCCCACTCGGCCCATTTTGGCCCAACACCCCCGAAATCACTCATGGCGATCATTTTGCGATGTAGGCCCATACTCCACGTGCTCAATCGATCACATGCGCGTTTGCACGCCCATGTGGCCAAAAGCCCATCCTTCACCCATGTGGCCAAAAGCCCATCCTTCAGCTTTTAGCTGGTTGACAATCAAAGCAGTGTATATGGTTACACACCTTATCACGTAGAGTACTAAATAATCCTGAGCGCCGCCACCTAAATTAAACATAACACACAGTTAAACCACTTATCCAAAGAATTAAGGAAATTCTAATCCAAACACTTAGCCAAAGGATTTGCTATCACTTGCCTTCACTAGAGTGATCAACAACGATTTGCCTAGTCAAACCGTAGTTTGACGCAGTCACCCTTCTGCATCCCGGTAGAAAGTCTGTAATTGCCGACACTCTACGTCGCTTGAACTTGGGAGTAAAAACTGCAAGTGCACTTCCAGTAGATACTCTTCCATGACCTCCCTTGATTATCACTTGCCTCCATGATATATATATTCCAAAAGCCACAATCCTTATTCGGCCACTACCAAAAGGCAACATTCAACATTTAACGCTTTTAGAAACCGAGCATCTAAAATCACCATAAGGGTACGCGTAATCTTTCAAATAACATAATCAACATTTGCAATTAAGTACTTACCCAAAACTAAAGAACGTTCACAATGGAAAGGCTTTGAGTCTTGGCCGCTTAATCAATATCGAAATCAAGAATTGAGAAAAAGAACAGTACAATCGGTTCAAAAAGGAGTAGAAGAGAAAAAAATTGACTACAATCAATATCACTACTTAGTCGAATACCTGAAGTGACATACATCTTATTAGACCCCATCACTTAAGAAAACATGCCTTACAATCCCAATACATACCTATAAAGCATTCGGCTAACAACACTTACCCACGATTCGATCGATAAACTACTAGCAAGATTCGGCTAGCATAGAAGAGCAATAGGTTTGAGAGGAACGAACAAAAGACATAGAGTAGTCAAGGAATAGTGGCTCGACTATAGAGTAGAGATAGGAATCAATGGATTCACTCAAAGTTCAACTAAATCAATAAAAGAAAAAGGCAAAGCTTGAGAAGGATAATTAATGAATATTCGGTTTTCAAAGAGAAAGAAGCATTCGGCTATATGGAGAATTGAAAGGAGTAGAAAGAGTCGATGGGAACCAAGTCTAAAGGTGCATTTGACTTTTGCAAAAATCCAAAGAGAAGACAAGGTGCTTGAAAGGAATAAGAAAGAATGTATACGTTAGTTCAAACGAATGGAGTGGAGATGAATTTGATTAGGATTCAAAAGAATGGAAAAGAAAAATACCAAGAGCGGAGAAAAAAAATTGACATAAATGATTTTTGTGTTGAGCAGTGAAAATAGAGCCTTTCGGTCAATGCTAAGAAAACAAAAAGGAAAGAAATCCTTCTACCTCCACAAATGCTGAAATATCCTAGCCTGAATCACCTAAACTAGGCAACAAAATCACCTTTAACCGAAGGGACCAACAAAGTCCCACATTCGACCGATTCTTTCCACAAACAAGCCTTTATTAGCAGCTTGATTTATGCCAGCCTTCAATCCAAATTTCAATCAATGTCCCTTCCCACCAATTAACTTGTTTCACCGAATAGTAGCCTTCCATTCAAATTCCCATCGCTTGACGAGGTCAGCACTTACCATATTCAGCCAGCCTCAATTCTTCATGCACGAGTAGCAAAAGTCAAACCTCATTAGTGCAAGGGGGAGCTCAAACTCTAGACCTCACCATCGTCACTGCGCCTCACAAACACGCTGCTTGCCACTGCACCGCGACTCTTCTTATGCTATAATTCGGTCACAACAGATTATAAGTCTTACATGCTAAGGCCACGGTTTATTCAATAGTAGAAATGAAAACCTTGCCTAACATGGGATTTGAACCTACTCCTTTCCAAATGCCTAACATGCCATTTGCCACTCTTCCACAGTCTCTTTTTGTGTCGTAAATCACTCTCAAATAACCATAAGATTTAAACGCCATCTTTCATGCCCATATATGTGAAAATAAAAATTATGCTAAGGCTAGGACTTGAACCTTGGATCACTCCTTGCTACCCAACGCTCCTAGCCACCAGACCACCTTCTTCTATACGTAAAGCTTTAATCACAAAATATTTATAAACCATTCCATGTAACGCCAACTCCACATAATGAAAAAAACTAAAATTTTCGTTAAAGTTCTGGTTTGAACCCAGGACTTCTCAGACATCCCCAAGCACTCCAAATCACTTAACCAACAAACCAAACATGAAATTGCGAAATTTTTTTTCTTAACCAACAAAAATCCAAATTTCTCCGATATACGAAGCCCATTTCTCCTAAGCCCAAAATTCGTGGCGTTACACCTTTTGCCACCCTGAAACAAGATCATGTGTATACCAATACATAGCATGGCATTAATACTCAACCAAATAATCATAATTAGACATCCACATGTCAACACATGACCAATCCAACCATACACCAATGCTACTACCCCTCGTGCACTTGCTCATCCATGCTATTTTGCATATTTATGAAAAGTAACATCATTTGCATATATCAATAATGATTATTAGCCATTGTCCATGGCCTTATACAAAATGAGTCAATTCTATGACAAACCAACACCTTTGGCTTCAAAACAATATGAGACTTAACAAATGACTAAGCCTCTATACATGCCATTACTCAAAATATTAAAACTAACTATACCAAGTGCTTCAGTTGATAATGTGATCTATGCCTCTGACGTTCTTTGATCCATGAGCTAATTAGGCAGCACTATAAGGAAATGGAAAGGAAAAGGAATAAGCACAAAGCTTAGTAAGTTGTAGGTAAATAAATAATAACAATTTACCATGCCTCCACATAATCACAACATATCATAAATTGCACATGAACCACAAATGGTTATAAACATGACTTACTCATTTTCATCCCTTACTAATCATACAATATAAGTTGAGCTCACATTTCATACATTTCATGTAGTTACCTGCAACACCCCAAACCCAGCCTAGAAGTTAGGCCCAAATCTGGCGTGTCACATTGAAGTGTTTTTCGAAAACCTTGTTTTCATTAAAAACCCTTCTTATTTATAATTTGTTGCCAGCTAAACTTGTGTTTGTTTATTTTCAAATTGTGGTTTATTAAAAAGTTGATCACTTAAAAATGCTGTTAATTTCATTGTAAATCTCTTTGAGTTGCAGAAGCTAGTTTAAAGTAAAGAAGTTTAAAACGTATGTTTTTGAAAACACAAATTGGTTTGAAAACTCATTTTATCCTAATCTAGCAATTATAAATAAGAAATCAAAACCCAATTAGAAGTTAAAATCTTTAAATGGCCTTATTACAAGAATTTAAAACCCAAATATATAAATATTTAGAAGTAAATAATCAAAACAAAAAGCATAAGTAGCGTGTAGTCCTTTTTCGAGTCCCTCGTAGCACTAAACCGCCTAACGCTGGGGATTACCTGAAAAGGTTAAAAGCGGGGTGAGTTTATGAAAACTCAGTGTGTAATCCACTTACTAAAATAATAGTCAGTGAACAGAAACAAAACTAGTTTGGGCCTGAGCCATTTAACAGAAACCGTACAGTTTAGCTTAGAGCATAAGTAGGCCAAAGCCCAATACAAATCATTTGGGTCTCAGCCCATAACTGAATCAAATGGGCCTAGCCCATGCCAGAATCAAATGGGCCTAGCCCATGCCAGAATCAACTGGGCCTAGCCCAAATCAGAATCAACTGGGCCTAGCCCATATCAGAAGCAGAGCATAAATGAATTATGTATGATGCATGCAAACCCATCCAATAAGCACACCACTCTGTCCAACCTTGCACAGTCTGTGGGGATATAATCAACCCACCCATCCAACACACCAAGCTTAGCACCTATTGCGGCACTAACTCAACAGAATGGCTAAAAGCCGTAAACAGAATGGTTATAAACCGTAAGCAGGATGGCACGGATCCATAATCAGGATGGCACAGAGCCATAATCATATGCGTGGCACAAAGCCATCGAAAACGGGTCTATAATCAGCACAAAGCTATCGATATCGGCACAGAGCCTTCGGCAATGGCACAAAGCCCATAACTACAGCACAAAGCACACAAGAACGGCACGAAGCCCATAATATCGATACGAAGCCCACAACAATGGCTCGAAGCCCATAATAACGGCACACAGCCTTCGGTAACATGATCGGCACTCAGCCATCAATCGGTCCACAGTTGTCTCAGGTGATCCGTGCGACCTTATCAATTTAGTACGAATATACAGCTCTTAAGCCGTCGATGGATCCACAGTTGTCACGCAACCATAAGATCCTAACAGATCAGATTTTCCTCCGTACAAAATCCCAACCCATGCAACATGTCATGTATGCAGAATGTCATGCTCATATTCGAATCATACAATCACAGTCACGTCATTCATATCACAAACATATATTCACAGTCAAACTAGCCTAATCATAACACAAGTCAGTCATTTACCCACGAAGGGCAAAATAATCATTTTACACCTTAGGGGCAAAATGGTCATTTTACCCCACAGGGATATTTCGGTAATCCTACCCTACAGGCGTATTTTGGTAATTTTACAAATCAGGGGTATTTTAATAATTTTATAAATTTAGGGTATTTTAGTAATTTTACAAACCGAGCGTATTTCGATAATTTTATAAATCAGGGGTATTTTGGTAATCTTACAAATTAGGGGTATTTTGGTAATTTTACAATCGGGGGGTATTTCAATAATTTTACAAACCGAGGGTATTTCAGTAATTTTACAGTCGGGGGTATTTAAGTAATTTTACAAACTAGAGGTATTTTAGTAATTTTACAAACTAGGGGTATTTCAGTAATTTTACAAATCGGGGGTATTTTGATAATTTTACAATTAGGGGTATTTCAATAATTTTACAAATCAGAGGTATTTTGGTAATTTTACAATCGAGGGTATTTCGATAATTTTACGATCGAGTGTATTTCGGTAATTTCGTAAATTAGGGGTCTTTCTGTAATTTTATAAACAAGGCGTATTTTTGTAATTTTGTCAATCCCTTAAAAGGTCTACAGTTGCCTCAAGCAACTCAAGTATTCTAAATAGAGATAACGCTGCGAATGGGCCTAAGGCCCGTTCTTGGCCCAAGTGGGCCTACACGCTTGTGTGGCCCTTTTTGCCCAAATCTAGCCACAAATATGAGATTCACATAGTCTAGTCCAATATTTACTACACAACCATACAATTTGACCGATTGGCCCATAGGCCCATTGGGCCCACATGGCCCAAAGCAGCCTAAACCCACAAGAATACTCATGATGGTCTCAACTATCACGTCAAAGCTCCCACACATGCGCTCGCACACTCGTGTGGCTACCATCGCTGTGTGACTAGCATTTCGGCATTCCGACATTTGCCGTCCTACAGCTATAGTAGGGTGAAATACACACCTGATAGGTATCTAAAGTTAATCTGCGCTCTGAACCCTGTTATGCCCAGAAGCCAACATTAATCGCACCCTTGACTCCCCAAGGGGTATGTTGATCAACTACGGTCACCACCACCATGACCCAACGGCATACAGATCAACGAATGATCCAACGCCTAACCCAAACGAACATGCCGCAACGCGAAAAGGATAAACCAAGAAAGGTATGCTTGCTCTCCTCATGGTTTGCTCTATTTAAAGTCAGCTTCTCACCTATTCTCATGTTAGCTTCTCGATGTGGGATTCTCCATCAATCATCCAAAACCAACTCATTAGCAAAATAACCAACCTTTGCGTGCAAAGGGATTCGAACCAAAGTCCTCTTGATAGCCATGCCATGCCACCACCACTAGGACACGAGCTCCTTTGTGTCATAAGTCCAACACATTTAACTTTAAAGCCCACCTACTCGCTTTCAGATTTATTTAAAAGAGAAACCAAAATAAATTGTAAGAACCAAGACTTGAACCTTGGACCTCTTGCTTCCTCTATGGCGTCACGTCCTTGCCACTAGACCACATCTTCTTTTGTGTCTTATTTTAGCCCCTTTTATTTATAAGTTAGCCTAATTAAGCTCAGGGTTCCCTTAAGGCCAAAACCAAGACTTTTCCTATACCCAAGCTTGAACCCAAAACTTCATAAAAACCCTCTAACATTCCAAAATCACTAACCCAATAATTCTAACTTGCAAATTGAGCCGATGTCTTACACTCAAGAATTTTAAACGCACCCAAGCCCAAGGCCTAATTCTTCTAGGCCCAAAATTCGGGGCATTACAACTCTACCCCTTAAGGAAATATTTTGATATTAGCAACGCATCGAAACAAAACACACCTGAGTTAAAAAGGGATCGTGCAATCACGAACCCGATGCTCAAAAGATCCACATCTGAGACATGCTCCTGCCTTCCTCCGGCATTCACCTGGTTGACGCCTTTTGCAGTGCTCATAAGTCAGAAAGTTTGGGCGTGTCTTAACACGTTTCACAAAACAAGCCTCCTGCTTCAACAGACTACGATTTCTCTTCTTCTTACACTCCAAGCACCTAGCCTGAAGTGTTTCATCATCCGCATTAATTGAACACCTCTTCCAACACTTTCCTTACTAACTTGGTCAGTGCCTCAGGGTTATCAGCACTAAGCTCAGGGTTATCAACACCCAAAGTTAGCGAACTTTCTTACTGTCCGAATCCATTAAGATGCTAGCTAAGAATCTTCATTTGCAAAGCATGCAGACTAAATACAAAAAATCTAATTTTAAGTACAGTCTATATCTAAAGAAACTTACGGATTCAGTATCGGAGACTCGGTAAACCACACTTTCAGGAAAACATTCAGTAAAACATTCCAAATACTTCAAATCTTTTTGAAACTGTTCTTTTAGAAATTTAGATTTAAAAGCCCCATCCACCGCCGAGTTTTACAACTCGGGCTCTGATACCACAAAATATAACACCCCAAACCCAACCTAGAAGTTAGACCCGAGTCTGGAGTGTCAAATTGAAGGGAGAATCATAAAGACTGGTGTAGTTGACAAACTTTGAAAACATTTGATTGTTCGAGGTTTACAACAATATTTACAAAGCGACTTCCATTTCCAAAACTAGTCTTGCTAAATGAGTACTTTAGCTTAAAATGAGGTTCATTTGAAAATTTGTGTATTTGTAGGGTTGAAATCAAAACCTTAAATTATTATTATAAGTGAAAACCAAGTTGTGGAAGCTTATAAAAATTCGTAGTTTGCAGAAACCTGTTGATTTGAAAGCAGTTAATGTTTTTGGAAAACCGAGTTCTACTTAAGCAGATATAAAATGTAATAACTAAATATCCCAAATTGAAACCAAAATTTAAGAGAGGCCTTATTACAAACCCATCCAAAATAAAAGTACTTGAAATTAATTAAACAAACAAGAAGCATAAACAACGTGTGGCCATCTTTGAGTCCCTAGCAGGACCGATCCTCCTAAGGCTGTGGATTACCTGAGAAAAATAAAAATGGGGTGAGTTTACGAAAACTCAATGTGTAATCCCCTAATTATACAATAAAACAAACTGGGCCTAAGCCCTGCACAGAAACAGTCTTGGCCCAAGCCCTAACCAGTAACAATCTGGGCCGTAGCCCCTTAAAGTATCAAAATATAGTGGGCCTAGCCCATGTCGGTATCAATCTGGGCCATAGCCCATTATGAAATCTCTTGGGTCTCAGCTCATTCACACTATTAGGCCCACATCAATACAGTTGGGCCCATTACAATACAGTTTCATATGAATAATGCATGTTAACCCCATCCAACCTTACACTTCCTGTGGGGAATAAATCACCCAAGCCATCCCTACACTTACAGTGTTAGCACTGGCTGCGGCACTAACCAGAATCCGAGCAATGCTGCTAATATCAGAATATGTGGCACAGCCACCAGTACGGTTTCTTCCTCCATAACAAATATCCCAACCCCATGCAGTACACCATGTATGTGAAACGTCATGCCCATAAATAATCATACAAATCATAGTCGCAATAGTCTAATCACAATCATACATTCTCAGTCAAACATAGTCAAATCAACATGTTCCTGCAAACTACGAATTTTTATAAGCTTTCGCAACTTACTTGGTTTTCACTTCTAATAACAATTTAAGGTTTTGATTTCAACTCTACAAATACACAAATTTTCAAATGAACCTCGTTTTAAACTAAAGTACTCATTTAGCAAGATTTGTTTTGGAAATGGAAATCACTTTGTAAATACTATTGTAAACCTCAAACAATCAAATGATTTCAAAGTTTGTCAACTACACCAGTTTTTACGATTCTCCCTTCAATGTGACACGCTAGACTCAGGTCTAACTTCTAGGCCAAGTTTGGGGTGTTTCAGTACTGTACCACTCACAATATCATCATAATATTTCTCATTCTTGGCACAAACGTTAAATTTCCCGTTGAATCATTTAGAATACGAAAGGATAGTCAATAAGCCTCAAACATAGGGTATTATGCCGAAGCCATGTCCCAGACATGGTCTTACTCTGCCTCTCCTCGATTCGTGCTAATGCCATATCCCAGACATGGTCTTACACTAGCACATATCAAAGTCGATGTCATGTCCCAAACATGGTCTTACACTGGCTCACATATCGAGGTCGATGCCGTGTTCTAGACATGGTCTTACACTAGCACTCGTATCAATGCTGATGCCATATCCCAAACATGGTCTTACACTAGCTCGCACATATCGGTGTCATTGCCATGTCCCAGACATGGCCTTATACTGACACATAACGAGGTCGATGCCATGTCCTAGACATGGTCTTACACTAGCTCTCGTATGACCTTAGTGTCATAGCATGAATATCCAATCTATTCCTACAGTTCAACCGGGAGTTTATCACATTAAACCTCATCATGTATTACTCATAATCACATTTAAACAATTTTATGCCAAATCAATAATCTCATGCATAATATCGAAAAGTTACATTATTTACATACAACTTACCTCGGTATAAAAAATATAGACGGCTAGTCTGTTTTAATCCTCTAGCTTGGTTTTCCCCTAGTCTAGGTCCAGATTTCGTATTTCTTGATCTAAAATTATAAAATTCACTAATTCAATCAACACATTAATTAAGACATTCTAAATTCACATTTTCGCAAAATGACCATTTTACCCCTAAACTTTCACAAAATTCTAATTTTACCCCTAGACTCATAAAACAAATTTTATCAAATTTTCACATAAACCAAGCCTAGCCGAATTCTTTTCACTCTTATGGAAGCCCACAATTCCAATTATTTCCTACATTTACTACACAATTTACAACCTTTACAAAAAGGTCCATTTTAGGTGTTTTCCATGAACACCACTTCCCAAAAGTTGTTTATTTAACAACCAAGATTCATTTTCTTCCACAAAATTTTAGCAAACAACATAAACACTTTCATGGTAAAACCCTAGACTCTCAACCATTGTGCAAAATAGTCCACTCAATAGCTAGCTCAGGCGACAAGGGTTCCAAAAATGTAAAAATCATCAAGAAAGACCATCAAATTGACTTTCCTACAAGAGAGCTTAATGGCTGAAAGTTTCAAGCTTCAAAACCCCCTTAGTTTGCTGATAAATTCGATGGAGAAGAAGGTGAAAAGAAATGAAACCTTTTTGTTTTATTTTATTATAAATCTAGTCAAAATAAACCACCAAAATTTCACCTAATTTTGACTTTTCTAATTCACTTGTTCCCCATGGCCGGCCACCTCTTTAATAAAGGTCTATTTTCTCTTTAAAGACCCCCAATTATGGTTCTCTAGCTATTTAGCACTTTTTTCTAGTAAAATAAAACTTTTTCCCTTTATACAATTAAGTCATTTTTGGCAATTAAGCTCACAATCGCTAAAATTAATTCACCAAAATTTTCATGCACCCATATAATCACGCGATAACACATAAAATAATATTAGAAATAATTTCTTTGACCTCAAATTTGTGGTCTCGAAACCACTATTCTGACTAAGCCTAAAACTGGGTTTTTACAATTTCTCTTCATAAAATTCATACCCAAAATTAAACCATAATTTCAACCATTATCAAGCCATATTACATGGCAAGATATATACAGTTTAAAACATATCCAAACTTTTCTAGCCTATACATGCCATACTTTAGTATATAAATTTTCAAAAGGTACCAAAATGTAGTTTGATAGTATGGTGATGATCCACAACGATCCCTGAGCTTCCAACAGCTCCGATAATCTATGAAACAAATGAAAACACATACAAAGTAAGCTTACAAAAGCTTAGTAAGCCATATACAAATAAACTTAACATCAAATCAATTTTACAACATTTTATACATGTAATTTCATAGCCAAATACTTACTCAAACCTCTTAATTCACATGTTCATAATTCACTTTCACATAAAGCATATTTTCTCATACATATATCACATATCCTCAAATGCACATATACCTACCTTTCATTCTCAAACCTCGTATACATTTGAAACGTATTTGAATCAGATATTCATTCATTTCTCGGAATGCCCGTTGAGCCGTTCGAAACTAGTAAGGATACTCAGATAATTCGGAAAGCTCATATAATGCCATATCCCAGATATGGTCTTACATGTTATCAAATATCGATGCCACTATCCCAGATAGGGTCTTACAGGAATCATATACGATGTTGATGTCCTAGACATGGTCTTACACGTAATCTCTAGTCGATGCCAACATCTGAGACGTCGTCTTACAGATAACACATCTCGGAATCCTAATTCATGACATATGTATCCTATACTATTCCTGTGGTTCGTACGGGGATTTTAGATGCATATCTTTGTCGATATTTTCTCAGATTCAATAATTCAACTTCGCAATTTCATACATTTCCACAACAATCAACATATATAATTCAATTGAAATACATTTATTTGCATATGAACTTACCTCGTATAGATACAAACGGACTGAATCGACCACTAGACCACTTTCGACTTCCCCCAATCTAATTTTGTTTTCTTTTGTTCTTGATCTATATAAATTCAATTTTCACTCATTTATTCACCAAAACATTCAATTCAATCCATAAACATATATTTTGGCCTTTTTACAAAATAGCCCTCATACTTTCATACTTTTGCGTTTTAGTCCCTATTTCATAAAATTACAAAATATACATAATTTCTTTATACACATGCTTGGTCGAATATTCATATAGTTCATATACGCCCATATCTTTCATTTATTTCACATTTTAACCCTTCAATAACTCATTTTCACAAATTAGTCCATAATAAGCAAAATCATCAAAAATCTCAATACAAAACATGTTTATCTAACACCAAGTTTTCATATTTCACCATTAAGCATCACATATCTCACAAAATCAACAATGGCATAACTCAAAATCATCAAAAATTTTATAAATCATGACATGAGCTAGCTAAAACACATAGCAACGATCTCAAAAACATAGAAATTATCAAAACTGAACAAAACTCATACGTTGATTAAGCAAATTCTTAGCCGAACCCTAGGAAGCTTTTAATCTTTCTTTTTCTTCCAATTTTCGGCAAAGATGAGCAATAATGGCCTTAATTTTCATGTTTGTTTTATTTAATCTTAATTAATATATCATTTACCATTTTGTCCATTATTATAAAACATATAAAACATATTCATTAAGGTCATTAATGTCCACTTACTAAATCAATGGCATAATCACATTATAAGTACCTCATAATTATTAAGACATAAAAATTAGGCACCTTTATCAAATGTAATGCAACTTTTGCATTTTCTGTGATTAGATCCTTTCAGTAAATCAACCACACAAACAATAAAATTTTCACACGAAACTTTCACACATATCATATAACACGCTTTAAACATGAAAAATAATATTAAAATATTTTTTGACTCGAATTTGTGCTCCCAAAATCACTGTTCCAACTGGGGTCTAAACCAGACTGTTATAACTCTCCCCCCTTAGGGATTTTTGTCCCCGATAATCTTACCATTGAATAAGTTTGGATATTTCTCTCTCATAGCATACCCGGGTTCTCACGTAGCTTCTTCAACCCAGTGTTGATGCAATAACACTTTCACTAGTGGAATTTTCTTATTTCGCAATTCTTTAACCTTACAACCCAAAATACGGATCGGTTCTTCTTTATAAGTCATATTAGACCGAACCTCTATCTCAAACAGAGAAATCACATACGAGGGGTCGGATCTATATCGTTGAAGCATCGATACATAAAATACATTGTGAATCTTTTCTAGCTCAGGTGGCAATAACAATTTATATGCAACTGGCCCAATACGCTCGATACTCTCATATGGTCTGATGAACCTCGGATTCAATTTGCCTTTTCTGCTGAATTGAAGTATTTTCTTCCATGGAGATACTTTTAAAAACACTTTGTCACCGATCCCAAATTCAATATCTTTTCGTTTCAAGTCTGCGTATGATTTTTGACGATCGGAATCTACTTTCAAACTATCACAGATCATGTTTACTTTCTGCTTAGTCTCTTTTACCAAATCAATCCTGTGAATCTTATTCTCGCTAAGCTCTGTCCAATAAAATGGTGTTTGGCATTTTCTACCATAAAAGGCCTCGTACGGTGCCATTCTAATGCTTAACTGAAAACTATTATTATACGTGAATTCAATAATGGCAAATACTATTCCTACGTTCCTTCAGACTCAACAATGCAACATCTTAACATATCCTCGAGTATCTAAATTGTAACGCCCCAAATTTTAGGGTTTTGAATTTTTGCTTAACTGGGCAATTGCATGGTTATGTGTGCTGGATTGATGTTTTGGGTGTGTCTAGGGGGCCTTTGGAAGGCCTAGGTTAAAGCCTAACTCATGGAAAAATTTTAATTTTTGGGCTTAGGGGAGTATGGATGTTTGTTCTTAGGGCTTAAGAATTGTTGTTGGGGTTTTGTGGCACAAATTAACATGTGACGGACTGGCTTGAGGCATCTTTGGCAAGGGGGAGCAAGGTTGTGGCATCATTAGCAAGGGAATCCAGGGTTCAAATCCCCTTGCAAGCAAAAGGTTGTTATTTTTGTTATGAGTGGGCGGCAAGAGTTGGAATGAGGGCAAACTCTATCAAGTTGGTTGTTGACTTGGTAAGAGATAAGGTTGATGAGTAAAGCTTGTTAGCTAAATTCAAAGGTGAGTAAATCAAGGAGCAAGTCGAAAAGAAAATTTAGGGATTGAGGTGTGAGGGAAGAGTTGGCTGAAATTGGGGAACCTTGGGGTGCAAATTCGTCTAATATGGTAAGGGTGAGTCATTTCAGCAATTTGTGTGAATGCTTGATGCCGAATTCCTTCCATTAGCTTTCGGGTTTTTGCTTTATGGGCGTTTCGTGCATTTTTAGGATTAGGGTGTGCTTTGGGTGCCGAATTACCTTAGAGAAAATCTTCTTTCTTTTCATCATTGTTACTCTACTGACTTGACATCTTTGTTCACAATTTCCTCTCTAAATCGAAAGTCCTCTCTATACTTTTTCCACTTCTTTGCTTTCTTTTCTCCTCTCCGTTTTGCTATTTCACCTTGGCTGAATCCTTCATGCCTCTCTTCTAACTCCCTAGTCGAAACTCAAACCCCTTTTCCCATATCATCTTATGCTATTCACTCTAAAAATCGAATCTTAAGTTGCCATTACCGTTCGCATATCTTCTTCTTTTCTCTTTGAAACCTTTTGTTCATTCTTTGTTTTAACTATATTTGAATCAATTTCTCTACCTAGATCCCCTTTTCCTTTTTGTATTTCGATTAACTTGCAATAGTACTGGGTCGGGGCTAGTGAACGACTGCTCCTAGATTCTAACAAATTGGTCAAACAGATTCTTGGGTAAGTACTTCTCGTCGTAGATTTCGGCTTTTGTTATTAGGGCTTTTCTCTTTATTAAAGTTTCGATTGGGGAGGTTAATACTCCTTTAACCCTTATATATTGGTTAGATTTATCCATAATTGTAGGTGCCTAGATCTATCGTCATACAATCAAATACTGGGGGTACGCGTTAGTCGCAAGAGATAGTAGACAAGCGGAGCGGTGGTACGTAATCATTGAACAAATACTTGAGTATGGTTTTCTCTATACTTTGGCTAAAGTATTAATTAATGTTGTTATAACTGAATAGTTGGAATCGTAAAAATCAAGTGGGTAACGACACTCCCTAATAGCATAGATTGGCAAAAGTCGAAAAGCTGAAATGCCAAAATGCTGGTATTTTGAGGCCTTATGAGCGTGCGAGCACTTGTGGACCAGTCTGAACCCACGAACTGTGGGCAATATATTGTGAAGGTCATTGTACATGTTCTCGTGCACTTGGGCTGTTCTGGGCCTCGAAGGGCCGGAATGGGCTCAGTAGTCCTACAGGCCCATATAGGGTAAGTTATGCGGTAAATGATATCTGGTACGTTAGATGTTAAGATCTATGATATTGTGCATAAGATTGGACTGAGCGGGCCATACGAGCGTGTGGGCCCACCCAGGCTCATTAGGGGTGTTGGGGTCGTAAGCCTCACTTGAACATTTAGACCTCTTAAGTCACTTGAAGTAATGTTAGACCTGCTAGAAGGTCGTATTAGGTGCCAAGACACTGAGGCTTAGTAAAATGACCAAAATACCCTGAAAGGTAAAATTACCCTTTTACCCCTAGCTATTGAAAGACTATTATACCCCTAGAAGTAAGTTGTTTGATATGTGTATGACTTTATCTGTAACTGTTAATCTGTATGCATGTTATATGTAGCACTATTAGTCTGCATGGGGTTGGGTTAAAATTGGAGGAAGTTCTGTAAAGTGGCACTGCCACTTATTCTATTTAGTGGCTTAGCCACGTAATTTGTCCTGGTGGCTCTGCCACGATTTCTGATTTTAGCTACATGATTGCGAACTGGTGTATGGGCTAGGTGGGTTGAGTTATTCCCCACATGGTGTGATGGGCTAGTACGGGTTGTGTGATGGGCTAGATTGGGTTAGGTTTTGCATATTGTTCTGTTTTATATCTGTAATGGACCAAGGCCCATTCTGTTACTGAATAGGGCCAAGGCCCATATTAATCTGTATCTGAATAGGTTTGTTCTGTAAGTCTAATCTTTGTTATTGGTTGGGGTAATTACACACTGAGTTTTCACAAACTCACCCTTTTATTTTTACACATGCAGGTAACCCCCAGCCTTAGAGGATTTAGAGCTGAGAGGGACTCGAGGTGGCCACGTAACTTTTGCTTCTGGACTTCGCTTTTACTTTAATTTTTATCATTATTTCAGTTTCGGTATTATTTTTTTAATAAGGCCATTATGGGTGTTTTATTTTGTTACACTAATATTTTGCTTTAAACCAATAGATTAGGATACTCAGGTTTTCAAAATTCATATCTAATGTTTTCAACTAATTCTCGCGTAATATTTCCAGATAGTATGATAACGGGATTCAACAAATGGAAATTTGCTTATACATACCAATCTAACATAAAAATAGTTTTTAATCTGATTTCGTTCAAAACTTCCAACTTTCTGGACCAAGCTTTGAAATTAGAAGGAAATGTATGTCAAAAAGTCTTATTTTGAATAAACCGTCCATGTGACACACTAGATTTTGTCATAATGTTTGGGCCGGGTTTGGGGTGTTACATGAATAATCTGCTCGGATTGACCATCCGTCTGTGGGGGAAAAGCAGTAGCAATTTCGTACCTAAAGCCTCTTACAGTTTGTGCCAAAACCGCAAAGTGAACCTCGGATGTCTATCTGACATAATAGATACTGGCACCCACTGCAATTTCACAATATCGGAAATGTATAACTCAGCTAACTTATCGAGCGAATAGTCCATTCTCACTGGAAAAAAAATGAGCTAATTTTGTTAATCTATCAACCACAACCTAGATTGCATCTTTTTTTTTTCAAAGACAGGGGCAATCTCGAAACAAAATCCATCGTTACTCTATCACATTTTCACTTAGGAATCATAATCGGCTGTAATAAACTGGATGGCACCAGATGTCAACTTTAACTTGCTGATAAATTAGACATTTCGAAATAAAATCTGAGATATCTCTTTTCATACCCAACTACCAGTAAAACTATTTCAAATTGTTATACATTTTCATGCTTCCCAGATGAACAGATAAATGCCTACTATGAGCTTCTTTCAAAATCATTTGAATCAACTCTGGATTTCTAAGAACACAACTTCAATCTCAAAATCTCAGACTATCATGAACATCAATCTAAAATTCTGAATTAGAGTTCGAATCACACTAAGCTCGTTTCACTAGCATTTCATTAATAACTTTCTAAGCATCACAAATCTACTGTAAAAACAATGGTCTCGCTTTTAACTCAGCTACAATCGAGCCATCATCAGATAGAGCCAACTAAGTATTCATCACACGTAGAGCTAATAAAGATTTCCAGCTTAAAGCATCAGCAACAACATTTGCTTTTCCTGGATGATAATCAATAACTAGCTCGTACTCTTTTAGTAGTTCTAATCATCTTCTCTGTCGCAGATTCAAATCTTTCTGAGACATCAGATATTTCAAACTATTATGAATCTCTTTACGTTAGATTATCATACGGCCCTGTTTCAGCTCAAGAAACTCTTTACGTTTCCTATCTATGAATCTCTAACTGATATATTTCTTCTAGAATTCGATTTGAAAGAAATCCCTTGTGATTCGTTCTCTTGGAATAATAGAGATCAAAGTTTTCCACCATTGGTAAGCTGCATCTCTCAACAAAGAAATGACACATTTAACACATTCATTAAGGGTACACGACATTTCATCAAACACTCTAATTGTATTCTCGAACCAATATTCAGCTCTCTCCAGCATCGTCATCATTAGTGGCCCTGAACTCTTCGGCCCTATGTTTTCTGATTTTACTGACGGGAGGCTTACTTAACTGAGTCAGAGTCACAACTTGAGGCATCACATGTAACACCCCTATCCCATAATCGTCGCTGGAATAGGTAAGGGGCATTACCAAACTTGTAACTCAGATCAGAACAATGTAACATCAAACATATAACATATAACATTATAATCCAATAGCTCTTCAATCATTTATAATCAAGTCATGCTATAAATAGACTTATAAAAATCTAATCATATCATAGGAACTAATTTGATATCATATAAAAGATGTATGAAAACGTATGAAAATTTTTAAAATAGGGTCACACGGCCGTGTGCCCAAGCCGTGTGCCTCACACGGGCACTAGACACGCCCATGTGTCCAAGCTGTATGAAAACAGGGCATACATACTGACTTTACCACACAGTTACCAGACACGCCCGTGTGTGTAGATCGTGTGTCATCCTGACTCGGCTACACAAGTACCAGACACGTCCATGTGTCCAGCCCGTGTCCTACACTAATTTAACTATCCAAAAATAGGGGTCACACGGTCGAAACACACGCCCGTGTGGTCTGGCCATGTGGCACGAAATAAGCTTGGTTTAAGCCATTTTCATACCACAAATGGTCAAGTACCTATAAGCATCATTTGCACAACCTTATACTAGCATAACTAAATAACCCAATCAGCTATCACAAGTCATGAAATGGACCATTTCATAATCAACCAACTCAATGATATATATAACACAAACATGTACCAACTATCTCATATCCATTTCAAGCCAAATATCTATCATTTATAACACATTTCCGTTCAACTCAAACTTGACATTATCCTACTAATTCAGTTAGGAAACTTACCATTTCTACTCAGCAACATTTAAGCCAATTCAAATCAAAGCTCAAACCTTATCCATCACAAAATGAACTTATCAAATGAAACTTTTATGCCAAATTAACCATTTTCAAACCAAGCTATATCACATACCTTGGACATAAACCAAAAGTCATACCATATTCAATAACATATGTGACCAAAATATTCAACTTATAAACTATCCTATAGTGCCATATTTACATTTTTTACAAAGTTCCAAATGTAACAGCCTGTTTTTAAGGTTAATCGAAACTGTAGTTTTGGGGCCACCAAATCTGATGAGTAGGTTTGTAAATATTATATTTAATATTTATGAGTTAATTGTGAGTTTAAAAAAAGGTTTTTGATATTGTGATTTTTGTTTTATAAGCAATTTATTAAGTTCAAGTGGTATGACCCTAAGGTTAAGTGGGTTTAGAAAATGAGGTATCGAGACCTCATTTCTATAAACCGAGTCGTAAATATTTTTATAAATATTTACAGAGTGGCAATAAGATGGTATAAAGTTTTGTTGAAAAATTTTATCGTTTTGATAGTTAATTAAGCAAAAAGAACTAAATCTTCACAGACTTGGTGCTAGAGATTCGAGGTGCCACTCTTCAGAAATCATATTTTAGCAAACCAAATTTTAGTAATACTAAATCCTTTGAATAAACTTTGTTTCCAAAGTAAAACCTTAAACTTTTATTAAAATACGTATATCTTGAAGGTGAAAAGGGTTTTGTTCAGAAATTTCTCAAAACTGATTTTCAAAATACCTTTTTGGGCCTTAATTTAAAATTGGAAGAAAACTTTTTGGACCCAATCTACAGCTGATTTGTTGTAACCGGGCTCTGATACCACTAAATGTAACACCCCAAACCCAGCCCAGACGTTATGACCAGATCTGGTGTGTCACATGGACAATGAATTACACCTCGTTCGTCTATTAATAAATTTAGGGTGACTTAGCAAAACCGTTTTATGTTTTGAGAAAAAAGAAGGTTATTTAATTTACAAAAACCTATCCACTATCAGTTTGAAGTTCACTTTTTAAGAGATCTAGTTAATGTTGTTATTATTATGTTATCTAATTATCACGTGAGGAATGTTTTGAAAACGTTGGTTAATTTTGAAATAAAAATCCGCGCAGACTTAATTTATCACTTTTAAATAGGTAATAAATAAATAAGTAAACCGAATAAAATAATTATCGAGCGGCCTTATTACAAATTAAAAACCCAAAACTACTGAATACTAAAATAGGTAACTTAAGAAAAGTAATAAAACCATAAAGCAGTCCACGTGGCCACTCCAAATCCCTCCAGCTCCAAGTCCCCTAAGGTTAGGGTTCAGCTGCATGGATGAAAAGGAAAGAGGGTGAGTTTGTGAAAACTCAGTGTGTAAGCTAACCCAACTAGAGTCCAGATCAGTACAAGCTCAACTGGGCCGAAGCCCTATTCAGGTACAGTGTTAATTGGGCCTTAGCCCTATCCCGAAAACAGTAATTACTGGGCCTTAGCCCAATTCAAAATATAGTGTGGGCCTTAGGCCCATTACAGTAACAAAGCAGTATTTTATGCATGGATGCAAACCCAAGCCCAATCCAGCCCTACACACCACCCGTACCAGCCCTATACACCATGTGGGGAATAACTCAACCCACCCAGCCCTACACACCACAGTCACAGCTTAGCTGCTTAATCAGATAACGTGGCCAAGCCACTAAAACAGTAAAACGAGGCAAGGCCTCTAATAGTATACTTTTCATTTCCACTTAGCACTTCCTCCATCAAAACCCAATCCCATGCAACAGTATATAATTATGACATGGCATACAGTGAACAGATATAATTTAGCATACAGATCAGTCAACTTAACCCTAGGGGGTAAAATGGTCTTTTTGCACCTAGGGGTAAAACAGTAATTTCCACCCTTAAAGGGGTATTTCAATAAATTTGCCAGTTTTTAGGGTTTCATGCTCATTACAGTTTGTTAACAGCCCTAACGTCATCCAAGCAACTTATTTGGTCCATTTTATTAATAAAGAGTCATCGGGCCCTAAAACCCCTAATGGCCTAACAGTGTTTAATGCCTACTATGGTCCACTAAGTCCAAATTTTACATCCATTTTTGCAGATTTAACAGTCAGACTACCAGAATATGCTTACTGCTCATTTTCACCCATATGGGCCCGTAAGCCCATTAGGCCCAAATTTGGGCCTTTGAGGCCCAATCCACCAACATGCACGAACACGTGCACACATCATTCTTACTATTTGCGATTACCAATTTTACCGATTCAAACTAACCCACGAGTGATCACACGCTTGCAAGCCCTCAAAATGCCAGAATTTTAGCATTTCGGCTTTTCAGCTTTTGCCGATCTAGTCTACTAGTGGGTGTCGATTACACACCTGTTTGCGTACTACGTCGAGATCAAGACCGAATTAGCCTACAATAATTTTAACTACACTGTTAACTAAAATCCAATGAAATCAATGAAATTGAGAACCTACCATATTCGGCCAACACCATCTAAAGCCCTTAATCACTTACCTTTGTCGAAATCTACAACTATATCTAAATCTAGATTGCTCCAACGGTCCTAGTCTCCAGTGCTCCTCGATAGATAGCCTCTTTTCCATACTAGATCACAAGAAAACTAAAAGAAAAAATTAATATCAATCTTAGCCAAAAATCAACAACCACCCTAAAGGGTTAGGGGTTTTCAACTTTTCTTGAATCACCAAGTTACGAAAGAAAGGGGTTTCGAGTACTTACCAACACTTAATTTTGCCAAAGAAGAGTCCCCAACTATCAGGCTAGCCTAGATCTATTGTAGATCTAATCAAAACGTGAGAAAAAGATTGATCTAAGTGGTTCGACTCTTGGAAACCCTCTAAAGTGTATGACAGTTTCGGTTTTGAAAGAAAAGGTAAAAGAAGTAGAAGGGTTTACAGAAGAAGAGGAGATGATCAATAGAGAGGGATAAGAGGTTTTGAGGTTTGGCTCTTGAAAGAGTAGCGATGAGAAGAAGAAGTTCGGCCAAAAGAGAAATCGGCAACTATGGATTCGGGTTCTGACTTTTGAAAGAAATCGGCTAACAAGGCTTTGAGAAAAGGGGTTAATTTAATCGGTGGAGCAAAGGTGAAGAAGAAAAGAAGAGAGTGAAGAGAGGAGATATATGCTTAATTCGGCTAAAGAAGAAAGATATGAGGGATTCGGCTTTAGGTAAATCAGCAAAGGAGACCACCCAATTTCAGGATTTTGGCTTTTAGAACAACAGGGAAAGAGGAGGGAAAAGAAGCAAAGTGAACTGAATGAGAAACACCACTTTAAACCTTACCTAATGGACACCAAAAACTTGCCCAAAACAAAACCCGAAAGGAACAAAAGAGGGGCATTTAGCACACTAAGACTACACTTGCTGAAAGTGCAAGTTCCAAAAGCCACTTGCCAAAATGTTCCTCCAAGACCCCCACAATCGGCCAACGCTTATTCCCTTTGAAAAATCCTAGATTGCTCCCCCTATCCCTCCTTGACTCAATCCCATGAGCACTTCAAACTCCTCCCAACAGAGGTTCACTTGGAGTCCACCACATGCCTTGCACATGCATTTAAAAAAGTAAATCAACACCTTTGTAATGCCCTGATTTCTGGGATTTTTTGGGATTTTTTCCATTTTGGTGTGAACTTAAACTTTTGTTGTCTGGTTATATAATTTATGCTTTGAGTAGGTTAGTGGGCCTTTAAAAGGCCCAAGCCTAAGTTAAAACCTGGTAGAATTTTTAAATTTTGGACTTAAAGAGAAGGGGTCTTGAGTATGTGCGCTTTTAAGAATATGTGGGTAAATTAAGACACAAGATGATCAGTGGTAGAGTGGCAATGTGGCACCACTTAAAGCCTAGGAAAGTGGCATGTAGAAGCTATGCAAGGGCCAAAGATCAAATCTCATGGTAAGTAGTGTGGCATTTTATTTTTATTGCATGTGCCAGGCATGTGTTGGACTCCAACTAAAACTCTAATGAGAAGATTTTGAGGTGCTCATGGGATTGAATCAGGAGGGATAAAGGGAGAGATTTTAGGAATTTCAAATGGGAACAAGTGATGGCCGAATGGGGGTCTCTTGGGAAGCAATCGGCTAGGGTCCCTAGTGATAGCAATTTTGGCATTTTTTATCGTGAGAGTGTGCTAAATTCTTGTTGCCTACCTTTCAGGTTTGTTTAGGGTCATTCTTTTAGGTTTTCTGAATAGGTATAGGGTTTGAGAGCCCCTTAATTCCATCTTTTTCTCCTCCCTTGTTCTAGAAGCTGAAACCGTGAGCACAAGTCACTTGTGCCGATTTGTCCATAACCAAACCCTCTCCTTTTTTCTCTCTATTTTCTTCTAGATTCGAATCCATCTCTTCTCTCTTTGTTCTCTTCTCTTCTTCTCCATCAATTAAAGTAAATACTCCTTTCTAAATCTTTGACTCCCTTCTAAATCCTTGGTAGTTAATTTCCCTAAAAGCCAAAACAGAAGTTGTGTTGTCATTTTCTCCCTTGACCGAACCCTATTCTTTTTTCAATCCACTTAGCCAAATCTCACCACTCCCATAACCCTTGTCGACATCTTCTCTTTTCCATTGCAACTTCTATCTTTCTCTTCTTCATTATACCAAAAGCTGAAACCTCGTTCATAGTGATTCAGGATCTAAACCTCTAAATCTATTCTCTATTCTCACTTTAAGTTAGACCTGTATCAGATCTAGATTAGAAAGGTGATTTGGGTTGATTCTTTGGCAAGAAGATCTACAGTAAGTTATTGAAACCCCCTTTCTATTCGTTATTTCAGGATTTAAGGAAAATCAAAAATCCCTAAACACTTTAGGGAGGCAGTCGATTTTTGTAAAGAGTAATGCTAGTCTTTTTATGTGGTTTTGTGTGAATTGTTCACGAAAGGGGCGGTCTAACAAGGAGTGTTCAAGGCTAGGACCATTGGAGCGACTAGATCTAGATCTAGTCATTACTTTCGGCAAAGGTGAGTATCCAAGGGCCTAAAGTGTTGATGGCCGAAAATGTAGTGGTTACATTGATTAACAATGATTCATAGTCTAATATCTTGAATGACCAATTGTAGGATAATCGCGTGGGGGATCTCGCTGTAGTAATCACAAATCAAGTGTGTAAACGAACACCCACTAGTAGACTAAGTCGGCAAAAGCCGAAAAGCCGAAATGTCGAAATTCCAACATTTCATGTAACATCCCAAAATAAGGCTTGAACGGAACAGTGGTTGTGAAACCACAAATCTGAGATAGAAATAATTATTTTATAATTACTTTAAGGTTTATGATATGATTGCATGAGTTTGTGAAAATTTCGTGAAGAAATTCTATGCATAAAGTGCTTAATTTGAAATTAGGGACTAAATTGAATAAGTTGCAAAACTTGCATTCTAGAAGCTTTTATTATGAAATTGCCTTGGAATATTAATTAGAGGGCCTTAAATAGCAATTTGACCAATTTCTAAAATTTTGGACAAAAATGGACATACATAGGTAGAAATAACCAAAGTTTTTATGAAGGGTATTTTAGTCATTTAGTAATTAAAAGATTAAAAAAAGGGGAAAAAGATGGAATCATTAGCACGAAATTTCAAGGGTTCTCCATATCTAGGGTTTGTTTCAGGCTTCCAAGCTCCATAGTAAGTGATTCCAAGCCCCGTTTTTAATGTTCTTTACGTTTTCAGAGTCCCGGTAACTTGATTTAGCTTATTCTAGTAATAATTTAACCTAGGGTTCATATTTGGAAAAATACCCATAGGTGAAAAGTGTTTATTTTGATGTTTTATAATGGAGTATGAGGTTTTAAATTATGTTAAACAACTTGTGCTACTCGGTTTTAAGTAAAAACGAGTAAAAGGGCTTAATCGGTAAAAATACCTATTGTTCATAAGTACATGTTATAGTGGGAATTTGAGGTTGTTGTTGGTAAATAAATGATCAGCATGTCCTAAAACATAAGAATTTGGGATAAAGTTTAATTTCTGAGCCTTGGGGCAAAAGTGTAAATATGCAAAAGTTTAGGGGCCAAAATGTAATTTTTGCCAAAGTTGGAGTTAAGGGCTGTTTTGATAAATGTCAGTATTAAATAAGCTAAATTGCTATTATAGATCAAGAAGAACGAAATTCACGAGTAGATCGGGGAAAGGAAAATGTAATGGACTAAATTGTCAAGTTTAACCGTATTTTGTATCGAGGTAAGTTTACGGTAAATAAATGAAAATTTCATTATTTTACATTAATGTTGTTAATTTCCAGCATATATACATTTACTTTATGAAAATATTCGAAGTTGAACCAAAGACGAGATGACAGAGAAAAAGTATCAGAAAGCACTGTTTGAACTCTAGGAATGTTTGGGATACGGAATGTCATGACATTTTGGGTTATCAGACAGGATAGGAATATCCCATGTAAGTCCATATTAAAAATATGGCTTTGGTAGGACAGGGAACATCTCATGTAAGACCATGCCTAGAATATGGCATTGATAGGTTATTATCAGGCAAGAAAACCCAAGTATCCTTAGTATTCCGAGTGGTTCAACGGGCTATTGTACAGGTTAAATTACAGGAAACTTTTAGCAAAGGAAAGGTAAGTTATATTCATGAGTTTATTGAATAATCAAGTAAGAAGAAAGTAAGTGAATAAGGAAGAGGGTAAGAAATGAGGTGTAAGGAAAGCTTATGATGCTGGATGATATTATGATTAACTATTATTTAGGGTGAATGTTGTGATTTATTTATTTGTAAACTTACTAAACTTAGTGCTTACTCTCTTTATTTTCCTTCTTTTTACAGTTCTTAACAAGCCAACTTGGGAACTGTAAGGAACGTCGGAGATCCAGTGACACTATCAACAAGATCATTTTGGTATAGCTAGACGTTTCATTTCGCGTATGGCATGTATAGGGACTTGGCTTCTTTTGGTATGAATGTCCTTAGGATATGTTTAATGAATGGTATGTAAATACTTGTTGATGATTAGCTATTGGAATGACTAATCAAACATAGGTTCAATACTATGTATGCCTAAATGGTAATTATCACATGGAAACCATGAAAAAGATGAAAATAGCTTAAAGACAGATTCGAACAGCAGCAGTGACGTGATTTTGAAAAATCACTAAAAATATTAGAAATTGGATTAAATAGTGAATGAGACATGAAATTAAAGCTTAATGGGTCTGTTTTCATGTGGAAGAAGTAGAGTAAGTAAAAGAGTTGTATATTATTAGTTATTTGCATTTGAGTGAGACTGCTCTAGATGGACTTCCTGATCCCCTGTTCTGACTTTAAAAATTCACCATAAATTGTACATAAGTAATTAGGCGTTATATTTTATATGCTTGATTCCTTATTGAGTCTAGTTTCAAATGAAAAAACGACATGCCTATTTGAATTTTGTACAAAGAGAAAACTAATTCGTAGTGAACAGAGGTCAGAGTAGTTGAACTGCGTAACAGGGTAGACTTTAACTAATAAAATTACTAATCGGCTAGACTAAAAGTTCTATAAAAAATTAGTAAGAAGGTATATGAGTCTAGTTTTAGGTAAAATTTACAGAATTAAATTTTGAGTTCCATAACTCGAGTTATGATTTATTTAGTGACTGTGATGCAGTTGGACAGCTTTATAAGGAACAGAGAAATAATTTTATTTTGGTTCGTTTAAGTAATCGAAAAAATTTTATTGATCCCAGTTTGCCCCGAAACCATTTTAATAGCATTATTTAGGGTCTCGATGACCCTTTTTGGGGATATATTGAATGAATAAAAATAAATTAATTTTAAAAGTAAATTTCTACGCCCGAATGAGTAAGTTAAGTCCGGTAACGCCTCGTGCTCGACCCTGGCGACGGTCTCGGGTAAGGGGTGTTACATTTATTGGTATCAGAGCAAAGGTTTAGTCAGTTCTCGGAATAGTTAGCATGAGTAAGAGTCTAGCTATACATGCCATACTTATGTTTTGATAGTGTGACGACTCCTGACAATTTTAAAATGCTTTTCTTTTATAGTTATGGATCCCAAACGAGTTGGTGCAGATGATGTAGAAAGTAATGCACCCGCTCCTGTAGAAGGGACGGTGCTATCAATTAATAGTGAAAGGCCCGTTACAGTTAGTTAGGGAGGAGGGGCTCGAGAAGCCTTCTTCCAAGCTTTGAATGAATGATTTGCCAAGTTCGTTCGTACGAATTTGGCTGTTAGACCTCCACCCACTCATGATTCTCAGGCCACCCATGTAGCTCAAGCTCCCCCAGTCACAGGTATGGCGATAAGAGAAAAGCCACCAGTTGACAAGATCAGAAAACAAGGAGCCGAAGAGTTTGAGGCTACTAAAGATGATGATGCAGAAATAGCAGAATGTATGAAATGTGTAGTATCACTCCTTAGAGACTCAACTTACCACTGGTGGAAGACAGTTGTATCAGTTGTATCGAAAGAGAGGGTCACTTGGGATTTCTTTCAGGAGGAATTCTGTAAAAAGTACATCAGTCAGAGGTTTATCGACCAGAAAAGAAAAGAGTTTCTAGAATTGAAACAAGGCAATATGACAGTGACTGAATATGAGAGTGAATTTGTCAAACTCAGCAATTATGCCCGAGAATGTGTATCTACAGAGGCGATCATGTGTAAAATGTTTGAGGATGGGCTTAATGATGATATTCGATTGTCAGTGGGTGTCCTAGAAATAAAAAAGTTTGTTGTTCTAGTTGACAGAGCCTGTAAGGTAGAGGAGCTGTTAAAAAGAAAAGGCAAAGTTGAAATTGAGATGCAAGATACGAAGAAAAGAGAGATGAGCAAGTCATTTTAGTCTACATCTAAGAGGCCTAGAGAGTTCTCTACTAGATCTAGCTTTTTAGCCGGGTATTCTAGTCAAAATAGGGGTAACAAATTTAAGGATCCGAAAGCTCAAATTACCTCAATTGCGAGTGTAGGTAATGTTCGACCTAGTAGATCAGGGTGTCCACGATGCGGTAAACTTCATTTTGGCCCTTGTCGAGCAGATGAGACTGTTTGTTATAAATGTGGTGCTCCAGATCATTTTGTGCGAGAATGTCTAGAAGTGGTTAAACGAGAAGAAATACAGAGTGCTAGATCCAGAAATGCTTCTATTAGAGGCAGATCACCGAGGAACTCGGGAGTAGGAGCGAGTAACAGGGGCACCTCTAGAGACTCAGTAGCGAGACCAGATGTTAGAGCCACTGTGAGGACTTATGCTATCCGTGCACGCGAAGAGGCATCCTCCCCCGACGTGATTACGGGTACATTTTCTTTGCATGATATTAATGTTATTGCTTTGTATGAAATTGATGTCTAGTATGAGCATGCCTATAGAATCTATAGAATTTGTCATTAAAGTATCGAATCCGTTAGGCAAGCATGTATTAGTAGATAAAGTATGTAAAAATTGCCCTTTGATGATTAGAGGTTACTGTGTTCCGGTCGATCTCATGCTTTTGCCATTTGATGAGTTTGATGTGATTCTTGGTATGGATTGGTTGACTACGTATGACGTGATAGTGAATTGTGGAAAGAAATTCATTGAGTTGAAATGTGAAAATGGTGAAATTCTTCAGGTTAATTCATATGAATCAGATAGTTCATTTGCCATGATTTCTGTTATGTTTGCTCAGAAATTTTTGAGGAAAGGATATGAAGCTTATCTTGCTTTTGTGTTGAATACTAAAGATCCAGAGTTGAAAATTGAATCTGTGCCTGTGGTATGTGAGTTTCCTGATGTGTTTCCAGAAGAACTACCAGGTTTGCCTCCTATTCGAGAAGTTGAGTTTGGTATTGAACTGGTTCCAAGTACAACACCTATTTCTATTACTCCCTATAGGATGGCCCTGTTGGAATTGAAAGAATTGAAAGCTCAGCTGCAGGAATTAACTGATAAAGGCTTTGCAAGACCCAGTAGTTCACCATGGTTGCACCAGTGCTATTTGTGAAAAAGAAAGATGGTTCGATGAGATTGTGCATAGATTATCAGCAGCTTAACAAGGTAACTATCAAGAACAAATACCCACTGCCCAGAATTGATGATTTGTTTGATCAATTGAAGGGAGCCATTGTGTTTTCCAAGATAGATTTGAGATCCAGATATTATCAGCTGCGAGTTAAAGAGTCAGATGTTCCGAAGACTGCATTCTGAACTAGGTATGGTCATTATGAATTTCTGGTGATGCCGTTTGGCTTAACTAATTCTCCTACCGTTTTTATGTATTTAATGAACCGAATATTTGGACCGTATTTGGACAAATTTGTGGTTGTGTTCATTGATGACATCTTGATTTATTCTCATGATGAGACTGAGCATGCAGAGCATTTGAGAATAGTTTTACAGATTCTAAGAGATAATCAGTTGTATGCTAAATTCAGTAAAAGTGAGTTTTGGCTCCGAGAAGTTGGATTCCTTGGACATATTGTTTCAGGTGAAGGTATTAGAGTTGATCCAAGCAAAATTTTAGCCATTATCGATTGGAAGCCTCCTAGGAACTTTTCAGAGGTCAGAAGCTTTCTTGGCTTAGCTGGTTATTATAGACAATTTGTAGAGGGATTCTCTATGATAGCTACCCCATTGACGAGATTGCTATGAAAAGATGTTAAGTTTGAATGGACTGAGAAGTGCCAGCAGAGTTTTGACAAGTTAAAGGCATTGTTGACTGAAGCTCCTATCTTAGTACAACTAGAACCAGGTAAAGAGTTTGTGATCTACAGTGATGCGTTCTTGAATGGACTAGGCTGTGTACTTATGCAGGAAGGAAAGGTAATTGCTTATGCCTCGAGATAGCTAAAGCCACATGAGAAAAATTATTCGACAAATGATTTAAAACAGCTGCCATGTATTTGCGCAGAAAATCTGGAGACATCACTTGTATGGTGAGAAATGTCGAATATTTACTAATCATAAAAGTTTGAAATATTTGATGACACAAAAAGATTTAAATTTGAGGTAGCACCGGTGGCTTGAACTGATTAAGGACTATGATTTGGTTATTGATTATCATCCGAGGAAGGCTAATGTTGTAGCTGATGCATTGAGTAGGAAATTTTTATTTGCTTTGTGAGCTATGAATACTCAGTTATCATTGTCTGATGGTGGTTCTATCTTAGTTGAATTAAGAGCTAAACCAATGTTTCTTGAAGACATTTGTAAAGTTCAGAAAGATGACAGTGAGTTACAAGCCAAAAGAGCTCAGTGTGAGTCAGGTATAGAGTCAAATTTTTAGATTAGTTCTGACAGTTGTTTGATGTTCAAAAATCAGGTATGTGTACCAAAGAATGATGAGGCTACATACGAGCCCGAAGAGGTCATGCGAAAACAGTACCCAAATCTCTTCACAGGTAAGATTTTCAAGGACGAAAATCCCTAAAGGGGGGAGAAATGTAACATCCCAAAATAGGGCCTGAACGGAACAATGGTTGCGAAACCACAAATTCGAGATAGAAATAATTATTTTATAATTATTTTGATGTTTATGGTATGATTGCATGATTTTGTGAAAATTTCGTGAAGAAATTCTATGCATAAAGTGCTTAATTTGAAATTAGGGACTAAATCAAATAAGTTGCAAAACTTGCATTCTAGAAGATTTTAGTATGAAATTGCCTTGGAATATTAATTAGAGGGTCTTAAATAGCAATTTGACCAATTTTTATAATTTTGGACAAAATGGACATACATAGGTAGAAATAACCAAAGTTTTTAATGAAGGGTATTTTAGTCATTTGGTAATTAAAAGATTAAAAAAAGGGGAAAAAGATGGCAAAATATGTCCATCTTCATCATTAGCACGAAATTTCAAGGGTTCTCCATAGCTAGGGTTTGTTTCAAGCTTCCAAGCTCCATAGTAAGTGATTCCAAGCCCCGTTTTTAATGTTCTTTACGTTTCAGAGTCTCGGTAACTTGAATCTAAACTCATATAAACATAGGTAAATCAGATATCTTCACTTAACTCCACATATTAATCGAATGTACTATAATCATATATATGGTCTTATTACTTACTCACATATGCATCACATTATACACTTATAATTTAATCCAAATCAAGCTTACATGTAAGTTCATGATACATACCTGTCCAACTTAACGTATAGAACGTATTCAATTGTCGTTTTAACACGAGATCTCAAAATCTTAAACTTTTATCAAATCACCAGGTTCCAATTATCTCAATTCGAATACTTATAAACTTATAATTTCACAAATTTTAACATTAAAGATCCATCTAACACTCATATATCATTTCCTAACGTCACATTTCAAAATCCATAGTTTTTCTATCAAAATTTTTTGAATTTGTGACATCTTATCCAATACCGAGCATGAAACCAACACCAATTCAAGGAATGCATTTGTGAATTTAAGATAAAATTAGCAAGAAGCTCAAGATCATCAAAAACACAATCAAGTTAACCAGTTGAGGCCATGACCGAATGTATGTTTCATCAAAAATTCAAGATTCACGTATGAGTTTAATCAATAGCTTATAAGCAACTCAAACAAGTTTTATCAATGTTTACAACATAATCACAAATTCACTACAAGCTGTCTTCCTAAGCAACAGTCATTAAATTATTTGTAACTGGAGCTATGAAACTCCAAATCAAGTACTGTTAATTTTCCCCGAAAATAGACTCAATATCTTCTATCCATGAAATTTTAAGAATTTTTGGTTTGGCCAATAAATACTAGATTTTTCTTAAAGTTCCCCTATTTCACTGTTTGACTATTCTGACCACTCTTCACTACGAATCAAATTTCTCATTGTACAAAATTCAAAATATGTTCTCGTTTATTTCTTTGAAACTAGACTCATTAAGGAGTCTAAGCATATAAATTTTATCTTATAACCATTTTTGTACAATTTATAATGATTTTCTAAAAACAGAACAGGGGCCCTCGAAGTCATTTTGACTCTATCCCACACCACTTCAAATATCTAATTATCGGCAATTCCTTTGCTTACACAGTTTCTTTTATAAGAAACCAGACTCGTTAGGCTTTAATTACATAATTTATTCAGCCTCTAACTCAACTCCAACAACTTATGGTGATTTTCTAAAATCACGTTACTGCTGCTATCCCAAGCAGATTTATTACAAATTTACTCTTAAATTTCCAATAACCTTACTTCAAGATACCTTTTTCACTAATGCATACGGTCTAATTCATTCATCACAATACTTGTTTAGTTCTCCACATTATCATATTCATTAATTTAATCAAACTAGCCACATTCGGCTTATGAGGACAATTCATTACTAATTCAGCACTTAGACTATATGAATTCATCCTTCTCGCTACTAGGTTTTTTTAATCTTTAAGCATACTAAACTAAAGTTCAAACACTTAAGAACTTACCTCGACTGTTATCGTATGGTATTATTGACTACTCAGCCACTTTTGTCTTTTCCTCGATCCGAGTTTTCCCCCTTAAGCTCTTGAGCTAATTTAAACAAATTTGACTACTCAATAACTATATTCAATAATGGTAACCACATACATAACAATGATAAATTTTCTAAATTACAATCAAATACCCAAATTATTATTCTTATCACATTCGGTACACACATACTACACACATATTTATACAAAAGTTAATACTTAAACATTCTTTTCTAATGTCATGCTAAAGTCGAATTTCCCATTTAGCTAAAAATAACCTTTCACTTGTTCAATTTATACAAGCCAACTCAATTCTTTCATTTATCAATTATCATTCGAGCATATATGCATATAAGATACGTATTAATCACCTTAATCAACCATTATCTTATAAATACATATTCGACTCTCACATGCAGATAATTTCTTAAATAAAAGTACACTTATGGTAACCTCATTCCTATTCAACTCAAATTACAATCAATTTCTCCAACTATCAATCACTAATACATTCGGCAATGGTACAATCCAAGCTAACATTATTTTCCATTAATAAGCATAAATTCACATTTTCTATAATAATGACCGAATACCATTAATTTGTTACAAAACTCAACAATTAGGTCACATGCAAAACATAAATCCAAAAATTTAAACTCACAAACTCAAATTCACATGGATTTAACATTATAATGTCATCAAACCTTTATCCATTAATTCCTATCATCAATTATCAAATTTTGCAGCCCTTTTATCCATAACCAAACATGTAACAATTATCAACTCAAGAAATGGGCTCATGGGTATAGGATAGATTTGGACAAGAGACTCAAAAGCATTAAAATACCATCAAAGAAACATAGCTTCATGGCCGAATACTCCTTATGCCATAAACTCAAAAATTTTCAAATGGGCTATGGTAAGAACATGTATTTCATTTTAAATTCACAAAACTTGCAAGAACAAATATAAAAAAATCATACCTCAATTTGCCTTCACAAGGACCGAACATCAAAGAGTCTTTTTGCTTTTCTTTGTTCTTTAAGTTTGGAAATTGAAAGAAAGAATAGGTGAAAACTTTGTTTTCATTACCCATTAATTTATTAATTTCCTATTTTCATAATATAAAATCATTATATTATAACATATTTTATAATTCATATTATAAAACCATTACTTATTATAAAAGACACATATTACCTATCATTTAACAACCTTGCCGGCCACTTAATTTAAAAATGGGGAATTTGACATGCAAATCCCCATATTTTAAACCATCAAATATTTGGCCACTACAATTTGACCTAACACATTTTCAAAGTTTCTCACATAAGTCCTTTTAATTAATTCCACCTCCAAATGTCAAAAATTAAGACACGAAATATTCACACATGCAATTTCACATATAATAAACATGGAATATAACATTTAATTATTTTTGTGACTCTGTTTTGTGGTTCCGAAACCACTTTCCGACTAGGGTCAAATTAGGGATGTCACAGTAACCATGGATTTTGTGAGTGGGTTACCTTTGACACCTACCAAGAAGGACTCAGTGTGGGTAATTGTGGATAGGTTAACAAAATCTACTCATTTCACACCTGTCCGAATCGACTACTCTTTTCAGAAGTTGGCCAAGTTGTATGTGGTGAAGATAGTGCGACTGCATGGGGTGCCAGTTTCGATAATTTCTAATCAGGATCCTAGGTTTACATCTCGATTCTGGCAGAAGTTGCATAAGGCGTTGGGTACATGATTGGATTTTAGCACTGCTTTTCACCTCCAGACTGATGGGCAGTCGAAAAGAGTTATTCAGGTTCTGGAGGACATGTTGAGGGGTTGTGTTATCAACTTCTAAGGTAGTCGGGACAATTACTTGCCATTGGCAGAGTTTGCTTATAACAATAGCTATCAGGCAAGTATTCAGATGGCTCCATATTAGGCACTATATGGGCGAAGGTGTCGTACGCCTACTTGTTGGACGGAGTTGGGAGAACGTCAGTTTCTTGGGCTAGAGTTGGTGGTAGACACTGAGGACAAGGTTAAGTTGATTAGAGATCGGTTAAAGGAAGCATCTGATAGGCAAAAATCTTATGCTGACTTAAAGCTTAAAGAAATTGAGTATTCAGTGGGAGATATGGTTTTCCTAAAGGTCTCGCCTTGGAAGAATATATTAAGGTTTGGTAAGAATGGCAAGTTGAGTCCGCGGTTTATCGGGCCTTATCGAGTTCTTAAACGGGTAGGGCCAATAGCTTATCAGTCGGAGTTACCGCTAGAGTTAGACTGAATCCATAACATTTTTCATGTGTCCATGCTGAGACGGTATTGATCAGATCCTTCTCATGTCGTACCAGTGGAAGAGATTGAGGTGAAGACTAACTTGACTTTTGAAGAAGAACCTGTGCAAATACTAGATCGAGAGGTCAAAGTGTTAAGAAGGAAGTCAGTTTCTTTGGTAAAGGTAGTCTAGTGCAACCATGGCAGAGAAGAGGCTACTTATGAGCCAGAAGAGGCAATGCGTTAACAATACCCTCACCTATTTGGATCAGGTTAATTTTGAGGCCGAAATTTCTTTAGGGGGTAGAGTTGTAATGCCCTAATTTCTGGGATTTTTCGAGATTTTTTCCATTTTGGTGTGAACTTAAACTTTTGTTGTCTAGTTATATAATTTATGCTTTGAGTAGGTTAGTGGGCCTTTAGAAGGCCCAAGCCTAAGTTAAAACCCGGTAGAATTTTTAAATTTTGAAATTAAAAAGAAGGGGTCTTGAGTATGTGGGCTTTTAAGAATATGTGGGTAAATTAAGACACAAGATGATCAGTGGTAGAGTGGCAATGTGACTCCACTTAAAGCCTAGGAAAGTGGCGTGTGGAAGCTATGCAAGGGCCAAGGATCAAATCTCATGGTAAGCAGTGTGGCATTTTATTTGTACTGCATGTGCCAGGCATGTGATAGACTCCAACTAAAACTCTAATGAGAAGAGTTTGAGGTACTCATGGGATTGAATCAAGGAGGGATAAGGGGAGAGATTTTAGAAATTTTAAATGGTAACAAGTGATGGCCGAATGGGGGTCTCTTGGGAAGCAATCGGCTAGTGTCCCTAGTGATAGTAATTTTGGCATTTTTGGTCTTAAGAGTGTGCCGAATTCTTGTTGCCTACCATTTGGGTTTGTCTAGGGTCATTCTTTTGGGTTTGCCGAATAGGTAAAGGGTTTGAGAGCCCCTTTATTCCATCTTTTTCTCCTCCCTTGTTCTAAAAGCCGAAACCGTGAGCACAAGTCACTTATGCTGATTTGTCCATAACCAAACCCTCTTCTCTTTTTTTCTTCTCTTTTCTCTATATTTTCTTCTAGAGCCGAATCCATCTCTTCTTTCTTCCTTCTCTTCTCTTCTTCTCCATCAATTAAAGTAAAGACTCCCTTCTAAATCTTTGACTCCTTTTTAAATCCTTGGTAGCCGATTTCCCCAAAAGCCAAAACTGAAATTGTATTGTCGTTTTCTCCCTTGACCAAACCCTATTCTTTCTTCAATCCACTTAGCCGAATCTCACAACTCCTATAACCCTTGTCGACATCTTCCCTTTTCCATTGTAACTTCTATCTTTCCTTTTTCATTATACCAAAAACAGAAACCTCCATGTTCATAGTGATTCAGGATCTATGTAACACCCCAGACCCGGCCCAGACGTTATGGCCATGTCCGGTGTGCTACATCACCTAGACTATGCTACGCCGTCCTATATACTAAGTCTGATGTTTGAGATTTTTGAAAAGTAATACTTATTTTTCTTGAAATTCCCGATTTAATTATTATTCAACCTAATTTCTATCTCATTTGTTAATCGTTTCATTTTAGTCTTATTGTCCTCCTTAGTCCTCAGTAATGTCAGGTTGGTTAATAAAATGTTTGTTTAATTTTGAAAACGGTGTAGGTTTGTGTTTGAAATAAAACGGTAGAGAAATCCCGAATAACAGTTATAGCGGCCTTATTACAACCCATATCAAAATAAAACCAATAAAAGGTAGTTAAATAAAAAATAAAAAAAAACCAACTATGATGAATGTTCAGTCCTCGTGGCCACTCTGAATCCCTCCCAGCGTCCAAGTCACGATCTAGGACTCACCTGCAAGGATGGAAAGAAAGGGTGAGTTTGGGAAAACTCAGTGTGTGCAGAACCCATCCAAAGCCCAAATTGGCTCAAGCCCACTGGGCCTAAACCCTAACCAGTCTCAGTCAGATACTGGGCCGAAGCCCTGTTCAGGAAACAGTAATCTGGGCCAAGGCCCTATAACAGATACTGGGCTGAAGCCCTATTCAGATAACAGATTGGCCCATAGGCCCAGAATAGTACAGTACAGTAATACAGTATAAATGCAAACCCAATTGGGGAGACTACTCAACCCACCAACCGCTACACACCACCCGTACCAGCCAACACACCATGTGGGGAATATCTTGACCCACCCAGCCCACACACCACAGTCGCAGCATGGCTGCTCAGTTAAACAGTATACGAGGCAAAGCCCCTTTCAGAAACAGTACGAGGCATAGCCCCTTTTCAGTAACGTGGCTGTGCCACTCACACTTCCTCCATTATAAAAACCCAACCCATGCAATAGATACATATCATGGCATGCAATAACAGTAACAGTCATGTCAAACAGTACAGTCAATTTTTGCCCTAGGGGTATAACGGTAATTTTCTACCTAAGGGCAAAACAGTAATTTCTTACCCTAAGGGTATTTCAGTAATTTTGCTCTCATGTTACAGATTTTATGCTTATTACAGTATTTATTAATCACATAGTTGTCACAGAAGTCCGGTTAACTCAGTTTTTCAGTCTTAGCATTCAAGCCCTAAAACCCCTAATGAGCCCTATTACGTCGATTGGCCCATTAGGCCCATTTAGTCCCAATTTCATAATCAGTTATCTTGTTTTAACTGTTTTCACGCCTACAGTTCATAATATTACCTTTAAACCCACTTTTACTCACATGGACCCAAATCGCCCATTGGGCCCATATTTGGCCCACCGAGGCCCAACTTACCATAATGTCCAAAATTTAGCGGTCAACACGCCTAATAGTGCCGATTCCAAAACTAACCTTCTCCTACTAACTTGAGAATGTTCGCACGCTCACAAGCTCTCGAAATACCAAAACTTCGGCATTTCGGCTTTTCGGCTTTTGCCGATTTGCGCATTGAAGGGCGTTCTAAACACACACCTGTTTTGCAGTTTCTCCTACGAGATGTCCTATGCGTTAATCCCTACAATCCAATACTTAATTTATTAGACCATATTAACACTTAATCTGAATTGAAAACTTACCCAAAGCCTTACTTACACATTCGGCCAACACCTCCAATGGCCTTAATGTTCTTACCTTGCCGATTTGGATCCCTTTAGATCTAGATTTGATGTTCCAATGTCTTCAACTCCTTGTTTGATTACCTTCTTCTCTAACTAACACACAAAAAGAATAAAGAAAACACCACTTGATTTACCAAAAGTCCAAAACGACAAAATCCTTAACTTTAGGGACTTTCGGCTTTTCCAAATATGAAATATTGAACAGATCTGAAGTATTAAACACTTACCAACGATTTCTCTTCAGTTCCTATGCAGATCTGATGTAAATCTGACCCTTAAACGTCAGTAGAAACCTTATCTCTGAGATTTGCAATTTTGGCTATCTCCCTACAACTATGGTGATTTCGGCTTTTCAACAAGAGAAGAGGATGGCGTTTTGGGTGTAAATTCTGGGTGATGGTGTTGACAATAGTGTGATTCAAGGGAGTGTAGTAATCAGCCACAACAGGTGAAAGGAATAGGGGTGATTCAGCTTACAAGAAATCGGCAAGAAAGGAAGCAGTTTTCGGGATTTCTGGCACTTTGAGCAATCGGTTATGGTTGATTTTAAGAGGAATGAAAGCAAAAGAAAGAGCGGATCTGTGCAAGGTGGGTATTCGGCTAGGGAAGAGATCAAAGGGGAAGAAGAAAAATGAAAAAAACAATGGTAGAGGTGGAGAGGAAGAATTCGGCTATGAGCTTTCCATGGAGGCAACTTCTGGCTTTTCTGACAGTAGAACAGAGAAAAATTCCTAAGGTGGCTAACCCTAATTGTCATGACAGAAAAAAGAAAATGATATAACCCTAGTAGTCCCTCTAAAGCAATCGGCCCAAGTCCCTAAAGCCCCCTTGCCGAAATTCACTTAAGTTTGGCACATGCCCGGCACATGCTTAAAAATTAAAAAGAACTCTACGCTTACCTTGTAACTCGAACCCTTGTCCTTGAATATCCACTTAGGCGCCACTTTTCTAGGAGCTTAGTGGCTCCACCTTGCCACTTTCCCAAGAGCTCACTTGTGACATATTTTACACGGTTTTTCTTAAAAGCCCACTTAACCAAGTCCCCTCTCACTTGAAAATCCAACTTAATATTTTACCGGGTTTTAACTTAAACTTGGGCCTTCTATAGGCCCACTAACACATGTACATACATTATCAACCTTTAGAACACCAAAATTTTAAAAATTTCACTAAAATTCACAAAACCCGAAAAATCCCGAAAATCAGGGCGTTACAACTCTACCCCCCTTAAAGAAATTTCGGCCTCGAAATTTACCTGATCCAAATAACTGAGGGTATTGTTGACGCATCGCTTCCTCTGGCTCCCAAGTAGCTTCTTCTTTACCATGATTATGCCATAGCACCTTAACTAATGGAACAGACTTCCTCCTTAAGACTTTGACTTTACGATCTAAGATCTCCACAGGTTCCTCCTCGAAGGTCAAATCGGTATTCACTGCAATCTCCTCCACTGGTACAATATGCGATGGGTCCGATCGATACCGTCTCAGCATAGACACATGAAAAACGTCATGAATACGATCCAACTCTGGTGGCAACTCCAACTGATAGGCTACTGGCCCAATCCGCTTGAGAATCCGATAAGGCCCAATAAACCGCGGACTTAGCTTGCCCTTTTTACCGAATCTCAAGATCTTCTTCCACGGCGACACCTTTAGGAAGACCATATCCCCAACAGCGAACTCAATCTCCTTACGCTTAAGGTCAGCATATGACTTCTGCCGATCAGATGCCTCCTTTAACCGATCTCGAATCAGCTTAACCTTACTTTCAGTATCTGCCACTATCTCTGGTCCAAGAACTTTACGTTCCCCTAACTCTGTCCAACAAGTAGGAGTACGACATCTCCGCCCATAAAGTGCCTCATATGGAGCCATCTGAATGCTTGCTTGATAGCTGTTGTTGTATGCAAACTTTGCCAACGGTAAATAATCTTCCCAACTACCACAAAAGTCGATAACACATCCTCTTAACATGTCTTCCAACACTTGAATGACCCTTTCAGACTGACCATCTGTCTGAGGGTGAAATGCAGTACTAAAGTCCAAACGCGTACCCAACGCCTCGTGCAGCTTCTTCCAAAATCGAGAAGTAAATCTAGGGTCTCGATCAGAAATTATCGAAACTGGCACCCCATGCAAACGCACTATCTCTGCTACATACAACTTGGCTAACTTCTGAAGTGAGTAATCAGTTCTAACCGGTATAAAATGAGCAGACTTCGTTAATCTATCCACAACTACCCAAACAGAGTCTTTCTTTGAAGGCATCAAAGGCAATCCACTCACAAAATCCATCGTTACTCTTTCCCATTTCCACTGCGGAATCCTCACTGGCTGCAACAATCCAGAAGGTAACTGGTGTTCAGCTTTAACCTGCTGACACGTCAAACATTTCCTCACGAAATCAGTCACCTCTCGCTTAAGTCCAGGCCACCAATACACCTCTCGCAAATCCCTATACAACTTATTACTGCCAGGGTGCATCGCATAGGCTCCACCATGAGCCTCACTCAATAACAACTTCCTTAAGTCAGAGTCCTTAGGAATACAAATTCTTCCTCGAAAGCATAGGACTCCATCAGAATTCAGTCCAAAATTATCACTCTTACCCTCCTTGACTTGCTGAAATCGAGGAGTCAATGAATCATCCTTCCATTGAAACTCTTTAATCTTCTCAGTCCAAGTCGGTCTCACTTGCAGTTCTGCTAGCAAACTCCCATCATCATACAAACTTAAACGAGCGAACATCGCCTTTAACTCAGTAACAGTTCTTACGCTCAGTGCATCAGCCACTACATTAGCTTTGCCAGGGTGATACTCAATCAAACAATCATAGTCCTTAAGCAACTCTATCCATCTCCGTTGCCTAAGGTTCAACTCTTTCTGAGTTAACAGATACTTGAGACTTTTATGGTCAGTGTATATAATACACTTTTCTCCATAAAGGTAGTGTCTCCAGATTTTCAACGCAAATATCACCGCCGCCAATTCCAAATCATGCGTAGGGTAGTTCACCTCGTGAGGCTTAAGCTGCCGCGAAGCATAAGCAACCACCTTACCCTCTTGCATCAGTACACAACCCAATCCCACATGCGAAGCATCACTATAAACCGTAAAGTCTTTCCCAGATTCTGGCTGAATCAGTACTGGCGCCTCGGTCAACACCTTTTTCAGCTTCTCAAAAGCTTCTTGCTATTTCTCAGTCCATACAAATGCTACTCCCTTCCTTAACAATTTCGTCAGTGGTGCCGCGATTAACGAAAATCCCTCAACAAATCTTCTATAATAACCTGCTAGGCCCAGAAAACTACGAATTTCTGAAACTGATCTTAGAGACTTCCAATCCAGAACTGCCTCAATTTTACGAGGATCTACCCTAATCCCCTCAGCAGAAACAACATGACCTAGAAAAGTCACTTCGCGAAGCCAAAATTCGCACTTGTTAAATTTCGCATACAGTTGCCTTTCCCTCAATACTTGCAGAACGATTCGAAGATGCTCGTCATACTTCTCTTCTGTTTCCGAATACACCAATATATCATCAATAAAGACGACCACAAAACGATCTAAGTACGGCTGAAATACTCGGTTCATTAAATCCATAAAAGCTGCCGGTGCATTCGTCAATCCAAAGGGCATAACCAAAAACTCGTAGTGACCATAACGAGTTCTGAATGCGGTCTTATGCACGTCCACCTCCTTTACCCTTAACTGATGGTATCCAGATCGAAGGTCAATCTTGGAAAACACTGAAGCTCCTTTAAGCTGGTCAAACAGATCGTCAATTCTCGGTAAAGGATACTTATTCTTGATCGTCAGTTTGTTCAACTGGCGATAATCAATGCACATACGCATCGTCCCATCCTTCTTTTTCACAAACAGCACCGGTGCTCCCCACGGAGACACACTCGGTCTAATGAAACCCCTATCGAGCAACTCTTGAATCTGGGCTTTCAATTCCACTAGCTCCTTTAGTGCCATTCTGTAGGGCGCAATAGACACTGGAGCCGTTCCAGGCAACAGATCGATCCCAAATTCAACTTCACGGTTAGGAGGTAAACCAGGAAGCTCCTCAGGAAAAACGTCTTGAAACTCATTAACAGTCCTCACTGTCTCTACTGTCACCCCTTCGGGTTCAGTTTGACTTATGAACGCCAAGTATGCTTCACAACCTTTACGCATCAATCTTTCAGCCCTTAAGGCAGAGACCACATTAGATAAATAATCCCTACGTTCACCAATAATCATCACGTCCTCACCTTCAGTTGTTCTCAGTACCATCCTTTTGGCCGCGCAATCCAGCGTTGCCTTGTGCTTGGTTAACCAGTCCATACCCAAAATCAAATCGAAATCACCAAAAGGTAGCTCCATTAAATCTCCAGTAAAGATCCTACCTTGAGTCTCTAAAGGCACTTCCTTAAATAGTTTGTCTACTGTGACAGAGTGACCTAAAGGACTAACTACTGTGACACCCCCCACAGTCTCCTCAGAATGCACACCCAATAACCCAGAAATCTTACAAGTAATATATGAATGTGTTGAACCCACGTCAATCAAAGCAGTGTATGGTATACTAGATATCAAGAACGTACCAGTTATAACATCAGGGGCATCACCCTCCTCGCGGTGACGAGCAGCATACACCAAGGCTGGCTGACGAGCCTCAGCATTACCAACACCCCTTCCAGGTGCTCCACGACCACGTCCATTACCATTGCCTCATCTACCTTGACCACGGCCCCTTGGCGGTGGCGGTCCTCCTCGCACAGGCTGAGCAACCCTCTGATCAACAGCTTGAGCCTGAGCTGGCTTCTGTGGACAGTCTTTGACTTGATGATCCTTTGACCCACAACGAAAACAAGCTCTAATGCGTTTCCAGCATTCTCCTCGATGAACTCTGCCACAGTCTCTACAAGCTTGCAGTCTAACAACATTCACTGGCACAGCTCGCACTAGTTCCTCCACTCTTGCTTTCTTAAAGTTTCTGCTTGCAGCACTAGTCGATCCAGAATCTCTCTTGAAGCGATTACGATCTCTATCGCGGTTCTGACGCTCATCTCGCTTCACTTCCTCAGCTATCTTAGCCTTCCCCACTAGTGCAGTAAAGTCACGCTCTCTCTGTGGTGCTATCAACACTCTCAGCTCATCTCTGAGGCCATCCTCAAAACGAACACTGCGTTCATATTTTGTGGAAACAATACCGCTAGCATACCGACTTAATCGCAGAAATTCCGCCTCATATTCAGCCACAGTCTTACTACCCTGGGTCAGGTTCAGAAATTCCTTCCTTCGTGCGTCCACATAACTAGCCCCAACATATTTTACCTTGAAAGACTGCTTAAACAATTCCCAGGTTACTCTCTCAGCTGGGGTACCCTCTCTCACGGTGATCCACCATTGATACGCCTCGTCCCTCAGCAACGATACCGCTCCTTTCAGCTTTTGCTCCACTGAGCAATCCAAGTCATCCATAATTCGCTCTGTGGATTCTAACCAATACTCAGCCACGTTCGGGGCCACTCCAGATATGCCCCTAAAAACTTCAGCTCCATTGGCCCGAAGTCGCTCAGAAATGGACCCCCTATTCACCGGCCCAACATTAGCTCCAGCCACCCTTTCCAGAACTCTCAGCATGGCCTGGGACAGAGCGTCGTCCCCTGCAGCCCGATCGTACGGCCCATTTTCCTCAACCGGTGGTCGTGCCTCTCCTGCTGGCCTATGCTCAGAAGACGACGATCCAGCTTGAGCACTAACTCGGCCTCGTCCACGGCCTCGTCCACGAGTAGCCCTTGTACTCATATCAATTATCTGATTTATAAAGTTTTATGACATTAGCTCAATGTTTCAGTTTTTATTACGGAATATCTTATGAACAGGTAGAACTTCAGAGTTGTTCTCGCGCAACGTAGTCTAATTACTGTCTCAGTTTCCTAGGGTTTAGTTTACCCTACCGTCTCAGTGCTACAGCCTTAATACTACCTCATCCATAGTATTCTATCTAAGGCTCAGTGCTATCTACAGTTTTATTATCAGTACAGTACAGAATTTAAGGCAGAACATACTTACAACTTGGAGCCGGGGATTCAGTGTGCCACTTTTCGGTTTAGTAGTTCAAATACTTTGAGGCCTCTAAAAAACAATGTTTAAAAACTACAAGTTTGTTTGAAACCAAAAGAAAATTTTTAAAAAATTCGATTTTCCAAAGATACCCTTCTGGACTTTTAGATTTTTGAAACCCCTTTGTTTTTGGACCCGATCCACAGCCGAGTTGTTGCAACTTGGCTCTGATACCACTAAATGTAACACCCCAGACCCGGCCCAGACGTTATGGCCATGTCCGGTGTGCTACATCACCTAGACTATGCTACGCCGTCCTATATACTAAGTCTGATGTTTGAGATTTTTGAAAAGTAATACTTGTTTTTCTTGAAATTCCCGATTTAATTATTATTCAACCTAATTTCTATCTCATTTGTTAATCGTTTAATTTTAGTCTTATTGTCCTCCTTAGTCCTCAGTAATGTCAGGTTGGTTAATAAAATGTTTGTTTAATTTTGAAAACGGTGTAGGTTTGTGTTTGAAATAAAACGGTAGAGAAATCCCGAATAACAGTTATAGCGGCCTTATTACAACCCATATCAAAATAAAACCAATAAAAGGTAGTTAAATAATAAATAAAAAAAAACCAACTATGATGAATGTTCAGTCCTCGTGGCCACTCTGAATCCCTCCCAGCGTCCAAGTCACGATCTAGGACTCACCTGCAAGGATGGAAAGAAAGGGTGAGTTTGGGAAAACTCAGTGTGTGCAGAACCCATCCAAAGCCCAAATTGGCTCAAGCCCACTGGGCCTAAACCCTAACCAGTCTCAGTCAGATACTGGGCCGAAGCCCTGTTTAGGAAACAGTAATCTGGGCCAAGGCCCTATAACAGATACTGGGTTGAAGCCCTATTCAGATAACAGATTGGCCCATAGGCCCAGAACAGTACAGTACAGTAATACAGTATAAATGCAAACCCAATTGGGGAGACTACTCAACCCACCAACCGCTACACACCACCCGTACCAGCCAACACACCATGTGGGGAATATCTCGACCCACCCAGCCCACACACCACAGTCGCAGCATGGCTGCTCAGTTAAACAGTATACGAGGCAAAGCCCCTTTCAGAAACAGTACAAGGCATAGCCCCTTTTCAGTAACGTGGCTGTGCCACTCACACTTCCTCCATTATAAAAACCCAACCCATGCAATAGATACATATCATGGCATGCAATAACAGTAACAGTCATGTCAAACAGTACAGTCAATTTTTGCCCTAGGGGTATAACGGTAATTTTCTACCTAAGGGCAAAACAGTAATTTCTTACCCTAAGGGTATTTCAGTAATTTTGCTCTCATGTTACAGATTTTATGCTTATTACAGTATTTATTAATCACATAGTTGTCACAGAAGTCCGGTTAACTCAGTTTTTCAGTCTTAGCATTCAAGCCTTAAAACCCCTAATGAGCCCTATTACGTCGATTGGCCCATTAGGCCCATTTAGTCCCAATTTCATAATCAGTTATCTTGTTTTAACTGTTTTCATGCCTACAGTTCATAATATTACCTTTAAACCCACTTTTACTCACATGGACCCAAATCGCCCATTGGGCCCATATTTGGCCCACCGAGGCCCAACTTACCATAATGTCCAAAATTTAGCGGTCAACACGCCTAACAGTGCCGATTCCAAAACTAACCTTCTCCTACTAACTTGAGAACGTTCGCACGCTCACAAGCTCTCGAAATACCGAAACTTCGGCATTTCAGCTTTTCGACTTTTGCCGATTTGCGCATTGAAGGGCGTTCGAAACACACACCTGTTTTGCAGTTTCTCCTACGAGATCTCCTATGCGTTAATCCCTACAATCCAATACTTAATTTATTAGACCATATTAACACTTAATCTGAATTGAAAACTTACCCAAAGCCTTACTTACACATTCGGCCAACACCTCCAATGGCCTTAATGTTCTTACCTTGCCAATTTAGATCTCTTTAGATCTAGATCTGATGTTCCAATGTCTTCAACTCCTTGTTTGATTACCTTCTTCTCTAACTAACACAAAAAAAGAACAAAGAAAACACCACTTGATTTACCAAAAGTCCAAAACGACAAAATCCTTAACTTTAGGGACTTTCGGCTTTTCCAAATATGAAATATTGAACAGATCTGAAGTATTAAACACTTACCAACGATTTCTCTTCAGTTCCTATACAGATCTGATGTAAATCTGACCCTTAAACGTCAGTAGAAACCTTATCTCTGAGATTTGCAATTTCGGCTATCTCCCTACAACTATGGTGATTTTGGCTTTTCAACAAGAGAAGAGGATGGCGTTTTGGGTGTAAATTTTGGGTGATGGTGTCGACAATGGTGTGATTCAAGGGAGTGTAGTAATCGGCCACAACAGGTGAAAGGAATAGGGGTGATTCGGCTTACAAGAAATCGGCAAGAAAGGAAGCAGTTTTCGGGATTTCTGGCACTTTGAGCAATCGGTTATGGTTGATTTTAAGAGGAATGAAAGCAAAAGAAAGAGTGGATCTGTGCAAGGTGGGTATTCGGCTAGGGAAGAGATCAAAGGGGAAGAAAAAAAATGAAAAAAACAATGGTAGAGGTGGAGAGGAAGAATTCGGCTATGAGCTTTCCATGGAGGCAACTTTTAGCTTTTCTGACAGTAGAACAGAGAAAAATTCCTAAGGTGGCTAACCCTAATTGTCATGACAGAAAAAAGAAAATGATATAACCCTAGTAGTCCCTCTAAAGCAATCGGCCCAAGTCCCTAAAGCCCCCTTGCCGAAATTCACTTAAGTTAGGCACATGCCCGGCACATGCTTAAAAATTAAAAAGAACTCTACGCTTACCTTGTAACTCGAACCCTTGTCCTTGAATATCCACTTAGGCGCCACTTTTCTAGGAGCTTAGTGGCTCCACCTTGCCACTTTACCAAGAGCTCACTTGTGACATATTTTACACGGTTTTTCTTAAAAGCCCACTTAACCAAGTCCCCTCTCACTTGAAAATCCAACTTAATATTTTACCGGGTTTTAACTTAAACTTGGGCCTTCTATAGGCCCACTAACACATGTACATACATTATCAACCTTTAGAACACCAAAATTTTAAAAATTTCACTAAAATTCACAAAACCCGAAAAATCTCGAAAATTAGGGCGTTACAATCTAAACCTCTAGATCTATTCTCTATTCGCACTTTAAGTTAGATTTGTATCAGATCTAGATTAGAAAGGTGATTTGGGTTGATTCTCTGGCAAGAAGATCTACGGTAAGTTATTGAAACCCCATTTCCATTTGTTATTTCAAGATTTAAGAAAAACCAAAAATCCCTAAACACTTTAGGGAGGCTGTCGATTTTTGTAAAGAGTAATGCTAGTCTTTTTATGTGGTTTTATGTGAATTAGTTCGTGAAAGGGGAGGTCTAACAAGGAGCATTGGAGGCTAAGACCATTGGAGCGACTAGATCTAGATCTAGTTATTAGTTTCGGCAAAGGTAAGTATTTAAGGGCCTAAAGTGTTGATGGCCGAATATATAGTGGTTACATTGATTGACAACGATTCATAGTCTAATATCTTGAGTGACCAATTGTAGGATAATCGCATGGGGGATCTTGCTGTAGTAATCGCAAATCAGGTGTGTAAACGAACACCCACTAGTAGACTAAGTCGGCCAAAGCCGAAAAGCTAAAATGCCGAAATTTCGGCATTTTGTGGGCTGGCGAGTGTGCAAGCACTCATGAGTCAGTTGACACGGTAAAAATGGTTATCAAGAATGGTATGGAAGTTGTGTTCGCAATTTCGTGCATGTTGGTGGATTTGGGCCTCGAGGGGCTGAATTTGGGCCAATAGGCTTACGGGCTCATATGGGTGAAAACGAGCGGTAAGCGTGTTTTGATAATATGAGTGTTGAAACTGTTAAACCGGACATAAAATTTGGGCTTTGCAGGCCAAAATAGTTATTGGACACCGTAGAGGCCCATTAGGGATTTTAGGGCCTGTTAGCTCTAAAGTTGATAAATGGGCTAGATAAGTCACTTAGATGAAAATTGTACTGTTAATAACTGTAATAAGCATGAAAACCCTAAAATTGGAATATTTACTGAAATACCCTATGACAGCCTTAAATCGACCCTAGTCGTATGTGGTTTTGAGACCACAAAACAGAGGCACAAAAATAAATTAATATTTATTTTGATGCCTATTATATGTGCAAATACATGTGTGACATTTTTGGTGTTTTAATTTAGAGATATAAATGTGAATTTCACTACAAAGGACTTAGTAGTAAACTTTGAAAGTATGATGGGTAAATGTGTGATGACTAATTAATACATGCATGTGGAATAATGGGATTTGCATGTCAATTTGACCATCTTTGCCTTAGTGGACGGTAATGATGAAGAAAAATTTGGCATTTTATGAATTGCTTTATAATAAAATAAAACTAATGACATTAAAAAATAAGAAAAAAGGGTGATAATACCAAAGTGAAGGCTCATTCTTGCTTCTATGGCCGAAACTAAAGAACAGAAAATAGAAACATGGACATGAAGCATTCGGCTAGCTAAAGGGTTAATTAAGGTAAGATTTCATGTGTTTTCATTTGGATTTTTGTGAAATTTAGTTGGTTTTGAAGCTCATAACATGACCCATATGTTAATTTTTGTGATTTTATTTCTTGAAGCATTCGGTCATGGTTGCAAGTATTAAGTTGTTGATGTTTTGATGATATATGATGACAAGTGATTAAGGATGAGTATAAACTAGTTAAATTTGCTATGAGTGGCAAATATGAGCAAAATTTCATTCGGCTATTTTGGTGTAAGGTAAGGGTTGTGATTAATTTTGGATATGTATGTTTTAAATGTTAGTATGTGATTGAATGAACACCGAATGAGAACTTGAGTTAAGAGATGAATAAATTGTTGTTTATTGAGATATTGATGCATTCGGCCATGAGATAAGTAAATAGATTTAAGAATGCTTTGATGTTTTATTTTGTAAACAGTAGAAATTGAGGTTTGAGCTTGTTATAACTTGGTAATTGTGGCTTAAATGTTTAATTGAAAATCGACTAACATAGTGAAATATGGAAATTGTGTTTAAATTAGAATTCGGGTTTGGCCATTAGCTTATGAAATTTATGCTAGTTGATGAGGGCTAAAGTGTTAATGTCAAACCTAGTTATCCCCATAATGGCCGAAAGAGCTTGCATTTTCTTTAAATGGATTAGATATTGATGTTGTGAATTGAATGGTGATCTTAGATGTGCTTGAGCTTTCGGCCATGGAAGTAATTCATGAGATTTTGAATGCTTTAATTTGGTTCACGATAGCATTCAGTAATGGACTTATACAAATGGGTTAAAAAGAAATCAAATGAAGTAAATTAAATGATAGTAAAGAAGGGAATTGAGAAACAAATGTCTAAAATGCTTTATATGTATATTCGGCTATAAGGTTAAATTATGTATAGACATAGCTTGTGGTAATGTATTAAATGGTGAGAGTATAAATTTTTAAGCCTATGGCAACTCTTGCATTCGGCTATACATATTTTGTAAGATATGGAATTTGGTAAATTGTTTTAAGTGATTGATTAATAAAGCATTAAAAGTTAAATTTATATAGATGAAGTTTAAGACCATAAGCATTCGGTCATAGCATGTGGATAAATGCAAGGGCTTTGTGACACTCGGCCATTAACATGAGTGCACTTCTAAAATCTAAAGTGAATGATGCACTCGGTTATGGCATTTGAGCTTGAAAGGATGGTGTTGGATAATTTCATTGATATATAGTTGTAAATTTAGCTTGAAGCTTGGTAATTTTGTTAAAGATGAAAGCTATACCTATGTGAGTTACGGCTTTGTACATTAGGTGTAATATCAAAGATGTTTTGATGCTATTAAAATTAAACTCTTATGAAAGTGGCTTAAATGCGTGTTTGAATTCAGCTAAATGAGTCTTTGTAAGCTTAATGAATTATAAGTTTTATGTATGCATTTATAGAAGTATACATTCGGCCAATTTGGACCTTTATGATGTGAAAATGATGGTTAACAATGCTTAGGACCAAGAATATATTCGATTAAGAATATTAATAAGTATTTAGGTGAACATGTTTGATTGATGCTTATTAAGATGATTGAGATGTGAGTATTCGGTCTTAAGGGTGTGTACAATGGAAAATGATTGAATGTCTATATTAGAGACCGAATGTACTAATGTTAAAGAATGAGCTAGTTAAATGTATTTGAGATGAAATTACTGAATATGTGAAGGTGATTTAATGATTAAGTTGTGAAAGATATATATATGTGCTTAATGTATGTGTCTTGTGTTATAAAGACATTCGGCTACATGGTTAAATTCATGCATAAAGAAGATGGATGAGTTATGTGAATCTTTGCTTGTGTGTACAAACTAGACAAAGATTAAATAAGTATGAGATCGAATTATGGCATATTGTATAAAGTATAATGTATATTGAAATTATATGTGTTATTGTGCATAGCTGAATGTGTGCTTATGATAAGGGAAGTATGTGTGTTCCTTATTTTGACTGTAAGTGAAATGATCAAGTAAGATTTTTGAATAAAGATTAATATAGTTAAATTATTTAATTTAGCTCAAGAGCATAGAGGGACAAGTTCGGATATAGGGGAGGCTAAAGTGGTCGAATAGCTAACTCATAGTTGCTCGGAAAAGTTCAAGGTAAGTTTTGAGTAATTGAATTTGGTATTTGATTTAAAATGCCATGATTTACATGAATGATAGATGAACGATGTCCCATTGAGAAAAGAACCTTATACATGTTGGTTATGTAGCCGAATGGCTCATAGAGAAAGAAACTGAAATTGGGATTTGAAATGTCTTACTTATATATGTTTGTATGCGAATGAATTGATTGAATTACAAATGTGATTTTGCTATGCGAAATGTGGCAACATGTGAATACATATGCATGAGACTTGTGATGTGAATCCAAGATTAAAGACCCGATGACTATATGTGAAGACTATGTCTGGGTTAAGACCCGATGGCTATATGCGGAGATCATGTCCGGGTTAAGACCCGATGGCTATATACGGAGATCATGTCCGGGTTAAGACCCGATGGCTATGTGCGGAGATTATATCCGGGATTAAGATCTGCTGGCTTTGTGTGGAGATTTTATCCGAGCTAAAGGTCTTGATGAGGATGCGAGTAAAGTCTAAGACTAAAAGATTTCATGGTAACGTTTGCTAATGAATGCGCTTAAACCGTTAAGTTATACAGGTATGTACCCTAAGCTTATAGGCAAGCTTGTTTTGGACCAAATCATAAGGTCATTATACGATTGCATATGTGAGTATGAAATGAGACTATTAATATGGTTGTAGTACAATTGGTCAATGTGAAATGTTATGTGAATTTATGCAAAATGTCTATGTTTACAGGAGCTCACTATTAAGTGAAAGTTATCTGCCTATTGTATATGATAAGAATGTGTATTTTCGGTTAAGGGTGACATACCCAAAAGAAGAGGGAAACAAAAATGCGAACCACTATGTTATAATTTGATTTTTATCTGTTGTCATTGCTTAAAACTTACTAAGCATTGTAATGCTTACTCCGTTTACTTTGTTTCCTCTGTTTTATAGATCTCATTCTGAAACTACGGACTCGGGGATTGAAGATCTAATCACCTACACTATCGTCGTTATTTTGGTATATTTGGTAGTTATTTTGGAACAATGGCATGTATAGGCTAATCTCCCATCCTTTGAATCGAATTACATTTTGAGTTGTAACTATTCTAGCCATGCGAAAATGGCTTGCTTAGTCTTCAAGTTTGAGCATATGTTTTGATGAAATTCATGTGGCTTGATATTTTGTAGCATGAGTTTTAGATAGTAGCCAATATGCAATGAGTTTCGAATATGGTATATTGTTATTTGCGAAATTGATTTGGCTTAATTGTTAGTAGCCACATGGTGGAAATTGCTAGATGCTTATAAAACGAATTTAATGAGATATGATGTACAACCGAACCTATGTCTTGTATGTATCTATGAACATCATGTAAGATGTATCTAGTTATGGAATACCTTAATACCCTATTCCGGCGACGGACAGGGGTATAGGGTGTTACATACCCCTTAAGGATGGAAAATTACTGTTTTACCCCTAGGTGCAAAATGACCATTATACCCCTAGGGTTAAATCTGACTGAAATGCATGTTAAATTAAATCTGTTTACTGTATGCCATGACATGTTATACTATTGCATGGAATTGGGTTTTTGATGGAGGAAGTGCTAAGTGGCATTGCCACGTTTACTGATAGGGGCTTTGCCTCGTTTACTGTTAGTGGCTTGGCCACGTTATCTGATTAAGCAGCTATGCTACGGCTGTAGTGTGTAGGGCTGGGTGGGTTGAGTTATTCCCCACATGGTGTGTAGGGTTGGATTTGGGCTGGGCTTTTCCATACATGCATAATATCTGTACTGTTACTGTAATGGGCCTATCGGCCACACTGTTTACTGCATAAGGCTAAGGCCCAGTTAATACTTTATAATGAATAAGGCTAAGGCCCAGGTAATACTGAAACTGGATAGGGCTTAGGCCCAGTAAGCTTGAACATATTTGGACTCTGTTGGGTTTACTTTACACACTGAGTTTCCAAACTCACCCACTTCCTTTCATCTATGCTTGTGAGCCCTAGACTAAAAGACTCGGAGCTGGAGGGATTCGGAGTGGCCACGTGGACTGCATATGGTGGTTTTTACTTAAGTTATTTTATTTTTAGTATTTCATTTAAAATTATTTTCTTTTCGATTTCTATTTTGTAATAAGGCCGCTCTTAAGTATTTTTCATTTGGTTTTTATATCTTTATTTATAATTTGATTTAAAAGGGGTAGATTAAGGTTGCGCGGGTTTTTATTTAAAATGAATCAACGTCTTCGAAATGAAACACACGTATCGAATGGATAACGGAAAGACAAACAAGATCTTGTAATAGAATACACATTAAACCGGTAGTGGATAGGACGTTCACAAACTAAACCTGGATTTTCTTTTCAAACTTTAATAACGGTTTTGCAAAACTCACCCTAATCGTAATGACTAAAGAATATATCTCAATCAATCGTTGGTGTGACACACCAGACTTGGTCGTAACGTCTGGGCTGGTTTTGGGGTGTTACAACCTTGCTACTCCATGGACTCGAACCTTAGCTCTTGCACAATCTCTACATGCCACCCCTTGTGTCTTAAGTGGTGCCACCTTGCCACTTTAACACAAGCTTACTTGTGTCTTAATTTACCAACATTTTTTTAAAGCCCACTTAGTCAGAGCCCCTTCTCCCTTAGGTCTAAAATTTTAAAACTCTACCAAGTTTTAACTTAAGCCTAAGCCTTCTAAAGGCCCATTAACACACTCAAAACATAATTTAGCACATCTAGACAAGCAAAAATTAAATTCAAGCAAAATCTCAAAAATCCCAAAAACTAGGGCGTTACAAAACATGCACCATTTATACTACAGCATCACCATTCAATTTCATGCTCATTTTCCATACCAAAACATACCAAATCACATGCCAATTCCATGTACTAAAATCATACCAAAAACATTTAATTCATATCACATTTATATCCATATCAATTCATAGCAAAATCTTACCATTTCAAACATGAAACATACCATCTCATTCTCACTAAAACATACCAAAATGGTCATCCACACAAGACCATATACATATATAAAAAATATACCATTCTCTTCATAAAATTCATACTAAAAATTAAACCATAATTTCAACCATTATCAAGCCATATCACATGGCAAGATATATACATCTTAAAACATATCCAAACTTCTCTACCCTATACATGTCATACTTTAGTATATACATTTTCAAAAGGTACTGAAATGTAGTTTGATAGTGTGGTACCACGACGATCCCCGAGCTTTCGGTAGCTTTGATAATCTATGAAACAAATAAAAGCACATACAAAGTAAGCTTACAAAAGCTTAGTAAGCCATATACAAAAAAACTTAACATCAAAGCAATTATACAACATTTTATACATGTAATTTCATAGCCAAATACTTACTCAAACCTCTTAATTCACATGTTCACAATTCACTTGCACGTAAAGCAAATTTTCTCATACATATATCACATATCCTCAAATGCATATATACTTACCTTTCATTCTCAAACCTTGTATATATTTCAAACGTACCTAAATTAGAAATTCATTCATTTCTCGAAATGCTCGTTGAATCATTCGGAATCAATAAGGATACTCAGATAACTCGAAAGGCTCATACAATGCCATATCTTAGATATGGTCTTACATGTTATCAAATATCGATGCCACTATCCCAGATAGGGTCTTACACGAATCAAATATGATGCCGATGTCCCAGACATGGTCTTACACGTAATCTCTAATCCATGCCAATGTCCTAGACGTGGTCTTACACGATAACACATATCAGAATCCTATGTCATGACATATGTATCCTATACTATTCCTATGGTTTGTACGGGGCTTTCGGATGTCGTATCTTTGTCGATATTTTCTTGTATTCAATAATTCGGCTCCAATAGCAATTTCATACATTTCCACAACAATCAACATATATAATTCAATTGAAATACGTTTATTTGCATATGAACTTACCTCATATAGATACGAACGGAATGAATCGACTACTCGACCACTTTCGACTTTCGTCGATCTAATTTTATTTTCTTTTGTTCTTGATCTATATAAATTCAAATTTAACTCATTTATTCACCAAATCATTCAATTCAATCCATAAACATATATTTTGGCTTTTTTACAAAATAACCCTCATATTATCATACTTTTACATTTTAGTCCCTATTGAATAAAATTAAAAAATATACATAATTTCTTTATACACTTGCTTGGCCGAATATTCTTATAGTTCATCTAAGCCCATATCTTTCATTTATTTCACATTTTAACCATTCAATAACTCATTTTCACAAATTAGTCCACAATAAGCAAAATCATCAAAAATCTCAATACAAAACATGTTTATGTAACACTAAGTTTTCATATTTCACCATTAAGCATCACAAAACTCATAAAATCAACAATGGCATAACTCAAACTCATCAACAATTTTATAAATCATGACATGGGCTAGCTAGAACACATAGCAACAATCTCAAAAACATAGAAATTATCAAAAACCACACAGAACTCATTCCTTGATTAAGCAAATTCTTAGCCGAACCCTAGGTAGCTTTTAATCTTTCTTTTTCTTCCAATTTTCAGCAAAGATGAACAATAATGGCCTTAATTTTCATGTTTTTTTATTTAATCTTAATTAATATATCATTTACCATTTTTTCCGTTATTATAACACATATAAAACATATTCATTAAGGCCATTAGTGTCCACTTACTAAATCAATGGCAGAATCACATTACAAGAACCTCATAATTATTAAGACATAACAATTAGACACCTTTATCAAATGGAATGCAACTTTTGCATTTTTTGTGATTAGATCCTTTCATAAAATCAAGCACACAAACAATAAAATTTTCACACGAAACTTTCACACATACCATATATCACGCTGCAAACATGAAAAATAATATTAAAATATTTTTTGGCTCAGATTTGTGGTCCCAAAACCACTGTTCTAACTAAAGTCTAAACCGAACTGTTACAATAAGAACATCTCTAAAAATTTTAATGTAGTAATCGTAGACCTTACTAAAAGCTACATATGCATGTGTTTAAGTTTCGTTAATTGATCTAGCGTCCTTTAACTCAGGTCTGGCGACCGGATCAAATATGAGGTGTTACAAGCGAGAAAACACAATCACTACTGATAGTGATACATTCGATCTATTTCTCTTATTTCATTGTTATCATTCATTTCATATTATTAGTTCTACATGTAATTCATTTCTAGTTATCTTAAGCCAATGGAGGAATTGATTGGACATATATTATTAGGGCTCAAATAATTTGTAATTAACATTCGGCTCTTCACTTATTAATTACAACATTATTTAGTCATGAAGTCATTCCACTAAAGTATCATGACTGAACTCTCCCTTATTTTATGCAATTACGAAAGAAACTCATCAAGTGCTTGTCTAATGACCTTGTCATAAGTGTGTTATCCTCATAAGATATCCCTTAATCTCTTTGGGATAAATTCGTTCTGTAACACCCCAAACTTGGCCCAGACGTTATGGCCAGATCTGGTGTGTCACATGGACAATGAATGACACCTCATTCCTTTATTAATAAGTTTGGCAAAATCATTTTAATAGTTTTGAGAAAATAAATAGGTTATTTAATGAAAGTCCTATCCACTATCAGTTGGAGTCTATTTCTTTAAACAAACCTTATCTTGTCATTAAGTTATCCATTTGCTGCGTACGATATATTTTGAAAACGTTGATTAGTTTTGGAATAAAATTTTGTGCATCCTTAGTCTATCAAGTTTAAACAAGCAATAATTAAATAAATAAAACCAAAATAATTAATGAGCGTCCTTATTACAGATTTAAACCCAAAAATTAAAGAATACTAGAATAAAGAAAACTTTAGGAAAATTTAAACCGAAATTAAAACAGTTCACATGGCCACTCCGAATCCCACGCAGCTCCAAGTCCTCTAAGGTTGGGGCTCACCTGCATAGATGAAAAGGAAGAGGTGAGTTTGTGAAAACTCAATCTGTAAGCTAAACCCAACCAGAGTCTAGATCAGTACAAGCATAACTGGGCCTAAGCACTATCCAGATACAGTATTAACTAGGCCTTAGCCCTATTCAGTAAACGATGATTACTAGGCCTTAGCCCTACTCAGAAATCAGTGTGGCTTTAGGCCCATTTTAGTAGCAGAACAGTATTTATGCATGAATGCAAAGCCCAGCCCAATCCAGCCCTACACACCACCCGTACCATCCCTACACACCATGTGAGGATTAACTCAACCCACCCAACGCTACACACCACAGTCGCAGCTAAGCTGCTTAATCAGATAACGTGGCCAAGCCACTAAAACAGTAATACGAGCCAAAGCCTCTACTAGTATACGTGGCATTGCCACGTAGCATTTCCCCCATCAAAATAACCCAATCCTACGCAACAGAATATATTATGATATGGCATACAGAATAACATATTTATTAGCATGCAAATCAGTCAACTTAACCCTATGGGTAAAATGGTCTTTTAGAACCTAAGGGTAAAATAGTAATTTTCCACCCTTAAGGGGTATTTCAGTAAATTTACCAAATTTTTAGGGTTTCAAGCTCCTCACAATTTGTTAACAGTCTTACTGCCATCTAAGAAGCTTATTTAGCCCATTTTATTAATTTAGAGTCATCGGGCCCTAAAACCCCTAATAGGCCCTATAGTGTCCACAACTAGTACGGCCCACTAAGCCCAAATTTTATATCTATTTTAGCAGATATATTACTTAGATTATCATAATAAACTTACCGCTCATTTTCACCCATATGGGCCCGTAAGCCTGTTGGGCCCAAATTCGTCCCTCCGAGGCCCAAAACCACCAGCATGCACGAAAATGCACACACATCATTCTTACCATTTATGATTACCGATTTTACCGATTCAAACTGACCCACGAGCGTTTGCAAGCTCGCAAGCCCTCGAAATGCCAGAATTTTGGCATTTCTGCTTTTGTCGATCCAGTCTACTAGTGGGTGTCGATTACACACCTATTTTTGCGATAAACTACGACAAGATCCGCACCGAATTATCCTACAATTGTTTGTAAACACACTGTTAACTAAAACCCAACAGAAACAATGAAACTAACAACCTACCATATTCGGCTAACACCATCTAAGGCATTAAACACTTACCTCTGCCGATTCTTTAACTAGATCTAGATCTAGTTTGCTCCAATAGTCCTAGCCTCCAATACTCCTCGACTGATATCCTATACTCCACACTAGCACATAAAAAGAGCTGAAAGAAAAACTAATAAAATACTTAGCCACAATCGACAGCCACCCTAACGAGTTAGGGGTTTTCGGCTTTTCTTGAATCACAAATTAATGAATGAAAAGGGTTTCGAGTACTTACCAATGCTCTATTTGCCAAAGAAGCATTCTCGATCCAGCCTATTCCAGATCTAGTATAGATCTAATCAAAACTTGAGAAGAAAATGGATCTAAGTGATCTAAAGACTCAGTTCCCGAATCACTACAGAGTATGGAGGTTTTAGCTTTGTATAAAGAAGAATAGAAGTTTATGGAATGGCAAAAAGATGATCAATAGAGAGATGAGAGGTTGAGATTCGGCTCTTGAAAGATTCGCAATGGAAAGAAGAAGAAGTTTGGACAAAGGAGAAATCAGTAACTATAGATTCGGGTTTCAGCTTTTGAAAGAAATCGGCTAACAAGTTTGAGAATGGGGTTACTTTAATTGATAGGGAAGGGGTGAACAAGAAGGGAAGAGAAAGAAGAGGAGAGAAAAAAGATGATAGATTCGACTTGAAGAAACGAAAAAAGAGATGGTGGTTTTGTTCTTTGTACAAGTCGACACAAGATGAATGTGGAGATCTAGCTTTCGATTTTTAGAACATGATGGAGGAAGAAAAAGAAACAAGGGTCAATATACCTATTCGGCCAAAGAAAACAACCCCTAATTGCTGAATCCTGAAGGCTTAGCCCCTAAAGATGTCGGCACAAACCACCCTAATTGCCGAAAGTGAAGCCCGCTAGCAACCTTAGCCGAATATGCTCTCTCAACCCCCCAATCGGCCAACACAACCTCCCATTCAAAATTCCTAGAATTTCGCCCCTTATCCCTCATTGATTCAATCCTATGAGCACCTCAAACTCTTCCCAATAGAGTTTCACTTAGAGTCCACCACATGGCTTGCACATGCATTAAAAATAACACATCACATTGCTTTCCATGAGACTTGAACCTTAGCTCTTACAGAGCTCCCACACGCCACCCCTTATGTATTAAGTGGCGACACCTTGCCCCTTTAACACAAGCTTACTTGTGTCTTAACTTACCAACATTTTTTTTAAAAGCCCACTCAGTCAGAGCCCCTTCCCCCTTAGGTCTAAAATTTTAAAATTCTACCGGGTTTTAACTTAAACTTGTGCCGTCTAAAGGCCCACTAACACACTCAAAACATTAATTTACACATCCAGACAAGCAAAAATTAAATTCACGTAAAATCTCAAAAATTAAGGTGTCACAACTCTACCCCCTTAAAGAAATTTCGGCCTCAAAATTTACCTGGTTTAAACAGGTGAGGGTATTGTTGACGAATCGCCTCTTCTGGCTCCCACGTAGCTTTTTTTTTGCCATGGTTGCGCCAAAGTACTTTCACCAAAGGAACTGACTTCTTCCTCAATAATACCTTGACATCTCGGTCCAAAATTTGCCCAGGTTCTTCTTCAAAGGTCAAGTTAGCTTCCACCTCAATTTCTTCCACTGGTACGACATGAGAAGGATCAGATCGATACTGTCTTAGCATGGAAACATGAAAGACATCATGAATTTGGTCTAACTCCGTAGGGAGTTCCAACTGATATGCTACCGGACCTACCCGTCTGAGAACTCGATAAGGCCCGATAAACCGCAGGCTCAACTTGTCCTTCTTACCAAACCTTAATATCTTCTTCCAAGGCAAGACCTTTAAGAAGACCATATCCCCTACTCAGTACTCAATTTCCTTACGTTTTAAGTTGGCATCAGATTTCTATTTATCAGATGCTTCTTGTAACCGATCCCTGATCAGCCTATCCTTATCTTCAGTATCTGCCACCAACTCTAGCCCAAGAACCAGACGTTTCCCAACTCCGTCCAACAAGTAGGCGTACGACACCTTCGTCTATACAATGCATCATATGGAGCCATTCAAATACTCACCTGATAGCTGTTGTTGTAAGCAAACTCCGCTAATGGAAAGTAATCCTCCCAACTACCTTGAAAGTTGATCACATAACCCCTCAACCTATCCTCCAAACTTGAATTACCTTTTCCAATTGTCCATCCGTCTGGGGGTGAAAAATAGAGCTAAAATCTAACCGTGTACCCAACGCCTCATGCAACTTCTGCCAGAATCGAGATGTAAACCTAGGACCCCGATAAAAATTATCGAAACTAGCACTCCATGAAGTCGCACTAATCGAAACTGACACTCCATGAAGTCGCACTATCTCCCTCACATATAACTTAGCTAATTTTTGAAGTGAGTAGTCAGTTCGAACATGTATGAAATGAGCAGATTTTGTTAACCTATCTACAATCACCCAAACCGAGTCTTTCTTGGTAGGTGTCAAAGGTAGCCCACTCACAAAGTCCAAGGTTACCCTTACCCACTTCCACAGTGGAATCTTCACTGGTTGCAGGAGTCCAGAAGGCAGTTGATGCTCAGCCTTCACTTGCTGGCATGTCAGACACTTTCCCACAAATTCTGTCATTTCACGCTTAAGTCCAGGCCACCAGTACAACTCTCGTAAATCTTGATACAACTTATTTCCTCCAGGATGCATGGCACAAGGTCCGCCATGAGCCTCTCTCAGAATTGACTGCCTCAAGTCAAAGTCCTTCGGAATACAAACTCTTCCTCAAAAGTATAGAACTCCTTCACTATTCAGTCCAGAATCAGAAGTCTCATCATTCTCAACTTGCTGGAATCGAGGAACTAGTGACTCATCCTCTAATTGTTTCTCCTTAATCTGCTTAATCTAGGTTGGTCTCACTTATAATTGCGCTAACAAGCTACCATCATCATATAGACTCAGACGAGCAAACATTGCTCTCAACTCAGTTACAGCTCTTCGACTCAGTGCATCAGCCACCACATTTGCTTTGCCTGGGTGATACTCAATAGAACAGTCATAGTCCTTAAGCAACTCTGTCCATCTTCGTTGCCTAAGGTTCAACTTCTTCTGAGTCAACAAATACTTGAGACTCTTATGGTCCGTGTATATCATATACTTTTCTCCATACAAATAGTGTCTCTAAATCTTTAATGCAAAGATAACCGCTGCCAGCTTCAAATCATGCGTAGGGTAGTTTGCTTCGTGAAGCTTAAGCTGTCGCGATGCATAAGCGACCACCTTACCCTTTTGCATCAATACACAGCCCAAACCAACATGCGATGCATCATTGTACACAGTGAAATCCTTCTCAGACTCTGGCTAAATCAATACTGGCGCCTCAGTCAGAACCTTCTTCAACCTATCGAAAGCCTCTTGCTGTTTCTCAGTCTATACAGATGGTACTCCTTTCCTCAAAAGTTTTATTGACGGTGCAACAATTAGAAAGAATCCTTCCACAAACCTTCTGTAGTACCCTGCCAAACCCAGAAAACTCTAAATTTTTTATACAGATCTCGGTGGCTTCCACTCCAAAACTGCCTCAAATTTCTAAGGATCCACCCTAATCCCCCCAGCAGAAACCACGTGACCTAAAAACGTCAACTATCGCAACCAAAATTCACACTTGCTAAATTTTGCATACAGTTGCTTCTCCCTCAATACTTGCTGAACAATACAGAGATGCTCGTCATGGTTCTCCTCCGTTTCCAAATACACCAAAATATTGTCTATGAAGACAACTATGAACCGATCCAAGTAAGGTTGGAATACCCAATTCATCAAATTCATGAAAGCCGTAGGTGCATTAGTCAATCCAAACGGCATCACCAGAAACTCGTAATGACCATACCAAGTTCTGAATGTTTTCTTATGAATATCCACCTCTTTGACCCTTAAATAATGATATCCAGATCGAAGATTGATCTTGGAAAATATCGAAGCTCCTCTTAGCTGGTCAAACAGGTTATCGATCCTTGGCAATGGCTATTTGTTCTTAATCGTCAGTTTATTCAACTGGCGATAATCGATGCACATACACATCGTCCCATCCTTCTTCTTCATGAACAGTACCGGTGCTCCCCATGGAGACACGCTTGGCCTAATAAAACCTCTATCCAACAACTCTTGGATTTGTGCTTTCAACCCACTACCTTATCTGGTGCCATCTTGTGAGGTGCGATAGACACTGGAGCCGTTCCAGGCAACAAGTCAATTCCAAATTTGACTTCATGATTCAGAGCTAACCCAAGAAGCTCCTTAGGAAAGACATCTTGAAACTCCTTGACGGTCCTAACCTTTCCTACAGTCACACCCTCAGCGTCTGACTAAATCTCATATGCCAAGTACGCCTCGCAACCCTTGCGAATCAGCTTCTCAGCTCTCAAGGCCGAAACAACATTGGACAAGTCCCCTATAACCATCACCTCCTCATCCTCTGCGGTCTTTAACACCATTCGTTTAGTAGCACAATCCAAAGTCGTCTTATGCTTAGCCAGCCAGTCTATTCCCAAGATGAGATCAAATTCTCCAAAAGGTAGTTCCCTTAAGTCCGTAGAGAAAATCCTACCTCGAGTCTCTAAAGGTACATCTCTAAAGAGTTTGTCTACCCTAACCGAGTGACCCAGTGGATTTATCACAGTTACCCCACTCACAGTTTCCTCAGAGTACACACCCAATAACCCCGATATATCACATGAGACATACGAATGGGTAGAACCAAAATCTATCAAGGTAGTGTATGGCATGCTAGAAATCAAAAACGTACCAGTTATGACGTCAGGTGCGTCACCCTCCTCTCGGCGACTAGCAGCATAAACCAATGCTGGCTGTCGAGCCTTAGCATTTCCAGCACCCCTGCTCGGTGCTCCAAGTCCACGACCATTTCCATTGCAGCCCCTATCTTGACCACGGCCTCTCGGCGGTTGTGGTCCACCTCGCACTGGTTGAGCAACCATTTGTTCAGCAGCTTGCATCTGAGCCGGCCTCTGAGGATAGTCCTTCACTCTATGCTCCTTGGATCCACACCGGAAACATGCCCCAGTATGCTTCTAACACTCCCCAGATGCACTCTACCACAATCCCCGCAAGCCTGCGGTCTGACCACATTCACCAGAACTGCTCGAACTGGTTCGTCCACTCTAGCCCTTTTAACATTTCTGTCTGCAGCTCTTGAGGGTCTAGAATCCCTCTTGAATCGATTTTGGTCCTTCTCACGGTTCTGCCGCTCCGTGCGTTTCATCTCTTCGGCTATTTTAGCTTTTTTTACTAAAGCAGCAAAGTCAGACTCCTTCTGTGGAGCAATCAACACCCTTAGTGATCCACCACTGATAGGCCTCCTCGAACCGTACGCTAGTTCATACTCTGTTGTAACTATTCCACTAGTGTACTGGCTTAACCTTAAGAACCTAGCCTCGTACTCAGCAACAGACTTATTACCCTGGGTTAGGTTCAGAAATTCCTTCCTTCGGGTGTCTACATAGCTCGCCCTGACGTACTTCCCTTTGAAGGCCATCTTAAACAACTCCCAAGTTACTCGCTCAGCCGGGGTACTATCCCTCACAGTGATCCACCACTGATAGGCCTCATCTCGCAGCAAAGATACTACTCCCTTCAGTTTCTGCTCTACTGAGTAATCCAAGTCATCCATGATTCGCTCTGTGCCCTCCAGCCAGTATTCGGCCACATTTGGGGCTACTCCAGGTACATCATTGAAAATCACCGCTCCGTTGGCTCAGAGTCACTTAGAAATAGATCCCCGATTCACTGTTCTTGTACTCGCTCCAGCGATCCTTTACAGAACCCGTAACATAGCCTGGGACAAAGCATCGTCCCCTGCAGCCCGATCATATGGCCCATTCTTAGTTACCGGTAGCGCTCGTGCCTCTTCAGCTGGCATGTGTCCCGAATATAAAGACCTAGCCTGCCCACTTCCTCGGCTACGTCCATGGCGTCTCCCACGAGCTGCCTTCGTACTCAGACCATATTTTCTGATTACGAATTTTATGAATTAGTTCAGTATTTCGATATTTATTACAAATGTCTTATGTACAGATAGTATTTTAGAAGTTTGTTTTCGCAAAATCGTAGCCTAGCTACAATTTCAGTCCTCTAGGGTTTTCAGTTTCCTCTACTGTCTCAGTCTCTACAGTTTCAGTATTACCCTAACTACAGATTCTTTGTAGGGTCTTAGTACTATCTATAGTAATATAATAGTATTTTCAGTGAGGTACAGTATAGTAAGAATACTTACAGACTTGGCACCGGAGATTCGGTGTGCCACTCTTCGAAATCCAAATTTTAGAAAACCAAAATTTGCAAAAATAACTTTAATACCCAAAAGAAACCCTTTAGTAAAAAAACAAATATCTTGAAGGAAATCAATTTGAAAAGGGTTTTCCTACGAAATTTGAAAAAGTATTTTCTTCAAAATACCTTTTTGAGCCTTTGTTTAAATTTTTATGAAAACTTTTAGACCTGATCCACAACCGAGATGTTGTAACCGGGCTCTGATACCATTAAATATAATACCCTAAACCCAGCCCATACGTTATGGCCAGATCTGGTGTGTCACATGGACGATGAATGACACCTCATTCCTTTATTAATAAGTTTGGCAAAATCATTTTAAGAGTTTTGAGAAAATAAACAGGTTATTTAATGAAAGTCCTATCCACTATCAGTTGGAGTCTATTTATTTACAAAAACCTTTTCTTGTCATGAGGTTATCCATTTGTTGCGTAAGGTATATTTTGAAAACGTTGATTAGTTTTGGAATAAAAATCCGTGCAGCCTTTGTCTATCAAGTTTAAACAAGCAATAATTAAATAAATAAAACAAAATAATTAATGAGCAGCCTTATTACAGATTTAAACCCAAAAAATAAAGAATACTAGAATAAAGAAAACATTGGGAAATTTTAAACCGAAATTAAAACAGTTCATGTGGCCACTCCGACTCCCTCGCAGCTCCAAGTCCTCTAAGGTTGGGGCTCACCTGCATAGATGAAAAGGAATGGGTGAGTTTGTGAAAACTCAAGGTATAAGCTAAACCCAACCAAAGTCTAGATCAGTACAAGCATAACTGGGCCTAAGCCCTACCAGATACAGTATTAACTGGGCCTTAGCCCTATTCAGTAAACAGTGATTACTGGGCCTTAGCCCTATTCAGAAATCAATGTGGCCTTAGGCCCATTTTAGTAGCGGAATAGTATTTATGCATGAATGCAAAGCCCAGCCCAATCTAGCCCTACAAACCATGTAGGGATTAACTCAACCCACCCAGCCCTACACACCACAATCACAGCTTAGCTGCTTAATCAGATAACATGGCCAAACCACTAAAACAGTAATAAGAGGCAAAGCCTCTACCAGTATACGTGGTATTGCCACTTAGCATTTCCCCTATCAAAATAACCCAATCCCATGCAACAGAATATATTATGATATGGCATACAGAGTAACAGATTTATTAGCATGCAAATCAGTCAACTTAACCTTAGGGGTAAAATGGTCTTTTAGAACCTAGGGGTAAAGCAGTAATTTTTCACCCTTAAGGGGTATTTCAGTAAATTTACTAGATTTTTAGGATTTCAAGCTCCTCACAATTCGTTAACAGTCTTACTGCCATCTAAGCAGCTTATTTAGCCCGTTATACACTTACCGCTCATTTTCACCCATATGGGCCCGTAAGCCCGTTGGGCCCAAATTTGGCCCTTCGAGGCCCAAAACCACCAGCATGCATGAAAATGCGCACACATCATTCTTACCGTTTGCAATTACTGATTTTACCGATTCAAATGGACCCACGAGCATTCGCACGCTCGCAAGCCCTCAAAATGCCATAATTTTGGAATTTCGGCTTTTACCGATCTAGTCTACTAGTGGGTGTTGATTACACACCTGTTTTTGCGATAAACTACGACGAGAACCACACCGAATTATCCTACAAACATTTGTAAACACACTGTTAACTAAAACCCAACAGAAACAATGAAACTAACAAACTACCATATTCGGCCAACACCGTCTAAGGCCTAAAACACTTACCTCTGCTGATTCTTTAACTAGATCTAGATCTAGTTTGCTCCAACAGTCCTAGCCTCCAATACTCCTCAATTGATAGCCTCTACTCCACACTAGCACATAAAAAGAACCGAAAGAAAAATTAATAAAACCCTTAGCCACAATCGACAGCCACCCTAACGAGTTAGGGGTTTTTGGCTTTTCCTGAATCTCAAATTAATGAATGAAAGAGGTTTCGAGTACTTACCAATGCTCTATTTGCGAAAGAAGCATTCTTGATCGGGTCTATTCTAGATCTAGTATAAATCTAATCGAAACTTGAGAAGAAAATAGATGTAAGTGATCTAAAGACTCAGTTCCCGAATCACTATAGAGTGTGGAGGTATCGTCTTTGTATGAAAAAGAATAGAAGTTTATGGAATGGAGAAAAGGTGTTCGGCAGAGAGATGAGAGGTTGAGATTCGGCAATTGAAAGATTAGCAATGGAAAGAAGAAAAAGTTTGGACAAAGGAGAAATCGGAAACTATAGATTAAGGTTTTGGCTTTTGAATGAAATCGGCTAACAAGCTTGAGAATGGGGTTACTTTAATCGATGGGGACGAGGTGAAGAAGAAGAGAATAGAAAGAAGAGGAGAAAAAGAAGATGATAGATTCAGCTTGAAGAAAAGAAAAAAGAGATGGTGGTTTGGTTCTTTGCTCAAGTCGGCACAAGGAGAATGTGGAGATCTAGCTTTCGGTTTTTAGAACATGAGGGAGGAAGAAAAAGAAAAAAGGGTCACTATACCTATTCGGCCAAAGAAAACAATCCCTAATTGCCAAATCCTGAAGGCTTAACCCATAAAGATGTCGACACAAACCACCTTAATTGCTGAAAGTGAAGACCCCTAGCAACCCTAGCCGAATATGCTCTCTCAACCCCCCATCGGCCAACACAACCTCCCATTCAAAATTCCTAGAATTTCACCCCTTATCCCTCCTTGATTCAATCCTAGGAGCACATCAAACTCTTTCCAACAGAGTTTCACTTGGACTCCACCACATGCCTTGCACATGGATTAAAAATAAAACATTACATTGCTTTCCATGAGACTTGAACCTTAGCTCTTGTAGAGCTTCCACACGCCACCCCTTGTGTCTTAAGGGGCGCCACCTTGCCCCTTTAACCCAAGCTTACTTGTGTCTTAACTTACCAACATTTTTTTTCAAAGCCCACTTAATCAAAGCCCCTTCCCCCTTAGGTCTCAAATTTTAAAATTCTACTGGGTTTTAACTTAAACTTGGGCCGTATAAAGGCCCACAAACACACTCAAAACATTAATTTACACATCCAGACAAGAAAAAATTAAATTCAGGTCAAATCTCGAAAATTAGGGCATTACAACTCTACCCCCTTAAAGAAATTTCGGCCTCAAAATTTACCTGGTTCAAACAGGTGAGGGTATTGTTGACGAATTGCCTCTTCTGGCTCCCACGTAGGTTCTTCTCTGCCATGGTTGCGCCAAAGTACTTTCACTAAAGGAACTGACTTCTTCCTTAATAATACCTTGACATCTCGGTCCAAAATTTGCCTAGGTTCTTCCTCAAAAGTCAAGTCAGCTTCCACCTTAATTTCTTCCACTAGTACGACATGAGAAGGATCGGATCGATACCGTCTCAGCATGGAAACATGAAAGACGTCATGAATTTGGTCTAACTCTGGAGGTAGTTCCAACTGATACGCTACCGGACCTACCCGTATGAGAACTCGATAAGGCTCGATAAACTGTGGGCTCAACTTGCCCTTCTTACCAAACCTTAGTATCTTCTTCCAAGGCGAGACCTTTAAGAAGACCATATCCCCTACTGAGTCCTCAATTTCCTTACGCTTTAAGTTGGCATCAGATTTCTGTCTATCAGATGCTTCTTTTAATCGATCCTTGATCAGCCTATCCTTATCTTCAGTATCTGCCACCAACTCTGGCCCAAGAACCTGACGTTTCCCAACTCCGTTCAACAAGTAAGCGTACGACACCTTCATCTATACAACGCATCATATGGAGCCATTCGAATACTCGCCTGATAGCTGTTGTTGTAAGCAAACTCTGCTAATGGAAAATAATCCTTCCAACTACCTTGAAAGTTGATCACATAACCCTTTAACCTATCCTTCAAACATGAATTACCTTTTCCACTTGTCCATCCATCTGGGGGTGAAAAACAGAGCTAAAATCTAACCGTGTACCCAACGCCTCATGCAACTTCTGCTAGAATCGAGATGTAAACCTAGGATACCGATCAAAAATAATCAAAACTGGCACTCCATGAAGTCGCACTATCTCCGCCACATACAACTTAGCTAATTTCTGAAGTGAGTAGTTAGTTCAGACAGGTATGAAATGAGTAGATTTCGTTAACATAAGCACAATCACCCAAACCGAGTCTTTCTTGGTAGGTGCCAAAGGTAGCCCACTCATAAAGTCCATGGTTACCCTTTCCCACTTCCACAGTAGAATCTTCACCGGCTGCAGGAGTCCAGAAGGCAGTTGATGCTCAGCCTTCACTTGCTGGCATGTCAGACACTTTCCCACAAATTCTGTCACTTCACACTTAAGTCTAGGCCACCAGTACAACTCTCGTAAATCTCGATACAACTTATTTCCTCCAAGACGCATGGCATAAGGTCCGCCATGAGCCTCTCTCAGAATTGACTGCCTCAAGTCAAAGTCCTTCGGAATACAAACTCTTCCTCGAAAGCACAGAACTTCTTCACTATTCAGTCCAAAATCAAAAGTCTCATCATTCTTAACTTGCTGGAATCGAGGAACTAGTGACTCATCCTCTAATTGTTTCTCCTTAATCTGCTTAATCCAGGTGGGTCTCACTTGTAATTCTGCTAACAAGCTACCATCATCATATAGACTCAGACGAGCAAACATTGCTCTCAACTCAGTTACAGCTCTTCGACTCAGTGCATCAGCCACCACATTTGCTTTGCATGGGTGATACTCAATAGAACAGTCGTAGTCCTTAAGCAACTCTATCCATCTTCTTTGCCTAAGGTTCAACTACTTCCGAGTCAACAAATACTTGAGACTCTTATAGTCCGTGTATATAATACACTTTTCTCCATACAAATATTGTCTCCAAATCCTTAACGCAAAGATAACCGTTGCCAGCTCCAAATCATGCTTAGGGTAGTTCGCTTTGTGAAGCTTAAGCTGTCGCGATGCATAAGCGACCACCTTACCCTCTTGCATCAATACACAGCCCAAACCAACATGCGACGCATCACTGTACCCAGTGAAATCCTTCCCAGACTCCGGCTAAATCAATACTGGCGCCTCAGTCAGAACCTTCTTCAACCTATCGAAAGCCTCTTACTGTTTCTCAGTCCATACAAACGGTACTCATTTCCTCAAAAGTTTAGTTGACAGCGTAGCAATCAGAGAGAATCCTTCCACAAACCTTCTGTAGTACCTTGCCAAACCTAGAAAACTCCGAATTTTTTATACAGATCTCGGTGGCTTCCACTCCAAAACTACCTCAAATTTCAGAGGATGCACCCTAATCCCCTCAGCAGAAACCACGTGACCTAAAAATGTCAGATCTCTCAACCAAAATTCACACTTGCTAAATTTTGCATATAGTTGCTTCTCCCTCAATACTTGCAGAACGACACGGAGATGCTCATCATGCTTCTCCTCCATTTTCGAATACACCAGAATATTGTCTATGAAGACAACTACGAACCGATCCAAGTAAGGTTGGAATACCTGATTCATCAAATCCATGAAAGTCGCAGGTGCATTAATCAATCCAAATAGCATCAGCAGAAACTCGTAATGACCATACCAAGTTCTGAATGTTGTCTTATGAATATCCACCTCTTTGACCCTTAACTGATGATATCCAGATCGAAGATCGATCTTGGAAAATACCAAAGCTCCTCTTAGCTGGTCAAACAGGTCATCGATCATTGGCAAAGGGTATTTGTTCTTAATCGTCAATTTATTCAACTGGCAATAATTGATGCACATACACATCATCCCATCCTTCTTCTTCACGAACAGTACCGGTGCTCCCCATGGAGACACACTTGGCCTAATAAGACCTCTATCCAACAACTCTTAGATTTGTGCTTGCAACTCCACTAACTCATTTGGTGCCATCTTGTGAGGTAAGATAGACACTGGAGCCATTCCAGGCAACAAGTCGATTCCAAATTTGACTACATGATTTGGAGGCAACCAAAGAAGCTTCTTAGAAAAGACATCTTGAAACTCCTTAATGGTCCTAACCTCTCCTATAGTCACACCCTCAGCGTCTGACTAAATCGCATATGCCAAGTACGCCTTGCAACCCTTGCGAATCAGCTTCTCAGCTCTCAAGGCTGAAACAACATTGGACAAGTCCCCTATAACCATCACCTCCTCATCCTCCGCGGTCTTTAACACCATCTGTTTAGCAGCACAATCCAAAGTCACCCTATGCTTAGCCAGGAGTCTTTTCTCAAGATGAGATCAAATTCTCCAAACAGTAGTTCCCTTAAGTCCGCAGAGAAAATCCTACCTCGAGTCTCTAAAGGCACATCTCTAAAGAGTTTGTCTACCCTAATCGAGTGACCCAGTGGACTGATCATAGTTACCCCACTCACAGTTTCCTTAGAGTGCACACCCAATGACCCTAATATATCACATGAAACATACGAATGGGTAGAACCAATATCTATCAAGGTAATGTATGGCATGCTAGAAATAAAAAATGTACCAGTTATGATGTCAGGTGCGTCACCCTCCTCTCGGTAACGAGCAGCATAAACTAATCCTGGCTGTCGAGCCTTAGTATTTCCAGCACCCCTACCCGGTGCTCCACGTCCACGACCATTTTTATTGCCGCCCCTACCTTGACCACGGCCTCTCGGCGGTTTTGGTCCACCTCAAACTAGTTGAATAACCCTTTTTTCAGCAGCTTGTGTCTAAGTCGGCCTCTGGGGATAGTCCTTCACTCTATGCTCCTTGGATCCACACCGGAAACATGCCCCAGTACGCTTCCAACACTCCCCAGATGCACTCTACCACAATCCCCGCAAGCCTGCAGTCTAACCACATTCACTAGAACTGCTCGAACTGGTTCGTCCACTCTAGCCCTTTTAACATTTCTGTCTGCAACTCCCGAGGGTCTAGAATCCCTCCTGAATCGATTTTGGTCCTTCTCACGGTTCTGCCGCTCCGTGTGTTTCACCTCTTAGGCTATCTTAGCTTTTTCTACTAAAGCAGCAAAGTCACACTCCCTCTGTGGAGCAATCAACACCCTTAGTGATCCACCACTGATGGGCCTCCTCGAACTGTATGCTAATTCATACTCTATTGCAACTATTCCACTAGCATACCGGCGTAACCTTAAGAACTCAGCCTCGTACTCAGCAACAGACTTATCACCCTGGGTTAGGTTCAGAAATTCCTTCCTTCGGGCATCCACATAGCTCGCCCTAATGAACTTTCCTTTGAAGGCCATCTTAAACAACTCCCAAGTTACTCGCTCAGCCGGGGTACTATCCCTCACAGTGATCCACCACTGATAGGCCTCATCTAGCAGCAAAGATACTACTCCCTTTAGTTTTTGCTCTACCGAGCAATCCAAGTTGTCCATGACTCGCTCCGTGGCCTCCAGCCTGTATTTGACAACATTTGGGCCTACTCCAGATAAGTCGTTGAAAATCACCGCTCCGTTAGCTCGGAGTCGCTCAGAAAAAAATCCCCAATTCAGACTTCTCGTGCTCGCTCCAATGACCCTTTACAGAACCCGTAACATCGCCTAGAACAAAGCATCGTCCTCTGTAGCCCAATCATACAGCCCATTCTCAGTTACAGACGGCACTCGTACCTCCTCAGCTGGCATGTGTCCCGAAGATGAAGACCTAGCCTGGCACTTCCTCGGCCACGTCCACGGGGTCTCCCACGAGTTGCCCTCGTACTCATACCGTATTATCTGATTATGAATTTTATGAATTAGTTCAGTATTCCGGTATTTATTCCAAATGTCTTATGCACAGATAGTATTTCAAAAGTTTGTTTTTGCAGAATCGTAGCCTAGTTACAATCTCAATCCTCTAGGGTTTTCAGTTTCCCCTACTGTCTCAGTCCCTACAGTTTTAGTATTGCCCTAACTATAGATTCTTTGTAGGGTCTTAGTACTATCTACAGTAATATAATCGTATTTTCAGTCAGGTACAGTATAGTAGGAATACTTACAGACTTGGCGCTGGAGATTCGGTGTGCCACTCTTCGAAATCCAGATTTCAAAAAACCAAAATTTGCAAAAATAACTTTAATACCCAAAAGAAAAATTTTAGTAAAAATACAAATATCTTGAAGGAAATCAATTTGAAAAGGGTTTTCCTACGAAATTTCAAAAACCATTTTCTTCAAAATACCTTTTTGGGCCTTTGTTTAAATTTTTCTGAAAACTTTTAGACCCGATCCACAGCCGAGTTGTTGTAACCAGGCTCTAATACCATTAAATGTAATACCCCAAACCCGGCCTATACGTTTTGGCCAGATCTGGTGTGTCACATGGATGATGAATGACACCTCATTCCTTTATTAATAAGTTTGGCAAAATCATTTTAAGAGTTTTGAGACAATAAACAGGTTATTTAATGAAAGTCCTATCCACTATCAGTTGGAGTCTATTTCTTTAAAAAAATCTTATCTTATCATTAGGTTATCCATTTGTTGCGTACGATATGTTTTGAAAACGTTGATTAGTTTTGGAATAAAAATCTGCGCAGCCTTAGTCTATCAAGTTTAAACAAGCAATAATTAAATAAATAAAATGAAAATAATTAATGAGCGGCCTTATTACAGATTTAAACCCAAAAATTAAAGAATACTATAATAAAGAAAACTTTAGGAAAATTTAAACCGAAACTAAAACAGTTCATGTGGCCACTCCGAATCCCTCGCAGCTCCAAGTCCTCTAAGGTTGGGGCTCACATGCATAGATGAAAAGGAAGGGGTGAGTTTGTGAAAACTCAGTGTATAAGCTAAACCCAACCAGAGTCTAGATCAGTACAAGCATAACTGGGCCTAAGCCCTATCCAGATACAGTATTAACTGAGCCTTAGCCCTATTCAGTAAACAGTGATTACTGGGCCTTAGCCCTATTCAGAAATCAGTGTGGCCTTAGGCCCATTTTAGTAGCAGAACAGTATTTATGCATGAATGCAAAGCCCAGCCCAATCCAGCCCTACACACCATGTGGGGATTAACTCAACCCACCCAGCCCTACACACTACAATCACAGCTTAGCTACTTAATCAGATAACGTGGCCAAGCCACTAAAATAGTAATACGAGGCAAAGCCTCTACCAGTATACATGGCATTGCCACTTAGCATTTCCCCCATCAAAATAACCCAATCCCATGCAACAGAATATATTATGATATGGCGTACAGAGTAACAGATTTATTAGCATGCAAATTAGTCAACTTAACCTTAGGGGTAAAATGGTCTTTTAGCACCTTGGGGTAAAACAGTAATTTTCCACCCTTAAGGGGTATTTCAGTAAATTTACTAGATTTTTGGGGTTTCAAGCTCCCCTCAATTTGTTAATAGTCTTACTGCCATCTAAGCAACTTATTTAGCCCATTTTATTAAGTTACAGTCATCGGGCCCTAAAACCCCTAATGGGCCCTACGGTGTCCACTAACTATTACGGTCCACTAAGCTCAAATTTTATTTGCATTTTAGTATATTTACTACTCAGATTATCATAATACACTTACTGATCATTTTCACCCATATGGGCCCGTAAGCTCGTTGGGCCCAAATTCGGCCCTCCGAGGCCCAAAACCACCAGCGTGCATGAAAATGTGTACACATCATTCTTACCATTTGCGATTACTGATTTCACCGATTCAAACCGACCCACGAGCACTCGCATGCTCATAAGCCCTCAAAATGTCAGAATTTTGGCATTTTGGCTTTTGCCGATCTAGTCTACAAGTGGGTGTCGATTACACACCTGTTTTTGTGATAAACTACGATGAGATCCGCACCGAATTATCCTACAATCGTTTGTAAACAAACTGTTAACTAAAACCCAATGGAAACAATGAAACTAACAACCTACCATATTCGAGCAACACCATCAAGGCCTTAAACACTTACCTCTGCCGATTCTTTAACTAGATCTAGATCTAGATCTAGTTTGCTCCAACAGTCCTAGCCTCCAATACTCCTTGATTGATAGCCTCTACTCCACACTAGCACATAAAAAAATGAAAGAAAAACTAATAAAACTCTTAGCCACAATCGACAGCCACCCTAACGAGTTAGGGGTTTTTAGCTTTTCCTGAATGTCAAATTAATTGATGAAAGGGATTTTGAATACTTACCAATGCTCTATTTTCCAAAGAAGCATTCCTAATCCAGCTTATTCCAGATCTAGTATAGATCTAATCGAAACTTGAGAAGAAAATGGATCCAAGTGATTTAAAGACTCAGTTCCCGAATCACTATAGAGTGTGGAGGTTTCGTCTTTGTATGAAGAAGAATAGAAGTTTATGGAATGGAGAAAAGGTGATCGGTAGAGAGATGAGAGGTTGAGATTCGGCACTTGAAAGATTAGCAATGGAAAGAAGAAGAAGTTTGGACAAAGGAGAAATCGGCATCTATAGATTCAAGTTTTGGCTTTTGAAAGAAATCGGCTAACAAGCTTGAGAATGGGGTTGCTTTAATCGTTGGGAAGAGGTGAAGAAGAATAGGAGAGAAAGAAGATGATAGATTCGGCTTGAAGAAAAGAAAAAAGAGATTGTGGTTTGGTTCTTTGCACAAGTCAGCACAAGGAGAATGTGGAGATCTAGCTTTTGGTTTTTAGAACATGAGAGAGGAAGAAAAAGAAAAAAGGGTCATTATACCTATTCGGCCAAAGAAAACAGTGCCTAATTACCAAATCCTAAAGGCTTAAACCCTAAAGATGTCGGCACAAACCACCTTAATTGCCGAAAATGAAGCCCCCTAGCAACCCTAACCGAATATGCTCTCTCAACCCCCCAATCGGCCAACACAACCTCCCATTCAAAATTCCTAGAATTTCTCCCCTTATCCCTCTCTAATTCAATCCCATGAGCACCTCAAACTCTTCCCAACAGAGTTTCACTTGGAATCCACCACATGCCTTGCACATGCATTAAAAATAAAGCATTACATTACATTCCATGAGACTTGACCCTTAGCTCTTGTAGAGCTTCCACACGCCACCCCTTGTGTCTTAAGTGGCACCACCTTGCCCCTTTAACACAAGTTTACTTGTGTCTTAACTTACCAAAATTTTTTTTAAAAGCCCACTTAGTTAGAGCCCCTTCCCCCTTAGGTCTCAAATTTTAAAATTCTACCGGGTTTTAACTTAAACTTGGGCCTTCTAAAGGCCCACTAACACACTCAAAACATAAATTAACAAATCTAGACGAGCAAAAATAAAATTCACGCAAAATCCCAAAAATCACGAAAATTAGAGCGTTACATGTTCTCTCAATATGATCCTATTTTACCTCATGGTAACCATTACACCTTCTTTCATGAAAGTTCAATTACAATCAAATTGAAAGGAAATCATTTATCACTAAGACAAATAACCAGTGATCACTTTACTTTTCATCTATCATGTAATGTTGATAAGAGGATATCATTTACCCTTTTATTGGGCTATGAATTCCACTGTTGTACAATGATAGAAGTCACATACTGTAAGAGTATGCCCAAAGATCAATCATGAGATGGTTGTAATAACATACTTGATTTACCATGTTTATTAATATAAGGCGTTGCCATTATTATTTCAGTTTCTTTTCTGTGTGTATAAATAAATTGTTTTATAATAATATCCTGAGAAGAATATGATTATTCTTAAAAGATCCTTATTCAAGTATTATTGTTAGTTAGGACGACAATAATGCATTAAGACTAATATGTAGTTGACTAATGATAAAGAGTTGTCATTAATATGGAGTGTCAGAATCAATGCATGAATATGTGTGTTAGAGAACAACATATTGGACTGACCTACTATGAATATGTTTCTTGGATTATTATGTAATTATCACAACATTACTCATAGTGATTAATATGTATATGATCCTTAGAATTGAGATCATCATTATCCCAACATCGTGAGTTGTATATTTTGATACAGTCAAACGTACACCGTAACTGGTTGTTCTATAAAGGCTAATGTTGGATATACCATAATCTATGTATAGGGATATGGTTGATCAATATAGGATAAGTCTCTCCTACATAATGGGAGTAATATCTTAGGCCACTTGATTGAGTGAGACTAGAAATGCATGGCCATGCTCAAATAAGTTGATATGAGATGTCATACTTATTTGTGTATCATAGTCTACTCAAGGTATCAAGAAACATGGGATGGACTATACAAGTGTGACTATTCCATGACTTGTGTCTATTCCAGAGATAAAGGACTTAAGGATTAATACATGAAAAAGGTTAATCACAAAAAAGGTTATGTCAAATCATGACTTCTTGTAACTTAGGTAGCAATGATGCATTGCTAGATGCCACTCATTGTTTGTAACATTAGAATCGTTCTAGTATTACTGCTAACGTTACAAGAACCTACAGGGTCACACCCTCTGGTTGAAATGAACGGAATAGAACATAGTTGGTATTGTGTTTGGTTGTCACATGAATGAAATTAATTATAGAATGAATTTAATTAGGCAATCAAATATCGAACATATTATATGTACAAGGATGTTGTACACATAAGGAGAACATAATTCTATTAATATATGAATTTAGTTCGTATATAAATTTAAATAAATATAGTTTACCGAAATCTTAATTATAATTAATGTAATTATAATTTTTGGTTAAAACATTATTATATTTATTTATTTTAATTATGATTATTATGTTCGAATTAAAATTTAATGAATTAAGAATTCATTATACACATACCAATTAAAGGGGAGTTATATATAGAAAGGGAGAAAAAAACCCTAAAAGTGAATATATATACAAACCCGAATTTTTACTACTAGGCCTAGCAGCTGTCAAGCAAAATATCTCTAAAATAGTTTTGGGGATTTCTTCGTTCAAATGTCAACTGGGTGGATTACGTAGAGGTCGGCATCTCAAAAGGTTGCGGCTTGGTTCGATAGTAGATTAGCATTCTGGTTGCCAAGGCGTCGCTATCTACTCAGATTGAAGTTTCGGTAATTTCGAAATCTTTTTCACCCCGATTCGTTCCTCACACATGGATCCATGGTTTGGATCGCCGAAATATTTACAACATAAAACCTCCACATTAGAAAAGCATAGCAATTAGGCATTTTACAAAATAGCATGCTTATTTTTCATTTAATATAATCAAGTCCTTTTTAATAATTGAGCACTCAAACATCAAAATTAAAATGCGAAAATTTTACGGATATCAATTCACACATAAGAAACACAGAAAATAATGTTAAAATAATTTTCTAACTCAGATTCATGGTCCCGAAACCACCGTTTTGAATAGGGTCTAAATCGGGCTATCACATCTGCTTTGATACCTAAGGTAAGGTATCTCTTCAGTTGGACTTGTGATGTGATTTCCTAAGCTTGGATAGTTCAGAAAATAGCTTGAATGGAAGGACCGCCATGAATAGGTTTAGTTGGTGGAAACCTTAACCTGTAACATTTGAATACTTTAGGAACCGTAACTATACTAAAATTACGACCCACTTAAACTTGATAGAATACTCGAACCTTGGTAAACGAAGTCGCCACACTCCATGGTAGGAAATGAAGTGATAAGACAATTGGATGAACACCACAAACTCGTAAAGTTTGATCATGTAATGCCCCAAAATCCTGAAACTTTTAAATTTTGTGTGCTGAAGTTGACATGTATGATTAGCACTATTAGAATATTAATGTTAAGGTATTATAAGGGTTCTTTGAAGTCTCGGGGTTAAGGTAGACCATGGGGAAAATTTTAATTTTTGCCTTGGTGGAACCTTAATCTCAGGTATTAGGCTTTTTAAACAGATTAAAGGGAAATAAGACGCAAATGGGCTTGTGGCCTAGTGGCAAGGTAGCGCGACCTTGGGGAGTAGAGGGTAACGCCATGTGTGGAGCAGGGAGGTCCAGGGTTCAAGGAACGGCTTTAGAATTAAGAGTATTAATTTTTTTTGCACTCATGCTGTGCAAGTAGTGGTCATGACTTGAAACTCTTGTATGAGGAAGTTTGGATAGAGAAGAGAGAATTTAGGTGGATAATAAAAAGAAATAATAAGAGGTGATCAAGGATTGGATGAAGTGGAGCCAAATAGGACTTTAGGGGCATGGAATTAGTTTTAAAAGGGAGCTAGGGGAGTAGTGCCGAATTCTTTACGCAATTTGGCTATTGACTTTGTTGATTAGAAAACCCTTTTCTTGTTCTTCCATATTCATTTGTGTGATGCGAATTCTTCTTTTACTGAATACCCTATCATCTTTTGCCGAAATTCCTTTTGATGTTGTACTCCTTTCTCTTTTCAAGTGCCAATTCTTTACTTGTTCTTCCAAAACGATTGCTTTGATTCTTAGATTCAGATTTATACTTCCACAATCGATTGTGTTGAGGGCCAATCTACTTTCTTATTCTTTTCTCAAAAAGCCAAATACTATCCCTATGTTTCTTGTGACCGAATAGCCTATTACTTTGCCAAATTCATTATTGCTTTTCCTCCATCATGAATCTTGTAACACCCCTAATCCCGCATCCGTTGCCGGAGGGTTATGAGGCATTATAAGGCAAACACCTAATTTCATTAAACTTCATTCGCATAAATCATGTTGATAAAACTTATGGATACTAACTTAAAAGTATATAAAATTTTTAAATAAAAGATATACACACATATACGTAAACATACATCCATCCATCAACTCAATCTGATTTTGACACTCATAAGACCGAATCATATAAGCGTGCACAACAATTTTCACCTTGAATCCATTATACATGTAAAGTGACAACTACTATTCATATGGTAATATTTAAACTTAGTCGGATGCGCCACTTATTCTACTAACACCATTTATAAAGGCATAAACATATTTTTCGGTGGGTGTCCAAATTCATGATGTTTTAAACATTCACTAGTCATACCACCATTCACTTTAACTAAACAAAAACACATATGATAACTTGGCAAGCCATTTTCGCATGGCTATTCATATTTACAATATCAAATAATAATTATTAGAACCTAAAGTCAAACCTATACATGCCATTATCAAAGTTTAACTACCAAAAGTACCGAATTAAGTTGGGATAGTGTGAACGACTTTGACTTTGAGATTCCTGAGACCGTAGCTAATGAACGAGACCTAAAAAAATAGAGAATTAAGGGCAATAGAGTAAGCATTTCAATGCTTAGTAAGTTTTAAGCAATGAATTCATTATGAATTAAAAGCATAGTTCTAGGAATGCTAAACCTCTTCACTTTGGCCGAATATAACCTTTATTAAAATACTACTATCTTTCATACATGACACTTTCACTTCCTTTAAACATCAATTCATATCACATAGGTAATTTCATTGTACCCATTTAAATTCTCCCTTAGCTGAAAGCATACATTGCAATTACAATGCTAAACTTAAGCTTATACACATACTCACATATTTATGTAGCTTCACACTTTAATCTAATATGCTCATATACTAAAGATCCATCTTAATACAAGTCCACTTGGATTGAAATTCACTCATCATAAGTAAGTCATAGACTTTCATGTAACCATAAACAATAGCCAAAGCATCCCTATCCAAATGTGTATTCATAATCTACAACGAATCAATTTCAAAATGAGCATGAAGTACATACCTGACAAACTTAGGGTAGTGAGCACATTTGTTTGAGATTATTACGACATAAATCACATATTCCCAGCATGAATACCTTCGGGGCTTAGCCCGGTTATAACACTAGCATTAAGGCCCTTCGGGACTTAGCCCGGATATAACACTGGCATGAATGCCCTTCAGGAATTAGCCCTGATATAACACTAGCACGAATGCCCTTCAGGACTTAGTCCGGATATAACACTAGCACGAATACCCTTCGGGAATTAGCCCGGATATAACACTGGCACGAATGCCTATCGGGACTTAGCCCAGATTTAGCTTACTGAACTTTTATGCATATGTACCCATCAAGTATACATTTCACAAAATCTATCTCAATTGAAATTCATTTGCCTTATTTACATATTAGCACATAACGTAACATTTTCACTTAATATTCGGTCTATAGGCACATACATAGATCACATATCAAATCAATTATCATAGCTTACATTTCTAAGGAACTTTCAGCTATTTGCCATATTCACAACTTACTTTGCATCACCCATAATCAAACATTGTCAATAGGCTTCAATTCATCAACCACATGTACATATAAATATGTATATCTTGTTTAATCAATTCTTATGCTAGGTTTCACTACTTAAAACTTACCTTATTTGTTGTCGAACGATTATAGATCAACTATTCCACCACCTTCGCTTTTCCCTTATTCAAGACCGGCTCCCCTTGCTCCTGGGCTTAAAATAAACCATAGACTAGTTCAATGGCCTCATCAAATCATTATAATACAAATACTTTTAATACCATATACAATAGCTTACGGTTCTTTCATCTTCAACTATCTAAACTCATGTCAAGATATGTATTCATTAATATAGCATACAATCGGCACACTATGACTAACTCAATCCGTTAACAATTCAAACACTATAATCCAATCAAGTTTTCGTATTCACTAATTTGTTATTCTATAGCCGAAAAACACATATATTTAACTTGTGAAAACACCCTCTATCCAACACCAAATCCATTTATTCAAAAAGACATTACCAAATGCCTCCCCCCCTTTTAACAATCTACTCACATGGAGCATACGATTTAAGAAAATAAGCTCACCAGCTCAAAAACATACGTATTTAGTGTCAATTTCTTTCTAGGAACACTCATTCACTACCTTCTATCTTCAACTACATTTTTCCTAGTTCATATTCACTAATGCTGAACCTAATACACCTCAAAATACAAACTCTTCAATAATTTTCAGCTAATTCAAGGAAGATATCACAAATTCATCAATAATTTACAAAATTACTACAATTTACCATGGTAATAATCATAACACATCAAAACTCCATGTTTTAACACTCAACCGCATTTTACATGTTCATAAAAAAATACCATTAACCAAATTTCACAAACTCAATAAAAAATTCAATCTAATACACGGTTTTCTCCAAATTCAAAACCTTTAGCCAATTATTTTATAATCCTTGAATTTATCAAAACAATTAGATTGAGCTTCCAATTTACTATTCTTGTAAGAACCTCCCTTAACAATTATCACCAATTCATTCATTCTCCAAAGACATAGCCGAATGCCTCCATAAGCTAATTAAGTTACAAACAACAAAATTTGCATTATTAAAGCATCTTAACAATAATCACATGAATTTAACCTTAATATAACCCTCAAACACTCCATAATACATTTCTAGCATTAAAACTCAAAAGCTTCATTCTCTTAACAATGGCCGAATGAAGAATTTACCATCCAACTAAAAAAATTAACTCATGGGTTGATGCATGTACTTAACTATCAACTAAAACTCACAATTTCTCAAGAAAATATCATGAATCCATACCTTAAATTTTGATGCCAAAAGATCAAATGCTTTGTAATAACCCGAATTTTACGGTTATCGGAAAAGTGTATTTTTGAGTCTCTGTTACTGAAAATTGGATCCGTAAATATTTATCAAAAATATTTAAAAAGTTAATTGAGTGGTTAATTAGAGTTTAATCAAGTGAATTTAGCTTAATTAAGGATAATTGGATAAAAAGGATTAAATTGAATAGAGTGTGAAAGTTTAATTATAGATTAAAAGAAAATAAAAGGGACTATAATGGCAATTATGCCATTTAGCATAAGTGAGGCGGCATATAAAGTAAAAATCTAAGATTTTTACTTAGATTTTAATTATAAAAAATATATATATTTATTAGTAACAAATGATATTAAATTAATTTATTATAATTATATTATAAGATATTTATATGATAAATAAATTAGTATATAGACAAATGTATAGTAAATAAAATATACAAGTGTATGGATAAAAATACATACATTTGTAATATAAGTATTTAATTATTAATGGATATTTATTAATTATAAAAGATATTTATTAATTAAATAAATCTATTATAAGATATTTGTATAATAAATAGATTAAAGAAAGACAAGTGTATAGAAATAAATTGATACAAGTGTATTAATATATTTGTATACAAATGTAAAAGAAATAATGGATTGTTAAATAGATATTTATTAATGTTATTATATTATATATATATATATATATATATATATAAAGAGAAACAGAATGTGGAACGAAAAGCAGGGGAAGGAAAGAAAGAAAGAAGAAAAGAAAAGAAAAAGGAGAAATAAGGATTTTAAAGTTTGGAAGTTTAATAGGTAAGTCAATTTAGCCCATTTTTTTAATTTTGATGTTTTAGAAGCTTTGGAATAAGATTTTGATGAAAATAAGTTGATATTTTGAAAGTTATTAGATTCATAGATAATGTTCATGTTGAGTAAAATGATGAAATAAGGGTTAAATTGATAGAAATTCAAGTTAGAAATGAAATAAGGATTGAATTGTAATGTAATTCATAAGTTTTATGTTGAAGGGCTAATTTGAAGAAATTTTGAAACTAGTTAAATAAGCTGAAAATTTAGTAGATAAATTTGAGTTGGGATGGAACTTGAATAAAAATAGAGTATGAATTAAGTTAGTAAAGTGAATGAATTAGTTAGCACCTAATTGTGAAAATGTTTGGAATTAAAGTCTAGTGCTGAAATTATGATTTTCAAAAGATGTAAAGTAGTTTAAAGTGATAGAATAGAGTGTTAATTGAAAAAAAATAAGCTCTATTGAGAGGCTAATTGAGTAGGGACGAAATTGTTATTTATTAAAGCTTAAGGGAAAAATGGTAATAAATAGCTTGCACTAAAACAATATTAGACAGCAGCAGTAAACTAACTTTGAAAAATCACTATAAATTGTAGAAATCGAATTAGAAAATGAAAAAAATATGAAAATAAATCATATTGAGCTTAGTTTCTCATAGAAGAAACGGTATAAGCAATGGATTTGTAAATTATGAGATATAATAAATTTTGTGAGATAAGGTCAGAATAAATTTGGGATCCCCTGTTTTGACTTTGGAAAATCATCAAAAATTGGATAAAAATAATTAGGGTCTTAAAGTTATATGTTTAGAATCCTGAATGAGTCTATTTTCAAGATAAGTAAACGGGAATATCATTAAAATTCTTTACAAAGAGATAATTAAGTTTTACTGAAGAGTGGTCAGAACTGTCGAACAGCAAAATAGGGGAGACTTTAATGAATAAACTGTATTAATTGGATAAACCAAAAATTCTGAAAATTTTATGGTAAGAATATATATGAGTCTAGTTTCAGGGAAAATTAACAGATATTAATTTGGGGTTCTGTAGCTCAAGATAAAAATAATTTAGTGACTATGATGCAGGTGGACAGCTTGAATATTCACATATAAATAAATAGTGAAATTATTAACAATGTTACTCATAAGCATGTTTTATAAATTAAGGATGTGGAATGGAGAGGAGGAGGAGGAAAATATATATGAATATTCACCTAGCATGACTAATTTGTATGCTTTAGGCACAGGGACTAAATTGAATAAAAATAAAATTTTAGGGGAAATTTTGTAAGGATATAAAAAATGACCAATTTGAAGGAAATGAATTGACTGATTGTCTAAATTAATAAATTGAATGGAATTATCAATTTAGATCAAGATCGGATGAAAATCGGGGAAAATGAAAAATTACCAAAATGCCCCTAAATTTGGGTATTTTTGCAATTTTGCCAGGTAAATTTGTGTATCATAATTGAGCATGAAAATATGTTAAATTGTATGTTATATTGGATTGAATGTGAAATATTAGTACATTTGTATATTATGAAACAATATGAATACGAAATGAATTATTACCATATATGCTTGAAGTATATATATAATGATTTGTACATGTTATATGGACACATGGTGTGGAAAGTATGTGCATATAGAATTTGATTTATATTAAGTTTGATATGAATTATTATCGGAATAAATATATGTGAAATATATGGAAATTATGGTACATGAAATTATAATATAATGAAATAAATGATTTTAAACGGTAAGAGAATGTTACTTATAAGCATATTATATAAAATATGCGTAAGTATACTAACAATGTTGATTGATGCTAAGACAAGTGCCAAGCTATTGATTAAGTGATAATATAATTATCTATATGATGCATTGAATCGGTAAGTATTTAATGGAAGTTTTTGCTAAATGATATGTAAATCCGAGTAATGCTCCGAAACCTTATTCCGACGACGGATACGGGTTGGGCTGTTACATGCTTGTTCTCTCCTCACTCTTTCTTTCTATGTTTTCGGCAATGAAGAACACAAAAATAAATCCACCTTGTTCTTTTCACCTTTCTTTTTATTATTAAAATCATTTTATGACATTCTTTTTAATTATAAATAAAAATACAATTGTTGTTTCTTATTAAAAGCATGTATAATTATACGAATACATATAAAAAAAACACTTTTCAAATCATCAAATCACATGGCCCGCCACTATATGAAGAAAATGTCAAATTGACATGCAAGCCCTCTTGTTTAAAGTCTTTCTAATTTTAATCTCTTTAATTAGCCTACCAAAGTTTCAAGGTTTCTCACCTAAGTCCTTATCTTTAAATTCACGTTCAATTTGACATAATCAAAACATTCAAAATTTACACATGCATTTTTCACATAAATTAGACATAGAGTTTAATAATTAATTATTTTCGTAACTCAGTTTTGTGGTCCCGAAACCACTTCCCGACTGGGGTCAACATAGGGTTGTCACAAATCTGTTCTTGTTATCTACTATTCTTAATTGAGTTTTAAAAGCCGGATCTCACTTAGGAAGCTAACTAGGCTGTGTGAATAAAGATCAAGTGGGGTAGGCTGTGTGAATAAAGATCAAGTGGGGTAAGTTTTAAATCAATCTCTTTTTAGTGCGTTTTGGTAAAAGCCAAAAGGCTTATCTAACTCTTTCTTTTCGTCAATCTTGTCTTAACAAGAGTAGGATTCAAAGGTCGCAAACGTGTTAGGGATCACTATCAAGTGGTAAGTGTATTCGTTTCTGATTTTGGATTAATAAGTGGTCGAATGTAAGTATGGCATTTTAGGGGTGACTTGTCTGGGATATGAGTCACTTGTGTTCAAACTTTTGTTAGTGTGTGTATGGATGCAGATCTTGGAATCAAGGGTGGCTAGCAGTTCATAAGGTTGGCAATCTTGGGTACCGATTTCCAATAAGGTGTGTACATACATTGCACACACGACAAATCGGCAAAAGCCAAAATCTTGAAAAGCTGAAATATCGAAAAGCTGAAAGGTTGGCACCGGCAACCATACGAGTGTGCAAACACTCGTGTGGAGATACCATTACGACTACCGAAGTCAAGAGAGCGATCTCATGGTCTCGGGTTACTGTTTGGCCAACCGGGCCAGAATAGGCCAAATGGGCCCGAAGGGTTCGTGGCCCAAATCAGTAAAAGTTGATAAGTGATAGTAAATGACGGGTTGGTATCATTGGTTGAATGATTTGAATATGATTGGGCCTGATGGGCTGTATATTTATGATTGGGCCTAATGGGCCATATGGATATGATTGGGCTTGATGGGCCATATATGATTTTAGGGAAGCATGTAGACTTGCTAGTGTTTTATAGTGGACTCTAGGCCTAGTTCTGATTGATCCTTAAGCAGAATAAAACGTAATTAATTAATCAAGCATGTCTGTGGACAAGTCGCAAGGTTAGAGTGTGGCAATGGGCATATGCATGTCTAGGATTGGATCTAATGAGAACTTGGTACTTAAGCGGTCCTAGTGGCCCACCTTCTCTTCTCTGGAATCCTTCCTGGTGCATAGTGTCTATTCACTTTAGCCATCGAGGACTTGTTGATGGGCCAAAGTTCGTAATTAAAACTCATAATGTTAAAAATTACCGAAATACCCTTGTAGGGGAGAACTACTGGAATACCCTTGTAAGGTAGAATCACTGAGATACCCTTGACATACAAAATTATAGAAAAACCCTTAGTTGGCAAAATTACCAAATACCCTTATGTGCCATGAATATGACTTATGCATGCTATATGTTATCTGTTGCATTCATGTGTTATTATATTGCATATAAGCCGAGATTATGATTGGAGGAAGTGTATATAAGGGTCGCATGGTCGCTTGACGACTGTGGATACACCGAAGGCTTTATAGCCACTACAGGCTTTTTAGCCACCGAGTAGCTTTGCTGCACTGTTAAGTAGTGCCGTAACCGGTGCTACACCGTATATAAGCAGCTACGCTGCACCATTAAGTGGGACCGTACTAGTTCCACACTGGGTTGTAATAAGGATGGGTGGGTCGAGTATATCCCCACAGTAAGTGTTGGTTGGAAAGAGGGTGTACAGGTTGGTTATGGGAAATTGCACTTTGCATAATCATATTGATATTGGTGTGATTTGGGCTAAGGCCTAAGGCCACTGTATGTTGTGATTTGGGCTCAGGCCCCACTAAGGCCACTGTGGGCTAAGGCCCAAAGGCCACCGATATTGAAATAGGGCTTAGGCCCAGATTGTTATTGCATGTTATTTGTTTGACGAGGGTCGTACACATTGAGTTTCGAAACTCACTCCCTCTTTTTAAAATTTCAGGTGACCCTCAGTAGGCGGTTCGACGAATGGAGAGGCTCGAAGGTGGCCAACTGGCAAAATGTTTTAGACATAACTTATTTTATGTTTTTTTTTTAAATTATTGGGTTGTAATAAGGCTTTTATAACTTATGGATTGTTTTTAAATTTGGGATTTATTGTGATTTTATAATTGCTAGTGATTAAAAAAAACGAGTTTTTCCAAGACAACATCTGTTTTGAAATTAGGCTTCCGCATCGGAAAAAGATTTTACGGGATAATAAATAATGTTGTTTTTCCTTAAACTAATTTTTGAATAAACTACCTTTTAACAGACAGAAGTTTTAATTGGCAATAATTTTTTTTAAGAAGGATTTTCAATGAAAATACGATTTTCGAAAAACACTTAATGTGACACGCTGAATTTGAGCCTAACTTCTAGGCCGGGTTTGGGGTGTTACAGATCAGTTCAATTTATATCAATGAAGACTGAGAGAGAATAATCTCACCAACAAAGTTTATATTCAGAATAATTGTGTAACTTTACAAAATGTTCAAGTCTAGCTTTATATAGACCTGTATGTGACCTTTCAAATTCGACACTTAGTGCATTTAGAATAACTATTAACACATTCATTCAAAGTAATTAAATTCGATCATGACTAATGAATGGAAGATATTTGAAAAGTCATGTTTATTCACTTGTTTCATGTCTAGTTGAAAAGTCATGTCTCTTCACTTGATCCATGTGTATTTGAATAATCATGTCTTTATACTTGATGAAAGCTTAATAATTCTTAAATGAGTAGTTTTGTTGTGTTTTCCCTTTGATTGAATGTCATAATACGTGTGCAAAGATCTCTTAAAATGACGTCATAATGAGATTTGAAGGCACCAAAACCGATTAGATTTGAAGAGCCATCCTTGGTCCAATGAATAATCACCTACAACAAGAGTAAATATACTTTAAACATTTACAATCTTTTCATATTCTTATTTAGCTATAAACTCTACATTCACATATTATAACTCACACATTTATGAAAAGAAACAACCAAAATAAATAACACACTTCACACACTTAAACACAAACTCATGCTTGAACTTAATTAGCATATAAGATGCATAAATGCATGGCTTAATTAAAATACAAACTTATTTAACATATGAGTTTCATAATGCATGACATAATTAACATATAAGATGTTTTTATGCATGATTAATTAAATGTAAAATACATAATGCAAGACATAATTAAATTTGCAGACATATAATGCAAGACATAATTTAAAGATGCAAACTTTGTGAAATTGAAAACTTAATAAAAGTCCTTTAAATTGTCTCAAAATTAATCAAGCCCAAAAAATGTTTCGTCTTGCATTTGGGCCCTTCGAGCTTACACCAATCCCGAATCCTTCTTGTTGAGTCACATGATGTGACAGAAATCACATCAACTTGATAGACAACATACTAGCATTTATGTTGATTTGCTTAATTTTGATTACACTGAGGACGTGTTTAAATTATCTCATACTATAAATTGTCTTTTTGTATTATGATTTAACCACGTAACACTGCATAATATTAATTAAATGTTGAAATAATCAATGAGCCAATATTTATCTTCATTGTACTTTACGTGCAAAAACCATTGGTGGTAATATAAAAATATATTAATAATATGTTGAATAATTTATTAAACTAGTTTCTTGAAAAAAAATACAAATATATATAAACAAAATCACTAATTAACACTACTAGATCCCAACACTTTCCACTTCATCTAAAGGTGAACCACCATCCCAGACCATCACTTCATTCTCATTAATCTCACTACTTAACCATATTTATTTTAAAACTATTTAATTTTTTCTAGTGATATTATCAAATCCAAAAGTTTAGACAAATAATTTTGGCAGGAAAAAAACGACTAATAAATATTTTTAGCCACTTTCTAAAATTATATAATTAATGTACCAAAGACGACCAACTTTAGCGTCAAATATGAATGCAGTGGTATTAATTTGTGAGGCATGAGCGCGTGCCTGTACCTGTACCTGTACCTGCGTCGGCCACTGCCTAGTTGAGCTTAAATACACATGGACATAGATAGAGAGAGTCAAAGCAAATTTTGGTTACTCGGAATGCGCCTCACAATGAAATTTGCAAGTCAGAAAAACATCAACCATGCAATGTATGAAGTGCATTTGTTGTTACATTGGTCAACCGCCAGAGAGACAAATTGCTACAAACTTCACACTCTACACTCCACAGTCCACACTCCACACTCCACACTCCACCTTTCTTCGTCTTCATCTTCATCTTATTAATCATCACAAGCACCTGCTGATAGATGCCGCTTCGAAATTGCCATTTCCATCCACCATCAAATTTATTACTCTTTCATCTCATTTTGTAAATATTGGCTTAATTTTATTTTCACATAAATCTCAAAACTTATATCAAATGTAAGTTGTGTTATTTAAAATTATTTACTATAATCTATATACGTATGCATAAAAAGAAGGTATTTAGAATTTTTCTTTTATGGCCACATGGTACACTTACCATGTTCCTTTTCTCTTTTACCTTTTTTTTTTTAAATAATAAATTTTAGTTTTGGTTTAATTTATATATTTTAATTTTTAATTTAATTTAGTCTTTATATTTTTATAATATTATTAATTAATCTAAATAATTAATATCATTAATTTTTATTAAAATATTAAATGGTTATATATAATTTAAATACCCTAATAATTTTAGAGATTGACACCTGGCTTTTTCATTCTTATAAGTTTGTGTCTCTTTTCTTTTTGACATTATAAAATAATGGTTAAATTTTAATTTTAACCTCTACATTATGTCGAAACTTGATATTTAATCTTTATATTTTAAATTTTGACATAATTTTACCTATCTATTTTTATAATATCATCCGTTAGTTTAAATAGTTAATATTTTAATTATTTCATGTAAAATATTAGCATCAATTTTTTCATAAGACTACTAGTATAACAGAAAAATAATTATTCTATCATGATGATTTTATATGTGTTTTTAAGAAAAAATAAAATCCTAATCAATATATTAATTATTATTTTTTATTATTACATAACTATCAAGTAAATATATATTTTTAGTTTCAAAATGTTTTATAAGGTAATTAATAAAATACTTTAATTATGGTAATAATCTATCTAAATTTTTAAACCTGAAAAATAAAAAACTATATTCTTGAAAAAAAAACCGGAATACTAATCCATTTGAATACTTACAAAGTCAACAAAATGAAACAGAGCATTTATTTCAAATTTTGTATTTTATTGATAAAGAAGTCAGTGGCTAAATAAATGAATATATATTAACTTTAACTTCCTATACATTGAAATAGTAAAAGTAATTCTGCCTTGAAAATAAAACAAAAGTATGGATTAAGAAATAATAGAAATAGTCCTAATACACTCATTTGGTAAAAGAACAGCAACAAATAAATAAATGAAAAAGGCGTTAATAAATGAAAGAGAAAATAAAGTTACTTTCAAATACCAAAGAATGCGTTTTATCTTTTTTAGTTCTTTTCTTTACTTTCAAGTTCAAACAAAGCCTTTCAGTATTTTCTCACCTCAACCCGACGTCCACGACAATGGCTAAAGACGGTGGCGACAATCTTCAAGGCGGGAAAGAAGCTTCAAAGTATTTTTTTTTTTTGTTCAGGAGCAGGCAGGCTTTATTTATTTATTTATTTTACATAAGATATTGATAGTTTAGGGGCTTTTTGTTATTATTGATTTTTTTTCCTTTTTGGGAAGGATGATGTGAAGGTAAGGTTTAAGAAAGGAGATAGAAAGTAAAGAGATGTGAAGTATAGTATGCCCAAAAAAGGGGAAAAATGTTTTGAAGGAAGAAATATGGTAGTCTCAGTATCGTACTTGCCAAAGAAGGAAGAAATGTCAAGAAATACCCAAGGATGTGCAATATACCATGTGCAACGGAAAATGAATGAAAAAGGTATTTTAAGGTTTAACTCACTAAGTTCATACGATCTTATAAAAATTGTTTCTATTTTCAGGTCTATAAAGGAACAAATGTCGAGAGACGATGTATCGCTACGCCAAGGAAGTGGTGCGCTAGGCTGTTATACATATAGAGGGAAACAAGTGGCATGTCAAAGTTTGCGCATAAGTCATTTAAATAGACATTCAATATGTTTAAAGCTAAAGTACTGCGCTTAAATAGATAAGTAGTATTGTAACACCCCAAACCCAGCCCAGATGTTATGGCTGTGCCTGAAAGTGTTACATTGAAGTGTTTTGAAGTCGAGCACTTAATGTCTTAATTTTAGAGTAAGACCCTTGTTAGGTTGAAAGAAACCATTAATCCATTTGGTTAATCAAATTATAAATGCAGTTCAATTTGAAAGATTGTTTATAGCAGAAGCTTTGCTTTAATTCTTGTTTGGAACGAAATCAAGGTTTTTGAGAAAACAACTATCTTTTGTTAAAAACCGTACGCGCTAGAGCTATCAGATTTTAAGTGATGTAAATAACCCAATACTTTGATTTAAAACTTAATTAACAGCCTTATTACAACGCAAAATAAACTAATAACGAAAGTAATTTAAGTTTAAAGGCAATAAAGTATCGCGGTGTGGCCGTCTCCAAGTCCCTCGTAGCACCGAACCGTCTATGCCTCGGGATTACCTGTACAGTAAAATAAATGGGTGAGCATGTGAATACTCAGTGTGTATTCCCGTACAGAACAGTATTATAGAACCAATCTGGGCCCAGGCCCATTCCAAAACAGTAAAGCATGCAATCAAAATCCCTACCCAATCTAGCCTCTACACTCCATCTCCATCCAGCCCACCACTCCACGTGGGGATATAATCAACCCACCCAACCCTACACTCCACAGTGTAGTACCAATGCCGCACTATCAATAAAATGCAGCAGTGCTACCAAAATATTAGGCTATAAGCCCTCAGAACTATGCAGCAAAGTTGCCAGAACAGTACACTTCCTCCTTACACATAAGCCCAACCCCATGCAATGCAATATACTTAATGACATGCAACAACAGCCCAAATAGCGTATACATAGCATTTCATAGCATACATAATCATTCAGAGAGTGTACAGGGTCAAATCAGTCATTTTACCCCCGGAGGGTATTTTGGTCATTTTGCCCCTTAGGGGCCATTTTGGTCATTTACCAGTGTGGGCCTAAATGTGCGAAAGCCCATTAGTAAGCTCGTGGTCATCTAGTAACACATGCAGCCAAACAGTCCAGAAACTCAGATATGGCCTAAGGCCCCCATTTGGCCCATCTCGGCCCAACTCACGAAACCACTCGTGATAACCGTTTTCCAATATAGAGCCACAATCCGTGGCCTCAATCGATCACATGGGCATTCGCACGCCCTTGTAGCCAACATTTGATTCGTCGGCTTTTCGGCACTTAAGGTTTTGGCATTTCGTATTCGGGATTTAGTTGTGTGGTTAACACACCTATTTACGAATTGTGACACAAATCCCCCTTGCACTCAACCTATATTCCAATAACACTTTGTCAGTGAATCACCATTTACGAATAACCACTCCCAATCACTTAACCATTAAACAAACCAACTCACCTTATACGCCCGATAATTCACGAATCTCCCAAATATACTAACTAAAATCAATAACACCTCGTGGACAAATATCTATAATCATATACTTCTCGTTAGACCCAATCATTTTTATGAACATGATTTATAAACCCCAATACATAGATTTGGGTATTCGGCCATAAATGCTTACCCTAAAATCAATCGACCGGCCACGAACAATGAACAAGACAACTCAAATCCTCCATAAAGGCTTTGCCCCTACCAAGATTTGGAAGAAAAAGAGTTGTTAGGAGGTTGTAACACCCAAACATGGCCCAGACGTTACTGCCAAGTTTGGTGTGTCACATCACCTACAACTAACCACGTTACATAGTTACTAATCTTAGGGTGAGTTTTGCAGAACCATACTTGTGATTTGAGAAGCAAATCCAAGTTTAGTTTGAGTTTGTCCTATTCATTAACCGTTTAAAACTTATCTTGTTCGTTGATTTGTTATTCATTTGTTTCAAGTGCTTTGTTTTGAAAACATTGATTGGTTTTAAGAAAACCCACGCAGCCTTGTTTAAAACATTTAAATCAATTTGTAATCTAAAGTAAAAATAAATAATTTAAAACCCAAATTAATGTAATTAGAGCGGCCTTATTACAAACCCAAAAACCAGAATAAAAATAATTAAAGTAAATAATAAAATAAATTGAATAACTTAATTAAACCAGAAATGCAGTCTACGTGGCCACTCTGAATCCCTCCCAGCTCCAAGGCCACCAGTCTAGGGCTCACCTGCATGGATGGAAGAAAAATGGGTGAGTTTAGAAAACTCAGTGTGTAAAGAAAGCCCATCCAGAGCCCAAATCAGCTCAAGCCCATTGGGCCTAAGCACTACCCAGTCACAGTAATAACTGGGCCGGAGCCCTATCCAGATTCAATAAACTAGGCCTTGGCCCTTTTCAGATAACAGTATGGCCCATAGGCCCATTATAGTAACAGAACAGATATCATGCATGAATGCAAAGCCCATCACATGTGGGGAGACTATCAACCCACCCAACCGCTACACTCCACCCGTACCAACCAGACCCTCTATGTGGGGAAACTACTCAACCCACCCAACCGCTACACTCCACAGTGGCAGCATAGCTGCATAATCAGATAAGGTGGCCAAGCCACTAACAGAAATATGAGGCAAAACCTCATTCAGAAAACAGAATAGGCACAGCCCTTCTCAAATATCAGTACGAGGCAAAGCCTTTTTCAGAAAACATGGCAATGCCACTTGCACTTCCTCCATCAACAATCCCAAATCCCATGCAACAGATAATCATGATATGGCATACAGTAAACAGATACAGTAAAACATGCATTTCAGTCAAATTTAGCCCTAGGGGTATAACAGTCATTTTGCACCTAGGGGTAAAATAGTACTTTCGCACCCTTAAGGGGTATTTCAGTGATTATTCCATTTTTTAGGGTCTTATGCATTTAATAGTCTCATTTTCGTTATAGCAACTTATCTAGCCCACTTTAGCAGTTTTTAGTCACTGGGCCCTAAAACCCCCTAATGGGCCCTATAGTGTCTACTAGCTACTTAAGCCCATTTAGTCCAAGTTTAATAATCGGTTTGCCAGTCTTAGCGGTTTTGGACTTGCAACCTACCAGAACACGTTTATCGCTTAATTTACCCATATGGGACCATAAGCCTATTGGGCCCACATTCGGCCCATCGAGACCCAACCTTACTGAAGTGCATGAAATTGCACACTCACCAACCTTATCAATTTCGATTACAGATCTACCGCTTCTAATCGACCCACGAGCGTTCGTACGCTAGCTAGCCCACGAAATGCCAAAATTTCAGCATTTTGGCTTTTCAGCTTTTGCTGATTTAGACTACAGAAGGGTGTTCGATACACACCTGTTTTGCGACGAATGCCAACGAGATGTCCCACGATATCCTTTGCTGAAACTAGTGACTAGATCTAGATCTAGTAGTCATTCCACTTGTCCAAGCCTTCGATCAGTAGCCTCTAAATCACACATAGGTTCTCTTTAACCAAAATGATTCCACTTCTGTTTCTACTCAGATCTGATGCAGATCTAGCCCCTAAACACTAGCAGAGATCGAGTCTTAGAGATTTAAAGATTCAACTACTAAGTCCCTAAAAATATGATGTTTTTCGCTTTTGGAACGGTGAAGAAGATGATTTAATGTTGTGGTTTTGAAGTGATGTTGTCGACAGAGGTTAGGGGTTGAGAGAATGTGAAAATCAGCCAAAAGAGATGAAAAAGAAAAGAGGAGTTAGGCTAGAAGAAATTGGCACCCAAGCTCAACCTTCGGGATTTTAGCTTTTATAGCAATTGGCTTTAGAGGATTAGAAGAGAATGGGAATAAAAGAAGAGATAAGTAGAGTGATGAGGATGTTTTGGCTAGAGAAGAAAAGAAGAAGAAAAATGAATGGAAGAAGAAAGGAGAAGAGAGGAATAGGTTCAGCTATGGCAAACGGCATAATGGGAGAACTTTTCTTGCTTTTCGGCTTTTTGATACACCAAGAAGAGAATAGAACAAAAGTGAAAACCCTAGGTGGCTAACCCTAATTCGGCAAGACAGAAAAAAGGAAATTAAAACTTACCCTAATGGCTACTCCAGCAAACGGCACAACCTTTCTAAAGCCCTAGCCGAATTCTACTTGAGTTCAATCACATGCCCGGCACATGCATAAAAATAAAGTATCTTCTGCTTACCTTGCGACTAGAACTCTGGCCCCTAAACCCAGTCCACACGCCACTTTTTTAGGCACTTAAGTGGCGCCACATTGCCACTCTACCAAAGGCTCACTTATGTCTTAATTTGCTAACTTTTCCTTAAAGGCCCACTTAACCAAGTCCCTTTCACTTAAAAACCAAATTTGATATTTCTACCAGGTTTTAACTTAGGCTTGGGCCTCCTAAAGGCCCACTAACATCCTTAAACATAATTTCAGTAACCAAAACACCAAAATTTCAAGACTTCATAGAAAATCACAAAAACCCGAAGAATCCCAAAAATTAGGGCATTACAAAAGTACTCCTATATTCGGCTCCCTCCCATGAAGAAGAATAGAGAAACCGCTCTTAAATGTATGGCAAAAGAGATTGGAAAAAACTGAATAATAAGATCAACAACTTTCCAATTATGCAAGAGAACTTTGGAATTTAGTTGATCAAGAAGGTTCGACTAACCTAAATAGATTTAAGAGGGAGACAATAGGAGAAGGAAAGAAGGTGAGTCGCAGAAAAGAAGGGACACAGGAGAGAATGATGGCCAACAATGTATTCGGCCAAGAAAGATAACGCCACCCAAGGGAGAAGAAATCAAAAGAGTAGCCGGCTTATGAGGGAGTATCCCAACAAAAAAAGAGATATTTGGCTACTAATGGAAAAGGAAGAGTAAAATGAGATGAAGACCAAGGGAGGCTTGATCTAAAGGGGAAAGCCAATTGAAGGAGAAGGAAAAGAAATTGTAAACGAGAGAGGGAGAAGAAAGTAAATGTCGACTAGAGAAGAATGAACCCAAATCAAGTTTCAGCAATTAGTAGAAAAGAGAATTAAAGCAATACGGCATTCGACTACCAACCAAAAGAACAAAAAGTTTTCTGATGAAGAGCAATAGATAACCCCCAAAACAGAGAGCAAAAAGGGATTTCGACACAAAAAGCTAACCTAAGCCGATTTTCCCATGCACCCAATTCCCCAAATTTGTCAAACACTATCCCTAACTCAAACTCCTTTATTTGCTCCTCGATTTTAGCCGAGCACCAAATCTAAATTTCAAATCAATCACTTTCCACCGCTTGACCAAGTCAACCCTCATCTAATAGGAGTTTCTCGAACCTGCAACCTCCCCCTAGACGTCCTTTACCACACGCCTTACCACCTGACCAACACGCCTTTCACGTCAAACTCCCGACATAATAACTTAAAAGCCTTTCAACCCATGTGCCAAGATCCCTTTAAGCCTAAAAAAATAAAGCTTTTCCCACAAAGCTTAGACTCGATAATATATTAAGTCAAGATGATAACCACATAGTTTATATTTACAAGAAACTCTACAGTAGTATATACATAGGCAAAATGTAAATGTACGCTAATAAGAAATTCTATTACATTCATAGAGACATTTACAACAATGAATAAAAGAAAGAGGAAATTGTAAGTTACATCTGTAACAAGGATGTAACACCCGAAATGTAACACTCTAGACCCTCATCCGTCGCCGGAATAAGGTTACGAGGTATTACCTTTCCAAAACTTAACTCTCACACATTCAAAGATACACATATAACTTGATTTAATAGAGTTCTCAAAACATGTGAATAGAAGAACCAAATTCGCAAGGTTATACTTATTCACATATCAAAAATCAATTGGTAACCTAGTTTATTAGTTGCTAGCCGAATACACTATCTTACGAATATGAATCATTAAATGCAACCTACTCATCTTTACAACTACTTCATTTTACTATGCATGAATAATATCTTAAACAGTTAAACATATTTATCAAACAACATCATCAGATATTTATAGATATTCAAATACCCATTCTTCATAAAACCATACATTCATATATAAATGAAAAAAGAGAAAGCCATTTTCGTATGGCTTTAATACAATGTAACCAAATGTCCCAAAACAAGTTTTACTATACATGCCATATCAAAACTATCGTTTTAATAAGTACCGAATAAAATTTAGATAGTGTGGATGACTTCAGCTTTGAATTCCCTGAGATCATAGCTAGCAGTCGAGATCTATAAAACGAGAAATCAAATATCAACAGGGTAAGCATTTCTATGCTTAGTAAGTTTTAAGCAATGCCACCTTATAATTTAATCAAATAGATATCATTCAATTCGAAATGGTTAATCCTTTGGCCTATTATTTCTTTTTGGCTTAGCACATATATGAATAAATATACCACATTTAACATACATTGAGCATTTTAACCTCTTTTGAATCGATACTGATGTAACATAGATGATTCAAATTATAGCACATGGTTCCACACTTTGACCGAATATACCCAGACACATAAGGCCAAGTTTCGCATATAATTGCAATTGAATTAGAATCTCATATACTATAAATAAGCCACCTACTTTCACATAGCAACGTGCTTTGGCCAAATATATCACTATTACTTCTATAAACATAACACTCAATCACATATAATTCACATTCGAGTACGTGATACATACCTGGCCAGCTGAATGTTTCCAACATATTCAAATGGGTTTAATTTCAATTTCATCACAATCTCATACTTTGCTCAAATCACCAGCACGAAGCCTGGGAGTTCTTAAACTCAGATTTAATTCCAGCACAAAGCCTGCGGGACTTAGCCCGAATTTAATTCCGGCACAAAGCTTGCGGGACTTTAACTCTGATTTAATACCAACACAAGGCCTGCGGGACTTAACCCGGATTTAATTTACCGAGTTTCATGCATATTTATCCACATGCTAATACCTTTCACAAAGCTTATACTTCAAATTCCCATATGGCAGAAACACATATACATTATACCAAGGTTTTTACCACTCGAAATAAGTACACCATTGATGCAAGGCATAACATTCGGATCCCGTACCTCTATTACATCCGGCAATCACATATAATAGTAATAATATCACATTCATCATCCATACAACACAGTACATGGAATCATTTAACATGTCATAATTCTATATATATTCAATTCAACTTAGCTATACCAGCTATCCTCGAGTTATCATATAAATTCATTCTTATTCGGCATATTATTTAAATAAGGACAACATCCCTTTAGCCACTTTTCAATAAACCATTAAGCATATATTCAACTTATACACTTAAGAACTTACCTCAAAAATTTGTCGAAGATTGGAAGTAATTATTCGAGCACCTTAGTTTTCCCCCTATCCGAGATTGCACCTTTGAGCTCTTGAGCTTTAAAAACCAACAAATTCAACTACTCAAAATTTGTATTCGACAATGGCATCTCATGCATAGCCAAACTAAAATTTCATTTTTCTTAAACATCCATGGTAAAGCACTGTCCAATCACCTTAATTTGTTATAACTAAACCACCTTATAGTATAAATATGCACATTCGGTTATTAAAGAGCAAAATTAGCACTTGGGCATTATTTTCTAATCAATTCAACTAAAACTTACAAAATACTTCCTAAGCTGAAAGTAAAAGTCCATTTAATCAACACAAGACCGAATTCCCTAACTAATTCAATGATCAATGTTCACTTATCTTCAAAAGAACACCCAAACATCCACATTTTTATTCATAGCTTCGTAGCTTCAAAGTTTCAACAATTAAGCACAAATCTAGCCATTGCCGTAAGCTTAATACATGTAAACTCAAGAATTTCATACAACCACAACTCAATCCTATCGTTTAGCACTTAAATCCATCAATTCAAGACTCAATTCAACATTTAAACATGGAACATAAATTTTTTTCCAAATTTCTAAATTTTTCACAAGTTGCCGAATGCAACTATGTTTATCATTTCATGAACTAAAACCATGGGTCAATTACATAATGCACTTGGTAGCCAAATTTCATAATCAATTTAAAAGAAATCACATTACATACCTTTAAAAACAAGTGACCACCATAGCCGAATGCTTTTTAAGCTTTTCTACTCTCCTTTTATTTTAGATTCGGCCAAAAGAAAGGATAAAAATGAAGCTTATTTTTGTTTAATCACCTATCATGCATGTAATGATTTATTCAATTACCAAAATGGCCATCTTAATAATATATCATTCCTACTAACTCATGGCCGAATGGTCCATGTAAAGTTTCCTTGGTCATATTGCATTATAAATCATTCATGTTATAAGAACACCAACAATTCAATACTCACACATATAGCATTTATTTTTTTTCTTCTCATGCAATTTGGCCCTTTAAGCTAATTAACATCTAACTGACAAAATTAATTCACCAAATTTTCACATATAATCAAACACAAATAAAAACATAAATAATAGTATTTTAGAAATTTTTTGATTCGATTTAGTGGTTTCGAAACCACTTCTCGACTAGGGTCAAATTAGGGCTGTCACAACTCTCCCCCCTTTAGGGATTTTTGTCCTCGAAAAATCTTACCAGTGAATAGGTTAGGGTATCGATCTTTCATTGCGTCCTCGAGTTCCCAAGTCGCCTCTTCGACCCCATGCTTGTGGCATAATCCTTTTACTAACGGAATCTTTTTATTTTGCAATTCTTTCATCTCGTGAGCCAGAATACGAACTGGTTCCTCTTCGTAACTCAAATCAGGTTGAATTTCAATATTAGAGGGACTAATTACATGTAAAGGGTCGGATCTATATCGACGGAGCATCGAAACATGAAAAACATTATGAATTCTTTCAAGTTCAAGGGGCAAAATTAATCTATAAGCAACTGGCCCAATCCGTTCTGAAATCTCGTAAGGTCCGATGAATCTCGGGCTTAATTGACCTTTACGACCGAATCTAATTATCTTTTTCCAAGGCGAAACTTTCAGAAACACTTTCTCACCAACCTGAAACTCAATATTCTTGCGTTTTAAGTCCGCATATGGTTTCTGTCGATCAGAGGCTGCTTTCAGACTATCACGGATTACTTTCACTTTCTGCTCAGCTTCTCTAATTAAATCAACCCCGTATAATTTATTCTCACTGAGCTCGGTCCAAAACAAGGGTGTACGGGATTTACGGCTGTATAAAGCCTCGTAAGGTGCCATTTTGATACTTGTTTGAAAGCTGTTATTATAGGCAAATTCAATCAACGGTAAGTATTTCTCCTATGAGCCACTAAACTCAAGAATACAGCATCTCAACATATCCTCGAGTATCTGAATCACTCGCTCTGACTGTCCGTCAGTTTGGGGATAAAAGGCAGTGCTAAAATGGAGCTTAGTACCCAATGTCTCATGCAATTTCCTCCAGAAATGCGAAGTAAATCTAGGGTCTCTATCTGAAACGATAGAAGTAAGCACCCCGTGCAATCTCAAAATCTGAGAAATGTACAATTCAGCCAACTTATCGAGCGAATAATCGTACGAACAGGGACAAAATGAGTCGACTTAGTCAATCTTTCAATAATAACCCAGATTGAGTCTTTCTTGCTCGGTGTCAATGGTAGACTAGATACAAAGTCCATTGTGACTCGATCCCATTTCCACTCGGGTATCATGATTGGTTGAAGCAATCCCGAAGGCACCTGATGTTCCGCTTTTACTTGTTGGCATATCAGACACTTAGACACAAAGTCGGAGATGTCTTGTTTCATACAGTGCCACGTCGTTGTACATTTTTATGCTACCCAGATGAACCGACATTCGGCTATTATGAGCCTCATTTAGAATCATCGAAACCAGCTCTGAATTTCTCGGAACACACAATCGATCTTTGAATCTCAAACAATCATTGTCGTCAATTCGAAACTCTGAATCCACATTCGAATCACACTGAGCTCGCTTAGCAACCAAATCATCATCAACTTTCTGAGCTTCACAAATTTGTTGTATTAACACTGGTTTTGCTTTTAATTCTGCTATTAATACATCATCAACAGTCACTGACAAATGTACATTAATCGCTCGTAAAGCAAACAAAGATTTTCGACTGAGAGCATCTGCAACTACGTTAGCTTTTCCCGGATGATAATCAATAACAAGTTCGTAGTCCTTCAGCAATTCTAGCCACCGTCTTTGTCTCAAATTCAAGTCCCTTTGAGTCATTAAATATTTGAGACTCTTATGATCAGAGTAGACGTGACATTTCTCTCCAAATAAGTAATGACGCCAAATTTTTAAAGTGAACACAATAGCCGCTAGCTCTATATCATGGGTCGGATAGTTCCGCTCATGAGGCTTTAACTGCCTCGAAGCATATACGACAACTCGGCCCTCTTGCATCAAAATGCAACCCAGACCATTCAAAGATGCATCACTATAAATCACAAACTCTTTACCGGACTCTAGCTGTACTAACACTGGAGCTTCCGTCAAAAGAGTCTTCAGCTGGTCGAAACTTTTCTGACACGTTTCAAACCACTTGAATTTGACGCCTTTCTGCAACAGCTTAGTCAAAGGTGTTGCGATCACCGAGAAACCCTTTACAAATCGTCGGTAGTACCCGACAAGTCCCAAAAAGCTTTGAACTTCTGAAACATTTCTCGGAGGTTTCTAATCAAGAGTAGCTGAAATTTTGTTCGGATCGACTCGAATACCTGAAGCAGATACTACATGTCCTAAAAAGCTGACCTCGCGCAACCAGAACTCGTATTTACTGAATTTCGCATATAATTGATTATCACGCAAAATCTGAAGCACAAGTCTCAAATGCTCGGCATGCTCGATCTCGTCGTGAGAATAAATCAGAATGTTGTCGATGAACACAACAATGAATCGATCTAAATACTATCTGAACACCCGATTCATCAAATCCATGAAAACTACAGGGGCATTTGTGAGCCCAAACAGCATCACTAGAAATTTGTAGTGTCCGTATCTCATTCTGAAAGCAGTCTTTAGCACGTCGGAATCTCTAACTCTCACCTAATAATAGCCAGATCGCAGATCAATCTTTGAAAACACTGAAGCTCCTTTTAACTGATCAAATAGGTCGTCGATTCAAGGCAACGGATATTTATTCTTTATAGTCACTTTGTTTAGCTGTCTATAGTCGATACACATTCTCATAGTCTCGTCTTTCTTTTTCACGAACAATACTGTACACCCCAGGGTGGGAAACTCGGTCGTACGAAACCTCTGTCTGTTAACTCTTGTAGCTGAGATTTTAATTCTTTTAACTCAGTCAGTGCCATACGATATGGGGCAATCGAAATCAGAGTCATACCCAGAACCAACTCTATGCTGAACTCAATCTCTCTAGTAGGTGGCAATCTAGGCAATTCCTCAGGAAACACATCCGGATACTAACAAACCACAGGTACAGTCTCAAGCTTTCGTTCGGATACTTTACTATCTAGTACATATGCCAGATAAGCTTTACAGCCCTTTTTCACGTATTTCTAAGCCAACATGGAAGTTATTACTGCTGGAAACCCGTTCAAGTCAGTGGATTCAACTCGAATTATCTTGTTATTCGAACATCACAATTCAATTGTCTTCTGATTGCAATTTACTACAGCATCATGCACAGTCAGCCAATCCATCCCGAGAATGATATCAAATTCATCGAATGGCAATAGCATCAAGTCTGCCGGAAAGCAAAAATCTCGAATCATTAGGGGACATTTCTTGCACACTTTATCAACTAGAACACAATGACCTAGAGGATTGGGCACTCGAATTACAAACTCAGTAGACTCAAAGAAAGAGTCTTACTGGATGCTAAAGTTTCACACACATACAAATGAGTTGAACTGGGATCAATCAGAGTAACAACATAAGTGTCAAAGAGAGTAAAAGTACCGGTAATAACATCCGGAGAAGAAACCTCCTCCCGGGCATGAATGGCGTATGCTCTGGCAGGTGCACGAGCCTTAGATCTGACTGTAGTATCTCTAGTCCCTCTCTGACTACTGCTAGTATTACCCCCATGCTTCGGTGGTCTACCTCGTGCTGCCGTGCTACTAGGTCTCTCACTCGGATCAGTATTACGTTCCACTAGTTTCGGACAATCTTTAATGAAGTGGTCAGCGGATCCACACTTATAATAGGAGCGATCATGGAATCTACAGCTCCCAGAGTGCCATTTACCATAATGTTTACACTCCGATCTGTCCCGATGTTCACTGCCAACACTGGCAACTGAGGTAGCTCGTGAGCTCACAGGTGGTCGATAGTGATCACGTCTAGAAATGCCTGAAGTATTCTTGGATCGGCCACAATCATCTCGAATTCTCTTGGATGATTGCTGAATAGACTTTCCTGAGGATCTCTTACGGGACTCTCTGGCTCCGTCTTCAGCCTTTCTCTTTTCAATTCCGAGCTCTTTGGCCTTGCAAGCTCGCTCGACAAGCACAACGAACTCTTTGATTTCCAGAATACCAACCAGTAATTTGATGTCTTCATTTAATCTGTCCTCAAAGCGTTTACACATAATGGCCTCGGATGATACACACTCGCGAGCATATCGGCTGAGCTGCACGAATTCTCTCTCATATTCGGTTACTGTCATCCGGCCCTATTTAAGCTCAAGAAATTCCTTCCGTTTCTAATCGATGAATCTCTGACTGATATACTTTTTGCAGAATTCAGTTTGGAAAAACTCCCAGGTGACCTGTTCTCTCGGCACAACAGAAACCAATGTATTCCACCAATGGTAGGCAGAATCGCGTAACAGAGATACGGCACATTTCAAACATTCCTCAGGTGTACACGATAATTCATCGAACACTCAGATTGTATTATCGAGCCAAAACTCAGCCCACTCAGCATCATCACTAACTGTAGCCCGAAACTCTTTAGCCCCGTATTTTCTAATTTTGTAGACCGGGGGCCTATTTGATCTCAACGAATCGGTCACAGGAGGCACTACAGGTATCGAAAATAGAGTATTCGGGGGCGGGGGTTATGGAACAGTTGAATTGTTTTGAATGAATTAAGTGAACCAGTCACTCATCATAGCATAAAATGTTTATCTCATGTCATCATCTCGATGACTGGTATTCAGCTGAGAGTCATTCGGTGCAGTCCCTTGCGCGGGAGCAGCCGCTACACTCTCGACATCATCAGCTACGGCTCGGTCAGGATCGAGATTCATTACTATACAAAAAACAAATTTTAGCTGTTAGAAGTCATCACACTATCATAAAATCATATTTTGGCATGTATAGCTACACTCACACGCGCTACGTTAGTCCTAGAATTGACTAAACCCTAGCTCTGATACCAATAAAATGTAACACTCTAGACCCTCATCTGTCGCTGGAATATGGTTACGAGGTATTACCTTTCCAAAACTTATCTCTCACACATTCAAAGATACACATATAACTTCATTTAATATAGTTCTCAAAACATGTGAATAGAAGAACCAAATTCGCAAGGTTATACTCATTCACATATCAAAAATCAATTGGTAACCTAGTTTATTAGTTGCTAGCCGAATACACTATCTTACAAATATGAATCATTCAATGCAACCTACTCATCTTTACAACTACTTCATTTTACTATGCATGAATAATATCTTAAACACTTAAACATATTTATCAAACAACATCGTCAGATATTTATAGATATTCAAATACCCATTCTTCATAAAACCATACATTCATATATAAATGACAAAAGAGAAAGCCATTTTCGCATGGCTTTAATACAATGTAACCAAATGTCCCAAAACAAGTTTAACTATACATGCCATATCAAAACTATCGTTTTAATCATTATCGAATAAAATTTAGATAGTGTGGATGACTTCAGCTTTAAATTCCCCGAGATCATAGCTAGCAGTCAAGATCTATAAAACAGAGAAATCGAATATAAACAAGGTAAGCATTTCTATGCTTAGTAAGTTTTAAGCAATGCCACCATATAATTTAATCAAATAGATATCATTCAATTCGAAATGGTTAATCATTTGGCCTATTATTTATTTTTTGCTTAGCATATATATGAATAAATATACCACATTTAACATACATTGAGCATTTTAACCTCTCTTGAATCGGTACTGATGTAATATAGATGATTCAAATTATAGCACATGGTTCCACACTTTGACCGAATATACCCATATACATAAGGCCAAGTTTCGTATATAATTTCAATTGAATTAGAATCTCATATACTATAAATAAGCCACCTACTTTCACATAGCAACGTGCTTTGGCCGAATATATCACTATTACCTCTATAAACATAACACTCAATCACATATAATTCACATTCGAGTACGTGATACATACCTGGCTAGCTGAATGTTTCGAACATATTCAAATGGGTTTAATTTCAATTTCATCACAATCTCATACTTTGCTCAAATCACCAGTACGAAGCCTGGGAGTTCTTAAACTCAGATTTAATTCTAGCACAAAGCCTGCGGGACTTAGCCTAAATTTAATTCCAACACAAAGCCTGCGGGACTTTAACCCGGATTTAATACCAGCACAAGGCCTTCGGGACTTTAACTCGGATTTAATACCAGCACAAGGCTTGCGGGACTTAGCCTGGATTTAATTTACCGAGTTTCATGCATATTTATCCACATGCTAATACCTTTCACAAAGCTTATACTTCAAATTCCCATATGGTCGAAACACATATACATTATACCAAAGTTTTTACCACTTGAAATAAGTACACCATTGATGCAAGGCATAACATTCCGATCTCATACCTCTATTACATTCGGCAATCACATATAATAGTAATAATATCACATTCATCATCCATACAACATAGTACATGGAATCATTTAACAGGTCATAATTCTATATATATTCAATTCAACTTAGCTATACCAGCTATCCTCGAGTTATCATATAAATTCATTCTTATTCGGCATGTTATTTAAATAAGGACAACATCCCTTTAGCCACTTTTCAATAAACCATTGAGCATATATTCAACTTATACACTTAAGAACTTACCTAAAAAAGTTATCGAAGATTGGAAGTAATTATTCGAGCACCTTAGTTTTCCCCCTATCCAAGATTGTACCTTTGAGCTCTTGAGCTTTAAAAACCAACAAATTCAACTACTCAAAATTTTGTATTCGGTAATGGCATCTCATCCATAGCCAAATTAAAATTTCATTTTTCTTAAACATCCACGGTAAAGCACTGTTCAATCACCTTAATTTGTTATAACTAAACCACCTCATAGTATACATATGCATATTCGGTTATTAAAGAGCAAAATTAGCACTTGGGCATTATTTTCTAATCAATTCAACTAAAACTTACAAAATACTTCCTAAGCCGAAAACAAAAGTCCATTTAATCAACACAAGACTGAATTTCCTAGCTAATTCAATAATCAATGTTCACTTATCTTCAAAAGAACACCCAAACATCCACATTTTTATTCATAGCTTCGTAGCTTCAAAGTTTCAACAATTAAGCACAAATCTAGCCATTGCCGTAAGCTTAATACATGTAAACTCAAGAATTTCATACAACCACAACTCAATCCTATCGTTTAGCACTTAAATCCATCAATTTAAGACTCAATTCAACATTTAAACATGGAACATAAATTTTTTTCCAAATTTCTAAATTTTTCACAAGTTGCCGAATGCAACTATGTTTATCATTTCATGAACTAAAACCATAGGTCAATTACATAATGCACTTGGTAGCCAAATTTCATAATCAATTTAAAAGAAATCACATTCCATACCTTTAAAAATAAGTGACCACCATAGCTGAATGCTTTTTAAGCTTTTCTACTCTCCTTTTATTTTAGATTCGGCCAAAAGAAAGGATAAAAATGAAGCTTATTTTTGTTTAATTACCTATCATGCATGTAATGATTTATTCAATTACCAAAATGGCCATCTTAATAATATATCATTCCCACTAACTCATGGCCGAATGGTCCATGAAAAGTTTCCTTGGTCATATTGCATTATAAATCCTTCATGTTATAAGAACACCAACAATTCAATACTCACACATATAGCATTTTTTTTTTCTTCTCATGCAATTTGGCCCTTTAAGCTAATTAACATCTAACTGACAAAATTAATTCACCAAATTTTCACATATAATCAAACACAAAATAAAAACATAAATAATAGTATTTTAGAAATTTTTTGTTTCGGTTTAGTGGTTCCAAAACCACTTCTCGACTAGGGTCAAATTAGGGCTGTCACACGAAATTCAAATCTGATAGATCGGGTCGGGTCGACGGCGTTACATGTTTAGCAGCCTATTTTAGGGTAAATCAAAACAGTGGTTTCGAGACCACAAATCTGAAGTAGAAATATTTATTGTGATATTATTCTAAGGTCTATGATATGATTGAAAGATTGTGTGAAAATTTTGTTAAGAAATTTTATCGATAGAGTGTCTAATTTGACAAGTAGGACTAAATTGCAAAAAGTGCAAAATATGTGTTCTAGAAGCTTTGGGTTCTTAATTGCAATCAAAATTTAAATTAGGGGTCCTTAGAAGGTAATTAGACTATTATATCATAAGATGGACAAAAATGGACATGGTAAGGTAAAATTTCAAAGTTAGACATTAAGGGCATTTTAGTCATTTGGTGAGTAAAGACAAATAAAACAAATAAAAAATCATCTTCCTCAATTCAGTCTCTTATGCTGAAATTTGAAGGGTCTCCATAGCTAAGGTTTTGGCCAAGCTTTCCAAGCTCAATTGTAAGTCCATCCTATCCCTATTTTTAATGATTTTTACGTTTTTGAGATCCTTGTAACCTAATCTAGTCTTTCCAAGGCCTAATTTGAAATGTTATCAAAGTTTAAAATTTTACCCATATTAGACATGTATGTATTTTGATGTCTAATGGTAGAATATGAATGTTAATTGTGTTATAAACAACTTTTGCTAAGTAATTTTCTATAAAAATGTTATAAAGGACCTAATTGTAAAAGTTGTAAAAATATGTATAGAAAGTGTGATTAAATGAAAAATACAGGCTAGTATGAGTATGAAATGGCTCAACTAGGCTTGGGTCTTGAGGAAAATGAATACATTTCATTTTACGAGCCTAAGGACTAAATTGTAAATAATGGAAAAGTTAGGGGAAAAATGTAATTTTGCCATAATATGATTTTTGGGCTGAATTGAATAATGTGTATATTAAATGAGTTAAATTTATCATTATAGATCAAGAGAAACGAGGTTTGGACCTAGATTTGAGAAAAAATAAGGTGTTTGACAATTATGTCCAAATTCTACTATTTTTGTATCGAGGTAAGTTTATATGTAAATAATGCATCGTTATGTTATGTTTAAATGTTTAATTTCTGCTTGAACTGTATAATTGACTACGTGGATGAGTTTAATTGTATGAACGAGTTCGACGACAATTCGATAAGTGTGAAAGCCAGTACGAACCCTAGGAACATTCAAGATATAAGGGTCATGACATTGAGGATATTGAGATGTGATTACGTGTAAGACCATATCTAGGATATGGCATCGATATGGTAGTACGTGTAAGACTAGGTCTGGGACATGGCATCAATATGAGTTTTCGTGTAAGACCATACTGGCTATTGGCATCGATATTGGATTACATGTAAGATCATATCTACGATATGACATTGTACGACCTATGTATGACTCCCAAGTATCCTTAGTGATTCCAAATGGTTCAACGGGCCTAGTTTAGTCGAGAATGAAAGTACATTCAAAGTAAGTAATAAAGGTACGTACGAAGTCCATACGATTAACGAATGGAAGATTAATGATGAGTTAATAAGTGACGATTAATGATGAATTTATGGTAAGGTTATGATTGGGTAAGCAATGGCTATGAGATTTTAATAATATTTGTATTATCGCTCATTATGAAATTTGTATGATAAAGGTGTAGTTACGATGCCCATTATTTGCATATGAAATTACTAAGCTATATAGCTTACTCCCCTTTCTTTCCCTTGTTTTATAGTGTCATCAAGCTAGCTCGCGGATTAGAGATCGTCGGAGTTTCGGATCACACTATCAACTCTCTCATTTTGGGTATTGATGATCTTGGTATTTTAAAAAGTATGGCATGTATAGGGACTCGGTTATTTTGTATATGTGTCATAGATGATTTGGCCAAATGTGTTGGCTTATAATGGTGTGATAATCATTTTGTATAAGGCCATTTGGAATGAGCCAATATTAATTATAAATTATCCATTTGATGATGGCTTTCATAAAATGATGTGTTAATGTCTTGGTTGTGTCATTTGGTTGTATGTATATGCTTGGATTGGTGTTATGGTGTGTTGTGTAGGTTTGTGCTCAAAAGGGTGGCAAAATGGTTGGTAGATAGCCTTTATTTTGTCCACACGGGTAGACACACAGGTGTGTGTCTAGGCCGTGTGTGACACACAGTCAGCCCCACGGGCATGTATTTAGGCCGTGTGTCGTGTGTCTAAGCCGTGTATGACACACGGTCAGCCCCATGGGCATGTATTTAGGCCGTGTGTCCCTTCCACCTTAATTTTGAGAAACAAAATGCTCAGAATTGAGCACACGGGTAGAAACACGAGCATGTGCCCTGGCCGTGTGAAGTTTGCACCTATTTTTGTGAAAATTTATTTTCCACAGGCTCTAGCACACGGGTGTGTGACTTGGTCATGTGAACTCAATTTGGTCATGAGATACAAGTCAAAGAGTTACATGGGGTCGGGACATAGGCGTGTGTGACCACATGGCCTGCCCACACGGGCGTGTCCCAAGCCACACGGGCGTGTGACCCTTGTTTTGTAGAAAATTTTTCTAAGTGTTGTAAAGATTTCTAAAGTTCTCAGTTTGGTCCTAAATCACCTCCAATGTATGTTTTGGGCCTCGTAGGATTGTATTAGGGACCTTATGATTAATTTCAAAAAGTTTTAATTTGGATGGGAAATTTATGACTCGAGATTGTATGTTCGCTCTTGTGATAAGTCCGGTAATGCCATGTACCCTATTTTTGACATTGAATACGGGTAAGGGGTGTTACAACAAGGTTCATTTCTTTTATTGCCCAATACGCTTTTTTTTTCTAATTCAATTGGCAAATGATAGCTTTTTCCATACACAAGCTTGTAAGGAGAAATACCTAAGGGTGTTTTGTATGTTGTTCTATATTCCCATAATGCGTTATCTAAACTAAGTGCCTAATATTTTATGTTAGGATTGACTATTTTTTGTAATTTATTTTTATTTGTTGATTGGATACCTATGCTTGTCCATTAGCTTGAGGATGGTATGTTGTCATTATTCATTGCCTTACTATAGTTGGCCAAGGCTGTTTCAAACCGTTTACTACAAAAAAGAGATCCTTTATCACTTACAAAAGCTCAAGGAGTTCCAAATCTTGAGAATCTATTTTTCCTCAAAAATTTGACTACTGACCTTGTGTTGTTTCTGGGAAGAGTTGTTTCCTCAACCTATTTAAAGACGCAATCTATGGCTAACAAAATGTACTGATTCTCGAGTGAACTTGGGAAAGGTACCATAAAGTCAATTCCTTATACATCAAATACTTCTACCTCGAGGATCCCTGTCTGCGACCTTTCATCCCTTTTTGATATACTTCCAATTCGTTAGCATCTATCGTACCTCTGTACGAATCTGTAGGCATCTTTGTTCATAATAGGCTAATAGAATCCTAATTGTAATATTTTTTGACCAGTCCTTTTTCCTCCAAAATGTGCACCACATAGTGAAGTATGGCATCCTTGTAAAATATGTTTATCTCCTCCTCAACTATAGATCTTCAGACTAGTTGATCTGCACACTGTCGAAAGAGATATGGTTCCTCCCATATATATTTTTTTGGTTCATGTATGATTCTCCTATTTTGTTGCCAAGACGAATTTATTGGAAAGAACCCTTTAGCGATGTTGTTCACATAATCAGGGTACCATGACATCTAATTGTCCGTATACCCTTTCTAATACACATTTAGCTCAGAATTTTCCATTTCAGTTTCATTTTCTATTTTGGAAAGATGATCCACAATTTGATTTTCTGTTCCTTTTCGATCTATTATCTAAATATCAAATTCTTAAAGCAATAAAACTCATATCATTAATCTAGCTTTTGTTTCTTTTTTTTCATAGCATACATCAATGCAAAGTGACAATGTAGATATATACTCTATTTGCCATTAAATAAGGGTGAAAATTTTCACATATAAACATGATGACAAGCATTTTTTTTAGTAGTAGTATAATTACATTCTGCTAAATTTAAAGTCTTACTCACATTGTGAATAGCGGAAAATGTTCTATTCCTTTTTTACCCTAACACTGCTCTTACAACATAGTCACTGGCATTGCACATTATAACCAAATGTTCTGACCAATCAAGATTAATAATAGGTACAAAGATCAATTTTTTCTTTATTATCTCAAAAGCTTGGATGCACCCTTGATTAAATACGAATGGTGTTTCCTTTTGGAAAAGTTAATTTTAACAATTTGGAAATGTGAGCGAAGTCTTTAATAAATTGCCTTTAAAAAACAACATGACCTAAGAAATTTCTTACCCCATGAATCGTCGTAGGGATGGGAAGGTTCTTGATGACTTCAATTTTTTCTTTGTCCACTTCCAAACCTTTTTCTGAGATTTAATGCCCTAAAACCAATCTTTCTTTTACCATGAAATGACTTTTTTCCAAATTAAGTACCAGGAGGCATAGGTAAATTTTAGTTTTATTTTTATAACAGTAGAGGCTTCAGCAGATAAGGCATATATTTAAGTGTGACTGTATTATAGTAAAGAGCAAGCTGTGGTGTAGTGGCCAGCAGCATTGGAGGATGCCTGGAGGTCCCCAGTTCAAACTGTTACGCACATAGGAGGTCGACCTTTTTGCTGCACGCGTGAGGGAGTTGTTGTGCTGGATCGAAACTCTCCCTAGCAGCAGATTTGGGTCGGCTGAATCGGTGGAAAAGGGGGGTAAGGCTGCTATTCGATGGATGGATGGAACTCAAATGCTAAATTCAAGGAGCAAAGCAAGGAATTTGAAATTGGAAAGAATTTTTAATAAGCATTAAGTGCCGATTACTTCTTTTATTTTGGCTCTTATGAGCTATCTTCTTCTTGGATTTTAATGAATCAGTTTTTGACCATTCTATTATTTTTGTTTATCATTTCTTCGCCCATATTTTTTCTTAAAATTTGTTTCCCTTTTTTTTTTTCTTTCCATGATAGCCAAAACTTATATTCTTTCTACCCACTAGTGTATTTCTTCATTTCTTCATCTTTTGTTGTCTTTTCTAAAAATCGAAACCAAGGTATAATCCCTTTTCTTCTTTATTAATCTATTTTTTCTTCTCTTAAATCGAAACCCCATTCTTTCTTCAATCTATTTAGCCAAATCTCACAACTCCTAAAACCCTTCTTGAAACCCTCTCTTTTTATACAACTTTCATCTTCTTCTTCTCCAGTATACTAAAAGCCGAAATTATCATAGTCGTAGTAAGAGAAAAAGCTGAAACTATAGATCTCTTGGATCCACTTTCTACTGGTGGTTGGGGATAGATCTACAATAGATCTAGGTTAGAGAAGTGTGGAAATGATCTTCAAATAAGTAGATCTCTTGGTAAGTAATAGAAACACTTATACATTCGCTATCTTGAGATTTAAGAAAAGCTGAATAATCTCTAAACACTTAGGGAGGCTATTGTTTTTGGACTAAGGGCTTTACTAGCCTCGTTCTTTGATTTTATGTGTTTAGTGAGGACAAAAGGCTAGCGATCAAGGAGTATTGAAGGCTAACACCATTGGAGCATCTAGATCTTGTAGTTAAAGGTCTACGAAGGTAAGTGGGTAATAGTGCCTAAGTATGGCCGAATATGATAAGTAAGTGTTACGTTGATTAATATGGCTTTGTAATCTAATAATTATAGTGACCGATTGTAGAATAATCGCGTAGGAGATCTCACCGGTAGAATCGCAAAACAAGTGTGTAAATGAACACCCTCTAGTACACTAAATCGGCAAAAGCCAAAAAGCTGAAATGTAGGATTTTGGCATTTCGAGGGCTTGCGAGTGTGCGAATGCTCGTGGGCTGGTTATATTGGTAATTCTGATAAACGTGAATGGTAAGACTCTTGAGTGCGCGTTTTCATGTACGTTGGCGACTTTAGACCTCGATGGGCCGAATTTGGGCCAATGGGTTTATGGGCCCATTTTGGTAAAAATATGTGGTAAGTATTTTTTGGTAAAACGTTATTAACTGTGATGAGCATGAAACTCCAAAATTGATATAATTATTGAAATATCCTTTAGGGTGTGAAATTATTATTTTACCCTTAGGTGCAAAATGGCCATTATACCCCTAGGGTTAAATTTGTCTAAAATGCATGATTTACTATTTCTGTACATTGTATGCCATGACATGATTATCTGATGCATGGGGATTGAGTTATACTAATGGAGGAAGTGCAAGTGGGAATGCCACGTATTCTGAAAAGGGGATTTGCCCTAGTTTACCGAAAAGGGGCTTTGCCCTAGTTTACCGTTCTGGTGGCTTAACCACACTATTTGATTATGCAGCTATGCTGCCACCATGGAGAGTAGCGGTTGGGTGGGTTGAGTAGTTTTCCCCACATAAAGAGTTTGGCTGGTACGGGTGGAGAGTAGCGGTTGGGTGGGTTGAGTAGCTTCCCCACATATTGATATGGGTTTTGCATTCATGCATTGATATTACTGTTCTACTACTGAATTGAGCCTATAGGCAGTATTAAAATCTGAAAAAGGGCTAAGGCCCAGTTTACGGTTATCTGAACAGGGCTTCGGCCCAGTTATTACTGTGACTGGTTAGGGCTTAGGCCCAGTGAGCTTGAGCTGATGTGGGCTCTAGATGGGTTTCTTTGCATACTGAGTTTTCCAAACTCACCCCTTCCTTTCATCCATGCAAGTGAGCCCTAGATTGGCAGAGTTGGAGCTGGGAGGGATTGAGAGTGGCCAAGAAGACTGCATTTTCTGGTTTAAATAATTTATTTATTTTATTACTCGTTCAATCGTTTTATTTTCAATTAGGTTTATAATAAGGCCGCTCTAATTATTTTTACTTTATTTTTAGCTTAAGTTTGATATTGTTTAAATCATTTCGAAATCTGATAGCTTTAAGTCGCGCTTTTATAAAAGTTACTTGTTTTCAAAATATCACAATAACAGAGTAAAGCTTCCGCAACGTACACATTTTCATAAATAAATATTTTAAATAGACTTAAACCTAATTTGTTGTTCATGGATAAGTCACAAGGTTAAAGTGTGGCAATGGCTGTGTGCATGTCTACGATTAGATCTAGGGAGAGCTTGGTACTTAAGCAGTCTAAATGACTCACCTCCTCTCTTTTGGAATCCTACCTGGTGCATAGTAACCATTCACTTTAAGCCATAACAAAGAAGATCTGATTTTCCGATACTTAAACTGTTTTTAAAAAATAACATGTTTTCTATAACCTACAAAGGTTTACAAGCTTTCACGATTTTCCATAAAATTTTACAGAGTTACTAACAATGTTTGAAAAAAGAATGATTATTTCAATGAACCACATTTCGAAAAAAATAAATAAACAAGCTGAGGTTTTATACAAGTTTAACGGTAGAAGTTTCTAAACACTACGAAGGGTTTTTAATGGAAACATGGTTTTCAAAAAACACTTCAATGTGACACACCAGACTTGGCCGTAACATTTGGGCCGGGTTTGGGGTGTTACAAGATTTTTAATGAATTTGACTATTTTGGATTAAATTGTGAAAATGAGAAATTGAGGGACTAAAATGTGAAATAAATGAAATGTATGGGCTTAAATGAACTCCATGAAAATTTGGCTAAGCATGAAAAATGTAAAATCATGTATATTTTGTGATTTTACGAATTATGGACTTAAATGTGAAAATGTGAAAATGTGAGGGCTAATTTATAAAATTCCCTAAATATGTGTTCACAGATTAATTTGCATGAATGTGAGATTGAATGAATTAAATTTGAATATGTTTAGATCACAAAACAAAGAGAACAGAATTAGATCAGGGAAAGTAAAAAATAATTGAATAGCTATTTATTCCGTCCGAATCTTTACAAGGTAAGTCTATATACAAATAAATGTGTTAAATTGATTGAATTATGCTTATATGATATTTGAATTGCAATGAATGGCTATGAGATCCGAATATGTGAAATTGAGATAGTTCCAACAACGTGACGACATCCGAAAAGCCCTATACGAGCCTAGGAACAGCTAGGATACATATGTCATGACATAGGATTTCGATATGTGTTATCGTATAAGACCATATCTGGGACGTTGACATCGATATGAGATTTACGTTAAGTCCATGTCTAGGACATCGGTTTCGCCTTTGATTTCATGTAAGACTCTGTTTAGGACAAGGGCATCGATATTTGATGACATGTAAGACCACGTGTGGGGCGTTGGAATTGTATGAGCTTTCTGAGCTTTTCGAGTATCCTATTTGATTTCGAATGATTCAACGGGCACTCTGAAAAATGTATAACTATGTAAAGATATATTCAATTCAGGTACATCTGAGATATGTCTAATATTTGATAATGAAAGGTATGTATATGTGCAATTGAGTATATATGAAATATGAATGAGAAAACTTTATTATATATATACGAGTACATGGAAATGAAATGTGATATATATGCAAGTGAGCTTTGATTAAATGTGCTATATGAGCAATATGGATTTATGATTGTGTTTGGCCATGAGATATGTGAATGAATTGAGCTATAAATGTGATATGTGATAAGTTTATTTGTGTATGGCTTACTAAGCTTTTGAAAGCTTACTTTGTGTGTGTTTGCATTGTTTTATAGATATCGAAGCTATCGGGAGCTCGAGGATCGTCGAGGATCATCACCACACTGTCAAACTTAACTTTGGTACCTTCAAAAGTGTAAATGTTTAAGTATGACATGTATAGTCTAGATAATTTGAGATATGATTTTTAGTTATGAATATTATGCCATGTGATATGGCTATATCTTGGTTGCAAATATGGTTTTGTTTTGGTATAGAAAATATGATGAGAAAATGGTATGTTTTGATGCTAATGAGACACCAAATGAAATGGTCAATAGGATATGTTCTTGAATGAGAATTTGGTATATTTTGACTTGTGAATAAATGTGTTAAATTGGTATAATGATCATGAATGTTTTTCTATGATTTTGGCTTATGGTTTGGTGTGATTTTGTATGGAAATTGAGTATGAATTGGGGTGATGAATATGTGATATGAATTGTACATTATTTGGTTGTGAATTGGCTGAAGATTTGGTATGGAATGCATTGGTTTTGAACTTGTAGGGATAACCCAAAATTGGGTGGCATATTGGCCTTGCAAATGACCTATTTTGTGCCCACAAGGGCAGGGACATGGGTGTGTGTCTCTACCGTGTTGCTCAAGGGCCACTTTGAAGTGAGCCTGGGTAGACCACACGGTTGCACACACGGACGTGTGCTAGGCCATGTGGCCAAGTTAGTAAACCCCTTTAATTTGGCACGACCGAGCACATGGCCCAGACACGTGCGTGCAAGGTCATTTTGAATAGCCACACGAGTTGGGCACACAGGCGTGTGACTGGCCGTGTGAGCAAGTCAGTATGTATGCCCTATTTTGCCATGGCCTAGACACACGGCTGTGTCGAATACCGTGTGAGGCACACGACTTGTCGACACGGGCATGTGACCTCTGTAGCTTTGAAAAATATTTAAGTTTCAAAAAATTTTGTATGGGTTCGGTTTAGTCCCGACCTTTTTCTAATTCATGTTTCAGGTCTAGTTGACCTAAGAAAGGGACTTATGGTTGATGATTGAATATGATATGGTGATGGTGTGTATTAAGTTCGTGAAATGTTAGTAAAAGTTCTGATTTGTCTGGTAATGCCTCTTAACCCTAGTTCGACGACATATACGGGTTAGGTGGTAATGCCTCTTAACCCTAGTTCGACGGCGGATACGGGCTAGGGGTGTTACAATTTGGCTAGTATCAGAGGTACGATTTAGTTGATTCTAGGACTAACATGGCATGGGTGAGTCTAGCTATACATGTCATATATCTGAAATATGATAGTGTGATGAATCCTGACAAATAAAATGTGTTTTCATATAGTAAATGGATCCTAAACGAGCTGTAGTGACGATGTTGAAAGTAATGCAACAGCTCCAGCTCAAGGGGCAGTCCCTTCTGATTTAAAAATGTAACTAGTAGCCACGAGGGAGAAGCTAAACAAGTTTTCTTCCAAATGAGGAACGAGTGGTTTATGGAATTCGTTCATACGAATCCAGCTACTTAACAACCTCCACCCTTGCCTAATCCCCCTCAGACTTCTGTTGTGCCTCCGGTTATGAATCTGATTCTGATGAATAAGCCTCCGGTCAATAAAATCTAAAAATATGGGATCAAAGAGTTCAGGGCCACTATTGATATCATATAGAGAGAGTTGAGTTTTGGCTCGAGAATACCATTCGAGTGTTCGATGAAATGTCTTGTACTCTCAACAAATACGTTAAATGTGCCGTTTCTTTGTTGAGAAACTCAACTTATCAATGGTGGAAAACTTTGATTTCTGTTGTTCCGAAAGAACGAATAACTTGGGATTTCTTTCAATTTGAATTCTAGAAGAAATATATCACTCAAAGATTTATTGATCAAAAATGTAAAGAGTTTGTTGAGCTAAAATAGGGTCGTATGTCTGTAATGGAATACGAGTGAGAGTTTGTTTGACTGAATCGGTATGCCTAAGAATGTGTCTCGACCAAAGATATAATGTGCAAAAGATTCAAAGAGGGCTTGTTGATTGATCCTGTAAAGTCGATGAACTTAAGAAAGATAAAAGAGAAGCTGACTCAGAAGTTAGAGATGTGAGAAAGAGATCCCCAAGTAAATCATTTCAGTCTGCGTCAAAGAAATTCTGAGATGACTATAGCCGTTCAAAGGCTAATATGGGCCATTCGAGTAGAGATCGTGCGAGATCACATTCGAGCTTCAGAACTCCTGTTACTTCAGTTGCAAGTGTTGGAAATGTCCAATCTAGTTGATCTGAGTATAGACATTGTGGTAAAAGACATCCAGGAAGTTGTAGATTGAATGACTGAGCCTGCTTTAATGGATCCTTAGATCACTTTATTCGAGACTGTCCCGAGTCTATTGAGCAAGAAATTATACCGAATCTGAGATCGAGTAACACCTCAGCTAGAGGTAGACCACCCAGAAATATGGGGAATGTGAGCGGCAATCAAAGAGCGACAAAAGATATAGCTGTTCGATCTGAGGCTAGAGCACCTGCTAGAGCCTACGCCGTCTGAGCTCGAGAGAAAGCTTCGTCTCCGGATGTGATTACTGGTATATTCACTCTTTATTGTACTTCTGTGATTGCATTGATATATGCAGGATCGACGTATTCATATATATGCATGAATTTAGTAACCAGTAAGACTTTCCCTATAGGGTCTACTGAATTTGTGATTAGAGTATCGAACTCTCTAAGAAAAATTTTTCTAGTTGATAAAGTCTACAAGAACTGTCCATTGATGATTTGAGATATTTGTTTTTTGGCTAATCTGATGCTATTACCTTTTGATGAATTTGATATAATTTTGGGTATGGACTGGCTAACTTTGCAAGATGCGATTGTGAATTGCAAACAGAAAACTATTGACTTGAGGTGCAAGAATGAAGAAATAATCTGAATTGAATTCAGTGATTTGAACGGGTTGCTAGTTGTGATATCTGCAATAAAAGCTCTGAAATATGTGAAAAAGGGTTGTGAAGCCTACTTTGCCTATGTGATTGATTTGAAAGTATCTGAAAAGAAAATAGAATCAGTGCCTATGGTTTGCGAGTTCCCTGATGTGTTTCCTAAAGAACTTTCGGGATTACTTTCGATTCAAGAAATTGAATTTGGTATTGAATTAGTACCAGGAACAACTCCGATTTCGATAGCTCCATATAGAATGGCTTTGATCGAGTTGAAAGAATTAACATCTCAATTGCAAGAGTTGATAGATAGAGGATTCACAAGACCGAGTTTCTCACCTTGGGGTGCTCCTGTTTTGTTTGTGAAAAAAGAAAGATGGCACGATGAGAATGTGCATTGATTATCGTCAGTTGAACAAAGTGACTATTAAGAACAAATATCATCTGCCCAGAATTGACAATTTTTTAATCAGTTGAAAGGAGCTACTGTGTTTTTAAAGATAGATCTGAGATCAGGCTATTATCAGTTGAGAGTAAAGATTCAAACATTTTGAAAACTATTTTCCGAACGAGGTACGGACACTATGTGTAACACCCTATAACCTTCATCCATCGCCAGAATAAGGTTTCTAGGTAATACATTACCAAACACAACCTTAGGACATTCGAAGATAAACATGGAAATTACTTTCAGCTAATCGAATTTAAACAGAGAACAATGCATCTCATTCCTTCACTTCAAATTAACTCGAACAATTATTAATGATATAAGCATTAAAGAAACAACTACTAAACATATATATACATATATAAATGTATACCTTAGCCAAATATATCAAGTCATAACCAAACATTTCACAACTAAGATTCAACTAAGAAATTTTTACTAACTTCATGCAAATGCCATATCTCGTTTTAAAATATTGATCATATTTCATCTTTTCTTTTCTTTGAAACATATAACACAAGAATGATCGACCCATTTTCGCATGGCTTTTAACTATACATGCCATACCAAAACATAATGTTTTTGTAAGTACTGAATTAAAGTTCAGATAGTATGGATGACTTTGAACAGGAATCCCCGAGCTCGTAGATGGTATCCAAGATCTATAAAACAGAGAAACACAATGAACAAAGTAAGCTTTCATAAGCTTAGCAAGTATCAAACAATATAAACATCTAAAACAAATTAACAATCAAACATTCGACTCCCAAGTAAGAATTATAAGTATAATGCCACTAAGCCGGACAATACTCGAATACATAATATACAATTTGCATTTTAATATTTTGTCTTGATTCCGAACTCATATGATATTGGTACAACAACTTCTTCGCATAACCTCAAACCTTGGACAAATGTATCATAATTAAATAAATAATCTTAATACTTATTCACATATACCCCTCTCATAACTCACGTGTGATTAAATTCAAATTTTAAATTATGAACGAGTATGTGATACATGCCTGCCTAACTTAAGGTAGTGAGCACATTAGTTGGGATTATTGCGGCAAAAAAATCACATATTTCCAGCACGAATGCCTTCGGGACTCTAACCCGGATATAATTCCAGCACGAATGCCTTCGAGACTTAGCTCGAATATAGCACCAGCACGAACGCCTTCGGGACTAAGCCCGGATATAACACCAACACGAATACCTTCGGGACTAAGCCCAGATATAACACCAGCACGAATGCCTTCGGGACTAAGCTCGGATATAACACTAGCACGAATGCCTTCGGGACTAAGCCCGGATATAACACTAGCATGAATGCCTTCGGGACTAAGCTCGGATATAACACTAGCACGAATGCCTTCGAGACTAAGCCTGAATATAACACCAGCACGAATGCCTTTGGGACTAAGCCCGGATATAACACCAGTACGAATTGTAAGAGTATGCCCAAAGTGTAAGAGTATGCCCAAAGATCAATCACGAGATGGTTGTAACAACATACTTGATTTATCATGTTTATTAATATAAGGCTTTGCCATTATTATTTCAGTTTCATTTCTGTGTGCATAAATAAACTGTTTTATAATAATGTCCTAAGAATAATATGATTATTCTTAAAAGATCCTTAGTCAAGTATTATTGTTGGCTAGGACAATAATAATGCATTGAGACTAACATGTAGTTGATTGATGATAAAGAGTTGTCATTGATATCGAGTATCAGAATCAATGCATGAATGTGTGTGTTAGAGAACAACATATTGGACCGACCCGCTATGAGTATGTTTCTTGGATTATTATGTAATTGTCACAATATTACTCATAGTGATTAATATGTATATGATCCTCATACTTGAGATCATCATCATTCCAACATCGTGAGTTGTATATTTTGATATAGTCAAACGAACACTGTAATTGGTTGTTCTATTAAGACTAATGTTGGATATACCACAATCTATGTAGAGGGATATGGTTGATCAATATAGGATAAGTCCCTCCTACATAATAGGAGTAATATCTCAGGCCACTTGATTGAGTGAGACTAGAAATGCATGGCCATGCTCAAATAAGTTGATATGAGATGTCATACTTATTTGTATATCATAGTCTACTCAAGGTATCAAGAAACATAGGATGGACTATGCAAGTGTGACTATTCCATGACTTGTGTCTATTCTAAAGATATTGGACTTAAGGATTAATGCATGAAAAGTTAATCACAAAAGGTTATGTCGAATCATGACTTCTTGTAACTTAGGTAGCAATGATGCATTGCTAGATGCCACTCATTGTTTGTAATATTAGAATAGTTCTAATATTACTGCTAATGTTACAAGAACCTATAGGGTCACACCTTTTAATTGAAATGAACGGAGTAAAACATAGTTGGTATTGTGTCTGGTTGTCGCATGAATTAAATTAATTATAGAATTAATTAAATTCGGCAATCAAATTATTGAACATACTATATGTACAAGGATGTTGTACACATAATCAAGAACATAATTTTCTAATATATGATTTTGGTTCATATATATATAAATTTAAATAAATATAGTTTACCGAAATCTTTATTATAATTAACGTAATTATAATTTTCGGTTAAACGTTATTATATTTATTTAATAACGATTATTATGATTCGGATTATTTATGGTAATAAATATTCATTATGAATATATACCAATTAACACAAAGTTTTAAATATGGCAAGGGTAAAAACCCTAAAGGGGATATACATAGGCAATCCCGAAACCATAATAGTGAGGCCTAGCAGCCGTCAAAAGTGATACTCTCTGAAAATAGTTTCTGAGAGATTTCCGTTCATTGTCAATTGGGTGGACTACGTAGAGGCCGACATCGTTAAAGGTTGCGGCTTGGTTCGATAGTGCTTCAGGATTCCCGTTGCCTTGGCGTCGCTGTCTACTCAGATTGAAGTTTCGGTAATTTCGAAACCTTTATCACCCCGATTCGTTCCTTACACATGGATCCATGGTATGGATCGCCGGTAAAATTTATTATTCTATTTTTCCGCTGCGCCTTGGAGGCACCGGGCGATCCTACACAAAGATCAATCACGAGATGGTTGTGATAACATACTTGATTTATCATGTTTATTAATATAAGGCTTTGCCATTATTATTTCAGTTTCATTTCTGTGTGCATAAATAAACTGTTTTATAATAATGTCCTGAGAATAATATGATTATTCTCAAAAAAGATCCTTAGTCAAGTATTATTGTTGGCTAGGACAATAATAATGCATTAAGACTACCATGTAGTTGATTGATGATAAAGAGTTGTCATTGATATGGAGTGTCAGAACCAATGCATGAATGTGTGTGTTAGAGAACAACATATTGGACTGACCCGCTATGAGTATGTTTCTTGGATTATTATGTAATTGTCACAATATTACTCATAGTGATTAATATGTATATGATCCTCATACTTGAGATCATCATCATCCCAACATCATGAGTTGTATATTTTGATATAGTCAAACGAACACCGTAATTGATTGTTTTATAAAGACTGATGTTGGATATACCACAATCTATGTAGAGGGATATGGTTAATCAATATAGGATAAGTCCCTCCTACATAATAGGAGTAATATCTCAGGCCACTTGATTGAGTGAGACTAGAAATGCATGGCCATGCTTAAATAAGTTGATATGAGATGTCATACTTATTTGTATATCATAGTCTACTCAAGGTATCAAGAAACATGGGATGGACTATGCAAGTGTGATTATTCCATGACTTGTGTCCATTCCAAAGATATAGGACTTAAGGATTAATGCATGAAAGGTTAATCACAAAAGGTTATGTCGAATCATGACTTCTTGTAACTTAGGTAGCAATGATGCATTGCTAGATGCCACTCATTGTTTGTAGCATTAGAATCATTCTAATATTATTGCTAACGTTACAAGAACCTATAGGGTCAAACCCTAGATTGAAATGAACAGAGTAAAACATAGTTGGTATTGTGTCTGGTTGTCACATGAATTAAATTAATTATAGAATTAATTTAATTGTGCAATCAAACTGTTGAACATACTATATGTACAAGGATGTTGTACACATAATCAGAACATAATTTTTCTAATATATGAATTTGGTTCATATATATAAATTTAAATAAATATAGTTTATCAAAATCTTTATTATAATTAATATAATTATAATTTTCGGTTAAACATTATTATATTTATTTTAATGATGACTATTATGTTCGGGTTAATTTTAATGAATTAATATTCGTTATAAAGATATACCAATTAATACGGAGTTATATATGGCAAGGGTAAAAACCCTAAAGAGCTAATATATAGGCAATCCCGAAACTATGTTAAGGTGGTCTAGCAGCCGTCAAAGCAATAAAATCTCTGAAAAATAGTTTTCTGGGATATTACTATTCATTGTTAATTGGGTGGACTACGTAGAGGCCGACATCAGTAAAGGTTGCGGCTTGGTTCGATAGTGCTTTAGGATTCCTGTTGCCTAGGCGCCGCTGTCTACTCAGTTGAAGTTTCGGTAATTTCGAAACCTTTTATCACTCCGATTCGTTCCTTACACATGGATCCATGGTATGGATCGCTGGAAAAATTTTATTGTTTTAATTTTCCGCTGCGCCTTGGAGGCACCAGCGTTCCTACACGAATGCCTTTGGGACTAAGCCCAGATATAACACTAGCACGAATGCCTTTGGGACTAAGCCCGGATATAACACCAGCACATCAAGTATACTTGTTCGCATGCTAATTCATTTCACATAAAATATCTCACTCACAATTCATTTGCTTCATTCGAATATAAGCATAGAAGATGCACCTTGACCTCATGGCTTAAGCATCATTTCACATTAAGGCATAATTACGCATTCCATACTATCCTCCGGCTCAACAAGCAAACACACACATGATCACATATCTATCACATCATCTAGTTTACTTAATAACCACTAAACGGTCTCATCTCATACGCATAAATTCATCTGCCTCACAATAACTTTATCATGTATTTAAAATAATACACATATACTACATTTGGCCATTCGACCACACCACATAACCGTATATAAGGTTACCTCTCACATTTGTCCATTTGGCCATGCCACATACATACAAGCACGTATTCGTACATATATATATTTTACCTTGGTCATTCATCTTTACTTCCTATGTATCTTCCCAATGATTCACAATGATCATTCGTTATCTCACATATTTCTACCATCTTATTACTTTCGGCTATATACAAAACATACTACCATTTTGGTTCTCATAGGATGCACATATATATATGTATAAACATACTACATGATATAAATGTATACAAATTCATTCTTATTCTCAAAGTATTAAAATGAAACTTACATCGTATAAACCTCATTCACATCTTTAAAACATACCACTCTATATGTCCATATTTCGAAATGGTCATTTGTCTTTATCATATAAGCATAACCCATTTTTCATTCGTCTCATTTTCGACAGTAACACCATTAATTTACTCAAAGAGCTCATCACAAAGTTTATCATATAGTTTACTTAGAGCCTATATATTTCACATAAAGTCACATACACATATGGATAAACCATTTACATTTCATTCAATCTTTTACTCAACCTCAACTCACATGTATATATATACATATTCACATTCACTCAAGAAACCTAATACAAAGCTTACTAAAATTCTTTGTGTGCCATTCAACCATAAGCTCAATGCCACACTATACCATATCATTTCATCATAGTTATAAAAATCACATTCGGTCTAAGAAATAATTTATTTCAAATGCTTAAAACTTACCTCCGATATATTTGAACGGTTGTGGTTGGCTACTCAATTATTTTCTCTTTTCCCTTATCCAACTTTGATCCTCTTTGCTCTTGAGCTTAATTAAAACAAATAGATTTGTTTAATTACTTAACCAAGATTATTTACTTACGGCAACTCATCTCATGCATCTCTAATTATTACCAAATTTCATATTCAACAATTATATGCATATGAATACTTTTATAATTATTACAGCCTAATATGCATATTTTCATACTAAAGCATCACTCATATTTGGAAATCATGCTCTCTCTCTCTCTCTATTTTTTTAATATGCATATTTTAAACACTTATTATAACACCAAAAATTCAATAACTTAGCTTTTAGCCTTCACAGCCAAATATTCATTGAATACTTAGCTCACAAACAACAACACAAAACTCATATGATCCATTATACTTTTCTATACCTAGATTAACTAATGAGCCGAATATTCACAATCACTTATATGTATTTATTACTTCATTTACAAAGGTAGCATGTTATTAAGGTTACATTACTAAGGTGACCAAATTCACAAAGTTATACCAATATACATAACACATTCGATACAACCACTTAGTACCTCTAATACTTCACTAATTTATAATCATACTCGGCACATAGTAAATTTATATTTATTTTTAATTCAACCATTAAGTATGCATTAATCCATTTTAACACATTCATCCATTAAACATAGAAATGTTAAATAAAATTTAACATTCCAACCTTGCACTTAAATCTCCTAAAGCCGAATCCCATAACAACATACCTTAAATCAAATTTCTAATACATTCGGTATTTAGCACCAAAGGTCATTTCAATTTAATCCATGAAAACCGAATGTCAAAAATCCTAAGACCATAATTTTCAACTCATTTAACCTTTATAGCCAAATATCAATTAATTATGCATTTGAACCATTTTAGTTTAGAATGTTTTCTACTTTCAGCAACCCTCCAAATAACTTAACAATTTGAAATTTATCCATTATGGCCGAATGTCACAAACGCAACGTATCCATGGCCAAGACACTTCATCACTCACAAAAATTTACTAACCTCCCATCTATCATCACTAAAAATTAAACCATATACAATTAACTCATAACTAAACAAAACATTTAAAACACCATCTTGAACACCCAAAAATTCATAGCTGAAACTAAGGTTGTACTTAAACCAAAAATTCAACATATGATTTCAGTGAAAGCAAGGTAAAGATTTCATGCTATTTAAATACAAAACACCAAACACCCATCAAACAATATCTCTTAAACCACAAAACACCTTAACCGAATGCTCATCTATCAACCATTGATAAAGCTTTTAACATGACCTAGCTAATAATGCACTAACCAAATAAATTTTCACAAAAGTCTTAAGAAACCACATGAACATACCTTAACTTATCACCTACAATGGTCGAACTGCAAGTTCCCTAATCTCTCCTTCAAGTTCGGCTAAGAAGAAGTAAAAAGATGAAAACTTTGTTTTCATCACCAAAAGTCTTCTTTTATTCATTTTATTTTCTTTATTCATTTATTAAGTATTTCCTTATTATTATTAATAATATAAAATGCATATATATATGTCACTTAGTCATTTTGGCCGGCCACTAAGGTTGAGAAATGGTAAAATTAACATGCAACTTCATACTTTTGTTCCATGCACATTTTTGGCCCTTTTAAAAATAACCTCACCCATTTTTACTATTTCACACATAAGCCCTTTTAATTAAAATTCACATCTAATTGTTAAAAATCAATAAATCAAAATCTCACACATGCAATTACACATATAATTGACATGAAATTTAACATTTAATAAATTTTATAACTCGATTTTGTGGTCCTGAAACCACTTTCCGACTAGGGTCAACTTAGGGCTGTCACACTATGAATTTTTAGTTATGCCTTTCGGATTAACGAATGCACCTGTTGTTTTTATGGATTTGATGAATTGAATTTTTAGACCCTATTTAGATCGAATTGTTATCGTATTCATTGATGATATTTTGATTTATTCACGGGATGAAAATGAGCATGCCGAGCATTTGAGAGTTGTGCTACAGGCTCTACGTGATAAGCAACTATTGGCAAAATTCAGTAAATGTAAGTTCTGGTTGCGAGTAGTTAGTTTTCTGGGCCATATTGTGTCAGCATCCCATATCCAAGTTGATCCGAGCAAAATTTCAGCTATTTTGGATGGAAGCCTCCGAGAAATGTTTCTGAAGTCCACAGTTTTCTGGGACTTGCTTGTTACTATCGACGATTTGTGAAAGGCTTTTTTATGATAGCGACTCCGTTGATGAAATTGCTTCAGAAATATGTGAAATTTGAATGGTCTAAAAAGTGTCAGAAACGTTTTGGTCAGTTGAAAGATCTGTTAACTGAAGCTTTGGTGCTTGTGCAGCCAGAATCTGGCAATAAATTTGTCATTTACAATGATGCTTCATTAAACAGCCTCGGTTGTGTTTTGATGCAGGAAGGCAAGGTATAGCCTATGCCTCGAGACAGTTAAAGCTGCATGAAAAGAATTATTTGACACACGGCCTTGAATTAGCTACTATTGTGTTTACTTTGAAAATCTGGCGTCACTATCTGTTTGGTTAAAAATGCCACGTATATTCTGATCATAAAAGTTTGAAATATCTGGTGACTTAGAAAGATTTGAACCTGCGATAGAGAAGATGGCTAGACTACTAAAAGACTACGAGCTTCTTATTAATTATCATCCGAGAAAAGAAAATGTTGTTGCTAATGCTTTGAGTCAGAAATTATTGTTTGCATTACGTACGATGAATGCTCATTTACATCTATCTGATGATGGTTCGTTTTTAGCTGAATTGAAAGCGAGGCCTTTGTTTTTGCAACAAATTTATGATGCACAGAAAGTGGATAATGATATTATAGCAAAACAAGCTCAGTGTAATTTGAATTCTGAAACTGAATTCCGAATTGATGATAATGATTGTATGAGATTCTGATATCAGATTTGTGTTCCAAGAAATCTAAAATTGATTCAGATGATTCTAAAAGAAGCTCACAGTATTCATGTATCTGTTCATTCGGGAAGTATGAAAATATATAATGACTTGAAACAGCATTACTCATGGTCTGGAATGAAAAGAGATATTTCTGACTTTGCTTTGAAATGTTTGATATGTCAGCAAGTTAAAGTTGAACATCAGTGCCCTCCAGTTTGTTACAACCGATTATGATTCCCAAGTGGAAATGGGATAGAGTGACAATTGATTTTGCTTCAGGTTTGCCCCTATCTTCGTGAAAGAAAGATGCGATCTGGATTATAGTTGACTGATTAACGAAATCAGCTCATAATTGTGATGCCCCAAATTTGGGCCTAGAAGTATTGGGCCTTGGGTATGGATCCATAAGGAGGCTGTATATAAGTATTTAATTGTACACAGAAATGAACACAATTAAATGTATGCTTTAGTGATTAAGGGCCCTGAGAAGTGTTGGAGAAATCTTTGGTTCAAACCTAGGCTTTAGTAAAAATTTTGTTATATGAGTAAACCCCTAGCTTTGGGACAATAGGCTTATAATTAAATATGGGTAAACCATGACACAAAAAGCCTAGTGGTCTAGTGGTAAGTGGCGTGTGGAGTGTTCATAAGGTCTGAGGTTCAAGTCGTGGCAACGCAAGGGAGTATTTATTTTACTGCCTAAGCCATGTAGGTAGTAGAGTTTGACTGAAATACTACAGAATTGTGGTGGAATTTGAATTGGTCATTAGGAGAGATTTAAGGGGATATTGGGGGAGGGTGTTGTGGAAACATAATAGGAGAAAATTAAGGGATTTTGAAGGAGTGGGAGGGTTGGAGCCAAATTGGGATCATAAGGCACTTTTTGAATTCGGTTTTGAGTGTTTTTGGGGGAGCTAGTACCAATTTTATTTTGGGGTTTCAGTTTTCTCTCCATTTGGAGTTTTGTCAATATTTCTTTTGTACTTTGTGCTACTGTATCAAATACTGCTAGGGTCTTAAGGTACCTTTTAGTTTTGCCTTACTTCCAATCCTTGGTTTATCGACTCTCTTTTCTATTCTCTCTCCCAATTCTCAAGCCTTTCAATGTTAACACTTTTCTCTTTTCCTCTTCTTTCTCTCCTATCTCCCTTGTGCTGTCGATTTCTTATTTCTAGCCACTGTTAAAAGTTCCTTTTCTCTTATTCTTTGTTTCAAAATTTCTTTCTCTGTCTCTGCCGGACTATATTGCTCCTTCATTCTCTTAGACATTTTCAAGCCTCCACTATGCATCAGTTAATCGTACTTTGTCAGTAAGTGTTTATTGGTACTTGAAGTTTCAGTTTTTAGGTGGATTACTTGGGATTTCTGTTTAATGGTTTTTATAGTTATAATCGAGGGTGAGGGGTTGTGCTTGTTCTGATTCTGCCTTCTCTTCAATCTCTTTATTTTATTTCTCTTATTAGCTATCACGATTCATGCGTCCATCATTTGGTTCTCTTGTTTTTTCAGTAAGTACGTTAGATAGAATCCTTATTTCCTTTCTTCCTCTGCTTTCAAGATTACGACTACTAGGAATTGTTATGACAGTTAAGGAGGGATTTACGAAACTAATAATCAATCGAAAGTGGTTATTCTTTTCTGATGGTGTGAAGGCAAGGAGCCTCGGTTGCTCAATCAAGGTTAGTGGTTGGCGACTATGTGGACAAGTGTTTGACTAGGGTTTATTTTAATCCGTTTGGTAGGCGACTAATTGAGAGTTATGATTGAATATAGGTTGGAGTACTCGTGGCTATTCACACGTTTTCGTAAGCAGGTGTGTATATTCACATTGTTTTAACTAAAAATCAGCAAAAGCTGAAAAACTGAAAAACGCGATGTTTGATGCCACATGGGCATGTGATCGCTCGTGTGGTAATCTAAGCGCTTGAGCATGGGTGTTTGACTGTAAAGGCCACCATGAGCGATCTGATGGGCTTAGGCCGTTTTGGGCCATGTTAGGCTGCCATGGGCCGTGTGGGCCCAATGGGCTTATGGGCCCCACACGGGTAAATCACACGGATGTATGGAAATACTGGACCCGGCTGTGTTGTTCACACGACCAAGGTCATCTCTAGGCTTTTTGGACTCCTGGAGCGTGTGGGCCCACTTGGGCCACATATTGGGCCTTAGGCCCAATTGCACTGTTATGACTGTTGAGGGTACATAGGACGATCGTAGACCTTCTGTTGGATCAGTAGGTGAGTTTAGACCCATTTCAATGGAAATGACCGAATTACCCCGGAGGGTAAAATGATTGAATTACCCCCGTAGGGTAAAATGACCAAATTGCCCCTGGAGGATTAAATGACCGAATTACCCCCGAAGGGTAAAACTATAGAAATTACCCCCGGAGGGTAAAATGACCGAATTACCCCCAGAGGGTAAAATGACTGAATTACCCCTGAGGGTAAAATGACCGAATTACCCCTGGAGGGTAAAATGATCGAATTGCCCCTAGAGGGTAAAAAAACTGAATTGCCTCTAGAGGGTAAAGTGACCGAATTACCCTCAAAGGGTAAAATGACTGTAATACCCTTGTAGGGTAAAATGAATGAATTACCCTTATAGGGTAAAATGACTATAATACCCCTGTAGAGTAAAATGACCGTAATACCCCTGTAGGGTAGAATGACTGTTATGCCTTATATAATGTTTGATTGATTGAGTATGTTATATGATATTTATGTGTTTTGTATACATGTACGACATGCTGCATGGGTTGGGTTGTTGTTATAGAGGAAGTACTGATCTCTTAGGGTCGCACGAGACGACTGTGGACCCATTGAAAGCTTAAAGCCATATATTCGTACTGATCTGTTAAGGTTGCATGGGTCACACGAGATGACTATAGATCGATCAATGGCTTGATGCCATGCATATTATCGATGGCTTAGTGTTGTTCATACTACCGATGGCTTTGTGCCATTCATACTACCAATGGCTTTGTGCTGTGCATATTGCCGATGGCTTTGTGCCGTTTATATTACCGATGGCTTTGTGCCGTTCATATCACTATTGGTTTTATGCCGTTCATATCACTGTTGGCTTTGTGCTGTTCATATTACCGATGGCTCTGATAGCACTGAATGTGACACCGCCAGATTCGACCATAACATCTAAGCCAGGTTTGGGGTGTTACAATTTTATTTTGGTACGATTAAACTACTCACTTGATAGATTAGCTGAGCTATACATTTCTGATATTGTCAGATTGCACAGAGTGCCATTATCTATTATGTTTGATAGAGATCCAAGATTCACTTCGTGATTTTAGAAGAAACTACAAGAGGCTTTAGGTACGAAATTGCATTTTAGTACTGCTTTTCACCCGTAGACGGATTGTCAACCCGAGCAGGTTATTCAGGTACTCGAGAATATGTTGAGATGTTGTATTATTGAGTTTGAAGGTACGTGGGAATAATATTTGCCATTGATTGAATTCTCTTATAATAATAGTTTTCAATCGAGCATTAAAATGGCACCGTACGGAGCCCTATACGGTAGAAAGTGCCAAACTTTGTTATACTGGTCAGAACCCAATGAAAATAAGATACACGGTGTTGACTTGATAAAAGAGACAAAGTAGAAAGTGAAAATGATCCGAAATAGTCTAAAAGTAGCTTCCGATCGTCAGAAATCATACGCGAATTTGAAGCGAAAAGAAATTGAATTTGAGATTGGGGATAAAGTGTTCTTAAAAGTGTCTCCATGGAAGAAACCATTCTGATTCAGCAGAAAAGGCAATTTGAGTCTGAGGTTCATCGGACTGTCTGAAATCATAGAACGTATCGGGCCAGTTGCTTATAGATTACTATTGCCATCTGAGCTAGAAAAGATCCACAATATATTTCACGTATCGATGCTCCGACGATACAGATCTGATCCCTCACATGTGATTTCTCTATCTGAGATAGAGATTCAGTCTAATGTGACATATGAAGAAGAACCGATCCGTATCTTAGGTCACAAGATGAAAGAATTGTGAAATAAGAAAATTTCGTTAGTAAAAGTATTATGGCATCGACACGGTGTAGAAGAGGCTAAATGGGAGCTCAAAGATGCTACAAGACAGTAGTATCAGAATCTATTCAACGGTAAGATTTTCGGGGACGAAAATCCCTAAAAGAGGAGGGTTGTAACAGTCTGGTTTAGACCCTAGTCGGAACAGTGGTTTTAAAACCACAAATCTGAGTTAAAAAAATATTTAAATATTATTTTTCGTGCTTAGAGTATTTGAATTGATATCCGTGAAATTTTCGTGATTTAATTTTTTCGTTTGAGTGATTAATTTGCAAAAAGGACTAAAACGTAAAAAATGGAAAAGTGGCATTCTATATACTTAAGGTGTTAAATTTCTTCGGCTTTTGAATATGATGGTCTTAAATGGTAAATAGACCATTAATAGATTGGATAGACATTTATGCCAAGAGTTAGAAGATATTAAAAGTGAATAATAAGGTTATTATGGTAAATAGTAAAATAATGTTTAATTAATAAAATAAATACATGAAATTAAAACCATTCTCATCCATTTTGCCAAAAATTCATAAAGAAAAAGAAGAAAGCACAGAAGCTTAGGGTTCGAAACATTGAGCTTAAATTTTGGCATGTATTTTGATCCGTTTTTGATGATTTTTATGTTTTTGTGATTATTGAGTAGTAATCTATCAAGCCCATGCCTAAATTTCAGAATTTGATGATGATTTTGTGAGTTTAATGGTGTAAATTGATGAATTATGGAAGCTTGGTATGAGATTAATATGTTTTGTATTGAAATTTTTGATGAATTTGACTATTTTGGATTAAATTGTGAAAATGATAAATTGAGGGACTAAAATGTGAAATAAACAAAATATGTGGGCTTAAATTGAACTCCATGAAAATTCGGTAAGCATGAAAAATGTAAAATTATGTATATTTTGTGATTTTGTGAATTATGAGCTTAAATGTCAAAATTTGAAAATGTGAGGGCTAATTTGTAAAATGACCTAAATATGTGTTCATGGATTGATTTGAATAAATGTGAGACTGAATGGATTAAATTTGGATGTGTTTAAATCAAGAAATAAAGAGAATGAAACTAGATCAGGGAAAGTGAATAGTCGTTTATTCCGTCTGAATCCGTACGAGTAAGTCTATATACAAATAAATGTGTTAAATTGATTGAATTATGCTTATATAATATTTGACTTGTAATGAATGGCTACGAGATTCGAATTTGTGAAATTGAGATAGTTCCAACAATGTGACGATGTCCGAAAAGCCCCGTATGAACCTATGAATAGCTAGGATACATATGTCATGACATAGGATTCCGATATGTGTTATCGTGTAAGACCACGTCCGGGACGTTGTCATTGTAACAACCTGATTTAGACCATATTCAGAACAGTGATATCGGGACCACAAATCCAAGTTTGAAAAATATTTTAATATTATTTTCCGTTTCTATAGCATGTTAATTTATATGTGTGAAAATTTTATTTGAAAATTTTAACGTTTGTGTGCTTGATTTAACTAAAGGACTTAATCGCATAAAATGTAAAAGTGACTTGCTATTTATTAAAGTGTTTTATGGCTATGGCTTTTTAATGTAGGGTCCTTAAAATGAAATTTGACCATTGATTATTAACATGGACAATAGTGGACAACCATTATATGGTTTTCTTACTATTATTTTCAGGTTAATAAGGTAATTGTATGATAAAATGTACTATAATAAAAACATAAAGTAAAAAGACACATCCTTGTTCATTTATTTTGGCTGAACGTTAAAGAAAAAGAAGCCATGGAAGGTTTTTAAGGTTCGACTCTTTGAAACTCAAATTAAGGTATGGATTTTGTTCGGTTTATGATAATTTTTACGTTTTTGAGATCGTTGCTTCGAATACTAGCAAACCCATGCTTGAATTTTTAAATTTGATGATGTATTCATGATTTTCCATTGATGAAAGCTTATGGTTTTTGTTGTTTGATGATAAAAAGTAAGTATATGTGGTTAGATTGTTATGTTTAATTAAGTGATTTTTGGTAAAAATGTCTAATTAGGACTAAATCGTGAATTTTGAAAATTGAGGGGTCAAAATGTGATATAAATGAAAGAAATGGGCTGCTAAGGACCTTGTGAAATTCGGCCAAGCATTGGTGTGGTGAAATTTTGAATATTTTGTGTTTTGTGAAATAGGGGCTAAATTGTAAAAATTGTGAAATGTCAGGGGCAAAAGTGTAATTAGCCCATTTATGTGTTTTTGGATGAATTTGATTGAATATATGATTAAATAAGTCCAATTTGTACTGAATTAGATCAATAAAAGAGGAAATCAGATTTAGATCGGGGAAAGTAAAAAATTGTCGAATAATCGTCCGGTCCGTACAAGGTAAGTCATAAATAAATGTTGTTTAATTGAAATGTATATGTATTAAATGTGCTGAACTGAGTTGGGAATATCTATATATGTATGTGCCGAAATGAATTGAGCTTTGGAGGACCTATTCTGAGATTGGTTTGATTGAATTTGTGAGTTTGAGTAAGTTCGTATTTTAATAGACGTTAAGAAATCATGTTATAAATGCATATTATTTGTGTGATGGAATTCAATGCCGAATGGTAACACAATTATATGTATTTTGAATAAGTTATGAATGAAACAAATGGAACAATATGTGTATATATAAGATTGATCATATTCGGCCTAATGATATATGTATAATATATTGAAGTGTAAATTTTTTATTTGTAGTAAATGTTATATGTGCATTCGGCTATATGGTATTTAAATGGGAAAGTATGTTTAATGAAATGTGAATTATATGTATGCATATGTGAAAGTATACATTCGGAAAAATTAGGTATTTATGAAGTTGAAAACGAAAGTTAATCATGCTAATGATTAAATGTGTATTCGGTCAAGATATAGTTTATGCATAGTTATATGTGTTTCATATATGAATTTTGCAAGCTTGAATATATATATGTGATGGCACTAAGTGTGCGAGAATGTATTAACTATGGCTATGTTATGGCACTAAGTGTGCGAGAACTTATTAGCTACGGCTATGTGATGGCACTAAGTGTGCGATATGTTGCAAGGCTTGAATATATAATTGGCACTAAGTGTGCGAATAAGACCTTGTGCGGAATAGTGGCATCAATATGTGATTTGTGTAAGACCCTATGTGGGATAGTGGCATCGATATGTGATTCGTGTAAGACCCTGTGTGGGACAGTGGCATCGATATGTGATTCGTGTAAGACCCTGTGTAGAACAGTGGTATTGATATGTGTTTATGAGTAAGACCACGTCTAGGACATTGGCATTGTACAAGCTTTTCGCCTATCACGTATCCTTTTGATTTCAAGTGGTTTCAATGGGCAATATCACGAAATGAATGACTATGTGAAAATATATCTGATTCAGGTACGTACAAAGTGTAAATGTTATTCAAGAATGAAAGGCAAGCATGTTTCAAAAGACTATATGTGATATACATGAAAATGAATGATGAGTGTATGCAAATGAGTTATGAGTAAGTGAATTAGATGTAATTTATGAGATTGAGATGTGCTATTGTGAAAGTGATTATGAACAAATGGGCTAAATGATTAAGATATGTATGAGATTTATATGTGTAACACCCCTTACCCGAGACTGTCGCTAGAGTTGAGCACGAGGCGTTACCAGACATATCTTATTAATTCGGGGCATAAAAATTTACTTTTAAAAATTAATTCACTCACATTCATCCAATATATCCCTAAAAATGGCCCTCGAGGCCCTAAAACATGCAATTGAAATGGTTTGGGACCAAACCGGGAACATTAAAATTTTTCCAATTACTTACACAAATCAAAACAATTTATTTCACTATATATAATAAAACTATCCACCTGCGTAAGAGTCACTAAATTAATTATAACTCAAGTTACAAAACTCAAAATTTAAATCCATAAATTTTCCCTAGAACTAGACTCATATATCTTCTTACATAATTTTCCCACAATTTTTGGTAAGGCCAATTAGTACAGTTTATTCATTAAATGTTCCCCTGTTTTGTGGTCCAACAAGCCTAACCTCTCTTCACTTAATCTCGATTATCTCATTTTACATGATTCAGATAATGTTTCCGTTTGTTTCTAATGAAAATGTACTCACTAAGGAATATAGAAATATAAATTATACATTATAATTCTTTTTTTACAATTTTTAGTGAAATTATAAAATTGGAATAGGGGATCACAAAGTCACTCTGAACTAGTCTCTTAAGAGTTTAAATATCTCAAAATACAGATTCCTGAAGAGTTTAAATATCTCAAAATACAGATTCCTTTGCTTACTATATTTCTTTCCTATGAAAATAGACTCAATAAGCTTTAATTCTATATCTCATTCACCATTCAATTCCATTTCTATAATTTTTTGTGATTTTTAAAAATCACGTCACTTCTGCTGTCCCCAAACTGTTTCATAACCAACTTTTACTCTTTCATAATTTCTTTGCATTAAACCTCATTTAGGCATACATAACATCAACACATGTTCTTATTTAGCCATATCATAAGGACATACACAAAAAATGGCCAAGTCCCTATACATGTCATAAATGAAAATGTTTCAATAAAAATACCCAATTGGTAACTTGATAGTCGAAAGTGTGAAGCGATCTCCAACGACCTCCATCCCTAGCTTGTTTGATAAAACTTTGGAACAGAGGAAAGGAAAGAGGTAAGCTTATAAAGCTTAGTAAGTTCACATGTAAAATAATAGCCATTAGTAATGAATTTAACTTATTAGTAAGCTTTCATAATTTGCATAAATAATGTTAAGTTCTTACTTTCTCATCTTACTCATTGGTAACCTTACCAAAGGTTGAAATAATAAAATAAAAAATACCTTACTTAATAGCTTGCTTATGTACCTACAACATCTCACTTAACACATTAATACTCTCTCATAATATATAGGCATATTGCTAATCATGTCACAAAGCGTCATAAGTATAATTGAAAACTTACCACTTACTTAATACTTGAATATACTTATTAAAATACTTTTAATATCATTAACTTATAGCCTCAATATCAATAAGCCTTATGTACATACTTGTGCTCTTTCCTCGTGATCTTACCTTGTCATCTATTTGACTTACTCTTTGGATTACTCAAGTACCTTTCCTTTTGAAATTTACTATTGCCATGTCTTGGCATGGTCTTACGTGGTATCCTTGCCTTATGTACTCACCAATGCCATGCCTTGGCATGGTCTTACATGGGATCCTTGCCTTGTAAAACTTACCAATGCCATGCCTTGGCATGGTCTTACATGGTATCTTTGCCTTATAGTAACTTATCAATGCCATGTCTTGACATGGTCTTACATGATTTCCTTGCCTTGTAAAATTCACCAATGCCATACCTTGGCATGGTCTTACTTGGTATCCTTATCTTATGTTGCCATGGGTCAACCATGGTCTTTTTCTGTCAATTCTTCCTTAATTGCCATGTTATAAACATGGACTTTGAAATATTAATGTCTTGGCAATTCATTGCTAAAACATACTTGGTCAAAATTCTCAAGGTCAGTCACATAACTCAATAATAATAATAGCAACAATTTCATAATAATAAAATGCTACTCAACTTACATACTTACATTCTTAATCTCATCATATCCTCAATTTATCTTACTTTCCTAAAATTGTGCTATTCGATACTTTCTTGATCTTATACAAAGCCATATTACCACTATGGTCTTATATGTAAACTTAATCGAATTCTCACTTTTAATGTCGAATCATTATCGAACATTTCTCAATTATTATCATTATATTCAAAAATCAATACTAAAACATTTATAATTAATATATCAATTTAGCATTCAAACATGCTTAATTAAATGCTTATTAAACACATGAACTTACCTCGATATCAATACGGCCATTTTGACCAACTTTCTTGATTTTCAATTTTTCTCCTGTTCTAGGTCCAAATCTCATTTTTCGGGATTTAAAACATCATATGTCACTTATTTAGTCAATGTACTAATCATTTCAGACCTAAAACATATTTTTACAAAATTTACATTTTTGCCCCTAAACTTTTGCATATTTACACTTTTGTCCCAAAGCTCGGAAATAAATTTTTATTCAATTTCATTGCATTTTAGGCCTAAATGAACCATTTCATAAATATGGCAGCCCATAGTTCTCATTAAAACTCACACTTATGACCAATTTTATAACTTTTACGATTTAGGCCTTTAGGACGTTTTCGTCGAAAATCACTCGGCAGAAACTATTTCTCTAACCATAAACATGCATAATCTACCATAACTCATCAAAATGCACAATTATTCAACAGGGGTCAATTTTTGAAATCAAACGCTAGCTCAAATAAATGGTAGAAATACAGGAATCATGTTACCCGAGATTTCAAAAACGTAATAATCATTAAAAACGGGGCTAGAACGGACTTACAATCGAGCTTGGAAGCTTGAAAAACCCTAGCCATGATTTCTCCATGCTATATTCAGCCTTGAGGAAGGAAGAAGATGAGCAAATTTTTGCTTCATTTTCCCTTTTTTAATTCTTTTATATTACTAAATGACCAAAATGCCCTTAAAGACTTTTCTTTCAAATTTGTCTTATTCATGACCATTTTTGTCCAAAAATTTAACCAATGGTCTAATTACTATTTAAGGACCTTCAATTTTAAACTTCATAATAATTGGATACTTCTAACATATGGAACTCAACTTTTGCACTATTTATAATTTAGTCCTTTTGACTAAATTGAGTGCCCAAACGTCGAAATTTTCGAACGAACTTTTCACGTAATCTTTTTATGAAATTGTAGATCATAAAATATAATAAAAATAATGCTTTCCTTGTCTCTGACTAGGCCCAAAATCAGGATGTTACAATATGTTCATTAAGAAATACAGTAAGTGAAGTTACTTAGTATGATCATATGAATTTATGAGTATGATGGTGGTATATGTGATTGAGATTTGTTAAATTCGACCTAGTTAAAAAAAATGAATTATAAATATCTTTGGAATGATTTAATTGCTTATGGCTTACTAAGCTTTCAAAGCTTACTCTGTATGTTTTTCTTATGTTTATAAATTTTCAGATATTTGCTTAGGTTGGAAGTCGTTGGAGATGTCATCACACTATCCGGTTATCGCTTTGGTAAATAAAAACTTTGAGTTTTGGTTATATGGCTTGTATAGGCTAGCTTAATATTTTGGTTTTGAATTTGTATATATATATATAAGCCATGTGAAAATGGCTTGTTTATTTGGTTAAGATCGATTTTAATGTTAGATCTAGATGTGGTTATGTTTGGTTGTGATTTTGTGATTCGGCTATGGTTTATACATTGATGAATGCATGTGAACCTTGTTGGTTATGCTTGGCTATGTGATGTGGTATCAAGGTAAGTTAGTTATGCATGTAATGAAGTGAAGATAATGTGGTTTACTAATGTTTGAGATTTAATATGTTTAATATTGTATGATGTTTTAAATTTGGTTGATTTCGGTCATGATATATTTGTTGAATTAAATGCTTGTTATTTACATGAGAAATATTTGGTAAAAGGTTTAAGGGTTGGATTTGATGGTTAATGTTTGAGTTATTATAATTAGTACAGGGTATATGAAATTGTTATGCTTAATATGAAATAGGGATATTATGCTTGGATTATTTAGGTATAATTTGGCTTGTTGACAAATCAGGTCAAATGTATGATTAGTTTTTTGGTATTGGTTAATTTGTATTAGAAATATGTTTATAATATAACTATAGATGACTACTAGGTACGGTTATGTGAACAAGAAATGAAAAATAATCATTGATTGTTAGGAATGATGGGATTGATTTAGTGAATGGATAATGCATGGTTTGGATATGGTTAATATTTGGACTTGGTTCTATGCAAAATTATATGTTCATAATGGAAATGGACATAGTTGAAAGTGGATAGTGAAATAGCACGAGTGATAAGCATGATTATTTTTGGTTAATGATTGTAAAATGACCAAATGAATAGTACTTTAATCTATTATTTCGGCAAGTTTAATTTGGTTAATGAGCATGCAAATTAAGCATAATGTGATTTATATTTGGCGTTCGAAAATGGTTCTAATTCGATGAGATTAAAGGTGCATAAGGTTTTAATGTTCAATGAAATAAACATGACCATTTCATATACTTATTATTGCCGTATTTGCTATTGAACAAAATCTTGTGATATGATTTATTTGGTCTAATATGTGCATGTATAAAATTATGAAGTAAAATATTTGGCATTTATTAGGTATTCGAATACCATTATAAGAATAAGCATATGATCTTTTATACGTATTTATAAAGCATATCTTGAATGACTATGAGGCATGATTAATGATGTGTAAATATGATTATATGTGTGATATGGATTTGGTTAAGTTTTGAGGTACGATTTATAATTGCAATATGATTAATAATGTATATTTAATATTTAATTAGCCATATGCTCATTATATACGAATATGATCTATGTGATTACGTGAATGTTCAGAACTATGCTTATGTTCGATAATGCCTCATAACCCTATTTTGGCAATGGATACGGGTTAGGGTGTTACAGGCATTGATCTGAGATTTACGTGTAAGACCTTGTCTGGAACATCGACACCGTATTTGATTTCGTGTAAGACCCTGTCTGGGACAGTGGGATCAAAATTTGATTACATGTAGGACCACGTCTAGGATGTTGGCATTGTACGAGCTTTCTGATCTTTCCGAGTATCTTATCTCATTCCGAACTGTTCAACGGGCACTCCGAGAAATGTATGACTATGTTAAGATATATCCGATTCAAGTACGTTTGAGATATGTCCTATAACATCCCAAACCTAGCCCGGACGTTATGGCTGAATCTGGCAGTGTCACATTGAGGGGTGACTCACACAAATCAAAGTTGTTGAAAACCTTAAAACGTTAGGTTGTTTGTGACAAAAAATAGTGTTCCCATGTGGTAACTCTTTTATTCAAAACCGGCATAAAAAACGAAGTACTTTAGTTTAAAACAAAAACCAGTGGAAACTTGTTTAATTGCAAGTTTAGATAAAACCTTGAGATTGCTATTTGGTAACCTTAGTTTATATTCCTTGTTAATTTCCTTTGTTTATTTACAGTGGAAGCTCTTGTTTTGAAAACGTTCATGCTTTTAGTTATGGTTTGCAAAAAATATTACTTTATTTCCGTTTTTAGAAAAACTGGTTCAAACTTTAAAGTTAAGCAAATACGATAGTAAAATCCAAAATCATATCAAACCGAAGGACAGGCCTTATTACAACAAAACCCATTAGGAAGTAATTACAAAAATAATGTAAAATTTAAATACTAAAGTTTAATGCTGCTTGTAGTGTGGCCACCTCCGAGTCCTCCCATACGTCGAACCGCCTACTGAGGATCACCTAAAAAATTAAAAAGAGGGGGTGAGTTTGCGAAAACTCAGTATGTAGAACCTTCATCAATCATATAGTATGCATTAATCAATTTGGGCCTATGCCCACCACAATAACAATGGCATTTGGACCTTAGCCCATAATAGCCTTAGTTGGGCCAGAGCCCATATCACAATCATAATCAACATATGCAATGCACATATATCCAGTCCAACCCTGCACTTCGTGTCCCTTCCAACCCTACACTCCTGTGGGGATTTAATCGACCTACCCATCCCTGCACTCCCAATGTAGCATCGGTTGTGATACTAACAATGTTGCAGCAGAGCTGCCAATCACATAATCGGCTTAAAGCTATTGGTGGGTCCACAGTCGTCTTGGGCGACCCATGCGACCTCCCCCAAATAGATCCACAGTCGTCCCGGGCGACCTGTGGGATTAGGTCCACAGTCGTCTCAGGCGACCCGTGAGACCACAACAAATCAATCACTTTTTCCAACAATGTTCCCATCCCCAGGCAACATAATATCACATGAATGCAAACATATCATAACATGGCATACAAAATTAGTCATATAGCATATAGGGGCATTTTAGTTATTTTGCCCTTCAAGGGCATGACAGTCATTTATCACTATGGCCCTAAGTACACACAAATTAGCCTATTACTAAGCCCACAATCATTCAGTGTGACTTATGTCACTTTTAGTAATCAATATTACACTAGGGCCCAAATGTCCAATATGTGGCCCAAGTGGGGCCCACACTCTTATGTGGCCCACTGAGCCCAAATCTGCCCTTGGGCATGTGGACAACATGACCGGCTCATTATATTGTAATCATCCATGAATTTTGCTCGTGACGGCCCACGACCCATTAGGCTCTATGGCCCATTTCTGCTCATTTCGGCCCAATTGGCCAGAAAGCGACCCAAGTCCATGAGATCGCTCATGGGGCCTCTGTCATCGTATCGATCTTTCCACGCGAGTGTTCTCACACTCGTGTGGTTACTGTAGCCAAACTTTCGGCATTCTGACATTTTGGCTTTTCAAGATTTTGGCTTTTGTCGATCTGTAGTGTGTGCGATGTGTGTACACACCTTGATGATGAAAAACGCAATAATCCACGAGCGTAGAACCCATGTTTGTTAGAGAACTCGGTTAGGCATTTCATAAGATTTAGCATGTCTTTCTAATATAGAAATCGAATCCAAGTCTAACACTTACCTTGATCGAATCGACTTGAATTTCCTAAATCGATTGATTATGAATCGACCTTACTTCCTTGTGGTTTTTCTGAACCACATCCATCAATAAATACCAACATCACATACCAAGGTTAATCAAATACCAACCTAAGGAAAACACATGGCCAACAATACTTACCTCCAAAAACTGATTAATAACTGAAAGAGAGATCCTGACACTTTGAGAACTCGATTGCTAAGGAACCCTATGGAATCGATCAGAACAATTGGGAAATATGAGAAGATTACAATCGATCCAAAGAACAACCACCAAAATATCAACCTGATTTCACAGAAATAAAATGAAACATTTGGCTATTACCCAAAATGCCAAAAGAAGAGGAGGATAAGCACTTACCAGGATTTACCCTTCATCCCACGAATTAGGTAGACTAGAAGAGAGAGTCGGCTTATGAGTAACCAAGAGAAGAAAGGTTGAAGACAAGATTCAATTTATCCAAGCTACAATGAGACGCAAAGCTTGAGGTGGAGATGACAAAATAATTGAAAGAGAGAACAAAAAGAATTCGGCAAAGAAAGAATGGAGGTATTCGGCTTTGATATATCAAAGAAGAAAGAAAGATTAGTGAAAGAGAGTAAGAGTAGCTCCGGTGGAGGGGTATGAAAATGAGAAGAGAAAAGATTACCAAGATTCGGTCACCACAGAATTAACCAAGAGGAGGGATTTGGTTTATCAACTAGCAGAAAACTAGAGGAAAAGAGAAAAACCCCGAAACGTCAAAAGTGATTTTGGCTTCTACTACCTAAGTGAAAAAAACCCGAATACAAATGACCTATTACCAGTTCAAAGCTGAATTTTCCCAAAAGAACTCCTCAATTTCGTTAAGCCTTCTACACCCACTTTAAACACCTAATTTTTCTCCACAGTTTGCTCCATAATCCCTTCCTAATTTCCTCCATGATCCACTTCTTGATTCCTTCACTTGACCAAATCAAACTCTCTACTCCAAAGTTCAACTGCACCCCAAACTCTAGCCGCCCAGAGTGACAAAAATAAAGTCATTAATTGCACAACCCACGCCTTGAACCCCAGACCTCTTGCCTCACTTGTAACGCCACCTTCCACCACAACGCCATTTCTTCTTGTGTCACAATTTACCATATTTTATTTATAACCCTACTAACCAAAGATAGGGGTTTTGATAAATTAAAACACAAATGTTTCCTACAGCCCAGGTTTGAACCCAAGAGTTCTCCAACAATTCTCAGGGCTTTTAACCACTAAAGCATACATTTAATTGTGTCATTTCATTGCACAATTAAATACTTATGAGCCGTCTCTTAACTGGTCCCTTGCTCAAGGCCCAATACTTCTAGGCCCAAAATCAGGGTGTTACATGTCTGATATTTGATAATGAAAGGTATATATATGTGCAATTGAGTATATGTGAAATATGAATGAGAAAAGTATGTTATATATATATGAGTACATGGAAATGAAATGTGATATATGTGCAAGTGAGCTTTGATTAAATGAGCTATAAGAGCAATATGGAAATATTATTGTGTTTGGCCATGAGATATGTGAATGAATTGAGCTATAAATGTGATATGTGATAAGTTTATTTGTAGATGGCTTACTAAGCTTTTGAAAGCTTACTTTGTGTGTTTTTGTATTATTTTATAGATATCAAAGCTACCGGGAGCTCAGGGATCGTCGAGGATCATCACCACACTATCAAACTTAACTTTGGTACGTTTTGAAAGTGTAAATGTTTAAGTATGGCATCTGTAGTCTAGATAATTTGAGATATGAGTTTTAGTTGTGAACATTATGCCATGTGATATAGCTATATCTTGGTTGCAAATATGGTTTGGTTTTGGTATAGAAAATGTGATGAGAAAATGCTATGTTTTGATGCTAATGAGAGACAAAATGAAATGGTCAATGGGATCTGTTCTTGAATGAGAATTTGGCATATTTTGACTTGTTAATGAATGTATTAAATTGGTATAATGATCATGAATGTTTTTGTATGATTTTAGCTTATGATTTGATGTGATTTTGTATGGAAATTGAGTATGAATTGGGGTGATGAATATGTGATATGAATTGTACATGATTTGGTTGTGAATTAGTTGAAATTTGGTATTAAATGCATTGGTTTTGAACTTATAGGTATGACCCAAAATTGGCTGGCATATTGGCCTTGCAAATGGCCTATTTTGTGCCCATATGGGTAGGGACATGGGCATATGTCTCAGCAGTGTTGCTCGAGGGCCACTTCGAAGTGAGCCTGGGCAAACCACACAATTACACACATGGGCGTGTGCCAGGCCGTGTGGCCAGGTCAGTATACCCCCTTAATTTGGCACGGCCGAGCACAGGGCCGAAACATGGACGTGTGACTGGCCATGTGAGCAAGTCAGTATGTATTCCTTGTTTTGCCACAGCCTGGCACATGGGTGTGTCAAATACCATGTGAGGCACACAGCCTGCCCACACGAGCGTGTGACCTTTGTAGCTTTGGAAAATGTTTAAATTTCTAAAAATTTTATATGTGTTGGGTTTAGTCCCGACCATTTTCTAATGCGTGTTTAAGGTCTAATTGACCTAAGAAAGGGACTTATGGTTGATGATTGAATCTTATATGATGATGATGTGTATTAAGTTCGTGAAATGTTACTAAAAGTTTGATTTGTCCAGTAATGCCCCTTAACCCTAGTCCGGTGATGGATACGAGTTTGGGGTGTTACATACTTAGCATGTACTTTCACTATCGTATAAACTAGGCTTGTTGAACCATTCGGACTAACTAAAGAGACTCATGAGTCATACATAGGTCCTACAATGCAATATCCCAGATAGAGTGTTACATGCAATTCAATTTCGATGATATTAGCCGAGCTATGGTCTTACACAAAAACTCATATCGATGCCATGTCCCAAACATGGTCTTACACGAAATCTCGTACCTATGCCATGTCTAAGACATGGTCTTACATGTACTACCATACCAATGCCATATCCCAGATATGGTCTTACACGGAAACACATCTCGATAGCTTCATGTTATGACCCTTGTATCCTGTATGTTTTGAGGGTTCGTGCCAAACTTCCACACTTATCAAATTATTGTCTATCTCATTCATGCAAGTAAACTCATCCACATAGCCAATTACACAAATTCAAGAAATAATTAAACATTTTAACATCATATAACGATGTATTATTTACATATAAACTTATCTCGGTACAAAAATAGCGCGATTTAGTCCACAATCTTGGTCTTTCCCTGATCTTGGTCAGAAACTCGTCTTTCTTGATCTATAATAGAAAATTTAGCTCATTCCATAATCACATTATTCAATTCGATCTAAAACTCACGTTATGGAAATTTTACATTTTTGCCCCTAACTTTTCACTTATTTACACTTTAGTCCCTAGGCTTGTAAAATGAAATGTATTCATCTTTCTCAAAACCCAAGCCTAGCCGAACCTCTTTCATGTTTATAACAACCCATATTTTTCTTTTACTTCACATTTCTACTACATATTTTACAACTTTTACGAATAGGTCCTTTTCGACATTTTCACCAAAAATCACCTAGCGAAAGTTGTTTATCCAACACTAAACTTTCATTTTCTACCATTGGACATCAAAATACATACATCTCACACATGGGTAAATTTCTAAACATAAACCCTACTTTAAAATAACTTTATAAATAGGTAAATCGGGTGATAACATCTTCAAAAACGTAAAGAGCATTTAAAACTAGGTTAGGATGCACTTACTATCAAGCTTGAAAGGTGAAGAAAGCCTAGCTATGGAGAGCTTGAGAATTTCAACCAAAGTGGAAGAAGATGGACAAATTTGTGACTTTATTTTCCCTTTTTATTCTTTTATTAACCAAATGACCAAAATACCCTTTTAGCCTTTCTTTGAAATTTTACCCTTCCATGTCCATTTTTGTCCATCATGATATATAATGGTCTAATTACTAAATAAGGACCTCTAATTTATAAATTCATTACAATTAAGCACCCATGCTTCTATTGCACTTTTTGTAATTTAGTCTTAATAGTCAAGTTGTGTAATACCCCTATCCCGTAACTGTCGCTGGAATAGGTAAGGGGTATTACCAAACTTGTAACTCAGACTGGAACAATAAAACTTTAAACTTTTTATCAAACATCATTTCATTTCAGTAATATCAATCATATATAAACATAGCATACTTAAAATAGACATATAAAGCTTCATCCATACATCAGGGACAAAATTGATAACATATAAAAGATATAAGAAAACATAAGAAAATTTTCAGAATAGGGTCACACGGCCGTGTGCCCAGGCCGTGTGCCTCACACGGTTGTCAGACACGCCCATGTGTCCAAGCCGTGTGAAAAAAAGGCATACATACTAACTTGTGTACACAGCCACAAGACACGCACGTGTGTCTTGGCCGTGTGGCATCCTGACTTGGCTACAGGGGTACCAAACACGCCCGTGTGTCCAGCCCGTGTGCAATACTGACTTAACAGGCAATAAAATAAGGGTCACATGATCGAGACACATGCTTGTGTGCTCTAGCCGTGTGGCATGAAATAGGCTTGGTTTAAGCCATTTTCACACTCCATTTGGTCAAGTACCTACAAGCAATATTTATGCAATAATTCATTTATAAAAGAACAACCACTTCAACCAAAACAAGCACAATATACCAATTTATAATCAACTACATTTTATACCAATTTGCATCATCCAACATATACCAATTGAACCAATTCCATACCTATTTAAACCTACCAATTCTGTAACACCCTGAATTTGGCCCTAGAATAATTGGGCTTTGAGTCTGGGTTCTAATGGAAGACAGCCTGAGGAATTTAGATGACGTCCTAATTTTCGAGATTTTTCGGGTTTTTATGATTTTGGTGAAATCTTGAAATTTTGGTGTTTTGGATACTAAAATTGTGTTTAAATATGTTAGTAGGCCTTTAGAAGGCCCAAGCCTAAGTTAAAACCTGACAGAAAAATCAACTTGGATTTTAAGTGAAAGGGACTTGGTTAAGTGGACCTTTAAGAAAAAGTTAGTAAGTTGAGACACAAAGAAAGCATTGGTAAAGTGGCAAGGTGGCGCCACTAAGTTCCTAAAAAAGTAGCGTGTGGGCTGAGTTTAAGGGCCAGAGTTCAAGTCACAAGGTAAGCAGAAGGTACTTTTATTTTTGTACATGTGCCGAGCATGTGATAGAGCTTAAGTAGCATTTGGCTAGGGCCTTAGGGGGATTGGGCCATTGGTTTGAATGGCCATTAGGACAAGCTTTATTTTCTTTACAGTCTTGCCGAATTAGGGTTAGCCACCTAGAGCCTTCACTTTCGTTCTATTCTTTTCTCAGTTTCGCAAAAAGCCAAAAACGCAAGTTAGATCTCCTAAGTGCCGAATTCTTTCTTCTCTTCTTCTCTCTTCCATTCATTTCTTTTTCTTTTATTCTCTAGCCGAAATAACCTCTCCTCCTTACTCATCTTTCATTCTTTTCTCTTCAGAAACTAAATTTGCCACTCTTTTCTTTTCAAACTCATCAACTGCTAAAAGCTGAAATCCCGAAAGGTTGCTTCCTGTGCCGATTTGCCTGTAGCCGAACTCCCTTTGTTTTTCTTCACTTGTAGCCGAATTTCATACTCTCCAAACCCTTAGGCTCTGTCGACAAACACCCCTCCAACCATAGTCTCAAATCATATATTCTTTCACCACTTAAAAAGTCGAAAACACCATAGTTTTTAGGGCTATATAGCCGAATCCTTAGATCTCTAATATTCAAATTCTGCTAGTGTGTAGGGGCTAGATCTATATCAGATCTGAGTAGAAGAATCGCTTTGATTAAGGAAAACCTGTGGTAAGTACTCGACATCTCAGATCTACTCGTTACCTTTAAATTTAAGAAAAGCTGAAATCCCTAAACTCTTTAGGGAGGCTGTCGAATGTGATGATAGGTAAGAACAGTTCTTTTAATTTGTTTTATGTGTACTTGTTGTGGAAGGGGCAATCTAGCAAGGAGCATAAGAGGCTTGGACCATTGGAACGACTAAATCTAGATCTAGTCACTAGTTTCGGCAAAGGTAAGATCTCAAGGGCCTTAGGTGGTGATGGCCGATTATGGTAAGTAGAATTATGGAGATTGTCATTGTATTTTGGGTTTGATGTGTCTAGTAATTGATTGTAGGATATCATGGGAGATCTCTGCAACACCCCAAACCCGGCCCAGACGTTATGGCCAAGTCCGGTGTGTCACATCACCTATACCTAACCACGTTACCTAACTACAAACATTAGGGTAAGCATTGTAAAACTGATATTAGGGTTTTAGGAGAAATTCCCGGTTTATTAGGTGAACGTCCTATCCACTATCGGTTATTAGGAGATTTATTATAAAGATTTACTTTGTTGTTTAAATGTCTCGTGTGACTGGTTTTGAAAATGTTTGGTTAATTTTAATAAAAACTAGCGCAGCTAAAATTCAAAATAATTAAAGTATCGTAAATAAAAGTAATAAAAACCCAAAAAAATAAAAATAATAAGAGCGGCCTTATTACAAACCCAAAACCATAAAAGAAAACAATTACTGAAATAAAATAAATTAAAATAAAACTTAATTAAGTAATAGCAGTTCCCGTGGCCACTCTGAATCCCTCCCAGCTCCAAGTCCACCAATCTAGGGCTCACCTACATGGATGGAGAGAAAGGGGGTGAGTTTGAAAACTCAGTGTGTAAGAAAGCCCATGTAGAGCCCGAATTAGCTCAAGCCCACTGGGCCTAAGCCCTAACCAGTCTCAGTAATTACTAGGCCGAAGCCCTATCTAGATACAGTAAACTGGGCCTCAGCCCTTTTCAGATAACAGTACGGCCCATAGGTACATTTCAGAACAGAAGAGATATTAAACATGGATGCAAACCCAACCCTAACCTAAATCCAACCGCTATGCTCCACCTGTACCTGCCCTACACACCATGTAAGGAATAACTCAACCCACCCAGCCCTACACTCCACAGTTGCAGCACAGCTGCTCAAATATCAGTAAAATGAGGCAAAGCCTCCAGTACATGGTCAAGACACTTTCAGTACTTCCTCCATCAATATCCCAATCCCATGCAACAGATATTCATGACATGGCATGCAGTAACAGTAACAGTAAAACACGTTTTTAGGTCAAACTTAGCCCTAGAGGTATAATGGTCATTTTGCACCTAGGGGTAATTTAGTAATTTTAACCCATAAGGGGTATTTCAGTAATTATGCCAATTTCTAGGGTTTCATGCATGTTTTAATTAGAAATAGTCTAACTTTTATCTCAGCAGTTTATTTAGTCCATTTTAACAGTTTACAGCCATTGGGCCCTAAAACCCCTAATGGGCCCTATAGTGACATTTAGCTAGTTTAGCCCATTTAGTCCACATTTTATGATCAGTTTACTAGTTTTAACAGTTTTGGACCTACAGTCTATCTATACGCATTTATTGCCTACTTCTACCCTATGGGCCCGTAAGCCCATTGGGCCTAGTTTCCACCCATCAAGGCCTAATTACCAAAGTGCACGAAACGACGCACTCAACCAACTTACCACTTACTATTACAGATCCAATAACTTCCAACCGACTGATGAGCATTCGCACACTCACAAGCCCACGAAGTGCCTGAATTCTGGCATTTTGGCTTTTCGGCTTGTGCCGATTTAGACTAGAGAAAGGTGTTCGATACACACCTGTTTTGCGACAACTGCTAATGAATTCTCCCACGATATCCTACAATCGGTCACTAAACCCATGAGATCCAAAATACAACAATAGCCATCATGAACTTACTTACCACAATTGGCCATTCACACCTAAGGTCCTTGAGATCTTACCTTTGTCGAAACTATTTACTAGATCTAGATCTAGTCGTTCCACTTGTCCAAGACTTTGATTAGTCGCCTCTAGCACACACTAATCATCAAAATAAATCAAGTGTTAACAACCTGTTGAGCTTTAAGACCCAATCGACAGCCTCCCTAGGCCTCTAGGGACTTCGGCTTTTCTAAATCTCGAAATAGAGAGTAGATCTGAGATAGCAAGTACTTACCATAGGTTTTCCTTAATAAAGTGATTCTTTTACTCAGATCTGATGCAAATCTAGCCTTTAAACACTAGCAAAGATCGATTCTTAGAGATCTATGAATTCGGCTATATGTCCCTAAAACTATGGTGTTTTTGGCTTTTAAAGTGGTGAAAAAGAAGGTGATTTGGTGTTGTAGTTTAGAAGTAGTTTTGCCGACAGGGGTTGGGGTTTAGAGGATGTGAGAATCAGCAAGAGGGATGAAAAGAACTGAAGGATTTTGGCTTGGAGAAATCGGCACAAGAAGCAATGTTTTGGGATTTCGGCTTTTATGGCAATCGGCTATAGTGGCTTTGAAAAGAATGGGATTGAAAGAGAAGATGAGTTGAGTGGAAGGGATGTTTCGGCTAGAGAAGAAAAGAAGAAGAAAAGAAAACAAAAGAAGAAGAGAGGAGAAGAGGAAGAAGAAATCAGTACAGGGGAAGCTTGTCTTGGATTTTCAGTCACTTTTTGTGAAATTGAGAAAAGAATAGAACTTTAGGTGGCTAACCCTAATTTACCAAGACAGAAAAAGAAATAAAACTAACCCTAATAACCACTTAACCAATCGACCCAACCTTTCTAAAGCCTTAGCCGAATTCCCACTTAGGTACTATCACATGCCCGGCACTTTCACACAAAAATAAAAGTATCAACACGCTTACCTTGGGACTTGAACTCTAGCCCTTAAACTCAGTCCACATGCCACTTTTTTAGGAACTTAGTGGCACCACATTGCCACTTTACCAAGGGCCTCTTTGAGTCATAATTTACGAAGTTTCTCTTAAAAGCCCACTTAACCAAGTCCCCTTTCACTAAAAACCAAAATTGATATTTTTGCCGGGTTTTAACTTAGGCTTGGGCCTCCTAAAGGCCCACTAACACATTTAAACACAATTTCAGTATCCAAAACACCAAAATTTCAAAATTCCACCAAAATTCACAAAACCCAAAAAATCCCGAAAATCAGGGCGTTACAACTCTACCCCCTTGAAGAAATTTCAGCCTCGAAATTTACCTGATCCAAATAGTTGAGGGTATTGTTGATGCATCGTCTCTTCTGGCTCCTAAGTCGCGTCTTCTCTGCCATGGTTGTGCCAAAGTACTTTCACCAATGAAATTGACTTCTTCCTCAATACTTTGACTTCTCGATCCAAAATTTACACAGGCTCCTCCTCAAAAGTTAAATCGGTATTTACTTCAATCTCCTCCACTGGTACCACATATGAAGGATCCGATCGATAACGTCTTAGCATGGGCACATGGAAGATGTCATGAATGCGGTCTAACTCCGATGGCAATTCTAATTGATACGCCACTAGCCCTATCCGTTTAAGAACCCGATAAGGCCCAATAAACCACGGACTCAGTTTGCCCTTCTTACCAAACCTCAAGATCTTCTTCCAAGGCGAAACCTTCAAAAAGACCATATCTCTAACGGAAAACTTGATTTCCTTATGTTTCAAATCTGCATACGACTTCTGCCTATCAGAGGCCTCCTTTAACCGATCCATAATCAACTTTACTTTACTTTCAGTGTCTGCTACTAATTCCGGTCCAAGAAATTGTCGCTCTCCCAACTCTGTCAAACACGTAGGCATACGAAATCTTCGCCTATACACTGCTTCATATGGAGCCATCTGAATGCTTGCTTTATAGCTGTTGTTATATACAAATTCCACCAACAGCAAATACTCCTCCCAACTGCCACGAAAGTCGATAACACAACCTCTTAACATGTCCTCTAAAACCTGAATAACCTTTTTCGACTGTCCATCTATCTGAGGGTGAAAAGCAGTGCTGAAGTCCAATCGCGTACCCAACGTCTCATGCAACTTTTGCCAGAACTGAGATGTAAACCTAAGGTCTTGATTAGAAATAATTGACACTGGCACCCCATGCAGTCGCACTATCTCCCCACATACAGCTCAGCTAACTTTTGCAGTGAGTAATCAGTTCAGACAGGTATGAAATGGGCAGATTTCATTGACCTATCCACAATGACCCACACAGAGTCCATCTTGGAGGGTGTCAAAGGTAGCCCACTTACAAAATCCATAGTAACTATCTCCCACTTCCAAAGTGGAATTTTCACCGGTTGCAAAAGTCTAGAAGGCAGTTGGTGCTCGGCCTTAACTTGCTGGCACGTTAGACATTTTCCCACAAATTCAGTCACCTCTCGCTTAAGTCCAGGCCATCAATACACCTCTCTCAAGTCTCGATACAGCTTATTCCCTCTAGGATGCATGGCACAAGGTCTACCATGAGCCTCTTTCAGAATCAACTGCCTCAATTTTGAGTCCCTCGGAATACAAACTCTTCCACGAAAGCAAAGAACTCCATCAGCATTCAATCTAAAATTTGGATTCTCCTCATTCCTTGCTTGCTGAAATCGAGGAACCAACGATTCATCCTCTAACTGCTTCTCTTAATCTACTCAATCCAAGTTAGTCTCACTTGCAACTCCACCAACAGACTCCCATCGTCATAAAGACTTAAATAAGCAAACATCACTCTCAACTCCGCAACAGCCCTTCGGCTTAGTGCATCAGCCACCACATTCGCCTTGCCTGGGTGGTACTCAATGGAACAATCGTAATCCTTAAGCAGTTCTATCCATCTTCATTGCCTAAGGTTCAACTCATTTTGAGTCAACAGATACTTGAGACTTTTATGATCTGTGTATATAATACACTTTTCCCCATATAGATAGTGTCTCCAGATTTTCAACGCAAAGATCACCGCTGCCAACTCCAGATCATGTGTAGGGTAATTCGCTTCATGAGGCTTCAGTTGTCACGAAGTATAAACGACTACTTTACCCTCTTGCATCAGTACACAGCCTAGACCCATATGTGATGCATCATTGTACACAGTAAAATCCTTCCCAGACTCTGGCTATATTAACACTGGGGCCTCAGTCAAAACCTTTTTCAACTTGTCAAAAGCCTCTTGTTGTTTTTCAGTCCATACAAACACTACTCCTTTCGTTAACAGTTTCGTTAACGATGTAGCAATTAGAGAAAATCCCTATACAAATCTTCTGTAGTAGCTTGCCAGACCCAGAAAACTTCGAATTTTTTATACTGACTTCAGTGGCTTCCATTCCAGAACTACCTCAATTTTCTGAGGGTCTACCCTAATCCCCTCAGCAGAAACAACGTGACCCAGAAAAGTCACTTCTCGCAACCAAAATTCACACTTACTGAACTTCGCATAGAGTTGCTTCTCCCTCAACACTTGCATCACAATACGGAGATGCTCATCATGCTTCTCCTTAGTTTCCGAATACATCAGAATATCATCGATAAAGACAACTACAAATTGATCCAAATACAATTAGAATACTCGATTCATCAGATCCATAAAAGCTACAGGTGCATTTGTCAGTCCAAATGGCATAACCAGAAACTCGTAATGACCATACCGAGTTTTGAATGTTGTCTTATGAATATCTACTTCCTTTACCCTCAATTGATGGTATCCAGATCGTAGATCGATCTTGGAAAATACTGAAGCTCCTCTAAGCTGATCAAATAAATCGTCGATTCTTGGTAGATGATACTTGTTCTTTATCGTCAGTTTGTTCAACTGGCGATAATCAATGCACATATGCATTGTCCCATCCTTCTTCTTCATAAATAGAACTGGTGCTCCCCACAGAGACACACTTGGTCTAATGAAGCCTCCATCCAACAACTCTTTGATTTGAGCTTTCAGTTCTACTAACTCTTTCGGTGCCATCCTATAAGGCGCGATGGACACTAGAGCCGTTCTAGGCAGCAAGTCAATTCCAAACTCAACTTCTTGGTTCGAAGGTAATCTAGGAAGCTTCTCAGGGAATACATCTTGAAATTCCCTAATAGTTCTGACTGTCTCTATAGTCAAATCTTCAGTCTCAGTTTAGCTCACAAAAGCCAAGTACGCCTCGTAACCCTTACGAATCAGCCTTTCAGCCCTTAAGGCCGAAACAACATTGGACAAGTAGTCCCTTCATTCCCCAATAACCATTACCTCATCATCCTTGGCAGTCCTTAACAACATCCTCTTAGCCGTACAATCCAAAGTTGCCTTATGCTTGGTTAACCTGTCCATTCCTAAGATCAGATCGAACTCTCCGAATGGTAACTCCATCAAGTCTCCATAGAAGTTCCTACCTTGAGTCTCTAAAGGCACCTCCCTAAAGAGTTTATCTATCCTAATTGAGTGACCTAGAGGACTTATCACAGTTACCCCACTCACAGTTTCCCTAGAGTGCACACCCAATGACCCAGAGATACCACATGCAACATACGAATGGGTTGATCCCACATCTATCAAAGCAGTGTAGGGCATGCTAGAGATCAAAAATGTACTAGTTATAACGTCAAGTGCATCACCCTCCTCTCGGCGTCGAGCAGCATACACCAAGGCTGGCTGACGAGCCTCAGCATTACCAGCACCCCTACCAGGTGCTCCACGTCTACGTCCATTTCCATTGCCACCTCTACCTTGCCCACGACCTCTCGGTGGTTTAACAGCCCCTTGCTCAACAACTTGAGTCTGAGCTGGTCTCCTAGGACAATCCTTGATCCTATGTTACTTGGATCCATATCGGAGACATGCTCCAGTATGCTTCTAGCATTCTCCCAGATGCACTCTCCCACAATCCCAGCAAGGCTGCGGTCTAACTGTATTCACCGGAACTACTCGGACCAGTTCATCTACTCTAGATCTCTTGGTATTTCGATTTGCAGCCCCAGATGGTCATAATCCCTCTTCAATCTATTTCGATCACGGTTCTGCCATTCCATTCGCTTTACCTCCTCGGCTATCTTAGCCTTCTCCACCAATGCAGAAAAGTCGCGCTCCCTCTACGGAGCTATCAGCACCCTTAACTCATCTTTGAGGCCATCCTCAAAGTGAATTCTCAGCTCATACTCAGTGGCAACTATACCGCTAGCATAACGGCTCAACCTCAGAAATTTTGCCCATACTTAGCAACGGACTTATTGCCCTGGGTCAAATTTAAGAATTCTTCCCTACGTGCATCCACATAACTCGCTTCGACGTACTTTCCCTTGAAAGACATCTTGAATAGCTCCTAAGGTACCTGCTTAGCCGGGGTACTCTCCCTGACGGTGATCCACCATTGATATCCCTCATCTCGCAGCAGAGACACTGCACCTTTCAACTTTTGCTCCAATGAGCAATCCAGGTCGTCCATGATCTGTTTCGTAGCTTCCAGCCAATACTCAGCTACATTTGGGGCCACTCTAGATATGCCCCTAAAGACCTCCGCTCCGTTAGCCCGGAGTCGCTCAGAAATAGATCCCTTATTTATTGGCCCAACATTAGCTCCAGCAACCCTTTCCAGAACCCTAAACATGGCCTGGGACAGAGCGTTGTCACCTGCGGCCCGATCATATGGCCCATTTTCAACTACCGGTGGTGGTCGTGCCTCACCAGCTGACATCGGTCTATGTTCCGAAGATGAAGACCCAGCTTGAACACTGTCTCAGCCACGTCCGCGGCCTCGTCCACGAGCAGCCTTCGTAATCATATCAACTTATCTAATTATGAATTTTATGACATTAGTTTAATATTTTAGTTGTTTATTACAAATGTCTTATGTGCAGATAAAAGTTCAGAGTTTGTTTTCGCAAAATTGTAGCTTAGCTACAGTCTCAGTCTTCTAAAGTTTAGTTTCCCTATAGTCTCAGTCTCTACAGTTTTCAGTATTACCCTATCTATAGTATCCTAGCAGGGTCTTAGTTCTATCTACAGTGATGTTTTAGTATAGTACAGGATGAGAAACAGTAATACTTACATACTTGGTGCCGGGGATTCAGTGTGCCACTTCTTCAGATACCAGATTTCAGAAAACTCAGAAAGATTTAAACTTTTCAAAATCAAACCTTTAAAACATGTATCTCTTGAAGAAAACAAGTTTGAAAAGGGTTTTTCCTAAATTTTTCAAAAATTGATTTCCAAAATACCCTTCTTGGGCCTAGATTTTAAGAATTCTTCGAAAACATTTTTGGACCCAATCCACAGTCGAGTTGTTGCAACCGGCTCTGATACTACTAAATGTAACACCCCAAACCCAGCCCAAACGTTATGGCCAAGTCCGGTGTGTCACATCACCTACACCTAACCACGTTACCTAGCTACTAACATTAGGGTGAGCTTTGCAAAACTGATATTAGGGTTTTAGGAGAAATTCTCGATTTATTAGGTGAACGCCCTATCTACTACCGGTTATTAGGAGATTTATTATAAAGATTTACTTTGTTGTTTAAATCTCTAGTGTGAATGGTTTTGAAAACATTTGATTAATTTTAAGAAAGTCTAGCGCAGCTAAACTTCAAAATGATTAAAGTATCGTAAATAAAAGTAATAAAAACCCAAAAAAATAAAAATAATAAGAGCGGCCTTATTACAAACCCAAAACCATAAAAGAAAATAATTACTAAAGTAAAATAAATTAAAATAAAACTTAATTAAGTAACAGCAGTTCCCGTGGCCACTTTGTATCCCTCCTAGCTACAAGTCCACCAATCTAGGGCTCACCTGCATGGATGGAGAGAAAGGGGGTGAGTTTGAAAACTCAGTGTGTAATGAAAGCCCATCCAGAGCCCAAATCAGCTCAAGCCCACTGGGCCTAAGCCCTAACCAGTCTCAGTAATTACTTGGCCGAAGCCCTATCCAGATATAGTAAACTGGGCCTCAGCCCTTTTTAGATAACAGTACGGCCAATAGGCACATTTCAGAACAGAAGAGATCTTAAACATGGATGCAAACCCAAACCCAACCTAAATCCAACCACTGCGGTCCACCCGTACCAGCCTTGCACACCATGTGGGGAATAACTCAACCCACTCAGCCCTACACTCCACAGTTGCAGCACAGCTGCTTAGATATCAGTAAAATGAGGCAAAACCTCCAGTACGTGGTCAAGCCACTTTCAGTACTTCCTCCATCAATATCCCAATCCCATACAATAGATATTCATGACATGGCATGCAGTAATAGTAACAGTAAAACACGTTTTTAGGTCAATCTTAGCCCTAGGGGTATAATTGTCATTTTGCACCTAGGGGTAATTTAGTAATTTTCACCCATAAGGGGTATTTCAGTAATTACACCAATTTCTAGTGTTTCATGCATGTTTTAATCAGAAATAGTCTAACTTTTATCTCAGCAGTTTATTTAGTCCATTTTAACAGTTTACAGCCATTGGGCCCTAAAACCCCTAATGGGCCCTATAGTGACATTTAGCTAGTTTAGCCCATTTAGACCACGTTTTACAATTAGTTTACCAGTTTTAATAGTTTTGGACCTATAGTCTATCTGTACGCATTTATTGCCTACTTCTACCCATATGGGCCTGTAAGCCTATTGGGCCTAGTTTCAGCCCATCAAGGCCCAATTTACCGAAGCGCACGAAACTTTGCACTCAACCAACTTACCACTTACAATTATAGATCCAATAATTTCCAATCGACTTATGAGCATTCGCACGCTCACAAGCCCACGAAGTGCCTGAATTCTGGCATTTCAGCTTTTCGGCTTTTGTCGATTTAGACTAGAGAAGGGTGTTCGATACACACCTGTTTTGCGACAACTGCTAATGAATTCTCCCACGATATCCTACAATCAGTCACTAAACCCATCAGATCCAAAATAAAATAGCCATCATGAACTTACTTACCACAATCGGCTATTCACACCTAAGGTCCTTGAGATCTTACCTTTGTCGAAACTATTTACTAGATCTAGATCTAGTCATTCCACTTGTCCAAGCCTTTGATCAGTCACCTTTAGCACACACTAATCATCAAAATAAATCAAGTGTTAACAATCTGTAGAGCTTTAAGACCCAATCGACAGCCTCCCTAGGACTCTAGGGACTTCGGCTTTTCTAAATCTCGAAATAGAGAGTAGATTTGAGATAACGAGTACTTACCACAAGTTTTCCTTAATCAAGTGATTCTTTTACTCAGATCTGATGCAAATCTAGCCTTTAAACACTAGCAAATATCGATTCTTAGAGATTTATGAATTCGACTATATGTACTAAAACTATGGTGTTTTTGGCTTTTTAAGTGGTGAAGAAAAATGTGATTTGGTGTTGTGGTTTAGAAGTAGTGTTGTCGACAGGGGTTGGGGTTTAGAGGATGTGAAAATTGGTCAAGAGGGATGAAAAGAACTGAAGGATTTTGGCTTGGAGAAATCGGCACAAGAAGTAATGTTTTAGGATTTTGACTTTTATGGCAATCAGCTATGGTAGCTTTGAAAAGAATGGGATTGAAAGAGAAGATGATTTGAGTGGTAGGGATGTTTCGGCTAGAGAAGAAAATCAGAAGAAGAGAAAACAAAAGAAGAAGAGAGGAGAAGAGGAAGAAGAAATCAGCACAGGGGAGGCTTGTCTTACGTTTTCGGTCACTTTTTGTGAAACTCAGAAGAGAATAGAACTTTAGGTGGCTAACCCTAATTTACCAAGACAGAAAAAGAAATAAAACTAATCCTAATAACCACTTAACCAATCGGCCCAACCTTCCTAAAGCCTTAGTCGAATTCCCATTTAAGTACTTCACATGCCCGGCACATGCACACAAAAATAAAAGTATCAACACGCTTACCTTGCGACTTGAACTCTAGCCCTTAAACTCAGTCCACACGCCACTTTTTTATGAACTTAGTGGCACCACATTGCCACTTTACCAAGGGCCTCTTTGTGTTATAATTTACGAAGTTTATCTTAAATGCCCACTTAACCAAGTCCTCCTTCACTAAAAACCAAAATTGATATTTTTGCCGGGTTTTAAATTAGGCTTGGGCTTGCTAAAGGTCCACTAACACATTTAAACACAATTTCAGTATCCAAAACACCAAAATTTAAAAATTCCACCAAAAGTCACAAAACCCGAAAATTCTCAAAATTCAGGGCGTTGCAATCTCGTTAGCAGTAGTCGCAAATCAGGCGTGTATCGAACACCCTATTGTAGTTCAAATCAGCAAAAGCCAAAATGCTGAAATTCTGGCATTTCATAGGCTTGTGAGCGTGCAAACGCTCATAAGTCGTTTGGGAATCATTGGATCCGTAATCGCGAGTGGTAAGTTAGTTGAATGTGCAATTTCGTGCACTTCGGTAAATTCAGCCTTGATGGGCTAAAATTGGGCCCAATGGGCTTACGGGCCCATGTGGGTAAAAGTAAGTGGCAAGAGTATTCTGGTATAATGTAGGATGTATCTGCTAGGCTAGACTTAGAATTTGGGCAAAACGGGCCAAAATAGTATTATGACATTGTAGGGCCCATTAGGGGTTTTAGGGCCCAATAACTAAAACTGTTAAAATGAGTTAAATAAAGTACTGAGATAAAAGTTGAATTATTAATGACTAAAATATGCATGAAATCGTTAAAGAACTGGAATAATTACTGAAATACCCTTATAGGTGCAAAATTACTATTTTACCCCTAGGTGTAAAATGTCTGTTATACCCCTGGGGCTAAATCTGACTGAAATGCATGTTTCACTGTTTCTGTTCACTGTATGCCATGACATGATTATCTGTTGCATGAGACTGGGATTATTTGATGGTGGAAGTACTGAAAAGAGGCTTTGCCTCAGTTTACTGAAAAAGGGGCTTTGCCCTAGTTTACCATTCTAGTGGCTTGGCCACACTATCTGATTATGCAGCTATGCTGCCACCGTGGAGAGTAGCGGTTGGGTGGGTTGAGTAGTTTTCCCCACATGGAGAGTTTGGCTGGTACGGGTGGAGAGTAGCGGTTGGGTGGGTTGAGTAGCTTCCCTACATACTGATATATGTTTTGCATTCATGCATCAATATTACTATTCTTTTACTGAATTGAGCTTATGGGCCGTATTAATATCTGAAAAAGGGCTAAGGCCTAGATAAACCGTATTGAATAGGGCTACGGCCTAGTAACCGAATAATGAATCGGGCTTCGACCCATTTGATATTGAAATTGGATAGGGCTTAAGCCCAGTGGGCTTGAGCTGATTTGGGCTCTAGATGGGCTTTTCTTACACACTGAGTTTTCCAAACTCACCCCTTTTCCTTCCATCCATGCAGGTGAGCCCTAGACTGGTGGACTTGGAGCTGGAGGGATACGGAGTGGCCACGTAAACTGCCTTTGGTTATATTTTCCTAAAATTATTTATTTCAATATTTTCTAAATTTATCTTCTTTTAGGTTTTAATCTGAAATAAGGCCTCTATTTAATTTGTTCTTAGCTTAAGTATGACATTGTTTAAATCGTTTTGAAATCAGATAGCTCTAAGGTGCGCTTTTATAAAAGTTACTTGTTTTTAAAATATCACGATAATAGAGCAAAGCTTCCACAACGTAAACGTTTTCATAAATAAATATTTTAAATAGACTTAAACCTAATTTATTGTTCGTGGACAAGTCATAAGGTTAAAGTGTGGCAATGGATGTGTGCATGTCTAGGATATGATTTAGGGAGAGCTTGGTACTTAAGCAGTCTAATTGACTCACTTCTTTTTTTCTAGAATCCTACCTGGTGCATAGTATCCATTCACTTTAAGCCATAACGAATAAGGTCTGGTTTTCCGATACTAAAATTGTTTTAAAAATAACATGTTTTCCGCAACCTACAAAGGTTTATAAGCTTTCACAATTTTCCATAAAATTTTACAGAGTTATTAACAATGTTTAAAAAAAGAATGATTATTTTAATGAACCACGTTTTGAAAAAAAATAAACAAACACAAGCTGTGGTTTTATACAAGTTTAACGGTAGAAGTTTCTAAACTCTAAGAAAGGTTTTCAATGAAAATATGGTTTTCGAAAAACACTTCAATGTGACACACCAGACTTGGCCGTAATGTCTGGGCTGGGTTTGGGGTGTTACATTTAATGGTATCAAAGCCAGGTTGCAACAACTCGGCTGTGGAATCGGGTCCAACAAGCTTGTCGAAAATTTTTAAACTTAGGCCCAAGATGGGTATTTTTGGAAATCGGTTTATGAAAAATTTAGAAAAACTATTTTCAAACTTTTTTTCCTTAAAATACGTATGTTTTAAAGGGTTGATTTTGAAAAGTTTAAATCTTTTTGAGTTTTCTGAAATCTGGTTTCTGAAGAGTAGCATACTGAATTCCTGGCACCAAGTCTGTAAGTATTCCTTCTCTTATACTGAACTGTACTAAAATGTTACTGTCGATAGAATTGAGACTTTACTATGATACTGTAGATAAGGTAGTACTAAAACCTAGAGACTGAGACAGTAGGAAACTAAAACCCTAAAAGATTGAGACTGTAGCTAGGCTACGTTCCTGTAAAAACAAAAACTTCGAAATACTTTCTCAGCATAAAATATTTGAATAAGTACTAAAAGTTTTGAATCGAGATATTTGTAGTTATTTGATATGTGTACTGGTAATGTAGAGTATTGATATGGATTCTGAGGGTAAGCAAAGTCTGCCAACTTCGGGTAGCAGTAACTCGGAGCTTGGTACTGAGGCATTGGCCGAGTTAGTAAGCAAAGTGGTAGAAGAAGTATTAGAGACCAAAGTTAAGGAAATTAGGGAAACGCTTCAAGAAGGGTGCTTGGAGTGTAAAAAGAGGAAGGATCCTAGTTCGTAGAGGACAGAGTCTCATTCTGTGAAACATGTTAGGGTACAACCAAACTTTCTGACCTAAAAGAACTGCAACAAACGTCATCCGGGTGAATGCCATAGGGAGACAAGAGCATGCTTTAGGTGCGGGTCCTTGGAACATCGAGCTCTAGATTGCCAAGCTTATTCTAGTTAGGTGTGTGTGTGATGTTTGGACATGAATTGTATACGTGCTTGATAAATGTTTATTTACTTCGGTAATTAGATATTCTGGGTCGTACTAAAAATTATTTAGATCAGAGTGCGCAGCGGTAGTGTAGTAGTATAGTGTTGCATGACTACTTTATTATTTGGAAATTTTGAGGATGATATTTTTTTAAGAGGGGTAGAGTTGTAACACCCTGAATTTGGGCCTATAAGAATTGGGCTTTGAGTCTGGGTTCAGATGGAAGACAGCCTGAGGAATTTAGATGATGTCCTAATTTTTGGGATTTTTCAAGTTTTTGTGATTTTGGTGAAATCTTGAAATTTTGGTGTTTTGGATACTGAAATTGTGTTTAAATATGTTAGTAGGCCTTTACAAGGCCCAAGCCTAAGTTAAAACCCGACGAAAAATCAACTTGGATTTTAAGTGAAAGGGACTTAGTTAAGTGGGCCTTTAAGAAAAAGTTAGTAAGTTAAGACACAAAGAGGGCCTTGGTAAAGTGGCAAGGTGGCGCCACCGAGTTCCTAAAAAAGTGGCATGTGGACTGAGTTTAAAGGCCAAAGTTCAAGTCGCAAGGTAAGCAGAAGGTATTTTTATTTTTGTGCATGTGCTGGGCATGTGATAGAGCTTAAGTAGCATTCGGCTAGGGCCTAAGGGGGATTGGGCCATTGGTTTCAATGGCCATTAGGGCAAGCTTTATTTTCTTTACTATCTTTTCGAATTAGGGTTAGCCACCTAGAGCCTTCACTTTCTTTCTATTTTCTTCTCAGTTTCGCAAAAAGCTGAAAACGTAAGTTAGATCTCCTAAGTGCCGAATTCTTTCTTCTCTTCTTCTCTCTTCCATTATTTTCTTTTTCTTTTCTTCTCTAGCTGAAACCACCTCTCCTCCTCACTCATCTTTCATTCTTTTCTCTTTAAAAACCGAATTTGCCACTTTTTTCTCTTCAGAAACCAAATCTGCCACTCTTTTTTTCTCAAACTCATCAACTGCTAAAAGCCGAAGTACCGAAAGGTTGCTTCCTGTGCTGATTTGCCTGTAGCTGAACTCCTTTTGTTTTTCTTCACTTGTAGCCGAAATTTCATACTCTCTAAACCCTTAGGCTCTGTCGACAAACACCCCTCCAACCATAGTCTCAAATAATATCTTCTTTCACAACTTAAAAAGCCAAAAACACCATAGTTTTTAGGGATATATAGTCGACTCCTTAGATCTCTAAGATTCGAATTTTGCTAGTGTGTAGGGGCTAGATCTGCATCAGATCTGAGTAGAAGAATCACTTTGATTAAGGAAAACCTGTGGTAATTACTCGACATCTCAGATCTACTCGTTACCTTTGAATTTAAGAAAAGCTGAAATCCCTAAACTCTTTAGGGAGGCTGTCGAATGTGATGATAGGTAAAAACAGTTCTTTTAATTGGTTTTATGTGTACTTTTTGTGGAAGGGGCAATCTAGCAAGGAGCATAAGAGGCTTAGACCTTTGGAATGACTAGATCTAGATCTAGTCACTAGTTTCCGGAAAGGTAAGATCTCAAGGGGCTTTAGGTGGTGATGGCCGATTATGGTAAGCAGAATTATGGAGATTGTCATTGTATTTTGGATCTGATGTGTCTAGTAATCGATTGTAGGATATCATGGGAGATCTCGTTAGCAGTCATCGCAAATCAGGTGTGTATCGAACACCCTCTTGTAGTTCAAATCGGCAAAAGTTGAAATGCTAAAATGCTGAAATTCTGGCATTTCGTGGGCTTGTGAGCGTGCGAACGCTCATAAGTCGTTTGGGAATTAGTGGATCCGTAATTGCGAGTGGTAAGTTAGTTGAATGTGTAATTTCATGCACTTCGGTAAATTCAGCCTTGATGGGCTAAAATTGGGCCCAATGGGCTTACGGGCCCATGTGGGACAAAGTAAGTGGCAAGAGTATTTTGGTATACTGTAGGATGTACCTGCTAAACTAGACTTAGAACTTGGGCAAAACGGGCCAAAATAGTATTATGACATTGTAGGGCCTATTAAGGGTTTTAGGGCCCAATAACTAAAACTGTTAAAATGAGTTAAATAAAGTACTGAGATAAAAGTTGAATTATTAATGACTAAAATATGCATGAAACCGTAAAAGAACTGGAATAATTACTGAAATACCCTTATAGGTGCAAAATTACTATGTTACCCCTAGGTGCAAAATGTCCATTATACCCCTAGGGCTAAATCTGACTGAAATGCATATTTTACTGTTTCTGTTCACTGTATGCCATGACATGATTATCTGTTGCATGAGACTGGGATTATTTGATGGAGGAAGTACTGAAAAGAGGCTTTGCCTCAGTTACTGAAAAAGGGGCTTTGCCCTAGTTTACCGTTCTGGTGGCTTAGCCATACTATCTAATTATGTAGCTATGTTGCCACCGTGGAGAGTAGCGGTTGGGTGGGTTGAGTAGTTTTCCCCACATAGAGAGTTTGGCTGGTACGAGTGGAGAGTAGCGGTTGGGTGGGTTGAGTAGCTTCCCCACATACTGATATGGGTTTTGCATTCATGCATCGATATTACTGTTCTGTTACTGAATTGAGCCTATGGGCCGTATTAATATCTGAAAAGGGGCTAAGGCCTAGATAAACCATACTGAATAGGGCTACGGCCCAGTAACTGAATACTGAATCGGTGATACTGAAATTGGATAGGGCTTAGGCCTAGTGGGCTTGAGCTGATTTGGGCTCTGTATGGGCTTTCCTTACACACTGAGTTTTCGAAACTCACCCCTTTTCATTCCATCCATGTAGGTGAGCCCTAGATTGGTGGACTTGGAGCTGGAGGGATTCGGAGTGGCCACGTGACCTGCCTTTGGTTATATTTTCCTAAAATTATTTATTTCAGTATTTTCTTAATTTATCTTCTTTTGGGTTTTAACTATAATAAGGCCTCTATTTAATTTGTTTTTAGCTTAAATTTGATATTGTTTAAATCGTTTCAAAATCAGGTAGCTCTAAGGCGCACTTTTATAAAAGTTACTTGTTTTCAAAATATCACGATAACAAAGCAAAGCTTCTGCAACGTAAACGTTTTCATAAATAAATATTTTAAATAGATTTAAACCTAATTTGTTGTTTGTGGATAAGTCATAAGGTTAAAGTGTGGCAATGGATGTGTGCATGTCTAGGATTGGATCCAGGGAGAGCTTGGTACTTAAGCAGTCTAATTGACTCACCTCCTCTTTTCTGGAATCCTACCTGGTGCATAGTATCCATTCACTTTAAGCCATAACGAAGAAGGTTTGGTTTTCCGATACTTAAACTGTTTTAAAACTAACATGTTTTCTGCAACCTACAAAGGTTTATAAGCTTTCACAATTTTCCATAAAATTTTATAGAGTTATTAATAATGTTCAAAAAGGGAATGATTATTTTAATGAACCATGTTTTGAAAAAAATAAACGAACACAAGCTGAGGTTTTATACAGGTTTAACGGTAGAAGTTTCTAAACTCTAAGAAGGGTTTTCAATGAAAACATGGTTTTCGAAAAACTATTCAATGTAACACACCAGACTTGGCCGTAACGTCTGGGTCGGGTTTGGGGTGTTACAAATTCAATCCCAATAAAACCTATCAAATAAACACATTCAAACATCACATATAACATGTCCCATTTATCCAAAATATCATTTAAAGAGCATAACATATAATGTATTCATAGCAAACTAACCACTTCCATTTCAAGCCATGTCTTATAGCATGAACAAGTATCCCAAACTGTAACACCCCTAGACCCGCGCCCATCGCAGGAGGGTCAAGAGGCATTACCAGACAATCTCACAAGCATCAACCACCACTTGTTCATCCAATTCAAACATTTATAGTTAACACTATTCATACCATTTAAAACTCAACCAAAAATACACATGTAAATGATATCAACAATAACTTGACTATCGATACAAATGGCCGAATAATCCAGCTTAGTAACATGTCTCATTCAAACTAAAACATATTTAATTATTCAACTATTAAATTCATTCAACAAAATTCAGAAGAGATCGTTTACTAAGGAAACACATAACCAAATTCCTTATTGACAAGGTAACTAGTGTTAAGTCATTTTAAGCATTATCATCATTTAAAACTCATAACACCTCGTTCAGCAAAACATTCATAATTAAAGGATGAGTAAGCCATTTGCGCATGGCTAAAATATATATATACATATTCAAAATAAAGGTTCTTAATTCAACAACTACAAGGTACTTCCTACACATGCCATTCATGAGAGTTTAGCTAATTAGGTACCGAACAAGGCTTTGATAGTAGAGATGACTTCGAGTGTGAGATTCCCGAGACCGTAGCTGACGAACAAAATCTATAAAACAGAAGATTTAGAGTAACCAAGTAAGCATTTTTATGCTTAGTAAGCTTAAGTAATAAAGTCTAATCAATTAACTAAAGTAAAGAAAATTACAATTTGCTCATTTAAAATTTCACCTTAGCTGAATGTGACTAAACTAAATTTGTCACCATTGTTCGAATATGCTAGTAGTCCACTAAATACATACTCACATAAATCATAAACTCACACACAGAGAAAAGAAGCCACAGACCGTTAAAATCTCTTAAACCATTGTTAGCACCGATATTACTCCTTTGTAAGATAATTCAATAGAAAATAGTTCACCATTTGTATACCCCACGTACCTGGCCAGTGTATGGTAGATGTCTCGTTAACAGAGATTGATAAAACCATATTCTGATCTTTAGCCCTAAGGCTCTTTGGGATTTTCCCCGGCTTTAAACTCTAGCCCTAAGGCTCTTCGGGATTTGACCCGGCTTTAAACTCTAGCCCTAAGGCTCTTCGGGATTTGACCCGGCTTTGAATTCTAGCCCTAAGGCTCTTCGGGATTTGACCCGGCTTTGAACTCTAGCCCTAAGGCTCTTCGGGATTTGACCCGGATTTGAACTCTAGCCATAAGGCTCTTCGGGATTTGACCCAGCTTTGAAACACAGATACACATATGTTTAAATTCAGTACATGAACTTATCACCAAGTTAATTACCAATCGCCATTCATTTGTTCACTTCACACATCAACACATCACATGGCACTTTCATGATATGAATTTGGTCTAAAGGCTTATAAATAAAACACAATAAATTTGTTTACTAAAGGCTTCATAGATAAAAAGGACTTTCGGCTATATTACTCTTCTCTTCCATATTACACATACCTTAGGTCACTTAAGTAAACGAATCATCTTCATAAGTAGCTAAACGCATATGCCATGTTAAATTAACGTACATGATAGAATTTTAATACTTAAACTTACCTCGAACTTTTCTGTATAATTACGGGTCGGCTATTCCATCACCTTAGCTTTCCCCTTATCCGATGTTGTCCCTCTATGCTCTTGAGCTTGAATTAACAAATTAGATGTATTAATTTACAAACCCTACTTATATCAAAGTATGAAATATACATACCCTCTCTATACGGCACACATACACATTCGGCCAAATTTCAACAAATGTGTACCTTCATTTCAATAATACAAACACACAACCACATTTCTTTTATGAATACATTCGGCCGAATATCATTATGTTACAAATCATGATTGGTTTTAATTAGGTCACATATAGATAGTCTTTTAAACTAATCTTATCTTTCATGACATAGTAGTCATAGGGGGCCGAATATGATTTCATATAATGAGCTAAAATTTTATGGCCCCTATTAGGTGTACATACACTAGGACCATCCTATTAATAAGAATTTCATCGAATTTACCACATCTACATTTCGTTATCAAGATGTGAACATTAAAGAGGCAACTAGATTACTACAACCGATTATAAATTGAGTCATATATACAAAATATAATATATAATTATACAAAATCTCCCATGACCCAATACTTATAAAATTTCAAAAGACATCAATAAGTATAATCTAACAAACCAAATCAATTCTATACAAGCCGTAGTCTCAAGTAACTTCAACAACATGCTACGTTGATCTTCAATCACTAAGACATCACCCAAGCATCAAGCTTAACTCGCCCAAGACATGCTTAAATTTAATAAAGACAACCTCCCCTTTCCTATTGACATATACGGTAAGTTTACCACCCTAAACCTCTTCATTCTCATCCAAAGCTTAAGTACTCATTCAAAGCCAAAATCGGCAAACACATAAGCAAAGACAAAAATTCACACATTCACTTTTAATTGTAAAGCACCAATCCTACTTTTTTTTCTTTTTTTTTTTTATACTAGCCGAATGCATTAATGCAATTATCAAAGACATCTCAATAGTCATTCTCATATTTCTAAATCCCAAAATACCATAAATGGTTCAAATCATCCAATTAAGAGTATACTCAGCATTCTTCTTAACCATTGATTCAAGACCATATTCGGTAATACATCCACAACAAATGTTAGCCGATTTCCCCATGGAATCCAACCCGCCAACATGCATATTTAACATCTCAAATCTCTCTTTATCATTTTTACTCATAAAAGCATGGACTCAACAATCCATTTCCTTCATTCCATTTCATGACCGAATATATATAATACCACCAAACTAAAAATTTTCTCTTGGGCTAAACAAAGAACATAATAACTATCATAAAATCATCCAAATTTGAAAACAATCACATGAGAACATGAATCCATACCTTCAATTTGATGCCACAAGATAGAATGCTAGTTCTTTCTCTTTTCTCTTTTCTTTCTAGGTTTCACGGCAAATAAAGAAGAAAAACACCAAAATTTTCTTTTTCTTTTCATTAATTCTAAATACTTTATTATTTTATGAAGCCAAATTTCCCACTAACTTAATTTAACAAATAAAATATTTAAGCCACCAATAATTTCTTTTGCATGGCCGGCCACTCACATAAAATAGGAAGAATTGACATGCAAACCCAATTATTATAAACCTTACCTAATTTGGCCCTTTTTAATTTGCCTAACAAAGTTTCTAAGTTTTTCAACTAAACCCTTATTAATAAATTCATATTGAATTTGTCAAATTCAAATCCACAACTTCCACACATGCATTTAACACATAATTTAAGCATTGAAAATTAATATTAACTATTTTAAGGACTCGGTTTAGCGGTCACGAAACCACTTCCCGACTAGGGTCAGAAATAGGGCTATCACACAAACATACCACATTCATTAACATATAAATAACCATAACATTAACTTATAAACTAGCCTATACATGCCATATTTACAACATTACAAAGATTCAAATGTAACAAAAACTTGTTGGGATAGTGTGATGACAACCTCCAACTTTGTCCAGAATCGAGCTGGCTTTCGAATCTATAAAACACAGAAAAATAAGCAGAGTAAGCTTTAAAAGCTTAGTAAGCCCATATAATATCGAATTTAACTTACCGAATCAACCTTTAAATGCATAAACAACGTAATCTAACCAAGTCATATGTCCTCAATGCCTATACATTCATTACACAGATGTTAGTCATATAACAACCATGTCTTCATCCATTTCAAAGATGAATCAAATATATAATATCCGTGTAATTATACTTCATGTATCAATTCATTCATTTATCAATTAATCATATAGCATATAATCATATAACCATGTAACCATTATTCTATACACATCATATATCTCATAAACATATAAATCATATCACATATATCTTGCAATCATATACTTGTAACAAGTAATTCATGTAACTTGTACCTCATTTAACATATAATTCTATATGAATCATGTAACATATATATCACTTATAACATGTATTTCATATATACATGTCAGTAATTTCCTGTTGAACTTTTGAGAACATCGAGGGATACTCAGGTGATACACACACAGTGTATATATGTAAACCTGTAAATTCGTCAATTAGTCATATATGCTCTTTCGAGCCATGTACTGTATGCTCTTCCTGAGCCGGTAATGGTAGGCCTGAAGGCTGAACATGTAAGCTCATGAGCTATGGTGAGTCGGCAACAAATGCAGGAGCTCAACCAACCTGTGGCCCTAGTGACATGTCACTTGTATCCTACGACTTTCTACGGTTCAAACGGGACTCAGTACTTAATTAGAACATGTAAATAGGCATTTCGATCCATTGTTTCATATATACATTCATAAAATGTGCAATTCAATTATTTCAATTATAAACATAATTCAATTCTAATGAGACAAACTTACCTCGATTTAGCTCGTATACTCGATATCTACTCGTCCACCTTTCGTTTTCCCCGATCAAGTTCTAGGATTTGCTTGTCTTGATCTATATTCATTCAAATTTAACTCAATTATTCACTAACACATTCAATTTAGTCTAAACACATGTATTTTAGCCATTTTGCAAAATAACCCTTGTGTTTCACATTTTGTCAATATAGTCCGTAATTCATAAAATGATAAATTCACACAATTAAACCAAAACCTATGGTAGCCGATTATTCTAATATCTCATACAAGCCCATTTTTTTCATTTAATCACATCTCTTTATAAAAAACTTGTATATCTCTAAACAACCATTCATAATCTATCAAGAAACATCAAAATACATAAGTATTCAACCGTGGCACATTTCAAAAACATCAACCATTTCAGAAATCAGGGTTCGGGTTAGTTTTATCGAGCTGCAGCGAGCTCAAAACTTAGAAATCATTAAAAACTAATTAAAAACCGTACCTTACTTGAGGATTTAAGCTAGCTGAATGTAAAAGCTTTCCAAAACCCTTTTCTTTGTTTACAAATTGGTTAATAAGAGTGAAAAATAAAGCCATAATTCTATTTTAATAAACTAATATAACATATAGTTAATGAATACCAGAATTAACCTTTATAAAACCATTTTTAATTCATGCATAATATGGACATAAATGTCCACTAACTCAAACAAAGAGATAATATCCATTTAAGGACTTCTGTTAATAAAGCCATGGTCAATTAAGCTCTTTTACTAATAGAATCATGTTTTACGCGTTATGCGATTTAGTCCTTTTTATCGAATTAACTATTTAAACGGTAAAATTTCTAAACAAAATTTTCACACAGTAAATCTGTCATGCTACAAGACATAATCAAATAATACAATAAATATTTTAACTCGGTTAAGTGGTCCCAAAACCACTCGTTTCGATCAAACCCAAAAATCTTACCGGTAAACGGGTTAGGGTACTTTTTTCGCATAGCTTCCTCGGGTTCCCGTGTAGCTTCCTCTATTCCGTGTTTACACCAAAGAACTTTCACAAGTGCTATACATTTATTTCTCAACTCTTTGAGTTCTCGTGCCAGAATTCAAATTGGTTCTTCATTGTTAGACAAATCTGACTGTATTTCTACATCAGCAAGAGATATCACATGTGATGGATCTGATCTGTATCGACGTAACATTGAAACATGAAAAACATTGTATATCTTTTCAAGTTTAGTTGGTAACAATAGTCGGTAAGCTACAGGTCCTATTCGTTCAACTATTTCATATGGGTCGATGAATCGCGGACTTAACTTTCCTTTACACCCGAATAGAGAATTTTCTTCCACGGTGACACTGTTAGGAATACTCGGTCTCCAAATTGACATTCTATTTCTGCACATTTCAAATTCGTGTAAGATTTTTGTCTATCCGAAGCTGCTTTTAAACTATCACGTATCACTTTGTGACAGCCTTAATTCGACCCTAGTCGGGAAGTGGTTTCGGGACCACAAAACTAAGTCACAAAAATAATTAAATACCTTATTATATGTCTAATTTATATGAAAATGCATGTGTGAATTTCTAATGCTTTGATTTAGTCAATTTGAATGTGAATTGAATTAAAAAGAACTTGTATGAAAAGCCTTATAAATGTGATGGATTAATTGCTTAGTGGTCGATTGTTATATGGTTTAATTAGGAAGGGTTTGCATGTCAAAATAACCATTTTTAATATTAGTGGCCGGCCAACCTATTTCATAATATTATGTTGTTTTATATTAAGCTACTTTTGTGGATAAAATGAATATTAGTTTTATATTATAATATTAAATAATAATAATAATAAGTGGGAGGAGAAAACAAGGTGGAGTCCATTTCTTTTCTCCATTACTGTAGCTAGAAGAAGGAAAAACATCCTAAGTATTCAGCCATCTTAAGCTTGAATAAGGTAAGTGATTCTTGTTATTTTCTCTTGAAACTGTGGAAGTGAGTATGAATTGAGGTTCCTTTCATAGCCCATGAATGAATTTCTAAGTTTTTTGAGGCTTAGAGCATTCGGTTTTGGTTAGAACGTAGTAAGGTGTAGAAGTTTTGAAGCTTTGAAGTTATAGGTAAATTTAAGGGATTTGTGTTGTTGAATTCATAAAATGGGAAGTTTGTTAGCTTTATGGGTCAAGTTGTGATTGTTGTAGCTTAATGGTTATAGAAATGACCTATTCGGCCATGTATATGAAATTGCTTGATATTGTTTTGATATTTTGTGTATTGAGAGTGGTTAATTGATAAATTGAGCTTGGAAATTAATTGTTTGCTGAAAGTGGATCTCCATAATGCTTCCTTAATGTTGGCGTTTTAATTTATTTATAAGTGTGTTTGGATAGGAGTTTTCCATTCATCCATGCATAGTATTTTAAAATGGAATCATGTTATGTGATTGAACTTAAGAATGAGTTGAGTACATATGCTTTAGGTATGGGATATGTTTTGTTTATGCTAAAGTTTTCATGTTAAATTTAGTTATTTCCATAATGGTTAAAAGCGTTTATAACTTGGACATGAAGTATTTTGATTGAGATGTATTTGAAGCATGTTTTGTGTTGGTCGAATGACTCTCTTGATTATTAAATGGTGAATGTGATTCATATGTTAAATAACATGTGGCTCGTGCATTCTTGTATCAAAGGATTGCCGAATGTGGACTTAGGTAACCAACGTGTAATTGTTGATATTATAAGTGATTATTCACTTAGTGAATGTTTATTGAAATGCTTGTGAATGAATTGTATATGTATATATATATTTGGTTGTGCATAGATTGGTTAAATAATAACCTTGTGATTTTAGTAATGAATTATTGAATGGTAAACTTTGTTTAATCTAGCTCAAGAACCAAGGACACCAAATTCGGATAGGGGAAAAGCTAAAGTACTCGAATAGCTGTTTTCAATCGTACAACAACTTTTGAGGTAAGGTTTGAGTAATCAAACCTAGTATATAATTAAAAATGACATGATATATGTATGATAGATGAATTATGGCTTATTGTCCTTACTTTAATAAAGTTATATGTGAAATAATTTATATACATGGTATGTAGCCGAATGGCTATTAGGAAAATAAGCTAAGATAGTAGTATGGATATGTGATCATGTGCGTTAGCTTGTTGAGCCGGAAGTTTAGTGAAAAATGTATATATATGTTTTAAGGTTAAATGATATTTATGATATGAGGTCAAGGTGTATATTGTATGCTTATATACAAATGAAGCAAATGAATTACAAATGTGATATGCTATGTGAAATGTATTAACATTTGAATAAATATACATGAAACTCGATGATGTGTATCCGGGCTAAAGTCCCGTAGACTTCGTGCTGGTATTATATTTGGGCTAAAGTCCCGCAGGCTTCGTGCTGGTATTATATCCAGGCTAAAGTCCCGCAAGCTTCGTGTTGGTATTATATCCGAGCTAAAGTCCCGCAGGCTTCGTGCTGGTATTATATCTGGGCTAAAGTCCCGCAGGCTTCATGCTGGTATTATATCCGGGCTAAAGTCTCACAGGCTTCGTGCTAATAATATATCTGGGCTAAAAGTCCGATCGGTGATTTGAGTAAAGTTTAAGATTATGAGACTTCGCGGTAATAATTACCAACAAATATGTTCAATGCATTAAGTTGGCCAGGTATGTATCATATACTCATTCGTGAATTTAATTTGGATTAAATTATAAGTATCTAATGTGATAATGATACATCCGGCCATTGTATAACGTTATATAGAAGCATGTGATTTATTTATGATATATGAATTTCAATTCAAGTGAAATCATATGCTAAACTTTGCCTTATGTATATGTGCATATTCGGTCAAAGTGTGGAACTATATGCAATGATTCGAATTAGCTATGTTATATGAATACCGATTTATGATAAGTTAAAAATGCTCAATGCGTGTTAAGTGTTCGTATATCTAGTCATATATGTGTTCGGCCAAAAAGAGATAATAGGCCATAGGAATACTATTTTCAAATTTGAATGATATTTATTCGATTGAGTTTAAATGATGGTATGCTTAAAACTTACTAAGCATAGAAATGCTTACTCTGTTTATCTTTGATTCTCTGTTTTATAGATCTCGTGTGCTAGCTATGCTTTCGGGGGATTCAAAGTCGAAGTCATCCTCACTATCTAAACTTGATTTTGGTATCTTTAAAGACTTTATGTTTTGTTAATGGCATGTATAGGCTTAACTCCTTTTTGAAACAAGTTATTTCGGTTATGTATTTGTAAAAGCCATGCGAAAATGGCTCGATCATTTTGCTTATTTTATGTTACATAAAAAGATTATATGTGGTCAATGTTTATAATGTGATGTGTTTATTCAATTTGTTTTATAGTCATAAAATAAGTATACATGGGTTATAATAGAAAATATCAATTCTTAATGATTGAAAAAGTATTAAAGTAGTAATGTATATCGAATATGATTAATGTGTAATATAGTAGCGGATGATAGTTCATTTAATGTCATATGTTATCTGACAGTTATGTGTTGCTTGGTAATACATTATAGCCCTATTCCGGCAACGGATAAGGGTTAAAGGTGTTACATTTTATTGGTATCAGAGCCACGGTTTAGTCGATTCTAGGACTAACGTAGCACGTGAGAGTTTAGCTATGCATGCTATAATGTGTTATTATGATAGTGTGATGACTTCTGATAGCTAAAATGTGTTTTTTGTATAGCAATGAATCCCGATCCTGACTGAGCCGTAGCTGATGATGTCGAGAGTGTAACGGTTGCTCCCGCGCAAGGGACTGCGCCGAATGACTCTCAACCGAATATCAGTCATCGAGATGATGACATGAGACAGACCTTTTATGCTATGATGAGTGACTGGTTCACTCAATTCATTCGAAATAATCCGGTTGTTCCACAACCCCCGCCCTTGAATACTCCGCTACTGACACCTATAGTGCCTCCTATGACCGATCCGTTGAGATCGAGTAGGCCCCCAGTTGACAGGATTAGAAAATATGGGGCTGAAGAGTTTCGAGGTACAATTAGTGATGATGCAGAAAGAGCTGAGTTCTGGCTCGACAATACTATCCGAGTATTAGATGAATTATCGTGTACACCCGATGAGTGTTTGAAATGTGCTGTGTCTCTACTACGTGACGCTGCTTATCACTGGTGGAATACTTTGATTTCTATGGTTCCGAGAGAGAGGTTACCTGGGAATTCTTTCTTACAGAATTCCGTAAAAAGTATATCAGCCAGAGATTCATCGACCAAAAACGCAAAGAGTTTCTTGAGCTTAAACAGGGCCAAATGATAGTGACAGAGTATGAGCGGGAATTTGTGAGCCTCAGCAGATATGCTCACGAGTGTGTTTCATTTGAGGCTATTATGTGTAAACACTTTGAGGACGGGTTAAATGAAGATATTAAATTGCTGGTTGGTATTTTGGAAATCAAAGAATTTGTAGTACTTGTTGAGCGAGCTTGGAAAGCCGAAGAACTTGGGATTGAAAAGAGAAAGGCTGAAGACGGAGCCAGAGAGTTCCATAAGAGATCTTCGGGGAAATCTATTCAGCAATCATCAAAGAAATTTCGAGATAAGTCAGGCAAATCTAAGGCTACCCCAGGTTTTTCCAGACGAGATCGCGATCAACCATCGGTGAGTTCACGAGCTACTTCAGTCGCTAGTGTTGGTAATGATCGTCGGGACAGATCGAAGTGTAATCATTGCGGTAATGGCATTCAGGGAGCTGTAGATTTCATGACCTCTCCTGTTTTAAATGTGGATTTGCTGATCACTTTATTAACGATTGTCTGAAACTAGTTGAGCGTAATACTGATCCAAGCGAGAGACCTAGTAGCACAGCAGCACGAAGTAGACTACCAAGACGTGGGGGTAATACTGGCGGCAGTCAAAAGGGGACCAGGGACACCGCAGTTAGATCTGAGGCTCATGCACCTGCCAGAGCATATGCTATCCGTGCCCGTGAGGAAGCTTCTTCTCCGGATGTTATTACTGGTATTTTTACTCTCTTTGACACTGATATTATTGCTCTGATTGATCCTGGTTCAACTTATTCCTTTGTGTGTGAAACCTTAGCATCCAGTAAGACTCTTTCTCTTGAGTCTACTGAGTTTGTGATTCGAGTTTCAAATCCTCTGGGTCGTTGTGTATTAGTTGATAAAGTGTGCAAGAAATGCCCCCTAATGATTCGAGATTTCTACTTTCCGGCCAATTTGATACTATTACCATTCGACGAATTTGACATTATTCTCAGGATGGATTGGTTGACTATGCACGATGCTGTAGTGAATTGCAAGTGAAACACTATTGATTTGCGATGTTCGAATAATGAGATAATTCGGGTTGAGTCTTCTGATTTGAATGGGTTGCCAGCTGTGATATCTTCGATGCTAGCTTAGAAATATTTGAGAAAGGGCTGTGAAGCTTATTTTGCTTACGTATTGGATAGATAAATATCTGAACGAAAGCTTGAGACCGTACCTATGGTTTGTGAGTATCCGAATGTGTTTCCCGAGGAATTACCGGGACTACCATCTGTTAGAGAGGTTGAGTTTGGCATAGAGCTTGTACCAGGCACGACTCTGATTTCAATTGCTCCGTATCATATGGCTCCGACTAAGTTAAAAGAGCTGAAATCTCAGTTGCAAGAGTTAACAGACAGAAGTTTTACATGACCGAGCTTCTCTCCTTGGGGTGCATCAGTCCTATTTGTGAAAAAGAAAGACGAAACTATGAGAATGTGCATCGATTATAGACAGCTGAACAAGGTGACTATAAAGAATAAATATCCATTGCGTCGAATCGACGACTTATTTGACCAGTTAAAGGGAGCTTCAATGTTTTTGAAGATTGATCTGCGATCTGGCTACTATCAGTTGCGGGTCAGAGACTCAAATGTGCCCAAAACTACTTTCCAAACGAGATACAGACATTACGAGTTCTTAGTGATGCCGTTTGCGCTCACTAATGCCCCTGTGGTTTTCATGGATTTGATGAATCGGGTGTTCAGATAGTGTTTAGATCGATTTGTAGTTGTGTTCATAGACGATATTTTGATTTATTCTCGTGACAAGATCGACCATGCCGAGCACTTGAGACTTGTGCTTCAAATTTTGCGTGATAATCAGTTGTATGCGAAATTCAGTAAATGTGAGTTTTGGCTATGCGAAGTCAACTTTCTGGGACATGTTGTATCCACTTCAGGTATACGAGTTGATCCGAATAAAATTTCAGCTATTCTTGATTGGAAACCTCCTAAGAATGTTTCAGAAGTTCAGAGTTTTTTGGGACTTGCCGGATACTACCGACGATTTGTGAAAGGATTCACGATGATCTCAACTCCATTGACAAAGCTATTACGGAAAGATGTCAAATTCGAGTGGTCTGAAAAGTGTCAAAAAAGTTTCGACCAACTGAAGACTCTTTTGACGGAAGCTCCAGTGTTAGTTCAGCCTGAGTCTGGTAAGGAGTTCGTGGTTTATAGTGATGCATCTTTGAACAGTTTGGGCTGCGTTTTGATGCAAGAGGGTAGAGTTGTCACGTATGCTTCGAGACAGTTAAAGCCTCACAAGAGAAATTATTTGACTCATGATCTTGAGCTAGCTGCTATTGTGTTTGCTTTGAAGATTTGGCGTCACTACCTGTTTGGAGAGAAATGTCATGTCTTTTCTGATCACAAAGCCTTAAATATTTAATGACTCAGAGACACTTAAATTTGAGACAAAGACGGTGGCTTGAATTATTGAAAGATTATAAGCTTGTCATTGACTATCACCCAGGAAAAGCTAACATAGTTGCCGACTCTCTTAGTCGAAAATCATTGTTTGCTTTACGAGTGATGAATGTACATTTGTCTGTGTCTGCTGATGATGTGTTGATAGCAGAATTGAAAGCAAAACCAGTGTTATTATAGCAAATCTACAAAGCTTAGAAAACTGCTGATGATTTGGTTACTAAGCGGGCTCAGTGTGATTCGAATGTGGATTCAAAATTTCAAATTAACGATAATGATTGTTTGAGGTTTAGAGATCGATTATGTATTCCGAGAAATTTGGAGCTTATTCCGACAATTATGAGTGAGGCTCATAATAGTCGAATGTCGGTTAATCCGGGTAGCACAAAAATGTACAACGACTTGAAACGTCAGTATTGGTGGCACGGTATGAAACGAGACATCTCTGATTTTGTGTCTAAGTGTCTGATATGCCAACAAGTGAAAGCAGAGCATCAGGTGCCTTTGGGATTGCTACAGCCGATCATGATACCTGAGTGGAAATAGGATCGAGTCACGATGGACTTTGTATCTTGTCTATCGTTGACACCGAGTAAGAAAGACTCAATCTGGGTTATTGTTGATAGATTGACGAAGTCAGCTCATTTCAACCCCATTCATACAGACTTTTCACTTGATAAGCTAGCAGAATTGTATGTCTCCTAGATTGTATGATTGCACGGAGTGCCTATTTCTATTGTTTCAGATAGAGATTCCAGATTTACATCGCAATTTTGGAAGAAATTACAAGATGCATTAGGCACGAACTTACATTTTAGTACTACTTTTCATCCCCAAACAGACGGTCAATCCGAGTGAGTTATCTAGATACTCGAGGATATGTTGAGATGTTGCATTCTCGAGTTTAGTGGCATGTGGGAGAAATATTTACCATTGATCGAATTCACCTATAATAACAGTTTTCAAACGAGTATTCAGATGGCACCTTACGAGGCTTTGTACGGTCGTAAATGTAGTACACCTTTATTTTGGACCGAGCTTAGTAAGAATAAGATTTTGGGGGTTGATTTGATCAAAGAGGCTGAGTAGAAAGTAAAAGTGATTCGTGATAGTTTGAAAACAGCATCGGACTGACAGAAATCGTACGCAGACCTGAAGCGCAAAGATATAGAGTATCAAATTGGGGATAAAGTATTTCTGAAAGTGTCACCATGGAAAAAGGTACTCCGATTTGGTCGTAAAGGCAAATTGAGCCTGAGATTTATTGGACCGTACAAGATTTCAGAACAGATTGGGCCGGTTGCGTATAGATTGATTCTGCCACCTGAACTCGAAAAGATTCACGATGTTTTTCATGTTTCGATGCTCCGTCGATATAGATCTGATCCCTCGCATGTGATAAAACCATCAGAGGTTGAGTTACAATATGATTTAAGCTATGAAGAAGAACAGGTTCGTATTCTGGCTCGCGAGGTGAAAGAATTACGAAATAATGAAATTTCATTAGTGAAAGTACTGTGGGTCAAACACAGAGTGGAAGAAGCTACCTGGGAACTTGAAGACTCAATGAAAGAAAAATACCCTAACTTATTCATTGGTAAGATTTTCGGGGATGAAAATCCCTAAAGAGGGGAGAGTTGTGACAGCCTTAATTCGACCCTAGTCGGGAAGTGGTTTCGGGACCATAATACTGAGTCACAAAAATAATTAAATACCTTATTCTATGTCTAATTTATATGAAAATGCATGTGTGAATTTTTAATGCTTTGATTTAGTCAATTTGGATGTGAATTGAATTAAAAAGGACTTGTATGAAAAGCCTTATAAATGTGATGGATTAATTGTTTAGTGGCCAATTGTTATATGGTTTAATTATGAAGGGTTTGCATGTCAAAATAACCATTTTTAATATTAGTGGCCGGCCAACCTATTTCATAATATTATGTTGTTTTATATTAAGCTACTTTTGTGGATAAAATGAATATTAGTTGTATATCATAATATTAAATAATAATAATAGTAAGTGGGAAGAGAAAACAAGGTGGAGTCCATTTCTTTTCTCCATTGCCGTAGCTAGAAGCAGGAAAAACATCCGAAGTATTCGGTCATCTTAGGCTTGAATAAGGTAAGTGATTCTTGTTATTTTCTCTTGAATCTGTGGAAGTGAGTATGAATTGAGTTCCTTTCATAGCCCATGAATGAATTTCTAAGTTTTTTGAGGCTTAGAGCATTCGGTTTTGGTTAGAATGTACTAAGGGGTAGAAGTTTTGAAGCTTTGAAGCTATAGGTAAATTTAAGGGATTTGTGTTGTTGAATTCATGAAATGGGAAGTTTGTTAGCTTAATGGGTCAAGTTGTGATTGTTGTAGCTTAATGGTTATAAAAATGACCTATTCGGCCATGTATATGAAATTGCTTGATATTGTTTTGATATTTTGTGTATTGAGAGTGGTTAATTAATAAATTGAGCTTGGAAATTAATTGTTTGCCGAAAGTGGATCTCCATAATGCTTTATTAATGTTGGCGTTTTAATTTATTTATAACTGTGTTTGGATAGGAGTTTTCCATTCGGCCATGCATATTATTTTAAAATGGGATCATGTTATGTGGTTGAACTTAAGAATGAGTTGAGTACATATGCTCTAGGTATGGGATATGTTTTGTTTATGTTAAAGTTTTAATGTTAAATTTAGTTGCTTCCATAATGGTTAAAGGCGTTTATAACTTGGACATGAAGTATTTTGATTGAGATGTATTTGAAGCATGTTTTGTGTTGGTCGAATGACTCTCTTGATTATTAAATGGTGAGTGTGATTCATATGTTAAATAACATGTGGCTTGCACATTCTTGTATCAAAGGATTGCCGAATGTGGACTTAGGTAACCAACGTGTAATTGTTGATTTTATATGTGATTATTCACTTAGTGAATGTTTATTGAAATGCTTGTGAATGAATTGTATATGTGTATATATATATTTGGTTGTGCATAGATTGGTTAAATAATAACCTTGTGATTTTAGTAATGAATTATTGAATGGTAAACTTTGTTTAATCTAGCTCAAGAACCAAGGACACCAAATTCGAGTAGGGGAAAAGCTAAAGTACTCGAATAGCTATTTTCAATCGTACAACAACTTTTGAGGTAAGTTTTGAGTAATCAAACCTAGTATATAATTAAAGATGACATGATATATGTATGACATGGTATGTATCCGAATGGCTATTAGGAAAATAAGCTAAGATAGTAGTATGGATATGTGACCATGTGCGTTAGCTTGTTGAGCCGGAAGTTTAGTGAAAAATGTATATATATATATATATGTTTTAAGGTCAAATGATATTTATGATATGAGGTCAAGGCGTATATTATATGCTTATATACGAATGAAGCAAATGAATTACAAATGTGATATGCTATGTGAAATGTATTAACATTTGAATAAATATACATGAAACTCGGTGATGTGTATCCGGGCTAAAGTCCCACAGGCTTCGTGCTGGTATTATATCCGGGCTAAAGTCCCGCAGGCTTCGTGCTGGTATTATATCTGAGCTAAAGTCCCGTAGGCTTCATGCTGGTATTATATCCGGGCTAAAGTCCCGTAGGCTTCGTGCTGGTATTATATCTGGGCTAAAGTCCCGCAGGCTTCGTGCTAATAATATATCCAGGCTAAAAGTCCCACTGATGATTTGAGTAAAGTTTAAGATTATGAGATTTTGCTGTAATAATTACCAACAAATATGTTCAATGCATTAAGTTGGCCAGGTATGTATCATATACTCATTCGTGAATTTAATTTGGATTAAATTTTAAGTATCTAATGTGATAATGATACATCCAGCCATTGTATAAGGTTATATGGAAGTATGTGATTTATTTATGATATATGAATTTCAATTCAAGTGAAATCATATGCTAACCTTTGCCTTATGTATATGTGCATATTCGGTCAAAGTGTGGAACTATAAGCAATGATTCAAATTAGCTATGTTATATGAATACCGATTTAAGAGAAGTTAAAAATGCTCAATGCGTGTTAAGTGTTCGTATATCTAGTCATATATGTGTTCGGCCAAAAAGAGATAATAGGCCATAGGAATACTATTTTCAAATTTGAATGATATCTATTCGATTGAGTTTAAATGATTGTATTGCTTAAAACGTACTAAGCATAGAAATGCTTACTCTGTTTATCTTTGATTCTCTGTTTTATAGATCTCGTGTGCTAGCTACGCTTTCGGGGGATTCAAAGTCAAAGTCATCCTCACTATCTAAACTTGATTTTGGTATCTTTAAAGACTTTATGTTTTGTTAATGGCATGTATAGGCTTAACTCCTTTTTGAAACAAGTTATTTCGGCTATGTATTTGTAAAAGCCATGCGAAAATGGCCCGATCATTTTGCTTATTTTATGTTACATAAAAAGATTATATGTGGTCAATGTTTATAATGTGATGTGTTTATTCAATTTGTTTTATAGTCATAAAATAAGTATACATGGGTTATAATAGAAAACATCAATTGTTAATGATTGAAATAGTATTGAAGTAGTAATGTACATCGAATATGATTAATGTGTAATATAGTAGCGGATGATAGTTCATTTAATGTCATATGGTATCTGACAGTTATGTTTTGCTTGGTAATACCTTATAGCCCTATTCCAGCGACGGATAAGGGTTAGGGGTGTTACACACTTTCACTTTTTCTTCTATTTATTTGATTAATTCAATCCTGTGTATCTTTTTTTCACTCAATTCCATCCAGTATAACTGTGTTCGACATTTACGACTATTTAAAGCTTCATACGGAGCCATTTTCAAACTAGTCTGGAAGTGTTATTATAAACAAATTCAATCAAAGGTAAGTGTTTCTTCAAATTCAAGGACGTAACATCATAACATATTCTCAAGAATCTTTATAACTCTTTCAGACTGCCCATCAGTCTGAGGATGAAAAGTTGTACTGAAATTCAATTTCATTCCCAAAGCTTCTTGCAATTTCTTCCAGAATCTCGATGTGAATCTAAGATCTCTCTCGGAGATAATAGACAACAGTACACCATGTAATCGTACAATCTCTGATAAGTACAATTCGGCTAATCTATCCAAGGAGTAATCTGTATGTACCGGTATAAAATGAGTGGATTTCGTTAATCAATCAACAATAACCTAGATCGCATCTTTCTTTTTCGGGGTTAGGGGCAATCTCGATAGGAAATCCATCATAACTTTATGCCATTTCCATCCCGGAATCATCATTGGGTATAATAAACCCGACGGTACCTGATGTTTGACTTTTACTTGCTGATAGATCAAACATTTAGATACAAATTCAAATATATCATGTTTCATTCTCGACCACCAGTATAATTGTTTCAGATTATTATACATTTTAGTGCTACCAGGATTAATAGAAAAACGACTATCATGTACTTCCTGTAAAATTCTTTGAATGAGCTCGGTATCTTTCGGTATGCAAATTCTATTTTAGAACATTAAACAATCATCAGCTCCAATAATAAATTCAGAATTAGAATTAAACTCACATTAAAGTCGTTTAGCTTGCAACTCTGTGTCACTTTTCTGAGCTTTGCAGATTTGTTATAGAAATACTGGTTTAGCTTGTAATTCAGCTAAGATAGACCCGTCATCATATAGCATCATCTGAGTGTTCATAGCCCGTAAAGCAAATAGGGACTTTCAGCTCAAAGCATATGCTACAACATTAGCTTTTCCTAGATGATAATCAATTACAAACTCGTAATCTTTCAATAGTTCTAGCCATCTCCGTTGTTGCAGATTCAAATCTCTTTGTGACATCAAGTACTTTAGGCTTTTATGATCTGTGAATATTCAACATTTTCACCGTATAGATAGTGACACCAAATCATTAATGCAAAGACTATAGCGGCTAACTAGAGATCATGTGTCGGATAATTCTTCTCGTGTGGTTTCAACTGTCGAGAGGCATAAGTTATAACCTTTCCATTTTGCATCAATACATAGCCCAGTCTGTTTAATGACGCATTGCTATAAATCATGAACTCTTTACCCAATTCAGGTTGAACTAAAATTGGAGCTTCTGTTAGCAGTGCTTTCAACTACTCGAAACTCTGTTGACACTTCTCGATCCATTCAAATTTCACATCTTTCTAAAGTAATCGAGTAAACGGAACTGCAATCATCGAGAATCCTTTCATAAATCTTCGGTAATAACCTGTTAAACCTAGAAAACTTTTGATTTCAGATACATTTTTCGGTGGTTTTCAATCTAATATTGCAGATATTTTGCTCAAATCAACTCTGATGCCTTCCGCTGAAACAATATGACCCAGAAATCCAACTTCCCGAAGCCAGAATTCATATTTACTGAATTTAGCATATAACTACTTATCTCTCAAGGTCTGTAACATGATTCTCAAATGTTCGATTTGCTCCGTCTCATCATGTGAATAGATCAAAATGTCATCAATGAATACAACAACAAATCTGTCTAAATATGGTCTAAATATACGATTCATCAAATCCATAAACACCGTAGGTGCGTTAGTCAAGCAAAAAGGCATAACTACAAATTCATAGTGTCCGTACCGTGTTCTGAATGCAGTATTTGGTATATTAGAATCTTTAACCCGCAACTGATAATAACCTGATCTCAAATCTATCTTTGAAAATACTTTAGCACCTTTCAACTAATTAAAAAAATCATCTATTCATGGTAAAGGATAATTATTCTTTATAGTCACTTTATTCTATTGCCGTTAATCGATACACATTCTCATTGACCTGTCTTTCTTTTTCACGAACAACACCAGAGCACCCCAAGGTGAGAAGCTAGGTCTTACAAAGCCTCTATCTGTTAATTCTTGTAACTATGCCTTGGTGCCATTCTATACGGAGCTATTGATATCAGTGTAGTACCCGATAACTACTCAATACCAAATTCAACCTCCTTGATCGGTAGTAATCCCGGTAATTCTTTTAGAAATATGTCTGGAAATTCATAAACAACCAGTACAGCTTCAAGCTTTGATCCCAATATTTTAGTATCTAGAACATATGCTCAATACGCATCACAACCCTTTCTCATACATTTTTTAGCCCGCATAGTAAGTATCACACTCAGTAATTCATTCGAATCATTTGATTCAGTCTGAAGAATTTCACCATTCTGACATTTCAACTCTATGCTCTTTCATCTGCAATTCATAACCGCTTCGTGTATATTCAGCCAATCCATGCCCAGTATCACATCAAACTTGTCAAATGGTAGTAGCATCAAGTTAGCTGGAAAACAGTATCCCCATGTCATCAATGGACATTTCTTACATATTTTATTAACAAACACTGACTTGCCTAATGGATTCAATACTTTAACTACAAATTCTGTAGACTCAACATGTAAACTCTTTTTAAACACTAGTTCCATACAGATATATGAATGAGTTGATCCAGGATCTATCAACGCAACTATATCAGTGTTATAAAGAGAAAAAGTACCGGTAATAACATCAGGTGATAAGGCTTTCTCGCGTGCACGTATTGCATAGGCTCGAGCAGGTGCGCGTGTCTCAAATCTAACATTTGAATCTCTTGTAGCACTATGGTTTTTGCTCTAATTCCCAGCATCCTGGGGTGGTCTACCTCTGGTAATAGTATTGCTATCCTTTACGGATTGCTCATTAACAGTAGTAGATCTCTTTGGACAATCTCTAAAGTAATGATCTAGTGACCCACATCTAAAACATGCTCCACTTTTCAATCGGCATTCACCAAAATGCTTTCTGGTACAATGCTTACAATTAGGCCTGGTATTCCTCATGCTACCCACACTGGCAACAGATGTCGTCTGGGACTTCAGATTAAAGGATTTTGCATCTTTATCTCTGATCGTTACACTTGCAGAAGAGATTTCTTGCTTGAATTGTTACCCAAGACCAATAATGATTTCCTCAATCGAAACCTTTGTATTCCCAAATGCCATTAATAAGGCACAGTATACACACGAAAGTTAAAGTAATGGTATAGTCACTTACCGAAATTAAAGGAGAGTAATCAGTCTACAATCCCACTTAGAAACCCCCTATGATCGAATCCAAGTTATCACCATTGCAGTTCTAACAACCATTTATAGCAAAATAAAATGTTAGAATACCCTTCACCTAAAGTCAAAAGGAGAAAGAGTACGAAGAATTGCATTACAATCTTTATTACCTACTAATAGAGGAGACGAAAAGAAGAATCGGCCAAAGTACTACTAATCCGTAAGAGTGCAATATTCGGCCTATCACCACTAGAGTGTTTGAGAAAGGAACAAGGGGAGTAGCATTTGGTATAAGAAAAGATAAAGGAGAAGAGGAAAGAAAGAAAGAAAATAAAATAAATGATAAAGGAGAGGAAGCAAACAGTTTTGGCTAAACAAAGCAATCAAAAAAGAGATGATAAGATAAGGAATACCCGAGAGACCCTAAAGTGCATTCAGCTAGACAAGAAGCAAAGTGCAAGAAAGAAGTAATAATGAGAACAAAAAGGAAAGGAAATCGGCTCAAATTGGCACTTGAGAAGGGGCAGAAAAGGCCAAGAATCAACACAAAACTGATCAACAATTCACAAGTAAATTCGGCTATAATTTGTAAAAAGAAGAAAAACCAAAAATCCCTTCCAAAAACTTGCAAATGCTGAAATATGCACACAATGAGACCCTAGCTGAAATTCCTATGCTTTTCCCTTCCCAATTCGGCACCAACACCCTTCAAATCAAATTCCCCTTTTTCTCCACAAATTTCTCCTTAATTCACTCCACTATCCACTCTCGTGATCACTCCACACTCATTCATAACCACTATCATCAAATCCCTAGATTCTCTCCCTCTGACCAATTCCACAACCACCTCAGCAGAATTTGAATCCACTTCCAACACTTGTCGTCCAAGTAGCAAAATAAAACCTCCCTTGCTCCTCAAGAGACTCGAACCTCAGTCCCCCTGCTCTCTCCTTACACACCACCTTGCCACCAGACCAAATCTCTTTTTGTGTCATAAAACAAACACTATTATTTAAGAGGCTTATATCCTAGTGTCTAGATTCATTTAGGAATAAAAATTTAAAATTTTGCAAAAGGCCAAACTTGAACCCATGCTTCTCTAATACCCCCAAACACACCCAAATCACTTAGCCAATCAAGCAAACAAGCAATTTGTGTCAGATAGCGCAAAATTAAATGTAACGCCCTGATTTTCGGGATTTTTTAGGTTTTGTGAATTTTAGTGAAATTTTAAATTTTTGGTGTTCTGAAGGTTGAAAATGTATGTACATTTGTTAGTGGACCTTTAGAAGGCCCAAGCTTAAGTTAAAACCCAGTAAAATATTAAGTTGGATTTTCAAGTGAAAGGGGACTTGGTTAAGTGGGCCTTTAAGAAAAACCATGTAAAATATGTCACAAAGGGAGCCTTGGTAGAGTGGCAAGGTGGCGCCACTAAGCTCCTAAAAAAGTGGGGCCTAAGTGGGTATTCAAGGACAAGGGTTCGAGTTGCAAGGTAAGCGTAGTGTTCTTTTTAATTTTTAAGCATGTGCCGGGCATGTGACTAATTTAAGTAGGAATTTTGGCAAGGGCTTTTAGGGACTTGGGCTGATTACTAAAGTGTGATATGAGGTTTAGATCTTTTTCTATTTTCTGTCATAAGAATTAGGGTTAGCCACCTTAGGAATTATTTCTCTCTTCTACTGTCAGAAAAGCCGAAATTTGCCTCCCTAAGAAGCTCATAGCCGAATTCTTTCTCTCCACCTCTACCATTACTTTTCTTCACTTTTCTTCTTCCTCTTTAATTCATTCCTTACCTAAAACCCCCTCATCCCCTCATTCATCTTCTCTTTTGATCACACCCTCCATAAAATCACCATAATCAATTTCCTTAAAAAGCCGAAATCCCGAAAAGAACTCACCTTTGTGCCGAATTTTCTAAGCCAAGATTCCTCAACTTTCTTTCATTCTTTTGGCCAAATCTCACTCCTTCTACACTCTAAATCCCTGTCGACAACACCTATACTAAGCTCCCCACACTGAATCATCTTCTTCCTTACCTTTCTAAAAGTCGAAACCACCATTAGTTTAGGGAGATAGCCGAAAATTTTAGATTTTAGAGATAAGGGTTCTACTAACGTTTAAGGGTTAGATCTACCTCAGATCTGAGTTAGAGGCAAGGTAAAAGTACTGGTAAGTGGTTATCAACTCAGATTTTCAAGATATTTCATACTTTGGAAAAGTCGAAAGTCCCTAAAGTTAAGGAGGTTGTCGATCTAGTCTATTAGTGATTTAAAGTAGTATTTTGGTTCTTTTTGGGTGTTAGTTAGCAAGGAAGGTGATGAAGCAAGGAGTGGAAGGCATCGGTATCATTAGATCTAGATCTAGTGCATCTAAATTGACAGAGGTAAGTTTTCATGGCCATTAAGGGTGTGGCCGAATGTGGTAAGGGATTTTGGTTGTAGTTTTTCATAGATCTACTGATTAATCACTTAGATAATGGATTGTAGGAATGGACGCATAGGAAATCTCGTCAGTGGAACTGCAAAACAGGTGTGTGTTTCGAACACCCTTTAATGCTCAAATCGGCAAAAGCCAAAAAGCTGAAATGCCGAAGTTCCGGCATTTCGAGAGCTTGTGAGTGCGTAAATGCTCTCAAGTTGGTAGGAGAAGGTTGGTTGTGGAATCAACACTGTCAGGCAGGCTAACCGCAAAATTTTGGGCGTTACGGTAAGTTGGGCCTCGGTGGGCCGAATATGGGCCCAATGGGCCATTTGGGCCCATTTGGGTAAAAATAGGTTTAAAGGCAATAATATGGATTACAGGCATAAAAACTGTTAAAACAAGATAATGGATTGGAAATTAAGGCTTAAATGGGCCTAATGGGCTAAAATGGCATGGTAGAGCCCATTCGGGGTTTTAGGGCCTAAGGGCTAAAACTGATAAACTAAATTAAATGAGTTTCTGTAACAACCACTGTAATAGTAGAGGCTGTAATAATAATAAGAACTGTAATAAGAGAACAAAATTACTGAAATACCCTTAGGGTGAGAAATTATTGATTTACCCCTAAGTATAAAATTACCATTATACCCCTAGGGCTAAAATCGACTGTACTGCTTGATATGACTGTTACTGTTATTGCATACCATGATATGTATCTGTTGCATGGGTTGGGTTTTATATTGGAGGAAGTGTGAGTGGCACTGCCACGTTACTGAAAAGGGCTTTGCCTCGTATACTGTTTATCTGAGCAGCCATGCTGCGACTGTGGTGTGTGGGCTGGGTGGGTCGAGTTATTCCCCACATGGTGTGTTGGCTGGTACGGGTGGTGTGTAGCGGTTGGTGGGTTGAGTAGTCTCCCCAATTGGGTTGCATTCATATTGTTATACTGTACTGTACTGTTATGGGCCTATTGGCCAAACTGTTATCTGAATAGGGCTTCGGCCCAGTATCTGTTATAGGGCTTTGGCCCAGTATCTGTAATCTGGATAGGGCTTCGACCCAGTATCTGACTGAGACTGGTTAGGGCTCAGGCCAAGTGGGCTCGAGCCGGTGTGGGCTTTAGATGGGTTCTGCACACACTGAGTTTTCCCAAACTCACCCTTCTCTTTCCATCCTCGCAGGTGAGCCCTAGATCGTGACTTGGTTGCTGGGAGGGATTCAGAGTGGCCACGAGGACTGAGCACGGTTTAAAATAAGTTTTACTACTTTATTTTTCTAATTATCGGTTTCTACTTTTAAATTTGTTTATGGGTTGTAATAAGGCCACTATGACTGTTTTTATTTGGGATTTTCAACTGTTTTATTTCAACCACAACTACACACCGTTTTCGAAAATTTAACAAATGTTTTCCTAACCAACCTGACAATACAAATGGCTAACTAGGATAATAAGGTTAAAATGAATCGCTTATCAAATGGAATAGAGATTAAGTTGAATAATTATTAAAACAGGAATTTCTAAAAATCAAGCATTACTTTTCAAAACTCACCATCGGGCTTAGTAAATAGGGCGACGTAAGATAGTCTAGGTGATGTAGCACATTGGACATGGCCATAACGTCTGGGCCAGGTTCGGGGTGTTACATTTAGTGGTATCAGAGCCAGGTTGCAACAACTTGGCCGTGGATCGGGTCCAAAAAGGGTTTTCAAAAAAATTTTTAGAATCCAAAAGGGTATTTTTGGAAAATTAGATTTTCGAAAAATTTTTGGTTTTAAAAAGGTTTTTTTTTCCTTCAAATTGTAGTTTTTAAAACAAGTTGTTTTGAAACATTGATTTTTAAGAGGCCTCAAACTATTTGATCTGATAAATCGGGAAGTGGCACGCTAAATCCCCGGTACCAAGTTGTAAGTATTTTCTGCCTTAACTTCTGTACTATACTAAAAATAAAACTGTAGATAGTACTGAGCCTTGGATATGATACTATAGGTGAGGTAGTATCAAGGCTATAAAACTGAAACTGTAGGGTAAACTAAACCCTAGGAAACTAAGACAGTAGCTAGGCTACGATCGCGCGAGCACAACCCTGAAACTTTATCCGTTCATAAGATATTCTGTAATAAACAACTGAAACATTAACTGGTGTCATAAAATTCGTAAAACAGATAATTGATATGAGTACAAGAGCTGCTCGTGGACGAGTTCGTGGATGAGGCCGAGTTAGTGCTCAAGCTGGATCATCGTCTTCTGAGCATATGCCAGCTAGAGAGGCACGACCACTAGTTGAGGATAATGGGCCGTACGATCGGGCCGCAGGGGACGACGCTCTATCCCAGGCCATGCTGAGAGTTCTGGAAAGGGTGGCTGGAGCCAATGTTGGGCCCATGAATAGGGGGTCCATTTCTGAGCGACTCCGGGCCAATGGAGCGGAAGTTTTTAGGGGCATATCTGGAGTGGCCCCGAATGTGGCTGAGTACTGGCTGGAACCCACAGAGCAAATTATGGATGACTTGGACTGCTCAGTGGAGCAGAAGTTAAAAGGAGCAGTATCGTTGCTGAGGGACGAGGCGTATCAATGGTGGATCACCGCGAGAGAGGGTACCCCAGCTGAGAGGGTAACCTGGGAATTGTTCAAGCAGTCTTTCAAGGCGAAATATGTTGGGGCTAGTTATGTGGATGCACGAAGGAAGGAATTTCTGAACTTGACCCAGGGTAGTAAGACTGTGGCTGAATATGAGGCAGAATTTCTGCGACTAAGCTGGTATGCTAGCGGCATTGTTTCCACCGAATATGAGTGCAGTGTTCGGTTTGAGGATGGCCTCAGAGATGAGCTGAGAGTTTTGATAGCGCCGCAGAGGGAGCACGACTTTGCTGCACTGGTGGAGAAGGCTAAGATAGCCGAGGAAGTGAAGCAAGCTGAAAGGCAGAATCGTGATAGGGATCGCAACCTTTTTAAGAGAGATTCTAGAACATCAGGAGCTGCAAACCGGAATTTTAAGAGGGCTAGAGTAGAAGAACCAGTGCGAGCTGTGCCAGTGAATGTTGTTAGACCACAGGCTTGTAGAGACTGTGGCAGAGTTCATCGAGGAGAATGCTGGAAACGTAGTGGAGCTTGTTTTTGTTGTGGGTCTAAGGATCATCAGGTTAAGGACTGCACACAGAAGCCAGCTTAGGCTCAAGCTGTTGATCAGAGGGTTGCTCAGCCTGCGTGAGGAGGACTGCCACCGCCAAGGGGCCGTGGTCAAGGTAGAGGAAGCAATGGTTATGGATGTGGTCGTGGAGCACCTGGCAGGGGTGCTGGTAATGCTAAGGCTCGTCAACTAGCCTTAATGTATGCTGCTCGCCGTCGCGAGGAGGGTGATGCACCTGATGTTATAATTGGTACGTTCTTAATATCTCATACACCATATACTGCTTTAATTGATGTGGGTTCGACGTATTTGTATGTTGCTTGTGAAATTTCTGGGTCATTGGGTGTGCATTCTGAGGAGACTGTGAGTGGGGTCATAGTAGTTAGTCCTTTAGGTCACTCTGTTAAAGTAGACAAACTATTTAAGGAAGTGCCTTTAGAGACTCAGGGTTGGATCTTTACTGGAGACTTAATGGAGCTACCTTTTGGAGAATTCGACTTGATTTCGGGCATGGACTGGTTAACCAAGCACAATGCAATGCTGGATTGCGCGGCCAAAAGAATGGTATTGAGAACAATTGAAGGCAAGGAGGTGATGGTGATTGGTGAACGTAGGGACTATTTGTCCAGTGTGGTTTCTGCCTTAAGGGGCGAAAGGTTAATGTGCAAAGGTTGTGAAGCATACTTGGCGTTTGTAAGTCGAACTGAACCCGAAGGGGTGACAGTGGAGACAGTGAGGACTGTTAATGAATTTCAAGATGTATTTCCTGAGGAGCTTACTGGATTACCTCCTAACCGAGAAGTGGAATTTGGGATCGATCTGTTGCCTGGAACAGCTCCAGTGTCCATTGCTCCGTATAGAATTGCACCAAAGAAGTTAGTGGAATTGAAAGCCCAGATTCAAGAGTTGTTAGATAAGGGCTTCATTAGACCGAGTGTATCTCCGTGGGGAGCACCGGTGCTGTTCGTGAAAAAGAAGGATGGAACGATGCGTATGTGCATCGATTATCGCCAGTTGAACAAACTGACGATAAAGAACAAGTACCCTCTACCGAGAATAGACGATTTGTTCGACCAGCTTTAAGGAGCTTCTGTGTTTTCCAAGATCGACCTTCGATCTGGATATCATCAGTTAAGGGTAAAGGAGGTGGATGTGTATAAGACGGCATTTAGAACTCACTATGGTCACTACGAGTTTTTGGTTATGCCATTTGGATTGACGAATGCACTAGCAGCTTTTATGGATTTAATGAACCGAGTATTTCAGCCGTACTTGGATCGTTCGTGGTCGTCTTTATTAACGATATATTGGTGTATTCAGAAACAGAGGAGAAGCATGACGAGCATCTTCGAATTGTTCTGCAAGTTTTGAGGGAAAAGCAGCTGTATGCGAAATTTAGCAAGTGCGAATTCTAGCTTCGAGAATTGACTTTTTTGGGTCATGTTGTTTATGCTGAGGGGATTAGGGTAGATCCTTGCATGATTAAGACAGTCTTGGACTGGAAGCCGCCAAGGTCTGTATCAGAAATTCGTAGTTTTCTGGGTTTGGCAGGCTATTATAGAAGGTTTGTTGAGGGGTTTTCTATCATCGCAGCTCCGTTAACGAAATTGTTAAGGAAGGGAGTAGCCTTTAATTGGACTAAGAGGCAGCAAGAAGCTTTTGACAACCTGAAAAAGGTGTTGACTGAGGTGCCAGTGTTGATTCAGCCAGAATCTGGGAAGGACTTTACGGTTTATAGCGATGCTTCGCATGTGGGATTAGGTTGTGTACTGATGCAAAAGGGTAAGGTGGTTGCTTATGCTTCGCGGCAGCTTAAGCCTCACGAGGTGAATTACCCTACACATGATTTGGAGTTGGCAGCGGTGGTATTTGCATTGAAAATCTGGAGACACTACCTTTATGGGGAAAAGTGTATTATATACACTGACTATAAAAGTCTTAAATATCTGTTAACTCAGAAGGAGTTGAATCTTAGGCAATGGAGATGGATAGAGTTGCTTAAGGACTATGACTGTTCGATTGAATACCACCCTGGCAAGGCTAATGTAGTGGCTGATGCACTGAGTTGAAGGACCGTTGCTGAGTTAAAGGCCATGTTTGCTCGTTTGAGTTTGTATGATGATGGGAGCTTGCTAGCAGAGTTGCAAGTAAGATCGACTTGGACTGAGAGAATCAAAGAGTTACGGTTGAAGGATGATTCGTTGATTCCTTGATTTTAGCAAGTCAAGAATGGTGAGAGTGAGGATTTTAGACTGAATTCTGATGGGGTTCTTTGTTTTCGTGGGAGAATTTACGTTCCTAAAGACTCTAATTTAAGGCAGTTGATTTCGGGTGAGGCTCATGATGGACCTTGTGCTATGCACCCTGGAGGTAATAAGTTGTATAAAGACTCGCGAGAGGTTTATTGGTGGCCTGGACTTAAGCGAGAGGTGACTGAGTTCGTTGGGAAATGTTTGACGTGTCAGCAAGTTAAAGCTGAGCACCAGTTGCCTTCTGGATTGTTGCAGCCAGTGAAGATTCTGCAGTGGAAATGGGAAAGAGTAACGATGGATTTTGTTAGTGGGTTGCCATTGACACCTTCAAAGAAAGACTTTGTATGGGTAATCGTGGATAGATTGACGAAGTCTGCTCACTTTATACCGGTTAGAACTGATTACTCACTTCAGAAGTTGGCCAAGCTGTATGTAGCCGAGATTGTGCGTTTGCATGGGGTGCCAGTTTCGATAATTTCTGACCGAGACCCTAGATTTACATCTCGATTCTGGAGGAAGTTGCATGAGGCGTTAGGTACGCGATTGGACTTTAGTACTGCATTTCACCCTCAAACAGATGGTCAGTCTGAGAGGGTTATTCAAGTGTTGGAGGACATGTTGAGAGGATGTGTGATTGACTTCTGTGGTAGTTGGGAAGATTATTTGCCATTGACGGAATTTGCATACAACAACAGCTATCAAGCGAGTATTCAGATGGCTCCATATGAGGCACTTTATGGGCGGAGATGTCATACTCCTACGTGTTGGACAAAGTTAGGAGAACGTAAAGTGCTTGGACCAGAGTTAGTGGCAGATACTAAAAGTAAGGTTAAGCTGATTCGAGATCGATTAAAGGAGGCGTCTGATCGGCAAAAGTCATATGCTGACCTTAAGCGTAAGGAGATTCAGTTCGCTGTTGGGGATATGGTGTTCCTAAAGGTGTCGCCGTGGAAGAAGATCTTGAGATTCAGTAGAAAGGGCAAGCTAAGTCCGCGGGTTATTGGGCCTTATAGGATTCTCAAGCGGATTAGGCCAGTAGCATATCAGTTGGAGTTGCCACCAGAGTTGGATCGTATCCATGACATTTTTCATGTGTCTATGCTAAGACGGTATCGGTCGGACCCTTCGTATATTGTACCAGTAGAGGAGATTGTAGTAAATACCGATTTGACCTTCGAGGAAGAACCTGTGGAGATCTTAGATCATGAAGTCAAAGTCTTAAGGAGGAAGTCTGTTCCATTAGTAAAGGTGCTATGGCGTAATCATGGTAGAGAAAAAGCTACTTGGGAGCCAGAGGAGACTATGCATCAACAATACCCTCAGTTATTTGGATCAGGTAAATTTCGAGGCCGAAATTTCCTTCAGGGGGTAGAGTTGTAACGCCCTAATTTTTGGGATTTTTTGGGTTTTGTGAATTTTAGTGAAATTTTAAATTTTTGGTGTTCTGAAGGTTGAAAATGTATGTACATGTGTTAGTGGGCCTTTAGAAGGCCCAAGCTTAAGTTAAAACCCGGTAAAATATTAAGTTGGATTTTCAAGTGAAAGGGGACTTGGTTAAGTGGGCCTTTAAGAAAAACCATGTAAAATATGTCACAAAGGGAGCCTTGGTAGAGTGGCAAGGTAGCGCACTAAGCTTCTAAAAAAGTGACACCTAAGTGGGTATTCAAGGACAAGGGTTCGAGTTGCAAGGTAAGCGTAGTGTTCTTTTTAATTTTTAAGCATGTGCCGGGCATGTGACTAATTTAAGTTGGAATTTTGGCAAGGGCTTTTAGGGACTTGGGCCGATTACTCAAGTGTGATATTAGGGTTAGATCTTTTTCTATTTTCTGTCATAAGAATTAGGGTTAGCCACCTTAGGAATTATTTCTCTCTTCTACTGTCAGAAAGGCCGAAATTTGCCTCCCTAGGATTCTCATAGCCGAATTCTTTCTTTCCACCTCTACCATTACTTTTCTTCACTTTTCTTCTTCCTCTTTGATTCATTCCTTAGCCGAAACCCCCTCATCCCCTCATTCATCTTCTCTTTTGATCACACCCTCCATAAAATCACCATAATCAATTTCCTTAAAAAGCCGAAATCCCGAAAAGAACTCACCTTTGTGCCGAATTTCCTAAGCCAAGATTCCTCAATTTTCTTTCATTCTTTTGGCCAAATCTCACTCCTTCTACACTCTAAATCCCTGTCGACAACACCTATACTAAACTCCCCACACCGAATCATCTTCTTCCTTACCTTTCTAAAAGCCGAAATCACCATTAGTTTAGGGAGATAGCCGAAAATTTCAGATCTCAGAGATAAGGGTTCCACTAACATTTAAGGGTTAGATCTACTTCAGATCTGAGTTAGAGGCAAGGTAAAAACAGTGGTAAGTGGTTATCAACTCAGATCTATAAGATATTTCATACTTTCGAAAAGCCGAAAGTCCCTAAAGTTAGGGAGGTTGTCGATCTAGCCTATTAGTGATTTAAAGTAGTATTTTGGTTCTTTTTGGGTGTTAGTTAGCAAGGAAGGTGATCAAGCAAGGAGTGGAAGGCATCGGTATCATCAGATCTAGATCTAGTGCATCTAAATCGACAGAGGTATGTTTTCATGGCCATTAAGGGTGTGGCCGAATGTGGTAAGGGATTTTGGTTGTAGTTTTTCATAGATCTACTAATTAATCACTTAGATAATGGATTGTAGAACGGACGCATAGGAAATCTCGTCAGTGGAACTGCAAAACAGGTGTGTGTTTCGAACACCCCTCAATGCTCAAATTGGTAAAAGCCGAAAAGCTAAAATGCCAAAGTTCTGGCATTTCAAGAGCTTGTGAGCGTGCGAACGCTCTCAAGTTGGTAGGAGAAGGTTGGTTGTGGAATCGGCACTGTCAAGCGGGCTGTCCGCGAAATTTTGGGCGCTACGGTAAGTTGGGCCTCGGTGGGCCGAATATGGGCCCAATGGGCAATTTGGGCCCATTTGGGTAAAAATAAGTTTAAAGGCAATAATATGGATTACAGGCATAAAAACTGTTAAAACAAGATAATGGATTGGAAATTAAGGCTTAAATGGGCCTAATGGGCTAAAATGGCATGGTAGAGCCCATTAGGGGTTTTAGGGGCTAAGGACTAAAACTGATAAACTAAATTAAATGAGTTTCTGTAACAACCACTGTAATAGTAGAGGCTGTAATAATAATAAGAACTGTAATAAGAGAACAAAATTACTGAAATACCCTTAGGGTGAGAAATTACTTATTTACCCCTAAGTATAAAATTACCATTATACCCCTAGGGCTAAAATCGACTGTACTGCTTGATATGACTGTTACTATTACTGCATACCATGATATGTATCTGTTGCATGGGTTGGGTTTTATATTGGAGGAAGTGTGAGTGGCACTGCCACGTTACTGAAAGGGGCTTTGCCTCGTATACTGTTTATCTGAGCAGCCATGCTGCGACTGTGGTGTGTGAGCTGGGTGGGTCTAGTTATTCCCCACATGGTGTGTTGGCTGGTACGGGTGGTGTGTAGCGGTTGGTGGGTTGAGTAGTCTCCCCAATTGGGTTGCATTCATACTGTTATACTGTACTGTACTGTTATGGGCCTATTGGCCAAACTGTTATCTGAATAGGGCTTCGGCCCAGTATCTGTTATAGGGCTTTGGCCCAGTATCTGTAATCTGGATAGGGCTTCGGCCCAATATCTGACTGAGACTGGTTAGGGCTCAGGCCCAGTAGGCTCGAGCTGGTGTGGGCTTTGGATGGGTTCTGCACACACTGAGTTTTCCCAAACTCACCCTTCTCTTTCCATCCTCGTAGGTGAGCCCTAGATCGTGACTTGGTTGCTGGGAGGGATTCAGAGTGGCCGCGAGGACTGAGCACAGTTTAAAATAAGTTTTACTACTTTATTTTTCTAATTATCGGTTTCTACTTTGAAATTTGTTTATGGGTTGTAATAAGGCCACTATGACTGTTTTTATTTGGGATTTTCAACTGTTTTATTTCAACCACAACTACACACCGTTTTCGAAAATTTAACAAATGTTTTCCTAACCAACCTGACAATACAAATGGCTAACTAGGATAATAAGGTTAAAATGAATCGCTTATCAAATGGAATAGAGATTAAGTTAAATAATTATTAAAACGGGAATTTCCAAAAATCAAGCATTGCTTTTCAAAACTCACCATCGGGCTTAGTAAATAGGGCGGCGTAGGATAGTCTAGGTGATGTAGCACACCGGACATGGCCATAACGTCTGGGCCGGGTTCGGGGTGTTATATTAAAGACCCTAAATTTTTGGGGAGTTACAAACCACTTCAGCCAAAACAAGCACAATATACTAATTCATAATCAACTACATTTCATACCAATTTGCATCAGCCAATATGTACCAATTGAACCAATTCCATGCCTATTTCAACCTACTAGTTCAATCCCGATAAAACCTATCAAATAACCATATTCAAACATCACATATAACATGTACCATTTATTCAAAATATCATTTAAAGAGCATAACATATAATGTATTTATAGCGAACTAACCACTTCCATTTCAAGCCATGTCTCATAGCTCGAACAAGTATCCCAAACATACCACATTCATTAACACATAAATAACCATAACATTAACTTATAAACTAGCCTATAGATGCCATATTTACGACATTACAAAGATTCAAATGTACCAAAAACATATTGGGATAGTGTGATGACAATCTCTGACTTTGTCTAGAATCGAGCTAGCTTCCGAATCTATAAAACACGAAAAAATAAACAGAGTAAGCTTTAAAAGCCTAGTAAGCCCATATAATATCGAATTTCACTTACTGAATCAACTTATAAATGCATAAACAATGTAACCTAACCAAGTCATATGTCCTCAATGCCTATTCATTCATCATACACATGTTAGTCAGATAACAACCATGTATTCATCCATTTCAAAGATGAATCAAATATATAATATCCATGTAATTATACTTCATGTATTAATTTATTCATTTATCAATTAATCATATAGCATATAATCATATAACCATGTAACCATTATTCTATACACATCATATATCTCATAAACATATAAATCATATCACATATATCTTGCAATCATATACTTGTAACAAGTAATTCATGTAACTTGTACCTCATTTAACATATAATTCTATATGAATCATGTAACATATATATCACTTATAACATGTATTTCATATATACATGTCAGTAATTTCCTGTTGAACTTTTGAGAACATCGAGGGATACTCAGGTGATACACACACAGTGTATATATGTAAACCTGTAAATCCGTCAATTAGTCATATATGCTCTTTCGAGCCATGTACTGTATGCTCCTCCTGAGCTGGTAATGGTAAGCCTAAAGGCTGAACATGTAAGCTCATGAGCTATGGTGAGTTGGCAACAAATGCAGGAGCTCAACCAACCTGTAGCCCTAGTGACATGTCACTTGTATCCTACGACTTTCTACGGTTCAAACGGGACTCGGTACTTAATTAGAACATGTAAATAGGCATTTCAATCCATTGTTTCATATATACATTCATAAAATATGCAATTCCATTATTTCAATTATAAGCATTCAATTATAATGAGACGAACTTACCTCGATTTAGCTCGTATACTCGATATCTACTCGTCCACCTTTCGTTTTCCCTGATCAAGTTCCAGGATTTGCTTATCTTGATCTATATTAATTCAAATTTAACTCAATTATTCACTAACACATTCAACTTAGTCTAAACACATGTATTTTAGCCATTTTGCAAAATAACCCTTGTGTTTTACATTTTGTCAATATAGTCTCTAATTCATAAAATGATAAATTCACACAATTAAACCAAAACCTATGGTAGCCGATTATTCTAATATCTCATACAAGCCCATTTTTTTCATTTAATCACATTTCTGACCACAAAATTTCTACCCTTTTCAATTTAATCCAAAATACTCAATTTTGGAAAACCCATATTTTAGAACAAAGAGCAAACTTTCGGTGAGCTCTTACTAATTTTTCTCAATTTTTAGCTGAAAAAACAACTAAAGTTAATAAAGCCCATCATCTTTTATTAAAATATGTTTTATTTAGAGATTGGGACGAATGCTATTTTGAATATATGGATATTAAAGAAATAAATAATTTTCTTGATATATTTCAATATTTTATTGATAATGGGATAAGCAGTCCTATTATAAATAAAATGTTTAGACGATGTTTATTTAATAAAGCAAGGAAAATTTTACCTGTAGAAATTTTTACAAAAATAAACTGTATAATTTGCATCCAGCAAATTCAATTTAGAAAAACTTTTTCTAAATATTTTCTACAAGCCTATGTTTTTACGAATCATCTAGGAGAAAAATTTCCTACTATAAAATTTAGGCTTAATCACGAACCATCTGATATAACCAATATTGAATGGGGATTTGTTAAAGAAATAACAGTCCAAAATCTTTCTTTTGATTTATTAAAGGATTTTCCTGCTATCGTAAAATCACGATTAGCAAGTTTTCCAAATATGGATTTCTTTTACTATTTTTATATAGAAATTAGTAGTCTTATTGGTATAAGACATATTAAGATAACAGACAGTTTTAGGTACCAAAGATAAATAATATGGAAGAAGTGGATTGTTTATACAAAGATAAAACTTGTAATCATACTATGCATATTGAACCTAAAAATGAAAACAATATTTTGGCTCTTAGCAAAGGTATCAATAGTTTGGTGGATATAACTTCTGTATATTTTAATAAGTTATATAATAAGGTTAATAATATTGAAAGTAAAGTTGATAATATGAGTAAGGTAACCGAATTTGACTTGAACAACGAGTCTAAAGAACTTTTATCAGATATTAATAATAAATTAGATAGTGTTCTTACTAATAAAAGTGAAGAACAAGAAATGGATTTAGGTCCATTATACTATGGTAATAGTAATTTTATTTTAGCTTTATCTGAGGAAGTCCAAACTTCTTCGGATGAGTCAGATACTAATAATAGTATTAAAAAAGAAAAACAAAAAAGAGAATATTCAAAACAACAAAAATATGATTTTCACTGTTATAAAGAACTAATAGAACATTGGAAAGATAAATTTTCCACTACTAATGATAAGTATGAAAGGGTAGAATATTTAAAGTTAATAGAAGAGCTTTATGAAAATCATAAAGGTGTATTTAAAATATTTAATTATCATTATATGTTAAATAATGATATTACAGATAGTAGTAGTAGTTCTAGTGATGATACTAAATCAGATTATAATAATTCTAAAATTTCGGAAGAAATTAATGCTACTAGTTATAATTCTGACGAAGAAAACACTTCAACAGAAGAAAATATAGAAATACCGGAACCTATGGATACTGACAACACAGATCCTTATATTCCGAAAGCTAAAGAAAAGAATAAAAAAGATCCTAAAATATTTAAAAGAGAAGATATATTAATATTGAATCATAAACATGATATATTAAATAAAAATTCTAGAAATATTAGAATAGAAGATATACAAACTTCGGTACAAGATATTAAAAATTGTATATATATTGAAATAAAAATTAAGGATAAAATTCCTTTACATGCTTTAATAGATACAAGTGCTACAACAAGTAGTTGTAAGATGAATGCTATTCCCAGAGAATATTGGAAACCTGTAAAAATACCAATAAAGGTTAGTGGTATAGATAGTAATAAAACTTTAGTATATTATAGGGCTAGGAATATACCAATTTACATAAATAATGTAAAACTTGTAATTCCTAAAATACTATGCTTTCCTGAAATGAAAGGAGATATATTATTAGGTAATGATTTTATAAAACAATATTTACCATTTTCTATTTATAAAAAATCAATTATATTGTTTATAGAAAAGACTTCTATAGAAATACCAATTCTTAAAAATCCTAATTTTATTTGCTGATTTTCTTAGCAGGCCTTATGGATAGAGGAAAAAAACCTCTAATGGGAGAATGGAATACAGTCCATGAAAAACCCAACAAAGGGAAGTTAATAAAATCCAACCAAGGATTTGTTCCCATGCCTACACAAGTACCATTTTATCCTAACCAAGGATATTATGTACCATATCCAATGGTAAAATCACCAATTGGATCTCAGTTCTCATTGACACCAATCCCGGTAAGTCAATCACAATGGTCTCAAGACCCTAATTCGGCATTTCAAGCCAGTTATACTGAAGTTATTCAAGGAGCAGAAAACTTTTTATCACAGCAGTCGCTCTCTGAGATAAATGATTTTTATAATCCAGGATTACCACTGGAATATTATAATTATATTAACAAAATATGGAAAACCCATATTTTACAACAAAGAGCAAACTTTCGGTGAGCTCTTACTAATTTTTCTCAATTTTTAGTTGAAAAAACAACTAAAGTTAATAAAGCCCATGATCTTTTATTAAAATCTGTTTTATTTAGAGATTGGGACGAATGCTATATTGAATATATGGATATTAAAGAAATAAATAATTTTCTTGATATATTTCAATATTTTATTGATAATGGGATAAGCAGTCCTATTGTAAATAAAATGTTTAGACGATGTTTATTTAATAAAGCAAGAAGAATTTTACCTGTAGAAATTTTTACAAAAATAAACTGTATAATTTGCAACCAGCAAATTCAATTTAGAAAAACTTTTTCTGAATATTTTCTACAAGCCTATCATTTTACGAATCATCTAGGAGAAAAATTTCCTACTATAAAATTTAAGCTTAATCATGAACCATTTGATATAACCAGTATTGAATGGGGATTTGTTAAAGAAATAACAGTCCAAAATCTTTCTTTTGATTTATTAAAGGATTTTCCTGCTATCGTAAAATCACGATTAGCAAGTTTTCCAAATATGGATTTCTTTTACTATTTTCATATAGAAATTAGTAGTCTTATTGGTATAGCTAAACATGAAAAATTTTATCAGCCATATCAAATTTGGTTCATTAAAACGATGTTTGGAGGAACAAACCTCTCATTGGTAAACGAAGACAAAGATCACTTGTCAAAAACCATTGACATGTGTTATAATAATTTTTCTCATTATCAAGTCCAAGCTGGAATTGATTTAATGTTAAAGGCCTAGTATCTACTTCAACACAACACTTATGTCCTTTGGACGGACGAAAGAAGAATACTGGCATAAAATTCAGAACGACCTCATCAAGAACGTGATGAAGAATCCATACAGCTACTAAAAAAGATTGCTGAGATGGAAATTGATGATTATCCATTGACGATGGAAATCAAAGACACGTGGGAAAGTTGGAATTCACTAGCAATCTCACCAGATTCATTAAACCTGGACGAAATAGAGGAAATGAATCTAACAAATATCCAAGAAGGATAAAAACGTGACAAGACACGTGCAAAAATGTCATCCACAAAAGGAGCATTTGATTTTAATGGCAACCTGCCGAAAAGGAAAATATCATCATAAGGCAAGAAAGATGATGGAAGCCATGATGCAAAGATGATGGAAGCAACCATTAATGCATGGATACGTGGAAACAACCACCTAGAAAACGACAAAAATAAAGAGACTACGTGGAAGCAACCATCAAGTCAACAATTATTACGTCCTTATCAGGATATTATTCGAATTTGAAATGTAAATGAATGAGAGTTCAATTTTACACTATAAATACGCATTGTTGTAGCCTAAACAAGGCATCGGTTCCTTAAATACTCTCTTTGTAATAGTTTCCTAGAATAGCTTTCTTTCAATAAGCCTTTTGTAAAAATTTCCTTTACTAAATAATAAAATCTCTTTGTATAATATCTTCCGCTGTCTTGAGCCACCATACTCCCCCGTAATTGGTATCAGAGGGCCGGAGTAACGATACTTGGAAGCAAAATATCGTAGTAATATTGTGAGTTTCTATCTTTTGTTCACAATTCTGTTTATTTTGTAGTTATTTATCTTAAAACCCATATATCTGTCGTTGTGTCTTTGTTTGCCTGTTAAAGTCCAGGGAGGACGTGTTTAAGGCCTTTGTTAAAGACATATTAAGATAACAGACGGTTTTAGGTACCAAAGATAAATAATATGGAAGAAATGGATTGTTTATACAATGATAAAACTTGTAATCATACTATGCATATTGAACCTAAAAATGAAAACAATATTTTGGTTCTTAGTAAAGGTATCAATAGTTTGGTGGATATAACTTCCGTATATTTTAATAAGTTATATAATAAGGTTAATAATATTGAAAGTAAAGTTGATAATATGAGTAAGGTAACCGAATTAGACTTGAACAACGAGTCTAAAGAACTTTTATCAGATATTAATAATAAATTAGATAGTGTTCTTACTAATAAAAGTGAAGAACAAGAAATGGATTTAGGTCCATTATACTATGGTAATAGTAATGTTATTTTAGCTTTATCTGAGGAAGACCAAACTTCTTTAGACGAGTCAGATACTAATAATAGTATTAAAAAAGAAAAACAAAAAAAAGAATATTCAAAACAACAAAAATATGATTTTCAGTGTTATAAAGAACTAATAGAACATTGGAAAGATAAATTTTCCACTGCAAATGGTAAGTATGAAAGGGTAGAATATTTAAAGTTAATAGAAGAGCTTTATGAAAAACATAAAGGTCTGTTTAAAATATTTAATTATCATTATATGTTAAATAATGATATTACAGATGGTAGTAGCAGTTCTAATGATGATACTAAATCAGATGATAATAATTCTATAATTTCGGAAAAAATTAATGCTACTAGTTATAATTCTGACGAAGAAAACACTTCAACAGAAGAAAATATAAAAATACCGGAACCTATGGATACTGACAACACAGATCCTTATATTCCGAAACCTAAAGAAAAGGATAAAAAGGATCTTTATGGAAAAAGAAAAATAGAATCAGATATTCAAAAAGATGATTATTTGAGATCTTTTAATAAGGATAATGAGCTAGTCGAAGAAACAACTAGAATATTTGAAACCATAGCTACTAATGATGTAAAACCTGAAAACCCAGGAGAATCATCTAGTCAACCTATACCGTATAGGATTGATGACTTAAATAAAAGAAATGTTGCTCAGGGTGGTATATATTTAGATTTAACCAAAATACCTTTGTCAGACTATGAAAAAACAATAGATGACTGGGTACAATCAATGACTATTGTTGTTAATAATAATAGCAATAGTTGGACAAAAGAAAAATTTTTAAATTATTTTGTAGGAACTTTCCAGGGAGATGTTTTGCAATTTCTCCGTCAGTGGGAAGAATCAGAAAAAGGTAAACAACAAAAGGAACAACTTATTAATCAAATAGGTACTCCTAAAGAATTACTAAAAGGTTTAACTTGAATTCTAAAAATAGAATTCTAAAAATAGAATTTTGTGGTTATACTGATAAAAAAGATCAAGATGGCCAATCTAGTTATCTTTTATCAAAAATAAAATTATGTGATATCAGATACTTAGAAGAATTTTCTAAAAAATTTCTTCACGAATATCAAAAGTTAAAAAATAGTAATATAGAATTTTGGAAAAACCAATATTTCCATAAGTTACCCCCACCATAGGATGAAATTTGTATAAATAAATATGCTTCTTATTTAGATAAACACAGTAAAGCAACTGGTTTAGATAAAGAAAATATAGATAGTATAGGAAATAGAATTAATTTTGCTAGAGAAAGAATTACTTTACATTGTTTACAGAGTAAAGCTGCTAAACAAGTTAAGAATGAATTAAGTCATAGATATTGTACAAAATTATTGGAAGGTGAATGGGAGTTTGGTTGTAAACCCATACAACCTAAGACTTATAAAAATTTTAAAAATAAAAAATATAAGATGGTAAAATGGAAACCAGGAAATAAAAAATATACTGGTAATAATAATAATAATAATAATAACAAAAAGAAAAAATTTGTAAGAAGAAAGACTTTTAAAAAACCTATAAAATAAATTTGTAAATGTTTTATATGTGATGAAGAATGTCATATAGCTACATATTGTCCTAATAAAGGGAAAAATGCTAGAAAAATGATTAAAAATTCTGAAGAACAAGATTTAGAAATATGTTTTAGTGAGGAAATAAATCCTACAGAAATATTATATGAATTAATATCAGAAACGGATTTTGATACTAATAATGAGGAATATATCTTTATGTTAGGACATAAAAATCAGCTAGAAGAAATTCCTAAGACTGAACAATAGGATATAAAATTAGGAAATCTAATTAGTGAGGAAAAAGATTTCTCAGAAGAAATGATAGAAAAGATAACTAAAAATCATATTTCTAAAGAAGAAATATATAAAATATCTAAGTTTAAAATATGGTCACAAAGACATATTGAAAAGATTAGCGGTAATACAGTCGCTAAGGATACTAAAGGAGGATTAACTGAAATCCCTTTATTTACTAAAGAAAAAATTAAGAGGAATAGAAAGAAATATCCTCAGGTTAGATATATACATTTAGGTATAATTATGATCACGATTAGAGCTTTATTTAGGAGAGGTCATGATGTACCTATAATAGCAGTTTTATTAGATAAAAGATTTGAAAATCCAATAAAAGCACTTATTGGAGGAATTCAATCAAATTTATATAATAGGGTAATAGGATTTAAGGTAAAACCAAATTACTTTATATCCATTGCGGACCCTCCAATAGAAGAGTGTCTATGTTTAAGAATTCAGACAAAAAATTTTGATATTAAGGATTTAGCAGAAGATCTTGCAATAAGCTGGACTGCTATTAATGAATATACTAATACTGCAGAGGTAGAAATAAAAGAAGTAAATAATAAAATTATTGAACTTTTTGAATCTAATAAAATTACTACTGAAATACAGCCTAAATTATTACACTTAAAAGATCTTTCTATTCCAAAAGACTGGATAATAGGAGATATAAATAATGCAAGTACTTCAAAACCAATGAGTACTATTGAATATATGGCATCAGGCGATAAATTATATTTTAAAAATAATCTGTTAACAAATACAGATGATAATCTAGTTCTACCTTCAACTTCTCAAATAGAGGAAGAAGAGGATAATAAAAGTACAACATTCTCTACACCGATAGGTATGAAAACAGTTCATATCCCTATCTTTCCTACCGAACCTAGTAGAAATTCTAGAAATACTAGAATAGAAGATATACAAACTTCTGTACAAGATATTAAAAATTGTATATATATTGAAATAAAAATTAAGGATAAAATTCCTTTACATGCTTTAATAGATACAGGTGCTACAACAAGTAGTTGTAAGATGAATGCTATTCCCAGAGAATATTGAAAACCTATAAAAAGACCAATAAAGGTTAGTGGTATAGATAGTAATAAAACTTTAGTATATTATAAGGCTAGGGATATACCAATTTACATAAATAATGTAAAACTTGTAATTCCTAAAATACTATGCTTTCCTGAAATGAAAGGAGATATATTATTAGGTAATGATTTTATAAAACAATGTTTACCATTTTCTATTTATAAAAAATCAATTATATTGTCTATAGAAAAGACTTCTATAGAAATAGCAATTGTTAAACATCCTAATTTTATCTGCTGATTTTCTTAGCAGGCCTTATGGATAGAGGTAAAAAACCTCTAATGGGAGAATGGAATACAGTCCATAAAAAACCCAACAAAGGGAAGTTAATAAAATCCAACCAAGGATTTGTTCCCATGCCTACACAAGTACCATTTTATCCTAACCAAGGATATTATGTACCATATCCAATGGTAAAATCACCAATTGGATCTCAGTTCTCATTGACACCAAACTCGGTAAGTCAATCACAATGGTCTCAAGACCCTAATTCAGCATTTCAAGCCAGTTATGCTGAAGTTATTCAAGGAGCAGAAAACTTTTTATCACAGCAATCCTCTCTGAGATAAATGATTTTTATAATCTAAGATTACCACTGGAATATTATAATTATATTAACAAAATATGGAAAACCCATATTTTAGAACAAAGAGCAAACTTTCGGTGAGCTCTTACTAATTTTTCTCAATTTTTAGTTGAAAAAACAACTAAAGTTAATAAAGCCCATGATCTTTTATTAAAATCTGTTTTATTTAGAGATTGGGACGAATGCTATATTGAATATATGGATATTAAAGAAATAAATAATTTTCTTGATATATTTCAATATTTTATTGATAATGGGATAAACAGTCCTATTATAAATAAAATGTTTAGACGATGTTTATTTAATAAAGCAAGAAGAATTTTACCTGTAGAAATTTTTACAAAAATAAACTGTATAATTTGCAACCAGCAAATTCAATTTAGAAAAACTTTTTCTGAATATTTTCTACAAGCCTATGTTTTTACGAATCATCTAGGAGAAAAATTTCCTACTATAAAATTTAGGCTTAATCATGAACCATTTGATATAACCAGTATTGAATGCGGATTTGTTAAAGAAATAACAGTCCAAAATCTTTCTTTTGATTTATTAAAGGATTTTCCTGCCATCGTAAAATCACGATTAGCAAGTTTTCCAAATATGGATTTCTTTTACTATTTTCATATAGAAAATAGTAGTTTTATTGGTATAGCTGAACATGAAAAATTTTATCAGCCATATCAATTTTGGGTCATTAAAACGATGTTTGGAGGAACAAACCTCTCATTGGTAAACGAAGACAAAGATCACTTGTCAAAAACCATTGACATGTGTTATAATAATTTTTCTCATTATCAAGTCCAAGCTGGAATTAATTTAATGTTAAAGGCCCAGTATCTACTTCAACACAACACTTATGTCCTTTGGATGGATGGAAGAAGAATACTGGCATACAATTCAGAACGACCTCATCAAGAACGTGATGAAGAATCCATACAGCTACTAAAAAAGATTGCTGAGATGGAAATTGATGATTATCCATTGACGATGGAAATCAAAGACACGTGGGAAAGTTGGAATTCACTAGCAATCTCACCAGATTCATTACACCTGGACGAAATAGAGGAAATGAATCTAACAAATATCCAAGAAGCATAAAAACGTGACAAGACACGTGCAAAAATGTCATCCACAAAAGGAACATTTCATTTTAATGGAAACCTGCCAAAAAGGAAAATATCATCATAAGACAAGAAAGATGATGGAAGCCATGATGCAAAGATGATGGAAGCAACCATTAATGCATGGATACGTGGAAACAACCACCTAGAAAACGACAAAAATAAAGAGACTACGTGGAAGCAACCATCAAGTCAACAATTATTACGTCCTTATCAGGATATTATTCGAATTTGAAATGTAAATGAATGAGAGTTCAATTTTACACTATAAATAAGCATTGTTGTAGCCTAAACAAGGCATCGATTCCTTAAATACTCTCTTTGTAATAGTTTCCTAGAATAGCTTTCTCTCAATAAGCCTTTTGTAAAAATTTCCTTTACTAAATAATAAAACAGATTTCTAAATCATGGGCGAGACCTTTAGTCCGGGTAAATATTTTGCTTTAGCCAACAGATTCTTAAACATGGATATAGATCCAGCATGAAGCCTACGTGTCTTTGAACTCGAATAAAATCTCAGCACAAAGCGAGCGGGTCTTAACCTGGACACAATCTCGACACAAACCAGCGGGTCTTAACCCGGACACAATCTCCACACAAGCCAGCGGGTCTTAACCCGGACACAATCTCCACACGAAGCCAGCAGGTCTTAAGCCGGACACAATCTCCACACAAGCCAGCGGGTCTTAACCCGGACACAATTCCAATTTCATGTATATTTAATCACATGGTACAACATTTCACATAGATCATCACATTTGTAATTCATTTGCCTCATTCGTATATAAACACATAACATGCACCTTAACTTTATGTCGTAAATATCATTCGACTCTAATACATGTATACATCTTTTACTAAACTTCTGGCTCAATAAGCAAACACACATAATCATACATCCTTATCACTTTCTTAGTTTATTTCTCTAATAGCCATTCGGCTACATACCATGTGTAAGATTCATTTCTCAAATAACCTTATTAAAGTAAGGACAATAGGACGTAATTCATCTATCATACATATATCATGTCATCTTAAATTATAAACTAGGTTTGATTACTCAAAACTTACCTCGGTATATTCGTACGGTTGTAGATCGGCTACTCTATTACTTTCTCTTTTCCCCTATCCGACTTTGATCCTCTTTGCTCTTAAGCTTAATTAAAACAAATAGGTTTGTTTAATTATTTAACCAAGATGATTTAATTATTAATCACATTCGGTAAGGTTTTATAATCATATAAATTTTTAAGCATTATAATATACCACCTAACATATAATTTATCACCACCTCTTAATGGCCGAATATCATGAAGCATGTAACACCCCAAACCCGGTCTAGACTTATGACCGGATCTGATGTGTCACATGAACCTATAACTAAGCTTACGACCTTTCGCTTGTTGTGACTTAGGTGATATTTCTAGTAAAACAGCAAGATTGTGACAAATCATTTTGATAAGCCTTTAGGTTATCCATATTTGATATTTGTTGAGTTTTAAGAACCTTTTTAGGTGTTTGAAAAACCCGCGCAGCCTATAACTAGCAGTTTCGATAAAAATATGAATTAAACCATAAAAGAAAATAAAACCAATAAAGAAATTTCAATAGCGGCCTTATTACAGAAAAAACCCAAAATAGAATAATTAAATACTTAAAATGAATAGAAAACTGAATTTGCAGATGCTGTGGCCACTCCGAATCTCTCCCAGCTCCAAGCCCACTATGGTTGAGGGTTACCTGCAGAGATGAAATTAAAGGGGTGAGTTTGACAACTCAATGTATGACATAATCTCAACCATAGGCCAAAACAGATCAAGCCTCAGAATCAGATTAATTGGGCCTTGGCCCATTACAGAAATCAGACTAAGCCCATAGGCCCATAACAGATACAGATCAGATATAATATGCAAATAGAAAGCCCAACCCAGATCCATCCATAACACCCCCGTACCAGCCTTACACCATGTGGGGAGACTGCTCGACCCACCCAACCGCTACACACCACAGAAATTTGCAGCGAGGCTGCCAGATATTGTGACGAGGTTACCAGATACAGATATTGTGGCGAGGCCACCAGAATAGATATATACGTGGCGATGCCACCAGATTGCAGCGAGGCTGCCAGAACAGATATATATGCGGCGAGGCCACCAGATTGCAGCGAGGCTGCCAGAACGCTTCCTCCATCATAAACACCCTTACCCCATGCAACAGATATATACATACTAGCATACAACATATAGCATCTCATGCATCAGACATATTCATATTAAATGGTAACTCACGCAGATACATAAAATTATACATTTCACACAGAATTGACCCTAGGGGTATAATAGTCTTTTTACGCGTAGGGGTATTTTGGTAATTTTCCACATTCAGGGGTATTTTTAGTCCTTTCCCAAATTTTTAGAGATTTTATGCATGTTCAATTGGTTATCAGTCCATAGATATCGACAGAAGTCCATTTTAAGCTTAATTTCCAATTTTGCCCTTTTTAGCCTAAAACCCCTAATGGGCCCTACTGTGTCCACTAGTGTCTTAAGCCCATTAAGTCCAATTTTTAGGTTCAGATTACCAATTTAACCATATTATTAATAACCACGTTACCAGAAAGCCTTTAACAGTCATTTTACCGACTTGGGCTCGGAAGCCCATTGGGCCCATCTTTGGCCCATCGAAGCCCATCTTACCGAAATGCTCGAAATTGCACCTTCTACAATTTCGTCCTCGTCAATTCCTAGTTTGACCATATTAGAGTATTTGGTTACTCTGAGATCCTTCTAAGACTGATTTTCAGTCACTTTCGATCGGTCACGTTAGAACAGTTTTCGGTCATTACGGCCTTTGCCGTCCTAGTCTATGATGGAGATACGTTACACACCTGTTAACTGTCGAAGCGTTGACGAAACCCACGTAGAGAGAGCCTACAATTGAACACTAACTTTTAGTATAATATTTGATAACCAAAGAGCCATAAACCCATACCAAAATCGGCCTACATAGCCTAAGACCCTAAAGTCCCTACCTTCTGCTGAATATGGACTAGATCCCGCTGTCCTCCTGCGATTGGCCTTCTGAATCCTTAGTTGCACAACCCCTTGATCACACTAACGTAAGCAAAACAAGAGAAAGAGGCCAACAAGCCCTTAGTCACTAACGTTAGCCTCCCCTTGAAAGGGTTTTGGCTTCTTGCCTTAAATAAACATAAACGAATGTACACAAGGTCTCGAGCACTTACCAACACTTCTCCTCGAAGAAGACGTCTCTACGCATCCACTAATTTAAATCTATACTAGATCCAACTCTAACAACTACAAGAATGTCTCCAAATAGATTCGGCTTCTAGATCCTCTTCTAGGTACCCTTGTTGACACAACATTGAGTTGGAAACGTGATTCGATGGCTTAAATAATGGGTATTAAGAGGTTCGGCTTACTAGATAATTAAGGAGAAGAAGAAGTGATAGATTTCGGTCAATAGGTAAACAAAGGAGTATGGTTTCGGTCACATAAAGTATTCGGCCATGGTGGGGTTTTGATCAAATGATCATTCAGCTTAATGAGGGATTTGGGCAAAAAGGTGGTCGACAGTGGCTTGTAGAAGAAGAGAATAATTCGGCTTAGAAAGCAAAATGAGTAGAAGAAGAGAATGGGTGAAGAGGAAAGCAGAAGAGTGCTTTTGGTTACTAGAGAGAATTCGGCAGTGGAGTTTTAGAGGGGTAAGTGATTCGGCTATTAGGTTTGATAGGGAGAACAAAGTGGCAAAAAGATACCTAATAGGCTATGCAAAAATTGACAAAAGAGGGAAACTTACTCACTTAGGGAAATCGGCACAAAATCATAAAAGACTCTAAGGAAATTCGGCACCACTAACACCTAGTTGCCGAAAATGCATTACAAGGAAACCCTTGGCCGGCCACCTCCTTTCAAAATTCAAACTCACCTAAAAATCCTCCTCAACAAGCTCCCCTTATCACTCCACAAAATCCTCTCATGACTGATTCAAACACTCCTCAACAGAGTTCAACTCTACTTCAAACTCTTGCCAGATCAAGCACAAAAATTAAACACTACACATGCTCACTCTAGGACTTGAACCTTGGACCTCCAAGCTCACTTAGGCGCCACTTTTTAAGGAGCCTAGTGGTGTCTCCCTTGCCACTTTACCAAGACTTGTTTTGTGCTATATTTCGCACACAATTCCTTAAGACCCTTACCTCCAATGGTCCCCTATCTCCTAAGTCAAAAATCCAAAATTTTGCTGAGCTTCTAACCCATACCTGGGCCTTCCATAGGCCTATTAACACACTCCAAACATGCATTACACACCCACATACTAGAATTTAAACATTTTACTAGGTAGAGGACAATCTAAGAGAAACCCAAAAATTTGGGCGTTACAACTCTACCCTCATTAAAGAAATTTCGTCCTCGAAATTTACCTGATCTAAACAAATGAGGATATTGCTGACGTATTGCCTCCTCTGGTTCCCAAGTAGCTTCCTCTCTGCCATGATTACGCCAAAGTACCTTTACTAAGGGAACTGATTTTCTTCTTAGAACCTTTACGTCTCGATCTAGAATCTGCACAGGCTCTTCCTCGAAAGTCAAATCAGCTGTACTTCCACTTCTGCAACTGGCAGGATATGGGTAGGGCCAGAACGATATCGTCTTAGCATGGATACGTGAAACACATCATGAATTCTATTTAATTCTGGAGGTAATTCCAACTGATAGGCCACTGGACCTACTCGCTTAAGAACCCGATAAGGCCCAATGAACCGCGAACTTAGCTTGCCTTTCTTACCAAATCTTAGTATCTTCTTCCAAGGTGAAACTTTTAAGAAGACCATGTCACCTACTGAATACTCAATCTCCTTACGCTTCAAATCCGCGTAAGACTTCTGTCGATCAGATGCCTCTTTTAACCGATCCCTTATTATTTTGACCTTCTTTTCAGTCTCTGCTACCAACTCAGGTCCAAGAACTTACCGCTCGCCCAACTCGGTCCAACAACTAGGTGAACGACACTTACGCCCATACAGTGCCTCATAAGGTGCCATACGGATGCTAGCCTGATAACTGTTATTATACGCAAATTTTGCCAACGGTAGGTAATCCTCCTAACTGCCTCGAAAGTTCATAACACATCCCCTTAACATATCTTCTAGAATCTGAATAACCCTTTCCGACTGACCATCAGTCTGAGGATGAAAAGCTGTGCTAAAGTTCAGTCGCGTTCCCAACGCCTCATGCAACTTTTGCCAAAACCGAGATGTGAATCTAGGATCCTGATTAGAAATGATAGACACTGGCACCCCATGCAGTCGTACAATCTCTGCTACATATAATTTGGCTAACTTCTGAAGGGGATAATCAGTACGTACAGGGATGAAATGAGCAGATTTAGTCAACCTATCCACAATCACCCAAATCGAGTCTTTCTTTGACGGCGTCAAGGGCAACCCACTTACAAAATCCATGGTCACCCTCTCCCACTTCCAAAGTGGTACCTTTACTGGTTGCAGAAGTCCAGAAGGTAACTGATGTTCAGCTTTCACTTGCTGACAAGTCAGACACTTCCCAACAAATTCCGTTACCTTTCGCTTCAGTCCAGGCCACCAATACAACTCCTTTAAGTCATGATACATCTTATTACCTCCAGGATGCATAGCACACAGTCCTTTATGAGCTTCATTCAGAATTGTTTGCCTCAAATTGGAATCCTTAGGAATATAGATTCTACCATGGAAACATAGAACTCCCTCACTGTTAAGTCCAAACTCAGAAGTACTCCCATCCTTAACCTGCTAAAATCGAGAAACCAGAGACTCATCCTTCGACTGCTTTTCCTTAATCTCATCCACCCAGGTTGGTCTTACTTGCAGTTCTGCTAACAGACTACCGTCATCATACAGACTCAAACGTGCAAACATCGCTCTCAGATTAGATACAGTTCTACGGCTTAGGGCATCAGCCACCACATTAGCTTTGCCTGGATGATACTCAATTGCACAATCATAATCCTTAAGCAACTCAATCCATCTCCGTTGCCTAAGATTCACCTCCTTTTGAGTCAACAAGTACTTAAGACTCTTGTGATCTGTGTATATGATACACCTTTCCCCATACAGATAATGCCTCCAAATCTTGAGTGCAAAGATTACTGCTGCCAACTCCAGATCATGAGTAGGATAGTTCACTTCATGAGGTTTAAGCTGTCGCGATGCATAAGCAACCACTTTACCCTCTTGCATCAACACACAGCCCAACCCAACATGTGATGCATCACTGTACAAGGTAAAATCTTTTCCAGGCTCTGGTTGAATCAGTACAGGCGCCTCGGTCAGAACCTTCTTTAGTTTCTCAAAAGCTTCTTGCTGCTGCTCGGTCCAAATAAATGGTACCCCTTTCCTTATGAGTTTTGTCAATGGCGTTGCCATCACAGAAAATCCTTCCACAAATCTTCTATAGTACCCAGCTAAACCCAAAAAACTTTGGATTTCTGCCACTGACGTCGGTGGTTTCCATTCCAGGATTGCTTCAATCTTTCGAGAGTCCACCTTAATCCCCTCAGCAGAAACAACATGCCCTAAGAAAGTTACCTCCCTCAACCAGAACTCACACTTACTGAATTTTGCATAAAGCTCTTTTTCTCTTAACACTTGTAGCACAATACGAAGATGTTCATTATGCCTTTCCTCAGATTCAGAATAAACCAGAATATCACCGATAAAGACGACCACGAATCGATCCAAGTATGGCTGGAACACTCGATTCATCAAATCTATAAATGCTGCAGGTGCATTGGTCAGCCTAAATGGCATAACCAAGAATTCATAGTGACCATACCGAGTTCTAAATGCTGTCTTGTGAATATCCACCTCTTTCACCCTTAACTGACGGTACCCAGATCGAAGGTCAATCTTGGAGAATACTGAAGCTCCTCTAAGCTGGTCGAACAGATCATCGATTCTTGGCAACGGGTACTTATTCTTAATCGTCAGTTTGTTCAACTGCCGATAATCGATGCACATTCGCATTGACCCATCTTTCTTCTTTACAAACAGCACTGGTGCTCCCCACGGAGATACACTTGGCCTAATAAAGCCTCTATCCAACAGTTCTTGAATTTGTGCTTTCAGTTCCACCAACTCTTTTGGTGCCATCCTATACGGTGCAATAGACACCGGTGCTGTACCAGGCAACAAATCGATCCCAAACTCAACCTCTCGATTCGGAGGCAACCCTGGAAGCTCTTCTGGAAAATCATCTTGAAAATCCTTAACGGTTCTAACTTTGTCCACAGTTAGTTCCTCAGTTTCTGCTTGACTTATGAATGCCAAATAAGCCTCGCATCCTTTTTGAATCCACTTCTCGGCTCTTAATGCCGACACCGCATTGGACAAATAATCCCTACGTTCACCTATCACCATAATTTCCTCATCCTTTGCAGTCTTTAACCTCATTTGCTTTGCAGCACAATCCAAAGTAGCCCTATGCTTTACAAGCCAATCCATTCCCAAGATAAGATCAAATTCTCCGAAAGGTAGCTCCATCAAGTCTCCAGAAAAGATTTTTCCTTGAGTCTCTATAGGCACGTCTCTATACAGTTTGTCTACCCTAACCGAGTGACCCAAGGGACTTAGTACAGATAACTCACTCACTGTCTCCTCAGAACGCACACCCAGCGACCCAGATATAGCACGTGCAACATAAGAATGGGTAGATCCAACATCTATCAACGCAGTGTATGGCATACTAGAAATAAAAAACGTACCGGTTATGATGTCAGGAGCATCACCCTCTTCTCGACGACGAGCTGCATACACCAACGCTGGCTGACGAGCCTCAGCAAAACCAACACCCCTGCCAGGTGCTCCTCGTCCTCGACCATTACCATTTCCACCTCTACCTTGTCCACGCCCTCTCGGAGCTGGTGGTCCACCCCTCACTGGTTGAGCAACCCTCTGATCCCTGACTTGGTCCTGGTCTGGTTCCTGGGGACAATCCTTAATCCTATGGTCCATCGACCCACATCGAAAACAGGCTCCAGAACATTTTCGACACTCGCCCATATGTATCTTACCACAATTCCTAGAACCCTGCGGTCTGACAGCATTCATTGGCACTACTCGCACTGGTTCTGCCACTCTTGCTCTCTTAACATTCCTATTAACCCCACCTGATGGTCCAGAATCCCTCCGAAAGCGGTTTCATCCTTCTCGCGGTTCTGTCTTTCTGTCCGCTTTACTTCCTCAGCTATCTTAGCTTTCTCAACCAACGCAGCAAAGTTACGCTCCTTCTGCGGAGCAATCAGTACTCTCAGCTCATCTCTCAAACCATCTTCAAAGCGTACGCTACGCTCATATTCAGTAGCAACTATCCCAGAAGCATACCGGCTCAGCCTCAGAAACTCAGCCTCGTACTCAGATACTGTCCTACCTCCCTAAACCAAATTCAAGAATTCCTTCCGGCGAGCGTCCACATAGCTAGCTCCAACGTATTTCCCTTTAAAGGCTGTCTTAAATAGCTCTCATGTTACCTCACCAGCTGAAGTTCCCTCTCTTACCGTAAGCCACCATTGATAAGCTTCATCTCTAAGCAACGATACGGCTCTCTTCAGCTTCTGCTCCATAGAGCAATCCAGATCGTCCATAATTTGCTCTGTGGCCTCCAACCAATACTCAGCCACATTCGGGGCTACACCAGACACGCCCCTAAAGAATTCTGCCCCATTAGCTCGGAGTCGCTTAGAAATAGATCCCCGAAATCCATTACCAGTACTTGCCCCAGCAACCCTTTCCAGAACTCGAAGCATCGCTTGTGATAGGGCGTCGTCCCCAACACCTCGATCATGGGACTCCACCTCCGTTGCCGATGGAACCGGCACATCAGTTGCTGGCGCATGACTCGAAGATGAAGATTCAGCTCGTGCACTTCCTCGGCCACATCCACGGCCCCTACCACGAGCTGCTCGCGTACTCATTTCGTATTTTATGTTTTAGAATTTTATGAGTCAGATTAATATTCCAGTGTTTATTACAGATGTCTTATGAATAAGTAGAATTCCAGAGTTTATCTTCTTTCGCGGTAGCCTAGCTACAGTCTCAGTTCACCTATCAGAGTCTCTATAGTTTCAGTAATACCCTAGCTAAAGTATCATAATAGAATCTTAGTCAGGCATATAATCAGAATTGCAGAATTAATCAGAAAAGTTCAGAAAACTTACAGGCTTGGGCTGGAGATTCGGTGTGCCACTCTTTAGAAAGATTACATAGGAAAACTTAATTTATTCTTTGAAAATAAATCGTTTAGGTACGAAAGAAGTTCATCAAAACTAGTTCCACGTAATTTTGAAAACACTTGTTAAAAACATGATCTTTCGAAAATCTTTGTTTTGATTGTTTGAAAACTTCCAATTTTAGACCCGATCCACAGCCGAGTTGTTGCAACTTAGCTCTGATACCACTAAATGTAGCACCCCAAACCTAGTCTAGACGTTATGACTGGATCTAATGTGTCACATGAACCTATAACTAAGTTTACGACCTTTCGCTTGTTGTGACTTAGGTGATATTTCTAGTAAAATAGCAAGATTGTGAAAAATCATTTTGATAAGTCTTTAGGTCATCCATATTTGATATTTGTTGAGTTTTAAGAACCTTTTTAGGTGTTTGAAAAACCCGCGCAGCATATAACTAGCAGTTTCGATAAAAATATGAATTAAACCATAAAAGAAAATAAAACCAATAAAGAAATTTAAATAGCGGCCTTATTACAGAAAAACCCAAAATAGAATAATTAAATACTTAAAATGAATAGAAAACCGAATTTGCAGATGCTGTGGCCACTCCGAATCTCTCCCAGCTCCAAGCCCACTATGGTTGAGGGTTACCTACAGAGATGAAATTAAAGGGGTGAGTTTGCCAACTCAGTGTATGACATAATCTCAACCATAGGCCAAAATAGATAAAGCCTCAGAATCAGATTAATTGGGCCTTGGCCCATTACAGAAATCAGACTAAGCCCATAGGCCCATAACAGATACAGATCAGATATAATATGCAAACAGAAAGCCCAACCCAGATCCATCCATAACACCCCCGTACCAGCCTTACACCATGTGGGGAGACTACTTGACCCACCCAACCGCTACACACCACAGAAATTTGCAGCGAGGCTGCCAGATAAAATTTGCAGCGAGGCTGCCAGATATTGTGACGAGGTCACCAGATACAGATATTGTGGCGAGGCCACCAGAACAGATATATACGTGGCGATGCCACCAGATTGCAGCGAGGCTGCCAGAACAGATATATATGTGGCAAGGCCACCAGATTGCAGCGAGGCTGCCAGAACGCTTCCTCCATCATAAACACCCTTACCCCATGCAACAGATATATACATACTAGCATACAACATATAGCATCTCATGCATCAGACATATTCATATTAAATGGTAACTCAGGCAGATACATAAAATTATGCATTTCACACAGAATTGATCCTAGGGGTATAATAGTCTTTTTACACCTAGGGGTATTTTGGTAATTTTCCACATTCAGGGGTATTTTTAGTCCTTTCCCAAATTTTTAGAGATTTTATGCATGTTCAATTGGTTATCAATCCATAGATATCCACAGAAGTCCATTTTAAGCTTAATTTCCAATTTTGCCCATTTTAGCCTAAAACCCCTAATGGGCCCTACTGTGTCCACTAGTGTCTTAAGCCCGTTAAGTCCAATTTTTAGGTTCAGATTACCAATTTAACCATATTATTAATAACCACGTTACCAGAAAGCCTTTAACAGTCATTTTACCGGCTTGGGCTCGGAAGCCCATTGGGCCCATCTTTGGCCCATCGAAGCCCATCTTACCGAAATGCTCGAAATTGCACCTTCTGCAATTTCGTCCTCGTCAATTCCTAGTTTGACCATATTAGAGTATTCAGTTACTCTGAGATCCTTCCAAGACTGATTTTCAGTCACTTTCGATCGGTCACGTTAGAACAGTTTTCGGTCATTACGGCCTTTGTCGTCCTAGTCTATGATGGAGATACGTTACACACCTGTTAACTGTCGAAGCGTTGACGAAACCCATGTAGAGAGAGCCTACAATTGAACATTAACTTTTAGTCTAATATTCGATAACCAAAGAGCCATAAACCCTTACTAAAATTGGCCTACATAGCCTAAGACCCTAAAGTCCCTACCTTCTGTTGAATATGGACTAGATCCCGCTATCCTCCTGCGATTAGCCTTCCGAATCCTTAGCCGCACAACGCCTTGATCACACTAACGCAAGCAAAACAAGAGAAAGAGGCCAACAAGCCCTTTGTCGCTAACGTTAGCCTCCCCCTGAAAGGGTTTCGGCTTCTTGCCTTAAATAAACATAAACGAATGTACACAAGGTCTCGAGCACTTACCAACACTTCTCCTCGAAGAAGACGTCTCTACGCTTCCACTAATTTAAATCTATACTAGATCCAACTCTAACAACTACAAGAATGTCTCCAAATAGATTCGGCTTCTAGATCCTCTTCTAGATACCCTTGTCGACACAACACTGAGTTGGAAACGTGATTCGATGGCTCAAATAATGGGTATTAAGAGGTTCGGCTTGCTAGATAATCAATGAGAAGAAGAAGTGATAGATTTTAGTCAATAGGTAAACAAAGGAGTATGGTTTCGGTCACATAAAGTATTCGTCCATGGTGGGGTTTTGATCAAATGATCATTCGGCTTAATGAGGGATTTGGGTAAAAAGGTGGTCGACAGAGGCTTGTAGAAGAAGAGAATAATTCGGCTTAGAAAGCAAAATGAGTAGAAGAAGAGAATGGGTGAAGAGGAAAGCAGAAGAGTGCTTTTGGTTACTAGAGAGAATTCGGCAGTGGAGTTTTAGAGGGGTAAGTGATTCGGCTATTAGGTTTGATAGGGAGAACAAAGTGGCAAAAAGATACCTAATAGGCTATGCAAAAATTGACAAAAGAGGGAAACTTACTCACTTAGGGAAATCGGCACAAAATCATAAAAGACCCTAAGGAAATTCGGTACCACTAACACCTAGTTGCCGAAAATGCATTACAAGGAAACCCTTAGCCGGCCACCTCCTTTCAAAATTCAAACTCACCTAAAAATCATCCTCAACAAGCTCCCCTTATCACTCCACAAAATTCTCTCATGACCGATTCAAACACTCCTCAACAGAGTTCAACTCTGCTTCAAACTCTTACCAGATCAAGCACAAAAATTAAACACCACACATGCTCACTCTGGGACTTGAACCTTGGACCTCCAAGCTCACTTAGGCGCCACTTTTTAAGGAGCCTAGTGGCGTCTCCGTTGCCACTTTACCAAGACTTGTTTTGTGCTATATTTCGCACACAATTCCTTAAGACCCTTACCTCCAATGGTCCCCTATCTCCTAAGCCAAAAATCCAAAATTTTGCCGAGCTTCTAACCCATACCTGGGCCTTCCATAGGCCCATTAACACACTCCAAACATGCATTACACACCCACATACTAGAATTTAAACATTTTACCAGCTAAAGGACAATCTAAGAGAAACCTGAAAATTAGGGCGTTACAAAGCACATTTACATCTATTTACTAAACACTATGTCATTCACTTAACCATATATCCAACATTCGGCCATCAATCACATTTTAAATATATATATATTTATATACTTATAAATACCTCAATTACACATGCACTTCATTCATACATTTATTTCATATCGTTAAATTCATGCAAATAGTTCATTCACAAAATCGAACTTATTTGTTTATGTTTCCATTACACATACAAAACCGTTCTACCTCCACTTTGAACGAATGTTTATAACTAAAATAGGTTCACCACCTTTTATTTACAGCTATTCTATCATCATGGTTATAATATTTAAATGACCAAAAACACAAGGGTAAATTTTACACCCAAATCACATTTGGTCAGTATCATATACATTTTAAAGAAATAAAACTACTTTAGCCAATTATTAACCATCAGTTAAAACACTCATGCATAAACACAAAACTCATTTGACTTATCATACTTTCATGTGCACATTTTAATCATATGGCCGACTACTATAATAAACAATTTAAAGACATATCACTTATTAACTCACATATCCAAAGTTCCCAAACACTACTATTTATTCAAATCATTAAACTAAGAATGCATTCGACATCCATAAGGACAAGAATTAACTCTTGAGTATTATTTCCAAGATATTTAATAAAATCTTTTAATCAAACTCATTATGCATGACATAACTAATCATCAAAGGCCAAATATGCTAACACCTAAATGCGTTAGCCGAAAGTCATCTTTCATCACTTTTAGCACATAATTTACCTATTCAATTAAACTCACATTTGGGAAAGGCTCATTCATATACAACCAAATCCTCAAGCCATTACCAAAATTAGATTTTTAACACCATCAAAAGGCACCAAGACCGATTTTTTCATTTTTCATAAGGATCTACTCACCATCATTCATTACTAAGATTAAAACACAAGTTAACAATTTAATTATCAAAATCTAAAAATTAAGTAAAATTTCCATGCTCAACTACACTAGCCGAATGCAAATTGCCCCTATATGTCACTCATGACCAAATTTAAATTAGTTTATACACATCCCTAATCACTTATCATCAAATATCGTTAAAACTTTATCAATTTAATACATGAAACCATGACCGAATACTTCATGGATTTAAATCACAAAAACTAATACATGGGTCTTGTTGTGAGCTTCAAAACCAACCGAATTTCACAAAAATCCTAAGAAAATACATGAAACCTTACCTTAATTTGAAGTCTTAACTAGCCGAATCCTTAAGCTTCAAAAGTTTCCATTTCTTTCTCAAGTCACGGCAAGAAGAAGAAAATGGTCTAACATTGGTTTTTCCTCCCAATTTCATAATATTATTATTAGCTTTTATTTTATGCACATAATATACATATTTATTTACTAAAATACAAAATAAAAGCAAACAAAATATCAACATTAGGTAGGTTGGCAGCCATTATAGATAAAAAGGGGAAATTTGACATGCAAGGCCTTGTTTTTACAACATGCAATTATTTGACCATCACACATTCACCTAGCATATTTTCGAAGTTCACAACTAAGCTCTTTTAAGTGCAATTCACTATTATAAGACTAAATTTAAAACACCAAAGATGTCACACATGAATTGGAACATATAATAGGCATTAAAATAATTATTAAATTATTTTTGTGACTCGATTTTGTGGTCCTGAAACCACATTCCGATTAAGGTCAATTTAAGGCTATCACAACTCTCCCCCACTTAAGAAATTTTCGTCGCCGAAAATCTTACCAGTGAATAAGTTAGGGTATCGTTCTCTCATAGAGTTCTCAAGCTCCCAAGTAGCTTCTTCCACCCCTTGCCTGACCCACAACACTTTCACTAACGAAATTTTCTTATTCCGTAACTCTTTAACCTCATGTGCTAAAATACGAATTGGTTCCTCTTCATAACTCAGATAAGATCGAATCTCAATGTCAGATGGACTAATCACATGCAATGGGTCAGATCTATATCTTCAAAGCATCGGAACATGAAAAACATTGTGAATCTTTTCAAGTTCGAGAGGTAAAATCAATCAGTATGCTACCGGTCCATTTTAAATCTGCATACAACTTCTAACGATAAATCTAAGACTCAATTTACACTTACGGCTGAATCTGATCACCTTTTTCCAAGGTGATACTTTAAGAAATACTTTGTCTCTGACCTGATACTCAATGTCTTTCCGTTTTAAATCTGCATACAACTTCTGACGATCTGAAGCTGCCTTCAGACTATCACAGATTACTCTTACTTTCTGTTCGGCATCTTTAATGAAATCAACCCTGAAGATTTTACTTTCACTGAGCTCGGTCCAAAACAACGGTGTACGGCATTTACGACTGTACAAAGCCTCGTAAGGTGCCATCTTAATGCTCAATTGAAAACTGTTGTTGTAAGCAAATTCAATCAAAGGCAAATACCATTCCCATGAACCACTAAACTCAAGGATACAACATTTCAACATATCCTCAAGTATTTGAATTACTTATTCTGACTGACCGTTCGTCTAAGGATGAAACGCGGTGCTAAAATGTAGCTTGGTACCCAGAGAATCTTGTAGTTTCCTTCAAAACCATGATGTAAATCTTGGGTCTCTATCCAATATAATAGAAATAGGCACCTCGTGCAATCTGACAATCTGAGAAACATACAACTCAGCTAACTTATCAAGTGAGTAATCCATACGTACGGGAATAAAATGAGCCGATTTAGTTAATCTATCCATGACAACCCAAATTGCATCTTTCTTGCTCGGTGTCAACTGTAGACCAGATACAAAATCCATCGTAACTCTATCCCATTTCCATTCAGGTATCAAAATCGATTGTAGCAAACCCGAAGGCACCTAATGTTCTGCTTTCACTAGTTGGCATATCAGACACTTAGACACACAATTAGAGATGTCTTGTTTCATACCATGCCACCAATACTGACGTTTCAAGTCGTTGTACATTTTTGTGCTACCCGGATGAACCGACATTCGACTATTATGAGCTTCATTTAGAATCATCGAAACCAGCTCTGAATTTCTCAGAACACACACTCAATCCCTGAACCACAAACAATCATTGTAGTCAATTTGAAACTCTGTATCCACATTCAAATCACACTGAGCTCGCTTAGCAATTAAATCATCATCGGCTTTCTGAGCTTTACAGATTTGCCTTAATAACACTGGTTTTTCTTTTAATTCTGCTATCAACATGTCATTAGCAGATACAGACAAATGCACATTCATTGCTCGTAAAGCAAACAATGATTTCTGGCTAAGAGCATCAGCAACTACATTAGCCTTACTCGGGTGATAATCATTGACAAGCTCATAATCTTTCAATAATTCAAGCCACCGTCTTTGTCTCAAATTCAAATCTCTCCGAGTCATTAAATATTTGAGGCTTTTGTGATCGGAAAAGACGTGACATTTCTCACCAAACAGGTAGTGACACCAAATCTTCAGAGCAAACACAATAGCAGTTAACTCGAGATCATGAGTCGGATAATTTCTCTCGTGCAGCTTTAACTGCCTTGAAGCATACGCGATAACTCTACTTTCTTGCATCAAAACGTAGCCCAAACCGTTCAGAGAAGCATCACTATAAACGACAAACTCTTTCCCAGATTCTGGCTGAACCAACACAGGAGCTTCCGTCAAAAGGGTTTTCAGCTGGTCGAAACTTTTCTGACATTTTTCAGACCACTCAAATTTGACATCTTTCTGTAATAGCTTCGTCAACGGAGTTGAAATCATTGAGAAACCTTTTACAAATCGTCGGTAGTACCCAGCAAGTCCTAAAAAACTCTGGACTTCTAAAACATTTCTTAGAGGTTTCTAGTCAAGAATAGCTGAAATTTTGTTCGGATCAACTCATATACCTGAAGCAGATACAATATGTCCCAGAAATCTAACCTCGCACAACCAGAACTCACATTTACTAAATTTCGCAAACAACTGATTATCACACAAAATCTGAAGCACAAGTCTCAAGTGCTCAGCATACTCGACCTTATCATGAGAATAAATTAAAATATCATCTATGAACACAACCACAAATCGATCTAAATATTGTCTGAACACCCGGTTCATCAAATCCATGAAAACTGCAGGGGCATTGGTGAGCCCAAATGGCATCACTAAGAACTCATAGTGTCCGTACCTCGTTCTAAAAGCAGTCTTGGGTACGTCTGAGTCTCGAACTCGCAACTGATAATAGCCAGATCGTAGGTCAATCTTTGAGAACACTAAAGGTCCCTTTAACTGATCAAATAGGTCGTCGATACGAGGCAACGGATATTTATTCTTTATAGTCACCTTGTTCAGTTGTCGATAGTCAATACACATTCTCATAGTTCCATATTTCTTTTTCACAAAAAAGACTGGTGCGCCCCAGGGTGAAAAAACTCAGTCGTGCAAGACCTCTATCTGTCAACTCTTGCAACTGAGATTTCAACTCTTTCAACTCAGTCGGAGCCATCCGATACGGGGCGATCGAAATTGGAGTTGTACCCATAACTAACTCTATGCCGAACTCAACCTCTATAACAGGGGCAACCCCGGTAATTCCTCCAGGAACACATTTGGATACTCACAAACCACAGGTACCGTCTCAAGCTTTTGTTCAGATATCTTGCTATCCAGTACATAAGCAAGGTAAGCTTCACAGCCCTTTTTCATATATTTATGAGCCAGAACAGAAGATATAACTGCCGGTAATCCATTCAGATCAGTAGACTCAACCAGAATTATTTCATTATTCGAACATTGCAAATCAATAGTCTTTCATTTACAATTCACGATAGCATCGTGCACAGTCAACCAATCCATCCCGAGAATAATGTCAAATTCGTCAAATGGCAATAGCATCAAATCGGCCGGAAAACAGAAATCCAGAATCATAAGGGGACATTTCTTGCACACTTTATCAACTAAAACACAACGACCCAAGGGATTGGATACTCGAATCACAAACTTAGTAGACTCAACAGGGAGAGTCTTACTGGATGCTAAAGTTTCACATACATATGAATGAGTTGAACCAGGGTCAATCAAAGTAATCACATCAGTATCAAAAAGAGTGAAAGTACCAGTAATAACATCTGGTGAGGAGGCATCCTTGAGTGCACGTATAGCGTAAGCTCTAGCAGGAGTACGAGCCTCAGACTTGGTCGTAACATCTTTAACTATTCTCTAACCGTCGCTAGCATTTCCCATGTTCCTAAGTGGTCTACCTCGTGCTGAAGTAGTACTCGGTTTCCCACTCTGATTCACATTCTGCTTAGACCATCTGGGGCATTCCTTGATAAAGTGGTCAGCTGATCCACACTTATAACAGGAGCGGTCATGAAATCTACAGTTCCCCGAATGCCATTTTCCACAGTACTTGCACTCGGCCCTGTCCTGATGATCGTTTACAACACTGGCAACAGAAGTGGCTCGTATAGGGGTCGATCGCGATCTCATCTGGAAAAACCCGAGGTAGCATTAGGTATGCCCGAATCGCCTCAAAATTTCTTCGATGATTGTTGAATAGACTTCCCTGAAGATCTCTTATGGAACTCTCTGGCTCCGCTATTAGCCTTTCTCTTTTCAATTCCGAGCTCTTTGGCCTTACAAGCTCGCTCAACAAGTACAACGAACTCTTTGATTTCCAGAATGCCAACCAGTAATTTGATGTCTTCATTTAACCAGTCCTCGAAGCTTTTCCACATAATAGCTTCGGATGATATACACCCGCGAGCATATCGGCTGAGCCGTACGAATTCTCTCTCATATTCGGTCACTGACATTCAGCCCTGTTTAAGCTCAAGAAATTCTTTTCGTTTCTGGTCGATAAATCTCTAACTGATATACTTTTTACGGAATTCAGTTTGGAAAAACTCCCAAGTGACCCGCTCTCTCGGCACAACAGAAACCAATATGTTCCACCAATAGTAGGCAGAATCATGTAACAGAAATACGGCACATTTCAAACATTCCTCGGGCATACACAATAATTCGTCGAACACTCAGATTGTATTATCGAGCCAAAACTCGGCCAGCTTAGCATCATCATTAACTGTAGCCCAGAACTCTTCAGCCCAGTATTTTCTAATTTTGTCGACCGAGGGCTTACTCGACCTCAAAGGATCAGTCACAGGAGGGGCCACAGGTGTCAGAAGCGGATTATTTGGGGGCGAAGGTTGTGGAATAGCCGGATTAGCTCGAAGGAATTGAGTGAACCAATCACTCATCATAGCATAGAAATTCTGTCTCATGTCATCATCTCGATGATTGGTATTCAGCTGAGAGTCGATCGGCGCAGTCCCTTGCGTGGAAGCAGCCGCCACGCTCTCAACATCTTCTGCTACGACTCGATCGAGATCGGGAATCATTACTATACGAAACACACATTTCAAAAGTCAAAAATCACCACACTATCATATTATCACAAAATGGCATGTATAGCTATACTCACACACGCTACGTTAGTCCGAGAATCGACTAAATCGTAACTCTGATACCAATAAAATGTAACACCCTAAACCCCTGTCCATCGTCGGAGTAGGGTTTCGAGGTATTACTTAACTAAACACAACTTACTGAGGTTCATAGATACATACTAGACATAGATTCAATTGTACATCAAATTATAATTAGTGATCTACTTTAATTTCCATAACCGAACAATCCAACTTACTAAGTGGTTCGACCAATGCAACCATATCTCATTAATTTACTATAGGGGAACTATCAAATTTCAAAGTGACTACTTACCAATAAGTATAATCAAATTTCTTAGGTAGTAAAGCAATCCATATTCGAATCATATTGCACATTTACTACTATTGAAAACTTATGCTATATCATTCAACTAAACATAGATAATATACTTCCTTTACTTACTTCACCATTTACTTATGTATCAAAGTAACAAGCCACATAAATTTCATCAAAACATATACTCAAACTTAGAGATTAAGCAAGCCATTTTTGCATGGCTAGAATATTTACAACTCAAAATGTAATTTCATTCAAAAGAAGGGAGATTAGCCTATACATGCCATTGTTCCAAAACAACGATCGAATGTACCAAAATAACGATGATAGTGTAGGTGATTTAAGCTTGAATCCCCAAGTCCGTAGCTTCAAAACGAGATCTATAAAACAGAGGAACAAAAATAAACAGAGTAAGCAATGCTTAGTAAGATTGAGAAATACAATCAAATAGATATCATTCAAATTCGAAATTAGCACTTTTATAATTATTATTTCCTTGACCGAACGCATATAGGGCTAGATATACAAAATTTATAACATATCATGCACTCTTAACTTCTCTTAAATTGGTATTCATATAACAATGGTAATTTGGATCATTATATACACTTCCACACTTTACCCGAAATAAACATCCCATAAGACAAAGTTTAGCAATTTGCTTCACTTGAATCGAAGTTCAAATATCATAAATAAATCATGCACATTCATATAACCTTATATTATGGCCGAATGTATCAGCATCACTAGATACTTATAATTCAATCCAGTTTAAATTCACGAATGAGTATACGATACATACAGCATGAAGCTTGCGAGTCTTTGAACCCGAATAAAATCTCAGCACGAAGCCAGCGGGTCTTAACCCTGACACAATCTCCATACAAGCCAGCGGGTCTTAACTCGGACATAATCTCCACACGAAACCAACGGGTCTTAACCCAGACACAATCTCTACACAAGCCAGCGGGTCTTAACCTGGACATAATTCCAAGTTTCATGTATATTTAATCACATGGTACAACATTTCACATTGTAACGCCCTAATTTTCGGGTTTTTCTTAGATTTATCATTATCTGTTAAATGTCTAAATGTTGGTAATCAGGTGTGTAATGCATGTTTGGGATGTGTTAATGGGCTTATGGAAGGCCCATGAGTTGGTTGGAAGCTCGGCAAAATTTTGAATTTTTGCCTTAGGAAATAGGGGATCAGTGGAAATAAGGGTCTTAAGGAATTGCGTGCGAAATGTAGCACAAATGAATCAGTGGCTAAGTGGCAAGGGGGACGCCACTAGGCTCCTTAAAAGGTGGCGCCTAAATGAGCCTAGAGGTCAAGGGTTCAAGCGCCAGAGGTTGTGAAAGTATTGTTTATTTTTAAGCTGGAGCAGGTAAGAGTTTGAAGCCGATTGGAACTCTGGTTGGAGGAGATTTGAATCGGTCAAAGAGCAAATCATGGAGGAGGTTGAGGAGCAAATCAAGGAGAGTTTGAATTTCAAACTGGTGGCCGGCCAAAGGACTCTTGAGGGAAGGCAAATTCGGCATTGTGCCTAGGTAGCATTTTCGGCAAATAGGTGTTTTGGTGTGCCGAATTCTTCTTTGGTCTTTTTATGATTTGGTGCCAATTTTTCCTAGGTAAGAAAAGCTTCCTTTTTCTGTCAATTTTGCATAGTGTATTAGGTACCTTTCTTTTGCCATTTTGTTCCTCTCATCAACCTAATAGCCGAACCCTTAACCCACTCTTGAGCCGAATCTACATTCGACTAAACACCTCCCTTGTTCTCTCTTCTACTCTTATCTTCTTCTCATCTTGCTTTCTCAAAATCGAAACCTATCTTGTTGCCTCCTTCTTGGCCGAACCGAATAAGCTTTCTCCTACTTCTTTTCTTCAAGCTCTAATCCGAATACTCATATGATTGAAATCCCCATGGCCGAGTGCTTTCTATGACCGAAACCACACTCCCTTTGTTACCGATTGATCAAAATCTTCTTCTTCTTCTCCTTCTTGATTCTTTAGCAAGCCGAACCCTATTCTTCTATCTCTTCTATTTGCCGATTTTCCCCACCTACTTTATTGGTTAAAACAACAAGTGCACCATATCACTTTTTTTTTCAAAAGCCGAAAGCATCTCCTTCTAATCATTCAAAAAGCCGAATATTTCTAGGGCCACTCTTGTGACGTTAGAGTTAGATTTGCGGTGGATCTAGTATAGTCTCGAGTTAGTGGAAGCGTGGAAACGATACTCTTCGAGTGGAAGCAACGGTAAGCGATCTAAACATTAAGTACATTCGGTTATCAACATCGGAAAGAAAAGCCGAAACCCCTAGATCTTTAGGGGGCATGTCGACATTGCTTTTAAGACTCTAATACTATGGTTGTTTCTTGTGTGCTTTCGATAGCAAGAGTAGGAGATCCAGCAAGGAGGAGGAAGTTGCGATTCATCTAAAGATAGATCTGAGAGATCTAAAACAATTAAGGTAAGGTTGTAAGGCTATTTGAGGGTATGGCCGAATGCAATAAAGGATTTTTGACATTAGTTTGTAAAGCTTGTTGGCTAACCAATTAGGGAATGGATTGTAGGAATAAGCACGTGGAGGATTTTGTTGGCAGAACTGCAAAACAGGTGTGTAACGTGTCTCTATCATAGACTAGGATGGCTAAAGGCCGTAATGACCGAAATTATGCTAAAGTGTCCGATTGAAGTGACCGAAAAAGTTGTCTTGAAAGGATCTGAGGGTAACCGAATACCCTGTGGTGATCAAACTAGTAAATGACAGTGGCAAAATTGCCGAAGGTGCAATTTCGAGCTTCTCGGTAAGTTGGGTTTCAATGGGCCAAAGATGGGCCTAATGGGCTTCCGAGCCCAAATAGGTAAAATGGCTAATAAAGACTATCTGGCGACGTAGTTAGTAATAACATGTTAATTTGGTGAACTAAACCTAAAAATTGGGCTCAAAGGGCTTGAGACAATATTGGACTTAGTAAGGCCCATTAGGGGTTTTAGGCAAAAAGGGCAAAACTGGAAATTTGGCACAAATGGACTTCCGTGGTTAATTGGGTACTAATAATCAGCTGTACTTGCATAAAATTTCTGAAAATATGAAAAAGGACTAAAATACCCTTAAATATGGAAAATTACCAAAATACCCCTAGGTGTAAAAAGACTATTATACCCCTAGGGTCAATTCTGTATGAAATGTATGATGTTATGTATCTGCATGAGTTAATTATCTATATGAGTATATCTGATGCTATATCTTGCATGTTAGTATGATTATCTGTTGCATGGGGTATGGGTTATGATGGAGGAAGCGTTCTGGCAGCCTCGCTGCAATCTGGTGACTCTGTCACATTATATCTGGCAACCTCGTTGCAATCTGGTGGCCTCGCCACAATATTTATATCTGGTGACCTCGTCACAATATCTGGCAGCCTCGCTACAAATATATTTGGTAGCCTCGCTGCAAATGTTATTTGGCAGTCTCACTGCAAATTATATCTGGCAGCCTCGCTGCAAATATCTGTGGTGTGTAGCGGTTGGGTGGGTCGAGTAGTCTCCCCACATGGTGTAAGGCTGGTACGGGGGTGTTAAGGATGGATCTGGGTTGGGTTTCTGTTTGCATAATGCTTATATCTGATCTGTTTCTGTTATGGGCCTTTGGGCTTAACCTGATTCCTGTAATGGGCCAAGGCCCAATTAACTCTGTTTCTGAGGCTTGATCTGTTTTGGCCTATGGTTGAGATAATGTTGCACACTGAGTTGTCAAACTCACCCGCCTTTTTAATTAATCCCTGCAGGTAACCCTCAACCGTAGTGGGCTTGGAGCTGCGAGAGATTCGGGATGGCCACAGCGACTGCAATAAGACTGGTTTTCATTTATGTTTTAGTAATTTAATTTTATGTTATTTTTGGGTTTTAATGTGTAATAAGGCCGCTATTGAATTTTCTTTTTGGGTTTTAACTTTTTAAATGATTTGATTCGTACTTTATCGAAACTGCTAGATATAGGCTGCGCGGGTTTTCAAAACCTTAATAACGTTTTCAAAATAACGTTTATAAAATTTAAACAATCTTGAGTAATGACATCTTAAAGCAGTTTTAACAGGAACTTTTCCCACCTTGCTAGTTTTAAGATATCACCTAAGACTCATCGTGAATTAAAAGGTTACAAGCGTAGTTTAGGATCATGTGATACACCAGATCTGGTCATCGCGTCCAGACCGGGTTTGGGGTGTTACACACATAGATCATCACATTTGTAATTCATTTGCCTCATTCGTATATAAACGTATAACATGCACCTTAACTTTATGTCGTAAATATCATTCGACTCTAATACATGTATACATCTTTTACTAAACTTCCAACTCAATAAGCAAACACACATAATCATATACCCTTATCACTTTCTTAGTTTATTTCTCTAATAGCCATTCGGCTACATACCATGTATAAGATTCATTTCTCAAATAATCTTATTAAAGTAAGGATAATAGGACATAATTCATCTATCATACATATATCATGTCATCTTAAATTATAAATTAGGTTTGATTACTCAAAACTTACCTCGGTATATTCGAACGGTTGTAGATCGGCTACTCTATTACTTACTCTTTTCCCCTATCCGACTTTGATCCTCTTTGCTCTTGAGCTTAATTAAAACAAATAGGTTTGTTTAATTATTTAACCAAGATGATTTAATTATTAATCACATTCGGTAAGGTTTTATAATCATATAAATTTTTAAGCATTATAATATACCACCTAACATATAATTTATCACCACCGTTTAATGGCTGAATATCATGAAGCACATTTACATCTATTTACTAAACACTATGTCATTCACTTAACCATATATCCAACATTCGGCCATCAATCACATTTTAAGTATATATATATTTATATATACTTATAAACACCTTAATTACACATACACTTCATTCATACATTTATTTCATATCGTTAAATTCATGCAAATAGTTCATTCACAAAATCGAACTTCTTTGTTTATGTTTCCATTACACATACAAAACTGTTCTACTTCCACTTTGAAGGAATGTTTATAACTAAAATAGGTTCACCACCCTTTATTTACAACTATTCTATCATCATGGTTATAATATTTAAATGACCAAAAACACAAGGGTATATTTTACACCCAAATCACATTCGGTCAGTATCATATACATTTTAAATAAATAAAACTACTTTAGCCGATTATCAACCATCAATTAAAACACTCATGCATAAACACAAAACTGATTTGACTTATCATACTTTCATGTGCACATTTTAATCATATGGCCGACTACTATAATAAACAATTTAAAGACATATCACTTATTAACTCACATCTCCAAAGTTCCCAAACACTACTATTTATTCAAATCATTAAACTAAGAATGCATTCGACATCCATAAGGACAAGAATTAACTCTTGAGTATTATTTTCAAGATATTTAATAAAATCTTTTAATCAAACTCATTATGCATGACACAACTAATCATCAAAGGCCGAATATGCTAACACCTAAATGCCTTAGCCGAAAGTCATCTTTCATCATTTTTAGCACATAATTTACCTATTCAATTAAACTCACATTCGGGAAAGGCTCATTCATATACAACCAAATCCTCAAGCCATTACCAAAATTAGATTTTTAACACCATCAAAAGGCACCAAGACCGATTGTTTCATTTTTCACAAGGATCTACTCACCATCATTCATTACTAAGATTAAAACACAAATTAACAATTTAATTATCAAAATCTAAAAATTAAGTAAAATTTCCATGCTCAACTACACTAGCCGAATGCAAATTGCCCCTATATGTCACTCATGACCAAATTTAAATTAGTTTATACACATCCCTAATCACTTATCTTCAAATATCATCAAAACTTTATCAATTCAATACATGAAACCATGACCGAATGCTTCATGGATTTAAATCACAAAAACTAATACACGGGTCTTGTTATGAGCTTCAAAACCAACCGAATTTCACAAAAATCCAAAGAAAATACATGAAACCTTACCTTAAATTGAAGCCTTAATTAGCCGAATGCCTTAAGCTTCAAAAGTTTCCATTTCTTTCTCAAGTCACGGCAAGAAGAAGAAAATGGTCTAACATTGGTTTTTCCTCCCAATTTCATAATATTATTATTAACTTTTATTTTATGCACATAATATACATATTTATTTACTAAAATATAAAATAAAAGCAAACAAAATATCATCAATAGGTAGGTTGGCCGGCCACTATAGACAAAAAGGGGAATTTTGACGTGCAAGGCCATGTTTTTACAACATGCAATTATTTGACCATCACACATTCACCTAGCATATTTTCGAAGTTCACAACTTAGCCCTTTTAAATGCAATTCACTATTATAAGACTAAATTTAAAACACCAAAGATGCCACACATGAATTGGCACATATAATAGGCATCAAAATTGTAACAACCATATCCCGCAACCATCGCCAAAATAGGAAGAGGCGTTACTGAAAACTAGGAATCGAATCAGGACTGAAAAATTAGTAAATGAAAAATCGTTTGCTGAATGAATCTAATCACAACTACACATACTTTACTCATCGTCTCATTTACTTAGAAATTAATATCACATAACCACTTCATTAAATAATTTCTACAGTGGCCAATTGTAAAGGTACTCAACCACAAATCAAATTTCCTGGGGCTATATCCACTTCCATGATATTTTCATAAATGACCAATTATACATAAGCACACAATGCACAATATTTATATATAAGTTACTTAACTTCAAACTCAAACAACAAAGTAAATCAGTAATTCTCATGACTTCTCACATCAGTCGAACATGGCTTAATCGCATAGTAGTCTTAGTACTCATTTCTATAAATTTATATATTTTATTTCATACTTGTGACTCAATCTAGAGCAGATTTAATTATGAGTGTAGGATACATACCTGGCCAACTTAAGGTATTCCATCATCATTAAGTTTCGGTGACTGAAGACACATATGCATAAATCTTATAACTTCAAATACATAGTTTCACAATTGAACATAATCAAATCCAATTCGAGTCATTTTCACATCAAAAGATAAGTATCACATACCTGAGTCATTTAATGTATACTATGAGCTTTATTTCTCATCTTAATGTGGGATTTGGTAATCAAATGCACTTGGCCGGCTAGGTACAAAACCCGACTCTAATCACCGGTTTGAAGCTTGCTAAGTCAATGTCCCGAATGATTTCGTACCATAGTCCATTTAGAAGGTTTATCACACTTTATGATATATGCTCGGTAGTATTTACATATCACAACATATTAATAGAATAGTGCTTCCAATTAGACTAACTCATAAATCACATGATTTACTTTCATCTTTATAATAGCCATTTGGTCGTGCCCCATATCCCATAAGTTATTCGTTCTCACTTTATGTGCATATAACGATACGCATCTTACTCATATCTCAAATTGACCATTCGGCCTTATTAGACATACACACTTTCACATTTATCACATTGGCTATTCGACCTTATCACACATATATACACTTACATATTCGGTCTTAATACATATCTTAGTCTCATCCTTGTCACACGATTTAGTCATTCGGCTTTGACACACATTAGCATATATAGGACTCTTACCTTAATCTTATGCATACTATTAACCAAAAGAAATATTTCTATTTATGTATCTTTCATTTCAAATTTCACATTCAAATAAGATCATTCGTGCAAATAGCATTAATTGCTAAAGGTACAAGACATGCTAAATTACTTAAAGCTCATAGAGAAATCAACTCAAATACTTAAGAACTTATTTATGCACAGTAATCACATATAACATATTCAATATGTAACACCAATTGGCCATATATGCATGGTCACATTGTCTTCATTTCGTTGACATATCATTTCTTCAAAACTCAAAGTCCCATAATTACATTATCTAACCGCCTCGATGTAATTCGTTGCTTCGACTTGAATAGGATTAATTCCAAGCACTACATTTCCACATAATTTCAATCACTTTTCTTTCATTTCATCTTTCCCACTTATAATTCAATGGTTATACATATCATCTCACTCACATTCATTTCACACTTATCATTTGATCATAAAAGCATATCACAAACTTACCTCCATATTATATTTGCCATTCGGCCACATAAGTTCAATTGTCATAGCATTTTTATATCATGCTTACCATTTGATTATATACACATGTCAACTAATCATTTCGTGGAATATCTAATTCCCATAATAATTCAAATTATAATCGAATGTTATTTGCATTTGACTACTTAAAACTTACCTCGGATATATTTGAAAGGTTGCGGAAAGGCTACTCTATTACTTTCTCTTTCCCCTAACTGGCTTTGATCCCTTTTGCTCTTGAGCTTAATTAAAACAAATAGATTTATATTAATCCTTATTCATATATTTCATTTAGTTATAACTCTTTCATTCAAAACAAGGAACACATAGATTTCCTTAGCCACACATATTCGGCCATCAATCACATTTTAAGTATATATATAAATATGTATATTTATAAACACCTTAAATACACATACAGAACCGTTCTACCTCCATTTTGAACAAATGTTTATAACTAAGGTAGGTTCACCACCCTTTATTCACAAAAACTAATTTATTATCATGGCTATAATATTTAAATGATCAAATACATAAATGTATATTACACACCAAATCTTATTCGGTCATTATCATATACATTTAAATAAATAAAGCTACTTTAGCCGATTATTAATCATATATTAAATCATACATGTATAATCATGTATTGCATTTTAATCTTGTGATTATAAATATAACCCAAGGCTGAATACTCATAACCACTCATAAGTATTTATTATTTCGTTTACAAAGGTAGCATGTCTTTAAAGTTATATTGTTAAAGTGACTGAATTCACATAGTGATACCAATAAGCATAACTCATTAGAAACAACAACTTATTACTTCGAATACTTTACTAATCTATAATCATATTCAGCACATAGTAAGTTCATACTTTCTTTTAATTCAACGACTAAATACATATTTATTTATTTTAATATATTCGGTCATTAAGCATAAAATTTGTCAAATAAAATTATAACATTCCAACTTTGCATTTAAATCACCTAAAGCCGCATCCCATAACAACATGCCTTAAATCAATTCTTTAGTACATTTGGTATTTAGTACTAAAGGTCATATTAATTTGGTCCATGAAAACTGAATGTCAAAAATCCTAAGACCATACTCCTCAACCCATTTAACCTTTATAACCAAGTATCAAATAATTATGCATTTGAACCATTTTAGCATAGACATTTTCTACTTTCGGCAATCCACCAAAACTTAAAAAAATATATATATTTGAAGTTTATTCCAACATAGCCGAATACCCCACTTAACCATGAAATTCATCTTTTAACACAAGACATATCACATTCACATTCAATAAATATGATGTCTATAATGACATGCCATGAACCAAAATTTACACATCAAGTTCCCATTCAGCCATTTAATAAGCACATCAAAATCACATTTATCTAATTTAAATTCAAGCTCATCCTTTATTTCATTCCTTGAAACAAAACATAACTTAATGCCAATTTTATTTAACTAATTTATCCCAAGATCAAATACTATATTCGACCATGGAAATGTATTAATCTAATAAATCTTAATTTATCTTTTAAAGCATCAAACCCAAATCCTTTAATCAAGAAAGTCATAGCCAAATGTCTTGATAGACAATTTGGCCGAACCAAGCAAAATTTCTCAAAATTAACTTACAAACTAAATTTCACACAAGTTTTAACATCATTCAGAACTCTAAGCATATTCAGCTATTTTAACAACTAATTTAACATTCAACCTTAATTTCCCTTAACTAACATGAAATTTTCCTAAGTAATTAACCATACCCGAATATCAATTGTCCTCAAAACCTCATTTTATCAAAATTTAACAAACTTAGAACTCCTTTAGTAACCATTTACAAATCAAAACATCAAACACTCACAATATAACATATTATAAAATGGCCGAATGTATATTTTGCTACTAACTCAAAATTTCGTTCATAGGCTATGTCAAAAGCCTAATGACCAATTTAAATTCACAAATTTGAAGAGAAATAGCCTAAAACCATACCTTAATTTTGCTTCCTCAATGACCGAACATTCCTAGCACTTTCTATTCTTTAACAATCGGCATTTTCCAAGCCAAAAGAAAAATAATGCATGTTTTCTTATGTTCTCTTTTATTCAATAAACATATATCCATTCATTTTTAATTTCCCTATACTACCCATCACTAAAGCACACATGAAAGCCATTTCCAAATGTCTTTACCGTCCATCCACAAATTTTTACTTTGTTTTTATCACCATAATTTTATAATAACCTTTCATATTATATAATGCATATAATAATATAAAAGACATAAATTATCCATCAATTATCATCATTATGCCGTCCACAACTAATATAATGGGGAATTTGACATGCAAATCCCCATGTTTCAAGCCATGAAATATTTGGCCCCTTTTTAATTAACCTCACCTATTTTCATTATTTCACACATAAGCCCTTTTTAATTAAATTCACATCCAAATGTCACAAATCAATAAACCAAAATTTCACACATGCAATTGCACATATAATTGGCACAACTTATAACATTTAATAAATTTTTAGACTCGGTTTAGTGGTCCCGAAACTACTTCCCGACTAGGGTCAGCATAGGGCTGTTACAAAAATAATTATTAAATTATTTTTGTGACTCAGTTTTGTGGTCCCGAAACCACATTCCGACTAGGGTCAATTTAAGGTTGTCACAATTCATACAAACACTAATAGAAAAAATTACCTAATCGCGGCTAAAAGTAATTTGGAGGCCCCTATAATAGGAGCTAGATTGCACTTTGCTCCCTTTATTAAACAAAAAGAAAATTACCCCTTACATTAGATCAAAAATAAGACTACAAATAACTCAAGATTTAGTCAATGAGAGATGGTTACAGAGAAAAACCTATGGAGTGACAAATTCAAAAATGATAATAAGTAGAATTAAGATCCAAAAATAGCAAAACAATTTGTGCTAAAATCAGTTGATGATAGATAGAGAAACTCGAATTTCAAATTCAATACAAAACTACAAGCAGGCCAGAATTGAACACAAAAGAGAAAACTATTACATGACAAGATCAAATGTGAGAACAGGCAAATTTATTATACAAAAGGAGAAACTTGCGTTAAAATGAATTAATAATAGATAGAGAAACCAAAATTCAATTCCACTTTAATCGACTTGAATAACAAGCTACATCAAATTCTAAAAAAGGCAATAGGCAAAATTAATGTGCAAAATACAATAAAAATTAAAACTTGCGCTAAAACCAACTGAAAAAAGATAGAGAAACCCAAATTCAACACTAAGTTACTAGAAATCGAACATTTCATGGACAAAATGCTTATGCAAGAACAACAAAATAAAATGGGGTAAAACCTATTGAGGATAGAAATCCATATAAGACCACATGCAAATCAATACTAAATTCGCATAGACAAAAATGCTTCTTTTGACAATTGAGTAGGAACAAATTGAGGAAAAGCTAATAAAAAGTAGACTAAGAAAAGGGAAAAAGAGCAAGAAGCAAGAATAGAAAAGAAACAGAGTGGATCAAATGAAGACTTACAGTTATAGTTGATGTGAAATCCTATTTTCATCACTGGGGCTGAGAATTATTGCCAAGAAAATAAGAAAGATTAGGAGAATTTTGGGGAGAAATTTTAGGGCAAAATCGAGTTACAGATAATCTCACTCTCTTTTTGTATTTATTCTGTTTTCATCAACGAACTTCTCATAGGCAGCAGTTTTAAGTTTGTTTAATGGATCGATATCCTGTCAAAATCCCATAGATATATAAACTACAGTTAACACATGTTTCTTTTTTCCCTTCCTCAAACCGACTAATGACAAACCAAAGTTGAACATCAGAAAAGATAACACCCTTTCCTTATATCAATTTTTTTCATTCTTACCTTCGAGAGAAGAATATGAACGCCAGTGCAGATTTTGACAATGAAAGGCGAAGATGGGGAAAAGCTTTGATGAATACCGGTGTCTGGTGTTGAGAATCGGTGTTGGCTGACGGCAAGCAGATGATCAGGTAAGGATGGGGGAAGGGGAAGGGGAAGGGAAAGTGAAGATCGATGTTGACTTCTAATTTTTCAAAAAATGTCTTATTGAAATAGAAAAGGGAAGACATTTTCTAAAATTAAGTGGTTCTTTTCTCGTGTTTTGTAATTGATTTTCCTTTAGGAAAATATTTTCACCCAAACAAACACTGGAAAAGGATGAAAACATTTTCCGGAAAATGTTTTACACCCAAACAAATAGAACCTTAATCTATAATAGTAAATTTAGCTCATTTAATAATCACATTATTCAATTTGATCTAAAAATCACATTATGGCAAATTAACAATTTTGCCCATAACTTTTCACTTATTTACACTTTAGTCCCTAGGCTCGTAAAATGAAATGTATTAATTTTTCTCAAAACCCAAGCCTAGCTGAACCTCTTTCATGCTTTTAACAGCCCACACTTTTCTTTTACTTCACATTTCTACTACATATTTTACAACTTTTGCAAATAGGTCCTTTTCAACATTTTCACCCAAAATCACCTAGCGAATGTTCTTTATCCAACACTAAACTTTCATTTTCTACCATTAGACATCAAAATACATGCATGTAACACATGGGAAAATTTTTAAACATAAACCCTACTGCAAAATAATAGTAGAAATAGGTAAATCAGGTGATAAAGACTTCAAAAACGTAAAGAGCATTTAAAACTAGGCTAGGATGCACTTACTATCAAGCTTGAAAGTTGAAGAAACCCTAGCTATGGAGAGCTTGAGAATTTCGGCCAAGGTGGAAGAAGATGGACACATTTTTTACCTTATTTTCCCTTTTTATTCTTCTATTAACCAAACAACGAAATTGCCCTTTTAGCCTTTGTTTGAAATTTTACCCTTCCATTTACATTTTTGTCCATCATGATATATAATGGTATAATTACTAAATAAGGACCTCTAATGTACAAATTCATTACAATTAAGCACCCAATGCTTCTAGAACACATATTTTGCACTTTTTGCAATTTAGTCCTAATAGTCAAATTGGAACCTCTGTCGATAAAATTTCGTAACAAAACTTTGACATATGCATTCAATCATATTATAAACCTTGAAACTTTATCACAATAAATTTTTCTACTTTAGATTTGTATTCCCAAAACCACTATTTTGACTTGGCCCTAAATCGGGTTGTTGCAGACACACTATGTAAGGCTCACCCATTCATTGTTAGAGATTGCAGAAACGATACCAAGATCCAACCACTTAAGTAATTCTTTCTTCACCACCTCTTTCATGGCTGGATTTAAACGTCATTGTACATCTACCACTAGTTTCTTTCCTTTGTCCAATCTAATCTTATGTTGACATAATGCTGGATTAATTCCCTTAATTTCTACAATAGTCTATCTGATTACTTTTTTGTGTGTTCTCAGCATGCTTAGTAATGCCCCTTCCTATTTTGTGGATAATCCTGTAGTAAAAAAATGACTAAAATTAAAATAGTATATATAATTTAAATTTTTCTTAATTATTCTATTAAATGAAAAAAATTAAAACTAATTTAGTGGCGTTACCTCCCTAGCAATGGCACCAACAACTTAACTACCTTCTGATGTACTAATGTTTATAGTGTGAATATTACAATCAAATGTTATCTTTTACGTAATTTTTGCAAGTATACATGTAATGTTATAATATAGTGTATACAACAAAGTATGGAAGTACTTCGAGGATCGTACACAAGGGAGGCAAAACTAATCTAATTCTAACTTTGACGTTAATAGATCTAATTAGTAATTTAGCTAAATTATGTTACAATAATTCCTAAAGTGATGAAAATTCATACTTTATAAAAATAATTAAAATGCATAAAGATAAAGAGAGAAAATTAATTTGTAGATTTGATCAATTATAAGAACGGAAGACTAACTCACTTCAATGGTCATAACTAATTCCTGTTTGAGATTCTATTAAACCAACTAGTCATTAACCTAGCAGGATCTCTTGATCTTTCACTAAACTGATAAGTTAAAAAGAACTACTTATCTCTCAACCTCACAGTGCAAACCGGATCGGGGTAAGGTGGTCATAGATACATAATACAAATTTTGGGTTCATTCCCTGACTTCCTAGGGTTGTCAAGCCTAGGGTTTTGATACGAACTCGTCTTGGTGATGTGATTCGAGTCGTTTAAATTCCCGATCGTAAATTTGAGAAAGTATCGTTCTAATTGAAGTAAGTTGAATTTGGCTAAGGATAGGCTTTAAACAAAGGGGTTTGAATGAGTTTTAAGATAGGCCATGGATAGATCCGGCTAAACAAGGAATTAAGGTAAATTAAAAATAGATAGCATGAATGGAAAATAGGCTTAAGAATCAAGGGAGAACCAAAACTATATTAAAGCATTGACTCGAATATTATAAGACTCCTAAGATGCATGGAAGATGGTAAAAGGACCTTGTAACGCCCCTACTTTGGGCCTAGAAGTATTGGGCCTTGAGTATGGATCCATGGGGAGGGTATATATAAGTATTTAGTCGTGCAAGATAGAGTCATAAATGAAGGCTTGCTTCAATGGTTAAGTGCACTGAGAAGTGTTGGCGAAGTCTTGGGTTCAAACCTTGGCATTTACAAAATTTTTGTTTTCTCTTAAGTGAACCTTGGTGTTAGCATGTAGGCTTTAAAAGGAATTATGGTGGAATTATGACACAAGTTGAGCTCATCGTTCATGCTTCCAACCCGTGCTTTCAACCCTAGAAAGACTTCGCTGACACACACAATATCTTCGCCACCCTCCCGACTCAGAATCAGTTCAGGTTTGACGAACACGGACGGTAAACCCCGTGAACAGTCTCTTAAGCTTATAGACAATAAGGCTACCTTTTCTACCTAACAGAGGTTTCAGACTTAACGCTTGATACTCGGCTCTGAGATCACACAAACAGTGATTTCGAGTATCACTTCACGACATTTCTAGAAAAACTAGAAATGGATAAGATTATAGCCTTAAAAGGATGTCTTCTTTCTTTCTTACGCCCTCCATCTGGGAATTCTAGTGCTATTGCAAGAAACTCCTAGAATGCACGGAACTACCCCCTCCCCTCAATGAGGCACGAGGGTCAAAGCTCAGCTTTGATCCACCACCGGGACACACTATAGACTGGTTTTTTGGGTTTTGGGGGCCGCTAAACGGTAGCAAAGCGTGCATGGGGGGTCGGGGGGTTCAGCCCCCCGTCGGTTAGGGGATAAATTTTTAATGCTATGGGCGGCTAGTGGTTGTGTTGTAGTAAAATTCTGATGGAGGAGATGTTGGAGTGATTTGTGGAGTGATATGGGGAGAAAATCAAGTAGGATATCTTGAGGAGGTTTAAGGAGTGGTAGTGGTTATCGAAAGTGGGATTCTTTGGGGTGCCTATTCGGTCATAGGCACACTTAGTGCCGAATTTGGTCTAATGACACTAGGGGAGTCAGTTTTGGGGATTTTTTTTGTCTCTTTTGATTTGATTTTCGGCATTGGTTTCTCTATTTCTTATTTTCCAATTCTTTTCTTCTTTGATTATTCATTTTCCCTTTCCGAGTACTTTGGGGTTATTGTGGCCGAATTTTCAATTCTCTTTTTCTTAATTCACTTCCTTGACCAAATACACTCTCTTCTTTATACCTTCTTTCTTTCCTTCTATTTTCCCCAACCTCGGCCGAATATCCTCCTCATTCCTTTTGATTCAAATGGTTTGTTGTTGCTAGCTGAACTTTCTTACATTGTTTCTTTATCTTCTGCTCCTTCTCTCTCTCGATTCTTCTATTGTTTTTGGCTGAAATACAATATTGTTTCCCTTTATTTTTGTTCTGCAAGGATTTTGACAATCAGTATGTACTTATATGTTTTTTATTCATTTTTTATCGATAACTCTACTTTCATTTGATTTCTTCCTTGATAATCGAATGATTCCTCCATACACCTTCTAACTACAACATACGTTTCTTCTCTGGGATACGACCATTATTGGGCTTAGGGATTTCGGTGGTGTGAAAGGGTGCAAGTGGTTAGAAGCAATCAAACCTTTATTTCATGTTCATTGTTCAATCAAGGTAAGAATAATTTTCATATCATTGGGTATGGGTCGAATGTGCCTATGGGTTTGATGTGTAGTATATGTGGGCTTAAGTCATGCTTATGAATGCATTAATCTAATAAGATTTGTTATACTACAAATATTAGATCGAGGAGTGTAACCGTTTGTGATCGGTGGTCTTAGGAGAGCCAAGGGCTTTCATTCAGACAAGGTTCAGTACGAGTCGATTAATCTCATGTTTCACAAACAGGTGTGTAATCACACCCCTCTCTACTGTAAATAGACAAAAGTCGAAAAGTCAAAACTTTGGCATGTAAGGCCACATGAGCGTGCGATCGCTCGTGTGGTGAACTGAGCCCACAAATCATAGGCAATAGACTATAGAGGCCACCACGAGTGTTCTCATGGACTTAGGCCGTCATGGGCGACGTTTTAACGCCCCTAACCTATATCCGTCGCCGGATTAGGGTTACAAGGAGCTTCAGACAGAATACAGATCAGACTGATTTCACATTAATGAACACACATGGAAATATAGTTTCATTGATTTCAATAAGTAATGTCTGTTCCATAATTTATTGGATTTATTCAATTACACAACATATTCCACACCATCTATCACATAAGGCATTTGTTATGTTTACACGTTACAGATCCTAATTCATACTAGTTTAGTTCTATTTCTATAGCTCACATTACATTAAAGTTCAAACTAATATTACACCCACATAAGAACGGTTAAGTAAAATCATTCGACACATGGTTCGAACATTTCCTTCCTTAGTCAAATGTCCTAACATTTCCTTCCTTAGTCGAATGTCCTAGGAACTTATAAACTAAAACATAATGGAATTGCCGTACTGCTAGCAATAAGAGTCATATATATCTCCACCTAATTAACATGATATAGGTGCATCATTCATCAATACATAGATCGACATTGAATTGAATGACATAAACGGATATATTGCATTGCAAGGCATATGTATTTACTAGATGAAATAAGCTTAAATAATGCCAACATATTCACCATTTACTAGCCATATTCGCATGGCGTTTTACACAAAGGTTCGAACTACCTAGACACAAAATCAAGTATAGCTATTACATGCCATAAATATATATGATTTTCATAATGGTACCAAGATAAGGTTGATAGGTGTGATGACTTCAAAAGATCAGCCTCGAGCTTCAACGCAAAACTTTAATCTAGACAAAATAGATGAACACCCAAAATGAGCTAATAACTCAGTAAGCCATAAGCAATAGAACAAAACAATCATTTGGATAGAAAGGTTTTAGAACCGATAAAGCAAATGTTTAAGCAATGATCAAAATACAATAAAAAATATACAAATAAATAAGTAGATACTATGTCATCCTTAATTGACCATTACAATCTTACTCATGTTTCATTTCCCATTCGAAACCCCATTAACCATTTTGTAGCCATTTAGTTCATTGTCGAGTCACAATTTTAACTAATTACAAACTTATTATTCCAAACATCTAACATAATTTCAAGTGTCATGCATATTGCATTACTTACACGTGCCTCCTTCGTACCTCAAAGAGTTTAGGCTCATATGCTCATTCCGCACACACAGTGCCAAAGGACCGATATCACACACATAGTGCTCGGTTAACAATTTCGCACACATAGTGCCTTTCTACAATCGCACACATAGTGCTGTAATAATACGCACACTTAGTGCCAAGTTTCCCTTATATTTTAAGCTCAATCCCATACATCAAAATCACATCTAGAAGATATAATAAAATCATGGAACTCACCCTGTCCATTCGGCAATTGGAGCAACATATAACTATATGTCCTTAGCAATTTCGTAAGTTACATTTGCATACAGTATTGAGCAAAAATTCAATTGCTTAAAAACTTACCTCCTTTAGGAAGAACAACTTCGACTAGCTATTCGACCACCTTTACCTTCCTTTTATCCATACTTTGCCCCTTGTGATCATATCAAATTAAACAAATAAACCAATTCAATGCATTTTTTAGTTACTTAACTCGAATTATGCTTAATTCTCAAAGAAATTCACATACACATGTGATCGGCAATTCATCACAAGCTCACAAAACCACATCGTATTTAGTTTAACAATTATATGCAAATTTATATACATTCAAGTGCACAAGTGTACACATCACTATGGCACTTCATTCATGTTGGAAATATAATCAAAAGTACATGTGTTCTTACTAAGATATGATATATTTGAAATCAAACTCTCAAGGTAAATTCCTTTAATTCACATTCGGCCATATCCCCATAAAAGTATAACCCACAATTATGCACATTTAACTCACTCATCAATTTGTTTTAGTCCCATTCGGTAACTAATCACACACACGCATATAAACATATAGGCCAATTACCCATTACTCCTTATTCCACATTATTAAACATTAACTAGTTCCAACCTCACCTTTCATGCATTATTAATGCGAGACATCATACTCTCCATATTGACATTTCATTATCCTAGCCGAAGCTAATGTGCTTCATTCCCAAAATTTACAAATGGTTCGGTCAAAACAAAATGAGAAGCTCACATCATTCATTTAACACCTATTATTACCAATTCCTCAACTAATTTGACCACCTATCATGCTAGGAACCAAAATGTCAAACAAAACTCACAAAACACCCTCAGCCGAATACCCCTTAGGTTCGACATTTCATTCTAACCAAAATTTCTAAATTCAACTCAATCCAATATGAAAGTAACACCATAAGATTTATTTAATAGGTACTTATAAGTTCATAGCTCCAACAATACAACCCTTAGCAAAAATAGCCATGGCCGAAAGCTTCAAACTCCCAAAGCTCAAAGAATTCAATAATGGGCATAGTAAAGAATCTCATAACCAGCTTAATTCCATAGAAATCAAAGAAAATCATCAAAGAAACATACCTATTTCAATGTACTTCCTAGCCGAATGGTGTGAACTTTCTTCTCCTATTTTCTTCCTTAGTTTCGGCCAACAAGAGGAACAAGAAGAACACTTTATTCTTTCCACCCTAAATTATTATTATAATTTTGATTTTATGATAACCTTTCATTAAATCCCTTTGTTTTTATTATTTAACTAAAATAAGCAAATCATCAAATGCCAAAATGCATCATTACCGTGCACTATCTAAAAAAAATAGTCAAATTGACATGCAAGCCCCCCTTTTTTTTAACCATACATTAATTGGCCATTATGAAATTCACCTATCATGTTTCCAAGGTTCTCCTACAAGTCCTCTTTAGTAAATTCACATTCCTTTAATCAAAAATTCAAAACATCAATACTTCACATATGATAAGCACTCAATTTAACATTCAAAATTTTTCATGACTCGGTTTAGTGGTTCCGAAACCACTTCCCGACTAGTGTCAGATTAAGACTGTTACAGACGTTAGGCCAGAATAGGCCGTGTGGGCCCAATAGCCTCATGGGCCACATGGATTAAAACCTTGATAAGTGACAAACACTAGACTGAGCTATGTTATTCGTATCACCATGACTGAATCTGGGAGATTGGACCACACGAACGTACGGCCCTACTTGGGTCGACTAATGGGTCTTAGGCCCATTTAAACCATTATGACCATTTAGGTTACCTGAGTTGCTCGAGGCGACTGTGGACCTTCTGTGAGGTCGTTATTTATTTTGAGACCCCAAAATAAGGCAAATGACCGTAATACCCCTGTAGGGCAAAATGACTATAATACCCCTATAGGGCAAATGACCGTAATTGTGACACACCAAACTTGGCCCAAGCGTTATGGCTGAATCTGGCGTGTCACACAGAAGCTACATTCAAAAACTAAACTTATCGATAAAAGATTAGTTCTAAGTTTAAAATCCTTTTAGTTCTTAATTGCATAAGCATAATCGGCGAGTTTTGTTATTATAAGTTCGAAATCATTGTATCAAAATGTTTGCCTAAGAGTTTATCTTTAATGTATTCAGTTTTAAATTTTGACATTTATTATTTTAAAAACTTGAGTTTTCTACTCTAGCAATTTAAAATCAACAATTATAAACCCAAATAAACCCAAATTAAGTCCTAATGGCCTTACAACAAATATAAACCCAAATATCAAATTTAAAATGATTAAGTCTAAAATAACTAAACAGTGTTCGCATAGCCACCTCCAAGTCCCTCACGGCTCCAAATCGACTAAAGCTAATGATTGCCTGCATAGTTAAAAGAGAGGGGTGAGTTTGTGAAAACTCAGTGTGTAATCCCCTAGCAGACCACATAAATTAAAACATACAAAATAGTCTGGGCCGAAGCCCTATGCAATATTAGAGCCGTCTGCGCTTTTAGCCCTATATAAAAATAGTGTGGGCCCAAGCCCAAAACAGAAAAAAATAGAGCAGATATGCAACCCAACCCAATCCATCCAACTCACCACTCATACCATCCAACACACCATGTGAGAATTAAATTAACCCACCCAGCCAACACACCAATAACGCAACATGGCTGCTAATAGCAGAATACGTGGCGGAGCCACTAGAATCAAAATACATGGTGAAGACACTAAATACAGAAACATGTGGCATAGCTACTAGTACAGAACTACCTCCATATCATACCCCAACCCCATGCAGAATGTCATGTCATACATATATATCGTGCATACAACAGATCATGCTCAGACACAGCTATACATATCATCGGTCATCCTACCTCTAGGGGTATAATGATCATTCCGACAGATAGGGGTAAAATGGTAATTTTATCCCTCAGGGGTATTTTGGTTATTTGACCAAATTTTGGTGTCTCGGTATACACTACGACCCCTTAGAGAGTCCACCGGCACCTTGAACGACTCAGGTAACCTACATAGCCAGAACAGTGTATATGGGCCCAATCTCGCTATTAGGCCCAAGTGGGCCTACACACTCGTATGGCCTATTTAGCCCAAATTTAGTCATGGCAACGCAAGCCTCACAGTCCAAACAGTTAACTATCACCGACCAAGGATTTTACCTGTGTGGGGCCCACAAGCCCATTGAGCCCACATGGCCCATTCTGGCCTAGGCCCATGAAAACGCTTGTGGGGCCGCTACCGTTTGTCACCCATGCTTAGTGGGCTCGGTTTACCCCATAAGTGTTCATATACTCACAAGAACGTAAATGCCAAGGTTTCAGTATTTCAGTATTTCAGCTTTTTGGCTTTTGTCGAACCATAATAATCTAGTGGTATGATTACAAACCTCTTCGTGACCACTTGTGATATTCCAAAAGCACCATCCTAGAAACAATCCAAAAATTCCATCAGCTCTTAAATCATTAATATACTCAATCACTTACTCCTCAATAACATACATCACTTACCACGACCATAAAATCTGGTGTTCACCCTTCTAGATATCCGACCCAAAATCAAATATCCACACATTGAAGAATAATTGTGTTATCAACTTAGATCTATTAGTCCCCAACCAATCGTATAACCACCCCTATCACTTTAGAAAGAATAAAGTAATTCGGCCTAGTGCCCAACGTAAGATAGGGTAACGCATTTACCTTACTTGAAATAGATGAAAAGATCTAGATCGCTTTAATCACACTAGCAATCCCTCCAACCTTTGAGAGACCGTTTGTTAAGCAACACCTAAGAAACTGAAACAGAACAGTTAAGAAGGAAAAGAAGATTGAAGTTGATCAATCAACAAAAGAATCAGAATTTGATCGACATATATAAGGAGGGAATGAGAGGTTTGGCTTCATAAGGAAAAGCAAATGAGGAGGAAGAAAACACTTACCCTACGATAGCACTCCTACAGAGTTGCAACGTCAACTCCAATCGATGGAAAGAGAATAGAAATGTTAAAATAAGGGAATGGAGAGTTCGACTATGAGGGCAAATTGAAGGGAAAAGCAAAAAGGAGAAGAAAATATCTGGCCAATAATTTAGAAAAGGAAAAAAGAGAAATAATGCTCTGTACAACGAAAAAGGGAAGAGGGAAAATAAGTGAAGAAGGGGAAAAAGAGGATGAGAGAACAAATGGAGAAGCAACTGATGAGAAGAAAAAATCTGGTTTCAAAGATGATTGGAAATAGAAATTGGTTCAGATAAAGCGAGAAGAAAAGAAAAGTGCATAAAAGAGGACAATTCGGTACTTTAGGTCTTGAATTTCCGCAAAGTGAACTATGGTTGAAATGTACACTAGCAAAAGCGATACTAGAGAGTAAAGAAACTATAAGCACCAAAAAGAACAAAACCCAAAAACACAAGGAGAAATCGGCACTCACCCACTCTCCTAACACCGAAAAATGCACATACTAGGGACCCTAGCTAAATTTGCACTCACAAATTACTCAATTCAACTACACTTCTCCAAGCCTCCAACTCCTTGAAAATCTCCATAATCCTCTCCCTTTATCCCTCATTGATATCCTCCACAAACAACTCATAAGACCAATTCAAACTCTTTAACCCAGAGTTCAAATCCATCACTAACTCTTGCCGATCCCAACTAGCAAAATAAATGCTCATTACTTGCCATGGGATTCGAACCCACAGCCTCTTCAATGGCCCAACACGCCAGTTCCCACCACAACACAAGATCCTTTTGTGACAAGAAGCAAACACAATTAAATATAAGTCGGCTCACTTAAGAGAAAAAATTAGAAAATTTTGCTAGGGCGCAGACTCGAACCCAGGCTTCCTAGAGACCCCCAAACACACCCAGATCACTTAGCCATCACCCCACACATATATTTGTCAAATCATGTAGAATTAAAGAACATAAAATTTTAGGGCGTTATAGTAATACCCCTATAGGGCAAAATGACCGTTATACCCCTAGAGGTAGGTTGACTAATGAGTTATGACATTTACATGACTAAGTATGACATTCTACATACACGTATTATTTATGACATGACATGATGCATTACATGAGGACAGGTAGTTATGTATGGAGGAAGTGTATTGCACTAGTAGGGTTGCACGAGTCGCACAAGACGACTGTGGACCCATACTGGTAAGGTTGCACGGGTCACACAAGATGACTGTAGACACATATTGGCAACATCACATAGGTCGCACAAGACGATTGTAGATCTATGTGACAGCCTTAACCTGACCCTAGTCGGGAAGTGGTTTCGTAACCATTAAACCGAGTTAAAGAAATTTACTTTATTTTATTTTATTTTTTAATTATAATGTTTTATGTCTTAAATAGGTGAATGTTTATACGTGAATTTGTGTGCTATGATCTTTTGTCAAATTTCATGTGTTTTTAAATTTAAGGAGCTAGGTGGGAAGATTTAACTTTATGTATGGCCAAATTGAAGAAGACTAATTGCATAATGTTGTCAAATACATGGATTTGCATGTCAATTATACCTATTTGAAGTGAGTGGCCGGCCATGATGTGATATGGAGCACTAAGCATGAATTTCTTTAATTATTTTTATGTATATTGGAATTAAAAGTAATTAAAATATGAAAAACAAAATGGAGAAAAGAATTTTTGTTCATCCTTTCTTCTTCTAGCCGAAACTTGGTGAAAGAATAAGGAAAAACATCCCTAAAGCATTCGGCACCTTCTTTTGAATATTAAGGTATGTTTTGAATGTTGTTTTGAGTAAAAATTATGATAATAGATTCATTTTTTTGTGTCCTTTCTACTACCCATACGGAAATTTTGAGTTTGGTGGTGGTATATACATTTGGCCATGTGAATGAATTTTGAAGTGTGGGTCATTTTCATGCTTTGAGTTGTAATGGATATTGTTAAAGCTTAAATAGATGAATTGTGCTTATAGGGACGTTATTTCGTATTGGGAATTTCGGTCAACATGAGTTCGGTTAGTGAGTTGAATTTTGAGCTAGACAATGCATTAGGCATTCGGCTATGTGGAATTTAATCTAGATGTTTTCCATGTATTTATAAGGTAGGGAGTTTAGATGATACTTGAGCTAAATTATATGTGTTTCCATGTGATTTTAATGTTAGTTTGGAAATAGTTAATTTGTGAGAAATTTTACTTATGAATAGCCGATTCTGAATTGAGAAATATCTTGAGAAGTTGATATGTTTCTTAGTAAGTTTTGTTTGATGGAATTTACTAAGGGAAATTGATGGGGAAATGAGTTGGTAAATTGTTAAGTATGTGACTTCCTAAGCTAGTAAAACATCCGGTTATATCTAGTGAAATAATTGAATTCAGTTTGGATATTTAGTTAGAATTTTAGTGCTAATTAAATACGGACACTTGATATGAAATTAATAGGACCTAGAATGTTGAGTGGCCGAATGAACTATGAGTCATTTTTTTAAATAATTGAAAAAAAATGCGTGTGAGTGTATGTGGTTAATGAGGGAGTACATTCGATAATATGGAATTAAGTCTTAAAATAGGTGCTTGTTGAGCTTAGTTATTATATGGCCCTAAACGGTTTTACATGGAATTTTAATGAGTTAAATTTTGTTCTTATTAAGCTCAAGAGCACATAGGGACAGCTTCGGACAAAGGAAAGGCAAAGGTGGTAGACTAGCAATTCACAAACAATTATCGACCATCGAAGTAAGTTTTTAGTGACATAGCTTAGCACACGATTTGATTTTACATGATTTATGATTGATAATGTAATGGTGAAATGGGCATATAGCCGAAAATTACAAAACGTAGGAAGGCTTTAGAAATCAATTTGAGATATGGATTACTCACATGTTTATTGCCGATCATATAGTGAAATAATGTCATACTATGTATGAATTTGTGAATGAGGCAAATGAATTTTTTTTTTGAAATAAAATATGCGAAAGGTATACATGATGAATTTGAAGGCATATGTTTCAGTCCTATAAACCGGGTCAATCCCGAAGGGCTTTCAAGCCAATGTTGTATCTGGGTTAATCCCGAAGGGCTTTCGAGCCAATGTGGTATCCGAGTTAATCCCAAAGGGCTTTCGAGCCAATGTTGTATCTGGGTTAATCCCGAAGGGCTTTCGAGCCAATGTTGCATCCGGGGATAATCCCGATGAGCCTTAGAGCTATAATTAAAATTTGGGCTAAGCTCGAAGATACTTGTGAGGGAAATATACAAATTTTAACTCAAATAATAGTAATTAATGAGCTCGTTATCATAAGATGATCAGGTATGTGTCGTATCTTAATGAGGAATGAACTTTCGTTGGGTTATGATTTAACAACTATGCATTATTGTTTCAGATTATGGTTTATGGATGTTGAAGGCATATGGCTATACATTATATGAAACTATTCGGTTCTTATAGAAATGGACTAAGTTAATGTTGGGCATGAGAATAAGTTTTAGTAGACGAGTGTAAATGTATGTGGGTATACCCCAATCAATAATATAGCTCATTATAGAGTCGGAGTTACCTTCGGCTAGAGAATGTTTTAATCAAGTGTTGAAAATTACTTCACTTTAGTCTTTTAATCATACTTTATCGCTTAAAACTTGCTATGCATTTTAAATGCTTACTTTGTAAGCCCTCCTCTTCTGTTTTTCTTTAGATCTTGTTCGCTAGCTACGGTCTCGAGATTCTTCCGTTTGAAGTCATCTCTACTATTGAAGCTCTCTTCAGTATATAAATAGCTAAACTTCGTGAATGGCATGTATAGTTTTTGTTTTATGGTCGTTAAACGAGAAACTCTCATTTTAAGGTTGTAATTAAGCACGGCCATGCGAAAATGGCTTCTTAAATCGCTTTATGTCTATATGTAGTCTTACGGTTGATAATAGTTGCAAATGTTTGAATTGATATGCAAATTTGTGAAAGATTGTTTTGTGATATATGCATTGTACGAATAGGAACATGAAAATCTAAATCCCGAAACTTTAAGATTGATTTTGATGATTTGGTTGGCTTGTATATATATATATGTGAGCGGATTGAAATTTATACTAAAATTTCTAGATGTAAATAGTTAACATGAATCTGAAGGTATGATTCGATTCGGTTTAAGTTTTGTTATGCATTCATGAATTTTATCCATGAAGCTAGATGTTTTATTTTACGATGACAATTGCCTATTTACACGTTTTGAACATAGCCATTCAGCCAAAGCACATTTCTATTTATATGTATATGATATTGAGTGATGATCACTAGTGAAAGAACTAGTTACGACGTAGAATGCTTATATGACATGTTCATGCGCATGAAATCATTCTATAGACTAGTTGCTAGTATTATCTAAGTACCCATATTTCATTATACAATTAGTATCTATGATTCATATGTGGAAAGTGGTAGTATCCCGTTAGTACGAGTAAATTTTTGTTAGTTACAATTGTCGGGTAATACCTCTTGACCCTCCGGCGACGGGTATGGGTCTTAGGGGTGTTACATTTTATTGGTATCAGAGCTACGGTTTAGTCGATTCTCAGACTACCGTAATAAGTAGGCGTCTAGCTATACATGCCATTTAGTGTCATTGTGATAGTGAGATGACTTCTGACATCTGAAATGTGATTTTTGGTATAGAAATGGATCTCGAACCCGATCAAGCCGTAGCGGACGACGTTGAGAGTGTAGCGCCTGCTCTCGCGCAAGGGACAGTGCCAAATGAATCTCAACCGAATGTAAGTCATCAAGATGATGACACAAGACAAGCCTTTTACACGATGATGAGCGATTGGTTCGCTCAATTCCTTAGATCAAATCCGGCTGTTCCGCAACCCCCACCCCCGAATACTCCGCTACCAACTTATGTGGCCCCTCTTGTGACCGATCCGGTGAGATCGAGTAGGCCTCCAGTTGACAAAATTTAAAAATATGGGGCTAAAAAATTCCGGGCTACCCCTAGTGATGATGCCGAGCGGGCTGAGTTTTGGCTCGATAACACTATCCGAGTTTTCGACGAGTTATCCTATACGCCTGAGGAGTGTCTAAAATGTGCGGTATCTCTGTTACGCGACTCTGCATATTACTGGTGGAATACTCTATTTTCTGTTGTTTCGAGAGAGCGGGTCACTTGGGAGTTCTTCCAAACTGAGTTCCACAAGAAATACATCAGTAAGAGATTTATCGATCAGAAACGGAAGGAATTTCTTGAGCTTAAACAAGGTCCGATGTCAGTAACCGAATACGAGAGAGAATTCGTGCATCTCAGTTGATATGCTTGCGAGTGTGTATCCTCCGAGGCTGTTATGTGTAAGCATTTTGAGGATGGGTTAAACGAAGAAATCAGACTGCTAGTAGGAATTCTGGAAATTAAAGAATTTGTTGTGCTAGTCGAGCGAGCTTGTAAAGCCGAAGAGCTCGGTAATGAGAAAAGAAAAGCCGAGGAAGGAGCTAGAGAGTTTCGTAAGAGATCTGCAGGAAAATCTGTTCTGCAATCGTCCAAAAAGATTAGAGATGACATGGGCCGATCGAAGTATACTTCAGGTTTTTCTAGACGTGATCATCATCGACCCCCTGTGAGTTCGCGAGCTACTTCTGTCACAAGTGTTGGCAATGAACGTCGGGACAGATCTGAATGTAAACATTGTGGTAAATGGCACCCGGGGAGCTGTAGACATCATGACCGCTCCTGTTTTCGATGCGGATCTGCTGACCATTTTATCAAAGACTGTCTGAAAATTGATGAACGCACACCTGATCCAAGTCAGAGACCTAGTGGCACGGCTGCACGGAGTAGACCACTGCGGCGAGGACGTAATATTAGTGGCAGTTAGAGAGGGACTAGAGACACTATAGTCAGATTCGAGGCACGTGCACCCGCCAGAGCATATGCTATTCGAGCCCGTGAGGAGGCTTCTTCTCCGGATGTTATTACCGGTACTTTCACTCTCTTTAATACTGATGTTATTGCTCTGATTGATCCCGGTTCAACCCATTCGTATGTGTGTGAAACTTTAGCCTCCAGTAAGACTCTTCCTGTTGAGTCTACGAAATTTGTAATTCGAGTGTCGAATCCTTTGGGTCGTTGTGTTTTGGTTGATAAAGTATGCAAGAAATGTCCCCTAATGGTTCTAGATTTCTATTTTCCAGCCGATTTGATGCTTTTACCCTTCGATGAATTTGACGTTATACTCAGAATGGATTGGTTGACCGTGCACGACGCGATAGTGAATTGCAAGCGAAAGACTATCGATCTACGATGTTCGAATAATGAAACAGTCCGAATTGAATCTACCGATTTAAATGGGCTACCTACCGTAATCACTTCCATGTTAGCTCAGAAGTACGTGAAAAAGGGTTATGAAGCTTATCTAGCCTATGTGCTAGATAACAAAGTTTCCGAACGAGAACTTGAGACGGTACCTGTAGCTTGTGAGTTTTCGGATATGTTTCCCGAAGAATTGTCAGGATTGCCGCCAGTAAGGGAGGTCGAGTTTGGTATAGAGTCAGTTCCGGGTATGACTCCAATTTCTATTGCTCTGTACCGTATGGCACCTACCGAGTTAAAAGAATTGAAATCTCAGCTGCAGGAATTGACAGACAGAGGTTTCGCGGGACCAAGTTTCTCACCTTGGGGTGCACCAGTTTTGTTTGTGAAAAAGAAAGACGGGACTATGAGAATATGCATCGACTATCGACAGCTGAATAAAGCCACTGTAAAGAATAAGTATCCGTTGCCTTGAATTGATAATTGTTCGATCAGTTGAAAGGAGCTTCAGTGTTTTCGAAGATTGACCTGAGATCCGGCTATTATCAGTTGAGAGTTAGAGATTCCGACGTGCCAAAGACAGCATTCAGAACGAGATGCGGACACTACGAATTCTTAGTGATGCCGTTTGGGCTCACTAATGCCCTTGCAGTTTTGATGGATTTGATGAACTGAGTGTTTAGGCCGTTTTTGGAGCGTTTTGTAGTAGTGTTCATCGATGATATTTTGATTTACTCTCGTGATGAGATTGAGCATGCCGAGCATTTGAGACTTGTACTTCAGATTTTACGTGAAAATAAATTGTATGCGAAATTCAGCAAGTGCGAATTCTAGTTGCGTGAAGTCAGTTTCTTGGGACATATTGTGTCTGCTTCGGGTATTCGAGTTAATCCAAGCAAAATTTCAGCTATTCTCGACTGGAAACCCCTAGAAATGTTTCCGAAGTTTGAAGCTTCTTAGGACTTACCGGTTATTACCGACGATTTGTCAAAGGTTTCTTGATGATCGTTGTACCATTGACGAGATTGTTACAGAAAGATGTCAAGTTCAAGTGGTCTGATAAGTGTCAGCAAAGTTTTGATCAACTAAAAACTTTTTTAACGGAAGCTCCAGTGTTAGTTCAGCCAAAGTCCGGTAAAGAGTTTATAGTCTATAGCGATGCAAGTCTAAACGGGTTAGGTTACGTTTTGATGCAAGAGGGCCGAGTTGTCGCCTATGCTTCGAGACAGTTGAAACCTTATGAACGAAATTATCCGACTCATGATCTTGAACTAGCCGCTATCGTTTTCGCCTTGAAGATTTGGTGACACTATCTGTTCGGTGAGAAATGTCACATTTTCTCCGATCACAAAAGTCTCAAGTATCTGATGTCTCAAAGAGATTTGAATTTGAGACAAAGGCAGTGGCTAGAATTGCTTAAAGACTACGAACTTATTATTGATTATCATCTGGGAAAAGCTAATGTAGTTGCGGATGCCCTTAGCCGAAAATCTCTATTCTCCTTGCGAGCTATGAATGTGAAGTTAACGATGTCGACAGATGATGTATTGGTGGCCGAATTAAGAGCAGAGCCACTGTTTGTACGGCAAATTGGTGAAGCTTAGAAAATCGATGATGATTTGGTTGCTAAGCGAGCTCAATGTATGTCGGGTGAGGATGCATAGTTTCGAATTGATGAAAAAGACTGTCTGAGATTTAGGGACCGACTGTGTGTTCCGAGAAATCCTGAGCTAGTTTCGACGATTTTGAATGAAGCCCATAGTAGCCGAATGTCAGTTCATCTGGGTAGCACGAAAATGTATAACGACTTGAAACGTCAGTATTGGTGGCACGGTATGAAATGGGACATCTCTGAATTTATATCTAAATGTTTCGTATGTCAGCAAGTAAAAGCGGAACATCAGATGCCTTCGGGATTACTTCAACCAATCCTAATACCTGAATGGAAGTGGGATCGAGTTACGATCGACTTTGTGTCCGGTTTACCGCTAACGTCGAGTAAGAAAGACTCCATTTGGGTTATTGTTGATAGACTAACGAAATCAGCCCATTTCATACCAGTTCGTGCCGACTTTTCACTTGATAAGTTAGCGGAATTATATGTTTCCCAGATTGTTCGATTGCACGGAGTACCGACTTCTATTGTTTCAGACCGAGATCCCCGATTTACTTCACGGTTCTGGAGCAAATTACACGAGGCTTTGGGTACTAAGCTCTATTTTAGTATAGCTTTTCATCCGTAAACTGACGGTCAATCTGAGAGAGTCATTTAGATACTCGAGGATATGTTGAGATGTTGCATTCTCGAGTTCAGCGGTTCGTGGGAAAAATATTACCCCTGATTGAATTCGCGTATAATAACAGTTTTCAGTCGAGTATTCAAATGGCACCCTACGAAGCTCTTTACGGTCAAAAATGCCGTACACCTCTGTTTTGGACCGAGCTTAGTGAGAATAAGATTCTCGTAATTGATTTAGTCAAAGAAGCAGAGAAGAAAGTGAAAACAATTCGTGACAGTTTGAAAACGGCAATCGATCGTCAGAAATCGTACGCAGATTTAAAACGTAAAGACATTGAGTATCAAGTTGGCGATAAAGTATTTTTAAAAGTCTCCCCTTGGAAAAAAGTGCTCAGATTCGGATGGAAAGGTAAATTAAGTTCGAGGTTCATCGGGCCGTACGAGATAGCGGAACGGATTGGGCCAGTTGCTTTCCTGAACTTGAAAAGATCCATAATGTTTTCCATGTATCGATGCTCCGTCGCTATAGATCCGATCCTTCACATGTGATAAATCTGTCGGAAGTTGAAATTCAGCCTAATTTGAGTTATGAAGAAGAACCTATCCGTATTTTAGCTCGAGAAGTTAAAGAATTGCGAAATAAAAAGGTTCTGTTAGTAAAAGTGCTTTGGCTCAAGCACGGGATCGAGGAAGCAACTTGGGAGCCCGAGGATGCTATGAAAAATAGATATCCAAATCTATTTTCGGGTAAGATTTTCGGGGACAAAAATCCCTAAAGGGGGGAGAATTGTGACAGCTTTAACTTGACCCTAGTCGGAAAGTGGTTTCATAACCATTAAACCGAGTTAAAAAAATTTACTTTATTTTATTTTATTTTTTAATTATAATGTTTTATGTCTTAAATAGGTGAATGTTCATACGTGAATTTGTCTGCTATGATCTTTTGTCAAATTTCATGTGTTTTTAAATTTAAGGACCTAGGTGGGAAGATTTAACTTTATGTGTGGCCAAATTGAAGAAGACTAATTGCATAATGTTGTCAAATACATGGATTTGCATGTCAATTATACCTATTTGAAGTGAGTGGCCGGCCATGATGTGATATGGAGCACTAAGCATGAATTTCTTTAATTATTTTTATGTATATTGAAATTAAAAGTAATTAAAATATGAAAAACAAAATGGAGAAAAGAATTTTTGTTTATCCTTTCTTCTTCTAGCCGAAACTTGGTGAAGGGATAAGGAAAAACATCCCTAAAGCATTCGGCACATTCTTTTGATTATTAAGGTATGTTTTGAATGTTGTTTTGAGTAAAAATTATGATAATAGATTCATTTTTTTGTGTCCTTTATACTACCCATACGGAAATTTTGAGTTTGGTGGTGGTATATACATTCGGCCATGTGAATGAATTTTAAAATGTGGGACGTTTCAATGCTTTGAGTTGTAATGGATATTATTGAAGCTTCAATAGATGAATTGTGCTTATAGGGACGTTATTTCGTATTGGGAATTTCGGTCAACATGAGTTCGGTTAGTGAGTTGAATTTTGAGCTAGACAATGCATTAGGCATTCGGCTATGTTGAATTTAATCTAGATGTTTTCCATGTATTTATAAGGTAGGGAGTTTAGATGATACTTGAGCTAAATTATATGTGTTTCCATGTGATTTTAATGTTAGTTTGGAAATAGTTAATTTGTGAGAAATTTTACTTATGAATAGCCGATTTTGAATTGAGAAATATCTTGAGAAATTGATATGTTTCTTAGTAAATTTTGTTTGATGTAATTTACTAAGGGAAATTGATGGGGAAATGAGTTGGTAAGTTGTTAAGTATGTGACTTCTAAGCTAGTAAAACATCTGGTTATATCTAGTGAAATAATTGAATTCGGTGTGGATATTTAGTTAGAATTTTAGTGCTAATTAAATACGGACACTTGATATGAAATTAATAGGACCTAGAATGTTGAGTGGCCGAATGAACTATGAGTCATTTTTTTAAATAATTGAAAAAAAATGCTTGTGAGTGTATGTGGTTAATGAGGGAGTACATTCGATAATATGGAATTAAGGTCTTAAAATGGGTGCTTGTTGAGCTTAGTTGTTATATGGCCATAAACGGTTTTACATGGAATTTTAATGAGTTAAATTTTGTTCTTATTAAGCTCAAGAGCACATAGGGACAACTTTAGACAAAGGAAAGGCAAAGGTGGTAGACTAGCAATTCACAAACAATTATCGACCACCGAAGTAAGTTTTAAGTGACATAGCTTAGGACACGATTTGATTTTACATGATTTATGATTGATAATGTAATGGCGAAATGGGCATAGAGCCGAAAATTACAAAACCTATGAAGCCTTTAGAAATCAATTTGAGATATGGATTACTCACATGTTTATTGCCGATCATATAGTGAAATAATGTCATACTATGTATGAATTTGTGAATGAGGCAAATGAATATTTTTTTTTGAAATAAAATATGCGAAAGGTATACATGATGAATTCGAAGGCATATGTTTCAGTCCTATAAACCGGGTCAATCCCGAAGGGCTTTCGAGCCAATGTTGTATCTGGGTTAATCCCAAAGGGCTTTCGAGCTAATGTGGTATCTGCGTTAATCCCGAAGGGCTTTCGAGCCAATGTTGTATCCGGGTTAATCCCGAAGGGCTTTCGAGCCAATGTTGCATCCGGGGATAATCCCGATGAGCCTTAGAGCTATAATTAAAATTTGGGCTAAGCTCGAAGATACTTGTGATGGAAATATACAAATTTTGACTCAGATAATAGTAATTAATGAGCTCGTTATCGTAAGATGCTCAGGTATGTGTCGTATCCTAATGAGGAATGAACTTTCGTTGGGTTATGATTTAACAACTATGCATTGTTGTTTCGGATTATGGTTTACGGATGTTGAAGGCATATGGCTATACATTATATGAAACTATTCGGTTCTTATAGAAATGGACTAAGTTAATGTTGGGCATGAGAATAAGTTTTAGTAGACGGGTGTAAATGTATGTGGGTATACCCCAATCAATAATTTAGCTCGTTATAGAGTCGGAGTTACCTTCGGCTAGAGAATGTTTTAATCAAGTGTTGAAAATTACTTCACTTTAGTCTTTTAATCATACTTTATTGCTTAAAACTTGCTATGCATTTTAAATGCTTGCTTTGTCACCCTCCTCTTCTGTTTTTCTTTAGATCTCGTTCGCTAGCTACGGTCTCGGGATTCTTGCGTTTGAAGTCATCTCTACTATTGAAGCTCTCTTCGGTATATAAATGGCTAAACTTCGTGAATGGCATTTATAGTTTTTGTTTTATGGTCGTTAAACAAGAAACTCTCATTTTGAGGTTGTAATTAAGCACGGCCATGCAAAAATGGCTTCTTAAATCGCTTTATGTCTATATGTAGTCTTAAGGTTCATGATAGTTGCAAATGTTCGAATTGATATGCAAATTTGTGAAAGATTGTTTTGTGATATATGCATTGTACGAATAGGAACATGAAAATCTAAATGCCGAAACTTTAAGATTGATTTTGATGATTTGGCTGGCTTGTATATATATATATGTGAGCGGATTGAAATTTATACTAAAATTTCTAGATGTAAATAGTTAACATGAACCTGAAGGTATGATTCGATTCGGTTTAAGTTTTGTTATGCATTCATGAATTTTATCCATGAAGCTAGATGTTTTATTTTACGATGACAATTGCCTATTTACACATTTTGAACATAGCCATTCAGCCAAAGCACATTTCTATTTATATGTATATGATATTGAGTGATGATCACTAGTAAAGAACTAGTTACGACGTGGAATACTTATATGACATGTTCATGTGCATGAAATCATTCTATAGACTAGTTGCTAGTATTATCTAAGTACCCATATTTCATTATACAATTAGTATCTATGATTTATATGTGGAAAGTGGTAGTATCCCGTTAGTACGAGTAAATTTTTGTTAGTTACGATTGTCGGGTAATACCTCTTGACCCTCCGGCGACGGGTATGGGTCTTAGAGGTGTTACAATCTATGCTGGCAAGGTCGCACGGGTCGCACAAGTCGACTGTGGACCTACTGATGGTTATAAGTCGGGTATAATTCTGGCAGGTTTGCTATGATATTGGTGTGTTGGCTGGTTGGGACACATGCATTGTGCATGCAACATACTGTTTTTAACACTGTTAAGGGCTAAAGCCCAGTTGCTACTGATACTATATTGGGCCTAGGCCACCTGTATTCTATTACTGATTCTGTTACTGAAATGGGCTAAGGCCCAATTGATACTGATACTATAATGGGCTCAGGCCCAGACTGTTTTTGTATTCTGTTTATTTGACTGATTGTTTTTGTATTAGGGGATTACACTGAGTTTTTGTAAACTTACCTCGCTTTTAACTGTGTAGGTAATCCCCAGTATTAGGTGGACCGGTGCTGCGAGGGACTCGAGGGTGGCCACACTACTGCTTCCGTTTTATTTTGTTGAGCTTTAATTTACATTTAGATTTCATTTTGGGTTTTGATGTAAAAAGGCCTCTCTCTAGATTTCTAGTTTTAATTTGGCTTTTTATTTATCACAATTTATATCTACTAAAAGTAGGATGTGGTTTTCCAAAATATTAATCGTTTTCAAAACGTTACGTTTCCACAACATAATTTTTAAGCTTCTACAATGAACTGTAACACCCTAAAATTGGGCCTAGAAGAATTGGTCTTTGAGTCTAGGCTCGGATGAAGACAACCTGAGTAATTTAGATAACATCTTGATTTTTGAGATTTTTTTTGGGTTTTTGTGATTTTGGTGAAATTTTGGAATTTTGGTGTTTTGATTATTGAAATTATGTTTAAGTATGTTAGTGGGCCTTTAGAAGGCCCAAGCCTAAGTTAAAACCCGACAGAAAAATCAACTTGGCTTTCAAGTGAAAGGGACTTGGTTAAGTGGGCCTGTAAGAAAAAGTTAGTAAGTTGAGACACAAAGAGGGCCTTGGTAAAGTGGCAAGGTGGCGCCACTAAGTTCCTAAAAAAGTGGCGTGTGGACTGAGTTTAAGGGCTAGAGTTCAAGTTGCAAGGTAAGCAGATGGTACTTTTATTTTTATGCATGTGCCGGGCATGTGATAGAGCTTAGGTAGCATTCAGCTAGGGCCTTAGGGGGATTGGGCCGTTGGTTTGATTGGCCATTAGGGCAAGCTTTATTTTCTTTTTGTCTTGCCAAATTAGGATTAGCCACCTAGAGCCTTCACTTTCATTCTATTCTCTTCTCAGTGTTGTAAAAAGCCAAAAACGCAAAGTTAGATCTCCTAAGTGCCGAGTTCTTCCTTTTCTTCTCCTCTCTTCCATTCTTTCTTTTTCTTTTCCTCTCTAGCCGAAATCACCTCTCCTTCTCACTCATCTTTCATTCTCTTCTCTTCAGAAACTGAATTTGCCACTCTTTTCTTCTCAAACTCATAACTACTAAAAGCTGAAATCCTAAAAGGTTACTTCCTGTGCCGATTTGCCTATAGCCGAACGCCCTTTGTTTTTCCTCACTTGTAGCCGAATTTCATACTTTCCAAACCCTTAGGCTCTGTCGACAAACACCCCTCCAACCATAGCCTCAAATCATATCTTCTTTCACCACTTAAAAAGCTGAAAATACCATAGTTTTTAAGGATATATAGCCGAATCCTTAGATGTCTAAGATTTAAATTCTGCTAGTGTTTAGGGACTAGATCTGCATTAGATTTGAGTAGAAGAATTGCCTTGATTAAGGAAAACCTGTGGTAAGTACTCTACATCTCAGATCTACTCGTTACCTTTGAATTTAAGAAAAACCGAAATCCATAAACATTTTAGGGAGGCTGTCGAATGTGATGATAGGTAAAAACAGTTCTTTTACTTGGTTTTATGTGTACTTGTTGTGGAAGGGGTGATCTAGCAAGGAGCATAAGAGGCTTGGACCTTTGGAACGACTAGATCTAGATCTAGTCACTAGTTTCTGCAAAGGTATGATCTCAAGGGCCTTAGGTGGTGATGGCCAATTATGGTAAGTAGAATTATGGAGATTTTCATTGTATTTTGGATTTGATGTGTCTAGTAATCGACTGTAGGATAATCGCGTGGGAGATCTCATTATCATTCGTCGTAAAACAGGTGTGTATCGAACACCCTCTTGTTGTTCAAATTGGCAAAAGCCAAAAAGTTGAAATGCTGGAATTCTGGCATTTCGTGGGCTTGTGAGCGTGCAAATGCTCATAAGTCGGGTGGGATATCAATGGATCTGTAATCGCAAGTGGTAAGATGGTTAAGTGCGCAATTTCGTGCACTTCGGTAAGTTTGGGCCTCGATGGACTGAAATTGGGCCCAATGGGCTTACAGGCCCATATGAGTAAACGTAAGTGTTAAGAGTGTTCTGATAAACTGTAGGTTAAATCTGTTAGACTAGATTTGAATTTGGGCTAAACGAGCCAAAATAGTATTATGACACTATAAGGCCCATTAGGGGTTTTAGGGCGCAATGACTGTAATATGCTAAAATGGACTAAATAAACTACTGAGATAAAGGTTAGACTATCACTGATTAAAATGTGCATGAAACCCTACAAATTGGCATAATTACTGAAACACCCCTTATGGGTGGAAATTACTATTTTACCCATAGGTGCAAATGATCGTTATACCCTTAGGGCTAAATTTGGCTGAAATGCATGTTTTACTATTTCTGTTCACTGTATGCCATGACATGATTATCTATTGCATGCGACTGGGATTATTTGATGGAGAAAGTAATGAAAAGAGGCTTTGCCTCAGTTTATTGAAAAAGGGGCTTTGCCCTAGTTTACCGTTCTGGTGGCTCGGCCACACTATCTGATTATACAGCTATGCTGCCACCATGGGGAGTAGCGGTTGGGTGGGTTGAGTAGTTTTCCCCACATGGAGAGTTTGGCTGGTACGGGTGGAGAGTAGCTGTTGGGTGGGTTGAGTAGCTTCCCCACATACTGATATGGGTTTTGCATTCATGCATCAATATTACTGTTCTGTTATTGTAATGGGCCTATGGGCAGTACTGTTATCTGAAAAGGGCTAAGGCCCAGTTTACTGTATTTGAATAGGGCTTCAGCCCACTTATTACTGAGACTGGATAAGGCTTAGGCCTAGTAGGCTTGAGCTGATTTGGGCTCTGAATGGGTTTCTTTACACACTGAGTTTCCAAACTACCCCTTTTTCCCTCATCCATGCAGGTGAGCCCTAGATTGGTGGACTTGGAGCTGGGAGGGATTCAGAGGGACCACGTGGATGACGTTTTTGGTTTAATTAAGTTAATTATTTAATTATTTATTTCAATCATTTTTATTTTTAATTTGGGTTTGTAATAAGGCCGCTATCATTATTTAATTTGTTTTTAGCTTAAGTATGATATGGTTTAAGTCATTTTGAAATTGGTTAGCTCTAAGGCGCGTTTTATAAAAGTTACTTGTTTTCAAAATATCACGATAACAGAGCAAAGCTTCCGCAACGTAAACGTTTTCATAAATAAATCTTTGAAATAGACTTAAACCTAATTTGTTGTTCATGGACAAGTCATAAGGTTAAAGTGTGGCAATGGGTGTGTGCATGTCTAGGATTGGATCTAGGGAGAGCTTGGTACTTAAGCAATCTAAATGACTCACCTCCTCTTTTCTAGTATCCTACCTAGTGCATAGTATCCATTCACTTTAAGCCATAAAGAAGAAGATCTGATTTTCGGATACTTAAACTGTTTTAAAAATAACATGTTTCCGCTAGCTACAAAGGTTTACAAGCTTTCACAATTTTCCATAAAATTTTACAGAGTTGTTAACAATGTTTGAAAAGGGAATGAGTATTTCAATGAACCACGTTTTGAAAAATAAACACAAGCTGAGGTTTTATACAAGTTTAATGGTAGAAGTTTCTAAACACTAAAAAGGGTTTTCAATGAAAACATGGTTTTCAAAAAACACTTCAATGTGACACACCAGACTTGGCTGTGACGTCTTGTAACACCCCTGACCCGGCCCAGACGTTATGGCCATGTCTGGTGTGCCACATCACCTAGACTATGCTACGCCGTCCTATGTACTAAGTCTGATGTTCGAGATTTTTGAAAAGTAATATTTGTTTTTCTTGAAATTCCCAATTTGATTACTATTCGACCTAATCTCTATCTCATTTGTGAATCGTTTCATTTTAGTCTTATCATCATTCTTAGTTTTTAGTAAAGTCAGGTTGTTTAAGAAAATATTGATTTAATTTTCAAAAACAGTGTATGTTCAAGTTTGAAATAAAACTGTAAAGAAATCCCAAATAACAGTTATAGCGGCCTTATTACAACCCATATCAAAGTAAAAACCAATACGAAATATTTAAGTTAAACCAAGAAAGTTCAGTCCTCGTGGCCACTCTGAATCGCTCCCAGCGTCCAAGTCACAATCTAGGGCTCACCTGCAAGGATGGAAAGAGAGGGGTGAGTTTGGGAAAACTCAGTGTGTGCAGAACCCATCCAAAGCCCAAATTGGCTCAAGCCCACTGGGCCTAAACCCTAACCAGTCTCAGTCAGATACTGGGCCAAAGCCCTATTCAGATAGCAGTAAACTGGGCCAAGGCCCTATAACAGATACTGGGCTGAAGCCCTATTCAGATAACAGATTGGCCCATAGGCCCATGACAGTACAGTACAGTAATGCAGTATAAATGCAAACCCAATTGGGGAGACTACTCAACCCACCAACCGCTACACACCACCCGTACCAACCAATACACCATGTGGGGAATAACTCGACCCACCTAGCCCACACACCACAGTCGCAGCATGGCTGCTCAGATAAACAGTATACGAGGCAAAGCCCCTTTCAGAAACAGTACGAGGCATAGCCCCTTTTCAGTAACATGGCTGTGCCACTCACACTTCCTCCATTATCAAAACCCAACCCATGCAATAGATATATATCATGGCATGCAATAACAGTAACAGTCATGTCAAACAGTATAGTCAATTTTTAGCCCTAGGGGTAGAACGGTAATTTTCTACCTAGGGACAAAACAGTAATTTCTTACCCTAAGGGTATTTCAGTAATTTTGCTCTCATGTTATAGATTTCATGCTTATTACAGTATTTATTAATCACACAGCTATACAGAAGTTCAGTTACCTCAGTTTTTCAGTTTTAGCATTAAGGCCCTAAAACCCCTAATGAGCCCTATTACGCCGATTGGCCCATTAGGCCCATTTAGTCCCGATTTCACATTCGGTTATCTTGTTTTAACTGTTTCCACATCTACAGTCCATAATATTACCTTTAAATCCAGTTTAACTCACATGGGCCCAAATCGCCCATTGGGCCCATATTTGGCCCACCGAGGCCCAACTTACCAAAAAGCCCAAAATTTAGCGGTCAACACGTCTAACAGTGCCGATTCCAAAACTAACCTTCTCCTTCCAACTTGAGAGCATTCGCATGCTCGCAAGCTCTCGAAATACCGAAACTTCAGCATTTCGGCTTTTCGGCTTTTACCGATTTGTGCATGGAAAGGTGTTCGAAACACACACCTGTTTTGCAGTTTCTCCTACGAGATCTCCTATGCGTTAATCCCTACAATCCAATACTTAACTGATTAGACCATATCAACACTTAATCTGAATCGAAAACTTACCCAAAACCTTACTTACACATTCGGCCAACACCCTTAATGGCCTTAATGTTCTTACCTTGACGATTTAGATCCCTTTAGATCTAGATCTGATGTTCCAAAGTCTTCAACCCCTTGCTTGATCACCTTTTCATCCAACTAACACACAAAAGAACAAAGAAAACGGCCTTTTATTTACCAAAAATCCAAAACGACACAACCATTAACTTTAGGGACTTTCGGCTTTTCCAAACATGAAATATCGAACAGATCTGAATGATTAAACACCTACCAACGATTTCTCTTCAGTTCCTATGCAGATCTGATGTAAATCTGACCCTTAAATGTCAGTAGAAACCTTATCTCTGAGATTTGTAATTTCGGCTATCTCCCTACAACTATGGTGATTTCGGCTTTTTTAATAAGAGAAGAAGATGGCGTTTTGGCTGTAGCTTTTGGGTGATGGTGTCGACAATGGTGTGATTAAAGGGAGTGTAGTAATCGGCCACAATAGGTGAAAGAAACAGAGGTGATTCGGCTTACAAGAAATCGGCAAGAAAGGAAGCAGTTTTCGGGATTTCTGGCACTTTGAGCAATTGGTTATGGTTGATTTTAAGAAGAATGGAAGCAAAAGAAAGAGTGGATCTATGCAAGATAGGTATTCGGCTAGGGAAGAGATCAAAGGGAAGAGGAAAAATGAAAAAAAACAATGGTGGAGATGGGGAAGGAGAAATCGGCTATGAACTTTCCAGGGAGGCAACTCTTGGCTTTTCTGACAGTAGAAGAGAGGAAAAAACCCTAAGGTGGCTAACCCTAATTGTCATGACAACAAAAAGAAAATAATATAACCCTAGCATTCCCTCTAAAGCAATCGGCCCAAGTCCCTAAAGCCCCTTGCCGAAATTCACCTAAGTTAGGCTCATGCTTGAAAATTAAAAAGAACTCCACGAATACCTTGCAACTCGAACCCTTGTCCTTGATCATTCATTTAGGCGCCACTTTTTTAGGAGCTTAGTGGCACCACCTTGCCACTCAACCAAGGCTCCCTTTGTGACATCTTTTACACGGTTTTTCTTAAAAGCCCACTTAACCAAGTCCCCTTTCACTTGAAAATCCAACTTAATACTTTACCGGGTTTTGACTTAAGCTTGGACCTTCTATAGACCCATTAACACATGTACATACATTATCAACCTTTAGAACACCAAAATTTTAAAAAATTTCACTAAAATTCACAAAACCCGAAAAATCCCGAAAATCAGGGCGTTACAACTCTACCCTCCTTAAAGAAATTTCATCCACGAAATTTACCTGATCCAAATAACTGAGGGTATTGTTGACGCATAGTCTCCTCTGGCTCCCAAGTAGCTTCTTCTCTACCATGATTACGCCATAGCACCTTTACCAAAGGAACAGACTTCCTCCTTAAGACTTTGACATCACGATCTAAGATCTCCACAGGTTCCTCCTCAAAAGTCAAATCGGCATTTACTGTAATCTCCTCTACTGGTACAATATGCGAAGGGTCCGATCGATACCGTCTTAGCATAGACACGTGAAAAACGTCATGGATACGATCCAACTCTGGTGGTAACTCCAACTGATAGGCTACTGGCCCAATCCGCTTAAGAATCCGATAAGGCCCAATAAACCGCGGACTTAGCTTGCCCTTTTTACCAAATCTCAAGATCTTCTTCCACGGCGACACCTTTAGGAACGCCATATCCCCAACAGCGAACTCAATCTCCTTACGCTTAAGGTCAGCATATGACTTCTGCCGATCAGACGCCTCCTTTAACCGATCTCGAATCAGCTTAACTTTACTTTCGGTATCTGCTACCAATTCTGGTCCAAGAACTCTATGTTCTCCCAATTCTGTCCAACAAGTAGGAGTGCGACATCTCCGTCCATAAAGTGCCTCATATGGAGCCATCTGAATACTTGCTTGATAACTATTGTTGTATGCAAATTCTGCCAACGGTAAATAATCTTCCCAACTACCACGAAAATCAATGATACATCCTCTTAACATGTCTTCCAACACTTGAATGACCCTTTCAGACTGACCATCTGTCTGAGGGTGAAATGCAGTACTGAAGTCCAATCGCGTACCTAACGCCTCATGCAACTTCTTCCAGAATCAAGATGTAAATCTAGGATCTCGATCAGAAATTATCGAAACTGGCACCCCATGCAAACGCACTATCTCTGCTACATACAGCTTGGCCAACTTCTGAAGTGAGTAATCAGTTCTAACTGGTATAAAATGAGCAGACTTCGTCAATCTATCCACAACTACCCAAACAGAGTCCTTCTTTGAAGGTGTCAAAGGCAAGCCACTCACAAAATCCATCGTTACTCTTTCCCATTTCCACTGCGGAATCTTTACTGGCTGCAACAATCCAGACGGCAGTTGGTGCTCAGCTTTAACTTGCTGGCACGTCAAACATTTCCCAACGAAATCAGTCACCTCTCGCTTAAGTCCAGGCCACCAGTACCCTTCTCGCAAATCCCTATACAACTTATTACCTCCAGGGTGCATAGCATAGGCTCCACCATGAGCCTCACTCAATATCAACTTCCTCAAGTCAGAATCCTTAGGAATACAGACTTTTCCTCGAAAGCATAGGACTCCATTAGAATTCAGTCCAAAATCCTCACTCTTACCCTCCTTGACTTGTTGAAACCGAGGAGTCAACGAATCATCCTTCCACTGTAATTCTTTAATCCTCTCGGTCCAAGTCGGTCTCACTTGCAGTTCGGCCAGCAAACTCCCATCATCATACAAACTTAAACGAGCGAACATCGCCTTTAACTCAGTAACAGTCCTTCGGCTCAGTGCATCAGCCACGACATTAGCCTTGCCAGGGTGATACTCAATCGAACAGTCATAGTCCTTAAGCAACTCTATCCATCTCTGTTGCCTAAGGTTCAACTCCTTCTGAGTTAACAGATATTTGAGACTTTTGTGGTCAGTGTATATAATACACTTTTCCCCATAAAGGTAGTGTCTCCAGATTTTCAATGCAAATACCACCGCTGCCAACTCCAAATCATGCGTAGGGTAGTTCACCTCGTGAGGCTTAAGCTGTCGCGAAGCATAGGCAACCACCTTACCCTCTTGCATCAGTACACAACCTAATCCCACATGCGAAGCATCGCTATAAACCGTAAAGTCCTTCCCAGATTCCGGCTGAATCAACACTGGCGCCTCGGTCAACACCTTTTTCAGGTTGTCAAAAGCTTCTTGCTGCCTCTCAGTCCAATTAAAGGGTACTCCCTTCCTTAACAATTTCGTTAATGGAGCCGCGATGATAGAGAACCCCTCAACAAACCTTCTATAATAGCCTGCCAAACCCAGAAAACTACGAATTTCTGTCACCGTCCTAGGCGGCTTCCAATCCAGAACTGCCTCAATCTTACGAGGATCTACCCTAATTCCCTTAGCAGAAACAACATGACCCAGAAAAGTCACTTCTCGAAGCCAGAATTCGCACTTACTAAATTTCGCATACAATTGCTTTTCTCTTAGAGTCCGCAGAACGATTCGAAGATGCTCATCATGCTTCTTCTCTGTTTCCGAATACACCAATATATCGTCAATAAAGACGACCACAAAACGATCCAAGTACGGCTGGAATACTCGGTTCATTAAATCCATAAAAGCTGCTGGTGCATTCGTCAATCCAAAGGGCATAACCAAGAACTCGTAGTGACCATAACGAGTTCTGAATGCTGTCTTATGCACATCCACCTCTTTTACCCTTAACTGATGATACCCAGATCGAAGGTCGATCTTGGAAAACACTGAAGCTCCTTTAAGCTGGTCAAATAGATCGTCGATTCTTGGCAGAGGATACTTATTCTTTATCGTCAGTTTGTTCAACTGGCGATAATCGATACACATACGCATCGTACCGTCCTTCTTTTTCACAAACAGCACCGGTGCTCCCCACGGAGACACACTCGGTCTAATGAAGCCCCTATCTAACAACTCTTGAATCTGGGCTTTCAATTCCACTAGCTCCTTTGGTGCCATTCTGTAAGGCGCAATGGACACTGGAGCTGTTCCAGGCAACAGATCAATCCCAAATTCCACTTCTCGGTTAGGAGGTAGTCCAGGTAGCTCCTCAGGAAATACATCTTGAAATTCATTAACAGTCCTCACTGTCTCCACGGTCACCCCTTCGGGTTCAGTTTGACTTACAAACGCTAAGTATGCTTCACAACCTTTGCGCATCAACCTTTCAGCCCTTAAGGCAGAAACCACATTGGACAAATAGTCCCTTCGTTCACCAATAACCATCACCTCCTCACCTTCGGTTGTTCTTAATACCATTCTTTTGGCCGCGCAATCCAACGTTGCCTTGTGCTTGGTTAACCAGTCCATGCCCAGAATCAAGTCAAATTCTCCAAAAGGTAACTCCATCAAGTCTCCCAGAAAGATCCTACCTTGAGTCTCTAAAGGCACATCTCTAAAGAGTTTATCTACCCAAACAGAGTGACCTAAAGGACTAATCACAGTTACCCCACTCACAGTCTCCTCAGAATGCACATCCAACGACCCAGAAATTTCACAAGCAACATACGAATGAGTCGAACCCACATCAATTAAAGCAGTATATGGTGTATGATCTATTAAGAACGTACCAGTTATAACATCAGGTGCATCACCCTCCTCGCGGCGGCGAGCAGCATACACTAAGGCTGGCTGACGAGCCTCAGCATTTCCAGCACCCCTGCCAGGTGCTCCACGACCACGTCCATTACCATTGACTCCTCTACCTTGACCACGGCCTCTTGGCAGTGGCAGTCCCCCACGCGCAGGCTGAGCAACTCTCTGATCAACAGCTTGAGCCTGAGCTGGCTTCTGTGGGCAGTCCTTAACCTGATGGTCCTTAGACCCACAACGAAAACAAGCTCCACTGCGTTTCCAGCATTCTCCTCGATGAACTCTGCCACAGTCTCCACAAGCCTGTGGTCTAACAACATTCACTGGCATAGCTCGCACTGGTTCTTCTACTCTAGCCCTCTTAAAATTCCGGTTTGCAGCTTCCGATACTCTAGAGTCTCTTTTAAAACGGTTGCGATCCCTATCACGATTCCGCCTTTCAGCTTGCTTCACTTCCTCTGCTATCTTAGCCTTCTCCACCAGTGCAGCAAAGTCGCGCTCCCTCTGCGGCGCTATCAATACTCTCAGCTCATCTCTGAGGCCATCCTCGAACCGAACACTACACTCATACTCGGTGGAAACAATGCCACTAGCATACCGGCTTAATCGCAGAAATTCTGCCTCATATTTAGCCACAGTCTTACTACCCTGGGTCAGGTTCAGAAATTCCTTCCTTCGTGCATCCACATAACTAGCCCCAACATATTTCGCCTTGAAAGACTGCTTGAACAATTCCCAAGTTACCCTCTCAGCTGGGGTACCCTCTCTTACGGTGATCCACCATTGATATGCCTCGTCCCTCAGCAACGATACCGCTCCTTTCAGCTTCTGCTCCACTGAGCAGTCCAAGTCGTCCATAATTCGCTCTGTGGCTTCCAACCAGTACTCAGCCACATTTGGGGCCACTCCAGATATGCCCCTAAAAATTTCCGCTCCATTGGCCCGGAGTCGCTCAGAAATGGACCCCCTATTCACCGGCCCAACATTAGCTCCGGCCACCCTTTCCAGAACTCTCAGCATGGCCTGGGACAGAGCGTCGTCCCCTGCGGCCCGATCGTACGGCCCATTTTCCTCAACCAGTGGTCGTGCCTCTCCTGCTGGCCTATGCTCAGAAGACGGCGATCCAGCTTGAGCACTAACTCGGCCTCGTCCACGGCCTCGTCCACGAGTAGCCCTTGTACTCATATCGATTATCTGATTTACAAAGTTTTATGACATTAGCTCAATGTTTCAGTTTTTATTACGGAATATTTTATGAATAGGTAGAATTTCAGAGTTGTTCTCGCGCAACGTAATCTAATTACTGTCTCAGTTTCCTAGGGTTTAGTTTACCCTACCGTCTCAGTGCTACAGCCTTAATACTACCTCATCCATAGTATTCTATCTAAGGCTCAGTGCTATCTACAGTTTTATTATCAGTACAGTATAGAAGTTAAGGCAGAAAATACTTACAACTTGGTGCCGGGGATTCAGTGTGCCACTTCTCGAAGTACCAGATTTCAATAAAATCTTAGACCTAAAAATAAATTTTTTTTTAAACATATTTTAGAAAAGACAAGTTAAAAGAAATCACTTCGAAAACAAAAATTCTTTCAGAAAATCTGGTTTTCCAAAAATACCTTTTATGAGCTTAAAAATTTTGAAAACCCCTTTTTGGACCCGATCCACAGCCGAGTTGTTGCAACTTGGCTCTGATACCACTAAATGTAACACCCCTGACCCGGCCCAGACGTTATGGCCATGTCCGGTGTGCCACATCACCTAGACTACGCTACGCCATCCTATGTACTAAGTCTGATGTTCGAGATTTTTGAAAAGTAATATTTGTTTTTCTTGAAATTCCCAATTTGATTACTATTCGACCTAATCTCTATCTCATTTGTGAATCGTTTCATTTTAGTCTTATCATCATTCTTAGTTTTTAGTAAAGTCAGGTTGTTTAAGAAAATATTGATTTAATTTTCAAAAATAGTGTATGTTCAAGTTTGAAATAAAACTGTAAAGAAATCCCAAATAACAGTTATAGCGGCCTTATTACAACCCATATCAAAGTAAAAACCAATACGAAATATTTAAGTTAAACCAAGAAAGTTCAGTCCTCGTGGCCACTCTGAATCCCTCCCAGCGTCCAAGTCACAATCTAGGGCTCACCTGCAAGGATGGAAAGAGAGGGGTGAGTTTGGGAAAACTCAGTGTGTGCAGAACCCATCCAAAGCCCAAATTGGCTCAAGCCTACTGGGCCTAAACCCTAACCAGTCTCAGTCAGATACTGGGCCAAAGCCCTATTCAGATAGCAGTAAACTGGGCCAAGGCCCTATAACAGATACTGGGCTGAAGCCCTATTCAGATAACAGATTGGCCCATAGGCCCATGACAGTACAGTACAGTAATGCAGTATAAATGCAAACCCAATTGGGGAGACTACTCAACCCACCAACCGCTACACACCACCCGTACCAACCAACACACCATGTGGGGAATAACTCGACCCACCCAGCCCACACACCACAGTCGCAGCATGGCTGCTCAGATAAACAGTATACGAGGCAAAGCCCCTTTCAGAAACAGTACGAGGCATAGCCCCTTTTCAGTAACATGGCTGTGCCACTCACACTTCCTCCATTATCAAAACCCAACCCATGCAATAGATATATATCATGGCATGCAATAACAGTAACAGTCATGTCAAACAGTATAGTCAATTTTTAGCCCTAGGGGTAGAACGGTAATTTTCTACCTAGGGACAAAACAGTAATTTCTTACCCTAAGGGTATTTCAGTAATTTTGCTCTCATGTTATAGATTTCATGCTTATTACAGTATTTATTAATCACACAGCTATACAGAAGTTCAGTTACCTCAGTTTTTTAGTTTTAGCATTAAGGCCCTAAAACCCCTAATGAGCCCCCTATTACGCCGATTGGCCCATTAGGCCCATTTAGTCCCGATTTCACATTCGGTTATCTTGTTTTAACTGTTTCCACATCTACAGTCCATAATATTACCTTTCAATCCAGTTTAACTCACATGGGCCCAAATTGCCCATTGGGCCCATATTTGGCCCACCGAGGCCCAACTTACCAAAAAGCCCAAAATTTAGCGGTCAACACGTCTAACAGTGCCGATTCCAAAACTAACCTTCTCCTTCCAACTTGAGAGCATTCGCATGCTCGCAAGCTCTCGAAATACCGAAACTTCGGCATTTCAGCTTTTACCGATTTGTGCATGGAAAGGTGTTCGAAACACACACCTGTTTTGCAGTTTCTCCTACGAGATCTCCTATGCGTTAATCCCTACAATCCAATACTTAACTGATTAGACCATATCAACACTTAATCTGAATCGAAAACTTACCCAAAACCTTACTTACACATTCGGCCAACACCCTTAATGGCCTTAATGTTCTTACCTTGACGATTTAGATCCCTTTAGATCTAGATCTGATGTTCCAAAGTCTTCAACCCCTTGCTTGATCACCTTTTCATCCAACTAACACACAAAAGAACAAAGAAAACGGCTTTTTATTTACCAAAAATCCAAAACGACACAACCATTAACTTTAGAGACTTTCGGCTTTTCCAAACATGAAATATCGAACAGATCTGAATGATTAAACACCTACCAACGATTTCTCTTCAGTTCCTATGCAGATCTGATGTAAATTTGACCCTTAAACGTCAGTAGAAACCTTATCTCTGAGATTTGTAATTTCGGCTATCTCCCTACAACTATGGTGATTTCAGCTTTTTTAATAAGAGAAGAAGATGGCGTTTTGGCTGTAGCTTTTGGGTGATGGTGTCGACAATGGTGTGATTAAAGGGAGTGTAGTAATCGGCCACAATAGGTGAAAGAAACAGAGGTGATTCGGCTTACAAGAAATCGGCAAGAAAGGAAGCAGTTTTCGGGATTTCTGGCACTTTGAGCAATCGGTTATGGTTGATTTTAAGAAGAATGGAAGAAAAAGAAAGAGTGGATCTATGCAAGATAGGTATTCGGCTAGGGAAGAGATCAAAGGGAAGAGGAAAAATGAAAAAAAACAATGGTGGAGATGGGGAAGGAGAAATCGGCTATGAACTTTCCAGGGAGGCAACTCTTGGCTTTTCTGACAGTAGAAGAGAGGAAAAAACCCTAAGGTGGCTAACCCTAATTGTCATGACAACAAAAAGAAAATAATATAACCCTAGCATTCCCTCTAAAGCAATCGGCCCAAGTCCCTAAAGCCCCTTGCCGAAATTCACCTAAGTTAGGCTCATGCTTGAAAATTAAAAAGAACTCCACGAATACCTTGCAACTCGAACCCTTGTCCTTGATCATTCATTTAGGCGCCACTTTTTTAGGAGCTTAGTGGCACCACCTTGCCACTCAACCAAGGCTCCCTTTGTGACATCTTTTACACGGTTTTTCTTAAAAGCCCACTTAACCAAGTCCCCTTTCACTTGAAAATCCAACTTAATACTTTACCGGGTTTTGACTTAAGCTTGGACCTTCTATAGACCCATTAACACATGTACATACATTATCAACCTTTAGAACACCAAAATTTTAAAAAATTTCACTAAAATTCACAAAACCCGAAAAATCTCGAAAATCAGGGCGTTACACGTCTGGGCCAGGTTTGGGGTGTTACACGAACATTATTTTTAAAGTGTAACAACGTTTGAATTTGATTAACAGATTTTTGATTAAGCTGTAATAAGGTTTTAACATGAAGCAGGTTTTCAAACAAGATCATGTTTTTGAAAAACACCTCAAATGGGATGGTTTAAGGGATAACAAAGAGGCTTTAACCTTGAAATAGGTTTTTTTTGTTGACAAGACCAAGTTTTCTAAAAACACCCCAATGTGACACACCAAATTTGGCCATAATGTCTAGGCCGGGTTTGGGTCGTTACAGACCTTGACCCACTATCTATTGAGAGATAGGAACCAAAGGTATAGGGTATGAATGCCACACTCAAAGAATGATAAGTTCAAAAAGAAACAAGGTAGAATCCACTAGCTATGCTAGACAAGTCAGCTTGAGTCTTAAACGAAATAAAACAGTTGAATAACTCACAAATGTTATAAACATTCATAAAATGAGCAAAAGTCTATTGTCTAACCCCAAAATGTTTACAAAACAAGCTATTTATATGTAACAGCCATGTATAGACCCTACTCAAAATAGTGGTTTTAGGACCACAAATCTGAGTCAAAAAATATTTTAATATTATTTTCTATGTTTATAGCATGGGAATTAATATGTGTGAAATTTTCCTAAAACAAATTTATCGATTGGTTAGTTAATTTGATAATAGGACTTAATCGTGTAAAATGCAAAAGCTTCACGCTTTTTGTTAAAGTGCCGAAATGATGATGGTTGAATAATAAGAAACCCATATTATGCAATTAGACTGTAGTTAGTGGATTATGACATAAATGGTCATCCATTATATGAATTTTTAATGTATTCATTAATGGCAATTTAGTAATTTTATAATTTATGTTATTAATTAAAGAAAAACAAAACAAATAGTGCTCATATTATCATCTTTTTGCACCAAAATTGAAAGAGAAAAAGACGCCATTGAAGCTTTAAATATTCGGCACAAGCATGAATAAATTTGTAACTGTTCCTAGCTCGATTTTTGATGATTTTTATATTTTGTGATTGTTGCTTCGCGTTCTAGCTAGCCCATGCTTGAATTTATAAAATTGAAGATGATTTTGAGATATGCCATTGTTGATAAATTGAGTTTTGTGAGAATTAATGATAGAAAATAAATATGTGATGTTGGGTTAATATATTTTGCATTGGGATTTTTTATGAATTTGAGTATTATGGACTAATTTGTGAACATGAGAAATTTAAGGGTTAAAATGTGAAATAAATGAAAAATATGGTCTTATATGAACTATATGAAAATTTGGCTAGGCCTTTGTATAAGGAAATTTTGTGTATTTTGTGTTATTTTGAAATAGGGACGAACATGTTAAAAGTATGAACTTTAGGGGCTAAAGTGCAAAAGTGCCTAAATATATGTGTATGGATTGAATTGAATAAAATATTGCATAAGTAAGTTAATTTTTTATATTAATTAGATGGGCAAAAGCAGAATTTGAATTTGGATCGGGGAAAGTAAAAAGTTATTAAATAGTCGTTCCGGTCCGTTTTCATCTATACGAGGTAAGTCTTAAGTAAATAAATGTTATTAAATTGAAATGTATATGTATTATATGTACTAAATTGATTTGTGAATAAATATATGTATGTGTCGAATGGTAATGCAAATGAATGCATTTTGAATAAGTTATATATATGTTATTATAATATTGAATTGTTCAAGAAGTAGAATAAATGAATACGAGAAAGTTCCAATAACATCACAACGTCTAAAAAGCCCGACGAACCCTAGGAATAGTAGAGGATACATGTGTCATCACATAGGATTCCGAGATATGATATTGTGTAAGACCATGTCTAGGACATTGGCATCGTATCTGATTTCGTGTAAGACCCTGTCTGGGACAGTGGCATTGATATTTGATTACATGTATGACCATGTCTGCGACGTTGGCATTGTACGAGCTTCCAAAGCTATCCGAGTATCCTTATTGATTCCGAACGGTTCAATGGGCATTCCGAGAAATAAATGATTATATAAATGTGCATTCAATTTAGGTATGTTGCAATGTTTATGAATTTGAGTAATGAAAGTGAATATGATTATGTCTAGTTGATATATGATCCATGTGAAAATGAGATGTGGTTAAGAGCGAGTGAACTATGATTAAATGAATTATATGAAAAATATGGAATGGTAATTGTGTTTTGCCATATATGATTCAGGTACATATGTTTCAATTATGTAATTAAGAAATGAAAGGTGAATATGTTTTAAATGACGAAATGTGAAATATATGACATCGATTGATATAAATGTATACAAATGAATAATGTGTTATATATGTTCATTATATGAATTGTGGTCCTATGTTTTGAACATAGGAATTATGAAACGAGAAACATGGTTTTGAGAAATGGAAAGTAGTATATATGTAAAAGGTGATGTGTGATTTATATGAAAACAAAATGTGGGTATGTGCTCTATATATTAAATTGAAATGTAGCCAAGTGGATAAGATATGTGTGAAGTTATTATGTTTATGAAATACTAAAATAAGTAAAGTACACAATATGATCATATGAATTTACGAGTGCAATGAATGTATATGTGATTGAGATTTGTTAAATTCGGCTTAGTGATATTGATTTTTAAATATTATTGAAATGATTTATTTGCTTATGGCTTACTAAGCTTTCAAAGCTTACTCTGTGTGGTTTTCCTATGTTTATATAGTTTTGGAGACTTGCTTGGGTTGGAAGTCATAGGAGACATCATCACACTATCAGGTTATCGCTTTGGTAAATTAAAGCTTTGAGTTTTTTGTTATGTAGCATGTATAGGCTAGTTTCGATTTGGTTCTTTTTTATTTGTATATATATTTAGCCATGCAAAAATGGCTTAATAATGTTGCTAATTGTTAAGTGGTCTATGTTATAAGTAGTTCATTTTGGAAGTATGATATGTGGTATATCTTAGTTGATGAATGTGTTTTTGCTTCATTGTGTTTGTTCTTATAAGATAAGTTTTGAGATGATATCGCTATGCCTTGTGAATTTGGCTATTTGGTGTGGTTTAATAATGACCTAATTTTTTATGTATAATTTGCTTTGTGAATTGAATTGGAAAATAATGTAATTGATAAATTTGATTCGGTCATATTATGAGACAAACTAGGGTTATAGTGTGTATATGCATTCGACTTTGTGCTAGGTATATATATGTATTTTATTTATATGCATATGTTATTGATTCATGGATAGGTATTTTAGAGACCATGGTGGTTGGTTTAATGCTCGAATTTGATATGTGTCATATATGCGGATTAAAGTCTTGATAATGAATGAATGTGTTTTTAACTGCTAATTTGTTAGTTACTTTAGTGCATAGGTAATGGCTATTGATGATTATAATTTGTGGCCATATGGTTATTTTATAATGTGCTATATTTCAATTTTGATAGTTGAATAAGTGAGAAAGGATTTGGTGGTGTATATGACATTTTAGCATGGAGCATGGCATATGCAATTGACATGTTTTAATTCGGCAAATATATTTAGAAAAAGGGCAAATGAGGTTCATGTTTTATAGTAGTTGGATTTGATAATTGGAGGCCAATTTGATGACTTAAAATAGGGAGAATGGATTTGTTATGTTTAGGTGATATTTAGCATACAAATTAGGTGTACTTAAAATGGTTGTTTATGTTTAAAATTGTTGACGTGACTATGGTGTAATGCATATAAGTTGATAGTGACTAAAATGTATTTGGTCATATGGTGAGAATTGCTTATGATTTATATTTTTATGCCTAATAAGGTGTGTTAGAAATGGCTTTTATTTTTAGGGTGTTTTGCACATTTATAAATCCTATAAGATGATATACTTGATTTTTGTTAAAGACATGGATTGAAATAGCTTAGACGATTTAAATCTTACAAATATGAAACATGTGTAAATTGGTTTTGTTGTATAACAACTTAGTTCGAATAATTGGAATTGATCAATAATATTGAAGTAATTGAATTGATGAAGCATGGTTCGTATATGATTTATACTAATAAACTTCAATGATTTCATTAGCTATGTGTTTTATATGTGATATGATTAGTAATTTATAAATGAATCAAATGCATACATACGAATGACTTAGAGTATGCTTGATATATGAATGTGAAACACATGTTGTTCGAGCTATGCTTTGTAAAGTACATGTATTATATTTTTGTACATGTTTTAAATCGAAAGACTATGCTGAGATGTGTTTTGGTCGGTAATGCCTCGTAATCTTAATATGGCAATGGATACAGGTTACGGGTGTTACAATTTGGTTGGTATCAGAGCTACAGTTTAGTCAGTTCTAGGACTACCATAACATATGTGAGCTTAGCTATACATGCCACATTAAATCTGCGATAGTTTGATATCTCCCGACTCTGACAAAATTGTTATGATGAGACAGATAAGTTTTCCAACCGAGCTAATTCTGATAGTATGGAAGGTGTACTCAAATGTATGAATGAACATGTGTTGCTTATGAGTTGAAACTCATAAAGGTATGGATCAAATAGTATGACATTTTGGTATTGATAAATGTTAAAACTATAGGAGCATATGAGTTAAGATATTTGAATTATGATTGCTATATGAAATACGTTGATTGTGAATTAGTGATTTGAGTTGGCATATGAACTATGTGTTAAGAACAAAAGTGATTAGAAACAAATGTTTATTAAATGATTTGAGAATATGAAATTAGTAATGAACTAGTTACTTTTGATGGTATATGTTATGTACATTTGTGTGTAAGTTAAACATGAGGCTTTACTACCCTCACCCCCTTATTAGTGAAATGTTATAATGAAATCTGTAAGATTTGGGTTGAATAAGCTCACAAGTGTGGAGTTACAGAAGCCCGTGTTCGAAAGATTAATAATGTGGTTAGACAAGTAAATGAATCAGTAAATGAAGACAGTATTAAAAGGATATGGAATCGTTTCGAAAACTATTCGGATTATGCAACGTCGTTGTTAAAGAAGAAGTTAACTCCGATCAAATGACCCATTTAGGTATGTTATCTAAAGAAAATATCAATTGGAAGCTTTTTTGAATTGAGTTCTATTAGTGAAGGGATAATGCTTGAATTGTATTGATGGCTGGGTACAGTTGTTATAGTTGAGTTAATAATTGCGATCTCTTTTGAGCATGCAATGTGTTTAATTACTTTTCGAGGTATATACAGCTGTATATGTTAAAATGGAATTCTTATCATATGAGGACATTAGCTAAACATATTAATAGATGAAAGTGTATCATTGGTCCGTTTGGGTTATGTTCGACATTGTTATGTCTTTCTCTGGTATTTATTTTATTGTGTGGATATGAAAGTCGACGGTAAAATCTTATGATGCTAATATTCTGCTTCTACTAGCTATTGTTCTGTTTCTACTAGCTATTGTTCTGTTGAATATACATGAAGATTATATTGTTTATGTTACTTTGGATTTCAGTATTTATGAGTGACGTTGTTCTTTCTGGAAATTTTCTAGGATATCATCGAAATTGATATCATTCTATATGGGTTGTAATTTTCCAATATTTTGTGTAACTTCAGATGTTGCAATTTCACTATCCTAGTTTTCTTATGATTCTATGTGATTATTTGTAAGAAATATTTATTTGACGGAAAGGGCTATATCTATTATAATAAAAAATTTCTGTTTTGAAATTTAGGAGTACTACAGTACTGTTATCAAAGTTATAGAAGTGGTGCTTCTGCATTGGTTGCTGTCTAAATCACATTTGATTTTCTTCTATGTTCTAATGTTTTATTAATAGCCGAATATTACCTATTGTTATGGTTAAGACGTCGGTCTTATTATGATATTATGATTTCTATCTAATTAAGATGACTTTAGTATAATTCAGAGCTTCGATGATTAATATATGAGACAGCTTTATTATAAACTCTTTTCAAGTCCTCGTTAAAGGTTCGACATTGGTAACAGTGAAAATGATAGAAGATCAACATCAAATCTGTATAGTGATATGTCTGGGGTTATCCTTCTAACGAGAAGAAAAAAATTTTCTTTGAAAAGACCGATTCAATAATTTAGTCTGACTTGAATAATTGATAGAAAAGATGATCGAGTTATATGTGTTTGAATCTATCCACTAGACTAGAAATAAAATTTGAATGTACATGTGTGAATTGAAGGATAGTATGGAAGAAGAATTTGTATTCTTGAAGACTTGATACAGAAGTATACCTATCGGAATGATTGTATGTGATAGCTCGATTTTGACCCTAATCGGAATGGTGGTTTCGGGACCACGAATCCGAGTCAATAAATAAAAAATAATAATAATTAAATATTATTTTCTATGCCTTCTGTGTGTGATATAGCATGTGTGAAATTTTGGTTGAAAAATTTTAGCGTTTGAAGGTCAATTTGATAAAAAGGATTTACTTGTGTAAAAAGAAAAAATTGCTATTAATTTTTAAAGTGGTTAAATTGTTATTGATTTTATAAGTGAAGGTCTTTAAAATGAAATTTGACTTTTATGATGTATAGTCGACGGCTAAAGTGTTATTATATGATTTTATTCTTCTTATTTCATGATATTTAATTAAGTAAAATGTTATAAACCAATGCAGGTTAAATAAAGTAATAGAAAAATCATTTTTATTTTTTTGGCTTTCTCATCACCGAAATTAGTAAAAGAAAAAGGAAGAAGCTTGAGTTAGGTTCGGTCATCTTCTTCATTTCAATTCAAGGTAAATTTCCAATTTATTTTGTTAAATTTGAGATGTTTGTGATCCTTGTTTCATTATCTTTAAAGCCCATTTTGTGATTTTAGAAATGGTTGAGAAATTTAGATTTGGCCATGGATAGAAAAGTTGAAAATTATGTGTTGATGTTAGAAGATAAATATTGATGTTAAATGTGAGTGACTAAAGTGGTAAGATAATGAAATAGAAGGACTTGTATGTTAGACGATGAAATTCGGCCTGAGTGTATCTTAGGTGACTTTGAATTGCTTGGTAAATTATGGATTTTGGACTAATTTGACAATGTATATAAGTAGAGGGAGCTATTGTGCAATTATCCTAGTTATGTAATTTTCAAATGAATTAAGTTGGTTTATTGATTTATTTGATTTTAAAATTTCTTTTAAATAGCTCAAGAGCTAAAGAGGGCGGATTTGGATCGAGGAAAATTGAAGCGAGCTGAGTAGTCGAATTGGCCATATAATATTAACTGAGGTAAGTTCTTAAGTGATTAAACTCAATTTTGTATGCTTAGAGATTAAATAAATATAGTAAATTGAATGTTTGATTTTATATATATAAATACAATATGCCAAATATGTGTTTGAATGAATGAATTGAGCCAAATGTGGCTAGAGTGTTTGAGTTGAAATAGACATGGGAATACAATGTGCTGAATGTGTGTTTGAATGAATGAATTGAGCCGAATGTGGCTAGAGCGTTTGAGTTGAAATAGACATAGTGATACAATGTGCTAAATGTCTGTTTGAATGAATGAATTAAGCCGAATGTGGCTAGAGTGTTTGAGTTGAAATAGACATGGTGATACAATGTGCTGAATGTGTGTTTGAATGAATGAATTGAGCCGAATGTGGCTAGAGTGTTTGAGTTGAAATAGAAATGGTGACACAAGGTGCCAAATGTGTTTAAATGAAAGGAATGGTTAACTTTGATGTGTATTAAAGTGGTCGAATGTGACTTATAATGTGTGCAATCTTAGCTATGAGCTATGAAGTGAATGATTGAAATATTCAGGCTAATAGCCTAGTAGGCATTCTTGTCGGTGTTATGATTCAGGTTATATCCTAGCAGGCTTAATGCCGTTATATGACTTCAGGCTAAAAGCCTAGCAGACATTTTGCCGTTGAAATTTTGAATCAGGTTGACACCTAGCAGGCTATATGCTGGTGTGATACGTTGAGATGTTGGATTGATGTATAAGTAAACAAATTGAAAGTGAATGAAGGGTTATGTTTAATCTAAGTTGTCATTAATCTGTATGGAGGTACGTGTGTGTTTTTAAATTGCGATTTTTAGTAAGTGATATGGATTGATAAAGCGAATTGGTATCATTGAATGAGTGTGAATATGCATGGAGCCGACCTATTCGGTTGAGTGTAAAATTTCAAGAAAATAATCTATTCGAACCATTTTTTTTAGTAATTAGTATTGCATAGAATTTGTAAGAGTGCATTTTATCTTATATGAAATAAGTTAAATTCTTAGTTGAAATATTGAATTGCTTAAGACTTACTAAGCTTATAAAATGCTTACTTTGAAAATCATTTCTTTCTGTTTTATAGATCGTTGAATCCAGCTTTATGCTCGGGGATCGTTAGTCAACTCATCGCACTATCTAAACCTTGGTATTTAATGTTTTATAGAACATTACTTATGGCATGTATAGAACGGATAACTCGTGGGATGATATATTTTGACTTTTGTATTAAGCCATGCGAATATGGCTTCTTTAATGTGTTTTGTATAGTTTTAAGTTTTGGTCCAAGGTTTTGCTTGTTATGTATATACATGTCTTGATATTTTAGTGTTGTAATAGAGCTTGCGTTAAAGTTTATGAACAAGTTGGTGCAAGGTTCAGCTTTGGCTTACATATAGGCCAAATGAATAGTGATTTATGCCATGTGATGTCAAAATGTATAAATGGGCTTATATATAAATGCGAATGGAATATAGCATTTTGAGCTTTATGCATTGATGTAATGCATAATAAATAAATGCATAATAGTTGCGGTATATTCGGTTATATATGTGAATATATATATTTATGTAATTGTGGCCTTTATATGAAAGGAGAAATAGTATTTCATTAAGTATGCTTTCATGAGTAATCTTTTAGTAACTTGATAGTGTAATAAAGTTGAAACTAATGTGGTGAGAAGCTATTGCATATTCGGCTATATCTATTCAAAATGACCATTTGAATAGTAACTTATTTTATGTTTAAACGGTTGTTTACTTTCACAAGTAGTAGTGACTTGTTAATTTGAGTTACTTATAAAGCCGTGTAGATGAAATAAATGTCTTGTAAAGAGTTATGTTTGTCGTATGACTTTAAATTTGATTAATTTATGAGACTTGTTCGTATGTAAGTGAATTGTTCAAATGTTGTGCTTTGGTTTTGAAATGTCTCGTAACCCTTTCCGGCGAAGGATACGGGTTAAATGGGTGTTACATTGTACTTGAGAAATATTGTGCTAAATTAAAGTTAGTTCAATTGTTGAAGCTTTCTTTTGCATGAATACATTATCAATCAAAATATCAGTTTTGATTCAGCTTAAGTTGAATAAAAAGTTTATGATTCTCAGTCATGCGCCAATGAACAGGTTGAAGTGTGTTCTAATAAAAGAGTGTACCGAGATATCTTGTGATTTCATATAGTTAAAGCTTAATGAAAAGAGTTATGTGACATATTTGATGACTATAAGAGTTTAAAATGTTTAATGTCAGAGAAAGATTCGAACTTGGAATAGCAAGCTACCTCCAATCGCTGAAAACTTTTAAGTATGTATTTGAGGGAAATTATTATAGTTTCAAATGATCTGGATAAGAAACTTTTGTATGCTTTATGAGCGACGGATACGTGATTGATCTTATCAAATGATAAATATATATTAGCTGGATTAAAAGTTAAATTAATGCTCACTAAGTGAATTTGTGAAACTTAAAAATTTATTATCAAATTGTAGGCTATAAGGGATTCAATGTAAATGGGTTTTTAATTTACATTTCAGATGTGGAATCAATGATTAGTTGCGGTTTCAAAATAAAGTGTGCATACTGAGAAGTTCTAAAATTGTACAACAACTACTACAGGTAACTCTCAGTGGTATTGATATATAAGTATGAAACATTAACATGATATTTCTAACTATATGTTCAAATGCCTGAGCCATCAACAAGTTAAAGTTAATTATTAAGTGTCGTCGGGACTATTTCAGCATGTGTTAATATCTTTGCATCGGGATTATTCTTATTATCAAAAAAGATAGATGTCTATGAATTATTGATAGCTGCCTAAAGAAATTTCTCAGTACGTATGGATTTCTCTTTCGATAGAACAACTGGGTTATCCTTTCCAGAGATGGTCAGTCTGCACATGGTGTTAGTCACCATTGTTTCGGATTGAAATCTGAAACTCATATTATGATTCTTGTTGTCAATATGCTTTAAAGTTTGAAAGCAATTGAGGAAGACTATCACTATTGATTGAGTTTTAGTATAAAAAAAAGACATTGTAAGAGGTATCGTATGGTTGTAGTTACCAAACTTCGTTATTTTGAGATCGGGCTTTGTGAGAAAATGATTCACGAGATTAATATCATCAGAGAAATTGAGCAAAAAATGAAAGTAATTCAATACAGTTATAAATAGGTTCAGTTCGATATGATCTATAACGGAAGACAGATCAAAATTTTAGTTGTGAGATCAAAGAGATATGAAATCTGAAGCTATGTGTGAATTTTAAATGTATTGTGTGGAAGCAAATCATTGATCTACATCCTGGTAAGAGTTTTGAGGGCGAAAATCCCTAAAGGGGAGAGTTGTAACAGCTTGGTTTAGACCTTAGTCAGAATAGTGATTTTGGGACCACAAATCTGAGTCAAAAAATATTTTAATATTATTTTTTATGTTTATAGCATGTGAATTAATATGTGTGAAATTTTCATAAAATAATTTTATCGATTGGTTAGTTAATTTGATAAAAGGACTTAATCGTGTAAAATGCAAAAGATGCATGCTTTTTGTTAAAGTGCTTAAATGATTATGGTAGAATAATAAGAAACCCTTATTATGCAATTAGACCATTGTTAGTGGATTATGACATAAATGGTCATCCATTATATGAATTTTTAATGTATTCATTAATGGCAATTTAGTAATTTTATAATTTATGTTATTAATTAACGAAAAACAAAACAAAACAAATGGTGCTCCTATTATCATCTTTTTGTACCAAAATTGAAAGAGAAAATGAAGCGATTGAAGCTTCAAATATTCGACACTTGCATCAATAAATTTTTAAATGTTCCTAGCTTGATTTTTGATGATTTTTATGTTTTTATGATCGTTGCTTTGTGCTCTAGTTAGCCCATGCTTGAATTTCTAAATTTGAGGATGATTTTGAGATATGACATTGCTGATGAATTGTGTTTTATGAGAATTAATGATAGAAAATAAATATGTGATGTTGGGTTAATATATTTTGTATTGGGATTTTTGATGAAATTGAGTATTATGGACTAATTTCTGAAAATGAGAAATTGAAGGGCTAAAATGTGAAATAAATGAAAAATATGGGCTTATATGAACTATATGAAAATTCGGCTAAGCCTTTGTATAAGGAAATTTTGTGTATTTTGTGTTATTTTGAAATAGGGACTAAAATGTCAAAAATGTGAACTTTATAGGCTAAAGTGCAAAGGTGCCTAAATATATGTGTATGGATTGAATTGAATGAAATATTGAATAAGTAAGTTAATTTTTTATATGAATTAGATGGGCAAAAGCAGAATTTAGATCTAGATCGGGGAAAATCGAAAATTATTAAATAGTGTAAGACTATTTGAGATATCATGTAAGACTATTTTTTATATTAATGAGATATGATTTCGTGTAAGACTACGTCTGGGACGTTGGCATCAATTTGAGATATCGTGTAAGACCGTGTCTGGGACACTGGCCTCAATTAGAGATTACGTGTAAGACCATGTCTGGGACATTGGCATCGTATATGATTTCATGTAAGACCCTATCTGGGATAGTGGCATCGATATTTGATTACATGTAAGACCACGTCTGGGACTCTGGAATTGTACAACCTTCCAGAGCTATCCGAGTATCTTTATTGATTTCGAATTGCTCAACAGGCATTCCAAGAAATAAATGAGTATTTAAATGTGCATCTAATTCAGGTATGTTACAATGTTTATGAATTTGAGTAATGAAAGTGAATATGATTAGGTTTAGTTGATATATGATCTATGTGAAAATGAGATGTGGTTAATAGTGAGTGAACTATGATTAAATGAATTATATGAAAAATATGGAATGGTAATTGTGTTTTGCCACATATGATTCAGGTATGTATGTTTCGATTATGTAATTCATAAATGAAAGGTGAATATGTTTTAAATGAAGAAATGTGAAATATATGACATCGATTGATATGAATGTATACAAATGAATGATGTGTTATATATGTTCGTTATATGAATTGTGGTCCTATGTTTTGAACATAGGAATTATGAAACGAGAAACATGGTTTTGAGAAATGGAAAGTAGTATATGTGTAAAAGGTGATGTGTGATTTATATGTAAACAAAATGTGAATATGTGCTCTATATATTAAATTGAAATGTAGCCAAATGGATAAGATATGTGTGAAGTTATTATGTTTATGAAATGCTAAAATAAGTAAAATACATAATATGATCATATGAATTTACGAGTGCAATGAATGTATATGTGATTGAGATTTATTAAATTCGGCTTAGTGATATTGATTTTTAAATATTATTGAAATGATTTATTTGCTTATGGCTTACTAAGCTTTCAAAGCTTACTATGTGTGTTTTTCATATGTTTATAGAGTTTCAAAGACTTGCTCATGTTGGAAGTAGTAGGAGACGTCATCACACTATACAATTATCGCTTAGGTAAATTACAGCTTTGATTTTTCGGTTATGTGGCATGTATAGGCTAGTTTCAATTTGGTTCTTTTTGATTTGTATATATATTTAGCGATGCGAAAATAGCTTAATAATGTTGCCAATGGTTAAGTACTCTCAGTTATATGTAGTTCATTTTAGAAGTATGATATGTGGTATATCTTAGTTGATGAATGTGTTTTTGCTTCATTGTGTATGCTCTTATATGATAAGTTATGAGATGATATTGCTATGCCTTGTAAATTTGGCTATTTGGTGTGGTTTAATAATGACCTAATTTTTTATGTATAATTTGCTTTGTGAATTGTAACGCCCTAATTTTCGGGATTTTTGAGGTTAATGAGATTTTTGGTGAAGTTGGGAAATTTTATGTTTTGATTGCTAAAATGGTTTTTGGATGTGTTAGTGGGCCTTTAGGAAGCCCAAACTTCGGTTAAAAATCGATAAAAATATTTAAGTACGTTTTAAGTAAAAAGGGGGAACTGGGTCAAGAGGGCCCTTAAGAAAAACTGTGTAAAATATATCGCAAAAGGAGCACTGGTAGAGTGGCAAGGTGGCGCCACTAAAGCTCCTAAAAAAGTGGCGCCTAAGTGGGTATTCAAGGACAAGGGTTCGAGTTGCAAGGTAAGCGTAGTGTTCTTTTTAATTTTTAAGCATGTGCCGGGCATGTGACTAATTTAAGTAGGAATTTCGGCAAGGGCTTTTAGGGACTTAGGCCGATTACTCAAGTGTGATATTAGGGTTATATCTTTTTCTATTTTCTATCATGAGAGTTAGGGTTAGCCACCTTAGGAATTATTTCTCTCTTTTACTGTCAGAAAAGCCGAAACTTGCCTCCCTAGAAAGCTTCTAGCCGATTTCTTCTTCTTCACCTCTACCATTATTTTCTTCACTTTTCTTTTTCCTCTTGGATCTCCTCCCTAGTTGAACACCCTTTTTACTCAGATCCACTCTTTCTTTTGCTCCCATCCGTCTCAAAAACACCCATAGCCGATTGTTCAAAGTGCCAGAATCCCGAAAGCTACTTCCTTTTGCCGAATCCTTCTAAGCCGAATTACCCCTGTTCCCTTCACCTGTTGTGGCCAATTATTACATTCCCTTGAGCCACATCATTCTTGACACTATCACTCAAACCCCTAGTCCAAATCGTCATCTTATTCACTTGGTGAAAAGCCGAAATCACCATAGTTTTAGGGAGATAGCTGAATTTGCAGATCTCAGAGATAAGGGTTCTACTAACATTTAAGGGTTAGATCTACTTCAGATCTGAGTTAGAGTCAAGGTAAAAGCAGTGGTAAGTGGTTATCAACTCTGATCTTTAAGATATTTCATACTTTGGAAAAGCCGATAGTCCCTAAAGTTAGGAAGGTTGTCGATTTAGTCTATTAGTGATCTAAAGTTGTGTTTTGGTTCTTTTTGAATGATAGTTAGCGAAGGAGGTGAGCAAATGAGGCAGTGAAGGCATCGGAATCTTCAGATCTAGATCTAAAGGGATCTAAATCGGCAAAGGTAAGATTTTTAGGCCATTAGAGGTATTGGCCGAATTTGGTAAGGAACGTTTTACAGTGTTTTTCGTGGATCTATTGGCTAATCTATTAGGAAATGGATTGTAGGAGTTAACACGTGGAGGAATTCGTCGGTTGAATCACAAAACAGGTGTGTGCTTCGAACACCTTCACTGTTTAAATCGGCAAAAGCTGAAAAGCCGAAATGCCGAAGTTCCGGCATTTCGAGGGCTTGTGAGCGTGCGAATGCTCTCAAGTTGGTAGGGAAAATTTGGATTTGGAATAGGCACTGGTAGGAGAGTTTGCCACGAAATTTTGGGCGCTACAGTAAGTTGGGCCTCAGTGGGCCGAATATGGGCCCAATGGGCAATTTGGGCCCATTTGTGTAAAAATAGGTTTAAAGGCAATAATATGGATTATAGGCATAAAAACTGTTAAAACAAGATAATGGATTGGAAATTAAGGCTTAAATGGGCCTAATGGGCTAAAATGGCATGGTAGAGCCCATTAAAGGTTTTAGGGCCTAAGGGCTAAAACTGATAAACTGAATTAAATGAGTTTCTGTAACAACCACTATAGTAGTAGAGGCTGTAATAATAATAAAAACTATAATAAAAGAACAGAATTACTGAAATACCCTTAGGGTGAGAAATAACTGATTTACCCCTAAGTATAAAATTACCATTATACCCCTAGGGCTAAAATCGACTGTACTGCTTGATATGACTGTTACTGTTACTGCATACCATGATATGTATCTGTTGCATGGGTTGGGTTTTATTATTGGAGGAAGTGTGAGTGGTACTGCCACGTTATTGAAAGGGGCTATGCCTCGTACTGTTTCTGAAAGGGGCTTTGCCTCGTATACTGTTTATCTGAGTAGCCATGCTGCGACTGTGGTGTGTGGGCTGGGTGGGTCGAGTTATTCCCCACATGGTGTGTTGGCGGTACGGGTGGTGTGTAGCGGTTGGTGGGTTGAGTAGTCTCCCCAATTGGGTTGCATTTATACTGTTATACTGTACTGTACTGTTATGGGCCTATGGGCCAAACTATTATCTGAATAGGGCTTCGGCCCAGTATCTGTTATAGGGCTTTGGCCCAGTATCTGTTATAGGGCTTTGGCCCAGTATCTGTAATCTGAATAGGGCTTCGGCCCAGTATCTGACTGAGACTGACTAGGGCTCAGGCCCAGTGGGCTCGAGCCAATGTAGGCTTTGGATGGGTTCTGCACACACTAAGTTTCCCCAAACTCACCTTTGTTTTTTCCATCCTTGCAGGAGAGCCCTAGAGCGTGACTTGGATGCTGGGAGGGATTCAGAGTGGCCACGATGACTGAACTCGCATTTTAATTGGTTATTAATTTGATTACTTTTTCCTATTGGTTTTATTTGTTATGGGTTGTAATAGGGCCACTATACCTGTTTTTATTTGGGACTTTCAACTATTTTATTTCAGTCACAAATACTCACCGTTTTCAAAAATTAAACAAAGGTTTTCTTAACCAACCTGTTATTACAAAAGACTAAGCAAGATAATAAGGTTAAAATGAATCGCTTAACAAATGGAATAGAGATTAAGTTGAATAATTATTCAAACGGGAATTTCCAAAAATCAAGCATTGCTTTTCAAACTCACCATTGGACTTAGTAAATAGGGCGGCGTAGGATAGTCTAGGTGATGTAGCACACCAAACATGGCCATAACGTCTGGGCCAGGTTCGGGGTGTTACATTTAGTGGTATCAGAACCCGGTTGCAACAACTCGGCTGTGGATCGGGTCTAAAAAGGGTTTTCAAAAATTTAGAGTCCAAAAGGGTATTTTTGGAAAATCAGATTTTCGAAAAATTTTTGGTTTTAAAAAGGTTTTTCTTTCAAATTGTAGTTTTTAAAACAAGTTGTTTTGAAACATTGATTTTTTTTGGAAGAGGCCTCAAACTATTTGATATGATAAATCGAAAAGTGGCACACTGAATCCCCGGCTCCAAGTTGTAAGTATGTCCTGCTTTAAATTCTATACTGTACTGAAAATAAAACTGTATATAGTACTGAGCCTTGGATATGATACTATAGGTGAGGTAGTATTAAGACTATAAAACTGAGACTGTAGGGTAAACTAAACCCTAGGAAACTGAGACAGTAGCTAGGCTACGATCACGCGAACACAACTCTGAAACTTTATCTGTTCATAATATATTCTGTAATAAACAACTGAAACATTAACTGATGTCATAAAATTCGTAAATCAGATAATCGATATGAGTACAAGAGCTGCTCGTGGACGAGGCCGTGGATGAGGCTGAGTTAGTGCTCAAGCTAGATCGTCGTCTTCTGAGCATATGCCAGCTGGAGAGGCACGACCATCGGTTAAGGATAATGGGCCATACGATCGGGCCGCAAGGGACGACGCTCTGTCCCAAGCCATGCTGAGAGTTCTGGAAAAGGTGGTTGGAGCCAATGTCGGGGCCCTGAATAGGGGGTCCATTTCTAAGTTACTCCGGGCCAATGGAGCGGAAGTTTTTAGGGGCATATCTGGAGTGGCCTTGAATGTGGCTGAGTACTAGCTGGAAGCCACAGAGCGAATTATGGATGACTTGGACTGCTCAGTGGAGCAGAAGTTAGAAGGAGCGGTATCGTTGCTGAGGGACGAGGCGTACCAATGGTGGATCACCGTGAGAGAGGGTACCCCAGCTAAGAGGGTAACCTGGGAATTGTTCAAGCAGTCTTTCAAGGCAAAATATGTTGGGGCTAGTTATGTGGACGCACGAAGGAAGGAATTTCTAAACCTGACCCAGGGTAGTAAGACTATGGCTGAATATGAGGTAGAATTTCTGCGACTAAGCCGGTATGCTAGCGGCATTGTTTCCACCGAATATGAGCGCAGTGTTCGGTTTGAGGATGGCCTCAGTGATGAGCTGAGAGTTTTGATAGCGCCGCAGAGGGAGCACGACTTTGCTGCACTAGTGGAGAAGGCTAAGATAGCCGAGGAAGTTAAGCAATCTGAAAAGCAGAATTGCGATAGGGATCGCAACCATTTTAAGAGAGATTCTGGAACATCAGGAGCTGCAAACCAGAATTTTAAGAGGGCTAGAGTCGAAGAACCAGTGCGAGCTGTGCCAGTGAATGTTGTTAGACCACAGGCTTGTGGAGACTGTGGCAGAGTTCATCAAGGAGAATGTTGGAAACGCATTGGAGCTTGTTTTCGTTGTGAGTCAAAGGATCATCAAGTTAAAGACTGTCCATAGAAGCCAGCTCAGGCTCAAACTGCTGATCAGAGGGTTGCTCAGCCTACGCGAGGAGGACTGCCACCGCCAAGGGGCCGTGGTCAAGGTGGAGGAGGCAATGGTAATGGACGTGGTCGTGGAGCACCTGGCAGGGGTGCTAGTAATGCTGAGGCTCGCCAGCCAGCCTTAGTGTATGCTGCTTGCCGTCGCGAGGAGGGTGATGCACCTGATGTTATAACTGGTACGTTCTTAATATCTCATACACCATATACTGCTTTAATTGATGTGGGTTCGATGCATTCGTATGTTGCTTGTGAAATTTCTAGGTCGTTGGGTGTGCATTCTGAGGAGACTGTGAGTGGGGTCACAGTAGTTAGTCCTTTAGGTCACTCTGTTAAAGTAGACAAACTATTTAGGGAAGTGCCTTTAGAGACTCAGGGTTGGATCTTTACTGGAGATTTAATGGAGTTACCTTTTGGAGAATTCGACTTGATTTTGGGCATGGACTGGTTAACCAAGGACAAGGCAACGGTGGATTGCGAGGCCAAAAGAATAGTATTGAGAACAACCGAAGGCGAGGAGGTGATGGTTATTGGTGAACGTAGGGACTGTTTGTCCAATGTGGTTTCTGCCTTAAGGGCTGAAAGGTTGATGCGCAAAGGTTGTGAAGCATACTTGGTGTTCGTAAGTCAAACTGAACCCGAAGGGGTGACAGTGGAGACAGTGAGGACGGTTAATGAATTTCAAGATGTTTTTCCTGAGGAGCTTCCTGGATTACCTCTTAACCGAGAAGTGGAATTTGGGATCGATCTGTTGCCTGGAACAGCTCCAGTGTCCATTGCGCCTTACAGAATGGCACCAAAGGAGTTAGTGGAATTGAAAGCCCAGATTCAAGAGTTGTTAGACAGGGGCTTCATTAGACCGAGTGTGTCTCCGTGGGGAGCACTGGTACTGTTCGTGAAAAAGAAGGATGGAACGATGCGTATGTGCATCGATTATCGCCAGTTGAACAAACTGACGATAAAGAACAAGTACCCTCTACCGAGAATAAACAATTTGTTCAACCAGCTTCAAGGAGCTTCTGTGTTTTCCAAGATCGACCTTTGATCTGGATATTATCAGTTAAGGGTAAAGGAGGTGGGTGTGCATAAGACGGCATTCAGAACTCGCTATGGTCACTACGAGTTTTTGGTTATGCCATTTGGATTGACGAACGCACCGGCAGCTTTTATGGACTTAATGAACTGAGTATTTCAGCCGTACTTGGATTGTTTCGTGGTTGCCTTTATTGACGATATATTAGTGTATTCGGAAACAGAGGAGAAGTATGATGAACATCTTCGAATTGTCCTGCAAATTCTGAGAGAAAAGCAACTGTATACGAAATTTAGTAAGTGTGAATTTTGGCTGCGAGAAGTGACTTTTCTGGGGCATGTTGTTTCCGCTGAGGGAATTAGGGTGGATCCTCACAAGATTCAGGCAGTTCTGGATTTGAAGCCGCCAAGGACGGTGTCTAAAATTCGTAGTTTTCTGGGTTTGGCAGGTTATTATAAAAGGTTTGTTGAGGGGTTCTCTATCATCACGGCTCCATTAACGAAATTGTTAAGGAAGGGAGTAGCCTTTAATTGGACTGAGAGGCAGCAAGAAGCTTTTAACAAGCTGAAAAAGGTGTTGACTGAGGCGCCAGTGTTGATTCAGCCAGAATCTGGGAAGGACTTTACGGTTTATAGCGATGCTTCGTATGTGGGATTAGGTTGTGTACTGATGCAAGAGGGTAAGGTGGTTGCTTATGCTTTGCGGCAGCTTAAGCCTCACAAGGTGAATTACCCTACGCATGATTTGGAGTTGGCAGCGGTGGTGTTTGCATTGAAAATCTGGAGACACTACCTTTATGGGGAAAAGTGTGTTATATACACTGACCATAAAAGTCTCAAATATCTGTTAACTCAGAAGGAGTTGAATCTTAGGCAATGGAGATGGATAGAGTTGCTTAAGGACTATGACTGTTCGATTGAATACCACCCTGGCAAGGCTAATGTAGTGGCTGATGCACTGAGTCTAAGGACCGTTGCTGAGTTAAAGGCCATGTTTGCTCGTTTGAGTTTGTATGATGATGGGAGCTTGCTAGCAGAGTTGCAAGTAAGACCGACTTGGACTGAAAGGATCAAAGAGTTACAGTTGAAGGATGATTCGTTGATTCCTCAATTTCAGCAAGTCAAGAATGGTGAGAGTGAGGATTTTAGACAGAATTCTGATGGGGTTCTTTGTTTCCATGGGAGAATTTGCGTTCCTAAGGACTCTGATTTAAGGCAGTTGATTTTGGGTGAGGCTCATGGTGGACCTTGTGCTATGCACCTTAGAGGTAATAAGTTGTATAAAGACTTGCGAGAGGTTTATTGGTGGCCTAGACTTAAGCGAGAGGTGACTGAGTTCGTTGGGAAATGTTTGACGTGTCAGCAAGTTAAAGCTGAGCCCCAATTGCCTTCTGGATTGTTGCAGCCAGTGAAGATTCCACAGTGGAAATGAGAAAGAGTAACGATGGATTTTGTGAGTGGGTTGCCTTTGACACCTTCAAAGAAAGACTCTGTATGGGTAATCGTGGATAGGTTGACGAAGTCTGCTCATTTTATACCGGTCAGAACCGATTACTCACTTCAGAAGTTGGCCAAGCTGTATGTAGCAGAGATAGTGCGTTTGCATGGGGTGCCAGTTTCGATAATTTCTGATCGAGATCCTAGATTTACATCTCGATTCTGGAAGAAGTTGTATTAGGCGTTAGGTACGCGATTGGACTTTAGTATTGCATTTCACCCTCAGACAGATGGTCAGTCTGAGAGGGTTATTCAAGTGTTGGAAGACATGCTAAGAGGATGCGTTATCGACTTTCGTGGTAGTTGGGAAGATTATTTACCGTTGGCGGAATTTGCATACAACAACAGTTATCAAGCAAGTATTCAGATGGCTCCATATGAGGCACTTTATGGGTGGAGATGTCGTACTCCTACGTGTTGGATAGAGTTAGGAGAATGTAAAGTGCTTGGACCAAAGTTAGTGGCAGATACTGAAAGTAAGGTTAAGCTGATTTGAGATCGGTTAAAGGAGGCGTCTGATCGGCAAAAGTCATATGCTGACCTTAAGCATAAGGAGATTGAATTCGCTGTTGGGGGTATGGTGTTCCTAAAGGTGTCGTCGTGGAAGAAGATCTTAAGATTCGGTAGAAAGGGCAAGCTAAGTCCGCAGTTTATTGGGCCTTATAGGATTCTTAAGCGGATTGGGCCAGTAGCATATCAGTTGGAGTTGCCACCAGAGTTGGATCGTATCCATGACGTTTTTCACGTGTCTATGCTAAGACGGTATCGGTCGGACCCTTCGCATATTGTACCAGTGGAGGAGATTGCAGTAAATACCTATTTGACCTTCGAGGAGGAACCTGTGGAGATCTTGGATCGTGAAGTCACAGTCTTGAGGTGGAAGTTGGTTCCGTTGGTAAAGGTGCTATGGCGTAATCATGGTGGAGAAGAAGCTACTTGGGAGCCAGAGGAGACTATGCGTCAACAATACCCTCAGATATTTGGATAAGGTAAATTTCGAGGTCGAAATTTCTTTAAGGGGGTAGAGTTGTAACGCCTTGATTTTCAAGATTTTTGGGGTTAATGAGATTTTTGTTAAAGTTGGGAAATTTTGTGTTTTGATTGCTAAAATGGTGTTTGGATGTGTTAGTGGGCCTTTAGGAAGCCCAAACTTCGGTTAAAAATCGATAAAAATATCTAAGTACGTTTTAAGTAAAAGGAGGGAACTGGGTCAAGAGGGCCCTTAAGAAAAACTTTGTAAAATATATCGCAAAGGGAGCCCTAGTAGAGTGACAAGGTGGCGCCACTAAAGCTCCTAAAAAAGTGGTGCCTAAGTGAGTATTCAAGGACAAGTGTTCGAGTTACAAGGTAAGCGTAGTGTTCTTTTTAATTTTTAAGCATGTGCTGGGCATGTGACTAATTTAAGTAGGAATTTTGGCAAGGGCTTTTAGGGACATGGGCCGATTACTCATGTGTAATATTAGGGTTATATCTTTTTCTATTTTCTGTCATGAGAGTTAGGGTTAGCCACATTAGGAATTATTTCTCTCTTTTACTGTCAGAAAAGCCGAAACTTGCCTCCCTAGAAAGCTTCTAGCTGATTTCTTCTTCTTCACCTCTACCATTATTTTCTTCACTTTTCTTTTTCCTCTTGGATCTCTTCCCTAGTCGAACACCCTTCTTACTCAGATCCACTCTTTCTTTTGCTCCCATCCGTCTCAAAAACACCCATAGCCGATTGTTCAAAGTGCCAGAATTTAGAAAGCTACTTCTTTTTGCCGAATCCTTCTAAGCCGGATTACCCCTGTTCCCTTCACCTATTGCGACTGATTATTACATTCCCTTGAGCCACATCATTGTTGACACCATCACTCAAACCCCTAATCCAAATCTTCATCTTCTTCACTTGGTGAAAAGCTGAAATTACCATAGTTTTAGGGAGATAGCCAAATTTGCAGATCTCAGAGATAAGGGTTCTACTAACATTTAAGGGTTAGATCTACTTCAGATCTGAGTTAGAGTCAAGATAAAAGTAGTGGTAAGTGGTTATCAACTCTGATCTTTAAGATATTTCATACTTTGGAAAAGCCAAAAGTCCCTAAAGTTAGGGATGTTGTCGATTTAGTCCATTAGTGATCTAAAATTGTGTTTTGGTTCTTTTTGAGTGATAGTTAGCGAATGAGGCAAGCAAGTGAGGCAGTGAAGGCATCGGAATCATCATATCTAGATCTAAAGGGATCTAAATCGGCAAAGGTAACATTTTTAGGCCATTAGAGGTATTGGCCGAATTTGGTAAGGAAGGTTTTACAGTGTTTTTCATGGATCTATTGGCTAATCTATTAGGAAATGGATCGTAGGAGTTAACACGTGGAGGAATTCGCCGGTTGAATCACAAAACAGGTGTGTGCTTCGAACACCTTCACTGTTCAAATCAGCAAAAGCCGAAAAGCCAAAATGCTGAAGTTCCGGCATTTCGAGGGCTTGTGAGCGTGCGAATACTATCAAGTTGGTAGGGAAAATTTGGATTTGGAACTGGCACTGGTAGGAGAGTTTGCTGCAGAATTTTGGGTGCTACGGTAAGTTGGGCCTCGGTGGGCCGAATATGGGCCCAATGGGTAATTTGGGCCCATTTGGGTAAAATAGGTTTAAAGGCAATAATATGGATTACAGGCATAAAAACTGTTAAAACAAGATAATGGATTGGAAGTTAAGGCTTAAATGGGCCTAATGGGCTAAAATGGCATGGTAGAGCCCATTAGGGGTTTTAGGGCCTAAGGGCTAAAACTGATAAACTGAATTAAATGAGTTTCTGTAACAACCACTATAGTAGTAGAGGCTGTAATAATAATAAAAACTATAATAAGAGAAAAGAATTACTGAAATACCCTTAGGGTGAGAAATTACTGATTTACCCCTAAGTATAAAATTACCATTATACCCCTAGGGCTAAAATCGACTGTACTGCTTGATATGACTGTTACTGTTATTGCATACCATGATATGTATCTGTTGCATGGGTTGGGTTTTATTATTGGAGGAAGTATGAGTGGCACTGCCACGTTACTGAAAGGGGCTATGCCTCGTACTGTTTTTGAAAGGGGCTTTGCCTCGTATACTGTTTATCTGAGCAGCCATGCTGCGATTATGGTGTGTGGGCTGGGTGGGTCGAGTTATTCCCCAATGGTGTGTTGGCTGGTACGGGAGCGATTGGTGGGTTGAGTAGTCTCCCCAATTAGGTTGCATTCATACTGTTATACTGTACTGTACTGTTATGGGCCTATGGGCCAAACTGTTATCTGAATAGGGCTTCGGCCCAGTATCTGTTATAGGGCTTTGGCCCAGTATCTGTAATCTGAATAGGGCTTCGGCCTAGTATCTGACTGAGACTGGTTAGGGCTCAGACCTAGTGGGCTCAAGCCGATTTGGGCTTTGGATGGGTTCTGCACACACTGAGTTTCCCCAAACTCACCCTTTTCTTTTCCATCCTTGCAGGAGAGCCCTAGAGCGTGACTTGGATGCTGGGAGGGATTCAGAGTGGCCACGAGGACTGAACTCGCATTTTAATTGGTTATTAATTTGATTACTTTGTCCTATTGGTTTTATTTGTTATGGGTTGTAATAAGGCCACTATACCTGTTTTTATTTGGAACTTTCAACTGTTTTATTTCAGTCACAAATACTCACCGTTTTCAAAAATTAAACAAACATTTTCTTAACCAACCTGTTATTACAAAAGACTAAGCAAGATAATAAGGTTAAAATGAATCCCTTAACAAATGGAATAAAGATTAAGTTGAATAATTATTCAAATGGGAATTTCCAAAAATCAAGCATTGCTTTTCAAACTCACCGTCGGACTTAGTAAATAGGGCGGCGTAGGATAGTCTAGGTGATGTAGCACACCGAACATAGCCATAACGTCTGGGCCGGGTTCGGGGTGTTACATGAATTGAATTGGAAAATACTGTAATTGATAAATTTGATTCGGTCATATTATGAGACAAACTAGGGTTGTAGTGTGTATATGCATTCGACTTTGTGCTAGGTATATATATGTATTTTATTTATATGCATATGTTATTGATTCATGGATAGGTATTTTAGAGACCTTGGTGGTTGGTTTAATGCTCGAATTTGATATGTGTCATATATGCAGATTAAAGTCTTTATAAGGAATGAATGTGTTTTCAATTGCTAATTTGTTAGTTATTTTAGTGCGTAATTAATGGCTATTGATGATTATAATTTGTGGTCTTATGGTTATTTTATAATGTGCTATATTTCAAATTTGATAGTTGAATAAGTAATGTGCTTTATAATTTGGTGGTGTATATGACATTTTGGCAAGAAGCATAGCATATGCAATTGACATGTTTTGATTTGGCAAATATATTTAGAAAAAGGGCAAATGATGTTCATGTTTTATGGTGGTTGGATTTGATAATTGGAGGCCAATTTGATGATCGAAAATAGGGATAATGGATTTGTTATGTTTAGGTGATATTTAGCATACAAATTAGGTGTACTTAAAATGGTTGTTTATGTTTAAAATTGTTGATGTGACTATGGTGTAATGCATATAAGTTGATAGTGACTAAAATGTATTTGGTCATATGGTGATAATTGCTTATGATTCAAGTCATGGCAATGTAAGAAGAGTTTTTATTTTGCTCTATTGCCCTAGGAGAAGCAAAGATTGAATGAATCTTTGTTGAGGGAAGTTTGAACTGGTCATGGAGTGATATTAGGATCAAATCAACGAGGAGATAAAAGAGGATTTTTAGGCGGAGATTGGGGAGAAAAAGAAGGAGTTTGAGGTGGTTTGGGGGACTATGCCGAATTGGTATAGGGAAGCATAGGAAATTCGGGTAAGAGAGTTTTCTATCATATTTGGTTTGGATTTTGGTCACTTTTGTTTTAGGGGAATTCTTCTTTTCCTTTTTTTTGGTTCTGTCGATTTTGTTTTGAACTCTGAAGTGCCGGGGTGGTTCACCTTCTATTTGTCGTTTGGTTATTGGGGTTTGTCAAATTGACCATTTGGGAAAAACTAGTTTGTGTTGCCGAATTGTTCTTATTCTTTCACCTCTTCTATTTTACATTTTGTCTAGCTGAATATATTTTCTCTTTTCCCCTCGATTTCATTCTTTCTTTTTTGTTATTCTCCTCTAGCTGATCACCTCTTCTCTATCTTTTCTCTATTCTCTTTCGATATTCCCCTTTGCTTATTGCTCTTTTGGCTGAGTATTTTGCTTCTCTCCCAATTATTGGTTGACTGTTTCAGTGCTCTACTATTGGTGTTGTTTTGGTCTTGCAAGGGTTCTGATAAATGGATAGGTACTTATAAGTTCTCTCTGTTGTTTCTTTGTTATTACAATATGTGTTCAAATCCGTTTCTTCTACTTTTTCTATAAGTCGAATACTTCTTCTCTTCATGTTCTTTGATTGCTAAATTATGACTCCTTTCCCATGATGGGTGTTCGTTAGAGTTCTAGGTTTTCCCGATGAGTGAGAAGTGCAATAGCTCTTAAGCCATCAAAGCCCTGTCTCCCATTATTCGATTAAGGTAGAGCGTTGCCTTACTTTTGGGTATAGGCCGATTACTCCCACGTTCTGCAAGATTGATATTGTGGATTTAAGCCACACCTATGAACGGTCTTGTTTAATAAGATATATGGTTTATGCAGTTATCTGGCGAGAAATGTGTAATCGTTTTAGTCAGTGATCTAGGTGTTTTAGCCACACTACATTCGGTCAAGGTAAGTGGGAGTACTAATTTTGGGGATTTTAGTGTTTCTGAACACTAGCAAATGACAGACTGACTGTATGTGGTAATGAATGTAGGTTGGGCACTTGAGAAACTTGGATCGGTTGCATAAACAGGTGTGTATTTCACACTCGTTTATCTGTAGATCAGCAAAACTCGAAAAGCCAAAAAGCCGAAAAGCCGAAAGGTTAGGCTTTGAGGTCACATGAGCGTGTGAACGCTCGTGTGGTGAAATCAAGCCCACAAATGTGGGCATAAGACTGTAGAGGCCGCCCAGAGCGTTCTCATGGGCTTAGGCCGTTTTGGGCCGTTATGGGCCGTGTGGGCCTAATGGGCTAGTGGGCCTTACACGGATAAAAACTTACGTTTTGTGATAAATAATGGACTGGACTGTGTAGTTGCATGACCATGGTTAAGTCTGGGCCAGATGGGCCACACGAGTGTGTGAGCTCACTTGGGCCGCATAATGGGCCTCGAGCCCATATTCATTGATTTGCATGTTGAGGGTACATAAGTCGCTTGAGGCGACTGTAGACCCATTGATGGGTCGGTAGGTAAGTCTAGACCCATTCTATAGAAAATGACCAAATTACCCTTAGAGGGTAAAATGACCGAATTACCACTAGAGGGTAAAATGACCGAATTACCCCTGAAGGGTAAAATGACCGAATTACCCCTAGAGGGTAAAATGACTGAATTACCCCTGGAGGGTAAAACAACTGAATTACCCCTGGACGGTAAAATGATTGAATTACCCTTAGAGGTAAAATGACCGATATACCTCCGTAGGGTAAAATGACCGATATACCCCCATAGGGTAAAATGGCCGATATACCTCCATAGGGTAAAATGGCCGATATACCCCCATAGGGTAAAATGGTCGATATACCCCCATAAGGTAAAATGACCGATATACCCCCGTAGGGTAAAATGACCGGAATACCCCCTGTAGGGTAAAATGACCGGAATACTCCTGTGGGGTAAAATGACTATTATGCCCTTATATGATGTTTGATTGTTTAAGCATGCTATGTGTTGTTTATGTGTTTTGCATACATGCACGACATACTACATGGGTTGGGATACTGTTATGGAGGAAGTACTAATCTGTTAGGGTTGTACGGGTCGTACGAGACGGCTGTGGACCGACCGACGGCTTAAAGCTGTATATTCGTAATGATCTGTTAAGGTCGCACGAGATGACTGTGGACCGACCGATTGCTTTATACCATTCATACTATCGATGGCTTAGTGTCGTTCATTTTATCGATGGCTTTGTGCCACGCATATTATCGATGGCTTAGTGCTGTCCATTGTACTGATGGCTTTGTGCCACGCATATTGTCGATGGCTTAGTGTTCTTCATCTTACCGAAAGTAGGTTGTATTGATGGCTTAAAGCCACTTATCTTACTGGGCTATGCTACGATTCTGTTGTCTGGCAACCTTGCTGCGATATTGGTCTGCTGGCTAGGTGGGTTGATTTTATCCCCACATGGTGTGTTGGCAGTACAGAGTGGTGCGTTGGCTAGATTGGGTTGGTTGCACTATTGCATTATTGTTCTGAATTGATACTATATATGGGCTTAAGCCCACATATGTTCCGCTTCTGATTCTGCTACTGAAATGGGCTAAGGCCCATCTAATATTGTCTGCTATAATGGGCTCAGGCCTAGACTACTTCTGTATTTTGTGTATTTGACTGACTGTTTTAATATTAGGGGTTACACACTGAGTTTTGGTAAACTCTGTAACACCCCTAAACCCTTACCCGTCGCCGGAGGGTTAAGAGGCATTACCCGACACTCATATAAGCTAACCCAACTTCATTCGTACAAAGCATATTATAAAATACTTATGGCAAATGGCTTAAAGCATATCGGAATCCAAATCTATGTTATACGTATATGAACAAAACCATATATGCATCATCAATTTAATCTGATTTAATCATTTGAGAATTTATTTAAATGATTATGCATAACAGATCCCCTTTATGACACTTTTGCAAAAGTTATGCTCATTACTACTCATATGGTATAAGATAAATGCTTAGCCAATTTCAACAACTCATCCCTAGGCCGATTATAAGCGTACGTGCATACCATAATACCATACCAGAACGCGACCATTTCATTTACCTACAACCATCCCTCAATATCACATATACAATTAGAAATGTGTTTTGGCCGAATGGCCATGCTCAAACCGTGCGCACCCAAAATTCGTCTTTAATTTCAAAACATCTAATTTCAGATATATTAGTTACTCATGCAATTCAAAGCTTAACCTGGATCTACTCATACCTTTAGGTTTACGTTTCCAATCTATATCTAGCTAATTTCGAATAAACTCCATTCCCCTTATGTTTAAACGTACCGAATGGAAACATTAAACCTTAAATTTTTAGCATATAATTTATCTTGTTCCTATTCATGCAATGCATACATCTCAGCACAATCAATCTCAAAATACATATCATTTCATTCATTATTAGCCCTTATCAAAATTAAAACCACATGTAGATATATAGCATCTTGGGAAGCCATTTTCGTATGGCTTAACATGTTTACAAGATCAAAATGACATCCTTTTCAAAAGTATCAAAAATCTATCCTATACATGCCATTTTAAAATAGTACTACTAAAATACCAATTTAAGGTTGGATAGTGTGGATGACTTTGACTTCAAGATCACCGAGTCTGTAGCTGCTGTACCGAACCAAAAAAATAGAGTATTTAAAACAAAACCAAGTAAGCATGCTAATGCATAGTAAGTTTTTAAGTAACAGAATCATTCAAAAACGTAGCATAATGACATTTATACTTATATATCTTTTCTCTTGGCCAAATAAGAACATAACTAAAGTACTCATCCTTTAATTCATGTCACCTTATCCTATATTTAGGTTTATTCATATTACAAGGTAATATCGACGTATACAACTTAATTCAATCCTTGACCTAATATGTTCATTTCAAACTTTAATGGTAAACTTATAAGCATACACATACTTCTTATAAAGGTATAACTAAACTCTTATAATCAGAACTCTTATATCAAGATTAGATCATAAGCATTCGAGGGACTTTTAGCGATGGGCAAAGCATCCTTAACAATTTCAAAATCACAATCTAAATGAAATCAAATTTTCGAACGAGGATAAGTTACATACCTGGCTCACTTACGGCATGTAAATACATAGGTTAGATTTTCATAGCATTTATTAAAAAAACTTCACATACGAAGACTTACGATATTCCAACCCTTATATACATGGCACAGACGCCCTTCGGAACTAAGTCCGGTGATATCATCAGTTCAAAAACCCTTCGAGGCTAGGCTCAGATTATACCACTGGTTCAGAAACCCTTCGAGACTAAGCTCAGATTATACCACTGGTTTGAAAACCCTTCGAGACTAAGCTCGAATTATACCACTGGTTCGAAACCCTTCGAGACTAAGCTCGGATTAAAACCCCAATTACATTCACATTTATATATATATCATCTCACATAACTTGAATACCATCACCACGTGTTTTCAAACATACGACATTCGGTTCACTGGCCATAAACTAAAGGGCAAATTCCATTTCAAGTGATAATTAAATTCAGAGTAACATTCGGCTTCTAACAATTCCACAAATTATCTTTTCTACCACAACAGTCAATATAATCTCTAAGTCTAAATTTATATAATATGCATACGTACTAGGATTTTGTCATGTCATAAGCTAAATTCCATTACCCAAAAAAAACCTTACCTCGATTTGTTGTTGAGCCACTAAGATTTTCACTATTCCACCACCTTGGTTTTTCCTTTATCAGAATGTACCCCTCTAGGTTCTTGAGCTATGGTTAAAGCAAATAAAGAATTTGCTAATCAAGATCCTATCAAACCAAGTATTTGGCTACTTTAACCACTACCCAAAAAATTCGTTTAAGGTTAAAAATCACAAAATCCATAAATACCAACTCCTTCAACCTATCACAATTAAGCAAAGAACTTACTCTTGCATTAGTTCAAGCACATTCAGTCATTCAAATAAAACAACCATATATAATCATGCTAATATACATTCTTCAATAGCCCTGTATCCTCCTAGCACACACACTCCACATTTTCCCCAAGTTCCTCCTATTTCTCTATTCGGCAAACACCAAATTGTTGACTAATATACTCACATTCACCTAGACCATCACTACGTCTCATTTTAACAAGTTTAAACCTCCCCTATTCACCTAAACTCCTAAAGGCATAGACATCACCATTTTTCATACTCAAGTTCATGACCGAATGCTCAATTCACTATAGAACTCAAAATTTCAAAATGGGCTAAACTAAACACTTGATTTTTAACCACGTTTTAGAAATTCAAATGAAATAACAAAGATTTCATACCTTAATCAAGCCAACAATGAATGACTGAATGCCAAGCTTTCTTCTTTTACTTTCGGCAAAATGGAAGAAAAACAAAATGGACTAACCTTGTTTTTTTCACCCTTGCTCTCTTTTATTCATTTTATTTTCACACTAAATTAGCATATATTATTATAATTATATCATAATTCCATTTTAAGATTAAAATATATGTTTTTCGATGATTAATCCTCACTTGGCCGGTCGCTAATTAGAAAATGTCAATTTGACATGCAAGCCCATTTGTTTCACTTCAATCCACAAATAAATCCCTTGAATTTGGCCACTTATAAATTAATTCTTCTCATACGAGTCCATACCATCAAATTCACATACAATTAGCATTTTCAAACATTAAAAATTCACACATCTATTTATCACATAATTTAAACATAGAATATTGTACTCAAATATATATATATTTTTATGACTCGGTTTAGCAATTCCGAAACCACTTCTCGACTAGGGTCGAAATAGGGCTGTCACAACTCTCCCCCCTTTAGGGATTTTCGTCCCCGAAAATCTTACCAGAAAATAGATTTGGGTATCGCTCCCGCATAGCATTCTCAGACTCCGAAGTTGCTTCTTCGATCCTATGCTTGAGCCACAACACCTTTGCTAACGAAATCCTTTTTGTTTTGCAACTCTTTTACTTCGCGGGCTAAAATACGAATCGGTTCCTCATGATAGCTCAAATCAGGTTGAATTTCCACGTCGGTGGAACTAATCACATGAGAAGGGTCGGATCTATAGCGTCAAAGCATCGAGACATGAAAGACATTGTGAATCCTTTCAAGCTCAGGGGGCAAAATTAACCTGTATGCTACCGGCCCAAGTCGTTCCGAAATCTCATACGGTCTAATGAATCTTGGACCTAACTTACCTTTACGGCCAAATCAAAGAATCTTTTTCCATGGTGAGACTTTCAGAAATACCTTACCGCCAACTTGATACTTGATATTCTTACGCTTCAGATCTGCATACGATTTCTGACGATCGGATGCTATTTTCAAACTGTCACGAATCACTTTAACTTTTTGTTCTATTTCTTTGACTAAATCAACCCCGAGAATCTTATTCTCACTAAGTTCAGTCCAAAACAGAGGTGTACGACACTTTCGACCGTAAAGGGCTTCGAAGGGTGCCATCTAAATACTCGATTGAAAACTATTGTTATACGCGAATTCAATCAGGGGCAAAATTTTTTCCCATGAACCGCTAAACTCAAGAATGCAACATCTCAACATGTCCTCGAGTACCTGGATGGCCCATTCAGATTGATCGTCAGTCTGCGGATGAAAAGTGGTGCTAAATTGTATCTTGGTACCTAAAGCCTCGTGTAATTTCTTCCAAAATCGTGAAGTAATTCGGGGATCTCGGTCTGAAACAATAAAAATCGGCACTCCGTGTAACCGTACAATCTGGGAGACGTACAACTCCGCTAACTTATCCAATGAGAAGTCTGTACGAACCGTGATAAAATGAGCTGATTTGGTCAGTCTATCAACAATAACCCAAATGGAATCCTTCTTACTTGACGTTAGCGGTAATCCAGACACAAAATCCATTTTAACCCGATCCCACTTCCACTCAGGTATTAGAATCGGCTGAAGTAATCCCGAAGGCACCTAATGTTTCACTTTTACTTGCTGACATATCAGACACTTAGATACGAAATCAGAGATGTCTCGTTTCATACCATGCCACCAATATTGCCGTTTCAGGTCGTTATACATTTTCGTGCTACCCAGATGTACTGACATTTGGCTACAATGGGCCTCGTTCAGAATTGTCGAAATGAGCTCTGAATTTCTCGGAATACACACTCGATTCTTAAACTTCAAACAACCACTACCGTCAACTTGAAAATCTGAATTCACACTCGAATCACACTGAACTCGTTTAGCAACTAAATCATCATCAACTTTCTGAGCTTCACAAATTTGTTGAAGTAATACAGGCCTTGCTTTTAATTCGGTAATCAACCCATCGTCTGCCGACAATGATAGTTTCACGTTCATAGCTCGTAAGAGGTATAGGGACTTCCGGCTAAGAGCGTCTGCAACTACATTAGCTTTTCCCGAGTGATAATCAATAACAAGCTCGTAGTCTTTAAGCAATTCTAGCCACCGCCTTTGTCTCAAATTTAAATCTCTTTGAGACGTCAGATACTTGAGACTTTTGTGATCGGAGAAGATGTGACATTTCTCATCGAACAGGTAGTGTCGCCAGATCTTCAGGGTGAAAACAATAGCAGCTAGTTCGAGATCATGAGTCGGATAATTTCACTCGAGGGGCTTCAACTACCTCGAAGCATAAGCGACAACTCGACCTTCTTGCATCAAAACACAGCCTAAACCGATCAAAGATGCATCAGTATAAACAATGAACTCTTTTCCAGATTCTGGCTGAACTAACACTGGAGCTTCTGTCAATAGAGTTTTTAGCTGATCAAAACTCTGCTGACATTTGTCTGACCATTCGAACTTGACATCCTTTTGTAGCAGTCTCGTCATTGGTGTCGCAATCATCGAGAAACATTTGACGAATCGTCAGTAATAACCAGCAAGTCCTAAAAAGCTTCGAACCTCAGAAACATTCCTAGAGGGTTTCCAGTCGAGAATAGCTGAAATTTTGTTCGGATCAACTCGAATGCCTGAAGCAGACACTACATGTCCCAAAAAGCTGACCTCGAGCAACCAGAACTCACACTTACTGAATTTTGCATACAATTGGCTATCACGCAAGGTTTGAAGCACCAGTCTCAAATGTTCAGCATGCTCGTTCTCATTTCGAGAATAAATCAAAATGTCGTCGATGAACACCACCACAAAATGATCCAAATATAATCTAAACACCCGATTCATCAAATCCATAAAAACCGTGGGGGTATTAGTGATCCCAAATGGCATCACTAAGAATTCGTAAAGTCCGTACCTCGTTCTGAATGCTGTCTTCGGCACGTCAGAATCTCTAACTCTCAACTGATAGTAGCCGAATCGCAGGTCAATCTTCGAAAATACTGAAGCTCCTTTCAACTGATCAAATAGGTCGTCAATTCGGGGCAACGGATACTTATTCTTTACGGTGGCTTTATTCAGTTGTCTGTAGTGATACACATTCTCATAGTCCCGTCTTTCTTTTTCACAAACAAAACTGGTGCGCCCCAAGGTGAGAAACTAGGTCGTGCGAAGCCCCTATCTGTCAATTCTTGCAGCTGAGATTTTAGTTCTTTTAGTTCGGTAGGTGCCATACGGTACGGGGCAATTGAAATCAGAGTTGTACCCGAAACCAACTCTATACCAAACTCGACCTCTCTAACAGGCGGCAATCCCGGCACTTCATTTGGAAACACATCTAAGAACTCACAAACTACAAGCACAGTCGCAAGTTCTCGTTCGGATACTTTGTTGTCTAGCACATAGGCCAGATACGATTCATACCCTTTTCTTACGTATTTCTGAGCTGTCATGGTCGTGATTACGGCAGGTAGTCCATTTAAATCGGTGGACTCAATTTGAATTATTTCGTTATTCGAACATCACAAATCAATAGTTTTTCATTTGCAATTCACAACTGCATCATGTACCATTGGCCAATCCATTACGAGAATGATATCGAATTCATCAAAAGGTAACAGCATCAAGTCGGCCGAAAAACAGAAATCTCGAACCATAAGGGGACAGTTCTTGCATACTTTATCAATCAGAACATAACAACCCAAAGGATTCGATACTCGAATTACAAACTCAGTAGACGCAACAGGAAGAGTCTTACTGGAAGCTAAGGTTTCACACACATATGAATGGGTTGAACTGGGATCAATTAGAGCGATAATATCAGTGTTAAAGAGTGAGAAAGTACCAGTAATAACATCCGGGGAAGAAGCCTCCTCACGGGCATAGATAGCATACGCTCTGGCAGGTGCTCGAGCCTCGGATCTGACTGCTGTGTCTCTAGTCCCTCTCAGACTACCACTAGTATTACCTCCACGCCGCAGTGGTATAGCCGTGCAGCCATGCTAATAGGTCTCTGACTCGGATCAGGAGTGTGTTCATCAACTTTTGGACAGTCTTTGATAAAGTGATTGGCAGATCTACACCTGAAGCTGGAGCGATCATGATGCCTACAGCTCCCCGGGTGCCATTTTCCACAATGTTTGCAATCAGATCTGTCCCGACGTTTATTTCCAACACTGGTGATGGAAGTAGCTTGCAAACTCACGGGAGATCGATGGTGATCACGTCTAGAAAATCCCAAAGTATACTTAGATCAGCCCGAGTCATCTTTAATCTTTTTGGATAATTGTCGAACAGATTTTCCCGCAAGTCTCTTACGGAACTCTCTAGCTCCATCTTCGGCTTTTCTTTTCTCATTACCTAGCTCTTCGGCTTTGCAAGCTCGCTCGACTAGCACGACAAATTCTTTAATTTCCAGAATTCCCACGAGCAGTCTAATATCTTCGTTTAATCCGTCCTCAAAACGCTTACACATAATAGCCTCGGAGGATACACATTTGCGAGCATATCGGTTGAGCCGCACAAACTCTCTTTCATATTTGGTTACTGACATCCGACGTTGCTTAAGCTTAAGAAATTCCTTCCGTTTCTGATCTATAAATCTCTGACTGATGTATTTCTTGCGGAATTCAGTTTGGAAGAACTCCCAGGTGACCCGGTCTTTCGGGACAATAGAAACCAGAGTATTCCACCAATAATATGCAGAGTCTCGTAACAGAGATACCGCACATTTTAGATATTCCTCAAGCGTACACGATAAATCATCGAATACTCAGATTGTGTTATCGAGCCAAAACTCGGCCCGCTCAGCATCATCGCTGGTGGTAGCCCAGAACTCTTCAGCCCTGTATTTTCTAATCTTGTCGACCGGGGGCCTACTCGATCTCACCGGATCAATCACAGGCCACATAAGTTGGGAGCGGAGTATTCACGGGCGGTGGTTGTGGAACAGCCGGATTTGTTCTAAGGAATTGAGTGAACCAATCACTCATCATCGCATAAAAAGCTTGTCTCGTGTCATCATCTCGATCACTTGTATTTGGATGAGAGTCATTCGGCGCTGTCCCTTGCGCGAGAGCAGGCGCTACACTCTCAACATCGTCCACTACAGCTCGGTCGGGTTCGGGATCCCTTTCTATACAAAAATCACATTTAAGATGTCAGAAATCATCACACTATCGCACTAACATAAAATGGCATGTATAGCTAGACTCATACTTACTACGGTAGTCCGAGAATCAACTAAACCATAGCGCTGATACCAATAAAATAACACCCCTAAACCCGTACCCATCGCCAGAGGGTTAAGAGGCATTACCCGACACTCATATAAGCTAACCCCACTTCATTCATACAAAGCATATTATAAAATACTTATGGCAAATGGCTTAAAGCATATCGGAATCCAAATCTATGTTATAAATATATGAACAAAACCATGCATGCATCATCAATTTAATCTGATTTCATCATTTGAGAATTTATTTAAATCATTATGCATAACAGATCCCCTTTACGACACTTTTGCAAAAGTTATGCTCATTACTATTCATATGGTATAAGATAAATGCTTAGCCAATTTCAACAACTCATCCCTAGGCCGATTATAAGTGTACGTGCATACCATAATACTATACCAGAACGCGACCATTTCATTTACCTATAACTATCCCTCAATTTCACATATACAATTAGAAATGTGTTTTGGCTGAATGGCCATGCTTAAACCATGCGCACCCAAAATTCGTCTTCAATTTCAAAACATCTAATTTCAGATATATTAGTTACTCATGCAATTCAAAACTTAACCCAGATCTACTCATACCTTTAGGTTTACGTTTCCAATCTATATCTACCTAATTTCGAATAAACACCATTCCCCTTATGTTTAAACGTGCCAAATGGAAACATTAAACCTTAAATTTTTAGCATATAATTTATCTTGTTCCTATTCATGCAATGCATACATCTCAGCACAATCAATCTCAAAATACATATCACTTCATTCATTATTAGCCCTTATCAAACTTAAAACCACATGTAGATATATAGCATCTTGGGAAGCCATTTTCGCATGGCTTAACATGTTTACAAGATCAAAATGACATCCTTTTCAAAAGTATCAAAAATCTATCCTATACATGCCATTTTAAAATAGTACTACTAAAATACCAATTTAAGGTTGGATAATGTGGATGACTTTGACTTCAAGATCACTAAGTCCGTAGCTGCCGTACCGAACCTAAAAAACAGAGTATTTAAAACAAAACCAAGTAAGCATGCTAGTAACAGAATCATTCAAAAACGTAGCATAATGACATTTATACTTATATATCTTTTCTCTTGGCCAAATAAGAACATAACTAAAGTACTTATCCTTTAATTCATGTCACCTTATCTTATCTTTAGGTTTATTCATATTACAAGGTAATATCAATGTATACAACTTAATTCAATCCTTGACCTAACATGTTCATTTCAAACTTTAATGGTAAACTTATAAGCATACACATACTTCTCATAAAGGTATAACTAAACTCTTATAATCAGAACTCTTATATCAAGATTAGATCATAAGCATTCGAGGGACTTTTAGCGATGGCCAAAGCATCCTTAACAATTTCAAAATCACAATCTAAATGAAATCAAATTCTCGAACGAGGATAAGTTACATACCTGGCTCACTTACGGCATGTAAATACATAGGTTAGATTTTCATAGCATTTATTAGAAAAACTTCACATACGAAGACTTACGATATTCCAACCCTTATATACATTGGCACAGACGCCCTTCGGAATTAAGTCCGATGATATCATCGGTTCAAAAACCCTTCGAGGCTAGGCTCGGATTATACCACTGGTTCAGAAACCCTTCGAGACTAAGCTCAGATTATACCATTGGTTCGAAAACCCTTCGAGACTAAGCTCGAATTATACCACTGGTTCGAAAACCGTTCGAGACTAAGCTCGGATTAAAACCCCAATTACATTCACATTTATATATATATATCATCTCACATAACTTGAATACCATCACCACATGTTTTCAAACATACCACATTCGGTTCAGTAGCCATAAACTAAAGGGAAAATTCCATTTCAAGTGATAATTAAATTCAGAGTAACATTCGGCTTCTAACAATTCCACAAATTATCTTTTCTACCACAGCATTCAATATAATCTCTAAGTCTAAATTTATATAATATGCATACGTACTAGGATTTCGTCATGTCATAAGCTAAGTTCCATTACTTAAAAAAAAAAAACTTACCTCGATTTGTTGTTGAGCCACTAAGATTTTCACTATTCTACCACCTTGGTCTTTCCTTTATCAAAATGTGCCCCTCTAGGTTCTTGAGCTATAGTTAAAGTAAAGAAAGAATTTGCTAATCAAAATCCTATCAAACCAAGTATTTGGCTACTTTAACCACTACCAAAAACATTCGTTTAAGGTTAAAAGTCACAAAATCCATAAATACCAACTCCTTCAACCTATCACAATTAAGCAAAGAACTTACTCTTGCATTAGTTCAAGCACATTCGGTCATTCAAATAAAACAACCATATATAATCATGCTAATATACATTCTTCAATAGCCATGTATCCTCCTAGCACACACACTCCACATTTTCCCTAAGTTCCTCCTATTTCTCTATTCGGCAAACACCAAATTGTTGACTAATATACTCACATTCACCTAGACCATCACTATGTCTCATTTTAACAAGTTTAAACCTCCCCTATTCACCTAAACTCCTAAAGGCATAGACATCACCATTTCTCATACTCAAGGTCATGACCGAATGCTCAATTCACTATAGAACTCAAAATTTCAAAATGGGCTAAACTAAACACTTGATTTTTAACCACATTTTAGAAATTCAAATGAAATAACAAAGATTTCATACCTTAATCAAGCCAACAATGAATGACCAAATGCCAAGCTTTCTTCTTCTACTTTCAGCAAAATGGAAGAAAAACAAAATGGACTAACCATGTTTTTTTCACCTTTATTCTCTTTTATTCATTTTATTTTCACACTAAATTAACATATATTATTATAATTATATCATAATTCCATTTTAAGATTAAAATATATGTTTTTCAATGATTAATCCTCACTTGGCCGGCCACTAATTAGAAAATGTCAATTTGACATGCAAGCCCATTTGTTTCACTTCAATCCACAAATAAATCCCTTGAATTTGGGCACCTATAAATTAATTCTTCTCATATGAGTCCATACCATCAAATTCACATACAATTAGCATTTTCAAACATTCAAAATTCACACATCTATTTATCACATAATTTAAACATAGAATATTGTACTCAAATATATATATATATAATTTTTTATGGCTCGGTTTAGCGGTTTCAAAACCACTTCCTGACTAGGGTCGAAATAGGGCTGTCACAAACTCACCCCGTTTTTAATTGTGTAGGTAATTCCCAGCATTAGGTGGGCCAGTGCTGCAAGGGACTTGAGGGTGGGCACACTACTACTTCTGCTTTATTTTGTTGGGCTTTTAATGAAGAGGCTGTCACTTTCTAACGGGTTTTATCAACAAGAAAAATGGTTTTCAAAAAGGCACTCCAATGTGACACCGCCAGATTCGGGCCTAACGTCTAGGCCAAGTTTGGGGTGTTACATTTTTATTGCTATCGTTTGGAATCGATATGTAATTATTTTGCTTCCTAGTTGTCGATTCCTTCAGGTCAATACCTCAAGTAGCGTTGCCTTGCATTGGAATATGCCTACCACCCAATGTTAACCTCTCAACTATACTCTTGATTTGGTTTGTCACATTCCCATTTGTGGTTGTGGTTTTGAATATTTATGGGTATGGCGTCGTCTAGAGAGGGATTTTTATGCCATACCTTCAAGCATAGTGTTCCACAATTGGCCTCATGTAAGTGATACCTTCCATCATATGTTCAAGATGTGCTTTAATATCGCCCTCCCTTGGTGTAGCTTGCTCTTCATTCTTATTGATATCTTGCACTTGATTTGTGGGCTTGACGTTCTTTGAGAAGATTCCATTTAGGGGTGGTTGTGGCCATTGAAAATCTTTACTACTGTATTTCTCCATTGCTCGAGTTGCGAATTTCCCACTTTTTGGTTGCATACAGTTTGATATATCCAATATTGTCATATTTGTACGAGTATTTCTTCCAATATTTTCTTCTTTGGTTGTGATACGCTACTTGGTTGTATTTTCTCCATGTTTGATTTGTTTGGTTTGGAGTTTCTATCTGTACTTCTTATTGCTACAATTCAATGTTATTCCGTAAAATAACTTATTTATTCTACACTTGGGAAGTGAAAGTGTAACAACCCATTTTCAGTGAAATCAGAATAGTGGTTTCAAAACCAAAAATATGAGGTTGAAATATTTATTTTATTACTATTTTAATGTATACAACATATTAATAGAGTCATATGAAAATTTTGTTAAGGAATTTTATCATTTGCATGCTTAATTTGATAAAAGGACTAAATCACATAAAGTGCAAAACTTGAGTTCTATAAGTTAAATGCACTAAGCAGCTATAAAATTAATATGTATGAGTCCTTATGTGGTAACTATACCATTGTTATATTGGATGGACAAGTATGGACATCATTAATGTGATTAGTAAAGGTTATATAAGTAAATTAGTATTAAAAAAACTAAAATAAGTAAAACAAAATAAAAGTTTTTGTCCATCTTATTCATCTAGCTGAATTTTGTAGGGGAAAAGAACACCATTTTTAGGGTTTGAGCATTCGACAAGCTTGTCCTTGTGCATGTAAGTGATTTTTGCCCTGTTTTTAATGATTTCTATGTTTTTAGAGTCATTGTACCTTAATCTAGCTAGCCTGGGGACTAATTTGTGAAACTGTTAAACTATTAGGATGTTGTCATTGATGAATATATGTGAGTTTTGAAATTTGATGATAGAATATGAATCCTTGTTGTTAGTTAAACAACTTTTGTTAAGAGATTTTTGATAAATTTCTCAAATAAGGATTAAATATAGAGAAATGAAAATTATGTGGTGAAATGTATGAAATAAAGAAATGTGTTGGCTGCTATGAACATATATAGAATTTGCCTAGCATGGGTATGGACTTAATTGCATGAATTTGCCTTTTATGAGCTAGGGAATAAATTGTAATGAAGTTAAAAGTTTAGGGGCAAAATGGTAATTTTACCATAATATGAATTTGGGTTGAATTGAGTAAAATATGAATTGAAGTGGTTAAATTTAATTATATAGATCAAGAAAAGCCACGTTCAAAATTAGATTAGGGGAAAAACAAAGTAGTGGATTGCTCGGTCGATTTTCTCCATACTAATTCGAGGTAAGTTTGTATGTTAATAAGAATTAAAGTAATTGTGTTTTAAATGCTTTATTATTGCATTCTTCATGAATACAACTTTACATAAATACTCGACATGGATGTGGTGACATATGAAATCTCGGTTAAACCTTAGGAATAGATAGGATACAAATGACATGCCATTCGGGGTTATCGTGTTGTGGGTGTTGGTCCTATACGTTCTACCGGTGGCTGAGTTTTCTGGCATTTATTGTGGTTGCTCGTCAGCTTGTGTAAGCAGCACCATGTAGTTACATCTTAATCGTCAGCTTGTGTGAGTAGACCTAGCGATGGCTCAAGAGTGAGCATCTATATGAGATATGAGATAGAGGTGGTTTTAACCACGTATTGGCACTTAGTGTGCAAGATTCTCAAGTATCTAATATTATTCCAAATTATTCAACGGGCCTAGTGATGATATGAAAGAGTAATATATTGATATGTATCAGTACAGGTACGTACATGAATCATATGAGAACTGAATTTGTGAGATTTGTGATTTCATGTCTAACCATGTGACTGAATATGTGTTAGGCTTATGGATCAAATTGAGTTGCATTGTGATATGTTTATTTACTTAAATTGTGATTTAAATGTAAGCTGAGTTTTAATATACGAACTTAATAAGCTTAATAGCTTACTCTATTTACTTTTCGTGTTTTATAGTGATTCAGAAGCTTGCTCGGATTGAAAGTTGTTAGAGATCGCATCATACTATTTAGCAACTATTTTGGTAATTTTGGACTTAATGTATTTTGGTTATATGGCATGTATAAGAGTTTTGGTTATACAGCCTAATTGTCTTGTTGTAATGTATATATGTATATATGGCCCTATGATATGTGGTGTGGAGTTGCTATGTGAATGCCTTGTTGTGAATTGGTATTATGAGTATCAAATGGTTGAAATTGAGATGTGCTATGCATGCTAAACTTTAGGTATAATGTCTCATTTATGTAGTTGACCACTTTGGTAGACTTAGGAAGTATTTTGGTATGTTTTAAAGTGATCAATCGATAATTTTATGAATATCATGTTGTATGTGTGAATATTACATGTTATAATCTTGATATTGGTTCGTTTTGAATGCTTATTTATGCCATGGTTGTATGTGCATTGTTGAGCTTAGGTTGGTACCTATTTAGGGTAAGGAATGTGGCTTGGAACATAGCTTATTTTGTTCCCACAAGCGTGTGTCTCAACCGTGTGTGACACACGATCAGGTGACACGGCCGTGTGTCCCCTAATACATATTTAGAAAACAAGTCAGTGAGTTACACGGGCTAGTCACACGAGTGTGAGGTTGGCCGTGTGACCCAAGTCTGTAAGTTACACGGGGTTAGACACGGGTTAGGACATGGCCATGTGATCCTATTTCGAATGTCCACATGACTTGAGACACGGGCATTTCTCTTAACCATGTGAGACACACAGCTTGGCCACACGGACGTGTGTCCCTTGTACTTTGAAAATTTTCAATGTTTTCCCAAAATTTCCTTATGTTTGCATTTGAGTCCCGAATTATTTTCAATGCTTGTTTTGGGCCTCAAGGGCTCGCGTTAGGGACTATATGATTGAATTTGAAAGACTTTTTTAGATGTGAGAAATGGACATGAAATGTATGATTGTTTAATTGATAAGTCCAGTAATACTCCGTAACCCTATTCCAGCGATGGATACAGGTTAGGGGTGTTACAATAAGATGGTTATACTCAGAAGAATATTTGATGTTGGTGGTTTGGAGGTTATTGGTTGTTGATAAGGATATTATATAGCAACGTTCTAGGGTTGGACTTGCCGTGCAAAGTTGGTGAATATCTTTGAACATCGTGTCAAACCAAGAATGAAAAGTTGCCAAAATAGCTTGCATGTCACGCTATAGGTTGTGCATATTTTACCCCAGATCTAGCTTTCAAATGAAGGTGTGGCGTGCCATAGCGGTTCTATGTTGCACCATGACAAAAAATTTTGATGTTTTCAATTTCCCCAGGGTTGTGTCATGTCATGGGATTGTCATGTGTTGACATGGCTTCAATTTGGCCTCTCTAAGACTTGTAGAGGGTCCTTAGTGGCCCATACATGCACCCTATAGCTCTTCCATTATTCTCGAAAACATGGTTCCTTTTGATTTTAACATGAAATAACTAGTCTAATTCCTAAATTTAACAAATAAAAAATAAATTAGTATACAATATTTACAAACTATTTGAAGTTCGAAAATTTAAAATTTATATTGTGCTACCAGACTTGTTCGTTAATTTCTTAAACTTTACCACTGACCTCATTTGTCAATCTCACCTATATCAGTTCTCCCAATTTCTCCTTCTTCCACTAAAATCTCACCATTTATCATATTTTCTCATCTTATGAGTATTTACACTTGCACAACTCAGAAAATACCTTCAATTGAGGCCATTAGGGGTTAAATTGGATAAAACATAACATTCCTCCATTGGCAATCCTTCACTTCAGGAATCTCAACCACATTTGAACACTTCTATCTCACCATCAATTTTTATAATAAGCTTGTCGAGATCGATTGTCAATTTAGAAGTGGCTAGAAAAGACCTACACAATAAAATGTGGACTTCTTGATCTTCCTCAAAGTTGAGGACTACAAAGTTGAAGGGGATTATGAATCACCATAGTTTGACCAATACATCCTCGAGAACACCTCATGGGTGGACCAAGGATCTATCGGCTTATTCCTCTATCGTGGTTTCGTCGACCTCTTTGGGAAGCTCCTCCTCTTCATTATTAGGCTTGCTAGATGGCTTCACTTCTTTAACTAATCGCAAAATGATCACCTTTATGTGTTCCTTCCCATCTCTCCGAGGATTGTCCTTAGTATTACTATTAAGGTGTTGACCATTTTGTTTTTAGAACATCCTCATTATTTGGTCGTAGAGACTACCCATTTGGGATTCGAGTCAACTTCATGTCACTTAGACTTGTCGAATGTTCGTCTTTATAATTTGCATCTCCCCCTCTAACCGATCAAATCTTTGACCACATGTAGCATGGTCATTACCCACGACTCGTTGTTGCAATGGTAGTGGTTTGTAAGGAGGGTTCAGTTGAGTTTGTGCTTCATTTGTGCCTCGTTGATTGCCTCCCTATTTGAGGTTCTAATCATGCCTCCAACTGAAATTAATGGTATTCGAATATGGATCTTGACCTTTATTATTTACGTAGCTCGCCTCATTTGGTTGGTTTTTATAATGTCACTCCACTCTGGTTAGTTTGATTGGTTGAAATTGATCATCACCGTACTCTTCATTCATCGATGTCACTTTTAGAGGCTTAGCTTTGTACATAAATCTCAAATTGTCCACATGTACGAGTTCATGGCCATGTCTTCTATGATTTTGTAGGCTCGCTTATATGTATTGAACATGACAGATCTTCTAGATGCTCCGTGTAAGCTGGACTTGATATGTCCGTCAACACCATTATAAAAATATGTATTTGGAGCCATGCTTACAGTCCATTGTGTGAGTACTTCCTTAGCATTGTATTGAAACACTCCCACACCCCATATACAGATTCACCTTCATATTGTTTAAAGTTGGTGATTTCTTGCCTAAGTTGAATGGTTCGACTAATTGGGAAAAATCTATTGAGAAATTTTTCGACTAAATCATTCCATGTTTTCATGGAACCCAATTCTAATGATTATAACCAATCGACTGCATTTTCATACAAAGAAAATAGGAATAGTCGAAGACGCACAGCATCATTAGATACCCCATTGTACTTGAAGGTGTCGCAAAGTTGTAATAATTGCTTTAAGTGTAGGTTCAGGTCTTCCACCATGTTCCCCTTGGATTGTAGCATATTTTGGATCATCTGGATGGTGACCATTTTTATCTAGAAATTATTAGCATTAATCATCGACCGTTCTACACTACCCCGCACCACGTCTAATGTAGGTAGGGTGTACTCACGCAATGCCTATTGATCCATTTGGAATTTTCCTGGTTATTTCCTTGTCACTCTCATAGATCATCAAATAATAGGTTCTCTCATAGATCATCAAATAATAGGTTTACCTGGGGTAAATTAATTACTGTGGGTGGATATGTGTTCATCACTTGACGATTACGCCTAATAATCTGCTCCAAATCTGAGCGTGGTTCGATTGGAGTGCTGGTGCTTGGGGTCATAAACGACCTGAAATGAAAATAAAAATAAAATAAAATGAATAAAAAATAAATATCATATCTATAGGTTTTAATGTTCTTACTTATCTTAGTAATTGTAAAAAATTATTTTCAAGATTTATTGCTAAAACCTCCCAGGCAACATCACTAACAACTTGACTGCCTCTAAACGAATTATATTTTATAGTACAATGTAACACTAAAAATATATAAGAATGTAGAACAACAGTGTCCACAAGTGCACAGGTCAAATTGTAATATAGTTTAGTTACAACGGAACACTTGGAAGTATTCCAAGGATCGTACCCAATGGACGATAGAATAAATCTATGAAGACCTTTACAATAATAAGTCTAAATAGTAATAATTAATCTTTATATTACGATAAACCATAAAATAAATTAATGAGAGAAATTAAATAGCTAAAATAAATAAACAAGAAAAATAAACAAATGACTAAAACCAATAAACCAATGAAGAAGATTAACTCGCTTTAAAGTTTATAATTAACTTCGGAGTAAGGTTCTAGGGTGGATTGGCTATCAATTAACCACTTATTACTTTTCAGTCTCTAGCTAATTAATCTATTGGTCACTTATCCATTGACCTCATTTTCTCAACCAGGATAAACTATGATTTACTCGGTTCGACTTATATCCCAATCTTGTCTAGCCTATAATAACTTCCTAGTGTTGTCAAGCCTAGAGTTTAAGCACACGTATTTAAACAAACTAATCATCTCGGGAAAACCCCAAATACTCCATTAATCACATCCCCATCAACTCATTAATCTCTCCTAAGGGATTTAGCCACTCATGTTATTCATAATCTTAGTGTCAATTGAATAAATCATGTGAAGAACACGATTGAATTGGAAGAGAAATAAGATTAGAATAATTCTTGATTTATACCGAATGGAGAACAGAATAGCAAATCAATTAATTAGAATAATGAAATATGTAGAATGCAAAGAACAAATAAGCTGAATACTTTAATAAAATAAATAAACTCTTGGATTGAAATCGATTCAAAGAAAAAACAAATAGTTTAGAAAATTTGAAAGAAAACTAATTTAATCGTGCTCCTAAACTACTAGGGTTTTTGAGTGTGTCTAGGGCGACTTAGTTACATTAAACCCCTAATGTCTTATTTATAGAAGTCTTGGCAACCTAAATTAGGTCTTCGACACATCTTAGGTCTTCATATAAAGCTAATTGCGTGGACAAAAATAGCTTTGGCATTCTTAAGCATCACGTTGACCTATGTCACACGATAGCCCTTGCATGACGTGACGTGACATGACATGTATTTTTTGCCTTATTGGTTTGGTTTCATGCTATGATGGGTTAGGAAATGTGTGCATCACTCATCCCTTACTTCAACATCAATTGGGCTTATAATCCTTCATCCTATACACTTAATTGAACATATCAGAACAACCTAAGGCCCGTGTCGGCCTAATGGGCCACAACACTCTTAAAATGTGTTAAAAAATAATTAGTTTCCTAATATTTAATTCTACCTACTAAATACTAGAAACATAATATAAAATACTAAATTGCCTAGAAAATAACCTCCTTAAGTGCAAAAATAACATGAATTAACTATTACAGTTGATGATAGGTTAGAACCCTAGACTGCTATTAGATACCATAATATCCGAAAGTTCTCATCTCTTTTAATTATGTTCTCAATAAGCTAAACATAGCCTTTGAGCTTTGACCTTAATCCAACAACATTCCAAACCAATCCATTAATTCTCAACATGCTCATCATGTAACGCCCTGATTTTCGGGATTTTTTTGGGTTTTTGTGATTTTTCGTGAAATCATGAAATTTTGGTGTTTTGGTTACTGAAATTATGTTTAAGTGTGTTAGTGGGCCTTTAGGAGGCCCAAGCCTAAGTTAAAACCTGGCAGAAATATCAACATCGGTGTTTAAGTGAAAGGGACTTGGTTAAGTTGGCCTTTAAGAAAAAGTTAGTAAACTGAGACATAAAGTGGGCCTTGGTAAAATGGCAAGGGGGCGCCACTAAGCTCCTAAAATAGTGGCGTGTGGACTGAGTTTAAGGGCCAGAGTTCAAGTCACAAGGTAAGCAGATGATACTTTTATTTTTGTGCATGTGTCGGGCATGTGATAGAGCTCAAGGGGAAATCGGGTGGGGCTTTAGAAAGGTTGGCTATTGGTTTGAATAGCCATCAGGGCAAGTTTTAATTTTTCTATCTTGCCGAATTAGGGTTAGCCACCTAGAGTTTTCACTTTTGTTCTATTCTCCCCTTAGTGTGCCAAAAAGCCAAAAAATGCAAGTAAGCTTTCCTTTGCGCCGAATTCTTTCTTCTCTTCTCCTCACTTCCATTCTTTTCTTCTTCTTTTCTCCTCTAGCCGAAACCACCTCTCCTCCTCATCATCTTTCATTTTCTTTTCTTCAGAAACTGAAGTTGTCATTCTTTTCTTCTCAAACTCATTAGCTACTAAAAGCCGAAATCCCAAAAGGTTGCTTCTTGTGCTGATTTGCCTATAACTGAATCCTTTTTGCTTTTTTCTCACTTGTAGCCGGATTTCTTACTCTCCAAACCCTTAGGCTCTGTTGACAAACACCTTTCCAACCATAGTCTCAAATCATCTTTTCTTTCACCACTTTAAAAGCCGAAAACACCATATTTTTAGGGACTTGTAGCCGAATCTTTAGATCTCTAAGACTCGATCTCTGCTAGTGTTTAAGGGCTAGATTTGCATCAGATCTGAGAAAAAATGAAAGGGGAATCGATTGATTGAAAGAACCTGTGGTAAGTACTCGACATCTTAGATCTAACCTTTATTTCGGGATTTAGAAAAGCCGAAATCCCTAGAGTCTTAGGGAGGCTGTCGATTGGGGCTTAGGGCTCTAAAGGTTATTAACAAATGATTTATTTTGGTGTCAGTGTGTTCTAGAGGCGACTGATCGAAGGCTTGGACAAGTGGAACGACTAGATCTAGATCTAGTCACTAGTTTCGGCAAAGGTAAGATCTTAAGGGCCTTAGGTGTTGATGGCCGATTATGGTAAGTAAGATTATGATGATTGTCATTGTATTTTGGATGTGATGTGTCTAGTGATCGATTGTAGGATATCGTGGGAGATCTCGTTAGCAGTCGTCGCAAATCAGGTGTGTATCAAACACCCTATTATAGTCTAAATTAGCAAAAGCTAAAAAGCCAAAATGCCAAAATTCTGGCATTTTGTGGGCTTGTGAGCGTGCGAACGCTCATAAGACGGTTAGAAATCATTGGATCTGTATTCGCAAGTGGTAAGATGGTTCAGTGCGCAATTCCGTGCACTTCAGTAATTAGTCCTCGATGGGCTAAAAGTGGGCCCAATAGGCTTACGAGCCTATATGGGTAAGAATAGGCAATAAGTGTGTACAAATAAACTGTAGGTCCAAAACTGCTAAAACTGGTAAATCGATCGTAAAATTTGGACTAAATGGGCTAAATTAGCTAAATGTCACTGTAAGGCCCATTAGGGGTTTTAGGGCCCAATGGTTGTAAACTGTAAAATGGACTAAATAAACTACGAAGATAAAATTTAGACTATTTTTGAGTAAAATGTGTATGAAACCCTAGAAATTGGCATAATTACTGAAATACCCTTATGGGTGGAAATTACTAAATTACCCCTAGGTGTAAAATGACCATTATACCCCTAGGGCTAAGTTTGACCAAAACACATGTTTTACTGTTACTGCTTATTGCATGCCATGTCATGAATATCTATTGCATGGGACTAGGATATTGATGGAGGAAGTACTGAAAGTGGCTTGACCACGTACTGAGGCTTTGCCTCAATTTACTGTTATTTGAGCAGCTATGCTGCAACTGTGGAGTGTAGGGCTGGGTGGGTTGAGTTATTCCCCACATGGAGTGTAGGGCTGGTACGGATGGAGTGTAGCGGATGGACATAGGCTGGGTTTGGGCTTGCATACCTGCATATTCATTGATTTGTTACTGTAATGGGCCTATGGGTGATACTGTTATCAGAAACGGACTAAGGCCCAGTTACTGTATCTGAATAAGGCTGCAGCCTAGTAAATACTGAGACTGGATAAGGCTTAGGCCCAGTGGGCTTGAGCTGATTTGGGCTCTGAATGGGCTTCTTTGCGCACTGAGTTTCCAAACTCACCTTTTTTTCTTCCATCCATGCAGATGAGCCCTAGACTGGTGGACTTGGAGCTGGGAAGGATTCAGAGTGGCCACATAGATTGCAATTACATAATTAAGTTTTATTTTATTTTATTTCTGTTATTTTAAATTATATTTATTCTGATTTTGAGTTGTAATAAGGCCGCTCTAATTATTTTATTTTGGGTTTATTTACTTATACTTACATTGCTTAAAATATTTTGAATATGGCTGCGCAAGTTTTTCAAAATTAATCAAATGTTTCCAAAACCAGTCACATGGTTCAATTGAGTAACAAAGCTAAGTTTTATAATAAACCTCTTAATAATTAGTATTGAATAGGACGTCCACCAATAAACTGGGAATTTTTCTTAAGGCTATAAAATCAGTTTTGCAAAGCTCACCTTAATCTTAGTAACTAGGTAACATGGTTAGTTTTAGGTGATGTGACACACCAGATTTGGCCATAACGTCTAGGCCCGGTTTGGGGTGTTACACATCATATAATAAAACTTAAACTATCATGTATCACACATTTTCAATCTTATAATGTTCCAAGTTCTTAACTTTTTTGTCTCTAGTCTGCCATGGATTCCACCATGAAAACTTAACTAAACATTAGTAAGTTTCAAAATTAATTGCTTGGGTTATAAGTATCAACTATCTATATCTAATAATCTATCAAGAATTGATGAAGAAAGCTTACCAAAGTCCTTTATTAGGCTACAACAATGGAAGGAAGACACAAAGATAATTTCTTTCTCATTTTTGATGGTTTAGCTAAGCAGAAAGAGAAGATGAAAACTAAACACATCATTCTCTCTCCCACTAACATATATGGATTTTTTTTTTTGGTAGGCAAAAAGAAGCTAAAAGTAAAATAGATAGAAAGAAAACCAATTATTGCAGCATACTATTAATGCATATAGCCTCATCTACAATTGCAATTTCAATAGACTCGAGAGATCGATAAAAATGTGAAGACCAATTGGCCACAGCCTAGCCTCCTTAGCCATTATATTCGCCACCATATTTTTCTCGTGAGCTATATGATTAATACAAATCATCCGTGAATGACTCAACAACCCTCTAATATTGCTAACAAAACACGAAGTGACATCTTACACTAAAATAAACTCAATAGCATCAGTGACATCACATTCAACTATCAAGTGCTTGATTCCTTTATCCCAAGCTAGCTTCATTCCATCTAGTATCGCTGTAACACTCCAAACCCGGCCTAGACGTTATGGCCGAATCTTGAAAGTTGCATTAAAATTGTTGAAACATTTACTTATTGAAAATAACTAGGTTTTAGTTGTTTTTATAGAAACTTTAAAATTTAAAGACTGGTTGATTTTAAAAAAAAAAAACAAAGAATACTTACTATAACACTAATATTTGAAAAAAAAGTATTTTATCGTGATGTCATTTTAAGATATTAAAAACAAGGAATTTGTAATTTAATTATTTATTAAAAATGATTTTGGGTAAAAACCTTTTGCGGTAGACTTTAAAAAATACTTAGAAAATAAAAAATTTATAATCATGTTTAAAATTGACTAAAATCATACATAATTTATATAAACTCAATAATTTAAAATATTTGAAATCTCATTAACCATGCATTCATAGCATTTTGAAGTTGTAAAATAAAGAAACAACCCAATAGAAATGTCTAACGTCCAGAGTCCAAAATAACATCCAAATAGTTTATAAACTCATTAAAAACCATTTGAGAGGCTCTACCAAATGTCGAATCCAAGTCCTAATTCTGAGTATTACTTGAAAAGTTATGAAACTAAAGGAGTGAGCTCTTAAAGCCCAATGTGAGTCCCTTAACAAATAAAAATCAATAAACAAGTAAGCATCATGCAAAATAATAAATTCTCTTTATGCATGTGATCATGGTAATGCAATTTTTGTAAAACAATTATGCAAATTTATTTTAAAACATTCTAACCATCACCGCTACATTCCAAAATCGAGTTCCCCAAAACTCTTCCATCCAAACACTCCAATTTGTGGACAAGCTACCAATAATAATGTGGTCAAGCCACTAGTAATGCAAATAAACTGTCAGTAATGTAAACAAGTTGCCAATATTGCAGATAAATTTCCAATGATGCAAACAAGTTGCTAGTAATGCATATAAACTGCGAGTACTTTCTCTTTACACATGCCCCACCCCATGCATGTGATATGGCCACAATAAGCACATTTTCACTTTGTTACAGAATTTCACTTTTAGGCATGTGGATCACACTCATCTAATTATTTAAATAGTGTCACATAGGCAAGTTTTGACATGCAATTTACGCATTATCTCAATGTATCAAAACATCGCATTTTAACAGTCATATACAATATTTATGCCATAATGTCACATAACATGAGAATGAGAAAAACATGCTTTTCAAATAAGTAATAAGCAAAACCACACAACATGCTTTCACAAAAATAGTTGGTTGGGAAACATTTACTTGTATAGTCTATTTTGACAGATTTAATCTCCCATTTTAGAATACTTGAAGTATTTGTATAAAACATAAATCGAGGAATAATATCTTATTTAAGCATTTTAACGATATATATAACTTGCATCAAGTTAGACCCATACCTAATAGTAGATCCGGTGTGAAACTCCACTCTAAAGAACGTCTACACTAGGATCTTAACTAGTGGAATACCAATCTATTATCAAGGTGACTCTCTATTAAAGAATTGTCTTTAAAACACTTTCTGTGATTAATCACTTAATTTAAATAATCAATTTAGAACTTACTCTTATAAATAATTATTCATATGATGGTATCATTCCCAAAACTATGAGTTTTTCGGAATGGTGTCGATCGACCCTTCATTAAAAATATAGCACGATATGTTCATACACGAGGAAAAATACACTATAAGTCCTTGTAGACATTCAGTCAAAAGGAAATGGTAGGGAAGAAATAGTGATTTACATCCACTACCATACTTACTTTAAGTCGATTGAATTGGAAGGGATGTTGGGTGAAATGGTATGCGAATTGTAACAGCCCATTTTCAGTGAAATCAGAAAAGTGGTTGACCATAAAATCTGGATTAGAAACAAAATTTATTTTAATATTATTGCATGATTTATATTATGATAGGAAAGATATATGAAAATTCTGATAAGAAAATTTTACCGATTATGTCTTTAATTATGGAAAGGACCAAGTTACATAAAATGCAAAAGTTGAATTCTAGTAGCTAGAAGGATTAAATAGCTATGGATTCAAAACTTGATGTCCTATATGGTAATTAGACAATTAAGAGAAGTATTAAATATCTTTGATGAATCATCCATGGAAAAATAGAAAAAGAAAAAAGATGAAATTGGAAAGAAATAATAATTAAAGATGATAATAATAAAAATCTAATATCTCATCATTTTATGTCATCTTCTTCTACAAAAAATTCCGCGGAAACCCCAGGAGAGAGAAAGTCATCAAGCAAGCTTAATTAGGTAAGTAATTAAGTCCTGTTTTAGTAATTTTTATATTTTTGAGATCGGAATAGCTTAATTTATTTATTTTGGAGATTAAATTGAAAAGATATCAAAGTATAGAAATTTTTCCACGGATGAATATATTGAAAATTTGAAATTTATGGTAGGAAATGAAAGGTTGTTGATAGATAAAAAACTTTTTTAAAGTGAATTTTCATGAAATTCTGATTTAGGGACTAAATTGTAAAAATGTCAAATTCATGGAAAATTTATAATTTTTTGTGAAATATAGGGACTTTTATTGTTATATATAAAATTTAGCTAGGCATGAAATGAGGATTAAACTACATGAATTTCAATTTTCGAGCCTAGGGATGAAATTATCATTTATGAAAAGTATAAGGGCAAAATGGTAATTTTACCTAGGATGTAAATTCAATGTAAATGAGTATGAAATGGATTAAATTGATGATTAAATTCATTTATATAGATCCTGAAAGACCTAATATCGAGTTGGATCGTGGAAAATAAAAAGTTTCGGATTAGTAGATTTCGTATACGAACAAGTATTTATGTAAGTTCGTGTAACTAAATTGTGCATATTTTTATGTTTGAATTGAATGTGTTTATGTGAGTTGTATAAATATTATAAATATAGGAAATGATCATGTAACGCCCTAATTTTCGGGTTTTCTTAGATTTGTCTTTGTCTGTTAAAAATGTTTAAATGTTGGTAATTAGGTGTGTGATGCATGTTTGGGATGTGTTAATGGGCCTATGGAAGGCCCATGAGTTGGATGGAAGCTCGGCAAAATTTTGAATTTTTGCCTTAGGGAAATAGGGGATCAGTGGAAATAAGTGTTTTAAGGAATTGTGTGCGAAATGTAGCACAAATGAACCAGTGGTAAAGTGGCAAGGGAGACGCCACTAGGTTCCTTAAAAGGTGGCGCCTAAATGAGCCTAGAGGTCAAGGGTTCAAGCGCCAGAGGTTGCAAGGTAGTGTTTTATTTTTGAGCTTGAGTAGGTAAGAGTTTGAAGCCGAATTGAACTCTGCTTGGAAGGGATTTGAATTGGTCAAAGAGTAAATCATGGAGGAGGTTGAGGAGCAAATCAGGGAGGTTTTGAATTTCAAATTGATGGCCGGCCAAAGGACTCTTGAGGGAAGGAAAATTCGGCAATGTGCCTAGGTAGCATTTTCGGCAAATAGGTGTTGATGTGTGCCGAATTCTTCTTTTAGTTTTTATGATTTGGTGCCGATTTTCCTTAGGTAAGTAAAGCTCCCCTTTCTTTGTCTATTTCTCTAGTGTGCTAGGTACCTTCCTTATTTTGCCATTTTGGTTCTCTCATCAACCTATTAGCCGAACCCTTAACCCACTCTTGAGCCGAATCTTCATTCAACTAAACACCTCCCTTGTTCTCTCTTCAACTCTCATCTTCTTTTCATCTTGCCTTCTCAAAACCGAAACCTATCTTGCTGCCTCCTTCTTGGCCGAATCGAATAAGCTTTCTCCTACCCCTTTTCTTCAAGGCCTAAACCGAATGCTCATTTGATTAAAATTCCCATGGCCGAATACTTTCTACAAACCGAAACCACACCTCCTTGTTACCTATTGATCAAAATCTTCTTATCCTTCTTCTTCTTCTTATTCTCCTTCTTCTTGATTCTTTAGCCAGCCGAACCCTATTCTTCTATCTCTTCTAGTTGTCGATTTATCCCACCTGCTTTGTTGATTAAAACAACTAGAGCCCATATCACTTCCTCAAAAGCCGAAAGCACCTCTTTCTAACCCTTCTAAAGCCGAATACCTTTAGAGATATTCTTGTGGTGCTAGCGTTAGATCTGTGGTGGATTTAGAGTAGACCAGAGATAGTAAAAGCGTGGAAGGGATACTCTGCAAGTGGTGGTATTGGTAAGTGATCTATTCACTACGTATCTTCGTCTATTAAATATCTTAAAGGGGAGACCGAAACCTATAGAGGGCATGTCGACATTTTTTTTGTAAGATTCTAATATTATGGGTTGTTTCTTTTGCGCATGGAATAGCAAGAGGAGGGTATCAAGCGAGGAGTTTTGAAAGATAACGAGATTTAGTCTTTGATCGGCAATAAGGGGTAAGATTTCAATGTTCGGGCATGTTGGCCGATTATGATTTGTGGGGGAAGATCTTATATGTGGCCGAATCTTAGACTAACATTTAGTGGTTGATTGTAGGATTTCATTCGTGGGTTCTCCAGCGATTCCGACAGTTAACAGGTGTGTAACGTATCCCCATCATAGACTAGGATGGCTAAAAGCCGAAATAATCGAAGCTGTGCTAGGTGACCGATCAAAAGTGACCGAAAAGTCAGTCTTGAAAGGAAATAAGAGTAACCGATTACTCTGTTGTGGTCACATTAGGAATTGGCGTTGGCGAAATTGTAGAAGGTGCAATTTCGAGCGTTTGGGTAAGATGGGCTTCAGTGGGCCAAGGCGGGCCCAATGGGCTTCCGAGCCCAAATTTGAATATGTTCATAAAGGACTTTCTGGTAAACTCGAATAGTAAAAACTTGGTAAAGTTGGTAACTAAAACCTAAAATTTGGCTTATCGGACTTATCGACGGTATTGGACATAGTAAGGCCCATTAGGGGTTTTAGGCTAAAAAGGGCAAAATTGGAAATTTGGCTTAAGTAGACTTCCGAGGCTATTTAGGGACTGTTAGTCTATTAGACTGGCATAAAATCATTGAAAATAGGGAAAAGGACTAAAATACCCTTAAATATGAAAAATTACCAAAATACCCCTAGGTGTAAAAAGACTATTATACCCCTAGGATCAATTCTGCATGAAATGTATGATGTTATGTATCTACATGAATTAATTATGAATATGTATATATCTGATGCATAAGATGCTATATATTGCATGCTAGTATGATTGTATGTTGCATGGGGTATGGGTTATGATGGAGGAAGCGTTCTGGCAGCCTCGCTGCAATCTGGTGGCCTCGCCACATATTTTCTGGCAGCCTCGCTGCAATCTGGTGGCCTCGCCACAATATTTATATCTGGTGACCTCGTCACAATATCTGGCAGCCTCGCTGCAAATATATCTGGCAGCCTCGCTGCAAATGTTATCTGGCAGTCTCACTGCAAATTATATCTGGCAGCCTCGCTGCAAATATCTGTGGCGTGTAGCGGTTGGGTGGGTCGAGTAGTCTCCCCACATGGTGTAAGGCTGGTACGAGGGTGTTAAGGATGGATCTGGGTTGGGTTTTTGTTTGCATAATGTTATATCTAATCTGTTTCTGTTATGGGCCTTTGGGCTTAACCTGATTCCTGTAATGGGCCAAGGCCCAATTAAATCTGTTTCTGAGGCTTGATCTATTTTGGCCTATGGTTGAGATATTGTTGCACACTGAGTTGCCAAACTCACCCTTTTTAATTAATCTCTGCAGGTAACCCTCAACCATAGTGGGCTTGGAGCTGTGAGAGATTCGGAGTGGCCACAGTTTCTGCAATAAAACTGGTTTCCGTTTATGGTTTTTTTTTGGTATTTTCATTGTGCTAATTTGGGTTTTAAATTTGTAATAAGGCCGCTTTTTAAATTTTCTTTATGGGTTTATTTTCTTTAATGTTTTAAATCCTGCTATATCGAATCTACTAGACGTAGGCTGCGCGGGTTTCAAAATCTTAACAATGTTTTCAAAACGCTTTAAGATTAACTATGGATAACTTTAAGGATTAATGAACTGGTTTTTCACAAGCTCACTAATTTGATTCGAACCTCACCTAAGTCTCAACAAGTTAAAAGGTTATAAGCGTAGGTTAGGATCATGTGACACACCAGATCTGGTCATAACGTCCAGACCGGGTTTGGGGTGTTACATTTAGTGGTATCAGAGCCAAGTTGCAACAACTCGGCTGTGGAACGGGTCTAAAAATGAAGGTTGTCAAACAATCAAAACAAATATTTTCGAAAAGTCATGTTTTTAACATTGCTTTCAAATTACTTGGAACTAGTTTTGATAAACTTCTATCGTACCTAAATGGGTTATTTTCAAAGAATAAATTAAGTTATCCTATGAGATCTTTCGAAATAGTGGCACACCGAATCTCCGGCCCAAGCCTGTAAGTTTTCTGAACTTTTCTGATTGTTTCTGAAAATTCTGATTGTATGCCTGACTAAAGACTATATTATGATACTTTAGCTAGGGTGTTACTGAAACTGTAGAGACTCTGATAGATAAACTAAGACTGCAGGTAGGCTACCGCGAAAGAAGATAAACTTTGAAACTCTACTATTCATAAGACATCTGTAATAAACATTGAAATATTAATCTGACTCATAAAACTTCTAAAACAGAACACACGAAATGAGTACGCGAGCAGCTCGTGGTAGGGGCCGTGGACGTGGCCGAGGTAGCACACGAGCCGAATCTTCTTCTTCGGGTCATGCACCAGCAGCTGAGATACCAGTATCACCAGCAACAGAGGTGGAATCTCATGATAGGGGTGTAGGGGATGATGCCCTATCACAAGCGATGCTTCGAGTTTTAGAAAGGGTTGCTGGGGCGAGTACTGGTAATGGATTTCGTGGTGCGATATCTGAGCGACTCCGGGCTAATGGAGCAGAATTCTTCAGGGGTGTGTCTGGTGTAGCCCCAAACGTGGCCGAGTATTGGTTGGAGGCCACAGAGCGAATTATGGACGATCTGGACTGTTCTGTGGAGCAGAAGCTGAAGGGAGTTGTATCGTTACTTAGAGATGAGGCTTATCAGTGGTGGCTCACAGTAAGAGATGGAACTGCAGCTGGTGAGGTAACATGGGAGCTGTTTAAGACAGCCTTTAAAGGAAAATACGTTGGAGCTAGCTATGTGGACGCGCGTCGGAAGGAATTTTTGAATTTGGTTCAGGGAGGTAAAACGGTATCTAAGTACGAGGCTGAGTTCTTGAGGCTGAGTCGATATGCTTTTGGGATAGTTGCCACTGAATACGAGCGTAGTGTGCGCTTTGAGGACGGTTTGAGGGATGAGCTAAGGGTGCTGATTGCTCCGCAGAGGGAGCGTAATTTTGCTGCTCTAGTTGAGAAAGCTAAGATAGCTGAGGAAGTAAAGCGTACTGAGAGGCAGAACCGCGAGAAGGATCGGAACCGCTTCCGGAGGGATTCTGGATCATCTGGTGGGAATAATAGGAATGTTAAAAGAGCAAGGATGGCAGAACCAGTACGAGCGGTGCCAATGAATGCTGTCAGACCTCAGAGTTGCAGGAGTTGTGGTAGGATCCATACGGGCGAGTGTCGGAAACGTACTGGAGCCTGTTTTCGATGTGGGTCGATGGAGCATAGAATTAAGGATTGTCCACAGGAACCTGATCAGAATCAAGTTAGAGATCAGAGGGTTGCTCAGCTAGTGAGGGGTGGACCACCAGCTCCAAGAGGTCGTGGACAAGGCAGAGGTGGAAATGGAAATGGTCGAGGACGAGGAGCACCTGGTAGGGGTGCTGGTTTTGCTGAGGCTCGTCAGCCAGCGATAGTCTATGCAGCTCGTCGTCGAGAGGAAGGTGATGCTCCTGATGTAATAACCGGTACGTTCTTGATTTCTTGTATACCATTCACTGCGTTAATAGATATTGGATCTACCCACTCGTATGTTGCATGTGCCATATCTGGGTCGTTGGGAGTGCGTTCTGAGGAGACAGTGAGTGGGGTAACGGTACTAAGTCCTTTGGGTCACTCGGTTAGGGTAAACAAATTGTATAGAGACGTGCCTATGGAGACTCAAGGAAAGATCTTTTCTGGAGATTTGATGGAGCTACCCTTCGGAGAATTCGATCTCATCTTAGGAATGGATTGGCTTGTAAAGCATAGGGCTACTTTGGATTGTGCTGCAAAGCGGATGAGCTTAAAAACTGCAGAGGATGAGGAAGTTATGGTGATTGGTGAACGGAGAGACTATCTGTCCAATGTGGTATCAGCATTAAGAGCTGAGAAATGGATTCGCAAAGGATGTGAGGCTTTTATGGCATTTATAAGTCAAGCTGAATCTGAGGAACTAATGGTGGATCAAGTTAGAACCGTTAAGGACTTTCAGGATGTATTCCCAGAAGAGCTTCCAGGTTTGCCTCCGAATCGAGAGGTCGAGTTTGGAATTGACTTCTTGCCTGGTACAGCACCGGTGTCCATTGCACCGTATAGGATGGCACCAAAGGAGTTGGTGGAGTTGAAAGCGCAGATTCAAGAACTGTTGGACAGAGGTTTTATTAGGCCAAGTGTATCTCCGTGGGGAGCACCAGTGTTGTTTGTTAAGAAGAAAGATGGGTCAATGCGAATGTGCATTGATTACCGGCAGTTGAACAAGCTGACAATTAAGAATAAGTACCCGTTGCCAAGAATCGATGATCTGTTCGACCAGCTTAGAGGAGCTTCAGTATTTTCCAAGATTGACCTTCGATCTGGGTATCATCAATTAAGGGTGAAAGAGGTGGATATTCACAAGACGGCATTCAGAACTTGTTATGGTCACTATGAGTTCTTGGTTATGCCATTTGGGCTGACCAATGCACCTGCAGCTTTTATGGACCTGATGAATCGAGTGTTTCAGCCATACTTGGATCGATTCGTGGTCGTCTTTATCGACGATATTTTGGTCTATTCTGAATCTGAGGAGAAACATGATGAACATCTTCGTATTGTGCTGCAAGTGTTAAGGGAAAAGGAGCTTTATGCGAAATTTAGCAAGTGTGAGTTCTGGTTGAGGGAGGTAACTTTCTTGGGGCATGTTGTGTCTGCTGAGGGGATTAAAGTGGACCCTCGAAAGATCGAAGCAATTCTGGAATGGAAACCACCGAGGTCTGTGGCCGAAATTCGAAGTTTTCTGGGTCTAGCTGGGTACTATAGAAGGTTTGTAGAAGGATTTTCTGTGATGGCAGCACCGTTAACAAAGCTTATAAGGAAAGGCGTACCATTTGTCTGGACCCAGCAGCAGCAAGAAGCTTTTGAGAAGCTTAAGAAGGTTTTGACCGAGGCACCTGTACTGATTCAACCAGAGGCTGGAAAAGATTTTACCGTGTATAGTGACGCATCGCATGTTGGGTTGGGCTGTGTGTTGATGCAAGACGGTAAGGTGGTTGCTTACGCATCGCGACAGCTTAAACCTCATGAAGTGAACTATCCTACCCATGATTTGGAGTTGGCGGCAGTAATCTTCGCACTTAAGATTTGGAGATATTATCTATATGGAGAAAGGTGTATTATATACACAGATCATAAGAGCCTTAAGTACTTGTTGACTCAGAAGGAGCTGAATCTTAGGCAACGAAGATGGATAGAGTTGCTCAAGGATTACGATTGTGCGATTGAGTATCATCCAGGCAAAGCTAATGTAGTGGCTGATGCCTTAAGTCGTAGGGCTGTGTCTGATCTGAGAGCGATGTTTGCTCGTTTGAGTCTGTATGATGATGGCAGTCTGTTGGCAGAACTGCAAGTAAGGCCAACCTGGGTGGACGATACTAAGGAAAAGCAGTTAAGGGATGAGTCTCTGGTTTCTCGATTTCAGCAGGTTAAAGATGGGAGTACTTCTGAGTTTGAACTGAACAGTGAGGGAGTTCTATGTTTCCGCGGTAGAATCTGTATTCCTAAGGACTTCAATTTGAGGCAAGCAATTCTGAATGAAGCTCATAAAGGGCTGTGTGCTATGCATCCTGGAGGTAATAAGATGTATCATGATTTAAAGGAGTTGTATTGGTGGCCTGGGTTGTTTCTTTTGCGCATGGAATAGCAAGAGGAGGGTATCAAGCGAGGAGTTTTGAAAGATAACGAGATTTAGTCTTTGATCGGCAATAAGGGGTAAGATTTCAATGTTCGGGCATGTTGGCCGATTATGATTTGTGGGGGAAGATCTTATATGTGGCCGAATCTTAGACTAACATTTAGTGGTTGATTGTAGGATTTCATTCGTGGGTTCTCCAGCGATTCCGACAGTTAACAGGTGTGTAACGTATCCCCATCATAGACTAGGATGGCTAAAAGCCGAAATAATCGAAGCTGTGCTAGGTGACCGATCAAAAGTGACCGAAAAGTCAGTCTTGAAAGGAAATAAGAGTAACCGATTACTCTGTTGTGGTCACATTAGGAATTGGCGTTGGCGAAATTGTAGAAGGTGCAATTTCGAGCGTTTGGGTAAGATGGGCTTCAGTGGGCCAAGGCGGGCCCAATGGGCTTCCGAGCCCAAATTTGAATATGTTCATAAAGGACTTTCTGGTAAACTCGAATAGTAAAAACTTGGTAAAGTTGGTAACTAAAACCTAAAATTTGGCTTATCGGACTTATCGACGGTATTGGACATAGTAAGGCCCATTAGGGGTTTTAGGCTAAAAATGGCAAAATTGGAAATTTGGCTTAAGTAGACTTCCGAGGCTATTTAGGGACTGTTAGTCTATTAGACTGGCATAAAATCATTGAAAATAGGGAAAAGGACTAAAATACCCTTAAATATGAAAAATTACCAAAATACCCCTAGGTGTAAAAAGACTATTATACCCCTAGGATCAATTCTGCATGAAATGTATGATGTTATGTATCTACATGAATTAATTATGAATATGTATATATCTGATGCATAAGATGCTATATATTGCATGCTAGTATGATTGTATGTTGCATGGGGTATGGGTTATGATGGAGGAAGCGTTCTGGCAGCCTCGCTGCAATCTGGTGGCCTCGCCACATATTTTCTGGCAGCCTCGCTGCAATCTGGTGGCCTCGCCACAATATTTATATCTGGTGACCTCGTCACAATATCTGGCAGCCTCGCTGCAAATATATCTGGCAGCCTCGCTGCAAATGTTATCTGGCAGTCTCACTGCAAATTATATCTGGCAGCCTCGCTGCAAATATCTGTGGCGTGTAGCGGTTGGGTGGGTCGAGTAGTCTCCCCACATGGTGTAAGGCTGGTACGGGGGTGTTAAGGATGGATCTGGGTTGGGTTTTTGTTTGCATAATGTTATATCTGATCTGTTTCTGTTATGGGCCTTTGGGCTTAACCTGATTCCTGTAATGGGCCAAGGCCCAATTAAATCTGTTTCTGAGGCTTGATCTGTTTTGGCCTATGGTTGAGATATTGTTGCACACTGAGTTGCCAAACTCACCCTTTTTAATTAATCTCTGCAGGTAACCCTCAACCATAGTGGGCTTGGAGCTGTGAGAGATTCGGAGTGGCCACAGTTTCTGCAATAAAACTGGTTTCCGTTTATGGTTTTTTTTTGGTATTTTCATTGTGCTAATTTGGGTTTTAAATTTGTAATAAGGCCGCTTTTTAAATTTTCTTTATGGGTTTATTTTCTTTAATGTTTTAAATCCTGCTATATCGAATCTACTAGACGTAGGCTGCGCGGGTTTCAAAATCTTAACAATGTTTTCAAAACGCTTTAAGATTAACTATGGATAACTTTAAGGATTAATGAACTGGTTTTTCACAAGCTCACTAATTTGATTCGAACCTCACCTAAGTCTCAACAAGTTAAAAGGTTATAAGCATTGGTTAGGATCATGTGACACACCAGATCTGGTCATAACGTCCAGACCGGGTTTGGGGTGTTACAGATCACATATTCGACAATGCTAGAAAAATGTCAAATCCAGTTTAAGTAGATGAAAGTCGATGGATACAGGATTTCCCATATTGGTTGAGGTCCAGCATATGTTGCGAACACACCACAGCTCTTACTAGCATCCCATTATAAGCCCTTTCAAGCTTCCCGTTATATGGTTCAGCCAGCTTCCCGTTATAGCTCTTCGGGGCGTCTCGATAGGTTGTGATCCTACATTTGTTGTGGATACACCTTAGCTCTTATGAGCATCCTGATTATAAGCTCTTCATGAGCTTCCTATTAAATTGGCTCTTTATGAGCTTCCTGATAGTGCTCACTTGAACTTCTCCATATTTGCCTATCCGGCGCTTCCTGTTACATGGCTCTTCGTGTGCTTCCCAATATGGTTCTTCATGAACTTCCCGATTATGGCTCCTACGAGCTTCCTGTTATATAGCCCGGATAAGCTTCTCGATAGGCTATTTCTGAGCTTCTCGAAATGGCTCTGTGTGAGCTTCCTATTACAAGACTCGAGAGCGTGTTTCCCGATTATGTGCCCTAATTTTGTACCATTGGATATGAATTGATGGATTTTAGTTTTGCACACTAAAGTGTACTACATGAGCGTATCCATCGATATTTCAACTAAACTCAATGGGTAAACTTCTAACATTGCTAAACTGAACTTGAAATGAATTGTCATTAAAGTGTACATGTAATTTGAAAGATATTAAATGGTGAGCTCATCCATGTTCTTAGTATTATGTGAATTACTTAACTAACATGATTGTTGAAGTTGTGTTTTAGGCTATAAGAAAAATTGCTTGGATGCATTATTACATATTTATCTTAAATGTAAATATATGGTAAGTTAAATTCTTATTATACAAACTTACTAAGCATTAAATGCTTACTAGGTTTTGTTTCTTTTATTTTATAGTGCTTGGAAGCTCGTAAAGGTTGGAGATCGGTCGGAGTATCATCACACTATCCTCTAGCTTGTTTTGGTATAAATAGAAATCTTACTTTGGGATAATGGCATGTATAAGCTAATTAGACCAATATTGGTGTGAAAATGGATGTTTGTAAACTTGTAACAGCCTAAATTTTTAGTCTGATCAGAACGAGTGGTTTCGAGACCACTTAACCGACTCAAAATATTATTTTTATCATTTTATTAATGTTTACAGTATGATATAGTTACCGTACAAAATTTTCGTAAAGAAATTTTACCATTTGATTAACTAATTTAATAAAAAGGACAAAATCGCATAAAGCGATAAATATGAGTTCGATTGCATTTATGGCTCAATTGACTTTGGATTTGTTAGTGGAAGTCCTTGCATGAGAATTAGTCCATTATTAAATGGTATGGATAGTAATGGGTTGATTAAATGGCTTTAATTGTTAACTTATTAAGGTTAAAATAGTCTTTGGTTAATATATGTTACATTAGTAAAACAAAATAGAAAATTTGCTTCATTTTAGTCTTTCTAAACCGAAACAACAAAAGACTAAAAGGGTTTTAAGCTTTCATGATATTTGGCTACATTGATCCTTAATTAAGGTATGTTTTGTAATTGGTTTTTGATAATTTTTATGTTTTTGTGATCGTTGCTTAGTATTCTATAAAGCCCATGCCCTAATTCATGAAATTATTGATATTTTCATGTGAAGATGTTGATGAATATATGGTTTTATTTTGTAAATTAATGAATAATGAAAGCTTTGTATGAAATTTATTTGTTTTTTATTGAGATTTTTGATGAATTTGAGTAGTATGGATTAAATTGAAAATGGTGGAAATTTTGTGGTTGGAAATGTTAATGAGTGAAAGATATGGGCTTATATGGAGTAGAGGAGTGTTCGGCTATGTACATGTTTATTGGGATTTTGAGTATTTTGGGTATTTATTGTAACACCCAAAACTTGGCCTAGAAGTTAGGTCTGAATCTGGCGTGTCACATTGAGGTGTTTTTCGAAAACCTTGTTTCCATTGAAAACCCTTCTTATTAAAACTTGTTGCCATTTAAAACTTGTGTAAAATCTTGAATTTCGTATGGATATTTTTAAAATGTGATTTATTAAAAGACGTTCTCTTATAAAATGTTATTACCTTTAAAACATTAATTGTTACGAAAGTCTAATTTAAAATAGTTGCAGAAACGTGATATTTTGAAAAATAGTTGTTGTTTCGGAAAAACTGTGTCTTACTTCTAGAAATTATAAAACAATAAACAAAATCCAAAATGCAAAAACCAGAAAGTTTAAAAGGCCTTATTACAACCTAAACCGGAATAAAGTACTTAAAAGTAAATCAAGACAGACCATAAGCAATGTGTGGCCTTCTCCGAGTCCCTCACAGCACCGATCCTCCTACAGCTAGGGATTACCTACACAATTATTAAACGGGGTGAGTTTTATGAAAACTCAGTGTGTAATACCCTACCATATAAAACGAACAGTCAGTCATACAAAAGAATTAAAAGTCTGGGCCCAGCCCTGCTACAATTCCAGTATCAATTGGGCCTTAACCCACTATAACAAATAGTACTTGATAGGCCTTAACCCATTACAGAATCAGAAACATTATCAGATTAGAATCAAAATCAGAATTAGAATCAAGTGGGCCTAAGCCCAAAACATAATTAGTAACAGTATAATACATATATGCAGAACAGACTGGGCCGAAGCCCTATACAGAATAGATTAGTCTGGGCCTTAGCCCTATACAGAGCAGTGTGGGCCAAGCCCATAGCAGAATCAGAACAACATGCAAATGCAATCCCAACCCAGTCAACTATCACACCACCCGTACCAACCCAACACACCATGTGGGGAATAACTCGACCCATCTAGCCCTCCACACCAATGACGCAGCCATGCTGCTAATTTAAATGCTGCTTTAAGCCTTTAGTAGCAGTATCATAATTGGCATAAAGCCATCAGTAACTGTAATAGCATTGGCACATAGCCATCAATTAGGGTAATATAACCAGCACACAGCCATGGATAAATGTGATCGACACATAGTCATCAGTAAATAAGATAGGCACATAGCCTTAGGCAAATATAATCAGGACAAAGCCATGATCCCAATAGCACAGAGCCATATGTTGTTTGGCACAGAGCCATACTCAGAATAACTGGCATTAAGCCCTCAGTCAGTCCACAGTCGTCTCGTGTAGCCCGTGCGACCTTATCAGATTATTACTGGATCCACAGTCGTCCCGTACAACCCGTGCGATCCTATCAGAATATAACTTCCTCAATATCAATGTCCCAACCCAATACTGTATGCTATGCTCAATCATAACACATGTATGCAGAATGGCCATGTTCAGTATCAGTCATTTAAACACATATTAAAACATATCAATCACACAACCATGATCACGTCAGTCAAATCACTGTCATACAAATACAGTCAAATCCGTCAAACACACAGTCCAAGTCAGTCACTTGCCCACAAGGGAAAAATAGTCATTTAACACCATAGGGGCAAAATGGTAATTCTACCCTATAAGGGTATTTCGGTAATTCTACCCTACAGGGGTATTTCGGTAATTCTACCTTACAGGGGTATTTCGGTAATTCTACCCTACAGGGGTTTTTCGGTAATTCTACCTACAGCGTATTCGGTAATTCTACCCTACAGGGGTATTTCAGTAATTCTACCCTAAAGGGGTATTTTGGTAATTCTACCCTATAGGGCTATTTCGGTAATTTTACAACCCAGGGGTATTCGGTAATTTCACAAACTAGGGGTATTTTGGTAATTTCACAAACTAGCGGTATTTTGGTAATTTTGTAAATAGGGGTATTTCAGGAATTTTAAAATTTAGGGTATTTCTGTAATTTGTAAACTGGGGTATTTTTGTAATTTTATAAACTGAGGGTAAAACGGTAATTCTAACAAATCAGCAGTAAAACGATAACTTTACAAATCAGGGGTAAAACGATAACTTTACAAATCAGGGGTAAAACGACAACTTTACAAATCAGGGGTAAAACGGTAACTTTACAAATCAGGGGTAAAGCGGTAACTTTACAAATCAAGGGTAAAACGGTAACTTTACAAATTAGGGGTAAAATGGTAACTTTAGAAATCAGGGGTAAAATGGTAATTTTGCAAATTAGGGGTAAAACGGTAATTTTGCAAATTAGGGGGAAAATAGTACATTTACAAATGGGGGTATTTCTGGAATTTTACAAATCGAGGGTAATTCGGTAATTTTACAAATCGGGGGTAATTCTATAATTTTGCCCGATTGGGCCCACGGGCCCGTTGGACCCACATGGCCTATTTCAGCATTCCGGCATTTGCCGTTCTATAGTTAGAGTAGGGTGAAATACACACATGATAGGTATCTGAAGTTAATGCACGCTCTGAACGCTGCTATGCCCAAAAGCCAACAATAATCGCACCTTTGAATCCCCAAGAGGGGTGTGTCGATCAACTATAGTCACCACCACCGTGACCCAACGGCGTACAGATCAACGAATGATCCAACGCCTAACCTAAACAAACACGCCACAACATGAAAGGGATAAGCCAAGAAAGGTATGCCTACTCTCCTCATGGTTTGCTCTATTTCAAGCCAGCTCCTCACCTATTCTCATGCTAGCTTCCCGATGTGGGATTCTCCATCAATCATCAAAAACCAACTTATTAGCAAAATAATCAACCATTGCATGCACGGGATTCGAACCAAAGTCCTCTCGATAGCCATGCCACGGCCCCACCACTAGGACACAAGCTCCTTTGTGTCACAAGTCCAACAAATTTAACTTTAAAGCCCACCTACTCGCTTCCAGATTTATTTAAAAGAAAAACCAAAATTGTAACACCCTAACCCGTATCCATCGCCAGATTAGGGTTACGAGGTATTACATATCAGAAGACAGACCAGGCTAGTCACTTAATATCAAACATGCATAAAAATATAATCTCTTTGACTGAACATTTATGATCATGCTTTTCTAATCATTTTATAAATTCCTAAACCAAAGTCACTTTACCAATTGAAACATTTCATAGTCATAGCCCAAATCATATATGTATATTTTGTATGTGTATTGCACCTAACCACAATTCAAATTCCTATGCCAAACAAAACAAACCCACTCAATGAACTATGTACTTACACTTAATTGAACAAATATTTTATGAACCATTTGTATACCATGCGAAAATGATATTATTTATATGGAAAATTCTTAAGGCTTTGACCGAATATAGAACTTCATTTATGCTTATGATACATTCACTACTTCATATAATCTAAAGCCCGAAATTTTGTCAATGAAGACTTACAAATCAATCAACCACATAACTTCATCAAATCACACATTTATAATTAACAATTAAGCAAGCCATATTCGCATGGCTAAAATATATACATAGCCAAAATAATACTTGTTTCAAAAAGAAGTTAAGCCTATATATGCCATCTTTCAAAACATAGACTTATAAAAGTACCAAAATAGAGACGATAATGTGGATGACTTTGAACTTGAATCCCCGAGCTCGTAGCTTCCAACCAAGATCTATAAAACAGAGAAGAACACAAATATTCACGGTAAGCAATTAAGCTTAGTAAGTCTTAAGTAATTTAAACAAATGAACTTATTTATACGCATTCTTCACTTATAACTTAACCTAAAAGTATACTCATTTAGCCGAATATACATAGCCACATAGTACACATTTTCATATACATAACATTTCTTTAAAAATGCAAAATCACATAATCACAAAATTAAATAGCACAAAGTCATTCCTTGATTCAATCTAACAGAGTTAATTCAAGGCACCATATCCACTTATAATTTCAATGATTGTAATCACATATGAATAAAACATACACCTCCATGTAAATAATTCCACAAGGGCTGAATATACATAATCACTTATATGTACTTATAGCAAGTCATTCGATTAGCTTCAAATTCATATAGTCATGAACACATTAATAACTTAATGCCAACATTAATTCAACCAAATTGAACTAGAATATAATACCATTTTCACATTTAAAATATTTCTTCTATATTCGTACCACATACATAAATAATATGCTTCCATGAATAATTTCACATGAACCAAACGTTCATAAATGAACATAATCATAAACCATTTCGCATATGTCCATTTCACATCGAACATCTAATTCATTAAAATCTCAGGTACATGATTAGGTTATACATACCTGGGTAACTTAATTTATGTAGCAAATCTGCATATCGTATTAGCACATAGTTTGTAATAGCCCAAACCCGGCCCAGACGTTACGGCCAGATCCATTGTGTCACACTGAGATGTTTAAGAAACCCCATATTTTATCCAAAGACTTTCTTAGTGTTTTAAAAGGTTGTCCTTGCTAAGTTAATAAAGTGAATGGAAGCTGTGCACCATGTAGGTATCCAAAACAGAGGAGGTGAGCCATGGAGGCTGCTTAAGTACCAAGCTCTTGATTGGATCCAATCCTAGACATGCCCACAACCATTGCCACACTTTAGTTTAGTGATAAGTTTTGGAAAACAAATTGTGTTGGAATTTATTTAAGTAGATATATTTGATAAATCATTTTATTGAATCATTGCGTTATTTGAAAACAAGTATCATTTCAAAAACATGTCCTCAGTCTAAAATAAAAAGTACAAAATAAAATAATCCCAAAAAGTAATTAAAATGGCCTTATTACACCCCAAAACCAAATAGTAATAACACCTAAAATATAAATTTTAAAAACCATGTACTTTATGAAAATAGTCCGAAAGCGATCACCATGGCCACTCTGAATCCCCTCCGGCTCCAAGTCTTCACATCAAGGCTCACCTACAAGGTTAAGGAAAGGGGTGAGTTTGAAAACTCATTGTGCAACAAGCCCTTTCAGAGCCCAAATCAATGTCAGCATACTGGGCCTAAGCTCCAATTTAGTCTTAACAACCACTGGGCCGAAGCCTTTCATTTAACAGTTATTGGGCCGAAGCCTTTCTCATAAATCATATTACTGAGCTGAAGCCTTTTCTGTAAGCGGTATGGCCCATAGGCCCATTTCGATATCACATGTAATATCAATAAATGTATGCAAGCCCATTTGGGGAGACTACTCAACCCACCATCTGCTACTCTCCACCCGTACCAACCAAGCTCTCCATGTGGGGAATAACTCAACCCACCCAACCAAACTCTCCACTGGCAGCATAGCTATTTTATCATATAACCGGAGGCCTAGCCTCTTTTAATAACTAGGGCAAAGCCCCTTTTCAGTATCTGTGGCATTGCCACTAACACTTCCTCCACCAATAAACCCAACCCATGCATATAATGAGTATATCATGACATATCATGTGCATATCATGGCATATCATGTATAATAACAATATCACATGCATCATAATCATAATAAAACCCTAGGGGTATAATGGTCATTTTCACTTAGGGGCAAAATAGTGATTTTCATGTTATAAGGGTAATTTCATAATTTTACCAATTATTTAGGGTTTCCCATGCTCAGTATCAACAATTTCGAGTGTTTGAACGATAATTTTTAATCCATTTAACCACTTTCAGCTTTTGGGCCCAAAACCCCTAATGGGCCCTACATAGCTAATTTAGTCATCTAGGCCCATTTAGCTATATTCCATAACAGTATTAACGATCCTGACTTGCAATTTAACCAAATTCTATTTTCTACCAATTTTACCCAAATGGGCCCGAAAACCTATTGGGCCCAATTTTAGCCCATCGAGGCCCAACTTACCATCGTGCACAAAATCGTGCCCTTACCTGTTCCATTGATCCAACCACCGATCTTATCGCATTTATCATGTATATAACCATTCGCAAAACCACGAGTTCCCAAAATGCCAGAATTTCGGCATTTCAGCTTTTCAGCAAATGTTAATCTAAGCTACTACGAGGGTTCGTTACACACCTGCTTAGTGACGATCGCTTCCCAAAATCCACTGCATGCTTATTCTACAATCAATTACCTACTACGTTAGATCTTTAACATCAACAACCATACCCAATATCCCCTTATTCACAATCGGCCAAAACCCCTACTAGCTAGTCATAGATCACTTACCTTCGCAGGATCTGATGATTAGATCCAAGTTTATCCGCACCGATTCTCCAAGCCTTGCTGCTCCTCCAAGATGGTCTATTTCACAACATAAAACCATAAAAACCGAATGAAAAGACCCCAAAAGGCCTATACCTCAAAACGATAGCCTCCCTAATCTTTAGGGGTTTCTGGCTTTCCTAACTTCTAAAACAATGAGTAGATTAGGGATATGAGTACTTACCATAGACTTCCCTTCTGTACTACTTAGATCCGAAGTAGATTCAGCCCTTAACCACTTAGCAACTTCTGAATCCTAAAGGTCTAAAGGTTCGGCTATCTCCCTAAAACTATAGTGTTTCGGCTTTTAGAACTATGAGAAAGCAGATGGTTTGGTGTGGTGGCTTGCAATGGTGTTGCCATTAGAGATTGGAGTTTAGAGGATGAAAGGATCGGCCACAACAAATGAAGGAAAAAGAAGGATATTGGCTTAGAGGAAATCGGCACACAACCACTGCTCGAATTTTGGCTTTTGTGACAATTCAGCAAGGGTGGTAAAGAAAAGAGAATAGTAGTTAGGTTTGGAAAAAAGAAAAGAATAGAATGAACAAGGGAGTGGTGAGTTCGGCTAGAGAAGAAAAAGGAAGAAAAGAGATATCCCTATGGTACCTTTAACAAAAGAAATTGGCACTACCAATGCCTCTAATGCCGAAACACTAACCTCAAAACCCCTTGGCTGATTTCTCCCCCTAGATCCCTACATTCGGCCAACACTTGGCTCTCTCAACCAAATCCAAAAACTCTCTCCCCTTATCACTCCTTGATCCCATCTCATGACCAATTCAAATTCTTTCACCATAGAGTCCAACTGAATTCGAACTCTTGCATGCTCATAACATAAAAATAAACCACACTAATACCTGCTAGAGAATCAAATCTTGGCCTCCTTCCCTTTCATTTACACGCCATTTTTTTAACAACTAAGTGGCGCCTTCAAGCCACTTTGCCAAAGCCCTTTTTGTGATACAAACTACCCATATCTTTTAATAAGACCACCTATCCAAAACCCCTAATTCTTTAAGTACAAAAATTCAAAAATTCTACCAAGTTTTTACCAACACTTGGGCCTTCCATAGGCCCATTTACACACTCCAAATATGAACTGCACAACCAGATACCAAAATTAAATTTTAACCAAATTCTCACGAAAATCACAAAATCCCGAAAATCAGGGTGTTACATAGTTTCATGGCACTACACTTTTATTAGTTCACCGGTAAATTCGCCTGCTAGTAATAACCTGATTTCATCACCGGCTCTAAGCCTGCTAGATATTTAAGTCTGAATTTCTTCACCGGTATTACGCCTGCTAGGCTCGAGGCCCGATATTATTTCACCGGCATTACGCCTACTAGGCTCAAAGCCCGATAATATTCATTAGCTTTAAGCTTGCTGGGCCAATGCCAGAATAACCATTCGAGTATGAATTTCACAAAATCATAAGCATATGCACTTCATGTATATCTGTATTTCGCACAAGGTGACCACATTAGTCAATTTGACGCCATTCGAATATAATCACATACTATCTATCACATTATCATTTCTTATTATAACATTCAGCAATATAACATAAGAATTACCTTATTCCACTGTCATACATTTCATTCGGCAATATGCATGCACATATGTATATTCGAATAAAGGATACCAAATCTTTCATGACATAGCATAACATATTCACAAGAACTTATGTTTAAATACTTAAAACTTACCTTGATGGCTATCGTACGCCAATTTTGACTATTCTACCAATTTCTCTTTCCCACGATCCGAATTTGTTCCCTTGAGTTCTTGAGCTAAATTAGACAAATTTTTAACTTATCACATCTATATTATTTAAAACCACATTTTGGCAATTATAAAACACCATAACTATTACACTCAACCATCCAAAATCACATTCGGCACACTTAAACAACCAAATTAACGTCTAACATAGGTTTTACAATTTATCAAGCATAGCCGGATGATATTTAAAAGTTACCAAAAGCATATCACTTGTCATACCTTTGCACATTTCAAACCTCCTATTCATCATTCAATTTCATTCCTTCAAAACTCAATTTAATAAAGTCATGATTAATTCAAATAAAAATAATTTTCCCTTTCCTATAATACATATACGGCAACCTAAATTCCATTCTTCTTAATATACATACAACTTACCATTCAATACCTAAAAATCACATCAAAATGCAAAGTCCCTTAAATTATAAGCATAGCCGCATACAACCTCATCAATACTTTCATTTCATTTCATATATTAACCTTATACGCTTAATACATTTGACATGTAGTGTGACAGCCCTATTTTGACCCTAGTCGGGAAGTGGTTTCGGAACCGCTAAACCGAGTCGCAGTAAAATTTTTGAATGAAATTTATTTTGTGTCTAAAAATATTCGTTCATGCATGTGCGAATTTTTATTACTTTGATCTTTGCCAAAATGAATGTATTAAATAAAAAGGGCTTGTATGAGAAGTTTTAATTATCTATGTGTGGTTAAATTCAAGAAATTAATTTGGAAAGATGTGAAATTAGATGAAAGGGATTAATGTGTAAAACTTTGGAAATGTGATAGGTTTTAAATAGAGGATTGATTAGTATATGGTTGTGAAATAATAGGACTTGCATGTCAATTTGCCAACTTTATTAGTTAGTGGCCGGCCATGTGGGTAAATGATTTAAATATGTATATTTATGTGCATATGTATATTTATTTTATTAATAGATAATGATATGGTGGATTTATAAAATATTTTTTTAATAAAATAAGAGAAAAATGGGTGAAAAGAACAAGGTTTGGTTCTTTTGTTCTTGTTCAGCCGAAACCAAGTGAAAGAGAGGAGAAAAAAATAAGCTTAAAGCATTCGGCACTTTCAAATGCTTGATTAAGGTATGTGAATTGTTTTTCCTTGGAAAATTTTAGTACATTTTAGTTGTTAACTAGTATTTTATCTAGCCCATGGCTTAAATTTAGCGAAATGGGGAGAAATCTCATTCGGTCATGGGTGTTTTGTATGAGATTTTGTGGATTGATGATATTAAGTACTAATGGAAGTGTGGGTTGATTAATTGAATGGTTGTGAGGACTTTGTGGCCGATTGAGATTTGTTTGTGGGTTAGAGTAGGAAATTGTATAAGTGCCAAATATGAATATAGCAAATATCTTGGATGAATTGTTAGTTTGAGTTTAAATTAACAAAAGGCTTGAATTTATAGTAAATTAGGTGCTTATAAAAAAAAGGATTCGGTTATGTGCATGTGAATTTATTTGTGAAAGACCTTTATTAGCTAAGTTTGGAAATTCGGGTTTGAGTGTTTTATAATTGAAATTGAAATGTTTTGGGTCAACCTTAGTGGAGCATTCGGCCATAAGGCATATTCTTGTTGAAGGGTAGTTAAATGTTTTAAAGATGGGTATAAATTAGTTAAAGTGTAAACTTTGGTTGTTTATGAAAGGTCTTATGATATTCGACCATTTGAAATGCAATTTTCATAAAGGTGGAAAAGTTAAATAGTTTATAATTAGAATGACCAAAAATGTGTGAAAGGTTAAGGTATTAGTTTCGACTATGTGAATGAATACCATGTATAATTGCTAATCCTTTTGTTCTTGAAAGCTGAATGGTCGATATACATATAGATTAAAAGGGTGGTATGTTAGTCAAGGGATGTTGTAATTGAGATTTCGTGTACTTGATTTATCAATGATTTTGTTGTGATTTGTGATATGTATGTATGTGGCCGAATGTATGGTAAAAGAAATATATGAGTTCCTTGTTTTGAAGTGAAGTGAAATTATCAAGTGAGTTATATAAGTAAAGATTAATATAATTAAATTTGTTTAACATAGCTCAAGAGCATAGAGGGACAACATCGGATAAGGGAAAAGCTAAGGTGACGAAATAGCTGACCCGTAAATACTCAAAAAGGTACGACGTAAGTTTTAAGTTAATGAATTTAGCATAAAAAGCTAGAAATGCATGATAGAGTCGTATGAAATGTGAACCATGGCTCAATGACCTTACCTTATCTAAATTTTGTGGTTGAGATAGTAGTTATAAAGCATATAGCTGAATGATTCCTAGGGAATAAGCTATGAAAGTTAGGTGAGTATGTGACCCTTATACATATGTGGACCGAATGTCCAATGGAATTATTTTTGTGTATTTATATGCGTATGAAGCAAGTGAAATCTAAAAATGATATAAAAATTTGCAACGTGTACACTCAACCCATAAATGTGCATTAAGATTTGATGGTAAATCCGGGCTGAGACTCGAAGGGCCTTCGTGCCGGAGTTGAATCCGGGTTAAGTCCCGAAGGGCATTCGTGCCAGTGTTACATCCGGGCTGAGACCCGAAGGGCCTTTGTGTCGGAGTTAAATCCGGGCTATGTCCCGAAGAGCATTCATGCCAGTGGTACATCCTGGCTAAGTCCCGAAGGGACTTTGGTCTAGTGTTATAACCGGGTTAAGCCCGAAAGCATTCATGCTAAAAAGAAAAAGAAAAATACGTGGTTTATGTCTTAATTACCTCAATAAAAAGTGCTCATTACCTTAAGTCTGTCAGGTACGTACCTCATACTCATTGTGAAATTGATTCGTTTTAGATTTTAACCACACATTGAGTTAGTGATGCCTTGACTATAGCCTAATGTTATATGAAAGCCAATGACTTACCTATGATGTGTGAATTTTCAATCCAAGTAGAATTGTATTAAATTGAACCCTTAGCATATGCGCATATCTGATTAAAGTATGAAGCTACATAAATTCGTAAGTATGAGTAAAATTCAAGATTGCATTGAATGAAAAGGTATACTTTCGGCCAAGGCGGAAATGTTAATGAATACAATGAGATTGTTTATATGATATGAATTGATGTTTAAAGGAAATGAATATGTCATGTATGAAAGATAGTAGTATCTTTAGTCATAGTAATATTCAGCTAAAGGGATGAGTTTTTAGTTTAAATAGAAGTATGTTTTAAATTCAATTGAATTCATTGCTTAAAACTTACTAAGCATAAATGCTTACCCCATTGCCTTGGATTGTCTGTTTTATAGATCTCGTTCGTTAGGTATGGTCTCTGAAATCACATGATCGAAGTCATCCACACTATCAGAACTTCTTCGGTATTTTATAGTTAAACCTTTGTAAATGGCATGTATAGGTTTCATTTTGTTGTTGTTAAACAAGAAATGTTTTGTTGTATATAAGTATAGCCATGCGAAAATGGCTTGCTAATTACTTTTCTTCTTGAATATGGATTTTAAGTTTAATCTCGTGGATGGAAAATGAATGTGTAGGTTGGTACTTTCGTTTGCTAATATATTTGAAGTAATGTGTTCTTTGATAATTATGTTTGAAGACCATGTATGGGCTAAATATATATATTTATACATTCGGCAATTGCAAGTAAATTCAATAGTGTACGTTAGAAAATGCTTAAATTGTTCTTGGTAGAATGGATTTGTAAACAAATGAATAGAACCTATTGAATGAGGATGCATAACTCATTTGATTCGATAGAGTCATTGTTGCTTAGTTGATGCATATAACAGTGTCTGATGTTATTCATGGATGTATATTTGCAAAATGTTTGAAATGTTTTGGTGACTTGAGTATCTGTTGGATAGATTGGATATATATACATAATCGGTTCTACTTCATAAGTTTTATAATCAGCTTGGGTTTATAAAATGTTACCATATGAATAGTAACCTTAGTTTGACTTGTATAATCGGCTAGATGGTGAGTGTTCATGCATGCCCATAAGTTTCAAGTATTGAGTGCTTAAAATTATATGGAAATTGATATACTTTTAAAGTTATACATTTCGATTTGAACTTAGTTATATGCATGCGCTTAGGCTATTATTCGCAAAGGCACAAATATGAATCTTATTATTATGTTTAAAATGTAGTACTTGTCGGGTAATGCCTCGAAATCCCTCTGGCGACGGATACAGGATTTGGGGTGTTACATGTAGTGAAACATATAATTTAACCGAACACCAAATAGTTATTTAAGCCTAATTTATCTAGATTACTAAGCTCATAGCTCAACTTGCATTTTAATACATCAAGCACCCCAAGAACACCATACATTTCATCCATGACCGAATGTACATACCTCAGTAAACAACAAATCATTCACATCTTCATCCAAGTCCACATTCGGCAATCATATAGATATATACTAACAATTAAGCATTCGGTCCTTGTACTTAGCATAGTCTTCTCAATTACCACACTAATCAGTTTCCATGAATCACAAAGCCACACATATATCAATTTAACAAGCTTCACATTCATCTTTCTACCATTCCCATCTTAAAACATAAAACACCCATAATTTAGCACATTACAAGCATGGCTGAATACATGCTTCACCTCAAACTCAAAAATTCATACTCTCACAACTTAATCCCTTCATTTATCACTTAATTCCATTAATCCAAGGCTAAATTTAACAATTGAGCATGAACTACTATTATTTAACAATGATTCAAAATTTTTAACAAGTTGCCGTATGCAACTACACTCATGAATTCATGAATTTAAATCATGGGTTAACTACACAATGCACTTATCAATTCAATTTCATAAACAATTAAAAAAAATCACATTAACATACCTTTGATTTATGTAACCATGGCCGAATGCCTTGGCTTCTTCTTCTATTTTTCTTTTCTTATTTTCTGCAAAACAAGAGTAAAATGAGCATGGTTCTTCTACTTTACTATTACATGCATGTTTTATCTCATAAATTTACCAATTTAGCCTTGATCATATCATGGCTTTCCCACTAACTTATGGCCGAACATGTCCATGCATGGTATTAATGGTCTAATTGCATCTTAAACCCTCCAACATTAAAATTCACCCACAATTTAGCACTTACAATATAGCCTTCTAATTTTTCTTTTATGCAATCAAATCCTTAATTAATAAATTAACATCCAATTGACAAAATTAAAACACCAAATTTTCACACATGTTAATTCACATAATAAAAACATAGAAAATAATATTTTAAAAATTTTCTGACTCGATTTAGTGGTCTTGAAACCACTTTTTTGATTAAGGCCAAATTTAGGGCTGTCACAAAAAAAAAATTGCAAGAGCCAAGACTTGAACCTTGGACCCCTTGCTTCCTTTATGGCGTCACTTCCTTATCCCCTAAGTGACGCCACTTTGCCACTACACCGCACTCCTTTTTGTGCCTTATTTTACCTTGATTTATTTAGGAGTCCTACCAGCTGAGATCAGGGTTCCACTAAGGCTAAAAATCAAAATTTTTCCTATGGCCTAACTTGAACCTGAGACTTTATAGTACCCTCTAAACACTCCAAAATCACACATTTGAATTATTTAAGCCGCCTTTTAACCGATCCAAAACTCAAAGCCCAATACTTATAAGCCCAAAATTTGGGGCGTTACAATTCTGCACCCTTGAAAGAAATTTCGTTCTCGAAATTTCCAACTAACAAGGTAGTCGTGTAACAACTACCCCTCTACGCTACAGCTGCAACTCTAACCCCAGTAACTTTATCACATATCCAAAACATCCACCTACCGTGGCAGGTAGGTTACAATATCAATATCCAGAACATCACATCGAAACATTTCCAAATACACAGAATAAATACTAAATCTAAATACAGTCCAATATCTAAAGAATCCACAGTATTTCAATTCCAAACAGATAAAAGTATTTAGAAAACTTACGGATTTGGCGCCGGAGACTCGGTGAACCACACTTTCAGGAAAATTTTTCAAATACTTCAAATCTTTTGAAACAGTTCTTTCAGAAATTCAATTTTAAAAGCCCAATCCATAGTCGAGTTTTGCAACCCAGGCTCTGATACCACTAAATGTAACACCCCAAACTCGGCCTAGAAGTTAGGTCTGAATCTGGCGTGTCACATTGAGATGCTTTTCAAAAACCTTGTTTCCATTGAAAACCCTTCTTATTAAAACTTGTTGCAATTTAAAACTTGTGTAAAATCTCAAATTTCGTATGGATATTTTTAAAACGTGATTTATTAAAAGACGTTTTCTTGTAAAATGTTATTACCTTTAAAACCTTAATTGTTACGGAAGCCTAACTTAAAATAGTTACAGAAACGTGATATTTTGAAAAATAGTTGTTGTTTCGGAAAAACTCTGTCCTACTTTTAGAAATTATAAAACAATAAACAAAATCCAAAATGCAAATCAGAAAGTTTAAAAGGCCTTATTACAACCTAAACCGAAATAAAGTACTTAAAAGTAAATCAAGACAGACCATAAGCAATGTGTGGCCTTCTCCGAGTCCCTCACAGCACCGATCCTCCTACAGCTAGGGATTACCTACACAATTATTAAACGGGGTGAGTTTTATGAAAACTCAGTGTGTAATACCCTACCATATAAAACGAACAGTCAGTCATACAAAAGAATTAAAAGTTTGGGCCCTAGCCCTGCTACAATTCCAGTAACAATTGGGCCTTAGCCCACTATAACAAACAATACTTGATAGGCCTTAGCCCATTACAGAATCAGAAATATTATCAAATTAGAATCAAAATCAGAATCAGGTGGGCCTAAGCCCAAAACAGAATCAGTAACAGTATAATACAGATATGCAGAACAGACTGGGTCGAAGCCCTATACAGAACAGATCAGTCAGGGCCTTTGCCCTATACAGAGCAGTGTGGGCCAAACCCATAGCAGAATCAGAACAACATGCGAATGCAATCCTAACCCAGTCCAGCCATCACACCACCCGTACCAACCCAACACACCATGTGGGGAATAACTTGACCCATCCAACCCTACACACTAATGACGCAACCATGCTGCTAATTTAAATACTGATTTAAGCCTTTAGTAGCAGTATCATAATTGGCACAAAGCCATCAGTAACTGTAATAGCATTGGCACATTGCCATCAATTAGGGTAATATAACCGGCACACAACCATGGATAAATGTGATCGACACATAGTCATTAGTAAATAAGATAGGCACATAGCCTTAGGCAAATATAATTGGCACAAAGCCATGATCCCAATAGCACAGAGCCATATGTTGTTTGGCATAGAGCCATACTCAGAATAACTGGCATTAAGCCCTCAGTCAGTCCACAGTCGTCTCGTGCGACTCGTGCGGCCTTATCAGATTATTACTGGATCCACAGTCGTCCCGTACGACCTGTACGATCCTATCAGAACATAACTTCCTCCAAATCAATGTCCCAACCCAATATGTCCTGTATGCTATGCTCAATCATCACACATGTATGTAGAATGGCCATGTCTAGTATCAGTCATTTAAACACATATTAAAACATATCAATCATACAACCACGATCACGTCAGTCAAATCACTGTCATACAAATACAGTCAAATCCGTCAAACACACAGTCCAAGTCAATCACTTGCCCACAAGGGGAAAATAGTCATTTAACACCCCAGGGGCAAAATGGTAATTCTACCCTACAGGGGTATTTCGGTAATTCTACCCTACAGGGGTATTTCGGTAATTCTACCCTACAGGGGTATTTTGGTAATTCTACCCTACAGGGGTATTTCAATAATTCTACCCTAAAGGGGTATTTCGGTAATTCTACCCTATAGGGCTATTTCGATAATTTTGCAACCCAGGGGTATTCGGTAATTTCACAAACCAGGGATATTTTGGTAATTTCACAAACTAGCGGTATTTTGGCAATTTTGTAAATAGGGGTATTTAGGTAATTTTAAAATTTAAGGTATTTTTGTAATTTGTAAACTAGTGTATTTTTGTAATTTTGTAAACTGAGGGTAAAACGGTAATTCTAACAAATCAGCGGTAAAACTATAACTTTACAAATCAAGGGTAAAATGGTAACTTTACAAATCAAGGGTAAAACGATAACTTTACAAATTAGGGGTAAAACGGTAACTTTATAAATCAGGGGTAAAGTGATAACTTTACAAATCAGGGGTAAAACGGTAACTTTACAAATCTGGGGTAAAACGATAATTTTACAAATCAGGGGTAAAACGGTAATTTTACAAATTAGGGGTAAAATGGTAATTTTGCAAATTAGGGGTAAAATAGTACTTTTACAAATCAGGGATATTTTTAGAATTTTACAAATCCAGGGTAATTCGGTAATTTTATAAATCGGAGGTGTTTCTATAATTTTGCCAAATTGGGCCCACGGGCCCGTTGGACCTACATGGCCCATTTCGGCATTCCGGCATTTCCCGTTCTACAGTTAGAGTAGGGTGAAATACACACCTGATAGGTATCTGAAGTTAATGCATGCTCTGAACGCTGCTATGCCCAGAAGCCAACAATAATCATACCCTTGACTCCCCAAGAGGGGTGTGTCGATCAACTATAGTCACCACCACCGTGACCCAACGGCAAACAGATCAACGAATGATCCAACGCCTAACCCAAACAAACATGCCACAACATGAAAGGGATAAGCCAAGAAAGGTATGCCTACTTTCCTCATGGTTTGCTCTATTTCAAGCCAGCTCCTCACCTAGTCTCATGTTAGCTTCTCGATGTGGGATTCTCCATCAATCATCAAAAACCAACTTATTAGCAAAATAATCAACCTTTGCATGCACGAGATTCGAACCAAAGTCCGCTCGATAGCCATGCCACGCCCACACCACTAGGACACAAGCTCCTTTGTGTCATAAGTCCAACACATTTAACTTTAAAGCCCACCTACTCGCTTCCAGATTTACTTAAAAGAAAAACCAAAATAAATTGCAAGAGCCAAGACTTGAACCTTGGACCCCCTTGCTTCCTTTATGGCGTCACTTCCTTATCCCCTAAGTGGCGCCAGTTTGCCACTACACCACACTTCTTTTTGTGCCTTATTTTACCTTGATTTATTTAAGAGTCATACCAATTGAGATCAGGGTTCTACTAAGGCTAAAAATCAAAAATTTTCCTATGGCCTAACTTGAACCCGGGACTTTATAGTACCCTCTAAACACTCCAAAATCACACATGTGAATTATTTAAGCCGCCTTTTAACCGATCCAAAACTCAAAGCCCAATACTTATAAGCCCAAAATTCGGGGCGTTACATTTATGATTAGGGACTAAATTGACAAAATGTAAAATACAAGGGCTAGTTTGTAAAATGGCTAAAATACATGTATTTGGACTAAATTGGATGTGTTAGTGAATAATTAAGTTAAATTTGTATTAATATGGATCAAGACAAATAAATCTCGAAACTTGATTGGGGGAAACAAAAGGTAGACGAGTAGATATTGAGTATACGAGCTAATACGAGGTAAGTTCGTATAATTAGAATCAAACTTATATTATAATTATAATTGCTAATTTTTAATGTTATATGATTGTATAATGAATTATTATACTCAAATGCCTATTGAATACATGTTCAAATTGATTACCGAGTCCCGTTTGAACTGTAGAAAGCCGTAGGATACAAGTTGCATGTCACTAGAGCTACCGTTTTGTAACACCCCAAACCCGGTCCAAACATTATTGCCGTATCTGGTAGTGTCACATAGGTGCGTTTTGAAAACGTGAACTTATTCAGTTTGGGTTTAAAACCTTTTTAGTTTAGATAAAAACATGAATTTGTCTATCTTAGTTAAACCAGTTATAAAAGTAGTTTACTTAAAAAAAAAAACTTGTTTATTGCGGAAGCTTTGCTTCAATTCCTGTTGTAACAAATTTGTGGTTTTTGAGAAAACAACTATCCTTTGTTAAAACTGTGCCCTAGAGCTAACAAATTTTAATTGAAATAGATAACCCAATATCTTACTTTAATGATTAATAGCGGCCTTATTACAACCCCAAAACAAAATAAAAGAATAATTAAAGTAAATTTAAATTCAAAAGCAATAAGGTAGCGAAGTGTGGCCGTCTCCAAGTCCCTCGCAGCACCGAACTATATATGCCTCAAGATTAACTGTACAGTAAAATAAATGGGTGAGTTTACGAAAACTCAGTGTGTGTTCCCGTGCATAACAATGTTACAGAATCAATCTGGGCCCAAGCCCATTACAGAACAGTAAACATGCATACAAAATCCTACCCAACCATCTTCTACACACCAGTTTCATCCAACCCATCATTCCAGGTGGGGATAAAATCAACCCGCCCAACCCTACACTCCACAGTGTAGTACCGATGCGGCACTATAGATAACAATGTAGCTGTGCTGCCAGAATATTAGGCTATAAGCCAACAGAATAATGCAGCAAAGCTGCCAGAACAGTACACTTCCTCTGTAACATATGCCCTATCCCCCATACAATGCAGCATACTACGTGACATGCTAACATGATACAGATAACACATACATAGCTTTTCATGACATACATATTTAATCAAAAAGCATACAGAGTCAAATCAGTCGTTTTACCCCTAGAGGGTGTTTTGGTCATTTTGCCCCTTAGGGGCATTTTCGTCATTTATCAATGTGGGCCTAAGTATGTGAAGGCCCTGCAGTAGACCCATGGCCGCCTAGCGACCATTGCGACCATACAGTACAGATACTCAATTATGACCTAGGGCCCATCTAGCCGCCCACGGCCCACTATGCCCGTTCGGCCCATTTCGGCCCATCTCATGAAACTGCTCGTAAGGGCTATTTTTTTGGTGTAAGGCTACAATCTATCGCCTCAATTGATCACATGTGCATTCGCACCCCTATGTGGCCAACATCTGATGCATCGGCTTTTCGGTATTTGACGTTTTAGTATTTCACCTTTACATCCAAATAGTGCGATAAACACACCTGGTTTGCACACAAAAGATCGACTCACGACACCGCACCTATAATCCAATTGTAGCATTTAGTTAGTTAACTAAACAAAATAAACCTTACACATGACTAATTACCAAATCTCATAATCGGCATCATTACCTCTTCAACTTTAATGCAAAAATTGCCTAACTCCCTAAGATCGATAATTCCCACCAAACCTTGCCTTTGATCGAACACCTAAATCACAATTTCCAATCTTTTAAAACCAATATGGTCAACTTAATGTCTCAAAGAGACTACCTTTACCCCTTAAGACAAACCCCTCATTCGGCCTTTACCTAAAAGGGAAAACAATTACTAAATAATTACCTTACCACCACTTAAAGAAGATGTAACGCCCTAATTTTCGGGTTTTCTTAGATTTGTCTTTGTCTGTTAAAAATGTTTAAATGTTGGTAATTAGGTGTGTGATGCATGTTTGGGATGTGTTAATGGGCCTATGGAAGGCCCATGAGTTGGATGGAAGCTCGGCAAAATTTTGAATTTTTGCCTTAGGGAAATAGGGGATCAGTGGAAATAAGTGTTTTAAGGAATTGTGTGCGAAATGTAGCACAAATGAACCAGTGGTAAAGTGGCAAGGGAGACGCCACTAGGTTCCTTAAAAGGTGGCGCCTAAATGAGCCTAGAGGTCAAGGGTTCAAGCGCTAGAGGTTGCAAGGTAGTGTTTTATTTTTGAGCTTGAGTAGGTAAGAGTTTGAAGCCGAATTGAACTCTGCTTGGAAGGGATTTGAATTGGTCAAAGAGTAAATCATGGAGGAGGTTGAGGAGCAAATCAGGGAGGTTTTGAATTTCAAATTGATGGCCGGCCAAAGGACTCTTGAGGGAAGGCAAATTCGGCAATGTGCCTAGGTAGCATTTTCGGCAAATAGGTGTTGATGTGTGCCGAATTCTTCTTTTAGTTTTTATGATTTGGTGCCGATTTTCCTTAGGTAAGTAAAGCTCCCCTTTCTTTGTCTATTTCTCTAGTGTGCTAGGTACCTTCCTTATTTTGCCATTTTGGTTCTCTCATCAACCTATTAGCCGAACCCTTAACCCACTCTTGAGCCGAATCTTCATTCAACTAAACACCTCCCTTGTTCTCTCTTCAACTCTCATCTTCTTTTCATCTTGCCTTCTCAAAACCGAAACCTATCTTGCTGCCTCCTTCTTGGCCGAATCGAATAAGCTTTCTCCTACCCCTTTTCTTCAAGGCCTAAACCGAATGCTCATTTGATTAAAATTCCCATGGCCGAATACTTTCTACAAACCGAAACCACACCTCCTTGTTACCTATTGATCAAAATCTTCTTATCCTTCTTCTTCTTATTCTCCTTCTTCTTGATTCTTTAGCCAACCGAACCCTATTCTTCTATCTCTTCTAGTTGTCGATTTATCCCACCTGCTTTGTTGATTAAAACAACTAGAGCCCATATCACTTCCTCAAAAGTCGAAAGCACCTCTTTCTAACCCTTCTAAAGCCGAATACCTTTAGAGATATTCTTGTGGTGCTAGCGTTAGATCTGTGGTGGATTTAGAGTAGACCAGAGATAGTAAAAGCGTGGAAGGGATACTCTGCAAGTGGTGGTATTGGTAAGTGATCTATTCACTACGTATCTTCGTCTATTAAATATCTTAAAGGGGAGACCGAAACCTATAGAGGGCATGTCGACATTTTTTTTTGTAAGATTCTAATATTATGGGTTGTTTCTTTTGCGCATGGAATAGCAAGAGGAGGGTATCAAGCGAGGAGTTTTGAAAGATAACGAGATTTAGTCTTTGATCGGCAATAAGGGGTAAGATTTCAATGTTCGGGCATGTTGGCCGATTATGATTTGTGGGGGAAGATCTTATATGTGGCCGAATCTTAGACTAACATTTAGTGGTTGATTGTAGGATTTCATTCGTGGGTTCTCCAGCGATTCCGACAGTTAACAGGTGTGTAACGTATCCCCATCATAGACTAGGATGGCTAAAAGCCGAAATAATCGAAGCTGTGCTAGGTGACCGATCAAAAGTGACTGAAAAGTCAGTCTTGAAAGGAAATAAGAGTAACCGATTACTCTGTTGTGGTCACATTAGGAATTGGCGTTGGCGAAATTGTAGAAGGTGCAATTTCGAGCGTTTGGGTAAGATGGGCTTCAGTGGGCCAAGGCGGGCCCAATGGGCTTCCGAGCCCAAATTTGAATATGTTCATAAAGGACTTTTTGGTAAACTCGAATAGTAAAAACTTGGTAAAGTTGGTAACTAAAACCTAAAATTTGGCTTATCGGACTTATCGACGGTATTGGACATAGTAAGGCCCATTAGGGGTTTTAGGCTAAAAAGGGCAAAATTGGAAATTTGGCTTAAGTAGACTTCCGAGGCTATTTAGGGACTGTTAGTCTATTAGACTGGCATAAAATCATTGAAAATAGGGAAAAGGACTAAAATACCCTTAAATATGAAAAATTACCAAAATACCCCTAGGTGTAAAAAGACTATTATACCCCTAGGATCAATTCTGCATGAAATGTATGATGTTATGTATCTACATGAATTAATTATGAATATGTATGTATCTGATGCATAAGATGCTATATACTGCATGCTAGTATGATTGTATGTTGCATGGGGTATGGGTTATGATGGAGGAAGCGTTCTGGCAGCCTCGCTGCAATCTGGTGGCCTCGCCACATATTTTCTGGCAGCCTCGCTGCAATCTGGTGGCCTCGCCACAATATTTATATCTGGTGACCTAGTCACAATATCTGGCAGCCTCGCTGCAAATATATCTGGCAGCCTCGCTGCAAATGTTATCTGGCAGTCTCACTGCAAATTATATCTGGCAGCCTCGCTGCAAATATCTGTGGCGTGTAGCGGTTGGGTGGGTCGAGTAGTCTCCCCACATGGTGTAAGGCTGGTACGGGGGTGTTAAGGATGGATCTGGGTTGGGTTTTTGTTTGCATAATGTTATATCTGATCTGTTTCTGTTATGGGCCTTTGGGCTTAACCTGATTCCTGTAATGGGCCAAGGCCCAATTAAATCTGTTTCTGAGGCTTGATCTGTTTTGGCCTATGGTTGAGATATTGTTGCACACTGAGTTGCCAAACTCACCCTTTTTAATTAATCTCTGCAGGTAACCCTCAACCATAGTGGGCTTGGAGCTGTGAGAGATTCGGAGTGGCCACAGTTTCTGCAATAAAACTGGTTTCCGTTTATGGTTTTTTTTTGGTATTTTCATTGTGCTAATTTGGGTTTTAAATTTGTAATAAGGCCGCTTTTTAAATTTTCTTTATGGGTTTATTTTCTTTAATGTTTTAAATCCTGCTATATCGAATCTACTAGACGTAGGCTGCGCGGGTTTCAAAATCTTAACAATGTTTTCAAAACGCTTTAAGATTAACTATGGATAACTTTAAGGATTAATGAACTGGTTTTTCGCAAGCTCACTAATTTGATTCGAACCTCACCTAAGTCTCAACAAGTTAAAAGGTTATAAGCGTAGGTTAGGATCATGTGACACACCAGATCTGGTCATAACGTCCAGACCGGGTTTGGGGTGTTACAGAAGATCGATCGCTAATGAGCACTGAATTTTTTTTATCCTCAATCCACAACCCAGATGGTTCAACTTGCGAGAACAAGAAGAGATCGTAACAGGCTCGGCTTGGAGAAAGAGAAATAGAAGGATTCGGTCCCCACAACCTAGAGCTGAATAAGATTAAGCAATAGGGAAAGAAGCAACTTTGGCAAAGAAAAGATAAATAGGAGAAAAATAAATGGAAAGATGAATCGAAGAAGGGAAGGATCCAGATAATCTGTCAAAGAAGAAAAGTTGAAGGAAAAAATGAAGAACTGAATATGCTATATTAGAAGGGTTGGTCAAGAAAAAGGAGAAGGAGCAAGAGGGTTTCGGCTTTTGAAACTAGAAAGGAGAGAAGAGTAGTGAGAGACGAGAAACAATTTAGACTGCAAGAGAGAAGAAAAAATAAATGCACGAGAAGTCGCTTTTGGTTTTTAGATGCAAAATCGGCAATATAGAAGTGAAGAAAATAAAAGTACAAAGAGAAGTAGGAGAGAAAAGAACACAAAGATACCCGAAAATGCACACAATAATTCAGTTTCTACCTATCTCAACACATCAAACCGATTTGCCCTAGCCACACAATTCAATTTCGGCACCACCTGTAACACCCTTAACCCACATCCATTGTTGGAACAGGGTTACAAGTATTACCGATCAAAATTATAACTCATACTTCGATTTAATAATACATAAATCATTCACAAACCTAGAAGCCATAACTTTACTTAATCTTTTGAACCAAAATTCATATTTCAAACCATACTCTGAAAATCAACCAAGTCATTATCATTTATTTATTAAAATAGTTAAACCAACTAATATATATATCTATATCATATTTCACATGCATCATAAATTCACTCTTCGAATCACATGTATATCTCATTTTTTCTACCATCCCAATCAATCATAAGAAACGTATATTTAACAAAATCCAATCGTGTTTATTTAACTCTTTCATATATATAAAATCATATTACAAATGCTATATAAATCCAAGAGCCAAACCATATAACCTACAATCATAACATGCGAATATTCAAATCATTAATAAGCTTATCACATTACATTAATTAAATATAAAACGTATCTTTTATAAAACTATGCTCATTCAAATTATTAAGTCATAACAAGACATACCTTATGCCTTTAATAACATCTATACAAGAAACATTATCAAACATTACCATATAGTAAAACATGGTCTTGTACTTTACTAATTTATATGCAAGTTACCATAATATCATTTTATTGATTTTGGACACAAATACAAATTATAATACATCCATTTTGCAAGATCAACAACTGATCCAAGTTAATATATATACCTAACCATTCATCTCTTCATTTATTCAGCTAACAAATTACTTATGAAGTCTATACCCATTTTATCAAAATAAAAGTTGACCCCTTTTTAGCAAAACTGATAATTCAAGCATACCTATTTCGCATGCAATTTACCATGTTTAAACCTCCTATGTCCAACCATTCAAATAAACACGTATTCGGTTATCAATTTAACCTCAATAAATCATAACATTTTTTTAACCATACAAACTAATCAAATGAACCATATACCAAAGCTGAATTTACTAATACATATATAGCACATTTCATAATCACTCATTTTATTATTTTATCAAGCTATATTTTACCACTTTTCATACTTCCAAAATGAGATAACTAATAAACTGAATATACACCCTACTTACCATTCCTCATTATCGAATCATGTAACCAACATCGCAAATTATTTACCATGAAACTTACCTCCCAAAATTAAGCTTATAACATGACCAAATATAACTAACGACATTAGCATTATGATCAAGCCATTTTCGCATGGCTATGTACATATACAATTTCAAAGCTAAGTATATCAAAACTAGCCTATACATGCCATAGTTCCGAAATGTAACTTTATAAAATACCATAGGTGATCGATAGTGTGATAAGCTTCTCTGACGATTCCCGAGCTCAAATCTTGAATTCCAAATCTGGTTGCTTAAACTCTTATCCACAATTGATATTACATTGGCATGAAATCTTTAAAACATAAGCTCATAATAATTCATCGGCATAAAGGCTGCTAGGCACGAGCCTGATATCACACACCGGCACAAGGCCTGCTAGGCAATGAGCCCGACTTAATTCACTAGCACAAGGCTTGCTAGGCTTTAAGCCGATATAACCCACCGGCACGAGGCCTGCTAGGCACACTGAGCTGGAATATTACTGACATAAAATTTGGTCTCACACATATCATTCATATTTCAGAGGTCTTATGAACTAGATCCATATCACATTTTCAACTAAGCACTTAAGTATACATATAACATTAATTCATTCCTTAACAACCTATCAATCACTTCTTTACATATATATTCATTTATAACAAATCATAGCCGAATCAATAATCAGCCATTAAGTAATATCGAGCGATCCCCAATTCAAACTTAATGCCGAATATCAATGCATCCGGATTATCAAATATAAACCACATATGGATATCAAAACATATCAATATATAAAAATTATCGAAACCTTGTACGTATATAAACTTTTCCATTTTATCATAATATAAAATCTTAAATATCAAAATAAATAACATTTATTTGCATATAAACTTACCTCGGATGATGTAAAACGGAACGAGACGACTAGTCGATGACTTTCGTTTTTCCCCGATCTAAATTCGATTTCTTTAATTTTTAATCTAAACATATTCAAATTAAGCTCATTCAAATATATTTTCATTCAATTTAGTCCAAAACAGACAAATGGGCAAATTACCATTTTACCCCTAACATTTACACTTTTTTACAATTTAATCCCTAATGCACAAAACACAAAATTATGCAAAATTAATTTCATCTAAGGAAGGCCTGTAACACCCTTAACCCCTATCCGTCGTCAGAAGGGTTATAAGGCATTACCACTCAAAGCAACTTTTTATCAGATATAAACATACTCATAATTATAGCTTAATTATTAACCTAATTATAGTTAAAAAGAATGTTTACTTAATTGCTAAATTGTAAGCATACAATCTCGGAAGTAACATAACATCACATAGCATATGTGAATATCGAAAACATTACAAGAATTTCACTACTCATTTTACAATTTGACAATTCGGCAATTTCATTTGTAAAAACAAATGGTTCAAACAACAATTACATCATGTCCTATAATAGTCCTACTTTTCATACATAGTAAAATATAAACACTTATCAGTTCAAATGCCTTTCACACATACAACACCATTTTGGCAAAATCCGTATATATATAAACGAAATTCCTATTATTTGAATCTCAATATATTTCATTTCATTACACATAAATCACTTAATGACTTAAATTCAACTCTTATTTTCGAATGTACACGTCATTCCAAATTCAAACATACTATTCATCTGGTTTTTTTTATAAAGCCACAACCGAATATGTAACAAGCCTAAATCATATGTCCATTCAATAGTTCATATAGTCAAAAACCAAATTATCTATCATTATGCATTCGATTATGAATTAATGGTCACATATCAAACATCATGATGAAACATATATATACGATCACATGCTGAGTATAAACTTCACATTTAATCCAAACTTATACTATTACGATAATCGAATTTTACTTCAATCCATAGGCAAGAGTTAACCACATTAAAACTTTTATCTTTCCAAACATAGACAAGTATACATGCATCTTCAAGGACAACTAATAATCAAAACATATATCAAAGTTAACTTCAAGGTCATTTACGTAATAATCAACCCCATAATTCCATCAAACCATGAATTCATACTTAACTAATGAGCAAGCCATTTTCGCATGGCTTGAATATATACATATTCAAGAATAAACTTGTTTTCAAAAGAGTTTAGTCTATACATGCCATCATTCGAAATATAGTCTTTTAAAAGTACCAAACTAGTGACGATGATGTGGATGACTTCGATATTGATCCCCGAACACGTATTTTTCAGCCAAAATCTATAAAACAGATTAACAAAGACACTCAAAGTAAGCTAATTAGCTTAGTAAGTATTAAGTAATTAAACAACTCAAATCATGACATATAACATTCAAAATATCACATTTATTCAATAACCTAATATAATTACACAAGGGCTATACTGGTCGAATGCATAAAACCCTTAGTTAGCATCACTCACATGCTTCACATAACATCCTCATTACATAATATCATTTATAACACTATCTAAATGTTCATACACACGGTCGAGTATAACAAGAAAACTAAATAAGCCTTTCTAGCCACACAAGCTTAACTTTAAGATAATATTACTCACCACATTCATTCATTCAATAAATTTCCTTTAAACCATCATCAAAAGATAACATAATTCACTTATAACAAAGCTATATATATTAACATATATACTAATACTTACTTACGTTTCTAATATCGAATTCATACCTTATCACATAGTTCAATTCCCATGATTTTCTATTTGTCACAACTTGAAATCTTATATTCATAGACTTGGAACAAATCACTGGTATATAACCTGCTAGGCATGAGCCTAAATTCATCACCGGCACAAGGCCTGCTAGACTTTAAGTCCGATACTCATTCACTGGCATTACGCCTGCTAGGCTTGAAGCCCGTTAATAATCACCAGCTTAAAGCTTGCTAAGCCAAAGGCTCGAATAACACAATACGATAATTAAATCACAAAATTTCACATACCTCAATTCATATACTTCTAATTTCCACATAGCACAAATACATGGTAAAACTTATCATCACTCGAACTTAACACCTACCAAACATTTTATTTCATTTGAAAATTTGCCATTCGGCCTTAACATATATCAACCTTTTACTTCCATATCAAAGTTTACTATTCGGCCATAAAGCATATCAATACTTACCTTCATTTCATACTTACATTTGACCATGAAACATATTGACTATTTTTCTTTCAAATCATCCTCACATTCAGCCTTGTGCATATATATACAATGTAAGTTAAATTTTCATGATACATCATGTTATAAACAAGTATAACCTATGTTTAATTACTTAAACTTACCTCGGATGTTGTTGAACGATTATGAATCGACTATTCGACTATTTTTGCCTTCCCCCTATCCGAATTCGGTTCCCTTTGTTCTTGAGCTAAATTAAACAAATCAACTTGTTTAATCACTTAACCAAATTATTTTCATTCAAATATATCACATTTGCGAAATTTAACATAGTCCCCTTTATTATACACATTGCTAATTAAATCCAACTTTAAGAAATATTTAACAACAATGATTTATGCAAGATGTACTTAGGCCGAATTTGCTCCATTCACTAATATGTTCATCTATTGCTTAAGCTAACAAATTTGGCTCCTCACAAATCAATTATTCAAGAATTATAATCAACAAAGACATTTTTCATTCAAAACAAAGATAATTTCTTATTTAATGACACACATATGGCAAATCTCATTTCCATTCATCTCAATATTCATTCAAACTAAGCCATTCATTTATATTAAGCTCATTTGACCATTGTATAAACAATTTTAACATCTAAGCATTAACTTCTAATATCTAGCACAATTTCACAACCTAGAACTAATTGCCGAATGCAAATATACTCATCAATTCAAGAACTTAAACCATGGGCTAACTAAGCAATGTATTAACCATCCCAAATACATGAACATTTGACAAAAATTTACTCAAACATACCTTTAAGCCAAGCTACAACCATGGCCGAATACTCTTGGCTTTTTTCTTTTTCTTTTACTTAGTGTTTTCGGCAAAAACAAGAGAAAATAAACAACAATTTCATGTTTTATTAATTAATACATATAATAGGTATTAGATTACCAAAAATGGCCTTGATAATTTCATTCCTTTTCCACTATCTAATGGCCGATTATGTCCATGTATAACAACCTTGGTCTAATTGTATTTTAAACCCTCCAACATAAATAAAACCACAATTCGACACTCACACAATATCCATCTAATTTTTCGTTTATGCAATTGAGTCCTTAATTAATAATTCAACATCCAAATGACAAAATTAAAACACGAAACTTTCACGTATGAAAATTCGCATATAATAACCACATAAAATAATATTTAAATATTTTTCTAACACAATAGGGCTGTCACAACTCTCCCCCTTGAGGGATTTTCATCCCCAAAAATCTTACCGGTGAATAGGTTAGGGTAACGTTCTTTTATTGAGTCCTCTAGCTCCCAAGTTGCTTCATCAACCCCGTGCTTGAGCCACAACACTTTTACTAACGAGATTTTCTTATTTCATAGTTCTTTCACCTCGTGAGCGAAAATGCGAACCGGTTCTTCCTCATAACTCATATTAGACTGAATTTCAATCCCTAATGGATTAATCACATGTGTGGGGTCAGATCTATATCGTCGAAGCATCGAAACAAGAAAAACATTGTGAATCTTTTCAAGTTCAGGGGGCAATATTAATCTGTACGCAACCAGCCCAATTCGTTCTGAAATCGCATACGGTTCAATAAATCTCGGGCTCAATTTGCCTTTACGACCGAATCTGAGTACCTTTTTCCACGGTGAAACTTTTAGAAACACTTTATCTCCAATTTGATACTCTATATTTTTACGTTTCAAGTCTGCATACGATTTCTGACGATCTGATGCTGCTTTTAAACTTTCACGAATCACTTTTACTTTCTGTTCAGTCTCATTAACCAAATCAACCCCGTATATCTTATTCTCACTGAGCTCAGTCCAGTACAAAGGTGTACAACATTTACGACCGTACAAAGCCTCATAAGGTGCCATCTTGATACTCGATTGAAAACTATTATTGTATGTGAATTCAATCTAAGACAAGTATCATTCCCACGAGCCACTAAACTCAAGGATGCAACATCTCAACATATCCTCAAGTATCTGAATGACTCGCTTAGATTGACCATCTATCTGGGATGGAAAGCGGTGCTAAAATGCAACTTGGTACCCAGCACATCTTGTAATTTCTTCCAAAACTGCGATGTAAATCTCGAGTCTCTATCTAAAATAATAGAAGTAGGTACCCTGTGCAATCTCACAATCTGAGAAATGTATAATTCAGTTAGCTTATCGAGTGAGTAAGTTGTACAAACTGAAATAAAATAAGCCGACTTTGTCAATCTATCGACGATAACCCATATTGCATCTTTCTTGCTCGATGTCAATGGTAAACCAGATACAAAATCCATTGTGACTCGATCCCATTTCCACTCAGGTATCATGATCAGCTGAAGCAACCCTAAAGGCACCTGATGCTTAGCTTTCACTTGTTGACATATCAAACATTTTAAAATAAAGTCAGAAATGTCTCGTTTCATACCATGCCACCAGTACTGTTGTTTTAGATAGTTGTACATTTTCGTGCTACCCGGATGCACTGACATCCGGCTATTATGAGCTTTGTTCAAAATCATCGGTATAAGCTCTGAATTTCTCGGAACACATAGTCGATTCTTGAATCTCAGACAATCATTGGCATCAATCAGAAACTCTGAATTTTTTTTTGAATCACATTGAGCTCGTTTAGCAACCAAATCATCATCGACTTTCTGAGCTTCACGGATTTGTTGCACCAGTATCGGTTTTGCTTTTAATTCAGCTAGTAATGTGTCATCAACAGACATAGACAAATGTACATTCATCGCTCACAAAGCAAACAGTGATTTTTGACTTAGAGCATCAGCAACCACATTAGCCTTTCCCGGATGATAATCAATGACGAGCTCATAATCTTTAAGTAATTCTAACCACCGTCGTTGTCTCAAATTCAAATCCTTCTGTGTCATCAAGTATTTGAGGCTTTTATGATCAGAATAAATGTGACATTTCTCTCTGAACAAGTGGTGATGCCAAATTTTCAAAGCGAAAACAATAGCAGCTAAGTCAAGATCATGAGTCAGATAGTTTTTCTCATGAGGTTTTAACTGTCTCGAGGCGTAAGCAACAACTCTACCCTCTTGCATCAAAACACAGCCCAAACCGTTCAAAAATGCATCGCTATAGATCACAAATTCTTTACTCGATTCTGGTTGAACTAACACTGGAGCTTCAGTCAAAAGAGTTTTCAATTGATCAAAGCTTTTCTGACATTTATCTGACCACTCAAATCAGATATCTTTCTGTAACAAATTTGTCAACGGTGTTGCTATCATCGAGAAGCCTTTTACGGACCGTCTATAGTATCCAACAAGTCCCAAGAAGCTTTGAACTTCTAAAACATTCCTCGGAGGCTTCCAATCAAGTATAGCCGAAATTTTACTCGGATCAACCCGGATACCTGATGCTGAAACAACATGCCCCAAAAAACTAATCTCTCTCAACCAGAATTCATATTTACTGAACTTCACGTACAACTACTGGTCACACAAAATTTGTAACACAAGTCTCAAGTGTTCGGCATGCTCAGTTTCACCGCGTGAATAGATCAAAATGTCATCTATAAATACAACCCTGTCTCGAGGCGTAGGCAACAACTCTACCCTCTTGCATCAAAACACAGCCCAAACCGTTCAAAAATGCATCGCTATAGATCACAAATTCTTTACTCGATTCTGGTTGAACTAACACTGGAGCTTCAGTCAAAAGAGTTTTCAATTGATCAAAGCTTTTCTGACATTTATCTGACCACTCAAATCAGATATCTTTCTGTAACAAATTTGTCAACGGTGTTGCTATCATCGAGAAGCCTTTCATGAACCGTCTACAGTATCCAACAAGTCCCAAGAAGCTCCGAACTTCTGAAACATTCCTCGGAGGCTTCCAATCAAGTATAGCCGAAATTTTACTCGGATCAACCCGGATACCTGATGCTGAAGTAACATGCCCCAAAAAACTAATCTCTCTCAACCAGAATTCACATTTACTGAACTTCGCGTACAACTACTGGTCACACAAAATTTGTAACACAAGTCTCAAGTGTTCGGCATGCTCAGTTTCATCGCGTGAATAGATCAAAATATCATCTATAAATACAACCCTGTCTCGAGGCGTAAGCAACAACTCTACCCTCTTGCATCAAAACACAGCCCAAACTGTTCAAAAATGCATCGCTATAGATCACAAATTCTTTACCCGATTCTGGTTGAACTAACACTGGAGCTTCGGTCAAAAGAGTTTTCAATTGATCAAAGCTTTTCTGACATTTATCTGACCACTCAAATCAGATACTTTCTATAACAAATTTGTCAACGGTGTTGCTATCATCGAGAAGCCTTTCACGAACCGTCTATAGTATCCAACAAGTCCCAAGAAGCTCCAAACTTCTGAAACATTCCTCGGAGGCTTCCAATCAAGTATAGCCAAAATTTTACTCGGATCAACCTGGATACCTGATGCTGAAACAACATGCCCCAAAAAACTAATCGCTCTCAACCAGAATTCACATTTACTGAACTTCGCGTACAATTGCTGGTCACACAAAATTTGTAACACAAGTCTCAAGTGTTCAGCATGCTCAGTTTCGTCGCATGAATAGATCAAAATGTCATCTATAAATACAACCACAAACCGATCCAGATACTGTTTGAACACCCGATTCATCAAATCCATGAAAATTGCAAGGGCATTAGTGAGCCCAAATGGCATCACCAAGAACTCGTAATGTCCGTACCTCATCCAAAAAGTAGTCTTAGGCACATCCAAGTCTCTAACTCGCAATTGATAATAGCCCGATCGCAAATCTATCTTTGAAAACACAAAAGCTCCCTTTAGCTGATCAAATAAATCATCAATTCGCGACAACGAATATTTATTCTTTATAGTTACTTTATTAAGCTGATGATAATCGATGCACATTCTCATTGTTCTGTCTTTCTTTTTCACAAATAACACTAGTGCACCCAAGGGAGAGAAACTCGATCGAGCAAAACCTCTATCTGTCAACTCTTGCAACTGAGATTTCAATTCTTTTAATTCGGTCGGTGCCATACGATACGGATCTATCAAAATCAGAGTCGTTCTTGGTACTAGTTCTATACCAAACTCTACTTCCCGAACAGGTGGCAACCCAGGTAATTCCTCGGGAAATACATCCGAATATTCACAAACCACAGGCACAGTCTCAAGCTTTCTTTTTGATATTTTACTATCCAGTACATACACAAAATAAGCTTCACAACCCTTTTTCACATACTTCTGAGCCAAAATCAAAGATATTACTGCCGGTAACCCGTTCAAATTAGTAGACTCAACTCGAATTATCTCATCATTCGAACATCACAAGTCAATTGTCTTTCATTTGTAATTCACTATAGCATCGTGTACGGTTAACCAATCCATACCGAGAATGATATCAAACTCGTCAAATGGCAATAGCATCAAATCAGCCGGAAAATAAGAATCTCGAATCATCAAGGGACATTTCTTGCTCACTTTATCAACTAACACATATCGGCCCAAAGGATTCGACACCCGAATCACAAACTCAGTAGACTCAACAGGTAGAGTCTTACTGGATGCCAAAGTTTCACACACATATGAATGAGTCGATCCGGGATCAATCAAAGCAATAACATCAATATCATAAAGAGTGAAGGTACCAGTAATAACATCTGGGGAAGAAGCCTCCTCGCGAGCGTATATGGCATAAGCTCTGGAAGGTGCACGAGCCTCAGATCGAACAATGGCATCTTTAGTCCCTCTTTGACTGCCACTAGCATTACTCGCATGTCATGGTGGTCTACCTCATGCTCCAGTATTACTAGGTCTCCCACTCGATTAGTATTCTGCTCAGCTAATCTCGGACACTCTCGGATAAAATGATCAGCTGATCCACATTTAAAACAAAAGCGATTATACAATCTACAGCTCCCTGAATGCCATTTACCATAATGCTTACACTCAGATCTGTCTTGACGATCATTGCCAGCACTAGCAACTGAGGTAGCTCGTGTACTCACAGGAGGTCGATTGCGATCTCGTATGGAAAAACCCGAAGTAGTCTTGGATCAGCCTGATTCATCTTAAAATTTCTTCGATGATTGTTAGAAGGTTTTCCCTGAAGATCTTTTATGAAACTCTCTAGCTCCAGCTTCAGCATTTCCTTTAGCTTTTCTTTTCTCTATTCCGAGCTCTTCGGCTTTACAAGCTCGCTCAACAAGTACCACGAACTCTTTAATTTCCAGAATGCCTACTAACAATTTGATATGTTCATTCAACCCATCTTCGAAGCGTTTACACATGATAGCTTCGGATGAGATACACTCACGGGCATATCTGCTGAGTCTTACAAATTCTCGTTCATATTCTGTAACTAACATTCGACCCTATTTAAGCTCAAGGAACTCTTTGCACTTTTGGTCAATAAATCTCTGGCTGATATACTTTTTACGAAACTCTGTCAGAAAGAATTCCCAGGTAACCCACTCTCTCGCACAATTGAAACTAAAGTGTTCCACCAATGATAAGCAGCATCACGTAACAGAGACACGGCACACTTCAAACACTCATCAGGTGTACACGATAATTCATCAAAAACATGTATAGTATTATCAAGCCAAAACTCAGCCCTCTCAGCATCATCATTAACTGTGGTTCTGAACTCTTCAGCCCCATATTTTCTAATTTTATCAACCAGGGGTTTACTCAATCTCAATGGATCGATCACAGGAGGCACCACAGGTATCGAAAGTGGATTATTCGAGGGTGGGGGTTGTAGAATAGCCGGATTAGTTCGAACATTTGAGTGAACCAATCATTCATCATAGCATAGAAGGCTTGTTTTATCTCATCATCTCGATTACTCGTATTCAGCTCAGAGTCAATTGGCGCTGTCCCTTGTGCAGGAGCAGGTGCTACACTCTCAACATCATCTGCTACGGCTCGATCGGGATCAGGATTCATTTACTATAAGAAAAACACATTTTAACTGTCAGAAGTCATCACACTATCATATTATCACATTATGGCATGTATAGCTAGACTCACACACGCTACGTTAGTCCTAGAATCGACTAAACCGTAGCTCTGATACCAATAAAATGTAACACCCTTAACCCCTATCCATCGCCGGAAAGGTTATAAGGCATTACCACTCAAAGCACAACTTTTTATCAGATATAAACATACTCATAATTATAGCTTAATTATTAACCTAATAATAGTTAAAAAGAATGTTTACTTAATTACTAAATTGTAAGTATATAATCTCGGAAGTAACATAACATCACATAGCATATGTGAATATCGAAAACATTACAAGAATTTCACTACTCATTTTACAATTTGTCAATTCGGCAATTTCATTTGTAAAAACAAATGGTTCAAACAACAATTACATCATGTTCTATAATAGTCCTACTTTTCATACATAGTAAAATATAACACTTATCAGTTCAAATGCCTTTCACCTATAAAGCACCATTTTGGCAAAATCCGTATATATATATACGAAATTCCTATAATTTGAATATTAATCTATTTCATTTCATTACACATAAATCACTTAATGACTTAAATTCAACTCTCATTTTCGAATGTGCACGTCATTCCAAATTCAACATACTATTCATTTGTTTTTTTTTATATAAAGCCACAACCGAATATGTAACAAGCCTAAATCATATGTCCATTCAATAGTTCAAATAGTCAAAAACCAAATTATCTATCATTATGCATTTGGTTATGAATTAATGGTCACATATCAAACATCATAATGAAACATATATATACGATCACATGCTGAGTATAAACTTCACTTTTAATCCAAACTTATACTATTATGATAATTGAATTTAACTTCAATCCATATGCAAGAGTTAACCACATTAAAACTTTTATCTTTCCAAACATATACAAGTATACATGCATCTTCAAGGACAACTAATAATCAAAACATATATCAAAGTTAACTTCAAGGTCATTTACATAATAATCAACCCCATAATTCCATCAAACCATGAATTCATACTTAACTAATGAGCAAGCCATTTTCGCATGGCTTGAATATATACATATTCAAGAATAAACTTGTTTTCAAAAGAGTTTAGTCTATACATGCCATCATTCAAAATATAGCCTTTTAAAAGTACCGAAACAGTGATGATAATGTGGATGACTTCGATATTGATCCCCGAGCTTGTAACTTTCAGCCAAAATCTATACAACAAATTAACAAAGACACTCAAAGTAAGCTAAATAGCTTAGTAAGTATTAAGTAATTAAACAACTCAAATCATGACATATAACATGCAAAATATCATATTTATTCAATAACCTAATACAATTACACAAGGGCTATACTGGTCGAATGCATAAAACCCTTAGTTATCATCACTCACATGCTTCACATAACATCCTCATTACATAATATCATTTATAACACTATCTAAATGTTCATACACATGGTCGAGTATAACAAGAAAGCTAAATAAGCCTTTCTAGCCACAAATAGCTTAACTTTAAGATATTCTTACTCACCACATTCATTCATTCAATAAATTTCCGTTAAACCATAATCAAAAGATAACATAATTCACTTATAGCAAAGTTATATATATTAACATATATACTAATACTTACTTACCTTTTTAATACCAAATTCATACCTTATCACATAGTTCAATTTCCATGATTTTCTATTTGTCACAACTTGAAATCTTATATTCATAGACTTGGACCAAATCACCGGTATATAACCTGCTAGGCATGAGCCTGAATTCATCACCGGTACAAGGCCTACTAGACTTTAAGTCTGATACTCATTCACCGGCATTACGTCTGCTAGGCTTGAAGCCCGTTAATAATCACCAGCTTAAAGCTTGCTAGGCCAAAGGCCCGAATAACACAATACAATAATTAAATCACAAAGTTTCACATACCTCAATTCATATACTTCTAATTTCCACATAGCACAAATACATGGTAAAACTTATCATCACTCGAACTTAACACTTACCAAACATTTTATTTCATTTCAAAATTTGCCATTCGGCCTTAACATATATCAACCTTTTACTTCCATATCAAAGTTTACTATTCGGCCATAAAGCATATCAAATACTTACCTTCATTTCATACTTACATTAGACCATGAAACATATCGACTATTTTTCTTTCAAATCATCCTTACATTCAGCCTTGTGCAGATATATACAATGTAAGTTAAATTTTCATGATACATCATGTTATAAACAAGTATAACCTATGTTTAATTACTTAAACTTACCTCAAATGCTATTGAACGATTACAAATCGATTATTCTACTATTTTCTCCTTCCCCCTATCCGAATTCAGTTCCCTTTGTTCTTGAGCTAAATTAAACAAATCAACTTGTTTAATCACTTAACCAATTTATTTTCATTCAAATATATCACATGCGAAATTTAACACAGTCCCCTTTATTATACACATTTCTAACTAAATCCAAGTTCAAGAAATATTTAACAACAATGATTTATGCAAGATGTACTTAGGCCGAATTTGCTCCATTCACTAATACGTTCATCTATTGCTTAAGCTAACAAATTCAGCTCCTCACAAATCAATTATTCAAGAATTATAATCAACAAAGACATTTTTCATTCAAAACAAAGATAATTTCTTATTTAATGACGCACATACGGCAAATCTCGTTTCCATTCATCTCAAAATTCTTTCAAAATAAACCATTCATTTATATTAAGCTCATTCGACCATTGTATAAACAATTTTAACATCTAAGCATTAACTTCTAATATCTAGCATAATTTCACAACCTAGAACAAATTGCCGAATGCAAATATACTCATCAATTCAAGAACTTAAACCATGGGCTAACTAAGCAATGTATTAACCATCCCAAATACATGAACATTGTACAAAAATTTACTTAAACATACCTTTAATTCAAGCTACAACTGTGGCCAAATACTCTTGGCTTTTTTCTTTTTCTTTTACTTAGTGTTTTCGGCAAAAACAAGAGAAAATAAACAACAATTTCATGTTGTATTAATTAATACATATAATAGGTATTAGATTACCAAAAATGGCCTTGATAATTTCATTCCTTTTCCACTATCTAATGGCCGATTATGTCCATGTATAATAACCTTGGTCTAATTGTATTTTACACCCTCCAACATAAATAACAACCACAATTCGGCACTCACACAATATCCATCTAATTTTTCTTTTATGCGATTGAGTCCTTAATTAATAATTCAACATCCAAATGACAAAATTAAAACACGAAACTTTCACGTATGAAAATTCGCATATAATAACAACAAAAAATAAGATTTAAATATTTTTCTAACTCAGTTTCGTGGTCCTGAAACCACTTTTTCGATTAGGGCCAAAATAGGGTTGTCACAAGGCCGAATACTCCTAGTGTCCAATTAAGCCCATATTTTTCATCAATTTCACAAGTTAGTCCCTCCATATTTTTATTTTTGCAATAAAGTCCTAATTACTCAAAATCATCAAAAATTCCTTTACAATATATATTAACCCAATGCATACCTTTCAAAATTCATCATCAAACAATAAAATTTACAAGTTCTCAACAATGGCACAATTCAAAATATTCATAAAAATCAAAATTTAAGCATGGGTGGGATAGTACTCGAAGCAACGATCTCAAAAACGTAAAAATTATTAAAAACCGAAACCAAACTAACCTTGAATTTGGATCAACAATGGCCGAATAATCATGTGTTGTCTCTTTTTCTTTTCTTTTACTAGTTTCGGTTAAATAAAAATGAATACATGCATGTTTTCTTTTTATGTTTTATTATATTATAACATATTATTCCATTTACAATTTTTAACCTTTTAATTTTAATACAAAATCATTATAATCTAAAGCCATTACCATCCACTACTCATAACTTTGGTCTAATTGCATTATAAATGCCTCTACTTATAAAGACAACAACAACTAAGTACTTTCACATTTAACCACCAACTTTTCCTTTTACGCGATTAAGTCCTTTTATTTAATCGGACACTCAAACAATAAAATTAAATCAGGAAAATTTCATAGATATTAATTCAAACATAATGAACACAGAAAATAATTTTTAAATTTTTTTGACTCGGATTTGTTGTCTCGAAACCACCATTCTGATTAGAGTCTAAATCGGGCTATTACACCACCACTTCTACTCTCATCACCTCCTTGATTTTAGCCTCCACACAAGTTTGACCGATTCAAACTAATCTCTCCCCTTAAAAACTCCATGATTGATTCAATGCTTATCTAATAAGAGTTTCGGTCAACATCCAATTCCCCCCAGCGTGTAACAGCCCGATTTAGACCCTAATTGCAATGGTGGTTTCAGGACCACGAATCCGAGTAAAAAAATATTTAAAATTTATTTTCTGTGTTTATTATGTGTGAAATTTTCATGATTTAATTTTGTCATTTAGGTGTCCGATTAAATAAAAAGACTTAATCGCGTAAAATGAAAATTTGATGGTTTAATATGTAAGGACCAAATTGAATGTGTCTTTATAATTTGAAGTATTTATGTTGCAATTATGCCATTGAAAAAAATTGATTGGACGGTTATGGCATGCATTATTAAGTTGTTATATTAAATCATTAAGGTTATATTAATAAATGAATAATAAAATGTTATTATAATAATATATGTTATAATAAAATTTATCATACATGCCTTTTGCTTCTTCGTCACCGAATGCCAAAATAAAAGGGAAATAAAAAGGTTTCCTCATGTTCAGCCACATAGCTAGTGGGCCTATATTATATAGTTTTTTTATATTATTTTATCAAGGTTAATTTAGTGAACTATTAAATTAAGTTAGCATATCATAAAATATATTATAAGCAAAGCATGAATGCTCATATTTTTACCTCACTATTGCCGAAACTAAAGAAAAGATAAAGAAATGAAGAAAGTTAAGGTTCAGCTACCTTCCAGGCACGATTGAAGGTTCGTTCTTTGTCGGTTTTCGATAATTTTTACGTTTTTGAGATTGTTGCTTCGAGTGCTACAAAACCTGAGCTTTAATTTTTGATTTTGATGAATATTTTGGATGGTGCCATTGTTGAGAGTTTGTGATTTTTGTTGTTTTATGATGAATTATGAAAGGTATGGATTGGGTTAATATATATTGTAACGAAATTTTTGATGATTTTGAGTAGTTAGGACTTAATTGCAAAAATAAAAATGTAGGTGGACTAAAATATGAAATTTATGGAAAATATGAGTTTATTTTGACACTAGGAGTATTCGACCTTCCTTAGATGTAATTAATTTTGCATAATTTTGTGTTTTGTGCAATAGGGACTAAATTGTAAAAATTGTAAATGTCAGGGGTAAATTGGTAATTTGCCCATTTATGTGTTTTTGGACTAAATTGAATGAAAATATATTTGAATGAGTTTAATTAGAATATGTTTAGATCAAGAACCAAAGAAATAGGATTTGGATCGGGGAAAAATGAAAGTCATCGACTAGCAGGCCGATTTTCATTTTGTATCGCCTGAGGTAAGTTTATAGGCAAATAAACGTATTTAATTGTAGTTAAGTGCTAAATGTATATGCTGGTATGAAATGTTTTAATTTATATATGCTATGGCCGAATATGAGCAAACTTGTCTACCACATTTCTGAATTTGTTTCAACCGAGTTACGATGTCCGAAAGCCCCGTATGAACCTTATGAATAGTTAGGATACATATCTCATAACATAAGATCCCGATATATGTGTGCGAGTAAGACCATGGCATCGATATGTGACTCCGATATATGTGCGCGAGTAAGACCCTGTCTGGGATAGTGGCATCGATATGTGGCTACATGTAAGACCACGTCTGGGATGTTGGCATTGTACAATATATGTGATTATCTAAGTGTCCTATCCAATTCTGAATGGTTCAACGGGCAATGGTATGTTGTGAATGAAGGTGTAAATCAAGTTAAAGTAATCAGGTATGAGTTAGTTAATTTCCTATTCGAAAATAAGGTGAAATGGCCATTTAACATGTGGTTTAAATAATACAAGTTACTAGTTCAAACATATGTGCATTTGGTGGTATTTAGCCATTTGATGTAAATATATGTGTGATTGTTTTACTTTGACTTGCGAGAATATGCATATACGTGTATATGTATTTGGTCTGGTAAAGATATTTGGCTTAGTAATTAAATGATAATTTGTTAATATATACATATATATATATATACATGTATATGAATATAAATGTAATTGGATATATTATGATATTTTGGATTTGAATTTGAATGTTAATTTGTGTATATATATATATATATATGTACATTCGGCCATGATAAATTTTATAAGAGAAAGTATATGTTATATAAGAAATAGTAAGCTTGAATTTAAATGTAATTATGATAATATAATTTGGTAAATTTTAAATGGGTTGATTATGTCTTAAAGTTATCTATTTGCTTATGACTTACTAAGCTATGATAGCTTACTTTGTGTCTTTGTATTTACTCTGTTTTATAGATTTTGAATTCAAGTTATGAGCTCGAGAATCGTCAGAGAAGCCTATCACACTATCGACTGTCTTCGGTATTTTATAAATTGCACTTGGAACTGTGGCATGTATAGGCTGGATTACGTTGGCAATAGTGAATTTGGGTTATGTAATCATGAGCCATGTAGAAATGGCTTATTATTTGGTTAATTGGATTTTATGTTTTGATCAAAATATGGTTCTGCTTGGTTGTGGTTTTTGGTGGTCAGGTTATGGTTTACAAATAGATAAAACAATGATGATAATATAGGTGATGGAATGGTTAATTCGCTGTATATGATGCCAATGTAGGTGAGGATTATAAACTACCTTGTGAATTCGGCAATGATGGCCTAGTTATGTGATGAAGTATTTACTTAAATATTAATGTTAAATTTGATTGTATTTGCTATGTATTGACTGTAGTATGTCATGAAAATTTGACTTTTGATATGATTAGTAAAGATCTATGTTTACATTCGGTCTAATTAGGATTACACTATGAACCTATTTTTGTTTGTTAGTTCAAGTGCTATGTTTAGGTATTAATTATGAAGCATGACCTTATATTAAAGTAATTTGTTAATTAGTAAATAAGTGTTAGCTTACATTACATGCATAGACACATGTCATGGTTATAGTGCTACGTGTCAACTAATCAAGATTCCTATTTTGCGTGTAGGATACATGGTTAATTGATGAGTGAACGTGGCATGAATAAATTGATTAAGTTAGGTAGGTGTAATTGCTCATACTCTACCACAATATGATAGTTGGACTTTCATATACTTCACGTGCAAATATGATACTTGTACTACGTAGGTTACTTATATTTACATGCGATACATGTTCATGTTTAATTGATTTGTTTTTGGTATATGCATGTGTGTGATGTACTTTTCGAAGTCTTTGATGGATATGTGAGTTTAATTCTTGATAAAAGTCAGCCTGATGCCATAATCTTGGGTCAAGAATATTATTTTCTATGTAGTTATATGAAACTTCGTAAAGTTCCTGTTATGAGGAAATAAAACAAAAATTAGGGCGAAACTATGGTTTAATTTTGTGTATAATTACACATGCGTAACTGGATTAAAGAATCTGAATAATCATAGAATAAACTAAAAAAATATGTTTGATTTGTTATTAAATAGCTTAAACTTGGGGACAGTGACCATGCCTAAATGGGTTTTGTTTGCATTGACCGAGTAGGTCTTCTTGGTAAAGGACATTATATGCATCTATTTTATTTTGTATTTTAAATGTTGCTTGTAGCATGAGATTATTTATAAGAGTTTACTCAAATTTATGAGTATAAGATTGTACGACAGTTAGCATCGTCCAGTAATATCTCGTAAACTCACTTAGGTGACGAATATGGGTTAAGGTGTTACATTTTAGTGGTATCAGAGCTATGGTTTAGTCAATTCTAGGACTACCATAACGTATGTGAGTCTACCTATACATGCCATATTTAACCTGCGATAGTGTGATATCTCCTAACTCTGACGAAAATTGTTTTGTTGAGATAGATAAATTTTTTTTCAATCGAGCTAATTTTGATAGTACAGAATGTGTATTCAAATGCTTAATTGGAAATGTGTTGATGATAAGTTGAAGCTTACAAATGTATGGATTAAAGAGTAGGACATATTGATATTAATATGTGTTATAATTATATGAGCATATTTATTATGATATTTGAGTTATGATTGCTATCTGAAATATTTTGATTGTGAATTAATGATTTGAGTTAGTATATGAATTAAGTACTAAATACAAAAGTGATTAGAAGTAAATGTTTAATAAATGTTTGGATAATGTGAAATTATTAATCAATTGACTATTTGTGAAAGTGTGTGTGTTACATGTATTTATGTTTATGTTAAATTTGAGGTTTTATTACCCTCACCCCCTTATTAGTGAAATATTACTATGAAAATTGAAAGATTTGGGTTGAATAAGCTCACGAGGGTGAAGTTATAGAAGTCTATGTTTGGAAGATTCATATTGTGGTAAAAAAAAAGGGTGAATGAATCAACAAATAAAGACAGTATTAAAAGAGACATTGAATAGTTCTGAAGATTTTTCAGATTATGTGACCTCATTATTACAGAAGAAATTATCTCCAATCAAATGACCAAATCAGGTATGTTATCTAAGGAAAATATTAGTTGAGCGCTTTTCTAAATTAATTCCTGTCAGTGAAGGGGTAATGTTCGAATTGTATTGATAGCTGAGTATGGTGGTTATAGTCAGGCAGTTATTATGATTTCTTTTGGGCATTCTATATATACATTTATTCTCAGAAGTATCTGTGACGGTTTAATTTCGGAAGGAATTCTTACCGTAGACGAAAGCATCGTTGGTCTGTTTGGGTTACGTTCGACATTGCTCTGTCTTTCTCTGATATTTATTCCATGGTGTGGATATTAAAATCGACAGTACAATCTGTATAATGTTAATATTCTGTTCCTACTAGATATGGCGATGTTGAAAACATGCAAAGATTATATTGCTTCTGTTACTATGGATTCCAGTAATTATGAGTGACATTATTCTTTCTGGACATAGTCTGGGATATCATCGGAGCTAATATTATTCAATATGGGTTGTACTTTTTGATATTCTGTATAGCTTCGGACATTAAAATTTTACTATTTCGGTCTTCTTATGATTCTATGTGATTATCTGTAAGAGATTTTATTTGACAGAAATGGCTATATCTGTTATAATTAAGATTTCTGTTCTGAAAATTAGAGAAGCACTGCAGCATTATTATTAGAGTTATAAAAGTTATGCTTCTATATTGGTTGCTGTTCAAATCATATCTGGTTTTCTTATGGGTTTAGATACTTTGATAACGACCAAGATATTATCTATTATTACGGGTAAGATGTCAGTCTCACTATGATATTATGATTTCTAGTTGGTGACTGTGGCTTTTGTATAATGATATGTTTGAGTTATTCTTTTAGCGGGGAAGAATAATTTCGTTGAAAGAATTGATCTAGTGGTTTAGTCTTATTGAATTATTTGATTGAAAAGAAGAGTGGGTTATATGTGTTTGAATCTATTCACTGGAAATTTGAATATACATGTGTGATTTGAGGAATATTCTAGAAGGAGAAATTTGTACTCTTGAGAATTCGATACAGAATCATGTTTATCAGAACAGTTCTATCTGAGAAATGTGACAGTAAAATTTAAAATTAGCTATTGAAGCTTCCCTTATGATTTGAATATTGAGTTAGAGTTCTAGATTGATGTTGAACATTATCTGAAGTTTAGAATTGAATATGTATCCCGAGAAACTCAAGGTTAATTCAACTGATTTTGAGCAAAACTTACAGAGTTAGTTATCTGTTCATCCGAGTAGTACAAAGATGTGAAATGATCTAAAACAATTTTAATGGTGGTATGGTATAAAATGAGACATCTTCTACTTTGCTTTGAAATGTTTAGTTGTTAGCAAGTAAAAAGTCGAGCATCAGGTACCTTCTGGGTTGTTTCAGCCGATTATGATACCCGAGTAGAAATGGGACAGAGTCACGATGGATTTTGTATCTAGATTTCTGTTCATCTCAAGCAAGAAAGATGAAGTCTGGATTATTGTGGATAGATTGACTAAATTGGTTCGTTTTGTTTCGGTTTGTACAGATTATCCACTTAAGAAGCTAGCTGAATTGTATGCTTCGCAGAATGTGTGATTACACGGTGTGTCTATTTCTATTATTTTGGATAGAGATTCGAGATTTACTGGGCCATGTGAGATAATAGAATGTGTGAGGCCAGTTACTTACAGACTGTTGTTACCACCTAAACTAGAAAAGATCTATAATGTATTTCATGTTTTGATGCTTCGTAGATATTGATCTGATCCTTCATCAGCGATTAGCCTATCTGAGATTGAGATTAATTCCGATATGACGTATGAGGAAGAATCGATTTGTATTTTGACTTGCGAGATTAAAGAGTTGCAAAATAAGAAAATTTTCTTAGTTAAAGATTGTGGCATAAACAAGGAGTTGAGGAAACAATGTGAGAGCTAGAGGATGCGAAGAGAGAATGTCCTCCGAACCTATTCACCGGTAAGATTTTCGAGGACGAAAATCCCTAAGGGAGGAGAGTTGTAACAGCCCGATTTAGACCCTAATCGGAATGGTGGTTTTGGGACCACAAATCTGAGTCAGAAAAATATTTAAAAACTATTTTCTGTGTTTATTATGTGTGAATTTATATCTGTGAAATTTTCATGATTTAATTTTGTCATTTAGGTGTCCGATTAAATAAAAGGACTTAATCGCGTAAAATGAAAATTTGATGGTTTAATGTGTAAAGACAAAATTGAATGTGTCTTTATAATTTGAAGTATTTATATTGTAATTATGCCATTGAAAAAAATTGAATGGACGGTAATGGCATGCATTACTAAGTTGTTATATTAAATCATTAAGGTTATATTAATAAATGAATAATAAAATGTTATTATAATAATATATGTTATAATAAAATTTATCATACATTTGTCTTTTGCTTCTTCATCACCGAATGCCAAAATAAAAGGGAAATAAAAAGGTTTCCTCATGTTCGGCCACATAGCTAGTAGGCTTATATTATATAGTTTTTTTTTATATTATTTTATCAAGGTTAATTTAGTGAACTATTAAATTAAGTTAGCATATTATAAAATACATTATAAGCAAAGCATGAGTGCTCATATTTTTACCTCACTATTGTCAAAACTAAAGAAAAGAGAAAGAAATGAAGACAGTTAAGGTTCAGCTACCTTCCAAGCACGATTGAAGGTTCATTCTTTGTCGGTTTTCGATAATTTTTACGTTTTTGAGATCATTGCTTCGAGTACGACAAAACCCGAGCTTTAATTTTTGATTTTGATGAATATTTTGAATGGTGCCATTGTTGAGAGTTTGTGATTTTTATTGTTTGATGATGAAATATGAAAGGTATGGATTGGGTTAATATATATTGTAAATGAATTTTTGATGATTTTGAGTAGTTAGGACTTAATTGCAAAAATAAAAAAGTGAGGGGACTAAAATGTTAAATTTATGGAAAATATGAGCTTATTTTGACACTAAGAGTATTCGGCCTTCCTTAGATGTAATTAATTTTGCATAATTTTGTGTTTTGTGCAATAGGGACTAAATTGTAAAAATTGTAAATGTCAGGGGTAAAATGGTAATTTGCCCATTTATGTGTTTTTGGACTAAATTGAATGAAAATATAGTTGAATGAGTTTAAGTAGAATATGTTTAGATCAAGAACCAAAGAAATAGGATTTGGATCGGGGAAAAATGAAAGTCGTCGACTAGCTGCCCGATTTTCGTTTTGTATTGCCCGAGGTAAGTTTATAGGCAAATAAACGTATTTAATCGTAGTTACGTGCTAAATGTATATGCTGGTATGAAATGTTTTAATTTATATATGCTATGGCCGAATATGAGTAAACTTGTTTACCACATTTCTAAATTTTTTTAGACCGAGTTACGACATCCGTAAGCCCCGTATGAGCCTTAGGAATAGTTAGGATAAATATGTCATGACATAAGATCTCGATATATGTGTGCGAGTAAGACCATGGCATCGATATGTGATTCCGATATATGTTCGCGAGTAAGACCCTGTTTGGGACAGTGGTATCGATTGCGGCTACATGTAAGACCACGTTCGGGACGTTGGCATTGTACAATATGTGTGATTATCTAAGTGTCCTATCCAATTTCGAATGGTTCAACGGGCAATGGTATGTTGTGAATGAAGGTGTAAATCAAGTTAAAGCGATTAGGTATGAGTTAGTTAATTTCCTATTCGAAAAATAAGGTGAAATGGCCATTTGACATCTGGTTCAAATAATACAAGTTACTAGTTTAAACATATGTGCATTTGGTGGTATTCGGCCATTTGATGTAAATATATGTGCGATTGTTATACTTTGACTTGCGAGAATATGCGTATAAGTGTATATGTATTTGGTCTGGTAAAGATATTTGGCTTAGTAATTAAATGATAATTTGTTAATATATACATATATATACATGTATATGAATATAAATGTAATTGGATATATTATGATATTTTGGATTTGAATTTGAATGTCAATTTGTGTACATATATATATATATGCACATTCAGCCATGATAAATTTTATAAGAGAAAGTATATGTTATATAAGAAATAGTAAGCTTGAATTTAAATGTAATTATGATAATATATTTTGGTAAATTTTAAATGGGTTGATTATGTCTTAAAGTTGTTTATTTGCTTATGACTTACTAAGCTATGATAGCTTACTCTATGTCTTTATATTTACTCTGTTTTATAGATTTTGAATTCAACTTACGAGCTCGGGAATCGTCAGAGAAGCCTATCACACTATTGATTGTCTTCAGTATTTTATAAATTGCACTTGGAAATGTGGCATGTATAGGCTGGATTACGTTGGAAATAGTGAACTTGGGTTATCTAATCATGAGCCATACGAAAAATGGCTTATTATTTGGTTAATTGGATTTTATGTTTTGATCAAAATATGGTTCTGCTTGGTTGTGGTTTTTGGTGGTCAGGTTATGGTTTACAAATAGATAAAATAATGAAGATAATATAGGTGATGGAATGGTTAATTCGCTGTATATGATGCCAATGTAGGTGAGGAGTATAAACTACCTTTTGAATTCGGCAATGATGGACTTGTTATGTGATGAAGTATTTACTTAAATATTAATGTTAAATTTGATTGTATTTGCTATGTATTGACTGTATTATGTCATGAAAATTGGACTTTTGATATGATTAGTAAAGATCTATGTTTACATTCAGTCTAATTAGGATTGGACGATGAACCTATTTTTGTTTGTTAGTTCAAGTGCTATGTTCGGCTATTAATTATGAAGCATGACCTTATATTAAAGTAATTTGTTAATTAGTAAATAAGTGCTAGCTTACATTACATGCATAGACACATGTCGTGGTTATAGTGCTACGTGTCAACTAATCAAGATTCCTATATTACGTGTAGGATACATGGTTAATTGATGAGTGAACGTGGCATGAATAAATTGATTAAGTTAGGTAGGTGTAATTGCTCATACTCTGCCATAATATGATAGTTGGACTTTCATATACTTCACGTGCAAATATGATACTTGTACTACGTAGGTTACTTATATTTACATGCGATACATGCTCATGTTTAATATATTTGTTTTCGATATATGCATGTGTGTGATGTACTCATCAAAGTCTTTGATGGATATGAAAGTTTAATTCTTGATAAAATTCAGCCTGATGCCATAATCTTGGGTCAAGAATATTATTTCTATGTGGTTATATGAAACTTTGTAAAGTTCCTGTTCTGAGGAAATAAAAAAAAAATTAGGGCGAAACTATGGTTTAATTTTGTGTATAATTACATATGCGTAACTAGATTAAAGAATCGGAATAATCATAGAATAAACTAAAAAAAATGTTTGATTTGTTATTAAATGGCTTAACCCTAGGGACAGTGACCATGCCTAGATGGGTTTTGTTTGCATTGACAGTGTAGGTCTTCTTGGTAATGGACATTATATGCATCTATTTTATTTTTTATTTTAAAAATGTTTACTTGTAGCATGAGATAATTTATAAAAGTTTACTCAAATTTATGAGTATGAGATTGTACAACAGTTAGTGTCGTCCAGTAATGTTTCTCAACCCCACTCCGGCAACGGATACGGGTTTGGGTGTTATACAGCGTGAGCAACAAAATAGCATCCGTTGGTGCGCGGGGTAGCTCAAACCCAAGACTCTAAGTGCACACCACATGCTACCTTTCACCCTATAAGCGTGCCTTCCATGCCTTGCAACGCATACAATAATTTAAAAGGCTGCCGCCCCCAACACCAAGATCCCTTTAAGCCCCAAAATGAAAAATTTTCCCTAGGCTTAGGCTTGAACCTTGGCCTTCCCAGGCCCCCCAAACATGCCCAAACACGTTAGCCACAATGACAAACACGCAATTATGTAATTCCATGCACCAATAAAACTCAAAACTTTAGGGCACTATAGCTCTAGCCCCTAAAAGAAATTTCGGCCTCAAAATTTACCTGATTAGAAAAGGTGAGGGTATTGCCGTCGCATCGCCTCCTCAGGTTCCCACGTGGCTTCCTCTAAACTGTGATTTTACCAAAGTGCCTTAACCAGTGGAATTGACTTCTTTCTCAGAACTTTTACATCATAGTCTAAAATTTGAATTGGCTCTTCCTCAAAGGTTAGATCATGTCTAACTTCAATCTCCTCAACTGGAACAATATGCAATGGATCCGAGTGGTATCGCCTTAGCGTAGAAAAATGGTAAACGTTATGGATTTTGTTCAACTCCAAAGGCAATTCCAACTGATAGGCAATTGGTCCAATACATTTCAGTACCCGATAAGGCCTAATAAACCTAAGGCTTAACTTACCCTTACGTCTAAACCTTAATATCTTCTTCCATGGAGAGACTTTGAGAAAGGCAAAGTCCCCCACCGAATATTCAATCTCACGACGCTTAAGGTCTATGTAAGACTTTTGTCTGTTAGAAGGTTCCTTCAACCGGTCTCAAATTAGTTTCACCTTATCTTCAGTATCAGATACCAATTATGGCCCTAGATCTCGCCTCTCACCCAGTTCAGTCCAACACGTCGAAGTACGACACCTACGACTATACAACGCCTCATACGGTGCCATCTGAATGCTGGAATGATAACTGTTGTTGTATGTAAACTCTGCCAATGGTAAATAATCTTCCCAACTACCTTGGAAATCAATAATACAACCCCTCAGCATGTCTTCCAATACCTGAATTACCCGTTCTAACTACCCATCCATCTGAGGGTGAAATGTGGTACTGAAATCTAACCTCGTACCCAGTGCTTCATGTAACTTCTTCCAGAAACTAGATGTAAAACATAGATCTCTGTCAGATATGATGGACACTGCCACCCTATGTAGCTTCACAATCTCTGCCACATACAACTTAGCCAATTTCTATAGTGAGTAGTCCGTTCTATTCGGTATAAAATAAGTGGATTTAGTCAAGCGATCCACTATAACCCATACCGAATCTTTCTTAGTAGGCGTTAAGGGCAGCCCACTAACAAAGTCCATGGTGACCCTTTCCATTTTTGAAGAGAAATCTTTATTGGTTGTAACAACCCTAAAGGCAGTTGATGCTTAGCTTTAACTTGCTAGCATGTTAGGCATTTCCCTACAAATTCAGTAACTTCACGCTTAAGCCCCAGCGACCAATACAATTCATGCAAGTCTCGGTACGTCTTGTTCCTTCCAGGATGCATAACGTACGGGCTACTATGGGCCTCCTGCAATAAAGATCAACTCTGTTTAGAGTCCTTTGGGATACAAATCCTACCACGAAAACATAACATCCCTTCCTTATTCAGCCCAAAATTAGAATTCTTCCCATTTCCAACCTATCAAAAACGAGGAATCAATGTCTCATCCACTAATTGCTTACCTTTAATCCTTTTCAATCCACACTGGTTTAACTTGCAGTTTAGCCAACAACCCACCATCATCGAGCAAACTTAAACATGCAAACATTTCCCTTAAATTAGACATAGCCCTATGACTCAGTGTGTTGGTTACCACATTAGCTTTGCCTAGATGATATTCAATTGAACAATCGTAATCCTTTAATAACTCTATCCACCTTCACTGTCTCAAATTGAGCTCCTTCGGAGTGAGAAGGTATTTGAAGCTCTTGTGATTCATTTAAATGGTACACATTGCACCATATAAGTAGTGCCTCTAAATTTTAAGCACGAACACCACTGCTGCCAACTCCAAATTATGTGTGGGGTAGTTCGCCTCATGAGTTTTGAGTTGGTGAGATGCATACGCAACCACCTTCCCCTCTTGCATCAACACACAACCCAACCCAACATGTGATGCATCACTAAAGACACTAAAGTCCTTCCTAGAATCTGGCTGTATTAAAACAGGGGCTCCAGTTAGAACTTTCTTTAACTTCTCAAAACATTCCTGTTGCTTCTTAGTCCACATAAACGGCACTCCCTTATGCAATAGTTTGGTTAAAGGTGCAGTAATCAAAGAAAACCCTTCCACAAAGCGTTTGTAATACCTTGTCAAACCCAGAAAACTCCATATCTCAGATACACTTTTAGGTTACTTCCAGTTCAAAACAGCCTCGATTTTCCAGGGATCAACCCTAATCCCTTCAGCAGACACAACGTGACCCAAACATGTCACGTCTCACAACCAAAATTCACACTTACTGAATTTGGCATATAACTGCTTCTCCCTCAGTACTTATAGCACTACTCACAAATGCGCTTCATGCTCCTCTTCAGTCCTCGAATATACCAGGATGTCATCTATGAAAACCACCACGAATCGATCCAGATAGGGTTGAAAGACACGGTTCATTAAGTCCATAAAAGTAGTTGGCGCATTTGTTAGCCCAAACGGCATAACTAGAAACTCATAATGCCCATATAGCGTTCTAAATGTTGTTTTGTACACATCCGCCTCCTTCACCCTCAATTAATGATAACCAGAACGAAGATCTATTATGGAAAAGACTGCAGCTCCTCAAAGTTGGTCAAATAGATCATCAATCCTTGGAAGGGGGTACTTATTTTTTATGGTTAATTTATTCAACTGCCGGTAATCTATACACATGCGCATAGTTCCATCCTTATTCTTTATGAATAAGACCGGTGCTCCCCATGGCGACACACTAGGTCGTATAAATCCCCTATCCAACAGTTCTGAATTTGAGCTTTGAGCTCGACAAGCTCCTTCGGTGCCATCCTATGAGGGGCAATGGACACCGGAGCTGTACCAGGCAATAGCTCGATCCCGAATTCAACTTCGCGGTTCGGTGGTAATCCCCATAGTTCATCAAGGAATACATCAGGAAAATCTTTAACTACTCTTAAGTCCTTGACAGAAAGGCCCTTGGATTTCGAATCACTGACATATGCTAAATATGCTTCGCACTCTTTGTGCACCAGTTTCTCATCTCGCAAGGCAGAAATCACGTTGGACAAATAATCATGGCATTCCCTAATAACCACTATCTCACCACCTTTAGAAGTCTTTAATACCACCCGCTTAGTAGCACAATCTAAAGTCGCCTGATGCTTTGCTAGCCAGTCCATTCCTAGAATTAAGTAGAACTCAGTAAAGGGGAGTTCCATTAAGTCTACTAGAAAAGTTTATCCCTGAACCTCTAAAGGCACTTCCTTGAATAGCTTATTCACCCTAACTGTCTATCCTAGAGAACTCAGTACAGTAATCTCCCTAGCAGTAATTTCACACATTACACCCAAAGTCTTGGATACAATACATGTGATATAAGTGTGCGTGGACCCAATATCAATTAATGTAGTGTAAGGCAAACCATAAATTAGAAACGTACCAGTTATCACGTTGGGGGCGTCTCTGTCCTCACGATGGTGCGCAACATAGACTAACACTGGTTGTCTCGCCTCTGTAGTACCAATACCTCTGCCAAGTGCTCTATGACCACAGCCCGTGCCATTATCACTTCTAGCCTGCCCAGGGCCTCTAGGCGACTGTTGACCACCCCTCGTGGCTGTATATTACCCATATCAGTTGCGTGAATCTATTTTGGCCTACATGGACAATCCTTGATAAGGTGTCCCATCGAACCATATCTCAGACAGGCTCCAATTCTCTTCCAACAGTCCTCATAGTTGCTTTTCCGACAATCAGCACACACTTGCGATCCAGTAGCAGCAGTAGGGGGCCCAGTTCTAGCTGGCCCATCATACCTGATCCTTTTCACCGGCCTTTGAGCAGTGTTAGGGTGTTCTACACCCCTCTTACTTTTCCTTATTTCCTTATCGCAGTTCTGACGCTCTGTCCATTTAATTTCCTTAGCAATTTTAGCTTTATCGACCAGTACTGTAAAGTTTCGCTCCCTCTGTGGAGCTATCAACAGTCAGAGACTATCCTTGAGACCGTCCTCAAACCAGACACATCGCTCATGTTCAGTAGCTACTATTCCACGGGCATACATGCTGAGTCGTAAGAATTCCGCCTCATACTCAAATATCGATTTATCTCCCCGCACCAGGTTCAGAAATTATTTTCAACGAGCATCCACATAGCCAGTGCCCACATACTTCCATTAGAACCCAGACTTGAAGAACTCCCAGGTCAACTGATTAGGCTACGCTCCTTCCTTCACAGTGAGCCACCATTGGTAAGCTTTGTCTCGCAGCAGAGATAGTGCACCTTTTAACTTCTGCTCTGGGGTACAGTCGAGATTGTCCATAATTCATTTTGTGGCCTCCAGCCAATATTCGGCCATATTAAGGGCTACCCCAGCAATGCCACTAAAAACCTCTGCCCCGTTTGACCACAGTCGCTCAGTAACTGACCCACATCTTGCAACTCCATTATTGGGCCCAGTGACCCTTTCCAGTATCTGTAGCATAGCCTGGGACAGTGCGTCATCCCCAGCTGCTCGATCATGTGATCCAGTTTTAATAAAGGGTGAAGCTACTGCTTTCGTAGCCTCATCATTTGGTACATGGCCCGATGCTGAGGACCTTGCCCTAGCACTTGCATGACCTCTACCACGACCTCTGCCTCCTCTGGCGCTCATGTCGATTCGCGTATTATCTGATTTAAAAGTTTTATGAATTAGCTTACAGTTTTAATAATTATTAGCAATGTCTTATAGAAGCAGAAGTTTAAAGTTTGTTTTTGCAGATCTAGATCACACTACAGTTTTCAGTCTTCCCTATCTAAAGTGTCATAGCATACTCTGATGTCTATAACAATCTCAATACTCAGTATCTGAACAGATAACATTAATTAGTACACTTATAGATTCGACGCTGGAGACTTAATGACCACACTTCCAGTAGTAAAATTCAAAATTTTCCCCAAACCCTTTAAAAACAATTTATAGAATATTAAATTTCAAAATATCACTATCCTTTGAAACATTTTACGAAAATTCAAAATTTTCAAAATCTCATTCCATAGCCTAGTTTTGCAACCTGACTCTGATACCACTAAATGTAACACCCCAAACCCAGCCCAGGCGTTATGGCCATATCTGATAGTGTCACATAGAAGCGTTTTGAAAACATGAACTTATTCAGTCTGGATTTAAAACCTTTTTAGTTTAGGTTTTTAATTCGTCTATCTCAGTTAAATCAGTTATAAAAGTAGTTTACTTTAAAAAAGTTGTTTATTGCGAAAGCTTTGCTTCAATTCCTGTTGTAACGAATTCGTGGTTTTTTAAAAAACAACTATCCTTTGTTAAAATTGTGCCCTAGATCTAACAGATTTTAATTGAAATAGGTAACCCAATATCTTAGTTTAACGATTAATAGCGGCCTTATTACAACCCCAAAACAAAATAAAAGAATAATTAAAGTAAATTTAAATACAAAATCAATAAAGAAGCGAAGTGTGGCCCTCTCTAACACCCTCGCAGCACTGAACCGTCTATGCCTCAGGATTACCTATACAGTAAAATAAATGGGTGAGTTTGCGAAAACTCAGTGTGTATTCCTGTGCATAACAATGTTATAGAATCAATCTAGGCCCAAGCCCATTACAGAACAGTAAACATGCATATAAAATCCTACCTAACCATCCTCTACACACCAGCTTCGTCGAACCCATCACTCCACATGGGGATAAAATCAACCCACCCAACCCTACACTCCATAGTGTAGTACTAATGCAACACTATCGATAACAATGTAGCAATGCTGCCAGAATATTAGGCTATAAGCCAACAGAATAAAGTAGCAAAGCTGCCAGAACAGTACGCTTCCTCCGAACATATGCCCCATCCCCCATGCAATGCAGCATACTAAGTGACATGCTAACATGATACAAATAATACACACTGAGCTTTTCATGACATACATAATTAATCAGAAAGCATACAGAGTCAAATAAGTCGTTTTACCCCTGAAGGGTGTTTTGGTCATTTTGCCCCTTAGGGGCATTTTCGTTATTTATCAATGTGGGCCTAAGTATGTGACGGCCCTGCAATAAACCCATGGTCACTTAGCGACACATGCAATCAAATAGTCCAGATACTCAATTATGACCTAGGGCCCATCTAGCCGTCCACGGCCTACTAGGCCCGTTCGAGCCATTTCGGCCCATCTCACGAAATTGCTCCTGAGGGCTATTTTTCATTGTAAGGCTACAATCTATGGCCTCAATCGATCACATGCACATTCACACGCCCATGTGGCCAACATCTGATGCGTCGAATTTTCAGCATTTGCTGTTTTGGCATTTCACCTTTATATCCAAATAGTGCGATAAACACACCTGGTTTGCATACGAAAGATCGACTCATGACACCACACCTATAATCCAATCATAGCATTCGGTTAGTTAACTAACCAAAACAAACCTTACACGTGACTAATTACCAAATCTCATAATCGGCATTATTACCTCTTCAACTTGAATGCAAAAATTGCCTAACTCCCTAAGATCGATAATTCCCACCAAACCTTGCCTTTGATCAAACACTTGAATCACAATTTCCAATCTTTTAAAACCAATATGGTCAACTTAATGTCTTAGAGAGACTACTATTACCCCTTAAGACAAACCCCTCATTCGGCCTTTACCTAAAAGGGAAAATAATAACTAAATAATTACCTTACCACCACTTAAAGAAGGTCAATTGCTAAAGAGCACCGAAATTTTTTTACCCTCAATCCACAACCCAGATGGTTTGACTTGAGAGAACAAGAAGAGATTGTAACAGGCTCGGCTTAGAGAAAGAGAAACAGAAGGTTCGGTCCCTACAACCTAGAGCCGAATAAGATTAAGCAATAGGAAAAGAAGCAGCTTTTGCAAAGAAAAGATGAATAGGAGAAAAATAAATGGAAAGATGAATCGATGAAGGGAAGGATCAAGATAATCGGTTAAAGAAGATATGTTTAAGGAAAAAAAGAAGGACTAAATATGCTATGTTAGAGGGGTCGGTCAAGAAGAAGGAGAAGGAGTAAGAGGGTTTCGACTTTTGTAACTAGAAGATGAGAGAAGAGTAGTGAGAGAAGAGAAACGGTTTAGACTGAAAGAGAGAAGAAAAATAAATGCACGAGAAGTCGTTTTGGGTTTTTAGATGCAAAATCAGCAATATGAAGTGCAGAAAATAAAAGTGCAAAGAGAAGGAGGAGAGAAAAGAACACAAAGATACCCGAAAATGCACACAAGAATTCAGCTTCTACCTATCTCAACACATCAAACTGATTTCCCCTAGCAACAACATTTAATTTTGGCACCACAACTTCTACTCTCATCACCTCCTTGATTTTCTCCTTGATTTTAGCCTCTGCACAAGTTTGAAACACATTCAAACTTTTTCAAATTACTCTCTCCCCTTAAAAACTCCATGATCGATTCAATGCTCATCCAATAAGAGTTTCAGTCAACCTCTAATTTCCCCCAACATGAGCAGTAAAATAACACCCGTTGGCGCGTAGGGTAGCTCAAACCCAAGACTCTAAGCGTACACCACAAGCTACCTTCCACCCTACCAGCGTGCCTTCCATGCCTTGCAACGCCCATAATAATTTAAAAGGCTACTGCCCCCAATGCCAACATCCCTTTAAGCCCCAAAATGAAAAATTTTCCCTAGGTTTAGGCTCGAATTTTCAGGCCCCCCAAACATGCCCAAACACGCTATCCACAATGACAAACACGCAATTATGCAATTTCATACAACAATAAAACTCAAAACTTTAGGGTGCTACACGTTTATCGAGCTCCTGCATTCGTTATGGACTCACCACAGCTCATGAGCTTACACGTTCAGCCTACGGGCTTATCGTTCAGCCTTCGGGATTACATGTTAAACCTACGATGTGACAGCCCTATTTTGACCCTAGTCGGGAAGCGGTTTCGGGACTGCTAAACCAAGTCAAAGAAATTTTTTTAATATAATATTTTATGTCCAAAATATGTGAACATGCATGTGTGATTTTCGAATGCTATGATTTTTGTCAAAGTGAGTGTGTTCTAAACTTAAAGGACTTATGTGAAAAGAATTGAATATATGTGTGGCTAAATTTAAGAGAGTAATTACATAATGTTGCCAAATACATGGATTTGCATGTCAAATTTCCCTTTTTGGGGTGAGTGGCCGGCCATGATGTGATAATGAGCACTAAGTATGAATTTTCTTTAATAATTTTATTTAGTAATGACTAAATAATGGAAAAAAAAGAAAAAAAATTATTATTTTGTTCATCCTTTCTTCTTTCTAGCCGAAACTTAGTGAAAGAGTGGGGAAAATATCCCTAAGGCATTTGGCACTTTCTCTTAACAATTAAGGTATGTTTTGGATGTTGTTTGGAGTAATTTTGTGATATTAGATTTATTTTTAAGTTCTTACCATTACCCATATGAAAATTTAGAGTTTGGTGATGGTCTATGCATTTGGCTATGTTAATAAATTTTGAAATGTTGGATGTTTTCATACTTTGAGTTGTAATGGATGTTGTTGAAGTTTAAGTTGATGAATTGGGCATAGGGATGTTATTTGATATTGGGAAAATCGATCAACATGAGTTATGAGGACATTGCCGAACGTAAATTTTGGTATTGTTATATGTTTAAATCTTTATTGTGATGACTAAATTGGATTGCATGTTTTCCTTCTAAATTTGTGAAAATTTGCTAGTAGGTAAGTTTTTAACGTAAGTCAATTGTAAATTCTAAGTTGTGTATAAACTATGCATTCGGCCATAGTGAAAAAAAAATTTGCTTAGGGGTGATGTGGATATGCTTCGGTTAAGAAAGGGAGTTTAGTAGATGCTTGAGCTAAATTATATGTGTTTTTATGTGGATTTAATGATAGTTTAGAAATAGCTAATGTGTGAGTAACTTTTACTCATGAATTGCCGAATTTGAAATTTTGGAATTTGCTAAGAAATTTAATGTGTTTCTTATTGAATTTTTATAAATTTGCTAGAAGGGAAATTAAGGATGAAATGAGTTGGTTATTTGTTATTTGTGTGACTGATTTAGCTAGTGGGACATTCGGCTATGTCCATTGGAATAAATGAATTTGGTTTGGATGGTTAGCTGGTGAGATATAGTGCTAATTAAATTGCGAGTTCTTAAAACGAATTTGTTAATGTGCATTATGTGCTTGTATACGTTTTCAACTAGGGACATTTGACATGAAATTTATATGACCTTGAATGTTGAATGGCTGAGTGAACTATGAGTCATACTTAGATGATTATTAATGCATGTGAGTGTGTGTGTTGTTAATGGAGAACAGCATTCGGTATTATGGAATTAAGGTTTGAAAATGAATGCTTGTTGAGTTTTGATAATATTTGGCCATAAGCAATCTTACATGGGATTTTAATGAGTTAAAATTTGTTCTAATTAAGCTCAAGAGCATAGAGGGGCAACAGCAGATAAGGGGAAAGCTAAAGTCATGGAATAGCCAACCCAAAAATTTTCCAGAAAAATACCAGGTAAGTTTTAAGTAGTGAAACCTAGCATAAGAGTTGATTAAACATGATATACATATTTATATATATATGTGGTTGACAAGTTGAGGCATGTTGATTTTGGCTGATGCAAAGTAAGTAGTAAATATGGCAAATAGCCGAAAGTTCATTAGAAATAAAAGCTATGATAATCGATTTGATATGTGATCTATGTATGTGCTTATAGACCGAATATTAAATGAAAACGTTATGTTATGTGCTAATATTTTAATGAGGCAAGTGAATTTCAATTGTGATAGATGTTGTGAAATGTAAACTTGATGGATACAAATGCATAAAGTTTCAATGAGCTAAACCCGGGCTAAGTCACGAAGGGCATTTGTGCCAGTGTTGTATCCGGGCTAAGTCCCGAAGGGCATCTGTGCCAGTGTTGTATCCGGGCTAAGTCCCGAAGGGCATTTGTGACAGTGTTGTATCCGGGCTAAGTCCTGAAGGGCCCTTGTGCCGGTGTTATTTTCGGGTTAAAAATGCTGCAGGCATTCGTACGAGAATTTCACGATTTATGTTGTAATAATCCCAACAAATGTGTACTATCTTAAGTTAGTCAGGTACGCACCTCATACTCATGGTGAATTTGATTCGTATTAGATTGTGAATGTACACTTGGATAATGATGCGCTGGCCATTGTACGAGATTGCATGTAAGTCTATGACCTACTTATAATATATGAATTCCGATTCAAATGGTAATAGGATGAGATTGGCTTTGAGCATGTGAGCATATGTGGCTAAAGTGTGAAGTAACATGCATATGTGAAAATGTGTTTATGTAATAATTTAGCCAAGTAATTGTATTGAATGTATTCAGCCAAATGATGAAGCTTGTGGATAAAAAGAACTACCTATGTGATATGAGTTTTGTGTGTAAGGAAATTTGAAGTGATATGAAATGGATAATGGTAATGTAATTAGTCATAGTTACATTCGGCCAAAGGGGAGATGTCAAGCTTTAAAATTTTTATGCTTTGAATTTAAACGACTTTATTTCTTAAAACTTACTAAGCACAGAAGTGCTTATTCTGTTGCTCTTAATTCTCTGTTTTACAGGTCTCGTTCGTTACCTACGGCATCAGGAATCACAAGATCGAAGTGGTCTACACTATCAAAGCTCTTTTAGTACTTGGTAGCTAAACTTTGAAAATGGCATGTATAAGTTTGACTTTTGATGGGATTAAGTATAGTTTTAATAATGTATATAAGTATAGCCATGCGAACATAGCTTGCTAAGTTGCCTTTCTTTTTGAATATGGATTTTAAGCTTGAGCACGTTGGTTGTGAATGAATGTGAAGGCTTGTGCATTCAGTTGCTAATATTTGAAGTAGTGTGCATTTTGAGATTTATGTTTGAAGTTCATGTATGGGCTGAATGTGAACAAGTTGATTAAATGTGAATAGTCTAGTAAGAGTGTTTGTACATTCGGCAAGTGCTTGTAAATTGAATAGTGCATGTCAGAAATTACTAATTTGTTCTTGGTAAGATGGATAGGTAAGCATGAGTAGTACTGAATGAATTATAGGATGCATAACTCATTTTGATTCAAGAGAGAGTCATTCACACTTAGTAGATGACATACGGTAATACCTAATTTAATGATAGACATGAATGTATGAAATGCTACTTTTAAAATTGGGCTATGAATTTCAAATAGAGTATAGAGAGCTGGGTATAAGATGTATTGATGCATGATTGAAAAGTGCTTGAAATGTTTTGTGATTAAGTACTTATTGGTTGACATGCTTTTGTGTACATGCTCATTCGGCCTAGTAAATGAATTGATGCAATTGGTTAAGCTTTGGTATTATTACCATATAAATAGTATTGGTTAATAGGTAAGTCAAATGAATTCAAATTATATTAGACATGCATACTCCTAGATTCGGTCTTATGAATGTCGAAATCACATCAAGTTGATAAATGAATACACTTATGTTAATACCCTTCATTCTTCTAAACTATTACTACTCACAAATTATTTCCTAAAACCAAATTTATACGATTAGAGTTTATTCAAATCTCGTGTTTGCTTGGTAATGACTCCTAACCCTCCGGTGACAGATTTGGGTTAAAGGTGTTACATAATTGGTATCAGAGCTACAGTTTAGTCGATTCTTGGACTAACGTAACGCGTGTGAGTTAGCTATACATGCCATTTAGTGTCAATGCGATAGTGTGATGACTTCTGACATCTGAAATGTGATTTCTTTTGTTTAGAAATGGATCCCGAACCTGATCGAGCTGTAGCAGACGATGTTGAGAGTGTAGCGCCTGCTCCCGTGTAAGGGACAGCGTCGAATGACTCCCAACCGAATATTAGTCATCAAGACGATGACACAAGACAAGCCTTTTATGCAATGATGAGTGATTGTTTCACTCAATTTCTTAGAACAAATCCGGCTGTTCCACAACCCCCACCCCCGAATACTCTGCTCCCAACTTATGTGGCCCCTCTTGTGACAGATCTGGTGAGATCGAGTAGGCCCCCGGTCGACAAAATTAAAAAATACGAGGCTGAAGAGTTTCGGGCTACACCTAGTGATGATGCTGAACGGGCTGAGTTTTGGCTCGATAATACAATCCGAGTGTTCGACGAACTGTCATGTACGCCCGAGGAGTGTCTAAAATGTGCGATATCCTTGTTACGCGACTCTGCCTACTATTGGTGGAACACTTTGGTTTCTGTTGTCCCGAGAGAGTGGGTCACCTGGGAGTTTTTCCAAACGAAATTTCGCAAGAAGTATATCAGTCAGAGATTTGTTGATCAGAAATGGAAGGAATTCCTTGAGCTTAAACAAGGCCGGATGTTAGTAACTGAGTATGAGAGAGAATTCGTAGGACTCAGCCGATATGCTCGTGAGTGTGTATCATCCGAGGCCATCATGTGTAAACGTTTTGAGGACAGATTAAATGAAGATATCAGATTGTTGGTGGGAATCCTAGAAATCAAAGAGTTCGTCGTACTAGTCGAGCGAGCTTGCAAGGTCGAAGAGCTCGGAAAGGAAAAGAGAAAGGCTGAAGATGGAGCTAGAGAGTTCCGTAAGAGATCTGCGAGAAAGTCTATTCAGCAAACGTCTAAGAAAATTAGAGATGATTCAGGCCGATCCAAGAATACTTCAGGTTTTTCTAGATGTGATCATCATCGATCCCCTGTGAGTTCGCGAACTACTTCAGTCACTAGTGTTGGCATTGAACGTCGGGACAGATCTGATTGTAAATATTATGGTAAATGGCACCCGGGGAGCTGTAGATTTCATGATCGCTCCTATTTCAGGTGTGGATTTGCTGATCACTTTATTAAGGATTGCCCGAAATTGAATGAACGCAATACTGATCCAAGTCAGAGACCTATTGGTACGGCAGCACGAGGCAGACCACCGAGGTGTGGGGGAAATACTAGCGGCAGTCAGAGAGGGACTAGAGACACCGCAGTCAGATCCGAGGCTCGTGCACCAGCCAGAGCGTACGCCATTCGTGCCCAAGAGGAGGCTTCTTCTCCGAATGTCATTACCGGTACTTTTACTCTCTTTAATACTGATGTTATCGCTCTAATTGATCCCGGTTCAACCCATCCGTATGTGTGCGAAACCTTAGCATCTAGTAAGACTCTTCCTATTGAGTCCACTGAGTTTGTGATTCGAGTGTCAAATCCTTTGGGTCGTTGTGTTCTGGTTGACAATGTGTGCAAGAAATGTCCCCTAATGATTCGAGATTTCTGCTTTCTGGCTGACTTGATGCTTTTACCCTTCGATGAATTTGATATTATTCTCGGAATGGATTGGTTGACTATGCACGATGCTATAGTGAATTGCAAGCAAAAGACTATCGATTTGCGATGTTCAAATAATGAAATAATTCGGATTGAATCCGCTGATTTAAACAGGTTACCTACCGTAATAACTTCCATGTCAGCTCAGAAATATGTGAAAAAGGGGTGTGAAGCGTATCTGGCTTATGTGTTAGACAGCAAAGTATCCGAACGAGAGCTTGAGACTATACCTGTAGTTAGTGAGTATCCGGATGTGTTTCCCGAGGAATTGCCGAGATTACCGCCTGTTAGAGAAGTTGAATTCGGTATAGAGTTGGTTCTGGGTACAAGCCCAATTTCGATTGCCCCGTACCATATGGCACCTACCAAGTTGAAAGAATTGAAATCTCAACTACAAGAGTTGACAGACAGAGGATTCGCACGACCGAGCTTCTCACCCTAGGGCGCACCAGTCTTGTTCATGAAGAAGAAAGACGAGACTATGAGAATGTGTATCGACTATAGACAGTTAAATAAGGCCACTATAAAGAATAAATATCCGTTGCCTCGAATCGACGACCTGTTTGATCAGTTGAAAGGAGCTTCAGTGTTGTCAAAGATTGATCTGCGATCTGGGTATTACCGGTTGAGAGTTAGAGATTTCGAAATGCCAAAGACCGCTTTCAGAACGAGGTACGGACACTATGAGTTCTTATTGATGCCGTTCGGGCTCACCAATGCCCCTGCGGTTTTCATGGACTTGATGAATTGGGTGTTTAGACAGTATTTGGATCGATTCGTAGAAGTGTTCATCGACGACATTTTGATTTATTCGCGCGATGAGATCGAGCATGCCAAGCACTTGAAACTTGTACTTCAGACTTTACGCGATAATCAATTGTACGTGAAATTTAGTAAATGCGAGTTCTGGTTGCGGGAGGTTAGCTTTTTGGGACATATAGTGTCTGATTCGGGTATTCGAGTCGACCTGAACAAGATTTCAGCCATTCTCGACTGGAAACCTCCTAGAAATGTTTCAGAAGTTCGGAGCTTCTTGGGACTTGCCGGTTACTACCGACGATTCGTAAAAGGCTTTTCGATGATCACGACACCTTTGACGAAATTGCTGCAAAAAGACGTCAAATTTGAGTGGTCTGAAAAGTGTTAGAAAAGTTTCGACCAGCTGAAAAAACTTTTGACGGAAGCCCAGTGTTAGTTCAGCCAGAATCTGGCAAGGAGTTCATAATTTATGGTGATTCATCTTTGAACGGCTTGGGCTGTGTTCCGATGCAAGAGGGTTGAGTTGTCACATATGCCTCGAGGTAGTTAAAGCCTCACGAGCGGAACTATCCAACTCATGATCTCAAATTAGCTGCTATTGTTTTCGCTCTGAAGATTTGGTGTAACTATCTGTTCGGTGAGAAATGCCACGTCTTTTCCGATCCTAAGAGTCTCAAATATTTGATGACTCAATGAGACTTAAATTTGAGACAAAGACGGTGGCTGGAATTGCTTAAAGACTATGAGCTTGTCATTGAATATCACCCGGGAAAAGCTAATGTAGTCGCGGATGCTCTTAGCCAAAAATCGTTATTTTCCTTGTGACCTATGAACGTACAATTAACGTTGTCGGCAGACGATGTGTTGATTGCCGAGTTAAAAGCAAGACCTGTGTTACTTCGACAAATTTGTGAAGCTCAGAAAATTGACGATGATTTGGTTGCTAAACGAGTTCAGTGTGATGCAAGTATGAATTCAGAGTTTCAAGTTGACGATAATGATTGTTTGAGGTTCAAGGATTGGGCGTGTATTCCGAGAAATTCAGAGCTTATTTCGACAACTTTGAAAGAGGCCCATATTAGCCGAATGTCGATTCACCCAGGCAGCACCAAAATGTATAACGACTTGAAACGAAAATATTGGTGGCACTGTATGAAACGGGATATCTCTAATTTCGTATCTAAGTGTCTGATATCTCAACAAGTAAAAGCGGAGCATCAGGTGCCTTCGGGATTACTTCAGCCGATTCTGATACCCGAATGGAAGTGGGATCGAGTTATGATGGACTTTGTGTCTGGGTTGCCACTAACGCCGAGCAAGAAAGATTCTATTTAGGTTATTGTTGATAGATTAACGAAGTCAGCTCATTTCCTCCCGGTTCGTACAGACTTTTCACTTGATAAGTTAGCGGAATTGTACGTCTCTCAGATTGTACGATTGCACGGAGTGCCGACTTCTATTGTTTCAGACCGAGATCCTCGATTTACTTCACGATTCTAGAAGAAATTGCACGAGGCATTGGGTACTAAGCTCCATTTTAGCACCGCCTTTCATCCTCAGATCGACGGTCAGTCTGAAAGAACGATTCAAATACTTGAGGATATGTTGAGATGTTGTATTCTCGAGTTTAGTAGCTCGTGGGAGAAATTCATACCATTGATCGAATTTGCCTACAATAATAGCTTTCAAACGAGTATCAAGATGGCGCCTTATGAGGCCTTATACAGTCGCAAATGCCGTACACCTTTGTTTTGGACCGAGCTCAGTGAGAATAAGCTATACGGGGTTGATCTAATTAAAGAAGCCGAACAGAAAGTGGAAATAATTTGTACTAGTCTGAAACCAACAGCGGATCGTCAGAAATCATATGCGAATTTGAAGCGTAAAGATATAGAGTTTCATATCGGTGAAAAAGTCTTTCTGAAAGTCTCACCGTGGAAAAAGATACTTCGATTCGGTCGTAAAGGGAAGTTGAACCCGAGATTCATCAGACCGTATGAAATTTTAGAACGTATTGGGCCGGTTGCTTATAGACTAATTTTGCCCCCTGAACTTGAAAAGATCCACAACGTTTTTCATGTTTCTATGCTCCATCGTTATAGATTCGATCCCTCTCATGTGATTTGTCTGTCCGAAATTGAAATTCAATCTGATTTGAGTTATGAAGAAGAACTGATTCGTATTTTAGCTCGCAAAGTGAAAGAGTTGCGAAACAAAAAGGTTCCATTGGTAAAAGTGTTGCGGCTCAAGCACGGGATTGAAGAAGCAACTTGGGAACCCGAGAACTCTATGAAAGAACGATACACAAACTTATTTACCGGTAAGATTTTCGAGGACGAAAATCCCTAAAGGGGGGAGAGTTGTGACAACCCTATTTTGACCCTAGTCGGGAAGCAGTTTCGGGACTGCTAAATCGAGTCAAAGAAATTTTTTTAATATAATATTTTATGTCCAAAATATGTGAACATGCATGTGTGATTTTCGAATGCTATGATTTTTGTCAAATTGAATGTGTTCTAAACTTAAAGGACTTATGTGAGAAGAATTGAATATATGTGTGGCTAAATTCAAGAGAGTAATTACATAATGTTGCCAAATACATGGATTTGCATGTCAAATTTCCCTTTTTAGGGTGAGTAGCCGACCATGATGTGATAATGAGCACTAAGTATGAATTTTCTTTAATAATTTTATTTAGAAATGACTAAATAATGGAAAAAAAGAAAAAAATTATTATTTTGTTCATCCTTTCTTCTTCCTAGCCGAAACTTGGTAAAAGAGTGGGGAAAATATCCCTAAGGCATTCAGAACTTTCTCTTAATAATTAAGGTATGTTTTGGATGTTGTTTGGAGTAATTTTGTGATATTAGACTTATTTTTAAGTTCTTACCATTACCCATATGAAAATTTAGAGTTTGGTGATGGTCGATGCATTCGGCTATGTGAATGAATTTTGAAATGTTGGATGTTTTCATACTTTGAGTTGTAATGGATGTTGTTGAAGTTTAAGTTGATGAATTGGGCATAGGGATGTTATTTGATATTGGGGAAATCGGCCAACATGAGTTATGAGGACATTGCCGAATGTAAATTTTGGTATTGTTATATGTTTAAATCTTTATTGTGATGACTAAATTGGATTGCATGTTTTCCTTCTAAATTTGTGAAAATTTGCTAGTAGGTAAGTTTTTAACATAAGTCAATTGTAAATTCTAAGTTGTGTATAAACTATGCATTCGGCCATAGTGAAAAAAAAAATTTTGCTTAGGGGTGATGTGGATATGCTTCGGTTAAGAAAGGGAGTTTAGTAGATGCTTGAGCTAAATTATATGTGTTTTCATGTGGATTTAATGATAGTTTAGAAATAGCTAATGTGTGAGTAACTTTTACTCATGAATTGCCAAATTTGAAATTTTGGAATTTGCTAAGAAATTTAATGTGTTTCTTATTGAATTTTTATAAATTTGCTATAAGGGAAATTAAGGATGAAATGAGTTGATTATTTGTTATTTGTGTGACTGATTTAGCTAGTGGGACATTCGGCTATGTCCATTGGAATAAATGAATTTGGTTTGGATGGTTAGTTGGTGAGATATAGTCCTAATTAAATTGGGAGTTGTTAAAACGAATTTGTTAATGTGCATTATGTGCTTGTATACGTTTTCAACTAGGGACATTTGACATGAAATTTATATGACCTTGAATGTTGAATGGCTGAGTGAACTATGAGTCATACTTAGATGATTATTAATGCATGTGAGTGTGTGTGTGATTAATGGAGAACGGCATTCGGTATTATGGAATTACGATTTTAAAATGAATGCTTGTTGAGTTTTGATAATATTTGGCCATAAGCAATCTTACATGGGATTTTAATGAGTTAAAGTTTGTTCTAATTAAGCTCAAGAGCATAGAGGGGCAAGCGGATAAGGGGAAAGCTAAAGTCACGGAATAGCCAACCCAAAAATTTTCCAGAAAAATACAAGGTAAGTTTTAAGTAGTGAAAGCTAGCATAAGAGTTGATTAAACATGATATACATATTTATATATATATATATATATACGTGGTTGACAAGTTGAGGCATGTTGATTTTGGCTGATGCAAAGTAAGTAGTAAATATGGCAAATAGTCGAAAGCTCCTTATAAATAAAAGCTATGATAATCGATTTGATATGTGATCTATGTATGTGCTTATAGAACGAATATTAAATGAAAACATTATGTTATGTGCTAATATGTGAATGAGGCAAGTGAATTTCAATTGTGATAGATGTTGTGAAATGTAAACTTGATGGATACAAATGCATAAAGTTTTAGTGAGCTAAACCCGGGCTAAGTCTCGAAGGGCATTTGTGCTGGTGTTGTATCCGGGCTAAGTCCCGAAGGGCATTTGTGCCAGTGTTGTATCCGGACTAAGTCCCGAAGGGCATTTGTGCCAGTGTTGTATTTGGGCTAAGTCCCAAAGGGCATTTGTGACAGTGTTGTATCTGGGCTAAGTCCTGAAGGGCCCTTGTGCCAGTGTTATTTTCGGGTTAAAAATCCCACAGGTATTCGTGCGTGAATTTCATGATTTATGTTGTAATAATCCCAACAAATGTGTACTACCTTAAGTTAGTCAGGTACGTACCTTATACTCATGGTGAATTTGATTCGTATTAGATTGTGAATGTACACTTGGATAGTGATGCTCTGGCTATTGTACGAGATTGCATGTAAGTCTATGACCTACTTATAATATATGAATTCCGATTCAAGTGGTAATAGGATGAGATTGGCTTTGAGCATATGAGCATATGTGGCTGAAGTGTGAAGTAACATGCATATGTGAAAATGTGTTTACGTAATAATTTAGCCAAGTAATTGTATTGAATGTATTCGGCCAAGTGATGAAGCTTGTGGATAAAAAGAACTACCTATGTGATATGAGTTTTGTGTGTAAGGAAATTTGAAATGATATGAAATGGATAATGGTAATGTAATTAGTCATAGTTACATTCGGCCAAAGGGGAGATGTCAAGCTTTAAAATTTTTATGCTTTGAATTTAAATGACTTTATTTCTTAAAACTTACTAAGCATAGAAGTGCTTATTCTGTTGCTCTTAATTCTCTATTTTATAGATCTCGTTCGTTAGCTACGGCATCGGGAATCACAAGATTGAAGTCGTCCACACTATCAAAGCTCTTTCGGTACTTGGTAGCTAAACTTTGAAAATGGCATGTATAGGTTTGACTTTTGATGGGAATTAAGTATAGTTTTAATAATGTATATAAGTATAGCCATGCGAAAATGGCTTGCTAAGTTGCCTTTCTTGTTGAATATGGATTTTAAGCTTGAGCACGTTGGTTGTGAATGAATGTGAAGGCTTGTGCATTTGGTTGGTAATATTTGAAGTAGTGTGCACTTTGAGATTTATGTTTGAAGTTCATGTATGGGCTGAATGTGAACAAGTTGATTAAATGTGAATAGTCTGGTAAGAGTGTTTGTACATTCGGCAAGTGCTTGTAAATTGAATGGTGCATGTTAGAAATTACTAATTTGTTCTTGGTAAGATGGATAGGTAAGCATGAGTAGTACCGAATGAATTATAGGATGCATAACTCATTTTGATACTAGAGAGAGTCATCGACACTTAGTAGATGACATACGGTAATACCTAATTTAATGATAGACATGAATATATGAAATGCTACTTTTAAAATTGGGCTATGAATTTCAAATAGAGTATAGAGAGCTGGGTATAAGATGTATTGATGCATGATTGAAAAGTGCTTGAAATGTTTTGTGATTAAGTACTTATTGGTTGACATGCTTTTGTGTACATGCTCATTCGGCCTAGTGAATGAATTGATGCAATTGGTTAAGCTTCGGTATTATTACCATATGAATAGTATTGGTTAATAGGCAAGTCAAATGAATTCAAATTATATTAGACAAGCATGCTCCTTGATTCGGTCTTATGAATGTCGAAATCAATCAAGTTGATAAATGAATACACTTATGTTAATACCTTTCATTCTTCTAAACTATTACTAGTCACAATTGTTTCGTTAAAACCGAATTTATACGATTAGAGTTTATTCAAATCTCGTGTTTGCTTGGTAATGACTCCTAACCCTCCGGCGACGGATACGGGTTAAGGATGTTACATACGGTATAATCGTTCAGCCTTCAAGCTTACCGTTATCAGTTTAGGAGGAGCATCCCGTACATGGCTCGAAAGAGTATACATGATGAACTGGCGGATTACCGATTATACCTATGTGTGTATCACCGGAGTATCCCTCGATATTTCTAAAGGTTCAACAGGCAATGTAACGAAATGAAAAATAAAGAATGCATGTTTTAAAGGTACAAGATTTACATGGTATATATGTTATACAAATTACTTGGATTACTTAAATTACAAGAATGAAATGTTACATAGTTTACATGAATTACATGGTACAAGTGTATAAATGCTATATGATGATTTGTTAAATGAAGTATATGATTTGAATGAATGAAAGGTTACATGGTATATAAGTATGTATATATGAATCTTAGAAATGAAAGATGATATGTGATAAGTTATAAGCATTGAAATATACATGAACATTATATGCTTGGTTTCATCCTTTGAAGGAATGAATATATGTTTGTTATATGACTATCATATGGTTGAATCATGTGAATAGGCAATATGAACATATGAGTTGGTTTTTCTTGCTTTAAAATACTTATTGATATTTTGGTAAGTTTGTTTCTATGTTATACGGGCTTACTAAGCTTTTAAGCTTACTCCGTTTATTTTTCTCGTGTTTTATAGATTTTAGAAGCTAGCTCGATTAGGACGAAGTCAGAGATTGCTATCGCACTATCCAAGCTAACTTTTGGTACTTTTGGAACTTTTGTACTGACGTAAATATGGCATGTATAGGCCAATTTATAGGTCAAATTGTATGTTTATCTAAGTTGATGTTTTTGGTATGAAATTTGGTACATTTCCAAGCTATGTGATATGGCTGGGTTTAGAAATGGTAAATTTGGCATAAAGGTTTCATATGATACACTCCTTTTGAGGTAAGTGGATGAATGATACAAGGCTTATATGATGTTTGAATGTGGTCATTTGATAGGTTTCAATTGTGATTGAAATGGTGAGTTGAAATAGGTATTAAATTGGATCATATTAGTACATGTTTGAATAATGCAAATTGGTATAAATGTATTTTGAATTGGCTGAATTGGTTGATTGTTTATGCCTATAAATATTATGCAATTGATGTTTTAGGTACTAGACCAAATTGGGTAAGAAATATGGCTTAGACCAAGCCTATTTTGTGCCACATAGCTAGAGCACATGGGTTAGACACACGGGCATGCCTTATACTAGTGGGCGCAAGTCAGTAACTTCTTAATTTTCACATGGCACGGACACACGGGCATGTCTGGTAGCCATGTGTATAAGTCAGTATGTATGCCCTATTTTCACATGGCCTAGACACATGGGTGTGTCTGGCAACCGTGTGAGGCACACAGCCTGGGCACACGGCCGTGTAACCCTAATCTGAAAATTTTCTTAAGTTTTCCTACAACTTTTGCATGATATCAAATTAGTCCCTATGATATGAATAGAGTTTTATAAGTCTGTATAAAGTATGATTTGTTTACGAATGCATGAAAGGCTATTGGATTATGATGTTATATGTTATATGATTGATGTTACATTATTCTGATCTGATTTACAAGTCCGATAATGTCCCTTACCTATTCCGGTGACAATTATGGGATAGGGGTGTTACAAAACTAGCCATTGGAATGGCTAGAATGGTATATTTTGGTATATAATTATAAGACCATATCATGATTAATATGTTTTGAAATGGTTAAGTAGTATATGAAATATGAATCAAGTGGTAAATGAATTTGAATTAGTATAAACGATACAAATTTTCCTAAGTACATAAATGAAAATTTGGTAAGCTCAATCATTTGAATATACATGTTAATATAACTTGCATTGTACTTGTATTAAGCTTGATATATATGATTTGAATTGGTTGGTATATGTTTCTAAGTGCTGGTGTAGGTTGTTAAAAAATTTTGGGTGAGAAATAAGCCTAGGAAATGGCCTTATTTTGTCCACATGGGTAGATACACGGGCATGTGTCTTGACCGTGTGTAACAAATGGCCTGGCATATGGGCATGTGGTTTGGCCGTGTGTCCCTTGCATCTTAAAATTTAGAAATAGAATGCTCAAAATTGAGCACACGGGCATGTGTCTCAGCTGTGTGAGATACACGGCCTAGAACACGGGCGTGTGTCTTGGCTGTGTGAAACCTGCATCTAATTTGTGAAAATTAAATTGTCCACACAGACGTGTTGTAACAGCTTGATTTATGGCCAAGTCGGAACAGTGGTTTCGAGACCATGAATCTAAAGTAGAAAAATTTATTGTGATAAAGTTTTAAGGCTTATAGTATGATTGAATGCATAAGTGAAAGTTCAGTTACGAAATTTTATCAATAGAGGTCCAATTTGACTATTAAGACTAAATTGCAAAAAGTGCAAAATATGTGTTCTAGAAGCATTGGGTGCTTAATTGAAATGAAATTGTAAATTAGAGGTCCTTATTTAGTAATTAGACCATTATATATCATGATGGACAAAAATGGACATGGAAGGAATAAAATTTTAAATAAAAGGCTTTAGGGGCATTTTAGTCATTTGGTTAATAAAAGAATAAAAAGGGAAAATAAAGTAAAAAATTTGTCCATCTTTCTCCTACCTTGGCCGAAAATCACAAGGAGACCATAGCTAGGGTTTCTTCAACTTTCAAGCTTGATAGTATGTGCATCCTAGCCCCGTTTTTAATGCCCTTTATGTTTTTGAAGTCGTTATCAATCGATTTACCTAATTCTACCATTATTTTGAAGTAGGGTTCATGTTTAAAAATTTACCCATGTGTGACATGCATGTATTTTGATGTCTAATGGTAGAAACTGAAAGTTTGGTGTTAGATAAACGACTTTTACTAAGTGATTTTCGATAAAAATGTCAAAAGGGACCTTTTTGCAAAAGTTGTAAAATATATAGTTGAAATGTGAAATAAAAGAAAAATGTGGTCTATTATAAGTATGAAAGAGGTTTGGCTAGGCTTAGGTTTTGAGAAAAATGAATACATTTCATTTTACGAGCCTAGGGACTAAAGTGTAAATAAGTGAAAAGTTAGGGGCAAAAATGTAAATTTACCTTAATATGATTTTTGGGCTGAATTGAATAGTGTGATAATTAAACGGGCTAAATTTGTTATTATAGATCAAGAAAGACGAGTTTCTGACCTAGATCGAGGAAAGGGCAAGATTGTGGACTAAATTGCAATATTAGCAATTTTTTATCCGAGGTAAGTTTATGTGTAAATAATACATCGTTATATTATGTTAAAATGTTAATTGTTGCTTGAATTTATGTAATTAACTACATGGATGAGTTGAATTTCATGAATGATATAGACGATAATTCAATAAGTGTGGAAGTTTAGTACGAGCCCTCAGAACATTATAGAATACAAGGCTCATAACGTTGAAGGTATCGGGATGTGTTCCCGTGTAAGACCATATTTGGGATATGGCATCAGTGTGGTAGTACGTGTAATACGATGTTTGGGACATGGCATCAATACGAGATTTCGTGTAAGACCATGTCCAGGACATGGCATCGATATGAGTTCTTGTGTAAGACCATAACCGGGCTATTAACATCAATATTGAATTGCATGTAAGACCATATCTAGGATAAGGCATTTTATGACTTATATATGATTCTCAAGTGTCCTTAGTGATTCTGAATGGTTCAACGGGCCTAGTCTAAATGAGAATGAAAGTACATGCTAAGTAAGTAATACAGGTACGTACAAAATCCATATGACTATTAGATGGAAGAATAACAATGAGTTAAAATGTGATGTTTGGTAATGCTCTTATGGTAAGGTGATGATATGTTAAGAAATGGCTATCAGAGTTTAGTAATGTTTATACCAATTTCCATTATGCATCTCGTATGATTAAGTCATAAATATAATGTTTATTATTTGCATATAAACTTACTAGGCTATATAGCTTACCCCTCTTTTCTTTCCATTGTTTTATAGTGTCACCAAGCTAGCTCGGGGATCACGAATCGTCAGAGTTCGCATCACACTATCAAGGCTTTATTTTGGGGTTTTTTGTAAATTTGATATTTTGAAAGTATGGCATGTATAGGGACTTGGTCACTTAGTATGCTCATACTGGTTAAGTGATTATTTTGTATAAGGCAAATTGAAATTGGCTACTGTTGATTATAAGTATAATCATATGGTAATGCATTGCTTAGATATGGCACTTGCATGATTTGAGTTGATAACTATGGATGTTTGGTTGCTTATGTATGCTGCAATTTGTCTCTTTGAATTGGTATAAGTGTTTATGAGTTTCAGTATGGCAATAGGCTTGGTAAATAGCCTATACATTGTCCACACGGATAGACACACGGGCGTGTGTTTAGACCGTGTGTGAACACGGTCAGCCCCATAGACGTGTGAATAGGTCGTGTGTCCCCTGCAACTTAATTTCGAGAAACAAATTACCCAGTATGGGGCACAGGAGCAAAGACACAAGCGTGTGTCTCAGCCGTGTGGATGGCACGGCCTGGAACATGAGCGTCTGCCTAAGGTGTGTGAAGTCTGCACCTTAAATGCGAAAATTAAATTTGCCACACGGCCTAGCACATGGGTGTGTGACTTGACCATGTGACCCTATTTTGCTGATGACATCATAAGCAGAGAGTTACACGGGCTAAGGGCACAGGCGTGTCCGGAGCCACACGGGCGTGTGTGGCCACACGGCCTACTCACATGAGCGTGTGACTCTCCAAAACATGAAATTTTTCTAAGTGTTCCAAGGTTTCCAGTTTAGTCCTGCACCACTCCCGATATATGTTTTGGGTCTCATAGGCCCGTATAAGGGATGATATATATTTGTATGAATGGTTTTGAATTGAATGAAAGTTTATAGCCCAGTTTTGTACGATTGGTTGTGTTTAAGTCTGGTAATGTCTCGTTCCTTGTCCTGACATTGGACTTGGGGGTAAGTATTGTTACATTTAGTGGTATCAGAACTATAATTTAGTTGATTGCGTGTGTATGAGTCTAGCTATACTTGCCATATATAAATTGTGATAGTGTGACGACTCTTGACAACTTAAATTGTGTTTTTATATAGTAAATGGATCTCGATCAAGCTGTAGTTGATGACGTAGAAAGTAATGCGTTGACTCCCGCAAAAGGGACCGCACCACCCGATAGTAGACATGTGACAACTAGTCAAGGAGGAGAGGCTAGGAAGTCTTCCTCCGCATGATGGATAGTGGTATACGGAGTTTATTCGGGTGAATCTGAATGCTTAACCCCCTCTTGCCCCTCCTATTCCTCAACCGATTCCTGTAGCCCCTCAAGGTGTGAAACAGTAAGACTGAGTAAGCCTTCGGTTAATAAAATTCGAAAGTACAGGGTCGAAGAAGTCAAGGCTAATGTAGATGATGTGTAACACCCCAAACCTGGCCTAGATGTTACGGCCAAGTCTGGTGTGTCACATCATTTACAACTAACCATGTTACCTAGTTACTAAGTTTAAGGTGAGCTTTGTAAAAACTGACATTTACGTTATAAGAGATATTCCTGGTTTAATTGGTGAACGTCATATCTACTACCAGTTATTAAAGATTCCTTATATAAAATTCAACTTGTTACTCGATTGAATCGCGTGACTGATTTTGAAAACGTTTGATTAATTTTTGAGAAAACTAGGGTAGCCCTAGTCTATTTGTTTACAACAAATTAAGTAAAGTATTAAAAACCCAAAATCAAAATATTTAAAGCGGCCTTATTACAAACCCAAATTTGAAATAAAACGATAAAGAAATTAATGAAATAATTAACTTAAAACCAGCAATGCAATCTTCGTGGCCACTCTGAATCCCTCCCAGCTCCAACTCCACCAATCTAAGTCTCACTTGCATAGATGGAGAGAGAAAGGGGTGAGTTTGGAAACTCGGTGTGCAAAAAAGCCCATCCAAAGCCCAAATCAACTCAAGCCCACTAGGCCTAAGCCCTAACCAGTCACAGTAATAACTGGGCCAAAGCCCTATCCTGATAACAGTAAACTGGACCTTAGCCCTTTTCAGATAACAGTTCGGCCCATAGGCCCATTTCAAAATAGATAAGAGATTATGCATGTATGCCCAAACCCGGCCTAAGTCCAACCGCTACACACCGCCCGTACCAACCATAAACACACATTATGGGGAAGCTACTCGACCCACCCAATCGCTACACACCACAGATGCAGCATCGCTGCTCAGATAAGGTGGCCAAGCCACTAACAGAAATACGAGGCAAGGCCTCTTTTAGAAAACAGAATAGGCAAGCCTTTTTCAGATATCAGTACAAGGCAAAGCCTCTTTCAGAAAACAGAAATCGTGGCGATGCCACTTGCACTTCCTCCATCAACAATCCCAAAACCCATGTAACAGATAATCATGATATGCCATATGGTAAACAGAAACAGTAAAACATGCATTTTAGTCAGATTTTGCCCTAGGGGTATAACGGTCATTTTGCACCTAGGGATAAAATAGTAATTTTCGCTCATAAGGGGTATTTCAATAATTATGCCAGTTTTCTAGGGTTTCATGCACATTTCAATCAGTAATAGTCTAACTTTTATCTCAGTAGTTAATTTAATCCATTTTAGCAGATTACCATCATTGGGCCCTAAAACCCCTAATGGGCCATACAGTGTCATTTTGCTATTAGCCCGTTTAGCCCAAATTTAGAGTCTAGCTTAACAGTCTTAACCTACAGAATATCAGAACACACTTATCGCTTACTTTTTCCCTACATGGGCCAGTAAGCCCATTGGGCCCAATTCCAGCCTATCGAGGCCCAAATTTACCGAAGTGCACGAGATGCGCACTTAACCATCTTACCACTTGCAATTTCAGATCCAGTGATTTCTAACCGACTTATGAGCATTCACACACTCACAAGCCCACGAAATGCTAGAATTTCAGCTTTTCGGCTTTTCGGCTTTTGCCGATTTCAACTACAAAAGTGTGTTCGATACACACCTGATTTGTGATGACTGTTAATGAGATCTCCCACGATATCCTACAATCGGCCACTAGACACATCAGATCCAAGATACAATGACAACCATCATAATTCCACTCACCATATTCGGCCATCAACACCTAAGGCCCTTGAGATCTTACCTTTGCCGAAACCAGTAACTAGATTTAGATCTAGTCATTCTACTTGTCCAAGCCTTCGATCAGTTGCCTCTAAAACACACTAACACCAAAAGAAATCATTTGTTAATAACCTTTAGAGCCCTAAGCCCCAATCTACAGCCTCCCTAAGACTCTAGGGATTTCGACTTTTTTAAATCCCGAAATAAAGATTAAAGTTGAGATGTCGAATACTTACCAACGGTTCTTTTAATCAAAACGATTCCCCTTTCGTTTCTACACATATCTGATGCAAATCTAGCCCCTTAACACTAGCAGAGATTGAATCTTAGAGATCTAAAGATTTGGCTACAAGTCCCTAAAATATGGTGTTTTCAACTTTTTAAGTGATGAAAGATAAGATGATTTGAGACTATGGTTGGTAAGGTGTTTTTCGGTAGAGCCTAAGGGTTTGGAGAGTAAGAAATTCAGCTACAAGTAAGGAAAAACAAAGAGGATTTGGCTATAGGCAAATCGGCATAGGAAATAAACCTTCCGGGATTTCGGCTTTTAGTGGCTGATGAGTTTGAGAAGAAAAGATTGACAACTTTAGTTTCTAAAGAAAAGAAAACGAGAGATGAGTGAGGAGGAAAGGTGGTTTCGGCTAGAGAAGAAAAGAAGAAGAAAATAATAGAAAAGAGGAGAAGAGAAGGGAAAATTCGGCACAAGGAGAGCGTACTTGCGTTTTCAACTTTTTGGCACACTAAAGAAAGGATAGAACAGAAGTGAAAAACTCTAAGTGGCTAACCCTAATTTGGCAAGACAAAAAAAGAAATTAAAATTAACCCTAATGACTACTCAAGCAAACAGCACACCCTTCACAAAGCCCTAGCCGAATTCTAACAAAGTTCTACACATGCCCGGCACATGCACAAAAATAAAAGTATCATCTACCTACCTTGTGACTTGAACTCTGGCCCTTAACCTCATTCGACATGCCACATTTTTAGGAGCTTAGTGACGCCACCTTGCCACCTTACCAAAGCCCTCTTTGTGTCTTAATTCGCTAACTTTTTCTTAAAGGCCCACTTAACCAAGTCCCTTTCACTTAAAAACCAAAATTGATATTTCTGTCGGGTTTTAACTTAGGCTTGGGCTTCCTAAAGACCCACTAACATACTCAAACACAATATCAATCACCAAAACACCAAAATTTCAAGTTTCCACCAAAATAAAAAAATCCCAAAAAATCCCAAAAATTAAGGCGTTACATGATATCCTGAGAGGGTAGAATTCTGGCTTGAAAATACCATTCTGGTATTTGATGAAATTTCATGCACATCTAAAGAGTGTTTGAAATGTGCTATATCACTACTGAAGGAAGCAACATATCATTGGTGGAAGACTTTAGTATCAGTAGTACCCAAAGAAAGGGTTACATGGGATTTCTTTCGAAAGAAATATATAAGTCAGCGATTTATTGATCAGAAACGTAAAGAGTTCTTGGAATTGAAACAAGGCCATATGACTGTATCTAAATATGAGCGGGAATTTGTCAGGCTCAGTAAGTATACTTGGGAGTGTGTTTCCTCCGAGGCTATTATGTGTAAAAGGTTTGAAGATAGGTTAAATGAGAATATTAAGCTGTTAGTTGGGATCTTAGAAATTAAAAAATTTGTCGTATTGGTTGAACAGGCTTGCAAAGCTGAAGAGTTAAGTAAAGAGAAAAGAAAGGCCGAGAATGAGGCTAGAGATGCAAGAAAAAGGTCGATGAGTAGGTCGTTTCCATCTCAATCAAAGAAATCTAGAGAAATGTATTCTTCTTCAAATGTATCAGCTGGACATTCACATAGAGACCACGGGAAGCTATACTCAGAATTTAAAGCTCAAGTTACCTCAATGGCTAATGTAAGAAATGCTAAGTCCACTGGACCTGAATGCCAGCATTGTGGTAAGTGACATCCCGATGAGTGCATGTAACACCCCAAACCTGGCCTAGAATTTAGGCCCGAATTTGGCGTGTCACATGGAAGTGTTTTTCGAAAACCATGATTCCATTGAAAACCTATATTATTTAAAACTTAAATAAAAACTTAGTTTGTGTTCGCTGAATTTCAAAACATGGTACATTGAAATGTTAATCACTTTTATAAACATTACGTTATTAATCTCATTGAAAATCTTTTATAATTGCGGAAGCTAATTTGAAGTAAAAAAGCTTAAACGTATGTTTTTGAAAACAGAAATTGGTTTGAAAACTCATCTACGTCTAACAGATATAAAATGTAATTAAATCCCAAACTTAAAACAAAATCCATAGAGGCCTTATTATAGAATTTAAAACCCAAAACGGGATTTAAAACATATATAAAGTCCAAACATAATGACAGCAGTTGTGTGGCCACCTTCGAGTCCCTCGCAGCACCGATCCTCCTATTATTGGCGATTACCTACACAGTTAATAAACGGGGTGAGTTTATGAAAACTCAGTGTGTAATCCCTTTACTAGAGTAACAGTTAGTATACAAAAGTGGAAACAGAAAAAGTTTGGGCCAGAGCCCTTTCGACGATAACAGTACAGTCCAGTTCAGAGCATACGTGGTTCCGAGCCCACTACAATATCATTTGGCTCACAGCCCACAACAAAATCAATTGGGCCTAGCCTAAACCGATAACAGAACAAATGGGCCTAAGCCCAATACAGTGACAGATCTCATAAATAGATATGCAACAGTGTGAGTATGCATCCCAACCCAATCCAACCAGCACACCACCCCTGTACCAACCAGCATACCTTTTGGGGATTAAATCGACCCACCCAGCCAACACACCAATAACGCAGCAAGGTTGCTAAAAACAAAAAACGTAGCGAAGCCACTAGAATTAGAATATGTGGCAAAGTCACTAGCACAGAACTTCCTCCCAATCAAGCCCAACCTCATGCAGAATGTCCTGTATGTCATGCTCAATCATCACACATGTATGCATAATGGCCATGCTCAGTATCAGTCATTTAAAAATATATTAAAAACATATCTATCATGCAACCACGGTCACGTCAGTTAAAACACTGCCATACGACCACAATCAAATTAGTCAAGTTCAAAGTCCAAGTCAATCACTTGCCCACAAGGGCAAAACAGTCATTTTACACTCTAGGGCCAAAATGGTCATTTTACCCTACAGGGGTATTTTGGTAATTTTACAAATCAAGGGCATTTTGGTAATTTTAAAAACTAGGGGTATTTTAGAAATCTTACACCTTGAGGTCATTTTGGTCATTTTACAAATTAAGGGTATTTTAGTAATTTTACAAATCGAGGGCATTTCGGTAATTTTATAAACTAGGGGTATTTCAGTAATTTTATAAACTAGGGGTATTTCAGTAATTTTACAAACTAGGGCTATTTCAGTAATTTTACAAACCAGGGTCTTAACGACCCCACCAAAAGTCCATTGTCGCCTCGAGTAATGATCGAAACCTAAACCGACATAACAGTGCAAATGAGCCTAAGGCCCACTATCCGGCCCAAGTGGGCCCACAAGCTCGTGTGGCCCAATTATCCCAAAAGTAGCCTCAACTATACGAACCACACACTCCAAACCAACAGAAGCCATATAACATACATTTTATCCGTGTAGGCCCACAAGCCTGTTGGTCCCACATGGCCCATTTTGGCCTAGCGAGGCCCACAATGGCCTAAGCCCACGAGAACACTCTTGGTAACCTCTACAGTCTGTCGTCCATGATTAGTGGGCCTAGTTTACCCCATGAGTGTTCGCATACTCACGAAATCGCAAATGCCCAAGCATCGGCATTTTGACTTTTCGACTTTTGCCAAAACACGGTAATTTAGGGTGTGAATACACACCTTTATCCAGCCATTCAACAGTAATAGAATTAGGTGTACGATTACACACCTGATTACAAATCGTGCGGTTAAAACACTTATACCAAACCTTGTGTGAACGAAGTCCTTAGATCTCCTAAAGCCACTGACTACAGCCAACTACCCTTCTTAGTCAAATATCTGTAATAGCACACACTTTATTAGTCAAAATTGTCTATGAGAAAATGACTTAAAGTCCCAACACACAGTTATAGAGCATTCGACCATATAACACTTACCCTGAAACTAATCGATTGTCGATGTTGGGGTTTCTAAATCCTCAAATAACTCCTCACCCTTCGTGGACTTAAACCCAATCACACATATTCGTAACCAAAAGAGTAAAGAATCAGCATACAAAGACCGAACATTTGGTTTTAGCCTATGAAGAAGATCAAGAAATAAGAACACGACATCATAGCCGAATCAATACTTACCTAAAACCGATTGGTAGAGAAGGGAAAAGTTGAAGGAATCATCTAGAACAAATTACTATATTTGGCCCAGCACCCAAAATAAGAGAAAGTGATAGGGAGCAAGTTCATTAAGAAGAAATTCGATGAAACAATAAGAGAAAAGAAATAGAAGATGAAGGAGAAAAAGTAAAGAGAATTTAGTAAGGATTGAGAAAGGAAGAAAGAAAAAAAAATGATCGATAGGAACTCCAAAAATGAAACAAGAGGTTCGGCTAAGAGAGAAACTGAATGGGACAAAGAGAAAAGAGGGGTTGTATCCAATTTTGCAGAAGGATAGAAAAGAGAGGAATTGGATAAAATTATTTAGCCTACGCGGAAGCAGAGAAGAAAAAGAAAAGAGGACAAGTTCGGCTAAATGCTTAGAAAAGGAAATGAGAACAAAGGATAATGTGGTTTGGCAAAAGTGGAAGAGATAAGCTGAGAAAAGGGTTTCGACACAAGAATTTCCAATTAACAAAACCTTAGATACAAGAGGGGAAACTCGACACCTACTCTCTCACAAATTGCCACAAAATGCACACTCAAACACCTAATCCCGAAATTCTGAATAGTCCCCACTCAAATTCGGTACAAATGTCCGAATATGCACCCCAAGGGGTTCCAAATTTGACCAAACCTCCCCCTTAACATCTCCACAATTTTCTCCCCACATCTCTCCTTGATACACTCCAACTGCCCCCAATTCAAATTCAATTCAACAACCTTGACCAGTTCAAACTTCACCTTTTACCAAGTCCACAACAACCTTCTAGTATTTGAATCCAACACAACCACTTGCCACCCCCATGTAGCAAAATAAAACTCCATTGCCTGCAGTGGGGTTCGAACCCTTGCCCTCTCACATGCTTCACACGCCACTTTGCCACCAAGCCACAGGCTCCCTTTGTGTCCCATTTTGTCCTATTTTATCCACAATTACTTATAAAGTCTATAGACCAAAGTCCAAGTTCCTTTAAAAGAAAAACAAATTAATTGCAAGAGCCAAGACTTGAACCCTTGCTCCATTGCAACATTAAGGATACCACAACCACTAGACCACATGCTTCATTGTGTCATAAATCCACCACAAATATTAATAAGGCCTTCAACCTAATGCCAAGTTCATTTAGGGGAAAAACTAAAATTTTTACTAAAGCCCTGGTTTGAACCCAGGACTTCTTAAACACCCTCAACTACTCCTAAATCACTTAGCCACTAAATTAACACACAATTTTTGATATTTTCCACACACATAAACTTTCATGTGCTCCCACGTTCAGTGCCCAATCCTTCTAGGCCCAAATTCGAGGCTTTACAGTGCAGAAAAAATAGCCGACATTATTTCAAGTGTGGTTCTCTAGAGCATTTTATTTGAGATTGCCCTGAAAAGGATGAAGAAGAAAAATTTCAGAGTGCGAGGCCAAGTAATACTACCAATAGATGTAGGCCACCGAGGAACATCGAGAATGAAGTTAGCAGTAAAGGTGTGACCAAGGATTCAACTGTGAGATCAAAAGTTAGAGTACCTATGACGACTTATGCCATTCATGCTCGGGAAGATGAATCATGCCCTGATGTGATCACTGGTATATTCTCTCTTTATGATACTAATGTAATTGCATTAATTGATCTTGGATCGACGCATTCCTATATTTGTATAAATTTGGTAACTAGAATGAAGTTGCCTGTTGAATCCACTGAGTTTGTGATTAAAGTGTCAAACCCCTTAGGTAAGTATGTATTAGTGGATAAAGTTTGCAAGAACTGTCCTTTGATGATTTAAGGTTACTGTTTTCTAGCTGACCTAATGTTATTACCATTTGATGAATTTGATGCTATTTTTGGTATGGACTGGTTGACATTGCATGATGCCAAAGTAAATTGTAGGTAGAAAATTATTGAATTGAAATGTGAGAATGGTGAGGTTCTTCGGGTTGAAACAGATGAATCTAGTGAACTGTCCGTTGTGATTTCGGCAATGACAGCTAAGAAGTATGTAAGAAAAGGGTATGAACCATATCTTGTGTATGTGTTGAATGCAAAAGTATCTGAATTGGAGATTGAATTGGTACCAGTAGTTTGTGAATACCCGGATATATTTCCAGAAGAGTTTCCAGGATTACCACCAGTTAGAGAGGTGGAGTTTGCTATTGATTTATTACCGGGGACTACACCGATATCGATAGCTCCGTATAGAAAGGCTCCCACCGAGTTAAAGGAATTAAAGACTCAGTTGCAAGAGTTGACAGATAAGGGATTTTCAAGACCGAGTTTTTCTCCTTATGGTGCTCCAATGTTATTTGTAAAGAAGAAAGACGGATCCATGAGACTCTGTATAGATTACTAACAACTCAACAAGGTCACCATAAAGAATAAGTATCCTTTGCCAAGGATTGACGACTTGTTTGACCAGTTAAAAGTGGTAATAGTGTTTTTAAAGATAGATTTGAGATCCGGCTATTACCAGTAGGGAGTTAAAGAGTTGGATGTGCTAAAAACCACATTCAGAACGAGGTATGGAAATTATGAGTTTCTTGTTATGCCTTTTCGACTTACTAATGCTCTTGTCGTTTTTATGGACTTGATGAATCAGACCATACTTGGATAAGTTTGTAGTTGTATTCATAGATGATATCCTGATTTTTTTCTCGGGATGAGTCCGAGCATGCCGAACATTTGAGAACTGTGTTGCAGATTTTGTGTAACACCCCAAACCCGGTCTAGACGTTATGACCAGATCTGGTGTGTCACATGATCCTACAACTAAACTTATGATCTTTTTGCTTGTCGTGACTTAGATGATATTTTACTAGAATAGCAAGATTAAGAAAAATCATTTTGATAAGCCCTTAGGTTATCCATATTTGAATTTGTTGAATTTTGAAAACCTTTTTAGTAGTTTGAAAAACCCATGCAGCCTATAACTAGCAGTCTCGATAAAATATGAACTAAACCATAAAAGAATATAAAACCAATAAAGAAATTTAAATAGCGGCCTTATTACAAATTAAACCCAAAATAGCATAATGAAAATACTTAAAGTGAAACAAAAACCGAATTTGCAGATGTTGTGGCCACTCCGAATCTCTCGCAGCTCCAAGCCCACTATGGTTGAGGGTTACCTGCAGAGATGAAATAAAAGGGGGGTGAGTTTGACAACTCAGTATGCAACATTATCTCAACCATAGGCCAAAACAGATCAAGCCTTAGAATCAGATTAATTGGGCCTTGGCCCATTACAGAAATCAGGTTAAGCCCATAGACCCATAACAGATACAGATCAGATATAATATGCAAACAGAAACCCAACCCAGATCCATCCATAACACCCCCGTACCAGCCTTACACCATGTGGGGAGACTACTCGACCCACCCAACCGCTACACACCACAGATAATTGCAGCGAAGCTGCAAGATATAATTTGCAGCGAGGCTGCTAGATATTGTGATGAGGTCACCAAATACAGATATTGTGGTGAGGCCACCAGAACAGATGTATATACGTGGCGAAGCCACTAGATTGCAGCGAGGCTGCCAGAACAGATATATATATGTGGCGAGGCCACCAGATTACAGCGAGGCTGCCAGAACGCTTCCCCCATCATAAACCCAAACCCCATGAAACACATATATATACATTCTAGCATGAAACATATAGCATCTCATGCATCAGATATATTCATATTAAATGGTAACTCATGCAGATACATAAAATTATACATTTCATACAGAATTGACCCTAAGGGTATAATATTCTTTTTACACCTAGGGGTATTTTGGTAAATCTCCATATTCAGGGGTATTTTAGTCCTTTATCATATTTTCAGAGTTTTTATGTACGTTGGATTAATTATTAGTTCATAAATAACCACGAAAGTCCATTTAAGCTAAATTTCCAGTTTTACCCTTTTTAGCTTAAAACCCCTAATGAGCCTTACTAAGTCCATTATTATCTCAAGCCCGTTAAGTCTAGTTTTTAGGTCTAGCTTACCAACTTATCCATGTTATCATTAACCACGTCGCCAGAAAGCCTATAAAAGTCATTTTACCGATTTGGGCTCGGAAGCCCATTGGGCCCATCTTTGGCCCGTTGCAGCCCAACTTACCAAAACGTTTAGAATTGCACCTTCTGCAATTCTTCCGGCACTGAATTCATAGTTAAGCCCAATGGAGTAAATGGTTACTCTCAAATATCATACGAACGCATTTTCGGTCACTTACACCAGATGTCGGTAACGCTACGCCCTTTTCGGCTTTTACCATTTTAGTCTAACAGTTGGGATTAGTTACAAACCTGTTAGCTGTCAAAATGTTGACAAAATCCACGTATGAAGAGCCTACAATTGAACGCTAACTTTTAGTTAATAATCGATAACCAAAGAGCCATAAACCCTTACCATAATCGGCCTACATGGCCTAAGTCATTAAAATCTTACCCTTTCTTCGGTTATGGACTAGATCTCAATGTTCAACTGCGTTAGCCCTCCAAAACTCCTCGCTTGTTCACCGTTCCTTGCTATCCAACACGCACAAGAGTCAAACTATAGCATTAGAATCTTACAAATAATGCCGACATGCCCCCTAAGGATCCATGGGTTTCGGTTTTCCCTTAAGAGTTTAATAAATGAATGTACTTAGTGATTAGATCACTTACCGATGCCACCACTGGAAGAGTATTGCTCCCACGTTTCCACTATCTCCGATCCATTCTAGATTCACCGTAAATCTAACTCTAATGTCACCAAAGTGTCTCTAGAGATATTCGGCTTTTGAATGGTTAGAAGGAGGTGCTTTCAGCTTTTGAGAAGGTGGTATGGTGCTCTTGTTGTTTCAATCAATAAAGTAGGTGGGGTAAAATGACAACTAGAAGGGATGAAAGAATAGGGGTTCGGCTATTGAAGGCTTTGAAAGAAGAGAAGGCAGTCGACTTGGACAGAAGGGGGTAATCAGTCACCAAGAGTTTCGGCCTCTTTCACAGCTGTCGACAAAGGTTCAGAGAAGAGGGAGACAGGGAAGATTGGATTCGGCTAGCAGCAGAATGGTGGTAAGCGGGGTCGGTTTATGGTTTGAGAAGAAGAGAAGCAAATAGATGAGAACAGAAAGAAAACAAAGGAGATGTTTAGTCGAATGCAGATTCAGTTCAAGGGTGGAATAAGGTTCGGTTACTAGGTTAATGAGAGGAACAAAGTGGCAAAAATGGTACCTAATAGGCTATGTGAACTTGACAGAAGAGGGGAGCTTTCTCACTTAAGGAAAATCGACACAAAATCATAAAAGACTAAAGGAGAATTCGGCACACTCTAGCACCTATTTGCTGAAAATGCTACCTAAGCACAAAGCCGAATTTGCCTTCCCCAAGAGTCCTCTAGCCGGCCACCATCTTTCAAAATTCAAACTCCCTCAACCTCCTCCTAGATTTGCTCATTGACCGAGTCAAACTCCTCCAAAAATAGAGTTTAAATCTGCTTTAAACTCCTACCTGCTCAAGCTCAAAAATAAAACGCCATCTTTGCCAACTCTGGAGCTTGAACCTTGGACCTTCAAGCTCACTTAGGCGCCACTTTTTAAGGAGCTTAGTGGCGCCTCCCTTGCCACTTTACCAGGACTTGTTTTGTGTCTTATTTCACAATTATTTTCTTATAACACCTATCTTCAAGAGACCCCTATCTCCTAAGTCAAAAATACAAAATTCTGCCGAGCTTCCAACCAATACATGGGCCTTCCATAGGCCCATTAACACCCTCCAAACATGCATTACACATCCAAATACCAAAATTTAAACATTTTAACAGATGAACAATAACCTCTAGAAAGACCCAAAATTTAGGGCGTTACAACTCTACCCTCCTTAAAGAAATTTCGTCCTCGAAATTTACCTTACCCAAACAAATGGGGATATTGCTGACGCATTGCCTCCTCTGGTTCCCAAGTAGCTTCCTCTCTGCCATGATTACGCCAAAGTACCTTTACCAATGGAACCGATTTTCTTCTTAGAACCTTCACGTCTCGATCCAGAATCTGTACTGGCTCTTCTTCGAAAGTCAAGTTAGGCTGTACCTCCACTTCTGCAACTGGTAGAATATGGGTAGGGTCAAAACGAGATCGTCTTAACATGGATACGTGAAACACATCATGGATTCTATTTAACTCTAGAGGTAATTCCAACTGATACGCCACCGGACCTATTCGCTTAAGGACCCGATAAGGCCCAATAAACCGCGGACTTAGCTTGCCTTTCTTACCAAATCTTAGTATCTTCTTCCAAGGCGAAACTTTCAAGAAGACCATGTCACCCACTGAGTACTCAATCTCCTTACGCTTCAAATCCGCGTAAGACTTCTGTCGATCAGATGCCTCTTTTAACCGATCCCTTATTATTTTAACCTTCTCTTCAGTCTCTACTACCAACTCAGGTCCAAGAATTTGCCACTCGCCCAGCTCAGTTCAACAACTAGGTGAACGACACCTACGCCCATACAGTGCCTCATAAGGTGCCATACGAATGCTAGCCTGATAACTGTTATTATACACAAACTCTGCTAAGGGTAGATAATCCTCCCAACTGCCTCGGAAATCGATAACACATCCCCTCAACATATCTTCCAGAATCTGAATAACCCTTTCTGACTGACCATCAGTCTGAGGATGGAAGGCTGTGCTAAAATTCAGACGCGTTCCCAACGCCTCATGCAACTTTTGCCAGAACCGAGATGTGAATCTAGGATCTCGATCAGAGATAATAGACACTGGCACCCCATGCAGTCGCACAATCTCTGCCACATACAACTTGGCTAACTTCTGAAGCGAATAATCAGTACGTACAGGGATGAAATGAGCAGATTTAGTCAACCTACCCACAATCACCCAAATCGAGTCCTTCTTTGACGGCGTTAAGGGCAACCCACTTACAAAATCCATGGTCACCCTTTCCCACTTCCAGAGTGGTACCTTCACTGGTTGCAGAAGTCTAGAAGGTAACTGATGTTTAGCTTTCACTTGCTGACAAGTCAGACATTTCCCCACAAATTCTGTTACCTCTCGCTTCAGTCCAGGCCACCAATACAACTCCTTTAAGTCATGATACATCTTATTACCTCCAGGGTGCATAGCACACAACCCTTTATGAGCTTCATTCAGAATTTCTTGCCTCAATTTGAAATCCTTAGGAACACAGAATCTACCGCGGAAATATAGAACTCCTTCACTGTTAAGTCCAAACTCAGAGGTATTCCCATCCTTAACCCACTGAAATCGAGAAACCAGAGACTCATCCCTCGACTGCTTTTCCTTAATCTCATCCACCCAGGTTGGCCTTACTTGCAGTTCCGCTAACAGACTGCCATCATCATACAGACTCAAACGAGCAAACATCGCTCTCAGATCAGACACAGTTCTACGACTTAGGGCATCAGCCACCACATTAGCTTTGCTTAGATGATACTCAATTGCACAATCATAATCCTTAAGCAACTCAATCCACCTCCGTTGCCTCAGATTCAGCTCCTTCTAAGTTAGCAAGTACTTAAGACTCTTATGATCTGTGTATATAATACACCTTTCTCCATACAGATAATGCCTCCAAATCTTAAGTGCAAAGATTACTGCTGCCAACTCCAGATCATGGGTAGGATAGTTCACTTCATGAGGTTTAAGCTGTCGCGATGCATAAGCAACCACTTTACCCTCTTGCATCAACACACAGCCCAACCCAACATGTGATGCATCACTGTACACGGTAAAATCTTTTCCAGACTCTGGTTGAATCAGTACAGGTGCCTCAGTCAGAACCTTCTTTAGTTTCTCAAAAGCTTCTTGCTGCTGCTCGGTCTAAATAAATGGCACTCCTTTCCTGACGAGTTTTGTCAATGGCGCTGCCATCACAGAAAATCCTTCTACAAACCTTCTATAGTATCTAGCTAAACCCAGAAAACTTCAAATTTCTGCCACTGACCTCGGTGGTTTCCACTCCAGAATTGCTTCAATCTTTTGAGGGCCTACCTTTATCCCCTCAGCAGATACAACATGGCCCAAGAAGGTTACCTCCCTCAACCAGAACTCACACTTACTGAATTTCGCATAAAGCTCCTTTTCCCTTAACACTTGCAGCACAATACGGAGATGCTCATGATATTTCTCCTCGGATTCAGAATAAACCAGAATATCGTTGATAAAGACGACCATGAATCGATCCAAGTATGGCTGGAACACTCGATTCATCAGATCCATAAATGCTGCAGGTGCATTGGTCAGCCCAAATGGCATAACCAAGAATTCATAATGACCATAGCAAGTTCTGAATGCTGTCTTGTGTATATCCACCTCTTTTACCCTTAACTGATGGTACCCAGATCGAAGGTCAATCTTGGAGAATACTGAAGCTCCTCTAAGCTGGTCGAACAGATCATCGATTCTTGGCAACGGGTACTTATTCTTAATCGTCAGTTTGTTCAACTGTCGATAATCGATGCACATTCGCATTGACCCATCTTTCTTCTTTACGAACAGCACTGGTGCTCCCCACGGAGACATACTTGGCCTAATGAAGCCTCTATCCAACAGTTCTTGAATCTGCGCTTTCAACTCCACCAACTCCTTTGGTGCCATCCTATACGATGCAATAGACACTTGTGCCGTACCAGGCAACAAGTCGATCCCAAACTCAACCTCTCGTTTTGGAGGTAGCCCTGGAAGCTCTTCTGGAAAAACATCTTGAAAATCCTTAACGGTTCTAACTTGATCCACAGTTAGTTCCTCAGTTTCTACTTGACCTATGAATGCCAAATAAGCCGCACATCCTTTACGAATCCACTTCTCAGCTCTTAATGCTGACACCACATTGGACAAATAATCTCTACGTTCACCTATCACCATAACTTCCTCATCCTCTGTAGTCTTTAGCCTCATTCGTTTTGCAGTACAATCCAAAGTAGCCTTATGCTTTACAAGCCAATCCATTCCTAAGATGAGATCAATTTCTCCGAAAGGTAGCTCCATCAAGTCTCCAGAAAAGATTTTTCCTTGAGTCTCTATAGGCACGTCTCTATACAGTTTGTCTACCCTAACTGAGTGACCCAAAGGACTTAATACAGATACCCCACTCACTGTCTCCTCAGAACGTACACCCAACAACCCAGATATAGCACATGCAACATAAGAATGGGTAGATCCAACATCTATCAACGTAGTGTATGGCATACTAGAAATCAAAAACGTACCAGTTATGACGTCGGGGGCATCACCCTCCTCTCGGTGACGAGCTGCATAAACTAACGCTGGTTGACGAGCCTCAGTAAAACCAGTACCCCTGCCAAGTGCTCCTCGTCCTCGTCCATTTCCATTTCCACCTCTGCCTTGTCCACGACCTCTCGGAGCTGGTGGTCCACCCCTCACTGGTTGAGCAACCCTCTGATCCCTAACTTGATCCTGATCTGGTTCCTAAGGACAATCCTTTATCCTATGCTCCATCGACCCACATCAAAAACAGGCTCCAGAACGTTTCCGACACTCGCCCACATGTATCTTACCACAATTCCTGCAACCCTGTGGTCTGATAGCATTCATTGGCACTGCTCGCACTGGTTCCGCCACTCTTGCCCTCTTAACATTCCTATTAGCCCCACCTGATGGTCCAAAATCCCTCCGGAAGCGGTTTCTATCCTTTTCACGATTCTGCCTCTCGGTACGCTTTACTTCCTCAGCTATCTTAGCTTTCTCAACCAACGCAGCAAAGTTACGCTCCCTCTGCGGAGCAATCAGCACCCTCAATTCATCCCTCAGACCATCCTCGAAGCGCATGCTACGCTCATATTCAGTAGCAACTATCCTAGAAGCATACCGGCTTAGCCTCAAAAATTTAGCCTCGTACTCAGATACTGTCCTACTTCCCTGAACCAGATTCAAGAATTCTTTCTTGCGGGCGTCCACATAGCTAGCCCCAACATATTTTCCTTTAAAGGCTTTCTTAAACAGCTCCCATGTTACCTCACCAGCTGAAGTTCCATCTCTTACCGTAAGCCACCACTGATAAGCTTCATCTCTAAGCAACGAAACGGCTCCTTTCAGCTTCTGCTCCATAGAGCAATCCAGATTGTCCATAATCCGCTCTGTGGCCTCCAACCAATACTCGGCCACATTCGGGGCTACACCAGACACGCCCCTAAAGAATTCTGCCCCATTAGCCCAGAGTCGCTCAGAAATAGAACCTCAAAATCCATTACCGGTACTTGCCCCAGCAACCCTTTCCAAAACTCGAAGCATCGCTTGTGATAGGGCATCATCCCCTACACCCCTATCATGAGATTCCACCTCTGTTGCCGATGGTATCGGTGCATCAGCCGCCGGCGCATGTCCCGAAGATGAAGATTCAGCTCGTGCACTACCTCGGCCACGTCCACGGCCCCTACCACGAGATGCTCGCGTACTCATTTCGTACTTTCTGTTTTAGAAATTTTATGAGTCAGATTAATATTTCAATGTTTATTACAGATGTCTTATGAATAGGTAGATTTCAGAGGTTATCTTCTTCCGCGGTAGCCTAGCTACAGTCTCAGTCCACCTATCAGAGTCTCTATAGTTTCAGTAATACCCTAGCTAAAGTATCATAATAGAGTCTTAGTAAGGCATATAATTAGAATTTCAGAAACAATCAGAAAAGTTCAGAAACTTACAAGCTTGGGCCGGAGATTCGGTGTGCCACTCTTTAGAAAAATTTCATAGAAAACTTAATTTATCCTTTGAAAGTAAATCATTTATATACGAAAGAAGTTCATCAAAACAAGTTCCAATTAATTTTGAAAACAATTGTTAAAAACATGATCTTTCGAAAATCTTTGTTTTGATTGTTTGAAAACTCCCATTTTTAGACCCGATCCACAGTCGAGTTGTTACAACTTAGCTCTGATACCACTAAATGTAACACCCCAAACCCGGTCTAGACGTTATGACCAGATCTGGTGTGTCACATGATCCTACAACTAAACTTATGATCTTTTTGCTTGTCGTGACTTAGATGATATTTTACTAGAACAGCAAGATTAAGAAAAATCATTTTGATAAGCCCTTAGGTTATCCATATTTGAATTTGTTGAATTTTGAAAACCTTTTTAGTAGTTTGAAAAACCCACGCAGCCTATAACTAGCAGTCTCGATAAAGAATGAACTAAACCATAAAAGAATATAAAACCAATAAAGAAATTTAAATAGCGGCCTTATTACAAATTAAACCCAAAATAGCATAATGAAAATACTTAAAGTGAAACAAAAGCCGAATTTGCAGATGTTGTGGCCACTCCTAATCTCTCGCAGCTCTAAGCCCACTATGGTTAAGGGTTACCTGCAGAGATGAAATAAAGGGGGGGTGAATTTGACAACTCAGTGTGCAACATTATCTCAACCATAGGCCAAAATAGATTAAGCCTCAGAATCAGATTAATTGGGCCTTGGCCCATTACAGAAATCAGGTTAAGCCTATAGGCCCATAACAGATACAGATCAGATACAATATGCAAACAGAAACCCAACCCAGATCCATCCATAACACCCCCGTACCAGCCTTACACCATGTAGGGAGACTACTCGACCCACCCAACCGCTACACACCACATATAATTACAGCGAAGCTGCCAGATATAATTTGCAGCGAGGCTGCCAGATATTGTGACGAGGTCACCAGATACAGATATTGTGGCGAGGCCACCAGAACAGATGTATATACGTGGCGAAGCCACCAGATTGCAGCGAGGCTGCCAGAACAGATATATATATGTGGCGAGGCCACCAGATTGCAGCGAGGCTGCCAGAACGCTTCCTCCATCATCAACCCAAACCCCATGCAACACATATATATACATACTAGCATGCAACATATAGCATCTCATGCATAAGATATATTCATATTAAATGGTAACTCATGCAGATACATAAAATTATACATTTCATACAGAATTGACCTAGGGGTATAATAGTCTTTTTACACCTAGGGGTATTTTGGTAAATCTCCATATTCAGGGGTATTTTAATCCTTTATCATATTTTCAGAGTTTTTATGTACGTTGGATTAATTATTAGTTCATAAATAACCACGGAAGTCCATTTAAGCCAAATTTTCAGTTTTACCCTTTTTAGCTTAAAACCCCTAATGGGCCCTACTAAGTCCATTATTATCTCAAGCCCGTTAAGTCTAGTTTTTAGGTCTAGCTTACCAACTTATCCATGTTATCATTAACCACGTCGCCAAAAAGCCTATAATAGTCATTTTACCGATTTGGGCTCGGAAGCCCATTGGGCCCATCTTTGGCCCGTTGCAGCCCAACTTACCAAAACGTTTAGAATTGCACCTTCTGCAATTCTTCCGGCACTGAATTCATAGTTAAGCCCAATGGAGTAAATGGTTACTCTCAAATATCATACGAACGCATTTTCGGTCACTTACACCAGATGTCGGTAACGCTACGCCCTTTTCGGCTTTTACCATTTTAGTCTAACAGTTGGGATTAGTTACACACCTGTTAGCTGTCGAAATGTTGACAAAATCCACGTATGAAGAGCCTACAATCGAACGCTAACTTTTAGTCTAATAATCGATAACCAAAGAGCCATAAACCCTTACCATAATCGGCCTACATGGCCTAAGTCATTAAAATCTTACCCTTTCTTCGGTTATGGACCAGATCTCAATGTCCAACTGCATTAGCCCTCCAAAACTCCTCGCTTGATCACCGTTCCTTGCTATCCAATACGCACAAGAGTCAAACTATAGCATTAGAATCTTACAAATAATGCCGACATGCCCCCTAAGGATCTATGGGTTTCGATTTTCCCTTAAGAGTTTAATAAACGAATGTACTTAGTGATTAGATCACTTATCGATGCCACCACTCGAAGAGTATTGCTCCCACGTTTCCACTATCTCCGATCCGTTCTAGATTCACTGTAAATCTAACTCTAATGTCACTAAAGTGTCTCTAGAGATATTCGGCTTTTGAATGGTTAGAAGGAGGTGCTTTCGGCTTTTGAGAAGGTGGTGTGGTGCTCTTGTTGTTTCAATCAATAAAGTAGGTGGGGTAAAATGACAACTAGAAGGGATGAAAGAATAGGGGTTCGGCTATTGAAGGCTTTGAAAGAAGAGAAGGCAGTCGACTTGGACAGAAGGGGGTAATCGGTCACCAAGAGTTTCGGCCTCTTTCACAGCTGTCGACAAAGGATCAGAGAAGAGGGAGTCAGGGAAGATTGGATTTGGCTAGTAGCAGAATGGTGGTAAGGGGGGTCGGTTTATGGTTTGAGAAGAAGAGAAGCAAATAGATGAGAACAGAAAGAAAACAAAGGAGATGTTTAGTCGAATGCAGATTCGGTTCAAGGGTGGAATAAGGTTCGGTTACTAGGTTAATGAGAGGAACAAAGTGGCAAAAAGGGTACCTAATAGGCTATGTGAACTTGACAGAAGAGGGGGGCTTTCTCACTTAAGGAAAATCAGCACAAAATCATAAAAGACTAAAGGAGAATTCGGCACACTCTAGCACCTATTTGCTGAAAATGCTACCTAAGCACAAAGCCGAATTTGCCTTCCCCAAGAGTCCTCTAGCCGGCCACCATCTTTCAAAATTCAAACTCCCTCAACCTCCTCCTAGATTTGCTCATTGACCGATTCAAACTCCTCCAAAAATAGAGTTTAAATCTGCTTCAAACTCCTACCTGCTCAAGCTCAAAAATAAAACACCATCTTTGCCAACCCTGGAGCTTAAACCTTGGACCTCCAAGCTCACTTAGGCGCCACTTTTTAAGGAGCTTAGTGGCGCCTCCCTTGCCACTTTACCAGGACTTGTTTTGTGTCTTATTTCACAATTATTTTCTTATAACACCTATCTTCAAGAGACCCCTATCTCCTAAGTAAAAAATACAAAATTCTGCCGAGCTTCCAACCAACACATGGGCCTTCCATAGGCCCATTAACACCCTCCAAACATGCATTACACATCCAAATACCAAAATTTAAACATTTTAATAGATGAACAATAACCTCTAGAAAGACCCGAAATTTAGGGCGTTACATTTTGAGAGATAGAAATTGTTTGCTAAGATCAAGAAAAGTGAGTTTTGGCTTTGAAAAGTCAAATTTTTGGGACATATTGTCTCTACGGAAGGTATTAGGGATGATCCGAGTAAGATATCGACAATTGTTAATTGGAAGCCGCCAAGAAATGTCTCTGAGGTTAGAAGCTTTCTGGGCTTAGCCTGGTATTACCGATGATTTGTCAAAGGATTTTTGATGATTATTACTTCAATGAGGAGGTTGTTATAAAAAGATGTTAAGTTTGAATGGTCGGAGAAATGCCAAAAGAGTTTTGGGCAGTTTAAAGCTTTATTGAATGAGGCACCGGTGTTAGTACAACTTGAGTCCAGAAAGGAATTTGTGATTTATAATGATGCATCATTGAATGGCCTTAGATGTGTATTAATGCAAGAAGGCAAGGTGATAGCTTATGCCTGGAGGCAATTGAAATCGCATGAGAAAAACTATCCAACACATGATCTAGAGTTGGCTGCCATTGTGTTTTCTTTGAAGATTTGGCGTCATCATTTGTATGGTGAGAAATTTTAATGATCATAAGAGTTTAAAGTACTTGATGACTCAAGATGATCTAAATTTACGACAACGAAGATGGCTCGAGTTATTGAAAGATTATGAGCTAATGATAGACTATCACCTAGGAAAGGCGAATATAGTCGATGATGCTTTGAGTAGGAAATCCTTGTTTGCCTTGAGAGCTATAAGAACAAGACTAGCTTTGTGTGATGATGGTTTGATTCTAGCTGAGCTAAAAGCTAGACCAATGTTTCTTCAGCAAATTTCTGAAGCTCAGAAAAATGACAGTGCTTTGCAAGCCAAAACAGTTCAGTGCGAATTGACTAGTGATTCAAATTTTCAAATTGGGGCCGATGATTGTTTAAGGTTTCGATATAGATTTTGTGTTCTAAAAAATGTTGTGTTAATTCATAAAATTTTTTGTGAGGCACACAGTGGTTGTTTGTCAGTTCATCCAGATAGTATGAAAATGTATAATGATTTAAAGAACTTGTATTGATGGCCATGTATAAAACGAGATATATTTGAGTTCATATCGAAGTGTTTGATTTGTCAACAAGTAAAGGCTAAACATCAAGTGTCTTCGAGTTTACTTCAGTTAGTGATGGTACTCGAGTGGAAATGGAAAAGAATTACAATGGACTTCGTAACGGGTTTGCCTTTGACCCCGAAAAAGAAAAATGTTGTTTGGGTCATGTAACATCCCAAAAAAGGGCCTAAATGGAACAGTGGTTACGAAGCCACAAATACGAGATAGAAAAGTTTATTATGATGAATTATCATGATTTACTGATTGATTGGATGCATGTGTTAGACTACCGATAATAAATTTTATAGATTGCATGTTTAATTTGTCTATTAGGGCTTATTTGCAAAAGTTGCAAAATATGTATTCTAGTTTATAAAGTACTTGATTGAAATGGGGGGTTTAAAGTGGAGGTCCTTAAATAGCAATTAGACCATTAATGTTTGATGGACAAAAATAGACATGGTTAGTAAGTAAGGTATTTGAAGGTATTTTGGTAATATGCCTTAATTAATGAATAAAGACAAAATAACATGAAATAAGCTATCATCTTCTTCATTTCTTTTCTCCATGGCCGAATGTAGCAAGGGAACACCAAGGCTAGGGTTTGTACATGAAAAATTAAGGGTTATAATTTATATGTCTAGATTCCTTAATGAGTCTATTTTCATTAGAAACAAACGAAAATGTTATCCGAAAACTGTACTATGAGATAATTGATTTTTAGTGAAGAGAGGTCAGGTCCGCTAGACTATGAAACAGGGGAGACTTTAACTAATAAACTGTATTAATTAACCAAACCAAAAATTCTGGAAAAATTATGGTAAGAAGATATATGAGTCTAGTTTCAGGGAAAATTTACGGATTTAAATTTCAAGTTTCGTAAGTAGAGTTATAATTAATTTAGTGACTGTTATGCAGGTGGACAGTTTTATTAAGAATAGTGAAATAAATTGTTTTGATTGTGTAAGTAATTGGAAAATTTTTAATTTCTCGTTTTGGTCCCGAACCATTTCAATTGCATGTTTTAGGGCCTCGAGGGCCATTTTTAGGGATATATTGAATGAATGTGAGTGAATTATTTTTAACAGTAAATTTTTATGCCCCGAACTAGTAAGATAAGTCTGGTAACGCCTCGTGCTCGACTCCAGCGACGGTCTCGGGTAAAGCGTGTTACATTTATGGGTATCAGAGCAAGAGTTTAGTCAGTTCTCAAACTATCTAGTATGAGTAAAAGTCTAGCTATACATGCCATATTGAACTATGATAGTGTGACGACTCCCGACCCAGATGCAAAACGTTTTGTTAGACGATGTGCACTCCAACTGAGCTAAGTTTGATAGTACAAATAGTATGTTTATGATGAGTTGAGGCTCATAAAAGGTAAGAATAATAATTCATGATGTTTATGTGATAATAAATAAATTGTGAATAAGAATTGTTTGGGAAATATGAAAGATGAGATAAGATGAATGTAACACCCCAAACCCAGCCTAGACATTATGGCTAAGTCCGGTGTGTCACATCACCTACACCTAATCACGTTACCGAGCTACTAACATTAGGGTGAGCTTTACAAAATTGATATTAGGGTTTTAGGAGAAATTCCCGGTTTATTAGGTGAACGTCCTATCCACTACCGGTTATTAGGAGATTTATTATAAAGATTTACTTTGTTGTTTAAATGTCTCGTGTGACTGGTTTTGAAAATGTTTGATTAATTTTAAGAAAATTGTAACACCCCTATAACCTGTATCCGTCGCCGGAGTGGGTTATGAAGCATTACCAAACCAAAGCAACACATTTGTACAATCACATAGACTTAAGATCATTAAGATTTATACACATACTAAACACAACTAAAGATCGAATTTAAAACATATAAAAGTAAACATCCAAAAGATGCCATATTCGCATGGCTTATATACAATAGTAAAAAATATCGTTCTACTTATAGTCTATCCTATACATGCCATAAGCTAAGTCCGAATCATATGATTACCAAAATAGTAGATAGTATGACAAAATGCTGACGATCCCCGAACTGGTAGTAAGAGCCAACGATCTATAAAACAGATAAACATAACATTCAAAGTAAGCTTTCATAAGGTTAATAAGTCTTAAGCAATTTTAAACAATTGAACTTAAAAACAAACCAAATAATCGTAATCACATAACATTTTCTGAGTATAATACCATTTGGCCGATTATGCACAATCACATATATCATTTTACTCTAATTATAATCGAACTCATATAGACATAAGCATTTACATGCTTCAAGATTAACTTTAATTCTATCGAATTCAACTAGTGTACCATTTCTTACCCACACTTACTTTCAACATTCATAGTTAAACGGCATATCGAATACTTTCATGTAATTTTGCATAATGACTGAATGCACACATATACACATATACATATGAATTTACAACATCTTTACATATGCTTCTCATTACACATTCTTAATTCCCGACAGATCAATCTCACATATATATTATATACATCACATACCTGACCAACTTATTGTCTTGAACTCATTTTATTACCAATTTAGCACAAGGTTGCATAATCTCTGACTTTAATTAGTTCACCGACATTTAGTCTGCTAGATAAAAACTTTGAATCACATCACTAGCATATTGTCTGTTTAACAGACTTTCTCTTCAAGTCCTTTAGAAATGAACAGATTCAGGTAGGCCTTATACAATGCCGACGTCCCGGACGCGGTCTTGCATGTTATTCAAGGTCGATGCCACTTTCCCGAACAGGGTTTTACACACTATCTCAAATCAATGCCTTCGTCTCAGACGAGGTCTTACATGAAACATAAGTGATGCCAGTGTCCCAGACACGGTCTTACACACTATCTCAAATCAATGCCTTCGTCCTAGACGAGGTCTTACATGAAACATAAGTGATGCCAGTGTCCCAGACATGGTCTTACTCACTATCTCAAATCAATGCCTTCGTCCCAAACGACGTCTTACATGAACTCATTTCACACACTTAGTGCCCAATGACCGATCTCGCACACATAGTGCTCCGTTAAAGAACTCGCACACACAGTGCCTCTTTCATTCGCACACATAGTGCCCATGTTCATACGCACACATAGTGCCCATTTTCATTCGCACATATAGTGCCCATTTTCATACGCACACATTGTGACAGCCCTAATTCGACCCTAGTCGGGAAATGGTTACGTAACCATTAAATCGAGTCAGACAAAGTAATAAAATATTTAAATGTTGCCTTTTGTGATTTTATTGTGTGAATTGCTATATGTGAAAGTTCATGTTTTAATTTTTGTTATTTGAATGCTAAATTAGCTTGAAGGGTCTAATTGCATGAAAAGAAAAATTAAGTGTTACATGTGTGAGTATTGAATTATTGATGTTTTTGTAACTTAAGGGATTTATGATGCAATAAGACCAAGAAACCTTACATGGACACTTTCGGCCTTAGTTAGTGGAATTGAAATAAAATAAAATGGGGTAGTTTAGTAATCTAATAATTAATTACATGCATGTCATGAAAGTGTTGGGAAATAAGCTTCATTTTTGTCTTTGTTTGGCCGAATATCAAAGTTAAAAAAAAAAAAGAAAACTCCCAAAGCTTTCGACAATGGAGGAACTTGATTTTTAAGGTAAGTAAAATGATTCTTTTAAATTAGTTGTGAAACTTAGTTGTAAATGGCATATAGTTGATAACCCATGGTTTTAAATTCTAGATTTAAATGTGCTTGGTGCATTCGGTAACTTATGAGGATTTTGGAAGTCTTGTAAAAGCTTGTAATTCATGGTTATTTGAGTAATGGAGTCTTGAATGGATGAAATTTGATTGCTAAATGGATGAAAGGAGTGATGGTTGTCAGGAATTTTGAGGATTTGGTGAAGCTTTGCATTCGGCTATGTTAAGGTGGATGAATAAATTGTTTTCTTTTTAATGCAATGAGCATGGTAGAATAAGAGTGATTAAGCTAGCTAAATTCATGATTTTGTGGATTTTATGAGAATTAAGAATCGGTTATAATGCTTATGTTATTTTTGTTTTAGTTGCCGACTATGATCTTGTATAGGGAATTGAGTAGGTGACAATTAAGTTTAATTTAATTGAAATCCTTGTGTTTAAATCGTTGTATGTGTTATTATGCAAAATGATGAATTGGATTGCCATAGAGAAATCGGTTTTCATTATTGTGGATGAGTGCCGAATGGTAGTAAGTTGGGTAAGTATGTGGTGTAATAATTTGTAATGGAATAGAGTAGTGGATACCTTGTGGCCGTATGAACTTAGGATTTTCTCAAATAAAAGTCTTAAAGTGGTTACCTTGCTTGGTTGGATGAATGACCTAGGGAATAGTAGTAATATGTCAATTTGTTATATGGTATTCGGCCATTTGATGTGATGGTAAAACTTTACATTAGGTGGTTTGAAGGAGTGTCAATAAAAAAATAAAAAATAAATAAATAATAATGTGATTATAGTACTCTACCGAATTTGAATATTGAGCAAATAAAATTTGGTTAAGTGATTAAATGAGCTCGTTTGTTTAATTTAGCTCAAGAGCAAAGAGGATCAAAGTCGGATAGAGGAAAGGAGAAAGTAATTGAGTAGCCGATCTGCAACTATTCGGATATACTACGGTAAGTTTTGAGTGTACCAAATTTTCATATACACGAATGTGATGTGAAAACATCTAGGTTGAATACTTTATAGCTAGTTACTCTTACTTAGATGAAGATCTAATATGAAACATGTGGTATGAGTAGATTGCTGTATGCATATATTGGATTGAATGAGTAATGTGATTAGCTTAAGTGTATGAAATTATATGATGATTCACATTAAACCGAATGGGCATGGTCTGGTATTTGATATGTGTTCAGTAAATTGAGTTTATGAAAAGATGTTATAATATATGTATTTTACCGATGCTGAAAATAACTAATGATCTACGAAAATGATGAGTCATGCACGACGTGTTAGAATATGATACATTCGGCCCTTATGCCTAGCAGGCTTTGTGCCGGTGATGCATTTGGGCCCTCGTGCCTAGTAGGCTTCGTGCCGGTGATACTTTCGGGCCCTCGTGCCTAGCAAGCTTTTTGCCAGTGACTCGAGTATGTGTAAGGTTATGAGGAATTATAATACAACTTCGATAAAGTATGGATGTCGTATTAAGAAGGTCAGGCATGTATTTTATACTTAGGTGAAATATTAAATTGGTATGTATCTTAAGTATTAAGCTTGATGGTTATATGAATGAGAGCTCTATCTTTGTTTACTAAGGTTTACACATATTTGACTATGAATGATGCATATGTGAGAAAATGTGACTTTTGATAATAGATGATAGGAAATCATTTTTTAATAAATGTTGTAATTACCTCTTGTATAAATGTGTATTCGGCCGAATAGATTACGCCCCTTTTAAATTGAGTTGCTGTTAGATTATATTGTTAAAGTTATAAGGCATGAATTAGTTAAGTCACTCAAAGCTTACTAAGCTCATAGAAGCTTATTCTTTTTTTTTTTATGTTTCTTATTGTTTTATAGATTGCATTTGAAGCTACGGTTCAAGGGATTCAAGTCCAAGTCACTCGCACTATCGTTAATAAATTTTTGGTACTCTCAAAGGTTTATTTCTTTCATCAAACAATGGTATGTATAGGCTAAAATCTTTGTTTCGGAAATCGAATTTCATTTTTTGAATTGTAAATATGTATAGCCATGCGAAAATGGCTTTACTAATTGCTATATATATATAAATTGTGCATGTTAATGATTGAGTATGAATGAACATGGAAGAAGCGTGCTTAAGAGAGTAATACCGTATATGTTATGCTTGTTAGATTGATAGTTTGATAATAAAGGCTCTTAATATGAGATTGAGATACCACTTAGTATCACTTATGTATACGATTTAAGTTTGTTTGCTTGAAGTTGTTACTTGCCTATAAACAATTAGGATCAATTGATTAATTGTGATAAAAGCCCTTTTGAAGCCAGCTATACAAATTCATATCATGGCCGAGTTTAGGTAATCTTTGGAGAGTCATTTATGAGCTTACATTTTCGGCTAGGTAGTAAAATGATGCTTAAGTTAATTTCGCTTATAAAATTTTGCTATATGATTGGTAACAAATAGTTAAGGTACTACACAAATTCAATTTATGAGTGGTTTGTATGCGAATGTATTCGGATTAAGAATTCTTGAAACATTGTACGATTTCATTTTATGCTATCACATGTTTGTTCTGTAATGCTTCTTAACCCTCCGTCGACGGGTACGGGTTAGGGGTGTTACATTTTATTGGTATCAGAGCTACGATTTAGTCGATTCTCAGACTAATGTAGCGTATGTGTATATAGCTATACATGCCATTGTAAGTTAATACGATAGTGTAGTGACTTCTGACTTTAGAAATTGTGATTTTTGTATAGAAATGAATCCCGATCCTGAACAAGCTGTAGCGGATGACGTGGACGGTGTAGCACCAGCTCCCGCGCAAGGGACCGCGCCTAATGACTCCTAACCAAATGCCAATCATCGCGATGATGACACTAGACAAGCTTTCTATGTGATGATGAGTGATTGGTTCACTCAGTTTACTCGAACAAATCCGGCTGCTCCACAACCCCCACCCCTAAATACTCCTCTCCCAACATACGTAGCTCCTCCTGTGACTGATCCTCTGAGATCGAGTAGGCCTTCGGTTGACAAGATTAGAAAATACGGGGCTAAAGAGTTCCGGGCTACAGTCAGTGATGATGCTGAGCGGGCTGAGTTTTGGCTCGATAATACGATCCGAGTTTTTGATGAATTATCGTGTTTGCCCGAAGAATGTCTAAAGTGTGCTGTATCTCTTTTACGTGATTCCGCTTACTATTGGTTGAATACATTAGTCTCTATAGTGCCGAAAGAACGGATCACTTGGGAGTTCTTCCAAACTGAATTCCGGTAAAAGTATATCAGTCAGAGATTCATTGATCAAAAATGGAAAGAATTTCTTGAGCTTAAACAGGGCCAAATGTCTGTAACTGAATATGAGAGAGAGTTTGTACGGTTTAGTAGATATGCTCGTGAGTGTGTATCATCCGAGGCTATCATGTGTAAACGTTTCAAGGATGGGTTAAACGAAGATATCAAGTTGTTAGTCGGTATTTTAAAAATCAAAGAGTTCGTAGTACTTGTCGAGCGAGCTTGTAAAGCCGAAGAGCTCAGTATTGAAAAGAAAAAGGCTGAGGACGGAGTCAGAGAATTCTGAAAAAGATCGTCGGGAAAGTCTCTTTAGCAATCCTCGAAGAAATTTCGAGATGAGTCGAGCATATCTAAGGCTAATTTAGGTTATTCTAGACGAGATAGTGATCGACCTCCAGTGAGTACGCGAGCCACTTCCATTGCTAGTGTAGGCAATAACCGTAGGGATAGAACAATTTGCAAGCATTGTGGGAAATGGCATCCGGGGAGCTGCAGATTGCATGACCGCTCCTGTTTTAAATGTGGAGTTGCTGATCACTTCATAAAGGATTGTCTGAAACAGGTTGAACGTAATACTACTCCTAGTGAGAGGCCTGGTAACACGGCTGTGCGAGGAAGACCACTGAGGCAAGGAGGTAATACTAGTGGCAGTCAGAGAGGGACTAGAGACACGACGGCTAGATCTGAGGCCCGTACACCTGCCAGGGCTTATGCCATCCGTGCTCGTGAGGAGGTTTCTTCCCCTGACGTTATTACCGGTATTTTCACTCTCTTCGACACTGATGTTATAGCTCTGATTGATCCCGGTTCAACCCATTCATATGTGTGTGAAACTTTAGCACCTAGTAAGACTCTACCTGTTGAGTCTACTGAGTTCGTAATCCGAGTATCAAACCCTCTGGGTCGATGTGTGTTTGTCGATAAAGTGTGCAAGAAATGCCCCTTAATGATTCGAGACTTTTGTCTTCCGGCTGATTTGATGCTATTACCATTTGATGAATTTGATATTATTCTCGGGATGGATTGGTTGACTGCGCATGATGCAGTAGTGAATTGCAAACGGAAGATTATTGATCTGTGATGTTCAAATAATAAGATAATTCGGGTTGAGTCCTCTGATTTGAGCGTGTTGTCAGCTGTGATATCTTTGATGCAAGCTCAAAATTATTTAAAAAGGGGGTGTGAGGCATATCTCGCGTTTGTGATTGATAGTAAAGAGTCAGAAAAAAAGCTTGAATCTGTGCCAGTAGTCTGTGAATATCCGGATGTGTTTCCCGAGGAATTACCGGGATTACCACCTGTCCGTGAAGTAGAGCTTGGCATTGAACTTCGACCTGGAACAGCTCCGATTTCAATAGCTCCGTATCGTATGGCACCAACTGAATTAAAAGAATTGAAGGTTCAGCTGCAAGAGTTGACGGATAGAGGTTTCGCTCGACCGAGTTTCTCACCCTGGGGCGTACCAGTATTGTTCGTGAAAAAGAAAGACGGAACCATGAGAATGTGCATAGACTATCGTCAATTAAATAAAGTGACGATAAAGAACAAATATCTGTTACCGCGCATTAATGATTTGTTCGATCAATTGAAAGGAGCCTCAGTGTTCTCGAAGATAGATTTGAGATCGGGTTATTATCAGCTACGAGTTTGGGATTTAGACGTGCCAAAAACAGCATTCAGAATGAGATACGGTCACTACGAGTTCTTAGTGATGTCGTTTGGGCTCACTAATGCCCCTGCGGTATTTATGGACTTGATGAATCGATTTTTCAGACAGTATTTGGATCGGTTTGTAGTTGTGTTTATTGACGATATTTTGATCTATTCGCGAGATGAAACCGAGCATGCCGAGCATCTGAGATTGGTATTACAGATTTTGTGAGACAAGCAACTTTATGCTGAGTTCAGTAAATGTGAGTTCTGGTTGAGAGAAGTTAGCTTTTTGGGACATGTAGTATCCGCATCGGGTATACGAGTTGATCCGAGTAAAATTTTAGCTATACTTGACTGGAAGCCTCTGAGAAACGTCACTGAAGTTCGAAGCTTTTTGGGGCTTGCTGGTTACTACCGACGATTTGTGAAATGGTTCTCGATGATCGCAACACCGTTGCCAAAACTGCTACACAAAGATGTCAAGTTCGAGTGGTTAGAAAAGTGTCAGAAAAGTTTCGACCAGCTAAAAATTCTTTTGACAGAAGCTCCTGTGTTGGTCCAGCCTGAGTCCGGTAAAGAATATGTTGTTTTTAGTGACGCCTCTTAGAACGGTTTAGGTTGCGTCTTGATGCAAGAAGGCCGAGTAGTCGCGTATGCCTCGAGGCAATTGAAGCCTCATGAGAGAAATTATCCGACTCATGATCTTGAGCTTGCTGCTATTGTTTTTGCTTTAAAAATTTGGCATCACTACCTGTTCGGAGAAAAATGTCATGTCTTTTCCGATCATAAAAGTTTGAAGTATCTAATGACTCAAAAAGATCTGAATTTGAGACAAAGATGGTGGTTGGAATTACTAAAAGTCTACGAGCTTGTCATCGATTATCATCCGAGTAAAGCTAATGTGGTTGCGGATGCTCTCAGTTGGAAATCCTTATTTTCTTTGTGAGCAACGAATGTTCATTTATCTGTGTCATCGGATAATTTGTTGATAGCAGAATTAAAAGCAAAACCAGCGTACGTGCGGCAAATTTGAGAAGCTCAGAAAGTCGATGCCGAATTGTCTGCAAAAAGAGCTCAGAGTATCCTGAAGACAGACTCGGAATTTCAAATTGACGATAATGATTGTTTGAGGTTCAAAAACTGATTATGCATTCCAGGAAAGTCAAAATTCGTTCCGATGATTTTGAAGGAGGCTCATGATGGTCGAATGTCAGTTCATCCGGGTAGCACAAAAATGTATAATGACCTGAAATCTCAGTACTGGTGGCACAGTATTAAGCGAGACATCTCTGACTATGTTTCTAAATGCTTGATTTGTCAACAAGTGAAAGCGGAGCATCAGGTACCTTTGGGATTACTTCAACCGATCTTAATACCCGAGTGGAAGTGGGATCGTGTTACAATGGATTTTGTGTCCGGTTTACCGCTAACCCCGAGCAAGAAAGACTCCATTTGGGTTATAGTTGATAGATTGACCAAGTCGGCTCATTTCATCCCTGTTCGTACTGATTATTCGCTTGAGAAGTTGGCGGAATTGTACATTTCTCAGATTGTGAAGTTGCACAGGGTGCCTACTTCCATCGTTTCGGATATAGATTCCAGATTTACTTCGAGATTTTGGAAGAAATTACACGAGGCTTTGGGTACCAAATTATATTTTAGTACTGCTTTCCATCCGCAAACTGACGGGCAATCTGAATGGGTTATTCAAATACTTGACGACATGCTGAGATGTTGTATTCTCGAGTTTAGCGGTTCGTGGGAAAAATATTTGCCTTTGGTTGAATTTGCGTATAACAATAGCTTTCAATCGAGTATCCAAATGGCACCCTACAAAGCTCTCCATGGTCGAAAGTGCCGTACACCTTTATTTTGGACCGAGCTTAGTGAGAATAAGATTCTCGGGGTTGATTTAATCAAAGAGGTTGAATAGAAAGTGAAGACGATTCGTGACAGTTTAAAAATAGCATCAGATCATCAGAAATCGTATGCAGACTTGAAACGTAAAGATATCGAGTATCAGATTGGTGATAAGGTGTTTCTGAAAGTCTCGCCTTGGGAAAAGATACTTCGATTTGGCCGTAAAGGCAAGTTGAGTCCGAGATTCATCGGACAGTACGAGATATCAGAACGGATTGGGCCAGTTGCTTATAAGCTGATTTTACCCCCTGAACTTGAGAAGATTCACAACTTTTTTCATGTATTGATGCTTCGTCGTTACAGATCCGATCCCTCGCATGTAATTAAACCGTCGGAAGTTGAAATTCAACCCGATTTGAGTTATGGAGAAGAACCAATTCAAATTTTAGCTCGTAAGGTGAAAGAGTTGCGAAATAAAAAGGTTCCGTTGGTAAAGGTATTGTGGCTTAAGCACGGGATTGAAGAAGCAACTTGGGAAACCGAGACATCTATGAAAGAATGTTATCCAAATTTATTTATCGGTAAGATTTTCGTGGACGAAAATTTCTAAAGAGGGAGAGTTATGACAGCCCTAATTTGACCCTAGTTAGGAAATGGTTACGTAACCATTAAACCGAGTCAGACAAAGTAAAAAAATATTTAAATGTTGCCTTTTGTGATTTTATTGTGTGAATTGCTATATGTGAAAGTTCATGTTTTAATTTTTGTTATTTGAATGCTAAATTAGCTGGAAGGGTCTAATTGCATGAAAAGAAAAATTAAGTGTTACATGTGTGAGTATTGAATTGTTGATGTTTTTGTAACTTAAGGGATTTATGATGCAATAAGACCAAGAAACCTTACATGGACACTTTCGGCCTTAGTTAGTGGAATTGAAATAAAATAAAATGGGGTAGTTTAGTAATCTAATAATTAATTACATGCATGTCATGACAGTGTTGGGAAATAAGCTTCATTTTTGTCTTTGTTTGGCCGAATATCAAAGTTAAAAAAAAAAGGAAAACTCCCAAAGCTTTCAGCAATGGAGGAACTTGATTTTTAAGGTAAGTAAAACGATTCTTTTAAATTAGTTATGAAACTTAGTTGTAAATGGCATATAGTTGATAACCCATGGTTTTAAATTCTAGATTTAAATGCGCTTGGTGCATTCGGTAACTTATGAGGACTTTGGAAATCTTGTAAAAGCTTGTAATTCATGGTTATTTGAGTAATAGAGTCTTGAATGGATGAAATTTGATTGCTAAATGGATGAAAAGAGTGATGGTTGTAAGGAATTTTGAGGATTTGGTGAAGCTTTGCATTCGGCTATGTTAAGGTGGATGAATAAATTGTTTTCTTTTTAATGCAATGAGCATGGTAGAATAAGAGTGATTAAGCTAGCTAAATTCATGATTTTGTGGATTTTATGAGAATTAAGAATCGGTTATAATGCTTATGTTATTTTTGTTTTAATTACCGACTATGATCTTGTATAGGGAATTGAGTAGGTGACAATTGAGTTTAATTTAATTGAAATCCTTGTGTTTAAATCGTTGTATGTGTTATTATGCAAAATGATGAATTGGATTGCCATAGAGAAATTGGTTTTCATTATTGTGGATGAGTGCTGAATGGTAGTAAGTTGGATAAATATGTGGTGTAATAATTTCTAATGGAATAGAGTAGTGGATACCTTGTGGCCATATGAACTTAGGATTTTCTCAAATAAAAGTCTTAAAGTGGTTACCTTGCTTGGTTGGATGAATGACCTAGGGAATAGTAGTAATATGTCAATTTTGTTATATGGTATTCGGCCATTTGATGTGATGGTAAAACTTTACATTAGGTGGTTTGAAAGAGTGTCAATAAAAAAATAAAAAATAAATAAATAATAATGTGATTATAGTACTCTACCGAATTTGAATATTGAGCAAATAAAATTTGGTTAAGTGATTAAATGAGCTCCTTTGTTTAATTTAGCTCAAGAGCAAAGAGGATCAAAGTCGGATAGAGGAAAGGAGAAAGTAATTGAGTAGCTGATCTGCAACTGTTCGGATATACTAAGGTAAGTTTTGAGTGTACCAAATTTGCATATACATGAATGTAATGTGAAAACATCTAGGTTGAATGCTTTATAGCTAGTTAATCTTACTTCGATAAAGATCCAATATGAAACATGTGGTATGAGTAGATTGCTGTATGCATATATTGGATTGAATGAGCAATGTGATTAGCTTGAGTGTATGAAATTATATGATGATTCACATTAAACCAAATGGGCATGGTCTGGTATTTGATATGTGTTCAGTAAATTGAGTTTATGAAAAGATGTTATAATATATGTATTTTACCCATGCTGAAAATAACTAATGATTTACGAAAATGATGAGTCATGCATGACGTGTTAGAGTATGATACATTCGGGCCCTCGTGCCTAGCAGGCTTTGTGCCGGTGATACATTCAGGCCTTCGTGCCTAGCAGGCTTCGTACCAGTGATACACTCGGGCCCTCGTGCCTAGCAGGCTTTGTGCCGGTGATACATTCGGGCCCTTGTGCCTAGCAGGCTTCATGCCGGTGATACTTTCGGGCCCTCGTGCCTAGCAGGCTTTGTGCCGGTGACTCGAGTATGTGTAAGGTTGTGAGGAATTATAATACAACTTCGATAAAGTATGAATGTCGTATTAAGAAGGTCAGGTATGTATTTTATACTTATGTGAAATATTAAATTGGTATGTATCTTAAGTATTAAGCTTGATGGTTATATGAATGAGAGCTCTGTCTTTGTTTACTAAGGTTTACACATATTCGACTATGAATGATGCATATGTGAGAAAATGTGGCTTGTGATAATAGATGATAGGAAATCATTTGTTAATAAATGTTGTAATTACCTCTTGTATAAATGTGTATTCGGCCGAATAGATTAGGCCCCTTTTAAATTGAGTTTCTGTTAGATTATATTGTTAAAGTTATAAGGCATGAATTAGTTAAGTCACTCAAAGCTTACTAAGCTAATAGAAGCTTATTCTTTTTTTTTTTTATGTTTCCTTTTGTTTTATAGATTGCATTTGAAGCTACGGTTCAAGGGATTCAAGTCCAAGTCGCTCACACTATCGTCAATAAATTTTTGGTACTCTCAAAGGTTTATTTCCTTCATCAAACAATGGCATGTATAGGCTAAAATCTTTGTTTTGGAAATCGAATTTCATTTTTGAATTGTAAATATGTATAGCGATGCGAAAATGGCTTTACTAATTGCTATATATATATATATAAATTGTGCATGTTAATGATTGAGTATGAATGAACATGGAAGAAGCGTGCTTAAAGGAGTAATACCGTATACGTTATGCTTGTTAGATTGATAGTTTGATAATAAAGGCTCTTAATATGAGATTGAGATACCACTTAGTATCACTTATGTATACAGTTTAAGTTTGTGTGCTTGAAGTTGTCACTTGCCTATAAACAATTAGGATCAATTGATTAATTGTGATAAAAGCCCTTTTGAAACTAGCTATACAAATTCATATCATGGCCGAGTTTAGGTAATCTTTAGGGAGTCATTTACGAGCTTACATTTTCGGCTAGGTAGTAAAATGATGCTTAAGTTAATTTCGCTTATAAAATTTTGCTATATGATTGGTAACAAATCGTTAAGGTACTACACAAATTCAATTTATGAGTGGTTTGTATGCGAATGTATTCGGATTAAGAATTCTTGAAACATTGTACGATTTCGTTCTGTTCTATCACATGTTTGTTCTGTAACGCTTCTTAACCCTCCGTCGACGGGTACGGGTTAGGGGTGTTACACACATAGTGCCCGTGTTCATTCGCACACATAGTGCCCATTTTCATTCGCACACATAGTGCCTATTTTTATTCGCACACATAGTGCCCATTTTCATTTGTTATTACACATTAAAATGGATTAACCAAGTATATAAAACCTCACATGTATACACTTTGAACATATCATATCATTTAACGTTGAATTCATACAGTCATGAACACTTAAACATTTTAAAGCCCACTTTAAATTCAATCTGTCAATATAAAATTATAGATCATGTCCACATTCAAATTTCCATGTCCAAAATCACTTAAATAAGTCATAAACATATATATATATATATATATATATCAATTTCACGCACAATTATTTCTTAACCCAACTGAATGAAACCAATTCCATACTATCCTCTCATGTGCAAAAATAAACCAAATTCACATATGTATTTACCGAACCAAATTTTACCATTACCTTATAACACACTCATAGCCAAGTATAGCACTTTCTCAAAGACAAGCATTTAGTCAAATGTAACATTGAATCCAAGATGCATATAAGGGTAGCCGATCCTATATTTCTCATAACCTCATGCTCAACCAAACAATCCAATTATTATAAGTATTTATTCAATCGAATATATCAAGTCAATATACATATAAATATATATATATCCCTATTTCATTAAGGATACACATTTCATTTGTATAACTTAGCTAAAGATGGCCAAATACCACCCTATGTACTTCTTGGTACACGACATGCATATTCAAGCCTTTTGAATTCAATTCATTTCATATTTATTATAATTCACCATCATATACATAACACATTTTAACATCTTATAATAAGAGAAAAATGTATACGTACTTTATCACGGGTTAACCATAAATTAACCCATACTTACATTTTCACATTTACCACTTATTTATAAGCATAACGATCTTGAGTCACAAAATATCACGCCGGCACTAGGCCTGCTAGGCTTTTTAGCCCGATTTCTATAACAAAACACTTCATAGTACTTTGCAAAATTTTGCACATCATAATTCATATACCATCATCAGCTTAATTCATATATTCAACACATATCTAGCACATTATAATATCATGCATATTTCCATACCTCATTCACATTCGGCTAACATTAAAGAAAATTTCTAGATAACATTTCTCAACCACTTTAATTAAATTCGTTAATTAAATTTAATCACATTGACCTTTCTATCAATCGGCAATTTCTTCCATAAGTACTTAACACTCGAATTTAACCTGCAATATCATATCTCTATTAATATTTAACTCATTTCTGAGCTAACTTAAGAACTTACCTTGACTGTTGTTGAATGATTACGGATATGCTATTCAACCAGCTTTCTTTTCCTCTTATCCGAATTTTGCCCTCTTTGCTCTCGAGCTAAGATGAACAAATTTTATCTTATTACAACTTAATTCTTCAAGCGTTAATTCATAAGTATATACATATATTCGACCAATTTCATAGCAAAAGTCATGCACATGAATAAGCATAATCGAACTACATTTTCTTTCAATGTCATAAAATCATCCTATAACCAAATACATATATATACTCATTCATGCACAAATACACATAATTCTATTTCTTCTCAACGATACACTAAAGCCGAATATTATCCAAGATTACTAAAAACATAGCATTTATCAATTTCACACAATTTAATTTCAATAGGCCAAATATACTAAAATAAAAAATCACATAACAGCCCCTTTCAAGCCAAACATTAGCAATTCGGTTCTACCCAAATTCACATATAATTATTTAACAATTACTTATCGTACCTTAATCTAAATAATTTACCTCAACACACTATAAATTCAATTTCAAGATCGATTACAAATCTTCAATTAAAATTCACATTTTGCATATTTTCATAACCAAAGAAAATTGAAGATTGCTAAAAATACCACAAAAATAAAAGAATTCACAAGTACATATTCCAATCTCCTCATTAACGATTTAGAACACAAATATCACTCACTTCCTTACTTAGGTTCACATTCGGCAATCTTATACAACAAAAGCACTCTAGCCGATTCTCACATTTCATCTAATCCACATTTATAAACAATTAACTAGTTCAAAAATTCACCTATCCCCCATTACTAATTAAATCATGAAAGCACAACCATTTTCTTCAATCTCATTCATGGCAGAATGCACTACTAACCATAACTTTGGAAATTAATTCATGGGCTAAGGACATGACTCGGTTACAAGCTCAAAGACACCAAAATTATTGAAAATCAAATCAAAACTCACCTTAGTTCATGCCAACAACAATGCCGAATGTTCCCAAGCTATTCTTTTCTTTCTTTTTTTTTTTCTTTCTAGTTAGAATCGGCCAAAACATAAAAACCATGTCTCTTGGCTTTGTTTTTATCACGCCACTCACCTTTATTTTAACATATTTTATTTTATAACATTATACCTTATAATTATAAAATGCACATGATGGCACTACCTAACATCCACTACCGTGCATTAAAAGAATAAAAAGGTTTAATAGCCATGCAAACCCCAAATTATTATCCCTAATATTCGGCCACTTAGCATTTGATCTACTAATTTTTTTTTTTAAGGTTTATCAATCAAGTCCAATTCAATGAATTAAACATACCAAAATCAAATTCTCATATTAACTTATCACACATGTTAATTCATGTATATTAAACAAAAGATATAGCATTTAAATATTTTTCTGACTCAGTTTCGTAGTCCCGAAACCACTTTTCGACTAGGGTCAAATTAGGGCTGTCACAAAAATCTAGCGCAGCTAAAATTCAAAATGATTAAAGTATCGTAAATAAAAGTAATAAAAGCCTAAAAAAATAAAAAATAATAAGAATGACCTTATTACAAACCAAAACCATAAAAGAAAACAATTATTGAAATAAAATAAATTAAAATAAAACTTAATTAAGTAACAACAGTTCCCGTGGCCACTCTGAATCCCTCCCAGCTCCAAGTCCACGAATCTAGGGCTCACCTGCATAGATGGAGAGAAAGGGGGTGAGTTTGAAAACTCAGTGTGTAAGGAAAGTGCATCCAAAGCCCGAATCAGCTCAAGCCCATTAGGCTTAAGCCTTAACCAGTCTCAGTAATTACTGGGCTGAAGCCCTATCCAGATACAATAAACTGGGCCTCAGCCCTTTTCAGATAACAGTATGGCTCATAGGCACATTTCAGAATAGAACAGATATTAAACATGGATGCAAACCCAAACCCAACCTAAATCCAACCGCTACACTCCACCCGTACCAGCCCTGCACACCATGTGGGGAATAACTCAACCCACCCAGCCCTACACTCCATAGTTGCAGCACAGCTGCTCAAATATCAATAAAATGAGGCAAAGCCTCCAGTACGTGGTCAAGCCACTTTCAGTACTTCCTCCATCAATATCTCAATCCCATGCAACAGATATACATGACATTGCATGCAGTAACAGTAACAGTAAAACACGTTTTTAGGTCAAACTTAGCCTTAGGGGTATAATGGTCATTTTGCACCTAGGGGTAATTTAGTAATTTTCACCCATAAGGGGTATTTCAGTAATTATGCCACTTTCTAGGGTTTCATGCACGTTTTAATCAGAAATAGTCTAACTTTTATCTCAGTAGTTTATTTAGTCCATTTTAACAGTTTACAACTATTGGGCCCTAAACCCTTAATGGGCCATACAGTGACATTTAGCTAGTTTAGCCAATTTAGTGCATATTTTATGATCAGTTTACCAGTTTTAACAGTTTTGGGCCTACAGTCTATCTGTACGCATTTATTGCCTATTTCTACCTATATGGGCCCGTAAGCCCATTGGGCCTAGTTTTAGCCCATCAAGGCCCAATTTACTGAAGTGCACGAAATTGCGCACTCAACCAACTTACAACTTACAATTACAGATCCAATAATTTCCAATCGACTTATGAGCGTTCGCACGCTCACAAGCCCACGAAGTGCCCGAATTCTGGCATTTCGGCTTTTCAGCTTTTGTCGATTTAGACTAGAGAAGGGTGTTTGATACACACCTGTTTTGCGACAACTGCTAATGAATTCTCCCAAGATATCCTACAATCGGTCAGTAAACACATCAGATCCAAAATACAACAACAGCCATCATGAACTTACTTACCACAATCGGCCATTCACACACCTGAGGTCCTTGAGATCTTACCTTTGTCGAAACTATTGACTAGATCTAGATCTAGTCATTCCACTTGCCCAAGCCTTTGATCAGTCGCATTTACCACACACTAATCATCAAAATAAATCAAGTGTTAACAACCTGTAGAGCTTTAAGCCCCAATCGATAGCCTCCCTAGGACTCTAGGGACTTCGACTTTTCTAAATCTCGAAATAGAGAGTAGATCTAAGATAACGAGTACTTACCACAGGTTTTCCTTAATCAAGTGATTCTTTTACTCAGATCTGATGCAAATCTAGCCTTTAAATGTAACGCCCTGATTTTGGGGATTTTTCAGGTTTGTTGTGATCTTTGTGGAAATTATGAATTTTGTGTGTTGGTCTGCTAAATTTGTGTTTAAGTATGATAATGGGCCCTTAGGAGGCCCAAACTCAGATTAAAATCTGATAGAAATAGCAAAAGTATATTTTAAGTAAAAGGAGGAACTTGGTCAAGAGGGCTCTTAAGAGAAACTTGGTGAAATTCGTCACAAAAGGAGCCTTGGGAAAGTGGCAAGGTGGCGCCACAAAGCTCCTTAAAAAGTGGCGCCTAGGAGGGTGGAGGTCCATGGTACGAGTCACAAGGTAAGCTTCAAGTACTTTTATTTTTATGTGCATGTGTGGCCAAGTGTTGGTGCTCAAGTAAAACTCTGTCTTGGAGAGTTTGAACTATTTAACAGAGTAAATCACTGAGGAAGTTAAGGAGTATTTGAATTTTGAAAGATAGTGGCCGGCCAAGGGACTCTTGGTAATGCAATTTCGGCATTTTGCATAGGTGAATATTTTGGCAATTAGGGTGCTAGTGGTGTCGATTTCCTTAAGGTTCTTTTTGAGTTTCTTGTGTTGATTTCTCTAGGTCAGTAAGATCTTTTCTTTTGTCGATTTTGCATAGCACATTAGGTTTTCTTTTTGCCACTCTTTTCTTCTTTTCTAACGTAATAGCCGAACCTTATACCTCCAAAAAAGGACATCTATTGTCGATTCCTCTTTTGACCAAATTCACTTCCCTTTCTTCTTCTTCACTCACATTCTTCTTCTTCTTCTCTCTTGCACCTCAAACCGAATCTACACCATTATTTCTCCTTCAAGCCGAATCAAATCCACTCTCTTTTCCTTCTCACCTTCAAGCCCTGTTGACTACTTCTTTGCCGAAATCGATTACCTTCTCTTTTTTCAAACCCTTCAGTAAGTCGAACCCCTTATCATTCATCTCTTTTACCATCAGTTCATAACCCCTAATCCTCTAACAAATTGACAAGAGTACCTAGTGAATAGATCTTAAAACCGAACATCTTAGAGCCACATTTTGTTAACGTTTGAGGCTAGAACTACTTCAGATCTAGTTTAGAAAGATCGTGGAAGCGGTGTTCATCGAATAGAGTTATTGGTAAGTGATCTAAACACTGGATACATTCGTTTTCTTAGCATCTAAGAAGAAGCCGAAACACCTATGTCCTTAGGGGCTTTGTCGACATAGTCTATAGATAACATAGTATTGTATTTTTGGTTCTTTTACGTGATAGTTAGCAAAAGGGGTGAACCAGCGAGGAACTGAAGGCATTGATACAAGCGGATCTAGATCTAGTACATCTAAATCGACAAGGTGAGATATCAAGGCCATTAGGGGTACTGGCCGATTGTGGTAAGGAGGTTAAGGCTTTAGTGTTGTCGATTGTTAGACTAAACGTGTTAGTGGCTAATTGTAGGCTTTTCGTATGAGGATCTCGTCAACGCTTCGACAGTTAATAGGTCTTATCATACCCTTGCTATAGACTAGAACGGCAAAGGCCGTAATGATCAAAAATGTGATTGAAAAAGTGACCAAAAGGTGACCAAAAGTGACCAAAAGGTCAGCCCTGTGAGGATCTGTGAGTAACTGATTACTCTCTGATGATTAGATCTGGAATCGTTGATGATGGAATTGCAAAGTGGGCAATTCTGTGCGTTTCGGTAAGTTGGACCTTGATGGGCCGAATAGGTCGGCCCAATGGGCTTCCGAGCCCATATGGGTAAAAAAATAGTCATTAAGGGTGTTCTGGCAGACTGTAGTAATCAAAACTGTTGAAATCTATAATCTGACCATAAAATTTGGATTAATGGACTTAAATTACTGTTTGACACCATAGGGCCCATTAGGGGCTTTTGGGCTTAATTGCCAAAACTGTTAGATTAAGTTAAAATAGATTACTGTGACGACATATGGAATAGGAGTGACAGTAATATGAATGGAATCCCTAAAGAACTGATAAATTACTAAAATACCCCTAAGAATGGAAATTTACCATTATACCCCTAGGTACAAAATGACCGTTATACCTCTAGGGCTAATTTTATCTAAGGTGCATGATATTCTGATTCTGTATGATGTATGCCATGACATGTATATCTGTTGCATGGGTTATGGGTTAAATTGATGAAGTGTTCTGGTGGCCTCGCCACATATATATCTGTTCTGGTGGCCTTGCCACATATATATCTGTTCTGGTGGCCTCGCCACAATATCTGTATCTGGTGACTTCGTCACAATATCTGGCAGCCTCGCTGCAAATTCTGTGGTGTGTAGCGGATGGGTGGGTCGAGTAGTCTCCTCACATGGTGTAAGGCTGGTACGGGGATGTTATGGATGGATCTGGGTTGGGCTTTCTGCATATATGATATATCTGTTTTGTATCTGTTATGGGCCTATGGGCTTCATTCTGATTTCTGTACTGGGCCAAGTCCTAAATAAATCTGACTCTTAGGCTTGATCTGTTTGGGGCTATGGTTGTGTAATGTTACACACTGAGTTTACCAAACTCACCCTTTATTTTCGTCCCTACAGGTAATCCCCAACCATTGTGGGTTTGGAGCTGTGAGGGATTCGGAGTGGCCACGTCATCTGCAAAGTTGGTTTTCTTTTAAGTTAGTTTATTTTAATTATTTTAATTATTTTTTATATTTTTGGGTTTTAAGTTGTAATAGGGCCGCTCTTTAAATTTCTTTTTTTGTTATGGTTTTTATTTACTGATTTTATTTATTTTATATCGAAACTGCTAGTTCTAGGCCGTACGGGTTTTCCAAATTTCATGAATGTTTTCAAAACACAACAAACGTAACAAACGGATAATCTAAGGACCTAAATATCTGACTTTTCGTTAAACCCCTGTTTTTACAAAAATCACTTTAGTCACTTTAAACAAAGAACACATACTTAGTCATAAAACCATGTGACACGCCAGATTTGGCCATACCGTCCAGGCCAAGTTTGGGGTGTTACAGTTTGTGGTATCAGAGCCCAGTTATAACAACTCGACTGTGGAACGGGTCTAAAAATGGGAGTTTTTAAAGTAACGAGGATAAAGATTTTCGAAAAATCATTTTTAAGAACTTGTTTTCGGAATTATTTTTTGAGATTGTCTTCGATATGTTTTCTCTACAAATAGATGATTTTAAAGATTGAATTTGGTTTTCTAAAATTGGTTTTTAAGAAGGTGGCACTCCGAATCTCAAGCCCAAGTCTAGAAGTTTTCTGAGCTTTTCTGATTGTTTCTGAAAATTCTATTATATGCCTGTACAAAACCCTATCATGATACTTTAGTTAGGGTAACACTGAAACTATAGAAACTCTGACAAGTAGACTGAGACTGTAGCTAGGCTACCGTGAAAGAAAACAAACTCTGAATTATTGTCTGTTCATAAGACATCTATAATAAACTAAAATATTTAAATGATGCATAAAATTCCCAATCAAATAATACGAAATGAGTACGCGAGCAGCTCGTGGAAGAGGTCGTGGGCGTGGCTGAGGTAATGCACGAGCTGGATCTTCATCTGCAGGACATGCGCCAGCAACTGATGCACCGGTACCACCGGCAACAGAACTTGAGTCTCACGATCGAGGTGTCGGGGACGACACTTTATCTCAAGCAATGCTTCGAGTTTTGGAAAGGGTTGCTGGGGCAAGTACGAGAAATGGAATTCGAGGATCTATTTCTGAGCGGCTCAGGGCTAATGGAGTAGAGATCTTTAAGCGCGTATCTGGTATAGCTCCGAATGTGGCTGAGTACTGGTTAAAGGCCATAGAGTGGATTATGGATGATCTGGACTGCTCTGTGGAGCAGAAGATTAAGGGAGCCATATCGTTACTTAGAGATAAGGCTTATCAGTGGTGGCTCACGGTGAGAGATGGAACTGTAGCTGATAGGGTGACATAAGAGCTGTTCAAAACAGCCTTCAAAGGAAAGTATGTTGGGGCTAGCTACGTGGACGCCCGCAGGAAAGAATTTCTGAACCTGGTTCAAGGGGGTAAGACAGTGGCTGAGTACGAGGCTGGGTTTCTGAGGCTGAGCCGATATGCTTCTGGGATAGTCACTATAGAGTATGAGCGTAGCGTGCACTTCGAGGATGGTTTGGGAGATGAGCTTAGGGTATTGATTACTCCGCAGAGGGAGCGTAACTTCGCTGCTTTAATGGAGAAAGCTAAGATAGCTGAGGAAGTGAAGCGCACAGAAAGATAGAATCGTGAGAAAGATTGGAACCATTTTAGGAGAGATTCAGGACCTTTAGGTGGTGTTAATAGGAATGTTAAGAGAGCAAGGGTGGTAGAGCCAGTTCGAGCGGTACCAATGAATGTTGTTAGACCGCAAGGTTGTAGAAATTGTGGTAAGATACACATGGGTGAGTGTCAGAAACGTTCTAGAGCTTGTTTTTGATGTGGATCTATGGAGCATAGGGTTAAGAATTGTCCCGAGGAACCATATCAAGTTCAAGTTATAGATCAGAGGGTCGCTCAACTAGTGAGGGGTGGACCACAGTCTCCGAGAAGACGTGGACAAGGTAGAGATGGTAATAGCAATGGTTGAGGATGAGGAGTTCCTGACAGGGGTACTGGATTTGCTGAGGCTTGTCAGCCAGCGTTGGTGTATGCAACTCATCGCCGAGAGGAGGGTGATGCACCTGACGTCATAACTGGTGCGTTTCTGATTTCTTGTATGCCATACATTGCGTTGATAGATGTTGGATCTACCCATTCATATGTTGCATGTGCTCTATCTGGGTCACTGGGTGTGCGTTCTGAGGAGACTGTGAGTGGGGTATCTGTACTAAGTCCTTTGGGTCACTCGGTTAGGATGGACAAACTGTATAAAGACATGCCTTTAGAAACTCAAGGAAAAGTTTTCTCTGGAGATCTGATGGAACTGCCTTTCAGAGAATTCAATCTCATCTTGGGGATGGATTGGCTTGTTAAGCATAGGGCTACTCTGGATTGTGCTGCCAAGGGAATGATGTTAAAGACCACAGAGGATGAGGAGGTTCTGGTGATAGGCGAGCGTAGGGATTATCTGTCTAATATGGTGTCGGCATTGGGAGCTAGGAAGTGGATTCGTAAGGGTTGTAAAGCTTATTTGGCATTTGTAAGTCAATCGAAAACTGAGGATCTGACAGTGGATAAGGTTAGAACCGTTAAGGATTTTCAAGATATTTTTCTAAAGGAGCTTCTGGGTTTGCCTCCGAACTGAGAGGTCGAGTTTGGAATCGATTTAGTGCCGGGAACAGCACCGGTGTCCATCGCACCTTACAGGATGGCACCGAAAGAGTTGGTGGAACTCAAAGCCCATATTTAGGAATTGTTGGATAGAGGCTTTATTAGGCCGAGTGTGTCTCCGTGGGGAGCACCAGTGTTGTTCGTGAAGAAGAAGGATGGATCAATGCAGATGTGCATCGATTATTGACAGTTGAACAAACTGACGATTAAGAATAAGTATCCATTGCCAAGAATCGATGATTTATTCTACCAGCTTAGGAGAGCTTCGATATTTTCCAAGATTGACCTTCGATCTATATACCATCAGTTAAGGGTTAAGGAGGTAGATATTCACACGACGGCGTTCAGAACTCGGTATGGTCACTATGAGTTATTGGTTATGCCATTTGGGCTGACGAACGCACCTGTAGCATTTATGGATCTGATAAATCAATTTTTCCAACCATACTTGGATCGATTCGTGGTCGCCTTTATGAACGATATTTTGGTATATTCTAAAATTGGGGAGAAGCATGATGAGCATCTCTGTATTATGCTGCAAGTGCTGAGGGAGAAGGAGCTTTATGGGAAATCCAGTAAGTGCGAGTTCTGGTTGAGGGAGGTAGCCTTCTTAGGTCATGTTGTTTCTGCTGAAGGGATCAAGGTGGGCCCTACCGAGGTCAGTGTCGAAAATTCAATGTTTTCTAGGTTTGGCTGGATACTATAGGAGGTTTGTGGAAGGATTTTCTGTAATGGTAGCACCATTGACAAAGCTTATAAGGAAAGGAGTACCGTTTGTTTAGACCGAGAGGCAGCAAGAAGCTTTTGAGAAGTTGAAGAAAGTTCTGACTGAGGCACTTGTATTGATTCAGCCGGAGTCTGGAAAGGATTTCACGGTATACAGTGGCGCATCACATGTAGGGTTGGGCTGTGTGTTGATGCAAGAGGGTAAAGTTATTGCTTATGCATCGCGACAGCTTAAACCTCATGAAGTAAACTATCCTACTCATGATCTGGAGTTGGCAGCAGTAATCTTTGCACTCAAGATTTGGAGGCATTACTTGTTCAGAGAAAGGTGTATCATATACACAGATCATAACAGTCTTAAGTACTTGTTGACTCAGAAGGAGCTGAATCTTAGGCAACGAAGATGGATAGAGTTACTTAAGGATTATGACTGTGCGATTGAGTATCACCCAGGCAAAGCTAATGTGGTCGCTGATGCCCTAAGTCGTAGAACTGTATCTGATCTGAGAGCAATGTTCGCTCGTTTGAGTCTATATGACGATGGTAGTCTATTAGTAGAACTGCAAGTAAGGCCAATCTGGGTTGATGAGATTAAGGAAAAGCAGTTGAAGGATGAGTCTCTAGTTTCTCGATTCCAGCAGGTTAAGAATGGGGATACTTCTGAGTTTGGACTGAACAGTGAGGGAGTTCTGTGTTTTCGAGGTAGAGTTTGCATTCCAAAGGACTCTAACTTGAGGCAAGCAATTCTGAAAGAAGTTCATGGAGGACTGTATTCTATGCATCCTGGAGCGAATAAGATGTATCGCGATTTAAAGGAATTGTATTGGTGGCCTGGACTGAAGCGAGAGGTAACGGAATTTGTGGGAAAATGTCTGACTTGCCAGCAAGTGAAAGCTGAACATCAGTTACCTTTTGGACTTTTGCAGCTAGTGAAAGTACCACTTTGGAAGTGGGAGAGGGTAACCATGGATTTTGTGAGTGGATTACCCTTGACACTGACGAAGAAGGACTCGATTTGGGTAATTGTGGATAGGTTAACCAAATCTGCTCATTTCATACCTGTCCACACTAATTATTCACTTCAGAAGTTAGCCAAATTACATGTAGCAGAAATTGTGTAACTACATGGAGTGCTAGTGTTGATTATTTCTGATCGAGAGGACGTGGACAATCTAAGGACCTAAATATCTGACTTTTTGTTAAACCCCTGTTTTAACAAAAATCACTTTAGTCACTTTAAACAAAGAACACATACTTAGTCATAAAACCATGTGACACGCCAGATTTGGCCATAACGTCCAGGCCGGGTTTGCGGTGTTTATTTAGTGGTATCAGAGCCCGATTGCAACAACTCGGCTGTGGAACGGGTCTAAAATTGGGATTTTTTAAAGTAACGAGAATAAAGATTTTTGAAAAATTATTTTTAAGAACTTGTTTTCGAAATTGTTTTTTAAGATTGTCTTCGATATGTTCTTTTTCAAGATTGTCTTCGATATGTTCTCTCTACAAATAGATGATTTTAAAGATTGAATTCAGTTTTCTAAAATTGGTTTTTAAGAAGGTGGCACACCGAATCTCGGGCCCAAGTCTGTAAGTTTTCTGAGCTTTTTTGATTGTTTTTGAAAATTCTGTTATATGCCTGTATAAAACCCTATCATGATACATTAGTTAGGGTACTACTGAAACTATAGAAACTCTGATAAGTAGACTGAGACTGTAGCTAGGCTACTGCGAAAGAAAACAAACTCTGAATTATTGTCTGTTCATAAGACATTTGTAATAAACTAAAATATTTAACTGATGCATAAAATTCCCAATTAGATAATATGAAATGAGTACGAGAGCAGCTCATGGAAGAGGTCGCGGGCGTGGCTGAGGTAGTGAAAAGGCTGAATCTTCGTCTGCATGACATGCGCCAGTAGTTGATGCACCGGTACCACTAGCAACGGAAGTTCACTCTCACGATCAAGGTACCGGGGACGACGCTCTATCTCAGGCAATGCTTCAAGTTTTGGAAAGGGCTGCTGGGCCAAGTACGGGAAATGGAATTCGAGGATCTATTTCTAAGCTGCTCAGGGCTAATGGAACAGAGATCTTTAGGCACGTATCTGGTGTAGCTTCGAATGTGGCTGAGTATTGGTTAGAGGCCACAGAGCAGATTATGGATGATCTGGATTGCTCTGTGGAGTAGAAGATGAAGGGAGCAATATCGTTACTTAGAGATGAGGCTTATTAGTGGTGGCTCACGGTGAGAGGTGGAACTGCAGCTGATAGGGTGACATGGGAGCTGTTCAAAATAGCCTTCAAAAGAAAGTATGTTGGGGCTAGCTACGTGGACGCCCGTAAGAAAAAATTTCTAAACCTGGTTCAAGGGGGTAAGACAGTGGCTGAGTATGAGGCTGAGTTTCTGAGACTGAGCCGGTATGCTTCTGGGATAGTCGCTACAGAGTATAAGCGTAGCGTGCACTTTGAGAATGGTTTGAGAGATGAGCTTAGGGTGCTGATTGCTCTGCAGAGGGAGCGTAACTTCGTTGTTTCAATGGAGAAAGCTAAGATAGCTGAGGAAGTGAAGCGCACAGAAAGACAGAATCGTAAGAAGGATCAGAACCGTTTTAGGAGAGATTCAGGACCTTCAGGTGGTAATGGCAATGGTCGAGGACGAGGAGCACCTGACAGGGGTATTGGATTTGCTGAGGCTCGTCAGCCAGCATTGGTGTATGCAACTCGTCGCCGAGAGGAGGGTAATACACTTGACGTCATAATTGGTACGTTTCTGATTTCTAGTATGCCATACACTGCATTGATAGATGTTGGTTCTACCCATTCATATGTTGCATGTGCTATATCTAGGTCTCTAGGTGTGCATTCTAAGGAGACCGTGAGTGAGGTATCTGTACTAAGTCCTTTGGGTAACTCAGTTAGGGTAGACAAACTGCATAGAGACGTTCCTTTAGAAACTCAAGAAAAAGTTTCTCTAGAGATCTGATGGAACTGCCTTTCAGAGAATTCGATCTCATATTAGGGATGGATTGGCTTGTAAAGCATAGGGCTACTCTGGATTGTGCTGCCAAGCGAATGATGTTAAAGACCGCAGAGGATGAGGAGGTTCTAGTGATAGGCGATCGTAGGGATTATCTGTCTAATGTGGTGTCGGCATTGAGAGTTAAGAACTGGATTTGTAAGGGTTGTGAAGCTTATTTGGCATTTGTAAGTCAATCGGAAACTGAGGATCTGACAGTAGATAAGGTTAGAACCGTTAAGGATTTTCAAGATATTTTTCCAGAGGAGCTTTTGGGTTTGCCTCCGAACCGAGAGGTCGAGTTTGGAATCGATTTAGTGCCAGGAACAGCACCAGTGTCCATCGCACCTTACAGGATGGCACCAAAAGAGTTGGTGGAACTGAAAGCCCAGATTCAAGAATTGTTGGATAGAAGCTTTATTAGGCCGAGCGTGTCTCCATGGGGAGCACCAGTGTTGTTCGTGAAGAAGAATGATGGATCAATGCAAATGTGCATCGATTATTGACAGTTGAACAAACTGACGATTAAGAATAAGTACCTATTGCCAAGAATCGATGATTTATTCGACCAGCTTAGGGGAGCTTCAGTATTTTCCAAGATTGACCTTCGATCTGGATACCATCAATTAAGGGTTAAGGAGGTGTATATTCACACGACGGTGTTCAAAACTCAGTATGGTCACTATGAGTTATTGGTTATGCCGTTTGGGCTGACGAACGCACCTGTAGCATTTATGGATCTAATGAATCTTGTTTTCGAACCATACTTGGATCGATTCGTGGTCGCCTTTATGAACAATATTTTGGTATATTCTAAAACTGGGGAGAAGCATGATGAGCATCTTTGTATTGTGCTGCAAGTGCTGAGGGAGAAGGAGCTTTATGGGAAATTCAGTAAGTGCGAGTTCTGGTTGAGGGAGGTAACCTTCCTAGGTCATGTTGTTTCTGCTAAAGGGATCAAGGTGGACCCTCGAAAGATTGAGGCGATTCTGGAATAGGAACCACCGAGTCAGTGTCAAAAATTCAAAGTTTTCTGGGTTTGGCTGGATACTATAGGAGGTTTGTGGAAGGATTTTCTGTAATGGTAGCACCATTGACAAAGCTTATAAGGAAAGGAGTACCGTTTGTTTGGACCGTGAGGTAGCAAGAAGCTTTTGAGAAGTTGAAGAAAGTTTTGACCGAGGCACTTGTATTAATTCAGTCGGAGTTTGGAAAGGATTTCACGGTATACAGTGACGCATCACATGTAGGGTTGGGCTGTGTGTTGATGCAAGAGGGTAAAGTTGTTGCTTATGTATCACGACAGCTTAAACCTCATGAAGTAAACTATCCTACTCATGATCTGGAGTTGGCAGCAGTAACCTTTGCACTTAAGATTTGGAGGCATTACTTGTTCGGAGAAAGGTGTATCATATACACAGATCATAAGAGTCTTAAGTACTTGCTGACTCAGAAGGATCTAAATCTTAAGAACGAAGATGGATAGAGTTGCTTAAGAATTATGACTGTGCGATTGAGTATCACCCAGGCAAAGCTAATGTGGTGGCTGATACCCTAAGTCGTAGAACTGTATCTGATCTGAGAGCAATGTTTGCTCGTTTGAGTCTATATGACGATGGTAGTTTATTAGCAGAACTGCAAGTAAGGCCAACCTGGGTTGATGAGATTAAGGAAAAGTAGTTGAAGGATGAGTCTCTAGTTTCTCGGTTCCAGCAGGTTAAGAATAGGGATACTTCTGAGTTTGGACTGAACAGTGAGGGAGTTCTGTGTTTTCGAGGTAGAGTTTGCATTCCAAAGGACTCTGACTTGAGGCAAGCAATTCTGAAAGAAGCTCATGGAGGACTGTGTGCTATGCATCCTAGAGCGAATAAGATGTATCGCGATTTAAAGGAATTGTATTGGTGGCCTGGACTGAAGCGAGAGGTAACAGAATTTTTGGGAAAATGTTTGACTTGCCAGCAAGTGAAAGCTGAACATCAGTTACCTTCCGGACTTTTGCAGCCAGTGAAAGTACCACTTTGGAAGTGGGAGAGGGTAACCATGGATTTTGTGAGTGGATTACCCTTGACACCAACGAAGAAGGACTTGATTTGGGTAATTGTGGATAGGTTAACCAAATCTACTCATTTCATACCTATCTGCACTGATTATTCACTTCAGAAATTAGCCAAATTGTATGTGACAGAAATTGTGTGACTACACGGAGTGCCAGTGTCGATTATTTCTGATCGAGATCCTAGATTCACATCTCAGTTTTGGCAAAAGTTGCATGAGGCGTTGGGAATGCGGTTGAACTTTAGCCAGCTTTTCATCCTCAGACTGATAGTCAGTCGAAAAGGGTTATTCAGATTCTGGAAGACATGTTAAGGGGATGCGTAATTGACTTCCGAGGCAGTTGGGAGGATTATCTACCGTTGGCAGAATTCGCATACAATAACAGTTATCAGGCTAGTAATCGTATGGCACCTTACGAAGCGTTGTATGGACGTAAGTGTCGTACACCTAGTTGTTGGACCGAATTGGACGAGTGACAAGTTCTTGGACCTGAGTTGGTAGCAAAGACTGAAGAAAAGGTCAAGGTGATTAGGGATCGGTTAAAGGAAGCATTTGATCGGTAGAAGTCTTATGCAGACTTAAAGAGTAAGGGGATTGAGTACTCAGTGGGTGACATGGTCTTTTTGAAAGTTTCACCTTGGAAGAATATATTAAGATTTGGAAAGAAAGGCAAATTGAGTCCACGGTTCATTGGGCCTTATCGGGTTATTAAGCGAGTAGGTTCCGTGGCCTATCAGTTGGAATTACCCCCAAAGCTAGAGAGGATTCACGATGTTTTTCACGTCTCTATGTTAAGGCGATATCGTTCTGACCTTGCTCATGTCGTGCCGGTTGCAAAGGTTGAGGTACAGCCTGATTTGACTTTCGAGGAAGAGCCCGTACAAATTCTGGATCGAGATGTGAAGGTTCTAAGACAGAAGTCGGTTCCATTGGTAAAGGTACTTTGGCGTAACCATGGCTGAGAGGAAGCTACATGGGAGCCAGAGGAAACCACATGGGAGCCAGAGGAAACCATGCGTCAACAATACCCTCAGTTATTTGGATCAGGTAAATTTTGAGGCCGAAATTTCTTTAAGGGGGTAGAGTTGTAACACCCTGATTTTTAGAATTTTTCGGGTTTGTTGTGAGCTTTGTAGAAATTATGAATTTTGTGTGTTGGTCTGCTAAATTTGTGTTTAAGTATGTTAGTGGGCCCTTAGGATGCCCAAACTCTGGTTAAAATCTGATAGAAATAGCAAAAGTATGTTTTAAGTAAAAGGAGGAACTTGGTCAAGAGAGCTCTTAAGAGAAACTTGGTGAAATTCGTCACAAAAGGAGCCTTGGCAAAGTGGCAAGGTGGCGCCACAAAGCTCCTTAAAAAGTGGCGCCTAGGAGGGTGGAGGTCCATGGTACGAGTCACAATGTAAGCTTCAAGTACTTTTATTTTTATGTGCATGTGTGGCAAAGTGTTGGTGCTCAAGTAAAACTCTATCTTGGAGAGTTTGAACTGTTCAAGAGAGTAAATCAAGGAGGAAGTTGAGGAGCATTTGAATTTTGAAAGATAGTGGCCAGCCAAGGGACTCTTGGTAATGCAATTTCGGCATTTTGCATATGTGAATATTTTGGCAATTAGGGTGCTAGTGGTGTCGATTTCCTTACGGTTCTTTTTAAGTTTCTTGTGCCGATTTCTCTAGGTCAATAAGCTCTCTTCTTTTGCCGATTTTGCATAGCACATTAGGTTTTCTTTTTGCCACTCTTTTCTTCTTTTCTAACCTAATAGCCGAACCTTATACCCCAAAAAAAGGACATCTGTTGTCGATTCCTCTTTTGACCAAATTCACTTCCTTTTCTTCTTCTTCACTCACATTCTTCTTCTTTGTCTCTCTTGCACCTCAAACTGAATCTACACCATTATTTCTCCTTCAAGCCGAATCAAATCCACTCTCTTTTTCTTCTCACCTTCAAGCCCTGTCGACTACTTCTTTGCCGAAACTGATTACCCTCTCTTTTCTCAAACCCTTTAGTAAGCCGAACCCCTTATCATTCATCTCTTTTACCATCAGTTCATAACCCCTAATCCTCTGACAAATTGACAAGAGTACCTAGGGAATAGATCTTAAAGCCGAACATCTTAGAGCCACATTCTATTAACGTTTGAGGCTAGAACTACTTCAGATCTAGTTTAGAAAGATCGTGGAAGCGGTGTTAATCAAATACAGTCATTGGTAAGTGATCTAAACACTGGATACATTCATTTTCTTAGCATCTAAGAAGAAGTCGAAACCCTTATGTCCTTAGGGGCTTTGTGGACATAGTCTATTGATAACATAGTATTGTATTGTTGGTTCTTTTACGTGATAGTTAGCAAAAGTGACGAGCCCGCAAGGAACTGAAGGCATTGATACAAGCGGATCTAGATCTAGTACATCTAAATCGACAAGGTGAGATATCAAGGCCATTAGGGGTACTAGCCGATTGTGCTAAGGAGGTTAAGGCTTTAGTGTTGTCGATTATCAGACTAAACGTGTTAGTGGCTGATTGTAGGCTTTTCGTACGAGAATCTCGTCAACGCTTTAACAATTAATAGGTGTGTATCATACCCTTGCTATAGACTAGAACGGCAAAGGCCGTAATGATCAAAAAGGTGATCAAAAAGTGACCGAAAACTGACCGAAAGTGACCGAAATGTCGGCCCTGTGAGGATCTGTGAGTAACCGATTACTCTCTGATGATTAGATCTGGAATCATTGATGATGGAATTGCAAAGTGGGCAATTCCGTGCGTTTCGGTAAGTTGGGCATCGATGGGCCGAATAGGGGCCCAATGGGCTTCCGAGCCCATATGGGTAAAAAAAATAGTCATTAAGGGCGTTCTGGCAGACTGTAGTAATCAAAACTGTTGAAATCTGTAATCTGACCGTAAAATTTGGATTAATGGGCTTAAATTACTGTTTGACACCGTACGGCCCATTAGGGGCTTTTGGGCTTAATTGCCAAAACTGTTATATTAAGTTAAAATAGATTACTGTGACGACATATGGAATAGGAGTGACAGTAATATGAATGGAATCCCTAAAGAACTGATAAATTACTAAAATACCCCTAAGAATGGAAATTTACCATTATACCCTTAGGTACAAAATGACCGTTATACCCCCAGGGCTAATTTTATCTAAGATGCATGATATTCTGATTCTGTATGATGTATGCCATGACATGTATATCTGTTGCATGGGTTACGGGTTATATTGATGGAGGAAGTGTTCTGGTGGCCTCGATATATCTATTCTGGTGGCCTCACCACAATATCTGTATCTGGTGACTTCGTCACAATATCTGGCAGCCTCGCTGCAAATTCTGTGGTGTGTAGTGGATGGGTGGGTCAAGTAGTCTCCCTACATGGTGTGAGGCTGCTACGGGGGTGTTATGGATGGATCTGGGTTGGGATTTCTGTATATATGATATATCTGTTCTGTATCTGTCATGGGCCTATGGGCTTCATTCTGATTTCTGTACTGGGCTAAGGCCCAAATAAATCTGACTCTGAGGCTTGATCTATTTTGGGCTATGGTTGGGTTATGTTACACATTGAGTTTACCAAACTCACCCTTTATTTTCATCCCTGCAGGTAATCCCCAACCATAGTGGGCTTGGAGCTGTGAGGGATCCGGAGTGGCCACGTCATCTGTAAAGTTGGTTTTCTTTTAAGTTAGTTTATTTTAATTATTTTTAATATTTTTGGGTTTTAAGTTGTAATAAGGCCGCTCTTTAAATTTCTTTTTCCGTTATGGTTTTTATTTACTGATTTTATTTATTTTATATCGAAACTGCTAGTTATAGGTCGCACGAGTTTTCCAAATTTCATGAATGTTTTCAAAACACAACAAACGTAACAAACAGATAATCTAAGGACCTAAATATTTGACTTTTCGTTAAACCCCTGTTTTTACAAAAACCACTTTAGTCATTTTAAACAAAGAACACATACTTAGTCGTAAGACCATGTGACACGCCAGATTTGGCCATAACGTCCAGGCCGGGTTTGGGTGTTACATTAAACACTAACAAAGATCGATTCTTAGAGATCTACGAATTCGGCTATATGTCCTTAAAACTATGGTGTTTTCAGCTTTTTAAGTGGTGAAGAAGAAGATGATTTGGTGTTGCAGTTTAGAAGTAGTGTTGCGGTTTAGAGGTTGTGAGAATCGGTCAAGAAGGATGAAAAGAACTGAAGGATTTTGGCTTGGAGAAATCGGCACAAGAAGCAATGTTTCGAGATTTCAGCTTTTATGGCAATCGGCTGTGGTGGCTTTGAAAAGAATGGGATTGAAAGAGAAGATGAGTTGACTGGTAGGGATGTTTCGGCTAGAGAAGAAAAGAAGAAGAAAAGAAAACAAAAGAAGATGAGAGTAGAAGAGGAAGAAGAAATCAGTACAGGGGAGGCTTGTCTTTCGTTTTCGGTCACTTTTTGTGAAACTGAGAAGAGAATAGAACTTTAGGTGGCTAACCCTAATTTACCAAGACAGAAAAAGAAATAAAACTAGCTCTAATAACCACTTAACCAATCGGCCCAACCTTTCTAAAGCCTTAGCCGAATTCCCACTTAAGTACTATCACATCCCGACACATGCACACAAAAATAAAAGTATCAACACGCTTACCTTGCGACTTGAACTCTAGCCCTTAAACTCAGTCCACACACCACTTTTTTAGGAACTTAGTGACGCCACATTGCCACCCAAGGGCCTCTTTGTGTCATAATTTACAAAGTTTCTCTTAAAAGCCCACTTAACCAAGTCCCCTTTCACTAAAAACCAAAAATTGATATTTTTACCGGGTTTTAACTTAGGCTTGGGCCTCCTAAAGGCCCACTAACACATTTAAACACAATTTCAGTATCCAAAACACCAAAATTTCAAAATTCCACCAAAAGTCACAAAACCCGAAAAATCCCGAAAATCAGGACGTTACAATGAAAGGAAAGTTTATATTGAGATAAGTGTTCATGTTAAATTGGCATTTTTATGATGCTATATGTATAACTAGAGAAGTTAAGTGAATGTTATGAGCAATGTTATTTGAGATTCATGAATGCATGTATAAGTGCACTAGTTTGTATAAGATGATCAGGAAGTCTTGTTTTATGAACGTGTATGGTTATAATTGTGATAATATTATATATTGATGAGCGTTAAATTATATACATGAGTATATACGAGGTAAATCAAAGGTGTTACAACCTCACCCCCTTTTCAACAAGGCATTTCAGAGAGAGATTACATGAAATTCAGACTGAATAGGCTTACAAGTGAAAAACTAAAGAGTTTAGTGGCAGATTAATTGACAACATAATCAATTTCGGGAATGATTTAGCAAATGAACACAGTTACAGAAAAGATGCCAGGTTAATATGAAGATCATTCGGGTTTTAAAATGTTACAGTTAAAGAAAAGTCAGGTTCAACTAATGCACTTATTCAGCTATGATGTGTAAGGTATATGATTGTTGGATTTTCTTCTGAATAAATTCTGATTTTGAATGAGATAATGTGGATTCGGTAATGATAGAATTAGACAGAGGAATAATGATTGAGCTACATTAATAGCTAAATGTAGAGTTTTTGGTTGAGAAAATTTTAGAAATTTCTTTCGACTATTATATGTGTACATTTATTTTCAGAGGTATATATATTTATATCAACAAGATTTTAGATGAAATTCTTATTGTATTAGGATGTCAATTAAATATACAGACAGATGAAGGCATTGTAGTTTGCTTGAGTTGTGACTGATATTGCTCTATCTATTCTGGTTGTCTGCTCCAATGTGCAGATGTAAAGTTGATGGTAAGCTAGGACGTCATTTACTAAAGTAATTGAGAAGTCAGTCATATTACAGCATCGTGATTTTTAAGCAAAATAAATTTGAAAAGAAAGTGATTTTGGCAAAATGTGAGTGATAAGAAGTTCAACTTAGATCGAGGTAATGATTTTACTTTTTAAATGATCTTGATACATGTATCAGCAAGTTAAAGACCGAATGTTATGTTCTTTCGAGTTATGCAGTGATAATGATTTGTGATTAGCTTTTCAAAGAGATCATGATAAAATGTATATTTGAGATATTATGACAGCATAAAGAAGAGCAGTTCTTGAAAAGTTATTGTTTATTAGTCAAAACTGATTCAGTTTAGCAGTCTGATTGAGTTATATGTATGTTAGAATTATTCACAGTTCCAAAATTAAATGTTGATTGTTTATGTATAAATGGATAAATGACTTGAGTGAAGAGTACCTATTCTAGAAGTTATGATACAGAGTTTTATATATATATATATATACACATCAAAAGGGTTACATTTGAGGTATGATTTTGCCAATCTAAGTTGTCTGATTGCTAGAGTTCTCATTATATGAAGTTTAATTTGGCTTAAATCTATGCTAGTAGAGTTATAAACAGTTGAAGAAATTGACAACCGAAGTATTTTTTATGATTCAATCTAAATTAAGTAAAGAGATTATGCAACAGTTATGAAGCCTGACACAGTGATAATTATCTATCTACTCGAAAAGTACAGAAATAGAGGATACTCAGAAATATTTACACTAGTAAGAGTATGATATGGTATGTACCAGATTTTGAACATGATGTCTAAACTTTCAAAGAGTTAAAGTTATTTTTTCAAGTATCTAAGAAGCTATTACAGTCCGTATTTATATCTGGGTGGAAATGCAATGGTAATTCGAAGAATTCTACAACAGAATTAGTATTTCATCAAAAGGGTAAAGGTTATGTGAGCTATGGTTGATTACTCGAGGAAGTTTATGTATATTTTTCTTAGCATGACTAAGTTTTTCTATTGACGGGTAATCTGAGTTACTTATCCTGAGATTGTCAGTTTATACAGAGCCCAAATTTTCATTGGTTATGGTTGAAATCCGAGATTCTTAGAAAAGTAAGTTGTGTATTGTGTTTTAAATATTAAGAACAATTGAGAAAGAGAAACTCACAAGGTTAATTTGAGTTAAAATATTAGAGAAAGGTGAAAATTGATTTTTGAGATCAGAGATAGATTATCAGAAATTGTATATAGAATCGAAAGGCAAGAATATTGAAAATCAGATAGGTGTCAGGTGTTTCTGAAAGTATTTTATTAACAGAAAATTTTTCATTTTGGTAAGTAGAGAAAAGTGAGTTACAGTTCATCTAAGAGTATGAGATTATAGAAAGAATAAGGTCAATTACTTATCAGTAGGTATTTCAATCAAAATCCGAGAAGATCAGTAATGTCATTCCTATGTCTATGATAAGAGAGTATAATTCAGAATCTTAGCTTGAGTAGTAAGATGCTAAGGATGTCGAGACTATACGAGAAATTGAAAGTGCCTTGTGAAATCAGTCCTTAATCCGTCATCTGGTAAGATTTTTTGGGATGAAAATCCCTAAGGGGGGAGAAATGTAACATCCCAAAAAAGGGCCTAAACGGAATAGTGGTTGTGAAACAACAAATACGAGATAGAAAAGTTTATTACGATGAATTATCATGATTTACTGATCGATTGGATGCATGTGTTAGACTACCGATAAGAAATTTTATAGATTGCATGTTTAATTTGTCTATGAGGGCTTATTTGCAAAAGTTGCAAAATATGTATTCTAGTTTATAAAGTACTTGATTGAAATGGGGGGTTTAAACTGGAGATCCTTAAATAGTAATTAGACCATTAAAGTTTGATGGACAAAAATAGACATGGTTAGTAAGTAAGGTATTTAAGGGCATTTTGGTAAAATGCCATAATTAATGAATAAAGACAAAATAACATGAAATAAGCTACCATCTTCTTCATTTCTTTTTTCCATGGCCAAATGTAGCAAGGGAACACCATGGCTAGGGTTTGTTCATCTTCCAAGCTTCATAATCTCAGAAAACAAGATTTGGACCTAGAACGGGAAAAAAATCGAAAATCGAGAAGGTCGGCCAAAATGGCCGTGTTGGTATCAAGAGTTTTATCAAGCAAGCTTGGGTTGGAGGTCGTCGGACACTTTTGACTATCAAGTTACCAATTGGGTATTTTCATTGAAACATTTTTAGTTATGGCATGTATAGGGACTTGGCCATTTTGTGTGTATGTCCTTGTGATATGGCTAAATGAGAACATGTGTTGATGTTATGTATGCCTAAATGAGGCTTAATGCAAAGAAATTATGAAAGAGTAAAAGTTGGTTATGAAACAGTTTTGGGACAACAGCAGTGATGTCATATTGAAAAATCACTAAAAATCGTAGAAATAGAATTAAATGTCGAATGAGATATAAAATTAAATATTATTGAGTCTATTTTCATAAGAAGGAATTAGCAAGCAAAGGAAGTCTATATTCTGAGATATTTAAATTCTTGTGAGACTGGTTTAGAATGAATTTGTGACCTCTGTTCTGATTTTAGAAATTTACTAGAAATTGTACAAGAATAATTAATGGTTATAATTTATATGTATATATTCCTTAATGAGTCTATTTTCATTAGAAATAAAAGAAAACATTATCTGAAAACTGTACTATGAGATAATCAATTTTTACTGAAGAGAGGTCAGGTCTGCTAGACTACGAAATAGGGGATAATTTAACTAATAAATTGTATTAATTGGCCAAACTAAAAATTATGGAAAAATTATGGTAAGAAGATATATGAGTCTAGTTTTAGGGAAAATTTACAGACTTAAATTTAGAGTTTCGTAACTTAATTTATAATTAATTTAGTGACTATTATGCAGGTGGACAATTTTATTATGAATAGTGAAATAAATTGTTTTAAGTTGTGTAAGTAATTAGAAAATTTTTAATGTTCTCAGTTTGGTCCTGAACCGTTTCAATTGCATGTTTTAGGGCCTCGATGGCTCTTTTTAGGGATATATTGGATGAATATGAGTGAATTAATTTAATAGTAAAATTTTATGCCCCGAACTAGTAAGATAAGTCTGGTAACGCCTCGTGCTCGACTTTGGCAACAGTCTCGGATAAGGGGTGTTATAGGTCATTGTTGATCGATTGACAAAATCGGCTCATTTTATTCTGGGACATACCAATTATTCACTTGATAAGTTAGCTAACTGTACATTGTTGAGATTGTGAGACTGCACGGAGTGCCTATTTTTATTATTTCATTTAGAGATCTAAGATTTACTTTGAGATTCTAGAAAAAAGTTGCAAGAAGCTTTGGGTACAAAACTGAATTTTAGTACCTTGTTTCATCCGGAAACGGATGGTCAATTAGAATAAGTAATTTAGATTCTTGAAGATATGCTCCGATGTTGTGTTTTAGAGTTCGAAAGTAGTTGGGAAAAATATCTACCTTTGGTTGAGTTTGCTTACAACAACAACTTTCAGTCGAGTATAAAGATGGCACCGTATGAGGCATTGTATGGTTGTAAATGTTGAACTCCTTTGTATTGGACTGAGCTCAGTGAGAGACAAATTCATGGAGTTGATTTGGTTAGAGAAACTGAAGAAAAAGTGAATGTAATCCATGATTGTTTCAAAATCGCTTCAGATCGGCAAAAGTCATACATAGCTTTGAAAAGAAAAGAGATCGAGTTTCAGATTGGTGATAAAGTATTTTTGAAAGTATCTCCGTGGAAGAAGATTTTTAGGTTTGGCCGTAAAGACAAGTTGAGTCCGCATTTTATTAGTCCGTATGAGGTAATTGAAAGAATAGGGCCAGTGGCATATCGTTTAGCCTTACCAACAGAGTTGGACAGGATTCACAATGTGTTTCATGTGCCGATGTTGCAATGATACTATTTTAATCCTTCACATGTGGTTTCCCCAACAGAGATTGAGATTCGATCGAATATGACATATGGTGAAGAATCGATTAAGGTTTTGGCCGAAAAAGTCAAACAATTGAGAAATAAAAGTATAGCCCTAGTAAAAGTGTTGTGGCAAAGACACGGAGTAGAAGAGGCTACATGGGAACCCAAGGAAGCCATGAGAGAACAGTACCCAAACCTCTTTTCCGGTAAGATTTTCGAGGACGAAAATCCCTAAAGGTCGGAATAGTGGTTTTGGGACCACGAATCCGAAGTAGAAAAATTTATTGTGATAAAGCTCTAAGGTTTATACTATGATTCAATGCATATGTGAAAGTTTTGTTACGAATTTTATCAATAGAGGGTCCAAGTTGACTATTAGGACTAAATTGCAAAAAGTGAAAAATATGTGTTCTAAAAGATTGGTGCTTAATTGAAATGAAATTGTAAATTAGAGGACTTTATTTAGTAATTAGACCATTATATATCATGATGGACAAAAATGGACATGGAAGGGACAAAATTTTAAAGAAAGGCTTCAGAGGCATTTTAGTCATTTGGTTAATAAAAGAATAAAAAGGGAAAATAAAGAAAAAAATTTGTCCATCTTTCTCTTACCTTGGCCAAAAATCACAAGGAGACCATAGCTAGGGTTTCTTCAACTTTCAAGCTTGATAGTAAGTGCATCCTAGCCATGTTTTTAATGCTCTTTACGTTTTTTAAGTTGTTATCACTCGATTTACCTATTTCTACCATTATTTTGAAGTAGGGTTCATGTTTAAAAATTTACCCATGTGTGACATGCATGTATTTATATGTCTAATGGTAGAAAATGAAATTTTGGTGTTAAATAAATGACTTTTACTAAGTGATTTTCGATAAAAATGTCAACAAGGACCTTTTTTGCAAAAGGTGTAAAATATGTAGTAGAACTGTGAAATAAAAGAAAAATGTAGGCTGCTATAAGTATGAAAGAGGTTCGGCTAGGCTTGGGTTTCGAGAAAAATGAATTCATTTCATTTTACGAGCTTAGGGACTAAAGTGTAAATAAGTGAAAAGTTAGGGGAAAAAATATAATTTTGCCTTAATATGATTTTTGGGCTAAATTGAATAGTGTGATAATTAAACGAGCTAAATTTGTTATTATAGATCAAGAAAGACGCGCTTCCGACCTAGATCGTGGAAAGGGCAACATTGTGGACTAAATTGCAATATTAGCAATTTTTATCCGAAGTAAGTTTATGTTTAAATAATAAATCGTTATATTATGTTAAAATGTTTAATTATTGTGTAATTAACTGTGTGGATGAGTTTAATTGCACATATGATATAGATGATAATTTGATAAGTGTGGAAGTTCGGTACGAACCCTCGGAACATTACAAGATACAAGGGTCATAACGTTAAAGCTATCGAGATGTGTTCCCGTGTAAGAACACATCTAGGATATGGCATCGGTATGATAGTACGTGTAAGACCATGGCTGGGACATGGCCTCGGTAGGAGATTTCGTGTAAGACAATGTTCGAGACATGGCATCGATATGAGTTTTTGTGTAAGACCATAGCCGGGCTTGGCAACGATATTGAATTGTATGTAAGACCATATGGCATTGTATGACCTATGTATGATTCCTGAGTGTCCTTAAAGATTCTGAATGGTTCAATGGGCCTAGTCTAAATGAGAATGAAAGTACATTATAAGTAAGTAATACAGGTATGTACGAAGTCCATATGACTATTGGATGGAAGAATAACAATGAATTAAAATGTGATGTTTAGTAATGCTCTTATGGTAAGGTTATGATTGGGTAAGAAATGGCTATGAGAGTTTAGTAATGTTTATACCAATTTCCATTATGGATCTAGGATGATTAAGTTATAAATATGATGTTTATTATTTGCAAATAAACTTACTAAGCTATATAGCTTACCCCTCTTTTCTTTCCATTGTTTTATAGTGTCACCAAGCTAGCTTAGGGATCGGGAATCGTCGAGCTCGCATCACACTATCAAGGCTTTATTTTGGGGTATTTGTGATTTTGATATTTTGAAAGTATGGCATGTATATGGACTTGGTCACTTTGAATATATGTCATAGTGATTGGGCTAATGATATTGGCTCATATTGGTTAAGTGATTATTTTGTATAAGGCCAATTGAAATTGGCTAATGTGGATTATAAGTATAATCATATGGTGATGCATTGCTTGGATATGGCACTTACATGATTTCAGTTGATAACTATGGATGTTTGGTTGCTTAAGTATGCTGCGATTTGTGTATTTGAATTGGTATAAGTGTTTATGAGTTTCAAGGTGGTAATAGGCTTGGTAAATAGCCTATACATTGTCCGCACGGATAGACACATGGGCATGTGTCTAGGCCATATGTGACACACGGTCAGCTCCATGCGTCTATGAACATGTCATGTGTACCTGTAACTTAATTTTGAGAAATAGAATGCCCAGTATGGGGCACACAGGTAGAGACACAGGCGTGTGTCTCAGTCGTGTGGACGGCATGGCCTGGAACACGAGCGTGTGCCCAAGCCGTGTGAAATCTGCACCTTAAATGTTAAAATTAAATTTGCCACACGGCCTAGCACAGAGGCACGTGACTTGGCTGTGTGACCCTATTTTGCTGATGACGTTATAAACAAAGAGTTACACGGGCTAAGGGCATGGGAATGTCCAGAGCCACACGGGCGTGTGTGACCATACAGCCTGCTCACATAGGTGTGTGACTCTCCAAAACATGAAAATTTTCTAAGTGTTCCAAGGTTTTCAGTTTAGTCCTGAACCACTCCCGATGTCTGTTTTGGGTCTCATAGGCCCGTATAAGGGATGATATATATGTGTATGAATGGTTTTGAATTGAATGAAATTTTATGTCCCAGTTTTTACAATTGGTTGTGTTTAAGTCCGGTAATGCCTCGTACCCTGTCCCAGCATCGGACTTGGGTAAGGGGTGTTACACGTGCGACTTGGTCATATGACCCCTGCACTTAATTAAGTTGCAAGTCAGAGAGTTACACGGGTTAGGGACACGGGCATGTGCCCTACCCCATTTGTCACACAGCATGAGACATGGGCATGTCACTTGGCTATGTGAGCCACGCAGCCTGACCACACGGGCGTGTGACCCCTGTATATAAGAAAATTTTTGAAATTTTGCGAAAACTTCTCTAAGGTTTTGATTTAGTCCCGACTTGTTTCTAATGCTTAAATTGGGCCTTGAGGGTCCAATCAAGGGACAATATGAATAGTTTCGGATATAAATAGTAAATAACATGAATCATCTGTATTTGTTCTGTAAACTCCAGTAATACTTTGTAACCCTGTTCCAGCGACGAATATGGGTTAGGAGTGTTACACGGATTGTGCTCGTATACACATCGAATCAAGTAATAAAGTGATAAGTTAGATCGTCCCCACAGGGATTGGTTAGGTATAAAAGTGGTCAAGTTATTATAATGAATTATAATTAATGTTATGGAAAGAGCAAGTTTAAGTACGTAGTGGTAAATGAAAGTAGTAATGATGTGTCCAAATTGTTTGTTGACTAATACTGAAAAATGCTATGGCAAAGCAAGAGTAAAAACGCAATGGAAATTATGAGAACAATTAAAGAAATAATATGCAAATGAATAAATAAATAACTAAGAATGTTATGGAAAAGATACTACGATAGAGGATTAAGGGTCTACAATGATGATCCAGAAGGTTGGGATTACTAAAAATCTACCCTTACTTTCAACAATGCCTCAGCAAAATCATACTTAATCTAATGCTCAGAACAAGCCTAAAGTGACCTTCTTCTTTCAAGAGCTAGATCTCAAGTTACCTAGCCTGTGTCTATAGGCCTTACCACGTATTCTGCACTATTTTTTCTTTATTATATACAAACGCTACTCCATGTATAAATTTGCAGAAAGTATTCGATCAAATACCCGCTTGTATCATTCAATTCCAATCCAACTAATCTAACCTTTTCAAAATTAGATTCAGTTTATGGGCATATTGCACACTCATCTATGTCTAGAGAATGAACGCATACAATTGGGAAATAAAATCAATTGAATGAAACAATAGATTAAATCAAATATATGCTTCAACCATTAACGAAAATAAAAGTTTCATCATGTAATCCTAACCCTATGAGATTTAGCTCATGGGTTGGCAATTAAAATTCAATGTCAAGATAACACCAACATCGTTTTGATCAAATCAATTCACAGGAGAATAGATTAAGAGATAATGGAAGTACTTAGAAAGATGGCTATTGCCAAGTCAATCCACAATCTAGCAGACAGTGTCCTGTGGTGGCTGAGAGGGGCTACCTTTGGTTTCCTCCTTTCATCTCCACTCAGCCGCTACCCTCTGTTGTTGCCTTCGAATCTCCACACCCTCTAGGGTTTACTCCTTTGACTTTTTATAAGCTTTTCTTCCTAGGTTAACTCCGACTGCCTAAATATGTATAAGCTAAACTTGAAAACTTATGGCATGTATAAGCTAAACTATCTTGTAGATATGTTTGATTTTGTGCTATGAATATAAAGTGCCATGCGAAAAATGGCTAAGTTATTATATGCTATTTAAACTATAATGTCTATATGTGTTGTCTGTGAATGATGGTGGATTGAATTTGAGTATAACCTTTGTGGTTTGGTTGTGATTGAAATAGATAATTAATTTATAAATGTAAAAGATAATGAAGTTTGATTATACATATGAATGGCATAAATGTTTTGATGTGAACTTGTGGTTTGATTATGTGTGGTGTTTTGAATAATGTTCATAAGATAGATTTTGATTCGGCATTGGTTTATAAATAGATTTGAGATGTATTGGTTGGATATGTATTTATATGAGCTTAGCCGAATGTGGGTGCATTAAAATGGTTATATGTTTAACCCTTGGTTTAATATGAAATTATGGATGTTAATTATTTATTAGTAGTAAAATGGTTAATTATTTTATCTTATCATGGATAATTCATGGTATGAAAATAGACCAAATACCTTTGTTAGCCAATTTGCAAAAAAAAAAAAAAAAAGAACTAATAGTATATATATTATGACCACTAATGAGTGAAATATTGGTATTCGGCAATTAGTATGAAATTTTGATTATTTATGCTGTGTGATATTTGCTAATGGAAAATAGAAATTGGTTTAGTAAAGAAATGGTCATTATGTGAAATGCATGTATTAAGTATGAACTTATTCGGCTAATGCTATAAAAATGAACAAATGAATAGTGTATTTGATTTTTCAAAGCATATTTGTTTGCACGTAAAGTTGGTTAGAGTACATGAAAATAGGCACTTTAGAAATGTACCATTACATGTTCTTTGATTTTTGGTTTAAGTTGTTAATACGTTACATATTTTTATTATGTGCTGAAAACACATGTCAATATTGGTATGCAATTGGATTAGGTAATCTTCATAAGCTATAAGGAATTGAAGTTGCTACTTTTTAAAAGTTCCAAATGGAACAATGTTAAAATGAAAAATACTTGAATGTGTATACCTATTATGTGTAACACCCCAAACCCGGTCTAGACGTTATGACCAGACCTGGTGTGTCACATGATCCTACAACTAAACTTATGATCTTTTTGCTTGTCGTGACTTAGATGATATTTTACTAGAACAGCAAGATTATGAAAAATCATTTTGATAAGCCCTTAGGTTATCCCTATTTGAATTTGTTGAATTTTGAAAACCTTTTTAGTAGTTTGAAAAACCCGCGCAGCCTATAACTAGCAGTCTCGATAAAATATGAATTAAACCATAAAAGAATATAAAACCAATAAAGAAATTTAAATAGCGGCCTTATTAAAAATTAAACCCAAAATAGCATAATGAAAATACTTAAAGTGAAACAAAAACCGAATTTGCAGATGTTGTGGCCACTCCGAATCTCTCGCAGCTCCAAGCCCACTATGGTTGAGGGTTACCTGTAGAGATGAAATAAAAGGGGGGTGAGTTTGACAACTCAGTGTGCAACATTATCTCAACCATAGGCCAAAACAGATCAAGCCTCAGAATCAGCTTAATTGGGCCTTGGCCCATTACAGAAATCAGGTTTAGCCCATAGGCCCATAACAGATACAGATCAGATACAATATGCAAACAGAAACCCAACCCAGATCCATCCATAACACCCCCGTACCAGCCTTACACCATGTGGGGAGGCTACTCGACCCACCCAACCGCTACACACCACAGATAATTGCAGTGAAGCTGCCAGATATAATTTGCAGCGAGGCTGCCAGATATTGTGACGAGGTCACCAGATACAGATATTGTGGTGAGGCCACCAGAACAGATGTATATACGTGGCGAAGCCACCAGATTGCAGCGAGGCTGCCAGAACAGATATATATATGTAGCGAGGCCACCAGATTGCAGCGAGGCTGCCAGAACGCTTCCTCCATCATAAACCCAAACCCCATGCAACACATATATATACATACTAGCATGCAACATATAGCATCTCATGCATCAGATATATTCATATTAAATGGTAACTCATGCAGATACATAAAATTATACATTTCATACAGAATTGACCCTAGGGGTATAATAGTCTTTTTACACCTAGGGGTATTTTGGTAAATCTCCATATTCAGGGGTATTTTAGTCCTTTATCATATTTTCAAAGTTTTTATGTACGTTGGATTAATTATTAGTTCATAAATAACCACGGAAGTCCATTTAAGCCAAATTTCCAGTTTTACCCTTTTTAGCTTAAAACCCCTAATGGGCCTTACTAAGTCCATTATTATCTCAAGCCCGTTAAGTCTAGTTTTTAGGTCTAGCTTACCAACTTATCCATGTTATCATTAACCACGTCGCCAAAAAGCCTATAATAGTCATTTTACCGATTTGGGCTCGGAAGCCCATTGGGCCCATCTTTGGCCCGTTGCAGCCCTGTAACACCCCTAACCCGTACCGATCGCCGGAGGGGTTACGAGGTAGTACAGAACCAATTGAAAAGCAAACATCCACTAATAATTTCAGCAATTACAAATTTGTTGTATCTCGAAGAATTGAAACGAGTCATATCTTTGAACAAAGATTAATAAAGGATAATCATTATATTCGATTACCTAACCATTCACAAATCATATAATACTTAGCTTATTTATAAAAGTAGCAAATACGTCCCATGAATCTAACTTATAACTCCACCTTAAGTGACCTATTTAATTTAATTAATAACCATCCATTTAGTAACTCAGTTTACTAAATTAAAGGAGATGTATTATACTAATCACCACCATCTATAATTTAAATATGTAGGCCATCTTCGTATAGCCCGGTTTACAAAATAGATCCTTAAAACATTTGAGAAATAACTTAAAGTCTATACATGCCAATATGTAACTTAGGACTAGACAAAAGAGACACCAAAACGTTGAGGGTAAGTGTGATGACTTTGACGATAGTCCCGAGCGCACCACGGATCCAAAAAAAAATCTAAATAAGAAACAAGCAATCACACCACATGAGTTTATAACTCAGTAAGTTATAAGCAATATAATACTAATAATCAACTTAATCTTATCAAAATAGAATTTTAGCCTCTTAATTTAATTGTTCAAAGTTCAACTTACTTCTTGTTTTTCACTTCTATAATCATATACTCATTATAAACATTTTCGTGCCAAATTAATTTTCATAACCGTACCAATTCATGCCCCATCACACTTAGATTATAAATCTCATCACAAATCAAGTAGTACTATCCAATCCAACTTACATATGACCAATCGCCAAAATCTTTTCCCCAAGGAAATCAAAAATGACAAAATATATAAAGACAAATACACATACGAATACACATACGATTTCACATGTATAATTTCTCATCTCATTCATTAGCTCCATTTCTTCCTACAATTTCATGCAATTGTTATACCTTCAGCCGAATTTGCACACATAGTGCTAAAGAAATCCGCACACATAGTGCCGTATAAAATCCGTACACATAGTGCCATGTAAATATCCGCACACATAGTGCCACATAAATTTCGCACACATAGTGCCATATAAAATCCGCACACATAGTGCCATACTAATTCATTTTTTTTTTAAAACACATCAACTGACTTAATCCTAAGGGTATTTACTATCACATAGCCATCAATCAAGCATACATATATAAGCATCATTCATGTATGAATTAGCTAGACTCTTAATTACTTATAGACTTACCTTATGTGGGATGGAATAACTTCAACCGGCTACTCAATCACCTTGGTCTTCCCTTTATCCAACTCTCCTCCTTTTTGTTCTTGAGCTTAATTCAATAACATAAATAGTTTAATCCCTTGATCAACTCATTGCCAATAATAAAATAATTCTTTAATAGAATACATGTATACAGAAATTTCTTTTACTTAAACATACATACATTCGGCATATACATCTCTATTCATTTCAATATAACTAACTACCCATACTTTTGCACAAAGCACATTACAATAGACCAAAACCGAATGCTCCTTTAACAATTTAGACCATTCAAAACATAACTTTCATATATTTGACTTACAATTCCACATTCACTTGAATTTCGATATCACAAAGCTCATTAGACCTTCCAAAGTCCATTCCTATTTTTAATCACTTTAGCTAAATCTTGTATTGGGATTAATTCATTTGGCCATCCAAATAATTTGCTTAACACTCAAACCTTAGCTACATCACTTAAAATAAATTTTATTATTTAATAACCATACCCGTATATCACCTTTTTAAATTAAACATTCATTTCCCATCTTAAACAAAATTTCTCATTAGTCCACAATAACCGAATACACCTTTACCCTTAAGACTCCAATTATCTAATGGCCAAATACTTCATTATTTAAAACATTAAACTTAAATCATTGATATAAATACAAACATTACCTTAACCTTTGCCTAATTTCTCATTCGGCAATTCCTACTATATGGCAAATTTTAAATTTCCATTCTTCACAAGATCAATTCTTATTAGTAAAATCACAAACACTTCTTCCCCATCCAATGTTTCATTTGTCACCTTATGCTTCTAATCTCACCATTTAACAATATCTTACCCAATGTAAGGCTCATATTCATTATTCGGCAATTAAATTCCACATTGAACACATAATTCAATTCTCATTTACCAATCACTAATTAGAGTATGAAATCCACAACCAATCCATACTTTTATTTCATAACCGAAAGCATGAGTGAACACAAATTCTAGAAATTTTACATGGGCTTTGACCACTACTTAACATGCATCTCAATTTCATAAAAATTCAAAGAAATAAACTTCAATTCTTACCTCAATTTTGCACACAAGCTAGCCGAATGTCCTTGCTTCTAAATTTTCTTTTCTTCCTTATTTGTTTCTTAAGTGATTCGGCTAAAGAGTGAGAGAAAATAACATAGCAACTTTGTTTTTATCTCCCACTCACTTATAATAATATATTTTATTATGCAACATAATTATAACTTTATATTTTTATAATATAAAAAATACATATAATGGCTTCACTTATCACTCATTACCGTGCACAACATAGAAATGGTTTAATAACCATGCAAATGCCATACAATTTAAATTTCACCATTCGGCCACTATAGTATTTGACTACCTTATTTTCTAATTTTCACAATCAAGTCCAATTTAATAAAATAGGCATACAAAGGAAAATCAAGTTATCAAATTAATTTATCACACATGCTAATTCAAGTATTTTAAGCACAAGATATGGCACTTATACATATTTTTTTTTTGACTCGGTTTAGTGATTTCGAAACCACTTCCCGACTAGGGTCGGAATAGGGCTGTTACAAGCCCAACTTACCAAAACGTTCAGAATTGCACCTTCTGCAATTCTTCCGGCACTGAATTCATAGTTAAGCCCAATGGAGTAAATGGTTACTCTCAAATATCATACGAACGCATTTTTAGTCACTTACACCAGATGTCGGTAACGCTACTCCCTTTTCGGCTTTTACCATTTTAGTCTAACAGTTGGGATTAGTTACACACCTGTTAGCTGTCGAAACGTTGACAAAATCCACGTATGAAGAGCCTACAATCGAACGCTAACTTTTAGTCTAATAATCGATAACCAAAGAGCCATAAACCCTTACCATAATCGGCCTACATGGCCTAAGTCATTAAAATCTTACCCTTTCTTCGGTTATGGACTAGATCTCAATGTCCAACTGCGTTAGCCCTCCAAAACTCCTCGTTTGATCACCGTTCCTTGCTATCCAATACGCACAAGAGTCAAACTATAGCATTAAAATCTTACAAATAATGCCGACATGCCCCCTAAGGATCTATGGGTTTTGGTTTTCCCTTAAGAGTTTAATAAACGAATGTACTTAGTGATTAGATCACTTACCGATGCCACCACTCGAAGAGTATTGCTCCCACGTTTCCACTATCTCCGATCTATTCTAGATTCACCGTAAATCTAACTCTAATGTCACCAAAGTGTCTCTAGAGATATTCGGCTTTTGAATGGTTAGAAAGAGGTGCTTTCGGCTTTTGAGAAGGTGGTATGGTGCTCTTGTTGTTTCAATCAATAAAGTAGGTGGGGTAAAATGACAACTAGAAGGGATGAAAGAATAGGGGTTCGGCTATTGAAGGCTTTGAAAGAAGAGAAGGCAGTCAACTTGGACAAAAGGGGGTAATCGGTCACCAAGAGTTTCGGCCTCTTTCATAGCTATCGACAAAGGTTCAGAGAAGAGGGAAACAGGGAAGATTGGATTCGGCTAGCAGCAGAATGGTGGTAAGGGGGGTCGGTTTATGGTTTGAGAAGAAGAGAAGCAAATAGATGAGAACAGAAAGAAAACAAAGGAGATGTTTAGTCAAATGCAGATTCGGTTCAAGGGTGGAATAAGGTTCGGTTACTAGGTTAATGAGAGGAACAAAGTGGCAAAAAGGGTACCTAATAGGCTATGTGAACTTGACAGAAGAGGGGAGCTTTCTCACTTAAAAAAAATCGGCACAAAATCATAAAAGACTAAAGGAGAATTCGGCACACTCTAGCACCTATTTGCCGAAAGTGCTACCCAAGCACAAAGCCAAATTTGCCTTCCCCAAGAGTCCTCTAGCCGGCCACCATCTTTCAAAATTCAAACTCCCTCAACCTCCTCCTAGATTTGCTCATTGACCTATTCAAACTCCTCCAAAAACAGAGTTTAAATCTGCTTCAGACTCCTACCTGCTCAAGCTCAAAAATAAAATGCCATCTTTGCCAACTCTGGAGCTTGAACCTTGGACCTCCAAGCTCACTTAGGCGCCACTTTTTAAGGAGCTTAGTGGCGCCACCCTTGCCACTCTACCAGGACTTGTTTTGTGTCTTATTTCACAATTATTTTCTTATAACACCTATCTTCAAGAGACCCCTATCTCCTAAGTCAAAAATACAAAATTCTGCCGAGCTTCTAACCAACATATGGGCCTTCCATAGGCCCATTAACACCCTCCAAACATGCATTACACATCCAAATACCAAAATTTAAACATTTTAACAGATGAACAATAACATCTAGAAAGACTCGAAATTTAAGGCGTTACAACTCTACCCTCCTTAAAGAAATTTCGTCCTCGAAATTTACCTTACCCAAACAAATGGGGATATTGCTGACGCATTGCCTCCTCTGGTTCCCAAGTAGCTTCCTCTCTGCCATGATTACGCCAAAGTACCTTTACCAATGGAACTGATTTTCTTCTTAAAACTTTCACGTCTCGATCCAGAATCTGCACCGGCTTTTCTTTGAAAGTCAAGTTAGGCTGTACCTCCACTTCTGCAACTGGTAGAATATGGGTAGGGTCAGAACGATATCGTCTTAACATGGATACGTGAAACACATCATGGATTCTATTTAACTCTGGAGGTAATTCCAATTGATACGCCACCGGACCTATTCGCTTAAGGACCCGATAAGGCCCAATAAACCGCGGACTTAGCTTGCCTTTCTTACTAAATCTTAGTATCTTCTTCCAAGGCGAAACTTTCAAGAAGACCATGTCACCCACTGAGTACTCAATCTCCTTACGCTTCAAATCCGCGTAAGACTTCTATCGATCAGATGCCTCTTTTAACCTATCCCTTATTATTTTGACCTTCTCTTCAGTCTCTGCTACGAACTCAGGTCCAAGAACTTGCTGCTCACCCAGCTTAGTCCAACAACTAGGAACGACACCTACGCCCATACAGTGCCTCATAAGGTGCCATATGAATGCTAGCCTGATAACTGTTATTATACGCAAACTCTGCTAAGGGTAGATAATCCTCCCAACTGCCTCGAAAATCGATAACACATCCTCTCAACATATCTTCCAGAATCTGAATAACCCTTTCTGACTGACCATCAGTCTGAGGATGGAAGGCTATGCTAAAATTCAGATATGTTCCCAACGCCTCATGCAACTTTTGCCAGAACCGAGATGTGAATCTAGGATCTCAATCAGAGATAATAGACACTGGCACCCCATGCAGTCGCACAATCTCTGCCACATACAACTTGGCTAACTTTTGAAGCGAATAATCAGTACGTACAGGGATGAAATGAGCAAATTTAGTCAACCTATCCACAATCACCCAAATCGAGTCCTTCTATGACGGCGTTAAGCGCAACCCACTTACAAAATCCATGGTCACCCTTTCCCACTTCCAGAGTGGTACCTTCACTGGTTGCAGAAGTCCAGAAGGTAACTGATGTTCAGCTTTCACTTGCTGACAAGTCAGACATTTCCCCACAAATTCTGTTACCTCTCGCTTCAGTCCAGGCCACCAATACAACTCCTTTAAGTCATGATACATCTTATTACCTCCAGGGTGCATAGCACATAACCCTTTATGAGCTTCATTCAGAATTTCTTGCCTCAATTTGAAATCCTTAGGAACACAGACTCTACTGCGGAAACATAGAACTCCTTCACTGTTAAGTCCAAACTCAGAGGTATTCCCATCCTTAACCTGCTGAAATCGAGAAACCAGAGACTCATCCCTCGACTGATTTTCCTTAATCTCATCCACCCAGGTTGGCCTTACTTGCAGTTCCGCTAACAGACTGCCATCATCATACAGACTCAAATGAGCAAACATCGCTCTCAGATCAGACACAGTTCTACGACTTAGGGCATCAGCCGCCATATTAGCTTTGCCTGGATGATACTCAATTACACAATCATAATCCTCAAGCAACTCAATCCACCTCCGTTGCCTCAGATTCAACTCCTTCTGAGTTAGCAAGTACTTAAGACTCTTATGATCTGTGTATATAATACACCTTTCTCCATACAGATAATGCCTCCAAATCTTAAGTGCAAAGATTACTGCTGCCAACTCCAGATCATGGGTAGGATAGTTCACTTCATGAGGTTTAAGCTGTCGCGATGCATAAGCAACCACTTTACCCTCTTGCATCAACACACAGCCCAACCCAACATGTGATGCATCACTGTACACGGTAAAATCTTTTCCAGACTCTGGTTGAATCAGTACAGGTGCCTTGGTCAGAACCTTCTTTAGTTTCTCAAAAGCTTCTTGCTGCTGTTCGGTCCAATTAAATGGTACTCCTTTCCTTACGAGTTTTGTCAATGGCGCTGCCATAACAGAAAATCCTTCTACAAACCTTCTATAGTATCCAGCTAAACCTAGAAAACTTCGAATTTCTGCCACTGACCTCGGTGGTTTCCACTCCAGAATTACTTCAATCTTTCGAGGGTCTACCTTTATCCCCTCAGCAGATACAACATGGCCCAAGAAGGTTACCTCCCTCAACCAGAACTCACACTTACTGAATTTCGCATAAAGCTCCTTTTCCCTTAACACTTGCAGCACAATACGGAGATGCTCATCATGTTTCTCCTCAAATTCAAAATAAACCAGAATATCGTCGATAAAGACGACCACGAATCGATCCAAGTATGGCTGGAACACTCGATTCATCAGATCCATAAATGCTGCAGGTGCATTGGTCAGCCCAAATGGCTTAACCAAGAATTCATAGTGACCATAGCGAGTTCTGAATGCTGTCTTATGTATATCCACCTCTTTTACCCTTAACTGATGGTACCCAGATCGAAGGTCAATCTTGGAGAATACTGAAGCTCCTCTAAGCTGGTCGAACAGATCATCGATTCTTGGCAACGGGTACTTATTCTTAATCGTCAGTTTGTTCAACTGTCGATAATCGATGCACATTCGCATTGACCCATCTTTCTTCTTTACGAACAGCACTGGTGCTCCCCATGGGGACACACTTGGCCTAATGAAGCCTCTATCCAACAGTTCTTGAATCTGCGCTTTCAACTCCACCAACTCCTTTGGTGCCATCCTATACGGTGCAATAGACACTGGTGCCGTACCAGGCAACAAGTCGATCCCAAACTCAACCTCTTGATTTGGAGGTAGCCCTGGAAGCTCTTCTGGAAAAACATCTTGAAAATCCTTAACAGTTCTAACTTGATCCATAGTTAGTTCCTCAGTTTCTACTTGACCTATGAACGCCAAATAAGCCGCACATCCTTTACGAATCCACTTCTCATCTCTTAATGCTGACACCACATTGGACAAATAATCTCTACGTTCACCTATCACCATAACTTCCTCATCCTCTGCAGTCTTTAGCCTCATTCGTTTTGCAGCACAATCCAAAGTAGCCCTATGCTTTACAAGCCAATCCATTCCCAAGATGAGATCAAATTATCCGAAAGGTAGCTCCATCAAGTCTCCAGAAAAGATTTTTCCTTGAGTCTCTATAGGCACGTCTCTATACAGTTTGTCTACCCTAATCGAGTGACCCAAAGGACTTAATACAGATACCCCACTCACTGTCTCCTCAGAACGTACACCCAACGACCCAGATATAGCACATGCAACATAAGAATGGGTAGATCCAACATCTATCAACGCAGTGTATGGCATACTAGAGATCAAAAACGTACTAGTTATGACGTCGGGGGCATCACCCTCCTCTCGGTGACGAGCTGCATAAACTAACGCTGGTTGACGAGCCTCAGCAAAACCAGCACCCCTGCCAGGTGCTCCTCGTCCTCGTCCATTTCTATTTCCACCTCTACCTTGTCCACGACCTCTCAGAGCTGGTGGTCCACCCCTCACTGGTTGAGCAACCCTCTGATCCCTAACTTGATCCTGATCTGGTTCCTGAGGACAATCCTTTATCCTATACTCCATCGACCCACATTGAAAATAGGCTCCAGAATGTTTCCGACACTCGCCCACATGTATCTTACCACAATTCCTGCAACCCTGTGGTCTGATAGCATTCATTGGTACTGCTCGCACTGGTTCCGCCACTCTTGCCCTCTTAACATTCCTATTAGCCCCACCTGATGGTCCAAAATCCCTCCGGAAGCGGTTTCTATCCTTTTCGCGATTCTGCCTCTCGGTACGCTTTACTTCCTCAGCTATCTTAGCTTTCTCAACCAACGCAGCAAAGTTACGCTCCCTCTGCGGAGCAATCAGCACCCTCAATTCATCCCTCAGACCATCCTCGAAGTGCACGCTACGCTCATATTCAGTAGCAACTATCCCAGAAGCATACCGGCTTAGCCTTAAAAATTCAGCCTCGTACTCAGATACTGTCCTACTTCCCTGAACCAGATTCAAGAATTCTTTCCTGTGGGCGTCCACATAGCTAGCCCCAACATATTTTCCTTTAAAGGCTTTCTTAAACAGCTCCCATGTTACCTCACCAGCTGAAGTTCCATCTTTTACCGTGAGCCACCACTGATAAGCTTCATCTCTAAGCAACGACACGGCTCCTTTCAGCTTCTACTCCATAGAGCAATCCAGATCGTCCATAATCCGCTCTGTGGCCTCCAACCAATACTCGGCCACATTCGGGGCTACACCAGACACGCCCCTAAAGAATTCTGCCCCATTAGCCCGAAGTTGCTCAGAAATAGAACCTCGAAATCCATTACCGGTACTTGCCCCAGCAACCCTTTCCAAAACTCGAAGCATCGCTTGTGATAGGGCATCATCCCCTACACCCCTATCATGAGATTCCACCTCTGTTGCCGGTGGTATTGGTGCATCAGCCACCGGTGCATGTCCCGAAGATGAAGATTCAGCTCGTGCACTACCTCGGCCACGTCCACGGCCCCTACCACGAGCTACTCGCGTACTCATTTCGTACTTTCTATTTTAGAAATTTTATGAGTTAGATTAATATTTCAGTGTTTATTACAGATGTCTTATGAATAGGTAGATTTCAGAGGTTATTTTCTTCCGCGGTAGCCTAGCTACAGTCTCAGTCCACCTATCAGAGTCTCTATAGTTTCAGTAATACCCTAGCTAAAGTATCATAATAGAGTCTTAGTCAGGCATATAATCAGAATTTCAAAAACAATCAGAAAAGTTCAGAAACTTACAGGCTTGGGCCGGAGATTCGGTGTGCCACTCTTTAGAAAAATTTCATAGGAAACTTAATTTATTCTTTGAAAGTAAATCATTTATATACGAAAGAAGTTCATCAACACAAGTTCCAATTAATTTTGAAAACAATTGTTAAAAACATGATCTTTCGAAAATCTTTGTTTTAATTGTTTGAAAACTCCCATTTTTAGACCCGATCCACAGCCGAGTTGTTGTAACTTAGCTCTGATACCACTAAATGTAACACCCCAAACCCGGTCTAGACGTTATGACCAGATCTGGTGTGTCACATGATCCTACAACTAAACTTATGATCTTTTTGCTTGTCGTGACTTAGATGATATTTTACTAGAACAGCAAGATTATGAAAAATCATTTCGATAAGCCCTTAAGTTATCCCTATTTGAATTTGTTGAATTTTGAAAACCTTTTTAGTAGTTTGAAAAACCCGCGCAGCCTATAACTAGCAGTCTAGATAAAATATGAATTAAACCATAAAAGAATATAAAACCAACAAAGAAATTTAAATAGCGGCCTTATTACAAATTAAACCCAAAATAACATAATGAAAATACTTAAAGTGAAACAAAAACCGAATTTGCAGATGTTGTGGCCACTCCGAATCTCTCGCAGCTCCAAGCCCACTATGGTTGAGGGTTACCTGCACAGATGAAATAAAAGGGGGGTGAGTTTGACAACTCAGTGTGCAACATTATCTCAACCATAGGCTAAAACAGATCAAGCCTCTGAATCAGATTAATTGGGCCTTGGCCCATTACAGAATCAGGTTAAGCCCATAGGCCCATAACAAATACAGATCAGATACAATATGCAAACAGAAACCCAACCCAGATCCATCCATAACACCCCCGTGCCACCCTTACACCATGTGGGGAGACTACTCGACCCACCCAACCGCTACACACCACAGATAATTGCAGCGAAGCTGCCAGATATAATTTGCAGCGAGGCTGCCAGATATTGTGACGAGGTCACCAGATACAGATATTGTGGCGAGGCCACCAGAACAGATGTATATAAGTGGCGAAGCCACCAGATTGCAGCGAGGCTGCCAGAACAGATATATATATGTGGCGAGGCCACCAGATTGCAGCGAGGCTGCCAGAACGCTTCCTCCATCATAAACCCAAACCCCATGCAACACTTATATATACATACTAGCATGCAACATATAGCATCTCATGCATCAGATATATTCATATTAAATGGTAACTCATGCAGATACATAAAATTATACATTTCATACAGAATTGACCCTAGGGGTATAATAGTCTTTTTACACCTAGGGGTATTTTGGTAAATCTCCATATTCAGGGGTATTTTAGTCCTTTATCATATTTTTAGAGTTTTTATGTACGTTGGATTAATTATTAGTTCATAAATAACCACGGAAGTCCATTTAAGCTAAATTTTCAATTTTACCCTTTTTAGCTTAAAACCCCTAATGGGCCTTACTAAGTCCATTATTATCTCAAGCCCGTTAAGTCTAGTTTTTAGGTCTAGCTTACCAACTTATCCATGTTATCATTAACCACGTCGCCAAAAAGCCTATAATAGTCATTTTACCGATTTGGGCTCGAAAGCCCATTGGGCCCATCTTTGGCCCGTTGCAGCCCAACTTACCAAAACGTTCAGAATTGCACCTTCTGCAATTCTTCCAACACTGAATTCAGAGTTAAGCCCAATGGAGTAAATGGTTACTCTCAAATATCATACGAACGCATTTTCGGTCACTTACACCAGATGTCGGTAACGCTACGCCCTTTTCAGCTTTTACCATTTTAGTCAAACAGTTGGGATTAGTTACACACCTGTTAGCTGTCGAAACGTTGACAAAATCCACGTATGAAGAGCCTACAATCGAACGCTAACTTTTAGTCTAATAATCGATAACCAAAGAGCCATAAACCCTTACCATAATCGGCCTACATGGCCTAAGTCATTAAAATCTTACCCATTCTTCGGTTATGGACTAGATCTCAATGTCCAACTGTGTTAGCCCTCCAAAACTCCTCGCTTGATCACTGTTCCTTACTATCCAATACGCACAAGAGTCAAACTATAGCATTAGAATCTTACAAATAATGCCGACATGCCCCCTAAGGATCTATGGGTTTCGGTTTTCCCTTAAGAGTTTAATAAACGAATGTACTTAGTGATTAGATCACTTACCGATGCCACCATTCGAAGAGTATTGCTCCCACGTTTCCACTATCTCCGATCTATTCTAGATTCACCGTAAATCTAACTCTAATGTCACCAAAGTGTCTCTAGAGATATTCGGCTTTTGAATGGTTAGAAGGAGGTGCTTTCGGCTTTTGAGAAGGTGGTATGGTGCTCTTGTTGTTTCAATCAATAAAGTAGGTGGGGTAAAATGACAACTAGAAGGGATGAAAGAATAGGGGTTCGGCTATTGAAGGCTTTGAAAGAAGAGAAGGCAGTCGACTTGGACAGAAGGGGGTAATCGGTCACCAAGAGTTTCGGCCTCTTTCACAGCTGTCGACAAAGGTTCAGAGAAGAGGGAGACAGGGAAGATTGGATTCGGCTAGCAGCAGAATGGTGGTAAGGGGGTCGGTTTATGGTTTGAGAAGAAGAGAAGCAAATAGATGAGAACAGAAAGAAAACAAAGGAGATGTTTAGTCGAATGCATATTCGGTTCAAGGGTGGAATAAGGTTCGATTACTAGGTTAATGAGAGGAACAAAGTGGCAAAAAGGGTACCTAATAGGCTATGTGAACTTGACAGAAGAGGGGAGCTTTCTCACTTAAGGAAAATCAGCACAAAATCATAAAAGACTAAAGGAGAATTTGGCACACTCTAGCACCTATTTGCCGAAAATGCTATCTAAGCACAAAGCCGAATTTGCCTTCCCCAAGAGTCCTCTAGCTGGCCACCATCTTTCAAAATTCAAACTCCCTCAACCTCCTCCTAGATTTGCTCATTGACCGATTCAAACTCCTCCAAAAACAGAGTTTAAATCTGCTACAAACTCCTACCTGCTCAAGCTCAAAAATAAAACGCCATCTTTGCCAACTCTGGAGCTTGAACCTTGGACCTCCAAGCTCACTTAGGTGCCACTTTTTAAGGAGCTTAGTGGCGCCTCCCTTGCCACTCTACCAGGACTTGTTTTGTGTCTTATTTCACAATTATTTTCTTATAACACCTATCTTCAAGAGACCCCTATCTCCTAAGTCAAAAATACAAAATTCTGCCGAGCTTCCAACCAACACATGGGCCTTCCATAGGCCCATTAACACCCTCCAAACATGCATTACACATCCAAATACCAAAATTTAAACATTTTAACAGATGAACAATAACCTCTAGAAAAACCCAAAATTTAGGGCGTTACATTATGCTTCATGTATGTAAGTATAGATTGAACTAATATATATTATTTTTAATATAAGCATATACCATGTTATAAAATGTTATGTTCCTTGCTAATTGCTTAGGATGTATAAATTCGATTATATGATTAAATAAATAAATAAATAAAATATTACTATATGAATTGCATAGTGATTAACTTATTTATAGTAATACTTATCTGGTTTAAGAGTGAGTACAAGTATGCATGTGATTGTTCATAAGTTGTGTTTTGTCTGGTAATACCTCATAACCCATTTTGGTGACGGATACGGGTTATGGGTGTTACAATTTAATTATGTCGAGGCAGTATGATTAAATTTGGCTTCAAAAGTCCTAAGTTTATTAAAAGATACTCACTATAATCTAGAAAAACTGAGCATAGGACATTTCATTCTTAGAAATTGATTTTCAAGCAACTAGTCCTAAGTTAAATTCACCTAATCAACTATCACATGTTCTAGGTGTATTGAAGAATCTAAGCTCATCATCGAACATTATAAGTACAGATTGTACTCCTTATAGGCAAATAGTATTTAATAGTTACATTGTAGGGGCAAAATAGATTTTTTAACTATACTAAAAATGACTATACTAAAATTATCATACATAATAAATATAAAATGTAGCCTAAATGCACAACACACCCTCAAACCTAATGGATGCATTGTCCTCAATGCATGACTAGATATATAAGAGAGCCATCAAAAGGGAAATTTGTACAACAAGTTCTATAGCAAAAAAAATGAAATGCTAGATGCACGAAAGAAATACAAAACTTAGCAGGCTTGGACTAGCATGTAGATACTTCAATCTGGTCGATTAGTGGATTTTCGAGCACTGACTTTATACTCCCATTTCCTCTTTTTGGGGTTCAACAAAGTAGCGGGGAAGATAGGAAACTTTGACATTGGCTTTGTAAAATTCTTTTGCAGAGATCTCCTGAGAGCCAAATCCCTACTCTTTACATAAGCCAAATATTGCGCTTGATGCTACTGCGCCTAGACCATCTCTTCCGCCAGCTGAAACTGCTAAATTTCAAAAAGGGTCATCATCTGGTCCAACTGGTTTAAGGAGTGCCATATTGCTGTTTGAGGGAGCTATGAGAAATTGAAGGTGCTGCCGTGGGAGAATGCGTAGTAGTGGAAGTAGCCTGACTATGCTCAATTGCCCTGGCAACATTAGTGCTTTGAATCTTGGCAAAGATGGTCCTAGACAGCCCAATCTTGTTAGGGGTGATATCCTCATTCTTATTGAGAGGGATTCGGGTGGTTCAACATAGAGTAGTAATTAGTGAGGGAAAGTCTAAGTTACCAACATTCTTCTCAGCACACCAATGTACTTCCTGAAAAATGATCCTATTGACATTAATTCTTCTCACTTTTTATGATAAAGTGCAGTAAAAGCTTTCTCTCTTTTGAAACAGTTGCATTGTGCATAGATAGCATAAGTCGGCTCCTTAAAAAATGATACCATATTTTTCCAATAGGCTTCAACAAAGCCCTCTCAATAGTAGAACACTCTTGATTGGAAACAGTTTATCATGTTCCTTCAATACATAAATCATCTAATACTTGGGCTAAACCTCAGTAGTGATACTGTCAGCAAATGGTGTGTGTTCATCTTGGACACCTACGAGACCAAACTATGCATTAATCTGATCTTCATCAAAAGGAACAAAAGTGCCCCTTACATAGATAAAAAAGGAATATGGAGAATTGACATGGTATAAAAGTCTCAAACAATTTTCCTTAAAACGTATGTAAACCGAAAATATTCCACCCATGCTTTTTTACTATAGAGGAAACAAATTCATCGTATTCCATGTATGGTTCATATTTAAACAAGAATCCTAATTCAAAATAGATAGGGTTCTCTACAATGTTGTTATTGTATGTCGTAGCTGCGGCACTCTTAAAGAATGTCTTTAGTTGAGTAGCACTAGCCCTTGATGGTTCAATAATTTTAAAGGTAGTTTTGACATGAGCCATTAGAGAAGACTAGAAGAAATCTTGGAGAATGTAGTGGAAGAAAAGATAAGATAGATTGAAGAGAAAGAGTAATAAAAATAAAAAGTTTAGGAGACACTTAAGAGACGTGGGCAATTGAGAAGAGGAGTATATAGGGGATAGTGATGACAATTCCATAAAAATGAAACGTGCTAGGGAAGTTGCATGATATGGAGGAGAAAAGAAAGGAATAAGGAAGATTTTGGTGGGAAAAATGTGAAGTGCCTTAATTCTTAAACAAAAAGTCCAGCTTCTCTTCCTTGGGCTCGCCAAGTAACAAAATTGGCCCTACTATAAAAAAACAAATCTCTCCCCTTGGACTTATCTATTCGGTCATCCTCACGTTATCCATTTACCTAGTTTGTCACATGCTACAGCAAACTCCTCTTAATATCGCAACTGCTCAGTTCACTTCCTTTATTCTGTCTTTGGAAGTCATAGAAAACAATTCAAAAATAAGAAAACAAAAATGGAAACAATATTAAATGAGTACTAAAAATAAAATTTAAGTAAAACAAGTACGAAAAAGAGAGATAAAAGAAATTGTCCTCTCAAACATCTTAGAGGTTAATGGAGTACTTGTCTTGATACACATGGGCACCCGAATAGTGCTTTAAACGTTTCCCATTAACCTTAAATGCAACCCCTATTTTCAAGTCTTTGATATTAATAGCTCCATAAGGATACACTTGAGCTACTTCAAAAGGACCTGACCAGTGAAATTTTAATTTACCAAGGAACAATTTGAGCCTAGAGTTGACTAACAGTACCTGTTGTCATGGTGTAAATTATCATGGCATGATTGTTTTATTGTTCCAACATTTGGTCTTTTCCTTTTATAGCTTAGAATTCTCATATGCTTGTGCTCAAAACTCCTCCATTTCATTCAATTCTAACAACGTTTTATGGCCAGCAGTGACCCAATCCATGTTCAGTTTCTTAATAGCCTGAAAGGCTTTATGCTCAAGTTCAATAGGAAGGTAACATGGCTTGCCATGGACAAGCTGAAAAGGTGACATCCCTGACGATGTTTTATACACAGTATGATATGCCCACAAAGTTTCATGCAATCTATTAGACCAACCTCTACGTGTAGGACTTACCACTTTTTCTAAAATTTTATAAATTTCTCTATTAGAAATTTCATATTGTCAATTTGTTTGGAGCTAATATGCTATGGCAATCTTATGTTTCACCCCATATCGATGGAAAGCATTAGCTACCAACTTGGAGTCAAAATGAGACCGAGGTGTACCAAATCTTGTAAAAATGTTCTTGTGTAAAAACTTCATTGCTAAACTTGCATCATTAGTACGAAGGACAACAACTTCGACCCACTTAGGGACGTAGTCCACTACTAACAGTATGTACATTTTGCTCACTGATGGTGGAAATGGACCCCTAAAGTCTATTCCCCATACATCAATCAACTCATTCTCCAGTATAGTTTGCAATGGAATTTCGGGTCTTCTAGATAGATTTCCTATTCTCTAACAACAGTCGCATGACTGATAGAATTCATGAGCATCCTTAAATAGACTTGGCCAATAAAATCCTGACTAAAGTACTTTGACAACAATTCTCATCCCTCTAAAATGTCCTCCGTACGGAGCTGAATGACAATGCTGTAGGATGCTATGGATTTTGTCATCAAGGACACATTTCTTAATTATTTGATCAGCACAATATTTAAACAGGAAAGGTTCATACTAGTAATAGTGTTTGGCATCATGAAGAACTTTTCTTCTTCTTTAACTATTGATATCGTGTGGCACCACACCACTCACTAAATAGTTTACTATGTCAACATACCAAGGTAATATCGTGGCTACTAGTGGTTGTTTGTCTAGATATTCTTCTTTAATAAGCGTGTCATGATAACCTTTACTTCTAGATTTTAACCTCGACAAGTAATCAGCCACTTGATTCTTAGTCCCTTTCCAATCACTAATTTCCAAGCCAAACTACTGCAACAAAAGTACCCACCTAATCAACCTTGGCTTAGCATGTTTCTTGCTCATTAGATACTTAATAGCAGAATGATTTGTGTATACTATGACCTTTATACCAACTGGATAAGAATGAAATTTATCAAACACAAACACAATAGCCAATAACTCATTTTCCGTGGTGGTGTAATTAAGTTACGCTTCTGATAAAGTTCTGCTAGCATAGTATATTGCACGTAGTCTTTTGTCTTTCATTTGCCCCAACATGGCTCCTACAGCATAATTGTTGGCATTACACATAAGTTCAATAGGCAGTGTCCATTCCAGAGTTACTACAATTGATATTGTGATAAGTTTTTTCTTTAACCCTGTAAAGGTTACCAAACAATGTTCATTGAAATTGAAAGGTCTATTTTGATCTAACAATCGCACAAGGGTTTAGATATTCTCAAAAAATCCTTTAAAAATCGTTTATAAAAACCATCATGACCTAAAAAGCTTCTAATACCCATTACACTGGTGGTAGGTGGCCATTTTTCTATCACTTCAATTTTTGCTCTGTCCACTTCAATTCCTCTGTATGATATCCTATACCCCAGGAAATTCTTTTATGAACCATGAAGTGACATTTTTCCAATTTAAAACAAGATTTAGTTCTTCACAGCAGCACAGAACCAGTTCTAGATTTTTTAAACAATCCTCAAAATCATTCCTGAACACAAAAAAGTTGTCCAACATTTAAAAGTTTTCGGGGCATTACATAACCCGAACGACATCCGTCTGAACTCAAAAGTACCAGATGGGCACGTGAAAGTTCTGTTCTCTTAGTCAATGGGAGTTATGGTAATCTAATTATACCTTGAATAACCATAAAAAAAATAAAAAGCTTTCCCAGCTAATATATCCAACATCTAATCAATGAATGGTAGGGAAAAATGACCATTCCAAGTTGCCTTGTTAAGCTTGCGATAATCCATACATACTCTCCATCCCATGACAATGCAAGTTGGTATAAGCTCATTGTTACCATTACTTACCATTATGACACCTGTACAAGACCCACTCATGAGTTGTTTAAAATCGGGTAAATAATACCAGCATCAAGCCACTTAATAATCTCTTTCTTGACAATTTCTTTCATGCTCAGATTCAGTCTTCGCTACTGTTCAATGGAATTGCTAGGGCAATCCTCCAACAATATTTTATACATGTAGAATGCAGGGCTAATTCCCTTTATATCATCTAGGGTGCATCCTAATGCCTTCTTAACTCACTAAAGAACTTCTACAAACCTTACCTCTTGCTTAGGTGTCAGCTCCATAAAAATTACTACTAGCAAGGTACTGTTGTCACCCAAGTAAGCATATTTCAAATACTACGACAAAGGTGTTAACTCTAGTGTAAAGGGTTTCTTTATAAAAGGCTTAGGAGGATTAAAGGATCGATTTGATAAATCCAAGGATTCATCATCAGCATCAGCACATTTTAAAGCATTAAATAAATTAAAGGTAACATGCTGATCATTTACCCTCATAGTCAGCTCACCTTTTTGCACATCAATTAACATCCTACCAGTAGCAGGAAAAGGTCTTCCAAGAATAATTGGCATATGTTGTTCAACTACACATTCAAAAATAATGAAATCGGTAGGGAAGATAAATTTATCTACTCTTACTTGCACATCTTCAATTTTACCTTCCGAATGCGCGTAGGACCTATCAACAAATTGCACTGCAACCATAGAAAGTCTTGCGTTTCCAATTCCCAGTTTCCTAAAAATAGACATAAACATTAGATTTATACTCGCTGCTAGATCACATAACACCTTGCCAACATAATGACTTCCAATTGAATATGGGATAGTGAAACTCTCAGTGTCCTTCAACTTCGAAGTTAATTTATTCGTCAACATTACTATGCACCTTCACTATCCCAATCTACACTTTTTTGACAATATATCTTTTAAAAATTTTACGTAATTAGGCATTTACTCCAAAGCTTCAACTAGTGGAATGTTGATGTGGAGTTGCTTCAATACATCCAAAAATCTTTTGAGCTTAATATTCTACTTAGAATTGTGAAATGGTCGTCCTTCAAGTTGTTGATATTGTTTTTCCGTGGCATTCTTATTGACATCATGATCTGATTTTGCCACATCATTTTGTTGCTCACCCTTTTTAGATTCAGTCTATTTTTTAGATGACTCTAGGATCTTTAAGTGGTTATTATTCGAGTTATCCTCTTTGTCGTAGCATCTTGAGCAACTTTATCAAGCTGAGTTTACTTCTAAGAGTGATGGCCTTACATCGTTCCTTCCCTTGTGATCTCAAATTTTTGTTATCACTTGGCAATGCTCCTTATGGTCTTTAATTCAAAGCATTCGCTCTTTTCCCCACTTGATTCTCAAGAGCTTGGAGAGATGCAGCCAGACTATGAATCATGGCATTATTCTTGACCATATATTCCTTTAACAAGGCTTCAATAGATGATGATGATGAAGCTGATGTCTAACCCTACTGGACATTTTGCCTTAGCATAGGATGATTATAACCAGGTGGTGCACTATTGGCATTCTATATTGCAGCATTGTTAAAATTCCCTATACCTTTATTATTCCAACTAAAGTTTAGATGTTGTTTCCACCTTGGATTATACGTATTGGAATAGGGGCTATTGTTCTGGTTGAAATTACCCATGTCACACACAGATACTAGGTTTGATGGGCATCCATCAAACACATGGCCTTCACCATATTAAACACATGAAAGCTCAGTTGATTTCATCTCCTTAACTATAGAAGGCTTCTTCATTATTTTGATCATATTAGCCAAAGAAGATACATGGGTTGTTAACGAAGTGATTGCATCTAGCTCCATGGTACCTACAGCTCTCTTGCCCATCCCTACTCTTGTGGTAGGATATTGATAATCATTGTAGGCAATCTTCTCCAGAATTTCATGTACTTCATTATAAGATTTATCTAACAAAGTACCGTTAGCAGAAACATCAACTACCATCCTCGTGTGTGTATTTAGCCCATTATAGAATATCTCTATCTGAGTTTAGTGTTGAAATCCATGCATCGAACATTTTCAAATTAAGTCTTTAAATCGATCCCAAACTTCATATAGTGATTCATCCTCCGATTACCAAAAACATGTGAGGTATTTCTAAGCTTAGCATTCATATTTGAAGGATTATACCATAGCAAAAATTGCTAGCAAAGATCATTCCATGATGCCACTTGCACGATCTATTCATCCTCCGATTACCAAAAACATGCGAGGTCATTTCTAAGCTTAGCATTCATATTTGAAGGATTATACCATAGCAAAAATTGCTAGCAAAGATCATTCTATGATGCCACTTGCACGATCTATTAGAGAATATGGAAACAGCTTAAGCCGCAAAGCGTCTTCAAGAACACCCTGTTATCTAAATGAGTCACAAACCTCTAGAAAAAATCTTAAATGCAGTCCTGGATCTTTAGTGGGTAATCCACTAAACTGTCCTACTATTTATAACATCTGAAATATTACTAATTTCAGCTGAAACTATTAAGCCTATATTTGTTGCCTGACTATCCCTAGATTCAAGTCATCCAAAATTGGTACAACATGCTCTCTGATTAGTCTGTTTTAGTAATCTATCACCCCACGAACATGAGGATTAGCCTCCTGACAATTCAGATTATCATTCAAATCAAGTATCACCCTACAAATAGGAAGATTAGTATATTGACCAATCAAATTATCATTAAGACTAGGATCATTCACAATCCTAGCCCTTTTTTTGTAGTGTAACACCCCTATCCCGTGACCGTCGCCGGAATAGGATGAGGCATTACCGGAAATTGGAAAACAGATCAGAACAGTAAAATTTTAAACATTTTCTTGAATAAAGATCGTCCGTTTACAAAATTTCTAGACATAAACATAGATCAAATTTATAACTTATAAAAGTAAACTTCCAAAGGGTGCCATATCCGCATGGCTTATAAACAATAGTCATGATATCATTTTACTATAGTCTATCCTATACATGCCATAAGCTAAATCCGAATCATTAGGTTACCACAACAGTAGATAGTGTGACGAAGAGCTGATGGTCCCCGAGCTGGTAGTCAGAATCCACAATCTAAAAAAAAAAGACACAAAACAACGAAGTAAGCTTTCATAAGCTTAGTAAGTCTTTAGGTAATACAATTAACTTTACTGAATTTATAAACATAATTTCCTATTCAAATTGGTAAATGAAAAATCGTTTGCTGAATGAATCTAATCACAACTACACATACTTCACTCATCATCTTATTTACTTAGAAATTGATATCACATAACCACTTCATTAAAGAATTTCCACAGTGGCCAATTGTAAAGGTACTCAACATAATTTCCGCAGTGGCCAATTGTAAAGGTACTCAACACAATCAAATTTCCCAGGGCTATATCCACTTTCGTGATATTTTCATAAATGACCAATTATACATAAGCACACAATGCACAATATATATATCAGTCACTTAACTTCAAACTCAAACAAAAAAGTAAATCAGTAACTTCACATGACTGCTCACATCAGTCGAACATGGCTTAATCGCATAGTTGTCTTAGTACTCATTTCCATAGATATATATATATATATTTTATTTCATATTTGTGACTCAATCCAGAGCAAATTTAATTGTGAGTGTAGGACACATACCTGGCCAACTTAAGGTATTCTATCATCATTAAGTTTCGGTGACTGAAGACACATATGTATAAATCTTATACCTTCAAATACATAGTTTCACAATTGAACATAATCAAATCCAATCCAAGTCATTCTTACATCAAAAGATAAGTATCACATACCTGAGTCATTTAATGTATACTACGAGCTTTATTTGTCATCTTAATTTGGGATCTTGAAATCATATGCACTTGGCCGGCTAGGTATAAAACCCGACTCTAATCACCAGCTTTGAAACTTACTAAGTCAATGTCCCGAATGATTTTGTACCATAGTCCATTCAGAAGGTTTATCACACTTTATGATATATGCTCGTAGTATTTACATATCACAACATATTAACAGAATAATGCTTCCATTCAGACCAACTCATAATTCACATGATTTACTTTCATCTTTATAATAGCCATTTGGCCGTGCCACATATCCCATAAGTTATTCGTTCTCACTTTATATGCGTATAACGATACACATCTTACACATATCTCAAATTGGCCATTCGGCCTTATCACATATGCACACTTACGCTTATATCACGTTGGCCATTCGGCTTTATCACATATACAAATACCTACACATTCATCACATTGGCCATTCGGCCTTATCACATATACATATACTTACACATTCATCACATTGGCCATTCGGCTTTATCACATATACATATACTTACACATTCATCACATTGGCCATTCGGCCTTATCACACATACATATACTTACACATTCATCACATTGGCCATTTGGCTTTATCACATATACATATACTTACACATTCATCACATTGGCCATTCAGCCTTATCACACATACATATACTTACACATTCATCACATTGGCCATTCGGCCTTATCACACATACATATACTTACACATTCATCACATTGGCCATTCAGCTTTATCACATATACATTAGCACATATACGACTCTTACCTTAATCTTATGCATACTATTAACCAAAAGAAACATTTCTATTTATGTACCTTTCATTCAAAATTTCACATTCGAATAAGATCATTCTTACAAGTAGCATCAATTGCTAAAGATACAAGACATGCTAAATTACTTAAAGCTTATGGTGAAATCTACTCAAATAGTTAAGAACTTACCTCGATAATTATCGAACGTAAATTTCGGCTATTCAATCAATTTCCCTTTTTCCACAATCTGAATTTGTTTCCTTGACTTCTTGAGCTTGTAAATAAAATAAACAAAGTTCTCATATCAAAATTCTATTTTACTTACTTATTGCCACGTCCCTTAAGGTAAATAAGGGTATGTATATAAAACATATACACATATATACAATTTATTCTCATACCAAAGTACAAAGTAGCCGAATACATATATATATACAACCATCCTTTAGCTAATATCAAGTCCACAATCGGCAAACATTTAAGAACTTCAACCTATCTAGATTACAAGACATACAACACTTTAATTCAACATGCAAATCTCCTCATATAATTTTTCACAGACCAATGCTTGCTAAACCCTCTTATTCAATGAACTTTATAATTGTACTCATGAATTTTGATATCAAATCGAAGGCATAGGTGTAAATTAAGGTTGAGCATTAACATGACTTACAAAGGTTTTTTTTTAACCATTTAATCTCTCAACCGAATTATCAATATGTATATACATCAATATGCATCTAATTGTATGCTTGGTTCAACCACATTACACATCCCTATGAACATATATAGATAAATTACGTGGCCAAATGCAACCTTATATATATATAGAATATATTTATAATCACTTCAATACTCACGTATTATTTAACGCTATAAAAACTCACATCCGGCCATCATATTCAATCGGCACCAAAAACCCTTTCAATCGGTTAAATTCCCATATCTAATTCTCATCTTGAATCACTTCATATACAAGCACATATTAATTTCATTAACAAAAGGATCATTCGATTTCTTACCGATATAAATTAACAATTTCAAAAGCTCTCATATTCTTCCAAACTAATACTTGGGTTCAAAAATCAGCAAAGAGCAATTTAACAATCTTAAAGCAATATTATAACAATGTAAAAACACCAAATCAATATTTAACCTTATTTCACCTAAGCTATCCTCCATAGCCAAAAATTTCCTTTTAAGCAAAACACTTAAACATAGCATACACTTCCATAAATAAGCTCACAAGCTCAAAAACCTGCAAATTTTAGTATCAAATATCCATTTAACCCTCATTCACCACTTCCATCATCAAACTAAATTTTACATAACTTATTTTCACTAAAGCTGAAACTAAATGCTCTTTAAATAAAAAATTGTCATGGGTTTCGGTTATAAGGAGGAAGAAAACACATATTCAACAAAATTTATCAAGTTAACATCAAATTTACCTTGTAAATTTTGCATCCAAATGGCCGAATGCTCAAAGCCACCATTTCCCTATTTCTTTCCTTAGAATCAGCTTAAAGAAGAACAAGAATCATCTCCCTTGTTCTTTTCACCCATTATCTTTTATTTAATCATTTTATGAAGCCTTTTTATTATTTCATTACACTAATATATTATAATGTCACCAATTCACTCCTTTTTCTTTTATTTTATTTAATAAAATACATAAACACATATAATTCATAATCATGGTCGGCCACTATAGAGAAATGGTGATATTGACATGCAAGTCCACTTGTTTAATGTCTTATCTTATTTAATCACTTCAATTTATCTATTAAAATTTCAAAATTTCTCACCTAAGTCCTTATAAAAAAATTCACATTCATTTAGACAAAATTCAAAGCATCAAAACTTCACATATAATAAGCACTAAATTTAACATTCAAATATTTTTGTGACTCAGTTTAGTGGTCCCGAAACCACTTCTCGACTAGGGTCATATTAGGGCTGTCACATGTAGTTCTTTCCGCCTTCTTCATAAAGTTCTTTTGATCTCTAGGTCAAAAGGATACACTTTGCTAGCAGGAATGTCTCTTCTCATGCACTGATGGCAAACCTGTAGAAATTAAATTAACCTAAGTTAAATAAAACTGATGGAATTAAGTAAAATAACAAAACAAAATTTCACCAAATTATTGATCCCCAGCAATGGCGCAAAAAACTTTTCGCGTGTGAAATAGTATGCAAATTGTGCCAGTATACACGTCAAATTAAGTAATAAAGGGATAATTGAGGTAGTCTCCACAGGGATCAAATTAAGTATAAAATTGGTAAAGTTTTTGTAATGAATTATGATTAATGTTATGGTAAAACCAAGTTGAAGTACGTAGCAGTAAATTAAAGTAGTAAGGATGTGTGCAAAATATATATTGACTAATACTAAAAAATACGATGTGTGCAAAATATATATTGACTAATACTAAAAAATGCTAAGGCAAAGAAAGAGTAAATATGTTATGAAAATTACAAGAATAATTACGTAAATAATCTACAAGCGAATAAATAAATAAGAATGGTATAGAAATGATACTACGATAGATGATTAAAGGTTTATGATGCTGATTTGGAAGGTTGGGATCACTAAGAATTTGCCCTTACTTTCAATAATGCATCAGAAAAATCGTACTCAATCAACTCCTTAAAAGATACCTAAAGTGACATATTTCTTTTCAGAGCTAGATCTCAAGTTACCTGGCCTATGTCTATAGGGATTAGCATGGTACCCTGCACTGTTTTGTCTTCATTATATTCAAACACTGCTTTATGTCTAAAGTTCGCTACAAGTATTAAATTGAATACCCACTTTTATCATTCAAATCCAGTCTAACTAATCTAACCTTTTTAGAATTAGATTCGAGTTATGGGCATACTGCATACTTGTAACAGCCCTATTTTTGACCCTAGTCAGAAAGTGGTTTTGAGACCACTAAACTGAGTCATAAAAATATTAGAATATATTATTCTATGTTCAAATTATGTGATAAATGTGCATATAAAATTTTGAATGTTCGAATGTGTCAAATTAGATGTGAATTTACCTAAAAGGACTAAAATGAGAAATGTTGGAAATGGGTGAGGCAAATTGAAGTGGCCGAATAATTCATAGACTAAAACATGGGGATTTGCATGCCAAATTCCCCATTTTTAAGTCATAGTGCCGGCCATGATGGAATTAGGTGAATAAAATATGCTTTTTACCTTATTATTATGTCATAAAGCTTTAATTTGAGAAATAAAATGAAATAAACAAATAAAAGGGTGGTGAAAAGAACAAGGTAGTTCTTCCTTGTGTTTTCTTAGCCGAAACTTAGAGAAAAGAAGGGGGAAATTAGTTTAGAGCATTTGGCATCTTTTCTTGTCAATTTAAGGTATGAAGTGAATGTTGTTCCTTGTAAATTTATGATATTAGCTTGATTTTGGAGCTCTAAACATTACCCAAGTATTAATTTTTAGTTTGGTATTGATTTATGCTTTCGGCCATTTGAGGAAGAATCTTTACATGGTAGTTGTTTTATGTTTTAAATGGTAATGGGAAAAGGTTGAGGTATAAGGAGGTTAACTATACATATAGGAAGGTGATATGAAACTTTGGCAATTGTTTAGGTGATAGAAAATACTAAAATTGCCGAATTGGAGTTCAAAATTTTAAGGTGTATGTGATTTAGATTTAATTGGTTAGAAGGACTTTGCAATAATGCTTAATGATAAACATGACCTTGTATGGTGAAAATAACCAAGAAGAACATACAGTTTTGATTTTAGTGTATAAAGATTAAGTTGGATGTTATAAGGGTATAAAGGTAGGGAATAAGGGTCACCTACGGCTTTAAATTTTTATAAGTGAATTATGGCAAGTGTTTGAGTATGAACTTAGGAGTATGGATTATAATTGAGGTGTATTTAATAATAATAATATATATATATAGGTGTATTTACGTTTGTATACCATTTGATAAGTATTATGAGCATGGAATTTATGTGAATATAAACATAATCTTTAAGTGTTGGGTGCTTTGAGTTACAAATTGAGGTATGGATGATGTTGTGGTAGTATTCGATGATGGTACATTTTATTTAGAAGAATTAGAATGTGAAATTAGATAAACTTAGGCAAAGCCGAATGCATTTTAGATTCCTTGCAAGCATGATAGTTAAAATACAATTTAAGGCATAGGAATTGAATTATTTTTATTTTATTTGGTCAATTTAAGCTCAAGATCATAAAGAGCAAAGCTCGGCAAAAGGGAAAGCAAAGGTGGTTGAGTAGCCGATTGGACCTAATCATCCGACGCCAGGTAAGTCTATAAGTGAATCGAATCATGCATAGATTAAATCTTCAATGATTTAAAAGTAAATGAAATGGGAACCCTTGTGTATACTTGTGTATGGAAGTGAAGTTTAATACGAGATGCTTTGGATTTTATTTGTCATATTGTATCTTAATATCGAAGAAGTAAGAATTAAATGGCATGACTGTATTGGCACTATGTGTGCGTAAATTGGATGAGTTGGAATGGCACTATGTGTGCGGACATTCATAAACTCAAGTGGCACTATGTGTGCGTATATTGGGAGGGGGCATGAAGGGCACTATGTGTGCGTACATTATCAAGCCCAAATGGCACTATGTATGCGTATACTATGAACTCAAATGGCACTATGTGTGCGTACATTCGTGAGATGGTTATGGAGTAGTGTGTGCATAAAGATAAGTAAAGATGTAGTGATTGAGCATGTGAAATACATTTGTAAATTAATACGAATAGGGACTCAAATGTGTTGAGTACATTAGATTTTTAAGTTAGATGGTTGTTATAAAAAAATTCGGTTGATTTGAGGAAAATGTACAAGTTGTGATTGAGCCGAAAAAGGCCTTGTAGTATTGAGTGATATTGTATTCCAAATGAATCGGTCATATGAAGTGAGGTGAACCGTTATATGAGTTAGAAGAAATTGTTTGGTTATAAATCAAGATTGGAGCATGAAATTTTTTTGTTAAATGGTTGTTGTCCATATTAACCTATTTTTTTAAATTTCGATTTTTGCTTATGACTTACTGAGTAAATATTCATTGGGTTTATTTGATTCTTTCCTTCGTTAGATCTATCTTCATCAAGCTCTGGAACACTTTTGGGGAAGCCGTCACAACTGTCATCTACTCTTGGTACCTCTTAATGAAAAGTTTAGATTTTCTCCCGATGGCATGTATAGACTATATTTTGGGATAGTTGTTACTTTAGGGTCTTTATAAATATGTATGGCCATATGAATATGGTCTAGACTTATAAGTTAAATCTGAGTTGAATGATTATCTTATGAATTCGGTTATTGTGCTTTTCATACTATGAAATGTTTGGACTAGATTATATATATATATATATATGTATATATATATATTCTCTCATGATTAGTTTTAGAATTTAAATTCTAGTGAAGTTTTCTGTTAAAAGGTGTTTTGAGATGAGAGCCTCTAAATTCGTTCAAATAAGGTACTCGTATGGTAATCAACGATGGCAGTCTAAGAAATCTTTTAGTTAAAGGTTGTATGTGATAATTTTATTTAATAGATAAATTACGTGATGTGGGTGAAACCTAGAGTCATAAGCTTTGATCTCCTGATCAGTAGTTGTTCCGGAAGATATAGTAATACTTCGTAAACCCTACCGGCGACGGTCTCGGGATAGGGGTGTTACAATTAGTGGTATCAGAGCTACGCTTTAGTCGATTCTAGGACTAACGTAGCACGTGTGAGTCTAGCTATACATGCTATAGGTGAGTATTTGACAGTGTGATGACTTCTGACGGTTAAATTGTTGTTTTTGTTTAGTAAATGGAACCTGATCTCGAGCAAGTCTTAGCAGATGACGTTGAGAGTATAGCACCGGCCCCCGCATAGGGGATAGTACCGGCAGATTCTCAACCGTCCGCGAGTAATCGAGAGGATGGGGTTAGGCAAACTCTCTTTTCTTTAATGAATGAGTGATTTGCCCAGTATACTCGTACAAATTCGGCTGCTCAACAACCTCCTAACTGAAATAATCCTTCTTTGGTGCCTACTATGCCTGCCACTACTGATCCGACGAGATTAAACAAGGCCCCTGTTGATAAGATTCAAAAATATGGGGCCGAAGAATTTAGAGCCACAGCCACTAACGATGCAAAGAGAGCCGAATTCTGGTTAGACAATACCATCCGTGTTTTCGACGAGCTGTTTTGTACCCCCGATGAGTGCTTGAAATGCGCCATATCCTTATTGCGAGACTCAGCCTATTATTGGTGGAGAACTCTGAGCTCGATTGTCCCGAAAGAACGGATTACATGGGATTTCTTTCAGGTGGAGTTTCGTAAAAAATATATTAGCCAGAGGTTTATTGATTGGAAACGTAAAGAATTTCTGGAACTTAAACAAGGCCGAATGACTGTATCCGAATATGAGCGTGAGTTTGTGAGACTCAGTCGTTATGCTCGAGAATGAGTTACTGATGAAATTGCTATGTGCAAAAGGTTCGAGGAGGGGTTGAATGAAGAACTAAAGTTATTGGTGGGTATTCTGGAGATAAAAGAGTTTGTAACTTTGGTGGAAAGAGCGTGTAAAGCGGAAGAGCTGAATATAGAGAAAAGAAAAGTGGAAACTGAAGCTAAAGATCTCTGTAAGAGAATAGCGAGTAAATCTTCCTTCTCATCTGCGAAAAAGTATCAAGACGACAGTAACAGATCAAAGACAGCTGCAGGGATTTCTATTCGAGAACGACCTCTAGCGGATTCGAGAGGGACATTAGTGGCCAGTGTTGGCAGCAATAGACAAAACAAACAGGAATGTCCACAGTGTGGTAGGCTACATACGGGTGAATGCTGGGGCAAATCTATTAATCGAGCTTGTTATAGATGTGGTTCGCGGGACCATTTTATTCGTGATTGCACAGAGCCTGACGAAAAGAATAAGATGCACAGCGTGAGATCGAGTGGAGCAACAATTAGGGGTAGGCCACTGAGAAATGCGGGGAGCAGGAGTGGGAATCAGAGAGGAAATTCTGATGCGGCAGTCCGGTCAGAGGCTCGTGCACCCGCTAGAGCTTACGCTATTCGTGCGCGAGAGGAAGCATCCTCCCCTAATGTTATCACGGGTACATTTACTCTTTACAATACAAATGTGCTTACTTTGATTGACCCCGGTTCGACTCATTCTTATGTGTGTGAAGCATTAGTATTCAGTAAGACTCTACCTGTTGAGTCTACTGAGTTTGTGATACGGGTATCGAATCCTTTGGGTCAACATGTGTTAGTTGACAAGGTGTGCAAGAAGTGTCCCCTAATGACACGAGATTTATGCTTTCCGGTTGACTTGATACTCTTACCCTTCGATGAATTTGATATTATTCTTGGAATGGATTGGTTAACTGTACATGATGCGGTAGTGAATTGCAAATGAAAGGCTATCGATCTGCGAGGTTCGAATAATGAGATAATTCGGATTGAATCCACTGATTTAAACAGACTACCAACTGTAATAACTTGCATGTCAGCACAAAAATATGTGAGAAAGGGCTATGAAGCGTACCTGGCTTATGTGTTTGACGACAAAGTGTCTGAACGAGAACTTAGGACAGTGCCTGTAGTTTGTGAGTTTTCGAATGTGTTTCCGAAAGAACTACCGGGATTGCCGCCTATTAGAGAGGTTGAGTTCGGTATAGAGTTGGTTCCAGGTATGACTCCGATTTCGATTGCCCCGTACCGTATGGCACCTATCGAGAAAGAATTGAAATCTCAATTGCAAGAATTAACAGATAGAGGTTTCGCGCGACCGAGTTTCTCACCCTGGGGTGTGCCAGTTTTTTTGTGAAGAAGAAAGATGGAACTATGAGAATGTGTATCGACTACCGGCAGTTGAATAAAGTCACCGTAAAGAATAACTACCCGTTGCCCCGAATTGACGACTTATTCGATCAATTGAAAGGAGCTTCAGTGTTTTCAAAGATTGATCTACGATCTGGTTATTACCAGTTGAGAGTTAGAGATTCCGACATACCAAAGACCGCATTCAGAACGAGGTACGGACACAATGAATTTTTAGTGATGCTGTTCGGGCTCACTAATGCCCCTGCGGTATTCATGGACTTGATGAATCGGGCATTTAGACCGTATTTGGATCGTTTTGTGGTGGTATTCATCGACGACATTCTGATTTACTCTCGAAACGAGATCGATCATGCCAAGCATTTAAGAATTTTACTCCAAACCCTACGCGATAATCAATTGTACGCGAAATTTAGTAAGTGTGAGTTTTGGTTGCATGAGGTAGGTTTTTTGGGGCACATAGTATCGGCTTCAGGTATTCGAGTCGATCCAAACAAAGTTTCAGCTATTCTTGACTGGAAACCCCCTAGAAATGTTTCTGAGGTTTGAAGCTTCTTAGGACTTGCCGGTTATTACCGGCGATTCGTCAAAGGTTTCTCGATGATTTCGATACTATTGACGAGACTGCTACAGAAAGACGTGGATTTTGAGTGGTCTAATAAATGTCAGCAAAGTTTTGATCAGCTAAAGACTCTATTAACAGAAGCTCCAGTATTAATTCAGCCAGAATCCGGTAAGGAGTTCGTAGTTTATAGTGATGTATCTCTGAATGGTTTAGGCTACGTTTTGATGCAAGAAGGTCGAGTCATCACTTATGCTTCAAGACAATTGAAGCCTCACGAGCGGAATTATCTGACTCATGATCTTGAACTAGCCGCTATTGTTTTTGCTCTAAAAATTTAGCGTCACTATCTGTTCGGTGAAAAATGTCACATCTTCTCCGATCATAAAAGTCTCAAGTATCTGATGACTCAAAGAGATTTGAATTTGAGACAAAGGCGGTGGCTAGAATTGCTTAAAGATTACGAGCTCATTATTGATTATCGCCCGGGAAAAGCTACAGTAGTTGCAGATGCTCTGAGCCGGAAATCATTATTTTCCTTAAGAGCAATGAACGTGCATTTAACCTTATCGATGGATGGTATATTAGTAGCAGAATTAAGAGCAGAACCAGTGTTAGTACGAAAAATTTGTGAGGCTCAGAAAGTTGATAATGACTTGTCTGTTAAGCGAGTTCAGTGCATTTCGGGAGCGGATATAGAATTGCGAATTGATGAAAACTATTGTTTGAGATTTAAGGACCGATTGTGTGTTCCGAGAAATTCTAAGCTAGTTTCGACGATTTTGAATGAAGCCCATAATAGCCGAATGTCAGTTCATCTGGGTAGCATGAAAATGTATAACAACCTGAAACAACAATATTGGTGGCACGGTATGAAACAGGACATCTCCGACTTTGTATCTAAGTGTCTAGTGTGTCAGCAAGTAAAAGCGGAACATCAAGTACCTTCGGGATTACTTCAGCCGATTTTGATACTCGAGTGGAAGTGGGATTGAGTTACAATGGACTTTGTGTCCGGTTTACCGCTAACTCCGAGCAAGAAAGATTCCATTTGGGTAATTGTTGATAGACTAACGAAGTTAGCTCATTTCATCCCGGTTCGTATGGACTTTTCACTTGATAAGCTAGCGGAATTGTAAGTCTCCCAGATTGTACGATTACATGGAGTGCCGACTTCTATTATTTCAGATCGGGATCCCCGATTTTCTTCGTGATTCTGGAAGAAATTACATGATGCATTAGGTACTAAGCTCCATTTTAGCACTGCTTTTCATCCTCAGACGGACAGTCAATCTGAACGGGTTAAACAGATACTCGAGGATATGTTGAGGTGTTGCATTCTTGAGTTTGGCAGTTTGTGGGAAAAATATTTGCCCCTGATTGAATTCGCGTATAACAACAGTTTTCAATCAAGTATTCAAATGGCACCCTACGAAGCCCTTTACGGTCGAGTGTGCCGTACACCTTTGTTTTGGACCGAACCTAGCGAGAATAAGATTCTAGGGGTTGATTTAATCAAGGAGGCTGAACAAAAAGTGAAGATGATTCGTAATAATCTGAAAATGGCATCCGATTGCCAGAAATCATACGCGGACCTGAAACGTAAAAATATTGAGTACCAGGTTGGTGATAAAGTATTTTTAAAAGTCTCGCCTTGGAAAAATTTGCTCAGATTCGGTCGTAAAGGCAAGTTGAGTCCAAGATTCATCGGACCGTACGAGATATCAGAACGGATTGGGCCGGTTGCTTATAGGCTACTTTTGCCCCCGGAACTCGAAAAGATCCACAACGTCTTCCATGTATCGATGCTTTGTTGTTATAGATCTTATCCCTCGCATGTGATTAGTCCGTCCGAAATTGAAATTCAATCCGATTTGAGTTACGAAGAAAAAACAGTTCGTATATTAAACTGAGAAGTGAAAGAGTTTCGAAACAAAAAGGTTCCGTTGGTAAAGGTGCTGTGGCTCAAGCACGAGATTGAGGAAGCCACTTGGGAACCCGAAAATGCTATGAGGGAACGGTACCCAAATCTATTTTCTGGTAAGATTTCCGGGGACGAAAATCCCTAAAGGAGGGGAGAGTTGTGACAGCCCCATTTTCGACCCTAGTCAGAAAGTGGTTTCGAGACCGCTAAACCGAGTCATAAAAGAATATTAGAATATATTATTCTATGTTCAAATTATGTGATAAATGTGCATATGAAATTTTGAATGTTCGAATGTGTCAAATTGGATGTGAATTTACCTAGAAGGACTAAAATGAGAAATGTTGGAAATGGGTGAGGCAAATTGAAGTGGCCGAATAATTCATAGACTAAAACATGGGGATTTGCATGTCAAATTCCCCATTTTTATCAAATTCCCCATTTTTAAGTCATAGTGTCGGCCATGATGGAATTAGGTGAATAAAATATGCTTTTTACCTTATTCTTATGTCATAAAGCTTTAATTTGAGAAATAAAATGAAATAAACAAATAAAAGGGTGGTGAAAAGAACAAGGTAGTTCTTCCTTGTGTTTTCTTAGCCGAAACTTAGAGAAAAGACGGGGGAAATTAGTTTAGAGCATTCGGCATCTTCTCTTGTCAATTTAAGGTATGAAGTGAATGTTGTTCCTTGTAAATTTATGATATTAGCTTGATTTTGGAGCTCTAAACATTACCCAAGTATTAATTTTTAGTTTGGTATTGATTTATGCTTTCGGCCATTTGAGGAAGAATCTTCACATGGTAGTTGTTTTATGTTTTAAATGGTAATGGGAAAAGGTTGAGGTATAAGGAGGTTAACTATACATATAGGAAGGTGATATGAAACTTTGGCAATTGTTTAGGCGATAGAAAATATTAAAATTGCCGAATTGGAGTTCAAAATTTTAAGGTGTATGTGATTTAGATTTAATTGGTTAGAAGGACTTTGCAATAATGCTTAATGATAAACATGACCTTGTATGGTGAAAATAACCAAGAAGAACATACGGTTTTGATTTTAGTGTATAAAGATTTAAGTTGGATGTTATAAGGGTATAAAGGTAGGGAATAAGGGTCACCTACGACTTTAAATTTTTATAAGTGAATTATGGCAAGTGTTTGAGTATGAACTTAGGAGTATGGATTATAATTGAGGTGTATTTAATAATAATATATATAGGTGTATTTACGTTTGCATACCATTTGATAAGTATTATGAGCATGGAATTTATGTGAATATAAACATAATCTTTAAGTGTTGGGTGCTTTGAGTTACAAATTGAGGTATGGATGATGTTGTGGTAGTATTCGATGATGGTACATTTTGTTTAGAAGAATTAGAATGTGAAATTAGATAAACTTAGGCAAAGCCGAATGCATTTTAGATTCCTTGCAAGCATGATAGTTAAAATATAATTTAAGGCATAAGAATTGAATTATTTTTGTTTTATTTGGTCAATTTAAGCTCAAGATCATAAAGAGGAAAGCTCGGCAAAAGGGAAAGCAAAGGTGGTTGAGTAGCCGATTGGAGCTAATCATCCGACGCCAAGTAAGTCTATAAGTGAATCGAATCATGCATAGATTAAATCTTCAATGATTTAAAAGTAAATGAAATGGGAACCCTTGTGTATACTTGTATATGGAAGTGAAGTTTAATACGAGATGCTTTGGATTTTATTTGTCATATTGTATCTTAATATCGAAGGAAGTAAGAATTAAATGGCATGACTGTATTGGTACTATGTGTGCGTAAATTGGATGAGTTGGAATGGCACTATGTGTGCGGACATTCATAAACTCAAGTGGCACTATGTGTGCGTATATTGGGAGGGGCCATGAATGGCACTATGTGTGCGTACATTCACAAGCCCAAATGGCACTATGTATGCGTATACTATGAACTCAAATGGCACTATGTGTGCGTACATTCGTGAGATGGTTATGGAGTAGTGTGTGCATAAAGATAAGTAAAGATGTAGTGATTGAGCATGTGAAATACATTTGTAAATTAATACGAATGGGGACTCAAATGTGCTGAGTACATTAGATTTTTGAGTTAGATAGTTGTTATAAAAAAATTCGATTGATTTGAGGAAAATGTACAAGTTGTGATTGAGCCGAAAAAGGCCTTGTAGTATTGAGTGATATTGTATTCCAAATGAATCGGTCATATGAAGTGAGGTGAACCATTATATGAGTTAGAAGAAATTGTTTGGTTATAAATCAAGATTGGAGCATGAAATTTTTTTGTTAAATGGTTGTTGTCCATGTTAACCTATTTTTTTTTAAATTTCGATTTTTGCTTATGACTTACTGAGTAAATATTCATTAGGTTTATTTGATTCTTTCCTTCGTTAGATCTATCTTCATCAAGCTCTGGATCACTTTTGGGGAAGCCGTCACAACTGTCATCTACTCTTGGTACCTCTTAATGAAAAGTTTAGATTTTCTCCCGATGGCATGTATAGACTATATTTTGGGATAGTTGTTACTTTAGGGTCTTTATAAATATGTATGGCCATATGAATATGGTCTAGACTTATAAGTTAAATCTGAGTTGAATGATTATCTTATGAATTCGGTTATTGTGCTTTTCATACTATGAAATGTTTGGACTAGATTATATATATATGTATATATATATATATATATTCTCTCATGATTAGTTTTAGAATTTAAATTCTAGTGAAGTTTTCTGTTAAAAGGTGTTTTGAGATGAGAGCCTCTAAATTCATTCAAATAAGGTACTCGTGTGGTAATCAACGATGGCAGTCTAAGAAATCTTTTAGTTAAAGGTTGTATGTAATAATTTTATTTAATAGATAAATTACGTGATGTGGGTGAAACCTAGAGTCATAAGCTTTGATCTCCTGATCAGTAGTTGTTCCGGAAGATATAGTAATACTTCATAAACCCTACCGGCGACGGTCTCGGGTTAGGGGTGTTACAATTAGTGGTATCAGAGCTACGGTTTAGTCGATTCTAGGACTAACGTAGCACGTGTGAGTCTAGCTATACATGCCATAGGTGAGTATTTGACAGTGTGATGACTTCTGACGGTTAAACTGTTGTTTTTGTTTAGTAAATGGAACCTGATCTCGAGCAAGTCTTAGCGGATGACGTTGAGAGTATAGCACCAGCCCCCGCACAGGGGACAGTACCGGCAGATTCTCAACCGTCCGCGAGTAATCGAGAGGATGGGGTTAGGTAAACTCTCTTTTATTTAATGAATGAGTGGTTTGCCTAGTATACTCGTACAAATTCGGCTGCTCAACATCCTCCTAACTCAAATAATCCTTCCTTTGTGCCTACTATGCCTGCCACTACTGATCCGACGAGATTAAACAATGCCCCGGTTGATAAGATTCAAAAATATGGGGCCGAAGAATTTAGAGCCACAGCCACTAACGATGCAAAGAGAGCCGAATTCTGGTTAGACAATACCATCCGTGTTTTCGACGAGCTGTTCTGTACCCCCGATGAGTGCTTGAAATGCGCCATATCCTTATTGCAAGACTCAGCCTATTATTGGTGGAGAACTCTGAGCTCGATTGTCCCGAAAGAACTGATTACATGGGATTTCTTTCAAGTGGAGTTTCGTAAAAAATATATTAGCCAGAGGTTTATTGATCGGAAATGTAAAGAATTTCTGGAACTTAAACAAGGCCGAATGATTGTATCCGAATATGAGCGTGAGTTTGTGAGACTCAGTCGTTATGCTCGAGAATGTGTTGCTAATGAAATTGCTATGTGCAAAAGGTTCGAGGAGGGGTTGAATGAAGAACTAAAGTTATTGGTGGGTATTCTGGAGATAAAAGAGTTTGTAACTTTGGTGGAAAGAGCGTGTAAAGCGGAAGAGCTGAATATAGAGAAAAGAAAAGTGGAAACTGAAGCTAAAGATCTCCGTAAGAGAACAGCGAGTAAATCTTCCTTCTCATTTGCAAAAAAGTATCGAGACTACAGTAACAGATCAAAGACAGCTGCAGGGATTTCTATAAGAGAACGACCTCTAGCTGATTCGAGAGGGACATTAGTGGCCAGTGTTGGCAGCAATAGACAAAACAAACCGGAATGTCCACAGTGTGGTAGGCTACATACGGGTGAATGCTGGGGCAAATCTATTAATCGAGCTTGTTATAGATGTGGTTCGCGGGACCATTTTAATCGTGATTGCACAGAGCCTGACGAAAAGAATAAGATGCACAGCGTGAGATTGAGTGGAGCAACAGTTAGGGGTAGGCCACTGAGAAATGCGGGGAGTAGGAGTGGGAATCAGAGAGGAAATTCTGATGCGGCAGTCCGGTCAGAGGCTCATGCACCCGCTAGAGCTTACGCTATTCGTGCGTGAGAGGAAGCATCCTCCCCTGATGTTATCACGGGTACATTTACTCTTTACAATACAAATGTGCTTGCTTTGATTGACCCCGGTTCGACTCATTCTTATGTGTGTGAAACATTAGTATTCAGTAAAACTCTACCTGTTGAGTCTACTGAGTTTGTGATACGGTTATCGAATCCTTTGGGTCAACATGTGTTAGTTGACAAGGTGTGCAAGAAGTGTCCCCTAATGACACGAGATTTATGCTTTCCGGCTGACTTGATACTCTTACCCTTCGATGAATTTGATATTATTCTCGGAATGGATTGGTTAACTGTACATGATGCGGTAGTGAATTGCAAATGAAAGGCTATCGATCTGCGAGGTTCGAATATGAGATAATTCGGATTGAATCCACTAATTTAAACAGACTACCGGCTGTAATAACTTGCATGTCAGCACAAAAATATGTGAGAAAGGGCTATGAAGCGTACCTGGCTTATGTGTTAGACGACAAAGTGTCTGAACGAGAACTTAGGACAGTGCCTGTAGTTTGTAAGTTTTCGAATGTGTTTTCGACAGAACTACCGGGATTGCCGCCTGTTAGAGAGGTTGAGTTCGGTATAGAGTTGGTTCCGGGTATGACTCCGATTTCGATTGCCCCGTACCGTATGGCACCTATCTAGTTAAAATAATTGAAATCTCAATTGCAAGAATTAACAGACAGAGGCTTCGCGCGGCTGAGTTTCTCACCTGGGGTGCGCCAGTTTTGTTTGTGAAGAAGAAAGATGGAACTATGAGAATGTGTATCGACTACCAGCAGTTGAATAAAGTCACCGTAAAGAATAAGTACCCATTGCCCCGAATTGACGACTTATTCGATCAGTTGAAAGGAGCTTCAGTGTTTTCAAAGATTGATCTACGATCTGGTTATTACCAGTTGAGAGTTAGAGATTCCGACATACCAAAGACCGCATTCAGAACGAGGTAAGGACACTATGAATTTTTAGTGATGCCGTTCGGGCTCACTAATGCCCCTGCGGTATTCATGGACTTGATGAATCGGGCATTTAGACCGTATTTGGATCATTTTGTGGTGGTATTCATCGACGACATTCTGATTTACTCTCGAAACGAGATCGATCATGCCAAGCATTTAAGAATTGTACTCCAAACCCTACGCGATAATCAATTGTACGCGAAATTCAGTAAGTGTGAGTTTTGGTTGCGTGAGGTAGGTTTTTTAGGGCACATAGTATCGGCTTCGGGTATTCGAGTCGATCCAAACAAAGTTTCAGCTATTCTTGACTGGAAACCCCCTAGAAATGTTTCTGAGGTTTGAAGCTTCTTAGGACTTGACGGTTATTACCGGCGATTCGTCAAAGGTTTCTCGATAATTTCGGTACCATTGATGAGACTGCTATAGAAAGACATGGATTTTGAGTGGTCTAATAAATGTCAGCAAAGTTTTGATCAGCTAAAGACTCTATAACAGAAGCTCCAGTGTTAATTCAGCCAGAATCCGGTAAGGAGTTCGTAGTTTATAGTGATGCATCTCTGAATGGTTTAGGCTGCGTTTTGATGCAAGAAGGTCGAGTCATCGCTTATGCATCAAGACAATTGAAGCCTCACGAGCGGAATTATCCGACTCATGATCTTGAACTAGCCACTATTGTTTTTGCTCTAAAAATTTAGCGTCACTATCTGTTCGGTGAAAAATGTCACATCTTCTCCGATCATAAAAGTCTCAAGTATCTGATGACTCAAAGAGATTTGAATTTGAGACAAAGGCGGTGGCTAGAATTGCTTAAAGATTATGAGCTCATTATTGATTATCACCCGGGAAAAGCTAATGTAGTTGTAGATGCTCTGAGCCGGAAATCATTATTTTCCTTAAGAGCAATGAACGTGCATTTAACCTTATCGATGGATGGTGTATTAGTAGCAGAATTAAGAGCAGAACCAGTGTTAGTACGACAAATTTGTGAGGCTCAGAAAGTTGATAATGACTTGTCTATTAAGCGAGTTCAATGCATTTCGGGAGCGGATATAGAATTGCGAATTGATGAAAACGATTGTTTGAGATTTAATGACCGATTGTGTGTTCCGAGAAATTCTAAGCTAGTTTCGACGATTTTGAATGAAGCCCATAATAGCCGAATGTCAGTTCATCCGGGTAGCATGAAAATGCATAACAACCTGAAACAACAATATTGGTGGCACGGTATGAAACGGGACATCTCCGACTTTGTATCTAAGTGTCTAGTGTGTCAGCAAGTAAAAGCGGAACATCAAGTACCTTCGGGATTACTTCAGCCGATTTTGATACCCGAGTGGAAGTGGGATTGAGTTACAATGGACTTTGTGTCCGGTTTATCGCTAACTCCGAGCAAGAAAGATTCCATTTGGGTAATTGTTGATAGACTAACGAAGTTAGCTCATTTCATCCCGGTTCGTATGGACTTTTCACTTGATAAGCTAGCGGAATTGTACGTCTCCCAGATTGTACGATTACATGGAGTGCCGACTTCTATTATTTCAGATCGGGGTCCCCAATTTTCTTCGTGATTCTGGAAGAAATTACACGATGCATTAGGTACTAAGCTCCATTTTAGCACTACTTTTCATCCTCAGACGGACGGTCAATGCGAACGGGTTATACAGATACTCGAGGATATGTTGAGGTGTTGCATTCTTGAGTTTGGCGGTTCGTGGGAAAAATATTTGCCCCTGATTGAATTCGCGTATAACAACAGTTTTCAATCAAGTATTCAAATGGCACCCTACGAAGCCCTTTACGGTTGAGTGTGCCGTACACCTTTGTTTTGGACCGAACTTAGCGAGAATAAGATTCTCGGGGTTGATTTAATCAAGGAGGCTAAACAAAAAGTGAAGATGATTCGTAATAATCTGAAAATGGCATCCGATTGCTATAAATCATATGCGGACCTGAAACGTAAAAATATTGAGTACCAGGTTGGTGATAAAGTATTTTTAAAAGTCTCGCCTTGGAAAAATTTGCTCAGATTTGGTCGTAAAGGCAAGTTGAGTCCAAGATTCATCGGACCGTACGAGATATCAGAACGGATTGGGCCGATTGCTTATAGGCTAATTTTGCCCCCGGAACTCGAAAAGATCCACAACGTCTTCCATGTATCGATGCTTCGTCGTTATAGATCTTATCCCTCGCATGTGATTAGTCCGTCAGAAATTGAAATTCAATCCGATTTGAGTTATGAAGAAAAACCAGTTCATATATTAAACCGAAAAGTGAAAGAGTTTCGAAACAAAAAGGTTCCGTTGGTGAAGGTGCTGTGGCTCAAGCACGGGATTGAGGAAGCCACTTGGGAACCCGAAAATGCTATGAGGGAACGGTACCCAAATCTATTTTCTGGTAAGATTTTCGGGGACGAAAATCCCTAAAGGAGGGGAGAGTTGTGACAGCCTCATTTTCGACCCTAGTCAGAAAGTGGCTTCGAGACCGCTAAACCGAGTCATAAAAGAATATTAGAATATATTATTCTATGTTCAAATTATGTGATAAATGTGCATATGAAATTTTGAATGTTCGAATGTGTCAAATTAGATGTGAATTTACCTAGAAGGACTAAAATGAGAAATGTTGGAAATGGGTGAGGCAAATTGAAGTGGCCGAATAATTCATAGACTAAAACATAGGGATTTGCATGTCAAATTCCCCATTTTTAAGTCATAGTGCCGGCCATGATGGAATTAGGTGAATAAAATATGCTTTTTACCTTATTATTATGTCATAAAGCTTTAATTTGAGAAATAAAATGAAATAAACAAATAAAAGGGTGGTGAAAAGAACAAGGTAGTTCTTCCTTGTGTTTTCTTAGCTGAAACTTAGAGAAAAGAAGGGGGAAATTAGTTTAGAGCATTCGGCATCTTCTCTTGTCAATTTAAGGTATGAAGTGAATGTTGTTCCTTGTAAATTTATGATATTAGCTTGATTTTGGAGCTCTAAACATTACCCAAGTATTAATTTTTAGTTTGGTATTGATTTATGCTTTCGGCCATTTGAGGAAGAATCTTTACATGGTAGTTGTTTTATGTTTTAAATGGTAATGGGAAAAGGTTGAGGTATAAGGAGGTTAACTATACATATAGGAAGGTGATATGAAACTTTGGCAATTGTTTAGGCGATAGAAAATACTAAAATTGCCGAATTGGAGTTCAAAATTTTAAGGTGTATGTGATTTAGATTTAATTGGTTAGAAGGACTTTGCAATAATGCTTAATGATAAACATGACCTTGTATGGTGAAAATAACCAAGAAGAACATACGGTTTTGATTTTAGTGTATAAAGATTTAAGTTGGATGTTATAAGGGTATAAAGGTAGGGAATAAGGGTCACCTACGGCTTTAAATTTTTATAAGTGAATTATGGCAAGTGTTTGAGTATGAACTTAGGAGTATGGATTATAATTGAGGTGTATTTAATAATAATATATATATATAGGTGTATTTACGTTTGCATACCATTTGATAAGTATTATGAGCATGGAATTTATGTGAATATAAACATAATCTTTAAGTGTTGGGTGCTTTGAGTTACAAATTGAGGTATGGATGATGTTGTGGTAGTATTCGATGATGGTACATTTTATTTAGAAGAATTAGAATGTGAAATTAGATAAACTTAGGCAAAGCCGAATGCATTTTAGATTCCTTGCAAGCATGATAGTTAAAATATTATTTAAGGCATAAGAATTGAATTATTTTTATTTTATTTGGTCAATTTAAGCTCAAGATCATAAAGAGCAAAGCTCGGCAAAAGGGAAAGCAAAGGTGGTTGAGTAGCCGATTGGAGCTAATCATCCGACGCCAGGTAAGTCTATAAGTGAATCGAATCATGCATAGATTAAATCTTCAATGATTTAAAAGTAAATGAAATGGGAACCCTGATGTATACTTGTGTATGGATGTGAAGTTTAATACGAGATGCTTTGGATTTTATTTGTCGTATTGTATCTTAATATCGAAGGAAGTAAGAATTAAATGGCATGACTGTATTGGCACTATGTGTGAGTAAATTGGATGAGTTGGAATGGCACTATGTGTGCGGACATTCATAAACTCAAGTGGCACTATGTGTGCGTATATTGGGAGGGGGCATGAATGGCACTATTTGTGCGTACATTCACAAGCCCAAATGGCACTATGTGTGCGTATACTATGAACTCAAATGGCACTATGTGTGCGTACATTCGTGAGATGGTTATGGAGTAGTGTGTGCATAAAGATAAGTAAAGATGTAGTGATTGAGCATGTGAAATACATTTGTAAATTAATACGAATGGGGACTCAAATGTGTTGAGTACATTAGATTTTTGAGTTAGATGGTTGTTATAAAAAAAATCGGTTGATTTGAGGAAAATGTACAAGTTGTGATTGAGCCGAAAAAGGCCTTGTAGTATTGAGTGATATTGTATTCCAAATGAATCGGTCATATGAAGTGAGGTGAACCGTTATATGAGTTAGAAGAAATTGTTTGGTTATAAATCAAGATTGGAGCATGAAATTTTTTTGTTAAATGGTTGTTGTCCATATTAACCTATTTTTTTTAAATTTCGATTTTTGCTTATGACTTACTGAGTAAATATTCATTGGGTTTATTTGATTCTTTCCTTCGTTAGATCTATCTTCATCAAGCTCTGGATCACTTTTGGGGAAGCCGTCACAACTGTCATCTACTCTTGGTACCTCTTAATGAAAAGTTTAGATTTTCTCCCGATGGCATGTATAGACTATATTTTGGGATAGTTGTTACTTTAGGGTCTTTATAAATATGTATGGCCATATGAATATGGTCTAGACTTATAAGTTAAATCTGAGTTGAATGATTGTCTTATGAATTCGGTTATTGTGCTTTTCATACTATGAAATGTTTGGACTAGATTATATATATATATATATATGTATATATATATATATATATATTCTCTCATGATTAGTTTTAGAATTTAAATTCTAGTGAAGTTTTCTGTTAAAAGGTGTTTTGAGATGAGAGCCTCTAAATTCATTCAAATAAGGTACTCGTGTGGTAATCAACGATGGCAGTCTAAGAAATCTTTTAGTTAAAGGTTGTATGTAATAATTTTATTTAATAGATAAATTACGTGATGTGGGTGAAACCTAGAGTCATAAGCTTTGATCTCCTGATCAGCAGTTGTTCCGGAAGATATAGTAATACTTCGTAAACCCTACCGGCGACGGTCTCGGGTTAGGGTGTTACAATACTCATCTATGTCTAGAGAATGTACGCATACAATTGGAAAATAAAAACAATTGAATAAAACAGTAAATTTAATCAAATATATGCTTCAACCATTAACAAAAATAAAAGTTTTATCTTCTAATCCCAATCCTATGAGATTTAGCTTATAGGTTGGCAATTAAAATTCAAGTTCAAAATAACACACAACATCGTTTCGATCAAATCAATTCATGAGAGAATAGATTATGAAATAATGGAAGAACTTAGAAAGATGGCTGACGCTAAGTCAATCTATAATCTAGCAGAACAGTGTCTTGTGGTGGTTGAGCGGGACTACCATCAGTTTCCTCCTTTCGTCTCTACTTAGTTGCTACCCTCTATTGTTGCTTCTGGATGCCCACACCCTTTAGGGTTTCCTCCTTTGGCTTTTTATAAGCTTTTCTTCCTCGGGTAATTGTAATAGTCCACGATATCTTCTCCTCTTTTGTAGGTAGATTTTTCTGGTACAAGTAGAGTTAGGCTGAAACTAGCATGCATTAAGTGTTGACCTAGTCATCTTCCTAAAATTGTCACGGCATTCGTGTTGGCAAACTATCCAACATTTTTCCCTAGCAAACATTCACTCATTTATTTCTTTCTCCACATCTTACACCTTTCAAACCACCAACACACCCCTTCCATATGCAATTAAAATTACTTAACATTTAAACACAATCCAAGCTCCTAATGTAATTATAAAAATACCAATGAAATGTCCTAAAATGCAAATAAAAGTACCAAGTACAAGCAATTAGCTAGGTTTAAAGGTATGAAATATAACTCTTTCCAAGAGATATCATTGGGTCTTTAGGGAAATCAGATCTAGAGCAATCATCACATGGAAAAGTGAATCAAAAGTAAGAACTTATTGAAAATAAAAGAGATGAGATTTTGTTTACTATAGAAAGTGGTATAAAATGAAAACCAATAAAAAAGGGAGGATAGATCACTAGTCATTGGTGGAGGCGCGACAGTGGCAACGGCAAAGGAGGATGAGAGAAGGCTGTTGTGCAACTAGGGGAAAGAAGGAGAGAAAGGGAAAGGAAAAAGAAATTGAGAAGTAGAAGAAGAGGAGAAAATAGAGTTATTTTTTATGGTGGTACATAATGGTGGTGGCTACGATGGTGAATGGTGGTGCTAGGGTAGCGGTGTAATAGTATAAAAAGAGAGGAATGATAGCGAAGAGGAGGTTCGACAATGGTTTGATTAGCAAGCAAGTGGTGGAAGAGAGGAGGAAAATAGTGTAAAGGTGGTTAATGGCCAAAACAAAAGAATAAAAATGGAGAGAAAGGGAGAAGCTAGAGAGAGGGACGAAAATAAGGGAAGTGTAATGAAAAAATGATTCAATAGGTGAGTTGTGCTTGTCCAGGTACAATGAATCAATTCATGGTAAGGGTTGATAAAAGGTCATGTGGAAGGGACAAAGGAGCAAAAAGCCGATCATGCTTAAGTAAATAAGGCATGTTGACCTAAAAAGAAAGGAAAGTATCTTCCTCATACGTGGTAAGTGAGTTGGATGACAATGGGGGTGTTGACAAGCTAAAGTTGGCAAAAAAAATTTTAAAAAAATTGTGAATGTGGAGACTTAAACCTAATACCCTTAGGAAACTTTTTAAGCTCCTAACCACTAGGCCATTTAATTCCTTATTCACACTCGTACCACAATTATTTGAAAAACATGATGTGACCTAACTAAGGTATGAAGCAAAATTGCACCACATAGAAATAATGCTAGGGAAGGGATTCGAACACTAAGCATCAAGGAATGCTCCACCACTACTCAATCACTATACTTAATAATTATTTATTAACTAATAAACAAAAGATCATCTAAAGAAATCTAGATGTGACCATTCCCGATTCATTAACCCAATCTCTAATAAACTGGTTTTTAGGATGTGACAATCACCATAATTTAGAAACCATGGTTGAATAGATCCCAATATTTCTTCTATATTCAACCTGGTAAACCCCCCTGTTATCTCAGATCACACCCCCCACAGAAGCCTTTGCTGACACTATATTAACTGCACCATCTGTGTTAAGCTTAAACCATCAAGTTGGTGGCTTAGGCAAGCCTTCCCTCTGTCAAGTTGTCATGGTAGTCCAATAATTCTTTAGCCTTAAATTAATAATTCAATGGCCATGATTTCTTTAATTAAATATTAGTAGCAACCAAGGGTTACAATCACACTAATCCACTAAATTATATTTAGAATTGGTTTAATTGTTATTAGAGCTACGGTTTAGTCGATTCTCGGACTAACGTAGCATATGCGAGTCTAGCTATACATGCCATATTTAACCTGTGATAGTGTGATGTCTCCTGACAGTTTTTAAATCATGTTTTCATATAGTAATGGATTCCAATCGAGCAGACTCTGATGATGTTGAAAGTAATACGCTAGCCTCCTTTCACGGAGCAGCACCGTCTGGTTCAAGACCTGTGTCTGAGGGTCATGGAGGAGAAGCCAAGGAAGCCTTCTTTCAAATGATGAATGAGTGATTCTCTAAGTTTGTCTGAAAAATTTGGCTACTCAGCAACCTCTACCCTCAACTTTTCCCCAATTAGTTCTCGTAGCACCTCAAGTTCTGGAACCCATATGTTTAAGCAAACCACTTGTTGATAAAATTTAAAAGTATGGGGCTGAAGAGTTTAGAGATATAGTTGATGATGATCCTTAGAGAGCCGAATTTTGGCTTGAGAATACGATTTAGGTTTTCGATGAATTGTCTTGTACACCAATGGAATGTCTAAAATGTGTCATATTTCTTCTTAAAGATGTTGCATGCCAGTAGTGGAGCACATTAATTTCTGTGGTACCGAAGGAACATGTTACATAGGAATTCTTTCAGACAAAATTTAGAAAGAATTCTAGATCAAAAGCGTAAAGATTTCCTAGAGCTAAAATAGAGTCGTATGACCATAGCTGTGTATGAAAGAGAATTCATGAGATTGATCAAGTATGCCTAAGAGTGCATTCCAACCAAAGAGAGTTATGTGTAAACGGTTTGAAGATAGGTTGAATGAAGACATCAAGCTTTTAGTTGGGATACTTTGTAACACTCCAGACCCGACCAAGACGTGATAGGTTCAATGAAGACATCAAGCTTTTAGTTGGGATACTTTGTAACACCCCAAACCGGCCCAAACGTTACGGCCAAGCCTGGTGTGTCACATCAACAACGGATAAGCCATGTTTCCTAGATATTATGATTAGGGTGAGTTTTACAAAACTGTTATTAAAGTTTAAAGAGAAAATCCAGGTTTAATTGCCAACGTCCTCTCTACTACTAGATTTTAGGGGTATTCTTATTATAAGACCTCGATTTAACTTTTGTTACTTGTTTGATATGTGTGATTGATTTTGAAAACGTTTGATTAATTTTAAGAAAACTTGCGTAGCCTTATTCAAATCATTGAAAATAAATTATAATTAAAGAATTGAAAACCCAAAATAAAACAATTAAAGCGACCTTATTACAACCCAAAACCAGAATGAAAATAATTAAAAACAAATAAGAAAGTAAATAACTTAATTAAAAACCCACAATGCAATCTACGTGGCCACTCTATATCCTTTCAGCTCTAAGTCCACCAGTCTAGGGCTCACCTGTATGGATGAAAGGGAAGGGATGAGTTTGGAAAGTCAGTGTGTAAGGAAGCCCATCTAGAGTCCAAATCAGCTCAAGCTCACTGGCCTAAGCCCTATCCAGTCACATAGTAACTAGGCCGAAGCCCTACTCAGTCTCAATAGTAACTGGGCGAAGCCCTATTCAATCTCAGTAGTAACTAGGCTGAAGCCCTATTTAGATTTCAATGTGGCCCATAGGCCTATAACAGTAACAGAACAGAATAATGCATGTATGCAAAGCCCATCCTATGTCCATCCGCTACACTCCACCCGTACCAGCCCTACACACCATGTGGGGAATAACTAAACCGATCCAGCCCTACACTCCACAGTCACAGCATAGCTACTCAGATAACGTGGCCAAGCCACTAACAGTATAACGAGGCAAAGCCCCTTTCAGTAAAACGGGGCAAAGCCCCTTTTCAGTAAACGTGGCAGTGCCACTTAGCACTTCCTCCATCAATAAACCCAGTCCCATGCAATAGATAATCATGTCATGACATACAGTGAACAAAAACAGTAAAGCATGCATTTCAGTCAAATTTAGCCCTAGGGGTATAACGGTCATTTTGCACCTAGGGGTAAAACCGTAATTTTCACCTATAAGGGGTATTTCAGCAATTATACCAATTTTTAGGGTTTTAAGCATATTTCAATTATTAACAGTCTCATTTTCATCTTAGTAACTTATCTAGCCCATTTTAGCAGTTTAAAGCTATTGGGCCTTAAAACCCCTAATGGGCCCTACAGTGTCATTTAGCTACTTTAGCCCATTTAGCCCAAATTTTATGAATGTCTTAACCGTTTTACCTTACAGTATACCCGAATACACTTACCACGCATTTTCACCCCTATGAGCCTGTAAGCCTATTGGGCCCAAATTCAGCCCATCGAGGCCCAACTTTATCGAGGTGCATGAAATCGTGCACTCACCAACTTTACTGATTTCGATTGCAGATCTTACCGCTTCTATTCAACCCACGAGCGCTCGCACACTCGCAAGCCCATGAAATGCTAGAATTTTAGCATTTCGGCTTTTCGGCTTTTGCCAATTTAGTCTACTAGAGGATGTTTGTTTACACACCTAATTTGCGACGAACTCTAACGAGATCTCCCAGGGGTACCCTACAATTGGTCACTAATAAATTAGACTTATGAATTAACGATAACTAATTTAATCTTGCTTACCATATTCGGCCAACCTCCCTTAAGGCCTTAGAACACTTACCTCTATCAGAAATAGGGACTAGCTCTAGATCTAGTCGTTCCAATGATCTTAGCCTCCAACACTCCTCAATCGGCAGCCTTTAGATCATACTAGCACAAAATAAACCAATTGGTAAGACCTATAGCCTTAAGCCCCATTCGATAGCCACCCTACATAGGGGTTTTCGGCTTTTTCTCATATCACTACTTAACAGAAGATGAGATCCGAGTACTTACCACCTAAATTGCTTAGATATTACTTCTACCACCCTACAGCTAGATCCAAACTTGATCTAATCAGTTCCCAAAGAAATAGATCTAAAAAGTTGAACAACACCTAGAAGAGGAGGGGTTACGATTTTAGAGAAGAAAGTTTCGGTTTTAGAATGAGAAGTAGATGGATGAAGAAGAGAAAAGATCATACCTTGATTTTGGTTTTCAAGATAACAAATAAGTAGGGCTTGGTTCAATGTGGAATCGACAAGACGTGGTTTGGAGTTTTGGGATTCGATTTAAGAGTAATCGGCTAAGGTAGAATTTGGCAAGTGACTTGTTGATTTGGGTTTAGTGATATTCGGCCAAAGTGAAACTGAGCAATGGAGATTTTAAAGAAAAAAGTTCTAATTGATTAAGAAGAGAAGAGAGGAACAGGAAGATGAAAAGAGTGAGAAAAGAGATGATTACTTCGGTTTTGGGATGAAAAGTGATGGAGGGTTCGGCTCTTTGGGTAAAACAGCACAAAAGGAGGTTTGTAGGTCTTATCTTCGACTTTTAGAACATGTGGAAGGCAAGAAAAGAGAGGTAGGGCACTATACCTAAACGGCAAAACAAAGAATGTCTCCCTAAACACAATACCGAAGGCTAGCTACTTAATGGAAATCGGCACTTAACACCCCCAATTGCCGAAATCAAAGTCTCCTAAAAGTCCTAGCCGACTATGCACTCCAAGCTTCCCAATCGGCCTCACATTCCTCTTCTTCAAATTTCCTAAAATCTCCCCCTTATCCCTCCTTGATCTAATCTCATGAACAACTCAAACTCTCTTCAGCAGAGTTCCACTTGAGTTCCATCACGTGACTGACCCATGCACAAAAATTAAAACACACACAATGTTTACCTTGTAACTTGAACTCTGGCCCTTGCACACACATCCACATGCCACTTTTTTAGGAACTAAGTGGCACCACATTGCCACTTTACCAAAGGCTTCCTTGTGTCTTAATTCACCCACTTTTTCTTAAAAGCCCACATAACTAGGACCCCTTCTCTTTAAATTCAAAATTCTAAAATTCTACTGGGTTTTAACTTAGGCTTGGGCCTTCTAAAGGCCTACTAACATACTTAAAACACAGATTTAATAACCAAACCAAAAAATTTCATGATTACACCAAAATTGCAAAAATCTTAAAAAACCCAAAAATCAGGGCGTTACAACTCTACCCCCTTAGAGAAATTTCGGCCTTGAAATTTACCTGATCCAAACAAGTGAGGGTATTGTTGACGCATTGCCTCTTCTGGCTCCCAAGTAGCCTCTTGCCTACCATGATTGCGCCAAAGCACTTTTACCAACGGAACTGACTTCCTCCTTAACACTTTGACCTCCCGATCCAGTATTTTCATGGGCTCCTCTTCAAAATTCAAATCAGTCTTTACCTCAATCTCTTCCACCGGTACAACATGCGAAGGATCCGATCGATACCGTCTTAGCATGGACACATGAAAGACGTCATGAATACGGTCCAGCTCCGGCGGTAACTCTGGCTGATAAGCTATCTGCCCTACCCGTTTAAGAACCTGATAAGGCCTAATAAATCGCGGACTCAACTTGTCCTTCTTGCCAAACCTCAAGATCTTCTTCCCAGGCGAGACCTTCAAAAATACCATATCCCCTATAGATACTCAATTTCCTTACGCTTTAGGTTAGCATATGACTTTTGCCTATCAGATGCCTCCTTTAATCAATCTCTGATCAACTAAACTTTATTCTCAGTATCTGCCACTAACTCTGGTCCAAGAACCTATCGTTCTCCCAACTCTGTCCAACACGTCGGCATACGACACCTTCGTCCATAAAGTGCCTCATATGGGGCCATTTAGATACTTGCCTGATAACTGTTATTATAAGTAAATTCTGCCAATGGCAAGTAATCCTCCCAACTTCCTCAGAAGTCGATAACACAACCCCTTAACATTTCCTCTAGAACCTGAATAACCCTTTCCGACTGTCTATCTGTCTGAGGGTGAAAAGTAGTACTGAAATCTAATCGCGTACCCAATGCCTCATGTAACTTTTACCAGAATCGAGATGTAAACCTGGGATCCTGATAAAAAATTATTGAAACTGGCACCCCATGCAGTTGCACTATCTCTACCACATACAACTTGGCCAACTTTTGAAGTGAGTAGTCAGTTCGGACAGGTATGAAATGAGCGGATTTTGTTATCCTATCCACAATTACCCATACAGAGTCCTTATTAGAAGGTGTCAACGGTAACCCACTCACAAAATCCATGGTTACCCTCTCCCACTTCCAATGTTGAATCTTCACTGGCTACAATAGTCTTGAAGGAAGCTGATGCTCAGCCTTTACCTGCTGGCATGTCAGACATTTTCCCACAAATTCGGTCACATCTCGTTTAAGTCTAGGCCACCAGTACAACTCTCTCAAGTCTCGATACAGCTTATTCCCTCCAGGATGCGTGGCACAAGGTCCACCATAAGCTTCTTTCAAAATCGACTGCCTCAAGTCAGAGTCCTTCGGAATACAAACTCTTCCACGAAAGCATAGAACTCTATCAGTATTCAGTCCAAAATTTGAATTCTCCTTATTCTCAGCTTGCTGAAACTGAGGAACTAACGTCTCGTCCTCTAGTTGTTTCTCTTTAATCTGCTCAGTCCAAGTTGGTCTCACTTGCAACTCTGCTAACAAGCTTCCATCGTCATACAGACTCAAACAAGCAAACATCGCTCTCAACTCAGCTACAGCCCTTCAGCTCAGTGCATCAGCCACTACATTCGCCTTGCCTGGGTGATACTCAATTGAACAGTCGTAATCCTTAAGCAACTCTACCCATCTTCGTTGCCTAAGATTCAACTCCTTCTAAGTTAACAAATACTTGAGACTCTTATGATCCATGTATATAATACACTTTTCTCCATACAAATAATGTCTTCAGATTTTTAACGCGAAGATCACCGCTGCCAACTCTAGATCATGCGTAGGGTAATTCGCTTCGTGAGGCTTAAGCTGTCGCGAAGCATAAGCGACCACCTAACCCTCTTACATCAATACACAGACTAGTCTTACATGCGACGTATCACTGTACACAGCAAAATCCTTCCCAGACTCTAGATGAATCAACATTGGCGCTTCAGTCAATACCTTCTTCAACTTATCAAAAGTTTCTTGCTGTTTCTCAGTCCATACAAACGCTACTCCTTTCCTCAGCAGTTTCGTCAATGGTGCAGCAACCAGAGGGAATCCTTCTACAAATCTTCTGTAGCACCCTGCCAGACCCAGAAAACTCTGAATTTCTGATACTGACCTCGGTGGCTTCCATTCTAGAACTGCCTCAATTTTTCGAGGATCCACCCTAATCCCCTCAGTAGAGAGAACATGACCCAAAAATGTCACTTCTCGCAACCAAAATTCACACTTACTAAATTTTACATAGAGTTGATTCTCTCTCAACACTTGTAGAACAGTACGGATGTAACACCCCAAACCTGGCCTAGACGTTACGACCAGATCTGGTGTGTCACACGATCCTAAAACTAAGTTTACGACCCTTTTAGTCTTGTTGTGTCTTAAGTGAGGTTTGAATCAAAAGAGTAAGTTTGTTAAAACCAGTTTATTAATCCTTTAAGTTATCCATATTATTCACTCGTTGAGTTTTGAAAACGTTCTTTAGATTTTGAAACCAGTGCAGCCTAAACTAGCGATTCTATAAAATGTAATTTAATCATCAAAGAAAAATCAAACTAAATAAAAACTTAGATAGCGGCCTTATTACAAAATAAAACCCAAAATAACTTAATAATAAAATACTTTAAACAAAATGAAAACCAGTTCTGCAGATGCTGTGGCCACTCCGAATCTCTCGCAGCTCCAAGCCCACTATGGTTGAGTGATACCTGCAGAGATTAAATAAAAGGGGGTGAGTTTGACAACTCAGTGTGCAACATTATCTCAACCATAGGCCAAAACAGATCAAGCCTCAGAATCAGATTAGTTGGGCCTTGGCCCATTACAGAAATCAGGTTAAGCCCATAGGCCCATAACAGATACAGATTAGATATAATATGCAAACAGAAACCCAACCCAAATCCATCCATAACACCCCCGTACCAGTCTTACACCTTGTGGGGAGACTACTCGACCCACCCAACCGCTACACACCACAGATATTTGCAGCGAAGCTGCCAGATATAATTTGCAGCGAGGCTGCCAGATATTGTGACGAGGTCACCAGATACAGATATTGTGGCGAGGCCACCAGATTGCAGCGAGGCTGCCAGATAATAATGTGACAAAGTCACCAGATTGCAGCGAGGCTGCCAGATAATAATGTGACAAAGTCACCAGATTGCAGCGAGGCTGCCAGAACGCTTCCTCCGTCATAAACCCATACCCCATGCAACAGATGTAATCATACTAGCACGCAACATATAGCATCTCATGCATCAGATATATTCATAATAAAGATTACTCATGCATATACATAAAATTATACATTTCATACAGAATTGACCCTAGGGGTATAATAGTCTTCTTACACCTAGGGGTATTTTGGTAATTTTCCATATTCAGGGGTATATTAGTCCTTTATCACATTTTCAGAGATTTTATGCATGCTCAATTGGTTATCAGTCCATAGCTATCCACAGAAGTCCATTTTAAGCTTAATTTCCCCTTTTGCCCTTTTTAGCCTAAAACCCCTAATGGGCCTTACTAAGTCCATTATCATCTCAACCCTGTTAAGTCTAATTTTTAGGTTTAGTTTACCAACTTAACCATGTTATTATTATCCAAGTTACCAGAAAGTCCTTATCGGTCATTTTTCGATTTGGGCTCGGAAGCCCATTGGGCTCATCTGGCCCATCGCAACCCAGCTTACCACAACGTTCAGAATTGCTCCTTCTACAGTTCCTTCACCACCGAATTCATGATTAACCCCAACGGAGTAAACGATTTCTCTAAAATATTATGCGAGTGCGTTTTCAATCATTTTTCACCAGTTGACGGCCACTTTATGGCCATTACAGCTTGTACTACTTCAGTCTAAAAGTTGGGATTAGTTACACACCTGATAACCGTTGAAACTGTTGATGAAATCCTCGCACAAAACCTATCGTTAATCACCTTAGTGTTAGTTTAATAATATACAACCATGAAACTAAAATCCAATTATCCTAATCGGCTAGCATGGCCTTAGTCCTTAAAAGCCTTTACCTTCTTGTCAAAAGTGGACTAGATTCTACTGTCCCGCATGTTTAGCCTTCCGAGTCCTTAGCTGCACCGCCTCTTGATCACACTAACATAATCAAATCAAAAGAGAGTGGCCAACAAGCCCTTAGTCACTAACGTTAACCTAACCCAAAGGGGTTTCGGCCTATTGCCTTATCCTGAAAACTAACGAGATAGGATCACCAAAATACTTACCAATTTTAGTCCCAAACCACAGTCGTTCCACTTATAACCACGAGAAAGGAAGAGTTGAGAGTAGGAAGGATTCGGCTAACCACAATGAAGGTTTCGGCTTATGGAAGAGTTTAGAAGAAAAGGATAAGAGTAATCAGTTTTTTTTTTATATCAAGCAAACGGCACAGAGGTTTCAGTTTATGAATGCAAAATTGGAAAGAGTGACAAAAAAATAGGAGAAAGAGAATAGCAAAGGTGGTTTCGATTTCAAGAAAGAAATCGACAAGGTGTAGAGGGTTTCGGCCAATAAAGATTCGGCAGTGGGGTTGCTAGCCTTTGTGACCTTCGAATAAAAGCAAGAAGGGAAAATAGAGGAGTATGAACGATAGAAGAAAGGAAATAGAAGAGAAAGGATCTAAGAATTGAGGTTGAAGAGGGGAAAAGATAAGCAGTCGGTTCCACAGAAGAGATACGACACAAGATTGTATTTTGGTCAAAATGAGTGTGCGGCACAAGGTTGTAGAATGAGGTTCAGTTACTAGGTGGTAGGAGGAACAATATGGCTAAAAGATACCTAATAAACTATGAAAAATGACAAAAGAATGGAAGCTCACTCTCTTAGGGAAATCGGCCAAAGGCACCTAAAGAGAACCTTAGAAATTCGGCACTACCCAAAGCCTATAGCCGAAATCACCTTACCACAAGTCCTTCAACCGGCCATCACTTTCAAATTCAAAGACTCCTTGATCTGCTCCTCAATCTTCTCCATGATTTGCTCCCTGATTACCTCCTATGACCAATTCAAATTCCTTCTAAACAGAGTTCAATTCTGCCTCAAATTCCTACCTGCACAAGCTGAAAAAATAAAACGCCTTCTTTGCCACCTCTGGAGCTTGAACCTTGGACCTCCAAGCACACTTAGGCGCCACTTTTTAAGGAGCCTAGTGGCGTCCCCCTTGCCACTTTACCACTGATCCATTTGTGTCTTATTTCACCGATATTTTCTTATAACACCTATCTTCAAGAGACCCCTATCTCCTAAGTCAAAAATACAAAATTTTGCCGAGCTTCCAACCAACACATGGGCCTTCCATAGGCCCATTAACACCCCCCAAACATGCATTACACACCCAAATACTAGAATTTAAACATTTTAACAGATGAACATTAACCTCTAGAAAGACCCAAAATTTAGGGCGTTACAACTCTACCCTCCTTAAAGAAATTTCGTCCTCGAAATTTACCTTATCCAAACAAATGGGGATATTGCTGACGTATTGCCTCCTCTGGTTCCCAAGTAGCTTCCTCTCTGCCATGATTACGCCAAAGTACCTTTACCAATGGGACTGATTTTCTTCTTAGAACCTTCACGTCTCGATCCAGAATCTGTACTGGCTCTTCTTCGAAAGTCAAGTCAGGCTGTACCTCCACTTCTGCAACTGGTAGAATATGGGTAGGGTCAGAACGATATCGTCTTAACATAGATACGTGAAACACATCATGGATTCTATTTAACTCTGGAGGTAATTCCAACTGATACGCTACCGGACCTCCTCGCTTAAGCACTCGATAAGGCCCAATAAACCGCGGACTTAGCTTGCCTTTCTTACCAAATCTTAGTATCTTCTTCCAAGGCGAAACCTTCAGAAAAACCATGTCGCCCACTGAATACTCAATCTCCTTACGCTTCAAATCTGCGTAAGACTTCTACTGATCATATGCCTCTTTTAATTGATCCCTTATTATTTTGACCTTCTCTTCAGGCCCTGCTACCAACTCAGGTCCAAGAACTTGCCGCTCGCCCAATTCGGTCCAACAACTAGTTGAACGACACTTACGCCCATACAGTGCCTCATAAGGTGCCATACAGATACTAGCCTGATAACTGTTATTATACGCAAACTCTGCCAACGGTAGATAATCCTCCCAACTGCCTCGAAAGTCGATAACACAACCCCTTAACATATCTTCCAGAATCTGAATAACCCTTTCTGACTGACCATCAGTCTGAGGATGGAAGGCTGTGCTAAAATTCAGTCACGTTCCCAATGCCTCATGCAACTTTTGCCAGAACCGAGATGTGAATCTAGGATTTCGATCAGAAATAATAGACACTGGTACCCCATGTAGTCGTACAATCTCTGCTACATACAATTTGGCTAACTTCTGAAGCGAATAATCAGTGCGTACAGGGATAAAATGAGCAGATTTAGTCAACTTATCCACGATCACCCAAATCGAGTCCTTCTTTGACGGCGTCAAGGGCAATCCACTTACAAAATCCATGGTCCCCCTCTCCCACTTCCAAAGTGGTACCTTTACTGGTTGCAGAAGTCCAGAAGGTAACTGATGTTCAGCTTTCACTTGCTGACAAGTTAGACATTTCCCCACAAATTCTGTTACCTCCCGCTTCAGTCCAGGCCACCAATACAACTCCTTTAAGTCATGATACATCTTATTACCTCTAGGATGCATAGCACACAACCCTTTATGAGCTTCATTCAGAATTGCTTGCCTCAAATTGGAGTCCTTCGAAACGTAAACTCTACCTCAGAAACATAGAACTCCTTCTCTGTTAAGTCCAAACTCAGAAGTACTCCCATCCTTAACCTGCTGAAATCGAGAGACCAGTGACTCATCCTTTGACTGCTTTTCCTTAATCTCATCCACCCAGGTCGGTCTTACTTGCAACTCTGCTAATAGACTTCCGTCGTCATACAGACTCAAATGTGCAAGCATCGCTCGCAGATCAGATACAGTTCTACGACTTAGGGCATCAGCCACCACATTAGCTTTGCCTGGATGATACTCAATCGCACAATCATAATCCTTAAGCAACTCAATCCATCTCCGTTGCCTAAGATTCAGGTCCTTCTGAGTCAACAAGTACTTAAGACTCTTATGGTCTGTGTATATAATACACCTTTCTCCATACAGATAATGTCGCCAGATCTTAAGTGCGAAGACTACTGCTGCCAACTCCAGATCATGGGTAGGGTAGTTCACTTCATGAGGTTTAAGCTGTCGCGATGCATAAGCAACCACTCTACCCTCTTGCATCAACACACAGCCCAACCCAACATGTGATGCATCACTGTACACGGTAAAATCTTTCCCAGACTCTGGTTGAATCAGTACAGGTGCTTCGGTCAGAACCTTTTTTAGTTTCTCAAAAGCTTCTTGCTGCTGCTCGGTCCAAATAAATGGCACCCCCTTCCTTACGAGTTTTGTCAATGGCGCTGCCATCACAGAAAATCCTTCTACAAACCTTCTATAGTATCCAGCTAAACCCAAAAAACTTCAAATTTCTGCCACTGACCTCGGTGGTTTCCACTCCAAAATTGCTTCAATCTTTCGAGGGTCTACCTTAATCCCCTCAGCAGATACAACATGGCCCAAGAAGGTTACCTCTCTCAACCAGAACTCACACTTACTAAATTTCGCATAAAGCTCCTTTTCCCTTAACCCTTGCAGCACAATACGGAGATGCTCATCATGTTTCTCCTCGGATTCAGAATAAACCAAAATATCGTCGATAAAGACGACCACGAATCGATCCAAGTATGGCTGGAACACTCGATTCATCAGATCCATAAATGCTGCAGGTGCATTGGTCAGCCCAAATGGCATAACCAAGAATTCATAGTGACCATAGCGAGTTATGAATGCTGTCTTGTGTATATCCACCTCTTTTACCCTCAACTAATGGTACCCAGATCGAAGGTCAATCTTGGAGAATACTGAAGCTCCTCTAAGCTGGTCGAACAGATCATCGATTCTTGGCAACGGGTACTTATTCTTAATCGTCAATTTGTTCAACTGCCGATAATCGATGCACATTCGCATTGACCCATCCTTCTTCTTTACGAACAGCACTGGTGCTCCCCACGGAGACACACTTGGCCTAATGAAGCCTCTATCCAACAGTTCTTGAATCTGCGCTTTCAACTCCACCAACTCCTTTGGTACCATCCTATATGGTGCAATAGACACTGGTGCCGTACCAGGCAACAAGTCGATCCCAAACTCAACCTCTCGATTCGGAGGCTACCCTGGAAGCTCTTCGGGAAAGACATCTTGAAAATCTTTAACGGTTCTAACTTGATCCACAGTCAGTTCCTCAGTTTCTGCTTGACTTATGAATGCCAAATAAGCCTCACATCCTTTACGAATCCACTTCTCAGCTCTTAATGCTGACACCACATTGGACAAATAATCTCTACGTTCACCTATCACCATAACTTCCTCATCCTCTGCAGTCTTTAGCCTCATTCGTTTTGCAGCACAATCCAAAGTAGCCCTATGCTTTACAAGCCAATCCATTCCCAAGATAAGATCAAATTCTCCGAAAGGTAGCTCCATCAAGTCTCCAGAAAAGATTTTTCCTTGAATTTCTATAGGCACGTCTCTATACAATTTATCTACCCTAACCGAGTGACCCAAAGGACTTAGTACAGTTACCCCACTCACTGTCTCCTCAGAATGCACTCCCAGCGACACAGACATGGCACATGCAACATAAGAATGGGTAGATCCAACATCTATGAACGCAGTGTATGGCATACTAGAAATCAAAAACGTATCGGTTATGACGTCAGGAGCATCACCCTCCTCTCGGCGACGAGCTGCATAAACTAACGCTGGTTGACAAGCCTCAGCAAGACCAGCACCCCTGCCAGGTGCTCCTCGTCCTCGACCATTACCATTTTCGCCTCTACCTTGTCCACGACCTCTCGGAGCTGGTGGTCCACCCCTCACTGGTTGGACAACCCTTTGAGCCATAACTTGTCCTTGATCCGGTTCTTCGGGACAGTCTTTAATCCTATGCTCCATCGACCCACATTGAAAACAGGCTCCAGAACGTTTCCGACACTCGCCCATACGTATCTTACCACAACTCCTACAACCCTGCGGTCTGACAGCATTCATTGGCACCGCTCGCACTGGTTCTACCACTCTTGCTCTCTTAACATTTCTATTAGCCCCACCTGATGATCCAGAATCCCTCCGGAAGCAGTTTCTATCCTTTTCGCGATTCTGTCTCTCGGTACGCTTTACTTCCTTAGCTATCTTAGCTTTCTCAACCAAAGCAGCAAAGTTACGCTCCCTCTGCAGAGCAATCAGTACCCTTAGTTCATCTCTCAGACCATCCTCGAAACGTACGCTACGCTCATATTCAGTAGCAACTATCCCAGAAGCATATCGGCTCAGCCTCAGAAATTCAGCCTCTTACTCAGATACTGTCCTACTTCCCTGAACCAAATTCAAGAATTCTTTCCTGCGGGCGTCCACATAGCTAGCCCCAACATATTTTCCTTTAAAAGCTTTCTTAAATAGCTCCCATGTTACCTCACCATCTGAAGTTCCATCTCTTACCGTGAGCCACCACTGATAAGCTTCATCTCTCAGCAACAACACGGCTCCTTTCAGCTTTTGCTCCATAGAGCAATCCAGATCAACCATAATCCGCTCTGTGGCCTCCAACCAATACTCGGCCACATTCGGGGCTACACCGGACACGCCCCTAAAGAATTTCGCCCCATTAGCTCGGAGTCGCTCAGAAATGGATCCCTGAAATCCATTACCAGTACTTGCCCCAGTAACCCTTTCCAGAACTCGAAGCATCGCTTGTGATAGGGCATCATCCCTTACACCCCTATCATGAGATTCCACCTCTGTTGCCGGTGGTATCGGTATATCAGCTGCTGGCGCATGACCCGAAGATGAAGTTTCAGCTCGTGCACTACCTCGACCACGTCTACGGCCCCTACCACGAGCTGCTCGCATACTCATTTCGTATTTTCTATTTTAGAAATTTTATGAGTCAGATTAATATTTCAGTGTTTATTACAGATGTCTTATGAATAAGTAGCATTTCAGAGGTTACCTTCTTCCGCGGTAGCCTAGCTACAGTTTCAGTCCACCTATCAGAGTCTCTATAGTTTCAGTAATACCCTAGCTAAAGTATCATAATAGAGTCTTTAGTTAGGCATATAATCAGAATTTTCAGAAACATCAGAAAAGTTTAGAAAACTTACAGGCTTGGGCCGGAGATTCGGTGTGCCACTCTTTAGAAAGATTACTTAGGAAAACCTGATTTATTCTTTGAAAATAAATCATTTATATACAAAAGAAGTTCATCAAAACAGGTTCCAATTAATTCTGAAAACAATTGTTGAAAACATGACCTTTCGAAAATATTTGTTTTGATTGTTTGAAAACTTCCATTTTTAGACCCAATCCACAGTCGAGTTGTTGCAACCTGGCTCTGATACCACTAAATGTAACACCCTAAACTCGGCCTAGACGTTACGACCAGATCTGGTGTGTCACACGATCCTAAAACTAAGTTTACGACCCTTTTAGTCTTGTTGTGTCTTAAGTGAGGTTTGAATCAAAAGAGTAAGTTTGTTAAAACCAGTTTATTAATCCTTTAAGTTATCCATATTATTCACTCGTTGAGTTTTGAAAACGTTCTTTAGATTTTGAAACCAGTGCAGCCTAAACTAGCGATTCTATAAAATGTAATTTAATCATCAAAGAAAAATCAAACCAAATAAAAACTTAGATAGCGGCCTTATTACAAAATAAAACCCAAAATAACTTAATAATAAAATACTTTAAACAAAATGAAAACCAGTTCTGCAGATGCTGTGGCCACTCCGAATCTCTCGCAGCTCCAAGCCCACTATGGTTGAGTGATACCTGCAGAGATTAAATAAAAGGGGTTGAGTTTGACAACTCAGTGTGCAACATTATCTCAACCATAGGCCAAAACAGATCAAGCCTCAGAATCAAATTAGTTTGACAACTCAGTGTGCAACATTATCTCAACCATAGGCCAAAACAGATCAAGCCTCAGAATCAAATTAGTTGGGCCTTGGCCCATTACAGAAATCAGGTTAAGCCCATAGGCCCATAACAGATACAGATCAGATATAATATGCAAACAGAAACCTAACCCAAATCCATCCATAACACCCCCGTACCAGCCTTACACCATGTGGGGAGACTACTCGACCCACCCAACCGCTACACACCACAGATATTTGCAGCGAAGCTGCCAGATATAATTTACAGCGAGGCTGCCAGATATTGTGACGAGGTCACCAGATACAGATATTGTGGCGAGGCCACCAGATTGCAGCGAGGCTGCCAGATAATAATGTGACAAAGTCACCAGATTGCAGCGAGGTTGACAGATAATAATGTGACAAAGTCACCAGATTGCAGCGAGGCTGCCAGAACGCTTCCTCCGTCATAAACCCATACCCCATGCAACAGATGTAATCATACTAGCACGCAACATATAGCATCTCATGCATCAGATATATTCATAATAAAGATTACTCATGCATATACATAAAATTATACATTTCATACAGAATTGACCCTAGGGGTATAATAGTCTTCTTACACCTAGGGGTATTTTGGTAATTTTCCATATTCAGGGGTATATTAGTCCTTTATCACATTTTCAGAGATTTTATGCATGCTCAATTGGTTATCAGTCCATAGCTATCCACAGAAGTCCATTTTAAGCTTAATTTCCACTTTTGCCCTTTTTAGCCTAAAACCCCTAATGGGCCTTACTAAGTCCATTATCATCTCAACCCTGTTAAGTCTAATTTTTAGGTTTAGTTTACCAACTTAACCATGTTATTATTATCCAAGTTGCCAGAAAGTCCTTATCGGTCATTTTCTGATTTGGGCTCGGAAGCCCATTGGGCTCATCTGGCCCATCGCAACCCAGCTTACCACAACGTTCAGAATTGCTCCTTCTACAGTTCCTTCATCACCGAATTCATGATTAACCCCAACGGAGTAAACGATTTCTCTAAAATATTATGCGAGTGCATTTTCAGTCATTTTTCACCAGTTGACGGCCACTTTATGGCCATTACAGCTTGTACCACTTCAGTCTAAAAGTTGGGATTAGTTACACACCTGATAACCGTTGAAACTGTTGATGAAATCCTCGCACAAAACCTATCGTTAATCACCTTAGTGTTAGTTTAATAATATACAACCATGAAACTAAAATCCAATTATCCTAATTGGCTAGCATGGCCTTAGTCCTTAAAAGCCTTTACCTTCTTGTCGAAAGTGGACTAGATTCTACTGTCCCGCACGTTTAGCCTTCCGAGTCCTTAGCTGTACCGCCTCTTGATCACACTAACATAATCAAATCAAAAGAGAGTGGCCAACAAGCCCTTAGTCACTAACGTTAACCTAACCCAAAGGGGTTTCGGCCTATTGCCTTATCCTGAAAACTAACGAGATAGGATCACCAAAATACTTACCAATTTCAGTCCCAAACCACAGCCGTTCCACTTATAACCACGAGAAAGGAAGAGTTGAGAGTAGGAAGGATTCGGCTAACCACAATGAGGGTTTCGGCTTATGGAAGAGTTTAGAAGAAAAGAATAAGAGTAATCGGTTTTTTTATATCAAGCAAACGGCACAGAGGTTTCAGTTTATGAATGCAAAATTGGAAAGAGTGACAAAAAAAATAGGAGAAAGAGAATAGCAAAGGTGGTTTCGGTTTCAAGAAAGAAATCGGCAAGGTGTAGAGGGTTTCGGCCAATAAAGATTCGGCAGTGGGGTTGCTAGCCTTTGTGACCTTCGAATAAAAGCAAGAAGGGAAAATAGAGGAGTATGAACGATAGAAGAAAGGAAATAGAAGAGAAAGGATCTAAGAATTGAGGTTGAAGAGGGGAAGAGATAAGCAGTCGGTTCCACAGAAGAGATACGGCACAAGATTGTATTTTGGTCAAAATGAGTGTGCGGCACAAGGTTGTAGAATGAGGTTCGGTTACTAGGTGGTAGGAGGAACAATATGGCTAAAAGATACCTAATAAACTATGAAAAACGACAAAAGAATGGAAGCTCACTCTCTTAGGGAAATCGGCCAAAGGCACCTAAAGAGAACCTTAGAAATTCGGCACTACCCGAAGCCTATAGCTGAAATCACCTTACCACAAGTCCTTCAACCGGCTATCACTTTCAAATTCAAAGACTCCTTGATCTGCTCCTCAATCTTCTCCACGATTTGCTCCCTGATTACCTCCTATGACCAATTCAAATTCCTTCTAAACAGAGTTCAATTCTGCCTCAAATTCCTACCTGCACAAGCTGAAAAAATAAAACGCCTTCTTTGCCACCTCTGGAGCTTGAACCTTGGACTTCCAAGCACACTTAGGCGCCACTTTTTAAGGAGCCTAATGGCGTCCCCTTTGCCACTTTACCACTGATCCATTTGTGTCTTATTTCACCGATATTTTCTTATAACACCTATCTTCAAGAGACCCCTATCTCTTAAGTCAAAAATACAAAATTTTGCCGAGCTTCCAACCAACACATGGGCCTTCCATAGGCCCATTAACACCCCCCAAACATGCATTACACACACAAATACTAGAATTTAAACATTTTAACAGATGAACATTAACCTCTAGAAAGACCCAAAATTTAGGGCGTTACAACGGAGATGCTCATCATGCTTCTTCTCAGTTTTTGAATACACCAAAATATCGTCGACAAAGACGACTACAAATCGATCTAAGTAAGGTTGGAATACTCGATTCATCATATTAGTAAATGCTGCAGGTGTATTCGTTAGTCCAAATGGCATAACCAGAAACTTGTAATGACTATACCGAGTTCTGAATGTTGTCTTATGAATATCCACCTCCTTTACCCTTAACTGGTGGTATCCAGATTGAAGATCGATCTTGGAAAATACCGAAGCTCCTCTAAGCTGGTCAAATAGATCGTCGATTCTTGGCAGAGGATACTTATTCTTTATTGTCAGTTTGTTCAACTGGTGATAATCGATGCACATACGCATGTCCCATCCTTCTTCTTCACAAACAGTACTGGTGCTGGCCATAGAGACACACTCAGTCTAATGAAACCTCTATCAAACAACTCTTGGATTTGTACTTTCAGTTTCACCAACTACTTCGGTGCCATCCTATAGGGCGCGATGGACACTGGAGCCGTTCCAAGTAGTAAGTCAATTCCAAAATTGACTTCTCGGTTCAGAGGTAATCTAGGAAGCTCCTCAGGAAAAACTTCTCTAAACTTCTTAACAGTTCTAACCGTCTCCACAGTCACACCCTCAGTCTCCGTCTAACTTACAAAGGCCATGTAAGCCTTGCAACCCTTGCAAATTAGCTTCTCAGCCCTTAAGGCCGAAACACCATTGGACAAGTAGTCCCTTCGCTCCCCAATAACCATTACCTCCTTATCCTCGGTAGTCTTTAACACCATCCTCTTAGCCGCACAATCTAGAGTCACCTTATGCTTAGTAAGACAGTCCATCCCCAAAATAAGATCGAACTCTCCGAATGGTAGCTCTATTAAGTCTCCAGCGAAAATCCTACATTGAGTCTCTAAAGGTAACTCCCTAAAGAGTTTGTCTACCCTAACCGAGTGACCCAGTGGACCTATCACAGTTACCCCACTCACAGTTTCCTCAGAGTGCACACTCAACGACCCAGATATATCACATGTAACATACGAATGAGTAGAACCCACATCTATCAAAATAGTGTATAGCATGCTAGAGAACAAAAATGTATCAGTTATGACGTTAGGTGCGTCACCCTCCTCTCGGCGTCAAGCAGCATAAACCAATGCTGGCTGGCGAGCCTCAGCATTTCTAACACCCCTGCCAGGTGCTCCACATCCACGACCATTTACATTGCCGCCTATACCTTGACCACGGGCTCTCGACGGTTGCAGTCCACCTCGCACTGGTTGAGCAACCCTCTGTTCGACAACTTGAGTCTGAGCTAGCCTCCGAGGATAGTCCTTGATCCTATGTTCTTTGGACCCACATTGGAGACATGCCCTAGTACGCTTCTAGCATTCTCCTAGATGAACTCTGCCACAGTCTCCACAAGCCTGTGGTCTAACTATATTCACCAAAATTGCTTGAACAGGTTCCTCCACTCTAGCTCTCTTAGCATTTCGGTTTGCAGCACCAGAAGGTCCAAAATCCCTCCTAAATCGGTTTTGGTCCTTCTCACTATTCTTTCGCTCAGTTCACTTCGCTTCCTCGGCTATCTTAGGCTTTTCCACTAACACAGCAAATTCACGCTCCCTCTGTGGAGCTATCAGCACCTTAAGCTCCTCCCTGAGGCCATCCTCAAAACGAACGCTATGCTCGTACTCAGTAGAAACTATACAGCTGGCATACCGGCTCAACCTCAGAAATTTCGCCTCATATTCAGCAATAGACTTATTGCCCTGGGTTAGGTTTAGAAATTCTTTCCTACGGGCATTTACATAACTTGCTCCGACGTACTTTCCCTTAAAAGTCGTCTTAAACAGTTCCCAGGTTACCCACTCAGCTGGGGTACTCTCCTTCATAGTGATCCACCACTGATACGCCTCGTCCCATAACAGAGACACTGCTCCTTTCAGCTTTTGCTTCATCAAGCAATCCAGGTCGTCCATGATCCGTTCCGTAGCTTCCAGCCAATACTCAGCCACATTTGGGGCTACTCCAGATATGCCTCTGAAGACCTCCACTCCATTAGCCCAGAGTCGCTCAAAAATAGATCCTGTAACACCCCTTACCCGAGACCGTTGCCGGAGTCGAGCACAAGGCGCTACCGGACTTTACTTACTCAAACGGGCATAAAATTTGCTCTTTAAAATTAATTTATTTTCATTCGTTCAATACGTCCCTAAAAAGGGTTCATTGAAACCCTAAATCATGGTATTGAAATAGTTCAGGACCAAACCAGGATCAATCAAATATTATCGGTTACTTAAACGAGCCAAAATGAATTATTTCTCTATTCCTTATAAAACTGTCCAACTGTATCACAGTTACAAAAAAAATCATATCTCGAGTTACAAAACTCGAAATCAAGATCTGTAAATTTTTCCTAAATCTAGACTCAAGTATCTATTTACTAATGTTTTTTCTAGAATTTTTGGTTCATCTAATTAGTACAGTTTATTAGTTAAAGTCTCCCCTGTTGCACAGTCTGACTACTCTGACCTCTATTCACTACAAATAAAGTTTCTCTCTGTACAAAACTCAAATAGGCATGACGTTTTTTCATTAAAACCTAGGCTCAATAATAAATCTAGGCATATAAATTATAACACCTAATTATTTATGTACAATTTATGGTGAATTTTTAAAGTCAGAACAGGGGATCACAGAGTCAGTCTAGAGTAGTCTCACTCAAGTGCAAATAACTCATAATATACTACTCTTTTGCTTACTCTGTTTCTTCTACATGAAAATAGACTCATTAAGATTTAATTTCATGCCTCATTCACCTTCTAATTCCACTTCTAGTATATTTAGTGATTTTTAAAACTCACGTCATTGCTGCTGTTTGACTCTATTTTTAAATTACTATCACTTTTTTCATAGTTTCCTTGTAATAGTTACCATTCAAGCATACATACTATTAAACATGTATATGATTAGCCATTCCATTAGCTATTCACTAACAAGTATTTATACACCATTCATTGAACTTATTATATTAAAAGAAGCCAAGTCCCTATATATGCCATACACGAAATGAGACATCTAACTGTACCAAAATGATTCCTTTGATAGTGTGACCGGATCTCTGATGTTCCTTTCGATTCCCGAGTGAGCTTGGCAATAACTATAAAAAGAAGAAAAATAAAGAGAGTAAGCACTAGGCTTAGTAAGTTTACAAGCAAATAAATTACAACATTCATCACAAACGATAATTATTCAATATATCACCTAGCATCATAAGCTTTCTTTACACCTCATTTCCTACCTTCTTCCTTATTCAGTTGTCTTCTTTCTTACCTGATCTTTTCAGTACTCATGAATATAACTTACCTTTCCCTTGCTGATAAATTTTCCATAATTTAACTTGTACAATAGCCCGTTGAACCACTCGAAATACTAGGGATATTCAGGTTTTCCTGTCTGATAATAATCTACCATTGCCATGTCCTTGACATGGACTTACACGAAATGTTCCTGTCTTTCCAAAGCCATATATTTTATATGGACTTACATGGATTATTCCTGTCTCCAAAGCCATATATCTGATATGGGCTTACATGGCTCATTCCTGTCCTGTCCTGTCAACCCCAAATGTCATGACATTTGTATCCCTATATTTCTAAAGTTCAACGAGACCTTTCGATACTCTTTCTCTGTCATCTCGTCTATGATTCGGCTTTGAATATTTTCATAAAATAAATGTATAAATGCTGGAAATTAACAACATTAATGTAAAATAATGAAATATTGCATTTATTTACCGTAAACTTACCTCAATACAAAATATGACTAAACTTAACAATTTAGTCCTTTACTTTCTCTTTTCCCTGATCTACTCTTGAATTTTGTTCTTCTTGATCTATAATAGCAAATTTAGCTTATTTAATACTCACATTTATCAAAACAGTCCCTGACTCCAACTTTGGCAAAATTACATTTTGCCCCTAAACTTTTGCATATTTATATTTTTGCCCCAAGGCTCGGAAATCAAACTTTATCACAAATTCTTATGTTTTAAGACATGCTGATCATTTATTTACCAACAAAAACCTCAAATTCCTACTATAACATGTACTTATGAACAATAGGTATTTTTACCGATTAAGCCCTTTTACTCGTTTTTACCTAAAACCGAGTAGCACAAGTCGTCTAGCATAATTTAAAACATCATATTCTATCATAAAACATCAAAATAAACACTTTTCACCTATGGGTATTTTTCCAAATATGAATCCTAGCTTAAATTATAGCTAGCATAAGCTTTATTGGGCTACCGGGATTCCAAAAACGTAAAGAACATTAAAAACAGGGCTTGGAATCACTTACTATGGAGCTTGGAAGCTCGAAACAAACCCTAGCTATGGAGAACCCATGAAATCTCATGCTAATGAAGAAGATGGACATATTTTGCCATCTTTTTCCCTTTTTTAATCTTTTAATTACCAAATTACTAAAATACCCTTCATGCCTTTCTTTGAAAATTTTTCACGTACAAGCCCATTTTTGTCCAAAATTTTAGAAATTGGTCAAATTGCTATTTAAGACCTCCTAATTAATATTCCAAAGTAATTTCATACTAAAAGCTTCTAGAATGCAAGTTTTGCAACTTATTCGATTTAGTCCCTAATTTCAAATTAAGCATTTTATGCATAGAATTTCTTCATGAAATCTTCACACCATCATGAAATCAAATCATAAACATCAAAATAATTATAAAATAATTATTTCTATCTCAGATTTGTGGTCACGAAACCACTGTTCCGTTTAGGCCCTATTTCGGGATGTTACAGATCCCCTATTCATAGTTCCAGTGCTCGCCCTAGCAACCCTCTCTAAAACCCTTAACATAGCCTGGGACAGAGAGTTGTCCCCTACAACCCGATCATATGATCCAGTCTCAGTTGCTGGCAAAGCTCGTACCTCCTCACTGGCATATGTCCGGAAGACGAAGACCCAGCTTGCACACTACCTCGGCCACGTCCATGGCCTTGTCTACGAGTAGCCCTCGTACTCATATCGTCTTATCTGATTACGAATTTTATGACATTAGTTTAATATTTTAGTTGTTTATTACAAAATATCTTATGTACAGATAGAGCTTCAAAGTTTGTTTTCACGAATTCGTAGCCTAGCTACAGTCTCAGTCTTCTAGGGTTTAGTTTCCTTACAGTCTCAGTCTTATAGTTTTCAGTACTACCCTATCTACAGTATCATAATAGGGTATTGGTTCTATCTACAGTATAGTATTAAAGAAGAATACTTACAGACTTGGTGCCGGGGATTCAGTATGCCACTCCTCAGAAACCAGATTTCAAAAAGCACAGAAAACTTTAACTTTTAAGAATAAACCTTAAAACATGTACTCCTTGAAGAAAATGAGTTTAAAAAGGCTATTTTCCTTAAGAATTTTCCAAAACCGTTTTCAAAATACCCTTATTGGGCCTTGATTTAAAATTTTTTGAAAACTTTTAGACCCGATCCACAACCGAGTTGTAACAGCCAAATTTGGACCCTAGTCAAAAAGTGGTTTCGAAACCACAAACTCGAGTTCGAAAAATGTTTTGATATTATTGTCTGTGTCTGTGTTATACGAATTTGCATCTGTGAAAGGTCTGTATATTAATTTGATTGTTTCTGTGCTTAATTATGGAAAAGGATTAAACTGCATGAAGGTGAAGTCAGCATTCCACATGTGAAAGGTGCCTTTTGTATGTTGCTTTTTAATATGAGGGCCTTATGTGGCAATTAACCCATTTGAAGCATGAGTGGTCATAAATGACCTTAGACTATGTGTTTGTTAAATAGTTTTAATGAGGGACAAAATAGTAAACTAATAATTTATATTCATTAAACAAAACCAAAGCATGAAATTAGTCATTTGTGTCCATCTTTAGCCGATTTTTATCAAGAAAAGGAAAAGGAGAAAACCATTTAAGGGTTCGGCAATTGTAAACCTTGATTAAGGTATGGATTTTCATCTGTTTTTTTTCTAATTTTTATGTTTCTGTGATCTTTGCTTCATGTTCTTTCATGCCCATGTCTCAATTTCTATTCTCGATAAAGTCTATGAATAGTGCCATTATTGATTTCATGAGCTGTGTGATTAATTTGAGTGTATAAATATGAGTAGATGATGAGTTTATATGATTTCCCATGAAATCTTGATGAATTTGGGCTATATGGACTTATTTGTAAAAACGCTACTTTGGAAAGACTAAATTGTGAAATGAGTATGATGAATGGGCCTATATGAGAACTATGAAGTTTCGGCTAGGCCAATGTGTAAAGAAATAATGTTTATTTGATGATTTGTGAATTAGGGACCAAAGTGTCAAAATGTGTAAATGTGAGGGTTAAAATGCAAATTACCCTAAATGTGTGATTTTGGATTGAATTGAATGAGATGATAGATTGAATGATTGAATCTAAATTTGTTTAGATCAAGAACAAAGAAAAACGGACTTAGGTCGAGGGAAGTCCAAAATTGTCGATTAGTCGACTCGCATCCGTTAACTCCGTACGAGGTAAGTCAAATTACAAATATGTGTTATATTAACTATCTGATAATATTATTTTAAATGATAAACTGTATGGAATGGCCTTGAGAGCCTGACCGAGAAAGTCAGAATCGTATTCGATTGAGAAATGATGAAACAAGATCATGTAAGACCTCGTCCGAGACGAAGGCATTGATTTGTGATACTATGTAAGACCGTGTCTGGGACATTGGCATCACGTATGACTCGTGTAAGACCCTGTCCGGGACAGTGGCACTGACAGTGAATAACATGTGCGACCACGTCTGAGGCGTCGGCATTGTATATGGCCTATCTGAATTCTGTATATTTCTAAACGACTCGAAGAAAACGTTTGTTAAACGGGTAAATGCTTACCTTATATGTCTGATTCAGGTACGTACGTATTGTACGAAATTCTGGGTAGAGAGGTTCTAATTGCTAATGATCTGTTAAATGCAGAATTTGTATGGAAATGTGGAATCGAGATATGAAATTTGGATAAAGGTTTGTTTCATGAATTGGCATGAAATGGATATGTGTATTCGCTCATGGTTGGCACATTATGTGTATTTATAGTTGAATTATGTGTATTTGACTTACTAAGCTCTTAGTAGCTTACTCTATTTGTATTTTCTACTATTTTACAGTTTTCGTTGCTACTGAAGGCTCGAGAATAGTCAAGGATCGTCACACACTATCGATTTCATCTTTGGTACTTTTGAGATTTGTAAATATGTGAATTATGGCATGTATAGGCTAGAAAGTCTTTGTTAAGCTTTGAAATGTTAAAATGTTATGTTATGTAAATGCTTTGCAAAGGATGCTTTAAAAATGCTATGTTTGATAAATGGCAAGGTGAGGTTTTGGTATGTGAATTATGAAGCCTTGTGGCTACTTATATGCTTGTTTGAAGAGTGGTTATTTTGGCTGTGTATAAGGTCACTTTGGTATGAAATTTGTAAACATTTGTTGAGCTATTATACTTGTGCATGATAAATCATGAAATGGTTGAAATGAGGTATGAATTGAGCTCGAAATGGTTGGTAATTGAGGCATATGTGTTGCATATCTATACTTGTAGATTTGACCCTTAGTTGGGTGGCAAATTGGCTTAAACCAAGCCTATATTTGTACCACACAGCCAGGAGACACGGGAGTGTGCTCCAGCCGTGTAAACCCTGCATCTTAGTGTTTTGAACAAATTTTACACACGGTCTAGACACGGGCGTGTCTAGTAGCCGTGTGGTAGTTGATAGTGTTGGCCACGGCCTAGACACACGGGCGTGTCTGGTGAACGTGTGAGGTTAGCCAGTTTTAACCATGGGCTGAGTGTTTTGGGCGTGTCCAGTGGGCACAACCGTGTGTGTGTACACGGGCTAGGGGCACGGCCATGTGTCCCTAACTTGAGAAATTTCTAAATGTTTCCCTTATCTTTCACATGTTTCCAAATTGATCCTAAATGAATGTATCTATCATTACATGAGCTTTAAAGCATGATTGGTGAATGATTATAGAACTATGCTATTGATAATAAAGTTCAAAATTTGTCTGTTCTGATCTGTGTTACAAGTCCGGTAATGTCCCTTACCTATTCCGGCGACGGTTACGGGATAGGGGTGTTACACGAGTTGTTGCAACCAGGCTCTAACACCATTAAATGTAACACCCCAAACTCGGCCCAAACATTACAGCCAAGCTTGGTGTGTCACATCAACGACGGATAAGCCATGTTTCCTAGATATTATGATTAGGGTGAGTTTTGCAAAATCGTCATTAAAGTTTAAAGTGAAAATCCAGGTTTAATTGTGAACGTCCTCTCTACTACCAGATTTTAGGGGTATTCTTATTATAAGATCTCGATTTAACTTTTGTTACCTGTTTGATATGTGTGATTGATTTTGAAAACGTTTGATTAATTTTAAGAAAACTTGCGCAGCCTTATTCAAATCATTGAAAATAAATTATAATTAAAGAATTGAAAACCCAAAATAACACAATTAAAGCGACCTTATTACAACCCAAAACCAGAATGAAAATAATTAAAAACAAATAAGCAAGTAAATAACTTAATTACACAATGCAGTCTACGTGGCCACTCTAAATCCCTCCAGCTCCAAGTCCACTAGTCTAGGGCTCACCTGCACGGATGAAAGGGAAGGGATGAGTTTGGAAACTCAGTGTGTAAGGAAGCCCACCTAGAGCCCAAATTAGCTCAAGCTCACTGGCCTAAGCCCTATCCGTAAAATGAGGCAAAGCCCCTTTTCAGTAAACATGGTAGCGCCACTTAGCACTTCCTCCATCAATAAACCCAGTCCTATGCAACAGATAATCATGTCATGGCATACAGTGAACAGAAACAGTAAAGCATGCATTTCAGTCAAATTTAGCCCTAGAGGTATAACAATCATTTTGCACCTAGGGGTAAAATCGTAATTTTTACCCATAAGGGGTATTTTAGCAATTATACTAGTTTCTAGGGTTTTAAGCGTATTTCAGTTATTAACAATCTCATTTTCATCACAGTAATTTATCTAGCCCATTTTAGCAGTTTAAAGTTATTGGGCCCTAAAACCCCTAATGGGCCCTACAGTGTCATGCAGCTACTTTAGCCCATTTAGCCCAAATTTTATGAATGTCTTAACCGTTTTAACTTACAGTATACTTGAATACACTTACCATGCATTTTCACCCCTATGGGCCCGTAAGCCCATTGGGCCCAAATTCAGCCCATTGAGGCCCAACTTTACCGAGGTGCACAAAATCGCGCACTCACCAACTTTAGCGATTTCGATTACAGATCTTACCTTTTCTATTCGACCCATGAGCGCTCGCACGCTCGCAAGCCCATGAAATGCCAGAATTTTCGCATTCGACTTTTCAGCTTTTGCCGATTTAGTCTACTAGAGGGTGTTCATTTATACACCTGATTTGCGACAAATGCTAACGAGATCTCCCACGGGTATCCTACAATCGGTCACTAATAAATTAGCATTATGAATTAACGATAACTAATGTAATCTTGCTTACCATATTCGGCCAACCTCCCTTAAGGCCTTAAAACACTTACCTCTGTCAGAAATAGGGACTAGCTTTAGATCTAGTCGTTCCAATAATCTTAGCCTCCAACACTCCTCAATCGGTAGCCTTTAGATCATACTAGCACAAAATAAACCAATTGGTAAGACCTATAGAGCCTTAAGCCCCATTCGACAGCCACCCTACATCAGGGTTTTCGGCTTTCCTCATATCACTACTTAACAGATGATGAGATCCGAGTACTTACCACCCAAATTCGTTAGAGATTACTTCCACCACCCTACGGCCAGATCCAAACTTGATCTAATTGGTTCGCAAAGAAATAGATCTAAAAAGTTGACCAACACCTAGAAGAGGAGGGGTTACGATTTTAAAGAAGAGAGTTTCGATTTTAGAATGAGAAGTAGATGGATAAAGAAGAGAAAAGATCATACCTTGATTTCTATTTTCAAGATAACAAATAAGTAGGGCTTGGTTCAATGTGGAATCGAAAAGAGGTGGTTTTGAGTTTCGGGATTCGATTTAAGAGTAATCTGCTAAGGTAGAATTCGGCAAGTGACTTGTTGATTTGGGTTTAGTAATATTCGGCCAAAGTGAAACTGAGCAATGGAGATTTTAGAGAAACAAGTTCTAATCGATCAAGAAGAGAAGAGAGGAACAAGAAGATGAAAAGAGTGAGAAAAGAGATGATTGCTTCGGTTTTGGGATGAGAAATGATGGAGGGTTCGACTCTTTGGGTAAAACGGCACAAAAGGAGGTTTGTAGGTCTTATCTTCAGCTTTTAGAACATGTGGAAGGCAACAAAAGAGAGGTAGGGCACTATACCTAAGCGGCAAAAAGAAGAATATCTCCCTAAACACAATCTCGAAGGCTAGCTACCTAATGGAAATCGGCACTTAACACCCTCAATTGCCGAAATCAAAGTCTCCCAAAAGACCTAGCTGACTATGCACTCCAAGCTTCCCAGTCGGCCTCACACTCCTCTTCTTCAAATTTCCTAAAATCTCTCCCTTTATCCCTCCTTGATCTAATCTCATGAACAACTCAAACTCTCTTCAGCAGAGTTCCACTTGAGTTCCATCACGTGACTGACTGCTGCACAAAAATTAAAACACACATAATGCTTACCTTGTGACTTGAACTCTGGCCCTTGCACACACATCCACACGCCACTTTTTTAGGAACTAAGTGGCGCCACATTGCCACTTTACCAAAGGCTTCCTTATGTATTAATTCACCCACCTTTTCTTAAAAGCCTACATAACTAGGACCCCTTCTCTTTAAATTCAAAATTTTGAAATTTTACCAGGTTTTAGCTTAGGCTTGGGCCTTCTAAAGGCCCACTAACATACTTAAAACACAGATTTAATAACCAAACCAAAAAATTTCATGATTACACCAAAATTGCAAAAATCCCGAAAAACTCAAAAATCATGGCGTTACATACTTCAACTGAAAGAATTTGTTGTTTTGGTCAGTAGAGCACACAAAGTCGAGGAGCTTAGTAAAGAAAAGAGAAAAGCCGATTTTGAGGCTAGAGATTTAAAAAAGAGGTCAATAGGTAAATCCTATCATTCTTCGTCAAAGAAATCGAATATTTTCATAACAGTTCGACTGCTTCAATGGGGTATCCTATTAGAGATCGTGGTAAGCAACACGCAAGTACAAAATCTCAAGCCACTTTAATAGCAAATGTTGGTAGTGTTAGGGTAAACAAACCGCAGAGTCAACAATGTAGAAGACGGCATTTTGGAGATTGTTGGATGAATAATAAAGCTTGTTTCAGATGTGGCTCGCAAGAGCATTTTATTCGTGATTGCCTTGAGTTATCCGAAAAAGACAAACTTCTAACTACAAGGCCGAGTAATACAGATTCTAAAGGGAGACCACCTCAAAATACTGGAAATGTGAATAGTAGCAAACATGCAACAAAGGAATCCACTGTGAGATCCAGGCACGAGCACCAGCCAGAGCTTATGCAATTCGAGCTTGTGAGGATGCATCAGCACCAGATGTTATCACCAATAATTTTTCTCTTTATGACACTGATGTAACTGCATTGATTGATCCTGGATCAACCCATTCATATATCAGTATGAATTTAGTGTCTAGTAAGAGTTTGCCAATTGATCCCACTGAATTTGGGATTAAAGTATCAAACCCCTTAGGCCAGTATGTCCTACTTGATAAAGTTTGTAAGAATTGTCCTCAATGACACGAGGTTATTATTTTTCGGCTGATTTGATGCTTTTACCATTTGATGAATTCGATGTGATCTTGGGTATGGATTGGGTGACTCTGTGATAAGTGATATTTATGATGGTCAAACATGTAGAACTAAACTATTATCACGATAAAGGCAACCACACCTATTGAACAATAGTATAGCTTATGGCAAGACCAGGATGTCAAACCCACAGGGACTAAAAGTACTAGTATTAACTTTCTTTTTATTATCTAGCCTAAAAATAAAGGTGATTTGTTTTAAACTAATTAATTTATTAAGAACGCAACAAAGAATGAATTAGGGAAAATACTTTTGGAAAACCGATTGATTAAGACAATACCCAAGGAAGAATCCACCTAGACTTCACTTGTTATTTGACTCTGAACTAAACGATTTATTCACTTGACTTGATCCGTAGGAATCCCTAATTTATGTTAATATCTCTTTCAAGACTAAAAAAAACTAACCCTAGGTTGATTAATTGAAATTTCTTTCTAATTAAAACCCTAGTGTTGCCTTAACTCGATCTATGGATTTCCCTATTTGATTTGACCCTAATCTGGTAGATTTTCATTGTCTTATGCCTAGGATTGCAATCAACTCCGCTTAATTGTGTTGGATCTACTCTTAGACAAGGACTTTTTCTCTACTGAATAAGCACATTCAACCTGAATTAATATCCTAAAATATTAACACATGAATTAATAACACAATTAAGAACAAATCAAGTATTTATCATATAATTCAGAAAAAAATAACAAGATCCATCTTACGTTTCATCCCCCTCAGGTATTTAGGGGATTTAGTTTATAATTATAAAAAAAAAATCTTGAAATTGGGAAAACAACAAAACATAAAGAAAACCCAAAAAACCTTAAAGGAAATTGAAAGGAGATCTTCAACCTTGATAGAGACCCTTGCTTTCGAGATGAATCAATTGGCGTTTTTCAAGTAATTCTTTGCTTTCTATTTTGTGTCTCCTTTAATCCTCTTCTAGGGTGTTTGAATAGAATTTGGAATGCCCAAAAATACCTAAAATTTACCCTTTTCCGAGTATAATTCAAATAGGGGTGATAGGGACACGCCTATGTGACACACCCGTGTGAGGCGGCTCAGCCCGTGTACAATTCTGTGTGTCACACACGAGCGTGTGGTTTACCCGTGGGAAGATGTCTAGGTCGTGTTGAAGGCTGATTATAGCCCATTTTACCCGTTTTTGGCCCGTTTCTTACTATTTTCACTATCCAATGCTTACCTAGGTATAAAACATCAGATTAAAGGATTAGCAGCATCAAATTCATTGAATTGTAAGGAAAATCATCCAAAAATATGCCAGGCATGGGTTAAAAATATGTTTCTTTTATGATTTATCAAATCCCCCCACACTTAAGCGTTTGCTTGTCCTTAAGCAAAATCCTCAACTCACAATTAATATTAATTCTTCTCAACTTATAATTCTTATCAATAAATCTCGAAATAATCCATAAGGAATCATGCATTGAGAATTCAAGTAGAAGAACATCAATGTTTCAAACAATCTAAGTTGAGTATTTTATTCCAAAAACATAGGTATCTCCCCTTATCTAAGTAGTTACCTTTAATTCAAAATTACACAAAGTTGACATCCTCAATAAAGATTCACTCAAATCACTCAAGGTGTTTAAGGGTTTAAAAATAAGCACTCAATAGTCAACATGAAAAGTTATTACCATAGGCTTGCATGAAAATCAAATCTCCAACACTATGGATTGAGATGATACATCGATCAAAAGGTCTTTAGAGGGTTGTAATGGGGCTTGGTTAGGGGTGTGGACATAAGCTGAAAAGTAAGGGTAGAATTGAGATTGAACTAAACAATTACCTATCTAAAAAAAAAAACTAATACTAAGAATTTACATTACTGAATAAATAATCATAAAATTGAGCTTTTCCCCATACATATCATCGTTCGAGTTCAAGCATTACATAGGTTCGTAAATGATAAATTAACAATTGAATTGACTTTGTCTATGTTTTTTTTTTAAGAATAAACTAAATATTAGACTGAATATAAGAAAATAGCTAGGCAATTAATTCAAATCAAATCTCGACAAAAATTGAGATCAAATTAAAAAGGGGAGATTCTCAAGGAATCAAAAGGAACGGGTTGTGGGTTAATACTAGGGGTAAATTAATAAATGGTTTATTAGGCTTAAAGGGGTTCACTAAGGGTTAATTATGAAGGTGGGCTTTTCATAGAGTACGTGGGTTAAATCTTAGGTGCCTTTATCATCTCGGTATATCAAATCAATGGTGTGGTCTCGACATGTATAATCGAAGCAAGTTCTAGAATAACAAATCAATGTTGACACACTCATAAGTAATAATAAAAGTGAGCAAGAAAGAATATATGCTTTATAGGCTCAAGATCTCACCAAAATTATGGATTTTGATGTCAATCTTGTGAATTGCCAACTTCAAAATAATACCTAAATTTGGGGAAATAACCTAGACAATTTTTCTTCAAAAATCAACTTATCATGCTTGATTCTTTAATGACTTAAAGTTTAAATAGTCAATCCACAACTACCTATGATTTAATTCAAAGCATATCAATAAAAATCATAAATCAGTCAAAATTCATTCTAAAAGTGATAAGGAAGTTACTTGAGAATAAGACAAAATTTAGGGATTTTCTGATAATGATATGAATAACCCCCCCACACTTAAGATGTACGTTGTCCTTAATGTACAAAGATAAATAATAAGAATATAGGCATAATATCATAAGGTAGGGAGAGAAGTGAAACTCCTTAAATTTTGGATGAAATCTTTGGAATAGTGAAAGCCGAATTAGAGAAAGGGCTACTTGAAGTGCATGATTCTGAGCTACTTAAGAAAATAAACACAACTGTGGAGAGAATTAAAGCATTACTCGATAAACAACATAAGGATAAAAGGAAAAGGAAAAACATAAGAAATAAAGAAAGAGAAAAATAAAAATAAAAATAAAAAATGAAAATAAAATTAGGTTTGGGGGTTTTTAAAACGGGCACGGTCGTGTTTAGGCCCCGTGTTGGGCCACACGGGTGTGTCACATGCCTGTGTGGTTCGATTGTTGCCCGTGTTCGTCGAGCAGAGGGAGGGCCAAGATCTCACATGGCTTTTGGATATGCCCGTGTGTATAAGCCGTGTCTACCACGCAGCCATATCGCATGGTCGTGTGGTGCTTTGTTCACTTCTCCCATGCCCATGTTACATTCTGCACCCGCCGTGTGGCTAGGCCATGTCTCGCACACGGCCGTGTACCTTGCCCGTGTTTGACTCTAACTTGGTTAAAATTTGAAGAATTCAGCTCCAAGTTTCACACGGCCTAGGACACGTTCGTGTGTCTAGGCCATGTGGGTTAAAAAAACCTGCACGAATAACATGAAAAAAATAGATAAAAATAAATTCATTAGTGGTGTTAGTGCTCGGGTTGCCTCCTAAGAAGCGCTTATTTATAGTCTAAGCTCAACTTAGCTTAATTTTGCATTGGTCACGGTGGTTCGAGGAGTTGGAACTCATCTTTCCTACTATCAATTCTATCAAAATACGACTTAAGTCAAGTACTATTTACCTTGAAAGTGCCAAATTTAAAGTGTGTTACCTCGACTGTACCATAAGGGAAAATATTTAACACTGTGAAGGGAGGTGTATTGTTTGCATTAGGCTTTGAGGTAGCAATTCGAGGGTCCTTTTTGTCTAGCAATACTTCATCTCCGATCTTAAATTGCTTCCTTTTATCTGTAGGCACGCCATGGATTTGCTTTGGTTCCTCTTCTCCTCTCGGTTTCACCTTAACTTGTGTTAGCGATTCATCTAGTTCCTCGATCTATAGCATTTGCTCTTTATGGATTACTCCCTTATTGTCGCATGAACTTGGACGTGGCTCATTTGTGCTTTTACGAGGAATGTCCTACAAAGAAGGTTGAATAGTAAGTTTACTCTCATTAAAAGAACTCGTATTATCATGTCTATCATTAAATATCTTAACAGAATCACGGGCTTGAAGAGCAATCATGTCATCACCTACACGAAGTGTGAGTTCACCTGTGCCCACATCGATTATAGTCCTAACAGTTCCTAAAAAGGGTCACCCTAAAATTAAAGGCATATTGCTATCCTTATCCATGTCTAAAACAACAAAATCTAATGGGAATATAAATTTATCAATTTTAACAAGAACATCTTCAATTATACCCCCAGGAAATCTTATGGTTTTATCAGCCAATTGAATGCTCATCCTAATTTGTTTGGGTTTCCCAAGACCTAGTTGTTTAAACATTTTGTAAGGCATTACATTAATACTAGCCCCTAAATCAGTTAATGCATTATCAACAGTTAAACTACTAATTAGACAAGGAATCGTAAAACTTCTTGGATCTTTTAGTTTGTTGGGTAGCTTGTTTTACAAAATAGCTGAACAAACTGCATTTAATTCCACATGCAACGACTCATCCAACTTCTATTTGTTTGCTAAAAGCTCCTTTAAAAAATTAACTGCGTTTGGCATCTGCGAAAGAGATTCAATAAGCGGTAAGTTAATAAGTAATTTTTTTTAAGAGTTTAAGGAATTTACCATATTGTTCGTTTGTGCGGTGTTTCCTTGTCGCATTTGGGTATGGTACACGAGGCTTAAACTCATTACCTACTGGTTCTTTGTAGCTTACCTCAACCTTACCTTTACTTACCATATATTCTTGTCTTGGTTCTGGTTTGTCTTCAACCAACCTTCCTTCATTGAACACAGTTGTAGCATGAAGTTGTTCCCTTGGGTTGGTTTCTGTGTTACTTGGCAAGCCACCTTGTGGTCGTTTAGAGATCATCTTAGCAAGCTGACCTATTTGGGTCTCGACGCCTTGAATTGACGCTTGCTGGTTTTTAAGTGATGTTTCAGTATCCTGAAAATGTGTTTCTAACACCGAGATAAATTTTGTAAGCACTCCTCAAGGTTCGGCTTCTTTTCCTGTTGATAAGGTGGTTGCTGGTAACAGGGGGAGGTAGTAGTCTCTGATTTCCTTGATTTCGTTGACCTCCCCATGAAAAATTTGGACAATTTCTCCAACTTGCATTATAAGTGTTGCTATAAGGATTGTTTTGAGGTCGAGGATAATTACCCATGTAATTCATTTGCTCATTTTCCATGCCATGTCCATAAGGGGAGTACTCTGGATTACCCACACCACTTATATTTGTGCCGCACTACATAACTGGATGTACCTGCATATAACCAACTAAACCATCAATCTTTTTATTCAAAAGTTCTACCTGGCTAGAAAGCACGGCAACTGCATCGACATTAAAAACACTGGTGGCTTTTTGTGGCTTTGTTCTCATGACTTGCCACTGATAATTATTTAGTGACATCTCTTCTATAAATTCATAAGCCTCCTCAGGTGTCTTGTTATTGATTGTCCCATCGGCAGCTGCATCTATCGTTTGCCTTGTTGAGGGGTTCAATCTGTTGAGGAAAATCTGAACCTGTAGCCACAAAGGTAACCCATGGTGAGGGCACCCTCTCAATAAATCCTCGTATCTCTCCCATGCGTCATAAAGAGTTTCTAAATCCATCTGCATAAAAGAAGAGATGACATTCCTCAACATTGCCGTTTAGCTGATAGAAAGTATTTCAAAGAAATTTTTCAGTCATTTGTTCCTAAGTAGTGATAAACCCTTGTGGTAGAGAGTTCAACCACTGTTTAGCCTTATTCCTCAGAGAAAAGTGAAATAACAGAAGACGAATGGCATCATCAAAAATGCCATTAATTTTAAAGGTGTCGTAGAATTCCAAAAAATTTGCTAAATGTGTGTTAGGATCCTCATCCTACAAACCATCAAACTGAACAAACTGTTGAATCATTTGTATAGTGTTAGGTTTCAGTTCAAAATTATTTGTAGCAATAGTAGGCCTAACAATACTAGATTTAGTACCAGCTAAATTAGGCTTAGCATAATCATACATAGTACGAGTAGCAGGATTCTGATTCACAAGATTTGCAGCTACTACAGGAGGTAACGACATATTCTGATTTGCCTCCATCTCTTCAGTAGTGTTGGTTACGTCCTCTTACTCTTCCTCTATGTACTGTAGACTCCACCTTATTTCTCTATGGTTTCTGCGAGCTGATGCTTCTATCTTATTGTCAAAAAGTAAAGGTCCTGACGGGTTCCTCCTAGTCATAAACTAGAAACACCTGTCAGAGACAAATAAAAGAAAAAATTTAGTAAATAAAAATAAAAATAAAAAGTAAATTGTAATAAAAGTAAAAATGGCTAAAGTAATAAAAATCGAGTGTTCCCAATATTTTAGTCCCCGGCAATGGAGCCAAAAACTTGATAAGTGATATTTATGATGGTCAAACCTATAGAACTAAACTATTATCACGATAAAGGCAAGGGCACCTATCGAACAGTAGTATAGCTTATGGTAAGACTGGGATGTCGAACCCACAGGGACTAAAAGTACTAGTATTAACTTTTTTTTTTATTATCTAGCCTGAAAATAAATAGGATTTGTTTTAAACTAATTAAACTAAACTAATTAATTTATTAAGAATGCGACAAAGAATGAATTGGGGAAAATACTTTTGAAAACCGATTGATGAAGACAATACCCAAGGAAGAATCCACCTAGACTTCACTTGTTATTTGACTCTGAACTAAACGATTTATTCACTTGACTTGAGCCGTAGAAATCCCTAATTTATCTTAATATCTCTTTCAAGACTAAAAACAACTAACCCTAGGTTGATTAATTGAAATTTCTTTCTAATTAAAACCCCTAGTGTTCCCTTAACTCGATCTATGGATTTCCCTATTAGATTTGACTCTAATCCGGCAGATTTTTGTCGTCCTATACCTAGGATTGCAATCAACTCCACTTAATTGTGTTGGATCTACTCTTAGTCAAGGACTTTTGCTCTACTGAATCAGCATATTCAACCTGAATTAATATCCTGAAATATTAACACAAGAATTAATAACACAATTAAGAATAAATCAAGTATTTATCATATAATTTAGAAAAGAATAACAAGATCCATCTTAGGTTTCATCCCCCTCAGGTATTTAAGGGATTTAGTTCATAATTCTAAAAGAAAACATCTCAAAATTGGGAAAACAACAAAACATAAAGAAAACCCAAAAACCCGTAAGGGAAATTGAAGGGAGATCTTCAACCTTGATGGAGATCCTTGCTTCTAAGATGAATCAATCGGCATTCTTCAAGTAAGTCTGTGACAGCCCTATTTTGACCCTAGTCGGGAAGTGGTTTCGGAACCACTAAACTGAGTCATAGAAATAATTAAATACGATATCCTATGTCTAATGTATGTGATAAGTGTATGTGTGATTTAGAAATGTTTGAATTTGACATATTGAATGTGATTACTAAACTAAAGGACTTATATGATAAGAACTATGATGTGTGTGGCTAAATTCATGAAAGAAGTTGTATAAGGTTTCAAATTAAGGGACTTGCATGTCAAATTAACCATTTGACATTTAGTGGCCGGCCATGCATGATGATTAGGCAAAATAAATTATATTATTTTTTTATGTTATGATTAAATTATGTGAAATCATGCCTAATAGGATAATAAAGTGAATAAAATAACAAAAGAAATGGTGAAAAGAACAAAGTGGATTCATTATTCTTCTTTGCTGTAACTTGAAGAGAAAAGAGGGGAGAAATAAGCCACCATTCGGTCACTTTACTTGCTTCAATTTTAAGGTAAAAATCATGTTAGTTTGGTTAGATTTTATGAATTCAAGTCAATAGTTAAGATTATGGCACAACCTATGTATTGATTTTTGAATTGGATGTGAATGCTTCATTCAGTCATGGAAGAATCATAGGGAACTTTGTTGCTTTTGAGTTCTATGGTATATGTAGTGTATTATGGAGTCTTAAGAGATGTTTTGAAGTTAAATTTGCAAGAATTCATGAAGGCATGCTTAAATTATACCAATTTTGCTTTGAATGGTTTTTAAATTAAAAAGAGGGCATTTGGCAATGGAGGTTGTGATGTTTTAATGATGTTTTGATGTTTTGGGGGTAAGATTTCTTTGTTTGATTGAGAAGAAGAACAAATTGATGTTGGGGTTGTAAGTTAGCCAAATGGAATTTTGGATGTTTTGTAAATAAGCATTCGGTCTTGGTTTATATTTTTATAAGGGATTGTTAAATGGCATTGTTTAGATAATGTTTTTGGAAAATAATGGTTTATGAAATAGAAGTAAATTTGGAAAATGAAGTACATTCATATATTGAGGTAATGGTGCATATTGTACTTAAATTTAGAAATTATATGTGTGTATATCTTGTAAAGTATGGCATTGAATTTTGTAATAATGTTATTATAGGTATTTTAGTTGTGGCCGAATGGGATTTAGAAATTTAATACGGGGAGAGGTGCTTTTGATATGTGCATTTACCTTGTGATCAAACCTGGTACTTGTGCAAATTTGAAGGGAAACATTCAATTTTTTGAGGAATTAGTAATTATGCTTGTGAACTAGATATAAATGCATATCTAATGCATGTGTGAGTGCCGAATAGCTTCAATTGTGATATTGCATATTTAGCTAGTCACAGATTTAGTTGTGATGTAAGATGAATATTCATGGGGCCGAATATGTATGTATGCATCTGAGTGTGTATATATGTGTGGTAAAGAGATTATATTTGTATCCCTTGCCTTGGTCAAGTAAAGAGGATGAGTGTTTAATGAAATTTGAGTGTGGAGCTAAGATAGATATTTGGCCATGGATACTTGTGTTCATTGATAGTATTTTTGGCGTTTTATATTGAGAATTGATTGTGAATGGGTTTGAGCTTAGTAGCCTTGGATTTTTATGGCATAAATGGGTGTTTCCATTCGGTTAATGTGGGTCATTATAATGCTTAAATATTAACCTATGTTTTATGATTTGCCGAATGACCACATGAGAAAATGAAATGTGAAATTGATTTGTAATTTTGAGATGCTTGTGAATGAGTTGTATATATATAGGTATTCGGATATGCATAGATTGAGTAAATAATAACTATGTGATTTTAGTAATAGATTTTGAACAGTAAACTTGTTTATTTTAGCTCAAGAGCTAAGAGAGCCACACTCAGACAAAGGAAAGGCAAAGGTGGTGGAATAGTCAGTTCGTAAATAATTATCAACCATCGAGGTAAGTTTTAAGTATTAAAATCCTATCATGTGAGTCAATTTAACATGGTGTATACGTTTAGTTACTCATGAGGATGATTTGTTTAAACAAGTGACCTATGACCTGCGTAATGAGGAAGAGAAGAGTAATATAGCCGAAAGTCCTTTAAACCTATGAAGCCTTTAGAAAACAAATTGATATGTAACTTATTTAAATGCCTATTGACCGAATATGTAATGAAAGTGCCATACTATGTGTTAATGTGTGAAATGAACGAATGAATGATAATTTGTGACTAACTTTGTGATAAGTTTATGTGGTGAATTCAAATATATGTGTATCTGTGCTATGATCTGGGTGGAATCCCGAAGGGCATATGCGCCAGAGTTTCATCCAGGTGAGTCCTGAAGGGCTTTCGTGCCAGCATTAAAAGCCGGGCCAAATCCCGAAGAGCCTTAAGGCTAGCGTTAAAAGTCGAGCCAAATCCCGAAGAGCCTTAAGGCTAGCGTTAAAAGCCGGGCCAAATCCCGAAGAGCCTTAGGGCTAGAGTTAAAATTCGATCTTAACAATTTCAACTAATGAGCCTACTACTATAAGCTAGTCAGGTACGTGCTGTACACAAATCGTAAACTAGTTTCTGTTGAATTATGCTTACCAATGAGTAATATTGGTTCTAACGATGGTTTAGAGATGTATAAGGGCCTGTGGCTTCTTTTCTATATGTGAACTTATGATTTATATGGGAATGGATTAAGTTGATGTTTAGCATATCTGTATAATGGTGGCAAATCTAGTCTTAGTTACATTCGGCTAAAGGGTTAATTAAATAAGCATTAGAATTTACTTTAGTTATTTGATTCAATTTTATTACTTAAGCTTACTAAGCACATAAATTCTTACTCTGTTGCTCTTAACCTTCTGTTTTATAGATCTTGTTCGTTAGCTACGGTCTCGGGAATCTTGCACTCGAAGTCATCTCTACTATCAAAGCCCCTTTTTGGTATTTAAATAGCTAACTTTGTGAATGGCATGTATAGGTTTCATTTTGTGGTTGTTAAATGAGAAACTTTCATTTAGATGTTGTAATTAAGCATAGCCATGCGAAAATGGCTTCTAGATATGCTTTTTACCTACATGTGGTCTTAAGGATGATGATGGTTACTTATGATTTACATGATATGTATTTTGGGAAAGATAGTTATGAGGTATATGCATTGCTTGAATGGGAATATGAAAATCTAAATGCTGAAACTTTAGGATTAAATGTTATCATTCAATATACTTATTTATGTATATATATATATATGAGTGGATTGCAGCTGATTCGTAAGTAGCTTGATGTGAATTGGTAACATGAACTTAAAGGCATGAGTAGATTCAGTTTTGAGTCTTTGATTTGCATGAATAGCTTTTATCCATAAGTGTTTATATCATGCTTGTACGAGTGATGCCCTGTTAATTTATGTGAATGTTGGGTAATGCCTCTTGACCCTCCAGCGACGTGTATGGGTCTTGGGGTGTTACAAAGTCCTTACTTTCTACTTTGTGTCTCCTTTAATCCTCTCCTAGGGTGTTTAAATAGACTTTGGAATGCCCAAAAATACCTAAAATTTAGCCTTTTCCGAGTTAAATTAAAATAGGGCATGACAGGGACATGTCCATGTGAGGCGGCTTAGCCCGTGTGCAATTCTGTGTGTCACACACAGGCGTGTGGTTTACCCGTAGGAAGATGTCTATGCCATGTTGAAGGCTGATTATGGCCCATTTTACCCATTTTTTGCCTGTTTCTTACTCTTTTCACTATCCAATGCTTACCAAGTATAAAACATGAGATTAAAGGATTAGGAGCATCAGATTCATTGAATTGTAAGGAAAATCGTCTAAAAATAGGCCAAGCAAGGGTTAAAAATATGTTTCTTTTATGGTTTATCACTCTGCATGATGCTGTTGTAAATGGTTTTGTTTGTAAAGAAGAAAGATGGATCAATGACATTGTGTATCGATTATCAACAGCTCAACAAATTTACGATCAAGAATAAGTATCCTTTACTGAGAATTGATAATTTATTTGATCAGTTGAAAGGAGCAACAATATTTTCTAAGATTGATTTGCATTCTGGTTATTGTCAGTTGCGAGTTAAAAACTCTGATGTGCTGAAAACTGCATTCAGAACCAGGTACGGACACTATGAATTTCTCGTTATGCCATTTGGGTTAACTAATGCTCTTGCAGTATTTATGGACTTGATGAATAGAATCTTCAAACCGTATTTAGATAGATTTGTTGTTGTATTCATTTATGACAGTCTAATCTATTCCCGAGATGAGTCAGAGCATGCTGAGCATTTGAGGATTGTGTTGCAAATGTTGAGAGATAAGCAATTGTTTGCTAAATTCAGTAAATGTGAGTTTTGGCTTTGAGAAGTTGGATTTCTTGGACACATTGTTTCAGTGGAAGGCATCAGAGTTAATTCGAGTAAGATTTCAGTAATTATTGATTGGAAGCTGCCAAGAAACATATCTAAAGTCAAAAGTTTTCTGGGATTAGTTGGCTATTATCGAAGATTTGTTTAAGGGTTTTCAATTATAGCTACACCAATAACACGTTTATTGTAGAAAGATATGAAATTTAAGTGGTCTGAGAAATGTCAATAGAGTTTTGATTAGTTGAAAGCATTGTTAACCAAAGCTCCAGTATTGGTTCAACCTGAGTCGGGTAAAGAATTTGTAATTTACAGTGATGCATCATTGAATGGTTTGGGATGTGTTCTAATGCAAAATGTAACACCCTTTACCTGTATCAGACATCAAGACAGGGTTTGAGGTGTTACCGGACTTAAACGTAAACATCCATGCAGAACCAGGCCATAAAATTTCATCCAATTTAAAACCATTCATACACATGTACTTCGTCCCTTATACGAGCCTACGAGGTTAAAAAAGTACTTTGGAAGCGGCCCGGGGTAAAACTGAGAACTTTTGAAAATTTTACATACTCCTAGAAATTTTGCCCTAAATAGGGGTCACACCCTGTGTGGATATGGGACACGCCCGTGTGGGTAGGCCGTGTGGTCACAAATGCTCATGCCCATACGCCGTGTAACTCTCTGCTTATGACATCATCAACCAAATGAAACCACATGGCCAAGTCACACGCCCGTGTGCTAGGCCTGTGACGAATTAAATTCTCGTAAATTAGGTGCAAACTTCACACGCCCTTAGCACACGCCCGTGCCCAAGGCCGTGCCGTCCACACGACTGAGAAACACGCCCATGTGCTCAGCCAATGTCGAATTATTTTTCATTTTGAAGCTAAACTAGTTTTCACACGGCCTAGTACATGCCAGTGTTCCAAGCCATGGCCTTCACACGGCTGAGACACACGCCCGTGTCTCTACCTGTGTGCTCCATACTGGGCATTCTATTTCTTAAAAATTTAGGTGCAAGGGACACACGGCCTGTTCACATGCCCATGGGGCTAACCATGTGTCACACACGGCCTAGACACATGCCTGTGTGTCTACCCATGTGGACAATATATAGGCTATTTACCAAGCCAATTGCCGCCCTGAAACATAAACACACAAGCACCAATGCATTGGTATAATTCATAGCATTTTTTATCAACCAACTTGTCCACAAATAAGACATCATCGTCTTATTTTCAAGACATATATGTAACATACTTAACCAATCACATACTCAACAAATCAAAACACGCAAATTACCACATCTATGGAATGCATCATCATGCAATTTTACTTATAATCAATATTAGCCAATATCAAATGGCCTTATACAAAATGAATCAATTATCATCATAAGCCAACATATTTGGCTAAACCAGTATGACATATAACAAAAGGACCAAGTCCCTATACATGCCATACTTAAAATGTTAAGACTAGCTATACCCAAATATTCCAATTGATAGTGTGATCGAGTCTCCGACATCCATCGATCCCTAAGCTAGCTTGGTGATACTATAAGAAAAATGGAAAAGAAAAGGGAATAAGCACGAAACTTAGTAAGTTTGCATGTAAATAATTAACAACATTAACCATGCAATATCATACACATAACATAAATATGACTTGTCACAATGTCATCAAGTATCATAGGTACATCTTAAATCATGTCATTCTCATAGTGAATAATAAAACTCATGTTCATGATTCCTTTATTCACTTCTTACTGAGAACTCATCGATGTCATAATCTCAATGTTTAATAAGCTTCGTGTACATACTTGTACCCTTTCAACATGTTCATACCTCGTTATTTTTTTGACATAGTCATTTACCCATTGAACCGCTTAGAATACTAAAGGATACTCAGGAAATCTCATACACATAGCAAGATGCCAATGCCATATCCCAAATATGGTCTTACATGGGATCATATATCGATGCCAATAGCCCACCTATGGCCTTTCATGATGTGTCATATCGATGCCAGGTCCCAAACATGGTCTTACACGAAATCTCATAACGACGCCATATCCCAGATATGGTCTTACACGTAATCACATACTGATGCCATATCCCAGATATGGTCTTATACGAGATCTCAATAACCCTAATGTCATGACATTTGTAACCTATATATTCCTAAGGTTCAACTGAGATTTCGAGGTATTGAAACTTCATCACAACGTCATCGATTCATCGTTAATCAATTTCATAAAAACAAATATAAAATTCACGCAATATTAAAGCATTGAATACATAATAATGAAATGTTGCATTATTTACCCACAAACTTACCTCAGTACCAAAATATGACTACCTATTCGATTTAGTCCAACAGCTTGTTCTTTCCCCGGTCTAGGTCCGGGCTCTATTTTTCTTGATCTATAATAGCAAATTTCACTTGCTTAATCATCACATAGTTCAAAACAGCCCATAAATCATACTTTGGCAAAATTACCATTTTGCCCCTAAACTTTCACATATTTAGAAATTATTCCCTAGGCTCGTAAAATGATTTTCATTCGCTTTCTTTATACTTTAAGCCTAGCCAAATACATTTCATGCTTATAACAACCCACATTTTCTTTCAAATCAGATTTTTACCACTTATTTTACAACTTTTACAAATAAGTCCTTTTTAGGTGTTTTCATAAAAAAATCACCTTATAAAAGATGTTTATCTCACATCAAACTATCATATTCCTTCATTAAACATCAAAATACATGCATGTCACACATGGGTAAATTTTTTTAACATGAGCCCTAGCTCAAAAAAATGGTAAAAATAGCTAGATCAATTGGTGACAACTTCAAAAAGACAAAGAACATTAAAAACGGGGCTAAGATGCACTTACTATTGAGCTTGAAAGTTAAAGAAACCCTAGCTATGGTGAGCATAGAAGTTTCAGCCCTAGCTTAAAGAAGATGAGCAAATTTTGCTTGATTTTTTCCGTTTTAATCATTAATTAACAAAATGACCAAAATGCCCTTAAAGCCTTTCTTTGATACTTTTTCCTTCCATGTCCATTTTTTCCATAAAAAATAGAAATTAGGAAAATTACTATTTAATGACCTCTAATTAATAATCCAAAGCTATTTCATACTTAAAGCTTCTAGAATCTCATATTTTGCAACTTTTGCAATTTAGTCCTAAAAGTCAAATTGGACTCTTATTCACAAAATTTCTTTATCAAACTTTCACACAATCATTCAAACATGTCATGGACCTCAAATAATTATAAAAAAAATTCTACTCCAAATTTGTGGTCTTGACTCCACTATTTTGACTAAGCCCTAAATTGAGATGTTACACAAGAAGGAAAAGTGATAGCTTATGCTTCTAGACAATTGAAGCCGCAAGAAAAGAATTATCTGACACATGACTTAAAGTTAGCTACTATTGTGTTTGCATTGAAAATTTGGCAACACTATTTATTTGGTGAAAAATGTCACATATTTACCAATCACAAGAGTTTGAAATATCTAATGTCACAAAAACATATGAATTTGAGACAAAGAAGATGGCTCGAACTGTTAAAAGACTATGAGTTAGTGATTGATTATCATCTAGGGAAAGCAAATGTAGTCACAGATGCTTTGAGTAGAAAATCTTTATTTGCTTTGAGAGCGATGAATACACGATTGACTTTGTCTGATGATGGTTCGATTTTAGCTGAGTTAAACGCTAAACTGATGTTTCTCCAACAAATTTGTGAAGCTTAGAAATGTGATAGTGAATTGAAAGCTAAGAGTACAGTGTGAGTTGACTCCTAATTCAGAGTTTTAGATTGGAACGGATGATTGTTTGTTGTTTGGAGGTAGAGTTTGCATGCTGAAAAATCTAGAGCTTATGTAGAAATTTTGCAAGAAGCACAGAGTGGTAACTTGTCTATTCATCCGGGGAGTAACAAAATGTACAATGACTTAAGATAGTTATACTAGCGGTCAGGTATAAAACGTGATATTTCTGACTTTGTGACCAAATTTTGAATTTGTCAGCAAGTTAAAGCTGAACATCAAGTGCCTTTAGGATTGTTACAGCCAGTAATGATACCTTAGTGGAAGTGGGTTAGAGTTACGATGGATTTCGTATTGGGATTACCCCTATTTCTGAAAAAGAAATATGCTATCTGGGTTATTGTTGATCGTTTGATGAAAGCAGCACACTTTATTCCTATACATAGGACTTTTCACTTGACAGATTAGCCAAATTGTACCTTTTAAGATTGTCAGATTGCATAGAGTGCCAGTTTCCATTATTTCGAATAGAGATCAAAGGTTTACATCACGAGTTTGGAAGAAATTGAAAAAACCTTTGGGTTCGTAGTTGCATTTTAGCATTACATTTCATCCTTAAACCGATAGTTAGTCTGAGAGAGTGATTCAGATTCTCGAATATATGCTTCGTTGCAGTGTTTCAGAGTTTGAAGCCAATTGGGAAAATTTTTTACCATTGGTTAAGTTTGCATATAATAACAGTTATCAGTCGAGCATAAAGATGGCACCATATGAAGCTTTATATGGTTGTAAATGTGGAACTGCATTATACTAGACCAAGCTTAGTGAGAAAAAGATTCACGGGGTTGATTTGATCATAGAGACTAAATAAAAAGTGAAAGTAATTCGTGATAGTTTGAAAGTAGTTTTAGATCGACAGAAATCATATGCGGATTTGAAACATAAAGATATTGAATTTCAAATCGACGACGGAGTGTTTCTAAAAGTATCGTCCTGGAAGAAGATTCTTTGATTCGGTTGCATAGGAAAATTGAGTTCGCAATTCATTGGGCCGTATGAGATTATTGAGAGAATAGGGCCAGTGGCATATCATCTAACTTTACCATCAAAACTTGAGAAGATTCACAATGTGTTTCACGTATCTATGCTACGACGGTATTGATCAGATCCTTTGCATATAATTTCTTTGGCAGAAGTTGAAATTCAGCCTGATATGTCGTATAACGAAGAACCGATCAAAATTTTAGCCCAAGAGATTAAAGAGTTAAAAAACAAAAGCTTAGCTTTAATAAAGGTTCTTTGGCAATGCCACGACATTAAAGGGGCTATGTGGGAACCCGAGGAAGCTGTAAGAAAATAGTACCCTAACCTATTCCTTAGTAAAATTTTCGAGGACAAAAATTCCTAAGGGGGAGAGTTGTAACAACCCATTTTCAGAAAAATTAGAATAGTGGTTTTGGAACCACAAATCCAATATAGAAAAATTTATTTTATTATTATTTTAATGTCTTCAGTATGTTAGCAAGGTTGTATGAATATTTTATTAAGAAATTTCGACGTTTGCATGCTGAATTTATTGAAAAGGACTAAATAAAGAAAATGCAAAATTAGAGTTCTATAAGTTAAAGGTACTAAATGGCTATGAAATTAAATAGTTAAAGGATTTATGTGGTAATTATACCATTGTTAATATGAGTGGACAATTATGGACTTTAAATATGTGATTTTAAAGGTTAATAATAAGGTTAGTTATGTAATTCATTAATTAACTATAGTAAAATAATGGAAACAAATATATCATATTTATTTTTGTTCATCTTCTACCGAAAATAGAGCTAAGAAAATCCATTGAAGGAGCTTAAACATTCGGCTACTCAAGTCTCTTGCGTGGTATGATTTTTGGTCTCGTTTTTAATGATTTTTATGTTTTTAAGGTCATTATAGCTTAATCTATCTAGCCCGGGGACTAATTTGCAAAATTGTTAAAAAGTTAGGGTTTCACCATTGATGAATGTGTATAACACCCCTTACCCGTATCCACGCCGAAACAGGATACGAGACATTACCGGACTTAAACACAAACATACATACAATTTCGGGCCATAAAATTTGCGTGTAATTAAAAAAATTTCAAGCATATTCATAACATCCCTATTACAGGCCTACGAGGCCTTAAACATACATCAGAGGTGGTTAGGGACTAAACCGAGAACTTTGGAGCACTTAGAAAATTTTTCACCAGAATAAGGTCACATGCCCGTGTAACTTGGGACACGCCCGTGTGGGCAGGCTGTGTGGTGACACACGCCCGTGTCCTAACCCTTGTGATATGTAACACCCCTTATCCGGGTTCGTTGACGGAACCGAGTACGAGGTATTACTGGACAATAATACAACCAATCGTGCACAATCGAACCAAAAAGAATTTCATTCCAATTTAAAAGTTTTACACAATATTTATCATACAAACCTGAAAATGGGCCTATAGGGCCCAAAACATGATTTAGGAGTGGTACGAGACCAAACTGAGAACTTAGAAAAATTTTGGAAAATTTAGGTCAAAAACAAGGCACACGCCTGTGTGGGTAGGCCCTGTAGTCACACACGCCCGTGTCCCCAACTCGGGTTGAATTTTTAGAAAAATATTTTTCATTTTGAACCTACAGAGGTTTTTACACGGCCGAGCACACTCCCGTGTCCTTGGCCCGTGTCCTTCATACGGCCTCGACACACCCGTGTGGCCTCCCCATGTGAAAAATTGGGGGTATTCTGTTTATGACGTCAGCATGCAATTTTGGTCACATGGCCACGGTACGCACCCGTGCGACCAGGCTGTGTGATGTCCTTAGTCTCCGAAAATCCCATGCGACATTCACATGCCCTACACATATGGTCGTGGAGGCTGGCTATGTGGCCCTAAGTTAGTCTATTTTCCAAGCCATCCTTTGCACCAAAACACATGCTAACTTTGCCATTTTTAATACCACATAACTTACACATTTTTAAGCATTTAAATGGCTTCATTTAATCATCAATCATCCATTTCCATTTCAACTTAACCACACACAAAAACACCAATCATTCAATGAAATGCCTCATAAGGATAGATAAGTAAAATAACATCATCATTGGTCATATCACATGGCCTTAATTACAAAATGACTTATGCCATGATAATTACCATAATATAGCCAAACCACCTTAACACTTACAACACCACTAAGTTCCTATACATGCCATAGTTCCAAAAGAATACATATTACAATACCAAAAAATATTTTGTTGATAGTGTGGATGATCCTCCGACGCTTCCCGATCCTCGAGCTCACTTGACTAATCTATAAAACAAGGGAAAAGAGAAAGAGGTAAGCTTTAAGAATCTTAGTAAGTATATATGCAAATAATTAACATCATACCAACTTTCTTAATAACCATAGATCTTGCCACCTCATAACAACTTTCCACCTATCCTTACCATGTTTCATACATATATATATACACCAAGCACAATATGCACCTAGACTTAAGTTCATAACCACCCTTGCATACTCATGTATTTGCTCATATATGCTATGTCCCAAAAGTACCTGCATTTACACACCATATAACCACACAACCATTGTTTGTAAACTTTCCTGTTGAACCCTTCAGAATAACATTCAATACTCAGTGGTTGCAGTACATAGCTCCACCAACACGTAATTTGGCTCTCGTGTACGCATGGTGAACTCTCATCATCACCCATGTGACCTAGCCATTAAATCCCGTAGCTCTCGTGTCTACACAATGTCCAACACTCGGAATCACACATACGACCTAGCTACATATAACATAGCTCTCATGTCTACATATGTACCCTTGTTAACATACATGCGATCTAGCTACATATAACATAGCTCTCATGTCTACATGATGTCCCCCTGGTAGCATACATGCGACCTAGTTATTTTTAGTCTGTCGCTCTCATGTCTACATGGTATACACACAGTATTACGCATGAGACCTAGCTACTTATGTAAGAATATCTCGTAGCTTTCTTGTACACATGCTATACACCTCGTATTACACATGTGACCTAGCTACCACATAGCATCCGTAGCTCTCTTGTACACATGGTGTCCTACCCTTGGAAACACACATGTGACCTAGCTACACATTCTCCGTATCTTTTGTTTTTCCGAAGGTTCAATCAAGAACACAAATTTTCCATAATTCACCAACTCATAGAATTCACCCAACATCATTCATATCATACAATAAATATAATTTATGGAATTAAAATCAGTGTATTACTTACATATAAACTTATCTCGTCAACAAAAAGCGATGGTTTGCAATTTAGTCCGAAACCTTGCCTTTGCCTCTGTTAAGGTTGATTCCTCGTTCCTCTCAATCTATAATAACACATTTAACTAGTTTAATACATACATTATTCAATTTAGTCCACAATCATCCTATGGCAACTTTTACAATTTAGCCCTTAACTTTCTCAATTTTACATTTTAGTCTCTAGGCTCGGTTTGTGATTTTTATGCAACTTCCATGCATTTTAAGCCTAGTTGAACCATTTTTTTTCCCTTATAACAGCCCACAATTTCCACTATATCACCAGTTATACACACTACATTTTATCTTTTACAAATATGTCCTTTCTACATTCTCCATCAAAAATCACCTGGTACAAGTTGTTCTCCACACCTTAAACTTTCATATTTCACCATTAGACATCAAAATACATCCATGGCATCTATGGGTAAAAATTTAAAATTAAACCCTAACTCAAAATAATGGTAGAAATAGCTAGAGAAATTCAAGAGCATTCTAAAAATACGAAGAAAATTAAAAACGGAGCTCGATTGCACTTAGTTGTGAGCTTGAAAATCAACGAAACCCTAGCTATGGAGAAATGTCATGTTCGGCCAAAGGAGGAAGAAAATGAGCACATTTTTGGCATATTTTTCCCCTTTTATTTCTTTTATTAATTAATGATCCAAATGCCCTTCATTAAAAACCTTTGATATTCCATCCTTCCTTGGGCATTTTTGTCCAAAATAAGTTAAATTGGCTTAATTACCATATAAGGACCTCTAATTTAAAATCTCACTTCAATTAAGTACCTTTATGGATTAAAACCCATATTTTTCACCTATTACAATTTGTCCAACATATCAAATTGGACATGTAAACAACAAAATTCACACATCAAATTTTCACATAATTGTTCAAACACCAAATAAACATCAACACTAAATCTAAAAATTATTTTTGACCTCGAATTCATGGTTTTGAAACAACTATTTCGTTTAGCCCCTAATTCGGGCTATTACATGAAAAACATTTAGCATTATGTTTATGACATCATCAATCATTTAGGGTCACACAGCCAAGTCACATGCCCGTGTGTTAGGTCGTGTGGCAAATTTAATTTTTGCATTTATGATGCAAACTTCACACGGCCTAGGCCCATGCCCATGTCCTAAAGCCGTGTCCTTCACACGGTTGAGACACACGGCCGTGTCTCTGCTCGTGTATTTACTATTGGACATTTTGTTTTGCAAAATTAGGGTGCACGGGACACACGGCCTATTCACATGCCCATGAGGTTGACCGTGTGTCACACATGGCCTAGACACATGCCCATGTGTCTACACTTGTGGATAAAAATAAGGCTATTTACCAAGCCATTTGCCACCTTGAAATGTAAACACATTCATACCAATTTCAACAACACATAGCAAGGCATAATTATACAACCAAATACTCATAATTTAATACAACCACACATCAAACACATGCCATATTCATCACCCATTCACATCGCACGTTACTCAACATAATCATGCAAGCTTGCACCTTCATAACCACATTAACATGTGAAGTTTAGACATCACTAATATTGGCCAACTCTAAATGGCCTTTTACAAAATGAATCATCAACATTAGTAGACCAACCTTTTTGGTCAAAACAATTATGACACAACAAAATGAATAAGTCACCTATCCATGCCATAATCTCAAATGTTGGAATCAAAATACCAAAATAATCGTTGATAGTATGTATGGGACCCTATTGATCTCTGGACTTGAGCTAGGTTGACAACTCTATAGGGAAAAGAGAAAAGAAAGGGAGTAAGCCACATAGCTTAGTAAGTCTGTATGCAAATAATGAACATTTTAAACATATAAAACATACAAACACTGTGAAAGAATTTGCATAAATCACATTAAGGATTTGTATTCACAACTTACACATTTCAACCTTACCAAAGGTCCAATATACACATCGATCACATTGCTTGTGAAATTTCACACTCATACCTGTATCACCTTAAACACAACCATTTCCACTTACTTTCATACTATGCCATATCATTTAACTACCCGTTGAACCACTCGGAATACTAGACAATACTCAAAAGTTTTGCACATAAGTGCCACACTTATTTGTAGCCAAAGCTACCACTTATCACTTATCACTTAAGAGCTCACTCTCGAGCTAATCACGGGTCTGCTCACACAAGCTAACGGTCGTAATGTAACTACACAATGCTCCTCACACAAGCTGACATGTATCCGCAACACATACTGGATTACCTAGCCACTAGTAGGACGTACTAGTCCAGTACCTAGATCTCTTAATCACTTAAACACTTGGTTTCCTAGTGACATGTCACTCGTATCCTATTCGATTCTTAACGTTCAATTGGGTTTTTCTCACTTATCGCTAGTTGGTCGATATACACAGTTTTAGATAATTATTCACAATGCATACAATATTAAAGCATTCAAAACACAAATATAACAACACGTTGTTTACATACAAACTTACCTCGATACAAAAATAGCAATTTTGTGATTTAGTCCACAACTTTGCCCTTTCCCCGATCTAAGCCAATTCATCGTCTTTCTTGATCTATAATGACACATTTAGCTCGTTTATTACTCACATTATTCAATTTGACCCAAAAAATCATATTAAGGCAAATTTACATTTTTCCCCTAACTTTTCACTTATTTACACTTTAGTCCCTAGGCTCGTAAAATGAAATGTATTCATTTTTCTCAAAACCCAAGCCTAGCCGAACCTATCCCATTCTTATAATAGCCCACATTTTCTTTCAAATCAAACTTTTACCACCTATTTTACAACTTTTACAAATAGGTCCTTTGAGACGTTTTCACCAAAAATCACTTATTAAAAGTCGTTTATTACACAACTAACATTCATTTTCTACCATTAGACATCAAAATACATGTATGTCATACATGCATAAATTTTTAAACATGAACCCTAGTTCAAATTAATAGTAGAAATAGGTAAATCGGGCGATAACGACTTCAAAAATATAAAGAGCATTAAAAACAGGGCTAGGATGCACTTACTATCAAGCTTGAAAGTTGAAGAAACCCTAGCTATGGAGAGCTTGAGAATTTCGACCAAGGTGGAAGCAGATGGTCACCAATTTTGACTTATTTTCCCTTTTTATTCTTTTGTTAACCAAAAGACCAAAATGCCCTTCACTTAAAACTTTGATGTTTTGTCCCTTCCATGTCCAGTTTTGTCCAAACTAAACTATATGGGTCTATTTACCACACCAAAACTTCTAATTTAAGGACTCATCATAATCAAATTACTTTAGCAATTAAAACACATAGTTTGCAACTTTTGCAATGTAGTCCTAAAAATCAAATTGGACATTTTATCACTAAAATTTCTTAACCAAATTTCCACACATGCATTCAATCGTATAATAAACCTCAAAACTTTTCGTAATAAATTTTTCTACTTCAGATTCGTGGTTTCAAAACCACTATTTCATTTAGGCCTGAATTTTTGATGTTTGATGGAAGAAAATGAATCTTTGTTGTTAGTTAAACAACATTTATTAAGTAATTTTTAGTAAAAATGTTAAAAAAGGATTACATTGAGAAAAGTGAATTTTATATGGTGAAATATGTGAATTAATGAAATATGTAGGCTGCTATAACTTGTATGAAATTCAGCTAGCATGGGTGTGGATTAAATTGCATGAATTTGAATTTTTTAGCTAGGGACTAAATTGTAAAGAAGTTAAAAGTTTAGGGGAAAATGGTAATTTTTCCATAATATGAATTTGGGATGAATTGAGTAAAATATGAATTAAAGTGGTTAAATTTGATTATATAAATCAAAAGAAGCCACGTTCAGAATTAGATCAGGGAAAAACAAAGTAGTGGATTGATCAATCGATTTTCTCCATTCTAATTTGAGGTAAGTTCGTATGTTAATAAGTATTAAAGTAATTATGTTTTAAATGCTTTATTATTACCTTCTTGATGAATATGACTTCACAAAAATACTCGACGGGGATATGGTGACGTATGAAATCCAGATTGAACCTTAGGAATAGATAGAATACAAATGACATGTCATTAGGGGTTACCATGTTATGGGTGCTGGTCCTATACATTCTACTGGTGGCTAATTTTTCGGTCATCAGCTTGTGTGAGCAACAACGTGTAGTTACGTCTTGACCGTCAGCTTGTGTGAGAAGACCTAGTGATGGCTCAAGAGTGAGCATTTATATGAGATATGAGATAGAGGTGGTTTTAACCACGTACTGGCACTTAGTGTGTGAGATTCTCGAGTATCTGATATTATTCCAAATGGTTCAACGGGCATAGTGATGAAAGAGTAAGAGATTGATACGTATCAGTATAGGTACGTACGTGAATTATATGAGAACTGAATCTGTGAGATTTGTGATTTCATGTCTAACCGTGTGACTAAATATGTGTTAGGCTTATGGATCAATTTGAGTTGCATTATGCTATGTTTATTTACTTAAATTGTGATTTAATGGTAACCTGAGTTTTAAGATATACGAACTTACTAAGCTTAATAGCTTAGTCTATTTACTTTTTCATGTTTTATAGTTATTCAAAAGCTCGCTCGGATTGGAAGTTGTCAGAGATCTCATCACACTATTCAGCAATTGTTTTGGTACATTTGGACTTAATGTATTTTGGTTATATGGCATGCATAGGTGTTTTGGTTATGTGGCCTAATTGTCTTGTTGCGTTTTTGTTATTTGAGATGGCTTGTAATGTGGTCATATATTTTGATATGTATATTTGTATATATGGCCCTATGATATGTGGTGTAGAGTTGCTATGTGAATGCCTTATTGTGAATTGGTATTATGGGTATCAAATGGTTGAAATTAAGATGTGGTATGCATGCTAAACTTTAGGTATAATGTCTCTTTTATGTGGTTTACCATTTAGGTAGACTTTGGACGTATTTAGGTATTTTTTAAAGTGATCAATTGATAAGTTTATGGATATCATGTTGTATGTGTGAATATTACATGTTATAATATTGATATTGATTGGTTTTGAATGTTTATTTATGCCATGGTTGTATGTGCATTATTGAGCTTAGGTTGGTACCTATTTGGGTAAGGAATGTAGCTTAGAACATAGCCTATTTTGTCCACATGGGCAGTGACACAGGCGTGTGTTTCAGTCGTTTATGACACTTGATCAGGTGACACAGCCGTGTGTCCCTTATTACCTCTTTAGAAAGCAAGTCAGTGAGTTAACAAGCTAGTCACAGGAGCGTGTGGTTGGCCGTGTGACCTAAGTCAGTGAGCTACACAGGGTTAGACACGGTCATGTGATCCCATTTCTAATACTCACACGGCCTGAGATAACGGGCGTGTCTCTTGACTGTGTGAGGGACATGGCCTAGCCATACAGGCGTGTATCCCCTACACTTTGAAAATTTTCAATGTTTTCCCAAAATTTCCTAAAGTTCACATTTGAGTCCCAATTTGTTTTTAATGCTTGTTTTGGGCCTCGAGGGCTCGTGTTAGGGACTATATGACTGAATTTGAAAGGCTTTTTTTGTATGTGAGAAATGAACATGAAATGTATGATTGTTTAATTAATAAGTCTAGTAATACCCCATAACCTTATTCGGCGACGGGTACGGGTTAGGGGTGTTACAAGTCTGGTACAAATGCATGAAAAATCTATTAAGTGAGTCTGTGTTTGTTCACCACGGTGGAGTTTAAAATGGCCCAACAGGATTTTAAACACGCTCTATGGAAAGAACTAAAGGAAGGTTGGGTGACCCAGAACAATGAAGGGTAAAGCTCACAAAATGTGAGTCAAGGGAAATCCCTATCATGTAAAGACAGGCAATGGAAGCCTTTGTGGCAATCTATGACAATCGAAGCCTTTATGGCAATCTATGACAATGGAAGCCTTTGTGGTGATCTAAGAAATTGGAAGCCTTTATGATAAATCTTGTAAAAAATGCATTTGTGGTACATCCTAAAGAATGGCCCTTAAGACAACCTTCTAAAGGAAACACCTTGATGGTAGACCCTAAAAGAAAAAACTTGATTTCCATGACATATTCTGAAGGGAGGGAATTTTCAACGAATAAGGGAATAACAATATGAAAGGAAATTTTTAGGACTTAAAGCCTTCGTGGGAAAAGAATAAAGGATACACCCTCACAGCGGGTTATGTAGGAATATCCTCTATGGTAGATCCTATAGAGAAAGTTTTCACAGCACACATTGAACGGGTTACCCCTGTGGGGTGTTCTGGAAAGGCTCTCAAGATTAAACCATGAAGTATGCTTCTAGTGGTGGACTCAGTACTAAGTGATAGGTGCATTTTTTATTATTTCAAAAGGCAAACTATGGGATTAGTAAATACAAAATGTATCTGTGGGTATTACGATAAGGTACTCAATATGATTAAGTTTTTTGTAGAGATGAAAATTTAGAGAGAATGTATTTTGATAATGAATCTAAGCATGATATGCTCGAAAAGAAGTATCGATCGCCTGTGTGTGGATCACATTCTAAAGTTTGAAGAAGTCATTACTTGATGAACAGAGAATAAAGGTAAGGTCTCAAAGGCACTTAAGAGAAGGAAATAGTCTTAAAGTAAGGTATGGTTACTAATGTCAATAAAGAAAAGGAAACAAAGGTAGCTTTTGTTAGAGATTGGATGAAGAACAAGAGTAATAAAATGGTTCTTGAAACGTTAAATACAGCATGCAAGTATGATTCAAGTAAATGGTGTTTGCCTCACTAAGTTCTATTGAACTTATCTTTGTGTGTTATGTTTCAGGTGGGTTTAAGGGTTTTTTCTTGAAAGGAAAACATTAGGGCTACGCCAAGGAGTGGCGAGGTGGGTTATCCGAGTTTGAGTTGTTTTATAAAAGTCTTTTACATGGAACAATTATGATAGACTAGGACACTATTTCAATCGTAGTTATAACTAAATTCTTGATGTTTTTTAGTAAGATTTTTCATTGTTTATACTTTCGCATTATATTAAAGATATTTTAATAATGATCAACTATATTCGATTGAAATTTGGATAAGTAGAACTAAGTTTTAATTATATAAGAGCGACAGCACCCAAGATTAAAATCTAATTTCTCAGGTCGAGTTTGGGGAGTTCTGATGCGAGCCCAGCCGCATCATGTTTCGACACAATTCGCCGACCTCAGAATTGGCCTAAACTTGAGGGGCCCAAATGCAAGATGAAACATCTCATAGGCCTGATTGATTATTGGGCCAATGTTTTAAGGACTTTTTAATTTAACAAAGTTTTATTTAAATTAATAAGTTTGCATATTTTAATTTTGACTTGCACTTTATGTGTTTTGCATTTAATAAAGTTATGCCTTATGTAACTTTCATGTTAGTTAAGTATGCATCGAAAATAATGACTTGCATTATGTAACTCTCATGTTAGTTTAAGTCTTGCATTAAGTAACTCATTTGTTTATTTAGTTTGCATTTTAAACCATGCATTTAAGCATCTTAGTTAATTAAGTTGTTAGAATAAATGCTTCTCTTAATTAATCTAGTTCCTAGGATTATTTAATGATGCATGAGTTAAGTTTATTTAATGATGCTTCTTTAATTAACTAGTTGTCGGAATAATTAATGCATATTTTATAGTTCATTTACCTAAGTTAAGTATTAATGTGTGTTATGTTTAATAAGTGTTTACATGTGTTTAATAAGCTCATTTTAAAGTGTTTATCGCAAGATTCTTTTCAAGTCATAACCGATACAATTAAAGGCTGTTACAAATTAAATAAAGTGGCTTTTTAAGTCATTTTCGGTTACAAAGCAAGGGGGCTGTTACAAAAAGGTTTATACATCATTTAAGGAGGTTTAAGGAGAATTATTTCATCCAAATAAATTTCAGCAGCAACCTTTTCAACTTCTAGCCATTTTTTGCTATTTCAAAATCTATTCGGCTGGCTAAGGGACAATCCAAGAGTCATTTTTCAAGCCTTTAAGTTCATTCATGCAGATGAATTGAAGTGAATTCAAGGATGGAGTTATTTGGCTCAAGAATGTGAACAAACTTAAGTTTAATTTCAGCTTTTAATTAGCACATTAAGTTGAATGTTTGTGACCATTCGACTAGCCTATTCTAGCACTATAAATAGGTGAAATCAGCCTTTGTAAAGGACTTTTGCTGACTTTTGCTGAATATATATGAAATATTTGAATTGTGAGTTATCCAATTCTCCTTGTTCTTACAGAATTGATTTAACTTATCAAGCTTAGCTTGTGGCGTCTATCTTTTCTTTGTTTATTTATACTGAGGTTCCTATCATTCTTGATAGTGGGTCGAGGTCAATTCTTTGTTGTTTTTTTATACCGAAAATTACCTAAGAGCCATTTGAGATACGGGTCAGCAATCATAATATTGTTGGTTCAATTTTAGCCTTAGTAAATTTATCCTTTTCCTTGTTTAACCATTTTGTTACTGATTTCTAAGCTATCTTCTTTCTTCTAGCCTTTTCTTTGCTTAAACCTAGTTTGTTTGTGACATTCCATTTTTACCCAAATTCATGATCGGGCAACAAATGACTCGAATCAATCACGAGGCGAGTTTGTATCACGTTTCATCTTGAATATAATAATACAAAAAATGAACCCAAAGTTGCGGCCCATATCAGCCAAGGGTGTTCCCTCACATACCCACGTTTTAAGATTGAATAACAAGAATTACATGCTAGTGATGTATGTAGCAATAAGTTACTTCTACCAATAGTGTATGAGTTGTACCAACAATACAAAAATATTAATTTAACATTATAAAATTCTAATGTGTCAATTAAGTAGGCCTTTTACTTGTTGCACTATGATCACCTCCACTTAATTGTAACACCCCTTACCCGTCCAATGTCTGGTATGAATAAAATATGCTAATGAAACCTTTACGTAACACAAAACTTAAAAATATTTAAGAAATTAAACTTTAAAACAATTTAATAAAACTTTATCATTAAGTTAAAACCAATTTAGAGGATTTAGAAACATTTTAAAATCATTTAGAACCTATTCAAAAGTGATCAAGGTGATCGAGACCCAAAGCAAATTCTCAAGAGTCAAAATAGGACAAAACAATGCAATTGACCAAGTCTGGGGCAGAGTTATTGGTACATAGACCATATGTGTTAGTACCTTGCCCTAATATTGTAGGATTTTAGCTATTGCCTTTCCAAGTATCGATACCTAAAGGCTAGGTACTAATACTTGGGTGTAGACCTGATCATGAGCTAAGCCAGGCAAGGTTGAAAGCAAAATTTTAGGCTTGTTTTTTTGGGCTTGGGCTTGACCCGACGCAAAAAATGGGCCTAAAATTCTGTCCAAACTCGGCCCAGATTAAAAACGCTAAACCTGAGCTCAACTCGGCCCGCCTATATTAATTTTGTTAGACTTTTTTACATAAAAAAATTTAAAGAAATAATTCATCAAATCTACTAAAAACATTAAAATAAATGGTTCCTAACAAATTGAAAATACATTTAAAAAAAATCTTTATACTTAAATAACACTAAGATGGTTGCAACTTAGCAAGTAAATGCCTCTAAAATAATAGCAATTTAACAATAAAACAAGAGTTATATAATATCTAGACAAAAACAAAAAAATAGTACTAATATAATAGCGAAATGATAGCAAAACAAAATCATAACAACAAGAAAAAGAAGTTAGACTTATTCGAGCTAGGCTTGGGCCAAAAAGTCCTACCCGAGGCACGACCTATTTATAAAATGGACATTATTTTTTACTCGAGCCTATTTTTTGAGCCTATTTTTTTGTTCAAACCCTCCCACTTTTCGAGCAGATCTTAGGCCTAAGCAAGTGGTCCAACCCATGATCAAGTCTACTTGAATGTAAAGGACCGGAAATTTAGTCCAAATACATCTCAAAACATCCCCAAATATCATCATATGACACTTATAAGTTTCATATTGTTTTACAACATTTTCAAAGCTCATTCTAGCACAAATCAAGTCCCAAATGTGTTTAACTCATTCTATGTGCCAAAACACTAAGAAGCAAATACAAACCCAAACTTTATAACATTTAAACTTTGTTGGTTACACGATCCTCCGCAATTTATGGCCTCGAGCCTTTTGGAAAGCTTTTTTTTTACTTTCGTGTTTAAACGACTAATACATTAAGATAAGAGAGTTTTGTAAGTACACTTGAATTTCGTAAATCACCCTATCCTTAAATAGTGTTGAGTTGTTTTTAAAACATAGATTCAAGTTTCATGCCAATTTCATACCATTATCACATTGGACACAACATTCAAGCATGATCGACTTTACCAATTCACATAACATTTTAGGGTGTTTTCACTTATTAAAACTTATTTACTCATGAAATGAGCTTTCACATAGGTCGCTCTTAATTCCAATTACAAATTACAATAATCTCCATTATTGATTCCATATGTTATGCACATTTCACAAGGGCTTACCATACTGGATTGAATTTTGTTTCTTGAGATATTCTTTCTTATTAAGCCAAACACCTTTAATTATAAAATTCTTCTTTGACATACTAAGTTTTAATATAATCACATCTATATTAACAAACTGTATCACGTACAACTAAATTATTGCACTACTTTATGTTTAGTTGGTTGAATATTACATCACGTTCTTTTACGAGAATGTAAGATTATGAATAGAGAGTGAGATTATATTGTTTAATTTATTTGGCTGGAATATAAGATTGAGGTTTTTGGTTGATATAATGCACTTAAAAGTACATTTTACTTTATTACTCTTATTATAGAATTTATTTTTTTAACAAGTTTAGCTCTTTTAATATTTTTTAATCTCAATTTTTATAAAATTATGACAAATTATTACAATTCTTACTTTTTATTATCATTTATATATTAATAAATAAATATACGATGTTAAAATAAATTTAAAAATCATACTTATAACAATTCATTAAAAGTGATTACAACACTAATTATAATTATATTATTATCATAATTAATATATTAATAAATAAATTATTCAATAATATATAATAAATGTAAATCTAATGTATGACATCTACTGGCTTACTATTAAGAAAAAAAATATTTTTATTTTTAATTAACCTTAAACTTTATTACAGAAAAAAACTTAAATTAATTAAAATAATAAAAATTAAAGATAAATTAGTCCAAAATTTAAAATTTAGCATGCAATTTAAAATAACATAAAGAATTAAATGTAATGAAATTACACTTTAATTACAGTATTTTAATATTATTTCGTAATATAATATTACAAGATAATTGAAATATTAATAATTCAAACATCATATTAAAATGTAATAATACAAATACTAACATTCGTAGGAATCAAATCCCCATAAAAAGTTTTAACATACAAAATTAATTTATTTAATATAAAAATAAAGTAGTCGGATTTAATTCAATTTTTTATTTTATAAATAACTTTGATAGTATACTTTTCCATGTTTATCCAAAATTTTATGGTTTTTCCTTTTGCCGAGAGAAAAAATTTAGGTTGAAAACAGATAATCCAAGGAACATTCTGGTGGTCACTTCATTTACACTTGTATTTAATGCCTTCTCGGTATCCAGAGCTGAAACAAAACCCAAAAAAACACTTGAGGCTTCCCATCTTAGCTAATCTTGAGAATGGATCCTCTCTCTCTACCTAAGCTTAAGCAGCACAATTCATTGTCCAACATCATCGCCATTTTCCTCTCAACAATGGTGATGCTCGCCAAAAACCTTCACTCAACTTCAACCCCTCTTCAACTTCTACTTGTATTACTCTCCCTCCAACGTTTGTTTATGTTCCAACAATGGAATTGGAACCCCATTTTCCACCTCCTCTTACTGTCTTGTTTCTTTCTTGTTTATGTGCTAAGAGTTGGAGCCTTGGCCTTCAAGCCCCCTTCAGTGTACCTTGTAGACTTCTCTTGTTTCAAACCACCAAGCACTTGCCAACTCCCTCTCTCTCGCTTCATACAACATGCTTCCTCCATTATATCTTTTGATAGTCAAAGTGTAGAATTCATGGCCAAAATAGTAGCTTCTTCGGGTTTAAGCGGACAAACTTATCTCCCTCCAGCCTTACTTAGCTCCCCTCCCAAAACCCATCAACGGGAATACATTAAAGAAGCCGAAATGATTCTGCTCCCACTAATGGATGATCTTTTAACCAAAGCCAAACTCTCTCCTCGAGATATTGATATACTTGTTGTTCACTGTAGTGCCTTTTGCCCCTCACCTTCTTTGTCTTCCATCATCGTCAACAAATACTCCATGAGAAGTGATGTGAAGAGCTTTAACCTTTCTGGTATGGGGTGCAGTGCAGGAGCTATTGGCATTGACTTGGCTCAAAATCTTCTCAAAACTAATAACAATTGCTACGCCATTGTTATCAGCACCGAAATCTTGTCTGCCGGTTGGTATTCAGGCCATGAGAGGTCTAAGTTGCTCATTAACTGCCTCTTCAGGATGGGCAGTGCAGCTTTGTTGCTCACCAACAGAAAAGAAGCAAGTAAAACATCTAAATACAGGCTCATACGGACACTGAGAACCCAAACAGCCTTTGATGACAAGGCTTATTTGACGGCTATCCGTGAAGAAGACGATGATGGAAAACTTGGGGTCACCATAAACAAAGGTTTACTGCCAGCAGCAGGAGAAATTCTGAGGTCGCACATGACGATTCTTGGTTTGAAAATCTTACCTTTAACGGAAAAGCTCAAGCACGTCGGCTCAGTAATTCGAAAGAAATTCAAAGATAAAAAAGGGGAAATATACATGCCAAGCTTTAAGACAGCGATACAGCATTTCTGTCTGCCAACCTCTGGAAGGGCACTAATAGGAGAGATAGCCAAAGGGTTAAAGCTTGATGGGAGAGATGTTGAAGCTTCTTTAATGACACTGCATAGGTTCGGGAACCAGTCGTCTTCTTCAATGTGGTACGAGTTGGCTTACATGGAGGCCAAGGAACGTATAAAGAAAGGTGACAAGGTGTTGATGCTTGGGATGGGTACTGGACCTAAGTGTTGCAGCTGTGTTTGGGAGTGTGTGAGACCAATAGCTGGGGACTCAAACAAGAACAACCCATGGCGTGATTGTATTCACCTCTACCCCGTTGAAGCCGTTTCTTCAATCTCTCAATTTCCAAGTTGATTTATTGACTCATCAAACAAGAAAAGAAAAAACCGTGTAAAATATGCTATATGATCCAAATAACAAGAATATGAATAACTGAATAGCTCTAAGGATATTAATATATATAAATGGAAGTCGTGATTTATGATTTATCCTTATTTTTGCTTGAATTGGGTTTGTCTCTAGGTAACAATTAATTCTTTTTCTTCTTTGGTTTTGTAATCATCGTTATCATCATCATCAATATATGCAGCAAATAGATGTCAGCTACAGAACAATAAAATAACACGAGAATAACAGGTGTACAATTAAAGAAAAGATGACAGCGATACGCAACAAATCCTCAAAACAGAACTATTAAATATCAAATTAAATGAAATGAAAAAGAAAACATATATCATTAGTTTTAGAGATATACAACAAGAAAAAAGAACCCAAATAATTATAAACAACCAAATAACCATGCTTAAATATGATTGAAACAGATTATTACTTACATGAATATGGTTAAAAAACAGAAATAATTCATTAAATAGCTCAGTGTACCTTGAAAAACTTGCTAAGTATTTTTTGGTTGAAACAATGGTCTAAAAATTGGCTAGGCAGTAGCTGGTATCTTGTAAACCAACTTTGCTTGAATGGAGGTTTCTTTTATTTTAATCAGAAAAACTGTGAAATTGTATTTTCTCACACCAAACTAAAACATTCCATGATCAGTGCACAATATTTAATTATTAAATTAAATTAATTCAATAATTAATTTAATTCATGTGACAACTAAATACAATAAATACAATATCAAATGTATTTGGATTCTGTTCGTTTCAACTATAAGGTGTGACTCTGTAGGCTCTTGTAACGTTAGTAGTAATACTAGAAAGTTTCTAACATTACAAGCAATGAGTGGCATCTAGCAATACATCATTGTCACCCAAGCTAAAAGAAGTTGTGATTCGACATAACCTTTCTGTGATTATCTTTTCATGTATTATATCATTTTATCCTTAATATCTAGATTGGACACGAGTCATGGAATAGCCATACACTTGTATAGTCTAATCTCATGTTTCTTGATTTTTTAAGCAGACTACAATAAACAAATAAGTGTGATTCTCATATCAACTTATTCGAGCATGGCCATGCATTTCTAGTTTCACTCCATCAAGAAGCTTAAGATATTGCTCTCATTATGTAAGAGGGATAAATCCTATCTTGATCAATCATATCCCACTACATGGATTGTGATATATCCAACATCAGTCTTTATAGTACAACTTGTCACGCTAGACGTTTTGACTGTATCAAAATATACGACTCAAGATGTTGGGACATTGATGATTTTAAGTCTAAGGATCATATACATAGTTATCACTATGAATAATATTGTGACTATTACATAATAGTCCAATAAACATACTCTAGCGGGTCAGTTCAATATGTTGTTCTCTGGCACATACTCATGTGTTGATTTTGGCATCCCTATATTCAATGGCAACTCTCTGTCATCAATCAACTACACATTAGTCTCAATGCATTATTGCTGTCCAAGCACACAATAATACTTGACTAAGAATAATCATATTTTCTTAGGACTTTATCCAGCATTCGTAGTGAGTTTAACCGCACTTGTCCGAGATGCGGTGAAGAGAAGGAAACTCTTATTCATGCGTTGAAAAATTGCCCAATGGCCCGTGCGGTGCTGCCGCATTCAGTGAAGTTCATGTCGGGGTGAGCACTCTATTGAACCAAATGGAATCAAATGAAAAAAAATTTGAGATAATCAAGTTGATGAATCCTATTTTATCATCCTAACTCGATTTAAAATTTTCTCTAATCGAGTTGAGTGGGACGGAATTCAAATCAAATCGAATCAAATATATTTGTTTGAGTTAAATTAAAAAAATGACTTTGAATCCTTGTAACCATTGTCACCCACTATAATCAAATTTGTTATTAACTTTCATCTCCTCATAATTTATTTATTAATCTTTTATATACGGGTTAGCTTCTTTGGTTGCTTAGTTGCTTCAATTATCTTTTGGTTTTTGTCACTATATATTTTGAAATTAAAAATATATTAAATATAAAATTTTTAATTTTTTTAATAAATGTTATCTTAAAGATAAAATGTGAAATTGGTACCAACATAAAATTTTAACACGAATATTTTATGGCATCATCAATAATTCAAATTTAACATAAATTTATAAAGATTTAATATGATTAAACAATTAAATAATATACATAGTACAAAATGTGAAATTTAATTTAATAATATAAATAGTAGATATCAATAAAATTATTATTATTTACGTTTAGGAATTTTTTTGGATGATTTTTTATTTGGGAGTAAAGGGGAAAATAAAAAGTTTGAGGGCTGGGAGAGTAAAATTTTGAGGGAAAAGTAAATGGGGGAATATTCAAAAAAAAATTACGGGGGGGAATGGGTTGGGGGTAGATGAGAGGTGAGATGGGATGGGAGTAAAAGTTTTGAGGGAAAATGGGAGGGAGTAAAAGTATAGGGGGAAAGTAAAAAGGTTTGAGGGTTTGGGGTAAAAATGTAAAATATTATAGTTTGGTATTCGTTGTATTCGAATTATTTGAGTTATTCGAATTTGAAAATTAAACTGGATTTGAACTCGAAATTCGAAAAATATTCAAGTTAACTTGAATAACTCAATTTGTTGAACTCGAAATTCAAAAAAAAATTGATTGTTTCAAGTCGAATCGAGTTTTACTCACCCCTACCTAGTATTAAAATCTCCAAACAAGTTTACAGTTTGAAACAATATCCAACGCAATAAACACTATATCACAAGATAATAATTTCAATCACAGCATTTAGGTACTAAATAAAGTTTCAGACCCATATTAACTTCTCTACAAAAGACTTAACTTGAAAATCATTTATAAAATTGATTTATTGTCATTAACCACACTTTCATAGTATTGAGATATTAACATACCATAACATATTCAAATTGATAATAATAATGATTCAACTAGAAGCAATATTAATTCAAAATTGTTATAAAATAAAGAGAGATGGAGAGAATAAAGAACAAAAAAAATATGAAAGCAATAGAGAATGTACTTTATTAATCAAATGGGTGATTACAACGATTCATCAGAGTCTCTATTAATAGGCATAAGAAGTATAAAAGAAGTAGAGGTCTAATTGTAATAACTATTAGAATTTAAAGTACATCAAAACTTTATCTTGATCATGATGGACATCCACTTAATAAGATATCCATAACACTCCCCTTGGATGTCTATTGGTAGAGAATGTGTCTCGTTAAAACCTTATTAGGAAAAACCCTGTTGGATAAAAACCTAATGAGGGAAAAAGAGTACACAATCTTCTATTACAAGTTACATCATTAAAAACTTTTACCAGGAAAACTCAATGGGACAAAACATTGATTAAAGGATAAGAGTACAACTTGTTTTAGACTCCCCCTAATAACAGCATTACATTACATCTTTGAATTGACGCATTCCAATCTTGTGTAGTAATCTTTCAAATGTTGAAATTGACAATGCCTTAGTAAAAAAATATGCTAAATTGTCATTAGAACAAATTTGTTGAACATTTATATCACGTCTTTTCTCAAGATCATGGGTGAAGAAAAATTTTGATGAAATATGTTTCGTTCTATTACCTTTGATATAACCACCCTTCAACTGAGCTATATATACTACATTATCTTCATATAAGATAGTTAGCATCTTTTCTTGTAAAGGCAAATTACGTATCTTTTAGATATCTTGGGTCAGTAACCTTAGCCAAACATACTCTCGACTTGTCCCATACATTACAATTATTTTTGCATGATTTGAAGAAGAAGCAGCTAATGTTTGCTTTGTCGAACACCATGATATTATAGTACCCCCACATGTAAATAAATATCTTGTTTGAGATCGACCTTTATGTGGATATGATAAGTATCTAGCATCAGCATAGCCAACTAATAGGAATTTTGAATCATTTGAATAAAATAACCCCATATCAATGGTCCCTCTGAAATATCTAAATACATGTTTAATTCCATTACAATGTCTACGTGTTAAAGAAGAACTAAATCTTGCTAAAAAGTTTACAGCAAAAGCTATATCAGGTCTTGTGTTGTTTGCAAGATATATCAATGCCCCTATGGCACTTAGATATGGTATTTCAAGACTAAGAAACTCTTCATCATTCTCACAAGAAAAAAATTGATCTTTATTTACCTCTAATGATTGTACAATTATCGGAGTACTTAATGGGTGTGCTTTCTCCATGTAAAATTTCTTTAATATCTTTTCCATGTAATTTGGTTAATGAACATGAATTTCATCTTTTAAATGCTCGATTTGTAAGCCAAGATAAAACTTTATTTTTCTAAGATCTTTCATCTCAAATTCTTTCTTTAAACAATTTATTATATTTTGAAGCTCTTCAGGAGCTCCATTAATATTCAGATAATCAACATAAATAACAATTATCACAAAATCTGATCCAAACCTTTTTATAAAAACACATGGTCAAATTGGATCATTTTTGTAACCTTTTTTTCATAAGTATTGACTAAGACGAATGTACCACATACGTCCAGATTGTTTTAATCCATATAAACTTTTCTTTAATCTAATCGAGCAATTTTCTCAAGAAACTCTACATCCTTCTGCAATTTTAAATCCTTCAGGGATTTTCATATAAATTTCATTATCAAGTGTTCTATATCAATAGGCTGTAACAACATCCATTAGATGCATGTCAAGTTTTTCACCTACTGCCAGACTAATAAGATATCTAAATGTGATTGCATCTACCATAGGAGAATATGTCTCTTTATAATCAATGTCGGTGTTTACAAAAATCATTGTGCTACAAGTCGAGCTTTATAACTTACAACTTCATCAATTTCATTTCGTTTTCACACAAATACCCATTTATATCCTACCGGCTTTACACCTTCAGGTGTTTGGACTACAGGTCCAAAAACTTCACGTTTAGAAAGTAAATTCAATTTTTTTTGAATTGCATGTTTCTATTTTGGCCAATATTTTCTATTTTTACATTCCTCAATAGATTTAGGCTCAGGATCCTTATTTTCTTTCATTATTTCAATAGCAATATTATAAGCAAAACTGTTGTCGACAACTATATTTTTTTTGGTTCCATCTTTTTCTCGTATTAACATAACTTATAGAGATCTTTTTATTTTCATCATTTTCATTTTCACTTTTAAGTACCTGAATTTCTTCTTGAGTTTTATAATTAGTTATGTCATAGGTCTCTTCAAGAATCCATGCCTCCACTATATAACCATCTTGAATGTTTGCTCCTTTACTCTTACAAGGATTTTTATCTTTGGAACTAACTGGTCTTCCACGCTTCAAGCATGGATAACTTTTTTTGCACTAACAATTTGCCCTTTTAGGATATCAATTCATATTGGAGCATTTTCAGTTGGTATGTGAGATTTAATTAATATGGTAGTTGATTTGTAAAATGAATCATCTGTTGAACTTCTAGTTTACGTTGCTTTGTACTTAGGATCTTAGACATTGATAATCCATTTCAAGTACTTTATTAATCCAACTTTTTATCCTCTTCCCTTGATGTTGGGAAAACTGACAACTCATGTTAAAATTAAATCTCGAATTGATAGCTCAAAAATATTATAAGGAGACTCATATAAATATACATTCGCAATCTCTTATTATGACCCATCTTTGTGCATCGTGGTGGAGCAGTTGGAACATATACCACACATCCAAAAATTGTAAGATGGGAAATATTTGGCTCTTGACCAAAAATCAATTGTAATAGGGAGTATTTATAATTTATTAGCTTGATGCATACATGTAAATCTCATTCTAAAATAGGAAGTTTTGCTCTCATAAGTAATGGTTTAGCTATTAGTTAGAGGCATTTGATAAACGATTCAGCTAAACCGTTTTGTGTGTGAACATAAGCTATAGGATGTTCAACTTTTATCTCAATTAACATAAAAAAATCATTGAAAGCTTGTGATATAAACTCACCAACATTAGCAAGATGAATTGTTTTAATTTCATAATATGAAATTAATCATTTAAACAAGCAATCTCGCAAACGACAGGTTGCGAGTTGATAATGCATGTGATTATTTTGTAGATGCATCTACCAAAATTATATAATATCAAAACCATCCACATGGTGGATGAATGGGCCCATATTCATTTCAGAAATGCAAGATATTAAATCTCAACTTTAGCTAGTGAGTTTCTAAGTATCAATTTTCATTGAGAACAAACAATAAATGAGAATTCTTTAAATTAAAGAATCTTTTAGTTCTTTAATGCCTGTCCATATAAATTCTCAATTAATTTTAGCATCATATATGATCTACGATGGTCTAATTGGTCACGCCAAATAGTAAATGTATTTGTATTAGTAAACTTCTAGTTTACTTTAACATGTTTTTCAATTGTACTAATAATGTAAATATAAATTTTGACAATTAATAATTTTATTGTCATTCATTTTATTTTGTATCCATATATAAATACTGAAAATGTCTAAATCAATGTGAAGTCTATAATACCACTAAATCAATAAACAAATATAATTTTCAAACAATTATTTGTAATATTCGCTTCAAAGAATATGTGAAAATCTTCAAATATAAGGCATTTGGTCTAGTAGTATGATTCTCGTTTAGAGTGCGAAAGGTCCCAAGTTTAATTCAAAATATAAATAACCCAATCCTCTTTTGATTCATATGAAATATAATCTTTTCCTCTTTCACAATCTCAATTTGAGATCCATTATGAATGTCTTTTAAAACTTGTAACACCCCAAACTTGGCTTAGATGTTATGGCCAAATCTAGCGATGTCACATAGAATGGGGTTTGAAATCAAGATTAACAAGTTAAAACCGTTCCAGTTAATTAGCTTTTATTTAGTTCAGAAAAAAGTGAACTAGCTGATTTGCCTTAAAACATGCCTTTTAAGCAGAAGCTTTTGAAACCAATTATTTTACGAAATCGAAAATCTTAGTTTTTAGAAAAACTACGTTTTGTTGAGTTGCAATTTAAAAATCCATAAAAACAGTATAAAATCACAAATTTAAACTAGACAGTCTAAAGTCCCAACATTACATTAATAAATACCTAAAAATAATATAAAGTCAAAAGCTGTAATAGAGCAGTTCAATAGTGGTGGTCACTGTGACAGTCCGATTTTGGCCCTAATCGGAACTGTGGTTTTGGGACCACGAATTTGAGTCAGAAAAATATTTATATATTATTTTATGTGTTTAATTTTTTGTGAATTGATATCCGTAAAATTTTCGACATTAATTCGACTGTTTTGTGCTTAATTTAGAAAAAAAAGGTTAAAAAGAAAACTTGATGGCTTAATGCATAAGGATTAAAGTAATAGTGGATTTTTAATATGAGGCGTTTATGTTGTAATTTGCCATTGATTATATGTGTTGGACGGTAAACACCTTAATGTATATGAATTTGGTGGTTAATAATAAAGGTTAATAAGGTAAATTATGAAATAACATATATTATAACATTACATAAAAGAAATAAGTAAATAAAATAAGGTATATATGCTCTGTAATTGCCGAAATAAGAATAGAAGAAAGAAAAGAATAGGAGTTGGGCATTTGGCACTTATAGATCCAATTTGAAGGTTTGTTTTAATTCGATTTTTGATAATTTTTACGTTTTTGCAATCGTTGCTCCGTTTAGTATCAGACCCATGTTCAAATTTTTGTTATTGATGTGTATTTCGAATGTTTTCATGGTTGAGAGCTTAGGGGAAATTGATAGTTTAAATAGATAAATGGAAGTTGTGTTTAAATTTTATGTTTTATCTTAGAAATTTTGATGAATTTGAATTATTAGGACTAGATTGTTAAAATATTAAATAAAGGGACTAATTTGCTAAGTTAATGAAATGTGAAGGATTGTATGTGAACTTGGAGCATTCGGCCAAGGTTTGACATAAGGAATTTTTCTTATTTAGTGTAATTTGAAATTGGATTAAATTGCCGAATGTGTAAATTAGTAGGGGTAAATCGGTAATTTTTTAATTATGTATATTTGGATTGAATTGAATAAAAATTTAGTTTGAATGGATCTCATTTGAAATTTGAAGCTCAAGAAGTAAAGAAATCGGATTCAAATCGGGGGAAAGCTAAATTAGCCGAGTAGTCGAATTTACCGTTCGTTGATATCTGAGGTAAGTCATTAAGCTATTTTATGTACTAAATTTTAATAATGATTTGATATAAGTGCTAAATTGAATTTTTAGAAGAATATTATATGTTTGTCGAATGTGAACTTTAATGGAGAATAATGTTTGCTATGTGTTACATGTGATTACCAAATGTGAATTGAATGAGTAATGATATGTATATATTGATAATGATTTAAAAACGTGAGATTATATTCTGTTTGAGTTGGATTATAATCAGGCTTTGTGCCTAGCAGGCTTAGTGCCGGTGAACAAAATCAAGCTTTATGCCTAGTAGGCTAAGTGCCAGTGAAACAAATATCAGACTTCGTGTCTAGCAGGCTTTGTGCCGGTGTTTAATTCAGGCTTAGTGCCTAGCAGGCTTAATGCCGGTGATTAAATTTTTCAAGCTATGTTTATAAGGATCCAAGTGAAATGGAAGAAGTGTTCAAGTGAAATTGTGCTAAGAAATTTTACATTATATTCGGCCAAATAGGTATGTATATGTGTACGGTTATTTAAATATTGAATAGATTACGTTATGAAGGTATGTATGAATATGATTTGGTATTCAATACTAAGTAGTTAATTTGGTGAACATAATATAGATCTGTAATGGGTTGCCAATGCTAAAAGTGTGCCTAACTAAGATGTGTTATAAGCTTGTGTGTATTGATTTAATGTATTCGGATTGTGATTTGTATGATTTCAAATTGAGTCAATGCTATACGAATGTTGGGATTTAGTATATAATTTGATTGAATATATGAGTTTAAGATAGTTTAATTTGAAATGGGTTGTAAGGTGTTAAAAGGGATGGGTTAAGCATTCGGTCTAGTAACATTTGAGTATGATATAGTTTTATAATTGTTATTTGATATTTGAAACAAGCTATTAAGATTTTGTGCATTTAGCTAATGACTTACTAAGTTTTGAAAACTTACTTTGATGTTGCCTTTTTATGTTTTATAGACTTTCGAAGCTAGCTACAAGCTCAGGGATCAACAGAAATCTCATCACACTATCTTTTGTTTCGGTAGTATTTACCTTAACTCAACCTATGGCATGTATAGGTTAGAGAAGGTTGAAATTTTGTATTTTGAATGATGTTTATATATAATATGCCATGCGAAAATGGCTTATTAACTAGTTATGTGAATTTATAATGTTATGTTATGTTAGTTTAGTATTGATATTGATACGTATTATATGAATTGGAATGTAGTCATTATGCTCTTGAATGATTCGATCATGGTAATGTCTATATGATATGAATGACATATTTTGTAGGTCTTTAAGATTATATTAGTAACTTGGTTGATGTTTATTTGAGGATGTTGTTAGATGTCATTGATGGTTATAAGTTAATGAATGAGTACATATATTTTATATAAATGTTAATATTGAACTTTTGATTAGGCTTATTAAATGTTAAACAAATGGTTATAAATGATGCTAGTATACAATGTAAATTATAGTATGTTTTTGTATGTTTTCTTGTGACAGTTTTAATTGTTTAGAAGATGGATTTAATTTTAAAAGTGAATTGATCATATGTTGGAGTATATTCGGCTAATGAAATGGTTTTTGACCAATGAATAGTAACATCTATTTGTATAATGCTTGGATGGTTTATGACTTATTTGGTCATTCATGCACATATATTAGTATTTAATTGATTGGATTTTGGTTGATGTTAGTTTTAGCATAAAACCATATTAGGATTGAGTACTTTATGAATTAAATTGCAAGATTGTCAAATAAAGAATTAGACAGAATGTGATACGGATATTTTCACATGTGAATTATATGATTGTATTTATGTATATCATAAGATATGAAATGAATTACAAAGGAATTTTAATGAAAATGTGTTTTATTATTTAAAGTACTCATTTATATGTATGTGAAATGTTCAAATGTTGAGCTTGGTTTTGTAATGCCTCGTGACTCATTCCAGCGACGGATACAGGTTAGGAGTGTTAAAGTCACCATCGAGCCCTCCGCTGCACCGATCCACCTAAGTCTGGGGATTACCTGTACATATTAAACGGAAAAAGGGGTGAGTTTTCGCAAACTCAGTGTGTAATCTTTATAGACAACATACATACAGATACAAATCAGGAAATAATCAATTGTAGTCTAGGGCCTGAGCCCATTACAGATTTAGTTTGGGCCTTAGCCCATTTGGATACAGTCTCATATATAATTTAGGGCCTTGGCCCATCTCAGATACAATATGCAATAGTAGAAAATCATAATCATACCACCAGCCTTTACACACCATCTCCGTCCATCCTTACACACCATGCTGTATCAAAATGCGGCACATAATCAGAAATTTGCAGCAGAGCGGCCAGATAACAGGCTTAATAGTCTTTCAGACACTTCCTCCAAAAAACAATAACCCACACCGATGCAATGCAACATACAAAAGATGTCATGCTATTATGCAGTTACAGTACATACATTCAGATATCATAATTCATGCTTGATACAGAAATTAGATAGAAAAATAACTCATATAGGGGTCTAAGTAGGGCTTATTGACCCTTCACTAAGTCCACATTCGACTTGGGCGACCCGTGCAACCTGAGACAACTTTTTAGACAAATGGGCTCACATGCCCATGTGGCCTGCTCGTGTGGGCCCACACTCCTGTGGCCCACTCGAGCCAAAATGGCCTTGGTCGCGTGATCTATTTTTAATGTAACCTATGCTAGCTAAATATTCATATATGTTTTCACTATTTACTTGTATGTTCCTTCAAAGCTGTCTACTTGAGTCATTGTCACTAAATTATTTATATCTTGAGCTACAAATTCCAAATTAAGATCCAATTGATGTATTTGAAACTAGACTCAAATACATTTCTATCATAAAATTTTTAGAATTTGTAGTTTATCAATTAAGTACAGTAAAATCTTCAAATTTATCATAATTCTGCTATTTGACAGCTTCAACCTTTTCTTACTTAAAATTATTTCTCTCTTAGTACAGAATTTGGATGATGTTTCTATTTGTTTCTCTTGAAAATAGACTACTAAGGATTTAAAAATATAAATTTAGGCTCGTAATTTTTTTTCTACAACTTTTGATGATTTTCCAAAGTCAAAATAGTGGAACCCAAAATCATCTTGACATTGTCTCACAAAATTTATTATACCTCATAATTTACAATTCCATTTCTTACACTGTTTCTTCCATGAAAAACTAGACTCAATAAAATTTAATTTCATATTTTATTCAACCTCTAACTCAATTTCTACTATTTTTGATGATTTTGCAAAGTTAGACTATTGCTGCTGTCCAAAACTATTTTAGTGCAAAATGTTGATTTCCAAGTTTCTAACACCATTATTTCCTTTTTCTACAATTTTTCACATCATTTTCTCTTATTTCTCTTATTTTTCGACAACAAGCAATTTTGGCTTTTCGCTGAATCCCATTTTTTGCGTTTTGGGGACACACATGTATCATTTTCGCTGCTTACGCAATCCCAAGATCACCAAAGACCTATAGTCGACAATCCCAACTTTAGAATCGGTTTTAAACTAAGATTAAACCGTATTCACGTACCAAAAGGTCTAACCTTGTCCGTTCATCACTTGCCTTCTAACTTCGCACAATTCCACCACTACTCAACCCAAGGGAGATAGTAATCGAAATGATTTGTTTCTATAAAAATAATCATTCCTCATTAACGAAGAGTTCAACAAAGTTAAGAATGAATTTAAAGCCAAAACTACTCGCCCAAACAACACAAGAAAAAGTATACCTTATACACTTACCAAACGATCACCACTTCGAGTCAAATCGATGAACGTTAATTTTAGCCTTGCAATCGACTCCTAAACAATCAACAAAACGCCCCTTAATCCTTATCCAGAGTGACATTCGAGTTTAATAAAATGGAAACTTACCTTACAACACAATTACACGATTGCACAAAGGGGAAAAGATGAAGAAAGATAATAAAAATGGAAGGGAAAGTCAAAGGAAATTCGGCAACAAGGATTTTATTTAGAAAAAAGAAAAAAATTAAAAATTGAGAGTGGGGGAGAAGAGGGAAAACATTAGAGAGCAAAGAAAGGAAAATGGGGATTTCGGTAGAAGGGAAAAATAACGTCAGAAAGGTCAAAAATAGTCTAAAATTTCAAAAAAAAAACTAAACAAAAAGATAATACCAAAAAATCTGGTAACTCATCTCCTTAATTCTCTCCCTAACCTCCCATAACAACTCCACTACTCAAAATTTCAATTTCACTAGGACTCCACCACACCATATGGCCAAGCAACAAAAATAATTCCCTTGCTCACGCAGGGATTTGAACTCCAGACCTCCTACACACCAACACGCACCTTAACCACCAGACCAGTAGGCCCATTCTGGTATATTCTTACCAACTTTTAACTATAAGCCTACTGACCAGAGATAGAGCTTTATTCATAAAAATACGAAAGTTTGTCCAAGTCAAGGCTTGAACTTGGGACCACTCAGACACACCTAGAACACTTAACCACTGAAGCAGACAAACAGTTGTGTCATAATTTTACAAAACAAAAAATATACATTTTTGAGGCATTACAACTCTACCCTCTAAAATAAAATTTAATCCTCTAAATTTTACCTGATCAGAATAGATAAGGATATTATTGATGCATCACATCCTCAGGCTCCCACATGGCCCCCTCAGTGCTATGATTACGCCCCAAAACCTTCACTAAGGGAATAGACTTTTTTTAAAGGACCTTTACATCACGCTCCAGAATCTGAACCGTCTCCTCCTCGAAGATCAAGTCTAGCCTAACCTCAATCTCCTCAACAGACACAACATGTGTGGGATCAGAGCGGTAGCACCTCAATATCGAAACGTGAAATATATCATGAATGCGGTCCAACTCCAGAGCTAACTCCAACTGATAAGAGACAGGTTCCACACATTTCAAAATGCATTAAGGTCTAATAAACTAAGGGCTTAGCTTGCCCTTGCGACCGAACCTTAGAACCTTTTCCCATGGCAAGACCTTGAGAAAAACTATCTCCCCCCACAGAAAACTGGATATCCTTCCTATTCAAATCCTCGTAGGACTTCTGCCTATCAAAAGCCACTTTTAGGTTATCTTGAATCAGTCTAACCTTATCTTTAGTCTCAGACACCAATTTTGGACCTAACACCCGTCGCTCACCCAACTTAGTCCAGCATAAAGGAGTGCGACACTTACGACCATACAGGGCCTCGCAAGGTGCCATCTGAATGCTAGACTTATAGCTGTTATTGTAGGTAAACTCCGCTAACAGCAAGTACTCCTCCCAACTACCTCGAAAATTAATAACACAGCTCCTCAACATGTCCTCCAATATCTGAATCACCTTCTCCGATTGACCATCTATCTGAGGTTGGAAAGCAGTACTGAAGTCTAATCTTGAACCCAGAGCCTCATGAAGCTTCTTCTAGAACCAAGACATGAAACGAGTATCCCTATCAGAAATGATCGAGACATGTACCCCATGCAGTCTCACTATTTTCGATATGTAGAGCTTAGCTAATTTCTAAACAAAAAAGTCTGTCCTTACTGGGATGAAGTGAGTAGACTTGGTCAATCGATCCATGATGACCTAGACAGAATCCTTCTTAGTTGGTGTTAGAGGCAACCCACTAACGAAGTCAATCTAACTGTATCTTAACTGGCTATAGCAAACCAGAAGGTAACTGATCCTCAGCCTTAACCTGCTGACAAGTCAACCAGCAAGTAATGAAGTCAGTAACCTCACGCTTCAACCCTGACCACCATTACAATTCCTGAATATCTCAGTACATCTTGTTCCCGTCGGAATGCATAGCATAGGGCCTACCATGCGCCTCTTTCAAAATTGACTACCTTAAATCCTCATCATTCGGTAAATCTGACTGCGGAAACAAAGTACCCTATCACTGTTTATCCCAAAATCAGTAGTGCCACCATTCTCAACCTAACGAACATGCAACTCGAGAGGCTTATCCCCCAACTGTTTACCTCAAATCTGTTCAATCCATGTCGGTTTGACCAGAAGTTCTGCCAATAGACTTCCATCGTTGAATAGGTTAAGTCGAGCGAACATCGCTCTTAGATAAGTGATAGGCCTATAGCTCAACACATCGGCCACCATATTGGCCTTGTCGGGATGGTACTCAATGGTACAATCATAATCCTTAAGCAAATCAACCCATCTACGCTACCTAAGATTTAACTCCTTCTAAGTGATGAGATACTTGAGGCCTTTGTGATCGGTGTAGATAATACACTTCTCACTATACAGATAGTTCCTCCAGATTTTCAAAGCGAATACAATGGCAACCAATTCAAAATCATGCGTAGGATAGTTCGCTTCATGAGTTTTAAGCTGACAAGATGCATATGCTACCACCTTACCATCATTTATCAATACACACCCCAAATCGACATGTAACATCCCGAAATAGGGCCTAATCGGAATAGTGGTTTCGTAACCACAAATTTGAGATAGAAATAATTATTTTATAAATATTTTGAAGTTTATATTATGATTGCATGATAGTGTGAAAATTTCGTGAAGAAATTCTACGCGTAAAGTGCTTAACTTGGAGTTAGGGACTAAATCGAATAAATTGCAAAACTTGCATTCTAGAAGTTTTTATTATGAAACTGCTTTGGAATATTAATTAGGAGGGTGTAAATAGTAATTTGACCAATTTCTTAGCTCATGGACAAAATAGGACATGGGTGGAATTTTTGAAAGTTTAGTAAGGAGGGGCATTTTGGTCATTTGGTTATTAACATGAATAAAAAGGGAAAAGATGACAAAAAAATCATCATCTTCTTCATTACCACGAAATTTCAAGGGTTCTCCATAGCTATGGTTTGTTTCAAGCTTCCAAGCTCCATAGTAAGTGATTCCAAGCCCCGTTTTTTATGATTTTTACGTTTTTGAGATCCCGGTAGCTCGATAAAGCTTATGTTAGCAATATTTTAAGTTAGGGTTCATATTTGGAAAAATACCCATAGGTGAAATTTGTGTATTTTGATGTTTTATGATAGAATATGAGGTTTTAAATTATGTTAGACAACTTGAGCTACTCGGTTTTAGGTAAAAACGAGTAAAAGGGCTTAATTGGTAAAAATACCTATTGTACATAAGTGTATGTTATAGTAGGAATTTGAAGATGATATTGGTAAATAAATGATCAGCATGTCTTAAAATACAAGAATTTGTGATAAGTTTTAATTTCCGAGCCTTGGGACAAAAGTGTAAATATGCAAAAGTTTAGGGGCAAAAATGTAATTTTGCCAAAATTTGAAAAAGGGCTGTTTTGATAAATGTGAGTATTAAATAAGCTAAATTTGCTATTATAGATCAAGAAGAACGAAATTCAAGAGTAGATCGGGGAAAAGAAAAAGTAAAGGACTAAATTGTAAAGTTTAGTCACAATTTGTATCGAGGTAAGTTTACGGTAAATAAATGCAATATTTCATTGTTTTACATTGATATTGTCAATTTCCAGCATTTATATATTTATTTTATGGAAATATTCAAAGTCGAATTTAAAGAGAAGTGACAGAGAAGAAGCATTAGAAAGCCCCGTTTGAGCCTTAGGAATGCTAGGATATTTGGGTTAACAGACAGACAGTAATGAGCCATGTAAGTCCATATTAAACATATGGCTTTGGAGACAGGACAGTATTGCGCCATGTAAGCCCATATCGTGTATATGGCCTTGGAGACAGGACAGTATTGAGCCATGTAAGTCCATATCGTATATATGGCTTTGGAGACAGGAATATTTCATGTAAGACCATGTCAAGGACATGGCATTGGCAGTATTTTATCAGACAGGAATAACCTGAGAATCCTTAGTATTCCGAGTGGTTCAACGGGTCATTGTACTAATTGGCCAAGCCAAAAATTCTAGAAAAAAATTAGTAAATAGCCATATGAGTCTAGTTTCAGGGAAAATTTACGGATCTTGATTTCGAGTTTCGTAACTCGAGATATGAATTTTTGAGCGACCATGATGCAGAAAATAGTTTATTCCGAAAATGAAAATAGATTTTGTAAAGTTGTTTAAATGATAAATTATGTTCGGTAACACCTCAGGCTCGACTCCGGCGATGGTCTCGGGCGTGGGGGTGCTACACGACATGTGAAGATTACTGTAAACCACAAAGTCCTCACTAGGCTCAAGCTGTATTAGAACAGGAGCTTAAGTCAGAACAGTCTTGAGCTTCTCAAAGATCTCTTATTGCGCATTAGTCCAGAAAAATGGAATTCCCTTACGTAGAAGCTTAGTCAACAGTGATGCAATCAAGGACAACCCTTCCACAAAACGTCGATAATAACCCGCTAACCCTAGAAAGCTATAGATTTTAGATACATTCCTCAACTGTTTCCACTCTAACACAGCCTCAATTTTACGAGGATTGACTCGGATCCCCTCAACAGAAAATACGTGTCGCAAAAAGGTCACTTCACATAGCCAGAGCTTACACTTACTGAACTTCACATACAATTGTTTCTCATAAAGAGTCCATAGTACCATTCTAGTATGCTCACTGTACTCATCTTCAGTCTTAGAATACACCAGAATATCGTTGATGAACACCACCACAAACTGATCCAGATAGGGCTAAAACACTCAGTTCATCAAGTCCATAAATGTCGTTGGTGCATTAGTCAATCCAAAAGGCATAACTAGGAACTCGTAATGTCCATATCGAGTCCTAAATGCTGTCTAATGCACATTAGCCTCCTTAACCCTCAACTGATGATAACCTGAATGTAGATCGATCTTGGAAAACACAGAAGCCCCTCTAAACTAGTCGAACAGATCATCAATTCTCAATAGTGGGTACTTATTCTTGATCGTCAACTTGTTCAACTACAGATAATCGATACACATCTGCCTGAATCCATCCTTTTTCTTTACAAATAGTACCGATGCTTCCCATAGAGACACACTCGAACGGATGAACCCACGATCTAACAGCTCCTGAATTTGAGCCTTAATCTCTCGTAAGCTCTTTCGGTGCCATTCGATAGGGGCGATAGACACTGTAGCTGTACTTGGCATAAGCTCAATCCTAAGTTCTACTTCTCAGCTCAGAGGCAAACCCGGTAGTTCCTCAGGAACGATATCCAAAAAATCCCTTATAGTTCTGATGTCCTTAACCGAAAAGTCCCTAGAATTTGAAACACTTATGTAGGCCAAGAATGCCTCGCATCCTTTTCGGACCAACTTTTTTGCCACTGACACCGAAATCACATTAGTCAGATAATCCCGATGTTTCCCAATCACAACTACCTTATTGTCCCCCTCGGTTCTCAAAACGACCCTTTTAGTCGTATAGTCCAGGCTCACCTGGTGTTTGACCAACGAGGCCATTCCAAGAATCAAGTCGAACTCCTCAAACGGGAGCTCCATCAAATCAGCTAGAAATACTGTCCCTTGAACCTCTAACGGGATGTCTCTATACAGTCTACTAAACTAGATGGATTGCCCCAAAAGACTCAATACAGTTACTTCACTATCAGTACTCTCAACTAGAGTCCCTAAAGTTTCAGACATAGTACTAGCTACGTATAAGTATGTAGAGCCTATGTCTATCAATGCAAGATAAAGTACATCATAAATTAAAAACATACCCGTAATGACATCTAGAGCATCTCAGTCCTCTCGGTGACAAGCAGCATAAATAAGAGAAAGCTACCTCACCTTAGTATGTCCAGCACCTCATCCCGATGCTCTCTGTCCATGGCCTATGTCATTACCACCCCTAACCTAACCACGACCCCTAGGTGGCTACTAAACTACCCTTGGTGGCTGTGTAGTACCAGAACCCACAGCTTTCACCTGATCGGCCTTCAGCGAACACTCTCAAACACGGTGCTCAGTAGACCCACATCTTAAACAAGCCCCAGTCGTCCTCTAACATTCACCCAAATGGCATCTTCCACAATGCCCACAAAGCGTGATCCCAATAGGTGCAACAGAGACCCGAACTCTAACTGGCCCATCAGATTTGGCCTTTTTCTTAGGCCTCATCATAGAACTCAAAGGCTTCAAATCCCTTTTATTCTTGCCTCTCTCCTTATTTTAGTGCACTGTAACACCCCGAATTTTAGGCCTAGAAGTATTAGGCCTTGAGTTTTGGATCGGTTAGAGGCGGCTTAAATAATTTAAATGTTGTTAAAAATTTTATAATTGCATTCTAGTTTAATATTTAAGTGATTTAGGAAGGGTTGGTAGTGTGGGAAAAGTCCTGGGCTCGATTTAGGGCTTTAGCAAAATTTTACATTTTTTCCTAAAGGACCCTAGCCATTAGGGGAAAGGCTTATTAATTAAGCCTGGTGAAATTCAACATAAGGGAATGCTTGGCCTAGTGGTAAGGGGGTGTTAGGAGCATGGGATACCTTGCTAGTGACAATTTGGCATTTAGATTTGGTGAGAATGCTTTCAGCATTTGGTGCTTTGAGAGCCGAATTTGTTTAGGTGTTTCTTTTCTTTGTCTCTTGAGTGGTAATTTTATTTTGACCGTGTATTTTTTGACTATTTGGGGTCACTTTTGTTCTCAACCTCGTCCTCATATTTCTTTTTGTTTCTTTTAGCCTAATTCTTTCTTCTTTCCATCTAAATCTTTCTTTCCTTTCAACGTTTTCATCACGAAATCGCGTTTCTTTCCTTTCAGGGTCCTTCATCGAATTGTTCTTAATTATTCTCTTTTCTTATTTTACTCTCGTAAATCTTATTCTTTTCAGACATTATTCCAAATAGGCAAACCTTACCATTTGTGTAGCCAAATCTTATTAAAACCGAAGTTATTCTCCTTCTTCTTTTCTTTGCTCCAATCTTCTTTAATTTTCATTTATTGGTAGACTAAATTTATCAAATAGCGGAATACTCATCATCAGAGTCTTCTTCGTTAATTCTCTTGCTTTGACTAAATATAGTGTTCGTTATTCTCTCTTATGTTAGGCTTTCGTTTCTTAAATCGGAAGATCTCTTGTGAATACTTGGGCAGCTTTAAGATTAGGGTCTAGGCCGATTGCATTCGTGGTAAGTACTTTAGTAATGTTTGTTTATTAAGGAATATGGTTCTAGTTATAATGGTTAACTGCTTTGCTTAAGGTTAAGTTTTTTGGAAACCGTTGGGCGAAGAGCAAAGGAGGATTTGGCGTTGGGTGGTTTAGTGCTGTGATCTAGAGGTGTTGCGACAACAGTGATATTTTAGGTGTGTATCAAACCCTTTTTCTATTGATTGGCCTAGAAGCCGAAGGTGTGTGTAACCACACGCTTCTGTAGCATAGATCGACAAAAGCCGAAAAACCAAAAGGCCGAAATGACGACAATTCGAGGGCTTATGGGCGTGTGAGCGCTTGTGGGCCGAATCGAGTCCACCATGGTGGGCAATAAACTGTTAAGGCCTTTATGCCCGTTTTTGTGCCTTTGGGCCGTTATGGGCCTCAATGGGCCTATGGGCCCATAAGGGTAAGTTGCTCGGTAAATTATCTTTGATATGTTTGTTGATTAAGTTTGCCATGCCGTATGTAAAACTAGACCAAACGGGCCACACGAGCATGTGGGCCCACTTGGGCCCAAAATGGGATTTGGGCCCATAAATGCCGTTTTGGCCAAATAGGTTATTTGTGTCACTCAAAGCGATGTTAGACCTTTTAGGATGTTTTATTAGGTACTAAGACTCCGTAACGTAGCTATTGAACCAAATACCCTTAAGGGGTAAAATTATCATTTTACCCCTGATTTGTAAAATTATTGTTTTACCCCTAATTTGTAAAATTATCGTTTTACCCCTGATTTGTAAAATTACCGTTTTACCCCTAATTTGTAAAATTACCGAATACCCATGTAGAGTAAAATGACCATTGCGCCCTAGGGTGTGAAATGACTGTTTTGCCCTGGTGGGTAAATGACCAACTTGAACTGTGCATTGGACTGAGTTTATGTGACTGTGTATCAACTAACTTGACTATGGTAGTGTGACTGGTAGGTTTTAATGTATATTTAAATGACTGATAATGAGCATGGCCATTCTGCAAGCATGTTTGATGACGGAACATAGCATACATGACATATTGCATGGGGTTGGGCTTGGTTTGGAGGAAGTTTATTTTGGTGGCTCTACCACATTTTCTATATTAGCAGCATTGCTACGTCATTGGTGTGTTGGGCTAGGTAGGTCAAGTTATTCCCCACATGGTGTGTTGGGTTGCTACGGGTGGTGTGATTGTAACACCCTAAATTTTAGGGTTTTGAATTTTTACTTAATTTGGCAATTGCATGGTTATGTGTGTTGAATGGATGTTTTGAGTGTGTCTAGGGAGCCTTTAGAAGGCCCAGGTTAAAGCCTAACTCCTGGAAAAATTTTAATTTTTTGGGCTTAGGGGAGTATGGATATTAGTTCTTAGGGCTTAAGAAATGTTGTTGGGATTTTGTGACACAAAAAGCCTTGTGTTAGAGTAGCATGTGGCGTCGATGGTAAGGGAAGGGAAGTGGCATCATTAGCAAGAGGATCCGGGGTTCAAATCTCCTTGCAAGCAAGAGGGCTATTATTTTGTTAGCTGGAATCGGCAAGTGGTGGTTTTGGATGTAAACTCTTCAGGTTGGTGGTGAGATAAGGATAACATGATCTTGTAGGTGTGGGTTAGTATCTAAATTGAAATTAGAGTAAATCATGGAGGAAATTGCGAAGGTTTTCAAGGGATTGGGAAGTGTTGACCGAATATAGGTAAGTTTGAGTGGGGAAAACCGGCTAGGGCCTTTGTTTTTGGCATTTTCAGCAAATAGAGAGCAGAATGCTGAACCTCCTTATTGCATTCAAGACTTTGTATTTTTGGGGACATGGTGGTATTGGTTTCTTTAGTGCCAATTTTGGCAAACATACTTTGGGGCATACCTATTCTTTCCATTTCTAAAAGTCGAATATCAAGATTCTTTTCCCACTTGATTCTTTCTCCAACCGATTGCTCCTCTTGTACCCTTCTCAATCTTCAGTCGACAATTACCCTTATTATCATGGCCGAATCTTACATTCCACCCTTGATCGAATTTCCCTTCTCTTCTTACTTCTTCTCCCCTCCTTTCTCTTCTCTCCTTGAGTCTAAAGCGGAACCTTGTTATCGTTTTTCTTAACTTTTCTTTCAATTTTCTCTAGTGACCGATAGTAATTCTCCCTTCTCCTAGTCGACATTTCTATTTTTTTATTTTGGTTGCCGAATCTTGCTTTCCAAGTCATCTGTAACAAATCCCTCTAGAAGCCCAACCCTGCCTTCCTTTTTTCCCTAGTAAACTGAGTTTTCCCCTGTCCTCAACTCTATCGATTGAAATTGCAAGTATTCAAGGTCGTGGCTATTGATTGACCGCTTCTAGAATCTAAAAAATCGATCACGCAGACTTTTGTGTAAGTATTTCTTGTCTTAGATTTCGACTTTTAATATTAGGGCTTACTCTTAGATAAAGTTTCGGTATAGGGGAGTAATACTCCTTTAACTCTTTTCCATGGGTTAGATCTATCAATAATTGTAGGGGCTTAGATCTGTTGGCATTTGATCAATACTGGGGGTACTCGTTAATCGCAAAAGGGTGTAGACAAGCGAAGAGGTGGTAGGTAACCGTTGAACAAATGCTTGAGTATGGTTTCTTTATGTATTGGTTAAGTTATTAATTATTGTTGTTATGACAATAGGTTGAGCGCGTGTCGAAAATGGGAATCGCACAAATAGGTGTGTAACGACACACCCTAATAGCATAGGTAAGTAAAAGCCGAATTACCGAAATGTCGACATTTCGAGGTCGTGCGGGCACGGGAACACTCGTGGGCCAATCCAAACCCACCAATCGTGGGTATTTGACTGTGAAGGTCAGTGTGCACGTTCTCGTATGCTCGGGCTGTTTTGGCCTCGATGGGCCAAAATGGGCCCATTGGGCCTATAGGCCCATATGGGTAAGTTATACGGTAAGTGATATATGGTTTGTTAGATGTTAAGATCTGTGATAGTATGCATAAGTTTGGACTGAGCAGGCCACACGAGCGCGTGGGCCCACCCGAGCCCATTAGGAGTTTTAGGACCCGTAACCCTGTTTGAACATCTGGACTTCTTGAGTCGCTTGAAGCAACGTTAGACCTACTAGAAGGCCGTATTAGGTGCTGAGACATCGAGACTTAGTAAAATGACCAAAATACCCCTGAAGGGTAAGTACCATTTACCCCTAGCTGCTAAAAGACTGTTATACCCCAGAAATAAGTTGTTTGATACGCGTAAGACTTTATCTGTATCTGTTAATCTGTGTGCATGTTATATGTGGTTCTATTAGTCTGCATAGGGGTTGGGTTTAAGATTCGAAGGAAGTTCTGTAAAGTGGCACTACCACGTATTCTATTTAGTGGCTTAGCCACATAATGTTCTGGTGGCTCCACCACGAAATCTGATTGTAGTAGTATGGCTGCGAACTGATGTATGGGCTGGGTGGGTTGAGTTTTCCCCACATGGTGTGATGGGCTGGACTGGGTTGGGGTATGCATCTGTTCTGTTCTGTATCTGTAATGGGCCCAAGCCCACTCTGTTTCTAAATACGGCCAAGGCCCGGATTGATCTGTATTTGAATAGGGCTTCGACCCAGTCTATTCTATATGCCTGATCTCTGTTATTGGTTGGGGAAGTTGCACACTGAGTTTCACAAACTCACCCTTTTATTTTTACATATGCAGGTAACCCCCAGCCATTGAGGATTTAGAGCTGCGAAGGACTCGGGATGGCCACATGACTTCTACTTCTACAATTTGTTTTTACTTTTATTTTTATCATTATTTTAGTTTTGGTATTACTTTTGTAATAAGGCCATTATGGGTGTTTTATTTTGTTACATTGATATTCTACTTCAAACCGGTAGATTAGGATAATCGGGATTTTCAAAATTCATATCAAACATTTTCAACTAAGTCTAGCGTAATATTTTCAGATGGTTTGATAACGGGATACAACAAATGGAAATTTGTTTATACATACTAATCTAACATAAAAATAGTTTTTAATCTAATTTCGCTCAAAACTTCCAACTTTCTAAACAAGGCTTTGAAAATAGAAGGAACTGGTTGTCAAAGTGTCTGATTTTGAATAATCGTTCATGTGAGACACCAGATCTAGTCATAACATCTGGGCCGAGTTTGGGGTGTTACATTTAGTGGTATTAGAGCCAGGTTACAACAACTCGGCTGTGGAATGGGTTTGAAAGTTTTCTTAAAAATTTTGGTGAAAGACCTAAATTGTTTCTGAAATTTGTTCTTCGAAAATTTCCTTGGAAATTATTTTAAATCAGGTTTCTTCCCAAAAATTGTTTCTCCAAAATCTAGGGTTTTGAAAGGGTTTCAATAAAGTTGGTTTAAAATTTCTGCTTTTGACAAAAACTTGAACTACTTTGAATATGGCTACTGAGAAGTGTGGCACACTGAGTCTCCAGTATCAAATCTATAAGTACTTTGATTTGTTTTACAGATAGATGATTAAACTATGATACTAAGACACTACTGTAGATAGTGCTAAGACTCTATTGAAACCCTGTAGTTAGGGTACACTGAGAAAGTAGGAAAAACTGGAAACTCTAGAAGACTGAAACTGTAGCTAGATTGTGATTCTGCAGAAACAAAGCTCTAAAGTTACTGTCTGTTTATAAAACATTCTTAATAATTACTGAAATTATGAACTAATGCATAAAATTCGTAAATCAGATAATACGTTATGAGTACAAGAGCTACACGTGGAAGAGGTCGGGGTAGAGGCCGAGGAAGTGCACTGGTTGGATCTTCATCCTTGAGACATATGCTGGCTGCGGAGGCACGAGCACTACCAGTAATTGAAACGGGGTCTCACGATTGGGCTGTAAGGGACGATGCTTTGTCCCAGGCAATACTCTGTATTCTGGAGAGAGTTACAGGAGCAAGTATTGGAACGGTGAATCATGGATCGATTTCTGAGTGACTCCAGGCTAATGGAGCGGAGATCTTCAGGGGCGTATTGGGCGTAGCCCCGAATGTGGCCGGGTACTGGTTAGAGGCCACGGAGTGGATAATGGACGATCTGGACTACTCGGTGGAGCAGAAGCTAAAGGGGGCAATATCTCTATTACGTGACGATGCCTATTAGTGGTGGCTCACTGTGAGAGATGGTACACCAGCTGAACGGTTGACTTGGGACTTATTTAAGACAGCCTTTAAAGGAGAGTACATCGAGGCGAGTTATGTGGATGCTCGAAGGAAGGAATTCTTGAATCTTACTCAGGGTACTAAGTCTGTAGTAGAGTACGAGGTGAAATTCTTAAGGTTAAGCTGATATGCCAGTGGGATAGTTGCTACTGAGTATGAACGCAGTGTACGATTTGAGGATGGCCTCAGGGATAAGCTGAAAGTACTGATTGCTCCACAGAGGGAGCATGATGTTGTCGCTCTGGTGGAGAAAGCTAAAATAGCTGAAGACGTGAACCGCTCAGAGCGCCAGAACTATGAAAAAGATAGGAACAGATTCAGGAGGGACTCAGGGCCCTCGGGTATTACAGGGAGGCCTGTTAAGAGGGCCAGAGTGGGTGAGCCGGTTCGAGCAGTTCTAGTTAGCACGGTTGGACTACAGGCTTGTACGGACTTTGGGAAAGTGCATCAAGGTGAATGTTGGAGGCGTTCGGGGGCATGCTTCCGATGTGGGTCCAAGGATCACCGAGTTAGAGATTGTACTTAATGGCCAGTATAGATGCAAGCTGCTAAACAGAGGATTACTCAGCCAATGAGAGGTGGTCAACAGCCACTGAGAGGCCATGGTCAGGCCAGGGGCGGTAATAGAAATGGACATGAATGTGGAGCACCGGCAAAGGAGCTGGAAATGCTAAGGCACGACAGCCAGCATTGGTTTACACTGCTCGTCGTCGAGAGGATGGTGATGCACCTGACGTCATAACTGGTACATTTTTAATTCATAGCACGGCATATACTGCTTTGATTAACATTGGATCTATACATTCGTATGTTGTGTGTGATGTGTCTGGGATGTTGGGTGTGTAATCTGAGAATACTGTGAGTGGGGTATCTGTAATTAATCCACTGAGTCACTTGGTTAGGGTAGACAAACTTTTTAGAGATGTGCCCTAAGAAGTACAAGGTAGAATTTTCTCTGCGGATTTAATGGAATTACCATTCAGAGAGTTTGATCTCATATTGGGTATGGATTGGCTTGTTAAGCATCGGACGAACTTAGATTGTGCTGGCAAGCGAATGGTATTAAAGTCTTTGGAAGATGAGGAGGTAACTGTGATAGGGGAGCGAAGAGACTACTTGTCTAATGTTATCTCGGCTTTAAGAGCTGAAAAGTTGGTTCGCAAGGGTTGCAAGGCATTTCTGGCATTTGTGAGTAAATCTGCTTCAGTGGGTTTGCCCGTGGGTGAAGTTAGAACTGTCAAGAAATTTTAGGATGTACTTTTAGATAAGCTTTCTGGGTTGCCTCCAAATTAGGAAGTTGAATTTGGAATCGACCTATTGCTTGGAATGGCCCCAGTGTCCATCGCCCCTTATAGGATGGCACCGAAAGAGCTTGTAGAGTTGAAGGCATAAATCCAAGAACTTTTGGCTCGAGGTTTTATCTGACCAAGTGTGTCTTCGTGGGGAGCACCGGTACTGTTCGTCAAGAAGAAAGATGGAACGATGCACATGTACATTGACTATCATCAGTTGAACAAACTGACTATCAAGAATAAGTACCTTCTGCCAAGAATCGACGATCTGTTTGATCAACTTAGAGGAGCTTCTATATTCTCCAAGATTGACCTTCGATCTGGATACCATCAACTAAGGGTTAAAGAGGTAGACATCTAAAATATAGCATTCAAGACTTGTTATGGTCATTACGAGTTCCTGGTAATGCCGTTTGGACTTACGAATGCACCAGTGGCCTTTACGGATCTTATGAACCGGGTATTCCAACCCTACCTAGATCAGTTTGTGGTTGTCTGTGTAGACGATATCTTGGTGTATTCGAAGACTGAGGAGGATCATGTTGAGCATCTCTGGATTGTTCTGCAAATTCTGAGGGAGAAGCAGCTGTATGAAAAATTTAGCAAGTGTGAATTTTGGCTATGAGAAGTGACATTCTTGGGTCACGTTGTTTCTACCGAAGGGATTAGGGTGGATCCTCAAAAAATTGAAGCTTTTTTAAAGTGGAAGCTGCTGAGGACTGTGTCAAAAATTCAAAGTTTTCTGGGTTTGGCAAGGTACTATAGAAGGTTTGTGTAACACCCAAAACCTGGCCCAGACGTTATGGCCATGTTCGATGTGCTACATCACCTAGACTATCCTACGCCGCCCTATTTACTAAGTCCGATGGTGAGTTTGAAAAGCAATGCTTGATTTTTGGAAATTCCCGTTTGAATAATTATTCAACTTAATCTCTATTCCATTTGTTAAGCGATTCATTTTAACCTTATTATCTTGCTTAGTCTTTTGTAATAACAGGTTGGTTAAGAAAACGTTTGTTTAATTTTCGAAAACGGTGTGTATTTGTGGCTGAAATAAAATAGTTGAAAGTCCCAAATAAAAACAGGTATAGTGGCCTTATTACAACCCATAACAAATAAAACCAATAGGAAAAAAATGTAATCAAATTAATAACCAATTAAAATGCGAGTTCAGTCCTCGTGGCCACTCTGAATCCCTCCCAGCATCCAAGTCACGCTCTAGGGCTCTCCTGCAAGGATGGAAAAGAAAAGGGTGAGTTTGGGGAAACTTAGTGTGTGCAGAACCCATCCAAAGCCCACATCGGCTCGAGCCCACTGGGCCTAAGCCCTAACCAGTCTTAGTCAAATACTGGGCCGAAGCCCTATCCAGATTATAGATACTGGGCCAAAGCCCTATAACAGATACTGGGCAAAAGCCCTATTCAGATAACAGTTTGGCCCATAGGCCCATAACAGTACAGTACAGTATAACAATATGAATGCAACCCAATTGGGGAGACTACTCAACCCACCAATCGCTACACACCACCTGTACCAGCCAACACACCATGTGGGGAATAACTCGACCCACCCAGCCCACATACCACAGTTGCAGCATGGCTGCTCAGATAAACAGTATACGAGGCAAAGCCCCTTTCAGAAACAGTACGAGGCATAGCCCCTTTCAGTAACATGGCAATGCCACTCACACTTCCTCCAATATAAACCCAACCCATGCATCAGACATACATACATCATGATATGCAGTAACAAAAACAGTCATGTCAAATACTACAGTTGATTCTAGCCCTGGGGTATAATGGTAATTTTCCACCTAGGGGTAATTCAGTAATTTCTCACCCTAAGGGTATTTCAGTAATTCTGTTCTCTTCTTACAATTTTTATTATTATTACAGCCTCTACTATTACAGTGGTTGTTACAGAAACTCATTTAATTCAGTTTATCAATTTTAGCCCTTAGGCCCTAAAACCCCTAATGGGCTCTACCATGCTATTTTAGCCCATTAGGCCCATTTAAGCCTTAATTTCCAATCCATTATCTTGTTTTAACAGTTTTTACGCCTGTAATCCATATTATTACCTTTAAACCTATTTTTACCCAAATGGGCCCAAATTGCCCATTGGGCCCATATTCGGCCCACCGAGGCCCAACTTACCGTAGCACCCAAAATTCGCGGCAAACTCTCCTACCAGTGCTGGTTCCAAATCCAACTTTTCCCTACCAACTTGAGAGCATTCGCACGCTCATAAGCCCTCGAAATGCCGGAACTTCGACATTTCGGCTTTTCGGCTTTTGCCGATTTGAACAATAAAGGTGTTCGAAGCACACACCTGTTTTGCAGTTCCACTGACGAGATTTCCTATGCGCCCATTCCTACAATCCATTATCTAAGTGATTAATCAATAGATCTACAAAAAACTACAACCAAAATCCCTTACCACATTCGGCCACACCCTTAATGGCCATGAAAACTTACCTCTGTCGATTTAGATGCACTAGATCTAGATCTGATGATACCGATGCCTTCCACTCCTTGCTTGATCACCTTCCTGGCTAACTAACACCCAAAAAGAACCAAAATACTACTTTAAATCACTAATAGACTAAATCGACAACCTCCCTAACTTTAGGGACTTTCGGCTTTTCCAAAGTATGAAATATCTTAAAGATCTGAGTTGATAACCACTTACCACTGCTTTTACCTTGACTCTAACTCAGATCTGAAGTAGATCTAACCCTTAAATGTTAGTAGAACCCTTATCTCTGAGATCTGCAAATTCGGCTATCTCCCTAAAACTATGGTGATTTCGGCTTTTCACCAAGAGAAGAAGATGACGATTTGGACTATGGGTTTGAGTGATGGTGTCGACAATGATGTGGCTCAAGTAATCGGCCACAACAGGTGAAAGGAACAGGGGTAATTCGGCTTAGAAGGATTCGGCAAAAGGAAGTAGCTTTTGGGATTCTGACACTTTGAACAATCGGCTATGGGTGTTTTTTAGAGGGATGGGAGAAAAAGAAAGAGTGGATCTGAGTAAGAAGGGTGTTTGGCTAGGGAAGAGATCAAAGAGGAAAAAGAAAAGTGAAGAAAATAATGGTAGAGGTAAAGAAGAAGAAATCGGCTAAAAGCTTTCTAGGGACGCAAGTTTCGGCTTTTCTGACAGTAAAAGAGAAGATTATACCTATGGTGGCTAGCCCTAATTCTTATGACAGAAAATAGAAAAAATGAAACCCTAATAATCTCTCTAAAGCAATCAGCCCAAGTGCCTAAAGCCCTTGCTAAAATTCACTTAAGTTAGTCACATGCCCAGCACATGCTTAAAAATTAAAAAGAACACTACGCTTACCTTGCAACTCGAACCCTTGTCCTTGAATACCCACTTAGGCGCCACTTTTTTAGGAGCTTAGTGGCGCCACCTTGCCACTCTACCAAGGCTCCTTTTGTGACATATTTTACACGTTTTTTCTTAAAGGCCCACTTAACCAAGTCCCCTTTCACTTGAAAATCCAACTTAATATTTTACCGGGTTTTAACTTAAGCTTGGGCCTTCTAAAGGCCCACTAACACATGTACATACATTTTCAACCTTCAGACCACCAAAATTTTAAAATTTCATTAAAATTCACAAAACCCAAAAAATCCCGAAAATCAGGGCGTTACAACTCTACCCCCTTAAAGAAATTTCGGCCTCAAAATTTACCTAATCCAAATAATTGAGGGTATTGTTGACGCATCGCTTCTTCTGGCTCCCACGTAGCTTCTTCTCTACCATGGTTGCGCCATAGCACCTTAACCAATGGAACAGACTTCCTCCTTAAGACTTTGACTTCACGATCTAAGATTTGCACAGGCTCTTCCTCAAAGGTCAAATCGGTATTTACTACAATCTCATCTACTAGTACAATATGCGAAGGGTCTAACCGACACCGTCTTAGCATGGACACGTGAAAAATATCATGTATGCGATCCAACTCTAGTGGCAACTCCAACTGATATGCTACTAGCCCAATCCGCTTGAGAATCCTATAAGGCCCAATAAACCGTGGACTTAATTTGCCCTTTTTGCCAAACCTCAAAATCTTCTTCCATGGTGAAACCTTTAGAAATACCATATCTCCAACAGCAAATTCAATTTCCTTGCACTTAAGGTCGGCATATGACTTCTGCCGATCAGACGCTTCTTTTAGTCGATCTCGAATCAGCTTAACCTTACTTTCAGTATCTGCCACTAACTCTGGTCCAAGCACTTTACGTTCTCCTAACTCTGTCCAATACGTAGGAGTACGACATCTCTGCCCATAAAGTGCCTCATATGGAGCCATCTGAATACTTGCTTGATAGCTGTTGTTGTATGCAAATTCTGCCAATGGCAAATAGTCTTCCAACTACCACAGAAGTCAATCACACATCTTCTCAACATGTCCTCCAACACTTGAATAACCCTCTCAGATTGACCATCTGTCTGAGGGTGAAATGCAGTACTAAAGTCCAATCGCGTCCCTAACGCCTCATGCAACTTCTTCCAGAATCGAGATGTAAATCTAGGGTCTCGATCAGAAATTATTGAAACTGGCACCCCATGCAAATGCATAATTTCTGCTACATACAATTTGGCCAACTTCTGTAGTGAGTAATCGATTCTGACCGGTACAAAATGAGTAGACTTCGTCAACCTATCCACGATTACCCATACAGAGTCTTTCTTCGAAGGGGTCAAAGGCAACCCACTCACAAAATCTATCGTTACTCTTTCCCATTTCCACTGCGGAATCTTTATTGGCTGCAACAATCCAGAAGGCAATTGGTGCTCAGCTTTAACTTGCTGACACGTCAAACATTTCCCAACGAACTCCGTCACCTCCCGCTTAAGTCCAGGCCACCAATAAACCTCTCGCAAATCTTTATACAACTTATTCCCTCCAGGGTGCATAGCACAAGGTCCACCATGAGCCTCACCCAAAATCAACTGCTTTAACTCAGAGTCCTTAGGAACGCAAATTATCCCATGGAAACAAAGAACCCCATCAGAATTCAGTCTAAAATCCTCACTCTCACCATTCTTGACTTGCTAAAATCGAGGAATCAATGAATCATCCTTCAACTGTAACTCTTTGATTCTCTCAATCCAAGTCGGTCTTACTTGCAACTCTGCTAGCAAGCTCCCATCATCATACAAACTCAAACAAGCAAACATGGCCTTTAACTCAGTAACGGTCCTTCGACTCAGTGCATCAGCCACTACATTAGCCTTGCCAGGGTGGTATTCAATCGAACAGTCATAGTCCTTAAGCAGCTCTATCCATCTCCGTTGCCTAAGATTCAACTCCTTTTGAGTTAACAGATATTTGAGACTTTTATGGTTAGTGTATATAATACACTTTTCCCCATAAAGGTAGTGTCTCCAGATTTTCAATGCGAATACCACCGCTACCAACTCCAAATCATGTGCAGGGTAATTCACCTCGTGAGGCTTAAGCTGTCGCGAAGCATAAGCAACCACCTTACCCTCTTGCATTAGCACACAACCTAATCCCACATGCGAAGCATCGCTATAAACCATAAAGCCCTTCCCAGATTCCGGCTGAATCAACACTGGTACCTCAGTCAACACCTTTTTCAGCTTGTCAAAAGCTTCTTGCTACCTCTCAGTCCAATTAAAGGCTACTCCCTTCCTTAACAATTTCGTTAATGGAGCCACGATGATAGAAAACCCCTCAACAAACCTTCTATAATAACCTGCAAACCCAGAAAACTACGAATTTCTGATACTGACCTTGGCGGCTTCTAGTCCAAGACTGTCTCAATCTTGCGAGGATCTATCCTAATCCTCTCAGCAGAAACAACATGCCCTAGAAAAGTCACTTCTCGAAGCTAGAATTCGCACTTGCTAAATTTCGCATACAATTGCTTGTCTCTTAGAATCTGCAGAATAATTCGAAGATGCTCATCATGCTTCTCTACTGTTTCCGAAGACACCAATATATCGTCAATAAAGACGACCACGAAATGATCCAAGTACGGCTGAAATACTCGGTTCATTAAATCCATAAAAGCTGCTGGTGCATTCGTCAATCTAAATGGCATAACCAAAAACTCGTAGTGACCATAGCGAGTTCTGAATGCTGTCTTATGCACATCCACCTCCTTTACCCTTAACTGATGATATCCAAATCGAAGGTCGATCTTGGAAAACACTGAAGCTCCTTTAAGCTGGTCAAACAGATCATTGATTCTCGGCAGAGGGTACTTGTTCTTTATCGTCAGTTTGTTCAACTGGCAATAATCGATGCTCATACGCATCGTTCCATCCTTCTTTTTCACGAACAGCACCGGTGCTCCCCACGGAGACACACTCGGTCTAATGAAGCCCCTATCTAACAACTCTTGAATCTGGGCTTTCAATTCCACTAGCTCATTTGGTGCCATTCTGTAAGGCGCAATGGACACTGGAGCTGTTCCAGGCAACAGATCGATCCCAAATTCCACTTCTCGGTTAGGAGGTAATCCAGGAAGCTCCTCAGGAAAAACATCTTGAAATTCATTAACCGTCCTCACTGTCTCCACTGTCACCCCTTCGGGTTCAGTTTGACTTACGAACGCCAAGTATGCTTCACAACCTTTGCGCATCAACCTTTCAACCCTTAAGGTAGAAACCACATTGGACAAATAGTCCCTACGTTCACCAATAACTATCACCTCCTCGCCTTCGGTTGTTCTCAATACCATTCTTTTGGCCGCGCAATCCAGCGTTGCCTTGTGCTTGGTTAACCAGTCCATGCCCAAAATCAAGTCGAATTCTCCAAAAGGTAGCTCCATTAAATCTCCAGTAAAGATCCAACCCTGAGTCTCTAAAGGCACTTCCCTTAATAGTTTGTCTACTTTAACAGAGTGACCTAAAGGACTAACTACTGTGACCCCACTCATAGTCTCCTCAGAATGCACACCCAACGACCCAGAAATTTCACAAGCAACATACGAATGCATCGAACCCACATCAATTAAAGCAGTATACGGTGTATGAGATATTAAGAACGTACCAGTTATAACATCAGGTGCATCACCCTCCTCGCGGCGGTGAGTAGCATACACTAAGGCTGGCTGACGAGCCTCAGCATTACCAGCACCTCTGCCAGGTGCTCCACGACCACGTCTATTACCATTGCCTCCTCTACCTTGACCACGGCCCTTTGGTGGTGGCAGTCCTCTTCGCGCAGGCTAAGCAATCCTCTGATCAACAGCTTGAGCTTGAGCTGGCTTCTGTGGGCAGTTCTTAACCTGATGATCCTTAGACCCACAATAAAAACAAGCTCCACTGCGTTTCCAGCATTCTCCTCGATGAACTCTACCACAGTCTCCATAAGCCTGTGGTCAACAACATTCACTGGCACAGGTCGCACTGGTTCTTCAACTCTAGCCCTCTTAAAATTCCAATTTGCAGCTCCTGATGTTCCAGAATCTCTCTTAAAACGGTTACGATCCCTATCGCGATTCTGTCTTTCAGCTTGCTTCACTTCCTCAGCTATCTTAGCCTTCTCCACCAGTGCAGCAAAGTCACGCTCCCTCTGCAGCGCTATCAAAACTCTCAATTCATCTCTGAGGCCATCCTCAAACCGAACACTACGCTCATATTCGGTGAAAACAATGCCGCTAGCATACCGGCTTAGTGGCAAAAATTCTGCCTCATACACAGCCACAGTCTTACTACCCTGGGTCAGGTTCAGAAATTCATTCCTTTGTGCGTCCACATAACTAGCCCCAACATATTTTGCCTTGAAAGACTGCTTGAACAATTCCCAGGTTACCCTCTCAGCTGGGGTAACCTCTCTCACAGTAATCCCCCATTGGTACGCCTCGTCCTTCAGCAACAATACCGTTCCTTTTAACTTCTGCTCCACTGAGATGTCCAAGTCATCCATAATTCGCTCTGTGGCTTCCAGCCAATACTCAGCCACATTCGGGGCCACTCTAGATATGCCCCTAAAAACTTCCGCTCTATTAGCCCGGAGTCGCTCAGAAATGGACCCCCTATTCATGGGCCCGACATTGGCTCCAGCCATCCTTTCCAGAACTCTCTGCATGGCCTGGGACAGAACGTCGTCCCCTACGGCCCGATCGTATGGCCCATTATCCTCAACCAGTGGTCGTGCCTCTCCAGCTGGCATATGCTCAGAAGACGACGATCCAGCTTGAGTATTAACTCGGCCTCGTCCACGGCCTCGTCCATGAGTAGCTCTTGTACTCATATCGATTATCTGATTTACGAATTTTATGACATCAGTTAATGTTTCAGTTGTTTATTACAGAATATCTTATGAACAGATAAAGTTTCAGAGTTGTGTTCGCGTGATCGTAGCCTAGCTACTGTCTCAGTTTCCTAGGGTTTAGTTTACCCTACAGTCTCAGTTTTATAGCCTTAATACTACCTCACCTATAGTATTATATCTAAGGCTTAGTACTATCTACAGTTTTATTTTCAGTACAGTACAGAATTTAAAGCAGGACATACTTACAACTTGGAGCCGGGGATTCAGTGTGCCACTTTTCGATTTATCACATCAAATAGTTTGAGGCCTCTTAAAAATCAGTGTTTCAAAACAACTTGTTTAAAAACTACAATTTAGGGACTCTAACTCACTAACTTTAGGGACTTTCAGCTTTTCCAAAGTATGAAATATCTTAAAGATCTGAGTTGATAACCACTTACCACTGCTTTTACCTTGACTCTAACTCAGATCTGAAGTAGATCTAACCCTTAAATGTTAGTAGAACCCTTATCTCTGAGATCTGCAAATTCGACTATCTCCCTAAAACTATGGTGATTTTGGCTTTTCACCAAGTGAAGAAGATGACGATTTGGACTATGGGTTTGAGTGATGGTGTCGACAATGATGTGGCTCAAGGGGATGTAGTAATCGACCACAACAGGTGAAAGGAACAGGGGTAATTCGGCTTAGAAGGATTCAGCAAAAGGAAGTAGCTTTTGGGATTCTGGCACTTTGAACAATCGACTATGGGTGTTTTTGAGAAGGATGGGAGTAAAAGAAAGAGTGGATCTGAGTAAGAAGGGTGTTCGGCTAGGGAAGAGATCAAAGAGGAAAAAGAAAAGATAAGAAAATAATGGTAAAGGTGAAGAAGAAGAAATCGGCTAGAAGCTTTCTAGGGAGGCAAGTTTTGGCTTTTCTAACAGTAAAAGAGAAGATTATACCTATGGTGGCTAGCCCTAATTCTTATGACAGAAAATAGAAAAAAATGAAACCCTAATAATCTCTCTAAAGCAATCGGCCCAAGTCCCTAAAGCCCTTGCTGAAATTCACTTAAGTTACTCACATGCCCGACACATGCTTAAAAATTAAAAAGAACCCTACGCTTACCTTGCAACTCGAACCCTTGTCCTTGAATACCCACTTAGGCGCCACTTTTTTAGGAGCTTAGTGGTGCTACCTTGCGACTCTACCAAGGCTCCCTTTGTGACATATTTTACACGGTTTTTCTTAAAGGCCCACTTAACCAAGCCCCCTTTCACTTGAAAATCCAACTTAATATTTTACCGAGTTTTAACTTAAGCTTGGGCCTTCTAAAGGCCCACTAACACATGTACATACATTTTCAACCTTCAGAACACCAAAATTTTAAAATTTCATTAAAATTCACAAAACCCGAAAAATCTCAAAAATCAAGGCGTTACAGTTTGTGGAAGGGTTTTCTATAATTGTGGCACCATTGAAGAAGCTTCTAAGGAAAGGAGTAACGTTTAACTAGACTGATAAACAACAGGAGAGTTTTGAAAGGTTGAAGAAAGTCTTGACTAAAGCACCTGTGTTAATTCAGCTGGTGTCTGGGAAGGATTTTACTATGTATAATGATGCGTCGCATGTTGGATTGGGGTGTGTGTTGATGCAAGGGGGTAAAGTGGTTGCTTATGCATCATGTCAACTTAAGCCTCATGAGGCAAATTACCCTACCCATGATTTGGAGTTAGTGGCGGTGGTATTTGCACTAAAAATCTGGAGGCATTACTTGTATGGAGAGAAGTGTATTATTTATACGGATCATAAGAGCCTCAAATACCTCCTCACTTAGAAGGAGTTGAACCTTACGCAACGAAGATGGATAGAGTTGCTTAAGGATTATGATTGCTCGATTGAGTACCACCCTAGAAAGGCTAATGTGGTAGCAGATGCTCTGAGCCGTAGGGCTATATCTGATCTGAGAATGATGTTCTCTCATCTCAGTCTATATGATGATGGTAGTTTGTTAGCTGAACTACAAGTAAGACAGACCTAGACAGAGCAGATTAGAGAGAAACAATTGTTGGATGAGTCATTGGTTTCGCGGTTTCAACAAGTGGAAAATGGTGAAACTTTTGATTTTGGAGTGAACAGTGAAGGGATTTTGTGCTTCCGTGGTAGAGTTTGTATTCCAAAGGACTCTAATCTAAAGCAGTCAATACTGCAGGAGGCACATGGTAGCCTTTGTGCCATGCATCTGGGTGGAAATAAGTTGTATCAGGATCTACGGGAGTTGTACTGGTGGCTTGGACTTAAGCATGAGGTAACAAAATTTGTGGGTAAGTGCCTGACATGCCAGTAAGTAAAAGCTGAGCATCAACTGCATTCTGGACTTCTGCAGCCAGTCAAGATTCCACTTTGGAAGTGGGAAAGGGTAACCATGGATTTTGTGAGTGGGCTACCCTTGACTCCTTCCAAGAAGGACTCGGTTTGGATGATTGTGGACAGGCTGACGAAATCTACTTATTTTATACTTGTCCAAACTGATTATTCTCTTTAGAAGTTGGCAAAGTTGTATGTAGTAAAGATAGTGTGACTTTATGGGGTGCCAATTTTGATTATTTTCGATAGGGACCCTAAGTTTATGTCTCAGTTCTGGTAGAAGTTGCATGAGGCATTGGGTACACGGTTGGATTTCAGCACTGGTTTTCACCCTCAGACTAATGGTCAGTCGGAAAGGGTAATCCAAGTTCTGGAAGATATGTTAAGAGGATGTATTATTGATTTTCGAGGTAGCTGGGAGGATTACTTACCATTAGCAGAATTTGCATATAACAATAGTTAGCAGGCAAGTATTCAGATGGCACTATATTAGGCGTATTATGGTCGTAGGTGTCATACGCCTACCTGTTGGACAGAATTAGGTGAACGTCAGGTTCTAGGGCCAGAGTTGGTGGCAGATACTGAGAATAAAGTTAAGATGATTAGGGATAGGTTAAAGGAAACATCTGATAGGCAAAAGTCTTATGCTAATTTGAAGCGTAAGGAGATCGAGTACTCTGTGGGGGATTTGGTGTTCTTGAAGGTCTCTCCCTGGAAGAAGATTTTAAGATTTGGTAAGAAAGGCAAGTTAAGTCCTCGATTTATTAGGCCTTATCGAGTTCTCAAACAGGTGGGTTCGGTAGCATATTAGCTAGAATTGCCTCCTGAATTGGACTGGATTCACGACGTGTTCCATGTCTCCATGTTGAGGCGGTACCGTTCTGATCCCTCACATGTCGTGCTAGTTGAGGAAATTGAAGTTAAACCCGACCTGACTTTTGAGGAGGAACTAGTTTCTGGAACGTGATGTCAAGGTGTTAAGAAAGAAATCTGTTCTGTTGGTTAAAGTGCTTTGGTGTAATCACGACAGAGAGGAAGCTACGTGGGAGCTTGAGGAGGCAATGCGTCAACAATACCCTCATCTATTCTAACAAGGTAAAATTTCGAGGCTGAAATTTCTTTAAAGGGGTGGAATTGTAACGCCCAAATTTTAGGGTTTTGAATTTTCTTAAGTTGGCAATTGCATGGTTATGTGTGTTGAATGGATGTTTTGGGTGCATCTAGGGGGCCTTTGGAAAGCCCAGGTTAAAGCCTAACTCCTGGAAAACTTAATTTTTTGGGCTTTGAGGAGTATGGATGTTAGTTCTTAGGGCTTAAGAAATGTTTTTGGGATTTTGTGACACAAAAAGCATTGTGTTGGAGTGGCATGTGGTGCCAATGGCAAGAGAAGGGAAGTGGCGTCATTAGTAAGGGGATCCGGGGTTTAAATCTCCTTGCAAGAAAGAGGGCTATTATTTTGTTAGCTGGAATCGGCAAGTGGTGTTCTTGGATGTAAACTCTTCAGGTTGGTGGTGAGATAAGGATAGCATAATCTTGTAGGTTTGGGTTAAATCTAAATTGAAATTAGAATAAATCATGGGGGAAATTGAGGAGGATTTTATGGGATTGGGAAGTGTTGGCCGAATGTAGGTAAGTTTGAGTGGGTAGAATTGACTACGGCCTTTGTTTTTGGCATTTTCGGCAAATAGAGAGCAAGTGCCGAGCCTCCTTCTTGTTGCTTTCAGAATTTTGCATTTTGGGGGATGTGGTGGTATTGGTTTCTTTAGTTCCAATTTTGGTTTGGGGCATACCTATTCTTTCTATTGCTAAAAGCCGAATATCAAAATTCTTTTCTCACTTGATTCTTTCTCTAACCAATTGCTCCTCTTGTACCTTTCTCATTCTTCATCGACAATTACCCTTATTGTCATGGCCGAATCTTGCATTCCACCCCTGATCGAATTTCTCTTCTCTTCTTACTTCTTCTCCCCTCCTTTCTCTTCTCTCCTTGAGTCTAAAGCAGAACCTTGTTATCGTTTTTCTTAACTTTTCTTTCAATTTTCTCTAGTGACTGATAGTAATTCTCCCTTCTCTTAGTCGGCACTTCTATTTCTTTGTTTCGGTTGCCGAATCTTGCTTTCCAAGTCATCTGTCGCAAATCCCTCTAGAAGTCAAACTCTGCCTTCCTTCTTTTCCCTGGTCAACTGAGTTTTCCCCTCTCCTCAACTCTATCGATCGAAACTGCAAGTATTCAAGGTCGTGGCTATTGATCGACCACTTCTAGAATCTACCAAATCGATCACGCGGACTTTTGTGAAAGTATTTCTTGTCGTAGATTTCAGCTTTTACTATTAAGGCTTACTCTTAGATAAAGTTTCGGTATAAGGGAGTAACACTCCTTTAACACTTTTCCTTTAACACTTTTCCATTGGTTAGATCTATCAATAATCGTAGGCACTTAGATCTGTCGGCATTCGATCAATACTGGGGGTACTCGCTAATTGCAGGAGGGTGTAGACAAGCGAATAGGTGGTAGGTAACCGTTGAACAAACCCTTGAGTATGGTTTCTCTATGTATTGGTTAAGTTATTAATTATTGTTGTTATGACAATAGGTTGAGTGCGTGTCGACAGTGGGAATTGCAAAAACAGGTGTGTAACGACACCCCTAATAGCATAGGTCGACAAAAGCTGAAAATCTGAAATGCCATCATTTCAAGGTCTTGCGGGCATGCGAACACTCATGGGCCGATCTGAACCCACAAATCGTGGGTATTTCACTGTGAAGGTTAGTGTGCGCGTTCTCGTACACTTGGGCTATTCTGAGCCTCGATGGGTCGAAATGGGCCCAATGGGCCTATGGGCCCATATGGGTAAGTTATATTGTGAGTGATATTTGGTTCATTAGATGTTAAGATCTGTGATAGTGTGCATAAGTTTGGACTGAGCTGGCCACACAAGCGTGTGGGCCCACTCAGCCCGATTAGGGGCTTTAAGGCACGTAAACCTTGTTTGAACATCTGGACTTCTTGAGTCGTTTAAAGTGATGTGAGACCTGCTCAAAGGTCGTATTAGGTGCTGAGACATCGATACTTAGAAAAATGACCAAAATACCCCTAAAGGGTAAAAGTACCATTTTACCCCTAGTTGTTAAAAGACTGTTATACCCCTAGAAATAAGTTGTTTGATACACGTATGACTTTACCTGTATCTTCTATATGCATGTTATATGTGGTTCTGTTAGTCTGCATGGGGGTTGGGTTTCAGATTCGGAGGAAGTTCTGTAAAGTGGCACTGCCACATATTCTGTTTAGTGGCTTAGCCACATAATTTGTTCTAGTGGCTCCGCCACGATATCTGATTGTAGCAGCATGGCTGTGAACTGGTGTGTGGGCTGGATGGGTTGAGTTATTCCCCACATGGTGTGATGGGCTGGTACGGGTAGTGTAATGGGCTGGACTGGGTTGGGGTATGTATCTGTTATGTTCTGTATCTGTAATGGGCCCAAGGCCTATTCTGTTTCTAAATAGGGCCAAGGCCCAGATTGATCTGTATTTGAATAGGGCTTTGGCCCAGTTTGTTCTATATGTCTGATCTCTATTATTGGTTGGGGAAGTTGCACACTGAGTTTCACAAACTCACCCTTTTATTTTTACATATGCAGGTTACCCCCAGCCATAGAGGATTTAGAGCTGCGAGGGACTCGAGATGGCCACATGACTTTTGCTTCTATAATTCATTTTTACGTTTATGTTTATAATTATTTCAATTCTGGTATTATTTTTGTAATAAGGCCATTATGGGTGTTTTATTTTGTTACACTAATATTCTGCTTCAAACCGGTAGATTAGGATACTTGGGATTTTCAAAATTCATATCGAACGTTTTCAACGAAGTCTAGCGTAAAATTTTCTGATGGTTTGATAATAGGATACAACAAATGGAAATTTTCTTATACATACTAATCTAACATAAAAATAGTTTTTAATCTTATTTCGCTCAAAACTTCCAACTTTCTAAACAAGTCTTTGGAAATAGAAGGAATTGGTTGTCAAAGTGTCTAATGTTGAATAATCGTCCGTGTGACACACCAGATCTGGTCATAACGTCTAGGCCGGGTTTGGGGTGTTATAGTGATGGCTGGACTGGGATGGGATTGCATTCACATTCTGTTTTGTTTCTGCTATGGGCTTGGCCCATACTGTTCTGTATAGGGCTAAAGCCCAGACTAGTCTGTTTTGTATAGGGCTTTGGCCCAGTTTGTTTTGCATATCTGTATTATGCTGTTACTGATTCTATTTTGGGCTAGGGCCCATCTAATTCTAATAATGTTTTTGATTCTGAAATGGGTTAAAGCCCATCCGGTATGTCTGTATAATGGGCTAAGGCCTAATTGATGATAGATATGTAGTAGGGCTGAGGCTCTGACTTTTAATTTGTTTGTATAACTAACTGTTCGTTTTGTATAGTAGGGGATTACACACTAAGTTCTCATAAACTCACCCCATTTAGTTAACTATGCAGGTAATTCCCAGCATTAGGAGGATCGGAGCTGCGAGGGATTTGGAGATGGCCACACACGTTTATACTTCCGTATTTGATTAGTTACATTTAATTATTTTTAACTTTGGTTGTAACAAGGCCTCTCTGGTATTTATTTTTAGCTTTGATATTTCATTTACTAGGTTTTATATTTGTTAAAGGTTGACCACGGTTTTTCCAAAAATGATACCTGTTTTTAAACCAACACCATGTTTTCACAAAACAACGTTCTTAAATGCTTTCGCAACTTCCTTAGTTTTTTTTTAAGATAACAGCAAACTAATACCGTTTTACAATAAAATTGTTTCTTTTTATAAAAACATGTTTTAAAAATAAACGAACAAAATTCAAGATTTTACACAAGTTTTGAACGACAACAAGAATTAAATCAGAAGGGCTTCCAACGAAATCGAAGTTTTCGTAAAGCACTTCAATGTGACATGCCAGACTCGGGCCTAACTTCTAGGCTGGGTTTAGGGTGTTACATGCTCAACGTGCTTCACCTCCTTGGCAATCTTCGTTTTCTCTACTAGTGCTGAAAATTCACGCTCCCTCTACGGAGCTATTAGAACTCTCAAACTGTCATTGAGTCCATCCTCGAAGTGGACACAACGCTCATATTCAGTCATCACCATGCCTGGCGCATAGTGCTCAATCTTAGAACTCGGCCTCATACTCGGCCACTGACGGTCCCCTTGCATGAGATTCAGAAACTTACATCTCCTAACGTCAATGTAGCTTGCCCCCACATATTTACCTTGGAAAGTAGACTTATAGAAATCTCATGTCAGTCGTTCGGGCTAATTGCCCTCCTTAATGGTCAACCACCATTGGTATGCTTCATCGTGAAGCAAGGAAATAACCCCTTTCAATTTCTGTTTAGGTGTAAAGTTCAAATCATCAATGATTCTTTTCATGGCCTCCATCCAATACTCGGCCACGTTAGGGGCGACTCTGGTGACACACTTGAATAGCTCAACCCCATTGGATCGAAGTCATTCTATAACCGACCCTCGGCCCCCAGATCCAATGTTAGGCCCAGCGACCCCTCTAATATCCTCAGCATAGCCTAGGACAAGGTGTTGTCCCCGGCTATGTGATCACGAGACCTAGTCTCTGTAGCAAATGAATCCAGCGTCTCGCACGTATCCAGATTTGACATGCTTCCTAATGACGAGGACTCAGCTCAAGCCCCTCTACGGCGTCTACCTTGGCCTCTATTACCCCATCAGCGGATACCACGTGCACTTATCATAGAATTCGTAGCTTATTTGTGTTAACAGTTTTATGAATCAGTTATAGTTCTGATACTTATTAGCAAATATTTTATGCAAAATAGTATCAGAAGTTTAGAGTTTGTTATCACGAATCACAGTCTTACTACAATTTTCAGTTTCGCTACTGTTTTCAATATACACTATCTACAGTGCTTTCAATACAGTATACTACCTATAGTAGTTTCAGAATATGCTAATCATATTTTCAAAAACTTATCAGAGTTTTCAAAGCACTTACAGGATCGATGCCGAAGACTCAGTGTATCACATGCTCAGTCAAAAATATTTCAAACCATTGAAAAATCATTTCTTTAAAACCAAGTTTTAAAACCCAAATTCACAATTGAGTTTTGCAACCTAGCTCTGATACCACTAAATGTAACACCCCAAACTTAGCTTAGACGTTATAGCCGAATCTAGTGATGTCACATGGAATGAGATTTGAAATTGAGATTGAAAAATTAAAACCATTCCAGTTAATTAGCTTTATTGAGTTTAGAAAAAAGTGAACTAGCTAATTTACCTTAAAACATACCTTTTAAACAGAAGTTTTTGAAACCAATTATTTTACGAAACTGAAAATTTTAGTTTTTAGAAAAACCGTATTTTGTTGAGTTGCAATTTAAAAATCCATTAAAACAGTATAAAATCCCAAATTTAAACCAGACATTCCAAAGTCCCAACATTACAATAACAAATACCCAAAAATAATATAAAATCAAAAGCTGTAATAGAGCAATTCAGTAGTGGTGGTCACTATCAATCCCTCCGCTACACCGATCCGCCTAAGTCTGGTGTTTACCTGTACCTATTAAACGAAAAAGAGGGTGAGTTTTCGCAAACTTAGTGTGTAATATCCACAAAAAACATAAATACAAATACACATCAGGAAAGTAGATAACCCACCCCGACGCAATGCAACATACAAAAGATGTCATGATATTATGCAATTACAGTACATACATTCAAATATCATAATTCATACTCGATACAAAAATTAGATAGACATGTCACTCTTATTGGGGTTTAAGTAGGGCTTACCGACCCTTTAGTAGGTCCACAGTTGACTTGGGCGACCCGTGCAATCTTAGACAACTTTTTAGAGAAATGGGCTCACACGTCCATGTGGCCTGCCCATGTGGGCCCACACGCCGTGTGGCCAACTCGGCCCAAATTGGCCTTGGCTACATGATCCATTTTTAATGTACCCCATGCTAGCTAAATATTCATATATGTTTTTAGTATTTACTTATATGTTCCTTCAAGGCTATCTATTTGAGTTATTGTCACTAAATTATTTATATCTTGAGCTACAGAATTTCAAATTAAGATCCACTTGATGTTTTTGAAGCTAGACTTAAATATCTTTCTACCATAATATTTTCAGAATTTATAGTTTATCAAATAAGTATAGTAAAATCTTCAAATTTATCCCAATTTTTTTGTTTGATAGCTTCAACCTTTCCTTACTAAAAATTATTTATCTCTTAGTACAGAATTTGGATAATATTTCCATTTGTTTCTTTTGAAAATAGACTAATTAAGGATTTAGACATATAAATTTAAGCCCCTAATTAGTTTTCTACAATTTTTGATGATTTTTCAAATTCAGAATAGGGGAACCCAAAATCATTTTGACCTTTTCTAACAAATTTATTATATCTCATAACTTAAAATTCAATTGTTTACACTTTTTCTATCATGAAAAACTAGACTCAATAAACTTTAATTTCATATTTTTTCAACCTCTAACTCAATTTCCACTATTTTTGATGATTTTTCAAAGTTAGACTACTGCTGCTCTCCAAAACTATTTTAGTGCAAAATGTTGATTTCCAAGTTTATAACACCCTTGTTTCCTTTCTCTACAATTTTTCGCATCATTTTCTCTTATTTCTCTTATTTCTCGACAGCAAGAAATTTTGGCTTTTTGTCGAATCCTATTTTTTGTGTTTCGAGTACACACTTGTATCGTGTTTGCTACTTACGCAATCCCAAGATCACCAAAAACCTATAATCAACAATCCCAACTTTAGAATCGGTCTTCAACTAACATTAAACTATATTCACGTACCAGAAGGTCTAAGCTTGTCCATTCATCACTTGCCTTCTAAATTTGCACAATTCCACCACTACTCAACACGAGGAAGATAGTAATCGAAACGATTTGCTACTGTAAAAATAATCATTCCTCATTAACGAAGAGTTCAAAAAGGTTAAGAATGAATTCAAAGCCAAAGCTACTCGCCCAAACAACACAAGAAAATGCATACCTTATATGCTTACCAAATGATCACCACTTCGAGTCAAATCAACGAATGTTAATTCCAGCCTTACAATCGACCCCTAAACAGTCAACAAAACACCCCTTGATCCCTTATCCAGATAACATTTGAGTTTAATAAAATGGAAACTTACCGTACAACATAATTGCACGCTTGCACAAAGGAGAAAAGATGAAGAAAGACAACGAAAATGAAAGGGGAATTCAAAAGAAATTCGGCAGCAAGGATTTTATTTAGAAAAAAGAAGAAAACCAAAAATTGAGAGTTGGGGAGTAGAGAGAAAACATTAGGGAGCAGAGGAAGGAAAAGGGGTATTTCGACAAAAGGAGAAAAATAACGTTAGAAAGGTGGAAAACAATTCAAAATTTAAAAAAAAAACTAAACAAAAAGATAATGCCTAAAAATCTAGTAACTCATCTCTTTAATTCTCTCCCTAACCTCCTACAACAACCCCACTACTCGAAATTTCAATTTGACTAGGACTCCACCATGCCATACGGCAAAGCAACAAAAATAATTCTTTTACTCGCACAGGGACTTAAACTCTAAACCTCCCACACACAAACACACACCTTAGTCACCAGACCAGCAGACCCATTTTGGTATATTTTTACCAACTTTTAACTATAAGCCTACTGACCAGAGATAGGGTTTTATTCATAAAAATATCAAAATTTGCCCAAGTCAAGGCTTGAACTTGAGACCTCACACACACACCCAGAACACTTAACCACTGAAGCAAATAGATAGTTGCGTCATATTTTTACAAAAACAAAAATATACATTTTTGGGGCATTACAAAACTAATGCATTAACCATCACAAACTTTGTGCTTTTTAGATATTGATATGTTAGCTCTTCTGGAACTTTTAACTAATTTTGTCCTATCAAATATTGGAATATATTTGTTTATCTGAGTACTAAATAAGATAAATATTTTCTATTTGTAATGATAAAATTCATTACTACATTCTCATATCATTCCTTAAAGAATATTAATAGAGATAGTATTTGGGCATACACCACATATGTGACCAATAATCTTTCATATCACATTGGAAACATAAGTTATCTTTACCCTTTGAAAAGTTATATTGAGAACTCTCATTGTTCTCTTATTTATTACTATGTTACCACTTTTTGATGTTTATGATTATATCTTTTATTTTCTTTATATTTACATTCACTTTGGGGAAGGCAACAAATCGAGTAGGATGGACTTATAAACATCCCAATAGATTCTTTATTTCATAATCACCCTCGCAAACAGGCGTGAGATTTCAAATCAAAATATATCTATTCATAGTGTCATGATTAGTCTCCAATTATAATACATATGATATAACAAATAAAACGTAGTAAAATATACCTAAAGATCTTTAACATCATCGTCATCACTTGATTATTACCACGAGCAGTATTACCAGTAATAAAACAACTTTGTTTTTGTAATAACATTTATAATCTAATAGTAAAAATCATTTAAATAATCAAAATTTTCATGTACGATGCTTGAAAATTATCTAATACACATTGTACCAAATATCAATACCACATATACGTTATAAAATCTTATCTTACTTTAATAAAATATTTATAAGTTCATTTTTGAAAGATATCATACAATTATTCAACATTAACAAGTGAATAAGACTCAATAAACCCTATCAAATTTCCTTTTAATCAACAATGGTAGGTTAATAACACTTTCTACCATAATTAAAAATTTAAGAATATTTTAATAACAAGAGTTTAATAATCAAAACATCTAAATATTATGTATAATATAACTTAATTAAAAAAATTCAAAAAGAATGATTTACCCAAAAAAATAATAGAGAAAAACATACCATATTAATAGCTAACATATCTAATCAACGATTATGTCTTGTACATAAAAGAATAAACCTAGAAAGACAAAAATCAAATACCATCAGAATGTGAAATTTATGCCAAATAAAAATAAATAGTAGTTATACCTTAATTGAAAAAGAAAATATGGTTGAAATATAAAATTTTCTTACCAAATCTATATTTTACCCATGCTTGTACAATAAATCAAAGATCGGGAATAAGAACCATAATCCATTCTGAGATTGAATTTTTGAACATCCTAAAGATAAAGTTTTATGTGAAAGTTTAAGGTGAAAAAGAACTTGATCTATGGGACGACTTTGAAAGATTTTGAAAAAAAAAATAGAGAATCATCGTGCTAATAACGTGTTATAAAATAAAGAGAGTTAGAGAAAAATATGAAAGCAATAGAAAATGTACTTTATTAATTAAAAAGACGATTATAATGGCTTCATCAGAGTCTCTATTTATAGGCATAAGAAGTATAAAAGAAGTAGAGATTTAATTTTAATAACTAGTAGAATTTAAAGTACATCAAAACTTTATCTTGATAATGATGGACATCCACTTAATAAGATATTCATAACAAAAATAAGTAAATTAATGAATTTTCCAAATATTTTACCACACAAAAATTCCTCAAAAGTTGTTAAAGAAGTTGAGTTCCACCTCAATCCACTAGCTTTCCTTTTCTTTTGCTAGTGTTAGTATTCCCTTCTTCAATTTCTTCATATATAACAAAAATATCATAAATTATTAAATATTAAATAGTTGTTAAAATGACTCAAAAACACCTGAACTTAAAATAAACATGATTTTGTGCATAAATGAGATGGAAACAATAACACTCGTACCTTAATCACATCATTTCTTCCTCCAACACACTTTTTCGCATTTGTATTTTGAACCATAGTTTTGTGGATGATGGAGATGAAGAGGGATAACGCTCAACATAGGTTTAATGGTGCTGATTTTACAAGAAATTGATAGAAAATGATGAAAATGATATCAATTTGGGAGAGAAATGGGTGGAGTAAAGAGAAAGACGAAGAAGAAGTGAGAACTTTATCCCACCTTTTTGGCCAACCACTAATAGAGGAAGAAGAAAGATATATTTCTTTTCTTTTGTTTCAATTTTCACAATATAAAATTCTAGTGTATTAGGTCAAGAAGTCTTGTTTATTTTAAGGCTCCCTTTGTTTCATTGAAAATGATTTTTGGAAAATAATTTCTGAAAAATGATTTACTTTTCTGGAAAAGCTAATATTTTCTAGTATTTGGATGAATTTGTGTAAAATATTTTCTATTGTTTGGTAGATTTCTTTAAAATTTTTCATAAAAGTTATTTTTAATAAAACAAACATACATTTGAGATTTTCTTATTTTGTCATTGTTTAATTGAATTTATTTTTATCTATAATTTTATATTTTACATTGTTTTTGCATATATTAAAAATATTATGTTAAATTTAGGTTCATTGCAATGTCATTTTTTAATTACATGACTATCAAGTGAGTATTTTTTATTTAAAAATTTGACATCAACAAATTTGAAAAAAAAAATTAATGATGTCAAAAATTGGACTTGATTTTCAAATTTGAAAAGTAAAGGGACTAAATTCTTGAAAATAAAAGTACAAAAATTAAATTGCAAATTTCTGAAGTGTACATAGACTTATGACATATTTTAACCTTGATACTACAAAACATTTATTATTAATATATGTATAATTGTAATGAAATTTATTATTAAAAATATTAATATTGAGTATTTCTCAATAATATGTGAATAATATTATTTAAAATTATTATTTTTAAAATTTATTATTAAAATAAAATTGAAATATTAAATAATTTATTAAAATAATAAATTATATTATATTAATAATTTATTATATGACTAAAAATAAATAATTAAATATGTATGTTTAATAATATTGAAAACTATAATATTTTAATGATTTTAAATATTTTAAAAATAAAAATAAAAATTATTATCAATATAATAATATTAAGCTTGATTTAAGTTAATCTTTATATAAAAATAAAATTATCTATAGAGGAACTCTATAACACCCTAAATCTAGCCTAAATGTTATGGCTGAATCTAGCGGTGTCACATTGTAGGGTGCTTTGAAAACTAAGTCGTCACGCGAAAACATTTCAATTCGGTACTTTTATTAATTTCAAAAATGCTTATCCGATTTAATTAGAACCTCATTAAAAATGCAGAAGCTTATGAAATCGTTGAGTTTAGGTGAAAATCGTTCGATTAGGAAAAACTGTTGTTTTGTTGAGTTTCACAGTTATAAAAAAAATAAAAAACAAATAAAAACCAAAATTAAAGAAACAGTCCAAAAGTCCCAAAAATTCATCAAAATACACAAATAAGAGATGAAAACCGTAAATGAAAATAAAACAGTTTGACAAACGTATGGTCACCGTTGAGTGCTCCGTTGCATCGAACCATCAAGTCTGGGGATTACCTGTACAGATTAAATGGAATGAGTGAGTTTGCATAAACTCAATGTGTAATCCCCACAGACAGACACAATCACACAATCAGAGCATCAGTATCAATCAATTATAGTCTAGGGCCTAAGCCCGTTATAGAATCAGATACAGATCTGGGCCTTAGCCCACTACAGTTTTTGTTACAGATGCATATTCAGGCATTAGCCCATGCCAGAAATAGTTACAGTCATACAATCAGTATAGCAATCAGATCCTGCCCCCAGCCTCTACACACCATCTCCGAACATCCCTACACACCATGTAGGGTTTAAAACACCCACCTATCCCTACTACCAGGCTGTATCAAAATGCGGCACATATCAGCAATATTGTAGCTGGGCTGCCAGATAATAGGCTTAAAAGCCTTTCAGTAAACTTCCTCTAATAATCAATCAACTCACCCCAATGCAGATGCAAATAAACATGCTCAGTGTAGTCATACAAATATACATGCTTATATGCCTATATACAGTTACACATACGGTTTAGTAAACATGCGTAAATCGAACATGTTCAATACATACATCACATATATTTAAATCACTCAGTTTAGGGTCTAATTAACGCTTACCAACCCTATAGTAGGTTCACAGTCGACTTCGGCGACTGTGTAACCCTAGGAAACATTTAAGTTAAATGGTTCCAAACGCCCATGTGGCTTGCCTATGTGGGCCCACACGGCCCAATTTGGCCTTGGCCGTGAGGATCACACGGCCTAGCCTAGAAACCTACACGATCGTGTGGACTGCCTGTGTAGACTCACACGCCCGTGTGGCCCACATGGCCCAATTAGGCTAGCCCGTGTCATGCACACAGCCACACTAGACCATCACACAGCCGTGTCTTATGGGCACGGCCTGGCCTTGTCAGCACATGGCCTTGTCATAGCACACGGCCTACCACACAGGCAACCACACGCCCATGTGGAGTCGACAGTTCAGTTTTTTAGCTTTTCGTCGAACCCTATTTTCTGCGTTTTAGGTACAGACCTGGTACTATCTCATTGTAAAAATGCTTCCGAGCCTCCCATAACCTAACATTAACCAATATATCACTCAATAAATCACTTAAATCGATACTTAATCTACTATAATTGGAGAGAACACCCCTTAAAGTCCAATGAAACCCTTACCTTTGAGCACATAGTAGCGATTCCGCAACGCAAGCGCACTGATTGGCCAAGCACAGTCCCTTAAACTTCACCTAAGCACAAAATGAGTCCCATTAACCAAAGATTCATTAACCAAAATAAGAGTTGTACTTTATCAAACTTACCAACAGCGCTCCAACATACGGAAAGTATCAATCTATGGGGACTTGATAAAAGACAAGGGAGCAAAAACAAAGATGATAGCAAAGAGGAGAAAGGAAATTCGGTAGTGAGAGAGATGGAAGGGAAAAAACGTCAGAATTCCCAAAAGAAAAGATTAAAAATCCTAAATTTTGAAAAAAAAGAAAACTAATGAAAGATTAGTAGGAAGTTACACAATCTGATCATAATTCCTAAATTCCTCCCACTAATCTAGTAATTGCCCATTTCTTAGCATTTTACAACCACCGAAACACTGGTAGAAATTTCGAGCAAAAATATGACCTGAACGGTCATGAAGAGGTTCGAACCCAGGACCTCCAACACATCAAAACACAACTTAACCACCAGACCAGCAGGCCCATTCTAATATGATTTTACAGTCAATTAAATAAAAGCCTAATGAACAAAAGTGAGGATTTTGCCAAAGGCAATGCTTAAACTTGGGACCTCTCACACACACCCAAAACACTTAACCATTGAAGTAGATAGATATTTGTGTCATATTTTAACAGAAATAGAAATAAAAAATTTGGGGCGTTACAACTTTCCCCCTAAAAAAATTTCGTCTTCGAAATTTACCTGATCAAAATAGGTGAGAATACTGCTGACGCATCAAGTCCTCAGGTTCCCACATGGCCTCCTCAGTGAAATAATTTTGCCACAAAACCTTTACCAGTGGAATGGACTTGTTACTCAGAACCTTAACATCATGATCCAGAATCTAAATCGGCTCCTCCTCAAAGGTCAAGTCTGGCCTAACCTCAATCTCCTCCACAAGGACAATATAAGTAGAATTAGAGCGGTAGCGCTTCAACATCGAGACATGGAACACATCACGAATACGGTCTAGCTCTGGATGTAACGCCCTGATTTCTGGGATTTTTCGGGATTTCTGTGATTTTTGGTGAATCTTGAATTTTTGTGGTTTGGTTGTATAATTCATGTTTTAAGTATGTTGGTGAGGCTTTAGAAGTCCCAAGGTTAATTTAAAACTCGGAAGATTTAATGAATTTTAGTTTTAAGGAAAAGGGGTTCAGGTAAATTGGCCTTTTAAGAAAAAGCAGGCAAAATGAATCACAAGAGAGCTCTTGGTAGTATTGCAAGGTGATGCCACTTAGTTGCTAAAAAGGTGGCATGTACATGTTGTACATGGGCGTGGGTTCGAGTCACAAAGGTAAGCAAATAGTTGTAATTATTTTTTTATGTGCAAAAAGGGTAAGTGTTGGACTTTAAGTGAAACTCCGAAGGAAGGAGTTTGAAGTGATCAGAAGAGTGGGATAAGGAGTGATAAGGGGAGGAAATTTAGGAGCTGATTAGGGAGTTAGATGTTGGCGGAATGTAGGACTCTTGAGGAGCAAGAGTTGGCCAGCCAAGGGGCTTTAGCTAGGCATATTCGGCTAGGGTCTTGACATTTGGAATTTCGGCAATAGGGAGGTTGGAACCGATTCCTCTTAGACTCTCTTCGGGTTTTAGTTTGATCTTTCTTCTACCTAGCTGAAGTGGGTTATAGTGCCTTAGGGTTTCTTTATTCTTTCTTTTCTTTTGCTAGAAGTTGAATTCCTTACCCCTTTTATTTTCTTCTTTTGTTTCTCTGTGCTGAATTCTCTTCTCCTCTCCTCTCTTTCTTTTCTTTCATCTTCTTCATTATTTTTTTCAAGGCCGAATCTACTATTCTCTCGCTTCTCTTCTTCTTTTCTTCATCTTGTTAGCCGAACCCTCTTATGGTCGAATCTTTTATTTCTTTCTTTCAAAGCCGGAACTCTTATACCCTATGGTGTTTAGAAGCCAAAACATAGACCACTTAACTTACTTCTTCTCGTGTTATGGTTGGAACTATGGTAGATCGGGGTTAGTTGATAGTTAGGAACTCGTTTTGACAAGGTTACGTGCTGGTAAGCTTTCGTAACTCTTTTCTATTATTAACGTATGCTTTAAGAAAAAGGTAAAACCCCTCTAACTATTACGGGTGGCTAGCATTTTATGGACTAAGGCTTGTTAGCCTTTTCTTTTGGTTTCGTGTCCGCTAGTGTGGACAAGAGGCAATCGTTCAAACAGCTTTAGAGGCTAGGAGCCATGGGGCAACCTAGAGCTAGTCATTAGTTTTGGCAAAGGTAAGGACCTTAGGGCCTAAGGTGATGTTGGCTGATTATGGTAAGGGTCTAAGGTGCTAGAATTGTCAATTATTCGACTAACTTGACAATGACCGATTGTACGCATTACGTGTAGGGGATCTCATTAGCGTTTCGTCACGAAATAGGTGTGTAAACGTACACCCTTCTGTAGTTTAAATCGGTAAAAGTTGAAATGCCGAAATGCCGAAATTCTGGCATTTCATGGGCTTGCAAGCGTGCGAACGCTTGTAGGTCGATTGGAGGCGATAGACTTGGTAATTGAAATCGGTAAGACTGTGCCAATTGCATTTCCGGGCACTTCGGTAATTTGGGCCTCAATAGGCTGAACCCAGGCCCAATGGGCTTATGGGCCCGTTTGGGTAAAATCGAGCAGTAGGTATATTCTGTTAAACTGTTTATGAAAACTACTAAGATCGGCTTGGAATTTGGACTGAGTAGGCTTAAATGGCTAAAATGAAACTTAAGGGCCCAATAGGGGGTTTTAGGGTCGAGTAACTCAAAATTGTTAAAATGGGATAGAAAGACTACTCGTATTAAACTGAACTATAATATGGGTAAAACCCTAAATAAAATTGGAATAATTACAGAAATACTCCCTAGGGGGAGAAATTACTATTTTACCCGTAGGTGCAAAATGACCAATATACCCCTAGGGCTGTTTTGACTGAAATGCATGTTTTACTGTTCCTATTTACTGTATGCCATAACATGATATTCTGTTGCATGGGTTGGGTGCATTGATGGAGGAAGTGATACTGTTTACTGAAAGGGGCTTTGCCTCGTTTACTAGACTGTTGGCACTGCCACATATATTATTATAGGCTCTGCCTCGTTTTACTATTTTGTTGGCTTGGCCACAATTACTGTTACTGGCAGCTAAGCTGCAACTGAGGTGTGTTAGATGGGTGGGTTGAGTTATTCCCCACATGGTGTGCTAGTTGGTATGGGTGGTGTGTATGGTTGGATTGGGTTGGTCTTGCATTCTTGCATAATTACTGAATTGTTACTATTTTAGGCTAAAGGCCCACACTACTATCTGAATAGGGCTTCGGCCCAGTACTTACTGAGACTGATTAGGGCTTAGGCCCAATGGGCTTGAGCTGATTTGGGCTTTGAATGGGTTTACCTTTCGCACTGAGTTTCCAACCTCACCTTTTTCCCTTCATCCTTACAGGTGGGCCCTAGACTGGTGGACTTGGAGCTGGTGGGATTCAGAGTGGCCATGTGGACTGCATATGAACCGCTTATTTTAAGTATTTTTACTATTTGAATTAATTTATTTTTATTTGGTTATGGGTTTGTAATAAGGCTGCTTTAATTGTTTTACTCAGTTTTTACGTTAAGTTGTTATTTATAATTTGTTTCAAACCAATTAGCTTAGGACACATTTTTATGAAAAATGCTTATTTTCAAAATATCGATATTAAAGCAAAGCTTCCACAACATAAATATTTTAATTAATAAATACTTTTAATAAACTAAATCTAATTTCGTTTTATATAAACAAGACCCTAAGCTAAAGTGTGGCAATGGTTGTGAGCATGTCTAGGATTAGATCTAGCGAAGAGCTTGGTACTTAAGTAGTCTAATTGACTCACCTCCTCTTTTCTGGAATCTTATCTGGTGCTAGCTTCCATTTACTTTGAGCTGTAACAAGAATGTTTCTTAAACGTTAAGAAGGTTGCAAATAATATCATAATTTTCGAAAACGCTTCGATGTGGCATGTCAGATCTGGCCATAACGTCTAGGCCGGGTTAGGGGTGTTATATTTAGTGGTATTAGAGCCAGGTTGCAACAACTCGGCTACTGATTGGGTCCAAAAAAGTTTCTTTTTTTGGGAAATTTTGAACCGAGCCAATAAGGGTACTTTTGAAATCGTTTTTGAAAAAAATGTATAGAAACCCTTTTTAATTCACTTCTTCAAAGAAAGCATGTTTTAAGTTTAAGTTTAAATTTTCTAAGTTTTTGAAATTGGGTTTCTGAAGAAGTGGCACACTAAATCCCCGGCACCAAGTTTGTAAGTGTTTCTTTTCTTATATTGTACTGTACTGAATTATTACTGTAAGATATAACTGAAACCATACTATGATACTATAGTTAGGGTAATACTAAAAACTGTAGAGACTGAGACAGTAGGGAAATAAAAACTCTAGAAAACTGAGACTGTAGTTAGAGAACGTTCTTTACGAAAACAAATTCTGAAACTGTACTTGTTCATAAAACACGTGTAATAAACACTGAAACATTAAAGCTGATATCATAAAATTTGTAACCAGATAAGTTGATATGAATACGAGGGCAACTCGTGGATGTGGACGTGGTCGTGGTCATGGTCGTGGACATGGCCAAGTTAGTACCCAAGTTGGATCGTTAGCATCAGGGCATATGCCTGCGGTAGAAGCACTAGCACCACCAGTAACTGAGACTGGGTCAGATAATCGGACTACGGGAGATAAAGCTTTGTCCCAAGCAATGTTAAGAGTACTGGAAGGGTTGCTGGGGCGAGTACTGAAACTGGGAATTAGGGATCTATTTTGAGAGACTTCGGGCTAACGGAGCAAAAATCTTTAGGGGTGTATCTGGTGTAGCCCTAAATGTGGCTGAGTACTGGTTGGAAGCCACAAAACGAATCATGGACGACTTGGACTGTTTAGTGGAGCAGAAGCTGAAAGGAGCAGTGTCTTTGCTGCGTGATGAGGCCTATCAGTGGTGGCTCACTGTGAGAGATGGTACCTCAACTGAAAAGATAACTTGGGATTTGTTCAAGACAACTTTCAAGGGAAAGTATATTGGGGCAAGTTACGTGAACACCTGGAGAAAAGAATTTCTGAATCTGACACAGGGTAATATGACGATAGCTGAGTATGAGGCAGAATTTTTAAGGTTAAGCCGGTATGCAGGAGGGATAGTCACCACGGAATATGAGCGTAGCATACGATTTGAAGATGGTCTCCAAGATGAACTCAGGTTGCTGATTGCTCCACAGAGAGAGCGTAATTTCGTGGCCTTAGTAGAAAAGGCTAAAATAGCTGAGAAGGTGAAACCCACTGAACGGAAGAATTGTCATAAGGACCGAAATTGATTTAGGAGGGATTCTGGACCCTTAGGTGCTGCGGGCAGGAACATAAAAAAGGCTAGAGTGGACGAGCCAGTTTGAGCATTTCTGATGAATGTAGTTAGACCGCAAGTTTGTAGAGATTATGGCAGAGCTCATCTGGGTGAGTGCTGGAAACGGATTGGGGCATGTTTTCAGTGTGGATCTTAGGATCATATAGTCAAGGATTGTCCTCAAAGGCCTTGCCAGGCTCAAGTTACTAAATAAAGGGTTGTTTAACCAGTGCGAGGTGAACCTCAACCACCGAGGGGTCGTGGACAAGGTAGAGGCAAAAATGGAAGTGGTTGTAGAAGTGGAGCACCTGGCAAGAGTGTTGGACATGCTGAGGCTCGTCAGCCAGTTTTGGTATATACTGCTCTTCGCCGAGAGGAAGGTGATCAGCTGATGTTATAACTGGTACATTTTTTTATTTCTGACATGCCATACACTACTTTGATAGATGTGGGTTCCACTCATTCTTATGTTGCATGTGAAATATCTGGGTCGTTGGGTGTGCTTTTTGAGGAAACTATGAGTGGGGTAGCTATGATTAGTTCACTGGTCACTCGGTTAGAGTAGACAAACTCTTTAAGGAGGTGCCTTTAGAGACTCAAGGTAGAATTTTCTGTGGGGATTTAATGGAGTTACCATTCGGAGAGTTTGATCTTATTCTGGGAATGGACTGGCTTACTAAGCATAAGGCGAATCCGGATTGTGCGGCTAAGAGGTTGGTATTAAAAACTACTGAGGATGAGGAGGTGATGGTTATTAGAGAGCGAAGGGACTACTTGTCTAATGTCATTTCAGCCCTAAGAGCAGAAAAGTTGATTCACAAAGGTTGCGTGGCATTTTTGGCATTTGTGAGCCAGACTGAGACTAAAATTTTGACTATAGAGAAGGTTAGAACTGTTAACGAATTTCAAGATGTTTTCTCTGAGGAGCTTCCTAGATTGCCTACCAATCGTGAAGTTGAGTTCGAAATTGATCTGTTCCCTAAAACGGCTTCAGTGTCCATCGCACCTTATAGGATGGCACCAAAAGAGTTGGTAGAACTGAAAGCACAAATCCAAGAGTTGTTGGATAGAGGTTTTATTAGACTGAGTGTATCTCTGTGGGGAGCGCCAGTGCTGTTCGTGAAGAAAAAGGATGGGACAATGCATTTGTGCATCGATTATCTCTAGTTGAACAAACTGACGATGAACAAATACCCTTTGTCGAGGATCGACGATCTTTTTGATCATCTTAGAGGAGCTTCAGTATTTTCTAAGATTGATCTCTAATCTGGGTATCATCAGCTAAGAGTCAAAGAAGTGGATGTTCATAAGACAGCATTCAGAACTCAATATAGTCCTTAGGAGTTTTTGGTTATGCCATTTGGACTGACGAATGCACCAGCAGCTTTCATGGATCTAATGAATCGAGTTTTCCAGCCTTACTTGGATCGATTCGTGGTTGTTTTTATCGATGATATACTGGTGTATTCAAAAACTGAGGAGAGGCATGATGAGCATCTTCGTATAGTTCTGCAAGTGTTGAGAGAGAAGCAACTCTATGCAAAGTTCAATAAGTGTGAGTTTTGGTTGCGGGAAGTGACTTTTCTGGGGCATGTTGTTTCTGCGAGGGGATTAGGGTAGATCCTTAGAAAATTGAGGCAGTTCTGGATTGGAAGCCGCCACGGTCAATATCAGAAATTCAAAGTTTTCTAGGTTTGGCAGGGTACTACAGAAGGTTTGTGGAAGGATTTTCTCTGATTGCGGCACCATTAACGAAGTTGTTGAGGAAAGGAGTAGCGTTTGTATGGACTGATAAGCAGCAAAAAGCTTTTGTCAAGCTGAAAAAGGTTTTGACTGAAGCACCAGTACTGATTCAACCGGAGTCTGGGAAGGATTTTACTGTTTATAGTGATGCGTCGTATATGGGCTTAGGTTGTGCACTGATGCAAGAAGGTAAGGTGGTAGCTTATGCTTTGAGACAGCTTAAGCCTCACGAAATGAATTATCCTATGCATGACTTGGAATTGGCAGTAGTTATCTTCGAACTAAAGATATGGAAACATCAATTGTATGGGGACAAGTGTACTATATACACAGACCATAAGAGTCTAAAGTATCTGTTGACTCAGAAAGAGTTTAACCTTAGGCAACGAAGATGGATAGAGTTGCTTAAGGATTAGGACTGTTCGATTGAGTATCACCCAGGCAAGGCAAATGTAGTGGCTGATGCCCTAAGCCGTAGAGCTGTAACTAAACTGAGAATAATCTTTGCTCGTCTGAGTCTTTATGACGATGGTAGTTTGTTGGCTGAATTGCAAGTAAAGCCAACCTGGGTAGAACAGATTAAAGAGAAACAGTTAGAGGATGAGCCGTTGGTTCCTCGGCTTTAGCAAGTTAGTACTGATGGGAATTTTGATTTTGGACTGAATACTGACGGAGTTTTGTGCTTCCGTGGGAGAGTTTGTGTTCCAAAGGATTCTGATTTAAGGCAGTTAATTCTAAAAGAAGCTCATGGTGGACCTTGTGCCATGCACCCTGGAAGAAATAAATTGTATCGAGACTTAAGAGAGTTGTGTTGGTGGTCTGGACTTAAACGAAAAGTGACTAAATTTGTGGGAAAATGTCTAACTTGTCAGCAAGTAAAGCCTGAACACCAACTGCCTTCTGGACTGTTGCAACCAATTAAGATTCCACTTTGGAAGTGGGAAAGGGTAACCATGGACTTTGTGAGTGGGCTACCCTTGACACCTTCAAAGAAGGACTCAGTATGGGTGATTGTGGATCGGTTAACAAAATCTGCTCACTTCATACCTGTTCGAACTGACTATTCATTTCAGAAGTTGGCTAAGTTGTATGTGGCAGAGATAGTTCGAATTCATGGCGTGCCAGTTTCGATTATTTTTTATCGGGGTCCTAGGTTTACATCTCGATTCTGGCAGAAGTTGCATGATGCTTTGGGGACGCGATTGGATTTTAGCACTGCTTTTCACCCCTGGACAGATGGACAGTCGAAAAGGGTTATTCAGGTTCTGGAGGATATGCTAAGGGGATGTGTTATCGACTTTCAAGGTAGTTGGGAGGACTACTTTCCATTGGCAGAATTTGCTTATAATAACAGTTATCAAGCAAGTATCAAAATGGCTCCATATGAGGCACTTTATGGGCGAAGGTGTCGTTCAGCTACTTGTTGGACAGAGTTGGGAGAACGACAAGTTCTTGGACCAGAGTTAGTGGCAGATACTGAGGTTAAAGTTAAGTTGATTAGAGAGCGGTTAAAGGAAGCTTCTGATAGGCAAAAGTCTTACGCGGATTTAAAGCGTAAAAAGATTAAGTACTTAGTAGGAGATATGGTCTTCTTAAAGGTTTCTCCTTGGAAGAAGATTTTAAGGTTTGGTAAGAAGGGCAAGTTGAGTCCGCGATTCATCGGGCCTTATCAGGTTCTTAAGCGAGTGGGTTCGGTGGCTTATCAGTTGGAATTACCTCCGGAGTTAGATAGGATTCATGATAAGTTGCATGATGCTTTGGAGACGCGATTAGATTTTAGCACTGCTTTTCACCCCTGGATAGATGGACAGTCGGAAAGGGTTATTCAGGTTCTGGAGGATATGCTAAGCGGATGTGTTATCAACTTTTGAGGTAGTTGGGAGGACTACTTGCCATTGGCAGAATTTGCTTATAATAACAGTTATCAAGCAAGTATCAAAATGGCTCCATATGAGGCACTTTATGGGCGAAGCTGTCATTCAGCTACTTGTTGGAAGAGTTGGGAGAAGGACAAGTTCTTGGACCAGAGTTAGTGGCAGATATTGAGGTTAAAGTTAAGTTGATTAGAGAGCGGTTAAAGGAAGCTTCTGATAGGCAAAAGTCTTACGCGGATTTAAAGCGTAAAAAGATTAAGTACTCAGTGGGGGATATGGTCTTCTTGAAGGTTTCTCCTTGGAAGAAGATTTTAAGGTTTGGAAAGAAGGGCAAGTTGAGTCCGCGATTCATCGGGCCTTATTGGGTTCTTAAGCGAGTGGGTCCGGTGGCTTATCAGTTGGAATTACCTCTGGAGTTAGACAGGATTCATGATGTCTTTCACGTCTCCATGTTAAGGCTATCATTCTGACCCTACTCATATCGTACCGGTTGCAGAGATTGAAGTACTGAATGATTTGACTTTTGAAGAGGAGCCTGTGCAAATACTTGATCGGGAAGTCAAGGTGTTGAGAAGGAAGACAGTTCCTTTGGTAAAGGTTCTGTGGCGTAATCATGGTAGAGAGGAAGCTACTTGGGAGCCAGAAGAGGTGATGCACCAGTAGTACACTCATCTGTTTGGATCAGGTAAATTTCGAGGACAAATTTCTTTAAGGAGGGTAGAGTTGTAACGCCCTGATTTTTGGGATCTTTCGGGATTTCTGTGATTTTTGGTGAATCTTGAATTTTTGTGGCTTGGTTGTATAATTCATGTTTTAAGTATGTTGGTGAGCCTTTAGAAGGCCCAAGGTTAATTTAAAACCCGAAAGATTTAATGAATTTTAGTTTTAAGGAAAAGGGATTTAGGTGAATTGGCCTTTTAAGAAAAAGTAGGCAAAATGAATCACAAGAGAGCTCTTGGTAGTATGGCAAGGCGATGCCACTTAGTTGCTAAAAAGGTGGCGTATAGATGTTGTGCAAGGGCGTGGGTTCGAGTCACAAAGGTAAGCAAATAGTTGTAATTATTTTTTTTTATGTGCAAAAAGGGTAAGTTTTGGAGTTTAAGTGAAACTCTAAAGAAAGAAGTTTGAAGTGCTCAGGGGAGTGGGATAAGGAGTGATAAGGGGAGGAAATTTAGGGGCTGATTAGGGAGTTAGGTGTTGGCCGAATGTAGGACTCTTGAGGAGCAAGAGTTGGCCGGCCAAGGGGCTTTAGCTAGGCATATTCGGCTAGGGGTCTTGACATTTGGAATTTCAGCAATAGGGAGGTTGGAACTGATTCCTCTTAGACTCTCTTCGGGTTTTAGTTTGATCTTTCTTCTACCTAGCCGAAATGGGGTATAGTGCCTTAGGGTCTATTTATTCTTTCTTTTCTTTTGCTAGAAGCCAAATTCCTTACCCCATTCGTTTTCTTTTTTTGTTTCTCTATGCCAAATTCTCTTCTCCTCTCCTCTCTTTCTTTTCTTTCATCTTCTTCATTGTTTTCTTCAAGCCCGAATCTACTATTCTATCGCTTCTCTTCTTCTTTTCTTCATCTTGTTAGCCGAACCCTCTTGTGGCTGAATCTCTTATTTCTTTCTTTCAAAGCCAGAACTCTCATACCCTGTGGTGTTCAGAAGCTGAAACATAGACCACTTAACTTACTTCTTCTCGTGTTGTGGTTGGAACTATGGTAGATCGGGGTTAGTTGATAGTTAGGAACTCGTTTTGACAAGGTTAAGTGTTTGTAAGCTTTCGTAACTCTTTTCTATTATTAATGTATGCTTTAAGAAAAAGCCAAAACCCCTCTAACTATTAGGGGTGGCTAGCGTTTTATGGACTAAGGCTTGTTAGCCTTTTCTTTTGGTTTTGTATGTGCTAGTATGGACAAGGGGCAATCATTCAAGCAACTTTGGAGGCTAGGAGCCGTAGGGCAACCTAGGGCTAGTAATTAGTTTCGGCAAAGGTAAGGACTTTAGGGCCTAAGGTGATGTTGGCCGATTATGGTAAGGGTCTAAGGTGCTAGAATTGTCGATTATTAGACTAACTTGACAATGACCTATTGTAGGCAATACGTGTGGGGGATCTCATCAGTGTTTCATCACGAAACAGGTGTGTAAACTTACACCCTTCAGTAGTTTAAATCGGCAAAAGTTGAAAAGCTGAAATGCCGAAATTTTGGTGTTTCGTGGGCTTGCGAGCGTGCAAACTCTTGTAGGTCAATTGGAGGCGATAGACTTGGTAATCGAAATCGGTAAGACTGTGCAAGTTGTAACAGCCCATTTTAGACCCTAGTTGGAACGAGTGGTATCAGGACCACTTAACCGAGTCAAAATATTAACTTTATTGCTTTAATATGTTTTACATCATGATAGATACATTGTGTGAAAGTTTCGTATAGAGATTTTACCGTTTAAATAGCTAATTCGATAAAAAGGACTAAATCGTGTAAAGCGAAAAATAGGTGTTCAATGTGTTAAAAGGGTTAAATAGCTTTGGCTTTTTAAATGGAAGGCCTTAAGTTGTTAATTTACCTGTAATTATGTTAGTGGACATTCATGTCCATATTTTATATGATTATTAAATAGTTTAATTAGCCCTAATTGGAATGAGTGGTATCGGGATGATGAAACCGAGTCAGTAAAAATTTTAAATATTATTTTCTATGTTTATTATATGCGAATTAGTAGGTGTGAAAGTTTCGTATGAAAATTTGATTGTTTGAGTGTTTAATTAATTAAAAAGGATTTGTTTGATAAACTTTGAAAATTTGATGGATAGTTTTAATAGTGTCGAATAGTATGTGGTTGTTAAGCATTAAGTGCTTGCATGGTTATTAAACCATTTTTGTTATAATGGATGGTAAAACCATAAGTTAAATGGTTTATGCATGTGTTTGGTATTGGGTAAACTAGTAAATCAATAAAGTGTGAATATATGTTTAATAAAATAAAACATAAAGCCTTTACATGTTCATCTTTTGGGAGCCGATTTTGGAGAAAATAGAGAAGATGCATTTTCTTTGAGTATTCGGCATATTTACAAGCATAATTAAGGTAAAATTTTATGTTAGTTTTTATAAATTTAAATGAATTTGTAATTCTTTCTTAGATTGATGCAAAGCCCACCTTGAAATTCTTGTTTTAGTTGTTATTTGCATGTTCGGTTCTGAAGGAAACATGTTAGATTTTAATATGGAAGCTAAAAATTTAAAGTATATGTGTTGGATGGATATTTTTCATATGGTAATTTAGTAGATTGGGTAATATGGAGTTAATTCATGCATTATATTGATTTGAGAAGTGTTGAAGTACATTCGGTCTAAATGTTCTTTAATAAATTTGTATTTCTTGATATTTTAGTGAAATTGAATTGTAAGGGCTTGGTGAGGCTAAGGGAATATTCGGCTGAAATACACTAGGTAGAAATGTTAAGTAATTGTTATGTTAAGGTTGATAGGACCGAATTGTTAAAGTCCGAATCTGCAAGGGCTGTTGTGTGAATTAATATTTTTGTTGTTATATAATCTTGAGTAAATATAAGTGGATCAATTGATTAAATAGATAAATTGTTCTTAATTAAGCTTAAGATTCAAATAAACAAGACTTGGAGCGGGGAAAAACAAAGTTAGCCGAGTAGCTGATATAATTGTACGAAATTGTTGAGGTAAGTTTTAAGTAAGTAAACATGGATTACCTCTGAATATATTATGATATGCATCATGAGGAATTTATCAATATGTATATATATATTTATATAGTCGAATGGAAGTAAAAATAAGCTTTGATGATTGATATGTATATATGTGTTTATATATAGCCGAAAGGAAATAAAAATAAGCTTTGATGATTGATATGTATATATGTGTTTATATATAGCCGAATGGAAATAAAAATAAGGTTTGATGATTGATATGTATATATGTGTTTATATAGCTAAATGGAAGTAAGAAATAAGCTTTGATGATTGATATGTATATATGTGTTTTTATGTAGCCGAATGGAAGAAAGAAATAAGCTCTGATGGTTGATATGTATATATGTGTTTATATATAGCCGAATGGGAATATGAAATGAAATTTTAGTAATGATGTATATATACATATGTATTCGAATGATACTAAGGTTTAATTATGTGTTTGTGTTACATGGAAATTAAAAGTATATGATTCGATATGTGTGAAACATTATGAATTGATTTTTTTATATGGTATTATTCAGGCCATAGGCCTAGTAAGCTTTAAGCTGGTGATTTTGAATCGGGCTACGTGCCTAGCACGCGTATTGTCGGTGAATGAATAACAGACTTTGAGTTTAGTAGGCTTGTGCCGGTGATGAATTAAGGCTCTTGCTTAGCAGGTTTTATGCCGGTGAATTATTTTTAAGTCAGTAATTATACGGGTTCAATTCATTACCAAGTAAGGAACAATGGTAATGGAGCTATGCGACCTTTTATAAGCGCTCTTGCTTAGCAGGTTTTATGCCGGTGAATTATTTTTAACTTAGTAATTATATGGGTTCAATTCATTACCAAGTAAGGAACAATGGTAATGGAGCTATGTGACATTTTATAAGCGGCCACATAGGTGAGTATATATTTATATATATATATATGGCGTTTACAAGTGTGACTATGAATGATTGATATTAGCTTGTGCAATTGATATTTTCGAATTTACCTTAAATAAATGAATTGAGTGGATATGATATTAAGTTGAGGTTGAAGTTAATTATAGTGCTGATCATGAATTTAATAAAGTGTATATATATATGTGTGTGTGTGACTTATATAATCGAAGTGTACATATGGTGTGGGTTGATATTGCCGAATGTGAATCAAAGTGATGAATGGTTTTATTAGTAGTTATATTGAGGTAGTTGAAAATGATTTATAATATGAATAATATATGAGCTTATGTTTTGAAGATTTCATGCAAATGTAATGTCAATTGTGGATAAGAGTTCAAGCGACTATGCATGTGATAATTTATTTACCTAATTGAAAATAAATTAAGTTGATTGTGTGACATGTGGTGTAAATTATAAATGATGATAATGGTAGTGATTGTGTATATGAAAACTTATACGTGGATTAATGTATAAAAAAAATGATGATATTAATGTTTGATATTGATCTTATATTTGGCCTAATGTTACATGAGGAATAATTTAAATGTGAAATTCATATCATTATTAAAGGATTTTTATACATCCGATTAGTAGATATTTAAAGGTGAGCTTTGAATGTGTTTATAGGGAAGTATATCTATATTCAGCCAAGTATGGCCTATGTGATATCGAGCAGGTCAATAAGTTAATGTGTGACTGAAAAAAAAACAATTATTAAAATCCTTGTTTAGATAAATGTTTGGTATTAAATTTTATAAGTATAGCTTAATTATGCCTTAACATATTATCAATGCCATTGGAATGCTATTTGAACTAAGAATTGAGCTATGAACGAAGTGAATGGAACTATATGTTTAAGTATGTGTTTAATCATATTTGGGTTAAAGATATGTATACATGTAGGACAAGGTAATGTGAATTACTTGTTTGTGTCAAAAATTATAGATGTGTTTTTCTATATGGTAATTGCATGGGAATATGGAGTGAGTATTAGTGGACAAACATTTCGTATACTTTTGGGATATCTCTTGAATATGAGATATTTTATATACTGATCCATTAACCTGTATAATGATGTGAGGGTAAGGTTATTTAGTCAAAACATGACATTTTGGCTTCGAAATTTAGACAGCATTTTGGTTAATATAATTAATCGAGCATTCAGTTAAGATGTAAATTGTGTATGGAAGTATATGCATTATTATTGAAATGCTAGGTATAGGGTTAAGTGTGGAAATGAAATTATCATTTAGTCAAATTTATTTGAATCATTATATTAATAATTTATTAATTGATTATGACTTACTAAGCTGTAATAGCTTACTTTGTGTTTTCGTTTTTTTTATTTTATTTATAGATTTTGAATTCCAGATCCGAGCTCGGAAAGAGAAGCTTATCACACTATCGTCTACCTTTGGTATTTTATGAAGTTACATTTCAGAATTATGGCATGTATAGGCTAGTCTTGATATACCTAGCTTTGTAATTTTATATGTACATAGCCATGCAAAAATGGCTTGATCCTAATGATAAAATAGATAGTTTTATTCGGTCATGTTATAAGCTCAAATTTAGGAGGTAAGTTTTATGGTAAATAATTTGTAATGTTGGTTATATGAATCGATAATGAGGAATGGTTAGTAAATTTTATATTCGGTTAAATAGTTGGCTGAATAATTGTAAGATGATAAATGATATAGAGACATATATATTAGTCGGTTAGATTATTTTAATAAATAACTAATAATGACTTGGTTGATTTTCAGAGTATGGTTTGAAGTATGAGTTATAATTCTTGACCAGTAATACTCGAAATCCCTGTTCCAGCGACGAACATGGGTTAAGGGTGTTACACCAATTACATTTTTGGGCACTTCGGTAATTTAGGCCTGATGGGCTGAACCTAGGCCTAATGGGCTTATGGGCCCGTTTGGGTAAAATCGAGCAGTAAGTATATTCCGTTAAACTGTTTACGAAAACTGCTAAGATGAGCTTGGAATTTGGACTGAGTAGGCTTAAATGGCTAAAATGAAACTGAAGGGCCCAATAGGGGGTTTTAGGGCCCAGTAACTCAAAATTGTTAAAATGAGATAGAAAGACTAGTATTAAACTGAACTCTAATATGCATGAAACCCTAAATAAAATTGGAATAATTACTGAAATACCCCTTAGGGGGAGAAATTATTATTTTACCCCTAGGTGGAAAATGACCAATATACCCTTAGGGCTGTTTTGACTAAAATGCATGTTTTACTGTTCCTGTTTACTGTATGCCATAGCATGATATTCTGTTGCATGGGTTGGGTGCATTGATGGAGGAAGTGATACTGTTTACTGAAAGGGGCTTTGCCTCGTTTACTGGACTGTGGCACTGCCACATATACTGTTAGAGGCTCTGCCTCATTTTACTGTTCTGGTGGCTTGGCCACAATTACTGTTACTAGCAGCTAAGTTGTAACTGAGGTGTGCTGGGTGGGTGGGTTGAGTTATTCCCCACATGGTGTGCTGGTTGGTACGGGTGGTGTGTATAGTTGGATTGGGTTGGTCTTGCATTCTTGCATAATTACTGAACTGTTACTGTTTTGGGCTAAAGGCCCACACTGCTATCTGAATAGGGCTTCAGCCCAGAACTTACTGAGACTGATTAGGGCTTAGGCCCAATGGGCTTAAGCTGATTTGGGCTTTAAATGGGTTTACCTTTCGCACTGAGTTTCCAAACTCACCATTTTCCCTTCCATCCTTACAGGTGGGCCCTAGACTGGTGGACTTGGAGCTGGTGGGATTCAGAGTGGCCATATAGACTGCATATGAACTGCTTATTTTAAGTATTTTTACTATTTGAATTAATTTATTTTTATTTGGTTGTGGGTTTGTAATAAGGCCGCTTTAATTGTTTTACTCGGTTTTTTACTTTAAGTAGTTATTTATAATTCGTTTCAAACCAATTAACTTAGGATGCATTTTTATGAAAAATGCTTGTTTTCAAAATATCGATATTAAAGCAAAGCTTCTGCAACATAAATATTTTAATTAATAAATACTTTTAATAAACTAAATCTGATTTTGTTTTATATAAACAAGACCCTAAACTAAAGTGTGGAAATGGTTGTGAGCATGTCTAGGATTGGATCTAGGGAAGAGCTTGGTACTTAAGCAGTCTAATCGACTCACCTCCTCTTTTCTGGAATCCTACCTGGTGCTAGCTTCCATTCACTTTGAGCTGTAACAAGAATGTTTCTTAAACATTAAGAAGGTTGCAAATAAAATCATAGTTTTCGAAAACGCTTCAATGTGGCACATCAAATCTGGCCATAATGTCTAGGCCGGGTTATGGGTGTTACACTGGAGGTAGCTCCAACTGATAAGTGACTGATCCCATTCACTTCTGTAACACCCCACACCCAGTGTGGACGTTATGGCCGAATCTACTAGCGTCACATGAAAGTGTTTTTGGAAAACCATTACTATTATCAAAAACCTATTTAGATTATTATCTTTTAACGCAAAAGTCTTGAAAACTATTCATTAATACAAAAAGCTATAATTAAGTTCAAAAAACGTGTTTGTGATTTCACAGTCTATAAATTAATAAAAATAATAATTTGGAATCACAAAGGAAAAATCAAACAGTCCAAAGGTCCACATTACATAAAAACTAGCAACGTAATTAAACATAGGGGCAACAGTAAATAACCAGTAAAGTCATGAAATGCAGTAACGTGTCTAACAATGGTCACCCTCGAGCCCTCAGCTACACCGATCCATCTACTGTTGGGGATTACTTGACAGACAAATAAATAAATAAAGTGGTGAGTTTTCACAAACTCAGTGTGTACATCCCCACAGTAAAGCATGCATATAAACAGATATCAGGCAATTAGTCATAAATCGAGCCTGAGCTCTTAATAGAATCAGTGTGAACTGGAGCCCACTCAGTACATAATCAGATGAGATATAATTAGGCCTTAGCCCATACAGATAACACATGCATATCATATCAGAAACAGACCATGCCCACCAACCTTGCACACTATCTCTGTCGACCCTACACACCATTTGGGGATAAAATCGACCCACCCAGCCCTACACACCAAGTATGGGGAATAAAATCAACCCATCCAACCCTACACACCATGAGGTACCATAACACGACACATAACAAGTAAAGGCAGCAAGGCTTCGAGATAATCGGCTATAAGCCTTTCAGTCTTCATTCTCTTCCACAACAAACCCACCTCAATGCAATGCAACACAAATAATGTCATGGTATGCTTTTATACAGTAAACAGATCACACAGATATATATAACATAGAACCAATACACACGCTATTTATCACATGCTATCTATAACATGCTATCTCATACATTTCATTGTCTCATCATAGATTAGGGGTCTATGTATCGCTTACTGACCTTACAATAGGTCACAATCGACTTGGGTGACCCGTGCAACCCTTCAAAATAGTTTGAAATAATGGGCTGACATGCCCTTGTGCCCATACAGCCTAACTTGGCCTTGCCCGTGTGGATCACACGACCTGGCCCAAAACCCCACACACCCGTGTGGTTTAGCTGTATGGGGCCACACACTCATGTGGCCCACATGGCCCAATTGGCCTAGCCCATGCCTCACACATAGCCTAGCCAACCTCACACAGTCGTGGCCGTAGCACCCCTATCGATCACACACAGCCTGGTTCGTCAATCACACTGTCGTGTCTCGCCACACGGTCTCCACACGGTAGTCCACACACCCGTGTAGTGTCGACAGTGTCATTTTCAGCTTTCGTCGAAATGCGATTTTAGTGAAATTGGAGTACACACTTGGACTTTTCTCGATGGCTAAGCAATCCTGAGCCCTTTCAAACCTACAATTGTCAATTTTAAGGCCCAATTTCAGTCACTTACACGTTATTCAATCGTAAACACAACGAGAAACGGAGGCTTACTGGTAACAAATAAACGTCCTAACTTTCAGAATTTTGTATCCTACCATCAAACTCCTGGTCTACACCTAATTCGACGGTAAAACAAATCCCTTGTTAATACTCAATCCAAAAGTGTAAAGATGTAAGTAAAATGAAGCTTACCGATTCCACACAACTATCAACCACGTTCGCAAGATACAAAAAACTAAGTGAACGAATAAGCAAGATGATAGAAAAATAGAGAATTTGCTGGTGAAACTTGGTAAGAGAGAGGGGAAGAAAAGAGAGAAAATGGAGAAAAGAGGAAAAAAATTATAAGGAAGAAATTAAACACAATTCCGTATACCCCCAAAACACTCCTAAAATCTCTCTTCCTGCTTCCATGCCAACCTCTACCACCTAGAATCCCATTTGAATCAAACTCTTGTTGAAATTAATGAACAAAAATAATACCCATACTCCTCCTGGGATTCAAACACAAGACCTCTCGCATAAACCCTCTCCACTTAACCACCAGACCAGCGGGCCTATTCTGTTTTGCCCTTGCAAACAAATTCTTAAAAGCCTATTGTCCAAGAATAAGCCTTATTCAGACAAAACCCAAAATTAAGCCCAAGTCTCGGCTAGAACTTGGGACCTCCCCACACACCTAGAGTACATAGCCACCTTAACATATAGTCATTTCTGTCAAATAATTGCATAAACCAATTCATAAAATTTTCATGCAACAATTTTCACAAAAACTAGAAATAAAAAATTTTGGGGCATTACAACTCTACCCTTTAAAGAAAATTTCGTCCTCAAAATTTTACCTGATAAGAAGAGATGAGGATACTGCTGTCATATAGAATCCTCTGGCTTCCAAGTAGCCTCCTTAGTGCTATGATTTCGCCACAACACTTTTACTAAAGGAATAGACTTCCTACGCAGAACCTTAACGTCGCGACCCAAAATCTGCACCGGCTCCTCCTCGAACGTTAGATTTGGTCTAATCTCAATATTCTCGACAGGCACATTGTGCGTGGGATCAGAGCAACAACGTCTCAACATCGAGACATGGAACACATCATGAATGTGATCCAACTCCATAAGTAGCTCCAATTGGTACGCGACTGGCCCTACCCGTCTAAGGATCTGATACAGCCTAATAAATCGAGGGCTCAGCTTGCCTTTGAGACTAAACCGCAAAACCTTCTTCCATGGGTAGACCTTAAGAAAAACCATGTTCCCCACAGAATACTGAATGTCTTTTCTCTTTAGATCAGCATAGGACTTCTATTTGTCAGAAGTTGCTTTCAGACGCTCTCGAATCAATCGAACATTGTCCTTAGTCTCTGATACCAACTCTGGACCCAGTACACGTCGTCACCCAACTCAGTCCAGCATAAGGGAGTGCGACACTTACGACCATACAGTGCCTCATAAGGTGCCATCTGTATACTGGACTGGTAACTGTTATTGTAGGTGAATTCTGCTAGAGGCAAGTACTCCTCCCAACTGCCTTGAAAACCTATCACACAACTCCTCAACATGTCCTCCAATACCTGAATCACCCTCTCTGGCTGACCATCTGTCTGAGGATGAAAAACAGTACTGAAGTCAAGTCGTAAACCCAGAGCCTCGTGAAGGCAACCCATACAAAATCCTTCTCAGTGGGTGTTAGAGGCAACCCATTAAGGAAATCCATCATCACCTGCTCTCATTTCCACATCAGTATCTAAACTGGCTGTAGCAATCCTAAAGGTAACTGACGCGCCGCCTTAACCTGCTGACAAGTCAAACAGAGAGCTACGAAATCGGTCACCTCACCCTTCAATCCTGGCCACCAATACAACTCTCAAAGATCTTTGTACATCTTATCCCACCAGGATGCATAGCATAAGGGCTACTATTCACTACCCTTAGAATCAATTGCCTCAAGTCCTCATCATTCGATACACAGATCCGACCTCTGAAGCATAAAACTCCATCATTATTCAGCTTAAAATTTGACGTAACCCTAGTCTCAATCTGTCAGAACCGTAACTCAAGAGATTTATCCCCCATTTGTTTATCCTTAATCTACCCAATCCATGTCGATCTCACCTACAGTTCTGCCAATAAGCTCCCATCATCATATAAACTCGGTCGAGCGAACAAAGCTCTCAAATCAGACACAGCCCTACGGCTCAAAACGTCAGCCACCATGTTGGCCTTACCAAGATGATACTTGATGCTACAGTCATAATTCGTAAGCAGCTCAACCCATCGACGTTGCCTAAGATTCAACTCTTTCTAAATGAGGAGATACCTGAGGCTCTTGTGATCAGTGTAGATAGTACACTTCTCACCATACAGATAATGCCTCCAACTCTTAAGAGCAAAGACCACTACAGCTAACTACAAGTCGTGCGTTGGATAATTAACCTCATGAGTTTGAGCTATCGAGGCACATAAGCAACTACCTCACCGTCTTGCATCAGTACACAACCCAAACCCATATGCGATGTATCACTGTAAACCATGAAGTCCATCCCTAGCTCAGGCTATAATAAAATTGGAGCCCGAGTCAAAATAGTCTTAAACTTCTCAAAGCTCTCTTGCTAGGCATCAGTCCAAATGAAAGGAACTCCCTTACGTAATAGTTTAGTCAGTGGAGCTACGATCAAGGAGAACCCTTCCACAAAACAACGGTAGAATCTTGCCAACCCCAGAAAACTATGAATCCCCAATACATTCTTTGGTTGTTTTCAATCCTGTACAGCCTCACTCTCTCGAGGATCCACACGAACCCCCTCAGTAGATACCACATGCCCCAAGAATGTAACCTCTCGAAGCCAAAACTCACACCCAGAGAGTCTGCAAAACAACCTTGAGATGCTCATCGTGCTCATCCTCCGTCCTAGAGTACACAAGGATATCGTCGATGAACACTACCACGAACTCATCCAAGTAGGGCTAAAACACACGGTTCATCAGATCGATAAACACTGTTGGTGCATTAGTCAGTCCAAATGGCATAACTAGGAACTTGTAATGACCATAACGAGTCCTAAATGTCGTTTTATTCACATCAGCCTCCTTTACCCTCAACTGATGATAACTTGACCATAGATCATTCATTGAAAACACTGAAGCCCTCTGAACTGGTCGAAAGGATCATCAATCCTTGGAAGTGGGTACTTATTCTTAACTGTCAACTTATTCAGCTAACGGTAATCAATACACATCCTCATCGTACCATCCTTTTTCTTTACGAATAGCACAGGTGCTCCCCATGGAGACACACTGGGACGAATAAACCCACGATCCAACAACTCCTGAATTTGAGCCTTAAGTTCAGTAAGCTCTTTCGATGCCATTCGATAAGGGGCGATAGACACCGGAGCTGTACCAAGAATCATATCAATCCCAAATTCCACCTCTCGACTTGGAGGTAAACCCGGTAGCTCCTCTAGAAACACATTTGAAAGTCCCTCATAGTGTGGATCTTCGTAACCGAAGTGTCCCCAGTGTCCAAAACACTGATGCAGGTTAAGAATGGCTCATATCCCTTTCTTACTAACTTCTCAGCTACCAATGCAGATATCACATTAGTCAGGTAATTTCATTGCTTCCCAATCACGACTATCTCATCATCATCCTTAGTCCTTAGAACAACCCTCTTTTCAGCATAATCCAGACTCACACAGTGCTTCACCAACCAGTTCATGCCCAAAATTAAGTCGAACCCCCCAAATGGAAGCTCCATCAAATCAGCCAAGAATACAGTCTGTTGGACCTCTAACGGTACCTCTCTGAATAGTTTATTAACCCTAACAGACTGCCCCAACGGGCTCACCACTAATATCACACTAGAAGTACTTTCATATGCAATGCCTAGAGTCTTAGACACATTACATGCAACATAGGAATATGTAGAACCTATGTCTATCAATGCAACATAAGGTACATTAAAAATTAAGAACATCCCGTATCCATCATTGGAATAGGGTCACAAGGTATTACTGGAGTTTATAGAACTTTTTTTTTTATTTTATCAAATGATAACTCATTTTATAAGAAATTATACAACTTAAGTTTTACCACTCTTCCATAAACACATGTGTATTTTCATTTGATCATTTTCCCTTTTGACGTATCAAATAATAAACATATTACCATTTAACCGATAGCTTGGCACTTGTCTAAGCGTCAACAACAACAGTCATTAGTATACTTGAATATATTTCATATAATTTTAGAATCGATAAACTCATTGTATCAACATATCATACTTGATATTATTACTTATTACGACTTACCCAATTTCCATGTATCAGCATATTAAAGATAGCCACATATTCATATAATATGATACATATTATTCTCTTGTCATTTCTTCAAAAACATAAATCATTCATTATACCAAAATTTCATGTATCATTGTTTTCATGAATTTTGTATATATTTATTCCGGGACAATTCATAATCTTGAACATGGATAATTATCAGGTAAGTTTCAGATACATGTATTTTCCATTTCATATTTTTTTAAAATATCGAATAAATATCGTTTTCCTGTATTTCAAGTTCAATTTCGTGATTATTGTTTTGTGCTCAAATTATTCCCATGTCAGGGCTTCATTCATTAAGTCATTCAAAATTTCATCGTCATAAAATTAATATTATTAAAGTATACGAATCTATAATCATGGATGCATATATTCATCAATAAATTCTATGTACAAATATCATTATCTTATATTTCCATATATCTAGTATCACTGTCATTTTTTTCATGTACTTCAGGAATATATGTACAAATCTTTTTATATACATATTTCCTTTTCTGGTCAGGATTCTTACCAACTGAATTTATCAGAATATCGATAGTTAAAATCATATAGTATACTTAAAATATGCAAATCCGTAATCTATCAATTCACATTTGCCCTTTTTAGTTATGTGTTTACCATCTTCTATATTTATCCCGTTGAATTTCTCGGAATTTCGATGGATATCCAATAGTACACTCCTGGTGTACAATCTCATGAACCGTCAATTCATACAAGAGTACACTTTTAGTGCACAATTCCGGATCCGTCAATTCATATGCATGTGTTGCCATGGTATCTTTCAACCATGGTCTTATTCATTGCCATGGTATCTTTCAACCATGGTCTTATTCATTTTCTCAATTTGTTGCCATGGTATCTTTCAACCATGGTCTTATTCATTGCCATGGTATCTTTCAACCATGGTCTTACACATTTCATTTCAATAAGCACACTCCCGCGAACCTCACTCTCCCGCGAACCTCAATTCTTGGCACACTTCCGCGAACCTCAGCTCCCATGTATTCTTCGGAAGGGCTATACACATATATTCTTCGGGAGAGCCACCAACACACTCCCGCGAACCTTATTTCCCATATATTCTTACCCTTCCGGGCTTAATCCTTTTTCCTGTATTCTTCGGGAGGGCTACATCAGAATAGGATCACCCGTCCGGGCTAGATCCTTTTTACCGTCAATTCCTTTTCCAATGATCCATCGAAATCCATTCTATTCAACCGGGATTTACTTTCTTTTTATATCATGTATTATCAATATTTCATCAATTATTATGCATTGATTATTCAAATCATATTTTCATCACATAACCACATATTTCAAGTGTTAAAAATACAATTCAAGTTACACGAACTAACCTCGTTGCTTGTCCGTGTTTATAAATTCATTAATCCAATATCTTTTCTTTTTCACGTTCAAGTCTCGCATTTGAGTCGTTGGGATCTTTATAAATAAATTTGACCATTTTTTTCATTCATTCCATATTCTAATACATTCAATTAATGCTCTAGGCAAAATTACCATTTGGCCCCCAAACTTTTAATTAATGACGATTTTACCCTTAGGCTCAGAAAAATAAATTCTTGCGATTTAATCCTTATTTCCAGCCGTTGTCATCATACATATTAATGAGAGCCCATAAATTCTATAAAATATCAAAATTTTCCATAATTTCAACATTTTTCAATTTAATCCTTAAAACATGTTTTCCCCCGATCTTGAACTAAATTAACAATTTTCATTTAAAATTTTCAATTTAAATAATAAAATAATCCATTTCATGTAATTTGATCATTTCTAACATTTTTACAAAATTACCCATAAAGTTTTACTTTTATTCGATTTAGTCCTTGGGCTTAAAACATACAAATTAGTCATGCTAACTGAATATTCATACATATTTTCCTCCTCCTCCTCTCCATTCCACATCCTTAATTTATATAATATGCTTATAAGTAACATTATCAATAATTTCACTATTTACTTATATGTGAACATTCAAGCTGTCCACCTGCGTAGCTACAGAAATCCAAATTAAGATCCATTAATTTTCCCTGAAACTAGACTCACATATCTTCTTATCATAAAATTTTTAGAATTTTTGGTTTAGCCAATAAGTACAGTTTATTCTTAAAGTTACCCCTATTCTGTTGTATAACTGTTCCGACCTTTCTTCATTAAAATTTAATTATCTCCTCGTACGGGACTCGGATGATGTTCCTGCTTATTTCTATCAAAAATAGACTCATTAAGGATTTCAAACACATAAATTTAAGTCCCTAATTATTTTTATACAATTTTTGATGATTTTCCAAAGTCAAAACAGAGGATCCCGAAATCATTCTAAACCAGTTTCACAAAAATATAAATATCTCAGAATACAGAATTCATTTACTTGTTCTGTTTTTTTTATATGAAAATAGACTCAACAAGATTTAATTCCATATCTTACTCAACTTCTAATTCAGTTTCTACCATTTTTGGTGATTTTTCAAATTTAGCTTACTGCTGCTGTCCAAAACTGTTTTAGTGCAAGATATTAATTATTAAGTTTATATCACCCTTATTTTCTTTCTCTACACCATTTCCCATCACTTTATCTTATTTTCTCTTCACTACCATATCAAGAACATAGAATCATATATAAGGAAACTCTACATTAACATCATTTACATGCTTTTTCAATAATATTAAACTTAAAAATACATAGAAATCTTGATGTTCTTACCTTGTTTTATTGTTTCCAAACTTTAACTTCACTTTCTCTCTCCTCCAGCTTCTATTTCTTGAATCCAACTTGATATTCTAACTCCTCATAGCCTCCTTAACATTTTTCTCCTTCGGTAGCTATGGAAATTCTTTTGATTTCTAGGTGAAAATGGTGAATTTTTGGTGGAAGGACCAAATTGTAAAGAAAGCAAAACTTCCTTTTTTTTTCTCTCCTCTTCTCACGTTTATGCATGGATAGGTGGTGGTTTCTTCCTTTTTTTTTTTTTCCACACATACACATATATATAGACTAAATAAAATAATAAAATAATAAAATATCTTATTAAAATATTAATAAGATAATAATTATTTAATTATATAATTATAAAATATCAACAATGTAATCATTACTTTCTAGATTTCTCTCTCTTCCAATTGACCATTTTACCCTTCATGATCTTTTAAAATTCCATCCTTGAGTCATCACTTAATTTGGTAAAATTATAATTTAGTCCCTCATAATTCTTCACCTATTCAATTTAGTCCTAATTCATCAATTTTCCTTAGTTTCTAGATTATTCCACCCTTAAAATATTTGCACTATTGGTCCTTCAACTTTTCCATATTTACACTTTAACCCCTTAAATTTTAAGTATTTACTCTTGGGCCACAAAACTTTTCTCACTTTTACGATTTAGTCCTTTCTTGGATTAATTCATCATAATCACTTCCTACATAGATTTTGTTGATATAGCTCAAAATTTCTCTTTTTATTTCTTTATTTCTTTATTTCTTTATTTTACTATATCAATGATAGAAATTTTCGGGATATTACATTTCTCTCCCCCTTAAATAAATTTCGTCCTCGAAATTTCATTTTCATTTTTTTTTCTTTTGATCATGAACTTCATTATCTCTATAATTCTATGGTTCCTTTTTGCATATACTTATCTAGTTTATCATTTATATCTATTCTCTATATTTAATGCATGTAATATATTTCAAAATTTACTATTCATCAGTCACTCGTAATTCATTAATAATCTTTATCATATACTTTATATATCACTTTTATATATTTAGTAATTTAGTCATCAGCACAATATTTCTTGTAGCAATCATATTTTTCTTTTAATAACACAAACAATATAACAATCATTATCGTCATGTATCATAAAATATTTATCCATACTTTTATGGGTTCCGATTCATCATGCTCAATTCTTTTTTTTTTTACTCATATTCTTCAGTATTGCTTTCAGTATTATCAGAATTAAATCGGTTGGGAAAGCATCTTTATAAGTTTCATCAGAACATACCCGTGATGACATCTGGAACATCTTCATCCTCACAACGACGTGTAGCATATACCAGTGCAGGCTATCTCGCCTCAGTCTGCCTAGCCATCTCTGACCGGTGCTCTCTATCCTTGACCCATACCGTTACCACCCCTAGTCTGCCCTCGGCCCCTAGGTGGTTGTTGTGCCCTTCTCAGCGACTGTGTAGTCTCAACAACTTGAGCGTGCATCTGATTACCCCACAGTGGACAATCCTTAACTTAGTGATCAGTAGACCCGCACCTCAAAACACGCTCCAATAACTTCCAACACTCACCTGAATGGCTCCTATTATAATACTAACAAATAGCCACCCTAGCAGGTACAATCACAGTAGGCCCAACTCTCACGGGCCCGTAAGTCCTGGCCTTTTTCTTAGGCCTCATAGCAGAATTAGAAGGCTCTGGATCCCTCTTAGCCTTCCCTCTATCACGGTCCTGGCGCTTAGTGCACTTCACCTCCTCGGCTATCTTAGCCTTTTCAACCAAGGTTGAAAAATCCCGCTCCCTCTGTGGAGTTATCAGAACACGCAGGCTGTCGTAGAGACCATCCTCAAACTGCACACAGCACTCATACTTAGTCTCCACCATGCCCCTCACATAACGGCTAAGTCTTAGTAATTTGGGCTCATACTCGGCCACAAAACAGTCCCTCTGAGTAAGATTAAGAAACTCACGCCTCCTAACATCAGTATAGCTGGCCCCAACATACTTACTCTAAAAAGATGTCTTAAACAGACCCTAAGACAGACGATAGAGCTAAGTCCCCTCCTTAACTATGATCCACCATTGATATGCCTCATCACAAAGCAATGATACTTAGCCACATTAGGATCAACTCCAGCGATGCCCTTAAATATCTCAGCCTCATTGGACCAGAGTCGTTTTGTAACTGACCCACGGCCCCCAGATCCAGTGTTGGCCCCAACGACCCTCTCTAAAATCTGAAGCATGGCCTGGGACAGTGCGTCATCCCCAGCCGTACAATCATATGGTCCTGTCCCAGTATCAGTCATAGGCGATGTCAGTGTCCCACTAGCATTCAACACCAGTATCGTATCAGAAGCGAATGACTCAACTCAAACCCCTCTATGGCCTCTAGTACCCCGTCCACGAGTACCACGTGTGCTCATCGTAAATATCAAATTATCTGTATTAAAAGTTTTATGCAAATCAGTTTAAAGTTCCAATATATCCTTAGCAAATGTTTTATGCAGTACCGTTATCAGAGTATTCAATGTTGATTACCACGAATAACAGTCTCACTACAGCTCAGTTTACACTACCTAGAGTGTTTCAAAAAAGTACTACCTAAGTAGTCTCAGAATACAATTTCAGTAGAGTTCTACCTAAGAGGTCTCAGAGCATACAAACAGTATTTCTCAATATGATCAAACAGTATCTCTAAGCATGCTTTCAATTAGTACATATCAGAATTTCAATAAACTTACTTGGATCGGCCCTAGAGGCTCAGTGTACCACTTACTCAGCATCAAAAATATTTTAAAACCATTTTCAAATTATTTCTCGAAATCATACTTTAAAACTCAAAAACCACAACCAAGTTTTGTAAATTGCTCTGATACCACTAAATGTAACACCCTACACCCGACTTGGACGTTATGGCCTAATATGGTGGCATCACATGAAAGTGTTTTTGGAAAACCATTACGATTATCAAAAACGTGTTCAGATTATTATCTTTTAACGCAGAAGTCTTGAAAACCATTCGTTAATACGAAAAGCTATAATTAAGTTTGAAAAACATGTTTGTGATGTCATAGTCTCGAAAAAAAAAATAACAATTTTGAATCCCAAAGTAAAAATCAAACAGTCCAAAGGTCCACATTACATAAAAATTCTTAACGTAATTAAACACAGCGGAAACAGTAAATAACCAGTAAAGTTATGAAATCCAGTAACGTGTCTAATAGTGGTCACCCTCGAGCCCTCCATTACACCGATCCATCTACTGTTGGGGATTGCCTGACAGACAAATAAATAAATAAAGGGTTAAGTTTTCACAAACTTAGTGTGTACATCCCCACAGTAAAGCATGCATATAAATAGATATCAGACAATCAGTCATAAATCGAGCCTGAGCTCTTAACAGAATCAGTGTGGACTGGAGCCCACTCAGTACAGAATCAGATAAGATATAATCGGGCCTTAGCCCATACAGATAACGCATGCATATCATATCAGAAACAGACCATGCCCACCAACCCTAGACACCATCTCCGTCCACCCTACACACCATATGAGGATAAAATCGACCCACCTAGCCCTACACACCAAGTATGAGGAATAAAATCAACCCATCTAACCCTACACATCATGAGGTACCGTAAGACGACACATAACAAGTAAAGGCAGCAAGGTTGCGAGATAATTGGCTATAAGCCTTTCAATATTCTCTTTCACAACAAACCCACCCCAATGAAATGCAGCATAAATAATGTCATGGCATGCTTTTATACAGTAAACACATCATACAAATATATATAACACAGAACCAGTACACACGATATCTATCACATGCTATCTATAACATGCTATCTCATACATTTCATTGTATCATCACAGATTAAGGGTCTATGCATCACTTACTAACCCTACAACAGGCCACACTCGACTTGGGAAACCTGTGCAACCTTTCAGAATAGTTCAGAATAATGGGCTCACACGCTCGTTTGACCCACACAGCCCAACTTGCCCTTGCCGTGTGGTTCACACGGCCTGGCCCAAAACCCCACACGCTTGTGTGTTTCACCCGTATGGGTGCACACACTCGTGTGGCGCACATGACCCAATTGGCCTAGCCCGTGCCTCGCACACGGCTTAGCCAGCCTCATATGGCCGTGGTCGTCGCACTCGTGCCAAGCACACACGGCCTAGTTCATCGATCACACGGCCGTGTCTCACCATACGACCTCCACACGGGTAGTCCACATGCCTGTATGATGTTGAGAGTCTCATTTTCAGCTTTCACTGAAATGAGATTTCAGTGAAATCGGAGTACACACCTGGACTTTTCTCGATGCCTAAGCACTCCTGAGCCCTTCCAAACCTACAATCATCAATTTTGAGGCCCAATTTCAGTCACTTACGCGTTAGTCAATAGTTAACACAACGAGAAACGTAGACTTACCTTTAACGAATAGACTTTCTAACATTCAGAATTTTGTAGCCTATCATCAAACTCTTGGTCTACACCTAATTCGAGGGTAAAATAGATCCCTTGTTAACACTTAATCCAAAAGCGTAAAGATGTAAGTAAAATGAAGCTTACCGATTCCACATAACTATCAACCACGTTCGTAAGATACGAAAAACTAAGTGAACAAATAAGCAAGATGATCAAAAAATAGAGAATTTTCTGGTGAAACTCGGCAAGAGAGAGGGGAAGAAAAGAGAGAAAATGGAGAAAAGGGGAAAAAAAGTTATTGGGAAGAAATTAAACGCAATCCTGTATACCTCTAAAACACTCCTAAAATCTCTCTTCCTGCTTCCATGACAACTGCTACCACCTAGAATCCCATTTGAATCAAATTCTTACTGAAATTAATTAACAAATATAATACCCATGCTCCTCCTAGAATTTGAACACAAGACCTCTCGCAGAACCCCTCTCCACATAACCACCAAACCAGCAGGCCTATTCTGTTATACCCTTGCAAACAAATTCTTAAAAGCCTATTGTCCAAGAATCAAGCCTTATTCAAACAAAACCCAAAATTAAGCCCAAGTCTTGGCTCGAAGTTGGGACCTCCCCACATACCTAGAGCACATAGCCACCTTAACAGATAGTTATTTTTGTCAAATAATTGCAGGAACCAATTCATAAAATTTTCGTGCCACAATTTTCACAAAAGCCAAAAATAAAAAATTTTGGGGTGTTATAGCTTAAAAATCTGGTACAGTCAAATGAACCTAGGGCTCAACTTGCCCTATCGATCGGACCATAAAACTTTTTTCCATGGCAATACCTTGAGAAATACGAAGCCCCCTATAGAATATTCAATCTCTCGTCTCTTCAGATTTACATAAGATTTTTGCCAATTAGAAGCCACTTTCAGACGATCCCAAATCAGTCTAACCTTATCCTTAGTCTTCAAAACCAACTCAAGACCCAGAACCTGTCGTTCACCCAACTAAGTCCAACATAGGGGAGTGCGACACTTACGACAATATAGAGCCTCGTAAGGTGCCATCTGAATGCTAGACTGGAAACTGTTATTATAGGCAAACTCTACTAGCGGCAGATAATCCTCCCAACTACCTTGGAAATTGATAACGCAACTCCGTAACATATCCTCCGGTATCTTAATTACCCTCCATATTGACCATCAATGTGAGGATGGAACGCAGTACTGAAGTCCAACATTGAACCCAGAGCCTTATGTAACTTTTTCTAGAACCGAGACTATGACATCCTGATTTTAGTTTCATTAGAATATGGTTCAAAAACACAATCTGAGGTCGTAAAATTATTTAAATATTATTTTTGGTATTTATAGTATGTGATTTGATATGAGTGAAAATTTCGTGTTTTAATTTTGTTGATTGGATGCTTAATTTGCAAAAAGTACTAAATCGCATAAAATGCAAAAGTTTCTTTCTGATTGATTAAGTGCCTAGATGTTATGGTTTAGTAAATGTGAAGTCCTTATTATGCAAATGGACCAATGATAAGGCTAATGGACATTAATGACCATCCATTAAGTGTTTATAAATGATATTATTTAAGGTTAAATAAGTAATTTTGTAAATAAGGTTATTATTAATAAAACAAAGCCAAATTAATGATTCATTCATCTTTTACTAATTGAAATATCAAAAGAAGAAGAGGGTTTAGAGATCTTTACTGGATCTTTACTGGAGATTTAATGGAGCTACCTTTTGGTGATTTCGATTTGATTTTGGGTATGGACTGGTTAACCAAGCACAAGGCAACGTTGGATTGCGCGGCCAAAAGGATGGTACTGAGAACAATTGAAGGTGAGGAGGTGATGATTATTGGTGAACGTAGGGATTATTTGTCTAATGTGGTCTCTGCCTTAAGGGCTGAAAGATTGATGCGTAAAGGTTGTGAAGCATACTTGGCGTTCATAAGTCAAACTGAACCCGAAGGGGTGACAGTAGAGACAGTGAGGACTGTTAATGAGTTTCAAGACGTTTTTCCTGAGGAGCTTCCTGGTTTACCTCCTAACCGCGAAGTTGAATTTGGGATCGATCTGTTGCCTGGAACGGCTCCAGTGTCTATTGCGCCCTACAGAATGGCACCAAAGGAGCTAGTGGAGTTGAAAGCCCAGATTCCAGAGTTGCTCGATAGGGGTTTCATTAGACCGAGTGTGTCTCCGTGGGGAGCACCGGTGCTGTTTGTGAAAAAGAAGGATGGGACGATGCGTATGTGCATTGATTATCGCCAGTTGAACAAACTGATGATCAAGAATAAGTATCCTTTGCTGAGAATTGACGATCTGTTTGACCAGCTTAAAGGAGCTTCAGTGTTTTCCAAAATTGACCTTCGATCTGGATACCATCAGTTAAGGGTAAAGGAGGTGGACGTGCATAAGACCGCATTCAGAACTCGTTATGGTCACTACGAGTTTTTGGTTATGCCCTTTAGATTGACGAATGCACCGGCAGCTTTTATGGATTTAATGAACCGAGTATTTCAGCCGTACTTGGATCATTTCGTGGTCGTCTTTATTGATGATATATTGGTGTATTCGGAAACAGAGGAGAAGCATGACGAGCATCTTCGAATCGTTCTGCAAGTATTGAGGGAAAGGCAACTGTATGCGAAATTTAGCAAGTGCGAATTTTGGCTTCGCGAAGTGACTTTTCTAGGTCATGTTGTTTCTGCTGAGGGGATTAGGGTAGATCCTCGTAAAATTGAGGCAGTTCTGGATTGGAAGTCTCCAAGATCAGTTTCAGAAATTCGCAATTTTCTGGGCCTAGCAGGTTATTATAGAAGATTTGTTGAGGGATTTTCGTTAATCGTGGCACCACTGACGAAATTGTTAAGGAAGGGAGTAGCATTTGTATGGACTGAGAAACAGCAAGAAGCTTTTGAGAAGCTGAAAAAGGTGTTGACTGAGGCGCCAGTACTGATTCAGCCAGAATCTGGGAAAGACTTTACGGTTTATAGTGATGCTTCGCATGTGGGATTGGGTTGTGTACTGATGCAAGAGGGTAAGGTGGTTGCTTATGCTTCGCGGTAGCTTAAGCCTCACGAGACGAACTACCCTACGCATGATTTGGAATTGGCGGCAGTGATATTTGCGTTGAAAATCTGGAGACACTACCTTTATGGAGAAAAGTGTATTATATACACTGACCATAAAAGTCTCAAGTATCTGTTAACTCAAAAAGAGTTGAACCTTAGGCAACGGAGATGGATAGAGTTGCTTAAGGACTATGATTGTTCGATTGAGTATCACCCTGGCAAAGCTAATGTAGTGGCTGATGCACTGAGCCGAAGAACTGTTACTGAGTTAAAGGCGATGTTCGCTCGTTTAAGTTTGTATGATGATGGGAGTTTGCTAGCGGAACTGCAAGTGAGACCGACTTGGACTGAGAAGATTAAAGAGTTGCAATGGAAGGATGATTCGTTGACTCCTCGATTTCAGCAAGTCAAGGAGGGTAAGAGTGATGATTTTGGACTGAATTCTGATGGAGTCCTATGCTTTCGAGGAAGAATTTGTATTCCTAAGGACTCCGACTTAAGGAAGTTGTTATTAAGTGAGGCTCATGGTGGAGCCTATACGATGCACCCTGGCAGTAATAAGTTGTATAGGGATTTGCGAGAGGTGTATTGGTGGCCTGGACTTAAGCGAGAGGTGACTGATTTCGTGAGGAAATGTTTGACGTGTCAGCAGGTTAAAGCTGAACACCAGTTACCTTCTGGATTGTTGCAGCCAGTGAGGATTCCACAGTGGAAATGGGAAAGAGTAACGATGGATTTTGTGAGTGGATTGCCTTTGACACCTTCAAAGAAAGACTCTGTTTGGGTAGTTGTGGATAGATTAACGAAGTCTGCTCATTTTATACCGGTTAGAACTGATTACTCACTTCAGAAGTTAGCCAAGTTGTATATAGCAGAGATAGTGCGTTTGCATGGGGTGCCAGTTTCGATAATTTCTGATCGAGACCCTAGATTTACTTCTCGATTTTGGAAGAAGCTGCACGAGGCGTTGGGTACGCGTTTGGACTTTAGTACTGCATTTCACCCTCAGACAGATGGTCAGTCTGAAAGGGTCATTCAAGTGTTGGAAGACATGTTAAGAGGATGTGTTATCGACTTTCGTGGTAGTTGGGAAGATTATTTACCGTTGGCAGAATTTGCATACAACAACAGCTATCAAGCAAGCATTCAGATGGCTCCATATGAGGCACTTTATGGGCGGAGATGTCGTACTCCTACTTGTTGGACAGAGTTAGGGGAACGTAAAGTTCTTGGACCAGAGATAGTGGCAGATACTGAAAGTAAGGTTAAGCTGATTCGAGATCGGTTAAAGGAGGCATCTGATCGGAAGAAGTCATATGCTGACCTTAAGCGTAAGGAGATTGAGTTCGCTGTTGGGGATATGGTCTTCCTAAAGGTGTCACCGTGGAAGAAGATCTTGAGATTCGGTAAAAAGGGCAAGCTAAGTCCGCGGTTTATTGGGCCTTATCGGATTCTCAAGCAGATTGGGCCAGTAGCCTATCAGTTGGAGTTGCCACCAGAGTTGGATCGTATTCATGACGTTTTTCATGTGTCTATGCTGAGACGGTATCGATCAGACCCATCGCATATTGTACCAGTGGAGGAGATTGCAGTGAATACCGATTTGACCTTCGAGGAGGAACCTGTGGAGATCTTAGATCGTGAAGTCAAAGTCTTAAGGAGGAAGTCTGTTCCATTAGTTAAGGTGCTATGGCGTAATCATGGTAAAGAAGAAGCTACTTGGGAGCCAGAGGAAGCGATGCGTCAACAATACCCTCAGTTATTTGGATCAGGTAAATTTCGAGGCCGAAATTTCTTTAAGGGGGGTAAGAGTTGTAACGCCCTGATTTTCGGGATTTTTCGGGTTTTGTGAATTTTAGTAAAATTTTTAAAATTTTGGTGTTCTAAAGGTTGATAATGTATCTACATGTGTTAGTGGGCCTATAGAAGGCCCAAGTTTAAGTTAAAACCCGGTAAAATATTAAGTTGGATTTTCAAGTGAAAGGGGACTTGGTTAAGTGGGCTTTTAAGAAAAACCGTGTAAAATATGTCACAAGTGAGCTCTTGGTAAAGTGGCAAGGTGGAGCCACTAAGCTCCTAGAAAAGTGGCGCCTAAGTGGATATTCAAGGACAAGGGTTCGAGTTACAAGGTAAGCGTAGAGTTCTTTTTAATTTTTAAGCATGTGTCGGGCATGTGCCTAACTTAAGTGAATTTCGGCAAGGGGGCTTTAGGGACTTGGGCCGATTGCTTTAGAGGGACTACTAGGGTTATATCATTTTCTTTTTTCTGTCATGACAATTAGGGTTAGCCACCTTAGGAATTTTTCTCTGTTCTACTGTCAGAAAAGCCAAAAGTTGCCTCCATGGAAAGCTCATAGCCGAATTCTTCCTCTCCACCTCTACCATTGTTTTTTTCATTTTTCTTCTTCCCCTTTGATCTCTTCCCTAGCCGAATACCCACCTTGCACAGATCCACTCTTTCTTTTTGCTTTCATTCCTCTTAAAATCAACCATAACCGATTGCTCAAAGTGCCAGAAATCCCGAAAACTGCTTTCTTTCTTGCCGATTTCTTGTAAGCCGAATCACCCCTATTCCTTTCACCTGTTGTGGCTGATTACTACACTCCCTTGAATCACACCATTGTCGACACCATCACCCAAAATCTACACCCAAAACGCCATCCTCTTCTCTTGTTGATAAGCCGAAATCACCATAGTTGTAGGGAGATAGCCGAAATTGCAAATCTCAGAGATAAGGTTTCTACTGACGTTTAAGGGTCAGATTTACATCAGATCTGCATAGGAACTGAAGGGAAATCATTGGTAAGTGTTTAATACTTCAGATCTGTTCAATATTTCATATTTGGAAAAGCCGAAAGTCCCTAAAGTTAAGGATTTTGTCGTTTTGGACTTTTGGTAAATCAAGTGGTGTTTTCTTTGTTCTTTTTGTGTGTTAGTTAGAGAAGAAGGTGATCAAACAAGGAGTTGAAGACATTGGAACATCAGATCTAGATCTAAAGGGATCTAAATCGGCAAGGTAAGAACATTAAGGCCATTGGAGGTGTTGGCCGAATGTGTAAGTAAGGCTTTGGGTAAGTTTTCAATTCAGATTAAGTGTTAATATGGTCTAATCAATTAAGTATTGGATTGTAGGGATTAACGCATAAGAGATCTCGTAGGAGAAACTGCAAAACAGGTGTGTGTTTCGAACTCCTTTCAATGCGCAAATCGGCAAAAGCCGAAAAGCTGAAATGCCAAAGTTTCAGTATTTCAAGAGCTTGTGAGCGTGCGAACGTTCTCAAGTTAGTAGGAGAAGGTTAGTTTTGGAATCGGCACTGTTAGGCGTGTTGACCGCTAAATTTTGGACATTATGGTAAGTTGGGCCTCGGTGGGCCAAATATGGGCCCAATGGCCGATTTGGGTCCATTTGAGTAAAAATGGGTTTAAAGGTAATATTATGAACTGTAGGCGTGAAAATAGTTAAAACAAGATAACTGATTATGAAATTGGGACTAAATGGGCCTAATGGGCCAATCGACGTAATAGGGCTTATTAGGGGTTTTAGGGCTTGAATGCTAAGACTGAAAAACTGAGTTAACCAGACTTCTGTGACAGCTATGTGATTAATAAATACTGTAATAAGCATAAAATCTGTAACATGAGAGCAAAATTACTGAAGTACCCTTAGGGTAAGAAATTACTGTTTTGCCCCTAGGTAGAAAATTACCGTTATACCCCTAGGGCTAAAATTTACTATACTGTTTGACATGAATGTTACTGTTATTGAATGCCATGATATATAACTATTGCATGGGTTGGGTTTTGATAATGGAGGAAGTGTGAGTGGCACAGCTACGTTACTGAAAAGGGGCTATGCCTCGTACTGTTTCTGAAAGGGGCTTTGCCTCGTATACTGTTTAACTGAGCAGCCATGCTGCGACTGTGGTGTGTAGGCTGGGTGGGTCGAGTTATTCCCCACATGGTGTGTTGGCTGGTACGGGTGGTGTGTAGCGGTTGGTGGGTTGAGTAGTCTCCCCAATTGGGTTGCATTTATACTGTATTACTGTACTGTACTGTTATGGGCCTATGGGCCAATCTGTTATCTGAATAGGGCTTCAGCCCAGTATCTGTTATAGGGCCTTGGCCCAGATTACTGTTTTTTGAATAGGGCTTCGGCCCAGTATCTGACTGAGACTAGTTAGGGTTTAGGCCCAGTGGGCTTGAGCCAATTTGGGCTTTGGATGGGTTCTGCACACACTGAGTTTTCCCAAACTCACCCTTTCTTTCCATCCTTGCAGGTGAGCCCTAGATCGTGACTTGGACACTGGGAGGGATTCAGAGTGGCCATGAGGATTGAACTTTCATCATAGTTGGTTTTTTTATTATTTAATTACCTTTTATCGCTTTTATTTTGATATGGGTTGTAATAAGGCCGCTATAACTGTTATTCGGGATTTCTCTACCGTTTTATTTCAAACACAAACCTACACCGTTTTCAAAATTAAACAAACATTTTATTAACCAACCTGACTTTACTGAAGACTAAGGAGGACAATAAGACTAAAATGAAACGATTAACAAATGAGATAGAAATTAGGTTGAATAATAATTAAATCAGGAATTTCAAGAAAAACAAGTATTACTTTTCAAAAATCTCAAACATCAGACTTAGTATATAGGACGGCGTAGCATAGTCTAGGTGATGTAGCACACCGGATATGGCCATAACGTCTGGGCCGGGTCTGGGGTGTTACAATTTAGCTTGTGGTTTGATACCAATTGATAAGACGTATCAACAGAGGAAAAGTTTCTTCATGATATGAAGTACTATTTCTAGGAAGAGCCATATGTGTTTAAAAAGTGTACAGATCAGATGATTAGGAGATGCATGATAGAAGATGAAATACCAATGAGTTTATACCACTGTCACTTAGCCTCGAGTGGGGGACACTTCAGAGGTACTCGTACTACAGCAAAAGTATTACAAGCTGGATTCTTTTGGCCAACACTATTTAAGGATGCATACGCTTATGTGAAGAGTTGTGATCGATGTCAAAGGGTCGAAAATGTTACCAACAGAAATGGAATGCCTCGAACAAACATCATTGGGGTAGAATTCTTCTATGTATGGGGTATTGACTTTCTCGGTCCTTTCCCTCCGTCTGTTGGTCATAAGTACATACTAGTAGCAGTAGATTATGTGTCCAAATAGGTCGAGGCTGAAGCTTATCCAAAAAATAATGCTAAGGTTGTGATGAAGTTCTTGCAGAAACACATGTTCTCAAGGTTTGGAACCCCAAGAGCTATTATTAGTGATGAAGGGACCCATTTTGTGAACAAATGGTTAAAATGGTTGTTAGATAAACCTGGAGTGAAGCACAAGGTTGCTACAGCTTACCATCCGCAGACGAATGGGCAAGCTGAGCTGGCAAATAAGGAGATCAAAGGCATATTTGAAAAGGTAGTTTGCCCAAATCAATGAGATTGGTCCAAAAGACTAGATTATGCTTCATGGGCTTACAAAATAACATACAAGACACCTTTAGGGATGTCACCTTATAGGTTGGTCTTCGAAAAAGCCTGTCATCTTTGGAGTTAGAGCACAAAGCTTACTGGGCTCTTCGATAACTTAATTTAGATCTTAAGCTTGCTAAAAAGAAACGGATGCTCCAACTCAACGAGTTAGAAGAATTTCGGATGTTTTCATACGAAAATGACAAATTATTGAAGGAGAGACTTAAGAAATGGCATGACAAGCACATCCAAATTAGAGAATTTGAAGCAGGTCAGGAAGTCTTGTTCTTTAATTCTAGATTGAAGTTCTTCCCAGGTAAGTTAAAATCACACTGGTCTAGTCCATTTACGATTCATCGCTTCTATCCATATGGAGTTGTTGAACTCCAAGGTAAGGGAGGTAATTTTCAAGTCAACACTTGAAACATTACTAGGGAAATAAAATTGAACGTGATACAATCTCGTTCATTTTATCAGATAGTTAACTATTCATGTTCTTTCTTAAATAAATTATTTAGGGTATATTTTCGTGTTTATTATGTTTAAATAAATTCTATCTAGGAGATTGGAACTTAAGCAGGACCGCTTGTGACCCCTCCAATCTTTCCTGGGAATTGATTTCTACATAATCTTTCAAGAAATTATTCTCTAAATAACAAAATAAATTTTTAGTTTTTCAAAATAAAAGGGTCAATTTTGATCCAAGTTTTAATTCGCAACTCAATTTTTAAATTTTCATTAAGTCTAGGGACTTAATTGAATTATTTTAAAATTTTGATTGCTCTTTTCGTAAATAATAAAATTTAGGTGCCTCTTTTTGTCAATATTTTCAAAAGGCATCTAGAATAAATATTTTTACTTAATACTATATATTATATATATTGATAATATGATAAACTTTAATATATAATTATATCTATTATAATTTATATATTAAATTTTATCAACTTAGCTTAGCATTAGGTTGAATTTTATTTTGATTATATTTTATTTTTATCTTAATAATTTAATAGCAATTGGTAATTTCATATGTATATATTTAATTATTAGTTGTTGTTAATTTTGAGTAGAATTAGACTTTTATTTTAGTTATTAAACTTTACTAAGAGTTCTACTCTAATCCCTATTCCTTCTCTATAAATACCACCTTATTCCTCCCCATTCATGCAACAATTAAACCCCAAAGCACCAAACCTTCAAAGTGCTGCAAGCCTTAGCCACATTAGCCATTTGACCAGTAGCCAGCTTCAACACGCCGTACACCCACCTCGTGCACAGCTTTGCCGCTCCAGCCACAGGCCATGTTGCGTACCAGCAGCACCTGCGCCCAGCAGCCCTTGCTGCTCCAAGCCACAACGTGAGCACCTGTTGCCCAGTGCCTCATTCGCACGCACATCCCAACGCCCGCGTGCCCACATTCGGCCTACTGCCAAAGGCCTTACTGAGTGCTGTTGCTGATCTGGCCAGCCCTCGCGTTACGAGCTATAGTTCCTATGTGCGCTGCTGCTTGCTACCTTGTGCACTTTCACGGCGCACACCTCCTTCACCCATCCTAAGCCACAACTGTTCCAACCTACCTTAAACCAATCCCTTTTGCTTTTAAAATTATTATTATTTTTAAGAGTTCTTATATTTTTTTCAAAAAATGTTTGTAAGACCTAATTTTCTTTAAATTTTAATTCTATTAAAATTATTTAAATTTTCAATTTATTGAATTATTAACAATTTTTATTAATTAAATTTTTGAGAGAATAAATTTTTCCATCTTATGTTCAGGTCAATTATGCCTCACAAGAGAACTCGTGGCTCCGCCCAAATTGACGAAACACAAAACAAGTTCCACTGTGAAGAAGCCAAAGTAAGATATGAAAGTATCTTCAAAAATCAATAGATGCATCCAGAGAAAGGCTTTACATTGAAAAAAAGCAACTATAGAGACTTTATGGCACGTATTCGTCAAGTTGTTGAAGCCCTCAATTGGGGATTGTTTTGTGAAAAGAGACCTAGTGTGGATGAGGAGCTAGTTCGCGAATTCTATGCGAATTTAACCTCAAGCAAGTTGACCGAAGTTCTAGTTCACAGAATCAAGGAACCAATAACTTCAAATGCTATTAATGAGTTCTTTGAATTACCTGATTTCGAAAACAATGAATATTCTTCTTCGTTGAGCAATATTAAGCCTGTAAATCTACAAGAAATTCTCAAGGAACCTACAGTTCTAGGTTCTAAATAGACTGTGTCAAAGCAAGGAATCCACACGTGTTGAAGAGAATATTTGACACCACTTGCGAATGTATGGTTCTATTTTATCCGTTTCAGCCTTATGCCTAGTTCACATGGGACTACAATCTCATTAGAGCGAATGGTCCTATTATACTCAATTTTAACTACGAAAACTATTGACGTGGGCAAAATCATCCTAAGGGAGATGCAGAATTGTGCCATTAGACGTTCTGGCCCAGCTTATTTTCCCTTTACGATAACAATTTTGTGCTTAAAAGATAAAATTCTTGCGAACGTAAAGAAGACAGGGTATAGTTAAGGCACAATCACCAATTGGGATCTCTATTGAGTAGCTAGAGATTCTATTCTCTAGCAACGAGTTGAAGAAAGTGAGGATCCCGAAGAAGAAGAAGATGACCCCACAGAGATCAAGCTAGAGCAATCAGTTGAAGTCCCTGATGAGGCAGAACCAATGGAACTAGAAGCTAAACCTAATATAGAAACTTCAATGTTTGGAGCTCCACCGCCTAGCCCAGATCTAAGAGATGAGCTATCAAAGCTGATGGACATAATGCAACACATGCGATGTCATCAACAAGCCTACTAAAGATACTCAAAAATAAGGGATAACTCGATGAGTAGTGCCCTTAGGAAAATTTACAATGACCCATTTATTTTTGTGCCTGTGTTTCCAGATTTCATATTTGAACCATGGAGTCCATTATCTGTAACACCCTACACCCCCGTCCGTCGCCGGAATAGGGTATTAAGGTATTACATAACTAGATACAGCCTACTGAGGTTCATAGTTACATACTAGACATAGATTTATTTAGTTCTTTAATTGAATGTAACACTTGCAAATAAGTTCGGTCAGTACGTCATTTCTCATAAAAGAAAACATTTCATAAGCATAGCATGCTAGTGTATTTCTACTATGTGGCTACTAACAACTTGGCCGAAATCAAACCTTTCAATAACCGATCACCATATTAGAAATTCATTGCATATTGGGTACTAACTAAATATCATGCCACAACATCGAATCATATGAGAATCAACCAAACACATATAATCAAACTCGAAGACTAAGCAAGCCATTTTCGCATGGCTAGAAATATTTACAACTCAAAATGTAGTTTGATTCAACAAAAGGAGATTAGCCTATACATGCCATTGATCCAAAAATAATCATCAAAAGTACCAAAATAACAGCGATAGTGTAGGTGATTAAGGCTTCAATCCCCGAGTCCGTAGCTTCCAAAAAGAGATCTATAAAATAGAGGAAATAAGGGAAACGGAGTAAGCATTACAATGCTTAGTAAGTTTTAAGCAATGACATTAAATAGATCATCAAATTATAGCATAGTTGTTAGTATTTTTGTTTCCCTCTTCTCTTAGGTAAGTCACCCCTTTTCCACACATATACATTCACATCATATACGAAAGTGGATAGCTTTCACTTATAGTAAATTCACGTAAACATACACATGTCACAAAACTCACATATCATTTCACATAGGCCAATTTGTACTTTGACCATATTAATAATCTTATTTCATGAACACATATGAAATCACATAATGACCTTAGTATTCGGTCCAAAAATCTAGCTTGCATATAAGCCAAGGGTACATACCTGTATAACTTAACACTTTCAGCGCAATTCATTAGCAATCGTTACCTTGAAGACCATTAGTCTTAGACTTTACTCTCATAATCATCGAGATCTTTAGCTCGGGTAAACTCTATACATAGCCATCGGGTCTCTATCCCGGATTTAATCTCCGCATATAGCCTTCGGGTCTTAACCCGGACATCATCTCTGCATATAGCCTTCGGGTCTTAACCCGGACATAGTCTCCACATATAGTCAGCAGGACTTAATCCCGGATTCGCATCACAAATTTTCATACATATATATATATTCGCATGTTACCAAGTTTCACATAGCAAGATTGCACTTGTAATTCAATCGATTCATGTGCATACAGCATATAACATGCTTCTCGACTTTATATCATAAATATACATATAATTCAAAACTTATACACGTATACTTTTCTTCTCTAGACTTTCGGCCCAATGATCAAAAATACATAAGCAGTGCATTTCAAAACTCAATTTCGGTCATTTTCTCTATGAGCCATTCGGCTATATAGCAAACATGAATAAGGTTTCTTTCTCAATAGGACATCGTTCAAATATCAGCATGTATGTCATGGCATTTTAACTTATTTACCAAATTCGATTACTCAAAACTTACCTTGAACTTTCCCGAGAATTTACGAGTTGGCTATTCGACCACTTTGGCCTTCCCTTTATCCGAACTCGTCCCTCTATGCTCTTGAGCTAAATAAAACATTTAATTTTATTAATCCTTATTCAAGCATCTCAATGAATCATTTTCACTTATAGTCAAATAATACATGCATATTCTTCTCATTGCAAACACATACGCACATTCGATCATTTCACATACATATCATAAGTCACAACAAGCTGATTTTCTGAGCAGCATTCAATAATTTACTCATAACTGGAGCTACAAAACTCCAAATGAAGTGCCGTTAATTTTGCATGAAAATAGACTCATTTATATTCCATCCATAAAATTTTCATAATTTTTGGTTTGGCCAATCAATACCAGAATTTTCTTAAAGTTTCCCTATTTCACTGTTTGATTAAACTGACTACTCTATACTACGAACCGAATTTCTCCTTGTACAGAATTCCAAATATGTCCTTACCAATTTTATTCGAAACTAGACTCATTAAGGAGTCTAAGCATATAAATTTTGTCTCATAAAAATTTTTATGCAATTTATGGTGATTTTCTAAAAACAGAACAGGGGCTTCCGGAGTCATTCTGACCCTGCTTCACACAACTTTAAAAATCTCTTTATTGGCAGGTCAATTGCTTGTAAGGTTTCTTTTATAAGAAACTAGACTCATTAAGCTTTAATTACACAATTTATTCAGCCTCTAATCCAACTCTCACAATTTATGGTGATTTTTCCAAAACACGTTACTGCTGCTGTACCAAGCAGATTTTATACCAAATTCACTCTTTAGTGTTCTTATTCACATATTTAAAATATAACATTTCCTAAGGCACCCTTTAGAGTAGTCATTGATCTTTACACAATATACATATTTCATATTAATTTTAATCAATACACCACTCTTAAGACACCAATTATGAAGACAAACATCAAAGATTTTATGCACATGGCCGAATAGGTCATTTCTTTAACCAAGAAGCTCCCATAAGCACAAATTGATCAATTAGTTTAACTACCATTTCTAATGCATACACACTAAGGCCATTCGGCCATATAACCATCTAAAATCTCAAAAGGTATGTTCGATAATTAGCCATTCACCAAAACAAATTCATTCGTTGATGAAAACTCAATTTCAACATCAAAGCATAGTTCTTTCCTTATCACATTACAATTTAACCGAAACTAACTTGCTTCACAAATTTCAGTTTATAAGTAGGCTTGGGTCAAACAATTTAAGAAGCTCATCACATCCAATTCAGCCTCTATTTACCTTAACTCATTTCCAATAGACTAAATATCATGCTAACAACCAATTTGCTAATCAAAGACAAAGCAAATCATGTAATTCAAGGAACCGAATGCCCCTCTTGCCATTTGAGCTACACCAAACTTACTAATTGGAGCTCACAACTTCAATTCACATGAATTTTTTTTTACATCTTAGAGTCCCTCAAGGCTCCATTCACAATCGGCACTACACATGCACACAACCATGATAGTAAATTTTCTTTAGGGCCATCAAACAACTAAGAGCATTTTAACTAGCTCAATTACACAACCTTATAAATTTCCTATATACATTTGGTAATGAGCTCATATTACCAAGAGAATAGATTCTCCCATGCTCATTAAAACACAAGAAAACAATTTATTTCCTCCATTTTTCTTTTAGCAAAACCGAAAGCTTATGGACACAAATCACATGAATATAGTACACGGGTCTTGTTGGAAACTTCAAGACCAACTAAAATCCACAACATTCAAAGAAAAATTCCATGAATCTTACCTCAATTTTCAGCTTCCCCTAGCCAAATGCCCCAAGCTCATGAATTTTTATTTTCTTCCTCAACTCACGGCAAAGAGAAGAAGAAAGGGACTAGCTTTGGTTTTTCCTCCAATTTCATAATAATAATCATAATAAAATCACATTATAACTTAAAATAAATATTAAGTTTATTTATTAAGCTAAAATACAACACACAAAATGCCAAATTAGCCATCATTGCTGTCCACTAGAGTAAAATTGGGCAATTTGACATGCAACTCCTTCTTTTCTCATGCATGCATTCATTGGTCATCACACATTTGTCTAGCACATTTTCAAAGTTTACTACTAAGTCCCTTTTAGTGAAATTAAATTTTATAACTCAAAATCAACACATCAAACATGTCACACACGAATTAACACATATCATAGGCATCAAAATAAATATTAAATATATTTTATGCCTCGGTTTTGTGGTCCCGAAACCACATTCCGACTAGGGTCGTTTTAAGACTGTCACATTATCGAAGAGGGAGCGAAGCGATTCATGCAAAGGCAATAATGGTGGAGCAAAAGATAAGTCGAATTTGGAAGGATCAACAAACAAATGAAAAAAGAGAGGACCTTAACATTACTTTATTTTTATTCTTAGGTTATTTTAGGATTAAGTTAAATCAGGAATTTTTATTTTTGCATAATAAAACAAGAGATAGGAATCATGAATAAAATTTGAGCAAGTCACAAAGTCTAAAGTGTAGTAATAGAGATATACAAGTCTAAGATTGTATTTAGGGAGAGCTTGGTACTTAAGCAGTCAAATTAACTGACCTCCTCTTTTTTAAAATCCTACCTGGTGTATAGTATCTATTCACTTTAAACAATAAGGACATTGTTCACTTTAAGTAAGGGAGACTGAAAATTTGAATTATTTCCACTCAGAATAAAATTTTCTTTTAATTATGATTAGGATATATTTTGTTCAATTATTATGTTATTATGTTAGCTTAATAATGATATGGATGTATTTTTATTAAAGCATGTGAATCGTACCATAAATTTTATTTCCTTACGAAAATTAAGCATGCATGAATGTTTAAGTCTTTAGAATTGACTTAGTAGTTTCTTGAGGCAAAATCCTAGGAAGCATGGAATATTGAAAATGATTTAGGCAACCATTGTTTGGACCGTTTGAGCCTTTCAAGCCAACCATGATAAATTTATCCTTTGAAACCCAACTTTGAGACTATATGGCCTAATTTTATTCGGACCTTTATAATATTTAGCCATCATTTTTCTCTTAATTATATTTAAAATTGTCCCAAACACTAGACTCAGTACTATTCAGAATAACATTTGAAAATAAGTTTGGGGGAGTTGAAAAGAAGAATCAAATGCTCAAAAAAATTTGTAGTACATGATGCAAGTGCTCAAATTAAAAAAAAAAAAAAAGGAGCACATGTGCTCAAAAGAAAAAAGATGCACAAAAGAGCATATGAAAGTAAAGTAATGTAACAGCCCGATTTAGGGGCTAGTCGGAATAGTGATTTCGAAATCACCTCTAAAGATTTGAGAAAATTATTTTTTTTTGTGTTAATTTATGTGTTGTGGTAATATTATAAATATGCATGAAAATTGTGCTGAATTAATTTACGCGAATGAGGGCTTAATCGTGAAAAAGGACTAAATCTCGTAAAGGCCAAAAGTTGTATTTTAATAGTCAAATGTGTTAAATAGATTGAGAATCAAAATTTGGGGGTTTTAAAGGGAAATTAGGCCCTTAAAACTCATGATGGCCAGCCATAGAGAGGAATAGGAATGGAAAAGTCAAGGGTAGGTAGTTTTAGGTGACTAATGGATAAAATAATAGCCTAATTGCCTAGCTATCATTCTCTTATTCATTTCTTCTCCATATTAGTCGATTTTCTCAACCATATTTGGGGGTTTTAGAAGCTTAAAATTTCAACAACTTTGTACACTCACAAGTAATTGATTCTTAAGGCTTTTCTTGAATATTTTTACATATTTAAGACCCTTGTAGCATGAGCTACATTTTGAGGGGTATATTGTGCAAAATAATTGAAAGTTGGGAGCTTTTCCATTGTTGAATAAATGATGTTTGCTGGAAATTTGGGAAGGAAAATGAATGTAGGTTGTCCATTGAACCACTTTTGTGTAAGAGGGTGCATGAAAACACTCAAATTGGACTTAGTTGTAGAAGTTGTAAAATAAGGAGAAATTGTGTGAAATAATGAGAAATTAGGGTAGTATTGAGGATAAAAAAGAGTTGTTTAGGTTTGGTTGATGAGGAAATTCGATAAAACTCGATTTCCAAGTTTAGGGACAAAATGGTTATTTTGCCAAAAGACTAGGGGTAAAATAGGCATTTTGCCAAAATGTGAATTTTGGATTGTTTTATTTAATTTAAGGATTAAATGGATAAATTGTATTCATATAGATCAAGGAGAGCATGAAGTCAACCTTGACCAAGGCAAGGGAAAGCTTTAGAGTAAATTCCACATTTCCCGTATTTTGTATACCGACGTAAGTTTTTATGTAAACGATACCTCTTTTATTAATATTTTTGCTTATGAATGTTTTATATGATGTGTGGTTAAATGTTATGGTCATGTAATGAAATCGTGAAAAGTGGGAGTATGATTAAATTTCTATAAATCATGAATAAAGGTGGGCTATGTGCGAACCATAGGGGAATTGTGGAGATTAGTGAGTTAAGAACAAATCACTTGGTTGGTGATTATTATCGATGGGCTAAGTGCGAAACCATCGAAAACAAATTATTAAAGGTGGGCTAAGTGCGATACCACCTTATTTTGATTAACAAAGGTGGGCTAAGTTTGATACCACCGTAATTTTTTATTAATGACGATGGGCTAAGGGCGGAATCATCTTAGTATTGCTATTGTCACTACGGATGACCATGTATGAGCCTATCATGTATGGATAAGTTTGTTGTGAAAAATTACTCGAATGAAAATTTATGTTTGTTGTGATGATGGATAAGTGCAGGAATTGTATATACTAAGCAATATGAGTCTTGTGTGAAAAATTGTGTTGAGAATGTTGGGTAAACTGTGTGAAGAGTAGGTGAACTTATGGTAGGAGGTATCGATATGGTTAATGCAATATTTAAATTCTCTAATATATGGCTATGATTTTAAATGTTAGCATATAGACTTACTAAGCTTTATGCTTACCTCTCTCTTTTCCATTTTCTTATAGTGCTGCCTAAGTAAATCGAGGATCCAAAGACATTGAAGGCATCGCTCACACTATCAATTAAAGCATTCGGTATAGTTGCATTTTGTATTTGAGTAATTACATGTATAGTCTAGATAGTCATTTTCGTGTAAGTTCTATTACTAAGCCAATTGTGTTGGCCATTTATGTTACTAAGTTCATTTTGTAAATGGCCATTGGAATTGGCTTAAAACCATTCAAGTTGCTTAATGAAATGAGATGAGTTTATATAGAATTTGTGTAAAATTGTTTAGTAGTTTATGCATGCATTTTGGACATGATTTGGTTGAGGTATGAGTACCTATCTAGGGGCATTTAGATGAATATTGGTGCTATGTTATGATGTATGTAGATTGGGATTTTGTTTGTATGTGTTTCAAGGTGGCTAAGAGCTTGGTAAATAGCCCTATATTGCCAACACAGGTAGACGCACAGGGTTGTTACTCGATCGTGTGTCCCCTACACCTTGCATGGTGAGCATTAAATGCCATCAGGTTCTCTCACGGGCATGAGACATGGCCATGTGTCTCAATCATGTAGAGGACATGGCCAGCACATGGACGTGTGCCATGGCCGTGGGAATGATGATGTCAGAAACAGAATGTCTAGGTTTTTTCACACGGGCCGCGACACGAACGTGTCATGGCTGTGTGAAAGACACAGGCTGGGCACACGGGTGTGCACCAGGCCATGTAAAAACCCCTGTAGGTTGATGTTGGAAAATAAATCTGCACGGGCGAGGGGCACGGGCGCGTCCCTCGATGGTTCAGGCCATGGGAAGTACACGGGCTATCAACACGGCCATGTCTAAAGGTCACACAGGCATGTCGCCCTTCCACACGGGCGTGTTGCCTTTCAACACGGGTGTGTGCCCTAATTATAGTGGACTTTCTTAAAAGATTTCTAAGTGTCCAAAATAGCCCCGAATTATTTCTAAACCACGAGTTAGACATCGTAGACCCTTCTTGAGGCCTGTAGGTCATTTTTCAAAAAAGTTTCAAACTGGGATGTATTTCGGTTGTTTAAAATTGATTGTTTTGCATGAGATTTAGTTAGGTAATACCTTGTACTCCATTTTAGCATTGGATACGAGTAAGGGGTGTTACATTTAGTGGTTTCAGAGCATGGTTTAGTCGATTCCAAGATGAATCAAAAGTGTGCGCGTGTAACAGCCCGAATTAGGGGCTAAACAGAAAAGTGGTTTCAAAACCATGAATCCGGGGTTTAAAATATTATTGCAATTTAGTTTTTATATTTATTGGGTGTTTGGATAAATAGGTGGAATTTTGGTGGGTGAATTTTATTGGTTACACGTCCAATTTGGTAAGTTGGACTAAATTGCAATAGTTGAAAAATATGGGTTTTATTTCATAAAGGTAATTGATTGAATTAGGTTTTTAAATTAGAGGTCTTTATATGGTAATTAAACCATTTTAACCTTGTTTGGACAAAAATACCCATGGAAGGGGAAAATTTTAAAGAAGGGCATGAGGGGTATTTTGCTCATTTGGATAATTAAAGAAATAAAAAGGGAAAAAGAAGTCAAAATTGGTGTCCATCTTCCTCCTTGGTGCCGAAATTTAAAAGCCAACCATAGCTAGGGTTTTGGTCACTTTCAAGCTTGGTTTAGGGTACATTCAAGCCCCATTTTTAATGTTCTTCGTATTTTTCAGAATCCTCGTAACTTGCTCTAGCTATTTCTACCCTTATTTTGGGTTAGGTTTGATGTTTAAAAATTTACCCATTTATGACGTGCAAGTATTTTGATGTCTAATGGTGGAATATGAGGGTTTAAGGTGCAGTGAACTATGAGTTCTAGGTGATTTTTCATGGAAGTCCTTAAAAAGGACCAAATTGCAAAGTTAAGAAATTGAGGGGTAAAAGTACAAATTGATGTGAAATGTGGGCTGTTTTGGGTGCTATAGACATTCGGCTAGGCTTGGATAATCAAATAAATCGATACATTTCAATTTATGAGCCTAGGGACTTAGTTGTAAAATTTGACAAAGTTAGGGGTAAAATGGTAAAAATTTGTTGTAGGATGATTTTGGACTAAATTGAATAATGTGTGTATTAAACGAGTTAAATATGTCATTATAGATCGAGAAGATCGAGGAATTGACCTTGGCCGAGGCTAGGGCAAGGTTTCGAACTAAATTGCAAATTATCACATTTTGTTATCGAGGTAAGTTTATATGTAAGTAATTTAATTGCTTTAATTATGCATTAATGATATTTAATGGTTATGATGAATTGTTGATGATGATAATTTTCTATGATGTTTGGTTGAGGTGGGATTGAGAGTTTCCAGTTGAACTTTTGGGATAACAGGCGATACGAGTAAAATGCGGTTTGGTCATATGTGTGATAAAGTGACCTTCACCATGTAGACCTGGGAGCTAAAGAGCTTAATAGCTAAGCCACATGTGTGATAAAGTGACCTTCATCATGTGTAAATAAGGATTTTAGGACTTAATGATTATCTCACATGGATGATAAAGTGACATTCATCATGTGTACATGAGGGCAATGTCCTATGTAGCTAAGACGCATGAGCGATAAAGTGACCTTCGCCATGTGCACACGAGGGCTACGAGACTAAATGGCTAGGTCACATAGGTGATAAAGTGATCTTCACTATGTGTACCCGAGAGTCGAACTTACGGATTGGTGGTATCTTGATGGAAAAGTTCACCAAGTATCAAGCGTTAATCCGAAGAGTTGAATAGGAATACTTACTAAAGAGAATTGGAGTGGTAGTTCAATATGTGTGTGCAGGTGTATTCTTTGGGCAAGTGAAATTATGGAAAAATGCATGTGGTTGTGATGGTGTATGTGGACTTAAATAGGTGAAAATAATGTGTATGAATTGTAGGGGAAAGTTGGTAAGTTTTGGGTGGTATGTTGGTATATGAGAGATATCCTTGTTGTGGTTGAATGTTATCTCAAATGTTGATTATTTACATATAAACTTACTAAGCTTTTGAAGCTTACTCCTTTCTCTTTCCTTTGTTTTATAGATTCAGTCGAGCCAACTCGGGATCGGATCAAGTCAGAGGATCACCCACACTATCAACAAAATCTTTTGGTATTGTGACATAAACTCTTAGACTATGGCATGTATAGAGACTTAGTGGAATTGTAGGTTTCATGTTGGTTTAGCCATAATGTGGGCAAAGGTTATTTGATAAGTCATTTTGTAAACAAGGCCATGTGACATGGCTAATGATGATAACAGTTTATATATGTCTTTTGAGGTAGTTCATGGTATGTTAGGTAATATTTTGATGTTTAAAGATGTGTTGATATGTGGTGTCAAATATGGTAGTGTTTGTATGTGTTTTAGGGCAAGGAATGGCTTGGAATATAGCCTAACTTAGGGCCACACGGCCAAACCCCACGGCTATGTGTGTTGGGCGTGTGAACCTTACTTGTAATTTTTGGAGCTTAAGGACGTCACATGGCCTGGTCACATAGACGTTGCCTGTGGCCGTGTGACCAAAATGGCATGCTATCATCGTAAACAGAATGTCCCAAGTTTTTCACACGAGGAGCCACACGGACGTGTCGAGGCCATATGGTAGGACATGGGCCAGGGACACGGGCGTGTGCTTGGCCGTGTGAAAAGCCTTGTAAGTTCGAAATGAAAATAATTTTCAAAAAATTCAACAAGGGTAGGGGACACGGGCGTGTGTGACCACACGACCTGCCCATTCGGGCGTGCCCCTGTCTCACACAGGTGTGTGCCCTGTAATGAGGCAAATTTTCCAAAATTTTCAAAGTTTTCGGTTTGGTCTCAGATCACTTCCAAAGTACGTTTTGGGCCCCGTAGGCCCATTTTAAGGATCGTATGATATAGTATGTAAAAATTTTAAATTGGAACGAAATTTTATGGCTTGAGTTTGTATGATTAAACGTGATATTGTTCAGTAATGCCTCGTGCTTGGGTAAAACGATAAACCTGTGTAAGGCGTGTTATAGCGGGAGTCTAGCTATACATGCCATAAACTGTAATATGATAGTGTGACAACCTCTGATGATTGTAAATTGTGTTTTTCATATAGTAATGGATCCCGATCAATCGTTCACGGATGATGTAGAAAGTAACGCGCCGGCTCTCACCGAAGGGTCCGTGCCTGCAAAAGGTGGACCTATGAGTTGGTGTCAAGGTGGAAAAGCCAGAGAGACCTACCTCAAAATGATGGACGTCTAGTATACAGAGTATGTTCTTGCAAATTCGAACACTCCACCTCCTCCACCCCCTCCACTTTATCACCATGCTCTGGTGGCTCCCCAAAGAGCGAGACTGAGTAGGAGTGATAAACCCCCAGTGGATCGAATCAGAAAAGCTGAAGAATTCTGGGTGAACAAGGATGATGACCTGGAGAGAGCTGAGTTCTGGATGGAGAACACCATCAGAGTGTTCAACGAGTTGTCATGCACACAAAAAGAGTGCATGAAGTGTATGGTGTCAGTCCTGAGAGACACGACATGCCAATGGTGGAATACTCTCGTGTCGGTGGTACCGAGAGAAAGAGTAAATTGGGAGTTCTTTCAACAAGAATTCCAAAAAAAGTATATTTGTAACACCCCAAACTCGACCTGGACGTTATGGCCAGATCTGGTGTGTCACATGGAAGTTACGTGGGAATTCAGAATATTCGCTAAAAAAAAAGTTTTCCTTTGTTTCAAAACACCGTTTAAATTTGGAACATTGAACGATTTCAAATTAAAACCGTTTTTGTAATTTTGAAAACATTTTAGAATAAATGATTGTCTTATTTGTTAAGTTTAGTTACTTGGGGTTATAAAAGCGCTTTGTCCTTTTTGAAAACATTACGTGCAGTTTTACTCGAAAACATTTTGTTATTAGTTTCGAAAACCCAATTTATACTTTACCGATTGTTATGCTAAATAAGCCAAAATGCAGAAAATTCAACCAAATAAAAATCCGTAGTGGCCTTATTACATAACGGAAACCCACAATAATAATTAATTAAACTAAGTAAAACCAAAAACAGAAAGCATGTGGCCACTCTGAGTCCCTCGCAGCTCTAAATCATCTATGGCTGAGGGTTACCTGCAGATTTAAAATCAAAAGGTGAGTTTCCGAAAACTCAGTATGTAACTTATGCCAACCAATAATAGAAAATAGACATACAAAATAGACAGGCTGAAGCCCTATTCAGAGGCAGATCAATCTGCGCCTTAACCCTATTCAGAAACAAAGTAGGCCCAAGAGTGGGCCCAAGCCCATTACAGATGCAGAACAGAACAGTATGATAAACCCAACCCAGTCCATCCATCACACCACCTGTACTAGCCCATCACACCATGTGGGGAATAACTCAACCCACCTAGCCCACACACCAATACGTAGCCAAGCTGCTAATAACAGATATCGTGGCAGAGCCACTGATACAGAACATATTGCTAAGCCACTATATAGATTATGTGGCAGTGCCACTATACAGAACTTTCTCCGATATCAAACCCAACCCCATGCAGACTAACAAACCTACATATAACATGCATATAGATTAATAGATACAGATACAATCATACATATATTTAAATTAATAGCCTAATTGCCTAGCTATCATTTTCTTCTTCATTTCTTCTCCACATTAGCCGATTTTCTCAACCATCTTTGGGGGTTTTAGAAGCTTAAAATTTCAGCAACTTTGTATCCTCACAAGTAAGTGATTCTGAAGGCTTTTCTTGAATATTTTTGCATATTTGACACCCTTGTAGCATGAGCTACATTTTGAGGGGTATATTGTGCAAAATGGTTAAAAGTTGAGAGCTTTTCCATTATTGAATAAATGATGTTTGCTAAAAAATTTGGGAAGGAAAATGAATGTAGGTTGTCCATTGAACCACTTTTATGTAAGAGGGTGCATGAAAATACTCAAATTGGACTTAGTTATAGAAGTTGTAAAATAAGGAGAAATTGTGTGAAATAATGAGAAATTGGGGTAGTATTAAGGATAAAAGAAGTTGTTTAGGTTTGGTTGATGAGGAAATTCGATAAAACTCGATTTCCAAGCTTAGGGGCAAAATGGGCATCTTGCCAAAATGTGAATTTTGGATTGTTTTATTTAATTTAAGGATTAAATAGATAAATTTGTCTTCATATAGATCAAGGAGAGCGTGAAGTCAACCTTGACCGAGGCAAGGGAAAAGCTTTAGAGTAAATTCCACATTTCCCGTATTTTGTATACCGACATAAGTTTATATGTAAATGATACCTCTTTTATTAATATTTTTGCTTATGAATGTTTTATATGATGTGTGGTTAAATGTTATGGTCATGTAATGAAATCGTGAAAAGTGGGAGTACGATTAAATTCCTATAAATCATGAATAAAGGTGGGCTATGTGCGAACCATCAGGGAATTGTTGAGATTAGTGAGGTAAGAACAAATCACTTAGTTTGGTGATTATTATCGATGGGCTAAGTGTGAAACCATCGGAAACAAATTAATAAAGGTGGGCTAAGTGTGATACCACCGTATTTTGGTTAACAAAGGTGCGCTAAGTGCGATACCACCGTAATTTTTTATTAATGACAATGGGCTAAGGACGGAGACATCTTAGTATTGCTATTGTCACTACGGATGACCATGTATGAATCTATCATGTATGGATAAGTTTTTTGTGAAAAATTACTCAAATGAAAATTTATGTATGTTGTGATGTTGGATAAGTGCAGGAATTGTATGTACTAAGCAATATGAGTCTTGTGCGTAAAAATTGTGTTGAGAATGTTGGGTAAACTGTGTGAAGAGTAGGTGAACTTATGGTAGGAGGTATCAGTATAGTTAATGCAATATTTAAATTCTCTAATGCATGGCTATGATTTTAAATTCTAGCATATAGACTTACTAAGCTTTTTGTTTACCTCTCTCTTTTCCATTTTCTTATAATGCCACCTAAGTAAATCGAGGATCCAAAGACATCGGAGGCATCGCTCACACTATCAATTAAAGCATTCGGTATAGTTGCATTTTGTATTTGAGTAATGGCATGTATAGTTTAGATAGTCATTTTGGAGTAAGTTTTATTAGTGAGCCAATTGTGTTGGCCATTTATGTTACTAAGTTTATTTTGTAAATGGCCATTGGAATTGGCCTAAAACCATTCAGGTTGCTTAATGAAATGAGATGAATTTATATAGAATTTGTGCAAAATTGCTTAATAGTTTATGCATGCTTTTTGGACATGAGTTGGTTGAGGTATGAGTACCTATCTAGGGGCATTTAGATGAATATTGGTGCTATGTTATTATGTATGTAGATTTGGGTTTTGTTTGTATGTGTTTCAGGGTGGCTAAGAGCTTGGTAAATAGCCTTATATTGCCAACACGGGTAGACACAGGGGCTTGTTGCTCGATCGTGTGTCCCCTGCACCTTGCATGGATAGCATTAAATGCCATCAGGTTCTCCCACGGGCATGAGACATGGCCATGTGTCACAATCGTGTGGAGGACACGGCCAGCACACGGACGTGTGCCATGACCGTGGGAATGATGACGTTAGAAACAGAATTTCCAGGTTTTTGCACACAGGTCGCGACACGAGCATTCATGGCCTTGTGAAGGACACGGGCTGGGCACACGGGTGTGTGCCAGTCCGTGTAAAAACCCCTGTAGGTTGATGTTGGAAAGTAAATCTACACGGGCGAGGGGCACGGGCATGTCCCTTGATGGTTCAGGCTATAGGAAGTAAATGGGCTATCAACACGGCCATATCTAGAGGTCACAAGGGCGTGCCGCCCTTCCACACGGGCGTGTTGCCCTTCCACACGGGCGTGTGCCCTAATTACAGTGGATTTTCTTAAAAGATTTTTAAGTTTCCGAAATGGCCCCGAATAGTTTCTAAACCACGAGTTCAACCTCATAAACTCTTATTGAGACATGTAGGTCATTGTTCGAAAAAGCTTCAAATTGGGACATTTTTCGGTTGCTTAAAATTGATTGTTTTGCATGAGTTTTAGTTAGGTAATACATCGTACTCTGTTCTGGCGTCGGATACGGTTAAGTGGTGTTACAAGTAAGTTGGTGTATCGAAGGTAAAAATTTCAAAGTTTTGATTTACATTGAGTCTAAGGTTTTAAGCCAAAGATTATCTCTCTTTTACCTACCCTAGCCTTGCCACGTTAATAAAGACCTATTGATTCAAGTTTTTATGTTACCTACAATAGTGGAGAGAAATCGCTAAGATCAACATATGAAGACTTTAGTTAAACTTAATGATTGCAGTTTAGTCTTGAATAAGGGAATAAAAATCAAATTGGTAAGGGTTAGCATGTCTTTATTAAAGAAGCATTTAGTCTAATTTTGCTATTATATTAGTTGTTGAACTTACTTGGAATGATATATAGGCTGAAGTAGCATAACTATCAAATCTCTTGTTTTTTAGCATAAGTATATCAATTTCATAATTTTAGGAAAAATGTTGCTCTGAAGAAATTTTTCAAAGGTGTTTCCAAGAAATTCTTTTCAAAATTTGTGCATTACTCGGGACGAGCAATGAATTAAGTTAGGGCGTGTGGAAACACAAAAATTTATAGACTTTTTCATACCCATTTTTACTTAAAATTGTGCAGTTTCGGTAAATTTCTTGTCGAAAATAATTAATTTTATTAAAATAATTAAATTGTATTAAAAATATGAACATATTAAATTTTAGTTAATTTTATAATTATTTTTGTGAATTTTAATTATTTTCGACAGATTCGCACGAAGGGCGGAAATTGTCCCAGCAAACATTACGAGATGAACAAAACCAAGAATCAATTCAAAGTATCAAGGCGAATTGGCATAGAAATTTGTACAAGAGATGAATGGATTTTTTGTAGGTAAATATGTTCATAAGTTAGCAAATTACTGAGTTGCCGTGGATTTATTCATAATAGTATAAACATAAGTTTAATAATTATAAGTTAAGGAAATGTAATTAATCCAACACAATTTTATCGTCATGATTAAATCTTATTTGAAGTCGTGCATTAAAACTCTTTGTTTTATTTTAATTATTTTACTTAGTTTTAAACCATAGTTTTTAATCACTTTCTTTTCAACAAATTATTTTTACCTCACCAAAGTGTTTTAAATTACATCCATAAATAATTCTTTTTACAGTCCCTGTGGGTACGATAACTCGATATTTACTTGTCACTTTATTACTTGTTGCGAGTGTGTACACTTACACATTTTCATCGTTCCACCAAGTCATTCATAATCCGCTCGGTGGCCTCCATCCAGTACTTAGCCACATTAGGGGCGACTCCAGTGACACCCATAAAAAGTTTAACTCCATTAGACTGGAGTCGTTCCATAACTGACCCTCGGCCCCCAGATCCGGTGTTGGGCCCAGCATCCCTTTCCAATATCCTGAGCATGGCCTGGGACAATGCGTCCTTCCCACCCATGCGAGCTTTAGACCCAGTCTCAGTAGTCGGTGACACAAGTGTCTCACTAGTGTCTAAATTCAGCATGCCACCTGAAAAAGAATACTCAGTGAGAGCCCCTCTACGGCCTCTACCTCGGCCCCATGTACCACGTCCATGGATACCTCGTGCACTCATTGTAGGCTCAAAGTTTTATCTACATTAACAGTTTTATGAATCAGTTACAGTTCTGATATTTATTAACATATGTTTTATGCAAAGCAATATCAAAAGTTCAAAGTTTGTTTCCATAAGTCGCGGTCCATATCAGTCTCACTACAGTTTCGGTATACACTAACTAGTGTGTTTTCAAAATAGTCTATCTATACTATCAAATCAGTTATTTAGTATTCAGAAAATTTACAGGATCAGCGTCGGAGACTCAGTGTACCACATACCCAATCAAAATCCTTCAAACCGTTTGAAAATCATTTCTTTAAAATTAAAATTCTAAACCTAAAATCTACAGCCGAGTTTTGCAACCTGGATTTGATACCACTAAATGTAACACCCCAAATCTGGCCTAGACGTTTTGGTCGAATCTAGTAGTGTCACATCGTAGGGTGCTTTGCAAACTAAGTCATCACGTGAAAACATTTCAATTCATTACTTTTATTAATTTAAAAAATGCTTATCTGATTTAATTAGAACCTCATTAAAAATGCAGAAGCTTTTGAATAGTTAAGTTTAGGTGAAAAACATTCGATTAGGAAAAACTGTTGTTTTGTTGAGTTTTGCAGTTATAAAATCTGAAAAAAATAAAAACCAAAATTAAGGAAACAGTTCAAAAGTCCCAAAAATTACATCAAAATTGTAAGAGTATGCCCAAAGATCAATTACGAGATGGTTGTAATAACATACTTGATTTATCATGTTTATTAATATAAGGCGTTGCCATTATTATTTCAGTTTCTTTTCTGTGTGCATAAATAAACTGTTTTATAATAATGTCCTGAGAATAATATGATTATTCTTAAAAGATCCTTAGTCAAGTATTATCGTTGGCTAGGACAACAATAATGCATTAAGACTAACATGTAGTTGATTGATGATAAAGAGTTGTTATTGATATGGAGTTTCAAAATCAATACATGAATATGTGTGTTAGAGAGAAACATATTTGACTGACCAACTATGAGTATGTTTCTTGGATTATTTTGTAATTGTCACAACATTACTCATAGTGATTAATATGTATATGATCCTCATACTTGAGATCATCATTATCCCAACATCGTGAGTTGTATATTTTGATATAGTCAAACGAACACCATAACTAGTTGTTCTATAAAGATTGATGTTGGATATACCACAATCTATGTAGACGGATATGGTTGATCAATATAGGATAAGTCCCCCTACATAATTGGAGTAATATCCCAGGCCACTTGATTGAGTAAGACTAGAAATGCATGGCCATGGTCAAATAAGTTGATATGAGATGTCATACTTATTTGTGTATCATAGTCTACTTAAGGTATCAAGAAACATGGGATGGACTATGCAAGTGTGACTATTCCATGACTTGTGTCCATTCCAAAGATATAGGACTTAAGGATTAATGCATGAAAGGTTAATCACAAAAGGTTACGTCGAATCATGACTTCTTGTAACTTAGGTAGCAATGATGCATTGCTAGATGCCACTCATTGTTTGTAACATTAGAATAGTTCTAATATTACTGCTAACGTTACAAGAACTTATAGGGTCACACCCTATGGTTGAAATGAACGGAGTAAAACATAGCTGGTATTGTGTTTGGTTGTCATATGAATTAAATTAATTATAGAATTAATTTAATTGGGCAATCAAATTGTTGAACATACTATATGTACAAGGATGTTGTACACATAATCAGAACATAATTTTATTAATATATGAAATTGGTTCGTATATAAGTTTAAATAAATATAGTTTACTGAAATCTTTATTATAATTAATGTAATTATAATTTTCAATTAAACATTATTATATTTATTTTAATGATGATTATTATGTTCGGATTAATTTTAATGAATTAAAATTCGTTATAAAGATATACCAATTAAAAGGGAGTTATATATAGCAAGGGTAAAAACCCTAAAAATTTAATATATAAACAAGCCCGAAACTATGCTACTAGGTCTAGTAGCCGTCAAGCTAAATAATCTCTGAAAATAGTTTTCTGGGATTTCTACCGTTCATTGTCAATTGGGTGGACTACGTAGAGGCTGACATCGAAAAAGGTTGCAGCTTGGTTCGATAGTGGATCAGGATTCCCATTGCCTAGGCGTTGCTGTCTACTCAGATTGAAGTTTTGGTAATTTTGAAACCTTTTATCACCCTGATTTGATACTTACACATGGATCCATGGTTTGGATCACCGGATTATTTTTTTTTCCACTGCGCCTTGGGGGCACCAGCGTTCCAACAAAAATACCCAAATAAGAGATGAAAACCATAAATAAAAATAAAAATGTGTCACGCCCTGATTTTCGGGATTTCTCGAGTTTGGTGTGTTTTGGAGAAGTGGTGAAAATTGAGTGTTGTGATTGTTGAATTTGTGTTTGAGCATGTTAGTGGGCCTTTAGGAGGCCCAAACTCCGATTAAAATCTGATAAAAATAGCAAAGTATGTTTTTAGTGAAAGGAGGAACATGGTCAAGAGGGCTTTTAAGAAAAACTTAGTAGAAATTGTCATGAAAAGAGCTTTGGAAAAGTGGCAAGGGGGCGCCACTAAGCTCCTAAAAAAGTGGCGCCTATGGGGTGTATGAGGTCCATAGTTCGAGTCGCAAGGTAAGCTTTAGTGATTTTTATTTTTGTGTACATGTGTGGTAAGTGTTGGCACTCAAGTGGGACTCCGTCATGAAGAGTTCAAACTACTCAAGAGAGTGAATTGAGTTGAGAATTTAGGACATTTGAATTTGAGAGAGTAGTGAACGGCCATAGGACTCAGTTTAGTGCAAATTCGGCACCCCAAAACAAGTTATGGCATTTTCGGCAATTCAAGGTTAGATGTACCGAATTCTCTTGGTTAGTAATTTCTTGTGTTTGCCGTTGTGTATAGAGATTTAGGGTTGTCATCTTATTCCTCTTTTGCTAATTTTTCTCTTCTTTTCTAACTTAGTAGCCACAACTTACGCTTAAGAAACACCTATTGCCGAATTCACTTGTTGACCGAAACCACTTTGTTTTCTTTCTTCTTTTCTCATACTTCTTCTTTTCTTTCTTTTGCACCTTGAATCGGCTCTACCCTTCCATTCTCTCTTCAAGCCGATTCTGTTCCATTGCAAATCCACCTAAGCCGAATCCATCTTCTTCTTTCTCTTTTCTTCAACCTCTATCGATAAAGCTTTTGTCGGAAACCACACCTTAGCCGAATACCTATTTGACCAAAACCATCCCCTTGGTCGGTTGTGTTTTGACCGAAATCAGCCACTCTTTCTTCTCTTGAATCTATCAAAAGCAGAACCCCTAGCCTTTCATCTCTTCTTTTTGCCGAATCACTCCACCTATCCTATTGCTAAAACGACAAGGACACTTTACTATAGATCTAAAAGCCGAGCATCCTAGATCCTTTTCTCTACTGTCGTTTGGGGGTAGATCTACCATAGATCTTGTTTAGAGAGAGCGTAGAAGCGATATTCTTCAAGTAAAGTCATCGGTAAGTGATCGAAACCTTGAGTACATTCGTTTATTAACATCTAAGGAGAAGTCGAAACCCCTAAGTCCTTAGGGGCTTTGTCGACTGGGTCTATGGACAACATAGTGTTGTATCTTGGTTCTTTTACATGTTAGTTAGCGAAAGAGGAGAGCCATTGAGGAACTGAAGGCATCGTTTCAACTGGATCTAGATCTAGGGCATCTGAGTCATCAAGGTGAGAACTTTATGGCCATTAAGGGTGTGGCCGAATATGGTAAGGGATCTTAACATCAGTTTTCGTAGTTTCTTTGGCTAATCGTTTGAATGATGGATTGTAGGATAAAGCATGTAGAGGATTTTATCGGTGAAATCGCAAAAAGGTGTGTGTATCGAACACCCCTCTATGGTTCAAATCAGCAAAAATCGAAATGCCGAGGATCTGGTATTTCGAAGGCTTGTGAGCGTGCGAACGCTCTCAAGTCGATAGGAGTATGCTAGATTTGGAATCACTAATGGTTGGTGAGTCGAGTGCGTAATTTCGAGCACTTTGGTATATTGGGCCTCGGTGGGCCAGATGAGGGCCCAATGGGCTTTTGGGCCCATTTGGGAAGAATAAGTTTTATGAGTATTCTGAAGACTGCAAAGTTAAAACTACTGAAATCAGTAACTAAAAACTAAATTTGGATTAAATGGGCTTAAGTGATCAATAGGCTATGTGGGGCCCATTAGGGGTTTTAGGGCCTAGTAGTTGAAACTGTTAAACACTGATATATTGACCGCTAAAATGGAAATAAAGACTGTTAGTGACTGTAACATGCTTAAGACTGATAATAATAGCGTAAATGACTGAAATACCCATTAGGGTGAGAAATTACTATTTTACCCCTAGGTGTGAAATGACTATTATACCCCTAGAGCTAAAATCGACTAAACTGCATAATCTGACTATCACTGTTACTGTATGCCATGTCATATGTATATCTGTTGCATGGATTGGGTTGATATTGGAAGAAGTGTGAGTGGCACCACCACGTTTTCTGAAAAGGGGCTATGCCTCGTACTGTTTTCTGAAAGGGGCTTTGCCTCGTTATTCTGTTTAGCTGAGTAGCTATGCTGCGATTGTGGTGTGTGGGCTGGGTGGGTTGAATTATTCCCTACATGGTGTGTTGGCTGGTATGGGTGGTGTATAGCGGTTGGGTGGGTCGAGTAGTCTCCCCACATGATATGGGTTTGCATTCATACTATTATTCTGTACTGTTCTATTCTGGGCCTATGGGCTATACTGCTTCCTAAATAGGGCTTCGGCCCAGTTTCTGACTGAACTAGATAGGGCTTAGGCCCAGTGGGCTCAAGCCAGTTTGGGCTTTGGATAGGCTTCTTCACATACTGAGTTTTCCAAACTCACCTTTTTTCCTTCCATCCTTGTAGGTGAGCCTTAGTTCGCGACTTGGAGCTAGGAGGGATTCAGAGTGGCCACGAGGACTGAACTTGGTTTAAAACTTGCTTTATTATTTCACATTTTTTATAATTACTCATTTTACTTTTATTTTTGGGGTTGTAATAAGGCCGCTTTAACTTTTTTATTTGGGGTTTATTACTTTACTTATGCATGATGTATTTCATCTACAACGACACACGTTTTCAAGATTAAACTAAAGTTTTCAAAACCAACCTTGCAATACAACCAGTTAAACTAGATAATAGTTCTAAAATGAAGCGTGTAACAGACGGATAGAGAGTAGGCTAGTTATCAAATAAACCGGGGATTTCTATTAACCCAAAGCACTACTTTACAAAACTCACCATCAGACTTAGTAACTAAGGCAACGCGACTTAGTTTAGGTGCTGTAGCACACCAGATTTGGCCATAATGTCTAGGCCGGGTTTGGGGTGTTACATTTAGTGGTATCAGAGCCAGGTTTCAACAACTCGGCTGTGGATTGGGTCCAAAAAGGGATTTTTAAAATTTTTTAGTTCGTATGGGTATTTTTGGAAAATCAAATTTTTGGAAAATTTTGGTTTTAAAAAGATTTTTCTTCAAATTTTCCTTCTTTAAATCAAAATTTTTTGAGACATTGATTTTAAAAGATTTAAATCTTTCTGAGTTTTTCTGAAATCTGATAAATTGAGATGTGGCACACTGAATCTCCGACACCAAGTTTGTAAGTATTTCTGCCCTAAATACTGTACTGTATTGAAACAATGCTGTAGATAGAATTGAGCCTTTGATATTATACTGTAGATAAGGTAGTATTAAAACTACAACACAGAGACTGTAGGATAAACTAAACCCTAGGAAACTGAGACAGTAGCCAGATTATGATTGCGTGAAAACAACTCTGAAACTTTATCTGTTCATAAAATATTCTGTAATAAAGAACTGAAACATCAAACTAATGTCATAAAATTCATAAATCAGATAAGTCGATATAAGTACGAGAGCCACTCGTAGACAAGGTCGTGTTGAGGCCAAGGTAGTACTCAAGCTGGATCTTCGTCTTCTGGACACATGCCAGCTGAGGAAGTGCGAGCTCCGCCAGCGGCGAAGAGTGGATCTTATGATAGGGCTGCAAGGGACGACGCTCTGTCCCAAGCCATGCTGAGGGTGTTAGAAAGGGTCGCTGGGGCAAGCATTGGAATTGTGACTAGAGGGTCAATTTCTGAACGACTCTAGGCTAATGGGGCTAAGGTTTTCAGGGGTATATCTAGAGTAGCCCCAAATGTGGCTAAGTATTGGTTGGAAGCCACAGAGCAGATAATGGACAATCTGGACTGCTCAGTGGAGTAGAAGTTAAAAGGAGCGATATCGTTGCTGCGAGACGAGGCATATCAGTGGTGGATCACCGTGAGAGAAGGTACTCCAGCTGAGGGGGTAACATTGGAGTTGTTCAAGAAGTCCTTTAAAGCGAAATATATGGGAGCTAGCTATGTAGATGCACGTAGGAAGGAATTCCTGAACCTGACCCAAGGTAGTAAGACCGTTGCTAAATATGAGGCAGAGTTTCTACGACTGAGCCGGTATGCTAGTGGTATTGTTTCCACTAATTATGAACGTAGTGTTCGTTTCGATGATGGTCTCAAAGATGAGTTGAGGGTCCTGATAGCTCTGCAGAGGGAGCACGACTTTGCTGCACTGGTGGAGAAGGCTAAGATAGCTAAAGAAGTGAAGCAAGCTGAATGACAGAACCGCGATAGGGATCGCAACCGTTTTAAGAGAGATTCTGGACCATCGGGTACTGCAAACAGGAACTTTAAGAGAGCTAGAGTAGAGGAACCAGTTCGAGCTGTGCCGGTAAATACTGTGAGACCACAGCCTTGTAGGGACTGCGGTAGGGTACATCTGGGTGAATGTAGGAAGCGTAGTGGAGCTTGTTTCTGATATGGGTCTATGAAACACCAAGTAAAAGATTGTCCACAGAGACCAGCTCAGAATCAAGCTGTTGATCAGAGGGTTGCTCAGCCTGTGCGAGGAGGACTACCACCGCTAATGGGTCGTGGTCAAGCTAGAGGAGGCAACGGTAATGGACGTTGTCGTGGGGCACCTGGTAGGGGTGCTGGTAATGCTGCAGCTCGTCAGCCAGCCTTGGTGTATGCTGCTCGTCGCCGAGAAGGGGGTGACGCACCTGATGTTATAACTGGTGCATTCTTGATATCTAGTATGCCATATACTGCTTTGATTGATGTGGGTTCAACATATTCATATGTTGCTTGTGAGATCTCTGGGTCGTTGGGTGTGCACTCTGAGGAGACTATGAGTGGGGTAACTGTAATTAGTCCTCTTGGTCACTCGGTTAAGATAGATAAACTTTTTAGGGGTGTGCCTTTAGAGACTCAAGGTAGAATCTTTTTGGGAGATTTGATGGAATTACCTTTTGGAGAATTCAACCTGATTTTGGGTATGGACTGGTTAACTAAGCACAAAGTGACTCTGGACTATATGGCAAAGAGGATGGTATTGAGAACAACCGAGGGTGAGGAGGTAATGGTTATTGGAGAACGAAGGGATTATTTGTCCAACGTGGTTTTGGCCTTAAGGGCTGAAAAGCTGATGCGCAAGGCTTGTGAGGCATATTTCGCATTCGTAAGTCAAACTGAATCTAAAAATATGACAGTAGAGATCGTTAGAACTATTAATGAGTTTCAAAATGTTTTTCCTGATGAGCTTCCTGGATTACCTCCTAACCGAGAAGTTGAGTTTGGGATTGATCTATTGCCTGGAACAGCTCTAGTGTCCATTGCGCCTTACAGAATAGCACCAAATGAGCTAGTGGAACTAGAAGCTCAGATTCAAGAATTGTTAGATAGGGGCTTCATTAGACCGAGTTTGTCTCCATGGGGAGCACCAATGCTGTTTGTCAAAAAGAAGGATGGAACGATGTGCATGTGCATCGATTATCGCCAGTTGAACAAACTGACAATAAAGAATAAGTACCCTCTACCGAGAATAGATGATTTGCTTGACCAGCTTAGAGGAGCTTCTGTGTTTTCCAAGATCAACCTTCGATCTGGATACCATCAGCTAAGGGTAAAGGAGGTAGATGTTCATAAGACGGTATTCAGAACTCGATATGGTCACTACGAGTTTTTGGTTATGCCTTTTGGGTTGACGAATGCACCTGCAGCTTTTATGGATTTAATGAATCGAGTGTTCCAACTGTACTTGGATTGATTCATGGTCGTCTTTATTGATGATATATTGGTGTATTCAGAAACAAAGGAGAAATATGATGAGCATCTTCGAATTGTTCTGCAAGTGTTGAGAGAAAAGCAACTGTATGCAAAATTTAGTAAGTGCAAATTCTGGCTACGAGAAGTGACTTTTCTGGGTCATGTTGTTTTAGCTGAGGGGATTAGAGTAGATCCTCAAAAGATTGAGGCAGTTCTGGACTGGAAACCACCAAGGTCGGTATCGAAAATTCGTAGTTGTCTGGGTTTAGCAGGTTATTACAGAAGATTTGTTGAGGGGTTTTCGTTAATCGCGGCACCATTGACGAAACTATTAAGAAAGGGAGTAGTGTTTGTATGGACTGAGAGGCAGCAAGAAGCTTTTGACAAGCTGAAAAGAGTGTTGCCTGAGGCACCAGTGTTAATTCAGCCAGAATTTGGGAAGGACTTCACTGTGTATAGTGATGCTTCGCACGTGGGGTTAGGTTGTGTATTGATGCAAGAGGGTAAGATGGTCGCTTATGCTTCACAATAGCTCAAGTCTCACGAAGCAAATTACCCTACGCATGATTTGGAGTTGGCAGCGGTGGTCTTCGCATTGAAAATCTGGAGACACTATCTGAATGGGGAAAAGTGTATTATATACACTGACCATAAAAGTCTCAAATATCTGTTGACTCAAAAGGAGTTGAATCTTAGGCAACGAAGATGGATAGAGTTGCTGAAAGATTACGACTGTTCGATTGAGTACCATCTAGGCAAGGCTAACGTAGTGGCTGATGCACTGAGCCGAAAGAGTGTTGCTGAGTTAAGGGCTATGTTTGCTCGCTTAAGTTTGTATGATGATGGGAGCTCGTTAGCAGAGTTGCAAGTAAGAATGACTTGGACCGAGAAAATTAAAGAGTTGTAGTTGAAAGATGATTTGTTGATTCCTCGATTTCAGCAAGTTAAGAATGGTGAGAGTGAAGATTTTGGGCTGAATTTTGATGGGGTTCTTTGTTTCCGTGGAAGAGTTTGTATTCCTAAGGACTCTAACTTGAGGCAATTGATCTTCAGTGAGGCTCATAGTGGACCTTGTACTATGCACCCTGGAGGTAATAAATTGTATAGGGATTTGCGAGAGGCGTACTGGTGGCCCTGACTTAAGCCAGAGGTGATTGAATTCTTTAGGAAGTGTCTGATGTGTCAGCAAGTTAAAGCTGAGCACCAGTTGCCTTCTGGACTGTTGCAACTAGTGAAGATTCCGCAGTGGAAATGGGAAAGAGTAACGATGGATTTTGTGAGTGGGTTGCCTTTGACACCCTTGAAGAAAGACTCTGTTTGGGTAATTGTGGATAGATTGACGAAGTCTGCTCATTTTATACCAGTTAGAACCGATTACTCGCTTCAGAAGTTGGCCAAATTGTACGTGGCTGAGATAGTGCGGTTGCATAGGGTGCCAATTTCGATAATTTCTGATCGAGATCTTAGATTTACATCTTGATTCTGGCAGAAGTTGCATGAGGCGTTGGGTACGCGGTTGACTTCAGTACTACATTTCACCCTCAGACAGATGGTCAGTCTGAAAGGGTCATTCAAGTGTTAGAAGATATGCTGAGAGGATGTGTTATCGACTTTCGTGGTAGTTGGGAAGACTATTTGCCATTGGCGGAATTCGCTCACAACAATAGTTATCAAGCATGTATACAGATGGCTCCCTATGAGGCACTTTATGGGTAAAGATGTCGTACGCCTTCATGTTGGACAGAGTTAGGAGAGCGCCAAGTTCTGGGACCAGAGTTAGTAGCAGATACAGAAAGTAAGGTTAAGCTGATTCGAGACCGGTTAAAAGAGGCGTCTGATAGGCAAAAGTCATATGCTGACCTTAAGCGTAAGGAAATTGAGTTCGCTGTTGGGGACATGGTGTTTTTAAAGGTTTCACCATGGAAGAAGATCTTGAGATTTGGAAGAAAGGGTAAGTTAAGTCCGCAATTTATTGGACCTTATTGGATTCTCAAGCGAATTGGACTGGTAGCATATCAGTTGGAGTTGCCGCCAGAGTTGGATCGTATTCACGACGTTTTTCACGTGTCTATGCTAAGACAGTACCAGTCAGATCCTTCACATATTGTACCAGTAGAAGAGACTGCAGTTAATACTGATTTGACCTTCGAAGAAAAGCCTGTACAAATCTTAGATCGTGAAGTCAAAGTATTGAGGAAGAAGACCGTTCCATTGGTAAAGGTGCTATGGCGCAACTATGGGAGAGAAGAGGCTATGTGGGATCCAGAAGAGACCATGCGTCAACAATACCCTCAGTTATTTGGATCAGGTAAATTTCGAGGCTGAAATTTCTTTAAGGGGGTAGAATTGTAACGCCCAGATTTTCGGGATTTCTCGGGTTTAGTGTGATTTTGGAGAAGTGGTGAAAATTGGGTGTTCTGATTGTTGAATTTGTGTTTGAGCATGTTAGTGGGCCTTTAGGTGGCCCAAACTCCGGTTAAAATTTGATAAAAATAGCAAAGTATATTTTTAGTGAAAGGAGGAACATGGTCAAGAGGGCTTTTAAGAAAAACTTAGTAGAAATTGTCATGAAAAGAGCTTTGGCAAAGTGGCAAGGGGCGCCACTAAGCTCCTAAAAAAGTGGCGCCTATGGGGTGTATGAGGTCCATGGTTCGAGTCACAAGGTAAGCTTCAGTGATTTTTATTTTTATGTGTATGTGTGGTAAGTATTGGCACTCAAGTGGGGACTCCGTCATGAAGAGTTCAAACTACTCAAGAGAGTGAATTGAGGAGAGAATTTAGGACATTTGAATTTGAGAGAGTAGTGGCCGGCCATAGGACTCAGTTTAGTGCAAACTCGGCACCCCAAAACAAGGTATGGCATTTTCGGCAATTCAAGGTTAGATGTGCCGAATTCTCTAGGTCAGTAAGTTCTTGTGTTTGCCCATTGTGTATAGAGCTTTAAGGTTGTCATCTTATTCCTCTTTTGCCGATTTCCCTCTTCTTTTTTGACCTAGTAGCCGCAACTTACGCTTAAGAAACCCCAATTGCCGAATTCACTTGTTGACCGAAACCACTTTGTTTTCTTTCTTCATTTCTCATACTTTTTCCTTTCGTTCTATTGCACCTTGAATTGGCTCTACCCTTCCATTCTCTCTTCAAGCCGGTTCTGTTCCATTCCAAATCCACCTAAGCTGAATCCAACTTCTTCTTTCTCTTTTCTTCAACCTCTGTCGACAAAGCTTTTGTCCGAAACCACACCTTATCCGAATACCTATTTGATCGAAGCCATCCCCTTGGTCGGTTGCGTTTTGACCGAAATCAGCCATACTTTTTTCTCTTGAATCTATCAAAAGCAGAACCCCTAGCCTTTCATCTCTTCTTTTTGCCAAATCACTCCACCTATCCTATTGCTAAAACGACAAGGACACTTTACTATAAATCTAAAAGCCGAGTATCCTAGATCCTTTTCTCTGCTGTCGTTTGGGGTAGATCTACCATAGATCTTGTTTAAAGAGAGCATAGAAGCGATATTCTTCAAGTAAAGTCATCGATAAGTGATCGAAACCTTGAGTACATTCGTTTATTAACATCTAAGGAGAAGCCGAAACCCCTAAGTCCTTAGAGGCTTTGTCAACTGGGTCTATGGATAACATAGTGTTGTATCTTGGTTCTTTTACGTGTTAGTTAGTGAAAGAGGAGAGCCATTGAGAAACTGAAGGCATCGTTTCAACCGGATCTAAATCTGGGGCATTTGAGTTATCAAGGTGAGAACTTTATGGCCATTAAGGGTGTGGCCAAATATGGTAAGGGATCTTAGCATCGGTTTTTGTAGTTTCTTTGGCTAATCATTTGAATGATGGATTGTAGGATAAAGCACGTAGAGGATTTCATCGGTGAAATCATAAAAGGTGTGTGTATCGAACACCCCTCTATGGTTCAAATCGGCAAAAGCCAAAATGCCGAGGATCTGACATTTCAAGGGCTTGTAAGCGTGCAAATGCTCTCAAGTCGATAAGAGTATGCTAGATTTGGAATCACTAATGGTTGGTAAGTCGAGTGCGTAATTTCAAGTACTTTGGTATATTGGGCCTCGGTGGGCCAAATGAGGGCCCAATGGGCTTTTGGGCCCATTTGAGAAGAATATGTTTTATGAGTATTCTGAAGACTGCAAAGTTAAAACTATTGAAATCAGTAACTAAAAACTAAATTTGGATTAAATTGGCTTAAGTGATCTATAGGCTATGTGGGGCCCATTAGGGGTTTTAGGGCCCAATAGTTGAAACTGTTAAACACTGATATATTGATTGCTAAAATGGAAATAAAGACTGTTAGTGACTGTAACATGCTTAAGACTGATAATAATAGTGTAAATGACTGAATTACCCCTTAGGGTGAGAAATTATTGTTTTACCTCTAGGTCTGAAATGACTATTATACCTCTAGAGCTAAAATCGACTAAACTGCTTAATCTGATGTCACTATTACTATATGCCATGTCATATGTATATCTGTTGCATGGATTGGGTTGATATTAGAGGAAGTGTGAGTGGCACTGCCACGTTTTCTGAAAAGGGGATATGCCTCGTACTGTTTTCTGAAAGGGGTTTTGCTTCGTTATTCTGTTTATCTGAGCAGCTATGCTGCGACTGTGGTGTATGGGCTGGGTGGGTTGAGTTATTCCCTACATGGTGTGTTGGCTGGTACGGGTGGTGTGTAGCGGTTGGGTAGGTCGAGTAGTCTCCCCACATGATATGGGCTTGCATTCATACTATTATTCTGTACTGTTCTGTTCTGGGCCTATGGGCCATACTGCTTCCTGAATAGAGCTTCGGCCCAGTTTCTAACTGAACTGGATAGGGCTTAGGCCCAGTGGGCTCGAGCCAATTTGGTCTTTGGATGGGCTTCTGCACACACTGAGTTTTCCAAACTCACCCTTTTTCCTTCCATCCTCGCAGGTGAGCCCTAGTTCGCGACTTGGAGCTTGGAGGAATTCAAAGTGGCCACGAGGACTGAACTTGGTTTAAAACTTGCTTTATTATTTCACATTTTTTTAATTACTCATTTTACTTTTATTTTTGGGGTTGTAATAAGGCCGCTTTAACTTTTTTATTTGGGGTTTATTACTTTACTTATGCATGATGTATTTCATCTACAATGACACACCTTTTCAAAATTAAACTAAAGTTTTCAAAACCAACCTTGCAATACAACCGGTTAAACTAGATAATAGTTCTAAAATGAAGCTTGTAACAAACGGATAGAAAGTAGGCTAGTTATCAAATAAACCGGGGATTTCTATTAACCCAAAGCACTGCTTTACAAAACTCACCATAAGACTTAGTAACTATGGCAACGTGACTTAGTTTAGGTGCTGTAGCACACTAGATTTGGCCATAACATCTAGGCCGGGTTTAGGGTGTTACAAAACGGTTTGGGATTACCTGTACAGATTAAATAGAAGAGGTGAGTTTGCGTAAACTCAGTGTGTAATCCCCACAGAAACACACAATCACACAATTAGAGCATCAGTATCAATCAATTACATTCTAGGGCCTAAGCCCGTTATAGAATCAGATGGAGATCTGGGCCTTAACCCACTACAATTTCAGTTACAGATGCATATTCGGGCATTAGCCCATGCCAGAAACAGTTACAGTCATACAATCAGTACAATAATGAAATCCTACCCCCAGCCTCTACACACCATCTTCAACCATCCTTACACACCACGTGGGGTTTAAAACACCCACTCATCCCTACCCACAAGGCTGTACTGAAATGTAGCACATATCAGTAATATTGTAGCTAGGCTACCAGATAATAGGCTTAAAAGCCTTTCAGTACACTTCCTCCAATAATCAATCAACCCCCCCAATGCAGATGTGAACAAACATGCTCAATGTAGTCATACAGATTACATGTTTATATGCCTATATATAGTTACACATACAGTTCAGTAAACATGCGTAAATCTAACATGCTCAATACATACATCACATATATTCAGATCACTCAGTTTAAGGTCTAAGTAATGCTTACCAATCCTATAGTAGGTTCATAGTTGACTTGGGCGACCCATGCAACCCTAGGAAACATTTCAATTAAATGGGCTCACAGGCTCATGTGCTTGCCTGTGTGGCCCACACGACCTAATTTGTCCTCGGCCCTGTGGCTCACATGGCCCAATTGGTCTAGTCCGTGTGTCACACACGGCCACACTAGACCATCCCACGGCTGTGTCCAACGTGGACGGCCTAGCCTCGTCAACACACGGCGTACCACACGGGCAACCACACGCTTGTGTGGCGTCAATAGTTTAGTTTTTTGGCTTTTCACCGAACCCCATTTTCTGCATTTCGGTTACACACCTGGTACTATTTTGCTATAAAAACGCTCCTAAGCCTTCTAAAACCTAACATTGTCCAATATATCACTCAATCAATCACTTAAATCGATACTTAATCCACTATAATCGGAGAGAACACCCCTTAAAGTCTAACAAAACCCTTACCTTTGAGCACGTAGTAACGATTCCGCAATGCAAGAGCACCGATTGGCTGATCACAGTCCCTTAAACTTCACCTAAGTACAAAACGAGTCCCATTACCAAAGATTCATTAACCAAAACAAGAGTTTTACTCTATCAAACTTACCGACAATGCTCCAACACAGAGAAAGTATCGATCTTCGGAGACTTAATAAAAGATAGGGGAGCAAAAATAGATATGATAGCAAAGAGGAGAAAGGAAATTCAGCAGTGTGAGAGATGGAAGGGAAGAAACATTAAAATTCCCAAAAGAAAGGAAAAAAAACCTAAATTTTGAAAAAAAGAAAACTAATGAAAGATTAGCAAGAAGTTACACAATTGGATCACAATTCCTAAATTTCCTCCCACTAATCTACCAACCGCCCACTTCTCAGCATTTTTCAACCACCGAAACACTGGTAGAAATATCAAGCAAACATATGACTTCAACGCTTATAAGGAGGTTCAAACCCAGGACCTCTAACACACCAACACAGCACTTAACCACCAAACCAGCAGGCCCATTCTGATATTGTAACACCCTTATACCTGAGACTGTCGCCGGAATTAAGTACAGAGCGTTATCAAACTTAGACGGACCTCCATAGAACTTAATCAGAAATAGATACAGAATTTCATACAAATCGGTTTAGAATCACTCTTATTGAGGGTTTGTGGACATGATACAGACATCTCGAAAGATTAGGATTTGAATCATATCGTATCGGTAACCCAAAAAATTTTTCACTTTTGAAACAATGTCACACGCCCGTGTGACACACAGCGCGGCCATGTGATAGGACCGTGTGGCCTTCACACGCCCATGTCCAAAGACCGTGGTCGAAATTGTCCAAAAGGCCACGGCCACCCCACACGGTCATTTAGGAGACGTGCACCCCACACAGTTGAGACACACGGCCGTGTCTCATGCCCGTGTGGTACAATAAAATTTAAACTAAGGTGCAGGGGAGGCAAGGCCCAGGGGCACACCCGTGGGGCCAAACCGAGTGTTGTCCATGGCCTAAGCACGCCCGAGCCATGTGCCCGTGGAGCAATCTGCCAAATCCCACACGGTTGTAGCACACGCATGTGTGCCCTGCCAGGAAGGCCGTGTTAGGCTATATACCAAGCCTTGGCCTCCCTAAAACACATTCAAACACACACAAAATCCAACTAGCCATTTCAAAATAAATTTCACTGAAAAAGACTTCATTAAACCATTAATAACAAAATATCATACGAGAAATGGAATTTAGGTATACAAAACAACTATTTACAATCATAATTGCTCTATACATGCCATAATTTACTCTCAAAATGTATTCTATACCGAAAAGAAGCTTGATAGTGCGTTGCGTGGCTCTGACTTTAAGATCCCAATTCAACAAGCTCAAAGTCTACAGAGGAAGGGAAAAGAAAGGGGGTAAGCTACAACAGCTTAGTAAGTCATATGAAATTCATAGCAATGAATCGATTAAATATATCATTAAATTAGCACCCTAGCTGATATCACATATCATTATACACATAGCTTACTCTTTGTACTCATTCCACATGTCTACCATGAATATGCTTAACAATAACATTCCCAATATACCGTACCATTTTTCAGTTCGCCTGTACAATCACTTCATCACCACATGGTTAATCTAATTCCCATTGAGCAATTTCAGAATATGAACAGATATACAGAGATAAGCACATAAGTGCTATACAGACATGGCGAAGCCATGAAGTAGTCGAAACTACTAACAGTAAGGTAGCCGAAGCTACAATCAGTGCAGTAGCCGAAGCTACAATCAGTAACAGCACAGAAGTTAACCACAAGCCTGCTCACATAAGCTGACGGGTGTCTGCAACACATGCAAGACTACCTAGCACCCGAGTAACTATAACAGTCGGAACAGTAAGCCTTAAGTGACATGTCACGCATATCTATGTATATTCCTACTTGCTCAATCGGGATTCACGGACAATGCATAAATCGGTAATTTCAGAAGTACATACAATAATCAATCAGAATTTATAGTCGATACTATTTTCCATAAATTCAGTGATAACACTCGATATTCAACACCTCACCAAGCAATTGTCCATATATCATCATAGAAGCAAATATTTAAACAGAATTAATCAAGTTCGCTAGAATTACATATAACTTACCTGGGTTGTCAAAAATAACTATTTCTCGAAATTAGTCGAGAGCTTTTTGTTTTCCCTTATCACGGGTTCTTTCAGACCGTTCTTAATCTAATTTAACACTTATAACACAAATATCAATTATCTATTTCAATACAAACACAGTTCACATTTGGGGTAAATTTCCAAATTTACCCCTCAACTTTTCGATAATTACTAATTAGTCCCTCAGACATCAAAATTTAATTTTCTTTATTCCTTGGGCTTATATAACCTATTTTCACAATTATAACACTCAAAATCCCATCATTGCACATATTTAGGAACAATTTGTAATCTCTTCAAATTAGTCCCTATGTATGCACTTTCAATCAATTTCATCCATTAAAACACATATTTAACACAATAATCACTTATTATCTACCATTAAGGAGCTAAACAAGCTTCTATCACAAATGGGTAGATTTCTAGATGTCAATTTTTCTTCAAATAAATGGTAGAATAATGAAATAGAAGCTCCAAGGAGTCCAAAAATGCAAAAGTAATTGAAAAAGGGACCAAATTGCACTTACATGGAAGCTTGAAAATTTTTGAAACCCTTGGCCAAGGAGTTAAGGATTTTCGGCTGAACATGGGGTATTTCATGGAGAAGATGATGTTTTATTTCATCAATTTTTGTCTTTTACTCACTTTTGACAAAAATGCCCTTAAGGCCCTTACTAAAATATTTTTCTATGTAAGGCTATTTTGGTCCATAACACTCATTAATGGTCCTATTACCACATAAAAGCTCCTATTTCATGTGATAATTCAATCAAGTCCAATTATCATCTAATAAGCACATTTTGTACTTTTCTCGATTTAGTTCTTATCGAGTAATCAAACATTAATACAGTAAAATTTTCACATAGTATCTTGACTCTAATATTTAATCAAACAGATATCATCAAAAATTCACATAATTAAAATTCTCTCACTTCAGATTTATGGTTACCAAACCACTATTCCGACTGGCCTCTGATTCGGGTTGTCACAATTCTCTCCCCCTTAGGGATTTTTGTCCCCGAAAATCTTACCAGTGAACAGTTGAGGGTATTGCTTCCTCATAGCTTCTTCAGTTTCCCACGTTGCTTCTTCCACACCATGCCTCTGCCACAATACTTTTACTAACGGTATTTCCTTGTTTCTTAACTGTTTTATCTCTCGAGACAGAATCTTAATCGGTTCCTCGTCATAAGTCATATCTGACCTAATTTCTACCTCAGTCGGTGAAATCACATGTGTCGAATCTGATCGGTAATGTCACAACATAGAAACGTGAAATACATTATGGATTCTGTTCAATTCGGGTGGCAAAGCTAAATGGTAGGCTACGGGGCCAATTCTTTCAATTACTTCATACGGGCCAATAAAACGTGGACTTAATTTACCCTTACGGCCAAATCTCAGAACTTTCTTCCATGGTGACACTTTCAGAAATACTTTATCACACGTTTGAAATTCGATTTCCTTTCTCTTCAAATCCAAATACGATTTTTGTCGGTCCAGTGTAGCTCTCAGATTATCTCGAATTATCTTTACCTTTTCTTCAGTCTCTTTAATCAAATCAACCCCATGCAATCGGTGCTCGCTCAATTCGATCCAATACAATGAAGTTCGACACTTCCGTCCATACAACGCTTCATAAGGTGCCATTTTTATGCTGGACTAATAACTGTTGTTATATGCAAATTTAGTCAGAGGTAAATATCTGTCCCAACTACTCTCGAACTCCAAAACACAACATCTAAGCATATCTTCTAATACTTGAATTACTCTTTCAGATTGTCCGTCCGTTTGAGGATGGAATGCTGTACTAAAATTCAATTTTGTACCTAAGGCATTCTGTAACTTTTTCCAAAACCTCGAAGTAAACTGTGGATCTTGGTCGGAAATTATTGACAGTGGCACACCATGCAACTGCACTATTTCAGCAATATACAGCTCAGCCAGTTTATCAAGTGAAAAGTCAGTATGAATTGGAATAAAATAAGCCGATTTAGTTAATCGATCTACTATTACTGAAACTGAGTCTTTCTTCCTCAGTGTCAGAGGCAAACCCGATACAAAATCCATTGTTACCCAATCTCATTTCCATTCAGGAATTAAAATCGGTTGTAGTAATCCAGATGGCACTTGGTGTTCAGCTTTCACCTGCTGACAGATCAAACATTTTGACACAACTTCGGAGATATCTCGCTTCATACCCAGCCACCAATACAGTTTCTTCAGATCATTATACATTTTTACACTACCGGGGTGTATTGCCATATCACTACTGTGAGCCTCATGCAAAATTTTGCCAATTAGTTCAAGATTCCTCGGCACACATAATCGGTCATGCTACATTAAACAGTCATTCAGATTAACTCTAAATTCAGAATCTTCATTTTCTAAACACCGTTTTCTTTTAGATTGTAACTCATTATCTACTTTTTGAGCCTCATAAATTTCTTATAACAACGCCGGCTTAGCTCGTAACTCCGCAATCAAAACGCCACTATCAGACACTTCTAACTTCACATTCATAGCTCGTAGAGCAAAAAGGAGCTTTCTACTTAAAGCATCCGTGACCACATTAGCCTTTCCTGGATGATAGTTTATCACTAATTCATAGTCTTTCAACAGTTCTAACCACCTCCTCTGACGTAAATTCAGATCCTTCTGTGTCATAACATATTTCAGACTTTTGTGATCAGTGAATACACAACATTTCTCACCATACAAATAATGTCGCCATATTTTCAGTGCAAATACAATGGCGGCTAGTTCTAAGTCATGCGTAGGATAATTCTGTTCGTGTGGTTTCAACTGTCGAGAAGCATAGGCTATCACTTTTCCTTCTTACATTAAAACACATCCGAGTCCATTTAAAGAGACATCACTATACATTACAAATTCTTTTCCCAACTCTGGAAGGATCAAAACTGGTGCTTCAGTTAAACATTTCTTCAATCTATCAAAGCTCTGTTGACACTTTTCGGTCCATTCAAACTTACTATCTTTTTGCAACAATTTAGTCATTGGAGACGCTTTCATTGAAAAGCCTTCAACAAATCGACAGTAATAGCCAGCCAAACCCAGAAAACTTCTAACCTCGGACATAGTCTTCGGAGGCTTCCATTCTAAAATAGCTGAAATTTTCCTCAGATCCACTCGTATTCCCTCACCGGAAACTACATGTCCCAAAAATCCAACTTCACGGAGTCAAAATTCACTTTTGGTGAACTTAGCAAACAATTTCTTTTCTCGTAGTATTTGGAGTACAGTTTGGAGATGTTCAGCGTGTTCAGATTCACTTGGAGAGTAAACTAAAATATCATCTATGAAAGCTACCATGCACTTGTCCAGATAAGGTCGAAAAATTCGGTTCATTAGATTCATAAAGATAGCCGGTGCATTAGTCAGTCCGAAGGGCATTACTAAAAACTCATAATGACTATATCGAGTTCTAACAGCAATTTTCGGCACATCTCCTTCTTTAACTTTCAACTGATAGTACCCAGACCTTAGATCGATTTTAGAAAACATGGTAGCATCTTTTAATTGATCAAATAAATCATCAATTCTAGGCAACAGATACTTATTCCTTACAGTTACTTTGTTAAGCTGTCGGTAATCAATGCAAAGTCTCAATGACCCATCTTTCTTCTTAACAAATAACACCGGAGCACCCCACAGTGAAAAACTTGGTCTTACAAACCCTTTATCGGTTAACTCTTGCAACTGTACCTTCAGTTCTCTTAACTCCTTGGGCGCCATTCTGTAAGGAGCGATCGATATCGGAGTAGTACAAGGATGCAACTCTATACCAAATTCAACCTCCCTATCTAGGGGTAAACCAGGCAGTTCCTCCGGAAATACATCCACGAATTCACTCACAATAGGTACAGATTCAATCTTCCTTTCAGATAACTCAGTATTCAAAACATATGCGAGATAAGCTTCACATCCTCCTTTCAGACACTTAGAAGCAGACATAGCAGAAATTACAGTTGGCATCAACTCAAACTTATTGGTTTTGACTTCTCGTACCATACCATCATCACATATCAATTCCAGAGTTTTCTGTCTACAATTTACTTTGGCACCATGCAAAGTCAACCAATCCATTCCCAAAATAATATCAAACTCATCAAAAGGCAACAACATCAAATCAACAGGAAAACAATGACCATGAATCATAAGAAGGCAATTTCTACAAATTTTATCAACTAACACATGCTTCCCTAACGGATTTGAAACTTGTACCACATGCTCAGTAAATTCAATACACAAATTCTCATTAGACATTTTACTCACACAAACATACGAATAAGTAAAGCCAGGGTCAATCAAAGCAAGAACAGAAACACCATAAAGAGAAAATATACCAGTGATTACTTCGGGGGAGGATGCTTCCTCTCTAGCTCGAATAGCATAAGCTCTTACTGGAGCCCTCAGTTTAGACCTCATAGTGACATCTCTCGTTGTGCCTTTACCACTATTCCTAGTTCCCACGTTTCTCGGTGGTCTCCCTCTGGACACATTACTTGACCTTACATTTTGCGGCTTTTCTAGTTCTTCCGGCTCTGGACAGTCTTTAACAAAATGGTCTTGAGACCCACAACAGAAACAAGCTTGATTAATCACATAGCATTCACCCGAATGCCTCTTCGCACAATGTCAACATTCCAGTCTATCAAATTTAACACTTCCAGCACTAGCTGCCGAAGTGGTCTGGGTCTTAGAACCCGAATTGCGCCTATCACGGTCTCGACGGAAATAACCAGTAGAAACGTTCGATCGGGAACTCATTTCTTTTGATCTCTTTGATTGAGATTGAACTGATTTGCTCATTGATCTCTTTCGGATTTCTGTATTCTCACTTTCAACTTTCCTCTTCTCTTTACTCAATTCTTCGGCCTTACTGGCTCTCTCCACCATTACTGTAAATTCTTTAATTTCCAAAATTCCAATTAGTAGTCGGATATCTTCATTAAGTCCGTCCTCAAATATTTTGCACAAAGTAGCCTCATTAGGCACACATTCTTGAGCATACTTACTCAACTTAACAAATTCTCTTTCGTACTCGGCTACAGTTAACCGACCTTGCTTCAATTCGAGGAACTCTTTTCTTTTCTGATCTATGAAGCGCTGGCTAATATATTTCTTTTTTAACTCTTCCTAGAAGAAATTCCAAGTAACCCTCTCTCGTGGTATCACCGATATCAATGTCTTCCACCAGTGATAAGAAGAATCCCTTAAAAAAGATACAGCACATTTTAGATTCTCCTCAGGAGTACACGACAATTCATCCAACACTCTAATAGTGTTCTCTAACCAGAACTCGGCCTTCTCCGGATCATCATTCACATTAGCTCGGAACTTCTCAGCCCCATACTTTCTAATCTTATCCACGGGAGGCTTAGTTAATCGAACTACCTCTTGTTGTTGGGGAGCTATGGGAACCGGTTGAGGTATAGGAGGAGGCGGAGGGGGTTGAGCATTCAGATTCGCCCGAATGAATTCAGTGTACCATTTACTCATCCTGTGAAGGAAGGCTACTCGGGCCTCCTCACCTTAACTTTGACCCGCATGTCCAGAATTAACAGGCATTGTCCCTTGAGCGGGAGCAGGCGTATTGCTTTAGGCATCATCAGCCACATCACGATTAGGACCATAACTATACAGAAAAACAATTTTAAAACGGTCAAGAGCCAACACGCTATCAAGTTCAATTTATGGCATGTATAGACAGACTACCACACTAGCTACGTTAGTCCGAGGATCTGCTAAACCATAGCTCTGATACTAATTAAAATTGTAGCACCCTTATACCCGAGACAGTCACCGGAATCAAGTACAGAGCGTTACTAAACTTAAACGGACCTCCACAGAACTTAATCAGAAACAGATACAAAATTTCATGCAAATCGATTTAGAATCACTCTTATTGAGGGTTTGCAGACATGATACACACATCTCGGAAGATTAAGATTCGAATCATATCGTATCGGCAACCCAAAAATTTTTTTACTTTTGAAACAATGTCACACGCCCGTGTGACATACAGCGCGGCCGTGTGATAAGACTGGGTGGCCTTCACACGCCCATGTCTAGAGACCATGGTCGAAACTGTCCAAAAGGCCACAGCCACCCCACACGGTCGTTTGGGAGCCGTGCAGCCCACACGGTTGAGACACACGGCCGTGTCTCATGCCCGTATGGTACAATAAAATTTAAACTAAGGTGCAAGGGAGGCACGGTCCAAGGGCACACCCGTGGGGTCAAACCGTGTGTTGTCCACGGCCTAAGCATGCCTGTGCCATGTGCCCATGGAGCAATCTGCCAAATCCCACACGGTTATAGCACACGCCTGTGTGCCCTGCCAGGAAGGCCATGTTAGGCTATATACCAAGCCTTGGCCTCCCTAAAACACATTCAAACACATACAAAATCCAACTAGCTATTTCAAAATAAATTTCACTAAAAAAGACTTCATTAAACCATTAATAACAAAATATCATACGAGAAATGGAATTTAGGTATACAAAACAAGTATTTACAATCATAATTGCTCTATACATGCCATAATTTACTCTCAAAATGTATCCTATACACAAAAGAAGCTTGATAATGAGTTGCGTGGCTCTGACTTTAAGATCCCAATTCAACAAGCTCAAAGTCTACAGAGGAACGGAAAAGAAAAGGGGTAAGCTACAACAGCTTAGTAAGTCATATGAAATTCATAGCAATGAATCGATTCAATATATCATTAAATTAGCACCCTAGATGATATCACATATCATTATACACATAGCTTACTCTTTGTACTCATTCTACATGTCTACCATGAATATGCTTAACAATAACATTCCCAATATACCGTACCATTTTTCAGTTCGCCTATACAATCACTTCATCACCACACGGTTAATCTACTTCCCATTGAGCAATTTCGGAATATGAACAGATATACAGAGATAAGCACATAAGTGCTATACAGACATGGCGAAGCCATGAAATAGTCGAAACTACTAACAGTAAGGTAGCCGAATCTACAATCAGTAACAGCACAGAAGTTAACCACAGGCCTGCTCACATAAGCTGACAGGTGTCTGCAACACATGCAAGACTACCTAGCACTCGGGTAACTATAACAGTCAGAATAATAAGCATTAAGTGACATGTCACCCATATCTATGTATATTCCTACTTGCTCAATCGGGATTCACGGACAATGTATAAATCGGTAATTTTAGAAGTACATACAATAATCAATCAGAATTTATAGTCGATACTATTTTCCATAAATTCAGTGATAACACTCGATATTCAACACCTCACCAAGCAATTGTCCATATATCATCATAGAAGCAAATATTTAAATAGAATTAATCAAGTTCGCTAGAATTACATATAACTTACTTAGGTTGTCAAAAAGGACTATTTCTCGAAATTGGTCGAGAGCTTTCTGTTTTCCCTTATCACTGGTTCTTTCAGACCGTTCTTGATCTAATTTAACACATATAACACAAATATCAATTATCTATTTCAATACAAACACAGTTCACATTTGGGGTAAATTTCCAAATTTACCCCTCAACTTTTCGATAATTACTAATTAGTCCCTCAGACATCAAAATTTCATTTTCTTTATTTCTTGGGCTTATATAACCTATTTTCACAATTATAACACTCAAAATCCCATTATTGCACATATTTAGGAATAATTTGTAATCTCTTCAAATTAGTCCCTATGTATGCACTTTCAATCAATTTCATCCATTAAAACACATATATAACACAATGATCACTCATTATCTACCATTAGGGAGCTAAACAAGCTTCTATCACAACTGGGTAGATTTTTAGACTTCAATTTTTCTTCAAATAAATGGTAGAATAATGAAATATGAGCTCCAAGGAGTCCAAAAATGCAAAATAATTGAAAAAGGGACCAAATTGCACTTACATGGAAGCTTGAAGATTTTTGAAACCCTTGGCCAAGGAGTTAAGGATTTTCGGCTGAACATGGGGTATTTCATGGAGAAGATGATGTTTTATTTCATCAATTTTTGTCTTTTACTCACTTTTGACAAAAATGCCCTTAAGGCCCTTACTAAAATATTTTTCCATGTAAGGCTATTTTGGTCCATAACACTCATTAATGGTCCTAGTACCACATAAAAGCTCTCTATTTCATGTGATAATTCAATCAAGTCCAATTATCATCTAATAAGCACATTTTGTACTTTTCTCGATTTAGTCCTTATCGAGCAATCAAACATTAATATAGTAAAATTTTCACATAGTATCTTGACTGTAATATTTAATCAAACAGATATCATCAAAAATTCACATAATTAAAATTCTCTCACTTCGGATTTGTAGTTACGAAACCACTATTCCGACTGGCCCCTGATTCGGGTTGTCACAAATATGACTTTATAGTCAATTAAATAAAAGCCTACTGAACCAGAGTGAGGCTTCACTTAGAAATTTTCAAAATTTTGCCAAAGGTAAGGCTTGAACTTGGGACCTCACACACACACCCAAAACACTCAACTATTGAAGCAGACAGATATTTGTGTCATATTTTAACAGAATTAAAAATTAAAAATTTGAGGCGTTACAAACTCTTTTCCAAAAAAATGACTTACGCTTTTAAAAAGGGTAAGTCATTTTACAGGAAGAAAGACTTATTTTACGTTAACCTGTAAGTCATTTTCCATTGACCAAGCTGTTTTCTGTGAAACAAACATAGGAAAATGCAGAAAACATTTTCTGCAAAACCTTTTACATTTAAACAAATGGACCCTAAATATCTAAATTACATTCGATGATAAAAATTACTATTTTTGTCCCTAGTCTTGAATTCTTACCCAATTGGGCCAATAATAGTCAGATTAGTTAAAATTTTCTTCTAAAGGCTTCTCAATGTATTAAATTTAATTTAATCCATTCGAGAATCTAAGTTTCTCATATAAGAATTCTACTAAACTTCTCTGTATATAGGTATACCATAAATCATAAATTTTGGGGTGTTACAAATAATAAATGTATGATCTACTTGTGGCAGATGACTTGATAATTTTTTTTTTGTATTTGAAATGTTCAATTAATTTTAGTTGAATTTATTTACTTTAGAAATGAATTTATTTTATTTTGAGTTTTTAAAATTCTTATTTTCTTATTCAATATTAATTCGTTAAACATAGCTAAATGCATAATTTTTTAACATAAATTCCCTTTAAAGCTAACGATATTTTTGTAGCATAGCATAAGTTTTTAACACCATTAGTATTTTGGGGTAATTCATATAAATATCTAGCAATTTTAGGTGCCAAATTGAACTTAAAAAATGTTTAGGCAGAAAATTCCAAAAAAAAGTGAAGTTCATGTCGGGGTAAGAACTCGATCGAATTGAATCGAACCAAGTGAAAAAATTTTGAGATAATCGAGTTGACAAATCCTATTTTATCATCCTAATTCTATTTGAAATTTTTTTCTAATCAAGTTGAATGAGATAGAATTCGAATCCAATTGAATCAAATATATTTGTTCAAGTTAAATTAAAAAAAAAAAGACTTTGGATCGTTGTAACCATTGTCACCCACTATAATGAAATTTGTCCACCGTAATCAAATTTGTTATTAACTTTCATCTCCTCATAATTTATTTATTTATATTTTATATATGGGTTAGATTCTTTATTTGCTTAGTTACTTCAATTATCTTCTGGTTTTTGTCACTATGTATTTTGAAATTAAAAAATATATTAAATATAAAAAATTTATTTTTTAATAAAAAGTTACCTTAAAGATAAAATTTAAAATTGATACCAACATAAAATTTTAACACGAATATTTTATGGCATCATCAATAATTCAATTTTAAAATAAATTTATAAAGATTTAATATGATTAAATAATTAAATAATATAAATAGTACAAAATGTGAAATTTAATTTAATACTATAAATAGTAGATATAAATAAAATTATTATTATGTGGGTTTAGGAAATCTTTTGGATGATTTTTTATTTAAAGGTAAATGGTGAAAAGTAAAAGTTTAGAAGAAAAATAAAAAATTTCGAAGGTTAGGGAGTAAAATTTGGAAGAAAAGTAAATGGGGGAAAATATTCAAAAAAAATGGGGGGGGGATGGGTTGGGGAAAGATGGGATGTGAGTAAAAGTTTTGAGAAAAAATAGGAGAGTAAAAGTATAGGGGAAAGTAAAAAGGTTGGAGAGTTAGGGTAAAAATATAAAATATTATTGTTTGGTATTCGTTTTATTCAAATTATTCAAGTTATTCGAATTCAAAAATTAAACTCGATTCGAACTCAAAATTAAAAAAAAATCAAGTTGACTCGAATAACTTGATTCGTTTAACTCGAAATTCAATTTTTTTTTAATTTTTAGAGTCGAATTGAGTTTTACTCGTCCTTAATTTCATGTGTCAAATTGGACCGAAAAAAACTTAGATACTAAATAAAAAAAATCAAATTAAGGTATTAAATTGGGCCCAAAAAATTTTCAGTACCAAATATTAAATGTAAATACTAAATGTTGTATTAGCCAAAAGGAAAAGATACGCTGCAATCGAAACTCCTTGTCGTGTACTTCTGCAGGCCTGAAAAGCATTGAGCTGTGTCCATTATAAACAACCCTGTATGAAACCAAGCTCAGACAAGTCATTCTCCAAGGAATCCATTTCTCACTAAAATTCATTTGTTCCATAACGACTTCATTATACCCTTACTCAACTAAATCATGCCTAATTTCATCGCTACATACTCTTTTTGTCCTCCAGTTCTTCTTCGTAGGCTATCATGTTATAACCGATTAATATAATTATACATATAAAAATAAATAATAATTTATATTACTTATAAAGTTCATGCGTTGGTGTCACAAGTTAATCCGACATCAACATAGTTGAGAAAAAATTACAATATCATAAATTTTTAACAACAACAAATTGTTTTATAAAGGTGTTTAAACTAGACCTAGTCATGGGTCGGGTCACTAGGCCAGGGCTGAATGCCTACCCAAAAAGTGGGAAATTTTGGAAAAAGGGCTGAAAAATAGGCTTGAAAATAATAAGGCCCGTTTTCTAAACGGATTCCTCAGGTAAGATTGTTTTGGTCTGAGCCCAGTCCAACCAAACCCGAATTTGCCTAAATTTTTTCACTACTATTTTGCGAGTATTTGCTACTATTTGTTACCATTTTGATGTTTTTTTGTTGCCATTTTGCTATTACAGTACTATTATTTTGTTATTTATGATATTTTAGAGACATTTATTTGCTAAGTTGCAACTGTTTTAGTGTTATTTAAATATAAATACTTTTTTAATGTATTTTTAATTTGTTGAAAAATATTTATTTTAACATTTTTAGTGTATTTGATGTATTATATTTTTTTAAAAAATTTATATAATAAAATAATATAAAAAGATTTAATACGGGCGTGTTGAGCTCGGGTTTAACAATTTTTTATCTCAGTTGGGCTTGGATAAAATTTTTGGCCCTTTTTTAGGCCGAGTCAGGCCTGAACCTAGAAAATAGGCTAAAATTTTACATTTACCCGGTTCATGATCAGGTCTACTTTAAACTATAATATTAAAGAATTCTTAAAATAGATAAGTGGTTAACTTAGAAATTTAAAAATTTTAGGGTGTGAGTTGGATTTTTAATGTTGATTTTATATATTTTTATATAAATTTTCTTTTACCATAATGTGGGTGTAACATAATCTAGTTCAACCTAAATAACAAGAAAAACCAAATGTAATAATACAAGTGACAAGCATGAATAATCTAAACTCAAAATGACCAAAACGTAAATTATTTGAACTAAATAATATTATTGCTAAACTTTTATAACTTAAATCAAAATCAACTTAAATCTAAAATGATTCAAATTTGGAATGATTTAACCCAATTGACTTAAAATTAAAACAAGCAAAACCTAATATGACCTAAAAGACTAATGGTGAGAAGATTCTTAAATATATTAGTGGTTTTTTTAGGTATACAAGTACATATTTAAATTTAATATTATTATATTAATTAAAATTTTAATTAAATTTATTAACTAGTGATAAAATTTTTTGTTTAAAAGATAAATTCATTAATTCATTCAAAGAATGAAACCATACAATTCAGAGAGAAAAAAATTAGCAAACACTCATCGTAAATGGTGAAGGACAAGCTCCATCAACACAACAAAGGTTTTAGCCTCAACATTGATAGAACATTATGACACGTTAACAATTGGCTTTGTCACAACTCAAGCACGATATATCTGTAGTGATTGCAGGCACTTAATATAATAAGCAAAAATTGACAAAAGAATTGAGCATTCACCAAACTAAAGAAGACGACAATAGAATCATCCCCTAAAATTACTTGTAAAACTAAAATTACATGCATAAGCAAGATTAAAAAAGTGCTACAAGAGCAAATAAAAAATTCTAAAACTGAAGACTTATTAAACTATGAAAAACAAACAAAAAACATATAAAACTTAAGACAACACGTGTCCAAATCAACACGTGAAATAATTTATTATTCTTAAATACTCTCAAACCAAAAATAAATTAAGAAATTGACAAAGAGCCACCCACTTTTCAACAAAAACTACTGGTGGCTAGTGGAGTTTTATCGAACAACAGGCATCGTCATCTGTCCATCACAATTTCTATAGACAACAAAGATACCCACAAAATAGATCTGTAAACTAAAAAGAGAGAAAACGTGTGTAGTGAATGAGAAGAAGAAAGAAAGAAAAGGTTGATGGGAGAGGAAAAAGGCAGGCGATAGTCAGCTTGGAGGTTGACCACCGCTAAACAAAACAAAAGATAAAAAGCAAACTGTTTAGAAAAAAATTTACTAATAAAAAGTATTTAACTCAGTTAAATTAGAAGATAAAAATCTTTGAAAAAAGAGAGAGTAAACTACAGTGAAATTAGTTCAATTAGCTTTTTATTATTGTTCAACTATGAAATATTTAAACTTGTGACAAAATATTTAAACTCGATTAAATTAGAAGACAAAAATACTTGAAAAAGAAAAGAGTAACATAAATAGTAGGCCAATTATTAATATTTTTTTATTTAACTATGAACATGTTATAAATAGTGGTCGAACTATGAACGGTCTTTTTTGTCTATTTTTGTTAACTATTATTAACTAGGTAATGGAAAGATAAAGTGACATTTTTAAAATTGGCATTACAATAAATTTATCTCACAATATTTATTAATTCTGTCAATTTGATTTTTAATCCAAAAAATTTAATTTTAAATATTTACAGATCATGTAATTTAATCATGATTTTAAAAATTATAAAAAATAAAAATATTCAATATTAAAAAATTATAAATTGTTATCTCCAACTTCATAAGTCATAATTTTAAATAATTCTCCTTCCCCTTCTTCACATTTTCTCTTCTTTTTTTTTTCACGGGCAATTTTACCAATAAAGGCCCATTTCCAACATTATTTACGGAAATAGGCTAATTTTTTCATTATTTACCGAAAAGTATTGATTTCGGGAAAAACACCGATTTTGGAGAAAACACGTCCACATTAGCGCGATTTCAGGGGATATGCCAGCAAAGCGTGTCCTTGGGGAAGCGTTTTGCCACATCAACACAAACTGCGCCCTTTAGGACATGCTTTGTGCTGATGTGGCAAAACGCTCCCCCAGGGACGCGTTTTAGCCTGTCCCCCCCCCAACGGCTATTTTTTTGACCGTTGGAGGCACCAATGGTAAATATATATATATATATATATATATATATATAAAAATACCCCATCCCTCATATTTTTCACACAAAAATTCTCTCAAAATTCTCTTAAAATTTCTCAAAGCTCTCTTTAATTTTTGCAAAAAAGCTCTCTTTAATTTCTTTCTGAATTAGTTTTTTTTATAAATTCAAAAATATTTGATCGTGTTAGCAATGACCAGAGAATTAATTCATCTCGATAATAAATACGATAATAAATATATCTCCATCGAACAAATGAAAATGGTAAGTGTTAATTTTAATTTTTCAATATTATTTAATATTTTTTTCCATTTATGCAATTTTAATTAATTTTTCTTTTATAATTTTTTTATAACAGTCTGTAGATTGGGTGTTACAATGCTATATTTGTAATATGTCTAGTCCTCCATCACCGTTGATAGAGAATTACCTGTGGGAAACGGGTTTTTGGCACGTGATCAGATAGGTCGGGGTGCAAGTTGGACTCGAAACTCATCAGCGGGTTGATAGAGAGGTGGAGACCCGAGATGCACACATTCCATCTTCCATGCGGAGAGTGTACTATTACTTTGGAAGATGCGTAGTTACAATTGGGATTGCTGGTGGATGAGTACACAGTCACCGGGTCCATTCAATCCATTGATTGGGGAGCCGTATGCTACGAGCTTTTGGGTGCTATTCCAGATAAAATTAACTGAGGTCAGATCAAGATAGGTTGGTTACGAGACACATTCCTGGAGTCGGAGAATGATTCAACTAAAATAGAAAGGATACGATATGCTCGGGCATACATCCTTGAGATGATTGGAGGTTATCTAATGCCGGACTTGTCACGAAACCTCGTACATTTGAGGTGGCTGCTAAAACTCGTTGATTTTAGAGCAGTTAGCAAATTTAGTTGGGGTTTTACCGTGTTGGCAACATTATACTGATAGTTTTGTTGGGCGACGCGACCGAATAAAGCCAAAATTGAAGGTTCCTTATCACTACTACAATCATGGGCTTGGTTTCACTTTCCATTTTTACGTTCTCGAGTGGACCACCCATATACATTCCCACTCATAACAAGGTAAATTTTATATTAGATTTAACAATTATTACGTAGATTTAAAATATAATTGTATGCTAAAATTTTATTTAAACAGGTGGAACCATTTGATGAGTTATGTTGGAATACCTACCGCTCTTGAAGATATACGGCTTCTATTAGACCAACAGTCGGAAGCACAAGTAAGTATTAAATAATATATATATACATAAAATAGTTATTTCATATTTAGTATTTAGTATTATGTATATAACTAATATTTTTATCATGTTCACTTAATTTCAATAGACACCATATGAGGATCTGGCAATTCGAGCAGTAATTCCGGATGAATTCTTTCAAAATTCAAACATTTGGCATGTGAAGGTCCCATTGGTCAACTTTGCTACTGTGGAGATGCACCAATCAGATAGAGTATTGGGGCAATTTGGATTCCAGCAACTGATTCCCGTGGCACCTGAAGTGCTCGATGATGAGCATAAAGTCAACTTTATGGCAATTGAATATAGATTGCAGAGATTCTGATCAGAATATATCGAAATATGGGAAAACTGGTATAATTATTTACCTATTCGGGAATTGATCATCGTTCCAGAATTAGCATGCATGCCGAGATATCAAAAGAAGAATAGGGTTTAGAGAGCTTGAACTTTCGGTACATAATTACTTGAGTAAGGTATGTTATGATCGTTGCTTCATATTCTAGCTAGCCCGTGCCCTAATTTCTGAATTTGTTGATGATTTTGAAAGTTGCTATTGATGAATTATTGAGCTTTTGAATGTTTGATGTTAGAAAATAAGAGATAGATGATAGATTAACATATTTTGTAAAGTGATTTTTGATGAAATTGTGTAAAAGGGATTAAATTGTGAAAAGTTGGAATATTATGGTTAAAGTATGAAATAGATGAAAGATATGGGCTACTAGGGACTCTATAATAATTTGGCTTTCACGAATTAAAGAGAAATTTTGTAATTTGTGAATTTTGTGATTAAGAACTAAATTGTGAAAAATGTGAATTTATAGGGGCTAAAATGAAAAAAGGCCTAAATATGTGTTTGTAGGTTAAATTGAATGAAATAGTGATTGAATAACTTAAATTTGAATTTATTTAGATCAAGAACGAAAGAAATTAGATTTACATCGGGGGAAGTCAAAGGATATTGAGTAATTGATTCATTCCGCCGTTTTCATTTTCGAGGTAAGTTCATATGCAAATAAATTTATTTCTATTGAATTATATATGTTGCATGATGTTAAATTGATTGGGATCTAAATATGTGATTACAAGAAAGTATCGACAGTTTTACGACGTCCGAAAGCCCCGTACGAACCATAGGAATAGTATAGGATATATATGTCATGACATAGGATTCCAAGGTGTGATTTTGTGTAAGACTATGTCTGAAACATTGGCATCTTTTTAAGATTATGTGTAAGACCATGTCTAGGACATCGGCATCATATATGATTTCGTGTAAGACCCTGTCTAGGACAGTGGCATCAATATATGATAACATGTAAGATCATATCTGGGATATGGCATTGTATGAGCTTTATGTGCTATCCGAGTATCCTTATCAATTCCGAATGGTTCAACAGGAAATGTCGAGAAGTGAATGAATATGTGAATGAGTAACAGATTCAGGTATGTATGATGTTATATGAATATTGAAAGAAAGGTAAGTGAAGTATATGATTTATGAATAAGTGAATTAGATGAGATCTATGTAACTTGCATATGTGATTTGCTATGATTTCCACGGATGAACCGGCTTAAGTTTATATTATGTGTTAAGTTTATTTGTATATGACTTACTAAGCTTTTGAAAGCTTACTTTGTGCGTGTTTTCCCTTGTTTTATAGATAATCAAAGCTAGATCAAGCACGGGGACCGTCAAGGATCATCGTCACACTATCTAACACTTTGTTGGTACTTTTGAAGCTTTGTAAATATGGTATATGGCATGTATAGGCTAGGGAGGTTATGATATGTTTTGTATAGAGAATCTTGCCATGTGATGTGGCTTGAGATGAATGACTTATTTTAGTTTATTAGATGTGATGAAATATGGTGTATGAAATGTGTTCATATTTGGTCTCATGAATTTGGTCATTTTGGTAAGCTTGATAAGAAGCTTAGTTATGGTAAGTTTGATAAGAAGATGAGATGTGAAAATGGTATGATTATTTTGGTTGAATGGATAGTGAATGGATGAGAAAATGCTTGATTTGTTATATGTAAAATTGGTATGCTTTTAGCCTATGTTGTTGTTATGCATTGAGTTGAAATGGTGTTTAGAAATGGTAAATGTTTTATGGCAAGAAATGTGCATGTTTTGGTATGGTTTTGGCTACCTTTTTGGTCATGAATTATGCTATGGATGATGCTTGTAGGGATGACCTTTAAAGGGTGGAAAATTGGCCTTGTAAATGTCCTATTTTTGCCCACTCGGGCAGGGACACGAGCGTGTGTCTGTGCTGTGTTGCTTGAAGGTTCAATTCGAATTGAGCCTGGGCGTTCCATACGGTCTCACACACGGGCGTGTGACTGGCCTTGTGGCCAAGTCAGTATACCCTACATGTTTAGCACGGCCTAGACACATTGGCGTGTCTATTGGTCGTTGGTGGTACACGAGCTGGCACATGGGTGTGTGGTCGACCGTGTGACCCAAGTCAGTAACCTCCTTAATTTTCACACGGCCTAGCACACAGGCGTGTCTTTAGCCATGTGGTGCAAGTCAGAATGTATGCCCTATTTTCACATGACCTAGACACACGGGCATGTGACCTCTATTTCTTACAAAAATTTTAAGTTTTCAAAAAATTTTATACGAGATCGTTTTAGTCCCAAACCCTCTCTAAAGCATGTTTAAGGTCTCATAGACCTGCATAAGGGACTTTGTGATGGTGATTTAATATGATATAATGATTTATGAATAATTTATGTGAAATGAATGTATAATAATGTGATTTGATTAGTAATGCCTCTTAACCCTAGTCTGGCGACGGATACGGGTTAGGGGTGTTACAGAGACGTGAAGCAAGGATCTCTATCAGAAATCAACAAGACAGGTACCCCATGCAGTCTCACTATCTCAGAGATGTAGAGCTTCGCCAACTTTTGCAGTGAATAATCAGTTTTAATGGGGATAAAGTGTGCAGACTTGGTCAATCGATCCATGATGACCCAAACAGAATCTTTTTTAGTAGGTGTTGGAGGCAACCCACTAACAAAGTCCATCGATACTCTCTCCCATTTCCATAGTGGAATTTTAACTGACTATAGCAAACCTTAAGGTAACTGATGCTCAGCCTTAACTTGTTAGCATGTCAGACATCGTGCCACAAAATTAATAACCTCTCGTTTCAGTCTTAGCCACCAATACAGTTCTCAAAAATCTCGATACATCTTATTCCTATCGGGATGTATAACATAAGAGCTACTATGCACCTTCCTCAGAATCAACCGCCTTAAATCAGTATCATTCAAAACACAGATCTGCCCACAGAAATAGAGTACCCTATCATTATTCAACCCAAAATCCATAGTGTTGCCACTTTCGACCTGATGAAATCGAAGACCCAATGATTCATACTCCAACTGTTTACCCCAAATCTGTTCCATCCAAGTCGGTTTAACCTTCAGTTCAGCCAACAAACTTTCGTCATCAAACAAACTAAGTCGAGCAAACATCGCTCTCAGATCAGTCATCGCCCTACAGCTTAACACATAAGCCACCATGTTGGCCTTGCCAGAATGGTACTCAATGGTACAATCATAATCCTTAAGCAGCTCAATCCATCTACGTTGCCTAAGATTCAACTCCTTCTGAGTAAGGAAGTACTTGAGGCTCTTGTTATCAGTGTAGATAATACACTTCTCACCGTAGAGGTAGTGCCTCCAGATTTTTAGAGCAAAGATCACAGTGGCCAATTCCAAATCATGCTTTGGATAGTTTGTCTCATACGTCTTAAGCTGACGAGATGCATATGCCACAACCTTACTATCCTGTATCAAAACGCGACCCAGTCCAACATATGATGCATCACTATATACCACAAAGTCCCTTCTAAGTTCAAGTTGTACCAGAACAAGAGCTTGAGTCAGAATAGTCTTGAGCATCTTAAAGCTCTCTTATTGCGCATCTGTCTAGACAAATGAAACTCTTTTACACAGAAGCTTAATCAACGGAGTTGCGATCAAGGAGAACCCTTCTACAAAGTGCGAATAATAACCCACCGCCCTAGAAAGCTGTAGATTTCAGACACATTATTCGGCTATTGGAATCTTATGAGGATCGACTCGAATCCCGTCAGCAGAAACTACATGTCCCAGAAATGTTACCTAACATAACCAAAACTCACACTTGTTGAATTTCGCATAGAGTTAGCTTCCTTGTAGAATCTGAAGAACCACTTTAAGGTGCTCGCCATGCTCGTCCTCAGTCTTAGAATACACCAAGATATCATTGATGAACACCACCACAAACTGATCTAGATAGGGCTGGAACATTTGGTTCATCAGGTCCATGAATGTCGCCGGTGCATTTGTCAACCCAAAAGGCATAACTAGGAACTCGTAATGTCCATAACGAGTCCTAAATGTCATCTTATATACATCAGCCTCCTTAACCCTCAACTGATGATATTTAAAACACAGATCAATCTTGGAGAACACAGAAGCCCCTTGAAACTGATCGAATAAGTCATCAATACTTGGAAGTGGATACTTATTCTTAATCGTTAGCTTATGCAGCTGTCGGTAGTCAATATACATCCTCATGGTCCCATCCTTCTTTTTCACAAATAGCACAGGTGCTCCCTATGGAGACACACTTGAACCCATGATCCAACAACTCCTGAATCAGAGCCTTAAGCTCCGTAAGCTCCTTTGGTGCCATTCGGTAGGGAGCCATAGACACCGAATATGTACCAGGAAGAAGCTTAATCCAAAACTCCACTTTCCGATTCAGAGGTAAACCCGATAACTCCTTAAGAAAGACGTTCAAAAAATCCCTTACAGTTCTGATGTCCTTTATAGTAGAGTCTCTAAAACCGGAAACACTAATATAGGCCAAGTACGCCTCACATCCCTTATGAACCAGTTTCTCAGCCACTAGTGCAGAGATCTCGTTAGCCAAATAATTTCGATGCTCTCCAATCATAACCACCTCAATATCCTCATCGGTTCTTAAGACGACTCTCTTAGTCACACAGTCCAGACTAACATGATGCTTAACCAACCAATCTATCCCCAATATCATATCGAAATCCCTAAACAAAAGCTCCATTAAGTCAGCTAGAAATACCATCCCTTGCACCTCTAAAGGAACATCTTTATACACTTTGCTAACTCGGACGGACTGTCCCAACGGACTCAGTACAGTAACCTCACTCGTAGTGCTCTCAACCGAAATCCCTAAGTTTTCAGACACAGTGCTAGCTACATAGAAATGTGTGGAACCTATGTCTATCAATGGAAGATAAGGTACATCATAAATTAAGAACGTACCCATGATGATGTTTGGAACATCTCTGTCCTCTCGGCGATGTGCAGCATATACAAGAGTAGGCTGCCTTACCTCAGTCTGTCTAGTACCTCTGCCCGATGCTCTTTGTCCATGGCCCATACCATTACCACCTCTAGCCTAACCACGACCGCTAGGTGGCTGCTGAACTACTCTTTGTGGCTGTGCAGTACCAAAACTCAGAGCTTGGACCTGATTGGCCCTCAGCAGACACTCCCTAATTCGGTGCTCTAATGACCCTACATCTCAAACAAGCCCCAGTCATTCTCTAACATTCGTCCAGATGGTGTCTACTACAATCTCCACACAGCTACAGTCCAAGGGAAATAACAGCGGGTCTAGCTCTAACTGGCCCATCAGATCTGGCCTTTTTCTTAGGCCTCTGTATAGAACTCGAGGGATCCAAATCCCTTTTATTTTTACCCCTCTCACGATCTCTATTTTGGCGCTCAGTGCGCTTAAACTCTTCGGTGATCTTCGTCTTCTTTACCATAATGAAGAACTTTCATTCCCTCTATGGAGCTATCAGTACCCTCAGATTATCCCTAAAGTCGTCCTCAAAACGGACACATCTCTCATATTCAGATTCCACCATACCTCATGCATAGCATCTCAGTCTCAGAAGTTCGACCTCATACTCGACCACAGATTGGTCTCCCTGAGTGACATCTAGAAACTCATGCCTACGAGCATCGATGTAACTTGCTACCACATAGTTTCCTTGGAAGGCAGACTTAAAGAACTCACAAGATAGACGATCGGGCTGAGTGCCCTCCTTAACAGTCGACCACCACTGATAAGCCTTATCACGAAGCAGGGAGACTGCACCCTTCAATTTCTGCTCAGGGGTGCAATCCAAGTCATCCATATTTCACTCGGTGGCCTCCATCCAGTACTCAGCCACATTAGGGGTGACTCTAGTGACACCCCTAAAAAGTTCAGCTTCATTAGAATAAAGTCGTTCCGTAACCGACCCTCGGCCCTCAGATCTGGTGTTGGGCCCAACAACCCTCTGCAATATCCTGAGCATGGCCTAGGATAATGCGTCATCCCCAGCCATGCAATCTTCAGACCCAGTCTCAGTAGTCGGTGACACAAGTGTCTCACTAGTGTCTAAATTCGGCATGCCACCTGAAAAAGAAGACTCAGTGCGAGCCCCTCTACGGCCTCTACCTAGGCCCTGTGTACCATGTCTACGGATACCATGTGCACCCATCCTAGGTTCAAAGTTTTATCTACATTAATAGTTTTATGAATCAGTTCCAATTCTGATATTTATTAACGAATGTTTTATGCAAAGCAGTATCAGAAGTTCAGAGTTTGTTTCCGTAAGTTGCAGTCCATATCAGTCTCACTACGGTTTCGGTATACACTAACTAGAGTGTTTTCAGAATAGTCTGTCTATAATATCAAATCAGCTCATTAGTATTCAGAAAACTTACAGGATTGGCGCTAAAGACTCAGTGTACCACATACTTAATCAAAATCCTTCAAATCATTTGAAAATCATTTCTTTAAAATTGAAATTCTAAACCTAAAATCCACAGTCGAGTTTTGTAACCTGGCTTTGATACCACTAAATGTAACACCCAAAATCCGGCCTAGATGTTATGGCCAAATCTAGCGGTGTCACATCGTAGGGTGCTTTGAAAACTAAGTCGTCCCGCAAAAACATTTCAATTCGTTACTTTTATTAATTTCAAAAATGCTTATCTGATTTAATTAGAACCTCATTAAAAATGATGAAGCTTTTGAATAGTTGAGTTTAAGTGAAAATCATTCGATTAGGAAAAACCGTTGTTTTGTTGAGTTTCGTAGTTATAAAATTTGAAAAAAAATAAAAACCAAAATTAAGGAAACAGTCCAAAAGTCCCAAAAATTACATAAATACCCAAATAAGATATTAAAACCGTAAATAAAAATAAAACAAATTGACAAATGTGTGGTCACCGTTGAGTCCACCGCTGCACTGAACTATCAAGTTTGGGAATTACCTGTACAGATTAAATAGACAAGGTGAGTTTGCATAAACTCAGTGTGTAATCCCCACAGAAACACACAATCAGAGCATCAGTATCAATCAATTACAGTCTAGGGCCTAAGCCCGTTACAGAACCAGATGCAGATCTGGGCCTTAGCCCACTACAATTTTAGTTATAGATGCATATTCGGGTATTAACCTATGCTAGAAACAGTTACAGTCATACATTCAGTACAAAAATCAAATCCTACCCCAGCCTCTACACACCATCTTTGACCATCCCTATACACCACGTGAGGTTTAAAACACCCACCCATCCCTATACACTAGGCTGTACCAAAATGCAGCACATATCAGTAATATTGTAGCTGGGCTACTAGATAATAGGCTTAAAAGCCTTTCAGTACACTTCCTCCAATAATCAATCAACCTACCTCGATGCAGATGCAAATAAACATGCTCAGTATGGTCATATAGATATACATGATTATATGCCTATAAACTGTTACACATATAGTTCAGTAAACGTACTTAAATCTAACATGCTTAATACATACATCACATATATTCAAATCACTTAGTTTAGGGTCTAAGTAACGCTTACCGACTCTACAGTAGGTTCATAGTCGACTTGGACGACCCGTGCAACCCTAGGAAACATTTCAATTAAATGGGTTCACAAGCTCATGTGCTTGCCCGTGTGGCCCACACGACCCAATTTGGCCTTCGCCGTGTGGATCACACGGCCTGGTGCCGAAGCCTACACGCTTGTGTGGACTGGCCGTGTAGACTCACATACACGTGTGGCCCATACGGCCCAATTGGTCTAGCCCATGTCTCATACACGGCCACACCAGACCATCATTGGAAGTTACACAATTTGAGCACAATTCCTAAATTTCCTCATACTAATCTTCTAACCGGCCACTTTTCAACATTTTACAACTATCGAAACACTAGTAGAAATTTCAAGCAAAAATATGACTTCAACGCTTATAAGGAGGCTCAAACTCGGGACCTCTAACACACTAACACACAACTTAACCACCAAACCAGCAAACCCATTCTAATATAACTTTACAGTCAATTAAATAAAAGCCTACTGAACAAGAGTGAGGCTTCACTTAGAAAATTTCAAAATTTTACCAAAGGTAAGGATTAAACCTATGACCTCACACACACACCCAAAACACTCAACCACTAAAGCAGATAGATATTTGTGTCATATTTTAACAGAATTAGAAGTAAAAAATTTAAGGCGTTACAAACTCTTTTCCGGAAAATGACTTACGCTTTTAAAAAACGTAAGTCATTTTACAGGAAAAAAGGGCTTATTTTACGTTGACCTGTAAGTCATTTTCCGTTGACCAAGCTGTTTTCTATGAAATAAACACAGGAAAATGCAGAAAACATTTTCGGTGAAACCTTTTACATGTAAACAAATGGACCCTAAATGTCTAAATTACATTCGATGATAAAAATTACTATTTTTGCCCCTAGTCTTGAATTCTTAACCAATTGGGGCAGTAATAGTCAAATTAGTTAAAATTTCCTTCTAAAGGCTTCTCAATGTATTAAATTTAATTTAATCCATTTGAGAATCTAATTTTCTCATATAAGAATTCTATTAAACTTCTCTGTATATAGGTATACCATAAATCATAAATTTTGGGGTGTTACAAATAATAAATGTATGACCGACTTGTGGCAGATGACATATAATTTTTTTTTTTTTTTTGTATTTGAAATGTTCAATTAATTTTAGTTGAATTTATTTACTTTAGAAATGAATTTATTTTATTTTGAGTTTTTAAAATTCTTGTTTCTTATTCAATATTAATTCGTTAAACATAGCTAAATGCATAATTTTTTAACACAACTTCCCTTTAAAGCTAACGATATTTTTGTAGCATAGCATAAGTTTTTAACACCATTAGTATTTTGGGGTAATTCATATAAATATTTAAAAATTTTAGGTGTCGAATTGAACCTAAAAAATGTTTAGGCACAAAATTCAAAAAAAAGTGAAGTTGATGTCGGGGTAAGCACTCGATCAAATCGAATCGAATCAAGTGAAAAAATTTTGAGGTAATCGAGTTGACAAATCCTATTTTATCATCCTAATTCTATTTGAAATTTTTTCTAATCGAGTTGAGTGAGATAGAATTCGAATCCAATTGAATCAAATATATTTGTTCGAGTTAAATTAAAAAAAAAAAACTTTGGATCCTTGTAACCATTGTCACCCACCATAATCAAATTTGTCCACCATAATCAAATTTGTTATTAACTTTCATCTCCTCATAATTTATTTATTAATATTTTATATATGGGTTAGCTTTTCTATTTGCTTAGTTGCTTCAATTATCTTCTAGTTTTTGTCACTATATATTTTGAAATTAAAAAATATATTAAATATAAAAAAATTGATTTTTTTAATAAAAAGTTACCTTAAAGATAAAATGTAAAATTGATACCAACATAAAATTTTAACACAAATATTTTATGGCATCATCAATAATTCAATTTTAAAATAAATTTATAAAGATTTAATATGATTAAAATATAAATAATACAAAATGTGAAATTTAATTTAATAATATAAATAGTAGATATAAATAAAATTATTACTATGTAGGTTTAGGAAATTTTTTGGATGATTTTTTATTTAAAAGTGTGAAATGTAAAAGTTTAGGGGAACAATAAAAAATTTCAAGGGTTAGGGAGTAAAATTTTGGAAGAAAAGTAAATGGGGGGAAAATATTCAAAAAAACAAATTGGGGGGGGGGGGGGGAATGGGTTGGGGGTAGATGAGGGGTAAGTTGGGATGTGAGTAAAAGTTTTGAGGGAAAATGGGAGGGAGTAAAAGTATAGGGGGAAAGTAAAAAAGTTGGAGAGTTAGGGGTAAAAATATAAAATATTATAGTTTGGTATTCGTTTTATTTGAATTATTCGAGTTATTCGAATTCGAAAATTAAACTCGATTTGAACTCAAAATTTAAAAAAAAAATTCAAGTTGATTCGAATAACTCGATTCGTTTAGCTCGAAAGTTAATTTTTTTTTTAATTTTTTTGAGTCGAATTGAATTTTACTCGTCCCTAATTTCATGTGCCAAATTAAACCCAAAAGAAGCTTAGATACTAAATAAAAGAAAATCACGTTAAGATATTAAATTGTGCTCAAAAAATTTTCGGTACCAAATGTTAAATTTAAATACTAAATGTTGTATTAGCCAAAAGGAAAAGATACGCTGCAATCGAAACTCCTTGTGTACATCTGCAGGCCTGAAGAGCATTGATCTATGTCCATTATAAACAACCCTGTATGAAACCAAGCTCAGACAAGTCATTCACCAAGGAATCCATTTCTCACTAAAATTCATTTGTTTCATAACGACTTCAATATACCCTTACTCAACTAAATCATGTCTAATTTCATCGCTACATCCTCTTTTTGTCCTCCAGTTCTTCTTCGTAGGCTATCATGTTATAACCAATTAATATCTACATATAAAAGAAAATAATAATTTATATTACTTATAAAGTTCGTGAGTTGGTGTCACAAGTTAATCGGACATCAACATAGTTGAGAAAATATTATAATATCATAAATTTTTAACAACAAATTGTTTTATAAGGGTCTTTAAACTAAAACCGGTCATGAGTCGGGTCACTAGGCTAGGGCTGAAGGCCTGCCCGAAAAGTGGAAAAGTTTGGGAAAAAAGGCCCGAAAAATAGGCTTGAAAAAAAATAAGGCTCGTTTTCCAAACGGATCAAGCCTTAGATAAGATTGTTTTGGTCTAAGCCCAGTCCAACAAAACCCGAATTTGCCTAATTTTTTTCACTACTATTTTGCGAGTATTTGCTACTATTTGTTACAATTTTGATTTTTTGTTGTTGCCATTTTGCTATTATAGTACTACTATTTTGTGATTTATGCTATTTTAGGGGCATTTACTTGCTAAGTTGCAACTATTTTAGTGTTATTTAAGTATAAATATTTTTTTAATGTATTTTCAATTTGTTAAAAAACATTTATTTTAATATTTTTAGTGTATTTGATGTATTATATTTTTTTTTAAAAAATTATATAATAAAATAACATAAAAAGATTTAATATGGGCGTGTTGAGCTCGGGTTTAACAATTTTTTATCTCGGTTGGGCTTGGATAAAAATTTTTGGCCCTTTTTTAGGCCGAGTCAGGCCCGAACCTAGAAAATGGGCTAAAATTTTACATTCGCCTGGTTCATGATCAGGTCTACTTTAAACTATAATATTAAAGAATTCTTAAAATAGATAAGTGATTAACTTAGAAATTTAAAAATTTTAGGGTGTGAGTTGGATCCTTAATGTTGATTTTATATATTTTTATATAAATTTTGTTTCACCATAATGTGGGTGTAACATAATCTAGTTCAACCTAAATGACTAGAAAATCAAAATATAATAATTCGAGTGACAAGCATGAATAATCTAAACTCAAAATGACCATAACTTAAATTATTTGAACCAAATAATATTATGGCTAAACTTTTATAACTTAAAATGAACTTAAATCTAATTTGATTCAAATTTGGAATGATTTTAACTCAATTCACTTAAAATTAAAACAAGCAAAACTTAATATGACCTAAAAGACTAATGGTGAGAAGATTCTTAAATATATTGTGGTTTTTTTAGGTATACAAGTACATATTTAAATTTAATATTATTATATTGATTAAAATTTTAATTAAATTTATTAACTATTGATAAAACTTTTGTTTGAAAGATAAATTCATTAATTCATTTAAAGAATAGAACCATACAATTCAAAAAAAAAAAAAAAAATAGCAAACACTCATCGTAAATGGTGAAGGACAAGCTCCATCAACACAACAAATATTTTAGCCTCAACATTGATAGAACAATATGACACGTTGACAATTGACTTTGTCACAATTCAAGCACGATATATCTGGAATGGTTGCAAGCATTTAATACAATGAGCAAAAATTGACAAAAGAATTGAGCATTCACCAAACTAAAGAGGACGACAACAGATTCATCCCCAAAATTACTTGTAAAACTAAAATTACATGCATAAGCAAGACTAAAAAATGTGCTACAAGAGCAAACAAAAAATTCTAAAACTGAAGACTTATTAAACTATGAAAAAACAAACCAAAAACGTATAAAACTTAAGACAACACGTGAAATAATTTATTATTCTTAAATACTCTCAAACCAAAAACAAATTAAGAAGTTGACCAAGAGCCACCCACTTTTCAAGAAAAACTACTGGTGGCTGGTGGAGTTTTATTGAACAACAGACATCGTCATCTGTCCATCACAATTTCTAAAGACAACAAAGATACCCACAAAATAGATCTGTAAACTGAACATAGAGAAGATGTGTGTAGTGAATGGGAAGAAAAAAGAAAGAAAAGGTTAATGAGAGAGGAAAAAAGTAGGTTGTTTGGAGGTTGACCACCGCTAAACAAAACAAAAGATAAAAAGCAAATTGTTTAGAAAAAAAATTTACTAAGAAAAAAATATTTAAACTCAGTCAAATTAGAAGATAAAAGTCTTTGAAAAAATAGAGAGTAAACTATAGTAAAATTAGTTCAATTAGCTTTTTATTATTATTCAACTATGAAATATTTAAACTCGTGACAAAAGATTTAAACTCGATTATTAAATTAGAAGAAAAAAATCTTTGAAAAAGAAAAGAGTAACATAAATAGTAAGCCAATTGTTAATATTTTTTATTTAACTATGAACATGTTATAAATAGTGGTCGAACTATCAACGGTCTTTTTTGTCTATTTTTGTTAACTATTATTAACTAGGTAATGAAAAGATAAAGTGACATTTTTAAAATTGGCATTACAATAAATTTATCTCACAATATTTATTAATTCTGTCAATTTGATTTTTAATTCAAAAATTTAATTTTACATATTTACAAATCATGTAATTTAATCATGATTTTAAAAATTATAAAAAATAAAAATATTCAATATTTAAAAATTATAATTGTTATCTCCAACTTCATAAGTCATAATTTTAAATAATTCTCCGTCCCCTTCTTCACATTTTCTCTTTTTATTTTTCACGGGCCATTTTACCAATAAAGGCCCATTTCCAACATTATTTAAAGAAATGAGCCAATTTTTTCATTATTTACTGGAAAGTACTGATTTCGGGAAAAATGTCAATTTTGGGGAAAACGTGTCCACGTTAGCGCAATTTCAGGGGATATGCCAACAAAGCGCTTCCTTGGGGGAGCATTTTGCCACATCAACACAAATTGTGCCCTCTAGGATGCGCTTTGCAATGATGTGGCAAAACGCTCCCCTAGGGACACGTTTTAGCCCGTTTCTCCTCCAACGGCTATTTTTTTGACCGTTGGAGGCACCAACGGTAAAAAGTATATATATAAATACCCCCTCCCTCCTATTTTTTCACAGAAAAATTCTCTCAAAATTCTTTTAAAATTTATCAAAGCTTTCTTTAAGTTTTGCAAAAAAGCTCTCTTTAAATTTTTTTCTGAATTAGTATTTTTTATAAATTCAAAAATATTTGATTGTGTTAGCAATGGCCGGAGAATTAATTCGTCTTGATAATAAACATATCTCCGACGAACAAATGAAAATGGTAAGTGTTAATTTTAATTTTTCAATTTTATTTAATATTTTCTTTCCATTTATGCAATTTTAATTATTTTTTATTTTATAATTTTTTATAACAGTCTATAGATCAGGTGTTACAATGCTATATTCGTAATATGTGTAGTCATCCAATCACCGTTGATAGAGAATTACCTGTGCGAAGCGGGTTTTTAGAACGTGACCACGATTGGCCGGGGGTGTAAGTTGGACCCTCAGAGTGTTGATAGAGAGGTGGAGACTCGAGATGTACACATTCCATCTTCTATGCAGAGAGTGTACTATCATTTTAAAAGAAGTGCAGTTACAATTGGGATTGCCGGTGGATGGGTACGTAATCATCGGGTCTGTCCAATCCACTGATTGGCGAGCCGTATGCTACGAGCTTTTGAGTGCTATTCCGAATAAAATTAACGGAGGTCAAATCAAGATGGGTTGGTTATGAGACACATTCCTAGAGCCAGAGAATGATTCGACTGAAGTAGAAAGGACACGATATGCTCGGGCATACATCCTTGAGATGATTGGAGGTTATCTGATGCTGGAGTTGTCACGAAACCTCGTACATCTGAGGTGGCTGCTGAAACTTGTTGATTTTAGAGTAGCTGGCAAATTTAGTTGGGGGTCTACCGTGTTGGCAACATTGTATCGAAAGATGTGTAAGGCGACGCGACCGCATAAAGCCAAAATCAGAGGTTCCCTATCAATACTACAATCATGGGCTCGGTTTCGATTTTTATTTTTACGTCCTCGAGTGGACCACCCATGTACATTCCCACTCATAACGAGGTAAATTTTATATTAGATTTAACAATTATTACGTAGATTTAAAATATAATTGTATGCTAAAAAATTTATGTAATTAGGTGGAACCATTCAATGAGTTATGTTGGAATACCTACCGCTCTTGAATATATACGGCTTCTATTAGACCAATGGTTGGAAGCACAAGTAAGTATGAAATAAAATATATATACATAAAATAGTCGTTTCATATTTAGTATTTAGTATTATGTATATAACTAATATTTTTATCATGTTCATATAGTTTCAATGGACACCATACGAAGACCCGACAATTTGAGTAGTAATTCTAGATGAATTCTTTCAAAATTCGAACATTCGGCATGTGAAGGTCCTATTGGTCAACTTTGCTACTGTGGAGATGCACTAGTCAGATAGAGTATTGCGACAATTTAGATTCCGACAACCAATTCCCGTGGCACTTGAAGTGCTCGATGATGAGCACAAAGTCGACTTATGGCAATTGAATACAGATTACCGAGATTCTAGTCAGAATATATCGAAATATAGGAAAATCAGTATAATTATTTACCTATTCGGGAATTGATCATCATTCCAGAGTTAGTGTGCATGCCGGAATACATGCCATAGTTTAGGATCCTTGGCAAGCCATATTTACTGTCAAAAGAGGAGAGGCGACGTCAAATTCGCGTCCAAAGGGAACGACGGAACCCTTTAAATCCAAGAAGAAGGGCTGACGGCACGGGCCCATCAACAGCGCCTGCATAATCACTGAGCCCAACGCATCAACCGATGACACCCACATCACAACCTTTTTAGATTATGCCAAGTGTATCCCAGCCCTTATATGTATCCTAACCCTTATATGTTTCCTTTTCCCAGTCCTTTGCTAGGTTGGAATGCATGGCCTGATTCCACTCCTTTCCCGATTACTCCGGCTCAACCACCGGTAAATAGGCCGCCATCGCATGAGGGATCACACGAGGCATCATTGGGGAGCTCTTCTTATTACCAATCCCCATCGCCATATGGGATTCAAACACCTCTGCATTCTTTATTCTATCAAGGTGGGTCATCCTCCCATCACCCACAATCAGAATCCCTGTCAGAGGAACCACAACCCCCACCAGAAGCTGAACCAATGAGGAATCCAGCGCGTAACCATCGACGACCCCCATGTAGCACTGATTCTAACCGGCATCAACATTAATTTTTTAATATATTTGTACAAACTTTTTTATATTGTTTCATTTAATAAAATAAAAGTAGTTTTTAATATTTTAATTGTAATTTACTTTTATATTTTTCATCTGGGACCAGTGGGAACAACTAAAATAGAGCAAGCAATACAGACGGCCACTTACATTCATCTGGGACCGGTGGGAATACATGTCTCCACACGTTATACATGCATTTTATTCTATACACTTCGGCGACGTAGCTCATAGGATCCAAACTGAGATTCTGACAAGCTGCAATTACATGAGCGCATGGATAACGAAGTGCGTCAAACCTCCCACAGTCGCAAGTCTTATTTCTCAAGTTTACATGATATTGCCCACCAATAATACCTTGGTTCGTTCTGTCAAACTCTGTCACACGAAACCATAGGTTGTCACGGTTGTGACACTGTAACAGCCCGATTTAGACCCTAGTAGGAATAGTGGTTTCTAGACCACATATCTGAGTCGGAAAAATATTTTCATATTGTTTTCTATGATTGAAATATGTGAATTTGCATGTGTGAAAGTCTCGTATAAAAATCTGATCGATTGTGTGCTTAATTTGCAAAAAGGACTTAATTGCATAGTTGGTAAAAGTGGCTTTATAAATGTTGATATGCTATATTAACATGATTTGAAATGTTTAAAGTCCTTAAAAGGCTATTATTAAGCCATTATAAGGTTAATGGACATTTATGTCCATGGTTATATAGTTTTAATAAATGTTTAATTAAGGTTAATAAAGGAAATTGTTTATTAAAGGTTTTATAATAAAACAAATTCATAAAAGTGGCCATTATTTGTTCATTTTGCCGAAATTGAGAGAAAAAAAGCTAGGTTTTTGGTGTTTTAACATTCAACCATTTTGTGCTAAAAATTAAGGTATGTTTTGTTTCTGTTTTTAACGATTTTTATGTTTTTGAGATTGTTGCTTAGTCTACTATCAAGCCCATGTTGTAATTTAAGGAATTGATGATGTTTTTGAAATGTGCCATTGATGAAATGGTGAGCTTTGTGATGATAGTTGGTGTTAAATGAAAGATATGTGTTAGATTAACATGTTTTGTTCTTGAATTTTTGATGAATTTAGTTAATTAGGCTAAATTATGAAAATAATGTTTTAGAGGGCTAAAGTGTGAAATTTATGAAGTATGTAGGCTTATATGAACACTAGGAGAATTCGGATAAGCATGAAAAGAAAAAAATTATGTGTATTTGATGATTTTGTGAAATAGGGACTAAATTGCCAAAATGTAAAAAGTGAGGGCTAATTTGTAAATTACCCAAATTATGTGTCTATGGATTATGTTGATTGAGCGTGAGATTGAATAAGTTAATTTTAATACGTATAGATCAAGAAAAGTGAAATCCGAATTTGGATCGCGGAAAATCGAAAGTCGACGAATAATTAACTCAGTTCGACATATCACACTCGATGTAAGTTCATAAGTAGTAATTTAGTTATAAATGCTGATAATTTCATTATTATAACTTGAATTGTTATGGATGAAACCTTGGAGGAGGTAGAGTTATGAAATGAATGTTTCAAAAGTGATATTAAAGGAAACAATATAGAGAAAGCTCAGTTGAACATTAGGATTAGTTTCGACATGTAGTGATATGACACTAGGATTTGATTTGGCTTCGGGCCATGATATCGGCACTACGGGTGCGAGTAATACCTTGATTTGGCTAACGGCCATGGTATAGGTATTATGAAGGAGCGACCTTGATTTGGCTACGGGCCTAAAATGTTTTTATAATCAACTATTAAATTGGATGGTTCAACGAATGAGCTATTGTGGTGGAATGAGAAAATGATGTACGGGTTAAATAGGTATGTATGATGTTTATATTTGTATATGAGGAACTATATGATGAACTCATGGAATTCAAGATGGAAAGGTTCATCGCACTATTCGAACCCAATTTGGTACCTTTTGTGGTTGTAATATCAAGTATGGCATGTATAGGCTAGGAGTATTTTAAGCATATTGTGAATTGTATATAAGTTAACCAAGTGATTTGGCTAACTAATAGTTAGTGATGATACTTGGTTTTGGTATGTGTTTATGTTGCCAATTTGGTAAGTCTTATAATGCATATTTGGTCTTATTTTGAAAATGGTCATTTTAATAAAAACCAAATGGAAATTTTGGTAAGTTTTGAACATGAATTGAGTTGGTAAATGATTGAGTTATGATGTACATGTTTGGTTATAAATATGATTGATATTTGGTTGTTTTGTTATGGAAAGATGTATGAATTGATTGATATGGAATTGGATATATTGATGTTTGTATTAGGCATGAAATTGGCTGAAATTGGGTTGTAAATGTTGCATAATTTGTGCTTGTAGGTACTAAGCATTTTGGGGTGGGAAAATGGCTTAAACCAAGCCTATTTCATGTCACACGGCCAAAGCACACGGGTATGTGACTCGACCGTGTAACCCCTATTTTATAGCTTAGTTGGATAGTATGGCATACAAGTTAGACACACGGTCGCATCTGGTGACCATGTGGCCAACTCAGAATGATACACGGTCTGGACACACGGGCGTGTCTAGTGACCGTGTGACCATTGTCAGTGTTGCACACGGGTTAAGGTGAATTGCAAGGCACGGCCGTGCAAAGCACACGGCCTAGCCACACAGGCATGTGCCCTCTTTCAAAGGCAAATTGTTATATGATTCGTAAAGATTTTGAATGTTATCGATTTGGTCCTGACCCCTTTTTAATGCATGATTGAGGTCTCGTAAACCTTCTAAAGGGACTTAATAATGATGTTTGAATGTGATATGATGATGATGATTTATAAGCTTGTGAAATGTTTGTGAATTATTTTGAATATTTGGTAATACCTCGTAACCCTAGTCCAGTAATGGATACGGGTTAAGGGTGTTAAAGACACACTATGTGCCTGGTGTTGGCCCGCGCTTTAACCTTGTTAATTTTTTGCAATACCTTCTAGCACCATACATGGCTTCCCTACATTTGGCCTTTATAACTCAATGCTCGCTTTGGAAATAGTGCTGCTAAATGAAAATATGTCTCTTGCACAACTGAGGTTATCGACAAATGACACGTTCCTTTTAAAACAAAATTTATGCATTCAGCCAAGTTTGAGGTCATTTGATCATATCATAAGCCACCGTCGTATGCTTGTGTCCACTGTTCAAAAGGCATGTTACAGAGGTAATTTGCACTTTCTTCATTAACTGAACACAAAACCGCCAACATCTCATGAAAACGGTCCTTACTTATCTCATACCCTGCCAATATAAGTTGATAGCAAAAATTGCATACCACTCTTCCATTCAAAATAAATTGAATATTACAAGTGAAATTATATTAATAAAGATTAAATACTCATGTTGGTCACTTGTCATCATTTAGTTGTAGACCAATATTGCCCGTAGTAGTTGGACGCAACGTGCCTTAGACAATACCGATAGTGTGTGCGATGCCATAGGCTTCCCTGTCGCTCAATTGCGGATAGTATTCCAGTGTCCTGATTCGATATAATACAAATATCAGGTTGGGGATAGATATGCCTCCTTAACTTAGAAAGAAAGAAATCTCAGTCATCAGCTGACTACCTCAGTGTTATTGCAAATGCAATTGGAAGGATTCTCCCACTACCATCTTGTGCCACAGCTAGCAATAGCTGATGGGTATATCTACCATACATAAAGGTGTCATCAATTTGTACCAATAGCTTGTAGTACAGAAATGCGTCTCGGCATTGCTTAAAGCTCCAGAAATGACACTTGAACACTTGGCATCCCTAGACCAATTGGTCGTTGTAGTACGCAGGTGTCATTTCAAAGTCTATTATACAGCCTGGGACGTATCTCTCTAGCACTTGACACCACTGCCACACTTCATTATATGAAGCGTCCCACCCACTATGCATCTTTTCCAACGCCTCCTGCTTAGCTATCCAAGCCTTGCGGTAAGATGGCGTGTACCTCAATTGGCTACGAATATTGGCAATTAAGATCGGCACTGAAGTCTTGGGATCTGCCTTCGCCGTTGGTAGTATTAAGCTAGCTAACATATCTGAATCCATCTTGGGATGATCTTGTCAAACACCAGTCAACGAAGTACGTTAAATAATGCAACATTACGTAATAACAGTATTATTCAAAAACCATAAACACCTAGTGATACTGTACTGGCAACACATGTATGTGGACCTTTGTACTTTTTTCTCTTCCACAAGCCTGTCTTTTTCCTAACTGAAGCCATGATTTTCCATGAACATGTACCATATTGCACTGCACACTTGGCCTCGAACTTATTAGATTTGGATTTAACCACGTTGTAGTTAACCCCGTTCGTGATGCTATGTTGTTTCAATGCACCAAGAAAACTATCCTTATTGGAAAATTCCTTACTAACTTCCAGTTCACCCCAATATAATGACGAACTTGTACGGTCACATCTTCTGTGTTGTAGATCTGGAAACTCTAACGCATCATCTGCAGATAGATCGACATTATGCATGTGGGCTGGAGGTAAGTACGCCCTGAATCGCAAATCTTCTTTTTCTTCATCTGAACCCCCTTCAACATCTTTAGGTTCGGTTGGAACATGCTCTGATTCAGAAAATAATGCAACTTCTGCACCATCGGGGCCAGGATCTCAAGGTGGATCCACATCAGACTCATCATTCGATCCACCATCATCTGTAACATATGAGGTCCCCTCGCCGGAGGACGTCGTAAGGAGTACATCATCCCTTCTTGTGGACGTTTCATAATGTCCCCAATCAGATGTGGATTGCCAACCACTAGAAGTTGATGTCATTCCCCAGTACGTATTTCTAGCATCAAACATTGACCCACCAAGGTGCATGTCCCATCCTCTAATGGAGTGTTGAGCAAGGGTTGTGTATTCCATACTACTACCAAACACAGGCGCTTCCATGTTCTGCCATCCACTAACGTAGTGTTGGGCAAGGGTTATGTATTCCTCTCGAACAGTAGTAGATGTTGAAGTCACAAATGCTTTATTTGGCAATGAAAATTGTACATATAACTCAAAATAGGGTGATCCACTAACGAGGTGAGTCTGCACCATTGCCTCTATACTATGAGCAGCTTTGATGTTGAATGAATCATATCTCACGGGATAACCGAAGCACAAAATTGATACTTAATAAAAGAAACTCTCATTGGGATCGTTCTGAAGATTTTACGCCTAATTCTTTTATGAAGTTCTATCAAATTTATGTTCTGGCTAAAAAGCAATCGCGTTATGTTCTCTGATAAAAAAACAACACCGTTCTCAGTGTCACAGACCTCACTATCATAGTAAATAACAACACTAATACATTTACTCATCTTTAATTTCTATTCTACTTTAGCCTTAATTTCTCTTACTGTAACTTAGGCAACTTGAGAATGAAATTTGGCTCATTTATAGTCTAAAGCCAAATAGGAACTATTGTAGAAAAAGAGGGTCCACGTGGGAGCTTTTTTTAGTAATTTTGCTGACAGTGCATCCTACTTGAAGTGTTTTTGTTACTATTTGTTCAGAATGATCCTCACAAAATTATTTTGTCATGAACTACTATAGAAAAAGAGCGCCCACGTGGGAGCTTTTTTCAGTAATTTTGATGACAGTGCATCCTGCTTGAAGCTTTTTTAACACTATTTGTTCATAAACGTCTTCTCAAAATTTTTTTTTTTAGAAACTACTGTAGAAAAAAAACAAAAGTTTTTTTCCTAAACTTCAAATTATTTAAAAAACTAATCCATAATTTAATTAATTTTCTTCAAAACCCTAAACCCTATTTTAATTAATTTTTAAAAAACCCTCTAAACCTAATTTAATTAATTTTTTTAGAAAACCCTAAACCTTAAAAACCCTAAATCCCCAAAACCCTAAACCTTAATACTAAAAACTCTAAAAACCTTAACAATCCTAATCATGTAGAAAACCCTAACCCTAAAAAAAAGGCTAAAATGTGTCCCTAGGGGAGCGTTTTGCCACATCAGCACAAAACGTGTCCTTGAGAGCGTGATTTGTGTTGATGTGCCAAAACGCTCCCCCAGGGATGCACCTCGATGGCATATCCGCTGAAACCACGCTGACGTGGACGTGTTTTCCATGAAATCAACCGTTTCCGGTAAATAATGAAAAATTTGGCCCATTTTTATAAATAATATTGGAAATAATCCTTTATTAGTAAAATGACCTTTTTCACGTTTATTTCCCTTTTTATTTTAAATTGTATATTTCCTTTTATTATTTCAATTTTCTGACCTCCCTTGTAATGCCTTCTTACCCGATACCATCGCTGGAGTCGAGCTTGAGGTGTTACTAAACTTAATTTATCACTTAAACAAATTTAAACCATTTATTTCAGCATTTGTAATAAGCTATCCATCTGCGTCATAGTCGCTAAAAAAATCATATCTCGAGTTACAAAACTCAAAATTAAGTTCCATAAATTTTCCTTAAAAGTAGATTCATATATCTATCTACTAATTAGTTTCTAGAATTTTTGGCTAGGTGACTTAGCACAGTTTATTAGTTAAAGTTTCCCCTATTTCAGTGTTTGACTGCTCTAACCTCTGTTCACTACGAATCACTTTTCTCCTTGTAAAAAATTCAAATGACTATGCTGTTTATTTCTTCTAAAACTAGACTCAATAAGGAATCTATACATATATAGTATGAATCCAAATTATTTTGTACAATTTTTAGTTAATTTCTAAATTCAGAACAGGGGATTCAGAAATCGCTCTAACCTTGTTCCACCAAAACCCAAATATCTCATAAAATACAACTCTCTTACCAGTTTCATTTCTTCCAAATGAAAATAGACACAATAAGCTTAAATTTCATATTTTAATCACCACCTAATATTGTCACTACTATTTTTAGTGATTTTTCAAACTCACGTCATTGTTGTTGCACAATTCTGTTTTATAACAAAATTCATCTTTCTATGGCTTTTCATGGACTAAGTAACACATTAAACATACATGACACCAAATGTAATCTAGATTGGCCATTCCACTGGCTAATCATTTCCAAGCATTTCCTTGCCATGCCATCACCATGTCATAAGATTATTTGCACAAAATGATTATAATGCTATACATGCCATATTCAAAATACAAGCCATTATACCAATTTGTCCCGGATAGTGTGAACGTTCCTTCGACCCTTCCCGATTTCCAAGCTGGCTTGTCAAAACTACAATGAATGAAAATGAGGGAGTAAGCATAAATGCTTAGTAAATTCACATGTAAATAACAAGTAACATAACTATGCAAATCAACATAACCACCAATTACATAATATCATTAAAACATTCATGACACAAGAATACTTGCTATTTTACCACATTCTTATCTTACCAAGTTCTCAACTCGAGATTTAGGCTCATACCTGTCCAACTTCCTCTTTCACCATACTTTCCAACATACCTCTTTCATTTAGCGTTCTTATTATTCATTTAAAAATTTACCCGTTGAACTCATCGGAATATAACTCGGATACACGAATTTCACATACATAAGTGTCATATCCGTAGCTAGACAACTCAATAGCCTACGGAATTTACGTAGCCAAGCTACCATGTAACCCGCCCATAAGCAAACTCGGACTCAACTCAACGAGCTCGGGCGTTCGCATCCATAAGTGAACTCGGACTCAACTCAACGAGCTCAGATGCCTAGTTACATCTCACAAACTCGGACTCAACTCAACGAGTTCGGAACTCAATCATCCTAGTGACATGTCAATTGTATCCTAATCTATTCCCAAGGTTCAAACAGGATTCTCTTCAATCGCACTGGTCGTCTTCCTCGAAATGTCGGAACCGATATTTGGTAACATTTCATATTTATCAAGTAGCTCACATAATTTGTATATTACTAAATAATAATTCACAAAGCATAATATTTCATGATAATAAGTATCATATCATATAAATAACATTAAATCATTTAAAATAACAATTATGTTACCTTATTTACACATGAACTTACCTCGATACAAAATGTTAGGAATCGAGCCTATTCCTCGTAAACTTTGTTTTTCCCTCGATCACGACTCGAATCTCGTTTCTCTTGATCTAAAATAACACATTTCACTTATTTAATACTCACATTTATCAAAACGGTCCTTGACCCTAACTTTGTCAAAATTACAAATTTGCCCCTAAACTTTTGCATATTTACACTTTTGCCCCAAAGCTCGGAAATTAAACTTTATCCCAAATTCTTATGTTTTAGGACATGCTGATCATTTATTTACTAACAGCAACCTCAAATTCCCATTATAACATGTACTTATGAACAATAGGTATTTTTACCGATTAAACCGTTTTACTCATTTTCACTTAAAACCGAGTAGCACAAGTTGTCTAGCATAATTTAAAACCTCATATTCTATCATAAAACAGCAAAATAAACAAATTTCACCTATGGGTATTTTTCCAAATATGAACCTTAGGTTGAATTATTGCTAGCATGAGCTAAATCAAGTTACCGGGACTCCGAAAACGTAAAGAACATTAAAAACGGGGCTTGGAATCACTTACTATGGAGCTTGGAAGCTTGAAACAAACCCTAGCTATGGAGAACCCCTGAAATTTCGTGCTAGTGAAGAAGATGGACATATTTTGCCATCTTTTTCCCCTTTTTAATCTTTTAATTACCAAATGACAAAAATACCCTTAATGCCTTTCTTTGAAAATTTTCATGTACAAGCCCATTTTTGTCCAAAATTTTAGAAATTGGTCAAATTGCTATTTAAGACCTCCTAATTAATATTCCAAAGCAATTTCATACTAAAAGCTTTTAGAATGCAAGTTTTGCAACTTATTCGATTTAGTCCCTAACTTCAAATTAAGCATTTTATGCACAGAATTTCTTCACGAAAGTTTCACACAATCATGGAATCATATCATAAACCTCAAAATAGTTATAAAATAATTATTCCTATCTCAAATTTGTGGTCACGAAACTACTATTCTGGTTAGGCCCTAATTCGGGCTATTACACTTCTCATACTCTCCCCCCTTTAGGGATTTTCGTCCTCGAAAATCTTACCAGTAAACAGATGTGGGTATTGATTAGTCATAGTTTCCTCAGGTTCCCATGTAGTTTCTTCTACCCCGTGCTTTTTCCACAATACTTTCACAAGAGCGATACTTTTATTTCTTAGTTGCTTGACTTCACGAACTAAAATCTTAATCAGTTCTTCTTCATAAGTCATATCTGGTCGTAACTCAATTTCTGTCATTGAAATTACATGTGAAGGATCTGAACGATACCGACATAACATAGATACGTGAAACATATCAAGAATCTTCTCTAATTCAGATGGCAATGCTAACCTATAGGCTACCGGTCCAACTCTTTCAATTATTTCATACGGTCCAATAAAACGCTGACTCAACTTGCCTTTCCATCCAAATCTAAGAAATATTTTCCATAGAGACACTTTTAAAAATACCTTCTCACCGACTTGAAACTCAATTTCCTTTCATTTCATATCTACATAAGATTTCTGTCTATTCGAAGCAACTTTCAAACAATCTCGAATCACCTTCACTTTTTCTTCGGTTTCTTTTATTAGATCAACTCCATAAATCTGATTTTCTTTGAGTTCAGTCCAATACAACGATGTCCGACACTTGTTACCATACAATGCTTCATAAGGTGCCATCTTCAAGCTCGTCTGATAACTATTATTGTAAGCAAATTCCACCAACGGTAAGTATCTTTCCTAACTTCCTTGAAATTCCAATACACAACATCTGAGCATGTCTTCAAGAATTTGAATTACTCTCTCTGATTGTCCATCAGTTTGTGGATGGAAAGCAGTGCTGAAATTTAACTTCGTACCTAATGCCTCTTGTAACTTTTGCCAAAACCGTGAGGTAAATCTCAGATCTCTATCTGAAATGATTGACAAAGGTACCCCATGAAGTCTAACAACCTCACTGATATGCAATTCAGCTAACTTATTAAGAGAATAATCAGTATGTATCGGGATAAAATGAGCTGATTTAGTTAGTCTGCCAACTATTACCCATATGACATCTTTCTTTCCCGGAGTCAACGGCAACCCTGATACAAAATCCATAGTAATTCGATCCCATTTCCATTTGGGAACCATGATAGGCTGAAGTAGTCCCGAAGGCACTTGGTGTTCAGCTTTCACTTGTTGACAAATTAGGCATTTCGATACAAACTCCAATATATCTCTCTTCATTCCATTCCACCAGTACATTTTTTTCAAGTCATTATACATTTTCGTACTGCCCGGATGAATCGATAAACAACCATTATATGCCTCCTGCAAGATCTTTTGAATCAATTCCTTATTCTTTGGTACACAAATCCGATCTTTAAACATTAAACAACCATCAGAATCGATTCTGAAATCTGATCCTGTATCAACCTCACATTGCTTCCTTTTAGCTTACAATTCTTTGTCGTTTTTCTGAGCTTCACAAATCTCTTGTAAAAACATCGGTCTTGCTCTCAACTCTGCTAAAATTGAACCATCATCTAACACCATCAACTGAGTATTCATATCTCCTAAAGCAAACAACAATTTTCTACTCAAGGCATCGGCAACCACATTCGCTTTTCTTAGATGGTAATCAATCACAAGCTCGTAATCTTTCAACAATTCTAACCATCTCCGTTGTCTCAAATTCAAGTCTTTCTGTGACATCAAGTATTTAAGACTTTTGTGGTCGGTATATACTCAGCACTTTTCCCCATACAGATAATGTCGCCAAATCTTCAAAGCAAACACTATAGCAGCCAGTTCCAGGTCATGAGTCTGATAATTCCTTTCGTGAGATTTTAACTGCCTCAAAGCATAAGCCACAACCTTTCCTTCTTGCATAAGTACACATCCCAAACCATTTCGAGAAGCATCACTATACACCACAAATTCTTTACCTGATTCAGGTTGTACCAACACTAGTGCTTCAGTCAATAACTTTTTCAATTTCTCAAAACTCTGTTGACACTCTTCTGTCCACTCAAATTTGACATCCTTTCGAAGTAGTCTGGTCATAGTAGCAGCAATTATAGAAAATCAATTCACAAATCGCTGATAATATCCCACTAGCCCCAAGAAACTTCTAACTTCAGTTATATTCTTCGGTGGTTTCCAATCAATAATAGCTGAAATTTTACTGGGATCAACCCGTATACCATCACCTGAAACAATATGACCTAAAAATCCCACTTCTTGAAGCCAGAATTCACTCTTACTAAACTTGGCATACAACTGCTTATCTCTCAAAGTTTGCAAAACTATCCTCAAGTGCTCAACATGCTCTGTCTCATCTTTCGAATAAATCAGGATATCATCTATAAAAACTACAACAAATTTGTCTAAGTATGGTCGAAATATGCGATTCATCAAATCCATAAACACAGCAGGAGCATTTGTTAATCCAAATGGCATAACTAAAATTTCATAATGACCATACCTTGTTCTAAAAGCAGTTTTAGGCACATCTGACTCTTTTACTCGCAGCTGGTAGTATCCAGACCTCAAGTCAATCTTTGAAAACCATGTCGCTTCTTTTAACTGATCAAACAAATCATCAATTCTCGGCAACGGATACTTGTTCTTGATTGTCACCTTATTTAATTACCGATATTCTATACACAATCTCATAGAACCATCCTTCTTTTTCACAAATAATACAAGAGCACCCCAACGCAAAAAACTCAGTCTCACAAAGCCTTTGTCAATCAACTCTTGCAACTGCGACTTTAATTCTTTCAACTCTACTAGTGCCATTCTATACGAAGCAATCGAGATCGGAGCTGTTCCCGGTATCAAATCAATACCAAATTCTACTTCTCTGACTGGAGGCAAACCCGGCAACCCTCTAGGAATACATCTACAAACTCACACACAATCGGCACTGATTCAACTTTCTTTTCAATTTCTTTCATATTTAGCACATACGCCAAATAGGCTTCATAACCCTTTCTCAAATACCTCTAAGCCGACATCGAAGAAATCACACTAGATAATGCCACTGATTTGTCTGATTCAACCCGTAAAATTTCACCATTTTCACACTTTAATTCAATAACTTTTTGTTTACAATTTACTATAGCATCATGCAATGTCAACCAATCCATACCCAAAATAACATCAAATTCATCAAACGGCAACAACATCAAGTCAGCCGGAAAATAATAACCCCGAATTATTAAAGGACATTTCTTGCATACTTTATCAACTATGACACATTTGCCTAACGGGTTTGACACTTTAATCATAAATTCTGTGTTCTCAACATGTATATTCATACTAGACACCAATTTTATGCACACATATGAATGAGTAGAACCGGGATCAATCAAAGCAGTAATATTAACATCATAAAGAGAAAATATACCAGTGATCACGTCGGGTGAGGAAGCATCTTCACGTGCTTTTATGGCATAAGTTCTAGCTAGAGCTCTTGCTTCAGGTTTACCTGCTGAATCTCTGACTATATTCTTGCTGCTTGCTTCATTCCTAACTTTTCTCAAATACCTTCTTCTCGAGTCTGCACCACTAGTTTTTGCACTCTGAAATTTTTCTTTTTCAATTTTCTCTGGGCAGTCTCTAATAAAATGATCCGGAGAACCACATCGAAAACATTCATTTGCTCTACACGGACCAAAATAATTTCTACCACACCGCTGACACTCGGGCTTAACAAATCTCAAGTTTCCCACACCAGCCACAGAAGTAGTTTGAGACTTAGAACTCATGTTTTGCTTCTTAGAATTTCCATATGATTGTCCAGCCGAAACTTGAGAACGAGGATTCATGTTTCTAGATTTTCTAGATTGCTATAAGAATGAACTGCTCATCGGTCTTTTCTTTCAATTTCGAGTCTCAGCCTCTATCTTTTTCTTCTCTTTAAGTAGTTCTTCAGCCTTACAAGCCCAATCAACAAGTACTACCATTTCTTTTACTTCAAGAATTCCAACAAATACTTTTCTGTCTTCATTAAGTCCATCTTCAAATCACCTACACATTATAGCCTCTGAAGGAACACATTCTCTAGCGTACTTACTCAACCGAACGAACTCCCTTTCGTATTCGGTAACTGTCATGTTGCCTTGTTTCAATTGAAGAAACTCCTTACGCTTCTGATCAATAAATCTTTCACTGATGTACTTCTTCCAAAATTCTTCTTGAAAGAACTCCCAAGTCACCTTCTCTTTTGGTACCACAGAAACCAATGTCTTCCACCAATAATAGGCTGAATCCCTCAGCAAAGATATAGCACATTTCAAGCATTCTTCAGGTGTGCAAGACAATTCTTCAAATACCTGAATAGAATTCTCAAGCCAAAACTCTGCTTTCTCAGCATTGTCATCAATATTTGCCCTGAATTCTTGAGCCCCTTGCTTGCGAATTCTGTCAACTGGAGTTCTATATAATTTCATCAGATCCATACCTTGAGACATCGGGGGTACAGGTTGAGGAATCGGGAAAGGTGGGGGAGGTTGTGCATTCGGGTTCATACGAACGAACTCAGTATACCAAGCACTCATCATCTAGAGAAAGGCTTCTCGAGCCTCTTCTCCTCCTCTTTGACCAACAGTAGGAGGTGGGTTTTCAGTAGGCATCGCCCCTTCAGCCGGAGCTGGTGCATTACTCTCTACATCATTAGCCACAGCTGGATCGGGATCCATTTACTATACGAAAAATCATTTAAAAGGTCAGAAGTCGTCACACTATCACAATATGTATATGTGGCATGTATAGCAAAACTCGAACATACAACACGTTGATCTAAGAACCGACTAAACCTGCTCTGATACCACCAAATGTAACGCCCTCTTACCCAAGACCGTTGTCGGAGTCGAGCTTGAGGTGTTACTAAACTTAATTTATCACTTAAACGAATTTGAACCATTTATTTCAGCATTTGTAATAAGCTGTCCATCTGCGTCATAGTTGCTAACAAAATCATATCTCGAGTTATGAAACTCAAAATTAAACTTCATAAATTTTCATTAAAACTAGATTCATATATGTATCTACTAAGTTTTTTCTAGAATTTTTGGATGGGCGAATTAGTACAGTTTATTAGTTAAAGTTTCCCCTATTTCAGTGTTTGAATGCTCTAACCTCTGTTCACTACGAATCACTTTTCCCCCTGTAAAAATTTAAAATGACTATGATGTTTATTTCTTCTAAAAATAGACTAAATAAGGAATCTATACATATATAGTATGACTCCTAATTATTTTTGTACAATGTTTATCGAATTTCTAAATTCAGAACAGGGGATTCAGAAATCGCTCTGACCCTATTCCACCAAAACCCAAATATCTCATAAAATACAACTATTTTACCTGTTTCATTTCTTCCATATGAAAATAGACACAATAAGCTTAAATTTCATATTTTATTCACCACCTAATATTATCTCTGCTATTTTTAGTGATTTTTCAAACTCACGTTATTGTTGCTGCACAATTCTGTTTTACAACAAAATTCATCTTTCTATGGCTTTTCATGGACTAAGTAACACATTAAACATACATGACACCAAATGTAATCTAGATTGGCCATTCCAATGGCTAATCATTTCCAAGCATTTCCTTGCCATGCCATCACCATGTCATAAGATTATTTGCACAAAATGATTATAATGCTATACATGCCATATTTAAAATACAAGCTATTATACCAATTTGTCCCGGATAGTGTGAACGTTCCTTCGACCCTTCCCGATTTCCAAGCTGGCTTGTCAAAACTACACTGAATGAAAATGAGGGAGTAAGCATAAATGCTTAGTAAATTCACACGTAAATACAAGTAACATAACTATGCAAATCAACATAACCACTAATTACATAATATCATTAAAACATTCATGACACAAGAATACTTGCTATTTTACCACATTCTTGTCTTACCAAGTTCTCAACTCGAGATTTAGGCTCATACCTATCCAACTTCCTCTTTCAACATACTTTCCAACATACCTCTTTCGTTTAGGCGTTCTCATTATTCATTTAAAAATCTACCCGTTTAACTCATCGGGATATAACTCAAATACACGGATTTCACATACATAAGTGTCATATCCGTAGCTAGACAACTCAATAGCCTACAGAATTTACGTAGCCAAGCTACCATGTAACCCGTCCATAAGTGAATTCGGACTCAACTCATCGAGCTCGAGCGTTCGCATCCATAAGTGAACTCGGACTCAACTCAACGAGCTCGGATGCCTAGTTACATCTCACGAACTCGGACTCAACTCAACGAGTTCGGAACTCAATCATCCTAGTGACATGTCAATTGTATCCTAATCTATTCCCAAGGTTCAAACAGGATTCTCTTCAATCGCACCTCTTGGTCGTCTTCCTCGAAGTGTCGGAACCGATATTTGGTAACATTTCATATTTATCAAGTAGCTCACATAATTTGTATATTACTAAATAATAATTCACAAAGCATAATATTTCATGATAATAAGTATCATATCATATAAATAACATTAAATCATTTAAAATAACAATTATGTTACCTTATTTACACATGAACTTACCTCGGTACAAAATGTTAGGAATCGAGCCTATTCCTCGTAAACTTTGTTTTTCCCTCGATCACGACTCAAATCTCATTTCTCTTGATCTAAAATAACACATTTAGCTTATTTAATACTCACATTTATCAAAACGGTCCTTGACCTTAACTTTGTCAAAATTACAAATTTGCCCCTAAACTTTTGCATATTTACACTTTTGCCCCAAAGCTCGGAAATTAAAATTTATCCCAAATTCTTATGTTTTAGGACATGCTGATCATTTATTTACTAACAGCAACCTCAAATTTCCACTATAACATGTACTTATGAACAATAGGTATTTTTACTGATTAAGCCGTTTTACTCATTTTCACTTAAAATCGAGTAGCACAAGTTGTCTAGCATAATTTAAAACCTCATATTCTATCATAAAACACCAAAATAAACAAATTTCACCTATGGGTATTTTTCCAAATATGAACCCTAGGTTGAATTATTGCTAGCATAAGCTAAATCAAGTTACCGGGACTCCGAAAACGTAAAAAACATTAAAAACGAGGCTTGGAATCACTTACTATGGAGCTTGGAAGCTTGAAACAAACCCTAGCTATGGAGAACCCTTGAAATTTCGTGCTAATGAAGAAGATGGACATATTTTGCCATCTTTTTCCCTTTTTTAATCTTTTAATTACCAAATGACCAAAATACCCTTAATGCCTTTCTTTGAAAATTTTCATGTACAAGCCCATTTTTGTCCAAAATTTTAGAAATTGGTCAAATTCTATTTAAGACCTCCTAATTAATATTCCAAAGCTATTTCATACTAAAAGCTTCTAGAATGTAAGTTTTGCAACTTATTTGATTTAGTCCCTAATTTCAAATTAAGCACTTTATGCACAGAATTTCTTCACGAAAGTTTCACACAATCATGCAATCATATCATAAACCTCAAAATAATTATAAAATAATTATTTCTATCTCAAATTGTGATCACGAAACCACTATTCCGGTTAGGCCCTAATTCGAGATATTACATCCCTCCTCTCTCGAATCAAAACACTCTCACTTCTTTTTAGAACCCAACCCAGAAATCCACAAGAAGCTGGTGTCGAATTACTGTGCTGGCTGTTGTCAATCATTGCCTGTGAACCCAAACTTCCTCTGGTAGTAGTCTATGGCCCATTAAGCTTGAATCTGGTCTCCATTTCACCAAAAAAAAAAAAACCCCTGAAGACCATGAATATAGGCTTTCTGAACTTCATTTTTGTTGTTAGATCAACCCTATTTTACAATATCTTGTTCCCCCACCTCTAGATTTCACTTCCACTATTAGGATTTTCCAAACAAGCCCTCAAATCATGGTTGTCGATTTTGTAGCGGTTTATGCCATTGCAGGTTTGTGCACATATTTCAGTATTACAGTGGAACAAGCTATACTATTTTTCATATTGGTAAAAATTTCAGTTTGTATTGGTCACAATTGTTCGTTTTGGTTGCATTAACCAAAACATGGTGCACCATCCTATGCATAAATGATACTAAAATATATAAAATTTTTAATTATTTATTATTATGCTAAAAACTTAATTAAAATATATTAACCAACAAAAAAATATTACATTAGAAAGTAAAGTTTAATTTTTTTATTTTTTTTAGAACATATTTTCACATTTAAAATATAAAAGTTAAAATATAAAAATAAAAAACTCACTGATTTTATTATCAAAGAAAAAAAATCCACACTCATCATTTAGCTTCTTTTATCAAAAGAATCCCCTCGCCCTTCGACTTCTTTTTTCTTATTAATTTTGAATTTATTGAATAATGAATTTTTATTTGTATAATATATTAATGAGTTTTATATAAAAGTGATGAATATTTTATATTTGAAATTTATTCAATATTGTTTATTTGGTCTTTGTAGATGTTTTTATATACATATATAAATTATCTTTTAGAAAATATCGATGAATTAGAAATGGTACACTGAAACGATCGATACCAATACGTACCAGTTCTAAAGGTGCATCCACCAATGTAGTACTGACTATGTTTTCTTAAACTCCTCAAAACCACCTAGCCATGTAATACCCCTCACTCGTCCTAGTGAATGGAACAAATGAGAGACACTTTCGAAACATTTTAGGGGTAAAAACTAATACTTTATTTAAAATATTTTTTTAAAATTTATAAAAATATTTACATTCTACTTAAAATGAGTGGTATGTTTTTCAAAGTTTTAAAAAATATGTTATAGTGCCTATTTAAAAGAAAAGAACAAAGAAATTTTAAAAATATAGAAGTGTTATTTAATTTGTTAAAGGTTACCTAAAATATTTAAGAAATTAAATAAAACTAACATTAAATTACCATTTAGGTGGCCAAAGCCCTTAGCTAGGTGATACTTAGGCTCCGTTTGTTTTACTGAAAATGATTTCTAGAAAATGATTTCTGGAAAATGATTTACTTTTCTGGAAAAGATAATATTTTCTGGTGTTTGGATGAATCTGTGTAAAATATTTTCCATTGTTTGGTAGATTTCTTAAAAATATTTCATAAAGGTTGTTTTTAATGAAACAAACATACGTTTGAGATTTTCTTTTTTTTTTTCCATTATTTAATTGAATTTATTTTTATCTATAATTTTATACTTTACATTGTTTTTGCATATATTAAAAATATTATGTTAAATTTAGGTTCATTTCAATGTTATTTTTTAATTACATGACTATCAAGTAAGGTTTTTTTTATTTAAAAATGTGACATCAACAAAATTGACAAAAAAATTTAATGATGTCAACAATTGGACTTAATTTTCAAATTTGAAAAGTAAATGGACTAAATTCTTGAAAATAAAAGTACAAAAATTAAATTGCAAATCTGTGAAGTGTACAAAGACTTATGACATATTTTAACCTTGATACTACAAAACATTTATTATTAATATATGTATAATTGTAATGAATATTTATTATTAAAATATTAATATTGAATATTTTCAATAATATGTGAATAATATTATTTAAAATTATTATTTTTAAAATTTATTATTAAAATAAAATTGAAATATTAAATAATTTATTAAATAATAAATTATATTTATTATATTAATAATTTATTATATGACTAAAAATAAATAATTAAATATGTATGTTTAATAATATTGAAAAATACAATATTTTAATAATTTTAAATATTTTAAAAATAAAAAAAATTATTATCAATATAATAATATTAAGCTTGATTTAAGTTAATCTTTATATAAAAATAAAATTATCTATAGAGGAATTGTTTTTCAGAAAATGACTTACGCTTTTCAAAAGAGTAAGTCATTTTACAGGAAAAATGACTTATTTTACGTTGACCTGTAAATCATTTTCCATTGACCAAGCTATTTTCTATGAAATAAACACAGGAAAATGTAAAAAAATATTTTCTGTAAAACTTTTTATATGTAAATAAACGGAACCTTAAAGTTAATTTTTTTTTTTTTTGCTAACGAGCCGCTCAACGGCTCAAGCAGCTGCCCAGGCAATACTAACTAATAGTGATTGTTCGACAAGAGCCTCTTAGTTGGCCCAAGTTGTTGCTCAAGCAACACTGTAACCAACCATTCACAATTTCGCATTTTCTTAAACTTCAATTAATTTCTTAAGTGTTCAAGTACTATTTGAATTATGAAGTTCAAGATAATATAGAAATACCTTAGAACTATGGTTCGGACTAAATAAAAGGTTTAATAAAATGCTTAGAAGTAATGTAAATGACATATACATAATAATTCAGAAAAATGTGGAGCAGTTCAGTTCCACGAGAAACACATAAATATTTGTATCGAATAGACCAACTAACCTCTTTTATCATATCAAGTCAAGTTATTTTTAAAATCAGAATTTGTTAACTTCAGCTCTTAGTATGTTTAGAAAAATAGAAAAGGGATACTAGGAATAAGTTATCCGGAACTACAATAACAGGAGCATTGAGGAGCAGGTGTTTGAAGACTAAATTCGGATTAGAATGTATTGCTAGGAATATAATCATTGAAGTGCAAGTAACAGGAGTATCAAAGTACAAATCAGAATCCCCTATTGACATGCCAATCATATTATAACTATTTATCTGAGCTACTAAAGTTTTATTTTATTTCTTTCAAGTATCAATGTTTCATGAACCAGATCAAATCACAATTTAGAAACAAATTTCATGGCATTAGCCACTAGATCATAAAATTAGTAGTTTCGATAAAATAGTAAATTACTATATTATAATTTCGAAAACTTTCATTTACATCCCCATTAAGAGAATTTAATAAAAAAAATTATCACGTAATTTTGATGCCATTAAAAAACTTTAACATTTTTCAATATAAAACAACTCTTATGAATATGTCCGAAAACACGTTTTAATCACATATCAAATGTTCATATTCAACAATATATTTATTAAAAAGCCATTAAATCAATTTTTGGTCACTTCCAATATAGTTAAACTTTTTCATACAAGTTTGTAACCACATTACATACATATTCAATATTAATATACTGTAACTTATCCAATTTACTAACAATAAATCAGTTAAAAGCAATATCGATGCAATATAAGTATCTTTAGGGTTTTTCTATAACAATTCAATTTCTTGTGGAGTTGGAAAAACTCGGTTTATTTGGATTGCTATGATGATATGGTTAAGTTCAATAGTAAAAATTTACATGTCGTCTATAATAATGATAGATTAAGTTATTTAATAAAATTAAAATGAATCGATTGGTAATTATAATTAGAGACTATGATACATGCACGAATGGAGTGGAATTTATTAGATTCTAATCATGAAAACTGCCAATTTTTAGGCTTAGGAAATTAGCTGACTTGCGACAACTTTTTAGATGGGATCTTGACATTTCTAGGTTGAGATGTCTTCATGGCGTTTGAAGATCTATCTCTTAGCTTCAAAAATAATTTTAAATCACTCGATTTTGAGTTCAGAAGATCAAGTTATGACTATTTTAGTGAAGACTGTGTGAGCAGAATTTCTGAACGGGATTATGATGGGAATTACGAATTTCAGGCTTTTAATTTGAGCTTAATCATATTAGGTTCAGGTTTTAGACTTAATTTTTATTATATGTGAGCTAAATATTATATTTGTCAGACCTTATTATTTTATTATTATTTTATTCCTAATTTTTGATAGTTATTAAGTATTTTAAGTTATTTATGAGTTTTATGTTAACAAGAAAATTTAGTTTAAAACTACTTCTTGTTTAGATTAAATTAGAGTTCTAGTATACTTAAGAGTTTTATTTATATTTATTTAGCTAATCTATATATAGGCCTTTGCATTGTACACAATTCATACAATTCATTATTATTTTATTTCTCTTTTGAGTTAATAAATTCTCTTTGGGTTTTTCTTTTCAAGAATTTCTCTTGAGTTTCTTTTATAAGAGTTTTAACAATCTTTTTAGATTGTGAGGATCATCTTCAAACTTTTTCTTGCTAAGGTTTCTATCTTGGAGGGGAAATTAGAGCTGCTTGAAGGGGGGTTGTGGATTCTTCGTGTTTCTAAGGTTTCCTAGGACTTCTACATGTCACGTTCTATCTTTCCATTTATCTTCTTTTTTCGCTTCCTTAATTTTTGATTTGTTATTTTATTTTAGTTATTTATTTTAATTGTTTTATCTGACTTGGATTCAATTTTGTTTTAGGTTGTGTCAAAATCTAAGTTTCTTTCTGAACGTCTAGAGCCCTAAGTCAAATCTGCAACTTTGACAAACTTTACGATCCACTTCCACGTTCATCCTTCTCATCCTTTATCAGACTAGACTGCAAAAATATAATCTCTATTGAAATTTTAATTTAGAAAATTGTAAAGGGACCTAGTTGGTTATCAAACTAAAGGTTTTAAGGTAATTAAACCTAAATATAAAAATAGTTAGGGGATATTTTTGTTTTTACTCATTAACTGAATTAATTAAATTTTTATTTTAAGAAAAAAAGAGAGCTACTCATTCTCTTTCTTAGTGAGTTTTCATACCTTATCAATACAACGCTAGCATACTTGTATTTTATGGCTCAGCATTCACGTTTGACTTGTTTGTATTAGGACGGTTTGCCAATCTCGTTGGCAAAGTCTTCACATCACATGATCTTGCTCACTTGTACTTGGCACTTTATCTTCAATGGTACCATTGCTTATTACTTGTGCATCCTAGAGATCAACTCAACTTTCTCGACTATATCTTATCTACTACTCGTGACTTGAAAACAGAAGGTTTCATGTTCGGCTAAACAAAGCCTTGCACACATAAAGCTTCCACTGGTGAGACTTCATAGATATAATATCAGAATATAGATTTAATAACGTTTGACCTCTTGGCATCTTATCCCTGCGGATTCTATCTTCACTTGTTGCTTTTTACGGACCCTTATGCATCTAATTCCTTGAGAGGAGATCCTTGTGGATTCTTACTTATATACTTATGAAAGAAATCCCATAGATGATTCCCATAGTGCGTCTTGCACCAATAAATACAAATAACCAAATAAGACAGATCTTGGTGAATAGTTCCTGTTGCGGATTGTTATTAGGAATTTGTCCTAACATACTCAGATTTGTAGTATGATCCTTATGGATTCATATTTTAGACCCCAAGTACGCAGATTCATACCTTGCGAAACATCTCTACAAATACATAAAGAAGACCCCCATTATGGACAAAATAAGAAATTTACTCTTAGAAATAGATAACATGTAAGCAGACTCATAAGAGCTAATCCCCTATTTGCTGAATCATACAAGTGATATAGTCTTGACGGACTATCATATCTTTCATATACTGTAACACCCCTTACTTGAGACAATCGCCGGAGTCGAGCATGAGGCGTTACCAGACTTACCTTACTAGTTTGGGGCATAAAAGTTTACTTTTAAAATTAATTCATTCACATCCATCCAATATATCCCTAAAATGGGCCCTCGAGGCCCTAAACATGCAATTGGAATGGTTCGGGACCAAACTGGGAACATTTAAAAATTTTCCAATTACTTACACAAATTAAAACAATTTATTTCACTGTTCATAATAAAACTGTCCATCTGCATAACAGTCACTAAATTAATTATAACTTGAGTTACAAAACTCAAAATTTAAATTCATAAATTTTTCCTGAAACTAGACTATAAATCTTCTTACCATAATTTTTTCAAAATTTTTGGTATGGCCAATTAGTACATTTTATTAGTTAAATGTTCCCCTATTTTGCAGCCTAGCGGACCTGACCTCTCTTCACTAAAAATCAATTATCTCATATTACAGTATTCATTTAGTGTTTCTACTTGTTCTAATGAAAATAGACTCACTAGGGGAATCTATACATATAAATTATGACTCATAATTCTTTTTGTACAATTTTTAGTGAATTTCTAAAATCAGAACAGGGGATCACGAAATCCCTCTAAACCAGTCTCATAAGAATTTACATATCTCAGAATATAGACTTCCTTTGCTTGCTCTATTTCTTTCCTATGAAAATAGACTCAATAGGATTTAATTATATATCTCATTCACCATTTAATTCCATTTCTAAAATTTTTAGTGATTTTTCAAATTCACATCACTGCTATTGTTCCAAAACTGTTTCGTGGCCAACTTTTACTCTTTAATAATTTCTTTGCATAAACTATCATTTAGGCATACATAACATCAAATCATGTTCTTAATTAGCCATTCAATAGCTAATCATTATCAAGTATTCACATTCCATTATTTAATCATATCATAAGGACATACACACAAAATGACCAAGTCCCTATACATGTCATAACTCAAAACATTTCAAATTACAAAATACCGAGATAACCTTTGATAGTGTGAGACGAACTCTGACGTCCTTACAATCCCTGAATTGGCTTGGCTACACTATAAAAGGGAGAAAGGAAAAGGAGTAAGCTATAATGCTTAGTAAGTTTACAAGTAAATAAATGACAACATTCACCAAGTATAAATATACTCATATTATACCATCAACTAACAAAATCTTTATTTTACTTCTCCACTTACTCTTTAACTTTCCTATTTATCATTCCTTTACCTGAACTTTCTTGTAACATAACCTGTATATTAGCCCAATGAACTATTTGGAATACTCAGGATACTTGGGTTTTCTTGCCTGATAATAGCCTGCCAATGCCATGCTCTAGGCATGGTCTTACATGGGATGTTCCCTGTCCTGCCAAAGCCATATATCTAATATGGACTTACATGGGATGTTCCTCAACTGTCTCAGCCTACCAATGCCATATGTCTGATATGGACTTACATGGGATGTTCCTCAACTGTCTCAACCCAAAATGTCATGACATTCCATATCCCACACATTCCTATGGTTCAAATAGGCTTTTTGATACTTTTTCTCTGTTACCTCGTCTTTGATTCAACTTGGAATATTCTCATAAAATAAATGTATATATGCTAGAAATTAACAACATCAATATAAAATAACAAAATATTACATTTATTTACCATAAACTTACCTCGGTGCAATAATACGATCAACTTGACAACTTAATCTTCTACCTTTTTCTTTCCTTGGTCTATCCCCAAATTTCGTTCTTCTTGATTATTAGCTTGAGAAGTTGAAGAAACCCTAGCTATGAAGACACATGAGTTTCGGCCCTTATGGAGAAGATGATAAAAATGTTGCCATCTTTTTCCCTTTTAATTCCTTTTAATTACCAAATGACTAAATTGCCCTTCATTAAAACTTTGGTTATTTTTATCTATGTATGTCCATTTTTGTCCATCAAAACCTAATGGTCTAATTACCATTTAAGGACCTATACTTCAATTATGCTCTTCAATTTAATGCTTTCCTATCTAGAACTCATATTTATCAACTTTTGCAATTAAGCCCTAATAGGAAATTCAAAATTCATGAAATTTTCTATCAATATTCTAACACATGCATCTATTAACTCGGTAAATCATAAAAATTAATTGAAATAAATTTTTCTATCTCAGATTCATGGTTTTGCAACCACTGTTCCGTTTAGGCCCTATTTCGGGATGTTACATATACAAATGCACATAAACAAATAACTTGTATCTTTGGATTCACACATAGTAATAGATTGTAATAGGATGAACTCATTCTTGACGAACTTTTCAAACAGATCCCATATTTGTGGACACATAGATGGGAACATATATATACATAGATTCACATACACGATTTATCTCGCAAACCTCACTGGATTATGCCATCTAGGCAACTTTAGCGATTTCAGAAACATAGACTGTTTCGCAGACTTCCTTAGTTTAAGCCATGGTCGTGGACTTGTGATCTGCCGCAATTCATTGTGGCAAATTAAGGTCTGTCCAATACTTAATGAGCTTATTTTATAACATTTTTATATGTTTTTATTTAATTACAATTTTATTGTTTTATGTTTAAATTATGTAAAATAAGCATTTTTACGCAATTTTGAGTTATGCAATGATGTAATGGGCCACTATGGGCCTAGGGATGATCTAATGACTCTATCTAGTGTGGAGGACACAGTGTTTGGGCTTAGAAGCCGAGAGATGACTGCAGCATCATGACACTGAGGAGTGGTGTCCCAACACCAAATTTGAAGCCAAAATACTAAGAATTTGAAGGCAGTGTCAAGACACCAGGCGACGATATGAACTTTTAATTAATGATCTTTTAGTCCACACAATGTAAATTATATTTTTGGGTTGTTTAGTAACCCTAATTAGGTCTGATCATAAACTTTATAAATATGCATGTTAAGTTTCATTTGGGGAGGCTTGGCCAAGTGAGATGTTTAGTTATTTTAGGGTTTTACTTTACTTTTTATTTTTCTTTTCAATTTAGTCCTATACATACTTTTGTTCTAATTTAACTTGAATTCAATTTTGATCCAATGTTTTAATAAAGTCATTTTTCATTATTTCGTTGTTGATTCCAATTGCACTCGAAGCGATCTTTGAGACTGTTAAAGGAGATTTTGCTTCCAAGCACAAATTCATATTGAAACAAACTTATTTCTCTACTCTCTACTTTTATTTAATTTACTATTTTTTATGTTAAATATGAGTTTAGGGGTTATTGCATCTAGATCCAAGTATATATTTCCTTATGGAGATTAACAAATTGATGTGTGAATAACTAACGGATGAATAAGGGTTGAGATCCAGGTTAGTTGGTTTAAATTATGTGCGATTAAACCCTAGGAAGTTACACCCCTAAGAAGTAATTTAGGATCAATGAGATCAAGAGATAAGTTTACCAAGTAAATCATAATTTATCCTAATCAACAAAGTGAGGCTGAGGGGTAAATGTGTATTGATTGATTAGTTAATTAGTTAGAGGCTGAGAGGTAATAACTGGTTAATTAATAGCTAACTCGATAAAAGTTGAATTCTGAAGTTAATTAGGATCACTAAAGTGAGTTAATCCCTTGCTTGTTTTGTTGGATTTATTTTGATTGTTAATTGGTTAATTTTAGTTTTAGATAATTTTATGTTAGTTTAATTAATCCATTTTAATTTGGTTTTTGTAATATAATTTTAAATCTGTACTATTTAAATTTATTAGTGTAAAATTTTAATTTAGGTTTAATTCAACCTTCCTTGGGCACGATCCTCGGAATGCTTCCTGAAGTGTTTTATTGTAACACTAATCTATATGAAAATTTGACTCGTATACTTACGGACACCACTATTTAATTATTTATCTATTTTGCTATAATGCTTTCAGTATAGACATTCACACATCTGGTGGTGGTCAACCTACATTCATTCATACGGTTTAAAGCCTTTAAATTTGCAAAGTCCTTCAACACACTTAAAGGGATTTCATACGTTCCATGAAGGGATCTCATATACTGGTTTGCACCTTTCTTCGTACAGTTTGCCCAAACCTCTACAAAGCCACATATCCTTAATATTCATTTTCGATATAGTTCACCTGAACCTCCTTCCTTCTTTTTAATTTGAACACATAAGTGTTCCCCTACAATGTCAGGGTCATTTTCCAATATTGGTTTGCATTTACATGCCATACTAGAGGCAAATCACATATCATATTCCCTACTATGTCTTTCATCTCAACCACACTTCGATAAACCTTCACAACTCTGTATAATTCATACACAAGCAGAAAACTAATACCACTGTTCATGCACAACGCACATTAAATTTTCATATAAACACAACAGGCCTCACGATACATCAATATTTAGTAACTCATCACTTACACAACATTAAACCATAGGATGACACATGATTTACACAACATTCAACCAAACATGCCCAACATGAAATACTGAAATAAATGAATAATAATCTAATAACTGAGTTCTAGAACTCACCAAGAGGTTGACGCCAAATCTATTAACATAGCTTTTCCCTTGCTACCTGAACCTCTAGTTTACAAAACATAACAACCAATTCAGAATTTCCAACGAAGATAATTCATTATCATAAGAGCCATAATTTTTTTTTGCATTAAGAGGTCATTTAAATGATTATCAATAACCATGTCCCTATCAGAACATAATCGATGAATAACTAAAATCCTTAACTTTCTTATTTTTCTTAAATTCATTAATACAGAGAAGTTAGGAAGCTTTCTAGCATACAAAATTTCCAATTTCTTAGACTAAAACTTCAGTCTCTACCCTCTATGTAGGTTGCTACTAACCTTTCTTTCTTACAACTAGACCAATGAAGAAGATTGAAAAAGAAAAGAAACACAGAAGAATAGCCCAAAGAGCAATGTCTCTCCCTTATAATAGTCTCGTACTTCCCTCACTAATCTAAAATTGAACAGCTAGGTGCACCCGTCCAAAAATCATCATGTCTCCCACTAGGATATATTTCTAGTCCAAATGTAATGGAATCAAAGTTGATGTGAGTACGAGATGGAACTATGGTCCAAACATTAAAGTATCTGATGTAGTGGACTATGAGTACAAGAATTCAATGACAAATCTAACGGATGCTTTACAAGTCCCCATGGGACCAATTACAAGATTAAGGGCTGAGAGAGTTAAAGAAGCTATTAATGGTTTGCTAACAGACATTTAGGCCAGGTGCAAATATTATGTGTCACAATTTGGGCCGAGTATTGAACTGAATCCTTGCAACATGTTTAATGTTGACCCATGAACTTATGCACATTGGTTAAATGAATAATTGTTTAATTTTCCCTAATGTTTTTATTTTAGTTTGTGTTTATTTGCTTGTCATTTTATTTAAATAATTACATATTGTGTTTTCTTTTGTGTTATCTTTTAATTTCATGCAAATAAATATATTGTCTATAAGGAATAGAGTTTTATTGATTTCTATTTATAACTTTGCAGATACAAACGATTACAATGAACAAGTCTTCAAGCAACAAGCATAGATGGACGGTTTTAAGCATGAAGCATGGACAGTTTCAATGCATAGAGATGTTTTTCTCATTCAAATACATGAGCATGGAGGGTTTCAATGTATAGAGAGTTGTATTCAAACCTGGTGATTGGGTTTCGGTACACATGTAGAAGGAACAATTTCCAGCATAACAAAGATCTAAGTGTCATATGTGAAATGATATGTGATTTGTGGAAGTATACATGTCGAATCAAGTAATAAAGTGATGAGTGAGTATCGTTCCCACGAGAATCAAATTGAGCCACAAAAGTGGTCTAGTTATTATATCTAATAAATGATATGGCATGACTAATGAATAAGATGTTATGGTAAACTAAGGTCAATATGCATTGATAATTCAAAGGAATGATGACGCATGTGATAGATGGAATTGATGAGTAACTGGAAATGCTATGGCAAAAGTGAAAACAGAAATGTAATGGCAATAACAAGAGTGATTATTTGAATAGAATGTAAAGAAAGAAATAAACAACTAAATATGTTGTGACAAAGATACTATGACAAAGAATAAGGATAGGGTGATGTTGATTATGAAGGTTGGGATTACCCAGAATCGACCCTGACTGTCAATAATGCCCTGGCAAAATTACATCTACTTTACTGCATAGAAGAGTTCTAAAATGACTTGACTCTCGCGAGTGAAAAACCTCAAGTTACCTTGCCCGTGTCTATAGGCTTTTTAGGTATCTCGCATGGGTTCCTCCTGTATGATCGTGACTCTATGTCTAGAGTCAACTACAAGTGTTTATCGAATACTTGCTCTGTAACAGCCTGAATTAGAGGCTAAACAAAATAGTGGTTTCGAAACCATGAATCCGGGGTCTAAAATATTTTTTTCCAATTGAGTTTTGATGTTTATTTGGTGTTTGAATAATTATGTGAAATTTTGGTGCATGAATTTTAATGTTTGCATGTCCAATTTGGTAGGTTGGACTAAATTGTAATAGGCAAAAAATATAGGTTTTAATCATAAAGGTACTTGATTGAATTAGAATTTCAAATTAGAGGCCCTTATATGGTAATTAAACTATTTTAACCTTGTTGGGACAAAAATGCCAAGAAATGGTGGAATACTAAAGGTTTTTAATGAAGGACATTTTGGTCCTTAGTTAATAAAAGAAATAAAAAGGGAAAATAAGTCAAAATTTGTCCATCTTTCTTCCTCCCTTGGCTGAATAGGAAGAGACACCATAGCTAGGGTTTCTTCCAACTTTCAAGCTTGATTGTAAGTACCTCCTAGCCCCTTTTTAATGTTCTTCGTATTTTTGAAATCCTCGTAACTTGTTCTAGCTATTTCTACCACTATTTAAGCTAGGGTTGATGTTTATAATTTTACCCATGAATGAAATGCATGTATTTTAATGGCTAGTGGTAGAATATGAAAGTTTAAAGTGTGATGAGCAACTTTTACTAAGTGATTTTTGGTGAAAATAGTAAAAAGGACTTATTTGTAAAAGATGAAATGTGATGTGCATAAGTTGTGAAATGATAGAAATTGGGGGCTGTTATAAGAGGAAAAGTGGTTTGGATAGGCTTCAAATGCATGAAAATTGTATGAGAATCATAAACCGAGCTTAGGGACTAAACTGTAAAATTAAGAAAGTTAGGGGTCAAATTGCAAAAATTGCTATAGGAAGATTTAGAGCTGTTTTGAGTAATGTGATTATTAAATTAGCTAAATGTGTCATTATAGATGAAGAAGATCGAGGAATCGACCTTGATCGAGGCAAGGGCAAGGTTTCGAACTAAATTGCAAATTATCGCATTTTGTTATCGAGGTAAGTTTATATGTAAGTATTACATCTATTTTAATTTCATAAATGTAAATCATTGTATGATATGGAAAACGTTGGATAACTTTTATGATTTGGTGAATTATAGAAACTGGTGTTCCCGATTGAACCATCAGAAAAACGAAAGATACAGAGATGTGTAGCTAGGTCACATGTATGTTTCCTAGGGTAGGACACCATGTGTACAAGAGAGCTACGAGATGTTATGTATAGCTAGGTCACATGTGTAATACGAGGAGTATACCATGAGTATAAGAAAGCTACGAGATATTCTTACATACGTAGCTAGTTCACATGTGTAATACTGTGTGTATACCATGTAGACACGAGAGCTACGGACTACAAATAGCTAGGTCACATGTATGTTACCAAGGGTACAACATGTAGACACGAGAGTTATGATATATGTAGCTAGGTCGTATGTGTGATTCCAAGTGTTGGACACCATGTAAACACATGAGCTACAGGATATAATAGCTAGGTCACATGGGTGATGATGAGAGTTCACCATGTCTACACGAGAGCCGGATCATGTATTGGTGGAGCTATGTACTGAAACCACCTAGTATAGAATATTATTCTGAAGGGTTCAATGAGAAATTTTATAAATGATATTAGTGTGGTTATGTGGTGTGTAAGCGCATGTGTAATTATATGAGTAAGTAATGTCGTGAGAAGTTGCATGTGTGTGAAAGGGTGCATGTGAATTTGGGTAAATGAAAATATTGTGCTTGATGTGTATATGGATAATGGTAAGATAGGGTAGTAAGTTTTTATGTTGAGATATGACTCATGATATTAAAAATATTGGTATGATGTTAACTATTTGCATATAGACTTACTAAGCTTTTCAAAAGCTTACTCCTTTCTCTTTTCCCTTGTTTTATAAGCGTCAAAGGATCACCCACACTATCCATAACATTCTTTTGCTATTGTAATATGTAGTCTTTTGGACTATGGCATGTATAAGGACTTAGTGGTGTTGTAAATGTCATGTTGGTTTGGCTATATTGTGGCAATTGTCAATGGTTAAGTCATTTTGTAATTAAGGCCATGGGATTTGGCTAATGATGATATTGGTTATTTATATATCCTTATGACGTAATTCATGGAATGTTTGGTGTATTAGTGTGTGGTTAAGTTGAAATGGATGATTGATGGTTAAATGAGATCGTTTAGATCCCCAAAAATGTGCATGGAATGTGGTAATAAAATTGGTATAATTTGTATGTGTTTTGGGACAAAGAATTGCTTGGAAAATAGCCTAACTTAGGGCCACAAGGCTAGCCCCCACGGCCATGTGTGTAGGGTGTGTGAACCTTGCATGAAAATTTCAGAGACTAAGGACGTCACACGGCCTGGTCCCACGGGAGTGTCCCATGGCCGTGTGACCAAAATTGCATGCTGACATCATAAACAGAATGTCCCAGTTTTTCACACGGGGAGGCCACACGGGCGTGTCGAGGCCGTGTGAAGGCCACGGGCCAAGGACATGGGCATGTGCTCAGTCGTGTGAAAACCCTTGTAGGTTCGAAATGAAAAATAATTTTTCGAATAATCCGACACGGATAGGGGACACTGGTGTGTGTGACCAAACGGCCTGCCCACATGGGAGTGTCCTTGTCTCACACGGGTGTGTGCCCTGTTTTTGAGCTAAATATTCAAAAAAAATTTCCAAATTCTCGGTTTGATCTCGGACCATTCCCAAATCATGTTTTGGGCCCCATAGGCCCATTTTAAGGATTATATGATATATTATGAAAAAGTTTTAATTTGGAACAAAATTTCATGGTTTGATTTTGTATGTTTGGTTGTAATCTTATCCGATAATGCCTCGTACTCTGTTTCAGCATCGAACCCGGGTAAGAGGTGTTACATGCTCATTTCATTTAATTGTAATTCAACCAATCCAACCCTTTTGGAATTAGAATTAGTTTATAGTATGCGAACAACCTTCTATATCTAGAGATCGTTGTATTTAATTAAGAAATAAGAACAATAAAATGAAACAGTAAAGATCGTTGTAAATAAGATATATATTGCATCCATAAAAAAATTAAGGTTTCATCGAAAGTAATTCCAGCCCTATGAGATTTAGCTCATGGGCTGGGAAATAAAATTCCAAACCAAAATATTATCCTACATTGCATTCAACTACTTCAATTCAACCTTTCGAAGGAACACTAATGGAAATAGTGTAAGAACTTAGGAAAGTAGCTTTTGATTTCCCAGTCCATACTTTGGCAACACAACATCCTATGATGGCTAAGAAGGACTACTTCCGACTTCCTATCCTTTGCGGAGCCGGACCCTTATTCACACCTAAGTTTCTCTCTTACTATTTTTCCACCCTTTGTGAAGGTCCCCTTCATTGGATTTTATAGATAGATTAGGCTAGGGTCGGCTAACAGTTCGTGATTACCTTCTCCTCTTTTAGTTGGTACAAGTTTGAATTTGAATTAGGACTGCTACACGAAAAATGTTGATTTGGTCTTCTTGGCATTGCCACGGCATCTGCCCGGACAAAATGTCCAACCTTTTGCCTCAGCAGACCTTCACTCATTTATTTCTCGTTCCTCAACCTACACCTACCAAACCACCAAACGTAGCTTTACCACAAGCAATTAAAAGTATTTAATATTTAAACACAGTCCAAGCTTCGAATGAAGTGATGAAAATACAGATGAAATACTCTAAAATGTAACTAAATGTACGTAAGTACAAACAATTAGCTAGGTCTAAAGGCATGAAATATAACTCTTTTTAAGAGTTATCACACCCCCAAACTTGAGTTATTGCATGTCCTCAAGCAAAATACATCTAAATGCATGAATGCACCCATTTTGCCTTGGTAAAAACAAAAAACTTTCATGTACTGCCTAGCTATTCGAAAAACAGTTTATACCTTCGTTCTCAACAATCTTCTCTTTTCCTAAAACTAATTTGAATGTCAAAGGTTTGTTTAGCAAAGGCAGTGCGAAGATTTCTCCCTAAAAGTAAAATTTCCTAAGTGCCCATGCATTCTCTCTTTTGTCCTATAGCAAATATCTTTTTATTTACTTAGTTCACCCGTTACCTAAACAAAAGTCACTTGCTTCAAGACCATATCAATATATATTATTCACATTTTCATATATTTATTATTCTTCTTCTTTTTTTCAAATGGTATTGTTATTATTAGGGGATTTAGCATGTCAGAAAATTCTTTGACTTGACAATCACGATGGATCATACAACGAATTGCTGAGTACTCAATCATGCCACATTTTAAACCAAAAGTCATCCATGAAGATAAGGCTTTTAACTAAAAAGATGGATGGAGCATACAACTACCTCCTTAGCTACTCAGTCCTTTTCTACAGCAGAATGCCCCTAAAGTTATACCACAGACTCTGACTTAGGTCCTCTTTTCTAATCAATAGCATGATGGAGCAAACAAAGTGGTGCTGACCTACTTAGCAACTATAAGAATTAGAGTGCATACTTATTTAAAAAAAATGTCATGGCAATTTAACTATTATTATGTTTCAAAAATCCATAAAAAATATAGTATAGGACATCTATAACACCCCTAACCCGTATTTATCACTGGAATAGGGTTACGGAGCATTACCGGACTTATAACACATATACACACATATACATACAAATTTCACATACAATTATCACTTTCAAATAAACATCATTCATCATCATTCATATAGTCCCTATTATGAGCCTATGAGGCCCAAAACATGCTTTAGGAGTGGCTTGAGACTAAACCACTAACTTAGGAAAATTTTAGGAAAACTTAGAAAAAAATCACAAAACAGGGGACACACGCCCGTGTAAACAGGCCATGTGTCTCACACAGCCACAAGACACACCCATGTCACAGGCCATGTGGACATTCGAAATGGGATCACATGGCCGTGTCCCATCCTATGTCCTACCTTGTGTAATTCTCTGACTTGGGTCACACAGCTGACCACACGCGCGTGTACCCTTCAAAACGGCCACACACGCCTGTGTGCCAAGCCGTGCCAAATTTGTAGGGTATACTGACTTATACCACACGCCAAGGTCACACACCCATGTGTGAGGCCGTGTGGAGCATACTGACTTGATTTCAATTGCAACACTAGGGGACACACAACCGTGTCCCATGACCATGTGTCACACACGACTGATACACACGCCCGTGTGGACAAAAATAGGCTATTTACCAAGCCATTTTGCCACCCAAAATTGTATGCACCTACCAAATGGCACAAACTAAGAAATAGTTAAGCATACATCCAACCTCAACCAAGCATAATTCATACCAATTCAATACAACATATACAAGCACATAATTACCATATTATACCATCTAATTCCATGCCAACATCACATTCTCAATTCACCTATTTAGCTAACTTCATATATGTACTTTCTTACTTTTAAACACATGCATACCAATTCTTCAAATCTCATCTATATGGTACTGTCGTACCAAACCACAGCAAGCATATAAAATGACAATATTAACCACATAACAGAAGGCCATTTGCACAAATATATACATCATCAAATTAACCAAATTAAGCCAACTCACATGGCTATGAATACAATACCAAAAAACTTAATATTTACATGCCAACTCACTTAACTAAGTTCATTACCAACACATAACCAAAATGACATACTCCTATACATGCCATATAACTATATTCATAAACTCAAAAGTACCAAAGTAGAAGATCAATAGTGTGATAAAGTCTCTGATGATCCCCAAATCTGAGCTAGCCTTGAAATCACTATAAAACATGGAAAATAAAAACAAAGTAAGCTTTATAGCTTAGTAAGCTCATATGCATAAGATAAAACATACCAGATATACCTAACTTCAATATATAACAAGTTATAACATAGCTCATAAATACTAAAGGATACTTAAGAACACATCGCACCTAAGTGCCATATATATAGCCGAAGCTATCTTAATCTCATATCACATATATGCTCACTCTCGAGCTATCATAGTGTCTGCTCACACAAGCTGCCAGTCAAGAGGTAGGAACACGGTGTTGCTCACACAAGCTGTCAGGTACTATAACACATACCGGAAACCCAGCCATCGATATGGCATACGGAACTAGCACCCTAATCACACCATCACTATAATCCCTAATGTCATGAAATTCATATCCTAATCTATTCTTAGGGTTCAAATGGGATTTCGACACAGTCGGATATCGTCGAATGTAATCACAAGGTCGTATTCAAAGATTATGTAATGCGCCAAAAATCTCAAAGTTTCTTTTAAAATTATGTTATATGTGACTGATATTGTAGCTAAGTGTCTTTTTTTTAGTGTTAAAGAGCCTTTTGCTAAGTTCTGAGTTCAAGCTTTAAGGTGGAGAAATTTTAGTTTTATTAAAGGAACTTTGAGAGTAAGTAACTTGGCTTTTAAATAAATGGGGTTGAGATTGGACACAAGTGAGCTTGTGGTGTAGTGGCAAGGTAGCGCCACTTAGGGAGTTGTATGAGGCTTTATTAGCAAGTAAGGGGATCCTAGGTTCGAGGCCTAGAGTGGTGTTATTTGAGACTTTATTTTTGCACTTTGTGGGCTAGCAGTGGCGTAGGAGTGGACTCTGAAGGGAGTGATCAGAAGAGAATTTTAAGGTAAGGATCAATGAGCTTATTATGAAGAACAGTTAAGAGATTGGTGTGGGGAAAGAAGTGATGCCGATTGGGAGTTTTGGAGTAGGCAAGTTTTGGCTTTGGGCATAATAGGGGTACCGAATTTTCTTTGTGCTTTTTAGATAAAAGGGTTCTCTTTGTTGCTTTTACCGAACCTTCTCCTCCCAAACTCTTTTTGATTCATCATTCTTTTCTCTTTAAGTACTCAGAAACTGAAAACCCCATATTCTTTTCTAAGTGAGTATCGACTTCTCCTCCTCATCAAAACCATTCTTCTTTCTTTACTTCTAGTTTGTTTCTCTTATGTCGCATATCTCCTTTCCACCACACCAGACTTTAGGGATGAATACAACTGTGGCCGAATCCCCTCTATGCCATCACTACTTCCCTTTCTATGGCCGATTACCTCTTGGGGGTAGTATCGAATCTCTATTCTCCAGATCTCTGCTGAATCATTCCTTGCATTTCGGGTTTTGAATCTAGGAGAAATCGCAGTTAGTGATTAAAGGAAAAGCTATTAGGACTTGTCACACATAGTTCATGGCTAAGGAGATTGTAGCATGTTTCATTACCAGGTGTGTACATACACTACACACACATGATAGATCGGCAAATCCCGAAAAGCCAAAAAGTAAAAAATTTGGCTGCGGTTGTCTTACGAGTGTACGAACACTCGTACGAGGGTATTCGATACATTATCAGAGGCCCCATGAGCGATGTCATGGACTTGGGTCACGTTTTGGCTAACCGGGCCAAAATGGGCCAATGGGCCGACGGGCTTGTGGGCCCAAGCTAGCAAAAATTGATATGTTTATAATAAATGATGAGTTGATAAAGTTTGTTTAATTATTTGGAATAGATTCGGCCTGATGGGCCATATGATTGTGATTGGGCCTAATAGGCCATATAAATATGATTGGGCCTAATGGGCTATATGAATGAATGAAAGCATGCAGACATACTAGGATTTTATAATGGACTTTTAGGCCTAGTTTCTAATAAATCCTTAAGTGGGCATAAAACTTAATTAATTTGTCAAGTACGTCTGTGGACAAGTCATAAGGTTAGAGTGTGGCAATAGGCATATGCATGTTTAGGATTGGATCTAGGGAGAGTTTGGTACTTAAGCGGTCTTAATGACCCACCTCCTCTTCTCTGGAATCCTACCTGGTGCATAGTGTCTTTTCACTTTAGCCAATGAGGACTTGTCGACGAGCCAAAGTTCATAATTAATACCCAAACATTAGTAAATTACTGAAATACCCCTATAGGGTAGAATTACTAAAATACCCCTGTAGGGTAAAATTACTGAAATACCCTTGTGTGTTATAAGTATGACTTATGTATACTGTATGCTATATGTTGCACTCATTTGTTATGATGTTGCATGTGGGTATGAATTATATTGGATGAAGTGTTATATGAGGATCACATAGTCGCTTGACGACCGTGGGTCCAACGAAGGCTTTTAAGCCCAATATATGATCAGTAGCTTTGCTGCAACGTTAGGTAGTTCCGTAACCGGCGCTACCCTTGGAGTGTATCGGATGGGTGGATTGATATAGTTATCCCCACAAGATATGTTTCAGTTGGACGGAGATGATGTGTATCGGTTGGATGGGTTGGACATTGCATCATTGCATTATTGCATACATGATTGCTCTCAATTTTATGCTACTATTGTATTGGGCTCAGGCCCAAGATGACTTATGTTGCATGACATATATATATTGTTACTGAGGGTTGTACACACTGTGTTTCGAAACTCACTCCCTTTTTTTATTTTTCTCTGGTGAACCTCAGTAGGCGGTTCGACGGATGGAGGGACTCAGATGTGGCCAAGTAGCAAGACAACTTAGACTTGTTTCATTTTCTTTATGAAAAGTTCTAGTATTTTAATTATTTAAGTTCAGATTGTAATAAGGCCTTTTCTGTGGTTACTATTATTCATTGTTATGCTATAAGAATGGAACACGGACCTGTTTCTATTAAACACATTTCAAATTTTTCTGAAATTAATTAATGTTTTTTTTAAATTAAGTTTCCACAGTTAAAGAGATTTTTTTTTCAAAATAACTATTAACACGTAACAAAGAAGTAACTTTTGAATACATCTCATTTTAATGACAAATACAAACTGGGATTTTACTTGAAATATCTTTTGGAAGGGTTTTCAATGAAAACAAGGTTTTCGATAAAACACTTCAATGTGACACGCTGGATTCAGCCATAATGTCTGGGTCGAGTTTAGGGTGTTACATTTAGTGGTATCAGAGTCCGGTTACAAAGCTCGAGCTACGAAGTGGGCCTTATTATTTGGGTTTAAAAGTTAATTCTTAGAAATTCTTGTTGTGTGGCACACCGAGTCTCCGACGTCGAGCCAAGTAAGTTCTTTTATTTCTAAGCTTGTTTAACTTGACATACTGTAGATAGATAGTGGGCTATAGATGATTATGTAGATATTTTTAGTTAGAGTGAACCTGAAGCCCGTAGGAGCCTGAAAGTATAGAGGATTTGTGAAAGTAACTCTTACTTAATACTATCATAAAACATCGGCTTAATTACTGAAACTGATTAAAACTTCATAAAATTTCTAATTCAGATAATATGTGAATCGATAATGAGCACTAGAAGAGGTGCAAGAGGCCACGGCTGAGGTCTCGAAAGTGTTAAGGCTGGATCGGGCCATATACCCAATATTGGAGTAGGAGATGCTCTAGCCTCACCTATAGCTGAGACTGGGCCGTATGATTGGGCCGTTGGGGATGATGCATTGTCGCAAGCAATGCTGAGGATTTTGGAATGGGTCGCTGGGCCCAATAATGGCACGGGTAGTTGTGGGTCAATTCCAGAGCGACTTAGGTCTAATGGGGTTGAGATCTTTAAGGGTGTTGCTGGTGTGGCTCCTAATGTGGTCGAATACTGGATTGAGGCCACTAAGAGGATAATGGAGGACTTGGACTGCACCCCTGAGCAAAAGTTAAAAGGGGCAGTGTCATTGCTCCGAGAGGAAGCCTATCAGTGGTGGTTGACAGTAAAAAAGGGCACTCAACCTGAGCGGGTCACTTGGGAGTTTTTCAAAGCTGTGTTTTAGGAGAAGTATGTGGGTGCAAGCTATGTGGATGCTAGGAGGAAGGAGTTCCTTAACTTGACACAGGCGAATAAATCTGTGGCTGAGTATGAGGCGGAGTTTCTATGCCTTAGTATGTGTGACAGCCTTATTTTGGCCCTTATAAAAAAAGTGGTTTTGGAACCATGAAACTGAGTCAAAAAATAATTAAATATTATGTTCTGTGTTTATTATATGTGAATTAGCATATGTACAAATTTCGTACGGAAATTTGATCGTTTGTGTGTTTAATTAAACAAAAAGGTCTTAATTGCATAAATTGAAACCTTGATAGATAAAAGCATAGAGGGTCAAATTGTTAATGGCTTTGTAAGTGGATGCCTTTAAGTGGAAATTATACCATAATAAATGGTATGGACGGTAATGACCAATTATTATATGCTTTACTAATTAAGTTTTAAAGGTTAAATAAGTAAATTATGTGTTATTATTATTATCATAAAATAAAAGACAAACAAAATGAACATGCAAAAATCTTTCTTTGTTGGCCGAATGTGAAAGAAAGGAGAAGCCATTTTCATTTGTTGAGTTTCGGCACTTTAAGAATCAATTTGAACGTATGTTTGATTTTCATTTTTGATAATTTATGTGTTTTTAGTTTAGTTACATAGTATAGCATAAGACCCATGTGTTAAATTTTGTATGTGATTAGTAATTTGAATGCTTCCATGGTTGAGAAATTTGAGAAAATTTATGTTTTAAATGAATAGATTGAAGACATGCTTAAATCTAAGTTATATCTTGGATATTTTGATGAAATTAAAGTAGTAGGACCGATTTGTTAAAATGATTACTAAAAAAGGGACAAATTTGTTAAATTAATGAAATGAGCAGGGTTGAATGTGAACTTCAAGCATTCGGCTAAGGTTGAATTATGAATTTTCTCATTTTGTGTTAATTGTGTATTTTGGGATTGAATTACCAAATGTGTAAAATTGATGGGGTCAATTAGTGAATTGTTAATAGTGTATATTCGAATCTAAAGGAATAAGAATTTAACTTGAATGAATTTTTATTTAAAATTTTAAAGCTCAAGAAGTGAAGAAAATAGATTCGGATCGGGGAAAAGCTAAAATAATCGAGTAGTCGAAATTACCATTCGTAGAAATCCAAGGTAAGTCATTAAGCTTTTATATGTATTAAATTTTAAACAATGAATAATATTATATACTAATTTGAAATTCAAGAATTTAATTAAGATGCCACCGAATGTATATAACCATGATGGACTATATTTTCAATGCTTAAAAGTGGTTTGCCAAATGCTTAAAGGAGTGATTTAGAATGTTTAACTCATGTGTTATGGATTTGTATATGGTAATGTGGAGTAGTGAATTGAGTTAGAAATGATATGTTTTGGAGAAATAATATGTTTTTTGTTGTTTATTATGAATGTTAATGCTTTAAACTAGTGAGCATGAATTTTCGGATTTGGGAATGAATCAAGCTTAGTGCCTAGTAGGCTTAGTGCCGGTGGTTGTTTCAGGCTTAGTGCCTAGCAGGCTTAGTGCCGGTGATTTAATTAGGCTTTGTGCCTAGCAGGCTAAATGCCGGTGTATCGAATCTCAGACTTTATGTCTAGCAGGCTTAATGTCGGTGATTAATTCGGGCTGGGTGCCTAGCAGGCTTAATGCCGGTGATTTAAATTGCAAGTTAAGATATTAAAGATTCAAATGAAATGGAAGAAGTGTTGAGTAAAAGTTGAGCTAAGAAACCTTCATGTTAAATTTGGCCATAGTGTTATGCATCAAATAAGGATAGTTGAATATTGATTACCTTGTGCTATGCAGGTATGTATTAATGTGAGTTGGTTTTTAAATATCATGTAGTTATAACGATGATCATAATATAGACTTGTACTGAATGATTGATGCATGTGGTAGACTTATTTGAGTTGTGTTATAATTATGAGTAATTCGAATAAATATGTAGTTTGTGACTCATATGATCATGAATTGAGTTAACGACATGTGAGTGATGGAGTTTATAATGCTTTTGGATTGATTATATCTGTTATGATACTTTTATGAGAATTACATTTTTAATGTGACAAAAGGAATGACTTAAGGATTCGGTCTAGTTATAAGTAAATGTCACATAGCTTATATTTATTATTCGTTTTTAAAGCGAAATGTTGAGATTTTGTATAATTAGCTAATGACTTACTAAGTTTGAAAAACTTACTTTGAATGTTGTTTTTCTATGTTTTTTTTTTTTTGACGATTGAAGTTGGCTACAAGCTCGGGGATTAGCAGAAATCCTATCACACTATCTTTTGTTTTGGTAGCAACTTTTTAAACTCGACCTATGGCATGTATAGGATAGACTAAGTGAACTTTTGTATTTTGAATGATATATATATATATATCTATAATGCCAAGCGAATAAGGCTGGTAATATGGTTATGTGAAATCTCAATATTTTGCTATGTTACTTTAATATGGTTGCGTAATATGAAATGGGAAAATATGCACCTGTTGTTATGTTTATACTCTTGCTTGATTTGGCTTTATGGAACAAATTGTAATGATAGTAGATATTATATGTTCTATAGGTGATACTTTAATGGTTAAAGTAATACTAATGAACTAGGAGTGCAAGTAGTCGTGTTAAGATGACCATTCGGCTGACGAACTAGTATTTGACCAAATGAATGGTGTCTTTATTTGAATCAAGTTAGATAATTATATACAGTTTAGTGATTTTTGCACATATGTTACTTTCTATATGATGAATGTTTGAGTTGATAATTGTTTAGTTTAAAATCTTATTAGGGATGAATATTTCTAGATGCATTTATAATTTGGTTTAAAGAATGAAATTTTAAATGTTCAAGTATGTTTGTATTCGATAAAATAAAGAAGACATTACCAAATGAATTGTTATTTTTTTTAAGATGCATATTTGATATAAGGCTAGTTTTATATGTGTGCGCATATACGTATGGAATGATGATATTATTTCAAGCTATTTTACCATTCATTTAAACTTATCGATATATCAATATAGTCATTATGATATGTGTGATACCTTTATTTGAAACTATATTTGTTATATTGATTAAATGTTGTCATTAATCTTGTAATGCCTTGTGACCCATTCCGGCGACGGATACGGGCATAAGGGTGTTACATTTGAATTGGTATCAGAGCTACAGTTTAGTCGATTCTAGGACTAACGTAGCGAGTGTGAGTCTAGCTATACATGCCATAATATGATACTGTGATAGTGAGATGATTTTTGACATTTAAAAATGTGTTTTATATAGTAAATGGATCCCGGCAGAGTGATAGTTGACGACATTGAGAGTGTAGCGCCTGTTCCCGTGCAAGGGACAGTGCCAGTTGAATCTTGGTTGATTTCTAGCAATGAGGGAGAGGCTAGACAAGCCTTTTTCCAAATGATGAATACATGGTTCTCGAAATTTGTGCGAAATAATCTGGCTACACAACCACCTTCTGCCCCGAATAATCCTTCTTCGATACCTGTGGTACCTCCAGTAATTGATCCAATGAGATTGAACAAGCCTCCTGTTGATAAAATTAGAAAATACGAGGCTGAAGAGTTTAGAGCCAACGTTAGTGATGACGCTGAGCGATCCGAATTCTGGCTCGATAATACCATCCGTGTATTTGATGAGCTCTCATGTACTCCCGATGAGTGTCTAAAGTGTGCCGTGTCTCTATTGTACGATGCTACTTACCATTGGTGGAACACTTTGACTTCAGTTGTGCCAAGAGAACGGGTTACATGGGAGTTCTTCCAGACTGAATTCCGTAAAAAGTACATCAGTCAGAGGTTTATAGATCAGAAACATAAGGAATTTCTCGGGCGTAAGTAGTGTCGCAAGACTATTACTGAAATGAACGAGAATTCGTAAGACTCAGTAGATATGCCCGGGAGTGTATTTTGATTGAAGCCATTATGTGTAAATGTTTTGAAGAGGGATTGAACAAAGATATCAAGTTGCTGGTTGGTATCCTTGAGATTAAAGAGTTTGTAGTACTTGTTGAGCGGGCTTGTAAAGCTGAAGAGCTCAGGAAAGAAAAGAGAAAGGCTGATTTTAAAGCTAGACTTTTGTAAAAGATCAACTAATAAAACTTATCAGTCGTCGTCAAAGAAGTTCAGAGAGGATACTAGCCGATATAAGACTGTGGCGGACTTTCCTAGATGGGATCAAAATCGACCTTCTACTAATTCTCGAGTCATATCAGTTGCTAGTGTTGGGGATGTTCGGCAGCCTCGATCTGAGTGTGAACATTGTGGAAAATGGCATCTGGGAGATTGTAGAGTGTCTAATCTCACTTGTTTTAAATGTGGATCGGGAGATCATTTTATTCGAGAGTGTTCGATGTTAGCTGAGCAAAATACTACTCAGAATGTTCAACCAAGTAATATGTTGTCCCGAGGCAGACCACCCAGGCATACGGGTAATGCAAATGGTAATCAGAGGGGAACAAAAGATACAGTTTTCTGATCTGATGCTCGTGCTCCAGTTAGAGCCTATGCCATAAGCGCTCGCGAGGAGGCTTCTTCTCTAGATGTTATTACTGGTACTTTCACTCTCTATGATACTAGTGTTATTGCATTGATTGATCTTGGTTCAACTCATTCATATGTGTGTGAAGCTTTAGTATCCAATAAGACTTTGCCTGTAGAGTCTATTGAGTTTGTGATTCGGGTTTCGAACCCTTTGGGTCTATATGTGTTAGTTGATAAAATGTGTAAAAACTGCCCCCTGATGATTTGAGACTCATGTTTTCCGGCTGATTTGATGTTGCTACCATTTGATGAGTTTGATATCATTCTTAGTATGGATTGGTTAACTATGCACAATGCTGTAGTGAATTGCAAACGAAAGACAATTGACTTGCGATGTTCGAATAATGAGATAATTCGAGTTGAGTCTACTAATTTGAACGGGTTACCGGCAGTAATATCATCAATGTTGCCTCAGAAGTATGTGAAAAAGGGATGTGAAGCTTATTTGGCGTATGTACTGGATAGTAAAGTATCAGAAAGAAAGCTTGAGACTGTGCCTGTGGTTTGTGAGTATCCTGATGTATTTCCCGATGAACTACCTAGTTTGCCACCTGTTTGGGAAGTAGAGTTTGGTAAAGAGTTAGTACCAGGAACAACACCGATTTCGATAGCTCCATATCGTATGGCACCAATTGAATTAAAATGATTAAAATCTCAGTTGCAAGAGTTGACAGATAGAGGTTTTGCTCGACCAAGTTTCTCTCCCTAGGGTGCACCAATGCTATTTGTGAAAAAGAAACACGGAACCATGAGAATGTGCATCGACTATCGACAGCTCAACAAAGTAACTATAAAGAATAAATATCTGTTGCCGCAAATTGATGATCTGTTTGATCAGCTTAGGGGAGCTTCAGTTTTCTCAAAGATAGATTTGCAATCGAGTTATTATCAGCTATGAGTTAGAGACTCAGATGTACCTAAGACTGCTTTCAGAACGAGGTACGGACATTACGAGTTTTTGGTGATGCCGTTTGGGCTTACTAATGCCCCTGCAGTTTTCATGGATTTGATGAATAGAGTGTTCAGACAGTATCTGGATCGATTTGTGGTAGTATTCATAGATGATATTTTGATCTATTCTCGCAATGAGATCGAGCATGCAGAACACTTGAGGCTTGTGCTACAGATTTTGCGTGATAAGTAGTTGTATGCAAAGTTCAGTAAATGTGAGTTCTGGTTGTGTGAGGTCAGCTTTTTGGGACATGTTGTATCAACATCAGGCATCAGGGTTGATCCAACCAAGGTTTCGGCTATACTTGACTGGAAGCCTCCGAGGAATGTTTTGGAAATCCGGAGCTTTTTGGGACTTGCCAGGTATTACAGACGGTTTGTGAAAGGCTTCTCGATGATAGCAACACCATTGACAAAGTTGTTATAGAAAGACGTCAAATTTTAGTGGTCGGATAGATGTCAGAATAGCTTTGATCAATTGAAAGCTCTTTTGACTGAAGCTCTAGTGCTAGTTCAGCCAGAATCCAGTAAAAAATTTATGGTATATGGTGATGCCTCTTTGAACGGTTTAGGCTGTGTTTTGATGCAAGAGGGTAGAGTGGTTACGTATGCTTCGAGACAATTAAAACCTCATGAGAGAAACTATCCGACTCATGATCTCGAATTAGCTGCTATTGTTTTTGCTCTAAAAATTTGGTGTCACTACTTATTCGGAGAAAAATGTCACGTTTATTCTGATCATAAAAGCCTCAAATACTTGATGACTCAGAAAGACTTGAATTTGAGACAACAACGGTGGCTAGAATTACTGAAAGATTACAAGCTTGTCATTGATTATCATCCGGGAAAGGCTAATGTGGTTGCTGATGCTTTAAGTCGAAAATCACTGTTTGCTTTGCAAGCGATGAATGTATATTTGTCTATGTCCATTGATGATGCATTAGTAGCAGAGTTAAAAGTAAAACCAATGTTGATACAACAAATTTAGGAAGCTCAGAAAGCTGATGATGATTTGATTGTAAAACGAGCTCAATATGATTCGAAATAGGATTCAGAGTTTCTGATTGATGCTAATGATTGTTTGAGATTCAAGAATCGATTATGTATTCTGAGAAATTCAGAGCTTATTTCAAAGATTTTGAACGAAGCTCATAGCAGTCGAATGTCAGTTCATCCTAGTAGCACTAAAATGTACAACGATCTGAAATGTCAGTACTGGTGGCACGGTATGAAACGAGACATTTCTAACTTTGTTTCGAAATGTTTGATATGTCAACAAGTGAAAGCTGAACATCAGGTGCCTTCGAGATTACTTCAGCCGATTTTGATACCTGAGTGGAAATGGGATCGTGTCATGATGGATTTTGTATCTAGTTTATCGTTGACATCAAGCAAGAAAGATGCAATCTGGGTTATTGTTGATAGATTGACAAAGTCAGCTCATTTTAGTCCAGTCCGTACATATTACTCACTCGATAAGCTAGCTGAATTATATGTTTCTCAGATTGTGAGATTGCATGGGGTGCCTACTTCTATTGTTTCGGATAGAGACCCTAGATTTACATCCCGATTTTGGAAGAAATTGCAAGATGCGTTGGGTACCAAGCTACATTTTAGCACCACTTTCCATCCTCAGACAGACAGTCAATCTGAGCGAGTTATTCAGATACTCGAAGATATGTTGAGATGTTGCATCCTTGAGTTTAGTGGCTCGTGGGAACGATACTTGCCTTTGATTGAATTCGCATACAATAATAGTTTTCAATCAAGTATCAAGATGGCACCTTACGAGGCTTTGTACGGTCGTAAATGTTGTACACCTTTGTTTTGGACTGAGCTTAATGAGAATAAGATATACGGGGTTGGTTTGATTAAAGAGGCTGAACAGAAAGTAAAAGTAATTCGTGAAAGTTCAAAAACAACATCAGATCGTCAGAAATAGTATGCAGACTTGAAACGTAAAGATATAGAGTATCAGATTGGAGATAAAGTGTTTCTAAAAGTTTCACCGTGGAAAAAGGTACTCAAATTTGGCCGTAAGGGCAAATTGAGCTTGAGATTTATCGAACCATATGAGATTTCGAAATGGATTGGACCGGTGGCATACAGATTAATACTGCCACCTGAACTTGAAAAGATTCACAATGTTTTTCATGTTTTGATGCTTAGACGATATAGATCCGATCCCTCACATGTGATTAGTCCGTCAGAGATTGAAATCCAGTCTGATTTGAGTTATGAGGAAGAACCAATTCGTGTTCTAGCTCACGAGGTGAAAGAATGCAGAATAAGAAAATCTTGTTAGTAAAGGTATTGTGGCTCAAACACGGAGCCGAAGAAGTAACTTGGGACCTTGAGGACTCAATGAAAGAACGTTACCCTAACCTATTCGCCGGTAAGATTTTCGGGGACGAAAATCCCTAAAGGGGGAGAGTTGTGACAGCCTTATTTTGGCTTTTTATCGAAAAAGTGGTTCAGAACAACGAAATCGAGTCAAAAAAATAATTAAATATTATGTTCTGTGTTTATTATATGTGAATTAGCATATGTGCAAATTTCGTACGGAAATTTGATCGTTTGTGTGCTTAATTAAACAAAAAGGTCTTAATTGTATAAATTGAAATCTTGATAGATAAAAGCATAGAGGGTCAAATTGTTAATGGCTTTGTAAGTGGAGGCTTTTAAGTTGAAATTATACCATAATAAATGGTATGGACGGTAATGACCAATTATTATATGCTTTACTAATTAAATTTTAAAGGTTAAATAAGTAAATTTTGTGTTATTATTATTATCATAAAATAAAAGACAAACAAAATGAACATGCAAAAATCTTTCTTTATTGGCCGAATGTGAAAGAAAGGAGAAGCTATTTTCATTTGTTGAGTTTCGGTACTTTGAGAATCAATTTGAAGGTATGTTTGATTCTCATTTTTGATAATTTGTGTTTTTAGTTTAGTTACATAGTATAGCATAAGACCCATGTGTAAATTTTGTATGTGATTAGTAATTTGAATGATTCCATGGTTGAGAAATTTGAGAAAATTTATGTTTTAAATGAATAGATTGAAGATGTGCTTAAATCTAAGTTATATCTTGGATATTTTGATGAAATTAAAGTAGTAGGACCGATTTGTTAAAATGATTGCTAAAAAGGGGACAAATTTGTTAAATTAATGAAATGAGAAGGGTTGAATGTGAACTTCAAGCATTCGGCTGAGGTTAAATTAGGAATTTTCTCATTTTGTGTTAATTGTGTATTTTGGGATTGAATTGCCGAATGTGTAAAATTGATGGGGTCAATTAGTGAATTGTTAATAGTGTATATTCAAATCTAAAGGAATAAGAATTTAGCTTGAATGAATTTTTATTTAAAATTTTGAAGCTCAAGAAGTGAAGAAAATAGATTCGGATCGGGGAAAAGCTAAAATAATCGAGCAGTCAAAATTACTGTTCATAGAAATCCGAGGTAAGTCATTAAGCTTTTATATGTATTAAATTTTAAACAATGAATAATATTATATACTAAATTGAAATTCAAGAATTTAATTAAGATGCTGTCGAATGTATATAACCATGTTGGACTATATTTTCAATGCTTAAAAGTGGTTTGCCAAAATGCATAAAGGAGTGATTTAGAATGTTTAACTCATGTGTTATGGATTTGTATATGGTAATGTGGAGTAGTGAATTGAGTTAGAAATGATATGTTTTGGAGAAATAATATGTTTTTGGTTGTTTATTATGAATGTTAATGCTTTAAAATAGTGATCATGAATTTTCAGATTTGGTAATGAATCAGGCTTAGTGCCTAGCAGGCTTAGTGCCGGTGATTGTTTCAGGCTTAGTGCCTAGCAGGCTTAGTGCCGGTGATTTAATCAGGCTTTGTGCCTAGCAGGCTAAATGCCGGTGTACTGAATCTCAGACTTTATGTCTAGCAGGCTTAATGCCGATGATTAATTCGGGCTGGGTGCCTAGTAGGCTTAATGCTGGTGATTTAAATTGCAAGTTAAGATATTAAAGATTCAAATGAAATGGAAGAAGTGTTCGAGTAAAAGTTGAGCTAAGAAACTTTCATGTTAAATTTGGCCATAGTGTTATGCATCTGATAAGGTTAGTTAAGTATTGATTACCTTGTGCTATGAAGGTATGTATTAATGTGAGTTGGTTTTTAAATATCATGTAGTTATAACGATGATCATAATATAGACTTGTACTGAATGATTGATGCATGTGGTAGACTTATTTGAGTTGTGTTATAATTATGAGTAATTCGAATAAATATGTAGTTTGTGACTCATATGATCATGAATTGAGTTAACGACATGCGAGTGATGGAGTTTATAATGCTTTTGGATTGATTATATGTGTTATGATACTTTTATGAGAATTGCATTTTTAATGTGACAAAAGGAATGACTTAAGGATTCGGTCTAGTTATAAGTAAATGTCACATAGCTTATATTTGTTATTCGTTTTTAAAGCGGAATGTTGAGATTTTGTATAATTAGCTAATGACTTACTAAGTTTGAAAAACTTACTTTGAATGTTGTTTTTCTATGTTTTTTTTAGACGATCGAAGTTGGCTACAAGCTCGGGGATTAGCAGAAATCCTATCACACTATCTTTTGTTTTGGTAGCAACTTTTTAAACTCGACCTATGGCATGTATAGGATAGACTAAGTGAACTTTTGTATTTTGAATGATATTTATATATATATATCTATAATGCCATGCGAGTATGGCTGGTAATATGGTTATGTGAAATCTCAATATTTTGTTATGTTACTTTAATGTGGTTGCGTAATATGAAATGGGAAAATATGCACCTGTTGTTATGTTTATACTCTTGCTTGATTTGGCTTTATGGAACAAATTGTAATGATAGTAGATATTATATGTTCTATAGGTGATACTTTAATGGTTAAAGTAATACTAATGAACTAGGAGTGCAACTAGTCGTGTGAGGATGACCATTCGGCTAATGAATTAGTATTTCACCAAATGACTGGTGTCTTTATTTGAATCAAGTTAGATAATTATATACCATTTAGTGATTTTTACGCATATGTTACTTTCTATATGATGAATGTTTGAGTTGATAATTGTTTAGTTTAAAATCTTATTAGGGATGGATATTTCTAGATGCATTTATAATTTGGTTTAAAGAATGAAATTTTAAATGTTCAAGCATGTTTGTATTCGATGAAATAAAGAAGACATTACCAAATGAATAGTCATTTTTTTTAAGATGCATACTTGATATAAGGCTAGTTTTATATGTGTGCGCATATACGTATGGAATGGTGATATTATTTCAAGCTATTTTACCATTCATTTAAACTTATCGATATATCAATATAGTCATTATGATATGTGTGATACCTTTATTTGAAACTATCTTTGTTATATTGATTAAATGTTGTCATTAGTCTTGTAATGCCTTGTGACCTATTCCGGCGACGGATACGGGCATAAGGGTGTTACAGTAGGTATGAAAGGGTTATGGTGGCAATGGACTATGAGCATTACGCTAGGTTTGAGGATGGTCTGAGAGATAGCCTTAGAGTATTGATAGCTCTACAAAGGGAGCGGGTTTTCTCGGAGTTGGTGGAGAAGGCAAAGATAACAGAAGAGGTGAAGCGCACTAAGCTCCTAAACCAGGAAAAAAAAGGGGTAAGAATAAAAGGGAGGCTGAGACATCTGGTGTTGGACAGAGGCCTAGATCTAGGGCCAGAGTTAATGGGCCAGTTAGAGCGAGGCCTCCTTCTACTAATCCAGAGGTGCCACCTTGTGTTGATTGTGGGAAAAGTCATGCAGGCGTGTGTTGGAAGAGGATGAGAGCTTGTCTAGCTTGCGGATCTATGGAGCATAGGATCAAGAATTGCCCTAGAATGCCAGGCCAAGTACCAGCTGTGGGACAGGGTAATGTTCAGCCACCAAGGTGTGGTCAGCTGCTGCCAAGGGGCCGTGGATAGGCCAGGGGCAGTAACGGCAATAGACGTGGACGTGGAGCACAGGGCTAAGGTGCAGGCCATGCTGAGGCAAGGCAGCCAGCTTTGGTTTATGCTGCTCGTCATTGAGAAGATGGGGATGCCCAGATGTGATAACGGGTATGTTCTTCATACATGAGTTACCTTATACTGCATTAACTGACATTGGATCAACGCATTCATATGTTGCATGCAATATGACTGAACGTTTGGGTGCTACATTTGAAATTATTGCAAATGATATTACAGTGTTAAGTCTATTAGGCCAGTCGGTAGTAGTGAATAAGTTGTTTAGGGAAGTACCCTTAGTAGTTCAAGGGGTTACCTTCTTGGTGGATTTGATGGAACTGCCTTTGAGCGAATTTGATTTAATCTTGGGTATGGATTGTCTAGTGAAACACTGAATGACTTTGGATTGTGCCACAAAGAGAATGGTGTTAAGAACGACGGAGAATGAAGAGGTGGTGATAATTGGTGAGCGCCAAAATTATTTGTCAAATGTAATTTTGACACTAAGGGCTGAGAAGTTGGTGCGTAAGAGTTGCGAAGCTGATTTGGCTTATATAAGTAATACAGAGGCTAAGAGTCCTACTGTTAAGGATTTGAGAACGGTTAGGGAATTTCCTAACGTCTTTCTCGATGAACTGCCTGGGCTACCGCCCAACAGAGAAGTAGAGTTTGGAATTGAGTTGCTACCTGGTACAGCTTCGGTGTCTATCGCCCCTTATCGGATGGCACCAAAGGAATTGGTAGAACTTAAGGCACAGATTCAGGAATTATTGGACTAAGGATTTATTCGACCAAGTGTGTCTTCGTGGGGAGCACCAGTATTATTCGTAAAGAAGAAGGATGGGTCGATGCGAATGTGCATCGACTATCGGCAGTTAAACAAGCTAACCATTAAGAACAAGTACTCTCTGCCGAGAATCGATGATCTTTTTGATCAATTTAGGGGAGCCTCAGTTTTATCAAAAATTGATTTACGTTCAGGGTATCACCAACTAAGAGTTAAGGAAGCAGATGTTTATAAGATGACTTTCAGAACTCGTTATGGGCACTACGAGTTCTTGGAAATGCCATTTGGGCTAACGAACGCACCTACTACTATTATGGATCTCATGAAATGGGTTTTCCAACCTTATTTAAATTGGTTCGTGGTAGTCTTTATTAATGACATCTTAGTGTACTCCGAAGATGAATATGAGCATGATACACACTTAAGGATTGTGTTGCAGATTCTGAGGGAAAAGCAACTATATGCCAAATTCAGCAGGTGCGAATTTTGGCTAAGGGAAGTTACTTTTTTAGGACATGTGGTGTCAGTTGAGGGGATTAGGGTGGATCCTCAAAAAATTGAAGCAGTGTTAGATTGGAAAACACCTAAGACGATGTCCGAAATCCGAAGTTTTCTAGGCTTGGCAGGGTACTATAGGAGGTTCGGTGAGGGCTTTTCTTTAATAGCTGCACCTCTAACTAAGTTGCTGCAAAAAGGGGTACCATTTGTTTGGACGGACAAGCAGCAAGAGAGTTTTGAGAAGCTCAAGAAGGTTTTAATGGAGGCCCTTGTGTTGATTCAGCCAGAACCTGGGAAGGAGTTTACGGTTTATAGTGACGCATCGCACGTGGGCCTAGGCGCGTATTGATGCATGAAGGTAAGGTGGTTGCATATGCGTCACGTCAACTGAAGACGCATGAGGTGAATTACCCAACGCATGACTTGGAGTTAGCTGCAATGGTTTTTGCACTAAAAATATGGAGACATTATTTATATAAGGAAAAGTGCATAATCTATTCAGATCATAAGAGTTTGAAGTATCTCCTTACCCAAAAGGATCTAAACCTTAGGCAGTGTAGGTGGGTGGAATTATTGAAGGATTATGATTGTACGATCGAGTACCACCCTAGCAAAGTGAATGTGGTAGCCGATGCATTAAGTCGTAGGGTTGTGTCGGACTTGAGGGCTATGCTCCTCATTTAATCTTGTTTGATAATGGTAGTTTGTTGGTTGAACTTCAAGTAAAGCCGGTGTGGGTTGAGCAGATAAATGGTAAGTAGTTATTGGATGAAACCTTAGGTTCTCGTTTTAGACAATTGGAGAATGGGGAAACGCCAGACTTTGGGGTGAATAGTGAAGGAGTGCTGTGTGTCTGTGGAAGAATGTGTATACCGAAGGATAATGAACTAAGGCTGTCTATTCTGTGGGAAGCGCATAGTAGTCCCTATGCTATGCATCCCAGCAGAAACAAGTTGTATCAAAATTTGCGTGAGTTTTATTGGTGGTCTGGACTTAAGCGCGAGGTGACGGAGTTTGTAAGTAAATGTTTGACATGTCAGCGGGTGAAGGCGAAACATCAGTTGCCCTCAAGATTGCTTCAACCGGTAAAGATTCCACTTTGGAAGTGGGAAAGAGTGACTATGGACTTTGTTAGTGTGCCACCCTTGACGCCTACTAAGAAAGACTCAATATGGGTTATAGTGGATCAGTTAACTAATCTGCCCATTTTGTACCAGTCCGTACCGATTACTCATTACAGAAGTTGACTAGGTTGTATGTGGCTAAGATTGTTAGATTGCATGGAGTGCCAGTTTCCATAATATCTGATAGGGATCCACGTTTCACATCGCGGTTCTGGAAGAAGCTGCACGAGGATCTGGGTATTAGGTTTAACTTCTGTACGGCGTTCCATCCTCAAACTGATGGATAGTCGGAAAGGGTTATCCAAGTTTTGGAGGATATGTTGAGGGGATACGTAATTGAGTTCTGAGGTAGTTGGGAGGACTATTTGTCGTTAGCCAAATTTGCGTACAACAATAGTTATCAAGCAAGTATTGGAATGGCACCGTCTGAAGCACTGTATGGGCAAAGGTGTTGTACCCCAACATGTTGGACAGAATTGGGCGAATGGCGAGTTTTGGGCCCTGAGTTAGTAGCTGATACTGAGGATAAGGTGAAATTGATTCGGGATCGGTTAAAGGAGGCCTCGGATAGGCAGAAGTCGTATGCTGACCTTAAGCGTCGAGAGATTGAGTATGCAGTGCGGGACTTAGTCTTTCTTAAGGTCTCTTCATGGAAGAAGGTGTTAAGGTTTGGACGGAAGGGAAAGCTGAGCCCTAGATTCATTGGGCCATATCGTGTTTTGAAGCGAGTTGGGCCAGTTGCCTATTAGCTGGAATTACCTTCTGAACTAAGTCAGATCCACGACGTGTTCCATGTTTCCATGCTGAGGCATTATCACTCGGATCTTTCACATGTCGTGTCAGTCGAGGAAATCGAGGTTAGGCCAGATCTAACTTTCGAGGAGGAGCCTGTACAAATAATTGGCCGGATGTTAAGGTGCTGAGAAGGAAATCTATCCTATTTGTCAAACTGCTTTGGCATAATCACAACGCGGAGGAGGCTACTTGGGAACATGAGGAAGCAATGCGACATCAATATCCTCAGCTATTTGGATCATGTAATTTCAAGGACAAAATTTCTAATAGGGGGTAGGGTTGTAACGCCCCAAAAATCCTGAAGTTTCTTTTAAAGTTGTGTTATATGTGACTGATATTGTAGCTAAGTGTCTTTTTTTAAATGTTAAAGGGCCTTTTGCTAAGTTCTGAGTTCAAGCTTTAAGGTGGAGAAATTTTAGTTTTATTAAAGGAACTTTGAGAGTAAGTAACTTGGCTTTTAAATAAATGGGGTTGAGATTGGACACAAGTGAGCTTGTGGTGCAGTGGCAAGGTAGCACCACTTAAGGAGCTATAGGAAATGTCATTAGCAAGTAAGGGGATCCTAGGTTTGAGGCCTAGAGTGGTGTTATTTGGGACTTTGGTTTTGCACTTTGGAGGGCTAGTAGTGGCGTGGAAGTGGATAAGAAAAGAATTTAAAGGAAGGGATCAGTGAGCTTATCATGGAGAAAAATTAGAAGATTGGTGTGGGGAAAGAAGTGGTGCTGATTGGGACTTTGGGAGTAGGGAAGTTTCGGCTTTTGGCATAAATAGGGGGTGCAGAATTTCCTTTATGCTTTTTAGAGAAAGGGTTCTCTTTGTTACTTTTGCCGAACCTTCTCCTCTCAAACTCTTTTTGATTCATCGTTCTTTTCTCTTTAAGTACTCAGAAACCAAAAACCCCATATTCTTTTCTAAGTGAATATCGACTTCTCCTCCTCATCAAAACCATTCTTCTTTCTTTACTTCTAGTTTGTTTCTCTTGTGCCGAATACCTCCTTTTCACGACACCAGACTCTAGGGCGGAATACAACTGTGGCTAAATCACCTCTGTGCCGTCACTACTTCCCTTTCTTGGGTCAATTGCCTCTTGGGGGTAGTATCTTATCTATATTCTCTAGATCTCTGCCAAATCATTCCTTGTGTTTCAGGTTTTGGATCTAGGAGAAACCGCAGTTAGTGATTAAAGGAAAAGCTATTAGGACTTGTCGCACATGGTTCATGGCTAAGGAGATTGTAGCACATTTCATTACCAGGTTTGTACATACACTGCACACACGATAGATCGACAAATCCCGAAAAGTCGAAAAGCTGAAATGCCAAAAATCTAAAAATTTGGCTACGGTAGTCCTACGAGTGCGCGAACACTCGTACGAGGGCATTCGATACCTTATTAGAGGCCCTATGAGCGATCTTATGGACTTGGGTCACGTTTTGGCTAACCGGGCCAGAATGGGCCAAATGGACAAACGGGCTTGTGGGCCCAAGCTAGCGAAAATTGATATGTTGATAATAAATGATGAGTTGATAAAGTTTGTTGAATTGTTTGGAATGAATTGGGCCTGACGGGCTGTATGATTGTGATTGGGCCTAATGGGCCATATAAATGCGATTGGGCCTGATGGGCTATATGAATTAATGAAAGCATGAAGACATACTAGGGTTTTATAATGGACTTTTAGGTCTAGTTTCCAATAAATCCTTAAGTGGGTAGAAAACTTAATTAATTTGTCAAGTACGTCGTGGACAAGTCATAAGGTTAGAGTGTGGCAATGGCATATGCATGTCTAGCATTGGATCTAGGGAGAGCTTGGTACTTAAGCAGTATTAATGACCCACCTCCTCTTCTCTGGAATCCTACCTGGTGCATAGTGTCTGCTCACTTTAGCCAATGAGGACTTGTTGATGGGCAAAAGTTCGTAATTAATACCCATACGTTAGTAAATTACTGAAATACCCCTATATGGTAGAATTACTGAAATACCCCTATAGGGTAGAATTACTGAAATACCCCTGTAGGGTAGAATTACTGAAATACCCTTATGTGTTATAAGTATGACTTATGTATACTGAATGCTATATGTTGCACTCATGCGTTATGATCTTGCATGTGGGTGGGAATTATATTGGAGGAAGTGTTATATGATGATCGTATAGTCGCTTGACGACCGTGGGTCCAACAAAGACTTTTAAGCCCAATATATGATCACCAGCTTTGCTGCAACGTTAGGTAGTACCACAACCGGCGCTACCTTTGGAGTGTATCGGATGGGTGGGTCGATATAGTTATCCCCACAGGATGTGTTTCAGTTGGACGGAGATGATGTGTATCTTTTGGATTGGTTGGGCATTGCATCATTGCATTATTGCATACATGATTGCTCTAGATTTTGTGCTACTATTGTATTAGGCTCAGGCCCAAGATGACTTGTGTTGCATGACATATATATATTGTTGCTGAGGGTTATACACACTGTAATGTCCCAAAATCCCAAAACTTTTAATTTTGCATGAAGCTGACATGTATGATTAGCACTATTAGAACATTAATTTTAAGGTATTACAAGGGTTCTTTGAAGTCTCAAGGTTAAGGTAGACCACAGGGAAAAATTTAATTTTTGCCTTAGTGGAACCCTAATCTCATGTATTAGGCCTTTTAAACAAATTAAGGGGAAATAAAGCACAAAGGGGCTTGTGGCCCAGTGGCAAAGTAGTGCCACTTAGAGAGCTATAGGGGGCGTCACTATTTTTGCACTTTGGAGGGATGGTAGTGGCGCTGGAGTGGACTCTGGAGGGGAGTGTTATTTGGGGACTTTATTTTTGCACTTTGGAGGGATGGTAGTGGCGCTGGAGTGGACTCTGGAGGGGAGTGTTCAAGAGAGAAATTTAAGGTAAGGATAATTGGGAAATAATAGGGGATTGGTAAGTAGAAGAAGTGAAGCCGATTGGGACTATGGGGGGAGGCTAGTTTCGGCTTTTGGTTATTTAAAGGGGGGTCGAATTCCCTTGAAGGGTTTCTTTTGTTTTGGCAAATCGTGTGCTAGCAAATTAGATGCCATTTTCTTCACATTTCTTCTTTGTTGCTTCTACCTAATCTTCTCCTCCCAAGTTCTCTCGTTCATTATTCTTATCTCACTTGTGTTCAAAAGCCGAAAACCTTTGTTCTTGGAGCCGATTTCTTCATCATCCCAAACCTTGTGCCGAATACTCTAGTGAGCGAATCTCTGTCATGCTGTCATCATTCCTTTAATTTTGGTGGATCATATCTTGGAGAGTTGGAATCAAGCTTGGATCTAAGGGTCTCTGCTGAAAAGCTATCCATACGTTTCGGCTTTTGGGTAAGTGTTCTTTATTTTGGGTTAAGTTGGACAAATAGTCTATGGTGAGGGAAAGGATGACTTAAGTGGATACAAGTCACCTATTATTCTGTCTTTTACGATTGGGATTGATGTAGATCTAGGAGATATTCGAGATTAGTAGCTAAGGAAGGGCTATTAGGACTTGTGGCACACAGTAAGGTTATGGTAAGGCTTCGGTTTTTGGGTAAATATTATGGTTAAGTATGTGATTAATTGAAGGTTGGTATTGGTTGTAGGTTCAAGGTTGAGGATAGTGTAACACGTCTCATTTACCAAGTGTGTACATACATTGCACACACAACAAATCGGCAAAAGCAGAAATCCTGAAAAGCCGGAATGTCGAAAAGCTGAAAGGCTGGCACTGGTAGCCATACGAGCTTGCGAACACTCATGTGGAGATACTGATACGACTACTGTGGCCAAGAGAGTGATCTCATGGTCTTGGGCCACTGTTGGCCAACCGGGCCAGAAGGGGCTAAATGGGCCCATGGGCTCGTGGGCCCAAATTGGCAAAAATTGATAATTGATAGTAAATGATGAGTTGGTATTGATGGTTGAATGATTTCAACATGATTGGGCCTGATGGGCCGTATATTTGTGATTGGGCCTACTGGGCCATTAGACATGATTGGGCTTGATGGGCCATATGTGATTTTAAAGAAGCATGTAGACTTGCTAGGGTTTTATAGTGGACTCTAGGCCTACATTTGATGTATTCTTAAGTAGCATAAAGCTTAACTAATTAATCAAGCATGTCTGTGGACAAGTTGCAAGGTTAGAGTGTGGCAATGGGCATATGCATGTCTAGGATTAGATCTAGGGAGAGCTTGGTACTTAAGCGGTCCTAGTGACCCACCTCCTCTTCTCTGGAATCCTACCTGGTGCATAGTGTCTGTTCACTTTAGCCAATGAGAACTTGTTGATGGGCCAAAGTTCATAATTAAAACCCGTAATGTTAAGAATTACTGAAATACCCCTATAGGGTAGAATTACTGAAATACCCCTGTAGGGTAGAATTACTGAAATACCCCTATAGGATAGAATTATTAAAATACCCCTGTAGGGTAGAAGTACCGAATGATATGACTGAGATGCCCTCGTTGTATAAAGGACTAAAATAGCCTAGGTGCTTAATATGTGGAAATGTGTATGCTGCATTCATGAAATGTATGTTGCACTTGGGTGGGTTTGATGGTGCGGAGGAAGATATGTGAGGATCGCATAGTCGTTTGACGACCGTGGATCCACTAGTGGTTTTAAGCCCATTATATGATTAGTAGCCTTGCTGCAATGATTGAGTAGTGCTGCAACTGATGCTACCATTGGAGTGTAGGGATAGGTGGGTTGATATTTATATCCCCACAGGAGGTAGGGTTGGAAGGGAAATGGAGTGCAGGGTTGGATTGGGATGGGAGCATTGCATACATGTGATACTGATGTGATTTGGGCTAAGGCTCAACTGAGGCCATTGTGGGCTAAGGCCCAAGACCACCGATATTGGTAGGGCTTAGGCCTAATGTGATATATTGCATGTTGATTTGAGTATTGAGGGTTGTACACACTGAGTTTTGAAACTCACTCCCTCTTTTTAATATTTCAGGTGACCCTCAGTAGGCGGTTCGACGTGGGAGAGGACTTGAAGGTGGCCACACTACAAGTTCATTAGAATTTTTAAATAGTTTCAAATTTCTTTATCTTTGATTATTTCTTTTTATTTGGGTTGTAATAAGGCCTATCATCTCCGGTACGAATGTAAATTGAGATTGTTTTTTTTTATGCTTACTATTGAGTTATGGGTTTTCTTAAAACATAAACATGTTTTCTAAATTAACGCCATTAAATTATTATTTTTCTTGAATGTGGGCTTTTCTCCTAAAAGTAAAGTTTTTAACTAACTCACCTAAACTTTTAAAACAAGCAAAGGTTTAAATGAATTTTATCATTAAACAAATTTCTAGCTTAAATCTTTCAATGTATTGGATTGGTGCGAGTTATCCTGCTATGAGACACCGCCCGATTCGGCCGTAACGTTTGGGTCGGGTTTTGGGTGTTACAGGCACTGAGTTTCGAAACTCACTCCTTTTATTTTTCTCAGGTGAACCTCAATAGGCGGTTCGATGGATGGAGGGACTCAGAGGTGGCCAACTAGCAAGACAACTTAGACTTGTTTCTTTTTCTTTATTAAAAGTTCTAGTATTTTAATTATTTAAGTCTGGATTGTAATAAGGCCTTTTCTTTGGTTACTATTATTCATTGTTATGCTATAAGAATGGAACACGGACATGTTTCTATTAAACACATTTCAAATTTTTCTGAAATCAATTAATATTTTTTTTTTAAAAATTAAGTTCTGCAGTTAAAGAGAATTTTGTTTTCAAAATAACTATTAACACGTAACAAAGAAATAGCTTTTGAATACATCTCGTTCTAAATACAAACTGGGATTTTACCTGAAATATGTTTTGAAAGGTTTTTAAATGAAAACAAGGTTTTTGATAAAACACTTCAATGTGACATGCGGGATTCGGCCATAACGTCCGAGTCGGGTTTGGGGTGTTACAGATTATACATTATTAAAGCACATAAAATAAAATTATATCAAAGCTCATTAACTATGAACTTATCTCGATCCACAAAACAAGAAAATAGGTCGATTAGTTGAGTACTTTGTTTTTTCCCGATTTAGATCTGAATTTCACTTTGCTTGATCTATATGTAATGAAAATTAACTCATTTAAAACATATTCTATTCAAATCAATCCAAAATACACATTTAGGCAAATTTACACTTTCCCCTTAATATTTCAAATTTTTACAATTTAGTCCTTATTTCATAAAATCACAAATTCATGAGATTCTTACTCAACCCATGCTTGCTGAATTGTAATTAGGTCCCTAGTAGCCAATATTTATCAATTATTCATACTTTTAACCACACATTTTACACATTTCACAAATTAATCCCTATTTTGCATTTTCACTAAAAATCACTTAACAAAACTTGTTAATCTATCATCAAACATTCATAATCTATCATTATCATCAAAGAACACATGTATTCATCAATGGAAACATTCATATAATTTAACATTTTTGAAATGGAAGGTACGGGCTAGTTAGATTGAGCTGCAACAAACTCAAAAACATAGAAATAATTAAAAATCGAGCAAAAATCGCTCACCAATTGAGCTAGGAAGCATAGCTGAATATCAAGATCTTTCCATGGAGTTTTCAAGCCAAACTTTCGGTGGTTGCATGATAGAAAAGATGATAACTTTTTCTTTTCTTATTTTTACTTTATTTATTTTACAAATTACTTAATTAACCCTTAATAATAAACATTAAAATTCACTTATTCATGCACAAAATTGTCCACTCATGATTCAAATGGTCTAATTACTACTTAAGGACTTCCACTTTTCAATTTCATAACCATTTAGTGCATTAAACTAATAGAACATTACTTTTGCACTTTACGTGATTTAGTCCTTTTTATCGATTTAAGCATTTAAACGATAAAAGTTCTTCACGAAAATTTCACACAATCATCCTATCATGCTGTAAATATTAAAATAATAATAAAATAAATTTTTTGACTTCAAATTTGTGGTCCCAAAACCACTATTCTGATAACGGGTTGTTACAACTCTCCCATTTTAGGGATTTTTGTCCCCGAAAATCTTACCAGTGAATAGGTTAGTGTACTGTTTTCTCATAGCATCCTCGTGTTCCCACGTGGCTTCTTCTATACCCTGCTGTTGCCACAGAACTTTCACTAAATCTATTATTTTATTTCTCAACACTTTGATCTTAGGAGCCAGAATTCTGATCGGTTCTTCGTTATGCGTCATATCAGGCTGAATTTCAATCTCTGTAGGAGAAATCACATGTGATGGACCGGATCTATATTGGCGCAACATAGACACTTGAAATACATCTTGCATCTTTTCTAACTCCGACGTTAAGGCTAGTCAATATGCCACTGACTCGATTCTCTTAATAATCTCATACGGTTCGATAAATCGCGGACTCAATTTTATTTTATGGCCAAATCAAAGTATCTTTTTCCACAGTGACACCGTAAAAAATACTCTGTCTCCAATCTGAAATGCAATATCTTTACGTTTCAAATCTGCGTAAGATTTCTGTTGATCTGAAGTTGCTTTCAAACTATGATGAATTACTTTCACTTTTTCTTCAGTTTCTTTAATCAAACCAACCCCGAAAATCATTTTCTCACTAGGTTTGATCTAGTATAACAAAGTTTGGTATTTATGACCGTATAGAGCTTTGTACGGTGCCATCTTTATACTTGATTGAAAGTTGTTGTTATAGGTGAACTCAATCAATGGTAAGTATTTCTCGCAATTGCCTTCAAACTCTAAAGCACACCAACGTAACATATCTTCGAGAATTTGAATAACTCTCTTAGATTGACTGTCAGTTGGAGGATGGAACGTACCACTAAAATGCAACTTTGTACCCAAAGCTCTTGTAATTTCTTCTAAAATTGTGATGTAAACCGCGGATCTCTGTCCAAAATAATAGACACTAGTACTCCGTGTAATCTAAGAATCTCGGAGATATACAACTCAGCTAGTTTATCAAGCAAATAGTCTGTACGTACCTGTATGAAATGTTCAGATTTCGTCAATCTATCAATAACAACCCAGATAGCATCTCTCTTTTTCAGAGATAGGGGCAAACTCGATACAAAATCCATAGTCACTCTATCCCATTTCCACTCAAGTATCATCACAGGATGCAACAATCTCGAAGGCACTTGATGTTTAGCTTTGACTTGCTGACAGATCAAACATTTCGATACAAACTCTAAGATATCTCGTTTCATGCCAGGCCACCAATACAGTTGTTTCAAATCATTGTACATTTTAGTACTTCCTGGATGAACAGACAAACAACCATTGTGTGCTTCGTTTAGAATCTTCTGAACAAGGTCGAGATTTCTCGGTACATAAATTCTATCTCGCAACTTCAAACAGTCATCAGATTTAATCTGAAACTATAAATTAGAAGTCGACTCACATTGAACTCTTTTAGCCTATAATTCACTGTCATATTTCTGAGCTTCATAGATTTGCTGAAAACATAACAGTTTAGCTTTCAACTTAGCTACAATTGAACCATCATCAGACAAAGTTAAATGTGTGTTCAATGCTTGCAAAGCATATAAAGACTTTCGGCTCAAAGCATCCACGACTACATTCGGTTTTCCCAAATGATAATCTATCACTAACTCATAGTCTTTTAGTAACTTGAGCCATCTTCGTTGCTGCAAGTTCAAATCATTTTGTGTCATTATATACTTCAAGCTTGTTATCAGTAAAGATATGGCACTTCTCACCAAACAAGTGATGTCACTAAATTTTTAATGCGAACACAATCGTAACCAACTCTGAATCGTGCGTCGGATAATTCTTTTCATACGGCTTGAGCTGTCTAGAGGCATAAGCTATTACTTTGCCTTCCTACGTCAAAATACATCCCAAACCGTTCAAGGATGCATCCCTGAAAATCACAAACTCTTTACCTGATTTAGGCTATACGAAAATCGGTGCCTCGATTAACAGTGCTTTCAACTATTCACAACTCTGTTGACATTTCTCTGTCCACTCAAATTTCACATCTTTCTGTAGCAACTTAGTCATCAGTGTCAACATCATCAAGAATCCTTTTACAAAACGTCAGTAATAGCCCACTAGTCCCAGAAAATTGCTAACTTTGGATATATTTCTCGGTGGTTTCCAATCAATAATTACAGAAATCTTGCTCGGGTCAACTCTAATGCTTTCAGCTGAAACAATATGCCTTAAAAATGCAACCTCTCGTAGCCAAAACTCATATTTACTGAAGTTAGCATACAATTACTTATCTCTTAAAGTTTTTAGCACAACTCGTAAATGTTCTGCATGCTTAGACTTATCTTATGAATAGATCAGAATGTCGTTAATAAATACAACAACAAATCTATCTAAATACGATCTAAATATTTGATTCATCAAATCCATAAAAACTACAGGAGCATTAGTTAATCCAAATGGCATAACAAGAAATTCATAGTGTCCGTACCTAGTTCTGAACGTAGCCTTCGATACAGTAGAATCTGTAACTCTCAACTGATAATAGCCAGACGATAGATCAATCTTTACAAATACCGTTACACCTTGTAGCTGATCAAACAAATCATCTATTCATAGAAAATGATACTTCTTCTTTATTGTAACTTTGTTGAGTTGTTAATAATCAATACACATTCTTATCGTGCCATCTTTCTTCTTTACAAACAACACTGGTGCAGTCCAAGGTGAGAAATTAGGTCATGTAAAACCTCTATATGTTAACTCTTGTAGCTGAGCTTTCAACTCTTTTAACTTTGTTGGTGCCAGTTTTTATGGAGCTATCGATATCAATAAAGTTCCTTATACTAAGTCAATAGAAAACTCAAACTCTCTGACCGGCGGCAAACCCGGTAACTCTTCTGGAAACACATCTGGATACTCTCAAACAACTGGTACTAATTCAATCTTTGATTCTGACACTTTTGTATCTAAAACATACGCTAGATAAGCTTTACAACCATTTCTCCTATATCTCTGAGCTGTCATTGATGAAATTACAACAGGCAATCTACTCAATTCATCCAATTCAATTCGTAGAATTTCATTGTTCTAACATTTCAATTCAATAATCTTTCATCTACAATTCATAATAGCATCATGTAGTGTCAACCAATCCATACCCAGAATCACATCAAACTCATCAAATGGTAATAACATCAAATTTTCTGGAAAACAGTAACCTTGAGTCATCAAAAGACAATTCTTGCAAATTTTATCGACTAAGACATACTCGCCTAAGGGGTTTGATACTTTAATCATAAACTCGGTAGACTCAACAGGAAAAATCTTATTAAAAAATAAGTTTTCAAAAACATACGAATGTGTTGATCCCGGATCTATCAAAGCAATCACATTATTGCCACAGAGAGAAACCGTATCGGTGATAACATTTGGAGATGACGCTTCTTCGCAAGGACAAATAGCATAGGCTCTGGGAGATGCTCTAGCCTCGGATCTCACAGCGGAGTCCTTTGTCGCTCCTTTGCTAGTATTCACATCTCTTGCATTTCTAGATGGTCTCCCTCTAGTAAAAGTGTTACTCTATTTTGCATCTTGAGATCTATTTTTTCTTAGTTAACTCAAGACAATCTCTGATAAAGTGATCAAATGAACCACATTTGAAACAAGCTCTGTAACACCCCTGTCCCATAATCGTCGCCGGAATAGGTAATGGGGCATTACTAGACTTGTAACTCAGATCAAAATCAGTAAAATTTTTAAACTTTACAAACACAATACAGTTCTATAATCATTCATCCAATCATGCTTTAAAGCTCATATAACCATGCATACATTCATTTAGGATTAGATTGAAAATATGTGAAAGATAGGGAGAACATTTGAGAAAATTTTCAAGTTAGGGACACACGGCCGTGTCCCTAGCCCATGCATACCAACACGGTTGTGCTCCACCAGACACGCCCAATTCACTCAGACCATGGCCAACACTGCCAAATCCCACACAGTTACTAGACACGCCCGTGTGTCTAGGCCGTGGCCAGCACTGTCAATTACCACACGGCTACCGAACACGCACGTGTCTAGGCCGGGTGAAAAATTACCTAAAACATTTAAGATGCAGGGGTTACACGGCTGAGTCACACGCCCGTGTGCTCTGCCCATGTGGCACAAGGTAGGCTTGGTTTAAGCCATTTTTGCCACCCAAAATGGATCAATTCCTACAAGCAACACATAGCCATACTAGTCACAACATTTCATGCTCAAATACAACCATTCATCACCATATAAACATATGACAAATACATACCATTTTATACCAAAACATTCCACAACTCCATAGCTAATTAATCAACATCACATAAGACATTCAAAATGGATTAAACATTTACAAAGCAAGCCATATCTCATAGCTTGAATTAGTATCAAAACAAACCATATTCACTAACAAGCTAACCATAGACATAAACTTAGGAACATACCATAACCATTTCAAATATATAGATCCAAAAGTACCAAATAGCTAGATGGATAGTGTGATAGCGATCTCCAGCTCGTCCAAATATCGAGCTAGCTTCTGAATCTATAAAACAGAGGATAAATAAATAGAGTAAGCTTCAAAAGCTTAGTAAGCCCGTATAATTATAGAAATTAAACCTTACCGAATCAAGAAGATAAGTACATTAACAATGCCAATTCAATTCATATACTCAAGTTGCCTATTTCACAAGCATACTCTTGTTAGTCCATGTAATCTTATAAATCATTCATGTACAAAATGATACATTCATACATCATAAGCATAAGTCCATTTCCTTGTACATGTAATTCATATCATATAGTCCATGTAAGTTTCATATCTCATATAACATATAATACATATGTCTTTTAAATTCTCATGTAACATGTATTGGAAATTGCCCGTTGAACCCTTAAGAACATCGAGGGATACTCGGGTGATACACACACAGTGTATATATGTATAACCTGTAATCCGTCAATGCATCATGTATGCTCTTTTGAGCCTGAAACGGTAAGCCTGAAGGCTGAACATGTAATCCCGTAGGATGAACGGTAAGCCCGTAGGCTGAACGGTAAGTCTGAAGACTGAACATGTGATCCCGAAGGATGAACATATAGCTCGTGAGCTGTGGTGAGTCCGCAACAAATGCAGGAGCTCGAACCACCCTGTAGCCCTAGTGACATGTCACTCGTATCCTACGACTTTCTACTGTTCAAATGGGACTTGGTACTCAAATTGTATTTGTAATCTTTAGACATTTCCATGTCATTTCATATATGTATAACCAATATGCAAGTCAATCCAATAAGCTCATACATCCACTTGATAATTAAGCAATAGTTATAAACATATACAAATTCAATTATAATTATACGAACTTACCTCGGTTTAGTCGAATCTCAAGTCTATTCATCTACCTTTTGTTTTCCCCGATCAAGTTTCGGGATTCGATTGTCTTGATCTATATTAATGCAAATTTAGCTATTTAATCACTAACATATTCAATTTAATCCAAAAACATATATTTTGACATATTTGACATTTAGCCCCTATACTTCCAATTACTTTGCAATTTAGTCCTTTTAACACAAAATAGCAAATTACACAATAAGTCCCTCAATTTACCATAGCCGAATATCCCTATACCTTATACAAGCACATATCTTTCATAAAATCACATTTCTAACCACAATTTCTATTTCTTTTCAATTGAATCCTTAAAACTCATTTTCATCAAAAATTACTTTATAAAACTTGTATATTTCCAAATAAACATCAATAATTCACCATTTATCATCAAAATAACATTTATTCATCAATGGAATTTTTCAAAAACACAACCAATTTCAGAAATTAGGGCATGGGCTTTGTAGATTATTAAGCAACAGTATCAAAAACGTAAAAATCATTAAAAATCGATCGAAAACCATACCTCAATTGAGCAAAATGGGTGCCAAATGTATAAACAATTCAAGCCCTAAGTTTTTCTCTCTATTTTTGGTGGAAGAACATAAAAATTAAGACATTTTTCATGTTTTGTTTTAATATAAAACCTATAATAAACCAAATGACCATTTTACCCTTTACTAAAACCATTAAAATCATTAATAATATGGACATGGATGTCCACTACCATTTAAAATGGTAAAATAACCATTTAAGGACTTGCAGTAATAAAACTAAATCCATATAAACCCTTTATGAAATATAACTCAAGTTTATCGCTTTACGCGATTTAATCCTTTTTACCGAATTTGCTAATCAAACGATAAAATTTCTGTACGAAACTTTCACACAATGAATCTATCATGCTGTAAAACATATTAAAGCAATAAAAATAATATTTTGACTCGGTTAAGTGGTCCCAAAACCACTCGTTCTGATTAGGGTCTAAAATGGGCTGTTATAACTCTCCCCCTCTTTTATGGATTTTTGTCCCCAAAAATCTTACCGGTAAACAGGTTAGGGTATTGTTTTTGCATAGCTTCCTCGGGTTCCCACGTAGTTTCGTCTATCCCGTGTTTACACCAAAGAACTTTTACAAGTGCTATTAGCTTATTTCTCAATTCTTTGATCTCTCGAGCTAGAATTCTGTTCTTCAGTATACGACAAATCAGAGTGTATTTCCACATTAATGGGAGAGATGACATGAGATGGATCGGATAGATATCGACGAAGCATCGATACGTGAAACACATTATGAATCTTTTCAAGTTCAGACGGTAACGATAATCGATAAGCTACAAGTCCTACTCTTTCCACAATTTCATACGGCCCCGTAAACCGAGGGCTTAACTTTCCTTTCCGACCAAAACGAAGAATTTTCTTCCACGATGACACTTTCAGAAATACTCTGTCTCCGACCTAAAACTCTATTTCTTTTCGTTTCAAATCTGCATAAGATTTCTTTCTGTCAGATGTTGCTTTCAAATTGTCACGAATTACTTTTACTTTTTCTTTCATTTCTCAGATCAGATCAACCCCGTGTAACTTTTTCTCACTCAACTCAGCCCAGTACAACGGTGTTCGACATTTACGACTGTATACTGCTTCGTACGGAGCCATTTTCAAACTCATCTGGAAACTGTTGTTATACGCAAACTTAATCAAAGTTAAGTATTTCTCCCAGCCACTTTCAAATTCAAGAATACAACATCGCAACATATCTTCTAAAATCTGTATAACTCTTTCAGACTGACCGTAGGTCTAGGGATGAAATGCTGTACTGAAATTCAATTTCGTTCCCAAAGCTTCTTGCAATCTCTTCCAGAATCTCGAAGTAAATCTCGAGTCTCGATCAGAAATAATAGAGAACGGTACACCATGTAGTCATACAATCTCTGATAAATACAATTCAGCTAACCTATCTAGAGAAAAGTCTGTAGGTACCGGTATAAAATGAGTAGATTTGGTCAATCTATCAATGATGCCCCAGATTGCATTTTTCTTCTTCGGAGTCAGAGGTAATACTGATACAAAATCCATTGTAACTCTGTCCCATTTCCATTTCGGAATCAGAATAGGCTGTAGTAAATCTGACGGTACTTGATGTTTAGCCTTAACTTGCTGATATATCAGACATTTAGATACAAATTCAGAGATATCCCATTTCCTTCCCGACCACCAGTATAATTGTTTTAAATCATTATACATTTTAGTGCTACCCGGATGAACTGAAAAACAACTATCGTGTGCTTCATGCAAAACTTTTTGAATGAGTTCACTATCTTTCGGTATGCAAAGTCTATTTCGAAACATTAAACAATCATTAGTCCCAATAGAAAATTCAGAATCTGAATTTGACTCACAGTGAAACTGTGTAGCTTGTAGTTCATGATCATTCTTCTGAGCCTCGCAGATTTGTTACAGTATCATCGGTTTGATCTTTAGCTCGGCTATAATAGATCCATCATCACATAATATCATCTGAGTATTCAAAGCCAGCAAAGCAAATAAAGATTTCTGACTTAATGCATCAGCTACAACATTAGCTTTTCCTGGATCATAATCAATTACAAACTCGTAGTCTTTCAGTAATACGAGCCATCTACATTGTCGTATATTCAAGTCTTTTTGGGACATCAGATATTTCAGACTTTTATGATCTGTAAATATTCGACATTTCTCACCATATAAATAATGTCTCCAAATCTTTAAAGCAAAAACTATAGTGGCTAGTTCAAGATCATGTGTCGGATAATTTTTCTCGTGCGGTTTAACTGTCGGGAAGTGTAAACTATAACTTCCCGTCTTGCATCAATACACAACCTAGTTCAACTATCGATGCGTCACTATAAATAATAAATTCTTTACCCGATTTAGGTTGGACTAAAATCGGTGCTTCCGTTAACAAAGCTTTCAACTGTTCAAAACTCTACTGACATTTATCCGTCCACTCAAATTTCACATCTTTTTGGAGCATTCGAGTTAACGGTACTGCAATCATTGAAAATCCTTTTCACAAATCTTCGGTAATAACCCGCTAATCCCAGAAACCTTCTAATCTCAGAGACGTCTCTCGGTGGTTTCCAGTCTATAATTGCAGATATTTTACTCGAATCAACTCTTATGCCTTCCACAGAAACAATGTGACCCAGAAATCCAACTTCTCGAAGCCAAAATTCACATTTGCTAAATTTAGCGAATAATTGTTTATCTCTCAAAGTCTATAACACGATTCTCAGATGTTCAGTATGTTCTATCTTATCATGTGAATAGATCAGAATGCCGTTAATGAATACAACAACAAACTTGTCTAGATACAATCTGAAAGTACGGTTCATCAAATCCATAAACACTGCAGAAGCGTTAGTTAACCCAAAAGGCATAACTAAAAATTCATAATGTCCGTACCATGTTCTGAAAGCAATTTTTGGTATATCAGAATCTTTAACTCGTAGCTGATAATAACCCGATCTCAAATCAATCTTCAAAAATACCGTAGCCCCTTTTAGCTGATCAAAAAAATCATCAATTCGTGGAAGAGGGTATTTGTTCTTCACGGTTACTTCATTTAGCTGCCGATAATCAATACACATTCTCATTGGCCCATCTTTTTTTTTCACAAACAATACTGGAGCACCCCAAGGTGAAAACCTCAGTCTTGTGAAGCCTCTATCTATTAATTCTTGTAACTGAGCTTTCAACTCTTTCAATTCCGTCGGTGCCATTTTGTACGGAGCTATCGATATCGGTGTAATACCCGGTAACAACTCAATACCAAATTCAACCTCTCTAATCAGTGGTAAACCTAGTAATTCCTCTGGAAAATATCTGGACACTCACAAACAACTGGTACAGACTCAATTTTTGATTCGAACACTTTAGTATCCAACACATACGCTAAATAAGCATCACAGCCCTTTCTAACATATTTCTGAGCTCTTATAATAGATATAACTATCGGTAATTCACTCAAATCATTTGGCTGAATCTGAAGAATTTCACCATTCTAACATTTCAACTTTATGCTCTTTCGTCTACAATTCACAACTGCCTTATGTACATTTAACCAATCCATACCCAGTATCACATCAAACTCATTAAATGGGAGGAGCATCAAGTCAACCGGAAAACAATATCCCCGAGTCATCAATGGACAATTCTTACATATTTTATCAACTAACACTGACTGGCCTAACAGATTCGATACTGTAACTACAAATTCTGTAGACTCAACATGTAGACTCTTTTTAAACACTAATTCCATACAGATATATGAATGAGTTGATCCAGGATCTATCAATGCAACAATATCAGTGTTATAAAGAGAAAAAGTATCAGTGATAACATCAGGTGACGAAGCTTCCTCACGTGCACGTATCACATATGCTCTAGTGGGAGTGATGTCTCAGATCTCACATTAACATCTCGGGAAGCATTGCGGGATCTACTCCCATTCCCAATATTCTGGGCTGGTCTACCTCTGGTCACAGTATTATTTGTCTTTGTCGACTGCTCTTTGCTAGCTATTGATCTTTCAAGACAATTTCGCAGATAATGATCCAACAATCCACATTTGAAACAAGCTCGGCTCGGCATTCTCCAAAATGCTTCCGATTACAGTACTTGCAATCAGGTCCGGGAGTTCTCACACTATCTGTACTAGGCACGGAGGTTGTTTGAGGTCTCGAATGAGAAGATCTAACATGTTTTTCTCTGATGGATATGCCCGTAGAAGCAGCAGAACGAGGATGAAAGTCTTTTGATCTCTTGGATCTGGACTGGTGCGATTTACTCGCAATTCTCTTTCTGAATTCTCTGGATTCAAAATCAGCTTTCCACTTTTCTTTAGCAAGTTCTTTGGCTTTACAAGCCCGATCAACTAAAACTACAAACTCTTTCAGTTCAAGTATCCCGACTAACAGTCGAATTTCTTCATTTAACCCATATTTGAATTGTTTACATATAATTACTTCGGTAGAGACACATTCACAAGCATATTTACTGCGTCGTACAAACTCTCTCTCGTACTCAGTCACGGACATTCGACCCTGTTTCAATTTTAAAAACTCTTTTCTTTTCTGATCGATGAATCGTTCACTAATGTACTTCTTTTTGAATTCTATCTGAAAGAAATCCCAGTTAACTCGTTCTCGCGGTACAACCGATATCAAAGTATTCCACCACTGGTATGCCGAATCCCGTAGCAAAGAAATAGCACATCTCAAGCACTTATCAGGTGTACAAGCTAATTCATTGAAAACCCTGATCGTATTCTCAAGCCAGAACTCTACCCTCTCAGCATCATCGCTCACTGAAGCCCTGAATTCTTCGGCCCATATTTTCGTATCTTGTCAACCGGAGGTCTATTTAATCTCAGAGGATCCATAACTCGTACATTTTTACAGTTAGGTTGTGGGACATGAGGGGGTGGAGGTTGTGGAGCAGCCGGGTTTGCTCGCACAAACTTCCTAAACCATTCAGACATCATATGGAAAAAAGCTTGCTTAGCTTCTTCCTGATTGCCCGCAGCAGGGCCCTATTCAGAAGGAACAACCCCTTGAGCAGGTGCTGGCACAATACTTTCAACATCGTCGACTATTGCTCGAATCGGATCTATTACTATATAAAACAGATTTCAGAGGATGTTAGGAGATATCACACAATCACATTTCATGAACATGGCATGTATAGCTAGACTCATACTTACTACGGTAGTACTAGAATCGACTAAGCCGTAGCTCTAATACCAATAAAATGTAACACCCCTATCCCGTAACCATCATCGAAATACATAAGGGGCATTACCAGACTTGTAACTCAGATCAAATCAGTAAAATTTTTAAACTTTACAAACACAATACAGTTCTATAATCATTCAACCAATCATGCTTGAAAGCTCATATAACCATCCATACATTCATTTAGGATTAGATTGAAAACATGTGAAAGATAGGGAGAACATTTGAGAAAATTTTCAAGTTAGGGACACACGGCCCTGTTCCTAGCCCATGCATACCAACACAGTCGTGCTCCACCAGACATGCCCAATTCACTCAGACCATGGCCAACACTGCCAAATCCCATACGGTTACTCGACATGCCCGTGTGTCCAGGCCGTGCCCAACACTGTCAATTACCACACGGCTACCGGACACGCCCGTGTCTAGGCCGTCTGAAAAATTACCTAAAAATTTAAGGCGCAGGGGTTACACGGCTGAGTCACATGCCCGTGTGCTCTGCCAATGTGGCACAAGGTAGGCTTGGTTTAAGCAATTCCTGCCACCCAAAATGGGTCAATTCCTACAAGCAACACATAGCCATACTAGTCACAACATTTCATGCTCAAATACAACCATTCATCACCATATAAACATATGACAAATACATACCATTTTATACCAAAACATTCCACAACTCCATAGCTAATTAATCAACATCACATAAGATATTCAAAATGGATTAAACATTTACAAAGCAAGCCATATCTCATAGCTTGAATTAGTATCAAAACATACCATATTCATTAACAAGCTAACCATAGACATAAACTTAGTAACATACCATGACCATTTCAAATATATAGATCCAAAAGTACCAAATAGCTAGATGGATAGTGTGATAGCGATCTCCGACTCGTCCGAATATCGAGCTAGCTTCAGAATCTATAAAACAGAGGATAAATAAACAGAGTAAGCTTCAAAAGCTTAGTAAGCCCGTATAATTATATAAATTAAACCTTACCAAATCAATAAGATAAGTACATTAACAATGCCAATTCAATTCATATACTCAAGTTGCCTATTTCACAAGCATACACTTGTTAGTCCCTGTAATCTTATAAATCATTCATGTACAAAATGAAATATTCATACATCATAAGCATAAGTCCATTTCCTTGTACATGTAATTCATATCATATTGTCTATGCAAGTTTCATATCTCATACAACATATAATACATATGTCTTTTAAATTCTCAAGTAACATGTATCGGAAATTGCCCGTTGAACCCTTAAGAACATCGAGGGATACTCGAGTGATACACATACAGTGTATATACGTATAAGCTGTAATCTGTCAATGCATCATGTATGCTCTTTTGAGCCTGAAACGGTAAGCCTGAAGGCTGAACATGTAATCCCGTAGGATGATCGGTAAGCCTGTAGGCTGAACGGTAAGTCCGAAGACTGAACATGTAATCCCGAAGGATGAACATATAGCTCATGAGCTATGGTGAGTCTGCAACAAATGCAGGAGCTCGAACCACCCTGTAGCCCTAGTGACATGTCATTCGTATCCTACGACTTTTTACGGTTCAAACGGGACTCGGTACTTAGATTGTATGTGTAATCTTTAAACATTTCCATGTCATTTCATATATATATAACCAATATGCAATTCAATCCAATAATCTCATACATCCACTTGACAATTAAGTAATAGCTATAAACATATACAAATTCACTTCTAATTATACGAACTTACCTCGGTTTAGTTGAATCTCGAGTCTATTCGTCTACCTTTCGTTTTCCCCGATCAAGTTTCGAGATTCGATTGTCTTGATCTATATTAACGCAAATTTAGCTATTTAATCACTAACATATTCAATTTAATCCAAAAACATATATTTTGACATATTTGCAATTTAGCCCCTATACTTCCAACTACTTTGCAATTTAGTCCTTTTAACACAAAATAGCAAATTACACAATAAGTCCTTCAATTCACAATAGCCGAATATCCCTATACCTTATACATGCACATATCTTTCATAAAATTACATTTCTAACCACAAAATTTCTATTTCTTTTCAATTAAATCCTTAAAACTCATTTTCATAAAAAATTACTTTATAAAACGTGTATATTTCTAAGTAAACATCAATAGTTCACCATTTATCATCAAAATAACATGTATTCATCAAGGAAAATTTTCAAAAACACAACCAAGTTTAGAAATTAGGGCATGGGCTTTGTAGATTATTAAGCAACGGTCTCAAAGATGTAACAATCATTAAAAACTGATCGAAAACCATACCTCAATTGAGCAAAATGGGTTTTGAATGTATAAACACTTCAAGCCCTAAGTTTTTCTCTCTATTTTCGGTGGAAGAACATAAAAATTAAGACATTTTTCATGTTTTGTTTTAATATAAAACACATAATAAACCAAATGACCATTTTACCCTTTACTAAAACCATTAAAATCATTAATATTATGGACATGGATGTCCACTACCATTTATAATGGTAAAATAACCATTTAAGGACTTGCATTAATAAAACCAAAACCATATAAACCCTTTATGAAATATAACTCAAGTTTATCGCTTTACGCGATTTAATCCTTTTTACCGAGTTTGCTAATCAAACGATAAAATTTCTATACGAAACTTTCACACAATGAATCTATCATGCTGTAAAACATATTAAAGCAATAAAAATAATATTTTGACTTGGTTAAGTGGTTTCGAAATCACTCGTTCTGATTAGGGTCTAAAATGGGCTGTTACAAGCTCAGTCATTCATCTACATTCACCCGTATGTCATCTTCCACATCGTTGTCATTTAGGTCTATTAGACCTGGCACTACCCACACTTGCTATTGATGTAGCTTGAGCTTTAGAACTCTAATGTTGCTTCCCATGATTTCTATTAGAATATCCCACTGAAGTAGTTGAACGATCATACATATCTCATGATTTCTTTGACTAAGAATGATAAGGTTTTCTTATTGATCTCTTTCTCAAAAGAGTTATAAGGTTTACTCATTGATCTCTTTCTCGAATCTCTAGCTTCAACATCAAATTTTCTATTTTCTTTGCCAACTTCTTCAGCTTTGCAAGCTCTATCAACCAGTACACAAATTCTTTCAACTCCAGAATTCAGACTAACAATCTGATATCTTTGTTTAACCTGTCTTTGAATCTTTTACACATGATGGCTTCAGTTCAAACACATTCTCGAGCATATTTACTGAGTCTCACAAATTCTCGCTCATACTCAGTCACAATCATACAACCCTACTTCAATTATAGAAATTCTTTGCATTTCTGATTGAAGAAACTCTAGCTTATATATTTCTTTCTGAACTTGATCTAAAAGAATTCCCATACAACTTGTTCTCTCGATACCACTAATGTTAGAGTATTCCACCATTGATAGGCAGCATCTTTCAGGAGTGATACAGTGTATTTCACACATTCCTTTAGCATACAAGATAATTCATCAAATACTCTGATCGTATTCTCAAGCTAGAATTCAGCTCTCTTAGGATTGTCATCAATAGTGCTCTAAACTCTGCAACCCTATATTTTTTGATATTATCAATTGGCGACTTATTCAATCGTAAAATTTCCACGCTTTGAGGAGTTACGGGTACCGGCTGGGGATTTGGCTAGGGTGAAGGTTGTTGAACAGCCAGATTTGTTTGTACAAACTCTGTAAACCACTCGTTAATCACCTGGAAGAAGGCTTCTTTGGTCTTTCCTCCCCCACTACCCGATACGGGTCTTGACTCAGATTGAGTGGCGTTCATGTGCATTACTTTCAACATCATCAGCTACTGCTCCATTGGGACCCATTTACTATACGAAAACATAATTTAAAACTGTCAGGAGTCATTACACTATCACAGGTTGTATATGGCAAGTATAGCTAGACTCTAACTCGCTTTGTTATTCCTAGAATCAACTAAACCGTAGCTCTGATACAAAAAATGTAACACTCTAACCCGTATCCGTCATCGTAGTAGGGTTACTGAGCATTACCGGACTTATAACACATATACACATACATTTCAAATACAATTATCACTTTCAAATAAACATCATTCGTCATCATTCATATCGTCCCTATTATGAGCCTACGAAGCCATAAACATGCTTTAGGAGTGGTTCGAGACAAAACCATTAACTTATGAAAATATTAGGAAAACTTAGAAAAAAATCACAAAACACGGGTCACACGCCCGTGTAAATAGACCATGTGTCTCACACATCCACAAGACTCCCCGTGTCATAGGTCGTATGGACATTCGAAATGGGATTAGAAGACTGTGTTCCAGCCCATGTCAAACCCCGTGTAAGTCTCTGACTTGGCTCAAACGGCCAACCACACGCCCGTGTACCCTTTGAAATAGCCACACATGCCTGTGTACCATGCCGTGTGCTAAGCCGTGCCAAATCTGTAGGGTATACTTACATATGCCACATGGGAAGGTCACATGTTCGTGTGTGAGGCCATGTGGAGTATACTGACTTAATTTAAATTGCAACACTAGGGGACACAAGGCCGTGTACCATGACTATGTGTCGCACATGGCTGAGACACATGCTCGTGTCTCTGCCCGTGTGGACAAAAATAGGCTATTTACCAAGCCATTTTGCCACCCAAAGTTTTATACACCTACACCAAACCTAATGGCACCAAATCAAGATATAGTTAAGCAAACCTCCAACCTCAACTAAGCATAATTCAAAACAATCTAATACAACATATACAAGCACATAATTACTATATTATACCATCCAATTCCATGCCAACATCACATTCTCAATTCACCTATTTAGCTAACTTCATATATGTACTTTCTTACTTCTAAACACATGCATACCAATTATTTAAATCTCATCTATATGGGACTCCCTTACCAATCCACAACAAGCATATAAAACATACCAAATGTACCTAACTTCAATATATAACAAGTTATTACATAGTTCATACAAATTCACAAACCTGTACTTATTATTCGCAAGATTAAACATGAAGATCTCAAACTTCTTTGATTCATTACTTACACAATTCGTGTAAGTACTTGTGTTATCTCATAACAATCTCGTATTCATTCACTTCTCTGATGTACCATTAAACCATTCACAATACTAAAGGATACTCAAGAACATATTGCACGTAAGTGCCACATACATAGCCGAAGCTATCTCAATCTCATATTACATATATGCTCACTATCGAGCTATCATAGGGTTTGCTCACACAAGCTGTCAATCTAGATGTAGCTACACGGTACTGCTCACACAAGCTGTCAGGTACCGCAACACATGCCAGAAACCCAACCACTAGTAGGATGTACAAGACTAGCACCCTAATCACATCATCACAATAATCTCTAATGTCATGACATTCGTATCCTAATCTATTCCTAGGATTCAAACATGATTTCAACATAATCGAATCATCATCGAATGTAGCCAGAAGGTCATATTCACAGATTATATATTATTAAAGCATATAAAATACAATTATATCAAAGCTCATTAACATACGAACTTACCTCGATTCACAAAAATGAGGAAATAGGTCAATTAGCTGAGTACTTTGTTTTTCCTTGATCTAGATTCGGATTTCACTTTTCTTGATCTATATGTAATCAAAATAAACTCATTTAAAACATATTCTATTCAAATCAGTCCAAAATACACATTTATTCAAATTTAGACTTTCCCCTAATATTTCACATTTTTATAATTTAATCCTTATTTCATAAAATCACAAATTCATAAGATTCTTACTCAACCCATGCTTGCAGAATTGTAATTAGGTCCCTAGCAGCCTATATTTATCAATTATTCACACTTTTAACCACACATTTTACACATTTCACAAATTAATCCATATTTTGCATTTTCACTAAAAATCACTTAACAAAACTTGTTAATCTATCATCAACGTAATAACCCGAATTAGGGCCTAGTCGAAATAGTGGTTTTGAGACCACAAATCCGAATAAGAAAAATATGATTTATGATTAGTTTTGGTTTATGACATGATTGCATAGTAGTGATAAAAATTTCATGACGGAAATTTTATGAACTAGTGAATAATTTGTCCTTTAGGACTAAATTGCAAAAGATGCAATTTATGAGTTTCTAGGAGGTTTAAGTATGAAATAGCATAAGAGAAATTAATAAAGGCCCTTAAATAGCAAATAGACCAATTTTTAGCATGATGGACAAAAATGCCCATGGAAGGGAAAAATATCAAAGAAATGACATAAGGGCATTTTGGTCATTTGGTAAAGTTAAGTAATAAAAAGGGAAAAATAAGTCAAAAATTGTGTCCATCTTCTTCCTTATGTGCCGAAACTCTAAGGGAGTCCATAGCTAGAGTTTCTTTCATTTTCAATGTCCAAGTAAGTGGCTCTAAGCCCCGTTTTTCATGCTGTTCGTATCTTTAAAATCCTCATAGCTTAATCTAGCTATTTCTACCACTAATTAGAGCTAGGGTTCATATCCAAAAATATACCCATGCTTGACATGTTAGTAAATTGATGCCTAGTGGTAGAAAATGAAAGTTTAAAGTGTTGTAAACATCTTTTTCTAAGTGATTTTCATGAGAAATCGCTAATAGGGACTAAATTGTAAAGTATGAAAATGTGTAGTAAAAGTGTGTAATTATGAGAAATGTGGGTTGTTATGAGTATATGAAAGGTTTGGCTAGGCTTGGATAGTCAAGAAATTAAGTGCACTTCATTTTACGAGCCTATGGACCATTTTGCAAATTTGCAAAAGTTTAGGGGAAAAAATATAAATTTTGCCAAAGTGTCAATTATGAGCTATTTAGTCAATGTGGGTGCTAAATAAATTAAATTTGTCATTTTAGATCAAGAAACACGAAGCCCAGACTGAAACTGGGGAAAAAGTAAAGTTGTGGACTAAACCGAACATTCACCCACATTTTGGACCCGAGGTAAGTTGTATGTGATAATTTACCTTGTAAGTTATGTGAATTCTTTATGATGATTTTTATGAAATTATGATATTCCATGAAGTCATGGATGTAATCTTGTATGAATATGTACAAATTCCATGAGATTATTGATATGAATTTCTACCAAGAAATGATGAAACATGAAAGAGAAATCACATATAAGTGAAAAAGGATACAAAGGATACCATAATCATGTCGTGAGTATTTGTAGGTCCCGTATAAGACCATGTCTGGGACATGGCATTGGCATTGAGTTGTGATCCCCTGTAAGACCATGTCTGGGACATGGCATGGGCATCCCAGACGAGGTCTCGTGAAAGACCATGTCAAGGACATGCCTTTGCACCGAGAAGAGATAAGGATCCCCTATAAGACCATGTCTGAGACATGGCATGGGCACCTATATGAGATCACGTGTAAGACCATGTCTGGGACATGGCGTCGGCATCAGAGTAGGATCTCGTGTAAGACCATGTCTAGGACATGGCATTGACATCGATGTCTGATCCCATGTAAGACCAAGTCCGAGACATGGCATTGGAATCATTTCATGAGATTAACTTACGGGTATCCTTCAGTATTCTAAAAGGATTTTAAAGGAGAAAATATCCAAGTTAATAAATTCCAAGAGAAAGACTAAAGTTTCACGTTGAGTGTTGCAAGTATGTACGAGTAAGATATGAGAAACTGAAAGTACATTGTTATGAGAAATATAGCATGAAAAGCATGAGTAAGTTATATGATTGAGTAAGTCCTGAGGATGAGTATGAAATTATATGAAATTTATGATAAATTATTTAAGTGATGATTCATGATTTTTGTTGCTATTTTATTCATACAACTTACTAAGCATATATGTGCTTACTATTTTCTTTCCCTTTTCCATTTAAATTTGCCGAACCAACTTGGGGATCGTTAAAGTCAGAGCTCGAAGTCACACTATCAAGCCATCCAATTTGGTATAGTAAAGTTGGTCATTTTGTTGTATGGCATGTATAGGAAGTTTGATTACTTTTGATAAGTGTCCTTTTGTTGTAGTCAAAGTCATTGGCTAGTAACATTACTCATGTGATATTGTAATAGCCTTATAATTGGGCTAATGTTGATTATGTTATACCTTATTCAATGTTGATGAAATTCATGAGTATGCAAATTGTAAGTTCAAGTGGAGTATTGATAGATGAGAAAGATGTGCATAATGGCATGTGGATGCCTTAATTGTGAGTATTTAGAGAGTATATTATGCCTTGATGTATGCTATGGAATTGGCATTGTGTTAGGTTATGTTTCAGGGCGGCAAAAAGGCTTGGAAAATAGCCTATTAATGTCCACACGGTTGGGAACACGGGCATGTGCCTAGGCCGTGTGTGACACATGGTCAGCCTTAAAGGCGTGTTAATAGGTTGTGCGTTGCCTGCATCTAATTTAGTTAAGTCAGTATAGAACACAGGCTGAGGACACGGGCGTGTGCCTTGGCCGTGTGCACCCTTGATAGTTATAGTGTTCAAGGTCAGGATACTCCACGGGATATTGGCATGGGCGTGTCTAGGCCGTGTGAGGGACACGGGCCATAGACACAGGTATATGCCAAAGCCGTGGCAAAACCCTTGTAGGTTGAAATTAAAAAAAATTCGGCATGGGCTAAGGATATGGGCATGTGAGACCACACGTTCTGTCCACACGGGTGTGTCCCACCCCACACGGGTGAGTGGCCCTGTTTTAGGCAAAAAAAACATTTTCTCTAAGTGCCCGGAAGTTCCCAGATCAGTTTCGAAACATACTTGATATATGTTCTAGGCCTCGTAGGCCCTTAATAAGGATAGTAAGAGAATGCATGAAGGGCTTTGACATGGAATGAATTCTTATAGCCCAAGTTTATGTATTCAAGTATGTTTAAGTTCGGTAGTGCCTCGTATTCCGTCTTGGTGTCAGACTCGGGTAAGGGGTGTTACATTTAATGGTATTAGAGCTAGTGTTTAGTCGATTCTAGGACTATCCTATACATGCACAAGTCTAGCAATACATGCCATACTGATGTATATATGTGAAATGATAGTGTGACGACTCTTGACAGTTAAAATCTGTAACACCCCTTACCCGAGACCATCGCTGGAGTCGAGCATGAGGCGTTACCAGACTTATCTTACTAGTTTGGGGCATAAAAATATACCTTTAAAATTAATTCGCTCAAGCTCATCAAATATATCCCTAAAAAGGGACCTCGAAGCCTAGAAACATGCAATTGAAACGGTTCGGGATAAAACCGAGAACATTAAAAACTTTCTGATTACTTAAACAAATCAAAATAATTTATTTCACTATTCACCAGCAAACAGTCACTAAATTAATTATAAATTGAGTTACGAAACTTGAAATTTAAATCTGTAAATTTTCCCTGAAATTAGACTCATATATATTCTTATCATAATTTTTGCAGAATTTTAGGTTTGGCCAATTAGTATAGTTTATTCATTAAAATTTCCCCTGTTTCCCAGTCCAACAGACCTAACCTCTCTTCACTAAAAATCGATTATCTCATTATACAGATTCGGATAACATTTCCATTTTGTTTCTCTTGAGAATAAACTCACTAAAGAATCTAGAAATATAGATTATAATCCTTAATTCTTCTTGTACAATTTCTCGTAAATTTCTAAAATCATAACAGGAGATCACGAAGTCATTCTGAACCAGTCTCACAAGAATTTAAATATCTGAGAATATTGACTTCCTTTGCTTACTCTGTTTGTTTCCTATGAAAATGGACTCAATAAAAATTAATTTTATCTCTCATTCACCATTCAATTCCATTTCTACATTTTTTAGTGATTTTTCAAAATCACATCACTACTACTATACCAAAACTGTTTCATAACCAACTTTTGCTCTTTCACAATTTCTTTGCATTAAACCTCATTTAGGCATACATAACATCAACATATGTTCTTATTTAGCCATTTAAATAGCTAATCATTTTCAAGTATTCACATGCCATTCTTTAGTCATATCATAAGGACATACACACAAAACAGCAAAGTCCCTATACATGCCATAACTTAAAACATTTCAATGAAAATACCCAATTGGTAACTTGATAGTTGAAAGTGTGAAGCGATCTCCGACGACCTCCAACTCGAGCTTGTTTGATAAAACTCTAGAATAGAGGACAGGAACGAGGTAAGCTTATAAAGCTTAGTAAGTTCACATGTAAAATAATAGGCATTAGTAATGAATTTAGCTCATTGTTAAGCTTTCATAATTTGCATAAATATTGTTAAGTTCTTACTTTCCCATCTTACTCATTGGTAACCTTACCAAAGGCTTGAAATAATAAAAAGAATAACTTACTTAATAGCTTGCTTATCTACCTGCAACATCTCATTTAACACATTAATACTTTCTCATAATATATAGGCATATTGCTAATCATGTCACAAAGCGTCATAAGTATAATTGAAAACTTCTCACTTACTTAATACGTGAATATACTAATTAAAATACTTTTAATATCATCAACTTATAACCTCAATATTAATAAGCCTTATGTACATGCCTGTGCTCTTTCCTCGTGATCTTACCTCGTCATCTCTTTGACTTACTCTTTGGATTACTCAAGTACCTTTCCTTTTGAAATTTACCATTGCCATGTCTTGACATGGTCTTACGTGGTATCCTTGCCTTATGTAATCACCAATGCCATGCCTTGGCATGGTCTTACATGGGATCCTTGCCTTATATACTCACCAATGCCATGCCTTGGCATGGTCTTACATGGGATCTTTGCCTTATATACTCACCAATGCCATGCCTTGGCATGGTCTTACATGGGATCTTTGCCTTATATACTCACCAATTCCATGCCTTGGCATGGTCTTACATGGGATCTTTACCTTATATACTCACCAATGCCTTGCCTTGGCATGGTCTTACATGGGATCTTTACCTTATATACTCACCAATACGATGCCTTGGCATGGTCTTACATGATTTCCTTACCTTATAGTAACTTATCAATGCCGCGGCTTGACATGGCCTTACTTGGTATCCTTAGCTTATGTTGCCATTGGTCAACCATGGTCTTTTTCCGTCAATTCTTCCTTAATTGCCATGTTATAAACATGCACTTTTCCATCAATTCTTCGTTAGTTGCCATGTTATAAGCATGGACTTTGAAATATTAATGCATTGGCAATTCATAGCTAAAACATACTTGCACAAAGTTCTCAAGGTCAGTCACATAACTCAATAATAATAATAACAACAATTTCATAATTATAAGATGCTACTCAACTTACATACTTACATTCTCAATCTCATTATATCCTCAATTTATCTTACTTTCCTCAAATTATTCAATACTTCCCTTGAATTTTTGAAATCAAACCCTAGCTCAAATAAATGGTAGAAATAGAGAAATCATGTTACCGGGATTTCAAAAACGTAAAAATCATTAAAAATGAGGCTAGAACGGACTTACAATTGAGCTTGGAAGCTTGAAAAACCCTAGCCATGGTTTCTCCATGCTATATTCAGCCTTGAGGAAGAAGATGAGCAAATTTTTGCTTCATTTTCCCTTTTTAATTATTTTAAATTACTAAATGACAAAAAGGCCCTTAAAGACTTTTCTTTCAAATTTGTCTTATTCATGCCCATTTTTGTCCAACAATTTAATCAATGGTCTAATTACTATTTAAGGACTTTCAATTTAAAACTTCATATCAATTGGACACTTCTAACATATGGAACTCAACTTTTACACTATTTACAAATTTGTCCTTTTGACTAAATTGAGTGCCCAAACGTCGAAATTTTCAAACGAAATTTTCACAAAATCTTTTCGTGAAATCGTAGATCATAAAAATATAATAAAAATAATATTTTCCTTGTCGGATTTGTGGCCTCGAAACCACTGTTCCGACAAGGCCCAAATTTGGGATGTTACATTTCTCCCCCTTAGGGATTTTTGTTCCCGAAAATCTTACCAGATGACGGATTAAGGACTAATTTCACAAGGCACTTTCAATTTCTCGTATAGTCTCGGCATCCTTAGCATCTTACTGCTCAAGCTAAGATTCTGAATTATACTCTCTTATCATAGACATAGGAATCACATTACTAATCTTCTCAGATTTTGACTGAAATGCCTACTGATAAGTAACTGACCTTATTCTTTCTATAATCTCATACTCTTAGATGAACTGTAATTCACTTTTCTTTACTTACCAAAATGAAAAATTTTCTATTAATAAAATACTTTCAGAAACACCTAACACCCATCTGAGTTTCAATATTCTTACCTTTCGATTCTATACACAATTTTTTGATAATCTGTCTCTGGTCTCAAAAATCAATTTTCACCTTTCTCTAATATTTTAACTCAAATTAACCCTGTGAGTTTCTCTTTCTCAATTGCTGTTAATATTTAAAACACAATACAAAACTTACCTTTCTAAGAATCTGAATCACTTCCTCAATTTAACTATTAGTATTAGAGTGACATAGAATAACATTCAGAAATCTTTTACTCAAGACTCACTGTAACTTTCTTCTGAAGTTATAATACAAATCTCAGATTTCAACCATAACCAATGAAAATTTGGGCTGTATATAAACTGACAACCTCAGGATAAATAACTCAGATAACTCGTCAATAGAAAAACTTGGTCATGCTGAGAAAAATATACATAAACTTCCTCGAGTAATCAACCATAGCTCACATAACCTTTACCATTTTGATGATAATACTAATCTTGTTGTACAATTCTTTGAATTACTGTAACACCTTGAATTTGGGCCTAGAAGTATTGGGCCTTGAGTCTGAGTTCGGATAAAAGAAAACCTGAATAATTGAGAAGTTTTAAATATTTTTGTTATAAAAAAAACAACGCTTAGCACCAGTTGCGTGCAACGCCCTAATTTTCGAGATTTTTTGGGTTTTGTAATTTTTGGGGAAATTGTGGAATTTTAGTGTTCTGATTATGGAAATTATGTTTAAGTGTGTTAGTAGGCCTTTAGAATGCCCAAGCCTAAGTTAAAACTCGATAGAAATATCAACTTGGATTTTAAGTGAAAGGGACTTGGTTAAGTGGGCCTTTAAGAAAAAAAAATTAGCAAATTGAGATACAAAGAGGGCCCTGGTAAAGTGGCAAGGTGGTGCCACTCAGTTCCTAAAAAAGTGGCGTGTGGATTGAGTTTAAAGACCAGAGTTCAAGTCACAAGGTAAGCATATGGTACTTTTATTTTTGTGCATGTGCCGGGCATATGATAGAGCTTAAGTAGCATTCAGCTAGGGCCTTAGGGGGACTGAGCCGTTGGTTTGAATGACCATTAGGTCAAGATTTATTTTCTTTTTGTCTTGCCGAATTAGGGTTAGCCACCTGGAGCCTTCACTTTCATTCTATTCTCTTCTCAGTGTTGCAAAAACTCGAAAACGCAAAGTTAGAACTCCTCAGTGCCGAATTCTTCCTTCTCTTCTCCTCTCTTCCATTCTTTCTTTTTCTTTTCCTCTGTAGCTGAAATCACCCCTCCTCCTCCCCCATCTTTCATTCTCTTCTTTTCTAAAACCACAATTGCCACTCTTTTCTTCTCAAACCCATCAACTACTAAAAGCCGAAATCTTGAAAGGCTTGCTTCTTCTGCCGATTTGCCTATAGCCGAACCCCATTTTCTTTTTTTGTAGCCAAATTTCATACTCTCCAAACCCTTAGGCTCTGGCCACAAACACCCCTTCAACCATAGCGTCAAATCTATCTTCTTTCACCAATTAAAAAGCCGAAAACACCATAGTTTTTAGGGATATATAGTTGAATCCTTAGATCTCTAAGATTCAATTTTGCTAGTGTTTAGGGGCTAGATCTGCATCAGATCTGAGTAGAAGAATTGATTTGATTAAGGAAAACCTGTGGTAAGTACTCGACATCTCAGATCTACTCGTTACCTTTGAATTTAAGAAAAGCCGAAATCCCTAAACTCTTTAGGGAGGCTGTTGAATGTGATGATAGGTAAAGACAGTTGTTTTAATTGGTTTTATGTGTACTTGTTGTGGAAGGGGTGATCTAGCAAGGAGCATAAGAGGCTTGGACCTTTGGAATGACTAGATCTAGATCTAGTCACTAGTTTCGACAAAGGTAAGATCTCAAGGGCCTTAGGTGGTGATGGCCGATTATGGTAAGTAGAATTATGGAGATTGTCATTTTATTTTGGATCTGATGTGTCTACTAACCAATTGTAGGATATCATGGGAGATCTCGTTAGCAGTCATTGCAAATCAGGTGTGTAAACGAACACCCTCCTGTAGTCTAAATCGGCAAAAGCTGAAAAGCTGATTTGCCAAAATTTCGGCATTTCGTGGGCTTGTGAACGTGTGAATGCTCATAAGTCGTTTGGGAATCATTGGATCTATAATCGCGAGTTGTAAGTTAGTTGAATGTGCAATTTTGTGCACTTCGGTAAATTAGGCCTTGATGGGCTGAAACTGGACCCAACAGGCTTACTGGCCCATATGTGTAAAAATAGGTAATAAATACGTACTGGTAGACTGTAGGTCTAAAACTACAAAAACTGGTACATTGATCGTAAAATTTGGACTAGATGGGCTAAATTAGTTAATTGGCACTGTAGGGCCTATTAGGGGTTTTAGGGCCTAATGACTGTAATCTGCTAAAATGGGCTAAATAAGCTATTGAGGTAAAAGTTAGTCTATTAATGATTAAAATGTGCTTAAAACCCTAAAAATTGGAATAATTACCGAAATATCCCTTATAGGTGTAAAATTACGAGTTTACCCCTAGAAGCAGAATGACTATTATACCCCTAGGGTTAATTGTGACTGAAATGCATGCTTTATTGTTTCTGTTTACTGTATGCCATGTCATGATTATCGGTTGCATGGGACTGGGGTTATTGATGGAGGAAGTGTAAGTGGCAATGCCACATATTCTGCAAAGGGGTTTTGCCCTAGTTTACCGAAAAAGGGCTTTGCCCTAGTTTACCGTTCTGGTGGCTTGGCCACACTATCTGATTATGCAGCTATGCTACCACCATGGAGAGTAGTGGTTGGGTGGGTTGAGTAGTTTTCCCCACATGGAGAGTTTGGCTGGTACGGGTGGAGAGTAGCGGTTGGGTGGGTTGAGTAGCTTCCCCACATATTGATATGGGTTTTGCATTCATGCATCGATATTATTGCTCTGCTACTGAATTGAGCCTATGGGCCATATTAATATCTGAAAAAGGGCTAAGGCCCAGTTTACTGTTATCTGAATAGGGCTTCGACCTAGTTATTACTGTGACTGGTTAGGGCTTAGGCCCAGTGGGCTTGAGCTGATTTGGGCTTTGGATGGGCTTCTTTACACACTGAGTTTTTCAAACTCACCCCTTCTCTTCCATCCTTGCAGGTGAGCCCTAGACAGTGGACTTGGAGCTGGGAGGGATTCAGAGTGGCCACGAAGACTGTATTTCTAGTTTTAAGTTAATTATTCCATTATTTTATTTAATCGTAATTATTTTTATTTTGGGTTTTTAAATTACTTAATCATACACTACTTTAATTCTTTTGAATATAGCTGTGCAAGTTTTTCTTAAAATTAATTGAGTGTTTTCAAAATCTCATGACATGTTTCAAACGAGTAACAAAGTTACGTTTTATCATAAATCTCTTAATAACTAGTACTGAATAGGAAGTTCATCAATAAACTAGGAATTTCTTTTAAGACTTAAATATTAGTTTTGCAAAGCTCAGTCTAATCTTAGTAACTAGGTAATATGGTTAGTTGTAGGTGATGTGACACACCGTTCTTAGCCGTAACGTCTGGGCTGGGTTTAGGGTGTTACATTTAGTGGGATCAGAGCCCGGTTGCAACAACTCGGCTGTAGATCGGGTCCAAAAAGTTTTCAAAAGTTTTAACATTTAAAGAAGGGTATTTTTGGAAATCGATTTTTGAAAAATTTAGGAAACTCTATTTAAACCTATTTTCGAATACACTCAATAAAGGTTTTACTTTAGAAGTTTTGTTAAAATTGGGTTTTCTGAAATCTGGTTACTGAAGAAGTGGCACACTGAATCCCCGGCACCAAGTCTGTAAGTACTCCTTATCTTATACTGAACTGTATTGAAATGTTACTGTAGATAGAACTAAGACCTTATTATGATACTATAGATAGGGTAGTACTGAAAACTGTAGAGACTGAGACAGTAGGAAGAACTAAAAACCCTAAAAGATTGAGACTGTAGCTAGGCTATGATTCTGTAAAAACAGAAACTTTGAAATCTATCTCAGCATAAAATATATGAATAAAATACTGAAATTTTTTAATTAAGATCTTTGTAGTTATTTGGAAGGTGTGCTGGATAAATGTTTATTTACTTCGATAATTAGATGATCTGGGTCGTACTAAAATTATTTAGATCAGAGTGCGCAGCGATAGCATAGTAGCATAGTGTTACACGACTATTTTATTATTTGGAAATTTTGAGGACGAAATTTCTTTAAGGGGGTAGAGTTGTAACACCCTGAATTTGGGCCTAGAAGTATTGGGCCTTGAGTCTGGGTTCAGATAAAAGAAAACCTGAATAACTGAGAAGTTTTGAATATTATTGTTATAAAAAAAACAAAGCTTAGCACCAGTTGCGTGTAACGCCCTAATTTTCGGGATTTTTCGGGTTTTGTGATTTTTGGGAAAATTTTGGAATTTTGGTGTTTTGATTATTGAAATTATGTTTAAGTGTGTTAGTAGGCCTTTAGAAGGCCCAAGCCTAAGTTAAAACCCGATAGAAATATCAACTTGCATTTTAAGTGAAAGGGACTTGGTTAAGTGGGCCTTTAAGAAAAAAATTAGCAAATTGAGACACAAAGAGGGCCTTGGTAAAGTGGCAAGGTGGCGCCACTAAGTTCCTAAAAAAGTGGCATGTGGACTGAGTTTAAGGGCCAGAGTTCAAGTCACAAGGTAGCAGATGGTACTTTTATTTTTGTGCATGTGCCGGGCATGTGATAAAGCTTAAGTAGCATTCGGCTAGGGCCTTAGGGGAATTGGGCCATTGGTTTGAATGGCCATTGGGGCAATATTTATTTTCTTTTTGTCTTGCCGAATTAGGGTTAGCCAGCTGGAGCCTTCGCTTTCATTCTATTCTTTTCTCAGTGTTGCAAAAACCCGAAAACGCAAAGTTAGAACTCCTAAGTGCCGAATTCTTCCTTCTCTTCTCCTCTCTTCCATTCTTTCTTTTTCTTTTCCTCTCTAGCCAAAATCACCCCTCCTCTTCCTTCATCTTTCATTCTCTTCTCTTCAGAAACTGAAATTGCCACTCTTTTCTTCTACAACTCATCAACTTAAAAGCCGAAATCCCGAAAGGCTTGCTTCCTGTGCCAATTTGCCTATAGCCGAACCCCCTTTGTTTTTCCTCATTTGTAGCCGAATTTCATACTCTCCAAACCCTTAGGCTCTGTCGACAAACACCCCTCCAACCATAGCCTAAAATCATATCTTCTTTCACTACTTAAAAAGCTGAAAACACCATAGTTTTTAGGGATATATAGCCGAACCCTTAGATCTCTAAGATTCGAATTCTGCTAGTGTTTAGGGGCTAGATCTACATCATATCTGACTAGAAGAATCGATTTGATTAAGGAAAACATGTGGTAAGTACTCGACATCTCAGATCTACTCGTTCCCTTTGAATTTAAGAAAAGCCGAAATCCCTAAACTCTTTAGGGAGGTTGTTGAATGTGATGATAGGTAAAGACAGTTCTTTTAATTGGTTTTATGTTTACTTGTTGTGGAAGGGGAGATCTAGCAAGGAGCATAAGAGGCTTGGACCTTTGGAACGACCAGATATAGATCTAGTCACTAGTTTCGACGAATGTAAGATCTCAAGGGCCTTAGGTGGTGATGGCCGATTATGGTAAGTAGAATTATGGATATTGTCATTGTATTTTGGATCTGATGTGTCTACTAATCGATTGTAGGATATCGTGGGAGATCTCGTTAGCAGTCGTCGCAAATCAGGTGTGTAAACAAACACCTTTCTGTAGTCTAAATCGGCAAAAGCTGAAAAGCTGAATTGCCAAAATTTTGGCATTTCGTGGGCTTGTGAGCGTGTGAATGCTCATAAGTCGTTTGGGAATCATTGGATCTATAATCACGAGTGGTAAGTTAGTTGAATGTGCAATTTTGTGCACTTCGGTAAATTAGGCCTTAATGGGCTGAAACTGGACCTAACGGGCTTACGGGCCCATATGGGTAAAAATAGGCAATAAATGCGTACTAGTAGACTGTAGGTCTAAAACTACAAAAACTGGTACATTGATCGTAAAATTTGGACTAGATGGGCTAAATTAGTTAATTGGCACTGTAGGGCCCATTAGGGGTTTTAGGGCCTAATGACTGTTATCTGCTAAAATGGACTAAATAAGCTACTGAAGTAAAAGTTAGTCTATTACTAATTAAAATGTGCTTAAAACCCTAAAAACTGGAATAATTACCGAAATATCCCTTATAGGTGAAAAATTACAGGTTTACCACTAGGAGTAGAATGACCATTATACCCCTAGGGTTAATTGCGACTGAAATGCATGCTTTACTGTTTCTGTTTACTGTATGCCATGTCATGATTATCTATTGCATGGGACTGAGGTTATTGATGGAGGAAGTGTAAGTGGCAATGCCACGTATTTTGAAAAGAGGCTGTGCCCTAGTTTACCGAAAAGGGGCTTTGCCCTAGTTTACCGTTCTGGTGGCTTCGCCACACTATTTGATTATGCAGCTATGCTACCACCGTGGAGAGTAGTGGTTGGGTGGGTTGAGTAGTTTTCCCCACATGGGGAGTTTGGCTGGTACGGGTTGAGAGTAGAGGTTGGGTGGGTTGAGTAGCTGCCTCACATATTGATATGGGTTTTGCATTCATGCATCGATATTACTACTCTGCTACTGAATTGAGCCTATAGGCCGTATTAATATCTGAAAAAGGGCTAAGGCCCAGTTTACTGTTATCTAAATAGGGCTTCGGCCCAGTTATTACTGTGACTGGTTAGGGCTTAGGCCTAGTGGGCTTGAGCTGATTTGGGCTTTGGATGGGCTTCTTTGCACACTGAGTTTTCCAAACTCACCCCTTCTCTTCAATCATTGCAGGTGAGCCCTAGACAGTGGACTTGGAGCAGGGAGGGATTCAGAGTGGTCACGAAGACTGTATTTCTGGTTTTAAGTTAATTATTCTATTATTTTATTTAATCGTAATTATTTTTATTCTGGGTTTTTAAATTACTTAATCATACACTACTTTAATTCTTTTGAATATAGCTACGCAAGTTTTCAAAATCTCATCACACATTTCAAACGAGTAACAAAGTTAAGTTTTATCATAAATCTCTTAATAACTAGTATTGAATAGGATGTTCATCAATAAGCCAAGAATTTCTCCTTAAATATCAGTTTTGCAAAGCTCACTCTAATCTTAGTAACTAGGTAATATGGTTAGTTGTAGGTGATGTGACACACCAGACTTGGCCGTAATGTCTGGGCTAGGTTTGGGGTGTTACAATTACCATTGCATTTCCACACGGATATCAATACTGACTGTAATAGCTTCTAAGATACTTAAAAAAAATCAATATTAACTATTTGAAAGTTCAGACATCAAGTTCAAAATCTGGTACATAGCATATCATACTCTTATTAGTGTAACCTTTTTTGAGTATCCTACATCTCTGTACTCCTCAAGTAGACAGATAATTATCACTATGTCAGGCTTCATAACTGTTGCATAATCTCTTTACTCAATTTAGACTGAATTATAATAAATACTTCGGTCGTCAATTTCTTCAATTGTTTATAACTTTACTAGCATGTATTTAAGCCAAATTAAACTTATATTATGAGAACTCTAGCAATTAGACAACTTGGATTGGCAAAATCATAGCTCAAATGCAACCATTTCGATGTATATATATATAACTCTATATCATAACTTCTAGATAGGTACTCTTCACTCAAGTGGTTTATCCATTTATACATAAACAATCAATATTTAATCTTGGAACTATGAATAATTCTAACATACATATAACTCAATCAGACTGCTCAACTGAATCAGGTTTGACTAATAAACAATAACTTTTTAAGAACTACTCTTCTCTATGCTGTCATTCTATCTCAGACATACATTCTATCATGATCTTTTCAAAAAGCTAATCACAGATCATTATCACTGCATAACTCAAAGGAACATAACATCCAGTCTTTAACTTGCTGATACATGTATCAAGATCATTTAAAAAGTAAAATTAGTACCTCAGTCTAAGCTGAACTTCTTATCACTCACATTTTGCCAAAGTCACTTTCTCTTCAAATCTAAGGAAAAATTAAACATATATTAAAATTTACCTTAATTGTTTCTCATTGAGGCGCTGAACTATACTAAGGCCACCATACTCATTCAGCTTAAATATCGTGATGCCATAATAAGTCCAACTTCTCAATTACTTTAGTAAATGACGTCCCAGTTGAAAATAAAACATCTTGATCATCAGAAATATTTTGACACAAATTTCAATAACAACCAGCGCAAAAACACATTCTTTACACTTCTGATAAGTATACCTCTGTACTTTCATTATCAGGTTTGAAGACATATTTGTCAATAGAACATTTCTTGCTAATATCTCATGGCTAATACTTTGAATAGTAATTTATTAAGAAACCCGGGATAACAAAATCTCAGAACATAGAGCTATACAGAATTTCTAGAAATCACATTCATATAGAATAGTTAAGGTCTCGATAGCATCTCAGAAAATTTCCAGAAAGGAAAGATAATACTCACAAGCACTAAAATCAACTATAATAGAAACCATACAATTTTCCTTTACATTTATCAAACAATAGCTAGTAGAATGGGACACTAACATCATACGGACCTTACCATCAACTTTCCATCTGCACACTGGAGCAGAAAACTAGAATAGATAGAGCAATATCAATCACAACTCAAGCAAACTACAATGCCTTCATCTGTCTATAAATTTACTTGACATCCTCATACAATAGGAATTTCATCTGAAATCTTGTAGATATAAATATATATACCTTTGAAAATAAATGTACACATATAATAGTTGAAAGAAATTTTTGAAATTTTCTCAACCAAAAGCTCTGCATTATGCTTTTAATGCAGCTCAATCATTATTCCTCTGTCTAATTCTGTCATTACTGAATCCATATTATCCCATTCAAAATTGGAATTTGTTCGGAAGAAAATCCAGTAATCATATACCTTACTCGTCATACCTGAATAAGTGCATTAGCTGAACCTAACTTTTCTTTAACTGTAACGTTTCAGAATCTGGATGATCTTCATATTAACCTAGCATCTTTTCTGTAATTGTGTCCATTTGCTAAATCATTCTCGACTCTGATTATGTTGTCAATTAATCTGCCACTGAACTCTTTAGTTTTTCACTTGTAAGCCTATTCAATCTGAATTTCATGTAATCTCTCTGAAATACCTTGTTGAAAAGGGGATGAGGTTGTAACACCTTCGGTTTACCTTGTACATACTCATGTATATAACTTAACACTCATCAATATATAATATCATCACAGTTATACAATTTGCCTCAAGCAACTTAGCATACACGTTCATAATATAGAGACTTTCTAATCATCTTATGCAAACTAGTGCACTTATACATGCATTCATAAATCTCAAATAACATTACTCATAACATTCACTTAACTTCTCTAGTTATACATATAGCATTATACAAATTCCAATTGAACATGAACACTTATCTCAATATAAACTTTCCTTTCATCTTATCTCATCTTTCATATTTCCCAAACAGTTCTTATTCACAATTTATTTATTATCACATAAACATCATGAACTATTATTCTTACCTTTTATGAGCCTCAACTCATCATAAACATACTGTTTGTACTATCAAACTTAGCTCGGTTGGAGTGCACGTCTGTCTGACAAAACATTTTACATTTGGGTCGGGAGTCGTCACACTATCACAGTTATACAGACTTATCTTACTAGTTCAGGGCATAAAAATTTACTTTTAAAATTAATTCGATCACATTCATCCAATATATCCCTAAAAAGGGCCCTCATGGCCCTAAAACATGCAATTGAAACGATTCGAGACCAAATCGAGAACATTAAAAACTTTCTGATTACCTAAACAAATCAAAATAATTTATTTCACTATTCATGATAAAACTATCCACCTGTGTAACAGTCACTAAATTAATTATAAATCGAGTTACGAAACTCAAAATTTAAATCCGTAAATTTTCCATGAAACTATACTCATATATCTTCTTACCATAATTTTTACAGAATTTTTGGTATGACCAATTAGTACAGTTTATTCATTAAAGGTTCCCCTGTTTCGTAGTCCAACAGACCTAACCTCTCTTCACTAAAAATTGGTTATCTCATTATACAAAACTCAGATAATGTTTCCGTTTGTTTCTCTTGAAAATAGACTCACTAGGGAATCTAGATATAAATTATAATACTTAATTATTCTTCGACAATTTCTAGTAAATTTCTAAAATTAGGACAGGGGATTACGAAGTCATTCTGAATCAGTCTCACAAGAATTTAAATATCTCAGAATATAAACTTCCTTTGCTTGCTCTATTTCTTTCCTATGAAAATAGACTCAAAAAGCTTTAATTCTATATCTCATTTACCAATCAATTCCACTTATAAAAGTTTTAGTGATTTTTCAAAATCATGTCACTACTGCTATCCTAAAACTGTTTCATACCCAACTTTTACTCTTTCATAATTTCTTTGCATTAAACCTCATTTAGGCATACATAACATCAACACATGTTCTTATTTAGCCATTTCAATAGCTAATCATTATCAAGTATTCACATGCCATTCTTTAGTCATATCATAAGGACATACATACAAAATAGCCAAGTCCCTATACATGCCATAACTTAAAACATTTCAATGAAAATACCCAATTGGTAACTTGATAGTTGAAAGTGTGAAGCGATCTCCGACGACCTCAAACCCGAGCTTGTTTGATAAAACTCTGGAACAGAGGAAAGGAAAGAGGTAATCTTATAAAGCTTAGTAAGTTCACATGTAAAATAATAGGCATTAATAATGAATTTAGCTTATTATTAATCTTTCATAATTTGCATAAATAATGTTAAGTTCTTACTTTCCCATCTTACTCATTGGTAACCTCACCAAAGGCTCAGAATAATAATAAAAATACCTTACTTAATAGCTTGCTTATGTACCTGCAACATCTCACTTAACACATTAATACTCTCTCATAATATATAGGCATATTGCTAATCATGTCACAAAGTGTCATAAGTATAATTGAAAACTTATCACTTACTTAATACTTGAATATACTCATTAAAATACTTTTAATATCATCAACTTATAACCTCAATATTAATAAGCCTTATGTACATACCTGTGCTCTTTCCTCGTGATCTTACCTTGTCATCTCTTTGACTTACTCTTTGGATAACTCAAGTACCTTTCCTTTTGAAATTTACCATTGCCATGTCTTGACACGGTCTTACGTGGAATCCTTGCCTTATGTACTCACCAATGCCATGCTTTGGCATGGTCTTACATGGGACCCTTGCTTTATATACTCACCAATGTCATGCCTTGGCATGGTCTTACATGGGATCTTTGCCTTATATACTCACCAATGCCATGCCTTAGCATGGTCTTACATGATTTCCTTACCTTATAGTAACTTATCAATGCCATGTCTTGACATGGTCGTACATGATTTTCTTGCATTGTAAAACTTACCAATGGCATGCCTTGGCATGGTCTTACTTGGTATCTTTATCTTATGTTGCCATGGGTTAACCATGGTCTTTTTCCATCAATTCTTCCTTAATTGCCATGTTATAAACATGGTCTTTTCCGTCAATTCTTCCTTAGTTGCCGTGTTATAAGCATAGACTTTGAAATATTAATGCCTTGGCAATTCATAGCTAAAACATACTTGCTCAAAATTCTCAAGGTCAGTCACATAACTCAATAATAATAGCAACAATTTCATAATAATAAGATCTACTCAACTTACATACTTACATTTTTAATCTCATCATATCCTCAATTTATCTTACTTTCCTTAAATTATTCTATTCAATACTTTCTTAATCTTATAGAAAGCCACATTACAACTATGGTCTTATATGTAAACTTATTCAAATTCTCACTTTTAATGTCGAATCATTATCGAACATTTCTCAATTATTATCATTATATTAAAAAATCTATACTAAAACATTTATAACTAATATATCAATTTAGCATTCAGACATGCTTAATTAAATGCTTATTAAACACATGAACTTACCTAGATACCAATATGACTATTTTGACCAACTTTCCCGATTTTCAGTTCTTTCTCCAGTTCTAGGTCCAAATCTCATTTTTCGGGATCTAAAATATCATATTTCACTTATTTAATCAATGTACTAATCATTTTGGACCTAAAACATATTTTTACAAAATTTGCATTTTTGCCCCTAAACTTTTGCATATATACACTTTTGCCCCAAAGCTCGAAAATAAATTTTTATTCAATTTCTTTGCATTTTAGGCCTAACTAAACCATTTCATAAATATGGCAGCTCACAATTTTCATTAAAACTCACACTTATGACCAAATTTATAACTTTTATGATTTAGTCCTTTCAAACGTTTCGTCAAAAATTATTCGGCAAAAACTGTTTCTCTAACCATAAACATGCATAATCTACCATAATTCATAAAAATGCACAACTATTCAACATGGGTCAATTTTTGAAATCAAACCCTAGCTCAAATAAATGGTAGAAATAGGGAAATCATGCTACCGGGATTTTAAAAACGTAAAAAACATTAAAAACGGGGCTAGAATGAACTTACTATCGAGCTTGGAAGCTTGAAAAACCTTAGCCATGGTTTCTCCATGCTATATTCGGCCTTGAAGAAGAAGATGAGCAAATTTTTGCTTCTTTTTCCCTTTTTAATTCTTTTAAATTACTAAATGACTAAAATTCCCTTAAAGACTTTTCTTTCAAATTTGTCTTATTGATGCCCATTTTTGTCCGACAATTTAACCAATGGTCTAATTACTATTTAAGGACCTTCAATTTAAAACTTCATAACAATTGGACACTTCTAACATATGGAACTCAACTTTTGCACTATTTACAATTTACTCCTTTTGACTAAATTTAGTGTCCAAACGTCGAAATTTTCGAACGAAATTTTCACAAAATCTGCCCGTGAAATTGTAGATCATAAAAATATAATAAAATAATATTTTCCTTGTCGAATTTGTGGCCTTGAAACCACTGTTCCGACTAGGCCCAGAATCGAGATGTTACAAAATGTACTTATTTATAGTAGATGGATCTCGAACGAGCTACGACAGATGATGTAGAAAGTAATGCACCAGCTCCTGTGGAAGGGACGGTGCCAACTGGAGCTGAGAATAGGTCAGCTACTGTAATTCTGGGAGGACAGGCCCAGGAAGCCTTCTTCCGAATGATGAACAAGTGGTTCACTGAGTTTGACCGAACGAACCTAGCCACTCAACTCCAAGCTCCACCCCCTCAAATTCCTCAATCTACCCTAGCAGCTCCTTAAATAGTAGAGGTAGTAAGGCGAGTAAAGCCCCCACTTTATAGGATCCAGAAATAATGGGTTGAAGAGTTTCGAGATACTAAAGATGATGATCCGAAAAGAGGTGAATTTTGGCTAGAGAATACCATCGGGGTATTCGATGAGTTATCTTACACGCCAGAAGTGTGTGTGAAGTGTGTCGTATCTCTCTTGCAGGATTCCACCTATCAGTGGTGGAATACCCTTGTGTTGGTGGTACCAAGGGAGAAAGTTAATTGGGAATTCTTCCAAGAAGAGTTTTGCAATATGTATATCAGTCCTTGGTTCATTGACTAGAAGCGTAAAGAATTTCTAGAGTTGAAGCAAGATTGGATGACCGTAACAGAGTATGAGTAGGAGTTTTTAAGACTCATCAAGTATGCTTTTGAATGTGTATCCACCGAGGACATCATGTGCAAGAGGTTTGAGGATGGATTAAACAAGGACATCAAAATATTTGTCGGTATCCTTGAAAAAAAAGAGTTTGTGGTGCTAGTGGATAGAAATTGTAAGGCCGAAAAATTGGCCAAATAGAATAGGGAGCTGAGATAGAGTCTCGTGACTCTACAAACTCTAAGACGTTCCAATCCTCCTCTAAGAGGTCAAAAGGATTCTCTACTCGGTCAGCTACTTCAGTAGGGTTTTCAAGCAAAGGCAAGGGTAAACAATATTCAGCCTCCAAAGCTCAGACCACCTCAGCTGCAAGTGTGGGTAATACTCGACCCAGTAGGCCTGAGTGCCCACAGTGCAGTAGATGCCACCTCAGTGAATGTTGGGACACGAGAGGGCTTGCTTCAAGTATGGGTCTCTAGACCACTTCATTAGTTAGTGCCCTGAGATGGTTGAAAAAGATAAAGAACAAAGTGTAAGGTCGGGTAATGCTCCCTCCAGAGGTAGACCTTAGAGAAACCCGAGAACGGGAGCAAGTAGTAAAGGCGCAGCAAAGGAACAGACTACGAGACTTGAGGGTAGAGCCCCAGTGAGGACATACGCCATTCACACTCGTGAAGAGGCGTTATCGCCCGATGTTATAACAGGTACATTTTCTCTACATGAAACTTCTATTATTGCTCTGATAGACCCTAGATCTACCCACTCGTATATTTGCATGAAATTAGTTTCTAGTATGAACATACACGTTGAATCTACAAAATTTGTGATACAAGTCTCCAATCCCTTAGGCAAATGTGTGTTAGTAGACAAAGTATGTTGAGATTGTCCTTTGATGATTAAGGGTCGTCGTTTCCCAGCTATCTTCATGCTTTTGCCTTTTGATGAGTTTGATGTGATCCTTGGTATGGATTAGCTAACCATTCATGGTGTGATAGTAAATTGTGGTAAAAAGTTTATTTAACTGAAATGTGAGGATGGTAATACACTTCAAGTTGAATCAGGTAAATCTGAGAGTTTGCCTACAGGGATTTCTTCCATGGTTGCTTAGAAATGTATTAGAAAAGGATGTGAAGCTTACATTGCTTTTGTGATGAATACAAAGGAGTTAGAGTTGAAAACTGAGTCAGTGCCAGTAGTTTGCGAGTATCAAGATATCTTTCCGGAAAAGTTGCCTGGACTACCTCCAGTTAGAGAGGTAGAGTTTAGTATAGAGTTGTCTCCCAACACTATGCTTATTTCTATTGCCCCTCATAGAATGGCTCCGATCAAGTTAAAGGAGTTGAAAGTTTAGCTACAGGAATTAACAGATAAAGGTTTTACAAGATCGAGTCTGTAACACCCCCAAACCCAGCCTAGACTTTATGGCCAAATCTAGAGTGTCACATTGAAGTGTTTTTCGAAAACCATGTTTCCATTGAAACCCTTCTTAAAGTTTCAAAAACAGCTTGCCATATAAAACTTTGTATAAAACATTGTTTGTTGCAGAAGTTTAGCTTAGGATAATTGATCTACGAAAGCGTGAGTTTAAAAACAAATTTGAGTCGCGAACCATTTCGAAAAATGTTGTAGAAATATAGTGTTTGAAAATCGATTGTCATTTTAGAAAACCGTGTTCTAATTCTAACAATTGTAGATAAAAAAACAAAATCCCAATTAAAACTTCAAACATCAGAAAGGCCTTATTACAACCCAAATCCAAATAAAAGTACTTATAAGTAAATAGAAAATCAGAAACAGTAACAGTTGTGTGGCCATCTCCTAGTCTGTCGCAGCACCGATCCTCCTAACACTGGGGATTACCTGAAAAGTTAAAACGGGGTGAGTTTTATGAAAACTTAGTGTGTAATTGTAACGCCCTGAAATTGGGCCTGTAAGAATGGGCCGTGTGGGCCTAATGGGCTTGTGGGCCCACACAGGTCGTTGTGTTTGGACTTACAGGAATTGGTGTACCGGCTGTTTCGTACACGTGGCTATGGGCAAATCTGGCTTAGCGGGGCATGCAAGCATGTGGGCCCCACTTGGGTTGCGTAATGGGCCCCGGGCCTATATTCACTGAATGACATGTTAATGTGATGGCTAAGAGGTTTTGAAGCGTTGGAGAAGTCCTGGGTTCAAACCTGGGCCTTAGCAAAAATTTATGTTTTTCTCTTATGGGAGCCTTGACGTTAGTGGGTAGGCTTTAAGAATATTTTTGGTGAAAGCATGACACAAAAAGGAGTGTGGTGTAGTGGCAAGGAAGCAAGTGGTCCAAGGTTCAAGTCTTGGCTCTTGCAATTTATTTTGGTTTTTCTTTTAAATAAATCTGGAAGCGAGTAGGTGGGCTTTAAAGTTAAATGTGGTGGACTTATAACACAAAGGAGCTTGTGTCCTGGTGGTGGTGGCGTGGCATGGCTATTGGGAGGACTATGGTTCGAATCCCTTTGCATGCAAAGGTTGGTTATTTTACTAATAAGCTTATTTTGGAGGATTGACGGAGGGATCCCACATCGGGAAGCTAGCATGGGAATAGGTGAGGAGCTGGCTTTAAATAGAGCAAACCATTAGGAGAGTAAGCATACCTTGGTTGGCGTTTGGGCATAGGAGTGTTCGAAGCGCAGATTAACTCCAGATTCCTATCAAGTGTGTATTTCTCACTACTCTAGCTGTAGGACGGCTACTTCGGGCCGCGATGGGCCGAAAGGGGCCATATGGGCCCAATTGGCCTACGGGCCTAACTGGATAAGTTGTTCGATTGTGTAGTAAATATTGGACTAGACTAGGTGAACGCATATCTGTGGCTAGATTTGGGCTAAAAGGGCCACACGAGCGTGTGGGCCCATTTGGGCCGAGAAAGCCCATTCGCATTGTTATTGCTTAGAATACTTTAGCTTACCAAATTACTAAAATACCCTCGACTTGTAAAATTACCAAAGTACCCCCGATTTACAGAATTACCGTTTTACCCTCGATTTACAAAATTACTGAAATACCCTTGGTTTACAAAATTACTGAAATACCATTGGTTTACAAAATTACAAAAATACCCTTGGTTTGTAAAATTGTCGAATTACCCTCGATTTGTAAAATTATAGAAATACCCCGATTTGTGAAATTACAGAAATACCCTTGATTTGTAAAAGTACCGTTTTACCCCTAATTTGCAAAATTACCGTTTTACTCTTAATTTGCAAAATTACCTTTTTACCCCTAATTTGTAAAATTACCGTTTACCTCTAATTTGAAAAATTACCATTTTACCCCTAATTTGTAAAGTTACCGCTTTACCCCTAATTTGCAAAATTACCATTTTACCCCTAATTTGTAAAATTATCGTTTTACCCTTAATTTGTAAAATTACCGTTTTACCCCTAATTTGTAAAATTATCATTTTATTGCTGATTTGTAAAATTACCGTTTTACCCTTGATTTGCGAAATTACTAAAACACCCCTGTAGGGTAGAATTACCGAAATACCCGTGTAAGGTTAAATTACCGTAATACCCTTGTAGGGTAGAATTACTGAAATACCCTTATAAGGTATAATTACCGAAATACCCTTGTAGGGTAGAATTACTGAAATACCCCTGTAGGGTAAAATTATCGAGATACCCCTATGGGGTAAAGTTACCATTTTGCCCCTAGGGTGTTAAATGATTGTTTTGCCCTTGTGGGCAAGTGACTGACTTGGACTGTGTGTTTGACAGATTTGATTGTTAATATATGTTGGTGATATGAATGACTTGACAGTGATTGTTTGATTCAAATATGGGCATGACATTCTACATACATGACATGTTGCATGGGTTGGGATTTTGTGCGGAGGAAGATCTGATCTGTTAAGATCGTATGGTTGCTTGACGACTGTAGATCCACCGAAGGCTTAAGAGCCGTATATTCATACTGATTTGGTAAGGTCGCACGGGTCGCCCGAGACGACTGTGGACCGATCGATGGCTGAGTGCTGATCATGTTACCGAAGGCTGTGTGCCGTTATTGTGGGCTTCGTATCGATATTGTGGGCTTCGTGCTGTTATTATGGGCTTTGTGCCATTGCCGAAGGCTGTGTGCCGTTATTGTAGGCTTCGTATCGATATTGTAGGCTTTGTGCCGTTATTATGGGCTTTGTGCCATTATCGAAGGCTTTGTGCCAATATCACAGGCTTTGTGCCGATTATAGACCCGTTATTGATGGCTTGTGCCACGTATTCTGTTAAGTGGCTTTGCCACGTTATCTGATTCTGGTGGCTCTACCATGATATCTGTTTAGCAGCTTTGCTACGTCTGTAGAGTGTAGGGGCTGGGTGGGTTGAGTTGTTTCCCCACATGGTGTGTATATGGTTGGTACGGGTGGAGTGTAGTGGTTGGATTTAGGCTGGGCTTGGGCATTGCATTCACATTTTGGTTTTGATTCTGTTACCTGATTCTAATGCTTATTCTGTTAACTGATACTGATACTGATACTGATTCTGATTCTGATTCTGTTACCTGATTCTGATTTTGATTCTGATGCTGATTCTAGTTCTGACAATGTTTCTGATTCTGTAATGGGCTAAGGTCCATCTGGTACTGTCTATTATAGTTGGCTAAGGCCCAATTGATATTGAAACTGTAGTTGGGCTAGGGCCCAAACTTTTAATTCTTTTATATGACTAACTGTTCCTTTTATATAGTAGGGGATTACACACTATGTTTTCATAAAACTCACCCTGTTTAATAACTGTGCAGGTAATCCCTAGCTTTAGGAGGATCGGTGCTGCGAGGGACTCGAGGAAGGCCACACATTGCTTATGCTCTGTCTTGATTTACTTTTAAGTACTTTATTCCAGTTTGGGTTGTAATAAGGCTTTTTTCTAAACTTTCTGGTTTTTAACATTTGGATTTTATTTGTTGTTTTATAATTGCTAGAAGTCAAACACGATTTTTCCAAAACAACAACTACTTCTCAAAATATCACGCTTTTGCAACTGGTTTAAATTAGGCTTCCGTAATAGTTAAGGTTTTAAAAGTAATAACATTTTACAAGAGAACATCTTTTAATAAACCACGTTTTAAAAATATGCATACATAATTCGAGATTTTACACAAGTTTTAAAAGGCAACAAGCTTTAATAAAAAGGGTTTTCAATGGAAACAAGGTTTTCGAAAAACACTTCAATGTGACACGCCAGATTCGGGCCTAACTTCTAGGCCGAGTTTGGGGTGTTACAGTAATCCCCTCCTATATAAAGATTAGATGGTCATATAGAAACAGTAACAAACTGGGCCTACCCACTAATGTCAAGGCTCCTTTAAAAGCAAAACACAAATTTTTCCTAGAGCCCTAGTTTGAACCCAGGACTTCTCCAACACTCCCAAACACTCCTAACCACTTAGCCATTAAAGTAAACATATATTTGCAATATATCTATGCACAAAAAAATACTATAAGTAGTCTTCTAATCGATCCCCAACTCAAGGCCCAATACTTCTAGGCCCAAATTTAGGGTGTTACAATTCACCCTTCCTTAAAGAAATTTCATCCTCGAAATTTCCAACTAACATGGTAGTCATGTAACAACTACCCCACAACACTACCACTGCGTACTCTGATACAAATATCTTTAACACACATCAACACATCCACCAATCGTAGCAGATATGTTACAATTTCTATAACCAAATCACCAAATTTAAACACCCAGAATAAAATCCAAATCCAAATACAGTCCAATCTCTAAAGAATCCATAGTATTTCTAACTTATTGTATTTCAATTCTTAAACAAATAAAAGTATTTAAAAACTTACGAATTCAACGCTAGAGACTCGGTGTGCCACACTGTTCAGAAAAGCACCTCGAAATACTTTACATATTTGAAACCAACCACTTGAAATAATGTTTTTTTTTTCAAAACCCATTCCACAGCCAAGTTGCAAAACTTGGCTTTAATACCACTAAATGTAACACCCCCAAACCTGGCCTAGATGTTATGGTTGAATCTGGCATGTCACATTGAAGTATTTTTTGAAAACCATGTTTTCATTGAAAAACCTTCTTAAAGTCTCGAAAACACCTTGCCATATAAGACTTTCTATAAAACATTATTTGTTGCAGAAGTTTAACTTAGGATAGTTGATCTACGAAAGCGTGAGTTTAAAAACAAATTTGAGTTGTGAACCATTTCGAAAAATGTTGCGGAAACATAGTGTTTTAATAACCGATTGTCATTTTAGAAAACCGTGTTCTAATTCTAACAATTGTAGATCAAAATAAACAAAATCTCAATTAAAACTTAAAACATCAAAAAGGCCTTATTACAACCCAAAGCCAAATAAAAGTACTTATATGTAAATAACTTAATAAAAAATCAGAAATAGTAACAGATGTGTGACCATCTCCGAGTCCCTCACAGCACCAATTCTCCTAACGATGGGGATTACCTGAAAAGTTAATAACGGTGTGAGTTTATGAAAACTCAGTGTGTAATCCCCTCCTATATAAAGATTAGACAGTCACATAGAAACAGTAACAAACTGGGCCTACCCACTAACATTAAGGCTCCTTTAAGTGCAAAATATAAAATTTTGCTAGAGCCCTAGTTTGAACCCAGGACTTCTCCAACACTCCCAAACACTCCTAATCACTTAACCATTAAAGCAAACATATATTTGCAATATTTCCATGCACAAGAAAATACTATAATCCATCTTCAAATTGATCCCCAGCTTAAGGCCCAATACTTCTAGGCCTAAATTTAGGGTGTTACAAAGTCATTCTCCATGGGGTGCTCCCGTGTTATTCGTGAAAAGGTAAGATGGTTCTATGAGGTTGTGCATAGATTATCAGCAACTTAACAAGGTGACTATAAAGAACAAGTAACCCTTGCCAAGGATCGATGATTTATTTGGCCAGTTCCAAGGAGCCATAGTGTTCTCGAAGATAAACTTGAGGTCTGGGTATTATCAGCTAAGAGTTAAAGAGTCCGACATGCAAAAGACAACATTTCAGACAATGTATGGCCATTACGAGTTTCTTGTCATGCCATTCGGCTTGGCCAATACCCCAGCAGTATTCATGGACTTAATGAATTGTATCTTTCAGCCATACTTGGATAGATTCGTTGTAGTCTTTATCGACATATGTTGATCTATTCTCGTGAAAAAACGAACATTCCAAGCATTTAATGATAGTTTTGCAGACCTTATGAGATAAGCAACTTTATGCCAAGTTCAGTAAGAGTGAATTTCGGCTTAAAGAAGTTGGATTTTTGGGCCACATTATTTTGGGTGATGGCATCAGAGTTGACCCAAATAAGATCTGTAACACCTCAAACCCGGCCTAGACGTTATGGCCAGATCTGGTGTATCACATGGAAGTTACGTTCGAAAATATACTTATCGATAAAAAGTTTCTTTTATTTTAAAACCCCTTTTAGATTTTGGACGTAGAAAAAAATCTGATAAAAACCATTTTTTAAGTTAAAAATGTATTTGTTGTATTCAATTACTTAAGGTTATGGAAGCCCTTAATTTTTGAAAACATTACGTGTGAATTTCTTGAAACCGTTTGTTGTTAGTTTTGAAAACCCGATTAACTACTTTAACAGTTTGAAATGATAAACAACTCAAATAACGAAAGTTAAAACAAAAAAAGAACCCCATAATGGCCTTATTACACAAATAATACCCAAACTGAAATTAAATAAAAACAAAAACTGAAAAGCAGAAGACATGTGGCCACCCCGAGTTCCTCAGCCTGAGTCCCTTGCAGCTCCAAATCGTTTATGGCTGGGGGTTATCTGTACATTTAAAAAAAGGGTGAGTTTGAGAAAGCTCAGTGTGTAACTTCCCCAACCGATAATAGAATACAATCATGCAGAATAAACTGGGCCGAAGCCCTATACAGAAACAGATCAGTCCGGGCCTTAGCCCTATATAGAAATAGAATGGGCCCAAGCCCATTACAGAATTAGAATAGTGTATGCATGAAAGCCCAACCCAGTCCAACCATCACACCACCCATATCAACCATCACACCATGTGGGAAATAACTCGACCCACCTAGCCCGCACACCAATATGCAGCCATGCTGCTAATAACAGATATCGTGGCAATACCACCAGAGTGAGAATCAGAATAAGTGGCGAAGCCACTATACAAAATTATGTGGCAAAGCCACTATTGTAGAGCTACCTCCAACATCATACCCAACCACATGCAGATCATCAAGTCATAAATAAATATATCATGCATGCAGATTAATAGACATGGTTTTAGTGATACATATATCAAACAACCTATCTTTAGGGGTATAAAGGTCATTTTAGCAGTCAGGGGTAAAATGGTAATTTTACTAAGTTTCAGAGTCTCGGCACTTAATACGACCTCCTAATAGGTCTAACGTCACGAAAAGTGACTCAAATAGTCTATATGGCCAAAATAGTGTATATGGGCCCACAACCCCTACTGGGCCTAGGTGGGACCACATGCTCATGTGGCCTATTTAGTCTCATTTTACGTACGGCATCACAAGCCTTATCATTCAACATACCAACAATCACTTACCGAGCAATTTACCCATATGGGCTCGTAGGCCCATTGGGCCCATTTCAGCCCATCAAGGCCCAAAACGGCCCAAGTGCATGAAATCGCACTTGATAGCCTCCACAGTGTATTGCCTATGATTCTTAGGCTCGGTTTGGCCCACAAGCATTCGTACACCTGTAAGGCCTCGAAAGCCGATGTTTCGGCACTCCGGCTTTTCGGCTTTTGCTGATCTATACTACAGTAGGGTGTGGTTACACACCTGATTGTGATATGTGCCTTGCATTACAAACGTCCCAACCCTTTACCACATGATCTGCGATCTATTCTTGGTAGATCACTAGTCCAATATCAAATTCCAGCCCTTTGAGGAAAGACTACATTAATGAAGATCCTTGTTAGGCAAATATACTAAAGATTGAGTCCATACCATCCTACAGGGCATAGGTATAATCGACCCACCCTCTGAAAAAGGAAGATGTTGTTTATACCTTACTTAAAAGTTCAGAGAGAACTTGGATAACTCTTATCCCCTTACTCCTCAAAATGTAACCTAAATCCCATCGATCGGCACATCCAAAGAAAAAGATTAACAATTAGCTTTAGAGAATAGACTAAGAAAGAATTCATTCAGCTATACCCCAAAAAGAATAGCTACCCAAAGAGGGACACTTACCCGATTATCACACAACTTCTTCTAAAATCTTACAAAACCGAATCCTCAAATACCAAAAGATCACCAGTCTAGGTTGGAAAGAAAGAAAGTACAAATATCAATGAAGGAAAAAGAAAGAAGTTTCAGCAGAAAGAGAACTGGATGGAAGAGGAAGTAAAAAGATTCGGCTATTGAAGAACTAAAAGAAACACAGAATCGGTCAAGGGAAAAGGAGAGTAAATTTGGCCAACAATAGAATATGTGCTAAAGCTAAGAGAACGAAGTTGAAAAGGGAGAAAAAGGCTGCTAAATCAACTAAGATTGTGAAAGACGAATGAGAAAAGAAGGTTATGAGTTCCGACTAAAAGAGAAGAAGAAAAAAGAATTAAGAAAAAGAAAGAAAGGAGATGAAGGGTTGACAATAGGCACCCTTTTTGGTTTCGGTAAAGAATAGAAGAAAAAGAGAAAGGAGTTTCGGCACTAAGAGTTTACACTAATCAACCTCCAAAAGAGCATGAGTGGTCAATCGGCACTAGAGAGAAAATTAAATAAAACGAACAAAAGAAAAAGAAATCGCAACACCAAAGAGAATCGGCCTCTAATCCTCACAAAAGTCGAATATGCACACTCCAGTCGAACACATTAGCCTAATTTTTCCACTCAAATGCCCATTTTTTGAAATCCCCTACCCTAGCTTCCCTAATTTGGCACACACTCCTTAGTCCATAAGAATTCCATGATTTGCTCCTTAATTCACTCAACTTCTCATTTCAATTTTGAATAACAACCTTGACCAGTTCAAACCTTACCTCTTACCAAGTCCACAACAACCTTTTTAGAGTTTGAACTCTACTCCACCACTTGCTGCCCCTATGTAGCAAAATAAATTCATTTTGCTTACAAGGGGATTTGAACACACTCCCCCTTCCCATGCTTGAAGCGTTATTAGCCACTCCACCAGAGACTGTCTTAGTTTCATGAAATCACAATAATTTTACTAAAGTCCTATAAGCTAACATCCATATTCCCCTAAGCCTAAAAATTAAAATTTTGCCCAAGGGTCGACTTAAACCCAGGCCTTCTAAAGGGCCCCCAAACACACCCAAATCATCAATCCAGCACACCTAAACATGGAATTGCAAATTTATGAATTAAATCAAAGACCCTATAATTTGTGGCATTACAATTCTACCTCCTTAAAGAAATTTCAGCCTCAAAATTTACCTGGTCAAAATAAGTGAGGGTATTGCTGTCGCATCGCCTCTTCAGGCTCCCACGTGGCTTCCTTTGTACCGTGGTTACGCCAAAGCACCTTGACTAAAGGAATAGACTTCTTCCTTAATACTTTAACATCACGATCTAAAATTTGTACCAGCTCCTCCTTAAAGGTCAAATCAGGCTTCACCTAGATTTCCTTAATTGGTACAATGTGTGAAGGATCAGAGCGATAACGCCTCAACATGGAGACGTGAAAGACATCGTGAATCTAGTCTAATTCAGGAGGCAGTTTGAGCTGATATGCTACTAGACCCACTCATTTTAGAACTTGATAAGGCCTAATAAACCGAGGACTCAGCTTGCCCTTCCTTCTAAATCTTAAGATCTTCTTCCAAGGTGAAACCTTCAGAAATACCAAATCTCCCACAGAGTACTCAATCTCTTTGCGCTTTAAATCGACATGTGACTTCTGCCTATCAGATGCTTCCTTTTTTCGATCACTGATCAACTTAACCTTGTCCTCAGTATCCGTAACTAACTCTGGTCCCAAAACTTGATGCTCACCCAATTCAGTCCAACAAGTAGGCGTACGACACCTATGCCCATACAACGCCTCATATGGTGCCATCTGAATACTTGCTTGATAGATATTGTTATATGGGAACTCAGCTAACGGCAAGTAATCTTCCTAGCTACCCTGAAAATCAATAACACAACTTCTTAGCATATCTTCTAGTATTTGAATTACCCTCTCTGACTATCCATCCTCTTGAGGGTGAAAGGCAGTGCTGAAATCCAACCTTGTACCCAATGCCTCATGCAACTTCTTCAAGAACCGAGATGTGAATCTAGGGTCTCTATTAGATATGATTGATACTAGCACCCCATGTAGCCTCACTATCTCCGCTACATATAACTTAGCTAACTTCTGAAGTAAATAATCAGTACGGATCGATACAAAATGGGTGGATTTCATTAGTCTATCCACAATCACCTAAACCAAGTCCTTCTTAGAAGGCGTTAAGGGTAACCCTGTAACAGCCCACTTTATACCCTAGTCAGAACGAGTGGTTTGGGACCACTTAACCGAGTTAAAATATTATTTTAAATGCTTTAATATGTATTACAGTATGATAGATATATGGTGTGAAAGTTTCGTATTGAAATTTTACTGTCTGATCGGTTAATTTGATAAAAAGGATTAAATCGCATAAAGCGATAAATTAGGGTTCTATTTGGTAAATGGCTTATTTGAGCATGGCTTTATAAAAGGAGGTACTTGCATGACAATTATGCCATTTTTAATTGGAGTGGTTGGTAATGGACCATTATGTCCATGTTTTATAATGTTTTATAATAATTTTACAAAGGGTAAAAGGGTCATTTGATTTATTATATGTTTTAATTAAAACAAAACATAAAATGTCTTCATTTTCATTACCTTCTTCACTGATTATATGAAAAAAAATTAAGGGTTTTACACTTTCAAGCATTCGGCCACTTTAAGCTCCAAATTGAGGTTCGTTTTTATTCCGTTTTCGATAATTTTTACGTTTTTGTAATCGTTGCTTCGTATATTAACCGACCCGTACCTTAATTTTTGATTTTGATTATGTTTTTGAAAAATGCCATTGATGAATCCTTGATATATTGATAGATTTTGATGAATTATTGTATATTATGTGAGAAAATACAAGAATTTTAATGTAAATTTTGATGAAAATGAATTTAAGGATTTATTTGCAAAAAGATAGAATTTTTGAGGTTAAATTTGTGATTAATTAAAAGATATATGCTTGTATAAGCCCCTTGAATATTCGGCTATGGTAAATTTGGGGATTGATTGTGTAATTTGCCATTCGGTGTTAAAAGGGCTAAATTGCAAAGTGTTGAAAGTATAGGGGCTAATTTGCAAATAGGTCAAAATATATGTTTTTGGATTGAATTGAATATGTGAGTTAGTAAATAGCTGAATTTGATTTAATTTAGATAAAGACGATCGAATCCCGGAACTTGATCGGGGAAAACGGAAAATAGATGAGTAAATACGGGATTTCGAGGTAAGTTCGTATAACGAATTTAATGTATTTATATATGTTCATACGTATTGTTATTGGAAATTATGAAATGCTAGATGATTAAATAGCCTAATGGAACGAGTATATATCAGATTGAAATAGAAATGTTAAATTGTTACAAGTGATAAATTGAAGACCGAGCCCCGTTAGAACCGTAGAAGTCGATAGGATACGAGTGACATGTCACTAGGGCTACAGGGTGGTTCGAGCTCCTGCATTTGTTGCGGACTCACCACGTGCTCATGAGCTACAGGTTTATCCTTTGGGATTACATGTTCAGCCTACGGGCTTACCGTTCATCCTTCGGGATCACATGTTTAGCCTTCGGGCATACCGATACAGGCTCGAAAGAGCATACATGATGCATTGACGATTATAGGTTATATGTATATACACTGTGTGTGTATCACCCGAGTATCCCTCGATGTTCTTATAGGTTCAACGGGCAATTACCAATACATGTTACATGAAGATTGAATGATATATGTATTACATGTTATATGAGACATGAGAATTACATGGATTATATGGTATAAGTTATATGAAATACATGTACAAGTATTTGAGCAATGATATGATACATGAATGTTGTGGTTGGTACTTGAATGAATTTATATGTTACATGAACTAACAAGTGTATACTTGTGAAATAGGCAACTTGAGTATATGAATTGAATTGGCATTGTTGTTGTAATTATCGCATTGATTCGGTAAGGTTTAATTTCTATATTATACGGACTTACTAAGCTTTAGAAGCTTACTCTGTTCATTTCTTTCACTGTCTTATAGATTCGGAAGCTAGCTCGATAATCGGATGAGTCGGAGATCGCCATCACACTATCTATCAAACTTTGGTACTTTTAAACCTTTTGTAAATGAAATGGTCATGGCATGTATAGGCTAGATAATTGGTGAGCATGATATATTTTGGTAAATGATCAAGCTATGAGATGTGGCTTGGGTCATATATGAATATAATTAAGTACTTGAGTTGTCCTTTAGCTATATGTGCTTATGGAAAGATATGTGATTTTGATGAGATTATAAGCTTGCATAATTGATATGTATATATGTGTGGATGAGTGCATGGAAATGGTCATTTAAGCCTTTGAGTTGGTGTGCTTGATTTGTGAATGAATTGAGAGGATTTTGGGTCCATTTTGTGCTTGAATTGGTATGTTTTAGGTTGGTAGGATGGCATGAAATGTTGTTAGTTAATGGTTAGTAGAAATGACCCATATTCGGTGGCAAATTGGCTTAAACCAAGCCTATAACACGGGCGTGTGTTTCGACCGTGTGTTCCCTGTACCTTGATGTTTTGGTCAGTTTTGATACACGGCCTAGACACACGGGCGTGTCTGGTAATTTGTAGCCGTGTGAAATTTGGCAGTATAGTCACACGGTCTACTCTGTTTTGTACACGGGTGTGTCTGGCAGCCGTGCGAAATTTGACAGTTTCGACCACGGGGTGAGGGCACGGACGTGCCTAGGCCGTGGGCGACACACGGCCTAACCCCATGGGCGTGTTGGACAGCCATGTAGGATAAGTCAGATTCGACCACGGGTTGAAAGGTTTGGGCGTGTCTGGAGGAACACGGCCGTGTGTGAAGAACACGGGCAAGGGGCACGGCCGTGTGTCCCTAACTTTGAAAATTTTGCAAATTTTCTCCTATCTTTTAGCATGTTTTCAATTAGACCTCCAATAGTTATATGCATCCTTTTATGATCAATTGAAGCATGCTCTAATGATAGATGATACGCGATGGTTCTTGATTAAAAAGTTTAAAATTTTACTGCTCCGGTATATGTTACAAGTCCGGTAATGCCCCTTACCTATTCCGGCGACGGTTACGGGATAGGGGTGTTATAAACCCACTCACAAAATCCATGGTTACCTTTTCCCACTTCCAGAGTGAAATCTTGACTGACTGCAGAAGCCCTGAAGGAAGTTGATGCTTAGCCTTCACTTGCTGGCATGTCGAACACTTACCTACAAATTTTGTTACCTCGTGCTTAAGTCTAGGCCACCAATACAATCCATGCAAATCCCGATATAACTTATTTCCACCAGGATGCATTGCACAAGGGCTGCCATGCGCCTCTCGTAGTATTGACTACCTCAGATCAGAGTCCTTCGGAACACACATTTGCCCACAGAAGCATAAAATTCCTTCGTTGTTCAACCCAAAATCAGAACTCTCGCCACTTTCCACTTGTCGAAATCGAGAAACTAGTGATTCATCCAATAATTGCTTTCCCTAATTTGCTCAGTCCAAGTCGGTCTTACATGCAATTCAGCCAGTAGACTACCATCATCAAAGAGGCTAAGATGAGCAAACATCACTCTCAAATCAAATATAGCCCTATGGCTCAGTGCATCTGCTATCACGTTAGCTTTACCCAGGTGCTATACAATTGAACAATCATAGTCCTTAAGCAACTCTATCCATCTCCGTTGCATATGGTTCAACTCCTTCTGAGTAAGGAGGTATTTGACTCTTTTATGGTTCATGTAAATTATACACTTCTCCCCATATAAGTAGTGCCTCCAAATCTTAGGTACGAACACCACTGCCGCCAACTCCAAGTCGTGAGTAGGGTAATTCGCCTCATGGGGCTTTAGTCAAAACCTTTTTTAGTTTCTCAAAACTCTCTCGCTACTTATCGGTCCAAATAAATGGTACCCCTTTTCTCAGTAACTTAGTCAACGGTGCCGCAATCACAAAAAACCATTCCACAAACTGTCTATAATACCTAGCCAAACCCAGAAAACTTCAAATTTCTGACACAGTCCTCGGTGGTTTCCATTCTAATACCGCTTCGATTTTTTAAGGATCTACCCTAATTCCCTCAACAGAGATAACGTGACCCAAAAATGTCACTTCTCATAGCCAAAGTTCACACTTGCTAAATTTTGCATAAAACTGCTTCTCCCTCAGAATCTGTAGAACAGTTCGAAGATGCACATCATGGTCCTCCTAAGATCTTGAATACACCAAAATTTCGTCTATAAAGACAACCACAAACTGATCTAGGTAGGGTTGGAATACCCAGTTCATGAGATCCATAAAGGTCGCTGGTGCATTCGTAAGTTCAAATGGCATTACTAAGATTTCGTAATGACCATACCGCGTTTCGAATGTCGTCTTATAAATGTCTATCTCCTTAACCCTCAATTGGTGGTACCCAGAATAGGGGTCAATCTTGGAGAATACTAAAGCTCATCTAAGTTGATCAAAAAGGTTGTCGATCCTTGGCAAGGGGTACTTGCTCTTAATAGTCAGTTTGTTCAACTGACGGTAGTAAATACACATACGCATCATCCCATCTTTCTTCTTGATGAATAATGTGACAGCTCTAATTCGACCCTAGTCGGGAAATGGCTTCGTAACCATTAGACCAAGTCAATAGTTAATAAATGCTAGTTTCCATATTAAATTTATGTGAAGTTATAGGGTGAATAATTGATTTACATTTGGTGCCATTTGAATATGTGATTTTTGATATGGACTTATGTGTCAAGTAGTAAAAAGGTGTGTGATAAATTGAAAAGGGGGCCGAATTTGTGCATGGCTAAAATGTTGGACTTGCATGTCAAATTTTCACTTTTTGAGATAGTGGCCGGCCATGGGGTATAATGATTGAAAATGCATGTATTTTATATGTATTTCTTTATGTACAAATGCTTTTTATTAAGTGAAAAATAATAAAATGTTATGAGTATAATATTTGGTAATATTGGTGATAAAAACAAGGGGCATTTTGTTTTTCTCTCTTTTGTCTTCTTCAATAGCCGAAACTAAGAGTGAATAGGGAAAGAAACACAAGCATTCGGCCTATAGCTAGCTTGCATTCAAGGTAAATTTCATGTGTTTATCTTGTGTTTTTAGTGAAATTGGTATGGTTAGAGCTTGGTCTTGATGGCCTATGTTTAAAATGTTGAATGTGTTTTGGCATGAGTATTCGGTCATGAGAGGAATTTTAGAAATGGTTGTAATTTCCATGCTTAGAAGTAGAAATGGTAGTAATGGAGGTGAAAGGATTGTTATTTGCTTCTATATGTGATTTCAAGCCATTGGGTTGTACGGTTCTCATAGAAAATGGGAGAAATTTTGAGTGATAGCCAAATGTTGATGAATTAAATGTTTAATGCTCTTAGTAAGACAATCGGCAATTGAAACTTTGGGGATTTTAGTTCAATGCTAAATTATGCATTTGAATGAGTAGTTACCGATTTTAAATTTGAGAATGAGTGGAGTATATGTGTTTTATGTATGTGTTATGTCTTATATTGTTAAAGTCTTGGATGTTAAGCTTAGTTACTTTTAAATGGCTGATTGAGCCTACAAAATTGAACATAATTTAGTTGGTAGACAAAAAGGTTGAATTGAGTTTACCTTGATCTATTGTAATCTTGTTTTACAAAGTATATTCATATTTATAAACCACCTTGTGAATTCAGCCATTGAGGAAATTGTATTTTGAGTATATGGTGAACGTGTGTTACGGTAGGCAAATTGATCTATATGAGTTGGAATGCTTGTGAGATGGTTCAAATGGAAGAAACTATGGAGGTATAGTTAAATTAGAAAATTTGGCTTAACGACCGAATGAACTTAATAATTTCCATAAGTTGAGTAAATGAGTTTAGATGGTTGTAAGACATTCGGTCATATTAGTGAATTGAGAGTGTGTGTTTATTTTGAAATGTTACAAATGGTCTGGTAAGTACTACATAGTGATGTAGCCTAGGGGATTAATAGGGGTTAAAAAAAAGGTGTCTAAATATCTATAAAGTTAACATATGGTTATGGCTATTATTGTAAACCTTATAGTGCAAAATATGAAACAAGTAATATGTGATTACATGCTTTCGGTTAAGGTAGCTGTTATTAAATTTTATAGGCTTGAGAAATCAAGACCGAAAGGGGAATAGGTTAAGCATAAATGGATTTTAAGCTTATGAGCATGTATGTATTTTTGTGTGCGGCATTAGTGATAAGTTATATGAATCTTTTCTTGCGTATACGAATTAGACATAGTTTATAAATATGAAATCGAGTCATGGCCTAATGTTTCCTTTAAAATAGAATAAATATCGAATTATAGGTGATTGTCTATTATGTCTATTAAGAAAATGATATTGAGTGAGAAATTGAACAAACTTATTTGTTTTAATTCAAGCTTAAGAGCAAAAAGGATCAAAGTCGGATAAGGGAAAGGATAAAGTAATAGAGTAGCCGGTCAACAACCGTTTGAATATATCGAAGTAAGTTTTGAGTGTATCATCTTTGCATTTACATGATTATGGTATGAAACATTTAAGTTACATGCCTTGTAATTAAATGATCTCACTTTGATAAAAATTCAATGATAAACATGATGGCATGAGTAAAGTAGCCGTGTGCATATTGAAATTGAAGGAAAGATATGACTAGTTTATACATGTGAGATTTCATGGTAAGCTCTATCAAACTGAATGGAAATGAAATAGAAAATGAATGGTATTCGGCAATTTGAGTTTATGGAAAATGTTATAATGTGTATTTGTATGTGATGCTCGTGATGAAAGTAAACATGAGTTTCGAATATGGTACGTTCTGTATAAAGCATTAAAATGTGAATGAATTATTGCCCGGGGTTCAATGGTGATACTTTCAGGCCTTTGTGCCTAGCAGGCTTTGTGCCAGTGATACCTTCAGGCCTACATGCCTAGCAGGCTTTGTGCCGGTGATACTTTCAGGCCTTCGTGCCTAGCAGGCTTTGAGCCGGTGATACTTTTAGGCCTTCGTGCCTAGCAGGCTTTGTACCGTTGATACATTCGGGTCTTCGCGCCTAGCAGGCTTCGTGTCGGTGGTTCTAGTATGTGTGAGACTATGAGGAATTACGATATAACTGTGGTAAATTATGAACATCGTATTAAGAATGTCAGGTATGTACTTTGTACCTATGTAATAGATTAAATTGATATGTACCCGAGTATGATATGAAATATTTAAGTTCAATGCTTTTTAAATGATTGACTTTGCTTTGGTAAAGTCTGAATATGAAACATCATGGTATGCTCTACCTATATTTGCTAAGGTATACATATATTCGGCTATGAATGATGCATATATGATAATGGGAATTTGGTGATAATAGATGGTAAGGAATCAATTGCAAATAAATGTTGAATTTTCCTCATGTATGTGAATGTGTATTTAGCCAAGTAGATAGGCTTTTGAAATTGAGTTTTGTTATGTGACATAGTAGATGTTATGAAGCATGAATTGTTTAGATTACTCAAAGCTTACTAAGCTCATTGAAGCTTACTCCATTTTTATGTTTCCTTTTGTTTTATAGACCTTGATTGAAGCTACGGTTTGAGGGATTCAAGTCGTAGTCCATCACACTATCGCCGTCAGATTTTTGGTACTTTTGAAGGTTACTTCTTTTTCGAACAATGGCATGTATAGGCTAAAACCTACGTTTTGAAATCAAACTTTTATTTTGAATTGTAAATATGAATAGCCATGTGAAAATGGCTTATCAAATCACTTTATATTTGTACATAAATGATGCTCTGGTTAATGTTTCTTGCATGAAAAATTTTTGCTATGTGAATGGTATATGTTAATTAAAGTGCGCTTCAAGTTAAAGTTGCTATTTGGTACGTATGCATATGTATTCGGTCTTAGAATTCTAGAAACACTATACGACTTTATTTTGGTGCTACGATGTGTTTGTTCGATAATGCCTCTTAACCCTCCATCGACGGGTACGGGTTAGGGGTGTTACAAATAACACCGGCGCTCTCCACGGAGACACACTCGATCGAATAAATCCTCAATGTAGAAGTTCTTGGATCTGTGCCTTTAACTCCACAAGATTTTTCGGTGCCCTCCTGTAAGGGGCGATGGACACTGGAGCTATTCTTGGCAGCAGCTCAATTCCAAATTCGACCTCACAGTTTGGAGGCAATCTAGAAAGCTCATCAGGAAAAACATCCAAGAATTCCCTGACGGTTCTAACATCACTCATGAAAGGACTTTCAAAACCAGATTTGCTCACATTTGCCAGAAATGCCTCGCAACCCTTGCAAACCAACTTTTCGCCCCTTAACGCTGAGATAACGTTAGACAAATAATCTCTTTGCTCCCCTATCACAGCTACTTTCTCATCTTTTGAAGTCTTTAAAATCATTCACTTAGCAGCGCAATCCAAGTTTGCACGGTTTTTCACTAACCAGTCCATACCAAGATAAGATCGAATTCCCCAAATGGTAATTCCATCAAATCGGCTAGAAAGGTTTTACCTTGTACCTCCAAGGGCACATCTCTAAAAAGTTTATCTACTCTAACCGACTGTCCCAGAGGACTAATTATAGACATCCCACAAGTAGTATTCTCAGATTGCATACCCAACATCCTAGACACAGTACAGGCAACATACGAGTGTGTAGACCCAATATCTATTAAAGCAAAATATGGCATGCTATGTACAAAACGTACCAGTTATGACATCAAGGGCATCACCATCCTCTCGACGACGAGCAGCGTAGACCAACGTTGGTTATCGCACCTCAGTATTACCAACACCTCTGCCCAGTGCTCCACGACCACGTCCATTACCATTTTCGCCCCTGGCCTGGCCACGGCCTCTTAGTAGCTGTTGACCACCTCTTACTAGCTGAGTAACCCTTTGCTCTGCCGCTTGCATCTATACCGGCCTCTAAGGCAAATCCCTGACTCGGTCATCCTTAGACCCACATTGGAAGCATGCCCCAGTAAGCCTCCAACATTCACCTTGATGCGATCTCCCACAATCTGCACAAGCCTGCGATCTAACCATAGTAATCGGAACCGCTCGAACTGGCTCATCAACTCTGGCCCACTTAACAGGCCTCCCTAAAGAACCCGAGGCCCCTGAATCCCTCCTGAATCTGACCCTATCCTTCTTGCAATTCTGGCGCTCTGAGTGCTTCACATCTTCAGCTATCTTAGCTTTTTCAACCAGGGTGGTAAAATCACACTCCCTCTATGGAGCAATCAACACCCGCAACTCGTCTCTGCGGCCATCCTTGAACCGCACACTACGCTCATACTTAGTGGCAACAATTCTACGGGCATATCGACTTAACCTCAGAAACTCCGCCTCGTATTTCGCTGCGAACTTATTCCCTGAGTTAGGCTTAAGAATTCCTTCCTTCGGGTGTCCACATAACTCACCCCGATGTGCTTTCCTTGAAAGGCCGTCTTGAATAGATCCCACGTTAACCGGTCAGCTGGTGTACTATCTCTCACTGTGAGCCACCATTGGTAGGCCTCGTCACGTAGTAAAGATACTACTCCATTAAGTTTTTGCTCCACCAAACAGTCCAGATCGTCCATTATTCGTTCAGTGGCCTCTAACTAATACTCGGCCACATTCAGGGCTATGCCAGATACACCCCTGAAGATCTCTACTGCATTAGCCCGGAGCCACTCAAAAACTGATCCACGGTTAATTATTCCAGTACTCGCTCCAGCAACTCTTTCCAAAACATGGAGCATTGCATGGGATAAAGCGTCATCCCCAGCTACTCAATCGTGTGGCCCTATCTCAGTCACTGGTGATGCTGGTACTCCCCAACAGGCATATGTCCCGATGCTAAAGATCAGCCCGAGCACCTCCTTGGCCTCTACCACAACCCCTTCCACGTGCAGCTTTCGTGCTCATACCGATATTGCATATTATCTGATTAGGAATTTTATGAATTAGCTCATAATTTTAGTAGTTATTACAGATGTTTTATGCAGAAGACAGTAGTTTAAAGTTTTGTTTCTGCAGATCGAAATTTAACTACAGTTTTTAGTTTTCCTACAGTCTCAGTTTAACCTAACTACAGAGTTTCAGTACAGTACTACTATCTACAGTAGTTACTCAGTATCACAGTTTAGTCTTATAGCAGTAGAGCAAATTTGGTGCCGGAGACTCGGTGTGCCACACTTGCAGTAACAACATTCAGAACCCATCAAATTCTCCTAAAAATCCACATTTTCAAAAGAACGAGACTTAGAAAAATTTAGAAACCCTTTTAAGATAATTTTCAAAGAAACCAATTTTTCAAAACAATTTAAACTTGTAATGCCCCAGATTTTGGGCTTAGAAGAAATGGGCTTTATGCCATTATTGTGGGCTTCGTATCGTTATTATAGGCTTCATGCCATTACCGAAGGTTTTGTGCTAATATCAATAGGCTTTGTGCCAATTATAGACCCATTATTGATGGCTTTGTGCCACGCATACTATCATGGCTCTGTGCGGTTTTTTATTGCTTTGATCCCTTCTGTTCACTTAGTGCCGCAACCGATGCTAAGCTTGGTGTGTTGGCTGGGTGGGTCGATTTTATCCCCACAGAAGTGTAGGGTTGGTACGGGTGGTGTGTTGGCTGGATTAGGGGTGGGATGCATACTCATGCTGTTGCATATATGCATATGATACCTGTCACTATACTGGGCTTAGGCCATTTGGTTCTGTTATGGGCTGTGACTCAAATGATATTGTATTGGGCATTGGCCTATATATGCTTTGAATTGGACTATACTGATACTGTTAAAGGGCTCAGGCCCAGACTATTTATGTTTCTACTCCGTAGACTGATTGTTACATTAGTAGGGGATTACACACTGAGTTTTTGTAAACTCATCCCGTTTATTAACTGTATAGGAAATCTCTAGCGTTAGGAGAATCGGTGCTACGAGGGATTCGGAGGTGCCCACATGATTGCAATTAATATGTTGGATTTTATACATGTTTTAAACTCTAATTTAAGTTTTAAATTTTGTAACAAGGCCTTTCTAGATTTTGTTTTAAATTTGGGATTTTATTAATGGTTTTATAATCGCTAGAGGTAGAACATGAGTTTTTTTTCAAAACAACAACTGTTTTAATTTAAGCTTCCGCAACGAATAAGATTTTAAAAGTAATAACATTTTAAAAAGGGAACAATCTTTTTAAGAAACCATGTTTTGGATTGATCAAATGCAAACTGAGGTTTTACACAAATTTTTAAATAAGAAGGGTTTTCTAAGAAAACATGATTTTTGAAAAACACTTCAATGTGACACGCCAGATTCGGGCCTAACTTCTAGGCCGTGTTTGGGGTGTTACAAAACTATTAAAATCAATTTCAAAGAAAAATGTTAAAACCCATATCACAGTTGAGTTTTACAACCTGGCTCTGATACCACTAAATGTAACACCCCAAACTCGACCCAGACATTATGGCTAGATGTGGTGTGTCACATGGAAGTTACATTCGAAAATGGACTTATTGATAAAAAGTTTCCTCTATTTTAAAAACCTCTTTAGATTTTGGACGTAGAACAAAAATCTGGTTAAAACCATTTTTATAAGTTAAAAATGTATTTGTTGTATTCAATTACTTGAGGTTATAGAAGCCCTTAATTTTTGAAAACATTACGTGTGAATTTCTTGAAACCGTTTGTTGTTAGTTTTTGAAAACCTGATTAACAACTTTAAAGTTTGAAATGATAAGTAGCTCAAATAACGAAAGTTAAAACAAAAAAAAAAAACCTATAATGGCCTTATTACACAAATAATACCCAAACTGAAATTAAATAAAAACAAAATCAAAAGCAGAAGACATGTGGCCACCTCGAGTCCCTGGCAGCTCCAAATTGTCTATGGTTGGAGGTTACCTGCAGCTTTAAAAAAAGGGGTGAGTTTACAAAAACTCAGTGTGTAACTTCCCCAACTGATAACAGAATACAATCATGCAGAACAAACTGGGCCGAAACCCTGTACAAAAATAGATCAGTCCGGGCCTTAGCCCTATACAGAAACAGAGTGGCCCAACCCATTACAGAATCAGAACAGTGTATGCATGAAAGCCCAAACTAGTCTAGCCATCACACGACCCGTACCAACCATCACACCATGCGGGGAATAACTCGACCCACCGAGCCCATACACCAATACGTAGCCATGCTGCTAATAATAGATATTGTGGCAGTACCACCAAAGTCAGGATCAGAATACGTGGCAAAGCCACTATACAGAATTACGTGGTAGAGCCACTATTGTAGAGCTACCTCCAACATCATACCCAACCCCATGCAGATCATCACGTCATAAATAAATATATCATGCATGCAGATTAATAGACATGGTCTGCGTAACACCCCTAACCCGAAAACATCACCGGAATCGAATAAGAGGCATCACCAGACTGAGAATAATGTTTACAGAAATAACCCGATTGGTTGCAGAAATACATACAATCTATTGCATAATTACCCTTATGGAGGGTTCTCAGACACCTTACGAACATTGGAGATGGTTAGGACTCGAATCCTATTATAATGGACTCTCAGAAAATTTTTCATCTTACAAACACCGTCACACGCCCGTGTGACTATTGGCACGGCCGTGTTATTAGACCGTGTGGTCTTTACATGCCCATGCTCGGCAACCGTGGACAAAACTGTCCATCATGCCACGGCCGCTCCACATGACCATTTAGAGGCCGTGTACCCCACACGGTTGAGACACACGGCCATGTCTCTTGCCCGTGTGGTACATTAAAATTTAAATTAAGGTGCAGGGGAGGCACGGTCCAGAGGCACGCCCGTAGGGTCTGGTCGTGTATCGCCCATGGTCTAGGCACGCCCGTGCCATGTACCCGTGGAGCATTCTGTCAAATCCCACACGGTCATGGCATACGCTCATGTACCCTGCCGTGCAGGCCAGGTCAGGCTATATACCAAGCCTTGTCCTCCCTAAAACACATTCAAGCACATGCTAAATCAAAACCAACCAATTCAAAAGAAAATTTAGTCAAAGGACTTCATTTATAAAATTACTTACAAAATATCATATGAGTAATGTAACTTAGGCATACCAAAATAGCCATGCACTACCACAAGTTGTTCTATACATGCCATAAATTACACCTGAAAAAGTATAATATACCAAAAGAAACTTGATAGTATGTCGCGTGGCTCTAACTTTACGATCCCGATCTAACAAGCTCAATATTTACAGAGAATGGAAAGAGGGGGGTAAGCTACAATAGCTTAGTAAGTTATATGAAATTTATAGCAATTCAACAATTCAATACATCATTGTTTTAAAATTATAAATGCTGTCACATATCATTGTACAATTAGCTTACTCTTTGTACACATAAACCCACCGTGAACATGCTTAACAGTAACATTCTCAGTATTCCGTACCATTTTCAGTTCACCTGTGCAACCATTTCATCGCAGTGCAGTTAACCTAATCCCATTGAGCAAATTTCGGAATATGAATAGATAAACAGAGGTTAGCACATAAGTGCCACACAGACATGGCAAAGCCATGAAGTAGCCAAAGCTACCAACAATAGGGTAGCCGAAAGCTACAATCAGTGCGGTAGCCGAAGCTACAATCAGTAACAGTACAAAAGTTAACCATGGGCCTGCTCACACAAGCTAACAGGTGTCTGCAACACATGCAAGACTACCTAGCACCTGGGTAACTATAATAGTCGGAACAGTAGGCCTCAAGTGACATGTCACCTATATCTATGTCTATTCCTACTTGCTCAATCGAGATTTACAGATAATGCATAAATCAGTAGTTTCAGAAGCACATACAATGATCAATCGGAATTTGCAGTCAATATTATTTTCCATACATTCAGTCACCTCACAGAGCAATTATCCATGTATCATTATATAAGCAATTATTCTAACAGAACTAATCAAATTCGCTAGAATTACATATAACTTACCTAGATTGCCAAAAAGATTTACTTCTCGAATTTAATCGAGGACTTTCTCTTTTCCCACATCACGACCTCTTTCAGACCGTTCTTGATCTAAATTAACACATATAGCATAGATATCAATTATCTAATTCAATACAGTCACAGTTCACATTTGGGGCAAATTTTCAATTTTCCCCTCAACTTTGCAATAATTACTAATTAGTCCCTTAGACATCAAAATTTCATTTTCTTTATTCCATAGGCTTATAAAGCCCATTTTTACAAATATAACACTCAAATATTCATTATTCCACACATTTAGGAATAATTTGTAATCTCTACAAATTAGTCCCTCTTTATGAACTTTCATTCAATTTCATCCATTAAAACATGCATATAGCATTTAAATCTTCCATTATCTACCATTAGTGAGCCAAAGACACGCATTCCACAAATGGGTAAATTTTTATACCTCAATTTTTTTCTTCAAATAAATGGTAGAATAATGAAATACAAGCTTCAAGGAGTCCAAAAATGCAAAAATAATTGAACAAGGGACCAAATTGCACTTACATAGGAGCTTGAAAAATTTTGAAACCCTAGCTATGGTGTATGGAATTTTCGGCAGCACCATGGAGAGAACGAAGAAGATGATAGCTTTTGTTTTAATGAAATTTTTTCATATTCACTAATGACCATTTGCCCCTTCAAGCCATTACTTAGATATTTTCCCATGCATGCCCATAATTGTCCATAACACTCACTATTGGTCTTATTACTACATAAAAGCTTCCCATTTCATGTGGCAATTCAATCAAGTCCAATTATCAACAAATAGGCATATTTTTCACTTTTCTCAATTTAGTCCTTATGAAGCAATTATGCATCAATATAGTAAAATTCTCAATAAGTATTTTAACTCAAATTTTCAATCAAGCAGATATCATCTAAAATTCACATAATCAAAAATTTTTGCTTCAGATTTGTGGTTACGAAACCACTATTCCAACTAGCCCCTAATTCGAGTTGTCACAATTTTCAGTCATACATATACTAGACAACCTATATTTAGGGGTATAAAGGTCAGTTTAGTAGTCAGGGTTAAAATGGTAATTTTACTAAGTTTCAGAGTCTCGACACCTAATACGACCTCCTCATAGGTATAACATCGCAAAACGTGACTCAAATAGTCTATACGGCCAAAATAGTGTATACGGGCCCACAATCCCTATTGGGCCCAAGTGGGCCTACATACTTGTGTTGCCCATTCAGTTCCATTTTACGTACGGCATCACAAGCCTTATCACTCACATACCAACGATCACTTATAGAGTAATTTACCCATAGGGGCCTGTAGGCGCATTGGGCCCATTTCGACTCATCGTGGCCCAAAACGCCCAAGTGCACGAAATCATGCTTGATAGCCTCCACAGTCTATTGCCCATGATTCGTCGGTTCAATTCAGCCCACAAGCATTCGCACGCTCATAAGGCCTCGAATGCCGACATTTCAAAATTTCGACATTTCTACTTTTCGTCTTTTGTCGATATATACTATAGTAAGGTGTGGTTACACACCTGATTGCAATACGTGCCTTGTCTTACAAGCATTCCAACCCTTTACCACACGATCTATAATCTATTCTTGGTGGATCGCTAGTCCAAGATCAAATTCCAGCCCCTTGAGGAAAGACTGCACTAATGAAGATTCTTGTTAGGCAAATATACTAAAGATTAAGTCCATACCATCCTACAGGGCATAGGTATAATCGACCCACCCTCTGAAAAAGGAAGATGTTGTTCATACCTTACTCAAAAGTTCAGAGAGAACTTGGATAACTCTTGTCCCCTTACTCCTTGAAATGTAACCTAAATCCCACCGATCGGCACATCCAAAGAAAAAGATTAACAATCAACTTTAGAGAATAAACTAAGAGAGATTTCATTCGGCTATACCCCAAAAAGAATAGCTACCCAAATAGGGACACTTACTCAATTATCACACAACTTCTTCCGAAATCTGCAAAATTGAATCCCCAAATACCAAAAGATCACCAGTCTAGATTGGAAAGAAAAGAAAGTACAAATATCAATGAAGGAAAAAGAAAGAAGTTTCGGCAGAAAGAGAACTAGATGGAAGAGGAAGCAAAAAGGTTTGGCTATTGAAGAACTAAAAGAAACACAGAATCGGTCAAAGGAAAAGGAGAGTAAATTTGACCAACAATAGAATATGTGCTAAAGGTAAGAGAATAAAGTTGAAAAGGGAGAGAAAGGTGACTAAATCAACTAAGATTGTGAAAGATGAATGAGAAAAGAGGGTTATGAGTTTCGGCTAAAAGAGAAGAAGACAGAAGAATTAAGAAAAAGAAAGAAAGGAGATGAAGGCTCGCAATAGGCACCCTTTTTTGTTTCGGCAAAGAATAGAAGAAAAATAGAATAGAGTTTCGGCACCATGAGTTTACACTAATCAACTCCCAAAGGAGCACGAGTGGTCAATCTGCACTTGAGAGGAAACGAAATAAAAAGCACAAAAGAATAAGAAATTGTAACACCAAAGAGAATCGGCCTCTAATCCTCACAAAAGCCGAATATTCACACTCCAATCGAACACACTAGCCAGGTTTTGCCACTCAAATGCTCATTTGCCGAAATTCCCTACCCTAGCTTCCCTACTTCGGCACACACTCCTTAGTCCACAAGAATTCCATGATTTGCTCCTTAATTCACTCAACTTCTCATTTCAAATTTGAATAACAACCTTGACCAGTTCAAACCTTACCTCTTACCAAGTCCACAATAACCCTTTTAGAGTTTGAACTTTACTCCACCACTTGCCGCCCCTATGTAGCAAAATAAATTCATTTTGCTTACAAGAGGATTTGATCACACTCCCTCTTCCCATGCTTGAGCCGTCATTAGCCACTCCACTATAGACTCTCTTAGTCTGTGCTTATTGTATGTGAAATTTGTATGTGTGAATATTTTGTGCCTTGATTTTATCAATTGGATGTTAAATTATGAAAAAGGACTTAGGTGATAAAACTTTAAAATGTGATAGGTAAAAATTTAGTGGCCGAATAATGCATGGTATACTAACATGGAGTACTTGCATGTCAATTAACCACTTTTGGATTTAGTGGCCGACCAACCTACGTTAGAAATGACTTCACTCCATTAGTTAATTAAATTGTAAAATATTTGGTGAGAAATGATTATTATATGAATTTTATATCATTAAAACATATGCATAAAATAGTAAAACATGAAAATATACTTCATTTTACTCTTTGTTCTTGCCGAAACCATAAAAAGAAAAGAATAAGAAAAGCATAGGGACTTTCGGCCATTGAAGAAGCTTCAATAGGATCTGATTTTTACTTAGTTTTCTATGCATTTGGTGTTTTTGAGTTAGTAACTAAATCCTTTACTTAGCCCATGAAGAAATTTTAAATTTTGTTGTGATATGTTCTTTCGGCCATGGAAGGAGTGTTTTAAATTGTAGTAATTTGATGTCTTAATATGAAATATGATGGTAGATTGAGTTGAGTTTGTTAAAATGGGGAGAAAATATGAGCTTGATGCCTAGGTAGTATTCGGCCTTGGGGTAGTAGTTTAGGGAAAAATAGAATTTATTGATTTTTGATTAAAATAGCTTCAAATGTAGTGAATTGTGAGATAAATGAAAGAATTGAGTTGGCTTGTATAAATTGAACAAGTGAAAGGTTATTTTTAGCTAAACGGGAAATTTGACTTTAGCATGACATTAGAAAAGAATGTTTAAGTATTAACTTTTGTATATATATGTGTGTACCGAATGTGATAATGAATAATAATTTGGATATTTGATTGAATTTGAGATGGATTGAAAGTGAGTTTGCTGTAAGTGGTGTAATTTAGAAAATTTATCATTGTTATGTATATGGTTACCATTATTGAATATAGTTATTGAGTAGTCAAATTTGTTTAAATTAGCTCAAGAGCTTAAGGGGGCAAACTCGGATCGAGGAAAAACGAAAGTGGCTGAGTAGTCGATAATACCATACAATAACAATCGAGGTAAGTTCTTAAGTGTTTGAACTTTACTTTAGTATGCTTAAAGATTAAATAAACCTAGTAGCGAGAAGGATGAATTCATATAGTCTAAGTGAGTAATAAATTGTCCTCATAAGCCGAATGTGGCTAGTTTGATTAAATTAATGAATATGATAATGTGGAGAACTAAACAAGTATTGTGATGAATGAATTAGACCGTATGCATTAGTGAAAAAGGTATCTTGAAGTAGGGTTGTTGGAAATTTAAGAGTAAATTTGTAATAAATCTGCTTGGGGCAGTAGCAGTAACGTGATTTTAGAAAATCACCATAAATTGTTGGAGTTGAGTTAGAGGCTGAATAAATTATGTAATTAAAGCTTAATGAATCTAGTTTCTTATAAAAGAAACCATGTAAGGAAAGGAATTTCTGATAATGAGATATTTGAAGTGGCATGGGACAGAGTCAAAATGACTTCGAAGGCCCCTGTTTTGTTTTTAGAAAATCATTATAAATTGTAAAAAAATGGTTATAAAAATTTATATGCTTAGACTCCTTAATGAGTCTAGTTTCAAAAAAAAATGAGAATATATTTTGAATTCTGTACAATGAGAAATTTGATTCGTAGTGAAGAGTGGTCAGAATAGTCAAACAGTGAAATAGGGGAAACTTTAAGAAAAATCTGGTATTGATTGGCCAAACCAAAATTTTTTAAAATTTTATGGAAAGAAGATATATGAGTCTATTTTCAGGGAAAATTAATGGCACTTGATTTTGAGTTTTGTAGCTCCAGTTACAAATAATTTAATGACTGTTGCTCAGGAAGATAGCTTGTAGTGAATTTGTGATTATGTTGTAAACATTGATAAAACTTGTTTGAGTTGCTTATAAGCTATTGATTAAACCCATACGTGAATTTTGAATTTTTGATAAAACATACATTCGGTCATGGCCTCAAATGGTCAACTTTATTGTGTTTTTGATGTTCTTGAGCTTCTTGCTTATTTTATCTTAAATTCACAAATGCATTCTTTGAATTGGTGTTGGTTTCATGCTCGGTATTGGATAAGATGTCACAAATTTGGAAAATTTTGATAGAAAAACTATGAATTTTGAAATGTGACGTTAGGAAATGATATATGAGTGTTAGATGGATCTTTTATGTTAAAATTTGTGAAATTATAAGTTTATAAGTATTCGAATTGAGATAATTGGAACCTGGTGAATTAATAAAAGTATAATGCCATGAGGCTATGTGTTAATACGACATGTGGGTTCGTTCAATAAACTAATTTATTCAAGTATGTATAACCTATTTGTGTACATGGGAACTAAGTGAATTAGATGATTGATGTGAAGTGTATGTGAAGTGATTATATGCCTATGTTTATATATAAACCTATGGTTTTTGTGAAATCATTCATGGAAGCATATAACTTATTTATGTGATTGTGGACATGGAAATTTAAATGTGGATATGATCTATAATTTTATATTGATTGATTGAATTAAAGTGGCTTTAAAATGTTTAAGTGTTCATGGCTATACGAATTCAAAGTTAAATGAAATGATATGTTAAAAGTGTACATATGTGATGTTTTATAGACTTGGTTAAATCATTTTAATGTGTAATGACAAGTGAACATGGGCACTATGTGTGCGAATGAACATGGGCACTATGTGTGTGAATAAGTAGAGGCACTATGTGTGTGAGTTCTTTAACCGAGCACTGTGTGTGTGAGATCGGTTATTGGGGCACTAAGTGTGTGCAATGAGATCATGTAAGACCTCGTCCGGGACGAGGGCATTGATTTGAGATAGTGTATAAAACCGTGTCTAGGACACTGGCATCACTTATGATTCGTGTAAGACCCTGCCCAGGACAGTGGCATCGATATTGAATAACATAAGACCGCGTCCGAGACATTGGCATTGTATAAGGCATATTTGAAATCTATACATTTCTGAACGGCTCGAAGAGAAAGTCCGTTAAACGGGTAAATACTTACCTTATATGATGTGATTCAGGTTATAAACCTAGCAGGTGTAATGCTAGTGAAATGATATCAGGCTTCGAGCCTAGCAGGCTATAATATCGGTGAGATGATATCGAGCTTCAAGCCTAGCAGGCAAAATGTCGGTGAATGAGTTCAGACTTAAAGTCTAGCAGGCTTCATGCCGGTGATGAATTTGGGTTTAGAACCTAGTAGGCTAATTGCTGGTGATTTGATAAAAGTTTAAGATTTTGAGATCTCGTGTTAAAACGATAATTGAATACGTTCTATACGTTAAGTTAAACAGTTATGTATCATGAACTTACATGTAAGCTTGATTTGGATTAAATTATAGTGTATAATGTGATGCATATGTGAGTAAGTAATAAGACCATATATATGATTATGGTACATTCGGCTAATATGTGGAGTTAAGTGAAGGTATTTGATTTACCTATGTTTATATGAGTTCAGATTCAAGTCCAATTAATCTGCTATATGTGCATTATGAGGATGCGTATATTTGGCCAAAAGGCAATATGCCTAGAAAGAGGTTATATGAGAATTCATTTTGTTTAGTAAAGCCTTATAATTGAGCTAATGTAGTGAAATGTTTTGGTTATAACTTGTTAGTAGTTAGTTTTGTTACTAATATATTTGGTTATGCTTTGATAATGAGTCACTTTGAAAATTTATAAGAGCTCTTGTGGTAAATCAATGAGACATGTTTGCATTGAATGATTTATAATAGTAAGTTGATATATTCGGCTGTGAATAAATTCAAGTAGAATACTAATTAATTTTAATGCATAAATGAATTTATGTCTTGTAAGTATCTTTGACCTTTTAGAAGTTTTGTTCAGTCAAGTAATACCTCATAACCCTATTCCGGCGACGGATACAGGTTAGGGGTGTTACATCATGAAACCACAAGCACACCTAAATCATCAATCCAACAGACCTAAACATGGAATTTCCAATTTATGAATTAAATCAAAGACCCTGTAATTTGGGGCATTACAAGGCCTCAGCAATTGTTGAGTGGAAACTGCCAGGGAATGTATCCGAGGTTAGAAGCTTCTTGGGTTTGGCCGGTTATTACCAGAGATTTGTTAAGGGATTTTCCATGATCGCGACTCCTATGACAAGATTGCTACAAAAAGGTGTTAAGTTCGAATGGAACGAATAGTGCCAACAAAGTTTCAAGAGGTTAAAGACGTTGTTGACTGAAGCACCTATTTTAGTGCAGCTTGAACCGGGAAAAGATTTTGTGGTCTACAGCGTTGCTTCACTAAATGGATTGGGCTGTGTACTTATGCAAGAAGGCAAAGTAATTGAGACAATTGAAGCCCCACGAAGGGAATTATCCTACCCATGACTTAGAATTGGCTGCAATAGTATTTGCACTAAAGATTAGGTGACATCATTTATACGGTGAGCAATGCCAAGTGTTCACTGATCACAAGACTCTTAAGTACTTGATGACACAAAAAGGCTTGAATTTATGACAACGACAATGACTTGAGTTACTAAAGGATTATGAGTTGATTATTGACTGTCATCCAGCGAAGGCAAATGTTGTGGCCGATGCTTTAAGCCAAATTGCTATTTGCTTTGAGAGCCATGAACACACGATTGTCTCTAATCCATGATGGTTCAATTTTAGTAGAAATGATAGCTCGACCAATGTTCATTCAAGAGATTTGTGAAGCACAATTAAAAGACAGAGAATTGCAAGCTAAGAAAGCTCAGTGCGAGTTAAAAACTAACTCAGACTTCCGGATTAATTCAAATGATTGTATAAGGTTCCTAGATTGGCTTAAAGAAAAGGTATTGGTGGCCGAATATGAAAAGAGAAATCTTCGAGTATGTTTCAAAATGCTTGATCTGTCAGTAAGTGAAGGTAGAACACCAAGTACCCTCTGGATTATTACAGCCTATTATGGTCCACGAGTGGAAATGGGACCGTATTACCATGGATTTCATAACAGGTTTGGTGACAACACCGAAAAAGAAAGATACCATTTGGGTTGTGATTGATAAGCTTACAAAGTCAGTCCATTTTATACTTGTGCGTATGGATTATTCGCTAAGTTTGCTGACTTGTATATTTTAGAGATTGTGAGCTTACACGGAGTACCATTGTCGATCATTTCGGATAGAGATTTGAGATTCACATCACGATTTTGGAGGAAGTTACAAAAAGATTTAGGAACAAAGCTAAATTTTAGTACCGCTTTTCATCCACAGACCGACAGACAGTCGGAAAGAGTAATACAAGTGCTTGAAGACATGCTCAGATGTTGCGTACTAGAATTCCAAGGTAGTTAGGAAAAGTATCTACCTTTCGTTGAATTTGCATACAACAACAATTTCTTGTCAAGTTTGAAAATGGTGTGTAACTTCCCAAACCTGGCCCAGACGTTACGGCCAAGCCTGGTGTGTCACATCAATGACGGATAAGCCATGTTTCCTAGATATTATGATTAGGGTGAGTTTTGCAAAATTGTTAATAAAGTTTAAAGAGAAAATCCAGGTTTAATTATGAACGTCCTCTCTACTACCATATTCTTATTATAAGATCTCGATTTAACTTTTGTTACTTGTTTAATATGTGTGATTGATTTTGAAAACATTTCATTAATTTTAAGAAAACTTGCGCAGCCTTATTCAAATCATTAAAAATAAATTATAATTAAAGAATTGAAAACCCAAAATAAAACAATTAAAGCGACCTTATTACAACCCAAAACCAAAATGAAAATAATAAAAAAAATAAGAAAGTAAATAACTTAATAAAAAACCTACAATGCAGTCTACGTGGCCACTCTGAATCCCTTCAGCTCAAGTCCACCAGTCTAGGGCTCACCTGCATGGATGAAAGGGAAGGGGTGAGTTTGGAAACTCAGTGTGTAAGGAAGCCCATCTAGAGCCCAAATCAGCTCAAGCTCATTGGCCTAAGCCCTATCCAGTCTAAGTAGTAACTAGGCCGAAGCCCTATTCAGTCTCAATAGTAGCTGGGCCGAAGCCCTATTCAGATATCAGTGTGGCCCATAGGCCCATAACAGTAACAGAACAGAATAATGCATGTATACAAAGCCCATCCTATGTCCATCCGCTACGCTCCACCCGTACCAGCCCTACACACCATGTGGGGAATAACTCAACCCACCTAGCCCTACACTCCACAGTTGCAGCATAGCTGCTCAGATAACGTGGCCAAGCCACTAACAGTATAACGAGGCAAAGCCCCTTTCAGTAAAACGAGGCAAAGCCCCTTTTCAGTAAACGCAACAATACCACTTAGCACTTCCTCCATCAATAAACCCAGTCCCATGCAACAGATAATCATGTTATGGCATACAGTGAACAGAAACAGTAAAGTATGCATTTCAATCAAATTTAGCCCTAGGGGTATAACGGTCATTTTGCACCTAGGGGTAAAACTGTAATTTTCACCCATAAGGGGTATTTTAGCAATTATACCAGTTTTTAGGGTTTTAAGCATATTTCAGTTATTAACAATCTCATTTTCATCTCAGTAACTTATCTAACCCATTTTAGCAGTTTAAAGTTATTGGGCCCTAAAACCCCTAATGGGCCTTATAGTGTCATTTAGCTACTTTAGCCCATTTAGCCCAATTTTTATGAATGTCTTAATCGTTTTAACTTATAGTATACTCGAATAAACTTACCATGCATTTTCACCCCTATGGGCCCATAAGCCCATTGGGCCCAAATTCAGCCCATCAAGCCCAAATTTACCGAGGTACACGAAATCGTGCACTCACCAACTTTACTGATTTCGATTACAGATCTTACCACTTCTATTCGATCCACAAGCACTCGCACGCTCGCAAGCCCATGAAATGCCAGAATTTCAGCATTTCAGCTTTTTGACTTTTGCCGATTTAGTCTACTAGAGGGTGTTCGATTACACACCTGATTTGCGACGAATGCTAACGAGATCTCCCACGGGTATCCTACAATCGGTCACTAAAAAATTAGACTTATGAATTAACAATAACTAATGTAGTCTTGCTTACCATATTCGGCCAACCTCCCTTAAGGCCTTAGAACATTTACCTCTGTCGGAAATAGGGACTAGCTCTAGATCTAGTCGTTCCAATGATCTTAGCCTCCAACACTCCTCAATCGGCAGCCTTTAGATCACACTAGCACAAAATAAACCAATTGGTAAGACCTATAGAGCCTTAAGCCCCATTCGACAGCCACCCTACATAGGGGTTTTCGGCTTTTCCTCATATCACTACTTAACAAAAGATGAGATCTAAGTACTTACCACCCAAATTGCTTAGAGATTACTTCCACCACCCTACGACCAGATCCAAACTTGATCTAATCAGTTCGCAAAGAAATAGATCTAAAAAGTTAAACAACACCTAGAAGAGGAGGGGTTACGATTTTAGAGAAGAGAGTAGTTGAACAACACCTAGAAGATGAGGGGTTACGATTTTAAAGAAGAGAGTTTCGATTTTAGAATGAGAAATAGATGGATGAAGAAGAGAAAAGATCATACCTTGATTTTGGTTTTCAAGATAACAAATAAGTAGGGCTTGGTTCAATGTCGAATCGACAAGAGGTGGTTTGGAGTTTCGGGATTTGATTTAAGAGTAATTAGCTAAGGTAGAATTCGACAAGTGACTTGTTGATTTGGGTTTAGTAATATTCGGCCAAAGTGAAACTGAGCAATGGAGATTTTAGAAAAATAAGTTCTAATCGATCAAGAAGAGAAGAGAGGAACAAGAAGATGAAAAGAGTGAGAAAAGAGATGATTGCTTTAGTTTTGGGATGAGAAATGATGGAGGGTTCGGCTCTTTGGGTAAAACGGCACGAAAGGAGGTTTGTAGGTTTTATCTTCGGCTTTTAGAACATGTTGAAGGAAAGAAAAAAGAGGTAGGGCACTATACCTAAATGGAAAAAAGAAGAAGGCCTCCCTAAACACAATCCTGAAGGCTAGCTACCTAATGGAAATCGGCACTTAACACCTCCAATTGCTGAAATCAAAGTCTCCTAAAAGTCCTAGTCGACTATGCACTCCAAGCTTCCCAATCAGCCTCACACTCTTATTTTTCAAATTTCCTAAAATCTCTCCCCTTATCCCTCATTGATCTAATCTTATGAACAACTCAAACGCTCTTCAGCAGAGTTCCACTTGAGTTCCACTTGAGTTCCATCACGTGACTGACCCATGCACAAAAATTAAAACACAAACAATGCTTACCTTGTGACTTAAACTCTGGCCCTTGCACACACATCCACACACCACTTTTTTAGGAATTAAGTGGCACCACATTGCCACTTTACTAAAGGCTTACTTGTGTCTTAATTCACCCACTTTTTCTTAATAGCCCACATAACCAGGACCCCTTCTCTTTAAATTCAAAATTCTAAAATTCTACCGGGTTTTAACTTAGGCTTGGGCCTTCTAAAGGCCTACTAACATACTTAAAACACAGATTTAATAGCCAAACCATAAAATTTCATGATTACACCAAAATTGCAAAAATCCCAAAAAACCCAAAAATCAGGGCGTTACAACTCTACCCCCTTAAAGAAATTTCAGCCTCGAAATTTACCTGATCCAAACAAGTGAGGGTATTGATGACGCATTTCCTCTTCTGGGTCCCAATTAGCCTCTTCCCTGCCATGATTGCATCAAAGCACTTTAACCAACGGAACTGACTTCCTCCTCAACACTTTGACCTCTCGATCCAGTATTTGCACGGGCTCTTCTTCAAAAGTCAAATCAGTATTTACCTCAATCTCTTCCACCGGTATAACATGCGAAGGATCCGATTGATACCGTTTTAACATGGACACATGAAAGACGTCATGAATACGGTCTAGCTCTGGTGGTAACTCCAGTTGATAAGCTACCGGCCCTACTCGTTTAAGAACCCGATAGGGCCCAATAAATCGCAGACTCAACTTGCCCTTCTTGCCAAACCTCAAGATCTCCTTCCAAGGCGAGATCTTCAAAAATACCATATCCCCTATAGAGAACTCAATTTCCTTACGCTTTAGGTCAGCATATGACTTTTGCCTATCAGATGCCTGCTTTAACTGATCTCTGATCAACTTAACTTTATTCTCAGTATCTGCCACTAACTCTAGTCCAAGAACTTGTCGTTCTCCCAACTCTGTCCAACACGTCGGCATACGGTACCTTCGTCCATAAAGTGCCTCATATGGGGCCATTTGGATACTTGCCTGATAACTATTTTTATAAGCAAATCCCGCCAATGGCAAGTACTCCTCCCAACTTCCTTGGACGTCGATAACACAACCCCTTAACATGTCTTCTAGAACCTGAATAACCCTTTCCGACTATCTATCTATCTGAGGGTGAAAAGCAGTACTGAAATCCAATCGTGTACCCAATGCCTCATGCAACTTTTACCAGAATTGAGATGTAAACCTAGTATCCTGATCAGAAATTATCGAAACTGGCACCCCATGCAGTCGCACTATCTCTGCCACATACAACTTGGCCAACTTTTGAAGTGAATAGTCAGTTCAGACAGGTATGAAATGAGCTTATTTCGTTAACCTATCCACAATTACCCATACAGAGTCCTTCTTGGAAGGTGTCAACGGTAGCCCACTCACAAAATAAATGGTTACCCTCTCCCACTTCCAAAGTGGAATCTTCATTGGCTGCAACAGTCTAGAAGGCAGCTGATGCTCAGCCTTTACCTACTGGCATGTCAGACATTTTCCCACAAATTCGGTCACCTCTCGTTTAAGTCCAGGCCACCAGTACAACTCTCTCAAGTCTCGATACAGCTTATTCCCTCCAGGATGCATGGCACAAGGTCCACCATGAGCTTTTTTCAGAATTGACTGCCTCAAGTCAAAGTCCTTCGGAATACAAACTCTTCCACGAAAACACAAAACTCCATCAGTATTCAATCCAAAATTTGAATTCTCCTCATTCTCAGCTTGCTGAAACCAAGGTACTAACGTCTCGTCCTCTAGTTGTTTCTCTTTAATCTACTCAATTCAAGTTGGTCTCACTTCCAACTCCACTAATAAGCTTCCATCGTCATACAGACTCAAATGAGCAAACATCGTTCTCAACTCAGCTACAGCCCTTCGGCTTAGTGCATCAACCACCACAATAGCCTTGCCTGGGTGATACTTAATCGAACAGTCGTAATCCTTAAGCAACTCTACCCATCTTCACTGCCTAAGATTCAACTCCTTCTGAGTCAACAAATACTTGAGACTCTTATGATCCGTGTATATAATACACTTTTCTCCATACAGATAATGTCCCTAGATTTTTAACGCGAAGATCACCGCTGCCAACTCTACATCATGCGTAGGGTAATTCGCTTCGTGAGGCTTAAGCTGTCGCGAAGCATAAGCGACCACCTTACCCTCTTGCATCAGTACACAGCCTAGTCCCACATACGACACATCACTGTGCACAGTGAAATCCTTCCTAGACTCTGACTGAATCAACACTGGCGCCTCAGTCAATACCTTCTTCAACTTATCAAAAAATTCTTACTGTTTCTCAGTCTATACAAACGCTACTCCTTTCATCAGCAGTTTCATCAACGGTGCAACAATCAGAGAAAATCCTTCTACAAATCTTCTGTAGTACCCTGCCAGACCCAAAAAACTTCAAATTTTCGATACTGACCTCGGTGGCTTCCATTCCAGAACCGCCTTAATTTTCCGAGGATCCACCCTAATCCCCTCAGCAGAGATAACATGACCCAGAAATGTCACTTTTCGCAACCAAAATCCACACTTACTGAATTTTGCATAGAGTTACTTCTCTCTTAATACTTGCAGAATAGTACGGAGATGCTCATCATGCTTTTCCTCAGTTTCCAAATACACCAAAATATCGTCGATAAAGACAACTACGAATCGATCCAAGTAAGGTTGGAATACTCAATTCATCAAATCCATGAATGATGCAGGTGCATTCGTCAATCCAAATGGCATAACCAGAAACTTGTAATGACCATACCGAGTTTTGAATGTTGTCTTATGAATATCCACCTCCTTTACCCTTAACTGGTGGTATCCAGATTGAAGATCGATCTTGGAAAATACCGAAGCTTCTCTAAGCTAGTCAAACATATTTTCGATTCTTGGCTGAGGATACTTGTTCTTTATCATCAGTTTGTTCAACTGGCGATAATTGATGCACATACGCATCGACCAATCCTTCTTCTTCACGAACAGTACTGATGCTCCCCATGGAGACAAACTCGGTCTAACGAAACCTTTATCCAACAACCCTTGGATTTGTGCTTTCAGTTCCACCAACTCTTTCAGTGCCATCCTATAGGGCGCGATGGACATTGGAGCCATTCTAGGTAATAAGTCAATTCCAAACTCGACTTCTCGATTCGGAGGTAATCCAGGAAGCTCCTCAGGAAAAACATCTTGAAACTCCTTAACAGTTCTAACCGTCTCCACAGTCACACCCTCAGTCTCCGTCTGAATTACAAAGGCCAAGTACGCCTTGCAACCCTTGTGAATCAGCTTTTCAGCCCTTAAGGCCGAAACAACATTGGACAAGTAGTCCCTTCGCTCCCCAATAACCATTACTTCCTCATCCTCGGTAGTCCTTAACAGCATCCTCTTGGCCGCACAATCCAGAGTCACCTTATGCTTAGTAAGCCAGTCTATCCCCAAAATAAGATCGAACTCTCCGAATGGTAGCTCCATTAAGTCTCCAGCAAAAATACTACCTTGAGTCTCTAAAGGCACCTCCCTAAAGAGTTTGTCTATCCTAACTGAGTAACCCAGTGGACTTATCACAGTTACCCCACTCACAGTTTCCTCAGAGTGCACACCCAACAACCCAGATATATCGCATGCAACATACGAATGAGTAGAATCCACATCTATCAAAGCAGTGTATAGCATGCTAGAGATAAAAAAAATACCAGTTATGACGTCAAATGCATCACCCTCCTCTCAGCGTCGAGCAGCATAAACCAATACTGGCTGGCGAGCCTCAGCATTTCCAACACCCCTGCCAGGTGCTCCACGTCTACGACCATTTCTATTACCGCCTCTACCTTGACCACGGCCTCTCGGCGGTTGTAGTCCACCTCGCACTAGTTGAGCAACCCTCTATTCAGCAACTTGAGTCTGAGCTGGACTTCGAGGATAGTCCCTAATCCTATGTTCTTTGGACCCACATTGGAGACATGTCCCAGTATGCTTCCAGCATTCTCCTAGATGAACTCTACCACAGTCCCCACAAGCCCGTGGTCTAACTGTATTCACCGAAACTGCTCGGACCGGTTCCTCGACTCTAGCTCTCTTGGCATTTCGATTTGCAGCACTAGAGGGTCCAAAATCCCTCCTAAATCAGTTTTGATCCTTCTCACGGTTTTGCCGTTCAATTCATTTCACTTCTTCGGTTATCTTAGCCTTTTCCACCAACGCAGCAAAGTCACGCTCCCTCTACGGAGCTATCAGCACCCTAAGCTCATCCCTGAGGCCATCCTCAAAATGAACGCTACGCTCGTACTCAGTAGCAACTATATCACTGGCATACCGGCTCAACCTCAGAAATTCTGCCTCATATTAAGCAATAGACTTATTACCTTGGGTCAGGTTCAAAAATTCTTTCCTACGAGCATCTACATAACTTGCTCTGATGTACTTTCCCTTAAAAGTCGCCTTAAGTAGTTCCCAAGTTACCCGCTCAGCTGGGGTACTCTCCTTCACAGTGATCCACCACTGATACGCCTCGTCTCGCAGCAGAGACATGGCTCCTTTCAGCTTTTGCTCCACCGAGCAATCCAGGTCGTCTATGATCCGTTCCGTAGCTTTCAGCCAATACTCAGCCACATTTGGGGCGACTCCAGATATGCCCCTGAAGACCTCCGCTCCATTAGCCTGGAGTTGCTCAGAAATGGCCCTTATTCACAGTTCTAGTGCTCGCCCTAGCGGCCCTCTCTAAAGCCCTTAACATGGACTGGGACAAAGCGTCGTCCCCTGTAACCCAACATACGATCCAGTCTCAGTCGCTGGCGAAGCTCGCAGCTCCTCAGCTGGCATATGTCCGGAAGACGAAGACTCAGCTTACACACTACCTCGGCCACATCCACGGCCTCGTCCATGAGCAGCCCTCGTACTTATATTGTCTTATCTGATTACGAATTTTATGACATTAGTTTAATATTTCAATTGTTTATTACAAAATTTCTTATGTACAGATAGAGTTTCAGAGTTTGTTTTCGCAAAATTGTAGCCTAGCTATAGTCTCAGTCTTCTAGGGTTTAGTTTCCCTACAGTCTCAGTCTTATAGTTTTTAGTACTACGCTATCTACAGTATCATAATAGGGTCTTAGTTCTATCTACAGTATAGTATTAGAGAAGAATACTTACATACTTGGTGCTGGGGATTCAGTGTGCCGTTCCCCAAAAACTAGATTTCAGAAAGCCTAGAAAGCTTTAACTTTTAAGAATAAACCTTAAAACATGTACTCCTTGAAGAAAACGAGTTTAAAAAGGGTTTTTCCTTAAGAATTTTCCAAAACCGTTTTCAAAATACCCTTCTTGGGCCTTGATTTAAAACTTTTTGAAAACTTTTTAGACCCGATTCACAGTCGAATTGTTGCAACCAGGCACTGATACCACTAAATGTAACACTCCAAACCCAGCCCTGACGTTACGGCTAAGCCTAGTGTGTCACATCAACGACAGATAAGCCATGTTTCCTAGATATTATGATTAGGGTGAGTTTTGCAAAACCGTTATTAAAGTTTAAAGAGAAAATCTAGGTTTAATTGTGAACGTCCTCTCTACTACCAAATTTTAGGGGTATTCTTATTATAAGATCTCGATTTAACTTTTGTTACTTGTTTGATATGTGTGATTGATTTTGAAAACGTTTGATTAATTTGAAGAAAACTTGCACAGCCTTATTCAAATCATTGAAAATAAATTATAATTAAAGAATTGAAAACCCAAAATAAAACAATTAAAGTAACCATGTCTGGCACATGGCATTGACATCAGAGTATGATCTCGTGTAAGACCATGTCTGGGACATGGCATCGACATCGACGTGTGATCCCATGTAAGACCAAGTCTAGGACATGGCATTGGCATCATTTCATAAGATTAACTTATGGGTATCCTTCGATATTCTAAAAGGATTTTAAAGGAGAAAGTATCTAAGTTGATAAATTCCAAGAGAAAGACTAAAGTTTCATGTTGAGTGTTGCAGGTATATACGAGTAAGATATGAGAACTTTAAAGTACATTGTTATGAGAAATACAACATGAAAAGCATGAGTAAGTTATATGATTAAGTCGGGGATCGTTAAAGTCAGAGCTCGAAGTCACACTATCAAGCCATCCAATTTGGTATAGTAAAGTTGGTTATTTTGTTGTATGGCATGTATAGGAAGTTTGATTACTTTTGATAAGTGTCCTTTTGGTGTAGTCAAAGTCATTGGCTAGTAACATTACTCATGTGATATTGTAATAGCCTTTTAATTGGGCTAATGTTGATTATGTTATACCTTATTCAATGTGGATGGAATTCCTGAGTATGCAAATTGCAAGTTCAAGTGGAGTCTTGATAGATGAGAATGATGTGCATAATGGCATGTGGATGCCTTAATTTTGAGTATTTTGAAAGTATATTATGCCTTGATGTATGTTATGGAATTGACATTGTGTTTGGTTATGTTTCAGGGTGGCAGAAAGGCTTGGAAAATAGCCTATTATTGTCCACACGGTTGGGCACACGGGCGTGTGCCTAGGCCGTGTGTGATACACGGTCAGCCTCAAATGCGTGTTAATAGGCCGTATGTCCCCTGAATCCAATTTAATTAAGTCAGTATAGAACACGGGCTGAGCACACGGGTGCGTGCCTTGGCCGTATGCACCCCTGATAGTTATAGTGTTTAAGGTCAAGAAACTCTACGGGATATTGGCACGGGCATGTCTAGGCCGTGTGAGGGACATGGGTCATAGTCACGGGCGTGTGCCAAAGCCATGCCAAAACCCCTGTAGGTTGAAATTAAAAATAAATTTGACACGGGATAGGGATATGGGCATGTGAGACCACATGGTTTGTCCACATGGGCGTGTCCCACCCCACACGGGCATGTGGCCCTATTTTAGGCAAAAAAAATTTCTAGGTGCCCGGAAGTTCCCGGATCAGTTTTGGAACATACCTGATATATGTTCTGGGCCTCGTATGCCCTTAATAAGGATAGTAAGAGAATGCATGAAGGGCTTTAACATGGAATGATTTTTTATAGCCCAAGTTTACGTATTCAAGTATGTTTATGTTCGGTAATACCTCGTACCCCGTCCCGGCATCAGACTCGGGTAAGGGGTGTTACAATCAAACATTCATAATCTATCATTAATCATCAAAGAACAAATATATTCATCAGTGGCAACATTCACATGCTTTAACAATTTTGAAATGGAAGATACGAGCTAGTTAGATTGAGCTGCAACAAACTCAAAAATAGAGAAATCATTAAAAACCGAGCAAAAATCACTCACCAATTGAGCTAGGAAGTGTAGTCGAATATCAAGCTCTTTCCATGGAGTTTTCAAGCAAAATTTTCGATGGTTGCATGATAGTAAAGATGATAACTTTGTCTTTTCTTATTATTATTTTATTTATTTGACAAATTACTTAATTAACCTTTAATAAAAAAACATTAAAATTCACTTATTCATGAACATAATTGTCCACTCATAATTCAAATGGTCTAATTACTATTTAAGGACTTTCACTTTTCAATTTTATAACCATTTAGTGCGTTAAACTAATAGAACATTACTTTTGCACTTTACGCGATTTGGTCCTTTTTATCGAATTAAGCATTTAAACGATAAAATTTCTTCACGAAAATTTCACACAATCATGCTATCATTCTGTAAATATTAAAATAATAATAAAATAAATTTTTCAACTTTGAAATTTTTGGTCCCAAAACCACTATTCTAATTTGATAAAAAAACTAGTTGTTACAACTCTCCCCTTTTAGGGGTTTTCGTCCCCGAAAATCTTACCAGTGAATAGGTTGGGGTACTATTTTCTCATAGTATCCTCGGGTTCCCATGTGGCTTCTTCAATACCATGCCATTGCCACAGAACTTTCACTAAAGCTATTCTTTTCTTTCTCAACTCTTTAATCTCACAAGCCAAAATTCTGATCGATTCTTTATTATATGTCATATCAGGCTGAATTTCAATATCTGTAGGAGAAATCACATGTGATAGATTAGTTCGATCTTGGCATAACATAGACACATGAAATACAAAGTGAATCTTTTCTAACTCCAACGATAAGGCTAGTCGATATGTCACTGGCCCAATTCTCTTAATAATCTCATACGGCCCGATAAATCACGGACTCAATTTCCCTTTGCAGCCAAATCGAAGTATCTTTTTCCAAGGTGGAACTTTCAAAAATACTCTTTCTCTAATCTGAAACTCAATATCTTTATGTTTCAATTCTGCGTAACATTTCTGTCGATCTGAAGCTTCTTTGAAATTGTCACTAATTACTTTCACTATTTCTTCAGTTTCTTTGATCAAATGAACCCCGTAAATCTTTTTCTCACTAAGCTCGGTCCAGTATAATGGAGTTCGGCATTTACGATCGTATAGACCTTCGTACAATGCCATCTTTATACTCGATTAAAAGCTGTTGTTATAGGCGAACTCAATCAATGGTAAGTATTTCTCTTCACTGGCCCAATTCTCTCAATAATCTCATACGGCCCGATAAATCGCGGACTCAATTTCCCTTTACGGCCAAATCGAAGTATCTTTTTCCAAGGTAACACTTTCAAAAATACTCTTCTCCACTCTAAAACTCAATATCTTTATGTTTCAAATCCGCGTAACATTTCTATCGATCTGAAGCTTCTTTGATACTGTCACTAATTACTTTCACTTTTTCTTCAGTTTCTTTGATCAAATGAACCCCTTAAATCTTTTTGTCACTAAGCTCGATCCAGTACAATAAAGTTTAGCATTTATGATCGTATAGACCTTCGTACAATGCCATCTTTATACTCGATTAAAATCTATTGTTATACACGAACTCAATCAACGGTAAGTATTTCTCCTCACTGGCCCAATTCTCTCATTAATCTCATACGGCCCGATAAATTGCGGACTCAATTTCCCTTTACGGCCAAATCGAAGTATCTTTTTCCAAGGTGACACTTTCAAAAATACTCTATCTCCAATCTGAAACTCAATATCTTTAAGTTTCAAATCCGCGTAAGATTTCTGTCGATCTGAAGCTTCTTTGAAACTGTCACTAATTACTTTCACTATTTCTTCAGTTTCTTTGATCAAATGAACCCCGTAAATCTTTTTTCACTAAGCTCGATCCAGTATAATAGAGTTTGGCTTTTACAACTGTATAGACCTTCGTACGATGCCATCTTTATACTCGATTAAAAGCTGTTGTTATATGCGAACTCAATTAACGGTAAGTATTTCTCCCAGTTGCCTTCAAACTCTAAAACACAGCAACATAACATATACTTGAGAATCTAAATAACTCTCTCGGATTGACCGTCAATTTAAGGATGGAACACAGAACTAAAATGCAACTTTGTACCCAAAGCTTCTTGTAATTTCTTCCAAAATCGTGACGTAAACCTCAAATCTCTGTCGAAAATAATAGACATTAGTACTCCGTGTAATCTAACAATCTTGGAGATATACAACTCAGCTAATCTATCAAGCGATAGTCTGTACGTACTGGTATGAAAAGCTCAGATTTCGTCAATCTATCAACAACAACCCAAATAACATCTTTCTTTTTCAGAGACAGGGGCAAACCCGATGCAAAATACATAATAGTCACTCTATACCATTTCCACTCAGGTATCATCATAGGCTGCAACAATCCCAAAGGCACTTGATGTTCAGCTTTGACTTACTGACAGATCAAACATTTCAATATAAACTCTAAGATATCCCGTTTCATGCTAGGCCACTAATATAGATGTTTCAAATCGTTGTACATTTTAGTACTTTCCGAATGAATAGACAAACAGCCATTGTGTGCTTAGTCTAGAATCTTCTAAATAAGCTCAAAATTTCTCAGTACACAAATTTTATCTTGGAACTTTAAATAGTCATCAGATCCAGTCTGAAACTCTGAATCAAAAGTTGACTCACATTAAACACTTTTAACTTGTAATTCACTGTCATATTTCTGAGCTTCACAGATTTGCTAAAGAAATAACAATTTAGCTTTCAACTCAGCTACAATCGAACAATCATCAAACAAAGTTATATGTGTGTTCAATTCTCACAAAGAAAATAAAGACTTTCAGCTCAAAGCATCTGCGACTACATTCGCTTTTCCTGGATGATAATCTATCCCTAACTCATAGTCTTTCAGTAAGTCGAGAAATCTTCGTTGCTGCAAGTTCAAATCTTTTTGAGTCATTATATACTTCAAGCTCTTGTGATCGGTAAAGATATGGCACTTCTCACCAAACAAGTGATGTCACGAAATTTTTAATGCTAACACATTCGCAACCAACTCTAAATCATGCACCGGATAATTCTTTTCATGCAGCTTCAACTGTCTAAAGGCATAAGCTATTACTTTACCTTTTTGCATTAAAACACATCCCAAACCGTTCAATGACGCATCACTGAAAATCACGAACTCTTTACCCGATCCAGGCTGCACTAAGACCGGTGCCTCGATTAACAGTGCTTTCAACTGGTTAAAACTCTATGGACGTTTCTCTGTCCACTCAAATTTCACATCTTTCTGTGGCAACCTAGTCATCGGCATTGCAATCATTGAGAATCCTTTTACAAAATGTCGATAATAGCCCACTAGTCCTAGAAAACTTCTAACTTCAGATACATTTCTCGTTGGTTTCCAATCAATAATTGCAGAAATCTTGCTCAGGTCAACTCTAATGCCTTCAGTTGAAACAATGTGCCTCTCGTAGCCAAAACTCGCATTTACTTAATTTAGCATACAATTGCTTATCTCTCAAAGTTTGTAGCACAACTCGCAAATGTTTTGCATGCTCAAACTCATCCCATGAATAGATTAGAATGTCGTCAATAAATACAACAACAAATCTGTCTAAATACGGTCTGAATATTCGATTCATCAAATCCATAAAAACTGTAGGAGCATTAGTTAATCCAAATGGCATAATAAGAAATTCATAGTGTCCGTACCTAGTTCTGAACGTAGTCTTCGATACATTAGAATCTTTAACTTGTAACTAATAATAACCAGACCGCAGATCAATCTTTGAAAATACCGTTGCACCTTTCAGCTGATCAAACAAATCATCTATTCATGGCAAAGGATACTTGATCTTTATCATAAATTTGTTGAGTTATCGGTAATCAATACACATTTTCATCGTGCCATCTTTCTTCTTTACAAGCAACACTGGTGCACTCCAAGGCGAGAAACTAGGTCGTGCAAAACCTCTATCTGTTAACTCTTGCAACTGAGCTTTCAACTCTTTTAAATTTTTTGTTGCCATTTTGTGTAGAGCTATCGATATCGGTGAAATTCCCTGTACCAAGTCAATAGAAAACTCAACCTCTCTAACCGGTGGCAAACCCGGCAACTCTTCTGGAAACACGTCTAGATACTTGCAAACAATTGGTACTGATGTAATCTCTAATCTTTATTGGGTAGTCCTCCGAACTATTCTACTATTTGTAACATTTGGAACATTACTGGTTTCAACTCGAATTAATGAGCTTGTATGGTTGGTCTGACTATCCTTGGATTCAAATCATCAAGCATTGGGATGACATGCTCTTTAATTGACCTATCTCGTTCATCCACCACACGCCCAAGGGAAGGATTTTCGTTACGATCATTTGGATTACATTAAGATCATTCCTGTTTCCAATCATTTTTCTCAATTCTTTTCTCTTTCTTCACAAGATTCTGTCAATCTTTGATCAAAAAGGTATTTTGTGTTAGCAAGAATGCCTTTTGTCATGCAGTGATGGCAAACCTGTAAAAATTAAATACACTAGATTAAATAAAACTACTAAGTAAAATAACCAAACCAAATTTCACCAAATTGCCAATCCTTGGGAACGGTGCAAAAAAACTTGTCACGTGGGAAATTATATGCAATTTCTACAAGTATACTCGTCGAATCAAGTAATAAAGTGATGAGTGAGTATCATTTCCATGAGGATCGAATTGAGGAAAAAAAGTGATCTAGTTATTATAATCTGGTTAATGCTATGGTAAAAATGATGAATAAGATGCTATGGTAAACTAAGGTAAGTATGCATTGATAATTCAAAGGAATGATGACGTATGCGATAGATGGAATTGATGAGCAACTGGAAATTCTATGGTAAAAGTGAAAGTAGAAATGTAATGGCAATAATAAGAGTGATTATCTGAATAGAATGTAAACAAAGAAATAAGCAACTAAATATGTTGAGACAAAGATACTATGACAAAGAATAAGGATAGAGTGGTGTTGATTCAGAAGGTCGAGATTACACAGAATCAACCCTGGCTGTCAATAATGCCCTAGCAAAATTGTAACTATTTTATTGCACAAAAGAGCTCTAAAATGACTTGCCCCTCGCGAGTGCAAAACCTCAAGTTACCTTGCCCGTGTCTATTGGCTTTTTAGGTATCTCGCATGGCTTCCTCCTATATGATCGTGACACTAAGTGTAGAGTCAACTACAAGTATCTGTCAAATACTATCTCATTTCATTTAATTCTAATCCAACCAATCCAACCCTTTTGGAATTAGAATCAGTTTATTGTATGCGAAAAGCCCTATATTTCTAGAGATCGTTGCATTTTAATTAAGAAATAAGAGCAATAAAATGAAACAGTAAAGTAAATTAGATATATATTGTATCCATAAAAATAGTTAAGGTTTCATAAAAAGTAATCCCAATCCTATGAGATTTAGCTTAGGGACTAGAAAATAAAATTCCAAACCAAAATATTATCCTACATTGCGTTCAACTACTTCAATTCAATCTTTCAAAGGAACGCTAATGGAAATAATGGAAGAACTTTGGAAAGCATCTTTTGTTTGCCCAGTCCATACTTTGGTAGCACAGCGTCCTATGATGGGTAAGAAGGACTGCCTTCAACTTCCTGTCATTTGTATAGTCGGATCCTTACTTATGCCTAAGAATCTCTTTCACTATTTTTCCACCTATTGTGAATGTAACACCCCCACCCAAATCCAATGCTGGGACCGGGTACGAGGCATTACCAGACTTATGAACACATGATCCCTCAATCCTAACTCACAAATTCCATGAAAATTTAAAACTTTTTCAATCTTATTCAAAACACTCTTATTATGGGCTTACGAGGCTTAAGAGACTCATTGGGTACGATCCGAAACCAAACTGAAACTTTTCAATCACTTAAAAAAATTCTACTTGAAATAGGGCACACGCCCGTGTGGGACAGGGACATGCCCGTGTAGGCAAGCCTTGTGGTCACACGCCCCCATGTCCCTAGCCCGTGCGGAATTAATTTTCATTCTAAACCTACAGGGGTTTTCACATAGCTGAGCACATGCCCGTGTCTGTGGCCCGTGTTCTTCACATGGCCTCAACACACCCGTGTCCTCACGCCGTGTGAAAAACTAGGGCATTTTGTTTATGACGTCATCACAAAATCTTCGTCACACGGCCAAGCCACACGCTCGTGGCTAGACTGTGTCTATCACACGGTCGGGACACACGGCCATGTCGCCAACCCATGTATTTACTACAAAACATTTGCTTCCCATAATTTCAATTGCAGGGGACACACGGCCTATCAACATGCCCGTGGGCTGGCCGTGTGTCACACACGCCTGTGTGTCTACCCGTATCGACAATTATAGGTTATTTTCCAAGCCAATTGCCACCCTGAAACACAAGTCAACCCAAACCAATTTTGCCAATACACAATATAACATGAAAACACATCCAAACAACCACATTTTGACATCCATACACTTCATTTTACTAACCACACATAAGCATACACATCCATGGACATTATACACCTAAAATGTAATTTATAGCATAAGAGATTACAACACTTTAATATAACAGAACTTAACCATTATGGCTCATCTCAAATGGCCAAAGTAGCAAAATAACTCTACCAACAAATGGACCCAAAAGAACCTTGTCTTATAACTAAAATCTATGGACCATTTATACATGCCACAGTTTTCAACGTTCAAAATCAAAATAGTAAAACATAGTTTTCAAGGTTCAAAATCAAAATACTAAAACAATCATTGATAGTGTTGATGGAATCTCGTCGATCACTGAACCTCGGATTAGCTTGACGAACCAATAAGGGAAGGGAAAAATGAAGGGATAAGCTATAAAGCTTAGTAAGTCTATATGTAAAAGAATTGAGCATTTAAATTAAATAAACATAGAAAATGGAATTTAGATTTCCAATCATATAATTAAGCTTGAGAGTTATCACTTACACATGGGATCTTACCACATGATTCAATACATACATTAAACACTTAGTACATATAATGGTTTTCATAAAACCTGCACATACACAATCTTAAACATATAGTTAAATCTTTTCGCATACATTCACATTGTGTTATATTAACTCGGATAACCCGATAAACCACATGGAATACTAAAGGATACACGGAAATAAGGCACAAGTGCCACACACATAATGTAGTCGAAGCTACCACTTATCACATAAGGCTTAATGATGAGCTATTATTGGATCTACTCACACAAGCTAACGGTGTAGTCAATTCTACTCAGTACTGCTCACATAAGCTGACAGGTATCCACAACAAATGCAGTATTACCTAGCCACTAGTAGTCGAACTAGACCAGCACCCAGAATCACATAAACAATCGATAACAGTCGATGGTTTCCCAATGACATGTCACTCGTATCCTAATGATTCCTAAGGTTTAGTCGGGACTTTTCTTTACTTATCAGTTTATCACATTCCATAAAAAATAATTTGATATAAAATTTCAAACTTTCAAATTAATTAAACTAGTTAAACATAATGATTAAAGATAAGTCATTATTTACATAAGGACTTACCTCGGTACAAATATGCTAATCTTTTTTTATTTAGTTCGACACATTGCCTTTTCCTCGGTCAAGGTCATTTTCCCGTCGTTCTTGATCTATAACATCAAATTTAACTCCTTCAATACACACACTACTCAATTGAACACAAAATTATCCTATGGTAAATTTTACCATTTTACCCCTAACTTTGTCAATTTTTATAATTTAGTCCCTAGGCTCGTAAAATGAAATGTATAATTTTTTCTACATTCCCAAGCCTAGCCGGACATATTTCTTTTTTATAGCAGCCCACAATTTTCAATGTTTCACAATTTATGCACATTTTTTACAAATTTTGCATTTTAGTCCCTAAATGTATTTTCATGAAAAATCACCTAGCAAAAGTTGTTTACTACACTTTAAGCTTCCATTTTCTATGAATAAACATCAAAATGCTTTCATGTCACACATGGGTAAATTTGTAAACATGACTCCTAGCTTAAAATAGTGGTATAGAAAGCTAGGTCAAGGTACGAGGATCTCAAAAATACGAAGAACATGAAAAACGGTGCTAGGATACTTACAATTAAGCTTGAAAGATGAAAGACCCTAGCTATGGTATGTCCTTTGATATTCGGCCAAGGGGAGAAGAAGATGGACACTTTTTGGCCTTATTTTCCCTTTTTATTTCATTTAATATCCAAATGACCAAAATGCCCCTAATGGCCTTCTTTGCAAAATTTTCCTTCCATGGGCATTTTTCTCCATGTTGCTAGAAAATGGTTTAATTGCTAAATAAGAACCTCTAGTTTAGGATTTCATTTCAATTTTTCACATTAAAAATTGCTAGAACACATATTTTGAATTTCTTGCAATTTAGTCCTATCGCTCAATTAGGTACTTTATCGGTAAAATTCATTCACTAAATTTTCACCCATGCATTCAATTACACAATAAACCTTAAAAATTAATCAAAATAAATATTTCTATGTCAAATTTGTGGTCTTAAAACCACCTTTCTATTTAGGACCTAATTCGGGCTGTTACAGTGAGGTACTCTTCATATACTTTTATAGATAGATGGGGCTAGGGTCGGCTAACGGCTTGTGATTGCCTTCTCCTCTTTTAGGGGGATTTATCTAGTATAACTTTGAATTTGAACTGGGATTGTAACACCCCTAACCCATATCCGTCGCCGGATTAGGATTACAGAGCATTATCGTACAATTGGAAACATTTAAACTTATCTTCAGTCAATAATATAAACAAATCATAAACCAAACATGTACATACATATAGTCCCTAAATCGAGTCATCGAGGCCCTAAAAATATCTTAGAAATGATACGGGACCAATATGAAATCATTTGGAAAGTCTAGGAAAAAGACATAAAATTTAGGAAATAGGGGTCACATGGCCACATATCTTACCCGGCTGAGACACACACCTGTGTCTCAAGTCGTGTAACCTTTTAACTAGGGACACATAGCCATGTCTCAGCTTGTGTCCTCACCCGTGTAACTCTCTGAGTAGGGTCATACAGCCGTGTCACATGCCCGCGTGCCAGGCCATGTAACTCATTGACATGCATACAAAGGAACTCTCAGATGACACACGGCCATGTCACCAAGTTATGTGTCTCACATGGCTAAGTCACACGCCCATGTCTCAAGCCGTGTGGACTTAAAATTCACCTAAAATCAAACCATTTCAATACCATATCATGTTTAACTTCTCAAACCATTCATGCACACATTAAACGGACTTAGACATCACCTAAACACACATCAATATACCCTTCTAAATTCCTAACACAGCTAACCAATATGTCATTCAAAACCACCTCAATCAACAACTAAATGTTACCTATCTAAACATGTCAATTATACCATATTTCAATCATCAAACTCTAGTTCAACCTTTACCAAAACATGCCACAAACTTAACCACTAACATCTCATTTCAAACATACCATAATAGCCATTCAAATATGCATAGTAGCATAACCAAATTGACTGAATTTGACAAAGCATCAAATGTAGCAGCCCATTTTTAGGGTTAATCAAAACAGTGGTTTTGGGATCACAAACTGACATCGAAAAATTTATTTTATTATTATTTTAATATTTATAGCATGATATTATAGTTTTGTGAAATTTTCGTAAAGAAATTTTATAGTTTAAGTGGTTAATTCAGTAAAAAGGACTTAATCGCGTAAAATGCAAAAGTTGCATTCTATTTATTAAAGGTGTCAATTGGATTTGGCTTTTAAATATGATGACCTTAAATGGAAATTATACCAATAATATGTTAGTGGATGTTAATGGTTTGGCATATGCATTATTTTAAAGGTTAAAAAGGTAAATGGTTAGTAAATGATATATTTAATAAAACCAAAAACCATGATTTTAGTCCATTTTCCTTCATATAGCCGAATGTAAGAAAAGAAAAACATCCATGGTTGCAAAATGAGGTTCGACAATTGCATGTTAAATTGGCAAGTCGTTTTGGACTCAGTTTTTGATAATTTTTACGTTTTTGAGATCATTGCTTCGAATGCTACTCGACCCATGCCTAAATTTCTAATTTTGATGATGTATTCATGAGTTGCCATTATTAATATCTTGGTGAATTTTGTGTTTGATGTTGTTAAATAAGAGATATGTGTTAGATTACTAAGTTTGTATTGGAAATTTTCATGAAAATTAAGTAAATAGGGCTTAATTGCAAAAATAGTAAATAGAGGGATTAGATTGTGGATTAAATTAGATGTGAGGACTTGTAGGGGCTTGAGGAGTATTTGGCCTTAGCTTAGTGTAAGTAAATTATATTTGCTTTGTGTTTTGTGAATTTTGGACTTAATTACTAAATGTGTAAAATGTATGGGGCAAAAGTGCAATTTGCACATTTATGTGTTTTTGAGTAAATTGGATTGAATATTTGATTATATAAGTTTAATTTATATTAATTTAGATCAAGAAAAGCAAAAATCAGATTTAGATCGGGGGAAAACTAAAGTTGTCGACTAGCCAATCCGTACCGATTTTTCATCGTCCGAGGTAGGTTTATAAGCAAATAAACGTACTTAAGTTTAATTAAATGCAAAGTATATATGCTGAAATAAAATATATGAATTAATATATGCTAATGCCAAATGTGTATAAGCATGGTAACTATGTTCATGCATTCGTTTCGACTGGGTTATAACATTTGAAAGTTCGTATGAACTATATGGAATATCTGGAATTTTTTATATATGACTTGTTTATGAGACAACTTTATAATAGTGATATTCAGGCTTTGAGCCTAGCAAGCCTTGTGCTGGTGAATTAAATCGGGCTTATGCCTAGCAGGCTTATTGCCAGTGTATAAAATTAGACTTTGAGTCTAGCAGGCTTTGTGCTGGTGTGACATTCAGGCTTAGGCCTAATAGGCTTTATGCCGGTGAATTATTATAAGTTTATGCCTAAAAGACCTTATGTTGATGTGGTAATCGAATACGTTAAACGAGCTAAATGATCAGGTATATATTTGTTAGCTTGTTGTTTCCTTGAAAATAAGGTAAGCTAATTATTTGTTATGTGATACAAACATATGTATGATGTTAGTTTGAACTTGTGAGTAATTGTGAAGGATATTTGGCCATAAGTTAAGTGTAACGCCTCGAATTTTGGGCCTAGAAGTATTGGGCCTTAAGTTTTGGATCGATTAAAAGGCGGCTTAAATAATTCAAATGTGTGATTTTAGAGTGTTTGGAGGGTACTATGAAGTCCCAGGTTCCAGTTAGGCCATAGGAAAAATTTTGATTTTTAGCCTTAGCGGAACCCTAATCTCAAGTGGTATGACTCTTAAATAAATCAAGGTAAAATAAGGCACAAAAAGGAGTGTGGTGTAGTGGCAAAGTGGCGCCACTTAGGGGACAAGGAAGTGACGCCATAAAGGAAGCAAGGGGGTCCAAGGTTCAAGTCTTGGCTCTTTCAATTTATTTTGGTTTTTCTTTTAAATAAATCTGGAAGCGATTAGGCGGGCTTTAAAGTTAAATGTGTTGGACTTATGATACAAAGGAACTTGTGTCCTAGTGGTGGTGGTGTAATATCCCGAAAATTTCTATCCTTGATATAGTAAAATAAAGAAATAAAAAGAGAAATTTTGAGCTATATCAACAAAATCTATGTAGGAAGTGATTACGATGTATTAATCCAAGAAAGGACTAAATCGTAAAAGTGAGAAAAGTTTTGTGGCCCAAGAGTAAATACTTAAAATTTAAGGGGTTAAAGTGTAAATATAGAAAAGTTGAAGGACCAATAGTGCAAATATTTTAAGGATGGAATAATCTAGAAACTAAGGAAAATGGATGGATTAAGACCAAATTGAATAGGAGAAAGAATTATGAGGGACTAAATCGTAATTTTACCAAATTAAGTGATGACTCAAGGATGGAATTTTAAAAGATCATGAAGGACAAAATGGTCAATTAGAAGGAGAGAGAAATCTAGAAGGTAATGATGGTGTGATGATATTTTATAATTATTTAATAAGATAAATATTACTTTATTAATATTTTAATAAGATATTTTATTATTTTATTATTTTATTTAGTATATATATGTGTGTGTGTGGAAAAAAAAAAGTGAAGAAACCACCACCTATCCATGCATAAACGTGAGAAGAGGAGAGAAAGAAAGGAAGTTTTGCTTTCTTTGCAATTTGGTCCTTCCACCAAAAATCCACCATTTTCACCTAGAAATCAAAAGAATTTTCATAGCTACCGAAGGAGAAAAATGTTAAGGAGACTATGAGGAGTTAGAATATCAAGTTGGATTCAAGAAATAGAAGCTGGAGGAGAGAGAAAATGAAGTTAAAGTTTGGAAACAATAAAACAAGGTAAGAACATCAAGATTTCCATGTATTTTTAAGTTTAATATTATTGAAAAAGCATGTAACTGATGTTAATGTAGAGTTTTCTTATATATGATTCTATGTTCTTGATATGGTAGTGAAGAGAAAATAAGATAAAGTGATGGGAAATGGTGTAGAGAAAGAAAATAAGGGTGATATAAACTTAGTAATTAATATCTTACACTAAAATAGTTTTGGATAGCAGCAGTGAGCTAAATTTGAAAAATCCCAAAAAATAGTATAAACTGAACTAGGAGTTGAGTGAGATATGTAATTAAAGCTTGTTGAGTCTATTTTCATATAAAAGAAATAGAACAAGTAAATGAATTCTGTTTTCTGAGATATTTATATTTTTGTGAGACTGGTTTAGAATGATTTCGGGATCCTCTATTCTAACTTGGAAAAATCATTAAAAATTGTATAAAACTAATTACGGGACATAATTTATATGGTTAGATTCTTTAATGAGTCTATTTTCAATAGAAATAAACGAGAACATCATCCGAATGCTGTATAAAGAGATAACTAATTTTTAGTGAAGAAGGTTCAGAACTGTCAGATAGCAGAACAGGGGTGAATTTAAAGAATAAACTGTACTAATTGGATAAACCAAAAATTATGAAAATTTTATGGTAAGAATATATATGAGTCTAGTTTCATGGAAAATTGACAGAACTTAATTTGGAGTTCTCTACCTCAAGATAAAAAAAAAAATTTGGTGACTATGACGTAGGTGGACAGCTTGAATATTCACATATAAGTAAATAGTGAAATTATTGATGATGTTACTTATAAGCATGTTATATAAATAAAGGATGTGGAATGGAGAGGAGGAGGAGGAAAATATGTATGAATATTCAGTTAGCATGGCTAATTTGTATGTTTTAGGCTCAGGGACTAAATTGAATAAAAGTAAAACTTTATGGGTAATTTTGTAAAAATGTTAGAAATGATCAAATTATATGAAATGGATTATTATATTATTTAAGTTGAAAATTTTAAATGAAAACTGTTAATTTAGTTCGAGATCGAGGGAAAACATGTTTTAAGGATTAAATTGAAAAGTGTTGAAATTATGGAAAATTTTGATATTTTATAGAATTTATGGAATGTTATTAATATGTATGATGATAACGGCTGGAAATAAGGATTAAATTGCAAGAATTTATTTTTCTGAGCCTAAGGGTAAAATCATCATTAATTAAAAGTTTAGGGGCAAAATGGTAATTTTACCTGGAGCACTAACTGAATGTATTAAAATATGGAATAAATGAAAACAATGATCAAATTTATTTATAAAGACCCAAACGACTCAAATGTGAGACTCGAACATGGAAAAGAAAATGTATTGGATTAATGAATTTATAAACACAAACAAGCAACGAGGTAAGTTCGTGTAACTTGAATTATATTCTTAAATGCTTGAAATGTATGTTATTGATGTGAATATGAATTGAATGTTCATTATATGAAAATTGATGAAACATTGATATATTTGATAAAAATGGGAAGAAATCCCAGTCGAATGAAAGGAAAATTTGATGGATCTCTGAAAAGGAATTGACGGTAAAAAGGGATCTAGCCCGGACGGGTGATCCTATCCTGATATAGCCCTCCCGAAGAATACAGGAAAAAGGATTAAGCCCGAAAGGGTAATCCTAATATTAGCCCTCCCGAAGAATATATGGGAAATGAGGTTCGCGGGAGTGTGCTGGTGGCTCTCCCGAAGAATATATATGTATAGGCCCTTCCGAAGAATACATGGGAGCTGAGGTTCACAGAAGTGTGCCAAGAATTGAGGTTCGCGGGAGAGTGAGGTTCGCGGGAGTGTGCTCACTGAAATGAAATGTGTAAGACCATGGTTGAAAGATACCATGGCAACATATTGAGAAAATGAATAAGACCATGGTTGAAAGATACCATGGCAACACATGCATATGAATTGACGGACCCAGAATTGTACACTAAAAGTGTACTCCTGTATGAATTGACGGTTAATGAGATTACACACCAGGAGTGTACTATCGGAAATCCATCGAAATTCCGAGAAATTCAAAGGGATAAATATAGAAGATGGTAAACACATAGCTAAAAAGTGTAAATGTGAATTGATGGATTACGGATTTGCATATTTTAAGTATACTATATGATTTTAACTATCGATATTCCGATAAATTCAGTAGGTAAGAATCCTGACCAGAAAAGGAAATATGTATATAAAAAGATTTGTACATATATTCCTGAAGTACATGAAAAAAATGACAGTGATACTGGATATATGGAAATATAAGATGATGATATTTGTACATGGAATTTATTGATAAATATATGCATCCATGATTATAGATTCGTATACTTTAATAATATTAATTGTATGACGGTGAAATTTTGAATGACTTAATGAATAAAGCCCTGACATGGAAATAATTTGAGCACGAAACAATAATCACGAAATTGAACTTGAAATACACGAAAACGATATTTATTCGATATTTTAAAAATATGATATGGAAAATACATGTATATGAAACTTACCTGATAATTATGCATGTTCAAGATTATAAATTGTCCCGGAATAAATATATACAAAATTCATGAAAACAATGATACATGAAATTTTGGTATAATGAATGATTTATGTTTTTGAAGAAATGGCAAGAGAATAATATGTATCATATTATATGAATATGTGGCTATCTTTAATATGCTAATACATGGAAATTGGGTAAGCCGTAATAAGTAATAATATCAAGTATGATATGTTGATACAATGAGTTTATCAATTCTAAAATTATATGAAATATATTCAAGTATACTAATGACTGTTGTTGTTGACGTTTAGACAAGTGCCAAGCTATTGGTTAAATGGTAATATGTTTATTATTTGATACATCGAAAGGGTAAATGATCAAATGAAAATATACATGTGTTTATGGAAGAGTGGTAAAATTTAAGTTGTACAATTTCTTATAAAATGAGTTATCATGTGAGAAAAAAAAAGTTTTATAAACTCCGGTAATACATCGTGACCCTATTCCAATGATGGATATGAGTTGGGGTGTTATAGGTGGTGTGACATGGTTATTGAGAGGACTATGGTTCGAATCCCTTTGCACTCAAAGGTTGATTATTTTGCTAATCCTTTAGTTTTGGGGGAGTGATGGAGAATCCCACATCGGGAAGCTAACATGAGAATAGGTGAGGAACTGGCTTTGAATAGAGCCAACCATGAGGAGAGTAGGCATACCTTTCTTAGCTTATCCCTTTTGCTTTGTGGCATGTTCATTGGGTTAGGCGTTGGATCATTCGTTGATCTATTCGCTATTGGGTCACAGTGGTGGTGACCGAAGTTGATCAACACACTCCTTGGGAGTCAAGGGTGCGATTACTATAGGCTTCTGGGCATAGCAGTGTTCAGAGCACAGATAAGCTTCAGATTCCTATCAGGTCTGTACTTCTAACCCTTGTTTGATAGGCCGAAATGGGCCAAATGGGCCCGACGGGCCCAGATAAGTAAAAATTGGTAGATTGGTAATAAATGAAAAGCTGATTAAGTGGGTTGTATGGCTTGGAATAGATTTGGGCCTGAGGGGACATATAAATGTGAATGGGCCTAATGGGCCATATAAATGTGATTGGGCCTGATGGGCTATATGAATGTATGTGGACTCGCTAGGGTTTTGTAGTGGACTTTTGGGCTAGTATCTAATAATTGTTCAAGCAGACATAAAACTTAATTAATCAATTAAGTGTGACTGTAGACAAGTCATAGGGTTGAAGTGTGGCAATGGGTATATGCATGTCTAGGATTAGATCTAGGGAGAGCTTGGTACTTCAGTAGTCTTAATGACTCACCTCCTATTCTCTAGAATCCTACCTGGTGCATAGTATCTGTTCACTTTAGCCAACAAGGACTTGTTGACGGGCCAAGGTTCGTAATTAGACCCATAGTGTTAAGAAATTAAAAAATACCCTTGATTTGCAAAATTACCAAAATACCCTCAGTTTGCAAAATTACCAAAATACCCCTAGTTTATAAAATTACAAAAATACCCTCGAATTGCAAACTTACTGAAATACCCCTAATTTGTGAAATTACCAAAATACCCCCGATTTGTAAAATTACTGAAATACCCCTTATTTGCAAAATTACCAAAATACCCTCGAATTGTAAAATTACAGAAATACCCCTGATTTATGAAATTACTGAAATACCCTCGAATTGCGAAATTATTGAATACCCCTAATTCGTAAAATTACTAAAATACCCCGATTTGTGAAAAATTATCGAAATACCCCTGGATTGCAAAATTATTGAAATACCCCTGGATTATGAAATTACTGAAATACCCTTGTAGTGTAAGATTACCAAAATACCCCTGTAGGGTAGAATTACCGAAATACCCCTGTAGGGTAGAATTATTGAAATACCCCTGTAGGTTAGAATTTCGATTATGCCCTCGAGGTAGGTAACTATTTTGAAACTATTTTAAGCTATGAATGTGACTGTCTTTCGTAAGCATGCTATATGATATACATGTTAATGTATGGGCCCACCTTGAGCTATGTAATGGGCTTTTAGGCCCAGTAAATTTGTAACTTTCATAATAGTAACTGAAATACTCCGGATAAATATGAAATTGTTAATGGGCTAAAATCTGTACCTGGGCCCATAATGAGATGATGACCGATATGCCTAAGGGCAAAATGACTAAACTGCCCCTGTGTGATATATGTACGATTTATATGTCATATGTGTATTATGATGCATTCATGAGATTATATGTTGTATATGGGTCGGGCTATGATTGGAGGAAGTGTATATGAGGGTCGCACAGTCGCTTGACGACTATGGATACAACGAAGGCTTTTAAGCCACGAGCAGCTCTGCTGCAACGATGAGTAGTGTCGCAACCGGTGCTACAATGAAGGCTTTTAAGCTACAAGCAGCTCTACTGCAATGATGAGTGGTGTCACAACCGGTGTAACAACGGGTGTATAAGGATGGGTGGGTCAAGTATCTCCCCACAGGAGTGTAAGGTTGGAAGGGGGTGTACAGGGTTGGTTATAGGTAATTACACATTGCATAATCATATTGGTTTTGTGATATGGGCTCAGGCCCAACTGAGGCCACTATGGGCTAAGGCCCAAATGCCACCGATATTGAATAAGGCTTAGGCCCACCTGATTCTGTTCAAGGGCTCCAGCCCAGATTGATTCTATTTATGTTTCTGTTTACTGACTGTTACTCTAATAAGGGGATTACACACTGAGTTTTCACAAACTCACCCCGTTTATTAACCTTTCAGGTAATTCCCAACATTAGACAGATCGGAGCTGCGAGGGACTCGAAGAAGGCTACACACTGCTTATGATTTCTATTTTGGATTATTTACTCTCAAGTACTTTATTTTGGGTTTGGTTTGTAATAAAGCCTTTTATAATTTTTGGATTACAAATTTGGGATTTTACTTGTGGCTTTATAATTGCTCAAGGTGGAAACGGGTTTTTCCAAAACAACAACTGATTTAAATTAAGCTTCTGCAACGATTAAGATTTTAGAGGTAATAACGTCTTAAAAAGGGAATAATATTTTAAATAAACCACGTTTGGAATTGATCAAATGCAAACTGAGGTTTTACACAAATTTTTAAGCAAGAAAGGTTTTTAATGAAAACACAGTTTTCGAAAAACACTTCAATGTGACACGCCAGATTCGGTCATAACATCTGGGTCGGGTTTGGGGTGTTACATTAAGTGTAATTATGTAGTATTAAGGTTTAATACATGAGTATATGTAAACAAGTGTTTAAAGATTTGGCTTTATGCATTGATATTATGATTTTAATAGTGTATGATACTTTGGTATAGACATATGTATATTCGGCTACATGATAAGTATAAGTATGAGATATTAAAGTTTGATTCAAGAATATTTGTTTATGGGTTTGTATATATTCGATCATATAATGGTACTATGGTTTTGAAATTGAATGTTACTTTGATAATAGATACAGTACATTCATCCAAAGGTTAAGTATACTGATATCATATTGTGACCTGTGTGCAAACTTATATAAATGATTATGTACGACCTTAATGATATAAAGTAAGAATAATTATGAAATGATCCATGAATATGTATATGAGTTTATGTATATTAGGTTAATTATTGATATCGTGGCTTTGGGAATTTGTATGATATAGTAATCTTAATTGTATGGATATTTGGAAAAATGAAAGTATATGTATTATATGAAATTATAAGTTCAAGTTAAACGTGATTATGATAGTATAAATTGGTTTGGTAATTGAATTGTTATTGTCATTGAGTTATTTGTTTGCTTATAGCTTACTAAGCTCTCAAAGCTTATTCTGTGTGTGTGTTTTTTTTATGTTTATAGATTTTCAGAGATCTGCTCGGGTTGGAAGTCGATGGAGACAACATCACACTATTTGCTTATCATTTCAGTAAATAATGTTTTGAGATTCGGTTATGTGGCATGTATAAGCTAATATTGGAGTTAATTATTTTGAATGAGTATGTATTTAAAGCCAAGAGAAAATGGCTTGCTTATTATGCTTAAGTTTGGTTTTACATGTTCTTAATTAAAATGTTTAATGAGTTTGGTTTGGTAGTCGTTTTAATAGTTAGCTCATTTTGGAAATATGAAATATGGTATAATTAGAGACATGGATGATGGTATATTAACTTAACAGGTTCGGTGGCTAAATGGTAAGTAATGAATATGTTTTATGATTATTTTGGTTGATTGTTTTGGTATGGGTTCAAATGGTAAATGATGGTAATGATTAAGTATGTTTTGGGTTAGTTTTAATGGATAGTTAAAAGTGTCAAGTTGTTATTAATATCAATATCGGTATACATTCATGTGTGGTTGTAAATCCGTATATGATATGTAATTCAATTTGTTATTTTTATGATATTGATAATGGTGAGATTGAAATAAAGATTAGTTAATGGGATAAAATATGAAGTTTAGGTATATTAATATAAATATGAATTAGATGCACACTGGAGTGTTATTTATGTTCAAGTGTTAAGTATGGCTATTATTTTTAGGATGAATTCCGCATTGTATATATACATCATTACTATGTTTGGCCATATTATAATGTATTTAAGTTTCATATGTGATTGAATAATAATTTATGTAATATGATTCAATTGGTTTTATTATGAGCTTGTACAAAAGTTATCATTATGTTTGATATACGATTAATGAGACAGAAATTAGCATATATTCAGAGTATAAAGTGTAATGATATATAATTGAATATGATTTAATTATGAAAATGGCATTAATATGATGGATATAGGGATTTGAATATTGGAATTATTAAAGATGTGAACATATCTTTAATATATACAAGTTTGGTTCGAATTTTAGTAATTATGGAACATGATCAGTTGGGTTTTGATATATGTTCGAACTAGAGTAGTTGGAATTTTTGAAATTTGCTTATTTGTGATACATGTTCAGTAAGGTATGATTATTTCTAAGTATTCAAATTTTTAATAAGTGAATTGTGGATATTTATATTTGATAAATTTTAAATGTTTATTAATTCTTTGGTGTATGAAAGGTGAGGAATGATAGTGCTGAACTGTGTTTTATACAGTAATGCCTCATAACCCTAATACGGTAATGGATACGGATTAGGGGTGTTACATTTGATTGGTATTAGAGCTATGGTTTAGTCGGTTCTAGGACTACCATAGTGTATGTGGGTCTAGCTATACATGCCACATTTAACCTGTGATAGTGTGATATCTCCTGACTCGGACAAAAATTATTTTGATGAGACTGATAAGTTTTCCAACTGAGCTAATTCTGATAGTACGGAATGTGTACTCAAAAGTTTGAATGGAAATGTGTTGATTATGAGTTGAAACAAATAAAGGTATGGATAAAAAGTTTGACGTTTTGATATAGATATATGTTATAATTATATGAGTATATGAGTTATGATATTTGGATTATGATTATTATACGAAATGCTTTGATTTTGGATCAGTGATTTAAGATGGCATATGAATTATGTGTTAAGAACAAAAGTGATTATAAGCAAATGTTTATTAAATGATTTTAGAATGTGAAATTAGTAATGAACTAGCTAATTGTGATAGTATGTGTTATGTGCATATATGTGTGAGTTGAATTTGAGGCTTTACTAATGTCACCCCCTTATCCGTAATATGTTACAATGAAATCTATAAGAATTGGGTTGAATAGGCCTACGAGTGTGGAATTACAGAAGTCTGTGTTTGGAAGATTAATGATGTGGTTAGAAAAGTGACTGAATTAGCAAATGAATATAGTATTAAAAGAGACATTGGATAGTTCTGAAGATTATTTAGATTATATGACGCCACTGTTAAAGAAGAAGTATATCTGATCAAATGACCTATTTAGGTATGTTATTTAAGGAAAATATTATCTGAAAGCTTTTCTAAATTGACTTTTGTTAGTGAAGGGATAATGTGACAATTGTTGATAGTAGAATTAGACAGTTGAAATAATGATTGAATTGTATTGATGGCTGAATGGAATGGTTATAGTTGCGCAGTTACTATGATTTCTTCTGGGCATTCTATGTGTACATTTATTCTCAAAAGTATATGTGACTATTTAATTTCAGAAGGAATTCTTATCGTATGAGAACATTAGCTAAATATATCAATAGATGAAAGCATTGTTGATCTGTTTGAGGTACTATTCAACATTGCCCTGTTTTTCTCTAGTATTTATCTTCTTATGTGGATATGAAAATCAATAGTAAAACTCTGCATGATGCTAATATTCTGTTTCTATTAGCTATTGTTCTGATGAATATACGTGAAAATTATATTGTTTCCGTTATCGTGGATTTCAGTATTTATGAGTGACACCATTCTTTCTGGAAAATTTGTGGGATATCATCAGAATTGTTATCATTATATATGGGTTATAATTTTTAGAAATCCTGTGTGGCTTCATACGTTGAAATTTCGCTATTCTGGTTTTCTTATGATTCTATATGATTATCTATATTGGATAACTATTTGACGGAAATGGCTATATCTGTTATAATCATAGTTTCTGTTCTGAAAATTTGGGAAGTACTGCAGTACTACTATTAGAGTTATAAAAGTTGTGCTTCTGCATTAATTGCTGCTCAAATCATATTTGATTTTCTTCTTGGTTCAGATACTTTATTAGCAATCAGGATACTTATACCAATTCGACACATCCCACTACCAAAAGTCCCTAGCTGAATTTGCCTACTCAAGATTATCTAATTCGGCTACCACATCCCTTACACCTCAAATCCCCTAAAAATCTCCACCAATTGCTCCTTGATTTCCTCCAACCTCGCATTTAAATTCAAATTCAATTCAAACCTTATGACCAATTCAACTTTAGAGTTCCAGTCCAACTCCAATGCCTCCTCAACTCAAGCAGCAAAATAAACGACCATTTGCTAGCAATGAGATTCGAACCCAAGCCCCTTTCATTAATCAAACACGCCACTTGCCTCTTTACCATCCGACTCCTTGTGTCATAAATCCAACACATTTAAATATAAGCCTATGAGCCAAAGTCTAGGTTCATCTAAAAGAAAACCAAAATGACTTGCAAGAGCCAAGACTTGAACCCATGCTCCCTTGCAACCCTAATGACGCCACAACCACTAGACCACATGCCTCTTTGTGTCACATTTTACCACATTTTATTCTTAAAGCCTACTTCCCAGCATCTAGGGTTTAATACACTTTTACCAAAATTTTTGCTAAAGCCGAAGTTTGAACCCAGGACTTCTCCAACGCTCCCAACTACTCCTAAATCACTTAGCCGCTAAACTAAACATGCAATTTATGAAATTTTTCCCCCACAACTAAAATCCAATTTCTCCGAAACACGAAGCCTATTTCTTCTAGGCTCAAAATCTGGGGCGTTACAAAATCCATATTGACATGTCATTTGTATCCTACAAATTCCTAAGGTTCAACTGAGACTCGTTAACCATCATAGCATTGATTTGCTTATACATCGATCAATTCACATTACAAATAACAAAATAACAAACGATTTGAAATAGCATTACTATGATAACCAATTATACGAACTTACCTCAACAACTAGAGTGTGAAGGTTAAATCAAACTAATTTGTAGCATTTGTTTTTACTCAATCTAGGTTCGTACCTGGTTTATCTTGACCAAAATAGAATATTATATTCAATTAACCTTAAACATTCAAATCAATCCATATTTCATATTTATGCAAAATTACCATTTTCTCCTAACATTTTAACTTTTCACAATTTAGTCCTTAAGCTCATAAATTGAAATCTAATCATTTTAATCCTCCATTCAAGCTAACTGAATTTTTACCATTTTTACAAATCAATCCCTAAATGTCAATTTCATCAAAAATCACTTTAGAAAAGTTTTTTTTTTATTTCTCAACAAAGATTCATAATCGGTAACACCCTACACCCAGCATAGACGTTATGACCGTATTTGGTAGTTCACATTGAAGTGTTTTGAAATCGTGTCTCACTATAACTAGATTTGTTGTAAAAACCCCTTGTTCTTTAAGGTTTGAAGAAAACATCATTCTGTTACCCTTGATTAATCAGATTATGAAAGTAGTTTACTTTGGAAAAACATAATGATTGCAAAAGCTTTGTTTGAATTCTCGTTTATTGTGAAAACATGGTTTTTGGAAAACAGATATCATTTTGTAAAATGCGCCCTAGAGTTAAGAGATTTTAAATGAAATAGAAAAACCCAATATTTAAGAAAAATTAAATAGCGGCCTTATTACAAACCCAATTTAAATGCCATAATTAAAGTAAATGAAAACCGAAAGCAGTGTAAAAGCAAAGTAGGGCCGCCTCCAAGTCCCACAAAGCACCGAACCGCCTATGCCTCGAAATTACCTGTACAGTAAAATAAAAGGGTGAGTATACGAATACTTAGTGTGTAACCCCGACAATAACAATATAATAGAATCAGTCTGGCTAGAGCCCATTACAGTAGCATATCACAATCAATGGGCCTAAGCCCATTACAGTTATAGTATAGCATGCAATCAGAATCCTCCCCAACCATCCTCTACACTCCTTCACCGTGCAACCTATCACTCCATGTGGCGATATAATCAACCCACCCAACCCTACACTCCATAGTGTAGTACCGATGCGGCACTATTGATAAAATACAGCAGTGCTGCCAGAATATTAGGCTAGAGGCCAACACAATATAGTATCGATGCGACACTATCGATAAAAATGTAGCAAGGCTGCCAGAACAGTACACTTCCTCCATAAACATATACCCAACCCCCATGCAATGCAACATACTCAGTGTCATGTTATGTCATATTATAGAATATCCACACATATAAAAAATATAAACATAACAGAGCATGCATAATCATTCAAACATCATTTAGGGTCAAAACGAACATTTTACCCACAAAGGGTATTTTGGTCATTTCGCCCTTAGGGGCATTTTAGTCATTTATCAGTGTGAGCCTAAGTATGTGAAGGCCCATCTGTTGGCCCACGGTCGCTTAGCAACACATGCGATCATATCAATATAGAAACTCATCTATGGGTCGAGGCCCATTAAGCCGACCCATGTGGGCCCATACAGCCATGTAGCCCACCGAGCCCAAATTTGGCTTAAGCCAAGTGTGTGCAATAACCGAGTTGATAATACACATCTGTTTATAAATTTCCACCCATGTAGGCCCACGGGCCCGTTGGGCCCACTCGACCCATTCCGGCCCAACACCCCCAAAATCACTCATGGCGATTGTTTTGCGATGTAGGCCCATACTCCGCGGGCTCGATCAATCACATGCGCGTTCGTATGCCCATGTGGCCAAAAGCCCATCCTTCGACTTTTAGCCAATTGACAATCAAAGTAGTGTATATGGTTACACACCTTATCAGATAGAGTACAAAATAATCCTGAGCGTCGCCACCTAAATTAAACAAAACACACAATTAAACCACTTATCTAAAGAATTAAAGAAATTCTAATGCAAACACTTAGCTAAAGGATTTGCTATCAGTTGCATTCACTAGAGTGATCAACTACGATTTGCAGAGTCAAACCGTAGTTTGACGCAGTCACCCTTCCGAATCTCGGCAGAAAGTCCCTAACTACCGACACTCTACGTCGCTTGAACTTGGGAGTAGAAACCACGAGTGCACTTCCAGTAGATACTCTTCCACAACCTTCTTCAGTCCAATTATCACTTGCCTCCATGATATATATATTCCAAAAGCCACAATCCTTATTTGGCCACTACCAAAAGGCAACATTCAACATTTAAGGCTTTCAAAAATCGAGCACCTAAAATCACAATAAGGGTACGCGTAATCTTTCAAATAACATAATCAACATTTGCGATTAAGGTACTTACCCAAAACAAAAGAACAATCACAGTGGAAAGGCTTCGAGTCTCGGCCGCTTGATCAATATTGAAATCAAAAATTGAGAAGGAGAATGGTACAATCGGTTCAAAAAGGAGTAGAAGAGAAAAAAATTTGCTACAATCAATATCACTACTTGGTCGAATACCTCAAACGACATACATCTTATTAGACCCCATCATTTAAGAAAACATGCCTTACAATCCCAATACATACCTATGAAGCATTTGGCCAACAACACTCACCAATGATTCGATTGATAAACAACTAGCAAGATTCGGCTAGCATAGAAGAGCAATAGGTTTGAGAGGAACGAACAAAAGACAAAGAGTAGTTAAGGAATAGTGACTCGACTATAGAGCAGAGGTAGGAATCAATGGATTCACCCAAAATTTGACTAAATAAATAAAAGAAAAAGACAAAGCTTGAGAAGGAGAATAGATGAATATTCAGTTTTCAAAGAGAAAGAACCATTTGGCTATATGGAGAAGTGAAAGAAGTAGAAAGAGTCGACAGGAACCAAGGCTAAAGATGCATTCAGCTTTTTCAAGAATCCAAAGAGAAGACAATGTGCTTGCAAGGAATAAGAAAGAATGTATACGTTAGTTCAAACAAATGGAGTGGAGATGCATTTGATTGGGATTCAAAAGAATGGAAAAGAAAAATACCTAGAGGTGAGAAAAACAAAATTGGCACAAATGTTTTTTGTGTTGAGCAACGAAAATGGTGCCTTTCGGTCAATGCTAAGAAAACAAAAAGGAAAGAAATCCCTCTACCTCCACAAATGCCGAAATATCCTAGCCTAATCACCAAAACTAGGCAAAAAAATCACCTTTGATCGAAGGGACCAACAAAGTCCCACATTCGGCTGATTCTTTCCACAAACAAGCCTTTATTAGTAGCTTGATTTATGCTAGCCTTCAATCCAAATTTCAATCAATGTCCCTTCCCACCGCTTGACTTGTTTCACTGAACAGCAGCCTTCCATACAAATTCCCACTGCTTGACCACGTCATCACTTACCATATTCGGCCAGCCTCAATTCTTCATGCACGAGTAGCAAAAATCAAACCTTATTAGCGCAAGAGGGAGCTCGAACGCCAGACCTCACCATCATCACTACGCCTCACAAATACGCTGCTTGCCACTACACTGCAACTCTTCTTATGCTATAATTCGATCACAACAGATTATAAGTCTAACATGCTACGGCCAAGGTTTATTCAAGAGTAAAAATTAAAACTTTGCCTAACATAGGATTTGAACTTGCTCCTTTCCAAATGCCCAACACGCCATTTGCCACTCTTCCACAGTCTCTTTTTATGTCGTAAATAACTCCCAAATAACCATAAGATTTAAATGCCAACTTTCATGCCCATATATGCGAAAATAAAAATTATGCTAAGGCTAGGACTTGAACCTTGGATCACTCATTGCTACCCAGCGCTCCTAGCCACCAGACCACCTGCTTCTATACGTCAAGCTTTAAACAAAAAAATATTTACAAACCATTCCATGTGACGCCAAATCCACATAATAAGAAAACCTAAAATTTGCGTTAAAGTCCTGGTTGAACCCAAGACTTCTCAAATATCCCCAAGCACTCCAAATCACTTAACCAACAAACAAAACATGAAATTGTGATTTTTTTTCTTGATTAACAAAAATCTAAATTTCTCAAATATACGAAGCCCATTTCTCCTAAGCTCAAAATTCGGGGCGTTACAACTCCACCCCCTTAAAAAATTTTCATCCTCGAAATTTCCAACTATCAACTAACCGCACTACTCAAGTCATACCATTATGCTTCTATTGTGCACTCTAGTTCTAGGCTAGATTTATAGCCTGACGGCAAAGGCCCAACTCACGCACCCCCACGTCCTCTACTTCGGCCTCTTGAACCTCGTCTGAGTGTATCTTTTGAACTCATCCTCTATTCGTGTTTTGTCACATTACCAATTTTATGAAATAGCTTACAGTTTCAGTAATTATTAAGAATATCTTATGCAAACAGAAGTTTAAAGTTTGTTTTCATGGATCGAGATCACACTACAGTTTTCAGTTTCCTACAGTCTTAGTCTAACTTATCTAAAGTGCTATAGCATAGTCTGATGTTTATAACAGTCTCAATATTCAATAAGTAAACAGATAACAATGATTAAACACTTACAGATTCGGCGTTGGGAACTTGGTGACCACACTTCCAGTAGTAGAATTAAAATTTTCCCCAAATCCTTTGAAAACAATTTGTAGAACATTAAATTTCGAAGTTTACCCAGCTTTTGAAAATATTTTACAAAAATTCAAAAATTTTCGAAATCCCATTCCACAGCTAAGTTTTGCAACCTGGGCTCTGGTACCACTAAATGTAACGCCCCAAACTCGGCCCAGATGTTATGGCCGTATTTGGTAGTGTCATATTGAAGTGTTTTGAAATCGTGTTTCATTATAACTAGATTTGTTGTAAAAACCCTTTGTTCTTTAAGGTTTGAAGAAAACATCATTCTGTTACCCTTGATTAATCAGATTATGAAAGTAGTTTACTTTGGAAAAACATAATGATTGCGGAAGCTTTGTTTGAATTCTTGTTTGTTGTGAAAACGTGGTTTTTGGGAAACAGATAATATTATGCAAAACGCGCCTTCGAGCTAAGAGATTTTAAATGAAACAGATAAACCCAATATTTAAGGAAAATTAAATAGCAGCATTATTACAAACCCAAAATAAATACCATAGTTACAGTAAATGAAAACTGAAAGCAGTGTAAAAGCAAAGTGTGGCCGCCTCCAAGTCCCACGTAGCACCAAACCGCCTATGCCTTGGAATTACCTGTACAGTAAAATAAAAGGGTGAGTATATGAATACTCAGTATGTAACCGTGGTAATAACAATATAACAGAATCAGTCTAGCTAGAGCCTATTACAGTAGCATGTCACAATCAGTGGGCCTAAGCCTATTACAGTAACAGTATAGCATGCAATCAGAATCCGGCCCAACCATCCTCTACACTCCTTCTCCGTCCAACCCATCACTCTATGTGGGGATGTAATCAACCCACCCAACCCTACACTCCACAGTGTAGTACCGATGCAGCACTATCAATAAAATGCAGCAGTGTTGCCAGAATATTAGTCTAGAAGCCAACACAGTGTAGTACCCATGCGGCACTATCGATAAAAATGTAGCGGGGCTGCCAGAACAGTACACTTCCTCCAAAAACATATACCCATCCCCCATGCAATGCAACATACTCAGTGTCATTTTGTGTCATATTATAGAATATCCACACATATAAAAAATATAAATATAATAGAGCATGCATAATAATTCAAACATCATATAGGGTCAAAACAAAAATTTTACCCACGAGGGGCATTTTGGTCATTTCGCCCTTAAGGGCATTTCAGTCATTTATCAGCATAGGCCTAAGTATGTGAAGGCCCATCAGTTGGCCCACGGTCGCCTAGCAACACATGCAATCATATCAATACAGAAACTCGTCTATGGGCCGAGGCCCATTAAACCGGCCCATGCGAGCCCACACAGTCATGTGGCCCATCGAGCCCAGATTTGACCTAAGCTAAGCGCGTGCAATAACTGAGTTGATAATACAAATTTGTTTACAAATTTTTACCCATGCGGGCCCACGGGCCCGTTGGGCCCACTCAGCGCATTCCGGCACAACACCCCCGAAATCAGACATGGCGATCGTTTTGTGATGTAGGCCCATACTCCACGTGCTTGATTGATCACATGCACGTTTGCATGCTCATGTGGCCAAAAGCCCATCCTTCGACTTTTAGCCGATTGACAATCAAAGCAGTGTATACAGTTACACACCTTATCACGTAGAGTACTAAATAATCCTGAGTGCCACCACCGTAGTTTGACGTAGTCATCCTTCCGCATCCTGGCAGAAAGTCCCTAACTGTCGACACTCTATGTTGCTTGAACTTGGGAGTAGAAACTCGAGTGCACTTCCAATAGATACTCTTCCACGACCTCCCTCAGTCCGATTATCACTTGCCTCCATGATATATATATTCCAAAAGCCCCAATCCTTATTCGGCTATTACCAAAAGGCAATATTCCACTGAGCACCTAAAATCACCACAAGGGTACGCGTAATCTTTCAAATAACATAATCAACATTTGCGATTAAGGTACTTACCCAAAACTAAAGAATGTTCACAATGGAAAGGCTTCGAGTCTCGGCCGCTTGATCAATATTAAAATCTTGAATTAAGAAGGAGAAGGGTACAACCGGTTCAAAAAGGAGCAGAAGAGAAAAAAATCCTTACAATCCCAATACATACCTATGAAGCATTCGACCAACAACACTCACCCACGATTCGATCGATAAACAACTTGCAAGATTCGGCTAGCATAGAAGAGCAATAGGTTTGACAGGAACGAACAAAAGACAAAGAGTAGTCAAGGAATAGTGACTCGACTATAGAGCAGAGGTAGGAATCAATGGATTCACCTAAAGTTTGACTAAATAAATAAAAGAAAAAGACAAAGCTTGAGAAGGAGAATAGATGAATATTTAGTTTTCAAAGAGAAAGAACCATTCGGCTATATGGAGAAGTGAAAGGAGTAGAAAGAGTCGATAGGAACCAAGGCCAAAGGTGCATTTAGCTTTTGCAAAAATCCAAAGAGAAGACAAGGTGCTTGAAAGGAATAAGAGAGAATGTATATGTTAGTTTAAACAAATAGAGTGGAGGTACATTTGATTAGGATTCAAAAGAATGGAAAAGAAAAATACCAAGAGGGGAGAAAAATAAAATTGATACAAACGATTTTTGTGTTGAGCAACAAAAATGATGCCTCGATCAAGGCTAAGAAAACAAAAAGGAAAGAAATCCCTCTACCTCCACAAATGCCGAAATATCCTAGCCTAATCACCTAAATTAGGCAACAAATCACCTTTGACCGAAGGGACTAACAAAGTCCCACATTCGGCCGATTCTTTCCACAAACAAGCCTTTTATTAGTAGCTTGATTTATGCCAGCCTTCAATCCAAATTTCAATCAATATCCCTTCCCACCGCTTGATTTGTTTCACCGAATAGCAGCCTTCCATTCAAATTCCCACCACTTAACTAGGTCAGCACTTACCATATTCAGCCAACCTCAATTCTTCATGCAAGAGTAGCAAAAATCAAACCTCATTAGTGTAAGGGGTAGCTCAAACTCCAGACCCCACAATCGTCACTGCGCCTCACAAACACGTAGCTTGCCACTGCACTGTAACTTTTCTTATGCTATAATTCGGTCACAATAGATTATAAGTCTTACATGCTAAGACCACAGCTTATTCAAAAGTAAAAACAAAAACCTCGCCTAACATGGGATTCGAACCTGCTCCTTTCCAAATGCCCAACACGCCATTTGCCACTCTTCCACAGTCACTTTTTGTGTCGTAAATCAATCCCAAATAACTATAAGATTTAAACACCAACTTTTATGCTGATATATGCAAAAATAAAAATTATGCTAAGGCTAGGACTTGAACCTGGGATCACTCATTGCTACCTAACGCTCCTAGCCACCAGACCACCTGCTTCTATACTTTAAGCTGTAACCAAAAAATATTTATAAACCATTCCATGTGACGCCTCCACATAATGAGAAAAACTAAAATTTTTGTTAAAGTCCTGGTTTGAAGCCAAAACTTCTCAGACATCCCCAAGCACTCCAAATAACTTAACCAACAAACCAAACATGAAATTGCAAAATTTTTTTCTTGACCAACAAAAATCAAAATTTCTCCGATATACGAAGCCCATTTCTCTTTAGCCCAAAATTCGTGGCGTTACATAATCTATCAATTAACATAAAAATCATTCAAGAAAATTCATGGAATAACCCTGAACCTTTAAAATTTTTACAAATTGACCCTCAAGCTAGCTAGATTATGCTAAAACGATCTCAAGAACATAAAAGATCATTAAAATAAGGCTTAAAAACTCACCATGCAAGTAAAGGAATTTGACCAAATGCCCTAGCTTGGTTTAATAGAGTATTTTTAGTGGTAGGAAGAAATGAAAATATGAACATGGTTTTTTTAGATTAATTTAGTTTTAATTACTCATTTACCTTTTTGCCCTTTAAAAATTATCAAAACTTCAATAAAACCTAATCCATAATAATCTACTAACTCACTAAATAGTCCATTTAGCATTCAAGTCCTTTAATTTAAGGTTTCATAGCTATATGACTCCTTTAACTAATAGAACTCTACTTTTACACTTTTTACGATTTAGTCCTTTTCACTTAATTAATCATGCAAACATAAAAAAATTTTAACGAAATTTTAATACAACCTTACTAATATCCCATAGATATTATAATAATAAAATAATAATTTACTCATTAAATTTATGGTTCCGAAACCACTATTCTGATATAATTGAAAATGGGTTGTTAGAGAGACTGTTGCACGAAAAATGTTGACTTGGTCTTCTCGGTATTGCCACATCATCCATGTTGACAAAATGTCCAACCTTTTGACTAAAAAAACCTTCAATCATTTATTTCTCGTTCCTCAACCTGCACCTACCAAACCACCAAACACAACCCTACCACAAACGATTAAAAGTACCTAATATTTAAACACAGTCCAAGCTTGTGACAGCCCTATTTTGACCCTAGTTGGAAAGTGGTTTCGGGACCACAAAACCGAATCAGAAATATTTTAAAATATTATTTTCAATGTTTTTAATATGTGAATTGCCTGTTGTGTAAGTTTGGTGTTTGAATTTTTGTCTTTTAATGTGGAATTATTAGAAGGGACTTTTGTGAGAAGTATTGAAAATGTGATGGGTTAATTTGTAGTGGCCGAATATTAGGAGGTTTAGAATATGGGGGACTTGCATGTCAAATACCCCTTTCTTAAGATAATGGATGGCAAGGTTGTTAAGATTGGACAAAATATTTCTTTTATAATAATTATAATTGGTAAATGGTTGATATATGAATTTTATAATGATTTAATAAAGGAAGGTGATAAAAACAATGTGGCATGTTCTTTCTTCTTCATTTTTAGCCGAAACTAAAGAAAGAAATTAGGAAAGGAAGAACTCTTAAACATTCGGCCATTTGGGGTTTCCTACAAGGTAAAATCTTTGCAAATTTGATTTAAATTTGATATTTATGAGATGTTAGCTTGATTATATCCAAAAACCCATGAGTTTATCTTTTTATTTTGTGATGGTTTCATATTCGGTCATAGATTAAAGGATGTGGGTTGATATTTGATGATGGAAAGTGATTAAAAAGTGTTTAAAGGATTATATGATGTTAGAACGTAGGAGAACTTAAGCTAGTAAGTCAAATTGTAAAATTTGTGTTTCTTATGGTCAAATTGTTTAAAGGGACTTACGACTTTGGTTTATATGTGTAAGTTGTATAATGTTTTGATGTAGTAAAATAGAAGTGGTGAATAGGTGAGGTTTGAGCTAGTTAGATGTATATTGGTGTGGATTTCATGATAATCAAGAATCGGCTATGGTACTTATACTTGTTTCTAATTACCGAATATGAAATAATAAATTGATTGAGTGAATTATTGTAGATTAAGGTGGGTTGGGATAAGGAAAATGTTCTTATTTAAATTAAATATGTTCCTATTAGATTAAGCCTAGAATTGATGAACTTAAGTGGAAATGAATTGATGGAGTTGTGAGTGTATAAATTATTTTAGTTGTGGCTAAACATGTATTCGGCTACGTGGGTTAAAATGATAATGGTATATATATATATATATATATGAGTCTTAAATTTGTTAAAATGGCGAATTATGTAGTAAAAGAGTGGATTTAAATTGTGTATGTGATTGGATTAATAAATGAATTATATTATTTAAATTGAGAAATGAAAGAAATGTATTCGATTTTAGAAATGAAAGCATAGTTACTAACCTTGGTGTGCATGAGTGCTGATTGTGATTTGTTGTGAGGAATGGTTCAAATTGAGCAAAATAGAAAGGTCAAAGATGCTTTATAATGTGAATGATATTTGATATGTTCTATATGTGTGAAAACCGAATATGTTTATAATATAATGTTTAAATAGTTGGGTTATAATAAGTTAAAATTTGTTTAATTTAGCTCAAGAGCAAAGAGAGCCAAACTCAGATAGGGGAAAGGCAAAAATAGTAGAATAGCCGATTCGTAGTTGTTCGACGACCATCGAGGTAAGTTTTAAGTGATTAAACATGTGCTATAATCGTATATTGACCTAGTAAATTAAAGAAAGGAAATAAACTTAATTGTATATGCATATGGAGGTGTAATGCCGAATGTGATAGTGATAATGATAGATGATTTATTATAGAGATAATAGAATCTATATAATGTGAGACAAATGACTATTATTTATTGAGGCCAATTGGCAAATGCTGAACCTATGTGGTGAGTATATATATATGAGTTTAAATATTTGTAATTATTGTGGTGAAAATGTAGCATTGATTAAACATGTGATTTAGGAATTCATGAAATAATGTGTGGTTGTACATATAGTACCATGTTATATGGTATAAGGAAAAGATTAAGGAGATTCGGTTGATTGAGTGAATTAAGCAGGTAAAAATGTTAAATAGCTTTGTGCTTGATTTATATTGATATGAAGTGATGATGAAATGTTATAATGAATTCGATTTCATAGTTGATGGTTTTAAAATAATAATAATAATAATAGTCTATGAATATGAGTTTTGTACCATACGACGTCGGGATTCATTCGATAGATTAAATTGTCCAGGTACGTATAAATTTTTTATGCATATGAGGATAATGTGAATTGAATTACGAAGTGAAACAAGAAGTATATGTTATATATGTGAGTATGATCATTGAAATTATATGTGAATGTAGTGCTCTGAATTAACCCTATAAAGTCGAATTTAAAGAATTACTTCGAGGCATTTAGATGTTGTGATTTTGAGACTTTGTGCTAACACGGCATGTGGATTCGTTTCATTAATTAAGTTATCCAGGTATGTATAACTTATTTATGCTCATGAGAATTAAGGGAATTAGATGATGGATGCGAAGTATATGGGGAGTGATTCTATGTTTGAATTCATATATATAACCATTTGGTCCTTGTGGAATGTTTTATGGAAGTATATAATTTTTATATGTGATTACGATCATGTGAAATTAAATGTGGATATGACATTGTATTTTGTTCGTTTGGATTAAATTAAAGTTGACAGTGAAGCATTTTAAATGCCTACGTTACATGAGTTCAATCTTGAACATTGTGACATACATGTTTAAATGATATGAACGCAACGAATGTGTGAAAGAGTAAAATTGTAATAAATCTGCTTGAGTCAACAGCAGTAACATGATTTTGGAAAATCACCATAAATGGTAGGAGTTTAGTTAGAGGCTAAATAAATTATGTAATTAAAGCTTAATGAGTCTAGTTTCTTATAAAAGAAACCGAATAACCAAAAGAATTGCCGATAATGAGATATTTGAAGTGGCGTGGGATAGAGTCAAAATGACTTCGAGGTCCCCTATTCTATTTTTAGAAAATCATTATAAATTGTACAAAAATTATTATAAGATAAAATTTATATGCTTAGACTCCTTAATGAGTCTAGTTTCAATGAAATAAACAAGAACACATTTTGAATTCTGTACAATGAGAAATTTGATTCATAGTGAAGAGTGGTTAGAATAGTCAAACAGTGAAATAAGGGAAACTTCAAGAAAAATCTGGTATTGATTGGTCAAACCAAAAATTTTTAAAATTTTATGGATAGAAGATATATGAGTCTATTTCCAGGGAAAATTAACGACACTTAATTTGGAGTTTTGTAGCCCCAATTATAAATAATTTAGTGACTATTGCTCAGGAAGACAGCTTGTAGTGAATTTGTGATTATGTTGTAAACATTGATAAAACTTGATCAGATGTTATATGGTCCATATGAAAATGAGACGTGATTAATGACAAGTGACTATAATCAAATAAATTATATGAGAAATGTGATATGGTAACTGTGTTCGTAAATATATGATTCTAGTATATGTGAACTGTGTATGAACCTTAGAAATGGATCGTGGTTATGTATCGAATGATGAAAAGCATACTTAGGTGAATATAATGTGATATGTGCGTATATGTGAATGTTCATTTTTTACTAAATGGTATTGTATCGTGAATAATGCTAAATGTTGTATGTGATTTCAATATTTGGTTTTAATTGAGTTCAATTGTGTAAATTGCTTAAGACTTACTAAACTTACGAAAACTTACTCCGTTTGCTATGTTTCACTGTTTTATAGATCGTTGATTTCAGCCATCTGCTCGGGGATCGTCAGTAACTCGTCACACTATCTAACTTTTTTGTACTATGATGTTTTAGATCTAGCATGGCATGTATAGAATAGACTATATAGTAAATGCTATTTTGGATATTGTATATAATAGCCATGTGAATATGGCATTTTTTGAATGTCGGTATAAGTTTCAAAAAAAAAAATTTGTGATCTCTGGTTGTGTTGATTGTGCATATGAATGTTAATGAGTTTATGTCAATGTGAATGTACTAGTGTAGTGTTTAGTTCAGTAATAACTCGTAACCCACTCCGGCGACGGATAGGGTTATAGGGTGTTACAAAGCTCCTAATGAAATGATGAAAATATGAATGAAATGCCCTAAAATGAAACTATATGTACCTCAGTACAAGAAATTAGCTAGGTTTAAAGGTATGAAATATAATTTTGTTCAAGAGTCATCACTAAGCTCATTCTTTAACTTCCAATTCTGTTCAAACTTTGTAGAAAACAAATCTCATTCATTATAACATTGGTTCTTTTCTGGGTTGGTTTCAAGTTGAAGTCCTATCATCTCGTCTATTATTTTGCTTATCTTTACTTTAACTTTTGTTATTTTGTTTTCAAGTTACCTATTAGAATGGTCAAACAACAACTTGTACTTATGATCATGAAATGATTATAAGTAAGTAATATTTGGTATCAGAGTTGGTTTTCTATTCAGGTATTGTATTTTGATTCTAGATAATATTTTCAAAAAAATTGAAAAATAAAGTATTTTGTAGGAAAAAGAGAAAAGGTGCGAAAGTAAAAAGAAAAAGAAAAAGAAAAAAATGATGAGTAGAGATTCAAAAAAAATTATAGAATGTCAACAAAAATTTTCTTGTGTGTTTAGTGTTATTGAAGTCATTTTCAATCTTTTGGTGCAATTTAGTGGTAGTTAAAATTTTCTTTTGTAGAAAATGCCATAAAAATTTTCTAATGTGATTAGTGTTTTTGAAGCCATTTTACAACTTCTGGTGTAGATTGGAGGAATTGGAATTTTTCTTTTTTTTTTAATTTTTTTTTCCATTTTGTCAAAATATATTCCATAGCATTATTTGAAATCTTTTAAGTCTATTTTGTCAAGATAATATCATTTCTTAATATTGTTTTTATCTTTTGAGTTTGTGTTAATTTTATTGTTCATTCTCACCGTTTGTTCTTTCTCATTGCTAAGTTAACTACAACCTTTCAACACCCAAAAGATCATGATTTTGATTAAGTTCTTTCCAAACGTTCTTGAAAAACTTAAGAAAAACGAGTGATAAATACATTAGAGTGTGTAAAAGCCAATTTGAGTGATTTGAGTGAAATATGAGTGGATTGTTTATCATCAATCGAGTGAAATTGTGAGGGAGTGACATGAGGATATTTGTGTTACTAATCATTTTCTATGTGTTTTTAGAGACTAAAACATGTCTAATAACAAACGTGAAAAAGGTGGAGTTTCCAATGCAAGCTAGGATGCAGGAAATGCATAGGATGTTGGAAAAGGGTTTTGATCAGCTTAGTGAATATGTTGATCGTATGGAGGAAAGATCTCGAAGGGGAAGATATTCAACAACCCCTAGTGTATGAGAAGGCAAGGTATCCAATAGATCTGATAATGTGGATACTATGGTAATGGTGATGAAGGTAATGAAAGGACATCTAATTATAGCATAAGGTGAAATGAGCGAAGGCCCTAGAGAAAGGCAAGATCTAGAGCGGGTTGATGGTGACCTTGGAAACATCAAATTGAAGATTCTTTCTTTCTAAGGGAGAACTAATTTAGAGGCATATCTTGAGTGGGAAAAAAATAGAACTTATGTTTGATTGATATAATCATTTTGAATTAAAGAAGGTAAAATTAGTTGCCCTTGAATTTATGGATTACAAATAATTGGTGGGATCAACTAACTTTGGGAAAGAGAAGAAATGGATAATGTCTAATAGAAACTTTGGCAGGAATGAAAGAAACTATGAGAAAAAGATTCATCCCTAACCATCGTCAAAGGAATCTTTACCAAAAACTTCAAAGTCTTACCCAAGGGTCCCAAAGTGTGGAGGATTACCATAGGGAGATGGAAATTGTAATGATCTAAGAAAACATTGAAAAGGATTACAAAGCCACCATGAAAAATGTAATAGTCTATTTTTAGTGTAATCAGAATAGTGGTTTCAGGACTACAAATCCAAAGTCAAAATATTTATTTTATTATTATTTTAATGTCTACAGCATGTTAATAGAGTCATATGAAAATTTCATTAAGAAATTTTATCGTTTGCATGCCCAATTCGATAAAAAGGACTAAATCATAAAAGATACAGAATTAGAGTTCTATAGCTTGAAAGTACCCTATCGCTACGAAATTAATTGGTTAATGGATTTAAATGGTAATTTTACCATTTATATAGTTAGAGGACATTTTTCGACATGAATTAAGTATTTTACAAGTTAATTTATAAGGTTATTTAAGTAAAATGATAATAAGTTAAGTAATAATAATAACACATCATCTTCTAAATTGTCTTCATGCACCGAAACTGAAGATGAGAAACTCCATTAAAGAAGCTTGAATGTTTCGGCCATAGTCTATCGTTGCATGTAAGTGAAATTTTGTCCCGTTTTTAAAATTTTTTATGTTTTTGGAGTTGTTGTAACTTAATCTAGCTAGCCTAGGGACTAATTTGCAAAACTATTGAAGAGTTAGGGTTTCACCATTGTTGAATGTGTATGTGTTATAATGTTTAGTGATAGATTATGAGACTTTGTTGTATGTTAAACAACTTTTGTTGAGAGATTTTTGATAAATTTGTCAAATAGAGATTAAATTGAGAAAAATTAAAATTTTATGGTGAAATGTGTGAATTAATGAAATGTATAGGCTGCTTTAAGCTTAGATGATATTCGACTAGCATGGGAGTAGGTTAAATTGCATGAATTTGCATTTTTATGAGTTAGGGACTAAATTGTAAAGAAGTCAAAAGCATAGGGCAAAATAGTAATTTTGCCATAATATGAATTTTGGGTTAAATTGAATAGAATGATGCTTAAATAAGTTAAATTTGATTATATAGATCAGGAAAAGCAACATTCAATTTTGAATCGGGGAAAGGACAATATTATCGACTAAACGATCATTTCCATCATTTGAGTTTGAGGTAAGTTCATTTAAATAAATCAAGTATTCATACATATACTTTAATTGAAATGTTTGTGTGACAGCCCTAATTGGACCCTAGTCGGAATGTGGTTTCGGGACCACAAAATCGAGTCATGAGAATAATTTAATATTTATTTTGATACCTGTTATATGTGCTAATTCATGTGTGACATCTTTGGTGTTTTAATTTAGTCGTATAATTGTGAATTTCACTAAAAAGGGCTTAGTTTTGAACTTTGAAAGTATGCTAGGTAAATATGAGATGACTAATATGTGCATGCAAGTGATATGAAGGACTTGCATGGCTATTAATCCCTTTAGTTATAATGGACAGTAAGACCATGGTTTAAGTGGTTTTGTGTGTGTTTAATTAGGGACAATGTACTAAATTAATAATTAGTCATCACATAATTTAATAAAGAAAAAAACAAAAAAAAAAACAAAAAGATGAAAGACATGCATGTTCTTCTTTGCCGTAAATAAAAGATAAAAGAATGGAGAAAAGCATGAGATATTCGGCCTTTGCTCAAGCATTTTAAAGTAAGATTTCCATTTGATTTTTTTATAAAATTTATGTTTCTTGAATCTTTGTTGGTTTAGCTACATAACCCATGTGGAAATTTTTGAAATGGTTAAGCTAGGGAGGTTCGGCTATAATCTTGAAAATTTTGAATGTATGATGAAGTGTGGAATGAAAGTGTTTATAATGTGTGTTTTCAATCTTATAGATGAATGGTATGAGAATTATAAAATGGGTTTTTGGATTTGTGTTTACAAGATCATGTGTATTCGGCATTATAGATGCTATATGAAATGATTGAGACACTACTATTTAGTTTAGCTGAATATGTCGTCATAGGTGGAGAATTTCTTCAAGGATAATGCACGGTATGAAGAGTCACACATGAGTCTGTCTAAAAGTAATCAATGTCTTATAGTTGATTATATGTCTTAAAGGTTGGTGTGATATTTTGGTTAAACCTGCTTGGGAGATGATTATGTCTTCAATTCATTTGCCTTGTGAATTCATAAGCAGCACATGTGCTGTAAAGTGTCATATGGTTATAAAATGATTAATTTAATTAGGGCTAAATGTGCATAAATTTATTTGTATAGTGTTTTAATATTAAAATTTTAAATAAACATATGAATAGCATGATTATCCTTCGTACAAGTCTGGTATAAATCTATAAGATGTGCAAACAAGTCTTGTCAAATTAACTTCATTTTTGGCTGTATATGTACATGATTTCAATGCTTATAAAATGACTTAATAAATTAGAAAATCATGCTAGTAACTGTGATGCTTTTATGTATAATTATGAATGATTGGTAACGTAATTATTTAAGTTAATAATGCATTTGGTTGTGTATATTACGCATGATAAACTGTACATAACATTTTTGGGATTTATAATGAATTGTGTGCACTTGTTGCTGGTCATGGAATGCTTTGACGATAAATTTAGAGTATGCCATATTTGTGAATTCGTTTATATTAGTGATTGAAAAAAATAATAATAAAAAAATAAATAACGATTGTAACAATTTGTTACATGTTGTGATGAGGGAAAGTGAGATTGTCGTATGGGTGTATTTGAATAAGCAAAGTGGTTGTGGTATATATGTGCTTAGTGGTGAGTAAGGTTATTTTTTATTAAGTAAAAGTGGTTAGTAAGGTCCATTTAGTTTCCTTGTTATTCGACCATAGGTTTAAATAATTGAGTTGTAATAAGTTAAAATTTGTCTAATTTAGCTCAAGAGCAAGGAAACGGAGTCGGATCGAGGTTAAGCAAAGTTGGTCGAGTAATCAGAATATATCGTACGAAATTGTCGAAGTAAGTCTTTAAGTGTTTGGTTGATTTTTGCATGCTTATTGGTTTAATGAAAATAGCTAAGAGAATATCATCTAAATTTTACAAATAAGCCTAATGAAATTAATGGCAGATATGTATGTTATATATATTGAACGATTAATGTGAGTCATGTGAATGTGTATGTAAAATAAAGATGAATGATTAAAGAGGAATATACATATATATTTGCATATATGTAGTATGGCCGAATAGGTAAAATGTGAATTGCACGTATGCTTATGTGCTTGTAGTGTAGCCGAATGATCAAATTGTGAATGAGAAGTGAGAAGTAAATGAGAATTGATAGTATGCTCATATATTCGGCCCAATGGGATTTTGTATGTGAATAAATATTACATGTAGGTATGTGTTTACAAATTGAGTTCGAATAGTTGATTCAAGAACGACATGGTAAGTTTTTGAGTAATGAATTTTAGTTCATGACATGATGAAATTAAAGTACATATGCATAATATATAAATTCAGACTTAAAGGTTATACTTGAATGATGTTGTGGGAATGAAAACCTGTGAAATTGTTGGAAGTCGAGTGTTACTTAAATTTTGCTATCACATGAAACGAAATGTTGCCCCTTTTCTTATGGTTATTGAACCGAATGTTGCAATTGATTGGTAAATATGTCGTGATTGTATTCAAGTCATGGTAATGACATTCAAATGTGATATGTTATATATGTATGTGTAAATGTTCATTAGGGTTTAATCTGAGCTTAGCCTCAAAGGGCCTCCGAGCCGTTGATATGTCCGGATCTAGTTTCGAAGGGCCTTCGAGCCATTGATATGTCCGGACTTAGTTCCGAAGGGCTTTCAAGCCAGTGTTATCACCGGATTTAATTTCGAAGGGCTTTTGAGCCAGTGTTAAAATCCGGATTTAGTTCCGATGGGCATCTTTGCCATTGTTTCATCCTGGTTGGGAATTCCGTGAGCATTCATGTGAACAATTAGATAGTAAATGTTAAATTAATCCAACCAATGTACCTACGTGCCGTGCAATAGCCAGGTATGTAACTTATCCTCGTTTTAGAATTTGATTTCCTTTAGATTGTGGTTTTGGAACGTAATGAGGATGCTTTGATTATGATTTAAAAGTCACGTAAATGTTTATGATCTGATTTTAATGTATGAGTTCTGATTAAAGGAGTTCAACTACACGAACATGGAATGCATATGTATATTTATGGGTTTAATATGAAAATCGAAATGAATATATTCGGCCATGGGTTGAATCTAGTTGGTCACATGGATATTACCTTTGCGATATGAATATAAATATGACCGGTAATGGTATGCTAGTATAATGAAGTATATACTAAATTCTCTTTGTGTACTTGTGTACATACGACCGATAATCATGTGAATGATTATTATATCTACGAATATTGGAATGATATATATTTGGTCAAGGGTCGTTAGTATATGAAAGTATCTGACTTAAAAAAAAATAATAATAAGTGTATGAATTTTAAGTAAAGGAAAATATATGCTGAATTATCCATATGTATTGGTACTTATTCAGCCAAAAAGGCCCTATGATGTGAGAAATGGTTGTATTCAGCTAAATGTGCAAATACAAGATGAGGTTTATATTTTGTTAACTTAGATATATGTGGTAAGGAACATGTTGTTCTTTATGTACCCATATGGCAAATTTAGTACTTACTATGTGAATCCAATTTCGTTTGACGAGGAACATGCGTTGGAAATCAATTAGAAAATAATATATGTTATGCCAAATGGGCAGGGACTCTATGAACTATTACATGATAGTTTACGATATGATTTCGTGATTTTCAAATATATAGAAATTGAATGCGGTTAAGATATTATGTTTTCATTTGATTGAACGAAAAGCATATAAAGATATGTACTTGTGAATATTCAAACATCTTGGGCATTATTATGGAAGTATATATATGTGTTTAGCTATGTGATGCGTTTATTGAAAATTATGGTTCGGGATGAAGCTCTAGATCAACTTCATCGAACAAGAGAAATGAATGACTAATGATATTGAATGAAAACACTTTGTGACTTAAACTCAAGGTTAAAGAAATGTCAGTTAAATTATGTGAAATTTTGATTAGGTAACATTGGTCAAATGAGACTTTACTTAGATTAAGTATCGGTGATAAATGTCTTTGATTCAGCAAAATTATTGCCTTGCTTAAAACTTACTAAGCTTATGAAAGCTTACTCTGTTTGGTCGTGTTTTTGTTTTATAGATTGTGGATTCTGACTACCAACTCGGGGATCATCAGCGCTTCGTCACACTATCTACTATTACGGTAACCAAGTGATTGGACTTATCTTATGGCATGTATAGGATAGACAATAAGTAGAATGATACTTTAACTTCCGTATATAAGTCATATGAGTATGGTATCTTATGGAACTTACTTGTCAAAGTTTTAAATTCAAACTTTGTTTACGTCTAGCCATTTAGTAAATAAATGATCTTTATTTAAGAAAATGTTCAAAATTTTATCGTCCTGATCTGATTTCTAGTCTTCGATAACACCCCGTCCTATTCCGATGACAGTTACGGGATAAGGGTGTTACAGTTTGTATGTGGATTGTATATTTAAATTGTATGATTATTGAATGCCTAATTGACGAAGTACGAAGAATACCGAATTGAGTGAATATATGTGCTTGACATGACTAACCTATTGGTGAATATATGTGCTTAGGCATTGACCAAATTGAGTGGGATATACTATGTTTGTTTATCTAAATTGTGATTAAATGGTAAGTTAAATTGTATGTTATACGAACTTACTAAGCTTAATTGCTTACTCTATTTATTTTCCAGTGTCTTATAGTGTTTTGAAAGCTTGCTCGGATTGGAAGTCATCGGAGATCTGACCATACTATCTATCGACTGTTTTGGTACTTTTGGACATTATGTATTTTTGTTATATGGCATGTATAGGTCATTTGGCTAATGAAAGCATATATGCTTTGTTATGTAATTAGCCATTTGATTTGGCTTGTTTTGGTATATATTGGTTTATATATATATGTGTGTAGCTAGCCTCATTTTGTAGCATGTATGATTGCCATGGGAGTGCCTTTATTTTTACTTTGGTAGTTTGGTAAATAATAGATGAATTTGATAAGTGGTAAGCATGATAAGTTAGGCAAGATAGTGTATATATGAGATTGACTATTCAAGTAGCTTTTAGTAATGATATTGGTATATTTTTGGATGGCTAGTTGTGATGTCTAAGAGCTTATGCCTATTAGAAATGAAATTATATGTTTTAAGCTTGATTTTGGTTGGTTTCAATGCCTATTTATGTTGTGGTTATATGCCAATTGAAGTGTTTAGGTTGATGCAAATTTGGGTGAGAAATATGGCTTAGAGATTAACCTATTTTTATCCACACGAGCAGAGACATGGCCGTGTGTCACCTGTAATTTTTAATGAAAGCAAGTCAGTGAGTTAACAGGCTAGTCACACGGGTGTGTGGTTGGCTGTGTGACCCAAGTCAATGAGTTACTCCAGCTTAGACACGAGCTGGGACACAACCATGTAATCCCATTTCGAATGCCCACACGGCCTGAGACATGGACGTGTCTCATGGCCGTGTGAGACACACGGCCTGGCCACACTGGCATGTGTCCCCTACAGTATGAAAAATTTCAATGTTTTTCCAAAACTTTCTTGAGTTCATATTGTAGTCCCGAATTGTTTTTAATGTTCATTTTGGGCCTCGAGGGCTCGTATTAGGGACTATATGATTGAATTTGAATGGTTTTTGTTTGGAATGAGAAATGAATATGAAATGTGTGATTGTATGACGTATATGTCTGGTAATGCTCCGTAACGCTATTCCAGTGTCAAATACAGGTTAGGGGTGTTACATTTTATTAGTACCAGAGCTACGGTTTAGTCGATTCTCGGACTAACATAGCATGTATGAGTCTAGCTATAGATGCCATATTTAACCTGTGATAGTGTGATATCTCCTAACCATTTAAATTCATGTTTTCATATAGTAAATGGATTCCAACTGAGCAGACTCTAATGATGTAGAAAGTAATGCGCCAACCTCTGTTCATAGAGCAACGCCTTATGGTTCGAGACTCGTATCTGAGGGTCGTGGAAGAGAGGCAAAGGAAGCCTTCTTCCAAATGATGAATGAGTGGCTCACTGAGTATGTTCAAAAGGATTTGGCTGCTTAACTACGTCCACCCCCACCTATTCCCCAACCGATCCCCATAGCTCCTCAAGGTTTGGAACTTTTGCGCTTGAGCAAACTACCCGTTGATAAAATTTGAAAGTATGGGCCTGAAGAGTTTAGAGCCACAGTTGATGATTATCTTGAGAAAGCCAAGTTTTGGCTTGAGAATATGATTCGGGTCTTTGACGAATTGTCTTGTACACCAACAGAATGTGTTAAATGCGCCGTATCTCTTCTGAAAGATGTTGCATACTAGTGGTGGAGCGCGTTAATTTCTATGGTACTGAGGGAATGTGTTAATGGGAATTCTTTCAAACAGAGTTCAGAAAGAAGTATATAAGTCAACAGTTCTCGATCAAAAATGTAAAGAATTTCTAGAGCTGAAGTAGGGTCATATGACCATATCTGAATATGAGAGAGAGTTTGTCAGATTGAGCAAATATGCCCGTGAGTTTATTCCAACCGAAGAGGTTATGTGTAAATGGTTTGAAGACAGGTTGAATGAAGATATCAAGCTTTTAGTTAGAATACTTGAACTAAAAAAATTTTTTGCGTTTGTCAATGGAGCACACAAAGCCAAGGATCTTAGCAAAGAAAAGAGATAAGCTAATTTGAGAAAGAGATTTACGGGGAAGTCTCATCAGTTAGCATCTAAGGAATTAAGAACATCACTATCGTCCTACTATTTCGATAGGGTATTCTAATAGAGATAGAGATGTAAGACACTCTAGTCTTAAACCCCAGGTTACATCTGTAGCGAGTGCAGGGAATGTTAGAAATGCAAGACCCAAGTGCAAACATTGCAACAGGCCACATTGTGGTGAATGTCAAGTGAAAAGTGGAGCATGTTTCAGATGCGATTCTTTTGACCATTATCTTAAAGATTGCCCTGAGAAATCTGTGAATGAAAAAGCTCAAATGTGATAGTCTGAATTTGACCTAGTCGGAATGGTGGTTTCGGGACTACGAATTTGAGTCAGAAAAATATTTGAATATTATTTTCTGTGTTTTGAATGTGTGAGCTATGATGTGTTAAAGTTTCGTGTTTAAATTTTGAGGTTTGGGTGCTTAATTACTAAAAAGGGATTAAATTGCATTAAATGAATTATATGCATACTATCATGAAAATGCTTAAGTGCCATGTTTCTCTAGTATTAGGGTTTTAAATCGCAAATAAGCCATTTGTTGAATTAGTGGACGGTAATGGTGTTAGGTATATGATATTATATATATTTTATAAAGGTGTTATGAATTAATTTATTTTATATTAATGAAACTATAATAAAAACAAAAGAGAGAAAAACAATGTACTTTGCATGTTCTTCTTTAAAATTGTCGAAGCTTAAAGGAATAAGAAAGGGAAAAGCTCCCTCACATTCAGTCACTTGGAGACCAAAAATCTAAGGTTAGTTTTGTATATATTTTGATAAAATGTGCATTTTTGAGCTTGTTGCTAAGATATAAACATAGCCCATGTGTTAATTTTGGGATTTATATGCATTATTGTATTCGGCCATGGAAGGATTTCTTTAAATTGGTTGTTGATGATGTTAGAAAATGAAGGTTATATGTTAGATTACTAAAAGTTTGCATTTAGTTTTATGTGATTTTGTAAACTATGGGCGAATTTGTAAAATTCATGAAATTGCATTAAAAGAGGGACTAGATTATAAAATGTGAAGGATTTTATGTGAAATGGGAGTATTCGGCCAAAGATTAATATGTGGAATTATTTAAATTTAATGTAATTTGATTTTTGGGATTAAATTGCCAAATGTGAAAATTTGTAGGGGTGAAATTAGTAAATTGTTTAAATGTTTATATTGGATTCAATTGCATAAAAAATTAGTTTAAATGGGTCTCATTTGAAATTTGAAGCTCAAGAAGAAAGGAAATCAAATTCGGATTGGGGAAAAGCTAAAATAATCGAGTAGTCGAAATTACCGTTCGTTGACATCTGAGGTAAGTCATTAAGCTTATATATGTGTTAAATTTTATTATTGATTAGATTTAAGTGCTCAAGTGAATTTTTCTAAAGTGTTTATGCTATTGCTAAATGTGTATTATATTGGTGAACTATATATGTTATTTTAAAAGGTAATTGCCGAATGTAATTGAAATGTAGTATGGCTTTAGTTATGTGTAATGAAACTTATTGTATGTGATATGGAGTGATGGATTGAATTGGCAAAGGTTTAATCATAGTTGTCGATGATGAGGTTGTTTGGAGGGTTGTCATAACCGTGAGTTTTTATTAGCATTTGGCCATAGAAAGATTGCGTACTTAGTATAACAAAGTGTGAATATTAATGATATAAGTGTGGGAACATGAATTTTCAATTTTGAATGTGAATCAGGCTTTGTGCCTAGCAGACTTAGTGTCGGTGAATTTGATCAGGCTTTGTGCCTAGCAGGCTTTGTGCCGGTGAATGAAATTGGGCTTTATGCCTAGCAGGCTTATTACTGATGAATAAATATCAGACCTTAGGTCTAGCAGGCTTCGTACCAGTGAATGAACTAGGCTTACGCCTAGCAGGCTTATTGCCGTTGATTAAATTACAAATTCATGTTTGTGATATTTCAAGTGAAATGTGAACTAAGTGATCTTATATGTTTATGTGTGTATTCGGCCATGTAGGTCTACTTAAGGTTAAAGTTATTTATATATCAAATGTTATGCCTTGAAGGTACGTTCAAAAGTAATTTAGTATTCAATGTTGAATATTTAACTTTGTAAATATGATATATAGACATGTAATGAGATGTTCTATGCTTATAGTATGCTTAATTGAGACGTGATATAAGCATATGTGAATCGATTAAGGGTAATAGACTTGTAAATTCAATTGGTTTCAATTTAAACAATGACATATGAATGTGAGCAATTATTTTATAAATGGATTGGATATATGTGTGTATGATAGCCCACCTTGGTGATGGGTTATAAGATGTTAAATAATAAATTGAGTATTAGACCTAATGATTTTCATTTATGATATAGATTGATATTACTACAAATGCTACCGAATAAACCATTAATATATGTTTATTTAGCTAATGACCTACTAAGTATAAAAACTTACTGGGTATGTTATGTTTCCATGTTTTATAAACTTCTGAAGTTAGCTAAAAGCTTGGGGATCGACAAAAGACTCATCACACTATCTTTTGTTTCGGTATATATATATATACATATATATATATGTTATTCAAACTAGACTTATGGCATGTATAGTTTGGACTAGTGGGTTTATAATGTCTTTTGAATGTTGTGTATATAATGCCATGCGAAAATGGCTTATAAAATGACTATGAGGTATATAATAATTGTATTAGTAGTGATGTGTATCTTTGTAATGGAATGTGGTTGTTTCGTAACTTGAATGATGGTTTTGGTCTATATCCATGTTACACGAATAAGGGTTGATAAATCAGCTATGATAGGTATATATATATATATATATATATATATGGAGTTTTGTTGGTGATATTAGGGTAGTGATTAGATAAAATAGATCATTGTGGTTGGTAATATGTATTTTGTTAGGTAGACCATTTGGTGATATTTAGAAGTAGGTAAATAACATTACACGGCTCTTTTATCATGCGTATAGATATATATATACATATACATAACTTTTGTGCTGAATGAGTTGGTATTTGAAATGATTCGGTCATATGCTCTTTTGTATTCAGTTAATGGTGAAGTTTTTGACCAAATGAATAGTAATACCTATGTTCGTATGGTACTAAAATAGTTTATGAGATCGTAGCTATATATATACGCATATGTTAATATATGAATTTATAAATATCTTGGTGTGATTGCCGAACAGGGAATTGAGCCGAATTTAAATAGGCTCAATTTTTTTTTTACTTGCATATTATATGATTGTGTTTATGTTTATTATTATTAAGATATTGAATGAAAAAAAAAAAGAATTTTTATGAAATGTGTTTTATAATTTAAATAGTTCTTCATGTGTATGTGAGATGTTATAATGTTGAGTTTGGTTTTGTAATGCCTCGTGACCCATTCCGGCGACGGATACGGGTTAAAGGGTGTTACATCAAACCACGAAGCTGAACAATATAGTTGCTAGAGGGAGACCACCTCAAAATATTGGAAATATGAATAGTAACAAAGCTGCAACAAAGGATTTTACTGTGAGGTCCAAGGCATGAGTGCCAACTCGAGCTTATACCATTCGAGCTCGTGAAGATGCATCATCACCAGATATTATCACAGATAATTTTTCTTTTTATGACACTGATGTAGCTACTTTGATTGATCCTGTGTCTGTACAAATTTAGTGTCTAGTAAGAGTTTACCTATTGAGTCTATTAAATTTGTGGTTAAAGTATCTAACCCCTTAGGTTAATATGTCCTAGTTGATAAAGTTTGAAAGAATTGTCCTTTGATGATTCAGGGTTAATGTTTTTCAGCTGATTTGATGTTTTTACTGTTTGATGAATTCGATGTGATTTTGGGTATAGATTGGTTGACTCTGCATGATGCCATTGTAAACTATAGACAAAAGACTATTGAGTTGAAATGTCAAAATAGTGAAATTCTTCGTATTGAATCTGATGATTTGAGTGGATTGCCTATTGTGGTATCAACTATGTTAGCTCAGAAATATATGAAGAAAGGTTGTGATGCTTACCTTGCTTATGTACTGGATACAAAAGTGTCTAAATCAAAGATTAAATCAGTGCTAGTAGTTTGTGAATATCTAGATGTGTTTCCAAAAGAGTTACCTCGGTTGCCACCAGTCAGAGAGGTTGAATTTGCTATTGAGTTAATACTGGGAACATCACCGATATCTTTAGCTCCGTGTAGAATGGCTCATATAGAATTGAAAGGGTTGAAAGCTTAGTTGCAAGAGTTAACAGATAGAGGTTTTGCGCAACCTAGTTTCTCTCCCTAGGGTGCACCAGTTGTGTTCGTCAAGAAAAAAGATGGGTCAATGAGATTGTGTATCGATTATCCATAGCTCAACAAAGTTACGATTAAGAACAAGTATCCATTACTGTGAATTGATGATATATTTGATCAGTTGAAAGGAGCAACAGTATTTTCTAAGATTGATTTGCGTTCTAGTTATTATCAGTTGCAGGTTAAAGATTTTGATGTGCCAAAAATTGTATTCAGAACCAGGTACAAACATTAAGAGTTTTTTGTTATGCCATTTGGGTTAACTAACGCTCTTGCAGTATTTATTGACTTGATGAATAGAATTTTCAAACCGTATTTAGACGGATTCATTATTGTATTAATTGATGATATTTTGATCTATTCCCGAGACGAGTTTGAACATACCGAACATTTGAGAATTGTGTTACAAACATTGAGTGATAAACAATTGTTTGTTAAATTCAGAAAATACGAGTTTTGGCTCCAAGAAGTTGGATTTCTGGGACACATTATATCATCAAAAGGCATCCGTGTAACATTCTAATTTTGGGCCTAGTCGGAATAGTGGTTTCGAGACCACAAATTTGAAGTAGAAATATTTGTTTCATGGTTGTTTTGAGGTCTATGACATGTTTGTATGATTGTGTGAAAGTTTCATGAAGAAATTTTGTGAATAAGTGTCCAATTTGACTTTTAGGAGTAAATTGCAGAAGTTGCAAAATATGAAATTCTAGAAGATTTAAGTATGAAATTGCATTAGAATCTTAACTAGAGGTCCTTAAATAGCAATTTGCCCAATTTCTATATTTTTGGACAAAAATGGACATGCATGGATAAAATTTGAAAGTTTAGTAAAAAGGGCATTTTTGGTCATTTGGTTAATAAAAGAATATAAAGGGAAAATGAAGTCAAAATTGGTGTCCATCTTCCTCACCATAGCCAAATTTTACCAAACACAATAGCTAGAGTTTTCAACTTTCAAGCTTGATAGCAAGTGCATCCTAGCCCCATTTTTAATGCTCTTTACATTTTGAAGTCCTCGAAACCCGATTTATCTATTTCTACCATTTATTTGAGTTAGGGTTCATGTTCAAAAATTAACTCATGTGTGATATGCATGTGTTTTGATGTTTCATGATAGATTTTGAAAGTTTGATGTGTGATAAACATCTTTTATTAAGTGATTTTTGATGAAATCACCTAAAAAGGACCTTTCTATAAAAGTTCTAAAATAGATGGTAAAATTTTGATTTGAAAGAAAATGTGGGTTGTTATAAGCATGATATAGGTTCGGCTAGGCTTGGGCAACAAAGAAAATGAGTACATTTCATTCTACGAGCCAAGGGAATAATTTGTAAATATGTGTGTAACACCCCTTACCTGTATCCGACGACGAGATAGTGTACGAGGCATTACCCTACTAAAACACATGCAAACATACATTCTCGAGCTAATGAAATTTGTACCAACTTAAAACTTTTCAAACATTACCTTACGATCCTTAATATGGACCTACAAGGCCCAAAACATAGTTTGGAAACACTCCGGGACCATTCCGTGTACATAGAAAAATTTCAACGAAAACTACTAAAAATAGGGCACATGCCCGTGTGGATGGCCTACACGCCCGTGCAGCCTCTAGACATGGCCGTGCTGAAGGCCCGTGTGATTCACACGACCTAAGCACATTGGGACATGCCCGTGCCCCTCGTCCGTGTGGATTTAATTTCTAATATCAAACCTACAAGGGTTTTTACACGCCCTGACACACGCCCGTGTCCCTGGCCTATGTCCCTCACACGGCCTTGACACACCCGTGTCGTAGCCTGTGTGCAAAAACCTTGGTATTATGTTTTTGACATCAGCAACTCTTAAGGGTCACATGGCCGTGGCACACGCTCGTGTGCTAGGCCGTGTCTTTCAGACGGTTGAGACACGTGGCTGTGTCTCAACCCGTTTGTTTACTACTGGGCATTTAATTTTGCCAACATAAGGTGCAGGGGACACACGACCTAACCACATGCCCGTGGAGTAGACCGTGTGTCACACACGGCCTAGACACACAACTGTGTGTCTACCCGTGTGGATAAAAATAAGGCTATATCTACCAAGCCTCTTGCCACCCTGAAATAAGATCACACACAAACCAAAACATAACAAGGCACCAACACTCAACCAATGACCATAATTTGGCATCCACAAAACTTCACATGATCAAAACAACCAAGAATTCATATTACTAACCTAGTACTCATGTTTATCTATGCTACTTTGCACATTCACAAAAAGATCATTTGCATATATAAAAAATGATTAGTAGCCATTATCCATGGCCTTATACAAAATGAAATATTTCAAAACTAAGCCAACACACTTGGCCCAACATAAATTGACACGTAACAAAGACTAGACCCTATACATGCCGTTTCTCAAAATACTAAAATCTAACTACACCGAATGCTTTAGTTGATAGTGTGAATGAAGTCTCCGACATTTATTGATCCACAAGCTAATTAGGCGGCACTATAAGAAAATGGAAAGGAGAGGGAGTAAGCATAAAGCTTAGTAAGCTGCAAGTAAATAAAAGACAACAATTTACCATACTATAACATGCTCTCAATACATTACAATTTGTGCATGATACAAAAGAATGACGACAAGCATAACTTACTCATCTTCATCTTTTACTAATCATACAACATAATTTCGAGATCACATTTCATTCATTTCATATCGGTACTTGCACCACTCACAAGGTCATCATAATATCTCTTAATCTTGATACAAGCTTTAAATTTCTCGTTGAACCATTTAGAATACGAAAGGATATTCAGTAAGCCTCATACAAAGGGTATCATGCCGATGCCATGTCCCAAACATAGTCTTACACTGGCTTGCATATCAAGTCAATGCCACGTCTTAGATATGGTCTTACACTGACTCTCATAGATATATTTAGGCTGAAGCCATGTCCCAGACATGGTCTTACACTGGCTCTTCTCTATCCGTGCCGATGCCATTTCCCAGACATGGTCTTACACTGACACATATCCAAGCTGATGCCATGTCCCAGATATGCTCTTACACTAGCTTGCATGTCGAGGCCGATGGCATGTTCTAGACATGGTCTTACACTAGTACTTGTGTCAACACCGATGCCATGTCACAAACATGGTCTTACACTGGCTCATATATCGGTGTCGATGTCATGTCCTAGACATGTCTTACACTGACACATAACGAGGCCGATGCCATGTCCCAAACATGGTTTTACAATAGCACTCGTATCGTCCCAGTATCATGGCATGAATATCCAATCTATTCTTATGGTTCAACCGAGTTCTATCACATAGATGCTCATCATTTCATTACTCAAAATCATAATTTATCATTTAGTACTAAATAAATGCTCTAATGCCTAACTCATAATCACAATTAATCATTTTATGCCCAATCAATAAATTCATGCATAATTATAGAAAAAGTTACATAATTTACCTACAACTTACCTTAGTGTACCAAATGTGATCGACTTCTCAATTTAGTCCGTTTGCTTGGCTTTCCCCTAGTCTAAGTCCGAATTTTGTACTTCTTGATTTGTAGGAGAAATGAGTGGCTGAAAGTTTGAGCTTTCAAAACCCCAACAATGGCTGAATTTTCGGTGAAGAAGAAGGCAAAAATGAAGAAAACTGAAAGCTAGGCTATTTAGGTATTATTTATCAATTTAGTCACCAAAACTTTATGTAATCTTTGATTTTTTCTTTCTTTCTTATCTCATGGCCGGCCACCGCACTAAAATGGGCGTAATTTCTCATTAAAAACCCCCAATTTTAGTTCTCTAGCTATTTAACACAATTTACTAGTAAATTACAGCTTTTACCCTTTATGCGATTTAGTCCTTTCTCGCAATTGAGCTCACAATCGTTAAAATTAATTCACCAAAATTTTCATGCACTCATATGAAAATGCTATAACACATAAAATAATATTAGAAATAATTTCTCCGACCTTGGGTTAATGGTTTCGAAACCATTTTTTTGGCTAAGCCCAAATTCGAGTTGTTACAATGTGAAAGTTTAGGGGAAAAACTATAATTTTGCCAAAGTATAATGTTTGGACTAGTTTAAACACTGTGATAATTAAATGAGTGAAATTTGCTATTATAAATTAAAAAAAAACGGAGTCCAGACCTAAACTGAAGAAAGAACAAGGTTGTGGACTAAATCGAATAGTTAGCCATATTTTAGTACCGAGGTAAGTTCATGTGTAAATAATGCAACATTACATCATTATGTATTTAATGCTTTAATACTGTATAAATTGTATCACTGTCTTTTTTGATTTGATTAATGATGACTCGATGATGATTTGACGAAGATTTAATACCTAAAAAATCCTGGTTAAACCTTAGGAATAGATAGGATACAAATGTCATGACATTACGGTTATTGAGATCTCGTATAAAACCATATTTGGGATATGGCATCGGCATGTAACTTCGTGTAAGAGCACGTCTGGGACATGGCTTTAAAATGAGACTTCGTATAAGACCATATCTGGGATATGGCATCAATGTGAGACTTCGTGTAGGACCATAGCTGGGCTATTGGCATCGATGTGAGCTTCCATGTAAGACCATGTCTTGGATATGGCTTTGGCTAGGTACTACATGCATGAGATTCCCAAGTATCCTTTAGTATTCCAAGTGGTTCAACGGGTAATCCAAAGATAATGTCAAAGAAGTGACAAGGTATGATCATGTTGAAAAGGTACAGGTATGTACAAAACGCTCATAAGTATTTAGATTAAGAATCAATGAGACCTCAGTAAGAAGTGAATGAATGAATGAACGAATTATGATCATGAGTTTTATCGTACATTATGTAAATGACATGATTTTAAATGTATCTATGATGCTTGATGACATTGCGATAAATGATATTACATTATGGGTATAATAATGTATAGTTAATGTTCTTATATTTACATGCAAACTTACGAAGACTTATGCTTGCTCCCCTTTCTTTTCCATTTCCTTATAGTATCGCCAAGCTAGCTCGAGGATCGAAGGACGTCGGAGACTTGATCACACAATCATTTGGAACATTTTGGTATAGCTAGTCTCAACATTTTGAGTATGGCATGTATAGGGACTTGGTTATTTTGTATATGTGTCATAGTGATTGGGCTAAAGATGTTGCTCATATTGGTTGTAACAGTCCGATTTGGACCCTAGTCAGAATAGTGGTTTCGGGACCACATATCTGAGTCTGCAAAATATTTTAATTTGTCTGTCTCTGTACTTAATTGTGAAAAAAGATTGAATTGTCTATGTGGTAAAATTAGTATGCTATATGTTCAAGTGTTTAATTGAATGGCTTTTAAATAATGATGGCCTTATGTAGCAATTAAACCATTGAAGGTTTGAGTGGTCATAAATGACCTTAAAAAATATGTTTTTATATGGTTTAATTAAGGGATAAAATGGTAAATGCTTTACTATTATGTTTTAATGAAACAAAACATGAAAATTGGCCATTATTCATGCATGGGTGCCGAAATTTGAAAGAAAAAGAAAGAAAATAAAGCTTCCTAGGTTTCGACACTTTGGATTAGTGATTAAGGTATATTTTGTGCTCGATTTTTGATAATTTCTATGTTTTTGTAATCATTACTTCGAAATCTTCCATGCCCATGTCTCAATTTCTGTTTTTGTTGAAGTTTTTAAATAATGCCATTGATGCTATTTGAAGCTTTGTGATGAAATTGAATGAATAATGATGGATAGGTGTTGACTAAACATGTTTTGCCATGAGTTTTTGTTGAAATTGAGCTATGTGGGCTAATTTGTGAAAATGAGATTTCGGGAGGATTAAATTGTGAAATAAACATGTAATTTGGGCTTATTTGAATAGTATTAAAATTTGGCTATGTTTATATGTGGTTAAATCTGTTGAATTTGATGATTATATGTAATAGGGACTAAATTGTTGTAATGTGCAAATGTGAGGGCTAAATTGCAAAATGCCCTAGTTATGTGTTTATGGATTACATTCAATGAAATGGAATATTGAATGGCTGGATTTGGATTTATTTAGATCCAGGACCAAGGAAATCGAACTTAGATCGAGGAAAGTCCAAAATCGTTGAATAGTCTACTCAAATCCGTTAAATCCATACGAGGTAAGTCAAAATACAAATATGCATTATATTGATGTATATATAGATGCTGGAATTATAAACTATTTTGGACGGCCATGAGAGCCTGATGTACAATTTCGATTATTGAATGATGAAATGATATCATGTAAGACCTCGTCTGGGACGTAGGCATTGATTTGAGAATTTTCTTGTAAGACCACGTCTGGGATGTTGGCATCGATATCTGTTTTCGTGTAAGACCGTGTCTGGGACATTGGAATCACATGAGTTTTTGTGTAAGACCCTGTCCGGGACAGAGGCATTAGTATTGAACGACATGTAAGACCACGTCAGGGACGTCAGCCTTGTTCGAGACTTCCATGTTCTGTAATATCTCCAAATGATTTGAAGTGAAATTATGAAATATGAATGAATACATACTATTAATGTTTGATACTGGTACGTCTATTCCGTATTGAATTTCTGAGAATGGAAAATACGATGTTGAGAAATGAGTATGTCTGACACATAACTATATATATATGTATGAAACGATTATAAATTAGTACTTATGAATTGTATATCCTTGTATTTGGCTTACTAAGCTCATTGTAGCTTACTCTGTTTATTTTTTCAATTGTTTTTTAGATAACGTAGCTACTGAGGGCTCGGGGATAGTCAAGATCATTACCACACTATCGAGCTTGATTTTGGTACCTTTTGAATGTACAAAGTCTAGGTATGGCATGTATAGGCTAGAATGTTTGTGTGTTAGGTTTGGATATGCTTATGTGTAAATGCCATGAGAATTGGCTAATAAATGATATGTTGTGTTTGTTTTTGGTATATGACTTGTGATGCCAATTTGAGTAACTTATAATGGCTATATGAATTTTTATGTTTTGATCTTCATGAATCATGTCAATGTGATGAATAGTGAGAACTAGGTGCATCATGTTTAGTTTTGAACTTTGGTTAAGTTATGGAATTGCTTGCTGTGAGATTTGATATTAAGTATGTATGTGAATGGTTTGATCATGTTGAGGTGTGTTTTAGGCATTGAATATAGTTGAAATTGTGATAATGATGTGGCATGAATTGGCTTGTAGGGAATGACCCTTAGTGGGTGGAAAGCATGGCTTGAACCAAATCTGTAATTAGTGCCACACGGCTAGGGCATACGGGTGTGCCTTATGGCCGTGTTGATTTTCCAGTATTGGTACAAAGTTTCACATGACCAAGACCTATAGGCGTGTCTTGTGGCCGTGGTGAAAAGTCAGTATGCCTGCTCTGTTTTAGCACGGTCTGAGTGCTCGGGCGTGCTTGGATCCCATGTGAGGCACACGGCCTGGTCACACGAGTGTGTGACCTCCTAAATTTGGAAAATTTTTCATGTGTTCTAAAGTTTGTGATTGTGTTCGGTTTAGTCCCGACCTTACCTTTATGCATGATTGAGGTCTTATAGATCTCCAATAGGGACTTTGGTCTGAATCTTATTAACTGTGAATGTTCTGTTATGATCTGTTCTGAAACTCTGGTAACGCCTCTTACCTATTCCGGTGATGGTCACGGGATAGGGGTGTTACAAATTGGTTGGTATCAGAGCTACGGTTTAGTCGATTCTAGGACTAACATTGCGTGTTTTAGTCTAGCTATACATGTCATATATCTGAACAATGATAGTATGATGAATCTTGACAAATGAAATATGTTTTTCATATAGCAATGGATCCCGAAAGAGCCTTACTGATGATGTTGAAAGTAACGCGCCTTCTCCCGCTCAAGGGACAGCGCCATCTGATTCTAGACTGGTTACAAGTGGTAATGAGGGAGAAGCTAAACAAGCTTTCTTCCAAATGATAAATGAGTGGTTCACTCAATATGTTTGGACAAACTCGGCTGTTCAACCCCACCCCCGACTGTTCCTCAACAACCTTCGATTATACCATCTGTGACTAATCCGATTCGTCTGAATAAGCCCCCGGTAGAGAAGATTAGAAAGTATGGGGCCGAAGAGTTTCGAGCTACTACTGATGAAGATGTCGAGAGGGCTGAATTTTGGTTGGAAAACACGATCCGAGTTCTTGATGAATTGTCGTGTACTCTAGAGGAAAGTGTTAAATGTACGGTTTCATTATTACAAGACTCTGCATACCATTGGTGGAAAACACTGACATCTGTAGTTTCGAGTGAACGTATTACATGGGATTTCTTTCAAACTGAGTTTAGAAAGAAGTATATTAGTCAACGTTTCATTGATCAGAAACATAAAAAGTTTCTTGAATTGAAAAAAGGCAACAGGTCTATTACGAAATATGAACGAGAATTTGTAAGATTGAGCCAGTATGCATGAGAGTGTGTAGCCTCAAAGGCCACTATGTGTAAAAGATTCATTGAAGGTTTGAATGAAGACATTAAACTTCTAGTCAGAATTCTCGATCTGAATGAATTTGTTGTGCTAGTTGAAAGGGCTTGTAAAGCTGAAGAACTTAGTAAAGAAAAGAAGAAAACTGATTCTGAAGATAGAGAGGTTCAAAAGAGATCTTCAGGTAGATCATTTCAATCTTAGAGAGGTTCAAAAGAGATCTTCAGGTAGATCATTTCAATCTATGTCAAAGAAGTTTCGAGATGATTCTAACCGTTTGAAAATTAATCTGGGACGTTCTGGCAGAGATCGTGGTAGATCATGTTCAAGTTTTAAAACTCTTGCTACATTTGTTGCTAGTGCTAAGAATATGAGATCTGAGAGACCTGAATGTGTACATTATGGTAACAAACATCCGAGAAGTTGTAGATTGAAAGATCGAGCCTGTTTCTGATGTGGATCTTTGGATCACTTCGTTAGAGACTGTCCTGAATCTGTTAAGCAAGAGATAGTGCAAAATCCACGATCGGGTAATATTTCTGCTAGAGGCAGAACTTTTAGAAGCATGGGAAATGCTAGTGTTGGTCAAAGAGTTACTAAAGATACAACTGCACAATCTGAAGCTCGAACGCTTGCTAGAGCCTATGCTATCCGGGCATGTGAAGAAGCTTTGTCTCCTGATGTGATTACTGGTACTTTTACTGTTTATGATACCTCTGTGATTGCTTTGATAGATCCTAGATCAGTGCATTCTTATATCTGTGTGAATTTAGCATATAGTAAGACTTTGCCTATAGAGTCTATTGAAATTATAATTAGAGTATCAAACCCTTTAGGCAAAAGTGTTCTGGTAGATAAAGTTTGCAAGAATTTTCCGTTAATGAGTCGAAATATTTGCTTCTCTGATGATTTGATGCTATTGCCATTTGATGAATTTGATATAATTCTGGGTATGGACTGGTTAACTCTGCATGATGCGGTTGTAAATTGCAAACGAAAAATTATTGACTTGAGATGTAAGAATGGTGAAATTTTTAGAATTGATCTAGTGAATTGAATGGCTTACCTGCTGTAGTATCTATATTAAAAGCTTAAACGTATATGAGAAAAGGTTGTGAAGCCTACCTAGCTTCTTTTATTGACTCTAAGCTGTCCAATAAAAAGATTGAATCTGTGCCGGTTGTCTGGGAATTTCCTGATGTATTTTCGGAAGAACTTCTAGGTTTGCCTCTGATTCGAGACATTGAGTTTGGGATTGAATTGATTTCGGAAACTACTCCGATTTCGATAGCTCTTTATAGAATGGCTATAACACCTCTAACCCATATTCATCGCCGAATGTGTCACGAGGCATTACAAAACAAAACTCAACATTTAAACAATACACATACATATGAATAAATCCCTCAAATATTAAAACATATTACTATTATAATCCCTTTGCAAATCATTTCATATCCTATAGCGGGCATAAATACAGTCATATAATTCATAAGCAAAAATATAAAAAATATGTGTATATATATAATGTTTTAACCATATAATAATCAGTGCATCATGCATGTTTATTCCATTTATCTAAACTTGACCAAAACTAAATATGAATTCTATTATCCTTTCCTGTACCATATAATCATTAAGTCTCAAATAGCATAACCATTTTACTCAATGCACAAATAACCTCCTTGTTATAATAATGCATAAGTTACTATAACAGCCCGAGTTTTACCTTAATCGGAACGGTGGTTTCGGGACCACGAATCCAAGTCAGAAAATAATTATTTATTATTTTTCTATTTTTGAATGCATGAATTTGGTTGGTGTGAAATTTCATTCTAAAATTTTTATCTTTTGAATGCCGAATTATTGAATAGGGCTTAAATGCATAACATGAAAACTTAATGAATTATTATGTGATAACCAAGTTGTGATGATTATTATTAGTGGAAGGATTTAATATGAAATTATGCCATTTTAAGTGTAGTGGACGGTACTTGGTTAAGTGATATTTATTTTTATATGGTTGTTATATGTGTTTTTACTTAATGATAATATTAAATTATATGAAATGAATGAAATAAAGAAAAGGAATAAAATAATAAGACCATAATGCTTTGTTCTTGTCGAAAAAAAAAAGAAGAAGAAAAAGAAAAGAACCAAGCCATTCAATCCTCCTTGATTCAAATTAAAGTATGTATTTAGTCTAAATTTGAAAATTCTTTGTATTTTTGAGGTTGTAGTTGATGTTAGTTTATAGCCCATGAATTTATTTTTCTATTTGATGAACATTGAAGGTTCGGTCATGAAATTGATGTGAGGGAATGTTTAGTTCTTTGAATGTATATGTTTAAACGAAATAAAATGAAAGATTGATGCTTGATACTTAAAGTTTGAATTAAGATTTTGGTAAATTTGATTACATGGATGAAATTTGCATGAATGTTTAATATAGGGGAGCTAGTTTACTAATTTGATAAAATATAGGGACTTATAATCACCTAGGGAGTATTCGGCACTTGTATAGCAAAATAGATTTGAGAGTGGGTTAACTATTAGTTATTTGGGACCATTATGTTAACAATTGAAAGTATGAGGGAAAATTAGTAATTTACCAAAGTATGTGTTTGGGATTGATTTGAATTAGAACTTAATTGAATGAATTGAAATTTCGAATTCTTTTAGATCAAGAATCGAAAAGAATAGAGGCGGATAAGGGAAAAGCAAAGATTATTGAATAGCCCATCGAAATTGTCCAATTTAAAATAAGGTAAGTTTTTAAGCAATTGAGATTTCATCAATTTATATATATATATATATATGATGTATATGGGTTATGTAATGGGTATATATATACATTTAAAATTGATAGGCGAATATGTGATTGCTTGGTGAGTTGGTTAAATTGTTTGAAGTGTTATAATTGACAATTGGTGCACTATGTGTGCGTATAAGTGACGAATGTAAACATGAGAAAATGCACTGTGTGTGATAATGGATAAAAGCACTATGTGTGTGAATTCTTTAACCGAGCACTATGTGTGCGAATTTAGTTACCAGGTACTAAGTGTGCGAAATGAGCAAGTGGACATGGATATTGAATTGAATAGATGGTATGTTCGGAATGCATATGTTTATATCTATATATATATATCATTGTATAATGTTATAAGAAGAGAAATAAGAGCATTCGGCTATGTGTGGGCATAAATTAGTATGTGTACAAAGTAGACTCAAATTGACTTTAATTGTGATTAAGTATTCGAGTAGTAAGGCTTGCATATGAGCTATATAACTTTGCTGATATGTTATATTAATGTAAAAGTGATAAAGTATATCATTAAATTTAAGTATATATACGGTTTGTGAGTTAGTAATATTGGATTACAAGTAAATCTTGAGCTTCGTTACATTGATCTTGAAATAAGGTAAGAATTCATATCTAAAGTAGGTATTTATCAAGTCGTGAAATGAGAAGCTAGGTACGAATCTAGCATTTGATAAATTTCTAGGTTTAAGTTTGATTTAAATTTTTCATAATCGAATTGCTTATAACTTACTGAGTTAATATCTCATTCGTTTTTGTTTGCTCACTCTTATTTTAGATTTTAAGGTTCGTTGTGAGCTCGGGATCATTAACGAAGTCATTGCACTATCTACTATATTATTGTATCTTTATAAAAGTTCAAGTTTGATACTATGGCACGTATAGACTATGTTTTGTTTTGTTTGAATTTTTTTTATATGTGTATATAAGACCATGCGAAAATGGCTTGACCTTTATGTTTAAATTTGGTTATGTTTAGTCATGGTCTAAGCTCTTTTGGATAAGTAAATTATATAATATGTAAGATTGCTGTTTTGGTTTCATGTTTTAAACTGGATAATGACATGAATATCTTATAGTTAGTTATTTAGTAAGCTTGAAATATAGATGGTTTATATGGGTGAATGGCCTATTAATTTGGCTTTGTAATGGAGTTGAATATTTAGTACAGGATATTTATGTTTCGGTTGGTAATGAAATATTGAAGATTTAGGACTTGATATTTAGGGTTAATATTGCACTTAGTCGAATATATTTATATATATTTATATGGCCGTTGAATTGGTTTTGATTATAACCCTTGATGTATTGCTTAATTTGAAATTTACGAATGGAAAGGTCAAATTATGCTTGACATATGAATCTAGTACTATGAAATGTTTTGACTTGTAAAATGAATGAGTTAAAATTATTATGCACATATATGCATTCGATTAAAGAAATGGAATGACCAAATGAATAGTAGCATGCGATTGGTGTTATAAATGAGTGGATTGATTGCATGTTTATAAACGCATGAATTATAAATCAATGGAATTCGTTACAAGTTGTATTTGACTGGAATAATCATATGTTTGTAAAGTGATTTTTTGATTGTATAATGGTTGTACTTTTGTTCGGTAATACCCTGTAACCCATTCCTGCAATAGATACGATTTAGGGGTGTTACAGTTACTATTCAAATGGTCAAAAATCTAAATTCAATGTTATACTTAAACATGATACATCAAATGATTTAATAAAATCACGCTTTCCCACACAATCACATCAACAAGTAAATATTCACTAATACTTTTATATCAATCCAACCAAGCTAAACATTTTTATTCCTTGTTTTCCTTTATGCCGAATATAAGTACCTAGCATTTAAATTATATCTTATACACGACATAACTTTAACAAAGATTCTATTTATTAAAACATAATAAGGCCAAATGCTTTCAAATTTTATACCATCGAATCCATCATTTATACTATGTACACATCAACCCAAATAATTCATTAGAACATCACCTTAATCTTATACCTATTTCCATGCACATCGAAATTCCAATACAATAATACTCTCACGTGTATTTGCACCTAAGGTACATGACTTTCTTTGGAAACCAAACCATTAAACATTATTATCCAAACTTCATCAACCAAAATTAATACTTAATTAAAATCAAAGCCAAACAAACGTGTCACCTTTATATACATCAACCATTTCATGTTCATTTCATAAAACATCACATAGCCAAAATGATTAAGCCATTTTCGCATGGCTTAAATATAACATATCAAAATCAATCTTATTTATAAGGTAGTTTAGCCTATACATGCCATAAGTTGAAAGTTTAGCTTCTAAAAGTACCGACAATCAAACGATAGTGTGGATGACTTCAACGACGATCTCCGAGCATGTAACGACCTCAAAAATCTATAAAACAAATTATAAAACAAACACACAAGTAAGCTAATTTAGCTTAGTAAGCCTTAAGCAAGTTAAACAAATAACTAAGTTTACTAAGGTATCTTTAATCACATATAATTTTAAACTTTTAGTCACATACATATATAACATATACTTTAATATTAATAAAAATATTTCATCTTAACCGAATGTACATATTTACATCATCATCATATCTTCCATTCCATAACCAAATTAACTCATAATTTTGAATTATCATATACATTAGCAAACTTATAATTATCACTCACATCTTAACATTTCTTCCATATTCTTAAATAAACAAAAAAAAACGAAGACATATCTCAACTTAACACATAAATTACATCAACTTCACATAAAACCATTTTCATCATCCATTAAGAAATCAATTTACCTTATTGCCAAGTAAATGCCTAATTATCACGTACCTGAATATTTTAATTCGTTTACTGAATTCGATTACTACATCCGCATAATATATCATAAGCTTAATCTTTTAATATCTCACCGGCATTAGCCTGCTAGGTATAAACCTGAATTAGAGCAATAAAATGTAACAACCCTAACCTGTATCCATCGCCGAAATACGTCATGAGGCATTACAAAACCAAACTCAACATTTAAACAATACACATACATATGAATAAATCCCTCAAATATTAAAACATATTACTATTATAATCCCTTTGCAAATCATTTCATATCCTATAGCGGGCATAAATACAGTCATATAATTCATAAGCAAAAATATCAAATATATGTGTATATATATAATGTTTTAACCGTATAATAATCAATACATCATGCATGTTCATTCCATTTATCTAAACTTGACCAAAACTAAATATGAATTCTATTATCCTTTCATGTACCATATAATCATTAAGTCTCAAATAGCATAACCATTTTACTCAATGCACAAATAACCTCCTTGTTATAATAATGCATAAGTTACTATTCAAATGGTCAAAAATCTAAATTCAATGTTATACTTAAACATGATAGCATTAAATGATTTAATAAAATCACGCTTTCCCACACAATCACATCAACAAGTAAATATTCATTAATACTTTTATATCAATCCAACCAAGCTAAACATTTTCATTTCTTGTTTTCCTTTATGTCGAATATAAGTACCTAGCATTTAAATTATATCTCATGCACGGCATGACTTTAAAAAAGATTCTATTTATTAAAACATAATAAGGCCAAATTCTTTCAACACTTATACCATCGAATCCATCATTTATACTATATACACATCAACCCAAATAATTCATTAGAACATCACCTTAATCTTATACCTATTTCCATGCACATCGAAATTCCAATACAATAATACTCTCACGTGTATTTGCACCTAAGGTACATGACTTTCTTTGGAAACCAAACCATTAAACATTATTATCCAAACTTCATCAACCAAAATTAATTCCTAATTAAAATCAAAGCCAAACAAACGTGTCACCTTTATATACATCAACCATTTCATGTTCATTTCATAAAACATCACATAGCCAAAATGATTAAGCCATTTTCGCATGGCTTAAATATATACATATCAAAATCAATCTTATTTATAAGGTAGTTTAGCCTATACATGTCATAAGTTGAAAGTTTAGCTTCTAAAAGTACCGATAATCAAACGATAGTGTGGATGACTTCAGCGACGATCTCTGAGCACGTAACGACCTCAAAAATCTATAAAACAAATTATAAAACAAACACACAAGTACGCTAATTTAGCTTATTAAGCCTTAAACAAGTTAAACAATTAACTAAGTTTACTAAGGTATCTTTAATCACATATAATTTTAAACTTTTAGTCACACACACATATAAAATATACTTTAATATTAATAAAAATATTTCATCTTAACCGAATGTACATATTTACATCATCATCATAACTTTCATTCCATAACCAAATTAACTCATAAATTCGAATTATCATATACATTAGCAAACTTATAATTATCACTCGCATCTTAACATTTCTTCCATATTCTTAAATAAACAAAAAAAAAGGAAGACATATCTCAACTTAAAACGTAAATTACATCAACTTCACATAAAACCCTTTTCATCATCCATTAAGAAATCAATTTGCCTTATTGCCAAGTAAATGACTAATTATCACATACCTAAATATTTTAATTCGTTTACTGAATTCGATTACTACATCCGCACAATATATCATAAGCTTCATCTTTTAATATCTCATCGGCATTAGCCTGCTAGGTAAAAACCTGAATTCACACCAGCGCAAAGCCTGCTAGGCATACGGCCCAAATAATAGTCACCGGCATTAAGCTTGCTAGGCGTTAAGCCGGATTTAACTTCACCAGCATAATGCTTGCTAGGCTTGAAGCCCGGATGTATATCTTACATAATTATTCTATTCCTAATCTTTTAAATTACTTCAAAGATAACACATTTTTCATTCAACATTTAAATATAATACCATAGTTCAAATCAATTGCATATACAAATCCTACATCACTATATTCGGCCAACCATCACAACTATCAATATTCTCAATTTATACCTTAAGCAGATTTTCATTCAAAATAAAATAAAAAGAAATGTTTAAATTGCTTATAGACTTACCTCGGATATCAACGAACGGTATTGATTGACTATTCGACTATTTTGGCTTTTCCCCGATCCGAATCTGATTTTCTTTTTTCTTGATCTAAATTGATATAAATTAAATTTATTTCATCAAATATTCAATCTAATTCACTCAAAAACACATAAATGGGCAAATTGCACTATTGCCCTATACATTTTGCACAATTAGCAATTTAATCCAAAATTCACAAAACACAAAATAAATACAATTTGATTACACTAGGCTAAGCCGAATACTCCCTATGCCTCTATAATTCTTACATTTAACTTATTTCACAATCTAGTCCCTCTATTTACTTTTTTTACAATTAAGTCCTATTTACTTAATTTTCATGAAAATTTCCAATACAAACTTAATAATCTAATACATATATTTTATTTAACAATTTCAAACTCCAATTTCACCAAAGTATCAATAATGTTAACTCATGAACATATCATCAAAATCAAAAATTTAGGCATGGGTCGGGTAGTACTCGAAGCAACGATCTCAAAAACGTAAAAATTATCAAAAACTGACTAAAAACGAACCTTAGATTTAAGCTTGAAAATGGACGAACCTAACTTCTTCTCTTTTCTTCTTCTCTAGCTTATATTCGGCTATGGTGAAAATAATGAGCACTTTTATCTCATTTTATGTCATAAATTATAATATATGGTTTTTAACTTGGTTTCCTTTATAAACCTTTAAAATTAATCACTAAAGCTTATATAGGGAGGGTATAACTGTCCACACCATTTCCACATTACTTAATAATTTATGAACTATTTTATGTACAAATAAAAATATTTATTTTTCTATTATAATATATATATATATATATATATATATAATTGGAACTCATATTTCCACTTACCTAACACGTCCAGTAACATAAAAAAATCGGCATTTTACAACATAAATGCATCTCCTTAATAAGCCACTTCTAAATTAGTCCTAATAATTTAAGCAATCAAGTTTTTTTTTAATTTATGCGATTAAGCCCATTTGTTTAATTGGACGCCCAAACAATAAAATTAAATCACGAAAACTTCTCCAACATAAATTCACACATAATAAACACAGAAAAAATTTAAAAATATTTTTCTGACTCGAATTCGTGGTTCCGAAACCACCGTTTCGATTAGGGTCTAAATCGGGCTGTTACAATGGCACCAAACGAATTGAAAGAATTAAAGACTCTATTGCAAGAATTGACTGATCGAGGTTTTACTAGACCGAGTTTCTCACTGTGAGGTGCTCCTGTTCTGTTCGTGAAAAAGAAAGATGGCATGATGAGAATATGTATTGATTACCGCCAGCTCAACAAAGTGACTGTGAAGAATGAATACCATTTGCCCCGAATTGATGATTTGTTTGATCAACTAAAAGGTGCCTCTGTATTTTCGAAGATAGATCTAAGATCTGGTTATTACCAGTTGTGAGTTAAAGATTCTGACATTTCAAAAATAGCTTTTCGAACAAGGTACGGGCATTATGAATTCTTAATTATGCCTTTTGGATTAACGAATGCTCTTGCTGTGTTTATAGATCTAATGAACAGAATTTTCAGACCGTATTTAGATCAATTTGTTGTTGTTTTCATTAATGATATATTGATCTATTCATGGAATGAAAGTGAGCATGCTGAACATTTAAGAATCGTACTACAAACACTGCGTGATAAGCAACTTTATGCAAAATTCAGCAAATGTGAATTTTGGCTACGCGAAGTTAGTTTTCTAGGTCATATTGTATCAGCTTCTGGTATCCGTGTTGATCTGAATAAAATCTTAGCTATTTTGGATTGGAAACCTTCAAGAAATGTTTCTGAAGTCTGTAGTTTTCTAGGACTTGCTGGCTATTACCGATTCGTAAAAGATTTCTCTGTGATAGCAACCCCATTGACTCGACTACTTCAGAAGAATGCAAGCTTCGAATGGTCTGAAAAGTGTCAAGAAAGTTTCAATCAGTTGAAAGCTCTGTTAAGTAAAGCTCTAGTACTCGTACAACCTGAATCAGGCAAGGAATTTGTTGTGTATAGTGATGCTTCGTTGAATGGATTAGGCTGTGTTTTAATGCAAGAAGGCAAGGTTATAGCATATACCTCTAGACAACAAAGCCACACAAGAAAAGTTATCCGACACATGATCTTGAGTTAGCTGCCATTGTTTTTGCATTGAAAATTTGGTGTCACTACCTGTTCGGTGAGAAATGTCACGTATTTTCAAATCACAAAAGTCTGAAATATCTGATGACTTGGAAGGATTTGAATCTATGGCAGCGAAGATGGTTGGAACTGTTACAAGATTATGAGCTTATTATTGACTATCATCCGGGTAAAGCAAATGTTGTAGCTGATGCTTTAAGTCAAAAATCACTATCTGCATTATGTGCCTTAAATGCTAGTTTTGATCTGTTCGTTGATGATTTAGTGTTAGCTAAATTTAACGTGAAACCTTTACTTTTACAACAAATCATTAATGCTCAGAAAGTAGATAATTAACTATTAAAGAAACGTGCTCAGTGTGATTCTGATTCTGAATTCTGGATTGATGATGATGATTGTCTGAGATTCAAGAATAGAATTTGTGTTCCAAGAAATTCTGAATTGATTCAGATGATTTTGAGTGAAGCTCATAATAGCAAATTTTCTGTACATCTAGGTAGCACAAAGATGTATAACGATTTAAAACGATTGTATTGGTGGCCAGGAATGGAATGAGATATCTCTGATTTTGTTCTGAAATGCTTAATATGTCAACAAGTAAAAGCGGAACATTAGGTGCCTTCAGGTTTGCTACAACCGATTATGATTCCTGAATGGAAATGGGATCGAGTAATTATGGATTTTGTTTCTGGTTTACCCCTATTTCCTAAAAAGAAAGATTCAATCTGGGTTGTTGTTGATCGATTGACGAAGTCTGCTCATTTTATTCTGGTTCGATCGACTATTCACTTGATAAATTAGCTGAACTTTACATTTCTGATATTGTGAGATTGCACGGGGTACCATTGTTTATTGTGTCTGATAGAGATCCAAGGTTTACTTTAAGATTTTGGAAGAAGTTGCATGAAGCTTTAGGTACTAAATTACACTTCAGTACTACTTTTCACCCGCAGACGGATGGCCAGTCTGAGTGGATCATTCAAATACTCGAGGATATGCTTAGATGATGTATTCTAGAGTTTCAAGGTATGTGGGAACAATATTTACCTCTGATTGAATTTGCATACAATAGTAATTTCCAATCGCGCATAAAAATGGCCCTGTATGAAGCCCTATATGGTAGAAAATGTAAAACTCTGTTATACTGGTCTGAACTCTGTGAAAATAAAATATACGAAATTGATCTGATAAAAGAAACAGAACAAAAGGTGAGATTAATCAAAGATAGTCTGAAAGCAGCTTCTAACCGTTAGAAATCATACGCGGATCTGAAACGGAAGGATATTGAATTTGAGATTGGCGATAAAGTATTTCTGAAAGTGTCTCCGTGGAAGAAATTGTTTCAGTTTGGCAAGAAGGGGAAATTGAGTTCGAGATTTATCGAGCCGTATGAAATTATTGAATGAGTCGGGCTGGTTGCTTATAGACTGATGTTGCCACCTGAACTAGAAAAGATACATAATGTATTTCATGTGTTGATGCTTCAACATTATAGATCTGATCCATCTCATGTGATATCCCCTTCTAAGATTGAATTAAAGTCTGACATGTCTTATCATGAAGAACCGATCCATATCCTAGCTCGAGAAATGAAAGAATTAAGAAACAAGAAAATTCTGCTAGTAAAAGTACTGTGGCATCGTCACGAATTAGAAGAGGCTACCTGGGAACCTGAAAGTGCAATGAGACAGCAATATCCGAATCTATTTAATGGTAAGATTTTCAATGACGAAAATCCCTAAAGGGGGTAGAATTGTAACAGCTCAATTTAGACCCTAGTCCGAAGAGTGGTTTCCGGACCACATATCCGAGTCTATAAAATATTTTAATATTATTTTTTGTGTCTGTGATATATGATCTAGCATCTGTGAAATTTCTATGATTTAATTTGTCTATCTCTGTGCTTAACTGTGAAAAAGGATTGAATTGTATATGTGGCGAAAAGTCAGTATGCCTGCTCTGTTTTGGCACGGTCTGAGTGCTTGCGCGTGCTTGGATCTCATGTGAGGCACACAGCCTGGTCACACGGGTGTGTGACCTCCTAAATTTGGAAAATTTTTCATGTGTTCTAAAGTTTGTGATTATGTTCGGTTTAGTCACAACCTTACCTTTATGCATGATTGAGGTCTTATAGATCTCTAATAGGGACCTTTTTCTGAATCTTATTCACCGTAAATGTTTTGTTCTGATCTATTTTGAAACTCTGGTAACACCCCTCACCTGTTCCAGTGACGGTCACGGGATAGGGGTGTTACATTGGTTAAGTGATTTTTTTTTTGTATAAGGCCATTTGAAATTGGATAATGTTGATTATAAGTTTAATCATGTGATGATGCAATTCATGGATATGGAAAGTTGCATGATTTGAGCTGTTGAGTATGTGATTGTTTGAGTAGGATAGAAATGGCATGAGAATGATGTCTTGATTTCTTAGTTGTGGACATTATGTTTGCTTAAGTATGCTATGATTTGTACCTATGAATTGGTGTTTGTGTGTATCTGCTTTAGGGTGGCAAATGGCTTGGTAAATAGCCTATATATCGTCTACACGAGTAGACACACGTGCGTGTGTCTAGGCCGTGTGTGACACACGGTCTGCACCATGGGTGTGTGAATAGGCCGTGTGTCCCCTGCAACTTAATTTTGAAAACCAAAATGCTCAATATGGAGCACATGGGCGGAGACACGGGCGTGTGTCTTGACTGTGTGGACGGCACGACCTAGAACACGGACGTGTGCCCAGGGCTTGTGAAGTCTGAACCTTAAATGCAAAAATTTAATTCGCCACACGGCCTAGCACACGGGCGTGTGAATTGGTTGTGTGACCTTTTTTTACTATGGACATCATAAATAGAGAGTTACATGGGCTGTGTGCCTTATTTTACTACTGACATCATAAACACTGGTGTGTGTGACCACATGGCCTACTCATACGAGCGTGTGGCTCTCTAAAACATGAAAACTTTTCTAAGTGTTCCAAGTTTTTGGTTTACTATCGAACCACCCCTGATGTATGTTTTAGGTCTCACAGGCCCGTATAAGGGACGATATGTATATGTATGAATGGTTTTGAATTGAATGAAATTTTATGGACCAATTTTGTACAATTGGTTATGTTTAAGTTTGGTAATGCCTTGTACCCTATCCCAGTGTCAGACTCGGGTAAACGGTGTTACATTTAGTGGTCTCAGAGCTACAGTTTAGTCAGTTCTTAGACTACGTGGCATGAGTAAGAGTCTAGCTATACAAGCCCTACATATATTATGATAGTGTGACGACTCTTGACAATTTTAAAATTTTGTTTCATATAGTAGATGGATCTCGACAGAGTAGTGGCGGATGATGTTTAAAGTAATACGCTTGCTCCTATTGAAGGGACAGTGCTGCTAGAGAATAGACCCGTGACTGTGAGTGAGTGAGGAGAGGCTCAAGAGCCTTTCTTCCAAGAAATGAATGAATGGTTTGTCAAGTTCACTCGTACGAATCTGACTGTTCGACCTCCTCCCCTTCGAATCCTCAGCCTACCACTGTAGCACTCTAAGTTGTGGAAATGATAAGAAGGGAAAAGCCTCCAGTTGCCAGAATCCAAAAGCAAGGGGCCGAAGAATTCTGAGCTAATATAGATGATGATCCAGAAAGAGCAGAATTCTGGCTTGAAAATACTATTTAAGTTTTTTATGAGTTGTTTTGCACACCAGAAGAATGTATGTAATGTGTTGTATCACTCCTACAAGATTCGGCCTACCAATGGTGGAACACCCTTGTGTCGGTTGTGCCAAGGGAAAGGGTAGCTTGGGAATTTTTTTAGGAAGAGTTCTGTAAGAAGTATATTAGCCAGAGATAATTTCTTAAATTAAAGCAAGGTCGAATGACTGTAATTGATTACGAGCATGAGTTTGTGAGACTTATCAAATATGCTCGAGATTGTGTATCTTCTGAGGCCATCAAGTGTAAGAGGTTTGAGGATGGGTTAAATGAGGACATCCAATTGTTGGTTGCCATCCTAGAATTAAAAGAGTTTGTTGTACTTCTAGAGAGAGCTTGCAAGGTCGAGGAATTGGCTAAAGAGAAAAGAAAAGCTAAAATTGAGTCTCGTGACTTGAGGAATAGACAGTTGGGTAACTCATTTCAGTCCTCATCCAAGAAATTGAGAGAGTTCACTACTCGATCAAATACTTCAGATGGGTTCTCCTATAGAAATAGGGGTAAATAGTACTTAGTTTTGAAAGCTCTGACTACTTCAATTGCTAGCGTTGGTAATGCCCAACCGAGTAGACCAAAGTGTTCACATTGTGGTAGATGTCACCTCGGCGAGTGCCGAATTAATGATGGAGCTTGTTTCAAGTGTGGCTCCCCAGATCATTTTATTAGAGATTGCCCCGATAAGGAAAAAAAAGAGAAGTTTCAGAGTGTGAGATCGGGTAACACCACTAGTAAAGGGAGACCACAGAGAAATCCCAGAAATCAGCTATGAGATCCGAGAGTAGAGCACTTGCAATGACTTACGCCATTCACGCTTGTGAAGAGGCTTCATCTCCTGATGTGATTACGGGTACTTTTTCGCTTTATGATACTTTTGTTGTTGCTTTGAATGATCCGAGATCTACCCATTCGTATGTTTGTATGAAGTTGGTGTCTAGTATGAATATGCTTGTTGAATCTACAAAATTTGTGATTAAAGTGTCAAACCCATTAGGAAAGTATGTGTTAGTTGACAAATATGTAATAATTGTCCTTTGATGATTAGAGGTCACTGTTTTCCGGCTAATCTCATGTTATTACCGTTTGGCAAATTTCACGTAATTCTTGGTATGGATTGGTTAACTGTTCATAATGTGATTGTAAATTGTGGAAGAAAATTTATTGAGCTGAAATGTGAAAATGGGTATATTTTTCGGGTTAAATCAGGTGAATCGGATAACTTGCCTATAGTAATTTTTTCTATGACTGCTCAGAAATGTATAAGAAAGGATTATGAAGCTTATCTTGCCTTCGTACTAAATACAAAATAGTCTGAGTTGAAAATTGAATCAATGTCGATAGTATGTGAGTATCTAGATGTGTTTTTGGAAGAGTTCGTAACACCCCAAACCCGGCCTAGATGTTACGGCCAAGTCTGGTGTGTCACATTGAAGTGTCTTTCGAAAACCATGTTTTCATTAAAAACCCTTCCTAATGTTTAGAAACTTCTACTGTTAAACTTGTATAAAACCTCAGCTTGTGTTTACTTTTCAAAACGTGGTAGATTGAAATAATCATTCCCTTTTCAAACATTGTCAACAACTTTGTAAAATTTTATGGAAAATTGTGAAAGCTTGTAAACCTTTGTAGTTTGCGGAAACATGTTATTTTAAAACGATTTAAGTATCAGAAAATCAGACCTTCTTCGTTATGGCTTAAAATGAATGGATACTATGCACCAGGTAGGATTCCAGAAGAGAGGAGGTAAGTCAATTAGACTGCTTAAGTACCATGCTCTCCCTGGATCCAATCCTAGACATGCATACATCCATTGCCACACTTTACCCTTATGACTGGTCCACGAACAACAAATTAGGTTTAAGTCTATTTAAAATAATTATTTATGAAAACGTTTACATTGCGAAAGCTTTGCTCTGTTATCGTGATATTTTGAAAACAAGTAACTTTTATAAAAGTGCCTTAGAGCTATCCGATTTCAAAACGATTTAAACAATATCATACTTAAGCTAAAAACAAATTAAAGAATTAGAGCGGCCTTATTACAAACCCAAATTAAAAATAGAAACAATTAAAATAAATAATTAACTTAATTAAACTAGAATTGTTGTCCACGTGGCCACTCTGAATCCCTCCCAGCTCCAAGTCCACCAGTCTAGGACTCACCTGCATGGATGGAAGAAAAGGGGTGAGTTTGGAAAACTCAGTGTGTAAAGAAGCACATCCAGAGCCTAAGTTAGCTCAAGCCCACTGCGCCTAAGCCCTATCCAGTCTCAGAAATAATTGGGCCGAAGCCCTATTCATATATAGTAAACTGGGCCTTAGCCTTTTCAAATAACAGTATAGCCCATAGGCCCATTACAGTAACAGAACAGATATCATGCATGAATGCAAAGCCCATCACATGTGGGGAGACTACTCAATCCACCCAACCGATACACTCCACCCGTACCAGCCCTACACACCTTGTGGGGAAACTACTCGACCCACCCAACCGCTACACTCCACAGATGCAGCATAGCTACTCAGATAATGTGGCCACTAACAGAAATATGAGGCAAAGCCTCTTTCAGAAAACAAAATGGGCAAAGCCCTTTTTAGATATCAGTACGAGGCAAAGCCTCTTTCAGAAAACAAAAATTGTGGTGATGCCACCTGCACTTCCTCTATCAACAATACCAAAACCCATGCAACAGATAATCATGATATGGCATACAGTAAACAAAAACAGTAAAACATGCGTTTCAGTCAGATTTTGCCTTAGGGGTATAACAGTCATTTTGCACCTAGGGATAAAATAGTAATTTTCGCTTATAAGGGGTATTTTAGTAATTATGCCAGTTTCTAGGGTTTCATGCACCATTTCATCAGTAATATTCTAACCTTTATCCCAGTAGCTTATTTAGCTCGTTTTAGCAGATTATAGTCATTGGGCCCTAAAACCCCTAATGGGCCCTACAGTGTCATTTAGCTACTTATGCCCGTTTAGCCCAAATTCTAGGTCTAGCTTAACATTCTTAACCAACGAAATATCAGAACACACTTATTCCCCATATGGGCCCGTAAGCCCATTGGGCCCAATTTCAGCCTATCGAGGCCCAATTTTATCGAAGTGCATAGAATTGCGCACTCATCCATCTTACCACTTGTGATTATAGATCTAATGAATTCCAACTGACTTATGAGTGTTCGCATGCTCACAAGCCCACGAAATGCCAGAATTTTGGCATTTTAGCTTTTTGGCTTTTACCGATTTTAACTACAAGAGGGTGTTCGATACACACCTGATTTGTGACAAACGTTGATGAAATCTCCCACGTGATTATCCTACAATCGGTCACTAACATATTAATCTTATGAATCAATGATAACTTAATGTAACCATTAACACCATATTCGGCCAACATCCTACATGGCCCTCAAGTACCTGCCTTTGCTGAACTATGACTAGATCTAGATCTAGTCACTCTAATGATCCAAGCTTTTCACACACTCCTCAATTGGCAGCCTTTAATCCTCACTAGTACAAACAAACCGAATAATAACAACACCAAAAACCTTTTTAGCCTTAGTCGACAGCCACCCTATGTATGTAGGGGTTTTCGGCTTTTCTTAAACCATAAGATACGAATGGAAAGAAGGTTTCAAATACTTACCAAGAGATCTACTTGTTGAATAACGTTTCCAAATACCTTTCTATCCCAGATCCGTCGTAAATCTAACCCCAATCACAAGTAGAGAGTAGGTCTAAATGATTCCAGCTTTTGGATCTATCTTAGAATATGGCTATTGCAGTTTAAAAGAAGAATAGGTGAAGAGAAGTTCACAAGTGAAGAAACAATCAGTAGAGAAAGAGATGTGAGATTAGAGGTTTGGTTTTTGTGATAACTAAAGTGAAAGAAGATGAGAGAAAAGAAGAGAAGAAGAAAGAATGACAGATTCAGCTTTTGGAAAAAAATAGAGAAAAATAAGATGATGGTTTGGTTCTTTGAACAAATTGGCACTAGAATTAAACTTTTTGGGATTTTGGTTTTTGAATACCAAGAATAGGGGAAAAGAAATAATGAAAAAAACCTAAAAAAAAAAAAAAGAAAAACAACCCATAAAAACTAAAATAATTTTTATAGCTATTTCGGCACTTAATGCCTATAGCCGAATTGATGACCACGGCACAATGCCCTTTTAACACTCAAATTCCATGATTTGCTCCTTGATTTTATCTACAAATGGATTTGGATTTCATCCAAATCCCTTCACCGATTAGCAGCCATCTTATCCACCGCTTGTCCGCTTCAGCACGCTGCTAGGAGAGTTTCAACCAGACTCCAACTCTTTCCCCATGCATGCAGCAAAAAGGAGCCCATTGCGCGCACAGCAGCTTGAACCCAAGACCTCCAGGTACCCTCCAACGCTTCTGGCCACTGCGTCGTAGCTTCTTCTTTACTATAATACAGTTCCAGTTAAATATAAGACTTACTTGCTTTCGTCACGGCTATTTAAAAATAAATGCCAAAATTTCGCCTTCTCTTGGGATCAAACTCACGTCCTCTTGGCCATCCTAGTATGTTTTCGCCACTATGCCACAAGCGCTCTTTGTGTTAAATTATGTTCGCAACTCCTTTTAACCCCTATTTAACGCAACCAGTGTATTTAAAAAAACAAAACATCTCATGCGTGCCACACCTTAAACCCAGCACCTCCCCCATCTTCCTAGCGCCCCTTGCTACTGGACCGAACACTCCCTTGTGGCATACTTCATTCACAACCTCTTTTATGACCTATTTTAGTGCGACCAGACTACTAAAAAAAATAAGCATTTTGCACACGCTGGGAATCAAACTTGTTTCCCTCCTCCTACTTCCTAGCGTGCTTAGCCACTGGGCCAGGCACTTCCTTATGCCTAATCTTAGCCCAACTTGATTATAAGGCATATTGCCCAGATTCCCCCAAGGAAGCAAAAATTAATTTTTTTGCTAGAGTCTTGGATCGAACCCAAGACTTTTCCCGCACTATAAATCCTTCTTAATTTATTTAAAAACTAACCTAAACATCAAAATAATAACAGTAATATTTTATTAATAATAATTTTTTATAACAATAAGATTTAAAACTTCTCAATTATTTAGGTTTTCTTTTATCTGAACCCAGACTCAAGGCCCAATACTTCTAGGCCCAAATTCAGGGTGTTACAGAGTTGCCAAGATTGCCTCCTATTAGAGAAGTTGAATTTGGTATTGATTTAATTCCTGGTACTGCACCTATTTTGATTGCTCCATATAGAATGGCTCAGATGGAATTAAAGGAGTTGAAAGTTCAGTTACAAGAGTTAACGGATAAAGGTTTCATGAGACCTAGTTATTCTCTATGGGGTGCACCGGTACTATTTGTGAATAAGAAAGATGGATCTATGAGGCTTTGCATCGACTACCGATAGCTCAATAAGCTAACCATAAAGAATAAGTATCCCTTACCAAGGATCGATGATTTGTTTGACCAATTGAAGGGAGCCACAGTGTTTTCAAAGATAGACTTGAGGTCCAATTACTACCAGTTGAGAGTTAAGGAGCCAGATGTACCAAAAACTGCATTTCGGACGAGGTATGGTCATTATGAATTTTTGGTCATGCCCTTTGGTTTAACAAATGCTCCTACTATATTTATGGATTTAATTAACCGTATTTTCTTACTATACTTGGATAAATTTGTTGTTGTTTTCATTGATGATATACTGATTTATTCTCGTGATGAGAGTGAGCATGCTGAGCACTTGAAAACAGTTTTGCAAATTTTGAAAGACAAATAGTTGTATGATAAGTTTAGTAAAATGGAATTTTGGCTTCAAGAAGTCAGATTTTTGGGGCACATTGTTTCGGGTGATGGTATTAGAGTTGACCCGAGTAAGATTTTGGCTATTATTGAATGGGAACCACCGAGGAATAAGTCAAAGGTTAGAAGCTTTCTAGGCTTAGCCAGTTATTACAGACAATTTGTTAAAGGATTTTCCATGATTGCTACTCCAATGACAAGGGTGTTACAGAAAGATGTCAAGTTCAAATGGGTAGAAAAGTGCCAACAGAGTTTGTTGACTAAGGCTCCAGTTTTAGTACAACCTGAATTGAGAAAAGAATTTGTGTTCTATAATGATGCATCCTTGAATAGATTGGGTTGTGTACTTATGCAAGAAGGCAAGGTAATAGCTTATGCCTCAAGACAGTTGAAACCACATGAGAGAAATTATTCAACACATGACTTGTAGCTAGCAGCCATTGTGCTTGCTTTAAAGATTTGGAGACACAATTTGTTTGGCGAGAAGTGCCACATTTATACCAATCACAAAAGTCTGAAGTACTTGATAACTCAAATGGATCTGAATCTACGACAACTGAGGTGGCTTGAACTATTAAAAGATTCTGAGATGGTAATTGATTACCATCCAGGAAAAGCGAATGCGGTCACCGATGCCTTGAGTAGGAAATCATTGTTTACTTTGAAAGGCATGAATACTCAGTTGATCGTATCCGATGATGGTTTGTTCTAGCAGAGTTGAGAGCTAGACCGACGTTTCTCCAAGAGATCCGTGAAGCTCAAAAAAATGACAGTGATTTGCAAGCTAAGAAAGTTCAGTGTGAGTCGAATATTGAACCAGATTTTTGGATTGATTACAATGGTTGTTTGATGTTCTGAGACAGGATCTGTGTTCCTAAAGATATTGAGTTGATTCAGAAGATTTTGTGAGGCACATAATAGTTGTTTGTCTATTCATCCAGGTAGTACAAAAATGTACCATGACTTGAAGAAATCGTATTGGTGGTCGGGAATGAAAATAGACATTTCAGAGTTTGTTTCTAAATGTTTAATTTGTTAGCAAGTGAAAGCCGAACACCAAGTACATTCAGGTTTACTTCAGCCTGTGATGGTTACCGAGTGGAAATGGGACCGTATTACTATGGATTTTGTGATAGGGTTGCCTTTGACACCAAGGAAGAAAGATGTAGTATGGGTTGTGTTGATAGGCTAACTAAACTGGCACATTTTAAACTGGTATGTACCGACTACTCACTTGATAAGCTAGCCAACTTGTATATTTCTAAGATTGTGAGACTTTACAGAGTACCTATGTCGACTATTTCAGATAGAGATCCGATGTTCACATCACGGTTCTGGAAAAAGTTGTAACAAGCTTTAGATACGAAATTGAATTTTAGTACTGCTTTCCATTCACAAACCGATGGTCAGTTAGAGAGAGTAATTCAAATTCTCAAAGACATGCTTTGGTGTTGTGTTCTTGAATTTCAGGGTAGTTGGGAAAAGTATTCACCGTTGGTAGAATTTGCCTACAACAACAGTTTTCAGTCGAGTTTGAAAATGGCGCCTTATGAGGCATTATATGGCCGCAAGTGTCGGACTCCTTTGTATTGGACCGAACTCAGAGAAAGTCAGATTCACAGGGTCGATTTGGTCAAAGAAACTGAAGCGAAAGTTAAAATGATTCGTGATTCTTTGAAAGCCGCTTCAGATAGACAAAAGTCCTACGTGGATTTGAAACGAAAAGAGATTGAGTTTCAAGTTGGTGATAAGGTAGTTTTGAAAGTGTCACCATGGATGAAAGTTCTCAGATTTGGATGGAAAGGCAAGTTGAGTCCGCGCTTTATTAGACCGTATGAGATTACTAAAAGGATAGGACCGGTACGATATTGGTTAGCTTTGCCATTTGAGTTGGAAAGGATCCATGATATGTTTAATGTTTTTATGTTGTGTCGATACCGATTAGGCCCTTCGCATGTAATTTCTCCAACCAAGGTTGAGATTCAACCGGTTGTGACTGTAACACCCTACACCCCCGTCTGTCGCCGGAATAGGGTATTAAGGCATTACTTAACTAGATGCATCCTACCGAGGTTCGTAGATACAAAGCTAGACGTGAGTTCATTGAGTTCTAAAGTTGAATATGACACTTATAGGTCGGTTCGGCAGAACATTATAACTCATTAAAATCATTCTATAAGCAAGTTAGCAAATCTCTACCTTGTGGCTACTAACAAAATGGCTAAATCGAACAATTTAATTACCAAACATCATAGAAGAAAAGTCATTGCATATTGGGTACTAACTAAATATCATGCCACAACATCGAATCGTACGAGAATCATTTCAACACATATAATCAAACTTGAAGACTAAGCAAGCCATTTTGGCATGGCTAGAAATATTTACAACTCAAAATGAAGTTTGATTCAACCGAAGGAAAATAGCCTATACATGCCATTGACCCAAAATAACCATCAAAGTACCAAAATAACAGCGATAGTGTTGGTGATTAAGGCTTCAATCCCCGAGTTCGTAGCTTCCAAATGAGATCTATAAAACAGAGGAAACAAGGCAAAAGGAGTAAGCATTACAATGCTTAGTAAGTTTTAAGCGATGTCACAGATAAAGCATTCAATCCTAAAATAGTTATTCGTAACTTTGTTTCCCTCTTCCTTTGGGTAAGTCACCCTTTTTCCAACATATACATTCACATTACATATGAAAATGGAGGGCTTTCACTCGTAGTAAGTTCACGTAAACATATACATGTCACAATAATTCACATAACATTTCACATAGGCCAATTGTACTTAGACTATATTAATAATCTCATTTCATAAACACATATGAAATCATATAACGACCTTAATATTTGGCCCAAAAATCCAGCTAGCATGTAAGCCAAAGGTACATACCTGTATAACTTAACACTTTCAGCGCAATTCATTAGCGTTCGTTACCTTGAAGACCAGTAGTCTTAGGCTTTTCTCGCATCATCTTCGAGATCTCTATCTCGGGTAATTTCTATACATAGCCGTCGGGTCTTTTCCCCGGATATAATCTCCGCATATAGCCTTCGGGTCTTAACCCGGACATCATCTCTGCATATAGCCTTCGGGTCTTAACCCGGACATAGTCTCCACATATAGTCGGCGGGAATTAACCCCGGATTCACATTACAAATTCTCATACACATATATATTCACATGTAGCCAAGTTTCACATAGCAAGATTTCATTTGCAATTCAATCAATTCATGTGCATACCAACATGTAACATGCTTCTCGACTTTATATCATAATTATACATATAATTCAAACTTATACACATATACTCTTTTTTCTAAACTTTCGACTCAATGATCAAACATACATAGGCAAATGCATTTCAAAGCTCAATTTCGGTCCTTTTCTCTATGAGCCATTCGGCCATATAACAAACATGAATAAGGCTTCTTTCTCAATGGAACATCGTTCAAATATCAGCATGTATATCATGGCATTTTAACTTAAATACCAAATTCGATTACTCAAAACTTACCTTGAACTTCCCCGATAATTTACGAGTTGGCTATTCGACCACTTTGGCCTTCCCTTTATCCGAACTCGTCCCTCTATGCTCTTGAGCTAAATAAAACATTTAATTTTTATTAATCCTTATTCAAGCATCTCAATGGATCATTTTCACTTATATTCAAATGATACATGCATATTCTTCTCATTGCAAACACATACACGCATTCGATCATTTCACATACATATCATAAGTCTCAACAAGCTGATTTTCTGAGCAGCATTCAATAATTTACTCATAACTGGAGCTACGAAACTCCAATTGCAGTGCCGTTAATTTTTTATGAAAATAGACTCATTTATATTCCATCCATAAAAATTTCATAATTTTTGGTTTGGCCAATAAATACCAGAATTTTCTCAAAGTTTCCCTATTTCACTGTTTGAGTAAACTGACCACTCTATACTACGAACCAAATTTCTCCTTGTACAGAATTCCAAATATGACCTCACTTATTTCATTCGAAACTAGACTCATCAAGGAGTCTAAGCATATAAATTTTGTCTCATAACAATTTTTATACCATTTATAGTGATTTTCCAAAAACAGAGCAGGGGACTTCAAAGTCAATCTGACACTGTCTCACTCTACTCTAAAAATCTATTTATCAAAAATTCCTTTTCTTGCAAAGTTTATTTTATAAAAAACTAGACTCATTAAGCTTCAATTACACAATTTATTCAGCCTCTAATTCAACTCGTACAATTTATGGTGATTTTTCCAAAACACGTTACTGCTGCTGTACCAAGCAGATTTTATTCCAAATTCACTCTTTAGTGTTCTTATGCACATACTTAAAACATAGCAATTCCTAAGGCACCATTTAGAGTAGTCATTGACCTTAACACAATGTACATATTTCATGTTCATTTTAACCATTATACCACTCTTAAGACACCAATTATCAAAACAAACATCGAAGATTGTAAGCACATGGCCGAATAGGTCATTTCTTTAACCAAGAAGCTCCCACAAGCATAAATTGACCAATTAGTTTTATTACTCTTTCTAATGCATACACACTAAGGCCATTCGGCCATATCCAAGCATGGTCCTTTATTCAATCCATCACATCCAAATCAATCAAATTAACATATACTAAGTTCATGTACAATCTTTCCCATAGCCGAATACTTAGTGAACTTATGAGCAATGTTCATCAAGCTCATTTTACAAAATATGTGTCACAATTTGCATAATCAATTTATCAAATTCAAGATCAAAATACAATCAAAAGCACAGCAACTCAATCATTCAAAGAACCGAAGGTCCCTTAGGCTTTAATCTTCTCTAAAATTCTAATCTTACTAATTTGAACTCACAAATCCAACTCTTATGAATTTTAACATCATAGAGTCTATTAACAAGCTTTAACAAGCTCTTAAATGCAAAACAAAACTCCCTAACCACAACTTGACAAGGCCGAATGCCCTCATCCTCAAGGCTCAAGAAATTTTTCACTTTAAACAAAGGAGAGGACCCTAAGACAAGCTCAAACAACACCCATATTCCATTATTAAACACAAGCATTAGGGAAAGCACAATTTCTCCACCTTTACTCACATGGCCGAACACCACATCTTGTCTATCACACAAGGATTTTATGTTATGAAGCTCAAATTCCCTTAGAAATCACCTTCAAAACAAGGAAAATCTAACAAAACATCACCCAAGAAGACATGCACCATGGCCGATTTTCCCCATGGCATAACCAACTCAAATTTCATTCAAAACAAAGCAAATAACTTAGCATCCATCTTTATTTCACCAAATTTCAAAAGCAAAAATCATGAACATACCTCCAATTTGCCTAAGTGGTGACCAAATCAACTAGGAAGAATTTCCACTCTCCTTCACTTGAGGTTCGGCTATGGTGAAGAGAAGAAGATGAACTCTTTTTTTTTTTTTCAACAATCCTTATTTTATTTGTTGTATCATTTAAATTTTATGACAACTAATTTCCTTTTTTTTTTTATTTCTATTATTATTAATTAGCCACAAACAAAATACAAAATGACAAACTAGGTCATCATTACCATCCACTATCATCAAAGTGGGTAATTTGACATGCAAGTCCCCTATTTTGCATGCATGCATTTATTAGTCATCACACATCTAGCTAGTTTACCTTCAAAGTTCACAACTAAGTCCTTTTTAATGAAATTCAAATTTATAACTCTAAATTGGCACACCAAACATGTCACACATGAATTAACACATATTATAGGCATCTAAATGAACATTAAATATATTTTATGCCTCGGTTTTGTGGTCCCGAAACCACATTCCGGCTAGGGTCATTTTAAGGCTGTCACAACTCTCCCCCACTAAAGAAATTTTCGTCCCCGAAAATTCTTACCGAAAAATAAGTTTGGGTAACGTTCTCTTATTGAATCCTCAAGCTCCCAAGTAGCTTCTTCGACCCCGTGTTTGACCCATAACACTTTCACTAACGAAATCCTCTTATTCCGCAACTCTTTAACCTCGTGCGCCAAAATACGAATTGGTTCCTCCTCGTAACTCATATCGGATCGAATCTCAATGTCAGACGGATTAATCACATGTGAAGGGTCGGATCTATATCGTCGGAGCATCGAAACATGAAAAACGTTGTGAATCTTTTCAAGTTCGGGAGGCAAAATCAGTCGATATGCTACCGGTCCAATCCGTTCAGATATTTCATATGGTCCGATGAACCTCGGACTCAATTTGCCCTTACGGCCAAATCTGAGCACCTTTTTCCAAGGTGACACTTTAAGAAATACTTTGTCTCCGACCTGGTACTCGATATCTTTCCGCTTTAAATCCGCGTAAGACTTTTGACGATCTGAAGCTGCCTTAAGGCTATCTCGAATTACTTTTACTTTCTGCTCGGCATCTCTAATTAAATCGACTCCAAAGATCTTACTTTCACTGAGCTCGGTCCAAAACAACGGTGTACGGCATTTGCGACCGTACAAAGCCTCATAAGGTGCCATCTTAATGCTTGATTGAAAACTGTTGTTGTATGCGAATTCAATCAAAGGCAAATACCGTTCCCACGAACCACTAAATTCAAGGACGCAACATCTCAACATATCCTCGAGTATCTGAATTACTCGTTCCGATTGACCGTCTGTCTGAGGATGGAACGCGGTACTAAAATGTAGCTTAGTACCCAATGAATCTTGTAGTTTCTTCCAAAACCGTGATGTAAATCTCGGGTCTCTATCCGACACGATAGAGATAGGGACCCCGTGCAATCTGACGATCTGAGAAACATACAACTCCGCTAGCTTATCAAGTGAGTAATCCGTATGCACAGGTATAAAATGAGCGGATTTAGTTAATCGGTCTACGACAACCCAAATCGCATCTTTCTTGCTCGATGTCAACGGTAGCCCAGATACGAAATCCATCGTGACTCTATCCCATTTCCATTCGGGGATCAAAATTGGTTGCAACAAACCCATAGGCACCTGATGTTCCGCTTTTACTTGTTGGCATATCAGACACTTCGACACAAAATTTGAGATATCTCGTTTCATACCATGCCACCAATATTGACGTTTCAAATCATTGTACATTTTAGTGCTTCCCGGATGAACCGACATTCGACTATTATGAGCTTCATTTAAAATCATCGAAATCAACTCTGAACTTCTCGGAATACATACTCGGCCTCGAAACCTCAAACAATCATTGTCGTCAACTTGGAACTCAGGATCCGCACTTACATCGCATCGAGCTCGCTTGGCAATTAAGTCGTCATCCACTTTCTGAGCTTCACAAACTTGTCGGAGAAATACCGGTTCGGCTTTTAATTCCGCTATCATCACCCCATCATCAGATACCGATAATTGCGCATTCATGGCTCGTAAAGCAAACAATGATTTTCAGCTAAGAGCATCAGCAACTACATTCGCCTTCCCCGGATGATAGTCAATGACAAGCTCGTAATCCTTTAGCAATTCAAGCCAACGTCTTTGCCTCATATTCAAATCTCTTTGCGTCATCAAGTATTTGAGGCTTTTATGGTCGGAAAAGACATGACATTTCTCACCAAAAAGGTAGTGACGCCAAATCTTCAAAGCAAAAACAATAGCAGCTAATTCGAGATCGTGAGTCGGATAATTTTTCTCATGAGGCTTTAATTGCCTCGAAGCATAAGCAACAACTTTGCCTTCTTGCATCAAAACACACCCCAAGCCATTCAAGGACGCATCACTATATACTACAAACTCTTTACCGGATTCAGGCTGAACTAAGACTGGAGCTTCCGTCAATAGGGCTTTCAAATGGTCGAAACTCTTTTGGCACTTCTCGGACCATTCGAATTTAACATCCTTCTGCAATAGCTTCGTCAACGGGGTTGAGATCATCGAAAAGTCCTTCACAAACCGTCGGTAGTATCCAGCAAGTCCTAAAAAGCTTCGAACTTCCGAGACATTTTTAGGAGGCTTCCAATCGAGGATAGCAGCGATTTTATTCGGATCAACTCGGATACCCGCAGCAGATACAATGTGTCCCAGAAATCCGACCTCGCGCAACCAGAACTCACACTTGCTGAATTTTGCGTACAACTGGTTATCACGTAAAACCCGTAGCACAAGCCTTAAATGCTCGGCATGCTCGATCCCATCGCGAGAGTAAACCAAAATGTCATCGATAAATACGACTACAAATCGATCTAGGTACTGTTTAAACACTCGATTCATCAAATCCATGAAAACAGCGGGGGCATTAGTCAGCCCAAACGGCATCACTAAAAATTCGTAGTGTCCGTACCTCGTTCTGAAGGCAGTCTTAGGCACATCTGAGTCTCGAACTCGCAACTGATAATAACCGGATCGTAAGTCAATCTTTGAAAACACTGAGGCTCCCTTTAGCTGATCGAATAAGTCATCGATACGAGGCAACGGATACTTATTCTTTATAGTCACCTTGTTCAACTGCCGATAGTCGACACACATTCTCAAAGTCCCGTCCTTCTTTTTCACGAACAAGACTGGTGCACCCCAGGGAGAAAAGCTCGGTCTTGCGAAACCTCTATCGGTCAACTCTTGCAACTGGGATTTCAACTCTTTCAACTCCGTCGGAGCCATACGATATGGAGCAATTGAAATCGGAGTTGTACCCGGAACTAGCTCAATGCCGAACTCAACCTCTCTAACAGGCGGTAACCCCGGTAATTCTTCTGGAAATACATCCGGATATTCACAAACCACAGGTACTGTCTCAAGTTTTAGTTCGGATATTTTGCTATCCAAAACATAAGCAAGATAAGCCTCGCAACCCTTCTTCATAAACTTTCTAGCCATAATTGAAGATATTACTGCCGGTAGCCCGTTTAGATCAGACGATTCGACACGAATTATCTCATTATTCGAACATCGCAAATCAATAGTCTTTCGCTTGCAATTCACTACCGCGTCATGCACAGTCAACCAATCCATTCTGAGAATAACGTCGAATTCGTCGAATGGCAAAAGCATCAAATCGGCCGGAAAACATGAATTTCGAATCATAAGGGGACATTTCTTACACACTCTATCGACTAACACACAACGACCCAAGGGATTGGACACTCTAATCACAAACTCAATAGACTCAATAGGGAGAGTCTTACTGGATGCCAAAGTTTCACATACATATGAATGAGTTGAACCAGGGTCAATCAAAGCAATTACATCAGTATCAAAGAGAGTAAAAGTACCAGTGATAACATCGGGCGAAGAGGCATCCTCTCGTGCACGAATTGCGTAAGCCCTAGCAAGAGCATGGGCCTCGGATCTTGTCATAGCATCTTTAAACCTTCTCTGACCACCGCTAGCATTCCCCGAATTTCTAGGTGGCCTCCCTCGAGCTGAAGTAGTATTCGATTTTCCACTCGGATTCACATTTTGTTCGGACCATCTAGGGCAATCTCTTATAAAGTGATCAGCCGACCCGCATTTATAACAAGAGCGATCACGAAATCTACAGCTCCCCGAATGCCATTTTCCACAATACTTGCACTCGGCTCTATCTCGACGGTCGTTCCCAACACTAGCAGCAGAAGTAGCACGTGAACTCATAGGGGGTCGATCACGGTCTCGCCTAGAAAAACCCGAAGTGGCCCTTGATCGGTCCGATTCACCTCGAAATTTCTTTGATGATCCTTGAGTAGACTTCCCCGAAAATCTCTTACGGAACTCCTTGGCCCCGCTATCAGCTTTTCTTTTCTCATTTCTAAGCTCTTCGGCCTTACAGGCTCGCTCGACAAGAACAACAAACTCTTGTATTTCCAAAATGCCCACCAGTAGTTTGATGTCTTCATTTAACCCTTCCTCGAAGCGTTTACACATAATAGCTTCGGATGCTATGCACTCGCGAGCATATCGGCTAAGCCGTACGAATTCCCTCTCATATTCGGTTACTGACATTCGGCCTTGTTTAAGCTCGAGGAATTCCTTCCGTTTTTGATCGATAAACCTTTGGCTGATATACTTCTTTCGGAACTCAACTTGGAAAAACTCCCAACTAACTCGCTCTCTCGGCACCACCGAAACCAATGTGTTCCACCAATAGTAGGCAGAATCACGCAGCAGAGATACAGCACACTTCAAGCACTCTTCGGGCGTACATGACAACTCATCAAACACACGGATTACATTATCGAGCCAAAACTCGGCCCGCTCAGCATCGTCATCAACTGTAGCCCGGAACTCTTCAGCCCCATATTTTCTAATTTTATCAACTGGGGGTTTACTCGACCTCACAGGGTCGGCCTCAAGAGGAGTCACAGGGGTCGGAAGTGGGTTATTCGGGGGAGGAGGTTGTGGAACAGCCGGATTATTTCGTAGGAATTGAGCGAACCAATCACTCATCATTACATACAAATTCTGCCTCAAGTCATCATCTCGACGACTGGCATTCGGTTGAGAGTCGGTCGGCGCGGTCCCTTGCGCGGGAGCAGCCGCTACACTCTCAATATCTTCCGCTACGGCTCGATCGGGATCGGAATCCATTACTATACGAAAAACACATTTCAAATGTCAGAAATCACCACACTATCGCATTTTCACAAAATGGCATGTATAGCTATACTCACACACGCTACGTTAGTCCGAGAATCGACTAAACTGTAGCTCTGATACCAACAAAAATGTAACACCCTACACCCCCGTCCGTCGCCGGAATAGGGTATTAAGGCATTACTTAACTAGATACATCCTACCGAGGTTCGTAGATACAAAGCTAGACGTGAGTTCATTGAGTTCTAAAGTTGAATATGACACTTATAGGTCGGTTCGGCAGAACATTATAACTCATTAAAATCATTCTATAAGCAAGTTAGCAAATCTCTACCTTGTGGCTACTAACAAAATGGCTAAATCGAACAATTTAATTACCAAACATCATAGAAGAAAAGTCATTGCATATTGGGTACTAACTAAATATCATGCCACAACATCGAATCGTACGAGAATCATTTCAACACATATAATCAAACTTGAAGACTAAGCAAGCCATTTTGGCATGGCTAGAAATATTTACAACTCAAAATGAAGTTTGATTCAACCGAAGGAAAATAGCCTATACATGCCATTGACCCAAAATAACCATCAAAGTACCAAAATAACAGCGATAGTGTTGGTGATTAAGGCTTCAATCCCCGAGTTCGTAGCTTCCAAATGAGATCTATAAAACAGAGGAAACAAGGCAAAAGGAGTAAGCATTACAATGCTTAGTAAGTTTTAAGCGATGTCACAGATAAAGCATTCAATCCTAAAATAGTTATTCGTAACTTTGTTTCCCTCTTCCTTTGGGTAAGTCACCCTTTTTCCAACATATACATTCACATTACATATGAAAATGGAGGGCTTTCACTCGTAGTAAGTTCACGTAAATATATACATGTCACAATAATTCACATAACATTTCACATAGGCCAATTGTACTTAGACTATATTAATAATCTCATTTCATAAACACATATGAAATCATATAACGACCTTAATATTTGGCCCAAAAATCCAGCTAGCATGTAAGCCAAAGGTACATACCTGTATAACTTAACACTTTCAGCGCAATTCATTAGCGTTCGTTACCTTGAAGACCAGTAGTCTTAGGCTTTTCTCGCATCATCTTCGAGATCTCTATCTCGGGTAATTTCTATACATAGCCGTCGGGTCTTTTCCCCGGATATAATCTCCGCATATAGCCTTCGGGTCTTAACCCGGACATCATCTCTGCATATAGCCTTCGGGTCTTAACCCGGACATAGTCTCCACATATAGTCGGCGGGAATTAACCCCGGATTCACATTACAAATTCTCATACACATATATATTCACATGTAGCCAAGTTTCACATAGCAAGATTTCATTTGCAATTCAATCAATTCATGTGCATACCAACATGTAACATGCTTCTCGACTTTATATCATAATTATACATATAATTCAAACTTATACACATATACTCTTTTTTCTAAACTTTCGACTCAATGATCAAACATACATAGGCAAATGCATTTCAAAGCTCAATTTCGGTCCTTTTCTCTATGAGCCATTCGGCCATATAACAAACATGAATAAGGCTTCTTTCTCAATGGAACATCGTTCAAATATCAGCATGTATATCATGGCATTTTAACTTAAATACCAAATTCGATTACTCAAAACTTACCTTGAACTTCCCCGATAATTTACGAGTTGGCTATTCGACCACTTTGGCCTTCCCTTTATCCGAACTCGTCCCTCTATGCTCTTGAGCTAAATAAAACATTTAATTTTTATTAATCCTTATTCAAGCATCTCAATGGATCATTTTCACTTATATTCAAATGATACATGCATATTCTTCTCATTGCAAACACATACACGCATTCGATCATTTCACATACATATCATAAGTCTCAACAAGCTGATTTTCTGAGCAGCATTCAATAATTTACTCATAACTGGAGCTACGAAACTCCAATTGCAGTGCCGTTAATTTTTTATGAAAATAGACTCATTTATATTCCATCCATAAAAATTTCATAATTTTTGGTTTGGCCAATAAATACCAGAATTTTCTCAAAGTTTCCCTATTTCACTGTTTGAGTAAACTGACCACTCTATACTACGAACCAAATTTCTCCTTGTACAGAATTCCAAATATGACCTCACTTATTTCATTCGAAACTAGACTCATCAAGGAGTCTAAGCATATAAATTTTGTCTCATAACAATTTTTATACCATTTATAGTGATTTTCCAAAAACAGAGCAGGGGACTTCAAAGTCAATCTGACACTGTCTCACTCTACTCTAAAAATCTATTTATCAAAAATTCCTTTTCTTGCAAAGTTTATTTTATAAAAAACTAGACTCATTAAGCTTCAATTACACAATTTATTCAGCCTCTAATTCAACTCGTACAATTTATGGTGATTTTTCCAAAACACGTTACTGCTGCTGTACCAAGCAGATTTTATTCCAAATTCACTCTTTAGTGTTCTTATGCACATACTTAAAACATAGCAATTCCTAAGGCACCATTTAGAGTAGTCATTGACCTTAACACAATGTACATATTTCATGTTCATTTTAACCATTATACCACTCTTAAGACACCAATTATCAAAACAAACATCGAAGATTGTAAGCACATGGCCGAATAGGTCATTTCTTTAACCAAGAAGCTCCCACAAGCATAAATTGACCAATTAGTTTTATTACTCTTTCTAATGCATACACACTAAGGCCATTCGGCCATATCCAAGCATGGTCCTTTATTCAATCCATCACATCCAAATCAATCAAATTAACATATACTAAGTTCATGTACAATCTTTCCCATAGCCGAATACTTAGTGAACTTATGAGCAATGTTCATCAAGCTCATTTTACAAAATATGTGTCACAATTTGCATAATCAATTTATCAAATTCAAGATCAAAATACAATCAAAAGCACAGCAACTCAATCATTCAAAGAACCGAAGGTCCCTTAGGCTTTAATCTTCTCTAAAATTCTAATCTTACTAATTTGAACTCACAAATCCAACTCTTATGAATTTTAACATCATAGAGTCTATTAACAAGCTTTAACAAGCTCTTAAATGCAAAACAAAACTCCCTAACCACAACTTGACAAGGCCGAATGCCCTCATCCTCAAGGCTCAAGAAATTTTTCACTTTAAACAAAGGAGAGGACCCTAAGACAAGCTCAAACAACACCCATATTCCATTATTAAACACAAGCATTAGGGAAAGCACAATTTCTCCACCTTTACTCACATGGCCGAACACCACATCTTGTCTATCACACAAGGATTTTATGTTATGAAGCTCAAATTCCCTTAGAAATCACCTTCAAAACAAGGAAAATCTAACAAAACATCACCCAAGAAGACATGCACCATGGCCGATTTTCCCCATGGCATAACCAACTCAAATTTCATTCAAAACAAAGCAAATAACTTAGCATCCATCTTTATTTCACCAAATTTCAAAAGCAAAAATCATGAACATACCTCCAATTTGCCTAAGTGGTGACCAAATCAACTAGGAAGAATTTCCACTCTCCTTCACTTGAGGTTCGGCTATGGTGAAGAGAAGAAGATGAACTCTTTTTTTTTTTTCAACAATCCTTATTTTATTTGTTGTATCATTTAAATTTTATGACAACTAATTTCCTTTTTTTTATTTCTATTATTATTAATTAGCCACAAACAAAATACAAAATGACAAACTAGGTCATCATTACCATCCACTATCATCAAAGTGGGTAATTTGACATGCAAGTCCCTTATTTTGCATGCATGCATTTATTAGTCATCACACATCTAGCTAGTTTACCTTCAAAGTTCACAACTAAGTCCTTTTTAATGAAATTCAAATTTATAACTCTAAATTGGCACACCAAACATGTCACACATGAATTAACACATATTATAGGCATCTAAATGAACATTAAATATATTTTATGCCTCGGTTTTGTGGTCCCGAAACCACATTCCGGCTAGGGTCATTTTAAGGCTGTCACAGTGACATACGGTGAGGAACCGATCAAGATCTTAGCACAGGAAGTTAAGCAATTGAGGAACAAAAATATTGCCCTTATGAAAGTGTTATGGGAAAGACATGGGGTTGAAGAGGCTACATGGGAACATGAAGAGGCCATGAGAAAATAGTACCCAAACCTTTTTACCGGTAAGATTTTCGAGGACGAAAATCCCTAATGAGGGAGAGTTGTAACATCTTGATTTTGGGCCTAGTCTGAATTGTAACACCTCAAACCAGGCCTAGAAGTTAGGCCCAAATCCGACGTGTAACATTGAATGTTTTTCGAAAACCTCGTTTTCATTGAAAACCCTTCTTTATATTTAAAACTTCAACCCTTCAGATTTTGTTTGCTTATTTTTAAAACGTGGTTTATTAAAAGTTATTCTCTTGTAAAACGTTATTACCTTTAAAACCTTATGTGTTGCAGAAGCTTAACTTAAAATAGTTATGAAAACGTGATATTTTGAAAAACAGTTCTTGTTTAGGAAAAACCATAACAATAAAAAAAACCCAAATTAAAAATCTAGAAATTGTAAAGGCCTTATTACAACCCAAAATACTTGAATGTAAATAATCAATACTGAAAATATAAGCAGTGTGTGGCCTTTTCCGAGTCCCTGGCAGCTCCGATTCGTCTAAGGCTGGGGATTACCTGAAAGGTTAATAAACGGGGTGAGTTTACGAAAACTCAATGTGTAATCCCCTTACTAAAGTAACAGTTAGTGAACATAATAAAAAAAGTGGTTTGTAAACGAATTTAAAAATAGTCAGGGCTAGAGCCCTTTAATAGAAACAGAACAGTCCAATACAGAGCATTCGTTGGTTTAAGCCCACTACCATAACATTTGGGTCAAAGCCCATATCAGAATCAATCCATATGCATAATGCAAGATGTATGCTAACCATCCCAATAATCCAACCGCTACACACCATTTCCCTTCCAACCCTACACACCTGTGGGGATATCTATATCAACCCGCCCACCTCTACACACCAAGGTAGCCCGGTTTCGGCACTACTTAACGTTGTAGCAAAGCTGCTAATCATGAATGGGCACATAGCCACCTATACCTGTAATAATATTGGCACATAACCATCAATTAGGGTAATATAACTAGCACACAGACATGAGTAAGTATGAATGACACAAAGTCATCAATAGATATGATAGGCACATAGCCCTAGGCAAATGCGATTGGCACGAAGCCATAATCAAGTTGGCACAGAGCCATAATTAGAATACCTGGCTTAAAAAGCCATCGGTGGATCCACGATCGTCAAGCAACCATGCGATCCTCAATTTCTTCCTCCATATCAATATCCCAATCCCCATGCAGTAAGTTATGTATGCGGAATGCCATGCCCATAACCAATCACAGTCGCAACAGTCAATTACAGTCATACATTCTCAGTCAAAATATAGTCAAATCAATCAAATCGTATCACCAGTGAGTCATTTACCCTTGAGGGGCAAAACGGTCTTTTTACCCATTAGGGGTATTTTAGTCATTCCATCCTACAAGGGTGTTTTGGTAAATCTACAAACAAGGGGTATTTTGGCAATTTTACAAACCAAGGGTATTTCTATAATTTTGTAAGTCAAGGGTATTTCTCTAATTTTGTAAGTCGAGGGTATTTCAGTAATTTTGCAAATCGAGGGTATTTCGATAATTTTCCAAATCATGGGTATTTCTGTAATTTTACAAACCAAGGGTATTTTGGTAATTTTCCAAATTAGGGTATTTTTGTATTTTTACAAACTAGGGGTACTGTGATAATTTTGCTAATCGAGGGTATTTCAATAATTTCACAAATAGGGGTATTTTAGTAATTTTCCAAATTGAGGGTATTTCGATAATTTTGCAAATTAGGGGTACTTTGGTAATTTCACAAATTAAGGGTATTTTGGTAATTTTTCCCTACAGGGGTATTTTAGTAATTCTACCCTATAGGGGTATTTCAGTAATCCTACCCTACAGGGGTATTTCAGTAATCCTACCCTACAGGGGTATTTCAGTAATTCTACCCTACAGGGGTATGAGATTCACATAATCTAGTCCAATATTTACTACATAATTATACAATTTATCTGATTGGGCCCACGGGCCCATTGGGCCCACATGGCCCATTTTGGCCCGAAACAGCTGTCCTACAGCTAGAGTAGTTAGAAATACACACCTGATAGAAGATTGAAGTTAATCCGCGCTCTGAACACTCTTAGTCGACACCCAACCTAATCGAGCATGCCACAAAGCGAAAGGGATTAGGTAAGAAAGGTATGCTTATTCTCCTTATGGTTCACTCTATTTAAAGCCAGCTTCTTGCTTATTCTCATGTTAGCTTCCCGATGTGGGATTCCTCCATCATCAGAGTTTACATCCAACACCAACTTTTGCCGTCCCCTTTTAGCAAAATAAATGCTCCTTACTTGCCATGAGATTCGAACCCTAGACCTCATTGCCAACTCTACAGCACCACCTCTCTGCCTCCTATGTGGTGCCACTTTGCCACTAGACCAGAAGACTTTTGTGACCCAATTTCACCAACAATATTCTTAAGGCCTACCTATTTACCCCCAGGGTTTTATTCACCTAAAACTAAAAATTTTGCTAGAGTCCAGGTTTGAACCCAAGACTTCTCCAACACTTCTTAGCACACTTAACCACTGAAGCAAGCCTTCATTAACGAAATTTCCATGCACAACAAAATATTATAAGCTGCCTTCAACTGATCCCATGATCAAGGCCCAAAACTCCTAAGCCCAAATTCAGGGTGTTACAAGAATAGTGGTTTCGAGACCACAAATATGAAGTAGAAATATTTGTTTCATGATTGTTTTGAGGTTTATGACATGTTTGTATGATTGTTTTGTGGCTATTTAGGTATTATTTTATCAATTTAGTCACCAAAACTTTACCTAATCTTTGAATTTTCCTTTATTTCTTTTCTCATGGCTAGCCACTACATTAAAATGGGTGTAATTTCTCATTAAAAACCATCAATTTTGGTTCTCTAGCTTTTAACACAATTTACTAGTAAATCACAACTTTTACCCTTTATGCGATTTAGTCCTTTCTCGCAATTGAGCTCACAATCGCTAAAATTAATTCACCAAAATTTTCATGCACTCATATGAAAATGCTATAACACATAAAATAATATTAGAAATAATTTCTCCGACCTCAGGTTAGTGGTTTCGAAACCATTTTTCCAGCTAAGCCCAAATTCGAGCTGTTACAATGTGAAAGTTTAGGGGCAAAACTGTAACTTTGCCAAAGTATAATCTTTGGACTGGTTTAACCAATGTGATAATTAAATGAGTGAAATTTGCTGTTATAGATCAAGAAAAATGGAGTCCAGACCTAAACCGAGGAAAGAACAAGGTTGTGGACTAAATTAAATAGTTAGCCATATTTTGGTATTGAGGTAAGTTTGTGTGTAAATAATGCAACATTACATTATTATGATTTAATGCTTTAATATTGCATGAATTGTATAATTGTCTTTGTGGATTTGATTAATGATGACTCGATGACGATTTGAAAAAGATTTGATACCTCGAAAATCTCGGTTGAACTTTAGGAATAGATAAGATACAAATGTCATGATATTAAGGTTATTGAGATCCCATATAAGACCATATCTGGGCTATGGCATGAGCATGTTACTCGTGTAAGACCACGTCTGGGACATGGCTTTGAAATGAGACTTCGTATAAGACCATATTTGGGATATGGGATTGATGTGAGACTTCGTGTAAAACCATAGCTGGGCTATTAGCATCGATGTGAGCTTCCATGTAAGACCATGTCTAGGATATGGCTTTGGCAAGGTACTATATGTATCAGATTACGGAGTATCCTTTAGTATTCCAAGCGGCTCAACGGGTAATCCAAGGATAATGCCAAAAAAGTGACAAGGTATGATCATGTTGAAAGGGTAACGCTCATAAGTATTGAGATTATGAATCAATGATACCTCAGTAAAAAGTGAATGAATGAATGAATTATGATCATGAGTTTTATCATACATTATGTAAATGACATGATTTTAAATGTATCTATGATGCTTGATGACATTGTGATAAATGATATTACGTTATGGGTATAATAATGTATAGTTAATGTTGTTAATTATTTACATGCAAACTTACTAAGCCTTATGCTTACTCACCTTTCTTTTCCATTTTCTTATAGTATCATGAAGCTAGCTCAGGGATCGAAGGACATTGGAGACTTGATCACACTATCATTTGGAACATTTGGGTATAGCTAGTCTCAACATTTTGAGTATGGCATGTATAGGGACTTGGTTATTTTGTATATCTGTCATAGTGATTGGGCTAATGATGTTGGCTCATATTGGTTAAGTGATTTTTTTGTATAAGGCCATTTGAAATTGGCTAAAGTTGATTGTAAGTTTAATCATGTGATGATGCAATTCATAGATGTGGTAAGTTGCATGATTTGAGTTGTTGAGTATGTGATTGTTTCAGTAGGATAAATGGCATGAGAATGATGTCTTTATCTCTTGGTTGTGGACATTATGGTTGCTTAAGTATGCTATGATTTGTACCTATGAATTACTATTTGTGTGTATGTATTTCAGTGTGGCAAATGGCTTGGTAAGTAACCTATATATCGTCCACACAGGTAGACACTCGAGCATGTGTTTAGGCCATGTGTGACTCACGGTCTGCCCCATGGGCATGTGCATAGGGCGTGTGTCCCCTGCAACTTAATTTTGAGAAACAGAATGCTCAGTATGGAGCACATGAGCAGAGACACGGGCGTGTGTCTCGGTCGTGTAGACGGCACGGCTTGGAACACGGGCATGTGCCCAGGGCTTGTGAAGTTTGCACCTTAAATGCGAAAAATAAATTTGCCACACGGCCTAGCACACGAATGTGTGACTTGGCCGTGTAACCTTATCCTGCTACTGACGTCATAAATAGAGAGTTACACAGGCTGAGGACACGGTGTGTCCCGAGCCACACGTGCATGTGTGACCACACGGCATACTTACACGGGCGTGTGACTCACTAAAACTTGAAAAATTTTCTAAGTGATCCCAGGTTTCCGGTTTAGTCCCGAATCACCCCCGATGTATGTTTTGGGTCTCACAGGCCCGTATAAGGGACGATATGTTTGTGTATGAATGGATTTGAATTGAATGAAATTTTTGGCCAAGTTTTGTACGATTGGTTATGTTTAAGTCCGGTAATGCCTCTTACCCTGTCTCGGTGTTGGACTTGGGTAAGGGGTGTTACGATCCAAGTTTATCCGAGTAAGATTTTAGCAATTATTGATTGAAAACTACCAAGAAATATACTTGAAGTCAAAATTTTTCTGGGATTAACTGGTTATTACCAGAGGTTTGTTAAAGGTTTTTCAATGGTAGCTACACCGATGACCCGTTTATTACAAAAAGATGTGAAGTTTGAGTGGTTTGAGAAATGTCAACAGAGTTTTGATCAGTTGAAAGCACTGTTAACCGAAGCACCAGTTTTGATTCAGTCTTAGCCAGGTAAAGAATTTGTGATTTTCAGTGATGCATCTTTGAATGGTTTAGGATGTGTTTTAATTCAACAAGGCAAAGTGATAGCTTATGCTTCCATAAAGTTGATGCTACCTGAAAAGAATTATCCGACACATGATTTAGAGTTGGTCGCTATTGTATTTGCGTTGAAAATTTGGTGACATTATTTGTTTGGTGAAAAATGTCACATATTAACCGATCATAAGAGTTTGAAGTATTTGAAGTCATAGAAAGATCTAACTTTGAAATAGCGAATATGGATTGAATTGATAAAAGATTACGAGTTACTCATTGATTATCACCCAGGGAAAGCAAATGTTGTTGTGGATGCTTTGAGTAGAGAATCTTTGTTCACTTTGAAAGTGATGAATACAAGATTGACCTTATCTGATAATGACTCGATTTTAGCTGAGTTAAAAGCTAAATCGATGTTTCTCTAGCAAATTTGTGAAGCTCAAAAATGTGACAATGAATTGAAAGCTAAACGAGTACAACATGAGTCGACTCTTAATTTAGAGTTTCAGATTGGAACTGATGATTGGTTGTTGTTCTGAGGTAAAGTTTGAGTGCCGAAAAATCCAGAGCTTATACACAAAATTTTGCAAGAAGCTCACAGTAGTAGCTTGTCTGTTCATCCGGGGAGTAACAAGATGTACAATGATTTGAGATAGTTGTATTAGTGGTCAGGTATGAAAAGAAATATTTTTGACTTTGTGACCAGATGTTTGATTTGTCAACAAGTTAAAGTAAAACATCAAGTACCTTCGGGACTATTACAGCTAGTGATGATACCTAAGTGGAAGTGGGACAGAGTTATGTGGGATTTTGTATCGGGATTACCCCTATCTCTGAGAAAGAAAAATGCTATATGGGTTATTGCTGATCGTTTGAAGAAATCTGCGCACTTTATTTCTTTGCATATAGATTTTTCACTTGACAAATTAATTGAGTAGTATGCTGCAGAAATTGTCAGATTGCACGGAGTGCCATTCTCCATTATTTCGAATAGAGATCCGCAGTTTACATCATGATTTTGGAAGAAATTACAAGAAGCCTTGGCTACGCGATTGCATTTTAGCACTACATTTCATCTTTAAACCAATCGTCAATCTAAGAGAGTGATTCAAATTCTCGAAGATATGCTTCATTGCTGTGTTTTAGAGTTTGAAGGCAATTGGGAAAAATATTTACCGTTGATTAAATTCATATATAATAATATTTTTTAGTCAAGTATAATGATGGCACCGTTTGAAGCTTTATATGGTCATAATACCAAAATCTGTTATATTGGACTGAGTTTAGTGAGAAAAAGATTCACGGGGTCAATTTGATTAGAGAGACTGAAGAGAAAGTGAAAGTAATTGGTGATAGTTTGAAAGCAGCTTCAGATTGATAAAAATTGTATACAGATTTGAAACATAAAAATATTGAGTTTCAAAAAGCATCACCGTGGAATAAGATTCTTCGATTTGGTCGAAGAGGGAAATTAAGTTCACGATTCATTGGGCCAGAGGCATATCGACTTGAGTTACCATTAGAACTTGAGAAGATTCAAAATATGCTCCATGTATCTATGTTACAATGGTGTCGATCAGACCCCTCGCATATAATTTCTGCTGCAGAAGTTTAAATTTAGCCCGGCATGTCGTATAGTGAAGAACCAATCAAAATCTTAGCCCGAGAGATTAAAGAGTTGAGAAATAAAAAAAATAGCCTTAGTGAATATTCTTTGGCATCATCATGGGATAGAGGAGGCTACGTAAGAATGTAACACCCCAAACCTGGCCTGGACGTTATGGCTGAATCCGACGATGTCATATTGGAGTGTCTTTTTGAAAACTCGTTCTTGTAGATAAAAGCCGTTAGAAAGTGATAGCCCCTTCGTTAAAATCTCAATCGTCTTTGTCATTTGTTAACCAATTTAAAGCGTTATTACTTTTAAAACATCGTTCATTGCGGAAGCTTAAAAATTTGTTGCGAAAACGTAATGTTTAGAAAACCGTTAATAATTTGGAAAACTATTTCCTACTACTATTAGATATGAATTAAAGTAAAAGCCCAAATTAATAGTTAAAAATTTAAGAGGCCTTATTACAAAAATAAACACCCAAATTAAAATTAAAAGTAAATAAAATCACATATAAAGCAGAAAAATCGTGTGGCCACCTCCATCGGGTCCCTCGCAGCACCGACCCGCCTACGATTGGGGATTACCTACATAGTTAAAAGCGAGATAATTTTACAAAAACTCAGTGTGTAATCTCCTAATATAAAAACAGTCAGTCACATATTCAGAATATAGAAATAGTCTGGGCCTAAGCCCACTACAATAATAGCTGGCCTCAACTCATAATTGAAACAGAATCAAAATGCAATATGTATGATGTATTATGGAAGTTATCCCATCCAACCTTGCACTTGCCTCCATCCAAACTTGCACTCTTGTGGGGAATTAAATCGACCCACCCATCCCTACACTTACAATGTTAGCATCGGTTGCGGCACTAACCAATATCGTAGCATAATTGCCAGTCATATAAGCGGCTTTAAGCCATCGGTGGGTCCACAGTCATCTCGTGCGACCTGTGCAACCCTAATAGATCAAATAGGTGGGTTCATAGTCGTCTCGTGCGACCCGTGTGACCCTAACAGACCAATATCAAATCGGTAGGTCCACAGTTGTCTCGTGCGACCTGTGTGAGCCTAATAGATCAATCGCTTCCTCCATAACAATATCCCAACCCATGCAGTATGTCATGCATATATGCAAAACACATAAATATATTAATGGCATGCTTAATCAGTCATACATCATTCATATCATAGAACAAATCAGTCATTTCTACCCTACAGAGGTAATTCGATCATTTCACCCTCTAGGGGTAATTCGATCATTTTACCATCCAGGGGTAATTCGGTCATTTTACCCTCTAGCGGTAATTAGATCATTTTACCCTCTAGGGGTAATTCGGTTATTTTACCCTCCAGGGGTAATTCGGTCATTTTTAACAGAATGGGTCAAAACTCACCTACCGACCCAACAGAAGGTCCACGATCATCTTGTGCACCTGAAACAGTCATAACAGTGCAATTGGCCCAAGGCCTAATACGTAGCTCGCGTGGGCCCCCACGTTCGTGTGGCCCATCTGGCCTAGAATTAGCCACTGTCATGCAACTACACAGCCCAATCCATTATTTACACAAAACGTAAGTTTCTATCCGTGTGGGACCTACGGGCTCATTGGGCCCACACGGCCCATTTCGGCCCAAAATAGCCTAAGCCCATGAGAACGTTCGTGGTAGCCTCTACAGTCTTATGCCCCCGTTCGTGGGCTTGGTTTCACCACACGAGCATTCGCACGCCCATGTGACCTCAAAGCCTAACCTTTCGGCTTTTCAGCTTTCGCCAAACTATAAACATATCAGTATGGAATACGCACTTGTTTACGAGACATGCAATTAACCCACGAGTACCAAACCTACATACAATCAAGGTATCCTATTAGACAACTGACAATGGAATATCAACCTTCTCAATATTTAATCAAAAACTAACACCCATCCTTACCTTGATTGAGTAAGATCTTAGTCTTCTAAGATCGCCGACCAAACTGTTCCCACGTCCTTGATGATTTTTTGCGTTACCAACGAAATCTATTAGGTATGATCGCCTACACTCACGGATTGAGTTTTTACATACCGGCTAGATAAACACACATTCCCAAAGTAAAGAAAAACGTTCAGCATTCAGAGGAAGGAAATGTATTTGGCTTGACGAAAGTGTAGAGGAGGGGAGGTTAAAACAAATAATCAATAGAATAAGAGAGAGGAAATTAAATGTACTTACCGAACTGACCAAAGAATGATGGTAACCGATGAAACCAAACTAGAAAGGGAGAGGAAACACTATTCGACACCCAATTGCTCAAAAGAGATAGAGCAAGGAGAACGAGTACAGAGAAAGATTGCAACACAAATTACCCTACACCGCTCAGCTACGGTTATCAAAGAAGTATCCGGTCAAACAGTTAAGAAAAAGGAGTGGTGCAGAAATTGGCCAAAGCTAGGATACACAAGGAAAGATTTGTGGTAGATTGAGAGAAGAAAAGAGTAAGTACTCAGTTACGTAGAGAGGCAAAAGGCGAAGAAAAGAGTAAGTACTTGGTTACGTAGAGAGGCAAAAGGCGAAGAAAAGTTCAGCACAGCTTGAAATAGAGAGGAGGAAGATGATTGAGTTGAAAGAAAAGGAGAGAAATGAACTCGGCAGTAAAGGTCGGTTTGACAACACACAACTAAAATGAAGGGGAGAACTATTTTCGGCATCCCCAAAGTCTAAAAATCGGCACAAACTATCCACAACAAGAAAGTGACCCCAAAGCCGAATGAAAAGCAACCTCCTACTTACCCTCAGTCACTGAAACAACAAAATGAAACAAAAGAATTCACAACTCCACCAAAAGTCGATTCTATAGGTGCTTAGAGTTCAAATTTGGCTACAACAACTCCCCAGCATCCTATCCCATATTTCTCTCCCTAAATTCTCTCCACCAACCATTCAAATTCCACCACAATTCTCCTTGATATACTCCATATATCACTCCTCAAATTTCTCCATGACTAATTCAAATTCACCCTTGCAGAGTTTCAGTCAATTTTTGCTTCTGACATGACAGGAATAGCAAAATAAATACCTCTTTGAGCAAGGCGTGAGTCGAACACAAGCCCCCTTGGAAGCACTAACATGCCACCTACCACTGAACTACAGGCTTTTCTTGCATCCTATTTTATTCGCAACAATTTAAAAGCCTACAGGCCAAAGTCAGAGTTCACTTAAATAAGTAAACAAAAATTCTACACACGCTAAGACTTGAACCTCAGACCTTACAGTTACACATCATGCCCCCTTGCCACCAAACCACAAACTTTCTTGTATCATACTTTAACCAGAAATATTTATAAGTGTATTGGCCCAGAAGTCTAGGGTTTTACTCAATAAAAACAAAATTTTTGCTAAAGCCTAAGTTTGAACCCAAGACTTCTCCAACACCTCTCAGGAACCTTAACCACTGAAGCAGACATTTAATTGTGTCATTTCCTTACATAATTAAATACTTATATATAGCTTCCTTACTGATCCATACTCAAGGCTCAATACTGCTAGGCCCAAATCCAGGGTGTTACAGTTCACCCCTCATTAAAAAAAATTTTTCCTCAAAAATTTCCAACTATCAGGACAGTCACACACACAGACTTCACCACCACGCTCCCCTACGCACTCTGATTCCAATTTAGGTATATGGCTAGATGACAAGGACCAAACTCGAGCACCTCCACAGCCTTTACCACGGTCTCTTTGTACATTGTCTGTATCCACCTCTTGGGCTCATTAACTATTTGCATCTTGTCTAACTTAACAGTTTTATGCCAATCGGTTTACAGTTCAGTAATTAAACAGATGTCTTATGAGAAATAGTAATTTTGATTTTTGTCTTCGCAGTTTGTAGGCTCACTATAGTTTTAGTCTACTCTAATTAGAGAGTTTCAGTACAACCTTGTATCTAAAAAAATCACAGAATTTCTATCTACTGCATTTCAGTGCAAACAAACAACAGTTTCAAAATGATTTACAGAATTGGCGCTGGAGACTCAATGTGCCACACTTTTTAGAAGAAATGTCTCAAAACACTTCACAAATTTGAAAACCCATTCCACAGCTGAGTTTTGCCACTTGGCTCTGATACCATTAAATGTAACACCCTAAACTTGGCCTAGACGTTATGGCTGAATCTGGCGGTGTGTAACATCCCAAAATAGGGTCTAAATGGAATAGAGGTTACGAAACCACAAATCTGAGATAGAAAATTTTATTACGATGAATTATCATGATTTACTGATTGACTGGATGCATTTGTTAGACTACCAATAAAAAATTTTATAGATTGCATGTTACACGGTGTCACATTGGAGTGTCTTTTTGAAAACTCGTTCTTGTAGATAAAAGATGTTAGAAAGTGATAGCCTCTTCGTTAAAATCTCAATCGTCTTTGTCATTTGTTAACCAATTTAAAACGTTATTACTTTTAAAACATGGTTCGTTGTGGAAGCTTAAAAATTTGTGTTACAGAAATGAAATGTTTAGAAAACCGTTAATAATTTGGAAAACCGCGTCCTACTACTATCAGATACGAATTAAAGTAAAAGCCCAAAATAATAATTAAAAATTTAAGAGGCTTTACTACAAAAATAAATACCCAAATCAAAATTAATAGTAAATAAAATCATATACAAAGCAGAAGCAATCATGTGGCCACCTCCATCGAGTCCCTCGCAGCACCGACCCGCCTATGACTAGGGATTACCTACGCAGTTAAAAGCAGGGTGAGTTTATGAAAACTCAGTGTGTAATTCCCTAATATAAAAACAGTCAGTCACAAATTCAGAATACAGAAACAGTCTGGGCCTAAGCCCACTATAGTAACAGTTGGCCTTAGCCAATAACAAAACAGAATCAGAATGCAGTATGCATGATGCATGATGCAAGTTATCTCATCCAACCCTACACTTCCCTCCGTCCAACCCTAAACTCCAGTGGGGAATTAAATCGACCCACCCATCCCTACACTTATAATGTTAGCACCTGTAACATCCTGAAATAGGGCCTAAACGAAATGGTGGCTGCAAAACCATGAATCTGAGATAGAAAAATTTATTCCCATTAATTTTTATAATTTACCGAGTGATTAGATGCTTGTGTTAAAGTATCGATAGAAAATTTTATGAATTACATGTTTAATTTGCCTATTAGGGCTAGTTTAAAAAAGTTGATAAATATGAGTTCTAGATAGGAAAGGAATAAATTGAAGAGCATAACTAAAGTAGAGGTCCTTAAATGGTAATTAGACCATTAGATTTTCATGGACAAAAATGGACATACATAGATAAAAATTACTAAAGTTTTAATGAAGGGCATTTTAATCATTTGGTAATTAAAAGATTAAAAAGGGAAAAATATGGCAAAATGTTGTCTATCTTCTTCATTAGGCCTAAACTTCAAGGAAACACCATAGCTAGGGTTTCTTCAACTTCTCAAGCTCATAGTAAGTGCATCCAAGCCCTGTTTTTAATGTTATTTATGTTTTTGGAGTCCCGGTAACTTGATTTAGCTTATTTTAGCAATAATTTAACCTAGGGTTCATATTTGGAAAAATACCCATAGGTGAAATGTGTCTATTTTGATGTTTTATGGTAGAATATGAAGCTTGAAATTATGTTAAACCATTATTGCTAAACAATTTTAAGCGAAAATGAGTAAAACAACATAATCGGTAAAAATACCTAATGTTCATAAGTACATGTTAGATTGAGAATTTGATGGCCATTGAAGGAAAAAAATAATCAGCATGTCCTAAAACTTGAGAATTAGGGATAAAGTTCAATTTCTGAGCTTTGGGGTAAAAGTATAAATATGCAAAAGTTTGGAGGCAAAATCATAAATTTGCCAAAGTTAGAGTCCAGGACTGTTTTGATAAATGTGAGTATTAAATAGGCTAAATTTTCTATTATAGATCAAGACGAATGAAATTCAGGGTTAGACCAGGGAAAGAAAAAGGTTGAGGACTAGATCAAAATATTTGATCGTATTTTGTATCGAGGTAAGTTTGCGGTAAATAAATGCAATGTTTTGTTATTTATATTTAATACTGCTATTTTTCAGCATCTATATGTTTATTTTTTGAATTTATTTATTGCTGACTCAAGTAAGAATTGATGGTGAAATGATACTTAAAAGTCTCGGTTGAACCTTAGGAATGTGTAGGATATAAATGTCATGACATTAGGGTTTAAGGATACCAAGTAAGACCATGCCAAGGCATGGCATTGGTAAGTTTTACAAGGCAACGCAATCATGTAAGACCATGTCAAGACATGTATTGATAAGCTACTATAAGGCAAAGATCCCATCTAAGACCATGCCAAGGCATGGCAATGGTGAGTTTATAAGGCAAGGATACCACGTAAGACCACGTCAAGACATGGTAACGGTAAGTTTAAAAAGGAAAGGTACCCGTATATCATTAGTATTCCAAGTGGTTCAACGGGAAATTTAATGAGTATACTCAAGGAAAGGTAAGATAAGTCCATGTTCAAAAGGTTCAGGTAAGTAAATTCAAGACTTATGCATATTGAGTTTGAAGGTTAAAGTTATATTGATAATTCATTTAGAATGTTGTTATTTATTTACATGCAAACTTGCTAAGCTTTATGCTTACTCCCTTTTTTTCTCTATTTTTATAGTATCACCAAGCCAACTCGAGAATCGTAAGGATGTTAGAGATTGTTTCACACTATCAAAAGGCTATCTTGGTATTCTGTGATTCGAAACTTTTTAAGTTATGGCATGTATAGAGACTTGTCCATTTTATGTGTATGTCCTTATGATATGACTAAAGAATGGCATGTGAATACTTGATAATGATTAGCTATTGAAATGGATAATTAATAACATGTTTTGGTGTTATGTATGCCTAAATGAGGTTTAATGCAAAGAAACTATGAGAGAGTAAAAGTTGGCCATGGAACAGTTTTGGGACAGTAGCAGGTGACGTGATTTTGAAAAATAACTAAAAATTGTAGAAATGGAATTAAATGGTGAATAATATATAGAATTAAAGCTTCTTGAGTCTATTTTCATAGGAAAAAAATAGAGCAAGCAAAGGAAGTATAGACAGATAAGTATGGAATACACACCTGTTCACGAGACATGCGATTAACCCACGAGTACCGAACCTACATACAATCAAGGTATCCTGTTAGACAACTGACAATGGAATATCAACCTTCTCAATACTTAATCTGAAACTGACCCCCATCCTTACCTTGATTGAGTAAGATCTTAGTCTTCTAAGATCGTTGACCAAAACTGTTCCCACGTCCTTGATGATTTTCTGCGTTACCAAACTAAATCTATTAGGTATGACCGCCTACACTCACGGATTGAGTTTTTACATACCGGCTAGATTAACACACATTCCCAAAGTAAAGGAAAACATTCGACATTTAGAGGAAGGAAATGCATTCAGCTTGATGAACGTATAGAGGAGGGGAGGTTAAAACAAATTATCAATAGAACAAGAGAGAGGAAGTTAAATGTACTTACCGAACTGACCAAAGAATGATGGTAATTGACGAAACTAAACTAGAAAGAGAGAGGAAACACTATTCGGCACCCAATTGGTCAAAAGAGATAGAGCAAGAAGAACGAGAATAGAGAAAGATTGCAACACAAATGACCCTATACCGCTCATCTACGGTTAGCAAAGAAGTATTCAGTCAAATAGTTAAGAAGAGGGAGTGGTGTAGAAATCGGCCAAAGCTAGGGTGAACAAGGAAAGATTTGTGGTAGATTGAGAGAAGAAAAGAGTAAGTACTCGGTTACGTAGAGAGGCAAAAGGAGAAGAAAAGTGTAGCACAGCTTGAAATAGAGAGGAGGAAGACGATGGAGTTGAGCAAAAAGGAGAGAAATAAACTCGGCAGTAAAGGTCTGTTTGACAACACACAACTAAAATGAAGAGCAGAAAGAGAACTATTTTTGGCACCCCCAAAGTCTAAAATTCGGCATAAACTATTCACAACACGAAAGTGACCCCAAAACCGAATGAAAAGCAACCTCCTACTTACCCTCAGTCACTGAAACAACAAAATGAAACAAAAGAATTCCCAACTCCACCAAAAGTCGATTCCATAGGTGCTTAAAGTTCAAATTTGGCTACAACAACTCCCTAACATCCTATCCCATATTTCTCTCCCTGAATTCTCTCCACCAACCATTCAAATTCCACCATAATTCTCCTTGATATCCTCCACATATCACTCCTCAAATTTCTCCATGACAAATTTAAATTCCCCCTTGCAGAGTTTCAATCAATTTCTACTTCTCACATGGCAGGAATAGCAAAATAAATACCTCTTTGAGCAAGGCATGACTCCAACACAAGCACCATTGGAAACACTGACACACCACCTATCATTGGACTACAGGCTCTTCTTGCGTCCTGTTTTATTCGCAACAATTTAAAAGCTTACAAGCCAAAGTCAGAGTTCACTTAAATAAGTAAACAAAAATTCTACACAAGCTAAGACTTGAACCTCAGACCTTACAGTTACACATCATGCCTCCTTGCACCAAACCCCACACTCTCTTGTGTCATACTTTAACCATAATTGTTTATAAGTCTATTGGCCCAGAAGTCTAGGGTTTTACTCAATAAAAACAAAATTTTTACTAAAGCCTAGGTTTGAACCCAGGACTTCTCCAACACCTCTCAGTACCCTTAACCATTGAAGCAAACGTTTAATTATGTCATTTCCTTGTACAATTAAATACTTATGTATAGCCTCCTTATTGATCCATACTCAAGGTCCAATACTTCTAGTCCCAAATTTAGGGCGTTATAGTTAACTCGAGGAAGCTATGAGAAAACAATACCTTAACTTATTCTCTAGTAAGACTTTCGAGGATGAAAATTCCTAGGAGGGAGAGTTGTAACAGCCCATTTTTAGTGGAATCAAAATAGTGGCTTTGGGACCACAAATCCAAAGTCAAAATATTTATTTTATTATTATTTTAATGTCTACAACATGTTAATAGAGTCATATGAAAATTTCATTGAGAAATTTTATCATTTGCATGCTCAATTCAATAAAAAGGACTAAATCATAACAGATACAAAATTAGAGTTCTATAAGTTAAAAGTACCCTATGGCTATGAAATTAATTGTTTAATGAATTTAAATGGCAATTTTACCATTTATATAGTTAGTGGAAATTTTTGGACATGAATTAAGTATTTTATAAGTTAATTTATAAGGTTATTTAAGTAAAATGATAGTAAGTTAAGTAATAATAATAATAAAACATCATCTTCTAAATTGCCTTCATCCACTGAAGTTGAAGATGAGAAACTCCATTAAAGAAGCTTGAATGTTTTGGCCATAGTTTATCCTTGCATGTAAGTGAAAATTTGTCCCGTTTTTTATAATTTTTATGTTTTTGGAGTTGTTGTAGCTTAATCTAGCTAGCCTAGAACTAATTTGCAAAACTGTTGAAGATTTAGGGTTTCACCATTATTGAATGTGTATGTGTTTTGATGTTTAATGATAGATTATGAGACTTTGTTGTAAGTTAAACAACTTTTGTTAAGAGATTTTTGATAAATTTGTCAAATAGAGATTAAATTGAGAAGAATGAAAATTATGTGGTGAAATGTGTGAATCAATGAAATGTATAGGCTACTTTAAGCATAGATGATATTCAGCTAGCATGGGAGTAGGTTAAATTGCATGAATATGCATTTTTATGAGTTAGGGACTAAATTGTAAAGAAGTCAAAAGTATAGGGACAAAATAGTAATTTGTAATAATATGAATTTTGGGTTAAATTGAATAGAATGGTTCTTAAATAAGTTAAATTTGATTATATAGATCAAGAAAAGCAACATTCAGATTTGAATCGAGGAAAGGACAATATTATCGACTAAACGATCATTTCCATCGTTTGAGGTTGAGGTAAGTTCGTGTAAATAAATCGAGTATTTGAATATATACTTTAATTGAAATGTTTGTATGTGGATTGTAGAATTAAATTGTATGATTATTGGATGCCTAATTGACGAAGTACGAAGAATACCGAGTCCCGTTTGAACTTTAAGAATTCGTAGGATACAAATGACATGTCATTAGGGTTACCAATTTGGCTAAGATCCTGCATGTGTTGTGGACTCACCACAACTCGTATGAGCTTACTAATTTGTAGCTCGTAAGAGCTTACCGATTCTTAGCTCGTGTGAGCTTATTGTTATTTCGGCTTAGAAGAGTTTACCGTTTATAGCTCGATAGAGCATATGTGTACAGGAATTGATAGATTACCATTTAGTACACCTCGTGTGTACTACCAATGTATCTAATGACATTCTAAGTGGTTCAATAGGCACAGTTTTGTTACAAATCATATGAATACGATATGAATTAGCACAAATGTTACATTATTTATATGAAAATGACATTTTATGATATATTGAAGAATGAAATGGAAGATACATGTATATAAAGCTTGCTTGATTATTGTGTTCATCCATATTATTTGATTGTATTATGTGCTTTACATGACTAACCTATTGGTGAATATATGTGCTTAGGCATTTGACCAAATTGAGTGGGATATACTATGTTTGTTTATCTAAATTGTGATTAAATGGTAAGTTAAATTCTATGTTATACGAAATTACTAAGCTTAAGTGCTTACTCTGTTTATTTTCCCATGTCTTATAGTGTTTTGGAAGCTCGCTCGGATTGGAAGTCATCAGAGATCTCATCACACTATCTATCGGCTATTTTGGTACTTTTGGACTTTATGTATTTTGGTTATATGGCATGTATAGGTCATTTGTCTAATGAAGCGTTTATGTTTTGTTATGTAATTAGCCATTTGATTTGGCTTGTTTTGGTATGTGTTGGTTTATATATATATGTGTAGCTAGTGTAACAACCCGATTTAGACCCTAGTCAGAATAGTGGTTTCGAGACCACATATTTGAGTCTAAAAAATATTTAAATATTATTTTCCGTACTTACAGTATGTGAATTAATATGTGTGAAAGTTTCGTACGAAAATTTAACCATTTGTTTGTTTAATTTGAAAAAGGATTAAATTTCATAAAAGGTAAAATTAGCATGTTATAGGTTCAATGTGTCTAATTGAATTGGATTTTGACTATGATGGCCTTAAATGGTAATTTGACCTTTTATATTGATGGTGGACATTTATGGACAACCATATTATGCTTTATATGTTTGTTTAATAAGGTTAATTTTATAAAAGAATTAATAATGTTCATTAAAGAAACAAAAGCATGAAATTAGGCCATATTACTTCTCCATTGCCGAAAACACAAAATAAAAGAAAAGGAAAAAGAGTTCTTGTAACAGCCCGGTTTAGACCCTAGTCGAAAGAGTGGTTTCGAGACCATATATCTGAGTTAAAAAAATATTTAATATTATTTTCCATGTCTAGAGCATGTGAATTGATATTCGTGAAATTTTAAAAGTGGCAATTCATATGTTTAATGTGTTTAATTGAGTTGGATTTTTAATATAGTGGCCTAGTATGGTAATTAAACCATTTAAAATATTGGTGGACATTAATTGCCTTAATGACATGTTTTATATGTTAATTAAATTAAGTTTAAAAGTGGAAATTTTATAATTAAAAGGTTTATAATAAAACAAAAGCATGAAAGTTGTCCATTACTCATCGTTTATTGCCAAAATTTCAAAGAAAAGAAAAGAACGAAAGGGTTTTAAGTTTCGGCTAGGAAAATTGAGGATTAAGGTATGTGTTTTGATCTAATTTTAATGATTCTTATGTTTTTATGATCGTTGCTTCGTGTTCTTTAAAGCCCATGTCTCAATTTCTAAATTTGATGTAGATTATGAAATGTGCCATTGATAAAATTGGGAGCTTTGTGATGATTTTTGATGAAATAAGAAAGATATGAGATAGATTGATATGTTTTGTATTTGAGTTTTTGATGAATTTGAGTAAATTGGGCTAAATTGTGAAAATGAGAATTTGGAGGACTAAAATGTAAAATAAATGAAATATATATACTCATATGAAGAGTAGGAAAATTTAGCTAAGGTAAGGTGTAAAGAAATTTTATGTATTTTGTGATTTTGTGAAATAGGGACTAAAGTGTCAAAATATGAAAATGTGAGGGGTAATTTGTAAAATGCCCTAAATATGTGTTTTTGGATTGAATTGAATGATTTGTTGAATAAAAGGGTTAAATTTGATGTGTTTAGATTAAGAACCAAAGAAAATAGAATTAGATCGGGGACATTGGCATCATATTTGATTTTGTGTATGACCCTCTCTGGGATAGTGGCATCGATATTTGATTACATGTAAGACCATGTCTGGGACATTAGCATTGTATGAGCTTTTCGAGTATCCTTTTTGATTCCGAACAATTCAATGGCAACTCCGAGAAATGTATGTCTCTGTTAAGATATATCCGATTCAGGTACATTTGAGATATGTTTGATATTTGATAAGGAAATGTATGTACATGCGTAATTGAATATATGTGAGATATATATATATATGAGTACTTGGAAATGAAATGTGATATATGTACAAATGAGCTTGATTAAATGAGTTACATGAGCAATATGGAAATTTGATTGTGTTTTTCCATGAAATATATGAATGAATTGAATTATATTTGATTCATGATTTGAATTTATTTGTATAAGGCTTACTAAGCTCTTTGTAGCTTACTTTGTATGTGTTTGCTTTGTTTTATAGATATCGAAGCTATCGAGAGCTCGAGGATAGTTGAGGGTCATTACCACATTATCAAACTTTGTTTTGGTACATTTTGAAAGTGTAAATGTTAAATTATGGCATGTATAGACTAGATATTTTGGGATATGATTTTGATATGTATATATATCTCTCCATTTGATATGGCTTGATAATGGATGTGTTTATGCTTGAATTTGGTATATGTCAAATGGTGCAAATTGGTATGTTTAAAGTGCATATATGGCCTAATGTGGAATGGTCATTTTGGTATGAACTATATGGTGATTTTGGTAAGCTTTGATATGAGATGGAGTGTGGTATTTAGTGAGTTATCTTTCCTAAGATTTGGTATGAATTTGGCATATGTTTTGGTATGAATTTGTAAGGAAAAAATTATGAATTTGGGAGAGGATTATATGGCATGAATTGTGTGTATTTTGGTTGTGAATTAACTAAGAAATGTTGGTATAAAATGTGTTGATTTTGGTTTGTAGGAATGGCAAAGTTGGCTTTTTGAATAGCCTATTTTTGTCCACATGGGCAGATACACGGGCGTGTGTCTCGGCCGTGTGTGACACACGGTCATAGTACACGGTCGTGTGTCCCCTGGGTACCCTTTCGAATTAAGTCAGTTTACGCTACAAGTTTGACACGGCCTAGACACACGGGCGTGTCTAGTGGCCGTGGGTGGCACATGACCTGGCAAATAAGTGTGTCCTCAGCCGTGTGTTGCAAGTCAGAATATATGCCCTATTTTACCACAGCTTAGACACACGGGCATGTCTAAGGCCGTGTGAGGTACACAGCCTGACCACACGGGCGTGTGACCTCTATAGCTTTGAAAAATGTTTAAGTTTTGAAAAATTTTGTATCAGCTCAATTTAGCCCCAACCTTCTTTTAATGCATGTTTAAGGTCTCGTGGACATTCATAAGGAACTTATTGATGATGTATGTATATGATATGATGATGTTGTATAAATATTTGTGAAATATCTGTAAATGTTCCTTTTGTCCGGTAATGCCTCTTAACCCTAGTTCGACAACGGATTCAGGTTAGGGGTGTTACAGTTCTTGGGTTCGGCTAACAAATTACTTGATTAAGGTATGTTTTTATTTTGGTTTTTGATGATTTTTATGTTTTTGAGATTGTTGCTTAGCCTACTATCAAGCCCATATCTTAATTTGTGAATTTGGTGAAGATTATGAAATATGCAATTGATGAAATTGAAAGTTTTGTGATGATTTTGGATGAATTATGAAAGATATGTGTGAGATTAAAATATTTTGTCTTTGAATTTTTGATGAATTTGAGCTATTTGGGCTAAATATCAAAAATAATAAATTGAGGGACTAAAATGTAAAATAAATGAAATGTGTGGACTTGTATGAGATAGAGGAATATTCGGCCTAACTATGATGTAGTGAAATTTTGCATATTTTGTGTTTTGTGCAATAGGGACTAAGTTGTGAGAAATGTGAAATGTCAGGGGCAAAATGGTAATTTTCCCATTTATATGTTTGTGGATTGAATTGAATGATTTGTTGAATAAAAGGGCTAAATTTGAATGTGTTTAGATCAAGAACCAAAGAAAACAGAATTAGACTGGGGAAAGTTGAAAGTAGTAGAATAGCCGATCATTACCGTCTGAATCTGTACGAGGTAAGTCGATATACAAATAAATGTGTTAAATTGAATTATATTTGCTATTATGATATTTGACTTGTGTTGAATGGCTATGAGAGCCAAATATGTGAAATTTGAGATAAATTCTGAGTAAGTGACAATGTCCGAGAAGCCCCATCTGAACCTTAGGAATAGCAAGGATACATATGTCATGACATAGGATTCGATATGTGTATTCGTGTAAGACGACGTCTGGGACGTTGGCATCGATATGAGATTTACGTGTAAGACCATGTTTGGGACATCGGCATCGTATTTAATTTCATGTAAGACCCTGTCTGGGACAGTGGATCGATATTTTGTTACATGTAAGACTACGTCTAGGACGTTGGCATTGTATGAGTTTTTCGAGCTATCCACGTATCTTATTTGATTCCAAATAGTTCAACGGGAAAATCTGAGAAATGAATGAGTATGAGAATTTATATCTGATTTAGGTACGTTTGAATTATGTTCAATCTTTGAGAATGAAATATATGTATAAATGAAATTGAAGGCTAGTAGAAGGTATGAGTAAATATGCCATATGTGTTATTGATTTGAGAATATGTGATATGTATAAACAAATGAGTATGATGTGATTCATAGAAGGCTTAAGTGAAGTGGTTATGATCTTTATATGAATGAACATAATTATATGAAATTCATAAGTTGAATTTATTTGTATATGGCTTACTAAGCTCTTTGTAGCTTACTTTGTGTGTGTTTGCATTGTCTTATAGATATCGAAGCTACCAGAAGCTCGAGGATCGTCGACGATAATCACCACACTATCAAAATTCGTTTTGGTACATTTTGAAAGTGTAAATGTTAAATTATGGCATGTATAGGCTAGAAGTCTTTGAATAAGTTTAATATGTTATGCCATGTGATATGGCTAGCTTTTGATTGAATTTGTGGTTTGTTTGACATATGTTAAGTAAGGCAAATAATGGTATGTCTATGATGCTTTTATGGCCTAATTAGAAATGGTCATTTTGGTACGAAAATGTTATGAATTTGGTAAGTTTTGAGATGAGATGGAATAAGTTATAAAATGGTTTATGTCTTAAAAGATTTGGTATGAATTTGGATTATGTTTTGGTATAAATTAGTTTGTAAATTTAGTATTGTAACACCCCAAACCTAGCTCAGAAGTTATGGCCAAGTCTGATGTGTCACATTGAAGTGTTTTTCGAAAACCATGTTTTCATTAAAAACCCTTCTTAGTGTTTAGAAACTTCTACCGTAAAACTTGTATAAAACCTCAACTTGTGTTTGTTTATTTTTCAAAACGTGGTTCCTTGAAATAATCATTCCCTTTTCAAACATTAACAACTTTGTAAAATTTTATGGAAAATTGTGAAAGCTTGCAAACCTTTGTAGCTTGCAGAGACATGTTATTTTTAAAACAGTTTAAGTATCGGAAAATCAGATCTTCTTTGTTAAAGTGAATGGGTACTATGCACCCGGTAGGATTCAAGAGAAGAGGAGGTGAGTCAATTAGACTGCTTAAGTACCAAGCTTTTCCTAGATCCAATCCTAGACATGCACACACCCATTGCCACACTTTAACCTTAAAACTTGTCCACAGAACACAAATTAGGTTTAAGTCTATTTAAAATATTTATTTCCTTTGAAAACGTTTACGTTGCGGAAGCTTTGCTCCGTTATCGTGATATTTTGAAAACAAGTAACTTTTATAAAAGCGTGCCCTAGAGCTAACCGATTTCAAAAGGATTTAAACAATATCATACCTAAGCTAAAAACAAATTAAAATAGTTAGAGCGGCCTTATTACAAACCCAAAACCAAATAAAGTAAATTAATTAAAAATAATTTAATGCTTAAAATAGACAGTCCGTTTGCAGTCCACATGGCCAATCTGAATCCCTCCAGCTCCAAGTCTACTAGTTTAGGGCTCACCTGCATGGATGAAAGGAAGGGGTGAGTTTGGAAAACTCAGTGTGTAAAGAAAGCCCATCCAGAGCCCCAAATCAGCTCAAGCTCACCGGGCCTAAGCCCTTATCCAATTTCAGTATCAAAGGGGTCGAAGCCCGATTCAGTATTCGGTTACTGGGCCGTAGCCTTATTCAGTACAGTTTATCTAGGCCTTAACCCCTTTTCAGATATTAATACGGCCCATGGGATCAATTCAGTAGCAGAACAGTAATATCGATGCATGAATGCAAAACCCATATCAGTATGTGGGGAAGCTACTCAACCCACCCAACTGCTACTCTCCACCCGTACCTGCCAACCTCTCCATGTAGGGAAAACTACTCAACCCACCCAACCGCTACTCTCTACGGTGGCAGCATAGCTGCATAATCAGATAGTGTGGCCGAGCCACTAGAACGGTAAACTAGGGCAAAGACCCTTTTTCAGTAAACTGAGGCAAAGCCTCTTTTCAGTACTTCCTCCATCAAATAATCCCAGTCCCATGCTACAGATAATCATGTCATGGCATACAGTGAACAGAAACAGTAAAACATGCATTTCAGTCAAATTTAGCCGTAGGGGTATAACGGTCATTTGCACCTAAGGGTAAAATAGTAATTTCAACCCATAAGGGGTATTTTAGTAATTATGCTAGTTTCTAGGGTTTCATGCACGTTTTAATCTGTAATAGTCTAACTTTTATATCAGTAGTTTATTTAGTACATTTTAGCATATTATAGTCATTGGGCCCTAAAACCCCTAATGGGCCCTACAGTGTTTACTAGCTACTTAAGCCCATTTAGTCCAAGTTTAATGATCGGTTTACCAGTCTCAGCAGTTTTGGACCTACAGTCTATCAGAACATATATATAGCCTATTTTTACCTATATGGGCCTGTAAGCCCATTGGCCCCAATTTCAGCCTATCAAAGCCCAAATTTATCGAAGTTCTTGAAATTGCGCACCCAACCAACTTACCACTTGCGATTACAGATCCAACGAATTCCAATCGACTTATGAGCGTTCGCACTCTCACAAGCCCACGAAATGTCAAAATTTTGGCATTTCAGCTTTTCAGCTTTTGTCGATTTAGACTACAGAGGGCTGTTCGCTACACACCTGATTTGTGACGACTGCTAATGAGATCTCCCACTATATCCTACAATCGGTTACAAGACACATCAGATCCAAAATACAATGACAATCTCCACAATTATACTTACCATAATCGGCCATTACCACCTAAGGCCCTTGAGATCTTACCTTTGCCGAAACTAGTGACTAGATCTAGATCTAGTCATTCCAAAGGTCCAAGCCTCTTATGCCCCTTGCTAGATCGCCCCTTCCACAACAAGTACACATAAAACCAATTAAAAGAACTATCTTTACCTATCATCACATTCGACAGCCTCCCTAAACGGTTTATGGATTTCGGCTTTTCTTAAATTCAAAGGTAACGAGTAGATCTGAGATGTCGAGTACTTACCACAGGTTTTCCTTAATCAAGGTGATTCTTCTACTCAGATTTGATGCAGATCTAGCCCCTAAACACTAGCAGAATTCGAATCTTAGAGATCTAAGGATTCAGCTATATATCCCTAAAAACTATGGTGTTTTCAGCTTTTTAAATGGTGAAAGAGGATATGATTTGAGGCTATAGTTGGAGGGGTGTTTGTCGACAGAACCTAAGGGTTTGGAGAGTATGAAATTCGGCTACAAGTGAGGAAAAACAAAGGGGGTTTGGCTATAGGCAAATTGGCACAGGAAGCAACCTTTTGGGATTTTGGCTTTTAGTAGTTGATGAGTTTGAGAAGAAAAGAGTGGCAATTTCGGTTTCTGAAGAGAAGAAAATGAAAATTGAGGGAGGAGGAGAGTGATTTCGGCTAGAGAGTAAAAGAAAAAGAAAGAATAGAAGAGAGGAGAAGAGAAGGAAGAATTCAGCACTTAGCAGATCTAACTTTGCATTTTCGGCTTTTTGCAACACTGAGAAGAGAATAGAATGAAAGTGAAGGCTCTAGGTGGCTAACCCTAATTTGGCAAGACAAAAAGAAAATAAAGCTTGCCCTAATGGCCATTCAAACCAACAGCCCAATCCCCCTAAGGCCCTAGCCGAATGCCACTTAAGCTCTATCACATGTCCGGCACATGCACAAAAATAAAAGTACCATCTGCTTACCTTGCGACTTGAACTCTGGCCCTTAAACTCAGTCCACAGGCCACTTTTTTAGGAACTTAGGGGCGCCACCTTGCCACTTTACCAAGGCCCTCTTTGTATCTCAACTTACTAACTTTTTTCTTAAAGGCCCACTTAACCAAGTCCCTTCCACTTAAAATCCAAGTTGATTTTTCTGTCGGGTTTTAACTTAGGCTTGGGCCTTCTAAAGGCCTACTAACATATTTAAACATAGTTTCAGTATCCAAAACACCAAAATTTCAAGATTTCACCAAAATCACAAAAACCCAAAAAATCCTGAAAATCAGGACGTCATCTAAATTACTCAGGCTGTCTTCCATCCGAACCCAGACTCAAAGCCCAATTCTTTTAGGCCCAAATTTAGGGTGTTACAAGTATGATTTTGCATGAGGATTATATGGCATGAATTGTGTGTGTTTTGGTTGTGAATTGGCTGAGAAATGGTGATATAAAATGTGTTGATTTTGGATTGTAGGAATGACCCAAGAAGGGTGGCAAAGTTGGCCTTTCGAATGGCCTATTTTTGTTCACACGGGCAGAGACACGGGCGTGTGTCTTAGCTGTGTGTGACAAACAGTCATAGTACACGGCCGTGTGTCCCTTTGGGTACCCTTTCGAATTAAGCCAGTATACCCTATAGTTTATACATGGGCTAGGCACACGGGCATGTCTACTGGTCGTGGGTTGCACACAGGCATGTGGTTGGTCGTGTGACCCAAGTTAATAACCTCCCTAAATTTTATAAGGCCTGGCATTCAGGTGTTTCCTCGGTCTTGCAGTGAAAGTCAAATGTACACCCTGTTTTGGCACAGCTTAAACACACGGGTGTGTCCAAGGCCATGTGAGGCACACGGCTTGACCACAGGGGCGTGTGGCCTCTGCAGCTTTGAATAATGTTTAAATTTGGAAAAATTTTCTAAGTGTTAGGTTTAGTCCCGACCTTCTTCTAATGCATGTTTAAGGTCTCGTAGACCTTTATAAGGGACTCATTGATGATGTATGATTATGATATGATGATAATGATTGTGAAATGTTAGTAAATGTTCTGAATTGTTTGATAATGCTCCTAACCTTAGTCTGGTGACAGAGACGAGTTTGGGGTGTTATAGCTAGCCTCATTTTGTAGTATGTATGATTGCCATGGAAGTGCCTTGATTTTTACATTGGTATCTTGGTAAATAAGAGATTAATTTGATAAATGGTAAGCATGATAAGTTAGGCAAGATAGTGTGTCACACCCCAAACCTAGCCTGGACGTTATGGCTCGAATCTGGCGTGTCACATTGAAGTGGTTTTCAAAAACCATGTTTTCATTGGAAACCCTTCTTAAAGATTTAGAAAAACACCTCGCCATTTAAAACTTGTGTAAAACATTATTTGGTGCGGAAGCTTAACTCAGAATACTTGATTTACGAAAGCGTGAGTTTAAAAAAAAAACGACTCGTGAAACCATTTCAAAAATGTTGCAAAAACGTAAAGTTTTGAAAACTGATTGTCGTTTTGGAAAACCGCGTTCTACTTCTAACAGTTATAAATCAATGAAAATAGAATCCCAATTAAAACTTATAACATCATAAATGCCTTATTACAACCCAAATCAAAATCAAAGAACTTAAAAGTAAATAAATGTAAATGAAATAAAAAACAGTTGTGTTGCCATCTCCAAGTCCCTCACAGCACCGATCCTCCTAACGCTGGGGATTACCTGAAAAGTTAATAAATAGGGTGAGTTTAAGAAAACTCAGTATGTAATCCCCTACTGTATAAAACAGTCAGTCATACAAAAATGCAATAACAATCTAGGTTTAAGCCCATTACAGTTAACAGTAACAGATAGCCTTAGCCCATTACATTATCATTTGGGTCACAACCCATAACAGAACCAATTGGGCCTTGCCCATATCAGTACAAAAACAAAATCAAATCATCTGTGGCCCCAAGCCCATAAGTATAACAGAATCATAATAATGAATGTATAGTGTATGAATGATGCCTATATCCCATCCAACCCTGCACTTGCCTCCGTCCAACCCTGCATTTACTGTGGGAATAAAATCAACCCACCATCCAGCACACCAAGCTAAGCACCAGTTGCAGCACTAAGTCAACAGAATGGCTCAAGGCCATAAACAGAATGGCACATAGCCATAATCAACAGAATGGCACAAAGCCATAAACAGAATGGCACAGAGCCATAATCAGAATGGTTATAAACCATTAATAGGATGGCACAGAGCCATAAATACTGCACAAAGCCTTCAATTTGGCACAAAGGCTTTAGCAATGGACACGGTCTTTCGGTAATAGGAATGATACTATGCCTTCAATATCATGTGTGGCATAAAACCTTCAGTAAAAAGGGATAACACTGAGGCATCAGTAATGTGTGTGGCACAAAGCCGTCGATAAAATGATCGGCACTCATCCATCGATCCTTCCACAGTCGTCTCAGGTGACCCGTGTGACCTTAACAAATCAATACAAATGTACGGCTTTAAGCCTTCGGTGGATCCACAGTCGTCTCCGCGACCTGTGCGACCTTAACAGAATAGATCTTCCTCCGTACAATATCCCAACCCATGCAACATGTATGTAGTATGTCATGCCTATAATCGGTCATACAATCACATTCAAATCATTCATTTCATAATCATACAATTACAGTCAAAATACACTACAAGGGTATTTTGGTAATTTGGCACTATAGGGGTATTTCGGTAATTTCCAACCTCCTAGGAGGTCAACAATCATCTCGAATGACTTCAGCAACACAATCAGTCATAGCAATATAAATAGGCCCGAGGCCCATTGTCGGCCCAAGTGGGCCCAAATGCTCGTGTGGCCCATCTAGCCCAAATTCAGTTAAGGCTATGTGAAAACCATAGCCTAGATCATTAATAGTTACTTACCGCAGATTTTATCCGTGTAGGGCCCACGAACCTATTGGGCCCACAGGGCTCATTTTGGCCCATCAACGTCCAAAAACATCCTAAGCTACGTGCATGACATGGCCAGTATAACCTTTCCACCTGATGGTGAGATTCACCCATATGAGCTCACGTACCCATTGGGCCCAACGTGGCCTATACGACCTAAGCCCACGAGATCACTCGTGGTGGCCTCACTCGTTGTACACCTACGTTCGTAGGCTCAATTCACCATACTACCGTTCACACGCTCGTGTGGCATCATTCACCAGTATTTTAGCTTCTCGGCATATGCCGGTCCATAATCAGTACAGTGTGAAAAACACACACTTTATCGGCTTATGCCAATCCACAGAAATAGGGTATACAGTTACACACCTGATCACGTAGAGTACTAAGAATTCACGATCGCCAGAACCTATATGCAAACATCAGTTTCAGTTAATCACTTATCACATAGTGTTAAAAAAGAAAAATCTTAACAACCATTTAACCAAGAGATTGACTACCACCTGCCTTGACTAGATTGGTCAACTGCGAATTGCCTACTTAATCCAAAGTTTGATGCAATCACCCTCCTACATCCAAGCGAAAAGTCCTGAACTGCCGACGCCCTACGCTACATAAACTTGGGAGCAGAGACTATGCGTTCAACCTCAGCTGGCACCTTTGCCTTCACTTTATCACTAGCACCCCCTTTGCCCATCTAAAATTTGATTAATAGACTTGATACGAAAGAGAGACAAAAAGAGCACAAGAGGGAAGAAGAAGACTTTATATTCGGTTACAATGGAAAAACCAAAAGGAGGATTAAGAGGAGAAGATATGAAAATAAAACAGAGGTTCAGCTATAGTGAGACACATTGATAGGTGAACTGAAAAGAGGAAGTAAATAGTATATTCAATTTAACAAAGTAAGAAATAGAGGGAAGAGGAAGAACGAGTTCGGCTGTGCAAAGAAAAGAACAGGCAACACAATTTGTCCTAGTCTTGGAAAAGTAGAGAAGGATTAGGAGTACGAGAATGATTAGGCCAAGAGAAGGAAGTTGAAATGGGGATTTCGGCACTCAGAACTTACCTTAAAAAAAACCCAAAAGAGCACGAGCGGTCACTTGAAAAAATGGCTAAGGGATGAAAAAAATGCTTAAAAGGAACAAACTCCCAAAAGACCGAAAAAGAACTGGCACCTAAAACAATCTCTAATTGCCGTAAATGCATACTGCTACCCCTTAGCCAAATTTTACCTACACAAATTCCCCGATTTGGCACTCTTCTCCCCACACTCAAACTGCTAGAAAATCTCCCCAAATCACTACCCTTATCCCTCCCTGATTTCCTCCACATCCAACTCACAAGACCAATTCAAACTCTCCAACACTAGAGTTCTAATCCAACACCAACTCTTGCCACCTTATGAACAAAATAAATATTCCCTTTTGCATGCAGTGAGATTTGAACTCCAGTTCCCTAGTAGAAGTAGACGCCACTTTGCCACTAAACCACCCAATCTCTTTGTGCCATAAAACAACCACACATAATTATAAGCCCTATAAGCCGACATCCTGGTTTCCATAAGAGCAAAAACAAAAAATTTTGCCAACGCCCAGACTTGAACCCAGGCTCCCTTTCAACCTTAAACATGCTACTGCCACTAGACTACAATCTCATCTTGTGTCATTTTTCTAACACAATAATTTAAAAGCCTTCTATTTAGATCCTATGGATTTTATTCACTAAAAATAGAATTTTTTTTCTAAAGTGCAGGTTTGAACCCAAGACTTCTCAGACACTCCCAAACACTCATAAATCACTTCGCTAGCAAAGCAACCATGCAATTAGTGAAATGTTCTTGCACAACTAAAATCCAATTGCTTCGATGCCCAAAGCCTATTTCTTCTAGGCCTAAAATTTAGGGCGTTACATAGTGCATATATGAGATTGACTATTCAAGTAGCTTTTAGTGATGGTATTTGTATATTTTTGGATGGCTAGTTGTGATGTCTAAGAGCTTATGCTTGATGGAAATGAAATTATATGTTTTAGGCTTGATTTTTATTGGTGTGAATTCCTATCTATGTTGTGTTTATATGCCAATTGAAGTGTTTAGGTTGATGCAAATTTGCATAAGAAATATGGCTTGCAGAATAGCCTATTTTTGTCCACAAAGGCAGAGACACAAGCGTGTGTCTCAGCCATCTGTGACACACGGTCATAAGATACGGCCATCTGTCCCTTGTAATTTTTAATGAAAGCAAGTCAGTGAGTTACACGGGATAGTCACACGGGGCGTGTGTTTGGCCATGTGACCCAAGCCATTAAGTTACACGGACTTGGACACGGGCTGGGACACAGCCATGTGATCCCATTTCGAATGCCCACACGGCCCGAGACATGGATATGTCTCATAGTCGTGTGAGACCGATGGCCTAGCAACACGGGCATGTGTCCCCTGTACTATGAAAATTTTTAATGTTTTCCCAAAATTTTCTTGAGTTCATATTTGAGTCTCGAATTGCTTTTAATGTTCAATTTGAGCCTCAAGGGCTTGTATTAGGGACTATATTATTGAATTTGAATGCTTTTTGTTTGGAATGAGAAATGAATATGAAATGTATGATTGTATGATGTATATGTTTGGTAATGCTCCCTAACCCTATTCTGGTGTCAAATACAGATTAGGGGTGTTACAACAAGATTTTTTCCGGGGTTAAACTGAGAAATTGCCAATATAATGGAATTTCAAAACTATGTCAAATTTATGGACATGGTGTATATGGCAATCAATGTAGAAAGGTAGTTGAAGAGGAAAGGGTATTCCAAAACTGGAAAGACTTTTGGTTCTTCCTCTATTTGAAACCAAAACGTGAGAAAAAAAGGATGTCGTGCCTCAGGTAAAAGGTAAAGATTAGATACCTAAAGATAACAAAAGAAATTGTTCTAGAGAGAGGTAAATCTGAAAGTCAACAAGGACGATCCTGATATGTCTGATGTTTCAAATGTTTGGGGAAAGGGCATAATACAAGCCAATGTCCAAATTGGAACGTGTTGATCCTCAAAGACAACAAAGAAATTCAGTCAACGAATGAATTTGAAGAAGAGTCCATACCCTAATTAGAATATGCGAGTGAGGTTGAATACACGGTTGAAGGAGAGTTGCTTATTACGAAACAATCCTTGAGTGCACAAGCTAAGGAAGAAGACCAGCAAAGGGAAAGCATTTTAATACTCGATGCTATATCAACAAGAATATGTGTAATATGGTCATAGATATAAGTGGATGAACTAACCTAACAAGTATGACCTTGGTAGAAAGGCTTGTGTTGCTAACAATGAAATATCCACAACCATACAAGTTACAATGGTTGAATGATAGAGGTGAAATTAAGGTTGTGGAGCAAGTGTTGGTTTCTTTTGCTATTGGAAAATATGTTGGTGAAGTCCTTTGTGATGTTGTTCCAATGCACTCAGAACATGTCTTACTTGGAAGGTCATGGCAATATGATTGAAAGGTGGTGCATGATGGTTTCATTAGTTTGTATTCATTCAAGTTCAGTAGAAAGCCAATTATGCTTGTTCCCATGACTTCAAAGCAAGTGTATAATGATCAGGTTTGGTTGAAAGAAGAAAGTGAGTTAGTGAAGAATAAAGAGAGTGAGGTAACAAAATCAAGAGAAAATGAGCAAGAGAAAAGAAAAAGATAAGGCAAGGAAAAAAGAAAATGGAAAAAAAAAAGAAAAGAGAAAATGAGCAAGAGAGAAAAAAAAGAGAGAGATTGAGCTAGAAAGAAAAATTAAAGGAAAGAAAAAAAGGAAAAGAGAAAGTGAATTTTTTCACTAAGGGATGAGAGATTATTGAAAAAGCTTTTTAGGCACGACAATCATTACTTATACTTTTATGCAAGGAATTATCTTAACCTTAACGAATTTCATTTTTGTAGTAGTATTTTGTCTCTTTTACAGGAATTTGAGGATGTTTTTCCACCAATTAGGGGAATCAAACATCAAATCGATTTTGTTCCAAGAGCTACAATTCTAAATCAACCTGTATACTGAAGTAATCTAGAGGAAACTAAGGAGTTAAAACAACAAACCAGAGAACTTATGGAAAAAGGCTATGTTTAAGAATGCTTAAGTCCACGTGAAGTTCCTATTCTTCTCATTCCAAAAAAGGATGGAAGATGGAAAATGTGCATCGATTGTAGATCTATTAATAAGATTTTGGTTAAGTATCGACATCTCATTCCTCATCTAGATGGTATGCTCGATAAATTTCATAGGTCAAGTGTGTTTACCAAGATTGACCTAAAAAAGGCTATCACCAAATTCGGTTGCAAGAAGGTGATGAGTGGAAAACCACTTTCAAGACAAAATATAGTTTGTATGAATGGTTGGTGATGCCACTTGGCCTAACCAATGCACCTAGTACTTCTATGAGACTCATCAATCATGTTCTATGAGCATTTATTGGTAAATTATGTGTCATTTATTTTGATGATGTCCTAATTTACAGTAAGAGTATTGATGAATATGTTTATCATTTGAGACTTCTTTTAGAAGAATTGCGAAAATAAAAATTGTTTGCTGATATTAAGAAATGCTCCTTCTGTACTGACAAACTTGTGTTTTTAGGTTTTTTCATTAGCTACAATTGAATTGAAGTGGATGGAGAGAAGATTAGTGTAATTCGAGATTGGCCAACTTTGACAAGTGTAAGTAATGTTAGGAGCTTCCATGGTTTAGCTAGGTTCTATTGTAGCTTTGTAAAGGATTTTAGTAGTTTAGTTTCACCTTTAATAGACATCACAAAGAAGAATGTTGGATTTAAATGGAAAAAGTCCCAAGAAAAATCATTTAAATTAATCAAGGAAAAATAAATCAATGTACAAATACTTGATTTGCTTGACTTTTCTAAAGCTTTTGAAATTGAGTGTGATGCATCAAGAGTAGGCATTGGAGTAGTGCTAATGTAAGAGGGACAACCTATCACTTATTTTAGCAAAAAATTGAGTGGTGCCATCTTGAATTACCCCATTTATGAAAATGAGTTATACATATTGGTAAGAGCCCTTGAAACATGGCAGCATTATTTATGGCCAAAGGAATTTGTGATCCATATTGATCATGAGTCCCTTAAGCATAAAAAAAGCCAACAAAAAATTAGCAAACAACATGCTAAATAGGTAAAGTTCATTGAGACTTTCCCAAACATCATAAAACACAAGCAAGGTAAGGAAAATGTGGTACTTGATGCTCTTTCCCCAAGGTAAAATTTACTTTCTACTATAGATGTTAAGCTACTTGGGTTTGAATATATAAAGGATTTATATGAATCTGACTGTGATTTTCGCCATGTTTTCAAAGCTTACGAAAAGGAGGCCTTTGGTAAGTTATTCAAGCATGAAGCATTTTTGTTTTGGGAAAACAAGTTATGTGTACCTAAGGGCTCCGTATAGGAGTTATTTGTTAAAGAAGCCCACGGGGTGGGTTAATAGGGCATTTTGAAATTAACAAGACTTTACACATTTTACAAGAACATTTCTTTTGGTCTCATATGAGATGAGACATGGAACATTACTATCAAAATTGTATTGTTTGTAAGAAGACCAAGTCTAGAGTAAATCCCCATAGATTGTATAATCCTTTACTCATTCTGCCTGAACCCTGGACTGATATTTCCATAGACTTTATTCTAGGATTACCTAAGTTCAATCTTGGAAAAGGTTCCATATTTAATATGGTAGATAGATTTTCAAAAATGACTCATTTTATTCCATACCATAAACTAAAGTTGCTAAACATATTTCAAATTTGTTTTTCAAAGAAGTTGTTAGGCTACATGTAACGCTCCAAATTTTAGGGTTTTTAAATTTTTGCATAAATTGATATTTGCATAGTTGGGTGTGCTAAATCGATGTTTTGGGTGTGCTTAGGAGGCATCTGGAAGGCCAGGGTTAAAGCCTAACCCCTAGCAAAATTTTGATTTTTAGGCTTAGGAGAGTAGGGGTGTTAGTTCTTAGGGTTTAAGAAATGTTATTAGGGTTTTATGACACAAGATAACATGTGGTGGAGTGGCTTGTGGCATCATTGGCAAGGAGGAACAAGGCTTGTGGCGTCATTGGCAAGGGGACAAGGGTTTGAATCCCTTTGCAGGCATGATGCAATCATTTTTCTAGTTGGTGCGGCAGGTGGTGGTCTTGAGTTCAAACTCTTGAGGTGGTTGAGACTTGGTAAGAGTTGACTTGGTAAGAGGAATTTGAATTGAAATTCAAATTCAAAGGTTGAGTAAATCATGGAGCAAATCAAGGAGATATTCGAGGGGATGAAATTGGCGAAAAGTATGACCGATTGGAGTAGGAGGAAATTGCATATTCGGCTAAGGGTCTTGTTGATGTGCGTTTTTGACTTTTGGATGGATAGGTGCCGAATTCCCTTTAAGTCACACTAGTATGTTTCTTTTTCTCTCTTTTAATTCATTTTCTTTAGTGTCGTTTTGCTAAAGGATCTCTCCCTGCATCTGTTCATTTTGCCAAAACTTAAGTGCCAAATCAATTTCTAATCTTCCTTCTGTTGCCCATTTTGCTTAGCCAAACCCTTGTCTTACATTTTGATTCAGTGCTCCTCAGCTCTCAGTTTTTCATTTTTTTCACTCACATAGCCGAAACCTACACTCTCTCTTCTCTCTTTTCTTTTTTCTATTTTGGATTGATTCTCTTAAGCTCCCTTTGGCCGATTCCTTCAAAAAAAATTGAATCTTGCATTTCCTTTATTATTTGCATACTTTCTTTTTCTTCTTGTTGAATTTTGCTTTCATATTTTCTCTTCTTCGTTTTGTTTTCACCTTGGCCGAATCTTACATGCTTCTTCTCTAACCCTTTAGCTGAAACTCAAATCTCTCTTCCCATATCATCTGTCGCAATTCCTGCTAGAAGCTAAACTTTGTTCTTCGTTATCTCCTTCCAAACTGAATCTTCTCTTCTCCTTCATTCTTTCAATTGAATCGACAAGTATTCAAGGCCTTGGCTATTGATCAATCGCTTTTAGGTTCTATCAATCTAACCAAACAGAATTTTAGGGTAAGTACACCTTATTTATTGTGACTTTTGGAATTTAATGATAGGATTTCCCTTTAGTTGGGGTAAGGATTCGGTTTGGGGTTAATACCCCTCTAACTCTTTTTTTTTATTGGAATCATGGTCATTCATAGGTGCTTAGGTCCATCAACGTACGATCGGTTTGGGGGAGACTCTGTAACCACGTGTGGTTGTAGTCGAGTAAGGCAGAGTGGTAGGTAATCATGGAATATACCCTTGAGTATGATTCTCTATTTATATTTGGGAAGGTATTAATTAATTCTGTTGTGCCAATAGGTTGAGCGCGCGTCGGCAGTTGATATCACAAAACAGATATGTAACCACACCCATCCTTAGCATAGGTCGGCAAAAGTCGAAGAGTTGAAATACCGAAATGCCAACATTTCAAGGTCTTATGGGCGTGCGAACGCTTGTCGGCCAATCTGAACCCACAAGCTGTGGGCAGTAGACTGCAAACGCCATTGTGTGTGTTTTCATGCAATTGGGCCGTTATGGGCCTCGATGGGCCGAAATAGGCCCAACGGGCCTATGGGCCCATTTGGGAAGAACACTTGGTAAGTGGTCGCTAGCAAAATTGGGTGATAAGGTTTGGGATACTATACATAAAATTGGACTGAGCGGGCTACACGAGCGTGTGGGCCCACCTGGGCCCAACATGGGTTTTTGGGCCCATAAACACTTTTTGACCCAAAAGACTTTTTGATCTACTTGGAGTGATCTTAGACCTGTTAGAAGGTCATATTAGGTGTTGAGACACCAAAAATTAGGAAAATGACCAAAATACCCTAAAGGGTAAAATTACCGTTTTACCCATGATTACCCAAAAGGCTGTTATACCCTTAAAATAGGTTGTAGGATATATGTATGATTATATCTGTATCTATTAATCTGTATGCATGTTATATTTTATTCTGTTAGTCTACATGGGGTTGGGTTTGATATCAGAGGAAGATATATATAGTGGCACTGCCACGTATTCTGCGTAGTGGCTTGGCCACGAGTTCTGTATTTAGTGGCTCTGCCACGATATTTGTTACTAGCAGCTTGGCTGCATATTGGTGTGTGGGCTGGGTGGGTTGAGTTATTCCCCACATGGTGTGATAGGTTGGTACGGATGGTGTGATGGGCTGGAATGGGTTTGGTTATTCATGCATACTCTATTCTATATCTGTAATGGGCTTAGGCCCACTCTGTTTCTGAATAGGGCCAAGGCCCAGACTTATCTATTCCTAAATAGGGCTTCAGCCCAGTCTGATTTCTATGTCTGATTTTGTTAGTGGTTGGGAAAGTTACACACTAAGTTTTCGCAAACTCACCTTTTATTTTATATCTGCAGGTAACCCCTAGCCATAGACGATTTGGAGCTGCGAGGGACTCGGGGTGGCCACAAACTTTCTGTTTACGATTTTTCTTTACTTTCTAAATAATTATTATTTTGGATTTCTATTATGTAATAAGGCCATCATGAGGTTTTTGGTTTAATTTTCTTTATTTGGGTTGATTTATCCTTACAATTGATAAAGTAATTTGAATCGGGTTTTCACTAATAATAATAGATGTTTTCAAGTAAAACTGTGCATAATGTTTTCAATAAGGTTAAAGAGCTTTTATAACTTCAAGTAACTAAACATAACCAATGAGGCAATTATTCCTTCTAAAATGTTTTTAAACTTATAGAAAATGGTTTTAACCGATAATTGTTCAACGTTCCAAATCTAGACAAGGCTTTTAAATAAGGGAAACCTTTTATCACACAGTCAGATTTCATAATCTTTCATGTGCCACACTAGATATGGTCAGAACGTCCAGGCCGGGTTTAGGGTGTTACATTTAATGGTATCAGAGCCAGGTTGTAACAACTCGACTATGGAATGGGTTCTGAAAGTTTTTTGAAAAATTGATTTCAATTTGAACCGTTTTTAAAAAATTGTTCTTTTGGGAAAATTCTCTTAAAATGGGTTTTTCCTTCTTTTTTTTTTTATCAAAATCTAGGGTTTTGAAAGTTTTTCAGTAAAGTTGGTTTAAAATTTTTTATTTTTGATAAAATTTGGATTATTTTGAATATTGTTAATAAAAGTGACACACCAAGTCTCCGGCACCAAATCTGTAAGTCTTCTCTGTTACACTGTATTGTATTAAATTGTGATATTGAGGCACTATTGTAGATAGTACTAAGGCCCTACTGAAACTTTGTAGTTAGGATAAATCGAGACTGTAGGAAAAACTAAAAACTTTAGAAGACTGAAAACTGTAGCTAGATTTTGATTTTGCGAAAACAAAACTCTGAACTGTTGTCTTCTGCATAAAACATATGTAATAATTACTGAAATTATGAACAAATTCATAAAATCCGTAACCAGATAATATGATATGAGTACAAGAGCTGCACGTGGAAAAGGCCGAGGTAAAGGCTGAGGAAGTGCTTGGGCTAGATCTTCTGCATCAGGTCATATGCCTGCTGGAGAGGCACTAGCATCGCCGGTGATTGACACTGGGTCACTCGGTTAGGGTAGATAAACTTTTAGATATGTGCCCTTAGAAGTGCAAGGTATAAACTTTCTTGTGGATCTAATGGAATTACCATTTGAAGAATTTGATATCATTTTAGGTATGCATTGGCCTATTAAGTATTGAGCGAACTTGGATTGCGCTACCAAGCGGGTGGTATTAAAGATTTCAGAGGATGAGGAGGTAGTTGTAATAGGGGAGTAAAGAGACTATTTGTCTTAAGTTGTCTCGGTATTAAGAGCCGAAAAGCTAGTTCACAAGGGGTGCGATGTAACACCCCGAACCCGGCCCAGACGTTATGGCCATGTCCGGTGGGCTACATCACCTATACTATCCTACGCCGCCTTATTTACTAAGTCCGATGGTGTGTTTTGGAAAGCAACGCTTGATTTTCTATTTTGAAAATCCCTGTTTTAATAACTACTCAACTCAATCTTTATTTCATTTGTTAAGCGGTTCACTTTAACCTTATTATCTTACTTAGTCTCTTGTAATAACAGGTTGGTTAAGAAAACATTTGTTTAATTTTCGAAAACAGTGTGTAGTTATGGATGAAATAGAATAGTTGAAAGTCCCAAGTAAAAATAGATAAAGTGGCCTTATTACAACCCATAGCAAAATAAAACCAATAGTAAAAATAATTAAATTAATAAACCAATTAAAATACGAGTTCGGTCTTCGTGGCCACTCTGAATCCCTCCCAGCAACCAAGTCACGATCTAGGGCTCACCTGCAAGGATGGAAAGAGAGGGGTGAGTTTGGGAAAACTCAGTGTGTGCAGAACCCATCCAAAGCCCACATCGGCTCGAGCCCACTAGACCTGAGCCCTAGCCAGTTTCAGTCAAATACTGGGCCGAAGCCCTATTCAGATTACAGATACTGGGCCGAAGCCCTATTCAGATAACAGTTTGGCCCATAGGCCCATAACAGTACAGTACAGTATAACAGTATGAATGCAACCCAATTGGGGAGACTACTCAACCCACCAACCACTACACACCACCCGTACCAGCCAACACACCATGTGGGGAATAACTCGACCCACCCAGCCCACACACCACAGTTGCAGCATGGCTGCTCAGATAAACAGTATACGAGGCAAAGCCCTATTCAGTAACAATACGAGGCATAGCCCCTTTCAGTAACGTAGCAGTGCCACTCACACTTCCTCCAATATCAAACCCAAACCCCATGCATCAAACATACATACATCATGATATGCAGTAACAACAATAGTCATGTCAAACAATTCAGTCGGTTTTTAGCCCTAGGGGTATAACGGTAATTTTATACCTAAGGGCAAAACAGTAATTTCTCACCCTAAGGGTATTACAGTAATTTTGCTCTCATATTACAGTTTTTATGCTTATTACAGTCTCTACTAATCCCATAGTCGTTACAGAAATTCGGTTAACACAGTTTAATTGTTTTAGCTCTTAAGCCCTAAAACCCCTAATGAGCCCTATTTCGTCAATTAGCCCATTAGGCCCGTTTAGTCCAAATTTCATATTCAGTTACCTTGTTTTAGCTGTTCTTACGCCTACAGTTCATTTTATTACCCTTAAACCCATTTTTACCTAAATGGGCCCAAATTGCCCATTGGGCCCATACTCGGCCCACCGAGGCCCCAACTTACCGTAACGCCCAAAATTTCGTGGCTAACTCCCCCTTCAGTACTGATTTCATATCCAAAGTTTCCCTACCAACTTGTGAGTGTTCGCACTCTCACAAGCCCTCGAAATGCCCAATCTTCGGCATTTCGGCTTTTCGGCATTTGCCAACATGCACAATGAAGGGGTTCAGAATCACACACCTGTTTTGCGGTTTCACCAACGAGATCTCCTATGCGACAGTTCCTACAACCCAAAATCTAATTGATTAATCAATAGATCTACGAAAAACCAAAGCTACAATCCTTTACCACATTCGGCCATACCCCTTAATGGCCTAAAAATCTTACCTTTACCGATTTAGATCGCTTTAGATCTAGATCTGATGATTCAGATGCCTTTACTGCCTCACTTGCTCGCCTCCTTCGCAACTATCACTCAAAGAACCAAGAAAAACACCACTTGCTTTACTAAAAGTCCAAATCGGCAAAGTCCCCAACTTTAGGGACTTTCGGCTTTTCCAACACATGAAATATTGAACAGATCTGAGGTATTAAACACTTACCAATGGTTTCTCTTCGATTCCTACACAGATCTGATGCAAATCTGCCCCTTGAACGTTAGTAGAACCCTTAACTATGAGATCTGAAATTTTCGGCTATCTCCCTACACTAATGGTGATTTCGGCTTTTCAACTAGAGAAGAAGATGGCGATTTGAGCTGTGAGTTTGGGTGATGGTGTCGACAATGAAGTGGCTCAAGGGAATGTAGTAATCGGCCACAACAAGTGAAAGGAATAGGGGTAATTCGGCTTACAAGAAATTGGCAAAAAAGAAAGTAGTTTTCGGGATTTCTGGCACTTTGAGCAATCGGCTATGGCTATTTTTGGAGGGATAGAATCCAAAGAAATTGCAGATCTGAGTATGATAGAGTGTTCGGCTAAGGGGAAGATCAACAGAGTAAAAAGAAAAGAAGAAAAGCAATGATAGAGAGGAAGAAGAAGAAGAAATCGGCTAGATACTCTTAGGGAGGCCAATTTCGGCTTTTTTGACTGAAAAGAGAATAATAACACCTAAGGTGGCTAACCCTAACTCTCATGACAGAAAATAGAAAAAGACAAAACCCTAATAATTCCCCTAAAACAATCGGCCCAAGTCCCTGAAGCCCCTTGCCGAATTCCCACTTAAATTAGGCTCATGCTTTAAAAATTAAAAAAACACTATGCTTACCTTATAACTCGAACCCTTGTCCTTGCATACCCACTTAGGCGCCACTTTTTTAGGAGCTTAGTGGCGCCACCTTGCCACTCTACCAAGGCTCCCTTTGTGACATATTTTACACGATTTTTCTTAAAGGCCCACTTAACCAAGTCCCCTATCACTTGAAAATCCAACTTAAGATTTTACCGGGTTTTAACTTAAGCTTGGGCCTTCTAAAGGCCCACTAACACATGTACATACATTTTCAACCTTCAGAACACCAAAATTTTAAAATTTCACTAAAAATTCACAAAACCCGAAAAATCTCGAAAATCAGGGCGTTACATGCGAGGCGTTTCTTGCATATGTGAGTAAATCTGATTCTATAGGTCCTTCCGTGGGTGATGTTAGGACTATTAAGGAATTTCTGGGGTTGCCTCTAAACCGTGAAGTTGAATTTGGAATAGATCTATTGCTTGGAATAGCTCCGGTGCCCATCGCCCCTTATAGGATGGCACCAAAAGAGCTGGTGGAGTTGAAGGCACAAATCCAAGAACTTTTGGATCGAGGTTTTATTCGACCGACTGTGTCTCTGTGGGGAGCACCAGTATTGTTCGTCAAGAAAAAAGATGGGATGATGCTCATGTGTATTGACTATCGTCAGTTGAACAAACTGATTATTAAAAGCAAGTACCCCTGCCTAGAATTGACGACCTATTTGATGAACTTAGAGGAGCTTCAGTATTCTCCAAGATCGACCTTCGATCTAGATATCATCAACTAAGGGTTAAGGAGGCGGATATATATAAGATAGCATTCAGGACTCGATACTGTCACTACGAGTTCCTGGTAATGCTGTTTGAACTTACGAATGCACCAGTGGCCTTTATGGATCTGATGAATCGGGTATTCCAACCTTACCTGGACCAGTTTGTGGTTGTCTTTATAGACGATATCTTGGTGTATTTGAAAATCGAGGAGGATCACGATGAGCATCTCTAAACTGTTCTACAAATTCTGAGGGAGAAGCAGCTTTATGTAAAATTCAGCAAGTGTGAATTTTTATTGTGTGAAGTGACATTCTTGGGTCACGTTGTTTCTACCGAGGGGATTAGAGTGGATCCTCAAAAAATTGAAGCTATTTTGGAATGGAAGCCACCAAGGACTGTGTTGGAAATCCGAAGCTTTCTAGGTTTGGTAGGGTATTATAGAAGGTTTGTGGAAGGGTTTTCTGTGATTGCTGCACCGTTGACTAGGTTACTAAGAAAAGGAGTACCATTTATCTGGACTGATAAGCAACAAGAGAGTTTTGAGAAGCTGAAGAAAGTTTTGACTGAAGCACCTAATTTAATACAGCCTAAGTCTGGGAAGAATTTTACAGTGTATAGTGATGCGTTGCATATAGGATTGGGTTGTGTACTAATGTAGGAGGGTAAAGTGGTTGCTTATGCATCACATCAACTCAAGCCTCACGAGGCTAATTACCCTACTTATGATCTGGAGTTAGCGGCGGTGGTATTCACGTTAAAGATCTGGAGGCACTACTTATATGGGGAGAAGTGTATTATTTACATGAACCATAAAAGCCTCAAATACCTCCTTACTCAGAAAGAGTTGAACCTTAGGCAACGAAGATGGATAGAATTGCTTAAGGATGATGACTGCTCAATTGAATACCACCCAGGTAAGGCTAACGTGGTAGCAGATGCTTTGAGCCGTAGGACTGTATCTGATCTGAGAGTATTGTTCGCCTGACTAAGTCTTTATGACGATGGCAATCTGTTAGCTGAACTGCAAGTAAGACCGACCTGGACTGAACATATTAGGGAAAAGTAATTATTGGATGAGTCACTAGTTTCTCAGTTTCGACAAGTCGAAAATGGTGAGAGTTTTGATTTTGGGCTAAACAGTGATGGGATTTTATGTTTCCGGAGAAGAGTTTGTATTCTAAAGGACTCTGATCTGAGGCAGTTAATACTGCGAGAGGCACATGGCAACCCTTACGCCATGTATCCAGGTGGAAACAAGCTATAACGGGATTTGTATGAGTTGTACTAGTGGTCGGGACTTAAGCGCAAGGTAACAGAATTTGTGGGTAAGTGTCTAACATGCCAGCAAGTGAAACCTGAGCATCAACTGCCTTCTGGGCTTCTACAGCTAGTCAAGATTCTACTTTGGAAGTGGGAAAGGGTGACCATGGATTTTGTGAGTAGGCTACCTTTGACGCCTTCAAAGAAGGACTCAGTTTGGGTGATTATGGATAGGCTGACGAAATTCGCTCACTTTATACTAGTTCAAACTGATTATTCCCTTGAGAAGTTGGCTAAGTTGTATGTAGCTGAAATAGTACGACTTCATGGGGTACCATTTCCAATCATTTCTGATAGAGACCCTAGGTTCACGTCTTGGTTCTAGCAGAAGTTGCATGAGGCATTGGGGACGCGGTTGGATTTTAGCACTGCTTTTCACCCTCAGACGGATAGACAGTCGTAAAGCGTGATCCAAGTACTGAAAGATATGCTCAAAGGTTGTGTTATTGATTTCCAGGGTAGCTGGGAGGACTACCTGCCATTAGCAGAATTTGCGTATAACAACAGTTATCAGGTGAGTATTCTGATGGCACCATATGAGGCATTGTATGCTCATAGGTGTCATACGCCTACGTGTTAGACTAAACTGGGGGAGCGTCAGGTTTTGGGGCCAGAGTTAGTGGCAGATACTGAGAATAAGGTTGTAACACCCTGAATTTTGGGCTTAGGAGAAATGGGCTTCGTGTATTGGAGAAATTTAGATTTTTGTGGTCAACGAAAATTTTGCAATTTCATGTTTGGGTTGTTGGTTAAGTAATTTGGAGTGCTTGAGGATGTCTGAAAAGTCCTGGGTTCAAGAAGGGACTTTAAGAAAAATTTTAGTTTTTCTCATTATGTGGAGTTGGCGTCATATGGAATGGTTTATAAATATTTATGGTTAAAGGTTGTCGTATAGAAGTAAGTGGTTTGGTGGCTAGGAGCATTGGTAGCAAGGAAGTGATCCAAGGTTCAAGTCCTAGCCTTAGCAAATTTTTTTCTATTTTCGCATATGGGCATGGTAGTTGGCGTTTAAACCTTATATATATATATGGGAGCGAGTTACAACACAAAAAGGGAATGTGGAAGAGTGGCAAATGGTGTGCTGGGCATTTAAAAGGGGCACAGGTTCGAGTCTCTTGGCAGGCGAAATTTTCATTTTTACTCTTAAATAAATCGTGGCTTCAGTAGGTAAGGGTTATAATTAATGGTGACCATATTATAGTATAAGAGAAGTAGCGGAGTAGTGGCAAGCAGGGAATTGAGGTGCAGTGACGGAGTTGAGGTCTAGAGTTTGAGCTCCCCCTTGCACAAATGAGGTTAATTTTTGCTGCTCATGCATTAAGAACCAAGGCTGGCCGAATTTGGTAGGTGCTGCCATGGTCAAGCGGTGGGAATTTTAGAAAGAAAGGCTGCTGTCGGTGAAACAAGTCAAGAGGTGGAAGGGCATCAATTTGGGCTGATTGCTGGCTAAAATCATGCTTCTATTAAATGGGATTGTATGGAAAGATTCGGCCGAATGTGGGACATTGTTGTGCCATTCGATCAATGGTGCTTTTGTTGCCAAAATTAATAATTTTGTTGCCGAAATAGGGAGACTAGGCTAAAGATTTTCAGCTTTTGATTAAGGATTTTGATTTGCTTTCTTTTTTGTTTTCTAGCTTTGACTAAATAAACCATTTTCTTGCTCAACACAAAATTTTTGTGCCGATATTGTTTTCTCCCCTCTTGGTATTTTTCTTCCATTCTTTTGACTCCCAATCAAATGCATCTCCACTCCATTTGTTTGAACTAACACGTACACATTTTTCTTATTCCTTTTAAGCACCTTTTCTATTCTTTTAATTTTACAAAAGCCGAATACACCTTTGGTCACTTACTCTTCTCTTTTACCTTTGCCTTAGCCGTTTACACTTTATTTCATATCTAGTGTCATAGTCGACTACTCTTAAACCAATTATTCCTTCCTATAGTTGGCCGACTGATACTTTCTTCCTTCTATCTTTTCTTTTCTTCTTTCTAGCTGAATCATCTTGATTTCATAGGGCGAAAGGGTAGATTTCGGTATATGCTCCCATCTCTTTTCTTCTTATCTTTTTTTATGAGGGCCGAATATCCCTACTTGTCATCACTACTCCCTTTTAGTTCCAATAATGGCCGATTGCACATTTGTTCTTTATCTTTTTAATTTTTCTTTGCTCTATATTGGTGTAAGACGAATCTGGAGGCCTTGGCTAGAGCTGAACTTTGACTTCTTTTCTTCAGGGACGCCATCTAATCTTGGGTAAGTTATTAAATCATGTATACCGATTATGCTGAGATTTCGTATTCTTGTACGTGATCAATTATTTCCATCTAAGTGATAACACTGTGTTATGATCGATTGTGATTAGGAGATTCTTTATTCGGCAAACGATTGATTTTGGGGTAAGTAGTATTTGGTCGAATGTTCAATGATCATTGTTTTGAGATTTGAAGTCATGTTCTTATAGTTGTTTGTGGCTAATAATATGTATGATTGTTTCAGTTATACGATCAAGTAGTAATATTGGTTGTAGTCGATAGAATTGGGAATTTCCAAAACATTCGTGCATATAAGGTGAGGTGGTGTAAATTTTGGATTAAGGGTTGGAGGTGTTTAGCCTTTGTGGCAGTTGTTTAATTTGGCATTGTTGGATTTGTAGGTATTGGTATGAAGGAGTTAATTATCCAGCAGGTATTCAGGTGTGTTAACCACACTATTAAATTCGATGGCAAAATGCGAAAATCTTAAATGCCAAAATACCGATGAATTGAACGTTGGCCACATAGGGTGTGCGAGCACCTATGTGATCGACTGAGGCCACAGATTGTGGCCCTACATCGAAAAACGGCTTTCATGGGCAATTTCATGAGTTGGGCCGAAACGGGTCGAATGGGCTAAATGGGCCCATGGGCCCAATAGAAAGGCTTTATGCCGTTTTCGAATCTCTAGACTGTTTGGCTGCATGAGTACTTAGACGACCATGGGCCTACTAATAGGCCTTCACATACATAGGACCACACTAACAAATGACTGAAATGCCCCTAATGGGTGAAATGACCAAAATACCCTTCGTGGGTAAAATGTCCATTTTGACCTTATATGAGGTATGAATGTTTATGCATGCTCTGAAATATATATGTATGTATGTATATTCTGTATTATGACATTACATGACATTGAGTATGTTGCATTGCATGGGGGTTTGGGTATATGTTTATGGAGGAAGTGTACTATTCTGGCAGCTTCGCTGCATTATTCTGTTGCCTTATAGACTAATATTCTAGTAGCACTGCTGCATATTTATCGATAGTGCCGCATCGGTACTACACTGTGGAGTGTAGGGTTGGGTGGGTTGATTATATCCCCACCTGGAGTGATGGGTTGGACGGAGATGGAGTGTAGCGGATGGGTGGGTAGGACTCTGATTGCATGCTATACTGTTTATTGAAATGGGCTTAGGCCCACTGATTGTGATATGCTACTGTAATGGGCTCTTGCCCAGACTGATTCTATTATATTGTTATTGCCAGGGATACACACTAAGTATTCATATACTCAACCTTTTATTTTACTGTACAGGTAATTCTGAGGTAGGCGATTCCGTGCGACGTGGGACTTGGAGGCGACCACACTTTGCTTTTATATTGCTTTCGATTTTTATTTACTTTAATTATAATTTTATTTTTGGGTTTGTAATAAGGCCGTTATTTAATTTTTCTTATGTATTGGGTTTATATATTACTGCTTCTTAAAATATGTTAGCTCTAGGGCACATTTTACAAAATGATATCTATTTTTTTTTCAAAAACCACATTTTCACAAGAAACGAGAATTGAAACAAAGCTTCTACAGTCATTATGTTTTTCCAAAGTAAACTACTTTCATAATCTGATTAATCAAGGGTAACAGAATGATGTTTTCTTCAAACTTAAAGAATAATTAGTTTTTAAAACAAATCTAGTTATCTTGAAACACGTTTTCAAAACACTTCAATGTGACACTACCAAATACGGCCTTAACGTTTGGGCCGGGTTTGGGGTGTTACAAAGGTTTAGCTGATTAGGGATCGATTGAAGGAAGCATCTGATGGCAGAAGTCATATGTCGATTTGAAGTGTAAGGAGATCGAGTACTTTATGGGGGATTTAGTGTTCGTAAAAGTCTCTCATTGGAAGGAGATCTTAAGATTTGGAAAGAAGGGCAAATTGAGCCCTCGGCTTATTAGGCCCTATCGAGTTCTAAAATGAGTGGGTCCAATAGCTTACCAATTGGAGCTGCCTCCTGAGTTGGATCGGATCCATGATGTCTTTCATGTCTCTATGCTACGGCGGTACCATTTTGATCCATCACATATAATGTTAGTTGAGGAGATTGAAGTTAAGCTTGATTTAACTTTTGAGGAAGAACCAGTGCAAATTCTGGATTGCGACGTCAAGGTGTTGAGAAAGAAATCTATTCTATTGGTTAAGGTGTTCTGGCGTAATCACAGTAGAGAGGAAGCCACGTGGGAGCCAGAAGAGGCAATAAATCAATAATACCCTCACTTATTCTGACCAGGTAAATTTCGAGGCCGAAATTTTTTTAAGGGGGTAGAGTTGTAACGCCTCAAATTTTAGTGTTTTTAAATTTTTGCATAAATTGATATTTGCATGGTTGGGTGTGCTAAATCGATGTTATGGATGTGTTTAAAGGGCCTTTGGAAGGCCTAGGTTAAAGCCTAACCCCTGGCAAAATTTTGATTTTTGGGCTTAGGGGAGTAGGGATGTTAGTTCTTAGGGTTTAAGAAGTGTTATTGGGGTTTTATGATGCAATATAACATGTGGTGGAGTTACTTGTGGCGTCATTGGCAAGGGGGAACAAGGCTTGTAGCCTTATTGGCAAGTGGACAAAGGTTCGAATCCCCTTGTAGGTGTGATTCCTTCATTTTGCTAGTTGGTGCGGTAGGTGGTGGTCTTGAGTTCAAACTCTTGATGTGGTTGAGACTTGGTAAGAGGAATTTGAGTTGAAACTCAAATTCAAATTTGGGTAAATCATGGAGCAAATCAAGGAGATATTCAAAGGGATGAGATTGGGGAAAAGTATGATCGATTGCAGTAGGAGGAAATAGCATATTCGGCTAGGGGTCTTGTTGATGTGCCTTTTCAGCTTTTGGATGGATAGGTGCCAAATTCCCTTTAGGTCACTCTAATGTGTTTCTTTTTCTTTCTTTTAATTCTTTTTCTTTAATGCCATTTTGTTAAAGGATCTCTCCTTGCATTTGTTCATTTTGCTGAAACTTAAGTGCCAAATCGGTTTCTAATCTTCCTTTTGTTGCCCATTTTGCTTAGTCGAACCCTTGTCTTACATTTTGATTCGCTTCTCCTTACCTCTCAGTTTTTCATTGTTTTCACTCACATAGCCGAAACCTACACTCTCTGTAATGCCCTAATTTTTGGGATTTTTCAGGATTTTTGCAAATTTGGTGAAATTTTGAAATTTTGTTGTTAAAACATGAAATTTATGTTCTAGGTATGCTAGTGGGCCTTTAAAAGGCCCAAGCTTAAGATAAAACCCGAAAAAAAATATCAAATTTTGGATTTAAAGTGAAGGGGACTTGGTTAAGTGGGCTTTTAAGAAAAAGTGAGTAAATTAACACGCAAGTGAGCCCTTGGTAAAGTGGCAGTGTGGCGCCACTTAAGTGCCTAAAAAAGTGGCGTGTGGATGTGTGTGCAAGGGCCAGTGTTCAAGTCACAAGGTAAGCATTGTGTGAGTTTTTATTTTCGTTGCATGTGCCAGTCATGTGATGGACTCCAAGTAAAACTCTGCTGAGGAGAGTTTAAGTGGCTCATGAGATTAGATCAAGTTAGATAAGGGGGAGAAATTATAGGAAATTTGAATGGGAGCATGTGGTGGCCGAACAAGGGACTCTTGAGGGAGCATAATCAATTTTGGCTTATTGGTTTTGGGACACAATCGGTTAAGGGTTGTCTAGGGTGATAGCCGAACATGTTTAGGGTCTTATTTGGGGTCTTAATTTAGCATTTGAGTGTGTATGTGTGCCGATTAGGTATAGAACCCTTAGGGTTTTGTTTGCCTTTGTTTTTCCCATAGAATTAGAAGCCGAAGCCGCAGGCATCCATCCCTTGTGCCGACTTGGTCATAGTCTACCTCTCCTCTCATCTTTGATCTTCATTCTCCTCTCCTCTCCTTCCTTTTTTTCTCTCATCTCCTTCCTCTTTAACTTTCACAAAGCCAAGCCCACTTCCTTTTTGTTTTACCTTTTTCTCAAGTTCACTAATCAACTACACTAAAAGCCAAATCAAAAGGGTTGTCATTTTCCCTTGGCCGATTACCTCTTGATTGGTACCATCTCTTCTTTTCTTCATTTTCTTCTTTGACTCTCTTAAATCTCAGTTAGCCGAATATTTCAAAACAAAAACCCGAATCTTTTCTTTAGCCAAACTCCTCTTAGTCGAATACTCCTAAAAGCCGAAATTACCATACCCATAGTGATTTGGAAGCCGAACCCTTAGATCTCTTAGATTCACTCTCTGCTCGTGTTTAGAGGCTAGATCGGCATCAGATCTGAGTTAGAAATGGGATTGGAATCATTCTAGTTTAGTGAACCTACAGTAAGTGCTCGAATTCTCTGTTCCATTCATTATTTCGAGATTTAAGAAAAAGCCAAAAACTCCTATATGTATAGGGTGGTTGTTGACTAAGACTAAAAGGGTTTAGTGGTGTTATTTGATCTGTTTTGTGCTAGTGAGGACTAAAGGCTACGATCGAGGGCTTGGACAATTGGAGCGACTAGATCTAGATCTAGTCACTGTTTTCAGCAAAGGTAAGGGCTCTAAGGCCTTAGGGGATGTTGGTCGAATGTGGTAAGCAAGATTATATTAGTTACTGTTAATTTGTAAGCCTAAATTATTAAATGACCGATTGTAGGATACCCGTGGGAGATCTTGTTAGCGTTCGTTGCAAATCATGTGTGTAAATGAACACCCTCTAGTAGTCTAAATTGGCAAAAACCGAAAAGCCAAAATGCCGAAATCCTGGCATTTCGTGGGCTTACGAGCGTGCAAGCGCTTGTGGGTTGGTTGGAAGCGGTAAGATCTATAACCGAAATCGGTAAAATGGGTGAGTACGAGATTTTGTGTACTTCGGTAAATTTGGGCCTCGAGGGGCTAAATCCGGGCCCAATGGGCTTACGGGCCCATTTGGGTGAAAACTAGCGGTAAGTGGGTTCTAGTAACTCGTATGATAAAATTGTTAAACTAGACATAGAATTTGGGTTAAACGGGCTAAAATAGCTAAATGACACTATAGGGCCCATTAGGGGTTTTAGGGCCCAATAACTTTAAACTGTTAAAATGGGCTAGATAAGTTACTGAAATGGTAATGGGACTACTAATAACTGAGATGTACATAAAACCCTAAAAACTGGTAGAATTACTAAAATACCCCTTATGGGTGTGAAATTACTATTTTACCCCTAGGTGCAAAATGACCGTTATACCCTAGGGCTAAATTTGACTGAAATGTATGCTTTACTGTTTCTGTTCACTGTATGCCATGACATGATTAAACTGTTGCATGGGACTGGGTTTATTGATGGAGGAAGTGCTAAGTGGCATTGCCACGATTACTGAAAGGGGCTTTGCCTCGTATTACTGAAAATGGGCTTTGCCTCGTTATACTGTTAGTGGCTTGGCCACGTTATCTGAGTAGCTATGCTGCAACTGTGGAGTGTAGGGCTGGGTGGGTTGAGTTATTCCCCACATGGTGTGTAGGGCTGGTATGGGTGGAGTGTAGCGGTTGGACATAGGATGGGCTATGGGTTTTGCATACATACATGATATCTGTTCTGTTGCTGAAATGGGCCTAAGGGCCGTACTATTATCTGAAAAGGGTTAAAACCCAGTTAAACTGATTACTGAATAGGGCTAAGGCCCAGTTATCTGAGTACTGCATAGGACTTCGGCCCAGTTATTACTGAGACTGATAGGGCTTAGGCCCGATGGGCTTGAGCTGATTTGGGCTTTGGATGGGCTTTCTTTACACACTGAGTTTCCAAACTCACCCCTTTTCTTCCACCCATGCAGGCGACCCTTAAATTGGTGGACTTGAAGCTGGAGGGATTCAGAGTGGCCACGTAGACTGCATTGTTGTTTTCAATTAAGTTATTTATTTTCTTATTTACTTCTAAATTATTTTTCATTATGGTTTTGGGTTGTAATAAGGCCGCTTTAAGTATTTTTAATTTGGGTTTTTAATTCTTTACTTGTAAATTGGTCAAATGGATAGATTAGGGCTGCATAGGTTTTTTATAAAATTAACCAACGTTTTCAAAATAAAGCACTCGTAACAAATGGATGACAAGATCTCGTAGCAAATAATTCTAAAATCTGATAGTGGATAGGACGTTCACAACTAAACCTAGACTTTCTTTCTTTAAACTTTAAAAACAGTTTTACAAAACTCACCCTAATCGCAATATCTAAGAGCATATGGTTAGGTCGTCGTTGATGTGACACACCAGACTTGGCCGTAACGTCTGGGTCGGGTTTGAGGTGTTACACTCTCTCTTCTCTCTTTTCTTTTTTGCTATTTTGGATCGATTCTCTTAAGCTCCTTTTGGCCGATTCCTTCAAAAAAACCAAATCTTGCAATTCCTTTACTATTTGCATACTTTCTTTTCCTTCTTGCTGAATTCTGCTTTCATATTTTCTCTTCTTCGTTTTGTTTTCACCTTTGCTGAATCTTACATGCTTCTCCTCTAACTCTTTTAGCCAAAACTCAAATCCCTCTTCCCATATCATCTGTCGCAATTTCCGCTAGAAGCTGAACTTTGTTCTTCTTTTTCTCCTTGTAAAATGAGTCTTCTATTCTCCTTCATTCTTTCAATCAAATCGGCAAGTATTCGAGGCCTTAGCTATTGATCAACTGCTTCTAGGTTCTATCAATCTGACCAAACATAATTTTAGGGTAAGTACTCATTATTTATTACGGCTTTTGGAATTTAATGATAGGATTTATGTTCAGTTGGGGTAAGGATTCGGTTGGAGACATGGTGATTCATAAGTGCTTAAATCCATCGACGTTCGATCGGTTTGGAGGAGACTCTGTAACCACGTGTGGTTGTAGTCGAGTAAGGCAGACTGCTAGGTAATCATGGAATAAACCCTTGAGTATGATTCTCTAGTTACATTGGGGAAGGTATTAATTAATTCTGTTGTGTCAATAGGTTGAGCACACGTCAGCAGTTGATATCACGAAATAGGTGTGTAACCACACCCATTCTGAGCATAGATCAGCAAAAGTCGAAGAGCAGCCGAAATGTTAAAATGCTGGCATTTCGAGGTCTTACTGGCGTACAAATGCTTGTGGGCCGATCCGAACCCACTAACTGTGGGCAGTAGACTGTAAAGTTCATTGTGCGCATTTTCATGCACTTGGGCCATTATGGGCCTCGATGGGCCAAAACGAGCCCAACAGGCCTATGGGCCCATATGGGCAGAACACTTGGTAAGTGACCACTAGTAAATTGGGTGATAAGGTTTTGGATACTGTACATAAAATTTTACTGAGTGAGCCACACGAGTGTGTGGCCCACCTAGGCCCAATAGGGGTTTTTGGGCCCATAAACACTTTTTTACCCAAAAGACTTTTTGAGCTGCTTGGAGCGGCGTTAGACTTGTTAAAAGGTCGTATTAGGTACCGAGACACTGAAACTTAGGGAAAATGACCAAAATACCCTTGAGGGGTAAAATTACCGTTTTACCCCTGATTACCCAAAAGACTATTATACCCTTAAAATGGATTGTATGTTATACGTATGATTATATCTGTATCTATAAATTTGTATGCATGTTATATTTAATTCTGTTAGTCTACATGGGGTTGGGTTTGATATCGGAGGAAGATCTGTATAGTGGCACCGCCACGTATTCTGTATAGTGGCTTGGCCATGTGTTCGGTATTTAGTGGCCCTGCCATGATATTTGTTACTAGCAGCTTGGCTGCGTATTAGTGTGTGGGCTGGGTGGGTTGAGTTATTCCCCACATGGTGTGATGGGCTAGTATGGATGGTGTGATGGGTTGGACTGGGTTGGGTTTTTCATGCATACTCTGTTTTGTATCTGTAATGGGCTTAGGCCCACTCTGTTCCTAAATAGGGCCAAGTCCCAGACTTTTGTTCTTGAATAGGGCTTTGGCCCAATCTGATTTGTATGTTTGATCTTTGTTAGTGTGGGGGAAGTTACACACTGAGTTTTTGCAAACTCACCTTTTATTTTATATCTGCAGGTAGCCCCCAACCATAGATAATTTGGAGCTGCGAGGGACTCGGGGTGGCTACAAACTTTCTATTTACAGTTTTGCTTTACTTTCTAAACAATTTTTATTCTAGGTTTCTGTTATGTAATAAGGCCATTATGAGGTTTTTGGTTTAATTTTCTTTATTTGGGTTGATTTATCCTTACACTTGATAAAGTAATTTGAATCGGGTTTCCACTAATAATAACAAACATTTTCAAATAAAATTGCGCGTAATGTTTTCAAAAAGGTCAAAGAGCTTTTATAACTTCAAGTAACTGAACATAACCAATGACGCAATTATTCCCTTTAAAATGTTTTCAAACTTATAAAAACGATTTTAACCGATAATTGTTCAACGTTCCAAATTTAGACAAGGCTTTTAAACAAGGGAAACCTTTTATCACAGAGTCGGATTTTGTAATCTTTCATGTGACACACCAGATCTGGTCAGAACATCCAAGCCGGGTTTGGGGTGTTACACTTCATGGCATATTGCGAAGCATTGCGTCGAATCTGGAAAACCTTGTAGGGAAAATTGAGTACTAAATTAGTATTTTTTAACAATTTTTATCCCCAAAACGACGGTAAAACGAAGGTACTAAATATAACACTGCTTACTTTACTCCCTGCCATTATTCAACAGAATATATAATCTTGGGAAGAATGTTTACCCTTTCTTGATTTTATTTACAATAGGAGTGTGCATTCTGCCACTCGATTTTCTCCTTTTGAAATTGTATACGGTTTTAATCCTTTGAATCCTATGGATTTAATCCATTTACCTTCTAATGAAATTGTCAATTTAGATGACAAAAAGAAAATTGAGTTTGTTGTAACAGCCCAGTTTAGACCCTAGTCGGAATAGTGGTTTTGAGACCACATATTCGAGTCTAAAAAATATTTTAAGATTATTTTATATGCTTATTTTATGTGAACTAGCATGTGTGAAAGTTTCGTGTGAAAAGTTGTCCGTTTGTGTGTTTAATTTACAAAAAGGACTAAATTGCATCAAAAGTAAAAGTGGCTAGTTATTTGATTATATGCCGAATTGAATATGGCTTTTAAATATGAGGTCCTTATATGGTTATTTGACCATTGAATTTATAAATTGACAAAGATGGACAAAAGTTAGTGGAATTTAAATGGTTTTAATTAAGGTTAAAATTGAAAATTGGATATTAAATGAATTATAATAAAAAAATGCATAGAAAAATGGCCATTTTCATCCTTGTTTTGCTGAAAACACAAAGAAAGAAAGGGTTTTTAAGTGTTTAAGCATTCGGCATTCAATTTGGCCAATCAAGGTATGATTTTTGAGTTGTTTTAGATAATTTCTACGTTTCTGTTATCGTTGCTTAGCCTACTATCAAACCCATACTTCAATTTCTAATTTTGATAAAGATTATGGAATGTGCTATTGTTGATAATGTGAGCTTTGAAGTGTTAATTTATGAAATAAGGAAGTTATGTGTGAGATTAATGTGTTTTGTCTGTGAATTTTTGATGATTTTGAGTAATTTGGGCTAATTTGGGAAAATAATATTTTTGAGGGACTTAATTGTGAAATAAATAAAATGGGAGGGCTTGTATAAGCTTAATATGAATTTGACTAAGCTTGTATAAAGAGAAATTGTGAATTTTGATGATTTTGTGAATTAGGAACTAAATTGTCAAAAATGTGAAATTTTAGGGGTTAAAGTGTAAAATGTCCTAATTATGTGTTTTTGGATTGAATTCAATGATTTGGTGAATAAATGAGTTAAATTTGAATTTATATAGATCAAGAACCAAAGAAAATGAAATTAGATCGAGGAAAGTCGAAAATCGTTAATTAGCTGATTTCGTCCGTTCAAAGCCGTTCAAGGTAAGTCTATATACAAATAAATGTGCTTAAGTTGATTATTTCATGTTTATATGTAATTAAATTGTGATGAATGATTAAGAGAGATGGATATATGAAATTTGAGAATGTTTAGAGTATGTGACAACGTCCAAAAAGCCCGTCCGAACCTTAGGAATAGTTAGGATACATATGTCATGACATAGGATCCGATATCTGTTTTTGAGTAAGACCACATCTGGGACGTTGGTATCGATCTGAGATTTACGTGCAAGACCATGGTCGGGACATTGGCATCGTATTTAACTTCGTGTAAGACCCTATTTGGAACAGTGGCATCGATATCCGATTTCATGTAAGACCACATCTAGGACGTTAGCATTGTACGATCTTTCTGAGTGTTCTGCGTATCCTTATTGATTTTGAATGGTTCAACGAGCATTCCGAGAAAATGAATGAGCGTACGATTATGCTTTCAATTCTGGTACGTATGAAACATGTTCTATGTTTAAGATTGAAAAGTAGTATATGTTCAATGGTGAGCTTATGATATATATAATGGTATGTGAATAAAATGTAGTATATGTTCAAGTGACAATTGTGACCAAGTGGATTATATGAGAAATGTGGATCTTTAAGTGAGTTTTGATCATGAATCACTTGATTTAAATTGAGCTATGAATGTGCTTTTAGACAATTTATTTGTATATGGCTTATTAAGCTCTGTGTAGCTTACTTTGTGTGTGTTTGCTTTGTTTTATAGATATTAAAGCTACAGAAAGCTCGAGGATCATTGAGGATCATCACCACACTATACAACTTGTTTCGGTACACTTTTAAATGTATAAATGTTGAATTATGGCATGTATAAGCTAGATGAGGTTGAATATGTTTTTTGATGTATATAAGTTATGCGATGTGATATGGCTAACAAATGGTTGTGTTAATGCTTGTTTTGGTATGTCACAAGTGGTGCATTTTAGTATGCTTGATGTTGCTTATTTGGTTTAATGAGAAATGGTCATGTTGGTATGAAAGTGTTGTGAAAATGATAAGTTTAGCCATGGGTATAACACCCCATACCCGAGTTTATCACCTTACCTGAGCATGAGGCATTACCAAACAATATCACCATCATTCATACATAATCGAGCCACAAATTCTTGTTCCAATTTAAAACTTATTCATAAAATATCATACAACACTAAAAATGGGCTTACAAGACCCAAAACATGGTTTGGGAGTGGACCGAGACCAAATCGAAAACTTAGAAAAATTTTAGAAAATTTGACCTGGTACAAGGCACACGCCCGTGTGAGACAGGGGCACGCCCATTTGGGCAAGCCGTACGATCACACACGCCCGTATCCCTTACCCGTGTTGAATTATTGGAAATTATTTTTCACTTCGAACCTACAAGGGTTTCAACACGGCCAAGCACATGCCCGTGTCCTTGGCTAATGTCCTTCACACAGCCTCGACACGCCCCTGTGATCTCCCAGTGTGAAAAATTGGGACATTCTATTTATGACGTCAGCATGCCATTTTGGGCCGTGTGACATCCTTAAACTCCAAAAATCCCACGCAGAATTTATACGCCTTACATAGATGGCCGTGGGGGCTGGCCCTGTGGCCCTAAGTTAGGCTATTTTCCAAGCCATACTTTGCCCCAAAACACATGCTATCACTACTACTTTTAACACCACATAACAAACACATCTTTAGTCATCAAAATGACTTCATTTACCCATCCACCACCCAATTCAATTTAAACACACAGAAACACACTAAGTATTTCATGAACTTCCTCAGAAGGATAGATAACAAAATATCATCATCAATGGGTAAAATCACTTAGCCTTGGTTTCAAAATGACTTATCCCATGACATTACCACAACATAACCAAACCAACATAGACCTACAACATCACTAAGTCCCTATACATGCCATAGTCTAAGAGTTTGTTTTTACTATACCAAAAGATAATGTCGATAGTGTAGGTGATCCTCCGACTCGATCCAATCCCGAGCTAGATTGACTGAATCTATAAAACAAGGGAAAAGAGAAAGGAGTCAGCTTTAAAAGCTTAGTAAGTCTATATGTAAATAATTACCATCATAACAATGTTTATCCATACCAAGGTCTATCTCTCACACACCAACTTACCACATAAACTTACCAACATTTTCACATAAATCATGCACATTATTTTTACCCACTTAATTCCACATGCACCCTTGCATCCACATGCATTTTCCCACAATTACACTTGCCCAAAGGTATATGTAACATCTTGAAATAGGGCCTAAACGGAATAGTGGTTTCGTGACCACAAATCCCAGATAGAAATAATTATTTTATAATTATTTTGATGTTTATGATATGATTTCATGATGGTGTGAAGATTTCGTGAAGAAATTCTATGCATAAAATGCTTAATTTGAAATTAGGGACTAAATTAAATAAGTTGCAAAACTTGCATTCTAGAAGCTTTTACTATGAAATTGCTTTGGAATATTAATTAGGAGGTCTTAAATAGCAATTTGACCAATTTCTAAAATTTTGGACAAAAATGGGCTTGTACATGAAAAATTTTCAAAGAAAGAAATGAAGGGTATTTTAGTCATTTGGTAATTAAAAGATTAAAAAAGGGAAAAAGATGGCAAAATATGTCCATCTTCTTCATTAGCACGAAATTTCAAGGGTTCTCCATAGCTAGGGTTTGTTTCAAGCTTCCAAGCTCCATAGTAAGTGATTCCAAGCCCCGTTTTTAATGTTCTTTACGTTTTTGAAATCCCGGTAGCTCGATAAAGCTTATGCTAGCTATAATTTAAGCTAGGGTTCATATTTGGAAAAATACCCATAGGTGAAAAGTGTTTATTTTGATGTTTTATGATAGAACATGAGGTTTTAAATTATGCTAGACAACTTGTGCTACTCGATTTTAGGTAAAAACAAGTAAAATGGCTTAATCGGTAAAAATACCTATTGTTCATAAGTACAAGTTATAGTAGGAATTTGAGGTTGTTGTTAGTAAATAAATGATCAGCATGTCTTAAAACATAAGAATTTGTGATAAAGTTTGATTTTCAAGCCTTGGGGCAAAACTGTAAATATGCAAAAGCTTAGGGGCAAAAATGTAATTTTGCCAAAGTTGGAGTCAGGGACTGTTTTGATAAATGTGAGTATTAAATAAGCTAAATGTGCTATTATAGATCAAGAAGAACGAAATTCGGGAGTAGATCGGGGAAAAGAGAAAGTAAAGGATTAAATTGTTAAGTTTAGTCATATTTTGTATTGAGGTAAGTTTACGGTAAATAAATGCAATATTTCATTATTTTACATTAATGTTGTTATTTCTAGCATTTATACATTTATTTTACGAAAATATTCAAAGTCGAATCATAGACGAGATGACAAAGAAAGAGTATCGAAAGGTCCCGTTGAACTTTAGAAATATAGGGATACAAATGTCATGACATTTGGGGTTGACAGGAGAGGACAGGAATGAGCCATGTAAGCCCATATCAGATATATGGCTTTGGAGACAGGAATAATCCATTTAAGTCCATATCAAATATATGGCTTTGGAAAGACAAGAACATTTCATGTAAGTCCATGTCAATGACATGGCATTGGCAGATTATTATCAGACAGGAAAACCCGAATATCCCTAGTATTTTGAGCGGTTCAACGGGCTAATGTACAAGTTAAATTATGGAAAATTTATCAGCAAGGGAAAGGTAAGTTATATTCATGAGTACTGAAAAGATCAGGTAAGAAAGAAGACAAGTGAATAAGGAAGAAAGTAGGAAATGAGGTGTAAAGAAAGCTTATGATGCTAGGTGATATATTGAATAATTATCGTTTATGATGAATGTTGTAATTTATTTTCTTGTAAACTTACTAAGCCTAGTGCTTACTTTCTTTATTTTTTTTCTTTTTATAGTTATTGCCAAGCTCACTCGGGAATCGAAAGGAACGTCGGAGATCCGGTCACACTATTAAAGGAATCATTTTGGTACAGTTAGATGTTTCATTTTGGGTATGGCATGTATAGGGACTTGGCTTCTTTTGATATGATAAGTTCAATGAATGGTGTGTAAATACTTGTTAGTGAATAGCTAATGGAATGGCTAATCATACACATGTTTAATAGTATGTATGCTTGAATGGTAACTATTACAAGGAAACTATGAAAAAGGTGAAAGTAATTTAAAAATAGATTCAAATAGCAGCAATGACGTGAGTTTTAAAAATCACTAAAAATAGTAGAAATAGAATTAAAAGGTGAATGAGGCATGAAATTAAATCTGAATGAGTCTATTTTCATGTAGATGAAACAGAGTAAGCAAAAGAGTAGTATATTATGAGTTATTTGCACTTGACTGAGACTGCTCTAGACTAACTCTGTGATCCCCTGTTCTAACTTTAAAAATTTACCATAAATTGTACATAATTAATTAGGTGTTATAATTTATATTCCTAGATTTCTTATTGAGCATATTTTTAATGAAACAAACGGCATGCCTATTTGAGTTTTTTACAGAGAGAAAATTTATTTGTAGTGAACAGAGGTCAGAGTAGTCGAACTGTGCAAAAGGGGAGAATTTAACTAATAAACTGTACTAATTAGCGGAACCAAAAATTCTAGAAAAAATTAGTAAATAGATACATGAGTCTAGATTCAGGAAAAATTTACGGATCTTGATTTCGAGTTTCATAACTCAAGATATGATTTTTTTGTAACCGTGATACAGTTGGACAGTTTTATAAGGAATAGAGAAATAATTCATTTTGGCTCGTTTAAGTAACTGGTAATATTTGATTGATCTCGGTTTGGTCCTGAACTATTTCAATACCATGATTTAGGGTTTTGATAACCCCTTTTTAGGGACGTATTGAACGAATAAAAATAAATTAATTTTAAAAAGTAAATTTTTATGCCTGTTTGATTAAGTAAAGTCCGGTAGCGTCCCGTGCTTGACTCCGGTGACAGACTCGGGTAAGGGGTGTTACATTTATTGGTATCAGAGCAGAGGTTTAGTCGATTCTCGAAATAGTTAGTATGAGCAAGAGTCTAGCTATACATGCCATACTTGTATTTTGATAGTGTGACGACTCCTGACGATTTTGAAATGCTTTTATTTTATAGTTATGGATCCCGAATGAGCTAAAGCAGATGAGGCAGAAAGTAATACGCCTGCTCCCGTGAAAGGGGTAGTTCCACTCGAGAATAGGCCAGTGACAGTTGATTAAGGAGGAGGAGCTCGAGAAGCCTTCTTCCACATGATGAATGAATGGTTTGCCGAGTTCGTCTGTACGAATCTGGCTGTTAGACCTCCACCCCCTCATGATCCTTAGGCCACCCATGCAGCTCAAGCTCCCCCAGTTACAGGTACAGTGATAAGGGAAAAGCCACCAGTTGATAAAATCAGGACACAAGGGGTAGAAGAATTTCCAGCAACAAAAGATGATGACGTAGAAAGAGTAAAATTTTGGCTGGAAAATACCATCAGAGTCTTTGACACCTGAGGAATGTATGAAATGTGTAGTATCACTCCTTAGAGGCTCAGCCTACCACTAGTGGAAGACACTTGTATCAATTGTACCGAAAGAGAGGGTCACTTGGGATTTCTTTCTGGAGGAATTTCGTAAAAAGTACATCAGCCAGAGGTTTATTGATCAGAAGAGAAAAGAGTTCTTAGAGCTAAAACAAGGTAATATGACAGTGACTGATTATGAGCGTGAATTTGTTAGACTCAGTAAATATGCTCGAGAATGTGTGTCTACAGAGGCTATTATGTGTAAAAGGTTTGAGGATGGGTTAAATGATGATATCTGGCTGTCAGTGGGTGTCCTAGAAATAAAAGAGTTCGTTGTTCTAGTTGAGAGAGCCTGTAAGGCAGAGGAGCTGTTAAAGAGAAAAGGCAAAGTTGAAACTGAGACGCAAGATACAAAGAAAAGATAGATGAGCAGGTCATTTCAAGCTACATCCAAAAGGCCCAAAGAGTTTTCTACCAGATTTAGCTTTTCGGCTGGGTATTCTAGTCAAAATAAAGGTAGTAGATTTAAGGACTCGAAGGCTCAGACCACCTCGACTGCGAGTGTAGGTAATGTTAAGCCGGGTAGATCAGGGTGTCCACAGTGTGGTAGACTTCATTATGGTCCTTGTCGAGCATATTAGAATGTTTGTTTTAAGTGTGGTGCTCCAGATCATTTTGTGGGACAATGTCTAGAGGTGGCTAAACGAGAGGTAATATAGAGTGTGAGATCTAGAAATGCTCCTATTAGAGGCAGATCACCGAGGAACCCGGGAGTAGGAGCGAGTAACAAAGGCACCTCTAGAGACTTAGCAGTGAGACCAGATGCTAGAACACCTACAAGGACTTATGCTATTCGTGCTCGCGAAGAGGCATCCTCCCCTGATGTAATTACGGGTACATTTTCTTTACATGATATTAATGTCATCGCTTTGATTGATCCGGGTTCGACCCATTCCTATGTTTGTATGAAATTGATGCCTAGTATGAGCATGCCTATAGAATCTACAGAATTTGTGATTAAAGTATTAAATCCACTAGGCAAGTATGTATTGGTAGATAAAGTATGTAGAAATTGCCCCTTAATGAATAGAGGTCACTGTTTTCCTGCCGACCTCATGTTATTGCCGTTTGATGAGTTTGATGTTATTCTGGGTATGGATTGGCTGACTGCACATGATGTGGTAGTAAATTGTGGAATGAAATTCATTGAGTTGAAATGTGAAAATGGTGAAATTCTTCGGGTTAATTCAGATGAGTCAGATGGTTCATTTGCCATGATTTCTGTTATGACAGCTCAGAAATGTTTAAGAAAGGGGTATGAGGCTTATCTTGCTTTTGTATTGAATACTAAAGTTCCAGAACTAAAAGTTAAATCAGTGCCCATGGTGTGCGAGTATCCAGATGTATTCCCGGAAGAATTACCAGGTTTGCCTCCTGTTAGAGAAGTCGAGTTTGGTATTGAGTTAATTCCAGGTACCACACCTATTTCTATTGCTCCTTATAGAATGGCCCCGTTGGAATTGAAAGAATTGAAAGCGCAGCTGCAGGAATTAACCGATAAAGGCTTTGCAAGACCTAGTAGTTCACCATGGGGTGCACCAGTGCTATTTGTGAAAAAGAAAGATGGTTCAATGAGATTGTGCATAGATTATCGGTAGCTAACAAGGTAACTATCAAGAACAAATATCCATTGCCTAGAATTGATGATTTGTTTGATCAATTGAAGGGAGCCGCTGTGTTTTCCAAGATAGATTTAAGATCTGGATATTATCAGCTACGAGTTAGAGAGTCAGATGTTTCGAAGACTGCATTCCGAACTAGGTATGGTCATTATGAGTTCCTTGTGATGCCATTTGGCTTAACTAATGCTCCTGCCATTTTTATGGACTTAATGAACCGAATATTTAGGACGTATTTGGATGAGTTTGTAATTGTGTTCATTGATGACATCTTGATTTATTCTCATGATGAGACTGAACATGCAGAGCATTTGAGAACAGTTTTACAAATTCTGAGAGATAATCAGTTGTATGCTAAGTTAAGCAAAAGTGAGTTTTGGCTCTGATAAGTTGGATTCCTTGGACATTTTGTTTCAGGTGAAGGTATTAGAGTTGATCCGAACAAAATTTCAGCAATTGTCGATTGGAAGCCTCCTAGGAATGTTTCAGAGGTTAGAAGCTTTCTTGGCTTAGTCAGTTATTATAGAGGATTTGTAGAGGGATTTTCTATGATAGCTACCCCGTTAACGAGATTGCTACGGAAAGGTGTTGAGTTTGACTGGACTGAGAAGTGCCAGCAGAGTTTTGACAAGTTAAAGGCGTTGTTAACTGAAGCTCCTATCTTAGTACAGCCAGAACCGGGTAAAGAATTTGTGATTTACAGTGATGCATCCTTGAATGGGCTTAGTTGTGTACTCATGCAGGAAGGAAAGGTAATTGCTTATGCCTCTAGACTATTGAAGCCACATGAGAAAAATTATCCAACGCATGATTTGGAATTAGCTGCTATTCTATTTGCATTGAATATTTGGAGACATCACTTGTATGGCGAAAGGTGCCGGATATTCATCGATCATAAAAGCTTGAAATACTTGATGACTCAAAAACATTTGAACTTGAGGCAAAGAAGATGGTTGGAGCTGATTAAAGACTATGAGTTAGTGATTGATTATCACCCAGGTAAGGCCAATGTAGTTGCTGACACTTTAAGTAGAAAAACTTTATTTGCATTGAGAGCTTTGAATACCAATTTGGGCATATCAGATGATGGTTCTATTTTAGCTGAGTTGAGAGCTAAACTGGTATTTCTTGAAGAAATTTGCGAAGCTCAGAAAGATGATAGTGAGTTACAAGCTAAAAGAGCTCAATGTGAGTCAGGTATAGAATCAGATTTTTGAATTAGTTCTGATGGTTGTTTGATGTTTAGAGACAGAGTATATGTACCAAAGAATGATGAGCTTATTTGGAAGATCTTACAGGAAGCACATAGCAGTTTTTTGTCTATTCATCCAAGTAGTACAAATATGTATAATGATTTGAAGAAATTGTACTGGTGGGTAGGAATAAAAAGAGATATTTCAAGTTTGTTTCTAGATGCTTGATCTGTCAACAGGTAAAGGCTGAACACCAGGTACCTTCGGGTTTATTGCAGCCTGTGCTAGTTCCGGAGTGGAAATGGGACAGAGTTACTATGGATTTTGTGACAGGGTTACCGTTGACACCGAAAAAGAAAGATGTTGTATGGGTTGTGATTGATAAGCTAACAAGTCGGCTCATTTTATCCCAGTTCATATGGATTATTCACTTGACAAGTTGGCCGAATTGTACATTTCAGAGATAGTTAGACTACATTGAGTACCATTATCGATCATTTCAGACAGAGATCCGAGATTTACTTCATGGTTCTGGAAAAAGTTACAAGAAGCTTTGGGTACAAAGTTGAGTTTTAGTACGGCTTTTCATCCTCAGACCGACGGTCAGTCAGAGAAAGTTATTCAGGTACTTGAAGATATGCTTAGATGTTGCGTATTGGAATTTCAAGGCAGTTGGGAAAAGTATTTACCATTGGTAGAGTTCGCCTATAATAATAGTTACCAGTCGAGTTTGAAGATGGCACCTTATGAAGCTTTGTATGGACGCAAATGTCGTACACCTTTATATTGGACAGAGCTTAAGGAAAACCAGATTTATGGAGTTGATCTAGTTAAAGAAACAGAAGAAAAAGTGAAAGTTATCAGAGATTGTTTGAATGCAGCTTCAGACAGACAGAAAATATATAGATTTAAAAAGAAACGAGATCGAGTATCAAGTTGGCGACAAGGTATTTTTGAAAGTATCCCCGTGGAAAAAGGTTCTCAGATTTGGCAGGAAAGGCAAGCTAAGTCCACGTTTTATTGGACCGTTTGAAGTGATTGAGAGAGCTGGGCCATTAGCATATCGATTAGCCTTACCGACTGAGTTAGAAAAGATTCATAATGTGTTTCATGTGTCGATGTTACGACGTTATCGATCAGATCCGTCACATGTGATTTCTCCGACAGAGGTTGAGATTCAGCCAGATATGACTTATGGTGAAGAACCGGTAAAAATTTTAGCTCGATAGGTAAAGCAATTAAGGAATCAAAGTATTACTCTTCTGAAAGTCTTATGGAATAGACATGGGGTTGATGAGGCTACATGGGAGCCCGAAGAGGCCATGTGAAAACACTACCCAAATCTCTTCACAGGTAAAATTTTCAGGGACGAAAATCCTAAAGGGGGGAGAAATGTAACATCCCGAAATAGGGCCTAAAAGGAACAGTGGTTTTGTGACCACAAATCCGAATAGAAATAATTATTTTATAATTATTTTGATGTTTATGATATGATTTCATGATGGTGTGAAGATTTCGTGAAGAAATTCTATGCATAAAATGCTTAATTTGAAATTAGGGACTAAATTGAATAAGTTGCAAAACTTGCATTCTAGAAGCTTTTACTATGAAATTGCTTTGGAATATTAATTAGGAGGCCTTAAATAGCAATTTGACCAATTTCTAAAATTTGGGACAAAAATGGGCTTGTACATGAAAAATTTTCAAAGAAAGGCATGAAGGGTATTTTAGTCATTTGGTAATTAAAAGATTAAAAAAGGGAAAAAGATGGCAAAATATGTCCATCTTCTTCATTAGCACGAAATTTCAAGGGTTCTCCATAGCTAGGGTTTGTTTCAAGCTTCCAAGCTCCATAGTAAGTGATTCCAAGCCCCGTTTTTAATGTTCTTTACGTTTTTGGAATCCCGGTAGCTCGATAAAGCTTATGCTAGCTATAATTTAAGCTAGGGTTCATATTTGGAAAAATACCCATAGGTGAAAAGTGTTTATTTTGATGTTTTATGATAGAATATGAGGTTTTAAATTATGCTAGACAACTTGTACTACTCGGTTTTAGGTAAAAACGAGTAAAATGGCTTAATCAGTAAAAATACCTATTGTTCATAAGTACAAGTTATAGTAGGAATTTGAGGTTGTTGCCGGTAAATAAATGATCAGCATGTCTTAAAACATAAGAATTTGTGATAAAGTTTGATTTCCGAGCCTTGGGGCAAAACTGTAAATATGCAAAAGTTTAGGGGCAAAAATGTAATTTTTCCAAAGTTGGAGTCAGGGACTGTTTTGATAAATGTGAGTATTAAATAAGCTAAATTTGCTATTATAGATCAAGAAGAACGAAATTCGGGAGTAGATCGGGGAAAAGAGAAAGTAAAGGACTAAATTGTTAAGTTTAGTCATATTTTGTATTGAGGTAAGTTTGCGGTAAATAAATGCAATATTTCATTATTTTACATTAATGTTGTTGATTTCCAGCATTTATACATTTATTTTACAAAAATATTCAAAGTCGAATCATAGACGAGATGACAAAGAAAGAGTATCGAAAGGTCCCGTTGAACTCTAGAAATATAAGGATACAAATGTCATGACATTTGGGGTTGACAGGACAGGATAAGAATGAGCCATGTAAGCCCATATTAGATATATGGCTTTGGAGACAAGAATAATCCATTTAAGTCCATATCAAATATATGGCTTTGGAAAGACAGGAACATTTCATGTAAGTCCATGTCAAGGACATGGCATTGGTAGATTATTATCAGACAGGAAAACCCGAATATCCCTAGTATTTCGAGCGGTTCAACGGGCTATTGTACAAGTTAAATTATGGAAAATTTATCAGCAAGGGAAAGGTAAGTTATATTCATGAGTACTGAAAAGATCAGGTAAGAAAGAAGACAGGTGAATAAGGAAGAAAGTAGGAAATGAGGTGTAAAGAAAGCTTATGATGCTAGGTGATATATTGAATAATTATCATTTATGATGACTGTTGTAATTTATTTGCTTGTAAACTTACTAAGCCTAGTGCTTACTTTTTTTATTTTTTTTCTTTTTATAGTTATTGCCAAGCTCACTTGGGAATCGAAACGAACGTCAGAGATCCGGTCACACTATTGAAGGAATCATTTTGGTACAGTTAGATGTTTCATTTCGCGTATGGCATGTATAGGGACTTGGCTTCTTTTGATATGATAAGTTCAATGAATGGTGTGTAAATACTTGTTAGTGAATAGCTAATGGAATGGCTAATCATACACATGTTTAATAGTATGTATGCTTGAATGGTAACTATTACAAGGAAACTATGAAAAAGGTGAAAGTAATTTAAAAACAAATTCAAATAGCAGCAATGATGTGAGTTTTAAAAATCAATTAAAATAGCAGAGATGGAATTAAAAGGTGAATGAGGCATGAAATTAAATCTTAATGAGTCTATTTTCATGTAGATGAAACAGAGTAAGCAAAAGAGTAGTATATTATGAGTTATTTGCACTTGACTGAGACTGCTCTAGACTAACTCTGTGATCCCCTGTTCTGACTTTAAAAATTTACCATAAATTGTACATAAATAATTAGGTGTTATAATTTATATTCCTAGATTTCTTATTGAGCATATTTTTAATGAAACAAACGGCATGCCTATTTGAGTTTTTTACAGAGAGAAAATTTATTTGTAGTGAACAGAGGTCAGAGTAGTCGAACTGTGCAAAAGGGGAGAATTTAACTAATAAACTGTACTAATTAGCGGAACCAAAAATTCTAGAAAAAATTAGTAAATAGATACATGAGTCTAGATTCAGGAAAAATTTACGGATCTTGATTTCGAGTTTCATAACTTAAGATATGATTTTTTTGTTACCGTGATACAGTTGGACAGTTTTATAAGGAATAGAGAAATAATTCATTTTGGCTCGTTTAAGTAACCGGTAATATTTGATTGATCCTGGTTTGGTCCCGAACTATTTCAATACCATGATTTAGGGTTTTGATAACCCCTTTTTAGGTACGTATTAAACGAATAAAAATAAATTAATTTTAAAAAGCAAATTGTTATTCCCGTTTGATTAAGTAAAGTCCGGTAGCGTCCCGTGCTTGACTCCGGTGACAGACTCGGGTAAGGGGTGTTACATTTATTGGTATCAGAGCAGAGGTTTAGTCGATTCTCGAAATAGTTAGTATGAGCAAGAGTCTAGCTATACATGCCATACTTGTATTTTGATAGTGTGACGACTCCTGACGATTTTGAAATGCTTTTATTTTATAGTTATGGATCCCGAATGAGCTAAAGCAGATGAGGCAGAAAGTAATACGCCTGCTCCCGTGAAAGGGGTAGTTCCACTCGAGAATAGGCCAGTGACAGTTGATTAAGGAGGAGGAGCTCGAGAAGCCTTCTTCCACATGATGAATGAATGGTTTGCCGAGTTCGTCTGTACGAATCTGGCTGTTAGACCTCCACCCCCTCATGATCCTTAGGCCACCCATGCAGCTCAAGCTCCCCCAGTTACAGGTACAGTGATAAGGGAAAAGCCACCAGTTGATAAAATCAGGACACAAGGGGTAGAAGAATTTCCAGCAACAAAAGATGATGACGTAGAAAGAGTAAAATTTTGGCTGGAAAATACCATCAGAGTCTTTGACACCTGAGGAATGTATGAAATGTGTAGTATCACTCCTTAGAGGCTCAGCCTACCACTAGTGGAAGACACTTGTATCAATTGTACCGAAAGAGAGGGTCACTTGGGATTTCTTTCTGGAGGAATTTCGTAAAAAGTACATCAGCCAGAGGTTTATTGATCAGAAGAGAAAAGAGTTCTTAGAGCTAAAACAAGGTAATATGACAGTGACTGATTATGAGCGTGAATTTGTTAGACTCAGTAAATATGCTCGAGAATGTGTGTCTACAGAGGCTATTATGTGTAAAAGGTTTGAGGATGGGTTAAATGATGATATCTGGCTGTCAGTGGGTGTCCTAGAAATAAAAGAGTTCGTTGTTCTAGTTGAGAGAGCCTGTAAGGCAGAGGAGCTGTTAAAGAGAAAAGGCAAAGTTGAAACTGAGACGCAAGATACAAAGAAAAGATAGATGAGCAGGTCATTTCAAGCTACATCCAAAAGGCCCAAAGAGTTTTCTACCAGATTTAGCTTTTCGGCTGGGTATTCTAGTCAAAATAAAGGTAGTAGATTTAAGGACTCGAAGGCTCAGACCACCTCGACTGCAAGTGTAGGTAATGTTAAGCCGGGTAGATCAGGGTGTCCACAGTGTGGTAGACTTCATTATGGTCCTTGTCGAGCATATTAGAATGTTTGTTTTAAGTGTGGTGCTCTAGATCATTTTGTGGGACAATGTCTAGAGGTGGCTAAACGAGAGGTAATATAGAGTGTGAGATCTAGAAATGCTCCTATTAGAGGCAGATCACCGAGGAACCCGGGAGTAGGAGCGAGTAACAAAGGCACCTCTAGAGACTTAGCAGTGAGACCAGATGCTAGAACACCTACAAGGACTTATGCTATTCGTGCTCGCGAAGAGGCATCCTCCCCCGATGTAATTACGGGTACATTTTCTTTACATGATATTAATGTCATTGCTTTGATTGATCCGGGTTTGACCCATTCCTATGTTTGTATGAAATTGATGCCTAGTATGAGCATGCCTATAGAATCTACAGAATTTGTGATTAAAGTATCGAATCCACTAGGCAAGTATGTATTGGTAGATAAAGTATGTAGAAATTACCCCTTAATGAATAGAGGTCACTGTTTTCCTGCCGACCTCATGTTATTGCCGTTTGATGAGTTTGATGTTATTCTGGGTATGGATTGGCTGACTGCACATGATGTGGTAGTAAATTGTGGAATGAAATTCATTGAGTTGAAATGTGAAAATGGTGAAATTCTTCGGGTTAATTCAGATGAGTCAGATGGTTCATTTGCCATGATTTCTGTTATGACAGCTCAGAAATGTTTGAGAAAGGGGTATGGGGCTTATCTTGCTTTTGTATTGAATACTAAAGATCCAGAACTAAAAATTGAATCAGTGCCCATGGTGTGCGAGTATCCAGATGTATTCCCGAAAGAATTACCAGGTTTGCCTCCTGTTAGAGAAGTCGAGTTTGGTATTGAGTTAATTCCAGGTACCACACCTATTTCTATTGCTCTTTATAGAATGGCCCCGTTGGAATTGAAAGAATTGAGAGCTCAGCTACAGGAATTAACCGATAAAGGCTTTGCAAGACCTAGTAGTTCACCATTGGGTGCACCAGTGCTATTTGTGAAAAAGAAAGATGGTTCAATGAGATTGTGCATAGATTATCGGCAGCTTAACAAGGTAAATATCAAGAACAAATATCCATTGCCTAGAATTGATGATTTGTTTGATCAATTGAAGGAAGCCACTGTGTTTTCCAAGATAGATTTAAGATTTGGATATTATCAGCTGCGAGTTAGAGAGTCAGATGTTTCGAAGACTGCATTCCGAACTAGGTATGGTCATTATGAGTTCCTTGTGATGCCGTTTGGCTTAACTAATGCTCCTGCCATTTTTATGGACTTAATGAACCCACTCTGGATAAGATCCCACTCTGGAGGTGGGAGAGGGTTACTATGGATTTTGTTAGTGGGTTACCCCTGACGCCTACTAAGAAGGACTCTGTATAGGTTATTGTGGATCTGTTAACTAAGTCTACTCATTTTATACCGGTCCGCACTGACTACTCATTACAGACGTTAGCAAGGTTATATGTAGCTGAGATTGTGAGATTGCATGGGGTGCCGATCTCTATAATATCTGATAGAGATCCTCGATTAACGTCTCACTTTTGGAAGAAGCTGCACGAGGCTCTAGGCACGAGATTGGATTTTAGTATAGCATTACACCCTCGGACTGATGGTCAGTGGGAGAGGGTAATCCAAGTTCTAGAAGACATGTTGAGAGGATGTGTAATTGAGTTTCAGGCAGCTGGGAGAATTATTTGTCGTTGGCCGAATTCGCATATAATAACAGCTATCAGGCAAGTATTGGGATGGCACAGTATGAGGTGCTGTATGGCCGAAGATGTCGTACTCTGACTTGTTAGACATAGTTGGGTGAACGGCGAGTGTTGGGGCTAGAGTTAGTGACAGACACTGAGGATAAGGTAAAGTTGATTCGGGATCGGTTCAAAGAGGCACCAGATAGGCAGAAAACGTATGCTGACCTTAAGCGGCGAGAGATTGAGTATGCTGTGGGAGACTTGGTATTTCTCAAGGTTTCCCCTTTGAAGAAGGTATTAAGATTTGGACGAAAGGGCAAGTTAAGCCCTAAATTCATTGGGCCATACCGTGTGCTGAAGCAGATTGGGCCAGTTGCCTATCAGCTAGAATTACCTTCTAAACTAAATCAAATCCGTGATGTTTTTTATGTGGCTATGCTAAGGGGTTATCGCTCAGCTCCATCTCACGTCGTGCCGATCAAGGAGATCGAGGTTAGGCCAGATCTGACTTTCGAAAAGGAACCGGTCCAAATAATTGACCAAGATGTTAAGGTGCTTAGAAGGAAATTCATTCCGTTAGTCAAAGTGTTATGGTGAAACCACAATGCCGATGAGGCTACATGGGAACCTGAGGAGGCAATGCGACATCAATACCCTCATCTATTTGAATTAGGTAAATTTCGAGGCCGAAATTTTTTTTAAGGGGGTAGACTTGTAACGCCCCAAAAATCCAAAACATTTAATTTTGTTGACAAAGTTTTGCTTATGTGATTAGAGCTAGTAGGGTGTCAATTTTGAGGTATTATAGGGTTTTTATAAAGTCTCAAGTTCAAGGTAGACCATAGGAAAATTTTAATTTTTGGCCTTAGTGGAACCCTGATCTCAAGAGTTATGACTTTTAAACAAATAAAGAAGAAATAAGACACAAATGGGCTCGTGGCCTAGTGGCAAAGTGTCGCTACTTTGGGAGTGTAGAGGTGACGGCAAAATGGAAGCAGGGAGGTCCAAGGTTCGAGTGTTAGCTTGGGCATTAAAGATATTATTTTGTGCTAGTGCCGTGTAAGTAGTGGAGTTGGATGTAAACTCTGGTATGAAGAGGTATAGATAGGTGTTGGGGAGTAAATTAAGGCATGATAAGGGGAGAAAATTGAGGGAATGAGGTGTGTGGATGAGTTTGAGCTAAAGTGGTAAGTGTTGAAGGCAAAAAAGAATGACTAAATTGCCTTAAATGTATAAATGACTAAATTGCCTTAAATATATAAATGACCAAAATACCCTAGACGCTAAACATGTGAAAATGTATGTGTTGCATTCATATGATGTATGTTGCATTTGGGTGGGTTTATGATGCGGAGGAAGATATGTGAGGATCCCATAGTCACTTGACGACCGTGGATCCATCGGTGGCTTTTAAGCCCATGATATGATTTACAGCTCTGCTGCAACGATTGAGTTAGTGCCGCAACCGGTGCTACTATTGGAGTGTAGGGATGGGTGGGTTGATATTTATATCCCCATAGGAGTGCAGGGTTGGAAGGGAAAATGGAGTGCAGGGTTGGACTGGGATGGGATCATTGCATACATATGATATTGATGTGATATGGGCTCAGGCCTAGCTGAGGCCACTGTGGGCTAAAGCCCAAAGGCCACCGATATTGATAGGGCTTACGCCCAATTTATTATTGCATGTTAATATGTTTGCCGAGGTTGTGCACACTGAGTTTTCCAAAACTCACACCCTCCTTTAATTTTTTTTCAAATGACCTTCAGTAGGCGGCTCGACGTAGGAGAGGACTCGGAGGTGGCCACACTGCAAGTTGAATAGTAATTTAATAGTTAGTTTATTTTACTTAATTTTTAATTATTTCCATTGGGTTGTAATAAGGCCTGTTATCTCCGGTAGGATTTTTATGTTTGGTTTTATCATTTGCATAATTTGTTGACTCTCGATTTAAACACGTTTTCCAAATCCGATAACATTTTTGAAACCAACATAATACCTAAACGTTTTCTTAAAAAAAGAGCTTCCGCTGTAATTTAACAAGTAAATTTACGTGATATGCAAACTCGGGTTCTCAACTAACAAATTCAAGGCTTCTAAATAAACTCACCCGATCTCTTAAATTAAGCAACCATCCAAAGAAAACTGTTTTAAACTGAAATATTTTTCCAACAGAGCTGATTTGAAATAAAACCCTTATTTGAACCTTGAGCGGACAATTGTTTTGAAAAGCTATCCACTACACGTGATTGGTATGAGCCACCCTTTAATGTGACACCACTAGATTTGGCCATAACGTCTAGGACGAGTTTGGGGTGTTACAACTGAAGAATTTAAAGCCACTATTAGCGATGACCCTAAGAGAACCGAGTTTTGGCTCGAGAACACGATTCTGGTATTTAATGAACTTTCTTGCACACCTGGTGAGTGTTTAAAATGTGTTCTATCATTCTTGAGAGACATTGCATATCAGTGGTGGAAAACCTTGATATCCGTAGTTTCATAAGAAAGGATTACTAGGGATTTCTTTCAAGTTAAATTCAGAAAGAAATATATCAGTCAACAGTTTATTGATCAGAAGCGACAGGAATTTCTTGAATTGAAACAGGGTTGTACATCGGTAATAGAATATGAAAGAGAGTTTGTACAACTCAACAAACATGCTCATGAATGTGTTTCTTCCAAGGTTATAATGTGCAAAAGGTTCAAATATGGATTAAATGAAGAAATCAGATTTTTAGTCGAGATTCTTGAGCTGAAAGAGTTTGTCATTTTAGTTTATAAAGCTTGCAAAGCTAAAGAGATTAGCAAATTGAAAAGAAAATCCAATTTTGAAGCTAGAGACTCTAGAAAGAGATTTGCAGGAAATCATATCAATCAACATTAAAGAAATCTAGAGAATATTATCCTCGCTCTACTACTTCTGTAGGAATTTCGATTAGACATAGAGATACGAGACATTTTAGCTCTAAACCTCAGACGACATCTGTTGCCGGTGTGGGTAGTGTTAGAAATGTTGGACCTAAATGTAAGCACTGCAATAAGTGACATTACGGTAAATGTAGAGTGATGAGCAGGGCCTGTTTTAGATGCGGATCTCTTAATCATTATCTTCGGGATTGTCCAGAAAAGCCTATAGCTGAAAGAGATCAACTGGCGAAAGCGAGTAATACGGTTACTAGAGGAAGACAACCCCGAAACACTGAAAATACGAGTGGTAACCGAGGTGCTACGAGAGATTTTGCTGTGAGATCTGAAGCACGAGCACTTGTTCGAGCTTATGCTATCCACGCACCAGAGGAGGCATCATCGCCCAGATGTTATTACCAGTACTTTTTCTCTTTACGACACTAATATTGTTGCATTGATAGATCCTAGATCAACTCATTCATATGTCCATATGAATTTAGTGTTAAAAAGAGTTTATTTGTCGAGTCTACTGAGTTTGTAATTAAAGAATCGAACCCTTTATGTATGTCTGTTCTAGTTAATAAAATTTGTAAGAATTGTCCTTTGGTGACTCGGGGTAACTTTTTTCTGTTGATTTGATGGTTCTACCATTCGATGAGTTTGATGTGATTCTGGGTACGGATTGGTTGACTATGCATGATGTAGTTTTAAATTGTAGACGAAAGATTATCGAATTGAAATGTCAGAACGGTGAAATTGTTTGAATTGAATCTGATGATTCGAGTGAATTACCTACTGTCATATTGTCTATGTTAGCTTAAAAATGTATGAAAAAGGGTTGTGATGCTTATCATGCATACGTACTGGATACAAATATGTCTAAATCAAAGATTGAATCTGTTCTTGTTGTGTGTGAGTTTCCAGATGTATTTCTAGAAAATTACCAGGTTTGCCATCGATTAGAGAGGTTGAATTTGGTATTGAGTTATTACCGGGAACAACACCGATATCGATAGCTCTATACAGAATGGCTCCAATAGAATTAAAAGAGTTGAAAGCTCAATTGCAAGAGTTAACCGATAGAGGATTTGCAAGATCGAGTTTCTCACCCTGGGATGCACCAGTATTTTTCGTAAAGAAGAAAGACCAATCGATGAGAATGTGTATTGACTACAGACAACTTAATAAAGTAATGATCAAGAACAAATACCCTCTATCGCGGATTGATGATTTATTTGATCGGTTGAAAGGGGCTACAGTGTTTTCAAAGATTAATCTGAGACCGGGTTATTACCAGTTGTGAGTTAAAGATTGTAACACCCCAAACCCGGCTTAGAATATAGGCCCTAATCTGGCGGTGTCACATTGAAGGGTGACTCGTATAAATCATATACTTGGAAGACTTTGAAGACATTCGTCCGTCCGTGGTTCAAATAAGGGTTTATTTTCTAAACAGCTTTGTTAGAAAAAGAACTTAGTTTAAAACGTGTTCATTAGAGGTTTCGCTTAATCAAAAGTTTAGGTCAGTTTGAGTAAAAGCTTTGAGTTTATAATTGAAAACCCAAGTGTACATATCTTCTTAAATTACAGCGAAAGCTCATGTTTTAAAAGGCATTATTACAACCCAAATATAAAATCATACCAGTGATAAAATGCCTTGTTTTAAAAGGCCTTCTTAAATTACAACGAAAGCTCATGTTTTAAAAGCAGTTATAATAATAAAATCCAAATATAAAATCATACCAGAGATAAAAGGCCTTATTACAACCCAATAAAATAATGTAAAATAAGGAAAGTAAATAAAACTAGTAATCCTCAAAGTGAATAGCAGTGTAGTGTGGCCACCTCTGAGTTCTCTCCTACGTCGAGCCGCCTACTGAGGGTCACCTGGAAAAAAATTAAAAAGAGGGAGTGAGCTTCGAAACTCAGTGTGTACGACCCTCGTCAAACAAGTAATCATGCAACAATTAGATTGGGCCTAAGCCCTAATCAATATCGGTGGCCTTTGGGCCTTAGCCTATAGTGGCCTCAGTTGAGTCTGAGCCCATATCACAATATACAGTGGCCTTTGGGTCGAAGCCCATAGTGGCCTCGGTTGGGCCTGAGCCCATATCAAAAATATCAATATGTGCATGCTATGCACAATTACCCATAACCAACGCTGTACACACCCTTCCAACCTTACACTCCTGTGGGGAGATACTCGACCCACCCATCCTTGTACACTCGTTGTGACATCGATTGCGGCACCACTCATCGTTGTAGCAGAGCTGCTCGTGGCTTAAAAGCCTTCGTTGTAGCACCGGTTGTGGCACTACTCATCGTTGCAGCAAAGCTGCTAGTGGCATAAAAGCCTTCGTTGGATCCACAATTGTCAAGCGACCGTGCGACCCTCATATACACTTCCGCCAATCATAATCCTGGCCCATATGCAATATAATAATACATGAATGTAGCGGAAAACATATAGCATACATAAGTCTTACTCATAACACATAGGGGTATTTCAGTAATTCTACTCTACAGGGGTATTTCAGTAACTCTACCCTACAGGGGTATTTTGCTTATTTCTTAACATTATGGGTCTTAATTACAAACTTTTGCCTGCCTACAAGTCCTCGTTGGCTAAAGTGAACAGACACTATGCACCAGGTAGGATTCCAGAGAAGAGGAGGTGGGTCATTAAGACCGCTTAAGTATCAAGCTCTCCCTAGCTCCAATCCTAGACATGCCCATTGCCACACTCTAACCTTATGACTTATCCACAGATGCACTTGATAAATTAATTAAGTTTAATGTCGCTTAAGGATTCATTAGAAACTAGGCCTAAAAGTCCATTATAAAACCCTAGCAAGTCTACATGCTTTCATACATTCATATAGCCCATCAAGCCTAATCACATTTTATGGCCCATTAGGGCTAGTCACAATTATACGGCCCATCAGGCCCAAATCTATTCCAAGCCATACAACCAACTTAATCAGCCCACCACTTATTACCAATCTACCAATTTTTGCTTAACTGGGCCCACGAGCCTGTTGGGCCCATTTGCCCATTCTGGCCCAGTTGGCCAAACGTAACCCAAGCCCATGAGATCACTCATGGGGTCTCTGGTATCGTATCGATTACCCATTTACGAGTGTTCGCGCACTTGCAAGACTACCATAGCCAAACTTTTGGCTTTTCAGCATTTCGACGTTTTGACATTTCGGCTTTTCGGCATTTCGGGATTTGTCGTTCCATTGTGTATGTGAAGTGTGCATACACACCTAGTAACCAAACACACTACGATCTCCTTAGCCACGAACCTACAATCAATATCACCCTTCGATTACTCATGTGCTTAACAAATATTCCTATCGACAACCGAAATCTTACCATTTGCCTTACCTTGGGTGATAAGTCCTAAAAGCCTTTTCTTGATCACTATCCACGATTATTTCCTAGATCTGCATCAATCTTAATCATTAAGAACTAAACAAAAAGTGACTTGCAATCATCTTAAGTCACCTTTAAACCACTCATGATCATTCGGCCAACCTTAACCAATAAAAGAGGAATACTTACCCAAAACCCCAAAACGCTTAATGAGCAATTTGGCAAAGATCCGAAATCTAAGATTTGATACTAATCCATTACCAAAAACAATTTAGAAATAGCGAGGGAGAGACGGAATCGGTACTAGATAGACCAACTAAAAGAAAGTAAAGTACTTACACAAGAATCGATCGGCCAATGTTGAAGACAAAGTGGCAGCACCACAGAATTTTGGCCAAAAGATATTCAGCTTTAGGAAAGGTCAACTAGGAGCAAGAAAGAAAAGAGTTTGATGAGAAAGGAAGGGAAGAAATCGGCACAAAATAAAAGAGAAAGAATAAGGGATTTCGGCTTTTAGATATTTGGAGAGAAAAGTGCTTTCGGCAAAATAGAAAGGAAGAATTCGGCATTATCCTAGAATCCCCAAAAATGGCACCTATATATACTATAGCCAAATTTACCTATCCCCAAATTCCAAATTTGACTCCACTTCTCTACTCCTCAATCTCTTCCTAAGTTTTCTCTATTATCACTTCTTTGAATTTCTCTTCTGATCACTTCCTTCTTTAGAGTTCAACTCTAATGCCACTACTAGCCATCCATAGTGTAAAAATAAATCCAAAATATTACCATGCTAGCACTTGAACCAAGGATCCCCTTGCCAGCTATTGACGCTACCTCCTTGCTCCCTAAATGGCGCAACTTAACCACTACACCACAACCTCACTTGTGTCCTATTTTTTCTCCATTTATTTAAAAGCCATGACACTCGCAAACAGGGTTCTTTTAACATTTGACAGAAATTTCTCCACCTCAAAGCTCGAACTCAGAACTTAATAAATGACCCTTTAACACTTTAATAACACTTAACTAAATATCAAACACACCATACACATATTAACCACAAAAGAAAGTTTGGGATTTTTAGGGCGTTACAAAGATCCAGATGTGCTAAAAATCACTTTCAGAACAAGGTACGAACATTATTAATTCCTTATTATGCCTTTCGAATTAACTAATGCTCTTACAGTTTTTATGGACTTGATGAATCAAATATTCAGACAGTATTTAGATAGATTGGTTTTTGTGTTCATTAATGACATTCTAATCTATTCGCGAGATGAATCTGAACATACTGAGCATTTGAGAATTGTGTTACAATCTCTGTGAGATAAGCAATTATTTGAAAAGTTCAGCAAATGTGAGTTTTTGCTCTGAGAGGGTAGATTTCTGGGGCATATTGTTTCAGCTTAAGGCATCAGAGTCTACCCGAGTAAAATTTTTGCTATTGTTGATTGGAAACCTCCGAGAAATGTGTCTGAAGTCCATAGTTTTCTGGGTTTAGCGGGCTATTATAAACTGAAAAATATATATGATTTTTCCTATGTAAATCATCACCTTTTCACTTAAATTTGTTGCTAAAACTAAGTAATTATTTAATAAATTAATGAAATATGTGAAAATATGAAAATAGGACATATAAATTATTAAAATGTGATTTTGTGCTTTATTATATAGTTTTCATGCATAAAATGACTTATTTTATATTTATTTTGAGCTTAATATAATTTTAAGATATAAAGTGGGTCATGCATGATTAAATTAAATAATAAATTATAAGATTATATTTAATAATTCATTTGTAAATATTTCATTACTAAATTGGGTTTTAATTATTTAATTAAATTGGATAAATTTTATTCATTGGTCCTCTAATTTATTGATTTATTTTGGACAAGTCTGGTAGCTTTATTGGATTACAAAACCGTCAAAATTGGGGACCAAGTCAACTCAAAATTTGGCTGCACATGGCTGTCCATAAACCACTTTTTGGTTAATTGCATAAGGTCCTTGCAATGTTAAAGAATTTAGAGATTTACCTAAGATTTGCACTTGATCGAGTTTTAGTCCAGAGTTGTTGTGGCACTTAAATTGAGCAAAAATAAAGCAAAAATCAGCTCAACTTCCTCAATTTATGGTCGGCCACATAGTGAAGATACTTGAAGAGATGAAAACTCCTATTTTTAGTAAACTATCCTCCTCCCTTCCCCTATAAATAAGACCTCATTCCCATATTTCTACTCATCTCTCATCATTCATCATTTCATCAATCATCTCTCATTCTCATCTTTCTCTCTTCTCTTCATTCTTCTATCTTCCCACACCTAGCATCATCTCTTCATAGAGATTTTAGCAATTAAGCCTCTTAAAGAGCCCTTGGTCAGTCACCTTGGAGAGCCATCAGCATAGGAGCAGAGCGAAGGAATAGAAGAGCCCTCATCGTTCAGAGTCTTGAGTGACAGCCACTTTGAATTGGGTTTAATCTTTCTTTTCTTTAATTTAATCTAAAAATGTTTGCCATGTGTTCTTTGTTCTTGTTTACAACAATGATAGCTTAATATTATTTAAGCTAGGATGATTGCTTTGATTAAATAATATTTATCAAATTCATACTTATAATGTTTGTGCCTCAATCGATCATGTTTTCAATTAAAATTAAGTCTGTATTTTGTTCATACGTGATTGAAATACACCTGAATTACCTGAGAAATGCTAACCAGATGACGACTAATAGACAAATAATTGAAATGTGCATGCTCAATTTAGATCTTGACCTGATTAAATTGTAGGTTGCATAACAACTCTGACCAAGCTCTGTTATCTGCATAGTTTTTAGATTTCTGTGATTAAACTGTTTCAAACCTGACACATCCTTGTTACCTCAAACGAATGCTAAAAACCCTTAGTAAATAAGGATCAGTAAAATGCATATTTACTAAGTAAAGGACTCCGAAAGGACCTAGTGTGGTTTCCAAACTCATGAAATATCGAGTTGCCATGGAATGTTTTTCTAAATATTATTAAGAATGTTGACGATAAATTGAGTTTAATTAAAGTAATTGTCCTAGTTTATTTATGTTATAATTGTTGCAAATTGTGTTTAATTCTGCTAAAATCTATTTCATTCATACAGTTGCATATTTAGGATAAATTGCATTAGGGTTCATTGCATTTAGTTTGATATACTTAATTTCAATCAACACTTTCAAATCATATTGTGTTTTTATTTACCAAGTTGTTATTATAATTTTACAATTAAGTGACTTAACACAAATATAATCCTTGTGGAGACGATAACTCGATACTTACTTATTACTTGATAACGACTGTGTACACTTGCACAAACCCTAGCGTTACAAGTTTTTGACGCCGTTGTTAGGGATTGTTAACTGTTTCCATAGTCATTTTTTGTGAAATTATTTACTTTCAATTAGGTTTTTTCTAACATTTCTAACTTATTCTTTTTAATTTTGTGATTTTCTTTTGAGGTGTTTATGAGCATAGATCTGATTATCGACTTACTCCCTGTAGACCCCGAAATTGAGCGAACTTTCAAACAAAGAAGATTTGAACGCTCAAAGACAAGTCAAGATGGACCTTGGAAATCAGAATCAAGACGAAGGTAATGAAGTCAATCATGTACGAAATCCCATCCTTATTGCTGATGATAGGGATCGATGCATCAGACAATATGTTGTGCCACTCTTCAGTGAGTTAAATCCAGGAATTAAAAGGCCAAATATTGAGGCAACTCAATTTGAAGTAAAACCAATGATGTTTCAAATGCTCCAAACCGTGGGCTAATTTAGTGGTATGCCCACAGAAGATCCACATCTCCACCTTTGATTGTTTGTGGAGGTGGGTGATTCATTCAAGGTAGCCGGTGTGACTAAAGGTGCACTGAGGTTGAAGTTGTTTCCATACTCATTGTGAGATCGAGCACGAGCATGGCTCAATGTATTACCACCAAGTTCATATCTACATGGCAAAAATTAGCAGAGAGATCTTTGGTTAAGTACTTTCTGCCTAGCAAAAATGCTAAGTTGAGGAACAAGATCACAATTTTCCAACAATTATATGACAAGTCTTTGCATGAGGCTTGGGAGCGATTCAAGAAGTTACTTAGGAAGTGTCCTCATCATGGGATTCATCATTGCATCCAGTTGGAAACATTCTATAATGGTCTCAATGGGCATACAAGATTGATGGTAAATGCTTCTACTAATGGTGCAATTTTGTCTAAGTCTTATAATGAGGCTTATGAGATCATCGAGAGGATCGCAAGCAATAACTATCAATGGCCAACAAATTGAATAGCTTTAGGAAGACGTGTAGCTAGAGTTCATGAAGTTCACGTGCTCACTTCGTTTTAAGCTCAGGTATCATCTATTTCCTCTATGTTAAAATAGTTTACCACTAATAGTGCTAATAATTTTGCAGCTTGGCCACCAAGTCCATTTGAAGTAGTTTCCTGTGTGTACTGTGGGGAGGGTCATTCTTTTGAGAATTGTCCATCGAATCCCAAGTAAGTGTACTATGTGGGGAATCAACATCAAAATAGGAGTGGACAAGGTCCCAAATCCAACTTCTACAATCCTTCATGGCGTAATCATCCTAACTTTTCTTAGAACAACCAAGGAAATGGATCAAAGAACAACTTTATGTAGCATAAACTAAACCAATCTTAAGGGTTTAATCAGCAAGCTCCAAAACCACCTCAAGCAAAGTCATTAAATAGTTTGGAGAATTCGTTGAAAGCGTACTGACAAAGAAGGAAGCTTTGATCCAGAGCCAAGCAGTAACACTGAAAATTGGGAAATCAACTGGGTCAGTTAGCTACAGAGCTTCGTAATAGACCACAAGGAACCTTGCCGAGCAATACTGAGAATCCAAGAAATTTGGCTAACAAGCATATCAAGGCAGTGGTGTTGCGAAGTGGTAAAATTCTGGAGCCTCGATTGATTAATGTTGATGATGAGCCTGAGGAGGAAAGTCAACCAGCCGTTGAAGTTCCTACATCAAAAGAGTCAAAATATGCGAAGACTGACAAGGTAAATCCTAACTTAGTGAATTCAGATACTTTAACATCCTCTTTGGATGCAGATTTACCTACTCAAAAGAGTTCTCTGATTCAACCAAAAGTTCCATCACCTCCATATCCGTAAAGATTGCAGAATACAAGCAGAAACAGGAGGTACAATTCAAGAGGTTTTTGGATATTCTGAAGCAGTTACACATCAATATTCCATTGATGGAGGCTTTAGAATAAATGCCAAATTATGTGAAGTTTATAAAGGACATACTATACAAGAAGAAATGACTGAGTGAGTATGAGATTGTTGCCTTGACAAAGGAGTGCATTGAGTTCTTGTAGAACAAGCTACTATTGAAATTGAAGGACCTAGGAAGCTTTATGATACACTGTAACATTGGTGAATCTTACTGTGGTAAAGCCTTGTGTGACTTAGGAGCAAGTATCAACTTGATCCCTAAGTATATTTTCAAGATGCAAGGGATAGGTGAAGTAAGACCTACAACTGTAACACTTCAGCTAGCAGATCGATCTTTAGCATATCCCAAAGGAAAGATCAAGGATGTTTTGGTAAGAGTCGATAAGTTTATTTTTCCTGCTAATTTCATTGTCTTAGATTTTGAAGCAGATAAAGAAGTGTCAATCATTCTTGGGAGACCTTTCCTAGCCACGAAAAAAATGTTAATTAATGTGTAGAAAGGAGAACTCACCATGCAAGTTCAAGACGATCAGGTAACCTTTAACATTCTTAAAACGATGAAATTTCCTGATCTGATAGACGAATGTTCAGTTATGAAAGAGATAGAAAACTTGGTTTCTACGAAAAGCAATTTTGAAGAAGATCCATTGGAGAAAGCCTTAGAGTTTGACCATTTCGATGGTGAAGAAGGTAAAGAAAGCATGGCTTTCATGGAAGCCGATCCGAGAAATTTTATTCAATCCATACGATTTGAACCGTTAGAGTTAGAAGTCAGAGAAGTTGTGCGACCCAAGTTGTCAATTGAAGAACCACCTAAACTCGAACTAAAGGTACTTCCTTCCCATTTGAAATACGTTTATTTAGGCGACTGCTCTACTTTGTCTGTGATTATTTCAACTAAACTGACAAAAGATCAAGAGGAGCAACTAATTGTTGTTCTAAAGAAATTTAAGAAAGCAATTAGTTGGACCATAACTGATATTTGAGGTAAAAGCCCTTCTTTTTGCATGCAAAAATTATTTTAGAGGAAGGTGAAAAAGCTCAAATTGATGAGAAAAGGAGGCTCAATCCTATTATGAAAGAAGTTGTGAGAAAGAAAGTGATCAAATGGTTAGATGCAGGAATTATCTATCCTATTTTGAGATAGTTCGTGGGTAAGCCCGATGCAGTGTATACCAAAGAAAAGTAGAATCACGATTTTTGAAAATGAACGTAACGAGTTGATTCCAACGAGAACTATTACTATTGGAGAATTTTTATTGACTGTAGAAAGTTGAATAAAGCTACTCAGAAGGATCATTTTTCGTTGCCTTTTATGGATCAGATGTTAGATCGACTGGCAAGTAATGAATTTTTTTGTTTTTAGATGGCTATTTGGGATATAACCAAATAGTTGTAGCTCTAGAGGACCAACATAAAAGAACCTTTACTTTTCCGTACGGTATGTTTGCCTTTAGGCAAATGCCTTTTGGTTTATGCAATGCACCTACAACATTCCAACAATGCATGATGGCAATATTCACTAATATAATTGAAAATTTTGTTGAGGTTTTCATGGATGATTTCTCTGTTTTTGGTAACTCGTATGATAATTCTTTAAGTAATTTAGCTAAGATACTAAAGAGATACAAAGAGACGAATTTTATCCTTAACTGGGAAAATTGTCATTTTATGGTTACGAAAGGGATTGTCTTAGGGCATAAAATTTCAAAGAGAGGGATTGAAGTTGGCAAAAGTGGACGTAATTGAAAGATTACCAGCCCTAATTAATGTGAAAGGAGTCAGAAGTTTCTTAGGCCATGTCGGTTTTTACCAAAGGTTTATCAAGGATTTCTCAAAAATTTCTAAACCGTTGTGTTTGTTGTTAGAGAAAGATGCAGTGTTCGATTTCAACAAAGCATGTTTGGAAGCTTTTAAAGATCTAAAAAAAAGGGTTAATCTCAGCCCCAATAATCGTTACACCTGACTGGAACTCACCTTTTGAGTTGACTGTGATGGGTCAAAGAAGAAAAAAAGTGTTTCACCCTATTCACTATGCAAGTACCAAAGTTACAGTATTTACTGACCATGCGGCCATTAAATACTTGCTCTCGAAGAAAGATGCGAAACAAAGGCTAATTCATTAAATACTTGTACTCCAAGAATTTGACCTTGAGATCCAAGACATAAAAGGTGTTGAAAATCAAGTAGCTAATCAGCTGTCGAGGTTGGAGCAAGATGAGAAATGACAACCAACAAAGAAAGAAATTCATTCATGATAGTCAATATTATTTTTGGGAGGATCCGTTTTTGTTTAGATAGTGTGTAGACAATATAATCTGAAAGTGTGTAGCTAAAAGTGAGATTGTTGAGATCTTGTATCATTGCCATTCATCTCCAAGTGAGGGACACTTTGGTGGTTCACGTACTGTAGGGTGAAGAATTGCGATAAATGCCAAAGGACTGGAAATATATCACAGAGGAATGAGATGCCCTTAATGAACATTTTGGAGATTGAATTATTCAATGTATGAGGCATTGACTTTTTAGGCCCATTTTCTTCTTCGTATGGGAACAAGTACATCTTAGTTGCTGTGGACTATGTATCCAAGTGGGTTGAAGCTGAAGCATTCCTTACAAATGATGCTAAGGTAGTCATACGATTCCTACAGAAGCATGTGTTTACACAATTTGGGACACCAAGAGCTATTATTAATGATGAAGGTTCTCACTTTGTGAACAAATGGCTCAAGTGGTTGCTTGACAAATATGATGTGAAGCACAAGATTGCTACTGCTTATCACCCCCAGTCCAATGGGCAAGTTGAAAGCGTGAACTAAGAAATCAAAGATATCCTTGAAAGGTAGTATGGCCTAGCAAGAAAAGATTGGTCTCGAAGGCTCGATGATGCATTATGAGCCTATCGAACAGCATTTAAGACATCATTAGGAATGACTCCTTATCGGTTAGTTTTCGGGAAAGCATGTCATTTGTCATTATAGTTGGAAAATGGAGCTCACTGGGCTTTGAAGCATTTGAACTTTGATCTTAAGCAAGCCGGTGAGAGAAGAAGGCCCGTGTAGTTCACGCAGCCTAAGCGTATAGGGACACACTCGTGCCCTTGTCCGTGTACATTTATTTTCTAACATCAAACCTACAAGGGTTTTCAAACGCCCGTGTCCTTCACACGGCCTTGACACGCTCGTGTCCTATCCCGTGTGTGAAAACCTGGACATTCTATTTCTGACATCAGTAACAATTTAAGGTCTTACGATCGTGGCACACGCCCATAGGGTGGACCGCGTGTAACACACGGCCTAGACACACGCCCGTGTGTCTAAGCGTGTGGACAAAAATAAGGCTATCTACCAAACCTTTTCCTACCCTGAAATGTAACACCCGTAACCTATATCCGTCGCCAGAAAGGGACTATAAGGTATTACCAGATAAGAGACAACTTTCATACAATCATACACATACTTTTTCCCAAACTCTTAAACCAAACAAATATTAACATAAATAAAACTAAATTAATCACTTTACAAAACAAATTATAACATTTTAAAACCATATAATCAATTATGAAATTTATAGTCAAATGATGTCAAATATAACATTTGTTCACTTAATAAGAACGCATATTAATAATAACACAAATAACTAAATTAAAAATTCATCTGTGAATCTTCCAAAGCATACGAATTCGAATATAAGTCATCTTTAACTAACTCAACTAGCACATTAATCACCACATATGATATACCATTAATCATTAAAACATACACAAAACTACTATTCATATGGTTATTTTCTAATACCTTAACGAAAAGTGTCCAAGCCCAACATAAAACATCATTCGCTTTGCATGAAACCAAAAACCATACACAAGACCAAAAATACTATTCACTTGGTCAATTTTATAAATGTTACCCAAAAACTCTCATGCTTTACACTTCAAAGATATTTTATTTACCCTTTTATTACCAAACCAAAATTCATCCATGTAACATTTCATAGCATTAAAATTTAAAGGTTCTCTAATACAAAAATGTATCTAATAACCGAACTATCAATTAAAAACATATCCAAACCTTGTTATTTTATTCTTATTAAAATTATCACATATATATATATATATCCAATCCTTTTCACATGCTTCAAATACAATCATCATTCATGTTCAAAGGTATCAACTTTTAATACAATATGTTACTTTAATATCTTTTAATTTCATACCATAATCAAATATACATATTTACCCAAATCTCAAACATCACTCAAACATAGCAAAATTTAACCTATGTCTCATAGTTAAAAACATTAGACCATTTATTTGTAACCAAGCACTTCAAGCATAATCCATTACTAACTAAATATCATAGCCGAATATACCAACCACAACCAAAAATTGCCAATTATATCGGTACTCAACCATGAGACCATACAATCAAATTCACCAACCATATTCAAATATACTGCACTTTTAAGCATTTCATAATTTCATGTAATTTACTTCACATATTAGCCATTTTCGCATGGCTATGTGCATATATTTATACATTATTAAAATCAAACATAACCATAAAATGGTTTAGCCTATACATGCCATAAGTTTCAAGTTTAGCTTCTAAAGGTACCGATAATCAAACGATAGTGTGGATGACTTCACCAACGATCCCCGAGCACGTAACCACCTCTAAGATCTATAAAAAAAATAGAAACATATACACAAAGTAAGCTAACTTAGCTTAGTAAGCCTTAAGAAAAATAAACATATAAAGCACTATATTATCTCATACACTTAATAATTTCAGATAACTAATTCCACTTATGCATTTTATTCGCATAAAACCCCAAACTTTCAATCACAAACATATAAAAATATAACTTCACTAAGCAACTTCCTTTTGACCGAAATTGCATATTTATCTTATTATTATATTATCAATTTCATAGTCAATTTGGCTTATACGTTCGAACTCACATGTGCAAATATAAACATAACTTCATTCCTTAAACTTTAACATTTCACCTATATACATCATTAAGACGGAATACATATATTTGTCACTTTAACATATATACCACAACAACTTTACTTATTCCTTCTCATCAAGCATCATGGAAGCAATTCATCTTATTTCAAATAGATAAATAAATATCACGTACCTGAACGTCTTAACTCGTTTAATAAATTCAATTACCACATCATCGTAAAATCTCAAAAGCTTAAACTTTTAATAATTCACCGGCAATAAGCCCGCTAGGTATAAACCTGAATTCACACCGGCATAAAGCCTGCTAGGCTCAAGGACTGATTTTTATACACTGGCAATAAGCCTACTAGGTATAAACCTAAATTCACACCGGCATAAAGCCTGCTAGGCTCAAGGCCTAAGTTTTATACACCGGCAATAAGCCTGCTAGGCGTAAAGCCCAATTTCTATACACCAGCATTAAGCCTGCTAGGGATAAAGCTCGATTATCAATGATACATAATCATCTCATATACAACTTCACTTATAAGAATTTCAAATGCCACGTATTTTTCATACAAACCTTTCAATATCATAACTTAGTCCAAATAGATTCCAATATACTAATTCCAATTATATTACATTCGGCCATCAACCATATTTATCATATATTCCAAATTAATATTTAAAACTAATTTTCATTCAAAATAAGGATGTTTAATTGCTTATAGACTTACCTCGGGTATCGACGAACGACGTAAATCGACTATTCGTCTATTTTTGTTTTTCCTCGATCCGAATCTGATTTTCTCCTTTCTTGATCTAGATTGATTTAAATTAAACTTTTTTAATCAAATATTCAATCCAATTCACTCAAGAACACATAAATGGGCAAATTGCATTTTTGCCCCATACATTTTACACATTTAGCAATTAAGTCCAAAATTCACAAAACACAAAATAAACATAATTTGCTTACACTATGCTATGGCCGAATATTCCCCTTGCCCCTATAGGTCCTTACAATTAATTTATTTCACAATTTAGTCCCTCTATTTACCATTTTTGTAATTAAGCCCTATTTACTTAATTTTCATGAAAATTTCCAATACAAACTTAATAATCTAACACATATCTTCATTTTAACAACATCAAACAAAAATTTCACCAAAATATCAATAATAGGAGAACACAAAATCATCATCAAAATAAAAAATTAGAACATGGGCTTTGAACATTTCATAGCAACTATCTCAAAAACATAAAACTTATCAAAAAACGAAACCAAACTAACCTTGAATTTGGATCAACAATGGCTGAATACCTCAAAGTTTTTGTTTCTTTTCTTTCTTACAACATTCGACTATTTCCAAGAATGAATGCATGGCTTATTATTTTATTATATTTTATTATAATAACATATTAATATTTCAATTACATTTGTAACCTTTATAAATTAATATGAAACTTTATATTGGTTGTCCTCAACCGTCCATGCTATAATCAAAAGGCATAATTGCAACATAAATACTCCATATTAAAAAGCCACTAACACTTTAGCCCTTATGCTTTAAACTATCAAGTTTTCAATTTACGCGATTAAGTCTTTTTATTAAATTAAGCACACAAACAATCAAATTTTCAAACGAAACTTTCACACATGCAAATTCACATGTAATAAACACGTAAAAAAATAATTTAAATATTTTTCTAACTCGGATTCGTGGTCCCAAAACCATCGTTCCGATTAGGGTCTAAATCGGACTGTTACATGAAACATGATCAAACACATATCCATTTCATAACATTGCACAAATACTCAACCAATAACCATCATTTGCATATATCAATAACAAATATTAGCTACCATCCATGGCTTTATACAAAATGAGGTAATTCATATCAAGCCAACACCTTTGGCCAATTTTTCAATAACACAAAACACAAATTGTCTAAGTCCCTATACATGCCATTTCTAAAAATACCAATAACTAACTATACCGAATGCTTTAGTTGATAGTGTGAATAAAGCCTCCGACGTCCTTTGATCCACGAGCTAATTAGGCGGCACTATAAGAGAATGGAAAGAAAAGGGAGTAAACATAAAGCTTTAGTAAGTTGCAAGTAAATAAATGACAACAATTAACCATGCTTTAACATACTCATAACACATCACAATTTGCACATGACATAAAAATGGCTACAAGTATAACTTACTCATTTTAAATCTCTTACTAGTCATACAACATAATTTTGAGCTCACATCTCACACATTTCATGTTAGTACCTGTACCACTCACAATATCATCAATATTTCTCAATCTTGACACAAACTTTAAAATTCTCGTTGAACCATTTAGAATATGAAAGGATATCTAATAAGCCTAAAAAATAGGGTATTATGCCTATGACATTTCCCAGACATGGTCTTGCACTGGCTCATATGTCAAGTCGATGCCATGTCCTACACATGGTCTTACACTGACTCTCGTATATCGAGGCCGATGCCAAGTCCCAAACATGGTCTTACACTAGCTCTCCTCTATCCGTGCCGGTGCCATGTCCGAGAGATGGTCTTACACTGGCTCGCACATATTAGTGTCGATGCTTTGTCCCAGACATGGTCTTACACTGACACATAACGAGGCCGATGCCATGCCAGACATGGTTTTACACTAGCTCTCGTATTTCACATTTATTTCACATTTCAATCACTCAATTTGCAAAATTCACAATTTAATCCCTAAATAGCATTTTCTTTAAAAATCACTTAATAAAACATGAAAATCTATCATCTAACTTCTATAATCCATCATCAAACCAAAAAAAAAAGTTTGAAAGTTCATCAATGGAAAATCACAAAATCACCAACAAATTCGAAAATTAAGGCACAAGCTAGCTAGTACTCGATACAACGATCACAAAAACATAAAAATCATCAAAAACCGAGCTAAAATCACTTACCAAATCAAGCTCCAAATAGCCGAACGTTAGATGAGCTTAAACCTTTCTTTTTCTTTTTGATTTTCAGTTGAAAGATGATAAAATGAATCATATTTGATTTTTGGTTTTGTTTAATTAAACATAATTTAAAAATTACAAAAATAATCTTAATTAAAACATTAATAAAACACATAATGGGTGGCCATTTATGACAAATTCCACTATCAATGGTCTATTCACATCATAAGGACCTCACATTTAATTAATCATAGTAAAGAAGCACTTAAACAAATAAAATGTAACTTTTGTATTTTATGCGATTTAGACCTTTTGTCAAATTAACCAACCAATCGATAAAATTAGCTCACAAAATTTTCCCACATATATAATTACATACCGTAAACACCAAAAATAATATTAAAATAATTTTACGACCTCAAATTTGTAGTTCCGAAACCACTGTTCCGATTTAGCTAAAACCGGACTTTTACATTAGCCATATATGTAAAAAAAAACTTATTGGCCAAATAGGACGTGTTTTTTTATAAAAAATTTAGAAAAATAGACTGATTTTAGAGAGTGTGTGTAAAAGCGCGTTCTATACAGGTGGTAGAAAAGCGCACCTCCTTTTCAATTGCATTTTTTTATACTTTTTAATATAATTAGTATATATGGTCAGAAGGTTAAATGTTAATAGTTTTGTCCTCGAGTCTTGGGTTTGATTCCTCTACCAATCACAGTTGTTTTAAGTTTTTTTTTAATTTTAATTAATGTTTTTAACATATCAGCTCCCTTGGTTAAGAATAATGATTTTATCCTTGAGTCCCAGGTTCAATTCCTCCTCTTCTAAACACATTTGTAATTTTTATTTCAAGCTTTTTTTATTTTTAATTAATAAATACATTGTTTTCAATTTTCTAATTCATCTTTTTAATTAATATCTCTTTTGTTTATAAAATTAAACAATTATTACAAATATTATTATTTTTAGTAAATATAATTTTGATATGTGTAATATTTATTTTTAATCCATATCATAAGTGTAGTAAATTTTAGTATTATATATTTTTATGTGTATTTAAAATATTTCACATATAAACATAATTATATTTGAATAATTTTTTCATCTTATAAAATTGGAAATCACCAAACCCATAATATACGTGGAGAAAATAAATATTTAACATATAAATATTATAAAGAAAAATATATCAAAAAAATTAGCTGATGTTTATATTATATATAAAGGAGTTATTAATTTCAAATATCTTTAACATAATGATATATGTAAAATATATTTTTTATTATATAATTATATATTTATTATTTGATTTTATGAATAAAAGAGAAATTAATTCAAAATATTAATTAAAAATTGAAAACAAAATATTTATTAATTATAAATTAAAAAAAGCATGAAATAAAAATTACAAATGTGTTTAGAAGAGAAGGAATTGACTTGGGACTTAAGGATAAAATTATTATTATTTCATCATTTAATCAAGGAAGCTAATAGGTTAAAACCATTAATTATAAATAATAAAAATCTTAAAACAACTTGAAATAAAAAAATACAAATGTGAGTGTAACAGGAATTGAACCCAAGACTCAAAGAACTAAACCATTAATATTTAATTATTTAACTAAATACAATAATTACGTTAAAAAAAAGTAAAAAAGAACAATTTAAATGGATAGCGCTCAATGCATTTTTCTATCGCCTATATAAAAAATGCGTCTAATTAAACACACTTTTACACCCTTTATAAAAAATCAGTCTATTTATCTAAAATAAAATTAAAAAACCACTTATTAAACCAATAAATTTTTTTTGGACATCTATGAGTACTTTATTACAACTTTTCTCTACCCAATCAAGTTATAAAAATAGAAAAAAAAGAAAATCGATGAATTGGATCACCACAATTTAGCCCAAAGAAAAACACAGTCAACCCCTCTCAGAGGGTAGGAATGATTTCGAGGTATAGATAGACATAGTAACGGGCAACTTTAACTATTGCTGCCTCGATTTGAGGAAAATATCAAATCCAAGACAAAAATTTCAATTATACACCCTGCCATTCCATTATAAATATCCCCGTTTGCAATATCATCAACATTATTTGAATTTGCATTGCAACATTCGTCACCGTTAGTTATACCATCGCCATCACTTAATTACTAACATGATTATTGGTTTCTCAATATGAAAAAGCTTGAGTGCATTTTCTCTTGAATATCAACCGAAAAGAAAGAAAAAACTAAAGATTTTGGAAGATGACGGGGAAACCAAAAAGGAAATTTTGGGCATTTTTAAAATGAGAAAGATGAATGTAATAACCCATTTTTCTTTCTTACTCTGACAACGCCACAGATGCTTTACATGCATCATGTGATCGTGGGGGACCCGAAACTTGGCATACGGAAAGCACCAACGGCACAGCATTAAAAGAAATTGTGTATAATGTTAAGACCATTAACTCGGTCTCATCCAACCACGCTTAAAAGTCTTCATGCCTTTTCTCACCTCTGATTTCATCTAATGAAAAGCGGACAAGTTGAAGGATCACTCGTTGCTTGTGTGAGCTTTCATTATTTATTATTATGTTTTAGGTAACCATAGGAAGAAGCCATTAACAACAGCATGAAAAACAGCTAGGTTCTCTGCAAACAAGATAAAATTTTTAAACTTTTTACCACTCCACCCCCCCCCCCCCCCAAACCAGTTAAAGTTTCTTAACTCCACCTACCAAGCATTCAAGAAGCACCAACCAACTTAATTACCATCTTAACAAGACAGTACAGGTTTCTGGCATATTTGTAGTCTCTCAAGGACATCTCCACCTCCACTCACCTTCCCATTTTTCTCTAGCACCCCCCCCCCCCAAAAAGCTTGTGCTTGGATATGGCTGAAAACCCAGTAAAATGGCTGTTTCTCATTCTAGCAAGCTGCCTGTGTTTCGCTTTCGTCCTCTCGGAAAGCAACTCATTAATAAAGAAGACCTACATCGTCCAAATGCACAAGTCTGCAATGCCAGCATCATTCTCCAGTCCTCTGGAATGGTACTCATCGAAATTAAAGTCGGTAATGTCCGATACCCAGAGTGAAGGTGAAGGAGACGGTGAAAATAGGATCATCTATAGCTACCAAAATGCTTTTCATGGTGTTGCCGCTCAGTTAACTGAAGAAGAAGCTGAGAGGCTAAAACTAGAAGATGGTGTAGTTGCTATACTTCCAGAGACCAAGTATGAATTACACACCACAAGGAGTCCTATGTTCCTTGGATTAGAACCAGAAGAAAGTACTAGCATCTGGTCTCAAAAACTTGCAGATCATGATGTCATAGTTGGGGTACTTGACACTGGAATTTGGCCGGAAAGTGCTAGCTTTAATGATACAGGAATGACACCGGTTCCTGCTCACTGGAAAGGAACATGTGAAACTGGACGAGGCTTTCAAAAGCATCACTGCAACAGGAAAATTGTGGGTGCAAGAGTGTTCTACCGAGGATATGAAGCTGCCACTGGGAAAATCAATGAGAAAAACGAATATAAATCACCTCGAGATCAAGATGGACATGGTACTCACACAGCAGCCACTGTTGCTGGCTCTCCGGTAATAGGTGCAAATCTTCTTGGTTATGCCTATGGAACAGCTAGAGGAATGGCTCCTGGTGCAAGAATTGCAGCTTACAAGGTTTGCTGGACTGGTGGGTGCTTCAGCTCGGATATTCTGTCGGCGGTTGATAGAGCGGTGGGTGATGGAGTGAATGTGTTGTCGATATCTTTGGGTGGTGGAACTTCATCTTACTCTCACGACAGTTTGGCGATAGCAACTTTTGGGGCAATGGAGATGGGTGTTTTTGTCTCTTGCTCAGCTGGCAATGGAGGACCAGATCCTGTCAGCCTCACTAATGTATCACCATGGATCACTACAGTCGGTGCTAGCACCATGGATAGAGATTTTCCAGGTAGTGTTAAGCTAGGGAGTGGGAGAACCATATCTGGAGTTTCACTCTACAAAGGGCGGAGGTTACTGCAGGCAAACAAGCAATACCCTCTTGTTTATATGGGTAGTAACTCAAGCAGCCCTAATCCAAGTTCATTATGCTTAGAGGGAACTTTGGATCCACATGTTGTTTCTGGGAAAATCGTGATATGTGATCGAGGAATAAGTCCTAGAGTGCAAAAGGGTCAAGTAGTGAAAGATGCTGGAGGAGTAGGAATGATTTTGACAAACACTGCAGCAAATGGGGAGGAGCTTGTTGCAGATTGTCACCTACTTCCAGCAGTTGCAGTGGGAGAGATGGAAGGGAAAGCAATCAAACATTATGCTTTAACAAATGGGAAACCAACCGCAACTCTAGCCTTTTTAGGTACCAGATTAGGTGTTAGGCCATCACCAGTGGTGGCAGCATTTTCATCTAGAGGACCAAATTTCCTCACACTTGAGATTCTCAAACCTGATGTGGTTGCACCAGGGGTGAACATCCTTGCAGCTTGGACCGGAGAATTGGGTCCATCAAGTCTTCCAACAGATCATAGGAGAGTGAGATTCAACATATTATCAGGGACTTCAATGTCATGCCCTCATGTTAGTGGAATTGCTGCCTTGATCAAGGCCAGACACCCAGATTGGAGTCCTGCAGCAGTTAAATCTGCTCTAATGACAACCGCTTATGTTCATGATAACATCCATAATCCACTCCAAGACTCTTCCACTGCCGCAGCTTCCACTCCCTATGATCATGGAGCTGGTCATATCAACCCTTTGAAAGCTCTAGACCCAGGTTTGATCTATGACATTTCAGCCCAGGATTACTTTGAATTCCTCTGCACACAGAAATTGACTGCAATGCAGCTAAAAGCTTTTAGCAAGCATTCCAACATGTCTTGTCATCACAACACCCTTGCCACTCCAGGAGATTTGAACTACCCAGCAATCTCAGTTGTCTTCCCAGAAGATACAGCCATTTCAACTTTGACTCTCCATAGAACAGTCACAAATGTTGGTCCTCCTGCTTCACATTACCATGTTGTAGTTTCACCATTTAAAGGCGTCACCATTAAAGTTGAGCCCAAAACTCTAAATTTCACTAGAAGAAACCAGAAACTGTCTTACAAGATCAGTTTCACAAGAAAATCCCCACAAACAATGCCTGAGTTTGGAGGGCTGGTCTGGAAGGACGGAGTGCACAAAGTAAGAAGCCCCGTCGCTATCACATGGTTACCACCATTTTAAACTAGATTTTCAGTCACCTATGATTCCAAATAAGCACTATGTTTTTATCTAAGGTCAAGGGGATCTTTAATTTTATCGGCATTTCTTTCTAGTTTTTACAACAATTTTGTAGCCTTCACATGATATAGAGCAATTAAAAACCAATTGCTGTATGTTATTAACTATTTCAATCTCCTTCGTTAACAGAAAAAACCATTTCAACCATTTCGGAAGTACCAAGCCAGCGTAAATAAACAGAGAAAAGTATCTACTTTTATAGATGTGGTTAAGCATTTATAGATGAGACGGTAAGTGTAATTGCTTTTCATCTGTTCGTAGCATCGCAATGCACAACCAATGACTTAGCACCGATGATTTGGTATCCATATGCATCAGTTGTCAGTTGTCACTTTAATTTATATAGAGAGAGAGAGTTCCACTTTTATAAATACGAAAGTTCGATTTAAATAAACTTACTTGATCGGTTGTCACTTTAATTTCTCAAACCAAACAAGCAAACATTAATATAACCCTAAGTTTAAACCGAATACATATTGGTACCCAATTCAATTAATTTAAACCCATATAAAACTAAAAGTCCAACCCATTGAACAAATTCAATTGTATCTATATATACATACGTACCCAAGCACAAACAAAGCAGGCAATGGTATTCTATATGTCAGGGCGCATTCGTGGGTAATTGATGGCATAGTTCACCCAAGTGATATAAGTGTAATAGTCAATAATACATATATAACTAAAAGGTGATTTTTTTTCTTACTAGTGTATGTAGTTGTGTTGTTAAAGGAGGCTATGTTCATTGATAAGCGAAGATGAATGTTTATGAAATGTTAATGAAATAGCTCAATAAGCACTTAAAAAGTGATTCTTTATATTTATATAAAACACAAATGCATAAACTATTATTTATTGCTCAGTGATTAAATATTGAAGTGCCCTAATAAATTTGGTGAAATAGTTAGAATATAATTGCCAAGTCATAAAGATTAGTATGCGCGTTAGTATTGAAGATGACATTTAGTGTTAAGGCAAGGATATATACCTTATGGCATAGCACATAAGTGCATTTTGGATTTTTTTTAGGATGTTTGGATGGTTTTGCCTTTAGATCAATATATGTTAGTGTAACCCTAACCCGTATCCGTTGCCAGAATAGGGTTACGAAGCATTACTGGACTTATATCATAATTAAGCATACACTTCACATACAATTTCCAATATCAAATAAACATCATTCAATTTCAATCACATTGTCCCTAATACGAGACCCAAAATATGTATTAGAAGTGGTCTGGGACTAAACCGATAACTTACAAAAATTTTGGGAAAACATTGAAAATTTAAAAGTACAGGGGACACACGCTCGTGTGGCTAGGCCGTGTGTCTCACACGGCCAAAAGACACTCTCGTGTCACAGGTCTTGTGGGCATTCGAAATAGGATCACATGGCCGTGTCCCAGACCATGTCCTACCCCGTGTAACTCTCTGACTTGTGTCACACGGCCAACCATACGCGCGTGTAACTAGCCCCTGTTGTAACAGCTCAGTTTGAACCCTAGCCGAAATAGTGGTTTCGGGACCACATATCCGAGTCAGAAAAATATTTTTTTATTATTTTTCGTGTTTATAATATGTGAATTAGAATGTGTGGAAGTCTCGTATGAAAATTCGATCGTTTGTGTGATTGATTATGATTAAGGATTAAATTGCATAGTTGGTAAAAATAGCATTCTAATTGTTAATGTACTTTATTGCCATGATTTGAATTGGTTGAAGTCCTTAAAAGGCTATTAAGCTATTATAAGGTTAGTGGACATTTTTGTCCATTGTTTTAAAATGGTTTTAATTAATGTTTCATTAGGGCCAAATTGGTAAATGGTTTATTAAGTGTTATAATAATAAAAAAAGAAAGAAATGGCCATTATTTTGCTTTGTTTTGCCGAAAATTGAAAGAAAGAGTTAGGGTTCATATGTTTCAAACATTCGGCCATATTGAAGCATAGATTAAGATATGTTTTACTTCGGTTTTTGATGATTTTTATGTTTTTGATATTGTTGCTTAGCCTACTATCAAGCCCATGTTGCAATTTGAGAAATTGTTCATGTTTATGAGATGTGCCATTGATGAAATAGTGAGTTTTGTAATGATAGTTCATGAAAAATAAAAGATATGTGTTTGGTTGATATGTTTTGTCTTTGAGTTTTTAGTGAAATTAGTTAATTTGGGCAAAATTGAGAAAAGGGTATTATGAGGAACTAAAATGAGAAATTTGTGAAATATGTAGGCTTGAATGGACTAGGGGGAAATTCGGCTATGCATGATTAAAATGGAATTTGGTGTATGTGATGATTTTATGAAATAGGGACTTAAATGTCAAAATGTGAAAATGTGGTGGCTATTTTGTAAAATGCCATAATTGTGTGTGCTTGGATTGAATTAATTGAGTGTGTAATTGAATGAGTTATTTTTAATTCGTATAGATCAAGAAAATCGAAATCTAGACTTGGATTGTGGGAAATCGAAAGTCGACGAGTAATCGACTTATTTCAACGAATCACACTCAATGTAAGTTCATAAGTGGTAATTTAGTTATAAATACTGTTAATTGCATAAATATGACATGAATTGTGATGAATGAAACCTCGGAGGAGGTGGAGATAGTGAAATTGATGTTACGGATGTTTTATTAAAGAAATCTATATAGAGAAAGCTCAATTGAGCCGTATGATTAGTTTCGGAATGTAGTGACATGTTTAGTTACGGGCCATGGTATAGGTATCGTGAGGGAGAGACCTTGATTTGGCTATGGGCCATGGTATGAGTACTTATTGGATCAAATATTTATGTATTCAACTTGTAATTCAGATGGTTTAATGAATGAGCTTCGGTTATGAAGATGAGTGAGTTTGTACGGAATGAACAGGTACGTAAGATGTACATAATTGTTATAAATGAGTTTATGATGAGATCTTGTGAATCTATGGGATGAAGTTCATGAATTTGAATAAACTATGTGGTAAGGCATGGATAAAGGTTTGTGAATGGTTTGAATTGGATGAATGGATGTTGTACTATTGAATTGGGTTATTTAATTACTTGCTTATGACTTATTAAGCTTTTAAAGCTTACTTGGTGTGTTTATTCCTATTTTATAGATTATCAAAGCTACTGAAAGCTCGGGAATCGTCGAGGATCTTCATCGCAACATCTAAGCTCCTTTGGTACTTTTTGTGGTTGTTTTTTATAGCTAAGTATGGCACGTTTAAGCTAGGGAGTTTTGAATATATTTTGAATGGTATATATGTTATGCTAAGTGATTTGGCTAATTAAGTATGTGTATATGTTGTGATAAATGTTGTATATATGGTCAAATGGCGGATGTTTGGTGAGTTATGAGCATAACTTGATTTATTACATGAATTATATATGAAGCAAATGTTTGATTATGTTTATGCTTGTAAATTGGTATGATTTGAGATGGATTTTATGCATGAATTGGTTGTCAATGATTTGGTCATATTGATGTTTGTATTAGACACGAAATTGGCAGAAATTGGGTTGTAAATGTTGCATAATTTGTACTTGTAGGTACTAAGCTTTTTGGGGTGTGAAAGTGGCTTAAACCAAGCCTATTTCGTGCCACACGGCCAGAGCACACGGGCATGTGACTCGACCGTGTGACCCCTATTTTTTGGATATTTTGGTTAGTTCGGCACACGGGCTAAGCATACGGTCGTGTCTAGTGACCGTGTGAACCCTGTTTTATATTCATATAGATCAGTATAGCACACGGGATAGACACATGGGCGTGTCTAGTGACCGTGCGGCTAACTCAGTATGACACACGGGTTGGACACACGGACGTGTCTAGAGACCGTGTGACCCTAGTTAGTGTTGCACACAGACTGAAGTAAGGTGCAAGGCACAACCGTGCAAGGTACACGGCCTAGTCACACGGGCGTGTTTCCTATTTCAAAGGAAAAATTTATAAATGATCCATAAAGTTTTCAAATGTTATTCATTTAGTCCCGACCCCTTTCTAATGCATGGTTAAGGCCTCAAAGACCTTATAAAGGAACTATATGTTTGAGAATGACTTTGATGTGATGATGTATGATATCTATATGTGATATATTTGTACGGTGATATGTTTGATCAGTAATACCTCGTAACCCTAGTTGGGCAATAGATATAGGTTAGGGGTGTTACACGTGTAACTCATTGACTTGCTTCTATTAAAAACTATAGGGGACACATGGCTATATCACCTAGTCGTGTGTCACACATGGCTAAGACACACACCCGTGTCTCTGCCCGTGTGGACGAAAATAGGCTAGGTTACAAGCCATTTTTTCTCACCCAAACCTACATAAATTTAAACATATCAAATAGTATATAACCAATGCATAATTAGGTACTTATAATCAACCAATATTAGGCCAAAATCATATACTATCTATACCAACAACTAAATACTCAAAATACTCCAATGAATCATTCAAAACATACCTATTCCACATCCAAAAGCTTACCTAAAAGGTTAACTTCATATATGTTATATTTTGCCTAAAACCACAAGCATTCAATCTCACATTTCAACCATTTGGTACACAAATTACCAATTCACAATAAGCACCACATAACAATTATCAACCATATAACAAATTGACCAATAGCATAATATATGCACAACCAAGTCTCAAGGCTATACACACATAACTAACCATCCATCACTTACAAGCCAAATCGAATGGCAAAATACATTACTAACTTATAAGCCAAAATGACCATAACTCCTATACATGCCATATAACCAAAAACACAAGTTCAAAAGTACCAAAGTGATAGCTTGATAGTGTGATGAGATCTCCGTTGACTCCCAAATCCGAGCAAGCTTTGATATTCACTATAAACATGAAAAGTAAACAAAGTAAGCTATAAAGCTTAGCAAGCTCGTATGCTTAAAGTAAATTTTACCAAATATACTCAATTTAAACAATCATCCTATCATTATATAATTCATATTGATCCACAAACCTTTCACATGTTCATTCATAAGATTGGATATGAAATTCACAAGTTTATTCAATTTAATACTCGTATAGTTCATGTACATACCTGTACTAACTTGTACTAATCTCATATTCATCCACATCACTAATATACCCATTGAACCATTCAGAATACTATCGGGTACTCAAGATTCTCGCACCCTAAGTGCCACATACATAGCCGAAGCTATCTCAATCTTATATAATGCTGACTCCCGAGCTATCAACGGGTCTGCTCACACAAGCTGACGCTAAAGACCTAACTAAACGGTGCTGCTCACACAAGCTGACGAGAATCCGCAACACATGCCGAAAAACTCAGCCATTGATAGGACGTACAGGACCAGCACCTAAATCACATAATCTCAGTAACCCTTAATGACATGTCATTTGTATCCTAATCTATTCCCAAGGTTCAACTGGGATTTTTAAACCGTTGAATCTTTGTTGAATGTTTTCGAAGGATCATATTCACAATTAATTCAATAGTAAAGTATTTAAAATATAATTATATTAAAGCTTATTAACATACGAACTTACCTCGGTTCACAAAAATGACGAGATAGATTGATTAGTCTAATATTTTATTTTTCCCCCGATCTAGATCCAAACTTCGGTTTTCTTGATCTATATGTCAACTTTAGCTTATTTAATTATCAATAAATTCAATTTAGCCCAAAATGCAAATTATGAAAAATTACACATTTGCCCCTAATATTTCAATTTCTTTACAATTTAGTCCTTAGCTCATAAAAATATAAATTCATGCAATTAGGTCCCTACCCATGCTAGCTGAATTTCTCTTATTGACATAACACCCATATTTTTCATTTATTTCACATTTCAACCATAAAATTTTCATATTTATTAATTTAATCCTTAATTTGCAATTTAACAAAAAGTCACTTTACAAATAGTGTTTATCTAACAACAACCATTTAAAATCTATCATGAAACATCAAAATACACATATATTCATTAATGGCAAAACCTTAAACCTTTAACAGTTTTGCAAAATAGTCCTTGGGCTAGCTAGACCTAGTTGCAACGATCTCAAAAACATAGAAATCATTAAAATGGAATAAAAATGAACTTACATGTAACGCCCCTTACCCGTAACCGTCGTCAGACACGGGTACGAGGCATTACCGAACATACACTCACACAATCATTTGATTTCGATGCATGACTTTCAAGAAAAATTTAAAAACTTTTTCATTTATACGTATACAATCCACATTATAGGCCTACGAGGCCCAAACGATATGCTGAGTATGATCCGGGACTAAACTGAAACTTTTCGAACACCTATGAAAATTTGATTCAAAATAGGGCACACGTCCGTGTGGGATAGAGACACACCCGTGTGGGCAGGTCACGTAGTCGCACATGCCCATGTCCTTAGCCCGTGCTGAATTTGTTTTCATTTTGAACCTATAGGGGTTTTCACACGACTGAGCACACGCCCGTGTCTCTAGCTCGTGTCCTTAACACGGCCTCAACACGCCCGTGTCCTCACCTTGTGTGAAAAACTAGGGTATTCTATTATGACATCATCGCGAAGTTTTCGTCACACTGCCAAGCTACACGCCTGTGGACTAGGCCGTGTCTTTCATACGGTTAAGACACACGGTCGTGTCTCCACCCCGTGTGTTTACTACAAAACATTTAATTTTCATAATTTCATGTGCAGGGACACACGGCCTATCAACACGCCTGTTCTAGGACTACCATAGCGTATGTGAGTCTAGCTATACATGCCATATTTAACCTGCGATAGTGTGATATCTTTTGACTCTGATGAAAATTGTTTTCTTAAGATAGATAAGTTTTCAACCGAGCTAATTTTGATAGCACAGAATGTGTACTCAAATGTTTGAATGGAAATGTGTTGATGATGAGTTGAAACTTGTAAAGGTATGGATTAAAGAGTATGGTATATTGATGTTGACACATGTTATAATTATATGAGCATATAGATTATGATATTTGAGTTATGATTGCTATCTGAAATGTTTTGATTGTCAATTAGTGATTTGAGTTGGTATATGAATTAAGTGCTAAAAACGAAAGCGATTAAAAGCAAATGTTTATTAAATGTTTGGATAATGTGAAATTATTAATGAATTGACTATTCGTGAAAGTGTGTTATGTGTACTTATGCGCAAGTTAAATTTGAGGCTTTATTACCCTCACCCTCTTATTAGTGAAATGTTACTATAAAATCTATAAGATTTGGGTGGAATAAGCTCAAGAGTGTGGAGTTACAGAGTTCGTACATGGAAGATTAATAATGTGGTCAAAAAAGTGAACGAATCAGCAAATGAAAACAGTATTAAAAGAGACATTAGATAGTTCTGAAAACTGTTCAGGTTATATAAAATCATTGTTACAGAAGAAGTTATCTCCAATCAAATGACTTATTCAGGTATGTTGTCTAAAGACAGTATTAACTGAAAGCTTTCTGAATCAAATTCTATCAGTGAAAGGATAATGTTTGAATTATATTAATGGCTGAGTGTAGTTGATATAGTCGGACAGTTATTACGATGTCTTTTGGGCATTCTATGTGTACATTTATTCTCAGAAGTATCAGTGACTGTTTAATTTCAGAAGGAATTCTTATCGTATGAGAACATTAGCTAAACATACTTTTAGACGAAAGCATCGTTGATCCGTTTGGTTTATGCTCAACATTGCTTTATCTTTCTCTGATATTTATTCTATTATGTGAATATTAAAAATCGACGGTAAAATCTGTATAATGCTAATATTCTGTATCTACTGGCTGTTGTTCTGTTAAACATATGTGAAGGTTATATTGCTTCTGTTACTATGGGTTCCTGTATTTATGAGTGACATTATTTTTTCTAGACATTTTTTGGGATATCATCGGGGCTGATATCATTCTATATGGGTAGTAATTTTTCGATATTCTGTGCAGCTGCAGATGTTAAAATTTTGCTATTCTGGTTTTCTTATGATTCCATGTGATTATCTATAAGAGATTTTTATCTGACAAAAATGGCTATATCTGTTATAATTATAATTTCTATTCTGAAGAATTTGAGAAGCACGACAGCATTGTTATTAGAGTTATAAAATTTGTGTTTTTGTATTGGTTGTATCCAAATCGTATTTGGTTTTCTTTTGGGTTCAGATACTTTAGTAACAACTTGGATATTATCTATTATTTCGGGTAAGACGCCAGTCCCATTATGATATTATGATTCCTATTTGATGATTGTGGCTTCTATATAATATGTTTAAGTTATTCTTTTAATGGGAAGAAATAATTTCTTCGAAAGGATTGATTTAGAGGTTTAGTCTGATCTGAATTATTTGATTTAAAAGAAGATTGGGTTATATGTGTTTGAATCTATTCACTGGACTGGTAATAAATTTTGAATGTACATGTGTGATTTAAGGAATAGTGGGGAAAAAGAATTTATAATTTTGAGAATTTGATACAGAATTATGTTTATCAAGACAATTCTATCTGAGAAATGTTATGGTAAAATTAAAGTTAGTTTGATTGTTGAAGCGTCCCTTGTGATTTGAATGTTAATTCAGAATTCTAGATTGACGTTGAAGGTTGTTTGAGGTTCAGAATTGAATGTGTTCCGAGAAGTTCAGAGTTGATTCAAATAATTTTGAACGAAGCTCACAGCAATCGGTTATCTGTTCATCTGGGTAGTACGAAAATGTATAATGGTTTAAAATAGTTTCACTGGTGACATGGTATGAAACAAGACATCTCCGACTTAGTTTTGAAATGTTTAGTTTGACAGCGAGTAAAAGCTGAGCATCAGGTACCCTCTAGGTTGCTTTAGCCGATTATGATACCTAAGTGGAAATGAGGCAGAGTCACGATGGGTTTGTATACGGATTTCTGTTAACATCGAGCAAGAAAGATACAATCTGGATTATTGTGGATAGATTGACTAAAGTGGTTCGTTTTGTTCCGGTTTGTACAGATTATTCGTTTAACAAGCTAGCTAACTGTATGCTTCTCAGATTGTGTGATTACATGGTGTGCCTATTTCTATTATTTCGGATAGATATCCGAGGTTTATTGAGTCGTATGAGATAATAGAACGTATTGGGCCAGTTGCTTATAGATTGTTGTCACCGCCTAAGCTAGAAAAGATCCATAATGTATTCCATGTTTCGATGCTTCGTAGATATCGATCTGATCCTTTATAAGTGATTAGTCTATCTAAGATTGAGATTAATTTCGATATGACGTACGAGGAAGAATCGATTTGTATTCTGGCACGCGAGATTAAAGAGTTGTTAAATAAAAAGATTCCGTTAGTTAAAATATTGTGGCAGAAACTTGGAGTTGAGGAAGCAACATGAGAGCCAGAGGATACAATGAGGAAACATTACCTGAACCTCTTCACTAGTAAGATTTTTGGGGACAAAAATCCCTAAGGGGGGAGAGTATAAAATGTAACACCCTTAACTCGAATCCGTCGCCGGAAAGAGTTACGAGGCATTATCGAACCATATCTATAACACCTCTTACCTGTGTTCAATGCCGGAACAGGGTACGAGGCATCACTGGATTTTTACACTTACAAATACACAAACCGGCTATAAAATTTCTTTCAATTTAGAATCTAATCACGTTCTTATCATATATACATTAATTCATTTACTAACATGCAAGCATACTCGTTCATGTATTGTATTATTATGACTCATAACATAGCTACTATTAGTCATATCACATGGTATTATACAACAATAAAATTTCCATTAATTTAGGCCAACATTCTAGGCTAACTTAGTAACATATATACATATATTCAAGTCTTTATACATGCCAAAACTTATAAATATTTTAGAATCTTTTAACACTAATCTCAGCCTGATAGTGTGATAGTATCTCCGGCGACCTTCAACTCGAGCTAGCATCTAAAACTCTATAAGAAAAAGGAAGGGAAAGGAGTCAGCATTATAGCTTAGTAATTGAATATGTAAACAATAATAATACATTATTAATGGTATTTATAAATCCCAAAATATGTCTCCACAATTATACAATCTTAATCTCACATGAAATTATCATTTACTTAAAATCAGTACAAGCTGTCCATTCGAGTCCCAGTCACTAAATTATTTTTATCCGGAGCTACAGAGATCCAAATTAAGATCTGTAAATTTTCCCAAAAACTAGACTCATATTTATTCTTACCATAAAAATTTTAGAATTTTTGGTTAGGCCAATTAATACAGTTTATTCATTAAATACTCCCCTATTTTGCTACCCGATAGTCCTGATCACTCTTCACTAAAATTTCAATTTCTCTTTATACAAAACTCAAAAAATGTTCACGTTTGTTTCTACTAAAAATAGACTCAATAAGGAATCCACAATATAAATTATGTTCCATAAATATTTTTATACAATTTTTAATGATTTTTCTAAATCAGAACAGGGGATCACGAAGTCATTCTGAGCCAGTCACAAAAAAATATAAATATCTCAAAATATAGAATTCTTTTGCTTGCTATGTTTCTTTTATATGAAAATAGACTCAACAAAATTTAATTCAATGTCTCATTCAGCTTCTAATTCAATTTCTACCATTTTTGGTGATTTTTCAAATTCACTCCTCTACTATTGTTTGAAACTGTTTATTCCAAATTTCAACTCTTTCACTAAAATTTCTTATTGTCAACTTTCAAGTTAATACTTATCCATATTCATCTTATCAAAATTCAATCACATATCTAACTCATAATTCAAAACTCATATATTCATATTCTGGTATTTATCCCTACATTTTTCATGTTAAATTCCATTTAGCAAACTTGTTTCTCCCGGTGAACACTTCGGAAAGTAACAATATCTGGTGGTTTTAGCACATAGCTCCACCTTCTGTAATTAATGCCTAATTTAGTGGTATACGCACATAGCACCACACTATTGGACTAACATGTAATTGTGGCATACGCACTTAGCACCACTTTTCAAATTAACATGTATAACCATGGCATATCCACTTTGTACCACGTTACATGTTTAACCGTGGTATATCCACTTAGCACCACGTTAATGAATCAATATATGTAACTGTGGCAGATCCATTTAGCACCACGTTACACGTATAACCGTGGTATATCCACTTAGCAGTCGTGTGTTTACGAAAGCAGTCGTGTGGCCATCTTTGAGTCCCTCACAGCACCAATCCTCCTAAAAACTAGGGATTACCTTCACAGTTAATAAATGGGGTGAGTTTACGAAAACTCAGTGTGTAATCCCCTTCCTAAAGCACAGTCAGTAAACGAAAATAGATACAGAAATAGTTTGGGCCAGAGCCCTTTAACAGTAGCAGTACAGTCCAGTACAGAGCATACGTGGGCCTAAGCTCACTACAATATCATTTGGGTCACAGCACATAATAGAATCAATTGAGCCAAGCCCAAAACCAATAACAGAACAAGTGGCCTAAGCCCAAAACAGAATAGAACAGTATGTGAATGTGACCCCCAACCCAGTCCAACCATTACACCACCTGTACCAGCCAACACACCAAGTGGGGAATAACTCGACCCACCAGCCCATACACCAATACGCAACCATGCTGCTTATAACAGATTACGTGGCGTACCCACTAGCACAGAACTTCCTTCAAATCAAGCCCAACCCCATGCAGAATGTCATGTATGTCATGCTCAATCATCACACATGTATGCGTAATGGCCATGCTTAGTAATAGTCATTTAAACATATATTAAAAACATAACTATCATGCAACCATGGTCATGTCAGTTAAAACACTGCCATATGATCACAGTCAAATTAGTCAAGTTCATAGTCCAAGTCAGTCACTTACCCATAAAGGCAAAACAGTCATTTCACACCTAAGGGCAAAATGGCCATTTTACCTTACAAAGGTATTTCGATAATTCTACCCTACAGGGGTATTTTAGTAATTCTACCCTACAGGGGTATTTTGGTAATTTTAATAATTGAGGGTATTTCTGTAATTTCACCTACTAGGGGTATTTCGGTAAATTCATAAACTAGGGGTATTTCAGTAATTTTACAAACCAGAGGTATTTTGGTAATTTCATAAACTAGGGGTATTTCGGTAATTTCATAAACGAAGGGTATTTCGATAATTTCATAAACCAAGGGTATTTCGGTAATTTCATAAATCGAGGTCTTAACGACCTAACAGATGGTCCACCGTCGCCTCGAGCAACTTAGCCTGAGGCCTATTACTCGGCCCAAGTGGGTCCACACACTCGTATGGCCCATTTAGCCCAGAAACAATCATGGCTATGCGAACAACACAGCCTAAACCAATCACTTATCACATCACATACATTTTAACCGTGTGGGGCCTATGAGCCCATTGGGCCCACAAGGCCCATCGAGGCCCATAACAGCCCATGCCATATACACGACAGGTCAGGCCTTACTAATTTCCACCTGACAGTTAGATTTGCATTTGCAGGCCCTACAGTCCAATTGGGCCCATTGAGCCCATTTTGGTCCAAGTGGCCCACTACGGCCCAAGCCCATGAATTCGGTCATGGTGGCCTTTCTCATCGCAGGCTCACGCTCCGTGAGCTTGGTTCACCCCATGCACGATCGCACGCTTGTGTGGTATCATTTGCCGGTACTTAGGCTTTTCGGCATTTTGCCGATCTACAATCAAAATAGTACGAAATACGAACTTTTGGCTTTTCTGCCTATCAATAATCAGAATAGTGTATACGGATACACACCTATTTTGCTAACCTACGAAAATGTTCCTTGAGCACAACCCTACATTAACCAGCATAATTAATTAGATCTTCACAGCTGATAAGCCCCAAAGAACTAAGACCACAATTTAATAACAATTGCTTACCACACTTATGTGATTAGGAACTATCCTCTCCAAAATCGTTGGCCAAAATCAAACCCTTGATTAACTGCACCATAACGGCCCTTGTTAGGAAACTCATTATACCCCGTAAAGACTACACCTTAAGAGCAAAAGGGTAATCAGTATAAAGAGAATAATAGCAAGCAGGGTTGACAGATCATCAAATGGTACACTTACTGATTCGTCAGATCGCTTGAAGGTTGAATCGTTTGGTTGATCACGACGGGAAAGAAGTTACTGAATGAAAAGAAAGAAAGGATGGATTTGACTATAGAGGAATCAAAAGAAATCGAAAAGTTAACAGTAGATAGGGGCTGAAATTCAGTCAAGAGAAAATAGTGCAGAGAAATGTTGAGTTCGGCCAAAAGAGATATTCGACCAAGGTATATGGTAATCAGTTTTGGGTATAAGAAAAAATAATGAAGAACTTTGAATGAGTATGAGAGAGTGTGCGGTTTAAAGGTGAAAGAATTAGGAAGGGAGAGATTTAGAAGACAAAAACTGAAACAGAATCGACCAATAGCTAAAACAAAATAGATTCGGCATAAAAGAAGAGAATGGTCTACATGGGGTGTAACTGAGAGCTAGAGGAAAGAATTGGCTTGAAATGCAGCAGTAGAAATAAACCGAAAAAAGAAAATAGCAATAATAGTCACTTGGCAGAAACCCCGCTCTCAGATATACCAAAATCTGAAATAGCAAAGAGAGAATCGGCACCTAAAACACTCATATAAAGTCGAAAAATGCACACTCAAACTCCCAGTCCCGAAATTCCCCATAGTCCCTACTCAAAATCGGTACTAATGACCAAATATGCACTCCTAAGGAGTTCCAAATTCGACCAAACCTCCCCCTTAACAACTCCACAATTTTCTCCATCCAAATCTCTCCTAGATTCACTCTAACTCCCCCCAATTCAAATTCAAATAACAACCATGACCAGTTCAAATTTCCTCCTTTTACCAAGTCCACAACAACCCTCCAGTATTTGAATCCAATTGAACCTCTTGCCGCCCCTATGTAGCAAAATAATTACCTTTTGCATGTAAGGGGTTTCGAACTCAAGCTCCCTTGTAACTTAATCCACGCCGCTAGCCACCTTACCAACTAGCTCCTTGTGTCACAAAACAAGCACAACTAAATATAAGCCTATGGGCCAAAGTCTAAGTTCATTTAAAAGAAAATCAAAATGAATTGCAAGCGCTAAGACTTGAACCCATGCTCCCTTGTAACCTTAATGACGCCACAACCACTAGACCACATGCTTCCTTGTGTCATTTTTCCAACACAATAATTTATAAGGCCTTCAAACTAACGCCAAGATCCACCAAAGGGAAAAACTAAAATTTTGCTAGAGCCTTGGTTCTAGGACTTCTCTAACACTCTCAACTCTTTCTAAATCACTTAGCCACTAAACTAAACATGCAATTTATGAAATTTTTCTTGTACAACTAAAATCCAATTTCTTCGACATGCGAAGCCAATTCCTTCTAGGCCCAAAATTCAAGGCGTTACATAAACTCATCTCCTCCAGTCTCTAAGCCCAATTATCCAATCTATCCCAACAGTTCCACCGGGACCATTATGACGTTTCATTCTCGTTTCATAGATACAATCAATATCTCATGTAGTATAAATACATAAATGAATATGCAATAGGTAGAATGTAATATTTACACCCCACTTACCTTGGTATACAAAATGTGGTAATTCAGTCGGATTTAATCCGTTAGCTTGGCCTTCCCCCGATCTAAGTATGGATTTCGTTGTTCTTGATCTATAATAAATAAAGTTTCACTAATTTAATCACCAAATAAATCCAAGCAATCCAAAATTTACAATTTTGCAAAATGACCATTTTGCCCCTAGACTTTAGCAAAATGACCATTTTAACCCTAGGCTCGAAAATTGATTTTTATCGAGTTTCCTTATTAACCAAGCTTAACCAAACTCTTTTCACTCTTATTCCAACCCAAAATTCTTATTATTACACACAATTACCAACAATTTATCAACTTCACAATCCAGTCCAATTTAGGTGTTTTCCTTGAACACCCCTTTACAAAAGTTGTTTATCAAGCAACCTACATTCATTTTCCTCCTTAGAATCCCAGCAAATATCATTCATACATTCATGGCCAAGTTTTAAGCTTTCATCTAAAATACAAAATAGTACCCTCATTTTGTAGCCATGCTACAATGGTCTCAAAAATACAAAAATTTTTGAGAAAAGACCTTAAAATCATTTACCTTTGAGGGCTAAAGGTTGCTGCAAATTTTCAAGCTTCTAAAATCCCTTTCTTACTGAATATTTCGATGGAAAGATGGAGGAGATGAAAAGAAAATGAAGCCTTAATATTTTTAATCCAAAACTAGTCAAATAGGTCACCTAACCCGATTAAAATTTGACTTTGAAAAATTTTCCTTGTTCCTATAATTCTCCTATGACCGGCCACCTTAAGAGAGAAGGGCTATTTTCCCTTTAAAACCCCCACACTTTGATTCTTAATCTATTTAACTCCTTTAAGTAAAAAAATACATCTTTTGGCCTTTACGCGATTTAGTCCTTTTTTGCGAGTAAATTAATTCACCAAAATTTTTCATGCATTCTTATAAAAATACTACAACACATAAATTAACACTAAAATAATTTTCTTAAACCTTGGGAAGTGATTTCAAAATTACTATTCTGACTAGGCCAAATTTCGGGCTGTTACAGGTAAAATTCTGGAACCCCGATTGATTGATGTCAAAGATAAGCCCACTAAGAAAAATCCATCATCTATTGAAATTCCTACACCAAAAGAGTCAGAATCTACAAAGGCTGACAAGGTAAATCCTAACTTAGTGAATTCAAATACTTTAACATCTTCTTTGGATACAAATTTACCTACTTAGAAGAGTTGTCCGATTCAACTAAAAGTTCCATCACCTCCATATTCGCAAAGATTGCATCAACACAAGCTAAAACAATAGGTGTAATTCAAGAAGTTCTTGGATAGTCTGAAGCAGTTACACATCAATATTCTATTGGTGGAGGCTTTAGAACAAATTTCGAATTATGTAAAATTTATGAAGGATATACTGTCCAAGAAGAAACGACTGAGTGAGTCTGAGACTGTCGCCTTGACAAAAGAGCGCAGTGCGTTCTTGCAGAACAAACTGCCGTCAAAATTGAAAGACCCAGAAAGCTTTACTATACCCTGTAACATTAGTGAATCTTACTGTGGTAAAGCTTTGTGTGACTTAGGAGCGAGTATCAACTTGATGCCTAAGTCTATTTTCAAGATGCTAGGTGTAACACCCCTTACCCGCATTCGTCGCTAGAATAGGGTACGAGCCGTTACTGTAGGAACGCCGGTGCCTCCAAGGCGTAGCGGAAAATTAGAATAATAAAAATTTTTCGGCGATCCATTCCATGGATCCATGTGTAAGGAATGAATCGGGGTGATAAAGGTTTCGAAATTATCAAAAATTCAATCTGAGTAGACAGCGACGCCAAGGCAACGAGAATCCTGAAGCACTATCGAACCAAGCCACAACCTTTACCGATGTCGGCCTCTACGTAGTCCACCCAATTGACAACGAACGGTAATATCCCGAAAAACTATTTTCAGAGATTATATTGTTTTGACGACTGCTAGACCCCTTAACATAGTTTCGGGATCGCCTATATATTAGCTCTTTAGGGTTGTTTTTACCCTTGCTTTATATAACTCTATATTAATTGGTATATATTCATAACGAATATTTATTGCCATATATAATCCGAATCATAATAGTCATCATTAAAATAAATATAATAACGTTTAACCGAAAATTATAATTACGTTAATTATAATAAAGATTTCAGTAAACTATATTTATTTAAATTTATATATATATGAACCAAATTCATATATTAGAAAAATTATGTTCTGATTATGTGTACAACATCCTTGTACATATAGTATGTTCAATAGTTTGATTGCCCAATTAAATTAATTTTATAATTAATTGAATTCATGTGACAACCAGACACAATACCAACTATGTTTTACTCCGTTCATTTCAATCGTAGGGTGTGACCCTATAGGTTCTTGTAACGTTAGCAGTAATATTAGAACTATTCTAATGTTACAAACAATGAGTGGCATCTAGCAATGCATCATTGCTACCTAAGTTACAAGAAGTCATGATTCGACATAACCTTTTGTGATTAACTTTTCATGCATTAATCCTTAAGTCCTATATCTTTGGAATGGACACAAGTCATGGAATAGTCACACTTGCATAGTCCATCCCATGTTTCTTGATACCTTGAGTAGACTATGATATACAAATAAGTATGACATCTCATATCAACTTATTTGAGCATGGCCATGCATTTCTAGTCTCACTCAATCAAGTGGCCTGAGATATTACTCCTATTATGTAGGAGGGACTTATCCTATATTGATCAACCATATCCCTCTACATAGATTGTGGTATATCCAACATTAGTCTTAATAGAACAACCAATCACGGTGTTCATTTGACTATATCAAAATATACAACTCACGATGTTAGAATGATGATGATCTCAAGTATGAGGATCATATACATATTAATCACTATCAGTAATATTGTGACAATTACATAATAATCCAAGAAACATACTGATAGCGGGTCAGTCCAATATGTTGTTCTCTAACACACATATTCATGCATTGATTCTGATACTCCATATCAATGACAACTCTTTATCATCAATCAACTACATGTTAGTCTTAATGCATTATTATTGTCCTAGCCAACGATAATACTTGACTAAGGATCTTTTAAGAATAATCATATTATTCTTAGGACATTATTATAAAACAGTTTATTTATGCACACAGAAATGAAGCTGAAATAATAATGGCAAAGCCTTATATTAATAAACATGATAAATCAAGTATGTTATCACAACTATCTCGTGATTGATCTTTGGGCATACTCTTACAATCTCCCACTAGCACTAAGACCAATCACTCATATATCTAATACCAAGTGACTTAGTGTGACGATCATGCTTCTGCTGTGTCAGAGGCTTGGTCAGGGGATCAGCAATGTTATCATCTGTAGGTACTCTGCATATCTCTACATCCCCTCGATCGATAATCTCTCGAATAAGATGATAGCGCCTAAGTATATGTTTGGATCGTTAGTGAGATCTGGGTTCTTTAGCTTGTGCGATGGCTCCATTGTTATCACATCAGAGTTCTATAGCATCCGATATGCTAGGCATAACCCCTAGTTCAGTAATGAACTTTTTGATCCAAACTGCTTCTTTTGCTGCCTTACTAGTTGCAATATACTTGGCCTCTATTGTAGAATCGACTACTGTACTTTGCTTTGAACTCTTCCAGCTCACAGCACCACCATTAAGGCAAAACACAAAACCTGATTGCGATCGAGAATCATCCTTGTCGGTTTGGAAACTAGCATTAGTGTAACCTTTACACTTAACTCTTCCTCACCTCCGTATATTAGGAACATATCCTTAGTTCTTCTTAAGTACTTAAGGATATTCTTGACTGTGATCCAGTGACTTTCACCGGGATCTACTTGGTACCTGCTCGTCATACTTAAGGCATATGAGACATCTGGACGAGTACATAACATGGCATACATGATAGATCCAATAGCAGAAGCATATGGAATTTTACTCATGCGTTCTCTCTCTTGTAGAGTTGAAGGACACATTTCCTTCGAGAGTGAAATACCATGTCTTATAGGTAGGAATCCTCTCTTAGATTCTTCCATATTGAACCTTTTCAATACTTTGTCTATGTATGTACTTTGACTTAGACCTAGTAGTCGTCTCGATCTATCTCGATAAATCTTGACTCCTAAGATGTAAGTGGCTTTGCCCAAGTCCTTCATAGAAAAACAACTTCCTAACCAAGTCTTAATAGACTGTAAGGTAGGTATGTCATTTCCCATGATAAGTATGTCATCCACATACAGCACCAAGAATGTGATTATGCTCCCACTAACTTTCTTGTAAACACATGGCTCATCTTCATTTTTGATAAAACCAAACTCTTTGATTGCATCATTAAAACGAAGATTCCAACTTCGAGAAGCTTGCTTTAATCCATAAATGGATCTTTGTAACTTACATATCTTTCTAGCATCCTTTGGATTGACAAAACCTTCAGGTTGTGTCATGTACACATCCTCTTCAAGGTTCCCGTTAAGGAAAGCTGTTTTGACATCCATCTGCCAGATTTCATAATCATGAAATGCAGCTACAGTGAGCAAGATCTTGATGGATTTAAACATAGCTACAGGAGAAAAAGTTTCATCATAGTCCACACCATGAATTTGACGAAAACCTTTAGTGACTAATCGCCCCTTGTATGTTTGTACACTACCATCCATGTCAGTTTTCTTTTTGAAAACCCACTTGCACCTTATAGGTTTAACTCCTTCGGGTGGGTCAACCAAAGTCCATACTTGGTTTTCATGCATGGAATCCATCTCAGATCTCATGGCCTCGAGCCATTTCTTAGAGTCTGGGCTCGCCATCGCTTCTTGATAAGTCCTAGGCTCATCTTGATCTAAAAGAAAAATGTCACCATGCATTGTAATGAGAAATCCATATCTCTCAGGTGCACGGCATTCTCTTAAAGATCTACGCGGTGGTTGTGTTTCTACATCAGTTACTTGTTCCTCAATTTCTTGTGGAATTTGCTGTTGTTCTATCTCTGGTTCGGTGGTATCTTGTGATTCTCGAATTTCTTCAAGTTCAATCTTTGTCCCACTTCCTTTTCTAGAAACAAATTCTCTCTCTAGGAAGACACCAGTCCGAGCAACAAACACTTTGTTCTCAGTGGGATTAAAGAAATAATATCCTTTGGTTTCTTTCGGATACCCCACAAAATTACACCTTTCAGATTCGGGTTCAAGCTTAGTAGACGTCTGATGTTTAACATAAGCTTCGCAACCCCAAATTTTCATAAAAGACATACTGAGACGTTTCCCAGTCCAAATCTCATATGGCGTCTTTGGAACCAAATTAGATGGAACACGATTTAGTGTGAAAGTAGCTGTTTCAAGTGCATGTCCCCAAAAGGAAGCCGGTAGATCAGCATGACTCATCATGGACTGAACCATGTCTAACAGAGTTTGATTTCTTCTCTCAGAAACTCCATTCCATTGAGGAGTACCAGGAGGAGTAAGTTGTGAGACAATCCCACATTCATTCAAAAGATCATCAAACTCTAGGCTCAAATACTCTCCACCTCGATCAGATCGAAGTGTCTTGATAGTTTTGCCTAGTTGATTTTGGACTTCATTTTTGAATTCCTTGAACTTTTCAAGGGCCTCAGACTTATGGCGCATGAGATAAATATATCTATATCTACTGAAATCATCAGTGAAAGTAATGAAGTAGTGAAATCCACCTCTGGCCTGTGTATTTATTGGCCCACATACATCTGAATGTATTAAGCCCAATAAATCACTAGCTCGTTCACTTTTACCAGTAAAAGGAGTGTAACACCCCAAAACCCTTATCCGTCGACGGAGGGTTGAGAGGTGTCACCGAATAAACACGCATCAGTCCAAAATAAGTTAACTAAAAGTTTAAACATTCCTAACCCGAATGCATTGTCCACATATATATATAGCAATAATCTAAGAGGTAGCATAACGTATATTCGGAAATTTCGCGCTTTTAAACAAAAAAACAAACATGATGTAACATTCAAACATTTAAACCTATTTATTTAATTCAAAAAAAAAAAATTCATGTCAAGGCATTCAACCAATTCGGTTTCTACCCGTATATATATATATATCAAAAGGATACATTAACTATGATTTATCCTTAACTAAAACACATTGAACATACAGGAGAGATCATATACAAGTTAGCCTAGGTCTTACCTTAGTATCTAGCCGAATCTACAAGTTTATTTAGGTGATCAACTCTAGATCAGTACACATAACCCTATGCAAAATTCCTTATTATTCATCATAATCAACCTTAACATGCACCATTCTTAAACATTTATAAAGCAATTTGATAAGCCATTTTTGCATGGCTATTTGAATATACACATCAAAATAGGTTGAAAGTCAAAATGGAGGATTTGAGCCTATACATGCCATTGTTTGAAAAGTTAAGTTTCAACCTTCGCAAGTACCTAAGAAAAACCTATGGACGATAGTGAGGGTGACTTGGACTTGAACCCCTTGAACCGTAGCTTCAGATGCGATCTAAAAACAAAAGAAACATGAAGATAAATAGGGTAAGCTTCAACGAACTTAGTAAGCTTTGAGTAAACTAAGCAATTTATACTTCAAACACAAAATATGTCACACAATAAAGCTAAATAAAAACAAACTTCTACTTGGCCGAATACACCTTTATTTGCATGAGTAACTAAATCAAGAATGTCAACAATTAACTTCAATAGATTTCTTACTATTCAATGCCTCTAAAATTTCTATTTCCCTAAAACATCATTCATAGCCGACTGTGGGTATACCATAGCAATATTAAGGAAAACATACCATTAAGTTTCATATTTGGGGCATACTAGAGCAAGATAAATCGTTTAAGGAGCATCGGACTTATATATCTCATAACATACTCGATTTCATATTAACTTAATCTATCATATTAATATAAGTGTACATACCTGTCATTCCCATTACTTCATTCATACTTTACCGTTTGTTAACTCAAAGTTCACCATAACCTTACACATATTAAAAATCACCGGCACATAGCCTGCTAGGCACGAAGACCTGAAATTATCACCGGCACAAAGCCTGCTAGGCACGAAGGCCTGAAATTATCACCGGCACAAAGCCTGCTAGGCACGAAGGCCTGAAATTTATCACATATGGATTCCCGGGTAATACTTATTTATATTTTCATGTGTCTTATTAGACATATCATCTTTACCATTAATTAAATACATTCCACCCCGATAACTCATCCATATATATAGCATCTCTTCCATAACCAAATTGCCGAATACCTAGGGCACCTCATTCTATACTTAATTCAATCTTATAAAACTTACCATAAGATTTTCACATGCAAAAGCTAATCACATTTTTCATTAAAAACTCCATATGCATTCGACTACTTCATTCCTACTATCAAATTCCATAATTATGTCATTAACAAAGTGAAATAAAACTAGTTGTAAGGCTAACAACTTAAATGCATCATATCATATTCGGGTATGTGCAAAAAGGGAAAAACACTCAAAACTTACCTCGATATATTTGGACGGTTGCTGTCCGGCTACTCTATTACTTTATCCTTCCCCTTATCCAACTTCGAACTTCTTTGCTCTTGAGCTTGGATTTTTGGCTTTCAATTGACCGGATAACCTAGCCTCAACCTCTTAGTTTCTTTCTTAACTTTCGGCTAACAAAGAGAAAAGATGAACACTTTTCTCCTATATTTGTTTAATATAATTCCCTTCCTTATTTTAAGTCCATTTTCATTTTATTAAAGCAAATAAACAAAATTTAGTGGAGGAAATCATGGCATGGCCGGCCACTCACTAAGATTAGGGAAATTTCACATGCAAGTACTAACCTTCAAACCATGCAACAATTCGGTCCCCTTATAAAATTCCCCACACCTTTTGAAATTTTTCCAAGTAAGTCCAATTCAATAATTTCGCATTCAAACGGTACCAAATTTTAATCAATTATTCACACAACAATTTCACATATAATTAGACATGAAATTTAACATCTAAATAATATTGGGACACGGTTTAATGGTTACGAAACCACTTCCCGACTAGGGTCGAATTACGGCTGTCACAAGGAGATTTAGTCATTTTTCCTAATAAGCAAGATTCACATACTTCAAATTGTTCAAAACCAAGAGACCATCTTTATGGAGTTTGGATATGCTTTTCTCACTTATGTGGCCCAAACGACAATGCCAAAGGTAAGTTTGATTTGAGTCATTTATTTTAGATCTTTTAGTATTTATGTTGTAAATGGGATTCATTTGATCTAAAATATAGAGGCCATTAATCAATTGTGCCGAACCATAGAAAACATTATTGAGATAAAAGGAACAACAATTATTCTTAATTATTATCTCAAAACCAATTTTGTCTAAACAAGAAATTGAAATAATGTTTTTAGTCAAACTGGGCACAAAATAACAATCCTCTAAAATTAAACCAAGTCCACTAGGCAAAGATAAAGTATATGTTCCCACAGCTAATGCAGCAACTCTTGCTCCATGTCCAACTCGCAGGTCCATATCTCCTCTAGCCAAAGTTCTACTCCTTTGTAGTCCCTGTACAGAAGTACAAATATGAGAACCACAACCAGTATCTAATACCCAAGAAGTAGTAGTTGATAAATTACTATCAATAACATAAATACCTGAAGCAGACATTCCGCTTGCTTTGGCTTTCTTGATTTCCTCAAGATAGATAGGGCAGTTCTGCTTCCAATGTCCAGTCACACCACAATGAAAACAGTTTCCTTCCTTAGATACCCCACCTTTAGGTTTCAGTACAGCCTTTCCTTTTCCAAGATTGGGCTTACCTTTGCCCTTGGGCTTTGTCGGGACTTTGGCCTTTCACTTGCCCTTATTGTTACGGATCATCAGTATGGGCTTGGGTCCAACCTTTTTCATGTTGCCTTCAGCAGTTCGTAACATACTGAGCAATTGTGGTAGAGTCTTGTCAATTTCATTCATATTGAAATTGAGGACAAATTGGCTGTAGCTATCCGGCAACGATTGCAGAATAACATTAGTGGCCAACTCTTGGCCCAATGGAAACCCAAGCTTAGACAGGCTTTCAATATAACTAATCATCTTAAAGACATGAAGTCCTACTGGGCTTCCTTCAGCCAGCTTACATTGGAATAAGGCCTTAGAGATATCGAACCTCTCTTGCCTTGCTTGCCCTTGATATAGTTCTTTCAAGTGCTTGATCATATCATAAGCAACCATATCCTCATGTTGTTTTTGAAGATCAAGATTCATAGTTTCAAGCATAAGACATCCAATGTCTACCATATCATCGAGATGCTTCTTGTAAGCATCTTTATCAACCCTCGAGGCATTAGCAGGTGGTTCATCAGGAAGTGATTTTTCAATGACATATAATTTCCGTTCTTGTTTGAGGACAATCCTCAAGTTACAGAACTAGTCAAGAAAGTTCAAACCATTCAATTTGTCCTTCTCAAGGACTGATCGCAATGAGAGTGTATTAGTGTTTGCAGCCATAATATATCTACAACAATAAAATATGCGTGTGAATAGATTTACCAAGTTTATATCAATCATTAAAAGGAATTTATTATATGATGTTTCCCACTATTTCAAAATTAATAACCCTCATATATTAATTTCGGAAAGTCTTTCTTGAAAGAATTTCTAGTGGGTCAAGGATCCATATTTCACCTCCTCTTAAGTCAGCTTTGGCTTTACTCTCAAGATTATGGTTATTTAAGTAAGCAACACTTGCTAATTACATCATATGTAACTCCTACAATTTGGTGAACAACTCTTGTTCTAATCATCTTATGATATATCCAAATTACTTGCCTCTAGGTTTCTAATCCTATTAGAATAACCTAGTTAAGTCATTAACCAATTTTTAACCAGCGAATATCACTTGTTTATTCTTCGCGTTTAACCAAGATAAATACTAGTACTTCGCTTTGGCAAAACCTACATAGTATTGATCGAGGCCTTAACGAGGGCATAAATTGGAAGGCCATGTTGACTTAATATTTTAATAGAGGGATTTTATTAGAACGTTACATCTCACCAATTATGGTCTACTTTAGTCCATTTAATCTTTTAATTGATCTCATCAATTAATACGGTATATTATTACCAAATTTGCATGCTTTAGACATCCATAGCATCTCATACATGAATAAGTAAAGCAATAAATAAATGCAATAGTTATAGCCCATAAACTATGGTGGTTCAACCCAAGCCAATGGGAGAACCAATAGGGAACCTAAAGGTGTAAGTCGTTTCACAAGCTGTCGATCCACACTACTTGGCCCATTTTCCTTCTCGTCTAGTCTCCGCAGCAATTTTTACAAATTACAAAATTTAGAAACTCGTTTTACATACGAGGGAGTAAGATGAGAAGAGAAATACAAGAGAATAGTAGTAAGGCACGACACGCAGGCCGTATTTATAAAATTACAACCTTTTATCAAATAGGTCATCGGGCTATAACTATGCATTTCAAACACCGTGCATTTCAAAAATAGCATGTACCATTCAACATTTTGTTCAGTGACATATTAAAATATCCTTTCAACCCTTTTATGGCCCATTAAGTTTTATTTATTACAAAACATACTGGAAGATGATGGGGATCTAAAGGCGGTTAGAGGGAGCCCCCGCGGTATGGACCATGTAACACCCCAAACCCGGTCTGGACGTTATGACCAGATCTGGTGCGTCACATGATCCTAAACTACGCTTATAACCTTTTAAAACATGTTGAGACATAGGTGATATTTTGTAAAACTAGCAAGGTGAGAAAAGTTCTTGTTAAAACTACTTTAAGTTGTCATTATTCAAGATTGTTTAAATTTTATAAACGTTATTTTGAAAACTTTATTAAGGTTTTGGAAACCCGCGCAGCCTATATCTAGCAGTTTCGATAAAGTACGAACCAAATCCTTTAGAAAGTTAAAACCCAAAAAGAAAATTTAATAGCGGCCTTATTACACATTAAAACCCAAAAATTAACATAAAAATTAAAATACTAAAACATAAATGAAAACCAGTTTTATTGCAGTCACTGTGGCCACTCCGAATCTCTCGCAGCTCCAAGCCCACTATGGTTGAGGGTTACCTGCAGAGATTAATTAAAAAGGGTGAGTTTGACAACTCAGTGTGCAACATTATCTCAACCATAGGCCAAAACGGATCAAGCCTCAGAAACAGATTTAATTGGGCCTTGGCCCATTACAGGAATCAGGTTAAGCCCAAAAGGCCCATAACAGAAACAGATCAGATATAAGCATTATGCAAACAGAAACCCAACCCAGATCCATCCTTAACACCCCCGTACCAGCCTTACACCATGTGGGGAGACTACTCGACCCACCCAACCGCTACACACCACAGATATTTGCAGCGAGGCTGCCAGATATAATTTGCAGTGAGACTGCCAGATAACATTTGCAGCAAGGCTGCCAGATATATTTGCAGCGAGGCTGCCAGATATTGTGACGAGGTCACCAGATATAAATATTGTGGCGAGGCCACCAGATTGCAGCGAGGCTGCCAGAAAATATGTGGCGAGGCCACCAGATTGCAGCGAGGCTGCCAGAACGCTTCCTCCATCATAAACCCATACCCCAGCAACAGATAATCATACTAGCATGCAATATATAGCATCTCATGCATCAGATATATTCATATTAATAATTAACTCATGCAGATACATAACATCATACATTTCATACAGAATTGACCCTAGGGGTATAATAGTCTTTTTACCCCTAGGGGTATTTTGGTAATTTTCCATATTTAAGGGTATTTTAGTCCTTTTTCATATTTTCAGAGATTTTATGCAAGTCTGATAAATTAACAGTCCCTAACTAACCACGGAAGTCCACTTAAGCCAAATTTCCAATTTTGCCCTTTTTAGCCTGGATCCCCTAATGGGCCTTACTATGTCCAATATCGTCGATAAGTCCGTTAAGCCCAATTTTTAGGTTTTAGTTTACCGACTTTACCAAGTTTTTATTATTCAAGTTACCAGAAAGTCTTTTATGAACATATTCAAATTTTGGGCTCGGAAGCCCATTGGCCCCGCCTTGGCCCATTGCAGCCCAACTTACCAAAACGCTCGAAATTGCACCTTCTGCAATTTTGCTATCGCCAATTCCCAATGTGACCACAACAAAGTATTCGGTTACTCTTATTTCCTTTCAAGCCTGATTTTTTTCGGTCCCTATTGATCGGTCACTTAGCACAGTTTCGATTATTTCGGCTTTTAGCCATCCTAGTCTATGATGGAGATACGTTACACACATGTTACTGATGAAACATTGACGAAATCCACGTATGAAGAACCTACAATCGAACGCTAACTATTAGCCTAATAATCGATAATCAAAGAGTTATAAACCCCTTACCATAATCAGCCTACATAGCCTAAGCATCGAAATCTTACCCCTTTCGATTATGGACTAGATCACTGTGTCCAACCGCGTTAATCCACAATAGCCTCCTTTGCTGAACGTCTCTTGTCCACTCTAATGCACAAAAGCCAAAGAGAAAAGCCATAGGGCCCTTAGTCTAGAAACGTTAACCTCCCCCTAAGGGGTTACGGCATCTAGCCTTATACTTGAAAAGAATAACAAAATAATATCACGAAAACTTACCGATCTAAATCCAAAACCACAGCCGTTCCACTTGCTTCAATGACAGAGAAAGAATTGAGAAAGAGGAGTGATTCCGCAATTGCAAGGGATGAAGGGATAAGAATTCGACTAATTGAAGAATTGGTAGGAGAAAGGGTAATCGGTTAATAAAAGAATACTCGTCACAAAGTGTTCGGCTTCTATTTCTTGCAGGTGCCGACAGAGGTTTAAAGAGGAGAGGGAGAAGAGATTAGATTCGGCCAACTAGAGAATTAAGGAGAAAAAGGTTTCGGTCAACAAGATTTTCGGTAAAGCAAAGGTGTTTCGGTTTTAGTGCTGTCGACAGGAACTTGAAGAAAAAGAGAAGAAGAAAGGTGCTTTGGTCTAACAGGGAAGTGGGATGGAATGAGACCGGTATGGGGTGTCAACGTAAAAGAAAACAAAAGAAAAGAAGAATACTAGGAAGTGGTTTTGCCAACAAGGGAATTCGGCAATGATGCTTGGGGTAGGAGTAGGTTGCGGCTAATAGAAGAAAAGGGAGATTGAATAGCAAAAGAGAGAAAATAGAAGAATTCTCTAATGCTATACACAATAAGCTCAAGAACCTCAAAAAGACTCTTAGTGAAATCGGCACAAACCCTAAAGGTACTAAGGAGAATTCGGCACCAACTAGCACTAATTGCCAAAAATGCTAACACTAATCCCCCTAGCCGAATTACACTTGCAAAGTCCCACAATCGGCTACTTCCTTTCAAAATTCGAACTTCCTAGATTTGCTCCTCAACCTCCTCCACGATTTGCTCCTTTGACCGGTTCAAATCTCCTCCAAGCAGAGTTCCACTCGGCTTCAAACTCTTACCTGCTCAAGCTTAAAAATAAACAACACCTTCGCAACCTCTGGCGCTTGAACCCTTGACCTCTAAGCTCATTTAGGCGCCACCTTTTAAGGAGCCTAGTGGCGTCTCCCTTGCCACTTTACCACTGGTCCTTTTGTGCTATATTTTGCACACAATTCCTTAAGACCCTTATTTTTAATGGTCCCCTATCTCCTAAGTCAAAACACAAAATTTTGCCGAGCCTTTAACCAACACATGGGCCTTCCATAGGCACATTATCATACTCCAAACATGCATTACACACCCAAATACTAACATTTAAACATTTTATCAGATAAGGACCAATCTAAGAAAAAACCCAAAAATTAGGGCGTTACAACTCTACCCTCCTTAAAGAAATTTCGTCCTCGAAATTTACCTTATCCAAACAAATGAGGATATTGCTGACGCATTGCCTCCTCTGGTTCCCAAGTAGCTTCCTCTCTGCCATGATTACGCCAAAGTACCTTCACCAACGGAACTGATTTTCTTCTTAGAACCTTCACGTCTCGATCCAGAATCTGCACCGGCTCTTCTTCGAAAGTCAAATCAGGCTGTACCTCCACTTCTGCAACTGGTAGAATATGGGTAGGGTCAGAACGATATCGTCTTAACATGGATACATGGAACACATCATGGATTCTATTTAACTCCGGAGGTAATTCCAACTGATACGCCACTGGACCTATTCGCTTAAGAACCCGATAAGGCCCAATAAATCGCGGACTTAGCTTGCCTTTCTTACCAAATCTTAGTATCTTCTTCCAGGGCGAAACTTTCAGAAAAACCATATCACCTACTGAATACTCAATCTCTTTACGCTTCAAATCTGCATAAGACTTTTGTCGATCAGATGCCTCTTTCAAACGGTCCCTTATCACCTTGACCTTCTCCTCAGTCTCTGCTACCAATTCAGGTCCAAGAACTTGCCGCTCGCCCAATTCGGTCCAACAACTAGGTGAACGACACTTACGCCCATACAGTGCCTCATAAGGTGCCATACGGATACTAGCCTGATAGCTGTTATTATACGCAAACTCTGCCAACGGTAGATAATCCTCCCAATTGCCTCGAAAGTCGATAACACAACCCCTTAACATATCTTCCAGAATCTGAATAACCCTTTCTGACTGACCATCAGTCTGAGGATGGAAAGCCGTGCTAAAGTTCAGTCGCGTTCCCAATGTCTCATGCAACTTTTGCCAGAACCGAGATGTGAATCTAGGATCTCGATCAGAAATGATAGACACTGGCACCCCATGCAGTCGCACAATCTCTGCCACATACAACTTGGCTAACTTCTGAAGCGAATAATCAGTACGTACAGGGATGAAATGAGCAGATTTAGTCAACCTGTCTACAATCACCCAAATCGAGTCCTTCTTTGATGGCGTTAAGGGCAATCCACTTACGAAATCCATGGTTACCCTCTCCCACTTCCAAAGTGGTACCTTTACTGGTTGCAGAAGTCCAGAAGGTAACTGATGTTCAGCTTTCACTTGCTGACAAGTCAGACATTTTCCTACAAATTCTGTTACCTCACGCTTCAGTCCAGGCCACCAATACAACTCCTTTAAGTCATGATACATCTTATTACCTCCAGGATGCATAGCACACAACCCTTTATGAGCTTCATTCAGAATTGTTTGCCTCAAATTGAAATCCTTAGGAATACAGATTCTACCGCGGAAACATAGAACTCCCTCACTATTCAGTCCAAACTCAGAAGTACTCCTATCTTCCATCTGTTGAAATCGAGAAACCAGAGACTCATCCCTCAACTGCTTTTCCTTAATCTCATCCATCCAGGTTGGCCTTACTTGCAGTTCCGCTAATAGACTACCATCATCATATAGACTCAAACGAGCAAACATCGCTCTCAGATCAGACACAGCTCTACGACTTAGGGCATCAGCCACCACATTAGCTTTGCCTGGATGATATTCAATCGCACAATCATAATCCTTGAGCAACTCTATCCATCTTCGTTGCCTAAGATTCAGCTCCTTCTGAGTCAACAAGTACTTAAGACTCTTATGATCTGTGTATATAATACACCTTTCTCCATACAGATAATGTCTCCAAATCTTAAGTACGAAGATCACTGCTGCCAACTCCAAATCATGGGTAGGATAGTTCACTTCATGAGGTTTAAGCTGTCGCGATGCGTAAGCAACCACTTTACCTTCTTGCATCAACACACAGCCCAACCCAACATGCGATGCGTCACTGTACACGGTAAAATCTTTTCCAGACTCTGGTTGAATCAGTACAGGTGCCTCGGTCAGAACCTTCTTAAGCTTCTCAAAAGCTTCTTGTTGCTGCTGAGTCCAGACAAATGGTACGCCTTTCCTTATAAGCTTTGTTAACGGCGCTGCCATCACAGAAAATCCTTCTACAAACCTCCTGTAGTATCCAGCTAAACCCAGAAAACTCTGAATTTCTGCCACAGACCTCGGTGGTTTCCATTCCAGAATTGCTTCGATCTTTCGAGGGTCCACCTTAATCCCCTCAGCAGAAACAACATGCCCCAAGAAAGTTACTTCCCTCAACCAAAACTCACACTTGCTAAATTTCGCATAAAGCTCCTTTTCCCTTAACACTTGCAGCACAATACGGAGATGCTCATCATGTTTCTCCTCAGATTCCGAATAGACCAAAATATCGTCGATAAAGACGACCACGAATCGATCCAAGTATGGCTGGAACACTCGATTCATCAGATCCATAAAACCTGCAGGTGCATTGGTCAGCCCAAATGGCATAACCAAGAACTCATAGTGACCATAACGAGTTCTGAATGCCGTCTTGTGAATATCCACCTCCTTCACCCTTAATTGATGGTACCCAGATCGAAGGTCAATCTTGGAAAATACTGAAGCTCCTCTAAGCTGGTCGAACAGATCATCGATTCTAGGCAACGGGTACTTATTCTTGATCGTCAGCTTGTTCAACTGCCGATAATCAATCACATCCGCATTGACCCATCTTTCTTTTTAACGAAAAGCACTGGTGCTCCCCACAGAGACACACTTGGCCTAATGAAACCTCTATCCAACAGTTCTTGAATCTGCACTTTTAACTCCACCAACTCCTTTGGTGCCATCCTGTACGGTGCAATGGACACCGGTGCCGTACCAGGCAACAAATCGATCCCAAACTCAACCTCTCGATTCGGAGGTAAACCTGGAAGCTCCTCTGGAAAAACATCTTGAAAATCTTTAACAGTTCTAACTTGATCCACAGTTAGTTCCTCAGTTCCTACTTGACCCACGAATGCCAAATAAGCCGCACATCCTTTACGAATCCACTTCTCAGCTCTTAATGCTGACACCACACTGGACAAATAATCTCTACGTTCACCTATCACCAAAACTTCCTCATCCTCTGCAGTCTTCAGCCTCATTCGTTTCGCAGCACAATCCAAGGTAGCCCTATGCTTTACAAGCCAATCCATTCCCAAGATGAGATCAAATTCTCCGAAAGGTAGCTCCATCAAGTCTCCAGAAAAGATTTTTCCTTGAGTCTCTATAGGTACATCTCTATACAGTTTGTCTACCCTAACCGAGTGACCCAAAAGACTTAGTACAGTTACCCCACTCACTGTCTCCTCAGAACGCACTCCCAGCGACCCAGATATGGCACATGCAACATAAGAATGGGTAGATCCAACATCTATTAACACAGTGAATGGCATACGAGAAATCAAGAACGTACCAGTTATGACGTCAGGAGCATCACCCTCCTCTCAGCGACGAGCTGCATAAACTAGTGCTGGCTGACGAGCCTCAGCGAAACCAGCACCCCTGCCAGGTGCTCCTCGTCCTCGACCATTACCATTTCCGCCTCTACCTTGCCCACGACCCCTCGGAGCTGGTGGTCCACCCCTCACTGGTTGAGCAACCCTCTGAGCCATAACCTGTCCTTGGTCCGGTTCTTCGGGACAGTCCTTAATCCTATGCTCCATCGACCCACATCGAAAACAGGCTCCAGAACGTTTCCGACACTCGCCCATATGTATATTACCACAACTCCTACAACCCTGCGGTCTGACAGCATTCATTGGCACCGCTCGCACTGGTTCTGCCACTCTTGCCCTCTTAACATTCCTATTAGCCCCACCTGATGGTCCAGAGTCCCTCCGAAAGCGGTTTCTATCCTTTTCGCGATTCTGTCTCTCGGTACGCTTTACTTCCTCAGCTATCTTAGCTTTCTCAACCAAAGCAGCAAAGTTACGCTCCCTCTGTGGAGCGATCAATACCCTTAGCTCATCTCTCAGACCATCCTCGAAACGTACACTACGCTCATATTCGGTAGCAACTATCCCAGAAGCATATCGGCTCAGCCTCAGAAATTCAGCCTCGTACTCAGATACTGTCCTACTCCCCTGAACCAAATTTAAGAACTCCTTCCTACGGGCGTCCACATAGCTATCCCCAACATATTTTCCTTTAAAGGCTTTCTTAAACAGCTCCCATGTTACCTCACCATCTGAAGTTCCATCTCTTACTATGAGCCACCACTGATAAGCTTCATCTCTAAGCAACGACACGGCTCCTTTCAGCTTCTGCTCCATAGAGCAATCCAGATCGTCCATGATTCGCTCTGTGGCCTCTAGCCAATATTCAGCCACATTTGGGGCTACACCAGACACACCCCTAAAGAACTCTGCCCCATTAGCTCGGAGTCGCTCAGAAATGGATCCCCAAAATCCATTACCGGTACTTGCCCCAGTAACCCTTTCCAGAACTCGAAGCATCGCTTGTGATAGGGCATCGTCCCCTACACCCCTATCATGAGATTCCACCTCTGTTGCCGGTGGTATCGGCATACCAGCTGCTGGCGCATGACCCGAAGATGAAGTCTCAGCTCGTGCACTACCTCGGCCACGTCCACGGCCCCTACCACGAGCTGCTCGTGTACTCATTTCGTACTTTCTGTTTAGAAATTTTATGAGTCAGATTAATATTTCAGTGTTTATTACAGATGTCTTATGAATAAATAGAGTTTCAGAGTTTATCTTCTTTCGCGGTAGCCTAGCTACAGTCTCAGTCTACCTATCAGAGTCTCTACAGTTTCAGTAATACCCTAGCTAAAGTATCATAATAAAGTCTTTAGTCAGGCATGCAATCAGAGTTTTTAGAAATAATCAGAAAAGTTTAGAGAACTTACAGGCTTGGGCCGGAGATTCGGTGTGCCACTCTTTCGAAAGATTTCATAGAAAAACTTAATAAATTTTTGTTTTCTTTGAAAATAAATCATTTATGCTTGAAAAGGAGTTCATCAAAACTAGTTCCAAATAATTTTCTGAAAAATCATGATCTTTTGAAAATCTTCATTTTGATTGTTTGAAAACCTTCATTTTTAGACCCGTTCCACAGCCGAGCTGTTGCAACCTGGCTCTGATACCACTAAATGTACACCCCAAACCCGGTCTGGACGTTATGACCAGATCTGGTGCGTCACATGATCCTAAACTACGCTTATAACCTTTTAAAACATGTTGAGACATAGGTGATATTTTGTAAAACTAGCAAGGTGAGAAAAGTTCTTGTTAAAACTACTTTAAGTTGTCATTATTCAAGATTGTTTAAATTTTATAAACGTTATTTTGAAAATGTTATTAAGGTTTTGGAAATCCGCGCAGCCTATATCTAGCAGTTTCGATAAAGTACGAACCAAATCCTTTAGAAAGTTAAAACCCAAAAAGAAAATTTAATAGCGGCCTTATTACACATTAAAACCCAAAAATTAACATAAAAATTAAAATACTAAAACATAAATGAAAACCAGTTTTATTGCAGTCACTGTGGCCACTCCGAATCTCTCGCAGCTCCAAGCCCACTATGGTTGAGGGTTACCTGCAGAGATTAATTAAAAAGGGTGAGTTTGACAACTCAGTGTGCAACATTATCTCAACCATAGGCCAAAACGGATCAAGCCTCAGAAACAGATTTAATTGGGCCTTGGCCCATTACAGGAATCAGGTTAAGCCCAAAAGGCCCATAACAGAAACAGATCAGATATAAGCATTATGCAAACAGAAACCCAACCCAGATCCATCCTTAACACCCCCGTACCAGCCTTACACCATGTGGGGAGACTACTCGACCCACCCAACCGCTACACACCACAGATATTTGCAGCGAGGCTGCCAGATATAATTTGCAGTGAGACTGCCAGATAACATTTGCAGCAAGGCTGCCAGATATATTTGCAGCGAGGCTGCCAGATATTGTGACGAGGTCACCAGATATAAATATTGTGGCGAGGCCACCAGATTGCAGCGAGGCTGCCAGAAAATATGTGGCGAGGCCACCAGATTGCAGCGAGGCTGCCAGAACGCTTCCTCCATCATAAACCCATACCCCAGCAACAGATAATCATACTAGCATGCAATATATAGCATCTCATGCATCAGATATATTCATATTAATAATTAACTCATGCAGATACATAACATCATACATTTCATACAGAATTGACCCTAGGGGTATAATAGTCTTTTTACCCCTAGGGGTATTTTGGTAATTTTCCATATTTAAGGGTATTTTAGTCCTTTTTCATATTTTCAGAGATTTTATGCAAGTCTGATAAATTAACAGTCCCTAACTAACCACGGAAGTCCACTTAAGCCAAATTTCCAATTTTGCCCTTTTTAGCCTGGATCCCCTAATGGGCCTTACTATGTCCAATATCGTCGATAAGTCCGTTAAGCCCAATTTTTAGGTTTTAGTTTACCGACTTTACCAAGTTTTTATTATTCAAGTTACCAGAAAGTCTTTTATGAACATATTCAAATTTTGGGCTCGGAAGCCCATTGGCCCCGCCTTGGCCCATTGCAACCCAACTTACCAAAACGCTCGAAATTGCACCTTCTGCAATTTCGCTATCGCCAATTCCCAATGTGACCACAACAAAGTATTCGGTTACTCTTATTTCCTTTCAAGCCTGATTTTTTTCGGTCCCTATTGATCGGTCACTTAGCACAGTTTCGATTATTTCGGCTTTTAGCCATCCTAGTCTATGATGGAGATACGTTACACACCTGTTACTGATGAAACGTTGACGAAATCCACGTATGAAGAACCTACAATCGAACGCTAACTATTAGCCTAATAATCGATAATCAAAGAGTTATAAACCCCTTACCATAATCGGCCTACATAGCCTAAGCATCGAAATCTTACCCCTTTCGATTATGGACTAGATCACTGTGTCCAACCGCGTTAATCCACAATAGCCTCCTTTGCTGAACGTCTCTTGTCCACTCTAACGCACAAAAGCCAAAGAGAAAAGCCATAGGGCCCTTAGTCTAGAAACGTTAACCTCCCCCTAAGGGGTTTCGGCATCTAGCCTTATACTTGAAAAGAATAACGAAATAAAATCACGAAAACTTACCGATCTAAATCCAAAACCACAGCCGTTCCACTTGCTTCAATGATAGAGAAAGAATTGAGAGAGAGGAGTGATTCCGCAATTGCAAGGGATGAAGGGATAAGAATTCGACTAATTGAAGAATTGGTAGGAGAAAGGGTAATCGGTTAATAAAAGAATACTCGTCACAAAGTGTTCGGCTTCTATTTCTTGCAGGTGCCGACAGAGGCTTAAAGAGGAGAGGGAGAAGAGATTAGATTCGGCCAACTAGAGAATTAAGGAGAAAAAGGTTTCGGTCAACAAGATTTTTGGCAAAGCAAAGGTGTTTCAGTTTTAGTGCTGTCGACAGGAACTTGAAGAAAAAGAGAAGAAGAAAGGTGCTTTGGTCTAACAGGGAAGTGGGATGGAATGAGACCGGTATGGGGTGTCAACGTAAAAGAAAACAAAAGAAAAGAAGAATACTAGGAAGTGGTTTTGCCAACAAGGGAATTCGGCAATGATGCTTGGGGTAGGAGTAGGTTGCGGCTAATAGAAGAAAAGGGAGATTGAATAGCAAAAGAGAGAAAATAGAAGAATTCTCTAATGCTATACACAATAAGCTCAAGAACCTCAAAAAGACTCTTAGTGAAATCGGCACAAACCCTAAAGGTACTAAGGAGAATTCGGCACCAACTAGCACTAATTGCCGAAAATGCTAACACTAATCCCCCTAGCCGAATTACACTTGCAAAGTCCCACAATCGGCTACTTCCTTTCAAAATTCGAACTTCCTAGATTTGCTCCTCAACCTCCTCCACGATTTGCTCCTTTGACCGGTTCAAATCTCCTCCAAGCAGAGTTCCACTCGGCTTCAAACTCTTACCTGCTCAAGCTTAAAAATAAACAACACCTTCGCAACCTCTGGCGCTTGAACCCTTGACCTCTAAGCTCATTTAGGCGCCACCTTTTAAGGAGCCTAGTGGCGTCTCCCTTGCCACTTTACCACTGGTCCTTTTGTGCTATATTTCGCACACAATTCCTTAAGACCCTTATTTTCAATGGTCCCCTATCTCCTAAGTCAAAACACAAAATTTTGCCGAGCCTTTAACCAACACATGGGCCTTCCATAGGCACATTATCATACTCCAAACATGCATTACACACCCAAATACTAACATTTAAACATTTTATCAGATAAGGACCAATCTAAGAAAAAACCCGAAAATTAGGGCGTTACAGACTAGGGGTGCGGGGCAGAGCCCCGCGGTACGAACCGCATACCCCAGTCAAATGAAACCTCACGATTTGATAACTTTTATCAATAGAATCGTGTTTTCAGGATTTTGATCCTTGAGGTTTCATATCGGAACAACTTTTGTTCCACTGGCCAGTAAACTCTTACTGGAAATTGTAAAAATCACCGCTACATCATAACAAACTTGTTAATGTTTACAATAATAACATAAAACTGAATAGGCCATAAAACTGAAGGGCTGCTAGACCCCTTAACATAGTTTCGGGATTGCCTATATATTAGCTCTTTAGGGTTTTTTTTACCCTTGCTTTATATAACTCTATATTAATTGGTATATATTCATAACGAATATTTATTGCCATATATAATCCGAATCATAATAGTCATCATTAAAATAAATATAATAACGTTTAACCGAAAATTATAATTACGTTAATTATAATAAAGATTTCAGTAAACTATATTTATTTAAATTTATATATATATGAACCAAATTCATATATTAGTAAAATTATGTTCTGATTATGTGTACAACATCCTTGTACATATAGTATGTTCAATAGTTTGATTGCCCAATTAAATTAATTCTATAATTAATTGAATTCATGTGACAACCAGACATAATACCAACTATGTTTTACTCCGTTCATTTCAATCGTAGGGTGTGACACTATAGGTTCTTGTAACGTTAGCAGTAATATTAGAACTATTCTAATGTTACAAACAATGAGTGGCATCTAGCAATGCATCATTGCTACCTAAGTTACAAGAAGTCATGATTCGACATAACCTTTTGTGATTAACTTTTCATGCATTAATCCTTAAGTCCTATATCTTTGGAATGGACACAAGTCATGGAATAGTCACACTTGCATAGTCCATCCCATGTTTCTTGATACCTTGAGTAGACTATGATATACAAATAAGTATGACATCTCATATCAACTTATTTGAGCATGGCCATGCATTTCTAGTCTCACTCAATCAAGTGGCCTGAGATATTACTCCTATTATGTAGGAGGGACTTATCCTATATTGATCAACCATATCCCTCTACATAGATTGTGGTATATCCAACATTAGTCTTAATAGAACAACCAATTACGGTGTTCATTTGACTATATCAAAATACACAACTCACGATGTTGGAATGATGATGATCTCAAGTATGAGGATCATATACATATTAATCACTATGAGTAATATTGTGACAATTACATAATAATCCAAGAAACATACTCATAGCGGGTCAGTCCAATATGTTGTTCTCTAACACACATATTCATGCATTGATTCTGATACTCCATATCAATGACAACTCTTTATCATCAATCAACTACATGTTAGTCTTAATGCATTATTATTGTCCTAGCCAACGATAATACTTGACTAAGGATCTTTTAAGAATAATCATATTATTCTTACGACATTATTATAAAATAGTTTATTTATGCACACAGAAATGAAACTGAAATAATAATGGCAAAGCCTTATATTAATAAACATGATAAATCAAGTATGTTATCACAACTATCTCGTGATTGATCTTTGGGCATACTCTTATAGTTACCTCACTTAAACACAAACAATCATACCAATCCGAATCATAAATTTCCATTCAAATTTAAAACTTTTCATACGTAATCATATTGTCCCTATTATAGGCCTACGAGGCTCAAAACATACATTGAGAGCGGTTTAGGACTAAACTGAGATCTTTGGAACACTTAGAAAAATTTCATGTTTTGGAGAGTCACACGCTCGTGTGGTTTAGGACACGCCCATGTGGTTACACACGCCCGTGTCCTCAACCCGTGTAACTCTCTGTTTATGATGTCGTGCACCCAAAGGAGTCACACAGCCAAGTCACACGCCTGTGTGCTAAGCCGTGTGGTGAATTTAATTTCTGAAAAATAGGTGCAAACTTCACACACCCTTGATACACACCCATGTCCCGGGGCTATATCCTTCACACGGTTGAGACACATGATCGTATCCCTTCCCATGTGCTTACTACTGGACATTCTGTTTTGCAAAACTAGGGTGCAGAGGACACACGACTGGACTACACGCCCATGGTGTAGACTGTGTGTCACACACGGCCAAGACACACACCTGTGTGTCTACCCTTGTGGACAATTATAAGACTATTTACCAAGCCATTTGCCACCTTAAAACACAAGCACACTCACACCACTTCAAAGGCACATAACATAACATAAGTAAGCTAACAAACATCCCAAAATCAAGTCTTCTACACATCATTTGCATATCACATCCATCATGCATATATCTCACACACTTAGCAACTTAAACATACAAACTACCACAATCATGAATAACATCATCATATGCATATACCAAGTATCAATATTGGCCAACTTTTAATGGCCTTATACAAAATGATCATTCATCAAAATGAGCCAACATTCTTGGCCCAATCAAATATGACACATATAACAAAATGACCAAGTCCCTTGTACATGCCATAACTCAAAATGCCAATAACTACATATACCAAAAGATAATTTGATAGTGTGAGACAATCCTCCGACATTTTCCCTATCTGAGTTAGCTTGGTGACACTATAAGACAATGTAAAAATAGAAGAGTAAGCTAAATAGCTTAATAAGTTTATATCTAAATAATGAGCATTACAAACACACATTTAACGTACAATTGAAACTAGGACAATTTCATAGATACTATCAAAACCTTACGATCACAACTTACTCATTCACAACCTTACCAATAGTCATCACATAACAAACTCATCTTTTAGGAGTTTCACATACATACCTATATCAACCCTTACATAATCACTTGCACTCACACTTCGTGATTTCGCTGAATCACCCGTTGAACCACTTGGAATTCCAAAGGATACTTAGAAGTCTTGTATATAAGTGCCACACTTAGCCGAAGCTACCACTTATCATTTGTAGCCGAAGCTACCACTTATCATTTATCACTTAAACACTTGGTTTCCTAGTGACATGTCATTTTATCCTATTCGATTCTTAATGTTCAATCGGGATCTTTCTCACTTGTCAAAGCTTGGTCGGTATACACATCCAAATAGTTATTCACAAAGCATACTGATGTTTAAGTATTCAAAAACATAATATAGCAATGCATTATTTACATACAAACTTACCTTGATAAAAAATGACAAGTTATTCGATTTAGTCCAAAATCTTTTCTTTTCCCCAATCAAGGTCGTTTCTTCGTCTTTCTTGATCTATAATACCAAATTTGACTCATTTAATTATCACATTACTCACTTTGGTCCAGAAATCACACTATGGAAAAATTATATTTTTGCCCCTAACATTTAACATATTTACACTTTAGTCCTTAGGCTCGTATAATGAAATGTACTCATTTTCTTTGTTACCTAAGCCTAACCGACAAATATACATACTCATAACAGCCCATATTTTACACTAAATCACCTTTTGTACTCATGTTTTACAACTTTTACAAATAAGTCCTTTTTATGCATTTTCATCAAAAACCACCCAGTAAAAGTTGTTTATTACACATCAAACTTCCATTTTCTACCATTAATCATCAAATTACAAGCATGTCACACATGGGTAAATTTTTAAACATGAACCCTACTTCAAAATAATGGTAGAAATAGGTAAATCGGGCTACGAGGACTTTAAAAATGTAAAGAACATTAAAAACGAGGCTTGGAGGCACTTACTGTGAAGCTTGGAAGTTGAAGAAACCCTAGCTATGGTGTCCTTATGGATTTTCGGCCAAGGTGGGAGAAGATGGACAACATTTTGGCTTTATTTTCCCTTTTTATTCTTTTATTTACCAAATGACTAAAATGCCCTTCACTTAAAACTTTGATATTTTATCCATGTCCATTTTTGTCCAAACTAAACTCTATTGGTCTAATTACCACATAAGGACTTCTAATTTAAGAACTCATCACAATCAAATCCCTTTAGCAATTAAAACACACATTTTGAAACTTTTGCAAATTAGTCCTAAAAATCAAATTGGACATTTTATCAACAAAATGTCTTAACAAAATTTTCACACATGCATTTAATCACATAAGAAACCTCAAAACTTTATCGCAATAAATTTTTCTACTTCAGATTCGTGGTTCTAAAACCACTATTCTGTTTAGGCCCTAAAACGGGCTGTTACACTAGGGATAGGTGATGTAAGACCTACAACTATGATTCTTCAGCTAGCGGATCGATCTGTAGCATATCTCGAGGGAAAGATCGAGGATTTTTTGGTAAGAGTCGATAAATTTGTTTTTCCTGCTGATTTCATTATCTTAGATTTTGAAGCAAACAAGGAAGTGTCGATCATCCTTGGGAGACCTTTCCTAGCCATGGGAATAACGTTAATTGATGTACAGAAAGGTGAACTTACCATGCGAGGTCATGACGATCAGGTAACCTTTAACATTCTTAAAGCGATGAATTTTTCCTGATCCGATAGAAGAGTGTTTAGTTATGGAAGAGATAGAAACCTTGGTTTCTATGGAAAGTAATTATAAAGAACACCCACTAGAGAAAGCCATAGATCTTGACCCATTGGAGGATGAAGAAAGTGAAGAAAACATGGTTGATGGAAGCCAATTTGAGAAATTTTATTCAATCCACACGGTTTGAACCGTTGGAGTTAGAAGTTAGAAAATTTGTGCAACCCAGGTTGTCAATCGAAAAACCACCTAAATTCGAACTAAAGGTATTTCCTTCTCATTTGAAATACGTTTATTTAGGTGACTGTTCCACTTTGCCTTTGATTATTTTAGCAGAACTGACAAAAGATCAAGAGGAGTAACTAATTGTTGTTCTAAAGAAATTTAAGAAAGTAATTGGTTGGACCATAGCTGATATTCAAGGTATAAGCTTTTCTTTTTGCATGCATAAAATTATTTTAGAAGAAGGTGAAATAGCTTGAATTAATGGGCAAAGGAGACTCAATCCTATTATGAAAGAAGTTGTGAGAAAGGAAGTGATCAAATGGTTAGATGCAAGAACCATCTATCCTATTTCAGATAGTTCGTGGGTAAGTCCGGTGTAGTGTGTACCAAAGAAAGGTGGAATCACGATTGTTGAAAATAAGCGTAACGAGTTGATTCCAACAAGAACTGTTCCTTGTAACACCCTATACCCCTGTCCATCGCCGGAGTAGGGTTTCGAGGTATTACATAACTAAACCCAACTTACTGAGGTTCATAGATACATACTAGACATAGATTCAATTGTACATCAAAATACGATTTCTGATCAACTTTAATTTCCATATCCGAACAATCCAACTTTCAAAGTGATTTAACTAATGCAACCATATCACATTTATTTCCTATGGAAGCACTATCAAATTTCAAAGTGACTACTTACAAATAAGTATAATCGAATTTCTTAGGTATTAAGCAAATCCTATTCACTTCGTATAACATATTCACTACCATTGAAAACTTATGTTACCTCATTCCACTAAGCACAGATAATATACGTCCTATACTTACTTCACCATTTACTTATGCATCAAAGTAACAAGCCACATAAAATTTCATCAAAACATATACTCAAACTTCGAGATTAAGCAAGCCATTTTCGCATGGCTAGAATATTTACAACTCAAAATATAATTCAATTCAAAAGAAGGGTGATTAGCCTATACATGCCATTGTTCCAAAATAACTATCGATTGTACAAAAATAACGACGATAGTGTAGGTGATTTAAGCTTGAATCCCCGAGTCCGTAGCTTCAAAATGAGATCTATAAAACAGAGGAAACAAAGTAAACAGAGTAAGCATTTCAATGCTTAGTAAGTTTTAAGCAATGTCAATAGATAAAAATTCAACTGTAAAATTGGTCGTTCGCATTTTCATTTCAATCTCCTTTTGGGTATATCACCCCTTAGCCGAATATACACACTCTCATAATACAAAATAAACAGATATCTTTCACTTGAAAGTGAGCTCATATAAACGTAGGTATATTACATAATTTAGCAAGACTTTTCAAATTGACCAGATGCACTACAATCATAGAGACAATCTTATCGTTTTACTCACATATACATCACATAATAACTTTATGATTTAGTCCAAATCAAGCTTACAAATAAGCTCAGGATACATACCAGTTTATCTTAACGCATGGGACATATTCATTAATAATTGTTACTGTGAAGTCTTTTAGTCTTAGACTTTACTCGGATCATGAGCGAGACCTTTAGCTCGGATGAAATCTCTACACGAAGCCAGCAGGTCTTAACCCGGACATAATCTCCACACATAGCCAGCGGGTCTTTAAGCCCAGATATAATCTCCACACATAGCCAGCGGGTCTTTAAGCCTAGATATAATCTCCACACATAGCCAGTGGGTCTTTAAGCCCGGATTCACATCACCGAGTTTCATGCATATTTATTCACATGTTACTACCTTTCACATAGCAAAAATCACATTTGTAATTCATTCACTTCATTCGAATATAGGCTTATAGTACACACGTTGACTTCATATCATGAATATTATTTGGCCTTAAAACATATACAAATATTTTTCACTAAACTTTTGGCTCATCAAGCAAATTCACATGATCACATATTCATGCTACTATCATAGCTTATTTCTTTATTAGCCATTCGGCTACGTACCATGTATATAAATTAGTTCACATATAACCTTACTAAAGTAAGGACAATAAGCCATAATTCATCTATCATTCAAATATCATGCCATCTTTAAATTATATACTAGGATAGATTACCCAAAACTTACCTCGAACTTTTCTAAGCAACTATGAGTCAGCTATTCAACCGCTTTAGCTTTCCCCTTATCCGAATTTGTCCCTCTATGCTCTTGAGCTTAATTTAACAATTTTAATCTAATTTAGTCATCTAGCCAACTCATTAAAACAATAAAGATAAATTCTCAATGAAACACACATACACACGATAAATACTTTTAATTAAACACCCACACATTTGGTAATTTCATCTCAAATGTTCTTAACTAACTCATTCTTTAACATTAGCACATTTGGTCTCTAATACAAACATTCTAGCATTTTCCTCTGTACACACTCTTAAGACTGGATATACACCTTAATCATTTTAACAAGCATCAATAGGACATGTATACCGAAATACATATTAACAATCTTAATCAACTACTATTTGTCATTCAACTCACATGTATAACTATGCATAAGCTATATCTTAACCGAGTACATCCTTGCTCATTAGCATAGTTAACCATCATTTTCACATCATAAAGGCCCAAGTTGGCCGAATATATACTTCTATAAATGCATATATACAATTTACAAGTTCAAACTTATCATTTCTCACCTTAGTCCACATTCGGCTAACACATAATCACATATTAACAATTTATACTTATCAATTTAACTATTCAAGCTTAATTTGCGTTTTACAACATTTAACTCTCCAAAACGCTACACATTTCACATTTGACTGAATGTACCTAGAATACCAACAATAATTCTTTCACATTTTTACCCAAGTCTATAATCGGCAATCATGTTGACACATATACTATCCAAATTATTCCTTGGCATAAAAATTACATTCGGTCATAGGAAAATTTACTCTTAAGAATTAAACTCAATTCTATTATCACATAATTCGCTATCTTGTAAACTCATTTTAGCCAATTTAATCTACCCCAAGGCCGAATGCTACTTGAGCATTTCATTACTTGATAAGTCTCATGGCTCATCTACATCCAATTTCAATTTGAAACATTAAACATTCAAAAAAAATTTAAATACATTAGCTCATAGCCGAATATTCATACGTAGTCCCAAACACATAAATTCATCCACCCAAAGCTCAATTTAACAATTTATGCTTCTATTAGCTAAAATCACATTCAGCATTTAATTCACACTAATGCCGCATATCACATCTTTCTTAATTACTTAAACCACACAAAACATACTTTTATACTTTTCAACCAAATCCTAACCTAATGACCTTAATTAGCCATTTAAAACAGATTTTTAACAATTCCATGTTACAAAATTTTACCAAATACACACTCTTATCAAGCCAAAATGACCGAATGCCTTACTTCAATCTAAAATTCCATTAATTCAACTTATGCATAACATTGAGCTCATTCGGCCATTAAGCAAAACTAGACTTAACTTCCCATTCATAACTTCTACAATTATTATAATCTCACAAGCATTTATCCAACCAAATTGACATTTTTATACACCACTCTTTATTACAATTCAAATTAAAAACAACGTTTAGAAATCGTACAACCCAAGCATGCAAGCCGAATCCTCTCTAGCAATTTACTCCACATATAAGTGCATTTGTTTAGTTCCATTTCTCTTATCCACCATTACTTCTAAATACTTGAAACAACAACCATTTCTTACAAATTAAACCAAGACCGTATGCTCATAACTCTACCAAAATTCAAAATTTTAACTTGGGTTTAAAAGGATACAAGACAAGGAACTCACATCTTCAAATTCAACACAAAATATCAAAGATTTACCTTGAATTTTTTGACTCTCAAGTGACCGAATGCCCAAAGCTCTCCTTCTTTAAATTTTCTTTTAGTTTTCGGCTGTAAACAAAAAAAAAAATATGAAGCTTTCTTTGTTTTTCACACCCATTTCTAATTTATTAGTTCTTTATTTTATTAAAACATTTCCTTAAAATAAAAAAAAATTGAATTATTATTATTTAACTAACATACAAAACACAAAGTGCCAAAAAAAGACTCATCATTACCGTCCACCATCAAAGAAATGGTCAAATTGACATGCAACTCCACCATTTCACATTCATGCACTTGTTAGTCATCACACCTTTATCTAGCATATTTTCAAAGTTCACAATTAAGCCCTTTTTAGTGCAATTCACAATTATAAGGCTAAATTAAAGTACCAAAGATGATAACACATGAATTGGCACATACAATAGGCATCAAAATAAATATTAAATTATTTTTGTGCCTCGATTTTGTGGTCCCGAAACCACATTCCACTAGGGTTGGTTTAAGGGTATCACAACTCTCCACCACTTAAGAAATTTTCGTCCCCGAAAATCTTACCAGAGAATAAGTTTGGGTAACGTTCTTTCATCGAACCCTCAAGCTCCCAAGTAGCTTCTTCTACCCTGTGTCTGACCCATAACACTTTCACTAATGAGATTTTCTTATTCCGCAGCTCTTTAACCTCATGTGCTAAGATACGAATTGGTTCCTCTTCATGACTCAAATCAGATCGAATCTCAATGTCAGATAGATTAATCACATGCGATGGGTCGGATCTGTATCGTCGAAGGATCGAAACATGAAAAACATTGTGAATCTTTTCAAGTTCGGGAGGCAAAATCAATCGATATGCTACTGGTCCAATCCGTTTAGATATTTCATATGGCCTGATGAACCTCGGGCTCAATTTACCCTTACAGTTGAATCTAAGCACCCTTTTCCAAGGTGATACTTTAAGAAATACTTTGTCTCTGACCTGATACTCAATGTCTTTCTGCTTTAAATTAGCATACGACTTCTGACGATCTAAAGCTGCCTTAAAGCTATCACAGATCACTTCTACTTTCTGCTCAGCATCTTTAATCAAATCAACCCCGAAGATTTTACTTTCACTGAGCTCGGTCCAAAACAACGGTGTACGATATTTACGACCATACAAAACCTCATAAGGTGCCATCTTAATGCTTGATTAAAAACTATTGTTGTAAGCGAATTCAATCAAAGGCAAATACTGTTCCCATGAACCACTAAACTCAAGGATACAACATCTCAACATATCCTCGAGTATTTGAATTACTCGTTCTGACTGACCGTCTGTCTGAGGATGAAACACGGTGTTAAAATGTAGCTTAGTGCCTAGAGAATCTTGTAGTTTCTTCCAAAACCATGATGTAAATCTCGAGTCTCTATCTGATATGACAGAAATAAGCACCCCGTGCAATCTGACAATCTGAGAAACATACAACTTAGCTAACTTATCAAGTGAGTAATCCGTACGTACGGGAATAAAATGAGCTGATTTAGTTAACCGGTCTACGACAACCCAAATCGTATCTTTCTTACTCGGTGTCAACGATAGCCCAGATAGAAAATGCATCGTGACTTTATCCCATTTCCACTCGGGTAGCAAAATCGGTTGCAATAAACCCGAAGGCACCTGATGTTCCACTTTTACTTGTTGGCATATCAGACACTTAGACACAAATTTTGAGATGTCTCGTATCATACCATGCCACAAATACTGACGTTTCAAATCATTGTACATTTTTGTGCTACCCAGATGAACCGACATTCGGCTATTATGAGCTTCTTTTAAAATCATCGAAACCAACTCTGAATTTCTCAGAACACACACTCGACCTCTGAATCTCAAACAATCATTGTCGTCTACTTGAAACTCAGAATCCACATTTAAATCACACTGAGCTCGTTTGGCAATTAGATCGTCATCGGCTTTCTAAACTTCACAAACTTACTGTAATAACATCGGTTTTGCTTTTAATTCTACTATCAACACGAAATCAGCAGATACAGATAAATGCACATTCATTGCTCGTAAAGCAAACAATGATTTTTGGCTAAGAGCATCAGCAAAACATTTGCCTTTCCCGGATAATAGTCAATGACAAGCTCGTAATCTTTTAGCAATTCAAGCCAACGTCTTTGTCTTAGATTCAAGTCTCTTTGAGTCATCAAGTATTTGAGGATTTTATGGTCGGAATAAACATGACATTTCTCATCGAATAGGTAGTGTCACCAAATCTTCAGAGCAAACATGATAGCAGTAATTCGAGATCGTGCGTCAGATAATTTTTCTCATGAGTCTTCAACTGTCTCGAAGCATACGCAACAACTCTACCCTCTTGCATCAAAACACATCCCAAGCCATTCAAAGATGCATCACTATAAACCATAAACTCTTTACCGGATTTAGGCTGAACTAATACTAGAGCTTTCGTCAAAAGGGCTTTTAATTGGTCGAAACTTTTCTGGCACTTTTCAGACCATTCAAATTTAACATCTTTCTGCAATAGCTTCATCAACGGAGTTGAAATCATTGAGAAGCCTTTCACAAACCGTCGGTAGTACCCGGCAAGTCCCAAAAAGCTCTGGACTTCTAAGACATTTTTAGGAGGCTTCCAATCAAGGATAGCTGAAATTTTATTTGGATCGACTCGTATACCTGAAGCGGATACAATATGTCCTAGAAAGCTAACCTCGTGCAACCAGAACTCACATTTACTGAACTTCGCATACAACTGATTATCACGCAATATCTGAAGCACAATTCTCCGATGCTCGGCATGCTCAAACTCATCGCGAGAATAAATCAAAATGTCATCGATAAACACAACCACAAATCGATCTAGATACTACTTAAACACCCGATTCATCAGATCCATGAAAAACGCAGGGGCATTAGTGAGCCCAAACGGCATCACTAAAAACTCATAGTGTCTATATCTCGTTCTAAAAGCAGTCTTGCATACATCTGAGTCTTTAACTCACAACTGATAATAGCCCGATCGCAAATCAATCTTGGAGAACACCGAAGCTCCCTTTAACTGGTCAAATAGGTCGTCAATACGAGGCAACGGATACTTATTCTTTATAGTCACCTTGTTCAGCTGCCGATAGTCAATATACATTCTCATAGTTCCATCTTTCTTTTTCACGAACAAGACTGGTGCACCCCAGGGTGAAAAACTCGGTCGTGCAAAACCTCTATCAGTCAATTATTGCAACTGAGTGTTCAACTCTTTCAACTCAGTCGGAGCCATATGATACGGAGCAATCGAAATCGGGGCTGTACCCGGAACTAACTCAACGCCGAATTCAACCTCTCTAACAGGCGGTAATCCCGGTAATTCTTCAGAGAACACATCCGTATACTCACAAACCACAGGTACAGTTTCAAGCTTTTGTTCGGATAATTTGCTATCCAATACATAAGCAAGATAAGCCTCACAACCCTTTTTCATATATTTTCGAGCCAGTACAGAAGATATTACTGCCGGTAGCCCGTTTAGATCAGTAGACTCAATTCGAATTATCTCATTATTCGAACATCGCAAATCAATAGTCTTTCGCTTACAGTTCACAACAGCATCGTGCACAGTCAACCAATCCATTTTGAGAATAACGTCGAATTCATCGAATGGCAAGAGCATCAAATCAGTCAGAAAACAGAAATCTTGAATCATAAGGGGACATTTCTTACACACCTTATCAACTAAAACACAACGACCTAAACGATTGGATACTTGAATCACAAACCTAGTAGACTCAATAGGGAGAGTCTTACTAGATGCTAAAGTTTCACATACATACGAATGAGTTGAACTGGGGTCAATCAAAGCAATCACATCAGTATCAAAGAGAGTGAAATTACCGGTAATAACATCTGGCGAAGAGGCATCCTCTCATGCGCGTATAGCCTAAGCCATAGCAGGAGCACGAGACTTGGATTTAGTCGTGGCATCTTTAAACCTTCTCTGACCGCCGTTAACATTTCTCGGATTTCTAGGTGGTCTACCTCATGCTGAAGTAGTACTCGGTTTCCCACTCTGATTCACATTCTGCTCGGACCATCTTGGGTATTCCTTGATAAAGTGGTCAGTCGATCTGCACTTATAGCAGGAATGGTCATGAAATCTACAACTCCCCGAATGCCATTTTCCACAATACTTGCACTCGACCCTATCCCGACGATCATTCCCAACACTGGCAACAGAAGTGGCTCGTGTACTCACAGGGGGTCGATCGCGATCTCGTCTAGAAAAACCCGAGGTAGCATTAGGTCTGCCTGACTCGTCTTAAAATTTCTTCGAGGATTGTTGAATAGATTTCCCCGAAAATCTCTTACGGAATTCTCTGGCTCCACTATCAGCCTTTCTCTTTTCAATTTTGAACTCTTCAGCTTTGCAAGCTCGCTCGACAAGCACAACGAACTCTTTGATTTCTAGAATGCCAACCAGTAATTTAATGTCTTCGTTTAATCCGTCCTCGAAGCGTTTACACATAATAGCTTCGGATGATATACACTCACGAGCATATCGGCTAAGCCGTACAAATTCTCTCTTATATTCAGTCACTGACATTCGGCCCTGTTTAAGCTCAAGAAATCCTTCCATTTCTGGTCGATAAATCTCTGACTGATATACTTTTTATAGAATTCAGTTTGGAAAAACTCCCAGGTGACCCGCTCTCTCGGCACAACAAAAACCAATGTGTTCCACCAATAGTAGGTGGAATCATGTAACAGTGATACGGCAAATTTCAAACATTCTTCGGGGGTACATGCTAATTTGTCGAACACTCAGATTGTATTATCGAGCCAAAACTCGGCCTGCTCAGCATCATCATTAACTGTAGCCCGGAACTCTTTAGCCCCATATTTTCTAATTTTATTGACTGGGGGTTTACTCGACCTCAAAGGATCGATCTCAGAAGGAGCCACAGGGGTCGAAAGCAGATTATTCGGGGGAGGAGGTTGTGGAACAGCCGGATTAGTTCGAAGGAATTGAGTGAACCAATCACTCATCATTGCATAGAAATTCTGTCTCATGTCATTATCTCGATGACTGGTATTCGGCTGAGAGTCAATCGATGCAGTTCCTTGCGCGGGAGCAGCCGCCACACTCTCAAGATCATCCGCTACGACTTGATCGGGATCAGGATTCATCACTATACAAAAAATGCATTTCAAAAGTTAAAAATCACCACACTATCGTATTATTACAAAAATGGCGTGTATAGCTATATTCACACGCGCTATGTTAGTCTGAGAATCGACTAAACCGTAGCTCTGATACCAATAAAATGTAACACCCTATACCCCTGTCCGTCGCCGGAGTAGGGTTTCGAGGTATTACATAACTAAACACAACTTACTGAGGTTCATAGATACATACTAGACATAGATTCAATTGTACATCAAAATACGATTTCTGATCAACTTTAAATTCCATATCCGAACAATCCAACTTTTAAAGTGATTCAACTAATGCAACCATATCACATTTATTTCCTATGGAAGCACTATCAAATTTCAAAGTGACTACTCACCAATAAGTATAATTGAATTTCTTAGGTATTAAGCAAATCCTATTTGCTTCGTATAACACATTCACTACCATTGAAAACTTATGTTACCTCATTCCACTAAGCACAGATAATATACGTCCTATACTTACTTCACCATTTACTTATGCATCAAAGTAACAAGCCACATAAAATTTCATCAAAACATATACTCAAACTTCGAGATTAAGCAAGCCATTTTCGCATGGCTAGAATATTTACAACTCAAAATATAATTCAATTCAAAAGAAGGGTGATTAGCCTATACATGCCATTGTTCCAAAATAACTATCGATTGTACCAAAATAACGACGATAGTGTAGGTGATTTAAGCTTGAATCCCCGAGTCCGTAGCTTCAAAATGAGATCTATAAAACAGAGGAAACAAAGTAAACAGAGTAAGCATTTCAATGCTTAGTAAGTTTTAAGCAATGTCAACAGATAAAAATTCAATTATAAAATTGGTCGTTCGCATTTTCATTTCAATCTCCTTTTGGGTATATCACCCTTAGCTGAATATACACACTCTCATAATACAAAATAAACAGATATCTTTCACTTGAAAGTGAGCTCATATAAATGTAGGTATATTACATAATTTAGCAAGACTTTTCATATTGACCAGATGCACTACAATCATAGAGACAGTCTTATCGTTTTACTCACATATACATCACATAATAACTTTATGATTTAGTCCAAATCAAGCTTACAAATAAGCTCAGGATACATACCTGTTTATCTTAACGCATGGGACGTATTCATTAATAATTGTTACTGTGAAGTCTTTTAGTCTTAGACTTTACTCGGATCATCGGCGAGACCTTTAGCTCGGATGAAATCTCCACACGAAGCTAGCGGGTCTTAACCCGGACATAATCTCCACACATAGCCAGTGGGTCTTTAAGCCCAGATATAATCTCCACACATAGCCAGCGGGTCTTTAAGCCCGGATTCACATCACCGAGTTTCATGCATATTTATTCACATGTTACTACCTTTCACAGTAAAAATCACATTTGTAATTCATTCACTTCATTCGAATATAGGCTTATAGTACACACATTGACTTCATATCATGAATATCATTTGGCCTTAAAACATATACAAATATTTTTCACTAAACTTTCGGCTCATCAAGCAAATTCACATGATCACATATTCATGCTACTATCTTAGCTTATTTCCCTATTAGCCATTCGACTATGTACCATGTATATAAATTAGTTCACATATAACCTTACTAAAGTAAGGACAATAAGCCATGATTCATGTGACAGCCTTAAATCGACCCTAGTCGGAATGTGGTTTCGAGACCACAAAACTGAGGCTCAAAAATAATTTAATATTTATTTTGATGCCTATTATATGTGTTAATATCATGTGTGACACTTTGGTGTTTCAATTTAGAGTTATAAGTGTGAATTTAACTAAAAAGGGCTTAGTTGAAAACTTTGGAAGTATGCTAGAAAAATGGGTGATGGTTAAAAAGTTACATGTGGTAGAAACATGTCCTTGCATGTCAAATTCACCTTTTTAACCTATAGTGGCGGGCCAACCCATCTAATGATGGTGTTTTGTTTTCTTTGGCTTTGTATTTTAGTGAATAAGTGTTTTATGTGCTTATAATAAAATTTTAATAATAAAAATAATATGAATTTGGGGGTGAAAACATCAAAGTGAAGCAATTCTTCTTCATTGTCATGAAAAGAGAAAAAAAGGGAGAAAGGAACTCCACAATCGGCCCTTTGCTCATAGTTGATTTCTAAGGTAAGAATTGTGTCTTTGGTTAAATTAATGGTGGAATTTTGTTGTTAAGGACATGGAGTAGTCAACCCATGACTCAAATTTTGGTAATTTGAGTGAGATACATTCGGCCTTACTAATTGGAGTACTGAGTTTGTTTAAACTTGATAATTCTTGTTAAATATTAGAAATGGAGTCTTGAATGCTATAATCAGGAAGTGTGTGAGAATTTTGAGTTTGATTAAAAAAAATAAAATAATAAATAGCTATGTATGGTGCTAATGCTACAATCGGCCTTGTAAGGGGTTGAGTAGATGAATATGCTTTTCATATTTTATTAAATATGCGAATGTGGTAGATGAATTGAGCAAATCACATGTGTTTTTCATGAGGATTCAATGATGTTTTGGAAATGGCTAATGCATTGATGATATTGTTGATAAGTGAATTAGGGAGTGTATAATTAATTGAAATTTTTGTTTAATTAAAACTTGTTAGTATGTGGTTAAAGGTTAGTTGAATGTGAATTAAGATGAATTGGGAAGTGATAAGTAATATTCGGCCATTGAAAGTAAGTGATTATATACGTGTGAATTAATTTATCAATAGGGCTTGGTTGATGTGCTAGGTAATGTCTAAAATCTTGAATGTAAATTTAGGTAAGCTTCTTTGATAAATTATGGTAGTATACATGGGAATTGGCTAATGTGTGAATAACTTTTGCTCATGAATTTCCGAATTTGAAATTGGGATTTTGGCTAAGAAATTTGATATGTTTAATTAGTGGCCAAATGTGACCTTGATTATATGTTGTAGCTTGAAATGAATTGTGAATTGTATTTGTGCTTTCTTCAAATGACGGAAAATCTTATATTCATATACATATGTTTCGGCTATAGGTGTGTTTGAAAAGTAGGTTCTTAAGTATTTGAGTTTGATTCCTTTGTAAGTTTTAAGTACTTAAATGGAATGAATATGAATTTTGTATATATATGTTAAGGTCAATGACTTCTCTAAATGATGCCTTATATGATGTTATGTTTTAAATATGTGAATAAGAACTTTAAAGAGTGAATTTGTATAAATCTGCTTGGTACAGCAGCAGTAACATGTTTTGGAAAAATCACCATAAATTGTGGGAGCTGAATTAGAGGCTGAATAAATTATGTAATTAAAGCTTAATGAGTCTAGTTTCTTATAAAAGAAACCTTATAAGCAAAGGAATTTCCGATAAAGAGATTTTTAAAGTAGTGTGAGACAGTGTCAGATTAACTCCGAAATCCTCTATTCTATTTTTAGAAAATCATTATAAATTGTAAAAAAATATCCATAAGATGTAATTTATATGATTAGAATCCTTAATGAGTCTATTTTCAAGAGAGATATACAAGAAAATTTTTTGAGACCTGAACTAAGAGATAATTGAACTTTAGTACAGAAGGGTCGGAACTGTCCGACAGTGAATCAGGGGTAACTTTGAGGATTAAACTGTATTAATTGGTCAATTCAAAAATTCTGGAAATTTTATGGTAGAAAGGTAAATGAATCTAGTTTCAGAGAAAATTTACGGAACTTGATTTGGAGTTTTTTAGCTCCAGTTATGAATAATTTAGTGAATGTTGCTTAGGAAGTCAGCTTGTAGTGACTTATGATATATATGTGATTGGCCGAATGTGTGTGCGTGTGTGGCAAAGGATATATATATGTGTTTCTTATTTTGATTGTAAGTGAAATGATCAAGTGAGATATTTGAATAAGGATTAATAAAATTGAATTATTTAATTTAGCTCAAGAGCATAGAGGGACAAGTTTGGATAAAGGGAAAGCTAAAGTGGTTGAATAGCTGACTGATTGTTGCTCAGAAAAGTTCGAGGTAAGTTTTGAGTATTTGAATTTGGAATTTAATTTAAAATGCCATGATATACATATATGATAGATGAATGATGTCCCATTGTCCTTAGCATAACAAGGTTATTGAAAAAGAAACCTTATACATGTTGATATATAGCCGAATGGCTATTAGAGAACTAAACAAAGAACAAGATTGGGGATATATGCTTATGTGTGTTTGATTATTGAGCTGAAAGTTTAGTAAACGAAGTATACAAGTATTAGATTTGAATGATGTTACGACACAAAGTCAATGATCATGTTATATGTCTACATGTGAATGAGTGGACTTGAATTACAAATGTGATCCTGCTATGAGAAATGTGGTAACATGTGAATAGATATGCATGAAACTATGTGATGTGAATCCGGGTTAAGACCCGAAGGCTATATGCGGAGATTATATTCGGGTAAAGACCCGATGGCTATATGCGGAGATTATATCCGGGTTAAGACCCGATGGCTATATGCGGAGATTATGTCCGGGTAAAGATCAGCTGGCTTTGTGCGGAGATTTTATCCGAGCTAAAGGTCTCGATGATGACTCGAGTAAAGTCTAAGATTAAAAGACTTCATAGTAACAGTTGTTAATGAATGCGCTCAAAGCGTTAAGTTATACAGGTATGTACCCTAAGCTTATATGCAAGCTTGTTTTGGACCAAATCATAAGGTCATTATACGATTGCATATGTGAGTATGAAATGAGACTATTTATATGATTATAGTACAAATGGTCAATGTGAAAGGTTACGTGAAATTATGCAATATGTTTTTGTTTACATGAGCTCACTATCAAGTGAAAGTTATCTGCCTATTGTATATGATGAGAACGTGTATATTCGGTTAAGGGGTGACATGCCCAAAGAAGTGGGAAACAAAAATGTGAACAACTATGTTATAATTTGATTTTTTATCCGTTGTCATTACTTAAAACTTACTAAGCATTGTAATGCTTACTCCGTTTACTTTGTTTCCTCTATTTTATAGATCTCTTTTTGAAGCTACGGACTCGGGGATTGAAGCTTTAATCTCCTTTTGTGAATCTGAATTACATTTTGAGTTGTATTTGTTCTAGCAATGCGAAAATGGCTTGCTTAATCTCTAAGTTGATGTATATGTTTTGTTGGAAATTTTATGTGCCTTGTTACTTCGACGAATGGGTTATATGATGTGATGATGGTATGCTTAATACCCAGAAACTTGATTACACCTATTGGTCGGTAGTCATTTGACAACCTTGATAGTACTCTTATAGTAAATATACGTGAGATGGTTGCCTTAGTTGAATTACCTTGAATGTTAGATTGTTCGGATCTAGAATTTAAATTTGATCCCTAATCGAATTTCGATGTACAACCGAATCTATGTCATGTACGTAACTATGAACCTCAGTAGGTTGTATTTAGTTATGTAATACCTTAATACCCTATTTCGGCGACGGACAGGGGTATAGGGTGTTACAATTCATCTATCATTCAAATATCATGCCATCTTTAAATTATATACTAGGATAGATTACCCAAAACTTACCTTGAACTTTTCTGAGCAACTATGAGTCAGCTATTCAACCGCTTTAGCTTTCCCCTTATCCGAATTTGTCCCTCTATGCTCTTGAGCTTAATTTAACAATTTTAATCTAATTTAGTCATCTAGCCAACTCATTAAAACAATAAAGATAAATTCTCAATGAAACACACATACACACGATAAATACTTTTAACTAAACACCCACACATTCGGTAATTTCATCTCAAATGTTCTTAACTAACTCATTCTTTAACATTAGCAGATTTGGTCTCTAATACAAACATTCTAGCATTTTCCTTTGTACACACTCTTAAGACCGAATATACACCTTAATCATTTTAACAAGCATCAATCAGACATGTATACCGAAATACATATTAACAATCTTAATCAACTACTATTTGTCATTCAACTCACATGTATAACTATGCGTAAGCTATATCTTAACCTAGTACATCCTTGTTCATTAGCATGTTTAACCATCACTTTCACATCATAAAGGCCCAAGTTGGCCGAATATATACTTCTATAAATGCATATATACAATTTACAAGTTCAAACTTATTGTTTCTCACCTTAGTCCACATTTGGCTAACACATAATCACATATTAACAATTTATATTTATCAATTTAACTATTCAAGCTTAATTTGCATTTTACAACATTTAACTCTCCAAAATGCTACACATTTCACATTTGACCGAATGTACCTAGAATACCAACAATAATTCTTTCACATTTTTACCCAAGTCTATAATCGGCAATCATGTTGACACATATACTATCCAAATTATTCATTGGCATAAAAATTACATTCGGTCATAGGAAATTTTACTCTTAAGAATTAAACTCAATTCTATTATCACATAATTCACTATCTTGTAAACTCATTTTAGCCAATTTAATCTACCCCAAGGCTGAATGCTACTTGAGCATTAAGCTTATGATCATTTCATTACTTGACAAGTCTCATGGCTCATCTACATCCAATTTCAATTTGAAACATTAAACATTCAAAAAAAATTTAAATACATTAGCTCATAGCCGAATATTCATACTTAGTCCCAAACACATAAATTCATCCACCCAAAGCTCAATTTAACAATTTATGCTTCTATTAGCTAAAATCACATTCGGCATTTAATTCACACTAATGCCGCATATCACATCTTTCTTAATTACTTAAACCACACAAAACATATTTTTATACTTTTCAACCAAATCAGAACCTAATGACCTTAATTCGCCATTTAAAATAGATTTTTAACAATTCCATGTTACAAAATTTTACCAAATACACACTCTTATCAAGCCAAAATGACTGAATGCCTTACTTCAATCTAAAATTCCATTAATTCAACTTATGCATACATTGAGTTCATTTGGTCATTAAGCAAAACTAGACTTAACTTCCCATTCATAACTTCTACAATTATTATAATCTCACAAGCATTCATCCAACCAAATTGACATTTTTATACACCACTCTTTATTACAATTCAAATTAAAAACAACGTTTAGAAATCGTACAACCCAAGCATGCAAGCCGAATCCTCTCTAGCAATTTACTCCACATATAAGTGCATTTGTTTAGTTCCCTTTCTCTTATCCACCATTACTTCTAAATACATGAAACAACAACCATTTCTTACAAATTAAACCAAGACCATATGCTCATAACTCTACCAAAATTCAAAATTTTAACTTGGGTTTAAAAGGATACAAGACAAGGAACTCACATCTTCAAATTCAACACAAAATATCAAAGATTTACCTTGAATTTTTTGACTCTCAAGTGACTGAATGCCTAAAGCTCTCCTTCTTTAAATTTTTTTTTAGTTTTCGGCTATGAACAAAAAAATATGAAGCTTTCTTTGTTTTTCACACCCATTTCTAATTTATTAGTTCTTTATTTTATTAAAACATTTCCTTAAAATAAAAAAATTGAATTATTAATATTTAACTAACATACAAAACATAAAGTGCCAAAAAAAGACTCATCATTACCGTCCACCATCAAAGAAATGGTCAAATTGACATGCAACTCCACCATTTCACATTCATGCACTTGTTAGTCATCACACCTTTATCTAGCATATTTTCAAAGTTCACAATTAAGCCCTTTTTAGTGCAATTCACAATTATAAGGCTAAATTAAAGTACCAAAAATATCACACATGAATTGACACATACAATAGGCATCAAAATAAATATTAAATTATTTTTGTGCCTTGGTTTTGTGGTCCCGAAACCACATTCCGGCTAGGGTTGGTTTAAGGCTGTCACATTACTGGTTGGAGAATTTGTATTGATTATAGAAAGTTGAATAAAGCCACTCAGAAGGACCATTTTCGGTTGCCTTTTATGGATTAGATGTTAGATCGACTGGCAGGTAATGAATTCTATTATTTTTTAGATGGCTATTTGGGATATAACCAACTAGTTGTAGCTCTGGAGGACCAACATAAAACTACCTTTACTTGTCCGTACAGTACATTTGCTTTTAGGCGAATGCCTTTTGGTTTATGCAATGCACCTGCAACATTTCAACGATGCATGGTGGCAATATTCACTGAAATGGTTGAAAATTTTGTTGAGGTTTTCATAAATGATTTTCCTGTTTTTGGTAATACTTATGATATTTGTTTGAGTAATTTGGCTAAGATACTGAAGAAATGCAAAGAGATGAATCTTGTCCCTAATGGGGAAAAATGCCATTTTATGGTTAAGGAAGGGATTGCCTTAGGGTATAAAATCTCAAAGGGAGGAAGTTGATAAAGAAAAGGTGGACATAATTGAAGGATTACTAGCCCTAATTAATGTAAAAGGAGTCAAAGGTTTCCTAGGCCATGCTGGTTTTTATCGAAGGTTTATCAAAGATTTCTCAAAAATTTCTAAATCGTTGTGTTTGTTGTTAGAGAAAGATATAGTGTTGAATTTCAACAAACAATGGTTGGAAGCTTTTGAAGATCTAAAAAAAGGGTTAATCTTAGCCCCAATAATCATTACACCTGATTAGAGCTCACCTTTTAAGTTGATGTGTGATGCAAGTGATTATGTCGTTGGATTGGTCAAAGAAAAAGCAAAGTGTTGCACCCTATTTACTATGCAAGTAGAACTTTGACGGGAGCCCAACTCAATTATACGGTAGCTAAAAAAGAACTCTTTGCTATAGTTTTTACTTTTGACAAATTTGGCTTATAACTTATAGGTATCAAAGTTATGGTATTTATTGACCATGCGACCATTAAATACTTACGAAGAAAGATGCAAAACTGAGGCTAATCATTGGATACTTTTACTCCAATAATTTGACCTTGAGATCCAAGACAGAAAAGGTGTCGAAAATCAAGTAGCTGATCATTTGTTGAGGTTGGAGCAAGATGAGGTAACTCGATCATGTGTGCCTATCAACAAGAATTTCCCAGATGAACACTTACTTGAGGTAAGTCAAATTCATGAAACACCTTGGTTTGCTGATTTTGCCAATTATCTTGTATGTGGAATAATTCCTTGAGAAATAACATACTAACAAAGGAAGAAATTCCTTTATGATAGTCAGTATTATTTTTGGGAGGATCCATTTTTGTTTAAACAATGTGTAGGTAATATAATCTGAAAGTGTATAGTTGAAAGTGAGATTAATGAGATCTTGTATCATTGCCATTCATCTCCAAGTGGGGGACAGTTTGGTCGTTCATGTACTGCAGTAAAGATTTTGCAAGCAAGTTTCTTTTGGTCTACACTATTTAAAGATGCTTATGCTTATGTGAAGAACTATGATAAATGCCAAAGGATCAAAAATTTATCAAGAAGGAATGAGATGCCCTTGACAAACATTTTGGAGATTGAATTATTCGTCGTATGGGGTACTGACTTCTTAGGCCCGTTTCCTTCTTCGTATGGGAACAAATACATTTTAGTTGCTGTGGACTATGTATCCAAGTCGGTTGAAGCTAAAGCATACCCTACAAATGATGCTAAGGTAGTCATGCGATTCCTACATAAGCATGTGTTTACATGATTTGGGACACCAAAAGCTATTACTAGGGATGAAAGTTCTCACTTTGTGAACAAATGGCTTAAGTGGTTGCTTGAAAAATATGATTTGAAGCACAAGATTGCTACTACTTATCACCCCCAGTCTAAAGGACAGGTTGAAAGAGTGAACTGTGAAATCAAAGGCATCCTTGAAAGGGTAGTACGACCTAGCAAAAAAGATTGGTCTTGAAGGCTCGATGATGCATTATGGGCCTATTGAACAACATTTAAGACACCATTAGGAATGACTCCTTATCGGTTAGTTTTTGGAAAGGCATGTCATTTGCCATTAGAGTTGGAGAATAGAGCTTATTGGGCATTGAAGCAGTTGAACTTTGATCTTAAGCAAGCCGGTGAGAGAAGAATGTTACAACTTGATGAGTTGGAAGAGTTGAGGTTGTTTTCCTATGAGAATGCCAAAATGTGTAAAGAAAGATCAAAGAGATTGTAACACCCCTAACCCTTACCCGTCGCCGGAGGGTCGAGAGGCATTACGAGACAAGTGCAAAATTTTAAATAAAATCCAACTCACCTAAGTCATGCTTCTAAAAATTTTGGCATTCAACTAGTTTTGTAATGAGGCATATGAAAAGTTATTAGCATTTACTCTTATAAGATCACAAACATTTATTGAACTCAAGTATGTGCACATGAATAACCAATATGCATAGAATCAATATTGCTTCTAAATAACGTGTTACTATTCATATGGTAATTAGTCTTAAGCATTGTCGAATGTGAATCATCTCATGTTAGTGAGTACATTGATTCATTCATATAACCAAGTTCTTCAAAAATTTCAAAACATTTACCAAATAACAACCACACATTCATATCAACTATACGAAATACAAATGGTAAAATTTGCAAGCCATTTTCGCATGGCTAAACATATATACAATACCAAAATGATACTTGTTAAGAACTTAAAGCCCAACCTATACATGCCATTATCAAAGTTTAACTACTAAAATACCAAATTTAGCTTGGATAGTGCAGACGACTTTGACTTTGTGATTCCCGAGACTGTAGCTAACGAACGAGATCTAAAAAAAAAAGAGAATTTAGAGCAACAGAGTAAGCATTTTTATGCTTAGTAAGTTTTAAGCAATAAAATCATTAAAATAAACTAAAGCATGGTAATCTTATAGCTTGCCGTCTCCTCTTTGGCCGAATGTAACCATGACTAAATATACTACCTTTGTTCATTTCATATCATTTCAATTTTCCTTACACATACATTCATATCACATAGATAATTTCTTTGTATCCAATAAGCTTCATTATTTGGCCGAATACATTCAATTCAATTACAAGGCTAATTATTACGAAAATACATTTTCACATATACATGTTACTTTACTTATCAATCACATATACTCACATGCTCAGAGCCAATCTTATCCTAATACCACTTGAGTCAAAATTCATATTTCATAAGTAGGTCATAAACTTACACGTAATCTCAAACAATGGCAAGAGCACCACTATCCAAATGTGTATTCATAATTTAAAACGAATCAAATTCACAAATGAATATGAGATACGCACCTAACTAATTTAAGGTAGTGAGCACATATGTTGGGATTATTACGACATAAATTGTATAATTCTCGTACGAATGCCTTTGGGATTTTAACCCGGATATAACACCGGCACAAGGGCCCTTCGAGACTTAGCTCGGATATAACACTGGCACAACTACCCTTCGAGACTTAGCTCGGATATAACACTGGCACAACCGCCCTTTGGGACTTAGCCTAGACATAACACTGGCACAACCGCCCTTTGGGACTTAGCCTGGACATAACACTGGCACAACCGCCCTTCGGGACTTAGCCCGGATATAACCCACTGAAACTTTTGCATATGTAGCCATCAAATATACATTTCACAAAATCTATCACAATTGAAATTTATTTGCCTCATTCACATATTAGCACATAACGTGACACTTTCAATTAATATTCGGTCTAAAGACACATACATAGATCACACATCAAATCAATTATCATAACTTTTATTTCTAAGGAACTTTCGGTTATTTTCCATATTCACAACTTACTTTGCATCAACCATAATCAAACGATGTCAGTAGGTCGCAGTTTATAAATCACTTGTATATATATATAAATAAGTTTATCATACTTAATCAACTCATGTGCTAGGTTTCTCTACTTAAAACTTACCTCGTAACCTTCTAAACAGATTTCGGGTTGGCTATTCCGTGATCTTAGCTTTTCCCTTAACCGATGCTGTCCCTCTATGCTCTTGAGCTAATTTAAGCAAATTAAATTTCATTAAACACTCATCCACTTCACTCGATCAAGACAAGGGATACAAATATAGTCTCTTTACCACACACGCACACACACACATTCGGCCAAATGTATACTCGTCATCAATCATGACTAAATCATTGACTAGCCAAATGTACAAAAAATCTCAATTGAAGCCATTCGACACTCACATATATATATATATATATATATATAACTAAGTGTCATTTCTCACTATCATTACATTCGTCATTTTTAAGCAATGAAATTAACATAGATAATAAGCCTTAAACCATATATATTAAATCTATATCCGGTTTCACAAGCATAACCACTAATCTCACATAACTGAATGTGTCCCTAAATAATTTCACATGTATATTATTTAATCACAAGATAAATACACTTATCAAAAGCATCTATTCCCTTATTTGCTTCCTAACCCCCAATCGGCCATTTCCAAAACACATATAAAAACATTATCATAAAACCCAATATCATATATAAATCAAGACACACATATATAAATTTCTAAAATTAAGCACAAATTTGTACCTTGCACCTCAATGGCCGAATGTACCTCACTTCCAAATTCACTTCTATTAATTTAACTAATCCACCTTTTTATATATTATTTTCTAAAAACACCATCTAAACAATATCATTTAACAAATATATACATATATATATATATATCAAGACCGAATGTTTATTTTCTTAACATCCAAATTTCGATTCGGCTAACATATATGCTTATACCAAAAATGTTAACTTACAATTCCAACATCAATTTGTTCTTCTCATTAATTAAACAAAGAATCTTACACCCAAAACATCAAAACACCCACAAAGCATCTCAACATCCATGGCCGAATAGCTCCATAAATCTCAAGGGATATACTCCAAGTACAATTTAACATATAATCAAATTTCATAGGAATTTGACCTCAATACACTTCACAAGCATACTATATTGACATTCTATCATCAAAACTCACCAAACCTTCAAAACTCCATTTATTCACTAATGGCCGAATGAAATATAATTCACGAAATCAAAATTTAACTCATGGGTTTTGTCCCTAGATTAACTATCAACCGAAGATCACAAACATGCTACTAAAATAACATAATTCAATTACCTTAGTGTGTGAACTAAGATGGCCGAATGTCACTCTTCTTCTTCTATTTTTCTTCTTTAGAATCGGCAATGAAGAACACAAAGAAAACCACTTGTTTTCTTTTCACCAAATTCTTTTATTAATTAATTAACTAATATGATAACATTGCACTCAACATTTTTAACATATAAAATATAAAAACAACCAATAAAACTATAGCATGGCCGGCCACCAAAAATAAAATTGGTTATTTGACATGCAAATCTATTTATTTCACTTCATTCCATAATTAGTCTTTTGAATTTAGCCACATATATTTTCAATTCTTCTCACATAAGTCCTTTTTCTTAAATTCACATTCCTTAGACAAAAATTCAAAGCATCGAAACTTAGCATATAATAAGCACAAAATTTATCATTCAAAAAATTTTATGGCTCAGTTTAGTGGTCCCAAAACCACTTCCTGACTAGGGTCAGATTAAGGCTGTCACAACTCTCCCCCTTAAGGGATTTTCGTCCTCGAAAATCTTACCAGTGAATAAGTTTGGGTATCGTTGTAACACCTCTTTCCCGTAACCGTCGCCAGAACAGGAAAGGAGCGTTATCGGACATATACCCATACTGAACCAGTAAAATTTTGAACTTTTTAATCTTTAACCATCATGTATTTTCAATCATCAAAGCATACTTCAAATGATCGTAAAATGATGCATATAACTATTGAGGATCAAATTGAAAACATAGTCAAAGTTAGGAAAATAATCATAAATTTTCAAGTTAAGGACACACGGCCATGCCCCTTTGCCCGTGTTCTCTCACACGGTCGTGGCTATCTAACACGCCCAAATCACATAACCCGTGGTTGAATCTGACTTACCTCACAAGGCTACTAAACACGCCTGTGTGTCTAGGCCGTGGTCAAAACTTTCCTAGCCACACGGCTACCAGACACGCCCGTGTGTCTAGGCCGTGTGCAAGCTGTCCAAAAAATGTTTAAGGTGCAGGGGATACACGGTCGAAATACACGCCCGTGTCCCCTGGCCGTGTGGCACAAATATAGGCTTGATTAAAGCCAATTTGTCACCTAAAATGGGTCATTCCCTACAAGTCAATAACCACCACACTTCATACCAATATTGGCAACCAAAACATACAAGTTCAAGTATAATATGAACCTATAATCATCATGATATCTTGCATCAACTAAGCATTATAATTCAACAGCTAACAACCTCATTAATGAGCTCATTTATCAACATTTCATTTCTTACCATATCAGCTCATATATCCATCTTGATCATATAGTTTACCATATGCACATATAATAAAAAAGAAACGATCTCAAAATACTTAATTACATATGTATAAGCCAAGCCACATCTCATAGCTTGATCATCTACCCAAACATACCATATTCACTAAATAACTAGTCTATACATGCCATGACCATTTCATTTACAAAAGGTTCAAAAGTACCAAAGCTTGATAGATAGTGTGATGACAATCTCCGACTCGTCCGATTATCGAGCTAGCTTCCGAATATATAAGACAGTGAAAGAAATAAACGGAGTAAGCTTCTAAAGCTTAGTAAGCTCGTAAAACTTAGAATTTAACTTACCAATTCATTAAGGTAATCCCTACATATACAAGTAAGGCCAATTCTATTCATATGCTCTTGTAGCCTATTTCACAAGCTCACACGAGTTAGTTTATAAGACTTCGTATACCATCTTACACAAGAGTTTACCATATAATTCATATCCATTAGCACATATAAACATCATAATTCATATGACATATAAAGCATTCATTTTCATATATCTCATGTAACATATAAATCATATGAGATGGATCATACCTTTCATGTAGTTCATATAACAGGTATCATATATACTTATATCTATATCATCTTGTAATTCATGTAACTTATATCGGTATTGCCCGTTGAACCTTTAAGAATAACGAGGATACCTGGGTGATACACACACAGTGTATATACATATAACCTGAAAACCGTCAATACGTCATGTATGCTCTTACGAGCCTGTACGGTAAGCCTCAAAGGCTGAACATGTAATCCCGAAGGATGAACGTAAGCCCGTAGGCTGAACGGTGAGTCCGAAGACTAAACATGTGATCCCGAAGGATGAACGTGTAGCTCATGAGCACGTGGTGAGTCTGAAATGAATGCAGGAGCTTGAACCACCCTATAGCCCTAGTGACATGTCACTTGTATCCTTACGACTTCTACGGTTCTAACGGGAACTCGGTATTCATGCATTACTTGAAACATTTAACATTTCCATTCCAAATCACATGTATATACTTAATAGGCAAACCATTCAGCAACTTTATACATATACATGATCATTAAATAACATTATAAGCATTTATAAGGTGAATTCCAAATTCTATGAACTTACCTCATAATCCCGATATCTACTCGTCTATTTTCCGTTTTCCACAATCAAGTTCCGGGATTCGATCGTCTTTATCTAAATTAATGCAAATTTTAGCTATTTACTAACTCACATATTCAATTCAATTCCAAAAACATATATTTTGACATATTTGCAATTTAGCCCCTATATTTTCAATACTCTGTAATTTAGTCTTTTATCACAAAAATGACAGTTTACACAATTAATCCACAATTTCCCTTAGCTGAATATTCAAGGGACTTATACAAGCATATATCTTTCAATTAATCACAAATTTAACCCCCAAAATTCTATCTTGTTGCAAATAAATCCTTAAACTCATTTTCATCAAAATTTACTTTAAAATTCTTGTATTTTCTCACATAATATACAATAATTCATCAAAATCTATCAAAATAACATGAATTCATCAATAGAATTTTTCAAGGACATGTTTAAAATCAGAAATTGAGGTACGGGTCATCTAGTATACGAAACAACGATCTCAAAAAGGTAAAAATCACTAAAAATCAAAGCCAAAACGTACCTCAATTGATGCTTAGAAGTAGCCGAATGAAACAAAGCCTTTAAACCCTTATTTTGTTTATAAGAATCGGTGAAGAGAAGAAAAATTAAAGCTATTTCTATGTTTTGTTTTATTATAAAACATATAATAACCAAATGACTATTTTACCCTTTGTAAAATAATTATAAAACATTATAAAATATGGACATAATGGTCCATTACCAACCCCTCCAAATAAAAATGGTATAATTACCATGCAAGTACCTCCTTTTATAAAGCCATGCTCAAATAAGCCATTTATAAAATAGAACTCTAATTTATCGCTTTATGCGATTTAGTCATTTTTCTCAAATTAACCAGTCAAACAATAAAATTTCTAAACGAAACTTTCACACGGTAATTCTATCATGCTGTAAAACATATTAAAGTAGTAAAAATGATATTTCAACTCGGTTAAGTGGTCTCGAAACCACCTGTTCCGACTAGGTTATAAAGTGAGCTGTTACAACTCTTCCCCATTTAGGGATTTTTGTCCCCGAAAATCTTACCGGTAAACAGATTAGGGTATTGCCTTCACATAGTTTCCTTGAGTTCCCACGTAGCTTCCTCTATTCCGTGTTTACGGCAGAGAACTTTTACAAGTGCTATACGTTTATTTCTCAACTCTTTGATCTCCTGAGCCAGAATTCTAATTGGTTCTTCACTGTACGATAAATCGGACTATATCTCCACATCAGTGGGAGAAATGACATGAGACGGATTAGATCGGTATCGACGAAGCATTGAAACGTGAAATACATTATGAATTTTTTCAAGTTCAGACGGTAATAATAATCGATAAGCTACAGGCCCAATTCTTTCAACAATTTCATATGGCCCGATAAAATGAGGACTTAGCTTTCCTTTTCTGTCGAAACGAATAATTTTCTTCCACGGTGATACTTTTAGAAATGCTCTATCTCTGACCTGAAACTCTATTTCTTTTCGTTTCAAATCAGCATATGATTTCTGTCTGCCTAAAGCTGCTTTCAAACTGTCGCGTATCATTTTAACTTTTTTCTTCTATATCTCGGATTAAATCAACCCCGTGTAACTTTCTCTCACTCAATTTTGTCCAATACAGTGGTGTTCGACATTTACGACTGTATAATGCTTCGTATGGAGCCATTTTTAAACTTGTCTGAAAACTGTTATTGTATGCAAACTCTATCAAAGGTAAGTATTTCTCCCAATTATTTTCAAATTCAAGAATACAACACCGTAACATGTCTTCCAGAATCTGAATAACTCTTTTCCGACTGACCGTCGGTCTGGGGATGAAATGCTGTACTGAAACTCAATTTCGTTCCCAAAGCCTCTTGAAACTTCTTCCAGAATCTCGAGGTAAACCTCGGATTTCTATCAGACACAATGGATAATGGTATACCATGTAATCGCACAATCTCAGATAAATATAATTCCGCTAATCTGTCTAGAGAATAATCGGTACGTACCGGTATAAAATGTGCAGACTTTGTCAATCTGTCAACGATGACCTAGATTGCATTTTTCTTCTTCAGAGTCAGAGGTAGTCCAGATACAAAATCCATAGTGACTTTGTCCCATTCCCATTTCGGAATCATAATAGGCTGTAATAAACCTGACGGTACCTGATGTTCAGCTTTAACTTATTGACAGATCAAACATTTCGATACAAATTCTGATATGTCACGTTTCATTCCTGACCACCAGTATTGCTGTTTCAAATCGTTATACATCTTAGTGCTACCCGGATGAACTGAAAATCAACTGTCATGTGCCTCGTGTAGAACTTTCTGAGTGAGTTCACTATCTTTCGGTATACAGATTCTATTTCGGAACATTAAACAATCATCATTCCCTATAGAAAAGTCAGAATTAGGATTAGACTCACAGTGAAGTCGTTTGGCTTGTAGATCAGGATCAGTCCTTTGAGCTTCACAGATTTGCTGCAGAATCAATGGTTTAGCCTTTAGTTCAGCTAGAACAGATCCATCATCAGATAACATCATTTGAGTATTCAAAGCTCGTAGAGAAAACAGAGACTTTCGACTTAACGCATCAGCTACAACATTAGCTTTTCCCAAATGATAATCAATTACAAAATCATAGTCTTTTAGTAGTTTCAGCCATCTCCGTTGCCGCATATTCAATTCTTTCTGTGACATCAGATACTTCAGACTTTTGTGATCGGTAAAAATTCTGCATTTCTCCCCGTATAAGTAATGCCGCCAAATCTTTAATGCAAAGACTATAGCAGCTAGCTCAAGATCATGCGTCGGGTAATTCTTCTCATGCGGTTTCAACTGTTGGGAGGCATAAGCTATGACTTTCCCGTCTTGCATCAATACATAGCCCAGTCCGATAATAGATGCATCACTGTATATAACAAATTCTTTACCCGATTCAGGTTGAACTAAAACCGGAGCTTCTGTTAACAGGGCTTTCAACTGTTCAAAACTCTGCTGACATTTATCAGTCCACTCGAATTTCATATCTTTTTGTAACATTTGGGTCAACGGTACTGCGATCATCGAGAATCCTTTGACAAATCTTCAGTAATATCCCGCTAATCCCAGAAAACTTCTAATCTCAGATACATTTCTCATAGGTTTCTAGTCTATAATAGCAGATATTTTACTCAGATCTACTCTAATGCCTTCCGCAGAAAAAATGTGACCCAAAAATTCGACTTCTCGAAGCCAGAATTCACATTTGCTGAATTTGGCAAACAATTGTTTATCTCTCAGAATCTGTAACATAATTCTCAGATGTTCAGTATGCTCTACTTCATCACGTGAATAGATCAGAATGTTATCAATGAATACGACAACAAATCTGTCTAAATACGGTCTGAATACACGATTCATCAAGTCCATAAACACTACCGGGGTATTTGTTAAACCGAAAGGCATGACCAGAAACTCATAATGCCCGTATCGTGTTCTGAAAGCAGTCTTCGGTATATCAGAATCTTTAGCTCGCAACTGGTAATAACCCGATCTCAAATCAATCTTTGAAAATACAGTAGCTCCTTTCAACTGATCAAATAAATCATCAATCCGCGGAAGAGGGTATTTATTCTTCACTGTCACCTTGTTTAACTGTCGATAATCAATGCACATTCTCATCGATCCATCTTTCTTTTTCACAAATAATACGGGAGCACTCCAAGGTGAGAAGCTCGGTCACGCGAAACCTCTATCTGTCAATTCTTGTAACTGTGCTTTCAGCTCTTTTAATTCAGTTGGTGCCATTCTATCAGAGCTATCGATATCGGTGTAGTGCCCGGTAACAATTCAATACCGAATTCAACTTCTCTAATCAGCGGTAAACCCGGCAATTCTTTCGGAAAAACATCTAAAAACTCACGAACAACTGTTCGATTCTGACATCCTAGTATTCATCACATACGCTAGATACGCATCAGAGCCTTTTCTGACATACTTCTGAGCTCTCATAGCAGAAATCACTACCGGTAATTCATTCGAATCATTTGATTCAATCCAAAGAATCTCACCATTCTGACATTTCAATTCTATACTCTTACTTCGACAATTCACAATAGCCTCATGCGCATTTAGCCAATCCATACCCAGTATTACATCGAACTCGTAAAAAGGGAGGAGGATCAGATCAACTGGAAGACAATATCCCCCAGTCATCAACGGACATTTCTTACATATTTTATCAACTAACACAGACTTTCCTAATGGATTCGATACTTTAACTACATATTCAGTAGACTCAACGTGTAAATTCTTTTCAAACACTAATTTCGTACAAATATATGAATGAGTTGATCCAGGATCTATCAACGTAACAATATCAGTGTGATAGAGAGAAAAAGTACCGATAATAACGTCAGGTGACAAGGCTTCCTTGCGTGCACGTATTGCATAAGCTCTCGCAGGAGTACACATCTCAGATCTCATATTAGCATCTCTCGCCACATTGCGATTTCCACTTTGATTCCCAACATTTCGAGGCGGTCTACCTTTTGATGCAACATTATTTGTCTTAGTCGATTGTTCTTTATCAGGTACAGATCTTTCAGGACAATCACGCAAGTAGTGATCTAACGATCCACATCGAAAACATGCCCCGCTTATCACTCGACACTCTCCGAAATGCGTTCTGTTACAATGCTTGCACTCTGGTCTCGGAGTTCTCACACTACCCGCACTAGCTACAGAAGTCGTCTGAGGTCTCGAATGAGAAGACTTAACACTTTTCTCTCGGATAGATATGCCCGTAGAAGCAGCAGAACAAGGATGAAAATCCTTTCATCTTTTGGATCCAGACTGATACGGTTTACTTGCAAACCTCTTTCTAGCCTCTCTGAATTCGGAATCCGCTTTTCTCTTTTCTTTAGCAAGTTCTTCAGCTTTACAGGCCCGGTCAACAAGAACTACAAACTCTTTCAATTCGAGTATTCTGACTAATAGTCGAATTTCTTCATTTAGCCCATCTTCGAACCTTTTACACATTATTGCTTCGGTAGAAACACATTCACGAGCATATTTGCTGAGTCGTACGAACTCTCTCTCGTATTTAGTTACAGACATTCGACCCTGTTTTAGCTCTAGAAATTCTTTTCTTTTCTGATCGATGAATCGTTGAATAATGTATTTCTTCCTGAATTCCATCTGAAAGAAATTCCAATCGACTCGTTCTCGTGGTACAACCGAGGTCAATGTATTCCACCATTGGTATGCTGAATCCCGAAGCAAAGAAATAGCATATCTTAAACACTCATCAGGAGTACAGGCCAGTTCGTTAAAAACTCTGATCGTATTCTCAAGCCAGAATTCGGCCCTCTCAGCATTATCATTTGCTAAAGCTTTGAACTCTTCTGCACCATATTTCCTTATCTTGTCAACAGAAGGTCTGTTCAATCTCAGAGAATCCATAACTCTCACATTTTCAAGGTTCGGTTGAGGGACTTGAAGGGGTGGAGGTTGTGGAGGAGCCGGGTTTGCTCGTACAAACTCACTAAACCATCCAGACATCATTTGGAAGAAAGCTTGTTTGATTTCTTCCTGATTGGCTGCAGTAGGGCCCGATTCAGTAGGCACAGCCCCTTGAGTGGGTGCCGGCGCAATACTTTCAACATCATCAGCTAAAGCTCGATTCGGATCCATTACTAAATAAAACAGATTTCAGAGGATGCCAGGAGATATCAAACTATCACATTTCATGTACATGGCATGTATAGCTAGACTTATACCACTACAGTAGTCCTAGAATTGACTAAATTGTAGCTCTGATACCAACCAAATGTAACACCCCTTCCCCGTAACCGTCGCCGAAATAGGAAAGGAGCATTACCGGACATATACCCATACTGAACCAGTAAAATTTTGAACTTTTTAATCTTTAACCATCATGTATTTTCAATCATCAAAGCATACTTCAAATGATCGTAAAATGATGCATATAACTATTGAGGATCATATTGAAAACATAGTAAAAGATAGGAAAATAATCATAAATTTTCAAGTTAGGGACACACGGCCATGCCCCTTTGCCCGTGTTCTCTCATATGGTCGTGGCTATCTAACACGCCCAAATCACATAACCCGTGGTCGAATCTGACTTACCTCACACGGCTACTAAACATGCTCGTGTGTCTAGGCCGTGGTCGAAACTATCCTAGCCACACGGCTACCAAACACGCTCGTGTGTCTAGGCCGTGTGCAAGACTGTCCAAAAATATTTAAGGTGCAGGGTACACAAGGTCAAAATACACACCAGTGTCCCCTAGCCGTGTGGAACAAATATAGGCTTGATTTAAGCTAATTTGTCACCCAAAATAGGTCATTCCCTACAAGTCAATAACCACCACATTTCATACCAATATTGGCAACCAAAACATATAAGTTCAAGCATAATATGAACCTATAATCATCATGATATCTTGTATCAACTAAGCATTATAATTCAATGGCTAACAACCTCATTAATGAGCTCATTTATCAACATTTCATTTCTTACCATATCAGCTCATATATCCATCTTGATCATATAGTTTACCATATGCACATATAATAAAAAAGAAACAATCTCAAAATACTTAATTACATATGTATAAGCCAAGCCACATCTCATAGCTTGATCATCTACCCAAACATACCATATTCACTAAATAACTAGTCTATACATGCCATGACCATTTCATTTACAAAAGGTTCAAAAGTACCAAAGCTTGATAGATAGTCTGATGACAATCTCCGACTCGTCCGATTATCGAGCTAGCTTCCGAATATATAAGACAGTGAAAGAAATAAACGGAGTAAGCTTCTAAAGCTTAGTAAGCTCATAAAACTTAGAATTTAACTTACCAATTCATTAAGGTAATCCCTACATATACAAGTAAGGCCAATTCTATTCATATGCTCTTGTAGCCTATTTCACAAGTTCACACGAGTTAGTTAATAAGACTTCGTATACCATCTTACACAAGAGTTTACCATATAATTCATATCCATTAGCACATATGAACATCATAATTCATATGACATATAATGCATTCACTTTCATATATCTCATGTAACATATAAATCATATGAGTTGGATCATACCTTTCATGTAGTTTATATAACAGGTATCATATATACTTATATCTCTATCATCTTGTAATTCATGTAACTTATATCGGTATTGCCCGTTGAACCTATAAGAATAACGAGGATACCCGAGTGATACACACACAGTGTATATACATATAACCTGAAAACTGTCAATATGTCATGTATGCTCTTACGAGCCTGTACGGTAAGCCTCAAAGGCTGAACATGTAATCCCGAAGGATGAACAGTAAGCCCGTAGGCTAAACAGTGAGTCCGAAGACTAAACATGTGATCCCGAAGGATGAACGTGTAGCTCATGAGCACGTGGTGAGTCCGCAACAAATGATGGAGCTCAAACCACCCTGTAGCCCTAGTGACATGTCACTTGTAACCTTACGACTTCTACGGTTCTAATGGGAGCTCAGTATTCATGTATTACTTAAAACATTTAACATTTCCATTCCAAATCACATGTATATACTTAATAGGCAAACCATTCAGCAACTTTATACATATACATGATCATTAAACAACATTTATAAGCATTTATAAGGTGAATTCCAAATTCTACGAACTTACCTCGTAATCTCGATATCTACTCGTCTATTTTCCGTTTTCCACGATCAAGTTCTAGGATTTGATCGTCTTTATCTAAATTAATGCAAATTTCAGCTATTTACTAACTCACATATTCAATTCAATTCCAAAAACATATATTTTGACATATTTACAATTTAGCCCTATAATACTTTGCAATTTAGTCTTTTATTACAAAAATGACAATTTACACAATTAATCCACAATTTCCCTTAGCCAAATATTCAAGGGACTTATACAAGCATATATCTTTCAATTAATCACAAATGTAACCCCAAAAATTCTATCTTTTTGCAAATAAATCCTTAAACTCATTTTCATCAAAATTTACTTTAAAATTCTTGTATTTTCTCACATAATATACAATAATTCATCAAAATCTATCAAAATAACATGAATTCATCAATAGCATTTTTCAAGGACATGTTCAAAATCAGAAATTGAGGTACAGGTCAGCTAGTATACGAAACAACAATCTCAAAAATGTAAAAATCACTAAAAACCGAAGCAAAAACATACCTCAATTGATGCTTAGAAGTAGCCGGATGAAACAAAGCCTTTAAACCCTTATTTTGTTTATGAGAATCGGTGAAGAGAAGAAAAATTAAAGCTATTTCTATGTTTTGTTTTATTATAAAACATATAATAACCAAATGACTATTTTACCCTTTGTAAAATAATTATAAAACATTATAAAATATGGACATAATGGTCCATTACCAACCACTCCAAATAAAAATGGCATAATTGCCATGCAAGTACCTCCTTTTATAAAGCCATGCTTAAATAAGCCATTTATAAAATAGAACTCTAATTTATCGCTTTATGCGATTTAGTCATTTTTCTCAAATTAACCAGTCCAACAATAAAATTTCTAAACGAAACTTTCACACGGTAATTCTATCATGCTGTAAAACATGTTAAAGTAGTAAAAACAATATTTCAACTCGGTTAAGTGGTCCCAAAACCACCCGTTCCAACTAGGGTATAAAGTGGGCAGTTACAATCGTTCTTTCATAGAGTTCTCGGATTCCCAAGTCGTTTCTTCAATCCCGTGCTTGAGCCACAACACTTTTACTAACGGAACCTTTTTGTTTCACAATTCTTTCACTTCGCGAGCTAAAATACGAATCGGTTCTTCTTCATAACTCAAATTGGACTGAATTTCAATTTTGGACGGACAAATCACATGAGAGGGATCGGATCTATATCGACGGAGCATCGAAACATGAAAAATGTTGTGAATCCTTTCAAGTTCAGGGGGCAGGATTAGCCTATAAGCAACTGGCCCAATTTGTTCTGAAATCTCATATGGTCTAATGAATCTCGGACTCAATTTGCCTTTACGGCTAAACCTGAGTATTTTTTTTCCATGGCGAGACTTTCAAAAATACCTTTTCTCCTTTTTGAAACCCTATATCTTTACGCTATAAATCTACGTAGGATTTCTGACGATCCGATGCTGCTTTCAGACTATCACAGATTATTTCTACTTTTTGCTCGACCTCTTTAATTAGATCAACCCCGTATAGCTTATTCTCACTGAGCTCGGTCCAAAACAAAGGTGTACGGCATTTACGACCGTAAAGAGCCTCGTAAGGTGCCATCTTGATACTCGTCTGAAAGCTATTATTGTAGGCAAATTCAATTAACGGGATGTACTTCTCCCACGATTCACTAAACTCAAGAATGCAACATCTCAACATATCCTCGAGTATTTGAATCGTTCTTTCAGACTGACCGTCAGTCTGAGGATGAAAGCGGTGCTAAAATAGAGCTTAGTACCTAAAGCCTCATGCAATTTCTTCCAGAATCGCGAAGTAGATCGGGGATCTCGGTCTGAAATAATAGAAGTCGGCACTCCGTGCAATCTTACAATCTGAGAGACGTACAATTTCGCTAACTTATCAAGTGAGAAATCGGTACGAACAGGGATGAAATGGACTGACTTCGTTAATCTATCAACAATAACCCAAATGGAATCTTTCTTGCTTGGCGACAGTGGTAAACTAGATGCAAAGTCCGTGGCAACTCGATCCCACTTCCACTCAGGTATCAGAATCGGCTGAAGTAATCCCGAAGGCACCTGATGTTCTGCTTTTACTTGTTGACATATCAGACACTTAGATACAAAATCAGAGATGTCCCGTTTTATACCGTGCCACCAATACTACCGTTTCAAGTCGTTATACATTTTCGTGCTACCCGGGTGAACTGACATTCGGCTATTATGGGCTTCATTCAGAATCGTCAAAACTAGCTCTAAATTTCTCGGAACACACACTCGATCCTTGAAACTCAGACAATCATTATCGTCTATTCGAAACTCCGAGTCTACACTCGAATCACACTGAACTCACTTAGCAACCAAGTCATCGTCGACTTTCTGAGCTTCACAAATTTGTCGTATTAACACTGGTTTTGCTTTTAACTCTGCTATCAACACATCATCTACCGACAAGGACAATTGTACGTTCATTGCTCGCAAGGAAAATAACAATTTTCGGCTAAGAGCATCTGCAACTACATTAGCTTTTCCTGGGTGATAGTCAAAGACAAGCTCGTAATCTTTAAGTAACTTTAACCACCGTCTTTGCCTCAGATTCAAATCTCTTTGAGTCATTAAATATTTGAGACTCTTATTATCAGAAAAGACGTGGCATTTCTCACCGACCAGATAATGACGCCAGATCTTCAAAGCGAAAACAATAGCAGCTAGCTCCAAATCATGAGTTGGATAGTTTCGCTCGTGGGGCTTTAACTGCCTCGAAGCGTATGTGACAACTCAACCCTCTTGCATCAAAACGCAGCCCAGACCGTTCAAAGATGCATCACTATAAACTACAAACTCCTTGCCAGATTCTGGCTGGACTAACATAGAGGCTTCTGTCAAAAGTGTTTTCAGCTGATCGAAACTTTTCTGACACTTTTTAGACCACTCGAATTTGACGTCTTTTTGTAGCAGTTTTGTCAACGGTGTCACAATAATCGAGAACCCCTTTACGAATTGTCGATAGTACCCAGCAAGTCCCAAGAAGCTCTGAACTTCTGAAATATTTTTCGGAGGTTTCTAGTCGAGAATAGTAGAAATTTTGTTCGGATCGACTCGAATACTCGAAGCAGACACTATATGTCCCAGAAAGCTGACCTCGCACAACCAGAACTCACACTTACTGAATTTCACGTACAATTTATTATCACGTAAAGTCTGAAGCACAAGTCTCAAATGCTCGGCATGCTTGATCTCATTGCGGGAATAAATCAAAATGTCATCAATGAACACCACCACAAATTGATCCAAATACTGTTTAAACACCCGATTCATCAAGTCCATGAAAACTACAGGGGCATTTGTGAGTCCAAACGGCATTACTAAGAATTCGTAGTGTCCGTATCTCGTTCTGAAAGCAGTCTTTGGCACGTCGGAATCTCTAACTCTCAACTGATAATAACCGAATCGCAGATCAATTTTTAAAAACACTGAAGCTCCTTTCAACTGATCAAATAAGTCGTCGATTCGGGGCAACGGATATTTATTCTTTATAGTGACTTTATTTAACTGTCTATAGTCAATACACATTCTCATAGTTCCGTCTTTATTTTTCACAAACAAAATTGGTGCGCCCCAGGGAGAGAAGCTCGGTCGTGCAAATCCTCTATCTGTCAACTCTTGTAGTTGAGATTTCAATTCTTTCAGCTCGATAGGTGCCATACAGTACGGGGCAATCGAAATTGGGGTTGTACCCGGAGCCAATTCTATACTAAACTCAACTTCTCTAGCAGGCGGTAATCTCGGCAATTCCTCAGGAAACACATCCGGATACTCGCTAACCACAAGTACAGTCTCAAGCTCTCGTTCGGATACTCTACTATCTAGCACATAGGCCAGATACGCTTCATACCCCTTTCTCAAATATTTTTGGGCTGACAAGGAAGTTATTACGACGGGTAACCCGTTTAAATCAGTGGATTCAATCCGAATTACCTCATTATTCGAACATCGCAAATTGATAGTCTTTCGCTTGCAATTCACCACCGCATCGTGTACCGTCAACCAATCCATTCCGAGAATAATATCAAATTCATCGAAGGGTAAAAGAATCAAGTCAGCCGGAAAGCAGAAATCTCAAATCATTAGGGGACATTCTTGCACACTTTGTCAACCAGAACACAAAGACCCAAAGGATTTGACACCCGAATCACAAACTCAGTAGACTCAACAGGAAAAGTCTTACTGGATGCTAAAGTTTCACACACATACGAATAGGTTAAACCGGGATCAATTAGAGCGATAATATCAGTATTAAAGAGAGTGAAAGTATCGGTAATAACATCCGGAGAAGAAGCCTCCTCCCGGGCACGAATAGCGTACGCTCTAGCAGGTGACGAGCCTTGGATCTGACTGCGGTGTCTCGGGTCCCTCTTTGACTGTCGCTATTATTTCCCCCACACTTCGATGGTCTACCTTGTGCTACCATATCACTCGGTCTCTGACTCGGATCGGTATTACATTCATCCAATTTTGGACAATCCTTAATAAAGTGATCGGTGGATCCACACCTGAAACAAGAGCGATCATGAAATCTACAGCTCCCCGAGTGCCATTTACCACAATATTTACAATCAGATCTGTCCCGACATTAATTGCCAACACTGGCGACTGAAGTAGCTCGCGAACTCGCAGGGGGTCGATGATGATCACGTCTAGAAAAACCTGATGTATTTTTAGATCGGCCCGAATCATCTCTAATTTTCTTGGATGATTGCTGAATAGACTTTCCCTCAGACCTCTTTCGGAACTCTTTAGCTCCATGTTCAGACTTTCTCTTTTCATTTCCGAGCTCTTCAGCCTTGCAAGCTCGCTCGACTAGTACGACAAACTCTTTGATTTCCAGAATTCCCACCAGCAATCTGATATCTTCGTTTAATCCATCCTCGAAACGTTTACACATGATAGCCTCGGATGATACACATTCGTGAGCATATCGGCTGAGCCGCATGAATTCTCTCTCGTATTCGGTTACTGACATCTGGCCTTGTTTAAGCTTAAGAAATTCTTTCCGTTTTTGATCGATAAATCTCTGACTAATGTATTTCTTGCAGAATTCGATTTGGAAGAACTCCCAAGTGACCCGCTCTTTCGGGACAACAGAAACCAAAGTGTTCCACCAGTAGTAGGCAGAGTCGTGTAACAGAGATACCGCACATTTCAGACACTCCTCGGGCGTGCATGATAGTTCATCGAACACTCGGATTGTAATATCGAGCCAAAACTCAGCTCGCTCTGCATCATCACTAGGTGTAGCTCGAAACTCTTCAGTCCCATATTTTCTAATTTTATCGACCGGGGGTCTACTCGATCTCATCGGATCAGTCACAGGAGGGGCCACATATGTTGGAAACGGAGTATTCGGGGGCGGAGGTTGTGGAATAGCCGGATTTGTTCTAAGAAATTGAGCGAACCAATCACTCATCATTGTATAGAAGGCTTGTCTCGTGTCATCATCTCGATGACTAATATTCAGCTGAGAGTCATTCGACGCTGTCCCTTGCACAGGAGTAGGCGCTACGTTCTCAACATCGTCTGCTACGACTCGATCAGGATCGGGATTCATTTCTAAACATAAATCACATTTCAAATGTCAAAAATCATCACACTATCACATTAACACAAAATGGCATGTATAGCTAGACTCACACGCGCTACGTTAGTCCGAGAATCGACTAAACCATAGCTTTGATACCAATTAAAATGTAACACCCCTAACCCTTACCCGTTGCCGGAGGGTCAAGAGGCATTACGAGACAAGTGCAAAATTCTAAATAAAATCCAACTCACCTAAGTCATGCTTCTAAAAATTTTGGCATTCAACTAGTTTTGTAATTAGGCATATGAAAAGTTATTAGCATTTACTTTTATAAGATCACAAACATTTAATGAACTCAAGTATGTGCACATGAATAACCAATATGCATAGAATCAATATTACTTCTAAATAACGTGTTACTATTCATATGGTAATTAGTCTTAAGCATTGCCGAATGTGAATCATCTCATGTTAGTGAGTACATTGATTCATTCATATAACCAAGTTCTTCAAAAATTTCAAAACATTTACCAAATAACAACCACACAGTCACATCAACTATACGAAATATATATGGTAAAATTTGCAAGCCATTTTCGCATGGCTAAACATATATACAATACCAAAATGATACTTATTAAGAACTTAAAGCCCAACCTATACATGCCATTATCAAAGTTTAACTACTAAAATACCAAATTTAGCTTGGATAGTGCGGACGACTTTGACTTTGTGATTCTTGAGACCGTAGCTAACGAACGAGATCTAAAAGAAATAGAGAATCTAGAGCAACAGAGTAAGCATTTTTATGCTTAGTAAGTTTTAAGCAATAAAATCATTAAAATAAACAAAAGCATGGTAATTTGAAAGCTTGTCGTCTCCTCTTTGGCTGAATGTAACCATGACTAAATATACTACCTTTGTTCATTTCATATCATTTCAATTTTCCTTACACACACATTCATATCACATAGATAATTTCTTTGTATCCAATAAGCTTCATTATTTGGCCGAATATATTCAATTCAATTACAAGGCTAATTATTACGAAAATACATTTTCACATATACATGTTACTTTACTTATCAATCACATATACTCACATGCTCAGAGCCAATCTTATCCTAATACCACTTGAGTCGAAATTCATATTTCATGAGTAGGTCATAAACTTACACTTAATCTCGAACAATGGCAAGAGCACCACTATCCAAATGTGTATTCATAATTTAAAACGAATCAAATTCACAAATGACTATGAGATACGTACCTAACTAATTTAAGGTAGTGAGCACATATGTTGGGATTATTACGACATAAATCGTATGATTCTTGTATGAATGCCTTCGGGATTTTAACCTGGATATAACACTGGCACAAGGGCTCTTTGGGACTTAGCCCGGATATATCACTGGCACAACTACCCTTCGGGACTTAGCCCGGATATAACACTGGCACAACCGCCCTTCGGGACTTAGCCCGGACATAACACCGGCACAACCGCCCTTCGAGACTTAGCCCAGACATAACACTGGCACAACTGCCCTTCGGGACTTAGAACTTTTGCATATGTAGCCATCAAATATACATTTCACAAAATCTATCACAATTGAAATTTATTTGCCTCATTCACATATTAGCACATAACGTGACACTTTCAATTAATATTCGGTCTAAAGACACATACATAGATCACACATCAAATCAATTATCATAACTTTTATTTCTAAGGAACTTTCGATTATTTGCCATATTCACAACTTACTTTGCATCAACCATAATCAAACGATGTCAGTAGGTCGTAATTTATAAATCAGTTGTATATATATATAAATAAGTATATCATACTCAATCAACTCATGTGCTAGGTTTCACTACTTAAAACTTACCTCGTAACCTTCTAAACAAATTTCGAGTTGGCTATTCCGTGATCTTAGCTTTTCCCTTATCCGATGCTGTCCCTCTATGCTCTTGAGCTAATTTAAGCAAATTAAATTTCATTAAACACTCATCCACTTCACTCGATCAAGACAAGGGATACAAATATAGTCTCTTTACCACACATACACACACACACACACATTCGGCCAAATGTATACTCGTCATCAATCACAACTAAATCATTGACTAGCCAAATGTACAAAAAAATCTCAATTGAAGCCATTCGCCACTCACATATATATATATATATAACTAAGTGTCATTTCTCACTATCATTACATTCGTCATTTTTAAGCAATGAAATTAACATAGATAATAAGCTTTAAACCATATATATTAAATCTATATCCAGTTTCACAAGCATAACCACTAATCTCACATAACCGAATGTGTCCCTAAATAATTTCACATGTATATTATTTAATCACAAGATAAATACACTTATTAAAAGCATCTATTCCCTTATTTGCTTCCTAACCCCCATTCGGCCATTTCCAAAACACATATAAAAACATTATCATAAAACCCAATATCATATATAAATCAAGACACACATATATAAATTTCTAAAATTAAGCACAAATTTGTACCTTGCACCTCAATGGCCGAATGTACCTCACTTCCAAATTCACTTCTATTAATTTAACTAATCCACCTTTTTATACTATTATTTTCTAAAAACACCATCTAAATAATACCATTTAACAAATATATACATATATATATATCAAGATCGAATGTTTATTTTCTTAACATCCAAATTTCCATTCGGCTAACATATATGCTTATACCAAAAATGTTAACTTACAATTCCAACATCAATTTGTTCTTCTCATTAATTAAACAAAGAATCTTACACCCAAAACATCAAAACAACCACAAAGCATCTCAACATCCATGGCCGAATAGCTCCATAAATCTCAAGGGATATACTCCAAGTACAATTTAACATATAATCAAATTTCATAGGAATTTGACCTCAATACACTTCACAAGCATACTATATTAACATTCTATCATCAAAACTCACCAAAGCTTCAAAACTCCATTTATTCACTAATGGCCGAATGAAATATAATTCACCAAATCCAAATTTAACTCATGGGTTTTGTCCCTAGCTTAACTATCAACCGAAAATCACAAACATGCTACTAAAATAACATAATTCAATTACCTTAGTGTGTGAACTAAGATGGCAGAATGTCACTCTTCTTCTTCTATTTTTCTTCTTTAGAATCGGCAATGAAGAACACAAAGAAAACCATTTGTTTTCTTTTCACCAAATTCTTTTATTAATTAATTAACTAATATGATAACATTCCACTAACATTTTTAACATATAAAATATAAAAACAACCAATAAAACTATAGCATGGCCGGCCACCAAAAATAAAATTGGTTATTTGACATGCAAATCTATTTATTTCACTTCATTCCATAATTAGTCTCTTGAATTTACCCATATATATTTTCAAGTCTTCTCACATAAGTCTTTTTTCTTAAATTTACATTCATTAGACAAAAATTCAAAGCATCAAAACTTAGCATATAATAAGCACAAAATTTATCATTCAAAAATTTTTGTGGCTCAGTTTAGTGGTCCCGAAACCACTTCCCGACTAGGGTCAGATTAAGGCTGTCACAGAGATGGCATGATAGTCATATACAACCTTGTGAGTTTAAAGAAGGTTAAAAGGTTTTGTTGTTTAATTCAAGGTTGAAGTTATTTCTTGGGAAGCTTAAATCCCAATGGAAAAGACTTGAATTATACGACAATTATGGAGGTACGTTTAAAGTTAATGGTCAACGTCTCAAACACTACTGGGATGGTGAAGTTGAGTGAGTTGAATCCTCATTCAAATTAACAGACCCTTGATTTTTCATGAACATGTTTTATAAATATATAAATAATTAGAACTTCTTTTCTTAGCTCGGTACATTCAATTAATTCTGCCTAAGGAGATTGTAACTTAAGTGGGACCACTGTGACCCTTCCAACCTTTCTTGGGAATTAATTTCATGTAATTTGTTAAGAAGAAATTTTCTAATTAAGATTTAAAATTTTTAAGTTTCAATTGTTTTGTTTGAATTTTAAATTTTTATGTTAATAAAAGGGGTCAAGTTTGGCCCAAGTACTAATAAGCTTTTTTCTTGAGTAAGTTTGTAAATACAGTTTGAGTTTGAGGCCCAATTGTAACATTTCGAATTCTGGGCCTAGAAGTAATGGGCCTTGAGTTTGGGATCGGTTAGGTGGCAGCTTAAATAATTTAAATGTGTTTAAAATTTTACAATTTCACGTTTAGTTTAATATTTAAGTGAATTAGGAAGGCTTGGTAGTGTGGGAAAAGTCTTGAGCTCGATCCAAGGCTCTAGCAAAAATTTTAATTTTTTCTTCCTAAGGGAGACTTTGGCGTTAGACCATATAAATATATTTGGTTAAAATTTGACACAAGGAAATGCTTGGCCTAGTGGCAAAAGGCATTGGTAGCAAGTAGGAGGTCAAGGGTTCAAGTCCTGGCCTTAGTGAAAATTTTTATTATGTCTATGATTAGTGGGGAAGCTAGCGTTTAGGCCCTATAAATATGTTTGGTAGAAATTCAACACAAGGAAGCATTTGGTCAAGTGGCAAGAGTCGTTAGGAGCAAGAAGGGGAGTAGGGTTCAAGTTGCGTCATGCACAAAAATGTTGGGTTTGTCTTAAAAAACCTGGGTTATGGGAGATAGACTTTATAATTACTTGCGGAGGAAAGGTGACGAAAATCAAGTCGGTGACGTAGTGGCAAGGGACATGTAGTGTAACCAAGAGGGTAGAGGTTCGAATTTGGTTAACATAAATGTTTCTAGATTTTTTTAGAAAAACCTGGTTGCACGTTAATAGGCTTTAAAAGGAGTTCAGGTTGGAATATGTCACAAGAGCGGCTGGGGTGTAGTGGCGAGAAGCATGCTAGGGATTCAAGAGGGCACAAGTTCGAACCCTAGAGCAGATAGAGTTTTGATTTTTACTCTGAAGTAGTCGTAACTTCAGCAGGTAAGTGTTATAATTAATAGTGACCGAATTATAGCACAAGGAAGCAAGCGGTGCAGTGCCAAGCAGTGTGTTGGAAGTTGAGGGAGTTGGGGTTCAAGTAGCAATGCTGCAGGTAAGGGTGAGTATTTTTGCTAACTGCTGGATAGGTGGTTGTGCTAAAATCAAACACTGATGGGGGGAAGTTTCATTTTGCCATGGGTGTTTCAGGGAGAATTTCAGATGAAGATAAGGATGGGGATTAGTATGGATAGGATGGAGATAAATTGGATAAATTGAAGGGAATTTAATTTGGTAGAGAATTAGAACCAAATGGGGAAGTGAGAAATACATATTCAGCCATTTTTTTATTTTCTTAAGTGCCGAAATTAGTGTGGGAGGTATAAGGTGATATTTTGGTCTTTGGTAAACTTTCTCCTTAAAATTTTTGATTTTGCCAAGCTTTGTATTTTTTATTTTATTGAGAACCAAATTTTGATCATTTGGGTTTGCTTTCTGGCCTTTTATTTTCCTTTCTTCTTGTTCTTTTTCCAAACCCTCTAAAGCCAAACTCAACCTTTTTTTTTTCCTTTTACAAACATTTATTTGTTTTTTTTTACACTATTTCTTGCCAATCGATCCTTTCAAGACAATTTTACTTCCTAGGTTCATTTACTAGGTGTTTCGACTTCTAGATTGGCAAAGTGATTTTGTATTATCTCTGGAATATCAGATCTTCAGTTCTCCTGTGGGTGCTCGTTCTAGTTGTTAGCTGACGGTAGGGTAAGTGACTATGTACATACTAATTGGGATTATTAGATGAAAATGGATGATGGTGATAGTGATTCATTTATCTAGATTTCTTTGGTCATTTTATTAATTTCTACCAAATTTTAGATGGGAAAAGGGAATTCTAGTGGTAAAGAGATGGCAAAGGTGACGACAGGGTTTAAGCATGTAACCACCATTCCCAAGTTTAAGCAATGTAAGGTGTCGACGGTTCGGGACTTTTCGCCTGGATGCGGAAGAGGGGCTACAACAGACCTCGGATTAAATAGGCCAATCACAATCCATTAAGGTTCTAGCGATTATGATTACTTAGTACTCTATGTGGTCAGGTGTGTATTTCTAACACTTGTTTGATAGTCGATATAGGGCCGAAGGTGTGTACATACACCGCACACACATGAATCAGCAAAAGTCGAAATCCCAAAAAGTCGAAATGCTGAAATGCCAAAAAGCCGAAAGGTTGGCACCAGCAACCACACCAGTGTACGAACACTCGTGTGGAGTCACCAATACATAAATAAAGGCTCCGTGGGCGATTCCATGGAAGCGGACCACCATTTGGCCAACTAGGCCGAAATAGGCCACATGGGCCCGATGGGCCTATAGGCCATCACAAGTAGAATTGATGGATTAGTAGGTTTTGATGAGCCAGATAGGATAACTAAATTACTTATAGTAGATTTGGGCCTAATGGGCCATATGAGTATGTGGGCCCGTTTGGGCTACGTATTGGGCTTTTGGGCCCTAGTGTATTTGTAGCTCTAATGAATTGACTTTAAACGCATGGAATAATTGTGGATATGCTAAAGGGCCAGAATGGTGTACTCAGGCCCACGATATGATATGATTGATATGCCTAAGAGAAAAATGACTAAAATGCCCCCACTAGCTAGATGTATAATTTTGTATGCCATATGTGTTTATGTGATGCATTCATGAGATATTATGTTGCATTTGGGCAGGGATTTTGATACGGAGGAAGATATGTGAGGATCGCATAGTCGTTTGATGACCGTGGATCTACCGGTGGCTTTTAAGCCCATTATATGATTAGCAGCTCTGCTGCAACGATTGAGTTAGTGCCGCAACCGGTGCTACAACTGGAGTGTAGGGATGGGTGGGTTGATATTTACATCCCCACAGGAGTGCAGGGTTGGATTGGGATGGGAACATTGCATACAACATTGATGTGATATAGGCGGGTTGGATTGGGATTGGAACATTGCATACAACATTGATGTGATATGGGCTCAGGCCCAACTAAGGCCACTACGGGCTAAGGCCCAAAGGCCACTGCTATTGATAAGGCTTAGGCCCAATTTGTTTAATTGTATGCTACTTTGTTTGTCAAGGGTCGTACACACTGAGTTTTCGCAAACTCACTCCCTCTTTTAATTTTTCAGGTGACCCTCAGTAGGCAGCTCAACGATGGAGGGGACTCGGAGGTGGCTACACTACAACTTGTTTTAATGATCAATAGTTTTATTAATTTACCTTATTTTAAATTATTTTTATTTGGGATGTAATAAGGCCTTTAAATTTCTGGATTACAAATTCGAGATTTTATTTGTGGTTTTATAATTGCTAGTGGTAGAAACGAGTTTTTCCAAAACAACCACTGTTTTAAATTAAGCTTCCACAACGATTAAGATTTTATAATTAATAACGTCTTAAATAGGGAATAATCTTTTTAATAAACCATGTTGGGAATTGATCAAATGCAAATTGAGGTTTTACACAACTTTTAAACAAGAAGGGTTTTCAATGAAAACTTGGTTTTCAAAAAAACACTTCAATGTGACACGCTAGATTTGGCCATAACGTTTGGGTCGAGTTTGGGGTGTTACACCAATACAGCAAAAACAAGGAAAAATCCATACTTTGCCGCCGCTCCTATTACTTGCAGCCCAAGTAACCCTAATGCAGCTAAATTTTTGCTACATGTTGCCCTAATTCTTCCTTATATAAACCCCTCTTCATTCTACTATTTTCATATCCCTCAAAGCAATTTGCTTAACCCTAAAAATCCCTAAATCTCCCTCGTGCCGCTAGCCTCAAATCTTGAAAGAAACCTTAGTTTCTCTTCCCTTGTGCCAAAATCATCTATTTCCGCTGTAAAAAGATTGCTAAAGCACCAACATTGCTGCCATACACCACAATTGTTGCTGCCGCACACTGCCGTTGCTATCACACGTTGTCGTTACCGCCGCACCATCCTTGCGGTCACAAGGTTTTTGCTGTAGCAAGTCCTTACCAGCCTTGCCAATTTCTCTTTTCCCCCTTGTGTAGAAACTTTGCCAAATTTTCGGGAAAAGATACCATGTCTTACAAAAGAACTAGATTTTCAAAGACCACTCTTGAAAACCCAATTTTGATCGATGAAGAAGTGAAAGAGAGATTTGATTCAATCTTCAAGCATCAACCCATGATGTTGGAAAAAGGTTTTAACATGAAGAGTAATGATTTGATGGTTGTTCCTATACCGATTATGTAACAGCCTAATTTTAACCCTAATCAAAACGGTGGTTCTGAGACCACGAATCTGAGTTAGAAAATATTTAATTATTATTTTTCTGTGTCCTGAATGTGTGAATTTGGCTGGTGTGAAATTTTCGTTTTAAACTTTTATCGTTTGAATGCCCGATTTAATAAATAGGGCTTAATCGCGTAAAATAAAAATTTGGAGGTTAAATGCCTAAGTGTCAAATTGATGATGGTTTCTTAAATTGAGGTATAAATAGCGTAAATTGACCAAAATTCATCATAATGGCCGGTCATAATATGCATGTAATAGTGAATGTATTATTTAATTATTTTAGTAATGGCAATTTGGTAAATTTAATTAAAATTAGATGAATAATAAAACAAAAAGATGAAAGTGTTCATCTTTCTTTCATCTTGAAGACCGAAACTCAAAGAAAAGAAGAAAATAAAAAGGGTTTTACATTCGGCACTTGTGAATCCAAATTTAAGGTTAGTTTAGTTTCGGTTTTTGATAATTTTTACGTTTTTGAGATCGTTGCTTTGAATACTTCAAAACCCATGCTTAAATTTTTGAAATTGATGATATTTTTGTGAGCTGCCATGGTTGATAGTTTGGTTAATTTTGTGTTTGAAGATAGAAAATAAAAGATATGTATTAGATTATTAAATTTTGTATTAGAAATTTTGATGAAATTGAGTATTTAGGACTAAATTTCAAACATAGTAAATTGAGGGGCTAGATTGTGAAATTTATGAAATGTGGAGACTTGTATAAGCCTAGTGAACTTTTGGCCCTAGCTTAATATATGCAAATTTAGCATATTTTGTGTTTTGTGAAAATTAGATTAATTTGTAAAAGTGCAAAATGTTAGGGGTAAATTGGTAAATTGTTCAATTATGTGTTTTGGACTAAAATAAATGAAATTCTATTTGAATGAGCTCATTTTGAAATTATATAGATCAAGAATTGAAAAGATCGGACTTGGATCAGGAAAAAACAAAAAATCGTTGAATAGTTAAAAGTTTCTGTCTATCGATATTCGAGGTAAGTTATTAAGCAAATATTTGTTGTTGATTTAAATAAATTAATTTATAAGTATGTGCCGAATTGAAATGTGGAAAATATTGATGTGGTCGAATACAAATAGACTTAGTAAAAATAAATGGATGTGTATTGAGTATTTGAATTTAAGCACTAAGTGTGCAAATATAATTAGTTATGGAGATGATATTAGCACTAAGTGTGCGAGCTTAATTACCGAGCCCTAAGTGTGCGATTCTAAATTATCAAGCACTAAGTGTGCGATTTTACTTATCGAGCACTAAGTGTGCGAATTTAGTTTATAATTCCAAATAATTATTAGCACTAAGTGTGGGGTTTTATGGAATTATCAGAGATATTCGAGCGAGTTATTGCCTTGAAATTTTTGGGTGTTCAATACAATACCTAAGTTTGAAATTGTGCAGGTATGTCTCGAACCTATGTGGTCAATATTATTAAGCTCAAATCTGTATGATTCATAGTAGAAAAGATGGAGTGCATGGATTATGAATAAAACGATATGTTATATATATTATCAAGTTACTGGAGATTTGGTTAATTGTGAGCATGTAATAGTAGGTGTAATAAATATCTTTGTGATTGAATATATATATATATATATATATATATATATTTGTAAATTTGAATAATATGTATTAGTACATGAAAGATATATGGTGTCATGTATAGATAAATATAGAAGTATTGGTGATTATTGTATATAAATTCAGTCATTTAAAAATTTAGTTGTTAAATGTCAATTGAGTATCTATTTTGCTTATAACATACTAAGCTGTGAAAGCTTACTATGTGTGTTTATGCTGTTCTTTGTGAATTAGATTTTGGAAGCTTATTACAAGTTTGGGATCATCAGCGAAGTCATCTACACTATCATCAATATTTTAGTACTTTTTAAAGTTGAATTTTGAAATGTATAGCATGTATAAGCTAGGTTATCTTTTGAATCTATTTTGGTTGAATTGTAATTATGTAAGCTTTGCGAATATGGCTTACTAAATGGGTTAAGTTGATTAATATGTTTTGATTGAATGATGTGGTTGATCTTAACTATAAATTGCCAATTCGGTTATATTCAATATATAAAAGTAGATTATATTTGGGGGTTGATTAGGTGAATGAGTTGATGATTTTGACTATGAGATATTAATGATATGTTACATTGTGTGGGTGTTAATAAGTTGATAAATTTTGGTTATGGATATTAGTCAAATTCGGCAATTGTGAAAGAATATCTATGAACATTATGTGATTAAATAAAAAGTAAACAGTTGTATTATATGCATTAAACATTGATGATATTCTGTATTAGCTAATAAGTTAAAATATTTGAATTTGAAAATTGGTGGATTGGCGTTGTAAGTGAGTATATACAAATGAGTTAACAATAGAGTTTAATGTACCAAATGAATAATCCATTTTGGATTTTTAGGTTTAGTTTGGTATAAATGTTTAGTTGAGTTATACTTGATAACATGAAATTGCCGAATGATAAATGACAAAAATTTGGTGTTTGATACGATTAGTTGATGTGTGGATTTGGCCATAGTTAGGTCATGCTTAAGGAAATTTACCAAATGAACTGTGATTTTCACCATATGATTATACATTGGTTTAATGCAATTGAGATGAGTTATTTCAAAATTGATACACAAGTATTATTATTATTATTAATTTTTCTATTATGCTGCATACGTATAATTGTCTAAAAGAAAATAGATTTTAAGTGAAATCAAGTATGTGTTGTTTTGGTGTATAAATGGTTGTGCTTATGTATATGTGTAAAAGTACTTTATGTGATAATCTGCTTATGAAGTAAATGAGTTAGATTATATTATTTTTTTATAAAAGAAAAAAAGTATATATATATAGTTGGGTTAAGAGTTTAAAATGCGCACGATCATGATTGTTGGGAATTGAGATTTGTCGAGTAATGCCTCGTAACCCCTCCAGCGATGGATACAGGTTAAGGGTGTTACATTTTATTGGTATTAGAGCTATGGTTTAGCCGATTCTCGGACTAACGTAGCACGTGTGAGTCTAGCTATACATGCCATATTTTATACTATGATAGTGTGATAACTCTTGACGTTTAAAAACATGTTTTTCGTATAGTAAATGGATCCTGATCCCGATCGAATAGTAGCGGGCGATGTCTAGAGTGTAGCACCTGCTCCCGTGCAAGGAACTGTGCTGGTTGATTCTCGACCAAATATGAGTAACCATGGTGATAAGGCTAGGCAAGCCTTCTATTCTATGATGAACGAGTGGTTCACTCAATATATCCGGACAAATCCGGCTGTTCAACAACCCCCAAATCTAAATAATCCACCTCCGATACCTGTGGTACCTCCAACCATCAATCCGTTGAGATTGAATAAACCTTCTGTTGATAAAATTAGAAAATACAGAGCTAAAGAGTTTAGGGCCACAGCTACTACTGATGCTGAGCGGGCTGAATTTTGGCTTGATAATACTATTCGTGTCTTCGATAAATTATCCTGTTCACCCGATGAATGCCTGAAATGTGTTATATTTTTGTTACGGGATTCAGCCTACTATTGGTGGAACACTTTAGTTTCGATTGTTCCGAAAGAGCGTGTCACTTGGGATTTCTTTCAGATAGAGTTTCACAAAAAGTATATCAGTCAGCGATTTATCGATCAAAAACAGAAAGAATTTCTTGAGCTAAAACAGGGTCGTATGACTGTATCTGAATATGAGCGTGAGTTTGTGAGACTCAATCATTATGCCCGAGAGTGTGTTACTACTGAGGCCGCTATGTGTAAAAGATTCGAGGAAAGGCTGACTGAAGACATAAAATTGCTTGTTGGTATACTTGAAATAAAAGAGTTTGTAGTACTTGTCGAGTGAGCTTGCAAAGCCAAAGAACTCGAAAAAGAGAAAAGAAAAGCTGAGTTCGAAGCTAGAGATTTCTGTAAGAGATCTGTGAATAAAACTTTTCAGACGACATCAAAGAGGTTCAGAGATGATGGTAACAAATCTAAAGCTACTGCCAGGCTTTCTATTCTAGAACGACCACTAGCGAGTTCTCGAGCTACCTCAGTTGCTAGTGTTGGCAATATCCGATCGAATAAACTTGAGTGTCAATAGTGTGGTAGACGACATGTTGGTGAGTGTTGGGGCAAGTACAACAATCGAGTGTGCTACAAGTGTGGATCGTGAGATCATTTCATTCGGGACTGTCTGAAAGTGATTGAAAAAGATGATACTCGGAATGTGAGATTGAATAGTGCTGCAGCGAGAGGTAGACCCCCACAGAATGTGGGAGGTAGGAGTGGTACTCAGAGAGGGACTTCAGACACAGTAGTTTGATCTGAGGCTCGTGCACCCGCCAGAGCTTATGCTATTCGCGCTTGAGTGAAGGCTTCATCACCTGACGTTATTACCGGTATATTCATTCTCTATGATACTAGTGTAATTGCTATGATTGATCCCGGTTCAACTCATTCTTATGTGTGCAAACATTAGTATCCAGTAAGACTTTACCTGTTGAGTCTACTGAGTTTGTGATTTGGGTATCGAACCCCCTGGGCCGATGTGTGTTAGTTGACAAGGTGTGCAAGAATTGCCCCCTGATGATTCGAGATTCATGTTTTCTAGTTGATTTGATGTTACTGCCATTTAACGAGTTTGATATTATTCTTGGTATGGATTGGCTAACTGTACACGATGCTGTGGTAAATTGTAAGCGAAAGACTATTGAATTGAGATGCCAGAATGACAAAATTATTCGGATTGAATCTAACGATCTAAATGGATTACCCACAGTAATTTTTTCGATGTTGGCTCAAAAGTATTTGAGAAAGGGTTGTGAAGCTTATTTGGCTTATGTGCTCGATTGTAAAGTGACTGATAAGAAGATTGAAATCGTACCAGTTATGTGTGAGTATCCGAATGTATTTCCTGAAGAATTACTGGGTTTACCGCCTATCTGAGAGGTAGAGTTTGGTATTGAATTAGTATCGGGAACGACTCCGATTTCGATAGCTCCGTACCGTATGGCACCTACTAAATTAAAAGAATTGAAAGCACAGTTGCAAGAATTGACTGATATAGGTTTTGCAAGACCGAGTTTCTCCCCTTGGGGTGCACCAGTTCTATTTGTGAAAAAGAAAGATAGAACAATGAGAATGTGTATCAATTACCGACAACTTAATAAAGTGACTATAAAGAATAAATATCCGCTGCCACGCATTGATGATTTGTTCGATTAGCTAAAAGGGGCTTCAGTGTTTTCGAAAATAGATTTGAGATCGGGTTACTATCAGATGCGAGTTAGAGACTCAGATGTACCTAAGACTGCCTTCTGTACGAGATACGGACATTATGAGTTCTTGGTGATGTCGTTTGGACTTACTAACACACTTGCTATTTTCATGGATTTGATGAATCAGATTTTCGGACAGTATTTAGATCGGTTTGTGGTTGTGTTTATTGATGATATTATGATCTACTCACTTAATGAAACTGAGCATGCCGAGCATTTGAGATTGGTATTACAGACCTTGCGAGATAATCAATTATATGTGAAGTTCAGTAATTGTGAGTTTTGGTTATGTGAGGTTAGCTTTCTGGGGCATGTAGTTTCAGCATCAGGCATACGGGTTGATCCGAGTAAGATTTCAGCTATACTAGATTGGAAACCTCCGCGAAATGTTTTAGAGGTTCAGAGTTTTCTGGGACTTACCGGTTACTATAGACGATTCGTGAAGAATTTCTCGATGATTGCCACTCTGATGACAAAGCTACTTCAGAAAGATGTTAGATTCGAGTGGACAGAAAGGTGCCAAAAGAGTTTCGATTAGTTGAAAACCTTGTTGACTAAAGCTTCAGTGCTTGTTCAGCCAGAATCGGGTAAAGAGTTTGTTATCTTTAGTGATGCATCCTTGAATGGTTTGGTCTGCGTATTGATGCAGGAAGGAAAGGTTATAGCTTATGCTTTGAGACAACTAAAGCCGCATGAAAAGAACTACCCGACACACGATCTCGAATTAGTTGCTATAATATTTGCTTTGAAGATATGGCGCTACTATTTGTTCGGTGAAAAATGTCATGTCTACTCCGATCATAAAAGTCTAAAATATTTAATGACATAGAGAGATTTGAATTTGAGGCAACGACGGTGGTTAGAGTTGCTAAAAGACTACAAGCTTGTGATTGATTATCATTTGGGTTTTTCAACCCTAACTGGACCGGTTCATGGTAGTTTTTATAGATGATATCTTGGTGTACTCCAGAACCGAAGACAATCATGATGCACACTTAAGAGTTGTGTTGCAAATTCTGAGGGAGAAGCAGTTGTATGCCAAATTCAGCAATTGCAAATTCTGGCTGGGAGAAGTCACTTTTCTAGGACATGTGGTGTTAGCTGAGGGGATTAGGGTTGATCCTCGGAAAAGTGAAGTAGTGTTGGACTGAAAACCGCCTAGGACAATGTCAGAAATTCGAAGCTTTCTAGGCCTGGCAGGGTACTATAGATGGTTTGTTGAGGGGTTCTCATTAATTGTTACACCCTTGACCAAGTTGTTACGGAAAGGGGTGCCATTTGTTTAGACGGATAAGTAGCAAGAGAGCTTTGAGAAGCTTAAAAAGGTTTTAACAGAGGCCCCTGTGTTGATTTAGCCAGAGCCTGGGAAGGAGTTTACGGTCTACAGTGATGCATCACACGTGGGATTAGGCTGTGTATTGATGCAAGAGGGGAAAGTGGTTGCATATGCATTGCACCAGCTTAAGACTCACGAGTTGAATTACCCAACTCATGATTTGGAGTTGGTTGCGGTGGTATTCGCACTAAAGTTATGGAGACATTACCTTTATGGGAAGAAGTGAATTATTTATACAGATCACAAGAGTCTGAAATACCTCCTTACCTAAAAGGAGCTAAACCTTAGGCAGGGCAGATGGATTGAGCTGCTGAAAGATTATGATTGCATGATTGAGTACCACCCGGGCAAAGCGAACATGGTAGCTGATGCGCTGAGCCGTAGGGCTATGTTGAACTTGAGGGCTATGTTTGCCTAATTGAGTTTGTTTAATGATGGTAGTTTGTTAGCTGAGCTCCAAGTAAAGCCGATGTGGATTGGGCAAATAAAAAGTAAGCATTTGTTGGATGAGACTCTGAGTTTTCGATTTAGACAGGTTGAGAATGGGGAAACGTCAGATTTTGGATTGAATGGTGAAGGGTTATTATGTTTCCATGGGAGAATCTGTGTACCAAAGGATATTGATCTAAGGCAGTTTATACTGCGGGAAGTGCATAGTGGTCCCTATGCTACGTATCCTGGTGGAAACAAGATGTATCAAGGTTTACGTGAGCTTTATTAATGACTGGGACTTAAATGCGAGGTTACTGAGTTTGTAGGCAAGTGCTTGACGTGTCAACAAGTGAAGGCAGAACATCATTTACCTTCAGGATTACTTCAGTCGGTTAAGATTCCACCTTGGAAGTGGGAAAGGGTTACTATGGATTTTGTTAGTGGGCTACCCCTGACGCCTACTAAGAAAAACTCCGTATGGGTTATTGTGGATCGGTTAACTAAGTCTGCCCATTTTATATCAGTCTGCACTAACTACTCATTACAGATGTGGCTAAAATTGTAAGATTGCATGGGGTGCCGGTCTTTATAATATCATACAGAGATCCTAGATTCATGTCTCAATTTTGGAAGAAGTTACACGAGGCGCTGGGTACTAGATTGGATTTCAGCATGGTGTAATTGAGTTTCGGGGCAACTGGGAAGATTATTTGCCATTAGCTGAATTCATGTATAATAACAGTTATCAAGCAAGTATTGGGATGGCAGCGTATGAAGCGCTTTATGGGCATAGGTGTCGTACTACGAAATGTTTGACAGAACTGGGCGAACGGCAAGTTTTAGGTCCTGAGTTAGTGGCAGATACTAAGGCTAAGGTGAAATTGATTCGAGACTGGTTGAAAAAGGCATAAGATAGGCAAAAGTCATACGCAGACCTTAAGTGTCAAGAGATCGAGTATGGGGTGGGGGACTTGGTATTTCTTAAGGTCTCTTCATGGAAAAAAGTGTTAAGATTTAGACAGAAGGGTAAATTAAGTCCTAGATTTATTGGGCCATACCGTGTGCTTAAGCGAATCGGGCCGGCTGCCTATCAGCTGGAAGTACCTCCTGAATTGAGTTAGATCCACGATGTGTTCCATGTGTCTATGCTAAGGTGCTATCGCACGGATCCTTCTCACATAGTGCCGATCAAAGAGATCGAGGTTATCCCAGACCTAACTTTCGAAGAGGAACTTGTACAGATTACTGATCGCGATGTCAAGGTGCTGAGGAGGAAATCCATCCCATTAGTTAAAGTCCTCTGGCGTAACCACAAGGCTGAGGAGGCTACGTGGGAACCTAAGAAGGCAATGCAACCTCAGTATCCTCAACTATTTGAATTAGGTAAATTTCGAAGCTAAAATTTTTTTTTAGGGGGTAGAGTTGTAACGCCCCAAAAATCCTGAAAATTTCATTTTTGTATATTGTAGCTTGCCTTGCGTGTTAGCACTATTAGGGTGTTGATTTTGAAGTGTTAGAGGGTCCCTATGAAGTCCTAAGTTCGAGTATGGTATAGGAAAAATTCTTATTTTTGTGCTAGTGGAACCTTGACTTCAAGTGACAGGCCTTTCAAATAAATTAAGCGAAAGTATGACACAAAAACCCTAATGACCTAGGGGCAAGTGGTGCCACATTGGGAGCAAGAGGGATGCATTACGTGCAGGGCAAGGAGATCCAAGGTTTGAGTGTGGCTTAATGCACTAAGGGTTAATTATTTTGCACTGGTGTTGTGTAAGGTTAATCGAAATCTTTCTTTGCCTCTTTACTCCTTGTGCTGATTACTTCAGCATAAACTCTCTATTCCTCATTTCAATGGTTGTCGACTTCTCTATTAGGTTAGGTATTCTTCTTTCCTTTTCGCTACTAATCACCTCTACAATCAGTTTTGGGCTAGCCAAACCTTCCATTTGCCTTGGCTAGGCCAAACCCCTCCTTACTCTTTCACACTCTCATAATCAGATTTGTAGGGAACGAGTTGTTTCTTTCTTCTCCCTCTCAAGTGTAGGCATTGATTTCATTCTTCTAACAGCTGTGTTGAATCTTTTTGGTTCTTTGTCAAACTATTCTCCGTGTATCTAGATCGGTGAGGTAAGAAGTTCTATTGTCAAATAAGAACACCCATATGTTTTATTATTTCCCTCTTGTTTTAGTGAAGGCTGAATGCGTTACAGGGTGTTAGGGTTGATTTATGATGGATGTAAGTCACGTGTTTATTTGATTTTTGATGGATTAAGGTTTTATAACGCAAATATTGGAGTCAATCGCGATTAGCAAATAAGTGAAGGGTTGATAAGGCTTAATCGTTCAAGGTAAGGGATTCGTATGATTTTGGCTTTTTGATAAAAGTGAGAAACAATACTAAACGTGTGATTAATGGTTAGTTTTAACTGATTGTAGGATTCATGGCCAAGGAGTCGTAGCACGTTTCGTAATTAGGTGTGTACATACAACGCACACACGACAAATTGGTAAACGCCAAAGTCCCGAAAAGCCGAAATACCGAAAAGCCTAAAGGTTAGCGCCAGCAGCCACAAGGGTGTGCGAGCACTCGTGTGGAAAGATCGATATGATGACAAAGGCCCTATGAGCAATCTCATGGACTCGGGCTACTTTTTGACCAACTGGATCGAAATGGGCTAAATAGGCCTGATGGGCCCTTGGGCCCGACACGAGTAAAATTGATGGATTGGTAAGAAATGGCAAGCCGGTCGTGTTGACCACATGGCCTATGGTAGATTTGGGCTTAATGGGCCGGATGAGAGCGTAGGCCCTATTTGGGCTATGTATTGGGCTTTTTGGGCCCCAGTGTATTTTGTAACTCTTATAAAAATGACATAAAATGTGTTGAATAAATGTGAAATTGTTAATGGGTCGAACTGTGTACTTTGGCCCACCATAAGAAATGATTGATATGCCTTTAAGGGAAAATGGCTAAAATGCCCCTACATGATATATGCGTGATTTGTAGGTCGTATGTGTATTGCAATGCATTCATATGTTATTATACTGCATATGGGTCGGGATTATGAAACGGAGGAAGAAATTGATATGTGAGGATCGTATGGTTGCTTGACGACCGTGGATCTACCGGAGGCTTTTAAGCCCATTATATGATCGGCAGCTTTGCTGCAACATTGGATAGTGCGGCAACCGGTGCTACAACGGGAGTGTAGGGATGGGTGGGTCGATATATATATCCCCACAGGAGTGTAGGGTTGGAAGGGAACGGAGTGTAGGGTTGGATAGGGGATCACTGCATTACATGTATGATATTATTGTGATATAGGCTCAGGCCCAACTAAGGCCACAGGCCACTATATATTGTAATATGGGCTCAGGCCCAACTGAGGCCACTCTGGGTTAAGACCCAAAGGCCAGCGTAATTGAATTGGGCTTAGGTCCGAATTGTTTATTACATGTTATGTTTTTGAAGAGGGTCGTACACACTGAGTTTTCGAAAACTCACTCCCTCTTTTAATTTTTTAGGTGATCTTCAGTAGGTAGTTTGACGTATTGGAGAACTCAGAGGTGGCCACACTGCAAGCTATTTATATTTTAGTAGTTATAACTATCTTATCCTTAATTATTTTTATTTGGGTTGTAATAAGGCCTTTTGTCGTCTAGGTTGGTTTTATATTTGGATTTTATTCTATTATTACTATAACTGCTAAATTTTCAAAATCAAACTTGTTTTCTAAAATTAAAAAGACAATTTGAAATCAACATCAAAACTTGAATGATTCTCTTATGGAAAAAGGAGCTTCCGCTTTTAACTAGAACTCAAAATCTATTTCTGGATGCTTAAATATGAATTACGATTTCCACAAATGGTTTTTTTCAATTAACCAACTCAAGGTTTTAACTAAATGTGCAATTAAACAAATCTTCACTAATTTCATGTTGACTTAAAGTACTATGTTTTGTAAGGCTAGCTTTGAATACTAAGAAACACAAATGGTTTTATATCACAAGCTGCCTAACATCCTTAAGTTAACTATGATTTGTACGAGTCACCCTCCAATGTGACGCCACTAGATCAGGCCATAACGTCCAGGCCAGGTTTGGGTGTTACATAAGGGGTGTTACAATCTCTTTTCCACGCATGGAACATTCATATCGTATAAACATGCATTCCAAGCATTCCAAAAATCAAATTCAAGTTCGACGAACTTACCTCGATGATTGTTCGTGTTTGAATTCTACTAATCCGATATCTTTTCTTTTCCTCCATCTAACTTTGAAATTGAGTTCTCCGGATCTATATAAATGAATTCAATCATCAATTTCATTCAATTCATATCCCATTTTATTCAATTTATGCTCTAGGCAAAATTATCATTTTGCCCCTAGACTTTTCATTGATTCTGATTTCATCCCTAGGCTCGGAGAATGAAATTCATATAATTTAATCCTCTATCCAAGCCTAGCTGAATTCTATAAGTAACATTTACAAAACTTATTTTTTACAAAAATTAGAATTTTTCCTTGAATTTTACCATTTTACAATTTAGTCCCCTTTTCACAATTTCACTTAATTTAACTTTGTAAAAGTTGTTTATTTACTAACAACCATTCATTTTCTACCATAAACTTTCAATTTCCAGCATATTCATCCATGGAAAAATTTTCAAACTTTGCTAACTTTTCAATTTAATCCCCAAAATAGAGAGAGCAAGTTATCCTGATTCTAGAAATTTAAAAATTACTAAAAACAGGACATAGGAACTTACCAATTTAAGCCAAGAAAGTTTCTTCTTTCTCTCCTAGGGTTTCCATGTAAATTGGGGATGAAGATAAATAAAGATGATGATATTTTTCCATGTAGATAATTATCATCTTTTATTTTTCCTTAATTCCAATTTAGTCCTTTTCTTTTTCCCAAATTCCATGGATGAATCACCCTAGTTATTTTCCCATCTTTTGATTGATGGTCTATTTACCATATAAAGACCTCTACATTTGAATTTTATATCTATTTGATCCTTTTAGCTTCTAGTACTCAACTTCTGCATTTTATGCAATTAGGTCCTTTCTCTACCAATTCACTATATCAGTAAAATTTTCATATGTAACAGCCCAATTTAGACCCTAATGAAAATGGTGGTTTTGGGACCACGAATCTGATTCAGAAAATTATTTTAAAATTATTTTCTGTGTTTATTATGTGTGAATTTATATCTGTGAAATTTTGTAATTTAATTTTGTTGTTTGGGAGTCCGATTAAATAAAAGGACTTAATCGCGTAAAGTGAAAACTTAGTGGTTAAATGTGAAAGTGTTTAATTGTTGTTGTCTTTATTAGTGGAGGCATTTATGTTGCAATTTGACCATATGGAATATTGGTGGACGATTGTGACCTTAGAATATGTGTTTTAGTTATTAATTTTTAAAGGTTAAAACGTAAAATAAATAACATATATATGATATAATATATCATAATTAAAAGCCATGTTCTTCATTTATTTTCTCATGACCAAAACTAAAGAAAAGAAAAGAGAAATAAAGAAAGCTAGGTTCGGCCACCTTCCAAGCTTGATTCAAGGTTCGTTCTTAGTCGGTTTTTGATCATTTTTACGTTTTTGAGATCGTTTCGAGTACTAGTAAACCCATGCTTGAATTTTTTTATTTTGGTGAATATTGTGAGTCATGCCATTATTGAGAGCTTGTGATTTTTGTTGTTTGATGATGAAATATGAAAGATATGTTTTAGATTAACATATTTTGTATGAGATTTTTTGATGATTTTGAGTAATTAGGATTAAATTGAAAAAATAATAATTTGGGGGACTAAGATGTGAAATAAATGAAATATATGGACTTTTATGTACACTAGGAACATTCGGCCTAGCATGGGTATAGTGAATTTTGCATATTTTGCGTTTTATGCAATAGGGACTAAATTGTAAAAAGTGTAAATGTCAGGGGTAAACTAGTAATTTTCTCATTTATGTGTTTTTGGACTAAATTGAATGAAAATATGTTTTAATGAGTTTAATTTAAATATGTTTAGATCATGAACTAAAGGAATCAGATTTGGATCGGGGGAAAAACGAAAGTTGTCGACTAGTCGTCTCGTTCCGTTTTATATCGTCCAAGGTAAGTCTCTAGGCAGGTAAATGTTGTTAATTTTAATTATATGTAAACTTAACATGCTGATTTGAATTTTTGCGAGTTATAAATGAAATTGCCGAATGTGATTATGCATGGGAGAATGTATTCAAGTTTGATATATGAATTATGTGTAAGACCCGCTCTGTGTCAGTATTATATCAGGCTTTATGCCTAGCAAGCTTCGTGCCGATGTATTATATCAGGATTTATGCCTAGCAGGCTTTGTGCCGGTGTATTGTATCAGGCTTTATGCCTAGCAAGCTTCGTACTAGTGTATTGTATTAGGTTTTATGCCTAGTAGTTCGTGCCGGTGTATTATACTAGGCTTTATGCCTAGCAGATTTTATGCAAGCAATGATAAAAGTAATCGAATGTGTTAAACAAGCTAAAATGATCAGGTATGTGATGGTTAATTACCTATTTGGAAATAAGGTAAGTTTTGGATTATCACCTACTTGAACAAGGTAAGTAAATTACTTGATATTTATTGCAACTCATATTTGAAGTAAAGTAAGAAAATATGTGAACGTGAAAAATGTATTTGGTCTTGTGAATAAATAATATGAATATTATTGAAAAGATTTTTGAATATATGCAATTGGTTGTATATTCAACCATTGTTATAAATATATATATAAGATTGTTAAATTTTAACTTATGAGTATATGAATATAAGTGTATGTGTATGCGGTATGATAAAGATGTTTTGGCTTAGCCATTGAATGATAGTTTGTTAATGTATCTTTATATATGTAAGCGTTCATTTGGTCATTGCTATGCTTATGCGTAAGAAGCTATATTTTAATTCATGAGTATATGTATTTGTGTATACATGTACGTGGTCACTTAATGATTGGGCTTTGAAACCGAAAGATGCTTTGAGTATATATATATAGATGGCTATAAGTAAGTTAGGTGTGAAAGTATAAGATAAATGTTAAATCATAAGATTGAAGTTTAATTTGATTATGATAGTATAATTTAGTATAGTTTAACTGTATAGATCATGTTCTTAAATAGTTTATTTGCTTATGACTTACTAAGCTATAAAAGCTTACTCTGTGTGTGTATGTTTGTTTTTGTTCTATAGATTTTGGACTCATGTTATGAGCTCGGGAAATCGTCAGAGAAGCTCATCACACTATCGACTGTCTTTGGTATTTTATGAGTTGAATTCTCAAACATATGGCATGTATACACTAGATTATAGTTTGAAATGTTAGATTATGGCTTTGTATAATTTAATCCATGCGAAAATGGCCTAACTTCATCGTTTGAATTCAGTTTTGTTTGTTTATGGCTTAAGTTCATTTTGGTTATCATGCTATGTGTCATGGATGAATAATATGTGTGATATCTATTTTGTGTAGTGAAGTTGGTTGGTGATTTTGGATGTGTGCATTTGGTTGATTTGGTTAAAGGTTGCTTATAAGTATGTTTGAGTGATAAATCGGCCATGCTAAGTACATTTATGTGAATTTTGTTGGTAAGCTTAGTTAAGGTATTATTAGGTAATTCGGTTGTGGCATTGATTAAGAAGAGTTTAATAGATTCGCTTTAGGTAAAAATTACGGACATGGATTTTGATACTAAGTTATTTATATTTCGGCACCTGTATTTATAATGGCATAAGATGAATTGGTTGTATAATATGTTTGTATAATGAATTGGTATGAAATGATAAATCTTGATTTCATGGTTGGATGTATTCGACAATTGATATTAATTTTGGATTACCATTTAATATGTGGAAATTGTATATTGATTTGCCATGGTTATAAGCTATTTGAAATGGGTAAATTATAAATAATATTTGTTTATAAAATTGGTCTTATAAATGACCTTTGATACATTATAGTATATTGAATGAGTACTTTTATCATATAAATTCAGTTTTGGTATATTTAATGCATTAGTAAATTGTTTGTTATGTTGTATGAATATATGCATATTCGTGACAAGTTTGATGTGAAAGGTAACTATGATATATATATAAAAATATTAATTTGGTTTTATGACATGTTTTTGCAACTAAATGGTTAAGCAAAGTTGTATTAGACATTGGTAACAGCATAAGTTTTAAGCTTATTGTATTCGATTAAAGTTTAAGAGATTGACCAAATAAATAGTAACTCTTGTTTTATAATGATAAAATGTTTATATGCGAGTTTTGATAAATTGTTTTGAGCTTTGTGCATTAATGCTAAAGTATATTATAAAAAAACACATTATTACTCACGATGCATTCGGTCTATTATATGTATTTAATTGTTTTATCATAGAATTTAATGCAACTATGTTATAATATGTAAGTCATTAATTTAGGCTTATAAATCAACTTAGTTATAAGATAATTATTAAGATGTCGATTATAGATATCGGGATATAATGAGTGTTTGATTTGTTTGTATATATATATATGTAAAATTTTAATTTGTCTTCTGGCTTATTATTTTAGTAAAGACTTAGATATTAAGCATGATAAATGGTCTATGATTTATTTACGCGTTAAGCTCATAAAACCTTAGAAATTGAAATATTTATTGATTTCTTTGAAAGATATGTTAATGCAGTATATGTTATAAGTTGATAAACACTAATTCATGAGTTGATAAATTGAAGTTATATATGTAGCCTTCAAATATGACCTAAATGTGTTTGTGATTGTACGATACTTGTGTCTTGTTCGGTAATACCTCGTAACCCCACTTTAGCGATGGACACGGGCTAGAAGTGTTACATCATATCAGTACTTTCATGCAACCTTCCTATCATAATATAAACCATGTAATAATGTTAAAATAAATTTTCTTTTTAGCTCAGATTTGTGGTCATGAAACCACTATTCCGACATTACTGAAAATGGGCTGTTACAAATCGAAAAATTAAACATTTAAAACTTATGAGATTCTACTTAAACTAAATCAAATCGTATCTTTCTGAGACCTCCAGTACGCTGAGTCCAGCTCCCAAAACATGAAAAGTACCTGAAAGGAAAGACATTATGGGGATGAGGTACGCGAGCTCAGTGTGAGTTCGAAACATAAATAGATGGCAACAGACGGAGTAACACAATAGTTTCTTCAGACAAGCATGTGCACAAAAATATCTCTTACGAAAATCTCAATCGCAATGTTAAATACACTATCGAACCATAGAAATGATAATCCAGTCATACACAATAATAAGAACATATCATATGACATTAACTATATTATCCATAACCAAATGGTAACACAAACAGACAGAGTCTGCTGACAAGCACACTTATATTCAGATGCGAACGAATGCACAATTCAAAATCCCACCCCACCAACCAAACACCACTTTGTCCATCCAACACACTACATAAGGGCTATGGTAGGCCTGTCGACCCTACACACCACATAGAACCATAATAGGTTCATCCACCCAACACACCACAACATGGAACTATGCCACTTGAGTAACTGTATACAGTTGAGCTGATATACGTATAGGATAGTACGGCAAACTACTATACAAAAGTATCGTAGTTAAAACTACTAAGTATGTCTTCCTTTTCATCAGAACCAAATCCTAAAATTTTCATGCTATGCAACAATACACACATTACGCTGACAATATACAAAACAAACATTAGCATTTCCAGTTGAACAGATTTAGATTTGATTACACTTGTATTCTAATATTCAGTTACAACTGCAATAAAAAACTTGTACTTATTCAACACATAAATGAGCAATAAAGTTAAAACCCATAAATGCATATATATACATGAACCAACCTAAATCAAGTTCCAAACACATTTACCGAGGCTTGAATGAGGGTCAAATTATATAGAACCATAAAATAGATAGTTTATGACTCAAAATAGAAATTCTGCAAAATAAGGCCACATGGTTGTATGCCCCGGCCGTGTGGAAGTGCCCAGGCCATGTAGGAGTCTACACGCCCATGTGAAGGTCACACATGCCCGTGTGAAGGCCACACATGCCTGTGTGAAGGCCACACATGCCCTTGTGACCTACCCATGTAACTCATTGTCCAAAAATGCCAAAAATAAAGATTAAAGGAGACACGGCAATGTGGAGATCTCACACGCCCGTGTGGGTACATATGCCCGTGTGGCCAGGCCGTGTGGTACCAAAATTTACCCAAAAACCCTAATTCTCAATTTTGCACAGTCGTGTGAGTCACCCATGTGGGGCACACACCCGCGTGGCCACCCATGTGGTCACGAAACCACACCGAAATAGCCTGAAATTCATGTTTTTGATGTTGAGATGATTCCCAACACTTGGTAACCCAGAATTATGCCAAAACATATAGAATCCCATGCAATTCAGTAAGAATATGATACTTAAAATAATCAATTTCATAAACACACAAGACATTATCGAATTCCACCATCGATATCGAAGTTAAACTATAATAGCCCGGTTTGGACCCAAGTCGGAATAGTGGTTTCAAGACCACATATCCAAGTCTGAAAAATATTCTAATATTATTTTCTGTGTCTGTGATATATAATTTAGCATCTGTGAAATTTCTGTGAATTAATTTGTCTGTTTCTGTGCTTAATTGTGAAAAAGGATTGAATTGTATAAGTGATAAAATTAGTATGTTATATGTTCAAGTGTTCAATTTTAATGGCTTTTAAATAATGATGGCCTTATGTGGTAATTAAACCATTGAAGGTTTAAATGGTCATAAATGACCTTAAAACATGTGTTTCATTATGGTTTAAATGAAGGTTAAATTAGTAAATGTTGTTTAATTATATGTTTTAATAAGATATCATAAAAATGAAAGCCATTTTCACTTTGTTTTTGCCGAAAATTAAAGAAAGAAGAAGGGTTTCAAGCTTTGTGTTTTTCGGCTAGCTTAATCCTTGATTAAGGTATGAGATTTTGTCCATTTTTTATAATTTTTACGTTTCTGTGATCATTGCTTCGAAATCTTTCATGCCCATGTCTCAATTTCTATTTTTGATGAAGTTTATGAAAAATGCCATTGATGCTATTTGAAGCTTTGTGATTAAATTGAATGAATAATGATGAATATGTGTTGAATAAACATGTTTTGCCATGAGTTTTTGACAAAATTGAACTATGTGGGCTAATTTGTGAAGATGAGACTTTGGGAGGACTAATCTGTGAAATAAATGTGTTATATGGGCTTTTATGAAAGCCACAAGGATTCGGCCAAGCTTGTATTTAAATGAATTTTTTAAATTTGATGTTTTGTGTGTTAGGGACTAAATTATTAAAGTATGAAACTATGAGGGCTAAAATGCAAAATGCCTTAAATGAGTGTTTATGGATTGGATTAAATGAAATGGAATATTGAATGGTTGAATTTGGATTTATCTAGATCCAGAACCAAGGAAATTGGACTTAGATCGTGGAAAGTCCAAAATCGTTGAATAGTCGGCTCAAATCTGTTAAATTCGTACGAGGTAAGTCAATATATAAGTATGCATTATATTGATGTATGTATAGATGCTTTGAATTATAAACTATATCAGACGGCCGTGAGAGCCTGATGTACAATTCTGATTATTAAATGGTGAAACGATATCATGTAAGACCTCGCCGGGTCGTAGGCATTGATTTGAAAATTTTCGTGTAAGACCACGTCTAGGACGTTGGCATCGATATCTGTTTTCGTGTAAGACCATGTCTAGGATACTAGCATCGCATGAGTTTTGTGTAAGACCCTGTCCGAGACAGAGGCATCAGTATTAAACGACATGTAAGACCACGTCAGGGATGTCGGCATTGTACGAGACTTCCATGTTTTGTAACATTTTCGAAAGAATTGAAATGAAATTCTGAAATACGAATGAATATATATTATTGATGTCTGATTCAAGTATGTCTGTTCTGTACTGAATTTCTGAGAATGGAAAATACGATGTTGTGAACTATGGGTATGAATGAGAAATGAGTATGTCTGACACATAATCATATATATATATGTATGAAATAGTTATCAATTTGTACTTATGAATTGCATACCCTTGTATTTGGCTTACTAAGCTCATTGTAGCTTACCCTGTTTATTCTTTCAATTGTTTTACAGAAATCGTAGCTACTGAGGGCTCGGGGATAGTCAAGGATCATCACCACACTATTGAGCTTGTTTTTGGTACCTTTTTTAATGTACAAAGTTAAAGTATGGCATGTATAGGCTAGAGTGTCTATGTATTAAGCTTGGATATGTTTATTTGTAAAGCCATGAGAGTTGGCTATTAAATGATATGTTGTGTTTTTTTTTTTTTTTTTTGGTATATGACTTGTGATGCCAATTTGAGTAACTTATAATGGCTATATGAATTTGTATGTTTTGATCTTCATGAATCATGTCAACGTGATGAATGGTAAGAATTGTGTAACACCCCAAACCCAGCCCAGACGTTACGGCCAGATCGTTGTGTCACACGAGTTGTTTAAGAAACCCCATATTTTATCCAAAGACTTTCTTAGTGTTTTAAAAGGTTGTCCTTGCTAAGTTAATAAAGTGAATGGAAGTTGTGCACCAAGTAGGTATCCGAAACAGAGGAGGCGAGCCATGGAGGCTACTTAAGTACCAAGCTCTTGATTGGATCCAATCCTAGACATGCCCTCAACCATTGCCATACTTTGGTTTAGTGATAAGTTTCGGAAAACAAATTGTGTTGGAATTTATTTAAGTAGATATATTTGATAAATCATTTTATTAAATCATTGCGTTATTTGAAAACAAGTATCATTTCGAAAACACGTCCTAAGTCTAGCCCATTTTAAAACAAAATTCGTCCAGTAAAATAAAAAGTACAAAATAAAATAATCCCAGAAAGTAATTAAAATGACCTTATTACACCCTAAAACCAAATAGTAATAACACCTAAAATATAAATTTTAAAAACTAGGCACTTTATGAAAATAGTCCGAAAGTGACCACCATGGCCACCTAAATCCTATCCGGCTCCAAGTCTTCACATCAAGGCTCACCTACAAGGTTAAGGAAAGGGGTGAGTTTGAAAACTCAATGTGCAACAAGCCCTTTCAGAGCCCAAATCAATGTCAGCATACTGGGCCTAAGCCCCAATTCAGTCTTAACAACCACTGGGCCGAAGCCTTTCGTTTAACAGTTACTGGGCCGAAGCCTTTCTCATAAATCATATTACTGGGCGAAGCCTTTTCTGTAAGCGGTATGGGTCATAGGCCCATTCCAATATCACATGTAATATCAATAAATGTATGCAAGCCCATTTGGGGAGACTACTCAACCCAACATCCGCTACTCTCCACCCGTACCAACCAAGCTCTCCATGTGGGGAATAACTCAACCCACCCAACCAAACTCTCCACTGGCTTCATAGCTGCTTTATCATATAACTAGAGGCCTAGCCTCTTTTAAAAAGCCCCTTTTCGGTATCTGTGGCATTGCCACTAACACTTCCTCCACCAATAAACCCAACCCATGCATATAATGAGTATATCATGACATATCATGTGCCTATCATAGCCTATCATGTGCATATCATGGCATATCATGCATAATAACAATATCACATGCATCATAATCATAATAAAACCCTAAGGGTATAATGGTCATTTTCACTTAGGGGCAAAATAGTCATTTTCATGTTATAAGGATAATTTCGTAATTTTACCAATTATTTAGGGTTTCCCATGCTCATTATCAACAATTCCGAGTGTTTGAACGATAATTTTTAATCCATTTAACCACTTTCGGCTTTTGGGCCCAAAACCCCTAATAGGCTCTACGTAGCCAATTTAGTCATCTAGGCCCATTTAGCCTATATTCCATAACGGTATTAACAATCATGCATGCAATTTAACCAAATTCTATTTTCTACCAATTTTACCCAAATGGGCCCAAAAAGCCATTGGGCCCAATTTCATCCCATCGAGGCCCAACTTACCATCATGCTCAAAATCGTGCCCTTACCTGTTCCATTGATCCAACCACCGATCTTATCGAATTTATCGCGTATATAACCATTCGTAAAACCACAAGTTCCCGAAATGCCGAAATTTTGGCATTTTAGCTTTTCAGCCAATGTTAATCTAAGCTACTACGAGGGTTCATTACACACCTGCTTAGTGACGATCGCTTCCCGAAATCCACTACGTGCTTGTTCTATAATCAATTACCTACTACGTTAGATCTTTAACATCAACAACCATACCCAATATCCCCTTCTTCACAATCGGCCAAAACCTCTACTAGCTAGCCATAGATCACTTACCTTCGCAGGATTTGATGATTAGATCCAAGTTTATCCACACCGATTCTCCAAGCCTTGTTGCTCCTCCAAGATGGTCTATTTCACAACATAAAACCATAAAAACCGAATGAAAAGACCCCAAAAGGCCTATAACTCAAAATGATAGCCTCCCTAATCTTTAGGGCTTTTCGGCTTTCCTAACTTCTAAAACAATGAGTAGATTAGGGATACGAGTACTTACCACAGACTTCCCTTCCGTACTACTTAGGTCCGAAGCAGATTCAGCCCTTAACCACTTAGCAACTTCTGAATTCTAGAGGTCTAAAGGTTTGGCTATCTTCCTAAAACTATAGTGTTTCAGCTTTTAGAACTATGAGAAAGAAGATGGTTTGGTGTGGTGGCTTGCAATGGTGTTGCCGTTAGAGATTGGAGTTTAGAGGATGAAAGGATCGGCCACAACAAATGAAGGAAAAGGAAGGATATTGGCTTCGAGGAAATCGGCACACAACCACTTCTGGGATTTCAGCTTTTGTGACAATTTAGCAAGGGTGGTAAAGAAAAGAGAATAGTGGTTGGGTTTGGCAAAAAGAAAAGAATAGAATGAACAAGAGAGTGGTGAGTTCGGCTAGAGAAGAAAAAAAGAAGAAAAGAGATATCCCTATGGTACCTTTAACAAAAGAAATTGGCAGTACCAATACCCCTAATGCCGAAACACTAACCTCAAAACCCCTTGGCCGATTTCTCCCCTTAGATCCCTACATTCGGCCAACACTTGGCTCTCAACCAAATCCCAAAAATCTCTCCCCTTATCACTCCTTGATCCCATCTCATGACCAATTCAAATTCTTTCACCACAGAGTCCAACTGAATTCGAACTCTTGCATGCTCATAACATAAAAATAAACCACACTAATACCTGCTAGAGAATCGAACCTTGGCCTCCTTCCCTTCCATTTACATGCTACTTTTTTAGCAACTAAGTGGCGCCTTCAAGCCACTTTGCCAAAGCCCTTTTTATGATACAAACTACCCACATCTTTTAATAAGACCACCTATCCAAGACCCTTAATTCTTTAAGTACAAAAATTCAAAAATTCTACTAAGTTTTTACCAACACTTGGGCCTTCCATAGGCCCATTTACACACTCCAAATATGAATTGCACAACCAGATACCAAAATTAAAATTTAACCAAATTCTCACAAAAATCACAAAATCCCGAAAATCAGGGTGTTACAATTCTACCCCCTTAAAGAAATTTTGGCCTCGAAATTTTACCTGATCCAAATAGTTGAGGGTATTGCTGACGCATCGAGTCCTCTGGCTCCCAAGTAGCCTCTTCTCTGCCATGATTCCCCCAAAGTACCTTCACTAATGAGACTAACTTCCTTCTCAACACCTTGACGTCACGATCAAGTATCTGCATAGGTTCCTCTTCGAAGGTCAGATCTGACTGTACCTCAATTTCTGCAACTGGCATGATATGAGTAGGGTTAGAACGATATCGCCTTAGCATGGACACATGAAAGACATCGTGAATACGATCCAGCTCTAGGGTAACTCTAGCTGATAAGCCACCGGCCCTATCTGCTTAAGGATCCGATAAGGCCCAATAAATCGTGGACTCAATTTGCCCTTCTTGCCAAACCTCAATATCTTCTTCCAAGGCGAAACCTTCAAAAATACCATATCTCCTACTGCATACTCAATCTCCTTACGCTTCAGGTCAGCATAGGACTTCTGTCGATTTGCCGTCTCTTTTAACCGATCTCTGATCACCCTAACTTTGTCTTCAGTATCCGCTACTAATTCTGGTCCAAGTACTTGTCTTTACCCCAACTCTGTCCAACAAGTAGGCAAACGACACCTTCGCCCATACAGTGCCTTATACGGAGCCATCTGGATACTTGCCTGATAACTGTTGTTATAAGCAAACTCCGCCAACGACAAGTAATCCTCCCAACTGCCTCTAAAGTCGATAGCACAACCCCTTAACATGTCCTCTAGAACTTGAATGACCCTCTCTGATTGCCCACCCGACTAAGGGTGAAAAGCTGTACTAAAATCCAATTGCGTTCCCAACGCCTCATGCAGCTTCCGCCAGAACCAAGATGTGAACCTTGGGTCTCGATCAGAAATTATTGATACTGACACATCATGCAACCGTACTATCTCTGCTACATACAACTTGGCCAACTTCTAGAGTGAATAATTGGTTCGAACAGGTATGAAATGGGCAGATTTCATCAACCTATCCACAATCACCCAAACTGAGTCCTTCTTGGAAGGTGTCAGTGGCAAACCACTCAGGAAATCCATGGTTACCCTTTCCCACTTCCAAAGTGGTATCTTAACTGGCTGCAACAATCCTGAAGGCAGTTGATGCTCTGCCTTTATATGCTGACACGTTAAACATTTACCCACAAATTTGGTCACTTTTCACTTAAGTCTAGGCCGCCAATATAACTCTCGCAAGTCTCGATACAGCTTACTTCCTTCTAGATGCATAGCACAAGGTCCACCGTAAGCCTCTCTCAGAATCATCAATCTCAAATCAGAGTCCTTCAGAATACAAATTCTCCCTCGAAAACAAAGAACCCAATCACTATTCAATCCAAAATTTGAATTCTCCTCCTTCTCAACTTGCTGAAACCGAGAAACCAACGACTCATCTACCAACTATTGCTTCTTAATCTGCTCAACCCAAGTTGATCTCACTTGTAACTCTGCTAATAAGCTTCCATCGTCAAACAAACTCAAACGAGCGAACATCGCTTTTAATTCAGCCACAGCCCTTTGGCTTAACGCGTCCGCCACGACATTTGCCTTACCTGGGTGGTACTCAATCAAGCAGTCGTAATCCTTTAGTAACTCTATCCACCTCCTCTGCCTAAGATTTAGCTCCTTCTGAGTCAGCAGGTACTTGAGACTTTTATGATCTGTAAAAATAATACATCTTTCCCCATACAAGTAATGCCTCCAAATCTTAAGCGCAAAGATCACCGCTGCCAACTCTAAGTCATAAGTAGGATAGTTTACCTCATGAGACTTAAGCTGTCGTGAAGCATAAGCGACCACTTTACCCTCTTGCATCAACACGCAGCCCAAACTTACATGTGACGCGTCACTGTACACAGTGAAATCCTTACCAGACTCTGGCTAAATTAACACTGGTGCCTCTGTCAGGACTTTCTTTAACTTCTCAAATGCCTCTTGCTGCTTCTCTATCCAAACAAACGGTGCTCCCTTTCTTATAAGTTTCGTCAACGGTGCTGCCAACACAGAAAATCCTTCTACAAATCTTCGGTAATAACCTGCCAACCCTAGAAAACTTCAGATTTCTGTTACTGACTTTGGTGGCTTCCACTCCAGAATCACCTCAATCTTTCGAGGGTCCACCTTGATCCCCTCTGCAGAAACGACATGCCCCAAGAAAGTTACTTCACTCAACCAAAATTCACACTTACTGAACTTTGCATAGAGTTGCTTTTCCCTTAGCACTTGTAGAACAATACAAAGATGCTCATCATGCTTCTCTTCTTTTTCCGAATACATCAAGATGTTGTCGATAAAAACGACCACGAACTGATCCAAGTACGACTGAAATACTCGGTTCATCAAATCCATGAATGTTGCCGGTGCATTAGTCAGTCCAAAGGGCATAACCAGAAACTCGTAATGACCATATCGAGTTCTGAATGTTGTTTTATGAATATCTACTTTTTTTACTCTCAACTGATGATATCCTGACCAAAGGTCGATCTTGGAAAATACTAAAGCTCCCTCAGCTGGTCAAACAGATCGTCGATTCTTAGCAAAGGATATTTGTTCTTTATCGTCAATTTGTTCAACTGCCGATAATCGATACACATCTGTATGGTCCCATCTTTCTTTTTAACAAACAACACCGGTGCGCCCCACGGAGAAACACTTGGTCTGATGAATCCTCTATCCAACAGTTCTTGTATTTGCGCTTTCAGTTCCACCAACCCCTTTGGTGCCATCCTGTAAGGTGCGATGGATACTAGTGCCGTTCCAGGTAACAAGTCGATTCCAAACTCGATTTCTTGGTTTGGTGGTAGTCTAGGAAGCTCCTCAGGAAAGACATCTTCAAATTCTTTGATGGTCCTGACTGACTCCACAGTCACCTTCTCAGGCTCAGCTTGACTTACAAAGGCCAAATACACCTCGCAACCTTTCCAAATCAACTTCTCAGCCCTTAAGGTCGAAATAGCATTGGACAAATAATTCCTTCGCTCTCCTAGGACCAATACCTCCTCTTCCTCGGTAGTCCTCAGCACCATTCTTTTCGCAACACAATCCAACGTTGCCCTATGCTTAGTTAGCCAGTCCATTCCCAAGATAAGATCAAATTCTCCAAATGGCAGCTCCATCAAATCCACTAAAAATATCCTATCTTGTGTCTCTAAAGGCACCTCCTTAAAGAGTTTATCCACCTTAACCGAGTGTCCCAATGGACTTATCACTGATACCCCACTCACAGTCTCCTCAAGAAACATGCCCAACGCCCCAGATACATTACAGGCAACATACGAATGAGTGGAACCAACATTAATCAAAGCAGTGTAAGGCATGCTATGAATGAAAAACGTACCAGTTATAACATTAGGAGCATCACCCTCCTCCCGATGTCGTGCAGCATAAACCAACGCCGGGCTTCAGCATGCACAGTACCCCTGCCAGGTGCCCCACATCCTCTCCATTACCATTACCACCTCTACCTTACCCACGGCCTCTCTGTGGTGGTGGTCCACCATGCACTGGTTGAACAACCCTCTGATCTACAACTTGATCCTGAGCTGCTCTCCGAGGATACTCTCTGAACTTGTGTTCCTTGGACCCACATCAGAAATATCCCCCAGTTTGTTTCCAACACTCTCCCAAATACACTTTGCCACAGTCCCTACAAGCCTGCGGTCTAACGGTATTCATTGGAACTGCTCGAACCGGTTCCTCCACTCTAGCTCTTTTAACATTTCTATATGCAACACCCAGGGGTACAGAATCCTCCTGAATCTGGGTCGATCCCTCTCACGATTCTATTGCTCAACTCGTTTTACCTCCTCGACTATCTTTGCTTTCTCTACTAACGCAGTAAAATCACGCTTCCTCTGCGGAGCTATCAACACCCTAAGCTCATCTCGGAGACTATCCTCAAATCGAACACTGCGCTTATATTCCGTTGCAACTATTCTGCTAGCATATTAGCTCAGCCTCAAAAATTCCACTTCATACTCAGCAATAGTCTTGTTACCCTGAGTCAGATTCAAAAATTCCTTTCGACAGGCATCCACATAACTAGCTCCAACATACCTCCCCTTGAAAGCAGTCTTAAATAGTTCCCAGGTTACTCGCTCGATTGGGGTACTTTCCCTTACAGTGATCCACCACTGGTATGCCTCGTCTCATAGCAGAGACACTGCTCATTTCAGCTTTTGCTCCATCAAGTAATCCAAGTCGTCCATGATCCGTTCTATTGCCTCTAGCCAATATTCAGCCACGTTTGGGGCTACTCCAGATACACCCCTAAAAACCTCTGCCCCGTTAGCCTGGAGTCACTCGGAGATGGATCCCCTGTTCACTGTCCCAGTACTAGCTCCAGCCACCCTTTCCAAGACCCTTAACATCGCTTGGGACAAAGCATCGTCCCCCGTAGCCTGATCATGTGACCCAGTCTTAGTTGCCTGTGGCACGAATGCCTCCTCAGCTGGCCTATGCCCTGAGGATGAAGATTCAGCTTGCACCCTTCCACGACCACGTCCACAACCTCGTCCATGAGTCCCGCTTGTACTCATATCGAATTTATCTGGTTACGAATTTTATGACATTAGTTTAATATTTTAGTTGTTTATTACGAGATGTCTTATGAAAATATAGCAGTTCAGAGATTGTTTTCGCAACGTCGTAGCCTAGCTACAGTCTTAATCCTACTATTTTACAGCTCTACCCTAAAGTATCATAGTAGAGTCTCAATTCTATCTATAGCATCATATCAATATAATACGGTGTAAAAAGATAGTACACTTATAGACTTGGTGCCGGGGATTCAGTGTGCCACCTCTTTCTCCAAACCAATTAAAACTAACAACATGTATTTTGTCACAAAAATAAGTTTTTTTTTTAAAAAGGTTTCTCTTTAGAAATTCTTAAATTTGATTTTAAATACCTTTTGTTTTGAAACTCTTGATTTTAAACCCGTTTAAAACCCACAGCCGAGTTGTTGCAACCTGGCTCTAATACCACTAAATGTAACACCCCAAACCCGGCCATACGTTACGGCCAGATCCGTTGTGTCATACTGAGATGTTTAAGAAACCTCATATTTTATCCAAAGACTTTCTTAGTGTTTTAAAAGGTTGTCCTTGCTAAGTTAATAAAGTGAATGGAAGCTGCGCACCAGGTAGGTATCCGAAATAGAGGAGGTGAGCCATGAAGGCTGCTTAAGTACCAAGCTCTTGATTGGATCCAATCCTAGACATGCCCTCAACCATTGCCACACTTTAGTTTAGTGATAAGTTTCAAAAAATAAATTGTGTTGGAATTTATTTAAGTAGATATATTTGATAAATCATTTTATTGAATCATTGCGTTATTTGAAAACAAGTATCATTTCAAAAACGCGTCCTAAGTCTAGCCTATTTTAAAACCAAATCCGTCCAGTAAAATAAAAAGTACAAAATAAAATAATCCCAGAAAGTAATTAAAATGGCCTTATTACACCCCAAAACCAAATAGTAATAACACCTAAAATATAAATTTTAAAAACCAGGTACTTTATGAACATAGTCCAAAAGCGACCACCATGGCCACTCTGAATCCCCTTCGGCTCCAAGTCTTCACATCAAGGCTCACCTGTAAGGTTAAGGAAAGGGGTGAGTTTGAAAACTCAATGTGCAACAAGCCCTTTTAGAGCCCAACTCAATGTCAGCATACTGGGCCTAAGCCCCAATTTAGTCTTCACATTCACTGGGCTGAAGCCTTTCTCATAAATCATATTACTAGGCGAAGCCTTTTCTGTAAGCGGTATGGCCCATAGGCCCATTCCAATATCACATGTAAAATCAATAAATCTATGCAAGCCCATTTAGGGAGACTACTCAACCCACCATCCGCTACTCTCTACCCGTACCAATCAAGCTCTCCATGTAGGAAATAACTCAACCCATCCAACCAAACTCTCCACTGGCAGCATAGCTACTTTATCATATAACTGGAGGCCTAGCCTCTTTTAATAACTAGGGCAAAGCCCCTTTTCGGTATCTGTGGCATTGCCACTAACACTTCCTCCACCAATAAACCCAACCCATGCATATAATGAGTATATCATGACACATCATGTTCATATCATAGCCTATCATGTGCATATCATGGCATATCATGTATAATAACAATATCACATGCATCATAATCATAATAAAACCCTAGGGGTATAATGGTCATTTTTACTTGGAGAAAATAGTCCTTTTCATGTTATAAGGGCAATTTCATAATTTTACCAATTATTTAGGGTTTCCCATGCTCATTATCAACAATTCCGAGTGTTTGACCGATAATTTTTAATTCATTTAACCACTTTTGGCTTTTGGGCCCAAAACCCCTAATGGGCCCTACGTAGCCAATTTAGTCATCTAGGCCCATTTAGCCTATATTCCATAACGGTATTAACAATCCTGACATGCAATTTAACCAAATTCTATTTTCTACCAATTTTACCCAAATAGGCCCAAAAACCCATTGGGCCCAATTTCAGGCCATCGAGGCCCAACTTACCATCGTGCGCAAAATCGTGCCCTTACCTGTTCCATCGATCCAACCACTGAGGTTATCGCATTTATCGTGTATATAACCATTCGCAAAACTACAAGTTCCTGAAATGCTGGAATTTCGGCATTTCGGCTTTTCAGCCAATGTTAATCTGAGCTACTACGAGGGTTCGTTACACACCTGCTTAGTGACGATCGCTTCCCAAAATCCACTACCCGTTTGTTCTACAATCAATTACCTACTACATTAGATCTTTAACATCAACAACCATACCCAATATCCCATTATTCACAATTGGCCAAAACCCCTACTAGCTAGCTATAGATCACTTACCTTCGCAGGATCCGATGATTAGATCCAAGTTTATCCACACCGATTCTCCAAGCCTTGCTGCTCCTCTAAGATGGTCTATTTCACAACATATAACCATAAAAATCAAATTAAAAGACCCTAAAAGGCCTATACCTCAAAACGACAGCCTCCCTAATATTTAAGGGTTTTCGGCTTTCCTAACTTCTAAAATAATGAGTAGATTAGGGATATAAGTACTTACCACAGACTTCCTTTCTGTACTACTTAGGTCCGAAGTAGATTCAGCCCTTAACCACTTAGTAACTTCCAAATCCTAGAGGTCTAAAGGTTCGGCTATCTCTCTAAAACTATAGTGTTTTGGCTTTTAGAACTATGAGAAAGAAGATGGTTTGGTGTGGTGGCTTGCAATGGTGTTGCCATTAGAGATTGGAGTTTAGAGGATGAAAGGATCGGCCACAACAAATGAAGGAAAAGGAAGGATATTGGCTTAGAAGAAATCGGCACACAACCACTTCCAGGATTTCGGCTTTTGTGACAATTCAGCAAGGGTGGTAAAAAAAAAAGAGAATAGTAGTTGGTTTTGGCAAAAAGAAAAGAATAGAATGAACAAGGGAGTGGTGAGTTCGGTTAGAGAAGAAAAAAGGAAGAAAAGAGATATCCCTATGGTACCTTTAACAAAAGAAATCGGTACTACCAATGCCCCTAATGCCGAAACACTAACCTTAAAACCCCTTGGCCGATTTCTCCCCCTAGATCCCTACATTCGGCCAACACTTGGCTCTCAACCAAATCCCAAAAATCTCTCCCCTTATCACTCCTCGATCCCATCTCATGACCAATTCAAATTCTTTCACCACAGAGTCCAACTGAATTCAAACTCTTGCATGCTCATAACATAAAAATAAACCACACTAATACCTGCTAGAGAATCGAACCTTTGCCTCCTTCCCTTCCATTTACACGCCAATTTTTTAGTAACTAAGTGGCACCTTCAAGCCACTTTGCCAAAGCCCTTTTTGTGATACAAACTACCCACATCTTTTAATAAGACCACCTATCTAAGACCCCTAATTCTTTAAGTACAAAAATTCAAAAATTCTACCGAGTTTTTACCAACACTTGGGCCTTCCATAGGCCCATTTACACACTCCAAATATGAATTGCACAACCAGATACCAAAATTAAATTTTAACCAAATTCTCACAAAAATCACAAAATCCCAAAAATCAGGGTGTTACAAATTGGATATGGTATGAATGAGCTAGGTGCATCATGTTTAGTCTTGAACTTTGGTTAAGTTATGGAATTGCTTGGTGTAAGATTTGAAATTAAGTATGAATGTGAATGGTTTGATCATGTTGAGGTGTGTTTTAGGCATTAAATATAGCTGAAATTGTGATATTGATGTGGCATGAATTGGCTTGTAGGGAATGACCCTTAGTGGGTGGGAAGCATGTCTTGAACCAAATCTGCTTAGTGTCACACGGCTAGGGCACACGGGCGTGCCTTATGGCCATGTTGATTTTCTAGTATTGGCATAAAGTTTCACACGGCCAAGACCCACGGGTGTGTCTTGTGGCCGTGGCAAAAAGTCAATATGCCTGCTCTATTTTGGCACGATCTGAGTGCTTGGGCGTGCTTGGATCTCATGTGAGGGACACGGCCTGGTCACACAGACGTGTGACCTCCTAAATTTGGAAAATTTTTCATGTGTTCTAAAGTTTCTGATTGTGTTCTGTTTAGTCCCGACCTTAGCTTTATGCATGATTAAGGTCTTATAGATCTCCAATAGGGACTTTTGTCTGAATCTTATTAATTGTGAATGTTCTGTTCTAATTTGTTCTGAAACTCTGGCAACGCCCCTTACCTATTCCGGTGACGGTCACGAGATAGGAGTTTTACATAAACCGTTTCAGAACACACACCTTAGAACGCAATATCAAGCAGCCCCTCTAATAAAACGAAATGCACAAGGACAATCTCTTTTGACGGAACGATAAAGAAATTGCGAAAATAGAAGAAGCAAAAACAAACACAATTAAAACTAGAAAGAACAAAAAATGATGGGAAAGAAAAAATAAAAAGTAATAGATGAAGAACGTAAACTTATTTTCTATTCTAAAAAAATAACTTCCACCTTTTCAAGTAAAATAAAATAACTTAAAAACAAATAAATATCAAAACACTCATAGGATTCGAACACGAGACCTAGAGATACACTACCACACAACTAACCACCAGACCAGCTGGCCCATTCTGATATTAAAACGCGAAATTGAACCCAAATGTTCAACCTACTCACTAACTTTAACCACAAACCTCAAAACTTCTAACCCCAGATTCTGGGATGTTTAAATGTCTTGGTAAACTATTTAATAAAAGATTATCTTGAGTGTGTAACCATTGACTCAGAACTCATCATGAACATACTTTCATTTGTAAGTTATCTTGGAACAATCTCTCTAAAAGTCATGCATGACTAGTTGTCCTTAAAAGGAAATCTCATCTAGTGAACCCACATGACAAAGTTTACATTGGGTTGCGGCCAGGGTAAGAACTGGCTCGAAAGTTTATCATTCTATCACTTAAGGACCATTAATGGAGGTCGTAGGTCTTGTTCAATGACCTCCCACTCAATATTTTAAAAACATGCAAGGTTTTATGCCAATTTTCAATAATGATCATACAATAGTCCTAGTAGCATTCTTATCTAATCTAAATAACATGCTTCTAACATATGCATGGAATGATATGACAATTTTATAATATTCACATTCATTCGCAAGAATCAATCATAAAAATAAAAAATTTTGATTCTCCACAATTTTTCTTTTAAGGAAAAATCAAAAAGTGAATGCGAACCATGCACCACGTAAGGTCCCAGGAAAGGGAGGTGAGTCAAATTTGACTGCTCAAAAACCATGTTTTTCCTAGTCAAAGCCAATCCTAGTCATGCAACTTCTTATTACCACATTTCTCACAGTTATCAAATAACCTAAAGAAGTGAATAGCATAATACAACACATGTATTTTCTCATTATCACACTTCTTATATTTAATCGATCAACTATGGATAATCTCATCTCATATATATATCACAATTATAACATTACATAATATAAATATTATAAACAATTATAAAACATATATATAATGAGATAGGTAATTAAAATAAAATTGCCAGCCAAGGTTTCCATAGTTCTATTTCTAGAAAATAAATGAAAAAAATTAAATTACATAATTTTTCACCCCAAGGCATTCCTTGGGTCGTCAACCGCTATCACATCTTTTCCTCATCATGGACTCCTTTTTTGAAAAATTACATTTAAGTCCTATGCCCATTTCCAGATCATAAGAATTCTATGAATTTTAAAAAAATATATAGTCCTACATAGAGATGATAGTCTAAGGTCTATTTCCTAAGAACTACAACCTCGTATATGATCTAAAGAATGTCCGTTTCTATGTAATCAAATCATTCAAGAAGAAAAAAAGTATATTTTGATTATCTGTTTATACTTATAGATACAACGCAATCTAGCTCATGATACCAATTGTTGGAAAAAAAAGTTTGGAAAATGTCGCACAAAATAAATTAAGGGAAAAACTAGAGTTTTAAATTTTTTTTTCCAAAATAAGATCTTGGTTGTAATTGTAACACCCCAAACCCGACCTGGACGTTATGGCCAGATCTGGTGCGTCACATGGACTTACATCCAAATTTATGACTTTTTGCTAAGCCTTTAGGTTATCCATTTGTTGAACTCGTTAAGTTTTGAAAACATTCTCTAGATTTTGAAAAACCCATGCAGCCTATAACTAGCAGTTTTGGTAAAAATAAATTAAACCGTTAAAGAAAATAAAACCATTAAAGAAATTTAAATAGCGGCCTTATTACAATTAAAACCCGAAATAGCAGAATAAAATACTTAAAATAAAATGAGAACCGAACTTGCAGATGCTTTGGCCACTCCGAATCCCTCTCAGCTCTAAGCCCACTATGGTTGAGGGTTACCTGTAGAGATGAAATTAAGGGGTGAGTTTGGTAACTCAATGTGTAACAGAATCTCAACCATAGGCCAAAACAGACCAAGCCTCAGAATCAGATTTAATTGGGCCTTGGCCCATTACAGAAAACAGGTTAAGCCCATAGGCCCATTACAGAAATCAGGTTAAGCCCATAGGCCCATAACAGATATAGATCAGATATAATATGCAAACAGAAAGCCCAACCCAAATCCATCCATAACACCCCCGTACCAGCCTTACACCATGTGGGGAGACTACTCAACCCACCCAACCGCTACACACCATAGAAATTTCCAGCGAGGCTACTAGATATTCTGATGAGGTCACCAGATACAGATATATGTGGCGAGGCCACCAGAACAGATATATGTGGCGACGCCACCAGAACAGATATATGTGGCGAGGCCACCAGATTGCAGCGAGACTGCCAAAACGCTTCCTCCATCATAAAAGCCCATACCCCATGCAACAGATATAACATACTATGGCATGCAACATACAAAATCTCATGCATCAGATATATTCATATATTATGAGATATGATATACAGAAACAGAAAATCATACTTTTCATACAGAATTTACCCTAGGGGTATAAAGGTCATTTTACACCTAGGGGTATAATGGTAATTTCCATACTTAGGGGTATTTTAGTCCTTTTTCAGATTTTTAAGGATTTAATACAAGTCCAAGTACTTATTAGACCATTGGTGTTTACAGAAGTCCTTTTAACCTTAGTTTCCAATTTTGCCCTTTTTAGCCTAGAACCCCTATTAGGCTTTACTAAGCCCATTAACGTCTTAAGCCCGTTAATCCCAATTTTAGCGTTCAGATTGTTAATTTTAACAATTTATTCTCAAAATACCACTAGAATGCCCATAATGATAATTTTTTACCGGTGTGGGCTGGAAGCCCATTAGGCCCATATTTGGCCCATCAAAACCCAACTTACCAAAACGTTCGGAATTGCACACTTTGCAATTCTATCACCATCAATTCTATGTTTAGCCACAATAGAGTAAACGGTTACTCACAGATCTTCCCAATACTAATTTTTCAGTCACTTTCGGTCAGTTTTCGGTCACTTTTCAGTCACTACGGCCTTTTCCATTCTAGTCTACAGTGGAGATATGGTACACACCTGTTAACGGATGAAGTGATGACGAGATCCCCGTTCGAAAGCCTACAGTTGATTACTAAAGTGTTAGTCTAAAACTCGCTAATCAATAAGCCATAATCTTCTTACCAAAGTCGGCCAACATGGCCTAAGTCCCTAAAAGCCTTTACCTTGCTGCTGAAATAAGAACTAGGTCTAAATGAATCGTAGCCTTCAACTCCTCGTTTGATCACTTTTCCTTACTATCCAATGCATAAAAGAATCAAACCATAGCATTAGAATCTTATAAACAATGTCGACATGCCCCTAAAGATCTAGGGGTTTCGACTTTTCTTTATGATGTTGATAAACGAATGTACTTAGTGATTAGATCGCTTACCGATGCTTCCACTCGAAGAATACTGCTTCCACGCTTCCACTAACTCAGATCTATACTAGATCTACAGCAAATCTAGCTCTAACAACACAAAAGTGGCTCTAGAGATATTCGACTTTTGAATGGTTAGAAGGAGATGCTTTCAGCTTTTGAATAAGTGGTATGGTGTCCTTGTCATTTCAACCAATAAAATGGGTGAGATGATTCGGCAATAAGGGAGATGACAGGCAAGAAATCAGCTTATAGAAGAAATCAAGGAAAGAAGGAGAAGTTGGTTTCGGCAAGAAGGGGTGTTTCGGCTTTTGAAAGAAAGTGGTGACAAACTCGGCTTTAAAGGAAGAATGGCAACAAGTGTTGTTTAGAAAAGAATTTATGAGAAGAGAATGAATGAAAAGAAGGAAAAGATAGGGGAGAGTGGTGATGAGGAGAGGGATTCGACAAAGGTGGTTTCGGTTTTTGAAGAGCCAATAAAGAAGAAAGTGGTAAAGAAGAAAGAGAGAGGAGAGGAGTGTTCAGTTTTGCAAAGAAAAAGGCACAGAGGAAGTTTTGAGGGCTTGTGTTCGGCTTCTAGCAAAGAAAGAGTGAACGAGAGAACCCTATAGCACCTTACCCTATTCGGCTAAGCAAAGAAAGCATCCAAAAATGAAAACCCAAAGGAGATTCGGCACTTACAAGAGCCTAAAGCAAAAAACAATTCCCTAAAGCAAAGAGCCGAAATTACTTTACCAAGAGTCCTCTGGCTGGGCACTATTTTCAAAATTTGAATCCCCTCAACCTACCCCTTGATTCACTCCTATGACCGATTCAAACTTCTTCCAAGCAGAGTTTTACTCTGCTTCAAACTCTTACCTTCCCATGCACAAAAATTAAATGCCCCCTTTGCATCCTCTGGGACTTGAACCTTGGCCTTTCCACTCATCTAGGCGCCACTTTTATAGCTCCTAAGTGGCGTCACATTGCCACTCCACCACTGCCCAGCTTGTGTCTCATCTCACACACATTTTCTCATAACACCTACTTTCCAAGGCCCCCTATCTCCTAAGTCAAAAATACAAAATTTTACCCGAGTTTTGGCCATCACCTGGGCCTTCCATAGGCCCATTAACACCCCCCCAAACATGCATTACACACCCAAATACCAGAGTTTAAACATTTTATCAAATAAAGAACAATCCAAGAGAGATCCAAAAATTAGGGCGTTACAGTAATATCTAAAGTAATAAACACTTAATCAAAATAGTCCCTTTTTGATTCATCTAGAATGAGCACTTCGACCAAGTAGTCTTCTTTGCTATCCTTAAGCTCATATCTGCCAAGTGCAAGCTTGCTTCAACTTTGAAAATTTTTCACAAAAATTACTAGTAGGGTAGTTTTCTAATTTTTCTAAACTTTTGGATCAAGTTGTAAATCAAAAAAATATCTCTAGAAATTTTCTAAAATAATATCTTTAGAGTATTTTCTCTCTACAACTTTTATTGAATTCAAGTTTGTGTAAAAAATGACCCAAGACTCTCTTTATATAAGGAGAGTTTAGAGAGTTCAACTATGACTAAATTTAATCACTTTAATATTAAATTAATATAATTTTATCTTAGATTAAATTTAATATTAAATCTTGTTAAAATAATAGAATTTTTATCTACAAGATAAACATTAAATTAAATTTCATATTAAGATAATCACTTTAATATTAAATAAAGAAAATACCATTAAGATAAGTATTAAATTAAATTTAATATTAAACTATTAAAATAATATTATTTTTGAAATAATTAATCGGAAATCAAATTCTCTAGTAGAGTCCCAAAAAGAGTGTAACTTTTCCACTACTCAACCACCAATGACCAACTGCCACCTACCATTAGGACATCGCCATCACAGCCAGCGACACCACCTTGTCCGATAATGCAGGTGCGACACCCTTACGGTGCCCTAAGCCAGTTCAGCTGCTACTAGTTCGGTCCAGGTCAATGATGACCTGACCCGTCCGGTCAAACCACCAGTTGGACTGTCGGCCCAGTTTCACATACCTGGCCCAATTCAACTAGTTTTTAGGTCTTGGTCTTGGTTTTAGGCTCCCAGGACCAATTTACGATCTCAGGTCCAATTTTCAAGTTCAATTACCCATTAGACCAAATTGTCTAACTTGAAAATTAATTTCCAAAAATATCATTTAGTTTTAATTAATTTGATTAATTTAATGTTACTTGATAAAAAATTACTTTTTCCAAAAATCACTTAGATTTTTCAAATTAATTTTTCAAGAAAATTCTTTAATCAAATTCTTTAGTTGAACAATTCTCACGACCACCTAATTTAATTCCACATCAAATAAATTGACTTACTTAAATTATTCCCAAAGTCATAGAATTTTCTTCTAATTCAAATGCAGTCCGATCGAGCTTTTGTTGAGCTAGTGAAGGGACCAATCGAACATATACAATTAGGTTCTAGTAATTGCAATTATGTCCAGAAGCATTGTTCCAATAATTCGCAATTACTTAATCATTGAGTCAATTTACACTAAGTACCATGATTGAAAACTCCTTATTGTATACTCTTTACGAAAACAATTCATTCAACTGCTTTGTCCAATGACCTCATCATGTGTGTATTACCCTCATATGATATCCTTGATTCTTTTGAGTTAAATCCTTCCACTCAATACAATCCTATTTTATCACATTATCACCATTGTGTCTTCTTAATGATTAATATGATCACTGCCAACAAATGACTGTGAAAAATTTCTTGCTCGAGAACTAGCAACCTGTGGCCATGTTCCATATTTATCAATCCATAAAATACCAATGAGAGGATATCATTAACTTTTTAATTAAGCTATGAATTCCACTATTGCTAGAAATAGATCGTTCGAGAACGAGTAACCCGTGGCCATGTTCCATATTTATCAATCCATACAAAGCCAATAAGAAAATATCGTTAACTCTTTAATTAACCTATGAATTCCACTATTTCTAGTAAAGCCATGCCATACACAATTCATGTACCCAACATACCAGTTATGGGCTCGATCATCTTCAAAGTATAAGCCTCAACTTATATCAAAGCACATGAGTTGCATATGCATGGTCAGGGACTAGTCATATCCCCAATTAAAATTGTAGATGACATAATAATCCTTCTTAATATTTGAATTAAATGCTCACTTCAATTCTTTTATGGGATTACGGATTCATTTAGATTATCTACTAAAGTAAGTTGTCTTTCTCGAAATATAAATTGTAACAGCCTGAATTAAGGCCTAAACAGAATGGTGGTTCCAGGACCATGAATCTGACATAGAAAACTTTATTCCGATAAAGTTTTAAGGTTTATTGTGTGATTGAATGCATGAGTGAAAATTTAGTAAATAAATTTTACCAATAAAGTGCCTGATTGAGTGATAGGACTAAATTGCAAAAATTTCAAAATATGTGTTCTAGAAGATCTTAGTGAGAAATTGAAATGAAATCATAAACTAGAGGTCCTTATTTAGCAATTAGACCATTTTATGGTAACAAAAACACCCATGGAAGGAAAATTTTGCAAAGAATGCCATAAGGGCATTTTGGTCATTTGGATATTAAAACAAATAAAAAGGGAAAATAAGGCCAAAAACTGTCCCTCTTCTTCATGCCTTGGCCGAATTTCTCTTGGACACCATAGCTAGGGTTTTTCAACTTTTCAAGCTCCAACTAAGTGACTCCTAGTGCCGTTTTTCATGTCCTTCATATTTTTTAGATCCTCGTACCTTGACCTAGCTTTCTATACCACTATTTTAAGTTAGGGTTCATGTTCAAAAATTTACCCATGTGTGTCATGGAAGCATTTTGATGTTTATTGATAGAAAATGAAAGTTTGATGTGTAGTAAACAACTTTTACTAAGTGACTTTTCATGGAAATATGTTTAGGGACTAAAATGCAAAAGGTGTAAAATATGTGTATAAGTTGTGAAATGTTGAAAATTACGGGCTGCTATAAAAGAGAAATATGGTCGGCTAGGCTTAGGTATGTAGAAAAATAGATACATTTCATTTTACGAGCCTAGGGACTAACGTGTAAAAATTGACAAAGTTAGGGGTAAAATGGTAAAAATTCCTATAGGCTGATTTTGTGCTAAATTGAGTAATGTATGTATTGAATAAGTTAAATTTGATGTTATACATCAAGAACGATGCAAAGTAGACCTTGACCGTGAAAAAGGCAAGGTATCGGACTAAATAGAAAAGATTTACATTTTGCATCGAGGTAAGTCCTATATGTAAATAATGAGTTATTTTTAATCATTAAGTTTAATTTTATTAATTATTTTGAAATTCTAAAATTTTATACCAAACTATTGAATATGTGATGAAATAAAATCGATGAGTAAAGAAAAGTCCCGGTTGAACCTTAGGAATTATTAGGATAAGAGTGACATGTCACTAGGAAACCACTGATTGTTATCGATGTTTATGTGATTCTGGGTGCTGGTCTAATTCAACTACCAGTGACTAGGTAATGCTGCATTTGTTGCGGACACCTATCAGCTTATCTGAGCAGCACTGAGTAGTGTCGACTACACTGTCAGCTTGTATGAGCTGACCCAAGAATAGCTCATTATTGAGTCCTTATGTGATAAGTGGTAGCTTCGGCTACATATTAGTGGTAGCTTCGGCTACACCATGTGTGGCACTTATGCCTTATTCCGTGTATCCTTAGTATTCCATGTGGTTCATCGGGCTTTTCGAATCGATTTGATAAAATGTGATTGCATGTAAAAAGATTTGACCGTATGTTTAAGAATGTATATGTGCAGGTTATATGAAAGCCATCATGTGTGCTAAGTGCTTAATGTATGTATTGAATTATGTGGCAAGATCACATGAGTAAGTGATAATTCCCAAACTTAATTATATGATAGGAAAACTTATTTTCCATTAGCTATGTCCATTTAGTTTTAAATGGTCATTAATTTTGCATATAGCCTTACTAAGCTTTATAGCTTACCCCTTCTCTTTTCCCTTCCCTTATAGGTTCGTCAAGCTAGTCCGAGGTTTGGTGATCATCGGGATTCCATCAACACTACCAACAATCATTTTCGGTATTTGATTATGAACTTTGAATATTATGGCATGTATAGGTCGTCTATTATTTTAGTTATGTGTCATAGTTCTTTTGGGTCCATTTGTTGATAGTGGTGTTTTGGTACTTTGGTCATGAGAAATAAGCCATGAATGGTTAAGTCATATTTTGTCAAAATGTTTTAATGTACTAATGTGCAAGCTTGTCTAGTATGAGTAAAATGTGTGTGGATGTACAAGTTTGATTATGCTAGATAAAGTTAGGGTGTGGATGGCTTAACATGTATGTCTTGATGAGTTTCGATGTTATAATGTGAATTGGCAAAATTGGTTGATATTGGTTTGTTTTCCAGGGTGGAAATTGGCTTGGAAGATAGCCTATAATTGTCCATACGGGTAGACATACGCCGTGTGCCACACACGGCCAGCCCACGAGCGTGTTGATAGGTCGTGTGACCCCAACACCTGAAATTATGAAATTTTAATGTTTTTTAGTAAACACACAGGTGGAGACATGGCCATGTGTCTCGACCGTGTGATAGACATGGCCGAGCCCACGGGTGTGTGGCTTGATCATGTGACGAAAACTTTGCGATGACGTCATAAACAAAATACCCAGTTTTTCACACGGGCTAAGGACACGGGCGTATTGAGGACTTGTGAAGGACACAGGCCAAGGACACAAACGTGTGCTCGGCTGTGTGAAAACTATGTAGGTTCAAAATGAAAAATGATTTCACACGAGCCAGGGACATGAGCGGTCTGACCACACGGCCTACCCACACAAGCGTGTCCCTGTCCCACACGAGTGTGTGCCCTGTTTAGAATCAAATTTTCATAAGTGTTCAAAAAGTTTTGGTTTGGTCTCGAGTCATACCCAATGTGTCGTTTGGGCCTTGTAGACCCATAATGTGGATGTTATGTATATGAATGAAAAGGTTTTAAATTTTACGTGAAATTTATGTGTCGAAATCAAACGATTATGGAAGTGTATATTCAGTAATGCCTTGTGCCCGTGTCTAGCGACAGTTACAAGTGAGGGGCGTTACATTTTGTGGTATCAGAGCTATCGTTTAGTTGGTTTTTGGACTAACATAGCAAGTGTGAGAGTTTAGCTATACATGCCATAATTGTGAATATTGATAGTGTGATGGGTTCTAATCCTTAAATTGTGTTTTCATATAGTTAATGGATCTCGACCCGGCAGTAGCTGACGACGCTGAAAGTAACGCGCTGCTCCCGCTCAGGGGCCGCACCACTAGAAAGTTGAAATGTAGAATCTAGCCGAGGAGAAGAGGCTCGGGAGGGCTTTCTCTATAGAATGAGTGAGTGGTACACGGAGTCATTCGGGCAAACCTGAATACTCAACCTCCCCCACCTATTCCTATTCCTTAACCGATTTTGATAGCTCCACAAGATACGAAAATGACAAGACTGAGTAAGCCCCCTATTGACAAGATTCGTAAGTATGGCACCGAAGAATTTAGAGTTAGTGTTGATGATGACCCCGAGAAGGCAGAATTTTGGTTAGAGAACACTATTTGAGTATTTGATGAGCTCTCCTGCACACCCGAGGAGTGTTTAAAGTGTGTCGTATCACTTCTAAAAGATTCAGCGTATCAATGGTGGAAAACGCTAGTCTCGATAGTGTCTACTGAAAGAGTTACTTGGGACTTCTTCCAAGTGGAGTTTTGGAAGAAGTATATAAGCCAGCGCTTCATTGATCAAAAGCGAAAGGAGTTTTTAGAGCTGAAACAAGGCCGCATGGTTGTGCCCGAGTATGAGCGAGAATTCGTTCGACTTAGAAAGTACGCTCAGGAATGTGTTTCTACAGAAGAAATTATGTGTAAGAGGTTTGAGGATGGCCTAAATGAAAATATTAAGATATATGTGGGGATTTTGGAATTGAAAGAATTTGTTGTGTTAGTTGATCGGGCATACAATGCAAGGAAAATAGGAAAGTAGAATCGGAGGCTAGGGATGTGAAGAAGAGATCAATGAGTAAGTCCTTCCAACCGTTATCAAAGAAAGTGAGAAATGTGTCAAACCATTCGACCGTTTCAGCTGAAAATCCGAGTAGAACTCATGGGAGACAAAATATGGGTTCTAAAGCCCAGACTACTTCTGTAGCTAGTGTTAGCAATGTCAAGCCAAGTAACCCTGAATGTCAACACTGTGGCAGGAGACATCTCGGTGAGTGTTGGATGGTCACCGGGGCTTGTTTTAAATGTGGCTCCCAAGACTACTTCATCAAAGACTGTTCGGAAACGGTAGTGAAAGAAACTACTCAGACCACTAAACCGAGCAATGTACTCGCTAGAGGCAGGCCTACTAGAAATGTGAAAGAGGGAGGTAGTAGCAGAGGTAAAGCTAGAGATTCAGCTGCAAGATCGAAGGCTAGAGAGCCTGCAAGAACCTATGCTATTCATGCCCGGGAGGAAGTATCATCCCTTGACGTGATCACTGGTACATTCTCCCTTTATGATGTTATTATAGTTGCACTGATTGATCCCGAGTCCACACATTCTTACATTTGCATGAAATTAGTGAATGACATGAAATTGCCTATAGAGTCAACTGAGTTTATGATTAAGATGTCAAGCCATCTGGGCAAATGTGTGTTAATTGACAAGATTTGCAAGAATTGTCCCTTAATGATCCGAAGTCACTATTTCTTAGCCAATCTAATGCTATTGCCATTTGATAAGTTTGGTGAAATTTAGGGCATGGATTGGCTATCAATGCATAATGCTAAAGTGAATTGTAGACAGAAGGTTATTGAGTTAAAGTGTGAAAATGGTGAAACCCTCCGGGTTGAAATAGATGAGTCTAGCAAGTTGCCTGCTTTAATCTCATCAGTGACTGCTCAGAAGTGCTTGAGAAAGGGTTGTGAAGCGTATTTAGCTTATGTATTGAGTACGAAAGAGTTCGAATTGAAAATGGATTCAGTGCCAGTGGTTTGTGAGTTCCTAGATGTGTTTCCTGAGGAATTGTCAGGGATACCTCTTGTTAGAGAAATTGAGTTTGCTATCGACTTGTTGCCGGGGACTGCCCTAATATCTATAGCTCCTTATAGAATGGCTCTAGCTGAGCTAAAAGAGTTAAAAGTGCAGCTACAAGAGTTGACAGATAAAAGGTTTGCAAGGTCATGTTTTTCTCCCTAGGGTGCTCCAGTATTGTTTGTGAGGAAAAAGGATGGGTCGATGAGACTTTGTATCGATTATAGACAACTCAACAAGGTGATAATAAAGAGCAAGTACCCCTTACCCAGAATTGATGATTTATTTGACCAATTAAAAACGGCAATGGTGTTTTCAAAGATTGACTTGAGGTCCGAATATTACCAACTAAGGGTGAAAGAGTCCGATGTGCCAAAGACTACTTTTAGAACAAGGTATGGAAAACATGAGTTTCTCATAATGCCTTTTGGTCTGACTAATGCCCCAGCTATGTTTATGGATTTAATGAATTGAATTTTTAGACCGTACTTGGATAAGTTTGTAGTGGTCTTCATTGATGACATCCTAATTTATTTCCGTGATGAAAATGAGCATGTTGAACATTTAAGGATAGTTTTGCAAATCTTGCGAGGTGAACAGTTGTATGCAAATTTTAGTAAGAGTGAGTTTTGGCTCAATGAAGTTGGATTTTGGGCCACATTGTTTCTAAAAATGGCATTCGAGTGGATCCAAGTAAGATCTCGGCAATAGTGGATTGGAGGCTGCCAAAAAATGTATCAGAGGTTAAGAGTTTTCTAGGTTTAGTTGGTTACTACCGGCTTCGTAAAGGGATTTTCAATGATTACTTCTCCGATGACCAAGTTGCTGCAAAAAGATGCTAAGTTTGAGTGGACAGAGAAGTGTCAACAAAGTTTTGAGAAGTTGAAGATAATGTTAACAGAGGCGCCAATACTAGTGCAACCTGAGTCTAGAAAGGAATTTGTGATTTATAATGATGCATCCTTAAATGGCCTTGGATGTGTATTGATGCAAAAAGATAAGGTGGTAGCATATGCCTCTAAACAATTGAAGCCACACGAAAGGAATTATTCGACACACGATTTGGAGTTAGCCGCCATTGTCTTTGCCTTAAAGATTTGGCGACATTATTTGTATGGTGAGAAGTGTTGTATCTTTACTGACCATAAAAGCTTGAAGTACTTAATGACACAAAGAGACCTGAACTTGTGGCAATGAAGATGGCTTGAGTTGTTGAAAGATTACGAGTTAGTAATCGTCTACCATCCAGGAAAGGCGAATGTGGTTGCCAATGCTTTGAGTAGAAAATCTCTATTTTCCTTAAGAGCATTGAACATGAGATTGACCCTATCTGATGATGGCTCAATTTTGGCCGAGTTGAGAGTTAAGCCATCGTTCATCCAACAAATTTATGAAGCTCAAAAAGGTGATAGTGAGTTGTAAGCAAAAAGGGCTCAATGTCAAAAGAACGGTGAAACAGATTTTTGAATTGGTTCGAACGACTGTTGATGTTCCGAGACAGAGTATGTGTGCTAAAGAATGTTGAGTTGATTTGGAATATTCTACATAAAGCCCATAATGGTTGTTTATCTGTCCATCCTGGTAGTGCAAAGATGCATAACGATTTGAAGAGATTGTATTAGTGGCCTGATATGTAAAGAGATGTCTCTGAGTTTGTGTCAAAGTGCTTAGTTTCTCAACAAGTGAAAGCTGAACATCAGGTGCCTTCCGGTTTGCTTCAGCCAATAATGGTACCCGAATGGAAATGGGACCGAATTACTATAGACTTTGTTACGGGTTTGCCTCTAACCCCGAAAAAGAAAAATACGGTTTGGGTCGCTGTTGATCGGTTGACGAAATCAGCTCATTTCATTCTGGTACGTACGGATTTCTCACTTGATAAGCTAGCTGAATTGTATATTGCCAAAATCGTAAGATTGCACGAAGTACCGACTTCTATCATTTCAAACAAAGATTCGAGATTTACCTCAAGATTTTGGAAAAAGTTGCAACAAGCCTTCAATACTAAGTTGAATTTTAGTATCGCTTTTCACCCACAAACAAACGGTCAGTTCGAGCGGGTGATTCAAATCTTAGAAAATATGCTCCGATGTGTGTTCTTGAATTCGAACGTAGTTGGGAAAAGTATCTACCATTAGTTGAATTTGCTTACAATAAAAGTTTTCAATCTAGCATCAAAATGGCACTGTATAAGGCATTGTATGGTTGCAAATGTCGGACTCCATTGTATTGGATAGAACTTAGTGAAAAGCATATTCATAGGGTTGATTTGATTAAAGAGGCTGAGAACAAAGTGAAGATAATTCGTGATTGTTTGAAAGCTGCATCGGATCGATAGAAATCTTATGCGAATTTGAAGAGAAAAGAGGTTGAGTTTCAAGTGGGTGATAAAGTGTTTTTGAATGTGTCGCCATGGAAAAAGATTTTGAGATTTGGTCAAAAAGGCAAATTGAGTTCGCGCTTTATTAAACCATATGAAATCGTGGAGAGGATCGGATTGGTGGCATATCAATTGGCTCTATCGACAGAGTTAGAAGAGATTCAAGACGTATTTCATGTATCGATGTTACGAAGTTATCGTTCTAATCCATCACATGTGATCTCGCAGACCGAAGTGGAAGTTCAGCGAATATGACTTATAGTGAGGAGCCAATCAAAATCTTACCCCGAGAAGTGAAATAGTTAAGAAACAAGAATATGGTATTCGTGAAAGTACTATGGCAAAAGCATGGTATACAAGAGGCTACATGGGAATCGGAGGAGACCATGAGGAAATAATACCCACATCTCTTCACTGGTAAGATTTTCGGGAATGAAAATCCTCTAAGGGTGAGAGTTGTAATAGCCCGAATTAGGGCCTAAATGGAATAATGGTTTCAGGACCATGAATCTGACATAGTAAAATTTATTCCGATAGAGGTTTAAGGTTTATTGTGTGATTAAATGCATGAGTGAAAATTTAGTAAATATATTTTACCGATAAAGTACCCGATTGAGTGATAGGACTAAATTGCAAAAATTTCAAAATATGTGTTCTAGAAGATCTTAGTGAGAAATTGAAATGAAATCATAAACTAGAGGTCCTTATTTAGCAATTAGACCATTTTATGGTAAGATGGACAAAAATACCCATGGAAGGAAAATTTTGCAAAGAATGCCATAAGGGCATTTTGGTCATTTGGATATTAAAACAAATAAAAAGGGAAAATAAGGCCAAAAACTGTCCCTCTTCTTCATGCCTTGGCCGAATTTCTCTTGGACACCATAGCTAGGGTTTTTCAACTTTTCAAGCTCCAACTAAGTGACTTCTAGCCTCGTTTTTCATGTTCTTCGTATTTTTGATATCCTCATACCTTGACCTAGCTTTCTATACCACTATTTTAAGCTAGGGTTCATGTTCAAAAATTTACCCATGTGTGTCAGGGAAGTATGTTGATGTTTATTGATAGAAAATGAAAGTTTGATGTGTAGTAAACAACTTTTGCTAAGTGATTTTTCATGGAAATGCATTTAGGGACTAAAATGCAAAAGTTATAAAATATGTGTATAAGTTGTGAAATGTTGAAAATTATGGGCTGCTATAAGAAAGATATATGGTCAGCCAACCTTAGGAATGTAGAAAAATAGATACATTTCATATTATGAGCCTAGGGACTAAAGTGTAAAAATTGACAAAGTTAGGGGTAAAATGGTAAAAATTCCTATAGGCTGATTTCGTGCTAAATTGAGTAATTTATATATTGAATAAGTTAAATTTGATGTTATAGATCCAGAACGACGCGAAGTCGACCTTGACGGTGAAAAAGTCAAGGTATCAAACTAAATTAAAAATATTTCCATTTTGCATTGAGGTAAGTCCTATATGTAAATAATGAGTTACTTTTAATCCTTAAGTTTAATTATATTAACTATTTTCAAATTTTGAAATTTTATAACAAACTATTGAATATGTGATGAAAGAAAACCGAGGAGTAAAGAAAAGTCTCGGTTGAACCTTAGGAATCATTAGGATAAGAGTGACATGTCACTAGGAAGCCACTGACTGTTATCGATTGTTTATGTGAATCTGGGTGCTAGTTTAATTCGACTACTAGTGGCTAGGTAATCCTACATTTTTTTGCGGATACCTATCAGCTTGTGTGAGTAGCACTGAGTAGTATCGACTACACCGTCAGCTTGTGTAAGGTGACCCGAGAATAGCTCATTATTGAGCCCTTATGTGATAAGTGGTAGTTTCGGCTACGTATTAGTGGTAGCTTCAGCTACATCATGTGTGGCACTTGTGCCTTATTCTGTGTATCCTTAGTATTCCATGTGGTTCATCGGGCTATTCGAATCGATTTGATAAAATGTGATTGCATGTAAAAAGATTTGACCGTATGTTTAAGAATGTGTATGTTATCATGTGTGCTAAGTGCCTAATGTATTGAATTATGTGGAAAAATCACATGAGTAAGTGATAATTCCCAAACTTAATTATATGATAGGAAAACTTATTTTCCATTAGCTATGTCCATTTAGTTTTAAATGCTTATTAATTTTGCATATAGCCTTACTAAGCTTTATAGCTTACCCATTCTCTTTTCCCTTCCCTTATAGGTTCGTCAAGCTAGTCCGAGGTTCGGTGATCACCGATATTCCATCAACACTATCAACAATCATTTTGGGTATTTGATTATGAACTTTGAATATTATGACATGTATAGGCCGTCTATTGTTTTAGTTATGTGTCATAGTTCGTTTGGGTCCATTTGTTGATAGTGGTGTTTTGGTACTTTGGCCATGAGAAATAAGCCATGAATGGTTAAGTCATATTTTGTCAAAATGTTGTAATTTACTAATGTGCAAGCTTGCCCAGTATGAGTAAAATGTTTGTGGATGTACAAGTTTGATGATGCTAGATAAAGTTAGGGTGTGAATGGTTTAACATTTATGTCTTGATGAGTTTGGAGGTTATAATGTGAATTGGCAAAATAGGTTGATATTGGTTTGTGTTTCAAGGTGGCAATTGGCTTGGAAAATAGCTTATAGTTGTCCATACGGGTAGACACACGGGAGTGTTTCTAGGTCGTGTGTGATACACGGCCAGCCCACGGGCATGTTGATAGACCATGTGACCCCTGCACTTGAAATTATGAAAATTTAATGTTTTGTAGTAATCACACGGGTGGAGACACAGCCATGCGTCTCGACCGTGTGATAGACACGGCCTAGCCCACGGGCGTGTGGCTTGACCGGGTGACAAAACGTTGCGATGACATCATAAACAGAATAACCCAGTTTTTCACACGGGGTGATAACACGAGCATGTTGAGGCTGTGTGAAGGACACGGGCCAAGGACATGGGCAGGTGCTCGGCCATATGAAAACCCTTGTAGGTTTGAAATGAAAAATAATTCTGCACAGGCTAGGGACATGGGCGTGTGCGACCACACGGCCTGCCCAAACAGGCATATCCCTGTCCCACATAAGTGTGTGCCCTATTTAGAATCACATTTTCATAAATGTTCAAAGAGTTCTGGTTTGGTCCCAGGTCATACCCAATGTGTCAGTTGGGCCTTGTAGGCCCATAATGTGTATGTTATATATATGAATGAAAAGGTTTTAAATTTTACGTGAAATTTATGTGTCAAAATCAAATGATTATGGGAGTGTATGTTCGGTAATGTCTTGTGCCCCTGTTTGGTGATGGTTACGGGTGAGGTGTATTACATAAACGTTCTTTACAATGCCACTTATCTTTAGTTTAAACTTTAGACAATCAATGAGCTAATATCTTGGCACTGTAATAGTGCAGATATAGCTAAAGTTAAAAGAATCACAGAAGAAAAAAACATATTGATACAAAGTATCATAAGGGAGACGGTAGTGTTTGACGAATATCTCATCTATCAAGACTAATTGAGGAGATGCTTTCTCTTGGGCATCGGAGTGAATGAATCCAAGAAGATGGAGACATAAATATGACTGCTTGGACTGATAATACATCAGACAGGACCCAATAATAATAGATATTCTTAGTGTGGCATACCTAAATCCTAAGTCGCTGACGGATTATGTATGCGTGACTCGTACTCTTTGATGTAAGTAAAAGCTTGAGTTTGAATAGATAAGGAATCGAAAGTTGGTACATTGGGTGTACAATTTGTGCAGTATGTAGCGTCATTCACAATAGTCGAATTCATAGCCCATAAGTAAATGCTATCCTCTCATTACATTACATGGTTAATGAAAGTAAACGTGGTCACAAGTCGTTCGTCGTTGTGATAAATGACTTGATTACTATTTGATAGTAATTGACTTTTCGTGAAGGAAGATGCAATGGTTACCATAAGATAAATTAGGATCATTTTGGGAGAACAGATGTTATCCCAAAGAGATTGAAGATATCCTATGAGGGCAACACACTTATGACAAGGTCATTGGACGAGCACTAATCGAGTTGCTTTTATAATGGTATGTCGTTGGGGAGAGCTCAGTCATGATACTATAGTGGAATGACTTTGTGACTAAATAAGTTTATAATTAATAGACAAAAAGCTAGAAGTTAATTATAAATCATTTGAGCCTCAATTTCATATGTCCAACTTGTCCCTCCACTAGCTCGTTTAAACCAGAAATGAATTGCATGTTGAATCAAAATGAAGAGAATGAATATAAATGGAAAGCATTCAGGAAATGATTATGGTTTTCTCCAAAATGAAAATGGAGAAAATGAATCATTTGAAAATAAATGTGATTTTCTCAAAATAGAAATAAAAATGAAAATGAGAAATGAATTTATTTAGAAATGAACAACGAATTCTCAAAAATGATCGGAAGATTGGTTCTATGTTTTTGAGTTATTTTAGAGCTCAAAAATGAAAATAAATCATATGATTATAGTGAATAAGTTGAATGGTGAAATATTAAATATATTTTCTCGAAAATTTTATCAAGGGTAAAATCATCATAATTTTACCAAGGTTAAAATTGAGATGAGAAAATTATTTAATATAAATATTGAAGTTTATTTTGGGAAATAGAAAAACATAGTCAAGTTGGATCAAATTACAAAGTATTGGGTCAAAAAGTCCAAGAAGTACTTGTAATTTGACCTAATATGGAAGAGGCCCAAAAGCTCCTTATGTAATAAGGGTAGACGATAAACCCTAATATATTTAACTAGGGTTTTCACCCCCATCCTAGTTGAACTTGAATTTTTTTTCTAGTTGAAATAAGCTTCTACAATTCAATAAGAGTTCTACCTTCTCTCCCTATAAATAGATGGCACTGGTAGGGATATTTACACAACTTGAAGATATAGTTCTACCGAAAAATAGAGAGAATTTATTTTAACTGTTAAATATATTTTTCTAGAATAACAATTCTGTCGGTTTCTATTTGAGAAAAGAATTTCCATTTTCACACTAAAGAAAAGAAAACTATTTCTAATTTTGTCTTATGATTCGATTTATTTGAACCCACACTCGAAGCAGTTCATGGTACAAGAATAACGGAGAAGATCATTTGGTTGAAAGCTGGGCATGAAAAGGATATGCCTATTCAAAAACACAGGTACGTTTCAATCTAGTGTTTATTGCTATAAATATTACAAATAGGGTTGGTTTCAAAATTTTTATTTTCCACTGTGCAAGAAAACTATTTTCAAACCGGATTTTAACAAGTTAGTATCGCATTAACGTACATCATTTTAACATATAAAAGCACATCTAAACCATTCACAAGCATGGCATCCAATGCATTCAATAGTTGTGAAAGTAGAAGAGTAATAAAGTAAGCTAAACCATGTCATTGACTACCAAAATCATATCTACTAAGTTCACACGTTAAAATCCATCAATTACCAAAGTATATAAGAAAACCCCAAAATGACATTAAACCCTATGATTGAACCTAAGTACATGCCATTTAGTATTTATAGTCAAAATAAAACAAGTTGGTTTGAGCTAAGTCGTCAACCTTTGAATGCTTCATGACTTATTTACTTCTATCAAAATATAACTTGAACCTATTAGAGATACACACGGAAACAAAAAGCTTGCATGTTGAATATTGTATACTCAATGATGCTAATATAATTCAAATTTACTACATAAAAAGAATAAATTAATAAAAATGTACAAAAGTATAGCATTAATAATGCTACTTTGTCCTTTTTTTTTCTCTTTTTCATTATAGAATCAATAATTATAATACCGAACTAAATAGATTTATAACATCGTCATATGAATTCATACCAACCTATCAAAGGTTCATGCCACCTTCAAGGTATTATGGCCAACATTTTCCATTTCTTTCACATGTAAATAATGTATACTAATCATTCATATAGTTTCCAATTTTCTCAATTTCTATAAATCATCACTCAATATTCATTTCAACAATTTAAAATTTTCATGTCACAATATATTCAATACTCAACATATAAATTCACTTTCACCTTTTGTTACTTACTTATTTTGGCCCCTATTTACCGATGGTAAACACTAGGATAGATACTCGGATATATATAAATAATAAGTCCATGACCCTTTAGGAATTGGGGCTGTTTTATTTTGTAATCTTGGGTTGCCTAACAACGATGGCATTTTAGTTTTTGTCGTGACTATTTTATACTACCATCATGGGTTGCTTGACAATAATGGTTTTAGTACTTGCTCATGACTCTTAGTGAAAACTAGTAAATCACTATATCAGAGATCTTATGGCATGCCAGCTATACCTAAACTAAGCCTAACATTGTTTAACAAGGCAAAATCATTATTAAATATTATTTAACACGTATCAATATTCAACATTATAGCATCACTATTGTATCATCAATCATAACTCAAATATACAATCACATTATCAAGGCATCCTTCTTTTGATTACCAACACTTATAAGTTCAAATCATATTAGTTATGTATATCATATGTAACATCCAGAATTAGGGCCTAGTTGGAATAATGGTTTTGAGACACAAACACGAAGTACAAATAATTATTTTATGATTGTTATAAGGTCTATGAGATGTTGGTATGCTTGTCTAAAAATTTCATGAAGAAATTTTATGAGAAAAGTGCCCAATTTGATTTTTAGGACCAAATTGAATAAGTTGTAAAAGTTGAGTTCTAGAAGCTTTTAGCATGAAATTGAATTGGATTATTAATTAGAGGTTCTTAAATAGCAATTTAACAAAATTATAAAATTTTGGACAAAAATGAACATGAGTAGTAAAAATCTCAAGAAAGGACAAAAAGGGTATTTTTGTCATTTGTTAATTAAAAGAATATAGAAAACTAAAATCAAGCCAAAAAAATGTTCATCTTCTTCATGGGTGGCCGAATATACCATGGACTCCATGGCTAGGGTTTGTTCAAGCTTTACAAGCTCAATAGTAAGTGATTCCTAGCCCCATTTTTAATGTTCTTTACATTTTTGAGATCCCAGTAACTTGATTTACCTATTTCCACCATTATTTTGAGCTAGGGTTTATGTTTAAAAATTGACCCATGTTGGAAATTTGTGCATTTTGATGAATTTTTGTAAGTTATGTATGTTTAAGGGTAGAGAAACGATTTTTACTAAGTGATTTTCGACGAAAACGTCCAAAAGGATTGATTTGTAAAAGTTGTAAAATTGGTCATAAGTGTATGATTTAATGAGAAATGTGGACTGCTATAGTTATGAAAATGGTTTGGCTAAGTCCAAAATACAAGGAAATTGAATAAAAATTAATTTACGAGCCTAGAGGCAAAAGTGTAATTTTGACAAAGTTTAGGGGCAAAAATGTAAATTTGCCATTATGTGATTTTTGGGTCACATTGAAAAATGTGACTAATAAATGAGCTAATTGTGATATTATAGATCATGGAAAACGAGATTCGGGCTTAGATCGGGGAAGAACGAGGTTATGGGCCAAGTCGAGAAAATTAGCCACTTTCACGTCCGAGGTAAGTGGATGTGATAATAATGCAAGGTTATGGTCGTATATGCTTGAAATCTAATTTGGTAAGATAATTAGACTATGTTGGATTAAATAATATGATGATATGTACATGATATTGAGGCACTTCAACGAAGTTATATGGTATGCTATGCATATAAGACAATATAGAATATATCTACGATGCTTGATGACATTGTGATGAATTAAAATTCATGTTCTCTCCATAAGATTTCTTGATGTGAACTTTATGAAAGAATGATAAAGTTATTAATGAGAAACCCCGGATATATGTTAAAGAATACGAAGGATATCGTAGACATGACATGAGCATTTGTAGGTCTCGTGTAAGACCATGGCTGGGACATGGCTTCGACATTGAACTGAGATCCCATGTAAGACCATGTCTGGGACATCGCATTGGCATCAACATGAGGTCCCGTGTAAGACCATGTCTTGGACATGGCCTTGACATCAAGATGAGACATAGATCCCCTCTAAGACAATGTCTGGGACATAGTATGGGCATCTAAGAGAGAGATCCCATATAGGACAATGTCTGGGACATGGCATCGACATCAGTTTATGATCCCGTATAAGACCATGTCTAGGACATGGCATCGACATCAAATTACGATCTCGTGTAAGACCATGTTTGGGATGTAATACCCCTAACCCGTAGCCGTCGCTAGACTAGCGTTAGAAGCATTATCGAACAAATTAGAACTTTTTCGGACAATTCACAAACATCAAATTCAAATCATAATCATACACCATCAAAGAGTCCCTTATGAAGGTCTACGAGACCTTAAATATGCATTAAAAGAAGGTCGGGACTAAACCGAGATCATACAATTTTTTTCCAAAACTTAACATTTCCCAAAGGTACAGAGGTCACACGCCCCTGTGGTCAGGCCGTGTGCCTTACACGGCCACCAAACACGCCCATGTGTCTAGGCCGTGGCAAAATAGGGGATGCATGCTGACTTGTTCACACTGCCATGAGACACGCCCGTGTGCTCGGCCGTGTGAAAATTAGGGAGGCTACTGACTTGGCCACACGACTGACCACACACCCATGTGCCAGCTTGTGTGCCACCGACGGCTACTAGACACGCCCGTGTGTTTAAGCCGTGTCAATCCTATAGGGTATACTGACTTAATTCAAAAGGTACCCCAGGGGACACACGGCCATGTACTATGACCGTGTGTCACACACGGCCAAGACACACATTGTAACGCCCTGAAATTGGGCCTAGAAGTATTGGGCCTTGAGCAAGGGGAACAGTTAAGAGACTGCACATAAATGCTTTATTGTGTAAGAAAGTGTCATAAATGAATGTCTGCTTCATTGGTTAAGTGATTTGAGTGTCTTTAGGTGTGTCTGGGAAGTCTTGGGTTCAAGCCCTGGCTTTTGAGAAATTTTAGTTTTTCTCTTAAGTAAACCTTGACTCTATCTTGTAGGCCTTATAAATAATTGTGGTTGATTTATGTCACAAAAAGCCTACTGGTCTAATGGTAAGTGGCGTGATTAAGGATGCAAGGGAGCTCAAGTTCAAGTCTCATGATGCGCAAGGGAGTATTTATTTTACTTCCTTGCTACATGGGAAGTGGAGTTTGACTAGAACTCTGCAAGCTGGAATTTGAATGAGTCATGGAGTAATTCAAGGAGGAAAAAGGAGGATTTAGATAGGTGGTTGGTGAGTTGTTGAGGAGAGATGTTTGGAGGAAGTTAAGGTATTTTGAAAGAGGGGAAATTTGTGCCGAATAGGGACTCTAAGCACATGTGATTTTGGCTTTGAGTGGTTGCAGGGTGGTGACGATTCTCTCCTTCCTATTTCGAGTTTTTTGCATTTCTTTTGGGAGCCGTGTTTAGTAAGGGTCATTTGGGGTCTTTTGATTATTCTTTTTCTATCGTTTCAAGCTTTTTTCTCCTTTCTATTTACAGTTTTACCTTGATCGGGCTCTATTCATTCTTAACTTCTGGGTAGCAGAATTTCTCCGGGACCATTCGGGCATTTTTTGCATTTGGATTCTTCAAGTACCATTGGCCGATTACACCTCCCTTTCTCTTCATCTCTCTTAAGCCGAATACCCTTGCTCTTCCTCTATCAACCTTGACTGAATACTCTTTAGCCTTTTTCTTAATTCTTATCAGTCGCCCTACCATTGTGTTACTTTAGTCGACTTCCATACTTCTCTGTCTCCTTATTTTTCTTTGATATTTAGTATTGATTTTTGTTTTTGTTTTTAGTCGAGTATAGCATTGACCTCCTTCTTGTGTTTTGTCTCCAATTTTGAAAAAGTTCTCTGACAACTGCTAAGTACACTCATCACCTCCTTGTTCTCTCTGAACGGTTTTCAAGATGCCTTCTCTTGCACTGACTAAAATCGAATATCCTTTCTCTGCCTATTATGGATTCTAGTCCTTCTTTGATGTGTGTTCTTTCAGTTATAGGTTCTCTCGATGAGAGAAGGGGTTTCCGATAGTATGTTATTTAAAGGGACATCAATGGTGGTAAATAGTGGCTATTCTGAGGAGGGATCAGGAAGGCTGCCAATTGGAAATGGACTAGTAGCCCCTGCCCCAAGATTTAAGTAGCGTAAAGTGTCAGTTGTTTAGGATTTTTTGCTAGGGTGCGACAAAGTGGCTGCACCAATCATTGGACCTAGTGAGCAAGCCACAATCGACTGATTTAGTCAAGTGATAGGCAATACTTGAAGTATAAGTGTTTGAATTGGTGTTCACTTCGGCCGTTTATTATCCTATTCACTGAATCTTGAAATTCAATGTAGGTATGGTGCTAGAAGATCGTATGTAACAGCCCGTTTTGGACCCTAGTCAGAATAGTGGTTTTGAAACCACATATCTGAGTCTGAAAAATATTTTAATATTATTTTTTGTGTCTGTGTTATCTAAATTAACATCTGTGAAATTTCTATGATTTAATTTGTCTGTTTGAGTGTTTAATTTGAAAAAGGATTAAAGTGCATAAAAGGTAAAATTAACATGCTATATATTCAATGTGTTTAATTGAGATGGCTTTTAATTATTATGGCCTTATGTGGTAAATATACCATTGTATGTTTGAGTGGTCATAAATGACCTTAATATAAGTGTGTTATGAATTTATAAATGATGGATAATATGGTAAATTGTTTATTAATGTTAATTTAATAAAACCAAAACATAAAATAAGCCATACTGTCCATCTTCTTGCCGAAAATCAAAGAGAAAGAAAAGAAAAGGATAGTTAGGGTTTGGCTAGCATTTTGGCGTGATTAAGGTATGAGCTTTCGTCTGTTTTTGATCATTTCTACGTTTCTATTATCGTTGCTTCGTGTTCTACTATGGTCATGTCACAATTTCTGTTTCTGTTAAAGATTTCATGAGATGCCATTGTTGATTTTAAGAGCTTTAAAGTGTTAATGGATGAATTATGGAAGCCTGTTGTAAAATTAATAGGTTTTACCATGAATTTTTTATAATTATAAGATATTGGGCTAAATTGTGAAATATGAAATTTTGGAGGACTAATTTATGAAACAAATGAAATGTGAGAGCTTGTATTAGCATAGTAAGAATTTGGTTAAGTATATGTATAGTGGGATTTTGTGAATTTGATCATTTTATGAATTAGGGACTAAATTGTTAAAATATGCAAATGTGAGGGCTAAATTATAAAATGCCATAATTATATGTTTTGGGATTAAATTGAATGATTTAGTGAATAAAAGAGTTTAATTTGAATTTATTTAGATCAAGAACTAAAGAAAACGGAATTGGATCAGGGAAAGTCAAAAATCGTTGAGTAGCCATTTTTGTTCGTTCACATCCGTACGAGGAAAGTCGATATACAAATAAATGTGTTAAATTGAATTATAATTATTGTTATGTTGATTGAATTGTATTATGTGGCTATGAGAGCTGAATATGTGAAATCCGAATTAAATTACGAGCATGTAATCAAGTCAAAAAAGCCCGTCCGAACCTTAGGAATAGTTAGGATACATATGTCATGACTTAGGATTCGATATGTGTTATCATGTAAGACCACGTCTGGGACTTTGGAATCGATATGAGATTAACGTGTAAGACCATGTCTAGGACATTGGCATCGTATTGATTCAAGTAAGAACCTGTCTGGGACAGCGGCATCGATATCTGATCACATGTAAGACCACGTCTGGGACGTCAGCATTGGATGAGTTTTCTGAGCTATCCACGTATCTTAGTTAATTCTGGTTACTTCAATGGGCACTCTGATAAATTGAAGGAGAATATGAATACACATCTAAACCCCGGTACGTATGAATGTATATAAAATTTGGAGAATATGAGGTAAGTATGTATATGATCATTTGATATGTGAGATAAATGAGTATGATATGTGAAATAGAGTAAATAAATTTGATTAGTTGAGGTAAATGTGAATTATAATTTGAGTTTATGATATGCCATTGATAAACAATAAATTATACATATTTTTACCTCATGCTTACCCTATATTTTGGATGGATTATCATTAATTTTGTGAGAATTGGTGCTCTTAATCTTTCTTTTTCATATCTTATACTCAGGAGAGCATAGGGAAGAGAAAAGAGCGGAAAATGGACCAAAAACCAGAGAAAATGGGCCAAAAAGTGAAAACACACAGCCCAAGAAGTCATCACACAGCCGTGGCACATGGCCGTGCCACATGAAGACCACACGGTCCAGCCCCGACAAGCACGGCCAGGCCACACGGCCATGCCCCAATCGACAGGATCTCACACGGCCTCTTGTCGAAGTACACGGGCGTGGTGTACAGGTGTGTTCTAGTCGTGAGGAAGAGGAATTTCACTCAGATTTGGATGCTTAGGGGCTAAGAAAGCCATTCGAAACTCTATATAAAGACCCCAGGAGGCAACTCTAAAGATATACTCTCTTCTCTCAAGAAAGAGTGCCATAATTCTGCCAACACAAGGAGTGAAAGCAAGGAATTACTCCAAGGGAAGCCGATTAATTCATCCTAGAAGCCAGAATTCTACATCAAGACAGAGGATCTCCTTAAATTCCTCTAGGGATTTTTGGGTTCTTTATGTTTTATTATCTTAATACTTTTGAGATGTTTTCTTTTGTTATTATGAACTAAACCCCTCAAATACTTGAGGGGGATGAAACCTAAGACAGATCTTGTTATTATTTATTCTTGAATTATATGATAAATACTTGAATTGTTCTTAATTATGTGTTCTTCATTCTTGATTTAATAATCCTAAGTATTACTTCAAGAACTTGATGTGCTTAGGCAGAGGAGCAAAAGTCCATGTTTTAAGAGTAGATCTACCATAATTAAGCGGAGTTGCATGCAACCCTAGACATAAGGTGACATAAATCTACCAGATTGGGGTCAAACCTAATAGGGGGATCCATAGATCGAATTAATGCAACCTAGAGTGTTAATTAATAAAGAAACTTTAGTTAACAGCCTAGGCCTAGTTGTTCTTAGCCTCGACGGAGGGATTAACATAAGTTAGAGATCTCTACGGATCAAGTCAATTGAAGAAATCGTCTAGTTCAAGAAGTCGATAACAAGTGAAGTCTAGGTGGATTCTCCCTTAAGTATTGCTCATATTAATCAGCTTTTCCCTAAAGTTTTCCCCAATTTACTTTTTGTGCACTTTAGTTAGTTTTAGAATTAGTTCCAATAAATCCTCTTTTATTTTTAGGCTAGATAATAGAAAGGAAGTAAGTATTAGTACTTTTGGTTCCCTTGGGTACAATAACTCGGTCTTGCCGCTAAACTATACTACTGTTCGATAGGTGCGCTTGCCTTTAATATCGTGATATTAGTTAGTTTTGGTGTGATCAGTTTTATAAATTTTATTACTTAATATTGCGAGCATATCAGCTATAGATCATATGGTTCTAATGATTAAAAATTATACTTTGTTATGGATTTATTTGTATATGGCTTACTAAGCTATTTGTAGCTTACTTTGGGTTTATTTACTCTGTTTTATAGATATCGAAGTTATCGAAAGCTCAGAGATCATAAAGAATCATCACCACATTATCAATCTTTATTTGGTATATTTTGTAAGTGAATATGTGGAATTATGGCATGTATAGGCTAGATGTCTTTAGGTTATGTTTTGAAATGTTTATAAGTTATGCCATGAGATGTGGCTAACAAACAGTGATAAATATGCTTGTTTTGATAAGTTATTTGTGATGCAATTATGGCCTTGAGTAATGGTCATTTTGGTATGAAAAATGTTTTGATTTTGGAAAGTTTAATAAGTGATTGAATATGAAGCTAATAGGTGAAAGTAAGTGTACATTGGTGTGCTATTATGTTTGAGATTTTGGTATGATTTAGTTTGGATGATGAGTATGAATTGGATGATAATTACTTGAGCTATGTTTTGGTTTGGTAATTGGCTGAAATGGTTGATCATTGTTGCATCTTGAATGGTATATAAGTTGTATTGTAGGTATTTGACAATTGGATGGTATAATATGGCTTAAACTAAGCCCATTTTGAGTCACACGGGCTAGGCACACGGGCGTGCCTTGTGGCCGTGTGTGTAAGTCAGTAGCTTTCTTAATTTTCACAAAGCTGAGCACATGGGCGTGTCTCGTGGTCGTGTGAACAAGTCAATATGTATGCTCTGTTTTGCCACGGCCTAGACACATGAGTGTGTCTGGTAGTCGTGTGTGGCACTCGGCCTATTCACACAGGCATGTGACATATGCAGTAATGAAAAATGTTGAAGTTTTGAAAAATTTTCTAAGTATTCAGTTTAGTCCCACCTTCTTCTAATGCATGTTTATGGTCTCTTCATAAGGGACTATATGATGATGTTTGATTATGTTTTATGATGAATGATTGTATAATGACTGTAAAAGTTTAGATCGGTTCGGTAATGCCTTTAACCCTAGTCCGGCGACAGATACGGGTTAGGGGTGTTACATTTGGTTGGTATCAGAGCCAAGTTTAGTCTATTTTAGGACTACCATAGCATATGTGAGTCTAGCTATGCATGCCATATATCTAAAAATATGATAGTGTTATGAATCCTGATATCTGAAATGTGTTTTTCGTTTAGTAATAGATCCCAAGTGAGCGGTAGCCGATGATGTTGAAAGTAATGCACCAGTTCCTGCACAAGGGGCAGTGCCTTCTGATTTGCAAAACCTATCTAGTTGCCACGGGGGAGAGGCAAAACAAGCCTTCTTCCAATTGATGAGTGAGTGGTTTATAGAATATGTTCGTACTAATCCGGCTGCTCAACAACCTCCGCCCCCACCTATTCCCCCTCTGTCATCTGCTATACCTCCAATAATGAATCCGATTCTGTTGAATAAGCCTCCTATGGTTAAAATTAGAAAATATGGAGCCGAAGAATTCAAGGCTACAAGTGATGATGATGCTGAGAGAGCTGAGTTTTGGCTCGAGAATACCATTTAGGTTTTCGATGAAATGTCGTGTACTCCTAATGAGTGTGTGAAATGTGTGGTTTCTTTGCTTAGAGACTTAGCTTATTAGTGGTGGAAAACTCTGACTTCCATTGTTCCGAAAGAACGAATAATGTGGGATTTCTTTCAATCTAAATTTCATAAGAAATACATTAGTCAGAGATTCATCGATCAGAAAAGGAAAGAGTTTCTGGAACTTAAACAAGGTCGTATGTCTGTTACAGAATATGAGAGAGAATTTGTGTGATTGAGCGGATATGTTTAAGAATGTGTCTCAACTGAAGCAACATTGTGCAAGAGATTTGCAGATGGTTTAAATGAAGGTATTCGACTGTTAGTTGGTATTCTTGAGATTAAAGAGTTTGTTGTACTTGTTGATCGAGCATGTAAAGTTGAAGAACTCAATAACGAGAAAAGAAAAGTTGATTTTGAAGCCAAAGAAGTGAGAAAAAGATCTGCAAGCAAATCATTTCAGTCTGTGTCAAAGAGATTCCGGGATGATTATAGCTGTTCAAAGTCTAATGCGGGACATTCAAGTAGGGACAAAGCCAGATGGCACTTGAGTTTCAAAACTCCTGCAACTTCTGTTGTTAGCATTGGAAATGTTCGATCGGAACGGCCTGAATGTAAGCATTGTGGTAAAAGACATACGGGAAGTTGTAGATTGAATGATCAAGATTGTTTCAGATGTGGATTTATGGATCATTTCATTCGAGATTGTCTTGAGTCTGCGGAACTAGAGATTGGACAAAATCCAAAATCAAGTAATACTTCAGCAAAAGGGAGACCTCCCAAGAATACGGGAAATGTGGGTGTAGCCAGAGAGCTGCAAGAGACATTGATGTTTGTTCTGAGGTTAGAGCATCAGCCAGGGCCTATGCTATCCTAGCTCGAGAGGAAGCTTCATCTCCAGATGTGATAACAGGTACTTTTACTCTTTACGATACTTTTGTGATTGCATTATAGATCCAGGATCTACTCATTCATATAAATGCATGAATTTAGTGCACAGTAAGACTTTTCCTGTAGAGTCTACTAAATTTGTAATTAGAGTATCGAACCCCTTAGGCAAAAGCGTCCTAGTTGACAAAATTTGCAAGAATTGCCCGTTAATGTTTCGAGATGTGTGTTTTCCGGCTAATCTAATGCTTTTACCCTTTGATGAATTTGATATAATTCTGGGTATGGATTGGTTAACTTTACATGATGCTATTGTGAATTTCAAACGGAAAACTATTGATTTGGGATACGAGAATAACGAGATAATTCAAATTGAATCCAGTGATTTGAATGGGTTGCCATTTGTAGTGTCTGCAATGAAAGCTCTGAGATATATGAAGAAGGGTTGTGAATCCTATTTTGTGTATGTGATCAACTCGAAGGTATCTAAAAAGAAAGTTGAATCAGTGTCTATAGTTTGTGAGTTTCTTGATGTGTTTCTTGAAGAACTTCTAAGATTACCTCTGATCAGAGAAGTTGAATTTGGCATTGAATTAGTGCCGAGAACTACTCCGATTTCGATAGCTCCGTATAGAATAGCTCCAACTGAATTGAAAGAATTAAAGTTTCAGTTGCAAGAGTTGATAGATAGAGGGTTCGCTAGACTGAGTTTCTCACCTTGGGGTGCTCCAGTTCTATTTGTGAAAAAGAAAGATGGCACGATGAGAATATGTATTGATTACCGTCAGTTGAACAAAGTAACCATAAAGAATAAATATCCTCTGCCCAAAATCGACGATTTATTTGATCAGTTGAAAGGTTCCATTGTGTTTTCGAAAATAGATCTGCGACCGGGTTAGTATCAGTTGAGAGTAAAAGATGCAGATATTCCAAAAATAGCTTTTTGAACGAGGTACGGACACTATGAATTCTTAGTTATACCTTTCGGATAAACGAATGCTACTGTTGTGTTTATGGATCTGATGAATAGAATTTTCAAACTGTATTTAGATCAATTTGTTGTTATATTCATTGATCACATTTTTATTTATTCACGGAATGAAAGTGAGCATACCGAGCATTTAAGAATTGTGCTTCAGACTCTGCGTGATAGGCAATTATATGCGAAATTCAGTAAATGTGAATTTTGGTTACACGAAGTTAGCTTTCTGAATTATATTGTGTCAGCATCCATTATTCGGGTGCATCTTTAAGGCCCTCTTACCCGAGACTGTCGCCGAAGTCGAGCTTGAGGTGTTACTAAACTTATTTCATCACTTTTTAAATTTTAAATCAACTAATTTAATTCTCGTAGCAAGCTGTCTTTTTGCGTCATGGTCGCTTAAAAAATCATATCTCGAGTTAGAAAACTTGAAATCAAGATCCGTAAATTTTCCCTGAAACTAAACTCATATATCTATCTACAAATTGTTTTCTAGAATTTTTGGTCAGGCCAATTAGTATAGTTTATTAGTTAAAGTTACCTCTATTTCAGAACTCGACTGCACTGACCTCTGCTTACTACGAACCACTTTTCTCCCTGTACAAAATTCATATGACTATGAAGTTTGTTTCTCTTAAAACTAGACTCAATAAGGATTCTAAAAATATAAAGTATACCTCCTAATTATTTTTTTACAATTTATGGTGAACTACCAAAGTTCGAATAGGGGATCTAGAAATTGCTCTGGCCCTATTTCACTAAAACTCAAATATCTCACAACAAATAACTCCTTTACCTGTTTCGCTTCTTCCATATGAAAGTAGACATAATAAGCTTCAGTTTCATATTAATTCATAACCTAATTTGGTTTCTACTATTTTTAGTGATTTTTCAAACTCACGTCATTGTTACTGTAATGTTCTGTTTTATGGCAATTTCACCTTTTTATGAATTTTCATGAACTAGATAACATATTAAACTCACATGGCATTAAACATGATCTAGACTAGCCATTCCAATGACTAATCATCATCAAGTATTTTCTCAACCAAACCATAACCATATCACAAGATTATTTACACAAAAATAGGTATATTGCCATACATGCCATACTTAAGTTTTACAAGCCATTTTACCAAAAAGTTCTTCGGATAGTGTGAACGAGTCTTCTACCTATCCCGATTCCTGAGCCGGGTTGTCCTAAACTACAATGAATAAAAAGGAGGGAGTAAGCATAAATGCTTCGTAAGTTCATATGCAAATAACAAGTAACATAACAAAGCAATTATACCAAACAACACTAGCATGGTATCACCAAGACATATATCACATTTCTAATCATCATTTATCATCTTACCACATTATTGTTGTTGTATCAAGTTTCAACCCGAGGGTCAAGTACATACCTATCCAAAGTGTCCATTTCACAACACTTATCAAAATGACACTTGCATCTTGAGTGTTCTTCCATTTCTCTAGAATTTTACCCGTTGAACACATCGGAATATAACTCGGATACATGGATAATTTGCACATAAGTGCCACATATGTAACCAAGCGATGATGTAACCAGCCCATAAGCGAACTCGGACTCAACTCAACAAGCTCGGGCGTTCGTATCCATAAGTGAACTCGAACTCAACTCAACGAGCTCGGATGCCTAGTTACATCTCACGAACTCGGACTCAAATCAACGAGTTCGAAACTCAATCATCTTAGTGACATGTCACTTGTATCCTAATCTATTCCCAAGGTTCAAATGAGATTTACCTTGATCACATATCCTTGCCGTCTTCCATAGAATACCGAAACCAATACTCGGTAGTAATTTATATTTAATAAGTAGCACACATAATTTGCATATTATTCGATAATAACCACAAAGCATATATTTCATGATAAAAAATCAGCATATCATATAAATAACATCAATTAACTTAAAAATAACAATTATGTTACATTATTTACACATGAACTTACCTTATGGCAAAATATTTGGAATCGAGCCTATTCCTCGACTACTTTGTTTTTCCCTCGTTCACGACTTGAATCTCGTTTTTCTTGATAATCAAGGCTTAGAAGTGTTGAAACCCTAGCTATGGTGGAGAGCAAAATTCGGCAGCAACATATGAAGAAGATGATCAATTTTTGTGTTATTTTTCCCATTTTATTCCATTTAATATCCAAATGACCAAAATGCCCTTCCTTACTAAACTTTCAAAAATTCCATTCATGTCCAATTTTTGTCCATAAACTTAGAAATTGGTCAAATTGCTATTTAAGACCTCCTAATTAATATTCCAAAGCAATTTCATACTAAAAACTTCTAGAATGCAAATTTTGCAACTTATTCGATTTAGTCTCTAGTTTCAAATTAAGCACTTTATGCATGGAATTTCTTCACGAAATTTCCACACAATCATACAATCATATCATAAACCTTAAAATAATTATAAAATAATTATTTCTATCTTGGATTTGTGGTCACGAAACCACTATTCTGATTAGGCCCTAATTCGGAATATTACAACTCTCCCCCCTTTAAGGATTTTCGTCCTTGAAAATCTTACCGGTAAACAGGTGTGGGTATTGATTCCTCATAGTCTCCTCGGGTTCCCATGTAGCCTCTTCTACTCCATGCTTTTGCCACAACACTTTCACAAGAGCAATACTTTTGTTCCTTAGTTGTTCGACCTCTCGAGCTAAAATCTTAATCGGTTCTTCTTCATAGGTCATGTTTGGTTGTAATTCAATTTCTGTCTGTGAAATCACATGTGAAGGATCCGAACGATATCGACATAACATAGATACATGAAACACATAATGAATTTTCTCTAACTCAGATGGTAATGCCAATCTATACGCTACTGGCCCAACTCTTTCAATTATTTCATACGGCCCGATAAAATGCAGACTTAATTTGCCTTTTCGTCCAAATCTAAGAACTTTTTTCCATGGAGACACCTTTAAAAATACCTTATCACCAACTTGAAACTCAATTTCTTTTTGTTTCAAATCTGCATAAGATTTCTGTCTATCCGAAGTAGCTTTTAAACAATCTCGAATCACTTTCACTTTTTCTTCGGTTTCTTTTATTAGATCAACTCCATAGATTTGATTTTCCTTAAGTTCGGTCCAATACAACGGCGTTCGACACTTGCGACCATACAATGCTTTATAAGGTGCCATTTTCAAGCTCGTCTGATAGCTGTTATTATAAGCAAATTCTACCAACGGTAAATATCTTTCCCAACTACCTTGAAATTCCAATATACAACATCTGAGCATGTCTTCAAGAATCTGAATTACTCTCTCTGATTGTCCATCAGTTTGTGGATGAAAAGCAGTGCTGAAATTTAACTTTGTACCTAATGCCTCTTGTAATTTTTACCAAAACCGCGAAGTAAATCTCGGATCTCTGTCTGAAATGATCGACTAAGGTACCCCGTGAAGTCTAACAATTTCTCTGATATACAATTCAGCCAACTTGTTAAGAGAATAATCCGTACGTACCGGAATAAAATGAGCCGATTTAGTTAATCTGTCAACTATTACCCAGATGGCATCTTTCTTTCCTGGAGTCAACGGTAACCCTGAAACAAAATCCATAGTAATCCGATCCCATTTCCACTCAGGAACCATGATAGGCTGAAGTAATCCCGAAGGCACTTGGTGTTCAGCTTTCACATGTTGACAAATTAAGCATTTCGATACAAAATCCGATATATCTCTTTTCATTCCATTCCACCAGTACATTTTCTTCAAGTTATTATACATTTTCGTACTACTTGGATGAATCGACAAACAACCATTATGTGCTTCCTGCAAGATCTTTTGAATCAACTCCTCATTCTTCGGTACACAAATCCAATCTTTAAACATCAAGCTCCCATCAGAACTGATTTTGAAATCTGACTCTGTATCAACCTCACATTGCTTTCTTTTGGTTTGCAAGTCTTTATCGCTTTTTTGAGCTTCACAAATCTCTTGTAAAAACATCAGTCTTGCTCGCAACTCGGCTAGAATTGAACCATCATCTGACATCTCCAACTTAATCATAGCTCTTAAAGCAAACAACAACTTTCTGCTCAAGGAATCGGCAACTACATTTGCTTTCCCTGGATGGTAGTCAATCACAAGCTCGTAATCTTTCAACAATTCTAACCATCTTCGCTGTCTCAAATTCAAATCTTTTTGTGACATCAAATACTTAAGACTTTTGTGGTCGGTATAGACTTGGTCCTTTTCACCATACAAATAATGTCGCCAAATCTTCAAAGCAAACACGATAGTAGCCAATTCCAAATCATGAGTTGGATAATTCTTCTCGTGAGGTTTTAACTGTCTCGAAGCATAAGCCACAACCTTTCCTTCTTGCATAAGCACACATCCCAAACCATTTCGAGAAGCATCACTATACACCACAAATTCTTTACCTGACTCGGGTTGTACTAGCACTGGTGCCTCTGTTAATAACTTTTTCAATTCTTCGAAACTTCGTTGACATTCTTCCATCCACTCAAATTTAACATCTCTTGAGGAGTAATCTAGTCATAGGAGCAGCAATTATAGAAAATCCATTTACAAACCGTCGATAATACCCAGCTAATCCTAAGAAACTTCTAACTTCAGTTACATTTTTCGGTGGTTTCCAATCAACAATAGCAGAAATTTTACTGGGATCAACCCGTATACCATCACCTGAAACAATATGACCCAAAAATCCAACTTCACGAAGCCAAAATTCACTTTTACTAAACTTGGCATATAACTGCTTATCTCTCAAAGTCTGCAAAACTATCTTCAAATGCTTGGCATGCTCTATCTCATCTTTCGAATAAATCAAGATATCATCTATAAATACCACAACAAACTTGTCCAAGTATGGCTGAAATATACGGTTCATCAAATCCATAAACACAGCAGGAGCATTTGTTAACCCAAACGGCATAACTAAAAATTCATAATGACCATACCTTGTTCTAAAAGCAGTTTTAGGCACATCTGACTCTTTTACCCGCAGCTGATAGTACCCAGATCTCAAATCAATATTTGAAAACCACGTCGCTCCTTTCAGCTGATCAAACAAGTCATCAATTCTCGGCAACAGATACTTGTTCTTGATTGTCACTTTGTTTAATTGCCGATAGTCTACACACAATCTCATAGAACCATCTTTCTTTTTCACGAACAATACAGGAGCACCCCAAGGAGAAAAACTCGGTCTCACAAAGCCTTTGTCGATCAATTCTTGCAACTGCGACTTCAATTCTTTCAATCCCATTGGTGCCATTCTGTACGAAGCAATCGAAATCGGAGCTGTTCCCAGCATCAACTCTATACCAAATTCTACTTCTCTGATTGGAGGTAAACCCCGGCAACTCCTCTGGAAATACATCTGCAAACTCACACACAATTGGCACTGATTCCACTTTCTTTTCAATTTCTTTTGTATTCAGCACATACGCTAAATAAGCTTCATAACCCTTTCTCAAATATCTCTGAGCCGACATTGAAGAAATCACATTAGACAATGCCTCTGATTTATCTGATTCAACCCGCAGAGTTTTACCATTTTCACACTTTAATTCAGTAACTTTTTATTTACAATTTACTATAGCATCATGCAATGTCAACCAATCCATGCCCAAAATAACATCAAATTCATCAAACGGCAACAACATCAAGTTGGCCGAAAAGTAATAACCCCGAATCATTAAAGGACATTTCTTGCATACTTTATCAACTATAACACATTTGCCTAACGGGTTTGACACTTTAATCATAAATTCTGTGTTCTCAACAGGTATATTCATGCTAGACACCAATTTCATGCACACATATGAATGAGTAGAACCGGGACCAATCAAAGTAGTAACATTAACATTATAAAGAGAAAATATACCAGTAATCACATCAAGTGATGAAGCATCTTCACGCGCTTTAATGGCATAAGTTCTAGCCGGAGCTCTTGCTTCAGAATTAGCTGCTGAATCTCTGACCACATTCTTGCTGCTCGCTTCATTTCCAGCTTTTCTTGAATACCTTCCCCTCGAATCCGCACCACTTGCTTTTGTACTCTGAAATTTTTCTTTTTCAATTCTCTCTGAACAGCCTCTAATAAAATGATCCGGAGAACCACATCGAAAACATTCATTTGCTCTGCACGGACCAAAATGATTCCTACCACACCGCTAACACTCGGGCGAAACAAATCTCGAATTCCCAATACTAGCTGCCGAAGTAGTCTGGAATTTAGGACCCATATTTTGCTTCTTAAAATTCCCATATGATTGTCCAGTTGAAACTTGGGAACGAGGATTCATATTTCTTGATTTTCTGGGTTGCTGTGAGGGTGCATTGCTCATTAGTCTTTTCTTCAAATTTTGTGTCTCAGATTCTACTTTTTTCTTCTCTTTAAGTAGTTCTTCAGCCTTGCAAACTCGATCTACAAGTACCACCATTTCTTTTAGTTCAAGAATCCCAACAAATACCTTAATGTCTTCATTGATCCCGTCTTCAAATCGTCTACACATCTTGGCCTCTGTAGGAACATATTCTCTGGCATACTTACTCAATCTGACGAACTCCCTTTTGTATTCGGTAACTGTCATATTACCTTGCTTCAGCTCAAGAAACTCTTTACGCTTCTGATCAATAAATCTTTCACTAATGTATTTCTTCCGAAACTCTTCTTGAAAGAATTCCCAAGTTACCTTCTCTTTCGGTACCACTGAAATCAATGTCTTCCACCAATTATAGGCTGAATCCCTCAAGAAAGATATAGCACATTTCAAGCATTCTTCAGGTGTGCAAGACAATTCATCAAATACCCGGATAGAATTTTCAAGCCAGAACTCTGCTTTCTCGGCATCATCATCCACATTAGCTCTGAATTATTCGGCCCCTAATTTACAAATTTTATCAACTGGAGTTCTTTGAAATTTCATCATATCCACACCCTGAGGCATCGGGGGTACAGGTTGAGGAATTGGGGAAGGTGGGGGAGGTTGTACATTTGGGTTCATACGAACGAACTCAGTGTACCATGCACTCATCATTTGGAGGCTTCTCGACCCCTTTCTCCTCCTCCCTGACCAACAGTAGGAGGTGGATTTTCAGTCGACGCTACCCCTTCAACCGGTGCCGGCGTATTACTCTCTACTTCATCTGCTACAGCTGGATCAGGATCCATTTATTATAAAAAGATCATTCAAAAGGTCAGAAGTCGTCAGACTATCACAATATACACATATGGCATGTATAGCAAAATCTAAACACACAACACATTAATCCGAGAACCGACTAAACTTGCTCTGATACCACCAAATGTAATGCCCTCTTACCCGAGACCGTCGCCGGAGTCGAGCTTGAGGTGTTACTAAACTTATTTCATCACTTTTTAAATTTTAAATCAACTAATTTAATTCTCGTAGCAAGCTGTCTTTTTGCATCATGGTCACTTAAAAAATCATATCTCGAGTTACAAAACTAAAAATCAAGATCCATAAATTTTCCCTAAAACTAGACTCATATATCTATCTACCAATTTTTTTCTAGAATTTTTGGTCAGGCCAATTAATACAGTTTATTAGTTAAAGTTACCCCTGTTTCAGAACTCGACTACACTAACCTCTGCTTACTACGAACCATTTTTCTCTTTGTACAAAATTCATATGACTATGACGTTTGTTTCTATTAAAACTGTACTCAATAATGATTCTGAACATATAAATTACACCTCCTAATTATTTTTTTACAATTTATGGTGAATTTTCAAATTTGGAACAGGGGATCCAGAAATCGCTCTGGCCCTGTTTCACTAAAACTCAAATATCTCACAACAAATAACTCCTTTACCTATTTCACTTGTTCCATATGAAAGTAGACACAATAAGCTTCAGTTTCGTATTTAACTCCTCACCTAATTTGGTTTCTAATATTTTTAGTGATTTTTCAAACTAATGTCATTGTTACTGTAATGTTCTGTTTTATGGCAATTTCACCTTTTTATGAATTTTCATGAACTAGATAACATATTAAACTCACATGGCATCAAACATGATCTAGACTAGCCATTCCAATGACTAATCATCATCAAGCATTTTTTCAACCAAACCATAACCATATCACAAGATTATTTACACAAAAATAGGTATATTGCCATACATGCCATACTTAAGTTTTACAAGCCATTTTACCAAAAAGTTCTTCGGATAGTGTGAACGAGCCTTCGACCTATCCCGATTCCTGAGCCGACTTGTCCAAAACTACAATGAATAAAAAGGAGGGAGTAAGCATAAATGCTTAATAAGTTCATATGCAAATAACAAGTAACATAACAAAGTAATTATACCAAACAACACTAGCATGGTATCACCAAGACATATATCACATTTCTAATCATCATTTATCATCTTACCACATTATTGTTGTTGTATCAAGTTTCAACCCGAGGGTCAAGTACATAACTGTCCAAAGTGTCCATTTCACAACACTTATCAAAATGACACTTGCATGTTGAGTGTTCTTCCATTTCTCTAGAATTTTACCCGTTGAACACATCGGAATATAACTCGGATACATGGATAATTTGCACATAAGTGCCACATATGTAATCAAGCGACGATGTAACACGTCTATAAGCGAACTCGGACTCAACTCAACAAGCTCGGGCGTTCGCATCCATAAGTGAACTCGGACTCAACTCAACGAGCTCGGATGCCTAGTTACATCTCACGAACTCGGACTCAACTCAACGAGTTCAAAACTCAATCATCTTAGTGACATGTCACTTGTATCCTAATCTATTCCCAAGGTTCAAACGGGATTTTCCTCGATCACATATCCTTACCGTCTTCCACAGAATACCGAAACCAATACTCGGTAGCAATTTATATTTAATAAGTAGCACACATAATTTGCATATTATTCGATAATAACCACAAAGCATATATTTCATGATAAAAAATCAGCATATCATATAAATAACATCAATTAACTTAAAAATAACAATTATGTTACATTATTTACACATGAACTTACCTTATGGCAAAATATTTGGAATCGAGCCTATTCCTCGACTACTTTGTTTTTCCCTCGTTCACGACTTGAATCTCGTTTTTCTTGATAATCAAGGCTTAAAAGTGTTGAAACCCTAGCTATGGTGGAGAGCAAAATTTGGCAGCAACATATGAAGAAGAAGATCAATTTTTGTGTGATTTTTCCCATTTTATTCCATTTAACATCCAAATGACCAAAATGCCCTTCCTTACTAAACTTTCAAAAATTCCATTCATGTCCAATTTTTGTCCATAAACTTATAAATTGGTCAAATTTCTATTTAAGACCTCCTAATTAATATTCCAAAGCAATTTTATACTAAAAACTTCTAGAATGCAAATTTTGCAACTTATTCGATTTAGTCCCTAATTTCAAATTAAGCACTTTATGCATGGAATTTCTTCACGAAATTTTCACAAAATTATACAATCATATCATAAACCTCAAAATAATTATAAAATAATTATTTCTATCTCAGATTTGTGGTCACAAAACCACTATTCTGATTAGGCCCTAATTCGGGATATTACAGGATCCGAGTAAAGTTACAGCTATTTTGGATTGGAAGCCTCCAAGAAATATTTTCGAGGTTTGCAGTTTTCTGGGACTTGTAAGGTACTACAGTCGATTCGTGAAAGGGTTCTCTATGATTGCAGCTCCATTGACGAGATTGCTACAAAAAGACGTGAAATTTGAATGGTCCGATAAATGTCAAAACAGTTTTGATTAGTTGAAAGCTATGTTAATTGAAGCTCCGATACTCATACATCCTAAATCGGGTAAAGAATATGTGATTTACAATGATGCTTCGCTAAATGGACTCGGTTGTGTTTTAATGCAAGAAGGCAATGTTATAGCATATGCCTCTAGACAGTTAAAGCCTCATTAGAAGAATTATCCAACCCACGACCTTGAGTTAGCTGCGATTGTATTTGCTTTGAAGATTTGGCGGCACAATCTGTTCGATGAGAAATGCCACGTGTTTTCTGATCATAAAAGCCTGAAATACTTGATGACTCAAAAGGATTTGAATCTACAACAGAGAAGATGGTTAGAACTATTGAAAGATTATGAACTTTTCATTGATTATCATCCGGGTAAAGCGAATGTTGTTGCTGATGCCTTGAGTCGAAAATCACCATCTACATTACGTGCTATGAATGCTAGTTTAGATCTATCGATTGATGGTTCGGTATTAGCTGAATTAAAGGCGAAACCTTTTTTTTTACAACAGATTATTGATGCTCAGAAAGTGGATAATGAATTGATAGCCAAACGAGTTCAGTGTAATTCCGAATCTAGTTCTGAGTTTCGAGTTGATATTAATGATTGTTTGAGATTCCAAGATCGGATTTGTGTTTCGAGAAACCCAGAGTTGATTCATATGATTTTGGGTGAAGCACACAGTAGTAAATTCTCTATACATTCAGGAAGCACAAAAGTGTATAACGACTTGAAACAGCTATACTGGTGGTCGGGAATGAAAAGAGACATCTCTAATTTTGTTTTGAAATGCTTAGTATGCCAACAAATCAAAGTTGAACATTAGGTGCCCTTCGATTTACGACAACCGATTATGATTCCTGAATGGAAGTGGGATCGAGTAACTTGGATTTTGTTTTTGGTTTGCCCTTATCTCTGAGAAAGAAAGATTCAATCTGGGTTGTAGTTGACAGATTAACAAAAGTAGTTCATTTTATTCCGGTACGACCCGATTATACACTTGAAAAGTTAGTTGAGCTTTATATTTCTAATATTGTGAGATTGCACAGGGTGCCATTGTCTATTGTGTCAGATTGAGATTCGAGATTCACTTCGCGATTCTGGAAGAAATTGCAAGAGGCTTTAGGTACAGAATTACATTTCAGCACTGCTTTTCACCAGCAAACGGATGGTCAATCTGAGCGAATTATTCAGATACTTGAGGATATGTTGAGATGTTGCATTCTTGAGTTTGAAGGTACGTGGGAACAGTATTTGCCATTGATTGAATTCGCTTATAATAATAGTTTTCAATCGAGTATTAAAATGGCACCATACAAAGCTTTGTATGGTAGAAAATGTTGTACTCCATTATACTGGTCTGAGCTCAGTAAAAATAAGATATACAGAATTGATTTAATTCAAGAGACTAAGCAGAAAGTGAAAGTAATCTGAGATAGTTTGAAAGCAGCTTCTGATCGTCAGAAATCATATGCTGATTTGAAACGCAAAGATGTTGAATTTGAAATTGGTGACAAAGTCTTTTTAAAGGTTTCTCTGTGGAAGAAAGTGCTTCGTTTCAGTAAAAAGGGCAAATTGAGTCAGAGGTTCATCGGACCGTATGAAATCATTAAGAAAGTTGGGTCTGTTGCTTATAGATTACTTCCACCATTCGAGCTTGAAAAGATTCATAATGTATTTCACGTATCTATGCTTCGACGATACAGATCTAATCCATCCCATGTGATTAGTCCATCTGACATAAAAATACAGTCCGATATAACTTATGAAGAAGAACCGATCCACATTTTAGCTCGTGAAGTGAAAGAACTACGAAATAAGAAGATTCTGTTAGTCAAGGTATTATGGCATCGTCACGGTTTAGAAGATGCTACATGGGAGCCTAAAGATATGATGAAACAACAACATCTGAATATGTTTAACAGTAAGATTTTCAGGGATGAAAATCCCTAAGGGGGAGAGTTGTAATAGCCCGTTTTGGACCCTAGTCAAAATAGTGGTTTCAAAACCACATATCCGAGTCCAAAACTATTTTAATATTATTTTCTGTGTCTGTGTTATCTAAATTAACTTCTGTAAAATTTTTGTGATTTAATTTGTTTGTTTGAGTGTTTAATTTGGAAAAGGATTAAAGTGCATAAAAGGTAAAATTAACATGTTATATGTTCAACGTGTTCAATTGAGATGGCTTTTAATTATTATGGCCTTATGTGGTAAATATATCATTGTATGTTTTAATGGTCATAAATGACCTTAACATAAGTGTGTTATGAATTTATAAAGGATGGATAATATGGTAAGTTGTTTATTAATGTTAATTTAATAAAACCAAAACATAAATAAGCCATATTGTCCATCTTCTTGCCGAAAATCAAAGAGAAAGAAAAGAAAAGGATAGTTAGGGTTCGGCTAGCATTTTAGCTTAATTAAGGTATGAGTTTTAGTCTATTTTTGATAATTTCTACGTTTCTGTTATCGTTGCTTCGTGTTCTACTATGCTCATGTCACAATTTCTGTTTCTGTTAAAGATGTCATGAGATGCCATTGTTGATTTTAAGAGCTTTGAAGTGTTAATGGATGAATTATGGAAGCTTGTTGTTAAATTAATAGGTTTTACCATGAATTTTTTATAATTATAAGATATTGGGCTAAATTGTGAAATATGAAATTTTGGAGGACTAATTTATGAAATAAATGAAATGTGAGAGCTTGTATTAGCATAGTAAGAATTTGGTTAAGTATATGTGTAGTGGGATTTTGTGAATTTAATGATTTTATCAATTCCGGACTAAATTGTTAAAATATGCAAATGTGAGGGCTAAATTTTAAAATGCCATAATTATATGTTTTTGGATTAAATTAGTGAATAAAAGAGTTTAATTTGAATTTATTTAGATCAAGAACTAAAGAAAATGAAATTGGATCGGGGAAAGTAAAAAATCGTTGAATAGCCGTTTTTGTTCGTTCACATCCGTACGTGGTAAGTCAATATACAAATAAATGTGTTAAATTGAATTTTAATTGTTATTATGTTGATTGAATTGTATTATGTGGCTATGAGAGCTGAATATGTGAAATCCGAATTAAATTACGAACATGTAATCAAGTCCGAAAAGCCCATCCGAACCCCAAGAATAGTTAGGATACATATGTCATGACATAGGATCCGATATGTGTTATCGTGTAAGACCACGTCTGGGACGTTGGCATCGATATGAGATTAACGTGTAAGACCAAGTCTAGGACATTGTCATCATATTGATTCTTGTAAGACCCTGTCTCCGACAGCAGCATCGATATCTGATTACATGTAAAACCACGTCTGGGACGTCGACATTGAATGAGTTTTCTCAATTATCCACGTATCCTAGTTAATTCCGGTTACTTCAATAGGCACTCTGATAAATTGAAGGAGAATATGAATACACATCTGAACTCCGGTACGTATGAATGTATATGAAATTTGGAGAATATGAGATAATTATGTATATGATTAATTGATATGTGAGATAAATGAGTATGATATGTGAAATTGAGTAAATAAATTTGATTAGTTGAGATCAATGTGAATTATAATTTGAGTTTATGATATGCCATAGATCATATGGTTCTAATGATTAAAAATTGTACTTTGTTATGGATTTATTTGTATATGGCTTACTAAGCTCTTTGTAGCTTACTTTGTGTTTATTTACTCTGTTTTATGGATTTCGAGGCTACTGAAAGCTCAGGGATCGTCAAGGATCATCACCATACTATCAATCTTTATTTGGTATATTTTGTAAGTGAATATGTGGAATTATGGCATGTATAGGCTAGATGTTTTTAGGTTATGTTTTGAAATGTTTATAAGTTATGCCATGAGATGTGGCTAACAAATAGTGATAAATATGCTTGTTTTGATAAGTTATTTGTGATGCAAGTATGGCCTTGAGTAATGGTCATTTTGGTATGAAAAATGTTTTGATTTTGGCAAGTTTAATAAGTGATTGAATATGATGCTAATAGGTGAAAGTAAGTGTACATTGGTATGCTATTATGTTTGAGATTTTGGTATGATTTAGTTTGGATGATGAGCATGAATTGGATGATAATGAATTGAGCTATGTTTTGGTTAGGTAATTGGCTGAAATGGTTGATTATTGTTGCATCTTGAATGGTATATAAGTTGTATTGTAGGTATTTGACAATTAGATGGGATAATGTGGCTTAAACCAAGCCTATTTTGAGTCACACAGGCTAGGCACACGAGCGTGCCTTGTGGCCATATGTGTAAGTTAGTAGCCTCCTTAATTTTCACACGGCTGAGCACACGGGCGTGTCTCGTGGTCGTGTGAACAAGTCAGTATGTATGCTCTGCTTTGCCACGGCCTAGGCACATAGGCATGTCTGTAGCTGTGTGTGGCACACAGCCTAGTCACACGGACGTGTGACATTTGCAGTAATGAAAAATGTTAAAGTTTTGAAAAATTTTCTAAGTATTCGGTTTAGCCTCGACATTCTTCTAATGCATGTTTATGGTCTCAAAGATCTTCATAAGGGACTATATGATTATGTTTGATTATGTTTTGTGATGAATGATTGTATAATGATTGTAAAAGTTCAGATTGGTTTGGTAATGCCTTTAACCCTAGTCCGACGACAGATACGGGTTAGGGCTGTTACATCGTAGCACGTTTCATAAACAGGTGTGTAATAGTACTTTTCATGATTACACCTCCCTTTCTCTTCTTCTTTCTTAAGCCGAATACCCCTGCTCTCCCTCTATCAACCTTGACTGAATACTCTTTAGCTTTTTTCTTAATTCTAGTTAGCCGCCCTGCCATTTGTGTTACTTTAGTCAAATTCCATACTTCTCTCTCTCCCTATTTTTCTTTGATATTTAGTATCGATTTTAGTTTTGGTTTTTGGTCGAGTATAGCATTGATCTCCTCATTGTGTTTTGTCTCCAGTTTTGCAAAAGTTCTCTGACAACCGCTAAGTACACCCGTCACCTCCTTGTTCTCTCTGAATAGTTTTCAAGATGCCTTCTCTTGCACTGACTAAAACTGAATAACCTTTCTCTACCTATTATCGAGTCTAGTCCTTCTTTGATGTGTGTTCTTTCAGTTATAGGTTCTCTCGATGAGTGAAGGGGTTTATGATAGTATGTCGTTTAAAGAGACATCAATGGTGGCAAGTAGTGGCTATTTTGAGGAGGGATCAGGAAGGGTGCCAACTGGAAATGGACTTGTAGCCCCTACCCCCAAATTTAAGCAATGTAAAGTGTCAGCTGTTCGGGTTTTTTTGCCAGGGTGCAGTAGGGTGGCTGCACCAATCACTGGACCTAGTCAGCAAGCCACAATCAACTGATTTAGTCAAGTGATAGGTAATACTTGAAGTATAAGTGTTTGAATTAGGGTTCGCTTCGGCCGTTTATTAGCCTATTAACTGAATCTTGACATTGAATATAGGTATGGTGCTTATGTGTGACAGCCCTAATTTGACCCTAGTCGGAATATGGTTTCGGGACCACAAAACCGAGTCAAAAAAATATAATTTTCTAAATTCTTATTTTTATGTCTATTATATGTGTTAAATCATGTGTAAAAGTTTTGATGTTTTGATGTAGTCATTTGATGCGGATTTGTGAAAAAGAACTCAACTGATAAAATTTAAAGATGTGATAGATGGTTTTTAAAGGGCCGAATAATACATGTATTAAAAGTAAGGGACTTGCATGTCAAATTTGCCAATTCTACCTAAGTGGCCGGACATAATGATTGAAGGGCACTAATATTTATATTTTATATTATAAATAATAATAACATAATGGTTAAATAAAGAAAATAAAAGAATTAAAAGAAGATAATGGTGATGAAAACGAAGTTTTCATCTTTCTTGTTCATCTTAGGCCGAAAATTCAAAGAAGGAGAAGAGAAAAATTTAGCTAAGGCATTTGGTCAACAAGGTTTAAAAATCTAAGGTACGTTTGATACATTAAATGAAATTAATCTATGCTTTGAGTTGTTTAGTAAACTCCCTTCTTGATACGAGATGAAATTTTGAAAGAGAAGGTGTTGTGAGCATTCGGCTAAGCTAAGAATGTATAAATGAAACCTTTGTTTTTGTTATTCAATTGAGAATAGTTGATTAAAGGAAGATTAGTTGTTAAAAGTGCTTGTGGATAGGTTAGATTGCCTTGAGAAAATCAGCTATCATGGTTAGATTGCCGAATATGTGTTGGATGATTCTTTGAAGGTGTTTTGGTGATTATGCTTCGGTCATGGGTGCTAAATTGTTTATATAGAATGCTTTAAAATGGTGTTAAAAATTTTTATTATAAAAAGAGCAAGTGCCGAATGTGAAATTGGCTCAAGTGTTTAGCTAAATTTTGTATATGTTTAAGCTATTGTCGAATGTGCCTTGATGCTTGAAAAATGAGCTTGAGGATTTATAAATTGAGTTTGATAGTCTTTGGGATTTTTTTAGTAAAGTTTTAGTATATGTGTATATATATATATATATATACACATTTGTATTGCCGAATCTAGAACTAAGATGTTATTTTAATAAACATTCGGCCTTGGGCTATTAAATTGTTGTTAAATGGTTTGAATAGCATGAAAGTAAATTAATGGTACATAGTTATGTGGTGAAGGGAGTGATGAGCCGTATGAAGTTGTAATTGTTTAAGTGAACTATATAGATATGTTTTGTGGATTCGGCTATAAGGATAAATTATATATAGGGGAGTATGAAATTAATGTATGAGCAATGTGTGTGTTATGGTGGATATACATATATGTGATTAAATTATGGGTAATTGCCGAATGACCTATTGGATAATGAATAAGATAAGTAGTTCATATTTTGAAGTCTTCGAATGCTTGAATTAGAAAATAAATGGAAATTGACTATGATGTTTTTGTAGTAGATGCCGAATGTGGGGTTAAGAAGTCACTTGAGAAACATATGTATATTTGATAGGTATACTTATCTTGTGATTGAGTAGTAAGCCTGTTATATTAGCTGTTAAGTATATATGTGCCTTTGTTTATAAACATATTCGGTTATGTGAATTTTTGTGTGTGAATGTGAAGTTTAAATGGTTAGTAGTGAAATAAGTAACATACCTTGATAAAATGCTTGGCCAGTTGATTTAACACTAAGTTATGTTTGTTTAATCTAAGCTCAAGAGCATAGAGGGGCAATTTTGGATAAAGGGAAAACTAAAATGACTGAATAGACGACCGTAGTTGTTCAGAAACACACGAGGTAAGTTCTTGAATGCTTAAATTAAAATGCCTATGTTAAATTATAGGAGAAATGAAATAAACCTCTATAAAATGAGCACGGCATGACAATTTCCAAATGTAAATTGATAAAGTAGTATATGTGATTGGTAAAGTTTCGATATATGTTATATGCAAATGCAAATGAAAATAAGTGTGGAAGTGTGATATAAAGAATGAAAGATAGATTTGATAGTATAAGCCGAATGTGGCATAAATAGTTCAATGAGAATTTTGAATATGGAATGAGTACCGAATGTACTATGAGATGAATTAAAGAATTATGGTTTAAACATAAGTATTAGTGAATGTATTATGCTATACCTTGATACTTAAATATCTTGTTTTATATATATGTATTACCGAATGATACATGCATATGGAATAAAAACTATATAGTTGACTTGAGTAAATTATCAAATGGTGAGTATGATATCGAAATGCCATTATAGTTGGGCTTATTTGCTGACTGGCTACTATGAAATGTGTATAAGATATGTTTATGTGACATGGCCGAATGGCCTTATGAAAAGAAGTTAAAGTGGTTGCAAAGTTAATCCTTGACTGTTCGTGAATATTGAAGTAAGTTCGAGTAAATAAATTTAGAATAAGTTGATTATATATATAGACATACCTACCGTGAGAACCAAATATAAATATGACGATTCATATAGCCGTTTTTAATCAAATGATATATGTCAGTAAAAGTGATGTGTTGCTTGGTTCATGAGAGCTTTGCGAAAGTTGTATGTGAAGAAATAATAAATAATTATAGTGAAAGGTGTGCTTTCTTTAATTGTATAGTGATGCAGAATAGTTACTTAAAATTTTAATATGGCCGAGTGATTACTTAAATGAAAGCAAAGTATATGATGTATTAGCAAGTGATGATAGAAGCCTTATCTTATATATGTGCTTGTGTATGTGGTATGGCTGAAAAGACAAATGTAAAATGTACTTTTACTATATGCGTATATAATGTGACCAGACGACCAATTGTGAAACATGTGTATTATTAGGCCTTTGACGAGGCCAAAGTTAGTAAAAAGCAAATGAAATGAATTGCTGGTAATAAATTCGAGTTTAAAGTCCCGCAGGTTTTCGAACCGGTGATAAATACAGGTTCTGGAACTTAGCAGACTAAGTGCTGTTGAATTATTTCAAACTAAAGATTTTTGGCATACTTACAAGGTAATGATGAAATTTGTTACATGAAAATCTATCAAGTTGAGTTGTATTCGGCTAGATGTGCAAATACAAGGTAAGGATTATATTCTATCATCTTACGTATATGTGGTAAGGAATATGTTTGGTTCTTGATGTACCTATTCGGTAATTTAATACTTGTCAAACTAAAATACTCGAAGATATTGATGTGATACTTTCTTACCATGTGAATCCAGCTTCGGTTGATTTATGAATGTACTTTGGGAATCAATCATGAAATGGCTATATGTTATGCTAAATGAGTAGTGACTCTATGAAATTATTCGTGAAAGATTATGATACGAGTATGTGAATCCAAATATGGAAATCGAATGTGGTTATAGTATTATGTTCTAGTTGGATTGATTGAATTAGAAGTAGCAATGAAGCTTTTAGATGCGAAAGACTATATGATCACAAATTTGGATGAAATAAATAAATTTTATGTGCATGCATGAGGTTTGAATTATTTGACTGAATGGTGAAATATCTTGATATTGTTTAAATGTGATTTGTGCAAGATCTAAGACGATGAGACTTAGTAATGAACAGCAATTAAAAATGTTCAGTACATTATGTTAGCCAGGTATGTGACATGGACTCGCATATGGTTTTAATTTAGATTGGATCAAAAGTACATAAGGTAATGCATATGTGAATAAGTGTACGAATATACATGTGACTATGATGCATGTGGCCAATATTCGCAAATGCTCAAATCATCTTGGTTATTATTATGAAAGTATTTATGTGTTAGCTAGGCTATGTGTTATTCAAAATTATAATTCGATATGAAGTTCTAGATTGACTTCATCGAATAGAAGAAATAAATGGCAAGTAATATGAATGAAAACATTTTGAGACATTAAACTCAAGACCAAAGAATTGTAAATTAAGCTATGTGCAAATTTTTGGTTAGGCATGTTCGGTCAAAGGAGACTATACTTAGATTTATGTATATGAGATAATTGAATTTGATTCAGAAAAGTTATTGTTTTGCTTAAGACTTACTAAGCTTATGAAAGCTTACTCCATTCGTTTCGTGTTTCTATTTTATAGATCAAGACTCTTACTACCAGCTCAGGGATCGTCAGCAACTCATCACACTATCTTCTATTGTGGTAACCATATGATTTGGACTTAGTTTATGGCATCTATAGGATAGACTATAAGTAGAATGATATTTTGAATTTGTATATTGTATATAAGCCAGGCGAATATGGCCTATTTTGGATATTCACTTTATAAGTTTTAAATTTGATTTTTGGTGGTGTTTAGTATTTATATAAATAAAGGATCTTTTATTTATTTAAGAGAATGTTCAAAATTTTACTGTTCAGATCTGTTTTCTGATTTTCAGTAACGCCTCGTCCTATTCCGACGACGGTTACGGGATAGGGGTGTTACATCATGGATCGTAGCACATTTCGTAAACAGGTGTGTAACAATACCCCATAATCAATAGTAGGTGAAAAGTCGAAAAATGTGTGCTTATACTGTTCTAACCGTAGATCAACAAAAGTCGAAGTGCCAGAAAGTTGGCGATTTATGCCACACGGGTGTGCGATCACACGTGTGGTGATCCGAGCCCATGAAACATGGGCAAAAGACTGTAGAGGCCACCATGAGCAATCTCATAGGCTTAGGCCGTCACGGGTCACGTTGGGCCGAAATGGGCCGTGTGGACCCAATAGGCTTGTAGGCCCCACACGGATAAAACTCATAGATATGTGGGAATATTGGCCCCGGCTCTGTTGCACACATGGCCAAGGTTTCTTCTAGGCTTAGTAGGCCACACGGGCGTGTCGGCCTACTTGGGCCGCATAATGGGCCTTGGGCTCATTCACACTGTTATGTTTGTTGAGGTTACACGAGTCGCTGAGACGACTGTGGACCTTCTGAGGGGCCGGTAAGTGTGGCTGGACCCATGCTGATGGAAATGACCGTTTTTCCCCTATAGGTAATATGACTGATTTGCCTATGATATGCATGATTATGTTTGAGTATGACATGTTGCATACACGTATGATATTATGACATGACATTCTGCATGGGGATGGGTTATTATGGACGGTGGAAGTGTTATGGCTTTTAGCCATCCTGTCTATGGCTTTTAGCCATCCTGTCTATGGCTTGTAGCCATCCTGTTTACTAGCAGCTTTGTTGCGATATCAATATGTGCCGCAACCGGTGCTAATCTTAGTATGTTTGGTTGGGTGGTTTGATTTTATCCCCACATAGTGTGACTGGCGGAACGAAGTAGTGTGTTTGACTGGATTGGGGTGGGAATTTTGTTTGCATATCTACTCTGTTATTAATACTGTATTGGGCTTAGGCCCACATGTATTCTGTTTCTAAATTTGTATTGGGCTAAGGCCCACCTGATACTGTTTCTTTAATGGGCTCAAGCCTAGACTGTTACTGTATTCTGTATGTCTGATTGGTTTTATATTAGGGATTACACATTGAGTTTTCGTTAACTCACCCTTTTCTGTTTAATCGTACAGGTAATCCCCAGTTATATGCGGGTCAGTGCTACGAGGGACTTGACGATGGCCACACAACCGCATTTGCTTCCATTTTCAGATTTTGGTTTATAAGTAGATTATTATGGGTGTTTTTATTGTAATAAGGCCTCTTTTGGATTTTATTTTTAATTTGGTTTTATTACTCTATTTTTATAAACTGCTAAATGTAGGAAAAAGATGGGATTTTCAAAAGATAATTGTTTTTCAAAGACACCAAGTTTACGCAACTGTTTTCAAAAGATAAGCTTCTGCTATAAACGAGATTTTAAATTGATAATGTTAAAAGAAAGTACTTTTGAAAATAACTCAATATTTTTAATTGTTCTTTTAGATCACTGAAAGAGGTTAAATAAGGATTGGGCTTTTCAAACGATATCGCGTTCTAAATTAAATAACTCTTCAATGATGCGCGTTTTGGAAATGGACAACCTGTTTTGAAATTACTGTTTGACTAAATAAGTTTGAGGTTTCCAACGTCATCGAGGTTTTCGTTTCACACTTCAATGTGACAACGCTAGATTCGGCCATAACGTCTAGGCTGGGTTTGGGGTGTTACACACGCCCGTGTCTCTACCCATGTGGACAAAAACAGGTCATTTGAAAGGCCAACTTTGCCACCCATTTTGGGTTATCCCTACAAGTAACAAATATGCATCATATAAGCCACAACTTCAGCCAATTTCATGCCCAAAACATACACCATTATAACGAATTCTATATCAACCAATTCACATATTATTTCCATATCAAAACATACCATAATCATAACAAATCACTTGTTGCAATAACACATCTTATACCATTTCAATTCATGACCAAAATTTACCAAATTTACCACTTGTTTCATACCAAAATGACCATTTTCAAATAGGCCATATAGACATCATAAAGCATACCAAAATGCCAAATTCAAATAAAAACACAACCATTGGTTAGCCAATCACATGGCATAACATATATACATCAGAAAAACATATCCAAACTTATCTAGCTTATACATGCCATGATTCAACATTTATACTTTCAAAATGTACCAAAACAAATTTAGATAGTATAGTGATGATCCTCGACGATCCCCGAGCTTTCAGTAGCTTCAATATCTAAAAAAACAAAGTAAATGCAAACAAAGTAAGCTATAAAGAGCTTAGTAAATAAACTTATCACAAATCATTTATAAATCAAATCATTAACATATATCATGGTAAAACACAATCCCAATTTCATATTACTTATATTGCTCATTTAATTTAAGCTCACTTGTACATATATCTCATTCATTTCCATGTACTCATACATTCCTCACATAAATTTTATGGCACATATACATACCTTTCATTATCAAATATCAAACATATTTCAAATGTACTTGAATTGGATTATAAATATGCATACTCATTCATTTTTCAGAATACCCGTTGAACCATTCAGAATCAAAAGGATACTCGGTTAACTCAGAGAGCTCGTACAATGCCAACGTCCCAGATGTGGTTTTACATGTAATCGGATATCGATGCCACTGTCCCAGACAGGGTCTTACATGAAATCAAATACGATGTCGATGTCCCAGACATGGTCTTACACATAAATCTCAGATCGATGCCAACGTCCCAAACGTGGTCTTACACGAAAACAAATATCGAGTCCTATGTCATGACATATGTATCCTAGCTATTCTTAAGGTTCGGATGGGACTTTTCATACTTGATCACATGCTCGGAACTTATTTTGGATTTCACATACTCAGCTCTCATAGAAACTTAATAGAATTCAATCATATATATACAATAATATATCAATTTAATACATTTATTTGTATATAGACTTACCTCATACGAATTCAGATGGTTACGATCGATTATTCAACTCCTTTCGTTTTCCCTCGATCTAATTCCGTTTTCTTTGGATCTTGATCTTAATTAGCCAAAGATAATGCTGAATGCTAGAAGGGTTTTCTTCTTTTCTTTTCTTTCTAATTTTGACGGCAATATAGATGATAATGGCTTTTATTTGTGCATTTGTTTTATTTAATTATTAAGTAATAATCAATTTCCATTATTAACCTTTATAAACACATTAAAATTCCACTATCTTATGACCATAAATGTCCATTCATAATTGCAATGGTCAAATAACCACATAAGGACCTCTCTTTTACAAAGACATGACAATTCGGCCATTAATCAAATAGAAGGACACTTTTGTATTTTTTGCGATTTAGTCATTTTTGCAAATTAAACACTCAAACGATCAAATTAATTCACAGAAATTTCACAGATGTAAATTCACATATCATAGACATAGAAAATAATATTTAAATATTTTTCAGACTCGGATATGTGGTCTTGAAACCACTATTCCGACTAAGGTCTAAACCGAGCTATTACATGGGACATGGCATCGACATCGATATGAGATCCCGTGTAAGACCATATCTAGGATATGGCTTCAGCATCGACTTGAGATCCCATGTAAGACCATATCTGGGATATGGCTTTAGCATCTTATCATGAGAATGACATTTCGGATATCCTTCGGTATTCTAAGTAAGTTAATGGGAAAGGTATTCAAGTTAATGAATTTAACGAGAAAGGCAAAATTTATGTAATGAGATAAATACATGATGGACCATCGGTAAGGTGGTGAATGAGTATATGTAAATATGAAGTGTTATGAAACAGTACAGGTATGTACTTAAATTTATGAGCAATGTACTCAGTATATGAACGAATTTTAGAGAGAATACAAACTAGTAAGTAATGCATATGAAAATGATCTTATGATGACCAAGTGATTATAGGTCAATACCCATGATGTATGAGAATGTGATAAGTTTGATTGATGATAGGTATGCCTAAATAGAAGTTAAAACAATAAAATCATGAAAGAGTGAAATTAGTTGTCGAACAGTATTGGATAGTATCAGTTACGTGAATTTGAAAAATTACCAAAAATAGTGTGAATTGAATTTGAGACTGAATAAGATATTAAATGAAAGCTTATTGAGTCTATTTTCTTATAAAAGAAACAAAGTAAGAAAAAGAATTATATATTATGAGATATTTAAAGTTTTGTGAAAAGGGTCAGAATGATTTTGGAAATCCCCTGTTTAGAATTTGAAAAATCACCAAAAATTTTATAAAAAATTTTATGGTGTATAATTTATATGTTTAAACTCCTCAATGAGTCTAATTTCAAAAGAAATAAACAAAAATGTTATCTGAATTCTATATAATGAGATAATCAATTTTTAGTAAAGATAGGTCAAAACTATCAAGCAGCGAAATAGAGGAGAATTTAAAGAATAAACTGTATTTATTGTCAAAACCAAAAATTCTGGAAATTTTATGGTAAGAAGACATGCGTGTCTAGTTTCAGGAAAATTTACGGAACTTAATTTCGAGTTCTGTATCTTAAGATATAATTAATTTAGCGACTATGACTCAGGAAGACAGCCTAAGATGAATTTGAGTAAAAAAAGGAAACTTGTAAAATAACAATTTTTTTTATTTTCTTAAGAATACATTGAGAACTAGTAAAATCATATTGATTATTTGTTCATTATTATATGCCAACTTACTAAGCTATAAAGCTTACTCCTTCCTTTCCACTCCTCTTAGTGTTGTTAGGTTGGCTCGGGGTTGGAGATCATTAGAGACAACATCACACTATCAAACGGTAAGTTTAGGGTAACAACAAACCTTAGGTGATTACGAGTGAGTGGCATGGATAGAGACTTAGATGTTGGTAATATGTATTTCTTAATATTTGGCCAAAGATATTGGCTCATATTGACCATGAATATGTAAACTTATTTATGCATTCATGTGTTAAGATCTCGTGTGATATAATTATGTTTGTTTGTCATGGATGGTTAGCAATATATTACATGTATTTGAATGTGTGAAGGTGAAAATAATTAAGGGCAACAAAAAGGCTTGGAAAATAGCCTATATTTGTCCACACGGGTAGGCACACGTTCGTGTCTCTAGGCCATGTGTGACACATGGATCACACCAAGGGCGTGTAGCTCGACCGTGTGTCCTTTTCACCTTAAGTTGGTTAATTTAGTATTGCACACAGGTTGAGCACACGGGCATGTGTCTTGGCCATGTGAAATCAAGTAATTCATAGTGTTCTAATAGAATGGTCCATGAGTTAATAACACGGGCGTGTCTAGGCCATGTGAGGGACACGGCCATAGACACAGGCGTGTGCCCAAGCCGTGTTCAAACCTGTAGGTTTGAAATAAGAAATATATTCAGCACGGGCTAGGGACATGGGCGTGTGTGACCACACAGCCAACCCACACGGGCGTGTCCCACATCACACGAGCGTGTGGCACTGTTCTAAGCAAAATTTTTCAAAGAGCTCGAAAGTTCTTGGATTGGTTCCGGAACACCTCTAATGCACGTTTTGGACCCCGTAGGCACATGATAAGAATAATAAGAACTTGTTTGTAAAATTTTTAAATTGGAGCGAGAATTAAGGCCCAATTTATTAAGTTTGAGCAAGGTTAAATACGGTAATGCCTCATACCCCGTCCCGGCTTCGGACTCGGGTAAGGGGTGTTACATCATACATTATCAATAATCATCATAGTATCAAGATTTCATTATTTATATATATAAAGCACAAATTCAATCATTTATAACACGATTAGACAATCTAAATATGAAATTCATCATCTCAAGCTTTTAAGGAAAGATATAATTACCTCAGCATTTATTTTTTTATTCTATTATAATGACTAACTAATCTACAGATGAATAATTGGAAGTGAATTATAGTAGCACAAATTGTAGTAGCTATTTGACGTTTTCCTTTTCCTTTCCATTCATCTTTGATGTTCCAGCGTTATCCTCTACTATGTTTGATAATACGATTTCAAAAAGATATTAATTTCTCAATCATATACACATTAGCAATAATTAAATATGAATGCATTTATTCATTTTAGTCCTTATCAAACCTAATATCTGAAATGCTTGTATTTCTCAATATTTAGTATCGAATCAAAGTTTGATTTGATATTCTTTCATTAGGGACCTTATACTTGTAATCTATAACATAATTTTATAACAACCTTCATTTATTCAATTTGATCCCAATGTCATAAATAAGCTAATAGCTTAATTAGATTTTTAATCAATTCCAACTCCTTTCTCTACATTTTAATTTAGTCGTAGGATACCCCAAACTCATGCTTCAAGTAATTTAAATTTAACCTAACAATTCAAAATTCTAACACATGGGTAAGACATGTTAAGCTAATATGATCAAAATTCCATAAAAAAAATTAAAGGAATTAACTTATTTACCTTAAGGACGTTGGACTGAATAACTAATGGAAGCAAAAGAAGTTTTCTTTCTTTCTTTCAAGTTGATAGACGGCACAACTAAGGAAGATGATAATTTTTACATTCTCTCTCCCACTTTCACATATGTATATATTCTTAGATTAATGTTAAGATTAAGCTTAATTAATCTTAATTAGTCAATTAACATAAAACCATTTAATAATATAAATCATGATTATAATGATGGATGGATTTAATCATTCCATCCCACTAATTTAAAATTATTTGGTCTAATTGTTTCATTGTCTCTAGTTTAATTTCTAACTAGGTTCTTTTTGCATTTAGTAAATTAAAAGTCAATAACAATCACATTTTTAAAATTTATTTCTTGAACCATAATTTTTAATTGTTTCTAATTTAATTATATTTAGTAATTTGTTCTACAATTTCGTAGTCAGACGTTATTATTTGATTATAATTTTCAGTTAATTTAATTTAATAAATTTAATTATAAAACTGAATTTTTCGACATTATTAAAATTCGAGTTATTACAAATTGAGCTTGGCGTGGCCTTAGCAAGGAATGGTATTTTAGTGAAGCAGTCTCCTTAGCAAGATATGTTTAATAGTTTTTCAATAAAGCTTGGTTTCAAAATACAATCGAAGCACGACGGACGGCGGTGATCAATGATGACACTTCAGTAAGTTTTGGGGTTTGCAACTTTGCAACAAACCTTTCTATTACAATTTGTTTTTTAAAAAAATTTATTTTGGGGTTTTTTCTTTAAATAGAAGTAATTGCCAAATGGAAAAAAAAATTAAGGGATTCTCAAATTGTTGCAACTATGTTTATAATTGTGACTTTAATGTAACCTACAGAAAACTTAGACTATGTTAATAATTGAACCAATATTATTAAATTTGAAAAAGTAGAAGAATTTAATGTCTTAAAATTAAGACTTAATTTATAATTTGATCTTTGAAATATATTTTTGTTTACATTTTAGTTCTTAAATTTTTTATTTTCAATTAAGTAGTTAAAATATTCAAATTTAATGGTTTTTAATCCCATCTTAAACCAACATTAGAAAAAACAATGGGCCAATCACTTGGCATTATGTAAAAAAATCTATTTTCTTTTATTAAAAATATATAAACTTTAAAAATTTAGAAAAATAGAAATAAATAAATATAAAATTTAGGGAAAAATCTAATATATAAAAAAATAAAAATAGAAAGAATTTATTTTCTGTTAATTATTATTAAATGTTCGTCTTAATAACTTTTTTGTTAAATAAATCATCATCATCATCTTCAACAAAGGTTATGCAAATCTAAGATCATTTGACCATCTACTTGGTGGTCAATCTCACCTGCTGCACTACATGAAACAAAAGCCATGCCCAAATTTAATCTACTTGGTGCTTAAGTAAAATTCCAAAGCCTATTGAAGATTAAAGCCAACTACAAGTACACCAAATTTCCATTACAGTGTTGCATTTCATTCTATTGCAAAGCTGAAGTTCATATCAACCCCAAATTCCAACCTACTTGTCTTGTCCTGAGGCAGTCCCAAAAGACCATTCGACAATCTTCGTCATTTTCCTCCTTTCTCTCCCATCGGCCATCTCTACCATTACCATTTCACCATTTTCACTCAAAGGAATTATAAGCAACCAAAATTTCCACTCCAAAAATTCCATAACCACTAATACCAAACCAAAACCCCAATTCACCCCACTGAATCTTCACCATCCCACACCTTAAACTACCATCTAAATCCTCCATAAACCACCATTGCTAACCCCATTAAAACCCCACTGCTAACACCCAACCCAATAGCAACCAAAATTTCAACTGCAAAAACCCCAATCCTTGAAATTCATTCTCGATCCGTTGCCAACGAACACAGAAAGTTGAGGTTCATTTGCTTGAAATGGTGCTGGGTTGATAATAGTAATATATTTAATCTTTTTAATAAAAATAAAAATATATTTTGAAATTTAAAAAAATAATAAAAACAGTTGGCGTAATCTAATCCATTTAAGATTGGACTAAAAACCTTAATGTTTGGATACTTTAAGTATCTAATTAGGACCAAAAAAAAATTTAATATCAAATGAGAAAAGTGATATTCTTCAAAGTTCAAATAGTGAACTTTAAAGTATATAAATTAAAATTAAAATTTGGTAAGAGTATATAGGGTTTTGTCTAATCTTTTTGCAGGCTGACTAGTGGTGATTGGTCAGTCTTCATTTCTTCCTAATTTTGAATCACTCACAACCCTTTTCCTGAAATGGAAAAGTCATATGAAGTATTACTATCTTATCCTGTTCTTTCATCTACTCTTTAAAAAAACACACAAAAACCAACTCAAGCTTTAATGGTCATATGTGTTAACTTTTACTCTTTAAGCATCAAATTTTATTTTATATGTATGGTAAAAAGTAGAGGATTTAAATTTTTATATCAAAGTTCAACTCTACAAAAGGCAGTAAACAGATTCCATACTTGTAATTTTCAGTGACTTTGATCTTTTTTTTTTTCTTTATTTAATTGGGCTTGGATGATTTTGGAGGGAATAACAATTTTCTTTTTAAATACTATTTTTAGTTCATCAGATTTCGACATTCTCCTTTATTTCTAAAACCTCCAATTTTGTATGTTTAAGTTTGAAATTCACTTTATATAAATAATGTGTAAGCTATATCTAAATTTATTTTAATTTAAATTTCATCATACAAATCTTGTCCAGAAATACCTTTTTATATCAAAAGAAAATAAAAATGCTTTCAGTTTTATGCTTTCATGCTACAACTAAATCATTATAACTATTTTCTTATTATAAATTAGAACTTTTCATATTTTCCTTAAAAAATTTTTGATATTTATGAAAAATATATATATTTTTTGAAATTTAAGGAATAATAATATTTTCAGAAAGTAAGTAGTTTTTTTCCTTGATTAATATTGGGTAATTTAATTTTTTTTAAAAAAGATTTGATAGTTTAATTTTTTTAAATTGATAACTTTATTTTTTTCTATTTTAATAAATTAAATTAATATTATTTAACTCCTTACATCAGATTCTATATATTTAAAATAAGAAAATGTTAATTGATAAGTCATGGTATTTATTATATAAAAGAAGCATGTATATAATAAATTATTTCTTTAAATTGAATGGAAGTATTTGATATAAATATATATAATTGATTATTCAAAAAATATATATTAATTTATTTGGCATTCCGACTTTATTAAAAAAATCACTTTAGTTCTTCATTTAATTCTTTACCTATTTTAACCTTTAAGCTTGTGTTATTTGTCAAATCACACTAAAATGAATGGAAAAGTCAACGTTGTTAACTTGATTGACGTAGCATTCATGTGATAGTCCACGTATATGTCATGTTAGCAATTAATTATTTTAAAAAATTAAAATATATATATTTTTAAATAAATTTTAATTTTTAAAATATGTTTTATAATTTAAAAAAGTTAATTATTGATGTGACATCTATGTGTATGTCACATCAATAAAGTTAACAAACGTAAAATTTTCTATCCATTTTGAAGGTGAAACATAAATTTTTCTATTCATTTTGAAGGTGATTTGACAAACCAAATTTAAGAGTGGAAAGAGAAAAATTAAACGGATGGCTAAAATGTTTTTTTTATATAAAACTGGAGACTTAAATAAATCTTTATGACAATTGATAATATGTTATTATTTTTAAATTAACTAATTAAGTTAAAGTAATGCTGATCGGAGACGAGGAATTAGTGAATATTTGGAACGATCCCTGGACTTGGGGATAGCAGAGTTAAATGTAAGCAAATAGATACAAGATTTACGAAAGTCACTGATTTAATTAATCAGGAGCAAGGTACCTGAAAAGAAGATGTAATTCAGGAGATTGTTGAAGCTGACCAAGTAGAGGTTATCTTATCCATTCCCATAGCCAAAACGAAACCACTCGATCTCAAATTTTGGGGAGTTGAAGGAATGGGGGAGTATACATTCAAAAGTGGATACAAGCTACTATTACATGACAACTTTTCCAACCAGAAAGCTCTTGTAACAACCTATTTTTCAAACGTGTCAGCCCATAAATATTAATTATTAAATATTAATGAGGTCATTAGTGTCATATTAAAATTTAGTTATGAAATTTTATCGTTTAGATAGTTAATTAAGTGAAAAGAATTAAATCGTAAAAGTTGAAAAAGTTGATTGCTATTAATTAAGGTTGTCAAATAGCTATAGAAAAGTTAATTAAAGGTCTTTAATAGTAAATAGATCATCATTACTTATTATGGACGAGGCTTACTGTAACACCCCTTACCCGTGTTCGACGCCGGAACAGGGTATGAGGCAATATCTTACTAAAACACATACAAACATACATTTCTGAATCGACGAATTCCATTCCAAATTTAAAACTTTTCAAACTTTGCCTTTAAGTCCCTAATATGGGCTTACAAGGCCCAAAACACACTTTAGACCCGATTCGGGACTATTTTGAGCACTTAGAAAACTTTTAAGAAAAGCCACTAAAAACAGGGTACACGCCCGTATGGATGGGCAACACGCTCGCGTAGCCTCAGAACATGGCCGTGCTAAAGGCCGTGTGAGCTAGGCATATAGGGACATGCCCGTGCCCGTGCCCTCGCCCCTGTGGATTTATTTTCTAACATCGAACCTATAGGGGTTTTCACACGGCCTGACGCACGCCCGTGTCCTTGGCCGGTGTCCCTCACACAGCCATAACACGCCCGTGTCTTAATCCATGTGTGAAAACCTTGACATTCTGTTTCTGACATCATCAACTCTTAAAAGTCATACAGCCAAGGCACACGCCCGTGTGCTAGGCCGTATCTTTCATACGGTTGAGACATACGGTCGTGTCTCAGCCCGTGTGGTTACTACTGCGCATTTAATTTTGCCAACTTAAGGTACAAGGGACACACGGCCTGACCATACGCCCGTGGGATGGACTGTGTGTCACACACGGCCTAGACACACATTTGTGTGTCTACCAGTGTGGACAATATAAGGCTATCTGCCAAGCCTTTTACCACCCTGAAACAAGATCGAGTGTATACCAATACATAGTATGGCATAAATACTCAACCAAATAATCATAATTAGACATCCACACATCAACACATGACCAATCCAACCATACATTAATGCTACTACCCCTAGTGCACTTGCTCATCCATGTTATTTTGCACATTTATGAAAAACAACATCATTTGCATATATCAATAATGAATATTAGCCATTGTCCATGGCCTTATACAAAATGAGTCAATTCTATGACAAACCAACACCATTGGCTTCAAAACAATATGGCACTTAACAAAAGACTAAGCCCTTATACATGCTATTACTCAAAATATTAAAACTAACTATACCAAGTGCTTCAATTGATAGTGTGATCGATGCCTCTGACGTTCTTTGATCCATGAGCTAATTAGGCAGCACTATAAGGAAATGGAAAGGAAATGGAGTAAGCACAAAGCTTAGTAAGTTGCAGGTAAATAAATAACAACAATTTACCATGCATCCACATAATCACAACATATCATAAATTGCACATGAACCACAAATGGTTATAAACACGACTTACTCATTTTCATCCCTTACTAATCATACAATATAAGTTGAGCTCACATCTCATACATTTCATGTAGGTACCTGTACCACTCACAATATCATCATAATATTTCTCATTCATGGCACAAACTTTAAATTTCTCTTTGAACCATTTAGAATACGAAAAGATATTCAGTAAGCCTCAAACATAGGGTATTATGCCGAAGCCATGTCCTAGACATAGTCTTATACTGGCTCACATATCGAGGCCGATGCCATGTCGAAGACATGGTCTTACATTGGCACTCGTATCAATGCAGATGCTATGTCCCAGACATAGTCTTACACTAGCACATATCAAAGCCGATGCCATGTCCCAGACATGGTCTTACACTAGCTCTCGTATGACCCTAGTGTCATAGCATGAATATCTGATCTATTCCTACAGTTCAACTAGGAGTTTATCACATTAAACCTCATCATGCATTACTCATAATCACATTTAATCAATTTTATACCAAATCAATAATCTCATGCATAATATCGAAAAGTTACATTATTTACATACAACTTACCTCGGTATACAAAATGTAGACGGCTAGTCCGTTTTAATCCGCTAGCTTAGCTTTCCCTCGGTCTAGGTCTAGATTTCATATTTCTTGATCTAAAATAATCAAATTCACTAATTCAATCACCATATTAATTAAGACATTCTATAATTCAAATTTTGACAAAATGACCATTTTGCCTCTAGACTTTCACAAAATTCCAATTTTACCCTTAGGCTCGTAAAATAATTTTTATCAATTTTTCTCATAAACCAAGCCTAGCTGAATTCTTTTCACTCTTATGGAAGCCCCAAATTCCAATTATTTCCTGCATTTACTACACAATTTACAACCTTTACAAAAAGGTCCATTTTAGGTGTTTTCCATGAACACCACTTCACAAAAGTTGTTTATTTAACAACTAAGATTCATTTTATTCCATAAAATTTCAGAAAACAACATAAAAACTCCCATGGTAAAACCCTATACTTTCAACCATTTTGCAAAATAGTCACCTCAATAGCTAGCTCATGCTACAAAGGTTCCAAAAATGTAAAAATCATCAAGAAAGACCATCAAATTGACTTACCTACAAGAGAGCTTAATGCTGAAAGTTTCAAGCATCAAAACCCTCTTATTTTGCTAATAATTTCGGTGGAGAAGAAGGTGAAAAGAGATGAAACCTTTTTGTTTTATTTTATTATAAATCTAGTCAAAATAAACCACCAAAATTTCACCTAATTTTGATTTTTCTAATTCACTTGTCCCCCATGGCCTACCACCTATTTAATAAATGTCTATTTGCTCTTTAAAGACCCCCAATTATGGTTCTCTAGCTATTTAGCACTTTTTGCTAGTAAAATAAAACTTTTGCCCTTTATGCGATTTAGTCATTTTTCGTAATTAAGCTCACAATCGCTAAAATTAATTCACCAAAATTTTCATGCACTTATATAATCATGCTATAACACACAAAATAATATTAGAAATAATTTCCCCGACCTTGGATTTGTGGTCTCAAAACTTGTAACAGCCCACTTTTGACCATAATCGGAAGGAGTGGTTTCAGGACCCCTTAACCGAGTCAAAATATTTTTTTTATTGCTTTAGTGTGTTTTACAGCATGATAGACATATAGTGTGAAAGTTTCGTATAGAAATTTTACTGTTGGATTAGCTAATTCGGTAAAAAGGACTAAATCGAGTAAAGCGATAAACTTGAGTTCTATTTCATAAAGGGTTTATATGGCTTTGGTTTCATTAATGCAAGTCCTTAAATGGTTATTTTACCATTTTAAAAGCTATTGGACACTTATATCCATATTACTATTGATTTTATAATGGTTTTAGTAAGGTTAAATTTGTCTTTTAATTATTATATGTTATATTAGTAATTAAAAACACAAAATGGCTTTAATTTTCATTCTCTGCCACCAATTTCATGAACAAAAACATAGGGTTTTTAAGCTTTTGAATTCGGTAAGCTTTGATTCATCAATTAAAGTACGGTTTTTGATATGTTTTTAATGATTTTTACGTTTTTGAGATCATTACTTCGTATACTAGCCGACCCGTACCTCAATTTCTGAAATTGGTTATGTCTTTGAAAAATGCCATTGATGAATCCATGTTGTTTTAATAATTTTTGGTGAATTATTGAAGGTTGTTTTGAAATATACAAGTTTTACAAAGTAGTTTTTGATGAAAATGAGTTTTATGGATTTAGTTGAAAAGAAATAGAATTTATGTCGCTATAAATGTGATTTTGTGAAAGATATGTGCTTGTATAAGGTATAGGGATATTCGGCTATGGTGAAGTGAGGGATTTATTATGTAATTTGCTATTTTGTGTTAAAAAGATTAAATTGCAAAGTGTTGAAAGTATAGGGACTATTTTGTAAATAGGCCAAAATGTATGTTTTTGGATTGAATTGAATATGTTAGTGATTAAATAGCTAAATTTGCATTAATATAGATCAAGATAATCGAATCCCGAAACTTGATCGGAGAAAGAGAAAGATAGACGAACAGACTCGAGATTAAACTAAACCGAGGTAAGTTCGTATAATTAAATTTGTAAATGTTTAAATTGAATGTATTAATGCTAAATGAATGAATAAAACATCATAAAATGTGGTTACTTATTAGATATATGTATAAGGATTGATGTGGAATTGTTTGAAGATTTTAAGTACGATCTGATTATCGAGTCCCATTTGAACCGTAGAGAGTTGTAGGATACGAGTGACATGTCACTAGGGCTACAGGGTGGTTCGAGCTCCTGCATTTGTTGCGGACTCACCACAGCTCATGAGCTATATGTTCATCCTTCGGGATTACATGCTCAGTCTTCGGACTTACCGTTCAGCCTATGGGCTTACCGATCATCCTTCGGGATTACATGTTCAGCCTTCGGGCTTGCCGTTTTAGGCTCGAAAGAGCATATATGATGCATTGACGGATTACAGGTTATATGTATATACACTGTATGCGTATCACCCGAGTATCCCTCGATGTTCTTAAAGGTTCAACGGAAAATTTTTGATACATATTACATGAGAATTTAAAAGACATATGTATTATATGTTATATGAGATATGAAACTTACATGGACTATATGATATGAATTACATGTACAAAGAAATGGACTTGTGCTTATGATGTATGAATGTTTCATTTTGTACATGAATAAAAGACATATGTATTATATGCTATATGAGATATGAAACTTACATGGACTATATGATATGAATTACATGTACAAAGAAATGGACTTGTGCTTATGATGTATGAATGTTTCATTTTGTACATGAATGATTTATAAGATTACATGGACTAACAAGTGTATGTTTGTGAAATAGGCAACTTGAGTATATGAATTGAATTGGCATTGTTAATGTAATTATCTTATTGATTCGGTACGGTTCAATTTCTATAATTATACGGGCTTACTAAGCTTTTGAAGCTTACTCTGTTTATCTATCCCATGTTTTATAGATTCGGAAGCTAGCTTGATATTCGGACGAGTCGAAGATCGCTATCACACTATCCATCTAGCTATTTGGTACTTTTGGATCTATATATTTGAAATGGTCATGGCATGTATAGGCTAGTTACTAAGTTTATGTTTATGGTTAGCTTGTTAATGAAAATGATATGTTTTGGTGCTAATTCAAGCTATGAGATATGGCTTGCTTTATAAATGTTTAATCCATTTTGAATGTTTTATATGAAGTGTTTATATGGTAAGATATGTGATGAATATGAGAAATAGTGATGTTGATTAATTAGCTATGGAGTTGTGGAATGTTTTGGTATAAAATGGTATGTACTTGGCATATGTTTATATGGTAATGAATGGTTGTATTTGAGCATGAAATGTTGTGGCTAGTATGGCTATGTATTGCTTGTTGGAATTGACCCATTTTGGGTGGCAAGAATGGCTTAAACCAAGCCTACCTTGTGCCACACGGGCAGAGCACACGGGCGTGTGACTCAACCGTGTAACCCCTACACCTTAAATGTTTTAGGAAATTTTGTACACGGCCTAGACACGAGCGTGTCCGGTAGCCGCGTGGTAATTGACAGTGTTGGCCACGGCCTGGACACACCAGCGTGTCTAGTAACCGTGTGGGATTTGGCAGTGTTGGCCACGGTCTGAGTGAATTGGGCATGTCTGGTGGAGCACGACCGTATTGGTATGCACGGGCTAGGGACACGGCCGTGTGTCCCTATCTTGAAAATTTTCTCAAATGTTCTCCCTATCTTTCACATGTTTTCATTTTAATCCTAAATGAATGTATGTATGGTTATATGAGCTTTAAAGCATGATTGGATGAATGATTATAGAACTATATTCTGTTTGTAAAGTTCAAAATTTTACTGATTTGATCTGAGTTACAAGTCCGGTAATGCCCCTTACCTATTCCGGCAATGGTTACGGGATAGGGGTGTTACAAAACTACTATTCCAACTAGGCCCAAAATAGGGTTGTTACACTTACAAATTGTGAATGCTAATTGTTTATTAAAGGGGTAAACTTGTAAATAGGTAAATAAGTATAATAAAACAAAACATGTTAAAATTGTATCATCTTCTTCCTTTTCATTTTATCAAAATTGAAACCCTAAAAGAGTTAAAAGGGAAACTTTTCGCCAAACTTTGGTTCTTTAATTCGAGAAGTAAACCTTGCTCGTTTTTAGTAATTTTTATATTTTTGAGCTCGTATTAGCTTAGTCTAGCTAACTGAGGACTAATTTGTAAAATTATCAAACATTCTGGATTATACCATTGATGAGTTTGAGTTAAAGTTATTCTTGAAGTTTTGTGGAATAATATTAAGTTTGGTTGTTAGTTAGGACTATTTTGTAAAGTATTTTTTGATGGTTTTAACGTTTAAGGACTAAAATGTAAAAATAGTAAAATTACTTGTACTTGATGTGAAATAATTGCAAATATGAATTGAAGTGGGGCTCTTGAATGTTTGGCTAAGCTTAGATTTGAATGAAAATGGTTAAATTGCATGTTTTGAGCTTTGAGACTAAATTGCATAAAAGTAAAATGTTGGGGGTAATTTCATAAAATTGTCAAAAAGGACTTATTAGCACAAGATAAGTTAATTTTTTGTTGGTATTGGTTAATTGAATGGAATTATTATTATAGATTAAGCACGTGTTGGTAACCGTGGAAAGGACAAGGTAGTTGAGTAGTCCTTATACTTTAGTTGTTGTAGTAAATCAATCCGATAAGTTCGTGCTATTATTTTTATGCTGATAACGATTTCTTACACACTACATGTTTTATTAGAAGTTGATCTAATATTGTAATTATTCATTGAATGCTTAAAGAATAATAAATGAGTATAATGGGTACTTGGTATACCTAAATAGTAAGCCGTGGGCCGATGATTATTTAGCAGGCGTTGACCCAATGATCATTTATCAGGTACTATGTACCGGTGATACAGACCGTAGCGAGGCTTGAGATCATGCATGTGTTGCAGATTCTCTGCAGCCTGTATGAGCAGCATCATGAGTCGGTTAAAATTTTAAAGTTAACTTGAATGAATGATACCCTTTCAATTACTTGAAATGAGATATTGATAGAACTATGACTTGGTTATGATCATTTATCATATGACATTTTGATTATGTGAATTATCTAAGTATAAGTGTTTTCGGAAAGTTGAAATAATAGTAATTTGGAATATGATTTAAATTATTGTATTGTGCATTACCCATCTGTTGCGAGTTGTGATTGACAGGAACTTATTTTCTTAAATCTTATACATTGTTTATTTATGTTCAAATCGGTAATATTATCATTTAATCATCGAACTTACTAAGCTTCCATAAACTTACTCGTATCTTGTTCCTTTTCTTGTAGATTACATTTTATAGAGGGAAGATCTAATAAACTTGTAAAATCATACTATCTCGAGGACTCTTTTAATAGATTTTGTAAACATTTTGGTTATATGACATGTAATAGGGCAAATGATTATGTTTGAAATGTTTCATAACCTTATTGGTGTTTTGGTATGTTTGATGTTGTGGAATAGTAACCTTATATGGTATGCTTTTTAAACTCTAAGTTGAGCTTGGGTGTTTTGTCCAGGGAATGGTAAGTGTCATGTTTAAGTACAGTATGATGAGATTGAAATAGATTAGTTGGTGTACATTATGACTTGTAGGTGATATGAAATGATAATTTTTGGGTATGGGCATTATTTTGTAACTTCATGTATGACACCTTGGTTTGGTTTTAGGTGGTTTAAATTGGCATGTTTTGGTTGCTTTTGGGTGTGGTTATAGTCTTGTGACATGTGTTATGAATTGGTTTAGGTACCTATGTAATTGGATGAAAAATGAGCATGATTTTAGTCACTTTTGGGTACACACAACCTGGGACATGAGATGTCACATGACCATGTGTCATACACGAGCAAACTACACGGGCGTGTGCCCCTAGCATGTTAGGTACAAGATTCACATAGGTTGACACACAGGCTGTGGCATGACCGTGTGACCCAAGTTAAAGAGCTACACAGCCTATATACACGAGCCTATGGGATGGCCACATGGCTATGTCTGGAACCACACAGTTTGGGCTCTGTCACACGGTCGTGTGACCCCTGTTTTGAAATTTTTTCATTTTGTCCCAAATCTCCTATTTTGTTTCCAATTGGTCCCTGATTATTCTTAAACTATTTTTAAGGCCTTGTAGGCTCTATTTAAGTCCCATGAATGTATGTCTTGCTTCATTCTAAACTATTTATGAATATTGTTAATTAATTTGATGAATTAGATGCTACCATTATGGAATGTTTCGCATTATACAGTACTACTCTATAACCCTATTTTGGCAACGAAAACAGGTTATGGGTGTTATAGCTCTTAACAAGCCTACTGCAACTCTGGGTACAAGTTTTTTCTCTACTATATAGGCTTTACAAATTCCGCAAAAAATAAAAATTCACTTGTGGAAAGTCTACAATGACTATATACCTACTTATGCTAAACTAAGAGAAATTTCCCTAATCTTGGTGCTTGCCCGTTGTGCCTTGAGGGTACTAAATCAGTGGACCATCTTCTTAGGTTTTGTTCAATTACAAAACAAGTTCTGGACTCTCTACATATCATCAGATCCCCTTTCCCAAAGCACTCAGACCATAGATATTGGTTAATGGAATCTTTCAACATGGCAAATGACAAAAACAAGAAGCTATTGACAGTAACAATATGGTCTATTTAGTTTTCCAAAAACCGATTGGTGCATGATGGCATCAAACAATCAATTCAAGATATATTAGGGTTTATTTTAGGGTAAATGAAAAAACTGGAATCGCTATTAGAGAGCGTCTCTATTTGTATGCCTAAGGCTACTTACTAGAAGCCACTAGAGTAGGGCACTGTGAAAACTAATTTCGACTCCTTTTTTAATGTGCATGAAAACAAATCCTTCTTAGGCATTATTATACGAAACGAAGTGGGTTTAATAATGGGGGCTTGTACTTACCCTTACTCTCATGTTGTAGATGTGTTTATGGTAGAGGCTTGGATATACGAACAGGCGATTTGGTTTGTGAGGGAGGTTGGGTTCCATTTTGTTTAGATCGAAAGGGACTCTCTTGTGGTTATCAAAAAACTACAATTGGATACACCAGACAGGTCAATTTTAGGCCCAATCGTTGCAAACATTAAGCAAAAAATGGGTTTGTTTGTTGCTATTACCTTTCACCATGTGAGGAGAGATGCGAATGAGGTAGCCCATGTATTGGCAAGGGAGGAATGTCTATTATCAAATAAACGGTTATGGATCGAAGAAGCACCGGAGTTGGTCGAGAGAGTGGCTGCAATAGATTGGTCAAAATATTGTCTTTCACGCTAATCGGGTTTTTGCTTTGGTTTTTCGTAAAACTTCATCTTTCACTCTGATAATCTACTAAAGCTTGTCTCTCCATAGGATTTTGTTCTTCTATTGATTTTCCTCTCTGGTTTTAGAAAGTTTGTTGCTTTCTTGGCATGTTGTTCTAAGAGGTTCTTTTATGACATTTCAGTTCTTTCTTGTTTAAGTTTTTCCTTTCCTTTTCGTTTTATTTATTTAGGCTTTAAATGTTTTTTTTTTTGTTTTTGTTGTTTCCTGATGATGGGATTGTAGAACACATGGTAGGTTCACCTCCTAATTTGTTTTATGGTAGCCAACTATTTACCATTCAAAAAAAAAAGTTAAATTAATGCTTTGGATATAATTTTTTGCCACCTCTTAAGTAAATCCTTTTTAAAAAGGGGTAAATTATCTAGATAGCCCCTCTAAAATTACTTCATTTATGTTTTAGTCACTCTAATTTTTTTTTATTAAACATAGTACAACTAAGTCGGATTTGTTTCGATAGATTTGCTCTTCAAGCACTTGAACCCGCTTGGATTACATCTAGACAAATAAAAGCAATGCCCCACATAATGACATGAAATGTACATTGTGGTGGAAAAATATGGGTACATATATTTCCATACAAACCCGTTACGGTAGACTTACAAAAATACGTATAGGTTCGGGGAAAGGATCTCCCAAGTATTGGGTAGCTGCCACTAAACCGGGTAGAATACTTTATGAAATTAGTGGAGTAGCCAAAAATATAGCCAAAAAGGTTATTTCAATAGCAGCGTAAAAAATGCCTATAAAAACTCAATTTATTATTTCAGGACAAGAATATAGAACCAAAGGAAAGAAGTCTTGTCTTGGGAATAAAAGAAACAATTGCGAGTTTTCTTTTTAACAAACAATATTTCTTTTTTTTCTTCGTCTTTGAAATAAGAGATTTTAAAAAGGATTCAACCTCAGACCCATTTGAAAGCAACAGATAACAATGGGGCCCAAGAATTGATGTGTATTCGAGTAATAGGAGCTAGTAACTGCTGATATGCTCATATTGGTGACGTTATTGTTATTGTGATCAAGGAAGTAGTACCAAATACACCTCTAAAAAGATCAAAACTGATCAGAGCTGTAATTGTATGTACTTGTAAAGAACTCAAACGCGACAATTGGATGATAATATGATATGAAACAATGTTGCTATTGTGTTTTGGTCACTATTTTGTTAAAACTCAAATGGAAAGTAGACTTGGATGGCACACGTTAAAAATAAAAATTAAAAAAAAAAAAGGTTTACACGTTATAAAAATAAAAGCTAAAAAATAAAACCAAGGCTAAATTTAGGTTAACTTTTGAAATAAATTGGGAGTGTTTTAGAACCTTAATCAAAACCTGGAACTCAAATTTGGATTTGATTTCGAGTTCAGGATTTAATTTAGGGTTTCAAACACTCTGAAAATTTGTTAAAAGTTATTCCAATGTTTTAACCGAATTTTTTAAAATTGAAACGTTATCATTTTGCCTTTATTTAAATTTTTTTGGTTTTTATTTTTATTACGTGTAAATTTATTTTTATTTTTAACTTTTATTCTTAAGTATCTTAATCAGCTTTTCATTTAGATTTTAAAAAACAGGAATCGTTATTGATGATATTATTATGTTTGATAAAAGAAAATTAAAATATGTAAAAATAGGAATAAAGTAATTTTAGAATGACTGTGTAGCTAAAAGAAACTATTGATATTCCTGACTGAAACTGAAAGTGCTTTAAATTTGTTTCGTTGAGTGTTTTTTTGCTGGGTAAGAAGAGATGTGAGGGAGATGGTCTGATGTTTTGTTTTTGAGTTGTACTAATCATCTCTTTTTTCTTTTTTATGTCATTTAATTCAGGGAAAAAAAGTACAAATCATTACACCCTCTCAACAACAAACAACCCTCGAACCACATTTTGCTTTTAACAATACCACTTGACAGTTATACATCTAGAAGCCAAAGAGAAAGCCCGATCTTTTTCTTTCTTTATTTTATTTTATTTTATTATGATGCCTCGCTCGCTCCCACCGCTGCAGCAACCGCCGTTGGCCCACCACCGCCCTTTGCCCATACGTCTCATCCTCCCACCTATCGTAGCTTTCACAGCGGCCTTTTCAATCTTACTCGTTCTATCCTTGTGCCTTCGCAAAATTCGACGTGAACGCACTGTTCCCACCGACTCCAAGCCGCCATACCGGTTTTCGTACTCCGTCCTCCGTCGCGCTACCTCCTCTTTCTCCGTTTCACGGCGCCTCGGTCAAGGGGGCTTTGGCTCTGTTTACCGCGCCACCATCTCTAACAACCTCCATCATGACCACCTCCGAAGCAAAAACATTCAAACCGTCGCTGTTAAGGTGATGGACGCCAGTTCTCTTCAGGGCGAACGCGAGTTCCAAAACGAGCTCTTCTTCGTTTCTAAACTCGATTCTTCCCTGGTCGTTCCAGTCCTCGGCTTCTCTCACGACCGAAAACGACGTCGAATGCTCCTTGTTTACGAGCTCATGCCTAACGGCAATCTGCAAGACGCGTTGCTTCATAGAAAATGCCCCGAGTTAATGAACTGGAAACAGAGATTTTCAATTGCTGTTGATATTGCCAAGGGAGTTGAATATCTCCATGGATTAGACCCTCCAGTAATTCACGGAGATATTAAGCCTAGTAACATATTGTTGGATCAGTATTTTTCAGCCAAAATTGCTGATTTTGGACTAGCAAGGTTGAAATCAGAGGAAGTTAAACTGGAAATTGCTGAGGATCATGGATCTATAGCGGAAACAGAGAGTGTAGCTACAGGATTTGAGGATTATGGATCTATTGCGGAGAATTCGGAGGTTGTTACAGTTGCTGTTTCTCCGCCGGCAGTTGCAACATCTCCTGAAATTATGGAGAAAGGAAGCGTGTCGGTCTCGGAGGGGAATTTCGATAGAGCAAGTGTTGAGAATGGAAAAGAATTGGTCAATGGTGGCGGGAAGCAGAGTGGCGGCTCCAGCAGCGATTGGTGGTGGAAGCAAGATATGGGCGCAGTGGGAGAGAGTGGGAAATTGAAGGATTATGTGATGGAATGGATAGGAAGTGAGATTAAGAAAGAGAGACCCAGTAATGATTGGATGACTTCAGTGGCTTCTTCAAGTTACGAAATGAAAGCTAAATCGGGGGAGAAGAAGAATAAGAAGAGCAAAAAACGATTGGAATGGTGGGTGTCAATGGAGGACGATAAGGAAAACAATGTAAAGAGGAGACCGACGAGGGAGTGGTGGAAAGAGGAGTATTGCGCAAAGCTTTCAAAAACAAACAAAAAGAAGAAGAGAGAGATGGCAATGTGCCATAGTGATGATAATGGTGGTTGGGAGAATTGGTGGCCGCTTGATGATGCGAGGAAGAGGAAGAAGAGGAGTAAAAGCAGTATTGGAAGTGTGGACTGGTATGATTCATTTAGTGGGGAGATTCCCAAGAGTGGTGGGATTAGCAGTACCCCCAGTATGAGAGGAACCGTTTGCTACATTGCTCCTGAGTATGGTGGAGGAAGTGATCCATCAGAGAAGTGTGATGTTTACAGCTTTGGAGTTCTACTATTGGTTCTCATTGCAGGGAGGCGACCCTTGCAGGTTACAGGCTCTCCTATGGCGGAGTTTCAGCGGGCCAATCTCACTTCCTGGGCGAAGCATCTTGCACAAACTGGGAAGCTCTTTGATTTGATTGACCAGAGTATACAGTCTTTGAAACAAGAACAGGCTCTTTTGTGTATCACAGTTGCTTTGCTTTGTTTGCAGAAATCACCGGCTCGTCGCCCTTCCATGAAGGAAGTTGTTGCCATGCTCACTGGTGACGCCGACCCGCCTCAGCTACCTACTGAATTTTCCCCCTCACCACCATCACGTTACCCATTTAAGTCACGGAAGAAGGTCCGGTGAGTTACTTTTTCTTCGAACATAAGCGTGTTGCTGACTTGTTGTAGGTCGTTTTTTGTAAAGAAACCATAGCATGTTCTCTTTCAGTTCCAGTTTGTTAATATTACTGGCATGGACTTGTTATTAGCAGGACATGTTAATTGCTTCTTGTATCAATATTGTGGAGATACAAATTTAAGAATCTATTACTGATTCCTGAAATTTTTCTCTCAGAATCTAGTTTGTTTTTTCAATGATAGAATGTATTTTTAGTGATGGGGGACCATGTGACAATTGCCCCAGTTTTCTTTGATTTAAACAAGTTGGATGATAATAAAAGTATAATGAATTCTATTATATTAGGAATTGAATTACATTTTATTTTTATTGGTAGTAAAATGTATGTTAGGCCAATAAAACAAAATTCATTTTAAACTTTCGTTAATTGCGTAACTGAAAAGTGATTAAAATATTTAAGTTCAAAAAGTTGAATGACTAAAATAAAAAAAATTAATAATTAAGTGATCAAAATAAAATGAATCGAATAGTTGGATGATTATTTATGTAATTTACCTCTATTTAAAAGGTTGATGCTAAATTTAGCTCAAAAAATAATAAAGGTCAAATTAATAAAAGATATAAAGATTAAGAATTAAATTTATCATTATAATTTTAGAAAAATTTTCAAGTGTGGATTATATATATGTAAATTTCTAGCTATATATATTTATATAAAATTGTATAAGAAATAAACTTATAAATTGTTGGCTTTGATTACTTGAAGTGGGTTCATCTCAAGTTATTAAGGTGGAAATGAAAAAATTACTTTGTTTTTCTTTTCTTATCCTTACATGAGGTTAAATTATACAATTATTTTTACAAATCAAATACTAACATCTTATATATTATTCATTCATATATCAGTGCTTGTTTTAAAATTAAAAATTTATTAGAATAAAAATATAACAATTCGGATGGTTAATTTGAGATATACTTTTAAAAATTTCAACTTTAAAAAAAAAAACAAATTGAAGATTTCTTTTTCATGATTTTAGAAATTATAAAATTCTAATAATTTTTTTAACTTCTTAAGATTTTTATAAAAAAAATTAAATTATTATTTAACGTGATATATAGAATAAAATAATGTTACATTAGCAATGAAAGGTTATAGGCCAATTTGCTCCAAATAAAAAAGTAGGGGTCAAAATTGAATAAGATGTAAGAATCAAGGATTAAATGTGTTATTATTCGTTAAACATAAAATACAATTTTAACGGATAGATTATTCTGTCCTTTCATTTAATGTACTTATTTTTTTAACTGAAAAATTAAAAATACAATCTAAAATATAATATAAATATTATTTTAATACTTTTAGAAGCCTGGGCATATTAGTCCCAGTTGTATTCAGCTAGAAAAAGCTGATTCACAGAAAAGCACGCATATTCAGTTCCAACCACGAGCAGTGAAGGACATTCTTTCTTTTTTAAGCAAGTGTTGGATAGAATATAATTAATACATTTTGACACTATAATTAATATTGACCGACTTGCATTTAATCACCCACCTTACCGTGCCAAGGAATATTTATGAGGAAATTTCATTAGTGGTGGGTCAACATTAGCTCAAATGATGCCAAGTAATCCGGCCTCGTTTCATTTGTTAGTGAAAAACTACCTCTCTATTTTCGTAAGTGTTCTTTTTAAGTATAGATTTAAGGTTCTGTTTTGTCCTTATGTAAGGTTAAGTTTATTTTTCTAAGTTTTAAAACTTTCTTTAAAAGCAATCAACTTTAAGGGGGTAGTGCTTACCTGGACCCAAGTGTAAAGTCCTATCGTTGGCTAGCTATACAGGAGTAATTTATTTAAATTTTAGTTTCTTTTAATTTTTAAACTTATATTTTTTGTAAAATCATTCTTAAATATATAAAAACTTAATAAATATTAACTTTGATGATATAGACATATATGTGAATTGCCACATGGATGCCACACCAATAATTAATTATTTTTATTTTTACAAAATTTTTAAATAATTTTAATAACTTTTTATTTTTTAAATTTAAAAAAAATTAATTAATTGTTGATGCCATCCATATGATAATTTAGGTGAATGTTCATGCTAGTAAAGTTCAAATTTATTAATTTTCTATCTATTTTAGGATGATTTGACAAAAAAACTCATATTTAAGAGTTACAAGAGACGGATATTTAAATAAAAAGCTAAAAAAACCTTTTTATAAGGTTTGAGGGCTAATAAGTTATTATACCGTTTACCATATGCATCAATCAATGCGTTACACACGGTGTTGAGGGAGAAGCTTCGATGCAAAAGGCTAATAGCCATAGGGAAAGCCTAGGTGTTAATGGGAATGGGAACGCTAAAACCCAACAATATGTACCAAGAACAATAGCTAAAACATGATAGAAAGTTGCTAGGAACGATTATCTGATTCTAAGAAAGATAAAGAAATTAAAAAAAAAAAAACAGGTTGGTTGTAACCAGAGGTAGCAAACGATTGAACGATTGTGAACTTCATCCGAAAAAAGAACTCAGTCTAAATCTATTTAAATCTGAATTGATAAAAAAAACTAGAAAATTTGTACTCAGAAAAGCCTAAACATAAAAGTTTAGACCCATAAGGGTTTGAATCCGAAAAAATTCGAATTTAGAAGATTCTAAACTTAAATCTAAACTCGGTACTCAAAAAAATAAAATATATTTCTATAAAAAACTTTAATTATTATTTTTATTCCAATATTTTTAATAAATTAATATTTTATTTTATATATAATGAAATAGTATTTTGAGGAAATGATATTACCATCATACATAAAACACAAAAGTTTTATGCTATTACTATCTAGTTTTTTTCTTAGCTTTTTCGTCATTACATTTCATTACTTTAGCCTGTGATTCTTAGAACATAAATTTACATTGCATCAATTAATTTTTAATTTAGATAATTTAGATTTAAGAAATATTTATATATTTTATACTAAAAACATAAAATTTATGTCATCAATATTAATATATATTTTAAAGGGTAAATTATTAAAATAGTTATTTTTGTTTGTCACAGGTTACGTTTTAGTCACTTATATTTGAAATGTTATATTTTAGTCACTTACATTATCGTGTTGTAACATTTTAGTCACTGAGCCATTAACTGTCATTAACAGTGTAATGGTAAGCTGATGTGGCACATTAAATTGTCATTTCAAATGAAAATTTTAGATTAAATTTTACAATTCGCTCTTATTTTTTTTTTTGAGCAATTTAATTTTTTTCTTTTACATTTTTTTAACTTTTTTTTTCTTCTTATTTTCCATTCTCTTGTCAGGAAGTCTAAATAGAAAGATTAACTTGTTAGTAAGAAGAGGATTATTGAGTTAAATACGAGGGTGAATTTCTTTTCTTAAAAAAAGAAAGGAAAGATGATGACGGATGTAATGTTAGAGCAAAATCTTAAGAAGAAAATAGGGAAACAAATGGAATGGATGGCTAGTTTCCTTTAGATATTTGATCGTCACCAACTTCTTTCTGGCAAATGCCTTTACTCCCCTAAACGCCTCCGTCCTGTGGAAACGCTGGTTGGTTTTTATTTTTTGATCTCCATCTTTATTTTTATGTTGGTTTGTATTGTTTTGTCAACTTTTTTTTTAATTGTTTTAGGTGAGATAAAAGAAAACAGAGCAAGTGAAGACCATTGAAACACAAAAAATATAGAGAGAACTAGAGAAGCAACCATAAGACCGAGCAGTAGCGTCAACGGACCGTTCAAAGTAATCTCTGGTTACATCAGAGCTTTAATCTTCGGCATTGGAACTTTCCACACTTACTGGTAATTAGAGCAAGTCACCTCTCTCCCCCTTCCCGTTTTTGAGTACAAAAAAGGTAGCGTGAAGTCACTATGGAAATTCTTCAAGGAAGCTTTGAGGCTCTTTCTAGATAGCAAAGCCATCGTTGATGCCAAAGGAAGCCTTCAGCCTCGGGAGATCCGTACGAATGCCTTCATATTATTTGTGAACCAATGCGAAGATGAGATGGAAAATAACAATAAACAACAGCGGTCACCAAGCGTAATTGCAAGGCTCATGGGTCTAAAACCGTTATTAGATTCATATCCCAAATAGAATGGAAAAGATCAAAATGAAAAAATATATGGAGTAATTGTATAATTTAACATAAAATTTTCATTTGAAATGATGATTTAATGTGTCACGTTGGCTTACCATTACACCATTAATGACAATTAATGGCTCAGTGACTACAGTGTTACAACAAGATAATGTAAGTGACTAAAACGTAACATTTCAAACATAAGTGACTAAAATGTAACCTGAGGTAAACAAAAGTGACTATTTTGATAATTTACCTTATTTTAAATGATTATTATATTTATTATTTGGTATTACACCTCATCAGAATTTTATATCAATTCAAATTATACTCTTTAATAATATTTTTTTACGAACTTTAATAATAAAAGTTTCTTGAATAATAATTTTTTTAACAAACTTTAATAATAATTTCTATAACACCCCAAATTCGACCTAGACATTATGGTCGAATCTGGAGGTGTCACAAGGTAGGGTTTTGAAAACTGAGTCGTTACATCAAATCATTCAAGTTTCATATTTGTTTAAAACCATTTTCGAAAAATTTTATCTAATCCACTTGTTTACCAAAGCATAATTTACAGCGGAAGTCTTAAAACCATTATGTTTTAGAAATCCAGCTCGTGTTTTCGGGAAGAGTCAAAATGCATCTAAAATCAAAATGCATCTAAAACCAAAATAAAAAACCAACAGTCCGAAGAGTCCCAAAAATTACAAACTCTTGAATGAAACCAAAATTACAAATTAAACATAATTTGCTAAGTGAAATAGTTCTCAATCAAGTGGTCACCGTTTAGCCTTCGTCGCACCGACTCGCCTAAGTCTGTGGATTACCTGAACAGAACAGACAAACAGATGTGAGTTTTCGCAAACTCAGTGTGTAACCCAACAGAAGTAGACATGCAATATATATAGTAAACTCATATACAGTCAGATATAGATTAAGACTCGTCTATTTCAGATATAGATAACAGAATCAGATAAGCAGTACAGATATGTAAAATCCTACCCCCATCCTCTACACACTATCTCCGACCATCCCATCATACTATGTGGGGTTAAAAACACCCACCTATCCCTACACACCAAATAGTGTTGATGTGACATGTTACAGATAATATGCAGCCAAGTTGCCAGAATAAAGGCAAAGTGTCGCCGTACAGATTACTTCCTCCACATATACAAAACCCACCCCAATCACAAATACAAAAATAACGGATTCAGTAATATCATGCATATCATGTTCACATACAGATGTTCTATATATATACTTAACAAAATAACCAGTCATGCATATCAGTGTCATATTAAGAGTAGAATTTTAGACTATCAGATCACAAAGTTTTAGGGTTTGGTTAGCCCTTATTGACCACGGTCGATTGAAGTGACCTGTACGACCCTAAGGAAAATTATAGAATTATGGGACCACACGGTCAGATTGGCCTTGCCCGTGTGGCCCACACAACCATACTCACACCACCACATGGTCGTCTCTTGCGTACGACTATGCCCTCGTCAATCACAAGGCCGTGTCTCGCACACGAGCGAGCACATACCCGTGTGGCGTTGACAGAAGAGTTTTTTCGTTTTTGACGAAATTTAATTTTTCTGTGTTTCAAGTACACAGCTGTTATGATTTTGATGCAAAAACAATCTCGAGCCTTTCAAAACCTAAAAAAAACAGGGTACCTATTATAGATTTAGTAGATTGATTAACGAATACGACAACAAGAATCAACACAAACCTGACTTACCACCGGCGACAACCACCTCTAATGCATGCTAAACCATTGAAATGCACTCCCTGCTCCATAATCTGCTTCTAAACACGAAGTTCCATTAATTAATCGCTACAGATTGACATCACTATAATCTCAAATCAAAAGTTAAAGGGGAACAAAACTTTACTTACCAATCAATTAGAGAACCTGACAAAACCAATGGCACAATTGAATGATAGAACCACCAGTAGAATTGAAGAAGAAGAACGAAATAATGATTTTTTGAGAAAGGGAAAAAAAGTCAAAAGGTAAAACAGAAGAAATTTAACGTTAGAATTTGGAAAGAAAAATAAAATAAAAATAACAATAAAAAAGGATTTAAAATCCCTCAATATCCCACTATATCCACCATTAACCAACCGATAACTACCCATTCATACAGACAATCACAGACAACCGAAGCAGAAACTATCGCCCACGCTCACGTAGGGATTCAAACACAAGACCTCCAACACCCTAACTCCTTACCACTCAAACCAGCAGGCTCATTCTGATATAGGTTAACATGCAATTTAATAAAACCCCATTTATCAAGGATAAGGCTTGGATAAAAAAAATACCAAAGTTTGGCAAACATGGGACTTGAACCCAAGACCTCACACACACACCCAGAACACTTAACCACTGAAGCAGATACACACTTGTGTCAAATATATACAGAATTAGAAAAAGAAATTATTCAGGGTGTTACAACTCTACCCTCTAAAAGAAATTTCGACTTCAAAATTTACCTGATCAGAATAGATGAGGATACTGCTGATGCATTGAGTCCTCAGGTTCTCACATGACTTCCTTGGTGCCATGATTCTACCACAGGACCTTTACTAACGGAATGGACTAATTCCTCAAAACCTTAATATCAGGATCCAAAATCTGAACCGACTCCTCTTTAAAAGTCAAGTCCGGTCTAATTTAGATTTCCTCAACAGAAACAATGTGAGATGAATCAGACTAATACTGCTTCAATATAGAGATGTGAAAACAAATCATAGATATGGTCTAACTCTGGAGGTAACTCCAACTAATAAGTGACCGGTCCCACATGCTTCAAAATTCGATACAGCCCAATGAACTTAGGGCTCAACTTGCCCTTACGACCAAATCTTAGAATGTTTTTTAATGAAAAACTTTAAGAAAGACGAAGTCACTCACATAGTACTTAATATCTCTCCTATTCAGATCTGCATAAGACTTCTATCTATCAGAAGCTGCCTTCAGATGATCTCGAATCAGTTTAACCTTATATTTGGTCTCAGAAACCAACTCAGGACCCAAAATCCATCATTCACCCAACTCAGTCCAACGTAACGGAGTACAACACTTACAACCATACAAAGCCTTGTAGGGTGCCATCTGGATGCTAGATTGGAAACTGTTATTGTAGGCGAACTCAGCTAGCGGCAGATACTCCTTCCAACTACCTCAGAAATCAATCACACAACTCCGAAGCATATCATTCAGTATCTGAATCAACCTCTTAGATTGACCATCGGTCAGAGGATGGAATGCAGTACTGAAGTCCAGTCTCGAACCTAGAGCTTTGTGTAATTTTTTCTCGAACCGAGAAGTGAAGCGAGGATCTCTATAAGAAATTATCGAAACAAGAACCCCCAAGCAGTCTTACAATCTTGAAGATATAGAGCTTTGCTAGCTTTTGCAAAAAGTAATCCATTCGAACCGGAATAAAATGAGCAGGCTTACTCAATCGATCCACAATAACCTAAACAGAATCCTTCTTAGTGGGTGTCAAAGGCAACCCACTAATGAAGTCCATCATTACTCATTCCCACTTTCATAAAAAAATCTTAATGGGTTGTAGTAAACCCGAAGGCAACTGGTGCTTAGCCCTAACTTGTTGGCACGTCAGACAACGAATAACAAAATCTGTAACCTCAAGTTTCAAACCTAGCCACCAGTACAACTCACGAAGATCACGATACATCTTATTACCCCTGGGATCATAGCATAAGAGCTACTATACGCTTCCCTCAGAATTGACTGCCTCAAATCAGAATCATTTGACACACAGATCTGACATCGAAAACACAAAACTCCATTATTATTTAGCCCAAAATCTGAAGTACTGCCACTCTTAAACTGATGAAACCACAAACCTAGAAACTCATCCCCCAGTTGCTTATCTCAAATCTGATCAATCCAAGTTAGCTTAACTTGCACCTCAGCTAACAAACTCCCATCATCAAACAACCTAAGGCGAGCAAACATCGCCATCACTCTACGATTGAGAGCATCGGCCACAACATTGGCCTTACCAGTATGATACTTTATCGTGCAGTCAAAATCTTTGAGCAGCTCAATCCATTGACGCTGTCTAAGATTCAATTCCTTCTGGGTAAGGAGATACTTGAGGCTTTTGTGATCATTGTAGATAATACACCTCTCACCATACAGATAGTGCCACTAGATTTTTAACGTAAAAACCACTGTATAAATTCGAGATCATGCGTCGGATAATTCCCTTCATGTGTCTTAAGCTAATGGGATGCATAAGCCACAACTTTTTCATCTTGCATCAATACATATCCTAAACCGATGTATGACACATCACTGTAGACCATAAATTCTTTACCAGATTTAAGTTGTATCAGCACAAGAGCTTGAGTTAGAATAGACTTAAGCTTTTTGAAGCTCGATTGTTGCGCATCAGTTCAGACAAAAGGAACTCCCTTGTGTAGAAACTTCTTGATGCTCGATTGTTACGCATCAGTTCAGACAAAAGGAACTCCCTTGTGTAGAAGCTTAGTCAAAGGAGCTGCAATTAGAGAGAACCCCTCGACAAACCACCGATAATATCCCACAAGACTCAGAAAACAATGGATTTAAGATACATTCTTAGGCTATTTCCATTCAAGCACAACCTCAATTTTTCTCGGGTCAACTCAGATCCCCTTAACAGAAACCACGTGCTCCGAAAAGGTTATCTCTCGTAACCAGAACTCACACTTGCTCAACTTAGTGTAGAGTTGCTTCTTTTGGAGTATCTAAAGTACTATTCTAAGATGTTCATCATGCTCATCCTCAGTCATAGAGTAAACCAAAATATTGTCGATGAAAACAATGACGAACTGATCTAGATATGGCTGAAAGACTCGGTTCATTAGATCCATGAATGTAGTTGGAGCATTTGTCAGACCAAAAGGCATAACTAAGAACTCCTAATTTCCATAACGAGTCCTAAATGCAGTCTTATGAACATCAGCTTCCTTAACTCTGAGTTGATGTTACCCAGATCGGAGATCAATTTTTGAAAACACTGAAGCCCCTCAAAACTGATAAAATAAATCGTCGATCCTCGAAAGTGGATACTTATTCTTTACAGTCAGTTTATTCAATTACCGATAATCGATACACATCCTCATGGTCTCATTTTTCTTCTTCATAAACAGAACCGGTGCCCCTACGGAAACATACTAGGGAAAATAAAACTAGGATCTAGAAGCTCTTGAAGTTGAGCCTTAAGCTCTATAAGCTTTTTCGATGCCATACGGTAAGGATTGATGGACACTGGAGCTATACCTGGTAGAAGCTCAATGCAGAACTCAACTTCCTGATTCGGAGGTAAACCTGGTAACTCCTCAGGAAAGACATTCGAAAAATCCCTCACCATTCTGATGTAACACCCCTATCCCGTAATCGTCACCAGAATAAGTAAAGGGGCATTACCAGACATATAACTCAATTTAGAACAGTAAATCATCGAACATTTAACAAATATCATCTTATTACAATAATTTCCATTCATTCACACTCATAACATGCTTAATTTAAGCATACAATGTCTATTACATGTATTCAGGACTGAGTTGATAACATTGAAAAAGTTAAGAAAACTTAAAAAAAATTTGTATAAGGATCACACGCCCGTGTGAACAGGCCGTGTGCCTCACACGGTCACCAGACTCGCTTATGTGTCCCGGTCGTGTGAGAACATGGCATATCTACTGATTTGCATCACACGACCGTGGACATACCCGTGTGCCAGGTTGTGTGAAAATTAGGGAGGCTACTGACTTGGGTCACATGGCCGACCACACGCTCGTGTGCCAGCTCGTGTGCCACACATGGCCAATAGACACGCCCGTGTGTCTAAGCCGTGTAACTCATTGACTTGTTTAACTGAGGTGTAGGGGTCACACGGTCGAGTCACACGCCCGTGTGCTCAGATCGTGTGGCACGAAAATAGGCTTGGTTTTAAGCCATTTTTCCCACACAATCCTTTTCTACCTACAAGCATCAATTTGCACCAAATTAATATACAAAATGAGCAACCAATTCAGCCAATACAATGCACATTTAAACCATTTCATAACCAACCAATTCATATATCAATTACTCAACCAAAAATCTTACCAAAGCATGTAGCAATCGTGTTCCCATTCATTAATCAATTCCATCCATAATTCAACTCAACATCATTCATACCAATACCTATCAATACTCAAGCATCATTCATCATATTTATCACATTATAAGCATATCATATAAAGCTTTCATACAAACCAACTATTACTATTTCAAGCCATATCACATAGCTTGTTTTGGTACCAAAATTCATGCCAAATTCATTAACATAAGTGACCATATGATTCAAACTATAAACTAGCTTATACATGCCATATTTACATCATTTACATTAGTTCCAAAAAGTACCAAAAGATCATCTGGATAGTGTGATAGCAATCTTCGACCTCGTCCGTATCAAGCTAGCTTTCGAAATCTATAAAACATGGGAAAATAAACGGAGTAAGCTTCATTTATATAATTCATGTACTCTTATAACAAATAATCTATGTAAATCTTGTAATTCATATAACATATAATTCATGTATTATATATATAGTTCATGTAAGATATAATTCATGTAAATCATGTAATCTTGTAACATACAATCCATGTAAATCTTATAATTCATGTAGCATGTAATTCATGTAAGGTATATAGTTCACATAACATGTACTTTATGTCTCATATCGGTATAATGCCCGTTGAACCTTTGAAAACATCGAGAGATACTCGGGTGATACACACTAAGTGTATAAATTGATAATCCGTCAATTCATCATCATATACGCTCTTTCGAGTCATAATTGGTATGCTCCTCCTGAGCCGGTATATTGTAAGATCAAACGAGCTAAACGATAAGCTCCGTAGAGCTGAAACGGTAAGCCCCGAAGGACTAAAATGGTAAGCTCCAAAGAGCTAAATGGTAAGCTCATTAGAGCTGAATCAGTAAGATTAAATGAGCTGTGGTGAGTCCAAAACAAATGCTAAAGCTCGATCAAATGGTAACCCTAGTGACATGTTGCTCATATCCTACGACTTTCTACGGTTCAAACGGGACTCAATAATCAATTTGAGCATATAACCAATATGCATTTCAATTCAATAATTCATTTATACATTCATTCAATATTCAAAATAACAATTTTAGTTATAAATATAAAATTGATTCTAATTCTACGAACTTACCTCATATTAGCTCGTATATCCAACGTCTACTCGTTTACCTTTCGTTTTCCCCGATCAAGTTCCAGAATTTGTAAATCTTGATCTGTATGTTATCAAATTCAATATTTTTAATATCTATTTATTTCAATTTAGTCTAATTCACATATATGGCAATTTACACATTTACCGTAATACATTTGACTACTTTACAATTTAATTCTTTTTATCTAAAATGGCAAATTTGCACAGTTAGGCCAAAGCCCACCTTAGTCGAATTTCAAATAGCCTCTATCAGGCCATATTTTGAATTATTTCACACTTCTAACCACAATATTTCTATCTTTTTTAATTTAATCCCTAATACTCATTTTTATCAAAAATCACATTATAAAACTTGTATATCTATTAACAACCATCAATAATCTATCAAGAAACATCAAAATATACATGTATTCCACAATGGCATATTTCAAAATCTTCAATAATTTCAGAAATTGAGGTACGGGCTAGCTAGATTGAGCTGCAACAAACTCAAAAATGTAAAAATCATTAAAAACTAAGCTAAAACCATACCTTAATCAACTTGGAAAGCAATGGCCAAATGAAACCTACAATGGCTTCTTCTTTCTTCTTAGTTTCGATTAAAGAAGATGAATAAAGCATAAAATGGTTTTGTTTTTACTTAATTATAACATATTAACCATTTTACAAATTTACCCTTTATAAAACCATATAAAAATCATGTATATTATGGAGATAAATGTCCACTATCAATAATAAGGGAATATTATCAACTCAAGGACTTCCACTAATAAATCCAAAGTCATTTAAGCCATTTTACTAATAGAACTCATGTTTTTTCGCTTAACCCGATTTAGTCCTTTTTACCAAATTAACTATTTAATCGGTAAAATTTCTTTACGAAACTTTTATACTATTATTCTATCATGCTGTAAAACTCATTAAAATAATAAAATAAAATATTTTGACTCGATTAAGTGGTCCCAAAACCACTTGTTCCAATCTGACTCAAAAATGGGCTATTACAACTCTCCCCCCTCCTTTAGGGATTTTCGTCCCCGAAAATCTTACCGGTAAACAAGTTAGGGTACTATTTTCGCAAAGCTTCCTTGGGTTCCCATTTAGCTTTCTCGATCCCATGTTTATGCCAATGAACCCTTTACAAGTGCTATATGTTTATTTCTTAATTCTTTAATTTCTCGAGCCAAAATCCTAATCGGTTCTTTGTTATACAATAAATCTGACTGTATTTCCACATCAACGGGAGAGATCACATGTGACGGATCGGATCGGTATCAACGTAGCATCGAAACATGAAAAACATTATGTATCTTTTCAAGCTCTGAAGATAATGATAGTCGATAAGCTACAGGCCCTATTATTTCAACAATCTCATACGACCTAATATATCGCAGACTTAACTTTCCTTTACGACCAAAACAGAGAATTTTCTTCCACAGTGATACTTTCAAGAATACTCGATCTCTGACTTGAAAATCTATTTCTTTACGCTTCAAATTCGCGTATGATTTCTGTCTATCTGAAGCTGCTTTTAAGCTGTCGCAAATCACTTTCACTTTTTCTTCTATTTCTTAGATCATTTCAACCCCGTGAATCTTTTTCTCACTCAATTCAATCTAGTATAACGGTGTTCGACATTTACGACCGTATAGAGCTTCATACGGTGCCATTTTCAAACTCGTCTAGAAACTGTTATTGTACGCAAATTCAATCAGAGACAAATATTTCTCCCAACTACCTTCAAATTCGAGAATACAATATCGTAACATATCTTCAAGTATCTGTATCACTCTTTCGGACTGACCGTCAGTCTGGGGATGAAAAGTTGTACTGAAATTCAATTTTGTTCCCAGAGCTTCTTGTAATTTCTTCCAAAATCTTGACGTAAATCTCGGGTCTCTATCGGAGATAATAGACAGTGGTACCCCATATAATCGTACAATTTCAGACAAGTATAATTCTGCTAGTCTATCTAGAGAATACTCTGTACGTACCGATATGAAATGAGTAGATTTCGTTAGTCGATCAACGACAACCCATATTGCATCTTTCTTATTTGGAGTCAGGGGCAATCCCGATACAAAATCCATATTAACTCTATCCCACTTCCATTCTGAAATCATTACTGGCTGTAATAAACCTAACGGTACTTGGTGTTTGGCTTTTACCTGTGAACAGATTAAACATTTTGATGCAAATTCTGATATATCTCGTTTCATTCCCGGCCACTAGTATAACTGTTTCAAATTATTGTACATTTTAGTGCTACCCGGATGAATAGAAAAATGACTACTGTGCGCTTCATGTAAGATCTTCTGAATGAGTTCAGTATCTTTCGGTATAAAATTCTATTATGGAACATTAAACAATCATCAGTTCCAATATGAAATTTAGAATCAAAATTAGACTCACATTGAATTCGTTTAGCTTGAAACTCGCTATCATCTTTCTGTGCCTCACATATTTGTTGCAAAAATATCGGTTTAGCTTTTAACTCAGCTAAAATATATCCGTCATCACATAACATCATCTGAGTGTTCATAGCCTGCAAAGCAAATAGAGAATTCCGGCTCAAGGCATCAGCTACAACATTAGCCTTTCTCAGATGATAATCAATTACAAACTCGTAATCTTTCAATAACTCGTGCCATATCCGTTTCCGTAGATTCAAATCTCTTTGTGCCATGAAATACTTCAGACTTTTATGATCTATAAATATTTGACATTTCTCACTGTACAAATAGTGTCGCCAAATCTTTAATGCGAATACTATTGCAGCTAATTCAAGGTCATGTGTCGGGTAGTTCTTCTCGTGTAGTTTCAACTGTCGGGAAGCATAAGCTATAACTTTTTCATCTTGCATCAATATACAATCTAGTCCGTTTAATGATGGATCACTGTAAATCACAAACTCTTTACCAGATTCAGGTTGAACTAAAACTGGTGTCTCTATTAGCATTGTTTTAACTGTTCGAAGCTCTGTTGACATTTCTCTGTCCACTCGAATTTCACATCTTTCTGAAGTAATCAAGTTAACGGTACTGCAATCATCGAGAATCCTTTCATGAATCTCTTATAATATCTCGCTAAGCCCAAGAAACTTCTGATCTCAGATACATTTTTTAGTGGTTTCTAGTCTATAATTGCAGATATTTTGTTTGGATCAACTCTGATGCCTTCCCCTGAAATGATATTACCCAGAAATTTGACTTCTTGAAGCCAGAATTCACATTTACAGAAATTAACATATAACTGCTTATCTCTCAAAGTCTGTAACACAATTCTCAGATGTTTTGTATGCTTCGTCACATCACGAGAATAGACCAAAATATCGTCAATGAACACAACAAAAAATCTGTCTAAATACGATCTAAATATACGATTCATTAGATCCATAAATACCGCATTAGTGTTAGTCAAACCAAAAGGCATAACTAAAAAATCATACTGACCGTACCGTGTTCTGAAAGCAGTTTTCGATATATCTGAGTCTTTAACTTGCAATTGATAATAGCCCAATCTCAGATCAATCTTTGAAAATATAGTAGCCCATTTCAACTGATCAAATAAGTTATCAATTCACAGTAGAGGATACTTATTCTTTATAGTTACTTTATTAAGCTACCTATAATTAATACACATTCTCATTGACCCATCTTTCTTTTTCACAAATAACATCGGAGCACCCCAAGGTGAGAAGCTCAGTCGTGCAAAACCTCTGTTTGTTAACTCTTGTAACTATGCTTTTAACTCTTTCAATTCAGTCAGTGCCATTTTATACGGAGCTATCGATATCGGTGTTGTACCTGGCAACAATTTGATGCCAAATTCAACTTCTCTAATCGGCGATAATCCCGGTAATTCTTCTGGAAAAAATTTGGCAATTCATAGACAATCGGTATAGATTCCATCTTCGATTCTGACACTTTAGTATCCAGTACATATGCTAAATACGCATCACAGCCCTTTTTCACACCTTTCTGAGCTCGCATAGTAGTTATCACGACCGGTAATTCATTAGAATCATTTGATTCAATCTGAAGAATTTCACCATTCTGACATTTCAATTCTATACTCTTTCATCTGTAATTTACAACCACATCATGCATATTCAGCTAATCCTTACCCTGTATCATGTCAAACTCGTCAAACGGTAGGAGCATCAAGTCAGTCAGAAAATAGTATCCCCGAGTTATCAATGGACATTTCTTACAAATTTTATCAACTAATACTGACCTGCCTAACAGATTCGATACTTTAACTACAAATTTTGTAGACTCAACATCTAGACTCTTTTTAAACACTAATTCCATACAAATATATGAATGGGTTGATCCAGGATCTATCAACGCAATTATATTAGTGTTGTAAAGAGAAAAAGTACCGGTAATAACATCAGGCGACGAGGCTTCCTTGCGTGTAGTTATAGCATAAGCTCGAGTAGGTGCTCGTGTCTTCAATCTCACATTCGAATCTCATGTAGCACTGTGGTTTCCACTCTGATTTCCAGCATTTCGGGGTGGTCTACCTCTGGTAACAGTATTACTCACTTTAACTGATTGCTCTCTATCAACTATAGATCTCTCTAGACAGTCTCGTAGATAATGATCCACATCTAAAGCATGCCCCACTTTTCAATTAGCATTACCATAGTGCTTTCTGTTACAATGTTTACATTCGGGTCCCGTATTTCTCATGCTACCCACACTGGCAACGGATGTCATTTGAGGCTTCAAATTGAATGATCTAGCATCACTTTCTTTGATTGTTATACCTACAAAAGCAGTGGAATAGGGATGGAAATCTTTAGATTTCTTTGATCCGGACTGATGCGACTTACTCGCAAATCTCTTTTTAGACCCTCTTGTTTCAAAATCAGCCTTTCTTTTCTCTTTAGCAAGTTCTTCAGCCTTACAAGCCCTATCAACTAGAACAATGAACTCTTTCAGCTTGAGAATTCTGACTAACAATCGGATATCTTCATTTAATTTGTCCTCGAACCTCTTACACATTATAACTTCAGTGGAGACACATTCACGAGCATATTTACTGAGTCGTACGAACTCCATTTCATACTCAGTTACTGTCATAAGGCCCTGTTTCAAGTCAAAAAATTCTTTTTGTTTCTGATCGACAAACCGTTGATTGATGTATTTCTTTTAGAATTCAATTTGAAAGAAATCCCATGTAATTCTTTCTTGCGGAACAATAGATATGAAAGTATTCCACCACTAATATGCTGCATCACACAACAATGAAATAACACATTTTTAGCATTCTTACGGTGTAGGCTAATTTATCGAAAACCCTAATTGTTTTTTTGAGACAGAATTCGGCCCTCTCAGCATCATCACTAGCTGTATCTCTAAATTCTTCGGCCCTATATGTTCATATCTTATCAACAAGAGGTCTATTTAATCTCAAAGGATTCGTACCTCGTAGATTTTCAAGGATTGGTTGGGGAACCGGAGGGGGTGGAGTTGTGGAGTAGCAGAGTTTGCTCGCACAAATTCAGAAAACCATTCAGACATCATTTGGAAGAAAGCTTGTTTAGCTTCTTACAGACTGCCCATAGCAGGGCCAGATTCAGAAGGCACAGTTCCTTAAGCGGGAGCTAGCGCGTTACTCTCTACATCGTCGGCTATTGCTCGATTTAGATCTATTTATTATATAAAACATAATTCAGAAGTTGTCAGGAGATATCACACTATCGCAGCTTATATATGGCATGTATAGCTAGACTCGTATACACTACAGTAGTCCTAGAATCGACTAAACCATAGCTCTAATATCAATAAAAGGTTACACCCCTATCCCATAACCATTGTCGGAATAGGTAAAGGGGCATTACCGGACATATAACTCAATTCGGAATAGTAAATCATCAAACATTTAACAAATATCATCTCATTATAGTAATTTCCATTCATTCACACTCATAACATGCTTAATTCAAGCATACAATGTCCATTACATGTATTCATGACTGATTTGATAACATATGAAAAAGTTACGAAAACTTAGCAATATTTTTGTTATAAGGGTCACATGCCCATATGAATAGGCCGTGTGCCTCACACGGTCACCAGACACGCCTATGTGTCTAGGCCGTGTGAGAACAATACATACCTACTGATTTGCATCACACGGCCATGGACATGGCCCTGTTCCAGGCTATGTGAAAATTAGGGAGGCTAATGACTTGGGTCACATGGCCGACCACACACCTGTGTGCCAGTCCGTGTGCCACACACGGCCAATAGACACGCCCGAGTGTCTAAGCCGTGTAACTCATTTGCTTGTTTAATTGAGGTGCAAGGGTCATATGTTCGAGTCACACGCCCGTGTGCTTAGACCGTGTGGCACGAAAATAGGCTTGGTTTAAGCCAGTTTTCCCATACAATCCTTTTGTACCTACAAGCATCAATTTGCACCAAATTCATATACAAAATGAGAAACCAATTCAGCCAATACAATGCACATTTAAACCATTTCATAACCAACCAATTCATATATCATTTACTCAACCAAAAATGTTACCAAAGCATGTACCAATCATGCTCCCATTCATTAATCAATTCCATCCATAATTCAATACCAATACCTATCAATACTCAAGCATCATTCATCACATTTATCACATTATAAGCATATCATATAAAGCTTTCATACCAAACCAACTATTACTATTTCAAGCCATATCACATAGCTTGTTTAGGTACCAAAATTCGTACCAAATTCTTTAACATAAGTGACCATATGATTCAAACTATAAACTAGCTTATACATGCCATATTTACATCATTTACATTAGTTCCAAAAAGTACCAAAAGATCGTTTGGATAGTGTGATAGCAATCTCTGACCTCGTCCGTATCAAGCTAGCTTCCGAAATCTATAAAACATGGGAAAATAAATGAAGTAAGCTTAAATGCTTAGTAAGCCAGTATAATATAGAATTTGACATACCAATTTAACATTTAAGCATTTAAGCAATTAAAACCAATTCATTTGTCCATAAAGCCTATTCACATCACCATCCATAGGTTAGTCATCTCACATCCATATATTCATCCATCCATAAGGATGAAACAAAACACATATACATTGATGTAACATCCAAAACAACTCTCAATTCATGTAACTCAAGTATCATTGTAACCATAATAATCATGATTCTTATGTATCAAGTCATTTATATAATTCATGTACTCTTATAACAAATAATCTATGTAAATTTTGTAATTCTTATAACATATAATTCATGTATTATATATATAGTTCATGTAACATATAATTCATATAAATCATGTAATCTTGTAACATACAGTCTGTGGAACCTTCGAAAACAACGAGTGATACTCGGGTGATACACACTAAGTGTATAAATCGGTAATCCATCAATTCATTATCATATAAAATCTTTGAGCAATAATCGGTATGCTTCTATTGAGCCGGTAAACTGTAAGCTCAAAAGAGCTGAATGGTAAGCTCCGTAGAGCTGAAATGGTAAGCCTGAAAGGATTGAAACAGTAAGCTTCGAAGAGCTGAACGGTAAGCTCATAAGAGCTGAATGAGTAAGCTTAAACGAGTGTGGTGAGTCCACAACAAATGCTAGAGCTCGACCAAACGGTAACCCTAGTGACATGTCACTCATATCGTACGACTTTCTACGATTCAAACGGGACTCGGTAACCAATTTGAGCATATAACCAAGAGGCATTTCAATTCAATAATTCATTTGAATATTCATACAATATTCAAAATAAAAATTTTGATTATAAATATAAATTGGATTCTAATTATACGAACTTAACTCGTTTTAGCTCGTACATCCAACGTCTACTCGTTTACCTTCCGTTTTCCCCATTCAAGTTCTGATATTTGTTTAGCTTGATCTATATGTTATCAAATTCAATATTTTTAGTATGTATTTATTTCAATTTAGTCTAATTCACATATATTGCAATTTGCACATTTACCCCAATACATTTGACTACTTTACAATTTAATCCTTTTTATCTAAAATGGTAAATTTGCACAATAAGGCCAAAGCCCACCTTAGCCGAATTTCAAATAGCCTCTAATCAGCCTATATTTTGATTTATTTCACACTTCTAACCACAATATTTCTATCTTTTTCAATTTAATGCCTAATGCTCATTTTTATGAAAAATCACTTTATAAAACTTGTATATCTATTAACAAGCATTAATAATCTATCAAGAAACATCAAAATATACATGTATTCAGAAATGGAATATTTTAAAATCTTCAATAATTTTAGAAATTGAGGTGCGGGCTAGCTAGATTAAGCTGCAACTAGCTCAAAAACATAAAAATCATTAAAAACCAAGCGAAAACCATACTGTAATCAACTTAGAAAGCAATGACTGAATGAAACCTAACAATGGCTTCTTCTTTCTTCTTAGTTTCAGTTAAAGAAGATGAATAAAGCATAAAATGGTTTTATTTTTACTTAATTATAACATATTAACCATTTTACAAATTTACCCTTTATAAAACCATATAAAAATAATGTATATTATGAACATAAATGTCCACGATCAATAATAAAGGGATATTATCAACTCAAGGACTTCCACTAATAAATCCAAAGTCATTTAAGCCATTTTACTAGTAGAACTCATGTTTTTCGCATTACGCAATTTAGTCATTTTTACCGAATTAACTATCTAACTGGTAAATTTTCTTTACGAAACTTTTATACTATTATTCTACTATGCTGTAAAACTCATTAAAATAATAAAATAAAATATTTTCACTCAGTTAAGTGGTCCCAAAACCACCTGTTCTGATCTGACTCAAAAATGGGTTGTTACATCTGATATCCCTAGCAGAAGAGTCCCCAAAAATAGAAGCACTGACGTAAGGCCAACACGCCTCATGCCCTTTTCGAACCAGTTTCTCAGCCACAATAGCGAAGTTCACATTGGACAGATAATCTCGACCCTCACTGATCACCACCATCTCCTTATCATCCTCAATCCTCAAAACGACCCTCTTAGACATGTAATCCAAACTGACTCGGTGCTCAACCAACCAATCCATTCCCTGTAATAGCCCAATTTTGGGCCTAGTCGAAATAATGGTTTCGGGACCACAAATCTGATGAGGAAAAAAATTATTTTTATTATATTTTTATGGTCTACAATTTTATAGAATTATTTTGTGAAAATTTTGTACGAAAATTTTGACATTTGGGCACTTAATTTAGTCCAAAGGACTAAATTATAAAAAGTGCAAAAGTTGAGTTCTATATGTTAGAGGTCTCCAATTGCTATGAGCTTTTAAATTGGAGGTCTTTAAATGGTAATTATACCATTGGTTAATTTATTGGACAAAAATGGACATGAAATGGGTGAAATAGAATATTTTTAAGTTAGAGGCATATTGGTTATTTAGTGATTAAATGAATTAAAAACCAAATTAAAAGCCAATTTTTTCTCATCTTCTACCCCATGGCCGTAACTTGTATGGAGAAGACATAGCTAGGGTTTTTTAGGCTTCCAAGCTCGATTGTAAGTTCGTTCTAGCCCTGTTTTTAAAGATTTTTACGTTTTTGAAATCCTCGTAACAAGATCTATCTATTTCTACCACTAATTTGAGATATGATTGAAGTCTAGGGTTTTGAACCATGATGAATATGTGTGTATTTTTTTGTTTAAGGGTAGAAAATGCATGTCTATGGTTAGAGAAACGACTTTTACTAAGTGATTTTCAGTGAAAATGCCTAAAATGACTAGTTTATAACAAGTTATAAAATGTGTGTAGGTGTGTGAATAAATGTAAATTGTGGACTGCTATAGTTATGAAAATGGTTCGGCTAGGCCTAAATTGCAAAGAAATTGGATAAAAATTATTTTATGAGCTTAGGGGTAAAAGTGTAATTATGACAAAATTTAAAGGCAAAAATATAATTTTTATTGAAATGTGAATTTGGGTTAATTTGAGTTGTATATTGAATGAATGAGTTACATGCGTTGTTATAGATTGAGAAAAACGAGATTCAGACTTAGAACGGGAGAAAATCAAGGAAAATGTCAAATACGACCATTTATCGTTTTCGGGTCGAGGTAAGTTTGTATGTAAATAATACATCGTTTTCATTTATGTTGTAATATTTTGTCATATTATATGAGATGTGGTTGGATATTGAATGACTATTTGATGTAAAATGGTGAATTGTGATTAACTATGGATGAAATTGACAAAGCGAGAATAAGTGAGAAATTCCCAGATGAACTTTCGGAATAGAGAAGGATACGAAAGACATGTCATGAGAACTCATGTGTAGTATTATGTGTAGGCTACTATGAGTATTAAAATAGTTATGGTCACGTGTGTAGTACTATGTGTAGGCTACTACGTGTACCGGATGGTATTGGTCACATGTGTAGTACTAAGTGCAGGCTACTATGTATACTGGATAGCATTGATCATAAGGGTGGTGCTATGTGTGGAACCACTGTGTATCTATTATTATTCCTAAGTGTTCAATGAGAAAATAACTAAGTGAAAATGAATGTGATCATATGATGGTTAAATGCAGGTATTTGCATGTGTATACCCAGGAGCATTATGCTCGGTATGAGATCAAAATGTGGTAAGGTTGCAAAGGAGTAAGTGAAGTGATAAAGTCTTGTATCATGCATGCAAGTTGAATTTTGTTATTGAATGTTGGGCATATTGTTATGATGTTTCATGAAAGAGTGAAATTTGCAATAAAACAATTTTAGACACCAGTAGTTGTGTGATTTTGAAAAATCACCAAAAATGGTGGAAATTGAATTATAGGTTGAATAAGATATAAAATTAAAGCTTATTGAGTTTGTTTTCATATAAAAGAAACAGTGTAAGCAAAAGAATTTCATATTCTAAGATATTTGAATTTTTGTGAGATAGAGTCAGAATGATTTTGGAATCCCCTATTCTGACTTGGGAAAATCATTAAAAATTTTACCAAAATAATCATGGGATATAATTTAAATGCTTAAATTTCTTAATGAGCCTACTTTCAAGATAAATAAATAGAAATGTCATCCGAGTTCTATACAATTAGATAATTAATTTTTAGTGAAAAAGGTTTGGAACTGTCAAATAGTGAAACATGGGAGAATTTAAAGAATAAACTGTACTTATTGGCTAAGCCAAAAATATTGAAAATTTTATGGTAAGAAAATATATGAGTCTAGGTTCAGGGAAAATTAGCAGATCTAAAATTTGAGTTCCGTAACTTTAGATATAATAAATTAAGTGACTTTGAGTCGAGTAAACAACTTGAGATAAACATGAGTAAAAAGTGGATCTATGTGCAATTATGATTATATTATTTTGAGGACATATTGTGAAGATTCATAAAAGCATGTTAATGAATTGCTTATTATTTGCGCACTTACTTACTAAGCTATAATGCTTACTCCCTTCCTTTCCTTTTTCCTATAGTGTCATAGATGCTAGCTCGAGTTGGAGGTCGCCGGAGACTCAATCACACTATCAAGCTATTGGTCGATATAAAAAGGTTTTCAAGTATTTATAAGTCTATGCATGTATAGAGACTTGGTTAATTGTCTATATGTTATTATGAGTTGGCCTAAAATATTGGCCTATGCTATTTGAAGGTCTTTGTTGTATAAGGCCATTTAATATGGCTATTATTGGTTATGTTATAAGTTAAAATGATGCAATTCAGGAATGAGCATGCTTGCATATATGTGTGGATGAATTAGTGCTTGATGTTGATATGATAAATGTGGCATAAGAGCGGTTGTGTAAGTGGTATGTGGTTATGGAAAAGTGAGTGAGATGTTGTACACGAGGAATGTGTCATTGGAATGATGAACTTATGCCTTGAATGTGGCCAATTGAATGTCTAATAATGTCATGTTATGTGTGAAAGGAAATTGGTATAAGTGTGTAAGTGAGTTAGGGTGGCAAAGGGCTCAGTAAATAGCCTTACTTGTGAACACTTGGTCAGCCACACAGCCATATGCTCAGGGCGTGTGAAGTCTGCACTAAATTTTCAAAAATTCAAAACACCACACAGCTTAACACACGGGCGTGTGCCTTGGCATGTGACCCTAAAACTTTGCTGACATCATAAACAGAATGTCCTGGATTTAGTACGCGGGTAGAGACACAGACGTGTGTCTCGACCGTGTGATGGACACGGCCTACCCACACGGGTATGTTCCAATCCACACGGGTGTGTGCCCTATTTTTCATGAAACTTTGTTCCAATAATGCCTCGTACCCTGTTTCGGCACTGAACATAGGTAAGGGTGTTATATACCCAGAATCAATTTGAACTCCCCAAACGGTAACCCTATCAAAGTTGCTAGAAATACAACCCCTTGCACCTTTAACAGAACATCTTTATAAAGTTTACTAACCTGAATAGACTGTCCCAATGGACTCAGTACAGTAACCTCACTAGAAGTGCTCTCAACTGAAATCTCCAAGTTATTAGATACAGTACTAGCTACATAGGAGTATGCAGAACCTATGTATATCAGAGTAGTATAAGGTACATCAAAAATAAAGAACATACCAATGATAACATTAGGAGCATCCCTATCCTCTCGGTGTTGAGCAGTATAAACCAATATAGGCTGCCTTGCCTCAGTCTGACTAGCACCTCTACCTGGTGCTGTCTGCCCTCGACCCATACTGTTACCACCACTAGCCGGTCCACGGCCCCTAGGTGGTTGTTGAACTGCCCTTTGAGGCTATATAGAACCCGGTCCCAAAGCTTGCACCTGATCTACCCACTATGGACAGTCCCTAATACGATGCTTCAAGGACCCACATCTCAAACAAGCCCCTAACCTTTTCCAACACTCGCCCAGATGGCGCCTACCACAATCTCCACATGGCTAAATCCCAGTAGGAGCAACAGGAACCCCCACTTTAATTTGCCCATCAGGTCTGACCTTTTTCTTAGGCCTCTGAACAAAACTAGAGGGCTCCGACTCCCTCTTATTCTTACCTCTCTCACTGTAACAACTCTAACCCGTGTCCGTCACCGGAAGGGGTTATGAGGTATTATCGAATAATGCCCAACTTTTATACAATCATATGAATTCATGTACGAGTCTTTTAAACCATTCAAATATAAAATCGTCTACTCAAATAGTCACTTACTAAATCGTTAGTAACATATAACAATTTGTAAGTAATCATTGAATTCATAATCACAAATAATAGACATATCCTTATAACACATGTACATGCACACATCACTAAGCAAATAAATTTATTTCATTACATAAGTATTATAAATTAACAAATCAAAGTATATAACAAGGTTGGCATTATCATATTCTGCATTTTAATCATAAACATAATCATTTAATAGCAACTAACTTCATTCATAGTTTAATTATGATGTATGCGCATAGCACATATAACACTAATAATCAAAAGGTCAAAAAAAAACCCACTCAAATTGCATTTTACCACCATAATAATTTATAACAAAGTTTACTATTCATTTGGTTATTTCATAGAGCTTTAACTGAATTCAAGTAAGCCTAAAACTTGTGCTTATCTAATATACCATTTCACCTTTATTCAATCATCATTCACGCATAAACACTTCAAAGAACCAAACCAAACCATCATTCATAATTTGCTTTTCTCATTAATAACATAATTACATATATATATAATACATAGTAACCAATTTGACCATTGTTTTAACTTACCAAGATTGAATTCACTTAAAAACCCAATCATATATACATGCCTTAACAAGCGTATCAACCAATCTAGCAAATACTTCACTTATAAACAAGTTAAAACCCAAATACCAAAAACCAAGACCAAACATAATCGTCATGATTCCTTATAACATGTATTGTATTACTATAGCCGAATATGCATATTAACTAGGTATAAAAATATAAACATATTATAACCAAGCTATCAATCAAACATGTCTGGACCATGACTTATACAATTATTAATAAAACACATATAGACTCAATTTAAAACTCAATCCCGATTATAGCCATCATTTATAATTAAACCTACAAATCTTGAAATATCAAAAGCCATTTAACATCACTTTAACTTAATACCAAAACCTAATATAACCCAATTTCTAGGTCACCAAAACCATCAAAACATAACAACCATTAACCTTTATAGATACAATCGAATCATCAAATCTTTCATTTATAACATGAGTCAAGATCAAGCATTTCCTAATGTCACATCCATCAAATTAAATACCAAACACATGAACAACCTTTAACCAAAACACATCGAGTATAATTCATATATATTTTCACATAACTAAATCATCCAACCAAACAATTATAACAACCATATTATTTACTCATAGCATATAACCATACTTGTTAAAATAAACAAGCCATTTACTCATGGCTTATATATACACATCATTCAAAATATATCCAAAGGTAGTATAGCCTATACATGCCATAGGTTTCAAGTTTAACTTTTAAAAGTACCAAAATAGTTGATAATGTGATAAATTTTGCTGACGATCCCCGAGCTCGTAACAAATCTCTAAAATCTATAAAACAGAGACAAATGTATACACACAAAGTAAGCTACCATAGCTTAGTAAGTCTTAAGCAAATAAATAATTCAGTAATATTAATAGATCATTTTACAATATCAACTTATACCATTACATTCACATATACACATCTAGTTTACCAAAATTAACATATCAAATATGTATAACCATGCGCCAATTCATCTAGGCCAAAAACACATGTAATTTCTAACATAGCTACCTTCCACTTTTAAGGTCAAAAACACATTCTTGACTGAATGTATTCATATATCTATTATCAATACATCATTCAACCTCAAGCCATAATATCATTATATAACCAAGCACATTCATACTTATATACATATATTCATGAACCAATGTTGAATATTACTTACACATAATGTAAGGCCGAATATACTTCTCATATACACACATATTTTTTTTATCATCATGTATACTTTATACCATATATCCATTGGCCAACTTACCTTATTTTCAAATAGGTAAACAATAATCACATACCTGATCGCTTTAGCTCGATTTAAGCATTCATTCACAGCTTATCACTGCCTGTTGAACTATTCAAAATTGAATAGGATAATTGAATAATCACACATATCGTACAATGCCAACGTCCCACACGTGGTCTTACATGTAATCACGTAGCAATGTCGCTGTCCCACACAGGGTCTGTAACGCCTCAAAAATCCTGAAACTATGAAATTCTATACTTGACTTTGGTATGTATAGGTAGCACTGTAGAATATTAATTTTAAGATGCTACAAGGTTATTTGAAATCTTAGCGATAGGGTTGTCCATGGAAAATTTAAGTTCTTGCTTTAGTGGAACATTAGTCTTTAGTAATAGGCCTCTTAAACAAATTTAGAGGAGATAGGACATAGTAGGGCTTGTGGCCCAGTGGCAAGGAGGCGGTACATAGGAGCTACGAGGTGGCGTTTCATGTAGGGAATAAGGTCCAAGGTTTGAGGCTCCAGTATGGTAGTTTTGAGACTTTATTTTTGCTCATAGAAAGAAGGTGGTGGCACAAAAGGGAACTTTAGAGAGGAGTGCTCAGGAGAGAATTTTAAGGTAGAGATAATGGAGAGAAGATAAGAGATTGAGAGGGAGAGAGAGTTGGTGCTGAATGGGACTGTAAGGGAGACTAGAATTGGCTTGTGCCTATTTAAAGGAATGTAGAATGTGCATGAGGGTTTTTGGTTTCTTTTGCCGAATTCACTTGTTAGCTAAACCTTTCTTCTTTTCTTTTTTTTTCCCCTCCATTGTTACCGAAGCGTCACTCAAGATTTTCATCTCTCAAAGCCGAAAGCCACCTTTGTTTCCTGAAAAGCCGAATACCTATACTTTCTTGCCGACTTCTTCCCTTAAATATCCTAAAAGCTGAATATTCATCTTCTCTTGTCGATTTCTTTTGTTTTCTTACACCACAAACCTATTCGGTTACTTGCAACCCTTAATCAAGTGGATAAAAGCCGATTGCACATTTAGTAGTGATCTAGGCCATAAGTTTGGAAATCAGTTTCGGTAAGTGCCTAGTTAATCGTTTTTAGTGTATTTGGTAAAGCTGAAGGGCTATCTATTCCTCTCTTTTCTTGTCGATTAACCTTGTTAAACTAAGGGTAGGGTTCTAGGATTCTAAGCAAGGAAAAGATCTCTAGCTGATGGTAAGTGTGATAACTCTAAATTTCAGTTTCATAGGTAGCCGAATGTAAATATGGCTGATAGGGGTGACTCGTGTGGAATACGAGTCACTTGATGTTGATAATATGTGTGTATTGGTGCAGATCTAAGGATATTCAGAAGTAATAGCAAAGGAAAGGCTATTTAAATCGGTGGTACGCGGTAAGATTACGGTAAGGCTTCGGGATTTGATAAAGTTGTAGTTAAGGTATAGAATTGATTCGAAAATGGTTTTGGTTGTAGGTCGAGGCGAGAATAGAGTAATGCGGGTCGTCAATCAGGTGTGTACATACACTACACACACAAAAATCGGTAAAAGCCAAAATCCCAAAATCCCAAATGGGCCTGACGAACTTGTGGGCCCAAATTGGCAAAGTTGTGATATGAAATTTTATGATGGATTGACATGCATGATTGTATGATTGGATTATGATTGGGCCTGATGGGCTACATAAGCATGTTGGGGTTTAATGGGTTTAATGAACATGATTGGGTCTAGTGGGCCTTATGGGATCATAGAAATGCTTGTTAGGGTTTTTAATGGACTATAGGCCTAGTTCTGATCTCTCAAATTTTACATAAAACTTAATTAAATAATTAAACACGTCCTTAGAGAAGTCGCTAGACTAAGGTGTGGCAATGGATGTGTGCATGTCTAGGATTGGATCTAGGAAGAGCTTGGTACTTAAGCGGTCCGAGTGACCCACCTCCTTTTCTCTTGAATCCTACCTGGTGCATAGTATCCGTTCACCTTAGTCGCGAGGACTTGTTGATGGGCCAAAATCCATAATTGAAACCTATACCTTAGGACATTACGAAAATACCCCTCTAGGGTAGAATTATGAAAATACCCTTGTAAGGTAGAATTACGAAAATACCCTCTGAAGTAGAATTACTATAATGCCCTGTAGAGTAGAATTACTAAAATACCCTAATAGGGTAGGAGTACTGAAACACCCTTGTAGGGTAGAAAATTACCGGCACACCCCTGGGAAGTGAAATGACTAAAAAACCCCTAAATGCTTAATATATGGAAAGACTTGTATGTGCACTCATAAAATGTTGTATGTGCATTCATAATATGTATGTTGCATCTGGGAGAAATAAATTGAACGGAGGAAGATATGAGGATCGCATAGTCGTTTGATGACCGTGGATCTACCGGAGGCTTTAAGACCATTTTATAGTAGCCTCACTGCAACGTTTGAGTAGTGCCGCAACCGGTGCCACCTATGGAGTGTAGGGATGAGTGGGTTGATCTTTATATCCCCACAGGAGTGTAGGGCTAGTACGGATGGAGTGCAGGGTTGGATTTGGGGTGGAGCATTGCATACATGTGACTCTGATATAATATGATGTCAATATGGGCTAAGGCCCAGACCACTGATACTGTTAGGGCTTAGGCCCAATATGATATGTGTATATGGAAGAGATTTGATTGCCAAGGGTCGTACACACTGAGTTGCAAAATTCACACCCTTAAATTAAATGTTTTAGGTAACCCTCAGTAGGCGGCTCGACGTGGGAGAGGACTCGAAGGTGGCCACACTACAAGTTTTTTTGGATTTTAAACAAATTATTTCTCTCAATTACTTTATTTTAGTTATTTTGTTTCCATTTGATGTAATAAGGCCTAGTGTCTCCGATGTGACTATATTTAGGGTTTATCAATGTTTGACTGCCTAGTTTTTATTTTTACTTAGATAACTTTCTCAAATTTAAAGTGGATTTTAAATAACATTACTATTTGGGTGTTTTTGTTTAAACATGGGCTTCCATTTTGGGCTTAACATGAACTTGAATTTCTAAATCTCAAACTTAAATTTTAACCAAGCAAACTCCCCATCGAACATGTTCTTAAATGAATAAAGTCATTTTGAAAATAGCCTCTTTGATGTGACATCGCTGGATTCGGCCATAACGTCTGGGTCGGGTCTGGGGTGTTACATTTAGTAGTATCAGAGCTCGGTTGCAAAGCTCAGGCTGTGAAATGGGCCTTAGATTTTGGTTTTTTTTTAAAAACAACTAGATTAAAAAGTTTTTTCAGGTTTTTTGGAAGTGTGGTTCACCGAGCCCTCAACGTCGAGCCAAGTAAGTTCTTCTGTTGTTACATTATTTAAATTTATGAATTATACTTTGATATTGGGCTACTTTAAACAATAGGTTCTTAGAAACTAAAGCCCATAGGAAACTTAAGCTTGTAGTGGAATCGCAATGGCGAAATAACTCTTAAATTATTAAATTGCAAAAGACATAAGCATTAAACAGTGGAATTATGAGCTAAAATATCATAAAATTTTTAACTCAGAAACATGTACGCAACAATGAGTGCTAGAAGTGGTGCAAGAGGCCACGACAGATGCCGTGGAAGTGCTAGGGTTGGATCGTCAGTGTCGGGCCATATGCCTAATGTTGGAGTAGAGGAGGCTCTAGCCTACCAGTTGCTAAAACGGGACCCTACAATCAGGCTGCTGCTATAGAGGATATCGTATCGAAGGCCATGTTAAGGATTGTAGAAAGGGTTGCTGGGCCCAATAATGGAACAGGAAGTCGTGGGTCGATCGTGGAACGACTTCGAGCTAATAGGGTTGAGACTTTCAAAGGACTAGCTGGGGTGGCCCCGAAGTGGCAGAGTACTGGTTAGAAGCCACGAAAAGGATAATGGATTATCTGGACTGCACGATAGAGCAAAAGTTGAAGGGGGCGATATCCCTACTTAAGGAAGAAGCATATCAATGGTGGTTGACTGTGAAGGAAGGCAACCAACCAGAGCAGATCACATGGGAGTTCTTTAAGTCGGTGTTTCAAGGGAAGTACATTGGAGCAGGCTATGTGGATGCCCGGAGGAACGAGTTTTTGAATCTAACTCAAGGAGATAAGTCAGTAGTGGAGTACGAGGCTGAGTTTCTGCGCCTAAGTTGATATGCTAAAGGTATAGTTACAACGGAGTATGAGCGGTGCGTGCGGTTCGAGGATGGTTTAAGAGGCAACCTTAGGCTGCTTATAGCTCCGCAGAGGTAGTGGGACTTTACAGTATTGGTAGAAAAAGCTAAGATAGTGGAGGAAGTAAAGCACACGGAGCGACTCAACCAAGAGAAGAAGAAGGGTAAAAATAAATGGAGCGTGGAGGCTAGGGCAACAGAACAAAAGCCTGCAAGAAGGGCTAGAGTGAATGGGCCAGTTAGAGCTGGGGCCCTGTTGCTGATGCTAACCCTGGGATACCACCTTGTGCTGTGTGTGGTAAAGGACATACGAGTGAATGTTGGAGAAGAATAGAAGCCTGTTTGAGTTGTGGGTCTATGGAACATAGAATTAGAGAGTGCCCGAGGAGGCCAGATCGGGTGCAAGCCGATGGCCGAGGTAATCCCTAGCCGTAAAGAGGGGGTTAACAACCACCAAGGGGCCGTGGTCAAGCCAGAGGTGGTAATGGCGCTGGACATAGACGTGGAGCACCAGGCAGAGGTGTAGGTCTGGTAGAAGCGAGGCAGCCAGCCTTGGTTTATGCGGCTCGTCGCAGGGAGGAAGGAGATGCACCAAATGTGAAAACGGGTATGTTTTTAATCCATGAGTTACCTTATGTTGCGCTAATTGATATTGGATAAACGCACTCGTATGTGGCATGCAATAGGACGGAGTTGTTGGGTGGTAGTTCAAAATTACTGCAAATAGGATTTCTGTGTTAAGTTCGTTAGGCCAGTCGGGAGAAGTAAATAAGCTATTTTGGAACATACCCTTGGTAGTAAAAGGGGTTACCTTTTTAGCAGACTTGATGGAGTTAGCTTTTAGTGAGTTTGATCTTATTTTGGGAATGGATTGGTTGGTGAAACATCGAGCGACTTTGGATTGCACTGTAAAGCGAATGGTGTTAAGGACGACGGAGGCTAAGGAAGTAGTGGTAATTAGAGAGCGCTGGAATTATCTATCGAATGTGATTTCAGCATTAAGGGTTGAAAAGTTGGTGCGTAAGGGTTGTGAAGTTTATGTGGCTTATACAAGTAATAAGGAGGTTAAGGGCCCTACTATTTAGGATTTAAGGACAGTTAGTGAGTTTTTGGATGTTTTTCCCGATGAACTGCTTGGGCTACCGCCCAATAAAGAAGTAGAGTTTGGAATTGAACTGTTACGTAGTACGGCTCCAGTGTCAATCGTACCTTATCGAATGGCACCAATGGAGTTGGTGGAACTTAAGGCACAGATTCAAGAATTGTTGGACTGGGGGTTTATTAGGCCAAGTGTGTCTCCATGGGGAGCACCGGTGTTGTTTGTAAAGAAGAAGGATGGGCCTTTACAAATGTGCATCGATTATAGGCAGTTAAACAAGTTAACCATTAAGAATAAGTACCCCCTACCTAGGATAGATTACCTATTTGATCAACTTAAGGGAGCCTTAGTGTTTTCGAAGATTGACTTGCGTTCTGGGTGCCATCAACTGAGAGTTAAGGGGGCAGACATGTATAAGATAGCTTTCAGAACTTGTTATGGACCTTACGAGTTTTTAGTGATGCCTTTTGGGCTAACGAACGCATCTGCTGCTTTTATGGATCTTATGAACCAAGTTTTTCAACCTTATCTAGACCAATTCGTGGTGGTGTTCATAGATGACATCTTAGTGTACTCATGATGCATACTTAAGGGTTGTATTGCAGATTTTAAGGGAGAAACAATTGTATGCTAAGTTTAGCAAGTGCGAATTCTGGCTAAGAGGGTCACTTTTCTAGGACATGTGGTCTCAGCTGAGGGGATTAGAGTTGATCCTTGGAAAGTAGAAGTAGTATTGATTGGAAACCACCTAGAACGGTGTCAGAAATTTGGAGTTTTCTAGGCCTGGCTGGGTATTATAGGCTATTTGTTGAAGGGTTCTCATTGATTGCTGCACCCTTAACCAAGTTACTTCATAAGGGGGTGACGTTTGTGTGGATGGATAAACAACAAGAAAGCTTTGAGAAGCTTAAGAAGGTTCTAACAGAGGCCCCTGTTTTGACTCAGCCAGAGCCTGGGAAGAAGTTTATGATTTATAGCGATACATCCCATGTGGGCTTGGGCTGTGTTTTGATGCAAGGAGGGAAGGTGGTGGCTTATGCATCACGTCAACTTAAGGCTCACGAGGGAAATTACCTAATCCATGATTTGGAGTTGGCAGTAGTGGTGTTCGCACTTAAGATTTGGAGACATTACTTGTATAGAGAGAAGTGCACTATTTATACGGATCATAAGAGTCTGAAGTACCTCTTAACTCAGAAGGAGTTGAATTTGAGGCAACGAAGGTGGATTGAGCTATTAAAAGAATATGTAGTGGCTGATGCCCTAAGTCATAAAAATATGTTAGACTTGAGGGCGATCTTTGCTCGGTTAAGTTTGTATGACAATGGAAGTTTATTAGCTGAGTTGCAAGTGAGGCCACTGTGGGTTGAGCAGATCAAGGCTAAGCAGCCTTTGGATAGAACTTTGGGTACTCGATTCAAGCATGTCGAAAGTGGGGAAGCAAAGGACTTTGGGTTAATAGTGATGGGTTGTTGTGTTTTCGTGGTAGGATTTGTATGCCAAAGGAGGATGAGCTAAGGAAGTCTATTTTGCAGGAGGCACATAGTAGTCCCTATGCTATGCACCCCAGTAGTAACAAAATGTATCGAGATTTACGAGAGCTTTATTGGTGGCCAGGATTGAAGCGCGAGGTGACGGAGTTTGTGGGATGTCAGCAAGTGAAAGCTGAACATCAACTACCATTAGGGTTACTTCAACCGGTTAAGGTTCCACTCTGGAAGTGGGAGCGAGTCACTATGGATTTTGTTAGTGGGTTACCTCTAACGTCTTCTATGAAAGACTCTGTGTGGGTGATAGTGGATCGATTGACTAAGTCGGCCCATTTCATACCGGTCCGCACCAACTACTCATTTCAGAAGTTAGCAAGGTTGTATGTGGCAGAGATTGCGAGGTTGCATGAGGTGCGGGTTTCTATTATATTTGATAGAGACCCTCGATTTACGTTTCGCTTCTTAAAGAAGTTGCATGAAGCATTGGGTACGAGATTGGATTTTAGTATAGCTTTTCACCCTCAAACTGATGGTCAGTCGGAGAGGGTAATTCAAGTTTTGGAGGACATGCTAAAGGGGTGTGTAATTGAGTTTTGAGGTAGTTGGGAGGATTATTTACCATTAGTTGAGTTTGCTTATAACAATAGTTATCAGGCAAGTATTGGAATGGCACCATAGAAGCACTGTATGGGCGAAGATGTCGTACTCCGACTTGTTGGACTGAGTTGGGGGAATGGTGAATATTGGGTTCAGAATTGGTAGCAGACACTGAGGATAAGGTAAAGGTGATTCGGGATTGGTTGAAGGAAGCAGCGAATAGGCAAAATGTAATATCCCGAAATAGGGCCTAAATAGAATAGTGGTTTCGAAACCATAAATCTGAATTGAAATAGTTTCATTTTATGAAGTTCTATAGTTTACCAATTTATTGGAATGTTGTGTGAAAATATTGATAAGAAATTTTATTGACTTAGTGCCTAATTGAATTTTTAGGACTAAATTGAGAAAAGTGTAAAATGTGCCTAATAATTGATAAATAGATTTGATTGAATTATTTCATGAAAGTGAAAGCTTTTATGTGGCAAGTAGGCCATTGTATTTTGATGTGGACAAAAATGGGCATGAGTAGGACACAATTGAAAGAATAGTAAAAAGGGGGTTTTTTAGTCATAAGTGAGTAAAAGACAAATTTTTAATTGAAATGGATGTTCATCCTCTCCATGAAACACCAAGGGGCTGCTGAGAATTCCTCTCCTCCATGGCTAGGGTTTCTTGATTTTTCAAGATAAATTATGATGAAAACATGAAAAAATTAGACTAAGATCGGGGAAGAATAAAATGGTGGGCTAAAGCGGGAAAAGTAGCCGTTTCGGCAATTGAGGTAAGTTGGTATGATAATAACAGTGCAATAGTATTGTAGCTTGTGCCTGAAGCCTAAAATTGTGTATTAATTGAATTATGTGGAATGAATGTTTAATGTGCCAAGTTGGTAAATTGATTTAAAAATATACCTATGGTATAAAGTGTTATGGAAATGTGTTGAAATAATTGTGAACTGAATATGCCTATGTAATATTGGAAAGGATGTATTGAATGTGAATCCCGGTTGAACAAGTAGGAATAGACATAGATATGAGTGACATGTCACTTGAGGGCCCCACTGTTCTGATTGTTATAGTTACCCGGGTGCTAGGTGGTCTTGCATGTGTTGCAGACAGCTGTCAGCTTATGTAAGCAGGCCCGTGGTTAACTTCTATACTGTGACTAACTGTAGCTTTGGCTACCTCACTGTTTGTAGCTTCGGCTACCTCACTGTTTGTAGCTTCGGCTACCCCACTGTTAGTAGTTTTGGCTACCTCATGGCTTTGCCATGTCTGTACAGCACGTATGTGCCAACCTCTGTATATCTATTTTGTAACAGCCCGATTTTAGGCCTAGTTGGAACAGTGGTTCCGAAACCACTATTCCGAGGCCAGAGAAAATTATTTTGATATTATTTTATGTGATATAGCATATTTATAAAGGTGAATGAAAATTTTGGTAAGTTAATTTTAGCGATTTCTAGCTTAATTTTAAAAAAGGGCTAAATCACGTAAAAGGTAAAAGTTGTGTGTTAATGCCTAAAGGTGTTAAATTGCTTTGTATCTTAAATTGGGGGCCTTTAAAGTGAAATTAGGCCATTGGAAGTGTGTGGCCGACCATAAGAGGCAAAAAGAAGGTTGAAAAGTCAAAGTTAGGTGTTAGGTGTTTTAATTGGCTAGTTTTGGTAATAAAATAAAAGAAAAAGAAAAAGTGTCATATTCTCTTTCATTCCTTCTTCTTTCACACAAAAATGGCAGCAAAGGATGGGGGTTTTGAGCTTTAAACTTTCAGCCACTTTAAGCCCTAATAAGTAAGTGATCTTTGGTTATTTCTTGATGATTTTCACATTTTTAGAACCCCCAAAGCATGAGCTTTCAAAAGAGGGGGCTATTTTGCAAAATGATTAAGAGTCTAGGGTTCTTCCATGAATATATATGTGTTGTTTGCTGAGTTTTTATGGAAGAATATGAGTTGTAGTTGCCTAATAAACAACCTTTATGAAAGAAATTGCATGAAGACACCTAAAATGTGGTATTTTGCAAAAATGGTAAAAGAAGTTGTAAATGTGTGGGTTAGTTGAAATTATGAGTTGCTATGGTCATGAAATGGTCATTTAGGCCTGAGGAGTAATAAATTGATTAAAAATCATTTTTACGAGCCTAGGGGCAATTTGGTAACTATGGTAAAGTATATGGGCAAAATTGTAAAATTTGCCAAAACATGATATGTGAATTGAATTGATTAGTGTGTGGATAAAATGTGTTAAATGAATGTTATTTGATATGTTAGATGATGAAAACGTGAAATTTGGACTAAGATCGGGAAAGAACGAAATGGTGGGCTAAAGCGGGAAAATTAGCCGTTTCGGCAATCAAGGTAAGTTGGTATGATAATAATAGTGCAATATTATTGTAACTTGTATTTGAAGCCCAAATTTTATGTATTAATTGAATTATGTGGAATAAATGTTTAATGCGCCAAGTTGGTGAATTGATTTAAAAATATATACCTATGGTGCAAAGTGTTATAGAAAGTGCTCAAGGAGTAAGTCATATGAAATTCTAGCAAATTCGATTAGTTCTGTTTAAATAATTGCTTCTATGATGATACATTGATAATTGCTCTATGAGGTGACTGAATATATGGAAAGCTAAATTGACTGTAAATTCCGATCAATCATATGTGTTTCTGAAACTACCAATTTATGTATTGTCTATAAGTTTCGATTGAGCAAGTAGGAATAGATATAGATATAGGTGACATGTCACTTGAGGTCCTCACTGTTCTGACTGATATAGTTACCCGGGTGCTAGGTGGTCTTGCATGTGTTGCAGACACCTGTCAGCTTGTGTGAGCAGGCCCGTGGTAACTTCTGTTCTGTTTTCGATAGTAGCTCCGCCTACCCTTCTGTTTGTAGCTTCGGCTACCTCATGGCTCCGCCATGTCTGTTCGGTACTTACGTGATAACCTTTGTTTATCTGGTTATATTCCGAAATTGCTCAATGGGATTAGATTAACTGTACTGTAATATAGTGGTTGTACAGGTGAATTGAAAATGGTACTGTATACTGAGAATGATACTATTAAGTGTGCTTATGATCGGCATACATATGTACACGAAGAATAAGAGTGATTGATTGTGAAAAGTAAGTGATCATGTGTTAAAATGTGTAAGTGAACATTATGTTTGATACATTTACATGATAATTGTGAATGTGAGATCTAATGAACAGTGCAGGTATATAAGTGTAAGTAATGAGCAATAAGCTCGTTATATAATCTAGATATGGTAAGAAAGATAAGAGGTAAGTGCTACCATTAGAACTTTTATTAAGAAAGCATGAAAAGGTGAAATTTTTATTAAAACAGTATTGGACAGTTGCAGTTGTTTACATTTGAAAAATCACCAAAAATGGTGGAAATTAACTTAGAAAGTTAATGAGATATGAATTGAAAGCTCATTGAGTCTATTTTCTTACAAAAGAAACTGAGTAAGTAAAAGAAGTTTAAATTGTAAGATATTTAAACATTAGTGAGACTGGTTCTGGATAACTTCGTGATCCTCTGTTCTGTTTTTGGGAAATCACCAAAAATTGTGTAAAAATGGTTATGATGTGTAATTTATAGCTTAACTTCCTTGATGAGTCTACTTTAAATAGAAACAAATAGAAATGTTATCAGAATTCTGTACAGTGTGAACAGAGGTCAGTGAAGTTGATCAGTGAAGTAGGGGAAACTTTATTGAATAAACTGTACTAATTGGCTGAGTTAAAAATTCTGAAAATTTTATGGAAAGAAGAAATATGAATCTAGTTTCAAGGAAAATTTACGGAACTAAATTTCGAGTTCTATAGCTTACGGAATAATTAAATTAGCGACTGTGACTCAGAAAAATAGCTCAAGTTGAACTTGAGTAAAAAGTGTAACTAAGTGAATAATTATTTACCTTCTTAAAATACTTATTGAGAAATGGGCAAACCTTATTAATTGAATTACATCTGAAATGCCAACTTACTATGCTATGAAGCTTACCCCATCTTTCTATTTCTCTTATTGTTTTTAGGATTTAGCTCGGGGTTGGAAATTGTCGGAGGCCGCGTCACACTATCAAGTTGTCTACTTAGGGAGAAATGTTAATCCTCATTTACTTGTATATGGTGGCATGTATAAAGATTAGTTATTGGTAATTTGTTATATTAAAATGTTATGGTATATTGTTCTTTGCATTGGTTGCGGATATGATTACTTGTGATTCAGGGAGGCAAAGGCTTGGTAAATAGCCTAACACGGTCTACATGGCAAAGCACACGGGCGTGTGCCTTGGCCGTGGGAATTTTGACAGAATGTGCCACGGATGGATGGCACGGGCATGTCTTTGGACCGTGCCCCCTGCTCTTGAAATTGTTATTTAGTATACCACACGGGTAGAAGACACGGTCGTGTATCTTAGCCGTGTGGTGGACACGGCCCCCCAAACGGTCGAGTGGGATGGCCGTGGTGTAATTGACAGATTGCTCCACGGGTACCAAGCATGGGCGTGTGAAGACCACACGGTCTACTCACACGACCGTGCCAAATTGTCACACGGGCGTGTGACTCTATTTTAAAAGTGAAAAATTTTTTAAGTGTTCAATTTGATTGGATTCGAATCCGAATTGTCTGTAATAATAGTTATACGTTCGAAAACCCTTGATAGGGTATATTCAGATTGAATTGTATGTGACTTAGTGTCCTCTAGGGGGTAAATTCTAAAAGCGTTGTTCAAGCATGGTAACACTTCGTGCTCGACCCCGGTGATGGTTTCGGGTAAGTAGTGTTTCATTTAGTGGTATCAGAGCTATGGTTTAGTTGGTTCTCGGACTAACATAGCAAGTGTGAAAGTTTAGTTATACATGCCACAAATATGTAATAGTGTGATGTTCCCCGACGCAATTGAGGATCAATTGTTTAGGCAGAAGTATTCTCCAACCGAGCTATATCCGACCATTTGTCAATGATACTGAAGCATTTGAATAAAGTGTAATTTTGATGAGTTAAGCTTAGGAAGGTATGAATAAGAATTTGTGATATGTGTACCTGTGACAATGTGTAAAAGGAAAGTTTATATTGTGATATGCTTATTCATATCTGTTTGGCCTTTATATACTGTTGCATGTTTGATTAAAGTGATTAGTGAATGTGATAAATGAAGGTATTCAAAATTCATTGAATGTATGAATGAGTGAGTTTTTTTGAATGAGTTAAAGAATGTGGAAACTTAGAATGAAACGAAAGTTAAGTTGTGATAAGCTCCTTCATACATGTTAGTATTCACAGGATGTTACGTACCTAACTCATTTGGCTTAGTGGTTATGAGGAGAAAGTTTTACTCGAAATGACTGGATATGTGTATGAGTATTTCTATTCAATGATGTGTAATCGGTATGTATATGTGATTGACATTTACGTTTAAATCTCTGAATTAAAGATGTCATAAAAGTCATAATAGCATGAAAGTTGTAATGAAGTATCAAATTGGGTGGAACATAGGGAACGAGTACGATCGTTCACTAATGAATTGACGGAAAAAGACCATGGTTGGACCATGGCAATATATGAGATATGTGCGCCAGTGTAAGACATGTTTGGGACATGCATCGGCCTTATAGGTGCAAGTGTAAGACCTGTCTGGGACAGGCATCGTCACCGAGACAGATGAGTTAGTATAAGACCATAGTTGGACTATGGCATCAAGTAAGCGGTGTAATCAAAACCGTAAGACATTCTCCAATTTGATAAATATTGACAAGTGATCAAGACTAAATGTGGGATCTGGATAAGACATTAACGGTAATCTGGGTAAAAGAAATGAAAGTTTAAATTGTGATAAATTCACTTATGTTTTGCTAATATTCACATGAAATAAAGTTGCATGTACTACTGAGATATGTGAAAATGTGTTCGTAACAAGTTGAAAATTTGAAATGTTTGAATCAATGTGCGTAATGTTATGTTGTTGTTGTTGAATATGTATTTGCTTGAGAGTCAAAAGTTTAGAGACTTTACAATCTTCGCCCCCTTACCAGAATAAAGTTATACGATGAGATTTTCGAGAGATATATTGCATGAGCTTGCAAAAGTGAAACTAAAGAGTACAATAATGGAATAGTATGAGATTAGTGAAGACAGAATTAGCTAGAGGAATAATGTCGGACTTGCACGGATGTCTGAGTATGACGGATTCAATTAAACAAAGTTATGGCTATCTTTCTCTTCTGAGTATGCCTAAAGGTGTTAAATTGCTTTGTATCTTAAATTGGGGGCCTTTAAAGTGAAATTAGGCCATTGGAAGTGTGTGGCCGGCCATAAGAGGCAAAAAGAAGGTTGAAAAGTCAAAGTTAGGTGTTAGGTGTTTTAATTGGCTAGTTTTTGTAATAAAATAAAGGAAAAAGAAAAAAGTGTCATATTCTCTTTTATTCCTTCTTCTTTCACACAAAAATGGCAGCAAAGGATGGGGGTTTTGAGCTTTAAACTTTCAGCCACTTTAAGCCCTAATAAGTAAGTGATCTTTGGTTATTTCTTGATGATTTTTACATTTTTGGAACCCCCAAAGCATGAGCTTTCAAAAGAGGGGACTATTTTGCAAAATGATTAAGAGTCTAGGGTTTTTCCATGAACATATATGTGTTTTTTGCTGAGTTTTTATGGAAGAATATGAGTTGTAGTTGCCTAATAAACAACCTTTATGAAAGAAATTGCATGAAGACACCTAAAATGTGGTATTTTGCAAAAATGGTAAACGAAGTTGTAAATGTGTGAGTTAGTTGAAATTATGAGTTGCTATGGTCATGAAATGGTCATTTAGGCCTGAGGAGTAATAAATTGATTAAAAATCATTTTTACGAGCCTAGGGGCAATTTGGTAACTATGGTAAAGTATAGGGGCAAAATTATAAAATTTGCCAAAACATGATATGTGAATTGAATTGATTAGTGTGTGGATAAAATGTGTTAAATGAATGTTATTTGATATGTTAGATGATGAAAACGTGAAATTTGGACTAAGATCGGGAAAGAACGAAATGGTGGGCTAAAGCGGGAAAATTAGCCGTTTCGGCAATCAAGGTAAGTTGGTATGATAATAATAGTGCAATATTATTGTAACTTGTATTTGAAGCCCAAATTTTATGTATTAATTGAATTATGTGGAATAAATGTTTAATGCGCCAAGTTGGTGAATTGATTTAAAAATATATACCTATGGTGCAAAGTGTTATAGAAAGTGCTCAAGGAGTAAGTCATATGAAATTCTAGCAAATTCGATTAGTTCTGTTTAAATAATTGCTTCTATGATGATACATTGATAATTGCTCTATGAGGTGACTAAATATATGGAAAGCTGAATTGACTGTAAATTCCGATTGATCATTGTATGTGTTTCTGAAACTACCGATTTATGTATTGTCTATAAGTCTCGATTGAGCAAGTAGGAATAGATATAGATATAGGTGACATGTCACTTGAGGTCCTCACTGTTCTGACTGATATAGTTTCCCGGGTGCTAGGTGGTCTTGCATGTGTTGCAGACACCTGTCAGCTTGTGTGAGCAGGCCCTTGGTAACTTCTGTTCTGTTTCCGATAGTAGCTCCGGCTACCCTTCTGTTTGTAGCTTCAGCTACCCTTCTGTTAGTAGCTTCGGCTACCTAATGGCTCCGCCATGTCTGTTCGACACTTACGTGCTAACCTCTGTTTATCTGGTTATATTCCGAAATTGCTCAATGGGATTAGATTAACTGTACTATAATATAGTGGTTGTACTGGTGAACTGAAAATGGTACTGTATACTGAGAATGATACTATTAAGTGTGCTTATGATCGGCATATATATGTACACGAAGAATAAGTGATTGATTGTGAAAAGTAAGTGATCATGTGTTAAAATGTGTAAGTGAACATTATGGTTGATGCATTTACATGATAATTGTGAATGTGAGTCTAATGAACAGTGCAGGTATATAAGTGTAAATAATGAGTAATAAGCTCATTAAATAATCGAGATATGGTAAGAAAGATAAGAGGTAAGTGCTACCATTAGAACTTTTATTAAGAAAGCATGAAAAGGTGAAATTTGTATTAAAATAGTATTGGACAGTTGCAGTTGTGTACGTTTGAAAAATCACCAAAAATGGTGGAAATTGAATTAGAAAGTTAATGAGAGATGAATTAAAAGCTCATTGAGTCTATTTTCTTATAAAAGAAACTGAGTAAGTAAAAGGAGTGTAAATTGTAAGATATTTAAACATTAGTGAGACTGGTTCTGGATAACTTTGTGATCCTCTGTTCCGTTTTTGGAAAATCACCAAAAATTGTGTAAAAATTGTTATGATGTGTAATTTATAGCTTAAATTCCTTGATGAGTCTAATTTCAATAGAAGCAAATGGAAATGTTATTCGAATTTTGTACAGTGAGATATATATTTCGTAATGAACAAAGGTCAGTGAAGTTGATCAGTGAAATAGGGGAAAGTTTATTGAGTAGACTGTACTAATTGGCTAAGTGAAAAATTATGAAAATTTTATGGCACAAAGAAATATGAATCTAGTTTCAAGGAAAATTTACAAAACTAAAATTTGAGTTCTGTAGCTTACGGAATAATTAAATTAGCGACTGTGACTCAGAAAAACAGCTCAAGTTGAACTTGAGTAAAAACTGTAACTAAGTGAATAATTATTTACCTTCTTAAAATACTTATTGAGAAATGAGCAAACCTGATTAATTGAATTACATCTGATATGCCAACTTACTAAGCTATGAAGCCTACCCCATCTTTCCATTTCTCTTATTGTTTTCCAGATTTAGCTCGGGGTTGGAAATCGTCGGAGGCCGCGTCACACTATCAACTTGTCTACTTGGGGAAAAATGTTAATCCTCATTTTCTTGTATATGGTGGCATGTATAAAGATTAGTTATTGGTAATTTGTTTTATTAAAATGTTATGGTATATTGTTCTTTGCATTGGTTGCGGACATGATTACTTGTGATTCAGGAAGGCAAAGGCTTGGTAAATAGCCTAACACGGTCTACATGGCAAAGCACACGGGCGTGTGCCTTGGCCGTGGGACTTTTGACAGAATGTGCCACGGAAGGATAGCACGGGCATGTCTTTGGACCGTGCCCCCTGCACTTGAAATTGTTATTTAGTGTACCACACGGGTGGGAGACACGGCCGTATGTCTTAGCCGTGTGGTGGACATGGCCCCCAAACGGTCGTGTGGGATGGCCGTGGTGTAATTGATAGATTGCTCCACGGGTACCAAGCATGGGCATGTGAAGACCACAAGGTCTACTCACACGGCCCTGCCAAATTGTCACACGGGCGTGTGACTCTGTTTTAAAAGTGAAAATTTTTCTAAGTGTTCAATTTGATTGCATTCGAATCCAAATTGTCTGTAATAATAGTTATACATTTGAAAACCCTTGATGGGGTATATTCAGATTGAATTGTATGTGACTTAGTGTCCTCTAGAGAGTAAATTCTGAAAGCGTTGTTCAAGTCTGGTAACACTTCGTGCTCGACCCTGGTGATGGTTTCGGGTAAGGGGTGTTACATGTTTATATTCCGAAATTGTTCAATGGGATTAGATTAACTGTATCCAGGTGAAGAGAAAGGATATTATAAACTGTGAATGGAATTGTTTAGTGTGCTTATGATCGGCATATGATATGTACATGAAGAATAAGTGATTGATTGTGAAAAGTAAGTGATCAAGTGTTAAAATGTGTAAGTGAACATTATGTTTGATGCATTTACATGATAAGTGTGAATTTGAGAACTAATGAATAGTGCAGGTATGTAACTGTAAATGATGAGCAATACGCTCGTTAAATAATCGAGATATGGTAAGAAAGATAAGAGGTAAGTGCTACCTTTAAAACTTTTATTAAGAAAGCATGAAAAAGTGAAATTCGCATGAAAACAGTATTGAACAGTTGCAGTTGTGTACGTTTGAAAAATCACAAAAATGGTGGAAATTGAATTAGAAAGTGAATGAGGTATGAATTGAAAGATCATTGAGTCTATTTTCTTATAAAAGAAACTGAGTAAGCAAAAGAAGTGTAAATTGTGAAATATTTAAACGTTAGTGAGACTGGTTCTGGACAACTTTGTGATCCTCTGTTCCGTATGTGGAAAATCACCAAAGATTGTGTAAAAATGGTTATGATGTGTAATTTATATGATTAAATTCCTTGATGAGTCTACTTTCAATAGAAACAAACGAAAATGTTATCAAAATTCTATATTGTGAGATATTTAATTCGTAATGAACAAAGGTCAGTGTAGTTGATCAGTGAAACGGGGGAAAATTTATTGAATAAACTGTACTAATTGGCTGAGTCAAAAATTGTGAAAATTTTATGGCAAGACGAAATATGAGTCTAGGTTCAAGAAAAATTTACAGAACTAAATTTCGAGTTCTGAGCTTACGGAATAATTAAATTACCGACTGTGACTCGGAAAAACAGCTCAAGTTAAACTTGAGTAAAAAAGGGTAACAATGTGAGTAATGATTTTTACCTTCTTAGAATACATATTGGGAAAGGGAAAATTATATTAATTGAATTACTTATGATATGCCAACTTACTAAGCTATAAAGCTTACATCATTTTTCCCATTTCTCTCATTGTTGTTAGGATTTAGCTTGGGGTTGGAGATCGTCGTAGGCAGTATCATACTATCAGTTTGTTAAATTGGGGAAGTCGATAATCCTCATTTATTTGTAAGTAAGTGGCATGTATAGGGATTTTTCATGGAAGTTTTATGATAATACAATGTTATAGTAAATTTAGTTAATTTGATATTTGATTGTTGAATTGGATTGGTTGTGGATATGCTTATTTGTGTCTCAAGGAGGTAAAGGCTTGGTAAATAGCCTAACACGGCCCACACGGTAAAGGACACGGGCATGTGCCTTGGTCGTGGGACCTTCGGTAGAATGTGCCACGGGTGGAAGGCACGGGCATACCTTGGCCGTAGAGGATACACGACCAAACCCTATGGGCGTGTCTTTGGACCGTGCCTCCCCTACACCTGAAATTGTTATTTAGTATACCACACGGATAGGAGACACGGTCGTGTGTCTCAGCCGTGCGGGGTGGTTTTGTTGGATTGGATAGATTCGTCCACGGGTACCAAGCATGGGCGTGTGAAGACCACATGGTCTACTCACACGGTTGTGCCAAATTATCATACGGGCGTGTGACTCTAAGTTAAAAGTGAAAAATTTTCTAAGTGTTCAATTTGATTGGATTCGAATCCGAATGGTTTGTATCAATAATATTGTGGTTGAAAACCCTTGGTAAGGGAGAAAATGAATAGATCTTTATGTGTTTATGAGAATGTTTGTGAATTATGTCTGTGATCTTTGTTCTGAGTCCGGTAACGCGTCGTACTCAACTCCAGTGACAGTCTCGGGTAAGGGGTGTTACATTTAGTGGTATTAGAGCTATGGTTTAGTCGGTTCTCAAACTAACATAGCAAGTGTGAAAGTTTAATTATACATGCCACAAATATGCGATAGTGTGATGTCTCCCGACGCGATTGAGGATCAACTACTTAGACGGAAGTATTCTCCAACCGAGCTACATCCTGCCATTTGATAGTGATACTGAAATATTTGAATAGAGTGTAGTCAATATGAGTTAAACTCGGAAAGGTATGAATAAAGATCTGCAATGTGTACCTGTGATAATAGGTGAAATGAAAGTTTATTTAGTGATGTGTTTATCCATATCTGTTTGGCATTCACATACTGTTGCATGCTTGATTAAATTGATTAGTGAATGTGATTGGTAAAGTCATTCAAAATTTATTGAATGTATGAATGGGTGCATTTGTTTGAATGATATGATTGAAAATTTTGTGAAAAGCATATATGAATGTTAAATTGTTTGAAGTGCATAGTATAATTGTGACGACATATGTTGATAATGATAGATATGTCATATGTGTGTGTATGTAAGAATTGAGTTAGAGGTTGTATGACTTCACCCCCTTACCGATGAGGTGTTTATAATGGAAATTTATGAGAATCACGTTGATTAAGTCCCTAAGCGTGGAATCAAAGAGTTCAGTGGTAGAGTAGCTAAGCATGATCAGAGATTGAGAATGGTTAATAAGTGAAGAATAAGGTTAGAAAGACGGTAGATTGACTCAAGAACTACTCAGTTTATATGCTATCATAGTTGACGAATAAGTTAACTTTAGTAAACCGACTTATTCAGATATGACACCGAGAGGAAGTGTTAACTAAAATTTTCTGAACTGACTTTTCTTTAGTGAAAGGAACAATATGGAATTAGTGAGTGCGGAAGTAGTCAGAAGAATAATGTTTGAATTGTGAAGATGTTTAAGTATGATGGTCACAATTGAGTAATTTACGACTAACTTTTTTGGGTATCTTATATGTTCATACATCCTCAGAGACATTTATGATTATTTGTGTTCTGATTAAAGTATCGTTAATCTGATTGATCTTTGATCGGCATTGTAACACCCTAAATTTGGGCCTAGAAGTATTGGGCCTTGGGCCTGGGTGCGGGTGTGAAATAGTTCGAAATAAAATTATTGATGTGTTGAATTCTGTTATGGCAGGTTATTATTAATGGGTTAATGTGGTATTTTAGTGAACTGTGAAGGATTCATAGTGTGGGGAAAAGTCTTGGGCTAATTTCTGGGATTCCAGGATTTTTGTGATATTTGGTGTAATGTTGAAATTTTGATATATGGATGTGTAATTCGTGTTTGGAGTGTGTTATTGGGCCTATGGAAGGCCCAAGTGTTGGTTAAAAACCCGGGGAATTCTTGGATTTTTGGACTTAAGGAATAGAGGACTTGGAAAAGAGGAGTTGTAAGGAATTATGTGTGTAATAAGACACAAAAAAAGGAATGTGGTGTAGTGGCAAAGTAGCGCCACTTAGGGGACAATGAAGCAAGGGGTCCAAGGTTCAAGTCTTAGCTCTTGCAATTTATTTTGGTTTTTCTTTTAAATAAATCTGGAAGCAAGTAGGTGAGCTTTAAAGTTAAATGTGTTGGACTTATGACACAAAGGAGCTTGTGTCCGAGTGGTGATGGCATGACAGGGTTACTGAGAGGACTTTGGTTCGAATCCCGTTGCACGCAAAGGTTGATTATTTTGCTAATGCTTTAATTTTGGGGGGATTGATGGAGAATCCCACATCGGAAAGCTAACATGAGAGCAGGTGAGGAGCTAGCTTTAAATAGAGCAAACCAGGAAGAGAGTAGGCACAGCCTTCTTGGCTGATCCCTTTCGCTTTATGGCGTGCCCGTTTGGGTTGGGCATCGGCTAAGAGTGTTTGGAGCGCGGATTAACTTCAGTCTCCTATCAGGTGTGTATTTCTCACTACTCTAGCGGTAGGAGGGCTACTTCGGGCTGCGATGGGCCGAAGGGGCCATGTGGGCCCAATGGGCCTACGGGGCCATTTGGACAAGTTGTTTAATTGTATAGTAAATATTAGACTAGACTAGGTGAATCGCATATCTGTAGCTAAATTTGGGCTAAAAGGGCCACACGAGCGTGTGGGTCTATTTGGGCCGAGAATGGGCCCTAGGCCCATTTGCATTGTTATCTCTGTTTAGAATACTTTAGTTTACCGAATTACTGAAATACCTCCGACTTGTAAAATTACTATTTTACCCCTGATTTATAAAATTACCATTTTACCCCTGATTTGTAAAATTACCATTTTACCCCTGATTTGTAAAATTACCATTTTACCCTTAATTTGTAAAATTATTATTTTACCCCTAATTTGTAAAATTACTATTTTACCCCTGATTTGTAAAATTACCATTTTACCCCTGATTTGTAAAATTACCATTTTACCCTTGATTTGTAAAATTACCATTTTACCCCTGATTTGTAAAATTACCATTTTACCCCTGATTTGTAAAATTACCATTTTTCCCCTAGGTGTTAAATGACTGTTTTGCCCTTCGTGGGTAAATGACTAACTTGTGTGATGATTGGGCTAGTTTGACCGTGGATATAAGTTGGTGATATGAATGACTTGACTGTGATCTATTCTTATTTTTGGGATTTGGAAAAGTTGGAATCCCTATGTGTTTAGGGAGGCTGTCGAAATAGTGCCTAAGGCTTTAAGGGGCTGTTACCAATTATTTTACTCTGTGCTTCTAAGGGTTAAAGGCTGTTGACTAAGGGCTTGGATCAGTGGAGCGTTCGAATCCAGATTTGGATATCAACTTCAGCAAAGGTAAGGATTTAGGGCCTTGTTCATGGATGCCCGAATATGGTAAAAGTATGTTAAATTTAGTTATCATTGATTCGTGGTCTAATGTTTTAGTAATCGAATATAGGATTGAGTTAGAGCAGATATCATCATCGTTCGTCGTAATCAGGTGTGTATCGAACCCTTCTTTAGTCTAATTCGGCAAAGGCCAAGTAACCGAAAAGTTGGTATTATGTGGGCTTGTGAGTATGCGAATGCTCACAAGATGATTGGAAATCCTGAGATCTGTAACCGTAAGTGGTAAGTTAGTTGAGGGGCAATTTTGCGCACCTCGGTAAGTTGGGTCTCGATGGGCCGAACATGGGCTCACGGGCTTTCGGGCCCATATAGGTAAAAATAGGAAATAAATGTGTTATATTAGACTGTAGTATCGGGACTGCTAAAACTGGTAGCTAGATAGGAAATTTGGGCTGAATGGGCTTAATTTGCTAAATAGACACTATAGGGCCCATCAGGAGTTTTAGGGCCCAATGACTGAAATTGTTAAAATCTGTTAAATTGACTGCTAAGATGGAACTAAAGCTTATATGTGACTGTAACATGCATAAAACTCGTAATATTGGAATAAGTACTAAAATACCCCTAAGTATGGAAAATTACCATTTTACCCCTAAGTGTAAAATGACCTTTATACCCCTAGGGTAAATTCTGTATGAAATGTATGATTTTCTGTTTCTGCATGTCATATCTCATAACATATGTATATATCTGATGCATGTGATTCTGTATGTTATATGTCATAGCATGTATGCCTGCTGCATGGGGTTTGGGTTTATGATGGAGGAAGCGTTCTGGCAGCCTCGCTGCAATCTGGTGGCCTCGCCACATATATATCTGTTCTGGTGGCCTTGCCACATATATCTGTTCTGGTGGCCTCGCTAAAATATCTGTATCTAGTGACTCTGTCATAATATCTGGCAGCCTCGCTGCAAATTCTGTGGTGTGTAACGGTTGGGTGGGTCGAGTAGCTTCCCCACATGGTGTGATGGTTGGTACGGGTGGTGTGTAGCGGTTGGATGGGTTGAGTAGTCTCCCCACATGGATCATGGGCTTGCATTCATGCATTGTTATCATTAATATTGTTCTGTTACTGTAATGGGCCTATGGGCCGTACTGCTATCTGAAAAGGGCTAAGGCTCAGTTTACTGTTATCTGAATAGGGTTTCAGCCCAGTATTTGACTGTGATGGGATAGGGCTTAGGCCCAATAAGCTTGAGTTGACTTGGGCTTTGGATGGGCTTCTGTACACACTGAGTTTTCCAAACTCACCCTTTTTCCTTCCATCCTTACAGGTGAGCCTTAGATTGGTGGACTTAGAGCTGGGAGGGATTCAGAGTGGCCACATGGACTGGACTATTGGATTTCTAATTAAGTTACATATTTGAATTTAGATTTAATTATTTATTTCTGGTTTTGGGTTGTAAAAGGGCCTCTTTAATTACTTTTATTTTGGGTTTTTATTCTTTACTTATTTAAATTAGTTTTAGCTTACGTAGGATATTATTTAAATCGAGTTGAAAATAAATGATTTTAAGACGCGATTTTTATAAAAGTTACTTATTTTCAAAATAACACGATAACCAAGCAAAGCTTCCACAATTTTAAATGATCTTGTAGATAAATATTTCAAATAGTTAAAGTGTGGCAATGGTAGTATGCATGTCTAGGAGTGGATCCAAGAAGAGCTTGGTACTTAAGCAGTCTATTCGACTCACCTCCTCTTTTCTGGAATCCTACCTGGTACCCAGCTTCCATTCACTTTAAGTCTTAACGAAAAAGGTCAAATTTTTTTGATACTTAAATCGTTTTCAAAATTAACATGTTTTTGCAAACTACAAGGGTTTATAAGCTTTCATAAAACTTTTACAAAGGTTTTAACGATGTTTGCAAAGGGATGATTGTTTCAATGAATCACGTTTTGGAAAAAGACAAGCTAAGTTTAACGGTAAGAGTTTTTAAAACTTCAAGGGTTTTCAATGAAAGCACGATTTTGGAAAAACACTTCAATATGACACATCAGACTTGGCCATAACGTCCAGGCCAGGTTTGGGGTGTTACAGGCATCCCATTATCTTCTATTGGAATTTGATTCTATTACGTCTGAGATAAAGTTGATAGTGAACTTATGAGACATTGTTTTTCTGTTTCTTCTGGCTATTGTTCCATTTATATCAGTATGGAATATATCTTATCTCTGTCACAATCGAATTCGGAATATATGAATTGTGTTTCTTTTTCTTCTGGTTTTCTTTACGGAACTATCAGGATTTCTATTCTCTTGTATAAGTGGCATCCTCCGATATTCTGTATGGTTTTGTATCTTGAATTTCATTATTTTGGTTTTCCTTTCCATCCACATTGTTTAAAATTATCAAGTGTGATTTATTTTTGAATCGAGATCGATAAAAGTGTGAATTGTGACAGTTAAATTCAAATGGTATAATGATTTTGTTCCATCAGGTATTTTTGATATTTCTCAATGAGTTCAAACAAGATGTTATGTTTCGTCCTGGTTAAAATGGTTAATGAATATCTGTGATTGATCAGTTGAAAGAATTATAGAAGATTGTATGGTTAATCTGTCCTAACAACAGGAAGAAATGATTTCTATGGAATGATATTGAATAATTAATAATAACCCAGTTGTCTCAAGCAGAGTGGGTTGGTCAGTTGAGAAATAAATTAGGTTATGTGTAATTATATTTATTCTGAATTAAAGTTGTTCTGTTGGTTAAGCTAAAGTAGTTGAATGTATGAATTTATGACTTTTCAGTGATGCACTAGTGAACGAGTTAGAATGTGTTTTATTTCTGAAATGTACAGTGGTGGTTTATGTTTTGAGATGGTTAATGTTATTAAAAAAAACTGTTTGGTTAGTGATTTATCGATGATCACTTTTATGTCTGCATGGAGAAATTTGATGACACTGGTCGTTCGACGAAGATTGTAATATGTTTACTGACTTCAATAATTTAATGTATCTAATGGCATTGCAAGCTTTGAGTTTAAGGCAGTGTTGATGAATTAAGCTATTAAAGGATTGTGAGTAATTATTGATTGATCTGTGGGGAAGCAAGTGTAATTATTGATGCTTATATGAAAAACCCTCTTTTATTTTGTGCAAGTTTATTTTTTTTTCGATTGAGCATATTAAATGGCAGTTTGATTTTAATCAAGTAAGAGCTAAAGTGGTGTATGCTTGCAAATTCGAGAAATTTGGGGTGTGTTAGTGAATGATCAGCTAAAGGAGTATAGTGAAGATTGGCTTTTGAATCTGAACTCCAAGTTGGATTAGATTATTGCTATTATTATTCTGAGATAGACTTCATGTACTGTGAAGCTCCGGCGTTATGCAGAAATTCTATTTATAGTCTATAATAATGATATTGGGTTTGTTTTATTCTATGAGTAATAAAAGGTATAGTGATTTGATGTAAATGTTTTGGGGCATACTAATATGAACTCGATAGTTCTGACTTTGTGTTTTAGATGTTGAATTGTCGACAAGATTAAGTCGAATATAAGGCGTATACAGGATTAATACTGTCAGTGGTGATATTGAAATGATAGTGAGATAGGACTACTCTGGATTTCATATCAGATTTCCCTCAATCTTCAGATCAAGAGAAGTGTTAACTGAGTTGTTCCCAAGTGTTTGACGAAATTAGCATAATTATTTCAGTATGTGTTGATTCCTTATTCGACAAAATCGACTAAGTTATATTGGGATTCAGATCTACGATAAAGTGTTCTTGAAAGTATAATCTTAAAAAGGGTTATTTTGTAATGTTGGAAATTGTGAGAAAGATATTAAACCTCATTTCGGTAAGATTTTCGGGGACGAAAATCCCTAAAGGGGGGAGAATTGTAATATCCCAAAATAGGGCCTAAACAGAATATTGGTTTCGAAACCACAAATCTAAATTGAAATAGTTTCATTTTATGAAGTTTTATAGTTTACCAATTTATTGGAATGTTGTGTGAAAATATTGTTAAGAAATTTTATTGACTTAGTGCCTAATTGAATTTTTAGGACTAAATTGAAAAAAGTGTAAAATGTGCCTAATAATTGATAAATGGATTTGATTGAATTGTTTCATGAAAGTGAAAGCTTTTATGTGGCAAGTAGGCCATTGTATTTTGATGTGGACAAAAATGGGCATGAATAGGACAAAATTAAAAGAATAGTAAAAATGGGGTATTTTAGTTATTAGTGAATAAAAGACAAATTTTTAATTGAAATGGGTGTCATCCTCTCCATGAAACACCAAGGGGCTGCCGAAAATTCCTCTCCTCCATGGCTAGGGTTTCTTGATTTTTCAAGATAAATTATGATGAAAACATGAAAAAATTAGACTAAGTTCGGGAAAGAACGAAATGGTGGACTAAAGCGGGAAAAGTAGCCGTTTCGGCAATTGAGGTAAGTTGGTATGATAATAACAGTGCAATAGTATTGTAGCTTGTGCCTAAAGCCTAAAATTGTGTATTAATTGAATTATGTGGAATGAATGTTTAATGTGCCAAGTTGGTGAATTGATTTAAAAATATACCTACGGTACAAAGTGTTATGGAAATGAATTGAAATAATTGTGAACTGAATGTGCCTCTGTAATATTAGAAAGGATGTATTGAATGTGAATCCCGGTTGAACAAGTAGTAATAGACATAGATATGAGTGACATGTCACTTGAGAGCCCTACTATTCTGACTGTTATAGTTACCCGGGTGCTGGGTGGTCTTGCATATGTTGCAGACACCTGTCAGCTTATGTGAGCAAGCCCGTGGTTAACTTCTATACTGTGACTAACTGTAGCTTTGGCTACCTCACTGTTTGTAGCTTCTGCTACCCCACTGTTAGTAGTTTTGGCTACCTCATGGCTTTGCCATGTCTGTACAACACTTATGTGCCAACCTCTGTATATCTGTTTATATTTCGAAATTGTTCAATGGGATTAGATTAACTGTATCCAGGTGAAGGGAAAGGATATTATAAACTGTGAATGGAATTGTTAAGTGGGCTTATGATCGACATATGATATGTACATGAAGAATAAGTGATTGATTGTGAAAAGTAAGTGATCAAGTGTTAAAATGTGTAAGTGAACATTATGTTTGATGCATTTACATGATAAGTGTGAATGTGAGAACTAATGAACAGTGCAGGTATGTAACTATAAATGATGAGCAATACGCTCGTTAAATAATCGAGATATGGTAAGAAAGATAAGAGGTAAGTGCTACCATTAAAACTTTTATTAAGAAAGCATGAAAAAGTGAAATTTGCATTAAAACAGTATTGAACAGTTGCAGTTATGTATGTTTGAAAAATCGCAAAAAATGGTGGAAATTGAATTAGAAAGTGAATGAGGTATGAATTGAAAGATCATTGAGTCTATTTTCTTATAAAAGAAACTGAGTAAGCAAAAGAAGTATAAATTGTGAAATATTTAAACGTTAGTGAGACTGGTTCTGGACAACTTCGTGATCCTCTGTTTCGAATTTGGAAAATAACCAAAAATTGTGTAAAAATGGTTACGATGTGTAATTTATATGATTAAATTCCTTGATGATTCTACTTTCAATAGAAACAAATGGAAATGTTATCAGAATTCTGTATTGTGAGATATTTAATTCGTAATGAACAAAGGTTAGTGTAGTTGATTATGAAACAGGGGAAATTTTATTGAATAAAATGTACTAATTGGCTAAGTCAAAAATTCTGACAATTTTATGGCAAGACGAAATATGAGTCTGCTTTCAAGGAAAATTTACGGAACTAAATTTCGAGTTCTGTAGCTTACGAAATAATTAAATTACCCACTGTGACTCGGAAGAATACCTCAAGTTAAACTTGAGTAAAAAAGTGTAACAATGTGAATAATGATTTTTACCTTCTTAGAATACATATTGGGAAAGGGAAAATTATATTAATTGAATTACTTATGATATGCCAACTTACTAAGCTATGAAGCTTACATCATTTTTCCCATTTCTCTCATTGTTGTTAGGATTTAGCTTGGGGTTGGAGATCGTCGTAGGCAGCATCATACTATCAGTTTGTTAAATTGGGGAAATCGATAATCCTCATTTATTTGTAAGTAAGTGGCATGTATAAGGATTTTTCATGGAAGTTTATGATAATACAATGTTATAGTAAATGTAGTTAATTTGATATTTGATTGTTGAATTGGATTGGTTGTGGATATGCTTATTTGTGTCTTAGGGAGGTAAAGGCTTGGTAAATAGCCTAACACGGCCCACACGGTAAAGCACATGGGCATGTGCCTTGGCCGTGGGACCTTCAGCAGAATGTGCCACGGGTGTGCCTTGGCTGTGGATGACACACGGCCAAACCCTATGGGTGTGTCTTTGGACCGTGCCTCCGCTGCACCTGAAATTGTTATTTAGTATACCACACGATAGGAGACACGGCCGTGTGTCTCAGCTGTGTGGTGGACACGGCCCCTAAATGGCCGTACGGGGTGGCTGTGTTGGATTGGATAGATTCGTCCACGGGTACCAAGCATGGGCGTGTGAAGACCACACGGTCTACTCACACGGCCATGCCAAATTGTCACACGGGCGTGTGACTTTGAGTTAAAAGTGAAAAATTTTCTAAGCGTTCAATTTGATTGGATTCGAATCCAAATGGTCTGTATCGATAATATTGTGGTTGAAAACCCTTGGTAAGGGCGAAAATGAATAGATCTTTATGTGTTTCTGAGAATGTTTGTGAATTATGTCTGTGATTATTGTTCTGAGTCCGGTAACGCCTTATACTCGACTCCTGTGACGGTCTCCTGTAAGGGGTGTTACAGCAAAAGTCGTATGCTGACCTCAGATGGAGAGAAATTGAATTTGGAGTGGGGGATTCAGTTTTTCTCAAGGTTTCCCCTTGGAAGAATGTATTAAGGTTTGGACGGAAGGGCAAGTTAAGCCCTGGATTTATTGGGCCATATCGGGTGTTGAAAAGAATTGGGCCAGTTGCTTATCAACTGGAATTGCCTGCGGCATTGAGCCAAATACACAATGTGTTCCATGTATCGATGCTAAGGCGTTATCATTCAGACCTATCTCACATCGTGTCAGTCGAGGGGATCAAGGTTAGACCCGACTTAACTTTCGAAGAGGAGCCAGTTCAAATAATTGATCAAGACGTGAAGGTGTTAAGAAGGAAGTCTGTCCCTTTGGTCAAGGTGCTTTAGCGTAACCATATTACCGAGGAAGCTACATAGGAACCTAAAGAGGCAATGCGACAACAATGCCCTTACCTATTTCAGCTAGGTAAATTTCAAGGTCAAAATTTCTTTTAGGGGGTAGAGTTGTAACGCCCCAAAAATCCCGAAACTATGAAATTCTGTACTTGACTTTGGTATGTATAGGTAGCACTGTAGAATATTAATTTTAAGATGCTACAAGGTTATTTGAAGTCTTAGCGATAGGGTTGTCCATGGAAAATTTAATTTCTTGCTTTAGTGGAACCCTAGTCTTTAGTAATAGGCCTCTTAAACAAATTTAGGGGAGATAGGACATAGTAGGGCTTGTGCAGTGGCAAGGAGGCGGTACATAGGAGCTACGAGGTGGCGTTTCATGTAGGGAATAAGGTCCAAGGTTTGAGGCTCAAGTGTAGTAGTTTTGAGACTTTATTTTTGCTCATAGAAAGAAGGTGGTGGCGCAAAAGGGGACTCTAGAGAAGAGTGTTCAGGAGAGAATTTTAAGGTGGAGATAATGGAGAGAAGATAGGAGTTTGAGAGAGAGAGAGAGAGTTGGTGCCGAATGGGATTGTAAGGGAGACTAGAATCGGCTTGTGCTTATTTAAAGGAATGTCGAATGTGCATGAGGGTTTTTGGTTTCTTTTGCCGAATTCACTTGTTAGCTAAACCTTTCTTCTTTTCTTTTCTTTTCCCCTTCATTGTTACCGAAGTGTCACTCAAGATTTTCATCTCTCAAAGCCGAAAGTCACCTTTGTTTCCTTAAAAGCCGAATACCTATACTTTCTTGTCGACATCTTCCCTTAAATATCTTAAAAGATGAATATTCATCTTCTCTTGTCGATTTCTTTTGTTTTCTTGCACCACAAACCTATTTGGTTACTTGCAACCCTTAATCAAGTGGATAAAAGCCGATTGCACATTCAGTAGTGATCTAGGCCATAAGTTTGGAAATCAGTTTCAGTAAGTGCCTAGTTAATCGTTTTTAGTGTGTTTGGTAAAGCTGAAGGGGCTATCTAATCCTCTCTTTTCTTGTCGATTAACCTTGTTAAATTAGGGGTAGGGTTCTAGGATTCTAGGCAAGGAAAAGATCTCTAGCTGATGGTAAGTGTGATCACTCTAAATTTCAGTTTCATAGGTAGCCGAATGTAAATATGGTTGATAGGGGTGACTCGTGTGGAATACAAGTCACTTGATTTTGATAATATGTGTGTATTGGTGCAGATCTAAGGATATTCAGAAGTAATAGCAAAGGAAAGGCTATTTAAATCGGTGGTACACGGTAAGGTTACGGTAAGGCTTTGGGATTTGATAAAGTTGTAGTTAAGGTATAGAATTGATTCGAAAATGGTTTTGGTTGTAGGTCGAGGCCAAGAATAGAGTAGTGCAGGTCGTCAATCAGGTGTGTACATATACTACACACACAAAAATCGACAAAAGCCAAAATCCCAAAATCCCAAATGGGCCTGACGAACTTGTGGGCCCAAATTGGCAAAGTTGTGATATGAAATTTTATGATGGATTGACATGCATGATTGTATGATTGGATTATGATTGGGCCTGATGGGCTACATAAGCATGTTGGGGTTTAATGGGTTTAATGAACATGATTGGGTCTAGTGGGCCTTATGGGATCATAGAAATGCTTGTTAGGGTTTTTAATGGACTATAGGCCTAGTTCTGATCTCTCAAATTTTACATAAGACTTAATTAAATAATTAAACACGTCCTTGGAGAAGTCGCTAGACTAAGGTGTGGCAATGGATGTGTGCATGTCTAGGATTGGATCTAGGAAGAGCTTGGTACTTAAGGGGTCCGAGTGACCCACCTCCTTTTCTCTTGAATCCTACCTGGTGCATAGTGTCCGTTCACCTTAGTCGCGAGGACTTGTTGATGGGCCAAAATCCATAATTAAAACCTGTACCTTAGGACATTACGAAAATACCTCTCTAGGGTAGAATTATGAAAATACCCTTACAGGGTAGAATTACGAAAATACCCTCTAAAGTAGAATTATTATAATGCCCTGTAAAGTAGAATTACTAAAATACCCTCATAGGATAGGAGTACTAAAACACCCTTGTAGGGCAGAAAATTACCGGCACACCCCTGGAAAGTGAAATGACTAAAAAACCCCTAAATGCTTAATATATGGAAAGACTTGTATGTGCACTCATAAAATGTTGTATGTGCATTCATAATATGTATGTTGCATCTGGGGGAAATAAATTGAACGGAGGAAGATATGAGGATCGCATAGTCGCTTGACGACCGTGGATCTACCGGAGGCTTTAAGACCATTTTATAGTAGCCTCGCTGCAACGTTTGAGTAGTGCCGCAACCGGTGCCACCTATGAAGTGTAGGGACGAGTAGGTTGATCTTTATATCCCCATAGGAGTGTAGGGTTGGTACGGGTGGAGTGCAGGGTTGGATTTGGGGTGGGAGCATTGCATACATGTGACTCTGATATAATATGAGGTCAATATGGGCTAAGGCCCAGACCACTGATACTGTTAGGGCTTAGGCCCAATGTGATATGTGTATATGGAAGAGATTTGATTGCCAAGGGACACACTGAGTTGGGAAACTCACACCCTTAAATTAAATGTTTTAGGTAACCCTCAGTAGGCGGCTCGACATAGGAGAGGACTCGGAGGTGGCCACACTGCAAGTTTTTTTGGTTTTTAAACAAATTATTTCTCTCAATTACTTTAGTTCTGTTATTTTGTTTCCATTTGATGTAATAAGGCCTAGTGTCTCTGATGTGACTGTATTTAGGGTTTATCAATGTTTGACTGCCTAGTTTTTATTTTTACTTAGATAACTTTCTCAAATTTAATGTGGATTTTAAATAACATTACTATTTGGGTATTTTTGTTTAAACATGGGCTTCCATTTTGGGGTTAACATGAACTTGAATTTCTAAATCTCAAACTTAAATTTTAACCAAGCAAACTCCCTATCGAACATATTCTCAATTTCATAAAATCGTTTTGGAAACAATTTTTTTGATGTGACATCGCCGGATTCGGTCATAGCGTCTGGGCTGGGTCGGGGGTGTTACAGCGTCTTACTCGCAGTTACGAATCGATGCCATTGTCCCACACAGGGTCTTACTCGAAATCACACCTCGTTGCCATTGTCCCACATAGTGTCTTACACGAGAACGCTTAATGAAATTCATTTGGTTTATACGGGACTTTCGTACATCGTATTTCAATCGAATCAAACTTACACACTTTATTTCCATGTATATGTATACATTCAACTACCTCATTTATATACACATGATTCAATTCAACATTTCAAGTTGACATGTATTCAAAGTTAATAAAATCTATTTGCTTATAGACTTACCTCGGATATCAACGGACGATATAGATCGATTATTCAACTATTTTTGTTTTCCCCTGATCCAAGTTCTATTTCTTTGGTTCTTGATCTATAGATTTTCAAATTAAGCTCATTCAAATGCAATTTCATTCAATTTAATCCCAAAAGCACATAAATGGGCAAATTACCATCTTGCCCCTGACATTTTACACTTTTAGCAATTTATTCCAAATTGCATAAAACACAAAACATGTAAAATTTGCATATACCATGCTTAGGCCGAATATTTCCCATGCTCATACAAGTCCCTACATTTCATTTATTTCACATTTTAGTCCCTCAGTTTATTATTTTTGCAATTTAGCCCTAATTACTGAATTTCATCAAAATTTCCAATACAAAACATATTAACCCAAAACATATCTTCCATATCTCATCATCAAACATCACAAAACACAATTATTCATTAATGGCATAACTTAAAATATTCATCAAAATCAGAAATTCAAGCATGGGTCTGATAGTATTCAAAGCAATGATCTCAAAAACGTAAAAATTATCAAAAACCAAAATAGAAACATACCTAGATTCAGCTTGTACAAGGCTGAATCTGAAAACTCTCTTATTTTGTTCTTTTCTTTTTGTTTTGGTCACAAAATGATGAACATGCATAACCTTTTTCTATGTTTTATTTTATCAAAACATATTTTGATTACCATTTTACAAATTTAACCTTGTTAATAAAATATAAAACCTTTATAAAACAAGGTCATGGCCGTCCATCACTTAGCTTAATGGTATAATTTCATCTTAAACACTTCCAAATATAAAAACATCAACAATTCGGCCATTACAATATTAACCACCAAATTTGCATTTTTCGTGATTAAACTTTTTTATTAAATCGAGCATCCAAACAATAAAATTTTTAAACAAAATTTTAGCACACACAAATTCACACATTATAAACACCAAAAATAATTTTAAAATTATTTTTCTGACTCAGATTCATGGTCCCAAAACCACCGTTTTGAATAGGGTCGAAATCGGGCTGTTACACTCACGGTCCCTATTTTGGTGCTCCACGTGCTTAACTTCTTCGGCAATCTTTGCCTTATCTACTAGAACCGCAAATTCTCACTCCCTCTGTGGAGCAATCAGTACCTTCAGATTATCCCTCAGACCTCCTCAAAGCGAACACATTTCAGTACTCAGACGCCACATACTTTCCCTAAAAGGTAGTCTTGAAGAAATCCCAATTCAGATGATCAGGCTGAATACCCTCCTCAACCGATAACAAGCACTGATATGACTTGTCACGAAGCAAAAAGACTACACCTGTAATGACCCAAAATTCACGGGCATCGAAAATGTGTTATCGGACCATCGTTTTAGTAAAACGGATTCGTAAATATTTATTAAAAATATTTACGAAGTTAGTTGTATGTTTAATTAGGTTTTGGTTAGGTGAATTAGCTAGAATCAAGAATAATAAGGAAAATGATTAAATTGAAATAGGTGTGAAAGTTTAATTAAAGATTAAAGAAAATAAAAAGGACTAAATACGCAATTATGCCAATTTCCAAATTTGAGGTGGCATAAGCATAAAAATCTAAGATCTTCATGTGTTAAAATATATTATTAGATTATTATTATGTTATATTATATTATATTATTAAATAATAAATAGAGACAAATGTATGGTAATGAAACCATACATGTGTAATAGTAATAATAAATATATGTACACTTGTAATATATTTATATATTTACTTATTATATATGTAAAAGATATTTATATTATTATAATTAAGGGTGAGCAAAACTTGATTCGACTCAAAAAAATTTAAAAAAATTGAATTTTGAGTTAAACGAATCGAGTTATTCAAGTCAACTTGAATTTTTTTTTGAATTTCAAGTTCAATTGAGTTGAGTTTTCGAATTCGAATAATTTGAATAATTCGATTAAATTGAATATCAAACTATAATATTTTACATTTTTACCCCAAACACCCAAACCTTTTTACTTTTCCCTCAAAACTTTTACTCATTCCCACTTTCCCCCAAAACTTTTACTCTCCTCCCATCCCAACCCCCATCTACCCAAAATCCATTTCCCACCAAAATTTTACTCTCCTATTTACTTTTCCTCAAAAATTTACTCCCCAAACCCTTAAAATATTTTATTTTCCCTCAAAATTTTTACTCCCTCCCACTTTCCTCTTAAAACTTTTACTCTCTCCCCATCCCACCCCATCTACCCCAAACTCATCCCCCTCTAAAATTTTTTTAATATTTTCCCTCCAAAATTTTGCTCCTTCTATTTACTTTCCCTGAAAATTTTACTCCCCAAAACTTTTTATTTTCCCCCTAAACTTTTACTTCTCACCATTTACTCCCAAATAAAAAATCAAAATTATCTAAAAAACCCCCTAAACATAAATAGTAATAATTTTATTTATATCTCCTATTTATATTGTTAAATTAAATTTCACATTTTATATAATTTATATTATTGAATTGTTTAGTCATATTGAATATTTATATTAAAATTGAATTATTAATGATGCCATTAAATATTCGTGTTAAAATTTTATATTGGTATCAATTTCACAATTTATCTTTAAAATAACTTTTATTAAAAAATCACATTTTTACATTAATATATTTTTTAATTCCAAAATAACAAGAATATGAAGATAATTGAAACAACTAAGCAAGCAAAAAAGTTAACTCTTATATAAAAGATTAAAAAATAAATTATGAGGCGATGAAAGTTAATAAAAAATTTGATTACGGTGGACAAATTTTATTATAGTGGGTGACAGTGGTTACAAGGACCCAAAATTATTTTTTAAAATTTAACTCAAACAAATATATATTATTCGATTTGAATCAAATTCCATTTCACTCGACTCGATTCGAGAAAATTTCAAATCAAATTAGGATGATGAAATATGATTCTTCATCTCAATTAACTCGAAATTTTTTCATTCGATTAGATTCAATTCAACCGAACGCTCACCCTAATTATAATATATTATTATTAAATTAATAAACAAATGAAACAAATGAAATGAAAAGAAATAAAAGATAGAAAAGAAACAAGGTAACATAATAGAAAATGAAATAGGAAAGAAAGAAAGGAGAAAAGAAAGAAAAGGGAAATTAGGGATTTCAAGGCTTGAAGTTTAATTTGTAAGTCAATTTAAGTTCTTTCCTTGTAATTTTTGAGTTTTTTTATGATCTTAGAGTAAAATACTATTGGATATATGTTGAAATTTTAAAATTTAGTAGGTTTTTGAATATAGTTCATGTTGAACAAATTGATGAATTAGGGGTTTAATTGATAGAATTTCTAGTTGGAATTGGATAAAGGATTAAATTGTAAAATAGATTGTAAGTTTTGTGTATTAGGAACTAAATTGAAAGAAATTTGAAATTAGGGTTTTATGATGAAAATTAGAGGATTAAGTTTAAGTTTAGTTGAAAATTGAATAGAAATAAAGTATGAATTGGGATGGAAAAATAAATGATTTTATTTAGAGACTAAATTGGAATTATGATAAAAGTTGTAACAGCCCGAATTAGGGGCTAAACAGAATAGTGGTTTTGAAACCATGAATCTAAGGTCTAGAATATTATTCCGATTGAGTTTTGATGTTGGTTTGGTGTTTGAATAATTATGTGAGATTTTGGTGGAAGAATTTTAATGTTTGCATGTCCAAATTGGTAGGTTGGACTAAATTGCAATAGGTGGAAAATATAGGTTTTAATCCATAAAGGTACTTGATTGAATTGCATTTTTAAATTAGAGGTCCGTATATGGTAATTAAACCATTTTAACCTTGTTTAGACAAAAATGCGCAAGGAAGGGTGGAATACTAAATGTTTTTAATTAAGGGCATTTTGGTCATTAATTAATAAAATATATAAAAAGGGAGAATAAGCCAAAATTTGTCCATCTTTTCTTCCTCCTTGGCCGAATGTAGCAAGCCCTCCATAGCTAGGGTTTTGTTGATTTTCAAGCTCACAAGTAAGTGCAATCGAGCCCCGTTTTTAATATTCTTCGTATTTTTAGAATCCTCGTAAATTGTTCTAGCTAATTATACCATTATTTTGAGCTAGGGTTCATTTTTAAAATTTTACCCATAGATGTCATGGATGTATTTTGATGTGTAATGGTGAAATATGAAAGTTTAAAGTGTGGAGAACAGTTTGCACTAGGTAGTTTTTTTATGGAACTTGTAGAAATGACTTATTTGTAAAAGATAAAGTGTGGTGTGTATAAGTGGTGATATGGTAGAAATTGTGGGCTATTGTAGGGAAAAATGGTTCAACTAGGCTTAAAATGCATGAAAGTTGCATGAAAATCATAAACCAAGCCTAGAGACTAAAGTATAAAATTGAGAAAGTTAGGGGCTAAATTTTAAAAATAGTCATATGATGATTTTGGACTAAATTGAGTAATGTATGTATTAAACGAGTTGAATGTGTTATTATAGATCAAGAAAATTGAGGAATCGACCTTGATCGAGGCAAGGGTAAGGTTATGAACTAAATTGCAAATTATCGCTCTTTGTTGTCGAGGTAAGTTTATATATAGGTAATACATTGATTTTAATTCCATAAATTATATTTAGTGTATGATATGAATGATGTTGGATGAATTCTATGAGTTGGTGAATTATGGAAAATTTGTGTTCTCGATTAAACCTTCAGAAAAATGAAAGATACGGAGAATGTGTAGCTAGGTCACATGTGTGTTTCCGAGGGTAGGACACCATGTGTACAAGAGAGCTACGGGATGCTATGTGGTAGCTAGGTCACATGTGTAATACGAGGTGTATGCCATATGTACAAGAAAGCTACGGGATACTTTTACATAAGTAGCTAGGTCGAATGCGTAATACTATGTGTATACCATGTAGACACGAGAGCTACGGACTAAAAAATAGCTAGGTTGCATGTATGTTACCAAGGGTACATCATGTAGACAAGAGAGCTATGTTATATGTAGTTAGGTCGTATGTGTGTTCCGAGTGTTGGACACTGTGTAGACATGAGAGCTACGAGATTTAACGACTAGGTCACATGGGTGATGATGAAAGAGTTCACCATGTGTACACGAGAGCCGGATTGCGTGTTGGTGGAGTTATATACTGAAACCACCAAGTATCGAATGTTACTCCAAAAAGTTCAACAGGATAGTTTACAAATAATGTTTGTGTGGTTATATAGTGTGTAAATGCAGGTATGTAACACCCCAAACCCAGCCTAGAAGTTAGGCCCGAATCTGGCGTGTCACATGGAAGTGTTTTTCGTTGAAAACCCTTCTTATTTAAAAACTTGAGTAAAAACTTAGTTTGTGTTCGTTGAATTTCAAACGCGGTAAATTGAAATGTTAGTCTTTTTTTTTGAAACGATGTTATTAATCTCGTTGAAAATCTCTTTTAGTTGCGGAAGCTAATTTGAAGTAAAGAAGTTTAAACGTATGTTTTTGAAAACAAAAATTGGTTTGAAAACTCGCCTACATCTAACAGATATAAAACGTAATAAAATCCCAACCTTAATGAAAAATCCAGAGAGGCCTTATTACAGAAATTAAAACCCAAAAACAGAATTCAAAACATATATAAAATCCAAACATTATAACTGCTGTCGTGTGGCCACCTCCGAGTCCTTCACAGCACCGATCCTCCTAAAGCTAGGGATTACCTGTACAATTAATAAATGGGGTGAGTTTATGAAAACTCAGTGTGTAATCCCTTTACTAGAGTAACAGTCAGTATATAGAAATAAAAATAGCCTGGGCCAGAGCCCTTTAACAGTAACAGTACAGTCCAGTTCAAAGCAACGTGGGCCCAAGCCCACTACAATATCATTTGGGTCACAGACCATAATAGAATCAATTGGGCCAAGCCCAAATAGATAACAAAACAAATGGACCAAAGACCAATACAGAACAGAACAGTATGTGAATATGACCCCAACCCAGTCCAACCATCACACCACCCGTACCAGCCAACACACCATGTGGGGAATAACTCGGCCCACCCAGCCCGCACACCAATATGCAGCCATGCTGCTAATAACAAATAACGTGGTAGTGCCACCAAAATCAGAATACGTGGCAAAGCCACTAGCATAAAGCTTCCTCCAAATTAGGCCCAACCCCATGTAGAATGTCATGTACGTCATGCTCAATCATCAAACGTGTATGCATAATGGCCATGCTCAGCAACAGTCATTAAAATACATATATTAAAAACATATCAGTCATACAATCATAGTCGAACCAGTTAAAACACAGTCGTACCATCACAGTCAATTAGTCAGTCACCTGCCAACAAAGGCAAAATAGTCATTTTACACTCTAGGGCCAAAACGGTCATTTTACCCTACAAGGGTATTCGGTAATTTTACCCTATAGGGGTATTTTGGTAATTTTACCCTACAGGGGTATTTCGATAATTTTACAAACGAGGTCATTTTAGTAATTTTACAAATCAAGGGTATTTTAGTAATTTTAGAAATCGAAGGTATTTCAGTAATTTTACAAACCAAGGATATTTCGGTAATTTCACAAACCAAGGTATTTTAGTAATTTTGCAATCCGAGGGTAGCTTTGTAATTTTGAAAATTGATGGTATTTCTGTAATTTTGCAATCTGAGGGTATTTCTGTAATTTTGTAATCTGAGGGTATTTCTATAATTTTTGCAAATCGAGGGTATTTCTATAATTTTGCAAACTGAGGGTATTTTTGTAATTTTACAATCTGAGGGTATTTTTGTAATTTTGCAGTCTGAGAGTATTTCTGTAATTTTGCTAATCGAGGTTTTAACAACCCAACCGAAGGTCCCTTGTCGACTCAAGTGACTTTTGTAACCTAAACAGACAAAACGGGGTAATTGGGCCTAAGGCACATTACTCGGCCCATGTGGGCCCACACTCTCGTATGGCCCATTTAGCCCAGAAACAATCCTGGCTATGCGAACAACATAGCCGAAATCAATCACTTATCACATCACATAATTTTATCTGTGTGGGCCTACAAGTCCATTGGGCCCACACGGCCTATTTAGCCCAAAACAACCTTGCGACGTGGACTACACGGCTCAGTCTAACCTTTACCACAATATACAAATGTATTCCGTGTAGGGCCCACATGGGCCATTGGACCCACATGGGCCATTGGGCCCACACGGCCCAACGTGGCCCAGAATAGCCCTTGACCTCGAGAGTGCTCGATTGGCCTCTACAGTCTAATGCCCAGGATTCGTAGGCTCGGTTCACCACACATGCGACCGCACGGTCATGTGGCATCATTCGCCAGTATTTTGGATTCCTGGCATAACGCCGACCAACAGTCAAGTCAGGGTGTGAAGAACACACTTCCCACTTTTTAGTCAGTTATCAAAACAAGGCATACGGTTACACACCTGTTTTTGAATCGAGCCAGTTACGCGCATCCCACCTATTACAACAACAATATTGATTAATACCTTAACCAACGGATCAAGAAAACCATTCTCAAGGCTCGTTCAAAAGATTACCTACCAGCACTTTGCTTAAATACTATCCCATGTGATTATCGTGTATCCCCAACTATTGAAAGCCAAGAGACTTAAACACCTATGATCAATTGAGAACCCAAACACAGGAGAAGGGTCAAAGAACTAGCAACTCTAAGCCGACACCTTCGACTTCATCAAAGGAGAACTACCATATCCAAATAAAAACGCATAAGAACCAGGAATACTTACACAAAGTCAGTTTGGCCGGATCGGTGGAATTTAGAAGTAGTTGGCCACTTGTCAAAGCCTAGCTACCATAACAGACACGAATCCAAAGTATCTTCCAAAGGCAGAACAGGAGAGTTGCGACTCCAAAATGAAACGATTACCGATGAAAACAAATGTAACAGCCCGAGTTTGGGCCTAGTCGAAACAGTGGTTTCGGGACCACTATTCTGAGGCCAGAGAAAATTATTTTGATGTTATTTTATGTGTTATAAATTAATTTTATAAGTGCGTGTAAAATTTGGTAAGTTAATTTTAGCTATTCCTAGTCCAATTTCGAAAAAGGACTAAATCGCGTAAAATGTAAAAGTTGTGTATTAATGCATAAAGATGTTAAATTGATTTAGAATTAAAATTGGGGGTCTTTAAAAGGCAATTAGGCCCTTTAAAAATGAATGGCCAGCCAAGAGAATAGAAGAGTAGAAAAGTCAAAAATGTTAGGTGTGATGTTTGTCTTTTTTATAATAAAATAAGAAAAAGAAATAAAATGTTCTTTCTCTTTCATTTCCTCTTCTTCTCCACGGAATGGGCAGCAAGAATAAGGTTTTAGAAGCTGGAAAATTTCAGCAACTCATCTCCCTTGATAGTAAGTGATTTTAATGTCTTTTCTTGATGATTTTTACATTTTTGGAACCCCCAAAGCATGAGCTTTCAAATGAGGGGTCTATTGTGCAAAATGATTAAGAGTCTAGGGTTTTTCCATGAACACATATGTGGTCTTTGCTGAATTTTTATGGAAGAAAATGAATTGTAGTTGTCTGATAAATAACTTGGTGAAAGAAATTTGCATGAAAATGCCTTAAAGGGGGTTATTATGCAAAATTGTAAGATAAGTGCTAATGTGTGTAAAAAAAATGATGTTTATGAGTTTCTATGGTCTTGTAATGGTTTATTTAGGCTTAAGAAGTGAAGAAATTGAATAAAAATCTTGATTCGAGCCTAGGGGCAATTTGGTAATTTTGGTAAAGTATAGGGGTAGAATCGTAAAAATTTTCCAAAACATGATTTGTGAATTGAATTGATTAGTGTGTTGATAAAATGTGTTAAATGAATGTTATTTGATATGTTAGAGGATGAAAACGTGAAATTTGGACTAGGATCGGGAAAGAATGAAATGGTGGACTAAAGTAGGAAAATTAGTTGTTTCGGCAATTGAGGTAAGTTCGTATGATTAAATAAGCATGATATTCATGTTATTGCTAATATATTTGGAAATTATCTTGCTATGATGGTATTGAATTTTTATATTGAAAATATTGTATATGGGAAAGTGATGCCAAGTGTTGAAAACAATTATGTGATGATGGAATGCATTGGGAATTTGATGGAATATGATATTCCATTGGAACAAGTAAGTTCGTATGGTATCAATAATGCAAAATTTATGCTTGAATTATATTCCTTATTATTATTTCATATATTATATGGTAACTATATATGGAAAGTTGTATTAACTGTAAATTTCGATTGGTCACTGTATGTGCTTCTGAAACTACTAATATTACGAAATGTTATATCGACTGTAAATCCCGGTTGAGCAAGTAGGAATAGACATTGATATAAGTGACATGTCACTTGAGGGTTCCGCTTCTGTATCTCGGGTGCTGGGTGTACTAGCATGTGTTACAGTCACCTGTCAGCTTCTGTGAGCAAACCCGTGGATTACGTTTGCGATTCATTGATTGTAGTAGCTTCGGCTACATATTGTAGTAGCTTCGGCTACATATTGTAGTAGCTTCGGCTACATATTGTGGTAGCTTCGGCTATATATTGTGGTAGCTTCGGCTACATATTGTGGTAGCTTCGGCTACATATTGTGGTGGCTTCGGCCATATTATTGTAAGGCACTTGATACCAACCTCTGTATATCTGTTCATATTCTGAAATTTGCTCAATGGGATTAGATTAATTGTACTGTGATATAGTGGTTGTCCAGGTGAACTGAAAATGGTACTGTATACTGAGAATGATACTATTAAGTGTGCTTATGATCGGCATATATATATACATGAAGAATAAGTGATTGATTGTGAAAAGTAAGTGATCATGTGTTAAAATGTGTAAGTGAACATTATGTTTGATGCATAAGTGTGAATGTGAGATCTAATGAGCAGTGCAGATATGTAAGTGTAAATGATGAGCAATAAGCTCGTTAAATAATCGAGATATGGTAAGAAAGATAAGAGGTAAGTGCTACCATTAGAACTTTTATTAAGAGAGCATGAAAAAGTGAAAATTGTATTAAAACAGTATTGGACAGTTGCATTTGTGTATGTTTGAAAAATCACCAAAAATGGTGGAAATTGAATTAGAAAGTGAATGATATATGAATTGAAAGCTCATTGAGTCTATTTTCTTATAAAAGAAACTGAGTAAGCAAAAGAAGTGTAAATTGTAAGATATTTAAACATTAGTGAGACTGGTTCTGGATACCTTCGTGATCCTCTGTTTTGTATTCAGAAAATCACCATAAATTGTACAAAAATAGTTATGAGTTATAATTTATATGCTTAGAATCCTAATGAGTCTAGTTTAAAGAGAAATAGACAAGAAAATCATTCGAGTTTTGTGCTATGAGATAATTGAGCTTTAGTACGAAAGGGTCAGAACCATCAGACTGTGAATTAAGGGTAACTTTGAGGAATAAACTGTACTAATTGGCCAAACCAAAAATTCTGGAAATTTTATGGTAGAAAGATACATGAATCTAGTTTCAAGGAAAATTAACAGAACTTAATTTGGAGTTCTGTAGCTCCAAAGACAAATAGTTAGTGACTATTGCTCAGGAAGATAGCTTGTAAATAACTTGTGAATAAGTTGTAAACATTGGTAAAACATGCTAATAAGTTGCTTATTGTTTTCATATGAACTTACTAAGCATAAAGCTTACTCCCCTTCTCTTTTCCTTATTTCCTAGGGTTGCCAGGTTAGCTCGGGTTGGAGGCCGTCAGAGATATTATAACACCACCGAGTTTACGCTATTGGCGTAAGTAAATCTAGTGCTTCGAGTCTATGGCATGTATAGGGTTGAAATGTCGAACATGTAATATTATGATTTAGCCAAAGGCTTTGGCTTGTTGTTAAGGTTATAGGTAATTAAGTAAGTTAGCCTATGTTGGCTAATAATTTGTGGGTCTATATGATTATTCTTATGCTTGTATGTTAATATTTTGTGATGTGGCTCAAAGCAAGTGTGTTTATAGATTGAATTATGATTCACTGATCAGTAAGTAATCGATGCATGGCTAAAACTTTTGAAAAGGGCTAATAATGCTTCAGGAATGGTTAGGGATATTATGATGTATGCCTAGTAATAATCATGACAAGCTCGTGGTAATGGTGTGAGTAAATTCTATGATATTTGTTGCATAAGAATTGACATGAAAATAGCAAGTTTATAGACATTTAAGAGTTTATTCATCTCCAATTTGTATGTTATTGGATATGTATGTGTGCATACGTTATGAGGGTGACAATTGGCTTGGAATATAGCCTTGAAATAGTCCACACAAGTAGACACACGGGCAGACACACAGGCATGTGTCTAAACCATGTGTGATGCACGGTCTGTCCCCATAGGCGTGTTTTCAATCATGTGTCCCCTGCAACTTAACCCCTATTCTGTTTATTTTGACACGGTCATGAGACAAGGCCGTGTGCCTCGACCGTATTGAGGACACGGGAAGTCAACACGGGCGTGGTCAGGCCGTGGCAAAATTGGCAGAATGCTACCTAGTTTTTGTACGGGGTCTAGACATGGGCGTGTGTGACCTCAACACAATCGTGCCATAAGTCACACGGGCGTGTGACGTGCTTTCAAAGTGAAAAATTTTTTGAGCGTCTGATTTGATAGGATTCGAATCCTAATAGTCCGTAAAGACCTTATTATGTCTGTAAACCCTTGATGAGGGTAATTCAGAGTTGAAATGTTTAAAATTTTATAACTGTTCCCGAGTTAAGTTCTGTGAAGATTCGTTTAAGTCTGGTAACACTCTGTATTCGATTTCGGTAACGGTTTCGGGTATAGGGTGTTACATTTAGTGGTATCAGAGCATGGTTTAGTCGATTCTCGGACTAGCCAAGCATAAGAGAGTCTAGCTATACATGCTATAGTATTACTCGTGATAGTGTGATATCTCTCGGCCCTAACAAAACTGTTGGTTAAGATAGGAATGAATTCCAACTGAACAAATCTTGATAGAGATAAGAGTAATGTTGAGATTTTTAAATCATGCTTGTGATATGCTGAAAATGGGAAAGGGATGAATTGTAAATTATGATTTTTTTTATATGAATTAGTATACATTGTGCGGTACTCATGAGTTAAAGACTGTGGAAACACAGAATGAAATGAAAGTTAAGTTGTGATAAGCTCTTTCATGAATGTTAGTATTCACATGATGTTACGAACTTAACTCAATTAGCCTAGTAATTATGAAGAGAAAATTTGCTTAAAATGACAGAATGTATAAATAAATGCTTTAATTGCATGATTAGTGATCAGTATATACATGAGATTTACATTTATGTCTAAAGTAATGAAGTCAAGATGTCGTAATGTTATGCTTTATAATCTCAGTACAAAATCATAAATGACGTAATATTATGAAGTTGTAATGAAAGATCAAATTGGGTGGAACGCAGGGAATGAGTATGATCGTTCACTAATGAATTGACGGAAAAGACCATGGTTGGACCATGGCAATATATGAGATGTGTGAGCTAGTGTAAGACCCGTCTGGGACGTGGCATCAACTCGAATTGTGCTAAGCGTAAGACCTATCTGGGATAGGCATCGGCACAGCCCAGTGAGTGCTAGTATAAGACCTATCTGGGATAGGCATCGGCACGGGCAGAGCAGAGCTAGTATAAGACCATAGTTGGACTATGGCATCGAGTAAGCAACATACTCAAAATCGTAAGACGTTCTCCAATTTGATAAATATTGACAAGTGATTAAGACTAAATGTGGGAACTTGATGAGACATTAGCGATGATTCGAATAAAAGAAATGAAAGTTTGAATTGCGATAAATTTACTTATGTTTTGCTAATATTCAATTGAAATAAGGTTGCATGTACTACTGAGATATGTGAAAATGTGTTTGTAACACGTTGAAAGTTTGAAATGGTTGAACTAATGTGTATAATGCTATGTTATTGTTGAATGTGTACTTGTTTGAGAGTCAAAAGTCTAAAGGCTTTACAATCTTCGCCCCCTTACCAGAATAAAGTTATACAGTGGGATTCTCAAGAGATATGTTGCATGAGCTTACAAAAGTGAAACTAAAGAGTACAACAGAGTAATAGTATGGGGCTAGTAAAGACAAAATTTGTTAGGGGAATAATGTCGAACTTGCACAGATGACTGAGTATGACAAATTCAATTAAGCAAAAGTTATGGCTATCTTTCTCTTCTGAGTATTCTATGTTTTCTTCTATTCTGGAGAATACGTATAGTTATTCCTTTCGAGTGGGAATTCTATTGTATGAGAATGCTAGTGACTGTGATATCAGATGAAAAGCTCTATTGGTCTAGTTATTTATGAACGACATTTCTCCATCTCTTCAGATTTCTATTTCTGATATATATTGAATGAAGTTGATAGTGAAAATCAATGAGAGATTATTCTGATGTTCTGTTGATTATGGTTTATATATGTGCGGGAATTATATTATCTCTACTGAGAGGAATTCTAAAGAGTACAGACGGTAGTTTCTTTTTGGTCTTTCTCTGAGGGATTCTTCGGGTCATCTTTATTATTTTCTTCTGGATTGTATTCTCGGATTTCTGGCATAGTATTGTATCTCGAAATTCCTTATATTGGTTTTTCCTCATTCTTGTTTCAAGAATTATCGAGTTCGGCTTATCTTTATGGGAAATCTCTGACTTTTTGTTATGATTATGCTTTAGGTTCAATCATAGAAGTGTGAGAATTTTTGTATCAGGATTTCTCTGATTTTCGTGTAAAGAGCTATTATCGGTAAAGGTAAATTGAGTTACGTGCAATAAGTTTATTCTCTGGTTCAGAATAATGTTGTGGAATTGCGGTTAAATAGATGTACAGCCTGAAATAAAGGAATTCTATCTTTGAAAGCACGGTACAGAGATATACTAGTTGGATTTCTCTAATTTGAGAGTTGACGTCATAAGTGAAGTTGTCTTGGTTGGTAAAGAGATCATATCCGTGAAATTGGAATCATTTGATTCATATCAGTAAAGTTTCTAAATATTCGATGGCTTGAGCATAGAAATGTGGCTATAAATGATAAAGTAGTCTAGTACAGCATGATTTCGACTTTTGACTTGGAAGTTAGGGAGGATTCGATTTCTGATTTCCATTATTATTATTTCCAAGTAAAATCTGAGTATTGAGAAACTCTGAGTTATACAGGGAATTGAATACCAAATATACCGTAGTATATTGCCTGTTCTTTCAAAAGGGTATCGAGTTGTTTTCAGGGAAAATCCGGATAGCAAATGTATTCGAGATTAATATTGTCAGTAATGACATTGAAAAGAAACTGAAAAAGACTAGTATAAATTTCGTGCAGGGATGTTCCACATTTCCGAGTAAATAAGAGATACCATATTGGATTGTGATAGATGGATGATAGTAGTCCTCGTGGCTATTCTAGTATGTACAGAGGTATTGTTAGATGGATTTGGACGAGCTGTGTTTCTAAGCTTGTAGTTCTTAGAATGTCAGTTTTTAGTATTTTGGATTGAGCCGAGATCCTTATGGTAATTGTGGAAAGGTTACAGATATCCTAAGTATGAGCTTGATCTGGGTTTGTTTTGTAAGCTATGAGAAAAAGGACATAAGTGACTAGTGAAAGTTGAGAACATCTTTTTCTGGTAAGATTTTCGGGGACGAAAATCTCTAAAGGGGGAAGAATAGTAACAGCCCAAGTTTGGGCCTAGTCGAAACAATGGTTTCGGGACCACTGTTCCGAGGCCAGAGAAAATTATTTTAATGTTATTTTATGTGTTATAAATTAATTTTATAAGTGCATGTAAAATTTGGTAAGTTAATTTTAGCTATTCCTAGTCCAATTTCGAAAAAGGACTAAATTGCGTAAAATGTAAAAGTTGTGTATTAATGCATAAAGGTGTTAAATTGATTTAGAATTAAAATTGGGGGTCTTTAAAAGGCACTTAGGCCCTTTAAAAATGAATGGCCAGCCCAGAGAATAGAAGAGTAGAAAAGTCAAAAATGCTAGGTGTGATGTTTGTCTTTTTTATAATAAAATAAGAAAAAGAAATAAAATGTTCTTTCTCTTTCATTTCCTCTTCTTCTCCACGGAATGGGCAGCAAGAATAAGGGTTTAGAAGCTGGAAAATTTCAGCAACTCATCTCCCTTGATAGTAAGTGATTTTAATGTCTTTTCTTGATGATTTTTACATTTTTGGAACCCCCAAAGCATGAGCTTTCAAATGAGGGGTCTATTGTGCAAAATGATTAAGAGTCTAGGGTTTTTCCATGAACACATATGTGGTCTTTGCTGAATTTTTATGGAAGAAAATGAATTGTAGTTGTCTAATAAATAACTTGGTGAAAGAAATTTGCATGAAAATGCCTTAAAGGGGGTTATTATGCAAAATTGTAAGATAAGTGCAAATGTGTGTAAAAAAAATGATGTTTATGAGTTTCTATGGTCTTGTAATGGTTTATTTAGGCTAAAGAAGTGAAGAAATTGAATAAAAATCTTGATTCGAGCCTAGGGGCAATTTGGTAATTTTGGTAAAGTATAGGGGTAGAATCGTAAAAATTTGCCAAAACATGATTTGTGAATTGAATTGATTAGTGTGTTGATAAAATGTGTTAAATGAATGTTATTTGATATGTTAGAGGATGAAAACGTGAAATTTGGACTAGGATCGGGAAAGAATGAAATGGTGGACTAAAGCAGGAAAATTAGTTGTTTCGGCAATTGAGGTAAGTTCGTATGATTAAATAAGCATGATATTCATGTTATTGCTAATATATTTGGAAATTATCTTGCTATGATGGTATTGAATTTTTATATTGGAAATATTGTATATGGGAAAGTGATGCCAAGTGTTGAAAACAATTATGTGATGATGGAATGCATTGGGAATTTGATGGAATATGATATTCCATTGGAACAAGTAAGTTCGTATGGTATCAATAATGCAAAATTTATGCTTGAATTATATTCCTTATTATTATTTCATATATTATATGGTAACTATATATGGAAAGTTGTATTAACTGTAAATTTCGATTGGTCACTGTATGTGCTTCTGAAACTACTACTATTACGAAATGTTATATCGACTGTAAATCCCGGTTGAGCAAGTAGGAATAGACATTGATATAAGTGACATGTCACTTGAGGGTTCCGCTTCCGTATCCCGGGTGTTGGGTGTACTAGCATGTGTTACAGTCACCTGTCAGCTTCTGTGAGCAGACCCGTGGATTACGTTTGCGATTCATTGATTGTACTAGCTTCGGCTACATATTGTAGTAGCTTCGGCTACATATTGTAGTAGCTTCGGCTACATATTGTAGTAGCTTTGGCTACATATTGTAGTAGCTTCGGCTACATATTGTGGTAGCTTCGGCTATATATTGTGGTAGCTTCGGCTACATATTGTGGTGGCTTCGGCTACGTATTGTGGTGGCTTCGGCCATATTATTGTGAGGCACTTGATGCCAACCTCTGTATATCTGTTCATATTCTGAAATTTGCTCAATGGGATTAGATTAATTGTACTGTGATATAGTGGTTGTCCAGGTGAACTGAAAATGGTACTGTATACTGAGAATGATACTATTAAGTGTGCTTATGATCGGCATATATATATATATATACATGAAGAATAAGTGATTGATTGTGAAAAGTAAGTGATCATGTGTTAAAATGTGTAAGTGAACATTATGTTTGATGCATCTACATGATAAGTGTGAATGTGAGATCTAATGAGCAATGCAGATATGTAAGTGTAAATGATGAGCAATAAGCTCGTTAAATAATCGAGATATGGTAAGAAAGATAAGAGGTAAGTGCTACCATTAGAACTTTTATTAAGAGAGCATGAAAAAGTGAAAATTGTATTAAAACAGTATTGGACAGTTGCATTTGTGTATGTTTGAAAAATCACCAAAAATGGTGGAAATTGAATTAGAAAGTGAATGATATATGAATTGAAAGCTCATTGAGTCTATTTTCTTATAAAAGAAACTGAGTGAGCAAAAGAAGTGTAAATTGTAAGATATTTAAACATTAGTGAGACTGGTTCTGGATACCTTCGTGATCCTCTGTTTTGTATTTAGAAAATCACCATAAATTGTACAAAAATAGTTATGAGTTATAATTTATATTCTTAGAATCCCCAATGAGTCTAGTTTAAAGAGAAATATACAAGAACATCATTCGAGTTTTGTGCTATGAGATAATTGAGCTTTAGTGCGGAATGGTCAAAACCATCAGATTGTGAATTAGGGGTAACTTTGAGGAATAAACTGTACTAATTGGCCAAACCAAAAATTCTGGAAATTTTACGGTAGAAAGATACATGAATCTAGTTTCAAGGAAAATTAACAGAACTTAATTTGGAGTTTTGTAGCTCCAGAAACAAATAGTTTAGTGACTATTGCTCAGGAAGATAGCTTGTAAATAACTTGTGAATAAGTTGTAAACATTGGTAAAACATGCTAATAAGTTGCTTATTGTTTTCATATGAACTTACTAAGCGTAAAGCTTACTCCCCTTCTCTTTTCCTTATTTCCTAGGGTTGCCAGGTTAGCTCGGGTTGGAGGCCGTCAGAGATATCATAACACCACCGAGTTTACGCTATTGGCGTAAGTAAATTTAGTGCTTCGAGTCTATGGCATGTATAGGGTTGAAATGTCGAACATGTAATATTATGATTTAGCCAAAGGCTTTGGCTTGTTGTTAAGGTTATAGGTAATTAAGTAAGTTAGCCTATGTTGGCTAATAATTTGTGGGTCTATATGATTATTCTTATGCTTGTATGTTAATATTTTGTGATGTGGCTCAAAGCAAGTATGTTTATAGATTGAATTATGATTCACTGATGAGTAAGTAATCGATGCATGGCTAAAACATTTGAAAAGGGCTAATAATGCTTCAGGAATGGTTAGGGATATTATGATGTATGCCTAGTAATAATCATGACAAGCTCTTGGTAATGGTGTGAGTAAATTCTATGATATTTGTTGCATAAGAATTGACATGAAAATAGCATGTTTATATACATTTAAGAGTTTATTCATCTCCAATTTGTATGTTATTGGATATGTATGTGTGCATACGTTATGAGGGTGACAATTGGCTTGGAATATAGCCTTGAAATAGTCCACACGGGTAGATACACGGGCAGACACACGGGCATGTGTCTAAACCATGTGTGATGCACGGTCTGCCCCCATAGGCGTGTTTTCAATCGTGTGTCCCCTGCAACTTAACCCCTATTCTGTTTATTTTGACACGGTCATGAGACACGGCCGTGTGCCTCAACCGTGTTGAGGACACAGGAAGTCAACACGGGCGTGGTCAGGCCGTGGCAAAATTGGCAGAATGCTACATAGTTTTTGCACGGGGTCTAGACATGGGCGTGTGTGACCTCAACACGGCCGTGCCATAAGTCACACGGGCGTGTGACGTGCTTTCAAAGTGAAAAATTTTTCAAGCATCTGATTTGATAGGATTCGAATCCTAATAGTCCGTAGAGACCTTATTATGTCTGTAAACCCTTGATGAGGGTAATTCAGAGTTGAAATGTTTAAAATTTTATAACTGTTCCCGAGTTAAGTTCTGTGAAGATTCGTTTAAGTCTGGTAACACTCTGTATTCGATTCCGGTAACGGTTTCGGGTATAGGGTGTTACAACAAAAGTTAAATATGATGTACAAAAGAGAAGGAAGGTTCGGCCTAGCAAAAGAGAAGAAGAAAGATGATCAACAGGCACTCAAAGAGTGACACAGGGTTCAACTATTGTGAAGAAGTTCAGGAGAGTAATGAGAGAAAAGAGAAGAAGAGGATTCAGCTACTTTAAGAATTAAATGAAGCAGGGTTCGACCAAGAATATGGTTAAGGAGAAGAGGAAAATAGGTGAAAAGGGACAATCAAGAAAAGTTTAGCTTATGAGAAAAATTTGAAGAGCAACGGGGTAGAGAAGAGAGGTAGGTTTCAACAATGTAAAAAAGGTAGAGGAGAAAAGAGATAGAAGTCGTGTTAGACAAAGAGTGAAAGAAAACCAATTGAAAACTTTACCTATTCGGCAAAACAAGCAGAGAGGGCACGTAATTAACCAAAAGGAACCCCTTACACGGCACAAAACAAAATGCTGAATTCTCTAAGTCCCAAGACCAAATTCGGCACACTCCTACTTCACACTCAAATTCCATGAAATTCTCCATATTTTGCTCCTTGATTCACTCAAACTTCTGATTTGAATTAGATTCAAAATTTTAGACCGAGTTAAATTTCCTCATTTTACCAAGTCCACAACAACCTTGATAGAGTTTGCAACCACTCCACCCTCTTGCCCCCACTAAGTAGCAAAATAATGGCATTTGTTTAGCCCCTTCTATTGATCAAACACGCCACTTGCCTCCTTGCCATCCAACTCATTGTGTCACAAAAACAGTCACAAATGAATACAAGCCCTACCTGTTGGTATCGAAGTTTACTTATAGGAAAACCAAAATAAACTGCAAAAGCCAAGACTTGAACGCTTGCTCCTTTGCAATCCTAGTGACGCCACAACCACTAGACCACATGCTTTCTTGTGTCATATTTTCAACTAGACATATTTATAAGGCCTTCCAACTAATGATAAGGTCCTCTAAAGGGAAAAACTAAAATTTTTGCTAGAGCCCTGATTCAAACCCAGGACTTCTCCAACACTCCCAAACACTCCTAATTACTTAACCAATACACCAAACACATAATTGTGATATTTCCACACACAACAAAATATGATAAGCCGTCACTAAGGCCTAGTACTTCTAGGCCCAAAATTTAAGGCGTTATAAGGTACTTATGGGACATAAAATATGTGGGCAATTACATGGGCATGCAAGGGTGGTTATGAACTTAAGTCTAGATGTATATTGCGCTTGGTGTATATTTATATGTAAGAAACATGGTAAGGATAGGTGCTGAGTCGTTATGAGATGGCATGATCTATGGTTATTAAGAAAGTTGGTATGATGTTAATTATTTGCATATATACTTACTAAGCTTCTCAAAGGTTACTTCTTTCTCTTTTCCCTCATTTTATAGATTAGTCAAGCCAGCTCGAGGATCTAGAAGTGTTGAAGGATCATCCACACTATCCACAAAGTTCTTTTAGTATTGTAATATGTATTCTTTTGGACTATGGCATGTATAGGGTCTTAGTGGTGTTGTAAGTGTTAAGTTGGTTTGGTTATATTGTGGTAATTATCATGGGATAAGTCATTTTGTAATTAAGGCCATGTGATATGGCCAATGATGATGTTGTTTTACTTATCTATCCTTATGAGGCATTTCATAGAATGATTGGTGTGTTTGTGTGTGGTTAAGTTGAAAAATGGATGGTTGATGACTAAATGAAGCCATTTAGATGCTTAAAAATGTGTAAGTCATGTGGTATTAAAAGTGGTAAAGTTAGCATGTGTTTTGGGCCAAAGAATGACTTGGAAAATAGCCTAACTTAGGGCCACACTGCCAGGCCCCACAACTATGTGTGTAGGGCATGTGAGTGTTGCATGGGATTTTCGAAGACTAAGGACGTCACACGACCTGGTCACACGGGCATGTCCTTTGGCCGTGTGACCAAAATTGCATGTTGACGTCATAAACAGAATACCCCTAGTTTTTCACACGGAGAGGCCACACGGGCGTGTCAAGACCGTGTGAAGGACACGGGCTAAGAACACAGGTGTGTGCTCGACCGTGTGAAAACCCTGTAGGTTCGAAATGAAAAATATTTTTCCAAAAATTCAATGCGGGTTGGGGACACGGGCGTGTTTGACTACATGGCCTACCACACAAGCGTGCCCTTGTCTCACACGGGCATGTGCCCTGTTTTTGACCTAATTTTTCCAAAATTTTTCTAAGTTCTTAGTTTGGTCTTGGACCACTCCCAAATCATGTTTTGGGCCCCGTAGGCCTATTTTAAGGATCGTATGATATATTGTGTAAAAGTTTTAAATTAGAACGAAATTTTTGGTTCGATTGTGTACGATTGGTTGTATTATCGTTCGGTAATGCCTCGTACTTGGTTCCGTCAACTAACCCGGGTAAGGGGTGTTACAAAAGTTGGATAGGAAATTTAGTATTTGATGTGAATTAATGGTTTCTTAATAATTTTAAATTGATTTAATTTTCGTAGCTAACGTCATGCTGGAGACATCGGTAAAGAAAGGGAAAGAGAAAGTGGATGAGGATTGAATCAAAAAATTACGGTTTGTATTACTATAATTCAAATTATTTATTATCAAATGTTAAATTTAAATTATGTGAATGGTAAGTGAATTATGAGGTAAGTGTCATTATTGAATTGGATGATAAATATGTAATGGCATTGAATCGTATATTGATTAGAAAGTGGAAAAGTGAATTTGAATTGAATTGTGATTGAATTGAAAGTGAATTTGAAATTGAAAAGTGATTTGGAAACCCTATTAACTAGTCGGGCTGAGTCAGACAGAGTTGGTATGCCATAAGATTAGAAGTGTTCAGGGATACTTCGACCTTGAGTCGATGAGACATTACGTGTCATTATATTACTTCAAATAGATTCGATGAGGTACTAGGTACCAACTTACTTCGGCTTGGCCGATGAGACACTGGGTGTCAACTATTGTTTCAAACTATCTGATGAGGCACTGGGTGCCATTCTAGTGTGTTTGGTTGGATCCGTGTATTTGCCAAAGTTTAAGTCTTGTTAATAGGGCTAATAAATGAAATGGCTAATTGAATGAAATTGAATGATCTTCTTCACGAAATGAAATGAGAATTTGAATTTGGGAATTATGAATGAAATGAATAAACCAAAGGCACAAGGAATGATTGATAAGCTTATGAGATGATATATGAAATCAAATTGATGAATAGTTATTTTAAATAGCCATTTTTGAGAAATGAATGCTATAATATGAATTAGTGTATTATGGATTGATGTAATGGTTAAATATGTATAATTGATTATCGTGCTTTATAAATTTGAATAATAGTAATACCATTGAGGAGGGTATATGTGGTGCGGACTCAAGAAGAATGTGATGCTCATGATGTTGTAACATGTATATTTTTACTCTATTTAGAACTTATTTATGCTTTAATTGACCCCGGGTCTTCAAACTCATATATTAATTCAAAACTAGTTGAACCGAGAAAATTAAAACCTGAGATGTCTAGAGTATCTATAGAGGTGTTAAGTCCATTGGGAAAAACAGTGTCAGCAAACCAAGTATGTCGAAGATGCCCATTGATGATACAAAATAGAATTTTCTCTATTGATTTGCTGATAATGTCATTTAGTGATTTTGATATAATTCTGGGAATGGATTGGTTGTCTGAGCATGGGGTGGTTTTAGATTACTGTAAAAAGAAGTTTGTTATTCAGACTGAAGATGGAGGCAAGCTTGAGGTAAACGGTATTCATACTAGTGGATCAACACGTATCATTTCAGCGATTCAGGCTAATAAACTAGTTCATTAGGGTTGTGCAGGTTATTTGGCCTATATTACTAATTTTGTTTCTGTTGAAAGCCAATGCAGTAAGATCCGAACTGTTTGTGAGTTCCTTGATGTTTTCCTAAAGAATTATTGGGATTGCCACCAGATAGAAAAGTTAAGTTCGCAATTGAGGTTTACCCTGGTACAGCTCCGATATCAATACCTCCGTACCATATGTCACCCATAGAATTAAAGGAGCTAAAGGTACAGTTGAAAGATTTGTTAGGCCGTGGCTTCATTCGACCGAGTATTTCACTGTGGGGAGCTCTGGTATTATTTGTTAAAAAGAAATATGGTTCGATGTGACTATGTATTGATTACTAAAAATTGAATAAGGTGACAATTAAGAACCGATATCCATTTCCCTGTATTAATGATTTATTTGATCAGTTGAAAGGAGCATTTTTGTTTTTCAAGATTGACTTGAGATTAGGGTATTACCAGTTGAAAGTGAAAAAAAGTGATATATCGAAAACAACATTTCGTACAAGGTATGGTCACTATGAATTTTTGGTGATGCCTTTCGGATTGACTAATGCCCTAGCTCCTTTTATGGACCTTATGAATCATGTTTTTTAGTCGTACTTGGATCAGTTTGTGGTGATCTTCATTGATGATATATTTGTTTATTCGAAGTCAGAATTTGAACATGATCAGCATCTCAAAATTGTACTACAGATATTGCGAGAGAAACAATTATATAGGAAGCTTAGCAAATGCGAATTTTGGTTATTGGAAGTGGTATTTTTGGAACATGTTGTGTCTACAAATGGAATTAGAGTTGATCTGAAGAATATTGAAGCAATTATTTAGTGGAAAGCACCAAGAAATGCATCTGAGGTACGTAGTTGTCTTGGATTAGCTCAATACTACAGAAGATTTGTAAATGGGTTTTCAAAGATAGCATTACCAATGACAAAGCTGCTACAAAAGAATGTTCCTTTTATTTGGGATGATTAGTGCCAGAGAAGTTTTGAGACGTTGAAGTAAATGTTGACTGAAGCACTGGTTTTGACTTGACGAGAGTCGGGAAAAGATTTTGTTGTGTATAGCGATGCTTCCTTAAGTGGTTTGGGTTGTGTGTTAATGCAAGATGGGAAGGTGATAGCTTATGTATCTCGTCAACTAAAATCGCATGAACGTAATTAATTGACACATGATCTAGAACTAGCAGCTGTGATCTTTGCATTAAAGATCTGGAGATATTATTTATATGGTGAGAAATGCTACATTTATACAGATCATAAGAGTCTCAAATATCTTCTTTGACAAAAGGAGTTAAATTTGAAACAATGATGATAGATTGAGTTCTTAAAGATTATGATTGTGTTATAGACTATCATCTGGGTAAGGCTAATGTAGTAGCTGATGCTTTGAGTAAGAAAGCTACAATTGAATTACGAGTAATGTTCGCACAGCTTAGTATTCATGATGATGGAAGTTTGTTGGTTGAATTAAAAGTTAAACCCGTGATGTTTGATCAGATCAGGGTAGCGCAGTTAAAAAATAAAACGTTGACGAAGAAAAAAGGAATGATATAAAATGGCATGGTAGAATTTCAGCATTGATGAACATGATTGCTTAAGGTACTGAGATCAGATTTGTGTTCCAGCTGTTTCTAAGTTAAAAGAATTGATTCTTTGAGAAGCACATGATAGCCCGTTTGTTTTACACCTTGAAGGAATAAAGATGTATCATAATTTGCGAGAGTTGTATTGATGGCTAGGGATGAAAAGAGATATAGTTGAGTATATAAGTAAGTGTCTAACGTATCAATGAGTAAAGATAGAGTATTAGGTTCCTACAGGATTACTTCAGCCTATTAACTATCCCAAATGGAATTGGGATTGCATCACAATGGATTTTGTTATGGGATTGCCACTGTTAGCAAGCAAAAAGAATGCTATATGGGTGATTTTTTATTGGCTCACAAAGTCAGCTCATTTTATAGCAGTTAAAACTGATTGGTCATTAGAGAAACTTACTGAAGTTTATATTCAGGAAATTGTGAGGTTACATGGTATTCCTGTAATGATAATCTTTTATCGGGATCCACAGTTCACATCAATATTTTGGAGGCAATTGCATGAGTCTCTGGGTACTCGACTCAATTTCAGTACAGCCTTCCATCTATAAACTAACGGACAGTCTGAACGGGTGATTCAGATTCTAAAAGACATACTTCGAGCTTGTATTATTGATTTTGAATCAGGTTGGGAATGTTATTTATCGTTAGCTGAATTTGTTTATAATAGTATTTTCCAATCAAGTATTCAAAAGGCTCAGTATGAAGCTCTATATGGTTGAAGATGTCGATCACCTGTATGTTGGATGGAATTGAATGAATGAAAAATAATTGGGCCAGAATTAATTCAAGAAATAGAGGAAATTGTTAAGAAGACTCGAGAAAGATTAAAGGTAGCTTTTGACGGACATAAGTCATATGCAGATTTGAAACGTCGGGACATTGAGTATTCTGTTGGTGATAAGGTATTTCTTAAAGTGTCTCATTGGAAGAAAATTGTAATGCACCAAAATTTTTGATTTCTGGCTTTTGTGAAAATTGTAGCATGAAAATGTTTGTATATATTTCGCGTTATTTTGACACAAATATCTGTCAGCTTCGATGGCTAAGTGCTCTGGGTGTGTTGGGGAGGTCCTAGGTTCAAGCCTTAAGTTGGGTTAATTTTTGGTTTTTATTTGAATAAAGCTTGATGCTTGGATATTTGGTTAAAAAGAATTTATTTGCATTAACATACCAGAATGGGCATGCTGGTCTAGTGGTTAAGAGGTGTGTAAGGAAACAAGAGGTCTTGGGCTTGAGTTGCGGCATGGGTATTAAATTTTTTCTATTAGGGGCGTGTAGGAGTCTGAAGTGTAGTGGAATACTGAAAGTTGGAGAAGTAATGAGAAGTGAGGGAGGAAAACGTGGGATTTGGGGGATTATTGTGTTTTGCAGTTTTCTTCCTCTCAATCTTCTTTCTTTTTACAATCATGATCAAAATTCTTCTCTTCTGTGTCGTTTTTATCTTCTCCCCCATCATGTACTGTTCTTTTTCCCTTATTTTAATTCTTGCACTCAACCCTAGTTTTCGTTGCCTTCTTCGTACATTGACGGTAAGTGACTTTTCCCTATGGTTCTATCATTAGATGAGTTGGATATTAATGAAGGTTTATTTTACTGCTGATTAGGAGTCAATTAAGAGGCTGGAAGTCAACGATTCGACGAATTGAATTGGAGAAGTGCTTGGATTTGGTGGTGGTAAGTCAATTCTGCGATTTTGGGATTTATCAGTTCGTAATTGTTTGACTTAGGTTACTGAAACTGGACTTCCTATTATCGATTATAGGTCTCAAAGTGCTCGGAATAACATTAACATCGAAAACAAGTTAAGTGTGTACTTTGATTGCACTGAAATCGCGTTTTGGTGAAAGTCGAAAATAAAGCTGTCGACGTCACACGAGCATGTGGACTACCTGTGTGGAGGCCATGTGGCGAGACACAACCATGTGGTTGATGAACCAGGCTGTGTCTGCTCGACACGGGCGCAATGAACACAGTCGTGTGAGGCTGGCTAGGCCATGTGCGAGGTGTGTACTCTGATTGCATTGAAATTGCATTTCGAAAAAAGCCAAAAACAAAGTTGTTGACGCCACACGGGCATGTGGACTGCTCGTGTGGAGGCCGTGGGGTCGACGAACCAAGTCATGTGTACTTGACACGGGCGTGACGGACATAGCCGTGTGAGGCTGGCTAGGCCGTGTGTGAGGCACGTACTAGGCTAATTGGGCCGTGTGGACCACACGGGCATGTGGGATCTTGGGTTAGGCCATGGGATCTACACAGGCAAGGCAAATTTGGGCCGTCTAGGCCACACGAGCATGTGAGCCCACACGCGCAGGCCAAATGGGAGTGTGATCCCATTTTTCTGATATGAACTGAAAGGTTCCACATTTTTCTGATATGAACTGGAAGGTTCCACGGGTCGCCCAAGTCGAATGTGACCTGTCATAGGTCGATAAGCTTTACTTAGACCTGATTTCTGTGATCTGTTTATACGATGCATGATTACCATGATATCTCTAGCATGTACATCTGTTTTATTCTGATTATGATATGTATGATATGTTTATCTGCATTAAAGCATGCCATGATATAATGTTGCATTGCATTGAGGTGGGATTGTTGTTGAAGTAAAGAAAGCCTAAAAGCTATTAGCCTATTATCTGGCAGTTATGCTGCATATATATGATATGTGTCGTTTCATGGTACCTTATGGTGTGTAGGGTTGGATGGGTTGATTTTATCCCCATATGGTGTGTAGGGTTGGACGAAGATGGTGTACAAGGTTGGTGGCTATGATTTCTGATTTGCTCTGCATGCAATATCTGTATGGGTTAAGGCCCGTTATACTGATTCTGTATCTGTTTGGGCTTGAGAGTCCTATTATGTTCTGATTTTGATTCAGAGTGGACTACGATCCACACCGATTCTGTAATAGGCTTAGGCCCGAATTATGTGTGTTACCTGTTTCTGTTACCTGTATGTATACATGCTATACTGTGGGGATGCACACACTGAGTTTGTGAAAACTCACCTCTTTATTGTTTTATCTATTAGGTAATCCCTAGTAGTAGATGGATCGATGCAGGGGAGGGCTCGATGGTGACCACTGCTAGATAATTCCTGGATTTTATGATTTTACTGGTTATTTATTGTTTTACTATTTTTCACTATCTTGGGGTTATTTATGTAATTTTGGGCTTGGACTACTTTTGGTTTTATTTGGGTTTTTAATTGTTATTTATGGATTATTTTTAAACTGTAAACCCTCAAAAGCTTTGTTTTCCTAAAAATAAGCAAAGAACTTCGGCGTAAAAGAAATGGGTTTAAGCAAATAAGTTGACTCGTGATTTTCTAACTTAAGTAAAGATAATAATCGAAACGATTTTTGACTGGTTAAGGCTTTTCCAAAAATACTCTCATGAGACATCGCCAGATTCGGGCATAACGTCTAGGCCGGGTTTGGGGTGTTACATTTAGTGGTATCAGAGTTAGGTTGCAAAACTCGACTGTGGTTTTTGGGTTTTAAAGTATGGTTTTGAGAAATGATTTGAAATATGTTTGATATTAAGTAAGTTACTGGAAACCGCGCCGATCCAAGTAAGTTACTGAAATTCTGATATATATATTTATAAATATATATATTGTTTGAAAGCATGCTTAGTATATACTGGAAATCTGTTTGATCTGACTAAAACTGTATTCTGAGACTACTTAGGTAGAACTTTACTAAAACACTCTAGGTAGTGGACACTGAAAAACTTTAGTGAGACGATTTTCTCACGATAACAGACTTACACTTTGATACTGTTCTGCATAAAATATTTGTTAATAATCATCAAAACTGTAAACTAATCTGCATAAAACTTTTAATACAGATAATTCGATACTTACAATGAGCACACGTGGTACTCGTGGACGGGGTACTAGAGGCCGAGGTGGGGGTCGTAGAGGGCTCAATCTGAGTCATTTGCTTCTCATACTATATTGGTGATGGATGCTAGTGAGACACTGGCATCTCCTACGACTGATACTGGGACAGGACCATATGATTATACGGTTGGGGATGACGCACTGTACCCAGCCATGCTTCGAATTTTGGAGAGGGTCACTGGGCCCACCACTAGATCTAGGGGCCGTGGGTCAGTTACGGAACGACTTCGTTCCAATGAGGCTGAGATATTTAAGGGCATCACTGGAGTTGCTCCTAATGTGGCTAAGTACTGGATGGAGGACACAGAACGTATCATGGATGACCTGGATCTTACTGATGAGTAGAAGCTCAAGGGGGCTATGTCATTGCTTAAAGATGAGGCGTACCAGTGGTGGTTGACTGTTAAGGAAGGCACTCAGCCCGACTGTTTGACGTGGGGATTATTTAAGACCACCTTCCAGAGTAAGTATGTTGGGGCCAGCTATACTAATGCGAGGCGACGTGAGTTCCTTAATGTCACACAGGGGGATCAATCTGTGGTCGAGTATGAGGCTGAATTTCTGAGGCTGAGTCATTATGCGAGGAGCATGGTGGCAACTGAGTATGAGCACTGATCAGGTTTGAGGATGGTCTTCGTGACAACCTGCATGTTCTGATAGATCCACAGAAGGAGCGAGATTTCTCTGCATTAGTGGAAAAGGTAAAGATCGCTGAGGAGGTGAAGCGCTCATAGTGCCAAAACCGAGAAGAGGGGAAGGCTAAGAGGGATTCTAAGCCTTCTAATTCTAATATGAGGCCTAAGAAAAAGGCCAAGACTGATGGGCCCTTGAGAGTTGGGCCTACTGTTGTTGTTCCTGCTAGGGTGGCGATTTGTCAGCATTGTAATAGGCACCATCTAGGCGAGTGTTAGAGAGCTACTAGGGCTTGTTTGAGGTGTGGGTCTACTGAGTACCGTGTTAAGGATTATCCACTAAGGGGTAATCAGATGCAAGCTTCGGTTGATGAGACTGCACAGCCATCGAGGGTCGTTTAGCAGCCACCTAGGGGCCGAGGGTAGGCTAGAGGTGGTGTTGGTATGGGTTGAGGCTAGAGAGCACCAGGCAGAGGTGCTGGGCTAGCTGAGGTGAGGCAGCCTACACTAGTTTATGCTGTACGTCGCTGCGAGGATGGAGATGCTCCAGACATCATCACGTGTATGTTTCTAATTTTTAATGTACCTTACATTGCATTGATAGACATAGGCTCGACACACTCTTACGTAGCTAGCATGGTGTCTGAGACCTTAGGAAAGCCTTATGAGAGCATCTCTAGTGAGATATCAGTGTTGAGTCCATTGGGGCAGTCTGTTAGGGTTAGTAAACTATTCAGAGATGTACCGTTAGAGGTCCAAGGGACGATATTCTTGGCTGATTTCATTGAGCTTCCGTTTGGGGAGTTCAACTTAATTCTGGGCATAGACTAGTTGGTGAAGCATCGTGTGAGTCTAGATTGTGTTGAAAAGAGGATTGTTCTTAAAACTGAGGAGGATAATGAGATATTCGTAATAGGGGCACGATGGAATTATCTAAGTAATGTGATCTCTGAGTTGGTAGCGGAGAAGTTAGTAAGGAAGTGATGTGAGGCATTCTTAGCCTACATCAGTGTTCTGAATTTTGTAGACTCTTCAGTAAAGGACATCCGCACTGTGAGGGACATTCCAGATGTTTTCCTAGAGGAACTACCGGGATTGCCTCCGAGCCAAGAGGTAGAGTTTAGGATCAAGTTGATTCCTGGTACAGCTCCAGTGTCTATTTCACCTTACCGAATGGCACCGAAGAAGGTTTCTGAACTTAAGACTCAGATTCAGGAGTTGTTGGATCGTGGGTTTATTCATCCTAGTGTGTCTCCATGGAGAGCACCAGTTCTATTTGTAAGGAAGAAGGATGGTACGATGAGGATGTGTATCGATTACCGTCAGTTGAATAAATTGACGATCAAGAATAAATACCCACTTCTGAGGATAGATGCTCTTTTTGACTAGTTCAGAGGGGCTTCAGTGTTCTCTAAGATTGATCTACAATCAAGTTATCATTAGTTGAGAGTTAAGGAATCCAATCTGCATAAGATGACATTTAGGACTCGGTATGGTCATTACGAGTTCCTAATTATACCCTTCGGTTTGACTAATGCACCAGCGGCATTTATAGATTTGATGAACTGAGTGTTCCAACCCTACTTAGACCAGTTCGTGGCAGTGTTCATCAATGACATTCTGGTTTATTCTAAGTTAAAGGATGAACACAACGAGCATCTCAGGCTTGTTCTGTAGACTCTCCGAGAGAAACATTTGTATGTGAAGTTCTCAAAGTGCGAGTTCTGGCTTCGATAGGTAACCTTTTTAGGGCATGTGGTGTCAGCTGAGGGGATTCGAGTGGATCCTCGTAAGATCGAGGCTATGTTGGATTGGAAACAGCCGAAGATTGTGTCAAAAATTCGTAACTTTTTGGGATTAGCAGGATACTATCGGTGATTTGTGAAAGGGTTCTCATTAATCGCAGCTCCTCTGACTAAACTATTGCGTAAGGGAGTCCCTTTCATATGGAATGATGACCAGCAAGAGAGCTTTGAGAAGCTCAAGACTGTTTTGACTCAAGCTCCAATTCTGATACAGCCTGAGCCTAGGAATGACTTCGTGGTTTATAGTGATGCGTCACACGTGGGTTTGGGTTGTGTACTGATGCAAGACGGTAAGGTTGTGGCTTATGTGTCTCGACAGCTCAAGACTCATGAGGTTAATTATCTGACGCATGACTTGGAGTTAGCTGCAGTGGTCTTTGCACTAAAGATTTGGAGGCATTATCTATATAGCAAGGAGTGTACCATCTACACTAATCTAAGAGCGTTGTTCGCTCTACTGAGTCTATATGACGATGGGAGTTTGTTGGCAGAGCTGCAAGTGAAACCAACATGGATTAATTAGATCAGAGATAAACAGATGGGGAATAAATCTCTCAAGTTACGGTTCCGACATGGATTAATCAGATCAGAGATAAATAGATGGGGGATAAATCTCTCAAGTTACGGTTCCGACAGATTGAGATTGAGGTTACTTTGGATTTTAGGGTTAATGATGATGGGGTTCTATGTTTTTTAGGCCAAATTTGTGTACCAAATGATGAGGACTTAAGACAGTCGATTCTTAGGGAAGCACATAGTAGCCCTTATGCTATGCATCCTGATGGGAACAAGATGTACAGAGATCTTCAAGAGTTGTACTGGTGGCCAAGGTTAAAGCGTGAGGTGATCGACTTCGTGGCTTGCTATTTAACTTGTCAACAGGTTAAGACTCAGCATCAGTTGCCTTCGGGGTTGTTATAGCTAGTACAGATACCGATGTGGAAATGGGAACGAGTAACGATGGACTTTGTTAGTGGCTTACCTTTAACACCCACTAAGTAGGATTCTGTATGGGTAATCGTGGATTAATTGATAAAGTCAACTCACTTCATTCCTATCAGGACAGACTTCTACTTACAGAAGTTGGCCAAACTTTACATTTCTGAGATAGTGAGGCTACATGGGGTTCCTGTTTTGATCATTTCCGATAGGGATCCTCGTTTCACATATCGATTCTGGCAGAAGCTTCATGAAGCATTGGGTTCTAGATTGGACTTCAGTGCTGATTTTCATCCTCAGACAAATGGGCAGTCAGAGAGGGTGATACAGATATTGGAGGACATGTTGAGAGGTTGCATCATTAATTTTCAAGGTAGTTGGGAGGAGTACTTGCCTCTAGCAGAGTTCACTTACAACAACAACCATCAGTCTAGTATATAGATGGCACCTTATGAGGCACTGTATGGTCGTAGGTGTTGCACTCTTTTGTGCTAGACTAAGTTGGGTGAGTGGCGTGTTCTGGGTCTAGAGTTGGTATCAAAGACTGAGGACAAGGTCCGTTTGATTTGAGAGCATCTGAAAGCTACTTCTGATAGACAGAAGTCCTATGCTGATCTAAGGAGAAAGGACATTTTTCTTAAGGTTTCTCCATGGAAGAAGGTTATTAGGTTCGATCGCAATGGCAAGTTGAGTTCTTGATTTATTGGGCCATATCAGATTCTGAGACGAGTGGGGCCAATCCGTATCAATTGGAGCTACCTCCAGAGTTAGATCACATTCATGATGTGTTCCATGTCTCTATGTTGAGACGTTACCGCTCTAACCCCACGCACATTGTGCTTGTGGAGGATATTGAGATTAGACCAGATCTAACATTCAAGGAGGAGCTGGTTTAGATTTTGGATCGTGACGTTAAGGTTCTACGCAGGAAGTCTATCCCTTTAGTGAATGTGCTGTGGCAGAATCATAGCACTGAGGAGGGAGGCTACTTGGGAGCCAGAGGATTCGATGCGACAACAATATCCTCACCTTTTCTGATCAGGTAAAATTTTGAGGACAAAATTTTTTAAAGCGGTAGAGCTGTAATGCCCAAAATTTTTGATTTCCGGCTTTTGTGAAATTTTTAGCATGAAAATATTTGTATATGTTTTGTGTTATTTTGACACAAATATCTGTCTGTTTCAGTGGTTAAGTGCTCTGGGTGTGTTGGAAAGGTCTTAGGTTCAAGACTTAAGTTGGGTTAATTTTTGGTTTTTCTTTGAAGAAAGCTTAATGCTTGGATATTTGGCTTAAAAGAATTTATTTGCATTGACATAGGCTTAAGAGGTGTGTGAGGGAGCAAGAGGTCTTGGGTTCGAGTTGCGGTATGAGTATTAAATTTTTGCTATTAGGGGCGCGTAGGAGTTTGAAGTGTAGTGGAATACTGAAAGTTGGAGAAGTAGTGGGAAGTGAGGGAGGAAAACGTGGGATTTGGGAGGTTATTGTGTTTTCTAGTTTTCTTCTTCTCAATCTTCTTTCTTTTTGCAATTGTGATCAAAATTTTTCTCTTCTGTGCCATTTTTATCTTCTCCCCCGTCGTGTGCTATTTTCTATTTTCCTTGTTTTAATTCTTGCTCTCAACCTTAGTTTTCGTCGCCTTCTCGTTGCTCTTCGTACATTGTCGATAAATGACTTTTTCCCTAAGGTTCTATCGTTAGACGAGTTGGATATTAATGAAGGTTCATTTTACTACTGATTAGGAGTCAATTATGAGGCTGGAAGTTAACGATTCAACGACTTGAATCGGAGAAGTGCTCGGATTTGGTGGCAGTAAGTCAATTGTACAATTTTGGGATTTATCGGTTCGTAATTGTTTGACTTAGATGACTGAAACTGGACTTCCTATTGTCGATTATAGGTCTCAAAGTGCTCGGAATAACATTAACATCGAAAACAAGTCAGGTGTGTACTCCGATTGCACTGAAATCGCGTTTCGGTGAAAGTAAAAAATGAAGCTGTCGACACCACACGAGCGTGTGGACTACCTGTGTGGTCGATGAACCAAGCTATGTGCGCTCGACACGGGAGCGATGAACACGACCGTGTGAGGCTGGCTAGGCCATGTACGAGGCATGGGCTAGGCAAATTAGGCTGTATGGACCACACGGGTGTGTGAGTCCACACGGGCGTGTGGGATTTTGGGCCAAGTAGTGGGATCCACACGGGCAAGGCCAATTTGGGTCGTGTGGGCCACACGAGCATGTGAGCCCACACGGACAGGCCACATGGGCGTGTGAGCCCATTTTTTTGATATGACCTGTAAGGTTGCATGGGTCACCCAAGTCGACAGTGACCTGTCATAGGGTCGGTAAGTTTTACTTAGACATGATTTCTGAGATCTGTTTATACGATGCATGATTACCATGATATCTCTAGCATGCACATCTATTCTGTTATGATTATGATATGTATGATATGTTTATCTGCATTAAAGCATGCCATGATATAATGTTGCATTGCATTGGAGTGGGATTGTTGTTGAAGTGAAGGAAGTCTGAAAGGCTATTAGCCTGTTATCTAGCAGTTATGCTGCATATATCTGATATGTGCCGTTTCACGGTACCTTATGGTGTGTAGGATTGGATAGGTTGATTTTATCCCCATACTTAGTGTGTAGGGCTGGGTGGGTCGATTTTATCCCCACATGGTGTGTAGGGTAGGACAGAGATGGTGTGCAGGGTTGGTGGGCATGATTTTTGATCTATTCTGCATGCAATATCTGTATGGGTTAAGGCCTATTATAACTAATTCTGTATCTGTTTGGGCTTGAGAGTCCTATTATATTCTGATTCTTATTTTGAGTGGACTACGATCCACACCGATTCTATAATGGGCTTAGGCTCGAATTTTGTCTGTTATCTATTTCTGTTATCTGTATGTATGTATGCATGCTATATTGTGGGGATGTACACGCTGAGTTTACGAAAACTCACCCCTTTATTGTTTTATCTGTCAGGTAATCCCCTGCAATAGATGGATCGGTGCAGCGGAAAGCTCAATGGTGACCACTGCTAGATATTTCCTGGATTTCATGATTTTACTGGTTATTTGTTGTTTTACTATTTTTCACTATCTTGGGGTTTTTTATATAATTTTGGACTTGGACTGCTTTTGGTTTTATTTGGTTTCATGGATTATATTTAAACTGCAAACCCTCAAAAGGTTTGTTTTCCTAAAATTAAGCAAATAGCTTCCGCATAAAAAAATGGGTTTAAGCAAATAAGTTGACTCATGATTTTCTGACTTAAGTAAAGATAATAACTAGAATGATTTTTGACTGGTTAAGGCATTTCCAAAAACACTCTCATGAGACACTGCCAGATTCGGTCATAACGTCTATGCCAGGTTTGGGGTGTTACAAAAATATTGAGATTTGGCCGAAAAGGTAGATTGAGTCCTTGTTTTATTGGGCCATACGAGATTGTAGAAGGAGTTGGGCAGGTTGCTTATCGTTTAGCTTTGCCTCCAGAATTACAGAAAATCCATGATGCTTTTCATGTTTCTATGCTACGAAGATATAGATCAGATCCTTCTCATGTTATATCAACTGAAGATATAGAAATTCGACCTTATTTGTCTTATGAAGAAGAGCCAGGTGAGATATTAGCCCGGGAGGTAAAAGAGTTACGACATAAATGGGTTCTCTTAGTGAAAGTGTTGTGGAGAAGTCATAATGTAGAAGAAGCAACTTGGGAACAGAAGGAAACTATGAGATCTCAGTACCTCCATCTCTTTTCAGGTAAATTTCGAGGACGAAATTTATTAAGAGGGAGAAATGTAATGACTCAAAATTCACAGGCATCAAAAAGGTGTGTTATCGGGCCTTTGATTTAGTAAAACAGATTCGTAAATATTTATTAAAAATATTTACGAAGTTAGTTGTGTGTTTAATTAGGTTTTGATTAGGTGAATTAGCTAGAATTAAGAATAATTAGGAAAAATGACTAAATTGAAATAGATGTAAAAGTTTAATTAAAGATTAAAGAAAATAAAAAAGACTAAATAAACAATTATGCCAATTGCCAAATTTGAGGCATCATAAGCATAAAAATCTAAGATTTTTTTGTGTTAAAATATATTATTGGGTTATAATTATTATTATTTCATATTATATTATTATTAAATAAAATAAATAGAGACAAATGTATGGTAATGAAACCATACATGTGTAATAGTAATAATAAATATATGTACACTTGTAATATAATTATATATTTACTTATTATATAAGTAAAAGATATTTATATTATTATAATATATTATTATTATTAAACTAATAAACAAAAGAAACAAATGAAATAAAAAGATATAAAAGAAAAAAGTAACATAATAGAAAACGAAATAGGAAAGAAAGAAAGGAGAAAAGAAAGAATAGGGAAATTAGGGATTTCAAGGCTTGAAGTTTAGTTGGTAAGTCAATTTAAGTTCTTTTTTTTGTAATTTTTAAGTTTTTATGATCTTAGAGTAAAATACTATTGGATTTATGTTCAAAATTTGAAAGTTAGTAGATTTTAGAATTAGTTCATGTTGAACAAATTGATGAATTAGGGGTTTAATTGATAGAATTTCCAGTTGGAATTGGATAAATGATTAAATTGTAAAATAGATTGTAAGTTTTGTGTATTAGGGACTAAATTGAAAGAAATTCAAAATTGGGGTTTTATGATGAAAATTAGAGCGTTAAGTTTAAGTTTAGTTGAAAACTGAATAAAATTAAAGTATGAATTGGGATGGAAAAGTAAATGATTTTATTTAGGGATTAAATTGGAATTAAGATAAAAGTTGGATAGGAAATTCAAGTATTTGATGTGAATTAATGTTGTATTAATAATTTTAAATTGATTTAATTTTTGTAGCTAACGTCGTGCTGGAGACATAGGCTATAGTTGGCATGCCATAGGATTGGAAGTGTTCAAGGATATAGTGATTGAACTGAAAGTGAATTTGAAATTGAAAAGTGATTTGGAAACACTGTTAACTAGTCCGGTTGAGTCGGATATAGTTGGCATGCCATAGGATTGGAAGTGTTCAGGGATACTTCGACCTCAAGTCGATGAGACATTTGGTGTCATTATATTCCTTCGAATAGATTCGATGAGGTACTGGGTACCAACTTACTTTGGCTTGGCCGATGAGACACTGGGTGTCAACTATTGCTTCGAACTATCCGATGAGGCACTAAGTGCCATTCTGGTATGTTTGGTTGGATTTGTATATCCGCCAAAGTCCGAGTCTTGTTAATTGGGCTAATAAATGAAATGGCTAATCAAATGAAATTGAATGATCTTGTTCACGAAATGAAATGAGAATTTGAATTTAGAATTGAGAATGAAATGAATGAACCAAAGGCACATGGAATGATTGATGAACTAATGAAATGATATATGAAATCAAATTAATGAATAGCTATTTTAAATAGCCATTATTGATAAATGAATGCTATAATATGAATTAGTGTATTATGGATAATTGATTATCTTGCTTTATAAATTTAAATTATAGTAATACCACTGAATATAAATATACTCAGTGTATGGTTGTTTTCCGTGCGCAGGTTAGTAGAAATCAAATATTTCGGTCCAGCATCTAGGGCCGATCCCGATCTTAAAAAACTTTGGTGATGTATATATCTTTTTGGTAATAGTGGCATGTACTTGGGTTATATATATAGGTTATTGTGGTTTTTGGTTGTAAAAGATAAAATTTGATGTTTTGAATGGTTATGTGCAATGATGAAATCATGAAAAGGTATTCTTGGTATGATTTTTAAAATAGAAATGAATGAAGTTATCTAGATTAATTTGAATAATACTTGTGAATGTGTATAATTATAAATCAAGTAAATCTTAGGGCTAATGTCCTAGATTCGATTTAAATGCATATATGTATATAAATTGTATTGGTTGAGATATTGGTTTTTGGATCAAATTGCAGTTTCAATTTACAGGGTTGGTTAGGTAGTTGCTAAAGGGCTCATATTGAATCCACACGGCCCGATCACACAGGTGTGTCCTTTAGTCACACGGGCTGTGAGCCCTGCACTTAGGAAAATTTTGAAATTTCACAAAAGTTTTCCAGAGTGCTCGAATAAGTCCCAATTTTTTTCTGACGTATATTTTAGGCTTCGGTAGCCCATAAAAGGGACACTATGATTTAATTGTGAAATGAATACTAATTATTTGTTTAATATTTGTATCTGTTCTGAAAAGTTTGGTAACATTCTGTAACCCTATTTCGGCCACAAATTAGAGTTAAAGGGTGTTACAGCACCCTTAGGTTTCTGCTCGGGTGTACAGTTTATACCATTTATGGTTCTCTTGGTGGCCTCCAACCAATACTCGACCACGGTAGAGGCGAGTCTAGTGACACCCCTAAACAGTTTAGCACCGTTGGACCGAAGTCATTCACTTACTGACATGGCCTCCAGATCCAAATTGGGGTCCAGCGACCCTTTCCAATATCCTAAACATGGCTTGGACAGTGCGCCATCCCTAGCCGAATTTGAGACCCAATCTTAGTTGCAGATGAAACCGGTGTCTCACTAGTATCTAAGTTTGGCATACTGCCCAAAGAGGAAGACTCAGCTCAAACCCTCTATGGCCTCTACCACGACCACGTAAATCACATCTACGAGTTCCACGAGCACTTATTGTATAATTCAAATTTTATCTACATTATAAAATTTTATATATCAGTTATGGTATTTATTAGCAGATACTTTATGCAAAAATTATTAGAAATTCAGAAATGTTTTCAGAGGTTTTAGTCTCTAACTAGATCAGTGTAGTTTTCAAAAAGTACTAACTGCAGTGTTTCCAGAGTATTCTATATAAGTTTAAAAATACTTACAAGATCGGTGCCGGAGACTTACTGTACCACATTATTTCTCAATTTATCCAATTTATTTAAAAACCTAATTTTTTTTAAAACACAATTTTAGAACCCAGAATTCACAGCCCAAGTTTTACAACTTGACTCTGATACCACTAAATGTAACACCCTAAATTCAGTCTAGACATAATGGCCGAATCTGAAGGTGTCACAAGGTAGGGTTTTGAAAACAGAGTCGCTACGTTAAATAATTAAAGTTTCATATTCATTTATAACAATTTTAATGTTATCTAATCCACTTGTTTACCAAAACATAATTTACAGTGGAAGTCTTAAAATCGTTATGTTTTAAAAATCCAACTCGTGTTTTCGAAAAAACCTTTGTTTTTGTAAAACCATATTTTTCGTTATGCATTGCATTGAAAGAGCCAAAATGCATCCAAAACCAAAATAAAAAACCAACAGTTCGAAGAGTCCCAAAAATTACAAACTCTCAAATGAAACCAAAATTATAAATTAAACACAATTTGCTAAGTGAAATAGTTCTCGATCAAGTAGTCACCCTGAGCCTCCGTCGCATTGACCCACCTAAGTCTGTGGATTACCTGAACATAACAAACAAATAGATGTGAGTTTTCACAAACTTAGTGTGTAACCTAACAGAAGTAGACATGCAATACATACGGTAAACTCATATACAGTCAGATATAGATTAGGACTCATGTCCATTTCAAATGTAGATAACTAAATAGTGTCGATGTGACACGTTACAGATAATGTGCAGCCAAGCTGCCAAAATAAAGGTGAAGTATCGCCATATAGATTACTTCCTCCACATATACAAAACCCACTCTAATCACAAATCCAAAAATAACGGATTCAGTAATATCATGCATATCATGCTCATATACAAATGTCCTATATATATACTTAACAGAATAATCAGTCATGCATATTAGTGTCATACTTAAAGCAGAATTTTAGACTATCAGATCATAAAGTTTTAGGGTTTGGTTAGCCCTTACTGACCCTACGGTAAGCCCACAGTTGATTGAAGCGACCCATGCGACCCTAAGGAAAATTACATAATTATGGGCCCACACCCCTAGATTGGCCTTGCCCGTGTGGCCCACATAGGCTGGCCCAAAACCCAAAACTCGTGTGGCCCACAGGCCCAACTTGGCCTAGCTCGTGTGGCCTACACGGCTACACTTACACCACCATAGGGCTGTGTCTTGCGCACGACTATACCCCCATCAATCACATGGTCGTGTCTCGCACATGGCCAACCACATGGGCAAGTACACGCCCGTGTGGCGTCAATTGAACAATTTTTTCACTTTTATTGAAATTTGATTTTTCTGTGTTTCGGGTACACACCTGTTATGATTTTAATGTAAAAACAATCACGAGCCTTCCAAAACCTAAAATAGGGTACCCATTATAGATTTAGCAGGTTGATTAACAAATACAACAAGAATTAACATAACCCCAACTTACTGTTGACGACAACCACCTCTAATGCACGCTAAACTGTTAGAGTGCAAGTCTCTGCTCCACAATTTGCTTCTAAACACAAAGTTCCACTAATCAATCGCTACAGATTGACATCACTATAATCCCAAATTAAAAGTTAAAGGGGAGCAAAATTTTACTTACCAATCGACTAGAGAACCCGAGAAAACCAAGGGCACAATTGAACGATAGAACCATCACCAGAATCGAAGAAGAAGAATGAAATAATGATTTTTTGAGAAAGGGAAAAATGTCAGAAGGGGTAAAGCAGAAGAAATTTTACGTCAGAGATTTGGAAAGAAAAATAAAATAAAAATAACAAAAAAAAAGATTTAAAATCTCCCAATAACCCACTAAATCCACCACTAGCTAATCGATAACTACCCACTCATACAAACAATCACATACAATCAAAGGAAAAACTATCACCTACGCTAACGCAGGGATTCAAACACAAGACCTCTGATGCGATCCGACTCGGTGTTGAGAGTCGAGTCAATCTTAATGTCCAATCGTCAATGAGAAATATCGTTCCAAATTCTTCAAAGTATTTGAATCGGCTAAGTATGGGAAATAATAATGAAATATGGGTTCAAAAATGTTGTCTATGTTCATAACTGACATAACTGATTCCAACTGAATAGTCACCTAGAAGCATTAATTAACATTTAGCTGAAAACAACTTAATAAGCTTAATTAATAAACTTAAAAAAACATTAACAGTAATTTATGCCAGCAACTCAATTATTAAGTAAGATGAGATTAATTAAAAATAAAGTTCAGCTTGCAATAAACTGCAAGGAACGCTTATGGAGCTGGTCCAAGCATGATCAATGGATTCAACTCATTACTCGAGCTTGGTGAACTTCGGGGCGTGCTTACATCATTCCTCTCTCTTCAAAATGACTTGCCCTCAAGTCGAGTCGTTTCTTCACTGCAAAGCATATATTTTTACTCGGCTCGTCAAGAACAAATGGAAGGAATAGTCTCACAAAAACCTGAAGAGAATTTGCAACTTGACACAAGGAAATAAAATCATCACCATTAAGAAAAGGATTAAAAACATGATGAGTGAAAAGTATGCAAATCCCTTTTGAATTTTTGATACATACTCGAGCGATTGCTCGATTGCCGAATGCAAGATAATAGATGGGACTTACCTTTTCAAAACAAATCTCCATACTCGGTAATAGAATATGCATAGGAACCATTTTAGGAGGCATGAAGAATTCGTTCAAACAAGCAGTTACTCCACATCTCACTCGATCAAATTGACTCAAACATGGACATTTTATACAACGAAGCTGTTTTGATACACCATCACCAAACAAAGTTTCATCAAACAAACGAATCAAAGGAAGTTTAGACATGTATATTTTCAAATGTTCATATGTCTTAATTTTCAACCATACATCCTTGTTTAAGTCGTTGAGTTTCGCACAAAAGTTCAAGGATTGCACCTGTTCACCATATTCAAGCAAATGGATAAGATTATATGATTTTTTGTTTTGCACATTCGAATCTTGCAAATGCCAAATAACTATTCTTTCATTAACAATCTCATCAGCATCACAATTTCCAATAGTGATACTCTCATTGCCATCATTCAAAACAAATATATTATCAATGGTTAAAGAATGGCAATTAACCATGTCAAAGTACAGTTCCCTTTCAAAGACCAAATCATCAACAGAATTTTCACCATCAATCAAATGAAGCTGAGATGTCTTAAAATCTTTTGAAATCATACCTTGCTTACCTTTTGGCATAGACATACTAGGATCATTGGAAGTGTTACCTTTTTAAACCAACATAAACCTTGTTTCCTCGGAAAGGTAGTGAAGTTGAAGCTCTTTACTTGGATTAACCTAGAATGATGGAAAAACACAAAGACATCGAACATGTTGATTAGTCAAAACATCTTTCTTTTTCTCACTCGTTTCTCTTTTATTTTCTTTTTCTTTTTCTTTTTCTATACTCATGTTTTCCTCACAATTTTTTTCTTTTCTCTCAATTTTTCTTCTTTTCTTTCTTCCTCATTTTTATTTTCTTCTTTTTCTCTCAATTGTTCCATGGATCGTTTCAATTTTTACTGGTCCTCAAACACTTATTTTGGCATAGAGGCGCCAAAGTAACGTTTCTACCATGGTGCTTGAAGGTGTATTGGTTTCTAAATCCGTCATGTTTGACCCTCCGATCAAACTACCATGGTCGTCCCAATAATAAATGCCCCACGTGCATAGGTCCACATCGCATAAAACTTCGTCATGGAACTTTCCAATCAAAAACGCAATAAGGGCTTGCTTAGTCACCTTCAACTCGACACCTTCATTGAGCCATTGCAGCTTTTATGGACTTGGGTGTTCGTTAGTCGAAAAAGCAAGTTTTTCCACCATGAGTGTACTTGCAACATTTGTACAGCTCTCACCATCAATGACCAAGCTACATACCTTACCTTGAACATGACATCAGGTATGGAACAGATTTTTCCGTTGCGGTTCACTTCCAGTGCTTTGCGCACTTAAGCTCCTTTTTACAACGAGCATCTCGCCTTTAACTGCATACTCCAATTCTTCCTCGTTATCAGTGGGTGTATCAGCCTCATTTTCATTCTTTTCATTTTCTTCCTCTGATTCAATGTCACCATTGGGTCGAAGCACCATTGCACTCCAGTTTGGACATTGGCTTGCTATATAGCCCCTTCTGAGACACTTAAAACATTTAATGTCTCTCAATTGGTTTTGAAAATTTTCAATGGCCTTGCCTTTACTGGATTCGGCAACGGGCTTAGTTGTTTTTACCAGCACTGTTGGCTCTTTAGTTTGGCTCACTAAAGCATTCTTACTCACGCCTTGGCTCCATTTGGAAACGTTGGAAGTGGAGTAACCTCAATCAGAGCCCTTTCTCTTGATTTGCTTCTCTACCTTAATGGCTATATGCACCATATCAATAATTTCTACATAGTGCTGAAGCTCCATGATATTGGTTATGTCACAGTTAAGTTCGGCTAAAAATTATGCCATGGTCTTGCAATCTTCTTGCACATCCGCACGGATCATGGCAACTTCTATCTCCTTATAATAATCTTCTACGCTTCTTGTCCCTTGGGTAAGCTTTTGGAGCTTTTGGTAGAGCTAACGGTGATAGTACAGGGAATGAACCTCCTGCACATCACCAACTTCATTTCGACCCACCTACTGATGGGTCGTTCATCATTTCACCTTTGACTCGTGGTAAGTTGGTCCCACCATATCATAGCATAATCAGATAACTCGGTTGCAGCCAACTTGACTTTCTTGGCTTCGGGGTAGTTGTGGCACTCGAACACGAGTTCTATCTTTTTTTCCTATTTGAGATATGCCTCTGGGTCCGGACAGCCTTGGAAATGAGGAATTGTCTGTAACACCCCAAACTCAGCCCAGACGTTACAGCCAAGTCCGATGTGTCACATCACCTATACCTAACCACGTTACCTAGTTACTAATATCAGGGTGAGCCTTGCAAAACTGATCTTAGAGTTTTTAAGAGAAATTTTTGGTTTACTTAATGAATATCCTATCCACTACCGATCGTTAAGAGTTTTATTACTAAACGTGACTTTTGTTACGCTTTTGGAACGTGTGTTTGATTTTAAAAATGTTTGGTTAATCTAGGAAAAATCGTGAATCTTTGCACATCATTAAACTAAAGTATAAATGAAAAGTAGACAAAAAAAACCAAAACAATTAAAGCGGCCTTATTACAACCCAAAACCATAATAGAAATAATCTAAAATAAATACAAAAATTAAATGAATTAAAATAAAACTTAATTAAAAACCAGAACTTTAATCTTCATGGCCACTCTGAATCCCTCCCAGCTCCAAGTCCACCAACTAGGGCTCACCTGCATGGATGGAAGGAAAAGGGGTGAGTTTGGAAACTTAGTGTATATAGAAAGCCCATCTAGAGCCCAAACCAGCTCAAGCCCACTGGGCCTAAGCCCTATCTAGTCTCAGTGTTAACTGGGCCGAAGCCTTAGCCCTTTTTAGCTAACAGTACGGCCCATAGGCCCATTTCAGAACAGAACAGACATTAAACATGGATGCAAACCCAATCCCAACCTAAATCCAACTGCTACACTCCACCCGTACCAGCCCTACACACCATGTGGGGAATAACTCAACCCACCCAGCCCTACACTCCACAATTGCAGCATGGCTGCTCAGATAACAGTAAATTGAGGCAAAGCCTCCAGTACGTGGTCAAGCCACTTTCAGTACTTCCTCCATCAATAACCCAGTCCCATGCAACAGATAATCATGTAATGAACAGAAAACAGTAACACATGCAATTCAGTCAATTTTAACCCTAGGGGTATAACGGTCATTTTGCACCTAGAGGTAAAATAGTAATTTCTCATCCAAAAGCGTATTTCAGTAATTCTATCAGTTTTCTAGGGTTTTATGCATGTTTTGATTAGTAATAGTCTAATTTTTATCTCAGTAGTTTATTTAGTCCCTTTTAGCATATTACAGTCAACGGCCCCTAAAACCCCTAATGGGCCCTACAATGTCTATAAGCTACTTAAGCCCATTTAGTCCAAATCTTATGATTAGTTACCAATTTTAGCAGTTCTTAGTCCAACAATCTACCAGAACACATTTATCACCTACTTTACCCACATGGGCCTGTAAGCCCAGGCCCACATTCAGCCCATCGAGGCCCAAATTTACTGAAGTGCACGCAATTGCGTACTCATCCATCTTACCACTTGCAATTACAGATCTAATGATTTCCAACCAACTTATGAGTGTTCACACACTCACAAGCCCACAAAATGCTGAGATTTCGACATTTCGGCTTTTACCGAATTAAACTACAGGAGGGTGTTCGATACACACCTGATTCGCGATGACTACTAACATGATCTCCCACGATATCCTACAATCGATTACCACAGCTCTTAGATTACAAATCCATAGTAGCCAATCTCAATATCCACTTACCATATTCGGCCATTAACACCTAAGGCCCTTGAGATCTTACCTTTGTCAGAACTAGTGACTAGATCTAGATCTAGTCGTTCTACTTGTCCAAGCCTCGATCTGCAGCCTCTAGATTACACTAATCACCAAAATAAATCAAGTGTTAACAACCTTTAGAGCTCTAAGCCCCAATCGACAGCCTCCCTAGGACTCTAGGGACTTCGGCTTTTCTAAATCTCGAAGTAATGCATAGATCTGAGATGTTGAGTACTTACCACAGTTTCCCTTCTAATTCTACTCAGATCTGATACAGATCTAGCCCCTAAACACTAGCAGAAATCGAATCTTAGAGATCTAAAGATTTGGCTACAAGTCCCTAAAAACTATGGTGTTTTCGGCTTTTTAACACTGTGAAGAGGGAGACGATTTGGTGTGGGGTTTTGAAGTGATGTTGTTGACGGAGGTTAGGGGTTTAGAGAATGTGAAAATTGGTCAAAAGGGATAAAGAGAATAGAAGGATTTGGCTTGGAGAAATCAGCACAAGAACAACTTTTGAGATTTCGGCTTTTATGGCAATCAGCTATGGAGGTTTAGTAAAGAATGGGAATGAAAGAAGAGATGAGTAGATTGGTAGCGATGTTTCGGCTAGAGAAGAAAAGAAAAGAAAAAGAAAACAATGGAAGAGAGGAGAAGAGAAGAGAGAATTCGACACAAGGAGAAGCTTACTTGCGTTTTCGGCTTTTTGGCACACTAAAAGGAGAATAGAACAAAAGTGAAACCTCTAGGTGGCTAAACCTAATTCAGCAAGATAGAAAAGAATATAGACTTACCCTAATGGCCACTCAAACCAAAGGCCCAATTTCCCTAAGGCCCTAGCCGAATGCTACTTAAGTTTTATCATATGCCTGGCACATGCCCAAAAATAAAAGTATCATCTGATTACCTTGTGACTTGACCTCTAGCCCTTAAACTCAGTCCACACGCCACTTTTTTAGGAACTTAGTGACGCCACCTTGCCACCTTACCAAGGCCATCTTTTACTCTTCATTTACTAACTTTTTCTTAAAGGCCCACTTAACCAAGTCCCCTTTTACTTAAAAACCAAGTCCCCTTCTAAAGCCCACTAACACATTTAAACATAATTTCAGTATCCAGAACACCAAAATTTCAAAACTTCACCAAAAATCACAAAAACCCAAAAAATCCCAAAAATCAGGGTGTTACATTGTCAGTTTGATACTTTTAAGATCATTATTGTGTCTCTCTCGTTCTCTTTGGTCTCAATGACATTGTCTTCTCCACTGGTCACTTTTGGCCTCACTAGGTTCGGGTAACTCATGATCTTGGACTTGTCGTCGGTCATGGTTTCTCAGTGGACTTAGGGGAGTCCTTTCTCGTTGGGCTCTTCCTTCCACATGATTGAGCCTCTCTTGAATTGGTTCAAGTTTCTGGTCAAATAAATGTTCAACCTTGTGCAATAAGGCTTGAAGATTCAAGTTCGGTACATTCTGAATAGGTTGCCTCTCGAGTCTATATGCCATATTCTGCTCCAGGCTTCTTGACATAGAAATTTGAAAACCTCACCACAAAAATCTCACTAATCACTCAGAAAGGAAATAAATGACTTATCACTCTTGCTTGTGTTTACACTCATTTTTTTAGGCTTTTTCTTCTCTCTAAAGCACTCACACACTCTTGCTTTTTACCACTCACTTCTTTCTCTTGTGATTTCATAATTTATCTATTTATGACTTATTTGTTGCCTAGGGGGTCAGTTTCAAAATGGCTACAAGGGTTATAATGTATAAGGTGAAAGTAGTCTGAAAGAAAATGAATTTCGGTTTTAATTTGGCATTTAGGGTGGTAGATGAAAGTTGAAAAGAACTTTGCTTGATCAGGAATATAAGAGAATGATTGAACAAAAACTTCAACACTTTTTTTTTTGTTTTTAAACTTCGAATTTTTTTATTCACAACTTTTTTTCACGAACCTACTTCAGGATGAATACGAACATTAGTACTCCTTGTTTTAATAGCTCTGATACCAAATGATGCGATCCAGCTCAGTGTTGAAAGTCGAGTCCATCTTAATGCTCGATCTTCAACGAGAAATATCGTTCCAAATTCTTCAAAGTGTTTGAATCGGCTAAGTATGGGAAATAATAATGAAATATGGGTTCAGAAAATTGGTTAAGTGTTCATAGATAGGTTTGGCTAACAAAAGAAATAAAGGATAGTTGATAGATTGGGTGGAACAGAAAATAGAACTCAAGCTTCAATAACGATTCAATACTATAAAGAGTAATGCCCTAGGACTTATATCGCTTAAGGTGAAAGATGATGAAGGTAGATGGGCCTTGACCTATTACCTAAAGAGGCAGGAACTGAAGGTATATTGAGATGGATGAATGCCACACCAAGGATGGTGATAAGTTCAGGAAATAGTTGGATTGACGCCACTAGCAAGCTAAATAAGTCAAATCGAGACTCAAACAAAATAGAGAGGAAGAAACCTCACAAAAGAACACTTGTTTATAAAATTTGGCAAAAAAATTATCTAAAACAAGCTGATTACAAAGTATTTATAATGCTAACTAATGCCTAGCCGAAAAGTCACTTGGATTCAGCTTAAATGAGCTGATTTAATGAGCTTGAATGCTTAGGCTGGAAGAATTCATTCTTGAGTAGCCAAAGAGTTTAGAATAAGCTTTAAATTCTCCCTTAGGCAGCTGAATAGACACCATCAACATTGATGACACTTTTAGGCACACAAACAGACCATGGAGTGAACATTAAGAGGCAATTGGTTATGGAATGTGAAAAGGATTCATGAACTGAATGGCCATGTGTAAACACTCCTTTGTCCATTGCTATTCTTGAGTAACTCTTTGGAGAAGAAGAATAGGCTCAAATTAAATGGTGCATAACGCTGTCTTTTCATGTTGTCCATGTTCATAACTAACATGACTGATTCCAACTGAATAGTCACCTACAAGCATTAATTAACATTTAGCCAAAAACAACTTAATAAGCTTAATTAATAAACTTAATTAATAAACACATTTAACACTTAACTAGCTTAATTAATAAACTTAAAAACACATTAACAATAATTTATTCCAGCAACTCAATTATTAACTAAGATGAGATTAATTAAAAATAAAGTTTAGCTTGCAATAAACTACAAGGAATGCCTAACAATAATTTATTCCAGCAACTCAATTATTAACTAAGATGAGATTAATTAAAAATAAAGTTTAGCTTGCAATAAACTACAAAGAATGCCTATTGAATTGGTCTAAGCATGATCAATGGATCCATCTCCTTGCTCGAGGTTGGTGAACTCCGGATTACTTCCTTCACATATACAAAACCCACTGACCCTATATATATACTTAACAGAATAATCAGTCATACAGATTAGTGTCATACTCAAAGAAGAATTTTAGACTATCGGATCAAAAAGTTTTAGGGTTTGGTTAGCCCTTACTGACCCTACAGTAAGCCCACAGTTGATTGAATTGACCCGTGCGACCCTAAGGAAAATTACAGAATTATGGGCCCACATGCCTAGATTGGCCTTGCCCGTGTGGCCCATATGGCCTAACCCAAAACCCACCCGCTCGTGTAGCCCACAAGCCCAACTTGGCCTAACCCGTGTGGCCCACACGGCCACACTCACACCACCACACGGCTGTGTCTTGTGCATGACTATACCCTCATCAATCACATAGCCGTGTCTCGCACATGGCCAACCACACGGGCGAGCACACGCCCGTGTGGCATCGACAGAACAATTTTTCTGCTTTTGTCAAAATTCAATTTTTCTGCATTTCGGGTACACACTTGTTACGATTTTAATGTAAAAATAATCTCGAGCCTTCCAAAACCTAAAATAGTGTACCCATTATAGATTTAGCAGATTGATTAACAAATATGACAACAAGAATCAACAAAACCCTGACTTATCGCTGACGACAACCACCTCTAACGTACGCTAAACTGTTGGAGTGCAAGTCCCTACTCCACAATCTGCTTCTAAACACGAAGCTCCACTAATCAATCACTACAGATTAAGATCACTATAAACCCAAATCAAAAGTTAAAGGGGAACAAAACTTTACTTACCAATGGACTGGAAAACCCCGACAAAACCAATGGTACAATTGAACGATAGAACTACCGGTAGAATCGAAGAAGAAGAAGAACAAAATAATGATTTTCTGAGAAAGGGAAGAAAATGTCAGATGGGGTAAAGCAGAAGAAATTTGACGTCAGAAATTTGGAAATAAAAATAAAATAAAAATAACAATAAAAATAGATTTAAAATCCCTCAATATCCCACTAAATCCACCACTAAACAATAGATAACTACCCACTCATGCAAACAATCACAGACAACCGAAGCAAAAATAATCACCCACCCTCACACAGGGATTCAAACACAAGACCTCCGACACCCTAACTCCTTACCACTTGAACCAGCAGGCTCATTCTGATATAGGTTAACTGACAATTTAATGAAATCCCATTCATCAAGGATAAGGCTTAGATAAAAAAATACCAAAGTTTAGCAAACATGGGACTTGAACCCAAGACTTCACACACACACCCAGAACATTTAACCACTGAAGCAGATACGCACTTGTGTCAAATATATACAGAATCAGAAATAAATTATTCAGGGCATTACAATTTCATAGTTTCTTAAATGAATATAAAACAGTGGTTCGGCCAAATATTGTTGCTCTTTTTAAAACTAGGATAAGTGGATGTAAGGCAGATACAGTCATCGTAAAATTAGGTTTTGATAATTCGTTCAGAGTGGAAGCTTCTGGTTTCGCAGGAGGTTTCTAGATTCCTTGGGATGATGATATTGGTGTCGAAATTTTGAATTTTCACTTTTAGTTTGTTCATATGCGTATTCGGGTAATTCATATGCATATCATATTTATTTTGTACTACTATTTATGCTAGCCATGATTGTAGTTCAAGGGCTCAACTTTGGGATAAACTAAGTCAAATATTGACTGTAGCATAAGAACCATGGTGGATTGTGGGAGACTTCATCACTATCTTGAGAGGTGATGAGCAGAAAGGAGGGTCTGATATGCAGAAAACTAGTTGTAAGCATTTTAGATCCTTTGATAATGGTTTATATGATTTGGGAATCCAAGGACCTTATTTTACTTAAAATAGAGGGAATTTATTCCAGAGATGGGATAGATCTTTTTATAATGATTTTTGGCATTCCTTTGTGCCTAACATTATTGTTCGACATTTGTATAAACTGAAATCAGACCATTGGCCTATTGTTTTCTCAACAACTTTAACAAAGACTAATAATGGAGTAAGATAGTTTCGCTTCCTTGCTTCCTGGTTATTACATCCAGATTTTTGAAAGGTGGTGGAAGAATCTTAGAGAGCTGAAGAAGGTATTACCACAAATTTGGAAAATTTCACTCGACTGATCCAAGTTTGGAATAGAAATGTTTTTGGTAATATCTTTGTTAGAAAGTGTAGGGCCATGATGGAGCTTGACCATATTAAAAAAGCTCTAGAATAGAGGGATTTTGTGAGACTTAGAAGTAAAGAAGTAGAGGTATGCCTTAAAATTGAGAATATTTTAAACCAAAAGGAATTACTATGGTTTCAAAAATCAAAAAGTGAGTGGCTTTTGAATAGGGACAGAAATAGTAAATACTTTCATAGTCAAATAATGAAACAAATGAAGCAAAACAGAATCAAGGGGTTGGTGATTGATGATATGGGTTGGTGTTATGACAGTAACACTCTCAAGTCTCATGCAATTGAGTATTTCTTGAAGTTGTATGTAGCGGATCAATATTAGATTGAGGAATTCCCTTTCAAGGGACACTTTCCAAAATTTCAAGACCATCTTATGAATGGACTTATTGTGGAGGTATCTTTGGATGAGGTGTGACATGTTGCCTTTAGTATGGCACCGCTTAAAGTTCCTGGAATTGATGGTTTGCATGCTAAATTCTATCAAGCGAATTAGGATATTGTAGGGAACTATGTTCTGAATATGGTTTGGCACGTTCTTAAGGGTGGACAGCTGGATTTAGATATAAATAGAACATTTTGGTTTTGATTCCGAAAGTGCTCAGTGCAGATTCTATAAGTCAGTTTTTACATTAAACTTTGTACTGTATTATATAAGATCATTACCAAGATGATTGTCATTTGCATTCGAAAAGTGATGCAAGTTCTTGTGAAAATAAATCAATCAAGTTTTATAGCTTCACGTTCCATTTTTAAAAACATCATTATTGCTCAAGAGGTTTTTTACATGATGAAAATGACAAAAAGTATGAAGAGATGGATGGCTATTAAGGTTGATCTAGAGAAAGCCTACGACAGGGTTTGATGGGATTTTCTACAAGATAAACTATATGATGCTGGTTTACTAAAAACTATATTTCATACAATAATGAATTATGTAACATCATCATCTATGCACCTTTTATGGAACGATGCTCTGTCAGATAAATTTATTCTATCTAGAGGAGTCAGATAGGGGATAATCTTTGTCCTTTTTTTTTAGTGATGGAAAAGCTTGGGCATATGATTGAAGTAGCTATGGAAAAGGGGTTTTGGTAACTTTTGTTACTTTCTCGTAGAGGTCCTACTTTATCTTATCTTTTTTTTTTTTTTGCAAATGACCTTATGCTTTTTTGTAGAGCTAATGATAAGGGTGTTGATTATCTCAAACATGTCCTACATAGTTTTTGTCATCACCCAGGTCATTATGTTAATAGGTTGAAGACCAATGTATTTTTCTCGAGGAATCTTTCGAAAAAAGGTTACTTTAAGTTTGAGTGCCAAACTTGGTTTTACTAAAGTTGACGATCTGTGCAAGTATCTTGGTGTACCCTTCTTTCATAGTAGGGTGGGGTTTGATATGTTTTAGTTTCTAGTTGATAAAGTCCGGGCTAGACTTAACGGTTGGGATGCTCAAAAACTATCATTGGCTAGCCGTCTTACTCTTGTAAAGAGTGTTAATTACGATCCCCAATTATTTCATGGCTACTGCTAGAATTCCAATGTCGGTCTGCTATGAAATTGAAGAATTGGTTCGTAATTTTTGTGGGGATCATTAGCCTTGGAAAGAAAAGTGTCTTTAGTCAACTGGGGTGTTTGTTGTACACTGAGTTCAAATGAAGAACTCAAGATTAGGAAACTTCAAGATTAAAACAAACTTTTCCTGCTAAAATTGGGTTTCAACCTATTAACCAATACTGAGACGCTTTGGGTTCAAGTATTGAAGAATAAATATACATTCCATGGGATTTTCCGAATGATATTTAACATAATAATTGCTCCTACATCTGGTAGTCAATAGCTAATGTTTGGGAGGATGTAAAGAAGGGCCTCATCTGGGTGATTCGAGATAGTCATTTGGTGAATTTCTGGCTTGATCATTGGCTTACGGAGTTGGGGCCTTTGGCACAATATTACATTGGTAATGGACCTATTCAAGTTTCCCTACATGTTTGTGATGTTGTAAATATGGATGGTTCATTGAATGTGGTTTGGATACAATCGGTTCTTCCTTGTGAGTTTGTGAAGCAAATACTAGGTTGCACTCTACTGGTGGAAATGTTGGGCAAGATTACTTAACATGGAGATGGATGTCGGGAGGTGTTTTCTCTATTGCAAGAACATACAAGAATTTGCTTACCCCTAAGGTCTAAAGGAAACTCAAAAGCGATTCCCTCACTTGGAAAATTTTGGCTCCACAAAGAGTTCGTATTTTTCTTTGATTACCTGCTCGTAGTAAACTCTTGACTAATGAGGAACGTACATGACGAGGTACGTAACACCCTTTAACCCGTATCCGTCACTGATTAGGGTTACGAAACATTACCGAACAAAAACACATTTCTCTTCATTGCATAAACCAATTTCACATTACAAATCATGCTCCGAAACTCAACCAAGTCATTACCATTTACTTATTCAAATATTCAAATTAAATAAGTAATATCAATATCCTATTTCTTATGCTTCATCAATTCAATGTTCAAAGCATATGTCCATCATTTCATGGCATCTGAATACAAACTTGAATAGCAACCATTTTTAAAATATGAAAAATCAAATGTGCACATATGAACCATTTAACTAATTAAAATTAAACATGCTTTGCTACTATAATACATATACCTCCCAAAATTTCATATTCAAATATATAACCAATGAATAATGGCAATCGAATGCTTAGCTTATAATCAAATATAATTCATTTCATATACCGATCATATATTAAGACTTCCAATCATATAAAACTATTTTATTATCTATTTTTCAAAAACACTAATTATAAATATGCACTTACTCACATTTTACTAAGTCTAGCCAAACCACATGATATATTAAACATAAATAAATATATACGGTATTAACATTATCACATAATGATCAAATATAAAATTTAATTTTACCAAATTATGCACATTTCACGAAAATAATAACTACCAATTTTATACATAAATGTCGAATCAAATCATATCATAATTTCAATTTTACTTGACTAATGAAATATCCAAAATACCTATCTATCATTTACCAAATTCATAACCACATATTTGGCACATTTTAAATTCCATCATTTAACTTAACAACTTACCATTAATGACCGAATCACGAGCAAAACGTATTATAGGCATGTAAAAGTATATTTTACCTATTGTTAGCCAAATATAAGTGCACACCCTTTTACCATTACTAAAATACATATACAAAACTGATCTTTTAATCATATATTCGATTATAAAATTTATGCTCCGATCATCCAACCAACTTCACAACTCAAATCAAAGCTAATTTTTTTTACCCTTTATAACCGTACCTAAATGACCATCAAATAAATTACAAAACATATTCATACTTTACTATCACAAACTGTACCTTAACAACCAATATGCAAGCTATCACATATACATAATTTAGCTTATGTGAGCATATGTATTATATCAAAAACACATCATTTATCATTTTTAAACCTTACACAAGACATATTATGCATCCAAAATAAATCAATAATAAACCACAACCGAAACACATCCATCAACCATATTTACCTCACCTAAGTCAAATTATATAATCAACCACCACACCAACTATACCGCAAATCATACTTCCAAAATGAGCTACTTTCATGGTTGATTATACATCATCATTAATAAGCCATTTTCACATGGCTATAAATATATACAATTTCAAAACCAATCATATAAAAAACTAACCTATACATGCCACATAACCAAAAGTTAAAACTCTTATTTACCGAAGTGATAACTGGATAGTGTGATGAGGTCTCCTACGACTTCCAACCCGAGCAGATTTTTAAAACTCTATAAACATAGGAAAAACACACAGAGTAAGCTTTGGAAGCTTAGTAAGCCATAAGCAATTAATTCATTACAAAATCATATAACCATGCTTTCAAATTCGAATAACAACCGTTAACTCAAACATATAAATCAAGTTTACATATCTTCATTATATAATCAACCAAAACATGGTCATTTATTACAATTCATGCTTAACGTTATATCAACCTCTTTATGAACACTTCTAACCTCGACTATTCAATATTCATTTATTCACATAGCCAAATTTGCATACCTGGATTATATGACTAACCAGGATTAACCTTATTTTTTTACTAATCATATATCACATACAAATATATTCCAAACTCAACCATCTTAATTTCGTTATCTATTCAAGTTTTTGAACCAAGCAATTATACATTAAAGCCATGTTTCATGTCTCATAATTCTCATGTCCGAACATAAGATCACAATTTCATATAACACGCATAAACAACACATCATTGAATAATCATTTCACATATCAGCATTTAGAACATTCTCACCTTTCATTATTGAATAACATATTCATCTCATACGTACCTGAATCAGGTATACTTTCACATTGTCGTTCATTTGATCATATTTCACTTGCATATAATACATTTCATTCTCATGAACTTATTTGTTCATAATCACTTATTATTAGCCACATCTCATTAATCATACTTTAATATTTAATACTTATACTACTATAAGGCCGAATATACTTCTCGTATTCACACATATACTTACAATAGCATCATGTATCATTTTTATCACATATCAAGTAACCAACTTACCTTATTTTCAAATATGTAACCAACCATCACATACTTGATCATTTCAGCTCATTTATCACATTCGATTATTTTTTTATCTTTGTCCGCATAAAATCTGCTAGGGTTAAAGCCTAGTATAATACACCGGCACGAAGCCTACTAGGCATAAAGCCTGATATAATACACCGGCACGAAGCTTGCTAGGAATAGAGCCCGAATATCACTGATACAAAGTCAGTCTTACACATAATTCATATATCGAAAATCCTAATTATTCCTTAAAGTTCACACGGAGCTTTTCGAACGTAGTATCTCAGTTGAATCGAACTTGTACCCAACCTCACAAGTATTTATACATTTGGCTATTAATATAAAAATTCATACAATTAAATTCAGCATATAAAGATTATATACATTCTAATTTAACAACATTTATTTGCTTATAGACTTACCTCGAACGGACACGAATAGATCAAACGACTATTCAACAATTTTTTACTTTTTCTGATCTCAAATCCGATTTCTTCTTTTCATGATCTAAATCAATATAAATTTGACTCATTTAATCCAATATTCAATCAAATTCATCCAAAAACACATAAATGGGCTAATTACACTTTTGCGCCTGACATTTCACATTTTCACAATTTAGTCCTTAATCCAAATCAACACAAAATATTCAAAAATTCACATTGCCCAAACTTGGATGAATTTTACTAATGCTTAAATAAGCCCAGTTATTTCATCAATTTCACATTAAAGTCACTCAATTTACAAATTTCACAATTTAGTCTTAATTCGGCATTTTTACCAAAATTCACTTAGTAAATCATGATAATTTATCAACCAAGATTTATTTTTCATTACCAAACCACAAAAACCCCAAGCTATCAACAATGGCAATCTCAAATTCATCATCAAATTTGAAAATTAAAGCATGGGCTAGTACGTATACGAAGCAACAATCTCAAAAACGTAAAAATTATCAAAAACGGAGCAAACTACATACCTTAATTTGAACTTCAAGGTGCCAAACTTAAAACCACAACCAAAGCTTTCTTTTTCTTTTAGTTTCGGCAAAATAAAATGAATGCATGGCCATTTTAAGCTTTGGTTTTTTTTTTATTACCTTTTAATAATTAATTTACCATTTTAACCATTATAAAATAACATATATATATCTACCTAACCATGTCCACTACCGTCCAAGCTATTATTGAATGGCCTAATTTCATTTTCAGGCCTCCACATTAAAAGGACATAGCATTATAGCCCATTAACAAATAGAATGCAACTTTTGCATTTTATGCGATTTAGTCTTTTTTTCCAAATTAACCGTTCAAACGATAAAATTAAGTCATAAAATTTTCACACATATCAAATATTATGCTGTAAATACCAAAAATAATATTAAAATAATTTTTTGACCCCAAAGTTATGGTCCCAAAACCACTGTTCCGACTAAGGTCTAAACCAGGTTGTTACAAGGTATGTCCAATTATCCCTTTTGTGAATGTTGTGGCTTGTGTATAAAATCTGAAATTCATGTGGTTCGAGATTGTGGATTTTCTCAAGTTGTTTGGAAGTCGATTATCCCAAGGTATAGTTGGAATGTTTTCTTCAACCTTTCACTTGTCAAGTGGATTATTTGGAACATTAAAAATGCAGGAAAGTTCAATTTCTAAAGTGGTGAATGGAGTTCTTTCTATTCAATTATTTGCTGGTTCCTTTGGAAGAATCAAAATGATTTTATCTTGAATCATTCCAACGGCAACCACCATGATCTTATTTCCTTGGTGGTTGCTTGGATAGGGTCTCTGAACACCAAAGTTTTGCCTCAAGCTTGGACAGCTAGATCCAATTTGAGAGGGTGGTGGCAACTCTCAAACACCGGATGGGCCAAAATTAATATGGATCGCTCAATTTCAAGGGTAAACTCAAGGGCAGCCTTAGGTGGAGCAATAATAGGACTTTATGGGGGCTGGCTTGTGGGTTTTGGAACGGTAACAGGATTGACTGATATATTTCAGGTTGAAGCCAAAGTAATGATTGAAGGTCTAAAGTTAGCTTGGGCACGTGGTTTTCAACAAGTGGAAGTGGAGAGTGATAATGCTCTTTTAGTTGACATCCTACAAAATGGATTAGAATGATTCATACTTGGGTTTCAAAAAATTGGCAAGTGAGGATTAAACTCATCTCTAAAGATTGTAACAGAGTTGTTGACTATATGGCAAATGAGGCTAGAGGTAATTTGGATCAATTGATTAATTTTTTTGACCCACCTATCTTTGCACAACAGATTTTGGAAGTAGATATGCATCACGCGTTGTCTGCGAAAGCTATTTTTGGCTAGGGTTTTTTCCTTTAAAAAAATAAAAGATAAAAGTTAAACTCGAAGTTATATTCTTTTTCTTCTAAGCATAATTGCTTTTCCATTATAAAAATATATAAAATAACTCATTTGATTTGTTTTTTTAGTAAATAATAAATAACACTAAGCGATTACAATAAAATCATAAATTAAAGCTCAAATTGTCCTTTTGAATCAACCCCCTTATAGCTTGAGGAGGGATGGAGAACACCTAGATACTTGTGGAACTTGGGGCAGCATGTTTAGCCATAAAATCTGTAACTTCATTGTGAGCTCTGGGAATGTGGCGGATCCAAACTTTCAAATTTCTATGCAAAATTTTATGAATAGCACATAATTCTACAATATGACTAGCAATAGAGTTATCGGCTAACATTAATTCAACTAACAAAGCATTATCTGATTCAAGCTCAACTTGTCGATAGCCCTTATCCCAAGCTAGTCAAAACCCCTCTAACATCGATCTTGCTTCAATTCGAAACACTTCATCCTTCCCTAATGTCATCGAGTAACCATAAACCTAGCTACCCCTATCATCACAAATGATGCACCCAATTGTAGCAGATTGAGTACTAGTCGAAACAGCTCTATATGTATTGATAACTCGTTTGATTTGTTGAAAGGATCTTATTTAATAACAAAATAATTATAATATATTATAATATATTATTTGAGAATCAAGTTGATCTAGTCAGCCACTTTAAATATCAATATAATTAACTTATAACATACCATATATTTATAATGAAACTATTTAACATAATTGATTTCATATAAAAAATTAATGTTATATCCTATTGATATGCTAACAAATAACAATATTAAATATTGATTTTAGTTAAAATATAATTTAAAAAATATATTACTTAAAAGTTAAATAAATTAATAATTTATATTGAAATCTAAACATTTAAAATATAAAGATTTATAATTACATCAAATATAAAATAAACTTAAGACCAAAATATCCAAATTCGAAAACCTTGAATAAAAGTTCGAGCTTGAAAAAGGCAAAGAAAAACGCCAAATCCAACAAAATTGAAGGAAAAATAACCTCCGAAAATATCTAATCGAAACACACCCTATTAATCATATATATACACACTAAAGCTTTCTTATAGAAAAAGAAATAATGCTTTGTTGGCATGGCAAGAACACTAACAACTAACGCAATTTTATATCAAGAAGATAAGTGAAGGGATTATTTTCAACATAAACCTACAATTTTTATTTTTTATAAGGCCTTTTGCCTTTTCTATTTACTACTTTAGTCCCTACAATTTTATAACTATTTTTAATTGTGCAAATAACTTAATAATATTATCTACATTAGTCCTTCCATATCTTCAATTACTTATGAAAATAAATAGTTTTATTTTCCCCTTTTTATTTATAAAATCTTACTTTTATTTAATTAACATAAACATTTTAATCTCAATAATCTTATTACTTAACACATAAATTCAATTAATTAAGTTGCAAATTTTATTATTATATTTAAATGTTTAACTAATAAATATTAAAAAATATATTTAGTAATTTTAAATTAATTAATTAATTATATTTCTAATACATCATGCAACAAACCTAATTAGAATAAATAAAAAATGGTAATATTATTTTATCAAAATTTAATATGTACATAACCTTATTCAAAAGTATACATTTATAATCACATAGGAATAAATTAAGTATTAGGCTTAAATATATTGTCCAAACATTAATTAATAAAAATTTATTTTAAATATTAATTTCCTTTATTCTTAACTTATATTAATAAAAATTCAAACTATAAATATTCTAAAAGTAATCATATTTTTCTGTTTTTACTTTCTTAATTATAATATTTCTAAAACATTACAAATTTTATAATAATTTTTAAAAAAATAAATATAATATATTTTAATTAATATATACAATTAAATTTATACATACTAGATAACAAACAAATTATTTAAATTGTTAACTTTTACACATTGTTAAAAAATGTGTGCCGCAATTGTTTCTCCACCAAAAAGCCAAAAATTACTTAAAAGTTTTTTGCCAATAAACTATAGTTTTCATTTGCTTAAAATATGTTATAAATTTTTATATTCTTCGTAAATTTTAAATTTAATTTTTGTATTTTTATTTTTAAGAATTTAGTTCTTTTATTTTTTTAGATTTCAAAATTCAAGTTTAAGTGTTAATACAGTTAAAGTGAATTTTTTAAATTTAGATTTATTACATCATTATGTTTTTAGTTACATGACTATCAAGTATGTAGTGTTTTTTATTTCAAAATATAACATTAACAAATTTAACTAAAAAATTTAAAAATATTAACAACTAAACCTAAACTTTAAAATATGAAAAGTATAAAAACTAAGTTTTTAAAAATAAAAATATCCAAACTAAATTCTAAATTTCCGAAAACTAATTCTAACATATTTTAACCTTTATATTTAGCCATTTCAGTTTCCAGCTTCAAAGCTAGCCTGGCACTGAAGCCCATACAGGTAGAGAAGAATCAAGAAATGCTGCCAAATTGGGCTAGTCGGACTCCACCTTTTTTAAATTCAGCCTATTCTAACTAAACGTTGAGCCCTTGATCTTCTGGCATTTACATTAGAAATTCATTCAGCGTATATTCAGAAAATGATTTTTGAAAAATATATTTTAAAAAAAATATATTTTTCAATGTTCAAAATAAATTTATAAAAAAATATTTTTCACAGTTTGATAACTTATCTTAAAATTATTTTTTAAAAGTTATTTTAAGTGAAATAAATATAATATTAATGAAATATTTTTTCATAATTGATTTATAGAAAAAAATTTAATTATTAATTAATAAAATTAAAAAAATTGATTTGAAATGATATTTATTTTTATATTATAAAAACTAAAATTTGAGTATTCTATAATATATAAGCAGAAATTTAGAAAATTTTTTGAATCGACGAAAATACCATTTATTATTCATTATATTATTTAATTGACATTAAAAGAATAAATTTTTATTTTCTAAAATAGAAAATTTATTCATTCGAACTATTGAATTGAGTATTTTGATTAACTAATTTTTGCATATTGCATATGATTTTACATGTTTACTTTTAAAATTTATTAAATAATATATTTTTATAATTTATTAAATAACATTTTAAAAGTAATGAAAATAAAAAATGGGAAACAACAAATAATAAAAATTTAAGTACTTCAATAAAATAGCTTGTCATTGGGATATGAATAAAAATTTCACTTACATAAAAACCAATATTTTAATATTTCATTTCCTTTAACATAATATTTCATAACAAAATGAATTATCGAATATCAAATAATAATAACTAAACATCTCAAATAATAATGAAAATCATACTTTTTTTTTGTGATGAAAACAAAACCTATTAAATACTGCTTAAATATAATTTTTCAGTAATTCTTTAAATGTTATTCTGAATGAAAATATCTTACTAATGCATATATTTAAAGTGTTAAATATTAGTTTTAATCAATATATAACCGTACTACTAATTAATTGATAATTAATTTAAAACAATAAGTATAATTTAATATGTATCAATAATTAAGTGGTAATAACTATTACATTAATAATAGAAACATTATAAGTAAAATAATTAGAATTATTTATATTAATAATTTATTATCAAAGTAATTTAATATTCAAGATTTAGCATAAATATTATTAATAAAATAATTATATTTACATGATTGATCTTATAGATTTTAAAAAAAATATCATTTTTATTTTTTTGATTAATTTATATCTATTTTATTATTTATGTCTTTGACTGAGTTATTATCACACATCAATCAAGTTCTAACTTAGTTAGGAAATTATCAAAAACACATTTCCTTTATAACTTTTTTATAAGGCTATTTATATCTATTTATATTTTTGTATAAAATTTTTAAAAATAATAAAATTTGAACCTAAGACAATATAATTTTCAACGTCTTCATTTTATCATTTTAACTAAACTTTCATTTACTTTTAACATTAAATTTTTTATAAATATATTTATCACATAATATTCTTCACCTATATGTACAACAATCTAATATATATAAAAAATTTGATTCATATGTTTACTCATGAATCGTATGGTATTTATATCCATTCCACTCAATTTTTTGTGTACTTAAAATAATTGATCCGTTTATTGACTCGCATGTTAATTTGATATCCATAATGTGATAAAGAAAAAAATTATAGTTATATCTAAATAATTATTATAAATCTAATTTAATAATTGACTATATAATATATTAATAATGATATTCTTTCTTAAGTGTTATAACTAATATTCTTAATTTAATCTTAAATTTAACAAGTAACAAAATATAATTGAATAAAATTAATTAATATTTTTTGAAAGATAAATTCATAATTCATTCGACGAATTGAATCATACAATTCAGAAAGAAAAAAAAAAGCAAACACTCATCGTAGATATTGAAGGACAAGCTCCACCAACGACACAACAAAGGCTTTAGCCTCAACATCAATAAAACATTATAACATGTTGGCAATTGACTTTGTCACAACTCAAGCACGACATATCTAGAGTGATTGCAAGCACTTAATACGATAAGAAAATTAGCCCTGGATGGTCCAAAGTGGGGAGCAAAATCGACAACAGAATCGAATATTCACCAAACTAGAGAAGACGATAATAAAATCATCCCTAAAATCACTTGTAAAACTAAGATTACATGCATAAGTAGGACTGAAAAACGTGCTACAAGAGCAGACAAAAATTTCTAAAACTGAAGACTTATTGAACAATGGAAAAACAAACAAAAAAATATAAAACTTAAGATAACATGGGTCCAAATTGACACGTGAAATCATTTTATATTTTGAAATATTTTTAAAACAGAAACAAATTAAGAAGTTGATGAGAGCCACCTACTTTCCAAGAAAAATTATTGGTGGCCGGTGTAATTTTAGCGAACGACAAATATAGTAATCTGTCCATCACAATTTATGAAGACAGCAAAGATACCCACAAAATAGAGCTGCAAACTGAAAATAGAGAAGATGTGTGCAATGAATGAGAAGAAGAAAGAAAAAAGTGTTGATGAGAGAGGAAAAAGACATGTGATAACCCACTAATTATATTCTTAATTTAAATATAATGATATATTTCAACTTATTCTTCTTTTGAAAGATCTAATATGAGATGGAGGCCATAATAAAACTGATCAAACTTTATAAGCCCCAAGTGTAAGCGGGAAGTTTAACTAGCATTTATTTAACTTAAAAACTTGTATTTTTTTTATTAATTTTAATTTATTCATTTATAAATGATTTATATATTTATTATTTTATTAATTAATAATATGATATATTAATTTTACGTAGAAATATGACTAAATTAATTAATTTTACTTCAATATATTATTAATTTTATTGTTATCACATAATAATACTAGAAAATTATTATTCTAATATTAATTTAGTAATATAATTAACAACAAAGGGTATTCTTATCAGTTCAAAATTTTTTTAAACTCGTGCTTTTTATATTTATTATAGATTAAATATTATTTTATATTAATCATAATTTAATTAATGTTATAGTTATATATAAATTAAAATTAAGATTTATTGGAGTATTATTAGATATTATTTTAAATTAATTATAATTTAACTAGTGTTACATTTATATATCAATTAAAATTAAGGTTTATTATTATAAATAACAATTAATAATATCATGTAAATAATATTTCTTATTTTTATTTATAGTATAATAGAGTTTTTACTCATTTGAACTACACAATTAAATATATTAATTAATTAATAGATATTATTTTAAATTAATTATCATTTAAATAGTGCTACAAATACCTGTCAATTAAAATTAAAATTTACCATTATAAACAACATCCAACATTTATTCATTTCCAAACAATAACATCTAAACATATCATATTATTCATGAAACTCCACAAGTATAAAACAAAATTTAAAGGTTGAAGATGAAACATTTCGATGGCAAGATCAAAATCATTTTTAAGATGGATAATAAGTTTTGTTTTCTCAACTTTGTTTTATATCCTTGTAAATGTAAGATTATACTGATGGTATTTGTTTGCAGTTTTAATTTTATACTTTGCATCATGAACTTGATGTGCATTGTGATTTAGTCGAATCCAATTATTATTAGTAGTGATAAGTTTGAGATATCTAAAAAATAATGGTATTTGTTTGCAGTTTTAATTCAATACTTTCCATCATGAACTTGATGTGCACTGTGGTTTAGTCGAATCCAATCATAATTAGTAGTGATAAGTTTGAGATATCTAAAACGTAATGGAGTATTAAAATCATGATTAAGAAGTTGGAATTTTTTAAATTTATTTGGATGTACTTTTATTTTAATTATTTTTAAGAAGGTGAAGTTTTTTTTATATTTTCTTTAATTTCTTTAATATTATTTTTATAATAAAAGTAGATGATGTTATGGATATTTTATTAAGTGGATGACCATCAAGATCTAGATAAGTTTTGATATACTTTAAATTCTAATAGTTATTAGACGTAGAGTTCTATTTCATTTATGCTTCTCATGTCTATAAATATAGACTTTGGAGATGTAACACCCCTTACCCAGGTTCACCGCTGGAACTGAGTACGAGGCATTACCGGACAATAACACGATCAACCATACAAAAGCGGGCCATAAAAATTTCGTTTCAATTTAAAACTTTTTATAATATATCTTACAATCCTTAAAATGGGCCTACAGAGCCTAAAACATAGTTTGGGAGAGGTCCAAGACCCAACTGAGAACTTAGGAAAATTTTAGAAAATTTGACTAAAAAGAGGGCACACGCCCGTGTGTAACAGAGACATGCCCGTGTCCCCAACCCGTGTGGAATTATTGCAAATTTATTTTCCATTTCGAACCTACAGGGGTTTTCACATGGCTGAGCACACGTCCGTGTCATTGGCCCGTGTCCTTCACACGGCCTCGACACGTCTGTGTGGTCACCCTGTGTGCAAAACTGGGGATATTCTGTTTATGGCGTCAACACACATTCAAAGTCACACAGCCAAGGCACACGCCCGTGTCCTAGGCTGTGTGGATGCAATTGAGGCTATTTACCAAGCCTTTCTGTCATTCAAAATCACTTATACACTTAGGCCAATTATATCAATACACAACATGACATATTTAGGCCTCCAAGTAGCCACTATTGAGGCATAAATTCATTACTCAAATGACATAAATTCAATGTACCACCTCACTCTTACCTTGCCATTAACCACCTACAACATACACTTGCATGACCATTCATATGACACAATTATCAAGTCCATATTATAAGCAAATTCATTCATCCTTATGCAAACATACTCATTCATGTATTGCATTAATATGACTTATAACATAGCTATTATTAGCCATATCAAATGGCCTTATACAACAATAAAATTTCCATTGACTTAGGCCAACATTCTAGGCCAACTTAATAACATATACCCATATATTCAGTTCCCTATACATGCCATAAATTATAAATAATTGGTACTCTTTTGATACCATTCTTAGCTTGATAGTGTGATTGAATCTCCAGCGACCTCCAACTCGAGCTAGCATCTGAAACACTATAAGAAAAAGGAAAGGAAGGGAGTAAGTATTATAGCTTAGTAAGTATGTAAATAGTAAATAATTCATTAACATGCTTCAATAAAACTTCTCATTATGATCTAGAAAATAATATGGTTGTAATTGCACATAGTTTTCACTTTTTACTCTTGTCCACCCTAAGCTGTCTACTCACACCACAATCACTAAATTATTTTTATCCGAAGCTACAGAATTCTAAATTTAGATCCGCTAATTTTTCCCGAAACTAGACTCACATATATTCTTACCATAAAATTTCTAGAATTTTTGGTTTAGCCAATCAATACAGTTTATTCCTTAAAGTCTCCCCAGTTTCGCTACCCGACGGTTACAAACCCTCTTCACTAAAATTTAATTATCTCATTGTGCAGAATTTGAAATCTATTGTCGTTTGTTTCTTTTGAAAGTAGACTCATTAAAGATTCAATCATATAAATAATATCTCACAATTATTTTTTTACAATTTTTAATGATTTTCCACATTTAGAACAAGGGATTTCCGAACCCGTTTTGACCCTGTCTCACTATAATTTAAATATCTCATAATATATAAATCATTTGCTCACATCATTTCTTTTATGTGAAAATAGACTCAATGAGCTTTAATTTCATAACTCATTCAGACTAATTAAATTTCCACCATTTTTGATAATTTTTCAAAATCACGTAACTGCTGATGTTTCAAACTGTTTTAGTGAAAATTTTACTTTTCCATGTTTTCCTCATATTATTTTCATTTATGAACACATAACACCAATCGTGTTCAATATTAGCCATTCCAATAGATAATCATCATCAATATTTCCAAGCATTCATGTTAACACTTACACCATATCAACCTTACCACAAGTCATTCACATCTCGAGCACATTGCTCATATGTAGACACCTACACTTACACACCACATCACCACACCAGTCTCTTTTAGTAAGCTTTTCCTATTGAACCCTTTGGAATAACAACCGATACTCGGTGGTTTCAACACGTAGCTCCACTAACACATAATCCGGCTCTCGTATACTGTAACACCCTATACCCCTGTCCGTCGCCGGAGTAGGATATCAGGGTATTACAAAACTAAACGTAACCTACCGAGTTTCGTAGATACATATCAGACATAGATTTGATGGTACATTTTATTACGATTAATGAATTACTTAAATTCTATTTCCGAACAATCTACCTCTCAAATGCTTCAACTAGTGCAACCCTATTACATTCGATCACTATATAAGCACTATCATAGTTACAAGTGACTACTTACCAATAGGTATGATAGAATCTCTAAGTGCAATTGAATTTCTTAGGTAGTAAACAATCCTATTCGTATTAAAGTATCAATTCACATAACATTTTATCAAAAACATATATTCAACTTAAAGATTAAACAAGCCATTTTCGCATGGCTAGGATAATTACAACACAAAATATAATTTGGTTTAACCAAAGGAGATTAGCCTATACATGCCAATGTTCTCAAAATTTACTATCGAAATACCCAAAATAACGACGATAGTGTAGGTGATTAAAGCTTCAATCCCCGAGTCCATAGCTTCCAAAATGAGATCTATAAAACAGAGGAAACAAAGTAAACGGAGTAAGCATTACAATGCTTAGTAAGTTTTAAGCAATGACAACAGATAAAACTCAAATTATAACATAGTTGTTCGTATTTTTGTTTCCCTCTTCTTTTAGGTACGTCACCCTTTAACCGAACATACACATTCTCATCATATACGAAAGTAGATAACTTTCACTTATAGTAAGCTTATGTAAACATAGACATGTCGCATAATTTCAAATAACATTTCGCATTGACCAATTGTATTTTGACCATATTAATGGTCTCATTTCATGCACACATATGTAATCGCATAATGACCTTAGTATTTGGTCCAAAAACCAGCTTGCATATAAGCTTAGGGTACATACCTGTATAACTTAACACTTTAAGCGCATTCATTAGCAATCGTTACCATGAAGACTTTTAGTCTTAGACTTTACTCGCATCATCATCGAGACCTTTAGCTCGGGTAAAATCTCCATACATAGCCATCGGGCCTCTACCCCGGATAAAATCTCCGCATATAGCCTTCGGGTCTTAACCCGGACATCATCTCTGCATATAGCCTTCGGGTCTTAACCCGGACATAGTCTTCACATATAGTCATCGGGACTTTAATCCCGGATTCACATCACAGAGTCTCATACATATGTATTCACATGTTGCCACATTTCACATAGCAAGATCACACTTGTAATTCAATCCATTCATTCGCATACAAACATATAACATGCTCCTTGACTTTATATCGTAATGTAAATCAAAACTTATACATGTATACACTTCTTTTCTAGACTTTCCGCCCAATGAGCAAACATACATAAGCAATACATTTCAAATCCCAATTTCAGTTTCTTTCTCTATGAGCCATTCGGCTATATAGCAAACATGAAATAGGTTTCTTTCTCAATGGAACATCGTTCAACTATCATGCATGTATATCATGGCATTTTAAATTAAATACCAAATTCAATTACTGAAAACTTACCTTGAACTTTCCCGAGCAATTATGAGTTGGCTATTCGACCACTTTAGCCTTCCCTTTATCCGAACTTGTCCCTCTATGCTCTTGAGCTAAATAAAATATTTAATTCTATTAATCCTTATTCAAACATCTCAATTAATCATTTTCACTTATAGTCAAATAATACATGCATATACTTCTCATAGCAAACACACACACATTCGGCCATTTCACATACATATCACAAGTCGCAACAAGCTGATTTTCTGAGCAACATTCAATAAATTACTCATAACTGGAGCTACGAAACTCCAAATTAAGTGCCATTAATTTTGCCTGAAAATAGACTCATATATATTCTATCCATAAAATTTTTAGAATTTTTGGTTTGGCCAATCAATACCAGAATTTTCTTAAAGTTTCCCCTATTTCACTGTTTGACTAAACTGACCACTCTTTACTACAAATTGAATTTCTCCTTGTAAAGAATTCAAAATATGTCCTAGCCTATTTTATTCGAAACTAGACTCATTAAGGAGTCTAAGCATATAAATTTTATCTTATAACAATTTTTGTACAATTTATAGTGATTTTCTAAATACAGAACAGGGGATTTCGGAGTTCTTCTTACACTGTCTCACACAACTTTAAATATCTCTCTATAGGAAATTCCTTTGCTGACATGGTTTCTTTTATAAGAAACTAGACTCATTAAGCTTAATTGCATAATTTATTCAGACTCTAATTCAGCTCCCACAATTTATGGTGATTTTTCCAAAACACGTTACTGCTGCTGTACCAAGCAGATTTATACAAATTCACTCTTCTCACATACCCTTTTTGCACTTCACATTATCATATCCATTCAGCACTTTCACTAAATGTAGCCCAATATTCACAACTAATTTGGATAACACAAAAAAGAACATATCAATTAGCAAGCTCAATTATTCTCTTATGTACTAAGGCCGCATATAGCACTTTCTTCATCCGGGTACAAAAATCAAAACATTATTCCATACCCAAAACACCATGGCCAATTGCTCATCCCTCAATAAACAACCATTAATTATACCTAGTAGCTCACAATTTGCAAACTCAATTCTTTTCATGTCACAAGCATTTAATCAAACCATTTTAAGCAAGTACTACAAATGTTGCGCACTACTTCACAATTTATTTACAATTGCCGGATGGACTAATACTTCTCTTAGTTAATTTAAATCATACAAAGCATAATTTATCAGAATTAAACTTACAACTCTCAATTTCGTTGATTTTTAACATCTAAATATTTATCTAACACTCATTCGAAACTCTAAGCATTCTTTAATAAATTTTAAATCAATTTAATTCTTTCAATAACCTTACTATCACACCACCATTCCTATACATGTTACATTTGGCCATTATAAGCTCAATTTCAATATCTAAGCAAAATTTTCCTTGTCATATACTAATTAACCGAAACCAACATACTTCACTAAATTTAAAAATTACTAGTAGGTTTTGGTCAACAAATTAAGAAGCTCACCACATCAAAATTAGCATCTATTCACCGTAAGTCATTTTCACTAGGCTAAATATCATGTTAATAACCAAATTGCTAATAAAAAATAAAACCATTCACAAAATTCAAAGAACCGAATGCCCCTTAGACACTTAAATCATTCAAAACTTCAATCTAAACAATTTGAGTTCACAAATTTCAATTTACATGCAATTTAACATCATAGAGTCCATTAAAACACCATTTATCAATTTCTATTTTAAAAAAAAAAAACATAACACACTCAAAACATAGCATAAGAGTACTTCATGCTTCACAAACACAAGAATCTTTACATGGGTTGTGTTAGGAGCTTCAAAAATCACCTTAAACTCTCAAAATTTAAAGGAAAAACTCATGAACTCATACCTTAGTCTTCAACCAAGTGACCGAATGCCTTGAGTGTTCCTCTTAAAATTTTCTTTTGTTCAAATCGGTAAAAGGAAGAACAAATATGAGAACTTTGTTTTTATTACTCCCTTTTTTTCTATTATTAAACTAATTTATCTTTTATTTCATGAGACTATAATAGCTTTTATTTTATGATAACCAATTACTAATTTCTATTATTAATATTATAACTAAATTACAAATCACAAAATGCCAAAAATCTCATCATTACCATCCACTATCATAAAAGTGGGCAAATTGACATGCAAATCCACTATTTCTCATGCATGCATTAATAAGTCATCACACATTTGTCTAGCATATTTTCAAAGTTCATAATTTAGCCCTTTTAGGTGAAATTCACAATTATAATGCTAAATTAAAGCACCCAAGATATCACACATGAATTTACACATACACTAGGCATCAAAATAATTATTAAATTACTTTTGTGCATCGGTTTTGTGGTCCCGAAACCACATTCCGACTAAGGTCGTTTTAAGGCTGTCATATGTACACATGGTGTATACTCGATATCACCCATGTGACCTAGCCAATAAATCTCGTAGCTCTCGTGTCTACATGGTGTTCAACACTCGGAACTACACATGCGACCTAGCTACTTATTCCCGTAGCTCTCATGTCTACATGGTGTCCAACACTCGGAACCACACATGCGACCTAGCTACATATAACATAGCTCTTGTGTCTACATGATGTACCCTCAGTACCATGCATGCGACCTAGCTATCTTTGATCCGTAGCTCTCGTGTACACATGGTATATACGCAGTATTACACATGTGACCTAGCTACCACATTGTATCTCATAGCTCTCTTGTACACATGGTGTCCTATCCTCGGAACCACACATGTGACCTAGCTACACAATATCCGTATCTTTCGTTTTCCAAAGGTTTAATCGGGAATTTCACTTTCCCACATCTTGCCAATCATAATATCATACAATTTCATTTCATAATATGCATTAAAATATTACAACACAAATGAAAATAATGAATTATTTATATACAAACTTACTTCGGTCCAAATTATTGAATTATTGCACTTTAGTTCGAAACTTTTTCTTTTTTCTGTTTTAAGTCCTAATCTCGTTTTCCATGATCTATAATATCATATTTAGCTTAATTATTAGTCACATTATTCAATGTGACCCAAAAATCATATTTTGGAAAATTTACGTTTTTGCCCCTAAACTTTATCAAAAATACACTTTTTCCCCTAGGCTCGTAAATTGATTTTTATTCAATTTCCTTGTATTTTGGACCTAGCTGACTCATTTTCATAACTATGGAAGTCCATATTTCTCACTAAATTGCATACTTATGACCAATTTTTAACTTTTACAATTTAGCCCCTTTTATTCGGTTTCATCGAAAATTACCTAGTAAAACTCATTCCTCTTATCATAGACATTCATAATATGCCTTTAATCATCAAAATACACAAATATTCAAAATGGGTAAATTTTTGAACTCAAACCCTAGCTCAAAATAAAGGTGGAAGTAGCTAAATCGAGTTATCGGGATCTCAAAAATGTAAAGAACATTAAAAACGGGGCTTGGGTGCACTTACTGTTGAGCTTGGAAGCTTGAAAACCCTAGCCATGGTGTCCATGGAGAGTTTTAGCCAAGGTTGAAGAAGCATGGACACAATTTTGTCTTATTTTTCCCATTTTATTATTTTATTTACCTAATGACCAAAATGCCCTTCATTAAAAACCTTTGGTATTTTGTCCACCCAAGGGTATTTTTGTCCAAACTAAGTTATAATGGCCTAATTGCCCTTTAAAGACCTCCACTTTAAAAACCCATTCCAATCAAGTACCTTTAGATTTAGAATACACATTTTTCACCTATTACAATTTAGTCCCAATTATCAAATTGGATATCCAATCGATAAAATTTCTTAACGAAAATTTCACACTATTATTCTATCACCCTATAAACTTTAAAACTTAATCGCAATAAATTTTTCTACTTCATATTTGTGGTTTTCAAAACCACTATTCCGTTTAGGCCCTAATTCGGGTTATTACAAGAGAAGCATTGTAAAGATTCCCAATTGATTAATAAAATACGCTCTCTCTTTACTCTCCCATTCTCTTTGTTCTTTATTTTTTGTGTATTTATTTTATAACATGTTATGAACACAATTCTCTTTTAAATATGTAACACCCTAAACCTGACCTAGAAGTTTAGACCGAATCCAGGACGCTGCATTGATCATCGAAGTGATCGTGAGAAAAATTTTACAAAAGAAGTTGACTTCAATTTCATTTCCGAAACCATTCAATAAAGTTACAGTTAAGTTTGATAAATAACCCGAATAATGTACGAATGAAAATTTAAAACAAAAATTGTACCACAATCTTATAAAACCTTACTGCTCAAAATAATATAATCAGAATATAATTTAAAAGTAGAACTGAAATAATCTTTTGAAACCGTAACTGTTCGAAACCTCCGCATACCGAGTCCAACATCAAAACCTAGTGAAGTACCTAAAAGAGAAACAGAAGGAGGGTGAGCTACACGAGCTCAGTGTAAGATCAAAACTAGCTAACTATAGAATCAGAAATAGAAAGCTAGATAGTAGTTCAAAAGTAGAACATACTTACAGAGTTATTAAAACCAGATGGTAAACTTGGAACAGACATCTCGACAGATAATAACGATTCATACATATCAAATCACAATCAGTCACAAGTACTATTCAGTCAGTCAGAACAACCGAAGTTTACAAAGTTCACATAGTCAAACAAAACAATCAGATGCATATGAATGAAGTTAAGTTATAAAACCCACCCATCCAGCCAACACACCTCTCCGTCCCCCGATCACACCACATAAGAGCTATTAAGCTTATCCAACCAATCACACTATATAGGACCTCAAAAAGCCCATCCAACCCTACACACTGTACGATGTCATCCCTGGTTGCCCAGCAACGATGGCTATCAGATTCGTCCACGACCTTCAGGGTATTGGGACTGCCCACTACCCTTTGGGTATTGGGGCTAACAGTAAGCAGCTAAACTGCCAAACCATATATACTATGCAGCAAAGCTGTCATATAAGCTCTACAGTGGCATGTGGTAAACTGCGGGGTAGACATGCAGTATGAATTGCCAGATAAGTTAGTGACGATATGTAGCGAAGCTGACCTGTTTACGGCACAATGCAATACTGTAAACTGCTATACAGGTAAATTGTAGTTAAACTGCCAATTCAATTAAGATACATTCTCCCTTCTCCTCAAAATCTCACCCAAAATATTTTATGCATATATATGTATGCAGTCAAACATACAAAATTAGAATATCGGTTCCAGACAGTCATTTAGAGATAGACACTCACATCCAGTTAATTAGTTATCAAATTCTACAACAATCACAAAATACACACAACACACAAGCACTCATAGACCAATCACTTAGAAACAGACTTGTGTGCTTTCACTTATTTGGATTCAGTATCGATTACAAGGTAACCAACAAACAATCTGCATAAACAGAGGTATATCTATACGAACACCTTAATCTAGGCCACATTAAAATCCCAATCACTCTTGTTAAGACCTCGCTAAGAGTTGGAACGCATAGAAACACAAACAAGCTTTAAAAACAACACAAATCAAAAATTGACTAGCTAGGACCACACACTTGTGTGCTCTGGCTGTGTGAGGGTCAAAGCGCCCGTGTGGAGGGTGACACACGGCCGTGTGGTAGAGGCACATGCCTGTGTGGACCAAGGACATAGCCATGTGGATAGGCCGTGTAACTCACTCTCCAATTGCTAAAAAGAGTACAGGGTGGACACTGCCGTGTGAGGATCTCACAGGCCCGTGTGCCCACCAGACATGGTTGTGTGTCTTGGAACACATGCTCATGTGGAATCCCTAAATCCCTAAATTAGTCACAACCGTGTGGCTAAGCCATGTGACACCATATCACCAAATCCCTAAATCTCAAACCCACACGCCCATATGAGAAACGATAAAAATTCCAAATCAGCCACACGGCCGTTTGGCTCCTAAATTGGCCCAGGACCCTAATACCCAAATTCCCACGGTTGTGTGAGTCGACACACGCCCATGTGGCCAGTAGAGTGGTCACGAAACCACCCTTAAATAGCCCCGAAATCATCATTTTAGCCACCAAAACCCTCCCCAACCTTAGTATTATCAAGAATATATCAGAAAATGGAGTTTTACACCACTTTCAGCGATCAAAAATCGAAACTAAAGAGTTAATGCACTCTCACGAAAATGCGAAACAAAATTTTACAAAAAGTAAAAAAGAAGAAGAAGAGTCAGGGTTCGAATCCTACACCTGTTTTGCGATTGAAGGTGATGACAGAGGAGCGAGCTTTCTAGAATCTACAAGCTAAAAACCGTTTTCATAGAAAAAATAAAGAAAAAGCCAAAGAAAAAGAAGAAGAAGAACGTCTAAAAAATAAATAAAAATAAAAATAATATATAATATAATAACGAAAAAAATAAAATAAGAAGTAATAATAATAGTTTTTATAGATTAACTTAAATCATATTTACTATTTAATAGAACAAAACAACATAATAGTACTTCTCCAAAAACACTCTCACAAGGACTCGAACCCGGAACCTTGGGTTACACTAACACTCACTCAACCAACAGACCAACAGACCCATTCTGTCACTTAACCACCCTATCAAACACAATAGCACCTCCTTCTTCCTGCCACAACCACAAAAACCTAAAACTTCTAACCCTAAATTTGGGGTGTTACAAAATATTATTTTGCTTAATCTATTTTCCATAACCCAAACAAAATTCTTTAAAAAAAATCCCTTCAAAACCAAAATCAAGGTTTGAACCAGCGCCCTATCCCTATCATTACTTCCAAGTTCTTTAGCTTTTTATGTTTATGTGCAAAGAAACCTATAAAGGCAATCAGGTCTGGATGCAATAAGAAAAAAAATCTAGACGTTTCTACAAGGATTCAAACTTGTGTTTGCTTGTTGTCGAAACCATTTCTTAAAAAGGGGTTGACTATTTTTTAAAAACGAAAACGGGAGTCGCCACCAATCTTTTTAGGTGTGATTGGATCACCTTATAAAACATTTTGGTCTACGATTTTTAGAAAACAGGTTCGGGAGTCGGTTACGTACGAGGAAGGATTAGCACCCTCGTAACGCCCAAAATTGGTTCCAATTGATTTATTTTCTGTCCTAATGTCGCAACTTTGAAAAGATTTAAAAGTATGGTCCTTTTATAAAATCTGAACAATTTGAGTTTAAAAATTAAGATTCTTTTGTTCCGAAAGAACATAAACATCACATCCAGCATGTTAGGACACGATATTTCTATATTATCGTAACTAGAATCATCTCGTAATTTACAAAATCTATTTAAAAGGGGTATTTTAGGTATTTAGACAGACGGGAAGTCGAAACCCAGCATGTTAGGGCACTATTTCCCGAATTCCTAAATACGAAAAACATTGCCTCATTTTAATGAAATTTTTTAGATGAAATATATTTTTAAAAACAATGATGCTGGCAAAATATAACTTTAACAAATTGTAAGATATCAATATTAAACAACATAAGCTACATAATACATACATTAACATCTCATGCAAATATAATTAATTAAAAAAAAACATAAACAACATAAAAAAACAAATTATAATAACGAATTAATAAGTATAAATTATAAATAAAAGCTTATTTGAAAGTGATTGATAAAAACTTTACATTTTTTCGAAAGATAACTTCCTTAAAATAATATACGTAAATGTAAAATAGTACATATTTTAATAATGCAATACTAATTTTTAAAATGGTATATTTAATAATAATAAAATTTTTGAAACAATGCTTAAATAAAAAAATTTAAAATAATACTTAATACATAATAAATAATATAGGAAAATAATAATAATAATATATAGAAACAATTTTATGCATACTAAGTAATATATGAAAATACTATTATACGATAAATAATTTTATATATATATAAAGGGTTTAGAATAAAAACAAATAATATATACGAAACAAAATAAATAAAACAATATTAATAAAATAATTTAATATATACATAAAAAAATAAATAAAAACAATTTTATATAAAAACTTTTAAAATATATAATATATTAAAAAAAACTAAAAGAAAACTAATGAAATTTTAAAAAAAGGAAAAGGATTAAATTTAAAGTTTAATAAAACTATAGGGCTAATCTTCAAAATATTAAAACTGAATTTGGGGCCCAATTGGAATGTGCGTTACAGGAGAGGGACTCACTGAGCAAAATTGCCCTAATCACCAAAACGACGCCGTTCCAATATGTGGGTTTAAAAGACTTGGGGATCAAATTAAAATTAAAACAGAATTAGCAGGCTAAATTAAAAATAAAGAAGAAATTAAATTGGACTGAATTAAAAAAATAAAATATGCGGAAGGGCTCAAATGGCAATTTGCCCTTGGGTCAGGGTCAACGTGCGGATCCTCCCCGGGTCACGAGTCAACGCATGGATCCTTTGCTAAACGATGCCGTTTTAACGCTTATTGAATTAAGCAAAACGACGCCGTTTTATTAAGGCTATATAAGTCAAACAAATGCCCCAAAATCATTTTAAACATTAGTTTAAAAAAAAAAACCAAAAGAAATCCTCTGAAAGAGGAAGGGGAGGGGTTCTCGGAGCTCCGTCATCGAACACCCACGCGCATCACTCTCCGCCTCCTATTCCGTCGTATATGGTGGCCGGAAGCTAAAAAGCTTCCAAATTTCAACGCGAATCAGAAGGTAACGCTCTTCTTTTATTTTAAAAATGTATTTTGCAACAAAAAAATTAAAAAAAAGACTGCTTCTTTGTTTTTTTAAAACTGTTGTATATGTACCAAAAAACATGAAAAAGAACAAATATTTAAATGAAAACAGAAGAGATAATCACCTTAGTTCTGGTGTAAAAAATTTGTTTCTGGTATTTTTTTTATTGCATGCGTGTGTTACAAATTACAAAAGAAAGGTTTTTATAGCTACTGTTTTCTAAACCTATTTGGTATGTATTTGTTTTGCTTGATTTGTTGCCATATTTGCTTTTCTCTATTGTTTTCTTTCCTCCTTTTGCAGGTAATCACGAGGATCCCGGCGACAATGGGGTGCTGATGGCACGAATCCATCAGTGGTGGGATTGGTGAGCCGATTGAAGCGACGATGGGTTATTGAAACGGCACAAGACGAAAAGGCGCTTGTCTTGCGGTGCGAGGGTTTCTTAGAAACCCTAGGGTTTCCAGCAACTGGAAACGTGTTGGGCTAACTGGGCCTATCTAAGACCTGGGCCATTGGTGTATACGGGTCAAGGGTAGTTAGGGGTTTTTGGGCTTCGCTGGTTTAGTTTAATTTAGGGTCTAATGGGTTTAGGTTAGAGTGGGGTGTTGTCTGGGTAGCAGTTAGCTGGGTTTTGTAATGTAACTAGGCTTCGGGTTTAAGTCTGGTACTTGGGCCTTTTGTAAAAGGACTGTAACAGGACTTTTATTTATTTATTTTTGGTTTTCTGTTTTATTTATTAAGCCCGGGCAAAAATGGGTTATTACAGCTACCCTTCTTTGCTTATTGCCGAGTCACAGGAATAAAGCAAAGATTATAAAAGACCATTTTGCCCGGTCCTATCGAATCCTGACTTCATGGTCCTCAATCTGCTTTCTGCAAACTTAGAGATGCCATGCTGATATCTTTGATCTGCTCCCCGCCTAATACAGAGACGCCAAATCTGCTACCCTCAATCTGCTCCCCGTCTAATACAGAGATGCCAAATCTGCTATCTTCGATCTGCTCCCTGTCAATACAGAAATGCCAAATCTGCTATCTTCGATCTGCTCCCCGTCTAATACAGAGACGCCAAATCTGCTATCTTCGATCTACTCCCCGTCTAATACAGAAACGCCAAATCTACTATCTTCGATATGCTCCCCGTCTAATATAGAGACACCAAATCTGCAATCTTCGATCTGCTCCCCGTCAATACAGAGACGCCAAATCTGCTATCTTTAATTTGCTCCCCGTCAATACAGAAAGGCCAAATCTGCTATATTCGATCTGCTCCCTATCAATACAGAGACACCAAATCTGCTATCTTCAATCTACTCCCCGTCTAATATAGAGATGCCAAATCTGCTATCTTCGATCTGCTCCTCGTCAATACAGAGACGCCAAATCTGCTATCTTCGATCTGCTCCCCGTCAATACAGAGACACCAAATCTGCTATCTTTGATCTGCTCCCTATCAATACAGAGATGCCAAATCTGCTATCTTCAATCCTCTCCCTATCAATACAGAGACGCCAAATCTGCTTCTTCGATCTACATTGTCCCTTGTAGAATGGGTATGTGCTTATGCCTAATGATTAGGATGCCATGTTCGAAATTAGTCAAATGCTCCTAATTAGACATATTATGATGCAAAATATTATGAAAATGATTCCTATTTCGGATGTCATTACTCATTCTTTCATCAAAGTCTCATCTTTGCTTCCCTCGAAGTATCAATCATACTCTACTCGTATACTTTGAATCAATTTGGTCCTATTATACCATCTCTCAAATGTTACGACCTGCTAGAGGTGTTTGTAAAATGATCGTTTCTTAGGATCGAATCATTTGAATTGTCCAATCGTTATTTGGACTGAAGAGTTTCAATTTTCCCAAGTACTTTCAACCCTTACTCATGGGAATTCTTCAAACAATTGTTCCGTTTTAGTTTCTTGTATTATCTAGAGATTTCCAAAGTAATATGCAAAACTTCATTTGTAAAATATTTGGTTCATCAATCATTATCTCAATGCAACATACTTTATGAATAATGGAGGACAGATAAATTGATCTTTGAGAATAGTTAGATAAATCATCAAAAATACAAAGGAAATTAATCTGAAAACATATCTTTAAGAAGAAAAAGAATCCCAAGATAAAAAGAAAAAGGATCAGATGCCCTAGATATCGCAGCTTGGGCGTCTATATACAAGCTCCATGAAGATTGCTTTGAGTTTCACATGTGTTTAGAAGATCCAAAGTACTCTATTGATGCTCCGGTATGTAACACACTCCACTTCTTGTCGAATCTAGTATAGCAAGGTCACTGCACGCTTTTCGTAATTTGAGCTGCCCGTTTGGGTTTTCAACTCAAAACCCATTTGGTCTCAAGGCGTCCTTTGCGGGTTTTCACCTTGGCCTCTCTATTTTTCTTTTCTTTTCTTTTCTTTGTTTTTTGAAATAGAAGTCTCAAAGCGCCCTTTACGGGTTTTCACCTTGGCTTCCCTTTTCTTTAGACAAAGTACTTCTTGATTGAGTCCGAATTCACTGGATTGGGTAAACTCTTCCCATCCATTTCTGTCAAAATCAGCGCACCACCAGTGAAAGCCTTCTTCACAACATACGGCCCTTCCCAATTCAGCATCCACTTTCCTCTAAAGTCCCTCTGTATGAGAAGAATATTTCTCAGTACAAGGTCCCCCTCGTAAAATTCTCTTGGACGAACTTTCTTGTCAAGCTCGCATCATTCGCTTTTGATACATCTAGCCATGATAAATTGCCCTTAGCCTCTTTTCCTCAATCAGGTTTAATTGATCATAACTTGATTGAATCCATTTTGCTTCATCAAGCTTTATCTCTGACAAAATTTGAAGAGAAGGTATTTCCACTTCAATAGGTAACACTGCCTCCATCCCATAAACCAACGAAAAAGGAGTTGCCCCAGTAGAGGTTCTGACAGACGTTCGATAGGCAAAGAGTGCAAATGGTAATTTCTCATGCCAATCTCTGTAGGTTTCAGTCATTTTCCCTACTATTTTCTTGATGTTTTTATTGGCCGCTTCCACTGCCCCATTCATCTTTGGGTGATATGGAGATGAATTATGATGTTTAATCTTGAACTGATCGCAAACTTCTGCTATCGTTCTATTGTTCAAGTTTAATACGTTATCTGATATGATCCTCTCAGGCATTCCGTATCGACAGATGATCTTTTTCTTCAGAAATCGACTTACTGCCGACTTGGTAACGCTAGCATATGAAGCTGCCTCCACCCATTTCGTGAAGTAATCAATGACCACAAAGATGAAACGATCCCATTCGAAGCGTTTGGTGATATTGGCCTAATGACATCCATGCCCCATATGGAAAAGGGCCATGGAGAAGTCATAACATGTAAAGGTGAAGGCGATACATGAATCTTGTCCCCATATATCTGGCATTTGTGACACCTTTTAGCATGGCTAATGCAATCTCCTTCCATAGTGGACCAATAGTATCCAAACCTCATGATTTGTCTGGCCATCGTGAAGCCATTAGCATGTGTCCCACAAACACCTTCATGTACTTCTTCCAAGATTTTCCTAGCTTCCACAGCGTCGACATATCTCAAAAGCACCTGATCTTTCCTTCTTTTGTACAGGATGTCCCCATCCAAAACATAGTCGCAGGCTAACCCCCTCAAGGTTCTTTTGTCATTCTCAGTTGCTTGCTCAGGATATTCATGATTTCTCACATATCGTAATATATCCTAATACCAAGGGTGGTCATCCTTTTCCTCTTCTTCGATGTTATAACAATGAGCCGAAACCTTAGCAATACTCATCTGAATTGGTCTCACATCCTCTTCTTTGTTTGCTTTAACCATGGAAGCCAGTGTTGCTAAAGCATCTACCATCTGGTTTTCATCCCATGGGAGATAATTGAAAGTAATGTCACCAAACTCCTCAACCAGCCCCAAAACTACCTCTCGATAATTAATCAATTTAGGGTCCCTTGTCTCCCATTCTCCCCTAAGTTGGTAAATCACTAACGTGGAGTCTCCATATACTTCCAAGATTCTAATTTTACACTCTATGGCTGCCTGAATTCCCATGATGCACGCCTCATACTCGGCTATATTATTTGTGCAATCAAAATCCAATTTACATGTGAATGGATAATGATCACCATTTGGGGATACTAAGACTGCCCCAATTCCATTTCCCACTGCATTCGACACTCCATCAAAATTCATCTTCCACGGACACTCTTCAGTAGTTGTAATATTCATCACCTCCTCATTAGGAAAATCAAAACTCAATGGTTCATACTCCTCCAGAGCTCTGCTAGCCAAAAATTCTGCTATTGTGCTTTCTTTTATGGCTTTTTGACTCACATAGACTATATCAAACTCATAAAGTAGAATCTGCCATCTTACTATTCTTCCATTTAAGGCAGTTGACTCCATCATGTACTTTAATGGATCAAGTTTTGAGATTAGCCAGGTTGTATGATATAGCATATATTGTCTCAATCTTCGAGTTGTCCAAATCAAGGCACAACACAACTTCTCAATTGGCGAATATCTCATCTCACAATCAGTGAATTTCTTACTGAGGTAATAGATCGCCTTCTCTTTTCTTCCAGACTCGTCATGTTGACCAAGCACACATCCCATAGAATTGGAGAACACTAATAAGTACAACATTAATGGTCTATCTGGACTAGGTGGAGATAAGATTGGAGCATTTGACAAATATTACTTGACTTTATCAAACGCATTCTGGCATTCACTATCCTAAGTTCCTTGGTTATGCTTCCTAAGGAGGCGAAATATGGGATCACATTTCTCAGTTAGTTGCGAAATAAATCGAGCAATGTAATTCAACCTTCCAAGAAAACCTCAAACTTATTTCTGAGTATGCGGTGGAGGCAATTCTTGTATGGCTTTGACCTTATCTGAGTCAACCTCTATTCCCCATTCACTGACCACAAAGCCCAATAGTTTTCCTGACCTAGCTCCAAAGGTACACTTTGCCAGGTTGAGCTTCAATTGAAATTTCCTTAATCTCGAGAACAACTTCTTCAAGACTTGAATATGTTCGTTCTCTGTCCGAGATTTGGCAATCATGTCATCAACATACACCTCAATCTCCTTATGCATCATGTCATGAAATAAGGTTACCATAGCCATTTGGTATGTTGCCCCAGTATTCTTTAGCCCAAATGGCATTACATTGTAACAAAAGGTGCCCCACAATGTTATAAAAGTGGTTTTATCCATGTCTTCTAGATGCATCTTTATTTGATTGTATCCTGAGGAACCATCCATGAAGGAAAACAACGAGAACCCTGCTGTATTGTCCACCAAAGTATCAATATGCGGTAAGGGAAAATTATCCTTTAGGCTAGCTTTGTTTAAATCTCTATAATCAACACATATTCGTACCTTCCCGTCTTTCTTAGGGACAGGTACAATGTTAGTTACCCATTCTGTGTACTTCACCTCTTGTAGAAATCCAGCATCAAGCTGCTTCTTGACTTCATCTTTTATTTTCAACACAATATCAGGCCTTATTCTTCGCAGCTTTTGTTGGACCGGCTTGCAATCCTCTCTTATGGGAAGATGGTGTACTATAATGTCAGTATTCAACCTGGGCATATCCTGGTACGACCATGCAAAGACATCTTTAAACTCTCGCAATAACTCTACAAGATCTTGCCTCGTTTCCTTGGCAATATGAGTCCCAATTTTCACTTCTTTCCCTTCCTCCAGTATTACGTTCTTTACTGTCTCTTTCTCATGGGGCAAAATTTGCTTCTCTTCTTGTTTCACCATTCTCAATAGATCTGAAGACACATCACAATCCCTGTCATCTTCAAAATCCTGAGGTTCCTCTAAACACATGTCTTGCTCAAAAGAGAATTCAGGATTTGTAGTGCTCATGTTATTGATATCTAGGGACCTGCGGGGTACGAAAGAATGTACAAAGAATGAATGAATCTAAGAATGTTTATTTACATGTTATGAATGAAATGAAAATTTCAGAAAGAATTTAAAAGGTTAAAAGAACATTGATCAAAAAAAGAATGAAAGAATATTCACTCGAATTGATAACAAAAGTTGTGTTTTATTGAAATAAAAATATCTAAACATGAGCCTATTTCACAAATGAAATCTTATTACTCCTAGGCTTTAGAGTAATAAGAGTGTTCTGAGAATTACTCTACAAAATCTTTAAAAACTACAGGAAGATCTTCTACAGTCCAATTATTTAAAGAGCTTCCCGGTTCGTAAGGGTGACTGCCCTCAAGGTTCCTTTGTCTAGTCTCTTCATCATGTATGGCATTGACGTGATCACTTCCTTTTTCGAGCAACCCTCTCCTAGGGTGTATTATCCTTCCTAATACAAAGGTCTGGGATATATGAGGGAACGTCATCAATTCCCACTCAACTTCTCTTCTACTCAAACGCGCCCTTTTTCTTTCTTGACGCTTTTCTATTTCTTTATGATCTGGCCTAAAACCCAAACCAAAACGGTCTCTTTTCTCCTTTAGTTCTGGAACATTAATTTCTGTTTGGAGATATTTTCCCAATCCTTTTCGTGGCAAGGCTCCTTTCCCCACCATCATCTGTAAACCCATCCTTGTGGTTTTGGATATCTTAGGCACCGGCATCTCATTCCCTTCCGAAATAAATGTTGCATTAACGAATTCTAAGGAGTGAAAAGAGTATTCAATGGCCTCTTCGTTTGCCTCTACATAGGGTGCGTCACTAGTAACTGCTGCTATGATGTCTTCTTCAGCATTTATGGTGACCAGCCGTCTGTCCGTTACTAGCTTCAATTTTTGGTGCAGAGATGAGGGCACCACTCCTGCCGAATGTATCCAAGGCCTCCCCAGTAAGCAATTATAAGAGGGCTTAATATTCATCACTAGAAAATCCACCTTATATGTGTTCGGCCCAATCTTCAAAGGGATATCAATTCTTCCCATCACCTTTCTCTCCGTACCGTCGAATGCTCTCACTATGTCATGACACGTTTTCATGTGAGAACTATCAATTGGCAATCTGTTTAATGTGGAAAATGGCAGAACATTCAAAGCTGACCCATTATTGATGAGCACACTAGGCAGTACATATCCTTTGCAACGAGTAGTGATGTGCAAAGCCTTTGCTGATCCCATGCCACCAGGTGGGATTTTATTATCATTAAAATAGATGAAATTGTTAGCACTTATGTTACTAACCAGACGATCCAACTTATTAACGAATATGTCATTGGTAACATAGGTTTCATTAAGCACTTTCATCAATGCCTCGTGATGTACTTCTGAACTCAAAAGCAAAGCCAACACTGATATGCGAGCTGGTTGTTTGCGCAGCTACTCAACCACACTATATTCACTGTGTTTTAGGAATTTTAGAAACTTTCTAGCTTCTTCTTCTTTCACTGGTTCATTAATAAGTACCTCAGCCCCCTTCTCCTTCTCAATATCAAAGGCTTTTGCTTTGGGGGGCTCAACTCTGACGCCTCCTGCGTCATCACGCCTCCCACTACGTGTGTAGGAACCTTCAGCTTGGGCCTCCTTAGAAATACTAGTTATATCTTCTCCTTCGGCCATTGTCACATTCGAGTCATAATTCCAAGGTACCCTCTTGTTATCCTTATAATGAAAGGAAGTGGGTTTGTGAATAATGACCTTAGGTGCTATTTGTGTCTCAACTTTATTATTCCTTGGTAGAGAAATAATGATCCTTGGCCGGTTGGTTCTTTGATTCTTCAGTTCCCTCCCTTGTCCGAGCCACCTTCATAAAATTCCAGCTCCTTGTTATCCATAAGGCTTTATTCCAAGGTCCTAAACTCGTCACATTCCTGAATCTTGTGCCCCTCTTCTTTATGGAACTCACAGTAGTCCCTCACTCCTTTACTTCCTTCTTCAGAGATTAACATTTCCCTCTTCGTCATTTCTTCCCAGATTACTTTCAACGGCATTCTCACCTCGGCAATGTCCTCTTTGACCCTTCTCACACCAGTTTCCCTGATTGCATTTACCACTTGATCGCCATGGTTTGGCAACGGGTTCTCTGTACTAGGGGTATTGTCAAATTTTACGACCCCCTATCTTGATGAGTCATTCCACTGCCTTCTTAAAGCCAGCGCAATTTTTGATTGAATGCCCTGGTATCTCCGTATGGTATTCACATTTGGCGTTTGCATCATACCATTTGGGATATGGGGGTTGAAGTGGTTTCAAATGAAAAGGAGCTATCACATGCGCATCAAACAAACTTTGATAAAGCTCTCGGTATGTTACTGGAATAGGTGTGAACGAGATTTTTTTAGAGTTTTGTCTTGTGCCAGACTCATGCTTTTGGAAACCCTATTGCCCAACTGTAGCTGCTCTTAACTGACTAACTGTAATCGCCTTCGAGTTATAACCACTTGCATTGTTCACCTCGTTATCTTTCCTTCTTGGGGCTGATCTTTTAGTGGTTTCCCCATCTATTTTACCACCTCTTATGACGTTTTCAATCATTTCCCCTGCCATAACTATGTCAGCAAAACTTTTAGTGGTACTTCCAATCATATGAGTAATGAATGGGGCCTTCAAGGTGTTAATGAATAACATAGTAGTTTCCTTTTCCAAAAGCGGTGGCTGAACTTGCATAGCAACCTCCTTCCATCTTTGCGCGTATTGCCTAAAGTTCTCATTGGGCTTCTTCTCCATATTCTGTAGAGTAATTCTATCAGGCGTCATGTCCGTCACATGATTGTACTGCTTTATAAAAGCCTGCGCAAGGTCTCTCCAAGAACTGATTCTAGCACGACTTAGTTGATTATACCACCTAGCTGCTGCCCCAACCAAACTATCCTGAAAGCAATGGATCAAAAGTTGATTATTGTTTACATAGCCGGTCATCCGCCTACAAAACATGGTGATATGGGCCTCTGGGCAACTAGTTCCATTGTACTTCTCAAACTCTGGCATCTTGAACTTATGAGGAAGCACCAAATCGGGGACCAAGCTCAAGTCTTTGGCATCAATTCCGTGACGATTATTAGCATTTTCCAAGGCCTTAAATTTCTCCTCTAACCATCTACAACGTTCCTCTAATTGCCTTGATGATTCAATTCTCATCTCTTCCCTCTCAGCTACTTCTAAATCAGGGATGACTGGATTGGTAGGGTTATCTCCCGGGTTGGATCCCAAGCCAGTTTGGAAGTTCATTGGTATTCCAGCATCGACCTGCCCATGTTGAGGCCTTATTCTGACATAGAGCCTTTGGGGTTATGCCTCAGGTTGGGTTTGCACATGGGGTGGGGTGAAACCCGGAGGATGATCCTCATTATCCTATTCAGTGATAGTCATAAGGGCCTTTCCTTTATCCATTGCCCCCTTCAGCAGTTGAGCCATTTTAGCCATCATATTTCTTTGGGCTTCCAACATTTGATCTCTCATCTCCTGTTGGATTTTCGCCAATTGCTCCTGTAATTGCTCTTGCATTTCTCTCTGGATCTGCTCAAGTCTTTGATCAATGTTCTTTGTCTTAGTGCGTGTACCGTAAGGATGTGTAGCTTCCAGGTTTTTTCACTCTCTCTCTTTCTCTGTAGTAACTTTAACTAATTAGGGTCTTTCTCTAAATTTTAATGCATATGATGTGATGCGATGCAATGCATGAATGCAAAAAGATATCGATCCTGATCTAGTTTCTTTTAGAAAACGTTATTTAAGAAACAAAAATCTTTACACAAAACAGATTACAAATACGCTTTCGGCCTTAGGCCTAGAGTTTTAACCCTATCAAATAACAAAGCTAACTCTCAACCTCTATCTATCACTAACTCATACTTTGCACTCAATACATTAGCTTGCGCTGCCAGGTCTTGCAAATGATCAGCAACCTCTCGAATCTGGACTATGGCTTCTCCCATAAGGTAGTCCCTATCTTTGACTTGATCCTGAGAATGGTGAAGCTCTCTCTTCCAATGTCCTTCTCTTGCCTCAAGTTGCTCAATATAGAGTTCACAATTCTGCAATGCTGCTTCTAACCCTCCAATCTTGTGCTTCATTTCCTCGATCTTGTTCAAACTTGTCTTTAACTCGACCGCAGAGTTACGACTCGGTGAAGATAAAGGGACCGTCCGAGTTCAGTCACTTTAGCTTTTAATCCTTGATTCTCTTTCTCTAGGGCCTGATTCTATGTCTGCATTTCTTGAAACTTCTTTTCCCAATGCTCGACTTTAGCTCTTTCTTTTTGAACCTCTTGTTGCCACTATTCTGAAGACTTCCCCAATCTAGCTCTTTTCATTGATAGCTGTATCCTCTTGTATTACATCTTCAAATCATCTCGGTCTTCCTCAATCTTCCTCTTTTCCTTTCTTACTTTCTCGACCTCAATTTTCTAAACGTCGATGTCTAAGCTTAAGTACATCTTCTCTTCCTCTAGCTTCTCTATCTTTTTCCCGAGCTCCAAACTCTTTCTTTCAAACTCTTGCTTTATGACTTCTACCTCTAATGGAACCACTCGTAAACTCTCCTCTATTGATCGAGCGACCCCCAAACTCGGCCTAGGGATGTTATCATTGATCCTCTTACTAAACCACCCTTTGTATTCAATAGTTGTCGTTGGCCCTTCAGTCAGAATCTTCACACAGTAAGTCTTCTTCCAAGCCTCGAAAACCTCTCGCATCTTCTTCTTATAATGATCCCCCTTAATGAGAAGTCACTCTGAACTAACCCTTGTGTTATCGGTATAAACTACCTCGCTTTGTATTGCCTTAGGACAAGTAATGGTGCATAACCAACAACTCCCCAAATTTTAGGAAAAGGTACCCAATCAAAGCTTCTGCAACGATAAAGGACTTCATTAGGAGCCATTCAAAGGGCTTTCCACATAAAGTCTTCCTCTCGGATATTCTGAAGTATTTCTATCCACCTTTCCTCTGTAATGTTGTCCCTTCTCGGCGTAGTTGTTGCTTCCTTTAAGGGAGAATAATCTTTAAAGAACACTCGGCAAGGAACCTTATCAACCTTCCAAAAGTGACTGTGGAACCATACTAACAATAGCTGTGCGCATCTAATGAATCTACCTTCACCGGCTCTCCGATATGCACTCAAGGATTTGAACGTCTCAGCTAGGATTGCAGGCATAGGTGTGTTCTGTTTACCAAGTCGATCTAATAAATCCACAACCGCCTTATCTATGTGCCCCATAGCTTTGGGGAAAATCACCAAACCATAAATACTAAAGGCCAAGACGTCAACCCTCTTCATTGCATCTAGGTGTGCCAATATCAGATCCCTCAAACTTGCCCACGAAATGCATGTACCATTGCCCTTTTGTTGGATTCGAGTTGCAGCCTACTGTTCACTCATCCCTGTGATCATCATTAATTTCTTCACGAAAGTTGGGAGATTAGCAGCACTAACATAAGCTTTGTTACCTTGAATTCTTGGACAGCGAAGCTAGGTCGTATATTCCTCTAAAGTAAGTACTAAGTCTACCTCTTCAAATGTAAAACAACTATAAGCAGGGTTCCAAAACTATACCATAGCTCGAGACAGATGCTTATCCACCTTGATGTCTAGTAGATAGGGAAGATCTCCATAATTTTGGTAGAACAACTGTTTAGCCTCGTCCTCCCATTGAGCCCAAATGCCCTTCAACTCCTGAAACTCATTCTGTGTCGAACTGATGTGAGTGTAGTCCCACAACTCCTACGTATATCCCTCAGTGACACTATGTCCCTTCTCTAACTGGGCTTTCTCTGACCATGCACAGACGGAAGCATTGTCCTCCACTTTATCAAGATATTCGTTCCTCATTACAAAACTTTCTAATTTAGAAATCGGATCGTAAATTGACACCTTTAAATGTTGAATGACATGCAATGATAACAAAATAAAATAGGTCAGTGTCATATATAAAAGATATAATAAACAAACACTTATAAAGGTAGCTACTAAAGGTTATCATTGTACTACCTAGGGCAAGCACTTAAAGTTCACTATATGTGGTTTGGTTCTAAAGAAAGGGTACCTGAACCAGCAGATTCCTCGATCCTCACCCATTATAGGCTCATAGGGACCAAGTTCGGTTTAGGGGGACACATTTCCCTATGACCATGCGGAGATGAAAATCTCACGAAGACATAGGTACAAATGTATCCCGGAAGCAATCCACTAGCCCATGTGGAGGAGAAAACCTCATGAAAGTGTAGCTTCTCACTCCCACTTAAGGGTGCAACCACAACGGTCATGCAAATGCAATGTGTGCGAAAATGAAATAACAAACATATGCAGCAAACACATGTAAAAAGATCGATATTTTTAAAAATTTCCAAACTTCCGACATTAAGACAGAAAACTATCAATTTCGACTTGACTCTCTAAACGTCCCCAGTGGAGTTGCCAAGCTATCGAAACCATTTTTTAAAAAGGGGTTGACTATTTTTTAAAAACGAAAACGGGAGTCGCCACCAATCTTTTTAGGTGTGATTGGATCACCTTATAAAACATTTTGGTCTACGATTTTTAGAATACAGGTTCGGGAGTCAGTTACTACGAGGAAGGATTAGCACATTCGTAACGCCCAAAATTGGTACCAATTGATTAATTTTCTGTCCTAATGTCGCAACTTTGAAAAGATTTAAAAGTATGGTCCTTTTATAAAATCTGAACAATTTGAGTTTAAAAATTAAGATTCTTTTGTTCCGAAAGAACATAAACATCACATCCAGCATGTTAGGACACGATATTTCTATATTCTCGTAACTAGAATCATCTCGTAATTTACAAAATCTATTTAAAAGGGGTATTTTAGGTATTTAGACAGACGGGAAGTCGCAACCCAGCATGTTAGGGCACTATTTCCCGAATTCCTAAATACGAAAAACATTGCCTCATTTTAATGAAATTTTTTAGATGAAATATATTTTTTAAAACAATGATGCTGGCAAAATATAACTTTAACAAATTGTAAGATATCACTATTAAACAACATAAGCTACATAATACATACATTAACATCTCATGCAAATATAATTAATGAAAAAAAACATAAACAACAAAAAAAAAACGAATTATTATAACGAATTAATAAGTATAAATTATAAATAAAAGCTTATTTGAAAGTGATTGATAAAAACTTTACATTTTTTCGAAAGATAACTTCCTTAAAATAATATACGTAAATGTAAAATAGTACATATTTTAATAATGCAATACTAATTTTTAAAATGGTATATTTAATAATAATAAAATTTTTGAAACAATGCTTAAATAAAAAAATTTAAAATAATACTTAATACATAATAAATAATATAGGAAAATAATAATAATAATATATAGAAACAATTTTATGAATACTAAATAATATATGAAAATACTATTATACGATAAATAATTTTATATATATATAAAGGGTTTAGAATAAAAACAAATAATATATATGAAACAAAATAAATAAAACAATATTAATAAAATAATTTAATATATACATAAAAAATAAATAAAAACAATTTTATATAAAAACTTTTAAAATATATAATATATTAAAAAAACTAAAAGAAAACTAATGAAATTTTAAAAAAAGGAAAAGGATTAAATTTAAAGTTTAATAAAACTATAGGGCTAATCTTCAAAATATTAAAACTAAATTTGGGGCCCAATTGGAATGTGAGTTACAGTAGAGGGACTCACTGAGCAAAATTGCCCTAATCACCAAAACGACGCCGTTCTAATATGTAGGTTTAAAAGACTTGGGGATCAAATTAAAATTAAAACAGAATTAGCGGGCTAAATTAAAAATAAAGAAGAAATTAAATTGGACTGAATTAAAAAAATAAAATATACGGAAGGGCTCAAATGGCAATTTGCCCATTTTCTAAAAACACGCGGATCCTCCCCGGATCACGGGTCAACGCGCGGATCCTTTGCTAAACGATGTCGTTTTAACGCTTATTGAATTAAGCAAAACGACACCGTTTTATTAAGGCTATATAAGTCAAACAAATGCCCCAAAATCATTTTAAACATTAGTTTTTTAAAAAAAAAAAACAAAAGAAATCCTCTGAAAGAGGAAGGGGAGGGGTCCTCGGAGCTCTGTCATCGGACATCCACGCGCATCACGAGCTGCCTCCTATTCTGTCGTATATGGTGGCCGAAAGCTGAAAAGCTTCCAAATTTCAACGCGAATCAGAAGGTAACGCTCTTCTTTTATTTTAAAACTGTATTTTGCAATAAAAAAATAAAACAAAAAGACTGCTTCTTTGTTTTTTTAAAACTGTTGTATATGTACCAAAAAACATGAAAAAGAACAAATATTTAAATGAAAACAGAAGAGATAATCACCTTAGTTCTGGTTTAAAAGACTTGTTTCTGGTATTTTTTTATTGCATGCGTGTGTTACAGATTACAAAAGAAAGGCTTTTATAGCCACTGTTTTCTAAACCTATTTGGTATGTATTTGTTTTGCTTGATTTGTTGCCATATTTGCTTTTCTTTGTTGTTTTCTTTCCTCCTTTTGCAGGTAATCACGAGGATCCCGGTGACAATGGGGCGCTGATGGCACGAATCCATCAGTGGTGGGATTGGCGAGCCGATTGAGGCGACGATGGGGTGCTGAAATGGCGCGAGATGAAAGGGCGCTTGTCTTGCGGCGCGAGGGAAACATGTTGGGCTAACTGGGCCTGTCTAAGACCTGAGCCATTGGTGTATACGAGTCAAGGGTAATTAGGGGTTTTTGGGCTTCACTGGTTTAGTTTAATTTAAGGTCTGTTGGGTTTAGGTTCAAGTGGGGTGTTGTTTGGGTAGTAGTTAGCTGGGTTTTATAATGTAACTGGGCTTTGGGTTTAAGTCTGGTACTTGAGCCTTTTGTAAAAGGACTGTAACATGACTTTTATTTATTTATTTTTCATTTTCTATTTTGTTTATTAAGCTCGGGCAAAAATGGGTTATTACACTTGTGTTAGAATTAAGTGACCCGAATTCTTATTTAAATAAAATACGATGGAAAATAAAATAAAAGTAATATCCAAATAGAACTAGACTTCTTTTATTTTATTTTAGAATAAGGTTTTTTAAACCTTATTAAACTCCATCTATTTTATATTATTAGGATAATGTGTTTCAATCCTACTAGAATATGGCTTTACAAGCCTATAAATAGACATAGTCTATTCCTCTTGTAATGATTCGAATTCGACATAGTGAATTTTCTTCTCCTTTGCCCGTGGTTTTTTCCCGAAAGGGTTCCCACGTAAAATCTGTGTGTTCTTTATTTTTTATTTTTCTTTTCTTCGCAATATATAGTCATTACCGACATTATATATTTTCACAAATTGGTATCCGAGCTTCTGGGTTTTTTTCATCTCGATCACGGTAATGGCGTCTTTGAAGTATGAAATTCCGTTGTTGGATCGCAATACCAGATTTGCGTTGTGGCAGATTAAGATGCGAGCAGTTCTTGCACAAATGGATCTAGAGGAAGCCCTGCTAGGGATAGATAAGATGCCTTCAATATTAACAAATGAAGAGAAAAAGCGTAAGGATCGAAAGGCATTAACACAGTTACATCTGCATTTGTCTAACGAAATTTTGCAAGATGTGATGAAGGAGAAGACTGCCGCTGGATTATGGAAAAAGCTAGAACAAACATGCATGTCGAAAACTCTAACCAGCAAGCTGCATATGAAGCAACGTCTTTATGCTCATCGTTTGGAGGAAGGTGCATCTGTGCACGAACACTTAACAGCGTTTAAAAAAATTCTCTCAAACTTGGAGGCCATGGAGGTTCAGTATAATAAGGAAGATCTAGGGTTGATTCTACTTTGGTCGTTGCTCCCGTCTTATTCAACCTTTAGAGACACGATTTTATATAGCTGCGAGCCTCTCATAGTTGATGAGGTTTATGATTCTTTAACCTCGTATGATAAGATGAAGCATCTTGTGGTTAAAATCGACTCTCAGGGTGAGGGTCTCATTGTTCGTGAGAGACAAGATCAGAATGCTAATGATGATCGTGGAAGGACACAAGGATAGAATCCTGGCAGTAAATCTAAGGATTGATCGAAGTCTTCAAACAGAGGTAAAACTTGTAACTTCTGCAAGAAGAAAGGGCACATTAAATCTGAGTGCTATAAGCTATAGAATAAGATCAAAAGGGAGGCTGCAAATCAAAAGGGAAAACAACTAGAAAACTCCGGTGAAGCTGATGTTGTAAAAGACTACAGCGATGGTGAACTTCTAGTCGCTTCAGTCATCAATTCTAAAGTGAGCGAGGAGTGGATCCTTGATTCGAGTAGTAGCTTCCTCATGAGTCCCAATAGAGATTGGTTTACAAATTATGAAACAGTGTCTGAAGGAGTTATTTTGATGGGAAATAATGCTTCGTGTAAAATCGCAGGTGTTGGAACGATTGAAGTTAAGATGTTTGATGGAGTTGTCAGAACACTCAGTGACGTACGACATGTTCCAGAATTGAAGAGAAATTTAATTTCATTAAGTACTCTTGATTCAAAATGGTACAGATACAGAACTGAAAGTGGAGTTTGAAAAATTTCTAAAGGTTCCCTTATTGTGATGAAAGGGCAGAGAAAGACTGCCAAGATATATGTTTTGTAGGGTTCTATCGTTATTGGTGATCCAACTGTCGCTTCCTCTTCCTTATCAGATGATGATATTACTAAACTTTGGCATATGCGCCTAGGGCATATGAGTGAGAATGGTATGGCAGAATTGAGTAAAAGAGGACTTCTTGATGGGTAAGGAATTTGCAAAATGAAGTTCTGTGAGCACTGCGTTTTTAGGAAGCCAAAGAGAGTTCGATTCACCAGAGGAATCCGTAACATGAAGGGAATGTTGAAGTATATTCATTCTGATCTGTAGGGGCCATCCAGAGTGCCTTCTAGAGGTGGAGTTAATTATATGCTAACTTTTATTGATGCATTTTCTAGAAAAGTTTGGGTGTTCTTCTTGAAGCAGAAAAGCAATGTGTTTTCCACATTTAAGTCTTGGAAAACTGTGATTGAAAAATAGACGAGAAAACAAATAAAACATCTTCGCACAGACAATGGCTTAGAGTTCTGTTCTGATGAGTTTAATAAACTGTGCAAGTCAGAAGGGATAGTGAGACACTTGACAGTTCATCATACTCCATAGCAAAATGGCGTTGCAGAACGAATGAATAGAACGATCATGGAGAAGGTTCGATGTATGTTGTCAAATACCAACTTACCAAAGTCATTTTGGGCTGAAGTAGCCTCTAGTGAATGTTTTTTGATCAATCGACTTCCATCCATTGCCATTGAGAAAAAGACTCCACAAGAGGTATGGTCTGGTAATCCTGCTAATTATTCTGATTTAAAGATCTTTGGGTGTCTTGCGTAAGCTCATGTTGATAATGGAAAATTGGAACCGAGATCCATTAAATGTGTTTTTCTTGGTTATAAAGCTGGTGTAAAAGGGTATAAGTTATGGTGTCCTGAAAATAGAAAAGTTGTGATTAGCAGAGATGTTGTTTTTGATGAAACTACTATGCTACCTAACTTATCTCTTAAAGACTCTTCCAATAAAGAAAATCAAAAATAGGTGGAGCATCAGATTAATACAGGATCTATAACAGAGTCGACTTCTCAAGCCAGTGCAAAAATTGATAATAGAGTTGCTTCTTCACCACAATACTCTATAGCCAAAAACAAAACTAGAAGAGAAATTAAACCTCCAAAGAAGTTTGCCGAGGCTGATCTAGTTGCTTATGATTTAAATGTGACTAAAGATATAGATGCAAATCAAGAGCCATCTAATTATTCCGAGGTGATTAGTTATGAAGACTCAGAAAAGTGGATGTTTGCTATGCATGAGGAGATGGAATCACTCCACAAAAACAAAACATAGAATCTTGTAAAACTTCCTAAAGGTAAAAAGGTTGTTCGTTGTAAATGGGTGTGTAAAAAGAAAGAAGGGACTCCAGGAGTTGAAGAACCCAGATATAAAATAAGGTTTGTTGCAAAGGGTTACAGTCAAATTCCAGGAGTGGACTTCATAGATGTGTTCTCCCCAGTTGTGAAGCATAGTTTGATTCAAGCTTTGCTTGGTATTGTGGCCATGCATGATTTGGAGCTTGAGCAGTTAGATGTTAAAACTGCATTTTTGCATGGAGAACTTGAGGAGGATATTTACATGCAACAATTAGAGGGTTTTACAGTCTTAGAAAAAGAGGACTATGTTTGCTTGCTGAAAAAGTCCCTTTACAGTTTGAAACAGTCACCAAGACAGTGGTACAAGAGGTTTGATTCCTTTATGACTTCTCATGATTTTAAAAGAAGTAGCTTTGACAGTCGTGTTTACTATAAGAAAAACAATGATGGTTCTTTTATATATCCACTCCTTTATGTTGATGACATGTTGATAGTAGCAAAAGATAAAGGAGAGATAAGAAAGGTCAAAGCCCAACTAAGTGAAGAATTTGAGATGAAGGATTTAGGACCAGTAAATAAGATACTTGGTATGGAAATTCTTAGAGATAGAAAAGCAAGTAACTTGTACCTTAGTCAGAAAGGGTACATTGAGAAAGTTCTTTGCAAGTTCAATATGCAGAGTGCTAAGCCTGTTAGTACTCCTTTAGCAGCTCATTTTAGACTTTCATCAGCTTTGTCTCCACAATCAGATGATGAGATTGAGTACATGTCACATGTTCCATACTCTAGTGCAGTGGAATCTCTCATGTATGCTATGGTTTGTTCACGTCCAGATTTATCATATGTAGTCAGTGCAGTTAGCAGGTACATGGTGAATCTCGGTAAAGAACACTGGAAAGTAGTTTAATAGATTTTAATATACTTACGAGGTACTATTGATGTTTGCTTATAGTTTGGAAGAACTAGAGATGGAGTCATTGGGTTTGTTGATGCTGTTTGCTAGAGACCTTGATAGAAAAAGATCTCTCACAAGTTATGTCTTTACAATTCGAGGTTGTACAATCAGTTGGAAAGCCACTTTGCAAACTACAGTCACCTTGTCTACCACTGAAGCTGAGTACATGGCGATTACTGAGGCTCGTGAAGAAGCTATTTGGTTGAAGGGACCATTTAGTGAACTTAATGAAGACCTTCAAATCAGTACAATATTTTGTGACAGTCAAAGTGCCATCTTCCTTACAAAAGATCAAATGTTTCATGAGAGAACAAGTGCTGACATCATAAACAGAGAGTTACACAGGTGGAGGACATGGGCGTGTCCTGAGCCACACGGGCGTGTGCCGTCACACGGCTGGCCCACACGGGCGTGTAACCCTCAAAAACAAGAAAATTTCCTACGTGTCTCAAAAGTATTAAAGAGTTATCGGTTTAGTCCCGAATGGTTCCCAAAGTATGTGTAATAGCCTGATTTTGACCCTAATCGAAACGATAGTTTTGGGACCATGAATCTGAGTCGGAAAAATATTGAAAATATTATTTTATATGCTTAGAATGCATAAATTTGCTTGTGCGAAAGTTTCGTTTAAAAATTTTATCGTTTGGATGTCGATTTAATAAAAAGGGCTTAATCGCGTAAAATGAAAATTTGGTAGTTTAATGTATAAGGGCCAAATTGCTAGTGGTTTTCTATGTTGGAGTATTTATGTTGTAAATAGACCATTAGTCTATTTAATGGCCGATCATGTCCTTGATTATATGAGTTTTGGTGTTTATTTAATAAGGTTATTTTTATGAAATGATAATTATAATAAGTTAATATAAAACATAAAAAAATTAGAAAGCCATGCATGTGTTCATCCTTAGTGCCGAAACTAAAAAGAAAAAAGGGAAAGAAAGACCAAGCATATTCGGCCTTGTGGTAGCTTGATTTAGGGTATGTTTGAGCTCGATTTTTTATAATTTTTATGTTTTTGAGATCGTTGCTTCGAATACTCTAAGACCCATGCTAGAATTTTTGAATTTGATGATGTATTCATGAATTTGCCATTGTTGATAGCTTAGTAGATTATGTGTTTGATGATAGAAAATTTAAGATATGTGTTTTGGGGTTAAATTGAATGGAATTTTATTTGAATGAGCTTAATTTGAATTTGAATAGATCAAGAACAGAAAGGATCGATTTTGGATCGAGAGAAAGCAAAAATAATTGAGTAGTCGAAAAATATAATTCGTCAAAATCCGAGGTAAGTTTTTAAGCAATTGAGCTAAGTTGAAATTATTATTGAATGATGTATACGAATTTAATTGAAGTATGTGTGTATTTTATTGAGAGCCAAATGTGATATTGATTTGGAAGACAATTAAGTTAACATGTATGTATATAATTGATATATCAGCACTATGTGTGCGTATAAAGAAATTAGATGCAAGGCTGAGAAATGCATTGTGTGTGCGAGTTGATTGTTAAGCACTAAGTGTGCGAATTTAATTATCGAGCACTATGTGTGCGAATTCGGCTATTGAGCACTAAGTGTGCGAATTCAATTTTAGCTCTGAATAAATTAATTAGCACTAAGTGTGCAGATTTATCAAATAATCAAAGAAACTCGAATGAGTAGACACTTTGAATTTCTTAAAGAATAGCAAATTTTGTTTAGACTCGAAATTGAGTTTGGTAAGTCTCGAACCTATGTGGTGATTATATTTGAAATCAAATGTATGTGGTTATTTGTGGAATAGATGAAATGCCATTTAGATGTATAGCTTGAATCGAATAAGTTGATATGGGGAAATGCATATAAAAGCATATTGGGTGTTATATGAAATGCTAAAGGTGATTTGGCTATTTGGGAATATGTATAGGATGTTTGTGTTGAATAATTTTGTGATTGAGTATATGGATATATATATATATATTACATGAGGATGGAATGTATAATAGGTACGGCTTTGTATTTGGAGGCAAAGAAGATCTTTGTGGTTGAGTAAAGTAAATTAGTATTTGATCATTTTTAGTATATAATAATTAAAATGTCATATGTGGTAAGCTACTAAACTAAGAGAGTTAGTAGCATAATTTAATAAATGAAATTGATTTAATAAGAGCATGGTTGATAGTTTTAAATTGCTTATAATTTACTAAGCTAGTAAAGCTTACTTTGTGTGTTTATTTCATATTCTTTGTGAATTCGATTTTTGAAGACCGTTACAAGCTCAGGGATCGCCAGAGAAGATCATCACTTGTGTTTAAGGAGCCATGCGAATATGGCTAAAATTGATACTTGTGTATTGTATATATTTGGCATTGTTATGTGTTCATTTTGAAAGTATGTTTTATGGTGAAAATGCTTGTGAATGTGGTGTTAACGATTAGATAATGCTTATGATATGTTCGCATTTGAATTAGTTACATATATAGTTTAGTTGACGTTGTGTTTGTAATAAATATTTTCAAGTGTGTAATGACCTAATTGAATATGAATTGCTTAAGATGGACATCTGAATCTTGCTTAAGTGTAAATGGTCTTGATCACATTAAACATATATGACATTTGGCATTGGCTAGGTTAAAATATTTGAACTTTTAAATGGATTGATTTGGGTTGCAAGTGAATATATGCAAATTCAACATTTGGTATTCGGCATTTGAACTAATATGAGTTATAAATTTTGGTTATATGTTTCTAGTTATATGTGAGTTTATATTTATATATATTATATGTTATGAATGTTTGAATCGCATATAGATGTATTAGTTATATTGTAGATTTGGTCTTATATCATAAAATTAGAGGCATGTGTTAATATTTGTAATGTATCTTGGCTGAATGTGGTTGGAAACCTTGGTCTTTGAATTGCTTGGTGTATGCAATAATTGTTGGCTATGTATAAGCTCGATTATACTTTAATGAAAGTTATCAAGTGTATAGTGATTATGATTATATGATTATTTTATGATTTTCTATAATTAAATTAAAGTAGGAGTAATAATTTGTATTGTGTTCAATCATGATTGTTGGTGTTTAAGATTGTCTAGTAATGCCTTGTAACCCACTCTGGCGATGGATATGGGTTAAAAGGGTGTTACAGTATGTTTCGGGCTTCGTAGGCCCATTTTAGGGACTTAATGATACAGTTTGAAAAGTCTTAAATTGGAATGAATTTTTATGGCTTGATATTGTACGGTTGGTTGTGTTATTATCTGGTAATACCTCGAATCCTGTTCTGGTCTTGAACACGGGTAAGGGGTGTTATAATAAATGTCACAATAGTCCTTATATGTGGATATAAAGTAAAAGAAATGAAAGTAAAAGTATCAAGTTCTCACAATTTATATTTACATTATTAGTACAACTGAAATGCATGTTAAAGTAAACTAGAAGTTTACTGATACAAATGCATTTACTACTTGGGGTGACCAGTTAGACCATCTTGAATCATATATAATGCAAAAATTAATTGAGAATTCATATGAACATTCATTAAATAACCAGAAGATTTTCTAATTTAAAGAATTCTCATTTGTTGCTTGTTCTCAATGAAAAGTACTTATTAGAAACCCACTAGCTAAAGTTGAGATTTAATGTCTTGCATTTCTGAAATGAATATGTGCCCATTCATCCACCATGTGGTTGGTTTTGATATTATATAATTTTGATAGATGCATCTACAAAATAATCACATATGTGTTATCAACTTGCAACCTGTCATTTGCAAGATTGCTTGTTTAAAAAATTAATGTAACGCCCAAAAAATGTATATTTTTGTTTTTGTAAAAATATGACAAAAAATATTTTTTTGCTTCAGTGGTTAAGTGTTCTGGGTGTGTGTATGAGGTCCCAAGTTCAAGCCTTAACTTGGGCAAATTTTGGTATTTTTATGAATAAAGCTGTAACACTCCAAACCTGGCCCAGACGTTATGGCCGAATCTGGCGGTGTCATGTTGAAATGTGAAACGTAAAACTCGATGTTGTTGTCAAAATCATTTAGTCAAATTGCTATTTAATAGTAATTCCAAAAACGAGTTGTTCATTTCCAATAACATACGACACAGAAGAGTTATTTACTTTAAAATGTAATTTCGTTTGAAAAGCCCAATCTTTATTTTACCTCATTGAGTGTATACAAAGATGATTTTAAACCTTGCGTTATTATCAAAGGTTACTTTCTTTAATACGTTATTAAAGTTTAAAGAAAACTCATTTGTAGCGGAAGCTTTTTAAAATATGTTGTAAAAACGTGGTGTCTTTGAAAACAATTACCTTTTGAAAAACCCAAAACCGTCTTTTTCCTACATCTAGTAGTTTATATCAAAGCAAGCAAAGATCCCAATTTAAAACTTAAAACCATAAAAAGGCCTTATTACAAAAATAAATACCCAAATCAAAATTATAAGAGTAAATAAAAGCAGGTATAAAATAGATACAATTGTGTGGCCACCTCCATCGAGTCCCTCGCAGCACCGACCTACCTATAACTAGGGATTACCTGTACAATTAAATAAAAGGGTGAGTTTACGAAAACTCAGTATGTAATCCCTTATCATACAGTCAATCATACAGTATGCAGTAATAGTCTGAGCCTAAGCCCATTACAGAACAGTATCAGCGTGGGTCTTAGCCCACAATGGTATCATTGGGCCTTGCCCATAATAATATCAGTTGGGCTTTAGCCTATAATAGTATCTATTGGGCCTTAGCCCATAACAGTATCAATTGGGCCTTAGCCCATAATAGTATCAATTGGGCCTTAGCCCATAATAGTATCAGTTCAAAAATCAGAATGCATGATGCACATAATCCCAACCAACCTTGCACACCATCTCTTATCCAACCCTGCACTCCTATGGGGGATAAATCGACCCACCCATCCCTACACTCTAATGTTAGCATCGGTTGCGGCACTAATCAGTATTGCAACAAAGCTGTCAGTAATATAAGTGGCTTAAAGCCATCAGTAGGTCCACAGTCGTCTCGTGTGACCCGTGTAACCTTATCAGTAATATGAACAGCACAAAGCCATCAGTGATATGAACGGCACAAAGCCATCGGTAGTATGAGCGACACAAAGCCATTGGTAGTATGAACGGCACAAAGCTATTGGTAGTATGAATAGCACAAAGCCATGGGTAATATGAATGGCACAAAGTCATCGGTAGTATGAACAGCACAAAGCCATCGGTAGGTCCACAGTCGTCTCGTGTGACCCGTGCGACCTTAACAGATCAGTACACTTCCTCTAATTACAATAATCCTATCCCCATGCAACATGTGATGCGTAGTGTCATAATATCATGCATGGATGCAACATACATACAACATGGTATACTCAAATACAGTCATATACAAAGTAAGGGCAAAATAGTCACTTTACTTTATAGGGGCATATCAGTCATATTACCCTATAGGGGTATTTCGGTCATTTTATCTTATGAGGTATTTCGGTCATTTTACCCTATGGGGGTATTTCGGTCATCTTACCCTATGGGGGTATTTCAGTCATTTTACCCTATAGGGGTATTTCGGTCATTTCTCAGTTTGGGGTCTAGATACACTTATTGACCCATCAGTAGGTCCACAGTCGTCTTGTGCAACCCGTGCAACCTTTCACAATCAAACCGTGGAATTAGGCCTAAAGCCCATTATGTGGCCCAAGTGGGGCCCACATGCTCGTGTGGCCCGCTAAGCCCAGAAATGATTTTAGCCATGTGAACAACACAACCAGGTCCAATATTTTTTGCATTTTCGTGACAATTACCCATGTGGGGCCCACGAGCCCATTAGGCCCACACGGCCCATTTCGGCCCAACATGGCCCAAAACTAGCCTAAGCCCATGAGTTTGCTCATGGTGGCCTCTACAGTCAAATGCCCATGTTCAAGTGCTCGAATTACCACACGAGCGATCGCATGCCTATGTGGCATCAAATGTCGCGTTTTTTAATTTTTCAGCTTTTGCCGATTTTCAGTTAAAACAGTGTGAATATACACACCTGGTATAGTTTAAAGGTAACGTAATCGCAAGTGTACTCTAACACCTGTTATTAGCCATTATCACATCAGTTAAGCTATTAGCAAGTAGCTATAACGAAGTAACACGATGACCACCCACTACTAAAATAACGAATACATTACCGAAGATGAACACTAATGATTCCCTTACTTCCTCAGCACAAAACGGAACTCTACAGTCGGCTATCAGTTATCTTCATTGCACCCACCTTTTGACAAGAACCTAACACCAATAAAACCTCTCTTAATTGAAATACTAAAGAGGAAACAAAACCAACACCTACCGAATTTACCGATCTGATAAAATCAAGAGTTGGCGCAAATGATGGGAAGATTTGACAAAAGAAATGAAAATGAGAGATAGAAGAAAGAATCAGGTTTGGCCAAAATAACAGATAAATGTGTGTTGACTTCTCGGTGGAGTAGTAGAGGAGTAAAAACAAGCATCCATGGGAAGGACGATAACAATAAAGGGGAACAAAATCGCCAGGAAGTGAAACCACTTATATCCGAAATTTATTAAGCAAGAATCGATCAGGGAAACAACCAAAAGAGCACCAAGAGAAGAAAATAAAAAAAACGACAGGCTTCAGGAAGACTAGTGTCAAGAGATACGGTGAAGAAAAGGAAACCGAAAAACCAAATTACAAGAAAAGGAAAGAAAAGTGGCCACACAAAGGGGAATTCAGCCAACAACCAAGATCACCACCTTATCGCACAATTCTCTCCTAAAAACCGGCTATACACTCTCCCCCAACTTCATATCCTTTGATTTTCTCATTGATTTCCTCCTACATATTCTCCATGACTAATTCAAACTCCATTCAGTAGTATTTTAGTCTACTTCTATCTCTTACATGGCAAGAGAAGCAAATTAAATATTCCTCTTGCATTGCCACGACTTAAACCTCAGACCCCATGAACACTCCACACGCCACATACCACTAGACCACTAGGCTTTTTGTGTCATGGTTTACCCATATTTACTTATAAGCCTATTGGCCCAAAGCTAGGGGTTTACTCCATAAAACAAAATTTTTGACCAAGCTACAGCTGAACCCAAGACTTCTCGACACTCCCAAACACTCCTAAATCACTTAACCAATGAAGCAGACATTCATTTATGTCACTTTCTTCCACAACTAAATATTTATGTGCAGTCTCTTAACTGTTCCCTTGCTCAAGGTGTGTGTTGGCGTGTGGGAGGTTTGGAGTTCAAGTCCTTATGCGAGAAAGGGAATTATTTTTATCGCTTGGTCGTGTGGCGTGGTGGAGTCCTAGTCAAATTGAAATTTTGAGTAGTGGAGTTGTTGTGGGAGGTTAGGGAGAGAATTAAGGAGATGAGTTACCAAATTTTTAGGCATTATCGTTTTTTTTTAGTTTTTTTTTCAAATTTCTCCACCTTTCTATCGTTATTCTTCCCTTTTTGCTGAAATCTCCCTTTTCCCTCCTCTACTCTCTGACGTTTTCTCTCTTCTCCCCGCTCTCAATATTTGGTTTTTCCTCTTTTTTCTAAATAAAAATCCTTGCTATTGAATTTCCTTTGAATTCCCCTTCCATTTTCGTTGTCTTTCTTCATCATTTCCTCTTTGTGCAAGCGTGCAATTGTGTTGTACGGTAAGTTTTCATTTTAACTCAAATGTTACTCTGGATAAGGGATTAAGGGGCATTTTGTTGACTATTTAGGAGTCGATCGTGAGGCTGGAATTAACGTTTGTTGATTTGACTCGAAGTGGTGATCCATTGGTAAGCGTATAAGGTATGCGTTTTCTTGTGTTGTTTGGGTGAGTAGTTTTAGCTTTGAATTCGTTCTTAACTTTGTTGAACTCTTCATTAATGAGGAATGGTTATTTTTACAGTAGCAAATCATTTCGGTTGCTATCTCGCTCGTGTTGAGTAGTGGTGGAATTGTGCAAAGTTAGAAGGTAAGTGATGAATGGACAAGCTTGGACCTTTTGGTACGTGAATAGGATTTAATCTCAGTTTAAGACCGATTTTAAAGTTGGGATTGCCGATGATAGGTTTTTGGCGATTTTGGGATTGCGTAAGCAGTGAAAACGATACAGGTGTGTACCCGAAACGCATAAAATGGGATTCAGAAAAAAGCCAAAATTGCATGCTGTCAAGAAATAAAAGAAATATGAGAAAATGATGCGAAAAATTGTAGAGAAAGGAAATAAGGGTGTTATAAACTTGGAAATGAACATTTTGCACTAAAATAGTTTTGGACAGCAGCAGTAGTCCAAATTTCAAAAATCATCAAAAATAGTGGAAATTGAGTTGGAGGTTGAATAAAATATGAAACTAAATTTTATTGAGTCTAGATTTTCATGGAAGAAATAGTGTCAACAAAGGAATTGTAAATTATGAGATATAATAAATTTTGTAAGACAAGGTTAGAATGATTTTGGTGTCCCTTTTCTGACTTTGGAAAATCATAAAAAAGTGTAAAAAAATAATTAGAGGCTTTAATTTATATGTTTAAATCCTTAATGAGTATATTTTCAAGAGAACCAAATGGAAATATAATCCATATTTCGTACTAAGAGGTAAATAATTTTTAATAAGGAACGGTTGAAGCTGTCAAATAGCAGAATAGGGATAAAATTGAATATTTTTGTAACACCCCTTACCCGAGTTTGACAACGGGACGAGGTACGAGGCATTACTGTACTTAAACATACTTGACTACGTAAACTCGGGCTACAAGAATTCATTCCATGTCAAAACCCTTCATGCATTCTTTTACTATCCTTGTTAAGGGCCTACGATGCCCAAAACATATATCGGATGTGTTCTGAAACTGATCCGAGAACTTTTGGACATTTAGAAAGTTTTTGCTAAAACAAGGCCACACGCCCGTGTCTATGGCCCGTGTCCTTTACATGGCCTAGACATGCCTGTGTTTATAACCCGTGCTCTAATTTGATCTTACTCAAAGAATAACTTGACAATCCACATGGCCAGAGCACACGACCATGTGCTCTTCTCGTGTGCAACACTGACTTAAGTACTATAAACGTCAGGGGTTCACACGGCTAAGGCACATGCCCGTGTGTAATTCTGACTTACTTAGGATGCAAGGGACACACGGTCTACTAACATGCACATGAGGGCCGATCGTGTGTCACACACGGTTCAGGCACACGCTCGTGTGCCCATCCGTGTGGACAATTATAGGTTATTTTGCAAGCCTTTTTGCCACCCTAAAACACAACCAACTCTAACCAGCTTCAAACTCACAATTTAAGGTATAACATACATTAAGAACATTCATCATTGAGGCACTCACATGCCATCATGCATATCATGAATTTCATTCTCATTGCATAAAATATAATTTGAATAATATTAGCCAATTTCAAAGGCCATTACAACTTGACTAAAGTGATAACAATAGCCAACACATTCGGCTACTCAAAATAACACATACCAAAGTGACTAAACTTCCTATACATGCCATACAATAAAAAGACTAACTTTGCTATACCAAAATGAATTCCTTGATAGTGTGACTTCAAGCTCTGACTTCGAGTGATCCTTAAGCTAATTCGGCAAATCTACATGGAAGGGAAAATAAGGGAGTAAGCATAAAAATACTTAGTAAGTTGTATGAAATAAAATAGCAATAAATGTCATGGAAAGTCATTCAAACATGGCATCATTGGGCTTATATAACTTTTTACCCCTTCTTGTATCTTACTTATTCTTATAACATATTCATTCAAGACTTACTTACTCTTATGACTTTCTCTTTCCCATGGCATAGTCATTCACATGCTTTTCTCATTCACATGCCTTACATTTTTATAATTTCTCATGACTTACTCAAATGTACCTGTAACACTCATCATGAAACTTTAGTCTATGTTGTTAGCTAAACGACTTAGATATATTCTCTATTAACATGCTTAGAATATCGAAGAATACCCGTAGTGTCATTCTCATGGGAAGGTGCCAAGGCCATATCCCAAACATGGTCTTACATGGGACCTCAAACTGGTGCCTAAGCCATATCCCAGATATGGCCTTACATGATATCTCATATCGATGTCGATGCCATGTCCCAGACATGGTCTTACACGAGATCATAAACTGATGTCGATGACATGTCCTAGACATGGTCTTACACGGGATCTCTCTTAAATGCCCATGCCATGTCCCAAACATGGTCTTATAAGGGATCTATATCTCGTCTCGGTGCCAACGCCATTTCCCAAACATGGTCTTACACGGGACCTCATGTGGATGCCAATGCCATGTCCCAGACATGGTCTTACATGGGATCCTTGTTCGCTGCCGATGCCATATCCCAGACATGGTCTTACACAGGACCTACAATGCTCATGACATGATTACGGTATCCTTCGTATCTTTGATACTTGCATGAAATTTTCCTTTCATGTTTCCATCATCTTTTGGTAAGAATTCATGTAATTAAATTTTATGGAATTGTACATAGCTCATACATTGACTTAACAATAAGCCTTATGAGATTTCATGGATTCATTGTAATAGCCCAAATTAGGGGCTAAACAAAATAGTGGTTTTGAAACCATGAATCTGAGGTCTAAAATATTTTTCTAATTGAGTTTTGATTTTTATTTGGTGTTTGAAAAATTATGAGGAATTTTGGTGTAGGAATTTTATTGGTTGCATGTCCAATTGGATATATTGGACTAAATTGCAATAGGTGAAAAATATGGGTTTTAATCCATAGAGGTATCTAATTGAATTGAGATTTTAAATTAGAGGTCCTTATATGGTAATTAGGCTATTTTAACTTAGTTTGGACAAAAATTCCCAAGGAAGGATGGAATATCAAAGGTTTTTAATGAGGGGCATTTTGGTCATTAATTAATAAAAGAAATAATAAGGGAAAATAAGGCCAAAAATGGTGTCCATCTTCTCCCCCTTGGCCGAATTCTTCAAGCAACCATAGCTAGGGTTTCTTTCACTTTTCAAGCTCATAATAAGTGATTCTTAGCCCCGTTTTTAATGTTCTTCGTATTTTTAGAATCCTCGTAACTTGCTCTAGCTATTTCTACCACTATTTTGAGCTAGGGTTGATGTTTAAAATTTTACCCATGAACGATATGCATGTATGTTGATGGTTACTGGTAGAATATGAAAGTTTAAAGTGTAGTAAACACCATTTTCTAGGTTATTTTTCATGAAAGTCCCTAATAGGGACCAAATTGTAAAGATAGTAAAATGGGTAGTAAAAGTACAAATTGATGAGAAATATGGGCTGTTATGAGCACTACTAAGATTTGGCTAGGATTGGGTAACCAAGAAAATAGATACATTTCAATTTACGAGCCTGGGACTAAAGTGTAAAATTTAGAAAATTAGGGGCTAAACTGTAAAAATTATCATAGGATGATTTTGGACTAAATTGAGTAATGGGTGTATTAAACAAGTTGAACGTGTTTTTATAGATAGAGAAGAATGAGGAATCGACCTTGACCAGCGCAAAGGCAAAGTTTCGGACTAAATCGCAAATCAGACTTATTAGGTAATCGAGGTAAGTTTATATGTAAATAAACTTTGATTAATTATGTTAGAACATTTATTTTATCATGTGGATGAAATTGAGTAGTAAATGGTTGTATGACACAAATTGTGAATTGTGGAAAGGTGATGAGATCAAATAACAAAGTTTACGAGTAAAACCATTCGGATATGAAAAATTGCATGAAATGATGGAGTTATGTGCCAAAACCACTCATAGATGCAAGCACCAAAATGTTGTGGAGCTATGTGCTGTAACCACGAATTAAATGCATTGTGTTGACTTCGTGGAGCTATGTGCTGTTACTATGATAAAATTACATTGTATTGTTGTGGAAGAGTGGAGCTAAGTGTTGTTACCACGGCTAAAGAGAATCGATTTATTAAGGTGGAGCTCTGTGCTGAAACCACCGAATATAGATCGATAAATCGAAGGGTAAATGTGGAAATTTCTAAAAGATCTCTTATATGGAATGCAATATATAGATGCAGGGATGTATGCAAATATATGTAAGTGTAAGCATTGGTAAATAAGGGCAAGGGTGTTGTGAGTATGTGCATGGATAAGCAAAATTTCATGAGGTGTATATGAAGAATTGGTAAGGTTACAAGAGCAAGTGAGATTGATAAGAACTCAAATTTTAGTTATCATGAGCTTGATTTGAAATTATATTGTAATGTCATTTATTTGCATATAGACTTACTAAGCTTTCCAAAAGCTTACTCCTTTTCTTTTCCTTATCTTATAGTGTAGTCAAGCCAGCTAGGGATAAGGACGTGTCAGAGGATCACCCACACTATCAACATCTTTCTTTTGGTATAGTTAAAATAATCCCTTTGAACTATGGCATGTTTAGGGGCTTAATGGTGTTGTAAGTGTCAATATGAGTTGGCTACCATATGGGTTCAAGTCTTTTGATAAGTGTTTTGTAACTAAAGCCTTGAGATATGGCAAATAATGATGTTAGTGTCTATACATATATCTTTATGAGGAAGTTCATGGACAATTGTTGTGGTTGTGAATGGTTGGGAATAATGTGGTGTATGGATGATTAAAATGTGGTTGCTTAGACATGTTTTCATGACTTCTTGTGTATTGGCAAAAGTGGAATGAGTTAATATGTGTTTTAAGGGTGGCAATTGGCTTGGAAAATAGCCTATAATTGTCCACACGGGAAGACACACGGGCATGTGTCTAGATCGCGTGCAACACACGGCCAGCCTGATGGGCGTGTGGATAGGTCGTGTGTCCCTTGCACCTATATACATGAAAAATTAATTGCCAGTAGTAAATATATAGGTGGAGACACGGCCGTGTGTCTCGACCGTGTGATGAACACAGCCTAGCCCACGAGTGTGTAGCTTGGCCGTGTAACGAAGTTTTTGTGCTGACGTCATAAACAGAATACCCCCAACTTTTCACACAGGTGTGTGCTCGACCGTGTGAAAGACACGGGCATGGGCCATGGGAGTGTGCTCAGTCGTGTGAAAACCCCTGTAGGTTCGAATTGAAAATAAGTTTTGCACGAGCTGGGGACATTGGTGTGTGTGATCATATGGCTTGCCTACATGGGCGTGTCCCTGTTTCACATGGGCGTGTGCCCTGTACTTGGCCAAAATTTCCAAAATTTTTTTGTGTTTCCGGTTTGGTCCTGGACTACTCCTAAACTATGTTTTAGGCCCCATAGGCCCATTCTAAGGATTGTATGATATTTCAAGAATAGTTTTAAATTGGAACAAAGTTTTATGGTTCAATTGGGTACGATTGGTTGTATTATCATCTGGTAATGCCTCGTACTCAGTTTCAGTGATGAACTCGGGTAAGGGGTGTTACAAAGCATGTGAATGACTATGCCATGGGAATGAGTAAGTCACGAGAGTAAGTATGTCTTGAATGAATATGTTATAAGAATGAGTAAGATACGAGAAGGAGTAAAAAGTTATATAAGCCCCATGATGCCATGTTTGAATGACTTTCCATGACATTTATTACTATTTTATTTCATGCAACTTACTAAGTATTTTTATGCTTACTCCTTTATTTTTCCTTCCATGTAGATTTACCGAATTAGCTCAGGGATCGTTCGAAGTCAGAGCTTGAAGTCACACTATCAAGGAATTCATTTTGGTATAGCAAAGTTAGTCTTTTTGTTGTATGGCATGTATAGGAAGTTTAGTCACTTTGGTATGTGTTATTTTGAGTAGCCAAATGTGTTGGCTATTGTTATCACTTAAGTCAAGTTGTAATGGCCTTTGAAATTGGCTAATATTGTTCAAATTATATTTTATGCAATGAGAATGAAATTCATGATATGCATGATGGCATGTGAGTGCCTCAATGATGAATGTTGTTAATGTATGTTATACCTTGAATTGTGAAGCTGGTTAGAGTTGGTTGTGTTTTAGGGTGGCAAAAAGGCTTGGCAAATAGCCTATAATTGTCCACACGGAAGGGCACACGGGCATGTACCTAAGCCGTGTGTGACACACGATTGGCCCCCGTGGGCATGTTAGTAGACCGTGTGTCCCCTGCATCCTAAGTAAGTAAGTTAGAATTACACACGGGCTGAGCACACGGGCGTGTGCCTTAGCCGTGTGAACCCCTAACGTTTATAGTACTTAAGTCAGTGTTGCACACGGGCATGTACTTTGGTCGTGTGGATTTTCAAGTTATTCTTTGAGCAAGATCAGATTAGAGCATGGGTTATAGACACGGGGGTGTGTCTAGGCCGTGTGAGGGCACGGGCTATAGACATGGGCGTGTGGCCCTATTTTAGGCAAAAATTTTCTAAATGTCTGAAAGTTATTGGATCAGTTTTGGAACACATCCGATATACATTTTGGGCCTCATAGGCCCTTAATAAGGATACTAAAAGAATGCATGAAGGGCTTTGACATGGAATGAATTCTTGTAGCCCGAGTTTACGTATTCAAGTATGTTTAAGTATTGTAATGCCTCATACCCCGTCCCGGTGTCGTACTCGGGTAATGTGTGTTACATTTAGTAGTATCAGAGCTAGTGTTTAGTTGATTCTAGGACTAACCTAACACATGTATGAGTCTAGTTATATATGTCATACCTATGTATATATGTGATATGATAGTGTGACGACTCCTGACAATCTGAATGTGTTTTATTATAGCAAATGGATCTCGCATGAGCTGCGACAAATGATGTAGAAAGTAACGTACCAGCTCTCATTGAAGGGACGGTGCTAGCCAAAACTGAGAATAGGCTAGCTACGTAAGTCAGGGGGAGAGGCCCGGGAGGCCTTCTTCCAAATGATGAACGAGTGGTTCACCGAGTTCGTCTGAACAAACCCGGCCACTCAACACCAAGCTCCACCCCCTCAATTTCCTCAATCTACCCCAGCAGCTCCTCAGATAGTAGAGGTAGTAAGGCGAGAAAAGCCCCCGGTTGATAGAATCCAGAAACAAGGGGCTAAAGAGTTTCGGCTACTAAAGATGATGATCTGGAAAGAGCTGAATTTTGGTTAGAGAATACCATTAGGTTATTCGACGAGTTATCTTGTACACTGGAGTAGTGCATGAAGTTTGTCGTATCTCTCTTGCGAGGTTCCGCCTATTAGTGGTGGAATACCCTTGGGTCGGTGGTACTAAGAGAGAAAGTTAATTGGAAATTCTTCCAATAGGAGTTTTCTAAGAAGTATATTAGTCCTCGGTTCATTGACCAGAAGTGTAAGGAATTTCTAAAGTTGAAGCAAGGTCGGATGACCATGACAGACTGTGAGCGTGAGTTTATTAGACTTAATAAGTACGCTCGAGAATATGTTTCCACTGAGGCTATCATATTCAAGATGTTTGAATATGGATTGAATGAAGACATTAAGATGTTTGTTGGTATACTAGAGATAAAAGAGTTTGTAGTGCTCGTAGATAGAGCCTATAAGGTCGAAGAATTGGCCAAAGAGAAAAGAAAAGCAGAGATAGAGTCTCGTGACTCGAGAAAGAGGCCATTTAGCAAGTCATTCCAATCCTCTTCAAAGAAGTCAAAAGAATTCTCTACTTGATCAGCTACGTCAGCAGGGTTTTCAAGTAAAGGCAAGAGTAAACAGTATTCAGTCTCCAAAGCTCAGACCACCTCAGTTGTGAGTGTGGGTAATACTCGACCTAGTAGGCCTGAGTGCCCTTAATGCGGTAGAGGCCACCTCGGCGAATGCCGGTCACATGAGTGGGCTTGCTTCAAGTGTGGCTCTCAAGACCATTTCATTAGAGAGTGCCCCGAGATGATTGAAAAAGATAAAGATCTAAGTGGAAGATTGGGTAACATTCTCAACAGAGGTAGACCTTAGAGAAACCCAGGTACGGGAGCAAGTAGTAAAGGTGTACCAAAGGAATAAACTACGAGACCCGAGGGTAGAGCCCTAGCGAGGGCATACGTCATTCGTACTTGTGAAAAGGCGCTATCACCCGATGTTATAACAGGTACATTTTCTCTTCATGAAACTTCTGTTATTTCTTTGATAGAGCCTGGATCTACCCACTCTTATATTTGCATGAAATTAGTTCCTAGCATGAGCATGCCTGTAGAGTCTATGGAGTTTGTGATAAAAGTCTCCAATCCCCTAGGCAAATGTGAGACAAAGTATGTAGAGGTTGCCCTTTGATGATTAGAGGTCATGGTTTCCCAGCTAATCTTATGCTTTACCATTCGATGAATTCGATGTAATTCTTGGCATGGACTGGTTAACCACCCATGATGTGATAGTGAACTGTAGTAAGAAATTTATTAAACTGAAGTGTGAGAATGGTGAAACTCTTCGAGTTGAATCAGATGGATCCGAGAACTTGCCTCCAGTAATATATCTTCTATGGTTGCTCAGAAGTGTATTAGGAAAGGGTATGAAGCTTACCTTGCTTTTGTAATGAATACAAAGGAGTCAGAGTTGAAAATGGAATCAATGCCATTGGTGTGTGAGTATCAAGATGTATTTCCGGAAGAGTTGCCCAGATTGCCTCCAGTTAGAGAGGTAAAGTTTGGTATAGAATTAGCTCCTGGTACTAAACCTATCTCTATTGCTCCCTGGAGCTAAAGGTGTTGAGAGCTAAGCTACAAAATTTGACAGACAAAGGTTTTGCAAGACCGAGTCATTCTCTATGGGGTACTCTCGTACTATTTGTGAAAATGAAGGATGGCTCTATGAGGTTGTGCATAGATTATCGGCAACTTAATAAAATGACCGTAAAGAACAAGTACCCTTTACCAAGTATCGATGATTTATTTGATCAGTTAAGAGGAGCCACAGTGTTCTCCAAGATAGTTTTGAGGTCTGGATACTATCAGCTAAGAGTTAAGGTGGCTGATGTGCCTAAGACGGCTTTTTGGACGAGGTATGGTCACTACGAGTTTCTTGTCATGCCATTTGGCTTGACCAATGCCCCTGCAATATACATGGATTTAATGAATCGTATCTTTTGGCATACTTGGATAGATTCGTTGTAGCCTTCATCAATGACATCTTAGTGTATTCACGTGATGAGGATGAACATGTCAAGCACTTGAGGATAGTTTTACAAACTTTACGAGACAAGCAACTTTACGCCAAATTCAGTAAAAGTGAATTTTGGCTCAAAGAAGTCAAAATTTTGGGCCATATCGTTTCAGGTGATGGCATTAGAGTTGATCCAAGTAAGATCTCGACAATTATTGAGTGGAAGCCGCCGAGAAATGTATTAGAGGTTAGAAGCTTTTTAGCTTTCGCCAGTTATTACCAAAGATTTGTTAAGGGATTTTCCATGATCGCCACTCTAATGATGAGACTTTTGCAAAAAAAGATGTTAGATTTGAGTGGACTGATAAGTACCAACAAAGTTTCGAGAGATTGAAGACCCTACTGACTAAAGCTCCCATTCTAATAAACCAGAGCTCAGAAAGGAATTTATAGTTTACAGTGATGCATCATTAAACGGATTGGGCTGCGTACTTATGCAAGAAGGCAAGGTGATTGCTTATGCCTCAAGATAGTTGAAACCTCACGAAAGAATTATCTGACTCATGATTTGGAGTTGTCCGCAATAGTGTTTGCACTAAAGATATGGACGTACTATCTACATGGCGAGCAATGCCGAGTGTTCACTAATCATAAGAGTCTTAAGTACTTGATGGCATAGAAAGACTTAAATCTACGACAGAGGAGGTGGCTCGAGTTATTAAAGGATTATGAGTTGATTATCGACTACCACCCGGGGAAAGCAAATGTTGTTACAGATGCTTTAAGTTGAAAGTCTCTATTTACTTTGAGAGCCATGAACACACGATTGTTTTTAACTGATGATGGTTTAGTTTTAGCAGAAATGACAACTTGACTGATGTTCATTCAAGAGATTTGTGAAGCATGGTTAAAAGACAAAGAATTGCAAGCCAAGAAAGCTCAGTGCGAGTTAAGTACTGACTCAGACTTTCGGATTTATTCAAATGATTATATAAGGTTCCAAGATCGGCTTTGTGTACCAAAGGATGAGGAGCTTGTTAGGAGGATTTTATGTGAGGCACATAGTGGTTGTATGAAAATCCACCTCGGCAGTACCAAGATGTACAGTGATTTGAGGAAATGGTATTGGTGGCTGAATATGAAACGAGATACCTCCGAATATGTTTCGAGATGCTTGATTTCTCAATAAGTAAAAGCAGAGCATCAAATACCCTCCGGCCTATTACAGGCTATCATGGTTCCCGAGTGGAAATGGGACCGTGTTACTATGGACTTCGTGACGGGTTTGTTGACAACACAGAAAAAGAAAGATGCCATTTGGGCTGTAATTGATAAACTTACAAAGTCAGCCCATTTTATACATGTACGTATGGATTATTCCTTTGATAAGTTGGCTGACTTGTATATTTCAGAGATTGTGAGGCTACACGGAGTGCCACTATTGATCATTTCGGATAGAGATTCAAGATTCACATCACGATTTTGGAAGAAGCTACAAGAAGCTTTGGGTACAAAGTTAAACTTTAGTACAGCTTTCCACCCACAGACCGACAGTCAGTCGGAAAGAGTAATACAAGCGCTTGAAGATATGCTTAGATGCTGTGTATTGGAATATCAAGATAGTTGGGAAAAGTACCTACCTTTGGTCGAATTTGTGTATAACAACAGTTTTCAGTCGAGCTTGGGAATGGTGCCTTATAAGGCATTGTATGGGCGTAAGTGTAGAATGCCTTTATATTGGACTGAGCTCAAGGAGTAATAGATTCACGGGGTTGATCTAGTTAAGGAAATAAAATAGAAAGTAAAAGTGATTCGAGATTGCTTGAAAGCTACTTTCGATAGGAAAAAGTCGTATGCCAATTTAAAAAGGAAAGAAATAAAGTTCCAAGTCAGAGATAAAGTGTTCTTGAAAGTATCTCCGTGGAGAAAAGTTCTTAGATTTGGCCGAAAGGGCAAATTAAGTCTGCGGTTTATCAGACTATACAAGATTACCGAGAGGATAGGACTGGTAGCTTATCGGCTAGCTTTACTGTCTGAATTGGAAAAGATTCATGATGTATTCCATGTGTCCATGCTACGACGCTACCAATCGGACCCTTCACATGTGATTACCCTGACAGAGATTGAGATTCAACCAGACATGACTTATGGTGAAGAATCAGTTAAGATTTTGGCTCGAAAAGTCAAATAGTTGAGAAATAAAAGTATAGCCCTTGTGAAAGTATTATGGCAAAGACATGGGATAGAAGAGGCAACATGGGAGCTTGAGAAAAACATGAGAAACCAATATCCCAATTTATTCATTGGTAAGATTTTTGGGGACAAAAATCCCTAAGGGGGAGAATTGTAACAGCCCAGGCTAGGGCCTAGTCAGAATAGTGGTTTTGAGACCATAATTCTGAAGTAGAAAAGTATATTTCATAATCATTATTAAGTTTATAGTACACTTGCATGATAGTGAGAAAATTTCATGAAGGAAATTTTATGAATTAGTGATTAATTTGTCCTTAAGGACTAAAATGAAAAAGTTACAAAATTGAGTTTCTAGAAGGTTTAAGTATGAAATAGCATTAGATTAGTAGGAGTCCTTATTTGGCAATTAGACCAATTTTTGTCACCATGGATAAAAATGCCCATGGAAAGGTAAAATTTCAAAGAAAGTCCATAATGGCGGTCATTTGGTAAATTAAAGAAATAAAAAGGGAAAAAGAAAGCAAAAAGTGTCCATCTTCTCCATGCTTGTGCCAAATTTGAAGAGTCCTCCATAGCTAGGGTTTCTTTCATTTTCAAGCTCCAAATAAGTGACTCAAAGCCCCGTTTTTTATGTTCTTTGTATTTTTGAAACCTTGTAGCTTAACCTAGCTATTTCTACCACTAATTTGAGCTAGGGTTTATATTCAAAAATATACCCGTACATGACATGCAAGTATTTTGATGTCTAGTGGTAGTTATGAAAGTTTAAAGTGTAGTAAACATCTTTCTCTGGGTGATTTTTCATGAAAGTCCTTAATAGGGACCAAATTGCAAAGTTTATAAAATGTGTAGTAAATGTACAAATTGATGAGAAATGTGGGCTGCTATGAGAACATAAAGGTTCGGCTAAGCTTGGGTAGTCAAGAAATTAATCGTATTTCATTTTACGAGCTTAGGGCCATTTTGTAAATATGCAAAAGTTTAGGGGTAAAATTATAAATTGTTGCCAAAGTGTAAATTATGGGCTACTTAGCCAATGTGTGTATTAAATTAGCTTAATTTGTCATTTTAGATCAAGAAACATGAAGCCCAAACTGAAACCAGGGAAAAAGTAAGATAGAGGACTAAATCGAACAATTACCTTTGTTTTGAACCCGAGGTAAGTTGTATGTAATAATCTAGCCTTATATTTTATTAAAGTTCTAAAGTAATGATTTTCTATGAATGTAACACCCCTTACCTGAGTTCGTCACCGGAACCGAGTACGAGGCATTACCGGATGATAACACAACTAATCATACCCAATTGAACCATAAACTTTCATTCCAATTGAAAAATATTCTTACAATATCATACAATCCTTAGAATGGGCCTACGGGGCCCAAAACATAGTATGGGATTAGTTTAGGACCAAACTAAAAACTCAGAAAATTTTTGGAAATTTTGGCCAAGTACAGGGCACATGCCTGTGTGGAACAGGGACACGCCTGTGTGGGCAGGCCGTGTGATCACACACAGTGATGTCCCCAGCCTGTGCGGAATATATTTTCAATTCGAACCTATAGGGGTTTTCACACGGCTGAGCACACGCCTGTGGCCCATGCCCGTGTCCTTCACACGGCCGAGCACACACCCGTGTCTTAACCTGTGACAGTCTGGTTTTAACCCTATTTGGAACGGTGATTTCGGGACCACGAATCCGAGTCAGAAAATATTTTTAAAATTATTTTATGTATTTATTTTGTGTGAATTTATATTTGTGAAATTTTCATGATTTAATTTTGTTGTTTGTGTGCCCGATTAAATAAAAAAGACTTAATTGTGTAAAATAAAAATTTGGTGGTTAAATGTGAAAGTGCTTATTTGAACTTGTCTTATTAATATGAAGCATTTATGAGGTAATTTGGCCATTTTTATGTTAAGTGGACGGCAAAGGACATATATATGTGATAATATAATATGTTTAGTTAAGGTTAATATGGTCAATTGATTAAATAAGTTGATATAACATAATTATATTATAAACAAAGCCATTTAAGTGTTATTTTTGGTGTTCTTGCCGAAATAAGAAGGGAGAAAAAAGAGAAACCTAGTTCGGCACTTTTAAGCTCAATCAAGGTATGTGTTTAGCTCGGTTTTTGATAATTTTTATGTTTTTGAGATCGTTGCTTCGAATACTACTCGACCTATGCCCGAATTTTTGATTTTGATGATGTATTCTTGAGTTTTCATTATTGATACTTTGGTGAAATTTGAGTTTGAATTTGCTAAATAAAATATATGTGTTAGATTATTAAGTTTGTATTGGAAATTTTCATGAAAATTAAGTAAATAGGGCTTAATTGTAAAAATAGTAAATAGAGGGACTAGATTGTGAAATAAATTAAATGTGAGGACCTATAGAGGCATGGAGAGTATTCGGCTTTAGCTTAGGGCAATTAAATTGTGCTTATTTTGTGTTTTGTGAATTTTGGACTAAATTGCCAAATGTGTAAAATATATAGGGAAAAAGTGCAATTTGCCCATTTATGTGTTTTTGAGTGAATTGGATTGAATATTTGATTAAATAAGTTTAATTTATATCAATTTAGATCAAGAAAAGAGAAAATTGGATTCGGATCAGGGAAAAACCAAAATAGTCGAATAGTCGATCAATATCGTTCGTTGATATCCGAGGTAAGTCCTTAAGCAATTAAACATCTTTATTTTGAATGAAAATTTTCTTTAAATATTAATTTAAAATATATGACAAATGTGGATGATGGCCGAATGTTATGATGTTGGAATTGGTCGAATGAGATGTGGCTGGAATTAGTATATTAGAATCTATTTGGATTAAGTTGTGATATTGAAAGGTTTATATGAAAAATATGTGATATTTTGAAATTCTTATAAGTGAAGTTGTGTATGATTTCATTATGCATCATTAATAATCGGGCTTTATGCCTAGCAAGCTTAATGCCAGTGAATAGAAATCGGGCTTAACGCCTAGCAGGCTTATTGCCGATGAATATAATTCGGGCTATACGCCTAGCAGGCTGTGTGCCGGTGTGAATTTAGGTTTATACCTAGCAGGCTTTATTTCCGGTGAGCTATTAAAAGTTTAAGCTTATGTGATTTGTACAAATGAGGTAATGGAATTCAGTAAATTAATTAAGGTATTCAGGTATGTGATATTTGGTTACCTATTTGTTAGCAAAGTGAATTGATTTCTTAATGGATGATGAAAAATAGATTATGTAAGGTTGATTTAATAAGTGAACTAAAGCTAGATATAGGTATATGTTTGGTTTTATTAATGCTTATGAACCAAATGTAACATTTAAATGATGATTATAAGTTAATAAATGTATACGTGAGTTTGGATAAATGAATTTGTTTGATTATGAAATTGAATATGTGATGTTAATCATGAACAAGTTTATTCGGTTAAGATAGTGTGACTTTATTAAAGTATATATTTTATATGTAAGGATTTGAAAATTTAAATTTATATGTGAATAAAGATACTTTAGTAAACTTGTTTATAGTTTAATTTGCTTAAGGCTTACTAAGCTAAATTAGCTTACTTGTGTGTTTGTTACCATATTTGTTTTATAGATTTTTGGAGGTTGTACGTGTTCGGGGATCATCAGTGAAGTCATCCACACTATCGTTAAATTATCGGTATTTTAGAAACTAAACTTATGAAATCTTATGGCATGTATAGGCTAAACTTTCTTGTGAACTTTTGGTACTTGATATGTATAAAAGTATAAGCCATGCGAATGTGGCTTCCTTAATGTGTTTGTATGGTTTTAAGCTTTGATTGAAGGTTGTGTTTGGTATGTATATACAAGTCTTGGTATTTTGGTTAGGTTAATAATTATACTTGAATGGTTTGTTTTAATATCTATGAGTGTGATGGATAAGTTATTCATATGCAGTATTAAATTGAGAAGAATGATGTGAATATTCGGCTATTAGTATAAATAAAAGTTTAGCTATGATATATGTGACTTGTGACACTTGAATTGTTGTAACTATGTGAGTTGTATATTTGGTTTTATATTGTTTATAAAGTTGAACCTTGAGCTAAAGCTTAATATGCAAGAAATGGATTAGTAAATGGAATGGAAATTTGTGTTAATGCTTATGAAATAAATAAAAGCAATGTTCGGCTTTGGTTTATAAACTTACCAAAGGAATAATAATTTTACGCCATGTGATTTCAAATTTATATGTTTGAATATGCATGTTTATGAGATTGACGCATTGGTGTGAAAGGTGAATTGTATTATAAGTAAGGTTACTTCTATGTGTAATTTCTTATGAGTGTAGTAGAGTAATAAAGTTGGAACTAATACGATGAAAACTATTATAATTTTTGAATATATCTCATTAAAATGCCCCTTTTGAATGGTGGTTTTGTTTGTTTTTAAACGGTTGTTTACTTTCTATAAGTAGTAAGTAACATGCTGATTTAAGTTAATTGTAATGTCATCTTTATAAAGTAGAAAGTTTAACAGACATTATGAATGAAATCTTGATTTTTTTAAAGGACTTGTTTATATGTATGTGAATTAATCTTATGTTGTGTCTGGTTTAGTAATGCATTGTAACCCACTCCGGCGACGGTTACGGGTTATTAGGGTGTTACATAGCCCATGTGCAAACTTGGGGGAATTCTGTTTATGACGTCATCACGGAAACTTTGTCACATGGCCAAGCCACACGCCCATGGGCTAGAACGTGTTCGTCACACGGTCGAGACACACGGTCGTGTCTCCACCCGTGTGTTTACTACTGGGCAATTAATTTTTCATGCATATAGGTGCAGGGGACACAAGGCCTATCCACACGCCCATGGGGCTGGCCGTGTGTCGCACACGGTCTAGACACATGCCCATGTGTCTACATGTGTGGACAATTATAGGCTATTTTCCAAGCCAATTGCCACCCTTAAAACATATACTAACTCATTCCACTTTTGCCAGTACACAAGAAGACATGAAAACATGTCTAAGCAACCACATTTTAATAATCCATACACCACATTATTCCCAACCATTCACAAGTACAACAATTGTCCATGAACTTCCTCATAAAGATATATGTATAGACACTAACATCATTATGTGCCATATCTCAAGGCTTTAGTTACAAAACACTTATTAAAAGACTTGTACCCATATGGTAGCCAACTCACATTGACACTTACAACACCACTAAATCCCTATACATGCCATAGTTCAAAGGGATTCATTTTACTATACCACAAGAAAGATGTTGATGGTGTGGGTGATCCTCCGACGCGTCCTGGTTCTTGAGCTGGCTTGACTACATTATAAGACAAGAAATAGAAAAGGAGTAAGCTTTTGAAAAGCTTAGTAAGTCTATATGCAAATAAATGACATTACAATATAATTTCAAATCAAGCTCATGATAACTAAAATTTGAGTTCTTATCAATCTCACTTACTCTTGTAACCTTACCAATTCTTCATATGCACCTCATGAAATATTGCTTATCCATGCATATACTCATAACACCCTTGCCCTTATTTACCAATGCTCACACTTACATATATTTGCATACATCCCTGCATCTATATATCACATTCCACATAAGACATCTTTTAGAAATTTCCACATTTACCCTTCAATTTATCGATCGATATTTGGTGGTTTCAGCATAAACTCCACCTTAATAAATCGATTCTCTTTAGTTGTGGTAACAGCACTTTGCTCCACTCTTCTAAAACAATGCAATGTATTTTTATCGTAGTAGCAACACATAGCTTTACGAAGTCAACACAATGCATTTTATTCGTGGTCACAGCACATAGCTCCACAACATTTTGGTGCTTGCATCTACGAGTGGTTTCGGCACATAGCTCAACCCTTTCATGCAATTTTTCATATCTGAATGGTTCTACTCATAAACTTTCTTATTTGATCTCATCACCTTTCCACAATTCACAATTTGTGTCATACAACTATTTACTACCCATTTTACTATCTTTGCAATTTGGTCCCTATTAAGGACTTTCATGAAAAATCACCTAGAAAATGGTGTTTACTACACTTTAAACTTTCATATTCCACCACTAACCATCAAAATACATGCATGTCATTCATGGGTAAAATTTTAAACATCAACCCGAGCTTAAAATAGTGGTAGGAATAGCCAGAGCAAGTTATGAGGATTCCAAAAATACGAAGAACATTAAAAACGGGGCTAAGAATCACTTACTGTGAGCATGAGAAGTGAAAGAAACCCTAGCTATGGTTGCTTGAAGAATTCGGCCAAGGGGGAGAAGATGGACACCATTTTTGGCCTTATTTTCCCTTTTTATTTCTTTTATTAATTAATAACCAAAATGCCCCTCATTAAAAACCTTTGATATTCCATCATTCCTTGGGCATTTTTGTCCAAACTAAGTTAAAATGACCTAATTACCATATAAGGACCTCTAATTTAAAATCTCAATTCAACCAAATACCTCTACGGACTAAAACCCATATTTTTCACCTATTATAATTTAGTCCAATATATCTAATTGGACATGCAACCAATAAAATTCCTACACCAAAATTACCCATATGATTCAAACACCCAATAAACGTCAAAACTCAATCGGAAAAAGTATTTTAGACCTTAGATTCATGGTTTCAAAACCACTATTAGCCCCTAATCTGGGCTGTTACAACTCTCCCCCTTTAGGGATTTTTGTCACCGAAAATCTTATCGGTAAATAGGTTTGGGTACTGTTTCCTCATAGCTTCCTCCGGCTCTTACGTAGCATCTTCCACACTATGCTTTTACCGTAACACTTTCACCAAGGCTATATTCTTGTTTCTTAACTATTTAACCTTTCGAGCTAAAATCTTATTGGCTCCTCCTCATAGGTAATGTCCGGCTGAATCTCAATATTCGTGGGAGAAATCACATGTGAATGATCTAAATGATATCATCGTAACACTAACACGTGAAACATATTATGCATCTTTTCCAACTCTGGTGGTAAAACTAGACGGAATGCCACTGGCCCTATTCTTTCTGTAATCTCATATGGCCCAATGAGCGTGGACTTAATTTGCCCTTCCAGCCAAATCTCAATATTTTCTTCCATGGTGACACCTTCAAATATACTTTATCACTGATCTGAAATTCAATCTCCTTTCTTTTCAAATCAACATAAGACTTTTGACAGTGGGAAGTAGCTTTCAAACAATCCCAAATTATCTTCACTTTTTCTTCAGTCTCCTTAACCAATCAACACCATGAATCTGTTTCTCATTTAGCTCATCCAATATAGTGGAGCTCAGCACTTTCGGCCATATAACACCTCATACAATGCCATCCAGATGCTAGATTGATAACTGTTATTGTAGGCAAATTCCACCAAAGGTAGGTACTTTTCCTAACTTTCTTCAATCTCTAAAACACAACACCAAAGCATATCTTCAAGAACATGAATTACCCTCTCAGATTGGCCATCAGTCTGCGGGTGGAATGTAGTACTAAAATTCAATTTCATACCTAGCGCCTCTTACAACTTCTTCCAAAATCTCGAGGTGAACCTCGGATCTCTATCTGAGATGATAAACATGGGTACTCCATGTAACCTCATAATTTCAGCAATATATATTTCGACCAATTTATTGAGTGAGAAATCAATACGTACCGATATGAAGTGTGCTGACTTCATCAATCTATCCACAATAACCCACACAACGTCTTTCTTTTTTGGTGTCACGAAATACATGGTAATCTTATCCCACTTCTATTCGAGAACCATTACTGGTTGAAGTAAACCCGAAGGAACCTGATGTTCTGCCTTTACTTGTTGGCAAACCAGACACCTAGTCACAAATTCTGAAATGTCCCTTTTCATGCCCAGCCACCAGTACAATTTCTTCAAGTCGGTATACATTTTAGTACTACCGAGATGTACGGATAAACACTCACTATGTGCCTCACGTAAAATTTCTCGAATCATTTCATCATTCCTTGGTACACATATTCTATCACGAAACATCAAACAATCGTCTGAACCAACTCAAAAATTAGAGTTACGATCCGTTTCACACTGAACCCTCTTAGCTTGCATTTCACTATCTCTCCTTTGAGCTTTGCAAATTTGTTGCAGAAACAATGGTCTAGTCCTCAGCTCGGCTAATATAGAACCACCATCGAACAATGTCAAACACGTGCCCATAGCTTTCAAAGCACACAAGGACTTTCTGGGCAAAGCATCTGCCACCGCATTTGCCTTTTCGAGATGGTACTCAATTATTAGCTTGTAGTCCTTTAATAACTCAAGCCACCTCTGTTGTCTCAAGTTCAATTCCTTTTGATTCATTAAGTATTTCAAACTTTTATGATCAATAAAAATCTGACATTTCTCACCATACAAATAACGGCGCCAAATCTTCAAAGCAAACACAATAGCGGCCAACTCTAGATCATGGGTCGGATAGTTCTTCTCATGCGATTTTAGTTGCCTCGAAGCATAAGCCACCACCTAGCCTTCTTGCATAAGCACACATCCAAGACCATTTAGTGACACATCACTATAAATCATGAACTCCTTTCCGGATTCGGGTTGCACTAACACTGGTGCCTTAGTTAATTTAGCTTTTAACTGGTCAAAACTTTGTTGACATTTTTCAGTCCACTCGAATTTTACATCATTTTGAAGTAGCTTGGTCATAGGAGAAGCAATTATAGAAAAGCCCTCAACAAAACATCGATAATATCTAGCTAGACCCAGAAAGCTTCTAACATCAGTCACATTTTTTGGCAGCTTCCAATCAACAATTGCCGAAATTTTACTCGAGTCAACCCGAATACCATCACCCGAAACTACATGTCCCAAGAATCCAACTTCATAGAGCCAAAACTCACTCTTACTAAATTTAGCAAACAACCTCTCTTTTCTCAGAATTTACAACACCGTTCTTAAGTGCTCAACATGTTTAGACTCATCTCGAGAATAAATCAATATATCATCTATAAACACCACTGCAAACTTGTCTAAATATTGTCGAAAAATCTGGTTCATCAAATCTATGAACATAGCCGGTGCATTTGTTAAACCAAAAGGCATGACAAGAAATTCATAATGGCTGTACTTAGTTCTAAAAGCAGTTTTCGGCACATCAGATTCCTTAATCCTTAGTTGATAGTAGCCAGATCTTAAATCAATCTTAGAAAACACCGTTGCTCCCTTTAACTGATTAAACAAATCATCAATTCTTGGTTTGTTTTTTGTAGTCACCTTATTAAGCTACTGATAATCAATACAAAGCCTCATCTACCCATCCTTATTCTTTACGAACAATACGAGAGCACCCCGGGGGGAAAATCGGTCTCATAAATCCTTTGTACGTCAACTCTTGCAACTGAGCTTTCAACTCTCTCAATTTAGTCGGAGCCATTCTATTCGGAGCAATGGAAATAGGTGCAGTCCTGGGTAACAAGTCAATAGCAAACTCAATCTCTCTATCAGGAGGTAACCTAGGTAATTCCTCTAGAAACACATCTGAAAATTCATAGACTACTGGGACAGATTCAAGCTTTGACTCTATCACCTCGATATTCAACACATACGCTAAATAAGCTTCACATCCTTTTCTCATACATTTTCAAGCAGTCATACAAGAAATCACCATCGGCATCTTATTCGATTCATCTACTCCAACCCACAGAATCTCACCACTTTCACATTTTAGCTCAAGAGTTTTCTGTCTGCAATTCAGCTTGACATCATGTAATGTTAACCAATCCATGCTCAAAATAACATCGAACTCATCAAATGGCAACAACATCAGATTAGCCGGAAAATAGTATCCTTGAATCATCAAGGGGCAATTCCTGCAAACCTTATCTACCAGCACAATTTTGCCTAATGGGTTCGACACTTTAATAACAAATTCAATCAACTCAATAGGTACTGTCTTACTATATACCAATTTTTCAAAAATATAAGAATGAGTGGAGCCTGGGTCTATTAATGCAATAACATCAGTATTATAAAGTGAGAATGTATAGGTAATGACATCCAGAGATGATGCCTCCTCACGAGCTCGCATTGGTAAGATCTAGCAAGTGTTCTCGTCTCTGACCTTACAGCTATATCTTTTGTTACACTTTTACCACTAGCTCCACCTCTAACATTCCTCATCGGTTTACCCCTACTAGTAGTGTTACTCGATCTAGCATTCTAAAATTTCTCATCATCAACTTTCTCATGGCAATCCTTAATAAAATGTTCTTTGGAGCGATATCTGTAACATCCTTGGTTACTTCCCCAATACTCACCAAAATGCTACCTACCACAATTCCGGTACTCGGGCTTGTTAGATCTCACATTGCCCACACTCGCCAATGAATTAGCTTGAACCTTAGAACCTGAATACGATTTCCCCTTATATCAATGGGAGTACTCAGCTGAAGTTATCTTCCGAGGGTTCATTTCTTTGGATCTCTTCGACTGAGATTGAAATGACTTGCTCATCGGTCTTTTGCTGGCATTCCGGGCTTTCATAGGTTCTTTTCTTTTCTCTTTATTTAATTCTTCCACTTTGCAAGCTCTGTCTACCAATACCATGAATTCTTTTAATTCTAAAATCCCTACAAGCACTTTGATATCCTCATTAAGCCCATCCTCAAATCTTCTACACAGCATTGCCTCAGTAGAAACACACTCTTGTGCATATTTACTAAGTTTGACGAAGTCACATTCATACTCAGTTACCGTCATCTTACCTTGTTTCAACTCAAGGAACTCCTTCCTTTTCGGATCAACAAATTGCTAACTGATATATTTCTTTCGGAACTCTTCCAAGAAAAACTCCAATGTCACCATTTCCTTCGAAACCACGGATATTAAGGTCTTCTACCATTGATAGGTTAAATCTTTCAACAAGGATACAGCACATTTTAGACACTCTTCAGGTGTACAAGACAATTCCTCAAATACTCTAATGGAATTCTCGAGCCAGAACTCTGCCCTCTCTAGATCATCGTCAACATTAGCTCTAAACTCTTTAGCCCATTGTTTATAGATTTTATCCATCGAAGGTTTTGTCAACCTTACCATATCAACACACTGTGGGGCTGCGGGGACCGTTTGTGGTATAAGTGGGGGAGGATGGGGTTGAGCATTAGGATTTGTTCTAACAAAGTCAATATACCAATCATTAATCATTCGAAGAAAGGCATCCCAGACTTGATCTCTTTGACTCAGAGTCTCATGTCTACTTTCTACTAGCGTGGTCCCTTGTGCGGGAGTTGGCGCATTACTAGCAACATCATCAGTCGTAGCTTGTTCAGGATCCATTACTATATAAAAACCGAAACACAGTTTAAAAAGGTCAAGAGTCACCACAGTATCATAATATATCTATAGCATGTATAGCTAGACTCACACATAACACTACGGTAGTTCGAGAACCAACTAAACCATAGCTTTGATACCACTAAATGTAACACCCCTTACCCAGGTTCGTCACCGGAACCGAGTTGAGGCATTACCGAATGATAACATAACCAATCTTACCGAACTGAATCGCAAAATTTTGTTCCAATTTAAAACTATTCTTAAATATCATACAATCCTTAGAATGGGCCCATGGGGCCCAAAACATAGTTTGGAAGTAGTCCAACACCAAACCTGAAACTCAGAAAAATTTTGGAAATTTTGGCCAAGTACAGGGCACACGCCCGTGTGAAACAGGGACACGCCTGTGTGGACAAGCCGGGTGATCGCACATGCCCATGTCCCCAGCCCATGCGAAATTTATTTTCAATTCGAACCTATAGGGGTTTTCACAGGCCGAGCACACACCCGTGGCCCATGCTTATGTCCTTCACACGGCCGAGCATACGCTTGTGCCTTAGCCAGTGTGAAAACTTGGGGGTATTCTGTTTATGACGTCATCACGAAAACTTCGTCACACAGCCAAGCCACACGTCCATGGGCTAGGCCGTGTCCATCACACGGTCGAGACACACATGTGTTTACTACTAGGCAATTAATTTTTCATACATACAGGTGTAGGGGACACACAGCTTATCCACACGCCCATGGGGCTGGCCGTGTGTTGCACACGGTCTAGACACACGCCCCTGTGTCTACCCGTGTGGACAATTATCGGCTATTTTCCAAGCCAATTGCCACCCTAAAAACACATACTAACTCATTCCACTTTTGCCAATACACAAGAAAACATGAAAACATGTCTAAGCAACCACATTTTACCCATCCATACACCACATTATTCCCAACCATTCACAAGCACAACAATTGTCCATGAACTTCCTCATAAAGATATATGTAAAGACACTAACATCATTATTTTCCATATCTCAAGGCTTTAGTTACAAAACACTTATCAAAAGACTTGTACCCATATGGTAGCCAACTCACATTGACACTTACAGCACCACTAAGTCCCTATACATGCCATAGTTCAAATGGATTCATTTTACTATACCAAAAGAAAGATGTTGATAGTGTGGGCTATCCTCCGAGGCGTCCTGATCCACGAGCTGGCTTGACTACACTAAAAGACAAGGAAAAGAAAAGGAGTAAGCTTTTGAAAAGCTTAGTAAGTCTATATGCAAATAAATGACATTACAATATAATTTCAAATCAAGCTCATGATAACTAAAATTTGAGTTCTTATCAATCTCACTTACTCTTGTAACCTTACCAATTCTTCATATACACCTCATGAAATTTTGCTTATCCATGCATATACTCACAACACCTTTGCCCTTATTTACCAATGCTCTGTAACATCCCGATTTTGGGCCTAGTCGAAACTGTAGTTTCAAGGCCACAAATCTGACAAGGAAAACATTATTTTTATTATATATTTATTATATTTTTATGATCTACAATTTCACAGAAAGATTTCTTGAAAATTTTGTTCAAAAATTTTGATGTTTGGGCACTCAATTTAGACAAAAGGACTAAATTATAAATAGTGCAAAAGTTGAGTTCCATATGTTAGAAGTGTCCAATTATTATGAAGTTTTAAATTGAAGGTCCTTAAATAGTAATTAGACCATTGGTTAAATTTTTGGACAAAAATGGGCATGAATAAGACAAATTTGAAAGAAAAGTCTTTAAGGGCATTTTGGTTATTCAGTAATTTAAAAGAATTAAAAAGGGAAAATGGAGAAAAAAATTGCTCATCTCCTTCCTCAAGGCCGAATATAGCATGGAGAAACCATGGCTAGGGTTTTTCAAGCTTCCAAGCTCGATTGTAAGTCTATTCTGGCCTCGTTTTTAATGATTTTTACGTTTTTGAAATCCTGGTAACATGATTTCTTTATTTCTACCATTTATTTGAGCTAGGGTTTGATTTCAAAAATTGACCCATGTTGAATAATTGTGCATAAATTATGGTAGATTATGCATGTTTATGGTTAGAGAAACGATTTTTGCCGAGTGATTTTCGACGAAAACATCCAAAAGGACTAAATCATAAAAGTTATAAAATTGGTCATAAGTGTGAGTTTAATGAGAATTGTGGGCTGCCATATTTATGAAATGGTTCAGTTAGGCCTAAAATGCAAAGAAATTGAATAAAAATTTATTTCCAAGCTTTGGGGCAAAAGTGTAGATATGCAAAAGTTTAGGGGCAAAATTGTAAATTTTGTAAAAAATGTTTTAGGTCCGAAATGATTAGTAAATTCATTAAATAAGTGAAATATGATGTTTTAGATCCTGAAAAACGAGATTTGGACCTAGAACTGGAGAAAAATTGAAAATCGAGAAACTTGGTCAAAATGGCCGTATTGGTATCGAGGTAAGTTCATGTGTTTAACAAGCATTTAATTAAGCATTTTTGAATGCTAAATTGATATATTAGTTATAAATGTTTTAGTATTAATTTTTGAATATAATGATAATAATTAAGAAATGTTCGATAATGATTCGACATTAAAAGTGAGAATTTGAATAAGTTTACATATAATACCATAGTGGTAATGTGGCTTTGTATAAGATCAAGAAAGTATCGAATAGCATAATTTGAGGAAAGTAAGATAAATTGAGGATATGATGAGATTGAGAATGTAAGTATGTAAGTTGAGTAGCATTTTATTATTATGAAATTGTTGCTATTATTATTGAGTTATGTGACTAACCTTGAGAATTTTGAGTAAGGATGTTTTAGCTATGAATTGCCAAGACATTAATATTTCAAAGTCCATGTTTATAACATGGCAATTAAGGAAGAATTGATGGAAAAAGACCATGGTTGACCCATGGCAACATAAGATAAGGATACCAAGTAAGACCATGCCAAGGCATGGCATTGGTGAATTTTACAAGCCAAGGAAATCATGTAAGACCATGTCAAGACATGGCATTGATGAATTACTATAAGGCAAAGATCCCATGTAAGACCATACCAAGGCATGGCATTGGTAAGTTTTACAAGGCAAGAAAATCATGTAAGACTATTTCAAGACATGGCATTGATAAGTTACTATAAGGCAAAGATCTCATGTAAGATCATGCCAAGGCATGGCATTGGTAAGTATATAAGGCAAGGATCCCATGTAAGACCATGCCAAGGCATGGCATTGGTGAGTACATAAGGCAAGGATACGACGTAAGACCATGTCAAGACATGGCAATGGTAAATTTTTAAAGGAAAGGTACTTGAGTGATCCAAAGAATAAGTCAAAGAGATGACAAGGTAAGATCATGAGGAAAGAGCACAGGTATGTACATAAGGCTTATTGATATTGAGGTTATAAGTTGATGATATTAAAAGCATTTTAATGAGTATATTCAAGTATTAAGTAAGTGATAAGTTTTCAATTATACTTATGATGCTTTGTGACATGATTCGCAATATGCCTATATATTATGAGAGAGTATTAATGTGTTAAGTGAGATGTTGCAGGTACATTAGCAAGCTATTAAGTAAGGTATTTTTTTTTATTATTCCGAGCCTTTGGTAAGGTTACCAATGAGTAAGATGGGAAAGTAAGAACTTAACATTACATATGCAAATTATGAAAGCTTAATAATAAGCTAAATTCATTACTAATGCCTATTCTTTTACATGTGAACTTACAAAGCTTTATAAGCTTACATCTTTCCTTTCCTCTGTTCTAGAGTTTTATCAAACAAGCTCGGGTTGGAGGTCCTCAAAGATTGCTTCACACTTTCGACTATCAAGTTACCAATTGGGTATTTTCATTGAAACATTTTTAGTTATGGCATGTATAGGTACTTGGCCATTTTGTGTGTATGTCCTTATGATATGGCTAAATAAGAACATGTGTTGATGTTATATATGCCTAAATGAGGTTTAATGCAAAGAAGTTATGAAAGAGTAAAAGTTGGTTATGAAACAGTTTTGGGACAGCAACAGTGAAATGTTTTGAAAAATCACCAAAAATTGTATAAATGGAATTAAATAGTGAATGAGATATATAATTAAAGCTTATTGAGTCTATTTTCATAGGAAAGAAATAGAGTAAGCAAAGGAAGTCTGTATTTTGATATATTTAAACTCTTACGAGACTAGTTTAGAGTAACTTCGTGATCCCCTGTTCTAATTTTAGAATTTCACTAAAAATTTTACAAAAAGAATTATGATGTATAATTTATATGTCTAGATTCCTTGGTGAGTCTATTTTCATTAGAAATAAATGGAAACATTATCTAAATTTTGTAAAATAAGATAATCAATTTTTAGTGAAGAGAGGTCAGGTTTGTTGGACTGCGAAATAGGGGAAATTTTAATGAATAAACTGTACTAATTGGCCAAACCAAAAATTATGGAAAAATTATGGTAAGAAGATATTTGAGTCTAGTTTCAGAAAAATTTACAGATTTAAATTTTGAGTTTCATAACTCGAGTTATAATTAATTTAGCGAATGTTATGCATGTGGACAGTTTTATTATGAATAGTGAAATAAATTATTTTGATTTGTGTAAGTAATCGAAAAAATTTTAATGTTCCCAGTTTGGTCCCGAACCATTTCAATTACATGTTTTAGGGCCTTGAGGGCCCTTTTTAGGGATATATTGGATGAATGTGAGTGAATTAATTTTAAAAGTAAATTTTTATGCCCCGAATTAGTAAGATAAGTCTGGTAACGCCTCGTGCTCGACTCGACGACGATCTCGAGTAAGGCGTGTTACATGCTCACACTTACAATATTTGCATACATTCCTGCATCTATATCTCACATTCCACATAAGAAATATTTTAGAAATTTCCACATTTACCCTTCGGTTTACCTATTGATATTCTTTGGTTTCAGCACAAAGCTCCACCTTAATAAATCGATTCTCTTTAGTCTTGGTAACAACACTTAGCTCCACTCTTCTAAAACTATACAATGTATTTTTATCCTAGTAACAGCACATAGCTCTACGAAGTCAACACAATGCATTTTATTCATGTCACAGCACATAGCTCCACAACATTTTGGTCCTTGCTTCTACAAGTGGTTTCGGCACATAGCTCCACCATTTCATGCAATTTTTCATATCTGAATGGTTTTATTTGTAAACTTTCTTATTTGATCTCATCACCTTCTCCACAATTCACAATTTGTGTCATCCAACCATTTACTACTCAATTTCATCCACATGATAAAATAAATGTTCTAACATAATTAATTAAAATTTATTTACATATAAACTTACCTCGATTACCAAATAAGTCCGATTTGCGATTTAGTCCGAAACCTTACCTTTACCCGGATCAAGGTCAATTCCTCGTTCTTCTCTATCTATAAAAACACATTCAACTTGTTTAATACACCCATTACTCAATTTAGTCCAAAATCATCCTATGACAATTTTTACAATTTAGCCTCTAATTTTCTCAATTTTACACTTTAGTCCGAGGCTCGTAAATTGAAATGTATCTATTTTCTTGGTTACCCAAGCCTAGCCGAATCTTAGTAGTGCTCATAACAGCCCATATTTCTCATCAATTTTTACTTTTACTACCCATTTTACTATCTTTACAATTTGGTCCCTATTAGGGACTTTCGTGAAAAATCACCTAGAAAATGGTGTTTACTACACTTTAAACTTTCATATTCTACCACTAACCATCAAAATACATGCATGTCATTCATGGGTAAAATTTTAAACATCAACCCTAGCTTAAAATAGTGGTAGAAATAGCTAGAGCAAGTTAGGGGGATTCCAAAAATACAAAAAACATTAAAAACAGGGCTAAGAATCACTTACTATGAGCGTGAGAAGTGAAAGAAACCCTAGCTATGGTTGATTGAAGAATTCGGCCAAGGGGGAGAAGATGGACACCATTTTTGGCCTTATTTTCCCTTTTTATTTCTTTTATTAATTAATGACCAAAATGCCCCTCATTAAAAACCTTTGATATTCCATCCTTCATTGGGCATTTTTTTCCAAACTAAGTTAAAATGGCCTAATTACCATATAAGGACGTCTAATTTAAAATCTCAATTCAATCAAATACCTCTATGGATTAAAACCCATATTTTTCACCTATTACAATTTAGTCCAATATATCCAATTGGACATGCAACCAATAAAATTCCTACACCAAAATTCCCCATAATTATTCAAACACCCAATAAACATCAAAACTATATCGAAAAATATATTTTAGATCTCGAATTAATGGTTTCGAAACCACTATTCTGTTTAGCCCCTATTCTGGGCTGTTACATGCTTTGCTCATTCACATGCCTTACATTTTCATAATTTCTCATGACTTACTCAAATTTACCTGTAACACTCATCATGAAACTTTAGTCTCTCTTGTTAGCTAAACAACTTAGATACATTCTCTATGAACATGCTTAGAATATCAAAGGATACCTGTAGTGTCATTCTCATGGGAAGGAGCCAAGGCCATATCTCAGACATGGTCTTACATGGGACCTCAAACTGGTGTCGAAGCCATATCCCAGATATGGTCTTACACGGTATCACATATCGATATTGATGCCATGTCCCAGACATAGTCTTACACGAGATTGTAAACCGATGCCGATGTCATGTCCCAGACATGGTCTTACACGGGATCTCTCTTAGATGCCCATGCCATGTCCCAGACATGGTCTTACAGGGGATCTATATCTCATCTTAGTGCCGACGCCATGTCCCAGATGTGGTCTTACATAGGATCCCTATTCGGTGCCGATAACATGTCCCAGACATGGTCTTACACGGGACCTATAATGCTCATGACATGATTATGGTATCCTTCGTATCTTTGATACTTGCATGAAATTTTCCTTTCATGTTTCCATTATCTTTTGGTAACAATTCATGTAATTAATTTTCATGGAATTGTACATAGCTCATACATTGACTTAACAATAAGCCTTATGAGATTTCATGGATTCATAGAAAATAATTACATTAGAACTTTCATAAAATATAAGGCTAGATTATTACATACAACTTACCTCGGGTCCAAAACGGGGGCAATTGTTCGATTTAGTCCACTATCTTGCTTTTTCCCTAGTTTTGGTCTGGGCTTCATGTTTCTTGATATAAAACAACAAATTAAGCTAATTTAATACACACATTGGCTAAATAGCCCATAATTTACACTTTGGCAAAAATTTATAATTTTACCCTAAACTTTTGCATATTTGCAAAATGGTCCCTACTAGCGACTTTCATGAAAAATCACCTAGAGAAAGATGTTTACTATGCTTTAAACTTTCATAATCTACCACTAGACATCAAAGTACTTGCATGTCATGTATGGGTATATTTTTTAATATAAACCCTAGCTCAAATTAGTGGTAGAAATAGCTAGGTTAAGCTACGAGGTTTTCAAAAATACGAAGAACATGAAAAACAGGGCTTGGAGTCACTTCCTTGGAAATTGAAAATGAAAGAAACCCTAGCTATGGAGGACTCTTTGAATTCGGCACAAGCATGGAGAAGATGGACACTTTTTGCTTTCTTTTTCCCTTTTTATTTCTTTAATTTACCAAATGACCAAAATGCCCTTATACCCTTTCTTTCAAATTTTACCCTTCCATGGGCATTTTTGTCCATAGTGCCAAAAATTGGTCTAATAATGCTATTTCATACTTAAAACTTCTAGAAACTCAATTTTGCAACTTTTGCAATTTAGTCCTTAAGGACAAATTAATCACTAATTCATAAAATTTCCTTCATGAAATTTTCTCACTATCATGCAAGTATACTATAAACTTAATAATGATCACGAAATATACTTTTCTACTTCAGAATTGTGGTCCCGAGACCACTATTTCGACTAGGCCCTAGCCTGGGATGTTACAATTTTACTTTACTTATTTGATAAACTATAAATTCTGAAAATTTTCTGCTAGAAAGGTATTTGAGTCTAGTTTCAAAAAACATTAAGCAGATCTTAATTTGGAATTCTGTAGCTCAAGATATAATTTAGTGGCAATGACTCAAGTAGACAACTTTGAATGAATATATAAGTAAATAGTGAAAACATATATGAATATTTAGCTAGCATGGGTCACATTAAAAATGGATGACACGACTAAGGTAACTTTGGGTCGAGTGGGCCACATGGGCATGTGGGCCCATGTAACACCCGTTACCTGAGTCTGACACTGGGACGGGGTATGGGGCATTACCAAACTTAAACATACTTGAATACGTAAACTCAAGCTATAAGAATTCATTCCAAGTCAAAGCCCTTCATGCATTCTCTTACTATCCTTATTAAGGGCCTACAAGGCCCAGAACATATATCAGGTATGTTCCATAACTAATCCGGGAACTTCGGGGCAGTTAGAAAATTTTTGCCTAAAATAAGGCCACACACCCGTGTGGGGTGGGACATACTTGTGTGGACTGGCCGTGTGGTCTCACACGCCCATATCCCTAGCCCATGTTGAATTTATTTTTAATTTCAACCTATAGGGGTTTTGGCATGGCTTTGGCACATGCCGGTGTCTATGACCCGTGTCCCTCACACGGCCGAGAATTCCCGTGCTAATATCCTGTGGAGTATCCTGACCTTGAACACTATAACTATCACGGGTGCACACGGCCAAGGCACACACCCATGTGCTTAGCCCGTGTTCTATACCGACTTAACTAAATTGGATGCAGGGGAGACATGGCCTATTAAAACGCCTTTAAGGCTGATCATGTGCGACACATGACTGAGGCACACACTCGTGTACCCAACCGTGTGGACAATAATAGGCTATTTTCCAAGCCTTTTTCCCACCCTGAAACATAACCAAACACAATGCCAATTCCATAGCATACATCAAGGCATAATATACTCTCTAAATACTCACATTTAAGGCATCCACATGCCTTTATGCACATCATTCTCATCCATCAATACTCCACTTGAACTTGCAATTTGCATACTCATGAATTTCATCCATATTGAATAAAGTATAACATAATCAACATTAGCCCAATTATAAGGCTATTACAATATCACATGAGTAATGTTACTAGCTAATGACTTTGACTGCACAAAAAGGACACTTATCAAAAGTAATCAAACTTCCTATACATGCCATACAACAAAATGACCAACTTTACTAAATTGGATGGCTTGATAGTGTGACTTCGAGCTCTAACTTTAACGATCCCCGAGCTAGTTCGATAAATCTACATGGAAGAGGGAAAGGAAAAGAGTAAGCACATATATGCTTAGTAACTTGCATGAATAAAATAGCAACAAAAATCATGAATCATCTCTCAAATAATTTATCATGAATTTCATATAATTTCATACTCATCCTCATGACTTACTCAATCATATAACTTACTCATGCTTTTCATGCTGTATTTCTCATAACAATATACTTTCAATTTCTCATAAGTTACTCGTATATACCTGTATCACTCAACATGAAACTTTAGTCTTTCTCTTAGAATTTATCAACTTGGATACTTTCTCCTTTAAAATCCTTTTAGAATACGGAAGGATACCCATAAGTCAATCTCATGAAATGATTCCAATGCCAGAGTGTCTGAGAAGTCTTGGGTTCAATCTGTAGCTTGAGAAAAATTTTGTTTTTATAGGGCAAACCCTTAGCTTTGGGCCAATAGGCTTATAATTAAATTTGGGTAAATCATGACACAAGGAGCTTAGTGGTCAATTGGCAAGTGGCATGTAGAATGTGCTTAAAGATTGAGGTTCAAATCCTGGTGAGCGCAGTGGAGTGTTTTATTTTACTATTGTACCATGGGAGTGTTGTGGTTTGATTGAAAAATTGAAGTGGTTGAGGGGAATTTGAATTGAGTTGTTAAAGTATTAGTTGAGTGATTTGAGGAGGAATTTGAGGAGGAAAATTTGGATGGAAGAGTTTGAATGAAGTTCAAATAAGTTGGTGGCCAAATTTTAGGAGAAAATTAAGGAAATGTGAGGGGAGTGGGAGAGCTGTGCCGTATGGGGACTTTGGGCACTCTTGAATTCGACTTTTGAGTGTATCTTTTGGGATTGGTTTTTGTTGGTGCTCTTGAACTTGTTTTGGTTACTCTTTTTTACTCTTTGGTTTTGGAGGCCGAATAGGCTATAGACTCTTTCGGGTATTTATTTTTCTCTTTTGTTTTCTTTAGCTTTGGCCGAATTTCCCTCTTCTACTCTCTCAATCAGTTTTCCTTCCCCTTGTCTCCCTCTTCCAAAGCCTTTGCCGAATACTCTTTCTTCCCTTTTCTCTCCCTCTTAACTCTTTTCTTCTTATCTTAGTCGAAAGTTATCTCCCCTTGTTACTTTTGGTTTAGCCGATATCTTTATTTTTTATAGACCTCTCTATGCCGATTTTCCCTTCACTACTTTCTGCTATTTCTGTAGTTGTTTCTACTCATCGATTGTACGTTTAGTAAGTCTACCTTTCAGTTTGGATGTACTACTATTCTGCTTCCTCTCTCTTTGTCATAAGATGCTTGCACCTAACATTCTTTCTATGATGCCATTTTCAGTTAGGAGGGCAATTGTCTCATTCTGCCTTTATCATAGGGTGTACGTTCGGCTCTTGTGTGGGTATAGGCTGCTTGTTTCTTTCTTCTTAAATTAACCTTGCAATTCAGGAATCCCTAAGGCCTAGTGGTTAGCCTCTAGCAACGGAGGAGGTGTGTGATCTTCTGTTGGTTGACCAAGTCCAAGCAGAATAAGGTGTGTATTCATACTGTTTTAACTGTAAATTGGCAAAAGTCAAAAAGCCAAAAAAATATGGCATTTGATGCCACACGTGCGTGCGATCGCTCGTGTGGTAAATCGAGCGCTTAAAACATGGGCATTTTACTGTAGAGGCTATTATGAGCGATATCATGGACTTCGGCCGTTTGCGCCTAGTTGGGCTGAAATACGTCGTGTGGATTCAATGGGCTCATGGGCCCTACACGGGTAAGCCACATGATGTGTGGAGAATATTGGACCTGACTGTGTCGTTCACATGACCAAGGTCATTTCTAGGCTTAATGGGCCACACGGGCATGTGGGCCCATATAGACCGCGTAATGGGCCTTTGGCCCACTTGCACAATTTTGACTTATGAGATAAATGACTGAAATACCCCCATAGGGGTAAAATGACCGATATACCCTTATAGGGTAAAATGATCGAAATACCCCCATAGGGTAAAATGACTAAAATACCCCAATAGGGTAAAATGATCGATATACCCCCATAAGGTAAAATGATCGATATACCGCCATAGGCTAAAATGACTGATATGCCCCAAAAGGTAAAAATGATGATTTGTTCTATGATATGTATGATTGTAATTGAGCATGACATTTTGCATACATGTATGATATTACGTCATGACATATTGCATTGTATAGGGTGGGTTGTTATATTTGGAGAAGTGTATTGTACTAGTAGGGTTGCACGAGTTGCACAAGATGATTATGGACCTATACTGGTAAGGTTGCATAGGTCGCACAAGACGACTGTGGACCTACTGATGGCTTTAAGCCAATCATATTACTGGTAGCATTGCTGCAATACTGTTTAGTGCCGCAACCAGTGCTAATCTTGGTGTGTCTGGTTGGGTTGGTCGATTTAATCCCCACATTGTGTGACTGGTGGGACGGAGTGGTGTGTAGAGGCTGGATTGGGTAGGATTTCTGATTGCATTACTGCACTGACACTGATACTGCTACTGTTATTGTAATGGGCTAAGGCCCACACTGATATTGTTTCTGTAAAAGGCTTAGGCTCTGACTGTTATTGCATAATGTATGTTTGACTGCTTAATAAGGGATTACACACTGAGTTTTCGTAAACTCACCCTTTTGTTTAACTGTACAGGTAATCCCTAGTCGTAGGTGGGTCGGTGCTGTGAGGTACTCGACGGAGGTTGCCACACGACTGCGTTTATTTTATATTTGATTCTTATTTATTATTAATTTTGTTTTGGGTAATTTTATGTAATAAAGCCTCTCTCTGGTTTTTATTTTTAATTTGGTTTTATTACTCTGCTTTACAACTGCTAGTATTAGAACTCGTTGTTTTTTAAAAAGGAATAACATTTTTACAAAACAAACGCAAATACGCAACGGTTTTAAAAGTGAAGCTTCCACTATAAACGAGACTTTAAAGTTTTAATAATGTTTTAAAGAAAGTAACTATCGATAATAACGCAAGGTGTTAAATCATCTTTAGATGCATGCAAAGAGGTTTAGTAAAGGTTGGGTTTTTCAACGAAATCATGACTAAAAAGTGAATAAGTTTTCAATGATGCACGTTTTGAAAATGCACAACCCGTTTTGGAGTCACCGTTTAATAACAAATTGATTAACTAATTTTGAGGTTTCCAACAATATCAAGTTTTACATTTCACACTTCAATGTGACACTGTCAAATTCGACCATAACGTCTATGCCGAGTTTGGGGTGTTACACCAGACATGGTCTTACATGGGATCTCATTTCAGTGCCGATGTCATGTCCCAGACATGGTCTTATACGGGACCTACAAATACTCACGACATGATTATGGCATCCTTCGTATCCTTTTTCACTTACATGTGATTTCTCTTTCATGTTTCATTATTTCTTGGTAGAAATTCATATCAGTAATCTCATGGAATTTGTACATAATCCATACAAGATTACATCCATGACTTCATGGAATATCATAATTTCATAGAAAATCATCATAAAGAATTTACATAACTTACAAGCTAAATTATCACATAAAACTTACCTCGGGTCCAAAATGTGGGTGAATGCTCGGTTTAGTCCACAACCTTACTTTTTCCCTGGTTTCGGTTTGGGCTTCGTGTTTCTTGATCTAAAATGACAAATTTAATTTATTTAGCACCTACATTGACTAAATAGCTCATAATTAACACTTTGGCAAAATTTATAATTTTGCCCTTAAAGTTTTGCATATTTGCAAAATGGTCCCTAGGCTCGTAAAATGAAGTGCACTTAATTTCTTGACTATCCAAGCCTAGCCAAACCTTTCATATACTCATAACGGCCCACATTTCTCGTAATTTCACACTTTTACTACACATTTTCATACTTTACAATTTAGTCCCTATAAAGGATTTCTCACGAAAGTCACTTACAAAAAGATGTTTACAACACTTTAAACTTTCATTTTCTACCACTAGCCATCAATTTACTAACATGTCATGCATGGGTATATTTTTGAATATGAACCCTAGCTCAAATTAGTGGTAGAAATAGCTAGATTAAGTTACGAGAATTTCAAAAATACAAAGAGCATGAAAATGGGGCTTAGAGTCACTTACTTGGAGCTTGAAAATGAAAGAAACCCTAGCTATGGAGTCCCTTAGAATTTCAACACACAAGGAAGAAGATGGACACAATTTTTGACTTATTTTTCCCTTTTTATTACTTAACTTTACAAAATGACCAAAATGCCCTTATGTCTTGTCTTTGATATTTTTCCCTTCCATGGGCATTTTTGTCTATCATGCTAAAAATTGGTCTATTTGCTATTTAAGGGCCTCTATTAATTTCTCTTATGCTATTTCATACTTAAACCTCCTAGAAACTCATAAATTGCATCTTTTGCAATTTTGTCCTAAAGGACAAATTATTCACTAGTTCATAAAATTTCCTTCATGAAATTTTTATCACTACTATGCAATCATGTCATAAACCTAAAATAATCATAAATCATACTTTTCTTCTTTGGATTTGTGGTCTTGAAACCACTATTTCGACTAGGCCCTAATTCAGGTTGTTACAATTCTCCCCCCTTAGGGATTTTTGTCCCTGAAAATCTTACTGGTGAATAAGTTGGGATATTGGTTCCTCATGGTTTCCTCAAGGTCCCATGTTGCCTCTTCTACACCATGTCTTTGCCATAGTACTTTCACAAGGGCTATACTTTTATTTCTTAACTGCTTGACCTCTCGAGTTAAAATCTTAACCTGTAACACCCCAAACCCAGCCCAGACATTACGGCCGAATCTGGCGATGTCACATCAAAGAGGTTACTTTTAAAATGACTTTATTTAGTTTAAAATTTATGTTCGGTGGAATAATTGCTTGATTAAAATTTAAGCTTGTGACTTAGAAAATCAAAATCGATGTAACTTGTTAAGTTATAAAGAAAACCCACATTTTAAGAAAATGATCATATATCTTTGTCGTTTAGAAAACATGTTTAATTTAATAATTCAGTAGTTGCAACAGAGAAAAAAATCCAAATATAAGACAGATTGGAGTCACAAGGCCTTATTACAACTTATTTAATATAAAGTATTTAAAATAAGTAATTCGAAACTATATAAAAAAAACTCCTAAGTAGCTTGAAATGTGGCCATCTCCGAGTCCTCTCCCACGTTGTGCCATCTATTGAGGGTGACCTGAAACATTAATTTAAGCGGGTGAGTTTCGCAACTCAGTGTGTATGACCCTTAGCAATCAAATCCATATGCAAATATCATATTGGGCCTAAGCCTTAACAGTATCGGTGGTCTTGGGCCCTAGCCCACATTTACCTCATATCATATCAGAACCACATGAATGCAATGCTCTCATCCCAAATCCAACCCTACACTCCATTTCCCTTCCAACCCTACACTCCTGTTGGGATATAAATATCAACCCACCCATCTCTACACTCCAAAGGTAGCACCAACAGCGGCACTACTCAAACGTTGCAGCAAGGCTGCTATTCATGTATTGGGCTTAAAGCCACTAGTGGATCCACTGTAGTCAAGCGACTATGCGATCCTCAAATCTTTCTCCGTTTAATTCAACCCACCCAAATGCAACATAATTTTCATGAATGCAACATACAAGTTTTTCCACACATTAAGCATTTAGGGGTATTTTAGTCATTTCACTACCCAAGGGTATTTTCGTATTTTCTACCCCACAAGGGTGTTTTGGTAATTCTACCCTACGAGGGCATTTTAGCAGTCCTACCCTACAGGGGTATTTTAGTAATTCTATCTTACAGGGGTATTTTTGTTATTCTACCCTAGAGGGGCACTTTAGTAATTTCCTAATGGTACGGGTTTTAATTATAGATTTTAGCCCATCAACAAGTCCTCGAGGCTAAAGTGAACAGACACTATGCACCAGGTAGGATTCAAGAGAAGAGCAGGTAGGTCACTTGGACCGCTTAAGTACCAAGCTCTTCCTAGATCCAATCCTAGACATGCACACATCCATTGCCATACCTTAGTCTAGCGACTTGTCCACGGACATGTTTAATTATTTAATTAAGTCTTATGCAAAATTTGAGAGATCAGAACTAGGCCTATAGTCTATTAAAAACCCTAGCATGCATTTCTACACTCCTATAGGGCCCATCAAGCCCAATCATGTTCATAAACCCATTAAGCCCCAAACATGCTTATGTAGCCCATTAGGCCCGATCATAATCCAATCATGCAATCATACATATCAACCCATCATAAAATTTGACATCACAACTTTGCAAATTTGGGCCCACAAATTCGATGGCCCATTCAGGATTCGGGATTTTGGCTTTTGCCGATTTGTCGTGTGTGTAGTGTATGTACACACCTGATCGACGACCTGCACTACACTATCCTCAGCCTCAACCTACAACCAAAACCATTTTCGAATCAATCTTATACTTAAACTATAATTTATCAAATCCCGAAGCCTTACCGTAACCTTACCGTGTACCACCAGTTTTAATAGCCTCTCTTTCACTATTATTCCCGAATATCCTTAAATCTGCACCAATACACAAGTATCACCAACATCAAGTGACTCGTACTCCACACGAGTCACCCCTATCAACCACATTTATATTCGGCCACCCATGAAATCGAAATTGAAAATGAGTACACTTATCACTTGCTAGAGATATTTTCCAAGCTTGGAATCTTTAAACCCTACCCCTTGTCAAAACAAGGTTAACGATAAGAAAAAGATTAGTTAGCCCCTTCGACTTTTCCAAAACGCACTAAAACGGTTAACTAAGCACTTACCAAAACTAGTCTCTTATCTTGCGACCTAGATACCTACTGAGTGTGCAATCAGCTTTAACAACTTGATTAAGGGTTGTAAATAACAAAACAGATTTAAAAAAACCGGTAAGGGGATGTGAGTATTCGGCTTTTAAGAGATTTAAGGAAAGAAATCGGTAAGGACTATAAGTATTCGGCTTTTGAGAAATTAGAGATGGTGTTTAACTTTAAGAGAAAAAGAACTTAGTGAAATTTCGGTATTTCTAGCTGAATTGAAAACTAAACCGGTATTTCTTGAAGAAATTTGTGAAGCTCAGAAAGATGATAGTGATTTACAAGCTAAAAGAGTTCAATGTGAGTCAGGCATAGAATCAGATTTTTGGATTGGTTCTGATGGTTGTTTGATGTTTAGAGACAGAATATGTGTACCAAAGAATGATGAGCTTATTCGGAAGATCTTACAGGAAGCACATAGCAGTCTTTATCTATTCATCCGGGTAGTACAAAGATGTATAATGATTTGAAGAAACTGTACTGGTGGGTAGGAATGAAAAGAGATATTTCAGAGTTTGTTTCCAGATGCTTGATTTGTCAACAGGTAAAGGCCGAACACCAGGTACCCTCGGGATTATTGCAGCCTGTGCTAGTTCTGGAGTGGAAATGGGACAGAGTTACTATGGATTTTGTGACCGGATTGCCGTTAACGCCGAAAAAGAAAGATGCAGTATGGGTTGTGGTTGATAAGCTAACTAAGTCGGCTCATTTTATCCCAGTCCGTATAGATTATTCACTTGACAAGTTGGCTGAGTTATACATTTCAGAGATAGTTAGACTACATGAAGTGCCATTATCGATCATTTCAGACAGAGATTCGAGATTTACTTCACGGTTTTGGAAGAAGCTACAAGAAGCTTTGGGCACCAAGTTGAGTTTTAGTACGGCTTTTCATCCCCAAACCGACGGTCAGTCAGAGAGAGTTATCCAGGTACTTGAAGATATGCTTAGATGTTGTATATTGGAATTTCAAGGCAGTTGGGAAAAATATTTACCATTGGTAGAGTTCTTATAATAATAGTTACCAGTCGAGTTTGAAGATGGCACCTTATGAAGCTTTGTATGGACGTAAATGCCGTTCACCTTTATATTGGACAGAGCTTAAAGAAAATTAGATTTACGGGGTTGATCTAGTTAAAGAAACAGAAGAAAAAGTTATCAGAGATTGTTTGAAAGCAGCTTCAGACAGGTAGAAGTCATATGCAGATTTAAAAAGACAAGAGATCGAATATTAGGTTGGCGACAAGGTATTCTTGAAAGAATCCCCATGGAAGAAAGTTCTTAGATTTGGCAGGAAAGGCAAGTTAAGTCCTCGTTTTATTGGACCGTTTGAAGTGATTGAAAGAATTGGACCATTAGCATATCGATTAGCTTTGCCGACTGAGTTAGAAAAGATTCATGACGTGTTCCATGTGTCAATGTTACGACGTTATCGATCAGATCCGTCACATGTGATTTCTCCAACAGAGGTTGAGATTCAGCTAGATATGACTTATGATGAAGAACCGGTAAAAATTCTACCTCGTGAGATAAAACAATTAAGGAATAAAATTATTGCTCTTGTAAAAGTCTTGTGGAATAGACATGGGGTGGATGAGGCTACATGGGAACCCGAAGAGGCCATGCGAAAACAGTACCCAAACCTCTTCACAGGTAAGATTTTCGGGGACGAAAATCCCTAAAGGGGGAGAAATGTAACATCCCAAAATAGGGCCTAATCGGAATAGGGGTTTCGTAACCACAAACCTGAGATAGAAATAATTATTTTATAATTATTTTGAGGTCTATATTATGATTGCATGATGGTGTGAAAATTTCTTGAAGAAATTCTATGCGTAAAGTGCTTAATTTAAAATTAGGGACTAAATCGAATAAGTTACAAAACTTGCATTCTAGAAGTTTCTAGTATGAAACTATTTTGAAATATTAATTAGGAGGTCTTAAATAGTAATTTGGCCAATTTTAAGTTCATGGACAAAATTTGGACATGGATGGAATTTTTGAAAGTTTAGTAAGGAGGGGCATTTTGGTCATTTAGATATTAACATGAAATAAAAAGGGAAAAATAGCACAAAATTGATCATCTTCTTCATTACCACGAAATTTCAAGGGTTCTCCATAGCTAGGGTTTGTTTCAAGCTTCCAAGCTCCATAATCAAGAAGAACGAAATTCGGGAGTAGATCGGGGAAAAGAAAAAGTAAAGGACTAAATTGTAAAGTTTAGTCACATTTGGTATCGAGGTAAGTTTACGGTAAATAAATGTAATATTATGTTATTTTACATTACTATTGTCATTTTCCAGCATTTATATATTCATTTTATGAAAATAATCAAGTTGAATATAAGGTGATATGACAGAGAAAAGCAGTAGAAAGTCCCGATTGAACCTTAGAAATGTTAGGATACGAAATGTCATGACATTAGGGGTCGACAGGACAGGACAGGATAGAAATGAGCCATGTAAGTCTGTACTAGATATATAGCTTTGGAGACAGGATAGAGCCATGTAAGTCCATATTAGATATATGGCATTGGAGATAGGAATAATTCATGTAAGTCCATGTCAAAGACATGGCATTGGCAGGATATTGTTAGACAGGAACGGCCCTAGTATCCTTAGTATTCTGAGTGGTTCAACGGGCCATTATTCAAGTAAATGTACAGTGAATTATCAGAAAAGGAAAGGTAGATTGTAATCATGAATAATGAAAGGTCAGGTAAGAAAGAAGGTAAGTGAAGAAGAAGAAGGCAGAAAATGAGATGTAAAGAAAGCTTATAATGCTAATTGATAGTTTGCATACTTATCCCATATGATGAATGTTGTAATTTATTTGCTTGTAAACTTACTAAGCCTAGTGCTTACCCTCTTTATTTCTTTCTTCTTATAGTTCTTGCCAAGCCACTCGGGGATCAAAGGAAATGTCGGAGATCCGATCACACTATCGAGGAATCCTATCGGTATAGTTAGACGTTTCTTTTTGTGTATGGCATGTATAGGGACTTGGCTTCTTTTGATATGGATGTCTTATGACATGTTCGATGAATGGGATGTAAATACTTGATAGTGAATAGCTAATGAAATGGCTAATGATATACAAGTATGATAGTATGTATGTTTGAGTGATAATTGTCACATGAAAATTAAGGAAAAATGTGAAAGTAGCTTAAAAACAGAACATTGTAACAGCAGTGATGTGAGTTTGAAAAATCACTAAAAAATATAGAAACATGGTTCGATGGTGAATAATATAGTAAATTAAAGCTTGTTGTATCTATTTTCATATGGAACAAACAAAACAGGTAAAGGTATTGTATTTTATGAGATATCTGAGTTTTAGTAAAACAGGGCTAGAGCGATTTCTAGATCCCCTATTCCAAATTTAGAAATTCACCAAAAATTGTAAAAATATAATTAGGAGGATTAATTTATATGTTAAGAATTCTTATTAAGTCTAGTTTTAAAAGAAATAAATGGCATAGTCATATGAATTTTGTACAGGGAGAAAAGTGGTTTGAAATAAGTAGAGGTCAGTGCAGTTGAGTTCTGAAACAGGGGCAAATTTAACTAATAAACTGTACTAATCGGCCTAGCAAAAAATTCTAGGAAAAAATTAGCAGATAGATACATGAGTCTAGATTCAAGGAAAATTTACGGATCTTGATTTCAAGTTTTGTAACTCGAGATATGGTTTTTCAAGCGACCATGACGCAGATAAACTGCTTATTTCGAAAATCAAAATAGATAATGTAAAGTTGTTTAAAATGGTAAATTATGTGTAGTAACACCTCAAGCTCGACTCCGGCGACGGTCTCGGGCATGGGGGTGTTACATATGGGCCGTACTATTATCTGGAAAGGGCTGAGGCCCGGTTTACTATATCTGGATAGGGCTTCGGCCCAGTAATTACTGAGACTGGATAGGGCTTAGGCCTAGTGGGCTTAAGCTGATTTAGGCTCTGGATGGGCTTTCCTTACACACTGAGTTTCCAAACTCACCCCTTTCTTTCCATCCATGCAAGTGAGCCCTAGATCAGTGGACTTGGAGCTGGGAGGGATTCAGAGTGGCCACATGGACTGCAGTTATTTAATTGAGTTCTATTTTAACTTATTTTATTTCCGTATTTATTTTTAAATTATGTTTATTATGGTTTTGGGTTTATAATAAGGCCACTCTAATTATTTTTATTTTGGGGTTTTTAAATTACTTAATCATACACTACTTTAATTCTTTTGAATATAGTTGCACAAATTTTTCTTAAAATTAATCTAGTGTTTTCAAAATCACATCACACATTTCAAACGAGTAACAAAGTTAAGTTTTATCATAAATCTCTTAATAACTAGTATTGAATAGGACGTTCATCAATAAACCAGGAATTTCTCTTAAGACTTGAATATCAGTTTTGTAAAGTTCACTCTAATCTTAGTAAACTAGGTAATATGGTTAGTTGTAGGTGATGTGACACACCGGACTTGGTCGTAACGTCTGGGCCGAGTTTGGGGTGTACATTTAATGGTATCAGAGCCCGGTTGCAACATCTCGGCTGTGGATTGGGTCCAAAAATGTTTTCAAAAATTCTTAAAATCTAGGCCCAAGAAGGTTATTTTGGAAATCAGTTTTTGGAAAAGTTAGAAAAAATCCCTTTTCAAACTTGTTTTCTTCAAAATATACATGTTTTAAAGGTTTGATTTTGAAAAGCTTAAATCTTTCCGAGTTTTCTGAAATCTGGTATCTGAAGAAGTGGCACACTGAATCCCCGGCACCAAGTCTGTAAGTATTTCTGTCTCTTATACTATATAATACTGAAATATCACTGAAGATAGAACTAAGACCCTGCTATGATACTGTAGATAGGGTAGTACTGAAAATTGTAGAGACTGAGATTGTAGGGAAACTAAACCCTAGGAAAACTGAGACTGTAGTTAGGCAACGATTTCACGAAAAACAAAATCTAAAACTCTATCTGTACATAAGACATTCTGTAATAAACAACTAAAATAATAAACTAATGTCATAAAATTCATAATCAGATAAGTCGATATCAGTACGAGAGCTACTCGTAGGCATGGCTGTGGACGTGGCCAAGGGAGTGTTCAAGCTGGGTCTTCATCTTCAGAACACATGCCAGCTGGTGGGGCACGACCACTGCCGGTAGCTGAAAATGGGCCATATGATCGGGCCGCTGGGGACGACGCTCTATCCTAGGCTATGTTAAGGGTTCTGGAAAAGGTTGCTGGAGCTAATGTTGGGCCAGTAAATAGGGGATCTATTTCTGAACAACTCTGGGCTAACGGAGAGGAAGTCTTTAGGGGCATATCTAGAGTGGCCCCAAATTTAGCGAAGTATTGACTAGAAGCTACAGAACGAATTATGGACTACTTGGACTGTTCGGTGGAGCAAAAGCTGAAAGTTGCGGTGTCGTTGCTGCGAGACGAGGCTTATCAATGGTAGATCACTGTAAGGGAGAGTACCCCAGTTGAGCGGGTAACCTGGGAACTGTTTAAGACATCCTTCAAGGGAAAGTACGTCAGAGCGAGGTGGATGCCTGTAGGAAGGAATTCCTGAACCTGACCCAGGGCAATAAGACCGTTGTTGAGTATGAGGCGGAGTTTTTGAGGTTGAGCCGTTATGCCAGTGGTATAGTTGCCACTGAGTATGAACGTAGTATTCGCTTTGAGGATGGCCTCAGAGACGAGCTAAGGGTGCTGATAGCTCCGCAGAGGGAGCATAATTTTTCTGCACTGGCGGAGAAGGATAAGATAGCCGAAGAGGTGAAGTGAGCTGAGCGGCAGAACCGTGATAGGGATCAGAACTGCTTTAGGAGGGATACTGGCCCATCTGGAGCTGCAAATTGAAATGCCAAGAGAGTTAGAGTGGAGGAACTAGTCCGAGCAGTTTCGGTGAATACAGTTAGACTACAGCCTTGCGGGGACTATGGGAGAGTGCATCTTGGAGAATGCTGGAAGCGTACTGGAGCATGTCTCCGATGTGGATCCAAGGAACATAGGATCAAGGACTGTCCTAGGAGACCAGCTCAGACTCAAGTTGTTAAACAAGGGGTTGTCCAACTAGTGCGAGGTGGACCGCTACCGCCAAGAGGTCGTGGACAAGGTAGAGGTGGCAATAGAAATGGTCGTGCTCGTGGAGCACCTGGCAGGGGTGCTGGTAATGTTGAGGCTCGTCAGCCAGCTTTGATTTATGCTGCTCGTCACCGAGAGGAGGGTGATGCACCTGACATCATAACTGTTACATTTTTGATCTCTAGCATGCCCTACACTACTCTGATAGATGTGGGATCAACCCATTCATATGTTGCATGTGACATTTCTAGGTCGTTGGGTGTGTACTCTGAGGAAACTGTGAGTGGGGTAACTGTGATAAGTCCTCTAGGTCACTCGGTTAGGGTAGATAAACTCTTTAGGGAGGTGCCTTTAGAGATTCAAGGTAGGATTTTCTATGGAGACCTGATGGAGTTACCATTCGGAGAGTTCGATTTGATCTTAGGAATGGACTGGTTGACCAAGCATAAGGTAATTTTGGATTGTGCGGCTAAGAAGATGGTGTTAAGGACTGCCGAGGATGAGGAGGTAATGGTATTGGAGAGCGAAGGGACTACTTGTTCAATGTTGTTTCGGCCTTAAGGGCTGAGAAATTGATTCGCAAGGGATGCGAGGCGTACTTGGCTTTTGTGAGCCAAACTGAGACTAAAGATTTGACTGTGGAGACAGTCAGAACTATTAGGGAATTTTAAGATGTATTCCCTGAGGAGCTTCTTGGATTACCTTCAGATTGAGAAGTCGAGTTTGGAATCGACTTACTGCCTGGAACGGCTCCAGTGTCCATCACGCCTTATAGAATGGCATTGAAGGAGTTAGTGGAACTGAAGGTGTAAATTCAAGAGTTGCTGGATAGGGGCTTCATTAGACCGAGTGTGTTTCTGTGGGGAGCACCAGTGCTGTTTGTGAAAAAGAAGGATGGGATGATGCATATGTGCATCGATTATCGCCAGTTAAACAAACTGACGATAAAGAACAAGTATCCTCTGCCAAGAATCGATGATCTGTTTGACCAGCTTAGGGGAGCTTTGGTATTTTCCAAGATCGATCTACGATCTGGATATCATCAATTGAGGGTAAAGGAAGTGGATATTCACAAGACCGCATTCAGAACTCGGTATGGTCATTACGAGTTTCTGGTTATGCCGTTTGCATTGACGAATGCACCTGCAGCTTTCATGGATCTGATGAATTAAGTGTTCCAACCTTACTTGGACAGATTCGTAGTTCTCTTTATCGATGATATTTTGGTATATTCGGAAACTGAGGAGAAGCATGATGAGTATCTCTATATTGTGCTGCAAGTTTTGAGAGAGAAGCAACTCTATGCGAAGTTCAGTAAGTGTGAATTTTTGTTGTGGGAAGTGACTTTTCTGGGTCACATTGTTTCCGCTGAAGGGATTAGGGTAGACCCTCGGAAAATTGAGGCAGTTCTGGAATGGAAGCTACCAAGGTCAGTATCAGAAATTCAGAGTTTTCTAGGTCTGGCAGGTTACTACAGAAGGTTTGTAGAGGGATTTTCTCTGATTGCCACACCTTTAACGAAACTGTTAAGGAAAGGAGTAGCATTTGTTTGGACGGAGAAACAACAAGAGGCATTCGATAAGCTGAAAAAGGTTTTGACTGAGCCGCCAGTGTTGATTCAACCAGAGTCTGGGAAGGACTTCACTGTGTACAGCGATGCATCGCATGTGGGATTAGGATGTGTACTAATGCAAGAGGGTAAGGTGGTCGCTTATGCTTCGCGATAGCTTAAGCCTCATGAAGCGAATTACCCTACGCATGATCCAGAGTTGGCCGCAGTGATCTTCGCATTAAAAATTTAGAGACACTATTTGTATGGAGAAAGGTGTATTATATACACAGACTATAAAAGTCTCAAGTATCTGTTGACTCAGAAGGAGTTGAACCTTAGGCAACGAAGATGGATAGAGTTGCTTAAGGACTATGATTGTTCGATTGAGTACCACCTAGGTAAGGCAAATGTGGTGGCTGATGCGCTAAGCCGAAGGGCTGTAGCTGAGTTGAGAGTGATGTTTGCTCGGTTAAGTCTTTATGATGATAGAAGTCTATTGGTGGAGTTGCAAGTGAGACCAACTTGGATTGAGCAGATTAAAGAGCAGCAATTAAAGGATGAGTCGTTGGTTCCTTGATTTCAGCAAGCTGAGAATGAGGAGAATTCAGATTTTGGACTGAATGCTGATGGAGTTCTTTACTTTTGTGGAAGAGTTTGTATTCCGGAGGACTCTGAATTGAGGCAGTCGATTCTAAAAGAGGCTCATAGTTGACCTTGTGCCATGCATCCTAGAGGGAATAAGTTGTATTGAGACTTGCGAGAGGTGTACTGGTGGCCTGGACTTAGGCGTGAGGTGACTGAATTTGTGGGGAAATGTCTGACGTGTCAATAAGTTAAGGCTGAGCACCAACTGCCTTATGGATTGTTACAACCAGTGAAAATTCCACTCTGGAAGTGGGAGAGAGTTACCATGGATTTCGTGAGTGGGCTACCTTTGACACCCTCCAAGAAAGATTTTGTGTGGGTGATTGTGGATAGGTTAACGAAATCTGCCCATTTCATACATGTCCGAACTGATTACTCACTGCAAAAGTTGGTTAAGCTGTATGTGGCGATGATAGTGCGACTGCATGGGGTACCAGTATCGATTATTTCTAATCGAGACCCTATGTTTACTTCTTGATTCTGGCAAAAGTTGCATGAGGCGTTGGGTACGCAATTAGACTTTAGCACTGCTTTTCACCCTCAGACGGATGGACAGTCGGAAAAGGTAATTCAGGTTCTGGAGGATATGTTAAGAGGTTGTGTTATCGACTTTCATGGCAGTTAGGAGGACTATTTGCCGTTGGCAGAATTTGCATACAACAACAGTTATCAAGCGAGCATTCAGATGGCTCATTATGAAGCACTCTATGGGCGAAGGTGTCGTACGCCTACGTGTTGGACGGAGTTGGGAAAGCAACAAATTCTTGGACTGGAATTAGTGGCATACTGAGAGTAAGGTTAAGTTGATCAGAGATCAATTAAAGGAGGCCTCTGATAGGTAGAAATCGTATGCGGATCTAAAACGTAAGGAAATCGAGTTCACCTTTGGGGATATGGTATTCTTGAAGGTTTCACCTTGGAAGAAGATCTTGAGGTTTGGCAAGAAAGGCAAGTTGAGTCCGCGGTTTATTGGGCCTTATCGAGTTCTTAAATGGATAGGGCCAGTGGCGTATCAGTTGGAGTTGCCATCGGAGTTGGACTGCATTCATGACGTCTTCCATGTATCCATGTTAAGATGGTATCGATCGGATCCTTCACATGTGGTACCAGTGGAGGAGATTGAAGTAAAGACCTATTTAACTTTTAAGGAGGAGCCTGTGCAAATTTTGGATCGAGAAGTCAAAGTATTGAGGAAAAAGTCAGTTCTGTTAGTGAAAGTACTTTGGCGTAACCATGGCAGAGAAGAGGCTACTTGGGAGCCAGAAGAGATGATGCGTCAACAATACCCTCAACTATTTGGATCAGGTAAATTTCGAGGCCAAAATTTCTTTAAGGGGGGTAGAGTTGTAACGCCCTGATTTTTGGGATTTTTTGGGTTTTCGAGATTTTTGGTGAAGTTTTGAAATTTTGGTGTTCTGGATACTGCAATTGTGTTTAAATGTGTTAGTGGGCCTTTAGAAGGCCCAAGCCTAAGTTAAAACCTGATGGAAATATCAATTTTGGTTTTTAAGTGAAAGGGGACTTGGTTAAGTGGGCCTTTAAGAAAAAGTTAGTAAATGAAGAATAAAAGAGGGCCTTGGTAAAGTGGCAAGGTGGCGCCACTAAGTTCCTAAAAAAGTGGCGTGTGGACTAAGTTTAAAGGCCAGAGCTCAAGTCGAAAGGTAAGCAGATGGTACTTTTATTTTTGTGTGCATGTGTCGGGCATGTGATAGAGCTTAAGTGGAAATTTGGCTGGGGCTTTAGGAAGGTTGGGCCGTGGGTTTGAATGGCCATTAGGGCAAGCTTTATTTTCTTTTTGTCTTGTCGAATTAGGGTTAGCCACCTAGAGCCTTCACTTCCATTCTATTCTCTTCTCAGTGTCGCAAAAAGCCGAAAAACGCAAGTAAGCCTTCCTTCGTGGCGAATTCTTTCTTCTCTTCTCCTCTCTTCCATTCTTTTCTTCTTCTTTTCTTCTCTAGCTGAAACCACCTCTCCTCCTCACTCGTCTCTCCTTTTCTTTGTTTCAAAAATCGAATCAGCCATTGTTTTCTTCTCAAACCCATTAACTGCTAAAAGTTGAAATCCCGAAAGGCTGCTCCTGTGCCAATTTCTTTAAGCCGAAATCCTCCTATCTTCTTCATCTCTTTTGGCCGATTTACACACCCTATAAACCCCTAGCCTCTTTCGACAACATCACTTCAAAACCCCCACACCAAATCATCTCCCTCTTCACAGTGTTAAAAAGCCAAAACACCATAGTTTTTAGAGACTTGTAGCCGAATCTTTAGATCTCTAAGAATCAATTTCTGTTAGTGTTTAGGGGCTAGATCTGCATCGGATCTGAGTAGAAATGGAAGTGAAATCACTTTGATTGAGGAAAACCTGTGGTAAGTACTCGACATCTCAGATCTATTCATTATTTCGGGATTTAGAAAAGCCAAAATCCCTAAAAGTCTTAGGGAGGCTGTCGATTGGGGCTTAGGGCTCTACAAGTTTATAACAAATGATTATTTTGGTGATAGTATGTTCTAGAGGCAATTGATCGAAGGCTTGGACAAGTGGAATGACTAGATCTAGATCTAGTCACTAGTTTCGGCGAAGGTAAGATCTCAAGGGCCTTAAGTGGTGATGGTCGATTATGGTAAGTAGAATTATGGAGATTGTCATTGTATTTTGGATCTGATGTGTCTAGTAATCGATTGTAGGATATCATGGAAGATCTCGTTAGCAGTCATCGCAAATTAGGTGTGTATCGAACACCCTCTTGTAGTTCAATTCGGCAAAAGCCAAAATGCCAAAATTTCGGTTCAATTCGGCAAAAGCCGAAATGTCGAAATTTCTGCATTTTGTGGGCTTGTGAGTGTGTGAATGCTCATAAGTCATTTGGGAATCATTGGATCCGTAATCGCGAGTGGTAAGATAGTTGAATGTGTAATTTCGTGCACTTCGGTAAATTGGGCCTTAATGGACTAAAACTGGGCCCAACGGGCTTATGGGCCCATATGGGTAAAAATAGGCAATAAATGAGTACGGGTAGACTGTAGGTCTAAAAAATGCTAAAACGCGTAAATCAATCGTAAAATTTGGACTAGATGGGCTAAATTAGCTAATTGGCACTGTACGGCCCATTAGGGGTTTTAGGGCCCAATAACTGTAATCTACTAAAATTGGCTAAATAAGCTACCGAGGTAAAGGTTAATCTATTACTGAATAAAATGTGCATGAAAACCCTAAAAACTGGTATAATTACTGAAATATCCTTGTTGGTGCGAAATGACTATTTTACCCCTAGGTGCTAAATGACCGTTAACCCCTAGGGCTAAATTTGACTGAAATGCATGATTTACTGTTTCTGTTTACTGTATGCCATATCATGAATATCTGTTGCATGGGGATGGGTTATTGATGGAGGAAGTTCTGAAAGTGGCTTAACCACGTACTGGAGGCTGTGCCTCATCTTACTGTTATCTAAGTAGCTATGCTGCAATTGTAGAGTGTAGGGCTGGGTGGGTTGAGTTATTCCCCACATGGAGTGTAGGGCTGGTACGGGTGAAGTGTAGCAGTTGGGTGGGTTGAGTAGTCTCCCCACATGTAATGGGCTTGCATTCATAATTAATATCTGTTCTGCTACTGAAATGGGCCTATGGGCCGTACTGTTATCTGGAAATGGCTGAGGCCCAGTTTACTGTATCTGGATAGGGCTTCGGCCCAGTAATTACTGAGACTGGATAGGGCTTAGGCCTAGTGGGCTTGAGCTGATTTGGGCTCTGGATGGGCTTTCCTTACACACTGAGTTTCCAAACTCACACCTTTCTTTCCATCCATGTAAGTGAGCCCTAGATCGGTAGACTTGGAGCTGGGAGGGATTCAGAGTGGCCACATGGACTGCAGTTATTTAATTAAGTTCTATTTTAACTTATTTTATTTTCCTATTTATTTTTAAATTATGTTTATTATGGTTTTGGGTTTGTAATAAGGTCGCTCTAATTATTTTTATTTTGGGGTTTTTAAATTACTTAATCATACACTACTTTAATTCTTTTGACTATAGTTGCGCGAATTTTTCTTAAAATTAATCGAGTGTTTTCAAAATCACATCACACGTTTCAAACGAGTAACAAAGTTAAGTTTTATCATAAATCTCTTAATAACTAGTATTGAATAGGACGTTCATCAATAAACTGGGAATTTCTCTTAAGACTTAAATATTAGTTTTGTAAAGCTCACTCTAATATTAGTAAACTAGGTAATATGGTTAGTTGTAGGTGATGTGACACACTGGACTTGGTCATAACATCTGGGCCGAGTGTGGGGTGTTACAGAGCTGGTGCATTATTTTCTACATCATCAGTCGTAGCTCGTTCGGGATCCATTTTGTAACACCCCCGACCCAGCCCAGACGTTATGGTCGAATCTAGTGATGTCACATCAAATGGGTTGTTTCCAAAACGACTTTATTTAATTAAAAACATGTTCGATAGAAAATTTACTTGGTTAAAAACTTGAGTTTGTGATTTGGAAATTCAAATTCATGCTGGGCCATAGTGGAAGCCCATGTTTAAATAAAATCACCCATATGATAAAGTTATTTGAAAACCACCTATAATTTGAGAAATTTATCTAAGTTTAAAAACTAGGCAGTCAAAATAGAAATAAGCCCTAATTACAGTCTTATCAGAGGTACAAGGCCTTATTACAACCCATTTAAACAAAAACGATAAGTAAAGTGAAGTAATTTGAAAATTATTTAGAATTCCTAAGTAGCTTGCAGTGTGGCCATCTCTGAGTCCTCTCCCGCGTCGAGCCTTCTATCATGGATCACCTGAAATATTAATAATAAGGGTGTGAGTTTCGAAACTCAGTGTGTACAACCCTTGGCAATCAAATCAATAGGCAAAAATCACATTGGGCCTAAGCCCTAACAATATCGGTGGCCTCTGGGCCCTAGCTCATGATAGCCTCGGTTGGGCCTGAGCCCACATTGAAATATCAAGATGTTCATGCAATATGCAGTACACCCCCTTCCAACCCTACACTCTTGTGGGGAGATACTCGATCCACCCATCCTTATACACCCATTGTGACACCGGTTACGACACCACTCATCGTTGCAGCAGCGCTGCTCATGGCTCAAAAGCCTTCAGTGTAGCACCGGTTGCGGCACTACTTATCGTTGCAGCAGAGTTGCTCGTGGCTCAGAAGCCTTCGCTGGATCCACAGTCATCAAGCGACTATGCGACCCTTATATACACTTCCTCTAATCAAAACCCACCCCACATGCAACATAATATCTCATGAATGCATCATCGTCACATACAACATACACCAGTCATACTCATAACATATAGGGGTATTTCAGTCATTTTACTACCCAGGGGTATTTTTGTAATTTCCTAAAGGTACAGATTTCAGTTATGGTTTTGGCTCATCAACAAGTCCTCGCAACTAAAGTGAACGGACACTATGCACCAGGTAGGATTCAAGAGAAGAGGAGGTGGGTCACTCAGACTACTTAAGTACCAGGCTCTTCAATGATCCAATCCTAGACATGCATATGTCGGTTGCCACATCTTAGTCTATCAACTTGTCCACAGACATGTTTATTACTTAATTATGGTTTATGAAATTTTGAGAGTCCATTTAATTAGGCCTAAAGTCTATTAAACCCTAAAAAAACCCAAACATGCTTATAAAGCCCATTAAGCCCAAACATACTTATGTAACCTAATAGGCCCGTTCATAATTCAATCATAGAATTATACATATCAATTCAACATAATATCTCATATCACAATTTTGCTAATTTGGGCCCACAAATTTGGCAGGCCCGCTCGAGATTTTGGCTGTTGCCTATTGGTCATGTGTGTCGTGTATGTACACACCTGGTTGACGACCCGCACTACACTATCCTCAGCCTTAACCTACAGTCAAAACCACTTCCCAATCAACTCCAAACCTTACTAATACTTTATCAAATCCTGAAACCTTACCGTAACCTTACCGCGTACCTTCGGCTTTTCTAGCCTTTCCTTAGCGAATAGTCTCGAATACTCTTAGCTGACGCCCAACCCAAACGAGCACGCCACAAAGCAAAAGGGATTAGCCAAGAAAGGTATGCTTACTCTCCTCATGGTTTACTCTATTTAAAGCTAGCTCTTTACCTATTCTTATATTAGCTTCCCGATGTGGAATTCTCCATCAATCCTCTAAAAATTAAAGCATTAGTAAAATAATCAACCTTTGCATACTAAGGGATTCGAACCAAAGTCCTCTCACATCCTAAATCACGCCACCACCACTAGGCCACAAGCTCCTTTGTATCATAAGTTCAACATATTAAACTTTAAAGCCCACCTACTTGCTTCCAGATTTATTTAAAAACAAACCAAAATAAATTGTAAAAGCCAAGACTTGAACCTTGGACCCTTTACTTCCTTATCCCCTAAGTGGCGCTACTTTGCCACTACACCACACTCCTTTTTGTGTCATGCTTTCACCAAAAATATTCTTAAAGCCTACCCACTAACGTCAAGGCTCCTATAAGAGAAAAACATAATTTTTTACTAAAGCCCAAGTTTGAACTCAGGACTTCTCCAGCACTCCTAAACCTCTTAGCCATCACACCAACACGCCATTTAGAGAATATGGGCCTAAGGCCTATTACGCCACCTAGGTGGGGCCCACGTACTCACATGGCCCGCTAAGACAGATTTGCCCATAGCCACGTGTATGACACAACCGGTCTACTAATTCTCGCAAGTCCAAAGACAACAACCCGTGTAGGCTCGCAAGCCCATTGGGCCCACATGGCCCATTCTTCTAGGCCTAAATTTCGGGGCGTTACAATTTATCCCTCCTTAAAAAAATTTCATCCTTGAAATTTCCCACTAACTATTAATCGCACTACCCAAGTCACACCACTGTGCTTTCGCTGCGCACTCTAATCCTAATAATTTTAATACACACCCAAGACATCCTCCTAACACTTCACGGTCTCTGCCGCGACCTCTTGTACCTCTTCTAGCGCTCATCGTTGCTTGCGTATTTCTAGATTAGAATTTTTATGAAATGAGTTTGTAGTTCCACTTTTTACCGCTTATGTCTTATGCAATTAATAATTTAAAAGTTATTTCATCGTCGCAAATCCACTACAGGCTTAAGTTTCCTACGGGCTTTAGTCTCTAAGAACCTATTGTTTAAAGTAGCCTAATAACTAAATCTAGTTCAGTAATTTAAACAAGTGTAATAACAGAAAAACTTACTCGGCTCGACATCGAGGGCTCGGTGAACCACACTTCAAGAATCCTGCAAAAACTTTTTCATCTAGCTTTTTAAAAAAAACCCAACCTAAGGCCCATTTCACAACCCGAGCTTTCCAACTTGGCTCTGATACCACTAAATGTAACACCCCAAACCCGACCCAAACGTTATGTCCGAATCCTGCGATGTCATATCAAAGGGGTTGTTTCCAAAACGACTTTATTTAATTAAAAACATGTTCGGTAGAAAATTTACTTGGCTAAAAACTTGAGTTTGAGATTTGGAAATTCAGATTCATGCAAGGCCATAGTGGAAGCCCATGTTTAAATAAAATCACCCATATGATAAAGTTATTTGAAAACCACCTATAATTTGAGAAATTTATCTAAGTTAAAAACTAGGTAGTCAAAACAAAAATAAGCCCTAATTACAGTCTTATCGGAGGTACAAGGCCTTATTACAACCCATTTAAACAAAAACGATAAGTAAAGTGAAGTAATTTGAAAGTTATTCAGAATTCCTAAGTAACTTGCAGTGTGGCCATCTCCGAGTCCTCTCCCGCGTCGAGCCTTGTATTGTGGATCACCTGAAATATTAATACTAAGGGTGTGAGTTTCGAAACTCAGTGTGTACAACCCTTGGTAATCAAATCAATAGGCAAAAATCACATTGGGCCTAAGCCCTAACAGTATCTGTGGCCTCTAGTCCTTAGCCCTTGATAGCCTCGGTTGGGCCTGAGCCCACATTGAAATATCAAGATGTTCATGCCATATGCAGTTGCCCATAACCAACCCTGTACACCCCCTTCCAACCCTACACTCCTGTGGGGAGATACTCGACCCACCCATCCTTATACACCCGTTGTGACACCAATTGCGGCACCACTCATCGTTGCAGCAGAGCTGCTCGTGGCTCAAAAGCCTTCAGTGTAGCACCGGTTGCGGCACTACTTATCGTTGCAGCAGATCTGCTCGTGGCTCAAAAGCCTTCGCTGGATCCACAGTCGTCGAGCGACCGTGCATGAATGCATCATCGTCACATACAACATACACCAGTCATACTCATAACATATAGGGGTATTTCAGTCATTTTACTACCCAGGGGTATTTTCATAATTTCCTAAATGTACAGATTTCAGTTATAGTTTTGGCCCATCAACAAGTCCTCGCAACCAAAGTGAACGGACACTATGCACCAGGTAGGATTCAAGAGAAGAGGAGGTGGGTCACTCGGACCGCTTAAGTACAAGGCTCTTCCATGATCCAATCCTAGACATGCATATGTCAGTTGCCACATCTTAGTCTATCAACTTGTCTACAGACATGTTTATTACTTAATTATGTTTTATGAAATTTTGAGAGTCCATTTAATTAGGCCTAAAGTCCATTAAACCCTAACATGCATTTCTACAACCCCAAAAAAACCCAAACATGCTTATTAAGCCCATTAAGCCCAAACATACTTAAGTAGCCTAATAGGCCCGTTCATAATTCAATCATACAATCATACATATCAATTCAATATAATATCTCATATCACATTTTGCCAATTTAGGCCCACAAATTTGGCAGGCCCGCTCAAGATTTCGGCTTTTGCCGATTGGTCGTATGTGTCGTGTATGTACACACCTAGTTGACGACCCGCACTACACTATCCTCAGCCTTGACCTACAATCAAAACCACTTCCCAATCAACTCCAAACCTTACTAAAACTTTATCAAATCCTAAAACCTTACTGTAACCTTACCACGTACCTTCGGCTTTTCTAGCCTTTCCTTAGCGAATAGTCTCGAATACTCTTAGCCGACACCTAACCCAAACGAGCACGCCACAAAGCAAAAGGGATCAGCTAAGAAAGGTATGCTTACTCTCCTCATGGTTTACTCTATTTAAAGCTAGCTCTTTACCTATTCTTATATTAGCTTCCCGATGTGGGATTCTCCATCAATCCTCTAAAAATTAAAGCATTAGTAAAATAATCAACCTTTGCGTACCAAGGGATTCAAACCAAAGTCCTCTCACATGCTAAATCACGCCACCACCACTAGGCCACAAGCTCCTTTGTGTCATAAGTTCAACACATTAAACTTTAAAGTTCACCTACTTGCTTCTAGATTTATTTAAAAACAAACCAAAATAAATTGTAAGAGCCAAGACTTGAACCTTGGACCCTTTACTTCCTTATCCCCTAAGTGGCGCTACTTTGCCACTGCACCACACTCCTTTTTGTGTCATGCTTTCACCAAAAATATTCTTAAAGCCTACCCACTAACGTCAAGGCTCCTATAAGAGAAAAACATAATTTTTTACTAAAGCCCAAGTTTGAACTCAGGACTTCTCCAGCACTCCCAAACCTCTTAGCCATCACACCAACACGCTATTTAGAGAATATGGGCCTAAGGCCCATTACGCCACCCAGGTGGGGCCCACGTGCTCGCATGGCCCGCTAAGCCAGATTTGCCCATAGCTACGTATATGACACAGCCGGTCCACTAATCCTTGCAAGTCTGAAGACAATGACTCGTGTGGGCCCGCAAGCCCATTGGGCCCAATGGCCCATTCTTCCAAGCCCAAATTTTGAGGCGTTTCACATTTACTATAAATAAACACATTTAAACTGTCAGGAGTCATCACACTATCATTTTACATATATACCTAAGTATGGCATGTATAGCTAGACTCGTGCATGTGCTAAGTTAGTCCTATAATCGACTAAACACTAGCTTTGAGACCACTAAATGCAACACCCCTTACCTGAGTCTGACACCGAGACGAGGTACGAGGCATTACCAGACTTAAACATACTTGAATAGTAAACTCAGGCTATAAGAATTCATTACAAGTCAAAGCCCTTCATGCATTCTCTTGCTATCCTTATTAAGGGCCTACGAGTCCCAAAACATATATAAGGTATGTTCCGAAACTGATCCAAGAACTTCCGGGCACTTAGAAATTTTTTTATCTAAAACAGGGCCACACACCTGTGTGGACAAGCCGTGTGGTCTCACACGCCTATATTCCTAGCCCGTGTCAAATTTATTTTTAATTTCAACATATAGGGGTTTTGGCACTACTTTGGCACAAGCTCGTGTCTATGACCCGTGTCCCTCACACAGCCTAGACACGCTCGTGCCAATATCCCGTGGAGTATCCTGGCCTTGAACACTATAACTATCAGGGGTTGTAACATCCCGAAAAAGGGCCTAAATGGAATAGTGGTTGCAAAACAACAAATACAAGATAGAAAAGTTTATTACGATGAATTATCATGATTTACCGATTGATTGGATGCATGTGTTAGACTACCGATAAGAAATTTTATAGACTGCATGTTTAATTTGTCTATTAGGGCTTATTTGCAAAAGTTGCAAAATATGTATTCTAGTTTAAAAAGTAATTAATTGAAATGGGGGTTTAAAGTAGAGGTTCTTAAATAGTAATTAGATCATTAAAGTTTGATGGACAAAAATAGACATGGTTAGTAAGTAAGGTATTTAAGGGCATTTTGGTAAAATCCTTAATTAAAGAATAAAGACAAAATAACATGAAATAAGCTATCATCTCCTTCATTTCTTTTCTCCATGGCCGAATGTAGTAAGGGAACACCATGGCTAGGGTTTGTTTATCATCCAAGCTTCATAGTAAGTCCGTTCTAGCCCCATTTTTCATGTTCTTTACATTTTTGGGATACGGTAACTTGATTAAACTAATGCTACCATTAATTCGAGATAGGTTTTATATTTGGAAAATTACCCATAGGTGAAAAGTGTGTATTTTGATGTCTTATGACAGAATTTGAAGCTTAGAATTATGTTAAACGACTTTTGCTAAGCGATTTTCAATGAAAACGAGTAAAACGGCGTAATTGGTAAAAATTATTACTGTTCATAAGTGCATGTTAGGGCAAGAATTTGATGGCCATAGATGGAAAAAAATGATCAGCATGTCCTAAAACATAAGAATTAGGGATAAAGTTTAATTTTCGAGCTTTGGGGCAAAAGTATAACTATGCAAAAGTTTAGGGGCAAAAATGTAAATTTTGTAAAAATATGTTTTAGGTCTGAAATGATTAGTGCATTGATTAAATAAGTGAAATATGATATTTTAGATCCCGTAAAATGAGATTTGGACCTAGAACGAGAGAAAAACTAAAAATCGGGAAAAATGGTCAAAATGGTCATGTTGGTAACAAGGTAAGTTCATGTGTTTAATAAGCATTTAATTAAGCATGTTTGAATGCTAATTTAATATATTAGTTATAAATGTTTTAGTATTGATTTTTTAATATAATGACAATAATTGAGAAATGATTCGACATTAAAAGTGAGAATTTGAATAAGTTTACATATAAGACCATAGTGGTAATGTGGCTTTGTATAAGATCAAAAAAGTATTGAATAGCATAATTTGAGGAAAGTAAGATAAATTAAGGATATGATGAGATTGAGAATGTAAGTATGTAAGTTGAGTAGCATTTTATTATTATGAAATTGTTGCTATTATTATTATTTAGTTATGTGACTGATGTAACACCCCGAACCCGGCCCAGACGTTATGGCCATGTCCGGTGGGCTACATCACCTATACTATCCTACGCCGCCTTATTTACTAAGTCCGATGGTGTGTTTTGGAAAGCAACGCTTGATTTCCTATTTTGAAAATCCCTGTTTTAATAACTACTCAACTCAATCTCTATTTCATTTGTTAAGCGGTTCACTTTAACCTTATTATCTTACTTAGTCTCTTGTAATAACAGGTTGGTTAAGAAAACATTTGTTTAATTTTTGAAAACAGTGCGTAATTATGGATGAAATAGAATAGTTGAAAGTCCCAAGTAAAAACAGATAAAGTGGCCTTATTACAACCCATAGCAAAATAAAACCAATAGTAAAAATAATTAAATTAATAAACCAATTAAAATACGAGTTCGGTCTTCGTGGCCACTCTGAATCCCTCCCAGCAACCAAGTCACGATCTAGGGCTCACCTGCAAGGATGGAAAGAGAGGGGTAAGTTTGGGAAAACTCAGTGTGTGCAGAACCCATCCAAAGCCCACATCGGCTCGAGCCCACTAGACCTGAGCCCTAGCCAGTTTCAGTCAAATACTGGGCCGAAGCCCTATTCAGATTACAGATACTGGGCCGAAGCCCTATTCAGATAACAGTTTGGCCCATAGGCCCATAACAGTACAGTACAGTATAACAGTATGAATGCAACCCAATTGGGGAGACTACTCAACCCACCAACCGCTACACACCACCCGTACCAGCCAACACACCATGTGGGGAATAACTCGACCCACCCAGCCCACACACCACAGTTGCAGCATGGCTGCTCAGATAAACAGTATACGAGGCAAAGCCCCATTCAGTAACAATACGAGGCATAGCCCCTTTCAGTAACGTGGCAGTGCCACTCACACTTCCTCCAATATCAAACCCAAACCCCATGCATCAAACATACATACATCATGATATGCAGTAACAATAATAGTCATGTCAAACAATTCAGTCGGTTTTTAGCCCTAGGGGTATAACGGTAAATTTGCTACCTAAGGGCAAAACAGTAATTTCTCACCCTAAGGGTATTTCAGTAATTTTGCTCTCATATTACAGTTTTTATGCTTGTTACAGTCTCTACTAATCCCATAGTCGTTACAGAAATTCGATTAACACAGTTTAATTGTTTTAGCTCTTAAGCCCTAAAACCCCTAATGAGCCCTATTTCGTCAATTAGCCCATTAGGCCCGTTTAGTCCAAATTTCATATTCAGTTACCTTGTTTTAGCTGTTCTTACGCCTACAGTTCATTTTATTACCCTTAAACCCATTTTTACCTAAATGGGCCCAAATTGCCCATTGGGCCCATACTCGGCCCACCGAGGCCCCAACTTACCGTAACGCCCAAAATTTCGTGGCTAACTCCCCCTTCAGTACCGATTTCATATCCAAAGTTTCCCTACCAACTTGTGAGTGTTCGCACTCTCACAAGCCCTCGAGGTGCCCAATCTTCGGCATTTCGGCTTTTCGGCATTTGCCAACATGCACAATGAAGGGGTTCAGAATCACACACCTGTTTTGCGGTTTCACCAACGAGATCTCCTATGCGACAGTTCCTACAACCCAAAATCTAATTGATTAATCAATAGATCTACGAAAAACCAAAGCTACAATCCTTTACCACATTCGGCCATACCCCTTAATGGCCTAAAAATCTTACCTTTACCGATTTAGATCGCTTTAGATCTAGATCCGATGACTCCGATGCCTTTACTGCCTCACTTGCTCGCCTCCTTCGCAACTATCACTCAAAGAATAAAGAAAAACACCACTTGATTTACTAAAAGTCCAAATCGGCAAAGTCCCCAACTTTAGGGACTTTTGGCTTTTCCAACACATGAAATATTGAACAGATCTGAGGTATTAAACACTTACCAATGGTTTCTCTTCGATTCCTACACAGATCTGATGCAAATCTGCCCCTTGAACGTTAGTAGAACCCTTAACTATGAGATCTGAAATTTTCGGCTATCTCCCTACACTAATGGTGATTTCGGCTTTTCAACTAGAGAAGAAGATGACGATTTGAGCTGTGAGTTTGGGTGATGGTGTCGACAATGAAGTGGCTCAAGGGAATGTAGTAATCGGCCACAACAAGTGAAAGGAATAGGGGTAATTCGGCTTACAAGAAATTGGCAAAAAAGAAAGCAGTTTTCGGGATTTCTGGCACTTTGAGCAATCGGCTATGGCTATTTTTGGAGGGATAGAATCGAAAGAATTTGCAGATCTGAGTATGATAGAGTGTTCGGCTAAGGGGAAGATCAACAGAGTAAAAAGAAAAGAAGAAAAGCAATGATAGAGAGGAAGAAGAAGAAGAAATCGGCTAGATACTCTTAGGGAGGCCAATTTCGGCTTTTTTGACTGAAAAGAGAATAATAACACCTAAGGTGGCTAACCCTAACTCTCATGACAGAAAATAGAAAAAGACAAAACCCTAATAATTCCCCTAAAACAATCGGCCCAAGTCCCTGAAGCCCCTTGCCGAATTCCCACTTAAATTAGGCTCATGCTTTAAAAATTAAAAAAACATTATGCTTACCTTATAACTCGAACCCTTGTCCTTGCATACCCACTTAGGCGCCACTTTTTTTAGGAGCTTAGTGGCGCCACCTTGCCACTCTACCAAGGCTCCCTTTGTGACATATTTTACACGATTTTTCTTAAAGGCCCACTTAACCAAGTCCCCTTTCACTTGAAAATCCAACTTAAGATTTTACCGGGTTTTAACTTAAGCTTGGGCCTTCTAAAGGCCCACTAACACGTGTACATACATTTTCAACCTTCAGAACACCAAAATTTTAAAATATCACTAAAAATTCACAAAACCCGAAAAATCCCGAAAATCAGGGCGTTACAACTGACCTTGAGAATTTTGAGTAAGTATGTTTTAGCTATGAATTGCCAAGGTATTAATATTTCAAAGTCCATGCTTATAACATGGCAACTAAGGAAGAATTGACGAAAAATTCCATGGTTATAACATGGCAATTAAGGAAGACTTGACAGAAAAGTCCATGTTTATAACATGGCAATTAAGGAAGAAGTGACGGAAAAGGACCTTGGTTGACCCATGGCAACATAATATAAGGATACCAAGTAAGACCATACCAAGGCATGGCATTGGTAAGTTTTACAAGGCAAGGAAATCATGTAAGACCATGTCAAGACATGGCATTGATAAGTTACTATAAGGCAAAAATTCCATGTAAGACCATGTCAAGACATGGCATTGACGAGTTACTATAAGGCAAGGATCCCATGTAAGACCATGCCAAGGCATGGCATTGGTGAATTCACAAAGTAAGGATACCTCGTAAGACCATGTCAAGACATGGTAATGGTAAATTCCAAAAGGAAAGGTACTTGAGTAATCCAAAGAGTAAGTCAAAGAGATGACAAGGCAAAATCATGAGGAAAGAGCACAGGTATGTACATAAGGCTTATTAATATTGAGGTTATAAGTTGATGATATTAAAAGTATTTTAATGAGTATATCCAAGTATGAAGTAAGTGATAAGTTTTCAATTATACTTATGACGCTTTGTGACATGGTTGGCAATATGCCTATATATTATGAAAGAGTGTTAATGTGTTAAGTGAGATGTTGCAGGGACATAAGCAAGCTATTAAGTAAGGTATTTTTTTTATTATTCTGAGCCTTTGGTAAGGTTATCAATGAGTAAGATGGGAAAGTAAGAACTTAACATTATTTATGCAAATTATGAAAGCTTAATACTAAGCTAAATTTATTACTAATGCCTATTATTTTACATGTGAACTTACTAAGCTTTATAAGCTTACCTCTTTCCTTTCCCCTGTTCCAGAGTTTTATCAAACAAGCTCGGGTTGGAGGTCGTCGGAGATTGCTTCACACTTTCAACTATCAAGTTACCAATTGGATATTTTCATTGAAACGTTTTTAGTTATGGCATGTATAGGGACTTGGCCATTTTGTGTGTATGTCCTTATGATATGGCTAAATAAGAACATGTGTTGATGTTATGTATACCTAAATGAGGTTTAATGCAAAAAAATTATGAAAGAGTAAAAGTTGGTTATGAAACAGTTTTGGGATAGCAGTAGTGACGTGATTTTGAAAAATCACTAAAAATTGTAGAAATGGAAGTAAATGGTGAATGAGATATAAAATTAAATCCTATTGAGTCTATTTTCATAGGAAAGAAACAAAGCAAGTAAAGAAAGTCTATATTATGAGATATTTAAATTCTTGTGAGACTAGTTCTAAATGACTTCGTGATTCCCTATTCTGATTTTAGAAATTTACTAGAAATTGTAAAAGAAGAATTAACGGCTATAACTTATATGTCTAGATTCCTTAATTAGTATATTTTCATTAGAAATGAGCAAGAACATTAAATAAAAATTTTACTATAAGATAATTGATTTTTAGTGAGAAAAGGACAGAATCATTGGACTGTGTAACAAGGGAGACTTTAATTAATAAATTGTACTAATTGGCCTCACCAAAAATTCTAGAAACATTATGGTAAAAATATATATGAGTCTAGTTTCAAGGAAAATTTACGAATTTAAATTTTGAGCTTTGTAATTTGAGTTATAATTAATTTAGTGACTATAATGCAAGTAGACAGTTTTATCATGAATAGGGATATAATTTGTTTTGATTTGCTTAAGTAATCGAAAAGTTTTTAATGTTCTCAGTTTGGTCCTGAACCATTTTAATTTCATAATTAGGGCCTTGAGGGCCCATTTAGGAACATATTAGATGGATGTGAGTGAATAAATTTTAAAAAAATTATGCCTGAACTAGTAAGTTAAGTCTGGTAACGCTTCGTGCTCGATTCCAGCGACGATCTCAGGTAAGGGGTGTTACAAGGGTGCACACGGCCAAGGCACATGCCCATGTGCTCAGCTCGTGTTCTATACTGACTTAACTAAATTGGATGCAGGGGGCACACGGCCTATTAACACACCTTTGAGGCTAACCATGTGTCACACACGACCTAGGCACACGCCCGTGTGCCCAACCGTGTAACACCCCGAACCCGGCCCAGACGTTATGGCCATGTTTGTTGTGCTACATCACCTAGACTATCCTACGCCGCCCTATTTACTAAGTCCGATGGTGAGTTTGAAAAGCAATGCTTGATTTTTGGAAATTCCCATTTGAATAATTATTCAACTTAATCTCTAATCCATTTGTTAAGCGGTTCATTTTAACCTTATTATCTTGCTTAGTCTTTTGTAATAACAGGTTGGTTAAGAAAACGTTTGTTTAATTTTCAAAAACGGTGAGTATTTATGACTGAAATAAAACAGTTGAAAGTCCCAAATAAAAACAGGTATAGTGGCCTTATTACAACCCATAACAAATAAAACCAATAGGAAAAAGTAATCAAATTAATAACCAATTAAAATGCGAGTAGTCCTCGTGGCCACTCTGAATCCCTCCCAGCATCCAAGTCACGCTCTAGGGCTCTCCTGCAAGGATGGAAAAGAAAAGGGTGAATTTGGGGAAACTTAGTGTGTGCAGAACCCATCCAAAGCCCACATCGGCTCGAGCCCATTGGGCCTGAGCCCTAACTAGTCTCAGTCAGATACTGGGCCGAAGCCCTATTCAAATTACAGATACTGGGCCAAAGCCCTATAACAGATACTGGGCCGAAGCCCTATTCAGATAACAGTTTGGCCCATAGGCCCATAACAGTACAGTACAGTATAACAGTATGAATGCAACCCAATTGGGGAGACTACTCAACCCACCAACTGCTACACACCACCCGTACCAGCCAACATACCATGTGGGGAATAACTCGACCCACCCAGCCTACACACCACAGTCGCAGCATGGCTGCTCAGATAAACAGTATACGAGGCAAAGCCCCTTTTAGAAATAGTACGAGGCATAGCCCCTTTCAGTAACGTGGCAGTGCCACTCACACTTCCTCCAATAATAAAACCCAACCCATGCAATAGATACATATCATGGTATGCAGTAACAGTAACAGTCATATCAAGCAGTACAGTCGATTTTAGCCCTAGGGGTATAATGGTAATTTTATACTTAGGGGTAAATCAATAATTTCTCACCCTAAAGGTATTTCAGTAATTCTGTTCTCTTATTACAGTTTTTATTACAATTACAGCCTCTACTACTACAGTGGTTGTTACAGAAACTCATTTAATTCAGTTTATCAGTTTTAGCCCTTAGGCCCTAAAACCCCTAATGGGCTCTACCATGCCATTTTAGCCCATTAGGCCCATTTAAGCCTTAATTTCCAATCCATTATCTTGTTTTAACAGTTTTTACGCCTATAATCCATATTATTGCCTTTAAACCTATTTTTACCCAAATGGGCCCAAATTGCCCATTGGGCCCATATTCGGCCCACTGAGGCCCACCTTACCATAGCGCCCAAAATTCCATGGCAAACTCTCCTACTAGTGCCGATTCCAAATCCAAATTTTCCCTACCAACTTGAGAGCATTCGCACGCTCACAAGCCCTCGAAATGCCGGAACTTCGACATTTCAGCTTTTCGGCTTTTGTCGATTTGAACAGTGAAGGTGTTCGAAGCACACACCTGTTTTCTGATTCAACCGGCGAATTCCTCCACGTGCTAACTCCTACAATCCATTTCCTAATAGATTAGCCAATAGATCCACAAGAAACACTGTAAAACGTTCCTTACCAAATTCGGTCTATACCTCTAATAGCCTAAAAATCTTACCTTTGCCAATTTAGATCCCTTTAGATCTAGATCTGATGATTCCGAGGCCTTCACTGCCTCACTTGCTCGCCTCCTTCGCTAACTATCACTCAAAAAGAACCAAAACACAATTTAGATCACTAAATCGACAACCTCCCTAACTTTAGAGACTTTTGGCTTTTCCAAAGTATGAAATATCTTAAAGATCAGAGTTGATAACCACTTACCACTGCTTTTACCTTGACTCTAACTCAGATCTGAAGTAGATCTAACCCTTAAATGTTAGTAGAACCCTTATCTCTGAGATCTGCAAATTCAGCTATCTCCCTAAAACTATGGTGATTTCGGCTTTTCACCAAGTGAAGAAGATGACGATTTGGACTAGGGGTTTGAGTGATGGTGTCAACAATGATGTGGCTCAAGGGAATGTAATAATCGGCCACAACAGGTGAAGGGAACAGGGGTAATTCGGCTTAGAAGGATTCGGCAAAAGGAAGTAGCTTTCGGGATTCTGGCACTTTGAACAATCGGCTATGGGTGTTTTTGAGAGGGATAGGAGCAAAAGAAAGAGTGGATCTAAGTAAGAAGGGTGTTTGACTAGGGAAGAGATCCAAGAGGAAAAAGAAAAGTGAAGAAAATAATGGTAGAGGTAAAGAAGAAGAAATCGGCTGGAAGCTTCCTAGGGAGGCAAGTTTCGGCTTTTCTGACAGTAAAAGAGAGAAATAATTCCTAAGGTGGCTAACCCTAACTCTCATGACAAAAAATAGAAAAAGATATAACCCTAATATCACACTTGAGTAATCGACCCAAGTCCCTAAAAGCCCTTGCCGAAATTCCTACTTAAATTAGTCACATGCCCGGCACATGCTTAAAAATTAAAAAGAGCACTACGCTTACCTTGCAACTCGAACCCTTGTCCTTGAATACCCACTTAGGCGCCACTTTTTTAGGAGCTTTAGTGGCGCCACCTTGTCACTCTACCAGGGCTCCCTTTGCGATATATTTTACACAGTTTTTCTTAAGGGCCTTCTTAACCCAGTTCCCCCTTTTTACTTAAAACGTACTTAAATATTTTTATCGATTTTTAACCGAAGTTTGGGCTTCCTAAAGGCCCACTAACACATCCAAACACCATTTTAGCAATCAAAACACAAAATTTCCCAACTTTACCAAAAATCTCATTAACCCTAAAAATCCCAAAAATCAGGGCGTTACAACTCTACCCCCTTAAAGAAATTTCGACCTCGAAATTTACCTGATCCAAATATCTAAGGGTATTGTTGACGCATAGTCTCCTCTGGCTCCCAAGTAGCTTCTTCTCTACCATGATTACGCCATAGCACCTTTACCAACGGAACCAACTTCTGCTTCAGGACTTTGACTTCACGATCCAAGATCTCCACAAGTTCCTCCTCGAAGGTCAAATCGGTATTTACTGCAATCTACTCCACTGGTACAATATGCGAAGGGTCCGACCGATACCGTCTTAGCATAGACACATGAAAAACGTCATGGATACGATCCAACTCTGGTGGCAACTCCAACTGATATGCTACTGGCCCAATCCGCTTGAGAATCCTATAAGGCCCAATAAACCGCGAACTTAGCTTACCCTTTCTACCGAATCTCAAGATCTTCTTCCACGGCGACACCTTTAGGAACACCATATCCCCAACAGTGAATTCAATCTCCTTACGCTTAAGGTCAGCATATGACTTTTGCCGATCAGACGCCTCCTTTAACCGATCTCGAATCAGCTTAACCTTACTTTCAGTATCTGCCACTAACTCTGGTCCAAGCACTTTACGTTCTCCTAACTCTGTCCAACACGTAGGAGTACGACATCTCCACCAATAAAGTGCTTCATATGGAGCCATCTGAATACTTGGTTGATAACTGTTGTTGTATGCAAATTTCGCCAATGGTAAATAATCTTCCCAACTACCACGAAAGTCGATAACGCATCCTCTTAGCATGTATTCCAACACTTGAATAACCCTCTTAGACTGACCATCTGTTTGAGGGTGAAATGCAGTACTAAAGTCCAATCGCGTACCTAACGCCTCATGCAACTTCTTTCAGAATCGAGATGTAAATCTAGGATCTCGATCAGAAATTATCAAAACTGGCACCCCATGCAAACGCACTATCTCTGCTACATACAGCTTGGCCAACTTCTAAAGTGAGTAATCGATTCTGACCGGTATAAAATGAGCAGACTTCGTCAACCTATCCCATACAGAGTCTTCTTCGAAGGTGTCAAAGGCAACCTACTCACAAAATCTATCGTTACTCTTTCCCATTTCCACTGCGGAATCTTCACTGGCTGCAACAATCCAGAAGGCAATTGGTGCTCAGCTTTAACTTGCTGACACGTCAAACATTTCCCAATGAACTCAGTCACCTCTCGCTTAAGTCCAGGTCACCAATAAACCTCTCGCAAGTCTTTATATAACTTATTACCTCCAGGGTGCATAGCATAAGGTCCACCATGAGCCTCACCCAAAATCAACTGCCTTAAATCAGAGTCCTTAGGAACGCAAATTCTCCCACGGAAACAAAGAACCCCATCAGAATTCAGTCTAAAATCCTTACTCTCACGATTCTTGACTTGCTGAAATCGAGGAATCAACGAATCATCCTTCAACTGTAACTCTTTGATCCTTTCAGTCCAAGTCGGTCTTACTTGCAACTCTGCTAGCAAGCTCCCATCATCATACAAACTCAAACGAGTAAACATGGCCTTTAACTCAGCAACGGTCCTTTGACTCAATGCAACAGCCACTACATTGGCCTTGCCAGGGTGGTATTGAATCGAACAGTCATAGTCCTTAAGCAACTCTATCCATCTCCGTTGCCTAAGATTCAACTCCTTCTGAGTTAACAGATATTTGAGACTTTTATGGTCAGTGTATATAATACACTTTTCCCCATAAAGGTAGTGTCTCCAGATTTTCAATGCAAACACCACCGCTGCCAACTCCAAATCATGCGTAGGGTAATTCACCTCGTGAGGCTTAAGCTACCGCGAAGTATAAGCAACCACCTTACCCTCTTGCATCAGTACACAACCTAATCCCACATGCGAAGCATCGCTATAAACCGTAAAGTCCTTTCTAGATTCCGGCTGAATCAACACTGGCGCCTCAGTCAACACCTTTTTCAGCTTGTTAAAAGCTTCTTACTGCCTCTCAATCTAATTAAAGGCTACTCCCTTCCTTAACAATTTCGTTAACGGAGCCGCGATGATAGAGAACCCCTCAACAAACCTTCTATAATAACCTGCCAAACCCAGAAAACTACAAATTTCAGACACCGTCCTTGGCGGCTTCCAATCCAGAACTGCCTCAATCTTGCGAGGACCCACCCTAATTCCCTCAGAGAAAACAACATGCCCCAGAAAAGTCACTTCTCACAGCCAAAATTCACACTTACTAAATTTCGCATACAGTTGCTTTTCTCTCAGAATTTGCAGGACAATTCGAAGATGCTCATCATGCTTCTCCTCTGTTTCCGAATACACCAATATATCGTCAATAAAGATGACCACGAAACGATCCAAGTACAGCTGAAATACTCGGTTCATTAAGTCTATAAAAGCTGCCGGTGCATTTGTCAATCCAAATGGCATAACCAAAAACTCGTAGTGACCATAGCGAGTTCTGAATGCCGTCTTATGCACATCCACTTCCTTTACCCTTAACTGATGATATCAGATCGAAGGTCGATCTTGGAAAACACAGAAGCTCCTTGAAGTTGGTCGAACAAATCATCTATTCTCGGCAGAGGGTACTTGTTCTTTATCGTCAGTTTGTTCAACTGGCGATAATCGATGCACATACGCATCGCTCCATCCTTCTTTTTCACGAATAGTACCGGTGCTCCCCACGGAGAGACACTCGGTCTAATGAAGCCCCTGTCTAACAACTCTTGAATCTGGGCTTTCAATTCCACTAACTTCTTTGGTGCCATTCTGTAAGGCGCAATGGACACTGGAGCTGTTTCAGGCAACAGATCGATCCCAAATTCCACTTCTCGGTTAGGAGGTAATCTAGGAAGCTCCTTAGGAAAAACATCTTGAAATTCATTAACCATCCTCACTATCTCCACTGTTACCCCTTCGGGTTCAGTTTGACTTAGGAATGCCAATTATGCTTCACAACCTTTGCGCATCAACCTTTCAGCCCTTAAGGCAGAAACCACATTGGACAAATAGCCCCTACGTTCACCAATAACCATCACCTTCTCGCCTTCGGTTGTTCTCAATACCATTCTTTTGGCCGTGCAATCCAGCGTTGCCTTGTGCTTGGTTAACCAGTCCATGCCCAAAATCAAGTCGAATTCTCCAAAAGGTAGCTCCATTAAATCTCCAGTAAAGATCCAACCCTGAGTCTCTAAAGGCACTTCCCTAAATAGTTTGTCTACTTTAACAGAGTGACCTAAAGGACTAACTACTGTGACCCCACTCACAGTCTCCTCAAAATGCACACCTAACGACCCAAAAATTTTACAAGCAACATACGAATGCGTCGAACCCACATCAATTAAAGCAGTATATGGTGTATGAGATATTAAGAACGTACCAGTTATAACATCAGGTACATTACCCTCCTCGCGACGGCAAGCAGCATACACTAAGGCTGGCTAACGAACCTCAGCATTACTAGCACCCCTGCCAGGTGCTCCACAACCACGTCCATTACCATTGCCTCCTCTACCTTGACCACAGCCCCTTGGCGGTGGCAGTCCTCCTTGCGCAGGCTTAGCAACCCTCTGATCAGTAGCTTGAGCCTGAGCTGGCTTCTGTGGACAGTCTTTAACTTGATGATCCTTCGACCCACAACAAAAACAAGCTTCAATACGTTTCCAACATTCTCCTCGATGAACTCTGCCACAGTCTCCACAAGCCTTTGGTCTAACAACATTCACTGACACAGCTCGTAATGGTTCTTCGACTCTAGCCCTCTTAAAATTCCGGTTTGCAGCTCCTGATGTTCCAGAATCTCTCTTAAAACGATTGCGATCCCTATCGCGATTCTTCCTTTCAGCTTGCTTCACTTCCTCAGCTATCTTAGCCTTCTCCACCAGTGCAGCAAAGTCGCGCTCCCTCAGCGGTGCTATCAAAACTCTCAGCTCATCTCTGAGGCCATCCTCAAACTGAACACTGCGCTCATATTCAGTGGAAACAATGCCACTAGCATACCAACTTAGTCGCAGAAATTCTGCCTCATAATCAGCACAGTCTTACTACCCTGGGTCAGGTTTAGAAATTCCTTCCTTCGTGTGTCCACATAACTAGCCCTAACATATTTTGCCTTGAAAGACTGCTTGAACAATTCCTAGGTTACCCTCTCAGCTGGGGTACCCTCTCTCACAGTGATCCACCATTGGTACACCTCGTCTCTCAGCAACGATACCGCTCCTTTTAACTTCTGCTCCACTGAGCAGTCCAAGTCATCCATAATTCACTCTATGGCTTCCAGCCAGTACTCAGCCACATTCGGGGCCACTCTAGATATGCCCCTAAAAACTCCCGCTCCATTAGCCTGGAGTCGCTTAGAAATGGACCCCCTATTCATGGCCCCGACATTGGCTCCAGCCACCCTTTCCAGAACTCTCAGCATGGCCTGGGACAGAGCGTCGTCCCCTGCGGCACGATCGTACGGCCCATTATCCTCAACCGGTGGTCGTGCCTCTCTAGCTGGCATATGCTCAGAAGACGACAATCCAACTTGAGCACTAACTCGGCCTCGTCCACGAGCAGCTCTTGTACTCATATCGATTATCTGATTTACAAATTTTATGACATCAGTTAATGTTTCAGTTGTTTATTATAGAATATCTTATGAACAGATAAAGTTTCAGAGTTGTGTTCGTGCGATCATAGCCTAGCTACTGTCTCAGTTTCCTAGGGTTTAGTTTACCCTACAGTCTCAGTTTTATAGCCTTAATACTACCTCACCTATAGTATCATATCCAAGGCTCAGTACTATCTACAGTTTTATTTTCAGTACAGTACAGAATTTAAAGCAGGACATACTTACAACTTGGAGCCGGAGATTCAGTGTGCCACTTTCCAATTTATCAGATCAAATAGTTTGAGGCCTCTTTAAAAAAAAATCAATGTTTCAAAACAACTTGTTTTAAAAACTAAAATTTGAAGGAAAAACCTTTTTAAAACCAACAATTTTTTGAAAATCTAATTTTCCAAAAATACCCTTCTGGACTCTAAATTTTTGAAAACCCTTTTTGGACCCAATCCACAGCTGAGTTGTTGCAACCGGGCTCTAATACCACTAAATGTAACACCCCGAACCCGGCCCAGACGTTATGGCCATGTTCAGTGTGCTACATCACCTAGACTATCCTACGCCGCCCTATTTACTAAGTCCGATGGTGAGTTTGAAAAGCAATGCTTGATTTTTGGAAATTCCTGTTTGAATAATTATTCAACTTAATCTCTATTCCATTTGTTAAGCGATTCATTTTAACCTTATTATCTTACTTAGTCTTTTGTAATAACAGGTTGGTTAAGAAAACGTTTGTTTAATTTTCGAAAATGGTGAGTATTTGTGACTGAAATAAAATAGTTGAAAGTCCCAAATAAAAACAGGTAAAGTGGCCTTATTACAACCCATAACAAATAAAACCAATAGGAAAAAGTAATCAAATTAATAACCAATTAAAATGCGAGTTTAGTCCTCGTGGCCACTCTAAATCCCTCCCAGCATCCAAGTCACGCTCTAGGGCTCTCCTGCAAGGATGGAAAAGAAAAGGGTGAGTTTGGGGAAACTTAGTGTGTGCAGAACCCATCTAAAGCCCACATCGGCTCGAGCCCACTAGGCCTAAGCCCTAACCAGTTTCAGTCAGATACTGGGCCGAAGCCCTATTCAGATTACAGATACTGGGCCAAAGCCCTATAACAGATACTGGGCCAAAGCCCTATTCAGATAACAGTTTGGCCCATAGGCCCATAACAGTACAGTACAGTATAACAGTATGAATGCAACCCAATTGGGGAGACTACTCAACCCACCAACTGCTACACACCACCCGTACCAGCCAACACACCATGTGGGGAATAACTCGACCCACCTAGCCCACACACCACAGTCGCAGCATGGCTGCTTAGATAAACAGTATACGAGGCAAAGCCCCTTTTAGAAACAGTACGAGGCATAGCCCCTTTCAGTAACGTGGCAGTGCCACTCACACTTCCTCCAATAATAAAACCCAACCCATGCAACAGATACATATCATGGTATGCAGTAACAGTAACAGTCATATCAAGCAGTACAGTCGATTTTAGCCCTAGGGGTATAATGGTAATTTTATACTTAGGGGTAAATCAGTAATTTCTCACCCTAAGGGTATTTCGGTAATTATGTTCTCTTATTACAGTTTTTATTATTATTACAGCCTCTACTACTACAGTGGTTGTTACAGAAACTCATTTAATTCAGTTTATCAGTTTTAGCCCTTAGGCCCTAAAACCCCTAATGGGCTCTACCATGCCATTTTAGCCCATTAGGCCCATTTAAGCCTTAATTTCCAATCCATTATCTTGTTTTAACAGTTTTTATGCCTGTAATCCATATTATTACCTTTAAACCTTTTTTTTACCCAAATGGGCCCAAATTGCCCATTGGGCCCATATTCGGCCCACCGAGGCCCAACTTACCGTAGCGCCCAAAATTCCACGGCAAACTCTCCTACCAGTGCCGGTTCCAAATCCAAATTTTCTCTACCAACTTGAGAGCATTCGCACGCTCACAAGCCCTCGAAATGCCAGAACTTCGGCATTTTGGCTTTTCGGCTTTTGTCGATTTGAACAGTGAAGGTGTTCGAAGCACACACCTGTTTTGTGATTCAATCGGTGAATTCCTCCACATGCTAACTCCTACAATCTATTTCCTAATAGATTAGCCAATAGATCCACAAAAAACACTGTAAAACGTTCCTTACCAAATTCGGCCAATACCTCTAATGGCCTAAAAATCTTACCTTTGCCGATTTAGATCCCTTTAGATCTAGATCTGATGATTCCAATGCCTTCACTGCCTCACTTGCTTGCCTCCTTTGCTAACTATCACTCAAAAAGAACCAAAACACAACTTTAGATCACTAATGGACTAAATCGACAACCTCCCTAACTTTAGGGACTTTCGGCTTTTCCAAAGTATGAAATATCTTAAAGATCAGAGTTGATAACCACTTACCACTGCTTTTACCTTGACTCTAACTCAGATCTGAAGTAGATCTAACCCTTAAATGTTAGTAGAACCCTTATCTCTGAGATCTGCAAATTCAGCTATCTCCCTAAAACTATGGTGATTTCAGGTTTTCACCAAGTGAAGAAGATGACGATTTGGACTAGGGGTTTGAGTGATGGTGTCAACAATGATGTGGCTCAAGGGAATGTAATAATCGGCCACAACAGCTGAAGGGAACAGGGGTAATTCGGCTTAGAAGGATTCGACAAAAGGAAGTAGCTTTCGGGATTCTAGCACTTTGAACAATTAGCTATGGGTGTTTTTGAGAGGGATGGGAGCAAAAGAAAGAGTGGATCTGAGTAAGAAGGGTGTTCAACTAGGGAAGAGATCCAAGAGGAAAAAGAAAAGTGAAGAAAATAATGGTAGAGGTGAAGAAGAAGAAATCGACTAGAAGCTTCCTAGGGAGGCAAGTTTCGGCTTTTCTGACAGTAAAAGAGAGAAATAATTCCTAAGGTGGCTAACCCTAACTCTCATGACAGAAAATAGAAAAAGATATAACCCTAATATCACACTTGACTAATCGGCCCAAGTCCCTAAAAGCCCTTGCCGAAATTCCTACTTAAATTAGTCACATGCCCGGCACATGCTTAAAAATTAAAAAGAACACTACGCTTACCTTGCAACTCGAACCCTTGTCCTTGAATACCCACTTAGGCGCCACTTTTTTAGGAGCTTTAGTGGCGCCACCTTGCCGCTCTACCAGGGCTCCCTTTGCGATATATTTTACACAGTTTTTCTTAAGGGCCCTCTTGACCCAGTTCCCCCTTTTTACTTAAAACGTACTTAAATATTTTTATCAATTTTTAACCGAAGTTTGGGCTTCCTAAAGGTCCACTAACACATCCAAACACCATTTTAGCAATCAAAACACAAAATTTCCCAACTTTACCAAAAATCTCATTAACCCCAAAAATCCCGAAAATCAAGGCGTTACAAATCGTGTGGAAAATAATAAGCTATTTTCCAAGCCTTTTTGCCACCCTGAAACATAACCAAACAAATGCCAATTCTATAGCATACATCAAGGAATAATACACTCTCTAAATACTCACATTTAAGGCATCCACATGCCATTATGCACATCATTCTCATCCATCAATACTCTACTTGAACTTGCAATTTGCATACTCATGAATTTCATCCACATTGAATAAGGTATAACATAATCAACAGTAGCCCAATTATAAGGCTATTACAATATCACATGAGTAATGTTACTAGCCAATGATTTTGACTACACCAAAAGGACACTTATCAAAAGTAATCAAACTTCCTACACATGCCATACAAAAAAATGACCAATTTTACTATACCAAATTGGATGGCTTGATAGTGTGATTTTGAGCTTTAACTTTAATGTGACAGCCCTATTTCGACCCTAGTCGGGAAGTGGTTTCGGGACCACTAAACCGAGTCACTAAAATAATTAAATAAAATATTTCGTGTCAGAATATGTACTTGTGCATGTGTAAATTTTTAATGCTTTGATTATTTCCAATTGAATGTGTTTCGAAATAAGGAAGACTTAAGTGGAAGAATTGAACGAATGCATGACTAATTTAAGAGAGTGATTATGGAAGGTTGTAATTTGAATGGATTTGCATGTTAAATATCCATTTTTCATTATTAGTGGTCGGCCATGCAACATTTTAATGATTATTTTAGCATTTTATAATATTAAGAAATGTGTAATTGGTGGTTAACATATTAGTTAATAAAATAATATGAAAAAGGTGGTGAAAAGAATAAGAAAAGCATTGTTCTTCATTTTTTTTATTTTGTCGAATTTAACTTAGAAAGGGAGAAGCAAAGGGCTAAGGCAATCGGCCAAAATTCTAGCTTTAATCAAGGTATGTTCGTGCAAATTCTTGTAAATTGGTTGTGAAATTTAGTTGGTTGCTAAGTACCTAGCATGGGCCATGTGTTCGATTTTATTTTGGGGATGGATGATGCATTCGGCCATTGGAGGTGTGTGTTCGAATGGTGTCAAGCTTGGAGTTTGAGGCTATTAATCATTAAATGAATGCATGATAGGTTTATTGATGCCATTATACATGTGATTTTCGAGTTATAAGTCTAAAATGTGAAAATAGAGCTTTATGTGATTCATTTGAGTGAGAGGAGATTCGGTTAATGTTATCCTCATGTAGAATGAGTGTGGTTGTATGAAACCTTGATGGTTGATAATGTCTAATGCAATGGAGTTATTAGGTGATAAAAGCATAGTTTTGAGGGTTCTATGACAATTTGGTAATCGATGGTGAATTGTATGGACAATAGTATAATTGCCGAATATGAATGTTGCTAATAGTTGAGGAAAATTGTGGAATTAAGTTATTTGCATATAGATTAAATTGTGAAAGACTTTTGTTAATATAGCTTAGGAAATTCGGCTTTGAGTATTTTAGAATTTGATTCGAAATGTTTGTGAGAACCTTAGTGAAGCATTCGGCTAGGATGCATATCCTAAGGAAGGAGTTGTTAAATGATTTAAAGGAGGGTGTTTTTCTAGTAAATATATGTATATATATATAGACCCTATGCACGTGCCTTGTAATTTTATTGTAAACATTTGGTTGAACTTGTACCATGCTAAATGCTAAAATACTAGCTTGTGTGGAAAATTTTGTGTATGCTAATATGTGCCGAATGGGAGCCATGAATTGAGCTCACTATGTGAAACATATTCGGCCTTTGATAACTAATATGTCTTGATTGATAAGTGGATTTAAAAGAATATGTATGTTTGATATAATCTAAGCTAGGCATGACTTCTAACATAGTGGTATTTGGCCGAATGTATATGAAAAGGAAATAAGTGTGTGTGTCATATTGAAATGAATGTATATATATAAAAATATATATAAGGCTGAATGTGTATGTGTGATATAGAGAGGATAAGTGTATTTCTTGCTTTGATTAAGTGAAGCATATGAAATTAATATACTTAATTTGTTCAATCAAGCTCAAGAGCACAGAGGGACAACATCGGATAAGGGGAAAGCTAAAGTGACGGAATAGCTGACCCGTAATTATTCAGAAAAGTTTGAAGTAAGTTTTAAATAGTGAAACTTAGCCTATTATTTGATCAAACATGATGTACATGTCTAGTTATTCGTGTTGATATTGGTGGTTGCAAAGTAAATGGGAAAAATGGCAATAAAGCCGAAAGTTCATTAAAAATAAAGTCTATGAACATCAATTTGATATGAGAAATACGTATGTGCTGATAGGTCAAGCATTTAGTGAATATGTTATGCCATGTGTTAATGTGTGAGATAGGCAAGTGAATGTTAATTGAAATCAAATGTGTGAAACTATACTTGAAGGATCCAAATTCACAAAGTTGCAATGAGTTAATCCGGGATAAGTCCCGAAGGGCCTTAGTGCTAGTGTTGCATCCGGGTTGTGTCTCGAAGGGCATTTGTGCTAGAGTTGTATCCGGGCTGTGTCCCGAAGGGTATTTGTGCCAGAGTTGTATCTGGGATAAGTCTCGAAGGGCCTCCGAGCTAGAGTTACATCTGGGCTATGTCCCGAAGGGCATCCATGCCAGTGTTACATCCGGGCTAAGCTTGAAGAGCCTTACGACTAGTGTTATAACCGGGTTAAGCCCAGAGGCATTTATCCTAAAAATACATGGTTTATGTTTTAATCACCCCAAATGAAGGTATTCATTTCCTTAAGCCCATCAAGTATGTACCCCATACTCGTTGTGAAGTTATTTCGTTTAGATTTTGGCCACATATTAGGGTTATGATGCTTTGACTATCGTCTAATGTCATATGAAAGTCAATGACATACTTATGAGGTGTGAATTTCAATTCAAGTAGAATCGTGATAAGTTGAACCCTTAGCTATATATACATGTTTGATTTCAAAGTATGATGCTACATGTATATGTGAGAATGAGTATAAACCTAAGTTTAGCATTGAAATGATAGTGTATGCTTCGGTTAAGGGAGAAATGTTCATGGATATGAGAAGATTTGTTTATTTGATATGGGATGTTGCTTGGAGAAAAATGAATATGTTTTGTATACAAAATGGTAGCCTTTTTGTCATACTAATGTTCAACCAAATAAAAGAGTTTTAGCCTAAATAGAAGTATGCTTTAATTTCATTGTTTAAAACCTACTAAGCATATGAATGCTTACTCTGTTGCCCTTAACTCTCTATTTTATAGATCTCGTTCATTAGCTACGGTCTCGGGAATTTCAAGATTTGAAGTCATCTACACTATCCAAGCCCTTTTGGTACTTGTAGTTAAACCCTTGTAAATGGCATGTATAGGCTTGACTTTTGGATTCTAATCTAGCATCATTTTTGTTAATGTATATATGTGTAGCCATTCAAAAATGGCTTAGTATGTTATCTTCTTATTGGTGTATGAATTTTAAGTTGATCATGTAGATTTTGAATGAATGATAAAGGCTTGCGATATCGGATATAAAAAAAAAATGGTAGTAACATGCATTTAGAGCATTCTTTGGAAGAGGAATATAATTGAATAAGAATCTAATTGTCAAATGTTGTACTTGAACAAAAGTATGTATGCGGTAAATGCATATTGATTAAATGGTACATAGTAGAAGGCTAACGAATTTGTGCTTGGCAAGTTAGAAATGAATGAACGATGTATTGTCTAATTGAGTTGATTCATGAGATGTTACCTTTGAATTTGGGTAATGAACCCTTGAATAGGTTAAAAAGGAAGTTATATAAGATGTATAAGTGTATGTTTGATTAGTATTTGCAAAGTTGATTGTGAGTTGATACTTTGTGAAAGACACATACCTGTTCATGCACATGCACAATCGGTTTTGTGAATTGTTTGTGAAAACTTAGAATTTGTTTGGTAGTGCCTCATAATCCTTCCGGCGATGGTCACGGGATTAGGGGTGTTACATTTAATTGGTATTAGAGCCAGATTTAGTCGATTCTTGGACTACCATGGTAAGTATGAGTCTAGCTATACATGACATTTAATGTTAATGCGATAGTGAGATTACTTCTAACATTTGAAATGTGACTTTTGTTTAGAAATGAATCCCGAACTTGATCGAGCCGTAACGGATGATGTTGAGAGCGTAGCGCCTACTCCCGCGCAAGAGACAGCGCCAAATAATTCTCAGCCAAATGCCAGTCACCGAGACAATGACACGAGACAAGCTTTTTTTACAATGATGAGTGGCTGGTTCGCTCAATTTCTTAGATCAAATCTGACTGTTCCACAACCCCTACCCCCGAATACTCTGCTCCCAACCTATGTGGCCCCTCCTGTGACCGATCCGTTGAGATCGAGTAGGCCCCCGGTCAAAAAAATTAGAAAATATGGGGCTGAAGAGTTCCGAGTTACTCGTAGTGATGATGTTGAGCGGGTTAAGTTTTGGCTCGATAATACAATCTGAGTGCTCGACGAGTTGTCATGTACGCCCGAGGAGTGTCTGAAATGTGTGGTATCTCTGTTACGTGATTTTGCCTACTACTGGTGGAACACTCTAGTTTCTGTTATCCCGAGGGAGCGAGTCACCTGAGAGTTCTTCCAAACCAAATTCCGCAAGAAATATATCAGTCAGAGATTCATCGATCAGAAACGAAAGGAATTTCTTGAGCTTAAACAAGGTCGGATGTCAATAACCGAATACAAGAGAGAATTCGTGCGGCTCAGCTGATATGCTGGAGAGTGTGTGTCATCCAAGGCTGTTATGTGTAAACGTTTCGAGGACGGATTAAATGAAGATATCAGATTGCTAGTGGGAATTCTAGAAATTAAAGAGTTTGTCGTGCTAGTCGAGCGAGCTTGCAAAGCCGATGAGCTCGAAAATGAAAAGAGAAAGGCTGAAGATGGAGCTAGAGAGCTTCGTAAGAGATCTACGGGAAAGTCTATTCAGCAATCATCCAAGAAAATTAGAGATGACTCGGGCCGATCCAAGGATACTTTGGGTTTTTCTAGGCATGATCATCATCGGCCCCCCGTGAGTTCGCAAGCTACTTCTGTCGCCAGTGTTGGAAATGAACGTCGGGACAGATCTGATTACAAATATTGTGGTAAATGGCACCCGGGAAGCTGTAGACATCATGATCGCTCCTGCTTTAGATGTGGATCTGCCGATCACTTTATCAAGGACTGTCTAAAAATTGATGAACGCACTCCCGATCTGAGTCAGAGACCTAGTGGTACGGCTGCACGGGGTAGACCACCGAGGCTGGAGGTAATACTAGTGGTAGTCAGAGAGGGACTAGAGACACAGTAGTCAGATCCGAGGCTCGTGCACCTGCCAGAGCGTATGTTATTCGTGCCCGTGAGGAAGCTTCTTCTCCGAATATTATTATCGGTACTTTCACTCTCTTTAATACTGATGTTATTGCTCTGATTGATCCCGGTTCAACCCATTCGTATGTGTGTGAAACTTTAGCCTCCAGTAAGACTCTTCCTATTGAGTCTACTGAGTTCGTAATTCGAGTATCGAATCCTTTGGGTCGTTGTGTTCTGGTTGATAAAGTATGCAAGAAATGTCCCCTAATGGTTTGAGATTTCTATTTTCCGGCCGATCTAATGCTGTTACCCTTCGATGAATTTGATATTATTCTTGGAATGGATTGGCTGACTGTACACGATGCGGTAGTGAATTGCAAATGAAAGACAATCGATTTACGATGTTCAAATAATGAGATAATTCGGATTGAATCCACTGAGTTAAACGGACTATCAGCTGTAATAATGTTCATGTCAGCTCAGAAATACGTGAGGAAAGGCTATGAAGCGTATCTGGCCTATGTGCTAAACGACAAAGTATCCGAACGAGAACTTGGAACTATGCCTGTAGTTTGTGAGTTTTCGGATGTGTTTCCCGAGGAGTTGCCGGGATTGCCGCCTGTTAGAGAGGTTGAGTTCGGCATTGAGTTGGTTCTGGGTACAACTCCAATTTCGATTGCCCCGTACCGTATGGCACCTACAGAGTTAAAAGAATTGAAATCTCAGCTGCAAGAGTTAACAGACAGAGGCTTCGCAAGACCTAGTTTCTCACCCTGGGGTGCGCCAGTCTTGTTCGTGAAAAAGAAAGATGGGACTATGAGAATATGTATCGACTACAGACAGTTAAATAAAGCCACCATAAAGAATAAGTATCCGTTACCCCGAATTGACGACTTATTTGATCAATTGAAAGGAGCTTCAGTATTTTCGAAGATTGATCTACGATCCGATTATTACCAGTTGAGAGTTAGAGATTCTGACGTGCCAAAGACCGCATTCAGAACAAGATACGGACACTACAAATTTTTAGTGATGCCGTTCGGGCTCACTAATGCCCCTGCGATTTTCATGGACTTAATGAATCGAGTGTTTAGACCGTATCTGGATCGTTTTGTGGTGGTATTCATCGACGACATTCTAATTTACTTTCGAGACGAGATCGATCATGCCGAGCATTTTAGACTTGTGGTCTAAACTTTACGCGATAATCAATTGTACGCGAAATTTAGTAAGTGCGAGTTTTGGTTGCGCGAGGTCGACTTTTTGGGACATATAGTGTCTGCTTCGGGTATTCGAGTCGATCCGAACAAAATTTCAACTATTCTCGACTGGAAACCTCCTGGAAACGTTTCGGAAGTTCAGAGCTTCTTGGGACTTGCTGGTTATTATCGACGATTCGTTAAAGGTTTCTCAATGATTGCGATGCCTTTGACGAAATTGTTACAAAAAGACGTCAAGTTCGAGTGGTCTGATAAGTGTCAGCAAAGTTTAGACCAGCTGAAAGCCCTTCTGACAGAAGCTCTAGTGTTAGTTTAGCCAGAATCCGATAAAGAGTTTGTAGTTTATAGTGATGCATCTCTGAACGGTTTAGGCTACGTTTTGATGCAAGAAGGTCGAGTTGTCGCGTATGCTTCGAGGCAGTTGAAGCCTCACGAGCGGAATTATCCGACTCATGATCTTGAATTAGCCGCTATCATTTTCACCCTGAAGATTTGGCGTCACTACCTATTCGGTGAGAAATGTCACATCTTCTCCGATCAAAAAAGTCTCAAGTATCTGATGACTCAAAGAGATTTGAATTTGAGACAAAGGCAGTAGCTAGAATTGCTTAAAGACTACGAGCTTATTATTGATTATCACCCGGGAAAAGCTAATGTAGTTGCAGACGCTCTTAGCCGGAAATCCCTATTTTCTTTACGAGCTATGAACGTGAAATTAACATTGTCGGCAGACGATGTGTTGATTGCTGAATTAAAAGCAAGACCCGTATTGCTCCAGCAAATTTGTGAAGCTCAAAAAGTTGACGATGATTTAGTTGCTAAACGAGTTCAGTGTGATTCAAGTGTGAATTCAGAGTTTCAAGTTGACAATAATGATTGTTTGAGGTTCAGGGATCGTGGGTGTATTTCGAGGAATTCTAAGCTTGTTTTGACAATTTTGAATGAGGCCCATGTTAGCCGAGTGTCTATTCATCCGGGCAGCACTAAAATGTATAACGACCTGAAACGTCAATATTGGTGGCACGGTATGAAATGAGATATCTCTGATTTCGTATCCAAGTGTCTGGTATGTCAGCAACTAAAAGCAGAACATCAGGTGCCTTCGGGGTTACTTCAACTGATTCTAATACCTGAGTGGAAGTGGGATCGAGTTACGATGGACTTTGTATCCAGTTTACCGCTAACGCCAAGCAAGAAAGACTCCATTTGGGTTATTGTTGATAGACTAACAAAGTCAGCTCATTTCATCCCGTTCGTACAGACTTCTCACTTGATAAGCTAGCGGAATTGTATGTCTCCCAGATTGTACGATTGCACGGAGTTCTGACTTCTATTGTTTCAGACAGAGATCCCCGATTTACTTCGCGATTTTGGAAGAAATTACATGAGGCATTAGGTACTAAACTCCATTTCAGCACTGCTTTTCATCCGTAGACTAACGGTCAATCTGAGTGGGTTATTCAGATACTCGAGGACATGTTGAGATGTTGCATTCTTGAGTTTATTGGTTCGTGGGAAAAATACTTGCCCTTGATTTAATTCGCGTATAACAACAGTTTTCAATCGAGTATTCAAATGGCACCCTACAAAGCTCTCTACAGTCGAAGATGTCGTACACCCCTGTTTTAGACCGAGCTTAGTGAGAATAAGATTCTCGGGGTTGATTTAATCAAAGAAGCAGAACAGAAAGTGAAAACAATTCGTGACAGTTTGAAAATGGAATCTGATCGTCAAAAATCATATGCAGATTTGAAACGTAAAGATATCGAGTATCAAATTGGTGATAAAGTGTTTTTGAAAGTTTCACCGTGGAAAAAGGTACTCAGATTTGGCCGTAAAGGCAAGTTGAGTCCGAGATTTATCGGACCATATGAGATTTCAGAACGAATTGGGCCAGTAGCGTACAGATTGATTTTGCCCCCTGAACTTGAGAAGATTCACAATGTCTTTCATGTCTCGATGCTTCGACATTATAGATCCGACCCTTCCCATGTAATTAGTCCTTTAGATATTGAAATTCAGCCTGATCTGGGCTATGAAGACGAGCCGATTCGTATTTTAGCCCGCGAAGTAAAAGAGTTACGAAGCAAAAAGGTTCCGTTAGTAAAAGTGCTATGGCTCAAGCACAGGATTGAAGAAGCGACTTGGGAATCCGAGAATGTTATGAGAGAGCGGTACCCAAACCTATTTTCTGGTAAGATTTTCGGGGACGAAAATCCCTAAAGGGGGAGAGTTGTGACAGCCCTATTTCGACCCTAGTCGGGAAGTGGTTTCGGGACCGCTAAACCGAGTTACTGAAATAATTAAATAAAATATTTCGTGTCAGAATATGTGCTTGTGCATGTGTAAATTTTTAATGCTTTGATTTTTGCCAATTGAATGTGTTTCGAAATAAGGAGGACTTAAGTGGAAGAATTGAACGAATGCATGACTGATTTAAGAGAGTGATTATGGAAGGTTGTAATTTGAATGGATTTGCATCTCAAATATCCATTTTTCATTATTAGTGGTCGGCCATGCAACATTTTAATGATTATTTTAGCATTTTATAATATTAAGAAATGTGTAATTGGTGGTTAACATATTAGTTAATAAAATAATATGAAAAAGGTGGTGAAAAGAACAAGGAAAGCATTGTTCTTCATTTTTTTTGTTTTGCCGAATTTAACTTAGAAAGGGAGAAGCAAAGGGCTAAGGTAATTGGCCAAAATTCTAGCTTTAATCAAGGTATGTTCGTGTAAATTCTTGTAAATTGGTTATGGAATTTAGTTGGCTGCTAAGTACCTAGCATGGCCCATGTGTTAGATTTTATTTTGGTGATGGATAATGCATTCGACCATTGGAGGTGTGTGTTCGAATGGTGTCAAGCTTGGAGTTTGAGGCTATTAATTGTTAAATGAATGCATGATAGGTTTATTGATGCCATTATACATGTGATTTTCTGTAACAGCCCTATTTCGACCCTAGTCGGGATGTGGTTTCGTAACCACAAAACCGAGTCATTATATTAAATAAATGCGGATTTTCATCTTAAATTTAAAAAAATAAAAAAATAAATAATAATAATAATTTGTGTGAATAATTGATTTAGATTTGGTGCTGTTTGAATACGTGATTTCTTAGTATGAACTTATGTGTAAAGAAGTGAAAATGTGTGTGATATTTTGTAAGAGGGCCGAATTGATGCATGGTTTAAATATTTGGACTTGCATGTCAATTTCCCATATATTTTATTTAGTGGCCGGCCATGCTAACTTACTTCCACTAATACATGTTCTTTATATTAGAAAAGTTAAGATAATTGGCTAAATGACTAAATAAAATAAAATAAAATAAGGAAAGTGGGGTGAAAAGAACAAAGGTCTCTTCTTTTGCTCTTCATTACCGTGAGTTGAGAAAAATTAAAAGGAGAAGAAGCCTTGAGACGTTCGGTCATTTGGGAGGCTAAAATTCAAGGTAAATGCTTGATAATTTGTAATGTAATTGATGATTTGAGTTCCTTGTTATGTGTTCTTCTAAACCCATGTTAACATTTCGAATTTGGTAGAGCTATGAACTTACGGTTTTGGTTTAGTTTGCAAGAAATGGTTGTTGTTTTCAAGCATTTAGAAGTGATGATGGATAGGTGAATTGGAGTTAAACAAATGTGCTATTATGGGGAAACATTTGCTAAAGGAGTTTCGACTTGTATGCTTGTGTAGGAGAGATTTCCGAATGTTGATTTTTCTATGGATAAAGGGTAGCGTATAAAATGTGAATTTGGTTGGATGAGTACTTGTGAGCTTGTACAAATTGTAGGAGCTACAAAAATGAGGCTTAGTTTAATTTTGCATCATGACCGAATGGGCTTAATGACATGCATAGATTAAATTAATGGGATTTTGGATAGGTAAGGTATTCGGTCATTTTGATTAAATAAGAGAGTGTGTTTGGTTTTGAAATTTTGTAACATTGAATTGTTAAATTCTGTTTATAGATGGCGAATTGAGGTTGAATATCTTCAATGACATTTTAGTAATATGGTAGTTTAATAAGAGAATTTATGCTTATTGTAAATCTTTGGTGATATGTTTGTCGAATGAATTCCTTAGATAATGGCTTGTGTAGGTATCTATATATTTGGTGATAGAAGTAAATTAAGAAAGATGTGATATGCGGCATTAGTGTGAATTAAATGTCAAATTGCCGAAATTGGGTAATATATATATATATAGAAAATGTGTAACTTGATATGTGTTTACTTAGTTAGAAATAAAATTTTGCCGCATGACCTATTGATTTAGATCATTGGTGTATCAAATGAAATGAATCGATCAAGTGATTAAACTAGTTTACTCACTTTAATTCAAGCTCAAGAACTAAGAGAGCCACACTCGGATAAAGGAAAGCCAAAGTGACGGAATAGCCGACCCGTAATTATTCAGAAACTTACTGATTTACCTTGTTATTTGAGTTTAAAGTTAAATGACTTATATATATATATATTGTGCATTGTGTGCTTATGTATATTTTTAGTCATTTATGAAAATATCGCGGAAGTGGATATAGCCCTGGGAAACTTGATTGGTGGTTGAGTACCTTTACAATTGGCCACTGTGGTAATTATTTATTGAAGTGGTTATGTGATATCAATTTCTATGTAAATGAGACGATGAGTACAGTATGTGTAGTTGTGATTAGATTCATTCAGCAAACGATTTTTCATTTACCAATTTGAATAGGAAATTATGTTTCTAAATTCAGTAAAGTTAATTGTATTACTTAAAGACTTACTAAGCTTATGAAAGCTTACTTCATTGTTTTGTGTCCTTGTTTTATAGATTGTGGATTTTGACTACCAGCTCGGGGACTTTCAGCTCTTCGTCACACTATCTACTATTGTGGTAACCTAGAAATTTAGATTTAGCTTATGGCATGTATAGGATAGACTATATTAAAATGATCATTTGACTATTGTATATAAGCCATGCAAAAATGCCATCTTTTGAATGTGTACTTATAGAAGTTTAAATTTTATCCCTGGCAGTGTTTAGTACTTATCTAAATGAATGTTCTTTATTTCAAGAAAAAGTTCAAATTTTTACTGTTCTGACATGAGTTTCAAGTCCGGTAATGCCCTTTTACCTATTTCGGCGACGGTTACGGGATAGGGGTGTTACATTTTCGAGTTATAAGTCTAAAATGTGAAAATAGAGCTTTATGTGATTCATTTGAGTGAGAGGAGATTCGGTTAATGTTATCTTCATGTAGAATGAGTGTGGTTGTATAAAACCTTAATGGTTGATAATGTCTAATGCAAATGGAGTTATTAGGTGATAAAAGCATAGTTTTGAGGGTTCTATGACAATTTGGTAATCGACAATAGTATAATTGCCGAATGTGAATGTTGCTAATAGTTGAGGAAAATTGTGGAATTGAGTTATTTGCATATAGATAAAATTGTGAAAGACTTTTGTTAATATAGCTTAGGAAATTCGACTTTGAGTATTTTAGAATTTGATTCGAAATGTTTGTGAGAACCTAAGTGAAGCATTCGGCTAGGATGCATATCCTAAGGAAGGAGTTGTTAAATGATTTAAAGGAGGGTGTTTTTCTAGTAAATATATGTATATATATATAGACCCTATGCACGTGCCTTGTAATTTTATTGTAAACATTTGGTTGAACTTGTACCATGCTAAATGCTAAAATACTAGCTTGTGTGGAAAATTTTGTGTATGCTAAAATGTGCCGAATGGGAGCCATGAATTGAGCTCACTATGTGAAACATATTCAGCCTTTGATAACCAATGTGTCTTGATTGATAAGTGGATTTAAAAGAATATGTATGTTTGATATAATCTAAGCTAGGCATGACTTGTAACATAGTGGTATTTGGCCGAATGTATATGAAAAGGAAATAAGTGTGTGTGTCATATTAAAATGAATGTATATATATAAATATAAATATATATATATATAAGGCCGAATGTGTATGTGTGATATAGAGAGGATAATTGTATTTCTTGCTTTGATTAAGTGAAGTATATGAAGTTAATATACTTAATTTGTTCAATCAAGCTCAAGAGCACAGAGGGACAACATCGGATAAGGGGAAAGCTAAAGTGACAGAATAGCTGACCCGTAATTATTCAAAAAAGTTCGAAGTAAGTTTTAAATAGTGAAACTTAGCCTATTATTTGATCAAACATGATGTACATGTCTAGTTATTCGTGTTGATATTGGTGGTTGCAAAGTAAATGGGAAAAATGGCAATAGAGCCGAAAGTTCATTAAAAATAAAGTCTATGAACATCAATTTGATATGAGAAATACGTATGTGCTGATAGGTCAAGCATTTAGTGAATATGTTATGCCATGTGTTAATGTGTGAGATAGGCAAGTGAATGTTAATTGAAATCAAATGTGTGAAACTATACTTGAAGGATCCAAATTCACAAAGTTGCAATGAGTTTAATCTGGGATAAGTCCCGAAGGGCCTTAGTGCTAGTGTTGCATCCGGACTGTGTCCCGAAGGGCATTTGTGCCAGAGTTGTATCCGGGCTGTGTCCCAAAGGGCATTTGTGCTAGAGTTGTATCTGGGATAAGTCTCGAAGGGCCTCCGAGCTAGAGTTACATCCGGGCTATGTCTCGAAGGGCATCCATGCCAGTGTTACATCCGGGCTAAGCCCGAAGAGCCTTACTGCTAGTGTTATAACCAGGTTAAGCCCGAAGGCATTTATCCTAAAAATACATGGTTTATGTTTTAATCACCCCAAATGAAGGTATTCATTTCCTTAAGCCCGTCAGGTATGTACCCTATACTCGTTGTGAAGTTATTTCGTTTAGATTTTGGCCACATATTGGGGTTGTGATGCTTTGACTATCGTCTAATGTCATATGAAAGTCAATGACATACTTATGAGGTGTGAATTTCAATTCAAGTAGAATCGTGATAAGTTGAACCCTTAGCTATATATGCATGTTTGATTTCAAAGTATGATGCTACATGTATATGTGAGAATGAGTATAAACCTAAGTTTAGCATTGAAATGATAGTGTATGCTTCAGTCAAGGGAGAAATGTTCATGGATATGAGAAGATTTGTTTATTTGATATGGGATGTTGTTTGGAGAAAAATGAATATGTTTTGTATACAAAACGGTAGCCTTTTTGTCATACTAATGTTCAACCAAATAAAAGAGTTTTAGCCTAAATAGAAGTATGCTTTAATTTCATTGTTTAAAACTTACTAAGCATATGAATGCTTACTCTGTTGCCTTTAACTCTCTGTTTTATAGATCTCGTTCGTTAGCTACGGTCTCGGGAATTTCAAGATTTGAAGTCATCTACACTATCCAAGCCTTTTTGGTACTTGTAGTTAAACCCTTGTAAATGGCATGTATAGGCTTGACTTTTGGATTCTAATCTAGCATCATTTTTGATAATGTATAAATGTATAGCCATGCGAAAATGGCTTACTATGTTATCTTCTTATTGGTGTATGAATTTTAAGTTGATCATGTAGATTTTGAATGAATGATAAAGGCTTGCGGTATCGGATACAAAAAAAAAAATGGTAGTAGCATGCATTTAGAGCATTCTTCGGAAGAGGAATATAATTGAATGAGAATCTAATTGTCAAATGTTGTACTTGAACGAAAGTATGTATGCGGTAAATGCATATTGATTAAATGGTACATAGTAGAAGGCTAACGAATTTGTGCTTGGCAAGTTAGAAATGAATGAATGATGTATTGTCTAATTGAGTTGATTCATGAGATGTTACCTTTGAATTTGGGTAATGAACCCTTGAATAGGTTAAAAAGGAAGTCATATAAGATGTATAAATGTATGTTTGATTAGTATTTGCAAAGTTGATTGTGAGTTGATACTTTGTGAAAGACACATACCTGTTCATGCACATGCACAATCGGTTTTGTGAATTGTTTGTGAAAACCTAGAATTTGTTTGGTAGTGCCTCATAATCCTTTCAGTGATGGTCATGGGATTAGGGTTGTTGCATTTAACAATCCCCGAGCTGGCCCGGCAAATCTACATGGAAGAGGGAAAGGAAAAGAGTAAGCATATATATGCTTAGTAAGTTGCATGAATAAAATAGCAACAAAAATCATGAATCATCACTCAAATAATTTATCATGAATTTCATATATTTTCATACTCATCCTCATGACTTAATCATATAACTTACTCATGCTTTTCATGCTGCATTTCTCATAACAATGTACTTTCAATTTCTTATAACTTACTCGTATATACTTGTAACACTCAACATGAAACTTTAGTCTTTCTCTTGGAATTTATCAACTTCGATACTTTCTCCCTAAAATCCTTTTAGAATACCGAAGGATACCCATAAGTCAATCTCATGAAATGATACCAATGCCATGTCCCAGACTTGGTCTTACATGGGAGCACACATTGATGATGCCATGTGCCAGACATGGTCCTACACGAGATCGTACTCTAATGCCGATGTCATGTCCCGGACATGGTCTTACACTAGATCTCATATAGGGTGTCCATGCCATGTTCTAAACATGGTCTTTCAAGGGATCCTTATCTCATCTCGATGCTGAAGCCATGTCCCTAACATGGTCTTACACGAGACCTCGTCTTGGATGCCCATGCCATGTCCCAGAATGGTCTTACAGGGGATCACATCTCGATGCCGATGCCATGTCCCACACATGGTCTTACATGGGATCTCAGTTCGGTGCCAATGCCATGTCCCAGACATGGTCTTAAATGGGACCTACAAATACTCACAACATGATTATGGTATCCTTCGTATCCTTTTTCACTTACATGTGATTTCTCTTTCATGTTTCATCCTTTCTTGGTAGAAATTCATATAAATAATCTCATGGAATTTGTACATAATTCATACAAGATTACATCCATGACTTCATGGAATATCTTAATGTCATAGAAAATCATCATAAAGAATTTACATAATTTACAAGCTAAATTATCACATACAACTTACAACCTGTCCAAAATGTGGGTGAATGCTTGATTTAGTCCACAACTTTACTTTTTCTCCGATTTCAGTCTGAGCTTTGTGTTTCTTGATCTAACATGAAAATTTTAATTTATTTAGCGCCCACATTGACTAAATACCTCATAATTGACACTTTGGAAAAATTTATAATTTTGCCCCTAAACTTTTGCATATTTGTAAAATGATCACTAGGCTCGTAAAATGTAGTGTACTTAATTTCTTAACTATCCAAGCCTAGTCGAACCTTTCGTATACTCATAACAGCCCACATTTCTCATAATTTCACACTTTGCTACACATTTTCATACTTTAAAATTTAGTCCCTATTAGGGATTTCTCATTAAAATCACTTAGAAAAAGATGTTTACAACACTTTAAACTTTCATTTTCTACCACTAGGCATCAATTTACTAACATGTCATGCATGGGTATATTTTTGAATATGAACCCTAGTTCAAATTAGTGGTAGAAATATCTAGATTAAGCTACGAGGATTTCAAAAATATGAAGAGCATGAAAAACAAGCCTTGGAGTCATTTTCTTGGAGCTTGAAAATGAAAGAAACACTAGCTATGGAGTCCCTTAGAATTTTGGCACACAAGGAAGAAGATGGACACAATTTTTTACTTATTTTTCCCTTTTTATTACTTAACTTTACCAAATAACCAAAATGCCCTTACGTCATTTCTTTGATATTTTTCCCTTCCATGGGCATTTTTGTCCATCATACTAAAAATTTGTCTATTTGCTATTTAAGGGCCTCTATTAATTTCTTTTATGTTATTTCATACTTAAACCTCCTAGAAACTTATAAATTGCATCTTTTGCAATTTAGTCCTAAAGGACAAATTATTCACTAGTTCATAAAATTTCCTTCATGAAATTTTTATCACTACTATGCACTCATGCCATAAACCTAAAATAATCATAAATCATACTTTTCTTCTCCAGATTTGTGGTCTCAAAACCACGATTCTAACTAGGCCCTAATTCGGGCTAGTACAGCCCACACGGGCAGGCCACATGGGCATGTGAGCCCATTTATTTAAAAAGTTGTCTAAGGTTGCACATGTTACCAAAGTCAACTGTAGACCTACTGAAGGGTCGGTGTAATGCCTTGAATTTGGGCCTAGAAGTATTGGGCCTTGAGCAAGGGAACAATTAGGAGACTGCACATAAATATTTAGTCGTGCAAAAGAGTAACACAAATATCTATTTGCTTCAATGGCTAAGTGATTTGGGAGTGTTTGGGAGTGTCTGAGAAGTCTTGGGTTCTAGCCTAAGCAAGTGCAAAAATTTTTGCTTTTAAGGAATAAACCTTTGCTTATAGTTAGTAGGCTTTTATTTAAATGTGGGTAAACTATGACACGAAGGAGTTGTTGGTCTGGTGGTAAGTTACGTGTGGAGTGCTTCTAAGGGTCTGAGGTTTGAGTCATAGCAATGCAAGGGGAGTATTTATTTTGCTTCTCTTGCCATGTGAGAAGTAGAAGTGGACTAAACTACTGCTGAATGGAGTTTGAATTGGTCATGGAGAAAATGTAGGAGGAAATCAAGCAAAATTTGGATGAAGGAGTTTGAATGAAGTTCAAATTAGTTGGTGGAGTGTTGTGGGGAGATTTTCAAGGAGTGGATCAAGGGTTAGGGATTTGGTGGCCAAATTTTAGGGGAAAATGAAGGGAAGTGAGGTGAGAGGGAGAGTTGTGCCAAAAGTGGACTATGGCACACATGAATTATGCTATGTTGCCTTCTCTTCTAATTCTTTCAGTTTTGTTTGCTCTCTTCTGCTTGAAGGCTGAGTGTGGTGAAGATGCATTCAGGTACTTTTTTTGTTTCAACTATTTTGTTTTTCTGGCAACCATTCTTTTACCGAACCCTTTCTTTTCTTCTCTCAACTCATTCGAAATCCTTTTTCCTTTCTTTCCCCAACTGATTCTCCTCTTGGCCGAATATCCCATAATGCTATTCTTTTTCATCCTTTTGCTTTGGCTGACTATTGCTCCTCTTCCCCTCCTTCTTCATTCTTTTGATTCTTTCCCTTTTTACTTTGTTACCTTGGTCGAACACCCCATCTCATCCCTTTTCTATTTTCCTTTCAAATTTGGTAAGTGTTCACTGATCAATTGAGCTCGGGCACATGGTTCATTCCTTTCTCTCCCTAAATTGCTCTTCGTTGGTTGAATATTGATTAATCCCCATTCTGGGTTCTTTGTTTCGCTACATCGTTAATCTGCAATCTACTCTATCGTTGTTGGTAAGTGGTTTATAGTGTGCTATAAAGAGCCATCTGTACTTTTTGACTAACGATTTTTGGGATGGTATTGTACTTCAAGTATGAGTCCATTATAAAGGTGGTGATTCTTGTGTAGGTGGTGGTCGAGGTTGATTCACACATCTCCTAAGAACCAAGGGTGTAATTACTGTTGATTTTTGGTAAGAAGATTGTGATCGATTTGGAACTCCATAGGAACCCATTGGTTATATGAGTTAAGAAACTAATCAGATGTCATATTGATTTCTTTTCAGGAATAAGAGTGTTCAAAACGAGGATTAACTTCAAATCGCATCAAGTGTGTAACCATACTGTTATTTTTCATAAATCGACAAAAGTCCAAAAGCCGGGAAATAAGACTTTTGATGCCACACGGGTGTGCGATCGCTCGTGTGGTGATCTAAGCCCACGAAACATGGGTGTTTGACCGTAAAGGCCGGCATGAGCGATCTCATGGGCTTAGGCCGTTTTGGGCTATGTTGGTTCAGAAATGGGCCGTGTGGGCCCAGCGGGCTTGTGGGCCCCATACTGATAAATCACACGGATGAGTGTAGGATATTGGACTCGGCTGTGTCGTTCACATGGCCAAGGTCATTTTTAGGCTTTGTTGGCCACACGAACAAGTAGGCCCACTTAGGCCGCATAAGGTGAAATGATCGAAGTACCCTTATAAAGTGAAATGACTGAAATGCCCCTATAAGGAGAAAAGATCGAAATACCCCTATAAGGTGAAATGACTGAAATACCCCTATAAGGTAAAATGATCGATATACCCCTCTTGGGTAAAATGACTATTATACCCCTAGGAGTAAAATAACTGATTTGTTCTATGATATATATAATTGTAATTGAGCATGACATTTTGCGTACACGTATGATATTATGTCATGACATATTGCATTGCATGGGGACGGGTTGTTTTATTTGGAGGAAGTGTACTGTATTGGTAGGGTTGCACGGGTCGCACAAGATGACTGTGGACCTATACTGGTAAGGTTACACGGGTCGCACAAGATGACTATGGACCTACTGATGGCTTTAAGCTGATCATATTACTGGCAACATTACTGTAATACTATTTAGTGCCGTAACCGGTGCTAATCTTGGTGTGTCTGGCTAGGTGGGTCGATTTAATCCCCACATGGTGTGATTGGCGGGACGGAGTGGTGTGTAGTGGTTGGATTGGCTAGGATTTCTGATTGCATTACTGCACTGATTTTGATACTGATACTGTTGCTGCTATGTGCTAGGGCCCATATTGAAACTGATACTGCTACTGTAATGGGCTCAAGCCCAGACTGTTACTGCATACTATATGATTGACTGTATGATAAAGGGTTACACACTGAGTTTTCGTAAACTCACCCTTCTATTTTTACTGTTCAGGTAATCCCCAGCCATAGATGGATTGGTGTCGTGAGGGACTCAAAGGTGGCCACATGATTGCATCTATTTTAAATTTGATTCTTATTTACTATTAATTTCGATTGGGTAATTTTTATGTAATAAGGCTTCTTCTAGATTTTATTTTTAATTTGGTTTTATTACTCTGCTTTACAACTGCTAGTATTATAGAACTCAGATTTTAAAAAGGAAAAACAATTTTTTTTACAAAACAAACGCAAATATGCAACTGTTTTAAAAGTAAAGCTTCTGCTATAAACGAGATTTTAAAAATTTAATAATGTTTTAAAAAAAGTAACTTTCGATAGTAACGCAAGGTTTTAAATCATCTTTTAATGCACACAAAGAGGTTTCCAACGACAATGAGTTTTACGTTTCACATTCCAATCTAACACCGTAAGATTTGACCATAACGTCTAGGCCAGGTTTGGGGTGTTACAGTCGGTAAGCCCTACTTAGACCCCTATATGAGTGATTTTTTTGTTTGATTTTTGTACTGAGCATGAAGTATGATATCTAAATGTATGTACTATAATTACATAATAGCATGACATCTTTTGTATGTTGCATTGCATCGGGGTGGGTTATTGTTAATTAGAGGAAGTGTCTGAAAGGCTATTAAGCCTGTTATCTGGCAGCTCTGCTACAAATTTCTGATTATGTGTCTCATTTTGGTGCAACATGGTGTGTAGGGATAGGTGGGTTGATTTAATCCCCACGCAATGTGTAGGGATGGACGGAGATGGTGTGTAGAGGCTGGTGGATAGGATTCAAATTTTCTGCTATTGCATATTATATCTGAGATGGGCCACGGCCCTAAATTATATCTGAGACTATATCTAAATGGGCCAGGGCCCAAACTGAATCTATAATGGGCTTAGGCAATTGATTATTTCCTGATGTGTATCTGTATGTATGTTTTCTGTGCGGATTACACACTGAGTTTGTGAAAACTCACCCCTTTTTCTATTTAATCTGTACAGGTAATCCCTAGAGTAGAGGGCTCGACGGTGACCAACACAACTGAATTGCTTTATTACAGTTTTTGATTTTATATTATTCTTGGGTATTTATTATTGTAATGTTGGGACTTTGGACTGTTTGGTTTAAATTTGGGATTTCATACTATTTTTTATAGATTTTTAAACTGCAACTCAACAAAACACGATTTTACTAAAAACTAAGATTTTCAATTTCGTAAAATAATTGGTTTCAAAAGCTTCTGGTTAAAAGAATTGTTTTAATGCAAATCAACTAGTTCACGTTTTTTTGAATTAGATAAAAGCTAATTAACTGGAATGGTCTTAACTTGTCAATCTCGATTTCAAACCCCATTCCATGTGACATCGCCAGATTCGGCCATAATGTCTAGGTCGGGTTTGGGGTGTTACATTTAGTGGTATCAAAGTCAGGTTACAAAACTCGACGGTTGATTATGGGTTTTTATTAAAATTGGTCTTTCAAAAAATTGATTGATTTCTAAATGATTTGAAATGTTTTTACTGAGTAAATGGAACATCGAGTCTCCGGTGCCAATCCTGTAAGTATTCTGAACTGTGATTTGTTTTAAACTGAAACTGTTATGGATAGTACGTTCTGAAACTAGTATAGGTAGTAAACTATACTGAAAACACTGTAGTTAATATATACTGAAAATTGTAGAGAAACTAAAAACTATAGTGAGACTGTGATTTACGAAATGAACTCTGAATAACTGATACTGTTTTAGATAAAACATTTGTTAATTAACACTAAAACTGTAACTAATTCATAAAACTATTAATACAGATAAATGTGATTAGACAATGAGTGCAAGAGGCATCCGCAGACAGGGTACTAGAGGCCAAGGTAGAGGCCGCAGAGGAGCTTGAGCTAAGTCTTCTTCACTGGGTAGCATACTAAATTTGGATATGAGTGAGACACCAATGTCACCTGCTATTGAGACTAGTCTTAGGATTGCATGGCTGGGGATGACGCATTGTCCCAGTTTAGGCTGAGGATTTCGAAAAGGGTCATTGCGCCCAGCAATGGATCTGGGGGCCGAAGGTCGGTTACAGAATGACTCTGGTCCAATAAGGCTGAGCTATTTTGGGGTTTCACTAGGTTTACCCCTAACGTGGTCGAGTACTGGATTGAGGCTATAGAGAGGATCATGGATGATCTGGGCTTTACTCCTGAACAGAGATTGAAAGAGGTTTTTTCCTTGCTTCACGATGAAGCATACCAATGGTGGTTGACCGTTAAGGAGGGCACTCAGCCCGAACAACTGACATGGGATTTCTATAAGTTTGCTTTCCAAGGTAAATATGTGGGGGCAAGCTACATTGACGCTAGGAGATGTGAGTTTTTGAATCTCACGCAAGGGGACCATTTAGTGGCCGAGTTTCTAAGATTGAGCCACTATGTGCGAGATATGATTGCGACTGAATATGAGCATAGTATCTGTTTCGAGGATGGACTCAGGGATAGTATGAGAGTTTTGATAGCTCTGCAGAGGGAGCGTGACTTTTTAGCACTGGTAGAGAAGGTGAAGATCACCGAGGAGGTGAAGCATGCTAGCGCCAAAACTGGGATAAGGAGAGAGGTAAGAATAAGAGGGACTCGAAGCCTTCAAGTTCTGCAATGAGGCCTAAGAAAAAGGCCAGATCTAATGGGCCAATTAGAGTTGGGGCCCCTGTTGCACCTACTAGGATCATACTTTGTGGGCATTGTGGCAGACGCCATCCGGGCAAATATTGGAGGATGACTAGAGCTTGTTTAAGATGTGGGCCTACTGAGCACCGTGTTTAAGAGTGTCCGCTGAGGGCCAATTAGGTGCAAGCTATGGGTTCTGGTACTGCACAGCCATCAAGGGTAGTTCAGCAGTCGCCTAGGGGTCGTGGTCTGGTTAGGGGTGGTAACGGCATGAGCCATGGATAGAGAGCACTTGGCAGAGGTGCTGGACATACTGAGGCAAGGTAGCTTGCTCTTGTTTCTGCTACTCATCGCCTAGAGGACTGAGATGCTCCAGACATCATTACGGGTACATTTTTAATTTATAATGTACCTTATCTTGTATTGATAGACATAGGCTCTACACACTTATACATAACTAGTACTATGTCTGAAACTTTGGGGACTCCAATTGAGAGTACTGATAGTGAGGTAACTATATTGAGTCCTTTGGGGCAATCTGTTCAGGTTAGTAGACTGTATAGAGATGTCCCGTTAGAGGTTCAAGGGACAACATTTCTAGTTGATCTGATGGAGCTTCCATTTGGGGAGTTTGTCTTGATTCTGGGAATAGACTGGTTGGTCACACACCGGGTGGGTCTGGACTGCGTGACTAAGAGGGTCGTTTTGAGAACTGAGGGGGACAACGAGGTGGTTGTGATTGGGGAACGTCAGTATTATCTGACTAATGTGATTTTCTCGTTAGTGGCAGAAGAGTTGGTGCCAAAAGGATGTGAGGCATTCTTGGCCTACATCAGCGTTTCTGATTTTAGGGACTCTTTGGTAAATGACATCAGAACTATGAGAGATTTTTTGGATGTCTTTCCTAAGGAATTACCGAGTTTGCCTCCGAGCTGAAAAGTAGAATTTGGGATTGAGCTTATAATGGGTACAGCTCCGGTGTCTATTGTCCCCTACTGATCGGCACCGAAAGAGCTTACGGAGCTTAAGGCTCATATTCAAGAGCTGTTAGATCATGGGTTCTGATGTGAGCACGCCTCGCGAACTACTTTGGACAAATCTTTTGAGTTGAGTACTGACTTGTTGGCAAGCTGATCCTAACTCGTTTCCAGCTCCACGAGCTCCATCCAGCTCAAATTCAGCTCATTTAAGCTCGATCCAGCTTGCCCGAGCTAAACCAAGCTCACTTCTAGCTTCTCTTCAGCTCACGAGCTAAACTCTAGCTCACTTCCAGCTCACGAGTTTGGGCTCAGCTCCATATTAGTTCACTAGCTTGATAGTAGCTCATATTTAGCTCGTTGACTTTTTACTTAAATAAATTTTGAACTTATTTAATTAAGCATTAAACATGTCTTACATTTATGTTTGTTATTAATATGTCTTAGATATTGCATGTTTTAAATTTGTCTTAAACATAGCCGATTTAATGCATGACATGTGTTCACATTATGCCAAAATTTATGAGTGTTCATGAAATGTCTTAAATGACTTGTTTATTTTATGTAGGTACATTCATTTGGACGGTACAAAGAACCATGGAAGAAACATCTCTTTTGGACATCCCACATACATGAATGAACAACATTTAATTAGGTGCATGCATGACCAGATTCAAGGTGTTTACAAGTTCATGTATTTGTCAAATACATGAATGCCAAAAATACATGAATGATTGGGCTTAAATGCACATTTGGTTAGATGGATGATAAAGATTCATGCATGAATGTATCTAGAAGATCCATTCCCTTTGGACGGCACACATTCATGCATGGAAGGAAATTAATGCAAGTTCATGTACGGCTTGGTGCAATGTATAAAGAGGTGCATGTAGAATTAAGGTTCAATGGATGGCATTTAAGGGAGTACATGTATTAGGGACGTTCATGCAAGTGGGGGCTATCTAATGTTCATGTTTTTGAAGGTTCATGGACCGAATTTATGGAGGAACATACATTGGGACGTTTTATGCATGATCCATGCATTTTCAAGTTAACTATTCAAGTATTTAAGGTGCATTAAAGCTTCATTCGGCCAAGGGGGATGATAGAACATTAAAGGGCTGCACATTCATGGAATTAAGGCCTTTCTTCAAAGCTAAGTATGCATGAATACATAAAGTGAAGCAACATGATGATTCGGCCAATTCATGCACCATCTTCAAGCATGAACCAAATTTAAATGCTTTTGTGTGAACATATTAAATACACGTGTGAACAGAATTTAAGTTAGTATGAACACATTTAGATGCTGAAATTCAATAGGCATTTTAGGCCTATAAATAGAGATTTGTAAACTTTGTAAAGGAGACTTTTGCCATTTGATTAAAAACCTATTTTTGTGAGGTTATTTCCTCTCATATCTCGTACAAGTTTCGAAAGACTTATCTAGCGTGCTAGTGGCGTCTACCGATCTTGTTTTTGAACTTATCACCATCCTTGGTGTGGCGTTCACCTATCCTTTGATTCCATCTATCCACCTTAACAATATAGGAATCGGGGTGACACTTTTTAGTGTTGAATCATTCCTGACGTTAAGTTCGTTTTCCATTCCCATCCTTTGAGTTTCTTTCTTGTTTTCATCAAACCGAGCCAACTATCTAATATCTACCTTTGTTATTCCATAACCGAACCTAGCTACACTTATTTCCCATTTTGAAAACCTTCCGCTTAATTAAACTATCCATTTCACTTTTATTTCCAAGACACCGAGGCACGAACGATCCTTCTCGACTACGATCGGGCAACTACGTGAATTCGACTCAATCACCTGAGCCGGATCACATCAGGTTCATCCATCTAAATGTGCCTCTATAAGTAGCATTGGTACTCTTTGCAAAGAAAAAGGATGGATCCATGCGGATGTGTATCAATTATCGGTAGTTAAACAAGCTAACGATCAAGAATAAGTACCCACTTTCGAGAACTAATGATTTGTTCGACCAATTCAGAGGGTGATTCAGATACTGGAGGACATGTTGAGGAGCTGTGTTATTGATTTTCGAGGGAGTTGGGAGGAGTACTTGCTGTTAGCGGAGTTTGCCTACAATAATAGCTATTAGTCTAGCATCCAGATGGCACCTTACAAGGCCCTATATAGTCGTAAGTGTCTCACTCCTTTATGCTAGACTGAGTTGGGTGAGCAATGTGTGCTGGGTTCAGAATTGGTGTCTGAGACTGAAGATAAGGTTAGACTGGTTCGGGGACGTCTAAAAGCAGCTTTTGATAAGTAGAAGTTCTATGCAGATTTGAAGAGAAGGGATATCAAGTTTTTTGTAGGGATTTAGTTTTTCTCAAGGTCTTGCCATAGAAAAAGATTTTGAGGTTCAGTCGTGATGGCAGGCTGAGCCCTCAGTTTATTGGACCTTACCGCATTCTAAAATGTGTAGGACCTGTCGCTTATCAGTTGGAATTACCTCTAGAGTTGGAGCACATTCATGATGTATTTCACATCTCGATGTTGAGGTGCTAGCACTCTAATCCCACACATGTTGTTTCTATTGAGGAGATTGAGGTTACGCGAGACTTGACCTTCGAGGAGGAGTTGGTTCAGATTTTAGAGTGTGATGTAAAGGTCCTTCAGAAAAAGTCTATTCCCTTAGTGAAGGTTCTATAGCGTAATCATAGCACTGAGAAGGCCACGTGGGAGCCTAAGGATGCGATGCATCAGCAATATCCTCATCTGTTCTGATCAGGTAAAATTTTAAGGATGAAATTTTCTTTTAGCTGGGTAGAGTTGTAACGCCCCAAAAATGTTTATTTTTGTTTTTCTAAAAATATGACACAAAATATATGTTTGCTTCAATGGTTAAGTATTCTGGGTATGTGTATGAGGTCCCAAGTTCAAGCCTTGACTTGGGCAAATTTTGGTATTTTTATGAATAAAGCCCTATCTCTTGTCAGTAGGCTTATAGTTAAAAGTTGGTAAAAATATATCAGAATGGGTCTGCTGATCTGGTGGCTAAGTTGTGTGTTGGTGTGTGGGAAGTTTAGAGTTCAAGACCCTACGCAAGAAAAGGAATTATTTTTGTTTCTTGGCCGTGTGGCGTGGTGGAGTCCTAGTTAAATTGAAATTTCGAGTAGTGGAGTTGTTGTGGGAGGTTAGGGAGAGAATTAAGGAGATGAGTTACCAGATTTTTAGGCATTTTTTTTTAGTTTAGTTTTTTTCAAATTTCGGACTCTTTTCCACCTTTCTGACGTTATTCTTCCCCTTCTATCAAAATCCCCCTTTTCCCTCATTTGCTTTCTGATGTTTTATCTCTTCTCCCCCACTTTCAATTTTTAGTTTTCCTCCTTTTTCTAAATAAAAATCCTTGCTGCTAAATTTCCTTTGAATTCCCTTTTCATTTTCGTTGTCTTTCTTCATATTTTCCCATTTGTTCAAGCATGCAATTGTATTGTACGGTAAGTTTCCATTTTAACTTGAATGTTTCTCTAGATAAGGGATTAAGGGGTATTTTGTTGACTATTTAGGAGTCGATTGTGAGGCTAGAATTAATGTTCATCGATTTGACTTAAAGTGGTGATCATTTGGTAAGCGTATAAGGTATGCGTTTTCTTGTGTTGTTTGGGCGAGTAGTTTTGGCTTTGAATTCATTCTTAACTTTGTTGAACTCTTCGCTAATGAGGAATGGTTATTTTTACAGTAGTGAATCGTGTCGATTGCTATCTCCCTCATGTTGAGTAGTGGTGGAATTGTGCGAAGTTAGAAGATAAGTGATGAACGGACAAGCTTAAACATTTTGGTATTTGAATACAATTTAATCTTAGTTTAAGACTGATTCTAAAGTTGGGATTGTCGGTTATAGGTTTTTGGTGATCTCGGGATTGCATAAGCAGCGAAAATGATAGAGATGTGTACCTGAAACGTAGAAAATGTGTAGCACCCCAAACCCAACCCAGACGTTATGGCTAGATCTGCTGTGTCACATGGATTATTCATTCGAAATTAGGCACTTCGATAAACAGTTTATTCTATTTTAAAAGCCTTGTTTAGAAAGTTGGATGTTTTGAGTGAAATCAGATTAAAACTATTTTGATAAGTTTGAGTATGTATAAATAAAATTTATTAGCCATATTTGTTGTATTCCATCATTTGACATTATCTTATTATCTAAAGATATTACATGATATTTATTTGAAAACATTTGTTTTTAATTTTGAAAACCTGAGTATCCTAATCTACCAGTTTAAAGCAAGTTAATAGTGCAGCAAAATAAAAATACCCAAAATGGCCTTATTGCAAAAAAATAAAACCCAAACTGAATTGGAAATAAAAATAAAAATAGAAAGGAGTTTCAGAAGCAGAAATCATGTGGCCAAAATCCTCTATGGTTAAAGGTTACATGCATAAGAAAAATGAAAGGGTGAGTTTGTGAAAACTCAGTGTACAACTTCCCTAACCAATACCATAGATTAGACCAACAAATCAGACTAGGCTGAAGCCCTATTTAGAAATAGATCAGTCTGGGCCTTGGCCCTATTCAGAAACAGAGTAGGCCCAAGAGTCGGCCCAACCCATTACAGATACAAAATAGAATAGTATGAAAAACCCAACCCAATCCATCCATCACACCACCCATACCAACCCATCACACCATGTGGGGAATAACTCAACCCACTCAACCTACACACCAATGCGCAGCCAAGCTGCTAATAACAGATATTGTGGCAGAGCCATTAGATACAGAACACGTGGCTGAGCCACTAAATAGATTATGTGGCAGGGCAACTATACAGAACTTCCTCCGATTTTAAACCCAACCCCATGCAGACTAACAGAACTACATATAACATGCATACAGATTATCAGGTACAGATACAATCATACATATATCAAACCACCTATTTTTAATGGTATAACAGTCTTTTGAGCAGTTAGGGGTAAACTGGTAATTTTACCCTTCAGGGGTATTTTGGTCATTTTACTAAGTTTCGGTGTCTCAGTACTAATACAACCTTCTAGCAGGTCTAACGTCACTCCAAGCGACTCAGAAAGTCCATAAGGTCAAACAGTGCATACGGGCCCAAAACCCCCATTGGGCCCTAGTGGGCTGATGCGAACCCGGTTACGAGGGAAGCCGGATTTATGTTGAGTGCCTGATCATAGTCGAGAAGATGAACGAAGTCGCAATTGCAATGGATAGGTGAAGTAGCGGAAGGTTAAGAAGATGGTATGTTTAGAAGTTTAGAAAGAAATTAGATGGTGTAGGTTTAGTAAGAAAGGATGATAGATTAGATGATGGATAGAAGGTTGGTGTAAGAAAGTAAGTGGATGAATAATGGATCAATTTAAGTGAGGTGTGATAGGATACAAAATGGTAAATTGGAAAGAATGAATAAGGTAGTGTTCGAGTTTGGTAAATCAAACAAGATAGGTGGTCGATGGTCGAGTTTCTTAGACGTCAGGAAAGATTCAACACCAAAGGTGTCACCCCCAATCCTATATGGTCTAAGTTGGGTTGCGGAATAATGAAGGATAGGTTTGAGCGCCACACCAAGTTGGGTTCGGTGATAAGCTCGAAATAAGCAAGTTTGATGCCACTAGCAAAGCTAGATAAGTCACACGAGACTTGTACAAGGTTTAAGCAAACCTCATAGAAATAGAATTTCGGTATATAATTGATCAAAAGTCCTTTTACAATGAAAATGAACATCTATTTATACTAGTAGCTTAAGCTAGCCGAATGGTCCTATTCATAAACTTAACAAATAAGCAATGTATCTAATAAAGGGTATGAATATTCTAGAAATATGTCAATTGATGAGCTTGTCCATGTTCGGCCAAATGGGAGATGAATGGATGGCTTCATGGCTAAGCATTGATGTACTTGGATGAGTAGTCTTCATGCATGCAAGACTAGATTCGGCCAACACCTTTAATGGTGCTTTTAATTCATATTGTTTCACCATGAATGGCATCTTAAATGGGGCTTCATGAAAGGTCAAAATAGGTGAGAACAAAGATCTTGAATGGTCCTTGAAATGTGAACACAAGTAGCCAAATGGTTGTAGGTGTGAACTCCAAGTGTGAACACTTTGATGCTAGCATGGGAAGAGATTTGGTCACCTTAAGAGATGCGTGTCTTAGCCGAATAGTCACTTTGAAACACCAAAAGGTAGCACACCATCTTTAATCCATCCATGCATGTTGCCGTCCAAAGGGTGATGTACCTACAAGATTAATGCAAACATTAATAGCACATGTGAACACATTAATTAAGTATGAACACAAATAAACACATACTTAAATTCGGCCAGCATATTAAAGCTTTGTAATGTTGTAAACATATTAATTTTCTAGTTCAAATTATGACAAATTTAAAATATGCAATAACCTAATTAAATAACTAGTCAAATAGCTCACTAAGTGATTATGCGATAAATAAGCTGAGGTGAGCTGAGGGTTTCGGCTATGAGCTGTGTTAAGCTAAAAATAAGCAATTAAGCTAAGTTTATTTAATAATAGAAACTAATTGAGCTGAATATGAGCTTAGTTGAGCTCAACCGAGCTAGTTTGGACTCCCGTAAGCTGAAATGAGCTGAAGTCAGCTTGAATTAAGCTAATTATCTTTGGTTCGGAGTTGTGTTCAGCTACACTTTGGTCATTGAGCCATGAGCTAGCTTGAATCTATGACAAAGAGTTGAAATGGAGTTTTTGAAGCGACGAGCTCGAGCCCTTGTCATTGGTCCTTGTGGCATAGCTAGCGCATCATTGTCCAGGCTAATGGCTGGCTTGGACACGTTCGCGCCACGGGCCCACACGCTTATGTGGCCCAATCAGTCCAATTTTATATACAATATCGTAAATCTTAACATCTAACATACCAATTGTCACTTACTGCACGATTTGCCCATTCTGGCCCATCGGAGCCTAAAATAGCCCAAGTGCACGAAAATGTGCGCGACGACCTGCATAGTCAAATGTCCACGGTTTGTGAGTTCAGATTGGTTGACAAGCGTTCGCACGCTCATAAGACCTCAAAATGCCGGCATTTCGGTGTTTTAGCTTTTCAGCTTTTGCCGATCTATGCTATTAGTTCGTGTAGTTACACACCTATTTACGAAAATGCTCCCAAATCTACGAACACCGATCCTTGCGCACTATTAATATCTCTTCTCTTCTTATACTGTCGATTTGGAATGATTTGCATCACTACCAATTTGCTTAATCAAATAATGGGAAAAACCTCTGACTCACGCCTGAGTCCCTTTCACCTTTCAGAATTTCTTAAGTCGGTCTTGCCCTATAGGAGAGAGATCCTTCGCAAATCACCATATTCAGCTTTGGAAGATTAAATGAGAAGACAATAGAGGAGGAGAAAATTAGCAGGGTTCGGTCAATGGAAGTATTTGAACGCCGAAGGAAAAGCTAGAGGAAATTCGGCTATCATAGAAACCACAAAACTGAATGACCAAGAATGGAAAGAAAAGAATTGATTAAAGAATAAAAGATCACGAGATAAAGATTCGGCTCTTGCAAGGATTTGTGAAGTAGGAATAAAGATAGAACTTGGAAGAACAGGAAGATGAGAGATTGACAAGATTCGGCTAGAGTAAAAGAAATGGCGATAGAGTGAAAGGAAAGAGAGGGGTTGGCTTGAAGAAGAAAAATAAAAGTAAAAAGAATGGAGGTTCGGCAATGAGTCTTAGGTAGAAAGAAAGAGAAGAATCGGCCTTTGGGAAGCAGGCAAACAAGAACTCAACTTACTTGCAAAAGTTGGAAAATGAAACACTAATGTGGTCAAAATGTCAAAATCGACAAAAGCAACCTTGACAAGAAAAAAAGAATTCGGCTCTCTACTCCCTATTTACCAAAAATGCCAAATGAGAAAGGCCCTAGCCGATTTACCTATTCAACCTCTCCCAAATTCGGCCACAACCTCCCCCTCATCCAACTCCTTGAAGTCTCCCCTTTCTCCTCGATTTACTCTATTTTCAATTTGAATTTTAACTTAAACATTCCATGACCAAGTCATCTTTATCCTTACCACATCTTCAAGCAACTTCAAAATTTGCATCCAAGTCCACCACTTGCCAACACCAACTAGCAAAATAAATGCATCACGCCTACAAGGGGAGTTGATCCCTTGACCCCCTTGCCAATGACGCCACCTCCAAGCCCCACATGTGACACCATATGCCACTCCACCACTATGCTCCTTGTAACATGGAACCACATCATTTATTTATAAGCCCTACCTACCAACGTTCAAATTCACTTAAGGCAAAAATTAAAATTTTGTCAGGAGTTAGGCTTTAACCCAGGCCTTCCAAAGGCCCCCCTAAGCACACTCAAAGCATCAATTTAGCACATCCAAACATGAAAATATCAACTTAAGTAAAAATTCCAAAAACCCGAAAATTTGGGGCGTTACAAAATGGGATTTAGCAAAAAGCCGAAATTGCTTGTTGTTGAGAAATAAGAAAAATAAGAGACAATGATGCAAAAAATTGTAGAGAAAGGAAATAAGGGTGTTATAAACTTGGAAATCAACATTTTGCACTAAAATAGTTTTGGACAGCAGTAGTAGTCCAACTTTGAAAAATCATCAAAAATAGTAGAAATTGATTTAGAGGTTGAATAAAATATGAAATTAAATTTTATTGAGTCTAGTTTTTCATGGAAGAAACAGTGTTAGCAATGGAATTGTAAATTATGAGATATTATAAATTTTATGAGACAAGGTCAGAATGATTTGGGGTTCCCTATTCTAACTTTAGAATATCATAAAAAATTGTAAAAAAATTATTAGAGGCTTAAATTTATATGTCTAAATCCTTAATGAGTTTACTTTTAAGAGAAACAAATAGAAACATCATCTAAGTTCCATACTAAGAGATAAATAATTTTTAGTAAGGAACGGTTGAAGCTATCAAATAGTAGAATAGGGATAAATTAGAAGATTTTTACTTATTTGATAAACTATAAATTCTGAAAATTTTATGGTAGAAAAGTATTTGAGTCTAGTTTCAAAAACATCAAGCAGATCTTAATTTCGAATTCTGTAGCTCAAGATATAAATAATTTAGTGGCAATGAACATATAAAAATAGTGAAAACATATATGAATATTTAGCTAGCATGGGTTACATTAAAAATGGATCACACGGCCAAGGCCAATTTGGGCCAAGTGGGCCACATCAGACATGTGGGCCCACACGGGCAGGCCTCATGGGCGTGTGAGCCCATTTGTCTGAAAAGTTGTCTAAGGTTGCATGGGTCACCCAAGTTGACTGTGGACCTACTAAAGGGTTGGTAAGCCCTACTTAGACCCCTATATGAGTGATCTGTCTGTCTGATTTCTGTACTGAGCATAAATTATGATATCTAAATGTATGTATTGTAATTGCATAATAGCATGACATCTTTTGTATGTTGCATTGCATCAGGGTGGGTTATTGTTATTTGGAGGAAGCGTTTAAAAGGCTATTAAGACTGTTATCTGGCAACTCTACTGCAAATTTCTGATTATGTGCTCATTTCGATACAACATGGTGTGTAGGGATGGGTGGGTTGATTTAATCCTCACATGGTGTGAGGGATGGATGGAGATGGTGTGTAGAGGCTGGTGGATAGGATTCGAATTTTCTGCTATTGCATATTGTATCTGAGATGGGCCAAGGTCCTAAATTATATCTGACACTATATCCGAATGGGCCAAGGCCCAAACTGAATCTGTAATGGGCTCAGGCCCTAGACTGCAATTGATTATTTCCTGATGTGTCTCTATATGTATGTTTTCTGTGGAGATTACACACTGAGTTTGTGAAAACTCAGCCCTTTTTCTGTTTAATCTGTATAGGTAATCCCCAAACTTAGGCAGATCGGTGCAGTAGAGGGCTCGACGGTGACCAACACTACTGAACTGCTTTATTACAGTTTTTGATTTTATAATATTATTGGGTATTTATTATTGTAATGTTGGGACTTTGGACTGTTTGGCTTAAATTTGGGATTTCATACTGTTTTTATAGATTTTTAAACTATAACTCAACAAAACACGATTTTATTAAAAACTAAGATTTTCGGTTTCATGAATAATTGGTTTCAAAAGCTTCTGGTTAAAAGAATTGTTTTATGGCAAATCAGCTAGTTCATGTTTTTTCGAATGAAATAAAAGCTAATTAACTGGAACAATTTTAACCTGTCAATCTCGATTTCAAACCCAATTCCATGTGACATCGCCAGATTCAGCCATAATGTCTAGGCTGGGTTTGGGGTGTTACAATTAATTTTAGATTATGCAATTAAGATAACTCATATTGTAACATCCCAATTTAGGGCTTAGTCAGAATAGTGGTTTCGAGACCATAAATCCAAAGTAGAAATATTTGCTTTATGATTGTTTTGAGGTCTATAACATGTTTACATGATTGTGTGAAAGTTTCATGAAGAAATTTTGTGAATAAGAGTCCAAGTTGACTTTTATGACTAAATTGCAAAAGTTGCAAAATATGAGATTCTAGAAGCTTTAAGTATTAAATAGCTTTTGATTATTAATTAGAGGTCCTTAAATAGCAATTTTCCCAATTTTTATTTTTATGGACAAAAATGGACATGGAAGGGAAAAATATCAAAAAAAGGCCTTAAGGGCATTTTGGTCATTTGGTTAATTAAAGATTAAAATGGGAAAAGCAAAATTTTCTCATCTTCTTCAAGCTAGGGCCGAAATTTCCATGCTCACCATAGATAGGGTTTCTTCAACTTTCAAGCTTAATAATCAGTGCATCCTAGCCCCGTTTTTACTGTTCTTTGTATTTTTGAAGTTGTTATCAATTGATCTAGCTATTTTTACCATTATTTTGAGCTAGGGTTCATGTTCAAAAATTTACCCATGTGTGACATGCATGTATTTTGATGTTTAATGAAGGAATACGAAAGTTTGATATGTGATAAACATCTTTTACAATGTGATTTTTCATGAAAACACCTAAAAGGACCTATTTGTAAAAGTTGTTGTAACACCCCAAACCCGGCCTAGACGTTATAGCCGAATCTGGTGTGTCACATTGAAGTGTTTTTTAAAAACCATGTTTTTATTGAAAACTCTTCTTGCTATTTAAAACTTCTAGCCATTCAAAATGGATGTAAAGTCTACGATAGCTTATTTTCAATACGTGGTTCATTAAGTTATTCTCTTCTCAAAACAATGTTATTTTTATTTCTAAAACGTTGTTTGTTGCGAAAGCTTAATTTAAAATAGTTGATTTGTGAAAATGCGATGTTTAAAAATTAAGTTGTGAAACCATTTCGAAAATGTTGCAGAAACGTGTTGTTTTGAAAATAGTTATCGTTTTGGAAAAACCTTGTCCTAAAACTAGCAGATATAAAACTTAATACCGTAAAACCCCAAATTAAAGTCCAAAAGTTTAAGACAGGCCTTATTACAAACCAAATCAAAATTTAAGTACTTAAAAGTAAACAAAACAAAACAGAAAAACATAAGCAGTTCTGTGGCCATCTCCAAGTCCCTCGAGCACTGATCCTCCTAACGCTGGGGATTACCTGAAAAGTTAATAAACGGGGTGAGTTTACAAAAACTTAGTGTGTAATCCCCTACTATATAAAAACAGTCAATCAGAACAATAGAAATAAGACACAATCTGGGCTTGAGCCCTAGTCAGAAATAGAACAGTCCAGTTCAAAGTATAGGTAGGCCAAAGCCCACTACATTAACATTTGGGTCACAGCCCAAAACAAAGTCAATTGGGCCTAACCCATATTAAAACAAAATCATAATTAATGATGTATGATGCATGTTATGTGTTAACCCCATCCAACCTTGCACTTGCCTCTGTCCAACCCTACACTTACTGTGGGGACAAAATCAACCCACCCAACCAACACACCAAGAGTTAGCACCGGTTGCAGCACTAACTAGAATCGCAGCAATGTTGCCTGAAATCAGAATGGCCAGAAGCCATAAATAGAATGGTTATAAACCATAAACAGAATGGCATAGAGCCGTAATATTGTGCATTGCACAAAGCCATCGATAGAATGGACAGCATGAAGCTATCGATAATGAGCATGGCACAAAGCCATTGATAAAATGGACAGCACTAAGCCATCGATAATGTGTGTGGCACAAATCCATCGATAAAATAGACAGCACTAAGTCGTCGATAATGTCCATGGCACAAAGCTATTGACAGAATGATCGGCACTCAGCCATTGATAGTCTGTATGGAACAAAGCCATCAGGAAAATGATCGATACGAAGCCATTAATTAGTCCACAGTCGTCTCGGGTGACTCGTGCGACCTTATCAGATCAAAACGAAAGTATGGCTTTTAAGCCTTCGGTGGGTCCATAGTCGTCTCGGGCGACCCGTGCGACCCTAACAGATCAAATCTTCCTCCTAACAATATCCCAACCCTCATGTAATATGTCATGTATGCAAAATGTCATGTTCTTAATTGGTCATACGATCATAGTCAAATTAGTTCAATCATAGCACAACTCGATCATTTACCCTCGAGGGGCATAATAGTCATTTTACCTTCAAGGGTACTTGGTCATTTTACCCTCTGGGGTCTCGGTACAGATAATCAACCTCTTGGAAGGTCTACAGTCACCTCAAGTGACTTAAATAACCTAAATTGACATAACAATGTAAATAGGCCTAAGGCCCATTACTCGGCCTAAGTGGACCCACACGCTCGTGTGGCCCATTTAACCCAGAACTAACCACGGCTATGCAAATGGCTTAGCAAAACTTACCACGTAACATACATTTTATCTAGTGGGCCTATAGCCCATTGGGCCCATAAGGCCAAGTCTGGCCCAACGTGGCCCGGAACGGCCTATGCCATGTACGCGACATGACAAGCCCAACCTTTTCCCACCTAGCAATTAGATTTACACAAGCGGGCCCTAAGGGCCCATTAGGCCTATCTGGCCTATTCCAGCATTTCGGCTTCTGCCGATCTACAATCAGTATAGTGTGAATACACACTTTCAGCTTTTCAGTCGATCATCCACAGAGCACAAAGTTACACACTTGATAGGGAGTTGTGGCCGAGATGATACCAAAGTTGAGAGCCTACAGTAAAACACAACCCCTTATTAGACCAAAACCATCATTAATCCATAATCATAACATTGGAATGCTTAATCAATCATAACTACTTACTAAACAACTAATAGTAGTACCCCTCTTGATCCAAAACCACGTACTCTCTCCAATGTTTACCCTTCTCACAAAACCGTTAATCGATTCATAAGAATCTACAATTCCACATAAATACATCTAGGACTAAAAGCACTTACCAATAAAAGAGATATCTCTTGTAGGGGATAAATAATCGACCTAACACCTTGTTATGAACTTGAGTCCCTAGCATCACTCATACAAAAAGAAGTGTTAAAAGAATATTACCCTCATTGAGGAAAAGAGGAGACAAAAACAATTGGCCTAAGAGATACATAAGCCGAGCCTTTGAGAGGAGAACCTAATAAGGTTCGGCTAAAGAGAACCAATGGTAACACTTACCAACAGATCAAGGGTTTTCGGCAAACCTTCAGCAAGAAATGGCCAAGGAATAGAAAAGAATAGAAGAGTAGGAAGATGGTCAGGCCTTGACAAGATTCGGCCAAAGCAAAAAGGATAGAAGATTTGAGAGAGGAAGAGGAGAAAAAAAAGGTATGAGTCTATCCACAAGTATGGCTAGCAAATAAAAAGGGTTTGTGAAAGGAAATACAAGTGCTAATCAACCAAAGAGGGGGAATACCAATTGAGTAACTGAGAATGAAGGACAAAAATCGGTGGACTAGAAGGCTAGAGAGAAGAGTAGAAAACGAACTCTACGACTTTAGAAACAAAGGTGAAAAAGAACCAAAATAAAATAAAAAAAGAAAAAATAAAAACCCGAAATAAATAGCAAGAAGAGCTCCCAACACTCCCCAGTCAAATTCCCTATCGTCAGAGTACCTATTCGGCTACAACTTCACTCAACTTGAAACTCCATTTTTTCCTCCCCCTTGTCCCCTTCCGAAAATCTCTCCACCTTATTCTACTCAACCACCAATTCAAACTCCTTTCAAAATCCCTTGATCCACTCCACTCATTCAAGACTAAGTCAAACTCACTTACCAATAGAGTTTGAGTCATATTCTACTTCTCACATGACAAGAGAGCAAAATAAATATACCTTGAGCACAAAGTGACTCAAACTCAGGATCCCTTGCCACCTTAATGACGCCACAACCACTGGACCACAAGCTCATCTTGTGTCACATTTCCACCATAATCATTTATAAAGTCTACCTGCTAAAGCCAAGGTTCACTTAAGAGCAAAATCAAAAATTTTCCAAAAGCCAAGGCTTGAACCCAGGACTTCTAAGGCATTCCTAAATACTCTCAATTCACTTAACCAGTCTATCAAACACAAAATCGTGATATTTCTTGCACACATAAACTTTTATGTCCAGCCTCCTAGCGGCTCCCATGCATAAGGCCCATTCCTACTAGGCCCAAATTCAGGGTGTTACAGTTGTAAAATAAGTGGTACAATTTTGATTTGAAAGAACATGTAGGCTGTTATAAGTATGAAATGTATTCGGCTAGGCTTAAAGTACAAAGAAATCAAATGAAAATCATTTTACGAGCCTAAAGACTAATTTGTAAATATGTGAAAGTTTAGGGGCAAAATTGTAATGTTGCTAAAGTATGATTTATCGACTATTTTGAACAATGTGATGATTAAATAAATGAAGTTTTCTATTATAGATCAAGAGAAATGGAGTTCGGACCTAGACCGAGAAAAGAGCAAGCTTTTAGACTAAATCGAATAGTTAGTCATATTTTGGTACCGAGGTAAGTTTGTGGGTAAATAATCCAACATTTCATTATTATGTATTCAATGCTTTTATATTACATGAATTATATAATTATTCTTATGAAATTGGTTAACGACGAATTTATGATGTTGTGACAAAGTTTCGATATCTCGAAATCCCAGTTGAACCTTAGGAATAGATAGGATACAAATGTCATGACATTAGGGTTATTGAGATCCCGTATAAGACCATATCTAGGATATGGCATTGTTATAAGATTTCATGTAAGACAATGTCTGGGACCTGGCATCGATATGAGACATTGTGTAAGACCATAGCTGAGCTATTGGCATCGATATGTAATCCCATGTAAGACCATATCTAAGAATGGCATTGGCATCTTGCTATGTGTATGAGATTTCCTGAGTATCCATTAGTATTCCAAGTAGTTCAACAGGTAACTCAAAGATTATGCAAAAGAAATGACGAGGTATGAACATGGTGAAAAGGTACAGGTATGTACATGCAGCTCATTAAAATTGAGATTATGACTCGATGAGTTTTCGGTAAGAAGTGAATGAAGGAATCATGAACATAAGTTTTATTATTCACTATGGGAATGACATGATTTAAGATGTATCTATGATACTTGATGACATTGTGACAAGTTATATTTATGTTATGTGTATGATATTGCATGATTAATGTTGTTAATTGTTAACATACAAACTTACTAAGCTTCATGCTGACAACCCTTTCTTTTCCATTTTTCTTATAGTATCGCCAAGCTAGCTCAGGGACCAAAGGACGTCAGAGACTTGATCACACTATCAATTGGATTATTTGGGTATAGCTAGTCTTAACATTTTGAGTATGGCATGTATAGGGATTTGGTCTTTTTGTTATATGTCACATTGGTTTAGCCAAATATGTTGGCTTATGATGATACTTGATTCATTTAGTGTAAGGCCACTTGATATTGGCTAATATTGATTATAAGCAAAATTGTATGATGATGCATTTGATAGAAGTACTAATTTGCATGTTTTGAATTATTGAGTATGTGATTGGTTAAATATGTTATTTATATGTCATGAAAATAAGGCGATTATGTCTTAGTTGTGGACATGTTAGTTGCTCAAAAATGCTAGGAATTATACCAATGCATTGGTGCTTGTGTGTTTAAGTTTCAGGGTGGCAATTGGCTTGGTAAATAGCCTATATATTGTCCATAAGGGTAGACACACGGGTATGTGTCTAGGCATTATGTGACAAACGGTCAGCCCCATTAGTATGTGAACAGGCCGTATGTCCCCTACACCTAAATTTTTAAGAAACGGAATGCCCAGTATGGATTACACGGCAGAGACACGGGCGTATGTCTTAGCCGTGTGTAGGCTACAGCCCGAAACACGGACATGTACTAGGCCGTGTGAAAACTAGTTTAGCTTCGAAATGAAAAATAATTCGACATGGGCTGAGCAAACAGGCGAGTTTCTCAGCTGTGTGGATGGCACGGTGTTGGACACAGGCGTGTGCCAAGGGCGTGTGAAGTCTGCACCTAAGTTACAAGAATTTAATTAGTCACATGGCCTTGCACACGGGCATGTAGCTTTGCCGTGTTGTTTCATTTGGTTGATGACGTAATAAATAGAGATTTACACGGGGTATGGGCACGGGCGTGTGTGACCACACAGCCTACCCACATGGGCGTGTCCCATATCCACACGGGCGTGTGACCCCTATTTAGGGAAAAATTTCTATGAGTTTGTAAAATTTTTAGAAGTTCTCGGTTTAGTCCCAAACCACTCCAACAGCATGCTTTGGGCCTCGTAGGCCTATAATAGGAACATTATGAGTTTAGTCTCGGACCACTTCCAAAGTACATTTTGGGCCTCGTAGGCTCATATAAGGGATGAAGTACTTGTGTATGAATAGTTTTAAATTGGATGAAATTTTATGGCCCAGTTCTGCATGGATGTTTAAGTTTAAGTCCAGTAATGTCTCAAACCCTATCTCGGTGTCAGATACGAGTAAGAGGTAGCATTTAGTGGTATTAGAGCTACAGTTTAGCTGATTCTTGGACTACGTAGCATGTGAAAGAGTCTAGCTATATATGCTATACATATATTGTAATAGTATGATGACTCTTGATGATTTTAAAATGTGTTTTCATATAGTAAATGGATCCCGACAGAGTTGTGGTAGATTAGGTGGAAAGTAACACGCTTGCTCTCGCTGAAGGGACAATGCCACCAAAGAGTATACCCATGACTATGAGTCAGGGAGGAGGAGAAGGAGCTAGGGAAGCCTTTCTCCATATGATGAACGCATGGTATACAAAGTTTGTTCGAACGAACCTGAATGCCCAACTCCCTCCACCCCACCTATTCATCAACATACCCTTGTAGCTCCCCAAGTTGTGGAAATAGTAAGAAGGGAAAGGCCTTTGGTTGAGATAATTCGAAAGTAAGGGACAGAGAAATTCTAAGCTAATAAAGATGATGATCACAAAATTTTGGCTGAAAATACCTTCAGGATATTCGAAGGGTTGTCTTGAACGCCTAAGGAATGCATGGAATGTGTGGTATCACTCTTACGAGATTCAGCCTCCCAATGATGGAATACCCTTGTGTCAGTTGTACTAAGGGAGAGGGTAACTTGGGAATTTTTCTAGGAAGAGTTCTGTAAGAAGTACATTAGCCAGAGGTTTATTGATCAAAAGAGAAAGAAATTTCTTGAGTTAAAGTAATGTCGAATAACTGTACCTGAGCATGAGTGTGAGTTTGTGAGACTTAGCAAATACACTCGGGAATGTGTATCTACTGAGGCCATTATGTGTAAGAGGTTTGAGGATGGGTCAAACGAGGACATTCAATTATTTTTTGGCATTCTTGAGCTGAAAGAATTCGTTGTGCTTGTAAAGAGAGCTTGTAAGGCCGAAGAGTTGGCTAAAGAGAAAAGAAAAGCTTAAATGGAGTCTCGTGACTCAAGGAAGAGACAAATGGGAAAGTCATTTCAGTCCTCTTCTAAGAAATCGAGAGAGTTCACTACTTGATCGAATGTTCTAGTTAGGTTCTCGAATAGAAATATGAGTAAATAGTATTAGGGTCATAAGGCCCAGACCACTTCGATTGCGAGTGTCGGTAGTGCTTGACCAAATACACCGTAGTGTCCACAGTGTGGTAGATGTCACCTCAGTGAGTGCCGAGTGAATGAGAGATCTTGCTTATGATGTGGTTCACAAGACCATTTTATTCGTAATTGCCCCGAGATGGCAGAAACAGAGAAATTTCAAAGTGTGAGATCGGGTAACACTGCTAGTAAAAGAAGACCACAGAGAAATCCAGGAAATGGAGCTAGTAGCAAGGGTGCACCTAGAGAGTGGGCTGTGAGACCCAAGGGTAGAGTACCTGCGAGAGGACTTATGCTATTCGCGCTCGCGAAGAAGTTTCATCTCTTGATGTGATTACGAGTACTTTTTCTCTCTACGATACTTCTGTTGTTGCTTTCATTGATCTGGGACCTCCCCATTCGTATGTTTGTATGAAATTGGTATCTAGTACAAATATACCTGTTGAGCCCACAGGATTTGTGATAAAAGTGTCAAACCCTCTAAGCAAGTATGTGTTAGTTGACAAAGTATGTAAGACCTTTGGTAATTAGAGGTCACTATTTTCTAGCTAATCTCATGCTATTGTTGTTTGATGAAATTTACGTAATTCTTGGTATGGATTGGTTAACTACTCATGATGTGATAGTAAATTGTGAAAGAAAATTCATTGAACTGAAATGTGAAAATGGGGATACTCTTCGGGTTAAACTAGGTGAATCAGATAACTTGCCTATAGTGATTTCTTCTATGACCGCTCAGAAACATATAAGAAAGGGTTATGAAGCTTATCTCGCCTTTGTATTGAATACAAAAGAGTCTAAGTTGAAAATTGAATCAGTGCTGGTAATATGTGGAATATCCAGATGTGTTTCCAGAAGAGTTGTCAGGATTGCCTCCTATTAGAGAAGTTGAATTTGGTATTGAGCTAGTCCTTAGTACTACACCTATTTCAATTACTCTATACAAAATGACTCCGACTGAATTGAAGGAGTTGAAAGCTCAATTACAAGAACTAACAGACAAAGGTTTTGCGAGACCTAGTTATTCCCCGTGGGGTGCACCGGTACTATTTGTGAAAAAGAAAGATGGTTCATTGAGACTATGTATAGATTATTGGTAGCTCAATAAGGTAACCATAAAGAACAAGTATCCTTTACCAAGGGTCAATGATTTGTTTGACCAACTGAAGGGAGCCACAGTGTTTTCAAAAATATACTTGAGGTCCGGTTACTACCAGTTGAGAGTTAAGGAGCCAGATGTGCCAAAAACTGTATTTCGAATGGTCATTATGAATTTCTTGTCATGCCTTTTGGTTTAATGAATGCTCCTACTATATTTATGGATTTAATGAATCGTAATTTTCAATCGTACTTGGATAAATTTATTGTTGTTTTTATTGATGATATATTGATTTATTCTTATGATGAGACTGAACTTACTGAACACTTGAGAACGATTTTGTAAACTTTGAGAGACAAGCAATTGTATGCTAAATTTAGTAAAAGTGAATTTTGGCTTAGAGAAGTTGGATTTTTGAGCCACGTTGTTTCGGGTGATGGTATTAGAGTTGACCCAAGTAAGATTTCGACTATTGTTGAATGGAAATCACCGACGAGTGTCTCAGATATTTGAAGCTTTCTAGGCTTAGCCAGTTATTATAAATGGTTTGTTAAGGGATTTTCCATGATTGCTACTCTGATGACGAGGCTATTACAAAAGGCTGGCAAGTTCGAATGGACAGAAAAGTGCCAATAGAGTTTTGAGAAACTAAAGGCATTGCTAATTGAAGGCCCAGTTTTAGTATAACCTGAATTGGGAAAAGAATTTGTGGTTTATAGTAATGCATCTTTGAATGGATTGGGTTGTGTACTTATGCAAGAAGGACAGGGAATAGCTTATACCTTGAGACAGCTAAAAACCACATGAAAAGAATTATCTGACACATGATTTGAAGCTAGCCGCCATTGTGTTTGCATTGAAGATTTGGAGACACCATTTGTATGGCAAGAAATGTTGAGAATTCACTGATCATAAAAGTTTAAAGTACTTGATGACTCAAAAGGATTTGAATCTACGACAACGGAGATGGCTCGAACTATTAAAAGATTATGAATTGGTGATTGACTACCATCTGTGAAAGGCAAATGTAGTTACCAATGCTTTGAGTAGAAAGTCATTGTTTGCCTTGAGAGCTATGAATACTCAGTTGACAGTATCTGATGATGGTTCAATTATAGCAGAGTTAAGAGCTAGTGTAACGCCCCAAAAATCCTAAACTTTCTGCGGTTAAGATGTGTAATGCATGTTTTATATTTTAGTTAAGTGTCTTTAAAGTGTGAAAGGGCCATTTGTTAAGTTCTGAGTTCGAGCGTTGAGATGGAGAAATTCTAGTTAAATGTTAAAAGAACCCTGATTGCGAGTGCCATGGCTTTTAAATAAATGGAGAAGAAACAGGACACAAGAGAGGTTGTGGTGTAGTGGCTGAGTAGCGTCACTTAGGGAGCAGGGAGGTGGCGTCATTAGCTGGCAAGGGGATCCTAGGTTCGAGTGCTGGCATGGTAGAATTTGGGATTTAATTTTTACACTTCGGATGGCTAGTAGTGGCGTTGGAGTGGAACTTAGAAGGAAGTGATCAGAAGAGAAATTCAAGGAAGGGATTTAGGAGCTTATCATGGAGAAACGTTAGGAGATGAGGTGTGTGGGTAGTGATGGAGCTGAATAGGTAAGTGTGGTAGGCAATTTCAGCTATAATAGCGAAATGCCAAATTCTCTTGTCATTTTTTTGATATTTTTCTCTTTTGGTTCGATTTGCTTTCGTGCAACTAGGTAATAGGTGATTTCTTTTCTTTCGTGATTTCTTTGTTCTCTCAAGTACCCAAAAGTCAAAACATTCTTTTTTTTGTTTTGTGTCGACCTTTTCATCCTCCCTCTTTTCTGAATTCTCCTTTGATTCTTCATTAGCACTAGTCGAATTCTTCTTCTTCTTTCTCTTCTCATCTTGTGCCGAATATCCCTTTTCACCACACTAGACTCTAAAGCCGAATACACTTTGGTCGAATCCCTATTTGTGCTGCCACTATTTTCTTCAACTTTGGTCGACTAATTCTTGGTAAGGACTTCACTCTTTCAATCGATTTTACTAGGAATCGACTTTTCATCTCCCTCACTCTCATAATCAATTTTGTAGGGGTTAGTATCGAATCTCTATTTTCTAGATCTTTGTTGAATCATTCCTTGCATTTCGGGTTTTGAGTAAGTAATCTTCACTCCAATTTAAGGGTTGGCCGAATGGTCATAAGTATTGGAAGGGTGACTCATGTTGGATGAGAGTCACCTGTTATTCAGTCTCTAATGGTTAAGGTTGATGTAGATCTAGGAAATAATCACGGTTAGTGATTAAGGAAGGGCTATTAGGACTTGCCGCTCAAGGTAAGGCAAATGGTAAGATTTCGATTTTCGGTAAAGATATTTGTTAAGCATATGATTAATTGAAGAGTGATATTGATTGTAGGCTCGTGGCAAAGGGGATCGTAGTGCATTTTGTTATCAAGTGTGTACACACACTTCACACACAATAGATCGGCAAATCTCGAAATGCCGAAATGCTGAAAAGCAAAAATGTCAAAAAGTTGAAAAGCTAAAAGTTTGGCTATGGTAGTCTTGCGAGTGCGCAAACACTCATAAGAGGGTAATCAATACAATACCAGAGACCCCATGAGCAATCTCATGGACTTGGGTCTCGTTTTGGCCAACTGGGCCAGAATGGGCCGACGGGCTCGTAGGTCAGATAAGCAGAAATTGGTAAATTGGTAATAAGCGACAAGCTGATTAAGTTGGTGGTATGGCTTGGTATAGATTTGGGCCTGATAGACCGTATAAATGTGACTGAGCCTAGTGGGCCATATGAATGTGATTGGGCCTAATGGGCTATATGAATGTATGTGGACTCATTAGGGTTATGTAGTGGACTTTTGGGCTTAGTATCTTATAATTGCTTAAGCAGACATACAACTTAAGTAACCAATTAAGTGTAACTGTGGACAAGTCAGAAGGTTAAAGCGTGGCTGTAACACCCCAAACCCGGCCTAAGCGTTATGGCCAGATCTGGTGTGTCACATGGATGATTGACTAAGTTTTGATCTTCTTTTATTAAAACATAATGTTGTTTGTAATTAAACCGTGTTCAAGAGTTTGTAAATAAGAATCATTTTTAGATAATAAAACTGTAGTTATTACTAAGTAAAATTCCATTTTTATCAGTGGATCTCGTTATGGGGTTATTGTTGTTAAGTTATTCAATCGATATATATCGCATGTTTTGAAAACATTTGATTAAGTTTGGAAAACTCGTAAAACTAACCTATCATTGCAGAGATAAGTAGTAAAGAAAAACGAAACCAAACATCCGAGCGGCCTTATTACAACTTAAACTCGAAATTTAAAATATAAATCAAGTAAATCTAAGAAAACTATAAACCAGAAATCTGATTCACGTGGCCACCCCGAATCCCTCGCAACTCCAAGTCCTCTACGGTTGGGGGTTACCTCCAGTGCCAGAGATCAGTCCAAGCTCAGTCTGGGCCGAAGCCTTATTTAGTTACAGATTAAACTTGGCCTTGGCCCTTTTTAAATACAGAGTGGAGGCCCATTATAGAAACAGATCAGTGTATATATATGAATTCATGCAACGCCTAAGCCTAATCTAGCCCTACACACCATGTGGGAAATAACTCAACCCACCCAGCCCTACACACCACAGTCGCAGCAGAGCTGCTAATACAGATATCGTGGCCAAGCCACCAGAACAGTAATATGAGGCAGAGCCTCTAAGCAGATTACGTGGCATTGCCACTTTTGGCACTTCCTCCTTATCAATAACCCAACCCCATGCAAATCAGAATATTACATGTCATGGCATACAGAATATTAGATACAGTAACATGCAAATCACTCAACTATTTCTAGGGGTAAAATAGTCATTTAGCATCTAGGGGTAAAATGGTAATTTTTAACCTTTAGGGGTATTTTGGTAATTTTGCTATGTCTCTTAGTCCCACGCTTAATACGACCTTCTAATAGATCTAACGTCGTTCAGAGCGACTCAAATAGCCCACTTATTCATACAGTGCCATCAGGCCCTAAAACCCGTGATAGGCTCGACGGAGCCCACAAGGTACAATGGCCCGCTAAGTCTAAACTTTACACATATTTTTACAGAATTAATATCCAGTTTACCAGAAAACACTTACCGCATATTTTTACCCATAAGCCCATTAGGCCCAATTTCGGCCCATCAGGCCCAAAACAGCCCAAGTGCACGAAAACGCACATAGCAGCCTTACTGTCCATTATTTCAAATTTCACGATTCCGTACCAACCCACGAGCGCTCATATGCTCGTCAGCCCTCAAAATGCCGGCATTTCGGCATTTCAGCTTTTGCTGATCTAATCTACTAAAGGGTGTCGATTACACACCTGTTTGCGTACTATGTCGAGACTCCGCACACAATTAACCTACAACAATCCACTACATCATTAAGCTATAATCCAAACAAAATCAAACGAAATTGACATCACTTTAATACCATCATATTCGGCCATCATTACCCAAAATCATTATTCACTTACCTTTGCAAAAATCTATAACTAGACCTAGATCTAGATTGCTTCGACGCCCCTAGCCTCCAACTGCTCCTCGCTAGATTGCCCCTTTACCACACTAATACATAAGAACCAAGAGAAAAGAGGCAAAAATGGATGTTTACACAAAAGAGGTCAAAACCGATAGCAACCATGGAAAGATAGGGGTTTCTGGCTTTTCTTAAATCACAAGAATATAAAGAAGAGATTCGAGTACTTACCACAGGGATTTGCTAAATTGATTTTGCTATCGATAGAAGTTATTTCCACCACTCTAAGCCCAGATCTACACTCGATTTAATCAAATCACAAGGGAATAGATCAAAGGGGTTGAACAAACCATAGAGAAATGAAAAGGTTTCGATTTTGAGAAAAGATCACTAGAAAGAAGTAAAGTTTCAGTTTTTGGAAGAAAAGAAGAGAAAAAGTGATGGAAAGATTTTGGCTTTTTAGAGTAGAGATGGGAAAGGATTCAATCAAGGAAGAAATCAGTTAGAAGAAGATCAAATGGTTTGGGTTTTGGCTTTTGAGGCAATCAGCCAAGAAGAAATCGGTCAAGGTGGTTTAGGTAAGTCGATTTCTACTAATGAAGAAAAGAAGAAGAGAAGGAAGAAGAAGCTAGATTCAATTTTAGTGTAGTCGCCCAAAGAAGCTTTGGGGTTTAGGGCTTTCAGCTTTTGAAGAAAGAATAGAAGAGAGAAAAAAAGAAAGAAATCAAATGCACCCCTTTACCTTACCTATTTGGCACTAAAGAATGACCCAAAAACAAATCCTGAAGGAACGCCAAAGAGAAATCGGCACACACCCTTCCACACTATCGAAAATGCTAACCCCAAGGTCCCTAGTCGAAAATACACCACTTACAGTCCTTCATTCGGCCAACTCTCCCTTCATAACTCGATCCCTAAATTTTCTCCCCTTATCACACCTTAATCCAATCCCATGAGCAAGTCAAACTCCTTCCCGTAGAGTTCAACTTGGAGTCTACCTCTTACCATGCACATGCAACAAAATAAAATAAGCACCTTGCTCACCACTGGTTTCGAACCTTAGCCCTCTCACAAGCCTCTACACACCACCTCCTTGTGCTTTAAGTGGCTCCACCTTGCCACTTTAACACTGGCTTTCTTGTGCAATAAAACCCCAACTTCTTATTAAAAGCCCACTCTGCCTAAGCCTATTCTCTTATAAGCCTAAAATTTAAAATTTCGCCAGGCTTTAGACTTAAACCTAGGCCTCCTAAAGGTCCACTAAACACACTCAAAACATAATTTAGCACATCAAGACATGCAAAAATGAATTTGAGTAAAATTCAAAAACCCTAAAATTTTGGGGCATTACAACTCTAACCCCTTAAAGAAATGTCGGCCTCAAAATTTACCTGGTCCAAACAGGTGAGGGTATTGTTGACGTATCACCTCTTCTGGCTCCAATGTAGCTTCTTCTCTGCCGTGATTTTGCCAAAGCACTTTCACCAAAGGGACTGATTTCTTTCTTAACTCCTTGACCTCAGAGTCTAGAATTTGCACAGGCTCTTCCTCGAATGTTAGATCGGATTTAACTTCAGTTTCCTCAACAGGTATAATGTGGGAAGGATAACACTGATATCGCCTTAACATGGAGACATGAAAGACACCATGAACCCTGTCCAACTCCAGAGGTAGTTCCAGCTGATATGCTACCGGACCCACCCGCTTAAGAACTCGATAACGCCCAATAAACCGCAAACTCAATTTGCCTTTCCTTCTGAACCTAAAAATTTTCTTCCAAGGTGAGACCTTCAAGAAAACCAAATCTCCCACCGAGTACTCAATTTCCTTATGCTTCAAGTCGGCATAAGACTTTTGCCTATCAGATGCCTCCTTTAACCGATCCCTGATCAGTTTAACCTTATCTTCTGTATCCGCTACCAACTCTGGCCCAAGGACCTGACGTTCTCCTAATTCTGTCCAACAAGTAGGCATACGACACCTTCGACTATACAACACCTCATATGGTGCCATTCAAATACTCGCCTGATAACTATTATTGTACGCAAACTCCACTAACAGTAAGTAATCTTCCCAGCTACCCCGAAAATCAATAACACATCTTCTCAACTTGTCTTCCAGAACTTGAATCACCCTTTCCGACTGTCCATCCATCCGAGGGTGAAAAGTAGTGCTGAAGTCTAGTCGTGTACCCAACGCCTCATGAAACTTCTGCCAGAATCGAGATGTAAACCTAGGGTCTCGATCAGAAATAATCGAAACTGGCACTCCATGAAGTCGCACTATCTCCGCTACATACAACTTGGCCAATTTTTGAAGTGAGTAGTCGGTTCAGACTGGTATAAAATGAGTAGATTTGGTTAGCCTATCCACAATCACCCAAACCGAGTCTTTCTTGGTAGGCGTCAAGGGTAGCCCACTCACAAAGTTCATGGTTACCCTTTCCCACTTCCACAATGGAATCTTCACCGGTTGCAGAAGTCCAGAAGGCAGTTGATGCTCAGCTTTCACCTACTGGCATGTTAGACACTTACCCACAAACTCCATTACTTCCTGCTTAAGTCCAGGCCACCAATACAACCCCTGTAAGTCCCGATACAACTTATTCCCTCCAGGATACATGGCACAAAGACCGCCACGAGCCTCTCTCAGAATTGACTGTCTCAAGTCGGAGTCCCTTGGAATACAAACTCTTTCTCGAAAACACAGAACTCCTTTACTATTCAATCAAAAATCAGAAGTCTCGCCACTCTTAACCTATTGAAATCGAGGAACTAGTGACTCATCCTCTAATTACTTCTCCTTAATATGCTCTATCCAGGTCAGTCTTACTTGCAATTCCGCTAACAAGCTACCATCATCATACAGACTAAGATAAGCAAACATTGCTCCCAGCTCAGTTACCACTCTTCGACTCAGTGCATCAGCTACAACATTAGCTTTGCCTGGGTGATACTCAATAGAACAGTCGTAATCCTTAAGCAACTCTACCATTTTCGTTGCCTAAGGTTCAAGTCCTTCTGAGTCAACAGATACTTGAGACTCTTATGATCCGTGTATGTAATACACTTTTCTCCATACAAATAGTGCCTCTAGATTTTTAATGCAAAAATTACTGCCGCTAATTCCAGATCATGCGTAGGGTAGTTTGCTTCGTGAGGCTTAACCTGTCGCAATGCATAAGCAACCACTTTACCCTTTTGCATCAACACACAGCCCAAACCAACATGCGATGCATCACTATGCACAGTGAAATCCTTTCTAGACTCCGGTTGAATCAATATAGGTGCCTCAGTTAAAACTTTCTTCAACATCTCGAAAGCCTCTTGTTGTTTCTCAGTCCAGACAAACGGTTCTCCTTTTCTCAAAAGTTTCGTCAACGGTGCCGCAATCAAAGAAAATCTTTCCACAAACCTCATGTAGTACCTTGCCAAACCTAGAAAACTCCAAATTTTTGACACAGATCTCGGTGGCTTCCATTCCAAAACTGCCTCGATTTTCTGAGGATCCACCCTAATCCCTTCAGCAAAAACAACATGACCCAAGAATGTCACTTCTCGCAACCAAAATTCACACTTGCTGAATTTTGCATACAGTTGCTTCTCTCTCAACACTTGCAGAACAACTCGGAGATGCTCATCATGTTTCTCCTCAGTTTTCAAATACACCAGAATATTGTCTATGAAGACGACCATGAATTGGTCTAAGTAGGGTTAGAATACCAGGTTCATCAAATCCATGAAAGCCGTTGGTGCATTCATCAATCCAAACGGCATTATCAGAAACTCTTAATGACCATACTGAGTCCTGAATGATGTCTTACGAATATGCACCTCTTTGACCCTTAATTGATGATATCTAGATCGAAGATCGATCTTGGAAAATACCAATGCTCCTCTTAGTTGGTCAAATAGGTCGTCGATCCTTGGCAGAGGGTACTTGTTCTTAATAGTCAGTTTGTTCAACTGACGATAATTGATACACATACGCATCGTCCCATCCTTCTTTTTAACGAATAGTACCGGTGCTCCCCATGGAGGCACACTTGGTCTAATAAAACATCGGTCCAAAAGCTCTTGGATTTGCGCTTTCAACTCCACTAACTCTTTCGGTGCCATCCTATAAAGTGTAATAGACACCAGAGCCGTTCCAGGCAACAAGTCGATTCCAAATTTGACTTCACAGTTTAGAGGCAACCTTGGGAGCTCATCCAGAAAAATATCCTGAAATTCCTTGACGGTTTTAACTTCTCCCATGGTCAAACCCTCAGAATCAGATTGACTCACATATGCCAAAAATGCCTCGCAACCTTTGCAAATTAGTTTATCAACTCTTAAAGCCGTGATAACATTAGACAAGTAATCTCTTCACTCCCCTATAACCGTTACCTCCTCATCCTTTGTTGTCTTTAACAACATCTGCTTGGCAGCGCAATCCAAAGTTTCCCTATGCTTAGCAAGCCAAACCATTCCCAAGATTAGATCGAACTCTCCAAATGGTAGCTCCATCAAGTCCGTAGAGAAAATCCTACCTTATGTCTCTAAAGGTACATCTCTAAAGAGTTTGTCTACCTTAACTGAGTGACCTAGTGGACTTATCACAGATACCCCACTGACAGTTTTCTCAAATTGCACACCCAACGTGTAACAGCCCACTTTATACCCTAGTCAGAACGAGTGGTTTCGGGACCACTTAATCAAGTTGAATTATTAATTTTATGGCTTTAATATGTTTTACAGCATGATAGAATTACCGTGTGAAAGTTTCGTTTAGAAATTTTATTGTTTGACTAGTTAATTTGATAAAGAGGATTAAATCGCGTAAAGCGATAAATTAGAGTTCTATTTTATAAATGGCTTATTTGAGCATGGCTTTATAAAAGGAGGTACTTGCATGGCAATTATGCCATTTTTATTTGGAGTGGTTGGTGATGGACCATTATGTCCATATTTTATAAGGTTTTATAATAATTTTACAAAGGGTAAAATGGTCAAATGGCTTTATAATATGTTTTAATTAAATAAAACAAGAAAAATGGCTTCATATTTCTTCTCTTCCACTGATTCTTCAAACAAGACAAGGGTTTTAAAGCCTTCAAACATTCGGCTACTATTTTGCTAAATTGAGGTATGTTTTGACTTCGGTTTTTAGTGATTTTTACGTTTTTGAGATCGTTGCTTCGTATATTAACCGACCCGTACCTCAAATTTTGATTTTGATTATGTTTTTGAAAAATGCCATTGATGAATCTATGATATTTTAGAAGATTTTGATGAATTATGAAATATTATGTGGAAATATACAAGAATTTTAAAGTGATTTTTGAAGAAAATGGGTTTTAAGGATTTGATTGTAAAAAGGTTGAAATTTTTAGGTCAAATTTGTGATTAATTAAAAGATATATGCTTGTATAAGTCCCTTGAATATTCGGCTATGGTGAATTGAGGGATTGATTGTGTAATTTATCATTTTGTGATAAGAGGACTATATTGCAAAGTGTTGATAATATAGGGGCTAAATTACAAATAGGTCAAAATATATATTTTTGGATTGAATTGAATATGTGAGTTAGTAAATAGCTGAATTTGATTTAATTTAGATAAAGACGATCGAATCCCGGAACTTGATCAGGGAAAACAGAAAATATATGAGTAGATACAGGATTACGAGGTAAGTTCGTATAACGAATTTAATGTGTATATATATATGTTCATACGTATTGTTATTTGAAAATATGAAATGCTAGATGATTAAATAGCCTAATGGAAAGAGTATATATGAAATTGAAATAGAAATGTTAAATTGTTACAAGTGATAAATTGAATACCGAGCCCCGTTAGAATCGTAGAAGTCGATAGGATACAAGTGACATGTCACTAGGGCTACAGGGTGGTTCGAGCTCCTACATTTGTTGCGGACTCACCACGTGCTCATGAGCTACAGGTTTATCCTTCGGGATTACATGTTCAGCCTACGGGCTTACCGATTATCCTTCGGGATTATATGTTCAGCCTCTGGGCTTACCGTACAGGCTCGAAAGAGCATATATGACGCATTGACGGATTACAGGTTATATGTATATACACTGTGTGTGTATCACCCGAGTATCTTTCGATGTTCTTATAGGTTTAACGGGAAATACCGATATATGTTACAGGAAAGGTTAATTGATATTTGAATATATGAGAGAGATGTTATGTGAATACATGAATGGTATAAGTTACATGTTATATGAATCACATGAAAGATATGGTACATGTTATAAGAGTTATGTGCTATACATGAGATAATGAAGTATATGAAATACATGTCATATGATTTGTATGAATGGAATGATACTAGTTACATGATCAACATGTTATATGAGAAAAGTGTAAATGAAGGCATATTATGCCAAATGATTTACAAGATTTGTATATGTTACATGAAATGAAGTATTTGATAAGCTTTTATATAGGATATGTTATGAAACTACATGAACTAATGAGTGTGAGCTTGTGCAATAGGCTATAAGATCATATGTTTGTAATGGTCTTACTTATGGATACCTCATTGAAATGGTAAGTTTCATTTCATGTTATATGGACTTACTAAGCTTTAGAAGCTTATTCCGTTTATTTCTTTCACTGTCTTTTAGATTCGAAAGCTAGCTCGGATATCGGACGAGTCGGGGATCGCTATCACACTATCGTTAAAGCTTTGGTACTTTTGAGTATTTTGCAAACGTTTGGTCATGGCATGTATAGGCTAGTACTTTAGTGAACATGATATATATTTTGGTAAATGATCAAGCTATGAGAGATGGCTTGGGTCATATTTGTATATAATCAAGTACTTGAGTTGTTCTTTAGCCATATATGTGCTTATGGAAAGATATGTGATTTTGATGAGACTATAAGCTTGCATAGTTGATATGTTTACTATGTTATATGTGCAAGATTTGTGCATTGTTAGTAGGTGAAAGGTAAGGGATGATTATGTATATTTATGTGTGGATGAGTTCATGAATGTGGCTATTTTAGCTATTGAATTGTTATGCCTAGTGGGTGCAAGATTTATGATGATTTTGGTCAATTATATGCTTGAATTGGTTTGTTTTTGGGTGGCAATTTGGCTTAAACCGAGCCTATAATGTGCCACACGGCCAGGGAACACGGGCGTGTGCTTCGACTGTGTGTTCCCTGCACCTTGATGTTTTGGTCAGTTTTGGTACACGGCCTAGACACACGGGCGTGTCTGGTAACTTGTAGCCGTGTGAAATATGGCAGTATAGTCACACGGTCAGCTCTGTTTTGTACACGGGCGTGTCCGGTAGCCGTGTGATATTTGACAGTTTTGACCACGGGGTAAGGGCACGGGCATGCTTAGGCAGTGGGCGACACACGGCCTAACCCCATGGGTGTGTTGGACAGCCGTGTGGGGTAAGTCAGATTCGACCACGGGCTAAAAAGTTTGGGCGTATCTGGAGGGACACGGCCGTGTGAGAAGAATACAGGCAGGGGGCACGGCCGTGTGTCCCTAACTTAGAAATTTCGCAAATTTTCCCTATCGTTTAGCACGTTTCCAATTAGATTTCCAATAGTTATATGCATCATTTTATAATCAATTGAAGCATGCTCTGATGATTGATGATACGTGTTGGATCTTGATTAAAAAGTTTAAAATTTTACTGCTCCGATATATGTTACAAGTCTGGTAATGCCCCTTACCTATTCCGGCGACGGTTACGGGATAGGGGTGTTACACAATGTCCCAGACACATCACAAGCAACATACGAATGGGTAGATCCAATATTAATCAGAGCAGTGTATGGTGTGCTATAAATTAAAAACATACCGGTTATGACATTAGGTGCGTCACCCTCCTCTCGACGACGAGCAACATAAACCAACATCGGCTAACAAGCCTCAGTATTTCCAACACTCCTGCCCAGTGCTCCACGTCCACGTCCATTTCCATTGCCACCCCTAGCTTGACCATGGCCTCTCGGTGGTTGTGGCCCACCTCTCACTGGCTGAGCAACCCTCAGTTCAGTAGCTTGCATCTGTGCCGGCCTCTAAAGACAATCCTTAACTCTATGATCTTTGGACCCACACCGGAAACATGCTCCAGTACGCATCCAACATTCACCCAGATGTACCTTTCCACAATCCCCAGAAGCTTTCGGTCTAACCACATTCATCGAAACTACTAGAACCGGCTCGTCCACTCTAGCCCTTTAACAGTCCTACCTGCAGCACCCAATGGTCCTGATTCCCTCCTGAATCGGTTTTGGTCTTTTTCACGGTTCTAGTGCTCTGTGCGCTTCACCTCCTCAGTAATCTTAGCTTTTTCCACCAGAGTAGCAAAATCACACTCCCTTTGTGGAGCAATTAGCACTCTTAACTCATCCTTGAGGCCATCCTTGAATCGCACGCTACTTCATACTCCGTAGCAACTATACCACCAGCATACCGGCTTAACCTTAGAAATTCAACTTCATATTCCGCGATGGTCTTACTCCCCTGAGTCAGATTCAGGAATTCCTTCCTTCGAGCATCCACATAGCTGTCCCCGACATACTTCCCTTTGAAGGCCGTCTTAAACAGCTTTTAAGTCACCCGCTCAGCTGGGGTACCATCCCTCACAGTGATCCACCACTAGTAGGCCTCGTCACGCAACAAAGATACTACTCTTTTTAGTTTCTGCTCCACTAAGCAGTCCAGGTCATCCATGATCTGCTCCGTGGCCTCCAACCAATATTTGGCCATATTCGAGGCTACACCAGATATGCCCTTGAAAATCTCTGCTCTATTAGCTCGGAGTCATACAGAATCGATCCTCAATTCACCCTTCCTGTGCTTGCTTCAGCAACCCTTTCCAAAACCCATAACATCGCCTGGGACAAAGCATCGTCCCCTGCGGCCTGATCATAAGACCCAGTCTCAGTTGCCGGTGGCGCTCGTGCCTTCTCAACTGGCATATGTCCTGAAGATGAAGACCCAGCTTGCACACTTCCTCGACCACGACCACGGCCTCTTCCACGTACTGCCCTCGTACTCATATCATATTATCTGATTACGAATTTTATGAATTAGTTCAATATTTCAGTATTTATTACAGATGTTTTATGCAAAGATAGTATTTTAGAGTTTTGTTTTAGCAGAATCGTAGCCTAGTTACAGTCTCAGTCTTCTAAAGTTTCCAGTTTTCCTATTGTCTCAGTCCTCTACAGTCTTAGTATTACCCTAACTACGGAATTTTAGTAGGGTCTTAGCACTATCTACAGTAATGTTGCAGTTTTATAGTAAAGTACAGTAAAGTAGAAGATACTTACGGACTTGGTGCCGGAGATTCAGTGTGCCACACTTTACAAACCAAATTCAGAAAAACCCAAGTTTCATTGGTTGTAATTTTAAATGTACTCTGTTAAAAATTCTTCAGAAACCATAGTCTTAAATAAAACAAAGAAAATATTTTCAGAAAAGAGATCGATTTTTTTGAAAAGACCTCTCTTAAAAAAACTCGAAACTGAATTTCAAAACAAGTTAGAACTTAGATTTTGATACAATGTTTGAACCCATTCCACAGTCGAGTTGTTACAACCAGGCTCTGATACCACTAAATGTAACACCCCAAACTCGACCCAGGTGTTATGGCTAGATCTGGTGTGTCACATGGACGATTGACTAAGCTTTGATCTTCTTTTATTAAAACGTATGGTTCTTTGTAATTAAACCGTGTTCAAGAGTTTGTAAATAAGAATCATTTTCAGATAATAAAACCGTAGTTATTACTAAGTAAAATTCCATTTTTATCAGTGGATCTCGTTATGGTGTTATTGTTGTTAAGTTATTCAATCGATACGTATCGCATGTTTTGAAAACATTTGATTAAGTTTGGAAAACCCGTAAAACTAACCTATCATTGTAGAGATAAGTAGTAAAGAAAAACAAAACCAAACATCTGAGCGTCCTTATTACAACTTAAACCCAAAATTTAAACTATAAATAAAGTAAATCTAAGAAAACTATAAACTAGAAATTTGATTCACGTGGCCACCCCGAATCCCTCGCAGCTCCAAGTCCTCTACGATTGGGGGTTACCTGCATGGATGGAAAAGAGAGGGTGAGTTTGTGAAAACTCAGTGTGTAAGCTAAACCAACCAGTGTCAGAGATCAGTCCAAGCTCAATCTAAGCCAAAGCCCTATTCAGTTACAGATTAAACTTGGCTTTGGCCCTTTTTAGATACAGAGTAGGCCTTGGGCCCATTACAGAAACAGATCAGTGTATATATATGCATGTATGCAAAGCCCAAGCGCAAGTCCAATCTAGCCCTACAAACCACCCATACCAGCCCTACATACCATGTGGGGAATAACTCAACCCACCTAGCCCTACACACCATAGTTGCAGCAGAGCTGCTAACACAGATATCATGGCCAAGCCACCAGAATAGTAATATGAGGTAGAGCCTCTAAGCAGATTACGTGGCATTGCCACTTTTAGCATTTCCTCTATATCAATAACCAAACCCTATGCAAATCAGAATATTACATGTCATGGCGTACAGAATATCAGATACAGTAACATGCAAATCAGTCAACTATTTCTAGGGGTAAAATAGTAATTTATCATCTAGTGGTAAAACGGTAATTTTCACCATTTAGGGGCATTTTGGTAATTGTGCTATGTCACTAAGTCTCACGGTTAATATGACCTTCTAATAGATCTAACTTCACTCCGAGTGACTCAAATAACCCACTTATTCATACAGTGCCATCGGGCCCTAAAACCCCTAATGGTCCCGATGGAGCCCACACGCTACTGTGGCCTGCTAAGTCTAAACTTTACACATATTTTTCTAGAATTAATATCCAGTTTACCATAAAACACTTACAGCATATTTTTACCCATATGGGCTCGTAAGCCCATTGGGCCCAATTTCAGCCCATCGGGCCCAAAACAGCCCAAGTGCACGAAAACGCGCATGCAGCCTTACCATCCATTATTTCAAATTTCACGATTCTGTATAGACCCACGAGCACTCGTACGCTCGTAAGCCCTCAAAATACCAGTATTTCGACATTTCAGCTTTTCAGCTTTTGTCGATCTAATCTACTAGAGGGTATCGATTACACACCTGTTTGGGTACTACATCGAGATTCCGCACACGATTAACCTACAACAACCCACTACATCATTAAGTTATAATCCAAACCAAATCAAACGAAATCAACATCACTTTAATACCATCACATTCGGCCATCATTACCTAAAATCATTATTCACTTACCTTTGCCGAAATCTACAACTAGACCTATATCTAGATTGCTTCAACGCCCTTAGCCTCCAACTGCTCCTCGCTAGGTCGCGCCTTTACCACACTAATACACATAAGAACCAAAAGAAAAGAGGCTAAAATGGATGTTTACCCAAAAGGGGTGAAAACAGATAGCAACCAAGGGAAGATAGGGGTTTTTGGCTTTTCTTAAATCACAATAATATGAAAGAAGAGATTCGAGTACTTACCATAGGGATTTGCTAAATTGATTTTGCTATTGCTAGAAGTTATTTCCACCACTCTAAGCCTAGATGTACACTCGATTTAATCGAATCACAAGGGAATAGATCAGAGGGGTTGAACGAACCACAGAAAAAGGAGAAGGTTTCAGTTTTGAGAAGAGATCACTAGAGAGAGTTAAAGTTTTAGTTTTTGGAAGAAAAGAAGAGAAGAAGTTATGGAAAGATTTTGACTTTTTAGAGTAGAGATGGGAAAGGATTCAATCAAGGAAGAAATCGGTTAAAAGAAGATCAAATGGTTTGGGTTTTGGCTTTTGAGGCAATGGGCCAAGAAGAAATCGGCCAAGGTGGTTCTAGGTAAGTTGATTTCTACTAATGAAGAAAAGAAGAAGAGAAGGAAGAAGAAGCTAGATTCGGTCCTAGTGTAGTCGGTCAAAGAAGCTTTGGGGTTTAAGGCTTTTGGCTTTTAAAGAAAGAATAGAAGAGAGAAGAGAAAAGAAAGAAATCAAATGCCCCCTTTACCTTACCTATTTGGCACTAAAGAATGACCCAAAAACAAATCCTGAAGGAATGCCAAAGAGAAATTGGCACACACCCTTCCACACTATCGAAAATGCTAACCCCAAGGTCCCTAGCCGAAAATGCACCACCTACAATCTCTCATTCGACCAACTTTCCCTTCATAACTCGATCCCTAAATTTTCTCCCCTTATCACACCTTAATCCAATCCCATGAGCAAGTCAAACTCCTCCCCTCAAAGTTCAACTTGGAGTCTACCTCTTACCATGCACATGCAACAAAATAAAATAAGCACCTTGCTCACCACTGGTTTCGAACCTTAGCTCCCTCACAAGCTTCTACATGCCACCTCCTTGTGCTTTAAGTGGCGCCACCTTGCCACTTTAACACAGGCTTTCTTGTGCTATAAAACCCCAACTTCTAATTAAAAGCCCACTCTGCCTAAGCCAATTCTCTTAGAAGCCTAAAATTTAAAATTTTTCAAAGCTTTAGACTTAAACGTAGGCCTCCTAAAGGTCCACTAAACACACTCAAAATATAATTCAACACATCAAGACATGCAAAAATGAATTCGAGCAAAATTTAAAAACCCTAAAATTTTGTAGCGTTACAGTGGCAATTGGTATATGCATGTCTAGGATTGGATCTAGGGAGAGCTTGGTACTTAAGCAGTCTTAATGACTCACCTCCTCGTCTCTGGAATCCTACCTGGTGCATAGTATATGTTCACTTTAGCCAACGGGGACTTGTTGACGGGACAAGGTACGTAATTAGACCCATGGTGTTAAAAAATACTGAAATACCCTTGTAGGGTAGAATAACTAGAATACCCCTGTAGGGTAGAATTACTGAAATACCCCTGTAGGGTAGAATTACTGAAATATCCTTGTAGGGTAGAATTACTAAAATACCCTTGTAGGGCAGAATCACTAAGATACTCGTGACCTACAAAATTACAAAAAAAAACCCTTAGTTGGCAAATTACCAAAATACTCCTATGTGCCATGAGTATGACTTATGCATGATATATGTTATCTGTTGCATTCATGTGTTATTATGTTGCATATGGGCCAGTATTATGATTGGAGGAAGTGTATATAAGGGTCGCACAGTTGCTTGACGACTGTGGGTCCGCCGTAGGCTTTTTAGCCACCGAGCAGCTATGCTGCACTGATAAGTAGCACTGCAACTAGTGCTACACTAAATATGAGCAGCTATGCTACAACAATAAGTGGTGCCGCAACCGGTGCCACACCAGGTGTATAAGGATGGGTGGGTTGAGTATCTCCCCACAGGAGTGCAGGGTTGGAAGGGGGTGTACAGGGTTGGTTATGGGAAATTGCACATTGCATAATCATATTGATATTGTTGTGATTTGGGCTAAGGCCTAAGGCTAGTGTATGTTGAGATATGGGCTCAGGCCCAACCGAGGCCACTATGGGTTAAGGCCCAAAGGCTACCGTTTTTGAATAGGGCTTAGGCCAAAATTGTTTAATGCATGTTATGTGTTTATCGAGGGACGTACACACTGAGTTTTCATAAACTCACCCCCTCTTTTTAATTTTTTTCAGGTGACCCTCAATAGGCAGCTCGACAATGAAGGGGACTCGGAGGTGGCTACACTACAACTTGTTTTAATGATCAGTAGTTTTATTTATTTACCTTATTTTAAATTATTTTTATTGGGTTGTAATAAGGCTTTTATAACTTCTGGATTATTTTTAAATTTGGGATTTCATTGTGATTTTATAATTGTTAGTGGCAAAAACGAGTTTTTTCAAAACAACCTCTGTTTTAAATTACGCTTCTGCAATGATTAAGATTTTTTTTAAGTGATAACATCTTAAATAGGGAATAGTTTGTTTAATAAACCACATAGAGAATTGATCAAATGCAAACTAGGGTTTTACACAAATTTTTAAATAAGAAGGGTTTTCAATGAAAACTTGGTTTTTGAAAAACACTTCAATGTGACACACCAGATTCGGGCCTAACTTCTAGGCTGAGTTTGGGGTGCTACAGCTAGACCAATATTTCTTCAAGAGATTTGCAAAGCTTAGGAAAACGATAGTGATTTGTAAAGGAAAAGAGTCTAGTGTGAATTGGGTATTAAATCACATTTTCAGATTGGTTTTGATAGGTGTTTGATGTTTTGAGATAGGGTCTATGTACAAGGAATGATGAGCTTATTCAGAAAATTTTATACGAAGCTCATAGTGGATGTTTGTCTATTCATCCAGGTAGTACTAAAATGTACAATGACTTGAAGAAATTGTATTAGTGGCCAAGAATGAAAAGAGATATTCCAGAGTTTGTTTCTAAATGTTTAAAATGTTTCAGCCTGTGATGGTTCTCGAGTGGAAATGGGACCAGATTACTATGGATTTTGTGATAAGATTGCCTTTGACACCGAGAAAGAAAGATGTCGTATTGGTTGTGGTTGATATAGGCTTACGAAATTGGCTCATTATACTGGTACGTACTAACTATTCACTAAATAAGTTGGCTGATTTATATATTTTTAAAATTATGAGACTTCATGGAGTACCTTTGTCGATTATTTCGGATAGAGATCTGAGGTTTACATCACAGTTTTGGAAAAAGTTCCAAGAAGCTTTGGTCACAAAATTAAATTTTACTACCGCTTTCCATCTGCAGACTAACGGTCAGTTGGAGAGAGTAATTTAGATACTCGAAGACATGCTTCAATGTTGTGTATTGGAATTCTAAGGTAGGTGGGAAAAGTATTTATCGTTGGTAGAGTTTGCCAACAATAACAGTTTTCAGTCAAGTTTAAAAATGGTGCCTTATGAGGCATTGTATGGACGTAAATGCCGTACGCCTTTGTATTGGGCCGAACTCAAAGAAAGTCAGATTCATGGGGTTGACTTAGTCAAGGAAACTGAAGAGAAAGTAAAAGTGATTCGTAATTGTTTGAAAGCCACTTCAGATAGACAAAAGTCTTACGTGGATTTGAAACTAAAAGAGATTGAATTTCAAGTAGATGATAAGGCATTCTTGAAAGCATCTCTATGGAAGAAATTTTTGAGGTTTGGCCGAAAGGGCAAATTGAGTCCACGTTTTATTGGACCGTATGAGATTACCGAAAGGATAGGCAGGTCGCATATCGGTTAGCTTTGCCGTCTAAATTGGAAAGAATCCATGATGTGGTCCAAGTGTCTATGTTGCACCAATACCGATCAGACCCTTCAAATGTGATTTTACTAAAAAAGGTTGAGATTCGATCGGATATGAATTATGGTGAAGAGCCGGTTAAGATTATGGCTCGAAAAGTCAAACAATTGAGAAACAAAAGTATTTCTCTTGTGAAAGTGTTATGGTAAAGACATATGGTTGAAAAGGCTACATGGGAGCCCAAGGAGGCCATGAGGAAATAGTACCCAAACCTTTTCACCGGTAAGATTTTCGGGGACGAAAATCCCAAAAGGGGGAGAGTTAAAACAACTAAATTTAGGGCTTAGTCAGAATAGTGGTTTTGAGACCAAAAATATGAAGTAGAAATATTTTTTTTATGATTCTTTTGAGGTCCATGACATGTTTGCATGATTGTGTGAAAGTTTCATGAAGAAATTTTGTGAACAAAAGTCCAATTTGACTTTTAGGACTAGATTGCAAAAGTTGCAAAATATGAGATTTTAGAAGCTTTAAGTATGAAATAGCTTTGGATTATTAATTAGAGATCCTTAAATAGCAATTTTCCAGTTTCTATTTTTATGGACAAAAATGGATATGGAAGGGAAAAATATCAAAGAAAGGCCTTAAGGGCATTTTGGTCATTTGGTTAATTAAAGATTTAAAAGGAAAAAATCAAGCAAAATTTGCTCATCTTTTCAAGCTAGGGTTGAAATTTTCATACTCACTATAGCTAGGGTTTCTTTAACTTTCAAGCCCAATAGTAAGTGCATCCTAACCCCATTTTTAATGTTCTTTGTATTTTTGAAGTTGTTATCAACCGATCTTGCTATTTTTACCATTATTTTGAGCTAGCGTTCATGTTTAAAAATTTACCCATGTGTGACATACATGTATTTTGATGTTTAATGAAGGAATATGGAAGTTTGATGTGTGATAAACATATTTTACAAGGTGATTTTTCATGAAAACACCGAAAAAGGACTTATTTGTAAAAGTTACAAGTGGTAAAAATCTGATTTGAAAGAAAATGTGGGCTATTATAAGCATGAAATTTTTTCAGCTAGGCTTAAAGTACAAAGAAATCGAATGAAAATCATTTTACGAGCCTAGGGACTAATTTGTAAATATGTGAAAGTTTGCAAAAGTATGATTTATGGATTATTTTGAACAATGTGATAATTAAATAAGTGAAATTTGCTATTATAGATCAAGAGAAACGAAGTCCGGACCTAGACCTGAGAAAGAATAAACTTTTGGACTAAATAGAATAGTTAGTCATATTTTGGTACTGAGGTAAGTTTGTGGGTAAATAATGCAACATTTCATTATTATGTATTCAATGCTTTAATATTACATGAATTGTAAAATTGTTTTTATGAAATTGGTTAATGATGAATATATGACGTTGTGACAAAGTTTTGATATCTCGAAATCTTGGTTGAACCTTAGGAATAGATAGGATACAAATGTCATGACATTAAGGTTATTGAGATCCCATATAAGATCATATCCAGGATATGGCATCGGTATGTGATTATGTGTAAGACCATATCTGGGATATGGCATTGTTATGAGATTTCGTATAAGTCCATGTCTGGGACCTAGCATCGATATGAGACATCGTGTAAGACCATAGCTGGACTATTGGCATCGATATGTGATCCCATGTAAGACCATATATGGGATATGGCATTGGCATCTTGCTATGTGTATGAGATTTCCCGAGTATCCTTTAGTATTCCAAGCGGTTCAACGAGTAACTAAAAGACTATGTCAAAGAAATGACAAGGTATGAACATATTGAAAGGGTACAGGTATGTACACGAAGCTCATTAAACATTGAGACTATGACTCGATGAGTTCTCGGTAAGAAGTGAGTGAAGGAATCATGAAAATGAGTTTTATTATTCATTATGAGAATGACATGATTTAAGATGTATCTATGATACTTGATGACATTGTGACAAGTTATATTTATGTTATGTGTATGAAATTGCATGATTAATGTTGTTAATTATATACACGCAAACTTACTAAGCTTCATGCTTACTCCCCTTTCTTTTCCAATTTTCTTATAGTATCGCGAAGGTAGCTCGAGAATCGAAGGACGTCAGAGACTCGATCACACTATCAATTGGAATATTTGGGTATAGCTAGTCTTAACATTTTGAGTATGGCATGTATAGGGACTTGGTCTTTTTATTATATGTCATATTGGTTTAGCCAGATATGTTGGCTTATGATGATACTTGATTCATTTTGTATAAGGCCATTTGATATTAGCTAATATTGATTATAAGCAAAATTGCATGATGATGCATTTCATAGAAGTGGTAATTTGCATGTTTTGAATTGTTGAGTATATGATTGGTTAAGTGTGTTATTTATATGTCATGAAAATAAGGCAATGATGTCTTAGTTTTGGACATGTTGGTTGCTCAAAAATGCTATGAATTATACCAATGCATTGGTGCTTGTGTGTTTAAGTTTCAGGGTGGCAATTGGCTTGGTAAATAGCCTATATTTTCTCTAAACGGGTTGACAAACGGACGTGTGTCTAGGCCGTGTCTGACACACGGTCAGCCCCATGGGTGTGTGAATAGGCTGTGTGTCCCCTGCACCTAAATTTTTAAGAAACAGAATGTCCAGTATGGAGCACACGGGCAGAGACACGGGCTTGTGTCTTAGCTGTATGAAGGCCACGGTCTGGAACACAGGCATGTACTAGGCTGTGTGAACACTAGTTTAGCTTCGAAATGAAAAATAATTCAACAAGGGTTGAGCACACGGGCGTGTTTCTCAGTCGTGTGGATGACACGGCCTTGGACACGGGTGTGTGCCAAGGGCGTGTGAAGTCTACACCTAATTTATGAGAATTTAAATCTTCACACGGCCTAGCACAGGGGCGTGTGGCTTGGCGATGTGGTTTCATTTGGTTGATGACGTCATAAACAGATAGTTACACGGGGTATAAGCACAGGCGTGTGTGACCATAAGGCCTACCCACACGGGCGTGTCCCATATCTGCATGGGCGTGTGACCCCTGTTTAGGGCAAAATTTCTATGAGTTTGTAAAATTTTTAGAAGTTCTCGGTTTAGTCCTGAACCACTCCAAAAGCATGTTTCAGGCTTCGTAGGCCTGTAATAAGAACGTTATGAGTTTAGTCCTAGATCGCTTCCAAAGCACGTTTTGGGCCTCATAGGCTCGTATAAGGGATGAAGTACTTGTGTATGAATAGTTTTAAATTCGATGAAATTTTATGGCCCGATTTTGCATGGATGTTTACATTTAGGTCCGGTAACACCTCAAACCCCGTCCCGATGTCGAATACGGGTAAGGGGTGTTACACATATTGTTAAAGCTGATGAGTTTATATCTCAGTCTTTTATTGATTAAGTTTGAAAAAATTTCGTAAAAGCTTGTTATTTATGCACATAATGGTTTAGAGAAATTATTGATTGAACACATCTGATTGATATCTAAACCATTACTTATGAGAACTAAACTTCCTATTTCAACATGAGATTAAGTATTGTATGCATCAAAACAATAAGTTATAAATACTCCCCATTACAATTAGTATTTAGTCAAGAGCTAAATACTTCTTATATTTGAATTTTTGTATGTGCGTGTATGTCCCAAATGCTCCATCATAATGCAAAAAGATGAGCGAATCCTCAAAGAAAGTTGGAAATATATATTAATTATGAGTCTCGTTATATTATTAGATGTTTCAAATGTATTAGAGATTCAATTATGACATGATTTGTGATTACTATTTTGATTTGATGGTTTTCCCGACATTGGGGGGAGAGAAATAATAACTAAATGAAATCACTGCCTGTAATGAGTTATCATTATCTAAATCCTTATAGAGAGTAATTTGTACCAGAAGTTCAAAAAGAATAACCTGCTTTATTACAATTTAACCATCAGATGTATTTACAAATTTAATGAGAATAACCAAGTGTTATATACCATCTAATATTTTAATTTGAATTAAATTCCTAGTAGGACAATCAGTTAGAATAAATGATAGATTGATTAGTTCCAAAAATGAAAATTCTTTTAAATGGTTATACAGTAGAGGCGAGTGCTACAGAAGAGGCTCAAGATGTAACAACCCTTACCCGAGTCCAAGGCCAGGATAGTGTACGAGGCATTACCTTACTAAAACATATGCAAACACACCTTTCCAGTTCATAAAACTTTTTTCGAATTTAAAACTATTCAAACTATGTCTTACAACCCTTAATAAGGACTTACGAGGCCCAGAACATGATTTAGAAACAATCTGGGACCAATCTGAGTACTTAGAAAAATTTCAATAAAATCTATTCAAATTAGGGCACACGTCCGTGTGGATGAGCAATATGCCCGTGTGGCCTTAGAACATGGCCATGCTGAAGGCTTGTATGGTTCACACGGCCGAGGTAAATAGGGACGTGCCAGTGCCCCTCATTTGTGTGGATTTATTTTCTAACATTAAACCTACAGGGGTTTTCACACGGCCTGACACATACCCGTGTCCTTTGTAACGCCTCAAATTTTAGGGTTTTTCAATTTTGCTTCAATTTATTTGTGCATGTCTTGAAGTGCTGAGTTATGTTTTGGGTGTGTTTATTGGACCTTTAGAAGGCTTATGTTTAAGTCTAAAGCTTGGTAAAATTTTAATTTTTGGCCTTAGGTGAGAGTGGACTTTGGCAAGTGGGCTTTTAAATTAATGTTGGGGTTTTATAGCACAAGAAAGCCTATGATAAAGTGGCAAGGTGGCGCCACTTAAACACAGGAAATGGCATGTGAAAGCTTGTGAGAGAGCTAAGGTTCGAGTCCCTTTGTGAGCGAGGTATTTATTTTTATTGCATGTGCATGGTAAGAGGTAGACTCCAAGTTAAATTCTGAAGGAAGGAGTTTGAAGTGCTCATGGGATTGGATTAAGGAGTGATAAGGGGGAGATTATCAAGGAGAAAATTTAGGAATTTTGAATGGGGAGCAAGAGTTGGCCGATTGTAGGATTGTTGGAAGGCAAAATTCAGCTTCTAGCCATTGGTGTGTATTTCGTCAAATTAGGGAGTGTGGGTGCCGATTTCTCCTTTTGGGTTTTTAGAATTCACGTGTAACACCCTGAATTTGGGCCTAGAAGTATTGGGCCTTGAGTCTGGGTTCAGATAAAAGAAAACCTAAATAATTGAGAAGTTTTAAATATTATTGTTATAAAAAAATATTATTAATAAAATATTACTGTTAGTATTTTGATGTTTAGGTTAGTTTTTTTATAAATTAAGAAGGATTTATAGTGTGGGAAAGTCTTGGGTTCGATCCAAGACTCTAGAAAAAAATTAATTTTTGCTTCTTAGGGGAATCTAGGCAATAGGGCTTATATACAAGTTAGGCCAAGATTAGGCACAAGGAAGTGCCTGGCCCAGTGGCTAAGCACGCTGGGTAGTAGGAAGGGGAGCTGGGGTTCGACTCTCAGCATGCGCAAATGTGGGTTTTTTTTTTTAAACTAGGGAATGATGCAAGAAAGCCTTATAATTAGTTGGATTAAAAAGGGGACACAAAGGAAAGCTTAGCCCAGTGGCACAGGCGCTGGGAGCGTGGAAGAGAGCCTGGGTTCGAGGCTTGCTTGCGCAAGCTGTCTTATTTTTTTTAAGTAATCAGGAGTGCGATTAAAGAGGGGTTAAGAGAAGTTGCGACTAGATTTTGCCACAAGAGCGCCTATGGCACAATGGCAGCAGCGTGCTAAGGAGTCTGAGCAAGCACGAGTTCAAATCCAGGTGCAGGCGAAATTTTGGTTTATTTTTAGGCGGACCAGGACTTCAGCAAGTAAGGCTTATAATTAAATGTGACACTATTATGTTGAAAGCAAAGACGCGTCGCAGTGGCCAGTAGCGTGTGTGGGTGCCTGGAGGTCCCGGGTTCGAGCTGCATTGCGCGCAGGAAGGTTGCCTTTTTGTTGCACGCGTGAGGAGAGCTACTGTGCTGGATTGAAACTCACCCTAGCAGCAATTGAGTCGGCTGAATCAGTGAGAAGGCTACTGCTAATCGGTAGGAAGGAGTTGGGATAAGATTCAAACTTTGTTTTTTTGCTAAAATCATGGAGTTTGATTTTGAAAAGGGCTTTGATGCCGAATTAAGCACTCATTCAGCTATAAGCATTAAGTGCTGATTGCTTTTATTATTTTGGCCTTTATGAGTTATTTTCTTCTTTGAGATTTGGGGTATTTTTTAGTGTGTTAACCAACTTAGATTTTATTCTTTCTTTCAATCGGTTTTAGTTTTCTTTATTATTTTTGCTCATCTTCTCTTATTTTCTTTCTTTTGTTTCTCAAGGCCAAATTCACTTGTTCTTTAGTTGTTATTTTCCTTCTCTTATTCCTCTTCTCGTTTTACCAAAAGCTGAAACCCCATCCTTTCTTCGATCTATTTAGCTGAATCTCACAACTCCTAAAACCTTTATCGAAACCCTCTCTTTTTATACAACTTCCATCTTTTTCTTTATTATACTAAAAGCCGAAACCTCCATATTCTTAGTGATATGGGAATTAAACTCTAGATCTATTCTATACTTGCATTTTAAGTTGGATTCACGGTGGATCTGAGATTGGAAAAAGGTTGGAAATGCTTCTGACAAGTACGTCTTTGGTGGTAAGTATTCAGATCTTATTTTTCATTATTTAATAATTCGAGAAAAAGCCAAAAAATCCCTAAATACTTTAGGGAGGCTATTGATTTTGGTAAAGATTAAAATTAGTATTTTCATTCAGTTTATTATGTGTTAGTGCGAAATGAAGGCTAGCGATCAAGATCTGTTTGGAGGCTAGTAAGATCAATCGTTTCAAGGCGGTCTAGATCTAGATCTAGTAGTTAAAGATCGACAAGGTAAGTCATTAAGAATACACTATTATGGCCGAAATAAGGTAAGTGAATAATATGTTGGTTATTATAGGTTTGTAATCTAATATTTCAATAACCGATTGTAGGTTAATCGTGAGGAAGATCTCATCGTAGCAATTTCGTAAAATAGGTGTGTAAATGAACACCCTCTAGTAGACTAAATCGGCAAAAGTCGAAAAGCCGAAATGTTAGAATTCTGACATTTCGAGGGCTTGTGAGTGTGCAAACGCTCGTGGGCCGGTTATATTGGTAATTTTGATAAACGCGAACGGTAAGACTCTTGAGTGTGCATTTTCGTGTACGTTGGCGACTTCGGGCCTCGATGGGCCAAATTTGGGCCAATGGGCTTACGGGCCCATTTTGGTAAAAATATGCGGTAAGTATTTTCTGGTAAAGCGTTATTAACTGTGATGAGCATGAAACTCCAAAATTGATATAATTATTGAAATATCCCTTAGAGTGTGAAATTACTATTTTACCCGTAGGTGCAAAATGACTGTTATACCCCTAGGGCTAAATTTGACTAAAACGCATTATTGTTTCTGTACCTTGTATGCCATGATTATCTGATGCATGGGGATTGGCTTATATTGATGGAGGAAGTACAAGTGGCAATGCCACGTATTTCGAATAGGGGCTTTGCCCTAGTTTACCGAAAAGGGGCTTTGCCCTAGTTTACCGTTCTGGTGGCTTGGCCACACTATCTGATTATGCAGCTATACTGCCACCGTGGAGAGTAGCGGTTGGGTGGGTTGAGTAGTTTTCCTTACATGGAGAGTTTGGCTGGTACGGGTGGAGAGTAGCGGTTGGGTGGGTTGAGTAGCTTCCCCACATACTGATATGGGTTTTGCATTCATGCATCGATATTACTGTTCTGCTACTGAATTGAGCCTATGGGCCATATTAATATCTGAAAAGGGGCTAAGGCCTAGATAAACTGTACTGAATAGGGCTACGGCCCAGTAACCGATATTGAATCGGGCTTCGGCCCATTTGATACTGAAATTGGATAAGGGCTTAGGCCCAGTGGGCTTGAGCTAATTTGGGCTTTGGATGGGCTTTTTTACACACTGAGTTTACCAAACTCACCCCTTTCCTTTTCCCATCTTTGCAGGTGAGCCCTAGATAGGTGGACTTGGAGCCGGAGGGATTCAGAGTGGCCATGTGGACTGCAAACGGACTATTTTCATCAAGTATTAAGTTGTTTTTAGTAATTTTACTTAATTCACTTTTATTTGGTTTTGGGTTGTAATAAGGCCGCTTATAATTATTTTCTTAAATTATTTCATATTTAGCTTAGGTATGATTACATTTCGAGATTGAATAGCTCTAGGGCGCGTTCTTAAAGATGTTACTTGATTTCAAAATATCGTGATAACAAAGCAAGACTTCTATAACGGAACCGTTTTTAAAATTAATAAACTCTTCAAATGGATTCTAAGTTGATTTGTTTACCATAAGCTATCACTAGGTTAAAGTGTGGCAATGGTCATGTACATGTCTAGAAGTGGATCCAAGAAGAGCTTAGTACTTAAGCAGTCTATTCGACTCACCTCCTCTTTTCTGGAATCCTACCTGGTGCACAGCTTCCATTCACTTTTAGCCATAACAAAGAAGATCTAATTTTTCGATACTTAACCTGTTTTAAAAATAACATGTTTCTGCAAGCTACAAAGGTTTACAAGCTTTCACAATTTCCATAAAATTTTTACAAAGTTGTTAACAATGTTTGAAAAGGGAATGTTTATTTCAATGAACCACATTTTGAAAAAAATAAACAAACACAAGCTGAGGTTTTATACAAGTTTAACAGTGGAAGTTTCTAAACACTAAGAAGGGTTTTCCATGAAAACATGGTTTTCGAAAAACACTTCAATGTGGCATACCAGACTTGGCCATAACGTCTGGGTCGGGTTTGGGGTGTTACATCACGTTTCAAGAACACTTTGTGCATTCGGGTTAGTAAGTAGGGAGTGTGCCAAAAATTCTTCTCCTCCTCTATTCTATCTTCAAAAGCCGAAAGTCTCTAAACCCAAAGCTTCTTTTGGCCAACTACACTAGGGCCAACCTACCTCCTCCTTTTCTTTCTTCTTTTCTTCATTTGTTGAAATCGACTCACTTAGGATCCCTCTTGGCCGATTGCCTCAAAAAGCCGAAACCCAAACCACTTGATTTTCTTCTAGCTGATTTCTTCTTTGATCAAACCCTTTCGTATCTCTACTCTGAAAAAGCCAAAACCTCTTCACAACCTCTTCTCTTCTTCTTTCATCTTTTCTTCTCAAAACTGAAACCCCAGCTCTCTCTAGTGATCTCTTCTCAAAACTAAAACCTTCTCCTTTCTTTGTTGTTCTTCCAACCCCTTGGATCCATTCTTCTTCTTCCCTTGTGGATCGATTAGATCGAGTGTAGATCTGGGCTTAGAGTGGTGGAAATAACTCTTAGCGATATCAAAATCAATCTAGCAAATCCCTGTGGTAAGTACTCAAATCTCTTCTTTCATATTCTTTTGAATTAAGAAAAGTCGAAAACCCCTATCTCCCCATGGTTGCTATCAGTTTTGACCCTTTTTGTTGAACATCCATTTTAGCCTCTTTTCTTTTGGTTCTTGTGTGTATTAGTGTGGAAAGGGGCGATCTAGCGAGGAGCAGTTGAAGGATAGGGGCATCGAAGCAATCTAGATCTAGATCTATTTGTAGATCTCGGCTAAGGTAAGTGGTTATTAGGTTATTTGATTATGGCCAAATACTTCAGGGGTAGGTGTTGATAGATGTAAATCAGATTATGGATTAATGTAGTGGGTAAACTGTTGTAGGTTGATCGCTCGCGGGTTCTCGACGTAGTTCGCAAATAGGTGTGTAACACACCCTCTAGTAGATTAGATTGGCAAAAGCTGAAAAGCTGAAATGCTAAAATGCTAGCATTTCGAGGGCTTACAGTGTGCGAGCACTTTTCGGTCTGTACAAAATCATGAAACTAGAAATTTGGACTATAAGGGCCGCTGTGCACATTTTCGTGCGCTTGGGCTATTTTGGGCCACGATGGGCCGAAGTTGGGCCCAATGGGCTTACGGGCTCATATGGGTAAAAATATGCGGTAAGTGTTTTCTGGTAAATTGGATATTAATTTTGCAAAAATAAGTGTAAAATTTAGACTTAGCGGGCCATAGTAGCTTATGGGCTCCCTCGGGCCCATTAGGGGTTTTAGGGCCCGATGGCACTGTATGAATAAATGGGCTATTTGAGTCGCTCGGAGTGATGTTAGACCTGCTAGAAGGTCGTAGTAGGTATAAAACCTAAAAACGTAGCTAAATGAATAAATGGCCCTAGATGTTAAATGACAATTTTACCCCTAGAAATAGTTGACTGATTTGCATGTTGCCGTATCTGATATTCTGTATACCATGTCATGTAATATTCCAATTTGCATGGGGTTAGGTTATTGATACGGAGGAAATGCTAAAAGTGGCAATGCCACGTAATTCTGCTTAGAGGTTCTGCCTCATATTACTGTTCTGGTGGTTTGGCCACGATTTCTATATTTGGAGCTCTGCTGCGACTGTGGTGTGTAGGGTTGGGTGGGTTGAGTTATTCCACACATGATGTGTAGGGGTGGTACAGGTGGTGTATAGGGCTGGACTGGGTTTGGGCTTTGCATACATGCATATATATATACAAATACTCTGATTTGTTTCTGTAATGGGCACAAGGCCTACTCTGTTTCTAGAAAAGGTCAAGGCCCAGTTTAATCTGTATCTGAATAGGGCTTCAGCCCAGGCTGAGCTTGGACTGATCTCTGACAGTGGTTGGGTTAGTTTACACATTGATTTTTCACAAACTCACCCTCTCATTTCTATCCATGCAGGTGACCTCCAACCATAGAGGACTTGGAGCTACGAGGGGTTTGGGGTGGTTGCAACACCCTTATCTCGAAACCGTCGCTGGAGTAGATAAGGGGCATTACCGGACTTGTAACTTATGTCGAAACAATAAAATTTTAAACTTTTCAATCATTAATAAACTTGTATCAATAACCATCAAAACATAGATCAATTGAGCATATCAAGATACATATAACACATTTAGCGTCTAATTGAAAACATGCCAAAAGATGGGGAAAAATTCATAAATTTTTCTAGTTAGGGGCACACGTCCGTGTCTCTTGCCCGTGCTCTTCTCACACGGTTGTGTCCTACCAGACACGCCCAAACCACATAGCCCATGGTCGAAACTGTCGAAAATCATATGGCTGGTCACATGCCCGTGTACAAAACAGAGCAGACCGTGTGACTATACTGCCAAATTTCACACGGCTACAAGTTACCAGACATGCGCGTGTGTCTAGGCCGTGTACCAAAACTGTCCAAAACATTTAAGGTGCAGGTGACACATGGTTGAAATACATGCCCGTGTTCCCTGGCCGTGTGGCACAATATAGGCTCGGTTTAAGCCAAATTACTACCCAAAATCTGGGTCATTTCTACTAGCCATAATTATGCAACATCTCATGCCAATTTGTCAACCAAAACATACCAATTCAAGCATACAGTAGACCCAAAATCATCATAAATCTTGCACCAACTAGGCATAACAATTCAATAGCTAAAAGAGCCACAATCATGAACTCATCCACACATAAATATACATAATCATTCCTTACCTTTCCTCAAGACTAACAATGCACATAACTTGCACATATGACATAATAAAATATCAACTATGCAAGCTTATAATCTTATCAAGATCATATATCTTTCCATAAGCACATATAGCCAAAGAACAACTCAAAATACTTGATTATATACATATATGAACCAAGCCACATCTCATAACTTGATCATTTACCAAAATATATCATGTTCACTAAATATCTAACCTATACATGCCATGACCAAAATGTTTGCAAGATGCTCAAAAGTACCGAAGCTTTATCGATAGTGTGATAGCAATCTTTGACTCGTCCATCATCCGAGCTAGCTTCCGAATCTATAAGGAAATGAAAGAAATAAACGGAGTAAGCTTCTAAAGCTTAGTAAGCTCGTAAAACTTAGAATTTAACTTACCAATTCATTTAGGTAATCCCTACATATATTAGTAAGGCCAATTTTATTCATATGCTCTTGTAGCCTATTTCACAAGCTCACACAAGTTAGTTCATAGGACTTCATAAACCATCTTATACAAGAGTTTACCATATAATTCATATCCATTAGCACATATAAACATCATAATTCATATGACATATAATGCATTCACTTTCATATATCTCATGTAACATATAAATCATATGAGTTGGATCATACCTTTCATGTAGTTCATATAATAGGTATCATATATACTTATCTCTATATCATCTTGTAATTCATGTAACTTATATCGGTATTGCCCGTTGAACCTATAAGAATATCGAGGATACCCGGGTGATACACACACAGTGTATATACATATAACCTAAAATCTGTCAATACGTCATATATGCTCTTACGAGCCTGTATGGTAAGCCCGGAGGCTGAACATGTAATCCCGAAGGATGAAAGGTAAGCCCATAGGCTAAACGGTGAGTCCGAAGACTAAACATGTGATCCTGAAGGATGAGCGTGTAGCTCATGAGCATGTGGTGAGTCCGCAACAAATGCAGGAGCTCGAACCACCCTGTAGCCCTAGTGACATGTCACTTGTATCCTTACTACTTCTACGGTTCTAACGGGAACTCGGTATTCATACATTACTTGAAACATTTAACATTTCCATTCCAAATCACATATATATACTTAATAGGCAATCCATTCAGCAACTTTATACATATACATGATCATTAAACAACATTTATAAGCATTTATAAGGTGAATTCCAAATTCTACGAACTTACCTCGTAATCCCGATATCTACTCGTCTATTTTTCGTTTTCCACGATCAAGTTCTGGGATTCGATCGTCTTTATCTAAATTAATAAAAATTTTAGCTATTTACTAACTCACATATTCAATTCAATTCCAAAAACATATATTTTGACATATTTGCAATTTAGCCCCTATATTTTTAATACTTTGTAATTTAGTCCATTATCACAAAAATGACAATTTACACAATTAATCCACAATTTCCCTTAGCCGAATATTCAAGGGACTTATACAAGCATATATCTTTCAATTAATCACAAATTTAACCTCAAAAACTCTATCTTTTTGCAAATAAATCCTTAAACTCATTTCCATCAAAATTTACTTTAAAATTCTTGTATTTTCTCACATAATATACAATAATTCATCAAAATCTATCAAAATATCAAGGATTCTTCAATGGAATTTTTCAAAGATATTCACAAAATTAGAAATTGAGTACGGGTCGACTAGTATACGAAGCAACAATTACAAAAACATAAAAATTATCAAAAACGGGACAAAAACGAACCTCAATTTGGAGCTTAAAGTGACCGAAAGTTAAAAGCTTGAAAACCCTTACTATTTTGATGAAGAATCAGTGAAGAAACAGATGAAAATGGGTGGTATTTTGTTTCATTAAATCTATTTTAACATATATTAATTAAAAACCAAAACTAACCTTTATTTTATCATTTATAAACCATAATAATAAGGGTATATGTGTCCATTAGCTTTAAAAATGGTGAAATAACCATTTAAGGCCTTCCACTTATAAAGCCATCATCAAATAAGCCATTTATAAAATAGAACTCCTATTTATCGCTTTATGCGATTTAATCCTTTTTATCAAATTAACTGATCAGATAGTAAAATTTCAATACGAAACTTTCACACGGTAATTCTATCATGCTGTAAAACATATTAAAGCAGTAAAAATAATATTTTGACTCGGTTAAGTGGTCCCGAAACCACCCGTTCTGACTAGGGTATAAAGTGGGCTGTTACAACTCTCCCTCCCTTTAGGGATTTTCGTCCCCGAAAATCTTACCAGTGAACAGATTAGGGTATTGTTTCCGCATCATTTCCTCGAGTTCCCACATAGCTTCCTCTATTCCGTGTTTACACCAGAGAACTTTTACAAGTGCTATACGCTTATTTCTCAACTCTTTGATTTCTCGAGCCAGAATTCTAATTGGTTCTTCACTGTACGATAAATCAGACTGTATCTCTACATCAGTGGGAGAAATGATATGAGATGGATCAGATCGGTATCGATGAAGCATTGAAACGTGAAATACATTATGAATCTTTTCAAGTTCATTCGGTAGCAATAGTCGATAAGCCACAAGTCCAATTCTTTCAACAATTTCATACGGCCTGATAAAACGAGGACTTAGCTTTCCTTTTCTGCCGAAACGAATAAATTTCTTCCACAGTGATACTTTTAGAAATACTCTATCTCCAACCTGAAACTCTATTTCTTTTCGTTTCAAATCAGCATATGATTTCTGTCTGTCTGAAGCTACTTTCAAACTGTCACATATCATTTTCACTTTTTCTTCTGTATCTCGGATTAAATCAACCTCGTGTAACTTTCTCTCACTCAATTCTATCCAATACAGTGGTGTTCGACATTTACGACCGTATAATGCTTCGTATGGAGCCATTTTTAAACTCGTCTGAAAACTGTTATTGTATGTAAACTCTATCAGAGGTAAGTATTTCTCCCAATTACTTTCAAATTCAAGAATAAAACACCGTAACATGTCTTCCAGAATCTGAATAACTCTTTCAAACTGACCGTCGGTCTGGGGATGGAATGCTGTACTGAAACTCAATTTCTTTCCCAAAGCCTCTTGAAACTTCTTCCAGAATCTCGAGGTAAACCTCGGATCTCTATCAAACACAATGGATAATGGTATACCATGCAATCGCACAATCTCGATAAATATAATTCCGCTAATATATCCAAAGAATAGTCGGTACGTACCGGTATAAAATGTGCAGACTTCGTCAATCTGTCAACGATAACCCAGATTGCATTTTTCTTCTTCGGAGACAGAGGTAGTCCAGATACAAAATCCATAGTAACTCTGTCTCATTTCCACTCCGGAATCATAATAGGCTGTAACAAACCTGACAGTACCTGATGTTCAGCTTTAACTTGCTGACAGACCAAACATTTTGATACGAATTCTGATATGTCATATTTCATTCCTGACCACTAGTATTGCTGTTTCAAATCGTTATACATCTTAGTGCTACCCGGATGAACTGAAAATCGACTTTCATGAGCTTCATGCAAAACTTTCTAAATGAGTTCACTATCTTTCAGTATATAGATTCTATGTCGGAACATTAAACAATCATCATTCCTTATAGAAAAGTCAGAATCAAAATTAAACTCACAGTGAAGTCGTTTAGCTTGTAGTTTGGAATCAGTCCTTTGAGCTTCACAGATTTGCTGCAGAATCAACGGTTTAGCCTTTAGCTTGGCTAATATAGATCCATCATCCCATGACGTCATTTGAGTACCTAAAACCCGTAAAGCAAATAGAGATTTTTGACTTAATGCATCAACTACAACATTAGCTTTTCCGGGATGATAATTAATTACAAAATCGTAGTCTTTTAATAATTCAAGCCATCTCCTTTGTCGTATATTCAATTCTTTCTGTGGCATCAGATACTTCAGACTTTTATGATCGGTAAAAATTTTACATTTTTCTTCGTATAAGTAATGCCGCCAAATCTTTAATGCAAAGACTATAGCAGCTAACTCAAGATCATGCGTCGGGTAATTCTTCTCGTGCGATTTTAACTATCGGGAGGCATAAGCTATTACTTTCCCATCTTGCATCAATACACAACCCAGTCTGATAATAGATGCATCATTGTATATAACAAATTCTTTACCAGGTTCAGGTTGAACTAAAACCGGAGCTTCTGTTAATAGGGCTTTCAACTGTTTGAAACTCTGCTGACATTTATCAGTCCACTCGAACTTCACATCTTTTTGTAGCATTCGTGTAACACCCCAGACCCGGCCCAGACGTTATGGCCATGTCCGGTGTGCTACATCACCTAGACTATGCTACGCCGTCCTATATACTAAGTCTGATGTTTGAGATTTTTGAAAAGTAATACTTGTTTTTCTTGAAATTCCCGATTTAATTATTATTCAACCTAATTTTGTATCTCATTTGTTAATCGTTTCATTTTAGTCTTATTGTCCTCCTTAGTCTTCAGTAAAGTCAGGTTGGTTAATAAAATGTTTGTTTAATTTTGAAAACGGTGTAGGTTTGTGTTTGAAATAAAACGGTAGAGAAATCCCGAATAACAGTTATAGCGGCCTTATTACAACCCATATCAAAATAAAACCAATAAAAGGTAATTAAATAATAAAAAAAACCAACTATGATGAAAGTTCAGTCCTCGTGGCCACTCTGAATCCCTCCCAGCGTCCAAGTCACGATCTAGGGCTCACCTGCAAGGATGGAAAGAAAGGGTGAGTTTGGGAAAACTCAGTGTGTGCAGAACCCATCCAAAGCCCAAATTGGCTCAAGCCCACTGGGCCTAAACCCTAACCAGTCTCAGTCAGATACTGGGCCGAAGCCCTATTCAGGAAACAGTAATCTGGGCCAAGGCCCTATAACAGATACTGGGCTGAAGCCCTATTCAGATAACAGATTGGCCCATAGGCCCAGAACAGTACAGTACAGTAATACAGTATAAATGCAAACCCAATTGGGGAGACTACTCAACCCACCAACCGCTACACACCACCCGTACCAGCCAACACACCATGTGGGGAATAACTCGACCCACCCAGCCCACACACCACAGTCGCAGCATGGCTGCTCAGTTAAACAGTATACGAGGCAAAGCCCCTTTCAGAAACAGTACGAGGCATAGCCCCTTTTCAGTAACGTGGCTGTGCCACTCACACTTCCTCCATTATCAAAACCCAACCCATGCAATAGATACATATCATGGCATGCAATAACAGTAACAGTCATGTCAAACAGTACAGTCAATTTTAGCCCTAGGGGTATAACGATAATTTTCTACCTAGGGGCAAAACAGTAATTTCCTACCCTAAGGGTATTTCAGTAATTTTGCTCTCATGTTACAGATTTTATGCTTATTACAGTATTTATTAATCACATAGTTGTCACAGAAGTCCGGTTAACTCAGTTTTTCAGTCTTAGCATTCAAGCCCTAAAACCCCTAATGAGCCCTATTACGTCGATTGGCCCATTAGGCCCATTTAGTCCTAATTTCATAATCAGTTATCTTATTTTAACTGTTTTCACGCCTACAGTTCATAATATTACCTTTAAACCCATTTTTACTCACATGGACCCAAATCGCCCATTGGGCCCATATTTGGCCCACCGAGGCCCAACTTACCATAATGTCCAAAATTTAGCGGTCAACACGCCCAACAGTGCCGATTCCAAAACTAACCTTCTCCTACTAACTTGAGAACGTTCGCACGCTCACAAGCTCTCGAAATACCGAAACTTCGACATTTCGGCTTTTCGGCTTTTGCCGATTTGCGCATTGAAGGGCGTTCGAAACACACACACCTGTTTTGCAGTTTCTCCTACGAGATCTCCTATGCGTTAATCCCCACAATCCAATACTTAATTGATTAGACCATATTAACACTTAATCTGAATTGAAAATTTACCCAAAGCCTTACTTACACATTCGGCCAACACCTCCAATGGCCTTAATGTTCTTACCTTGCCGATTTAGATCCCTTTAGATCTAGATCTGATGTTCCAATGTCTTCAACTCCTTGTTTGATCACCTTCTTCTCTAACTAACACACAAAAAGAACAAAGAAAACACCACTTGATTTACCAAAAGTCTAAAACGACAAAATCCTTAACTTTAGGGACTTTCGGCTTTTCCAAATATGAAATATTGAACAGATCTGAAGTATTAAACACTTACCAACGATTTCCCTTCAGTTCCTATGCAGATCTGATGTAAATCTGACCCTTAAATGTCAGTAGAAACCTTATCTCTGAGATTTGCAATTTCGGCTATCTCCCTACAACTATGGTGATTTCGGCTTTTCAACAAGAGAAGAGGATGGCGTTTTGGGTGTAGATTTTGGGTGATGGTGTCGAAAATGGTGTGATTCAAGGGAGTGTAGTAATCGGCCACAACAGGTGAAAGGAATAGGGGTGATTCGGCTTACAAGAAATCGGCAAGAAAGGAAGCAGTTTTCAGGATTTCTGGCACTTTGAGCAATCGGTTATGGTTGATTTTAAGAGGAATGAAAGCAAAAGAAAGAGTGGATCTGTGCAAGGTGGGTATTCGGCTAGGGAAGAGATCAAAGGGAAAGAAGAAAAATGAAAAAAAACAATGGTAGAGGTGGAGAGGAAGAATTCGGCTATGAGCTTTCCATGGAGGCAACTTTTGGCTTTTCTGACAGTAGAACAGAGAAAAATTCCTAAGGTGGCTAACCCTAATTGTCATGACAGAAAAAAGAAAATGATATAACCCTAGTAGTCCCTCTAAAGCAATTGGCCCAAGTCCCTAAAGCCCCCTTGTCGAAATTCACTTAAGTTAGGCACATGCCCGGTACATGCTTAAAAATTAAAAAGAACTCTACGCTTACCTTGTAACTCGAACCCTTGTCCTTGAATATCCACTTAGGCGCCACTTTTCTAAGAGCTTAGTGGCTCCACCTTGCCACTTTACCAAGAGCTCACTTGTGACATATTTTACACGGTTTTTCTTAAAAGCCCACTTAACCAAGTCCCCTTTCACTTGAAAATCCAACTTAATATTTTACCGGGTTTTAACTTAAACTTGGGCCTTCTATAGGCCCACTAACACATGTACATACATTATCAACCTTTAGAACACCAAAATTTTAAAAATTTCACTAAAATTCACAAAACCCGAAAAATCCCAAAATCAGGGCGTTACAACTCTACCCCCTTAAAGAAATTTCGGCCTCGAAATTTACCTGATCCAAATAACTGAGGGTATTGTTGACGCATTGCTTCCTCTGGCTCCCAAGTAGCTTCTTCTTTACCATGATTACGCCATAGCACCTTAACTAATGGAACAGACTTCCTCCTTAAGACTTTGACTTCACGATCTAAGATCTCCACAGGTTCCTCCTCGAAGGTCAAATCGGTATTCACTGCAATCTCCTCCACTGGTACAATATGCGATGGGTCCGACTGATACCGTCTCAGCATAGACACATGAAAAACGTCATGAATACGATCCAACTCCGGTGGCAACTCCAACTGATAGGCTACTGGCCCAATCCGCTTGAGAATCCGATAAGGCCCAATAAACCGCGGACTTAGCTTGCCCTTTTTACCGAATCTCAAGATCTTCTTCCACGGCGACACCTTTAGGAAGACCATATCCCCAACAGCGAACTCAATCTCCTTACGCTTAAGGTCAGCATATGACTTTTGCCGATCAGATGCCTCCTTTAACCGATCTTGAATCAGTTTAACCTTACTTTCAGTATCTGCCACTATCTCTGGTCCAAGAACTTTACGTTCCCCTAACTCTGTCCAACAAGTAGGAGTACGACATCTCTGCCCATAAAGTGCCTCATATGGAGCCATCTGAATGCTTGCCTGATAGCTGTTGTTGTATGCAAACTCTGCCAACGGTAAATAATCTTCCCAACTACCACGAAAGTCGATAACACATCCTCTTAACATGTCTTCCAACACTTGAATGACCCTTTCAGACTGACCATCTGTCTGAGGGTGAAATGCAGTACTAAAGTCCAAACACGTACCCAACGCCTCGTGCAGCTTCTTCCAAAATCGAGAAGTAAATCTAGGGTCTCGATCAGAAATTATCGAAACTGGCACCCCATGCAAACGCACTATCTCTGCCACATACAACTTGGCTAACTTCTGAAGTGAGTAATCAGTTCTAACCGGTATAAAATGAGCAGACTTCGTTAATCTATCCATAACTACCCAAACAGAGTCTTTCTTTGAAGGTGTCAAAGGCAATCCACTCACAAAATCCATCGTTACTCTTTCCCATTTCCACTGCGGAATCCTCACTGGCTGCAACAATCCAGAAGGTAACTGGTGTTCAGCTTTAACCTGCTGACACGTCAAACATTTCCTCACGAAATCAGTCACCTCTCGCTTAAGTCCAGGCCACCAATACACCTCTCGCAAATCCCTATACAACTTATTACTGCCAGGGTGCATCGCATAGGCTCCACCATGAGCCTCACTCAATAACAACTTCCTTAAGTCGGAGTCCTTAGGAATACAAATTCTTCCTCGAAAGCATAGGACTCCATCAGAATTCAGTCCAAAATCATCACTCTTACCCTCCTTGACTTGCTGAAATCGAGGAGTCAACGAATCATCCTTCCATTGCAACTCTTTAATCTTCTCAGTCCAAGTCGGTCTAACTTGCAGTTCTGGTAGCAAACTCCCATCATCATACAAACTCAAACGAGCGAACATCGCCTTTAACTCAGTAACAGTTCTTCGGCTCAGTGCATCAGCCACTACATTAGCTTTGCCAGGGTGATACTCAATCGAACAATCATAGTCCTTAAGCAACTCTATCCATCTCCGTTGCCTAAGGTTCAACTCTTTCTGAGTTAACAGATACTTGAGACTTTTATGGTCAGTGTATATAATACACTTTTCTCCATAAAGGTAGTGTCTCCAGATTTTCAATGCAAATATCACTGCAGCCAATTCCAAATCATGCGTAGGGTAGTTCGCCTCGTGAGGCTTAAGCTGCCGCGAAGCATAAGCAACCACCTTACCCTCTTGCATCAGTACACAACCCAATCCCACATGCGAAGCATCACTATAAACCGTAAAGTCTTTCCCAGATTCTGGCTGAATCAGTACTGGCGCCTCAGTCAACATCTTTTTCAGCTTCTCAAAAGCTTCTTGCTGTTTCTCAGTCCATACAAATGCTACTCCCTTCCTTAACAATTTCGTCAGTGGTGCCGCGATTAACGAAAATCCCTCAACAAATCTTCTATAATAACCTGCTAGGCCCAGAAAACTGCGAATTTCTGAAACTGATCTTGGAGACTTCCAATCTAGAACTGCCTCAATTTTACGAGGATCTACCCTAATCCCCTCAGCAGAAACAACATGACCTAGAAAAGTCACTTCGCGAAGCCAAAATTCGCACTTGCTAAATTTCGCATACAGTTGTCTTTCCCTCAATACTTGCAGAACGATTCGAAGATGCTTGTCATGCTTCTCCTCTGTTTCCGAATACACCAATATATCATCAATAAAGACGACCACAAAACGATCCAAGTACGGCTGAAATACTCGGTTCATTAAATCCATAAAAGCTGCCGGTGCATTCGTCAATCCAAAGGGCATAACCAAAAACTCGTAGTGACCATAACGAGTTCTGAATGCAGTCTTATGCACGTCCACCTCCTTTACCCTTAACTAATGGTATCCAGATCGAAGGTCAATTTTGGAAAACACTGAAGCTCCTTTAAGCTGGTCAAACAGATTGTCAATTCTCGGCAAAGGATACTTATTCTTGATCGTCAGTTTGTTCAACTGGCGATAATCAATGCACATACGCATCGTCCCATCCTTCTTTTTCACAAACAGCACCGGTGCTCCCCACGGAGACACACTCGGTCTAATGAAACCCCTATCGAGCAACTCTTGAATCTGGGCTTTCAATTCCACTAGCTCCTTTGGTGCCATTCTGTAGGGCGCAATAGACACTGGAGCCGTTCCAGGCAACAGATCGATCCTAAATTCAACTTCGCGGTTAGGAGGTAAACCAGGAAGCTCCTCAGGAAAAACGTCTTGAAACTCATTAACAGTCCTCACTGTCTCTACTGTCACCCCTTCGGGTTCAGTTTGACTTATGAACGCCAAGTATGCTTCACAACCTTTACGCATCAATCTTTCAGCCCTTAAGGCAGAGACCACATTAGACAAATAGTCCCTACGTTCACCAATAATCATCACCTCCTCACCTTTAATTGTTCTCAGTACCATCCTTTTGGCCGCGCAATCCAGCGTTGCCTTGTGCTTGGTTAACCAGTCCATACCCAAAATCAAATCGAAATCACCAAAAGGTAGCTCCATTAAATCTCCAGTAAAGATCCTACCTTGAGTCTCTAAAGGCACTTCCCTAAATAGTTTGTCTACTGTAACAGAGTGACCTAAAGGACTAACTACTGTGACACCCCTCACAGTCTCCTCAGAATGCACACCCAATAACCCAGAAATCTTACAAGCAACATATGAATGTGTTGAACCCACGTCAATCAAAGCAGTGTATGGTATACTAGATATCAAGAACGTACCAGTTATAACATCAGGGGCATCACCCTCATCGCGGCGACGAGCAGCATACACCAAGGCTGGCTGACGAGCCTCAGCATTACCAACACCCCTTCCAGGTGCTCCACGACCACGTCCATTACCATTGCCTCCTCTACCTTGACCACGGCCCCTTGGCGGTGGCGGTCCTCCTCGCACAGGCTGAGCAACCCTCTGATCAACAGCTTGAGCCTGAGCTGGCTTCTGTGGACAGTCTTTGACTTGATGATCCTTTGACCCACAATGAAAACAAGCTCCAATGCGTTTCCAGCATTCTCCTCGATGAACTCTGCCACAGTCTCTACAAGCTTGCGGTCTAACAACATTCACTAGCACAGCTCGTACTGGTTCCTCCACTCTTGCTTTCTTAAAGTTTCTGCTCGCAGCACTAGTCGATCCAGAATCTCTCTTGAAGCGATTACGATCTCTATCGCGGTTCTGACGCTCATCTCGCTTCACTTCCTCAGCTATCTTAGCCTTCTCCACTAGTGCAGCAAAGTCACGCTCTCTCTGTGGCGCTATCACACTCTCAGCTCATCTCTGAGGCCATCCTCAAAACGAACACTGCGTTCATATTCCGTGGAAACAATACCGCTAGCATACCAACTTAATCGCAGAAATTCCGCCTCATATTCAGCCACAGTCTTACTACCCTGGGTTAGGTTCAGAAATTCCTTCCTTCGTGCGTCCACATAACTAGCCCCAACATATTTCGCCTTGAAAGACTGCTTAAACAATTTCCAGGTTACTCTCTCAGCTGGGGTACCCTCTCTCATGGTGATCCACCATTGATACGCCTCGTCCCTCAGCAACGATACCGCTCCTTTCAGTTTCTGCTCCACTGAGCAATCCAAGTCATCCATAATTCGCTCTATGGCTTCTAACCAATACTCAGCCACGTTCGGGGCCACTCCAGATATGCCCCTAAAAACTTCCGCTCCATTGGCCCGAAGTCGCTCAGAAATGGACCCCCTATTCACCGGCCCAATATTAGCTCCGGCCACCCTTTCCAGAACTCTCAGCATGGCCTGGGACAGAGCGTCGTCCCCTGCGGCCCGATCGTATGGCCCATTTTCCTCAACCGGTGGTCGTGCCTCTCCTGCTGGCCTATGCTCAGAAGACGACGATCCAGCTTGAGCACTAACTCGGCCTCGTCCACGGCCTCGTCCACGAGTAGCCATTGTACTCATATCGATTATCTGATTTACAAAGTTTTATGACATTAGCTCAATGTTTCAGTTTTTATTACGGAATATCTTATGAACAGGTAGAATTTCAGAGTTGTTCTCGCGCAACGTAGTCCAATTACTGTCTCAGTTTCCTAGGGTTTAGTTTACCCTACCGTCTCAGTGCTACAGCCTTAATACTACCTCATCCATAGTATTCTATCTAAGGCTCAGTGCTATCTACAGTTTTATTATCAGTACAGTACAGAATTTAAGGCAGAACATACTTACAACTTGGAGCCGGGGATTCAGCGTGCCACTTTCCGGTTTAGTAGTTCAAATACTTTGAGGCCTAAAAAAAAAACAATGTTTAAAAACTACAAGTTTGTTTAAAACCAAAAGAAAATTTTCAAAAAATTCAATTTTCCAAAGATACCCTTCTGGACTTTTAGATTTTTGAAACCCCTTTGTTTTTGGACCCGATCCACAGCCGAGTTGTTGCAACTTGGCTCTGATACCACTAAATGTAACACCCCAGACCCGGCCCAGACGTTATGGCCATGTCCGGTATGCTACATCACCTAGACTATGCTACGCCGTCCTATATACTAAGTCTGATGTTTGAGATTTTTGAAAAGTAATACTTGTTTTTCTTGAAATTCCCGATTTAATTATTATTCAACCTAATTTCTATCTCATTTGTTAATCGTTTCATTTTAGTCTTATTGTCCTCCTTAGTCTTCAGTAAAGTCAGGTTGGTTAATAAAATGTTTGTTTAATTTTGAAAACGGTGTAGGTTTGTGTTTGAAATAAAACGGTAGAGAAATCCCGAATAACAGTTATAGCGGCCTTATTACAACCCATATCAAAATAAAACCAATAAAAGGTAATTAAATAATAAAAAAAACCAACTATGATGAAAGTTCAGTCCTCGTGGCCACTCTGAATCCCTCCCAGCGTCCAAGTCACGATCTAGGGCTCACCTGCAAGGATGGAAAGAAAGGGTGAGTTTGGGAAAACTCAGTGTGTGCAGAACCCATCCAAAGCCCAAATTGGCTCAAGCCCACTGGGCCGAAACCCTAACCAGTCTCAGTCAGATACTGGGCCGAAGCCCTATTCAGGAAACAGTAATCTAGGCCAAGGCCCTATAACAGATACTGGGCTGAAGCCCTATTCAGATAATAGATTGGCCCATAGGCCTAGAACAGTACAGTACAGTAATACAGTATAAATGCAAACCCAATTGGGGAGACTACTCAACCCACCAACCGCTACACACCACCCGTACCAGCCAACACACCATGTGGGGAATAACTCGACCCACCCAGCCCACACACCACAGTCGCAGCATGGCTGCTCAGTTAAACAGTATACGAGGCAAAGCCCCTTTCAGAAACAGTACGAGGCATAGCCCCTTTTCAGTAACGTGGCTGTGCCACTCACACTTCCTCCATTATCAAAACCCAACCCATGCAATAGATACATATCATGGCATGCAATAACAGTAACAGTCATGTCAAACAGTACAGTCAATTTTAGCCCTAGGGGTATAACGGTAATTTTCTACCTAGGGGCAAAACAGTAATTTCCTACCCTAAGGGTATTTCAGTAATTTTGCTCTCATGTTACAGATTTTATGCTTATTATAGTATTTATTAATCACATAGTTGTCACAGAAGTCCGGTTAACTCAGTTTTTCAGTCTTAGCATTCAAGCCCTAAAACCCCTAATGAGCCCTATTACGTCGATTGGCCCATTAGGCCCATTTAGTCCCAATTTCATAATCAGTTATCTTATTTTAACTGTTTTCACGCCTACAATTCATAATATTACCTTTAAACCCATTTTTACTCACATGGACCCAAATCGCCCATTGGGCCCATATTTGGCCCACCGAGGCCCAACTTACCATAATGTCCAAAATTTAGCGGTCAACACGCCCAACAGTGCCGATTCCAAAACTAACCTTCTCCTACTAACTTGAGAACGTTCGCACGCTCACAAGCTCTCGAAATACCGAAACTTCGGCATTTCAGCTTTCGGCTTTTGCCGATTTACGCATTGAAGGGCGTTCGAAACACACACCTGTTTTGCAGTTTCTCCTACAAGATCTCCTATGCGTTAATCCTTACAATCCAATACTTAATTGATTAGACCATATTAACACTTAATCTGAATTGAAAACTTACCCAAAGCCTTACTTACACATTCGGCCAACACCTCCAATGGCATTAATGTTCTTACCTTGCCGATTTAGATCCCTTTAGATCTAGATCTGATGTTCCAATGTCTTCAACTCCTTGTTTGATCACCTTCTTCTCTAACTAACACACAAAAAGAACAAAGAAAACACCACTTGATTTACCAAAAGTCTAAAACGACAAAATCCTTAACTTTAGGGACTTTCGGCTTTTCCAAATATGAAATATTGAACAGATCTGAAGTATTAAACACTTACCAACGATTTCCCTTCAGTTCCTATGCAGATCTGATGTAAATCTGACCCTTAAACGTCAGTAGAAACCTTATCTCTGAGATTTGCAATTTCGGCTATCTCCCTACAACTATGGTGATTTCGGCTTTTCAACAAGAGAAGAGGATGGCGTTTTGGGTGTAGATTTTGGGTGATGGTGTCGACAATGGTGTGATTCAAGGGAGTGTAGTAATCGGCCACAACAGGTGAAAGGAATAGGGGTGATTCGGCTTACAAGAAATCGGCAAGAAAGGAAGCAATTTTTGGGATTTCTAGCACTTTGAGCAATCGGTTATGGTTGATTTTAAGAGGAATGAAAGCAAAAGAAAGAGTGGATCTGTGCAAGGTGGGTATTCGGCTAGGGAAGAGATCAAAGGGAAAGAAGAAAAATGAAAAAAAACAATGGTAGAGGTGGAGAGGAAGAATTCGGCTATGAGCTTTCCATGGAGGCAACTTTTGGCTTTTCTGACAGTAGACAGAGAAAAATTCCTAAGGTGGCTAACCCTAATTGTCATGACAGAAAAAAGAAAATGATATAACCCTAGTAGTCCCTCTAAAGTAATCGGCCTAAGTCCCTAAAGCCCCCTTGCCGAAATTCACTTAAGTTAGGCACATGCCCGGCACATGCTTAAAAATTAAAAAGAACTCTACGCTTACCTTGTAATTCGAACCCTTGTCCTTGAATATCCACTTAGGCGCCACTTTTCTAGGAGCTTAGTGGCTCCACCTTTCCACTTTACCAAGAGCTCACTTGTGACATATTTTACACGGTTTTTCTTAAAAGCCCACTTAACCAAGTCCCCTTTCACTTGAAAATCTAACTTAATATTTTACCGGGTTTTAACTTAAACTTGGGCCTTCTATAGGCCCACTAACACATGTACATACATTATCAACCTTTAGAACACCAAAATTTTAAAAATTTCACTAAAATTCACAAAACCTGAAAAATCTCGAAAATCAGGGCGTTACAATTCGAGTCAACGGTACCGCAATCATCGAGAATCCTTTAACAAATCTTCGATAATATCCCGGTAATCCCAGAAAACTTCTAATCTCAGATACATTTCTCAGGGGTTTCCAGTCTATAATAGCAGATATTTTACTCGGATCTACTCTGATGCCATCCGCAGAAACAATGTGACCCAAAAATCTGACTTCTCGAAGCTAGAATTCACATTTGCTGAATTTGGCAAACAACTGTTTATCTCTCAGAATCTGTAACACAATTCTCAAATGTTCAGTATGCTCTACTTCATCACGTGAATAGATCAGAATGTCATCAATGAATACGATGACGAATCTGTCTAAATACGGTCTGAATACACGGTTCATCAAGTCCATGAACACTACAGGTGCATTTGTTAAACCGAAAGGTATGACCAGAAACTCATAATGTCCGTATCGTGTTCTGAAAGTAGTTTTCGGTATATCTGAATCTTTCACTCGTAACTGGTAATAACCCGATCTTAAATCAATCTTTGAAAATATAGTAGCTCCTTTTAACTGATCAAACAAATCATCAATTCGTGGAAGAGGATATTTATTCTTCACGGTTACTTTATTCAACTGTCAGTAATCAATACACATTCTCATTGATCCATCTTTCTTTTTCACAAATAATACGGGAGCACCCCAAGGTGAAAAGCTTGGTCTCGCGAAACCTCTCTTCGTCAATTCTTGTAATTGTGCTTTCAGCTCTTTTAATTTAGCTGGTGCCATTCTGTACGGAGCTATCGATATCGGTGTAGTGCCCGGTAACAATTCAATACCAAATTCAACTTTTCTAATCAGTGGTAAACCCGGTAATTCTTCTAGAAAAACATCTAAAAACTCACAAACAACTGGTACACACTCAATTTTCAATTCTGGCATGCTAGAATTCATTACATACGCTAGATATGCATCATAGCCTTTTCTAACATACTTCTGAGCTCTCATAGCAGAAATCACTATCAGTAATTCATTGGAATCATTTGATTCAATCGAAGAATCTCACCATTCTGACAGTTCAATTCTATGATCTTACTTCGACAATTCACAATAGCCTCATGCGCATTTAGCCAATCCATACCCAGTATTACATCAAACTCGTAAAAAGGGAGTAGCATCAGCTCAGCCGGAAGACAATATCCCCGAGTCATCAACGAACATTTCTTACATATTTTATCAACTAACACAGACTTTCCTAACGGATTCGATACTTTAACTACATATTCAGTAGACTCAACATGTAAATTCCTTTCAAACACTAATTTCATACAGATATATGAATGAGTTGATCCAGGATCTATCAACGCAACAATATCAGTGTTATAGAGAGAAAAAGTATCGGTAATAACATCAGGTGATGAGGCTTCCTCGCGTGCACGTATTGCATAAGCTTTCGCAGGAGTACGCATCTCCGATCTCATATTAGCATCTCTCGCCACATTGCAATTTCCACTTTGATTCCCAACATTTCGAGGCGGTCTACCTCTCAATGCAACATTATTTGTCTTAGTCGATTGTTTTTTATCAGCTACAGATCTTTCAGGACAATCACGTAAGTAGTGATCTAACGATCCACATCAAAAACAAGCCTCGTTTATCAGTTGACACTCTCTGAAATGCCTTCTGTTACAATGTTTCCACTCTGGTCCGGGAGTTCTCACACTACCTGCACTAGCTACAGAAGTCGTCTGAGGTCTCGAATGAGAAGACTTAACACTTTTCTCTCAGATAGATATGCCTGTAGAAGCAGCAGAACGAGGATGAAAATCCTTTAATCTTTTGGATCCAGACTGATACGGTTTACCCGCAAATCTCTTTCTAGCCTCTCTGAATTCGAAGTCTGCTTTTCTCTTTTCTTTAGCAAGCTCTTCGGCTTTACAAGCTCGGTCAACGAGAACTACAAACTCTTTCAGTTTGAGTATTCCGACTAATAGTCGAATCTCTTCATTTAGCCCATCTTCAAACCTTTTACACATTATTGCTTCGGTAGAAATGCATTCACGAGCATATTTGCTGAGTCGCACAAACTCTCTCTCTATTCAGTTACAGACATTCGACCCTATTTTAGCTCTAGAAACTCTTTTCTTTTCTGATCGATGAATCGTTGACTAATGTATTTCTTCCTGAATTCCGTCTGAAAGAAATTCCAATCGACTCGTTCTCGTGGTACAACCGAGGTCAAAGTATTCCACCATTGGTATGCTGAATCCTGAAGCAAAGAAATAGCACATCTCAAACACTCATCAGGAGTACAGGCCAGTTCGTTAAAAACTCTTATCGTATTCTCAAGCCAGAATTCGGCCCTCTCAGCATCATCATTTGCTGAAGCTCTAAACTCTTCTGCACCATATTTTCGTATCTTGTCAACAGGAGGTCAGTTCAATCTCAGAGGATCCATAACTCTCACATTTTCGAGGTTAGGCTGAGGGACTTGAGGGGGTGGAGGTTGTGGAGCAGCCGGGTTTGCTCGCACAAACTCACTAAACCATCCAGACATCATTTGGAATAAAGCTTGTTTAATTTCTTCCTATTTTGCCGCAGCAGGGCCCGATTCAGAAGGCACAGCCCCTTGAGCGGGTGCTGGCGCAAAACTTTCAACATCATCAGCTAAAGCTCGATTCGGATCCATTACTATATAAAATAGATTTCAGAGGATGTCAGGAGATATCACACTATCACATTTCATGTACATGGCATGTATAACTAGACCTATGCCACTACGGTAGTCCTAGAATCGACTAAACCTGGCTCTGATACCAACAAAATGTAACACCCCTATCCTGAAACCATCGCCGGAGTAGGTAAGAGGCATTACCGGACTTGTAACTTATGTCAAAATAGTAAAATTTTAAACTTTTCAATCATTAATAAACTTGTGTCAACAACCATCAAAACATAGATCAATTGAGCATATCAAGATACATATAACACATTTAGCGTCTAATTGAAAACATGCCAAAAGATGGGGAAAAATTCATAAATTTTTCTAGTTAGGGGCACACGGCCGTGTCTCTTGCTCGTGCTCTTCTCACACTGTCGTGTCCTACCAGACACACCCAAACCACATAGCCCGTGCTTGAAACTGTTGAAAATCATACAGCTGGTCACACGCCCGTGTACAAAACAGAACAGACCGTGTGACTATACTGCCAAATTTCACACGGCTACAAGTTACCAGACACGCCCGTGTGTCTAGGCCGTGTACCAAAACTATCCAAAACATTTAAGGTGCAGGTGACACACGGTCGAAATACACGCCTGTGTTCCCTAGCCGTGTGGCACAATATAGGCTCGGTTTAAGCCAAATTACCACCCAAAATCTGGGTCATTTCTACTAGCCATAATTATGCAACATCTCATGCCAATTTGTCAACCAAAATATACCAATTCAAGCATACAATAGACCCAAAATCATCATAAATCTTGCACCAACTAGGCATAACAATTCAATAGCTAAAATAGCCACATTCATGAACTCATCCACACATAAATATACATAATCATTCCTTACCTTTCCTCTAGACTAACAATGCACATAACTTGCACATATGACATAATAAACATATCAACTATGCAAGCTTATAATCTCATCAAGATCACATATCTTTTCATAAGCACATATAGCCAAAGAACAACTCAAAATACTTGATTATATACATATATGAACCAAGCCACATCTCATAACTTGATCATTTACCAAAATATATCATGTTCACTAAATATCTAGCCTATACATACCATGACCAAAATGTTTGCAAGATGCTCAAAAGTATCGAAGCTTTATCGATAGTGTGATAGCAATCTCCGACCCGTCTGTTATCTGAACTAGCTTCTGAATCTATAAGGAAATGAAAGAAATAAACGGAGTAAGCTTCTAAAGCTTAGTAAGCTCATAAAACTTAGAATTTAACTTACCAATTCATTTAGGTAATCCCTAAATATATTAGTAAGGCCAATTTTATTCATATGCTCTTATAGCCTATTTCACAAGCTCACACAAGTTAGTTCATAGGACTTCAAAAACCATCTTATACAAGAGTTTACCATATAATTCATATCCATTAGCACTTATAAACATCATAATTCATATGACATATAATGCATTCACTTTCATATATCTCATGTAACATATAAATCATATGAGTTGGATCATACCTTTCATGTAGTTCATATAACAGGTATCATATATACTTATCTCTATATCATCTTGTAATTCATGTAACTTATATCGGTATTGCCCGTTGAACCTATAAGAATATCGAGGATACCAGGGTGATACACACACAGTGTATATACATATAACCTGAAATCTGTCAATACGTCATATATGCTCTTACGAGCCTGTATGATAAGCCCGGAGGCTGAACATGTAATCCCGAAGGATGAACGATAAGCTCGTAGGCTAAACGGTGAGTCCGAAGACTAAACATGTGATCTCGAAGGATGAACGTGCAGCTCATGAGCACGTGGTGAGTCCACAACAAATGCAGGAGCTCGAACCACCCTGTAGCCCTAGTGACATGTCACTTGTATCCTTACGACTTCTACGGTTCTAATGGGAACTCGGTATTCATGCATTACTTGAAACATTTAACATTTCCATTCCAAATCACATGTATATACTTAATAGGCAATCCATTCAGTAACTTTATACATATACATGATCATTAAACAACATTTATAAGCATTTATAAGGTGAATTCCAAATTCTACGAACTTACCTCGTAATCCCGATATCTACTCGTCTATTTTCCGTTTTCCACGTTCAAGTTTCGGGATTCGATCGTCTTTATCTAAATTAATAAAAATTTTAGCTATTTACTAACTCATATATTCAATTCAATTCCAAAAACATATATTTTGACCTATTTGCAATTTAGCCCCTATATTTTCAATACTTTGCAATTTAGTCATTTATCACAAAAATGACAATTTACACAATCAATCCATAATTTCCCTTAGCCGAATATTCAAGGGACTTATACAAGCATATATATTTCAATTAATCACAAATTTAACCTCAAAAACTCTATCTTTTTGCAAATAAATCCTTAAACTCATTTCCACCAAAATTTACTTTAAAATTCTTGCATTTTCTCACATAATATACAATAATTCATCAAAATCTATCAAAATATCAGGGATTCATCAATGGCATTTTTCAAAGATATTCACAAAATCAGAAATTGAGGTACGGGTCGACTAGTATACGAAGCAACGATTACAAAAACATAAAAATTATCAAAAATGAGACAAAAACGAACCTCAATTTGGAGCTTAAAGTGATTGAATGTTAAAAGCTTGAAAACCTTTAATATTTTGATGAAGAATCGGTGAAGAAACAAATGAAAATGGGTGGTATTTTGTTTCATTAAATGTATTTTAACATATATTAATTAAAAACCAAAACTAACCTTTATTTTATCATTTATAAACCATAAGAATAAGGGCATATGTGTCCATTAGCTTTAAAAATGGTGAAATAACCATTTAAGGCCTTCCACTTATAAAGCCATCATCAAATAAGCCATTTATAAAATAGAACTCCTATTTATCGCTTTATGCGATTTAATCCTTTTTATCAAATTAACCGATCAGACAGTAAAATTTCAATACGAAACTTTCACACAGTAATTCTATCATGCTGTAAAACATATTAAAGCAGTAAAAATAATATTTTGACTCGGTTAAGTGGTCTCGAAACCACCTGTTCCAACTAGGGTATAAAGTGGGCTGTTACAGTGGCCATGTGAATCATGCTTCCGGTTTTTAATGTTTTCATAAATTTAATTTTTGTTATAATTTTTCTTTTTGGTTTAAGTTGTAATAAGGCCGCTCGGGTATTTTGCTTTGGATTTTCTTTATTGCTTATTCCTACAATGGTAGACTAGTTTATACGGGTTTTGTAAACTTAATCAAACGTTTTTTAAATATGCAATACGTACCGAATGGTTAACTTAACAATGATAACATAACTATAAGATCTTTTAAAAAGTGAACCTTACTTAGATTTAGATATGGGTTTTTTTTAAAACTAATAATGTTTCTTAATTACACGCTGTTAAGCACGGTTTTTGTTACAATCAACATAACATTTTATTAAAAGAAGATCAAAGCTTTGTCAATTGTCCATGTGACACACCAGATCTGGCCATAACGTCTGGGCCAGGTTTGGGGTGTTACATCCTTGGCCCGTGTTCCTTACACGGCCATGACACACCCATGTCCTAGCTCATGCATGGAAACCTTGACATTTTGTTTCTAACGTCAGCAACAATTTTAGGTCACATAGCCATGGCACACGGCCGTGTGTTAGGCCATGTCTTTCACACGGTTGAGACACACTTTCGTGTCTCAACCTGTGTGGTTACTACTGGGCATTTAATTTTTCCAACTTAAGGTACAGAGGACACACGGCCTAGCCATACGCCCATGGGGCAAACCGTGTGTCACACACGGCCTAGACACATGCTCGTGTGTCTATTTGTGTGGACAAAATAAGGCTACATACAAAGCCTTTTGCCACCCTAAAACAATATCAAACACATACCTATTTCATAACATTGCACAAATACTCAACCAATAACCATCATTTGCATATATCAATAAAAATATTAGCCACCATCCATGGCTCTATACAAAATGAGGTAATTTATATCAAGCCAACACATTTGGCCAATATCTCAATAACACAAAACACAAATTGACTAAGTACCTACACATGCCATTTCTCAAAATACCAAAAAAATTAACTATACCAAATGCCTTAGTTGATAGTGTGAACGAAGCCTCCGACGTCCTTTGATTCACGAGCTAATTAGATGACACTATAAGAGAATGGAAAGAAAAGGGGGTAAGTATAAAGCTTAGTAAGTTGCAAGTAAATAAATGATAGCAATTAACCATACTTTAGCATACTCACAACACATCACAATTTACACATGATATAAAATGGCTACAAGCATAACTTACTCATTTTACAACTTTTGTAATCATACAACATAATTTTGAGCTCATATCTCATACTCTTGATGTTGGTACCTGTACCACTCAAAATATAAACAATATTTCTCATTCTTAACACAAACCATATATTCTCGTTGAACCAATTAAAATACGAAAGGATATTCAATAAGCCTTACACATAGGGTAATTCATGATAATTGATGACATTGTATCAAGTTATATATATGTTATGCGTATGATATTGCATGATTAGTGTTGTTAATTATTTACATGCAAACTTATAAGCTTTATGCTTACTCCTTTTTTTTTTCATTTTTCTTATAGTATCGCCAAGCTAGCTCAGGGACGTGGAGACTCGATCACACTATCAATTGGAAATTTGGGTATAGCTAGTTTTAACACATTGAGTTTGACATGTATAAGGACTTGGTCTTTTTGTTATATGTCATATTGGTTAGCCAAATGTGTTGGCTTTTGATGATACTTAATTCATTTTGTACAAGGCCAATTGATATTGGCTAATGTTGATTACAAGTGTTATGGTATGTTGATGCATTTCATGGATATGGTAAATTGCATGGTTTAAGTTGTTGAGTGTGTGATTGGTTAAGTATGCTAGAAATGTAGTGAAAATGATGTGATGATGTCTTAGTTGTGGACATGTTGGTTGCTTAAATATGCCATGAATTATACCAATGCTTTGGTGCTTGTGTGTTTATGTTTTAGGGTGACAATTGGCTTGGTATATAGCCTATAAATTATCCACATGAGTAGACACATGGACGTGTGTCTAGGCCGTGTGTGACACAAGGTCAACCCCATAGGCGTGTGAACAGGTCGTGTGTCCCCTGCACCTTGATTTGTAAGAAACAGAATGCCAAGAATGGAACACATGGGTAGAGACATGGGCTTGTGTCTCGGTCGTGTGAAGGCCACGACCTGGAACACGGGAATGTACTAGGCCATGTGAAAACTATTTTAGCTTCGAAATGAAAAATAACTCAACACGGGTTGAGCACACGAGCGTGTTTCTCAACCGTGTGGACGTCACAGCCTTGGGCAGGGGCATGTGCCTAGCGCATATGAAGTCTGCACCTAATTTATGAGAATTTAATTCATCACACGGCCTAGCATACGGGTATGTGGCTTGGTCGTGTGGTTTCATTTAGTTGATGACAACATAACTAGAGAGTTACATGGGGTATAGACATAGTTGTGTGTGTGACCACATAGCCTACCCACACGGGCGTGTCCTATATCCACAAGGGCGTGTGACCCCTGTTTTAATGAATAATTTTTCTAAGTTTTCCAAAGATTTCGGTTTAGTCCCAAACCATTCCCAAAGTACGTTTGAGTCTTGTAGGCTTGTTTAAGGGACGATATGATTGTTTTTGAAAAGTTTTAAATTTTAAATGGAAATTTTATAGCCTGATTTTGCATGGATGGTTACATTTAAGTCCGGTAACGACTCGAACCCTGTCCCAACGTCGAATACGGTAAGGGGTGTTACAAAAATAATCCCCAGCAACGGTGCCAAAAACTTCGAATGACGAAAATGTGCAAGTGTGTACAATTGCAACAAGTAATAAAGTGACAAGTAAATGTCGAGTTATCATACCTACAGGGTCTATGAAAAGATTTATTTATGAATGCAATTTAAAACACTTTGGTGAAGAAAAATATTTTGATTGAAGGAGGGTGATTAAAAACTAAGATTTTAAACTAAGTAAAATAATTAAAATAGAAAATAAAAATTATAATGCACGATTTCAAAATACGATTAAATCAATATGACATAATTGTGCTAGATTAATTACATTTCTTAACTTAGAATTATTAAGCTCATGTTTATGTTGTTATGAATAAATTCACGGCAACTCGATAATTTGCTAACTCATGAACATGCTCACCTACAGAAATCCATTCATCTCTTGTATATATCCGTATGTCAATTTAGTTGATTAAATAGATTTTAATAAGCAAACATGTTATTGCACATACATACTTATTAAATTGAAATAACCTCTTGTACATATTCCTATGTCAATTCAAATGATTAATTAAATCTAACAAGCACATAAAAGACTACGTGAGGTAACAATGTATCTTTACCTTGAAACAGTTTAATCACAATAATCTTGGAAGCTATGTAAGGCAAACGTATCGTCAGATACCATTGCTAATTTAACTTTTAGCTACCTTAGATGATTAAACATGCACTGATTAAGTACTGTATCCATTAATTACAATTTCAATCCATTTAAATAATTAATTCATTAGTTACCTAACAATTGTAATGCAAGAATAACTTATTCATGATTTTACTTAATCAAGCATCTTACCAGGCCTATAACAACATAAACACAATTTTAATAATTTAAGAGGAAGAAATGCAATCAACCTAATACGACTTAAATTCAAGCTAAATTGATTAAATTAACCATTCCAATAACATAAATATTCATAGACATGTTCATCATAACAACAACAAAAATTAAAAAGATAGGGAACAAGAATCAAATCCGGTGGTTTTCCGTGGCTTGACTAGTCTGCTCTGTTCTTCCTTCTTTGTTGTCTTCGTTGACCAAAGCTACTATGAACACTTCAATTTTACTCCAAAATGGCTGATGAACACCCATTTTCCAAGAGGAGAAATCGGTAAGAGAGCAAGGGAAATTGGAATGGAAAAGAAGAGAGAAAGTGGAGAGAAGAGAGAAAAGATGTGAATGCTTGAGGTGTGTTAATGATCAGCCAATGGGGATTTTTATAGTTGAAGATGGCTGCTAAAATTAGCTAAAATTAGCAGCCAAAGAGCCATCCCTTGGCCGGCCACACATGTGGCAAGGTTGATGGTTTCAACTTTGCTAAATTTGGCTTGGGGCAAATCTAAAAAGCCACCAATTATGGAGGGGTTTGATTGCAACTTGAACAAGTCTTCAGGGCCTCTTTGCAAGCTTAAATAATCAGCTAATAAGCTAATTTGGGTCAGCATATGGATGGCTTTGGGCTGTCTGTTTCTTGGTCGGTTCGGTTCACTCGGTTCAGTTCAACTAGACTACTTTTTCATAGTTAATTGATAATAATTTATTAACCCAAATTAAATTGGATATAAATTAAAAGTAATTATATTATGATTTAATACACATAATTTTAGACCGTCTTAGGCTGAAAATTAGTTCGCCTCGATACTTCAAATTGCTTCTTAGTTTTGTGCTTCTAGCAGTGTCTGTCGGGTAATTTTTCACCATTTGTGCAATTTTGTCAAAAATAACTAAAATTAATCAAAATTAATTATAAAATTAACTAAAATTCAACATGTTCATGTTTTAAGTATAATTTAATTATTTTATAAAAATTAATTATTATTGGACAAGAATTTTATCGAAACTGCATAATTTTAAGTTAAAAAGGACATGTAAAAGTGTGTAAATTTTTGTGTTTCCACTAACGTATAAGATAAAATAGTGCCACATCAGCATTTAATTACATTTGGGTCACCACGTCAGAAGTTAATGTTGACCGTTAGTTAACTAATGGCCACGTCAGCATGTTCATTAAAAATAGATTAATTTGACAAAAAAAATACATGTTAAGACTTAAAGTGATCCAAAAAAAGTAAAAATGCTATTTTTAGTATTATACCTATTTCCTTTTATGTAATATATGTCATGGATTTTTTTTTATATGTGATCTCATTGACAATTATTAGCATGTTTATTATATTGTCTTGATAGTATATTGACATGATCATTTTTTTAGTAATTAGTAAGGGAGTTTGCTGTTGAGTTTTGGATGAAAATCGGTGTATATATCTCACGTCTTTAATGTTCATGCTTTGATACTTTTACATTTATATGCCACATGATGAGTGGTAAAAGATTAGTAACTTTTTAGGTCGGAATTAAATTATATATTTTTATTGTAACAAAAATATAATTTTATTATTTTAATAATTTATATTTTTTATAATTTTTAAAGGATTAAATTAAAATTTTTAATATTTTTTGGGATCAAAGTAAAATTTTACCATTACTGATTTAAAGTTTTATAATTTATAAAAAATCTAAATAAAAAAAATCATTTTAAGGGACCGGTACCCATGTTAACCCTTTGACGTCACCGCTACATACGATCTAATACAACGAGACATTTTGAGTAAGTTTATGTGTTTGTTGAACTGATGTTTAATTTCTTTTATTAATGTTGTGTTAATTATGACTAAAATTCCTTATTCAAAATTTCGTCACCATTAATAAGTGCATAACGTATAATTCTCAAAAGATATAAGTTTAACTTGATCCTCAGAATGTTGCGGATTCAATAAATTTCAAAATTATAATTTTTCCTTAATTTATTAAATATTTATAGGGTTCTCCAGAGACGTGGATTTTATAGTTTTCAAAGAAATAAATTTCACTTTTTATGATGTTTTTAAGTCTCGAAATGCCGCGGATTCTTTTTTAAAATAAAACTGGGAATTTCCAATTAAAAAATCAAGCCATCAAGTCTTTACAAACCTTAAAAAACTAAACAGTCTAAGGACCAAAAAAAAATCATATAGGCCTATTTTTAATCATCGCAACTAAAAAAATAAAGTGAAAAACGCAGACAAAATCCAGCTTGGCCTCTTTTTCCAAAACCGCCCTTGCCCAGCTTCCGAGACAAGTCTTTTCTCCTTCCTCAAGCAGTAAAAGCCTTATTAAATTCCAGGCTTTTCTTTTCAATGCATTTGTGCCTGTGTCTTTGCAAGCTCCCGAACCTTCTTCTCCTCTAAGGCAAGCCTAATCCTCTGCATCTTTCTTCACAAAATTTTTCCATTTAGAATAGCTTTATCCTAGTAACGAATGTGATTGTTTTAAAAGTTTTTTAATCACAAATTTTACCGGGTGGCGTTGGTGATGCGATCCGGCTTGGGTGATTAAGTCGAATGCACGTAGTTGCCCGATCGTAGACGAGAAGGGTCGTTCGTGCCTCGGTCTTAGAAGTAGAAGTGAAAGAATTGGGTTGATTAAGCGGAAGGGTTCGAAGTAGAAAATAGGGTATTGTTAGGTTCGGCAATGGAAATTAAAGATGGGTGTTGAATAGAGTTTTAGTTTAGAAATAATAAGAATAAGATGATGTAAGGTGGGGATGGATTAATGAACTTAACATCAGGAATGATTCAACACTAAAAAGTGTCACCCCGGTTCCTATATTGTTAAGGTGGATAAATGGGATATATGGATAGGTGATGTGACAGTCTTAAAACGACCCTAGTCGGAATGTGGTTTCGGGACCACAAAACCGAGGCATAAAATATATTTAATATTTATTTTGATGCCTATGATATGTGTTAATTCGTGTGTGTCATGTTTGATGTGTTGATTTTGAGTTATAAAATTTAATTTCACTAAAAGGGGACTTAGTAGTGAACTTTGAAAATGTGCTAGACAAATGTGTGATGACCAATAAATGCATGCATGAGAAAAGAAGGAGTTGCATGTCAAATTGCCCAATTTTACTCTAGTGGACAGCAATGATGGCTAATTTGGCATTTTGTGTGTTGTATTTTAGCTTAATAAATAAACTTAATATTTATTTTAAGTTATAATGTGATTTTATTATGATTATTATTATGAAATTGGAGGAAAAACCAAAGCTAGTCCCTTTCTTCTTCTCTTTGCCGTGAGTTGAGGAAGAAAATAAAAATTCATGAGCTTGGGGCATTTGGCTAGGGGAAGCTGAAAATTGAGGTAAGATTCATGGAATTTTTCTTTGAATGTTGTGGATTTTAGTTGGTCTTGAAGTTTCCAACAAGACCCGTGTACTATATTCATGTGATTTGTGTCCATGAAGCTTTCGGTTTTGCTAAAAGAAAAATGGAGGAAATAAATTGTTTTCTTGTGTTTTAATGAGCATGGGAGAATCGATTCTCTTGGTAATATGAGCTCATTACCGAATGTATATAGGAAATTTATAAGGTTGTGTAATTGAGCTAGTTAAAATGCTCTTAGTTGTTTGATGGCCCTAAAGAAAATTTGCTATCATGGTTGTGTGTATGTGTAGTGCCGATTGTGAATGGAGCCTTGAGGGACTCTAAGATGTAAAAAAAAAAAAAAAAAAATTCATGTGAATTGAAGTTGTGAGCTCCAATTAGTAAGTTTGGTGTAGCTCAAATGGCAAGAGGGGCATTCGGTTCCTTGAATTACATGATTTGCTTTGTCTTTGATTAGCAAATTGGTTGTTAGCATGATATTTAGTCTATTGGAAATGAGTTAAGGTAAATAGAGGCTGAATTGGATGTGATGAGCTTCTTAAATTGTTTGACCCAAGCCTACTTATAAACTGAAATTTGTGAAGCAAGTTAGTTTCGGTTAAATTGTAATGTGATAAGGAAAGAACTATGCTTTGATGTTGAAATTGAGTTTTCATCAATGAATGAATTTGTTTTGGTGAATGGCTAATTATCGAACATACCTTTTGAGATTTTAGATGGAATTACCGAATGTGTCTTTAATAAGGAAAGGGATGTTTGATTTTGATTGATAAGTGAAGTCTAAGACCATATGCATTTAGTCCTAGCATGTGAAGTAAAGCAAACATACTTCTTTTTGTGATTGAACTTTGAATTGATGGAAGTATGTGTCATGTATAAAATGGAATGCTATAAAATGTTAGTTAAAGTTTGGGAGATGGTTATATGGCCGAATGGCCTTAGTGTGTATGCATTAGAAATGGTAGTTAAACTAATTGATCAATTTGTGCTTATGAGAGCTTCTTGGTTAAAGAAATGACCTATTCGGCCATGTGCATAAAATCTTTGATGTTTGTCTTCATAATTGGTGTCTTAAGAGTGGTGTATTGATTAAAATTAATATGAAATATGTATATTGTGTAAAGATCAATGACTACTCTAAAGGGTGCCTTAGGAAATGTTATATTTTAAATATGTGAATAAGAACACTAAAGAGTGAATTTGGTATAAAATCTGCTTGGTACAGCAGCAGTAACGTGTTTTGGAAAAATCACCATAAATTGTGAGAGTTGAATTAGAGGCTGAATAAATTGTGTAATTAAAGCTTAATGAGTCTAGTTTCTTATAAAAGAAACCTTACAAGCAATTGACCTGCCAATAAAGAGATTTTTAAAGTTGTGTGAAGCAGGGTCAGAATGACTCCGGAAGCCCCTGTTCTGTTTTTAGAAAATCACCATAAATTGCATAAAAATTTTTATTAGACAAAATTTATATTCTTAGACTCCTTAATGAGTCTAGTTTCGAATAAAATTGGTAAGGACATATTTGGAATTCTGTACAAGGAGAAATTCAGTTCGTAGTATAGAGTAATCAGTTTAATCAAACAGTGAAATAGGGAAACTTTAAGAAAATTCTGGTATTGATTGGCAAAACCAAAAATTATGAAAATTTTATGGATGGAATATAAATGAGTCTATTTTCATGCAAAATTAACGGCACTTCATTTGGAGTTTTTTAGCTCCAGTTATGAGTAAATTATTGAATGCTGCTCAGAAAATCAGCTTGTTGTGACTTATGATATGTATGTGAAATGATCGAATGTGCGTATGTGTTTGCAATGAGAAGAATATGCATGTATTATTTGACTATAAGTGAAAATGATTCATTGAGATGCTTGAATAAGGATTAATAAAATTAAATGTTTTATTTAGCTCAAGAGCATAGAGGGACGAGTTCGGATAAAGGGAAGGCCAAAGTGGTCGAATAGCCAACTCGTAAATTCTCGGGAAAGTTCAAGGTAAGTTTTGAGTAATCGAATTTGGTAAATAAGTTAAAATGCCATGACATACATGCTGATATTTGAACGATGTCCTATTGAGAAAGAAACCTTATTCATGTTTGCTATATAGCCGAATGGCTCATAGAGAAAAGGACCGAAATTGAGTATTGAAATGCACTGCTTATGTATTTTTGATCATTGGGCCGAAAGTCTAGAGAAGAAAAGTATACGTGTATAAGTTTTGAATTATATGTATATTTATGATATAAAGTCGAGAAGCATGTTATATGTTGTATGCACATGAATTGATTGAATTACAAGTGCAATCTTGCTATGTGAAACTTGGTAACATGCGAATATATATATATATATATATGTATGAAAATTTGTGATGCGAATCCGGGATTAAGTCCCGTTGACTATATGTGGAGACTATGTCCGGGTTAAGACCCGAAGGCTATATGCAGAGATGATGTCCGGGTTAAGACCCGAAGGCTATATGCAGAGATTAAATCCAGGATAGAGACCCGATGGCAATGTATAGAGTTTACCCGAGCTAAAGATCTCGATGATTATGAGAGTAAAGTCTAAGACTAATGGTCTTCAAGGTAACGATTGCTAATGAATTGCGCTGAAAGTGTTAAGTTATACAGGTATGTACCCTTGGCTTATATGCAAGCTAGATTTTTGGACCGAATACTAAGGTCATTATGTGATTTCATATGTGTTCATGAAATAAGATTATTAATATGGTCAAAGTACAAATTGGCCTATGTGAAATGATATGTGAGTTTTGTGACGTGTGTATGTTTACGTGAATTTACTATAAGTGAAAGCTATCCACTTTCGTATATGATGTGAATGTATATGTGTGGAAAAGGGGTGACTTACCTAAGAGAAGAGGGAAACAAAAATACTAACAACTATGCTATAATTTGATGATCTATTTAATGTCATTGCTTAAAACTTACTAAGCATTGTAATGCTTACTCCGTTTCCCTTGTTTCCACTGTTTTATAGATCTCTTTTTGGAAGCTACGGACTCGGGGATTGAAGCCTTAATCACCTACACTATCGCTGTTATTTTGGTACTTTTGATGATTATTTTTGGATCAATGGCATGTATAGGCTAATCTCCTTTTGTTGAATCAAACTACATTTTGAGTTGTAAATATTTCTAGCCATGCGAAAATGGCTTGCTTAGTCTTCGAGTTTGATTATATGTGTTTGGTTGATTCTCATATGATTCGATGTTGTGGCATGATATTTAGTTAGTACCCAATACGCAATGAATTTCTAATATGGTGATCGGTTATTGAAAGGTTTGATTTCGGCCAAGTTGTTAGTAGCCACGTAGTAGAAATACACTAGCATGCTATGCTTATGAAACGTTTTCTTTTATGAGAAATGACGTACTGACCGAACTTATTTGCAAGTGTTACATTCAATTAAAGAACTAAATAAATCTATGTCTAGTATGTAACTATGAACCTCAGTAGGCTGTATCTAGTTATGTAATACCTTAATACCCTATTCCGGCGACGGACGGGGGTGTAGGGTGTTACATTTTTATTGGTATCAGAGCTACGGTTTAGTCGATTCTCGGACTAACGTAGCGCGTGTGAGTATAGCTATACATGCCATTTTGTGAAAATGCGATAGTGTGGTGATCTCTGACATTTGAAATGTGTTTTTCCTATAGTAATGGATTCCGATCCCGATCGAGTCGTAGCGGAAGATATTGAGAGTGTGGCAGCTACTCCCGCGCAAGGGACCGCACCGGTCGACTCTCAGCCGAATGCCAGTCATCGAGATGATGACATGAGGCAGAACTTCTATGCAATGATGAATGATTGGTTCACCCAATTTCTTCGAACTAATCCGGCTGTTCCACAACCTCCTCCCCTGAATAACCCACTTCCGACCCCTGTGGCTCCTCCTGAGGCCGACCCTGTGAGGTCGAGTAAACCCCCGGTCGATAAAATTAGAAAATATGGGGCTGAAGAATTCCGGGCTACAGTTGATGACGATGCTGAGCGGGCCAAGTTTTGGCTCGATAATGTAATCCGTGTGTTCGATGAGTTGTCATGTACACCCGATGAGTGCTTGAAATGTGCCGTATCTCTGCTGCGTGATTCTGCCTACTATTGGTGGAACACATTGGTTTCCGTTGTGCCGAGAGAGCGAGTTACTTGGGAGTTTTTCCAAGTTGAGTTCCGAAAGAAGTATATCAGCCAAAGATTTATCGATCAGAAACGGAAGGAATTCCTCGAGCTTAAACAAGGCCGAATGACAGTAACCGAGTATGAGAGAGAATTCGTACGGCTTAGCCGATATGCTCGTGAGTGCATAGCATCCGAAGCTATTATGTGTAAACGCTTCGAGGACGGGTTAAATGAAGACATCAAACTTCTGGTTGGCATTCTGGAAATTCAAGAGTTCGTTGTTCTTGTCGAGCGAGCCTGCAAGGCCGAAGAGCTTCGAAATGAAAAGAGAAAAGCTGATAGCGGAGCCAGAGAGTTCCGTAAGAGATCTTCGGGGAGGTTTACTCAAAAATCCTCAAAGAAGTTCCGAAGTGAATCAGACAGACCATCTGCTACTTCAGGTTTTTCTAGACGAGACCGTGATCGACCCCCTATGAGTACACGTGCCACTTCTGCTGCTAGTGTTGGAAACGACCGTCGAGACAGAGCCGAGTGCAAGTATTGTGGAAAATGGCATTCGGGGAGCTGCAGATTTCATGATCACTCTTGTTATAAGTGCGGGTCAGCTGATCACTTTATAAGAGATTGCCCTAGATGGTCAGAGCAAAATGTGAACCCGAGTGGGAAACCGAGTACTACTTCAGCACGGGGTAGACCACCGAAGAATTCGGGAAATGCTAGCGGCGGTCAGAGAAGGTTTAAAGATGCTACAACAAGATTCGAGGCTCATGCTCCTGCTAGGGCTTACGCTATTCGCGCACGAGAGGATGCCTCTTCGCCCGATGTTATCACCGGTACTTTTACTCTCTTTGATACTGATGTTATTGCTTTGATTGACCCCGGTTCAACTCATTCATATGTATGTGAAAATTTGGCATCCAGTAAGACTCTCCCTATTGAGTCTACTGAGTTTTGATACGAGTGTCCAATCCCTTGGGTCGTTGTGTCTTAGTTGATAGAGTGTGTAAGAAATGTCCCCTTATGATTCGAGATTTCTGTTTTTCGGCCGATTTGATGCTTTTGCCATTCGATGAATTTGACGTTATACTCGGAATGGATTGGTTGACTGTGCACGATGCGGTAGTGAACTGTAAACGAAAGACTATTGATTTACTATGTACGACTAATGAGATAATTCGGATTGAGTCTACGGATTTAAACGGGCTGCCGGCTGTAATATCTTCTATGTTGGCTCAGAAATTTTTGAAAAAGGGTTGCGAGGCTTATCTTGCTTATGTTTTAGATAGCAAAATATCCGAACTAAAGCTTGAGACTGTTCCAGTGGTTTGTGAGTATCCGGACGTGTTTCCCGAAGAATTACCGGGATTACCGCCTGTTAGAGAGGTTGAGTTTGGCATTGAGCTAGTTCCAGGTACAACCCCGATTTCAATTGCTCCATATCGTATGGCTCCGACGGAGTTGAAAGAGTTGAAATCCCAGTTGCAAGAGTTGACCGATAGAGGTTTCGCAAGACCGAGCTTTTCTCCCTGGGGTGCACCCGTCTTGTTCGTGAAAAAGAAGGACGGGACTTTGAGAATGTGTATTGACTATCGGCAGCTGAACAAGGTGACTATAAAGAATAAGTATCCATTGCCTCGTATCGACGACTTATTCGATTAGTTAAAGGAAGCCTCAGTGTTTTCAAAGATCGATTTGCGATCCGGCTACTATCAGTTGCGAGTTCGAGACTCAGACGTGCCCAAGACTGCTTTCAGAACGAGGTACGGACACTATGAATTTTTAGTGATGCCGTTTGGGCTAACTAATGCCCCCGCTGTTTTCATGGATCTAATGAATCGAGTGTTTAAGCCGTACCTAGACCGATTTGTAGTCGTGTTTATCGATGACATTTTGGTTTACTCTCGCGACGAGATCGAGCATGCCGAGCATTTAAGACTTGTGCTTCAAATTTTGCGTAATAACCAGTTGTACGCGAAATTCAGCAAGTGTGAGTTCTGGTTGCGCGAGGTTGGCTTTCTGGGACACATTGTATCTGCTGCGGGTATCCGAGTTGATCCAAATAAAATCTCTGCTATCCTCGATTGGAAGCCTCCTAAAAATGTCTCGGAAGTCCGAAGCTTTTTAGGACTTGCCGGGTATTACCGACAGTTTGTGAAGGACTTTTCGATGATCTCAACCCCGTTGACAAAGCTATTGCAGAAGGATGTTAAATTCGAATGGTCCGAGAAGTGCCAAAAGAGTTTCGACCAATTGAAAGCCCTATTGACGGAAGCTCCAGTCTTAGTTCAACCTGAATCTGGTAAGGAGTTTGTAGTATATAGTGATGCGTCTCTGAATGGCTTGGGGTGTGTTTTGATGCAAGAGGGCAAAGTTGTTGCATATGCTTCGAGGCAATTAAAGCCTCATGAGAAAAACTATCCGACTCACGATCTCGAAATAGCTGCTATTGTGTTTGCTTTGAAGATTTGGCGTCATTACCTTTTTGGTGAGAAATGTCATGTCTTTTCCGACCATAAAAGCCTCAAATATTTGATGACGCAAAGAGATTTGAATCTGAGACAAAGACGGTGGCTTGAATTGCTAAAAGATTTCGAGCTTGTCATTGACTATCATCCGGGAAAGGCGAACGTAGTTGCTGATGCTCTTAGCCGAAAATCATTGTTTGCTTTACGAGCCATGAATGTGCATTTATCAGTATCTGATGATGGCAAGATGAGAGCAGAATTAAAAGCCAAACCGGTATTTCTCCGATAAGTTTGTGAAGCTCAGAAAGCGGATGACGACTTAATTTCCAAACGAGCTCAATGCGATTTACATGTGGATTCTGAGTTTCAAGTTGACAACAATGATTGTTTGAGGTTTCGAGGCCGAGTATGTATACCGAGAAGTTCAGAGTTGGTTTCGGTGATATTAGAGGAAGCTCACAATAGCCGAATGTCAGTTCATCCGGGAAGTACCAAAATGTACAATGATTTGAAACGTCAATATTGGTGGCATGGTATGAAACGAGACATCTCAAATTTTGTGTCGAAGTGTCTGATATGCCAACAAGTAAAAGCGGAACATCAGGTGCCATCGGGTTTGTTGCAACCGATTTTGATTCCCGAGTGGAAATGGGATAAAGTCACAATGGATTTCGTATCTGGGCTACAATTGAATTATATGTATATTTATGATATAAAGTCGAGAAGCATGTTATATGTTGTATGCACATGAATCGATTGAATTACAAGTGCAATCTTGCTATGTGAAACTTGGTAACATGCGAATATATATATATGTATGAAAATTTGTGATGCGAATCCGGGATTAAGTCCCGCTGACTATATGTGGAGACTATGTCCGGGTTAAGACCCGAAGGCTATATGCAGAGATGATGTCCGGGTTAAGACCCGAAGGCTATATGCGGAGATTAAATCCGGGATAGAGACCCGATGGCTATGTATAGAGTTTACCCGAGCTAAAGATCTCGATGATTATGAGAGTAAAGTCTAAGACTAATGGTCTTCAAGGTAACGATTGCTAATGAATTGCGCTGAAAGTGTTAAGTTATACAGGTATGTACCCTTGGCTTATATGCAAGCTAGATTTTTGGACCGAATACTAAGGTCATTATGTGATTTCATATGTGTTCATGAAATAAGATTATTAATATGGTCAAAGTACAAATTGGCCTATGTGAAATGATATGTGAGTTTTGTGACATGTGTATGTTTACGTGAATTTACTATAAGTGAAAGCTATCCACTTTCGTATATGATGTGAATGTATATGTGTGGAAAAGGGGTGACTTACCTAAGAGAAGAGGGAAACAAAAATACTAACAACTATGCTATAATTTGATGATCTATTTAATGTCATTGCTTAAAACTTACTAAGCATTGTACTGCTTACTCCGTTTCCCTTGTTTCCTCTATTTTATAGATCCCTTTTTGGAAGATACGGACTCGGGGATTGAAGCCTTAATCACCTACACTATCGCTGTTATTTTGGTACTTTTGATGATTATTTTTGGATCAATGGCATGTATAGGCTAATCTCCTTTTGTTGAATCAAACTACATTTTGAGTTGTAAATATTTCTAGCCATGCGAAAATGGCTTGCTTAGTCTTCGAGTTTGATTATATGTGTTTGGTTGATTCTCATATGATTCGATGTTGTGGCATGATATTTAGTTAGTACCCAATACGCAATGAATTTCTAATATGGTGATCGGTTATTGAAAGGTTTGATTTCGGCCAAGTTGTTAGTAGCCACATAGTAGAAATACACTAGCATGCTATGCTTATGAAACGTTTTCTTTTATGAGAAATGACGTACTGACCGAACTTATTTGCAAGTGTTACATTCAATTAAAGAACTAAATAAATCTATGTCTAGTATGTAACTATGAACCTCAGTAGGCTGTATCTAGTTATGTAATACCTTAATACCCTATTCCGGCGACGGACGGGGGTGTAGGGTGTTACAGGTGAACGCCACACCAAGGATGGTGATAAGTTCAAACAAGATTGGTAGACGCCACTAGCACGCTAGATAAGTCTTTCGAAACTTGTACGAGATATGAGAGGAAGCAACCTCACAGAAACAAAGTTTCATTAACAAATTGGCAAAAGTCTTTTTTACAAATGAGATTCAACAAATATTTATAGTGACTAAAATGTCTATTGGAATTCGGCATCTAATGTGTTCACACAACAATAAAATCGTTCACACTAATACGTTAAAATTGTTCATGAATTCGGCAGATTCATGCACTAGCCGAATGGACACTTTCTTCCCCCTTAGTGTGTGCATGAATGCTTAGCCATGAAGTAAGGCTTCAAGTGCTTTGTATGAGCACCAAAGGTTGCATTCATCTCCTTGGGACGTTCATGCACTTGTATGGAACATGTATCTTCATAATTAAGCACTTTAATGGCATGTAGGTTCATGAATGGTAGCATGAACCTAGTAAATTTGTTCTCCCCTTTGTGCATGCACTTAATTCAATCAATGTGTTGAATTATTGAGTTAATTCCTTCCCTTGGATGTTCTTGAACCCATCCATGCATGTGTAGTAGGTTATAGGTCAATTCAAAGTATGAACATGTTCAAGGAGCTCAACAGTCAACATAGAATTAGTTGGCAGCTACTTCTTGGCCGAATAAGTGCCTTTGAAAGTTAGGAGACAGCCGCCATACATGCACTTAAGCCATTCATGCATTCTATCATCCCATGCATTTGATCCATTCATGGACTAGCCTTTAATGTCCATACATGCATTCGGCACATGCATGAATTTGTAGAAACCTTGCATCTAGCCATACATGCACCAGCATTTAATACTTCTTCATTCATGCATGTGTGCCGTCCAAATAGGTTGAATCTTTAAGCATTCATTGTGCCGTCCATGAGCATTGCACCTATAAGAAATAAAACAATTCATAAGACATCATGTGAACACACATAAATTCAGCACTAATGTGAACATATTAATGGCATGCATTAAATCAATTAGAATGTGAACATAATTAAAATATGTAATAAGAATATTAATGTAAAACAAGTTTAATGCCTAAATAAATAAGTCCAGATTTTATTTAATGTATTAAAGTCAAAATCAAGTTTAAACTAAAATGAGCTAAGCTTTAGCTCATGAGCTAAAGTTGAGCTGAGGTTAAACTCCTAAGTTGAAGTTGAGCTAAGGATTAGCTCGTGAGCTGAATATGAGCTAGGACTGAGCTCGGTTTAGCTCAAGTAAGTTAGATTGAGCTCGAATAAGCTGGATTTGAGCTGGACAGAGCTCAAGGAGCTGGAAAGGAGCTAGGATCAGCTTGCCAACATAGCAATGCTCGACTCGAAAAACTTGAATGTTGGGGTTTGCTGGGCGTGCTCGCATCAGTTGGAATTTATGTTTGAACATAGATTGATTTCACTTGTTGAAGAGTATGAAAACAGTTTGGAGGAGTTAGTTGTTGAAGAAGTTGTTAAGAAGTTAAGTTAGTTACTTGAGCTTTTTGCTTAGTTTTTTGCTTAGCTTATAAAATCGTGCTTTGTACACATTGGAATGACAATATTTTCTGATGCAATACATAAACTAAGTTTATTTCTTCTTCTGTTATTTATTTCTAGTAATTAAGTTGTTCAATGCTTTGTTACTAGTTTTGCTTGTTATATTCGGTTGCCTTCCTCGTAGCTGTCATCCGAGCACTGTCAATTTCACATGGTAATAGAGCTACTATTTTTCGGTCAGTAGATCCACGATTATTCATCTTTTATGGATCCACCATCAATTCTTATTGTTACTAATGTCAGTCCATCTTTTACAAATAAAAAAATTAATGTTTGTCTTAATGTTCACAATTTTCTTCTCTAAAAGCAAGAAGTGTTGTTTACAGTTCATGGTAATGGTCTTAAATGTAACACCCCAAACTCAGCCCGAACATTATGGCCAGATCCGGTGTGTCACATGGACAATTGTCTAAGCTTAACCTATTTCTTTTATTAGAGCGTTGTGAAGTTTTGAAAATTATTCAGTGTTTAATAATTTGTAATTAGAAATCATTCCCCATTTACTATTATTCCTTTTTAGAAAAACCTTAGTTGTTACCAAACGAAATTTCATCTTACATTAAATCTCATTAAAGTGTTATTGGCGTTGAGTTAACCAAATTGATTCGTTTTGCATGTTTGAAAACATTCGTTTAAGTTTGGAAAGAAAACCATCCACATATCTAATCTACTACTGATAAACTACTAAGAAGGAAAACCCAAAAATAAAATACCGAATGGCCCTATTACAATTGGAAAACCCAAATTTACGAAAAGGAAATAAACTATAAATAAAGTAAAATCCAGAAAAAGAGAGAATCACGTGGCCACCTCGAATCCCTCATAGCTCCAAGTCCTCTATGGTTGGGGATTTCCTACAAGAATGAAGAAATGATGGTCAGTTTGTGAAAACTCAGTGTGTAAGCTAACCCAACCAGTGTCAGAGATCAATTCAAGCACAGACTGGGCCGAAGCCCTATTCAGATACAGTTTAAATTGGGCCTTGGCCCTATTCCGAAAATAGTGTGGCCCTTGGGCCAATTACAGAAACATATCATATTATAGTCATATATGCATGTATGCAAAGCCTAAGCCCAATCCATACCTACACACCACCCGTACCAGCCCTACACACCATGTGGGGAATAACTCAACCCGCCCAGCCCTACACACCACAATCGCAGTATAGCTGCTCAAACAGATATCGTCGCCAAGCCACTAGAATAATAATACGAGGCAAAGCCTCTAAGCAGATTACGTGGCATTGCCACTTTTAGCAGTTCCTCCATAACAATAACCCAACCACATGCAAATCAGAATATATATGTCGTGGCATACAGAGTATCAGATATAGTAGCATGCAAATCAGTAAACTTTACTCTAGGGGTAAAATTATCTTTTAGCACCTAGGGGTAAAATAGTAAATTTTCACCCTTTAGTGGTATTTCGATAATTTTACTAAGTTTTAGGGTTTCATGCCTATTACAGTCTACTAACAGATCTAACGTTGCCCGAGCGACTCAATTAGTTCATTTCATTAATACAGAGTCATCGGGCCCTAAAACCCCTAATGGGCCCAACGGAGCCCACAAGCTACTGTGGCCCACTAAGTCCAAATTTTACACATATTTTAGCAGATCTACTATCTAGTTTACCAGAAAATACTTACCGCATGATTTCACCCATATGGGCCCGTAAGCCCATTGGCCCAAATTCGGCCCATCGAGGTCCAAACCACCCAAGTGCACGAAAACGTGCACAATAGCCTTACCATTCGTTAATACCAACTTCACAGTTTCAAACTGACCCACGAGCACTCGTACACTCATAAGCCCTCGAAATGCCGGCATTTTAGCATTTCGGCTTTTCGACTTTTGTCGATCTAGTCTACTAGGGGGTGTCGTTACACACTTAATTGCAAACTTAGTCGAGATCTTTCGAACAATCAACTTACATCAAATTAATCACTATGTCAGATCACAATCCATTAGAAAATCCACACCATGTTGACTTACATATTCGGCAACCACTAGCACGACAGCATCACCTACCTTTGTTGTAATCTAGACCACAGATCTAGATTGCTTCGATATCTCCTATCCACCAACGCCCTTCACGAGATCTATCCTTAAGACTGGCTATGGGCACAAGCAAACCAAAAGGAGAGAACTTGAATTGGTGTCCAAAGAAGGATTAAAGCCGATTGGTGCAAAATGGTTAGGGGTTTTGGCTTTTCTTGAATATAAAAAAAAAAAAAGAATAGGAAGTAAGCTACTTACCCAAAAGTCTGCTTGACAGCCTTGCCACACGAAAGAACCACCGACCACTAGCCTAGCCCAGATCTATTATAGATCTAGTCAGAATGCAAGAAGAGAAGAGATCTAAGGGATTTGGCTTTTGAAAAACACACTCGAGAGTATGGAAGTTTCAGTTTTGAGAGGAAAGGTGGAAAAAGAAGAAGTTATGAATCAAAGAAGAGATGGTCGACAGATAGATATGGGAGGCTTGAGGGTTTCAGTTTTAGCAAGAGTGGAGATAAGGAGGAGAAATCGATAAGAGAGGAACCAAGTGTTTTTGGCTTTTTGAGGCAATCGGTCAAGAGAGGTTTTAATTGAATCAATTTAAACAATGAACAAGAGAAGAAATAGGAAAAGAAAATGGTAGATTCGACTTGAGAAGAAAAGAGATGGAAAGGTTTAGTTCTTTGAATAAATCAGCACAAGAAGGGTTTATCACTTTCGGCTTTTAGATCAAAAGGGGAGAAAGAAAAAGAAAGAGCAAAGAGCCCTAAAAAGTACTATACTTATTCGGTAAAAAGAAAATGGCCTAAATTGCCAAATCCCGAAGACTAACCACTAAAGAAATCGACACATACAACCCCAAATGCTGAAAATGCAACCTCCTAAGAACCCTAGCTGAATATGCACCTCCAACCCTACAATCAGCCAACTCAAGCTCCCCATTTAAAATTCCTAAATTTTCTCCCCTTATTACTCCTTGATCCAATCCCCTGAGCACTTCAAACTCCCTCTTTTAAAGTTTAACTTGGAGTCCACCTCTTACCATACATATGCAACAAAATAAAATGAGCACTTTGCTAACCCAGAGATTTGAACCTCAGCTCTCTCACAAGCCTCCACACGCCACCTCCTTAAGCTCTAAGTGGCGCCACCTTGCCACTTTACCACAAGCCTTCTTGTCTCTTAAAACCCCAGTATTAATTTAAAAGCCCAACTAGCTTAGGTCCATTCTCTCCTAAGGCCAAAAATAAAAATTTTACCAGACCTTAGGCTAACACTTAAGCCTTCAAAAGGTCCAGTAAACACACCCATAACATCAATACAACACATTAAGCCAAGCCAAATTAAATTCAAGTAGAAATTCAAAAACCTGAAAAATTAGGGCGTTACATTAAAGGTTTTCTTGATGGAACTGAGGTTGTACCATTGCGAGTAGTCATATCTACCATAGGGGAGGCAGTGATCAATCTTGATTTTTGCAAGCAGAAGAAATAATATTGAGCTCTTACTTCTTATATGTTGTCCACCATCAGTCCTCATAGCTTGCCCAGATTGGTTAGTGCTGAGACTTCTCGTTCCATCTGGAGTACTTTACAAAGGTTATTTTCCACCAGTACAACCACTAAAGTTATGCATATCCGTTGTCAGTTATAAGCCATGAAGAAAGTAGATCTTTAAATGCGTGATTACATCACAAAAATCAAAGAAGTATAGGACACCCTAGTTGCATGTAATGTCTCAGTTGGAGTTGAACAAATTGCCACAATCTTGAACGGTCTACCATCTAAGTATGACTCTTTTGTCACTATTATGACTATATTAAGAAACCTTATAACCTTGAAAGCATGATTTCTAGTCTTACGATGCTGAATCTATAACAATCTTAACCCATTTCTGTCACCCAATTAGGGTTACAAAGCATTATTGTACAAAATAAAACCTTTAACTTCAAAACAGAACAATAATACAATTTAATATTAATTTCTAATAACTCATTACAATCATAACAAATATACATATTTGGGCCTTAAATTGAGCCTTCAGGGCCCTAAAACAATTTGAGAACAATAGGGGATCAATTTAAAACAAACTAGAAAATTTTGGAAAAACTTGGAAAATATGAAAAACAAGGGTCACACGGTCGTGTGACATAGCCTAGACCATATGAACATTTGAAGTAGGGTCCCAGCCCGTGTGTCTGCCAATGTGGGTATTTGAAATAGGGTCACATGGCCATGTCGCAAGCCATATGCCAAACGAAGTGTACATTCGATGTTGGGTTGCACGATCGTGTTGTAGGCTGTGTGCCAGATTGCGCCACAATCTGTTTTGAGACACACGACCATGTCTCAGACCATGTAAACTCTGCCCCAAAAACAATAATGACACATGGCCGTGGAGGTGACCGTGTGTGGTACACGGCCGTGTGACAACCCATGTCCCAAGCCGTGTGCTCCAACAAGCTATCATAATACCATTTCTTGTACATCAAGACATAATATTTACACATATATTCCTATGATCAAAATGCTTTCCGAACACAATCAAAACATACCATATTAACCAACCTATAAGATCTAACCAATATGCCATTCCATAATTACACAAATTCATTTCATTCATGTAACGCCCCAAAAATCCTGAAGTTTCTTGTAAAGTTGTGTTAAATGTGACTGATATTTTAGTTAAGTGTCTTTTTAATGTTAAAGGGCCTTTTACTAAGTTTTGTGTTCAAGCTTTAAGGTGGAGAAATTTTAGTTTTTATTAAAGGAACTTTGAGAGTAAGTAACTTGGCTTTTAAATAAATGAAGTGGAAATTGGACATAAGTGAGCTTGTGGTATAGTGGCAAAGTGACGGCACATAGCGAGCTTAAAGGTGGCGTCACAGAAAGGCAATGAAGTCCTAGGTTCGAGTGCTGGCTAGTAAATTTAGTGAGGATTTATTTTTGCTCTTTAAATGACTAGCAGTGGTGTGGGAGTAGACTCTGAAGGGAGTGATCAAAAGAGAATTTTAAGGAAGGGATCAATGAGCTTATCATGGAAAAAAATTAGGAGATTGGGATAGGAGAGGAGTTGGAGCCGAATAGGTAATTGCAGGGGAGCAATTTCGGCTATTAGGGGGTGAATGCCGAATTTCCTTGGCATTTTTGTCATTTTTCTCGTCTTGAGTTTTGGTTTGTCTCTGAGCTACTAGGTAGCATTTGAATTCTTTCGTGGTTTTGATTCAAGAGCCGATTATAGTACCTACTCTTTAGGGTTTTAGCCATTCAAAACACCATCCTCTTAAGAGCTCAAAAGTCGAAACCCTTTTCTTTTTTTCGTGTCGACTTCTTCATTCTCTCTCTCTTCGAAATTTTCCTTGGATCAACATTGGTCTTAGCCTACTACTTCTTCTTCTTCCTATTTGTGCCAAATATCTCTTTTCACCATTCTAGCCTCTAAGGCCGAATACCCTTGGCCGAATCCCTCTTGTGTCGCCTCTATTGTCTTCAACTTTGGCCAACAATTCTTGGTAAGGACTTTACCTTTTCAATTAGTTTTTTTTAAAGAACTGACTTTCTCTCTCCCTTACCCTCTCTCAATCGGTTTGTAAAGAATCAATATCGAATCTCACCAAATCACTCTTTGCATTTCGGGATTTGGGTAAGTGTTCATCACTTTGGTTTTAGGGGTTGGCCGAGTGGTCATATATGATATAAGGGTGACTCGTGTTGGATGCAAGTCACCTATTACTTAGGCTTTAATGGTTAAGTTCGTGTAAATCTAGGAGAAATCGTAGTTAGTGATTAAAAGAGAAGCTATTAGGACTTGTCGCACACGGTAAGGTTATAGTAAGCCTTCGGTTCTTGGTAAAGATTGTGGTTAAGCATATGATTAATTGAAGGGTGGTGTTGATTGTAGGTTTGTGGCTAAGGACCAGGTGTGTACATACACTACACACACAAAATAGATCGGTAAATCCTGAAAAGCCGAAAAGCTAAAATTCTGAAAAGCCAAAAATTTGGCTACGGTAGTCCTGCAAGTACGCGAACACTCATACGAGGGTATTCGATATGTTATCAGAGGCCCCATGAGCGATCTCATGGACTTGGGTCACGTTTTGGCTAACCGGGCCAGAATGGGCAAATGGGCTGACGGGCTTGTGGGTCCAAGCTAGCAAAAATTGATATGTTGATAATAAGTGATGAGTTGATAAAGTTTGTTGAATTGTTTGGAATGGATTGGGCCTAATGGGCCGTATGATTGTGATTGGGCCTAATGGGCCATGTAAATGTGATTGGGCTTGATGGGCTATATGAATGAATGAAAGCATGCAGACATACTAGGGTTTTATAATGGACTTTTAGGCCTAGTTTCTAATAAATCCTTAAGCGGGCATAAAACTTTATTAATTTATCAAGTACGTCTGTGGACAAGTCGTAAGGTTAGAATGTAGCAATAGGCATATGCATGTCTAGGATTGGATCTAGGGAGAGCTTGGTACTTAAGCAGTCTTAATGACCCACCTCTTATTCTCTAGAATCGTACCTAGTGCATAGTGTCTATTCACTTTAGCCAATGAGGACTTGTTGATGGGCCAAAGTTCGTAATTAATACCCATACGTTAGTAAATTACTAAAATATACCTGTAGGGTAGAATTACTAAAATACCCTGTAGGGTAGAATTACGAAAATACCCCTATGTGTTATAAGTACGACTTATGTATATTGTATGCTATATGTTGCACTCATGTGTTATGATGTTGCATGTGGGTGGGAATTATATTGGAGAAAGTGTTACATGAGCATCGCATAGTCGTTTGGCGACCGTGGATCCAACGAAGGCTTTTATGCCCAATATATGATCAGCAGCTTTACTGGAACATTCAATAGTACCGTAACTGGCGCTACCATTGATGTGTATCAGATGGGTGGGTCGATATAGCTATCCCCACAGGATTTGTTTTGGTTGGACGGAGATGATGTGCATCGGTTGGATGGGGTGGGAATTGCATTATTGCATACATGATTGCTATAGATTTTGTGCTACTATTGTATTGGGCTCAGGCCCAAGATGACTTGTGTTGCATGATATATATATTGTTGCTGAGGGTTGTACACATTGAGTTTTGAAACTCACTCCCTCTTTTATTTTTCTCAGGTGAACCTCAGTAGGAGGTTTGATGGATGGAGGGGCTCAGAGGTGGCCAACCAGCAAGACAACTTAGACTTGCTTCCTTTTTCTTTATTAAAAGTTCTAGTATTTTAATTATTTTAGTCCGGATTGTAATAAGGCATTTTCTCTGGTTACTATTATTAATTGTTATGCTATAAGAATGGAACATGGACTTGTTCCTATCAAACACATTTCAATTTTTTCTAAAATCAATTAATGTGTTTTTTTTAAATTAAGCTTCAGTAGTTAAAGAGAATTTTTTTAAAGTAACTATTAAAACGTAACAAAGAAATAGCTTTTGAATCCACCTCATTCTAAAAACAAATACAAGCTAGGATTTTACTCGAAAATTTCTTTTGGAAGGGTTTTCAAGGAAAACAAGGTTTTCGATAAAACACTTCAATGTGACACGCTGGATTTAGCCATAACGTTAGGGTCAAGTTTGGGGTGTTACATTTAATGGTATCAGAGCCTGGTTACAAAGCTCGAGTTGTGAAGTGGGCCTTATTATTTGGGTTTAAAAGTTAATTCTGGTTGGGTCAAAATATTTTGGAAATTATTGCTGTGTGGCACATTGAGTCTCCGACGTCGAGCTGAGTAAGTTCTTTTATTACTAAGCTTGTTTAACTTGATATACTGTAGATAAATAGTGGGCTAATGTAGATGATTATGCTGAGATTTTTAGTTAGAGTGAACCTGAAGCTTGTAGGAACCTAAAACTATAGAGGATTTGCGAAAACAACTCTTATTTAATACTATCATAAAACATCGGCTTAATTATTGAAACTGACTAAAACTTCATAAAATTTCTAATCCTGATAATATGTGAATCGACGATGAGCACTAGAAGAGGTGCAAGAGGATGCAGCCGAGGTCGCGAAAGTGTCAAGGCTGGATCATCGGCATCAGGCCATATGTCCAATGTTAGAGTAGGAGATGCTCCAGCCTCACTCGTAGCTGAGATTGGGCCGTATGATCGGGCCGCTAGGGATGATGCATTGTCGCAAGCAATGCTGAGGATTTTGGAGAGGGTCGCTGGGCCCAATAATGGCACGGGTAGTCGTGGGTTAATTTCGAAGCGACTTAGGTCTAACAGGGTTGAGATCTTTAAGGGTGTTGCTGGTGTGACTCCTAATGTGGCTGAATATTGGTTGGAGGCCATTGAGAGGATAATAGAGGACTTGGATTGCACACTTGAGCAAAATTTGAAATAGGCAATGTCACTGCTTAGGGAGGAGCCTATCAATGGTGGTTGACAGTGAAAGAGGGCACTCAACTTGAGTGGGTCACTTGAGAGTTTTTCAAAAATACGTTTCAGGAGAAGTATCTGGGTGCAAGCTATGTGGATGCTAGGAGGAAGGAGTTCCTTAACTTGACCTAGGGAAACAAATCAGTGGCTGAGTACGAAGGCGAAATTTCTATGCCTTAGTAGGTATGCAAGGATTATGGTGGCAACGAACTATGAGCATTGCGTTAGGTTTGAGGATGGTCTGAGAGATAGCCTTAGAGTATTGATAGCTCTACAAAGGGAATGAGTTCTCTCAGAACTGGTGAAGAAGGCAAAGATAACAAAAGAGGTGAAGCGCACTAAGCGCCTAAATCGAGAAAAAGAAAGGGGTAAGAATAAAAGGGAGGCTGAGACTTCAGGTGTTGGATAAAGGCCTAGAGCTAGGGCCAGAAGTAATGGGCCAGTTAGAGCGGGCCCCCTACTACTAATCCAAGGGTGCCACCTTATGCTGATTGTGGGAAAAATCATGCAGGCGAGTGTTGGAAGAGGATGGGAGCTTGTCTAGCTTGCGGATCTATGGAGCATAGGATCAAGAATTGCCCTAGAATGTTGGGCCAAGTACCAGCCATGGGCCGGGGTAATGTTCAGCCACCAAGAGGTGGTCAGCTGCCGCCAAAGGGCCGTGGGCAGGCCAGGGGCGATAATGGCAATGGACGTGGATGTGGAGCACTGGGCGGAGGTGCAGGCCATACTGAGGCAAGGGAACCAGCTTTGGTTTATGCTGCTCGTCACCGAGAAATGGGGATGCCCCAGATGTGATAACGGGTATGTTCTTTATACATGAGTTGCCTTATACTGCATTAATTGACATTGGATCGATGCATTCATATGTTGCATGCAATATGACTGAACCTTTCGGTGATACGTTTGAAATTATTATAAATGAGATTATAGTGTTAAGTCCATTAGGCTAGTCGGTAGTAGTGAATAAGTTGTTTAAGGAAGTACCCTTTGTAGTTCAAGGGGTTACCTTCTTAGCGGATTTGATGGAACTTCCTTTTAGCGAATTTGATTTAATCTTGGGTATGGATTGGGTAGTGAAACACCGAGCGACTTTGGATTGTGCCGCAAAGAGAATGGTGTTAAGAACGATGGAGGATAAGGAGGTGGTGATAATTGGTGAACGTCAAAATTATTTGTCAAATGTAATTTCGGCACTAAGGGCTGAGAAGTTGGTCCTTAAGGGTTGCAAAGCCTATTTAGCTTATATAAGTGATACAGAGGCTAAGGGTCCTACTGTTAAGTATTTGAAAACGGTTAGGGAATTTCCTGACGTCTTTCCCAATGAACTGCCTAGCCTACCACCCAGCAAAGAAGTAGAATTTGGAATTGAGTTGCTACCTGGTACAGCTCTGATGTCCATCGCCCCTTATCGGATGGCACCGAAGGAATTGGTAGAACTTAAGGAACAGATTCAGGAATTATTGGACCGGGAATTTATTCGACCAAGTGTGTTTCCGTGGGGAGCACCGATATTATTCGTAAAGAAGAAGGATGGATCTATGTGAATGTGCATCGACTATTGATAGTTAAATAAGTTAACCATTAAGAACAAGTACCCTCTGCCGAGAATCAATGATCTTTTTGATCAATTTAGGGGAGCCTCGATTTTCTCAAAGATTGATTTACGTTCGGGGTATCACTAGCTGAGGGTTAAGGAGGCGGATGTTTGTAAAACAGCTTTTAGAACTCGTTAGGGGCACTACGAGTTCTTGGTGATGTGATAGCCTTAAATCGACCCTAGTCGAAATGTGGTTTCGGGACCATCAAACCAAGGCACAAAAATAATTTAATATTTATTTTGATGCCTATTGTATGTGTCAATTCATGTGTGACATCTTAGGTGCTTCAATTTAGTATTATAATTATGAATTGCACCTAAAAGGGCTAAATTATGAACTTTGAAAATGTGCTAGACAAATGTGTGATGACCTATTAATGCATGCATGAGAAAAAAATGGATTTGCATGTCAAATTGCCCACTTTTATGATAGTGGATGGTAATGATGAGGTTTTGGCATTTTATGAATTGTTATTTAGTTATATATTAATAATAAAAGAAATTATTATTTAGTTATCATAAAATAAAAGATGAATTAATTAATAGAAGTGGTGATAAAAACAAAGTTATTCATTTGTTCTTCCTCCATTGCCGAAACTAAGACAAAGAAAGGAGAGGATTCAAGCTAGGCATTCGGTCATTTTAGGCTTGATTAAGGTATGTTTCCATGTGAATTTTGTTGTAATTTTGGTGAAATTAAGTTCCTCTTAAAGCTATGGATTGAAACCACACATGAATTTTTGATTTTCTTCATGAAATATACATTCGGTCATGGCCTTAAATGGTCAAGTTGATTGAGTTTTGTTGTTCATGAGTTTCAAGTAATTCTACCTTAATTCCCCAAAAATGCATTCCTTTTTTTGGTGGTGGTTTCATACTCGGTTTTGGAGGAGAGGTCACAAATTGAAAATTTTGATGGAAAAATGATGAATTTCGAAATGTGATGTTATAACTTGATAAATAAGAGTAGGAGCTAGTTAAATTCGCTATAAGTGGCAAAAAGGGAGTGAAACTTCATTCGGCTATTTTGGAGTAAGGGGAGGTTGTGATTAATTTTGGAGATTATATTTGTAAATGTTAGTATATGTTAGAATGAATGCCAAATGAAGACTTGAATTAAGAGATGAATAAATTGTTGCTTATTGAAACACATGAAGCATTCAGTCAAGGTAGTACGAAATGAATTTTTGAAGTTTGGTGTTTGAAATTGAGGAATGAGTGTTAGATAAATATTTAGATATTAAAATCAATGAAATTGTGAGTTGTAAACTTAATTGTGAAAAATTATGCTTTGTGTGATTTAAATTAGCTAAGAGGAGAATTAGTCCTTTCGGCAATTGTAGTTAAATGGTGAAGTAGTGCTCAACATTTGTAGTGCTTGCTTAATTGGTTAAATTGATCTTTGAATAGATGGAATTAGGTGGAAATTGAATGAATTTAGTTGTGATTGTATAAATCCTTGAATTTGGATGAATGATTTTGTTTATATGGGGACTTTCGGCCATTTATGCTAGATTGGTTCTATTGTTAGCTAAATTTTATATGTGTCCTTGTTATAGCCGAATGAACCTTGATAATTGAATAATGAATTATGGTTATAGATGACTAAAAAGAGTAAGTTGAATTCGGCAATTAGAGTGAAGTATGAAACTTGTGTTAATTGTGGAGTTCTATAATTAAATTGCTAGTATGAGTTTATATACTTGCCGAATGTGAAAATGGCTAAAGGAAAATTGTTTAAATGTGTAGTTAATTGAAATTCAATTAAGAGTGTGTGAGTGAAATTATTTGATTGTAATTTGGGCATGAGAAATAGAGGTTTTGGGTGGTATTCGGTCCTTGAGGAAATTTAGGCATGAAATATGTGAATAAGAACTTTAAAGAGTGAAATTGTATAAATCTGCTGGGTACAGCAACAGTAACGTGTTTTGAAAAAATCATTATAAATTGTGGGAGATTAATTAGAGTTTGAATAAATTATGTAATTAAAGCTTAATGAGTCTAGTTTCTTATAAAATAAACCTTATAAGCAAAGGAATTGCCAATAAAGAGATGTTTAAAGTAGTGTGAGACAGTGTCAGATTGACTTCGAAATCCTCTGTTCTATTTTTAGAAAATCATTATAAATTGTATAAAAATATCCATAAGATGTAATTTATATGCTTAGAATCTTTAATGAGTCTATTTTCAATAAAGGTATACAAGAAAATTTTCCAAGACCTGAACTAAGAGATAATTGAACTTTAGTACAGAAGGGTCGGAACTGTCCGACAGTGAATCAGGGGTAAGTTTAAGGATTAAAATGTATTAATTGGTCAATTCAAAAATTCTGGAAATTTTATGGTAGAAAGGTACAGGAGTCTAGTTTCAGGGAAAATTTACGGAACATGATTTAGAGTTTCGTAGATCCAGTTATGAATAAATTAGTGAATGTTGCTCAGGGAGTCAGCTTGTAGTGACTTGTGATATATATGTGATTGGCCGAATGTGTGTGTTTGCTATGAGAAGTATATGCGTTTCTTATTTGATTTTAAGTGAAACTGATCAATTGAGATGTTTGAATAAGGATTAAGAAAATTAAATATTTTATTTAGCTCAAGAGCATAGAGGGACAAGTTCGGATAAAGGGAAGGCTAAAGTGGTCGAATAGCTAACTCATAGTTGCTCGGGAAAGTTCAAGGTAAGTTTTGAGTAATTGAATTTGGTATTTAATTTTAAATACCATGATATACTTGTATGATAAATGAATGATGTCCCATTGTCCCTACCATAATAAGGTTATTGAGAAAGAAACCTTAGACATGTTATGTAGCCGAATGGCTAATAGAGAAAGAAATTGAGATAGGGGTTTGAAATGTATTGCTCATGTATGTTCGCTTGTTGAGCCGAAAGTCTAGTAAATGGAGTATACATGTATGAGTTTTGCATGACATTTATGACATAAAGTCAAGGGGCATGTTATATGTTGGTATGTGAATGAATTGATTGAATTGCAATTGTGTTTTGTGCTATGTGAAATCGGGTAATATGTGAATAAATATGTATGAGACTCAGTGATGCGAATCCGGGCTTAAATACCTGATGACTATATGTGGAGATTATATCCGGGCTTAAATACCCGATGACTATATGTGGAGATTACATCTGGGCTTAAATACCCAACGACTATATGTGGAGATTACGTCCGGGCAAAGGCCCGATGGCTATGTGCGAAGATTATATCCGGATTATGATCCGCTGGCTTTGTGTTGAGTTTTATCCGAGCTAAAGGTCTCGATGATGATGCGAGTAAAGTCTAAAATTAAAAGGCTTCGTAGTAACGATTGCTAATGAATGCGCTTAAAGCATTAAGCTATACAAGGTATGTACCCTAAGCCTATATGCAAGCTTGGTTTGGACCAAACCATAAGGTCAGTATACGATTGCATATGTGAGTATGGAATGTGACTAATAATATGGTTATAGTACATTTGGTCAATGTGAAAAGTTATGTGAAATTGTGTAATATGCCTTTGTTATATGTGCTCACTTTCAAGTGAAAGTTTAGCTGCTTATTGAGTATTATAAGAAGGTGTATATATATTCGGCTAAAGGGGTGATATACCCAAAAGAAAATTTAAATGAAATTGCGAATGGCTATTTTTATACTTGAAATGTTTACCTGTTTACATGGCTTAAAACTTACTAAGCATATAAATGCTTACTCTGTTTACTTTGTTCCTCTGTTTTATAGATCTCCTTTTGAAGCTACGAACTTGAAATTGAAGCTTTAATCACCTACACTATCGTCGTTATTTTGGTACATTCGATAGTTATTTTGAGAACAATGGCATGTATAGGCTAATCTCCTTTTGTTGAACCGAATTATATTTTATGTTGTAATTACCCTAGCCATGCGAAAATGGCTTGTTTAATCTCTGAATTTGAGTTTATGTTTTGATGAATTTTATGTGGTTGGTCACTTTGATGCATAAGTAAATGGTGAAGTGAGTAAAGGAAGTATAATATTCATGTTTAGTTGAATGATGTAGCTTAAGCTTTCAATAGTAGTAAATGTGTTTTATGTTGTGATCATGGTTTGCTTTATTATTTAAGAAATTCGATTATACATTTCGGTAAGTAGTCATTTTGAAATTTGATAGTGCTTCTTTAATAGAATAATGAGACATGGTTGGATTAGTCGAGTCATTTAGAAAGTTAGGTTATTCGGTTATGAAAATTGAAGCACAAATGATTTTTATGTCAAACATAGCCTAAGAACCTCAGTAAGTTGTGTTTTGTTATGTAATACCTCGAAACCGTACTCCGGTGACGGACGAGGGTATAGGGTGTTACAGGTGATGCCATTTGGGCTAACAAACGCACCTGCTACTTTTATGGATTTCGTGAACCGGGTTTTCCAACCTTATTTGGATCGGTTTGTGGTAGTCTTTATTGATGATATCTTAGTGTACTCCAGAGATGAAGATGAGCATGATGCACACTTAAGGATTGTGTTGCAGATTCTGAGGGAAAAGTAGCTATATGCCAAATTCAGCAAGTGCAAATTTTGGCTAAGGGAAGTTACTTTTCTAGGACATGTGGTGTCAGTTGAGGGAATTAGGGTGTATCCTCAGAAAATCAAAGTAGTGTTAGATTGGAAAACACCTAAGACGGTATCCGAAATCTGAAGTTTCCTGGGTTCGGTAGGGTACTATAGGCAGTTTGTTGAGGGCTTTTCTTTAATAGCTACACCTTTAACTAAGTTGATGCGAAAAGGTGTACCGTTTGTTTGGACACACAAGCAGCAAGATAGTTTTGAGAAGCTCAAGAAGGTTTTATCAAAGGCCCTCGTGTTGATTCAACTAGAACCTGAGAAGGAGTTTACGGTTTATAGTGACGCATCGCATGTGGGTTTAAGCTGCCTATTGATGCAGAAAGGTAAGGTGGTTGCATATGTGTCACGTCAACTTAAGACGCATGAGGTGAATTACCCAACCCATGACTTGGAGTTAGCTGCAGTGGTTTTTACGCTAAAAATATGGAGGCATTATTTATATGGGGAAAAGTGCATAATCTATTCAAATCATAAGAGTTTGAAGTATCTCCTTACCCAAAAGGAGCTAAACCTTATGCAGTGCAGGTGGGTGGAATTGTTGAAAGATTATGGTTGTACGATTGAGTACCACCCTGGCAAAGCAAATGTGGTAGCCAACGTATTAAGTCATAGGGTTGTGTCGGACTTGAGGGCTATGCTCGCTCATTTAAGCTTGTTTGATGATGGTAGTTTGTTGGCTAAGCATCAAGTAAAGCCAGTGTGGGTTGAGCAGATAAAGGGTAAGCAGTTACTAGATGAAACCTTAGGTTCTCGTCTTAGAGAAGTGGAGAATGGGGAAACGTTAGACTTTGGGTTGAATGGTGAAAGAGTGCTGTGTTTTGTTGGAAAAATGTGTATACCGAAGGATGATGAACTAAGACAGTCTATTCTGCAGGAAGCGCATAGCAGTCCCTATGCTATGCATCCCGGTGGAAACAAGTTGTAACACCCTTAACTCGTATCCATTGCTGGTTTAGGGTCATGGGGCATTACCAAACAAAACACAACTCAGAGTAGACATTCATTACAATTCATGCTCCAAATAATATGATCACATCTATACCATTCACCTAGTTAAAAATTAATCCTATCAAACATGCTTCGATACTATAATTCATACGCTTCCCAAATTAATAATTAAATAATAGAACCAAAGAATCATGCCATTCGAATGCTCAAATTATAACCAAGCATAAAGCATTTTATATACCGATCATATATCAAGACATTAATCCATCTAAGTCTATTTCAATAACCACTTAAAAAAAATACTATTTTATAATTATACACTTCTTCACATTTTACCAAGTCAAGTCATATCACATGGCTTATTAAACATATATATATATAGATATATATATATATACGGCATTAACAACTTCATAAAATAGTCAATTATAACTTTTACTATTACCAAATTATGCACATTTCACTAAAGTAATAACTACCCATTTTAAAACACAAATGTCGAATCAATTCATACCAAAATTTTGTATACTCAACAAAGCATTTCTTCAATCATCAGAATATCAAACAGATTCAATAATCGTTCCAATTTCATGACTAAATCTCTTATACAAATATATCATTTCAACAACACATTATAATACCACTTAATCAATAATATATTCAAATAACCTATCTATGATTTACCAAATTCTTTAAGCACATATATGACACACTTTAAACTCAAGTATTAAGCCTAACAACTTGACCTTCAATTACCAAACCGCAAAATATATCATTTCAGCAGCACATTATAATACCACTTCATCAATGAAATATTCAACTTACCTATCTATCATTTACCAAATTCTTTAAGCACATATATGACACATTTTAAACTCAAGTATTAAACCTAACAACTTGACCATAAATTACCAAACCGCAAACAAAACATATTATAGACATATATATGTATATTTTACCTATCTATTGCTGAATATAGATACACATAACTCATAGATATCAACCATCACCAATTCATGCAAGGTTATTAACAAATATATTAAACAAACATACATAACTACCATTACTAATCAAACATGTATTAACCATTATAATTTCCACATCAAGATAATAAGCCATATTCACATCGCATATTATATACATACCATTCCAAATATAATATTTACAAGGTTGTTCAAACTATACATGCCATAAGTCAAGTTTAAGTAATTTATACCGAAACAAAAGATTAATAGTAAGTCCATATAAACAATCAAATTATAAATTAAAATTCAACCTTAGTAGAGCATTGTCTCAATCCGAAATCCTATGAAATATAAGCTGGTTGTACTAAAACAATATACATATGCCAATGATACATTTCAACTATGCATATTTTGATTATTAATCAACCCAAATACACGCGTATATCACATTGTAATATTCATTACTCAACTTAAAACTTCAAATCACATTCGTACATACATTCATAGCATAATATTCGCAATCAAAATAACCTTTCGCATAAACCTACCTATGAGGCTGAATATATATATATAAAATCATTTAGCTCAATTTCACTTGATCAATCTTTCCACATCAACTTGACATCTTATAAACGCAGGATTAAAATTAAATCACCGGCAATAAGCCTGCTAATCATAAGCCTGAATTATACACCGGTACAAGGCCTACTAGACACGAAGTCTGTTATTTATTCATCGGCACTAAGCCTGCTAGACACGAGGTCTGATATTTAATCACCGGCACTAAGCCTACTAGACACGAGGTCTGATATTTAATCACCGGCACTAAGCCTGCTAGGCACAAAGCCCGATCATATCACTAGCACACAGCTTGTAAGCATAAGCCCGAAAACCACAATTATAAGTCAATTCATAACCATTTATTTATCAAATTAAGCAAATGTTCCATATAATCCATACTAACTTTTGAAAGTTCCCAAAACATTCAAAATCAAATCAACCACATCCATATAACACCAAAACATTCGGTTACTATGCTAATGAACAAATAAAATTCAAAGTATCATAGTAAAATATTTTTACATTTGAAGTAAATGATATTTGGTTGCTCAAGGACTTACCTCGGATATCAACGAACGGCTTTTACCGACTATTCAATTATTTTCGTCATTCCCTGATCCAGATCCGATTTCCGCTGTTCTTGAGCTTCAAATTTCAAATAATACTCATTCAAACTCAATTTTATTCAAATTAATCCAAGAATACCTAATTAGCCAATTTACTAATTTACCCCCACTATTTTACACATTTAGCAAATTAATCCAAATTTCAAATTACACAAAAATAAGAAAAATTTGCTTACACCAAGCCTAGGCTGAATGCTCCTAGTCCACATACAATACTTCACATTTCATTTATTTAGCAATTTAGTCCCTCTATTTACTATTTTAACAAATTAATCCTAATAATTCAAATTCACCAAAATTTCCAATATAAAAGTTATAATTTCAACACAACTTTTATTTTTCTACCTCAATCATCAATTTCACCAAGCTCTTAACTAAGGCAAGATTTCAAATACACATTAATAACAAAAATTTGAACATGGGTCTAACAGTATACGAAGCAAACGATTTCAAAAACGTAAAAATTATAAAAAATCGGAATAAAACATACCTTCAAATTGAATCTACAAGTGCCAAATACCTAACTTCATATCCTTTTCTTTCTTCTTTTTATTTTCGGCAATCACAAGGTAATATCAAACTTTCTTTTATTTTTTTTATGAATGATATATTATATGTTATTTCATAAGTTACCATTATAACCTTTATTATTTAATACCAAAAAAATATTCATTAAGGTCATGACCGTCCAAGGCATTTTATCAAGGGCAAATTACAACATGAACACCTTATATGAAAAATCCACTATTACTTTAGCCCTTATACATTAATCCATCAAGTTTTCATTTTATGCAGTTAAACCCTTTTATTAAATTAAGCAAACAAACAATCAAATTTTTGTGCGAAACCTTCATACATGCAAATTCACATTTAATAAACACGAAAAATAATATATAAATATTTTTCTAACTTGGATTCGTGGTCCCGAAACCACTCTTCTGATTAGGGTCAAAATCGTGCTATCACAACTCTCCCCCTAAAGGGATTTTCGTCCCCGAAAATCTTACGGGTAATTAGGTTAGGATAACGTTCTTTCATCGAATCCTTGAGTTCCCAAGTTGCCTCCTCAATCCCGTGTTTGCACCATAAAACTTTTACTAATGAAATTTTCTCATTTCGTAGCTTTCACTTCATGAGCTAATATACGAATCAGTTCTTCTTCATAGCTCAAATCAGACTGAATCTCAATCTCTGATGGATTAATCACATGTGCAGGATTGGATCTGTACCGTCGTAGCATAGAAACATGAAAAACATTATGGATCTTTTCTAATTCAGGTGGCAACAATAGTTTGTATGCAACCGGCCCAATCCACTCTATAATCTCGTATGGCCCAATAAATCTAGGGCTCAACTTGCCTTTACGACCGAATCTAAGTATTTTCTTCCACGGTGAAACTTTCAAAAATACTTTATCCTCAATCTGAAACTCTATGTCTTTTCGTTTCAAATCCGCATACAATTTCTGATGATTCAATGCTGCTTTCAAACTTTCATAGATCACTTTCACCTTCTTCTCAGTCTCTTTAACTAAATCAACCCGTGAATCTTGTTTTCGCTGAGCTCATTCCAATACAATGGTGTACGACATTTACGACCGTACAAAGCCTCATAGGGTGCTATTTTGATACTCGATTGGAAACTATTGTTGTATGCAAATTCGATTAGGGGTAAGTATCGATCCCACAAACCCCTAAACTCAAGGATACAACATCTCAACATATCCTCAAGTATCTGAATGACTCGCTTGGATTGACCATCTGTCTGGGGATGAAAGGCGATGCTAAAATGCAGTTTAGAACCTAGTGCATCTTGCAGTTTCTTCCAAAACCGCGATGTAAATCTCAAATCCCTATCCGAAACAATAGAAATAGGTACCTCGTGCAATCATATGATCTGAGAAATATACAAATCTGCTAGCTTACTGAGCGAGTAATCTGTACGAACCGGAATAAAGTGTGCAGATTTTGTCAATCTATCAACAATAACCCAGATTGCATCCTTTTTGCTTAATTTCAATGGTAGACCCGATACAAAATCCATCATGACTCAGTCCCATTTCCATTCAGGTATCATGATCGGCTGAAGCAATCCGGAAGGCACCTGATGTTCGGCATTCACTTGCTAACATACTAAGCATTTCGAAACAAAGTCAGAAATGTCTCGCTTCATACCATGCCACCAACAATGCTGTTTGAGATCATTATACATTTTCGTGCTATCTGGGTGAACCGACGTCTGACTATTATGAGCTTCATTCAAAATCATCTGTAACAACTCTGTATTCCTCAGAACACATAACCGGTTCCTGAATCTCAAACAATCATTCACATCAATCAGAAACTCTAAATTAGCTTTTGAGTTACATTGAGCCTGTTTTGCTGCTAAATCATCATCAACTTTCTAAGCTTCACAAATATGTTGCACAAGTAATAGTTTTGCTTTTAATTCAGCTACCAATGCATTATCAAGGATATAGCCAAATACACATTCATCGCACGCAAAACAAACAGTGATTTTTGACTTAAAGCATCAACAACCACATTAGCCTTTCCCAGATGATAATCAATCACAAGCTCATAATCTTTGAGTAACTCTAGCCGCCGTCGCTGTCTCAAGTTCAGATCCTTCTGAGTCATCAAGTATTTGAGACTTTTGTGATCGGAATAAACGTGACAGTTTTCACCGAACAAATAGTGGCGCCAAATTTTCAAAGCAAAAATAATAGCAGCCAATTAGAGATCGTGTGTCAGATAGTTCTTCTCATGAGGCTTTAACTGTCTCGAGGAATAAGCTACAACTTTGCCTTCTTGCATTAAAACGCAGCCAAGTCCATGTAGAGATGCATCACTATAAATCACAAATTCTTTACCTGATTCTGGCTGAACTAATACCATAGCTTCGGTCAAAAGGGCTTTCAACTGATCAAAGCTGTTCTGACACCTTTTCGACCATTCGAACTTGACATCTTTCTAAAGTCACTTTGTCATCGGCATCGCTATCACCGAAAAACCTTTCACAAACCGTCCATAGTAACCAGCAAGTCCCAAAAAGCTCCGAACTTTCGAAACATTCCTCGGAGGCTTCCAATCAAGTATAGTTGAAATTTTGCTCAGATCAACCCAGATACCTGATGCTGAAACAACATGCCCCAAAAAGCTAACTTCTCGTAACCAGAATTCACATTTACTGAACTTTGCGTATAATTTCTTATCATGCAAAATCTGTAACACAAGTCCCAAGTGTTCGACATGCTCGGTTTTGTCGCGTGAATAGATCAGAATGTCATCTATAAAAATAACCACAAATCGATCTAGATACTCTTTGAAAATCTAATTCATCAAATCCATAAAAATTGCAGGGGCATTAGTGAGTCCAAATGGCATCACTAAGAACTCATAATGTCTGTATCTTGTCTTGAAAGTAGTCTAAGGTACATCTGAGTCTCTAACTCGCAACTGGTAGTAGTCCGACCTCAAATCTACTTTCGAAAACACTGAAGCTCCCTTTAGCTGATTGAATTATTCATCAATATGTGGCAACGGATATTTATTCTTTATAGTCACTTTATTGAGCTACCGATTGATGCGAGCGCACCCAGCAAACCCCAACGTTTAAGTCTTTTGAGTCAAGCATTGTTATGTTGGCAAGCTGATCCTAGCTCCTTTCCAACTCCCTGAGCTCCATCCAGCTCAGCTCGGTTTGACGCAAGCTCTTTGAGCTTGATTTGAGTTTATTTAATTATTGAATTTAAATTGCTGGAATAAGGACTTGATTTATTTATTTTAGTTACTTTAGTCTTTAATTATGTCTTGTTCAATTAAATGCATTTTTTAGTTAATGTCATGCATTATTAATCTACATATTTTAATTATGACATGCATTATGTGTTCTACATTTAATTAAGTCATGCATTAAGTAACTCATTTGTTCATTTAGTTTGCATTTTAAATCATGCATTTAAGCATCTTAAGTTAATAAATGAGTTGTTAGTCATTAATACAACTCATCTTAGTTTAATTAAATGAGTTTATTTGATGAACTTAATCTAATAAGTTGCTTCTTTAATTAATCTAGTTACTAGGTTAATTTATTGGTGCATGAGTTAAAGTTCATTTAATACTTCTTTTAATTAACTAGTTGCTAGAATAAATGATGCATAAGTGTTAGTTCATTTATTTAAGTAGTTGTTAATTTGTTTTAAGCTTAATAATAGAATAAATGTGATGGTTACGTATGTTTAATTGCAGGTGATTTTTCAGCTCACAACAGTTACATTTAAAGGCTGTTATGCATTCAATAAGGAGACTTTTTGAACTTTTTGGCTCATTTGAATGAAACTATTTTCCTATTTTGTGAGAACTTTTTCTCTCATATTTCATTGAAGACTTTGTTGGCTTATCTAGTTTTAGTGGCGTCAACCTTGTTTTCTTCTATTCAAACTTATCACTATCATATAGTGTGGCGTTCAACCCTTATACCGAGGTTCCTACTTCTCTAAGTAGCGGGTCGAGGTTTATTCACTTCCATCTGTTCACCTTGAAAGCTTATAAGCATTTGGGTTGATATTTTCTAATATTGGTTCGTGCTTGCTTTTAAGATCCCTTCATTCCATTCCATTCCATCCTACTTTCGTCTATCCATTACTTCATTTGTTAACCGAATTATCCATTTTCATCCTAAGCCTTTTGAACCCTTGTCAATCATTTTCTTTCTTTAAATCGAACCTCTAATAACATCCTCAACTATAAACCTATCTTTGAACCCTCTTAAAATAGCTTCCGCCCAATTTTACCCAAAACATCCTTTTAAAAAAGAGCTGAACGATACTTTCTCGTAGACGATTGGGCAATTCACATACGACTCGACTCGATCGATCATGCACTTTACAATCTCCCGGATGCCATTTTCCACAATGTTTACACTCAGACCTATGCTGCCGAACACTGCCAACACTAGCAACTAATGTGGCTCGCGAACTCGCAGGAGGCCAGTCTCGATCTCGTCTAGAAAAGTCGACAGTAGCCTTAGACCGTCTAGAATCCTCTCTAAACTTCTTCGATGACAACTGATAAGTTTTACTCATTGATCTTTTACGGAAGTCTCTAGCTTCGAATTCAGCCTTTCTCTTTTCCTTTCCTAGCTCTTCGGCTTTACAAGCTCGCTCGACAAGTACTACGAACTCTTTAATTTCAAGGATGCTAACCAACAACTTAATATCTTCATTCAACCCATCTTCTAAGAGTTTACACATGGTAGCTTCAGTCGAGATACACTCCCGAGCATATCTACTGAGTCTTACAAATTCTCGCTCGTATTCAGTAACAGTCATGCGACCCTGTTTGAGCTCGAGAAATTCCTTACATTTTTGATCTATGAATCTCTAGCTGATGTACTTTTTACGGAACTCGGTCTAAAAGAATTCCCAAGTAACCTGCACTCTTGGCACAACCAAAACTAAAGTGCTCCACCAATGGTAGGTAGAATCATGTAACAATGATATAGTACACTTCAAACACTCGTCGAGTGTACATGATAGTTCATCGAATACACGGATAGTGTTATCGAACTAAAATTCAGCCCGCTCAGCATCATCACTAACTGTGGCCCTGAACTCTTCGGCCCCGTATTTTCTAATTTTGTCAACAGGAGGCTTATTCAATCTCATCGGATCAATCATTGGAGGTACCACAGGTATCGAAGATGGATTATTCGGGGGTGGGGGTTGTTGAACAACCGGATTAGTTCGGATATATTGAGTAAACCATTCGTTCATCATTTGATAAAAGGCTTGCTTAGCCTCTCCCTCATGGCTACTCGAGGTCGGTCGAGACTCAACTGGCACTGTCCCTTGCGCGGGAGCAGGCGCTATACACTCAACATCATCAGCTACGGCTCAATCGGGATCCATTTACTATATAAAATCACATTTTCAGACATCAGAAGTCACCACACTATCACAGTATCATATTATGGCATGTATAGCTAGACTCACACGCGCTACGTTAGTCCTAGAATCGACTAAACTGTAGCTCTAATACCAATAAAATGTAACACCCCTAACCCGTATCCATCGCCGATTTAGGGTCATGGGGCATAACCAAACAAAACACAACTCAGAGCAGACATTCATTACAATTCATGCTCTAAATAATATGATCACATCTATACCATTCACCTAGTTAAAAATTAATCCTATCAAATATGCTTCGATACTATAATTCATACGCTTCCCAAATTAATAATTAAACAATAGAATCATGCCATTCAAATACTCAAATTATAACCAAGCATAAATCATTTTATATTTCGATCATATATCAAGACATTCATCCATCTAAGTCTATTTTAATAACCACTTTAAAAAATACTATTTTATAATTATGCACTTCTTCACATTGTACCAAGTCAAGTCATATCACATGGCTTATTAAACATATATATATACAGCATTAACAACTTCATAAAATGGTCAATTATAACTTTTACTATTACCAAATAATGCACATTTTACTAAAGTACTAACTACACATTTTAAAACACAAATGCTGAATCAATTCATACCAAAATTTTGTATACTCAACAAAGCATTTCTTCAATCATTAGAATATCAAACAGATTCAATAATCGTTCCAATTCCATGACTAAATCTGTAACACCCCAAACCCGGCCTTGACGTTATAGCCAGATTTGGTATGTCACATGGACAGTTAAGACGCTTCGTTCCTTTGTTAACAAGTTTAGCAAATCATTTTAAGAGCATTGAGGAAAATAGCTGGTTATTTAGCGAAAGTCCTATCCACTATCAATTGGTGTACGTCTCTTTAGAAGGTCTTATCTTGTTAATAGGTGATCCAGTTGTAATGTACGATGTGTTTTGAAAACGTTGATTAATTTTAGATAGAAACCCGCGCAGCCTTAGTCTACTCGATATAAGCAAGTTATAATTAAATCAAAATAAAAATAAAATAATAAATGAGCGGCCTTATTACAACTTAAAAACCCAAAATGGAAGTAAATTAAGAAAATACTAAAATAAATAATTAAACAAAAACTTTAACCGAATGCAGTTCACATGGCCACTCCGAATCCCTCTAGCTCTAAGTCCTCTAAGGTTGAGGCTCACCTGCATAAATTAAAAGGAAGGGGTGAGTTTTGGGAAACTCAGTGTGTAAGCTAAACCCAACCAGAGTCCAGATCAGTTCAAGCTTAATTGGGCCTAAGCCCTTTCTAGATACAGTATTAACTGGGCCTTAGCCCTATTTAGAAATCAGTGTGGCCCATAGGCTCATTACAGAAACATAACAGTATTTATGCATGAATGCAAAACCCAGCCCAATCCAACCCTACACACCACCTGTACCTGCCCTACACACCATGTGGGGAATAAGTCAACCCACCCAGCCTTACACACCACAGTCGCAGCATAGCTGCTTAATCAGATAACGTAGCCAAGCCACTAACATTAAAACGAGGCAAAGCCCCTGATAGTAAACATTGCATTGCCACTTAGCACTTCCTCCATCAAAAACCCAATCCCATGCAACAGTGTAAATCATAACATGGCATACAGTGAACAGATTTAACTTAGCATGCAAAACAGTCAATCTTAACCCTAGGGGTAAAATGGTCTTTTAGCACCTAAGGGTATAACAGTAATTTTCCACCCTTCGGGGAATTTCAGTAAATTTACCAATTTTTTAGGTTTCATGCTCATTACAATTGTTAACAGTCCAAGTGTCATCTAGGTAACTTATTTAGCCCATTTTATCAACTTCGAGTTATCGGGCCCTAAAAACCCCTAATAGGCCCTACAGTGTCCATTAGCTATTACGGCCCACTAAGTCCATATTGTATGTCCGTTTTAGCAGAACTAGCAGTCCAACATCCAAATCAAACTTACCACCCATTTTCTCCCACATGGGCCCATAAGCCCATTGGGCCCAAATTCGACCCTTCGAGGCCCAAAATCACCAACGTGCACGAAAATGCGTACACAGCACTCTTATCGTTTGTGATTATTGATTTTACTGTTTTAACTGACCCACGAGCATTCGCACGCTTGCAAGCCCTCAAAATGCCAAAATTTTAGCATTTCGACTTTTTGGCTTTTGCCGATCTAGTCTACTAGTGGGTGTCGTTCACACACTTGATTTGCGAGATTTGTTGGAATCCCTCGAATGATTAACCTACAGTTGTTTAGATCACACTGTTAACTACAAATCCACGAAACCAATCTAACTATCAACTTACCATATTCGGCCAATCATCATCTAAGGCTCTTGAATACTTACCTTTGCCGAAAACAATAACTAGATCTAGATCTAGATCGCTCTAGCAGCCTAGCCTCCAATACTCCTCGATAGACAACCTCTATTCCACACTAGCACATAAGAAACCGAATGAGAAGACTTATATAAGTCCTAGCCAAAATCGACAATTACCCTAAGGATTTAGGGGTTTTTCGGCTTTTCTTGAATTACCAAATTATGAAAGAGGAGGTCTAAACACTTACCATCGCTTCATACTGCCAAAGAATAGTCCCCGAATACCAAACTTTTCCAAATCTATTTTAGATCTAATCTAAAACACGAGAAAACGATTGACCTAAGTGGTCTAAGGATTCAGGTAAAATAGAAGATAAAGAAAGAAGGGTTCGGCAAAGCAGAAGATTCGACTATCAAGGAAAAGTTACCTACGTTGGTTAAGAAATCGAGAAGAAGAAAAGGGTAAAGGAAGAAGAGTGTTTCAGTTTTAGAAAGTAGGTGAAGAAAAGGGTTCGGCCTTTGTGAGTATTTGGCTATCAAAGCTTGAGAAGAGAGGTTCTATAATCGGTGATGTAAAGAAGATGAAGAAGAGGGTGGGAAGAGAATAGGAGAGAAACAAGAAAAGAAAGAAGAATAGAGTGGAGAGAATAGGTTTGGCCAAAGAGAGAAATCGGCAGAGGTTAATGTGCACAATATTTCAGCTTTTTTGAACAAAGAAAGAAGACGAAAAAGATGAAATGAAGGAGCTCTCAAGAACCTATACCTATTTGACAAACCCTAAAATAATAACCCAAACCAATCCCGAAGAGTAGGCAACCAAGCAATCGGCACACACCCAAAACCAAAATGCCGAAATTGCTACACTAAGCTCTCCTAGCCGAATATGCAACTCCAAAGTCCCTTGGCCGGCCAACTCTTGCTCTCATTTGAAATCCCTAAACTTTCTCCTCCTTATCCTCCTCAATTCAAACCCTTGAGCCATTCAAACACCTCTCTTTAGAGTTTCACTTGGAGTCCATCACATGCTTTGCACATGCATTAAAAATAAAATACCACCTTGCTAACCATGAGACTTGAACCTTGGCTCTTGCATAGCTTCCACACGCCTTCCTTGTCTCCTAAGTGGCGTTACATTGCCACCCTACAATTGGTCATCTTATGTCTTAAATCACCATCATTTTCTTAAAAACCCACTTTGTTAAAGCCCCTTCTCCCTTAAATCTAAAATTTTAAAAATTCTACCAGATTTTAATTTAAGCTTGTGCCTTCTAAAGGCCTAGTAACATACCCAAAGCATAAATTAATACATCGAGTCAAGCAAAAATTAAATTTACACAAAATCTCGAAAAATCCTGAAAATTAGGGCATTACAAAATCTCTTATACAAATATATCATTTTAACGGCACATTATAATACCGCTTAATCAATGCCTATCTATCATTTACCAAATTCTTTAAGCACATATATGACACATTTTAAACTCAAGCATTAAACCTAACAACTTGACCTTAAATTACCAAACCACAAAAAAAACATATTATAGACATATATATGTATATTTTACCTATCTATTGCCGAATATAAATACACATAACTCACAGATATCAACCATCACCAATTCATACAAGGTTATTAACAAATATATTAAACAAACATACGTAACTATCATTACTAATCAAACATGTGTTAAACATTATAATTTCCACATCAAGATAATACGCCATATTCGCATGGCATATTATATACACACCATTCCAAATATAATATTTACAAGGTTATTCAAACTATACATGCCATAAGTCAAGTTTAAGTAATTTATACCGAAACAAAAGATAGTGTGATGAGACTTCTACGGATCCCCTAGCTCATAGCTTGCTTCAAAAATCTATATACCATACAAACAAGACATTTGAAGTAAGTGAGCAAAACATACAATGATTAATGGCATGTTTTAAATTTCACAAAATAAATACGTATAACTATATTATGCTCAGGTATTACTAGGCCGAAACACATAACTAACCCATTTACATCTTATAATCCACCTCCAACGTTAATTATCTTAAGTCCATATAAACAATCAAATTATAAGTTAAAATTCAACCTTATTAGAGCATTGTCTCAATTCGAAATCCTATGAAATATAAGCTGGTTATACTAAATCAATATACATATGCCAATGATACATTTCAACTATGCACATTTTGATTATAAATCAATCAAAATACACGCGTATATCACATTGTAATATTCATTACTCAACTTAAAACTTCAAATCACATTCGTACATACATTCATAGAATAATATTCACAATTAAAATAACCTTTCGCATAAACCTACCTATGAGGCCGAATATATATATAAAATCATTTAGCTCAATTTCACTTGATCAATCTTTCCATATCAACTTGACATCTTATAAACGTAGGATTAAAATTAAATCACCGGCAATAAGCCTGCTAGGTATAAGCCCGAATTATACACCGGCACAAGGCCAGCTAGACACAAAGTCTGTTATTTATTCACTGGCACTAAGCCTGCTAGACACGAGGTCTGATATTTAATCACCGACACTAAGCCTGCTAGACATGAGGTCTGATATTTAATCACTGGCACTAAGCTTGCTACGCACAAAGCCCGATCATATCACCAGCACACAGCTTGTAAGCATATGCCCGAAAACCACAATTATAAGTCAATTCATAACCATTTATTTATCAAATTAAGCAAACGTTCCATATAATCCATATTAACTTTCGAAAGTTCCCAAAACATTCAAAATCAACTCAACCACATCCATATAACACCAAAACATTCGGTTACTATGCTAATGAACAAATAAAATTCAAAGCATCATAGTAAAATATTTTTGCATTTGAAGTAAATGACATTTGGTTGCTCAAGGACTTACCGCAGATATCAACGAACGACTTTTACCGACTATTCAATTATTTTCATCTTTCCCTGATCCAGATCCGATTTTCGCTGTTCTTGAGCTTCAAATTTCAAATAATACTCATTCAAACTCAATTTTATTCAAATTAATCCAAGAATACCTAATTAGGCAATTTAGCAATTTACCCCCACTATTTTACACATTTAGCAAATTAATCCAAATTTCAAATTACACAAAAATAAGAAAATTTTGCTTACACCAAGCCTAGGTCGAATGCTCCTAGTCCATATACAATACTTCACATCTTATTTATTTAGTAATTTAGTCCCTCTATTTACTATTTTAACAAATTAGTCCTAATAATTCAAATTCATCAAAATTTCTAATATAAAACTTATAATTTCAACACAACTTTCATTTATCTACCTCAATCATCAATTTCACCAAGCTCTTAACCAAGGCAAGATTCGAAATACACATTAACAACAAAAATTTGAACATGGGTCTACAGTATACGAAGTAACGATTTCAAAAACATAAAAATTATAAAAAACTGGAATAAAACATACCTTCAAATTGAATCTACAAGTGCCGAATACCTAACTTCATATCCTTTTCTTTCTTCTTTTTATTTTCGGCAATCACAAGGTAATATCAAACTTTCTTTTATTTTTTTATGAATGATATATTATATGTTATTTCATAAGTTACCATTATAACCTTTATTATTTAATACCAAAACAATATTCATTAAGGTCATGACCGTCCAAGGCATTTTATCATGGGCAAATTACAACATGAACACCCTATATTAAAAATCCACTATTACTTTAGACCTTATGCATTAATCCGTCAAGTTTTCATTTTATGCAATTAAACCCTTTTATTAAATTAAGCACACAAACAATCAATTTTTTGTGCGAAACCTTCATACATGCAAATTCACATTTAATAAACACGAAAAATAATATTTAAATATTTTTCTAACTTGGATTCTTGGTCCCGAAACCACTCTTCTGATTAGGGTCAAAATCGAGCTGTCACACAAGTTGTATCAAAATTTGCATGAGCTTTATTGGTGGCCTGGACTTAAGCACGAGGTGACGAAGTTCGTAAGTAAATGTTTGACATGTCAGCAGGTGAATGCAGAACATCAGTTTCCCTCAGGATTGCTTCAACCGGTAATGATTTGACTTTGGAAGTGGGAAAGGGTGACTATGGACTTTTTTAGAGGGCTACCCTTGACGCCTACTAAGAAAGACTCAATATGGGTTATAGTGGATCGGTTAACTAAGTCTGCCCCTTTTGTACCGGTCCGTACCGATTACTCATTGTAGAAGTTGGCTAGATTGTATGTGGCTGAGATTGTTAGATTGCATAGAGTGCCAGTTTCCATAATATCTGATAGGGACACGTTTCACATCATGATTTTGGAAGAAGTTACACGAGGCGCTAGGTACTAGGTTGAACTTAAGTACGGCGTTCCATCCTCAAACTAATGGACAGTCAGAAAGGGTTATCCAAGTTTTGAAAGATATGTTGAGGGGATGTGTAATTGAATTTCGAGGTAGTTGGGAGGACTATTTGTTGTTAGCCAAGTTTTCGTACAATAATAATTATCAGGCAAGTATTGAAATGGCACCGTATGAGGCACTGTATGGGCGAAGGTGTCGTACTCCAACATGTTGGACGAAATTGGGTGAATAGCAAGTTTTGGGCCCTGAGTTAGTAGCAGATACGAGGATAAGGTGAAATTGATTCAGGATCGGTTGAAGGAGGCCTCGGATAGGCAAAAGTCATATGCTGACTGTAAGTGTCGAGAGATTAAGTATGCAATGGGGAATTTAGTCTTTCTTAAGGTCTCTCCATGGAAGAAGGTGTTAAGGTTTGGACGAAAGGGAAAGCTAAGCCCTAGATTCATTAGGCCATATCATGTTCTGAAGTGAATTGGGCTAGTTGCCTATCAGCTGGAATTACCTTCTGAATTAAGTCAAATCTACGATGTGTTCCATGTCTCCATGCTGAGGTGTTATCGCTCGAATCCTTCACACATCGTGTCAGTTGAGGAAGAAATCAAAGTGCTTTGGCGTAATCACAACACGGAGGAGGCTACTTGAGAACCTGAGGAAGCAATATGACGTTAACATCCTCAGCTATTTGGATCAGGTAATTTTGAGGATGAAATTTCTTTTAGGGTTAGAGTTGTAACGCCACAAAAATCTTGAAGTTTCTTGTCAAGTTGTATTATATGTGACTGATATTTTAGCTAAGTTTTTTTTAGTGTTAAAGGGCCTTTTTCTAAGTTTTGAGTTCAAGCTTTAAGGTGGAGAAATTTTAGTTTTTATTAAAGGAACTTTGAGAGTAAGTAACTTGGCTTTTAAATAAATGAAGTGGAAATTGGGCACAAGTGAGCTTGTGGTATAGTGGTAAAGTGACGGCACATAGAGAGCTTAGACGTGGTGTCACAAAGAGGTAATGAGGTCCTAGGTTCGAGTGCTAGCTAGACAATTTAGTGAGAATTTATTTTTGCTCTTTGAATGGCTAACAGTGGCGTGAGAGTGGATTTTGAAGGGAGTGATCAAAAGAGAATTTTAAGGAAGGAATCAAGGAGCTTATCGTGGAGAAAAATTAGGAGATTGGGATAGGAGAGGAGGTGGAGCCGAATAGGTAATTAGAGGGGAGCAATTTTGGCTATTAGGGGGTGAATGACGAATTTCTTTGGCATTTTTTCTCATCTTGAGTTTCAGTTTTTCTCTGAGCAACTAGGTAGCATTTGAATTCTTTTATGGTTTTGATTCAAGAGCCTATTATAACACCTACTCTTTTGGGTTTTAGCCATTCAAAACACCTTCCTTTTAAGAGTTCAACAGCCGAAACCTTTTTTCTTTTTTTGTGTCGACTTCTTCATTCTCCATCTCTTTGAAATTTTCCTTGGATCAACATAAGTCTTAGCCTACTACTTCTTCTTTTACCTATTTGTGTCGAATACCTCTTTTCACCATTCTAGCTTCTAAGGCTGAATACCCTTGGTCGAATCCCTCTTGTGCCGCCTCTATTGTCTTCAACTTTTGCCGACAATTCTTGGTAAGGACTTTACCTTTTCAATCAATTTTTTTCTAAGAACTGACTTTCTCTCTCCCTTACCCTCTCTCAATCAGTTTGTAGGGAATCAGTATCGAATCTCTACTCTCTAGATCTTTGCCAAATCACTTTTTGCGTTTCTGGATTTGGGTAAGTGTTCATCACTTTGGTATTTGGGGTTGGCCGAATGGTCATATATGATATAAGGGTGACTTGTGTTGGATGTAAGTCATCTATTACTTAGGCTTTAATGGTTATGTTGGTGCAGATCTAGGAGAAATCTCTAGGAGAAATCGCAGTTAGTGATTAAAGGAGAAGCTATTAGGACTTGTCGCACACGGCAAGGTTATGGTAAGACTTTGGTTCTTGGTAAAGATTATGGTTAAGCATATGATTAATTGAAGGGTGGTGTTGATTGTAGGTTCGTGGCTAAGGAGATTGTAGCACGTTTCATTACCAGGTGTGTACATACACTTCACACACACAATAGGTCAGCAAATCTCGAAAAGCCGGAAAGCTAAAATTTCGAAAAGCTAAAAATTTGGCTACTGTAGTCCTGCGAGTGCATGAACACTCGTACGAGGGTATTCGATACATTATTAGAGGCCCCATGAGCAATCTCATGGACTTGGGTCATGTTTTTGCTAACCGAGCCAAAATAGGCCAAATGGGCCGACGGGCTTGTGGGCCCAAGCTAGCAAAAATTAATATGTTGATAATAAGTGATGAGTTGATAAAGTTTGTTGAATTATTTGGAATGGATTGGGCCTGATGGGCTGTATGATTGTGATTGGGCCTAATGGGCCATATAAATGCGATTTGGCCTGATGGGCTATATGAATGAATGAAAGCATGCAAGCATACTTGGGTTTTATAATGGACTTTTAGGCCTAGTTTCTAATAAATCCTTAAGCGAGCATAAAAATTAATTAATGTATCAAGTACATCTGTGGACAAGTCATAAGGTTAGAGTGTGGCAATGGGCATATGCATGTCTAGGATTGGATCTAGGGAGAGCTTGGTACTTAAACAATCTTAATGACCCACCTCCTCTTCTCTGGAGTCGTACCTGGTGCATAGTATCTGTTCACTTTAACCAATGAGGACTTGTTGACGGGCCAAAGTTCGTAATTAATACCCATACGTTAGTAAATTATTAAAATATCCCTGTAGGGTAGAATTACGAAAATACCCCTGTGTGTTATAAGTATGACTTATGTATACTATATGCTATATGTTGCACTCATGTGTTATGATGTTGCATGTGGGTGGGAATTATATTGGAGGAAGTGTTACATGAGGATCACATAGTCGCTTGACAATCGTGGATCCAACAAAGGCTTTTAAGCCCAATATATGATCAGCAGCTTTGCTGCAACGTTAGGTAGGACCGCAACTGGTGCTACCATTGATGTGTATCGGATGGGTGGGTCGATATAGTTATCCCCACAGGATGTATTTCGGTTGGACAGAGATGATGTGTATCGGTTGAATGAGGTGGGCATTGCATTATTGCATACATGATTGCTATAGATTTTATGCTACTATTGTATTGGGCTTAGGCCCAAGATGACTTGTGTTGCATGATAAATATATTGTTGTTGAGGGTTGTACACACTGAGTTTTGAAACTCACTCCCTCTTCTATTTTTCTCAGGTGAACCTCAATAGGCGGTTCGACGGATGGAGGGACTCAGAGACGGCCAACCAGCAAGACAACTTAGACTTGTTTCCTTTTTCTTTGTTAAAAGTTCTAGTATTTTAATTATTTCAGTCTGGATTGTAATAAGGCCTTTTCTCTGGTTACTATTATTCATTGTTATGCTATAAGAATGGAACATGGATTTGTTCCTATCAAACACATTTCAAATTTTTCTGAAATTAATTAATGTTTTTTTTTTAAATTAAGCTTCCGCAGTTAAAGAGAATTTTTTTAAAGTAACTATTAAACGTAACAAAGAAATAGCTTTTGAATCCACCTCGTTCTAAAAACAAATACAAACTGGGATTTTACTCGAAAATTTCTTTTGGAAGGGTTTTCACTGAAAACAAGGTTTTTGATAAAACACTTCAATATGATAGGCTAGATTCGGCCATAAAGTCCGAGCTGGGTTTGGGGTGTTACAATTCAAAATCACATTATTTAACCATTTCAACCACATATAAACATGTCTTAAGCCAAATATTTACAAAGCATTTAAAAGTCACTAAAAGGCACATACTTGCCAAAGCATTTCAAATCCAAGCAACATTTACACAAAAGGCATAACCATACATATTGACCAAATAACATGTTCAAAACACCTATTACTTATAAGCCCTATACATGCAATATATAACCATAGCCAAAATAACCAAATCCACATAAATGATTGACAGATAGCGTAACACCCCAAACCCGGCCCAAAGGCCAGATCTGGTGTGTCACATGGACAGTGATTTACACCTCGTTTCTCTTTTATTAACTTTAGGGTGACTTTGCAAAACCATTTTAAGAGTTAAAAAAAACAAGTTATTTAATTTATGAAAGTCCTATCCACTATCAATTGTGGGTTTACTTTTAGAAAATCTTGTTTGAGAGTCGTTATCATTAAATTATCCATTTATCACGTAGAGAAGGTTTTGAAAACATTTGTTAATTTGGAAATAAAAATTCGCGCAGCTGTAGTTTACCAATTTTTATCAAATAATAATTAAATACTTAAAACCAAATAAAATAATTATAGAGCGGCCTTATTACAGATTAAAACCCAAAACTACCGAATAATAATATAACTAACTTAAAAGAAATATCAAAACCAAAAGTAGTCCACGTGGCCACTCAGAATCCCTCCAGCTCCAAGTCCTCTAAGGTTAGGTTTCACCTGCATGGATGAAAAGGAAGGGGTGAGTTTGTGAAACTCAGTGTGTAAGCTAAACCCAACCAGAGGCAAGACCAATACAAGCTCAACTGGGTCGGAGCACTATCCAGATACAGTGATAACTGGCTTTAGACCTATTTAGAAAACAGAGATTACTGAGCCTTAGCCCTATTCAGTAAACAGTGTGGCCCTTAGGCCCATTACAGTAACAGATTAGAAAGTTATGTATGTATGCAAAACCCAGCCAAATCTAGCCCTACACACCACCCGTACCAGCCCTACACACCATGTGGGGAATAACTCAACCCACCCAGCCCTACACGCCACAGTCGCAGCTTAGCTGCTTAATCAAATAACATGGCCAAGCCACTAAAATGGTAATACGAGGCAAAGCCTCTAACAGTATACGTGGCATTGCCCTCCATCAAAACCCAATCCCATGCAACAGTATATAATATGATATGGCATACATAGAAAGATACATTTTGGCATGCAAAACAGTCAACTTAACCCTAAGGGTAAAATGGTCTTTTAGCACCTAGGGGTAAAACAGTAATTTCTACCCTTAAGGGGTATTTCAGTAAATTTACCAAATTTTAGGGTTTCACGCTCATTACAGTTTGTTAACAGCCTTAACGTCATCCAAGTACTTATTTAGTCCATTTTATTAAAGTAGAGTCATCGGGCCTTAAAACCCCTAATGGGCCCAACGATGTCCACTAGCTACTACGGCCCACAAGCCCAAATTTTACGTTTGTTTTAGGAGAATTATTACTCAGATTACCAGAATACACTTACCACTCGTTTTCACCCATATGGGCCCGTAAGCCCATTGGGCCCAAATTCAGCCATCCGAGGCCCAAAACCACCAACTTGCACGAAAACACGCACGGAGCACTCTTACTATTTGCGATTATCGATTTTACCAATTTAAACTGACCCATGAGTGTTCACACACTCGCAAGCCCTCAAAATGTTAAAATTCCGGCATTTCAGCTTTTTGACTTTTGCCGATCTAGTCTACTAATGGGAGACGATTACACACCTGATTTGTGATATTACGTTGAGATCTGCACTAAATTAACCTACAATTGTTTAAATCGCACTGTTAACTAACATCCAATGAAATCAATGAAACTAACAACCTACCATATTCGGCCAGGCCCTTAAGCACTTACCTTTGCTGAAATCTACCACTAGATCTAGATCTAGATTGTCCCACGGTCCTAGCCTCCAATGCTCCTTGTTAGATCGTCTCTTATCCACACTAAAACACAAAAGAACCAAAAGAAAGAGGCTAATATCACCCTTAGTCAAAAACGACAGCCATCCTAAAGAGTTAGTGTTTTTGACTTTTCTTGAATCACCAAATTACAAATGAAGGGGTTTTGAGTACTTACCAATGATTTATTTTGCCAAAGAAGAGTCCCCAATCCAGCTTAATCCATATCTAGTATAGATCTAATCCAAAATGTGAAAAGAAAATAGATATAAGTGATCTAAAGATTTAGTTCCTGAATCACTATAGAGTATGGTGGTTTTGGCTTTTGCAGAAACAAAAAGGAGAATAGAAGCTTATGGAATAGAGAGGAGATGATCGACAGAGGGATGAAAGAGTTGTGAGTTTCGACTTTTGAAAGAATTGGGTTGAAAGGTATGGAAGATGCGGCCAAGAAGAAGATTCAGCTAACAAGGCAAATCGGTTTCGGCTTTTGAGAGTATTCGGCTAACAAGGCTTGAGAAAAGAGGTTACTTTAATCGATGGTGTAAAGAAGATGAAGAAGAGAGTGGAGAAAGAAGAGGAGAGGGTGAAGAGAGAAAATAGATGCTTGGTTCGCCTAAAGAAGAAAAGAGATGAGAGGGTTTGGTCTGGGGTAAATCGACAGAAGGAGAGCTAACACTTTCGAGATTTTGGCTTTTTATAATACTGAGAAAAGAAGAAGAAAAAGAACTAGGATCCCCCTCCAAAGAACTAACCCCAATCAGCCACCAAGAAAATGACCAAATTTGCCAAAAGAAATTGACACACAAACAACAAATGCCGAAAATGTTACCTAAGCCCCCCATTGCCAAATATGCTCTCTAACACTCCCTCATTCGGCCAACTCTAGCTTCCCCTTCAAAATTCCTAGATTTTCTCCCCCTTATCCCTCATTGACTTAATCCCATGAGCACCTCAAACTCCTCCCAACAGAATTTCACTTGGAGTCCACCACATGCCTTGCACATGCATTAAAAATAAAACATCACATTGCTTACCATGAGACTTGAACCTTAGCTCTTGCACAGCTTCCACACGCCACCCCTTGTGTCTTAAGTGGCGCCACCTTGCCACTTTAACACAAGCTTACTTGTGTCTTAATTTACCAACATTTTTTTAAAAGCCCACTTAGTCAAGGTCCTTTCTATTTTAAGTCCAAAATTTTAAATTTCTACCAGGTTTTAACTTAAGCTTAGGCCTTCTAAAGGCCCACTAATACACAAAAAGCATAATTTAGCACATCCAGACAAGCAAAAATTAAATTCACGTAAAACCTCAAAAATCTCGAAAATTAGGGTGTTACAGATAGTGTGATAGGGCTCCGACAAGATTCCAACTAATCAAGCTTATGATGATCTATAAAATAGGGGAAAAATAACTACGTAATCAACTTATGCTTAGTAAGCTCGTATAACTAAAACTCAAACTTACCAAATACAAAATGAAAAATCATTCAATCATGCTCATTAGGTCATTTAGACTTTATACCTTCCTATTTACCAAAATCCACATAGTAAGTAGATGCTTAAAATTATAACATCTATGAAACATTGCATACATTATGAACTGGATTCCATATATCTAACCCTCATCACATGATAAATTTGTTTCCTTTCTAATTCATTAGACATATCTAGTTTTCCATTTCATATCATCATTAACATTAACAAGTTTTTATACATGCTTTTCCATTAACCTTTATTTACTTGTTGAACCATATAGAATAACATCGAATACTCGGAAATGCTCATACAGCGTGTGCCTTTTCATGTAACTATAACCTTTCCAATAGTTTTCACACAAGCTGTGAAATGGGCATGCTCACACGTGCTGTGGGTCGAGATGTTAGCACCACGATACTGCTCCCACGAGATATGGAGAATCCACAACAAATGCGGGACCTCAACCATCAGTAGGATATCTAGGACCAGCACCCAAAACCATATAATCCCTAATGACATGTCATTTGTATCCTAAGTATTCCTAGGGTTCAAAAACGGGACTATTAAACCGTCAATTATCTGAAACATCGTAATATCTTTGAATTAAATTATATCTAATATAACAATAACTAACATACAATTCAATCAATAGTTAATAAATGCATAACTCATACGAACTTACCTTGATAAAATCATTATTACAGCAAAGTCAAAAACTAATCCGAGACTTTCACTTTTCCCCAATTCAAGTCCGATTGATTCTTTTCTTGATTTAAATAATAACTTAACTCAATTAAGTATTTAAAATATTCTAAAATCATTCATTCTAATTCATAACTCAATTTAATATAAAATTACTAAATTACCTCGAATGTTTTACCCTTTGTGTAATTTAATCCTTAAATCCGAAACTTGCAATTCAACCATTTTTAATTGAAACCAAAGTTAGCTAAATTTCCCCTAGACTTATATCAATCCACATTTTTCCTCATTTCACACAATATACATGGAATTTTACTGTTATAACTAATTAATCCTTAAACACAAATTCATCAAAAATCACTTAACAAAATAAGTTTATTTAACAACCAAGTTTAATAATCCATTAATTAAACTCAAAAAACATTCAAATTCATCCATAGTAAATCCCTCAACCTTTAACAGTTCGGCAAATTAATCCCCGGGCTAGCTAGACTAACCTAAAACGAGCTCAAAACATAAAAATCATTAAAAATGGGGTTCAAAATCTTATCATGCCCCAAAGGAAGCTTGGTCGAATGTTCTCAACCTAACAATGATGATTTTTGGCAATAGTAAGTAAAAATGGAAGAAGATGATAACATTTTCTTACTTGTTTAAGTTTTTATTTATTAATTTACTATTTTACCCTTATATTAAAAACTTATAAATTACAAAACACATGCCCATATTTGTCCACCATCATTAAGTTGGGTATAATAACCCACTAAGTCCCATAATTCACATTTCCAAAGCCATTTAACCCATTTAACTAATAGAATTAAACTTTTGTACCTTTTACCAACTAGTCCATTTTACCTAATTAACTAATTAAACATTAAAATTTCTTATCAAAAATTTAATTCAACCTTAAAATAACCCTATAAAAATTAAATAAACATTAAAATACTAACTCACTCATTCAAATTGTGGTCACAAAACCACTGTTTTCAACATCACTAAAATTGGGCTGCTACAGAATTAAGGCTACGAGATTTTTTGTGTGCTCTTTTGAGCATCAACAATGCTTAGTTTTCCATGACCAATTTCTATAGTTCATTAGGTAATGTTCCTTACTTGTCTGTGATGTAATCTCAGTGACATCATGTGACTTAACAAGTAGGACCCGAGATTGGCCTAAGCTCAAAGGGCTCAAATGTAAGATGAAATCGTTCAAAAACCCATTCAACATTTGCATGCAGGCTTTTTAAGGCCAAACCGTCCATCTCATTTACTTATAATTTCATAGTTTTTATTAATTCTTATTTATTATGAGTCATTAATATGTTTCTTATGTGTTTTTAATGTTGTTAGCTTATAGTTTAGTTAGTTGTTAGTTTTAATTACGTGTTAAATGTGTCTTGAAAACTAGCTAATAAATGTCTTGTTTTATTACATGTTTCATATGAGTTAAATTTTTCATTAATTAAATTTTATTTCAATTTGCATTTATTTAAGTCATGTATTAAATGTAACAGCCCGGTTTAGACCTTAGTCGGAATAATGGGTTCGAGACCACAAATCTGAGTAAAAAATATTTAAATATTATTTTTCAAGTCTATAGCATGTGAATTAATATGTGTGAAATTTTCGTGATTTAATTTTTCCGTTTGTGTGCTTAATTTGTAAAAAGGACTAAATCGCAGAAAATGCAAAAGTGTCCTTCTATTTGATTAATGGCCAAATTGGCGTGTCTTTTTAATTAAGAGGTCCTTATGTGGTTATTTGACCATTGAATGCATTAAATGACATGCATGGACATTACTTAGTGGATTTTAAATGATATTAAAAAGGTTAATATGGTAAATGATTAAATAATATTCATTAATTAAAACAAAACATAAAATTTTGTGTCATTGTAATGCCCTAATTTTCGGGTTTCTCTTAGATTGTTCTTTATCTGATAAAATGTTTAAACTCTGGTATGTGGGTGTGTAATGCATGTTTGGGGAGTGTTAATGGGCCTATGGAAGGCCCAGGCGTTGGTTAAAAACTCGGCAAAATTTTGCATTTTTTACTTAGGAGATAGGGGGCCTTGGGAAGTAGGTGTTATAAGTAATTGTGTGTGGAATGAGACATAAACTGGCTAGTGGTGGAGTGGCAATATGACGCCACTTAGGAGCTATAAAAGTGGCGCCTAAGAGAGCTTGGAGGTCAAAGGTTCAAGCTCCAGAGTTTGCAAGGGTGGCGTTTTATTTTTGTGCAAGAAGCAGGTAAGAGTTTGAAGCAGAGTTGAACTCTATTGAAGAGTGTTTGAATCGATCATGAGAGGATTTTGTGGAGTGATAAGGGGAGCTTGTTGAGGAGAATTTTTAGGAGCTTTTGAATTTTGAAAGGAGGTGGCCAGCCAAGGGGTTCTTGGTTGTGCATTTTCGGCAATTAGGGGCTTGGTGTGCCGATTTTCTAAAGGTTCTTGTTAGAGTGTCTTTTGCCGATTTCTTTAGGTTAGTAAAACTCCCTTCTTTTGTCGATTTTTACTTAGCACAATAGGCTTCTTTTCGTCACTCTCTTCTTCATTTTCTACCCTAGGAGCTGAATTCTATTATCCCCTAAACCCCTAGTGCCGCACACTCATTTTGGACCGAAACATTTCCTTTTCACCTCTCTTCTCCATTCTTTCCTTCTCTCACACCATAAGTCGAACCCTCATCACCATTCCCTTTCTAGCCGACTCCATCACATCTTGCTGACTTATCTCTTTCTTTCTATTTTACCTTCATTGCCGAATTCTTCTGTGTTTGAAACTCCCTTTGCACCTTGCCGATTTCTCATTAGCCTCATACCTCTCTTCTTCCCTTTTCTTCTAAAACTTCATTAAACCCTCTACAACCTTGTAATCGAAACCTTCTGAACATTTTACCCTTCTTGTAGTCGCAAGTGGAGTTATCGTGGATCGTGGTTAGATCGGTGAGTACTTTAAGACATTATTTCGTTAGTTTTTAGTATTTAAGTCAAGAAGCCGAACCCTTAGGGGTATTGTCGTTTTGAAATTAAAGGCTCCTTGGCCTCTTTCTTTTGTTGGAATGTGTGATAGTGTAGTCAAGGAGGGGATCGTGCATCGAAGGATCTTGAAGGCTAGCAATTGGACATCTAGTCCATAATCGGCAGAAAGGTAAGGCTTTTGGGGACTTAGGCCATGTTGGCCGATTATGGTAAGGAGGTTTTGGCTTAATGATTGTTGATTATTAGACTAACACTATAGTGATTAACTGTAGGGCTTTCGTACGTGGATCTCGTCGACACTTTATTCGTTAACAGGTGTGTAACGTCTCTCTATCATAGACTAGAACGGCAAAGGCCGTAATGATCGAAAAACTGACCGAAAGTGACCGAAAAATCAGTCTTGGAAGGATCTCAAAGTAGCCGAATACTCTATTGGTCAAACTAGGAATTGACGGTGGCGAAATTGCAGAAGGTGCAATTTCAAGCATTTCAGTAAGATGGGCTTCGATGGGCCAAAGATGGGCCCAATGGACTTCCGAGCCCAAATCAGTAAAATGACTATTAAAGGCTTTCTGGCGACATGGTTAACAATAATATGGTTAATTTGGTAAACTGAACCTAAAGATTGGACTTAGCGAGCTTAAGACATTAGTGGACACAGTAGGGCCCATTAGGGGTTTTGGGCTAAAAAGGGCAAAACTGGAAACCAAGATTAGATGGGCTTTTGTAAGCGCGAATGGACTAATAATTACTTGGACTTGCATAAAAACCCTGGAAATTGGTAAAAAGACTAAAATACCCCTAAGTATGGAAAATTACCATTTTACCCCTAGGTGCAAAATGACCTTTATACCCCTAGGGTAAATTCTGTATGAAACGTATAATTTTCTATTTCTGTATGTCATATCTCATAATACATGTGTATATCTAATGCATGAGATTCTGTATGTTATATGTCATAACATGTATGTCTGTTGCATGGGGTTTGGGTTTAGGATGGAGGAAACGTTCTGGCAGCCTCGCTGCAATCTGGTGGCCTTGCCACATATATCTGTTCTGGTGGCCTCGCCACATATATCTGTTCTGGTGGCTTCGCCACAATATCTGTATCTGGTGACCTCGTCACAATATCTAGCAGCCTCACTGTAAATTTCTGTGGTGTGTAGCGGTTGGATGGGTCGAGTAGTCTCCCCACATGGTGTAAGGCTGGTACGGGGGTGTTATGGATGGATTTGGGATTGGCTTTCTGTTTGCATATTATATCTGATCTGTATCTGTTATGGGCCTATGGGCTTAACCTGATTTCTGTAATGTGCCAAGGCCCAATTAAATATGTATCTGAGGCTTGATCTGTTTTGGCCTATGGTTGAGATTATGTTACACACTGAGTTGTCAAACTCACCCCCTTAATTTCATCTCTGCAGGTAACCCTCAACCATAGTGGGCTTAGAGCTGTGAGAGATTCGGAGTGGCCACAGCATCTGCAAATTCGGTTTTCTTTTCATTTTAAGTATTTTATTGTGCTATTTTTGGGGTTTAAATTGTAATAAGGCCGCTATTTAAATTCCTTTATTGGTTTTGTTTTTCTTTAATAGGTTGATTTACGTTTTATCGAAACTGATAGTTATAGGCTGAGCGGGTTTTCCAAACTCCTAAAAATGTTTTCAAACTTAATCGAGTTCAACGATTGGATATTCTAAAAATGTAACAAAATGACTTTTCACAACTTTGCTGTTTTAATAAAAATATCACCTAAGTCATAACAAGCAGAAGGTCGTAAACTTAGTTATAGGTTCATGTGACACACCAGATCTGGTCGTAACGTCCAGGCCGGGTTTGGGGTGTTACAGTCATTTTGTTCATCCTTGCCGAAAATACAAAGAAAAAGAAAGGGTTTATGCTTTGTTTCATTCGACCATTCCTAAGTTGTAATAGCTCGAATTAGGGGCTAAACAGAATAGTGGTTTCGAAACCATGATTCTGAGGTTAGAAATATTTTTTCGATTGAGTTTTGATGTTTATTGAGTGTTTGAAAATTATGTGAAATTTTGGTGGATAAATTTTATTATTTGCATGTCCAATTTGATAGGTTGGACTAAATTGCAATAAGTGAAAATATGGGTTTTAATCCATAAAGGTGCTAAATTGAATTGAGATTTTAACTTAGAGGTCCTTATATGGTAATTAAACCATTTTAACTTAGTTTGGACAAAAAAGCCCAAGGAAAGAGAAAAATAACAAAGATTTTAATGAGGGGCATTTTGGTCATTAGTAAATAAAAAGTAATAAAATTGGAAAAGAAGTCAAAATTGAGTGTCCATCTTCTTCCTTGGTGTCAAAATTTAGAAGCATTCCATAGCTAGGGTTTTGGTCACTTTCAAGTTTGATTCATTCAAGCCCTGTTTTTAATTCTCTTCGTATTTTTAAAATCTTCGTAACTTGCTCTAGCTAATTTTACCATTATTTTAAGCTAGTGTTGATGTTTAAAATTTTACCCATGTATTACATGCAAGTAATTTGATGTCAAATGGTGGAATATGAAAGTTTAGGGTGTGGTAAACCATGTTTGCTAGGTGATTTTTCATGAAAGTCCCTACTAGGGACCAAGTTGTAAAGATAGAGATTTGTGTGTTAAAAGTAGAAATTGATGAGAAATGTGGGCTGTTTTGTGTACTATTGATGTTCGACTAAGCTTGGGTAACCAAGAGAATAGATACATTTCAAATTACAAGTCTAGGGACTTAGTTGTAAAAATTGACAAAGTTAGGGGTAAAATGGTAAAAATTGTCATAGGATGATTTTGGACTAAATTGAGTAATGTGTGTATTAAAAAATTTAAATGTGTTATTATAGATCAAGAAGACAGAGGAATCGACGTTGACCGAGGCAAGGGCAAGGTATCGGATTGATTATCGCTTTTTGTTACGAGGTAAGTTTATATGTAAGAAAATTGTCGAACTTTATTTGTACGTTAGTAATTTTTGTTATTTGTACGTTAATAATTTTAATGTATATTATGAAATATTGATGATGGATAATTTTATTTGATGCTAAAAATTATGGAAGGTGAATTCCCGGTTGAACCTTTGGAAAACCTAAAGGATACGGATATTATGTATCTAGGTCACATGTATGATTCTAAGGGTAGGACACCATGTGTACAAGAGAGCTACGAGAGTTATGTGGTAGCTAGGTCACATGGGTGATAAAGTGATCTTCACCATGTGTACACGAGAGCTATGTTATAAGTAGCTAGGTTACATGGGTGATAAAGTGATCTTCACCATGTGTACACGAGAGCTATGGGATTTAATAGCTAGCTCACATGGGTGATAAAGTGATTTTCACCATCTGTACACGAGAGTCGAGTTATTGTGTGGGTGGAGCTGTGTGCTGAAAACCACCGAGTATCGAAGGTTAAACTGAAGGGTTCAACGGGAAATCTTACTAAAGAGTTTGGCGTAGTGATGTGTTGTGTAAGTGCAGGTGCATTTAATAGGCAGGTGAAATGGTAGGAAATTGTATGAGGGTGTAAAAAGGGTGCATGTGGGCTTGAGTAGGTGTAAATTAATATGCATGACTTGTGTGTGAACATTGGTAAGAATAGGTGGTAAGTTGGTGTGTGAGAACAACTCTTGCTGTTATTTAATGTTGTCATGATGTTAACTATTTACATATAGACTTACTAAGCTTTTAAAGCTTACTCCTTTCTCTTTTCCTTTGTTTTATAGATTTAGTCGAGCCAGATCGGGATCGAGACGTGTCAGAGGATCATCCACACTATCAACATCTATTTTTGGTATAGTGAAATGAAACCCTTTGAACTATGGCATTATGGGGATGGATTTGTGTTGTAAGTGTCCTTGGGTTTGTTGTCATGTGGACATAAGTCTTTTGATGGGTATTTTATAACTAATGCCATGTGATATGGCAAATGATAATGTTGGTTTATATGTATATCATTATGAGGAATTTCATGGAATTGGTTGGTGTGCATGTGTGGATATGTATTAATGTATGTTGTTAAACCATCAAATGTGGCCCTTTAGGTGTCTATTAATGTCATGATATATGGTGGTGAATATGGTATAAGTTGTGCTTGTTTTCAGGGTGTCAATTGGCTTAGAAAATAGCCAATAATTGTCCACATGGGTAGACACACGGGTGTGTGTCTAGGCTGTATGTGACACACGGCCAGCCTCATGGGTGTGTGTATAGGTCGTATGTCCCCTGCACCTGAATTTATTAAAATTTAATGTTTTGTAATAAACATACGAGTTGGAGACACGGCCATGTGTCTCGACCGTGTGACAGACATAGCCTAGCCCACGGGCGTGTGGCTTGGTCATGTGACGAAGTTTTCATGATGACATCATAAACAGAATACCCCAAAGTTTTCACATGGGATAAGGCACGGGCGTGTGCTCGGCCATGTGAAGGACACGGACATGGGCCACGACCCTGTGCTCGGCCATGTGAAAACCCCTGTAGGCTTAAATTGAAAAATAATTTAGCACGAGCTGGGAACATGGGTGTGTACGACCACACAGCCTGCCTACATGGACGTGTCCTTGTCTCACATAGGCGTGTGCCTTGTAATAGGTCAAATTATCCAAAGAATTTCTGAGTGCTCAGTTTGGTCCCGGGCTACTCCCAAACTATGTTCTGGGCCACGTAAGCCCATTTGAAGGACGGTACGATATGTTATGAATAGTTTTAAATTGGAATGAAATTTTGTGGCTTGATTGTGCACGATTGGTTATGTTATCGTCCAGTAATGCCTCGTACTCAGTTTTGGCGACGAATCTGGGTAAGGGGTGTTACATAAGCTAAATTTAGGTATGTGTTTTGATCCATTTTTTATGATTTTTATGTTTTTTAGATTGTTACTTAGTAATCTATCAAGCCTATGTCTCAATTTTTGAATTTGATGATGAATTTAAGTTATGCCATTGATGAAATTGTGAGCTTTGTAATGTTAGTTGATGGAAAATGAAAGATATGTGTTGGGTTAACATGTTTTGTATTTGAATTTTTGATGAATTTGAGTATTTTGGGCTAATTTGTAAAAATGAGAAATTGAAGGGCTAAAATGTGAAATAAATGAAATATGTAGGCTTATATGAGCTAAGGGAAAATTCGGCTAAGCTAGTGTATATGGAAATTTTGTGTATTTTGTGATTTTGTGAATTACGGACTAAAATGTCAAAATGTAAAAATGTGAGGGCTAATTTGTAAAATGCCCTAAATATATGTTTATGGATTTAATTTAATGAATGTGAAATTGAATAAGTCAAATTTAAATTTATATAGATCAAGAACAAAAGAAAACGGAATCTAGAAAACGGAATTAGATCGGAGGAAATTGAAAGTGGTCGAGTAATTGTTTTCATCCGTCCGAATCCGTACGAGATAAGTCGATATACAAATAAATGTGCTCAAGTTGATTTAATTATGTTTATATGATAAACTGAATTGTGATGAATGGCTATGAGATCCAAATATGTGAAATCAAGAAAGTTTCGATAATGTGATGACGTCCGAAAAGCCTCGTACAAACCATAGGAATAGTTAGGATACATATGTCACGACATAGGATTCTGATATGTGATTTCATGTAAGACCACGTCTGGGACGTTGGCATTGATTTGAGATTTACGTGTAAGACCATGTCTAGGATATCGGCATCATATTTGATTTCGTGTAAGACCCTGTCTAGGATAGTGGCATCGATATTTGATTACATGTAAGACCACGTCTAGGATGTTGGCATTGTATGAGCTTTCCGAGCTATCCGCGTATCCTATTTGATTCTGAATGGTTCAACGGGCATTTTGATAAATGAATGAGTATATGAATGTTCATCCGATTCAGGTATATTTGAATTGAATATGAAATTTGACAATGAGAGGTATGTATATGTGCACTTGTGGCTTTGTGATAAATGAATGAATTTGATGAGAAAAAGATGTATTATATGCAATTGAGCTATGTTTATAGTTGAACTATATGAAAAATATGAATTTGATATTGTGTTGTGCCTTGAGATTCATTAATGATTTGGATTAAAATTGAGTTATATGATAAGTTTATTTCATATGACTTACTAAACTTGTAATACCTTGTTTTCGGGATTTTTCGGGTTTTTGTGATTTTTGGTGAATTTTTAAAAAATTTGGTGTTCTGGATATTGAAATTGAGTTTAAATGTGTTACTGGGCCTTTAGAAGGCCCAAGCCTTAGTTAAAAACCGGTAAAATATCAAGTTTAGATTTTAAGTGAAAAGGAGACTTGCTTAAGTGGGCTTTTAAGAAAAACTTCGTAAATTATGACACAAGAAGAGCTCTGGCAAAGTGGCAAGGTGGCGCCACTAAGTTCCTAAAAAAGTGGCGCCTGGGAAGGAATTAAAGGTCCAGGGTTCAAGTTGCAAGGTAAGCGTATTGTTACTTTTTAATTTTTAGGGATGTGCCGGGCATGTGATTACTTAAATGAATTTCGGCATGGGCCTTAGGGAGGTTGGGCCGATTGTTTTAGTTGATATTAGGGTTAGGTTCTTTTATTTTTCTGTCTTAGAGAATTAGGGTTAGCCACCTAAAAGCTTTCACTTTCATTCATCCTTTTTTAAGTTTTCACAAAAGCCGAAAACGCAAATTCCTTCTCCTTTGTGCCAATTTCTTCTTCCTCTTCTTCTCCTCCATTGTTTTATTTTCCTTTTTGCTTCCTACCTCAGCCGAACACCCCTATTACTCAAATGCATCTTCTCTTTCAATTCCATCCTCCCTAAAACCACCATAGTCGATTGCCATAAAAGCTGAAATCCTAAAAACTTACTTCTTATGCCGATTTCTTCAAGCCAATTCCTTCTTTTCTTTTCATTCCTTTTGACCTATTTTCTTCTTCTTTAAACCCTTAGTATTTATCGGCAGCACTACTCCAAAATTATAGCCTCAAATCATCATCTTCTTTATCACTCAAAAGCCGAAACCACCATAGATTTAAGAGCTTGTAGCTGAAACTTCAGATCTCCTGGATTCGAGCTCTACTATCATTTAGGGGCTAGATCAACATCAAATCTGAGTAGAAATAGAAGGGAAATCAGGGGTAGGTGCTCATTAACCCAGATCTATAAGTTATTTTACAATTTAGAAAAAGCCGAAGTCCCTAAAATCTAGGGAGGCTGTTGATTTGGGCATAGGGCTCTAAGGGTCATTAATCAATGATTTCTTTTGGTGAATAGCGTGTTCTAGAGGCGTTTGATTGAAGGCTTGGACAAGTGGATCGACTAGATCTAGATCTAGTCATGGGTTTTCGACAAAGGTAAGATTTTGCAGGCTTTAGGGGCATTGGCCGAATATGGGTAAGTGAATATTGGGATTGTTTGTTGTAGATTTGTAATCTAAGAATTATGGTAATCGATTGTAGGACATCGTGGGGGATCTCAGTAGCAGTCATCACGAAACAGGTGTGTATCGAACACCCTCTCTAGTTCAATTCGGCAAAAGCCAAAATGCTAAAATTTTGGCATTTCGTGGGCTTGTGAGTGTGCGAGTGCTCACAAGATGTTTAGGAAGTGTTAGATCTGAAATTGTGAAGTGGTAAGTTAGTCGTGTGTGAAATTTCATACACTTCGGTAATTGGGCCTCGATGGGCTAAAAATAGGCCCAATGGGCTTACGGGCCCATATGGGTGAAAATAGGTATATAATGTGTACTGATAGACTGTAGGTTCAAAATTGTTTAAATTGATAAATTGATCATAAAATTTGAACTAAATGGGCTTAATTTGCTAATAGACACCGTAGGGCTTATTAGGGGTTTAGGGCCCAATAGATAAAATTGATAAACTAAGTTAAATAGACTTTTGCAAAGAAGGATGGATTCTTAGTGATTGTAATATGCATGAAAACCCTAAAAACTGATAGAATTACTGAAATACCCTTAGAGGTGGGAAATTACTATTTTACCCCTAGGAGCAAAATGACTGTTACACCCCTAGGGCTAAGTTTGAGCAAAAAGTATGATTATTCTGTTACTGTTTTCTGTATGCCATGTCATTAATATCTGTTGCATGGGACTGGGATCTTGATGGAGGAAGTACTGAAAGTGGCTTGTCCACGTACTGGAGGCTTCGCCTCAATTTACTGTTATCTGAGCAGCCATGCTGCAACTGTGGAGTGTAGGGCTGGGTGGGTTGAGCTATTCCCCACATGGTGTGTAGGGCTGGTACGGGTGGAGTGTAGCGGATGGATATAGGCTGGGTTGGGCTTGCATTCATGTTATTATTTGTTTTGTTCTGAAATAGGCCTATAGGCCATACTGTTATCTAAAAAGGGCTAAGGTCCAGTTTACTGTAACTGAATAGGGCTTCGGCCCAGTTAAAACTGAGACTGAATAGGGCTTAGGCCAATGGGCTTGAGCTGACTTGGGCTCTGGATGGGCATTCTTTACACACTGAGTTTTCCAAACTCACCCCCTTTCTTTCCATCCATGCAGGTGAGCCCTAGATGGTGGACTTGGAGCTGGAAGGGATTCAGAGTCCACGAAGATTAAATTTCTGGTTTTCAATTATTTTATTTCATTATTGATTGAGATTATTTTTATTTTAGTTTCTGGGTTGTAATAAGGCCGCTCTACTTATTCTATTTTGGGTTTTGAATTATTTACTTATTTAATTTGTTTTAACTTAAGAATAATATTGTTTAAATTATTTTTGAAATCAAATTTACTTGTTTTTTAAATAACACGATAAACGTACGTTTTCCAAACCAAATGCACTTTCCAAAAGAGTATCAAAAGTCACGTTTTTTAATAAACCCTTCACGATCAGTAGTAATTAGGACATTTATTAAGCAAATCGAGAATTTCTCTTAAAATAACAACCTCGGTTTTGGCAAAGCTCACCCTAATCTTAGTAACTAGGTAACATGGTTAGATGTAGGTGATGTGACACACCAGATTGGCCATAACGTCTGGGCCGAGTTTGTGGTGTTACAAAACTATTTAAGCTTACTCTGTGTGTGTTTGTTTAGTATTTTATAGATTTTGGAAAGCTAGCTACGAGCTCAGGGATCGTCAAGGAAGTCCGTCACACTATCGATCATTATTTTGGTATTTTAAAAGCTTGAATTATGAACTTGTGGCATTATAGGCTAGCATATGTTTTGGTTGGTTTTGAAATTGTGTATATATTAAGCCATGCGAAAATGGCTTAATCTTGATACTAATGCTTATGTGTATTCGGTCATGGCAATAGCTTATTTGGAAGTATATTTCATGGTGTATATATTTGTGGTATTTGGTTATATGGTTTGGTTTGATTAATGAGTTAGTTGATGGTTGTGTAATTTTGGTCTTGGTTGAGTAATGATATGAATGACTTATAAATAACTCATTTAGTAAGCTTGATACATGATTTGATTTGCATTTGTGGTTGGTCTTGTGATTTGGCTCAGTGATGAGGTAAATTGATGAATTTATGTTTGATTGTGTAAAGTTTATTTAAATTGGTTTGTAATGGTTAAACATGCACATATTATATGCTTGAATGAGTGAGTTTTTTTAGATATGATTCAAGATGGAAATGGTATGAATTTTTGGAGGCTAAATTTGATGACCTAATATTGAGTTAACGGATTTGGTTGTGTATCTAAAATTTTGGCATGGTACATAGCTTATGAAATTGGCATGTTTAAATTCGACTATTGAGCTTAGAAAATTATTAAGGTTAGTCAAGTGGGCAGTGTATGAATTGGTTAGTTTTACAATTGAAATTCAGTCATTTAGAAATGCTTGTATGTACAGGTATAATTTTGCCCTTTTTGCCGTGTGGTATAGTTCAACTTAAATTAATATGTACATGTACAAAGCTCATAATAATTTATATTGATATTAGTTAATGTTATGAATTGATATGGTTAGTTGTGGTTTAAATATGCGCAAGTGGGTAAGTTTTTAAAATGGATGTATTGTTGTAAGTTGAGTATATGAAAGTGACATATGATTGATGCTTATTTAGGCGTCCAATTGCCTTACTATATAGCCATAAGATTCGGCTAATGGAATTATGATGTATATGTATTACGATATGATGTTTTATTATAGTAAAATATGTTTGGTTAGTGGTTAAGTGGTACACATGTAAAAATGTTATAATTTTATAACGTATGGTTTGGATTTGCTTTTCATGTGTTAGTTTGATTAACATTTGATTTGGGTTGGCTTTATAATTCATATATTCGAATCTAGTATAAATGATTCGTGGACATTTGAAGGTAATTATGTTACAAATGTATCGTTATTCTTTTGTGCATGAAAGGTGATAAATGATTGTGCTAAATTTGTGTCTTATACGGTAATTCCTCGTAACCCTAATCCAGCGACGGATACAAGTTAGAGGTGTTACATTAAATTTATGTGTCTTATATGATTATGTATAAGTATGGGTTTGAGTTACATGTTCATAAATAAATGCATGTGTGTTTATAGTATGTTGATTTCTATCATAATATGTGTGTTTTTAGTTAAATGTTTTAGTTGAATAAGAATGTGAAAAGTTGCAAATGTTTAATGTCTATTTATTTGTGTTGTAGGTGATTGTTCATTGGATCAAGGAAATGACGTGATCTGACTCGGGTGAGTGAGTCGAATTCATGTAGTTGCTCGATCGTAGTCGAGAAGGGTCGTCCGTGCCTCTGTGTCTTTGAAATAAAAGTGAATGGATAGGTAGATTAAGCGGAAGGATTCTAAATAGAAAATAGAGTATTGATAGGTTCGGCTATGGGAAAAAAAAATGGGGGTTGATTAAAGTGTTTAGTTTGGTAATAATAAGAATAAAATAACGTACGATGGGGATGGAATAGGGACTTAATATTAGGAATGATTCAACACTAAGAAGTGTCACCTCGGTTCCTATATTGTTAAGGTGGAAGAATGGGATAGAAGGATAGGTGAACGCCACACCAAGGATGGTGATAAGTTCAAACAAGATTGGTAGACGCCACTGGCACGCTAGATAAGTCTTTCGAAGCTTGTACGAGATATGAGAGGAAGCAACCTCACAAAAATAAAGTTTCATTAACAAATTGGCAAAAGTCCCTTTACATTGAAAATGAACAAATATTTATAGGCTACTATATGCTAGCCGAATGGTCATGTTCATGAGCTTAACAACTAAGTAAATTCATCTATTAATGTGATAGAAAAATCTAGAATGAAGCCATTGAATCTTCAAGTCCACATTTGGCCGAATGGTAGTTCATTAGGTAGCTTCATGGTTAAGTAAAATTGATTTGGATGTAGGTGAATGAATGGCAGCTCAATAGCTTGTCCAAATTCGTCCATGGATTGGATTGGAGCATTAAAGAAGTGTCTTTTGGCCGAATAGACACTTAGGGAAGTCATTTAGGCAGCAAACAGTTCATGAATCAAGAATTAGGTGCATTCTTCCATTCGTTGTAACTTATTGTCCATGCATCTTCTCTTAATTTTCATTCATGAATTGAAGTTGGAAATTGATTATGCAGCTACCCCTTGGCCGAATAGGTGCTAGAAACTCCAAAGGTCCTCCCACATACATTCGGTGTAACACCCTGAATTTGGGCCTAAAAGAATTGGGTTTTGAAGTCTGGGTTCGAATAAAAGAAAACTTGAATAAATTGAGAAGTTTTAAATATTATCGTTTAAGAAAATTTATTTTGAATTACTATTAGAAAATTCTTACTGAATTTATTATTACTGATATTTTAAATTCTTACTGTATCTATTGATGTTTTTAAATTTTTATGAAAATTATAAATTATTATTATTATCATTATAATTATTAGATACAAATATGTTTATAAAATTATTGTTGTTAATTTAGTGTTCAAATTAAAATATTATTAAAAAATTTTACTGTATTTATTTTTACTAATTTATGAAAATTATAACTATTATTATTATTGAGAAAAATTACTGTATTTGAAATTTTTATAAAAATATATTTATAAAATTATTATTGTTATTATTTTTATTTTTATTACTTATATAAAAATATATATGACATTAGTACTAATTTTGTGTTTAAATTCAGTTTTTAAATGAATTTGGAAGTATTTAAAGTGTGGGAAAATTTTGGTCCAATCCAAGACTTTAGCAAAGAAATTAGTTTTTGTTTGTTAGGGGAACTAGTCAATAAGGCTTTTAAAATAAATTGTGCAAGATTAGGCACAAAGGAACGTGCCTAGCTCAGTGGCTAAGGTTCAAGGCACAGTGCGCGCGGGGGTTTCTTTTTATTTTTAGAAGCCAGGCCACGCTAAGGTAAGGCTTAAGTACAGTCGTGACCGAGGTATGCCACAAGAGCGCCTGTGGCGTAGTGGCAGCAGTGTGCTAGGAGTTCCATAGGAGCACGGGTTCGAGTCCAGGTAGGCGCAGGTTTTGTTTTATTTTTAATGGACCCAGGTCTGCGGCAGGTAAGCTTTAAGAATTAGCGCGGCGCTATTATATCAAAGAGGAACGCGCGTCCCAGTGGCCAGCAGTGTGCTGGGCAACCTGTAGGTTCCAGGTTCGAGTAGCGTTGTGCGCGAGGAGAGCCGGTTTTTGCTGCGCGCGCGTGGGAGGTGCCATGCGGGACTGGGGCACTCCCTAGCAGCGTGCTGAAGCAGGTTAGTCGGTGGATGCTGCTGCTGATCGGTTGGAGATAAGGATGAAGTTAATTTGAATGGGTGGCTGCAGCTGGTAGGAAGAATTTGAATTTAAATCAAATTCGGTGGGTGGCTAAAAACAAGGAGATAGGCACGAGATTTAAATTGGAAATTATTCTTAGCCAATTAGCTGAATTTGTTCTGGCATTTAAACTATTTTATTTTGTTTTGTTTTATTTTTGTTGCTTATTTTCTCTCTACCCAAAATCCTTTGCATTGATTCTTTCAATTTGTTTCCCTTGATTTCGTTCCTTATTAGCCGAGGTTGGTTCTCATGCAAACGATTCTTGTTCTACTATTTTGCTCTTTTTCTCTTCTATTTCTCATTAAGGCCGAACCTTCTCCCCTACTTCTATTCTTTTTATTTTCTTCTCAGTAGAACCGACTACAGGGTCCCTTTTCTTATATTAAATCACAACTTACATCCCTTTTATCCGTTCAAATACTTCTTCCTCTTTACTCATAAATATTAAAAACCAAAATCTCCATATTTCAGTGATTCGGGAGTTAGTATTTAAATCTGTTCTCTATTCGTATTTTGGGGATTAGATCTACAACAGAGCTGGAAAGAAAGTAGTGCGTGGGAACGTTTTTGGCAAATAAATCTTTGGTAAGTAACTAAACTCCTTCTCATTCGTTATTTTGGAAATTAAGAGTAGCCGAAATCCCTGTATACATGTAGGGAGGCTGTCGACATGGCCTAAGGGTGTTTTAACGATATATTTTGGTTCTTATATGTGTTATCTAGCGAAGAAGGTTATCTAGCGAGGAACTGAAGGAATCTATTCAACCAGATCTAGATCTAGTAGATCCAAATCGATAGAGGTAAGGTTTTATGGCCATTAAAGGTGTGGCCAAATATGGTAAGGAATCTTAGCATCGATTTTCGTAGTTTCTTTGGGTAATCGTTTAAATAATGGATTGTAGGAGAAATCACGTAGGAGATCTCGTCAACGATTCGACATAAATCAGGTGTGTATCGAATCCTTTCCTTAGTCTAATTTGGCAAAGGCCAATTAACCGAAGAGTTGATATTATATGGGCTTGTGAGTGTGTGAATGCTTACAAGATGATTGGAAAATCGTGGGATCTGTAACCGTAAGTGGTAAGTTGGTTGAGTGTGCAGTTTCGTGCACTTTGGTAAGTTGGGCCTCGATGGGTCGAATGTGGGCCCAATGGGCTTTTGGGCCCATTAGGTAAAAATAGGTAATAAGTATGTTCTGTTAGACTGTAGGATTGAAACTGCTAAAATCGGTAACTGAATATGAAACTTGAACAAAATGGGCTTAATTTGTTAATAGGTGCTATAGGGCCCATTAGGGGTTTTGGGCCTAAAAAGGGCAAAAATGGTAAATAAGTTAAAATGAACTTCTGAAGTCACATATGGACTAATAGTCACTTGATATTCATAAAATCCCTGAGAATCGGTAAAATGACTAAAATACCCCTAAGTATGAAAATTACCATTTTACCCCTAAGTGTAAAATGACCTTTATACCCCTAGGGTAAATTCTGTATGAAATGTATGATTTTCTGTTTCTGCATGTCATATCTCATAATATATGTATATATCTGATGCATGAGATTCTGTATGTTATATGTCATAACATGTATGCCTGTTGGATGGGGTTTGGGTTTATGATGGAGGAAGCGTTCTGGCAGCCTCGCTGCAATCTGGTGGCCTCGCCACATATATATCTATTCTGGTGGCCTTACCACATATATCTGTTCTAGTGGCCTCGCCACAATATCTGTATCTGGTGACTTTGTCACAATATTTGTTCTGGCAGCCTCGTTGCAAATTCTATGGTGTGTAGCGGTTGGGTGGGTCGAGTAGCTTTCTCACATGGTGTGATGGTTGGTACGGGTGGTGTGTAGCGGTTGGATGGGTTGAGTAGTCTCCCCACATGGATCATGGGCTTGCATTCATGCATTGTTATCATTAATACTATTTTGTTACTGTAATGGGCCTATGGGCCGTACTGCTATCCGAAAAGGGCTAAGGCCCAGTTTACTGTTATCTGAATAGGGCTTCGGCCCAGTATCTGACTGAGATTGGTTTAGGCTTAGGCCCAATGGGCTTGAGTTGACTTGGGCTTTGGATGGGCTTCTGTACACACTGAGTTTTCCAAACTCACCCCTTCTTCTTCCATCCTCGCAGGTGAACTTAAATTGGTGGACTTGGAGCTGGGAGGGATTTAGAGTGGCCACTTGGACTGGACTGATGGTTTAAATCAAGTTAATTATTTCAGTTTAATCTTAATTACTTTTATTTTGATTTTGGGTTTGTAATAAAGGCCTTTTAATAATTTTTAATTTGTTTTAGCTTAAGTATGATATTATATAAATTGTTCTTAATGGGTTAGCTTTAGGGCACGGTTTTATAAACGCTACTTGTTTTCAAAATATCTCGATAAGTAGAGCAAAGCTTCCGCAACGTAAATGTTTTTCACAAATGTATATCTTCAATACATTTAAACTTAATTTGTTCGTAGACAAATCACAAGGTTAAAGTGTGGCAATGGATGTGTGCATGTCTAGGAGTGGATCTAGGAAGAGCTTGGTACTTAAGCAGTCTAAATGACTCACCTCCTCTTCTCTTGAATCCTACCTGGTGCATAGTATCCATTCACTTTCAGCCATGACAAAGAGGATCTGATTTTCTGATAACCTAAACTGTTTTTAAATAACATATTTTCTGCAAGTACAGATGTTTACGAGTTTTCAAAATTTCCCATAAGATTTAATAAGGTTGTTTACAATGTTTTGATTATTACAATGTATCACGTTTTGATAAAGCTAATGTTTTATGCAAATTTTCCGATAAAAGTTTCTAAACATTACGAAGGGTTTTCAATGAAAACATGGTTTTCGAAAAACACTTCAATGTGACATCCCAGACTTGGCCGTAACGTTTGGGCCGGGTTTGGGGTGTTACATTCGGTCATGCATGGAACTTGGAAGGGAGCTTGAATCTGTCCGTACATGAAATTGCAATAAATTCCCTTCATTCATGCATGTGTGTCGTCCAAAAGGGATGTATTCTTCTTAATCCAATGCATGTAATTAATCTTCCATGTACATGAACATAATTCCTCCAAGCATTGAATCCAACCGTGCATGAATCTTCTTATTCATTGAACAAACCCATACATGCACCTAGCCTTTGATATATCTCCACATTTGGCTGAACCTACAAAAACATGAACATATTTAATTATATCATTTAATCATAATTAAACAACAGCTAACTACCTTAATAACAACTAACTAATTTTTAGACACATTAAATTAAAATTAACTAGCATATTAAATTCATCTAGCTCAAATAATCAAAAACAATTAATGAACTAATTTGAGCTAGTGAATTCAGCATGAGCTGTAGCAAATTAAGTTAAAATAAAGTTGAAACTTAGTTTATTGAAATGGGAAAAGAAACGAGCTGGAAAGAAGCTAAATTGAGCTCAAACGAGCTGGAACAAGCTCAAGTGAGCTGATTGGAGATGAATTGAGCTTGGAGAGCTGGAGAGGAGCTGAAGTCGGTTTGCAAAAGAGTGCATTGAGCCTTCAAAGAGTTGTCCATAGCTTCTCCAATGTCAAAGGACCTGGTATCATCCCAAATGCGTCCCAACAAAGCTGTTAAAGCTTCTTGAAGTTGCTTAGTACGTGCTCGAGTCATGGGGCCTTTTGGAAGCTTGATTAGATCTTGATTTGGATTTAAGGGAGCCCCGGGTGTGCATACATCAAGAATGACCTTTCAAGTCTGATCGATTTTATGCACTCAAAGCTCAATTAAGGTGCCATTAAAAGAAATGAATGCTAGGCATTATAACATTCGGCCATGGGGAAAACGAAGGGACAATAAACAACACGATTAAGGAACATTGAGCCTTCATCAAGTGAAGAGACATGACTTTTTAGCTATACCTGAATCAAGTGAAAAGACACGACTCCTTCGTTGTCCACCATAAGTTATGAAATAAATTTAATGTTTGTGTTAATAGCTAGTGTAAATGTCAAATTTGAAAGCTCACCAATAGCTCTATCCAAAGCTAGTGATTGAACATTTGTAAGGTTAGACAATATTTTTTAAATAAACAACTAATTTGTGAGAATTTTCTCTTTGGTTCTTAACCGAACTATATTGAACTTATCAAACTTTTTAAGTTTGTGGCATTAAAATTGTCTTATCACTCTGTTCACCATCTCGGGGTGTGGTGACTTCACTTATACTAAGGTTTTAGTAAATTCGTGTGTTAGGCGGGTCTTAGCTTTAATATAGCTAAGGTTCTTTAGCTGCTATTACTATGGGTCGAGGTTTCCATCCGTTGAACTATTTCAAGATGATCCAACCCAATCAAGCTATTTACCAAGCTATCAAATTGCATCATTTGGTATCAAAGCTTTAAAAACTTGAAATTAGGTTCGTATCTATCTTGTTATTTCGTGTTTAAAAAAAGGAAAAAATGATTTACAATTAGCAAAACAAAATTCTGAGGACCCTCATATAAAAATTTCATTCATTCCATATTCTAAAGCCTATTTTACCCAATTTGATGAAATTTTACACTATGACTTACTTCCTATTTGGAAGTTAGCACATTACTATTTACTTTATCAATATCAGCACAATTAGATTCTATCAACATATTTAAAATCTATAAGAAAAATAGGGGTAGATCGGATCAAATAACATCGTACTATTGCAAGTTTATGTGCCATGTAATTTCTAGACTCCATACACACTATGTTCAGCCTAAGAACCGACTAAACGTAGCTCTGATACCACTAAATGTAATATCCCTTACCTGGCCCATCACCGAACCCAAGTAAAGAGATGCTATAGTAACATTCAACAATTAATAATCACATTACTAAGAAATACATACTTATTGATAATTGATATTTTGTATAATCAAACATATAAAATTTCTTTAATAAAAATATCTAAAAGTATCCAGTGGTAAAATCCAAGCTCCGAATAGGATTTATTTAAAAGAAATTTAAAGTTTAAAGTTAAAGGTGAAAATTCATTTTTGGTATCAATACCAAATTGATATTTTTTTAAAATTTGATACCAAAATTGAATATTATTTTCTTTGCAAAATAATGGTATTGATACTTATTTTAGGGTATCGATATTTTATGAAAAAGTATCAATACTCCAATAAAATTTGATACTAAATTAGCATTTTGTTTATTTTAAAAATTGTTCATATGGTCAACTATCGATACCAAATGCCAAAGTATCGATTGTAACACCCCAAACCCAGCCTAAACATTATGGTCGAATCTGGTGATGTCACATGATAGAGTGTTTGAAAACTAAGTTGTTACAATAAAATCATTTATGTTTAATTACTCTTATAAATTCCAAAATCGCTTACACTTAATTGATTGTTTTAAAACATAATTCATTGCGGAAGCTGTAGAAACCATTTATTTTAAGAAAAACTAAGATATTTAAGTAAATTCGTTCATTTTAGGGAAACCCCTTTTATTTTAGTGAAAATCGTTAGTTCATTGAGTTTGCGCAGTTATAAAATCCATAAAAACCAATAAAAACTCATAATTAATTAAATAGTCTAGAAGTCCCAAAATTACATCAAAATCAACCAAATAAAAATTTAAAACCATAAATATGGATAAGTCAGTCAAATAACTGTGTGGCCACCTCTGTGTCCTCCACTGCATTGATTCGTTTTGTAACACCCTACACCCCCGTCCGTCGCCGGAATAGGGTATTAAGGCATTGCATAACTAGATACATCCTACCGAGGTTCATAGATACAAAGCTAGACGTGAACTCATTGAGTTCTATAGTTGAATATGGCACTTATAGGTCGATTTGGTCAGAACATTATATCTCATTAAAAACATTCTATAAGCATGCTAGCAAATCTCTACCTTGTGGCTACTAACAATATGGCTAAATCGAACGATTTAATAACCAAACATCATATTAGAAAAGTCATTGCATATTGGGTACTAACTAAATATCATGCCACAACATCGAATCGTATGAGAATCATTTCAACACATATAATCAAACTCGAAGACTAAGCAAGCCATTTTCGCATGGCTAGAAATATTTACAACTCAAAATGAAGTTTGATTTAACCGAAGGAAAATAGCCTATACATGCCATTGACCCAAAATAACCATCAAATGTACCAAAATAACAGCGATAGTGTAGGTGATTAAGGCTTCAATCCCCGAGTCCGTAGCTTCCAAAATGAGATCTATAAAACAGAGGAAACAAGGGAAACGGAGTAAGCATTACAATGCTTAGTAAGTTTTAAGCAATGACAACAGATAAAGCATCAAATTATAGCATAGTTGTTCATATTTTTGTTTCCCTCTTCTTTTAGGTAAGTCACCCTTTTTCCAAACATATACATTCACATCATATACGAAAGTGGATAGCTTTCACTTATAGTAAATTCACGTAAACATATACATGTCACAAAATTCACATAACATTTCACATAGGCCAAATGTACTTTGACCATACTAATAATCTCATTTCATGCACACATATGAAATCACATGATGACCTTAGTATTCGGTCCAAAAATCCAGCTTGCATATAAGCTAAGGGTACATACCTGTATAACTTAACACTTCTAGCGCAATTCATTAGCAATCGTTACGTTGAAGACCATTAGTCTTAGGCTTTACTCGCATTGTCATCGAGATCTTTAGCTCGGGTGAACTCTATACATAGTCATCGGGTCTCTACCCCGGATATAATCTCCGCATATAGCCTTCGGGTCTTAACCCGGACATCATCTCTGCGTATAGCCTTCGGGTCTTAACCCGGACATAGTCTCCACATATAGTCATCGGGACTTTAATCCCGGATTCACATCACAAATTCTCATACACATATATATATATTCACATGTAACCAAATTTCACATAGCAAGATTTCACTTGCAATTCAATCCATTCATGTGTATACAAACATATAACATGCTTCTCGACTTTATATCACCAATGTACACATAATTCCAGACTTATACACATATACTCTTCTTTTCTAGACTTTCGGCCCACTGATCAAACATACATAAGCAACGCATTTCAAATTTCAATTTTTGGTCCTTTTTCTCTATGAGCCATTCGGCTATATAGCAACATGAATAAGGTTTCTTTTTCAATGGTACATCTTCAAATATCAGCATGTATGTCATGGCATTTTAACTTAAATACCAAATTCGATTACTCAAAACTTACCTTGAACTTTCACGAGAAATTACGAGTTGGCTATTCGACCACTTTAGCCTTCCCTTTATCCGAACTCGTCCCTCTATGCTCTTGAGCTAAATAAAACATTTAATTCTATTAATCCTTATTCAAGCACCTCAATGAATCATTTTCACTCATAGACAATTCATACATGCATATTCTTCTCATTGCAAACACTCATGCACATAGGAGCATTTCACATACATATCATAAATCACAGCAAGCTGATTTTCTGAGCAGCATTCAATAATTTACTCATAACTGGAGCTACGATTAATTTTGTATGAAAATAGACTCATTTATCTTCCATCCATAAAATTTTCATAATTTTTGGTTTGACCAATCAATACCAGAATTTTCTCAAAGTTTCCCTATTTCACTGTTTGAGTAAACTGACCACTCTATACTACGAACCGAATTTCTCCTTGTACAGAATTCCAAATATGGCCTCACCTATTCCATTCGAAACTAGACTCATTAAGGAGTCTAATCATATAAATTTTGTCTCATAACAATTTTTATACAATTTATAGTGATTTTCCAAAAACAGAGCAGGGGACTTCGAAGTCAATCTGACACTGTCTCACTCTACTCTAAAAATCTATTTATCAGAAATTCCTTTTCTTGCAAAGTTTCTTTTATAAGAAACTAGACTCATTAAGCTTCAATTACACAATTTATTCAGCCTCTAATTCAACTCGTACAATTTATGGTGATTTTTCCAAAACACGTTACTGCTGCTGTACCAAGCAGATTTTTATACCAAGTTCACTCTTTAGTGTTCTTATGCACATACTTAAAACATAGCATTTCCTAAGGCACCATTTAGAGTAGTCATTGCTCTTAACACAATGTACATATTCCATATTCATTTTAATCATTATACCACTCTTAAGACACCAATTATCAACACAAACATCAAAGATTTTATGCACATGGCCGAATAGGTCATTTCTTTAACCAAGAAGCTCCCACAAGCATAAATTGATCAATTGGTTTAATTACCATTTCTAATGTATACTCACTAAGGCCATTCGGCCATATGTCCAGCATGGACTTTATTCAAATCCATATCATACATAACACCCCAAATAACTTACCCTACTAAACAACTAACATTTTATAGCATTTCAATTTTTATACGTAACACATAATCCCATCATATAACACCATAAGGTTCATTGGCAAGCTTTAATAAGTTCATGACTTCAATTTAACAATTCCTTAGCCTAATTTGACATAGCCGAATGCCTACATTCTTCAAGCTCAAAGAATTCCATAATGGGCAAGGGGGAGGACCCCTAAACTAGCTCAAACAACACCCAAATTTCATTATTTAACACAAGCATTAAAGAAAGCACAATTTACCCATCCTAGCTCATATGGCCGAATACTCCACTAAGCCCCAAACACAAAATTTCATTTACTCAAAATTCAATTCACCAATTAAGCACATGCTACTAATGCTAAGAAAATTTCTACAATTTATCCTAGTTGGCCGAAAACACTTATGCCCTAGTTCATGACTTTAAACAACATTGGCCAACTTTTCAAGCTCATATGAGCCATCAACCACACCTACTTTGTTCATACTCAAATAGAATCAATTATCCAACCGAATCAACATCTCTATACACCACTCTTTACTCACAATTCAAATTAAAAGCAACATTTAGAAATCATACAACCCAAGCATGCAAGCCGAATCCTCTCTAGCAAATTACTACACATATAAGTATATTTGTTTAGTTCCATTTCTCTTAACCACCATTACTTCTAAATGCATGAAACAACAACCATTTCTCACCAATTTGAACAAGACCGTATGCTCCTATCTCTACCAAAAATCAAAATTTAACTTGGGTTTAAGGGAAAACAAGACAAGGAGCTCACATTTCCAAATTCAACACAAAATATCAAAGATTTACCTTGAATTTTTGCCTCTCAAGTGACCGATTGCCCAAAGCTCACCTTCTCAAAGTTTTCTTTAGTTTCGGCTATGAACAAAGAGATATGAAGCCTTTTTTTTTTTTTTTTCACACCCCTTTCTAATTTTGTTTATTCTTTATTATTTCCCTTTTATTTTAACACATATAATATATATATATATCACTAAGTTACAAAGCAAAAACAAACAAAATTTCATCATGTTAGTAGGTTGGCCGGCCATTATGAGAAAAAAAAGGGAATTTGACATGCAAGGACATTAATTCTATTGTATGCACTTACTAGTCATCACATAATTACCTAGCTCATTTTCAAAGTTCACAATTAAGCCCTTTTAGGTGCAATTCACAATTATAAAACTAAATTAAAGCACCCAAAATATCACACATGAATTTACACATACAATAGGCATCAAAATGAATATTAAAAATATTTTATGCCTCGGTTTTATGGTCCCGAAACCACATTCCGTCTAGGGTCATTTTAAGGCTGTCACATGTTTAAGATTGGGGATTACCTGTACAGATTAAATAGAAGGGGTGAGTTTACGTAAACTCAATGTGTAATCCCCACAAAAAATAAACATATAGTTAATCATAGTAAACAATCAAATGCAGTCTAGGCCTAAGCCCATTTCAATTTCAGTATCAGTTTAGGCCTTAGCCCGTTTCAGTTTCAGTATCAGATATGCATTAAAGACTTAGCTCATCACAGTCACAGTTATGCATGTAGTAATCAGAAAATACACCATCTTTGACCATCCTTACACTTCCTGTGGGGTTTAAAACACCCACCCAGCTCTACACTCCAAGCTATACCGAATGCGGCACATAACAGTATATTGCAGCTGAGCTGCCAGATATTAGGCTTAAGAGCCTTTCAGTATATATTGCAGCTAAACTGCCAGTTAATAGGCTTAAGAGCCTTTCAGTACACTTCCTCCAAATATTACCATCTTAACCCATTACAATGCAACATACAGTATATGACATGCTATCACATGATTATTAGCTATACATACAATTCAGTATTCATAAATATAATTATCATACTCAGTACATACATCATGTGTTCAGTTCACACATTTAAGGGTTTAAGTAATGCTTACCAACCCTACAGTAGGTTCACAGGCGACTTGGGCGCCCCGTGTAACCTTAAAGAACATTTCAATTAAATGGGCTTGTAACGCCCCGAAATTGGGCCTAGAAGAGTGGGCCATGTGGACCTAATGAGCTTGTGAACCCCACATGGATGGTTGTCTTTGGACTTGCGAGAATTAGTGGGCCAACTGTGTTATACATTTGGTTGTGGGCAAATCTGGCTTAGCGGGCCATGCGAGCACGTGAACCCCACTTGGGTTGCGTAATGGCCCTGGGCCCATGTACGCTGAATGGCATGTTGGTATGTTAGCTATGAGGTTTGGGAGTGTTTGGGAGCATTAGAGAAGTCCTGAGTTCAAACCTGGACCTTAGCAAAAATTTATGTTTTTCTGTTATGGGGGGCCTTGACGTTAGTAGGTAGACTTTAAGAATATTTTTGGTGAAAGCATGACACAAAAGGAGATGTGGTCTAGTGGCAAGGAAGTGACGCCATCAGGGAAGCAAGGGGTCTAAGGTTCAAGTCTTGGCTCTTACAATTTATTTTAGCTTTTCTTTTAAATAAATCTAGAAGCGAGTAGGTGGGCTTTAAAGTTAAATGTGTTAGACTTATGACATAAAGGAGCTTGTGTCCGAGTGGTGGTGGCTTGACAGGGCTATCGAGCAGACTTTGGTTCGAATCCCTTTGCACGCAAGGGTTGGTTATTTTGCTAATAAGTTGGTTTTGGATGATTGATGGAGAATCCCACATCGGGAAGCTAACATGAGAATAGGCGAGAAGCTAGCTTTAAATAGAGCAAACTATGAGGAGAGTAAGCATACCTTTCTTGGCTTATCCCTTTCACGTTGTGGCGTGTTCGTTTGGGTTAGGCGTTGGATTATTCGTTGATCTGTATGCCGTTGGGTCACGGTAGTGGTGACCATAATTGATGACACACCCCTCGGGAGTCAACAGTGAGATTATTGTTGGCTTCTGGGCATAGTAGCATTCAGAGCATGGATTAACTTCAGATACCTATCAGGTGTGTACTTCACCCTACTCTAGCTGTAGAACGACAAATGCCGAAATGGGCCATGTGGGCCCAATGGGCCCGTGGGCCCAATTGGGAAAATTATATGATTGTATAGTAAATATTGGACTAGACTAGGTGAATCTCATATTTGTGGCTAGTTTTGGGCTAAAGGGCCACACGAGCGTGTGGGCCCACTTGGGCTGAGAATGGGCCTTAGGCCCATTCGCAACGTTATCTCTGTTTTGAATACTTGAGTTGCCCGAGGCTACTGTAGACTTTTTGACGGATTAATAAAATTACCGAAATACCCTTATAGGGTAGAATTACTGTAATACCCCCGATTTATAAAATTACCGAATTACCCTCGATTTGTAAAATTACAAAAATACCCCTACTTTGTAAAAGTACTGTTTTACCCCTGATTTGTAAAATTATCATTTTACCCCTGAATTGTAAAATTACCGTTTTACCCTCAGTTTACAAAATTACAGAAATACCTCAGTTTACAAATTACGAAAATACCCTTGGGTTACAAAATTACCGAAATACCCCTATAGAGTAGAATTATCGAAATACACCTGTAGGGTAAAATTACCGAAACACCCCTGTAGGGTAGAATTACTGAGATACCCTTATGGGGTAAAATTACCATTTTGCCCCTAGGGTGTTAAATGACTGTTTTGCCCTTGTGGGCGACTGACTGACTTGGACTGTGTGTTTGACAGATTTGACTGTGTTCGTATGACTATGATTTGACTGTGTTTAAATGACTAATATTGAACATGGTCATTTTGCATACATGTGTGATGATTGAGCATAGCATACACGACATATTGGGTTGGGACATCGATTTGGAGGAAGTTCTGTGCTAGTGGCTTTACCACGTATTCTGATTCTGGTGGCTTTGCCACGTTATCTATTAATAGCAGCATGGCTGCATCATTGGTGTGTAGGGCTAGGTGGGTCGAGTTATTCCCCACATGGTGTGTTGGGTTGGTACGGGTGGTGTGATGGTTGGACAGGGTTGGGATTGCATTCACATATTGTTCTGATCCGCTATGGGCTTGGCCCACATTGTTCTGGATAGGGCTAAGGCCTAAATAGGGCTAAGGCCCAAATTGATCTGTTCTGTATAGGGCTTCGGCCTAGTCTGTTCTGCATATCTGTATTACACCGTTACTAATTTTGTTTTGGGCTTAGGCCCACCTGATTCTGATTCTGATTTTGATTCTAATTCTAATAATGTTTCTGATTCTGTAATGGGCTAAGGCCCATCTGGTACTGTCTGTTATAGTGGGCTAAGGCACAATTGATACTGGAACTATAGTGGGGCTGGGGTCCAGACTTTTAATTCTTTTGTATGACTGACTGTTCGTTTTATATAGTAGGGGATTACACACTGAGTTTTCATAAAACTCACCCCGTTTAATAACTGTGCAGGTAATCCCTAGCTTTAAGAGGATCGGTGCTACGAGGGACTCTGAGAAGGCCACACATTACTTATGCTCTGTCTTGATTTACTTTTAAGTACTTTATTCTAGTTTGGGTTGTAATAAGGCCTTTTAAACTTTCTGGTTTTTACATTTTGGATTTTATTTATTGTTTTATAATTGCTAGATGTCGGACATGGTTTTTCCAAAACAACAACTATTTTTTCAAAATATAATGTTTCCGCAACTCTTTTAAATTAGGTTTTCGTAACAATTAAGGTTTTAAAGGTAATAACATTTTACAAGAGAACATCTTTTAACAAACCACGTTTTCAAAATATGCATACGAAATTTGATATTTTACACAAGTTTAAAATGGCAACGAGTTTTAATAAGAAGGGTTTTCAATGGAAACAAGGTTTTTGAAAAACACTTCAATGTGACACTCCAGATTCGGGCCTAACTTCTAGGCTGAGTTTGGAGTGTTACAAGGCTCACACGCCCATGTAGCTTGCCCGTGTGGGCCCACACACCTGTGTTGCCCTCATGGCCTAATTTGGCCCTTTACACGGCCTGGCCTAGATTCCCACATGCTTCTGTGAAATACCTGTGTGGACTCACACGCCTGTGTGACCCAAATTGTAACACCCTTACTTGTATTCGATGCCAGAATAGGGTACGAGGCATTACCGAAACACATACACTTGTAAACATATTAAACCGAGTAATAAAATTTCATCCAAATTTGAACTTTTTAAATTTTTATCTTTGAGTCCCTAAATAGGGCCTACAACGCCCAATGCATACCTTGGAAGTGGTCCGGGACTAAACCGAGAACTTTTGAAAGCACTAAAAAGATTTCTTGAAAAACAGTGGCACACGCCCGTGTCCAAGGCCATGTCCTTCACACAGCCGAGATACATGCCCGTGTGTTAGGCCATGTGGCATTTCATATTAACATATACATACATAATCAAGTCCCTATACATGAAATAGACTTAAAAATACTTGAAAATCATTGATACAATACCAATCAATAACTTGTTAGTGTGATAGAATCTCCGATGACCTCCAACTCGAGCTAGCATCTATGACACTATAGGAAAAAGGAAAGGAAGGGTAAGCATTATAGCTTAGTAAGTAGGTATGTAAATAATAAGTAATTTATTAACATGCTTTTATAAGTCTTCACAATATGTTCTCAAGATAATATAATCATAATTGCATATAGTTCCACTATTTACTCATGTTCATCTCAAGCTATCTACTCAAATCATTGTCACTAAATTATTTATATCTTGAGTTACAAAACTCCAAATTAAGGTCTGTAAATTTTAACTGAAACTAGACTCACATATCTTCTTACCATAAAATTTTTAGAATTTTTGATTTAGCCAATAAGTACAGTTTATTCATTAAAGTCTCTTCTATTTTGCTATCTGATAGTTCGGACCCCTCTTCACTAAAAATTAATTATCTCCTCGTACGGGATCCGGATGATATTCCTATTTGTTTATTTTGAAAATATACTCACTAAGAATTGTAAGTAATGCATAATTATTTTTTTACAATTTTTAATGATTTTTCAAATTTAGAACAAGGGATTCTAAAATCATTCTGACCCTGTCTCACAAAAACTCAAATATCTCATAATATGAAATCTTTTACTTACATCGTTTCTTTTATGTGAAAATACACTCAATAAGATTTAATTTCCTATCTTATTTAATCTTTAATTCGATTTCTACAAGTTTTGGTGATTTTTTAAAGTTATACAACGTTGTTGTCCAAAACTGTTTTATTGCTAATTTTTACTCTTTAATGATTTCTTTGTTTCAACTTCCATTTACACATACATAACACCAAAACATATCCATTACTAGTGTAACGCCCCAAATTTTGGGCCTAGGAGAAATGGGCTTTGAGTAGCAGAGAGATTGGTTTTAGTTGGATGAGAAAATATTCATAATTGATTTTCTGCTCTAATGGTTAAGTGATTTAGAGTGCTTGGGAGTGTCTGGGAAGTCCTGGGTTCAAACCAGGACTTTAGCTAAAATTTTAGTTTTTCCCTTATGTGGATTTGGCATTAGCTTGAAGACCTTATAAATATTTTCGGTTAAAATATGACACAAGGAAGCAGGTGGTCGGGTGGCAATGAGGCATTAGTAGCTAGCTTATGGTCCGGGGTTCAAGTCCTGGCCGTGGCAAAATTTTTGTTGTGCATATGTTACCTTGGAAGCTAGCGTTTAAGCCTTATAGTTATTTGGGATTGATTTTACGTCACAAGAGAGTTGGTAGTTTAATGGTAAGAGGCGTGTTAGGACTGTTGGGGAACATGAGTTCAAATCCCATGTCATGCGAAGTTTTGTTTTTAAAAAGGAAAGTGATGCTAGTAAGTAAGGCTTATGTTTAGTTTTGATTGTTTCATGACATTAAAAGTTGGACGGCAAAGAGGCAAGTGACGTGTAGGGAGCTTTGAGGGCTGGAGTTCGAGCTACGCCATGAGCAAAAGGGGTTATATTTTGCTGCTCATGCAAGGTAAGAGTTGGAGTTTGATCGAAACTCCTCATGGTAGTGGGTTGAATCGGTCTTAGGGAGTAATTTATGGGATTTGGATGTGATTGTTCAGTTAGGGGGAGGATAATATGGAGTATGTTGGGGAATTTGATTTGGGGAAAGTGTCATGCCGATTGAGGGAAGCTTTTGAGTGCAAAAATTTGGTCTTAGGTGGAGTGCCAAATGTAGGTGTGGTTTTTTCTTCTTTTCGATTTTGGGCAAAAGAGTTCTTTTGGTTTTTCGTTCCCTTTTACTCATTTCCTTTGGTGGCGATTGCACATTGTTTTGTTCTCCTTTTGCACTTTCTTTCTCCTCTTTCATATTACTGAGGTTGCAATTACGTAAAAACAACCTCTCGCGCGTTCTTTTACTTCTTTTCATTCTAGTCGATTCTCATTCCTCTACTCTTCCTATTATTTTTCTCGCCCCTTTTCCTCTTATTTCAAAAGCCAAATGCCATGTGGCTTGAGAGCCGAATCCTGTTTGAGTCCATCTCCTCTAGCCGATTTTTATCTTTCTTTTCTCTTTGATTTTCTCAGGCACTTTCCTTTCTCTTTGGACTAATCAAAAGCCGGATATTCTCTTACTCCCTCTCCCTTTCAAATCGTTTTGCTCCTCCTTTCTGAAGGCCAAACCCAAGAAGCCTTGGTTCTTCAAAGCTGAAACTTTGTGCCATCGTTTTCTCTTCTTCTTCTCTCTGGGACGATCAATCCCTTTCTATTTTGGGTGACTGCTAGACTTAAGTTTTGGTAAATTTTCTTCTCTGGTAGTGGCGATTTCTTTATCTGAGGGCTAAAGGTATCACTTTCTTCTCTTTTTCTTTTCGCTTGGATGTGGTCTTTTAACTCTGTGTTTTGGCCGAATGCCCTTATGTTCTATTAGTGGTATTTACATCTAAACCACATCTGCAATCATGATGTTTTAATAGAGACCTCGATTTATGCAGTTATTGGCAAGTATTGTGTGATCATTATTTGTGAGTGTTTTGGAAGTAGTAAATTAGTTTCGATCGTTCAAGGTGCAGTGTTCATGAGGCAATCTGCATTAGCAAACCAGGTGTGTATTTTCACACTGTTAGATTGCAACAGCGAAAATGCCAAAATTTCGAATGCCGAAAAGCCGAAAGATGGGTTTTTGGCCACATGGGCGTGCGAACGCGCATGTGATCGATCGAGCCCTCGGACTATGGGCCTACATCGCGAAACGATCACCATAAGTGATTTCGAGGGTTTTCGGCCTAAATGGGTCGAGTAGGCCCAACGTGCCCGTGGGCCCACATGAGTGGAATTTTGTAAACAGTGGGATATTATCGACTCGGTTATTGTATACGCTTGGCTTAGGCCAAATCTGGGCTCGGTGGGCCACATGACTATGTGGCCCACATGGGCTGGTTTAACGGGCCTCGGCCCATAGACAAGTTTTTGAACTGATATGATTGCATGTGTCGCTATGCAACCGTAGGCTTGCTTAATGGGCCTTAGAGTACTTAGGCCCACATTGGTAAATGACTGAAATACCCTCCGAAGGTAAAATGTCAATTTTTACCCTATAGGTTATATAGATGAGTATGGTTGCCATGAGATGATATAATTATGTATATCTGCTCTGTTTGATGATGATTGTATGATCTGTTATTTGCACTTTATTATGTTACATTGCATTGGGGTGGGTTGTTACTGAAGAGAAGGAAGTCTGAAAGGCTTTTAGCCTGTTATCTTGTAGCTATGCTGCATACATCTGTCATGTGCCGTTTCACGGTACCATACTTGGTGTGTAGGGTTGGATGGGTCGATTTTATCCCCATACTTGGTGTGTAGGGCCGGGTCAGTCGATTTTATCCTCACATGGTATGTTTGGTGGTACGGAGATGGTGTGCAGGATTGGTGGGCATGTTATATGTTTGTGTATCTGATCTATTCTGATTCTGCATCTGAGAGGGCTAAGGCCCACATCGTTTTTGTATTGGGCTCAGGCCCATTCTGTTACTTTTACTAAAATGGGCTTAGGCCCAGTTTATTCTGTATGACTCTGTTGTTTTTATTTAGGGTGCACACTGAGTTTTCACAAACTCACCAACTATTTAAATATGCAGATAATCCCCGGACATAGATGGTTCGACGCTGCGAGGGACTTCGAGTGAGCCACACCTTTAAATTTGATTTGGACTCTATTTACCTTATTTATAATTTCTGGGTTGTAGTAGGTCCTCTCATAATTTCTGGATTTTAATTTGGGATTGTTAGTTATTACGAATTATATCTGTTTAAAGTAGAGCTCAGTTTTCCAAAAACATAAATTGCTTTCAAATCAACACGTTCCCGCAAATTTACAAATTTTTATAAGCTTCCACAACTTACTTGGGTTTTCACTTATAACAACGAATAAGGTTTTAAAAGTAATTACGTTTTCAAATGGATAACAAATTGCTCAAATGTTTTGAGTTTTTAACAAAGAGGCTTTTACCTTCAAACGAGCTTGTTTTGACTTAGAAACCTTAGTTTACGAACGAGTTTTTAAAGAAAAATACATGATTTTCAAAAGCACTCAAATGTGACACACCAGACTCGGGTCTAACTTCTAGGCCGGGTTTGGGGTGTTACAACTAGCCATTTACAGATATTTACATGCTATTCATTGGCCAATTTAATCTATACATCAACAACAAAAACTTAAACATATCATGTCTCAATTTAATTTACCTTAAAAGCCCTGCACATGATCATCAATCACATTTACCACATATTTATACATCATAAGCATAGACCTATAATCACAATGTCATCACAAGATCATTCTTATAGGTATAACTTACTCGTTTATATTCTTACCAAAATTCGATCACATATCGAGCACATTGCTCGTGAGTGTACACATACATATACCTGCACTTAACAGTCACATATTCATATTCATTTGCACTTTAGTCATTTTTCCTTGAATACATCGGAATATTAATGGATACCCGGTGGCCTGCACATAGTACCACCCTTGTAGCCAAAGCTACCTTCTTCACAAAGTGGCCTTCACATAGTACCACACTTAAGTCACTAGTGACATGTCACTTGTATCATATTCTATTCCTAATGTTTAACGGGGAAATTTCTCACTTTCCGATACTTGTCAATTTAATTCAATATTCAGCAAAATTTCATAAAACATAATAAAATATGATAACGTAAGTAAAAACGATGCATTGTTTACATACAAACTTTCCTCGGTAGCACAAATTGGTGAAAAGGACTTATTTGTCAATTTCTCATTTTTCCCTCGTTTTAGTTCCAAACCTCGTTTTCCTTGATCTATAATATCAAATTTAATTTATTTATTAGTCACATTATTCAATGTGACCCAAAAATCATATTATGGTAAAATATCATTTTTTCCCCTAAAGTTTCACATATCTACAATTTTGCCCCTAGGCTCGTAAAATGATTTTCATTCAATTTATTTGTACTTTAAGCGTAGCCGAACCATTTTCATAACTATAAAACACACTTTTATGACACATTTTACAACTTTTACAAATTAGTCCTTTTAGGCATTTTCAGCGAAAATCACTTAGTAAAAGTCGTTTCTCTAACCATAAACATGCATTTTCTACCATTAAACACAAAATACACACATATTCATCATGGGTCAAAACCCTAGACTTTAACCATATCTCAAATGGTAGAAATAGATAGATCTTGTTACAAGGATTCCAAAAACGTAAAAATATTAAAAACGGGGATAGAACGGACTTACAATAGAGCTTAGAAGCTTGAAAAACCTTAGCCATGGTTTCCCCTTGTGAAATTCAGCCATGGGGTTGAAGATGGACAAAAATTGGCTTTTAATTTTGTTTATTTAATTGTTTAATCACTAAATGACCAAAATGCCCCTAACTTAAAAATATTTTATTGCACCTATTTTATGTCCATTTTGTTCAAAAAATTAACCAATGGTTTAATTACCATTTAAGTACCTCCAATTTAAAATTTCATAACAATTGGACACCTCTAACATGTAGAGCTCAACTTTTGCATATTTTTACAATTTAGACCTTTTGACTAAATTGAGTGCCCAAATGTCGAAATTTTCGAACGAAATTTCCACAAAATCATTCCGTGAAATTGTAACCATAAAAATATAATAAAAATAAAATTTTCCTCGTCAGATTTGTGGTCCCAAAACCACTATTCTGACTAGGCCCAACTTCAGGCTGTTACACATACAGCCCAAATCAGTCTAGCCTGTGTGTCGCACATGGCCTACTGATATCCTCGTGATAAGAAATAATAAAATTTATAAAGAACTTGATCAAACCCAAACTAACTAATATCACGACGTTTAAAGGCAAGCGCACCTATCGATAGCAGTATAGTCTAGTGATAAGATCGAGTATCGTACCCAAAGGAACCGAAAGTACTATTACTCACTTCCTTTCTATTATTTAACCTAGAAATTAAATGGGGATTTGTTTAAAACTAAATTCTAAAATCTAAACTAAGAATAAAACAAAAGAAAAAGTAAATTGGGAAGACTTTTTAGGGAAAGCTAATTGATATGATTAATACTCAAGGGAGAATCCACCTAGACTTCACTTGTTATTATCTTCTTGAATTATACGAGTTATTTACTTGACTTGATCCGTAGAGATCCCTAATCTATGCTAAACCCTCCGTCGAGGTGAAGAGCAACTAGGCCTAAGTTGTTAATTAAAGTTCCTTTATTAATTAACTCCCTAGGTTGCATTAATTCGATCTATGGTTCCCCATATTAGGTTTGACCCTAATCCGGCAGATTTATGTCGCCCTATGTCTAGGGTTGCATGCAACTCCGCTTAATTATGGTAGATCTACTCTTATCACAGGGACTTTTGCTCCTCTGCTCTAAGCATATCCAATTCCTGAATTAATACCTAGGATTATTAATTCAAGGATTAAAACACATAATTAAGAACAATTCAAATAATTATCATATAAATCAAGAATAAATAACCAGATCTGTCTTAGGTTTCATCCCCCTCAAGTATTTGAGGGGTTTAGTTCATAATGATAAAAGAAAACATCTTAGAAGTTATCAAATAACAAATCATAAAAGAAACCAAAAACCCCTGAAGGAATTTAGGAGAATCCTCTATGTTGATGCAGAATTTCAACTTCTGAGATAAATCAATTGGCTTCTCCCTTCGAGTAATCCCTTGCTTCTACCTGTGGTGTGGCAGAAAGACGAGAGGAAACGAGTATAGAGGGTGTGTAAAAGTGGGAAGAAGGCCCCCACTATGTTGCCTCATGGGATCTTTATATAGAGAAGTTTTGGGGACTCTTTCTTAGCCCCTAAGCATCCCAATTCTAGTGAAATTTGTTTTTCCCACGACTAGAACACGCCTGTGTGCCACGCCCGTGTGGGTTTCGACAGAGGCCGTGTGATTTAGCACGCCCGTGTATATTGGCCGTGCTTGTCGGGACTTTGTCCATGTGAGCTTTATGAGGCACGCCCGTGTGGCACGACCGTGTGGCCCCTCTTGGCCCTTGTGATTCGTGCATTTTGGTTTATTTTTCACCGTTTTGAGCCCGTTTTCTATTCTTTTATCTTCCCTAGGCTCTCCTGAGTATAAGATATGAAAAAGAATGGTTAAGAGCACCAATTCTCACTAATTTGATACTAATTCATCCAAAATATAGGCTAAAAATGAGGTAAAAATATGTATAAATTAACGCTTATCAAATACCCCCACACTTAATTCTTTGCTTGTCCTCAAGCAAAATCTCAATCCCTAAAGGAAACCATTCTTCTTAATCTACAACCCTTATCAATAATATTTCAAATTAATCCACAGGTAGTCATACAATGAAAATTTAATCTAAAGAACATTTAGGACTCAATCACTCTAAGTTGAGAATTTTATCATTGAAAACATAAGTCCCTTCCTTCCTTCTAAGTAGTTATCTCTCCATCTTAATTAACAGGAGTTGACATCCTCACTAAAGGTTCACTCTATTCACTCGAAGTGTTTAGGGTTCAAATTTAAGGCACTCCTTAGTCAACCTGAAAAGTTATTACCATAGGCTTGCAAGAAAATCACATCTCCACCACTATAGTTTGATGTGATACATTGATTAAAAAGGTCTTTTCATGGTTGTAACGGGGCTTGGTTAGGGGTGTTGTCACAGGCTGCAAAAAAAAAAGGTTAGAATCGAGATTGAACTTGAAAAATTATCTAGCTAGAAAAATCTCTATCTCTGGAACATATTTCTCAGCCAATTCTTGTGATATTATCATTTCCGCCTTGGTAGCCTTAAAATAGAAACATGCAAAAACTTTGACGAACTATTTACAATCTATAATTTACAATCGAATTTCACTGTATGTACTTTTTTTTTAAGAACAATTCAAATAATTACAATAAATTGAACAAAACTTTACAATCTGGCAGAGAGAATAAAGCTAGATGAAAAATTCAACTCAAATCTCGACAAAAATAGGGATCAAAATAATTGAATGAAATTCGACAAAAATGGGTTATTGGTTAATAATTAGAGGGTGAGTCAAGAAAAAGGTTGTTAGGCTCAACGGGGTTCACTAGGGGTTAGATTTATGTAGGAAGGCTTTTTCTATGGAGTAAGTGGGTTACATCCTAGGTGCCTTTATCATTTCAGTATATCAAATCAATGATGTGGTCTCGACATGTATAATCGAAGCAAGTTCTAGAATAACAATTCAGTATTGACTCACTCAAAGCAATAATAAAAGTGAGCACGAAGAAAATGTATGCTCAATAGGCTCAAAATCTCACCAGAATTACGGCTTTTGATGTCAATCCTGTGAATTTCAAATCTCAAGATAATACTTAAAATTAGGGAAAATAACTTATGCAAAAATTAGGGATTCTCAAAAAAAATTCAACTTATCATGCTTGATTCTCTAATGTTTTAAAGTTTGAATAATCAAAGTACAAGCACCTATATCTTAATTCTCAATATATCAATAGAAATCATAAACTAATCAGGATAAATTCCTAATAGGAGACTGAAGATATTGCTATTAGGAAAAGTTTAGGGGTTTCAAAGATAGTATAAAAAGTGAAAGTACGTTACCCCCCCACACTTAAGATGTACATTGCCCCCAATGTACAAGGAAAATATTAACAACAATAAAAGCATAAAATCATAAGAAAGGGGAGGGTATGAAACTCCCTGCTTTGGATGGATTAGTGGAAGAGCTGGTAGGTTTGGCACTGTGTTCCCTTTTTCGTAGAGATTTGAGCTGTAGAGCTCCTTTGAAACTGCGAAGGGGTTTATTAGTCGTGGGAGGTTAAGATGAAGAGGGATTACTTCGTTAGGAGATAGCCGTGATGATAATAAAATAGAAAATTTATGAAAATTCAAAATAAAGAAAGATATAAGAAAATTAAAAAGCTGCAAAAGGAAAAAGAAAGACTAATATTAAAGGTTAAGATTAGTGTATACTAAGTAAAGAAAATAAAGAAAAACAAAAGATAAAATAAAATAAAATAAGATAAAAAGTAAGACTAAAATAAAATAAAAGAGGATCTAATCCTCTGGTGGGTGTTGTGGTGGTGGGACGATGCCAAGGTGATGACATATGTGCGCTAAGGTGGCGTCGATGTAATCGATGCGCTGTTCAAAGTGGTCCAGGTGCTCGGTTATGTCAACACTGGAAGCTGCCGTCTGGTGTGATCGTGTAGGGCGTGGTGGCTCAACTGGCGCATCCTCGGCTGGTGGTGGCGATGGGACATCATCAGGAATGTCCTCTGGATCCTCGCCTTCTTGGACAAGGAGGAAGTGAAAGTGGTCGCCACTGAGTCGTCTCTCGACCATCCTCATCGAAAGCATGCTCTGGATGCCCTGGGAGGACATCTGGCCAAGTAATGTGTAGGAGGAGGTCTGGGCTGTGGTGTTAAATAGGCCGAAGTAACGGCCTAGTCGAGTGATATATGGCCCCATGGATACGACTCCCTTTCGGTGCCTCTCGATCTGATGCTGCATGGTGAGGGCGATGAAATATGCAAGGTCGATGGGGCAGCCATTCGCCATGCACCATAAAAAGTAGACGTCGTGTGTGTTGACAATGCCGGTGCTCTTTCGGCGGCCTGTAATAGTATGAGCAAGAAGTGCATGAATATACCTGAGAGAGGGAGGGAGAGCGGAGGCTTTGCTGACGCTGGGGTTGTATAGTTGTCTTCCTGGGGCAATCTCTTTCCAGCAGTCAAAGGGTCAGATATGGATGCGCCTAGAGAGGGCGGGGAAGCTCTCCTCAGCCATAAACTACGCGGTGTAAAGCCCGAGTGCCACACCGAACTCTGGGACGCTGAGCTGTCGAACGAGTCCTCCCAAACGAAACTGGACCGTCCCAAGATCGTCGAACCATGTCATTACCGTCTGAAGGTGGAATGTAGCACAGAACTCGAGAGTGAGTTCAAGGTATGTGGGCTCTACGAGCCGAAAGAACTGGTCCCACGGGTTGGTGGCGAGCAGGGCCCGGACATCATCTACCAAGCGTACTTCTGTGAGGGCACTCCAGTCGATGCATCGGCCCATCGTGATATTGCGTGCGCGCAGTAGCTGGTAGCGCTCTTCCTGAGAGTCTTGTGGAAATTGAAGAAATGGGTGGAGCATCTCGGAAGTGGGCCTAGTTGAAGAGATCCCTGGTCGTTTTCGTTTCTTAGATGCAGGGACGGCAGCTTTCTTGGCTTGGGAAGATGACATGGTATCTACAAAAATTTATTAGGAAAAGACAAATAATATAAAAGAAATGTAAATATTTAAAATAAAGAGGCTGAGGAATAAAATGAACATGTTCCTAATATGAAAATTTACCTTGGTAGTAAAATCTAATCATTTTTGAAGTTGGGGATAAAAATAAAAAATCTTCTATGAATGGATGTAGATATACTAAACTAAATAACAAATGGCATAATTATGTGCATTTAAGTGGCCTATTTACAAGGTATATTAAGTGGCAACTAACTATGATGTTAAATGGCAGGAAATTGTGAAATGGAATCTAAAATGGCAAGCAAAATTAGAATTCTAAACTATTCTAGATTATTCTCTATTTCCTAATTCTCTAATAGCCTAAATCAATAGTATTAATAAATAAATAAAATAATAAAAGAATGTAATGTAAAAACCAAAAAATGCAGTAAAAATAAATAAATGAGAAAAAGGAAGAAAAATAGAACCAAAATTGGTGTCACACGGTCGTGGGTACTGTTGCACGGGCGTGTGAATCGTGGAAATCTAGTATGGTGGCGGTAGGAGGGCTGGGATGGTGTTTGTGGAGGTTTGGGGAAGGTTTGGGGAGAAAATCTTAGGGTTTGGGTGAAATGGAAGGGTAGAAATGGCCCTGTATATATACATTTTGGGTCGCACGGGCATGTCGCACGCCCGTGTGAGTCGTGTTTAGCCCGTGTTTTTTGAAAATCGGACGTTTTGGCTTGCCACGCTCGATGAGCACGCCCGTGTATAGTTTGAGCACGGCCGTGGAGATTGATCGTTCGCTAAGCGTATGGGCGTGTAATAAAGTGCACGGGCGTGTCTGAATTGACAGTAGCTTCCACGGGCTTATGGCACGGGCGTGTGTTGCTATGTTTGCCTGTGTGGAAGGTGCAGGGTTGCCACGGCTATTTCGCACGGCCGTGCGTTTTCCAGTCTTACCCATGTGGATTGCGATGAGTCGCCACGGCCATATCGCACGGCCGTGGGAGTTTATCGGAAGCCCGTGTTTTGGGGAAACGGTGCTCTGCTTGCACACGGTCTGCCCCCACGACCGTGTCTCTGGTTTTTAGTATACACACGGCCTTAGGTACGCCCGTGTGCCTGGCTGTGTGGTCCATATTTTCTGCAGGAAAAACGTTAGTTTATGCAATAAAATTATGAAAAATTTAAAAAAAAAGAAACTTACTACGTTAGTGCTAGGGTTGCCTCCCGAGAAGCGCTTATTTAGAGTCTAAGCTCGACTCTTCCTAGAGGTGTCAAGAAGAAACGGGATGGAGCCTAAGCTCCTCCTTATTTTCTGTAAAGTTCTCACCTATATAATGTTTTAGCCTATGGCCATTTACCTTGAAAGTACCGTGGTTGGGGTGAGTTACCTCGACAGTGCCGTATGGAAAGACTTTGAGAACGGTAAACGGACCTGACCACCTTGATTTGAGTTTTCCAGGGAATAGTTTCAACCTTGAGTTGTAGAGTAGGACAAGATCACCTTTTTTGAATTGCTTGGGTCGTTTTAGCCTTTTGTCATGACGTCGCTTTACGGCTTCCTTATATAATCGTGAGTTCTCGTACGCGTTGTAGCGCCATTCATCTAGCTCGTTTAGCTGCAAAAGTCTCTTTTCACCTGCACTTTTAAGATCAAGGTTTAGAAATTTTATAGCCCAGAATGCTTTATGCTCGAGTTCAAATGGTAGATGGTAATTTTTTCCATAAACGAGTTTATAAGGAGATGTTCCTATGGGTGTTTTAAATGCAGTTCTGTAAGCCCATAATGCATCATCTAATTTCCTAGACCAGTCCTTCCTATTTGATTCTATTGTCTTTTCTAAGATGCGTTTTAGTTCTCTGTTCGTTACTTCGACTTGACCGCTAGTTTGTGGGTGGTAGGGGGTGGCTGTTCTGTGGTGTACTCCATATTTTCTTAGGGTTTTTTCAAATTGGGTATTGCAAAAATGTGTGCCCCTATGACTTATGATTATCCTAGGTGTTCCAAATCGAGAAAAAATTTTCTTCGGAAATCGTACTACCATTCTAGCATCATTTGTGGGTAAGGCTTGAGCTTCTACCCATTTTGACATGTAATCTACTGCTCCTAGTATGTACTTATTTCTGAATGAATTAGGAAAGGGTCCCATGAAATCTGTACCCCATACATCGAATATTTCACATGAAAGCATATAATTTTGAGGCATTTCATTAAGTTGGGAGATATTACCTGTTCGTTGGCATTTATCACAAGAGGTCACATACCTATTGGCGTCTCTGAAAAGAGTAGGCCAGTAAAAACCTGATTCGAGTAATTTGTGAGCGGTTCTGTTTCCACTGTGATGTCCTCCTGTGGGTCCCGAGTGGCAGTGTTCCAAAATTTGGTATGCCTCTATGTCATCCACGCATTTTCGTATAACCTGGTTTGCGCAAATTTGAAAAAGAAAAGGATCTTCCCAAAAGTAGTTTTTCAAATTAGCAAAGAATCGCTTCTTTTGCTGATGGGTTAGCCCTTTTGGGGTTATATTGGCTGCTAAATAATTTGCAAAATCGGCAAACCAAGAAAGTGTCGTACCTGTTAAATTTAGGAGTTGTTCCTCAGGGAACATATCATTTATATTCTCAAGGTACCTGGGCTGTGTATTTTCTAATCTTGAGAGGTGATCTGCCGCTAAGTTTTCAGCTCCTTTCTTGTCTTTAATTTCTAAGTCAAATTCCTGTAAGAGTAAAATCCATCTTATTAAACGAGGTTTTGCGTCAGGTTTGGCTAAGAGATATCGAAGAGCTGAATGGTCAGTAAAAACGATGACTTTAGACAAGATTAAATAAGATCAGAATTTATCAAAAGCAAAAATAACGGCTAGCAGTTCTTTTTCCGTGGTGGTGTAGTTGGCTTGAGCAGCTGTCAATGTTCTGCTAGCATAGTAAATCGGTTGGAAATGCTTGTCTCTTCGCTGTCCAAGAATTGCACCAACGGCAAAATCACTTGCATCGCACATCAGTTTAAAAGGCAAATTCCAATCAGGTGAAATCATAATTGGCGCATTGACTAACTTGTCTTTAAGGGTGCCAAAAGACTCTAAGCATTCTTGGTCGAAGTTAAAAGGTATGTCTTTTTCTAGCAATTTAGTTAAAGGCTTAGCTATTTTAGAAAAGTCCTTAATGAATCTACGATAAAAACTGGCATGTCCTAAAAAACTTCTTATAGCCTTAACTGAACTGGGAGGGGGTAGTTTCTCAATAGTTTCAACTTTAGCTTTGTCTACCTCTATTCCTCTGTTAGAGATTTTATGTCCTAGCACAATACCTTCCTGAACCATGAAATGACATTTTTCCCAATTTAGCACTAGATTTGTCTCTTCACATCTCATCAAAACAAGCTTTAAATTATTTAGACAGTGTTGGAAAGAGTTACCGAAAATGGAGAAATCATCCATGAATACCTCCATGATATCTTCCACAAATTCGTTAAAGATAGCTAGCATGCATCGCTGAAAAGTAGCAGGAGCATTACATAAACCAAAAGGCATTCTACGATATACAAACGTACTGTATGGGCATGTGAACGTCATTTTTTCCTGATCTTCTGGAGCTATCGAAATTTGGAAGTAACCGGAGAGGCCATCTAGGAAGCAGTAATACATGTGACCGGCTAATCTTTCTAACATTTGATCGATAAAGGGCAGAGGAAAATGATCTTTTCGTGTGGCATCATTTAGCTTTCGGTAATCTATGCATACTCTCCATCCTGTGACTGTTCGTGTTGGCACGAGTTCTTCTTTGTCATTAGACACCACAGTTAGCCCACCTTTTTTAGGAACAACCTGCACGAGGCTTACCCAAGAACTATCAGAAATAGGATAAATGATACCTGCATCAAGAAGTTTAATTACCTCGGCTTTTACGACCTCCTTCATGTTAGGATTTAATCGTCTCTGAGCTTGCACTGCTGGTTTATATTCATCTTCCATTAAAATCTTGTGGGTACAGAAAGAAGGATTAATTCTTTTGATATCCGAAATTTTCCAGGCTATGGCTTGCCTATGTTTTCTTAAAACCTGGAGCAGTTATTCCTTTTCTCTAGATCCTAAATTTGATGCAATAATGACCGGTAAAGTTGAGTTCTCCCCTAAAAAGGCATATTCTAAGTGTTCTGGCAGTTGTTTTAACTCTAACTTAGGGGGTTCCTCAATGGAAGGTTTCTGCCTTAGCTTATCATGCATCTTTAAATTTTCATAGCTTATATGTCTGGTGATAGTTTCGCTAAAGTCTAACTCTTTTCTTACCTTCTCTACTTCTAAGGAGGTTTCACCCTCCCCCTGAATGAGACACAGTTCCAGAGTGTCGGTGATAGAGATTTCCTGCAAATTATCTTGAACATAGTGATCAATTATATCGACAAAATAACATGAATCATCTTGCTCTCTAGAAAATTTCATAGCATCATAGATTTTGAAAATCAATTCCTCTTCCCTAACTCTAAGAACTAATTTACCATCTCCAACATCAATAATAGCTCTAGCAGTGGCTAAAAATGGGCGTCCTAAAATTAAAGGTATGTCAATGTCTTCGTCCATGTCAAGCACAACAAAATCTACAGGGAATATAAATTTATCGACTTTTACTAGCACATCCTCAATGATTCCCCTAGGATACTTAACAGATCTATCGGCTAATTGTATGCTCATCCTAGTGGGTTTAGGTTCCCCTAGACCTAGTTGTTTGAACATTTTATAAGGCATGAGATTAATACTTGCACCTAAATCAGCCAATGCTTTATTGATAATTAAGCTACCAAGTAAACAAGGGATAGTAAAACTCCCTGGATCCTTTAGCTTTGTTGGCAGTTTATTTTGGAGAATGGCTGAACACTCTTCGTTGAATTCCACTGTGGCTAACTCTTCCAGCTTCCTTTTGTTCGTCAGGAGTTCTTTTAGGAATTTCGCGTATTTCAGCATCTGTGAAATTGCTTCAACAAAGGGTAAGTTAATATGTAATTGTTTGAAAAGTTCAAGAAACTTACCAAATTAGGCGTCTGTTTGGTCCTTCTTTAATCTTGCTGGGTATGGGATGCGCGGTTTGTATTCTTTGAGTGTTGGAATAGCGTCATTCTTAGATTCCTCTACTTTATCTTTTGGCAGTTCGTGGGCATGCTTCTTTTCTGGTTCTGCTAGCATTTTACCATCTCTTAGGGTGATTGCTTTCACATGTTCTCTGGGATTTGGTTCAATGTTGCTTGGAAGCCCACCCTGAGGTCTTTCCGAGATTAACTTTGCAAGCTGACCAATTTGGTTCTCGAGTCCTTGGATAGAGGCCTGTTGATTCTTTAATGCTGTTTCAGAGTTTTGGAAGCGAGTTTTTGAAGCGGCCATGAATTTGGTGAACATATCTTCAAGATTCAGCTTCTTTTCCTGTTGAGGTGGTGGCAGCTGAAATACCAGAGGCTGTTGTCTTTGATTTCCTTATCCTCCCCATGAAAAATTTGGGTGATTTCTCCAACCTGCATTATAAGTGTTACTATAAGGATTATTTTAAGGTCGAGAATTATTACCCATGTAATTGGCTTGTTCGGCGTCCATGTTGTGTAGATGGTCTGAATTAAACGTATTTCCTGGGGCTGCATCACATTGCATCACTGGTTGAACCTGCGTAGAACCAACAAAATTATCAAATTTCTTATTCAATAGTTCTACTTAGTTAGTGAGCGTAGTAACAGCATCAATATTATAAACTCCTGCAGCTTTCATCGGCTTTGTCCTCATGACTTGCCACTGATAGTTATTCAATGACATTTCCTCAATAAATTCGTAAGCTGCGTCCGGTGTTTTATTATTGATGGTTCCGCCTGCGGTTGCATCGATCATCTGCCTAGTTGATGGGTTTAACCCATTATGGAAAGGTCCACAAGGGTAATCCGTGGTGAGGGCATCTTCTTAAAAGATCTTTGTACCTTTCCCAGGCATCATAAAGTGTTTCTAAATCCATCTGCACAAAGGAAGAAATATCGTTTCGTAATTTAGCAGTTTTAGCAGGGGAAAATATTTAAGCAAAAATTTTTCAGTCATTTGGTCCCATGTGGTAATGGAGCCTCGTGGTAAAGAATTTAACCACTGTTTTGCCTTATTTCTCAAAGAAAAAGGAAATAGCCTTAGAGGAATGGCGTCATCAGTAACGCCATTGATTTTAAAAGTATCACATAGCTCCAAAAAGTTTGCTAAATGGGCGTTGGGATCTTCATCCTGTAGACCATCAAATTGTACAAACTGCTGAATCATCTGAATAGTGTTAGGTTTTAGTTCAAAATTATTAGCAGCAATAGCAGGTCTAACAATGCTAGTTTGAGTACCAATCAAACTAAGTTTAGCATAATCGTACATAGTTCGAAGAGCTGCTTCTGGTTCGGCTGGTAGTGCTGGAGGTTGATGAACATGTTGATTTGCGGCCATCTCTTCAGTAAGTTCTGGCTCTTGCTCAAGTTCCTGCTCTGGATAATGTAGACTTCGTCTAAGTTCTCTATGATTTCTGCGGACTGTGGCTTCCAAATCTTCGTCAAAAAGTAGTGGTCCTGTCGGGTTGTTTCTAGTCATAAACTAGAAAAATCCTAAAAAAAAAAATAAAATAAAATAAAATAATTAAAAGGAAAATAAATAAATAATAAGAAATAATAAAAAAAGTAAAAATAATTAAATAAATAAATAATGGCTAAAGTAATAGAAATCGAGCTTTCGTAATATTTCAGTTAGTTCCCCGGCAACGGTGCCAAAAACTTGATATCCTCGTGATAAGAAGTAATAAAATTTATAAAGAACTTGATCAAACCCAAACTAACTAATATCACGACGTTTAAAGGCAAGCGCACCTATCGATAGCAGTATAGTCTAGTGATAAGATCAAGTATCGTACCCAAGGGAACCGAAAGTACTATTACTCACTTCCTTTCTATTATTTAACCTAGAAATTAAATGGGGATTTGTTTAAAACTAAATTCTAAAATCTAAACTAAGAATAAAACAAAAGAAAAAGTAAATTGGGAAGACTTTTTAGGGAAAGCTAATTGATATGATTAATACTCAAGGGAGAATCCACCTAGACTTCACTTGTTATTATCTTCTTGAATTATACGAGTTATTTACTTGACTTGATCCGTAGAGATCCCTAATCTATGCTAAACCCTCCGTCGAGGTGAAGAGCAACTAGGCCTAAGTTGTTAATTAAAGTTCCTTTATTAATTAACTCCCTAGGTTGCATTAATTCGATCTATGGTTCCCCATATTAGGTTTGACCCTAATTCGGCAGATTTATGTCACCCTATGTCTAGGGTTGCATGCAACTCCGCTTAATTATGGTAGATCTACTCTTATCACAGGGACTTTTGCTCCTCTGCTCTAAGCACATCCAATTCCTGAATTAATACCTAGGATTATTAATTCAAGGATTAAAACACATAATTAAGAACGATTCAAATAATTATCATATAAATCAAGAATAAATAACCAGATCTGTCTTAAGTTTCATCCCCCTCAAGTATTTGAGGGGTTTAGTTCATAATGATAAAAGAAAACATCTCAGAAGTTATCAAATAACAAATCATAAAAGAAACCAAAAACCCCTGAAGGAATTTAGGAGAATCCTCTATGTTGATGCAGAATTTCGGCTTCTGAGATGAATCAATTGGCTTCTCCCTTCGAGTAATCCCTTGCTTCTACCTGTGGTGTGGCAGAAAGACGAGAGGAAACGAGTATAGAGGGTGTGTAAAAGTGGGAAGAAGGCCCCCACTATGTTGCCTCATGGGATCTTTATATAGAGAAGTTTTGGGGACTCTTTCTTAGCCTCTAAGCATCCCAATTTGAGTGAAATTCGTCTTTCCCACGACTAGAACACGCCCGTGTGCCACGCCCGTGTGGGTTTCGATAGAGGCCGTGTGATTTAGCACACCCGTGTATATTGGCTGTGCTTGTCGGGACTTTGTCCGTGTGAGCTTTGTGAGGCACGCCCGTGTGGCACGGCCGTGTGGCACCTCTTGGCCCGTGTGATTCGTGCATTTTGGTTCATTTTTCACCGTTTTGGGCCCGTTTTCTATTCTTTTATCTTCCCTAGGCTCTCTTGAGTATAAGATATGAAAAAGAATGGTTAAGAGCACCAATTCTCACTAATTTGATACTAATTCATCCAAAATATAGGCTAAACATGAGGTAAAAATATGTATAAATTAACGCTTATCACCTACCTGGCCATCACATGGCCGTGTCTTGCGTGCACGGCCTAGCCTCATCGATCACACACCTATGTCTTAGCACACGGCCTAGCACACGGGGGACCACATGCTCGTGTGGCATCGACAGTGGGGTTTTTGGCTTTCGTTGAAACCCCTTTTTTTCCATTTTTGGGTACACAACTGGTATCAATTGATGCTAAAATGACCCCTAAGCACTCCAGAACCTATAATCGCCAACCCAAAGCCCAAATTCAGTGATACTAACGAAAACTAAACAAAGTTATAATGAAACAATCGACTTTCAACCATCAAAAAGCTTACCTCCGATCGAATAACTAGAACTTCGCACCTTTAAAACGTTAATAACTGATGTCCAGCCCCTCGATTAACTCCTAACAACCAATAAAACTCCTCTTAAACTACATAACCATGAAAATGTTAAGATACAACAGACACCAAACTTACTAAACAAGCACCCAATTTTGCAAAAGAAAACGTCGGATTGAAAAAAAGAAAAATGAGAGGAATAGGACGATGTAGCAACAAAAATTTCAGCAGAGGAGGAAAAGAAAAGGAGTAAAATTTTGGCAAAAGGGGAAAAAGAAAAAATATATGGAACTAATGTCAAAAGTTTCTTTTGGGTGAGAGAAACAATCTTTGCAATATTATGATAACTCCCCACTAATCCACATCCTAACCACCTACTCCTTAAAATCTAAATAAAACTCAAACTCTTCTCTAACCGACTGTAACACCCCAAACCCGACCTAGACGTTATGGCTGGATCTGGCGAGGTCACATGAGAGTGTTTTTGAAAACTGATTCGAATAACAGAAAACTTGTACAGATTACTATCTTTTACTTAAGTCAAGAAAATGGGAATTATTCAAATTGCTTAAAACCATTCTTTATCGTGGAAGCTTTATTAACCAAGTACTTTATAAAACTATTTAGATGTGGAAGATCTTAGTTAACTTTGGAAAAGTAATGTTTCATAGTGTTGCAGTTTATAAAACCAAAATTATGATTTAAATCCCAAATCAAAATCGAAGTCTAAGTCCAAATTACAAAACATAGTCTCAAAATAATAAATAAAACAGTAGGGATAATAGAGTATTAAACCAAAACAAATAACGCAGTAGTCACTGTCGAGCCCTCTGCTGCACCGTTCCATCTAGTGCTGGGGATTACTTGACAGACAAATAAATAAAGGGGTGAGTTTTTGCAAACTCAGTGTGTACATCCCCACAGTACACCATGCAAACAGACAGATAATAGATACAGATCACAATTGTCAATTGGGCCTAAGCCCTTAACAGAACGGTGTGGGCCTTCGCCCACTCAGGTCAGAATCAGATATAATTGAGCCTTAGCCCATACAGATACATAATGCACGACAGATCAGACATAGATCAATGCCCACCAACCCTGCACACCATCTTCGTCCAACCCTACACACCATGTGGGGATAAAATCGACCTACCCAGCCCTACACACCAAGTATGGGGATAAAATAAACCCATCCAACCCTACACACCAAGTCATACCGTATCACGACACAATAAGCCCACCCAATGCAATGCATCATACAAACGTGGCATGCTATTATGCGAATAAATAGATCATATAGAATTCCAGAACAATACAGATATACAGAATCAAATGAACATACATGCTAATATTAACATGCTATCTCATATGTCATAATATCAGATTTTAGTAAAGGGGTCTATGATAACCTTACTGACCCTATAACAAGTCACAGTTGACTTGGGCAACCTATGCAACCTTACAGTTCATGTCAGAAAAATAGGCCCACACGCCTACGTGGCCTGCCTGTATGGGCCCATACGCCCACGTGGCCCTAAAGGCCCAAATTAGCCTTGGCGGTGCAGATGACATGACCTGGCCCAAAATCCCACACGCTCGTATGGTTCACTCATGTAGGCCCACATACCTGTGTGGCCCACATGGCCCAATTGGCCTAGCCCATCCCTCACACACGGCCTAGCTAGCCTCACACGACCGTGTCCATCATGTCGGTGTCGAGCATACAGTCTTGGTTCGTCGATCACACGGATGCGTCTTGCCACACGGCCTCCACATGGGCAACCTACAAACCCATGTGGCGTCGACAGCTTCATTTTTTGCTCTCGCTGAAACACAATTTCGGTGCAAACGGAGTACACACCTGGTTTCGATTGAAGCCTAACTGATCACCAAGCACTCCAAAACCTAAAATCAACAATTTTAAGCCTCAATTCACTCACTTAAGTCGAGTTTACTAAGAATAAGCAAATCTTAAAACGAGAGATCGATCTTACCCCTAATGAATAACGACGATTCTTCACTGATTAAAATGTCGTCCAACAGTCCACAGAATTTCAATTGTCTCTTAAACAATTGTAACACCCTGAATTTGGGCCTAGAAGTATTGGGCCTTGAGTCTGGGTTCGGGTAGAAGACAGCCTGAACAATTTAGATGTTTTAATTTTTTAATAGCAGATTATTACTATTATTATTTGCATGTTTAGTTTAGTTTTTAAATAAAATACGAAGGACTTATAGTGTGGGAAAAGTCCTGGGCTCGGCCCAGGGCTCTAGCAAAAAAATTAATTTTTGCTTTGTTAGGGAAATCCTGGCATTAGGCCTTATAATTTAGTTGGGTTGGAATTCAACACAAGGAAAAGCCTGGCCCAGTGGCTAGGTGCATTAGGCAATAGGAAGGGGAACCAGGTTCGACTCCCAGCTTGCGCAAATGTGGGTTTTTTTTAACAATCAGGGATCTTCATAAGGAGGCCCTATAAATACCTGGGAAGGAAAGATGACACAATAGGTGAGTGGCGCGGTGGCAAGGGACGTTTAATAGAGTGTAGAGGTCAGAGGTTCGAGGCTAGGAGCTGGCATATGTTTTTTAAAATTTTCTTTGAAGAAATGGGTTGCTAGGAAGTAGACTATAAAATAGGTTAAGGAGAAGGAATGCCACAAAGAGCGCCTGTGATGCAGTGGCAGCAGCGTACTAGAGATGCGTAGTGGGCGCGAGTTCGAACCCTGGGCAGGTAAAATTTTAGTATTTATTTTTAGTAACTCGTGACTGAAGCAGATAAGGCTTATAATTAAATGCAATGGTATTATATTGAAAGCAAAGTCGCGTCACAATGGCTTGCAGCGCGTGTGGGTGCCTAGAGGTCATGGGTTTGAGCTGTTGTGCACGTGAAGGGCTACCTTTTTGCTGCACAAGTGGGAAGAGTGGTTGTGATGGACTAAAACTCTCCCTAGTAGCAATTGAGTCAGCTGATCGGTGGGGGAATGGATAAGGGCTGCAGTTGGTAGGAAGAATTTGAATGTAATTCAAATTCGGAGGATGGCTAAAATTAAGGTTTTGGATTGAAGAATTTTAATGGGATAAAGTTAAGCCGATTGGGGATGTGTCGAAGGAACAAGGGGAATATTTATTTTTGTTGTTTTGGTGTTAATCGCTTTTCTCCTAATTTCTTTCAACCTCTTGATTTTATTTTCTGTGAATCTGTTTTGTGTTCTTTGTATTATTTTTGCTCATCTTCTCTTTGCCAAATCTTCTACCCATATTCTTGAATTTTTCCATTTGAATTTCTTCCATAATAGCCGAATATAGGGTCTTTTCTCCTTGCCAAAAAGCCGAAAACTTACATCTCTTTCATCCATTCATATACTTCTTCCTCTTTGTTCTTGTTGTTCTCAAAGTGGGTACTCTCTTTCAAGGCACGGTGATTTCAGGATAACCAAGATTGAACCTTAGTAAGTATTCTATTCTTTTCACATATTTAAAGTGTTTGAGAAAAGTCAAAATCTCCATATTCTTAGTGATTCAGGAATTAATTTCTAGATCTATTCTCTACTCGCATTTAAGTTAGATTCACAGCGGATCTGAGATTGGAAAAGTGTTGGAAACGCTTATGACAAGTACATCTTTGGTGGTAAGTACTCGGATCCTATCTTCCATTATTTAGTGATTTAAGAAAAGCCGAAGACCCTTATATGCATACGGTGGCTGTCGACTAAGACTAAAGGATGTATTGGTTTGTTTATCAATTTGTTTTGTGCTAGTGAGGACTAAGGGCTATCGATAGCGGGCTTGGATCATTGGAACGACTAGATCTAGATCTAGTCAATAATTTCGGCAAAGGTAAGAACTCAAGGGCCTTAGGTGATGTTGGCCGATTATGGTAAGCAAGATTATATTGGTTGTCATTGAATCTTGGATCTGATATGTCAAGTGATCGATTGTAGGACACCCTGTGGGAGATCTTGGTAGCATTCGTCACAAATCAGGTGTGTAAACGAACACCCTTCTGTAGTCTAAATCGGTAAAAGTCGAAAAGCCGAAATGCTGAAATTTTGGCATTTTGTGGGCTTGCGAGGGTGCAAGCTGTCGTCAGTCTATTGGAAATAGTAAGAGCTATAATCGCATATGGTAAGATGGATAAGTACGCAATTTCGTGCATTAGGCCTCGATGGGCTGAAAATAGACCCAATGGGCATACGGGCCCATATGGGTAAAAGTAAGTGGTAAGTGTGTTCTGTTATACTGTAGGTTAAATCTGTTAAACTAGACTTAGAATTTGGGCTAAACGGGCTTAAAATAGCTTTAGATGACACTGTAGGGCCCATTAGGGGTTTTAGGGCCCAATAACTAAAAACTGCTAAAATGGGCTAAATTAACTACTGAGATGAAAGTTAGACTATTAGGGACTGAAATATACATAAAACCCTAAAAACTGGCATAATTACTAAGATACCCCTTAAGGGTGAGAAATTACTATTTATCATACCCCTAAGGCTAAATTTGATTAAAATGCATGTTTTACTGTTTCTGTTCTCTGTATGCCATGACATGATTATCTGTTGCATGGGACTAGGTTTATTGATGGAGGAAGTGCAAGTGGCATTGTCACAATTATTGAAAGAGGCTTTGCCTCGTACTGATTACTGAAAGAGGCTTTGCCTTGTACTGTTTACTGAAAGGGGCTTTGCCTCGAGATACTGTTAGTGGCTTGGCCATATTATCTGAGCAGCTATGCTGCGACTGTGGAGTGTAGCGGCTGGGTAGGTTAAGTATTTCCCCACATGGTGTGTTTATGGCTGGTACGGGTGGAGTGTAGCGGATGGACATAGGATGGGCTTTGGGCTTTGCATACATGCATGATATCTATTCTGTTACTGTAATGGGCCTATGGGCCATACTGTTATCTGAAAAGGGCTAAGGCCCAGTTGCACTGTTTATTGAATAGGGCTAAGGCCCAGTAACTGATTACTGAATAGGGCTTCGGCCCAGTTATTACTGAGACTGGATAGGGTGCCTAGTGGGCTTGAGCTGATTTGAGCTCTAGATGGGCTTTCTTTGCACACTGAGTTTTCCAAACTCACCCCTCTTCTTCCATCCATGCAGGTGAGCCCTAGACTGGTGGACTTGGAGCTGAGAGGGATTCAGAGTGGCCACGAAGACTGCATTTATGGTTTAATTAAGTTATTTATTCTATTTTACTATTTATTTTAATTGTTTTTATTCTGGTTTGGGTTTATAATAAGGCCGCTTCAATTATTTTTAATTTGGGTTTTCACTTATTTATACACGACTTTAAATGATTTGAATATGGCTGCACGAGTTTTCTTAAAAATAATCAAACGTTTTCAAAATCAATCACACGTAACGATCGAGTAACAGAAGTTAAATCTTGCAGTAAGGACAACCCCTAAAATTTGGTAGTGGATAAGATTTTCACAAATAAACCGAGATTTTCTCTTAAAACTTTAACAACGGTTTACAAACCTCACCCTATTCATAGTAACTAGGTAACATGGTTAGTTCGTCATTGATGTGACACACTAGACTTGGCCATAACGTCTAGGCTGGGTTTGGGGTGTTACAACAACAATCAAACTTCCATTAACACCCTACTCAACTACGAAAACACCAAGAGATATAAAGGATCACTTACTGAAAACTCACCAATGCAGGGATGCACAACAGGCAATGGGAAAGAGATAAAAATTGAATTTGGTAAGAAGAATAGTAGGAGAATCGGCAGCAAAAAGGGAAAACTGAGAATTTTGACAGAGAATAGTATTGGAAAAGGAGAAGCAAATTTTGCAAAAAGAAATCAAGATTAACTCTTCTGGTAACCTCCCACTACACCTCAAATACTCAGCATTTGAAACCAACTCAAATTCCTGCTCGTAACTACTCACAAAAAGAAAACTGAAACAGGGAATCGAACTCAGGACCTCATGCAATCTAACACTCCACTTAACCAACAGACCAATAGGCCCATTCTGATATGCTTTTACAAGCAAATTGCTTTAGGCCTAACAAGCAAAGATGAGGCTTTACTTAATAAAAACCCAAAATTTTACCCAAGTTGAAGCTTGAACCTGGAACCTCCCAAACACACCCAGAGCACATATCTATTAAAGTATACAATTATTTATGTCCAATTAATGCAGAAACAAATTCAAAAAATTTCATACAACAATTTCACCAGAAGCCAAAATTACAAAAATTTGGGCGTTACAACTCTACCCTCCTTAAATAAATTCCGTCCTTAAAATTTACCAGATCAGAAGAGTTGAGGATATTACTGTTGCACCGAATCCTCAGGCTCCTAAGTAGCCTCTTCAGTGCTATGATTCTGCCACAACACCTTCACTAAAGGAATAGACTTTCTACGTAGAACCTTAACGTCGTTGTAACAGCCTGGTTTAGACCCTTGTCGAAATAGTGGTTTTCAGACCACATATCCAAGTTTAAAAAATATTTTAGTATTATTTTCTATGTTTGTGTTATCTGAATTAACTTCTGTGAAATTTCTGTGATTTAATTTTGTCTGTTTGAGTGTTTAATTTGAAAAAGGATTAAAGTGCATAAAAGGTAAAATTACTATGCTATATGTTCAATGTGTCTATTTGAATATGGTTTTTATTTGTTAAGGCCTTAAATGGTTATTAAATCAATTACAAAGGTCGTGGTCATAAATAGCCTTGACATTAATGTTTATTATGTTTATAAATGAGGGACAAATTCGTAAATAAATTATTAATGTGTTATTAATTAAACAAAACAAAAACATGGCCATTCTTATGTTTTAGATTACCGAAAAATCAAATGAAATAATAAGGAAGAAAGAATTCTAGGGTTCGGCTACATTCATCCTTGATTTAGGTATGTATTTTGGTCCATTTTTGATAATTTGTACGTTTTTATGATCGTTGTTTTGTGTTCTATAATGCCCATGTCATAATTTCTGTTTCTGTTAAAGATTTCATGAGATGCCATTGTTGATTTTAAGAGCTTTGAAGTGTTAATAGAGGACTAATTTATGAAATAAATGAAATGTGAGAGCTTGTATTAGCTTAGTAAGAATTTGGCTAAGTATATGTGTAGTGGGATTTTGTGAATTTGATGATTTTATGAATTAGGGACTAAATTGTCTAAATGTGCAAATGTGATGGCTAAATTGTAAAATGCCCTAATTATGTGTTTTTGGATTGAATTGGATGAATTGTTGAATAAAATAGCTTAATTTGAACTTATATAGATTGAGAACTAAAGAAAACGGAATTAGATCGGGAAAAGTCAAAAGTCATTGATTAGCCGTTCATAATCGTCTGAATCTGTACGAGGTAAGTCGATATACAAATAAAAGTGTTAAATTGAATTGTATTTGCTATTATATTGATTTAAATTGTATTCTATGGCTATAAGAGCTGAACATGTGAAATTTGAAATAAATTCTGAGCATGTGATCAAGTCCGAAAAGCCCCGTCCGAACCTTAGGAATAGTTAGGATACATATGTCATGACATAGGATCCGATATATGTTGTCATGTAAGACCACGTCTGGGACATTGACATCGATATGAGATTAATGTGTAAGACCATGTATGGGACATTGGCATCTTATTGATTCGAGTAAGACCCTATCTGGGACAGTGGCATCGATATCCAATTACATGTAAGACCACGTCTGGAACGTCGGCATTGTATGAGTTTTCTAAGCTATTTACATATCCTAGTTAATTTCGATTAGTTCAACGGGCACTCTGAGAAAGTGGAGGAGAATACGAATGCGTATCTGAACTTCGGTACGTATGAATGTATATGAAATTTGGAGAATAAGAGGTATGTATGTATATAATCACTTGATATGTGAGCTACATGGATAAGATATGTGATATGGAGTTAGTGAATTTGATTAATTGAGACCAAGGAGAGTTGTGACTTGTGATTATGTTATGCCGTAAATTATGTGTTTAAAATGGTTTAAAATTGTTCTTTGTTATGGAATTTATTTGTGTATGGCTTACTAAGCTACTTGTAGCTTACTTTCTATTTGTTTACTCTGTTTTATAGATATTGAAGCTATCGAAAGCTCAGGTTCATCAAGGATCATCACCACACTATCAATCTTTGTTTTTTGGTATATTTAGTAAGTGGATATGTTGAATTATGGCATGTATAGGCTAGATGTCTTTGAATTATGTTTTGAAATGTTTTTAAGTTTTTCCATGAGATGTGGCTAACCAAATGGTTGTGATAATACTTGTTTTGGTAAGCTTTATGATACAAATATTGCTTAATGTGAATTGGTCATCTTGTTATGTGAATTGTTGTGAATTTGGTCAGTTTATCATGTGACTATATGTGTGGTGTAATGAGTTAGGTAAGGTGTACTTTGGTATGTTTTTATTTTGAGAATTAGATATGAATTGGTTTGGATGGTGAGTATGAATTGAATGATGATGAATTAATCTATGTTTTGATTTGGTAATTGGCTGAAATGGTTGATCATTGTTGCATATAGAATGGCATACTTGGATGTTTTGTAGGCACTTGGCATTGGATGGGAAATGTGGCTTAAACCAAGCCTATTTTGTGCCATACGGCCTGAGCACACAGGTGTGTGACTCGACTGTGTGACTCCTACACCTTAGTCGAATTGGTCAGGATGTGATACGATCGCGCCCAGCGAACCTCCTCGAACAAGTCTCCTGAGTAAAGCATTAACTTGTTGGCAAGCTGATCCCAGCTCGTTTCTAGCTCCACGAGCTCCGTCCAGCTCATTTAAGCTCCAACCAGCTTGCCTAAGCTAAACCGAGCTCACTCCTAGCTCATCTTCAGCTCACGAGCTAACCCTTAGCTCAACTTTAGTTTAGGAGTTTAACCCCAGCTCATCTTTAGCTCATGAGCTAAAGCTTAGCTTATTTAGTTTCAACTCGATTTTGTATTTAATGCATTAAATTAAATTCACATATATTTATTTAAGCATTAAACTTGTTTTATATTCATATTTGTTAGTAATATGTCATAGTCTTTGCATATTTTAATTATGTTCACCTTTAGCTGAATTTAATGCATGGCATTATTGTGTTCACATTTTGCCGAATTTATAAGTGTTCATGTGATGTCTTGATATCTTGTTTATTTCATGTAGGTACATCTATTTTGACGACACAATGAATCATGGAAGAAACATTTTATTTGGACGACACACATGCATGAATGGAGAAGCATTAATTGCTAGTAGATGTATGGCTAGATTCAAGGTTCTTTAAAGTTCATGTATGAGCTGGATGCATGTATGCTTGAGTTCAACGTACAGGAATGTTCAAATACATGAAGGAATGAAGATTCATTGACTTAGAAGATACCTACATGACTTGGTACAATGCAAGTGAAGATTCATGCATAATTGACGTTTAATAGACATCATGTGAACAAGTACATGAATTGGGGACGTTCATGCAAGTGGAGACTATTTAATATACATGTATTTGAAGATTTATGGACCGTAATTAAGAAAGAGCATACCTTGGGACGTTTCTTACATGTTTCATGCATATCCAAGATGTCCATTCAAGTATTCAAGGTATATTTAAGCTTAATTCGGCCAAGGGAGATGTGGGAACACCAAAGGGCTGCACATTCATGAACTATGGCTATTCTTCATGGCTAAGCATACATGAATGTATCAAGGAAACAACATGATGGTTCGGCCATTCATTCACCATCTTCCAAGCACTTTTGTTGTTCATGAACATGACTATTGAAGCTCCATTCAGCCGAATTTGGACCTCCAAATTGAAGGGTTTTTCTTCTAGATTTTTCTAGGTTTTTTCTTAGCTTTTAAGTTGTCCATTCGACTACTCCAAGTTAGCTTATAAATATTTGTTTTCTTTCATTTGTAGGGGGTTGAACTTTGTTTATTGTTTCTTTGTTAATGAAACTATTTGGTGAGGATCTTTCTCCTATATTTCGTTGAAGACTTGTTGGCTTATCTAGTTCTTAGTTGGTGTCAACCTTGTTCTTCCTTTTAAACTTATCACTCAACCGAGTGTGGCGTTCACCTATATACCGAGGTTCCTACTTTGCTAAGTAGCGGGTCAAGGTTTGTTCTATCTTTTATTCTCCACCTTAAGTGATATAAGTACCGGGGCGATACTCTCTATAGTGTCGAATCATACTTGAAACTTAAGTCCTATTTTACCATATCCACCTTTCTATCCAATTTCCTTTTATTCATCACATCACCTATCCAAACCATTTCCTATCTCCTCATCTTTTTATTTGTTAATCCATTTTCATATTTTTTTCTCCACCCATTCATTACCTTATTTTTTTTAAAACTGAACCTATACATATTATTTTTATCCATAAACCATCTTTGAACCCTTATATATCAACCTCACTTCACAAGAAAATCGAATGATACTTTCTAGTAGATAATCAGGCAATTACAAATACGACTCGACTCACCCGAGGCAGATCGTATCAAGATGTCACACGGGCTAGACACATGGGCGTATCTTGTGGCCGTGTGGATAAGTCAGTATGTATGCCCTATTTTGACACGACCTAAACATATGGGCGTGTCTGGTAGCCATGTGAGGCACACGGCCTGGTCACACGGGCATGTGACCTTTGTAGTATTGAAAAATATTAAAGTTTTTAAAAATTTTCTAAGTGTTCGTCTTAGTCCCGACCTACTTTTAATGCATGTTGAAGGTCTTAAAGACCTTCATAAGGGACTATATGATTACTTTTGATTATGTTTTGAGATGAATGACTATATAATGTCTGTAAAAGTTTTGAACTATCCGGTAATGCCTTTAATTCTAGTCTGGTGACTGATACGGGTTAGGAGTGTTACATTTGGTTGGTATCAGAGCTATGATTTAGTCTATTCTAGGACTACCATAGTGTATGTGAGTCTAACTATACATGCCATATATCTAAAAATATGATAGTGTGGTGAATTCTGACATCTGAGATGTGTTTTTCATATAGTAATGGATCCCGAACAAGGGGTAGCCGATGATGTTGAAAGTAATGCACCAGCTCCTGCATAAAGGGCAATGCCTTCTGATTCGTGAAACCTATCTAGTAGCCATGGGGGAGAGGCAAAACAAGCCTTCTTCCAAATGATGAGTGAGTGGTTTATAGAATATGTTCCTACTAATCCGGCTGTTCAACAACCTCCATCCCCACCTATTCCCACTCAGACATCTGTTGTACCTCCGGTAATGAACTGATTTTGTTGAATAAGCCTCCTGTAGATAAAATTAGAAAATATGGAGGTGAAGAATTCAGGGCTACAAGTGATGATGATGCTGAGAGAGCCGAGTTTTGGCTCAAGAATACCATTCGAGTTTTTAATGAAATGTCGTATACTCCTGATGAGTGTGTCAAATGTTGCAGTCTCTTTTCTTAGAGACTCAGCTTATCAGTGGTGGAAAACTCTGACATCCATTGTTCTGAAAGAATGAATAACGTGGCATTTCTTTCAATCTGAATTTTGTAAGAAATACATCAGTCAAAGATTCATCGATTAGAAAAGGAAAGAGTCTCTGGAACTTAAACAATGCCGTATGTCTATTACAGAATAAGAGACAGAATCTGTTTGATTGAGCCGATATGCTCAAGAGTGTGTCTCAACTAAAGCAACATTGTGCAAGAGATTTGAAGATGGTTTAAATGAAGATATTCGACTGTTAGTTGGTATTCTCGAGATTAAAGAGTTTATTGTACTTGTTGATCAAGCATGTAAAGCTGAAGAACTCAGTAAGGAGAAAGGAAAAGCTTATTCTGAAGTCAGAGAAGTGAGAAAAAGATCTGCAAGCAAATCATTTCAGTCTGCATCAAAGAAATTCCAAGATGATTATAGCTATTCAAAGTCTAATGTGGGACATTCGAGTAGGGATAGAGCGAGATTGCACTCGAGTTTCAAAACTCCTGCTACTTTTGTTGCTAGTGTTGGAAATGTTTGATCCAAACGGCCTGAATGCAAGCATTATGGTAAAAGACATCCGGGAAGTTGTAGATTGAATGATCGAGCTTGTTTTAGATGTGGATCTATGGATCATTTCATTCGAGATTGTCCTGAGTCTACGGAACCAGAGATTGCGCAGGATCCAAAATTGAGTAATACTTCAGCAAGAGGAAGACCCCCAAGAATATGGGAAATGTGAGTGGTAGTCAGAGAGCTACAAGAGACACTGCTATTCGATCTGAGGCCAGAGCACTAGCCAGGGCCTATGCTATCCAAGCTCGGAAGGAAGCTTCGTCTTTAGATGTGAGAACGGGTAGTTTTACTCTATACGATACTTTTGTGATTGCATTAATAGATCCAGGATCTACTCATTCATATATATGTATGAATTTAGTGCATAGGAAGACTTTTCCTGTGGAGTCTACTGAACTCGTAATTAGAGTATCAAACCCCTTAGGCAAAAGCGTCCTAGTTGACAAAGTTTGTAAGAACCACCCGTTGATGTTTCGTGCTGTGTGTTTTTCAGCTGATCTAATGCTTTTATCATTTGATGAATTTGATATAATTCTAGGTATGGACTGGTTAACTTTGCATGATGCTATTGTGAATTGCAAATGGAAAACTATTGATTTGAGATACAAGAATAGTGAGATAGTTCGGATTGAGTCGAGTGATCAAAGTGGGTTGCCTACTATGATATCTGCAATGAAAGCTGTGAAATATGTGAATAAGGGTTGTGAAGCTTACTTTGCCTATGTGATTGATTCAAAAATGTTTGAAAAGAAAGTTGAATTAGTGCCTGTTGTCTGCAAATTCCCTGATGTGTTTCCTGAAGACTTTTGGGATTACCTCCAATTCGAGAAATTGAATTTGAAATTGAATTGATACCAGGAACTACTCTGATTTTGATAGCTCCGTATAGAATGGCTCCGATTGAATTGAAAGAACTAAAGTTTCAGTTACAAGAATTGACTGATAGAGGTTTTGCGAGACCGAGTGTCTCACCTTGGGGTGCTTCGGTTCTGTTTGTGAAAAAGAAAGATGGCAGGATGAGAATGTGCATTGATTACCTTCAGTTGAATAAAGTGACTGTAAAGAATAAATATCCTCTGCCCAGAATCAATGATTTGTTCAATCAATTGAAAGGTGCCTCTGTATTTTCCAAAATAGATTTGAGATCGGGTTATTATCAGTTGAGAGTGAAAGATGCAAATATTCCAAAAATAGCTTTCCGAACGAGGTACGGACACTATGAATTCTTAGTTATGCCTTTCAGACTAATGAATGCTCCTGTTGTGTTTATGGATCTAATGAACAGAATTTTTAGACCATATTTAGATCAATTTGTTGTTGTCTTCATTGACAGCATTTTGATTTATTCATAGAATGAAAGTGAGCATGCCGAGCATTTAAGATTTGTGCTTTAGACTCTACGTGATAAGCAATTATCTGTGAAATTCAGTAAATGTGAATTTCAGTTGTGCGAAGTTAGCTTTTTGGGTCACATTGTATCAGTATCTAGTATCGGAGTTGATTGGAGCAAAATCTTAGTAATTCTGGATTGGAAACCTCAGAGAAATGTTTCTGAAGTTCGCAGCTTTCTGGGACTTGCTGGTTCTTACTGTCAATTTGTGAAAGGATTCTCTATGATCACAACTCCATTGACGAGATTGTTACAAAAAGACGTGAAATTCGAATGGTCCAATGAATGTCAGAACAGTTTTGATCAGTTGAAAGCTATGTTAATTGAAGCCCCTATACTCGTACAGCCTGAATCGGGTAAAGAATATGTAATTTACAGTGATGCTTCAATAAATGGACTCGGTTGTGTTTTAATGCAAGAAGGCAAGGTTATAGCATATGCCTCTAGACAGTTAAAGCTACACGAGAAGAATTATCGATGCACGACCTTGAGTTAGCTACTATTATTTTTACTTTGAAAATCTGGCATCACTATCTGTTCAGTGAGAAATGCCACGTGTTTTCTGGTCATAAAAGGCTGAAATATCTAATGACTCAAAAGGATTTGAATCTATGACAGAGAAGATGGTTAGAACTATTCAAAGATTATGAACTTGTCATTTATTATCATCTGTGTAAAGTGAATGTTGTAACTGATGCCTTGAATCGAAAATCACTATTTGCATTACGTGCTATGAATGCTGGTTTTGATCTGTCCGTCAATGGTTTGGTATTAGCTGAATTAAAGGCGAAACCTTTGTTTTTGCAATAGATTATTGATGCTAAAAAAGTGGATAATGAATTGTTAGCGAAGCGAACTCAGTGTAATTCTAATTCAGATTCCGAATTTTGTGTTGATGTTAATGATTGTTTGAGATTTTGAGATCGAATTTGCGTTCTGAGAAATTCTGAGTTGATTCAGATGATTTGGAGTGAAGCACATATTAGTAAATTCTCTGTACATTCGGGTAGTACAAAAATGTATAATGACTTGAAATAGCTATACTAGTGGCTGGGAATGAAAGGAGACATCTCTAATTTTGTTTTGAAATGCTTAGTATGTCAACAAATCAAAGTTGAACATCAGGTGCCCTCTGGTTTATTTCAACCAAACATGATACTAGAGTGGAAATGGGATCAAGTGATGATGGATTTTGTTTCTGGTTTGCCCCTATCTTCGAGAAAGAAAGATTCAATCTGGGTTGTAGTTGACAGATTAACGAAATCAGCTCATTTTATTCCGGTACGATCTGATTACACACTTGAAAAGTTAGCTGAACTTTATATTTCTTGTAACACTCTGAATTTGGGTCTAGAAGAATTGGGCTTTAAGTCTGGGTTCGGATAAAAGAAAACCTGAATAATTGAGAAGTTTTAAATATTATTGTTTAAAAAAATTTTTGAATTAAATTATTATTAGAAAATTTTTACTGTATTTATTATGTTTTAATTTTTTATGAAAATTATAAATATTATTACAAGATAAAATTATTATTATTTTTTATTTAAAAATATATATGATATTATTATTAATTTGGTGTTTAAATTTAGTTTTTAAATAAATTTAGAAGTATTTATAGTAAGGGAAAAGTCTCGGGTTCGATCCAAGACTCTAGCGAAAATTAGTAATTTTTGCCTCATAGAGGGAATCTGGGCATAAGGCTTATAAAATAGTTGGGCAAAGGTTGAGCATAAGGGAACGCCTGGCCCAGTTGTTAGGGCGCTAGGCAGTAGGTTGGAGGGCTCTAGTTCGACTCCCAGCGTGCGCAAAAGGTATGTTTTTTATTTTAAGTGAAGGGGGTTGCATTAAAGTGTCTTAAAAGAAGTTGCTGGTGGAATATGCCACAAGGGCGCTTGTGGCGCAGCAGCAGTAGTGCGTTAGGCACTCTGCAGAGGCACGGGTTCGAGTCCAGGCGCAGGTATGTTTTATTATATTTTTAAAATAGCGGGGACTTCAGAGGTATAGCTTAAGAATAAATGGGACCGTATTATATTGAAAGCAAAGCTGCTGCGTAGTAGCCAACAGTGTGCTAGGCTACCTGGAGGTCCCAGGTTCGAGCTGGGGCGCGCGCAGGAGGATGCTACTTTTTCTGGGCGTGCGCGGGAAGAGCCGTGCGGGATTGGAACGCCTCGTAGCAGCATGCTGTGTAGGAGTCTTGCTGTGCAAGCGGTGAATAAGGCTGCTAGGTGGTTGGATGGAATGAAAATGCTAAATCCAATGAGCAAAATAAAGGATTTAAATTGGAAGAAAATTTTTGATTCATTCGGCAGTAGGCAATTAAATGCCAAAATTGCTTTTGGAATTTTAGCCATTTGGGTTGTTTCCTCCTTGTTGATTTGGAGTATTTCTTTTTAGCATTAGCCGAATTTGTTTCTTCCTTCCAAACGGTATTTTATCTTATTTTATTTTATTTTTTGTTTGTTACTTCTTTTTTCTCTTCACAAAATCTTTTACCCTTATTCTTAAATCTTTTCCTTTGATTTTCTTTCCCAATTAGCCGAACCTTAACCTCTTCTATTTTTTTTTGTAACCCTTTCTTCTTCTATTTTCTTTTTAAAACCAAAATAAGCATATCTCAGAATAAGTTCTAGAAGCCGAAACCAAATCCTTTGTGGTTGATTTTCTCTTGGTTCAAACTTCTTCTTTCCATTATTAGTTTTGCAAAAGCCGAATCATTAAATTAGTTCTCTACTTGTGTTTTAGGGATTTGATCTACAACAGATCTAGAAAAGAGAGGTACTTGGGAACATTTTTGGCAAGTAGATCTCTTGGTAAGTATTCGAACCTTCTTTCCATTCGTATCTTGTGGGTTAAGAAAAGTCGAAAACCCCTATGTACATAGGGTGGCTTTCGACTAAGGCTAAAAGGATTTTTGGTATTGTTATTATTCGGTTTGTTGATGCTAGTGAGGATTAAAGGCTGCCGATCGAGGAGTGTGTGAAAAGCTTGGATCATCGGAGTGACTAGATTTAGATCTAGTCATCAATTTCGTCAAAGGTAAGAAATTTAGGACCTTGTTCATGGTTGGCCGAATATGGTAAGAGTGTGTTCATTTGTTATCATCGATTCTTAGTTTAATGTTTTAGTAATCGACTATAGGATAATCGCATGGGAGATCTCGTTATCGTTCGTCGCAAAACAGGTGTGATCGAACCCCTTCTTTAGTCTAATTCGGCAAAGGCCAAAGTAACCGAAAAGTGACCGAAAGTTTGACCGAAAGTTAGTATTTCGTGGGCTTGTGAGTGTGCGAATGCTCACAAGACGATTGGAAATCGTTAGATCTAAAATCGTAAGTGGTAAATCAGTTGAGAGTACAATTTCATGCAAATCCGTAAGTTGGGCCCTAATGGGCTAAAAATGGGCCCAATGGGCTACCGAGCCCATATGGGTAAAAATAGTCATTAAAGGCATTTTGACAGACTGTAGGATTCAATACGGTTAAAATTGGTAATTCGACTGTAAAACTTGGATTAATGGGCTTAAGTTACTATTAGAGACCGTGGGGCCCATTAAGGGTTTTTGGGCCTAATTGCCACAACTGTTGAATTAAGTAAAACGGACTACTGTGATGACATATAGATTAGTGGTGACTGTAATATGCGTGAAAACCTTAAAGAACTGATAAATTACTAAAATATCCCTGAGTATGAGAAATTACCATTATACCCCTAGGTGAAAAATGACTGTAATACCCCTAGGGTTAATTCTGTATGAAATACATGATATTCTGTTTCTATATGTTATATGCCATAATATGTATATTTGATGCATGAGATTCTGTATTTTATATGTCATAACATGTATACTTGTTACATGGATATGGGTTATATTAATGGAGGAAGCATTCTGGCGGCCTCACCACATATATCTGTTCTAGTGGCCTCGCCACAATATCTGTATCTGGTGACTCTGTCACAATATCTGGTAGCCTCGCTACAAATTCAGTGGTGTGTAGTGGATGGGTGGGTCGAGTAGTCTCCCCACATGGTGTAAGGTTGGTATGGGGGTGTATACGGTTGGATGTGGGTTGGGTTTCTGCATACATGATATATATATGTGCTCTGTTTCTGTCATGGGCCTATGGGCTTCATTCTGATTTTTGTAATGGGCTAAAGCCCAAATTAATCTGACTCTGAGGCTTGATCTGATTTGGACTACGATTGGGTTATTTGTACACACTGAGTTTTCCAAACTCACCCTTTTTCCTTCCATCCTTGCAAGTGAGCCCTAGATTGGTGGACTTGGAGCTGAGAGGGATTTAGAGTGGCCACATGGACTGGACTGATGGTTTTTAATTAATTAATTATTTTAATTTAATCTTAACTATTTTTATTTTGATTTTGGGTTTGTAATAAGGCCTTTTTAATTATTTTAATTTGTTTTTAGCTTAAGTATGATATTGATTTAATCGTTTTGAAATCGGCTAGCTCTAAGGTGCGTTTTTATAAAAGTTACTTGTTTTCAAAATATCATGATAACCGAGCAAAGCTTCCGCAATGTAAACGTTTTCATAAATGAATATCTTAAATAATATTAAACTTAATTTGTTGTTCGTGGACAAGTCATTAGCTTAAAGTGTGGCAATAGATGTGTGCATGTCTAGGATTGGCTCTAGGAAGAGCTTGGTACTTAAGCAGTCTAAATGACTCACCTCCTCTTCTCTTGAATCCTACCTAGTGCGTAGTATCCATTCACTTTAAGTCATCACAAAGAAGGTCTAATTTTCCGATACTTAAATCGTTTTCAAAATAACATGTTTTTACAAACTACAAAGGCTTACAGGCTTTCAAAATTTTCCATAAAATTTTACAAAGTTTTTAACAATGTTGAAAAGAGAATGGTTATTTCAATGAACCCCATTTTAAGAAAAATAAACAAACACAAAGCTAAGGTTTTATACAAGTTTAATTGTAGAGGTTTCTAAAAACTAAGAAGGGTTTTCAACGAAAACATGGTTTTCGAAAAACACTTCAATGTGACACACCAGACTTGGCCGTAACGTCTGGGCCTAGTTTGGGGTGTTACATTTCTGATATTGTGAGATTGCACGGGGTGCCATTGTCTGTTGTGTTAGATCGAGATCCAAGATTCATTTTGCGATTCAGGAAGAAATTACAAAAGGCTTTAGGTACGAAATTACATTTCAGAACTACTTTTCACCCACAAACAGATGGTCAATTCAAGCGAATCATTCAGATACTCGAGGATATGTTGAGATGTTGCATTCTTGAATTTGAAGGTACGTGGGAATAGTATTTGCCATTGATTGAATTCGCTTATAATAATAGTTTTCAATCGAGTATTAAAATGGCACCGTACAAAGCCTTGTATGGTAGAAATGTCGTACTCCGTTATATTGGTATGAGCTTAGTGAAAACAAGATACACGGGGTTGATTTGATATAGGAGACTGAATAGAAAGTGAAAGTAATCCAAGATAGTTTGAAACCAGCTTCTGATCATCAAAAATCATACGCTGATTTGAAAATATCGAATCTGAGATTGGTGACAAAGTCTTTTTAAAAGTTTCTCCGTGGAAGAAAGTGCTTTATTTCGGTAAAAAGGGCAAATTGATCCGAGGTTCATTGGGCCGTATGAATCATTGAAAGAGTTGGGCCGGTTACTTACCGATTACTTCCGCCACCTGAGCTAGAAAAGATTCATAATGTATTTCCCATATCGATGCTTAGACTGTATAGATCTGATCCATCCCATGTGATTAATCCGTCTGAGATAGAAATTCAGCCCGATATAACTTATGAAGAAAAACCGATCCATACCTTAGCTCGTGAAATGAAAGAATTGTGAAATAAGAAAATTTTGTTAGTAAAAGTATTATGGCATCATCACGGGTTAGAAGAGGCTACGTGGGGGCTTGAAGATGCAATGAGACAACAATATCTGAACCTGTTTATTAGTAAGATTTTCAGGGACGCAAATCCTTAAGGGGGAGAGTTGTAACAGCCCGGTTTAGACGCTAGTCAGAATAGTGGTTTTGGGACGACATATCCAAGTCCAAAAAACATTTTAGTATTATTTTCTGTGTCTGTGTTATCTGAATTAACTTCTGTGAAATTTTTGGGATTTAATTTTGTCTGTTTGAGTGTTTAATTTGAAAAAGGATTAAAGTGCATAAAAGGTAAAATTAGTATGCTATATGGTCAATGTGTCTATTTGAATATGGTTTTTATTTGTCAAGGCCTTAAATGGTTATTAAACCAATTGCAAAAGTGGTGGTCATAAATAGCGTTGACATTAATGTTTATTATGTTTATAAATGAGGGACAAATTCGTAAATAAATTATTAACGTGTTATTAATTAAACAAAACAAAAAAATGGCCATTCTTATATTTTACATTGCCGAAAAATCAAAGGAAATAATAAGGAAGAAAGAATCCTAGGGTTAGGCTACATTCATCCTTGATTTAGGTATGTATTTTGGTCCATTTTTGATAATTTCTATGTTTTTGTGATCATTGCTTTGTGTTCTACAATGCCCATGTCACAATTTCTATTTCTGTTAAAGATTTCATGAGATGCCATTATTGATTTTAAGAGCTTTGAAGTGTTAATGCATGAATTATGGAAGTTTGTTGTGAAACTAATATGTTTTGCCATGAATTTTTTATGATTATAAGATATTGGGCTAAATTGTGAAATTTGAAATTTCAGAGGACTAATTTATGAAATAAATGAAATGTGAGAGCTTGTATTAGCTTAGTAAGAATTCGGCTATGTATATGTGTAGTGGGATTTTGTGAATTTGATAATTTTATGAATTAGGGACTAAATTGTCCAAATGTGCAAATGTGAGGGATAAATTGTAAAATGCCTTAATTATGTGTTTTTGGATTGAATTGGATGAATTGTTGAATAAAATAGCTTAATTTGAACTTATATAGATCAAGAACTAAAGAAAACAAAATTAGATCAGAGAAAGTCAAAAGTCGTTGATTAGCTATTCATTCGTCTGAATATGTACGAGGTAAGTCGATGTACAAATAAATGCATTAAATTGAATTATATTTGCTATTATGTTGATTGAATTGTATTATATGGCTATGAGAGCTAAACATGTGAAATCCGAAATAAATTCTGAGCATGTGATCAAGTCCGAAAAGCCCCATCTGAACCTTAGGAATAGTTAGGATACATACGTCATGACATAGGATCCGATATGTGTTTTCATGTAAGACCACGTCTGGGATGTTGGAATCAATATGAGATTAATGTGTAAGACCATGTCTGGGACATTGGCATTTGTATTGATTTGAGTAAGACCCTGTCTGGGACAATGGCATCGATATCTGATTACATGTAAGACCACGTTTAAGACGTTGGCATTGTATAAGTTTTCTAAGCTATCCACGTATCCTAGTTAATTCTGATTGGTTCAATGGGCACTCTAAGAAAGTGAAGGAGGATATGAATGTGCATCTGAACTCCGGTTCGTATGAATGTATATGAAATTTGGAGAATAAGAGGTATGTATGTATATGATCACTTGATATGTGAGCTACATGGATAAGATATGTGAAATGGAGTAAGTGAATTTGATTAATTGAAATCTAGGAGAGTTGTGACTTGTGATTATGTTATGCCATAAATTATGTGTTCAAAATGGTTTAAATTTGTTCTTGGTTATGGAATTTATTTGTGTATGGCTTACTAAGCTACTTGTAGATTACTTTGTATTTGTTTACTCTGTTTTATAAATATCGAAGCTATCGAAAGCTCGGGGTTCATCAAGGATCATCACCACACTATCAATCTTTATTTTTTGGTATATTTAGTAAGTGGATATGTTGAATTATGGCATGTATAGGCTAGATGTCTTTGAATTATGTTTTGAAATGTTTTTAAGTTTTTAAGTTTTTCCATGAGATGTGGCTAACCAAATGGTTGTGATAATATTTGTTTTGGTAAGATTTATGATATAAATATGGCCTAATGTGAATTGGTCATCTTGTTATGTGAATTGTTGTGAATTTGGTAAGTTTATCATGTGACTATATGTGTGGTGTAAAGAGCTAGGTAAGGTGTACTTTGGTATGTTTTTATTTTGAGAATTGGATATGAATTGGTTTGGATGGTGAGTATGAATTGAATGATGATGAATTAAGCTATGTTTTGATTTGGTAATTGGTTGAAATGGTTGATCATTGTTGCATATAGAATGGCATACTTGGATGTTTTGTAGGCACTTGGCATTGGATGAGAAATGTGGCTTAAACCAAGCCCATTTTGTGCCACACGGCCTGAGCACACGGGCATGTGACTCGACCGTGTGACTCCTGCACCTTAGTTGAATTGGTTAGGATGTCACACGGGCAAGACACACAGGCGTGTGTTGTGGCCATGTGCATAAGTCAATATGTATGCCCTGTTTTGACACGCCTAGACACATGGGCATGTCTGGTAGCCGTGTGAGGCACACGGCCTGGTCACACGAGCGTGTGACCTTTACAGTATTGAAAAATGTTAAAGTTTTGAAAATTTTTCTAAGTGTTCGATTTAGTCCTGACCTACTTTTAGTGCATGTTGAAGGTCTTGAAGAACTTCATAAGGGACTATATGATTACATTTGATTATGTTTTGAGATGAATGATTATATAATGTCTGTAAAAGTTCTAAACTGTCTGATAATGCCTTTAACCCTAGTCCAGTGATGGGTACGGGTTAGGGGTGTTACTATCGTGATTCAAAATTTGAACCGTCTCCTCCTCGAATGTCAGATCTGGTCTAATCTCAATATCCTCCACAGGCACAATGTGCATAGGATCAAAGTGGTAGCATCTCAACATCGAGACATGAAACACATCGTGAATGCAATCTAACTCCGGAGGTAGCTCCAACTAATATGTGACTGGTCCCACTCGTCTCAGAATTCGAGACCGCCCATTAAATCGAGGACTCAACTTGCCCTTATGACCGAACCTCAGAACCTTCTTCCATGGCGAAACCTTAAGAAAAATCGAGTCCCCCATGGAATACTCAATGTCTTTCCTCTTCAGATCAGCATAGGACTTCTGTTTGTTAGAAGCCACTGTCAAACGCTCACGAATCAATTGGACTTTATCCTCTGGACCCAGTACACGCCGCTCACCCAACTCAGTCCAACACAAGAGGGTGCGACACTTACAACCATATAGTGCCTCGTAAGGTGTCATCTGAATACTGGATTGGTAACTGTTATTGTAGGCGAACTCTGTTAGAGGAAAGTACTCCTCCCAACTACCTCAGAAATCGATGATGCAACCCCTCAGCATGTCCTCCAATATTTGTATCACCCTCTTCAACGACCCATCTGTCTGAGGATGAAAAGCAGTACTGAAGTCCAATCGAGAACCTAAAGCCTCACGAGGCTTCTGCCAGAATTGAGATGTAAAGCAAGGATCCCTATCAAAAAATGTAACACCCCTAACCTGAAACTGTCACTGGGAACGAATAAGAGGCATTGCCGGACTCAGAACAATATTTACAAAAATAACCCGATTGGTTGCAGAAATAAATACAATCCATTGCATAATTACCCTTATGGAGGGTTCTCAAACACCTTATGGACATTGGAGACGGTTAGGATTCGAATCCTATCACCACATAAAAGCTTCCTATTTTATGCAACGATTCAATCAAGTCCAATTATCATCTAATAGGTACATTTTGCACTTTTCTCAATTTAGTCCTTATCGGGAAATTAAGCATCAATACAGTAAAATTCTCAATCAGTCTTTTAACTCAAATTTTTTAATCAAGCAGATATCATCTAAAATTCACATAATTAAAAATTTTTCACTTTGGATTTGTGGTTACGAAACCACTATTCCGACTGGCCCCTAATTCGGGTTGTTACAATTCTCCCCCTTAGGGATTTTCGTCCCTGAAAATCTTACCAGTAAACAGTTGAGGGTACTGCTTCCTCATAGCCTCTTCAGTTTCCCACGTTGCCTCTTCCAAACCATGCTTTTGCCATAATACTTTCACTAACGGTATTTCCTTATTTCTCAACCGTTTTACTTCCCTTGACAGAATCTTAATCAATTCCTCTTCATAAGTCATATCTATTCTAATTTCTTCAGTTGGCGAAATCACATGTGTTGGATCCGATCGATAACGTCGTAACATAGAAATATGGAACACATCATGAATTTTGTCTAACTCGGGTGGCAAAGCTAAACGGTAGGCTACCGAGCCAATTCTCTGAATTACATCGTAAGGACCGATAAAGAGTGGACTTAGTTTACATTTCAGGCCAAATCTCAGAATTTTCTTCCACGGTGACACTTTCAGAAATACTTTATCGCCCACTCGAAATTCAATCTCTTTCCTTTTTAAATCCGCATATGATTTTTGTTGGTCTAATGCAGCTTTCAGATTATCTCGAATTATCTTTACTTTTTCTTCAGTCTTTTTTATCAAATCGACCCCATGTAGTCAGTGCTCACTCAATTCGTTCCAATATAGTGGAGTTTGACACTTTCGTCCATATAAAGCTTCATACGGTGCCATTTTTATACTGGATTGATAACTATTATTATACGCAAATTCAGTTAGAGGCAAATATCTGTCCTAAGTACTCTCAAACCCCAAAATGCAACATCTAAGCATATCTTCAACACTTGTATTACTTTTTCAGATTGGCCATCCATTTGAGGATGAAATGCTGTACTAAAACTTAATTTAGTACCTAAAGCATCCTGAAGCTTCTTCCAAAATCTCGAAGTAAACCGAGGATCTTGATCAGAGATTATGGACAGTCATATGCCATGTAAACGTATTTTCTCAGCAATATACAATTCCGCCAATTTATCAAGTGAAAAGTCGGTACATACCGGAACGAAATGAGCCGATTTAGTCAGTCTTTCTTTCTCGGTGTAAGAGGTAGACCCGATACGAAATTTATTGTTACTTGATCCACATTCAGGAATTAAAATCAGTTGCAGTAATCCAGATGGCACTTGATGTTCCTCTTTCACTTGCTGATAGATCAGACATTTTGACACAAATTCTGAGATGTCTCGTTTCATACCCGACCACCAATATAGTTTCTTCAGATTATTATACATTTTTTCACTGTTCTCTTTTAGATTGTAACTCATTATCTACTTTCTGAGCTTCATAAATTTCTTGTAAAAACACTGGCCTAACTCGTAATTCTGCAATCAAGGCACTACTGTCAGACATTTCAAATCTCACATTTATAGCTCGTAAAGCAAAGAGGGACTTTCTACTTAAAGCATCTGCGACCACGTTAGCCTTTCCCGGATGATAGTCTATCAGCAATTCACAGTTCTACCATCTTCTCTGACGTAAATTCAGATCCTTCTATGTCATCACATATCTCAGGCTTTTATGATCGGTGTACACAGACATCTCTCACCATACAAATAATGTCGCCATATTTTTAGTGTAAAGACAATGACAACCAACTCTAAGTCATGAGTAGGATAATTTCGTTCGTGCGGTTTCAACTGTCGAGAAGCATAGGCTATCACTTTTCCCTCTTACATCAAAACATATCCAAGTCCATTTAAAGAGGCATCACTATACACTACAAATTCCTTTCCTGACTCGGGTAGGATCAAAATAGGTGCCTCAATCAAACATTTCTTCAATCGGTCGAAACTCTGCTGACATTCTTCGGTCCATTCAAATTTACTATCTTTTTGCAACAGTTTGGTTATTGGCGATGCAATCATCGAGAAGCCGTCAACAAATCGACGGTAATAGCCAGCCAAACCCAGGAAACTTCTAATCTCAGACACATTCTTCAGAGGTTTCCATTCCAATATAGCTGAAATCTTTCCCGGGTCCACTCGTATCCCTTCACCAGAAACAATATGCCCCAACAATCCAACTTCCTGGAGCCAAAATTCACTTTTGCTGAACTTTGCAAATAATTTCTTTTCTCGTAGTATCTGGAGCACAGTTCGCAGATGTTTGGCGTGTTCAGATTCACTCGAAGAGTAAACTAAAATGTCATCTATGAAAACCACTACGAATCTGTCCAAATAGGGTTGGAAAATTCGGTTCATTAGATCCATAAAGATAGCTGGGGCATTAGTCAGACCAAAAGGCATTACTAAGAACTCATAATGACCATCCGAGTTCTAAAAGCAGTCTTCGGCACATCTCCCTCTCTAACTTTCAACTGATAGTACCCGGACCTTAGATCAATCTTAGAAAACACGGTAGCGCCTTTCAATTGATCAAATAAATCGTTAATTCTAGGCAACAGATACTTATTCTTCATGGTTACTTTATTGAGCTGTCGATAATCAATGCAAAGCCTCTATGACCCATCTTTCTTCTTAACAAACAACACCGTAGCACCCTATGGTGAAAAACTCGGCCTTACAAACCCTCTATCGGTTAACTCTTGCAACTGTACTTTCAGTTCTGTAGGTGCCATTCTGTAAGGAGCAATTGATATCGGAGCAGTACTAGGATACAACTCTATACTAAATTCAACCTCTCTATCCAGGGGTAAACCAGGCAGTTCTTTCGGGAATACATCCACAAATTCACACACAACAGGTATAGATTCAATCTTCTTTTCAGACAATTCAGTATTCAAAACATATGCGAGGTAAGCTTTACATCTTCCTTTCAGATACTTAGCAACAGACATAGCAAAAATTATAGTTGGCATCAACTTAAACTTATTGGTTTCGACTCTCAGTATCTTACCATCACTACATTTCAATTCCAGAGTTTTCTATCTACAATCTATTTTGGCACCATGCAGAGTCAACCAATCCATTCCCAAAATAACATCGAACTCATCAAAAGGCAACAACATTAAATCAATAGGAAAACAATGACCATGAATCATAAAAGGGCAATTTCTACAAATTTTATCAACTAACACATGCTTTCCTAACAGATTTGAAACTTGTATCACATGCTTAGTAAATTCAACACACAAATTCTCATCAGACATTTTACTCATATATACATACGAATGAGTAGAGCCAGGGTCAATCAAAGCAAGAACAAAAGTACCATAAAGAGAAAATATATCGGTAATCACTTTAGAGGAGGATGCCTCCTCTCGGGCTCGAATAGCATAAGCTCTCACCATAGCTCTCACTTAAGATCTCACAGTAGTATCCCTAGTTCTGCCTTTACACATTGCTCGGTCTCACATTTTGCGGCTTTTCTGGCTCTTTCGGCTCTGGGCAGTCTTTCACGAAATGTCTTGAGACCCCACAACAGAAACAAGCTCGGTTAATCATATAACATTCACCCGAATGTCTCTTTCCATAATGTCTACATCTAGTCTATCAAACTTGACACTTTCGACACTAGCTACCGAAGTGGCCTGGGTCTTAGAACCCGAATATCGCCTATCACAATCTCGACAGGAATAACCAGTAGAAATGTTCGATCGAGGACTCATCTCTTTCAACTTTTTTGACTGAGACTGAAATGATTTAGTCATTGTTCTCTTTCGAGCCCCTCTATTCTCATTTTCAACTTTTCTCTTTTCTTTACTCAGTTCTTCATCTTTAATGGCCCTTTCAACCATGACCACAAATTCCTTGATTTCTAAAATACCAATCAATAGTCGGATATATTCATTAAGTCCGTCTTCAAATCTCTTGCACAAATTAGTCTTATTAGGCACACATTCTTGAGCATACTTGCTCAACTTAACGAATTCTCTTTCGTACTCAACTACAATTAACTAGCCTTGTTTCAATTTAAGAAATTCCATTCTTTTCTGGTCCATGAAACGCTAGCTAATATATTTCTTTCGAAACTCATCCAGGAAGAAATTCAATGTAACCCTCTCTCTGGGTACCACTGATATCAAAGTTTTCCACCAGTGATAAATTGAATCTCTTAGCAAAGACACAGCACATTTCAAACTTTCTTCAGGAGGGCAGGACAATTCATCCAACACTCTAATAGTGTTTTCCAACTAGAACTCGGTCCTTTCCGGATCATCATTCACATTAGCTCAGAACTCTTCAGCCCTATACTTTCTAATCTTATCCACAGGAGGCTTAGTTAATCGAACTACCTCTGGTTGTTGAGGAGCTATGGGAGTAGGTTGAGGTATAGGAGGGGGCGGAGGGGGTTGAGCATTCGGATTTGCCCGAATGAACTCCACATACCATTCACTCATCATGTGGAGGAAGGCTACTCGGGCCTCCTCACCTTGACTTTGACCCGTAAGTCCAGAATCAACAGGCGTTGTCCCTTGAGCGGGAGCAGGCGCATTACTTTGGGCATCATTAGCCACATCACGATTAGGATCTATAACTATACAAAAAATAATTTAAAACCATCAAGAGCCAACACACTATCAATCTCAATTTATGGCATGTATAGACAGACTACCACACTCGCTACGTTAGTCCGAGAATCGGCTAAATCGTAGCTCTAATACTAATAAAATATAACACCCCTAACCCGAAATCGTCACCGGGATCAAATAAGAGGCATTACCGGCCTCAGAATAATGTTTACAGAAATAACTCGATTGGTTGCAGAAATACATACAATCCATTGCATAATTACCTTTATGGAGGGTTCTCAGACACCTTACGGACATTGGAGACGGTTAGGATTCGAATCTTATCACCACATAAAAGCTTTTTATTTTATGCAATAATTCAATCAAGTCCAATTATCATCTAATAGGTACATTTTGCACCTTTCTCAATTTAGTCATTATCGGGAAATTAAACATCAATACAGTAAAATTCTCAATCAATATTTTAACTCAAATTTTAAATCAAGCAGATATCATCTAAAATTCACATAATTAAAAATTTTTCACTTCGGATTTGTGGTTACGGAACCACTATTTCGACTGGCCCCTAATTCGGGTTGTTACAAAAATGATCAAAACAGGAACCCCATATAGCTTTACTATCTCAAAAATGTAAAGTTTGACCAACTTCTGTAGGCAGAAGTCTATCCTGACAAGAATGAAGTGAGCTGACTTGGTCAATTAATCCACGTTGACCCATACAGAATCCTACTTAGTGGGTGTTAAAGGCAACCAACTAACGAAGTCCATCATTACTCTCTCACATTTCCACATCGATATATGAACTGACTGTAGCAACCCTGAAGGCAACTGATGCTCAGCCTTAACCTGCTAAAAGTCAAATAGTGAGCCACGAAATCGGTCACCTCAAGCTTCAACCCTGGCCACCAGTACAACTCTCGAAGATCTCTGTACAACTTGTTCCTACCGGGATGCATAGCATAAGGGCTACTATGCGCTTCTCTCAGAATCAACTGTCTAAAGTCCTCATCATTAGGTACACAAATCTGGCCTCGAAAGCATAAAACCCCATCATCATTCAGCCCAAATCTGAAGTAACCCTAGTCTCAATTTGTCAGAACCGTAACTCGAGAGATTTATCCCCCACTTGTTTATCTCTGATCTGGTTAATCCATGTCAGTTTCACTTGCAGTTCTACCAACAAACTCCCATCGTCATATAGACTCAGTCGAGTGAACAACGCTCTTAGATCAGTCATAGCCCTGCGGCTCAATGTATCAGTCACCACATTGGCCTTACGAGGATGATACTCGATCTGCAGTCATAATCCTTAAGTAGCTCAACCCATCGACGCTACCTAAGATTTAACTCCTTCTGAGTGAGGAGATACTTGAGGCTCTTGTGATCGATGTAGATAGTACACCTCTCGCCATACAGATAATGCCTCCAAATCTTAAGGGCAAAAACCACTGCAGCCAACTCCAAGTCGTGTGTCAGATTATTAACCTCATGAGTCTTGAGCTGTTGAGACGCATAAGCAACAAACTTACCTTCTTACATCAGTACACAACCCAAACCCACGTGTGAAGCATCATTATAAACCATGAAGTCCTTCCTAGGCTCAGGCTGTATCAGGACTAGAGCCTGAGTCAAAACAGTCTTGAGCTTCTCAGAGCTCTCTTGCTGGGCATCAGTTCATAAGAAAGGGACTCCCTTACGCAATAGTTTAGCCAATGGAGATGCAATCAAGGAGAACCCTTCCACAAATCGCCGATAGTACCCTGCTAGCCCCAAAAAGCTGTGGATTTCTAACACAGTCTTCGGCTGTTCCCAATCTAACACAGCCTCAATCTTACGAGGATCCACATGAATCCCCTCAGTTGACACCACATGCCCCAGAAAGGTAACCTCTCGAAGCCAGAACTCGCACTTAGAGAACTTCACATACAACTGTTTCTCTCAGAGAGTCTGCAAAACAACCCTGAGATGCTCATCGTGCTCATCCTCTATCTTAGAATAAACCAAAATGTCATCAATGAACACTACCACGAACCAATCCAAATAGGGTTGGAACACTCGATTCATCGATCCATAAACACCGCTGGTGCATTAGTCAATCCAAATGGCATAACTAGGAACTAGTAATGACCATAAGAAGTCCTAAACACTATCTTATGCACATCAGCCTCTTTCACCCTCAACTAATGGTATCCTGAACACAGATCGATCTTACAGAATACTGAAGCTCCTCTAAACTGATCAAACAAGTCATCTATCCTTGGAAGTGGATGTTCTTGATCGTCAACTTATTCAGCTGGTAGAAGTCGATGCACATTCTCATCGTTCCATCTTTCTTATTAACAAATTGAACCGGTGCTCCCCAAGGAGACACACTGGGACAAATAAACCTACAATCCAATAATTCCTGTATTTGGGCCTTAAGCTCTGTAAGCTCTTTTAGTACCATTCGGTAACAGGCAATAGACACCAGAGCCGTACCAGGAATTAGATCAATCCCAAACTCTACCTCTTGACTTGGAGGCAAACCCAATAATTCCTCTAGGAACACATTTAGAAATTCCCTCATAGTGCGGTTGTCCTTAACCGAAGAGTCCACAAGATCCAAAACATTGATGTAGGCTAGGAATGCCTCACATCCCTTTCTCACAAGCTTCTCTGCTACCAACGCAGAGATCACATTACTCAAATAATTATGTCGTTCCCCTATCACGACTATCTCATTATCCTTCTCAGTTCTTAGAACAACCCTCTTTTCAGCGCAATCCAGACTCACACGATGCTTCACCAACCAGTCCATGCCTAGAATTAAGTCAAACTCCTCAAACAGAAGCTCCAGCAAATCAGCCAAGAAAATAGTCCCTTGAACCTCCAACGATACATCTCTGAACAGTTTACTGACCTAACAGACTGCCTAACAGACTCACCACTGATATCTTGCTAAAAGTACTCTCATAATGTATCCCCAAGGTCTCAGACACAGTACTAGCTACGTATGAATGTGTAGAGCCTATGTCTATCAAAGCAAAGTACGGTACATAAAAAATTTAAAACGTACCCGTATAACGTCCAGAGTATTCCATTCTCACGGTGACATGTAGCATAAACCAGTGCAGGCTGCCTTGCCTTAGTTGGCCCAGCACCTCTGCCTGGTCCTCTCTGACCTCGACCCATACCATTACCACCCCTAGCCTATCCTCGGCACCTAGGTGTCTACTGAACGACCCTCAAAAGCTGTACAGTCTCATCAACTAGAGCTTGCATTTGATTACCCCTCAGTGGATAATCCTTAACACGGTGCTCAGTCGACCCACACCTCAAACAGCCCCAGTAGCTCTCCAACACTCGCCCGGATGGCGCCTATTACAATGCTAACATATCGCCACCGTAGCAGGAACAACAACGATAGTCCTAACTCTCACGGGGCCATCAGTCTTGGCCTTTTTCTTAAGCCTTATCCCAGAATTAGAAGGCTCAGCATCCCTCTTAGCTTTCCCCTTCTCTCGGTTTTGGCGCTTTGAACGCTTCACCTCCTCAACAATCTTCGTCTTCTCTATTAACACAGAGAAATCCCGCTCCCTCTGAAGAGCTATCAGAACCCATAGACTGTCTCGAAGACCATCCTCAAATCAAACACAGCATTCATACATAGTTGCCACCATGCCCTTCGCATAGCGACTCAGCCTTAGGAATTCAGCCTCATACTCGGCTACAGATCAGTCACCCTAGGTGAGATTAAGGAACTCACGCCTCCTAGTATCAGTATAGCTAACTCCCACATACTTACTCTGAAAGATGGTCTTAAACAAACCCCATGTCAATCGATCGGGCTGAGTGCCCTCCTTAACAGTCAACCACCACTAGTACGCCTCATCTCGGAGTAATGACACAGCCCCCTTGAGTTTCTGCTCATCAATAAGGTCCAGATCATCTATGATACACTCCGTGGCCTCTAACCAATACTTGGCTACGTTAGGAGCAACTCCAGCGATGCCCCTAAATATCTCAGCCTTATTAGACCGGAGCCATTCTATAATCGACCCACGGCCCCCAGATCTAGTGTTGGGCCCAGCAACCCTATCCAAAATTCAAAGCATGGCCTGGGACAGTGCGTTGTCCCCAGTCGCACGATCATACGGTCCTGACCCAATATCAGTATAGGCGATGCTGGTGTCTCACTAGCTTCCACCACCGGTATAGTATCAGAAGCTAAGGACTCAGCTCGAGCTCCTCTACGGCCTCTACCTCGGCCTCTAGTACTCCATCCACGAGTACCGCGTGTGCCATTGTAACTATCAAATTATCTGTATTAACAGTTTTATGCAGATTAGTTTACAGTTCCAATAGTTATTAGCAAATATTTTATGTAGTATAGTTATTAGAGTATTTAGAGTCTGTTATCGCAAATCGCAGTTTCCTACAGTTTTCAGTCTACACTACCTAGAGTGTTTCTGTAAGGTACTACCTAAGTAGTCTCATAACATGTTATCAGTTTTTTAGACAAATACAAATAGTATTTCTAAGCATCCTTTCAAACAGTACATATCATAGTTTTAGAGAACTTGCCAGATCAGTGTGAGAGACTTGGTGTACCACATACTCATTTCCAAAAATGCTCAAATAGTTTTCAAATCATTTCTGAAATCTAATTTTTAAAAACCCAAACCACAACCAAGTTTTGCAACCTAGCTCTAATACCACTAAATGTAATACCCCAAAATGCAGCCTAGACATTATGGCCGAATCTGGCAAGGTTACATGAGAGTGTTTTTGAAAACTGATTTGAATACTAGAAAACTTGTATAGATTACTATCTTTTACTTAAGTCAAGAAAACAAGAATTATTCAAATTGCTTAAAACCATTCTTTATCATGGAAGCTCTATTAACTAAGTACTTTATAAAGCCATTTTATGTGGAAGATCTTAGTTAAGTTTGGAAAAGCAATGTTTCGTGGTGTTGTAGTTTATAAAACCAAAATTATGATTTAAAACCCAAATTAAAATCAAAGTCCAAGTCCAAATTATAAAACATAGTCTCAAAATAATAAATAAAACAGTAAGGATAATAGAGTATTAAACAAAAACAAATCATGTAGTGGTCATTATCGAGCCCTTCGCTGCACCGTTCCATCTACTGCTGAGGATTACCTGACAGATAAATAAATAAAAGGGTGAGTTTTTGCAAAGTCAGTGTGTACATCCCCACAGTACAACATGCAAACAGACAAATAACAAATACAAATCACAATTGTAAATTGGGCCTAAGCTATTAACAGAACGGTGTGGGCCTTAGCCCATACAGATACAGAATGCATGATAGATCAGATATAGACCAATGCCCATCAACCCTACACACCATCTCCGTCCAACCCTACACACCATGTGGGGATAAAATCGACCCACCCAACCCTACACACCAAGTATGGGGATAAAATAAACCCATCCAACCCTACACACTAAGTCGTCTCGTATCACGGCACATATTATAAATATGTAGCAAAGCTGTTAGATATCAGGCTAATAGCCTTGTGGTCTTCCTTCACTTCACAACAATAATCCCACCCAATGCAATGCATCATACAAACGTGGCATGCTATTATGCGAATAAATAGATCATACAGAATTCCAGAATAGTATAGATATACAGAATTAGATGAACATACATTCTAATAGTAACATGCTATCTCATACGTCATAATATCATATTTCAGTAAAGGGGTCTATGATAACATTACCGACCCTATAACAGGTCACAGTCGACTTGGGCGACCCATGCAACCTTACAGCTCATGTTAGAAAAATGAGTTCACACGCCCATATGGCCTGCCAATGTGGGCTCACACGTCTGTGTGGCCAACACGGCCCAAATCAGCCTTGGCCGTGCAGATCACACAGCCTGTCCCAAAATCCCACACGCCCGTGTGGTTCATCCGTATGGGCCCACATGCTCGTGTGACCCACACAGCCCAATTGGCCTTGCCCGTGCCTTGCACACGGCCTAACCAGCCTCACAAGGCCTAGCCAGCCTCACACGGCCGTGTCTATCCTGCCCGTGTTAAGCTAACATGGCCAGATTTGTTGATCACACGGTCGTGTCTCGCCACACGGCCTCCACACGGGCAACCCACACGCCCGTGTGGCATTGACAGCTTTGTTTCTTACTTTTGCTGAAACGTGATTTCAGTGCAAACACAGTACACACCTTGTTTTGATTGAAGCCTAACTGATCATCAAGCACTCCAAAACCTAAAATCGAAAATTTCAAGCCCCAATTTAGTCACTTAAATCGAGTTTACTAAGAATAAGCAAATCCCAAAACGAGAGATCGATCTTACCCCTAGTGAATAACGGCTATTCTACGCTGATTAAAATGTTGTCTAGTAGTCCACAGAATTTCAATTGTCTCCTAAACAGTAATCAAACTTTCATTAATACCCTACTATGAAAACACCAAGAGATATGAAGCATCACTTACCAAAAATGCACTAACACAAGGATGCACAACAGTCGATGGGAAAGAGATAAAAATTGAATTTGGTAAGAAAAATAGTAGGAGAATTGGTAGCAAAAAAGGAAAAAATTGAGAATTTCAGTAGAGAGTAGTATTGGGAAAAGGATAACCGAATTTTGCAAAAAGAAATCAAGATTAACTCTTCTGGTAACCTCCCACTACACCCCAAATACTCAGCATTTGAAACCAACTCAAATTCCTCCTCGTAACCACTCATAAAAATAAAACCGAAATAGGGAATCGAACTCAATACCTCTTGCAATCTAACACTCCACTTAACCACCAGACCAGCAGGCCCATCCTGGTATGCTTTTACAAGGAAATTACTTTAAGCCTAATAAGCAAAGATGAGGCTTTACTTAATAAAAACCCAAAATTTTACCTAAGTTGAGGCTTGAGCTTGGGACCTCCCAAACATACCCAAAGCACATATCCATTAAAGCAGACAATTATTTATGTCCAATTAATGCAGAAATAAATTCAAAAAATTTCATACAACAATTTCACCAAAAGCCAGAATTACAAAAATTTAGGGCGTTACACTGACCGAGCAAAAACATTGCCTATCTATAGATTCGAACTCAAGACCTCCAACAAACTCACATTTCACCCAACCACCAGACCAGCGGGCCCATTCTAATATGTTCTTACCAATAATTAAATATAAGTCTACTCAGCAAGGTTAAGGCTTTATTCAGAAAAATATCAAAATTTAACCCAAGTAAGGCTTGAACTTGGGACCTCTCACACACACCCAGAACACTTAACCACTGAAGCAGACAGATAGTCATGTCACTTTTCAACAAAAAGAAAAACTAAAATTTTCAGGCGTTACATTGATACTCATGTTTAAAATGGTAAAACCTTAGATTTAAAAATTCAATTCATGCCAAAATTCACATATCTTACAATAGACAATAGAATCACCTATTCAAAACCTCAAAAGTTTAACCAATATATCCTCATTGACACCACAATTCAATATATAAATCAAAATTACAAATACTTATAACATCTCATGCCAAATCTACCATTAGAAATCCAATTCATTCAAGTCCAATTCTATCATATTTAGCCATTCACAATTAGCAATATACAAAAGAATCAAAACTCATACTTATGATCTTTTACAACCAAAAACCAAGGCATATACATATATACATATGATCCAAAATCTAACTAAGACATCATCAATCAAGTATGAGAAAAACCACAAGTGATAATCAAGCATAACATTTATAATCACCTAATACATTTCATGCCATCAAGTTAAATTCACCACATATCAACTTCAATATCACATTCAAATATCTAAATCAAGCTATGATCAACTATATTATTAGTCACAAATAATCAACTATAAACAATTACAAAATATGCCACCTATAATGAATAATAATATACAAATTACAAGATACTCCTATTGCATGACAAGTTCCATACTATATATGGATTTCATACCAAACACCAAAATAGTTTCAAGTTTACCAAAAATAGAACTTGTAACAGCCCGAATTAGGGCCTAGTTAGAAACGTGGTTTTGGAACCACAAACTGAGGTCAAGAAATTATTTCTAATATTTTTGATGTGTTAAAGTATTTTTGTATAGGTGTATGAAAATTTTGGCGAATTAATTTACGCGATTGTAAGCTTAATTGCAAAAAAGGACTAAATCGTATAAAGGGCAAAAGTTTGATTTATTAGAAAATTGAGTTAAATAGCTAGAGAACTTAAATTGGGGGTCCTTATCAGGCAAATAGACCCACCCTCTAAAGTATGGCCGGCCAAGGGAGACAAATAGGGTGAGAAAAGTCAAAAGTTAGTGCATTAGGTAAGATATTTAGCAATTAAATAATGATACCTAAGGCTAGCTTCATCTTTCTCAATTTATTCTTCATCTCTACTGAAATTTTCAGCAAACAATGGGGGTTTTGAAGCTCACAAATTTGTAGCCACTTATTTTCCTCTCTAGTAAGTATTCTCATGGTCTTTCTTGAATAGTTTTACATTTTTGAGACCCTCGGAGCATGGGCTTTCTAATGAGGGGACCATTTTGCAAAATGGTTAAAAGTCTAGGGTTCTACCATGAGAGTATTTATGTTATTTACTGGATTTTTATGGAAGAAAATGAAATTTTGTTGGCTAATAAACTACTTTTATGAAAGAATTTGCATGAAAATTTATTAATGAACTGTTTTGTAAAGGTTGTAAAATAGATAGTAAATATGTGAAATACTTGGAATTTGGAATTGCCATACAAGTCATCAAGGTTCAGCTAGGCTTGTTGAATAAGGAAATTTGATGAAAATCAGTTTCCGAGCCCAGGGGTAAAATGGTTCTTTTGCAAAAATCTAGGGGCAAAATGGTCATTTTGCCAAATTGTGATTTTTGGATTGTTTAGATTAATATAGTGATTGAATTAGTGAAATTTTGTCATTTTAGATCAAGAAGTACGAGACTCGAACCTTGTCTGGGGGAAAACCAAGCTTGTAGATTGATTCGAACTAGTTGTTTACATTTTGTGTATCGAGGTAAGTTGTAGGTAAATAATACAACTTTATTATAATTATGCGTTATGCATGAAACCATTGAATTGGCATAAAATGATTAATTGTGACTATGAGTTATGCATGAGAATGATATTGAGCTTGAATTGAGAATTTATGATTAGAGTAATGCACTGATGAAATTTTATGTGATTAAAGCCCGATTAAACCATACGAATAGATTGGATATTCTTTGCTGAGATACTAGGGATACACAAGAGCTAATGTAAGACCATGTTTGGGACATGGCATCGACACATATATGAGCTAGCCAGTGTAAGACCATGTCTAGGACATGGCATTGGCATTGATATGAGTGCTAGTGTAAGACCATGTCTGGGATATAGCATCAGACTCGTTAGGCAAGCTAGTGTAAGACCATGTCTGTAACATCTCGAAATAGGGCCTAAATGGAATGGTGGTTGTGAAACTGTGAATTTGAGATAGAAAAGTTTATTCCGATTAATTTTTATGATTTACCGAGTGATTAGATGCATGTGTTAAAGTATTGATAAAAATTTTTATGAATTGCATGACTAATTTGCCTATTAGGGCTTAATTGCAAAAGTTGATAAATATGAGTTCTAGATGTTAAAGGATTTAATTGAAGAGCATAATTGAAGTAGAGGTCCTTAAATGGTAATTATACCATTAGGTTTTCATTGACAAAAATGGACATACATAGGTAGAAATAACCAAAGTTTTTAATGAAGGGTATTTTAGTCATTTGGTAATTAAAAGATTAAAAAAGGGAAAAAGATGGCAAAATATGTCCATCTTCTTCATTAGGACGAAATTTCAAGGGTTCTCGATAGCAAGGTTTGTTTCAATCTTCCAAGCTCCATAGTAAGTGATTCCAAGCCCCATAGTAAGTGATTCCAAGCCCCATTTTTAATGTTCTTTATGTTTTCGGAGTCCCAATAATTTGATTTAGCTTATTCTAGCAATAATTTAACCTAGGGTTCATATTTGGAAAAATACCCATAGGTGAAAAGTGTTTATTTTAATGTTTTATGATGGAATATGAGGTTTTAAATTATGTTAAACAACTTGTGGTACTTGGTTTTAAGTGAAAACGAGTAAAACGACATAATAGGTAAAAATACCTATTGTTCATAAGTACATGTTAGAGTGAGAATTTGATGTTGCCATTAAGGGAAAATGATCAACATGTCATAAAACATAAGAATTAGGGAAAAAGTTTAATTTCCGAGCTTTGGGACAAAAGTGTAAATCTGCAAAAGTTTAGGGGCAAAATCATAATTTTACCAAAGTTAGAGTTAAGGATTATTTTGATAAATGTGGGTATTAAATAAACTAAATTTGCTCATTATAGATCAAGAAGAATGAAATTTGGGGATAGATCGAGGAAAGAAAATGGTAGAAGATTAAGTTGTCAAGTCGATCACATGTCATAAAACATAAGAATTAGGGAAAAAGTTTAATTTCCGAGCTCTAGGACAAAAGTGTAAATATGCAAAAGTTTAGGGGTAAAATCATAATTTTACCAAAGTTAGAGTTAAGGATTATTTTGATAAATGTGGGTATTAAATAAGCTAAATTTGCTAATTATAGATCAAGAAGAATGAAATTTGGGGATAGACCGAGGAAAGAAAATGGTAGAAGATTAAGTTGTCAAGTCGATCGCATTTTGCACCAAGGTAAGTTTACGGTAAATAAATGTAATATTTTAATATTTTATATTAATTTTGTTAATTTCCAGCATATATACATTTATTTTATGAGAATATTCCAAGTTGAATTAAAGATGAGATAACAGAGAAAAGGTATCAGAAAGCCTGTTTGAACCTTGGGAATGTATGGGATATGGAATGTCATGACATTTCGGGTTGAGGCAGTTGAGGAACATCCCATATAAGTCCATATCAGACATATGGCATTTGTAGGTTGAGACAGTTGAGGAACATCCCATGTAAGTCCATATCAGATATATGGTTTTGGCAGGACAGGAAACATCCCATGTAAGACCATGCCTAGAGCATGGGATTGGCAGGCTATTATCAGGCAGAAAAACCGAAGTATCCTGAGTATTCCAAACAGTTCAATGAGCTAATATACAGGTTATGTTACGAGAAGGTTCAAGTAAAGGAATGATAAACAGGAAAGTTAAAGAGTAAGTGAAGAAGTATAATAAAGATTTAGTTATTGATGGTGAATGTTGTTATTTATTTACTTGTAAACTTCTAAGCATTGCAGCTCACTCTCTTTTTTTTCTTTTTCTCTTTTATAGTGTAGCCAAGCCTATTCGGGAACCAAAAGGACGTCAGAGCTCGTTTCACACTATCAAAGGCTATCTCGGTATTTTTTTCGTTTGAAATGTTTTGGGTTATGGCATGTATAGGGACTTGGTCATTATGGCGTGTGTAATGCCCTGATTATCGGGATTTTTTGGGTTTGGTGTGATTTTGGTGAAGTTGTGAAATTTCTGTGTTGTGGTTATTAAATTTGTGTTTAGGCATATTAGTGGGCCTTTAGGAGGTCCAGACTCAGGTTAAAATCTGGTAAAAATGTCAAGGTATGTTTTTGAGTGAAGGGAGGAACTTGGTCAAGAGGGCTCCTAAGAAAAACTTGGGGAAATTTGTCACAAAGGGAGCTTTGGTAGAGTGGCAAGGTGGCGCCACTAAGCTCCTAAAAAAGTGGCGCCTAGGAGGTGGAGGAGGTCCATGGTACGAGTCACAAGGTAAGCTTAAGGTACTTTTATTTTTATGTGCAAGTGTGGGCAAGTGTTGGCACTCAAGTGGAACTCTATCTTGGGGAGTTTGAATTACTCAGGAGATTGAATCAAGGAGAGTTTTAGGGATTTCAAATTGATGAAGTAGTGGCCAGCCATGGGACTTTGTGATAGTGTAATTTCGGCATTTGGCTCTTTAGTGTGCCGATTTCTCTAGTTAGGGGAGCTCTTCTTGTGCCGAGTGTAGATAGCATTTTAGGTCTTCTTTTTACCATTCTTTTGCCCATTCTTTTTTCTCTTTTTTCTGACCTAATAGCCAAACCCTACAATCCCCTAAAACCTCTATTGCCGATTGCACCTCCTAGCCGAATTCACTTCTTTTCTTTCTTCTTCTTTCATTCTTCTTCTTCCTCTCTTCTCACACCTTGAACCGATTCCATCCTACCATTCTTGCTTCAAGCCGATTCCATCTCCATTGCAAATCCTACTAAGCCGGATCCATCTATTTCTTCTTCTCTTTTCTTCAACCTCTGTCGACGATCACTTGACCGAAACCCCTATCATAGCCGAATACTCTATTTGACCAAACCTATACTCTTGTTGTTTACCTTTTAACCGAAACCAATCACTCTTTCTTCTCTTAGGTTCTCTAGCAAAGTTGAACCTCTCATCATCCATTACTTATGCCATCAATCCATTCCCCTATTTCACTGTTGTGTCGACAAGGACAACTAGGTGTAGATCTAATAGCCGAATCCTCTAGAGCCATTCTTTGCTATCATTTGGGGCTAGATCTAGTACAGATCTAGTTTAGTGGAAGCGTGGAAGCAACATTCATCGAGTAGAGTCATCGGTAAGTGATCGGAACCTTGAGTACATTCGTTTTCTTAACATTTAAGGAGAAGCCGAAACCCCTATGTCCTTGGGGGCTTTGTCGACATAGTCTAGTGATAACCATCATTCTATTTTGATTTTTATACATGTTAGCTAGCGAAAGAGGTGAGCAAACGAGGAACTGGAGGCATCGATACAACCAGATCTAGATCTAGTGCATCTAAGTCATCAAGGTGAGGACTTTATGGCCATTAAGGGTGTTGGCCGATTATGGTAAGGGATCTTAGCATCGGTTTTCATAGATTCTTTGTTTAATCAATTTAATAATGGATTGCAGGTGTTATCGCATAGAGGATTTCGTTGGGGAAATTGCAAACAGGTGTGTGTATCGAACACCCTTTCATGGTTCAAAACGGCAAAAGCCGAAAAGCCAAAATGCCAAAGTTCTGGCATTTCGTGGGCTTGTGAGCGTGCGAACACTCTCAAGTCGATAGGAGTAAGATGGATCTAAAAACGCTACTGGTAGGTGAGTCGACTGCATAATTTTGAGCACCTTGGTGAGTTGGGCCCCGGTGGGCCAAATGTGGGCCCAATGGTGTAACACCCTACGCCCCTATCCGTCGCCAGATTAGGGTTTAAGGTATTACAAAATCTAAATACAATCTACCGAGGTTCATAGTTACAAAGCTAGACGTGAATTCATTGAGTTCTATAGTTGAATATAACACTTGTAGGTCGGTTCGGTTAGAACATCATATCTCATTAAAATCGTTCTATAAGCATGCTAGCAAATCTCTACCTTGTGGCTACTAACAATTTGGCTAAATCGAACAATTCAATAACCAAACATCACATTAGAAAAGTCATTGCATATTGGGTACTAACTAATTATCATGCCACAACATCAAATCGTATGAGCATCATTTCAACACATATAATCAAACTCGAAGACTAAGCAAGCCATTTTCGCATGGCTAGAAATATTTACAACTCAAAATGAAGTTTGATTCAACCGAAGGAAAATAGCCTATACATGCCATTGACCCAAAATAACCATCAAATGTACCAAAATAACAGCGATAGTGTAGGTGATTAAGGCTTCAATCCCCGAGTCCGTAGCTTCCAAAATGAGATCTATAAAATAGAGGAAACAAGAGAAACGGAGTAAGCATTACAATGCTTAGTAAGTTTTAAGCAATGTCAACAGATAAAGCATTAAATTATAACATAGTTGTTCGTATCTTTGTTTCCCTCTTCTTTTGGGTAAGTCACCCTCTTTTTTTTTTCAAACATATACATTCACATCACATACGAAAGTGGATAGCTTTCACTCATAGTAAGTTCACGTAAACATATACATGTCACAAAAATTCACATAACATTTCACATAGGCCAATTGTACTTTGATCATATTAATAATCTCATTTCATGAACACATAAGAAATCACATAATGACCTTAGTATTCGGTCCAAAATCCAGCTTGCATATAAGCCAAGGGTACATACCTGTATAACTTAACACTTTCAGCGCAATTCATTAGCGATCGTTACCTTGAAGGCCATTAGTCTTAGGCTTTACTCTCATCATCATCGAGATCTTTAGCTCGGGTAAACTCTATACATGGCCACCGGGTCTCTACCCCAGATATAATCTCCGCATATAGCCTTCGGGTCTTAACCCAGACATCATCTCTGCATATAGCCTTCGGGTCTTAACCCGGACATAATCTCCACATATAGTCAGCGGGACTTAATCCTGGATTCACATCACATATTCTCATACACATATATATATTCGCATGTTGCCAAGTTTCACATAGCAAGATTGCACTTGTTATTCAATCAATTCATTTGCATACAAACATATAACATGCTTCTCGACTTTATATCATAAATATATATATAATTCAAATCTTATACATGTATACTCTTCTTTTCTAGACTTTCGGCCCAATGATCAAGCATACATAAGCAATGCATTTCAAATCTCAATTTCGGTCCTTTTCTCTATGAGCCATTCGGCTATATAGCAAACATGAATAAGGTTTCCTTCTTAATGGGACATTGTTCAAATATCAGCATGTATGTCATGGCATTTTAACTTAAATACCGAATTCGATTACTCAAAACTTACCTTGAACTTTCCCGAGAAATTACGAGTTGGCTATTCGACCACTTTAGCCTTCCCTTTATCCGAACTCGTCCCTCTATGCTCTTGAGCTAAATAAAACATTTAATTCTATTAATCCTTATCCAAGCCTCTCAATGAATCATTTTCACTTATAGTCAAATAATACATGCATATTCTTCTCATTGCAAACACACACGCACATTCGATCATTTCACATACATATCATAAGTCACAACAAGCTGATTTTCTGAGCAGCATTCAATAATTTACTCATAACTGGAGCTACGAAACTCCAAATGAAGTGACATTAATTTTGCATGAAAATAGACTCATTTATCTTCCATCCATAAAATTTTCATAATTTTTGGTTTGGCCAATCAATACCAGAATTTTCTTAAAGTTTCCCCTATTTGACTGTTTGACTAGACTGACCATCTCATACTACGAATCGAATTTCTCCTTGTACAGAATTAAAAATATGTCCTCACCTATTTCATTTGAAACTAGACTCATCAAGGAGTCTAAGCATATAAATTTTGTCTCATAACAATTTTTTTACAATTTATGGTGATTTTCTAAAAACAGAACAGGGGATTTCGGAGTCATTCTGACACTGTCTCACACAACTTTAAAAATCTCTTTATCGACAATTCTATTGCTTGTAAGGTTTCTTTGATAAGAAACTAGACTCATTAAGCTTTAATTACACAATTTATTCAGCTTCTAATTCATCTCCCACAATTTATGGTGATTTTTCCAAAACACGTTACTGCTGCTGTACCAAGCAGATTTATACATTTCACTCTTTAGAGTTCTTATTCACATATTTAACAAATGACCACAATCTATTTGTATACATAAAATTTCCTAAAGACCGATTATACATGTAGCCCTAATGTATAACCCAAAACACATACAAAAATTTTCATAAATTTCACTTGGCCGAATGCCAATTATCAATTTGGTCTTATGTCCATATAGATTTTGAGTTCAATTTATCCTCTACCTCTTGTACCATCTTGTTTAAGACCAGAATAACATCAAATTACTAAGATGCAACTAAGTCCCTCTTTAATCATATAATTCACTACTTTCAATTTATGACATTAAGTATTCAAGGCTTAGCTCAATACCATAATGGCCGAATACTCAATTTTTTTTTTCTTTAAACACCCATTTACCAAAATCAACAAGTCTTGGACTCATTCAATTATTAATTAACCGAAATCGACATACCTCACTAATTCCAATTTACAGCAATATAAATGTACCCCATGGCCGAATGTTCCTTTGAACAATTTACTCACACAAAGCATAAATTCACAATCAAACTTACAAGCTTATAAGCTCATACATTTAACATTACAATGTCTATTAAGCACTTACTTAACAATTCCTATCATTCCATAAAGAAAAACATCATCTAACATGAATTTGCACACTTGAACCATGACCGAATACATGCCTCATCTTCACTTAAACAAATTTATGCTTACCACTCAATTCCATAAATTCAAGCTTAATTTACAAGAACATTCGGCACTTTATTACCATTCACACACACAAGAGCACAAAAAGAAAAATCATTTTTATACTAATACATGTCTTTTAACTTAAACCTACATGGATTTAGCATCTTAAAGTTCATCTCATAAACACTCCTAACTTCATGACTTCAAAGCTTCCATCTTTCACAAATTTTACCAAGGCCGAAAACTTCAAACATCCAAGCCTCAAAGAATTTAAACATGGGTCATGAAGAGAACCTCACTATCAACCAAATTTCACAAAGAAATCCAAAGAAATGCATGAAACCTTACCTTAATTTGATGCCCTCACTAGCCAAATGCCTTAAGCTTCAAAAGCTTTCTTTCTTTCTCAATTCACGGCAATGAGAGAACAAAGAAGAAACACTTTTTTTTTTCACCCAATTTACTAATATTAAATTTTATCTTTTCTTTTCATAATATTATTTTAATCTTTTATTTTATGATAACTAAATATTAATTTCTTTTATTAAATTAATAATTAACTAAGCTACAAATCACAAAATGCCAAAACCTCATCATTACCATCCACTATCATGAAAGTGGGTAATTTGACATGCAAATCCCTTATTTTGCATGCATGTAATTATTAGTCATCACACACTTGCCTAGCATATTTTCAAAGTTCACTACTAGGTCCTTTTTAGTGAAATTCAAGTTTATAACTCTAAATCAACACACCAAACATGTCACACATGAATTAACACATATTATAGGCATCAAAATGAATATTAAATATATTTTATGCCTCGATTTTGTGGTCTCGAAACCACATTCCGACTAGGGTCGTTTTAAGGCTGTCACAACTCTCCCCCACTTAAGAAATTTTCGTCCCCGAAAATTCTTACCGGAAAATAAGTTTGGGTAACGTTCTCTTATCGAATCCTCAAGCTCCCAAGTAGCTTCTTCAACCCCGTGTTTGACCCACAACACTTTCACTAACGAAATCCTCTTATTCCGCAACTCTTTAACCTCGTGTGCCAAAATACGAATTGGTTCCTCCTCGTAACTCATATCAAATCGAATCTCAATGTCAGACGGATTAATCACATGCGATGGGTCAGATCTATATCGTCGGAGCATCGAAACATGAAAAACATTGTGGATCTTTTCAAGTTCGGGAGGCAAAATCAATCGATATGCTACCGGTCCAATCCGTTCAGATATTTCATATTGTCCGATGAACCTCGGACTCAATTTGCCCTTACGGCCGAATCTGAGCACCTTTTTCCAAGGTGATACTTTAAGGAATACTTTATCTCCGACCTGATACTCGATATCTTTCCGCTTTAAATCCGCGTATGACTTTTGACGATCTGAAGCTGCCTTAAGACTATCTCAAATCACCTTTACCTTCTGCTCGGCATCTCTAATCAAATCAACCCCAAAGATCTTACTATCGCTAAGCTCGGTCCAAAACAACTGTGTACGGCATTTGCGACCGTACAAAGCCTCGTAAGGTGCCATTTTAATGCTCGATTGGAAACTGTTGTTGTAAGCGAATTCAATCAAAGGCAAATACCGTTCCCACGAACCACTAAACTCAAGGACACAACATCTCAACATATCCTCGAGTATTTGAATTACTCGTTCCGATTGACCGTCCATCTGAGGATGGAACGCGGTACTAAAATGTAGCTTAGTACCTAGAGAATCTTGTAGTTTCTTCCAAAACCGCAATGTAAATCTCGGGTCTCTATCCGATACAATAGAGATAGGGATCCCGTGCAATCTGACGATCTGAGAAACATACAACTCCGCTAGCTTATCAAGGGAGTAATCCGTATGCACGGGTATAAAATGAGCGGACTTAGTTAATCAGTCTACGACAACCCAAATTGCATCCTTCTTGCTCGGTGTCAACGGTAGCCCAGATACGAAATCCATTTTGACTTTATCCCATTTCCACTCGGGAATCAAAATCGGTTGCAGCAAACCCGATGGCACCTGATGTTCCGCTTTTACTTGTTGGCATATCAGACACTTCGACACAAAATTTGAGATGTCTCGTTTCATACCATGCCACCAATACTGACGTTTCAAATCATTGTACATTTTAGTGCTTCCCGGATGAACTGACATTCGGCCATTGTGAGCTTCATCTAAAATCACCGAAACCAACTCTGAACTTCTCGGTATACATACTCGGCCTCGAAACCTCAAACAATCATTGTCGTCAACTTGAAACTCAGGATCCGCATTTGCATCGCATTGAGCTCGCTTGGCAATTAAATCCTCATCTGCTTTCTGAGCCTCACAAACTTGTCGTAGAAACACTGGTTTCGCTTTTAATTCCGCTATCATCACGCCATCATTAGCTACCGATAAATGCACATTCATTGCTCGTAGAGCAAGCAATGATTTTCGGCTAAGAGCATCAGCAACTACATTCGCTTTCCCCGGGTGATAGTCGATAACAAGTTCATAATCCTTCAGCAATTCAAGCCAACGTCTCTGTCTCAGATTCGAGTCTCTTTGCGACATCAAGTATTTGAGGCTTTTATGGTCGGAGAAGATATGACATTTCTCACTGAAAAGGTAGTGACGCCAAATCTTCAAAGCAAACACAATAGCAGCTAATTCGAGATCGTGAGTCGGATAGTTTTTCTCATGAGGCTTTAACTGTCTTGAAGCGTACGCAACAACTCTGCCCTCTTGCATCAAAACACACCCCAAGCCATTCAAAGACGCGTCACTATAAACCACAAACTCTTTACCGGATTCAGGCTGAACTAATACTGGAGCTTCCGTCAATAGGGCTTTCAATTGGTCGAAACTCTTTTGGCACTTCTCGGACCATTCGAATTTAACATCTTTCTGCAATAGCTTCGTCAACGGGGTTGAGATCATTGAGAAGTCTTTCACAAACCGTCGGTAATACATGGCAAGTCCCAAAAAGCTTCGGATGTCTGAGACATTTTTAGGAGGCTTCCAATCAAGGATAGTAGATATTTTATTCGGATCAACTCGGATCCCCGCAGCAGACACTATATGTCCCAGAAAGCCAACCTCGCGCAACCAGAACTCACACTTGCTGAATTTCGCATACAACTGGTTATCACGCAAAATCCGTAGCACAAGTCTTAAATGCTCGGCATGCTTAATCTCATCGCGAGAATAAACCAAAATGTCATCGATAAACACGACCACAAATCGATCTAGGTACTGCTTAAACACTCGATTCATCAGATCCATGAAAACAGCGGGGGCATTTGTTAGCCCAAACGGGATCACTAAAAATTCGTAGTGTCCGTACCTTGTTTTGAATGCAATCTTGGGCACGTCTGAGTCTCGAACTCGCAACTGATAATAGCTGGATCGCAAGTCAATTTTTGAAAACACTGAGGCTCCCTTTAGCTGATCAAATAAGTCGTCGATACGAGGCAACGGATACTTATTCTTTATAGTCACCTTGTTCAGCTGCCGATAGTCAATACACATTCTCAAAGTTTCGTCCTTCTTTTTCACGAACAAGACTGGTGCACCCTAGGGAGAAAAGCTCGGTCTTGTGAAACCACTATCGGTCAACTCTTGCAACTGAGATTTCAACTCTTTCAACTCTGTTGGAGCCATGCGATATGGAGCAATCGAAATCGGAGTTGTACCCGGAACTAGCTCAATGCCGAACTCAACCTCCCTAACAGGTGGTAATCCCGGTAATTCTTCGGGAAATACGTCCGGATACTCACAAACCACAGGTACAGTCTCAAGCTTTAGTTCGGATAATTTGCTATCTAAAACATAAGCAAGATAAGCCTCGCAACCCTTTTTCATAAATTTCTGAGCCAACATAGAAGATATTACCGCCGGCAGCCCGTTTAAATCCGTAGACTCAATCCGAATTATCTCATTAGTCGAACATCGTAAATCAATAGTCTTTCGTTTGCAATTCACTACCGCATCGTGCACAGTCAACCAATCCATTCCGAGTATAACGTCGAATTTGTCGAATGGCAAAAGCATCAAATCGGCCGAAAAACAGGAATCCCGAATCTTAAGGGGACATTTCTTACACACTCTATCAACTAAAACACAACGACCCAAGGGATTGGACACTCGAATCACAAACTCAGTAGACTCAATAGGGAGAGCCTTACTGGATGCCAAAGTTTCACATACATACGAATGAGTTGAACCGGAGTCAATTAAAGCAATTACATCAGTATCAAAAAGAGTGAAAGTACCGGTGATAACATCGGGCGAAGAGGCATCCTCTCGTGCGCGAATAGCGTAAGCCCTAGCAGGAGCATGAGCCTCGGATCTTGTCGTGGCATCTCTAAACCTTCTCTGACCGCCGCTAGCATTTCCCAGATTTCTAGGTGGCCTACCTCGTGCTAAAGTAGTACCCGGTTTCCCACTCGGGTTCACATTTTGCTCGGACCATCTGGGGCAATCTCTTATAAAGTGATCAGCCGACCCGCACTTATAACAGGAGTGATCATGAAATCTGCAGCTCCCCGAATGCCATTTTCCACAATACTTGCACTCGGCTCGGTCTCGATGGTCGTTTCCAACACTACCAATAGAAGTGGCACGTGTACTCATAGAGGGTCGATCACGGTCTCGTCTAGAAAAACCCAAAGTAGCAGATGGTCTGTCCGATTCACTTCGAAACTTCTTTGAGGATTTTTTAGTAGACCTCCCAGATGATCTCTTACGGAACTCTCTGGCTCCGCCATCAGCTTTTCTCTTTTCATTTCGAAGCTCTTCGGCCTTGCAGGCTCGCTCGACAAGAACAACGAACTCTTGAATTTCCAGAATGCCAACCAGCAGTTTGATGTCTTCATTTAACCCGTCCTCGAAGCGTTTACACATAATAGCTTCGGATGATATACACTCGTGAGCATATCGGCTAAGTCGTACGAATTCCCTCTCATATTCGGTCACCGACATTCTGCCTTGTTTAAGCTCGAGGAATTCCTTCCGTTTCTGATCGATAAATCTTTGGCTGATATACTTCTTTCGGAACTCAACTTGGAAAAACTCCCAACTAACTCGCTCTCTCGACACCACCGAGACCAATGTGTTCCACCAATAGTAGGCAGAATCACGCAGCAGAGATACGGCACACTTCAAGCACTCTTCGGGCGTACACGACAACTCATCAAACACACAGATTACATTATCGAGCCAAAACTCGGCCCGCTCAGCATCATCATCAACTGTAGCCCGGAACTCTTCAGCCCCATATTTTCTAATTTTATCGACTGGGGGTTTACTCGACCTCACAGGGTCGGCCTCAGGACGAGCCACAGGGGTCGGAAGTGGGTTATTCAGGGGAGGAGGTTGTGGAACAGCCGGATTAGTTCGTAGGAATTGAGCGAACCAATCACTCATCATTGCATATAAGTTCTGCCTCATGTCATCATCTCGACAACTGGCATTCGGCTGAGAGTCGGTCGGTGCGGTCCCTTGCGTGGGAGCAGCCGCTACACTCTCAATATCTTCCGCTACGGCTCGATCGGGATCGGAATCCATTACTATACGAAAAACACATTTCAAATGTCAGAAATCACCACACTATCGCATTATCACAAAATGGCATGTATAGCTATACTCACACACGCTACGTTAGTCCGAGAATCGACTAAACCGTAGCTCTGATACCAATAAAAATGTAACACCCTACGCCCCTATCCGTCGCCGGATCAGGGTTTAAGGTATTACAAAATCTAAATACAATCTACCGAGGTTCATAGTTACAAAGCTAGACGTGAATTCATTGAGTTCTATAGTTGAATATAACACTTGTAGGTCGGTTCGGTCAGAACATCATATCTCATTAAAATCATTCTATAAGCATGCTAGTAAATCTCTACCTTGTGGCTACTAACAATTTGGCTAAATCGAACAATTCAATAACCAAACATCACATTAGAAAAGTCATTGCATATTGGGTACTAACTAATTATCATGCCACAACATCGAATCGTATGAGAATCATTTCAACACATATAATCAAACTCGAAGACTAAGCAAGCCATTTTCACATGGCTAGAAATATTTACAACTCAAAATGAAGTTTGATTCAACCGAAGGAAAATAGCCTATACATGCCATTGACCCAAAATAACCATCAAATGTACCAAAATAACAGCGATAGTGTAGGTGATTAAGGCTTCAATCCCCAAGTCCGTAGCTTCCAAAATGAGATCTATAAAACAGAGGAAACAAGAGAAACGGAGTAAGCATTACAATGCTTAGTAAGTTTTAAGCAATGTCAACAGATAAAGCATTAAATTATAACATAGTTGTTCGTATCTTTGTTTCCCTCTTCTTTTGGGTAAGTCACCCTCTTTTTTTTTTTCAAACATATACATTCACATCACATACGAAAGTGGATAGCTTTCACTCATAGTAAGTTCACGTAAACATATACATGTCACAAAAATTCACATAACATTTCACATAGGCCAATTGTACTTTGATCATATTAATAATCTCATTTCATGAACACATAAGAAATCACATAATGACCTTAGTATTCGGTCCAAAATCCAGCTTGCATATAAGCCAAGGGTATATACCTGTATAACTTAACACTTTCAGCGCAATTCATTAGCGATCGTTGCCTTGAAGACCATTAGTCTTAGGCTTTACTCTCATCATCATCGAGATCTTTAGCTCGGGTAAACTCTATACATGGCCATCGGGTCTTTACCCCGGATATAATCTCCGCATATAGCCTTCGGGTCTTAACCCGGACATCATCTCTGCATATAGCCTTCGGGTCTTAACCCGGACATAATCTCCACATATAGTCAGCGGGACTTAATCCCGGATTCACATCACATATTCTCATACACATATATATATTTGCATGTTGCCAAGTTTCACATAGCAAGATTGCACTTGTTATTCAATCAATTCATTTGCATACAAACATATAACATGCTTCTCGACTTTATATCATAAATATATATAATTCAAATCTTATACATGTATACTCTTCTTTTCTAGACTTTCGGCCCAATGATCAAGCATACATAAGCAATGCATTTCAAATCTCAATTTCGGTCCTTTTCTCTATGAGCCATTCGGCTATATAGCAAACATGAATAAGGTTTCCTTCTTAATGGAACATTGTTCAAATATCAGCATGTATGTCATGGCATTTTAACTTAAATACTGAATTCGATTACTCAAAACTTACCTTGAACTTTCCCGAGAAATTACGAGTTGGCTATTCGACCACTTTAGCCTTCCCTTTATCCGAACTCGTCCCTCTATGCTCTTGAGCTAAATAAAACATTTAATTCTATTAATCCTTATCCAAGCCTCTCAATGAATCATTTTCACTTATAGTCAAATAATACATGCATATTCTTCTCATTGCAAACACACACGCACATTCGATCATTTCACATACATATCATAAGTCACAACAAACTGATTTTCTGAGCAGCATTCAATAATTTACTCATAACTGGAGCTACGAAACTCCAAATGAAGTGCCATTAATTTTTCATGAAAATATACTCATTTATCTTCCATCCATAAAATTTTCATAATTTTTGGTTTGGCCAATCAATACCAGAATTTTCTTAAAGTTTCCCCTATTTGACTGTTTGACTAGATTGACCATCTCATACTACGAATCAAATTTCTCCTTGTACAGAATTCAAAATATGTCCTCATTTATTTCATTTGAAACTAGACTCATTAAGGAGTCTAAGCATATAAATTTTGTCTCATAACAATTTTTTTACAATTTATGGTGATTTTCTGAAAACAGAACAGGAGATTTCGGAGTCATTCTGACACTGTCTCACACAACTTTAAAAATCTCTTTATCGACAATTCCATTGCTTGTAAGGTTTCTTTTATAAGAAACTAGACTCATTAAGCTTTAATTACACAATTTATTCAGCTTCTAATTCATCTCCCACAATTTATGGTGATTTTTCCAAAACACGTTACTGCTGCTGTACCAAGCAGATTTATACAATTTCACTCTTTAGAGTTCTTATTCACATATTTAACAAATGACCACAATCTATTTGTATACATAAAATTTCATAAAGACCGATTATACATGTAGCCCTAATGTATAACCCAAAACACATACAAAAATTTTCATAAATTTCACTTGGCCGAATGCCAATTATCAATTTGGTCTTATGTCCATATAGATTTTGAGTTCAATTTATCCTCTACCTCTTGTACCATCTTGTTTAAGACTGGAATAACATCAAATTACTAAGATGCAACTAAGTCCCTCTTTAATCATATAATTCACTACTTTCAATTTATGACATTAAGTATTCAAGGCTTAGCTCAATACCATAATGGCCGAATACTCAAATTTTTTTTTCTTTAAACACCCATTTACCAAAATCAACAAGTCTTGGACTCATTCAATTATTAATTAACCGAAATCGACATACCTCACTAATTCCAATTTACAACAATATAAATGTACCCCATGGCTGAATGTTCCTTTGAACAATTTACTCACACAAAGCATAAATTAACAATCAAACTTACAAGCTTATAAGCTCATACATTTAACATTACAATGTCTATTAAGCACTTACTTAACAATTCCTATCATTCCATAAAGAAAAACATCATCTAACATGAATTTGCACACTTGAACCATGACCGAATACATGCCTCATCTTCACTTAAACAAATTTATGCTTACCACTCAATTCCATAAATTCAAGCTTAATTTACAAGAACATTCGGCACTTTATTACCATTCACACACACAAGAGCACAAAAAGAAAAATCATTTTTATACTAATACATGTCTTTTAACTTAAACCTACATGGATTTAGCACCTTAAAGTTCATCTCATAAACACTCCTAACTTCATGACTTCAAAGCTTCCATCTTTCACAAATTTTACCAAGGCCGAAAACTTCAAACATCCAAGCCTCAAAGAATTTAAACATGGGTCATGAAGAGAACCTCACTATCAACCAAATTTCACAAAGAAATCCAAAGAAATGCATGAAACCTTACCTTAATTTGATGCCCTCACTAGCCAAATGCCTTAAGCTTCAAAAGCTTTCTTTCTTTCTCAATTCACGGCAATGAGAGAACAAAGAAGAAACACTTTTTTTTTCACCCAATTTACTAATATTAAATTTTATCTTTTCATTTCATAATATTATTTTAATCTTTTATTTTATGATAACTAAATATTAATTTCTTTTATTAAATTAATAATTAACTAAGCTACAAATCACAAAATGCCAAAACCTCATCATTACCATCCACTATCATGAAAGTGGGTAATTTGACATGCAAATCCCTTATTTTGCATGCATGTAATTATTAGTCATCACACACTTGCCTAGCATATTTTCAAAGTTCACTACTAGGTCCTTTTTAGTGAAATTCAAGTTTATAACTCTAAATCAACACACCAAACATGTCACACATGAATTAACACATATTATAGGCATCAAAATGAATATTAAATATATTTTATGCCTCGGTTTTGTGGTCCCGAAACCACATTCCGACTAGGGTCGTTTTAAGGCTGTCACAAATGGGCTTTTGGGCCCATTTGGATAAAAATAGGCTTTAAGGGTACTTTGAGGGACTATAAGACTAAGACTGCTAAAATGACTAACCGATTATGAAACATGGACTAAATGGGCTTTATTGGCTGATTGACACTATAGGGACCGTTAGGGGTTTTAGGGCGAAGTAACTGAAACTGCTGAAAACTGTTAAAAAGACGATTGAGATGGAAATAATGACTGTTAGTAATTGTAACATGCTTAAAACTCGTAATAGCAGTGTAAATTACTAAAATACCCCTTAGGGTGAGAAATTACTATTTTACCCCTAGGTGTAAAATGACCGTTATACCCTTAGGGCTAGATATGACTGTACTGCATAATTTGACTGTTACCGTTACTATATGTCATATCATATCTATTTGTTGCATGGGTTGGGATATTGATGGAGGAACTGTGAGTGGCTTCGCCATGTTTACTGAAAGGGGCTATGCCTTGTATTACTGAAAAGGGGCTTTGCCTCGTTATACTGTTTATCTGAGCAGCCATGCTGCGACTGTGGTGTGTGGGCTGAGTGGGTTGAGTTATTCCCCACATGGTGTGTTGGCTGGTACGGGTGGTGTGTAGCGACTGGGTGGGTCGAGTAGTCTCCCCACAGGATATGGGCTTGCATTCATACTGTTTATCTGTACTGTTCTGTTTGGGCCTATGGGCCATACTGCTATCTGAATAGGGCTTCGACCCAGATCACTGAGTTTGAATTCAGGGCTTCGGCTCAGTATCTGACTGAACTGGATAGGGCTTAGACCCGGTGGGCTCGAGCCAACTTGGGCTTTGGATGGGCTTCTGCACACACTAAGTTTTCCAAACTCACCCTTTTCTTTCCATCCTTGCAGGTGAGCCCTAGTTCGAGAACTTGGAGCTGGGAGGGATTCAGAGTGGCCACGAAGACTGTGTTTGGTTTTAAACTTGCATTAATTATTTCACTATTTTAATTACACGCTTTACTTTCATTTTGGGTTTATAATAAGGCTGCTTTAACTACTTTTATTTGGGGTTTTTATTTCTTTTACTTATGCATGGTTTACTTCAACTACAACAACGTACGTTTTTCAAACTTAAGCTAATGTTTTCAAAACCAATCTTGCAAGACAAATGCTTAACCAAGATAATAATAAAGAAGTAGATCGTTTAACAAATGGATAAAGAGTAGGATGATTATCAAATGAATTGAGATTTTTTATTAAACTCTAAGTATTGTTTTTACAAAACTCATCACCAGACATAGTGACTAGATTACGTGGATTGGTTTGGGTGATATAGCACACCAGATTTGGCCATAACGTCTGGGCTGGGTTTGGGGTGTTACAGTGTGTATGTCCTTATGGTATGACTAAAGAATGGTATGTGAATGCTTGATGATGGTTAGCTATTGAAATGGCTAAGTAAGAACATGTATGGGTGTTATGTATGCTTAAATGTTAGTTTATGTAAAGAAATGATGAAGGAGGTAAAAGTTGGCCATGAAACATATCTATAACAGCAGCAATGATGTGAAAGTGAAAAATCACTAAAGATCATAGGAATGTAATTAAATGGTGAATGAGATATAGAATTAAAGCTTATTGAGTCTATTTTCATAGGAAAGAAATAGGGCAAGCAAAGGAAGTCTGTATTGTGAGATATTTAAATTCTTGTGAGAATGGTTCACAGGGATTTCGTGATCCCTTGTTTTGAATTTAAAAATTCACTAAAAATTGTATAAAAAGAATTATGATTCATAATTAATATGTATAAACTCCTTAGTGAGTCTTTTTCATTAGAGACAAGCAAAATCATAATATGAAAATTGTAGTAAGAGATAATTGATTTTTAGTAAGAAGAGGACAGAACAGTAGGATTGTGAAACAGGGGAATATTTAACTAATAAACTGTACTAATTGGCCATACCAAAAATTTTGGAGAAATTATGGTAAAAAGATATATGAGTCTAGTTTCAGGGAAAAATTATGGATTTAAATTTTGAGTTTTGTAACTCAAGTTATAATTAATTTAGTGACCATTGCGCAGGTGGACAGTCTTACCATGAATAGTAAAATAAATTGTTTTCAATTGTGTATGTAATCAGAGAATTTTTAATGTTCCCAGTTTGGTCCTGAACCGTTTCAATTGCATGTTTTAGGGCCTCGAGGGCCCTTTTTCAGGATATTGGATGAATGTGAATGAATTAATTTTAAAAAGCAAATTTTTATGCTCCAAATTAGTAAGGTAAGTTCAGTAATGCCTCGTGCCCGACTCCGGCGACGGTCTCAGGTAAGGGCTGTTACAATGTCTGGGACATGGCATCAGCTTGGAGATGTGTCAGTGTAAGACCATGTTTGGGACATGGCATCAGCACGGATAGAGGAGAGCGAGTGTAAGACCATGTCTGGGACATGGCATTGGCCTAGATACTTTGAGAGTTAGTGTAAGACCATGTCTAGGACATGGCATCTACTTGATATGTGAGCTAGTGTAAGACCATGTAACAACCCGATTTTGACCCTAATCAGAATGGGGGTTTTGGGACTGCGAATCCGAGTTACAAAAATATTTTAAAATGATTGTCTATGTTTATTTTGTGTGAATTTATATATGTGAAATTTTCGTGATTTAATTTTATCGTTTGAGTGCCTAATTAAATAAAAGCACTTAATCGCGTAAAATGAAAATTTGATGGTTTAATGTGTAAGGACCAAATTGAATGTGCCTTTATAATTTGAAGTATTTATGTTACAATTATGCCATTAAATAAATGAATGGATGGTAATGGCATGCATTATTAAGTTGTTACATTAAATAATTAAGGTTGTATTAGTAAATGAATAATAAAATGTTATTATAATAATATTTGTTATAATAAAATTTATCTTACATTTGTCTTTTGTTTCTTCATCACCGAATGCCAAAATAAAACAGAAAGAAACAGGTTTTCTCATGTTCAGCCACATAGCTAGTGGGCTTATATTATATAGTTTTTTAATATTATTTTATCAAGGTTAATTTAGTAAACTATTAAATTAAGTTAGAATATTATAAAATATATTATAAGCAAAGCATTAGTGCTCGTATTTTTACCTCACCATTGCCGAAACTAAAGAAAAGAGAAAGAAATAAAGAAAGTTAAGGTTTGGCCACCTTCTAAGCATGATTGAAGGTTCGTTTTTTGTCGATTTTTGATAATTTTTATGTTTTTGAGATCGTTGCTTCGAATACTACTAAACCCATGCTTGAATTTTTTATTTTGATGAATATTTTAAGTTATGCCATTGATGAGAGCTTGTGATTTTTGTTTTTTGATGATGAATTTTGAAAGATATGCTTTGGGTTAACATATTTTGTATCGGAATTTTTGGTGATTTTGAGTATTTAGGATTTAATTGCAAAAATAATAACTTGAGGGACTAAAATGTGAAATTGATGAAATATAAGGACTTGTATGAGTACTAGGAATGTTCGGCCAAACATGGGTACTTTGAAATTTTGCATATTTTGTGTTTTGTGCAATAATGACTAAATTGTAAAAAAGTGTAAATGTCAGGGGTAAAATGGTAATTTACCCATTTATGTGTTTTTGGATTAAATTGAATGAAAATATGTTGAATAAGCTCAATTTGAATATGTTTAGATCATGAATCAAAGAAATAAGATTTAGATCGAGGGAAAACGAAATTGTCAACTAGCTGTCCTGTTCCATTTTACATTGTCCGAGGTAAGTTTATAAGCAAATAGACGTCGTTTATTTTATTTATATGCAAATTATATATGCTGAAATGGAATAAGCATATATATACATATGTTAGCCGAATGTGTACAAGCTTGACAGCTATGTTTCTTAATTCGTCTCGACCAAATTACGACGTCTGAAAGCCCCATGTGAACCTTAGGAATAGTTAGGATACATATGTCATGGCATAGAATTCCAATATATGTGTGCGAGTAAGACCCTACCTGGGACAGTGGCATCGATTTACAGTTACATGTAAGACCATGTCTGGGATGTTGGCATTGTACGATATGTGTGATTATCCGAGTGTCCTATCCGATTCCGAATGGTTCATTAGGCAAAGATAAGTTGTGATTGAACTTGTAAGACGAGCTAAATGAATAGGTATGAGTTAGTTGATTTCCTATTTGAAAATAAGGTAAATTGGTCAGTGGATATGTGATAAAAAATTATATAAGCTACTAATGTGAATATATATATTGGTGAAGTATATTCGGCCATATGTGATGTGTATGCATGTGACGTTATATTTTGATTCATAATTATACGTATATGTGTGAAAATATATATATTCTGTTAAATGTGGATGGGATGTATATTATGTGCTTGATAAACATATTTTACGGTTAGGGAAATGTATATGAAAATTTAAAACATGATTTCATTTTGTTGTAACGAAATGAATTAGCTTGTTGTCTACTTAAAACAAGGTAACTATGTGACTTGATGCTTGATGAAAATTATGTGTGATGCAAATAAGGATTTTATGTGAACTTGGTAAGAACATTCAGCGTTTGATACTTAGGTATGCGTAAATATGATCATGCATATTTGGCTAAATAAGAAGTATATGTACTTCAAGTTTTACTATGATTCTCAAGCTCGTTTATATGAATATATGTATAAATGGTTATATAATGACTTCAAAGCTTTAAAAGCTGAATAACATTGGCTAATTTGTTCATGTGGATATTCGGCATTGTGAATGTTATAGAATGAGTCTCAATTATATACATATGTGATTATTGAGTAATCGGCCACTTAACTAATATATGTACATGAAATTATATTATGATAAGTGAGCTTATGTCATTGTGCATATGTGAGCTAAATTTATAAGGACTATTTAGCTCTAAAAGTTCAATGATAATAGGTTAACTTGGCTATATGAGCATTTGGCCAAAGTGACGTTAATGAATGAATATGTATATATATATATGTATATGTTTAAAATATGAGCTTATAAGTGTTCGGATTTAAATGTGTTATGTTAATACAATTTGGTTTAGATTAAATAAGTTGATAATATTACTGAATGGTTTATTTGCTTATGACTTATTAAGCTATGATAGCTTACTCTGTTCATAGATTTTGAATTCATGTTACGAGTTTGGGAATCGTCTGAGGAGCTTATCACACTATCGACGGTCTTCGGTTTTTTATAAGCTAAATTTTTGGAATCTATGACATGTATAGGTTGGATTAAGTTCTGAAATAATAAACTTTGGTTATGTATAAATGCCATGCAAAAATGGCTTTACTTCTTAGTTTGATTTTGGTTATGTTTTGATAATGGCTTAAACTATTTGGAGAGGGTACTATGTGTTGTGAATGAATGGCTAAGAGGATATATGTTATCTAAAATATAAAGTTTTATGTGCTGGGTGAGAATGATGGTGGGTTGAATTTGAGTATAATGTTTGCGGATTGGATATGTTATCAAAATAGAATGATTCGGTTGAGTGTTAATGTATTGAATGAATATATATATTAGGTTAAATATTTGGCCATGATATGCATTGATGTGAGTGAACTTTTGTTTGTATATTTTTGGGTTAGGATTTGGCCATGAGTTTTGGTAATACTGTTATATCACATGAATGCATCAATGCTTGACCATTCACGGAATGGTGAATTCGAGTTGGATTGTATTGACAAGTAGATTGTATGTGAAATAGGTTATTTGAGTTGAGCTTGATGTCTTTGCATAAATGATCAATATGCTAGAATAATGAAGTATAAGGGAATTAATAAAAATAGTATATTTATTTATGGCTCCATGTGAACTAGCATATTTCTGTTTAAATGTAGTAAAAAGGAAAATTATGGTTTTTAGTTGGAATGATTTTATGCGTGTATTGATGCTTGCATACAAGGCCGTAAATAGTTAAAGTGATCATTGGAATAACTTATGTGATAAGTACTATCATATTCAGTACCAGTATATTTAAAAGCAAATGACCATATGAATAGTTGCTTTATTTATGTTTGAATTGAATAAGAGGATATTACTTGTGATTAAAAAATACATGATAAATGAAGTAGGACAAAAATAGTATGTATTTCGTATATGCATACTTTAAACATTTCATGTATGTGATCCTTAATTGAATAATTCGCATTGTATTTATTTTTGGTCTGGTAATAAAATGTCTTTGAAAGAAAAATGTATGACATTTGGCTAATGCTCATATGAGAGACCAAATGTACTGTGTCATATGTTATGTTTTGGGTTTGAGTAGGTTGCATACTTACTTATATACAGGTAAATGCCATTATATTTATGATGATGTATAATATAAATTGATAGTGACATGCCGTACTTTATTTAAGACACTATTTGTTTAATCAAGATGTTGGTAAATTGTGATTATTATTTTATATGCTTTATAATGATGCTGAATATGTATATTATTTTAACAAGTCCTTAAGACATATGATCTTTTATAATTATGTTTATTTTAAATATCCTTGCACGACTGTAATGACTTTAATATGCACTTGTGTATGGTGCTAAAATGATATGTTGATATTATTGGCTCATGACCTTATAATGGACACAAAAATGATTAAATGATTGTAATTTATTTATAGAGAGCTTAGAGTGACTATTTTATTTTACAATTGCTGGTATTTGAGTAACATGTCTAAGTTTGTTTGTGAATGTCTGAAAGCTATATCTTGTTTGATAATACATTGTAACTCCTTTCGGTGACGGATACGGGTTAGGGGTGTTACATTTTATTGGTATCAAAGCTATGGTCTAGTCAGTTCTAGGACACCATAGCGTATGTGAGTCTAGCTATACATGCCATAATTAATCTGCGATAGTGTGATATTTTCTGACTCTGACAAAAATTATTTTGATGAAACAAATAAGTTTTCAATCGAGCTGATTTTGATAGTATGAAATGTGTACTCGAATGTTTGAATGGAAATGTGTTGATGATGAGTTAAAACTCATAAAGGTATGGATCAAAGAGTATGATATATTGATGTTGATAAATGTTATAATTATATGAGCATATAGATTATGATATTTGAGTTAATGATTTGATCTTGTATATGAATTAAGTGCTAAGAAAAAAAGTGATTAAAAGCAAATGTTTATTAAATGTTTGGATAATGTGAAATTATTAGTGAACTGACTATTTGTGAAAGTGTGTGTATGTGTATTTATGTGTAAGATAAATTTGAGGCTTTATTACCCTCACCCCCTTATTAGTGAAATGTTATTGTGAAACCTATAAAATTTGGGTTAAATAAGCTCACAAGGGTGAAGCCACAATAGTCTGTGTTCGGAAGATTCATATGGTGGTAAAAACAAGGTGAATGAATCAGCAAATGAATATAGAATTAAAAGCGACACTGGATAGTTCTGAAGATTATTCAGATTATGTGATGTCACTATTAAGGAAGAAGTTATCTCCGATCAAATGACCTATTCAGGTATGTTCTCTAAAGAAAATATTATTTAGAAGCTTTTCTGAATTGACTTCTGTTAGTGAAGAGATAATATGGAAATTTCTGATGGCAGAATTAGACAATTAAAATAATATTAAATTGTATTGATGGTTGAGTGTGGTGGTTATAGTAGGGCAGTTATTGCGATTTCTTTTGGGCATTCTATGTGTACATTTATTCTCAAAAGTATTTATGACTGTCTAATTTCAAAAGGAATTCTTATCGTATGAGAACATTAGCAAAACATACTTATAGACGAAAGCATTGTTGATCTGTTTGGGACATGTTCAACATTGCTCTGTCTTTCTTAGATATTTATTCCATTGTATGGATATTAAAATCGACGGTAAGATTTGTATAATGTTAGTATTCTGTTTCTAGTGGATATTGTTATGTTAAAAATATGCAAAGATTATATTGCTTCTGTTATTGTGGATTCCAGTATTTATGAGTGACATTGTTCTTTCTGGACATTTTCTGGGATATCATCGGAGCTAATATCATTCTATATGGGTTGTAATTTTCTGATATTTTGTGTAGCTTTAGATATTAAAATTTCGCTATTTCGGTCTTCTTATGATCCCATATGATTATCTGTAAGAGATTTCTATCTGACAAAAATGGCTATGTCTGTCATAATTATAATTTCTATTCTGAAAATTTGAGAAGCATTGCAGCATTGTTATTAGAGTTATAAAAAAATTATGTTTCTCCACTGGTTGCTGTCCAAATCATATCTGGTTTTCTTCAGGGTTCAAATACTTTATTAACCATCGGGATATTATCTATTATTCTGGGTAAGACATTAGTCTCATTATGATATTATGATTTCCATTTAATGACTGTGGCTTCTATATAATAATATGTTTGAGTTATTCTTTTAACGGGAAGAAATAATTTCTTTGAAAAGACTGATCCAATGGTTTAGTCTGATCTGGATTATTTGATTTAAAAGAAGATTGGGTTGTATGTGTTTGAATCTATTCACCGGACTGGTGATAAATTTTGAATGAACATGTGTGATCTGAGAAATAATCTAGAAGAAAAATTTGTATTCTTGCGGATTTGATACAGAATTTTATTTATCTGAATAATTTTATCTGAGAAATGTTATGGTAAAATTAAAGTTACTTTGATTGGTGAAGTTTCCCTTGTGATTTGAATGTTGATTCAGAGTTCTAGATTGATGTTGAAGGTTGTCTGAGGTTTAGAATTGAATATTTGTTCCGAGAAATCCAGAGTCAATTCAGATGATTTTGAACGAAGCTTACAGCAATCGATTATCTGTTATTCGGATAGTATGAAAATGTATAATGGTTTAAAATAGCTTCACTGGTGGCATGGTATGAAACAAAATATCTCTGATTTTGTTTTGAAATGTTTAGTTTGTCAGCAAGAAAAAGCCAAGCATCAGGTACCGTCCGGGTTGCTTCAGCCAATTATGATACCTAAGTGGAAATAAGATAGAGTCACGATGGGTTTGTATTTGGATCTCTATTGAGATCGAGCAAGAAAGATGCAATTTGGGTTATTATGGATAGATTGACTAAATCGGCTCATTTTGTTCAGTTATATGTTTCTCAGATTGTGAGATTATATGGTGTGCCTCTTTCTATTGTTTTGAAAAGAGATCCGAGGTTTACATCGCGGTCTTGAAAGAAACTGCATGATGCACTGGGTATGAAATTACATTTCATCCTTGCTTTCCATCTGCAAATAGATGGTCAGTCCGAGAGAATTATTTAGATACTTGAGGATATGTTGAGATGTTACATTCTCGAGTTCAAAGGTACGTGGGAACAATCATTATCCCTGATTAATTTACGTACAACAACAACTTCCAATCAAGCATCAAAATGGCACCTTATGAGGCTTGTTACAATAGTAAATGCCGTACAACATTGTATTAGACTAAACTCAGTGAAAGCAAGATACACGGGGTCGATTTGATCAGAGAAACTGAACAGAAAGTGAAAGTGATCCATAAGAGTCTGAAAATGGTGTCAAATCATCAAAAATCATATGTGGACTTGAAATGAAAGGATATAGAGTTTCAGATCGAGAATAAAGTATTTTTGAAAGTCTCACCATGGAAGAAAATACCCAGATTCGGTTGTAAAGGTAAATTGAGTACAAGAGTTTTTGGGTCGTATGAGGGAATAGAACGCATCGGGCCAGTCACTGACAAACTATTGTTGTCACCTGAGTTAGAAAGAATTCACAATGTATTCCATGTGTTGATGCTTCGTAGATATCAACCTGATCCTTCATATGTGATTTGCCCGTCTGAGATTGAGATTAAGTCCGATATGACATGAGGAAGAACTGATTCGTATTTTAGCTCATGAAATTAAAAAGTTGTGAAATAAGAAGATTCCATTAGTTAAAGTACTGTGGCATAATTATGGAGTTGAGGAAGCAACATGGGAGTCAGAGGATGCAATGAGAGAATGTTATTCGAACTTATCTACCGGTAAGATTTTCGAGGACGAAAATCCTTAAGGGGGAGAGTTGTAACAACCCGATTTTGACCCTAATCAAAATGGTAGTTTTGTGACCATGAATCCGAGTCAAAAAATATTTTAAAATTATTTTCTATGTTTATTTTGTTTGAATTTATATCTATGAAATTTTCGTGATTTAATTTTATCGTTTGAGTGCCTAATTAAATAAAAGGACTTAATCGCGTAAAATGAAAATTTGATGGTTTAATGTGTAAGAACCAAATTGAATGTGTCTTTATAATTTGAAGTATTTATGTTACAATTATGCCATTGAATAAATGAATGGACGGTAATGGCATGCATTATTAAGTTGTTATATTAAATCATTAAGGTTATATTAGTAAATGAATAATAAAATGTTATTATAATAATATTTGTGATAATAAAATTTATCATGCATTTGTCTTTTGTTTCTTCATCACCGAATACCAAAATAAAGAGAAAGAAAGAGGTTTTCTCATGTTCGGCCACATAGCTAGTGGGCTTATATTATATAGTTTTTTATATTATTTTATCAAAGGTTAATTTAGTAAACTATTAAATTTAGTATATTATAAAATATATTATAAGCAAAGCATTAGTGCTCATATTTTTACCTCACCATTGTCAAAACTAAAGAAAAGAGAAAGAAATGAAGAAAGTTAAGGTTCGGCCACCTTCCAAGCATGATTGAAGGTTCGTTCTTTGTTAGTTTTTGATAATTTTTATGTTTTTGAGATCGTTGCTTCGAATACTACTAAATCCATGCTTGAATTTTTTATTTTAATGAATATTTTAAGTTATACCATTGATGAGAGCTTGTGATTTTTTTGTTTGATGATGAATTTTGAAAGATATGTTTTGGGTTAACATATTTTGTATCGAAATTTTTGAGGATTTTTAGTAATAAGGATTTAATTGCAAAAATAATAATTTGAGAGACTAAAATGTGAAATTGATGAAATATAAGGACTTGTATGAGTACTAGGAATGTTCAGCCAAACATGGGTACTTTGAAATTTTGCATATTTTGTGTTTTGTGCAATAAGGACTAAATTGTAAAAAAGTGTAAATGTCAGGGGTAAAATGGTAATTTACCCATTTATGTGTTTTTGGATTAAATTGAATGAAAATATGTTGAATGAGCTCAATTTGAATATGTTTAGATCATGAATCAAAGAAATCAGATTTAGATCGGGGAAAAACAAAAGTTGTCAACTAGCTATCCCATTCCATTTTACATTGTCCGAGATAAGTTTACAAGCAAATAGACATTGTTTATTTTATTTATATGTGAATTATATATGCTGAAATGGAATAAGTATATATATGCATATGTTAACTGAATGTGTACAAGCTTGACAACTATGTTTATGAATTTGTCTCGACCAAATTACGACGTCTGAAAGCCCCGTGTGAACCTTAGGAATAGTTAGGATACATATGTCATGACATAGAATTCCAGTATTGTAATGCCCCAAATTTTGGGTTTAGGAGAAATTTAAATTTTTGTGGTCAAGAAAAATATTTTGTAATTTCATGTTTGGATTGTTAATTAAGTGATTTGGAGTGCTTGGGGATGTCGAAGAAGTACGGGGTTCAAAAAGGGACTTTAAGAAAAATTTTAGTTTTCATCACTAAGTGGAATTGGCGTTTCAAGGAAGGGTTTATAAATATTTTTGGGTCAAAACTGACGAATAGAAGCAAGTGGTCTGGTGGCTAGGAGCGTGGGTAGCTAGGAAATGGTCCAAGGTTCAAGTCCTAGCCTTAGCTTAATTCTTTTAATTTTCGCTTTAGGTCATGGAAGCTGGCATTTAAACCTTATGTATATTTGCGAGTGATATGTGACACAAAAGGAGTTGTGGAAGAGTGGCAAGGCGTCTATGGTGTGCTTGGGTCGGGGGTTCGAGTCTGCTTAAAGGAAAAAATGTAATATTTTTCTAAGGTTTAAAGGGAACACAACATTCTGGACGAAAGGTTTATAATTTGTTGCGTGGGGTTATTGACATGAAATTCGTATTGGTTCAATGTCAATCGGCGTGTTGGGCATTTGGATGGGACGCAGGTTCGAGTCTCTTGGCTGGCGAAATTTTCATTTTTATTTTTGAATAACCGTGGCTCCAGCAGGTATAGGTTAAAAATAATTGTGACCCTATTATAGTGTAAAGAGAAACACGGTGCAGTGGCCAGCAACATGGTTGAAGGCGTAGTGACGGAATGAGGTCTAGAGTTCGAGCCTCACCCTGCGTATGGAAGGTTTAATAATTTTTTTACTGCTCGTGCAAGGTGATTTTGTGGCTGAAATCAAGCGGTGGCATTGTGTATGGAGGTTGCTGTCGATGGAGAAAAAGTCAAGTGGTGGGAATGTATATTTTGATTTGAATTTTTGACCGATGAAGGCTGAATTTATGCAGCTAATATAAGCCTTGTTGTGGAAAGTATCGGCCGAATGTGGGATTTATTGGTCCCTTTGGTCAAAGGAGATTTGTTGCCTAGTTTAGGTGCTTAGGCTTGAGATTTTTTGGCATATTGTAGGATAAAAATTGGCTTTTCTTTTGTTTTGTAACATTGACCGACACTATCTTGCTTTCACACCCTTTTCTCTTTGATTTTGCAAAGCCGAAAGCACCATTGGACTTGGCCACCATCGACTCTCCCTACTTCTTGTTCACCATATTTCTATTCATTTTTGCCGAACCTTCTATCATAGTCTCCTTTCCATCTCTTTTGATCAATTTCCTTCCTCCTCTCTAATCTTTTGGTTCTTCTTATTTTAGCCGAATTTCCTTGACTGGTTATTGTCGAATTCTTTGGTTAATTGGTATAGTTGTGTTGTGACCTTCTTAGTATTTCCAAATGAGTCAAAGTTCTTATGCATCTTCTCGTTTAGGGGCGACATTTAGTTTTGTTCCGTGGTGGTGATTAGTAAGTTATCTTGAATTCAAATGCCGATTTCCTTAGTTGGATATTTAGGATACTCTTTTTCTCAAATGCATTCCGTTTTTGTGATTGGCTTATAATTTTGTGATTGACTGTATGTGCTAGGGGTGCATTCCTATTAAGGGAGGTGAGGGCCGATTAGATAGCTCATTCAAGGGAACACCTACTTTCGTGGTAAGCATTTGGATTTGAGTGATATCGGTTAAGTGTTTTTTTGGTGTTCACGAATTGGTATAATGACTCTTGTGAAGGTAGAACTTTGGGGAAAAGCTGCTTACATTTGAATCAAGAGGATTTCGATTATTAGTTAAAGGGGCAAGTTGTTGAAGGGCATTAAAAGTTGCAACATCTTATTGACGGTTATTAATAATTTTCAGATTAATAAGAGTTGTGATTGATTATAGGTTCTTGATCTCGGAAGGGGGTTCGGTATCGTCGACACATCAGGTGTGTTATCGCACTCTTTGGTTACAAAGGCGAAATGCCGAAAAGCCGACGAATCGATTGTTGGCCACATGGGCATGCGAACGTTCATGTGTTGAACTGAGGCCACGGATTGTGGGCCTACATCAGAAAATGACTTTCATGAGCGATTTCATGAGTTGGGCCGAAACAGGCCGAATGGGCCTGTGGGCCCACTAGATGGGTTGTAAACTATTTTTGAATCTCTGGACTGTTTGGCTGCATGTGTCGCTAGATGACCATGGGCCTACTGATAGGCCTTCACATACGAATGAACACACTGACAAATGATTGAATTGCCCCTAAGGGGCAAAATGACCAAAATACCCCTCGTGGGTAAAATGTTCGTTTTGACCCTATATGAGTTATGAATGTTTATGCATGCTCTGATATATATATATATATATATATGTATGTGTGTATATTCTGTATTATGACTTTACATGACATTGAGTATGTTGCATTGCATGGGGGATGGGATATTTGTATTTGGAGGAAGTGTACTGTTCTAGAATTATTCTGAGGCTTATAGCCTAATATTCTGGCAGCTCTGCTGCATTTATCGATAGTGTCGCATCGGTACTACACAATGAAGTGTAGGGTTGGGTGGGTTGATTATATCCCCACATGGAGTGATGGGTTGGACGGAGATGGAGTGTAGCGGATGGTTGGGTAGGATTCTGATTGCATATTATATTGTTACTGTTATGGGCTTAAGCCTACTGATTGCGATATGGACTTTGATTGCATGCTATACTATTTACTGTAATGGGCTTAGGCCCACTGATTGTGAAATGCTACTGTAATGGGCTCTAGCCCAGTCTGATTCTATTATATTGTTATTGTCGGGATTACTGGAAACACAAAAATTTATATAATTTTTCATACCTATTTTTACTCACAATCAGGCAGTTTCGGTAAAATTCTTGTCATAAAATAATTAATTTTTATAAAATAAATTAAATGTGATAAAATTTTGAACATGTTGATTTTTAGTCAATTTGATAATTATTTTTAGTGAATTTTAATTATTTTTGACAGATTTGCACAAAAGGCGAAAATTGACTCGGCAGACACCGCTAGAAAAACAAAATCGAGAAGCAATTTGAAGTAACAAGGCGAAATAATTTCCTACCTAAGACGGTCCAAATATGTGTATTTATTCATAATATAATTAATTTTAATTTATTCCCAATTTAATTTGGGCTAAATAGATTAATTTTAATTAATTATAGAAAAAGGGCCCAGTTGAACTCAATTTATCGAACCGGACCAGCCACCAATTGGGCGGCCCAAAACCATCCAAATGCTGACCCAAATCAGCATTTTAGCTAATTAAATAAGCTTGCAAACAAGTCCTTGAAAGACCTCTAAATTGCATTCAAACCCCACCTTAATTTAAGGTTTTACAGATTTGCCTCAGGCTAATTTTAGCAAAGTTGAAAGCTTCAACTTTGCCATGTGGATGGCCGTCCATGTGGGGGGTCTGTTGGCTGCTGGAGTTTGCTATTTTTAGCAGCCCTCCTCAGCTATAAAAGGCACCCTATGCTGCCCATTCTAAGCATCCCTCAACATCCATCATTCACTCTCATTCTCTCATTCATTCCACTCTCTTTCTCTCTATTTTCCATTCTATTTTCCTATAGTTCTTGTGCCGATTTGTCCTCTTGGAAAAGAGGTATTTTCCCAGCAATTTTGGGTAGCAAGCAAGTGTTTGTAGAAGCTTTGATCGGTGAGGACAACGGAGATGAAGAACGGAGCATTCATTCAAGCCATGGAGAAATACCAGATTTGCTTCTTGTTCCTTATCTTTTTAATTTCTGTTGTTTTTGTGATGAACATATCTATGAATATTCATGTTCTTGAAATGGTTATTTTAATCAATTTAGCTTGAATTTAATTCATGTTGGGTTGATTGCATATTATCCTCTTAATTTATTAAATTTATGTTTATGATGTTATAGGCCCCAGTAAGATGCTTGATTAAGTAAAATCATGCTTAAGTTATCTGGCATTATAATTGTTTAGATAACTAATGAATTAATTGTTTAAACGGATTGAAATTGCAGTTAATTGACACAGTACTTAATCAGTGCATGTTTAATTCTTCTAAGGTAGCTGAATCGACATAGGGATATGCAAGAGATTATTTAATTTAATAAGTATGTAGGTGCAATAGCATGTTTCCCTTTATAAATCTGTTTAATCTGTCGAATTGGCATAGGGATATGTTCCAAGAGATGAATAGATTTTTAATTAGTAAATATGTTCATAAGTTAGCTAATTACCGAGTTGCCGTGAATTTATTCGTAACAGTATAGCATAAGTTTCATAATTCTAAGTCAAAGAAATGTGATTACCCCAACACAATTATATCATCTTGATTAAATCTTAATTGAAATCGTGCATTAGAATTTTATTTTCTTTTATTATTATCTTAGTTTTTAATTAGTTTTAATTCATCTTCCAAAACCAAATTATTCTTACCTCACCAAAGTGTTTTAATTACATTCATAAGTAATTCTTTTACAGTCCCTGTGGGTATCATAACTCGACATTTACTTGTCACTGTATTACTTGTTGTGATTGTGTACACTTGCACATTTACGTCATTTCAAATACACACTGAGTATACGTATACTCACCCAATATTTTAACTGTACAAGTAATTCCGAGGCATAGGCGATTCAGTGCTACGTGGGCTTGGAGGTGGCCATACTCTGTTTTTATATTGTTTCTGGTTTTTATTTATTTTAATTATAGTTTTTTGTAACACCCCTATCCTGTAACTGTCGCCGGAATAGGACTGGGCGTTACCAAAAAATCAGAACGCAGATCAGAATAGAATATTCACAATCATTATAACAGAATCCAAGTATTAAGTCCCTTGTGAGACTTACTAGACCCCAAACATGCATTAAACAAGGCTCGAGACTAAACCGATCGCATACAGAGGTTAAACAAAACTAAAAAAATTTTCCAATTTTTGAATAGGGCACATGGCCATGCGGCTTGGCCGTGTAGTACACATGGTCGTGCCTCAACTTTTGGCTCAGACCATGGGCAACACTGGGAAACTAACACGGTCTATGCCCACGCCCGTGCCTCCTACCTGTGGTCAAAACTGCCAAACTTGGCACGGCATGATCACACGCCCGTGCCTAGTAACTGTGTGTGAAACTGACCTAAAACCTAATGTGCAGGGGACACACGGTTGGAGTACACGCCCGTGTCTCCTGACCGTGTGGCACATAGTAGGCTTTGTTAAGCCAAAATTTCCAACTATTAAGATACTATCAAAGAGCCATGCTCAAGTCACAATACATAACAAATTCAACTCAAGTCCAATGCTTTAAAAATATACTTCAACATGACCAAATCATTCATACTCAAAATCATACCAAACATATCTATAATCCAAACCAAATTCATGACTAAATACATATTACATATATCATTCATAACACATCCAAAAGCTTACCATTTCCTTACAAGATTAACCAAAATGATTTGATCATAAATCCATTATAAACTTACATATTCAACATCACAAACCATACACCAAAGGCAATCACAAGCATATCATTTGCCATCTAATTCACATAGCATTACAAACTACATATTCAATACTTGAACATAGACACTCTAGCCTATACATGCCATACTTATACTTTGTACAAACAAAAGATAACAAAACAAGCTCGATAGTGTGGTGACGATCCTCGAAGGTCCCCGAGCCTATAATAGTAACGATATCTGTAAAACAGTTGAAAGAATAAACAGAGTAAGCTACAACGAGGTTAGTAAGCCAAATACATACATATGCAATCTTTAAACACATTAAGATAACAATCTCATAAAAAGAGCTCGTAAGCTAGATATACTCATTCTTCATATTCTCTTAATTCACATTTGTACACCATTCATGCTTGAAATTTTAGTACAGAACAAACATACTTGAGTCAGATACAGAATAAACATTCATTCAATTCTCTAAACTATTTTTTTCGTCGTTCAGAATCGTTATAGAGATCTTATAGGCCTTTAACAATGCCGACGTCCCCTACGTGGTCTTACATGTTATTCAATATTGATGCCACTGTCCTGGAGAGGATCTTACACGAATCATATACGAAGCTAGTGTTCCAGACACAGTCTTACACGTAAACTACAAATCATTGCCTACGTCCCGGACGAGGTCTTATATGATGCCATTTTACCATTTCTCAATTAAAGCCAATTCAGCATCTCAATATCTGGCTCTCATGGCCGTCCAATACAGTTTATAACTCAAACATTATTATCAAACATTAACATAAACGCATATTTATATATTGACTTACCTCGTACGGATTTAAACAGATTTGAGCTGACTAATCGATGATTTTGGACCTTCCTCGATCTAAGTCTGATTTTCTTTATTCTTGATCTAAATCAATTCAAATTCAACCATTCAATCATTCATTTCATTTAATTTAGTCCATAAATACACCATTAAGGCAATTTACATTTTAGCCCTCACATTTACACATTTTAACACTTTGGTCCCTAATTCACAAAACATCAAATAAACACAATTTCATTTCAACTTGGCCTAGCCGAATCTTCATAGCTCTCATATAAGCCCATATATCACATTTTATTTACAATTTAGTCCTCCCACAATCATAGTTTCTTAATTTAGCCCATATAGCTCAATTGCATCAAAATCTCATGGTAAAACATGTAAACCCAACATCTACCTTTTGTAATTCATTCAAATTCAAAATAAAACTATGAAATCAACAATGGCATTCCGTGGAAACATTGACAGAATAGAAATTCAAAGATGGGCTTTATAGAACACGAAGCAACGATCACAGAAACGTAAAAATTATCAAAAACGGATCAAAATTCATACCTCAATCAAAGAATCAAAGGCCGAACCCTAAACTTGCTATTTTCTTTTCTTTTTCTTTGGTATTCACAGCAATGGTGGAAGAAATCCAACCATTTCATGCTTTTGTTTTGTTTATTAAACATTAAAACCATTTACAAAATTGCCAATGATTAAAAACCATGCAAATTCACATGAACTAGGGTTATTTATGACCACTCATGCATCAAATGGGCTAATAACAACATAACGACGTCATATTTAATAGAACATGGCATTAAAGCACTTTAACAAATAGCATGTTGATTTTGCCTATTATACGATTAAGTCCTTTTTTCGTAATTAAGCACAGAGACGGACATATTTAATCACAGAAATTTATTAGATGCTAATTCATATGTCACAGACACAGAAAATAATATAAGAACATTTTTCAGACACGGATATGTGGTCCCGAAACCACTATTCCGACTAGGGTATAAACCGGGCTGTTACATTTTTATTTTGGGTTTGTAATAAGGCCACTATTTAATTTTTCTTACGATTTGGGTTATTTATCTGCACGTTTAAAATTTGTTAGCTCTAGGGTGCGTTTTACAAAAGATATCTATTTTTCAAAAACCACGTTTTCACAACAAACGAGAATTCAAACAAAGCTTCCACAACAATTATGTTTTCCAAAGTAAACTACTTTCATAATCTGATTAATCAAAAATAGCCAGAATAGTGACTTCTTTAAAACTTGTAAAAGGGGTTTTCAATGAAAACACGATTTTCTTAAAACACTTCAATGTGACACGCCAGACTCGGGCCTAACTTCTAGGCTAGGTTTGGGGTGTTACAGATATATGTGTGCAAGTAAGACCATGGCATCGATATGTGACTCCAAAATATGTGTGCGAGTAAAACCCTGTCTGGGACAGTGGCATCGATTTGTGGTTACATGTCAGACCACATCTGGGACGTTGGCATTATACGATATGTTGATTATCTGAGTGTTTTATTTGATTTCGAATGGTTCATCGCGTAACACCCCAAACTTGACCTAGAAGTTAGGCCCAAATCAGGCGTGTCACATTGAGGTGTTTTTCAAAAACCTTGTTTCCATTGAAAACCCTTCTTATTAAAACTTGTTTCCATTTAAAACTTGTGTAAAATCCCGAATTTTGTATGCATATTTTTAAAATGTGGTTTATTAAAAGACATTCTCTTGTAAAATGTTATTACCTGTAAAACCTTAATTGTTACGGAAGCCTAATTTAAAACAGTTGCGGAAACGTGATATTTTGAAAAATAGTTATTATTTCAGAAAAATTGTGCCTGACTTCTAGCAATTATAAAACAATAAATAAAATCCTAAATGTAAAAACCAGAAAGTTTAAAAGGCCTTATTACAACCCAAACTAGAATAAAGTATTTAAAAGTAAATCAAGATAGAGAATAAGCAATGTGTGGCCTTCTCCGAGCCCCTCGCAGCACTGATCCTCCTAAAGCTAGAGACTACCTACACAATTATTAAACGGGGTGAGTTTTATGAAAACTCAGTGTGTAATCCCCTACCATATAAAATGAATAGTCAGTTATACAAAAGAATTAAAAGTCTGGGCCCTAGCCCTGCTACAATTCCAATATGAATTGGGCCTTAGCCCACTATAACAAACAGTACCTGATGGGCCTTAGCCCATTACAGAATCAGAAACATTATCAGATTAGAATCAAAATCAGAATTAGAATTAGGTGGGCTTAAGCCCAAAATAGAATCAGTAACAATATAATACAGATATGCAGAACAGACTAGGCCAAAGCCCTATACAGAATAGATCAGTTTGGGCCTTAGCCCTATACAGAATAGTGTGGGCTAAGCCCATAGCAGAATCAGAACAATATGCGAATGCAATCCCTACCTAGTCAAGCTATCACACCACCCGTACCAACCCAACACACCATGTGGGGAACAACTTGACCCACCCAGCCCTACACACCAATGACGCAACCATGCTGCTAATTTAAATGCGGCTTTAAGCCTTTAGTAGCAATATCATAATTGGCACAAAGCCATCAGTAACTTTAATAAGATTGGCACATAGCCATCAATTAGGGTAATATAACCGGCACACAGCCATGGGTAAATGTGATCGACACACAGTCATCAGTAAATAAGATAGGCACATAGCCTTAGGCAAATATAATCGGCACAAAGCCATGATCCTGATAGCACAGAGTCATATGTTGGTTGGCACAGAGCCATACTCAGAATAACTGGCATTAAGCCCTCAGTCAGTCCACAGTTGTCTCGTGTGACCCGTGCGACCTTATCAGATTATTACAAGATCCATAGTCGTCTCGTGTGACCCGTGCGATCCTATCAGAACAGAAATTCCTCCATATCAATGTCCCAACCCAATATGTCGTGTATGCTATGCTCAATCATCACACATGTATGTAGAATGGCCATGTTCAGTATCAGTCATTTAAATACATATTAAAACATATCAATCACACAACCATGGTTATGTCAGTTAAATCACTGTCATACAAACACAGTCAAATCCGTCAAACACACAGTCCAAGTCAGTCACTTGCCCACAAGGGCAAAACAGTCATTTAACACCTTAGGGGCAAAATGGTAATTTTACCCCACAGGGGTATCTCGGTAATTCTACCCTACAGGGGTATTTCAGTAATTCTACCTTATAGAGGTATTTCAGTAATTCTACCCTACAGGAGTATTTCGGTAATTCTACCCTACAAGGGTATTTCGATAATTCTACCCTACAGGGGTATTTCGGTAATTCTGCCCTAAAGGGGTATTTTGGTAATTCTGCCCTACATGACTATTTCGATAATTTTGCAACTCAGGGGTATTTCAATAATTTCACAAACCAGGGGTATTTTGGTAATTTTGTAAATCAGAGGTATTTCGGTAATTTTGAAATTCAGGGTATTTTCGTAATTTGTAAACTGGGGTATTTCTGTAATTTTGTAAATCGAGGGTATTATAGTAATTCTACCCTATAAGGGTATTTCAGTAACTTTATCAATCCCTCAAAAAGTCTACAGTCGCCTCGAGTGACTCAAGTATTCTAAACAGATATAATGTTACGAATGGGCCTAAGGCCCGTTCTCAGCCTAGGTGGGCCCACATGCTCGTGTGGCCCTTTAGCCCAAAACTAGCCACAGATACGAGATTCACTTAGTCTAGTCCAATATTTACTACACAATCATACAATTTGCCCAATTGGGCCCACGAGCCCATTGGGCCCATGTAGCCCATTTCGGCATTCCGGCATTTTCCATTCTACAGCTAGAGTAGGGTGAAGTACACACCTGATAGGTATCTGAAGTTAATCTATGCTCTGAACACTGCTATGCCTAGAAGCCAACAATAATCGCACCCTTGACTCCCCAGGGGGTGTCGATTAACTACGGTCACCACCACCATGACCCAACGACATACAGATCAACAAATGATTCAACGCCTAACCCAAATGAACTCACCACAACGTGAAAGGGATAAGCCAAGAAAGGTATGCCTACTCTCTTCATGGTTTGCTCTATTTAAAGCCAGCTCCTCACCTATTCTCATGTTAGCTTCTCGATGTGGGATTCTCCATCAATCCCCTAAAACTAAAGCCTTAGCAAAATAATCAACCTTTGCGTGTAAAGGGATTCAAACCATAGTCCTCTCAATAACCATGTCACGCCAACACCACTAGGACACAAGCTCCTTTGTGTCATAAGTCCAACACATTTAACTTTAAAGCCCGCCTACTCACTTCCAGATTTATTTAAAAGAAAAACCAAAATAAATTGCAAGAGCCAAGACTTGAACCTTGGACCCCCTTGCTTCCTTTATGGCGTCACTTCCTTGTCACCTAAGTAGCCCCACTTTGCCACTACACCACACTTCTTTTTGTGCCTTATTTTACCTTGATTTATTTAAGAGTCATACCACTTGAGATCAGGGTTCCACTAGGGCTAAAAATCAAAATTTTTCCAATGGCCTAACTTGAACCCGGGACTTCATAGTACCTTCCAAACACTCCAAAATCACACATTTGAATTATTTAAGCTGCCTTTTAACTGATCCAAAAATCAAGGCCCAATACTTTTAGGCTCAAAATTCAGGGCGTTACATATTGGGCCAAGATAAGTTGTGATTGAACTTGTAAGATGAGCTAAATGAATAGGTATGAGTTAGTTGATTTCCTATTTGAAAATAAGGTAAATTTGTCAGTGGATATGTGATAAAAAATTATATAAGCTACTAATGTGAATATATATATTGGTGAGGTATATCTGGCCATATGTGATGTGTATGCATGTGACGTTATATTTTGATTCATAATTATACGTATATGTGTGAAAATATATATATTATGTTAAATGTGGATGGGATGTATATTATGTGCTTGATAAACGTATTTTACGGTTATGGAAATATATATGAAAATTAAAAACATGATTTGATTTTGTTGTAACGAAATGAATTAGCTTGTTGTCTACTTAAAACAAGGTAAGTATGTGACTTGATGCTTGATGAAAATTATGTGTGATGCAAATAAGGATTTTAAGTGAACTAGGTAAGAACATTCAGCCTTTGATACTTAGGTATTTGTACATATGATCATGCATATTTGGCTAAATTAAAAGTATATGTACTTTACGTTTTACTATGATTCTCAAGCTCGTTTATATGAATATATGTATAAATAGTTATATAATGACTTTAAAGCATTAAAAGCTGAATGACATTGGTTAATTTGTTTATATAGATATTCGGCATTGTGAATGTTATGGAATGAGTCTCAATTATATACATATGTGATTATTGAGTAATCAGCAACTTAACTAATATATGTACATGAAATTATTTTGTGATACGTGAGCTTATGTCATTATGCATATGTGAGCTAAATTTATAAGGACTATTTGGCTTTGAATGTTAAATGATAATAGGTAATTTGGCTATATGAGCATTTGGCCAAAGTGATGTTAATGAATGAATATGTATATCTATGTATATGTTTAAAATATGAACTTATAAGTGTTCAAATTAAAATGTGTTATGTTAATACATTTTGGTTCAGATTAATTAAGTTGATAATATTATTGAGTGGTTTATTTGCTTATGACTTACTAAGCTATGATAGCTTACTCTGTGTTTTCATATTTACTCTGTTCATAGATTTTGAATTCATGTTACAAGTTCAGAAATCGCCAGAGTAGCTTATCACATTATCGACCATCTTCGGTATTTTATAAGCTAAATTTGTGGAATCTATGGCATGTATAGGCTGGATTAAGTTTTGAAATAATGAACTTTGGTTATGTATAAATGCCATGCAAAAATGGCTTTACTTCTTAGTTTGATTTTGGTTATGTTTTGATAATGGCTTAAACTGTTTGGAGAGGGTACTATGTGTTGTGAATGAATGGCTAAGAGGATATATGTTATTTAAAATATAATGTTTTATGTGCTGGGTGAAAATGATGGTGGGCTGAATTTGAGTATAATGTTTGCAGATTGGATATGTTATCAAAATAGATAATTTATTCATATTTGTTAATAAGTAATGATTCGGTTGAGTGTTAATGTATTGAATGAATATATATATTAGGTTAGATATTTGGCCATGATATGCATTGATGTGAGTGAACTTTTGTTTGTATATTTTTGGGTTAGGATTTGGCCATGAGTTTCGGTAATACTGTTATATCACATGAACGCATCAATGCTTGATCATTCATGGAATGGTGAATTGGTGTTCGAATGTATTGACAAGTAGATTATACGTGAAATAGGTTATTTGAGTTGAGCTTGATGTCTTTGCATAAATGATCAGTATGCTCGAATAATGAAGTATAAGGGAATTAATAAAAATAGTATATTTATTTATGGCTCCATGTGAACTAGCATATTTATGTTTAAGTGTAGTAAAAAGGCAAATTATGGTTTTTAGTTGTAATGATTTTATGCGTGTATTGATGCTTGCATACAAGGCCGAAAATAGTTAAAGTTATCATTGGAATAACTTATGTGATAAGTACTATCATATTCAGTACCAGTATATTTAAAAGCAAATGACCATATGAATAGTTGCTTTATTTATGTTTGAATTGAACAAGAGGATATTACTTGTGATTAAAATATACATGATAAATGAAGTAGGACAAAGATAGTATGTATTTCGTATATGCATGCTTGTATGTATTTCGTATATGCATGCTTTAAAAGTTTCATGTATGTGATCCTTAATTGAATGATTCGCATTGTATTTATTTTTGGTCTAGTAATAAAATGTCTTTGAAAGAAAAATGTATGAGATTTGGCTAATGCTCATATGAGAGACCAAATGTACAGTGTCATATGTTATGTTTTGGGTTTGAGTAGGTTGCATACTTACTTATATGCGGGTAAATGCCATTATCATTATGATGATGTATAATATAAATTGATAACGACATGCAGTACTTTATTCAAGACTATTATTTGTTTAAGCAAGATGTTGGTAAATTGTGATTATTATTTTATATGCTTTATAATGATGCCGAATATGTATATTATTTTAACAAGTCCTTAAGACATATGATCTTTTATAATTATGTTTATTTTAAATTGCCTTGCATGACTGTAATGACTTTAATATGCACCTGTGTATGGTGTTAAAATGATATGTTGATATTATTGGCTCATGACCTTATAATGGACACAAAAATGATTAAATGATTGTAATTTATTTATAGAGAGCTTAGAGTGACTATTTTATTTTACAATTGCTGGTATTTGAGTAACATGTCTAAGTTTGTTTTTGAATGTCTGAAAGCTATATCTTGTTTAGTAACACCTTGTAACTCCTTCCGGCGACGAATATGGGTTAGGGGTGTTACATTTTATTGGTATCAGAGCTATGGTTTAGTCAGTTCTAGGACTACCATAGCGTATGTGAGTCTAGCTCTACATGCCATAATTAATCTGCAATAGTGTGATATCTTCTGACTCTAACGAAAATTATTTTGATGAAATAAATAAGTTTTCAATCGAGCTTATTTTGATAGTACGAAATGTGTACTCGAATGTTTAAATGGAAATGTGTTGTTGATGAGTTAAAACTCATAAAGGTATGGATCAAAGAGTATGATATATTGATATTGATAAATGTTATAATTATATGAGCATATAGATTATGATATTTGAGTTATGATTGCTATCTGAAATGTTTTGATTGTGAATTAATGATCTGAGCTGGGATATGAATTAAGTGCTAAGAAAAAAAGTGATTAAAATCAAATGTTTATTAAATGTTTGGATAATGTGAAATTATTAGTGAACTAACTATTTGTGAAACTGTGTATATGTGTATTTATGTGTAAGATAAATTTGAGGCTTTATTACCCTCACTCCCTTATTAGTGAAATGTTATTGTGAAACCTATAAAATTTGGGTTGAATAAGCTCACAAGGGTGAAGCGACAAAAGTTTGTGTTTGGAAGATTCATATGGTGGTAAAAAAAAGGTGAATGAATCAGCAAATGAAGATAGAATTAAAAGCGACACTGGATAGTTCTGAAGATTATTTAGATTATGTGACATCACTATTAAGGAAGAAGTTATCTCCGATCAAATGACCTATTCAGGTATGTTATCTAAAGAAAATATTAGTTAGAAGCTTTTCTGAATTGACTTCTATTAGTGAAGGGATAATATGGAAATTTCTGATGGCAGAATTAGACAATTAAAATAATATTAAATTGTATTGATGGCTGAGTGTGGTGGTTATAGTCGGGTAGTTATTGCGATTTCTTTTGGGCATTCTATGTGTACATTTATTCTCAGAAGTATTTATGACTATCTAATTTTGAAAGGAATTCTTATCGTATGAGAACATTAGCAAAACATACTTATAGACGAAAGCATCATTGATTGGTTTGGGATATGTTCAACATTGCTCTGTCTTTCTCTTATATTTATTCCATTGTATGGATATTAAAATCAACGATAAGACCTGTATAATGTTAATATTTTGTTTCCAGTGGATATTGTTATGTTGAAAATATGCAAAGATTATATTGCTTCTATTACTGTGGATTCCAGTATTTATGAGTGACATTGTTCTTTCTGGACATTGTAATGCCCTGAATTTTGGGATTTTTTGAGATTTTTGTGATTTTGGTGGAAACTTGAAATTTTGGTGTTTTGGTGATTGGTATTATGTTTAAGTATGTTAGTAGGTCTTTAGGAGGCCCAAGCCTAAGTTAAAACCTGGCAGAAATATCAATTTTGGTTTTTAAGTGAAAGGGACTTGGTTAAGTGGGCCTTTAAGAAAAAGTTAACAAATTAAGACAAAAAGAGGGCCTTGCTAAGGTGGCAAGGTGGGGGTAACTAAGCTCCTAAAAAAGTGGCGTGTGGAATGAGGTTAAGGGCTAGAGTTCAAGTCACAAGGTAGGCAGATGATACTTTAATTTTTGTGCATGTCCCGGGCATGTGTAGAACTTAGATAGAATTCGGCTAGGGCTTTGTGGAGGGTGTGCCGTTTGCTTGAGTAGTCATTAAGGTTAGTTTTAATTTCTTTTTCTATCTTGCCAAATTAAGGTTAGCCACCTAGAGTTTTTCACTTCTGTTCTATTCTTCCTTTAGTGTGCCAAAAAGCCGAAAATGCAAGTAAGCTCTTCTTATGCCGAATTCTCCCTTCTCTTCTCCTCTCTTCCATTCTTTTCTTCTTCTTTTCTTCTCTAGCCGAAACCACCTCTCCTCTGCACTCATCTCTCATTTTCTTTTCTTCAGAAATTGAAGTTGTTAATCTTTTCTTCTCAAACTCATCAGCCACTAAAAGCCAAAATCCCGAAAGGTTGCTTCCTGTGCCGATTTGCCTATAGCCAAATCCTCTTTGTTTTTCCTCACTTGTAGCTGAATTTCTTACTCTCCAAACCCTTAAGCTCTGTCTACAAACACCTTACCAACCATAGTCTCAAATTCCACGGTTACCTTTTGGACTGTTGCAGCCAGTGAAAATTCCACAGTGGAAGTGGGAGAGAGTAACTATGGATTTCATGAGTGGGTTACCTTTGACACCCTCAAAGAAAGACTTTGGTTGGGTAATTGTGGATAGGTTAACAAAGTCTACTCATTTCATACCAGTTCAAACCAATTACTCACTTCAGAAGTTGGCCAAGTTGTACGTGGTAGAGATAGTGCGACTGTATGGGGTGCCAGTTTCGATAATTTTTTATCGAGATCCTAGATTTATATCTCGATTCTGGCAGAAGTTGCATGAGGCATTGGGTACACGATTGGACTTCAGTACTGCGTTTCACCCTCAGACGGATGGACAGTCAGAAAGGGTTATTCAAGTTTTGGAAGACATGCTAAGGGGCTGTGTTATCAACGTTCATGGAACTTAGGAAGACTACTTACCATTGGCAGAATTCGCATACAACAACAGTTATCAAGCAAGTATTTAGATGGCCCCATATGAGGCACTTTATAGACGAAGGTGTCGTACGCATACGTGTTGGACAGAGTTAGGGGAGCGACAAGTTCTTGGGCCAGAGTTGGTGGCAGATACTGAGAGCCAAGTTAAGCTGATCAGAGATCGGTTAAAGGAGGTGTCTGATAGGCAGAAGTCGTACACAGGTCTAAAACGTAAGGAAATCGAGTTCGCTGTTGGGGATTTGGTCTTCTTGAAAGTCTCGCCTTGAAAGAAAATCTTAAGGTTTGGCAAGAAAGGCAAGTTGAGTCCACGGTTTATTGGGCCTTATCAGGTTCTAAAACGGATAGGGCCAGTAGCTTATCAGTTGGAGTTACCGTCGGAATTGGACCGTATTCACGACGTTTTTCATGTGTCCATGTTAAGACGGTACCGATCAGATCCATCGCATGTCGTACTAGTGGAGGAGATTGAGGTGAAGACCGATTTAACCTTTGAAGAGGAGCCTGTGTAAATATTGGATCGTAAGGTTAAAGTATTAAGGAAGAAATCAGTTCCGTTGGTGAAAGTACTTTGGCGCAATCATGGCAGAGAAGAGGCTACTTGGGAGCCAGAAGAGGCTATTCGTCAACAATACCCTCAACTATTTGGCTCAAGTAAATTTCGAGGCCGAAATTTCTTTAAGGGGGTAGAGTTGTAACGCCCTGATTTTCGGCACTTTTTCGAGATTATTGTGATTTTGGTGGAATCATGAATTTTTAGTGTTGTGATTGTTAAATTTGTGTTTAAGTATATTAGTGGGCCTTTAGGAGGCCCAAACTTAAGTTAAAACCCGGTAAAATTATCAAAGTATGGATTTTAAGTAAAGGGGGAACTTGGTTAAGTGGGCTTTTAAGAAAAACTTAGTAGAATATGTCACAAGGAAGCTCTTGGCAAGGTGGCAAGGTGGCGCCACTAAGCTCCTAAAAAAGTGGCGTGTGGGTTGATATTCAAGGGCCTGGGTTCAAGTCACAAGGTAAGCTTATGGTACTTTTATTTTTGTGTGTGCATGTGTTGGTCAAGTGTTGGCACTCAAGTGAAACTCTGCTATAGCGAGTTTGAATTATACATGAGAGTAGATCAGGGAAAGATTTTAGGAATATTTGAATTTGAGAAGCAATGGCAGGCCAAGGGACTCTGTGTATTGCAATTTCGTCATTCAACTCTAGGTTTAGCACTTTCGACATTTGAGTTTTGGTGTGCCGATTCTTTTAGGTAAGTGAGCCTTCCTTCTTCTGCCGATTAGGTATAGAACATTAGGTCTTGCTCTTTCTCATTCTTTTCTCCTCTTTTCTGTCCCTAAAAGCCGAAACCTACCCCAAAAGCCCCTCTTGCCAATTTCTCCACCTAGCCGAATCTACTTCTCCTTTCTCCTCTTCTTTTTCTTTATTCTTTGTTCTTCTTGCACCCTAAAGCCGATTCCATCCCATCACCTGTTCTTTTAGGCCGAATCAATCTACTTCTCTCCCCTTTTCTTCAACTACTGTCGATAGCCATTAAAAGCCGAAAACACTCTATTACCGATTACTCCTTCTATCGAAACCAACCATTCTTTCTCTTCAATCCTTCAAAAAGCCGAATCCCTAATCTTCCATCTCTTTTTATACCGATTCACTTCACCTATTCTTTTGCTAAGTCGACAAGAGTACTTAAGTATAGATTTAAAAGCTGAAACTTGGTTATCGATTCTCTACTTGTGTTTAGGAGTAAATCGATAGTAGATCTGAGATAGGAAGGTGGTTGGAAGTGTACCTAGGCAAGTATACCTTTTGGTAAGTTATCGAAACCCTTATTCAGTCTTTCTTGGAATTTTGGAAAAGCCGAACACCCCCTAACTCTTTAGGGAGGCTGTCGACTTGGCTTATGAGTGACTTCAGTGTTGTATTCTGTTCTTATGTGTGTTAGTTGGTGAAGGAGGTGAACAAGCAAGGTGTATTGGAAATCGAGGACATTGGTACAACCAGATCTAGATCTAGTGGAGTTAAGTCGACAAAGGTAAGATTTCATGGCCATTAGGGGTATTGGCCGAATATGGTAAGAGAATTCCTACAACAGTTTTATGGATTCGTAGTATTAATTGATTAAGCGGTGGATTGTAGGAGATATCGCATAGAAGATCTCACCGGTGGAATTACAAACAGGTGTGTGTATCGAACACCCTTTAATAGTTCAAATCGGCAAAAGTCGAAAAGCAGAAATGCCGAAGTTCTGGCATTTCATGGGCTTGCGAGCATGCGAGTGCTCATGGGTTGGTTGGAAACACTAAGGCTCTATAATCGGAATTGATAAGATGAATAAGTGTGTAATTTTGTGCACTTCGGTAAGTTGGGCCTCAATGGGCCAAATGTGGACCCAATGGGCTTATGAGCCCATATGGGTAGAAATAGGCATTAGAGGTGTTCTGATAGACTGTAGGATCAAAACTGCTAAAACTGGTAAACTGATCATAAAACTTGGACTAAATGGACTTAAGTAGCTAATGGACACTGTAGGGCCAATTAGGGGTTTTATGGCCCAATAACTAGAAACTATTAAAATGAGTTAAATAGACTGCTGAGGTGAAAATGGGATTATTAGTGACTATGACATGCATCAAACTAATAAAATTAGAGTAATTACTGAAATACCCCTTAAGGGTGAGAAATTACCGTTTTACTCCTAGGTGTAAAATAACTATTATACCCCTATGGCTAAATTTGACTGAAATGCATGACTGACTGTTTCTGTTTACTGTATGCCATATCATGTCCATATGTTGCATGGGATTGGGTTATTGATGGAGGAAGTGTGAGTGGCATTGCCACGTTTACTGAAAGGGGCTATGCCTCGTATTATTGAGAAGGGGCTTTGCCTCGTTATACTATTAGTGGCTTAGCCACGATATCTGAGTAGCCATGCTGCGACCGTGGTGTGTGGGCTGGGTGGGTCGAGTTATTCCTCATATGGTGTGCTGGGCTGGTACGGGTGGTGTGTAACGGTTGGGTGGGTTGAGTAGTCTCCCCACATGTGATGGGCTTGCATTCATGCTTATTATCTGTTCTATTTCTGTATTGGGCCTATGGGCTATACTGATATCTGGATAGGGCTTCGGCTCAGATTACTGTAACTGAATAGGGCTTCGGCCCAGTAATTGAGCACTGAATAGGGCTACGGCCCAGTTATTATTGAGACTGGATAGGGCTTAGGCCCAGTGGGCTTGAGCTGACTTGGGCTTTGGATGGGCTTGCTGCACACATTGAGTTTCTAATGTATGCATGCCTGGGGCTCCCTCAAATGCAAATCAAGATCTAATCGAGTTTCCAAAAGGCCCCATGACTCGAGCACGTACTAAGCAACTTCAAGAAGCTTTAACAGCTTTGTTGGCACGCATTTGGGATGATACCAAGTCTTTTAACGTTGGAGAAGCTGTGGACAACTCTTTGAAGGATCAATGCACTCTTTTGCAAATCGACTTCAGCTCCTCTCCAGCTCTCCAAGCTCAATTCAGCTCTAATTAGCTCACTTGAGCTTGTTTCAGCTCGTTTGAGCTCAATTTAGCTTCTTCTAGCTCGTCTCTTTTCCTATTTCAATAAACTAAGTTTCAACTTTGTTTTAACTTAATTTGCTACAGCTTATGCCGAATTCACTAGCTCAAATTAGTTCATTAATTGTTTTTGATTGTTTGAGCTAGCTGAATTTAATATGTTAGTTAATTTTAATTTAATGTGTCTGAAAATTAGTTAGTTGTTATTTAGGTAGTTAGTTACTATTTAATTATGATTAAATGATATAATTAAATGTGTTCATGTTTTTGTAGGTTCAGCCGAATGTGGAGATACATTAAAGGCTAGGTGCATGTACGGGTTTGTTCAATGAATGAGAAGATTCATGCACGGTTGGATTCAATGCTTGGAGGAATTATGTTCATGTACATGGAAGATTAATTACATGCATTGGATTAAGAAGAATACATTCCCTTTGGATGACACACATGCATGAATGAAGAGAATTTATTGCAAGTTCATGTACGGCCAGATTCAAGCTCCCTTCCAAGTTCTATGCATGACCGAATGTATGTGGGAGAACCTTTGGAGTTTCTATGAACCTCTTCGGCCAAGGGGTAACTGTATAATCAATTTCCAACTTCAATTCATGAAAATTAAGAGAAGATGCCTGGATAGCAAGTTACAACGAATGAAAGAATGCACCTAATTCTTGATTCATGAATTGTTTGCTGCCCAAATGACTTCCCTAAGTGTCTATTTGGCCAAAAGACACTTCTTTAATGCTCCATTCAATCCATGGGTGAATTTGGACAAGCTATTAAGCTACCATTCATTCACCTACATCCAAATCAATTTTGCTTAACCATGAAGCTGCTCAATGAACTACCATTCGGCCAAATGAGGACTTGAAGATTCAATGGTTCATTCTAGATTTTTCTATCACATTAATAGATGAATTTATTTAGTTGTTAAGCTTATGAACATGACCATTTGGCTAGCATATAGTAGCCTATAAATATTTGTTCATTTTCAATGTAAAGGGACTTTTGCCAATTTGTTAATGAAACTTTGTTTCTGTGAGGTTGCTTCCTCTCATATCTCGTACAAGTTTCGAAAGACTTATCTAGCATGCTAGTGGCATCTACTGATCTTGTTTGAACTTATCACCATCCTTGGTGTGACGTTCACCTATCCTTCTATCCCATTTATCCACCTTAACAATATTGGAACTGGGGTGACACTTTTTAGTGTTGGATCATTCCTGACATTAAGTTTGTTAATCCATCCCCACCTTACATCGTCTTATTCTTATTATTTCTAAACTAAACACTCTATTCAACACCCATCTCTGTTTTCCATAGCCGAACCTATCAATACCCTATTTTCTACTTCGAACCCTTTCGCTTAATCAAACCTATCCTTTCACTTCTACTTCCAAGACCGAGGCACCAGCGACCCTTCTCGTCTACGATCGGGCAACTACGTGCATTCGACTCAATCACTTGAGCCGGATCACATCAGTTTCCAAACTCATTCCTTTCCTTCAATCCTTGCAGGTAAGCCCTAGATCGTGGACTTGGAGTTGGGAGGGATTCAGAGTGGCCACGAAGATTGTGTTTTTGGTTTTAAGTTTATTTATTTATTTCATTCTTTTAATTACTTGTTTTTATCCTTAATTTTGGGTTTGTAATAAGGCCGCTCTAATTATTTTGTTTTGGGGTTTTATTTTCTTTACATTTTATTCCTACATCACTTAAAATATTTTGGATACGACTATGTGAGTTTTTAAACTTAATCCAACATTTTCAAAACCAATCGCACGACTCAATCGGTTAACCAAGTTCAAGATGAAAAGTAAATCTTTTAATAACTGGTAGTGACTAGGACATTTATCAAATAAATCAGGAATTTCTCCTAGAATCTAAAATACCATTTTTACAAGGCTCACCCTAAACTTAGTAACTAGGCAACTTGGTTTGTTTTAGGTGATGTGACACACCAGACTTGGCCGTAACATCTGGGCCGGGTTTGGGGTGTTACATAAGTATTCGACATTTCAGATCTAATCTTTATTTCGAGATTTAGAAAAGCCAAAATCCCTAGAGTCTTAGGGAGGCTGTCGATTGGGGCTTAGGGCTCTAAAGGTTATTAACAAATGATTTCTTTTGGTGTTAGTGTGTTCTAGAGGCAACTGATCGAAGGCTTGGACAAGTAGAACGACTAGATCTAGATCTAGTCACTGGTTTCAGCAAAGGTAAGATCTCAAGGGCCTTAGGTGTTGATGGCCGAATATGGTGAGTGGAATTATGATGGTTGTCATTATATTTTGGATCTGATGTGTCTAGTGGCAGATTGTAGGATATCGTGGGAGATCTCGTTAGCAGTCGTCGCAAATCATGTGTGTATCGAACACCTTCTTGTAGTTCAAATCGGCAAAAGCCGAAAAGCTAAAATACCAAAATTCTGGCATTTCGTGGGCTTGTGAGCATGCAAATGCTCATAAGTCGGTTAGAAATCACTGGATCTGAAATAGCAAGTGGTAAGATGGTTAAGTGCACATCTCGTGCACTTTGGTAAATTTGGCCCTCGATGGGCTGAAATTGGGCCCAATGGGCTTACGGGCCCATATAGGGAAAAAGTAATCAGTAAGTGTGTTCTGATATTCTGTATGTTAAGACTGTTAAGCTAGACTCAGAATTTGGGCTAAACGGGCTAAATTAGCTAAATGACACTGTAGGGCCCATTAGGGGTTTTAGGGCCCAATGACGGTAATCTGCTAAAATGGATTAAATTAACTACTGAGATAAAAGTTAGACTATTACTGATTGAAATGTGCATGAAACCATAGAAACTGGCATAATTACTAAAATACCCCTTATGAGCGAAAATTACTATTTTATCCCTAGGTGCAAAATGACCGTTATACCCCTAGGGCTAAATCTGACTGAAATGCATTTTTTACTGTTTCTGTTTACCGTATGCCATATCTTGATTATCTGTTGCATGGGTATTTGGATTGTTGATGGGGGAAGTGTAAGTGGCATCGGCACGATTTCTGTTTTCTGAAAGAGGCCTTGCCTCGTATTTTTGTTAGTGGCTTGTCCACCTTATCTGAGCAGCGATGCTGCATCTATGGTGTGTAGCGGTTGGGTGGGTCGAGTAGCTTCCCCACAAGGTGTGTTTATGGTTGGTATAGGCGGTGTGTAGCTGTTGGACTTAGGCCGGATTTGGGCATACATGTATAATCTCTGATCTGTTCTGAAATGGGCCTATGGGCCGAACTATTATCTAAAAAGGGCTAAGGCCGAGTTTACTGTTATTTGGATAGGGCTTTGGCCCAGTTATTACTGTGACCGGTTAGGGCTTAGGCCTAGTGGGCTTGAGCTAATTTAGGCTTTGGATGGGCTTCTTTGCACACTGAGTTTCCAAACTCACCCCTTTCTCAGTCCATCCATGTAGATGAGACTAAATTGGTGGAGTTGGAGCTGGGAGGGATTCAGAGTGGCCACGAAGACTAAATTGCTGGTTTTAAGTTAATTATTTCATTAATTTCTTTATCGTTTTATTTCTAATTTGGGTTTGTAATAAGGCCGCTTTAAATATTTAGATTTTGGGTTTTTAATACTTTACTTAATTTGTTGTAAACGAATAGACTAAAGCTGCACGAGTTTTCTCAAAAATTAATCAAACATTTTCAAAATCGGTCAGCGATTCAATCGAGTAACAAGTTGAATTTTATATAAGGAATCTTTAATAACTGGTAGTGGATAGGATATTTACCAATTAAACTAGGAATTTCTCTTATAACGTAAATGTCAGTTTTTGCAAAGCTCACCCTAAACTTAGTAACTAGGTAACATTGTTAGTTGTAGGTGATGTGACACACCAGACTTGGCCGTAACATCTAGGTCAGGTTTTGGGTGTTACATGTACTAGTATCAGAGTCCGGTTACAACAACTCGGCTGTGGATCGGGTCCAAAAAGCTTTTCAAAAATTTTTAAATTTTAAACCCAAGAAGGGTATTTTCAGAAAGGTTTAGAAATTTCTTAAAAATTTTATATTTTTTCAAACCCGTTTTCTCTAAAGAATGTATAAAAGTTTGATTTTAAAATTTTTGTTTTCTAGATTTTTGAAATTTAGTAATTGAAGAAGTGGCACACTGAATCCCCGGCACCAAATTTGTAAGTATTTCTGCATCATATACTGTACTGAGACGATTCTGTAGATAGAACTGAGACCCTATTATGATATTGTAGATAGGGTAATACTGAGACTATAGGAAAACTAAACCCTAAAAGATTGGGACTGTAGCTAGGATACGACTTCGCGGGAACAAACTCTAAAACTCTATTTATACATAAGACATTTGTAATAAATAACTGAAATATTTAACTAATGTCATAAAATTCGTAATCAGATAAGACGTTATGAGTACAAGAGCTGCTCGTGGACGAGGCCGTGGACGTGGCTGAGGCAGTGTTCAAGCTGGGTCTTCGTCTTCGTAACATATGCTAGCTGGTGAGGCTTGACCACCGCCAGTAGCTGAAAATGGGCTGTATGATCGGGCCGCAGGGGATGATGCCTTATCCCAGGCAATGTTAAGGGTTCTGGAAAGGGTTGCTGCAGCAAATGTCAGGCCAATGAATAGGGGATCTATTTTGGAGCAACTCTGGGCTAACGGGGTAGAGGTTTTTAGGGGCATATCTGGAGTAGCCGCAAATGTAGCTGAGTATTGGTTGGAAGCCACGGAGCGGATTATGGACGATCTGGATTGCTCAGAGGAGCAAAAACTGAAAGGAGCGGTGTCTCTGCTATGAGACGAGGCATATCAGTGGTGGATCACTGTGAAGAAGGGTACCCCAGCTGAGTGGGTAACCTGGGAACTGTTTAAGACGGCATTCAAGGGAAAGTACGTCTACGTGGATGCACGTAGAAAGGAATTTCTGAACCTGACCCAAGGCAATAAGACTGTTGCTGAGTATGGGGCGAAATTTCTGAGGTTGGGTCGATATGCCAGCGAAATAGTTTCTATTGAGTATGAGCGTAGCGTTCGTTTCGAGGATGGCCTCAGGGATGAGCTAGGGGTGCTGATAGCTCCGCAGAAGGAGCGCGATTTTGCTGCATTGGTGGAGAATGCCAAGATAGCTGAGAAAGTAATGCGAACTGAACAGCAAAACCGTGACAAGGATCGAAACCGCTTTAGGAGGGATACTAGACCATCTGGTGTTACAAACTAAAGTGCCAAGAGGGCTAGAGTGGAGGAACCAGTCCGAGTAGTTCCGGTGAACACAGTTAGGCTACAAGCTTGTAGGGACTGTGGTAGAGTGCATCCTGGAGAATGCTGGAAGCATACTGGGGTATGTTTACATTGTGGGTCCAAGGAACATAAGATCAAGGATTGTCCTCGGAGGCTAGCGCAGACTCAAGTTGTTGAGCAGATGATTGCTCAAGCAGTGCAAGGTGGACCACAACTGTCGAGAGGTCGTAGGCAAGGTAGAGGTGGCAATGGAAATGGACGTGGACGTGGAGCACCTAGCAGGGGTGCTGGAATTGCTGAGGCTCGTCAGCCAGCATCGGTTTATGCTACTCATCACCGAGAGGAGGGTGATGCACCTGACGTCATAACCTGTACATTTCTAATCTCTAGCATGCCATACACTACTTTGATAGATGTGGGATCAACTCATTCATATGTTGCATGTTAGATTTCTGGGTCATTGGGTGTGCACTCTGAGGAAACTGTAAGTGGGGTAACTGTGATTAGTCCACTGGGTCACTCGGTTAGGGTAGATAAACTCTTTAGTGAGGTGCTTTTAGAGACTCAAGTAGGATTTTTGCTTGATTGTGCGGCTAAGAGAATGGTGTTAAGGACAACCGAGGATGAGGAGGTAAAGGTGATTGGGGAGCGAAGGGACTACTTGTCCAATGTTGTATCGGCCTTAAGGGCTGAAAAGCTAATTCACAAGGGTTGCGAGGCGTACTTGGCTTTTGTAAGTCAAACTGAGACTGAGAATTTGACTGTAGAGGTAGTCAGAACTGTTAATGAGTTCCAAGACATTTTTTCTGAGGAGCTTTCTAGATTACCTCCAAACTGAGAAGTCAAGTTTGGAATCGACTTACTGCCTAGAATGGCTCCAGTGTCCATTGCACCCTACAGGATGGCACCGAAGGAGTTAGTGGAACTGAAGGCGCAAATTCAAGAGTTGTTGGATAGGGGCTTCATTAGACCAAGTGTGTCCCTATGGGGAGCACCAGTGCTGTCTGTGAAAAAGAAGGATGGGACAATGTGGATGTGTATCGATTATCGCCAGTTGAACAAACTGACGATAAAGAACAAGTATCCTCTGCTAAGAATAGAAGATCTGTTTGACCAAATTAAAGGAGCTTCGGTATTTTCCAAGATCGATCTTCGATCAGGATACCATCAGTTAAGGGTAAAGGAGGTAGATATTCATAAGACAGCATTCAGAACTCGGTATGGTCATTACAAGTTTCTAGTTATGCAGTTTGGACTGACGAACGCACCTGCAGCTTTTATGGATCTGATGAATCTAGTGTTCCAAACTTACTTGGACCGATTCGTAGTTGTTTTTATCGACGATATTCTAGTATATTCGGAAACTAAGGAGAAGCATGATGAGCATCTTCGTACTGTGCTGCAAGTGCTGAGGGAAAAACAACTCTATGCAAAATTCAGTAAGTGTGAATTTTGGCTTTGGGAGGTGACTTTTCTGGGTCATGTTGTTTCTGCTGAGGGGATTAGGGTAGACCCTCGAAAAATTGAGGTAGTTCTAGAATGGAAGCTACCGAGGTCAGTATCGAAAATTCAAAGTTTTCTGGGTCTGGCAGGTTACTACAGAAAATTTGTAGAGGGATTTTCTCTGATTGCCACACCGCTAACGAAATTGTTAAGAAAAGGAGTAGTGTTTGTTTGGACTAGGAAACAGCAGGAAGCTTTTGACAAGCTGAAAAAGGTGTTGACTGAGGCGCCACTGTTGATTCAGCCAGAGTCTGGAAAGGATTTCACTGTGTACAGTGATGTGTCGCATGTGGGCCTAAGCTATGTACTGATGTAAGAGGGTAAAGTAGTTGCTTATGCTTCGCGATAGCTGAAGCCTCATGAAGCGAATTACCCTACGCATGATCTAGAGTTGGCAACAGTGATCTTTGGGTTAAAAATCTGGAGACACTATCTATATGGGGAAAAGTGTATTATATACACAGACCATAAAACTCTCAAGTATCTGTTAACTCAGAAGGAGTTGAACCTTAGGCAACGAAGATGGATAGAGTTGCTTAAGGATTATGATTGTTCGATTGAGTACCACCCAGGCAAGGTGAACGTGGTGGCTGATTCGCTAAGCCGAATGGCTGTAGTTGAGTTGAGAGTGATGTTTGCTCGATTGAGTCTTTATGACGATGGAAGTCTGTTGGCAAAGTTGTGAGTGAGACCAGCTTGGACTGGGTAGATTAAAGAGAAGCAGTTAAGGGATGATTCGTTGGCTCCTCGATTTCAGCAAGCTGAGAGAGAGGAGGATTCAGATTTTGGACTGAATACCGATGGAATATTGTGCTTTCGTGGAAGAGTTTGCATTCCAAAGGACTCTAACTTGAGACAGATGATTCTAAAAGAAGCTCATGGTAGACCTTGTGCCATGCATCTAGGAGGGAATAAGCTGTATCGAGACTTGCGAGAGGTGCATTGGTGGCCTGGACTTAAGCGAGAGGTGACGGAATTTGTGGGGAAATGTTTGACATGCCAGCAAGTAAAGGCTAAGCATCAACTGCCTTCTGGATTGCTACAGCCGGTGAAAATTCCACTTTGGAAGTGGGAGAGAGTAACCATGGATTTCGTGAGTGGGCTACCATTGACACCCTCCAAAAAGGACTCTGTGTGGGTAATTGTGGATAGGTTAACGAAATCTACCCATTTCATACCTGTTCGAACCAACTACTCACTGCAAAAGTTGGCCAAGTTGTATGTGGAGGAGATAGTGCGACTACATGGGGTGCCAGTATCGATTATTTCTGATCAAGATCCTAGGTTTACATCTCGGTTCTAGCAAAAGTTGCAGGAGGCGTTGGGTACGCGATTGGATTTCAGCACTGCTTTTCACCCTCAGACTGATAGACAGTCGGAAGGGTTATTCAGGTTCTGGAAGATATGTTAAGGGGTTGTATTATCGACTTTCGAGGTAGTTGGGAGGACTACTTGCCATTGGTGGAATTTGCGTATAACAATAGTTATCAAGCGAGTATTCAGATGGCTCTATATGAGGCACTGTATGGGCGAAGGTGTTGTACGCCTACGTGTTGGACAGAGTTAGGAGAGCAACAAGTTCTTGGACTGAAAGTAGTAGCAGACACTGAAAGTAAAGTTAAGTTGATCAGAGATCGGTTAAAGGAGGCTTCGATAGGCAGAAGTCGTATGCGGATCTTAAACGTAAGGAAATCAAGTTCGCCATTGGGGATATGGTATTCCTGAAGGTTACGCCTTGGAAGAAGATCTTGAGGTTTGGCATGAAAGGCAAGTTAAGTCCGCGGTTTATTGGGCCTTATCGGGTTCTTAAACGGATAGGGCCAGTGGTGTATCAGTTGGAGTTGCCATCAGAGTTGAATCGAATCAATGACGTCTTTCTTGTGTCTATGCTAAGACGGTATCGATCGGATCCTTCACATGTTGTACCAGTGGAAGAGATTGAAGTAAAGACCGATTTAACTTTTGAGGAGGAGCCTGTACAAATCCTGGATCGAGAAGTCAAAGTATTGAGGAAGAAGTCAGTTCCGTTGGTGAAAGTACTTTGGCTCAACCATGGTAGAGAAGAGGCTACTTGGGAGCCAGAAGAGACAATGCGTCAACAATACCCTCAACTGTTTGGATCAGGTAAATTTCAAGGCTGAAATTTCTTTAAGGGGGTAGAGTTGTAACGCCCTAATTTTTGGGATTTTTTGGGATTTTTGTGATTTTGGTGGAAACTTGAAATTTTGGTGTTTTGGTGATTGATATTGTGTTTAAGTATGTTAGTGGGTCTTTAGAAGGCCCAAGCCTAGGTTAAAACCCGGTAGAAATATCAATTTTGGTTTTTAAGTGAAAGGGACTTGGTTAAGTGGGCCTTTAAGAAAAAGTTAGCAAATTAAGACAAAAAGAGGGCCTTGGTAAGGTGGCAAGGTGGGATCACTAAGCTCCTAAAAAAAGTGGCGTGTGGGATGAGGTTAGGGGCCAGAGTTCAAGTCACAAGGTAGGCAGATGATACTTTTATTTTTGTACATGTGCCAAGCATGTGTAGAACTTAGATAGAATTCGGCTAGGGCTTTGTGGAGGGTGTGCCATTTGCTTGAGTAGTCATTAAGGTTAGTTTTAATTTCTTTTTCTGTCTTGCCAAATTAGGGTTCGCCACCTAGAGTTTTTCACTTCTGTTCTATTCTTCCTTTAGTGTGCCAAAAAGCCGAAAACGCAAGTAAGCTCTTCTTGTGCTGAATTATCCCTTCTCTTCTCCTCTCTTCCATTCTTTTCTTCTCTAGCCGAAACCACCCCTCCTCCTCACTCATCTCTTATTTTCTTTTCTTCAGAAACCAAAGTTGTCAATCTTTTCCTCTCAAACTCATCAGCCACTAAAAGCCGAAATCCCAAGGTTGCTTCCTCTGCCGATTTGCCTATAGCAAAATCCTCTTTGTTTTTCCTCACTTTTAGCCAAATTTCTTACTCTCCAAACCCTTAGGCTCTATCGACAAACACCTTACCAACCATAGTCTCAAATCATCTTATCTTTCATCACTTAAAAAGCCGAAAACACCATATTTTAGGGACTTGTAGCCAAATCTTTAGCTCTCTAAGATTCAATCTCTGCTAGTGTTAAGGGGCTAGATCTGCATTAGATCTGCGTAGAAATGGAAGGAGAATCATTTTGATTAAGAGAACCGATGGTAAGTATTCGACATCTCAGATATAATCTTTATTTCAGGATTTAGAAAAGCCGAAATCCCTAGAGTCTTAGGGAGGCTGTCGATTGGGGCTTGGGGCTCTAAAGGTTATTAACAAATGATTTCTTTTGGTGTTAGTCTAAAGGCAACTGATCGAAGGCTTGGATAAGTAGAACGACTAGATCTAGATCTAGTCACTGGTTTCGGCAAAGGTAAGATCTTAAGGGCCTTAGGTGTTGATGGCTGAATATGGTGAGTGGAATTATATGGTTGTCATTGTATTTTGGATCTAATGTGTCTAGTGGCTGATTGTAGGATATTGTGGGAGATCTCGTTAGCAGTCGTCGCAAATCAGGTGTGTATCGAACACCCTCTTGTAGTTCAAATCGGCAAAAGCTGAAAAGCTGAAATGCCAAAATTCTGGCATTTCATGGGCTTGTGAGCTTGCGAACACTCATAAGTCTGTTAGAAATCATTGGATTTGAAATCGCAAGTGGTAAGATGGTTAAGTGCGCATCTCGTGCACTTCAGTAAATTTGGGCCTCGCTGGGCTAAAATTGGGCCCAATGGGCTTACCGGCCCATATGGGGAAAAAGTAAGCGGTAAGTGTGTTCTGATATTCTGTAGGTTAAGACTGTTAAGCTAGACTTAGAATTTGGGCTAAACGGGCTAAATTAGCTAAATGACACTGTAGGGCCCATTAGGGGTTTTAGGGCCCAATGACGGTAATATACTAAAATGGATTAAATTAACTACTGAGATAAAAGTTAGACTATTACTGATTGAAATGTGCATGAAACCCTAGAAACTGGCATAATTAGTGAAATACCCCTTATGAGCGGAAATTACTATTTTATCCTTAGGTGCAAAATGACCGTTATACCCCTAGGGCTAAATCTGACTGAAATGCATATTTTACTGTTTCTGTTTACCATATGCCATATCATGATTATCTATTGCATAGGTTTTGGGATTGTTGATGGAGGAAGTGCAAGTGGCATCGCCACGATTTCTATTTTCTAAAAGAGGCTTTGCCTCGTACTGATATCTGAAAAGGGCTTGCCCATTCTGTTTTCTGAAAGAGGCCTTGCCTTTTATTTCTGTTAGTGGCTTGGCTACCTTATCTGAGCAGCAATGCTGCATCTGTGGTCTGTAGCGATTGGGTGGGTCGAGTAGCTTCCCCACAAGGTATGTTTATGGTTGGTACGGGTGGTGTGTAGCAGTTGAACTTAGGCTAGATTTGGGCATACATGCATAATCCCTGATCTGTTCTGAAATGGGCCTATGGGCCGAACTGTTATCTGAAAAGGGCTAAGGCCGAGTTTATTGTTATTTGGATAGGGCTTCAGCCCAGTTATTACTGTGACTGGTTAGGGCTTAGTCCTAGTGGGCTTGAGCTGATTTGGGCTTTGGATCGGCTTCTTTGCATACTGAGTTTCCAAACTCACCCCTTTCTCTCTCCATCCATGTAGGTAAGACCTAGATTGGTGGACCTGGGGCTGGGAGGGATTCAGAGTGGCCACGAAGACTACATTGCTGGTTTTAAGTTAATTATTTCATTAATTTCTTTATCGTTTTATTTCTAATTTGGGTTTGTAATAAGGCCGCTTTAAATATTTAGATTTTGTATTTTTAATACTTTACTTAATTTGTTGTAAACGAATAGACTAGGGCTACACGAGTTTTCTCAAAAATTAATCAAACATTTTCAAAATCGGTTATGTGATTCAATCGAGTAACAAGTTGAATTTTATATAAGGAATCTTTAATTACTGGTAGTGGATAGGACGTTCACCAATTAAACCGGGAATTTCTCTTATAACGTAAATGTTAGTTTTTGCAAAGCTCACCTTAAACTTAGTAACTAGGTAACATAGTTAGTTGTAGGTGATGTGACACACCAGACTTGGCCATAACGTCTAGGCCGAGTTTGGGGTATTACAGACATTTTCTAGGATATCATCGGAGCTAATATCATTCTATATGGGTTATAATTTTTTGATATTCTGTGTAGCTTCAGATATTAAAATTTTGCTATTCTGGTCTTCTTATGATCCCATATGATTATCTGGAAGAGATTTCTATCTGACAGAAATGGCTATATCAGTCATAATTATAATTTCTATTCTGAAAATTTGAGAAGCATTGCAGCATTGTTATTGGAGTTATAAAAAATTATGTTTCTCTACTGGTTGCTATCTAAATCATATCTGGTTTTCTTCTGGGTTCAGATACTTTATTAACCATCGGGATATTATCTATTATTCTGGGTAACACGTCAGTCTCATTATGATATTATGATTTCCATTTAATGACTATGGCTTCTGTATAATAATATGTTTGAGTTATTCTTTTAACGGGAAGAAATAATTTCTTTGAAAGGATTGATCCAATAGTTCAGTCTATTCTGAATTATTTGATTTAAAAGAAGATTGCGTTATATGTGTTTGAATTTATTCACTGAACTGGTGATAAATTTTGAATGAACATGTGTGATCTGAGAAATAGTCTGGAAGAAGAATTTGTATTCTTGCAGATTTGATACAGAATTATGTTTATCTAAACAATTTTATCTAAGAAATGTTATGGTAAAATTAAAGTTAGTTTGATTGGTGAAGTTTCCCTTGTGATTTGAATGTTGATTCAGAGTTCTAGATTGATGTTGAAGGTTGTCTGAGGTTTAGAATTGAATATGTGTTCGAAGAAATCCAGAGTCGATTCAGATGATTTCGAATGAAGCCTACAGCAGTCGATTATCTGTTATCCGGGTAGTATGAAAATGTATAATGGTTTAAAACAGCTTCACTGGTGGCATGGTATGAAACGAAATATCTCTTATTTTGTTTTGAAATATTTAGTTTGTCAGCAAGAAAAAGTCAAGCATCAGGTACCGTCTAGGTTGCTTCAGTAGATTATGATGCCTAAGTGGAAATAAGATAGAGTCACGATGGGTTTGTATTCGGATCTCTGTTGACATCGAGCAAGAAAAATATAAAGTTTTATGTGCTGGGTGAGAATGATGGTGGGCTGAATTTGAGTATAATGTGTGCAGATTGGATATGTTATCAAAATAGATAATTGATTCATATTTGTTAATAAGTAATGATTCGGTTGAGTGTTAATGTATTGAATGAATATATATATTAGGTTAGATATTTGGCCATGATATGCATTGATTTGAGTGAACTTTTGTTTGTATATTTTTGGGTTAGGATTTGGCCATGAGTTTCGGTAATACTGTTATATCACATGAACGCATCAATGCTTGATCATTCACGGAATGGTAAATTGGTGTTCGATTGTATTGACAAGTATATTGTACGTGAAATAGGTTATTTGAGTTGAGCTTGATGTCTTTGCACAAATGATCAGTATGCTCGAATAATGAAGTATAAGGGAATTAATAAAAATAGTATATTTATTTATGGCTCCTTGTGAACTAACATATTTATGTTTAAATGTAGGAAAAAGAATAATTATGGTTTTTAGTTGGAATGATTTTATGCGTGTATTGATGCTTGTAAACAAGGCTGAAAATAGTTAAAGTGATCATTGGAATAACTTATGTGATGAGTACTATCATATTTGGTACCAGTATATTTAAAAGCAAATAACCATATGAATAGTTGCTTTATTTATGTTTGAATTGAACAAGAGGATATTACTTGTGATTAAAATATACATGATAAATGAAGTAGGACAAAGATGGTATGTATTTCGTATATGCATGCTTTAAAAGTTTCATGTATGTGATCCTTAATTGAATAATTTGCATTGAATTTGTTTTTGGTCTAGTAATGAAATGTCTTTGAAAGAAAAATGTATGATATTTGGCTAATGCTCATATGAGAGATCAAATGTACAGTGTCATATGATATGTTTTGGGATTAAGTAGGTTGCATACTTACTTATACGTAGGTAAATGCCATTATCTTTATGATGATGTATAATATAAATTGATAGTGACATGCCGTACTTTATTCGAGACTACTATTTGTTTAAGCAAGATGTTGGTAAATTGTGATTATTATTTTATATGCTTTATAATGATGCCGAATATGTATATTATTTTAACAAGTCCTTAAGACATATGATCTTTTATAATTATGTTTATTTTAAATTGCCTTGCACGACTGTAATGACTTTAATATGCACTTGGTTATGGTGTTAAAATGATATGTTGATATTATTGGCTCATGACCTTATAATAGCTTAGAGTGACTATTTTATTTTACAATTGCTAGTATTTGAGTAACATGTCTAAGTTTGTTTGTGAATGTCTGAAAGCTATATCTTGTTTGATAACACCTTGTAACTCCCTGCGGTGATGAATACGAGTTAGGGGTGTTGCAGACCATGTCTGGGACATGGCTTTGGCTTGATACCTTACGTTGGAGGCTCATTGAATATCGTTTCGTATTCTAATTAGTTCAATGGGGAAATTTAAACTAATGAAAAGTTGGACTACTATCATGATGATTTTGTGAGTGGTGCAGGTACCTAGATGAAATGTATAAAATATGAGTTCAATAGCATGATATATGATTAGTAAAGGATGGGGAAACGAGTAAGTTATGTTGTGGCCATTCTTTGTATCATGCACATATTTTGATCTATTGAAAGCATGTCTTAGCACGGTAAATTGTTGTTATTTATTTACTTATAACTTACTAAGCTTTATGCTTACCCCTCTCCTTTCTATTTTCTTATAGTGCCACCTAAATAGCTCGAGGATCAAAGAACGTTGGAGGCTTTGCTCACACTATCCGCAAAAGCACTTGGTATAGTTAGTTTAATCTCTTGAAATATGGCATGTATAGGATTTTATTCTTTTGTCAAGTGTCATATTAATTTAGGCCAAATGTGTTGGCCTATTTTAAAGATACACCATTTTGTATAAGGCCATGGATAATGGCTGATATTTCACTATTGATAAATGCAAAGGAGGTTTTTATAATGTGCAAAGGATTGTGGACGAATATGTATATTAGGAGTAGTAATATGAATACTTGATTGGATTGGTTTGTTTGAATATGTTTGAATGCCAAATTTTTTCCATTGGTTGAGTTTTTGAGACTTGTTATGTTTTGGTATGTGTTTGACTTTGTTTTAGGGTGGCAAAAAGGCTTGGTAGATAGCCTTATTTTGTCTGCACGGGTAGACACACGGGTGTGTGTCTAGGCCGTGTATAACACATGGTCAGCCCCATGAGCATGTGGTTAGGCCGTGTGTCCCTTGCACCTTGAATTGGTAGAATTAAATGCCTAGCAGTAAACACACGGGCTGAGACACGACCGTGTGTCTTAACCATGTGAAGGGCATGGCCTAGCACATGGGAATGTGCCACGACTGTGTGATTGCTAACGTCAGAAACAGAATGTCAAGTTTTTTGCACACGGGCGTGTCATGGCCGTGTGAGGGACACAAGCTAAGCACACGGGCGTGTGCCAGGCCGTGTGAAAACCCCTGTAGGTTCGATGTTTGAAAATAAATCCACACGGACGAGGGGCACGAGTGTGTCCCTAGGTGCTTAGGCCGTGTGAACAACACGGGCCATCAGCATGGCCATGTCTAGAGGCCACACGGGCGTGTTGCCCTTCCATACAAGCGTGTGCCCTATTTTAGTAGTTTTGATGAAAAATTTTCTTAAGTACCTGAAATGGTCCCAGATTTTTTCCAAATTATGTTTTAGGCCCCGTAGGCCCGTATAAAGGACCGTAAGACATTGTTTGAAAAAGTTTTAAATTGGAACGATGTTTTATGAATTAGAAGTGTGTGTTTGCTTGTATTTTTGTAAGGTAATGCCTTGTACCTTGTTACAGTGTCAGATACGGGTAAGGGGTGTTACATTTAGTGGTATCAGAGCTATGGTTTAGTCGATTCTAGGACTAACCTATCTTGTGTACGAGTCTAGCTATACATTTCATAATTGTAATACGATAGTGTGATGACTCCTGACGATTATTAATTGTATCTTTCACATAGTAAATGGATCTTGAAGGAGCTATGGCAGACGATGTGGAAACTAACACACCGGCTCTCACTAAATGGACCACGCCAGTTGAGACTGGGCCCGTGACGATGAGTCAGGGCGGAGGGGCTAGAGAAGCCTACCTCCAAATGATGAATGTTTGGTATACAGAATACATTCGAGCAAATCTGAATACTCCACCTCCTCCACATCCTCTGATTCCTCAGTCTGCCCCTACAGCTCCTTAAGGAGCAGAAATGAGTAGAAGAGAAAAGCCCCCAATAGACAGAATTATTGGGGCTGAGGAATTTAAGGCAAATAAAGATGATGACCCAGAGAGAGCCAAGTTCTGGTTGGAGGACACCATCAGAGTGTTCGATGAGCTATCATGCACGCCTGAAGAGTGCATAAAATGCGTAGTGTCACTTCTATGAGATTCGGCCTACCAGTGGTGGAATACTCTTGTGTCAGTTGTACCGAGAGAGAGGGTGACTTGGGAATTCTTCCTAGAGGAGTTCCGTAAAAGGTATTTAGTCAGAGGTTTATCGACCAAAAGAGAAAGGAGTTTTTAGAACTTAAACAAGGCTGAATAACAGTGACAGAATATGAGCGCAAGTTCGTAAGACTCAGCAAGTACGCTTGAGAGTGCGTATCTACACAGGCCACAATGTGTAGAAGGTTTAAAGACAGTCTGAATGAAGAAATTCGGTTGCTAGTTGGCATCTTGGAGTTGAAAGAGTTTGTAGTGCTCGTTGATAGAGCATGTAAGTCCCAAAAGTTGGCCAAGGAGAAGCGAAAAGCTGATATAGAGTCTCGGGACTCAAAGAAAAGATAGATGGAGAAATTGCATCAATCCTCATCCAAGAGATCTAGAGAGTTTACCACTCGATCCAATGCTTCGGTGGGATATTCGGGCAGAAGCAAGAATAAGCAACATATGGTACCCAAAGCTCAAACTACCTCTGTTGCGAGTGTTGGTAGTGCTCGACTGGACCTAAGTGCTCACAATGTAGTAGACGACACTTAGGCGAGTGTCAAGGAAATGAAAAAGGTTGCTTCAGGTGTGGTTCACTAGATCACTTCATCCGAAACTATCCTAAGATAGATGACAAAGACAAAAGACAAGAGGTGAGAGCGAGTAGTGCTACTTTGAGAGGTATACCGCAGAAGAACCTAGGTAGTGGGGCTAGTAGTTGAGGTGCCCCTAGAGATTCAGCGGAGAGGTTAGAGGGCAGAGCGCCTGTGAGGACCTACGTCATTCGTGCCTGTGAAGAAGCTTCGTCTCCTAATGTGATTACGAGTACCGTTTCTATCTATAATATACCTGTTATTACCTTGATTGATCTGGGGTCTACCCACTCATATATGAGTATGAAATTGGTACCTAGTATGAATGTGCATGTTGAGTCAACCGAGTTTGTGGTAAAGTGTCAAACCCATTAGGCAAGCATGTGCTAGTTGACCAAGTGTGTCGAGATTGCCCCTTGAGAATTAGAGGTCATTGTTTTCTATTTAACTTAATGATATTGCCGTTTGACGAATTTGATATAACCCTCGGTATGGATTGTGTAACACCCCTAGACCCGTACCTGTCGCCGGAGGGTTAAGAGGCATTACACGAAATACATTTAATTAACACCACTTCACTTGCACAACTCATGATATTAATACTTATGGATAGCGGCTTAAAGGTATATCGGATTTCCAAATCTAAGTTATACATATATAAACATAACTATACATACATCACCCACTCAATCAAATTTTGACCCTCATAGACCGGTTTAATGATCATACCAAACAGTTTCACTTTAAGACCACTTTCGCATATATTATAACCATTACTATTCATATGGTATAAATGTATGAGTTTATCAACTAGGCCGATTTATACATGGCATTTAAACACACTACATTTCAAGCAACTATTCACTACAAAGCATTCTTCTATACATCATACACATTTAGAAGTTTGCCTAAGCTGATTTACCCTACTCAAAACAATGTACCACATACAATGTCATCATATACCCAACTTAAAATCACTTATAGATGTAAAGCATCTTAGAAAGCCATTTTCGCATGGCTATGATTAATTACATCATCCAAAACGATACTCATAAAACGTCAAAGTCAAGATTATACATACCATTAACAAGTCTAAATACTAAGGGTACCAAATTAGGCTTTGATAGTGTGGACAACTTCGACTAGGAGATTCCCGAGACCGTAGCAATGAACTAGATCTAAAAACAAACAAATCAAAGGCCACGGAGTAAGCATTTGCATGCTTAGTAAGTATTAAGCAATAAAAATTCATTTTAAAGATCAAACAAAGTGCTATCCATATTTATCTAATTTTCTCTTTAGCCGAATGTATCGAAGGTTAGATTTTATTGCTATAGTACGAACAGGTCAACAACTTTCCTTAACAAAAGTTTCGAATCAAATAGAGGATATCATTATATCAAACAAAGTTTCACCAATCGGTCAAACACCTCCAATTCTATTACAAAGCTACATTTGTCACATAATGCATATTCACATGTTTCATACCAATTTAACACATTCCCACATAAATTGAATTTCATGTATAGTAAATAAGCCTCATGCCTTTATACCCCTTCATTCAATGGCCGGAAACGGTATTACTCAATGGATAAATCATAATTCAATCAGCATCTAGCTCACAAATTGTATACGGTACGTACCTGGCTAATTTAGGGTAATAATCTCTTTAGTTATAGTTATTAAGGCCGATGATTTGCATTACTTCCAGCATGAATGCCTTCAGGTTTAGCCCGGATTATAACACTAGCCCTAAGGCTCTTCGGGACTTGGCCCGGAATTAATGTTGGCATGAATGCCCTTCGGGACTTAACCCGGATTTAACTCTGGCATAAATACCCTTCGGGACTTAACCCGGATTCAACTCTGGCACAAATGCCCTTCGGGACTTAACCCAGATTCAACTCTGGCACGAATGCCCTTCGGGACTTAACCCGGATTCAACTCTGGCGCGAATGCCCTTCGAGACTTAACCCGGATGTAACATCAAATCTTAATGCACATTCATAAGTTGAGTGAACACATCGCAAATATTTAAATCACTCTGAGATTTCACTTGCTTCATACGCATATAAATACACAAAAATACTTCCATTGGGCATTCGGTTCACATATATATAAAAGTCACATACCCACCTAACTTTCATAGCTTATTCCCTAGGAATCATTCGGCTATTTGCTTTATAACTACTATCTCATGCACAAAATTTTGATAAGGTAAAGTCATTGAGCCGTGGTTCACATTTCATACTATTCTATCATGCATTCTAGCTTTTTATGCTAAATTCATTTACTTAAAGCTTACCTCATTTTGTTGTCGAGCAAGTATGGTTTTCACTATGCCACCTTAGCCTTTCCTTTATCCGAGTGTGCCCCTTTAGGTTCTTGAGCTATGGTTTAAGCAAAGGAAGAATTCACCAATCAAAATCCTATCTTATCGAGTATTTGGCTACTTTAACCACTACCAAAATTTCATTCAAGGCCGAAAGTCACCAAATCCATAAATATCAACTCATTCAATTTATCACAGATTAAGCAAATAACCTATTTTTGCATTTGCAAATACATGAGTATCTTGTATACTCCCTAAAATATCATATTTGGTCATGACTACACATACATTAACATCCAACCCTTCTCAAAGTATACACATAATTACATTAAGCAAATTTTATCATCTATCATGTTATCTCAAATTGACCGAATATGCATTTTCATCTAGGCACACATACCTTATTAAATTTGCACATACATTAAGAAATTTACCATCAATCATATTCGGTTTAATTCATCAAAATTAACAAGTCTAAAACTCATTCCATTTTTAGCTCCATTTAATAGCATCAAAGCATTTTTGATATTACCCCAATTGTACAAGACCGTACCTCACATAGGTATATTTTCCTCTTTAATGAAAATACTAAGCTCCATACTAAATTTACAACGGTACATATCAATAAAATCACCCAACACCATTCTTTCATGCTCAATGACCAAAACCGCATGCATCATTCAATTTAAATATTAGAAATGCACCCATTTAGATAACCAAATATCACAAGATCTTTGCATTCATTTTTATACGCCATCTCCTAGCTTAAAACTTAAATTCACAATCATAGAACCCTATTAACACAACCACGTTCCACCTCTATGCCTTTTTATGCCAATGCCGAATGCCCATTTCATGAAAGCATGTCATACATGGTTCAATTTCAAAATTTCAACTCAAGGTCTTAAACTTTCATGGTTTCTACCATCATAGAGTCAAATTAACCATCATTCAAATTCTTAGCATGAACTTCAACCATATTCTACATTTCTTAGCTATAACCGAATGACGATATACCTCAAAGTCAAAAATTCACATATGGGTTGTATTAAGGACCTACTAATCAACCACATTTCAAAATTTCTAAAGGAATTATCAAGAAACATACCTTAATTTTGCAATAGAGTAGCCGAATGCCCAAACCTCTCTTCTCTTCTCCTTTCTTTAAGTTTCGGCAATGGAGGAAAGAGAAATGAGTATTCAACTTGGTATTATCACTTTTTCTTTTCTATTTTCTATTTTCTTTCTTTTATTTAATACATTAATATATTTCATTATAAAACAAATTATAAAATATTATTTATGCATCATCATTACTGTCCACTAAAGTGGAATTGGGTAAATTGACATGCAAATCCACTTTCATGGTAATTCATACTATTTAGCCACTATGATTTTTACACATCACATTTTCAAATTTTAACAATTAAGCCCTTTTTAAGTAATTAATCACTTTAAAGATCAAATTTCCACACAAATTTGTAGCACATACCAATTCTCATATCAAACACACAATTCATGACATTCAATAAATTTTCTGACTCGGTTTAGTGGTTCCGAAACCACTTCCCAATTAGGGTCTAATTAGGGCCGTCATAGATTGGTTGACTGCTCATGATGTAGCAGTAAATTATGGGAGAAAATTTTTTGAGCTGAAATGTGAAACTGGGGATGTTCATCAAGTTGAATCAGGTGAACCGGATGGCTTGCCAATAGTAATGTCTTGTATGACAACTCAGAGGTACTTGAGAAAAGGGTATGAGTCGTATCTCGCTTTTGTGCTGAATACCCAAGTGTCAGAGGCAAAGATTGATTCAGTGCCAGTGGTATGCGAGTATCTGAATGTGTTTCCGGATAAGTTGCTCGGATTACCACCAGAGAGGGAAGTTGAGTTTGGATCGAGTTGGTCCCTGGTATGGCACCTATTTCGATCGCTCCATATAGGATGGCTTCGACAGAACTTAAGGAATTGAAGGCTCAGCTGTAAGAGTTAACGGATAAGGGTTTTACGAGATCAAGTTATTCCCCGTGGGGAGCACCGATATTATTTGTGAGAAAAAAGGATGGTTCAATGAGATTGTGCATAGACTATCGTCAGCTCAACAAGGTTACACTGAAGAATAAGTATCCTTTGCGAAGGATCAATGACTTGTTTGATCAGCTAAGAGAAGCAACCGTGTTTTCTAAGATAGACCTAAGGTCAGGGTATTGCCAGTTGAGAGTCAAAGAACAAGATGTGCCGAAAACTGCCTTTCAGATGAGGTACGGTCACTATGAGTTCCTCATCATGCCTTTTGGCTTGACAAATGCTCCTGCGATATTTATGGACTTAATGAACTACATTTCCGACCTTACTTGGGCAAGTTTATCGTTGTTTTCATTGATGATATACTCGTCTATTCTCATGACAAGAGTGAGCATGCAGAGCATTTGAGGACCGTCTTGTAGACTTTGAGAGATAAATAGTTGTATGCCAAGTTCAGCAAGAGTGAATTTTGGCTACAAGAGGTCAGATTCTTGGGACACATTGTGTCGAGAGATGGGATCAGAGTTGACTCGAGCAAAATCTCGACTATTGTTGAGTGGAAACCGTCAAGAAATGTATCAGAGATAAGGAGTTTCTTGGGCCTAGTAGGCTATTACAGATGGTTTGTTAAGGGGTTCTCTATGATCGCTACTCCGATGATGAGGCTACTGCAGAAGGACTTTAAGTTTGAGTGGACGGAAAAGTGCCAACAGAGTTTTGAGAAATTAAATGCCTTGTTGATCGAAGCCCCAGCGTTAGTGCAACTAGAATTAGGAGAGGAATTCGTAGTGTATAGCGATGCATCCTTAATTGGATTGGGGTGTGTACTCATGCAAGAAGGTAAGGTAATAGCCTATGCCTTGAGGCAACTAAAGCCACACGAGAAAAATTACCCGACCCACAATTTGGAGCTGGCCGCCATTGTTTTTGCATTGAAGATTTGGAGACACCACTTCTATGGTGAGAAATGATAGATATTTACCGACCATAAAAGCCTTAAGTATTTGATGACTCAAAAGGAGTTAAACTTACGGCAACAAAGATGGTTGGAATTGATAAAGGGCTACGAGCTAATAATTGACTATCATCTCGGAAAGGCGAATGTAGTCATCAATACTTTGAGTAGGAAGTCATTGTTGGCCTTGAGAGCTATGAATACTCAGTTGACAGTAAGTGATGATGGATTGATCCTAGTCAACAAGAGAGCTAGACCGATGTTTCTGCAAGAGATAGTCGAAGCTGTCACACCTCAAACCCGACCCAGACGTTATGGCTGAATCTGCTGGTGTCACATTAAAGGGTAGACTGTACAAATCGATGATGTTGGAAAATCTTAAAAACTGTTTGTTGTTTGCGGTTTAAAACAAGGTTCGCATGAAGTATTTTTATTATTGAAACTAGCCTCATATGAGGAGTACTTTAGTTTAAAACGAAAACTACTGAAAACTTGTTTATTTGAAAAATTGATCAAAACCTTAAGTTGCTATTTGAAAAAACCTTAGTTTTTATATTACTTATTAAATTCCCATGTTTTAGTTGTTAGCGGAAGCTTTTGAATGAAAACGTTTGATTAACCTAAAATGTTATTTTCATTTTTAGAAATCAAATAATAAATTTAGAAATTGAGCAACCAACGTAACAAAATCCAAAACCAAATCAAACCGGAGAAAAAGGCCTTATTACAACAATAACCCAAAGAGAAAGTAAATATTAAAGTAAATACTAAAATATAAAATTGCCCGTAGTGTGGCCACCTCCGAGTCCTCCTATACGTCGAACCGCCTATCGAGGATCACCTAAAAAAATAAAAAGTAGGGGTGAGTTTGTGAAAACTCAGTGTGTACAAACCTCATCGATCATATAACATGCATAAATCAATTTGGGCCTAAGCCCACTACAATAATGGTCGCATTTGGGCCTTAGCCCATAATAGCTGCAGTTGGGCCTGAGCCCATATCACAATCAATATCAATATATGCAATGTACAAATATCCCATCCAACCCTACACTCCATATCCCTTCAAACTCTACACTCCTGTGGGGATTTAATCGACCCACCCATCCTTGCACTCCCAATATAGCACTGGTTACGGCACTAACCAATATTATAGCAGAGCTGTCAATCACATAATAGGCTTAAAAGCCATCAGTGGATCCACAGTCGTCAAGCGACCATGCGACCCTAACATATCATATTCTTCCTCCAATCCATAATCCCATCCCCCATGCAGCATAATATCACATAAATGCAACATATCATATATGGCATGCAAAAACAATCATATAACACGTAGGGGCTTTTGGGCCCACATCACCCATTGGCCCATTTGGCCTAAAAGTAGCCCGAAACCATGAGATTGCTCATGGGGCCTCGATTGATAGATCGACTTTTCCACACGAGCATTCGTGCGCCCATGTGGTAACCATTGCTGTTCTTTTGGCTTTTCGGCATTTCAGCTTTTCGACATTTCAGCATTTTGGGATTTCAAGATTTCAGCATTTTGGGATTTCAGCATTTTGGGATTTTGGCATTTTGGCATTTCGAGATGTTGGCATTTCGGGATTTCAGCATTTTGGGATTTTGGGATTTTGACATTTCTGATCTATAGTTTGAGTGGTATGTGTAGGTGTGTGTGTGTGTACACACCTGATCACGTAGAGTATTAAGAATTCATAATCGTCAGAACCTATTCAAACAAAACAATAGTTAATCTCTTATCACATAGTGTTAAAAAAACTCTTAACAACCCCTTAACTGAGAGATTCACTACCACTTGCCTTGACTAGATTGATCGACTGTGATTTGCCTACTTAATCCAAAGTTTGATGTAGTCACCCTTCCGTATCCAGGCGGAAAGTCCCGAACCGCTGACACCTTTGCCATACCAAGCCGGCACCTTTGCCATCACTTTATTACTAGCATCCCCTTTACCCATCTAAAGTTTGATAACAGAAGTTACTTTGCCAAATCAGAACAGAGATGGAGAGAAAGAGTTTTGGAAAAAGACTAATCTAATCAAAATTGGAGATATAATCATCTACAAACACAAGGTATTCGGTCATGCGAAACAAATGAGGGAGGGAGAGGATAGAGAAGTTCGGCTTAGAGATAAAAGGAAAGAAAAGATGAAGGGATTAGAATGAGAAGAGGAGGATTAAGTTTTGGAGAAAAAGAAGTAAAAATCAAAAGTAAGTAGAGACAATTCAGCAATACCAAAGAAGTGAGAGTAATTCGGCACTTTAGGATCTTAACTAAAAGACTAAATGAACACTAGAGAAGAGCCCAAACGTGATTCACCTTAAATTAATAACCTAATTGCCGTATGCACACCCTTAAAGACCCCCTTAGCCAAATTTTTGCCTTCCCCAAACTCCCCAAATCGGTTACAACTCTTCTCCTCGCTGAACTCCTAGATTTTCTCCTCCTAATTCTCCTCCTCATCTCTAAATACCACCTTATCCCCTAAATCTCTCTTCCTTGATCATTCCAAACCTTATCCATCAGAACTTTACTGTAATACAAACTCTAACCATCCATGCTGCAAAATAACACCTCCCTTGCTCCTTCCAAGACTTGAACGTCAGACCTCTTGCCACACTTGTAACGCCGCATACCACTACACCACAACTCTTTTTGTGTCACAATTCCAACCTAATTTCTTTTATGCCTACCTACTAACACCAAGGTTCATTTAGAGAAAAACCAAAATTTTCGCCAAAGCCTAGATTTGAACCCAGGACTTCTCCAACACTTCTCAAAACACCTAATCACACAAGTAGGCATTTAATTATGCCATTTTATTGTTCACATATATTTTTATGTGCTCCCATGCTCAAGGCCCAATTCTTCTAGGCCCAAATTCGGGGTGTTACAGAAGCTCAAAAAAGTGACAAGGATTTGCAAGCCAAAATGGCTCAGTGTGATATGGGTAATGGATCAAATTTTTGAGTTGGCACCAAGGGTTGCTTGATATAATAAGGTAGAATCTGTGTACCTAAGAATGATGCTCATTTAGAGGATTTTGTAAGGGGCACATAGTAGTCGCCTATCTATTGACCCGGGCAGCGTGAAAATGTATAACAACTTGAAGAAAATGTATTGGTGGTCGGGAATGAAAAGAGACATATTAGAGTTTATCTCTAAGTGCCTAGTTTGTCAGTAAGTAAAAGCTGAACACCAAGTACCTTCGGGTTTACTTCAGCCAGTGATGGTTCCTGAGTGGAAATGGGACCGCATTACCATGGATTTTGTTTCCAGACTTCATTTGTCGCCTAAGAAGAAAGATACAATATGGGTTATAGTGGATAGACTAACAAAGTCGACTCACTTTATACCAGTGCATACTATTTCTCGCTTGAGAAACTAGACGAGTTGTACATTTCCAAGATAGTGAGACTACACGGAGTGCCCTTGCCGATTATTTCAAACAGAGATCTGAGATTTACGTCACAATTTTGGAAGAGGCTACAAGAAGCTTTAGGAACTAAACTGAATTTTAACACAGCTTTCCATCTGCACACTAATGGCCAGTCAGATAGGGTAATTTAGATATTGGAGGACATGTTGAGATGTTGTGTTCTCGAGTTTCAAGGCAGTTGGGAAAAGTACTTACCGCTTGTCGAGTTCGCCTACAACAATAGTTATCAGTCGAGTCTGAAAATAGCGCCTTATGAGGCTTTATTTGGGCACAAGTGTCGAACGCCTTGTATTGATCAGAACTTAAGGAGAATCAGATACATGGGGTCGATTTAGTCAAAGAAACTAAAGAGAAAGTTAAGGTGATTTGAGATTGCTTGAAAGCCACCTCGGATAGACAGAAATCCTACGTGAATTTAAAACGAAAAGAGATCGAGTTTCAAGTTGGGGATAAAGTGTTTTTAAAAGTTTCCCCATGAAAAAAGGTTCTCATGTTTAGTAGGAAAGGCAAGTTAAGTCCACGGTTTATTAGACCTTATGAGGTGACCGAGAGAATTGGACCAGTAGCATATTGATTGGTGCCATTCGAGTTGGAAAAGATTCACGATGTCTTCCATGTATCGATGTTGTGTCGCTACCGCTCTAACCCTTCACACGTGATTTCATCGACAGAGATTGAGATAAGTCCAGATATGACCTACAGTGAAGAACCGATTAAGATCTTAGATCAAGAGGCTAAGAAATTGAGGAATAAAAGCATAATGCTTGTAAAGATCTTATGGCATAGACATGGAGTCGAGGAAGCCACATGGGAACCCGAGGAGTCTATAAGAGACCAATAGCCGGACTTGTTTATTGGTAAGATTTTTGGGGATGAAAATCCTTAAGGAGGGAGAATTGTAACATCCCGAATTAGGGCCTAGTCAAAAATGTGGTTTTGGAACCACAAATTCGAGGTTGAGATATTATCTCTAATATTGTTTTATGTGTTAAAGTATTATTGTAAGGGTGTATGAAAATTTTGGCAAATTAATTTACGTGATTGTAAGCTTAATTGCGAAAAAAGACTAAATTGCATAAAGGACAAAAGTTTGATTTTATTAGCAAATTGAGTTAAATAGCTAGAGAACTAAAATTGGGGGTCCTTATTAGGCAAATAGACCCACTCTCTTAAGTATGGCCAGCCAAGGGAGACAAATAGGGTGAGAAAAGTCAAAAGTTGGTGCATTAGGTAAGATATTTAGCAATTAAATAATGATACCTAAGGCTAGCTTCATCTTTTTCAATTTCTTCTTCATCTCTACCAAAATTTTCAGCAAACAAGGGGGTTTTGAAGCTCACAAATTTGCAGCCACTTATTTTCCTCTCTAGTAAGTGATTCTTATGGTCCTTCTTGAATATTTTTACATTTTTTAGACCTTTGGAGCATGGGCTTTCTAATGAGGAAATTATTTTGCAAAATGGTTAAAAGTCTAGGGTTCTACCATGAGAGTATCTATATTGTTTGCTGGATTTTTATGGAAGAAAATGAAATTTTGTTCGCTAATAAACAGCTTTTTATGAAAGAATTTGCATGAAAAGTTATTAAATGGACTATTTTGTAAAGGTTGTAAAATAGATAGTAATTATGTGAAATACTTGGAATTTGGAACTGCCATAAGAGTCATAAAGGTTCAGCTAGGCTTGCTGAATAAGGAAATTTGATGAAAATCAATTTTTGAGCCTAGGGGAAAAATGGTCATTTTGCCAAATTGTGATTTTTGGATTGTTTATATTAATATAGTGATTGAATTAGTGAAATTTTGTCATTTTATATCAAGAAGTACGAGACTCGAACCTTGACCGGGGAAAACCAAGCTTGTAGATTGATTCGAACTAGGTGTCTACATTTTGTGTATCGAGGTAAGTTGTAGGTAAATAATACAACTTTATTATAATTATGTGTTATGCATGAAATCATTGAATTGGCATAAAATGATTAATTGTGACTATGAGTTATGCATGAGAATGGTATTGAGCTTGAATTGAGAATTTATTATTAGAGTATTGCACTGATGAAAATTTATGTGATTAAAGCCTAATTGAACTGTATGAATAGATTGGATATTATTTGTCGAGATACTAGGGATACACGAGAGCTAGTGTAAGACTATATCTGGGACATGGCGTCAGGCTCGTTATGTGTTAATGTAAAACCATGTATGGGACACGGCATCGACATGGATATGAGCTAGCTAGTGTAAGACCATGTCTGGGACATGGCATCGGCGTTGATACGAGTGCTAGTGTAAGACCATGTTTGGGACATGGCATCAGCCTCGTCAGGCAAGCTAGTGTAAGACCATGTTTGGGACATGTCATCGGCTTGGAGATGTGTCAGTGTAAGACCATGTCTGGGACATGGCATGGGCACGGATAGAGGAGAGCCAGTGTAAGACCATGTCTGGGACATGGCATCGGCCTCGATACATTGAGAGTTAATGGAAGACCATGTTTGGGACATGGTGCCGACTTGATATGTGAGCTAGTGTGAGACCATGTTTGGGACATGGCATCAGCTTGATACACTATGTTGGAGGCTCATTGAATGTCTTTTCGTATTCTAATTAGTTCAACGGGAAATTTAAAGTAATGATAAGTTCGAGAGGTATTATGATGATTTTGTGAGTGGTGCAGGTACCTAAATGAAATTTATAAAATATGAGTTCAATAGCATGATGTATGATTAGTAAAGGATGGGGAAACAAGAAAGTTATGTTGTGGCCATTCTTTGTATCATGCACATATTGTGATGTATTGAAAGCATGTCTTAGCATGATAAATTGTTGTTATTTATTTACTTATAACTTACTAAGCTTTATGCTTACCCCTCTGTAACACCCCTAACCCGTATCCATCGCTGGACTAGGGTTAGAAGCATTACTGGACAATTCAAAAAGAAATTTCAGACATTTCACAATCATCAACATCATATCATAAGCATACATCATCAATGAGTCCCTTATAAAGGTCTCTGAGACCTTAAACATGCATTAGAGGAAGGTCAGGACTAAACCGAACACTTAGAAAAATTTTCAAAACCTAAATATTTTTCAAAGATATAGAGGTCACACGCCCGTGTGGTCAGGTCGTGTGCCTCACACGGCTACTAGACATACCGATGTGTCTAAGCCGTGGCAAAACAGGGATACATTCTAACTTGCACACACGGCCACATGACACGCCCATGTGCCAGGCTGTGTGAAAATTAGGGAGGCTACTAACTTGGCCACACAGCCGACCACACGCTCGTGTGCCACCCACGGCCACTAGACACACCCGTGTGTCTAGGCCGTGTCAATCTTGTAGGGTATACTGACTTAATTCAAAGGGTACCCTAGGGGTCACACGGCCATGTACTATGACCATGTGTCACACACGGCCAAGACACATGCCCGTGTCTCTACCTGTGTGGACAAAAATAGGCCATTCGAAAAGCCAACCTTGCCACCCTTTTTAGGTCGTCCCTACAAGCCAAAACCAACACATTTTATACCATAATTCTTAGCCAAATCTCAACCAATATACACACATTTCATGTCATACAATCATCATCCAAAATCATACTATATAGCCATACTAATTCATGCCAAAACATAAGTAAATCCCATACCAAAACTTATGAAACATAATTCATTTTATAACATATTCCATCCCATATCAAAACTTACCAAATTCTTAACATATTCATACCAAAATGACCATTTCTTATTAGGCTAAATTTGCCATATAAACAACATTAAACATGCTAAAATGCATCACATATGACAGACCAAATTCAAGCATTAGCACAACCATTGGTTAGCCATATCACATGGCATAACTCACTTACAACTCAAAACATAATTCAAAGATTTCTAGCCTATACATGCCATAACTTAATATATACACATTCAAAGGGTACCAAAATCAAGTTTGATAGTGTAGTGATGATCCTTGACGATCCCCGAGCTTCTGATAGCAACGATATCTATAAAACAGTTGAAAAACACATAGAGTAAGCTACAAAGAGTTTAGTAAGCTATATACAAATAAATTCAAAAGACAATTCACATATAAATCATCTTAATAGCATAAAATCATAACTATTCACTTAACCTTTCATGAGCTATCACATACTCATATGTATATGCAAATATCATATGTTCCCAATTCAATCTCACATATATCACATTTCATTTCCATGAACTTATACTTATCACATACTTATCATTTCATATAAACCTGCCTTTGATGTTCAGATTTTTAGTACGATACAAATGTACCTAAACCGGGTACACATTCATTCATACATTTATTTCTCAGAGTTGCTCAATAAGCCGTTCGGAAACAATTAGATATACAATAAGCTCATGAAGCTCATACAATGCCAACGTCCCAGATGTGGTCTTACATGTATTCAAATATCGATGCCACTATCCTAGACAGGGTCTTACACGAAATCAGACACGATGCCGATGTCCTAGACATGGTCTTACAGGTAAGCTGTAATCGAAGCCTGTATCTCAGACACGATCTTACATGATATCTCAAATCGATGCCAACATCCCAGACGTGGTCTTACACGATATCTTAGATCTCGAAACTTTCTCGATTTCACATTCAAAACATTCATATCCATCAATTCAATTCCAACCTCATATAAACAGTAATAATTCAATATAACACATTTATTTGTATATTGACTTACCTCGTTTGGATTTGTACGAATGAAAACGGCTTATCAACTACTTTCGACTTTCCCCGATCTAATTCCGTTTTCTTTGGTTCTTGATCTAAACAAATTTAAATTTAACCCTTTTATTCAACATATCATTAAATTCAATCCAAAAACACATAATTAGGGCATTTTACAATTTAGCCCTCACATTTGCACATTTTGACATTTTAGTCCCTATTTCATAAAATCATAAAATATTCCAAATTCATTAATACCATAGCTTAACCGAATCTTTATGGCTTCAATTTAAGCCCATACAACATATTAATTCACAATTTAGTCCTTCCAAAATTTTATTTTCACAAATTAGCCCAAAAATTCAATTTCATCAAAAACTCAAAGACAAAACATATTAAACTATCACATATCTTTCATTTATCACCAAAAATCATCACAAAGCTAGCTAACATTATCAACAATGGCACATTCCATAATCTTCATCAAAATCAAAACTACGACATGGGCTTGATAAATGGTTAAGCAACAATCACAAAAACATAAAAATCATTGAAAACGGATCAAATAACAAACCTAATTTAGCCAAAAATAATGTCGAATGCTTGAATGCTTTTGAACCCTAGTTCTTTTCTTTAATTTTGGCAATAAGAACATAAAATAGCCACTTTCATGTTTTTGTTTTATTTAAAATTACATTAATTAACAATTTTCAATATTAACCTTTTATTAAAACATAAAAATTCATATAGTGGAAGGCCATTATTGTCCACTACTAATTCAAATGGTTTCATAACCATTTAAGGCCATCATATTTAAAAGCCACATTCAATTTAGCACTAAATCATTTAATTGGCTACTTTTACTTTTTATGCGATTTAGTCCTTTTTACAAATTAAGCACTCAAACAGACAAATTATTTCACAAAAGTTTCACAGATATCAATTCACATACCAAAAGCACAGAAAATAATATTTAAATACTTTACGAACTCATATATATGGTCCGAAACCACTATTCTGACTAGGGTCTAAACCGGGCTGTTACACCCTTTACTTTCCATTTGCCGCCTAAATAGCTCGAGGATCAAAGAACGTCGGAGGCTTCGCTCACACTATCCACAAAAGCACTGGGTATAGTTAGTTTAATCTCTTGAAATATGGCATGTATAGGATTTTATTATTTTGTCAAGTGTCATATTATTTTGGGCCAAATGTGTTGGCTTGTTTTAAAGATACACCATTTTGTATAAGGCCATATATAATGGCTAATATTTCATCATTGATAATTGCAAAGGAGGTTTTTATAATGTGCAAAGGATTGTGGATGAATATGTGTATTAGGAGTAGTAATATATATACTTGATTGGATTGGTTTGTGTAAATATGTTTGGATACCAAATTTTGGCCATTGGTTGAGTTTTTGAGAGTTGTTATGTTTTGGTATGTGTTTGAATTTGTTTTAGGGTGGGAAAGAGGTTTGGTAGATAGCCTTATTTTGTCCGCACGAATAGACACACTGGCGAGTGTCTAGGCCGTGTCTGACACACGATCAGCCCCACGGGCGTGTGGTTAGGTCGTGTGTCCCCTGCACCTTGAATTGGTAGAATTAAATGCCTAGTAGTAAACACAGAGGCTGAGACATGGCCATGTGTCTCAACCATGTGAAGGGCACGGCCTAGTAGATGGGCATGGGCCACGACTGTGTGATTGCTGTTGTCAGAAATAGAATGTCAACATTTTTGCACGCTGCGACACGGACGTTTCATGGCTGTGTGAGGGACACGGGCTGAGCACACGGGCGTGCGCCAGGCCGTGTGAAAACCCCTGTAGGTTTGATGTTAGAAAATAAATCCACACGGACGAAGGGCACAGGCGTGGCCTTAGGTGATTAGGCCGTGTTAGCAAAACGGGCCATCAGTACAGCCATATCTAGAGGCCACACGGGCGTGTTGCCCTTCCACATCGGCGTGTGTCCTATTTTTAGTAGTTTTGATGAGAATTTTTCTTAAGTACCCAAAATGGTCCCGAATTCTTCTTAAATTATGTTTTAGGCCCCGTAGGTCCGTAGAAGGATCGTAAGACATTGTTTGAAAAAGTTTTAAATTGGAACAAAGTTTTATGAGTTGGAAGTGTGTGTTTGCTTGTGTTTTTGTAAGGTAATGCCTTGTAACCTGTTTCGGTGTCAGATATGGGTAAGGGGTGTTACAGAACTGGATAGCGTAACCTTTAATTTGATTCAATCGCCCGATTCCACAAAACAAAGTCTACAAGGAAACAAGAAAACAACACAAGTAAGCTTCAATATAGCTTAGTAAGTTCACAGGTTAAAACGTTATAACTTACCACATAATCACAACTTTATAATTAACAAAATTAATGGCTAACATTAACCCTATCGATCATAATCATTCAACAGATGAGTTTCATAAATACGAGTCATTTAATCACTTCATTTATACAACATCAACCATTATCAAGTCGCAATAGAGTATTGGAAATCATGAATACATGTACAAGTCTTTCACAAGAAATTATAATAAAGTATCCGTTACATATCATCATTAGATCATTTACCTATTAAAATTTCAGCTTGATGAATGATATAAGCAGATATGGATACACAGTTAACCATCCAAAACATACCAGAGTACTCAAACGAGCTAAACCAACTGTGAACACACCTTGGCACCAAGTGCCTAGCCCATAGGCTAACATCCTTTCAGTAACACACCTCAGCACCAAGTGCCAAGCCCAAAGCCTTTACATTTGTTCCTGGTAACACACCAGAAACACTGTAAATATAACACGATAGTCTATAATAAATACTGGACTTTGGTATATTCAATGAACAAGAATAAATTGGGAATCATCATCTCTTCTCAACTTAAACTCGTATTGCAACACCTCATATGTAACACCCCTAACCTGTATTAGTCACCGGATCAAGGTTACAAAGCCTTATCGTACAATCAAAAACATTTAAATAATATTTCATTCATTAACGTAAACATATCACAAGTCAATCATACGTGTACATTCCGTCCCTAAATCGAGCCCTCAAGGCTCTAAAAATACCTTAAAATGAATCGAGACCAAATTGAAAACATTCAGAAAGTCTAAGAAAAATTTACAAAAATTGGGAAACAGGGGTCACATAGTCGTGTGCCTCATACGACTGAGACACACGCTCGTGTCTCAAGCCGTGTAACGCCCCAAATTTTGGGCCTAGAAGAAATAGGTTTTGAGCAAGGAATCATTTAGAAGACGGCATATAGAAGTTTATAAGTGCAAGAAAATGACATAAATGCATGTTTGCTTTAATGGCTAAGTGATTCAGGAGTGTTTGGGAGTATTTGGGAAGTCTTGGGTTCAAACCTGGGCTTTAGCAAAATTTTTGTTTTAGGTGAATAAAACCCTTGGTGCTTGAAAGTAGTCCTTTTAAATATTGGTGGGTAAAATTTGACAGAATGGGCCTGCTTGTCTGGTGGCTAAGAGAGTGTTGGTGTGCCTAGAGGTGCTAAGTTCAAAGTCTTGGGGTACGTGTTTTAGAGAACCTTTTTATTATTGTTTTATTCCGGTTTAGTTAATAATTATAAGTATTTATAATTATTAAGTTATGTGGGAAGAAATTAGTTTTGGGGGGATTATTATTATTGGCTATTTTGTTTTTGCATGTTCTTCTCTTCTCTTCCCCTCTCCCTCCCTCTACCCTTTTCTTTTAGATTCTTCGGCTCTGACTTGTGGTTTCGGGATTTTTGCTCCTTTGCCACCGTCTTCGATTGTAGTTAACAGGTGTGGGATTCGAAACTGGTCTTCTACTTCCTGTTTTTCGTTATTCTATTATTATTTTGTTTTGAAAATTCCTATTTCCCTTCGGCTTTTTGTATTGTTGCATTAACCCTCCGTTTCTGAGTTTTTAGATGTTAGAAGGGATGAGAAAACTCCTTTTTCTGATATATGTTGATAGAGTGAAGGTTTGGGATCGTTTCGATGGACAAAACGGTGAAAACGAGGCTAAATTAGGGTGGTTTTGTGCATGCCTCGATGACCACACAGGCGTGTCCTGAAGGCACATAGCCGTGTGGACTTGGGGATTAGGGTTTCTGGCCAATTTTGGGTGCCACACGGCCTTGCCACACAGGCGTGTGGCCGATTTAGCGATTTTGTTGGAAACCACACGGCTGTGTCCACACACAGCCGTGTGACTAATTTGGGCAAATAGGGTTCCCACTTGGGCATGTGTTTCAGGATACATGGTCGTGTGATCGATTTGGGGCCTAGGGATTCTGCACAGGCGTGTGTTATGGGACACATGACCGTGTCTGATGGCCACATAGTTGTGGGACACCTTCACTCGGTCGTGTCTACCCTTCACATGAACTTAGAGAAATTAAACAGTGAGATACACGGCCTGTTTGCACGATCGTGCCCCTACACCACACGGGGATGTGCCAGGCTGTGTGCTACCCTTTATACGGGCGTATGGATCCCACACGGCCAGAGCACACGGGCGTGTGGCCCAAACTCACCAAATTTTGATTTTAGGATGGTTTAAGTGCAATTGTGATTCTATGTGTTCTGATCCCTCGACTATGCTTACTGAGGGTTGACACGACTCTGCTCTGATTGCAATTTGTGTGCTACTTGTGATCGATTATGGGAAATGATTGATATTGAAACTAAGTGCACAAGTGTGCACATTGTTGAAACTGAATGGTTGTCTCTAAATGACTACTTTCGATTGTCTGCTTCTGCATGTCTGCTACTGAATGACTGTTACTGAGTGACTATTTCTGATTGACTGTCTGTAGTGATGTTTTGAGTTGGTGCATTTGCATATATTCATGTGCATTAAACATTTTGGGTTGGGTATTGAAGAGAAGGAAGACTGATCTGATCTGGCAGTTTAACTGCATTCTGTAGTCCCAATTCCCAGAGGGTCATGGACGATTTGACTGTACTATGAATTTCTGCATTGCACTGTACAGCACATACGTCAGCACCGCTGCATATGATTATCTGGTCTGGCAGTTCTACTGTAAACTCATTAGTATAGTAGATTACCGCATTGCACTGTACCGCATGTATGATAGCTACGCTACGTACAGTTATTTGATCTGGCAGTTCACACTGCATTTTGTACCGCTGTTTACCGCCTTGCATAGCACAGCTCATACACTAGCATTGTTGCGTGATATATGAGACTGGCAGTCTATCTGCACATTGATAGCCCCAATTCCCAGAGGGTCGAGGGCGGTCTCAATTCCCTGAGTGTAACACCCCAAACTCAGCCCAGACGCTATGACCGATCTGGCGGTGTCACATTGAAGTATTTTTCGAAAACCATGTTTTCATTGAAAACCCTTCTTATTTAAAAAAAAAATTGTGTAAAACCTCAGTTTGCATTTGATCAATTCCCAATGTGGTTTATTAAAAAGATTATTCCCTATTAAAGATGTTATTAATTATAAAATCTTAATCGTTGCGGAAGCTTAATTTAAAACAGAGGTTGCTTTGGAAAAACTCGTTTTTACCACTAGCAATTATAAAATCACAATAAAATCCCAATTTTAAAAATAATCCAGAAGTTATAAAAGTATTATTACAACCCAATAAAAATAATTTAAAATAAGGTAAATAAATAAAACTACTAATCATTAAAACAAGTTGCAGTGTAGCCACCTCCGAGTCCCCACCATCGTCGAGCCGCTTACTGAGGGTCACCTAAAAAAATAAAAAGAGGGAGTGAGTTTACGAAAACTCAGTGTGTACGTCCCTCAACAGAGACATAACATGTATTAAATAATTTGGGCCTAAGCCCTATTCAATATTGGTGGCCTTTGAGCCTTAGCCCATAGTGGCCTCGATTGGGCCTGAGCCCATATCTCAACATACAGTGGCCTTAGGCCTTACGCATATCATAACAATATCAATATGATTATGCAATGTGCAATTTCCCATAACCAACACTGTACACCCCTTTCCAACCCTACACTCCCGTGGGGAGATACTTAACCCACCCATCCTTATACACCTGGTATGGCACCGGTTGCGGCACCACTTATCGCTGCAACAAAGCTGCTCATTTTTGGTGTAGCACCAGTTGCAGCGCTACTTATCAGTGCAGCATAGCTGCTCGGTGGCTAAAAAGCCTGCAGTGGCTATAAAGCCTTCGGTGGATCCACAGTCGTCAAGCGACTGTGCGACCCTTATATACACTTCCTCCAATCATAATCCCGACCCATATGCAACATAATAACACATGAATGCAACAGATAACATATAGCATGCATAAGTCATACTCATGGCACATAGGGGTATTTTGGTAATTTTCCAACTAAGGGATTTTCTGTAATCTTGTAGGTCACTGGTATCTCAGTGATTCTGCCCTATAGGGGTATTTCAATAATTCTATCCTACAGGGATATTTCAGTAATTCTACCTTACAGGGGTATTCCAATAATTCTACCCTACATGGGTATTTTAGTAATTTCTTAACACATGGGTTTAATTACGTACCTTGTCCCGTCAACAAGTTCTCATTGGCTAAGTGAACGGATACTATGCACGAGGTAGGATTTTAGAGAAGAGGAGGTGAGTCATTAAGACCGCTTAAGTACCAAGCTCTCCTTAGATCCAATCCTAGACATGCATATACCCATTGCCACACTTTAACCTTATGACTTGTCCACAGTTACACTTAATTGGTTAATTAAATTTTATGTTTGCTTAAACAATTATAAGATACTAAGCCCAAAAGTCTATTACATAACCCTAACGAGTCCACATACATTCATATAGCCCATTAGGCCCAATCACATTTATATGGCCCACTATGCCCAGTCACATTTATACGGCCCATCAAGCCCAAATCTATTCCAAGCTATACAACCAACTTAATTAGCTCGTCGCTTATTACCAATTTACCAGTTTTTGCTTATCTGGGCCCACGAGCCCGTCTACCCATTTGGCCCATTTTGGCCCAGTTGGCCAAAACGTGACCCAAGTCCATGAGATCGCTCATTAGGTCTCTAGTATTGTATCGATTACCCTCATACGAGTGTTTGCGCACTTGCAAGACTACCGTAGACAAACTTTGACTTTTCGTCATTTTAGCTTTTTAGGATTTTGACGTTTCAGGGTTTACCGATCTATTCTGTGTGTGAAGTGTATGTACACACCTGATAGCAAAACGCGCTACGATCTCCTTAGCCATGAACCTACAGTCAATATCACTCTTCAATTAACCATATGCTTAACAAATATCTTTACCAAAAATTGAAATCTTAACATTAGCCTTACCTTGTGCGTCAAACCTTAATAGCCCTTTCTTAATCACTAACCGTGATTATTTTTCCTAGATCTGCATCAACTTAACCATTAAAGACTGAATAACAGGTGACTCGCATCCATATGAGTCACCCTTTTTGCTCATGACCATTCGGCCAACATCCAAACTAAAGTGAAGATTACTTACCCAAAAAACCAAAACACAAGGAGTGATTCGGCAGAGACTTGGAGGAAGAGATTTGATCCCTCGATTAAGAAGAAAGAGAGAATAAATCAGTTTTGGTGCTTAGAAATAAAAATAGAATTGGTGATAGAAGAACAAGGAATTCAGCCACACAGAAGAGGAAAGTGTTCGGCACAAAATAAGAAAGAAAATCAACTATTTGGTTTAGAACCCAATCGGCCAAGGTTAAAGAACAAGAAAAAAGAATGATGAAGCAAAAGGGAAAATTGAGAGGAGAAGCTTTCAAAAAATGCAATAAAGAAAGGAAGAATTCAGCACTTACTGAAGGGAGAATAAGAGATTTCAGCTTTTGAAAAAAAACAAAGTAAGTCACGAAAGAAAAAGAGAAATCAAATATTTACCTAGATGCACAGAGGAAAACTGAAACCTAAGAGGAGAAAAATGCTGAAAAATGCCAAGTGAATTCAACATTTCACTTTTATAGTCGAAATTGCCTACCACACTTACCTATTCAGCTCCATCACTACCCACACCTCATATCCTAACTTTTCTCCACGATAAGTTTCTAAAATCCCCTCCTTGAATTTCTCTTCTGATCACTTCCTTCAAAGTTCAAGTCTAACGCCACTATTAGCTGTCATTGAGTAAAAATAAATCCCCAACATTACCATGCCTGCACTCGAACCCAAGATCCCCTTGCCAGCTAACGACGCCACCTCCCTACTCCCTAAATGATGCCACTTAGCCACTACACCACAACCTCACTTGTGTCCTATTTCTTCTCCATTTATTTAAAGATCATAACTCCTAGGGTCAGGGTTCCCTAAAGGCTGAAAAACAAAAATTTTCCTAACCCAAAATTCAAACTCAAGACTTCATAGAGACCCCTAAATACTTCAAAATCACTAGCCCAACCATTCTAACATGTAATTTGTGCCATTATCATACTCTCAAAAAGTTTAAACGCACCTACACTCGAGGCCCAATTCTTCAAGGCCCACAATTAAGGTGTTACACTAAAGGTCGTGGACAACACAGATGATCATCATTGCCGGGTAACCCGGGATGACATCGTATGGAGTGCAGGGTTGGATGGGCTTTTTGAGGTCCTATTTGGAGTGTAGCGATGGGTGGGTCGATTATATCCCCACTGGATGTACAAGGGTGGACGGAGATGGTGTGTTGGTTAGGTGGGTTTATTTCATAACTCATCTGCACTCATATACATTTACTAAATCTGACTGTTTGAATGTGACTGTACTATTTGACTGATAAATATATCTGATTAACTGAATATGTTAGTGCAACTGAATGTGTCTGCAATATTGACTTATATGTCTGATTTACCATTTGCGATTGACTGGTTGATTGAAAGGCACTCGTGCCTAAGTGGTTTTTGTAGCCAAGTCTGTTACCGATACTGAAAAAGGGCTTAGGCCAGTCTGTGATTGTTCAGAATTATCATTACTGTATCTGACAGAGCCATATGACTGTAAAGTTACATATAGTCTGTATTTGTTTTAAACGATTTATAAGTATGCTCTTTTCTGAACTACTTCTAGTCTCTTGGCTTTTCCTTTGTAGAATATCTATTTTGATTTCACACTGAGCTCAAGAAGCCCACTCCCTCTTCTGTTTCTCTTTCAGGTACAGTTCTAGATTCTGGATGTAACACCCTACACCCCTGTCCGTCGCCAGAATAGGGTATTAAGGTATTACATATCTAAATACAACCTACCGAGGTTCATAGTTACACGCTAGACATAGATTCATTGAGTTCTATAACCGAATGTATATCACTTGTAAAAAGGTACGGTCAGTACCTCATATCTCATTTAATTCATTTTATAAACATGCTAGCAAATTTCCACCATGTGGCTACTAACAATTTGGCCAAATCAAACTTTTCAATAACCGAACACCATATTAGAAACTCATTGCATATTGGGTACTAACTAAATATCATGCCACAAACATCGAACCATATGAGTATCATCCAAACATATAATCAAACTAGAAAACTAGGTAAGCCATTTTCGCATGGCTAGAATAATTACAACTCAAAATGTAATTTGGTTCAATAAAAAGGAGATTAGCCTATACATGCCATTGATCCAAAATAACTATCAAATGTACCAAAATAATGGCAATAGTATAGGTGATTAAGGCTTCAATCCCCGAGTCCGTAGCTTCCAAAATGAGATCTATAAAACAGAGGAAACAAAGTAAACGGAGTAAGCATTACAATGCTTAGTAAGTTTTAAGCAATGACAACAGATAAAACTCAAATTATAACATAGTTGTTCGAATTTTTGTTTCCCTCTTCTTTTAGGTACGTCACCCTTTAACCGAACATACACATTCTCATCATATACGAAAGTAGATAACTTTCACTTATAGTAAGCTCATGTAAACATGGACATGTCGCATAATTTCACATAACATTTTGCATTGACCAATTGTATTTTGACCATATTGATAGTCTCATTTCATGCACACATATGTAATCGCATAATGACCTTAGTATTTGGTCCAAAAACCAGCTTGCATATAAGCTTAGGGTACATACCTGTATAACTCAACACTTTAAGCGCATTCATTAGCAATCGTTACCATGAAGACTTTTAGTCTTAGACTTTACTCGCATCATCATCGAGACGTTTAGCTCGGGTAAAATCTCCATACATAGCCATCGGGCCTTTACCCCGGATAGAATCTCCGCATATAGCCTTCGGGTCTTAACCTGGACATCATCTCTGCATATAGCCTTCGGGTCTTAACCCGGACATAGTCTCCACATATAGTCATCGGGACTTTAATCCTGGATTCATATCATAGAGTCTCATACATATGTATTCACATGTTGCCACATTTCACGTAGCAAGATCATACGTGTAATTCAATACATTCATTCGCATACAAACATATAACATGCTCCTTGACTTTATATCGTAATGTAAATCAAAACTTATACATGTATACTCTTCTTTTCTAGACTTTCGGCCCAATGAGCAAACATACATAAGCAATACATTTCAAATCCCAATTTCAGTTTCTTTCTCTATGAGTCATTCGGCCATATAGTAAACATGAAATAGGCTTCTTTCTCAATGGAACATCGTTCAACTATCATGCATGTATATCATGGCATTCTAAATTAAATACCAAATTCAATTACTCAAAACTTACCTTGAACTTTCCCGAGCAATTATGAGTTGGCTATTCGACCACTTTAGCCTTCCCTTTATCTAAACTTGTCCCTCTATGCTCTTGAGCTAAATAAAATATTTAATTCTATTAATCCTTATTCAAACATCTCAATTAATCATTTTCACTTATAGTCAAATAATACATGCATATACTTCTCATAGCAAACACACACATATTCGGCCATTTCACATACATATCACAAGTCGCAACAAGCTGATTTTCTGAGCAACATTCAATAAATTACTCATAACTGGAGCTACGAAACTCCAAATGAAGTGCCGTTAATTTTTCCTGAAAATAGACTCATATATCTTCTATCCATAAAATTTTCAAAATTTTTGGTTTGGCCAATCAATACCAGAATTTTCTTAAAGTTTCCCCTATTTCACTGTTTGACTAAACTGACCACTCTTTACTACGAATTGAATTTCTCCTTGTACAGAATTCAAAATATGTCCTAGCCTATTTTATTCGAAACTAGACTCATTAAGGAGTCTAAGCATATAAATTTTATCTTATAACAATTTTTGTACAATTTATAGTGATTTTCTAAAAATAGAACAGGGGATTTCGGAGTCATTCTGACACTGTCTCACACAACTTTAAAAATCTCTTTATTGGCAATTCCATTGCTTGTAAGGTTTCTTTTGTAAGAAACTAGACTCATTAAGATTTAATTATATAATTTACTCAGCCTCTAATTCAGCTCCCATAATTTATGGTGATTTTTCTAAAACACGTTACTGCTGCTGTACCAAGCAGGTTTATACAAATTCACTCTTTAAAGTTCTTATTCACATATTTAAAACATAACTTCATATATGGCATCATTTAGAGAAGTCATTGACCTTAACATATATATACATAATTCATATTCATTCATTTAACTAGATGAATCACACAAGTCAGTAATAATCAACTCACAACTCAATTTGCACCATACGTTAATTTCATACTCCCCTATACAAAATCTAACCTTATAGCCGAAAATGCAAATGTCTCATTGAAAAGCTATTTAATCATGTTTTCTAACACACTTAATCAAATGGTCATGACATAGCCCTTGTACACATTCAGCCTTTTAATCAAAAAAATCAATTTAACAATGCAAGATTCAAGAACGCTAAGTCTTCAAGACCACATTAAGCAATTGTATAAGCATGTATTAAGTGTTGAACATTAAGCTTCTATTTCTAAATTTTCTTAAGACCGAACATCATAAAAGGCATTTTAGACATTTGCTTCTCAACTCCACTCGTTACTATCATTTAATTTACTGCTTTGAACTCATTTTAACCAATGTATATCAATATTTTACAACTTAATTCCAGTTTAATTTCTAATATTTAATAACCACATTGGGGCTTCACTTCATTCATTCATTAGTCTCAAGCACATGGCAATGTCACAATGCACATACGGCACAATGTATTCTCATCCCTAAAGAAATTGATTTTTTTATGATAATTTAGACCACCCACATGCCTTTCTTTTACTAGATCAACTTTCCACTATTTTTTTTTTTCTAAGCTCTTTGAAACATAAAGGAAACCATGCATTCATTCAAATTCCTTAACCAATAATAAAAATCTTAATTATTAATATTAATCCCACAAGATCTTAACATGGCCGAATGGGTAACTCCTTTTAGCCAAATTACCTATTTCATGAATTCAACAACAAAATCTCCAAAAATTTCCTTATAGCTTTTAAAATTTCAAACTTCTATCCCCTTTAGTACCTTTCAACTCAAACCGAAAGTTCCATGCCCTAAAACTTAGAAATTCACTCATGAATACACTCATGGACTCAACTATGATATAAACACATATATAACATCTCTTTATGCTTTCACTACTCAAAATATGAAGTACCAAACATAAATTTCCAACTCTAGCAAGATTTAAACTATGACCGAATGTTTCAATCTCTCAAACTCAAACAATTTCATAATGGGCAAAGGAGGGAACCTCATGACCAGCTCAAATTCATAGAAATCAAAAGAAATTCATCAAGGAACATACCTAATTAGAACACATGCCAACCGATTGCCTTTGGTTCCCAATTTCTTTCCTTTCCTTAGTGTACGGCAAAGTGAGAAGAAAAGATGAACATTTTTTTTTCTTTTCACCCAAAATCCTTATTTTATTAGTTCTATTATTTCAATTTTATGACAACTAATTTCTTATTTCTATTATTATTATGACTAAATTACAATTCACAAGATGCCAAAACTTCATCATTACCATCCACTATCACAAAGTGGGCAATTTGACATGCAAGCCCACTATTTCTTATACATGCATTAAAAGTCATCACACATTTGTCTAGCATATATTCAAAGTTCATAATTTAGCCCTTTTAGGTGAAATTCATAAATATAATAATAAATTGAAGCACCTAAGATGTCACACATAAATTGGCACATAAATAGGCATCAAATTAAATATTAAATCATTTTTGTGCTTCGGTTTTGTGGTCTCGAAACCACATTCTGACTAGGGTCGATTTAAGGCTGTCACACTGAATACTGGACGCAGTACAAGGAGGTCTCAAATAGTCTGGTGGATAAACCCTTTGTTTTATTTTAGTTTTAATCGATTCTCGTTAAAGTTTAAAATTGTAAGGAATTATAATCCTGTGGTACAGATTTTGCTTTATGTTTTATTCATTTATTTTAAACTGGTTTTGCGTTGAGTTTTACTTTAAATTGTATTGGTTTGTTAAGAAACTATTTTAAATGATTTGGTTTGATAAGATAAATTGTTTTGTAAATTTTTCTACGATCACTTAGGTGATCAATGTAGCATTCTGAATTCAATCTAGACTTCTAGGTCGGGTTGGGGGTGTTATAGGTTGTGTAACCTTCAACTAGGGACACAAGGTCATGTCCTCACCCGTGTAACTCTCTGAGTAGGGTCACATGCTTGTGTCACACGTTTGTGTGCCAGGCTGTATAACTCTCTGAGTTGCCCCACACGTCCATGTCTCAGGCTATGTGGACATAAATTTTCCTAAAATCAAACCATTTTCTATAACATTTCATGCATAATCATTTTTACAAATTGTGCACCCTTACAAGGCATCAAACCATACCTAAACATGCATATATTTGCCATTCCAAAATTCCTAATTCAACTAGCCAATATGCCATTGAAAGGTACCTCAAAAGCAATCATTAAAACTTACCTAAACATATCAACTTTACCTAATTTCAATATCAATATCTAGTTCAATACTTTCTAAAACATGCCATTCTTGGCCACTATTATACCATCTTAAAACATACCATATGAACCATTCAAAAAATGCATTACAAGTTAATCAAAATGACACAAACTAATAGGGTATCAAATGGTACCAACCAAGATAACTTACACAACTTATACATACCAAATCATCAACTAAACATTCAACTAAACACCATTATAAGTCCACCCATACATGCCATTATAGCCTTGGCCAAAACATGCAAAAAATACTGATATATATGATGGATAGTGTGATAGATCTCCAACAAGTTTCCAAACTGATCGAGCTTTTGATAATCTATAAAATAAAGGAAAGAAACTATGTAAGCAATTAATGCTTAGTAAGTTAGTAGAAAATAAAACATAACTTACAATTTCATTCATATAACAATAAGTATAAGCATAATATAACCCAAACCACAAGCTTGGCACAAGCCTATACATCATCATCAATACACAAGTTAGTGAATTTATACAAAACTCATTTGAAATAACCATATGGTAAGTCATTTTCATATGAAAATACATCATTTGATTCATAGATCCTTTTATTGAGCATATGCACAATCCCACTTGAAACCTTACCATTTCAATCCCTTTAATTGCCCATTGAACCATATAAAATATCACCGGATACTCAGGAAAGCTCACACGAAGTATGCTTAAACATATAACCATAACATTTCCTTTACATCATTACTCACACGAAATGTGAAATAGGCCTGCTCACATGAGCTGTGGTGTATCCGTAAAAAATGTAGGACCTCACCATCAATAGGACATTCAAGACCAACACTTGAAACGTGAAATCCCTAATGGCATGTCATTTGTGTCCTATGAATTCCTAAGGTTCAACTGGGACTCAATAACTATCATGGTATTGGTTTATTTATACATCGATCAATTCATTTGATAAATAATATATTAACATACCATTTGAAATAGCATTAAAATGATAACTATTCGTACAACTTACCTCGACAACTAGTGGTGTGAAGGTTAAATCGAGCTATTTCGAAGCTTTAGCTTCGCCACGATCTAAGTCCGTACATGGTCTATCTTAATCTAAATAGAAAATTTCAATTCAGTTAATACTTCTAGTATTTAGTTTAGTCCACATTTCATATTTTTAACTTTTTTACAATTTAGTCCTTAAGCTCCTAAATTGAAATCTAAGCATTTTAATCCCCCATCCAAGCTAACCAAATTTATTAGGGACTTATATCAACCCATACAAACCATCATTTCATAAATTTGCCACGAATTTTTACTATTTTACAAACAAATCCTTTAATACAGATTTCATCAAAAATCACTTTACAGAACTTGTTTATTTATCAACAAGGACTCATAATGTACCATTAAACATCAAGAACCATTCAAAAACATTCATGGCATAACCCTCAATTTTTAACAGTTTTACAAATTAACCTCCAGGCCAGCTAGATTAAGCTAAAATGACTTCAAAAACATAAAAAACCATTAAAAAAAGGGCTTGGAATCACTTACATGCACTCACTCAAGCTAGTCGAATCCAAGAACCCTAAAAAATTACTTTCTTCCTTCAAAATTCGGTGGAAATAACCTTTGGAGAAGATGATACCAATTTTACTTATTTTTAGTTTAAGTTTATTTATTAATTTACTAATTTAACCTTGGTTTATAACTTTAAAAATCACTTAAACTATGTCCACATATGTCCATTAACTTTAAAAATGGTACAATTACCATTTAAGTCAATTTGGTTTCCTTTCCATAGCCTCTTAGCCCTTTTAGTTAATAGAACTCCACTTTTTACACTTCTTACGATTTAGTCATTTTCACTTAATCATGCAAACATTAAAATTTCTTAACGAAATTCTAATACAAACTTACTAATATCCCATAGACATTAAAGTAATAATAAAACAATAATTTACTCATTAGATTTTTGGTCTCGAAACCACTATTTTGATTTAACTGAAAATTGGTTTTTACACCATACTTGGTCTGGTCGCCAAGCCCGAATATCAAGGTGCCACACCATCGTCTCATGCCAAATACAACAAGTAAAAGCTTATTCTCAACAAAACATCTTACATTTTAACATCCGTACAGGTTTAGATTCTATAATAAGTTTTAGTTATCATCATTACATGCTAATATACATAGAATAGCCTTAAAATAATAATTAAACATGCATATGGTCCATTTTAGCAAAATCTCAAAACATAAACGTAGGTATCGATACTAAAGACATGGTATCGATATTTTGCTCAAGAGGTATTGATACCGCTTGGAAAATTGGTACTAAAATTGGTTATTATTTTTCACTTAAAAACCCAAACTTCAAAAATAATTGGTACTCCTACCAAAGTATTGCTATTTTTCCCCGAGTATCTATAGTCGAGATAAGGTATCGATATCGAATCTCTACTTTGTTTTCCTACACGTTTGAAAATACAGAGGTATCATTTTTAAAAAATGAATATCGATACCTCTACTCCAAACCTGAAAAATACAACATAATTGAGCATATAAATCATTCCAACATGTACCAATCCATCATGCTAACATATTGTCATCCAATAAACATCAAAACGATTGTAATACTAGTCTCAAACATCGAAAATAAGTTCAAATGATAATCAACATAATATGATTCAATTATCAAAATCCTAAGGGCAATTAAGTTATGACACTTCCAAAACATCATGATAAATATCATTAAAAGTCTACCACATTGCCTTATTCCCAAAACGAAAACAAATAATGATAATAACTACTAATAGCAACTAAATTATTTAGCTTGGATCACCCCCTAGGAACCACACCGCTCACAGTAATACACTACTAATCTGCAATGGTTTAAGAAGGGAGTGAGTGAGCTTAACAAGCTGAGTTAATGCTTAAAATAACCACAATGCAAACAATTCATCAAGCATCAATGAAACAACCATAAAGCATAACCTCAACAGTTCCAACTCTAGTGTCATATTATACTTATTCGTGCATTATTACTAGTTCTTTTAAATGGTAAACATATTCACTTTTGAGCATATATCACATTACAAATATAATCACATAATATTTAAGCATATATCACAATACTCATATAATTACATAACGTTCCAGCACATATCATAATACTCATATAATCACATAACATTCAAGCATATATCACAATATTCATATAATCACATAACATTCAAGCATATGTCACAATACTCAAAAACATGTTTATAGATAAATTACATAATGGTCACATGTCATATAAACACATATCACAATACACGCATATTCATAATTTAAGATAATTTGGCACTTGACTATGAAACATAAAAGTGAGCTCTACCATCACTCATCAAATACATGGATCTCCAACACACCACATAGACTCATAGAGTCAAACATGTTCCAAAAGTGAAGCATTAAACTAACACTCATTTCTCCTCACATGTCCCGTTGAATGGAGCTTAGCTCACATTCCCTTATCCCTCCAACATGTCCTAGGGCCTCAATGCCCAAAATCATTGTACATATAGGTGAGTACTCACAATCCTATGGCATGCCAACAATGTCCAACGATTTCAAAATCATAAGGCCAAAATATCTTAAATCAATCACATATCACTTACCAATTATCTAAGCACTATCACTGCATATTTGCATTTTTAGCAAAACACTGTCACTAACATTTAACATATACATAACATGTACACATTTGCACTTTCACAACAGTCATCATAACCACATATCACATGTTATAGCACCTTATCTCATTTCACATATTCACAAACACAGAAGCAAATAGTTCACAATAAAACATAAGTATGAGAAAGCTTACACTTGGATTTTAGAGTAAGGGTTTAGGCTACTACTAAATTCCCAAATAAGGCATTGAACCATATCCACAAGCAATTATTCCAAACACTAACCAACACGCTTTTGCTAAAAAGTTGAAAGCTCAAACTAGCTTTTCCTTGCCTTTATCTCTACTTGTAGAAGGTCCTAACAAATCCAAAGCTTCGATGGAAGAAACGAGCTTTGACACAACTCCAGAAAAACTCACGTTTGTAGAAGCTGATATAGATAATGAAGTTTTTAGGTGATTTTCTTAGTTTAAATAGAGGTTTTAAGGTTCAAGGGTGATAGAAATCAAAGAGGACTAGGAATTAGAAGTAAAAATTAATTGGGAGAGTAAAGGGAAAAAAAGGATGACACCAATATGGGGGAGGAGAAATTGACGTGAAAACTATTTGGAAAGGGGGTTTTTAGGTTGATTTTGGACATTTGGTCAAATTACTTCATAAAAACTCACAATTTTGACTATTTTACAAATCATTCCAATTTTCAAAATTCAAGGTCTTTAAAGCTCATTTTGAAAAATTGATTTAATTATCTAAAATCCATAGTAAAAAACATTACTGATATACCATGGCACAAAATTTTGAACACTTTAACGCTAAAATTTATAAAATACCCCTAAAACTCCTAGGCCCTATTTTGGGGTGTTACACATACAATGCGCAATATAACCTATTGGCATACCAATTGTATCCTATCCTATGTTCATCTGGGCTTGATACACAAAACCGTATGAACTTACCTATCTGAACTTACAATTAATTACATTTCTCACCTTGAATCACCTTTATAATTTCTTCATTAAATATATATAATTATTCAATACATTATAAAATCATATGTCAATAAAATATTGCAAATTATACTAAATTAAGCTGTATGAACTTACCTAGGCTAAACTGTAAAAACAATAAAAGTTCAGGAGCTAGTCAACAACCTTTCTTTTTCCACGATTATCAACTTGTTCTTGATCTATAAAGGAGTTTATTTCAATTTATTAGCTTCAATTTCATAATTTATTCAATCTAATGCAAGTGATTTCCTATTTAATAATTTTCACTTTGACCCCAAATATTTACATTTAATTCAATTTTGATCCATAATGACAAAATAAGGTTATTTTATAATTTCTTCTGTAACACCCCAAACCCGGCCTAGAAGTTAGGCCTGAATCTGACGTGTCACATTGAATTATTTTTCAAAAACCATGTTCTCTTTGAAATCCCTTCTTACAATTTAAAAACTTTTTGCCATTTAAAAACCTCAGATTCCATTTACTTACTAAAAACGTAGTTTATTAAAAGTCATTTGTTTGTAAAACACTATTGCCTTTAAAACCTTAATTATTGCGAAAGTTAATTTAAAAACAGTTGCAGAAACATGATATTTTAAAAAATGGTAGTTGTTTGGAAAATCGTGTTCTACTTCTAGATATAAAAAAACAATAAATAAAATTTCCAAATTTAAAATCTAGAAATTAAAAAGGCCTTATTACAACCCAAATCTAAACACTCGAATGTAAATAATCAAACAGAAAACTTAAGCAGTATGTGGCCTTCTCTGAGTCCCTTATAGCTTCGATCCATCTAAGGCTGGGGATTACCTGAAAAATTAATAAACGGGGTGAGTTTATGAAAACTCAGTGTGTAATCCCCTTACTTAAAGTAACAGTCAGTGAACAGAATTAAGAACAGTCTGGGCTAGCCCTTTAACAGAAATAGAACAGTCCAGTACAGAGCATGCGTGGGCTAAGCCCACTAAAATATCATTTGGGTCACAGCCTACAATAGAATCAATTGGGCCCAGCCCAAAATAATAACAGAACAAGTGACCTAAGCCCAATCTAGAGACAACCCTCAAAAGCAGATATGCAACAGTGTGAATATGCATCCCACCCCAATCCAGCCAACACACCACCCGTACAACCCTACACATCTGTGGGGAATAAATCGACCCACCCAGCCAACACACCAAGCTTAGCACCAGTTGCATTACTAAGTCAACAGAACGGCTCAGCGCCGTAGACAGAACAGCTAGAAGCCATAAATATCGCAGCAATGCTACCAAATAACAGAACGGCTGAAAGCCGTAAGCAAAATGGCACAAAGCCATCGATAAATGCATTATGTTAGGCACATAGCCATCAATTAGGGTAACATAACCGGCACACAGCCATGGGTAAATGTGATAAACACATAGTCATCAATAAATGCATTTGGCATGTAGTCGTAGGTAAGTACAATTGGCACAAAGCTATAATCAAGGCAGCATAGAGCCACAATTAGGTTGGCATAGAGCCATAATCAGAACAAGTGGTTTTAAACCATCAATACTGGATCCAACAGTCATCTTGTACGACCCGTGTGATTCTATGGGTGTATTGTCGTCTCGCGCGACCCTTGCGACCCTATCAGAATAGAACTTCCTCCATAAACAACATCCCAACCCATGCATTATGCAGAATGACATGCTCAAAATCAGTCATACAATCGCAGTCAAGCCAATTAAAACACAATCATACATTTACAGTTAAATCAGTCATAGCCCAAGTCAGTCATTTACCTACGAGGGCAAAATAGTCATTTTATACCTTAGGGAAAAACGGTCATTTTACTCAACCGAGGGTATTTCGGTAACCCTACCCTATAGGAGTATTACGATAATCCTACCCTACAAGGGTATTTCGGTAATCCTACCCTACAAGGGTATTTCGGTAATCCTACCCAACAGGGGTATTTGGGTAATCCTACCCTATAGGGGTATTTTGGTAATTTTATAAATCGAGGGTAATTTGGTAATTTTGCAATCTAGGGGTATTTTAGTAATTTTGCAATCTAGGGTTATTTCAGTAATTTTGCAATCCAGGGGTATTTTTGTAATTTTGTAAATTAGGGGTATTTCTGTAATTTTATAAACTAGGGGTATTTTTGTAATTTTGTAAACCAGAGGTATTTTGGTAATTTTGCAAACCAAAGGTATTTTAGTAATTTTGTAAACTGGGGTTATTTCTATAATTTTGTAAATTAGGGGTATTTTGGTAATTTTGCAAACCGGGGTATTTCTGTAATTTTGTAAATCGGGGGTATTTTGGTAATTTTGTAAATCGAGGGTATTTTGGTAATTTTGTAACTCGGGGTCTTAACGACCCAACCGAATGTCCATCGTCGCCTCAAGTAACTTTTATAACCTAAACAAGCAGAACGGGGTAATTGGGCCCATTACTTGGCCCAAGTGGGCCCACACTCTCGTGTGGCCCATTTAGCCCAGAAACAACTATGGTTATGCGAACACACAGCCCAAATCAATCACCTATCCCATCCCATACATTTTATCCATGTAGGCCCACAAGCTCATTGGGCCCACACGGCCCTTTTAGCCCAAAATAGACTCAACTATACCAACTACACGGTCCGAACCAACAGTAGCTTTATAATATACAATTTAATCTGTGTGGGCCCTACAAGCCCAGTGGGCCTAACGTGGCCCATACAGGCCAAGTCCATGAAATCACTTGTGATGGCCTCATTTATTGTACGCCCACGTTTCGTGGGCTCAGCACACTACACGTGCAATCGCACGCTCGTGTAGCATCAATTGCCGATATTTCTGGCTTTTCAGCACTATGTCGATCTATAATCAAAACTGTATGATATACGCAATTTTGGCTTTTCAGCCGACCATAAAAATAACATACAGATGCACACATGTTTACGGCTTTTATGCCTACTTCTATTTATAAGGTACGGATACACCCCTGATTGCAACAACAAGAAATGCAAACAATCGGGAACACAAAAATCCTATAACCAACACACATAAGATTAACGCATATTCTTTATCAGAAAACTTCTTTACCAAACAACAAACACTCACCTTGTTCGAACTACCAGATACTAGCGCCTCACTACTGATCAAGAGCGATTCCCCCCATTGATCAATGCCTACAACGAAACAAACCATTTACTTAACAGTTATCCAAGTACAAAACTAATCCTCCACAAAAAATACTTACCGAAATCGATGTCCAAAAATAAACTGTGACAAAGAGTGGCTGAATCGAAGAAACAAATGATGTGACAAGAATACAATATTCGGCCAAGAGAAACCCAATAAGGAATCGACCAAGAAAGATTAATAGTACAAGAAAGAGATTAGGTTCAGCCACTAGTAGAAGGAGTATTAAAAGTAGAAGAAGAATAGTTGAAGAGGGAAAGAAAGACCAAGGTAGGCTTTTACGATTGTGAGAGATGAAGAACACAGGTTTGGTTGTAAGAAAAAACCCCAAAAGAGTAAAAGAGAGGAAGAAGAGGAAAAGTAGAGTTTGGCCAAATGATGGACTAGAACTGAGAAGAAGAAATACCAATTTCGGCTTTTTAAAAGAGAGAAGTACTATTCGATTTGGCTAAATGAACAAACAGAAAATGCAAATGATCACTTACTATATCGACACTAATGAGGAAAGAACCCAAAAACAAAAAAATCCTAAAATGACAGAGGAGGGAAACGGCACCTACCTACCCTCACAAGCCGAAAAGGCACAAAAATACTCCCCTAGCCGAATTTGCCTAATCAAATTCTATTAATTCGGTCACAACTCCCTCCACACCTTAATTCCATCAAAATCTCCACCATTATCTCCACCGATTTTCTCCTTGATTTACTCCAACCCCAATTTAAATTTAATTCAAACACCCAAGACTAATGCAAACTCCTCCCTTTTACCAAGTCCACAACAACCTTCCAAAATTTGAACCCAACTCAACCTCTAGCCGTCCAATGATGCAAAATAGAAATCCATTGCCTGCAGTAGGATTCGAACCCTAGTCCTCTCTGTTGCTCAAACACGCCACCACCACTAGACCAAACAAGCTTCTTGTGACACACAACAAGCACAAATAATTATAAGTCCTATAAGCTAACGTACCAGTTCACTTAAGAGCCAAAAATAAAAAACCTTGCAAACACTAGGGCTTGAACCCCAGACCACCTATACATTCCTAAAGCCTCCTTGCCATTAGACCACATGCTTCCTTGTGTCACTTTTCCCCACATTTAGTTCTTAAATCCTTCAATCAAACGCCATGGTCCTACTAAAGGCAAAACTAAAGATTTCGCTAATGCCCTAGTTTGAACCCAGGACTTCCCAAACCTCCCCAAACACTCCAAATCATTTAAACAACACATCAAACATGCCATTGTGATATTTATAAGCACATATAAAAAAAAAAAAGAAATTTAGGCCGCCTTCTAATCGATCCCAAGCTAAGGCCCAATACTTCTAGGCCTAAATTTCGGGCGTTACATCTTCAAATAGTCAAATTATCAAGCTTTTAAATATATACAAACAACCATTAATTTCTAAAATTTCATAACAAAATCCTCCTAAATTACAAATTTTAACTATTTAATCCCAAATATCAAAATCATTCAAATTTAATTTATAAAAATAATTCAAATCTACCATTTAGCTTCCAAACTAAACATGAACATCAAGAAAACATCAAGGGCATCATTAGTAATTTTTCTCAACTTTGGTAAGTTCACAGATTAGTACTCAATCTAACTAGATTACATACAACGATCACAAAAACATAAAATTCATGAAAAACAAAAGAGAAATGGACTTACATGCATAAAAAAATAGCTTGGACGAACTCTCCCCTTAACATCAATGGAGGTTTAACTTGAATGAAAAAGAAAAAGAAAAAGATGATAGACTTTCTTTTTTTTTTTATGTTTTATTATATTAAGTTAACTATAATAATTAATTAAAATGTATAACATATAAAATACCAATTAAAATTGAATGATTATCGTCCACTAAAACCAAGCATGGCCAAATTTTCATTTAAAACCTTGCAACAATATTTTCTCATCTATTTGAGCCACAATAACTAATAGTGATTGACTTTTGTATTTTTTTTACAATTTAGTCCTTTTTACTTAATTAACTATCTAAATGTCAAAATTACCTAACCAAATTTTAATTCACCTATTAAACTTTGTAAATATTTAATAAAAATATTTACAAGCTCGGTTTATAGAAATGAGGTCCCTATGCCTCATTTTCTAAAATCACTTGACTTTGGGGACAAACCACTTAACTTTAACTAATAATTCAAATAGAAAAAATTATCAGGTCAAAATTTTATATAATATAATATTTGACTCGTAAATATTAAATAATAATATTTACGAACTCACTCATCAGATTTGTGGTCTCAAAACCACTATTTTTTATACCAATGGAAAAAAAGGGTTGTTACATTATTTACTATTTTTACTCTCTAATCCTTTCTTGATATCATATCTAAAGAAAATCTAGTTAGGAGAAAGGCTACAAAAATTCATACCAACGATTACAACGAGAAAAGTTGTTCTAAACACGCTGTCATGTCTATGGCAATGTATGTAGTCTTAAGATTGATGGCAGGATATGTACTAACATCGCGAACACTTACATGGTTGAGAATATAAACCTACTCATGGCAAAACATCCACAACCCTACAATCTTCAATGGATCAACAAGTGCGAAAAAGTAAAGATAACCAAACAAGTGTTGGTTCCATTCTCTATTGGAAAGTACCACAACGAAGTTTGGTGTGATATAGCTCCCATAGAAAAAGCCACATTAATTTTGGTCAACCTTGGCAATTTGATTGTCGAGCCAAGTACAATGGACATTCTAACCATGTTTCCTTAGTGTCTCGAGGAAAATACAATGCTAGTATCTTTAACTCCCAAACAAATTGTTGAAGATCAAATGAAGTTAAAAGCTAGTGAGGAAATTGAAAAGGAAAGAAAGAGAGAGTGCGTGAAAAAAGAAAAAGAAAATAAAAGAGATATTTAAAAAAGAGTGTACCACCCCAAACCCAGCCTAGACGTTATGGCTGAATCCGGAGGTGTCACATGATAGGGTTTTGTAAATAGAGTTATATCATCAATTCTTTTCAGTTTCAAAAATTTGTACCCATTTTTATCCTTTTTTGAAAATGTTGATTAACTAACTCATTTGTTAAAAACTTGTTTTACAGCAGAAGCGTTATAAAACCGATCCATATTCTTAGAAGACCTCTTTGTAAAAACATCAATTTCATAAAACAATTTAGTCAGGCATGTAGAAAAACAACAAAATAAGAATTAGCAGTTTAAAACCCAGAAAGTCTAGAGAGTCCCAGAAATTTACAACTCTCAAATGAAAACCAAAAACATAATAAAAACCATAAATTGTCAAGTTTAAACAGTTTACAGTCGTGTGGTCACCGTTGAGTCCACCGCCGCACTGATCTGCCTAAGTTTGTGGATTACCTATATAGAACAGATAAAAAGATGTGAGTTTACGTAAAATCAGTGTGTAACCCAATAGAATCAAGCATGCACACATGCAAATTATCACATAACAGACAAATATAGATTCAGGCCCAAGCCCATTTCAGATACAGTATACAGAAATCAGATTCTCAAATCAGATAATCAAAATCCTACCCTCATCCTCTACACACCAGCTCCGACCATCCCATCACACCATGTGGGGTTAAAACCACCCACCCAACCCTACACACCATATTGTGCCATTACAACACATAACAGATAAAGTGTAGCCTTGCTGTAAGAATATAGGCGAAGGTCGCATTCCAGAACACTTCTTCCGTATATATCATCCCACTCAAATAACAAATACAAAATAATAAGGTACAGATAACATATACAGAATCAACAGATATACATGCTCATGTACATTTATCAGAATAATCAGACATGCTCAGCATTATCATACACATAACAGAATATCAGATCTATAGTTTATAGGGTTTGGATAGCCCTTACCAACACTACGGTTGGCCCACAATCGTTTAGGATGACCCGTTCGACCCTAGGGGAAATTTCAGAATAATGGGCCCACATGCCCATGTAGTTTGCCTATGTGGGCCCACACGCCCAGATTGGCCTTGCTCGTGTAGCCCATACGGCCTGGCCTAGAAACCCACACGCCCATGTGAAATACCTGTGTGGGCCCACATGTCCAGATTTCCCTTGCTTATGTGGCCCATACGGCCACACTCTAGCCACCACACGGTTGTGTTGCGTATGGCTATGCGTTCGTTAATCACACAACTGTGTCATCATACACGGCCATCCCTACAGGCAGCTACTCGCCCGTGTGGCATCGATAGAATGGTTTTTAGGCTTTTGTCAAAACCTCGTTTCTGTATTTCGGGTACACGCCTGGTAAAGATTTGATGCAAAAACACCCCCGAGCCTTCCAGAACCTAAAATTGACATTACCAATATTCGAATTTAGTAACACTAACAAAACAAAATCGAGATTATTTCACAACAAAACCCTACAAAATTAATCAACGCACGCGAATACTTACCGCTAACGAATAGAAACCCCAAATAATTAAATCATCGCAGAAGCCTCAACCAAATCTTGTCCTTTGCCTAAATCGAGAGTAACAAAAATGAACCCTTTTGTTAACCATTTAGCCAAAATAACATTAAGATTCTAACAATACAACACTTACTGAACGAGAATAATCAAACATTGCACAAAAAGGAGACAGATTTGAAAGAAAGTAATCAAAAAGAAAAGGGTGAGGGAGAGGCAGAATTTTGACAGAGGGGAGAAGAGAAACAGGCATCAGAAATTTCCTGGAGGAAAGAGAACGTATTATCTTTTGAAAATAAAAATCAAAAAGAAATATTCTGATAACTCCCCACTAACCTACTAACACACAACCACTACAGAAATTTGGTCCCATCAAACCACTAACAGATGCCAGAAACAAAAATTATCATCTACACTTAACAGAGATTCGAACACAGGACCTTCAACACACCAGGTCCCTTACCACTTGAACCAACAGGCTCATTCTAATATGACTTAACAGACAATTTTATAAAAGCTCACTGAATAAGGATAAGGCTTGGATCAAAAATAACAAAAATTGCCAAAGGCAAGACTTGAACTTGAGACCTCACACACACACCCAGAACACTTAACCACTGAAGTAGATACACAACTGTGTTAGCTATTTACAGAAATAGAACTATATAAGATAGGACATTACAAAGAGTGTTTGAGAAAGAAAAAGAAAAATAAAATGAAAAAGAAATTAAAATGAAGAATGATAGTGAGTTTTCAAAAATAAAAAGAAAGTGTGAATGAGAGTAAGAAATTAAAAAAAGATTGAGATTGAAAAAGAAATTGAAAAAGAAATTGAAAGAGAAAAAGAGTACGGGAAAGAAGAAAGAAAAGAAAGTGAGCAAGAAATTATTTAAGGAAATGTGAGGAGTGGTTTAGTTTTAACTAACCATAACTAAAGTTTGTCATGTGATGTTTCTTTGCCACAGGTTTGCAAAATTCCTTAGCCAAATTTTTCATTACACTACTCCACTTCCAAGAGACGATCCCATCTGATCGAGAGAGGTAAGTTAGAAAATGAAAATATCCATCAAGTTCCTGAAGGTAAGAAAGGTAAGGAATCTCTTGCAATTAAATCAAGGTGATCTATTTTGAATGTTAGTGAAAAACCTGTCGATGATTTAGTTCTCAAAAGCTCTCTTTACATTATTCCATATTGTTACTCTTTGCATATTGTTAATGATTTTGTCACGAATAATAATTTAAAACATTTTTCTCATGACATGTATCGAATTGGTCTAAGCAACATTGAATCAAAAGTTAAAACCGTTGATGTCTTTAGTCCAACTAGACGTTTGGAAAATATAAATTGTTGTAAGTGTTAAAGAATTTTCACATAAATCGATTAATATATTTGATTCTAATTATTATGTGAATTCTTATAATCCTTATGGTGAAATTTTGTGGATATAGATGCCTATTCAAAAGAAGTTTGATTGTTTTGATTGTTTGGATGTGCATATATCTAAATCTTGTTTGTTTAGCATGTGTGATTCATTTTTGGAATAAAAACTTTTGTTGCATTCAAAAATAAGTGATCAAAACCATGTGTTTAAACCCGGAGCATGTTTTTCTAAGTCATTGTTGAGAGAAGTCAAGCATCATAATTTTTTTGTATAATTGTGATGGCCACTTTCGTTTGCTCAATGTTTTGTTATTATTTTCAAAAATAAAGCATCTGAACTATGATGACTTGCAAAGTCAAAACCAAATCTTTGATCTTGGAGGTTATTATTCTGTATTATTATTTAAAGGATTCGAGCATCAGATTTTTGTTTTGCATGATTATGTGATTGATTTTTGAATTTTTCATTTTCTTCTATGTTGCCGACAACTACAAAACTTTCAAGTCATATTGAAATGGTAAGACAACAGGTCATCTTTGATCCCAAAGTTGGTTTGTTTGTCCTATTTTTGAAAAGGGATCTGGAGAAATTCTTGTGATTATATTTCACAATGTCACCGATTTGTCTCTTTTATGTGTAGGTGACAACTTGACATAATACCCTTTTAAAGATGGAGGATTTGAAAAGGTTTTAACGAAATTCTACCTTATAATTGTACGCTTGTATAAGGAGGGGTGTAACGCCCTAATTTTCGGGTTTCTCTTAGATTGTTGTTCATCTGATAAAATGTTTGAACTTTGGTATCTGGGTGTGTGACGCATGTTTGGGGAGTGTTAATGGGCCTATGGAAGGCCCAGGTGCTAGTTAAAAACCTCGGTAAAATTTTGTATTTTTGACTTAGGAGATAGGGGGCCTTGGGAAGTAGGTGTTATAAGTAATTGTGTATGGAATGAGACATAAACTGGCTAGTGGTGGAGTGGCAATATAACGCCACTTAGGAGCTATAAAAGTGGCGCCTAAGAGAGCTTGGAGGTCAAAGGTTCAAGTTCTAGAGTTTGCAAAGGTGGCGTTTTATTTTTGTGCAAGAAGCAGGTAAGAGTTTGAAGCAGAGTTGAACTCTATTGAGGAGTGTTTGAATCGGTCATGAGAGGATTTTGTGGAGTGATAAGGGGAGCTTGTTGAGGAGAATTTTTAGGAGCTTTTGAATTTTGAAAGAAGGTGGCCGACCAAGGGGTTCTTGGTTGTGCATTTTCGACAATTAGGGGCCTGGTGTGCCGATTTTCTAAAGGTTCTTGTTAGAGTGTCTTTTGCCGATTTCTTTAGGTTAGTAAAACTCCCTTCTTTCGTCGATTTTTACTTAGCACAATAGGCTTCTTTCCGTCACTCTCTTCTTCATTTTCTGCCCTAGGAGCCGAATTCTATTATCTCCTAAACCCCTAGTGCCGCACACTCATTTTGGACCGAAACATTTCCTTTTCACCTCTCTTCTCCATTCTTTCCTTCTCCTCTCACACCATAAGTCGAACCCTCATCACCATTCCCTTTCTAGCCGACTCCATCACATCTTGCTGACTTATCTCCTTCTTTCTATTTTACCTTCATTGCCGAATTTTTCTGTGTTTGAAACTCCCTTTGTACCTTGCCGATTTCTCATTAGCCTCATACCTCTCTTCTTCCCTTTTCTTCTAAAACTTCATTAAACCCTCTACAACCTTGTAGCCGAAACCTTCTAAACATTTTATCCTTCTTGTAGTCGCAAGTGGAGTTATCATGGATCGTGGTTAGATCGGTGAGTACTTTGAGACATTATTTCGTTAGTTTTCAGTATTTAAGTCAAGAAGCCGAACACTTAGGGGTATTGTCGTTTTGAAATTAAAGGCTCCTTGGCCTCTTTCTTTTGTTGGAAGGTGCGATAGCGTAGTCAAGGAGGGGATCATGCATCGAAGGATCTTGAAGGCTAGCAATTGGACATCTAGTCCATAATCGGCAGAAAGGTAAGGCTTTTAGGGACTTAGGCCATGTTGGCCGATTATGGTAAGGAGGTTTTGGCTTAATGATTGTCGATTATTAGACTAACACTATAGTGATTAACTCTAGGGCTTTCGTACGTGGATCTCGTCGATACTTTATCCATTAACAGGTGTGTAACGCATCTCCCTCATAGACTAGGACGGCAAAAGCCGTAATGACCGAAAACTGTTCTAAAGTGACCGATCAAAAGTGATCGAAAATCGGTCTTGGAAGGATCTAAGAGTAGCTGAAGACTCTATTATGGTCAAACTAGGATTTGACGATGGCGGAATTGTAGAAGGTGCAATTTCGAGCATTTCGGTAAGATGGGCTTCGATGGGCCAAAGATGGGCCTAATGGGCTTTCGAGCCCAAATCAGTAAAAATGACTGTTAAAAGCTTTCTGGTGATGTGATTAATACTAATATGGTTAAATTGGTAATCTGAACCTAAAAATTGGACTTAACGGGCTTAAGACATTAGTAGACACAGTAGGGCCCATTAGGGGTTTTAGGCTAAAAAGGGCGAAACTGGAAATTAAGCTTAAATGGACTTCTGTGGATATCTATGGACCAATTATTAATTGAACATGCATAAAATCTCTGAAAATATGGAAAAGGACTAAAATACCCTTAAATATGGAAAATTACCAAAATACCCCTAGGTGTTAAAAGACCATTATGCCCCTAGGGCCAATTCTGAACGAAATGTATAATATTATGTATCTGCATGAGTTATCACTTAATATGAATATATCTGATGCATGAGATGTTTTATGTTGCATGCTATAGTATGTTTACATCTGTTGCATGGGGTATGGGCTTTTATGATGGAGGAAGCGTTCTGGCAGCCTCGCTGCAATCTAGTGGCCTCACCACAAATATCTGTTCTGGTGGCCTCGCCACAATATCTGTATCTAGTGACCTCGTCACAATATCTGGCAGCCTCGCTACAAATTTCTGTGGTCTGTAGCAGTTGGGTGGGTCGAGTAGTCTCCCCACATGGTGTAAGACTGGTATGGGGGTGTTATGGATGGATCTGGGTTGGGCTTTCTGTTTGCATATTATATCTGATCTGTATCTGTTATGGGCCTTTGGGCTTAACCTGATTTCTGAAATGGGCCAAGGCCCAATTAATCTGATTCTGAGGCTTGATCTGTTTTGGCCTATGGTTGAGATTATGTTGCACACTGAGTTATCAAACTCACCCCCTTTAATTTCATCTCTGCAGGTAACCCTCAACCATAGTGGGCTTGGAGTTGTGAGAGATTCGGAGTGGCCACAGCATCTGCAAGTTCAGTTTTTTTGTTTTTCTTTAAGTATCTTAATTTGCTATCATTTTTGAGCTTAATTGTAATAAGGCAGCTATTTAAGTTTCTTTATTTGTTCTTTTCTTTAATGGTTTAAATCATATTTTATCAAAACTGCTAGTTATAGGCTGCGCGGGGTTCTTCAAAATCCTAAAAATGTTTTCAAAACTTAACGAGATCAACGATTGGATAATCTAAAGGCTCTACAAAATAATTTTTCGCAAACTTGCTGTTTTAATAAAAATATCACCGAAGTCACAACAAGCAAAGGTCATAAACTTAGCTATAGGTTCATGTGACACGCCAGAACTGGTCATAACGTCCAGGTCGGGTTTGGGGTGTTACAAGGGGCATTCAATTAACCATTTCTCTTCTTAATCTAAGTTTGATTATCGTGTTTTTGAAGGATATGTTGTTAGATTGAAGTCCAAAAGTAATTGTGACTATGAAAGATTTTTAACGAGCAAGTGGCCTGATTTGAGGAAAAATCATTCTCAAGATGAAGGGAATGATGTGATTCCTGTCACATCATGTGACTTGACAAGAAGGACTTGAGATTGGCCTAAGCTCGAAAGGCCCAAATGCAAGATGAAATCATTCAAAACCCCATGCAATGTTTGCATGCGGGCTTTTTAAGGCCAAACTGTCCATCTCATATTATTTATAATTCCACAACTTTTATTAATTCTTATTTAGTATGAGTCATTAATATGTGCCTTATGTGTTTTTAATTTTGTTAGCTTATAGTTATGTCAATTAGTTTTAATTGCGTGTTAAATGCGTCTTAAAAACTAGCTAATAAATATTTCTTGTTTTATTACATGTTTCATATGAGTTAAGTATTTCATCAATTAAGTTTTATTTTAATTTGCATTTAATTTAGCCATGCATTAAATTTATGTGTCTTATATTATTATGTTTAAGCATGGGTTTGAGTTACATGTTCATAAATAAATGTGCATGTGTGTGTTTATAGTATGCTAATTTCTATCACAAATATGTTTTTTTTTAGTTAAATGTTTTAGTTGAATAAGAATGTGAAAAGTTGCAAATGTTTAATGTCCATTTATTTGTGTTGTAGGTGACTGTTCATTAGACCAAGGAATGGCTTTTCAAGCCTGGTCGATTTTATGCACTCAAAGCTCAATTAAGGTGCAATTAAAAAAGATGAATACCAAGCATTATAACATTCAGCCATGGGGAAAATGAAGGGATAATAAACAACAAAATTAAGGAATATTAAACCTTTATCAAGTGAAGAGACATGACTTTTCAGTTATACTTGAATCAAGTGAAAAGACGTGACTTTTTGACTATCCACCATAAGTTATGAACCGAATTTAATATTTGTGTTAATAGCTAGTGTGAATGCCGAATTTGAAAGGTCACCAATAGCTCTATATAAAACTAGTGATTGAACATTTGTAAGGTTAGACAATATTTTTGAAATAAACAATTACTTTGTGAGAATTTTCTCATTGGTTCTTAACTAAACTATACCGAACTTATCAAACTTTCTATGTTTGTGGCATTCAAATTGTCTTGTGACTTTGTTCACCATCCCGAGGTATGGCAACTTCAGTTATATAGGTCTTAGCTTTAATATAGCTAAGGTTCTTTAGCTGCTACTACTACGAGTCGAGGTTTCCATTCCTTTAACTATTTCAAGATGATCCAACCCAATCGAGCTATTTTCTAAACTATCAAAGTTTGTGAAATTGTATCAGTCTGGTTCTAGCTATGTACAACACCTGTCTCATGCTTCAAGCAATTATTCAAGTAGAGGATGGGGTCAATATAGCAATTGATTGCAATGCTAACTACGTGGCAAACTTGGTCATTTTGTGCAATGGTGTTTCCATCATTTCAACCAAAACTTTGCTAGGGTGATTGCTCAAGCCTATGGTCCTCGGCCTATTTCGATTGTTGGAGTTAACTCATGTACTTGCTACCCTTGAACCTTATTATTCTTGTGTACCTGGTCTTTTCTACTAGTAGCCAAGTACAATGGCCTTCTTTGTCCACTAATATAATTCAAACTATTGGATCTTCTAATGAGATTGGTCAAGCAAATTCAATTACTGTCGTTGTACCATCTATTTCCTCTTGGTTTCTTGACTTTGGTGCTATATATCATGTGACCAATTATTTTTCTCATCTTCATGTTAGCCAACCTTATTCCAAGTCAGGTATGGTAACCGTAGGTGATTGAGCTTCTTTCAATATTTCACATATTGGTCAGTCCTTCTTTAAGTCTACTTCTCGACAACTTATTTTGGATCAACTACTGCATGTCTCTGATATCACCAAGAATTTATTGTCTTTTAGTAAATTTGCTAAAGATAATTTGGTGTTTTTTGAGTTTCATCCCACTCATTGCTTTCTTAAGGATGAGGCTACCAGTGAGGTTCTTCTTTGGGGTTTTGAAAAAGATGGATTGTATACATTTCTTGCTAATGAATGCTTTCATGAAGTTGCTTTTGATTGCAAGTCTTCTCTCCCTTTGGCATCCATTCAACAAGTCTACAATACTCACATCAGCGATCTTGAAGATCAATCTCGTGTTTTAAAATATTGATTATGGCATTAATGTCTTGGTCATCAACTGAAGGTATCTAGAGTATTGTCATATCCACTTGTAATAAAAGTATTCATAAAAAACCAATGCTCTTTTTGTGCCGCCTTTCATGTTGGCAAAAGTCACAAACTACACTTTTCCTCATCAAATAATGTGTATCACAAACCGTTTAAGTTAGTGGAAATTGATCTTTAGGGTCTGACACATGAACCTTCTAGTGGTTTTCTTTATTATATCTCATTTTTTGATGTCTACAGTAGGAATTGTTCGTTGTATCTACTTGATCAAAGTCTGAACCCTTCCAAGCTATTAAATTGTTTCAAAAGCTTGTTCACAATCAGTTTAATACTTCTATAGTTATGGTTCAGACGGATTCAAGAGGTGAGTTCCGGGGTCTTCATTCTTACTTGGTTGATTGTGGCATTTAATATTGTTTAACTTATCCTTAATCATCGTCTCAAAATGGCAAAGTGGAGACGAAACACAAACACATAGTGGAACTGAGCCTCACTTTACTCACACAAGCTTCTTTACCATTGAGTTTTTGGTCTGATGTTGTAACACCCCTAACCCGTATCCATCTCTAGAATGGGTTATGAGGCATTACCAAACTTATAACACAATTATAAGTATTCATTTCTCATACATTTATCAAATTCCAACCAATATTATTCATATACATTCACATCATCCTTAAAATGAGCCTGCGAGGCTTTAAACATGCATACAGAACTAGACCAGTAACATATGAACAATTTGGGATAACATAGAAAAATTCTCAAAATAGGGGATACACGCTCGTGTGAATAGGCCGTGTGTCTCACACGGTCAAGAGACATGCCCGTGTCTTAGGCCGTGTGGACATTCAAAATGGAATCACATGGCTGTGTCCCAGCTCGTGTCCTACCCCGTATAATTCTCTGACTTAGGTCACACAACCGACCACATGCCCGTGTGTCTAGCCCGTGTACCTATTCAAAATGGCCACACATGCCCGTGTGCTAGGTCGTGTGCTAGGCGGTGTCAATCTTGCAAGGTATATTGACTTATGCCATACGGCCAATCACCCGCCCATACCCGCCCGTGTGTTATACACGGTTGAGACACACGCCCGTGTCTCTGCCCATGTTGATGAAAATAAGCTAGTTTAAAAGCCACATTTCTCACCAAATTTTCCATTACCTAAACCAATCCAAAACACATATAACCAATGTATAATTAGGCATCCATATAAGCCAAAAATAATCATCAATCATACCCAATTTCAAACATATATAACCAATGTATAATTAGGCATCCATATAAGCCAAAAATAATCATCAATCATACCCAATTTCACATGACATATAACCAAATAGCTAACCATCCAAAATTATACCAAAAATACTTTAACAATTCATCAAAATAGTCATTCCCAAATATGCCTTAATTGATCTACAAACACAAGCACAACTATTTCATATTTCAACTATATATCAATATAACCATTTGCACAAATACTTTCTATCATCAAACTTGCCAAAACATACCATATCATATAAACTTATACCCAACTAAAACTTATGTCAAGTTAAGCCAAATCACATGGCTTAAACATATCAAAACATATAAGTTTCATAAGCTAAAATGACCATTCACATCATCTTCTTAACTAGCCTATACATGTCATATTTACACATTTCTTAAAGTTTCAAAGTACCAAATCGTCAACTGGATAGTGTGATGCGAGTCTCCGACGTCTTCCGAATCGAGTAAGCTTCCGAATCTCTATAAAACATAAGAAAGAAAATGGAGTAAGCTATATAGCTTAGTAAGCCCGTATAATATAGAATTAAACTTACCATCATTCATAATTTAAGCAATTAAACTTAATATAACCCAAATCAAATGGTTCAAATGCCTACCATATGAATACATCAATAGGTTAGTTCCATAATATGCCCATAACATCAATCCTACAATAAGAAATTTAGTTAGCATTCAAGCTCATGTACTTGTATCTTTCCATCAATACCACAATTCAACATATAAGATCAATTTCATATAATTCATGTAACTCTTATGCTGTAATAGCCCGATACAAGGCCTAAATGGAATAGTGGTTATGAAACCACAAATCCAAGGTCAAAATATTTATTCCAATTGAGTTTTAAAATTTATTGTGTTTGCAATATTTTGTGAAATTTTCGTTACAAAATTTTATTGTTTGTGTGTCCAATTTGATAAATTGGACTAAATTGCAAAAGTAGTAAAATGTGCATTCTAGAAGGTAAAGGTGTTTAATTGAAATGTGTTTTATTTATATTTTTTATGGTTTACATTTTTATAAAATTATTTTGTAAAAATTTCGTACGAAAATTTCGACGTTTGGGCACTCAATTTAGTCAAAAGGACTAAATTGAAAAAAGTGCAAAAGTGGAGTTCTACATGTTAGAGGTGTCCAATTGTTATGAAATTTTAAATTGAAGGTCCTTAAATGGTAATTAGACCATTTTTTAATTTATTGGACAAAAATGTACATGAAATGGGTGAAAAAGAATATTTTTTAGTTAGGGGCATTTTGGTCATTTAATGATTAAATGAATTAAAAAATCAAATTAAAAGCCAATTTTTGCTCATCTTCTTCCTCAAGGCCGAAAATAGCATGGAGAAACCATGGCTAGAGTATTTCAATCTTCCAAGATCGATTGTAAGTCTGTTTTAGCCCCGTTTTTAATGATTTTTACGTTTTTAAAATCTCCGTAACATGATTTCTCTATTTCTACGATTTATTTGAGCTAGGGTTTGATTTCAAAAATTGACCCATGTTGAATAATTGTGTTTTTTGATGTTTTTTGATAGATTATGAGGTTTTAAATTATGTTGAACAACTTGTGCTACTCGGTTTTAAGTGAAAACGAGTAAAATGACATAATCGGTAAAAATAACTAATGTTCATAAGTATATGTTAGAGTGAGAATTTGATGTTGCCATTAGTAAATAAATGATCAGCATGTTCTAAAACATAAGAATTAGGAAAAAAGTTTAATTTCCGAGCTTTGGGGTAAAAGTGTAAATATGTAAAAGTTTAAGGGTAAAATTGTAATTTTTTCAAAGTTGGAGTTAAGGACTGTTTTGATAAATGTGAGTATTAAATAAGCTAAATATATTATTTTAGATCAAGAAAGAAGTGAAATCGACCTGGATCGGGGAAAGGAAAAGATTATGGATTAAATTGTAAAATTTCTATATTTTACACTGAGGTAAGTTTATATGTAAATAATGTATTGTTTTTATTATGTTATGATATTTTATTTTGTGACATGTGAAATAAGTTTTAGTATTGTTCAATTAAAAGACATAAACGGTGATTTGTGGTTGATGAATTGAGATTAAATGAGGAAATCTCGGTTGAACCTTCGGAATGGAAAAACGTGGTGCTAAGTGGATATACCACGGTTATACATGTAACTTGGTGCTAAGTGGATATGCCACGATTACACATATTGATACATGTAACGTGGTGCTAAGTGGATATGCCACGGTTACATATATTGATTCATTAACGTGGTGCTAAGTGGATATACCACGGTTAAACATGTAACGTGGTGCTAAGTGGATATGCAACAGTTATACATGTTAATTTGAAAAGTGGCTCTAAGTGTGTATGCCACAATTATATGTTAGCTCAATAGTGTGGTGCTATGTGCATATACCACTAAGTTGGGCATTAATTACAGAAGGTGGAGCTATGTGCTAAAACCACCAGATATTGTTACTTTCGAAGTGTTCACCGGGAGAAACAAGTTTGCTAAATGGAATTTAACATGAAAAATGTGGGGATAAATACCAAAATATGAATATACGAGTTTTGAATTATGAGTTAGATATGTGATTGAATTCTGATAAGATGAATATGGATAAGTATTACCTTGAAAGTTGACAATAAGAAATTTTAGTGAAAGAGTTGAAATTTGGAATAAACAGTTTCAAACAACAGCAGAGGAGTGACTTTGAAAAATCACCAAAAATGGTAAAATTTGAATTAGAAGCTAAATGAGATATTTAATTAAAGATTATTGAGTCTATTTTCATATAAAAGAAACAGAACAAGCAAAAAGAATTCTATATTTTGAGATATTTATATTTTTTTGAGACTGGTTCAGAATGACTTCGTGATCCCCTATTTTGATTTAGAAAAATCATTAAAAATTATACAAAAATATTTATGGAACATAATTTATATGGGTGGATTCCTTATTGAGTCTATTTTTAGTAGAAATAAACGTGAACATCTTTCAAGTTCTTTATAAAGAGAATTGAAATTTTAGTGAAGAGTGGTCAGGACTATCAGGTAGCAAAACAGGGGAGTATTTAATGAAAAACTGTATTAATTGGCCAAACTAAAAATTCTAAAATTTTTATGGCAAGAAGCAATATGAGTCTAGTTTCTGGGAAAACTTACAGATCTTAATTTGGAGCTCTGTAACTCCAGATAAAAATAATTTATGACTGGGACTTGAATGGACAGCTTGTACTGATTTTAAGTAAATGATAATTTCATGTGAGATTAAGATTGTATAATTGTGGAGATATAATTTGGGATTTATAAATGCAATTAATAATGTATTATTATTATTTTTTACATATTCACTTACTAAGCTATAATGCTTACTCCCTTCCCTTCCTTTTTCTTATAGAGTTTTAGATGTTAGCTCGAGTTGGAGGTCACCAAAAATACTATCACACTATCAGGCTGAGGTTAGTATTAAAAGATTCTGAAATATTTATAAGTTTATGGAATGTATAAGGACTTGAATATATGTATATATGTTACTAAGTTGGCCTAGAATGCTGGCCTAAATTAATGCAAATTTTATTGTTAATACCATGTATTATGACTAATAGTAGCTATGTTGTGAGTCATAATGATACAATACATGAACGAGTATGCTTGCATGTTAGTAAATGAATTAATGTATATATGATAGGAATGTGATTAGATTCTAAATTGAAAGAAATTTTATAGCCAGTTTGTGCATTTGTAAGTGTAAAAATCCAGTGATGCCTCGTACCCTGTTCCGGCATTGAACACGGGTAAGAGGTGTTACATGTGCCAATCCGTACTTAATCATATAACCTGTAACAGTATTATGCCTGTTGTGACTGCCCTAATTCGACCCTAGTCGAGAAGTGGTTTCAGGACCACTAAATCGAGTCGTAAAAATAATTAAATGTTATATTCTATGCTTATTATTTGTGAAAATGCATGTGTGAAAATTTCATGCTTTGATTTTGTTATTTGGATGTGTATTAAATAAAAAGGACTTATGTGAGAAGTTTTGAATATATGTGTGGCTAACTTCAAGTGATTAATTATAGAATGTTGTAAAATAAATGGATTTGCATGTCAAATTGCCACTTTTAATCTTAGTGGCCGGTCATGCTATGGCATAAATTAAATATTTATGTATTTTATAATGATAAATAATGCATTAGTGGATTTTTAATTTATTAAAGGTAAATAAAATATGATAAGTGGGGGAAAAAGAACAAAGTGGATTTTTTTTGTTCTTCTTTACCAAAACTAAGTAGAGAAAATAAGAGAATGAAACTTTGGGAGGTTTGGCATTTGATTTTCTCAATTGAGGTATGTTACATGTGTTTTCCTTTGGATTTTTGTGAAATTAATTCAATTGATAAGTCCTTTACTTAGCCCATGAGTTGATTCTTGGTTTGATGATGAATGTCTCATTCGACTATTATTGAAACAAACGAAAATTTGAAGCTTTTGAGCTTTGGTTGATAAATTTTGCATATGGGAGTGTTTGAGAGTAGTTATGAGGTCAAATTTATATGAATTCTTGTTAATATGCCTTAACAATGCGATTTGTGCTTTGTGTGGCTCTTTGAGCTAAAAGGGACATTCGGCCATGTCCCTTTGAATGAATAAGTTTGGTATTTGATGTTAGATAAGCATTCGGCCATGATTGTGGATGAGGAATTTGATTGTTGATAAATGATTATGTGTTTGCCAAATTTGAACACAACGTGGGAAATGTGGTAAAGGATGAATTTGAGCTTAAGGTTCATATGTATATGTGACTAAATTGAGAGGTGATATTCGGCCAATGTGATTAGTGTTGTAATTAGATATAATCTATTAATGGCAGATTGAAGGTATGAAATTTAGAGTATGGGGCAAATCTAGTAATCAGTCATGTAGTAATAAGATATAATTGAGTGCTTAATACCTTGATTTATAAATGGTTGTGTAATGATGTTCGGCTAATGTGTTAAAGGGTAAACCTTGTACTAAATCAAAATTTGTTTACCTAGCTCAAGAGCATAAAGGGGCACACTTGGACAGGGGAAAGGCAAAGGTGGTGGAATAGTTGAACCGTAATTGTTCGACAACAATTAAGGTAAGTCTTAAGTATTTGAACATATGCAATTAAGAAATTGTCATGTCATATTAGTTAAACGTCTGATGTTTTAAATTTTTCTATCCCAATTAAAAGTTGAGGGGAAAGAATTATAGTAGAAATGTTTTATGGTCTATTCTTAAGTATGAGAATTAAAGTATAAGACTATTATATGAGATAAAACAGAGTAGCTAATTTGTGAAGTAAAATGAGGCCATGATATACTCTAAGGCCGAATGATATGATTGTGATGTAATTTGTTCATTGCCTAATGAAATGTTCGCATAATGAAATAGTGTAGATAACATATTTATATTATGTGGGAATTAGAAGTATGTGTATTAAGGCATGTGAAATTGTGCTAGAACTATTGTGCTATGACATTCGAGTTTATGACCTAGCAAGCTTTTGAGCTGGTGAAATGTTTCGGGCCACGAGCCTAGCAGGCGTAAAGCCGGTGATGTGATATCGGGCCTAGTGCCTAGCAGGCGTAAAGCCGGTGATGTGATATCGGGCCTAGTGCCTAGCAGGCGTAAAGCCGGTGATGTGATACCAGGCCTAGTGCCTAGCAGGCGTAAAGCCAGTGAAGTAACTTCAGACTTAAAAAGTCTAGCAGGCTTTGAGCCGGTGATGAAATTCGGGTTTTGATACCCAGCAGGCCAAGTGCTGGTGAATATAATGAAAAAAAACTATGACTATGAGATTTTATGTTAAAATGACAAAATGAACTCGTATTTCATATTCAGTGGCCCAGGTATGTGATACTTATCTTTTTAAATGAGGTTGAATATAGTTGGATTGTGGATTGTTCAATTATAACTAATCGGCTCATGTGACATTAAACATGGAGTAAACAGTACGATTATGGTTTTGATTAAAGAAGGAATGTTTCAAATGTAGATGTGATTATGTGTATACCTTCGGCCTTGTGAATTTGCATACATGGAGGTTACGATTTGTTCATATGAAATTTTGAAATTTTTAATGAATTGTGGTATATCAAATATGTGCATTGTGGCTATGAATATTCGGCCAAAGGATGATTATAAATGAATGTTGTAAATTGTGATTCTTTTATTAAATCAAATTAAGTTATTTGGTTACTTAAGACTTATTAAGCTAATTAGCTTACCTTGAGTATCCTTGTTTCTCTGTTTTATAGATCTCGTTCGAAAACTATGAGCTCGGGATTCGAGTGCAAGTCACCTACACTATCGTCATTGTTTTTGGTACTTTTTGTAAGTTATTTTGAAAAGATGGCATGTATAGGCTTAATTCACTTTTGAATCAAATGATGTTTTGAATTTGTATGTATATGTATAGCCATGCGAAGATGGCTTGTCAAATTGCTATATATATATATATGAATGTGCAGTTGATGAAGTTATGTGGTTGTTTAATTGGAAATTTGTTACTACGGTTGACTTGAATTAGCTATATGTATAATCATTTCTTTCACTAGTATAGAATGACTTATATTTGACTATCCTTAAAATAAATTACCAAATGAATAGTATTAGTTTTGCATGAGATGAAATCGGCCTTTTGCATATTTGTTCAAACAAATCTAACCTTACAACTTGAAGTTGACTCATTTACATGATGCTAAGGAATAAACTAGGATTTGTTGTATATACATTGTTTATGTTCGATCAGATGTGAATGACTTAAGACATTATGGTTGTGATTTTTTTTTAAGTAGTACCTTGTAACCCGGTACCGGCGACGGTTACGGGTTAGGGGTGTTACACCTGTTGAACCAATTAGAATGTCGATAGATACACAGGTGGTACACACTAAGTGTACTAATCGGTAATCCTTCAATTCATTAATGTATTCGCTCTTTGGAGCTATAATCGATAAGCTCCTTCTGAGTTGATGGACAGTAAGCTCTATCGAGTTGAAAAAACAGTAAGCTCTCACGAGTTGAGATATCGGTAAGCTCATATGAGCTACAGTGAGTCTGTAACAAATGCAGGACCTCAACCAAATGGTAACCCTAATGACATGTCACTCGTATCCTACGAATTCCTACAGTTCAAACGGTACTCGGTATTCAATAAATCCCATCTATTAGGCATTCATTAGATTAGTATCTTATTTTCTCAATACAAATACTTATATTTCAATCAAGTACATATAATTAAAAATCCAATTCTAATTATACGAAGTTATCTCCTATTGCTCGGATAACAACTATCGGCTAATCATCAACTTTTCCTTTTCCCCGATCTAGTTCTGATCTTTATTTTTCTTAATCTAGATAATATTAAAATTAACGCATTCAAATATCATTCTATTCAATTTAACCCAAATTTCACATTTTAGCAAATTTACACATTTGCCTCTAAACTTTCATCTTCTTTACAAATTAGTCCTTATCACATAAAATTACAAATTCATGCAATTTCATCCTACCCATGCTTAGCCGAATTTCTATCAAGTTCATATTAGCCCCTATTTTCAATTTATTCACACATTTGACCATAAAATTTCAATATTTCTCAATTTAATCCCTAAATAACAATTTTACTCAAAAATCACTTAACAAATGTTGTTAATCTAGCAAAAAGGATGCATTTTCTATCATTAAACATAAAAATACTCATGCATTCAACAATGGAAACATTCAAATACTTTAAAATTTTTGCAAAATAGTCCTTGGGCTAGTTGGACTAAGCTGCAACGATCTCAAAAACATAGAAATCACTAAAAACTGGGTAAAAAATCACTTACAATTAAGCTAGAAAGTGATCGAAACCTTGAAAGCATCCATGGATTTTTTTCTCTTCAATATTCGGTGGAAAAAGTGAAGAAGAAAGATGATACAAATGTTTGTTTTATTTAATTTAACTTTAATTTCTAATTTACTAATTTAACCTTTGTCATAATTCATTTAAATCACTTAATATATGTCCATAGATGTTCACTCATATTAAAAATGGTGTATTTACCATATAAGGACATCCACTATTTAATTTCATAGTCATTTAATACCTTTAACTTATAGAATTCAACTTTTACGCTTTACGCAATTTAGTCCTTTTTAACGAATTACCCATTTAAATAGTAAAATTTATTAACGAAATTTTCAAATAATTATTCTATCATGCTTTAAACATTAATAAAATAATAAAATAATAAAATAATTATTTTGACTTCAGATTTGTGGTTCTGAAATCACTGTTCTGATTTGACTAAAAAATGTTGTTACAGATGCTTTTATAACGGCTATGTATCTCATTAACATGCTTCCAACAAAGGTTCTTGGAAAAATTTCTCCTCATGGAAAGCTATATAATCATACTCTAGATTATGAGTTTATATGGGTATTTGGCAGCCTCTGTTTTCCTCATTTCGTCCTTTCAACAGGCACAAACTAGCGCGTCGAAGTACACTTTGCACCTTTTTGGGATATAGTCCCGTGTATCATGGGTACAAGTGCATGGACTCTTATGGATGGGTGCTTATTTCACAACATGTGAAGTTTCAGGAACAAGTGTTTCCTTTTTCTAAAAGAAGTGATTCTTTATCTCTTTAATCATCAAGGGCACCTGGTTTTGTTTCATCCACTCTTTTTTATAGTTGAGTCACCAATCACGCACACCTATGTCACTATTGATAGTTCCAGATTGTCCTTTTTTTAAATGTTGCTAGCTCATTCCCGTCTTCCCCTTCATCTGTTGATCATGGCTCCTTTGTTTGCACTAATTTGCAACTAGCTGACCTATCTCAAGATGGTCATGCTGATGATAGAGAAGAGTTTACACAAGCCAATACTTCTTCTCTTCCATTAGCTTCTATAGTGTACACAAACACTCATCCCATGGTGACTCGTAGTAAAACATACATCTTCAAACCTAAGGTACATATTATAGTTATTGATGAGAACGTTCCACCTAATGTTCATACTAGCTTACAAACCACTTGAGTGGACAACTGTTGTCATGGTTGAGTATCAAGCACTTGTAGATAATGGTACTTGGTCACTTGTGCCTCTACCACCAAATCGAACTCCAATTGGGTGCAAATGTATCTTTAAAGTCAAGAAATGTGCTGATGGAACGATTGAAAGGAACAAGGCTAGGTTGGTTGGCAAAGGTTTCTCAAAAGTTGCAGGCCACGACTACAAAGAAACCTTTTGGTCAGTAGTTCAAACTTCCATAGTTCATGTTTTTCTATCAATAGCATTGGAAAATGAATAGCAAATTCTTCAAGTTGACATCAACAATGCCTTTTTTAAAGGCAATTTGTTTGAAGAAGTGTACACGGTACAACCTCTGGGGTTTGAGAAAATAGCTCCAGATGGAACTTCTTTAGTATGTAAGTTGCACAAGGCATAGTATGGGTTGCGTCAGGCACCTAGAAGTTGGTTCTCTAAGCTCAAAGACTACCTTAGTCAATTGGGCTTTGCAAACTCAAAGGTAGGCTCTTTGTTGTTTATTCTTCAAGACAAAGGCAACATGTTATATCTTATTGTATATGTCGATGATATTTTGATCACGAGCAATTCTCTAGTAGAAGTGGACCGACTTGTGCAAAACCTCAATGCCAAGTTCTCCTTGAAAGATCTTGGTTGACTTGTATACTTTCTTGGTATTGAAGTACAGAAGGTTAGAAAAGGATTTGTGTTGAGCCAAAAATAGTATATTTTAGAACTCTTACAAAAGGAAAACATGGTAAATCATAATCCAACTCACATACCTATGGTTGCATAAAAAAAGCTTTGTAAAGATATGAGGGAGAAATTTGATGATCCTAAGCTCTATCGAAGCATTGTTGGAGCATTACTTTATGTTTGTCACACAATACCTAAAATTTCTTTTAGTGTTACTAAAGTTGCTCAGTTTATGCAGTAACCTTGTGTTGAACATTGGGTTGTTGTTAAGCGTATACTTTATTATTTACATGGTACCATTGATTATGGGCTAGTCATGTCATCCTCAACTTGTGGTACTCTAATTGCCTTTTTTCGATGCTGACTAAGGAAGTGATATAGATGATCAAAGGTCTATTTCAGGTTATTGTACATTCATTGGGGCTAATCTTGTGTCTTGGAGTTAAAAAGAAAAAACAATGTTCAATTTCAAGGTCCACTGCAGAAGATGAGTATAGAAGTCTAGCTGATGATTCCTCAGAGGTTACGTGGATGTAATCAATGTTAATTAATTTTAAGATTAGCTTAACCAACATTCCCAAGGTGTGGTATGACAACACTAGTACAGTGGCCATGGCTGCTAATCCTGTCCAGCATGCAAAGACCAAACATGTAAACCTAGACCTTCACTTTGTGAGGGAAAAGGTTCTGAGTAACCAACTATAGGTGAATTATGTGCCAGTAGTAGCTCAAATTGCTAATATATTCTAACAAAAACGTTAACTGCACCTCTTTTCACTGAGCTAAAGAACAAGTTAAACGTCATTTCAATTCAAGAGGTAGATAAGTTATTGATCATGGAGGGTAAGGAAATCAAAAAGCATGGGGAATGTTGAATAGTGTGAAAGCAATTTGGATGAGTTTGTTTATTGAAGAAGTTGTTAAGCAATTAAGTCAATTACTTGAGCTCTTTGCTTAGTTATTTGCTTAGCCTATAAATCATGCTTTGTACGTATTGGAATGACAATTTTTTTTGATGCAATACATAAGCCAAGTTTCTTTCTTCTTCTGCTGTTATCTGTTTCTAGTTAAGTTGTTTCTCTACTTTGTTACTCGTTTTTCTTGCTATCTTCGATTACCTTCCTCGCAGCTATCACCAGAGTACTATCAATTTCACATCACTCGTAATAAAATTATTTTATAAAAAAGAATTATTTTTAGATATTAAATGTAAATTCATTATTTCAAAATTGAGGATAATACATGATTAAATGCTACCATTTTTTTTATCAGATGTTGTGAGGGTGCTAATCCTCATGCGTAATACTCTTGAGTTTAGTTTTTGTTTCGTAAACTAAAAATGATCTCTTTTTTTTATAAATTTTAATTTCATTTTAAAATTATATTAAGGGGTATGTTCTTAGGTGGCCAGTCAACCAAATCAAAAAAGATTGGTAACAGCCCTATATTTTTTAAAATTTGTCTAACAAACTTAAAAACTGTTACGAAGATAAATATGTTTATAAATATAGTATTTTATAAAGATTATAATATATTTGGGGCAAATAAAGTATTGAATTAAAAAATCTATAAGTAAATTACAAAAATGATTTAAAAATATTTATAATATTAATCATAAAATTTAAATAAAATTATAAAATGATTTCAATATTGTTTTAATTGATACTTACAATTAAATCTATGTATCGTGCGAGTAAAAAATTATTTTTATAATATAAAATAAAGATATTTTTAGGCTTTATATAAATTTATTATTTTATTTTTCATAAAAGTGAAAAGAAAAAAAGAATTTCTCGGAACTCAAATCTTTTACACATCACCTGTAATTTAACCTATTAAATTTTATATTTTAAAATGATTTTAAAATACTTTTTCTATTAAAAAAATAAACAAAGAGATACGTCACTTACTTTTGGTTGATTAATTGAAAAGGACTTCTTCATACCTACTGAACAAAACCCATTGAATGCTATCACTGCTTAATTCAAAAGTTGTCAACATCTACCGTATAAAATATTTTAAAAACGATTAAAATTATATATTTTCTGAAAAAAAAAACTAATTTTTGTTAATGGAAAAGTAGGTTTTCTTCTTAACCATTGATCAAATAGTTCCTGCCAATATTTCGAACCTAAAACTTGTCAATATCTACCGTAAATTGTTGTATTCCTATAAATATATAATTCTGATTTGGTCTGAAAGAATAGGCGATTGTCAAATTGACAAAATACATTAAGTAATACTAATTGATTAAAACATTATGCGTCCACTGATGCCACTTTTAAACGGATTTATTACCTCTAATTGTCTTTGATTAAGTACTTCAAGATGATCATACGGTTAAACATATTCTATTATGATACACGGTGAACTAACTAAGTCAACGCTCCAGAAATACTGACAGCTGATAGGGTCCCATCAGCTTTGAATGAGCCACTGTCCATCAAAAACAAAAACTACATGTCACCATGATTAACATATTAGCAATTAAATTCACCAAAAAAAAAATATTAGCAATTAAATAACCCAGCTGTATTATATCAGACAGGAAAAGAAGTTAGATTATACCATTAATTATTAAATTATAAGTTATTTTTAGTTTTAATTATTTAATTAAAAAAATTATATTATTAAATTATTTAAAAATTTTTATTTAAATTATTAGATTATTAAAATGAATGTTATATGACTTTATTTATTTGTACTATTTGCATCAATTAAAAAAAATTTTCTCTTTTTTTTATGGTTTATTTTTTTTCATGAAACAACATTAAACGTTATAAACCTGCAAACAAAAACTTGAGGTGTGTTTTTCTACTTACTAATGAGGTATTGATCCTCCATATCAATAGTTAAATTGTTGCTTGATCCTCGTTAGCGAATTTTTAAAAAAGAAAGAAACTTAATGATCTTATAATTTAAATAAAAATTTTTAAATAGTATAATAACTTAATTAAAAATTTTTCAATAGTCCAACGATTAAATTATATTTTTTTTAGTTAAATGACCAAAATAAAAATTTATTCATATTGTAATTAACTCAAAAATATAAAAAATTCATCTATAAGAATGTTTAATGAGTGATAGAGTAGTGTGATGTTTCCGATAGGAAAAATCGATAAACGAGTCAGGACAACGACAAAAGCTCAATTAGCTGTTTAATTAGCTTGTAATAGAAATGTATGCCCCATCTTGTTTTCACACGCCATTCCTAGGCTACCTTTTGTCCTCACTGCAAGCAGCTAGTATCTTCTTCAGAAATCTCCGATCCATAATTTATTGTTTGCTTCTTTGTAATCTCAAGAACCAAACCTGTTTAATGTATTTTCTTTTCTTATGTGTTAACATAGAAACTATGAACTGGAGACGTTTATGCTGTTGCATCTATCAAGAAAAAGAAGATGGAAACAAGTAGGCTTTTCTTGAGTTTAGACCACAAAAACCATTTCTAGGGTTAATTTAGTATTGGTTTTTGTAATTTTTTGGTTTTGCTTACAGGGAGAATAATAAGAGCAGGGATTACCCTTGGGAAATATACACTCTGAAGGAGATTTTGCATGCAACAAACAACTTCCACAACGATAACAAGATTGGCGAAGGCGGATTCGGAAGCGTATATTGGGGTCGTACAAATAAAGGCGTCGAGGCAATTAATCTTACGTTTTTCCTTAAAATCTTTAGCTTCAAGTATATGCATATATAGTCTTGTGTGTTTATTGTATGTAGCGAACATGGTGTTGCAGATTGCAGTAAAACGACTCAAGGCGATGAGTGCGAAGGCAGAGATGGAGTTCGCTGTGGAAGTAGAGATTCTTGGGAGGGTTAGGCATAAGAATCTGTTAGGATTGAGAGGATTTTATGCCAGTGGGGATGAAAGGTTAATAGTCTACGATTACATGCCCAACCATAGTTTAATCACTCATCTGCATGGCCAACTTGCCGCCGATTGCTTGCTGGATTGGCCGCGTAGAATGAGCATCGCTATCGGTGCAGCCGAAGGTCTTGCGTAAGTATACTTTCTTCATTCGCAACAAATACTTCAATTAGTAAATAAATCATCAACCAAAAGATTAGTCTTCACGGAAATTAAACCGATAAAAAGAAACCTTAATAATATAAAAAAAAAGGTTAAAAGTATGTTGATGTGAAAAAAAAAATTAAACTTGAGAAGTTTTAGAACATCACAAAGATTCATTGCTCATATTTATTTTTACATCAGTTTAAAACATGAGTTCAACCTTAATGTTGTTTAAAATTTTATTTGTTTACTTTAAAACTAAATAGATAAAGACTAAATTGTTATTTTTATAGTAGAGGAACTAATTTACTCCTAAGCCAATAATACATGGACTTGGCAGGTAGTTTGACATGAGATTTTCCATATTATCTCAAATAATATTGTTGTGAAGCCGTCCAAATTTAATTCTGGTATTTTTAAATGTGTCCTTAAGGTACTTGCATCATGAGGCCAATCCTCATATAATACACAGAGATATAAAGGCCAGCAATGTTCTTTTAGATGCAAACTTCCAAGCAAAAGTTGCAGATTTTGGGTTTGCAAAGCTTATACCAGATGGCGTTACGCATATGACAACAAGGGTGAAGGGCACTCTCGGATATTTGGCACCTGAATATGCAATGTGGGGGAAAGTTTCCGAGAGTTGTGATGTTTATAGCTTCGGCATTTTACTTTTAGAGATCATTAGTGCGAAGAAACCATTGGAGAAACTCCCTGGTGGAGTGAAACGTGACATAGTGCAATGGATTACCCCATATGTTCAAAAGGGTGCATTTGACCATATTGCAGATCCCAGGTTGAAGGGGAAATTTGATCGTGCTGAGCTTAAAACTGCAGTCATGGTAGCGTTGAAATGCACTGACAGCAACCCGGAGAATCGACCTAGCATTTTGGAAGTAGGGGAGTGGCTAAAGGGTAGTGTTGGGAGAAGAAGGAAAGAGGTGACTAATATTGAACACATGCTTGAGGAAGATGGAGATAATGAAACGGATACTGATTTGGAAGGTTTTAGAATGGCAAAATCTGAAGTAAGGCGGAAATGGGCACGTTAAAAGGGAAAAAGAAAAAAAAGAAAGGAAAGAACTTTGAATGTTCAATTCATTTGTTTCTTTCTTTTGTGTATAATTTGTAAGAAATCGTTGTTTTATTGGGAGTTTCAAATATAGATTTCGAAATTGATCCAAATCTTTTATTACTTAACTTATATTTCAATAGATGCTTGTTGGGTTTGGTAACAATTAATGAAGGGGAAGATCGCATTTATGAATTTATATTGGCTCTCATTTGAAAGTTGTATTAGATGCGTTTGACATGGTTGTATTTTTCTTCTCTTTTTTTTCTCATAAATATTCAAACAAATCATATTTCATATTAATGTTCAAATATATGGAACAAATATTAGGATGGTTTTCATATGAATATATATTTGAAAACTACAAAGAAAAAATTCCAATTGAGAACAACAAGAAGAATCAAGCCATGAAACTAAAGAAGTTCCGAATGATAAAGCAAAAATTGATTGATTTTAGGGTAAATTAATTAGTGACATAATTTTTAGGACCTTTAATTGTACACACCATATAATGTTTACACTTTCATTTTGGTCACATAATTTCTAAGTCATTTTTATTGTGGTCACCAAAATAAATATTTTTTTAGGTATTGACTGGAATAAAAAAATAAGGTATAAAGTGAAAAAATTGTAGAAACTAAAATAATGCATTAAAAAATTATCTAATTTTACTTGTTTATCACATTGCCAAAAAGTTTTAAATTTCTTCTTTTCTTCTTTTAATGTTAATATTTTAAATTTCAAAATATCAAAATTAATTAAATAAATTATTGAAAAATTTTATCACTTGATAGTATCAACTGATTTGTTACTATTATATTAAAATTAATTAAATTAATTGATTTAATCACCTTCTAAAATTTTAAATTTTATTTTATATTTTCAAATTAAAATAAACACAAATAACTCATCTTTAATAATTGTCAATGAAACACAAATTCCTTTCGACTATATGATATTGAATCTTCCATGCTAAGTTAAAAGCAAAAAATAAAATAAAATCCTTACAAATAATTAAATTAATTAATTTTATCTTTCATGTCAAACAAAACTCATATTCATCAATTAGTTACCTAAATGAAGAACAATAAATTAATTTAATTAATTGTAACGATTTTATTCCTTTGCTTTTAGCTTAGTAAGGAAGATTCAAGATTATATAATTAAAAGAATTTTAAGTTTTGTGAAAAATTATTAAATATGAATTGTTTGAGTTGATTTCATTAATGATAATTTGAAAACATAAAATAAAAATTTAAAATTTAGAATAAATAAATTAATTTAAATATTAGAGTCCATTTGGTTACATGTAAAATGTTTTACGAAAAATATTTTCTACATTTGCTTGTGTTTGTTTAATAGAAAACAATTTGGTTAATGAAAAATGACTTATAGGTCAACGTAAAATAAACCATTTTTCTTGTAAAATGACCTACCCTTTTGAAAAATATGTCATTTTTCGGAAAAGAGCTCCTCTATAGGTAATTTTATTTTTATACAAAAATTAACTTAAATCAAGCTTAATATTATTATATTGATAGTAAAATTTATTTTTATATTTAAAAATATTTAAAATATTAATATAAAATATTATATTTTTCAATATTGTTAAACATACTAATGCGATTTCCCTAGACTTGGAAAGTTCGAAAAATTGCTTGAAGGAAGGATCGTCTTGAAATAGGTTCAAAGGATGGTGGAAACCGCAACCTGAAACACTTGAATGTTTTAAGGAACCGGAGTTATATTTGAACTTGACCTGCTTAAATTTGACAAATGCCCGAATTTTAGTATAAGGATGTCGCCACACTTCGGGGTGAAAATCGAAGTGATAAGACAGATGAACGCCACAAACTTGAAAAAAGTTTGATTAGTTCAATAAGTTCAATCAAGAACCAAAGAGAGAAAAATCTCACAAAGATGTTTATATTCGAAAAATTGTCTAACTCCAAATGTCCTTTTACAAAGCTATTTTCCTAGAATGACTACTTAAATTCGGCATAATGATGTTCGTACTAACACTTAAAGCGTTCACACACAAACATAAACTTGTTCACACTCTAGGAATTAAATTCGGTTAATGCTTTGATGGCTTGGTGCATGCTTGGCCGAATGGTGATGTTGCTTCACTAGGTGCTTTCATGCTTTCTTAGCTTTTAAGTATTTCCTTGCACATGAATGAGTAGCCTTTGATCTTCCCAAAATCCACCTTGGCCGAATGTAAATGCATGGCTCATGCATCTCTCTTAAATACGAATTTATGAGCATGCTGGTTCAAAGAAGGTGACATGCTTCTAGAATCTTCTTCCTCCACCATCCATGCACCTTCAATTCTGGCCATGTATCCTTCTTCATTAAGGTAAGCTTGAGGACATGCACTAGCTTTGATGGTTGGCTTCTTGAATATTCTAGTTCATTCCTAGTGCATGGATTCGACAATGAATGGTTAAACTTGACCCATACGAATAGTCACCTACATCACATATAAATAGACAACAATTCCGCACAATCACATTGGATGGCACACACACTCTAACTCGGGGTTCATTCGCATAAAGGAATTAAAACATGTGATGCACATACAAACTCATACGCACATATTATGTACATACAAGACTCGCACACATACATGCAATACTTAAGATCAATGACATAAATATGATAGAAAACAACAACATAAAATTCACAAGCACTCCATGCACATATAATATGCACATATGACTCAACTCAACTCAAGTATAAACATAAATAACTCATGCAAAATATTGCAAGATAAAATTCATCCAAAATTTGAATTATTTGGATTCACATGGGAGTTGGGCTCGACCCAACTTGGTCATGACCAGTCTGGACTTGATTCCAACGTTTTGGCATAAGTCCACCAAGGCCCTCCTTGTAATTTGGACTTCACATCACATACAAATTAATTATTTTTATTTAGTCATATAATAAATTATTAAATAATTTATAATAAATTATTTAATATTTCAATTTTATTTTAATAATAAATTTTAAAATAATAATTTCAAATAATATTCTTCACATATATTGAAAATATTCAATACTAATATTTTACTAATAAATATTTATTATAATTATAAATATATTAATAATAAATGTTCTGTAATAAAAAATTTAAAATATGTCATAAGTCTATATACTATTCACAAATTTGCAATTTAGCCTCTGTGCTTTTATTTTCAAGAATTTAGTCCCTCTACTTTTCAGATTTGAAAATCGAGTCCAATTGTTGATATTATTAAACTTTTTTATCAATTCTATTGATGTCATATTTTTAAATAAAAAAACAATACTCACTTAGTAGTCATGTAACTAAAAAATAACGTGTAATGTACTTGAATTTAACAAAATATTTTTAATATATGCAAAAACAATGTAAAATATAAAATTATAGATATAAAACAAACTCAATTAAACAATGAAAAGGTAATAAAATCTCAAATGTATGTTTGTTTCATTGAAAACAACTTTTATGAAATATTTTTAAGATATCTGTCAAACAACAAAAAATATTTTACACAGATTCATCTAAGCACTAGAAAATATCAACTTTTCCAGGAAAATAATTCATTTTCTAGAAAATATTTTCCAGAAGCCATTTTCAGTGAAACAACCAGACCCTTATAGTAACAAATTGGTTGACATTATCAAGAGAAAAAAAAATTCAACAATTTATTTATTTTATTTTGATGTTCTGAAATTTAAAATGTCAATATTAAAAAATAGAAGTTTTGGCAATAGGATAAATAAGTACAATTTGATGATTTTTGTCTATTATTTTAATTCCTACAACCTTTTCACATTAGTTCTTGATTTTTTTTTAACATTACTTAGTACTAAAAAAATATTTTTTTGGCTGCTAAAATGAAAGCGACTTAGAAGTTGAGAGAGCAAAATGAAAGTGTTAACATGATGTGATAAGCACAGTTAACCGTAGTTAAAGATTTAATCTTAGGTGATTAAAATGATAGTGCCTTAAAAGCTAGGTGACGAGATTACAAAGATTTCATTTTGGGTGACCAAAATGAAAATGCCCTAAAATTGGATGACCAACTAAGTAATTTAACCTTAATTTTATTGATGCATTCAATCACCTATTTGTATAAGAAAATGTAAAAGCAAATAAATAATAATAGTCCTAAGGTAATAATAATCCTAAGATAAAAGGAAATTTATATATAAAAGATTCAAATTTTAAATATAAAAATAAAATAAATTTAAACTAAAGTATAAAATGAAATTAAAGTTTAAACTAAACCAATGACTTCGTCTTAGGTATATCTTCAATATGCCACCCTCAAGCTAGGAGGTGAGCAACAACACCTAACTTAAGAACAAAATAGTGGAAAGCTTTTTGTTAAAGGGCTTTGGTAAGAGAATTAACAAGCTGTAGCTAGAATGTGGACAATTTTAAGATTCAAATTCCCAATCTGATTAGGAACAAAATAAAAATCTACATCCAAATGTTTCATCTTATTATTGAGAACTGGATGTTGTCACTAAAAAATAACACCAAAATTTTGGGAGGGAGGAACTTGTAATTCTTCGAAGAGATTCATAGTCCACAAGTCTCGACTGCAGTAATGACAATAACACGATATTCTGCTTCAATTGTTGATCAAACAATTGTTGGTTGTTTCATAAATGACCAAATTATAGGATTGAGACCAAAATAAAGCAAATAGCTTATAATGCCCCAAATTCCCAATACTATAAAAACTATTATTTTGAGAAAATATGTAGTGAAATGTAATGCCCCAAAAATCTAAGTCCTTAATTTTGTATATTATGATACAAATAAATGTTTGCTTCAGTGGTTATGTGTTCTGGGAAGTGTTTGAGAAGTTCTAGGTTCGAGCCTTGACTTTTGCAAAAATTTTTGTTTTTACTTGAATGAACCCTGACTCTTACAAGTAGGCTTTTCAAATAATTGTGTTTAAAATATGAAACAAAAAGAGTCTGCGGTACGGTGGTAGGTGGCGTGTTACCCAGGCCAAAGGGTAGAGGTTCGAATCCTAGGGAAAATAATGGGATGTTTTATTTTGCTGCTTATGCATGCAAGTGATGGAGTTTGACTGAAATATTGCTGAAGGTAGTTTGAATTGGTCATGATGGGATTTGAATAGAGTGGTTGAGAGGGAGTGGACGACATGGAGAAAATATAGGAGGAAAAAGGGATATTTGGATAGGTACGGTTGGGGTGTTGTTAAGGAGAGATATTTGGAGGAAAAATAGAAATTTCGATTTGGGGGGAATGTTCGTGTCGTTGGTGGACTCTAGGCACTGAGAATTTGGCTTTGAGGGGAGAGTACTCTTCAATTCAATGACTGTGAGCATTTTGGGTCTTTTCTACACTTTTAGAGGCCGATTCTTGATTGGGATTCTTCGGGCTTTTCCATTTTGTGCACTGCAATTTTGGTTCTTTTCCCTCTACTTGCACTTTGCTACTATTGCCAAATTTTCTTCTCTTTAGTTTCTCTCCTCTCTATTTTCCCAACCCTTAGCCGAATATACCATCTCTCTTTCCTCTCTATTTTTTTCGATCTTCTTCAAGTTTTGAACCGAATTCACTGTTAGCCAAATACTTTTTCTCTTCTCCCTCTCCACTTTCCTTTTTCTCTTCCTCTTGGTATTTCCTTTTCATCTTGGCCGAATACTCTCTACCTCATTTTCTAATTATTTTCATTCATCCTACTATTTGGTATTTGGCCGATTGCTCCCTTATTCTACTATTGGTGTATTGTTTCAGTTTTGCAAAAGTTTCCTGACAATTGGTATGTGCTCATGTTTCCCTCTTTTTGTTTCTCTCTATCATTAGGGCCTTTATCTCTTAACATCTCCTTCTTTCTGCTGGTTTCAAATACGGGTGCAATTGTTTCATTGTACCTTTATCATTCGCTGTACTTTTGGCTTTTGGTGTGGGTGTGGCCAATTGTGTCTGTTTCCTACTCTTAGGTTTCACTTTCGGTAAGTTGATCTACACTTGGTTCATAATACTTGTGCGAATGGTAATAGTAACAAGATTGGTTGGAATGCAGGTAATCTTTGCGAGCTGTAAGCAATTGGTTTAAGTGAGTGATTCTCAATCTTGTAGTCAATGTAAGTGTTATTTTGGATTAAGTGCATGAAAGAAGGTGATTAAACCTTTTGACAAAGTGACTAACGGATTGCTCCAATTGAACGTAGGGTTTGGATGCTCGTGGGCTGTTCACTTGATTTCGTAAAAAGGTGTGTATTCACACTGTGTTAACTGAAAATCGGCAAAAGCTGAAAATTGAAAAATATGATGGTTGATGCCACATAGTCGTGCAATCGCTCGTGTGGTAATCTAAGCCCACGAAACATGGGCGTTTGACCGTAAAGACCACCATTAGCGATCTCATGGGCTTAAGCCATTTTGGGCCACGTTGGGCTACAATAAGCCGTGTAGGCCTAATGGGCTTGTAGGCCTACACTGACAAATCACACGGATGTATGGAAATATTGGATCCAGTTGTGTCGTTCACACAAACAAGGTCATTTATGGGCTTCGTGGGCTACACGGGCGTGTAGAACCACATGGGCCGCATAATGGGCCTTGGGACCATTTACACTATTTTGACTGTGAAGGTTACACGAGTCGCCCGAGACGACTGTGGACCTTCTGATGAATCGATAATTGCACCTAGACCCTAGGTTGATAAAAATGACTGTTTTACCCCTGTAGGGTAAAAATGACAGATTTGCCCTATGATATGTATGACTGTAATTGAGCATGACATTTTACATACACGTATGATATTATGACACGACACATTGCATGGGGACGGGTTATTGTATTTGGAGGAAGTATACTGTACTGATAAGGTCGCACGGGTATTCCAAGATGACTGTGGACCCACTGATGGCTTTAAGCCGTTCATATTACTTGCAGCGTTGCTGCAAAACTGTTTAGTGTCGCAATCGGTGCTAATCTTGGTGTGTCTGACTAGATGGGTCGATTTTATCCCTACATGGTGTGATTGGCGGGATGGAGTGGTGTGTTTGGCTAGATTGGATGGGATTTTGGATTGCATTATTGCACTGCTACTGTTGCTGTAATGGGCTAAGGCCCACATTGATACTGTTACTGCAATGGGCTCAGGCCCGGACTGTTACTGCATACTGTATGATTGACTGTATGATCGAAATTTAGATCCGTATATTTTCCCTAAAACTAGACTCATATATCTATCTACTAATTTTTTTTCTAGAATTTTTGGTTGGGCCAATTAGTACAGTTTATTAGTTAAAGTTTCCCCTGTTTCAATGTTCGACTGCTCTGACCTATGTTCACTACAAATCACTTTTCTCTCTATACAAAGCTTAAATGACTATGCTGTTTATTCCTCCTAAAACTAGACTCAATAAGGAATCTACACATATATAGTATGACTCCTAATTGTTTTTGTACAATTTTTAGTGAATTTCTAAAGTTAGAACAAGGGATTCAAAAATTGCTCTAACCCTATTCCACCAAAACCCAAATAACTCATAAAATACAACTCCTTTACCTGTTTCGTTTCTTTCATATGAAAATAGACACAATAATCTTCAATTTCATTTTTTATTAACTATCTAATCCTATCTACATTATTTTTAGTGAATTTTCAAACTCACGTCATTGTTGTTGTAAAATTCTGGTTTATAACAAAGTTCACCTTTTCATGGATTTTCATGAACCAAGTAGCACATTAAACATACATGACACCAAATATGATCTAGATTGGCCATTCCAATGGCTAATCATTTCCAAGCATTTCCTTACCAAATCATCACCATATCATAAGGTTATTCACACAAAATGATTACAATGCTATACATGCCATATTCAAAATACAAACCATTATACCAAATTGTCCCGGATAGTGTGATCGTTCCTTCGACATTTCCCGATTTCCAAGCTGGCTTGTCAAAACTACAATTAATGAAAAGGAGGGAGTAAGCATAAATGCTTAGTAAATTCACATGTAAATAACAAGTAACATGACTATGCAAATCAACATAAACACCAATTGTATAAGTATCATTAAAGCATTCATGGCACAAGTATACTTACTATCTTTCCACAATATTATCTTACCAAGTTCTCCACTTGAAGTTTAAGATCATACCTGTTCAATTTTCTCTTTCATCTTACTTTTCAACATACCTCGTTCGTTTAGGAGTTCTCACTATTCATTTAAAAATCTACCCGTTGAACACATCAGAATATAACTCGGATACACGGATTGCACATACATAAGTGTCATATCCGTAGATAGACAAACTCAATAGCCTACGGAATTTACGTAGCCAAGCTACCATGTAACTCGCCCATAAGCGAACTCAGACTCAACTCAACGAGCTCGGGCGTTCGCATCTATAAGTGAACTCGGACTCAACTCAACGAGCTCGGATGCCTAGTTACATCTCACGAACTCGGACTCAACTCAACGAGTTTGGAACTCAACCATCCTAGTGACATGTCACTTGTATCCTAATCTATTCCCAAGGTTCAAACGGGATTTTCTTCAATCGCACATCTTTGTCGTCTTCCTCGAAATGTCGGAACCGATACTTGGTAGCATTTCACATTTATCAAATAGCTCACATAATTTGCATATTACTAAATAATAATTCACAAAGCATAACATTTCATGATAATAAGTATTATATCATATAAATAACATTAAATCACTTAAAATAACAATTATATTACCTTATTTACACATGAACTTACCTCGGTACAAAATATAGAAATTTTGCAATTTAGTCCACAATCTTTTCTTTTCCTTGATTAAGGTCGATTCCACGTCTTTCTTGATCTAAAATAACACATTTAGCTTATTTAATACTCACATTTATCAAAATAGTCCTTAACTCTAACTTTGGAAAAATTACAATTTTGCCCATAAACTTTTGCATATTTACACTTTTGCCCAAAGCTCGAAAATTAAACTTTTTCCATAATTCCCATGTTTTAGGACATGCTGATCATTTATTTACTAATAGCAACCTCAAATCCCTACTATAACATGTACTTATCAACAATAGGTATTTTTACCAATTAAGCCGTTTTACTCGTTTTTACTTAAAACCGAGTAGCACAAGTTGTTTAATATAATTTAAAACCTCATATTCTATCATAAAACATCAAAATACACAATTATTCAAAATACACAATTATTCAACATGGGTCAATTTTTGAAATCAAACCCTAGCTCAAATAAATGGTAGAAATAAAGAACTCATGTTACCGGGATTTCAAAAACGTAAAAATCATTAAAAACGAGGCTAGAACGGACTTACAATCGAGCTTGGAAGCTTGAAAAACCTTAGCCATGGTTTCTCCATGCTATTTTCGGCCTTGAGGAAGAAGATGAGCAAAAATTGGCTTTTAATTTGATTTTTAATTCATTTAATCACTAAATGACCAAAATGCCCCTAACTTAAAAATATTTTTTTCACCCATTTCATGTCCATTTTTGTCCAATAAATTAACCAATGGTCTAATTACCATTTAAGGACCTACAATTTAAATTTTCATAACAATTGGACACCTCTAACATATAGAACTCAACTTTTGCAATTTTTACAATTTAGTCCTTTTGACTAAATTGAGTGCCCAAACGTCGAAATTTTCGTACAAATTTTTTTTACAAAATAATTTCATAAATATGTAAACCATAAAAATATAAATAAAACACATTTCAATTTAACACCTTTACCATTTGACAAGAATGCCCTTAATGTCATTCTTTGTAATTTTTCATGTACAAGCCCATTTTTGTCCAAAATTTTTTAAATTGGTCAAATTCCTATTTAAGACCTTCTAATTAATATTCCAAAGCAATTTTATACTAAAAGCTTCTAGAATGTAAGTTTTGCAACTTATTCGATTTAGTCCCTAATTTCAACTTAAGCACTTTATGCATAGAATTTCTTCACGAAATTTTCACACAATCATATCATAAACCTCAAAATAATTATAAAATGATTATTTCTACCTCAGATTTGTGGTCACAAAACCACTATTCTGATTAGGCCCTAATTCAGGATATTACATTCACTTTTAAAAGAACTCATTCTTGAGTCATCGCTATTAGGTTACCCATTTGTTACGTAAAGTATGTTTTGAAAACGTTTGTTAAGTTTGAAATAAAAATCCGCGCAGATTAGTCTATTGTTTTCAACAAGTAATAAATAATAAAAAAAGCACCAAATTAAAAATAAATACCGAGCGGCCTTATTAAAATTTAAAACCCAAATAAAAATAAAGCATTAAAGAAATAAATTTAGAAATCTACAAACCAACAAGTAGTTCACATGGCCACTCCGAATCCCTCGCAGCTCCAAGTCCTCTATGGCTGAGGGTTACCTGCATGGATGGAAACAAGAGGGTGAGTTTGTGAAAACTTAGTGTGTAAGCTAACCCAACCAGTATCAGAGATCAGTTCAAGCACGGACTGGGCCGAAGCCCTATTTAGATACAGTTTAAACTGGGCCTTGGCCCTATTCAGAAAATAGTGTGGCCTTGGGCCCATTACAGTAATAGATTAGATTATCATGATATATGCATGTATGCAAAGCCCAAGCCCAATCCAGCCCTACACACTACCCGTTCCAGCCCTACACACCATGTGGGGAATAACTCAACCCACCCAGCCCTACACACCACAGTCGCAGTAGAGCTGCTTAAACAGATATCGTTGCCCAGCCACCAAAACAGTAATACGAGGCAGAGCCTCTAAACAGAATACGTGGCATTGCCACTTTTAGCACTTCCTCCATAATAATATCCCAACCCCATGCAAATCAGAATATAATATATCATGGCATACAGAATATCAGCAACAATAATCATGCAAATTAGTCACTTTCCTTTAGGGGTAAAATTGTCATTTAGCACCTAGGGGTAAAATAGTAATTTTCACCCTTTAAAGGTATTTCAGTAATTTTGCTAGGTTTAAGGGTTTTATGCTTATTACAGTCTACTAACAGATCTATCGTCGCCCGAGCGACTCAATTAGCCCATTTCATTAATACAGTGTCATCAGGACCTAAAACCCCTAATGGGCCCAACGAAGCCCACAAGCTACTGTGGCCCACTAAGTCCAAGTTTTACGCATATTTTAGCAGATCTAATATCCAGTTTAACAGAATATACTTACCGCATGATTTCACCCATATGGGCCCGTAAACCCATTGGTCCCAGATTCGGCCCATTGAGGCCCAAAACCACCCAAATGCACGAAAATGTGCACAACAGTCTTACTGTTTGCAAATGCCAACTTTACCGTTTCAAACCGACCCACAAGCGCTTGCACTCTCGCAAGCCCTCGAAATGTCGGCATTTCGGTATTTTGGCTTTTTGGCTTTTGCCGATCTAGTCTACTAGAGGGTGTCGATTACACACCTGTTTACGAACAACGTCAAGATCTTTCAAACACTCAACCTACATCAGATTAATCACTATGTTAGGTCCCAATCCATTAGAAAATCCACATCATGTTGACTTACCCATTTGGCAACCACTAACAGAACACCATCACTTACCTTTTTGATGAGATCTAGTCCACCGATCTAGGTCGCTTTGCTATCTCCTATCCACCAGCGCCCTTCACAAGATCTACCCTTAGGACTGGCTATGGACACAAACAAACAAGAGGAGAAATCTTGAATCGGTTCCAAAGAAGGATCAAAGTCGATTAGTGCACCATGGTTAGAAGTTTCGACTTTTTATTAGTCACTTGAGAAAGAAAGATAAGAATAGAGACTACTTACCCCAAACGTCTGCTTGATTGCCTTGCCACACGAAAGAACCACCGATTACCAACCTAACTTAGATCTATTATGAATCTAGCCAAAACCAAGAGAATGAGAGATCTATGGGATTCGGATTTAAGAAAAACACACTAGAGAGTGTGGAGGTTTTGGTTTGAAAGAAAAGATGGATGAAGAAGAAGTTATGGCGTCAGAGAGATGAGGATCTGTAAGTTTTGGCTTTTCAACATAGAAATGAGGAGGGTTCGGCTTATGGAGTAATCAGCCAAAAGAACTTAGGGATTTTGGGTTTTTCGACTTTTGAAGAGAAAATAGAAAAGAAGAAGAATGACTCTCTAAGTTTCGGCTCTTTGAGTAAGTTGACAAAGGAGAAGGCTATAAGTTTCGGGATTTTGACATTTAAGGAGATTAGCCAAGAAGAAGTCAGCTATAAGGTTAAGTGTTTCGGGTTTGAGAAGAGGTCACTAGAGAGATAGTTGAGTGTTTCGATTTTTAGAGAAAAGATGGGGAGGGTTCAACCAAAAAGAAATCGGTAAGGGGTGCCTAGGGACTTTGTGGTTTACAGTTTTGAATCAAAGAAAAGAAGGAGAGAAAAGAAAGAAACAGAATAGAACCCACTTCAACTTACCTATTCGGCACTAGAGGAAGGACCAAAACAAATCTCGAAAGAAAAGCAACCAAAGGCAATCGGCACACACATACAACAAAAGCCGAAAACAAAAATACCTAAGGTCCCTAGCCAAACTTGCAATTCCAAAGTCCCCTAGTCGGCCAACTCTTACCCCCCTTTCAAAACTCCTAAATTTTCTCCTAGATAAACTCCCCTTATCACTCCTCATCCTAATTCCATGAGCAATTCAAACACCTTCCTTCAGAGTACAACTTAAGTTCCATCTTTTACCATGCACAATCATTAAAAATAAAATGACACTTACTCACCAAAGGATTCGAACCTTAGCTCCTTCACCAGCCTTGACACGCTACCCCCTGTGTTTTAAGTGGTGCCATCTTACCACTTTAACACAAGCTTTCCTGTGCTCTACAAACCCAACTTTAATTTATAAGCCCACTAAGCTCAAACCCACTCTCACCAAAGGCCAAAAATTAAAATTTTGCCAGGCCTTAGACTTAAACCTAAGCCTTCCAAAGGTCCATTACACACACCCAATCACAACAATATAACACAAGCCATGCAAAAATAATCTATGCAGAAATTCAAAAATCCAAAAAATTAAGGCATTACAACTCTACCCCTTAAAGAAATTTCGGCCTCGAAATTTACCTGGTCCAAACAGGTGAGGGTATTATTGACGGGCCACCTCTTCTGGCTCTCACATAGCTTCTTTTCTGCCATGATTGCACCAAAGCACTTTCACCAAAGAAACTGACTTCTTTCTTAATACCTTGACATCAAGGTCCAAAATTTGCACAAGTTCTTCTTCAAAAGTCAAATCAGCCTTAACTTCAATTTCTTCCACTAGTACAATGTGGGAAGGATCAGACCGATACTGCCTTAACATAGAGACATGAAAGGCGTCATGAATCTGGTCCAACTCCGGAGGTAGTTCCAGTTGATATGCTACTGGACCCACCCTTTTAAGAACTCGATAAGGCCAGATAAACCGCAGATCTAATTTACCCTTCTTTCCAAACCTTAAAATCTTCTTCCAAGGTGAAACCTTTAAGAAAACCAAATCTCCTACTGAGTACTCAATTTCCTTATGCTTCTGATCGGCATAAGACTTTTGCCTATCAGATACCTCCTTTAACCGATCTCTAATCAGCTTGACCTTATCTTCTGTATCCGCTACCAACTCTGGCCCAAGAACCTAACGTTCTCCTAATTCTGTCCAACAAGTAGGCGTATGACACCTTCGACCATACAGCGCCTCATATGGTGCCATTCGAATACTCACCTAGTAACTGTTGTTGTATTCAAACTCTGCTAACGGCAAGTAATCTTCCCAAATACCACGGAAATCAATAACGCATCCTCTTAGCATGTCTCCAGAACTTGAATCACCCTTTCTGACTGTCCATCCATCTGAGGGTGGAAAGCAGTGCTGAAGTCTAGCCGTGTACCCAACACCTCATGTAACTTCTGCCAAAATCGAGATGTAAACCTAGGATCCCGATCAGAAATAATTGAAACTAACACTCCATGAAGTCGCACTATCTCCACCACATACAACTTGGCCAATTTTTGAAGTGAGTAGTCGGTTCGGACAAGTTTGAAATGAGCAGATTTGGTTAGCCTATCCACGACTACCCAAACCGAGTCTTTCTTGGTAGGCGTCAAGGGCAGCCCACTCACAAAGTCCATGGTTACCCTTTCCCACTTCCAAAGTGGAATCTTCACCGGTTGCAAAAGTCCAGAAGGCAGTTGATGCTCAGCTTTCACCTGCTGGCATGTCAGACACTTACCCACAAACTCCGTTACTTCACGCCTAAGTCCAGGCCACCAAGACAACTCTCGTAGATCCCGATACAACTTATTCCCTCCAGGATGCATGGCACAAAAACCACCATGAGCCTCTCTCAAAATTGGCTGTCTTATGTCAGAGTCCCTCGAAATGCAAACTCTTCTTTGGAAACACAGAACTCCTTCACTGTTCACTCCAAAATCAAAAGTCTCACCACCTGAAACTTGTTGAAAATGAGGAACCAGTCACTCATCCTTCAATTGCCTTTCCTTAATTTGCTCTATCCAAGTTGGTCTTACTTGTAATTTCGCTAACAAGCCACCATCATCATTGTAACAGCCGGATTTGAACCCTAGTCAGAAAAGTGGTTTCAGAACCACAAATCTGAGTCTAAAAAAGGCTTTGATATTATTTTCTGTGCTTGTGTTATATGAATCTGCATCTGTGAAATTTCTGTGAATTGATTTGTCTGTTTCTATGCTTAATTATGAAAAAGGACCTAATTGTGTAAAAGGTAAAAGCTGTGTGCTAATAATTAAAAGTGCTTATTTGATTTGGCTTTATATTGAAAGGTCCTTATGTGGTTATTATGCCAATTACATGAGTAATGGACATTTATAGCCTTATTATATGTGAACTTATAATGGTTTAATAAAAGGGAAAAATTGTCATTTAGATTATATGTTAATAATAATAAAACAAATGCATGAAAATGGATAATTTCATGTTCTCTTCCACCGAAAATCAAAAAAAAAAAAAAAGAAAAGGATAAAAGCAAGCTAGGGTTCGGTAATTGCTTTGGCTAATTTGGTGTGTGTTTTTGATCCGTTTTTGATAATTTCTATGTTTTTGTAATCGTTGCTTCGAAATCTTCCATGCCCATGTCTCAATTTCTATTTTAGATGAAGTTGATGAATAGTGCCATTGTTGATATTTGAAGCTTTGTGATGAAATTGAATGAATAATAATGAATAGGTGATGAATAAACATGTTTTGCCATGAGTTTTTGATGAAATTGAACTATGTTGGCTAATTTGTGAAAATGAGATTTTGGGAGAACTAAATTGAGAAATAAATGTGATTTATGGGCTCAAATGAAAGCCAAGGAAATTCGGCTAAAATAGTATAAAAGAAATTTGTAAATTTTGATGTTTTTGTGAATTAGGGACAAATTGTCAAAATGTGTAACTATGAGGGCTAAAATGTAAAATGCCCTAAATTTATGTTCGTGGATTGAATTGAATGAAATGAGTAATTGAATGGTTGAATTTGAATTGATTTAGATCAAGAACAAAGAAAAAGAGACTTAGATCAAGGGAAGTCCAAAGTCATTGAATAGTCGACTCGAATCCGTTTAAATCCGTATGAGGTAAGTCATAATACAAATATGTATTATATTGACATCTGTTATAAATTCTTGTTTTATAAACTGTATTTGGATGGCCATGAGAGCCTGACATGTATTTCTGAGTTATTCTGAATAAGAAATGATAAAATGATAACATGTAAGACCTCGTCTGGGACGTAGGCATTGATCTGAGATTTACGTGTAAGACCATGTCTGGGACACTGGCATCGCATATGTTTTATGTAAGACCCTGTCCAGGACAGTGGCATTGATATTGAACAACATGTAAGACCACGTCAAGGGCGTTGGCATTGAATAAGGCCTACATGATTTCTGTAACGATTTTAAATGATACGAGGAGAAATTTTGAGAAATGAATGAATGCATACCATATATGTGTCTGACTCAGGTATGTCTGTTCTGTATTGAATTTATGAGAATGAAAGGTATACTATTGTGAACTATGTGAAAATGGCAAATGAGTATATCTGGTACATGAGTTATCTATATGAGATTACTATTATAAGGTGTTTAAGGATTGCATATGGTTGTATTTCGCTTACTAAGCTCATTGTAGCTTACTCTTTATTTTCTTTCAACTGTTTTACAGATATCGTAGCTACAAGGGCTCAGGGATAGTCAAGGATCATCACCACACTATCGAGCTTGATTTTGGTACCTTTTGAATGTACAAAGTTTAAGTATGGCATGTATAGGCTAGAGTGTCTATGTATTTAAGCTTGGATATGTTCATTTGATATGCCATGAGAATTGGCTACACATGTTATATTTGTGCTTGTTTTTGGTTTATGATTTGTGGTGCCAAGTTGTGTAAGTTATAACGAATATTTAGTCTTGTATGTTTTGGTCATCTTGAAACACGTCAAGGTGAAGAAATGGTAAGACTTGGATGTGGTATGAAATAGATATGTAATATGTGTTTGGTCATTAACTTTGTTAGTGATAAAGACATGTTTGTGTGAGATTTGAATACAACTGTGTATATGAATGGCTTAATCTTGTTGAAGTATGTTTTAAGGTATTAAATTGAGTTGAAATTGTGGCATTATTGTGACATGAAATTGGCTTGTAAGTTTGACCCTTATTGGGTGTAATGTATGGCTTAAATCAAGCCTGCATTGTGCCATATGGTTGGAGCACACGATCGTGTGACTCGAACGTGTGACTCCTGTATAGGTAAATATTTTGGTCAGTGTTGCACACTGTTGGACACACGGGCGTGTCTGGTGACCGTGTGGTATTTGGCAGTGTTGTCCACGGGCTGGACACATGAGTGTGTCTGGTGACCGTGCTGTGATTGGCAGTGTTGTCCACGGCCAGGGTTAAGTTTAAGGCACGACCGTATGAGGCACATGGCCGTGTGGGCCCAAATTTGAAAATGTTCTGATGATTCTTCATATCTTTTGTATGTTTCAATTTAGTCCCTGATGAATGAATGAAGTATAATCTGATCCATGTTATCGTGTTATGGTTATTGATTTATAATATTGTTTGAATTTGGAAAGCTATGAATATTCTGTTCTGATCTGTTCTGAATATCCGGTAACACCCCTTCCTATTTCGGCGACTGTTACGGGATAGGGGTGTTACATTTGGTTGGTGTTAGAGCTACGGTTTAGTAGGTTCTAGGACTAACGTAGCATGTTTGAGTCTAGCTATACATGCCATATATTTGAACTGTGATAGTGTGATGAATCCTGACAAATGAAATGTGTTTTTCATAAAGTAATGGATCCCGAAAGAGCCATAGCTGACGATGTTGAAAGTAACGCGCCTGCTCCCACTCAAGGGACAGCGCCATCTGATTCTAGATCGGTTACGAGTAGTAATGAGGGAGAAGCTAAACAAGCTTTCTTCCAAATGATGAATGAGTGGTTCACTCAATATGTACGGGCAAATCCAGCTATTCAACCCCCACCCCCGACTATTCCTCAACAACCTTCGATTGTACCATCTGTGACTAATCCGATTTGTCTGCATAAGCCTCTGATAAATAAGATTAGAAAGTATGGGGCTGAAGAGTTTTGAGCCACTACTAAGGATGATGCTGAGAGGGCTGAATTTTGGTTGGAAAATATGATCCGAGTTCTTGATGAACTATCGTGTACTCCAGGGGAAAGTGTTAAATGTGCGGTTTCATTGTTACGAGACTCTGCATATCATTGGTGGAAGACACTGACATCTGTAATTTAGAGTGAACGTATTACATGAGATTTCTTTCAAACCGAGTTTAGAAAAAAGTATATCAGTCAACGTTTCATTGATAAAAAACGTAAAAAGTTTCTTGAATTGAAACAAGGCAACAGATCTGTTACGGAATATGAACGAGAATTCATAAGATTGAGCCAGTACACACGAGAGTGTGTAGCTTCTGAGGCCAATATGTGTAAAAGATTCATCGAAGGTTTGAATGAAGACATTAAACTTCTGGTTGGAATTCTCGATCTGAATAATTTGTTGTGTTAGTTGAAAGAGTTTGTAAAGCTGAAGAGCTTAGCAAAGAAAAGAATAAAGCTAATTCTGAAGCTAGAGAAATTAGAAAGCGATCTTCGGGTATATCATTTCAATCTGTGACAAAGAAATTTCGAGATGATTCTAATCGTTTGAAGACTAACAGGGAACATTTTGGCAGAGATCTTGATAGATCGCGTTCAAGTTTTAAAACTCCTACTATATCTATTGCTAGTGTCGAGAATATGAGATCTGAGAGACCTGAATGTGTACATTGTGGCATGAGACATCCGGGTAGTTGTAGATTGAAAGATCGAGCCTATTTCCGATGTGGATCCCTAGATCACTTTGTTAGAAACTGTCCTGAATCTATTGAGTGAGAGATAGTACAAAATCTGCAATCGGGTAATACTTCTGCTAGAGGCAGAACTTTTAGAAGCACAGGAAATGCTAGTGTTGGTCAAAGAGTTACTAAAGATACGACTGCAGGATCTGAAGCTCGAGCGCCTACTAGAGCCTATGCTATACGGGCACGTGAAGAAGTTTCGTCTCCTGATGTGATTACTGGTATTTTTACTCTTTATGATTCCTCTGTAATTGCTTTGATAGATCCTGGATCAACGAATTCGTATATCTGTGTGAATTTAGTATATAGTAAGACTTTGCCTGTTAAGTCTACTGAATTTGTAGTTAGAGTATCAAACCCCTTAAGCAAAAGTGTCCTGGTTGATAAGGTTTGCAAGAATTGTCCGTTAATGATTCGAGATATCTGTTTCTCTACTGATTTGATGCTATTGCCGTTTGATGAATTTGATATAATTCTGGGTATGGACTGGTTAACTTTGCATGATGCTGTTGTTAATTGCAAACGAAAAGTTATTGAATTGAGATGCAAGAATGGTGAAATTATTAGAATTGAGTCTAGCGAATTGAATGGCTTACCAGCTGTAGTATCTGTATTAAAAGCTTAGAAATATGTAAGAAAAGGTTGTGAAGCCTTCTTTGCTTATGTGATTGACTCTAAGGTATCCAATAAAAACATTGAATCTGTGCCTGTCGTCTGTGAATTTTCTGATGTATTTCCTGAAGAACTTCCCGGTTTGCCTCTAATTTGAGAAGTTCAGTTTGGGATTGAACTAGTTCCGAGAACTGTTCTGATTTCAATAGCTCTGTATAGAATGGCACTGATTGAATTGAAAGAATTAAAGACTCAGTTGCAAGAATTGACTGATTGAGCTTTGCTAGACCGAGTTTTTCACCGTGAGGTGCTCCTGTTCTGCTCGTGAAAAAGAAAGATGGCACAATGAGAATGTGTATTGATTACCGTTAGCTCAACAAAGTGACTATAAAGAATAAATACCCTCTGCCCCGAATTGATGATTTGTTTGATCAACTAAAAGATGCCTGTGTTTTCAAAGATAGATCTGAGATCGGGATATTATCAGTTGCGGGTGAAAGACTCTGATATTCCAAAAATAGCTTTTTGAACAAGGTACGGGCACTATGAATTCTTAGTTTTGCCTTTCGGATTAACGAATGCTCCTACTGTATTTATGGATCTGATGAACAGAATTTTCAGATAGTATTTAGATAAATTTGTTGTTGTTTTCATTGATGATATATTGATCTACTCGAGGAATGAAATTGAACATGCTGAACATTTAAGAATTGTACTTCAGACACTACGTGATAAACAATTCTACGCAAAATTCAGCAAATGTGAATTCTGGTTACATGAAATTAGTTTTCTAGGTCACATTGCATCTGCATCAGGTATCTGGGTTGATCCGAGCAAAATCTTAGCTATTTTGGATTGGAAACCTCTAAGAAATGTTTCGAAAGTCCGTAGTTTTCTAGGACTTACTGGGTATTACTGTCGTTTTGTAAAAGGTTTCTCGATAATTGCAACTTCGATGACAAGACTGTTACAAAAAGAAGTAAAGTTTGAATGGTCTGATAAATGTCAGAATAGTTTTGAACAGTTGAAAGCTATGTTAACCGAAGCTCCTGTACTTGCGTAACCTAAATGCGGTAAAGAATTTGTTATATACAGTGATGCTTCGTTAAATGGACTAGGATATGTTTTGATGCAAAAAGGAAAGGTTATTGCATATGCCTCTAGACAGTTAAAGCCACACGAGAAGAACTATCCAACGCATTATCTTGAATTGGTTGCGATTATTTTTGCGCTAAAAATTTGGCGTCATTATCTATTTGGTGAGAAATGTCACGTGTTTTCAGATCATAAAAGTCTGAAATATCTAATGACTCAGAAAGATTGGAATCTGCGGCAGCGAAGATGGTTGGAACTGTTAAAAGATTATGAACTAGTTATTGATTATCATCCGGGTAAAGCAAATGTAGTAGCTGATGCTTTAAGTAGAAAGTCATTATCTGCATTGTGTGCCTTAAATGTCAGTATTGATCTGTATGATGATGATTCAGTGATAGCTGAATTAAAAGTGAAACCTTTGTTTTTGCAACAAACCGTTGATGCTCAGAAGGTAGATAATGAATTGCTAGTGAAACGAGCTTAGTGTAATTCTGATTCTAAGTTCTGAATTGATGTTGATGATTGTTTGAGATTCAGGAATAGAATTTGCGTTCCGAGAAATTCTAAAATGATTCAGATGATTTTAAGTGAATCTCATAATAGCAAATTTTCTGTACATCTGGGTAGCACAAAGATATATAATGATTTAAAATGGTTATACTGATGGCCGGGAATGAAAAGAGATATCTCTGATTTTGTTCTAAAATGCTTAATATGTCAACAAGTAAAGGCGAAACATCAGGTGCCTTTAGGTTTGTTACAATCGATTATGATTCCTGAATGGAAATGGGACCGAGTGACTATAGATTTTGTTTCTGGTCTACATCTATCTTCGAAGAAGAAAGATTCAGTCTGGGTGGTTGTTGATTAGTTGACGAAGTCTGCTCATTTTATTCCAGTACGATCTGACTACTCACTTGATAAATTAGCTGAACTCTACATTTCTGATATTGTGAGATTGCATGGAGTACACTATCTATTGTTTCTGATAGAGACCCGAGATTTACATCGCAATTTTGGAAGAAGTTACAAGAGGCTTTAGGTATGAAATTGCATTTCAGTACTACTTTTCGTTCGCAGACAGATGGTTAATCTGAGCAGATCATTCAAATACTCGAAGATATGCTAAGATGTTGTATTCTAGAGTTTAAAGGTACGTGGGAACAATATCTACCTCTGATTGAATTTGCATATAATAACAGTTTTCAATCGAGCATTAAAATGGCCCCGTACGAAGCCCTATACGGTAGAAAATATAAAACTCCGTTATACTGACTGAGCTTAGTAAAAATAAGATTTATGGAATTGATCTAATAAAAGAAACAGAACAGAAGGTGAAAATGATCAAAGCTAGTCTAAAAGCAACTTCTGATAGTTAGAAATCATACGCGGATCTGAAACGAAAAGATATTGAATTTGAAATTGGTGACAAAGTATTTTTGAAAGTGTCTCCGTGGAAGAAACTGTTTCGGTTTGGCAAAAAGGGCAAACTGAGTCCGAGGTTCATGGGGCCGTATGAGATTATTGAACGAGTTGGACTGGTTGCTTATAGACTGATGTTGCCACCTGAGCTAGAAAAGATACATAATGTATACCACGTGTCGATGCTTCGACATTATAGATCTGATCCGTCCCATGTGATATCTCCTTTTGAGATTGAATTAAAATCTTATATGTCCTATGACAAAGAACCGATCCGTATCATAGCTCCAGAAATGAAAAAATTGAGAAACAAGAAAATTCCATTAGTTAAAGTACTGTGGCATCGTCCCGGATTGGAAGAGGCTACCTGGGAACCTAAAAGTGCAATGAGATAGCAATATTCGAATCTGTTTAACGGTAAGATTTTCGGGGATGAAAATCCCTAAGGGGGAGAATTGCAACAGCCCGATTTGAACCCTAGTCAGACAAGTAGTTTCGAAACCACAAATTCGAGTCTGAAAAATGCTTTGATATTATTTTCTGTGCCTGTGTTATATGAATCTAGATCTGTGCAATTTCTGTGAATTAATTTGTCTGTTTCTGTGCTTAATTATGAAAAAGGACCTAATTGTGTAAAAGATAAAAGCTGTGTGCTAATTATTAAAAGTGCTTATTTGATTTGGCTTTAAATTGAAAGGTCCTTATGTGGTTATTATGCCAATTACATGCATAATGGACATTTATAGCCTTATTATATGTGAATTTATAATGGTTTAATAAAAGGGAAAAATTGTCATTTAGATTATATGTTAATAATAATAAAACAAATGCTTGAAAATGGATCATTTCATGTTCTCTTCCACCGAAAATCAAACAAAAAGAAAAGGACAAAAGCAAGCTAGGGTTCGGCAATTGCTTTGGCTAATTTGGTATGTGTTTTTGATCCGTTTTTGATAATTTCTATGTTTTTGTAATCATTGCTTCGAAATCTTCCATGCCCATGTCTCAAGTTCTATTTTTGATGAAGTTGATGAATAGTGCCATTGTTGATATTTGAAGCTTTGTGATGAAATTGAATGAATAATGATGAATAGATGATGAATAAACATGTTTTGCCATGAGTTTTTGATGAAATTGAACTATGTGGGCTAATTTGTGAAAATGAGATTTTGGGAGGACTAAATTGAGAAATAAATGTGATTTATGGGCTCAAATGAAAGCCAAGGAAATTCGGCTAAAATAGTATAAAAGAAATTTGTGAATTTTGATGTTTTTGTGATTAGGGATCAAATTGTCAAAATGTGTAACTGTGAGGGCTAAAATGTAAAATGCCCTAAATTTGTGTTCATGGATTGAATTGAATGAAATGAATAATTGAATGGTTGAATTTGAACTGATTTGGATCAAGAACAAAGAAAAAGGGACTTAGATTGAGGGAAGTCCAAAGTCATTGAATAGTCAACTCGAATCCGTTTAAATCCGTACGAGGTAAGTCATAATACAAATATGCATTATATTGATGTCTGTTATAAATTCTTATTTTATAAACTGTATTTGGATGGCCATGAGAGCCTGACGTGTATTTCTGAGTTATTCTGAATAAGAAATGATAAAATGATAACATGTAAGACCTCATTCGGGACGTAGGCATTGATATGAGATTTACGTGTAAGACCATGTTTAGGACACTGGCATCGCATATGTTTCGTGTAAGACCCTGTCCGCGACAGTGGCATTGATATTGAACAACATGTAAGACCATGTCGGGGACGTTGGTATTGTATAAGGCCTACATGATTTCTGTAACGATTCTGAATGATACGAGGAGAAATTTTGAGAAATGAATGAATGCATACCATATATGTGTCTGACTCAGGTATGGCTGTTCTGTATTGAATTTATGAGAATGAAAGGTATGCTACTGTGAACTATGTGAAAATGACGAATGAGTATATCTGGTACATGAGTTATCTATATGAGGTTGCTATTATAAGGTGTTTAAGGATTGCATATGGTTGTTTTTCGCTTACTAAGCTCATTGTAGCTTACTCTTTATTTTCTTTCAACTATTTTACAGATATCATAGCTACAAGGGCTTAGGGATAGTCAAGGATTATCACCACACTATCGAGCTTGATTTTGGCACCTTTTGAATATACAAAGTTTAAGTATGGCATGTATAGGATAGTATGTCTATGTATTTAAGCTTGGATATGTTCATTTGATATGCCATGAGAATTGGCTAGCACATGGTATATTTGTGCTTGTTTTGGGTTTATGATTTGTGGTGCCAAGTTGTATAAGTTATAACGAATATTTAGTCTTGAATGTTTTGGTCATCTTGAAACATGTCAAGGTGAAGAAATGGTAAGATTTGAATGTGGTATGAAATAGATATGTACTATGTGTTTGGTCATTAACTTTGTTAGTGATAAAGACATGTTTGTGTGAGATTTGAATACGACTGTGTATATGAATGGTTTGATCATGTTGAAGTATGTTTTAAGGTATTGAATTGAGTTGAAATTGTGGCATTATTATGACATGAAATTGGCTTGTAAGTTTGACCCTTATTGGGTGTAACGTATGGCTTAAATCAAGCCTACATTGTGCCACACGGTTAGAGCACACGGGCATGTGACTCGAACATGTGACTCCTATATAGTGAAATATTTTGGTCAGTGTTGCACACGGGCTGGACACACGAGCGTGTCTGGTGACCGTGTGGTATTTGGCAGTGTTGCCCATGGGCTGGACACACGGGCGTGTCTGGTGACCGTGCTGTGATTGGCAGTGTTGTCCACGGCCAGGGTTAAGTTTAGGGCACGACCGTGTAAGGCACACGGTTGTGTGGGCCCAAATTTGAAAATTTTCTTATGATTCTTCATATGTTTTGTATGTTTCAATTTAGTCTTTGATGAATGAATGAAGCATAATCTGATCTTTTATAACATGTTATCGTGTTATGGTTATTGATTTATAATATTGTTTGAATTTGGAAAGCTATGAATATTTTGTTCTGATCTGTTCTGAATATCCGGTAACACCCTTTCCTATTCTAGCAATGGTGACGAGATAGGGGTGTTACAGCATACAGACTCAAACGAGCAGACATCACTCTCAGCTCAGTTACAGCTCATTGACTTAGTGCATCGGCTACAACATTAGCTTTGCCTGGGTGATAGTCAATAGAACAGTCATAGTCTTTAAGCAACTCTATCCATCTTCGTTGCCTAAGGTTCAACTCCTTCTGAGTCAACAAATACTTGAGACTCTTATTATCCGTGTACATAATACACTTTTCTCCATATAAATAGTGTCTCCAGATTTTTAATGCAAAAATCACTACTGCCAACTCTAGATCATGCGTAGGGTAGTTCGCTTCATGAGGCTTAAGCTATCGCGATGCATAAGCAACCACTTTACCCTCTTGCATCAGCACGTAGCCCAATTCAACATGCGATGCATCACTATAAACAGTGAAATCCTTTCCAGACTCCGACTGAATCAATACAGGCGCCTCGGTTAACACTTTCTTCAACTTCTCGAAAGCCTCTTGCTATTTCTCAGTCTAGACAAACAGTACTCCTTTTCTCAAAAGTTTCGTCAACGGTGCCGCAATCAAAGAAAACCCTTCCAAAAACCTTCTGTAGTACCCTGCCAAACCTTGCAAACTCTAAATTTCTGACACAGATCTCAGTGGCTTCCATTCCAGAACCGCCTCAATTTTCTGAGGATCCACCCTAATCCCCTCAATAGAAACAACGTGACCTAAGAACTTCACTTCTCGCAACCAAAATTCACACTTGCTGAATTTTGCAACAGTTGCTTCTCTTTCAACACTTGGAAAACTATCCGGAGATGCTCATCATGTTTCTCCTCAGTTTCCGAATACATCAGAATATCGTCTATGAAGACGACCACAAATTGGTCTAAGTAGGGTTGGAATACCCGATTCATCAGATCTATGAAGGCCGCTGGTGCATTCGTTAATCCACCAGGAACTCATAATGACCATACCAAGTCTTAAATGCTGTGTTATGAATATCCACATCTTTGACCCTTAACTGATGATATCTAGACCGAAGATCGATCTTGGAAAATACCGAAGCTCCTCTTAGTTGGTCAAATAGGTCGTCAATCTTTGGCAGAGGGCACTTGTTCTTAATCGTCAGACTGTTCATCTGACAATAATCAATGCACATACGCATCGTCACATCCTTCTTCTTCACAAACAGTACCGGTGCTCCCCACAGAGACACACTTGGTCTAATAAAGCCCCAATCCAGAAGCTCTTGAATTTGCGCTTTCAACTTCACTAACTACTTCGGTGCCATCCTATAAGGAGCGATGGACACTAGAGCCGTTCCAGGCAACAAGTTGATTCCAAATTCGACTTCACGATCGGAGGCAACCCTGCAAGCTCATCCAGATAAACTTCTTCAAATTCCTTGACAGTTCTAACCTCTCCTACGGTCAAACTCTCAGAATCAGACTAACTCACATACGCCAAAAATGCCCTGCAACCCTTGCAAATCAACTTTTCAGCTCTTAAAGCCGAGATAACATTAGACAAGTAATCCCTTCGCTCCCCTATTATCGATACCTCCTCATCCTCCGTGGTCTTTAACACCATCTGTTTGGCAGTGCAATCCAAAGTTGGTCGATGCTTAGCCAGCCAATCCATACCCAGAATGAGATCAAACTCTCCAAAGGGTAGCTCCATCAAATTCGCAGAGAAAATCCTACCTTGTGTCTCTAAAGGTACGTCTCTAAAGAGTTTGTCTACCCTAACCGAGTGACCCAGTGGACTTATTACAGATACCCCACTCACAGTTTTCTCAGATTGTACACCTAACGTCCCAAACACATCACAAGCAACATACGAATAAGTAGATCCAATATCAACCAGAGCAGTGTATGGCGTACTAAAAATTAAAAACATACCAATTATGACGTCAAGTACGTCACCTTCCTCTCAGCGACGAGCAGCATAAACTAATGCTGGCTGACGTGCCTCAGCATTTCCAGCACCTCTGCCCGGTGCTCCACGTCCACGTCATTTCCATTGCTGCCCCTAGCTTAACCCCGGCCTCTAGGTGGTTGAGGCCCACCTCTCACTGACTGAGTAATCCTCGGTTCAGCAGCTTGCATCTGAGCCAGCCTCTGAGGACAATCCTTGACTCTATGATCCTTGGACCCACACTGCAAACATGCTCCAGTACAGTTCCAACATTCACCCAGATGCACTCTTCCGCAATCCCCACAAGCTTGAGGTCTAACCACATTCATCGAACTGCTCGAACTGGCTCGTCCACTCTAGCCTTTTTACAGTCCTTCCCGTAACACTCGAGGGTCCTGAATCCCTCCTGAATCGATTCTGATCTTTTTCACGGTTTTGCCACTTCATGCGTTTCACCTCCTCAGCAATCTTAGCCTTTTCTACAAGAGTAGCAAAATCATGCTCCCTTTGTGGAGCAATCAACACCCTTAACTCATCTCTGAGGCCATCCTCAAATAGTACGCTACATTCATACTCCATAGCGACTATCCCACTAGCATACCGGCTTAACCTTAGAAACTTAGCCTCATACTCCACAATAGTCTTATTTCTCTGAGTCAGATTTAGGAATTCCTTCCTTCTACCGTCCACATAGCTCGCCCCGACGTACTTCTCTTTGAAGGCCATCTTAAACAGCTCCCAAGTCACCCGCTCAGCTAGGGTACCATCCCTCACTGTGATCCACCACTGGTGGGCCTCGTCACGCAGCAAAGATACCACGACTTTCAGCTTTTGCTCCACTGATCAGTCCAAGTCGTCCATAATCTGCTCCGTAGCCTTTAACCAATATTCAGCCACATTCGGGGCTACACCAGATACGCCCTTGAAAATCTTCGCTCCGTTAGTTCGGAGTCACTCAAAAATAGATCCTCGATTTACAGTCCTAGTACTCGCTCCAGCAACCCTTTCCAGAACCCGTAACATTGCCTAGGACAAAGTGTCGTCCTCTGCAGCCCGATCATAGGACCCCGTCTCAGTTGCCAGTGGTGCTCGTACCTCCTCAGCTGGCATATGTCCTGAAGATGAAGACCCAGCTTGCGTAATTCCTCGGCCACAACCACGGCCTCTTCCACGTGCTACCCTCGTACTAATATTGTATTATTTGATTATAAATTTTCTGAATTAGTTCAATATTTCAGTATTTATTATAGATGTCTTATGTATAGATAGTATTTTAGAGTTTTGTTCTTGTAGAATCATAGTCTAGCTACAGTCTCAATCTTCTAGAGTTTTCAGTTTTTTCCTACTGTCTCAGTCCTTTACAGTTTCAGTATTACCCTAACTACAGAATCCCAGTAGGGTCTTAGTACTATCTACAGCAATTTCTCAGTTATCATAGTATCTTAATAATATACAGTAAAGTAGAGGGTACTTACGGACTTGGTGATACGAACCATCTTGGAATGAGTCGAGTCGCATGTAAAATGCCCAATCGTCATCGAGAAACAATATTAACTTAGTTTAGAAAATTGGTAAAGGAAAATGGCCAAATATGGTATGGAATGAAGTTGTTTTAATAATTTAGAAATTGGTTTATAAATGTGATATGAAAGTATAGTTTAAAAGAAGGATTTGGTTCCGGATCAAAAAAAATGTAAGATGTGAAGTAAGGAGTCAGTTTTGGAATGAAATGGTTAAGAAAGGGAAATGGATTGAACAAAAGTGCAATCAAGAACCAATACCGATTTGGTATCGACCTGTTGCTTATATGCCCTATAGTTCAGATTCAGAATGCTTAAATTGACCTCGACCCACTATCTAGCAAGATAGGAACCTCGGTATGCTTGAACGCCACACTACGAATAGTGATAAGTTCAGGTTTATCAAAGAAAAACGATTGACACAGCTAGTTTCCTAGGAAAGCTAACGAATCTTTGAACGAAATTTGAGAAGAGAATTTGCTTCTCAATTTTGACAGCATAACATTAACAAAGTGTTCAAAAAGTGTCCCCCAAAAAGGCTTGATTACAAGTATTTATAAGGCTAGAATGAGCTAGCCGAATGGTCACATAGTAAAGTGCTATTAAAGAGCTAATTAAAAATAAAAGACTTTTGAAATTCTAGAATCAAATAACTCCTCTCCTTAATCAGCTGAATTAATGTCCTTAAAGGCTTTGAAAATGACTCTTGATTTCCCCTTTGGCTAGTTGAATAGACTCCCGCCACTTTAATGAAATTTGTAAGGCATAAATTGTCCATTAAGTAGCAAAAACGTTGGGGTATTTGAACATGCTGCTACCAAATTTTAAAGGACATGAAATGCTCCTTTAAACTCTCTTTTAATGGTGCTTAAAGCTTCTTTTATAATAGCCCCCTCTTATGTAACCGAAAATCACTTGAAAAGCCACCTTTATTGATTGTGTAACAGCCTTTGTGAGTTGAAATGTCACCTACAATTAACACATGTAACCATCACATTTATTCAATTATTAAGCTTAAAACAAATTAACAACTACTTAAATAAATTATCTAACACTTATGCATCATTTATTCCAGCAACTAGTTAATTAAAAGAAGTATTAAATGAACTTTAACTCATGCACCAATAAATTAACCTAGTAACTAGATTAATTAAAGAAGCAACTAATTAAATTAAGTTCATCAAACAAACTCATTTAATTAAACTAAGATGAGTTGTATTAATGACCAGCAACTCATTTATTAAACTAAGATGCTTAAATGCAAGTATTAAAATGCAAATTGAATGCAAATAAATTAAGAGTTCAATTCAGTTGGATCGGGTTCAAGGAGCAGAAATTGAGCTGAATTTGGTTTCCAAGATGTTGCAAGGACATTTTATTGAGCTGGTCCCAACTCGTTCTATTTCTCCAACCAAAACCTCGCCCTACACTTAATTAACTAAAGCTAAAATGGCCTCCTTGAATTGCTTAGCTCGAGCCCACGTAATTGGTCCTTGAGGCAGCACCATTGAGTCCTTGCTCGAACTTGATGCACTTCGGGTCGAGATCGTGCCATTCCCCCTCTTCAAAATGACTTGTCCTCAAGTCAAATCTATGTCAAAAGGGTTAAATCTAACACGTTAAAAGTCACACTAACGTTAAATTCACCAGGCAAATCAAGTTTGTAAGAGTTTTCATTTATGCGCTTAAGAATTTGGAAATGACCGTCTCCCCGAGGTAACAATTTTGATTTTCGTTGAGCTGGAAAATGCTCCCTGCGCATGTGAACCCAAACCCACTCTCCGGGTTCGAAGACCACTCATTTTCTTCCTTTGTTAGTGTTACGCATGTAAGACTCGGTTCTTGCCTCAATGTTAGCTCGCACCTTTTGATGTAATTCTTTGACAAAATCAGCCTTTTTCTTTGCATCTGCATGAACCAATCAATCAGTAGGCAAAGGTAATAAAGCTAAAGGTGTCAATGGATTGAAACCATATACAATTTCAAAAGGCGAATATTTCATAGCAGAATGCACGGAGCGGTTGTAAGCAAACTCGATATGTGGTAGGCAATCTTCCCAAGACTTCAAGTTTTTACAGATGATGGCCCGAAGTAATGTAGACAATACCTTATTGACGACTTCTGTTTGACCATCGGTTTGGGGATGGCTGGTGGTCGAGAATAATAGCTTGGTTCCTAATTTTCCCCACAAAGACCTCCAAAAGTGGCTCAAAAATTTTGCGTCTTGATCCGACACAATCATGTTGACTTACCCATTCGGCAACCACTAACAGAACACCATCACTTACCTTTGACGAGATCTAGTCCACCGATCTAGATCGCTTTGCTATCTCCTATCCACGAACGCCCTTCACAAGATCTACCCTTAGGACTGGCTATGGACACAAACAAACAAGAGGAGAAATCTTGAATTAGTTCCAAAGAAGGATCAAAGTCGATTAGTGCACCATGGTTATGAGTTTCGGCTTTTTATTAGTCACTTGAGAAAGAAAGATAAGAATAAAGACTACTTACCCCAAACGTATGCTTGATTGCCTTGCCACACGAAAGAACTGTAACACCCTACGCCCCTGTCTGTCGCCGGATTAGGGTTTAAGGTATTACAAATCAAAATACAAACTACCGAGGTTCATAGATACAAAGCTGGACGTGAATTCATTGAGTTCAATAGTTGAATATAACACTTAGGTCGGTTCGGTCAGAACATCGTATCTCATTAAAATCATTCTATAAGTATACTAGCAAATCTCTACCTTGTGACTACTAACAAATTGGCTAAATCGAACAAATTCAATAACCAAACATCATATTAGAAAAGTCATTGCATATTAGGTACTAACTAAATATCATGCCACAACATCGAATAGTATGAGAATCACTCCAACACATATAATCAAACTCGAAGACTAAGCAAGCCATTTTCGCATGGCTAGAAATATTTACAACTCAAAATGAAGTTTGATTCAACCGAAGGAACATAGCCTATACATGCCATTGACCCAAATTAACCATCAAATGTACCAAAAATAACAGCGATAGTGTAGGTGATTAAGGCCTCAATCCCCGAGTCCGTAGCTTCCAAAATGAGATCTATAAAACAGAGGAAACAAGGGAAACGGAGTAAGCATTACAATGCTTAGTAAGTTTTAAGCAATGTCACTGATAAAGCATTAAATTCTAACATAGTTGATCATATCTTTGTTTCCCTCTCCTATTTGGGTAAGTCACCCTTTTTTCCAAACATAGACATTCACATCACATACGAAAATGGATGGCTTCCACTCATAGTAAGTTCACATAACATATACATGTCACAAAAATTCACATAACATTTCACATAGGCCAATTGTACTTCGATCATATTAATAATCTCATTTCATGAACACATATGAAATCACATAATGACCTTAGTATTCGGTCCAAAATCCAGCTTGCATATAAGCCAAAGGTACATACCTGTATAGCTTAACACTTTCAGCGCAATTCATTAGCGATCGTTACCTTGAAGACCATTAGTCTTAGGCTTTATTCTCATCATCATCGAGATCTTTAGCTCGGATAAACTCTATACATAGCCATCGGGTCTCTACCCCGGACATAATCTCCGCATATAGCCTTCGGGTCTTAACCCGGACATCATCTCTGCATATAGCCTTCGGGTCTTAACCCGGACATAGTCTCCACATATAGTCAGCGGGACTTAAATCCCAGATTCACATCACAAATTCTCATACATATATATATATATATTCGCATGTAGCCAAGTTTCACATAGCAAGATTTCACTTGCAATTCAATCAATTCATGTGCATACAAACATATAACATGCTTCTTGACTTTATATCATAAATGTACATATAATTCAGAACTTATACACTTATACTCTTCTTTTCTAGACTTTCGGCCAAAGATCAAACATACATGAGCAATGCATTTCAAATCTCATTTCGGTCCTTTTTCTCTAGGAGCCATTCGGCTATATAGCAAACATAAATAAGGTGTCTTTCTCAATGGGACATCGTTCAAATATCAGCATGTATGTCATGGCATTTTAACTTAAATACCAAATTCGATTACTCAAAACTTACTTTGAACTTTCACGAGGAATTACAAGTTGGCTATTCGACCACTTTAGCCTTCCCTTTATCCGAACTCGTCCCTCTATGCTCTTGAGCTAAATAAAACATTTAATTCTATTAATCATTATTCAAGCACCTCAATGAATCATTTTCAGTCATAGTCAAATCATACATGCATATTCTTCTCATTGCGAACACACATGCACATTGGAGCATTTCACATACATATCATAAGTCACAACAAGCTGATTTTCTGAGCAGCATTCAATAATTTACTCATAACTGGAGCTACAAAACTCCAAATGTAGTGCTGCAAATTTTGCATGAAAATAGACTCATTTATATTTAATCCATAAAATTTTCATAATTTTTGGTTTGGTCAATCAATACCAGAATTTTCTTAAAGTTTCCCTATTTCACTGCTTGATTAGACTGACCACTCTATACTACGAACCGAATTTCTCCTTGTACAGAATTCCAAATATGTCCTTACCTATTTTATTCGAAACTAGACTCATTAAGGAGTCTAAGCATATAAATTTTGTCTCATAACAATTTTTATACAATTTATAGTGATTTTCCAAAAACAGAGCAGGGGACTTCGAAGTCAATCTGACACTGTCTCACTCTACTCTAAAAATCTATTTGTCGGAAATTCCTTTGCTTGCAAGGTTTCTTTCATAAGAAACTAGACTCATTAAGCTTCAATTACACAATTTATTCAGCCTCTAATTCAACTCACACAATTTATGGTGATTTTTCCAAAACACGTTACTGCTGCTGTACCAAGCAGATTTTTATACAAAATTCACTCTTTAATATTCTTATGCACATACTTAAAACATAGCATTTCCTAAGGCACCATTTAGAGTAGTCATTGCTCTTAACACAATGTACATACACAATTCACATCCATTCAAGCTACAACATATAACCATGGCCACATTACGTAAATGGCCGAATACACCAATTAACTAGCTAACACATACACAAGCACAATTTCATTCTTGCAAATAGGGCATAGCCGAATGTCCCCCTTTCTAAAAAATAAAACATTCAAGAAGTTTCCCATTACTACAAAGCTCCATTCGGCCTTACTCACCGCCAAAATACAATTTAATCAAGTTCACTTTAGAATTTGAACCACATTAATCAATTATCAAATTTCTAGTTTCACATAGCATTAGCACTATTATACTAACTCCAAGCACACTCGGCAATCATACACTCAATTTCAATATCAAAACATAAATTCCCTTGCCATATTACTACTTAACCGAAATTAACATGATTCACCAATTTCAACCTACAAGTAAGTTTCGGTCAACAATTTAAGAGGCCCTCCATATCGAAATTAACATCTATTCACCAATTATAACAATTAGCTAGTTTATAATTACCCATATCCATCCCTCTTTACACAACACCAACTAACAAAGAATTAGCACACTTACTACCCAATTCATTCAAATTTCACATTCAACTAATACAAAATCATATATGAATAATTTAATTATAGGATCCCAAAATTAAACAAAATTCCATACTTTACCACATTAACCGAATGCAATTTGCTCAAGATAGTCACTCATAACAAAATTTTTAACTAATCTAGATTCACATATTTTCATCCCTTGGTACACAACATCAATTAACAACAACCTAAGCTCATCAAGGTCATGGCCGAATACCTTAGTTACACTTTCTCTTATTTCCAAATACAAATGACCTCATTTACAAAGGCACTTGGCACTTCATTACTCTCCTAAATTTCAAGGCTTCAAAGCTTTCATTTTTAACCAATTTAACCATGACCAAAAGCTACTAACACCCAAGACTCAAAGAATTTGAACATGGTAAAGAAAAGAGTCTCACTATCATTTAAATTTCATGGAATCTAAAGAAAAATACCTAACAATCTTACCTTAATTTTCAGCTTCCCCCTAGCCGAATGCCTCAAGCTCAAAAATTCTTATTTTCTTCTTCAACTCATGGCAAAGAGAAGAAGAAAGGGACTAGCTTTGGTTTTTCCTCCCATTTCATAATAATAATAATAATATAATCACATTATAGCTAAAAATAAATATTAAGTTTATTTATTAAGCTAAAATACAACACACAACATGCCAAATTAGCCATCATTGCTGTCCACTAGAGTAAAATTGGGCAATTTGACATGCAACTCCTTCTTTTCTCATGCATGCATTAATAGGTCATCACACATTTGTCTAGCACATTTTCAAAGTTCACTACTAAGTCCCTTTTAGTGAAATTAAATTTTATAACTCTAAATCAACCCATCAAACATGTCACACATGAATTAACACATATCATAGGCATCAAAATGAATATTGAATATATTTTATGCCTCGGTTTTGTGGTCCCGAAACCACATTTCGACTAGGGTCGTTTTAAGGCTGTCACAAGAACCACCGATTACCAACCTAACTTAGATCTATTATGAATCTAGCCAGAATGTAAGAGAAGGAGAGATCTATGGGATTCGGATTTCAGACAAACACACTAGAGAGTATGGAGGTTTCGGTTTGAAAGAAAAGATGGATAAGAAGAAGTTATGGTGTCAGAGAGATGAGGGTCTACAAGTTTTGACTTTTCAATATAGAGATGAGGAGGGTTTGGCTTATGGAGTAATTGGCCAAAAGAACTTTAAGGATTTTGGGTTTTTCGGCTTTTGAAGAGAAAATAGAAAAGAAGAAGAATAACTCTCTGAGCTTCAGCTCTTTGAGTAAGTCGACAAAGGAGAAGGCTATAAGTTTCAGGATTTCAACTTTTAGGGAGATTAGCCAAGAAGTCGACTATAAGGTTTAGTGTTTCGGGTTTGAGAAGAGGTCACTAGAGAGAGTTGAGTGTTTTGATTTTTAGAGAAAAGATGAGGAGGGTTCAACCAATAAGAAATCGGCAAGGGGTGCCTAGGGACTTTGTGGTTTACGGTTTTGAATCAAAGAAGGGAAAGAGAAAAAAGAAAGAAACAGAATAGAACCCACTTCAACTTACCTATTCGGCACTAGAGGAAGGACCAAAACAAATCCCGAAAGAAAAGCAACCAAAGGCAATCGGCACACACATACAACAAAAGCCGAAAACGCAAATACCTAAGGTCCCTAGTCGAACTTGCAATTCCAAAGTCCCCTAGTCGGCCAACTCTTGCCCCCCTTTCAAAACTCCTAAATTTTCTCCTAGATAAACTCCCCTTATCACTCATCATCCTAATTCCATGAGCAATTCAAACACCTTCCTTCAGAGTTCAACTTGAGTTCCATCTCTTACCATGCACAAGCATTAAAAATAAAATGACACTCTACTCACCAAGGGATTCGAACCTTAGCTCCTTCACCAGTCTTGACACGCCACCCCCTATGTTTTAAGTGGCCACTTTAACACAGGCTTTCCTGTGCTCTAAAAACCCAACTTTAATTTATAAGCCCACTAAGCTCAAACCCACTCTCACCAAAGGTCAAAAATTAAAATTTTGCCAGGCCTTAGACTTAAACCTAAGCCTTCCGAAGGTCCATTACACACACCCAATCACAACAATATAACATAACAGGCCATGCAAAAATAATCTATGTAGAAATTCAAAAACTCAAAAAATTGGGGCATTACAGAGATTTTGCTGCGTTAGTGGAAAAGGCGAAGATCGTCAGGACGTGAAACACGCTGAGCGCCAGGATCGGGAAAAGGAAAAAGGCATAAATAAGAGGGATTCAGAGCCCTCAAGTTTATTTGGTTGGCCCAAAAAAAGGCTAAAGTTGATAGGCCAGTCTGAGTTGGGGCCCTTGTTACTGTTACTAGGTCAAAGCCTTGTCCGGATTATGGGAGACGCCATCAAGGCAAGTGCTGGAAAAAGATTGGGGCATGTTTTAGGTGCGGATCATTGGAGCACCATGTTAGAAATTATCCACTGAGGCCTGTGCAGATGCAAGCTACAGGTCAGAATATTGTTTAGCCACCGAGAGGTGTTCAGTAACCATCGAGAGGCCATGGTTAGGCCAGAGGCAGAAATGGTATAGGCTGTGGTCGTGAAGCACCGGACAGAGGTGCTGGTCATACGGTGGTGACGCAACCAGCTCTAGCTTATGCTGCACGTTGTCGAGAGGACAGAGATGCCCCAAATGTGATAACTGGTACGTTCTTTATCCATAATGTACCTTATACTGCATTGATTGATCTGGGGTCTACACACTCTTATATTGCATGCACTGTGACTGAGACTTTGGGTATAATGTTTGAAACTACTATAAGTGAGGTTACCATGTTGAGTCCATTAGGGCAGTTAGTAAGAGTGAATAAACTGTTTAGGGATGTGCCTTTGGAAGTTCAAGGAGGGATCTTTTTAGCGAATTTAATGGAACTTTCTTTCGGAGAATTCGACTTAATCTTGGGAATAGACTAGCTAGTTAAGCATTAAGCAAATTTCGATTGTGCTACTAAGCAAATGGTACTGAAAACTGCAGAGAGTGATGAGGTAGTGGTTATTGGGGAGCGTCGAGATTATTTATCAAATGTAATTTCTGCACTGAAGGCTGAGAAAGTGGTTTGTAAGGGCTGTGAGGCATATCTAGCCTACATCAGTGTTTCTAATTTTGAGGTTTCATATATTAAAGATATTAGAACAGTTAAAGACTTACCTGATGTATTTCCCAATGAGCTACCTAGATTACCTCCAAATCGTGAAGTTGAATTTGGGATTGAGCTCCTACCTGAAATAGTTCCAGTATCCATCGCCCCTTATAGGATGGCACCGAAGGAGCTTGTAGAGTTAAAAGCTCAAATTCAGGAGTTACTGGACCGAGGATTCATTCGACCTAGTGTGTCTCCATGGGGAGCACCAGTTTTATTTGTGAAAAAGAAGGATGGATCTATGCGCATGTGCATTGACTACCGAAAATTGAACAAACTAACCATCAAGAATAAGTACCCATTATGGATTTGATCAGCTACGAGGAGCTTCGATTTTCTCCAAAATTGATCTCCATTTTGGGTACCATCAACTGAGAGTTAAAGAGGCTGATGTCTACAAGACAACATTTAGGACTCATTATGGACACTACGAGTTCCTAGTGATGATGTTTGGGCTAACAAATGCACCAGCAGCCTTTATGGATTTGATGAACCGAGTGTTCCAGCCTATCTAGATCGGTTCGTAGTGGTGTTTATAGATGATATTCTGGTATATTCGAGAACTGAAGATGAACATGATGCATATCTCTGGGTGGTTCTGTAGATTCTAAAGGAGAAGTAATTATACACTAAGTTCAGCAAGTGCGAATTCTAATTAAGAGAGGTGACATTTCTGGGCCACGTGGTATCTGCCAAAGGGATTAGGGTTGATCCTCGAAAAATTAAAGCTGTATCTGAGATTCAAAGTTTTTTGGGTCTGGCAGGGTATTATAGACAATTTGTCAAGGGGTTTTCGTTGATTGCTGCACCCCCAACTAAGTTACTGCGTAAAGGGGTACCATTTAACTAGACTGATAAGCAGCAAGAGAGTTTTGAGAAACTTAAAAAGGTTTTGACTGAGGCCCCTATCTTAATACAGCCAGAGTCTGGGAAAGAATTCCTTATCTATAGTAATGCATCACACATTGGTTTGGGATGTGTGTTGATGCAAGAGGGTAAGGTGGTTGCATATGTGTCTCGTTAGCTTAAAACTCATGAGGTGAATTACCCAACACATGACTTGGAGTTGGCTACGGTGGTATTTGTACTGAAAATTTGAAAGCATTACCTGTACGATGAGAAGTGTATTATTTACACGGATCACAAGAACCTCAAGTACTTTCTCTCTCAGAAGGAGTTAAATCTTAGCCAGCATAGCTGGATCGAACTGCTTAAGGACTATGACTGCACAATTGAATTCCATCCCAGTAAGGCTAATGTAGTAACTGACGCATTGAGCCGTAGGGCTGTGTCTGATCTAAAAGTGATGTTTGCTCGTCTCAGCTTGTTCAATGATTGTAGCTTCTTGGCTAAGCTTCAAATTAAACCGACATAGACTAAATAGATTAAGGGTAAACAGTTGGAGGATACATCACTGGGTCCTCGTTTCCTATAGATTGAGAATGGGGAATGATACAATCGCGACCCGGAGTGCATCAAGTTTGAGCAAGGGCTCAATAGTGCTGCCTCAAGGACCAATTACGCTGGCTCGAGCTAAGTAATTCAAGGATGCCATTTCAGCATTAGTTAATCAAGTGTGGGGCGAGGTTTTGGTTGGAGAAATAGAACGAGTTGGGACCAGCTCAATAAAACGTCCTTGCAACATCTTGCAAACCGAATTCAAATCAATTTCAGCTCCTTGAACCCGATCCAACTTAATTGAACTCTTAATTTATTTGCATTCAGTTTGCATTTTAATACTTGCATTTAAGCATCTTAGTTTAATAAATGAATTGCTGGTCATTAATACAACTCATCTTAGTTTAATTAAATGAGTTTGTTTGATGAACTTAATTTAATTAGTTACTTCTTTAATTAATCTAGTTATTAGGTTAATTTATTGGTGCAAGAGTTAAAGTTCATTTAATACTTCTTTTAATTAACTAGTTGTTGGAATAAATGATGCATAAGTGTTAGATAATTTATTTAAGTAGTTGTTAATTTGTTTTAAGCTTAATAATTGAATAAATATGACGGTTACATGTGTTGATTGCAGGTGACTTTTCAACTCACAAAGGCTATTACACAATCAATAACTTTTCAAGTGATTTTCGGTTATATAAGAGGGGGCTATTATAAAGGAAGCTTTAAGCACCATTAAAAGAGAGTTTAAAGGAGCATTTCATGTCATTTAAAATTCGGCAGCAGCCTGTTCAAATACCCCAACATTTTTGCTACTTAATGGACAATTTATGCCTTACAAATTTCATTAAAGTGGCTGGAGTCTATTCACCTAGCCAAAGGGGAAATCAAGAGTCATTTTCAAAGCCTTTAAGGACATTAATTCAGCTGATTAAAGAGAGGAGTTATTTGATTCTAGAATTTCAAAAGTCTTTGACTTTTAATTAGCTCTTTAATAGCACTTTACTATGTGACCATTCGGCTAGCTCATTCTAGCCTTATAAATACTTGTAATCAAGCCTTTTTGGGGCACTTTTTGAATACTTTGTTAATGTTATGCTGTCAAAATTGAGAGGCAAATTCTCTTCTCAAATTTCGTTCAAAGATTTGTTGGTTTTCCTAGGAAACTAGCTGCATCAGTTGTTTTTCTTTGATAAACCTGAACTTATCACTATTTGTAGTGTGGCGTTCAAGCATACCTAGGTTCCTATCTTGCTAGATAGTGGGTCGAGGTCACTTTAACCATCCCGAATCTGATGCGAGCTCGCATATGAAGACTATGGAATTGCCATCGGGGCCAATTACTCGAGCCTGTGCCAAGAGATTCCAAGATGCCGTAGCAAGTTACATTGCTCGAGTTTGGATGGAAGGCATGGCTGAACATCAAGTGACCAGCCCAAGTAGCTCCATTTGCAATGTTGTTCACGTTGATTTAGCTCGTACCTGCTCCAAGGAGTTCATGATGCTTTGAGTAATCTCATTGAGCTAATTCAATTTATTTTTATGCATTTTAATTTGCTGGAATAATTTAATTTAATTGAGTTAATTTATTTAGTTTAAGTTAGTTCAAATAATTAGTTTATTTTAATATGTCAAAGCTGGACATAATTAATTAAAGTTTTTAATGTGTCTTTAGTTTAAGACATGATTTTAATTTGTCATGCTACAACAAAATTAATTTGTCTAAATTAACTAGTTGTCTAATTTAGGACAAATTTAATAGTTCAGCTGAATTTATTGACTTAAATTTCTTCAATTAATGTGTGCAGGTAATGAGAGAAGCATGCTGGACGTTATTAATGTGGAGAAGCATGCATGAACAGCATTTAATAAGCTGCTGGAAAAGCATGCATGAACAGAAATTAATGAGCTGCTGGAAGCATGCGTGGGACACCATTTAAGAGGATGTTTGGAGCATGTGGGGAGCCTATTTCGTGAATAGCAAAAGAGCAGCATTTAAGGGGCTGTTGAACCTTGTTTCTTCATGCAAAGAACTTCATTTAATGCTGAAAAGTTGGCCGAATTTTATGGCATGTTGGGTGCATGTTCGGCAACATTTAAGAGGATGTTTGGTGCATGTAACGATACTAAAGAGCTGCTGGTGCATGAAAAACGAAGTTAATAAGCTGCTGGAGCATGAAACGTCATTAATTGAGTGTTGGAGCATGCTTGGAACGCCATTAATTCTCAGCATGCATGAACGAAATTTTTGTGCTGATTTGAACCTCTTTAAGTGTTCTTCTCGTGTAGATCAATGGTCAAGGGAGTAAATACTAGCTAGTGATATTTCGTGAATGTCAAAGGGCTGCTAGTTGATATTTTCCAAGTGACTTTTCAGCCAAAAAGCAAGTTTGTTGCTTTATCTTTTCAAGGCTGAACGTACCACTCCCCAAAGAAGCATTTAAGCCATTTTAAAATACCAAGGACAAATGTAGACTTCTCTTAACCCCTCCATCAATGTCCAGCCGAATCAACCTATTCTAGAAGGGGTCTATTTGTATTTAAGGCTAAAATGTTCTAGAAAATGACAAAGGAAGCTTCATGGAAATTACTTAGCAACTTAGCCATTAAGGTGCTGTCCATTTGTATACCCAAAGTGTCCATTCGGCTAGCAAGTTCCTAGGCTATAAATATGTACCACATTTTACATTTTTGGGCCAATGAACAATTTTATATCAATTTATATTATTGTGAGCTTGTTTCACATCTCTTTGTTCTCCAAAGACTAGTTCGACTTATCAAGCAACCTTGTGGCGTCAACCTGTCTTTGTTTCTACCCGAACTTATCACTTTTCTTAAAGTGTGGCATTCATGTGATACCGAGGTTCCTATCAATTCTTTGATAGTGGGTCGAGGTCCTTTGTCCCTTTCCAACCTAAATTTTCCATATCTTTTGACCTAAAGAGTTCACTTAAGACTCGAGTTAACACATTATATTGTGTTAGTTCATCTTGAACCCTTTAGCCAATTTCCAAACTTTTATTCCATAACTTATTTGGAACCCTTTTGAATTTCCTTTGCCAAGCCTATTCAATCCTTGAAGACTTCCAAACGAATAACAACTTACGCAATTCACGATCGGGCAATCAAATATGACACGAGTCATAAACCGAGGCGCGTGCGTATATCAGAATCTGAACTAAAGGGCTTATAAGCAACGGGTCGATACCAAATCGGTATTGGTTCTTATTTGCACTTGTTCAATCCATTTCCCTTTCTTAACCATTTCTTTCCAAAACCAATTCCTTCCTTCATATCTTATCCTTTTTCGATCCGTAACCAAATCCTTCTTTTAAACTATACCTTCATATCACATTTATAAATCAATTTCTAAATTACTAAAACAACTTCATTCCATACCATATCTGACCATTTTCCTTTACCAATTTTCTAAACTAAATTAATATTGTTTCTTGACGACGATCGGGCAACTCATCATACGACTCGACTCATTTCGAGACGGTTCGTATCATTTGGTATCAGAGCTAGAATAGAGAAGCTCCAAAGATCAAAGAACACAGCGAAAACTAGTTTGTAAGTATAAAAAAATTTGAAAAAAATTCAAAAAAAATTTCAAAAAAAGTTCAAAAAATTTTGAAAAAAAAGTTCAAAAAAATTCGAAAAAAAGTTCGAAAATTTTTTTTGCTTTATGTTGAACAATTGAATATTTGTTTTATTTTCATTCAATTTCGATCCTAAAACTCTTCTATTCACCTTTTTTTCCATCTTTAACCATTCGCTACACTATAATTGAATCAATTTTTCTTTTAGCCTACCTTGTCTTAAATCACATCATCCCTTGTTACCCATTTGAGACCGACCATCTAGACTAAGGTTAAGCCTTGGCGAATCTGCTTACGAAATTACGAGAAGGGTAAAGAAAGGGAAAAGGCACGAGAGTTGTGAGCGCAAAAGAGTGGAAGGTAAAAGCCTATTCTCGAGCGTAAACACGTGCGTGAGTGAAACTCTTTTTTTTCTTTCCGAGTGTTCGTGAGGTTTTTTGGTTGTGAGGTTCTTTACTAAACTCAATGTCACAAGAATCTAATCCTAACTTGGAAGATCATCCCGTACGATAACCTGTTCGTAATGTCCCTGATTTGAACATGCAAGCTTTATTACGAAAGATGGAAAGACTCTTAGATAGAAGATTAAATCCCCTTGAAGATCGTCTATTCCAAGTCGAAGAGAGAGAGCAACGCGAAAGAACTCCTGAAGCTGTCCGACCTAGACGAGAGAGGCTAAATCAACAACGGGAAAGACGAAGAGATCAAGATGATGTTGTACATGATCCTAGTGATCTTGAAAGCGGTCAAGAGTCGAATGCAAGTAATCGTCGGAGGGAACCATGACACCGAGATCGGAGACGTGAAGATGATGATCTAAAGAACATCAAACTTTCTATACCGCCGTTCCAAGGTAGATCGAATCCGGAGGCCTATCTTGAGTGGGAAAAGAAGATCGATTTGGTGTTTGATTGTCATAACTATTTTGAAAACAAAAAGGTGAAGCTAGCAGCAATTGAATTCTCAGATTACGCCATGATTTGGTGGGATCAACTAACGACTAGCCGGAGGCATAACGGAGAACAACCGATTTCCACATGGGCCGAGATGAAGGTAGTTCTGAGGCGATGATTTATCCTTTCTTACTACCACCGGGAGTTGCACCAAAAACTTCAAAATCTTACACAAGGGACCAAAAGCGTCGAAGACTACTATAAGGAGATGGAAATTGCGATGATTCGGGTGGATGTTCAAGAGGATCCCGAAGCAACGATGGCACAATTTTTGGCTGGATTAAACTGAGACATTGCAAATGTCGTCGAGCTTCAACACTATCTTGAAGTGGTAGACATGATTCATTTGGCCATCAAGGTAGAAAAGTAACTCAAGCGAAAAGGCCGAAATTGAGGTTTTTCCACTTCTAACACATCCAAGTTGGGCCAAAGTTCAAGTAAAGGTTTTTCAAAATCTCGAGGAAAGGATTCCATGGCATTTTTGAAACCAAACAAGCCTAATATCAAAATAAAGAAAGGTAAGGCACCTAAGGTTTCTTTCAATCGTAATCGTGACGTTAAATGTTTCAAGTGTCTAGGAAGGGGACACATAGCTAGTCAGTGCCCAAATCGAAGAACCATGGTGATTCGTGCTGATGGTGAAATCAAGACGGAGGATGATGAAGAAAAGGAGTCTGAATCAGTTTCTGAAACTGAGAAGGACTTAGAACATCCCGTGGAAGGTGAACTACTCGTTATCAAAAGGAGTCTTAATCTTCAAGGTATGGATAACGAGCTACAATGGGAGAACATATTTCATACCCGATGTTAAGTTGGAGGAAAAGTCTGTTGTGTCATCATTGACGGTGGAAGTTGTACAAACGTAGCAAGTACAATGATGCTTGAAAAGCTTGGTTTCCAATTACCAAGCATCCGAGCCCCTATAAACTTCAGTGGCTCAACGATAGTGGAGAACTTAAAGTGACCAAGCAAATACTCGTTTCTTTCACCATTGGAAAGTACTCGGACGAAGTATTATGTGATGTTGTTCTAATGCACGCGGGCCATCTACTTCTTGGTCGTCCGTGGTAGTTTAATCAATGAGTGCTACACGACGGGTATACCAATTGGTATTCTTTCAAGTTTATGGGAAAGAACGTTACATTGGCACCGTTAACTCCCAAACAAGTTTACGATGACCAATTGAAGTTGAAAGCATCTGTCAAACAAATGAGAGAGAAAGAAAAAGAAGATTGTAAAAAATAAAAGAGGAAAAAAATAAGAAAAAGAAAACAAAAGAGAGAAAAAAGAAAATCAGCAAAGAAAAAGAAGAAAAAGAGAAGGAATTTGAAAAAATGAGTGTTTTTGCAAAAGTTAGTGATATTCGAAAAGCGTTAGTAATGAATCGTCCTGTTCTTGTACTCATGTACAAGGAAACTTTATTTTCTACTAACGAATTAGCCGACACCCTACCCCCTTCTGTTTTGTCTTTGTTGCAGGATTTTAAAGATGTTTTCCCGGAGAAAGTTCCGAGTGGTCTACCACCACTTCGTGGAATTGAACATCAAATAACTTTGTGCTAAGAGCTACTATTCCCAACCGTCCCGCTTATTGAGCCAATCCAGAAGAGACTAAAGAACTGCAACGGCAAGTCAATGATATGTTGGAAAAGGGCTACATTCGTGAGAGTCTTAGTCCTTGTGCTGTCTAGATTGCCGAGCTGTAAACAAGATTACCATCAAATACCGTCATCCAATTCCTCACCTTGACGACATGCTTAATGAACTCAGCGGAGCCAAAATATTCTCAAAAATCGATTTAAAAAGTGGCTACCACCAGATTTAGATGTGAGAAGGTGATGAGTGGAAAACGGCATTCAAGACCAAGCACGGGCTGTACAAATGGTTGGTCATGCCTTTTGGCCTAACTAATGCCTCCAGCACATTTATAAGGTTAATGAATTACGTGTTAAGATCTTTCATCGGTAAGTTCTGTGTTGTGTATTTTGACAACATTTTGATATATAGCAAATCTGTCGAAGATCATCTAAGGCATCTTAAATCCGTTTTAGAAGTTTTACGAAAAGAAACGTTATATGCTAACCTCAAAAAATGTTCTTTCTGTTCTGATAAAATTGTCTTTTTAGGATTTGTGGTTAGCGCAGAAGGTCTCAAAGTAGACCAAGAAAAGATTAAGGCTATTCAAGACTGGCCAAGGCCAACGAGTATTACGCAAGTCTGGAGTTTTCACGGCCTAGCGAGTTTTTACCGATGTTTTGTTCCAAATTTCAGCACGATTGTTGCTCCTCTTACGAACATCATTAAAAAGAACTTTGTTTTCTGTTGGAATGATGAGCAAGAGAAGTCGTTTGTTAAAATTAAAGATTTTCTTACTAAGGCTTCTTTACTTGCTCTTCCAGATTTCTCGAAGACCTTTGAGGTTGAGTGTGATGCCTCAGGCTTTGGAATCGGTGCTGTTTTGACACAAGAAGGACGACCTGTGGCCTATTTTAATGAAAAGATTAGTGGAGCAGTACTCAATTACCCGATATATGATAAAGAGATGTATGCGCTCATACGAGCCCTTGAGACGTGGCAACATTATTTATGGCCAAAGGAGTTTGTTATACACACTGATCATGAAGCCTTAAAGCACATCAAAGGCCAGCACAAATTGAACTGACGTCACGCAAAATGGGTGGAGTTTCTTGAATCGTTTCCCTATGTTATAAAATACAAAAAAGGTAAGGATAACATAGTGGCTGATGCGCTTTCGAGAAGGTACATTCTATTGTCATATTTAGACTCCAAAATTCTTGGTTTTGGTCTGATAAAAGACTCTTACGTTAACGATTCTGATTTTGGTGAGATCTTTGTTGCGTGCGAGAATGGTGTGTTTGAAAACTTTTATAGGTATGAAGGCTTTCTTTTCAAAGAAAGTAAACTTTGCATTCCTTGTGGCTTTGTTCGAGATTTATTAGTGCACGAAGCCCATAGTGGCGAACTTATGGGACACTTTGGAGTCAACAAGATGCTTGCAACCCTTCAAGAACACTTCTATTAGCCGCGAATGCGCAAATATGTGGAACAAGTTTGCGAGAGGTGTATAGCTTGTAAAAAGGCTAAATCAAAGGTACAACCACATGGCTTATATATGCCATTACCTATTCCTAAAGTCCCGTGGGTCGATATTTCCATGGACTTCATTCTTGGACTACTGCGTACAAAACGGGGAAGGATTCTATCTTTGTGGTTGTTGATCATTTTTAAAAAATGTCTCATTTTATTGCGTGCACTAAAACTGATGACACTGTTCATCTAGCAAATTTTTTTTTCAAGGACATTGTACGACTTCATGGCATTCCTCGTACTATTGTGTTGGATCGTGATGCAAAATTTTTGAGCCACTTTTCGAGGTCTTTGTGGGGAAAATTAGGAACCAAACTATTATTCTCGACCATTAGCCATCCCCAAACCAATGGTCAAACAGAAGTTGTCAATAGGGTGTTGTCTACATTACTTTGGGCCATCATCCATAAAAACTTGAAGTCTTGGGAAGATTGCCTACCACATGTTGAGTTTGCTTACAACCGCTCTGTCCATTCTGCTACAAAATATTCGCCTTTTGAAATTGTATATGGTTTCAATCGATTGACACCTTTAGATTTATTACCTTTGCCTACTGATCGATTGGTTCATGCAGATGCAAAGAAAAAGGCTGATTTTGTTAAAGAATTACATCAAAAGGTGCGAGCTAACATTGAGGCAAGAACCAAGTCTTACGTGCGTAATGCTAACAAGGGACGAAAACGAGTGGTCCTCGAACCCGGAGAGTGGGTTTGGGTTCACATGCACAAGGAGCATTTTTTGGCTCAACGAAAATCAAAATTGTTACCTCGAGGAGATGATCCTTTCCAAATTCTTGAGCGCATAAATGAAAACTCTTAAAACTCGATTTGCCTGGTGAATTTAATGTTAGTGCGACTTTTAACGTGTCGGATTTAACCCCTTTTGATGCAGATTTCTACTTGAGGACAAGTCGTTTCGAAGAGGGGGGAATGATACGATCGCGACCCGGAGTGCATCAAGTTCGAACAATGACTCAATAGTGCTGCCTCAAGGACCAATTACGCGGGCTCGAGATAAGCAATTCAAGGATGCCATTTCAGCATTAGTTAATCAAGTGTGGGGTGAGGTTTTGGTTGGACAAATAGAACGAGTTGGGACCAGCTCAATAAAACGTCCTTGCAACATCTTGCAAACCGAATTCAACTCAATTTCAGCTCTTTGAACCCGGTCCAACTTAATTGAACTCTTAATTTATTTGCATTCAGTTTGCATTTTAATACTTGCATTTAAGCATCTTAGTTTAATAAATGAGTTGCTGGTCATTAATACAACTCATCTTAGTTTAATTAAATGAGTTTGTTTGATGAACTTAATTTAATTAGTTGCTTCTTTAATTAATCTAGTTACTAGGTTAATTTATTGGTGCAAGAGTTAAAGTTCATTTAATACTTCTTTTAATACTTCTTTTAATTAACTAGTTGCTGTAATAAATGATGCGTAAGTGTTAGATAATTTATTTATGTAGTTGTTAATTTGTTTTAAGCTTAATAATTGAATAAATGTAACGGTTACATGTGTTAATTACATGTGACTTTTCAACTCACAAATGCTGTTACACAATCAATAAAGGTGGCTTTTCAAGTGATTTTCGGTTACATAAGAGGGGGTTGTTATAAAGGAAGCTTTAAGCACCATTAAAAGAGAGTTTAAAGGAGCATTTCATGTCCTTTAAAATTCGGCAGCAGCCTGTTCAAATACCCCAACGTTTTTGCTACTTAATGGATAATTTATGCCTTAAAAATTTCATTAAAGTGGCTGGAGTCTATTCAACTAGCTAAAGGGGAAATCAAGAGTCATTTTCAAAGCCTTTAAGGACATTAATTCAGCTGATTAAAGAGAGGAGTTATTTGATTCTAGAATTTCAAAAGTCTTTGACTTTTAATTAGCTCTTTAATAGCACTTTACTATGTGACCATTCGTCTAGCTCATTCTAGCCTTATAAATACTTGTAATCAAGACTTTTTAAGGCACTTTTTGAACACTTTGTTAATGTTATGCTGTCAAAATTGAGAGGCAAATTCTCTTCTCAAATTTCGTTCAAAGATTCGTTGGCTTTCCTAGGAAACTAGCTGCGTCAATCGTTTTTCTTTGATAAACCTGAACTTATCACTACTTGTAGTGTGGCGTTCAAGCATACCGAGATTCCTATTGGTATGATCCACCTCAGGTGAATCGAGTCGTATTTGTAATTGCCCGATCGTCTACAAGAAAGTATCGTTCGATTTGCTTGTGAAGTGAAGTTGATAGGAAAATAGGGCAGAAGTTATGTATAAGGGTTCAAAGATGGGTTATGGATAAGAATAATATGTATAGGTTTGGTTTTAAAAAAAAATAAGGTAATGAATGGGTGGAGAAAAAAATATGAAAATGGATTAACAAATAAAAAGATGATGAGATAGGAAATGGTTTGGATAGGTGATGTGATGAATAAAAGGAAATTGGATAGAAAGGTGGATATGGTAAGATAGGACTTAAGTTTCATTAAGAGAAAATGATACGATCCGCCTCGGGTGAGTCGAGTCGTATTTGTAATTGCCCGATCGTCTACGAGAAAGTATCGTTCGATTTGCTTGTGAAGTGAAGTTGATAGGAAAATAGGGCAGAAGCTATGTATATGGGTTCAAAGATGGGTTATGGATAAGAATAATATGTATAGGTTCAGTTTTAAAAATAAGGTAATGAATGGGTGGAGAAAAAAAATATGAAAATGGATTAACAAATAAAAAGATTAGGAGATATGAAATGGTTTGGATAGGTGATGTGATGAATAAAAAGAAATTGGATAGAAAGGTGGATATGGTAAAATAGGACTTAAGTTTCAAGTATGATTCGACACTATAGAGAGTATCGCCCTGGTACTTATATCACTTAAGGTGGAGAATGAAAGATAGAACAAACCTTGACCCACTACTTAGCAAAGTAGGAACCTCGGTATATCGGTGAACACCACACTCGGTTGAGTGATAAGTTTGAAAGGAAGAACAAGGTTGACACCAACTAAGAACTAGATAGGCCAACAAGTCTTCAACGAAATATGGGAGAAAGATCCTCACCAAATAGTTTCATTAACAAAGAAACAATAAACAAAGTTCAACCACCTACAAATGAAAGAAAAAAAATATTTATAGGCTAACTTGGAGTAGCCGAATGGACAACTTAAAAGCTAAGAAAAAAAACTAGAAAAATCTAGAAGAAAAACCCTTCAATTTAGAGGTCCAAATTTGGCTGAATGGAGCTTCAATAGTCATGTTCATGAACAAGCAAAAGTGCTTGGAAGATGGTGAATGAATGGCCGAACCATCATGTTGTTTCCTTGATGCATTCATGTATGCTTGGCCATGAAGAATAGCCATAGTTCATGAATGTGCAGCCCTTTGGTGTTCCCACATCTCCCTTGGCCAAATTAAGCTTAGATATACCTTGAATACTTGAATGGACATCTTGGATATGCATGAAACATGTAAAAAACGTCCCAAGGTACGTTCTTTCTTAATTACGATCCATAAATCTTCAAATACATGTGTATTAAATAGTCTCCACTTGCATGAACGTCCCCAATTCATGTACTTGTTCACATGATGTCCATTGAACCTCAATTATGTATGAATCTTCACTTGCATTGTACCAAGTCATGCAGGTATCTTGTAAGTCAATGAATCTTCATTCCTTCATGCATTTGAACATTCATGTACGTTGAACTCAAGCATACATGCATCCGGCTCATGCATGAACTTTAAATGTGACAGCCTTAAATCGACCCTAGTCAGAATATAGTTTTGGGACCACAAAACAGAGGCACAAAAACAATTTAATAATTATTTTGATGCCTATTGCATGTGCCAATTCATGCGTGACATCTTAGGTGCTTTAATTTAGTATTAAAATTATGAATTGCACCAAAAAGGGCTAAATTGTGAACTTTGGAAATATGCTTGACAAAGGTGTGATGACTAATAAGTACATGCATGCAAAATAGGGGAGTTGCATGTCAAATTTCCCCTTTTAATGCTAGTGGAAGGTAATGATGACTTTGTTTGTCATTTTGTGCTTTGTTTGTTTGTTTAATAATGATAATAATATTTGTTATATTAAAGAAAGTGGTTTCATAAAATAGAAATAATAAAGAATTAATAAATTAGAAATGGGTGTGAAAAACAAAGAAAGCTTCATATTTCTTTGTTCATAGCCGAAACTAAAAGAAAATTTTTAAAGAAGGAGAGCTTTGGGCATTCGGTCACTTGAGAGGCAAAAATTCAAGGTAAATCTTTGATATTTTGTGTTGAATTTGAAGATGTGAGTTCCTTGTCTTGTATCCTTTTTTAAACCCAAGTTAAATTTTGATTTTTGGTAGAGTTATGAGCATACGGTCTTGGTCTAATTTGTAAGAAATGGTTGTTATTTCATGCATTTAGAAGTAATGGTGGATAAGAGAAATGGAACTAAACAAATGCACTTATATGTGGAGTAAATTGCTAGAGAGGATTCGGCTTGCATGCTTGGGTTGTGATACGGTCGCACCACCTAAGTTGCCAACCACAAATGGAGACCCACTCGAGCTACCTGTTGGTCCAATTACCCGAGCTTGAGCTAAGAAGTTTAAAGATGCAGTGTCAGCCTTGGTTGAGCGAGTTTGGGCTGAATCAATCACCAATTTACTTGATAATTCCTGGACTAGCTCATCGAGTCATCCGTTTCATCTTTCCAAAGCTCATCCAGCTCATTTTCAGCTCAACCTGCTCGGTTCCAGCTCATCGAGTTCACATCCAGTTCAACTTCAGCTCATGAGTTTATTTTCAGGTCAATTTCAGTCCACGAGCTCAGAATTAGCTCAGCCTCAGCTCTCGAGTTTGGACTTAGCTCGATTTTAGCTCACTATCTAAATTATAGCTCATTAAGTTCATTTAAAGCTCATGATAATAAGTTGACTTTTTTTTAATTTCATTAAATTAGCTATTTAATTTATCATATTGAATGGTTTCACATTAATATATTAATATTGTCTTAATTTAATTTAATTCTGCTTATTTAATTTGTCTTAGCCGAATTTATAAGTTGCCATTGTTGCTTTCACATTAGCCGAATTAATGTTGTTCACATGTCTTGTAGGTACATTCACCTGGATGGCACATGCATGGGGGAGATTAAATGCCATGCATGCATGGTAAGATGCAATGGACGGCACACTAATGGACAAGTTCATGTGCATGTATTTAAAGGTGCATGGATTACATTTAAGGTGATACATGTATGGGACGGTTCATGAACTCCCATGTGTTCATACTCTGCGTTCACACCATGGATGGGGCGTTCACACTTGTGTTCACACCTAGGGCCATTCAGCTACCCTGTGTTCACACTTGCATGGCCATTCAAGACCCTCCGTTCACACCACAAGAGACCTTTCATGGAGCCACCATTATTAAGCCACTATTGGTGAATCAACATGAATTAAAGGCTTCATTAAAGGGATGGCCGAACCTAGTCATACATGCATGGGAACTATTCATTCAAGTGCATTAATGTGTGTTCATGAAGCTACATATTCACCCCCCATTTGGCCGAACATAGACATCCATTCCAAGGGGTTGTTTCTACTATTTTCTAGAATATTCCTATGTATTTAATAGGTACATGTCTTAAATGTTTAGTCCATGAATGGACCATTCGGCTAGCCTAGGATTTAGTATAAATAGCCAGACATTTTTCATGTAAAGGGACTTTTTTTTGAACTTTGTCAATTTTATTACGAATTTGTGAGGAATTCTTTTCTCTAATTTCGTTCAAAGATTTCGATTGGCTTGCCTAGTGTCCTAGTTGTGTCAACCGTTTTTCTTTGTCGAAAATTCAAACTTATCACTACCCGTAGTGTGGCGTTCAACTATACCGAGGTTCCTATCTCTTTAGATAGTGGGTCGAGGTCCCTTTATCAAATCCAAACCGAACCAAAAGAGCGTATAGACAAAGGGTCAATATCTTTTTTATATTGGTTCTTGTTTGCACTTTTCCGTTCAAATCCTATCTTTCTTTCTCTTCTAAATCAACTTAACGAACCTTCTCCTATTGAAACTATAACCAACTCCTGTCTTCTTCATCTACTTAGCTCGAACAATACCTTCTCGTAGACGATCGGGCAACTACAAATACGACTCGACTCACCCCGAGACGGATCGTATCAGGTTGTACGATTTCTAAATGTTGCTTTTAATTTGAATTGTGAGTAAAGAGTGGTGTATAAAAAAATGTTAATTTGGTTGTATGAATGCTTGTGAGATTATAATAATTGTAGAAGTTATGAGTGGGAAGTTAAATTTAGTTTTGCTTAATGGCTGAATGAGCTCAATGTTATGCATAAGTTGAATTAATGGAATTTTTGATTGAAGTAAGGCATTCGGTCAGTTTTGGCTTGATAAGAGTGTGTATTTGGTAAAATTTTGTAACATGGAATTGTTAAAATTCTATTATAAATGGCGAATTAAGGTCATTAGGTTCGGATTTGGTCGAAAAGCATAAAAAATATGTTTTGTGTGGTTTAAGTAATCAAGAAAGAGGTGATATGCGGCTTTAGTGTGATTTAATTCCTAAATGCCGAATGTGATTTTAGCTAATAGAAGCACAAATTGTTAAATTGAGCTTTGGGGTGGATGAATTTATGTGTTTGGGACTAAGCATGAATATTCGGCTATGAGCTAATGTATTTGAATTTTTTTTAATGTTTCAAATTGAACTTGGATGTAGATGGGCCATGAGACTTGTCAAGTAATGAAATGATCATAAGCTTAATGCTCAAGTAGCATTCGGCCTTGGAGTAGATTAAATTGGCTAAAATGAGTTTACAAGATAGCGAATTATGTGTTAAGTAGAATTGGAAGCTTAACAAATAGGTTAAAGATGAAAGCTATACCTATGTGAGTTATGGCTTTGTACATTAGGTGTAATATCAAAAATGTTTTGATGCTATTAAAATGAAACTAATAATTGAATGAGTCCTAGATTTGTCGAATTTGGTAAATTAGGAGTTCAAAAGGGCAAGTGAGTATTCGGCCATCGTGGAACAATGTGAAACTTTGATAGATTTGAAAAGCTTAAATTACATGCTATGTTGAAACAAGAATGAATTGATTAAAGTAATGAATGTTTTAGTAATGAGATGAACAAATTAAACTCTTATGAAAGTAACTTAAATGAGTGTTTGAATTTGGCTAAATGAGTTTTTGTAAGCTTAATGAATTATTAAGTTTTATGTATGCATTTATAGAAGTATACATTCGGCCAACTTGGACCTTTATGATGTGAAAATGATGGTTAACCATGCTTAGGACCAAGAACGTATTCGATTAAGAATATTAATAAGTATTTAGGTGAACAAGTTTGATTGATACTTATTAAGATGATTGATATGTGAGTATTCGGTCTTAAGGGTGTGTACAAAGGAAAATGATTAAATGTTTGTATTAGAGACCAAATGTACTAATGTTAAAGAATGAGCTAGTTAAGTGCATTGAGATGAAATTACTGAATATGTGAAGGTGATTTAATGATTAAGTTGTGAAAGATATATATATGCCTAATGTATGTGTCTTATGTTATAGAGACATTCAGCTACATGGTTAAATTCATGCATAAGATAGATGGATGAGATACGTGAATCCTTGCTTGTGAATGTGAATTAGATATAGATTAAATAAGCATGAAATCGAGTCATGGCATGTTTTATTAAATATGATACATATTGAAAATGATATGTGATTGCCAAATGTGATTGTTAAGTGAATAATATTAGTTAAGTACCTAAGCAAATCTATTGTTTCACTTAAGCTTAATAGCAAAGAGGATCAAAGTCGGATAAGGGAAAAGAGAAAGTAAACGAATAGCCGTGGATATCTAGTCGTCGACCACTTCCGAGGTAAGTTTTAAGTGATTAAACGTTGAGTAAATTTAATCATAATAGAACATATTGAGTTGATTTAATAAGATATGATGTGGCCATGATATGTTCTAAACTCAAATGGTAAGTTCTTAAGTGTTTGAACTTGGAAATTTAAGTGCAAATTTGAAATAATCTGCTTAGGACAGCAGCAGCAATGTGATTTTAGAAAATCACCATAAATTGATGGAGTTGAATTAGAGGCTGAATAAAATATGAAATTAAAGCTCAATGAGTCTAGTTTCTTATAGAAGAAACCGTGTAAGCAAAGGAATTGCCGATAATGAGATATTTAAAGTTGTATGAGACAGTGTCAGAATGACTCTGAAATCCTCTGTTCTGTTTTTAGAAAATCATTATAAATTGTACAAAAATTTTTAAAAGATAAAATTTATATACTTAGACTCCTTGATGAGTCTAGTTTCAAATGAAATAAACAAGAACATATTTTTAATTTTGTACAATGAGAAATTTGATTCGTAGTGAAGAGTGGTCAGAATAGTCAAACAGTGAAACAGGGGAAACTTTAAGAAAAATCTGGTATTGATTGGCCAAACCAAAAATTCTGAAAATTTTATGGATAAAAGATATATGAGTCTATTTTCAGGGAAAATTAACGGCACTTCATTTGGAGTTTCGTAGCTCCATTTACGAATAATTTAATGACTGTTGCTTAGGAAAAACAGCTTGTGCTGAATCTGTGATTATGTTGTAAACTTTGATAAAACTATTTGAGTTGCTTAAGCTATCGATTAAATATTGGTAATCAAAGTACCAAATCCGTATTAAAGTGAAGCTATAAGCCGTAAATGACTAGTATACCTAGCCAATTTCGTTATGATGAAATGTGTATGAGATATGTATACGTGGTAAAGCCGAATGGCTAATGCAAAATGTGTATGAGATATGTATATGTGGTAAAGCCAAATGGCCAATGCTAAATGTGTATGAGATATGTATATGTGGTAAAGCCGAATGGCTAATGCGAAATGTGTATGAGATATGTATATGTGGTAAAGCCGAATGGCTAATGTATAATATGTATGAGACATGCATATGTGGTAAAGCCAAATGGCTAATGTGAAATATGTATGAGATGTGTATATATATATATATATATATATTGTGGCCGAATGACAAATTGTGAAAGGTGTGTATTATTAGATATTTGATGAGGCAAATGAATTACAAATGTGATGATCTATGTGAAATGTTGTACCATGTAATTAGTTATGTATGAAACTTGAGATTATATCCGGGCTTATAGACCCGCTGACTATGTGTGGAGATTATATCCAGGCTTAAAGACCCGATGGCTATATGCGGAGATTATGTTCGGGTTAAGACCCGCTTATATGTTGTAAGACTGAATGGCCAATGTGATGAATGTGAAAGTGCGTATATGTGATAAGGCCGAATGGCCAATGTGATGAATGTAAAAGTGTGCACATGTGATAAGGCCGAATGGCCAATGTGATGAGTGTGAAAGTGTATATATGTGATAAGGCCGGAGGGCCAATTTGAGATAGGTGTAAGCTGTGTATCGTTATATGCTTATAAAAGGAAAAAGAATAACTTATGGGATGTGTGGCGTGGCCGAATGGCTATTATAAAAATGAAAGTAAATCATGTGTTTTATGAGTTGGTCTGATTGAAAGCATTGTTCTGTTAAAATGTTATGATATGTGAATACTACAAGCATATAGCATAAAGTGTGATAAACTTTCTGAATGGTCTATCATACGAAATCATTCGGAACATCGACCTAATAAGCTTCGAAGTTGGTAATTAGAATTGAGTTTTATATAAGATGACAAATGGAGCTCGTACCATACATTAAATGACTCAGGTATGTGATACTTTCCTTTTGATGTAAGAACGACTCGGATTGGATTTGATTATATTCAATTGTGAGATTTTGTAATTGAAAGTATAAGATGTAGGTATATGTGGTTTCAGTCACTGGGATTTAATGAGGATGGGATACCTTAAGTTGATCAGGTATGTGTCCTACACTTATAATTAAATCTGCTCTGGATTGAACCACAATTATGAAATGATATATATATCTATGGGAATGAGTCTTAAGACTACTATGTGATTAAGCCATGTTCGACTGATGTGGGAAGCCATGTGAAGTTATTGATTTATTCTATCGATTGAGTTTGAGGTTAAGTGATTTATATTTATAAATTTTGCATTGTGTGCTTATATATATAATTGGTCATTTATGAAATTACCATGGAAGTGGGCACATCTCTGAAAATTTTTTATTATGGTTGAATACCTCTACAATTGGCCACTGTGGAAATTATTTAATGAAGTGGTTATGTGATATAAATTTCTAAGTAAATGAGACGATGAGTAAAGTATGTGTAGTTGAGAATAGGTTCATTCAGCAAATGATTTTACATATACCAATCTGAATAGGGAATTATGTTCTTTTTAAAATTCAGTAAAGTTAAACGACATTGCTTAAAACTTACTAAGCATTGAAATGCTTACTCTGTTGCTATGTCTTCTGTTTTATAGATTGTTGATTCGGGCCAATTGCTCGGGGATCGTCAGCAACTCGTCACACTATCACTATCCACTGTTTGGTACTGCTATGTTTTGGATTATCTTATGGCATGTATAGAATAGACTAGTAGCAGAAGAATATTTTGAGTAATGTGTATAAGCCATGCGAAAATGGTATCTTTTGAATGTGTACTTATGGAAGTTTGAATTTTATCCCTGGCTGTGTTTAGTATTTATATAAATAAATGATCTTGTTTAAAGAGAGTGTTTTTTTAAAAAAAAATTTACTGTTCTGATATGTTCTCTGATTTTCGGTAACGCCTCGTCCTATTCCGGCAACGGTTACGGGATAGGGGTGTTACATTAAAGAACCTTGAATCTAGCCATACATGCACCAGCAATTAATGCTTCTCCATTCATGCATGTGTGTCGTCCAAATGAAATGTTTCTTCCATGATTCATTGTTTCGTCAAAAGGGATGTACCTACATGAAATAAACAAGATATCGAGACATCACATGAACACTCAAAAATTCGGCAAAATGTGAACACAGTAATGTCATGTATTAAATTCGGCTAAATATGAACATAATTAAAATATGCAAAGACTATGACATACTAAAAACAAATATTAATATAAGATAGATTTAATGTTTAAATAAATATGTTCGAATTTTATTTAATGCATTAAAGTCAAAACTGAGTTTAAACAAAAAATGAGCTAAGCTTTAGCTCGTGAGCTAAAGTTGAGCTGAGGTTAAACTCCTATGCTAAAGTTGAGCTAAGGTTTAGCTTGTGAGCTGAATATGAGCTAGGAGTGAGCTCGGTTTAGCTCAGGCAAGTTAGATTGAGCTCGAATGAGCTGGATTTGAGCTGGACGGAGCTCGTGGAGCTGGAAACGAGCTGGGATCAGCTTGCCAACATGTCAATGCTCGACTCAAAAGACTTGACCGATGGGCTTCGTTGGGCGCACTCGCATCATTCCCCCCTCTTTTAGGTGACTTGTCCTCAAGTCGAGCCGTTTGTCATTTGGAACATATTTCTTCTCACTCGGCTTTCCTCGATCGAACAGAATGGATGATATCACACAAACCTGAAAATGTCTCACCACTTTTGGCAAGAAGAAATTCAAACAAGTTAGATTCATATGATATTCAAAATTCAAGAAAAAATCATTTAATCGAACATATGCCAAAAATCTAAGATGTGAAAAATAAGCATACGTAAAGTTATTAAAAAGTTTTGATATGCCATCATTGCTAACATGTGAATTTAATTGGAGCAAAGGGTAGTTGGTCACAAATGTTTGCAAGCAATTAGCAACATTATTCTTCGACCAAAATTTGTCAAAATGATCATACGAAAATAGTAAATTAATTGTTCCCTCGTCTTGCTTATGCAAAGTATGCCATGGCCACAAGTAGGCTAACTCTTTCTTTCGTTTATGAGCAATATGAGTGGTGTCATTACATTCCCACAAAAGTACACTATCACTAGGCTAAGAAGAATGATCAACCATATCAGGATTCACATAATTACCAAATATCAAATCAACAAAATTTTCATTGTCATGTACATGAATCAAAGGAATTTGAAAAGTTTCGAAACCTATACCTTGTCATTCTTGAAGAGAAGAAGATTGAAAATTGGGTTTACCTTTATCAAGCAAGATGAATCTTCTCTCTTCAGAAAGATAATGTAGAACTAACCTTTTGTTTTGAGCAACTTGATGTGAACAAGTATATCTCGAGCTTGTCAAAGCGGTATGTTCACAATAAGGAGAAAGGTTAGTATCAACAGAATCGATTGACTTATAAGAAAAAGATAACTTATAATCGAAATTTGATTCAAGCTCATAGGTACAGGTCGGCCTTACTTATCAATGTGAAATAGATATTTCATATCTGGCCAACCGGTGTGATTAGGAAACGCATCAAAATTGAAACCCAAATCATTAAATTTCATTTCCTTAATAAGAGTCCAAACATCAAGCAAACAAAATTTGAGTGCAAAAGATGCAAAGTGCTTAGTGTTTCCATAAATCAAAATTACGTAACATATGCCTGGCTTGAACACACAAAGTTGATCAAGAATTCCAATAGGCAACATGTTAGAAGAAAATATATTCAACTCAAAACATGAATTAAATTTCACTAGATCAATCAAACAAGTAGATTTGACAAAATCAAGCAGACCAATATGTAAAAATTTAAACTTCGAAAATCTCATTCGAAAATGCAAACCAAGACATGGAAATTTTGTACAAGATTTCAAAGGCTTATCTTGAAAACCAAAATCAGATGATTTGAATAGTGTATGCAAAAATCTATCACAAATCAATTGATCAGACATGTTTGAACAGAAAGATTGGGCATATGGATTCAAAAAGTTTAAACACTTAAACACATCAACATTGGCATGCGCAAAATTTTTATTGTAAACCTCCACACTCCGCATAGGCATAGTCATCTCAACAGAAGAGTTAAACATGTCAAAAGATAAGATTTTCAAGGCATCTTTCGAAACAAAGTGATTAATAACAAGAGATGAACAATTAGAAAACAGATCATAAGATGAAATTTTTTTAGAATTTAGGCCAACAAAACCTTTATAAACAGCTTTCAATTCAAGTGACCTTGATTCGATAACCATGGAATCCTTACCTTTTTTACCTTCGACTACTGGTGGGTGGCTATCATTTACGAACTTACCATTCTCGATCATCCGAAAACAACTCTCACTTGGAAGATATCAGAGTTGAAGTTGGTCGCAAGGACTTCTAGGAAGCTGACAAGAAAATTCACAAGGAAGACTAACAAAAGGGTTAGTAGAAAGAATCCTCACTTTCTCACTTTCACTCGATTCTTTTTTCTCGGATTCTCTTGATTCTTCTATTTCAATCTCTTTTTCCACTCTTTTTTCATGATGATATTCTTTTTCTCACTCGAATTCTTTTTCAATTTCTTTTTTCATTTTCTCTTTCATTTTCTTTTTCTTTTTTAAAGACTTTTTCAAAGGCTTTTTCAAGTTCTCTCAAGACTCGCTCATTTTCTCTCTTGCTAGCCTCTTTTCTCTCTTTTCTTTTTATTTCTCTTTCTTTTTCTTCTTTTGCTTTTTCTTTTCTTTTACAAGATGTTACAAAAGAATCATGAGAATACAAATCTTGTTCGAAAGATGAAGAACTATTTACATATGGGTCACGTCCAAAATTTTGTGAAGAATACTTCGAGTAAGATTTCTTTGAAGATCTAGAAGGAGTATGTCTATTACCTCGCACATCTTCTCGAACGAATTCAAAATCAAAATTAGTCGCTCATCGTCTCGAACTTCTTGACGAGTAGGAGTTTTTTCTTGAAATCGATGGCGAATAGGAATCACAATGGGACTCTTTTCTCAAGTAATAATCGGGTGTATATCTCCGTGGGGTTCTCGACTCTATTTTTTGACTTGATGTCACTTGTCCTCGTGTATCTCTTTGTTCCGTACGATCTAATCTTTCGTGTAGTTTGTCGAATTTAGAAGTCACTATTCTTCGCATTTCTTGCACCAAGTATTGGAACGCTGATTCGGTGAATTCTTCGCGTGACATGATTTTTGTTACTGAAAAGAAAATGTTAGATCATAAAACAAAACAAAAATTAGGTACCTCACCACAAACCTCACAATTTTCACTCGGAAAGAAAGAAAAAAAAAGTAACACTCTCGCTCGTGTTTACACTCGTTTGGCTTTTACCTCTACTCGAATGCACTCACTCACTCGTGCCTTTTACCTCTCGAACTTTCTCTTGTAATTTCATATTCGAACTCGCCAAGGCCTTATCGTAGGCTTAGGGGTCGGTTTCAAAATTGTTTAACAAAGGACAAATATGAGGGGTTAAGGGTTGGCTGAAAGAAAATTTTTATCGGGTTTAAGTGTGGCGATGGGGTAGGAAGTGAATGGTAGAAGATGAATGAAACTGATCGGGAATACAAATGATCACAAAAGAAATTAATCTTTCACACCTTTTTTTTCAATACTTCAATTTTTTTCACTTTATTTCTCTTTAATTTTTTTCTTTTTTTTAATTTCGAATTTCCTTTTTTTGTCACACTTTTTTTACAAAACTTTTTTTTTGAATTTTTTACGAACCTATTTTGGTGATGCTTCAAATGTCGGTACTTCCCGTTTTAATATCTCTGATACCAAATGATACGATCTGCCTCAGGTGAGTCCAGTCGTATTTGTAATTTCCCGATCGTCTACGAGAAAGTATCATTCGATTTGCTTGTGAAGTGAAGTTGATAGGAAAATAGGGCGGAAGTTATGTATAAGGGTTCAAAGATGGGTTATGGATAAGAATAATATGTATAGGTTCGGTTTTAAAAACAAGGTAATGAATGGGTGGAGAAAAAATATGAAAATGGATTAACAAATAAAAAGATTAGGAGATAGGAAATAGTTTGGATAGGTGATGTGATGAATAAAAAGAAATTGGATAGAAATGTGGATATGGTAAAATAGAACTTAAGTTTCAAGTATGATTCGACAGTATAGAGAGTATCGCCCCGGTACTTATATCACTTAAGGTGGAGAATGAAAGATAGAACAAACCTTGACCCGCTACTTAGCAAAGTAGGAACCTCGGTATATCGGTGAACGCCACACTCGGTTGAGTGATAAGTTCGAAAGGAAGAACAAGGTTGACACCAACTAAGAACTAGATAGGCCAATAAGTCTTCAACGAAATATGGGAGAAAGATCCTCACCAAATAGTTTCATTAACAAAGAAACAATAAACAAAGTTCAACCACCTACAAATGAAAGAAAACAAATATTTATAGGCTAACTTGGAGTAGCCGAATGGACAACTTAAAAGCTAAGAAAAAAAACCTAGAAAAATCTAGAAGAAAAACCCTTCAATTTGGAGATCCAAATTCAGCTGAATGGAGCTTCAATAGTCATGTTCATGAACAAGCAAAAGTGCTTGGAAGATGGTGAATGAATGGCCGAACCATCATGTTGTTTCCTTGATGCATTCATGTATGCTTAGCCATGAAGAATAGCCATAGTTCATGAATGTGCAGCCCTTTGGTGTTCCCACATCTCCCTTGGCCGAATTAAGCTTAGATATACCTTGAATACTTGAATGGACATCTTAGATATGCATGAAACATGTAAAAAACGACCCAAGGTATGTTTTTTCTTAATTACGGTCCATAAATCTTCAAATACATGTATATTAAATAGTCTCCACTTGCATGAACGTCCCCAATTCATGTACTTGCTCACATGATGTCCATTAAACCTTAATTATGCATGAATCTTCACTTGCATTGTACCAAGTCATGCAGGTATCTTGTAAGTCAATGAATCTTCATTCCTTCATGCATTTGAACATTCATGTATGTTGAACTCAAGCATACATGCATCCGGCTCATGCATGAACTTTAAAGAACCTTGAATCTAGCCATACATGCACCAGCAATTAATGCTTCTCCATTCATGCATGTGTGTCGTCCAAATGAAATGTTTCTTCCATGATTCATTGTGTCGTCAAAAGGGATGTACCTACATGAAATAAACAAGATATCAAGACATCACATGAACACTAAAAAATTTGGCAAAATGTGAACACAGTAATGCCATGTATTAAATTCGGCTAAATGTGAACATAATTAAAATATGCAAAGACTATGACATACTAAAAACAAATATTAATATAAGATAGATTTAATGCTTAAATAAATATGTTCAAATTTTATTTAATACATTAAAGTTAAAACCGAGTTTAAACTAAAAATGAGCTAAGCTTTAGCTCGTGAGCTAAAGTTGAGCTGAGGTTAAACTCTTATGCTAAAGTTGAGCTAAGGTTTAGCTCGTGAGCTGAATATGAGCTAGGAGTGAGCTCAGTTTAGCTCAGGCAAGTTAGATTGAGCTCGAATGAGCTGGATTTGAGCTGGACGGAGCTCGTGGAGCTGGAAATGAGCTATGATCAGCTTGCCAACGTGTCAATGCTCGACTCGAAAGACTTGACCGATGGGCTTCACTCGGCGCGCTCGCATCACCTATCTTGCTAGATAGTGGGTCGAGGTCACTTTCACCATTCTGAATTTGAACTAAAGGGCTTATAAGCAACGAGTCGATACCAAATCGGTATTGGTTCTTGTTTGCACTTTTGTTCAATCCATTTCCCTTTCTTAACCATTTTGTTTCGAAACTGATTCCTTCTTTCACATCTTACCCTTTTTCGATCTGTAACCAAATCCTTCTTTTAAACTATACCTTCATATCACATTTATAAATCAATTTCTAAATTACTAAAACAACTTCATTCTATACCATATCCGACCATTTTCCTTTACCAATTTTCTAAACTAAATTAATATTGTTTCTCGAAAATGATCGGGCAACTCATCATACAACTCGACTCATTCTGAGACGGTTCGTATCAGGGAAACTTTAGATTTTAGACTAAATAACGAAGGGGTATTGTGTTTTCGTGGGAGAGTATGTGTACCGAAGGATACCGATTTGAGGCAGTCTATATTGCAAGTGGCGCATAGTAGTCCTTATGCTATGCATCTTGGTGGGAACAAGATGTACTTAGACCTCCGTGGGCTATATTGGTGGCCAAGACTTAAGCGCAAGGTTACTGATTTTGTAAGTAAATACTTGACATGCCAGCAGGTTAAGGCTCAGCATCAGTTGCCCTCAGGGTTGTTACAGCCAGTTAAGATTCCACTTTAGAAGTGGGAGAGGGTAACTATGAACTTTGTTAGTGGGCTGCCCTTAACGCCTACTAAGAAGAATTTGGTATGGGTCATCGTGGATTGATTGACCAAGTTTGCACATTTTATACCGATCCGTACTGATTATTCGTTGTAGAAGCTAGCTAAGTTATATGTGGCTGAGATTGTAAGACTAATGGGGTTCCTGTTTCCATAATATCTGACAGAGAGCCTCATTTCACTTTTAGGTTTTGGAAGAAATTTCACGAGGCACAGGGTACAAGGTTGGACTTCAGTACTGTGTTCCATCCTCAGATAGATGGTTAGTCAGAGAGGGTGATTCAGATACTGGAGGACATGTTAAGGAGTTGTGTAATAGATTTCCGAGGTAGTTGGAAAGACTACTTGCCATTAGTAGAATTTGCATTTAACAATAGCTACCAGTCGAGCATACAGATGGCACCGTACGCGGCGTTATTCGTACTCCTTTGCATTAGACTGAACTGGGTGAGCGGCGTGTTCTAGACACTGAGTTGGTTTCTGATACTGAGGACAAAGTTAGATTAATTCAAGATTGTTTAAAGGCGGCTTCAAACAGATAGAAGCCGTATGCAGACTTGAAGCACAAAGAGATTGAGTATTATGTGGGGGACTTCGTGTTTCTCAAGGCCTCCCATGGAAAAAGATACTGAGGTTTGGTCGGAAAGGCAAGTTGAGCCTTAGGTTCATTAGGCCTTATTGCATCCTAAAGCGTATGGGACCGGTTGCTTATCAACTTGAGTTGCCTCCAGAGTTGGACCGGATTCACGATGTGTTTCACGTCTCCATGCTGAGGCATTATTGCATTGATCCCACGCATATAGTTCCAGTTAAGGAAATCGAGGTTAAGCCAGATCTGACCTTCGAGGAGGAACCGATATAGATACTGCATCATGATGTTAAGGTTTTGAGAAGAAAGTCCGTTCCACTGGTTAAAGTACTTTGGCGTAATCACAATTCAGAGGAAGCCACGTGGGAACTCAACGAGGTGATGCGACAACAATACCCTCATCTGTTTTGACCAGGTAAATTTCGAGGTCAAAATTTCTTTTAGGGTGTAGAGTTGTAACGCCCTAAAAATTTAAGTCTTCAATTTTCTATTTTATGAAACAAATAAATGCCTTGACTTTTGCAAAATTTTTGTTTTTACTTGAATGAACCATGAATCTTGCAAATAGGCTTTTCAAATAATTGTGTTTAAAATATGACACAAAAAGAGTCTATGGTATAGTGGTAGGTAGCGTGTTGTCCAGGCCAAAAGGTAGAGAGGTTTGAATCCTAGGAAAAATAGTGGGATGTTTTATTTTGTTGCTTGGGCATGCCACTGAAGGAGTTTGACTGAAATATTGCTGAAGGGAGTTTGAATTGGTCATGATGGGATTTGAATGGAGTGGTTGAGAGGGAGTGGGCGGCATGGAGAAAATATAGGAGGAAAAAAGGGGATTTGGATAGGTATGATTGGGGTGTTGTCGAGGAGAGATATTTAGAGGAAAAATAGGAATTTCGATTTTGGGGGAATGTTAGTGCCGTTGGTGGACGCTTTGAGGGGAGAGTACTCTTCAGTTCAGTAACTGTGAGCATTTTAGATCTTTTCTACACTTTTAGAGGCTGATTCTTGATTGGGATTCTTCGGGTTTTCCATTTTGTTCATTGCGATTTTGGTTCTTTTCCTTCTACTTACACTTTGCTACTTGGGCTGAATTTTCTTCTCTTTAGTTTCTCTCCTCTCTATTTTCCCAACCCTTAGCCGAATATACCATCTCTCCTTCCTCTCTATTTCTTTTTTCAGTCTTCTTCAAGTTTTGAACTGAATTCACTGTTAGCCAAATACGTTTTCTCTTCTCCCTCTCCATTTTCCTTTTTCTCTTCCTCTCGGTATTTCCCTTTCATCTTGGCTGAATACTCTCTACCCTATTTTTTAATTATTTTCATTCATCCTATTATTTGGTATTTGGTCGATTGCTCCCTTACTCTGCTATTGGTGTATTGTTTTGGTTTTACCGGAGTTTCTTGACAATGATATGTGCTCATGTTTCCCTCTTTTTGTTTCTCTCTATCATTAGGGCCTTTATCTCCTAACATCTTTTTCTTTCTGTTGGTTTCGTATAGGGGTGCAATTGTTTCATTGTACCTCTATTATTTGCTATACTTTTGGCTTTTGGTGTGGGTGTGGCCGATTGTGTCTGTTTCCCACTCTTAGATTTCGTTTTTGGTAAGTTGATCTACATTTGGTTCATAATACTTGTGCGAATGGTAATAGTAACAAGATTGGTTGGAATGCATGTAGTCTTTGCGAGCTGTAAGCAATTAGTTTAAGTGAGTGATTCTCAATCTTATAGTCAAGGCAAGTGTTATTTTGGATAAAGTCGTGAAAAAAGGTGATTAAACCTTTTGACAAAGTGGCTAACGGATTGCTCCAATTGAATGTAGGGTTTGGACGATTGTGGGTTGTTCACTTGATTTTGTAAACAGGTGCGTATTCATACTGTGTTAACTGAAAATCGGCAAAAGCCGAAAAACTAAAAAATACAATGGGCGTACGATCGCTCGTGTGGTAATCTAAGCCCATGAAACATGGGCATTTGACCGTAAAGACCACCATGAGCGATCTCATGGGCTTAGGCTGTTTTGGGCCACGTTGGGCCGCAATAGGCCGTCTGAGCCCAATGGGCTTGTGGGCCCAGACTGGTAAATCACACGAATGTATGGAAATACTGGACCCGACTGTGTCATTCACACGACTAAGGTCATTTCTGGGCTTCATGGGCTACGCAGGCGTGTGGGCCCAGATGGGCTGCATAATGGGCCTTAGGCCCATTTACACTGTTTTGACTATGAAGGTTACATGGGTCACTCGAGACGACTATGCTGATAAGGTCACACGGGCCGCCCAAGATGACTGTGGACCCACTGATGGCTTTAAACTGTTCATATTACTTGCAGCGTTGCTGCAAAACTGTTTAGTGCCACAACTGATGCTAATCTTGGTGTGTCTAGCTGGGTGGGTCGATTTTATCCCTACATGGTAGGGTTAACGGGACGAAGTGGTGTGTCTAGCTGGATTGGATGGGATTTTGGATTGCATTATTGCACTGCTATTGTTACTATAATGGGCTAAGGCCCACATTGATATGTTACTGTAATGGGCTCAGGCCTGGACTGTTACTGCATACTGTATGATTGACTGTTTGATAAGGGATTACACACTGAGTTTTCGTAAACTCACCCTTCTGTTATCTGTGCAGGTGATACTCAGCCATAGATGAATTGGTGCCATGAGGGACTCAGAGGTGGCCACACGATTGCATCTATTTTATATTTGATTATTATTTACTATTAATTTTGATTGGGTAATTTTTATTTAATAAGGTCTCTTTTGGATTTTATTTTTAATTTGGTTTTATTACTCTACTTTACACCTGCTATTATTCGAACTCAAATTTTAAACAAAAGATTAACGGTTTTTTTCAAAACAAACGCAAATACGCAACTGTTTTAAAAGTAAAGCTTCCACTATAAACGAGATTTTAAAATTTTAATAACGTTTTAAAGAAAGTAACTTTCGATAGTAACGCAAGTTTTTAAATCACCTTTTAATGCACACAAAGAGGTTTCCAACAACAATGAATTTTACGTTTCACACTCCAATGTGACACCGCCAGATTTTCCCATCACTCTAGGCCGGGTTTAGGGTGTTACATGAAATTTTGGTAAAAAATTGAAAATAAGTTATTAAGTGGGTGTACCTATTGGATTAAATTGATATTTGGAGGACAAATTGCTGGGGTATGAATACAATTTTTGTAACACATTTTACCCGACCTAATCATCGAGTCCGAGCAACAGAGTGTCACATTTATTGCCGGAGCAATTATTGAAAATTTCACTGTAAAAACATTTTCACTGTAAAAACATTTTTTCACTTCATCAATCATGCAATCAATCAATAATACAATATAGAATATCTTGAACATTTTTTTGAGTCTTATACGAGCATATAAATGCTTTAAAGTCATCCCAAGATCAAATAAGGACCTTTTTGCAACACTCTTAAAATTTCAAATAAAATTTTTATAAATAAATAATTCAAATATTCAATCATATCATAAACACCTAGATATTATGGTACACAACTGAATTTAAGTCTTAATTGAGCTTACGAAAGCTCTTTTGTTGACCTGAGCGTGAAATAGGACCACGTCGTAAAGTTTGAGAAATCCAGGGTCGATGTTGTAGCATCACCTCCTCCATGTGGTGATGTCACCCAACAGTTTGTCACGTCATGATGTCAAGCCACCTGATGTCACCTACTATCCGAGAAAATGTGGTCATTAGGACCAGGACTCTATTTTTGGCAAAAAAATCAAGGGAAAAGCTATTCCAATCCAACCAATTCAACTACACTTTTGGTGCATATTTACAAAACATTTCCTTGCATAAAATCATGCCAAAATGCATACCATAATGTAACACCCCACACCCGACCCGTTCACTAGATTCGGGTATGGAGCATCGCAACAGACCTATACTTAATTTCGCTAACTTAGCTGTTTAAAAATAGTTTAAAAATAAAACTATCTAATAATGAAATTAAAAATAGTAATCCTTACAGCAAAGGGCCTTAAGCCACTAAATGTTTAATCCTTTGAATTATTTCTCTCTCTACTCAACTGTTAGTTTACAAAATAATTCCTATGATTTGACTAAGAGCTAACTGATTTAGATCCAGACTCTAAGGACATTATCTAGTTACACTATAATAAACCCCGAGACAAAGCCTACAATAGTGCCCCCTTCCTATTTGCTTAACTCTATTTGCATGTGATCCCCGCTCTCTGCTCTCTTCTAAGTCCTCAATCAACTTTGCAAACTGCTAAGATAAGCCAACTACCTATAAGTTTGATTGAACTTAGTGAATTCCTTCGCTATATCATATATAAACTGTAAAACCCTATACCAGGTTTGGTCGCTTGACTCGAACTATAAGGCATTATGACATTAAACCATGAAAGTTTATCATAAAATTAATCAAAAACAAATAAATAAATCATAAACATTCATTTCCATGCCATTCAATCAACTCAGAACCCAAATTGAGCTTACGAAAAATTTGAAACAAACTGGAAATATTTCTGGATTAAAATGAAACTTTGAAAAAAATTTTGAGTAAAAAGTGAAAACAAGGGTCATACAGCCGTATGACCAGGCTGTGTGACAAGGCTAAACTTGTGTGGGCAAACCGTGTAATAATTTCTGCCTATGTAACTCAGGGTCACACGGTCGTGTAGCAGATCGTGTCCCAGGCCGTATGTGCCCAAAAACACCTTTAAACATAAGTCATTCACATACCAAAATTAGAATCCAAGCTATGCATTAACAAACTTTTCAAAATGTGCTAAAACAAGCCAAAATATACCAATTCACAATCAACCTATATGCCTAACCAATATGCCCTCATTGGCACCACAATTTCAAACTAATTCAATCATCATCCAAATTCTAGACACCAAATGCCAAATTTTCAAATGCACATTGATCAGCTATTTAACATCACAGCAACAATGTGCAAGCATACACTGTAGATGCAAGTATAGTAGACAGATTAACTCATGTAGTGACATTAATGTAATAAGATAGCAAAATTAAGAATAAAATAAGCTAGGATTGATTGAGTTATAAAATGCAATTTACTAAACTAAAAATGTTAAAATTATGCTAAGGATAACTAAATGGGAACAATTTAACCAATAAGTAAGAGGGAAAACCTATGTTCTTTCTAGTGTTATCACACCCCCAAACTTGAATTTTTACTTGTCCTCAAGTAAAACAAAAACTGGCAAGGCTACAAAAATTTTACTAAGGCAAATGATCATTCTAGCAACTTGAACCCTCTAAATTCCCAATGGATGAATCACATTCAGATGAAAGAATATTGCATCGACAATTCATAAGCATGAATGAATAAGGTTGCAACTTCATCAATGCTAGCATCATGCTATAAACCCTAAGTTCTATCTACCATTACAACATTTATTGTACAATACTAAGTATATATCTACATATATTTTTTTCTGAATAAGGGATATCGTTGCATTACTGTACCATTGTTCTTGAGAAGTAACGATGGGGTGCAACAAACCCCTAGGGAGTACTTAATTGCACCGAGACATACTCATGCAGTGATAGCCTTTGGCTAGATTTATTTTTCTAACGCTTGTAATGGAGTCTTCCCTTTTTAACATTCCATACTACACCCACTTTTGGAGTGTCTCTACTTTATAACTATCTATATATATATACAAGCAATGTAAAAAGCAAATTCATTCAAGATTGAAGCAATGATGGCAGTCATCTATTACTAATGCAACCTAATCCATTCATCAAAGCCCCATTGCATTCCCCCAAACTTATTCATTGATAATTTTCATGATTCAAGAATTAAGCATCAAATGTAATAAAAATTTTTAAATAATTTTCATTAACTATAATTAAACCTTGTATGCTTCATTTTTAAAAAAAATTTTGAACTGTGGGTGCATTTTCAAGCCCTATATGCATCTAAACTTAAAGTTTGTATTGCCCCCAATGCAACTAACATGAAAATGTAATAATAATGAAAATGCAATGACAATGTAGACTTATCTGCAATGCATGAATACTATAACTAAAGCTTAAAAGAAGCTAGCTCAGTTATCCACAATAGTCGACGTGGTTGCATGATGTTTCTTTCTCTTTCTTTTCTTTTCCTCATTCTTTCATTTTTTATCCTTGGAGCGCTTCCTTTTCTTTTCTTTGGGCTTTGCACGGTCTTTGGATTGCTCCTCAATTCTCGGCTCCACCTTGGCATCATCGGCTACTATTTGTGTAGGAGAGGCCACTTGGAGTGGTCCAATGTAGACCACTATTGCCAATGAATTACATTGCACCTCATTGATAACCTAAGCAACTTTTACCTTTCTCACTCTAGTTTGCTTCAAATTATCAATATTTGCAACCACTAACTCGAGTGCGATGACAGTCTTCTCAACAAAATCTTCTTCTTCTTTTTCTTTCCTTTTTTCATTAACTTCATCTACTTCAGCAACAACTTTCTCTTTTGTAGTACCAACTTCCTTCTAAACAACAGTGTCCTCTTTATTAGCAAAAAGACCATCCTCAAACAAGCTATCAATCTTTCGTAGGCATTCTTCAATATCCCTAGATTCCTCTTCTTTCTTAGTATTAGAGATCTGCACAATGGATGGGGATGCCACTGATCTATCTCGGCCTTCTAAGTCGTCATCCGAGGAAGAGGGGTCATAATTGTGAATGATTGGTGGAAACACAGGGAATTTTAATAGTGAGGATGGGCTCAGTTGGCCTAATATGGCTACAATAGAATTGTTCTGTGACACCCCTATCCCATAACTGTTGCCGGAATAGGTAAGGGGCATTACCAAACCTGTAACTCAATTCGGAACAATAAATTTCTAAACTTTTTTCAAATTATAACTCAATTTAATAAAGATCATTCAATCACATTCAAAACATACTTAATTCAAGCATACAAAGCATTATACATGTATTCAGGACTGATTTGATAACATATGAAAAAGTTAGGAAAACTTAAGAAATTTTTTGAAATAAGGGTCACACGGCCGTGTACCCAGGCCGTGTGCCTCACACGGTCACTAGACATGCCCATGTGTCCAGGCTATGTGAAAACAAGGCATACATACTAACTTGGCCACATGGCTACTAGACACGCCCGTGTATCTAGACCGTGTGTCATCCTGACTTAGCTACATGGGTACTAGACATGCCTGTGTGTCTAGCCGGTGTACCATACTGTCCAATTTAATCAGGTTGCAGGGGTTACGTGGCTGAGACACACGCCCGTGTGCTCAAGTCATGTGACACAAAAATGGGCTTAGTTTAAGCCATATTTCCCACTCATTTCACTTGTACCTACAAGCATCATTTTGCACCAATTTTACATACTAAATAAGCAACCATTTTAGCAAATTCAAGTCACATATAAACCATTTCATAAGCAACCAAATCAATGCTATATATAACACAAATATGTACCAACTTTTCATGTATCCATTTCAAGCCAAATATCCATCATTTATAATTCATTCTCATTCATCTCAAACTTAGCAATATCATACCAATTCAATTATGAAACTTACCATTTCTACTCAACATCGTTCAAGCCAATTCAAATCAATGCTCAAACCTCACCCATCACAAAATGAACTTACCAGATTAAGCATTCATACCCATACCAACATTTCTAATTCAAGCCATATCACATAGCTTAAGAAAGCACCAAAATTCATACCATATTCACTAGCATAAGTAACCAAAAGATTCAACTTAAAAACTAGCCTATACATGCCATATTTACATCATTTACAAGTTCCAAAAGTACCAAAAGATGCTTGGATAGTGTGTTAGCAATCTCTGACCTCGTCCCAATTGAGCTAGCTTCTAAAATCTATAAAACATGGGAAAATAAATAGAGTAAGCTTTTAAAAGCTTAGTAAGCCCGTAAAATATAGAATTAAACTTACAAAAGTGATATTAAGCATTTAAGCAATGTATAACCAATTCATTTACTCACAATACCTATTCATATCATTCATTCAAAGGTTAGTAACTTAACACCATCATATACATCTATTTACAAGGATGAATTCAAACATATATCTCATGTCGTATACCAAAACTTGTATTATATCACATATTATCTTTCATTTATAAACTCATATAAACTATGTAACATTTTATCTATACATATCATATACTTCATTTAACAAATCATCATATAATATGATGTATGCACACCGGGGGCATCCTCGAATGCAATTCTAGAATCAATCGAGGGTCCGAAAGCCCTCATGACTCAGGCACGTGCTAAGCAACTTCAAGAAGCTTTAACAGCTTTGTTGTTGCGCATTTGGGATGATAACATGGCCTATGACGATGGAGAGCTAAGGAAAATGCCTTGAAGGCTCAATTCACTCTTTTGCAAACTGACTTCAGCTCCTCTCCAGCTCTCCAAGCTCAATTCAGCTCTAATCAGCTCACTTGAGCTTGTTTCAGCTCGGTTGAGCTCAACTAAGCTTCTATTCAGCTCCATTAATGTCTACGTTAAATAAACACAGCTCATTTATCTTAATTCTAGCTTAACACAGCTCATAGCCGAAACCCTCAGCTCATCTTAGCTTAATTATTGCATATTTAATATAGTGAGCTAAGTTGACTAGTTAAGTAGTTAATGCACATCATAAATTAGTCTTAATTTAAACTAGTAATAAATATGTCTAAATTATTACATGAATTAAATATTTTGACCGAATTTAATTAGGTGTTTAATTGTGTTCATATTTGCTTAATGTGTTCACATGAGATATTAATGTGGTGCATTCATCTTGTAGGTACATGCATAAAGAACATTCAATGCAAGATGCATGCATGGATTAGGTGCAATGGATGGCAAACCAATGGACAAATGCATGTTCATGCATGTATTTGAATGTTCATGGATCCCATTAAAAACAATACATGCATGGGATGGTTCATGAACTCCTATGTGTTCACACTTTGTATTCACACCATGGTTGGATGTTCACACTTGAGTTCACACCCAAGACCATTCGGCTACCTTGTGTTCATACATGTAAGACCATTCAAGACCCTCCGTTCACACCACAAGAGACCTTTCATGGAGCCACCATTATGACACCACTTTTGGTGAAATAACACCAATTAAAGACTCCAATTAAAGGTGTTAGCCGAACCTAGCCATACATGCATGGAGACATTCATCCAAATACATCAATGCACATTCATGAAGCTATCCATTCACCCCCCATTCGGCCGAACATGGACATGCACTCCAAGGGATTATTTCTAGAATTTTCCTATGTATTTAATGGATACATTTCTTAAGTGTTAAGTCCATGAATGGACTATTCGGCTAGCCTAGGAACTAGTATAAATAGCTAGTCATTTTACATGTAAAGGGACTTTTTCCAATTTATTAAAAACTTTGTTTTTGTGAGGTTACTTCCTCTCATATCTCGTACAAGTTTCGAAAGACTTATCTAGCGTGCTAGTGCCGTCTACCGATCTTATTTGAACTTATCACCATCCTTGGTGTGGCGTTCACTTATCCTTTTATCCCATTTATCCACCTTAACAATATAGGAATCGGGGTGACACTTTTTAGTGTTGAATCATTCCTGACGTTAAGTTCATTAATCCATCCCCACCTTACATCGTCTTATTCTTATTATTTCTAAACTAAACACTCTATTCAACACCCATCTCTGTTTTCCATAGCCGAACCTATCAATACCCTATTTTCTACTTCAAACCCTTCCGCTTAATCAAGCCTACCTTTCACTTCTACTTCCAAGACGAGGCACAAACGACCCTTCTCGTCTTCGATCGGGCAACTACGTGCATTCGTCTTAACCACCCGAGCTGAATCGCATCATTTGGTATCAGAGCTTGTAAATCGAGGAGTGCCGACGTTCGTATCAAGATCAAAATAGGTTCGTTGTAAAAAAATCAAGTTTTATTTAAAGTTTCTTCATTGTGATATTGTTCTGTTTGAAGTTTAAAAAAAAGAGAGATAAATTCGAAAGTAAAAAAAATTCGTGAAGAAAAAAAAGAAGTGAAGTATCAAAAAGTTACTGTTATACATCATTTGGCATTTGTGAGTCCCGATCTTCAGGTTTTCATTTCATTCTTTCAATTTTCTACCCCTTCTATCCCAACGCCACACTTCAAACCCGAAAAATTTTCTTTTAGCCTACCCATACACCTATATATCTTATCCTTTGTAACCATTTGAAGCCGACTCCCAAAAGCACCAAGACGAGTCAAAACGAGACCAAATACGAGGTTACGAGAGTAAGTTTGAGTGGAAAAAGGCTAGAGAGTGTGAGAACATTTGAGTGTTGAAAAAAAGCCTAAGACGAGTGCAAACACGAGTGGAGTGTTCATTAAATATTTCTTTGCGAGTGAAATAGTGAGATTTGTGGTGAGGTACTCAATTTTTGTAATCTAACATATCTATTTTCAGCAACAAAAGTCATGTCACGTGAAGAATTTACCGAGTCAGAGTTCCAATACTTGGTTCAAGAAATGCGAAGAATGGTGACTTCTAAATTTGATAAATTACATGAGAGATTAGATCGTGTGCAACAAAGAGATCCACAAGAACGAGTTTCATTGGGTCAAAAAGTGGAATCGAGAACTTCGCAAAGATATACACCCGATTATTGCTTGAGAAAAGAGTCCAATTGTGATTCCTATTCACCATCGACTTTAAGACTAAGAGATTACTATCGAGATTCTTTTTCGTCAAGGAATTCGAGAAGTTAAGAAGTCGACTATGATTTTTACTCCGTTCGAGAAGACGTCTAAAATAAAATCCAAAGAGATAGATATACCTCTTCCCGAACTTCAAAGAAAACAAACAAGGAGTATTCTTTCCGAAGTTTTGATTGTGATTCATATGAAAATAATTTTCCTTACGAACAAAGCATTTATGTTCCTGATTCTTATGATACATCTTGTAATCGTGAGAAAACGAGAAAAGAAAAAATGAAAAGCAAAAAGAAATAAGAAGAAAAGAAAGGCAAGAAAAGATCATGAGAGAAAATGAGAGGATTTTGAATGAGATGGAGAAAAGAAGCAAAGAAAAGAGAGAAAAAGAAAGAAAAACAATTGAAAAAGAAATTGAAAAGGAGTTTGAGAGAGAAAAAGAATGTGAACAAGACAAAAGAGTGAAAAAAGAAATCAAAATAAAAGAAACAAGTGTTTCGGAAGAAAAAGACTCGAGCGAAAAAGAAAATAGTGAGCAAGTGAGGATTCTTTCTACTAACCCTTCTGTTAGTCTTCCTTGTGAATTTTCTTGTCAAGTTCCTAGAAGTCCTTGCGACCCACTTCAACTCCGATATCTTCCAAGTGAAAGGTGTTTTCAGATGATCGAGAAAGGTAAGTTCGTAAATGATAACCACCCACCGGTAGTTGAAGGTAAGGAAGGTAAGGATTCCATGGTTATCGAGTCAAGGTCACTTGAATTGAAAGCTGTTTATAAAGATTTTAATGGCCTAAATTTTGAAAAACTTCCATCTTATGATCTGTTTTCTAATTGTTCATCTTTTATTGTTAATCCTTTTGTTTCGAAAGATGCTTTGAAAATCTTATCTTTTGACATGTCTAACTCTGCCGTTGAGATGACTATGCCTATGCAGAGTGTGGAGGTTTACAATAAAAATTTTGTGCATGCCAATGTTGATGTGTTGATGTGTTTAAACTTTTTGGATCCATATGCCCAATCTTTCTGTTCAAGCATGTCTAATCAAATGATTTATGATAGATTTTTGCATGAAACATTTCATCCGTTTAATTTTTCTCTTCAAGTTAAATCTTCAAATTTTTGTGTGAAATCTCCATGTCTTGAATTGCATTTTTGAATGAGATTATTGAAGCTTCAATCTTTGCATATTTGCCTGCTTGATGTCGCTGACTTTGCCTGCCTATTTGATCAAGTAAGGGTTGAATCATGTGATTGTTTGAAAAGTTGTATGTTCACTTCTTTGATTGATCGAGTGGAATTTCAGTCAAGTGGTGAGTTGATTACATTTTCATCTAACATGTTGCCTGTTGGAATTCATGATCAAGTACGTGTGTTCAAGCCTGGCATATGTTACGTAGATTTGTTTTATGGAACATTTAAGCAATTTGCATCTTTTGCATCCAACTTATATTTGTTTGATGTTCAAACTTTTGATAAGAGAATGAAATTCAATGATTTGGGTTTCAATTTTGATTTATTCTCTAATCAATTTGCTTGGCCACATATGAAACCTTTGTTCCATTTTAAAAAAGTAAATTCAACCCATTTTTATGGACTTGAATCGAATTTTGATTATGTTCCATCTCTTTAATGCAAGTCCATTGTTTCTAATGATACTAACATTTTTCTTTATTGTGAACGCAATGCTTTAACAAACTTGGGATATTCCTGTTCACCTCGAGCTGATCAAAATAAAAGGTTTGTATTACATTACATTTCTGAGGAGAGAAGATTTGTCCTATTTGAAAAAGGTAAAACCATTCACAAGTTTTCTTCTCTTAACGGACAATAAATGGCGAGACTTTTTCAAGTTTGTCTGATGTCTTCTATTCTGTTTGATCGAGGAAAGACGTGTGAGAGCAACACTTTTAAAATGGACAAATGCTTTGACTTGAGGACAAGTTGTTTTGAAGATGGGGGGAATGATGTATGCACACCCGGGGCATCCTCGAATGCAATTCTAGAATCAATCGAGCATCCGAAAGGCCCCATGACTCGGGCACGTGCTAAGCAACTTCAAGAAGCTTTAACAGCTTTGTTGTTGCGCATTTGGGATGATAACATGGCCCATGACGATGGAGGAGCTAAGGACAATGCCTTGAAGGCTCAATTCACTCTTTTGCAAACCGACTTCAGCTCCTCTCCAGCTCTCCAAGCTCAATTCAGCTCTAACCAGCTCACTTGAGCTTGTTTCAGCTCGGTTGAGCTCAACTAAGCTTCTACTCAGCTCCATTAATGTCTATGTTAAATAAACACAGCTCATTTATCTTAATTCTAGCTTAACACAGCTCATAGCCGAAACCCTCAGCTCATCTTACCTTAATTATTGCATATTTAATATAGTGAACTAAGTTGACTAGTTAAGTAGTTAATGCACATCATAAATTGGTCTTAATTTAAACTAGTAATAAATATGTCTAAATTATTACATGAATTAAATATTTTGACCGAATTTAATTAGGTGTTTAATTGTGTTCATATTTGCTTAATGTGTTCACATGAGATATTAATGTGGTGCATTCATCTTGTAGGTACATGCATAAAGAACATTCAATGCAAGATGCATGCATGGATTAGGTGCAATGGACGGCAAACCAATGGACAAATGCATGTTCATGCATGTATTTGAATGTTCATGGATCCCATTAAAAACAATACATGCATGGGACGGTTCATGAACTCCTATGTGTTCACATTTTGCATTCACACCATGGTTGGATGTTCACACTTGAGTTCACACCCAAGACCATTCGGCTACCTTGTGTTCATACATGTAAGACCATTCAAGACCCTCCGTTCACACCACAAGAGAACTTTCATGGAGCCACCATTATGATGCCACTTTTGGTGAAACAACACCAATTAAAGACTCCAATTAAAGGTGTTAGCTGAACCTAGCCATACATGCATGGAGACATTCATCCAAATACATCAATGCACATTCATAAAGCTATCCATTCACCCCCTATTCGGCCGAACATGGACATGCACTCCAAGAGATTATTTCTAGAATCTTCCTATGTATTTAATGGATACATTTCTTAAGTGTTAAGTCCATGAATGGACTATTCGGCTAGCCTAGGAACTAGTATAAATAGCTAGTCATTTTACATGTAAAGGGACTTTTTCCAATTTATTAAAAACTTTGTTTTTGTGAGGTTACTTCCTCTCACATCTCGTACAAGTTTCGAAAGACTTATCTAGCGTGCTAGTGGCGTCTACCGATCTTGTTTGAACTTATCACCATCCTTGGTGTGGCGTTCACCTATCCTTTTATACCATTTATCCACCTTAACAATATAGGAACTGGGGTGACACTTTTAGTGTTGAATCATTCCTGACGTTAAGTTCGTTAATCCATCCCCACCTTACATCGTCTTATTCTTATTATTTCTAAACTAAACACTCTATTCAACACCCATCTTTGTTTTCCATAGCCGAACCTATCAATACCCTATTTTCCACTTCGAACCCTTCCGCTTAATCAAGCCTACCTTTCACTTCTACTTCCAAGACTGAGGCACGAACGACCCTTCTCGTCTACATCGGGCAACTACGTGCATTCGTCTCAACCACCCGAGCCGAATCGCATCATAATGTATATACTCTCATACCATATAAATCACGTAAACCATGTAAATTCATGTAATATATACCATATATTCATATACTTCTTATAACATGTAATCCATGTAACTTGTAATTCATATAGCATATAATCCATGTGTATCTTGTATCTCTTGTAACATGTACTCATATCGGTATAATGCCCGTTGAACCTTTGGAAACATCAAGGGATACTCGGGTGATACACACTAAGTGTATAATCAGTAATCCGTCAATTTGTCATGTATGCTCTTTTGAGCCATGTACGGTATGCTCCTCCTGAGTCGGTAGCGGTAAGCTTAATCGAGCTGAAACGATAAGCCCGAATGCTGAATGGTAAGCCCGAAGGCTGAATGATAAGCTCATGAGCTGTGGTGAGCCCGCAATGAATGCAAGAGCTCGACCAAACAGTAACCCTAGTGACATGTCACTTGTATCCTACAACTTTCTATAATTCAAATGAGACTCAGTATTTAATTAGAGCTGGTAACCAATAGGCATTTAAATTCCATATTTCATTAAACATTTATGCAACCAATCATATAAATAGACAATTCAACAATTTAAGATACATATTTAAGTTCGATTCTAATTATACGAACTTACCTCGTAATAGCTCATAAATCCAATATCTAGTCGTCTACCTTCCGTTTCCCCCGATCAAGTTCTGATATTTATTTATCTTGATCTAATTGTTGCTTAGACCATGGCCGAATGTTTGAATGTATAAACCCTTATTTCTTCTTCCAATTTCGGCAATGAAGGATGAAATAACCACTAATTCATATTTTATTTTTATTTAACACATATTAATATTTCTTTTACTATTTTAACCTTATTAAATTAATAACATAAACCATTTACCAATGTCCACTAATATCCATGCAAATTAATGAAGGCATAATTTCCATGTAAGGACTTCAATTTATAAAGCCATAGCCATTCAAGCCATTTTACTAATGGAACTCATGTTTATCGCTTTACGCGATTTAGTCCTTTTTACCAAATTAACTAATCAAACGATAAAATTTCTTTACGAAATTTTTGTATGATAATTCTATCATGCTGTAAAACTATTTAAAATAATAAAATAAATATTTTGACTCGGTTAAGTGTCTCGAAACCACCTATTCTGATCAGACTCAAAATTGGGTTGTTACATGTTCAAGCTCTGGTATAAGCATAAAACAAATTTTGGGTTTTCTCCATATCTTCTACTGTAGTGACAAGCCTAATTTGCCTGTTGTTGATGGAATTTACCATTTTTTTGACATCCTTCAGTTTGCACCATAATGATGTCTCTACATTCAAATTTGTTCCTTTTCTGTTGGCTTTGGCTTTAGCCTTTCTTGTCTTGCTCGTCTTCACCTCGTTCAGTATCGGCATGTCCTTGCCTTGAATCATTCGTTCTACTGAGGCTTCATTGATTGGGCCCTTATTTTCCAAGACTTCCTTACCAGCACGGGGCATGATTCCTCTTTGCTGGCACAATAACATCACCAGTGATGGGAAAACTAAGATCTCAGTCTGCCTTGTAGTGTAGTTAGCTATTTCTTGGTGAAGTATTGTGCCCAAATCAATATTTTTGCCCTTGATAATAGAATATATCACACACATTCTGTCTAGGGTGACTGCGGTGCTGTGAGTGGATGGATTTAGCCTGCAGTTGACAAAATGAAACCAAATTTTGCCTTGTAGCATCAGGAAGCGACGGTGCATCATATAGTTCTTTTGATGGGAGCCCATCCACATTGCTCCCTCGACACACAAGTTCTCACCAACAAGTCTCGTTTTTCATCTATGATGTCATCAATGAACTCGGAGTGTTCATCGACATTGACCTTGATGTTGTACAACTCATCGATTTTTTTAGCGTTCCATGGTATTAAACCTTCTCAAATAAAAAATGACCTTCTTGAACAAAAATGAACTCTAACTCATGATCATAGAGATTAGCATAGAACTCACGTACCAGTGAAGGCGAGTAGCTTCTAGGGTGGGTGCAAAAGGGTTCCCATTTTAACTTCGAGAAGGTTTTGGAGACTTGTTTACCCAAGCTTGTTGTGGCAAAAAGGAAATGCCTTGTTCGGGATGGAAGTTTCGCTTCAATATGTTGTCATGAAATCATTTTTTTTCCGCTCTATTCAAGAACATTATTGGCTCCTTTATCGACACTGGCCCGGGGATTTCAATTCATGGATTGTGGTAGCAAAGGATGCATGTTCTCTAGTAGATTTGGTGGCTTTCTTGATCGAGCCTCTTGTTTTGGCCATATTTTGTTGAGAGAGAACAATTTAAAGGTAAAAAGATATGATTTTGAGAAGCTTGAATGCGTTACAGTTGGTACGATGGGAGGGGATTTATAGTGAGTGAAAGATGAAGATGGAGAGGCATGTTATTTTGTGGAGAGATATAGGGCTGGCGGGAAGAGTTGTGTCCAATAGAAATTATGCCTGCTCAAAAGGATCAAACGGCTGAGTGAGTTTTGATCCAACGGTTGAATCTGAATTTCTCTGAATTCTAATGAGCTATAAATGGTAGTACAACTTTAAGGAATGCGCTGATAGTAAGATTTCAATGCATCGACAATTGTATCTAATTTTCTACAAAAAGGAAGGAAAACAAACTTTAACAAAACAAAAATAAAATAAAATAAAATAAAATCATGGAGTACTAATTAAAATTAAAACTTTTCGACCAATTTAATGGTCTCTGCCTAGTTTTGATCATTATTGCCAAAATAGTGTTTCAGCCTCTGTCCATTTACTTTGAACTGGTGTCTATCATGTAAATCTCGAATTGTGACTACACCATGAGGAAAAAGGTGACAACTTCAAAAGGTCTAGACCAACGTGAACGCAATTTACCTTGGTGCAATTTGAGTCGAGAACTGAATAATAAAACCTGTTGACCCACGATAAATTGTCACTGTAAAATAATCTTGTCATGCCATTGTTTGGTGTTTTCCTTGTAAATTGCAGTATTTTCATAAGCATTTCTCCTAATCTCCTCTAGTTCAGTGATATCTAACAGTCTTTTCTTTCCAGCCGCTTTATAGTTCATGTTTATTTGCTTAATTTCCTACATTGCTTTGTGTTCCAGCTCGACTGGCAAGTGACATGCTTTCCCAAAAATCAATTGATGGTGACAACCCTACTGGAGTTTTGTATGCTATTTGTAATGCCCATAAAGCATCATCCAATTGGAAAGATGAATCTTTCCTCAAAGGGTTTACAACCTTTTTAAGAATGTTCTTAATCTGTCGATTCGATACTTCAACTTGTCCATTGGTTTACGGATGATAAGTAATAGCTATTCTATGATTAAATCCATATCTTTTCAATGCGATTGCCACTTGGTTGCAATGAAAGTGTGTACCCTTATCACTAATCAATGCCTTTGGTGTGCCAAAATGGGTGAGTATATGCTTGTGAAAAATTTTTAACACTGTCTTTGCATCTTCATTTGGGATTGCAACAGATTCAACCAACTTTGAGACATAGTCAACAGCTACTAATTTATAAAGATTTCCAAATAAATTTGGAAATGGTCCCATAAAGTCCATACCCCAAACATCAAATAATTCAACTTCTATAATTGGCTACTGCAACATTTCATTGCGTCAGATATAGAACTGGTGCGCTGACACCTTTTGTAACACCCTTTAACCTGTATCCGTCGCCGGAATGGGTCACGAGATATTACAAAACCCAACTCAACATTTGAACGTCTCACATACAAATAAAGGAGTACTTAAATTATAAAACACATCTCATTTAATTTTTTTTTAAAAAAGCAATGTCATTTATGAATTATTCAACTCTAATATGATTTTATACCAAAACTAACATCAACTTAAAATCCAATAATTTAAACCCTAGCATATGCACATATATGACTAAAATCTCGTAAGCCATAATAATACTATACAATTATAGATGTTACTATTCATTTGGTAAAAAACACTTCATTAGCCGAATACAAATGAGCATATGACCATTTCACTTTTGATATAAAGCCATTGTCCAAACAATTATACTAACATTATGGAAACATATTAAAGTTTACTAAAATTTACTATTTATACACTCATCATTTACCTATATATATATGTATATATCATCTAAACAAAATCTACCTTAATTTCTCAACTAAAACATTCAACTATTTATTTACATATAATCCAAAATTCAAGGATGACATTGGTATAAAATGTATGCACCTAATTGTTACAAGTTCAATCGTATAAGACATTTAGCCACTTCCTCATAAAAGCATCAACCAAGTTATTGATACAACCAAAAAGATTAATAAAACATATCATTCACATCATAGGTATCCATACTAAACTAACATACCTTAAACATTATAAGTTCACATAACTAGATAATTAGCCATTTTCGCATGGCTCATCATATACACATCATTCAAAATATAGCATCCCAACTTTGTCTAACCTATACATGCCATAGATCAAGTTTAAATAAATACTACCAAACAAAAGATAGTGTGATAAGACTTCTGCCGATCCCTGAGCTTGTAGCTAGCTTCAAAAATCTATTAAAACATAAAAACATAACATTCAAAGTAAGTTTACATAACTTAGTAAGTCATTAGTTAAATAAAAAAAATTATTAATAGCTTAATTCGAGTAGTAAAGTAACCAACTTAAACTATATTCTACTCAAATGTCATTAAGCTGAATACTTGTCCCATATTTTTACATCTTATAAATCGTCTCCAATAAAAGCTATCAGGTACACATACTTTCAATCAAATTATGAAGTAAATGTCCGTATTCGCATAGCATTGTTTTAAAATGTAGTTATATAAATTACCAAAATGATTACATTAATTCAAAACATATATGCTAATGAAAATCTCATCTAAGCACATTTTTAGCATTAATTGACCTATTACAACTTATGACATATTTGCCAAATTAACTACTCAACATTGGATACCAAATAACATTCATACATACCTTTATAGCATAATGTTTCAATATTCAAGTGACCTTACACTTATACATACCTATATGGCCGAATATAATACAATGTTCCTTAGCTCAAATTCACTTGTACATTTCTTCCATTTCACTTGTATCCTTATAAATATAACTTAAAAATTAAGTCACCGGCAATAAGCCTGCTAGGCATAAGTCTAAATTAAACACCGGTACAAAGCCTGCTAGACACGAAGTCTGATTTTAATTCATTAGCCTGTTGGGCGTAAAACCCGATTATGTTCACCGGCACTAAGCCTGCTAGGCACAAAGCCCGATTATGTTCACCGGCACTAAGCCTGCTAGGGACAAAGCCCGATTATGTACCATATTAAAAATTCATACTCTCGCATTTTAAAATCAATAGCATTTATACTTTTCTTCGCTGAATGTATGATATTAATATGCCAAATGCTAATAAACACCATTCCTATGACAACTTTCCAAACAAATTCTTCATCAGCAAATATAAACATACCTTTTCCAATTCAATTCATTCCTCCATATCACAATCAATAATTTCCATATCATATAGCTAAAGCAATTCAACTACTCCATTCACATTCGGCAATCATCTTTAAAATATAACAATTATTGTTCACCAAAGTAATCCACATTCGGCAATAGCATACACAAATTCTAAAAATTCATTTTAGTATTTAATTATAATCACTATCAAAATTTAGTATGTATAAAAGCTTAACAACTTACCTCGGATGTCAACGAACGGTAATTTAGACTACTCGTTTATTTTAGCTTTTTCCTGATCCGAATCCAATTTCTTCACTTCTTAAGCTTCAAATTTTCAAATGAAATCCATTCAAACTAAATTTTATTCAATTAAATCCAATTATTCATAATTAAACAATTTATGGATTTACCCCTACTAATTTACACATTCGACAATTTAATCCAAATTCACAAAGCACCAAATTAAGCAAAATTTAATTGCATAAAATCAATGCCAAATACTCCTTGTATCACTAGAAGTCTTCACATTTCATTTAATTTGAAATTTAATCCTTCTATTTACTAATTTATTCAATTTAGCCCTAAATGCACAAATTCTCTAAAAATTCACATACAAAGCTTATTAATCTATCATAAAACTTCCATTTAATTCATCAAACATCGATTTCATCAAGCTCTCAAAAATGGCAAAACTCAAAATGCACATTAATATCAAAAATTTAAGCATGGGTCAGATAATATACGAAGCAACGATCTCAAAAACGTAAAAATTAACAAATACCAAAATCAATCTCACCTTAAATCGAGCTTGCAAATGGCCGAACATCATAAAGCTTAATTTCTTTCTTTCTTTTAGTATTCAGTGATGAAGCCAAGAAAAATGAATGCATGTTGATTATTTTATGTTTTATTAAATATAACATATTTGTCATTTTACTATTTTAACCTTTATTAATACATATAAAAACATTATAACATAATGTCACTACCATCCATGCTTTAACTAATGGTCTATTTACAACTTAAAAACTCCAAATTATAAAGACATATACAATTCAGCCCTTGCACATTAAACCACTAAATTTTTATTTTAAGCAATTAAGCCCTTTTATTTAATTGGGCATCCAAATGATAAAATTTTAAAGCGAAAATTTCACACAAGTAAATTCACATATTCAGAACATGAAAAATAATATTTAATTATTTTTTTGACTCAGATTCATGGTTCCGAAACCACTGTTCCGATTAGGGTCAAATTTAGGTTGTCACACCTTTCGTATTAATTCACAAAATTATAGGCATATTTGAATAATGTCAGCCAGTAGAATCCTAAATGTTGAACTTTATCAGTAGTTCTTATACCACCGAAATGACCTCCATAAGCAGCATCATGACAATGCTTCAGGATTGAAAGCATCTCCTCTTATGGAACACAACGTTGAATAATGTTGTTATTGCATACCTTGAATAAATATAGTTTTTTCCAATGATACTTCACTACGTCACGAAGAAATCTTTCTTTTTTATGACCTGTGACACCCAATGACAGTTTTCCACACACTAGATAATTAACAAAATTTTCATACCAAGAGGTTGCATCTACACAAATAGCTTCTCATTTGGGAATGTGTCAACAAATTGAAGTATGTTTCCATCTTTGCTCCCAACTTCCAATCGAGACAGATGGTCTACATCTTGATTCTCTGAACCTTTACGGTCTTTTTATCTTGATGTCAAATTCTTGTAACAGTAATATCCAGCATATCAGTCTTGGTTTTGGCATCCTTTTGCTCAAAGAGATATCTCAACATCGAGTGATCAATGGATACAGTAACCTTTGTGTCGACAAGATAGGAATGAAACTTGTCGAAAGCAAAGACTACAACCAGCAATTCTTTCTCTGTGGTGGTATAATTAAGTTGAGCTTTTATAAGCATTTTACTAGCATAATAGATGACGTAAAATATTTTTCCCTTTCTTTGTCCTAGCACTGCACCCACAGCAAAGTCGCTTGCATCGTACATAACTTTAAAAGGTTGGGACCAATTTGGGGCAACGATAATAGGTGCCCTTACTAGCTTCTTTTTTAACTGAACAAAGGCATCTAGATATGCATCGTCAAAGAAGAATTTTCGATTTTGTTCCAACAATGAGCATAACAGCATTGCAATTTTTGAAAAACCTTAAATAAACCTTCGGTAAAACACTGCACGTCGTAGAAAACTGCGAATACCCCTCACGTTTGTTGGTAGAGGTAATTTCTCTATGGTTTCCACCTTAGCTTTATCTACTTCAATGCCTTGACTAGAAATACGGTGTCTTAACACAATGCATTCAGTTGCCATGAAATGACAATTTTTCCAATTTAGGACAAGATGTGTGTCCTCACATCGCTTCAGTACTTTATCCAAATTGTTAGTGCAATACTCAAAATCATTCCCATAGACTGAGAAATCATCCATAAAAATCTCTAAAGAGTCTTCAATCATATTTGAGAATATTGCCATCATGCACCTTTGAAAAGTGGCTGGTGCATTGCAGAAACCAAAAAGCATATGGCAAAAAGCGGAAGTACCAAAGGGGCAGGTGAAGGTTGTTTTCTCCTGATCCTCCGGTGCAATAGCAATTTGATTGTACCCAGAATAGCTATCTAAAAAGTAATAATAGGCCTTTCAAGCAAGCCAATCTAGTATTTGGTAGATGAAAGGAAGCGGGAAGTGATCCTTCTTGTGACTGCATTCAATTTGTGATAACCCATACAAACTCGTTATCCCGTGGGAATACGTGTAGGAACTAATTCATCTTTATCATTGTGAGCCACAGTGATGCCACTCTTTTTAGGCATGCATTGCACTGGACTTACCCAATTACTATAAGAAATGGGGTAAATAATTCCGGCATCAAGCCATTTTATGATTTCCTTCTTGACAACTTCTTTCATCTTCCTTCATCTTATTGTTAATCTTTTTTGCTGTTCAATCGATTACTTGCCTTCATTTTCCAACTTGATCTCGTGCATGCAAAAAGAAGGACTAATACCTTGAATATCAATACTACTCCAAGAGATAGCTCGTTTATGTTGTTTGAGAATATGGACCAATTTATCTCATTATCTTACATCCAATGTTGTGGAGACAATATCTAAGAGAGGATTGTGATCACCTAGAAAGACATATTTAAGATGAGGAGGTAGTGATTTCAATTCTAGAGTAGGAGCTTCTTCAATAGATGGTTTGAAAATTGGGGTTGTTCTGTTTGCTAGGTCTATGGAATCAATCTGCCATCCATGCTTGAGTTCAAGATTATTAGCTTCAACCATACTGTTACAATCATCTAAGGATTCAGCATCAAATGTCACTGCAAACTCTTCAAAAAGTACTATGCATTGGTCATTGAATTCTTCCTCAATTAGATCATTTATCACATCAATAGTATGACATTCTTCTTTGTCCTTGCATCGAACAAATTCAAAAACACTGAAGGTGACTTGCTCATCATTAAGCCGCATGGTTAGTTCACCTTTATAAACATTAATAAGAGTTCGGCAGGTGGTTAAGAATGGTCGTCCCAAGATTATGGGAACCTCTTTGCCTGCCTTGCAGTCAAGTATGATAAAATCAACCGAAAAAATGAATTTATCCACTCGAACTAAGACATCTTTTATTTACCCTTTAGGTTGAGCCAAGGATCGATTGACTAGTTGTAATGTCACCACAGTAGATTTCATGTGACCAATTCCCAACTTTCTGAAAGTAGATAGTGGCATTAGGTTAATGCTAGCTCCCAAGTCGCATAAAGCCTTACCCAAATAATGATTTCTAATTGAACTTGGGATGGTAAAGCTCCTAGGATCTTTCAATTAAGGGGGCAACTTGTTTGTCAAAACCATACTACTACCTTCTGTGAGTGCAAAGTTTCAATATTAGTGAGTTTTTTCTTCTTGGACAAAAGGTCTTTCATAAATTTCCCATAACTTGGAATTTGTACCAGAGCGTCTACTAGAAGAATGTTAATCTACAGTTGCTTCAGTGTGTTCAGGAACTGCTGATACTGCTTGCCATGCTTATTCTTCCTGAATCTTTGTGGAAAGGGTAGAGGTAGAGATACATCTGCTTGCACTGATGATGCGAACCCGGTTATGAGATAAGCCAGATTTACTTTGAATGCCCGATCGTAGTCGAGAAGAAGAAGAACGAAGTCACAGTTGGAAAGAGTAGATAGAAAAGCGGAAGTTTAGAAGATGGTATGTTTACGAGTTTAGGTGAAGTGATTAGAGTTGTCGGAGTTTAGAGAGAAAGGATGATAGATGGTACGATGGTTAAGGTTGGTGTATGAGAATAAATGAATGATTGAAGGTTCGATTTAGGTAAGGTAGGATAGGTTACGAAAGGTATGAAATGGTAAGTTGGTTTAAAATGGTTTGGAATGTACGAAAATGGTATCGAATGTACGATTTGGTATAGAAGGTACAAAATGGTAAGTTAAGAAAGTAAGATGGTTGATGGTCGAAAGTCTTAGACGTCAGGAAAGATTCAACACCAAAGGTGTCACCCCGAATCCTATATGGTCTAAGTTGGAGAATGGTAGGTGAAGGATAGGTTTGAGCGCCACACCAAGTTGGGGTTCGGTGATAAGCTCGAAACAAGCAAGTTTGACGCCACTAGCAAAGCTAGATAAGTTGCACGAGACTTGTACAAAGTTAAAAGGAATCAAACCTCACAGAAACAGAGTTTCGGTATAAAATTGATCAAAAGTCCCTTTACAATGAAAATAAACAACTATTTATACTAGTGTCTTAGGCTAGCCGAATAGTCCTATTCATGGAGCAACTAAGTAATGTATCCTAATTAAAAGCTTGAAGATTCTAGAAAGTGTCCATTGATGAGCTTGTCCATATTTGGCTGAATGGGAAGTGAATGGATAGCTTCATGAATATGCATTGATGTACTTGGATGAATGTTCTTCATGCATGCATGACTAGATTCGGCCAACACCTTTAATGGAGCCTTTAATTCATGTTGTTTCACCATGAGTGGCTTCTTAAATGAGGCTTCATGAAGGGTCAGACTAGGTGTGAACAAGGAGCTTGAGTAGTCTCTTGTGTGTGAACGTCCAACCGAATGGTCATCATGGTGTGAACACAAGGTGTGAACACATGGGAAATACATGAATCGTCCAATGCATGTTCCTTCATTAATAGGATCCATGAATCTTTAAATACATGAGTAATCATCATGAACATGCATAAGACCCTTTGTTTGCCGTCCATTGAACCTTTCTATGCATGTACCTACAAGATGAATGAACAACATTAATAGCTCATGTGAACACATTAATCAAATATGAACACAATTAAACACTTCATTAATATGAACACATTAACCAAAAATGAACACAATTAAACACCTAATTAAATTCGGCTAACATATTTAATTCTTGTAATAATTTAGACATATTTATTTCTAGTTCAAATTATGACAAATTTATGATGTGCATTAACTACTTAACTAGTCAACTAGCTCACTTTAATAAATATGCAATGATTAAGCTAAGATGAGCTGAGGGTTTCGGCTATGAGCTGTGTTAAGCTGAAATTAAATTAAATAAACTGAGTTTATCTAAATTAAAAGTTGATGGAGCTGAGTCAGACTTAGTTGAGCTCAACCGAGCTAGATTGAACTCCCGTGAGCTAAAGCGAGCTGAAATTAGCTTGAATTAAGCTAACTATCCTCTGTTCCAAGTTGTGTTCAGCTACATTTTGCATGTTGGATCCATGAGCTAGCTGTAATTGCTGACAGAGAGCAGAAATAGAGTGTTGGAAGCGTCAAGCTCGAGCTCTCGTCATGGGACCTTGCGGCATAGCAAGTATTCCATCATCCGGGCATGTTGTTGACTTGGACGCGTTCGCGTCATCCTCCCCCTCTTCAAAACGACTTGACCTCAAGTCGAGCCGACGGTTTTCTAAGAAAATCAACCAAACCATCAATTAGATAATCAACATTAGTCAAAAGGATTGGTTCTAGTTTTCGCAAATGAAGTAAATCAAGATATGTTTTAATCCCTAATTTCATCTCAAACAAGGGCTTTTGTAATTTCTCGTCAAATCATTATAGTCCATATTTTCTTTGTAAGGATCAATATCAAACTTAATTTTTTTACCTTGTTTGGAACAAAATAGCAAATCAGTGGTCATACCTTTCTTGTCTTCAAAATCGAACGGTAGATTTTCAACATTACCTACGGGTCGGAGTACAAACCGTCGTTCTTGAGAAAGATATTGCAATTGTAATCCAGAGTCTGAGCATACCTGAAAAGATGAACAAACAAAGTTGTTTGATTTAGTCAAGAAAATTTTCTTTTTCGCACTCTCTTTCTTTTTTGTTCTTCTCTTTTTTCCTCATTCAACCTTTATTTTTCTTTCAAATTGATTTCTTTTTCTCTCTCACTTTGGGATTTTACATTCAATTTCATTTGTTGCATTGATCGCCTTAATCGTTGTTGATCTTCTTCAACTTGCTGAGGTGACAAGCGGGCTAAAGTAATATCACGGTCTTGATGTTTGAATTTATAAGTGTTTGCGAATCCATCGTGCTTAACTCGTCGGTCAAATTGCCAAGGTCTTCCAAGTAAGAGATGACCCACATGCATGGGAACAACATCGCAAAGGACCTCATCTTGATATTTGCCGATGGAAAAAGGCACACGTACTTGCTTTGGCCTTTAAGTTCAACTCCATCATTTAGCCATTGTAGCTTATATGGCCTAGGGTGATTAGTAGTCGGTAGGGATAATTTGTCCACCATTAAAGTGCTGGTGACGTTGGTGCAACTCCCACCATCCACCACTAGACTACAAACTTTTCCTTGAACAAGGTAGCGAGAATGAAATAGATTATCTCGTTGGGGCTCACTCTTCGAAACTTGAGTGTTAAGGCTTCGTTTAACCACCAACATCTCTCCTTCCACAGCATATTCTAATTCATCGTCACTTCCTTTGGCATCTTCGACCTCATAACAATCTCCTCGATTTCTTCCTCCAATTTGATTTCTCCATTAGATCAAATTACCATGACATTTCGGTTCAGACATTGGCTTGCAATGTGGCCACGCCCGAGACATTTAAAACACTTGATATCTTGAGAACGGCTTTGAGAATTATCAATCACTTTGCCTTTATTGAAGTCGGTCATCGGTTTTGTATTCTTCGCCGGATTGGCATTTTCTTTAGGTTGGTTAGACGAGGGGGCTTTACTCGTATTTTGATTCCATTTTGACGATGAAGGCGTAGGATAAGTTCAAGTCGGGCCCTTCTTTTTAAGTTAACGCTCCACCTTAATTGCCATGTGCACCATATCAACCATTTCTACATAATGGTGTAACTCTACAATATTGGCAATTTCGCGGTTGAGACCAGCCAAGAATCGAGCCATGGTAGCCTCTCGATCTTCTTGGACATCGGCGCGGATCATAGCAACTTCCATCTCTTTGTAATAATCTTCCACACTCTTTGACCCTTGTGTCAAATTTTGGAGCTTTTGATACAACTCCCGATGATAATGAGTTGGAATAAAACACCGTCGCATAACCACTTTCATCTCGGTCCATGCCGTTGCGCCTTCGGTTGGTAACAAGTTGGTCCCACCACACCATCGCGTAATCAGAAAACTCGATGGCAGCTAACTTAACCTTCTTTGCCTCAGAGTAGTTGTGACACTCGAAAACGAGGTCAACCTTTTTCTCCCACTCGAGGTAGGCTTCGGGATCTGAACGGCCTTGGAATGGAGGTGTGGATAGTTTAATGCTTTTAAGGTCATCATCAAATCTCTCGTGAACTCGTTGATCTCGATTTCAATGGCCTCTCCTTCGATTACTAATGTTAGATCCATGTTCACTTTTGGCATCGCTTGGTTCAGAAACCTCGTCATCTTGAACTTGCCTTCGGCCATTGTAACACCCCTAGACCCGTACCCGTCGCAAGAGAGTCAAGAGGCATCACCCGATCATCATTTAACTTAGCAATATCTCACTCGCACAATTCATGTTATTAATAAACTCATATTCTAACACCCCTGTATCGGATCAATGATCACACCTAACCATTTCATTTAAGACCATTACTGTTCATATGATAAAAAGAATGTCAATGTTTAGCAAAGCTCAAAACCAAAATCAACTAGGCCGATTTACCAAGTTCAAAACAACATACAACATAACATACCAACGAATTTCATATAAACTCCATTTAGTCCTTATGTACATATCGAAAGGTTACATTCAATATCATTATTGATCACATTTAAACACACATGTTTCGTATAACATAGTTATCATAGTATGACATACTTCAAGCCTAGTTTACAAATTGCATAACTTAAACTTCCATTCACATATGCAGTAACCAAGTTTAAAACCATGGATATGAATGTAAGGCATTCGGGTAAGCAATTTTCGTATGGCTGACTTAATTACAATTTCAAAATCATGTTTGTTAACATCAAAATAACAAGCCTATACATGCCATTTTCAAGGTTTAGTTACAAAATACGAGAGATGTTTTGATAGTGTGGATGACTTCAACCCTGGAATTCCCGAGACCGTAGCTACCGAGTGAAATCTATAAAACAGAAAATAAGGGCAACGAAGTACGCAATCATTTGCTTAGTAAGTTTTTAAGTAACAAAAAAATCATTTTAAAAACAAAATGACATAGTAATATCTAAACTTGTTTAGTTCATTCTTTGGCCGAATAAGAACATAACGAAGATACTACTTATATCATTCATATCACAAAGGAAAGATCAATGTATTCAATAACTTCAACCTATAGCCGAGTACGCCCACATCAAATTCCATGTCCATCTCATGTATATACACATTCATCTCACATTCAGGAAGTTGAACTCTTTAAAAATAGAACCCATTCATCAAAATCAGATCATAAACATTCGAGTGATTCTAAACAATGGTTTAAGTATCCCTACCGGATTTCAAAATCAAAATTCGAAGGTAATCAAAGTCTCAACGAAAGTAGAATGCATACCTGGCTATCTCATGGTAGGTAGCGCATTTGTTTAAAATTGTTTCAACATTTATTATATGATTTCTCATACAAATGCTTACGAAATTTAACCCAGATATAATGCCCCCATGGATGGCCTTCGGGACTAAGCCCGAATCTTAACAATGGCTCGAAAGCCCTTAGAGACTAAGCTCAGATTCTTAACACTGGCTCGAAAGCCCTTCGAGACTAAGCTCGAATTCTTAACACTAGCTCGAAAGCCCTTCGAGACTAAGCTCAGATTCTTAACACTGGCTCGAAAGCCCTTTGAGACTAAGCTCAGATTCTTAACACTGGCTCCAAAGCCCTTCGAGACTAAGCTCGAATTCTTAACACTGGCTCGAAAGCCCTTTGAGACTAAGTTCGGATTCTTAACACTGGCTCGAAAGCCCTTCAAGACTAAGCTCGGATTCTTAACATTGGCTCGAAAGCCCTTCGAGACTAAGCTCGAATTCTTAACACTGGCTCGAAAGCCGTTCGAGACTAAGGTCGGATTCTTAACACTGATTAATGTTCGCACATATAAGCATACATATCACATCACATTTGGATATCATTCCTGATACTAGAATGCAATTACAGCATGTTTACCAACTATACATCATTCGGTTCACTAGTTATAATCAAAGGACACAATTTCATATCAAGATATAACAAGGTTCAATACTAATATTCGGCTTCCAACAATTTCTCAATTTATCTTTCCCAAAATGACATTCAAGCATAACCTTTAAATCTAAGCTTATATATTATTCATGTGTACTATAACTTCATCATCTCATAAGCTGAAATTCGTTACTCGAGAACTTACCTCGTATTTTTCTGAATAATTACGGGTCGACTATTCCATCACTTTGGCTTTCCCTTTATCCGATGTTGTTCCTCTAAGCTCTTGAGCATGAATCAAGCAATTTAAATGTATCAACTTCCATGTACTTCACTAAATCAAGGTAAGTAGTACGAATATTCTCTTATGATACGTACATTCATTCGTTTTCAATAAAGCACATACACCTATTTCTTTCACACAAACATTCGGTTTTATACCAAATGTTATAAGTTACGAGCAGCCTAGGGATTAAATCAAACTTACATAATCTTTTAAACTAATTAACTTGAGGTATCATGCATTATCAATAGTGGCCGAATACCATTGATTTTCTAGAATCATATTCATCCATTTAGTAACAAGCTAAAAACTCAATTTAACTACTCAACTTAATATGCGGCATTAACATCACATATAAGGTAAAATTTTGAGTTCAAAAACTCATATTGGCCACGGCAATTCACTCTTGTATAGAAGCATAATATCAAAACATTAATATGTCATTTAAGGAAACATGGACTCCTAGCCAAATGCATAATTCTCCAAACAAAATGCATTCTTCCACCCTTTTCCCTTGACACTTAACTTAACACATCAAAACTTCATGATTTAACACCCAACCGAATGTACTTGCTAATTATAATACACCATCAACCAAATTTCACAAAATCAATTTAAAAACAACCATGTCCCATTCAAAACATCAAAATTTCGTCTAAACTCTCATTTACATCAATGGCCGAATGGTTAACTAAACAAAATCCCAAAATTTTGTACATGGGCTATGCTAAGGACCTATCAACATCTTCAATTTACATATTTACCAAGAAAAATTTTAAGAGAACATACCTTGAATGGATTAAAAGCTAAAGCTGAAACCTTGGCTTCTTCCCTTCCCCTTTTCTATGTGTTTTCGGCAAAAATAAAAGTATGGACATGAAAACATAGTTTTTATCACCACCCACCTATTTTATTATAGTTTATTTTATTAACTAACATTTTAACTTTAATGATTTTATAATATAAAATGCATATAATAATATTATTTGCTACCACTACCGTATATAAAAAAAAAGGTTTATTTGCCATGCAACACTCCATAATTCAAGACATTACATTCGGCCAATGCAACATTTAACCACCTTATTTTCTAAGTTTTTCAACCAAGTCCATTTCAATCAAATAAGTATACCATTAATCCAATTCTCATACTATTTTATCAAGTATGTAAATTCAAATATACTAAGCACATGATATAACATTCATATACTTTCTGACTCGGTTTTGTGGCTCCGAAACCACTTCTCGACTAGGGTCAAAATAGGGCTGTCACAACTCTCCCCCCTTTAAGGATTTTCATCCCCAGAAATCTTACCAGAAAATAGATTTGGGTAACGTTCTTTCATAGCATTCTCGGGCTCCCAAGTCGCTTCTTCGATCCCGTGCTTGAGCCACAACACCTTTACTAACGGAACCTTTTTGTTTCGTAATTCTTTCATCTCGCGAGCTAAAATACGAATCGGCTCCTCTTCATAACTCAAATCAGGCTGAATTTCAATATCGGAAGGACTAATCACATGGGAAGGGTCGGATCTATAACGTCAAAGCATCGAAACGTGAAAAACGTTGTGGATCTTTTCAAGTTCAGGGGGCAGAGTTAGTCGATAAGCAAATGGCCCAATACGCTCAGAAATTTCATACGATCCAATAAATCTCGGACTCAACTTGCCTTTACAGCCAAAACGGCGTATCCTTTTCCACGGTGAGACCTTCAGAAACACTTTATCGCCAACCTGATACTCGATATTTTTACGTTTCAGATCTGCGTATGATTTCTAACGGTCGATGCCATTTTCAAACTATCACAAATCGTTTTCACTTTCTGCTCAGCCTCTTTGATTAAGTCAACTTCGAAAATCTTATTCTCACTAAGTTCGGTCCAAAACAAAGGTGTACGGCACACTCGACCGTAAAGAGCTTCGTAAGGTGCCATTTGAATACTCGATTGAAAACTATTATTATACGCGAATTCAATCTGGGGCAAGTATTTTTCCCACGAACCGCTAAACTCAAGAATGCAACATCTCAACATATCCTCGAGTATTTGAATCATTCTTTCAGACTGACCATCAGTCTGAGGATGAAAGGCGGTGCTAAAATGGAGCTTAGTACCTAAAGCCTCATGCAATTTCTTCCAGAATCACGAAGAAAATCAGGGATCTCGGTCTGAAATAATAGAAGTCAGCACTCCGTGCAATCTTACAATCTGAGAGACGTACAATCCGCTAACTTATCAAGTGAGAAATCAGTACGAACAGTGATGCGAGCTCGCCCAGTAAGCCCCAACGTTCAAGTCTTTCGAGTCGAGCATTGTTATGTTGGCAAGCTGATCCTAGCTCCTTTCCAGCTCCCCGAGCTCCATCAGCTTAGCTCGGTTTGACGCAAGCTCTTTGAGCTTGATTTGAGTTTATTTAATTCTTGCATTTAAATTGCTGGAATAAGGACTTGATTTATTTATTTTAGTTATTTTAGTCTTTAATTATGTCTTGTTTAATTAAATGCATTTTTAGTTAATGTCATGCATTATTAATCTACATATTTTAATTATGACATGCATTATGTGTTCTACATTTAATTAAGTCATGCATTACGTAACTCATTTGATCATTTAGTTTGCATTTTAAATCATGCATTTAAGCATCTCAAGTTAATAAATGAGTTGCTGGTCATTAATACAACTCATCTTAGTTTAATTAAATGAGTTTATTTGATGAACTTAATTTAATGAGTTGCTTCTTTAATTAATCTAGTTACTAGGTTAATTTATTGGTGCATGAGTTAAAGTTCATTTAATACTTCTTTTAATTAACTAGTTGCTGGAATAAATGATGCATAAGTGTTAGTTTATTTATTTAAGTCGTTGTTAATTTGTTTAAAGCTTAATAATTGAATAAATGTGATGGTTACATATGTTTTAATTGCAGGTGACTTTTCAACTCACAAAGGCTGTTACGCATTCAATAAAGGTGGCTTTTCAAGTTATTTTGGTTACAAAAGAGGGGGCTATTATAAAGGAAGCATTAAGCATCATTAAAAGAGAATTTAAAGGAGCATTTCATGACCTTTTAAATTCAGCAGCAACCTATTCAAATACCCAACGTTTTTGCTACTTAATGGACAATTTAAGCCTTAAAAATCTCATTAAGTTGCTAGAGTCCATTCAACTAGCCAAAGGGGAAAGCAAGAGTCATTTTCAAAGCCTTTAAGGTCATTAATTCAGCCAAATTAAAGCATTTTAAAGAGAGAAATTATTTGATCTAGAATTCCAAAAGACTTTGAATTTTAATTAGCTCTTTATTAGTATTCTACTATGTGACCTTTCGGCTAGCTCATTCTAGCCTTATAAATACTTGTAATCAAGCCTTTTTGATAGACTTTTAGACTTTTTGCTCATTTGAATGAAACTATTTTCTTATTTTGTGAGAACTTTTTCTCTCATATTTCGTTGAAGACTTTGTTGGCTTATCTAGTTTTAGTGGCGTCAACCTTGTTCTTTTTTTTCTGAACTTATCACTCCAATGAGTGTGGCATTCATCCAATATACCGAGGTTCCTACTTTGTTAAGTAACGGGTCGAGGTTTAATCTATTTTCCATCTACCACCTTAAGTGATATAAGTGCTGGGGCGATACTCTATATAGTATCGAATCTTACTTGAAACTTAAGTCCTATATTCCATATCCATCACCTACCAAACTACCTTCATTCCATCTTTTCAATTCTTCATAAACGAACCATCCATTCCCTTTCTTTCCATTCTTTGTTATCCAATTTCCATTTTTTTATTTCCAAAATTATATTCTCCAAAATTGAACCTATACATATTGTTCACATCTATAAACCCCTTTTTGAACCCATAAACTTAGCTTCCGTCATCATTTTACCTAAAGACATCCTTTTTAAAAAGAGCCGAATGATACTTCTTTGTAGACGATTGGGCAAACCCGCATACGACTTGACTCATCCCGAGGTGAATCGTATCAAACAGGGATGAAATGGGCTGACTTCATTAATCTATCAATAATAACCCAAATGGAATCTTTCTTGCTTGGCGACAGTGGTAAACCGGATACAAAGTCCATGGCAACTCGATCCCACTTCCACTCGGGTATCAGAATCAGCTGAAGCAATCTTGAAGGCACTTGATGTTTCAGTTTTACTTGCTGACATATCAGACACTTAGATACGAAATCAGAGATGTCCCGTTTCATACCGTGCCACCAATATTGACGTTTCAAATCGTTATACATTTTAGTGCTGCCCGGATGAATGGATACTCGGCTATTATGGGCCTCATTCAGAATTGTCAAAATAAGCTCTGAATTCCTCAGAATACACACACGATCCCTAAACCTCAAATAATCATTAGCGTCGACTTGAAACTCTGAATTAACACTTGAATCACACTGAACTCGTTTAGCAATTAAATCATCGTCGACTTTCTGAGCTTCACAAATTTGTCGAAGTAGCACGGGTCTGGCTTTTAATTTGGCAATCAACATATCGTCTGCCGACAACGTTAATTTCACGTTCATAGCTCGTAAGAAATATAGGGATTTCTGACTAAGAGCATCTGCAACTACATTAGCTTTTCTAGGGTGATAATCAATAATAAGCTTGTAGTCTTTAAGCAATTCTAGCCACCTTCTTTGTCTCAAATTTAAATCTCGTTGAGTCATTAGATACTTGAGACTTTTGTGATCAAAGTAGATATGACATTTCTCCCCGAACAGATAGTGATGCCAAATTTTCAGAGCGAAAATAATAGCGGCTAATTCAAGGTCATGAGTCGAATAATTCCGCTCGTGAGGCTTCAACTGCCTTGAAGCATAAGAGACGACTCGACCTTCTTGCATCAACACGCAGCCTAACCCGTTTAGAGATGCATCACTAAAAACTACGAAATCTTTACCGGATTCTGGCTGAACTAACACTGGAGCTTCTGTTAATAGAGTCTTTAGCTGATCAAAACTTTACTGACACTTATCAGACCACTCGAACTTGACATCTTTCTATAGCAGTCTCGTCAATGGTACTGCAATCATCGAGAAACCTTTGACGAATCGTCGGTAATAACCGGCAAGTCCTAAAAAACTTCGAACCTCAAAAACATTTCTAGGGGGCTTCCAGTCGAGAATAGCTGAAATTTTGTTCGGATCGACTCGAATACCCGAAGCAGATACTATATGTCCCAAAAAGCTGACCTCGCGTAACCAGAACTCGCACTTTTTGAATTTCGCATACAATTGATTATCACGTAAAGTCTGAAGTACAAGTCTCAAATGCTCAGCATGCTCGATTTTATCACGAGAATAAATCAAGATATCATCGATGAACACCACTACAAAATGGTCTAAATACGGTCTAAACACCCGATTCATCAAATCCATGAAAACCGCAGGGGCATTAGTGAGCCCAAATGGCATCACTAAGAATTTGTAGTGTCTGTACCTCGTTCTGAATGCGGTCTTTGGCACGTTAGAATCTTTAACTCTCAACTGGTAGTAACCGGATCGTAGATCAATCTTCGAAAACACTAAAGCTCCTTTCAACTGATCAAACAGGTCGTCAATTCGGGGCAACGGATACTTATTCTTTACGGTGGCTTTATTCAGTTGTCTGTAGTCGATACACATTCTCATAGTCCCGTCCTTCTTTTTCACAAACAAAACTGGCGCACCCCAGGGTGAGAAACTCGGTCGTGCGAAACCTCTGTCTGTCAACTCCTGTAGCTGAGATTTCAATTCTTTCAACTCAGTGGGTGCCATACGGTACGGGGCAATCGAAATCAAAGTTGTACCCGGTACCAACTCTATACCGAACTCGACCTCTCTAACGGGCGGCAATCCCAGCAATTCCTCGAGAAACACATCCGAAAACTCACAAACTACAGGCACAGTCTCAAGTTCTCGTTCGAAAACTTTGTCGTCTAGCACATAGGCTAGATATGCTTCATGTTTCACATATTTCTGGGCTAACATGGAAGTGATTATGGCAGGCAGCCCATTCAAATAAGTGGATTCAATCTGAATTATTTTATTATCATAACATCGCAAATCGATAATCTTTTGCTTGCAATTCACTACTGCATCGTGAACAGTCAACCAATCCATTCCAAGAATAATATCGAATTCATCAAAGCGTAAAAGCATCAAATCGGCCAAAAAAAGGAATCTCAAACCATTAGGGGACATTTCTTGCATACTTTATCAACTAAAACACAACGATCCAAAGGATTCGACACTCGAATTACAAACTCAGTAGACTCAACAGGTAGAGTCTTACTGGAGGCTAAAGTTTCACACACATACGAATGGGTCGAACCAGGATCAATCAAAGTGATAACATCAGTATTAAGGAGAGTGAAAGTACCGGTAATAACATCTGGAGAAGAAGCCTCCTCACGGGCACGAATAGCATACGCTCTGGCAGGTGCACAAGCCTCGGATCTGATTGCAGTGTCTTTAGTCCCTTTCTAACTACCATTAGTATTTCTTCCGCACCTCGGTGGTCTACCCCGTGTAGCCGTACCACTAGGTCTCTGACTCGAATCGAGAGTACGTTCATCAACTTTCGGACAGTCTTTGATAAAGTGATCGGTAGATCCGCATCTGAAGTAGGAGCGGTCATGATGTCTACAGCTCCCCGGGTGCCATTTACCATAATATTTACAATCAGATCTATCTCGACGTTCATTGTCAACACTGGCAATAGAAGTAGCTCGCGAACTCACTAGGGGTCGATGATGATCACGTATAGAAAAACCTGAAGTATGCCTGGATTGGCTCGAGTCATCTCTAATCTTTTTAGACGATTGCTGAATAGATTTTCCCGCAGATCTGTTACGGAACTCTCTAGCTCGATCTTCGGCTTTTCTTTTCTCATTACCGAGCTCTTCAGCTTTGCAAGCTCATTCGACTAGCACGACAAACTCTTTAATTTCCAGAATTCCCACCAGCAATCTAATATCTTCGTTTAATTCGTCCTCGAAATGCTTACACATAATAGCCTCGGAGGATACACATTCGCAGCATATTGGCTGAGCCGCACGAACTCTCTCTCATATTCGGTTACTGACATCCGACCTTGCTTAAGCTTAAGAAATTCCTTCCGTTTCTGGTCGATAAATCTATGGCTGATGTATTTCTTGCGAAACTCGGTTTGGAAGAACTCCTAAGTGACCCGCTCTCTCGGAACAACAGAAACTAAAGTATTCCACCAGTAATATACAGAGTCGCGTAACAGAGATACCGCACATTTTAGACACTCCTCAGGCGTACAGGATAACTTGTCGAAAACTCGGATGGTGTTATCGAGCCAAAACTCAGCCCACTCAGCATCATCACTAGGGGTAGCCCGGAACTCTTCAGCCCCATATTTTCTAATTTTGTCAAATAGGGGCCTACTTGATCTCACCAGATCGGTCATAGGAGGGGCCACATAAGTTGGAAGTGGAGTATTCGGGGGCGGGGGTTGCGGAACAGCCAGATTTGATCTAAGGAATTGAGCGAACCAGTCACTCATCATCGTATAAAAGGCTTGTCTCGTGTCATCGTCTCGATGACTGATATTCAGCTGAGAGTCATTTGGCGCTGTCCTTTGCGCAGGAGCAGGCGCTATGCTCTCAACATCGTCCGCTACGGCTCGATCAGGATCGGGATTCATTTCTAAACATAAATCATATTTCAAATGTCAGAAATCATCACACTATCACATTAACATAAAATGGCATGTATAGCTAGACTCACACGCGCTACGTTAGTCCGAGAATCGACTAAACCGTAGCTCTGATACCAAATCAAATGTAACGCCCCTAGACCCATACCCGTCGCAGGAGAGTCAAGAGGCATCACCTGATCATCATTTAACTTAGCAATATCTCACTCGCACAATTCATGTTATTAATACACTCATATTCTGACACCCTTATATCGAATCAATGATCACACCTAACCATTTCATTTAAGACCATTACTGTTCATATGATAAAAAGAATGTCAATGTTTAGCAAAGCTCAAAACCAAAATCAACTAGGCCGATTTACCAAGTTCAAAACAACGTACAACATAACATACCAACGAATTTCATATAAATCCATTTAGTCCTTATGTACATATCGAAAGGTTACATTCAAATCATTATTGATCACATTTAAACACACATGTTTCGTATAACATAGTTATCATAGTATGACATACTTCAAGCCTAGTTTACAAATTGCATAACTTAAACTTCCATTCACATATGTAGTAACCAAGTTTAAAACCATGGATATGAATGTCAGGCATTCGGGTAAGCCATTTTCGTATGGCTGACTTAATTACAATTTCAAAATCATGTTTGTTAACATCAAAATAACAAGCCTATACATGCCATTTTCAAGGTTTAGTTACAAAATACGAGAGATGTTTTGATAGTGTGGATGACTTCAACCCTGGAATTCCCGAGACCGTAGCTACCGAGTGAAATCTATAAAACAGAAAATAAGGGCAACGAAGTACGCAATCATTTGCTTAGTAAGTTTTTAAGTAACAAAAAAATCATTTTAAAAACAAAATGGTATAGTAATATCTAAACTTGTTTAGTTCATTCTTTGGCCGAATAAGAACATAACGAAGATACTACTTATATCATTCATATCACAAAGGAAAGATCAATGTATTCAATAACTTCAACCTATAGCCGAGTACGCCCACATCAAATTCCATGTCAATCTCATGTATATACACATTCATCTCACATTCAGGAAGTTGAACTTTTTAAAAATAGAACCCATTCATCAAAATCAGATCATAAACATTCGAGTGATTCTAAACAATGGTTTAAGTATCCCTACCGGATTTCAAAATCAAAATTCGAAGGTAATCAAAGTCTCAACGAAAGTAGAATGCATACCTGGCAATCTCATGGTAGGTAGCGCATTTGTTTAAAATTGTTTCAACATTTATTATATGATTTCTCATACAAATGCTTACGAAATTTAACCCAGATATAATGCCCCCACAGATGGCCTTTGGGACTAAGCCCGGATCTTAACACTGGCTTGAAAGCCCTCCGAGACTAAGCTCGGATTCTTAACACTGGCTCGAAAGCCCTTCGAGACTAATCTCGGATTCTTAACACTGATTAACGTTCGCACATATAAGCATACATATCACATCACATTTGGATATCATTCCTGATACTAGAATGCAATTACATCATGTTTACCAACTATACATCATTCGGTTCACTAGTTATAATCAAAGGACACAATTTCATATCAAGATATAACAAGGTTCAATACTAATATTCGGCTTCCAACAATTTCTCAATTTATCTTTCCCAAAATGACATTCAAGCATAACCTTTAAATCTAAGCTTATATATTATGCATGTGTACTATAACTTCATCATGTCATAAGCTAAAATTCGTTACTCGAGAACTTACCTCGTATTTTTCTGAATAATTATAGGTCGACTATTTCATCACTTTGGCTTTCCCTTTATCCGATGTTGTCCCTCTAAGCTATTGAGCTTGAATCAAGCAATTTAAATGTATCAACTTCCATGTACTTCACTAAATCAAGGTAAGTAGTACGAATATTCTCTTATGATATGTACATTCATTCGTTTTCAATAAAGCACATACACCTATTTCTTTCACACAAACATTCGGTTTTATACCAAATGTTACAAGTTACGACCAGCCTAGGGATTAAATCAAACTTACATAATCTTTTAAACTAATTAACTTGAGGTATCATGCATTATCAATAGTGGCTGAATACCATTAATTTTCTAGAATCATATTCATCCATTTAGTAACAAGCTAAAAAATCAATTTAACTACTCAACTTAATATGCGGCATTAACATCACATATAAGGCAAAATTTTGAGTTCAAAAACTCATACTAGCCACGGCAATTCACTCTTGTATAGAAGCATAATATCAAAACATTAATATGTCATTTAAGGAAACATGGACTCCTAGCCGAATGCATAATTCTCCAAAGAAAATGCATTCTTTCACCCTTTTCCCTTGACACTTAACACATCAAAACTTCATGATTTAACACCCAACCGAATGTACTTGCTAATTATAATACCCCATCAACCAAATTTCACAAAATCAATATAAAAACAACCATGTCCCATTCAAAACATCAAAATTTCGTCTAAACTCTCATTTACATCAGTGGCCGAATGGTTAACTAAACAAAATCCCAAAATTTTGTACATGGGCAATGCTAAGGACCTATCAACATCTTCAATTTCCATATTTACCAAGAAAAATTTCAAGAGAACATACCTTGAATGGATTAAAAGCTAAAGCCAAAACCTTGGCTTCTTCCCTTCCCCTTTTCTATGTGTTTTCGGCAAAAATAAAAGTATAGACATGAAAACATAGTTTTTATCACCACCCACCTATTTTATTATAGTTTATTTTATTAACTAACATTTTAACTTTAATGATTTTATAATATAAAATGCATATAATAATATTATTTGCTGCCACTACCGTATATAAAAAAAAAAGGTTTATTTGCCAGGCAACGCTCTATAATTCAAGACATTACATTCGGCCAATGCAACATTTAACCACCTTCTTTTCTAAGTTTTTCAACCAAGTCCATTTCAATCAAATAAGTATACCATTAATCCAATTCTCATACTATTTTATCAAGTATGCAAATTCAAATATACTAAGCACATGATATAACATTCATATACTTTTCTGACTCGGTTTTGTGGTTCTGAAACCACTTCTCGACTAGGGTCAAAATAGGGCTGTCACAGCCATGGTCTCTAGGTGGACTTATTGGGGTCCTTACCCGTCGGCCTCTTTCTTCCACTTGGTCGAGACGTTCTTGTATTGGTTCTAGCTTTCGATCAAACAACCGTTCGGCTTCACGAAGTAGGGCTTGTAAATTCAAGTCCGGCACATTCTAAACAGGTTGTCTTTCCTCCACATTTCATTCCATGTTGATTTTGAAAGAGTAATTAAGTCCTCACCACAAACCTCACTAGTTCGCTTGGAAAGAAATAACAGTTGCACTTTGTAGATCGTCTCGAATAACTCGTCTTATTGCTTAGGGGTCGACTTCAAGAGGGTTACAAAGGTTGTAACGAATAGGGTAAAGGTAGGCTTAAGAAAAGAGAAATTTCGATTTAAGTATGGCAACTTTGGGTTTTTGGACGAAGGTATTTAGAAAAAGGTAGAAAAGAATCAAATAAAAACTAAACTCGAACACTTGGATTTTTTTTATATTCGAACTTTTTTTAATTCTAAATTTTTTTAACTTCGAATTTTTTTGAACTTCGAAATTTTTTTAACTTCAAATTTTTTTGAACTTACGAATTGATCTTCAGTTGAATCTTCAGCTTCGGAGCTTCTCGATTCTAGCTCTGATACCAGATGACACAAACCCAGTTATGAGATAAGCTGAATTTACATTGAATCCCGATCGTGGTCGAGAAGAAGAAGAACGAAGTCGCAGTTGGAAAGAGTAGATAAAAAAGTGGAAGTTTAGAAGATGGTATGTTTACGAGTTTAGGTGAAGTGATTAGAGTTGTCGGAGTTTAGAGAGAAAGGATGATAGATGGTACGATGGTGATACGATCCGTCTCGGGGTGAGTCGAGTCGTATTTGTAGTTGCCCGATCGTCTACGAGAAGGTATTGTTCGAGCTAAGTAGATGAAGAAGACAGGAGTTGGTTATAGTTTCAATAGGAGAAGGTCGTTAAGTTGATTTAGAAGAGAAAGAAAGATAGGATTTGAACGGAAAAGTGCAAACAAGAACCAATATCAAAAAGATATTAACCCTTTGTCTATACGCTCTTTTGGTTCAGTTTGGATTTGATAAAGGGACCTCGACCCACTATCTAAAGAGATAGGAACCTTGGTATAGTTGAACGCCACACTACGGGTAGTGGTAAGTTCAGATTTTCGACAAAGAAAAACAGTTGACACAACTAGGACACTAGGCAAGCCAATCGAAATCTTTGAACGAAATTAGAGAAAAGAATTCCTCACAAATTCGTAATAAAATTGACAAAGTTAAAAAAAAAGTCCCTTTACATGAAAAATGTCTGGCTATTTATACTAAATCCTAGGCTAGCCGAATGGTCCATTCATGGACTAAACATTTAAGACATGTACCTATTAAATACATAGAAATATTCTAGAAAATAGTAGAAACAACCCCTTGGAATGGATGTCTATGTTCGGCCAAATGGGGGGGTGAATATGTAGCTTCATGAACACACATTAATGCACTTGAATGAATAGTTCCCATGCATGTATGACTAGGTTTGGCCATCCCTTTAATGAAGCCTTTAATTCATGTTGATTCACCAATAGTGGCTTAATAATGGTGGCTCCATGAAAGGTCTCTTGTGGTGTGAACGGAGGGTCTTGAATGGCCATGCAAGTGTGAACACAGGGTAGCTAAATGGCCCTAGGTGTGAACACAAGTGTGAACGCCCCATCCATGGTGTGAACGCAGAGTATGAACACATGGGAGTTCATGAACCGTCCCATACATGTATCACCTTAAATGTGATCCATGCACCTTTAAATACATGCACATGAACTTGTCCATTAGTGTGCCGTCCATTGCATCTTACCATGCATGCATGGCATTTAATCTCCCCCATGCATGTGCCATCCAGGTGAATGTACCTACAAGACATGTGAACAACATTAATTCAGCTAATGTGAAAGCAACAATGGCAACTTATAAATTCGGCTAAGACAAATTAAATAAGCAGAATTAAATTAAATTAAGACAATATTAATATATTAATGTGAAACCATTCAATATGATAAATTAAATAGCTAATTTAATGAAATTAAAAAAAAGTCAACTTATTATCATGAGCTTTAAATGAACTTAATGAGCTATAATTTAGATAGTGAGCTAAAATCGAGCTAAGTCCAAACTCGAGAGCTGAGGCTGAGCTAATTCTAAGCTCGTGGACTGAAATTGAGCTGAAAATAAACTCATGAGCTGAAGTTGAACTGGATGTGAAGTCGATGAGCTGGAACCGAGCAGGTTGAGCTGAAAATGAGCTGGATGAGCTTTGGAAAGATGAAACGGATGACTCGATGAGCTAGTCCAGGAATTATCAAGTAAATTGGTGATTGATTTAGCCCAAACTCGCTCAACCAAGGCTGACACTGCATCTTTAAACTTCTTAGCTCAAGCTCGGGTAATTGGACCAACAGGTAGCTCGAGTAGGTCTCCATTTGTGGTTGGCAACTTAGGTGGTGCGACCGTATCATTCCCCCTCTCTTCGAGGCAATTTGTCCCCAAATCGTCACCTATATCACAAGGAGATAGATCAGCCACATTAAAAGTAGCACTCACACTATACTCACCTGGGAGGTCAAGTTTATATGAGTTATCATTGATGCGTTCCAAAACTTGAAACGGCCCATCTCCCCTCGGTAGTAATTTCGATCTTCGCTGAACCGGAAACCTCTCTTTTTGCATATGAACCCACACCCAATCTCCGGGTTCAAAAATTATTTGTTTTCTTCCTCTATTGGCTTTTTGCACGTATTGCTCTGTTCGGGCCTCAATGTTGGCTTTAACCTTGTGATGGAGCTGTTTCACATATTCAGCTTTCCTCTTCGCATCTACATTAACAAATTGGTCGTTAGGTATAGGAATTAAATCAAGAGGAGATAAAAGGTTAAGGCCATAAACAATTTCAAAGGGAGAAATTTTGGTAGCCGAATGCACAGTCCGATTGTAAGCGAACTCGATGTGAGGCAGGCACTCTTCCCACGATTTAAGATTCTTGCGAATGATTGCTCGCAACAAAGTAGAGAGAACACGATTCACCACCTCAGTTTGGCCATCCGTTTGAGGATGACAAGTTGTGGAAAATAGTAACTTCGTGCCAAGTTTACTCCATAATGTTCTCCAAAAGTGGCTCAAAAATTTTGCGTCTCGATCAGAAACAATGGTCTTTGGAATCCCATGCAACCTGACAATTTCTTTAAAAAAAAGATTAGCAATATTAACCGCATCATCAGTTTTTGAACAAGCAATGAAATGTGACATTTTGGAAAACCGATCTACAACCACAAATATAGAATCTTTCCCATTTCGTGTCCGCGGTAGTCCTAAGATGAAATCCATAGAAAGGTCGACCCAAGGCCCTTCAGGAATGGGCAAAGGCATGTAAAGCCTATGGGGGTTAACCTTAGATTTGGCTTTCTTACATGCTATACATCTAGAACAAACCTTCTCAACATCCCTTTTCATTCGAGGCCAATAAAAATGTTCTTGCAACATGGCCAAAGTTTTTGCGATACCGAAGTGTCCCATTAACCCACCGCCGTGAGCCTCAAATACTAGCATCTCTTGCACGGAGCTTTGCGGGACACAAAGTTTTCCTTCACGTAATAAGAAGCCATCGAACCTAAAAAATTTATCAACAGCATTATGCTCACACGATTTGTAAATTTCTCCAAAATTAGGGTCAGTTATGTACAAATCTTTCAAAAACATAAAACCAAGCAGTCTAGAATCCAAATAATTCAACAAGGTATAACGACGAGAAAGTGCATCAGCAACAATATTTTCCTTACCTTTTTTGTACCGTATAACATAAGGAAAGGATTCAAGAAACTCTACCCATTTTGCATGTCGTTTATTGAGTTTATGCTGTTCTTTTATATGCTTTAGAGATTCGTGGTCTGAATGAATGACGAACTCTTTCGGCCATAAGTAGTGCTGCCACGTTTCCAATGCTTGAACCAACGCATACATTTCTTTGTCGTATGTTGGGTAATTCAATGGAGCACCACTAAGCTTCTCACTAAAGTATGCCACAGGTTTGCCTTCTTGAGTTAACAGAGCTCCTATTCCGATACCTGAGCAAAGATAATAAAGGAGCGTTAGTTAAATGCTCGTTGAGAGCAGTAAATGATTTTTCTTGGTCCTCATTCCAAAAGAATGCTGAATTCTTTTTAATCACACTCGTGAGAGGTGCGGCTAACGTGCTGAAATTCGGGATGAATCGTCTGTAAAAGCTTGCTAAGCCATGGAAACTTCGCACTTGTGTGATGCTAGTCGGCCTCGGCCACTCTCGAATTGCCTTCACCTTCTCTTGGTCGACTTCGAGGCCTTGCGAACTGACAACAAATCCTAAGAAAACAACTTTATCAGTGCAAAATGTACATTTCTTAAGATTTGCATAAAGAGTCTCTTTTCGTAACACATCTAATATAGCTCGTAAATGAATCAAGTGCTCATTCAAAGTTCGACTATAAATAAGGATATCATCGAAGTATACCACACAAAATTTACCGATATAGGCTCGAAGCACATGGTTCATTAGACGCATGAAAGTACTAAGAGCGTTAGTAAGGCCGAAGGGCATTACCAACCACTCATACAAACCATGTTTGGTTTTGAAAGCAGTCTTCCATTCATCTCCCTCGCGCATGCGTATTTGATGGTACCCGCTCTTGAGGTCGATTTTTGAAAATAGCTGCGCACCACTTAACTCATCTAGCATATCATCGAGTCGCGAAATCGGATGCCGGTACTTAATGGTAATCTTGTTAACTGCACAACAATCGACGCACATTCGCCACGTTCCATCCTTTTTCGGAACTAGTAGGACTGGCACAGCACAAGGGCTAAGACTTTCTCGTATGAACCCCTTTTCCAAAAGCTCATTTACTTGCTTTTGTAACTCCTTTGTCTCTTCGGGGTTACTACGATAGGCTGGTCGGTTAGGAATGGATGCGCCAGGAATGAAATTGATTTGATGTTCGATCCCCCAAATCAGTGGCAATCCACTCAGAACTTCATCAGGAAATACGTCCTCAAATTCCTACAAAAGAATCTTAACAGAAGATGGTAGATCGGGATTCAAGTCGTTAGAATTTAAAAATGATTCCTTGTACAAAAGTACAAGCACTGGTTGCCTCAACAGAAACGACTTTCCTATATCACTCGCTTTTGCATAAACATTCACTTTTGCACTCTCTTTTTGTTCTCTCGCTTTTGATTCTTTTCTTTTGTTTTCTCATGTTTCTTTTCACTCATTTTCTCACAATTTTTTTCTTTATTTTCTTTTTTCTCACTTTCTTTGTGTTTTTCAATGGAATCTCTCAATCTTACTTGGTCTTCATAAACTTGACGAGGAGTCAAAGGCGCCAAGGTGACATTCTTGCCTTGATACTTGAAAGTATAATGATTGGTGTATCCGTCATGTACCACCTTTCGATCAAACTACCAAGGTCGGCCTAGCAGTAAATGTCCGGCATGCATTGGAACTACGTCACAAAGCACTTCATCGGCATATTTTCCAATCGAGAAAGGCACCTTCACTTGTTTGGTCACCTTCAATTCTCCACCATCGTTAAGCCATTGAAGCTTATATGGATGTGGGTGCTTTGTAGTCGGTAGTCCTAACTTCTCCACCATAAGCGTACTAGCAACGTTCATGCAACTTCCTCCATCAACGATGAGACTACACACTTTACCTTGAACATGGCAACGAGTGTGGAAAATATTCTCACGTTGTTGCTCATCTTCGACACTTTGCAAGCTTAGGCTTCGTTTGATCACAAGTATCTCGCCTTCTACCGCATATTCGAGTTCTTCTTCCTCTTTATCAGAAGATTCGTCGGATTCTTCTTGTTTTTCTTCTTCTGACTCAATATCTCCATTTGCGGACATCACCATTACTCTCCGATTTGGACATTGACTAGCGATATGTCCATGCCCCAAGCACTTGAAACATTTAATGTCTCGGGATCTATCGGGATGGGCGATTTCTTTTCCTTTGCTGGACTCTCCCGTGGGTTTGTTTGGCTTCACCGGAAAGTTTGCCACCTTTGAACAGTTAGGAAAGTCTCGTTTGTTTACTCCTTGGCCCCACTTCGGATTATTGGAAGGGTTTGAAAAGGGCTTGAGAGTACCTTTTCGCTTGAGCTGTTTTTCCACTTTGATGGCAACATGGACCATATCGGTCACCTCGACATAGTGTTGAAGTTCTACAATGTTAGCTATGTCTCGGTTCAACCCAGAGAGGAATCTTGCCATGGTCGCTTCTCAATCTTCCTCCACATTCGCTCGTATCATCGCTATATCCATTTCTTTGAAATAGTCCTCCACACTTCGATTACCTTGTGTGAGGTTTTGCAGCTTTTGGTACAACTCGCGATGATAATAAGACGAAATGAATCTCTTCCGCATGATAGCTTTCATTTCAGTCCATGTGGAAATTGGCCTTTCCCCGTTGCGTCGTTGACTTGTTATAAGTTGATCCCACCACACCATCGCATAATCAGAAAACTCGATGGCTGCCAATTTAACCTTCTTGATCTCTGAATAATTATGGCAGTCAAAGACTAGCTCTATCTTCTTTTCCCACTCCAAGTATGCTTCCGGATCAGACTTGCCTTGGAAGGGTGGTATGGAGAGCTTGATATTCTTGAGATCGTCGTCGACTCGCCCTCTATCCCTTTGGCCTCGATTTCACTGACCTCGGTATCGCCCACTTTGGTTGGAACCTTGGTCACTTTCTAGGTCACTTTGGTCGAAAAGATCTTCTTCTAGTGGTCGGGCTCGTCCACGGTCTCTTCTAGGGCCTTGAGGAGTTTGATCTCGTTGCCCCCTCTCTTCGACCCGATCTAATCTCTCGTTAATGGATTCAAGTTCGGTTCGAAACATTCTTTGTATTTCTCTTAAGAGGGCTTGCTGTCCCAAATCGGGCACTCCTCCGCCGCCGGGAACCATATTTCTGATCGGTTGGCGTGGTAGTCCTTCGTTACGCTTCGGGCTTTGTGACATTTTGACAACCTCACCACAAATCTCACTAAGTCTCTCCGAAAGAAAAAGAAAATCCACTCACACTCGTGTTTTTCACTCGATTTCGACTTTTACCTCCCCTCGAATGTAACTCGTGACACTCGTGCCTTTTTCCTCTCCTTATCTTTTCTCGTGATTTTGTAAGCAGATTCGACACAAGCTTAGCCTTGGTCTAGGTGGTCGGCTCAAAAAGGTAGCAAAGGATTGATGTACTCGGTTTAGGGTAGGCTAAAAAAGAAAATAAGAATTTGGGTCTTAGTGTGGCTAATCAATAGAGAAATGAAAAGGGTAGAAGAGCAATTTCAGGATCGGGAATAAATAAGATGAAACAATTTCCACTTTCAATCACTTTTTTTTATTTTTTTCGAATTTTTTTACTTCATTTTTTTTTTCAATTTTTTTCACACTTTTTTTCACGTTTTTTTACGAACCTACTTTGATGATGGTGCGAACGTCAGTACTCCTCGTTTTAGCAGCTCTGATACCAAATGATACGATCCGTCTCGGGGTGAGTCGAGTCGTATTTGTAGTTGCCCGATCGTCTAGGAGAAGGTATTGTTTGAGCTAAGTAGATGAAGAAGATAGGAGTTGGTTATAGTTTCAATAGGAGAAGGTTCGTTAAGTTGATTTAGAAGAGAAAAAAAGATAGGATTTGAACGGAAAAGTGCAAACAAGAACCAATATCAAAAAGATATTGACCCTTTGTCTATACGCTCTTTTGGTTCGGTTTGGATTTGATAAAGAGACCTCGGCCCACTATCTAAAGAGATAGGAACCTTGGTATAGTTGAACGCCACACTACGGGTAGTGATAAGTTCGGATTTTCGACAAAGAAAAACGGTTGACACAACTAGGACACTAGGTAAGCCAATCGAAATCTTTGAACGAAATTAGAGAAAAGAATTCCTCACAAATTCGTAATAAAATTGACAAAGTTCAAAAAAAAGTCCCTTTACATGAAAAATGTCTGGCTATTTATACTAAATCCTAGGCTAGCCGAATGGTCCATTCATGGACTAAACATTTAAGACATGTACCTATTAAATACATAGGAATATTCTAGAAAATAGTAGAAACAACCCCTTGGAATGGATGTCTATGTTCGGCCAAATGGGGGGGTGAATATGTAGCTTCATGAACACACATTAATGCACTTGAATGAATAGTTCCCATGCATGTATGACTAGGTTCGGCCATCCCTTTAATGAAGCCTTTAATTCATGTTGATTCACCAATAGTGGCTTAATAATGGTAGCTCCATGAAAGGTCTCTTGTGGTGTGAACGGAGGGTCTTGAATGGCCATGCAAGTGTGAACACAGGGTAGCTGAATGGCCCTAGGTGTGAACACAAGTGTGAACGCCCCATCCATGGTGTGAACGCAGAGTATGAACACATGGGAGTTCATGAACCGTCCCATACATGTATCACCTTAAATGTGATCCATGCACCTTTAAATACATGCACATGAACTTGTCCATTAGTGTGCCGTCCATTGCATCTTACCATGCATGCATGGCATTTAATCTCCCCCATGCATGTGCCATCCAGGTGAATGTACCTACAAGACATGTGAACAACATTAATTCAGCTAATGTGAAAGCAATAATGGCAACTTATAAATTCGGCTAAGGCAAATTAAATAAGCAGAATTAAATTAAATTAAGACAATATTAATATATTAATGTGAAACCATTCAATATGATAAATTAAATAGCTCATTTAATGAAATTAAAAAGAAGTCAACTTATTATCATGAGCTTTAAATGAACTTAATGAGCTATAATTTAGATAGTGAGCTAAAATCGAGCTAAGTCCAAACTCGAGAGCTGAGGCTGAGCTAATTCTGAGCTCGTGGACTGAAATTGAGCTGAAAATAAACTCATGAGCTGAAGTTGAACTGGATGTGAACTCGATGAGCTGGAACCGAGCAGGTTGAGCTGAAAATGAGCTGGATGAGCTTTGGAAAGATGAAACGGATGACTCGATGAGCTAGTCCAGGAATTATCAAGTAAATTGGTGATTGATTCAGCCTAAACTCGCTCAACCAAGGCTGACACTGCATCTTTAAACTTCTTAGCTCGAGCTCGGGTAATTGGACCAACAGGTAGCTCGAATGGGTCTCCATTTGTGGTTGGCAACTTAGGTGGTGCGACCGTATCAGATGGTTAAGGTTGGTGTATGAGAATAAATGAATGATTGAAGGTTCGGTTTAGGTAAGGTAGGATAGGTTACGAAAGGTACGAAATGGTAAGTTGGTTTAAAATGGTTTAGAATGTACAAAAATGGTATCGAATGTACGATTTGGTATAGAAGGTACAAAATGGTAAGTTAAGAAAGTAAGGTGGTTGATGGTCGAAAGTCTTAGACGTCAGGAAAGATTCAACACCAAAGGTGTCACCCCGAATCCTATATGGTCTAAGTTGGAGAATGGTAGGTGAAGGATAGGTTTGAGTGCCACATCAAGTTGGGGTTCGGTGATAAGCTCGAAATAAGTAAGTTTGACGCCACTAGCAAAGCTAGATAAGTCGCACGAGACTTGTACTAAGTTAAGAGGAATCAAACCTCACAAAAACAGAGTTTCGGTATAAAATTGATCAAAAGTCCCTTTACAATGAAAATAAACAACTATTTATACTAGTGTCTTAGGCTAGCCGAATAGTCCTATTCATGGACTTAGCAACTAAGTAATGTATCCTAATTAAAAGCTTGAAGATTCTAGAAAGTGTCCATTGATGAGCTTGTCCATATTTGGCTGAATGGGAAGTGAATGGATAGCTTCATGAATATGCATTGATGTACTTGGATGAATGTTCTTCATGCATGCATGACTAGATTCGGCCAACACCTTTAATGGAGCCTTTAATTCATGTTGTTTCACCCTGAGTGGCTTCTTAAATGAGGCTTCATGAAGGGTCAGACTAGGTGTGAACAAGGAGCTTGAGTAGTCTCTTGTGTGTGAACATCCAACCGAATGGTCATCATGGTGTGAACACAAGGTGTGAACACATGGGAAATACATGAACCGTCCAATGCATGTTCCTTCATTAATAGGATCCATGAATCTTTAAATACATGAGTAATCATCATGAACATGCATAAGACCCTTTGTTTGCTGTCCATTGAACCTTTCTATGCATGTACCTACAAGATGAATGAACAACATTAATAGCTCATGTGAACACATTAATCAAATATGAACATAATTAAACACTTCATTAATATGAACACATTAACCAAATATGAACACAATTAAACACCTAATTAAATTCGGCTAACATATTTAATTCTTGTAATAATTTAGACATATTTATTTCTAGTTCAAATTATGACAAATTTATGATGTGTATTAACTACTTAACTAGTCAACTAGCTCACTTTAATAAATATGCAATGATTAAGCTAAGATGAGCTGAGGGTTTCGGCTATGAGCTGTGTTAAGCTGAAATTAAATTAAATGAACTAAGTTTATTTAAATTAAAAATTGATGGAGCTGAGTCAGAGCTTAGTTGAGCTCAACCGAGCTAGATTGAACTCCTGTGAGCTGAAGCGAGCTGAAATTAGCTTGAATTAAGCTAACTATCCTCTGTTCCAAGTTGTGTTCAGCTACATTTTGCATGTTGGATCCATGAGCTAGCTGTAATTACTGACAGAGAGCTGAAATAGAGTGTTGGAAGCGTCGATCTCGAGCTCTCGTCATGGGACCTGCGACATAGCAAGTATTCCATCATTCAGGCATGTTGTTAACTTGGACGCGTTTGCGTCAACTGATATCTTTGATTGTATTACCAATTTTAAAGGTCGGGTAGTAGGTATATGAGTGACAATTTGTGGAACTTTTTTGTTTGATGCATTGACAAATTCTTCAGATTCAACCTTCTCACCAGTGATCACTCCATTTGTATTTTAAGGTGCTATAGTAGAGTCGACAATCAGTTCGCCAGTTTTTGTTTACCACTCCTAAGAGTGATAGCCTTACAATATTCTTTCTCCCTCGGACTAGGATTTTTTGTGTTACTAGGTAATGAGCCTGGTGGTTGAGTGTTTGAATTTGAAGCAAGTTATCCTAATTGTGCCTCCAATGCTCGAATGGAAGATGAATTCCCTTGTATGATAGCTTTCATGCGAGTAAGATGCTCTCGCATTAACACCTCAAGAGTTGCTAATAGGTCAGAAGTAGAAGCCTGAGTGTACGATTGCTATCGATGTCCTTGAACATGTTGATTTGGTATTGAAGAGTGTTGTGGCTGTATCAGATTTTGGTGTGGATGTGTCTGGCCTTGCTGTGGATGCCTCTAATTGTGCTAATTGTAGTTCTGCTATTATCGATTATAGTTCCCTTTCCTGGGATTATAATTACCCTAAGTAGATGTATTCCCATATCTGAATGTCGTAACAATTTGTCCAGCATTCTAAGTTCCCCAAAACAGTTAGTTGCATGCAGAGTTGTTGTAAGAATTTCCATAAGAATTATTGTGGATGTTACTGATGTAACAGGCAATCTCTGCATTTTATGGACAATCTTCATGGTTATGGTTGTCACTACAAATCTCACAAGAAAAAGTAGGAACATCAACTTGCTAAGCATCTTGTACAGGTGCAACGCCACTCGTCCCTTACATATTTTTAATCATGTTTGTGAGAGAAGGAACTTGAGCACTTAGTGTGGTTATTGCATCCAATTCAATAACTTCTAGAGTAGTTTTTGCTTGTGCAACTCTAGAGATAGGGTATTGGTAATCATTTTGAGCAAGTCTCTCAAGAATTCTCACAGCATCATTATAAGTACAATCTAGTAGAGGTCCATTGGCTGATGCATAGAAAAGATTCCTTGCATGTGAATTCAGCCTATTATAAAAAATCTCAATTTGCGTTTCTGGTTGAATGCCATGCATGAGACAATGTCGGAGTAAAGATTTATAATGTTCCCATGTAGTGTGAAGATTTTCATCATCCAGCTGATGATAAGCAGTAATATCATTTCGAAGACGAGCATTCATTGTTGGCGGGTTAAATCACAAAATAAATTGTGTTGCTAGTGCATCCTAAGAAGTAATTGATCCGTCACGTAGTCTAAAAAACTAAGTATGGGCTCTCTCCTGTAACAAATAAGGAAATAATTGCATCTTGAAGGTATCACTAGGGACGCCTTTGATGTGATCCGACTCGAGTGATTGAGTCGAATGCACGTAGTTGCCCGATCGTAGACGAGAAGGGTCATTCGTGCCTCGGTCTTGCAAGTAGAAAGTGAAAGGATAGGTTTGATTAAGCGGAAGGGTTCGAAGTAGAAAATAGCGTATTGATAGGTTCAGCTATGAAAAATAAAGATGGGTGTTGAATAGAGTGTTTAGTTTAGAAATAATAAGAATAAGACGATGTAAGGTGGGGATGGATTAACGAACTTAACGTCAAGAATGATTCAACACTAAAAAGTGTCACTGATACGATCCGCCTCGAGGTGAGTCGAGTCGTATGTGAGTTTGCCCGATCGTCTACGAGAAAATATCGTTCGTCTCTTTTAAGAAAGACGTTTTTAGGTTAAATAATGCGGAAGCTTTTGGAAAGGGGTTTCAAAATGGGTTATAGATATAAATAGAATATATAGGTTCAAGTATATAAATTAAAGGATAGTGATAGGTATGAAATTGGAATAACAACAAAAAGGATGGAAGGGTAAGAAGTGGTTCAGATAATGATGAAGTGAAAGATTGGAAAGAAAGAATATGGTAGATGATGGATACGGAAGGAATGATGCTTAAAAGCAAGCACGAACCAATATTAGAAAATATCGACCCAAATGCTTATCGGCTTTCAAGATGGAGGACGGAAGTGATAAAACCTTGACCCGCTACTTAGAGAAGTAGGAACCTTGGTATAAGGGTGAACGCCACACTATTCGATAGTGATAAGTTCAAAAGAAGAACAAGGTTGACACCAACTAAGAACTAGATAAGCCAACAAAGTCCTCAACGAAATATGAGAGAAAGAAATCTCACAAATTTCATATAAATTTAACAAAGTTTCATTAAGAGAAAAGTCTGCCCTTACAAATGAAAATGACAACTATATATAGGCATAGCTCTAGGTAACTGAATAGGCACATTCATAAACTTAAAAATTAAGGAAACTTAACCCATGAATGTTCTTGTAATTTCTAGAATTTAAACATCAATTCAGCATGTCTAAATTCGGCTAAGGAGAGAATGGATGGAAGCCTTCATGCATGAGTTGAAATAAATGGATGAATGAATCTCCTTTGGTACTTGTCTAGATTCGGCCAAATGGAAGCTCATGGGTTAGCTTCATGGTTAAGAATAATCCCCCCTTGAGTGTGCTTGAATACTTAGCCATGAAGAAGACTTCAAGTACCTTGTATGAACACCAAAGGTTGCTTTCATCTCCTTGGGACGTTCATGCACTTGCATGGATCATTCACCATCATAAATAAGCACTTTTATGGCATGTAGGTTCATGAATGGGGGCATGAACCTTGCAAATTCGTTCTCCCCTTTGTGCATGCATATTAGTTAATCAATATGCTGAATTATTGAGTTAATTCCTTCCCTTGGACGTTTTTGAACCCATCCATGCATGTGTAGTAGCTTATAGGTCAATTCAAAGTGTGAACATGTTCAAGGAGCTCAACGGTCAACATAGAATTAGTTTGCAGCTACTTCTTGGCCGAATAAGTGCCTTGGAAAGTTAGGAGACAGCCACCGTACATGCACTTAAGCCATTCATGCATTCTATCATCCCATGCATTTGATCCATTCATGGATTAGCCTTTAATGTCCATACATGCATTCGGCACATGCATGAATTTGTAGAAACCTTGCCTCTAGCCATACATGCACCAGCATTTAATACTTCTTCATTCATGCATGTGTGTCGTCCAAATAGGTTGAATCTTCAAGCATTCATTGTACCGTCCATGAGCATTGCACCTATAAAAAATAAAACAATTCATAAGACATCATGTGAACACACATAAATTCAGCACTAATGTGAACATATTAATGGCATGCATTAAATCGGCTAGAATCTGAACATAATTAAAACATGTGATAACTATGGCATATTAATAATTAATATTAATATAAAACAAGTTTAATGCGTAAATAAATATGTACAAATTTTATTTAAGGCATTAATGACAAAACTGAGTTTAAACTAAAATGAGCTGAGTGTTAGCTCGTGAGCTAAAGTTGAGCTGGGGTTGAACTCCGAAGCTGAAGTTGAGCTAAGGGTTAGCTCGTGAGCTGGAAAAGAGCTAGGAGTGAGCTCGGTTTAGCTCAGGCAAGCTGGATCGAGCTCGAATGAGCTGGATTTGAGCTGGACGGAGCTCGGGGAGCTGGAAAGGAGCTGGGATCAGCTTGCCAACAAAGCAATGCTCGACTCGAAAGACTTGACCGATGGGGTTTGCTGGGCGCGCTCGCATCAGTCACCCTGGTTCCTATATTGTTAAGGTGGATAAATGGGATAGAAGGATACATGAACGTCACACCAAGGATGGTGATAAGTTCAAACAAGATCTGTAGATGCCACTAGCATGTAGATAAGTCTTTCGAAACTTGTACGAGATATGAGAGGAAGCAACCTCACAGAAACAAAGTTTCATTAACAAATTGGCAAAAAGTCTTCCCTTACAAATGAAGTTCAACAAATATTTATAGTGCCTAAAAATGCCTATTGGAATCCGGCATCTAATGTGTTCACACAACAATAAAAACGTTCAAACTAATTCATTAAAATTGTTCATGAATTCTATAGATTCATGCACTAGTCGAATGGACACTTTCTTCCCCCTTGGTGTGTGCATGAATGCTTAGCCATGAAGTAAGGCTTCAAGTGCCTTGTATGAGCACTAAAGGTTGCATTCATCTCCTTGGGATGTTCAAGCACTTGAATGGAGCATGCATCTTCATTAATAAACACTTTAATGGCATGTAGGTTCATGAATGGTAACATGAATTCATGAACCTAGTAAATTCGTTCTCCCCTTTGTGCATGCACTTAATTCAATCAATGTGTTCAATTATTGAGTTAATTCCTTCCCTGGAACGTTCTTGAACCCATCCATGCATGTGTAGTAGCTTATAGGTCAATTCAAAGTGTGAACATGTTCAAGGAGCTCAGCGGTCAACATAGAATTAGTTGGCAGCTACTTCTTGGCCGAATAAGTGCCTTGGAAAGTTAGGAGACAGCCACCGTACATTGACTTAAGCCATTCATGCATTCTATCATCCCAAGCATTTGATCCATTCATGGACTAGCCTTTAATGTCCATACATGCATTTGGCACATGCATGAATTTGTGGAAACCTTGCATCTAGCCATACATGCACCAGCATGTAATACTTCTTTATTCATGCATGTGTGCCGTCCAAATAGGTTGAATCTTCAAGCATTCATTGTGCTGTCCATGAGCATTGCACCTATAAGAAATAAAACAATTCATAAGACATCATGTGAACACACATAAATTCAGCACTAATGTGAACATATTAATGGCATGCATTAAATTAAATAGAATGTGAACATGATTAAAATATGTAATAAGAATATTAATGTAAAACAAGTTTAATGCCTAAATAAATAAGTTTAGATTTTATTTAATGTATTAAAGTCAAAACTGAGTTTAAACTAAAATGGGCGTGCTCGCATCATTCCCCCTACTTTTAGGCGACTTGTCCTCAAGTCGAGCTATTTGTTCACAATTAAAGTTTTCCTCTCATGTGGCTTCCCTTGATCGAATGGGACAGAGGACATCATATAAACCTGAAATAATCTTACCACTTTCGGCAAGAAGAAAATCAAAGAATTCAGATTCAAGTGTATTTGAAAAATCAGGAAAAATTCATTCAAACGATCATACGCCAAAAATCTTAGTTGTACAAGACATGCATACGTAAATTTATCGAAGAGTTTCGTTAGACTAATGTTGCAAACATGAGAACTAAGTTGGATCAAGGGATAATTAGTTACAAATGTTTGTAGACAATTAAACTCATTAAACCTCATCCAAAACTTTCCAGAATTATTAGCCCAAAACAGAAACTCATTCAATTCGTCGTCTTGCACACGCAAAGTGTACCATGGCTAATTAATTGCTATCTTACCCATATGTTTATCAACATCATGTTTTGTTCATCACATTCCATCGCAAACAGATCAGTACGAGGCCAAGAACAGCAATCAACCACAACAAGATTCAAATAATGTTCAAACATCAACGCATCACAAAGATTTATAACATTATTCGAATTAAGCAAAGATGTTGGAGAATTTTTTGATTCTTTACCTTGTCGGCCTTTAAGAGAAGAAATCTCATGAATAGTTTTACCTTTTTCAATTAGAACAAATCTCCTTTCTTTGGAAAGATATTGTAAAATAAACCTTTTACTTCGACCAACTTGAAGTGAACAAGGATAATTCATGCTTGTCAAAGCGATGCGTTCACAATAAGGGAAAAGGTTAGTATCATTAGAAACAATGGACTTAGAATGAAAAGAGGAAACATAAACAAAATTTGATTCAAGTCCATAGAAATGCGTCGAATTTACCTTTTCAAAATGAAACAAAAGTTTCATATGTGGCCAAGCAAGGTGATTAGAAAACAAATCAAAATTGGAAACCAAAACATTGAATTTCATTTCCTTGACTAAGGTTCGATCACCAAGCAAACAAAATTTAGTTGCAAAACATGCAAGTTGCTTGTGGTTTCCATAAGTCGTACTGGAGTTACAAATTCTCGGTTTAAACATGCGAACTTGATCAATAATTCAACAGGCAACAAGTTTTGTCTATTTTCCAATGTCAACATCATGTTAGAGAAAGAAAATGGAACCAACTCATCACATGACTTAATTTTCACTCGATCTAATATACATGTGAAATGGATATAACAAGACAAACCATTAAATGAACCAGGCATGTTACACATTAACATGTTGTCACAAAAATACATTAAAGGAAACTTAAGCAATAATAAACTCGAACATTCTTGCAACGTAAAGTCCATTGGAACAGGCAGTTCAAAACATGGAAATATCGCAAAAAAGTTTAGAGATTGTTCATGAAGAGCACAATCAAATAGATCAAGCATTTTATACGAACATCTTTTAACATGGATGTCAAATAATGAAAATTTTGAGAACGTGTAACTTTTCAAACATGCAAATTTATCACAAATCAATTGAGTAGGCATGTTTAAAAAGAAAGTTTTAGCCCATAAATTTAACGAGTTCATGTATTCAAACACATCACAACGTGAAGAACTTTTATCAATTCACAATTTGCACAAGATGAACCAATCCAACAGAATTAACAGAATGTCCATTATGAGACATGTCATAGGAAATGCTTTTCATGGTATTTTTCGAAACAAGGTCAATAACATCAAAAGATGAACAAGTACTAATCAAGTCAAAATTTGATAATTTTTCATAAATGAAGCCAACAAGATTTTGATTAACAACCTTTAATTCAAACAGCCTTGATTTGATAATCAAGGAGTCCTTACCTTCCTTACCTTCGATCACCAGTGGGCGGCTATCATTCGCAGACTTACCTTTCTCAATCATTCGCAAATGCCTCTCGTTTGGAAGGTAGTGAAGCTGAAGTTGGTCGCATGGATTTTCCAAAACCTGGAAAGCTACATCACAAGAAGAAAGAATAGGAGGGTTAGTGGAAACAATCCTTGCTTGCTCACTCGATTCTTTTTTCTCGAGAACACTCGATTCTTTTATCTCAATTTCTTTTTCCACTCTTTTTTCTTGATTAGCTTTTTTTCAAACTCTTTTTGCTCTTTTTCACTCTCTTTTTGTTCTTGTTCTTTTTCAAAGGCTTTTTCAATGGCTTTTTCGAACTCTCTCAAAACTCGCTCATTTTCTCTCTTGCTAGCCTCTTTTCTCTCTTTTCTTTTTATTTCTCTTTCTTTTTCTTCTTTTGCTTTTTCTTTTCTTTTACAAGATGTTACAAAAGAATCATGAGAATAAAAATCTGGTTCAAAAGATGAAGAACTATTTACATATGGGTCACATTCAAAATTTCGTAAAGAATACTCCGAGTAAGATTTCTTTGAAGATCTAGAAGGAGTATGTCTATCATCTCACACATCTTCTTGAACGAATTCAAAATCAAAATCGGTCGCTCGTCGTCTCAAACTTCTTGACGAATAGGAGTTTTGTCTTGAAGTCGATGGTGAATAAGAATCACAATGGGACTCTTTTCTCAAGTAATAATCGGGTGTATATCTCCGTGGGGTTCTCGACTCTGTTTTTCGACTTGATGTCACTTGTCCTCGTGTATCTCTTTGTTCCACACAATCTAATCTTTCATGTAGTTTGTTGAATTTAGAAGTCACCATTCTTCGCATTTCTTGCACCAAGTATTGGAACTCCGATTCGGTGAACTCTTCGCGTGACATGATTTTTGTTGCTGAAAAGAAAATGTTAGATCATAAAATAAAACAAAAATTAGGCACCTCACCACAAACCTCACAATTTTCACTCGAAAAGAAATAATAGTTGTGCACTCCACTCGTGTTTTCACTCGTTTAGGCTTTTTCAACACTCGAATGCACTCAAACTCTCTAGCCTTTTACCAGTTGGACTTACTCTCGTAACCTCGTATTTTGTTTCTCTTGACTAGTCTTGGTGCTTTGGGGTCGGCTTCAAAATTGGTTACAAGGGATAAAATGCATAAGGGTGAGAGGTAGGCTAAAAGAAAAAAGATTTTCGGGTTTGTGAGTGTGGTGTTGGGGTAGAAGGGTAGAAAATTGAAGGAATGGAATGGAAACTTGAAGATCAGAATTCACAGATACCAAATGATGTATAACAGAAACTTTTGATACTTCACTTTTTTTTCTTCAACTTTTTTTTCACTTCAACTTTTTTTAATTTCGAATTTCTTTTTTCACTATTTTTTTCGAATATATATTTTTTTGACACTCTTTTTTTTTTATACCACTCTCTCCTCTTTTTTTTAAGTACAAGATGATGAATAACAATACAAATAAATTTTTTTAAATTTTGATTTTTCACAACGAACCTATTTTAATCTTGATACGAATGTCGGTGCTCCTCGATTAACAAGCTCTAATACCAAATGATGTGATCCAGCTTGAGGATTGAGTCGAATGCACATATTGCCTGATCGTAGAAGAGAAGGGTCGTTCGTGCCTCGATTTTGGAAGTAGAAGTGAAAGGATAGGTTTGATTAAGCGGAAGGGTTCGAAGTAGAAAATAGGGTATTGATAGGTTCGGCTATGGAAAATAGAGATGGGTGTTGAATAGAGTGTTTAGTTTAGAAATAATAAGAATAAGACAATGTAAGGTGGGGATGGATTAACGAACTTAGCGTCAGGAATGATTCAACACTAAAAAGTGTCACCCCGGTTCCTATATTGTTAAGGTGGATAAATGGGATAGAAGGATAGGTGAACGCCACACCAAGGATGGTGATAAGTTCAAACAAGATCGGTAGACGCCACTAGCACGCTAGATAAGTCTTTCGAAACTTGTACGAGATATGAGAGGAAGCAACCTCACAGAAATAAAGTTTCATTAACAAATTGGCAAAAAGTCTTTCCTTACAAATAAAGTTCAACAAATATTTATAGTGCCTAAAAATGCCTATTGGAATTCGGCATCTAATGTGTTCACACAACAATAAAAATGTTCACACTAATTCATTAAAATTGTTCATGAATTCGGTAGATTCATGCACTAGCCGAATGGACACTTTCTTCCCCCTTGGTGTGTGCATGAATGCTTAGCCATGAAGTAAGGTTCAAGTGCCTTGTATGAGCACCAAAGGTTGCATTCATCTTCTTGGGATGTCCATGCACTTGTATGGAGCATGCATCTTCATTAATAAACACTTTAATGGCATGTAGGTTCATGAATGGTAACATGAATTCATGAACCTAGTAAATTCGTTCTCCCCTTTGTGCATGCACTTAATTCAATCAATGTGTTGAATTATTGAGTTAATTCCTTCCCTGGGACGTTCTTGAACCCATCCATGCATGTGTAGTAGCTTATAGGTCAATTCAAAGTGTGAACATGTTCAAAGAGCTCAACGGTCAACATAGAATTAGTTGGCAGCTACGTCTTGGCTGAATAAGTGCCTTGGAAAGTTAGGAGACAGCCACCATACATGCACTTAAGCCATTCATGCATTCTATCATCCCAAGCATTTGATCCATTCATGGACTAGCCTTTAATGTCGATACATACATTCAGCACATGCATGAATTTGTAGAAACCTTGCATCTAGCCATACATGCACCAGCATTTAATACTTCTTCATTCATGCATGTGTGCCGTCCAAATAGGTTGAATCTTCAAGCATTCATTGTGCCGTCCATGAGCATTGCACCTATAAGAAATAAAACAATTCATAAGACATCATGTGAACACACATAAATTCAGCACTAATGTGAACATATTAATGGCATGCATTAAATCAATTAGAATGTGAACATGATTAAAATATGTAATAAGAATATTAATGTAAAATAAGTTTAATGCCTAAATAAATAAGTTCAGATTTTATTTAATGTATTAAAGTCAAAATCGAGTTTAAACAAAAATGAGCTAAGCTTTAGCTCATGCGCTAAAGTTGCGCTGAGGTTAAACTCCTAAGTTGAAGTTGAGCTAAGGATTAGCTCGTGAACTGAATATGAGCTAGGAGTGAGCTCGGTTTAGCTCAAGTAAGTTAGATTGAGCTCGAATAAGCTGGATTTGAGCTGGACGGAGCTCGAGGAGCTGGAAAGGAGCTAGGATCAGCTTGCCAACATAGCAATGCTCGACTCGAAAGACTTGAATGTTGGGGTTTGCTAGGCGTGCTCGCATTAGCGTTGTTGACTAAAGGAAGCACATATCAATAAAAAGGATTTAAGATGTTCTCTCGCATCTTTGTATGGCAGTCTGACATATTGTTCATGTAACACCCCTATCCCATAACTGTCGCCAAAATAGGTAAGGGCATTACTGGACTTGTAACTCAGAACAGAACAGTAAAACTTTAACTTTTATCAAACATTAACCCATCTCAGGAACATCAATCATATATAAACATATCATGCCTAAAACAAACATATAAAGCTTCAATCATACATTAGAGATTAATTTGATAACATATAAAAGATATAAGAAAACATAAGAAAATTTTTGAAATAGGGTCACACGGACGTGTGCCCCGGCCGTGTGCTTCACACGGGCACCAGACACGCCATTGTGTCCAGGTCGATACGTACTGACTTGTGCACATGGCCACCAGACACGCCCATGTGTCTTGGCCATGTAAAAATTATGAAGCTACTAACTTGCACCCACGAGTATAAGACACGCCCATGTCTCTATCCCGTGTAGCATCCTGACCACAATAACTATGGTGCAGGGGTCACACGGTTGAGTCACACGCCCGTGTGCCCTGGCCGTGTGGCACGGAATAGGCTTGGTATAAGCCATTTCCATACCCCATTTACTCATGTACCTACAAGCATTATTTTCCAACAATTTCATATGCTAAATGAGCAACCAATTCAGTCAATTCAACATCAAATAGACCATTTCATACCAACCTATAACGCCCTAAATTTTAGGGTTTTTGGAAGTTTTGCATAAATTGTTATTTGCTTGGTTGGGTGTGCTAAATTGATGTTTTAAGTGTGTTTGGGGGGCCTTTGGAGGGCTTGGGTTAAAGCCTAACTCTTTGCAAAATTTTGTTTTTTGACTTAAGGGAGTATGGATGTTGGCTCGCAGGGTTTAAGTTTAGTTATTGTTGTCTCGTGACACAAAGAACCTTGTGTTGGAGTGGTAATGGCACCACATGTGGGGCTTAGAAGTGGCGTGATTTAGCATGTGGGAGAACTGAGGTTCGAATCCCCTTGCAAACAGATGCAATTATTTTACTATGAATAGGCGGCAAGATTTGGGATGATGGCAAACTCTATCAAGTTGGTTGTTGACTTGGTAAGAGGAAAGGTTGAATGAGTAAAGGTTGCTATTTGAATTAAATTTAAATTCAAAGGTGAGTGAATCAGGGAGCAAATCGAGGAAAAGTTAAGGGATTTAGGTGTGAGGGGAGAGTTGGCCGAATTTTGGGAAGCTTGATGGTGCAAAATCGGCTAGGGGTAAGGTGTAGTGTATTTTCGACAAATAGGGAAGGGGTGTGTGCTGGTTTCTTCTTTTGGGTATTTCGGGATTTTGCCTTTTTACGTTTCGACGTTTTTGGGTGATTAGTGTCAATTTGGTTCTTTTTCCTTTCTTTCTAGTCTTTCAATCACTTTCTTCTCATTGGTGCAGAATTCTTATTGGCCTCCTTCTCAAAAGCCGATTCTTCTTTTTTCTCTCTACCTAAATCTTATTCGGCCGAATCTCTTTTCTTTTCTTTTTCCTTCTTAGTTGAACTCTGTATCTCCATCCCCTGATTCGTTCTTCTTTACTTCTGTCTCATCATTCCTTCTATACGAATCTGCTTCTTTTTCTCTTGATAAAACTCTGCATTGGCCGAATATCACTTCTCCTCCCCCTTTGATATTCTTTCGGTTGAATCTCCTTAGTTGAACCCTTGTCTCACTCTTGAGTGTCTACCGATCGTCTCTTTTTTCTCTTTTATTGACCGAACCCTTTCTGCTCTTTTGAGGTATCGCATTTGATCACTGTCTTGGTGGCAATCGATTGATATTTGAGGATTTGGTTTTGCTAGATTTTAGAAGGAACAGTGTGATAATCGAGTAAGTTTCTCTTTTTAGGTAACTATTATTTTGGCTATAGCCAAATCGATCCCACCTTAGTTATCCTTTAAAGCCTATTATTTAATAGGTGTTTAGTAACGTGTTATTCGTGGTTTGAATCACATCGTTAGTTGATTGGTGCTAATAAGATCTATCGTAGTGCAGTTATTGGATATTAAACATCTTCCAAACCACGGTCTTAGGGTGTACATCGGCATATGAATCGGTCAAGGTAAGTAATAATAGAAGGTTTTGGAATCGTATGTAAGACGGTAATAAAAAGAAAGACTAACAATGTGTATAATTGGAATGTAGGCATTGGGTGTAGTGGTGAACTCAACTTCACGAAACAGATGTGTAACCACACCCTTCCGTAGCATAGATCGAAAAAAGTCGAAAAGTTAAAATGCCGGCATTTCGAGGTCTCACGAGTGTGCGAATGCTTGTTGGCCAATCTAAACCCACAAACCGTGGGTGTTTGACTGTGAAGGCCATTGTGCGTGTTTTCGTGCACATGGGCTATTCTGGGCCTCGATTGGCCGAAATGGGCCCAATGGGCCTACGGGCCCATATGGGTAAGTGATGCGATAAGTGATAATTGGTATGTTAGATGCTAAGATTTGTGATACAGTACGTAAAATTGGACTGAAAGGGCCACACGAGCATGTGGGCCCACTGGGCCCAATAGGGGTTTTGGGCCCGTAAACCCTATTTGATCATATAGACTTTTTGAGTCACTTGGAGTGATGTTAGACCTGTTATGAGGTTGTAATAAGTGTCGAGACACGAACCTTAGAAAAATGACCAAAATACCCCTGAAGGGTAAAATTACCATTTTACCCCTAGCTGGCAAAAGACTGTTATACCATTAAAAATAGGTTGTTTGATATATGTATGATTGTATCCGTATCTGTTAATCTGTATACATGATGTATGTAGTTCTGCTAGTCTGCATGGGGTTGGGTTTGAAATTGGAGGAAGTTCTGTATAGTGGCACTGCTACGTATTCTATTTAGTGGCTCAGCCATGTAATCTATTCTGGTGGCTCTGCCACGATATCTAATTTTAGCAGCATGGCTGTGAACTGGTGTATGGGCTGGGTGGGTTGAGTTAGTCCCCACATGGTGTGATGGGCTGGTACGGGTGGTGTGATGGATGGATTGGGATGGATTTTCATACTGTTCTATTCTGTATCTGTAATGGGCTTGAGCCCACTCTATTTCTAAATAAGGCCAAGGCCCAGACTGATTTATTTCTATAGAGGGCTTCGGCCCAGTTTGATTTGTATGTCTGATCTTTGTTATTGATTGGGGAAGTTACACATTGAGTTTTCGCAAACTTACCTTTTATTTGATATCTACAAGTAACCCCCAACCATAGACAATTTAGAGCTACGAGGGACTCGGGGTGGCCACAAACTTTCTGTTTTCAGTTTTTCTTTACCTTCTAAATAATTATTATTTTGGGTTTTTTTATGTAATAAGGCCATTATGAGGTTTTTGGTTTAATTTTCTTTATTTGGGTTGATTTATCCTTAAAATTGGTAAAGTAATTTGAATCGGGTTTTCAAAACTAATAACAAACATTTTCAAGTAAAACTGTGGTAATGTTTTCAAAAAGGTCAAAGAGCTTTTATAACTCCAAGTAACTTGTAACGCCCTAATTTTTGGGTTTTTCTTAGATTTTTCTTTATCTGATAAAATGTTTAAATTCTAGTATTTGGGTGTGTAATGCATGTTTGGAGGGTGTTAATGGGCCTATGGAAGGCCCATGTGTTGGTTGGAAGCTCGGCAAAATTTTATATTTTTGACTTAGGAGATAGGGGTCTCTTGAAGATAGGTGTTATAAGAAAATATCGGTGAAATAAGACACAAATTGTTCAGTGGAAAAGTGGCAAGGGAGGCGCCACTAAGCTCCTTAAAAAGTGGCTCCTAAGTGAGCTTGGAGGTCCAAGGTTCAAGCTCCAGAGGTTGCAGGATAGCGTTTTATTTTTGTGCAGGGAGCAGGCAGGAATTTGAAGCAGAATAAAACTCTGCTTGAGGAGTGTTTGAATCGGTCATGAGAGGATATTGTGGAGTGAATCAAGGAGCGGATTAAGGTTTTTTGAATTTGAAGTAAGGTGGCCGGCCAAGAGGACTCTTAGTGGTGCATTTTCGGCATTTTTGCATAGGAAGTATTCAGCTATTAGGTGCTATTAGTGCTGTTTTCCTTTAAGTTCTTTTGGTGATGATTGTGCCGATTCTTTTTGCTTAGCTTCCATAATTCTCCTTTTTCTTCTTTTTATGTTGGTAGCCGAAACCTATTGTAATCCTCATTGCCGAACCTATCTTGACCAAATACCTCTGTGCCGATTTCCTCTTCTCACCATCACCCTTTCTTTTCCTTCTCATTCTCTTCCCCTCAAATCCTTTTTAGACAACTTTTGTCGCCGTTGCTATTCTTTGTCAAAAAGCCGAAAGCAAACACTTCATTGCCAAATCTCCTATTGACCGAAACCTCCTTTACAACTTGCCAATCTCTTCATAGCCGGATCTATTGGTTATACTCCCTTCTCCTCTCTTGTTCGTGATAGAAGCTATCGTAGATCGAGATTGTACGTTATCGAGAATTCTCCTCTAGCAGTTTAACGTGTTGGGGTAAGTATGCAGATTCTCTTTTTCTTTCAACAGTTATGCGTTAAGGCAAGAAGCCGAAATCCCTTAGGGGAGGCTAACGATTTGGTCTAAAGGCCTATTGGCTTATCTCTTTGGTTTATATGCGCTAGTGTGGACAAGAGACGTGCAGCAAAAGGGGCAGTTGTAGGTTAATGCAGTTGGACATTGGGATCTAGTTCATAACCGATATAAAGGGTAAGATTTTAATGACTCAGGCCATGTAGGCCGATTATGGTAAGGGGTTTATAGCTCTTTGGTTATCGATTATTAGACTAAAAGTTAGCGTTCAATTGTAGGCTCTTCGTACGTGGATTTCATCAACGTTTTAGCAGCTAACAGGTGTGTAACTAATCCCAACTTTTAGACTAAAGTGGTAAAAGCCGAAATGGCCATAAAGTGACCGACAACTGGTGGAAAGTGATTGAAAGTGCACTCGTGTAAAACTTAAGAGTAATCATTTACTCCGTTGGGGCTAACCACGAATTTGGTGGTGAAGGGATTGCAGAAGGTGCAATTCTGAACGTTTTGGTAAGTGGGCTTCGATGGGCCAAGGTGGGCCCAATGGGCTTCTGAGCCCAAATCGGTAAAATGACTGTTAAAGGCTTACTGGTAATGTGGTTAATAATAATATGGTTAACTTGGTAATCTGAACCTTAAAAAAAACTGGACTTAACGAGTTTAAGACTTTAGTGGACACAGTAGGGCCCATTAGGGGTTTTAGGCTAAAAAGGGCAAAATTGGAAATTAAGCTTAAAATGGACTTCTGTGGATATCTATGGACTGATAACCAATTGAACATGCATAAAATCTCTGAAAATATGATAAAGGACTAAAATACCCCTGAATATGGAAAAATTACCAAAATACCCCTAGGTGTAAAAAGACTATTATACCCCTAGGGTCAATTCTGTATGAAATGTATGATTTTATGTATCTGCATGAGTTACCATTTAATATGAATATATCTGATGCATGAGATGCTATATGTTGCATGCTAGTATGTATATATCTGATGCATGGGGTATGGGTTTTATGATGGAGGAAGCGTTCTAGCAGCCTCGCTGCAATTTGGTGGCTTCGCCACATATATACATCTGTTCTGGTGGCCTCGCCACAATATCTGTATCTGGTGACCTCGTCACAATATCTGGCAGCATCGCTGCAAATTATATCTGGCAGCTTCGCTGCAATTATCTGTGGTGTGTAGTGGTTGGGTGGGTCGAGTAGTCTCCCCACATGGTGTAAGGCTGGTACGGGGGTGTTATGGATGGATTTGGGTTGGGTTTCTGTTTGCATATTATATCTGATCTGTATCTATTATGGGCCTATGGGCTTAACCTGATTTCTGTAATGGGCCAAGGCCCAATTAATCTGATTTTGAGGCTTGATCTATTTTGGCCTATGGTTGAGATAACGTTGCACACTGAGTTGTCAAACTCACCCCCTTTTATTTCATCTCTGCAAGTAACCCTCAACCATAGTGGGCTTGGAGCTACGAGAGATTCGGAGTGGCCACAACATTTGCAAGTTCAGGTTTTCATATTATTTTTAGTAATTTTGTTTTGCTATTATTTTTGGGTTTTAATTGTAATAAGGCCGCTGTTTAAATTTTCTTTATGGGTTTTATTTTCTTTGATGGTTTAAATCGTATTTGGTCGAAACTGCTAGTATAGGCTACGCGGGTTTTCAAATTCTTAAGAACGTTTTCATAACTCAACAAGTTTAAAATTTGGACAACTTAGAAGAGTAACAAACTGACTTTTTCACAAGCTTACTGCTTTACTGAAAATCACACTTAAATCACAACAGACAAAAGGCCGTAAACTTAGTTTTAGGTTCATGTGACACACCAGATCTGGTCATAATGTCTAGACCGGGTTTGGGGTGTTACATAACTGAACATAATAAGTAACGCAATCATTTCTTCTAAAACGTTTTCAAACTCATAAAAACGGTTTTAACTTAGAATCATTCAACGTTCCAAATTGATGCGAGCGCGCCCCGCGAACCTCATCGGTCAAGTTTCTTGAGCCGAGCAATGACTTGTGGGCAAGCTAATCCCAGCTTGTTTCTAGGTCCACGAGCTCCATCCAACTGAAATTCAGCTCATTGGAGCTTGATCCAGCTTGTTTAAGCTAAACCGAGTTCATCCTTCGCTAATTCTCAGCTCAACTCAATTTAATGCAAGCTCATTGAGCTTGATTTTTTTATTTTAATTTCATGCATATTTTTTTATTTGCTGAATTAATTAGCTAGTTAATATGTTAAGTATTAAATTAAGTTCACATTAGTTTCTTTAATTATGTTTTTAATTTAATAAGTCCATTAAGTAGTTAGTTAATATGTTCTGCATTTAATAAAGTCATGTATTATGTAACTCCCATGATTAGTTATAGTTTGCATCATTAAATTAAGTCATGCATTTAAATAACTCATTTGTTCATTTAGTTTACACATTAAACCATGCATTTAAACATCTTAGATGTTAAATATGTTTGAATTTGTTTATATAAGTATGTTATTTAATTATGTTTTAAAGTGCTTGTGTTTATATGGTGAATCAAAGTCATTACTGGATTAATGTTTTAGGTGTTGCATTCACACTAGCCGAAATTATGATGTTCACATAGTTTAAAATTAATTTGTTTATATTTCCCATGTAGGAACATCAAAGGACGTATGGAGCATGGAAAGGCATGGGATGCATCAATGGATTCCCTAGGGGCATAAAAGAGTGTGCATTTGGTCACTTAATTTTTGGTGCATATTTGGAACGTTTTTGGTGGATATTGAAGCATTCAAAGCTCATTATGGTGACTTTTCAAATGGACCAAGAGTGACTCTTCAAGTCTGATTGGTTTCATGCACTCAAAGCTCATTATGGTGGCTGTTTAATGGACCAAAACTGACTCTTCAAGTCTGAACATTTTTTGGGTCTTAAGTCTTCATCATGGAGCCATTTAAGAGGATGTTACACAAGCTTTTATCATGTGGTTACAAGGGAGCTGAAGGGACATCATCAAACACATTAAGGATACTTTCAGTCTTCATTAAAGAGAATTGACATGCCTTTTCAACTACATCAGGTTCAAATGAAGAGACATGACTCATTGGCTTCCTTACATGAGTCTAATTTGAAATTAAAGCTTGTAATAATTTTATTTAATTGTTGAAGGTGAAAGGTCACAAATAGGCATTTGAATAGCCATAATAATGCCTATAAATAGTTTGTAAGAAGACATTGTTTTGGTTAGACTTTTTGCTCATTGTTAATGAAATTATTATCTTATTTTGGTGAGATTATTTTCTCTCAAAATTTCGTTGAAGACTCGTTGGCTTATCTAGTCTCTAGTGGCGTCAACCCGTTTTCTTCTATCCAAACTTATCACTATCATATAGTGTGGCGTTTACCTTTATACCGAGGTTCCTATTTTTCTAAGTAGCGGGTCGAGGTTCAATCTATTTTCCATCTTCCACCTTGAAGCTTATAAGTATTTGGGTCATTACTTTTTAGTAGTGGTTCTTACTTGCTTTGAGTTTGTTCCCTTCCATTCCATCAATATCCTTTAATTTTGTTGCTAGCTGAATTTTCCATTTCTTCCTTGAACCTAAAATCCATTTCATTCCCCTTCCTTATACCATCCCATCTTTATTTTCTTTCACCAAACCTATATATTATTCATGACCATAAACCCTTCTTTGAACCCATATAACTAGCTTCCGCCTTTAACTACTTTAAACACCACTTTTAAACAAGTCAAACGATACTTTCTCGTAGACGATCGGGCAATTCGCATACGACTTGACTCAACCCCGAGGCGAATCGTATCACAAATCTAAACGAGGCTTTAAAAAAGGGAAAACTTTTTATCAATAGTTAGATTCGTAATCTTTCATGTGACACACCAGATTTGGTCATAACATCTAGGCTGGGTTTGGGCTGTTACACAACCAATTCAATGTCATATAATTGACATAAACATAAATGCATTTCAAGAATCTATTCTAAAACCTTACCAACTCACAAATAAACATATGCCAAAATGGCTATTTCATGCCTATTCCAAATTTACCAATTCATCCATAATATACCTATCAAACAACCACATATAACCATCACATATGCCAAGTATCTCTTATCAAAACATCATATAAGAGACATATTATATAAAAGTCTCATACTAAAACATCCTTTTCAAAATCAAGCCATATCACATAGCTTGAATATATGCTCAAGTTTGTACCAAATTTATCCACATAGATAACCATAAAGCATCAACTTATAAACTAGCCTATACATGCCATATTTACAACATTTACAATGATCCAAAAGTACCGAAAGTTTCTTGGATAGTGCGATTGCAATCTTCGATTTTATTCAAAATCGAGCTAACTTTCGAATTTATAAAACACGGGAAAAATAAACAGAGTATGCTTAAAAAGCTTAGTAAGCCTGTATAATATAAAATTTAACTTACCGAATCAACAATTAAAAGTGTAAATAACATTATCAAACCTATTCATATATCCTCAATGCCTATTCAACCATCACACACATGTTAGTCATATAATAATCATGTATTCATCCAATCCAAAGATGAAACAAACATGTAACCTCCATGTAACCAAAATTCATTTATCAATACATTCATTTACCATAACTCATATAGCATATAATCAAATAACCGTATACCAATTTATTTAAACATATCATATATCTTATAAGCATATACTGGTATCTTGTAATTCTTGTATTTCATGTAGTCCATGTATTAAACAACTCTTATGCATCTTGTATCTTTGGTATCATGTATCATATACCTTCTAAGCATGTACTTGTACCATGTACTTCATGCATTCCATGTCATTCATGTGAACATATACTTGTAACATACAATTCATGTACTTGTACTTTATTTATCATGTAATCTCTCATAAATCATGTACATATATCATGTAATTATATATTTCTTTATACCTCTTATAGCATGTATTTCACATATTACAAATTACACATTTTTAACTAAAATTCACCATAGCTGAATACTCTTGTAGTCCACATAAGTCCATATCTGTCATTTAATCACATTTTTAACCACAAAAATTCTATCTTTTTCAATTTAGTCCCAAATACTCAATTTTGTCAAAAATCACTTTATAAAACTTGTATATCTATAAACAACCATTAATAATTCATAAAAAAAATATCAAAATACACATGTATTCAACAATGGCACATTTCAAAAACATGATCAATTTCAGAAATTGAGGTACGGGCATGATAGAACACAAAGCAACGATTGCAAAAATATAGAAATTATCAAAAACCAAAACAAAACTGTACCTTAATCAAGCTAAATAGTAGCCGAATGTATGAGAACTCAAACCCTTGTTTTTCCTTTGTGTTTTCCAGCCAAGAAGATTAATTAAAAGGTTGGTTTTTGTTTTGTTTTATTTTAATAACCAAAATATAAACATTTTACTACTTTAACCTTAATTAACAATTAACAAAATCATGTAATAAAAGTCCACCACCATCCATTAACATTAATGAAGGTATAATTTCAATGTGAGGGCTTCCATTATTAAAACCATAGCCATTTAATTCATTCTATAAATAGAACACATATTTATCGCTTTACACAATTTAGTCCTTTTTACCAAATTAGCTAATCAAACGGTAAAATTTCTTTACGAAACTTTTGTATGGTAATTCTATCATGCTGTAAAACTATTTAAAATAATAAAAATAATATTTTAACTCGGTTAAGTGGTCCCGAAACCACTCGTTCTGATTAGACTCAAAAATGGGCTGTTACACTAATATGGCAAAGAGGGAGAAAGAAAGAAAAGTCGTGCACCCATACTGAAAGTCAGACTTACCAAAACACCAAACTGATGAATAAGAATGACTATAGAAATGACAGATAGAAATGAAGGGAAAGTCAGCACAGTGAGGGTGAAAGAAAGAGTAGAGACAAAGAGGAGAAGAAATATTCAACAAAGTACCAAGGTGCAAAAAGAGGGAAAATGTTGAAACCCGAAAGAGTTGAGAAAGGGGAGGACAAGGAAGTATTCAGCCAAACAAAAGGAACAAGGGAAAAAATGATTACTATAAGAATAGAAGGAGAAGAGCAAAACCACAATGGTCAATAAGAAAAAAACCCGAAAGATCCCCTAGCAACAATCGGCTACCAAGATGTGTAGAAAAGAACCCAAAATGCTCACAGTAGCCAAAATGGAGAGTAATCCCATCAAGGCCGAATTTTGAGTGATCAGAATACCAATTCAGCACCAACTCCTCCACACTTCAAAATCCCACAATATCCTCCTACAATCTCTCCAACATAATCTCCACAACCACCAATTTTAACTCCACTCAACTAAGTAGAGTTTCGGTCAAACTCTACTACCCACACGGTAAGGAAGTAAAATAAATACTCCTTTTGACACGTCAAGACTCAAACCTTAGACCTCATGGAACATTCCACACGCCCCTAACGCCTAGACCAGCAGGTCTTTCTATCATGTTTTACCCACAATTATTTAAAAAGCCTATAGACTAGAGTCAGGGGTTACTCAACTAAAAACAAAGAATTTAGTACAATCCAAGGCTTGAACTCTAGACTTCTTAGACACTTCCCAAGATACTAAACCACTGAAACAGGCATACAATTATGGCAGCAACACACAAAATTAAAAACTTAGATTTTTAGGGCGTTACAACCAGTCACACGCCCGTGTGTGAGGCCGTGTGGAGCATACTGACTTGATTTCAAATACAACACCAGGGGATACACGGCCGTGTAACATGACCGTGTGTCACACATAGCTGAGACACACGCTCGTGTCTCTACTCGTGTAGACAAAAGTAGGCTATTTGCCAAGCCATTTTGCCACCCAACTTGCATGTACCTACACAAGCTTAAATAGTACCAAATACAGACATAAATGGGCAGCCAAAACATCCTCAATTAAACACAAAATATGCCATTTCAATATCAACAACTACCATTCTCAAAATCACCATATTTCAACTATTCAAACATATACCAAAATTGCACACTTTATTCATTAATCCAACCAAACTCAATCATGCATTTCTTAACCAAGAACCACACACTTAACATATCCCAAAAATCAACAATTAGTCATCTAATTACCAACCGCATTCAAGCATTTCTAGATTAATTATACATCACATATCACATAACCATTTGAACCATCTAAAGCATCACCATACATATCAAGATAAGCCATATCACATGGCTATACATACATAAAACCATATATCATTTACATGCCATTTCAAATGGCTAAATACATTACCAGCAAACATACCAAAATGACCAAAGCCTATACATGCCATATTACCATATATACAAGTTCAAAAGTATCAAAATAGATGTTCGATAGTGCGATGAAGTCTTTGATGATCCTCGGATCTGAGCTAACTTCGATTTCACTATAAAACATAAAAAATAAAAATGAAGTAAGCTTTACAGCTTAGTAAGCTCGTACGATAATAAAGTTAATATATCAAATAAACACAAATCAACGAAATGAGCATAATAAAGTATCAACCATTTTGTGCCACAAACTTTTCTCATGTTTAATTCATGAATAAACATGGAATCCACAAATTACCTCAATTCGATTCTCATATAGGTTCTGTACGTACCTATGTCACTTAAATCGATTTTACTTTCATCCTTGTCTTGATTATGCCCATTGAACCATTCGGAATCATTAAAGGATACTCAGGAACACATTGCACACTAAGAGCCACATATATAGCCAAAGCTATCTCATATCACATATATGCTCGATCTAGAGCTAACAACGGGCCTGTTCACACAAGCTGTCAGTCAAGATGTAGCTACACAGTGCTACTCACACAAGCTGTCAGGAACCACAACACATGCCAGAACCCAGCCACCGGTAAGACATACTAGACTAGCACTCGGATCACATCATCTCAGTAAATCCCTATGTCATGACATTTGTATCCTAAACAATTCCTAAGGTCTGTACAAGACTTTCAACTGTCGTATCTCTGTCTATCATGTCTGTAAACTCATATCCAACCAATTTTGCAATTCAATTCAATACTAATGCATTAATAACATAAATACAGCAACATTTATTAGCATACAAACTTACCTCGTATACAAAAATGATGGAACGATCGACTATTCAATTACTTTGCTTTTCCCCTAATCTAAGTCCGAATTCCTCCTTTCTTGATCTATATGTAATCGAATTCAGCTTATTTAATCATATATTTATTCAATTTAGTCCAAATTATGCATTTAGGCACTTTTACACATTTTCCCCTAAAAGTTCACATTTTTACAATTTAGTCATTATTTCACAAAATCATAAATTCATGCAATTCCTTTAATACCCATGTTTTTTGAGTTACTGTTATGCCCCTAGCAGCCCATATTTATTAATTTTTCACACATTTAACCACACATTTTCTCAATTTCACAAATAAATCCCTATTTTGCATTTTTACTCAAATCACTTAACAAAACTTACATAACTATCATCAAATATTCGTAATTCATCATAAAGCATCAAAGAAATTCAATAATGGCAACTATCAAAACATTTAATAGTTTTGCAAAATAGGCCCTAGGCTAGCTAGAACAAGTTGCAATGATTACAAAAACATAAAAATCATTAAAAACCGAACAAAAATGGACTTACAAATAGAACAGGCAAAGGCCAAATTCTAGCAAGCTCTCAAATGGCTTTTCTTTATTCTAAATTCAGTAAAGAAGGTGAGAAAGTGATGAATAGAATTTGTTTTGTTTATTTTAATTAACTTATTTACAAATTTACTAATATAACCTTTATGAATAAACATTTTAATCATTCATTTCATGTCCATATTAGTCCACCAACATTAATAATGGTCCATTTGCCACTTAAAGACCTCCACATTTAATTTCATAGCCATTACACTCCTTTAACTATTAGAATTTAACTTTTGCATTTTATGCGATTTAGTCCTTTTTACCGAATTAAGCATTCAAACGATAAAATTATTTCACAAAACTTCCACACATTTATGCTTTCATTCTCTAAACAAGTAAAATAATAATAAAATAATTTTTTGACCTCAGATTTGTGGTTCCAAAACCACTATTCTAATTTAGTTAAAAACGGGCTGTTACACTGAAGATGAACTAGTTCGAGAGTTCTATGCTAGTTTGACTATGCAAGATGCTACTGAGCTCACCGTTTGAAAGAAATAGGTACCTCTTACTCTAAGTCCAACATTGATTTGTTTAACTTACTTGATGTTGAAGAAGATTAGTACTAACCTATGATGAACAATATCAATTGAGATTTTCTTCAACAAATGCTTGATGTTATGACAAATTTGGGATCCCAATGGATTATAAGAAAGTTGGGGAGCCATTTTTGCCTGAGGGAATACCTAAAACCAATAACAAAGGTATGGTTTTATTTCGTTTGGTATAATTTTATGCCTATCTAACATAGTCCACCATCTCGATGGAATAGATGCTCTTGTCATATGCAATTTTGACAGAAAATTCCATTAATGTTGGGAAAATTATTCTCAAGGAGATTCATGATTGTGCTAAAAAGAAGACAGGAAGTGCTTATTTCCTATCATTAGTCACTTCACTTTGCTTAAGGGCCCATGTTAAAACATAAGCAAATCTGAAGGGGCAATAAGTTGAAGGGTGCATTACAAATCATGATCTTAAAAGGTTAGTAGAGAAGGTGCATAAGCTGAATCAATGCGAGCAAGAAGAGCCAACTGAGCCAGATACTGAGGAGTCAACAAATGAAACTAAAACTGAAGCTAATTCAGTTACAGATACTGAAGAAGAAGAATCGGATAAGGAACTGAATAGTCCTAAACCAGTTTAAAGATCTGCAAACCCTGAACCAAAGGTTGAGCAAGAAGAAGAAACAATCAAGCTAAGTGTTGAACTTGAATTTACAACTCCAATGCTGACTTCTGCAAGTACTTCAAAGAAATCAGAGTTGTCAATTATGATGGATATGTGCAAGTTCATGCACAATCAACAACAAACTTACTAGAAATATGCAAAAATTAAAGATAACTTAATTCAAAATACTTTTAAGAATATTTCTAGCACTTTTGTTCCTAAGTTCCCAGATGCTATCTTTGAGACATGGACGAAAGATACTGACTATGCAAGCAGAGATGGAGTTGAAGAAGACAAGGGGAACGAGTCAGAAAAATAAAAGGGGGGATTCTTGTCTTGTTACTTATTTAATTGCTTTTAGGTCTTTAGGAATTTATTTCTTTTGTAATTAGGATTTAATTTCTACAGAATAAAACATAATAAGCATGAATAAACTTAACACTTCTTTAGAAATAAAAAGACCAAGTGATGTGGTAATGGGAATGAACATGTTTAAGATTGGGTTATTAGGAAAGACTTGGTATTTAAGCAGTTTTAATGACTCACCACTCTTTCTTTACAACCCTACCTGGTGTTTAGTTTTCATTCATCACTTTGTTCTTGCAATGAGAACAGTGCTTCTTTTTAAAAGGGGTAAGGCAAATAAATAGCTCAAAATTTTAAATTTTTCAAGTACGTTTCAATCATTTCTTTCACAAGTACGTTTTAATAAATGAATGTTTAGAGACATTTTTTTTGTTAATGAGATAGTTTGTATGCAAGTATGAATGATGATTCTATCTGAGTGAATGTATGTTATCATGAAGAATGGAATGCTTGTATGATCTTAGTTTTAGGTAATGTTTGACATGAAAACTTAGTCTCTCTTGAGATTAGACATCCATGAAGGTTTATATCTTTAGAATTGACTTAGTAACTTTCTTAAGGCGAAATCCAAGGAGATATAAAAATCTAAAATGATATAGGCACTATTTCTTTGGATCATTGAGCCTTTTCGAGCCAACCTTATGATATTAGACCCTTGAAACTGTAATTTTAAGCTTAAACGCCTGTTTATTGCAATGAACCTACATTATAAGCCACATTACCATCTTTTTAAGTTATCCTAATTTTGTCCACCCATCTTAACTAAAATTGTCTTGGTAATCAACATTTGAGGAAATTTTCAAAAAGATATATGTGTTGATGCTAAAAAAAAAGATGAAGAAAGAGTGAAGAAAAGTTTGCTCAATCTCTAAAAAAAATGTATGAGCAAGAGTTCAAAATAAGTTTGTTGGTGTTCCAAAGGTTCACTTAAAGAAAAAAGGTTGTATTTCAAGAAATCCAAGACAAAGTTAAAGGTTAAGATTTTAAAACCAAAATGTCTCATCTCTTAAAATCCCTACCTTTAACCGAGCCCCATTAAAACCTTATAAAAGACCTATTGATTTGATGATTATGTCACCTACATTAGTGGAGGGGAAGTACTAAGTTCAACATATGAAAATCATAAATAAGCTTTATGGTTGTTAGCTTGATTGATAAGAAATTATGTTGAATGAAGAATGTTATCTGTGGCTGTGACATACATACAAACTATGATTCATGTTGGCATATTTTGAAACTTAGTATAAAATTTTAAAAATGTTTGCATATGAACTACTTGTTAATAGAGAAGGTCTATGAACATGAAGTTATTAATGCATGATTATGGGACAAAGATTGATGCTGCATACACAGTTAGCAATTGTGCCTTAGTAAGACCTTTTACTATGCATTACTCGGGATGAGCAATGATTTAAGTTTGGGGGTGTGTAAACTAAAAAACATATTGGATTTTTACTATGTAATTTATCACCTTTTTACTTAAATTTATTGTTAAAACTAAGTAATTGTTTAATTAATTAATGAAATATGTGAAAATATGACATTAGGACATAGAAATTATTAAAATGTGATTTTACGCTTTATTATATAGTTTTCATGCATAAAATGGCTTATTTTATATTTATTTGAACATATTATATTTTTAAGACATAAAATGGGCCATGCATGATTAGATTAAATAATAAAATATAAAATTATATTTAATAATTCATTTTAAAATATTTCATTAATAATTTGGGTTTTAATTAAGTATTCAAATTTTATTCTTTGGTCCTTTAATTTATTAATTTATTTTGGGCAGGTCTGATAGCTTTGTTGGATTACAAAAAAACTATCCAAATTGAAGAACAAGTCAACCCAATTTCGGCTGCATGTGGCTGTTTGCTCGAAGATTTACATTTGACCGAGTCTCGGTCCTGAGTTGTTATGACATTTAAATTGCTTAAAAATCAAGCAAAATTCAACTCAAAATCCACTAGTCATGGTTGGCCACTCATTGAAGCAGCTTGAAGAGACAAAACCTTTCTATTTTTAACAAACTACTTGTAACACCCCTAACTTGTATTTGTCTCCGGAATATGGTTACGAGGTATTACCGATCAAATCACATCATTAAGTAAACATTTCACAGTCACTAATCAAACATTAATAAATATCATCCAAATAAATTCACATTGTCCCTTATAAAGGTCTACGAGACCTTAAACAAGCTTTAGCGAAGGGTCGGGGCTAAACTGATTACATATAAAACTTTTAGAAACTTAGAAAATTTTTATACATTCAAGGGCCACACGCCCTTGTGGACAGGCCATGTAAGGTCCCGTGTCGCAGGCCGTGTGAAAACAAGGCATATGACGTGAACCAGGTTATGAGATAAGCTGGATTTACGTGAGTGCCCAATCGTAGTCGAGAAGATGAACGAAGTCACAATTGAAATGGGTAGATAAAGAAGCAGAAGTTTAAGAAGAAGGTATGTTTTAAGAGTTTCGAAAAGAAGTTAGAATTGTTGAGGTTTAGAAAGAAGAGAAGATAGATAGTACGATAGTTAGAAGGTTGGTGTATGAAATGAGATAGATGATTAGTGAATCGATTTAGGTAAAGTAGGATAGGTTACAAAAGGTTCGAAATGGTATGGAAGGTTCAAAATGGTATAGAAGGTACGAAATGGTATAGATGGTTCAAAATGGTATGGAAAGTACGAAATGGTATAGATGGAATGATGTATTGTTTGGATTTCATAAATCAACAAGATAGATGGTCAATGGTCGAGTGTCTTAGATGTTAGGAAAGATTCAACACCAAAGGTGTCACCCCAAATCCTATATGGTCTAAGTTGGAATATGCTAGTTTGAAGGATAGGTTTGAGCACCACACCAAGTTGGGGTTCAGTGATAAGCTCGAAACATGCAAGATTGACGCCACTAGCAAAGCTAGATAAGTCGCACGAGACTTGTACAAAGTTAAAGAGGAATCAAACCTCATAGAAACATAGTTTCGGAATAAAATTGATCAAAAAGTCCCTCTACAATGAAAATAAACAACTATTTATACTAGTATCTTAAGCTAGCCAAATGGTCCTATTTATGGGCTTAACAACTAAGTAATGTATCTAATTAAAGGTATGAAAAATTCTAGAAAATGTCCATTGATGCTCTTGTCTATGTTCGGCTGAATGGGAGGTGAGTGGATAGCTTCACGAATATGCATTGATGTACTTGGATGAATATTCTTCATGCATGCATGACTAGATTCGGCCAACACCTTTAATGGAGCCTTTAATCCATGTTGTTTCACCATGAGTGGCTTCTTAAATGAGGCTTCATGAAGGGTCAAACTAGGTGTGAACAAGGAGCTTGAGTAGTCTCTTGTGTGTGAACGTCCAACCGAATGGTCATTATGGTGTGAACACATGGGAAATACATGAACCGTCCAATGCATGTTCCTTCATCAATATGATCCATGAATCTTCAAATACATGAATAATCATCATGAACATGCATGTGCCCCTTTGATTGCCATCCATTGAACCTTTCTATGCATGCACCTTGCATTAATTTCCTTCCATGCATGTGCCGTCCAAAGGGTGATGTACCTACAAGGTGAATGTACAACATTAATAGTTCATGTGAACACATTAATCAAATATGAACACAATTAAACACCTAATTAAATTCAGCTAACATATTTACTTCTTGTAATATTTTGGACATATTTATTTCTAGTTTAAATTATGACAAATTAATAATATGCATTAAATAACTAGTCAACTAGCTCACTTAATAAATACATAATAATTAAGCTAAAATGAGCTGAGGGTTTCGGCTTTGAACTGTGTTAAGCTGAAATTAAATTAAATGAGCTGAGTTTATTTAAATTATAAACTAATGGAGCTGAGTAAGAGCTTAATTGAGCTCAACCGAGCTGGATTGGACTTCCGTGAGCTAAAGTGAGCTGAAGTCAGGTTGAATTAAGCTAATTATCTTTGGTCCGGAGTTGTGTCCAGCTACACTTTGGACGTTGGAGACATGAGCTAGCTGGAATCAATGACAAAGAGCTGAAACAGTGTTTTGGAAGCGTCGAGTTTGAGCTCTAGTCATTGGACCTTGCGGCATAGCAAGTGTTCCATCATCCGGGTAGGTTGTTATCTTGGACACATTCGCATCATCCTCCCCCTCTTCAAAATGACTTGACTTCAAGTCGGAACTTGCATCAAATGGGGAAAGGTCAGAAACATTAAAGCTAGCACTTACATTATAGTCTCCGAGTAAATCAAGGCGGTAAGAATTTTCATTTATGCGCTCCAAGACTTGGAAGGGTCCGTCTCCACAGGGTAGAAGTTTAGATTTTCATTGAGCAGGAAAACGCTCCTTACGCATGTGAAGCCATACCTAATCTCCAGGCTAAAAAATTATCCGTTTTCGGCCCTTATTGGCTTTCTGCACATATGATTCAGATTTGTCCTCTATATTAGCACGCACCTTTTGATGCAATTCTTTAACAAATTCTGCCTTCTTTTTAGCGTCTAGGTGCAACAATTGATTGTTTGGTAAAGGTAATAGATCTAGAGGGGTCAAAGGATTGAACCCATACACAACTTCAAAAGGTGTGAACTTAGTGGCTGATTGCACCATGTGATTGTAGGCAAATTTAGCATGGGGCAGGCATTCTTCCATATTTTAAGATTTTTCTTGACAAGGCTTCGTAAGAGACTGGATAAGACTCTATTAATGGCTTTGGTTTGGCCGTCCGTTTGTGGATGACAAGTGGTAGAGAACAGAAGCTTGGTGCCCAACTTGCTCCATAGGGATCTCCAAAAATGACTAAGAAATTTGGTGTCACGATCAGATACAATAGTCCGTGGCATCCCATGTAATCGAACAATGTCCCTGAAAGATAAATTAGAAATATGTGAAGCGTCTTCAGTTTTTGAACATGCTATAAAATGGGACATTTTGGAAAATCTATCTACAACTACGAAAATGGAGTCTTTTCCCGTTTTAGACCGGGGTAGTCCAAGTACAAAATCCATGGAGATATCCGTCCAAGGTACTTCGAGCACAGGTAAAGGGGGGTACAGACCATGGGGCTTAACCGTTGACTTGGCCCTTTTACAGGTTAAACATTGATCACAAGCTTGTGCTACGTCTCGTTTTATTTGGGGCCAATAAAAATGTTCACTGAGAGTACTATACATCTTGAGGACCCTGACGTGTCCCATGAGTCCGCCTCCATGGGCTTCTTGAATCAAGAGGTCTTCTACAGAACTTTGTGGAACACAAAGTTTTCCTTCCTTGAATAAAAACCCGTCGGACTTGTAAAAGTTATCAACAAGAATATTTTCACAAACAAAATAAATTTCACCAAAATCATGATCATGAGCATATAATTCTTTCAAAAATGCAAAACTAATCAATTTAGTTTCAAGAGTAGCCATTAAAGTATGCCATCTAGATAAGGCATCAGCAACCACGTTGTCTTTTCCCTTTTTGTATTTTATTACATACGGAAAGGACTCAAGATATTCAACCCATTTAGCATGTCGTTTGTTTAACTTTTGCTGGCCCTTGATGTTTTAAGAGCCTCGTGATCCGAATGAATACAAATTCTTTGGGCCACAGATAGTGCTGCCACGTCTCAAGAGCCCGTATTAAGGCGTACATCTCTTTGTCGTAAACGAGATAATTAAGCAATAGTCCATTAAGTTTTTCGCTAAAATATGCAATGGGCCATCCTTCTTGGGTTAATACAACACCAATACCAATTCCTGAAGCATCACATTCTAATTCAAAAGTTTTAGTGAAGTCAGGTAAAGCAAGTAAATGAGCATTTGTAAGAGCATTTTTAAGTTCAATGAAAGACTTCTCTTGGTCCTCATTCCATTAAAATGATGAGTTCTTTTTAATCACACTTGTCAAGGGTGCAGCAACAGTATTGAAATTTGGCACAAACCGGCGATAGAAACTGGCATAACCATGGAAACTCCAAACTTGGCCAATGGTAGTTGGCCTCAGCCAATCTTGTACGGCTTTAACCTTCTCTTGATCTACTTCCAAACCTCATGAACTAACTACAAAACTAAGAAAAACCACCTTGTCAGAGCAAAAGGTACATTTCTTTAAGTTAGCATATAAAGTTGCTTTCAGTAAAGTTTCCAAAACAACCTTTAAGTGGTTCACATGTTCCTCCAAAGTTTTGCTATAAATAAGAATATCATCAAAATAGACAACACAAAACCTACCAATGAAAGCTCTTAATACATGATTCATCAATCTCGTAAACGTACTTAGAGCATTGGTTAGACCGAATGGCATAACCAACCACTCATACAAATCGTGTTTTGTTTTGAAGGTTGTTTTCCATTCGTCGCCTTCTCGCATGCGGATTTGGTGATAGCCACTTTTCAGATCGATTTTTGAAAATAACTTGGCTCCACTCAATTCGTCTAACATGTCGTCGAGTCGAGGTATAGGGTGACGATATTTGATAGTGATCTTATTCACCGTACAGCAATCAACGCACATATGCCAAGTGCCATCCTTTTTGGGCACTAGTAGAACTGGAATGGCATAAGGACTAAGACTTTCACGAATATATCCCTTGTCCATTAACTCACTAATTTGACGTTGTAGTTCTTTTGTTTCTTTGGGATTTGTTCGATAGGCCGGTCGGTTGGGAATAACGGCTCCGGGAATGAAATCTATTTGGTGTTCTATCTCGCGTAACGGAGGTAAACCACTAGGATTCTCATCAGGGAAAAGATCTTGATATTCCTGCAACAATGAAAGAATAGAAGGTGGCAAATCTGCTGACAAGTCGTTAGTGTTTAATAAAAGTTCCTTGTACAAGAGCACAAGTATTGTGTGTTTCACTGTCAAAGCCTTTCGTACTTCTTTTTCTTTCACAATCAACCCTTTTTTTTCAATCTCTTGTTCTTTTCTTTTTTCTATTTTCTTTTTTTCTATTGTTTTCTTTTTTTCTTCTTTTTCATTTCTTTTTTTATCTCTTACATTGTTTTTCTTTTCTTTTTCCACAAATTGTTTCACAGAAGCCTTCAATTTTAGTTGATCTTCAAAAACTTGGTTGGGAGATATGGGAGCTAGGGTGACGTTTTTACCCATATGTTTGAATGCATACTGGTTGGTATACCTGTCGTGTATAACCCTTCGGTCATATTGCCAAGGCCTTCCCAACAGCAGATGACTTGCGTGCATTGGAACAATGTCACACAGAATTTCATCCTTGTATTTACCAATTGAAAAAAGGATGAGTACTTGCTTGGTGACTTTGATCTCTCCTCCGTCATTGAGCCATTGCAACTTATAGGGACTCGGATGTTGAGTAGTGGGCAGGCCAAGCCTCTTGATGCGATCCGGCTTGGGTGGTTGAGTTGAATACACGTAGTTGCCCAATCGTAGTCGAGAAGAATTGTTCGTGCCTTAGTGTCTTGGAAATAAAATGAATGGACAGGTTTAATTAAGCAGAAGGTTTCAAAATGGGAAATAAGTATTGATAGGTTCGGCTATGAAAACAAGATGGGGTTTGATTAGAGTGATTAGTTTGGTTGTAATAAGAATAAAAATAATGTACGATGGAAATGGAATAGCAAACTTAACGTCAAGAATGATTCAACACTAAAAAGTGTCACCCCGGTTCCTATATTGTTAAGGTGGAAAGATAAAATGGTTGGATAGGTGAACGCCACACCAAGGTTGGTGATAAGTTCAAATAAGATCGGTAGACGCCACTAGCACACTAGATAAGTCTTTCGAAACTTGTACGAGATATGAGAGGAAGCAACCTCACAAAAATAAAGTTTTTAATAAATTGGCAAAAGTCTCTTTACAATGAGATAAACAAACTATTTATAGGCTATCATGTAGTAGCCGAATGGACAAACTAGCTAGCTTAAAGACTAAACAAATTCAATCATGAACTAACTAGAATGTTCTAGTATGAAAACATTAATTAACCAGTCTTGATTCGGCTGATGGGGATGTGTTTGGACAGCTTCATGTACGAGCTTTATTCACTTGAATGAATGTGAACCTTTGGGGGCTCAATGGGTTGTCTAGGTTCGGCCATGGGGGTGCATGAAGCTTCCAAGAGGTGTCTCTTGGCCGAATAGGTGCATAGAAACTCCAAGAGTCCTCCCACATGCATTCGGTTATACATGGAACTTGGAAGGGAGCTTGAACCTAGACATACATGAATTTGCATTAATTGTCCTCCATTCATGCATGTGTGCCGTCCAAGGGAGATGTATTCTTCAATATCCATTGCATGCAATTAATCCTTCATGTACATGAATGTGAGACCTCCAAACATTGAACCGAACCATGCATGTATCTTCCCATTCCATGACCATTCCCATACATGCACCTTGCCATGAATGAACCTCTACATTCGACTGAACCTACATGAATTAGACACACAATTAAATAAAATATAACCATTCATAATTATAATTTAAATTAGTAACTAGACAACTTAATGACACTAATTAAATTTGGACATATTAATTATTATCATATTAAATTCGGCTAGCTCAAATAGTCAAAACACTTAGTGAGCTAAATTGAGCTAGGGAATTTGGCATGAGCTGTAGCAAACTTAATTAAGAGCAAAGTTTAATATTAGTTTATTATAATGAAAAAGAAATGAGCTGAAACGAGATAAATTTGAGCTCAAGGGAGCTAAATCGAGCTCAAGTGAGCTGATTGGAGCTAAAAGGCACATGGAGAGCTGAAAAGGAGCTGAGTTTGTATTGCAAAAGAGTGCATGGAGTCTTCAAGGCATTGTCTTATGATACGATCTACCTCGGGGTTGAGTTGAGTCGTATACTTGATCTTCCCAGTTGTCGATGAGAAGTACCGTTAATTCTTTTAAGAAACTGAGAAGAATGAAAGGTTAAGAATGAATAAGGTAGGAAGAAAGAATTGTTTCGATTATGGAATAGTGGATAGTTGGTTGTGTTTTGATTATATGGGTAGGAAGGAATGGTTTAGAATTGAAAAGGTTAAATTTGGTTGTACGGAAACTGGTTTGGTTCGTTATGGTAAGAAATGGAAGGATGGAGTTTAGTTTTGGTATGAAATGGTAATGAAAGAAATTTGGTTTGAACAAAAGTGCAAACAAGAACCAATACCGATGTGGTATCGACCCATTTGTTTATAAGCCCTTTTAGTTCAGTTTATGATTGGTAGAAGTGACCTCGACCCACTATCTAGTAAGATAGGAACCTCGGTATGTTTGAACGCCACACTACGAGTAGTGATAAGTTCGGGTTTATCAAAGAAAACGATTGACGCAACTAGAACACTAGGTAGCCAATGAATCCTTGAACAAAAACAGAGAAAAGTTTGCCTTACAAATTTGGCAGCATATCATTAACAAAATGTCCAAAGACTTTTGAAATTCTAGAATCGATAACTTCTCTTTTTAACCAGCTGAATTAATGTCCTTAAAGGCTTTGAAAATGACTCTTGATTTCCCTTTTGGTTAGTTGAATAGACTCCAGCCACTTTAATGAAATTTGTAAGGCATAAATTGTCCATTAAGTAGCAAAAACGTTGGGGTATTTGAATAGGCTACTGCTGAATTTTAAAAGACATGAAATGCTCCTTTAAACTCTCTTTTAATGGTGCTTAAAGCTTCCTTTATAACAGCCCCTCTTATGTAACCGAAAATCTCTTGAAAAGCCACCTTTAGTGAATGTGTAAACAGTCTTTGTGAATTGAAAAGTCACTTGCAATTAACACATGTAACCGTCATATTTATTCAATTATTAAGCTATTAACAACTACTTAATTAAATGATCTAACACTTATGCATCATTTATTCCAGCAACTAGTTTAATTAAAGAAGTACTATTAAGTTAATATCATCAAAAGTTCAATTAATTAAACTAAGATGATTAAATTAATGGACATCAACTAATTTTATTAAACTAAGATACTTAAATGCAAGGATTAAAATGCAAACTAAATGCAAAGCTGAAAAAAATAAAAAGTTCAATTTAGTTGGAACGAGTTCAAGGAGCTGGAATTGAGCTAAAATTAGTTTGTAAAATGTTGCAAGGACACTTTATTAAGCTGGTCCCAACTCGTTCTATTTCTCCAACCAAAACCGTGCCCCACACTTGGTTAACTAAGGCCGAAATGGCCTCCTTGAATTGCTTAGCTCAAGCTCACGTAATTGGTCCTTGAGGTAGCACCATTGAGTCCTTACTCGAACTTGATGCACTCCGGGTCGCGATCGTATCACCTTAGCTCCTCCAACGTCATGGACCTTGTTATCATCCCAAATGCACAACACCAAGGCTGATAAAGCGTCTTGAATTTGCTTGGTTCGAGCTCGAGTTATGGGGCCTTTTGGAAGCTCGATCGAATCAAAAATTGCATTCGAGGATGCCCCGGGCGTGCTCATATCACCTTTCCACCATGAGATCACTAGCCACGTTAGTGCAGCTTCCTCCATCAATGATGAAACTACACACCTTCCCTTTCACTTGACACTGGGAATGAAAGATAGTCTCTCGTTGTTGTTCTTCCTCGCTAGGTTGAGTATTAAGGCTTCTTTTAACTGCAAATACTTTCTGCAAAGTTTTAATTTTGGTTCCCTTCTCGTTGTGATGAAGGGCCTTGTCTATTTGCTCGCTTAGCATAAATCCCATGAGTGACACAAAAGAAACAATGCACACCACAAGTTCTCACGATTCACTCAGAAAGAAAACAATCTTAAAACTTCACTCTCACTCGTGCTTAACTCTTTGATATGGCTTTTTCTTCTCTCGAATGATCTCACTAATCACTCTTGCCTTTTACCTCTCGGATTCATCTTGTACTTTGTAGGTCGTCTCGAGTAACTCGTCTTGTTGCTTAAGGGTTGGCTTCAAAAAGGTTACAAGGTTTGTAACTAATAGGGTTTAAAGGTAGGCTAAAAGAAAAGAAATTTCTAATTTAAGTGTGGCGACTTTGAGTTTGAAGGAGGGTATTAGAATAAGGTAGAAAAAGAATCAAACAAGAAGTCAACTTGAACACTTGAAATTTTTTAAATCAAACTTTTTTTTAACTTTGAATTTTTTTAAATATTTGAAACTTTTTTTTGAATTTTTTTAAACTTACAATTTGATTCTCGGTTGAATCTTCGATCTTCGGAGCTCGATTCTAGCTTTGATACCAGATGATGCGAACCCAATTATGAGATAAGCCAGATTTACGTAAGTGCCCAATCATAGTCGAGAAGATGAGCAAAGTCGCAATTGAAATGGGTAGATAAAGAGGCAGAAGTTTAAGAAGAAGGTATGTTTTAAGAGTTTCGAAAAGAAGTTAGAATTGTTGAGGTTTAGAAAGAAAAGAAGATAGATAGTACGATAGTTAGAAGGTTGGTGTATGAAATGAGATAGATGATTAGTGAATCGGTTTAGGTAAAGTAGGATAGGTTACGAAAGGTTTAAAATGGTATAGAAGGTATGAAATGGTATAGATGGTTCAAAATAGTATGGAAAGTACGAAATGGTATAGATGGAATGATGTATTGTTCGGATTTGGTAAATCAACAAGATAGATGGTCGATGATCAAGTGTCTTAGACGTCAGGAAAGATTCAACACCAAAGGTGTCACCCCAAATCCTATATGGTCTTAGTTGGAATATAGTAGTTTGAAGGATAGGTTTGAGTACCACACCAAGTTGGGGTTTGGTGATAAGCTCAAAACAAGCAAGATTGACGACACTAGCAAAGCTAGATAAGTCGCACGAGACTTGTACAAAGTTAAAGAGGAATCAAACCTCACAGAAACAGAGTTTCAGTGTAAAATTGATCAAAAAGTCCCTCTATAATGAAAATAAACAACTATTTATACTAGTATCTTAAGCTAGCCGAATGGTCCTATTCATGGGCTTAACAGCTAAGTAATGTATCTAATTAAAGGTATGAAAAATTCTAGAAAATGTCCATTGATGCTCTTGTCCATGTTCGGCTAAATGGGAGGTGAGTGGATAGCTTCATGAATATGCATTGATGTACTTGGATGAATGTTCTTCTTGCATGCATGACTAGATTCGACCAACACCTTTAATGGAGCCTTTAATTCATGTTGTTTCACCATGAGTGGCTTCTTAAATGAGGCTTCATGAAGGGTCAGACTAGGTGTGAACAAGGAGCTTTAGTAGTCTCTTGTGTGTGAACATCCAACCGAATGGTCATCACGGTGTGAACACAAGGTGTGAACACATAGGAAATGATATGGCCGTACCACCCAAGTTGCCAACCTCAAATGGAGATCCACTCGAGCTACCTGTTGCTCCAATTACTCGAGCTCAAGCTAAGAAATTTAAAGATGAAATATCAGCCTTGGTTGAATGAGTTTGGGTTGAATCAATCACCAACTTGCTTGATAGTTCCTGGACTAGCCCAACGAGTCATCCGTGCCATCTTTCCAAAGCTCATCTAGCTCATTTTCAGCTCAACCTGCTCGGTTCCAGCTCATCGAGTTCACATCCAGCTCAACTTCAGCTCATGAGTTTATTTTCAGCTCAACTTCAGTTCACGAGCTCAGAACTAGCTCATCCTCAGCTCACGAGTTTGGACTTAGCTCGATTTTAGCTCACTATCTAAATCGTAGCTCATTAAGTTCATTTATAGCTCATGATAATAAGTTGACTTTTAATTAAAATTAAGTTCAATAAATTAACTATTTAATTTATCATACTTAAATGATTTCACATTAGTTATATTAATATTGTCTTAATTTAATTTAATTTTGCTTATTTAATTTGTCATAGCCGAATTTATAGTTGTCATTGTTGCTTTTACATTTGGCCGAATATTGGGTGTTCACATTGCCTTAATTAATTGTTTAATTTCTTTGTAGGTACATTACTTAAGGAGTAAGGATGCATGGATGGAATTTATTATTGTGTGCTGCCTATTGATCTCTCCCAAGTGACCATTCGGCCAAGGGGTTTTTCACTATTAATTCATGAGTTTTGGCCTAATATCTTCCCAAGAAGCATCCATTATGTTCACACTAAGGTGTTCACACAAGAGTCCATTCGACATCCTCTTTTCACACCTAGAAGACTTTTTGTTCCAACATTTTCACACCTATGAGGACCATTTAAATCACTTCATTTATTTCACCACTTTTGGCCAAAGGTGATCATATTATTGCTTCATTGAAGCAAGGGGCCGAATCTACCTTTGTCCATTAGAGTTCCATTCATTCACATACATTTGCTTAAGCTATAAAGATTCATGCTTCAATCTTCCATGGCCAAATGTGGACAAGGCTTTCAAGGGGTCTTCTTTCTAGAATGTTACATAATTCATTCATGATACATTACTTAGTTTTTAAGACTATGAATTAGACTATTCAGCTACCTAGTCTTAAAGCCTATAAATACTTGTATTTTTTATTTGTATGGGACTTTTTGAAACTGTTGTTAATGTTATGCTGCCAAAATTGTAAGGCAATCTTTTCTCCATTTTCGTTGAAAGATTCAATTGGCTTGCCTAGAGTTCTAGTTGTATCAACCGTTCTTCTTTGTCGAAAAACCCAAACTTATCACTATCCGTAGTGTGGCGTTCGACTATACCGAGGTTCCTATCTTTCAAGATAGTGGGTCGAGGTCTCTTTTACCCAAACCCGAACCAAACCAAAAGGGCACATAAACAACGGGTCGATACCACATTGGTATTGGTTCTTGTTTGCACTTTTGTTCAAACCATTTATCCTTCGAAAACCATTTCATACCAAACATCATAAGTTACCATTTCATACCATATCGACCATTTTTCTAAACTACCTTACCAAATTGTACCAATTCGACACGCATCTTATCCTTCACATATTCTCGAACCCAAACCATCTCTTCTTATCATCCATCCTAATCAACCAAACCCGTCTTATTCTTTCTCTTCTAACTCAACTCATCGAACCTTCTTCTATTTAAACTAAAACCAACTCTCTTCTTCGTCTTCTACTTGAATTCTAATGAAACTTCTTTTCAACGATCGGGCAATTACAAATACGACTCAGCTCAAACTCAAGATGACTCGTATCATTTGGTATCAGAGCTACTAAAACGAGAAGTTCAAACGGTCGGAGCAACCCCAGAGTAAGATCCTAAAAAAGAGTACAGAAAAAAATTTTCGTATACTGAAGTTTTCTCATTTTGCTTAGTTTATTGTTGCTGCTATATAAACAAAAATTTACGTAGCTAAAAAAAATTCGTATATAGAAGTGCTTCTATTGTATTTAGTTTACTGATATAGGACAAAAAAAACGTTATACAAGTAAAAAAAATTCAAAAAAACTTGTTGGTTAAAGGTTGAAGGTTGCTCTATTGTTTTTACATTCGCTCCTTTCTTTCTTCTATTCAAACTTCTCTGCCTCACTAATACCCGAACTTTTAATTTCCTTGATTAGCCTACCCTAAACCCATAACATCAATCCTTTGTTACCCCTTTTAAGCCGACCACTTAGACTAAGGCTAAGCCTTTATCGAATCTACTTACGAAATCACGAGAAAAGATAAAGAGAGGTAAAAGGCACGAGTGTTGCGAGTACATTCGAGGGGAGGTAAAAGCCAAATCGAGTGAAAACACGAGTGTGAATGAACTTTCTTTTTCTTTCGGAGTGACTTAGTGAGATTTGTAGTGAGGATTTCAAAATGTCACAAAGCCCAGAATGAAATGAAGGACTACCACGTCAGCCAGTTAGAAATATGGTTCTTGGAGGCGGAGGAGTTCCTGATTTGGGACAACAAGCTCTTCTAAGAGAAATACAATGTATGTTCCGAACCGAGCTCGAATCCATTAACAAGAGATTAGATTGGGTCAAAGAGAGGGGGCAATGAGATCAAACGCCTCAAGGCCCTAGGAGAGATCACGGTCGAGCTCGACCATCGAAAGAAGATCCTTATGACCAAAGTGCTCTAGAAAGTGACCAAGGGTCAAACCGAGGTGAGCAAAATCGAGGTCAACAAAATTGAGGCCAAAGGGATCGGGGACATGTCGATGATGATCTAAAGAATATCAAGCTCTCCATACCACCCTTCCAAGGCAAGTCCGACTTGGAAGCGTACTTGGAGTGGGAAAAGAAGATAGAACTAGTTTTTGATTGCCATAATTACTCGGAGATCAAGAAGGTTAAATTAGCAACCATCGAGTTTTCTGATTATGCGATGGTATGGTGGGATCAGCTTATAACGAGTCAACGACGCAACGGAGAAAGACCAATTTCCAGATGGACTGAGATGAAAGCTGTAACGCGGAAGAGATTCATTCCGTCTTATTATCATCGCGAGTTGTACCAGAAACTGCAAAACCTCACGCAAGGTAATCGAAGCGTGGAGGACTATTTCAAAGAAATGGAAATAGCGATGATACGGGCGAACGTGGAGGAAGATCAGGAAGCAACCATGGCAAGATTCTTATCTGGGTTGAACCGAGACATAGCTAACATTGTAGAACTTCAACACTATGTCGAGGTGACCGATATGGTTCATGTAGCCATCAAAGTGGAAAAACAGCTCAAGCGAAAAGGTACTCTCAAGTCCTATTCAAACCCTTCCAATAATCCGAAGTGGGGCCAAGGAGTGAATAAATGAGACTTTCCTAACTGTTCAAAAGGACCAAACTTTCCGGTGAAGCCAAACAAATCCATGGGAGAGTCCAGCAAAGGAAAAGAAATTGTTCATCCCGATAGATCCCGAGACATCAAATGTTTCAAGTGTTTGGGGTGTGGACACATCGCTAGTTAATGTCCAAATCGGAGAGTAATGGTGATGTTTGCAAACGGAGATATTGAGTCGAAAGAAGAAAAGCAAGAAGAATCCGATGAATCTTCTGATGAAGCGGAAGAAGAACTCGAATATGCGGTAGAAGGTGAGATACTTATGATCAAACGAAGCTTAAGCATGCAAAGTGTCGAGGACGAGCAACAACGTGAAAACATTTTCCACTTTCGATGCCATGTACAAGGCAAAGTGTGTAGCCTCATAGTCGATGGAGGAAGTTGCACGAACGTTGCGAGCACGCTCATGGTGGGAAAGTTAGGTCTACCAACTACAAAGCACCCGCATCCATATAAGCTTCAATGGCTTAATGATGGCAAAGAATTGAAGGTGACCAAACAAGTAAAGGTACCTTTCTCGATTAGAAAATATTCTGATGAAGTGCTCTGTGATGTAGTTCCAATGCATGCCGGACACTTACTGCTAGGCCGACCTTGGCAGTTTGATCGAAAAGTGGTACATGACGGATACACCAAACGTTATACTTTCAAGTACCAAGGCAAGAATGTTACCTTAGCGCCTTTGACACCTCATCAAGTTTACAAAGACCAAGTAAGATTAGAGATTCCATTGAAAAATACAAAGAAAGTGAGAAAAAAAAAATAAAGAAAAAAATTGTGAGAAAATGAGTGAAAAGCAACAAGAAAAACAAACTAAGAAAACAAAAGACAAGAGTCAAAAGAGAGAAAATAAAAAGAGAGAAGAAAAAGAGTGTACAAAAGTGAATGTTTAGGCAAAAGCGAGTGATATACAAAAGTCGTTTCTGTTGAGGCAACCAATGCTTGTACTTTTGTACAAGGAATCATTTTTAAATTCTAACAAATTGAATCCCGACTTGCCATCTTCTGTTAAGAATCTTTTGTAGGAATTTGAGGACGTATTTCCTGAAGAGTTCTGAGTGGATTGCCACCGATTCGGGGAATTGAACATCAAATCAACTTCATTCCTGGCGCATCCATTCCTAACCGACCAGCCTATCGTAGCAACCCCGATGAGACGAAGGAATTACAAAAGCAAGTAAACAAACTTTTGGAGAAGGGGTTCATACGAGAAAGCCTTAGCCCTTGTGCTGTACCAGTCCTACTGGTTCCAAAAAAGGATGGGTCGTGGAGAATGTGCGTCGATTGTCGTGCGGTGAACAAGATTACCATTAAGTACCGACAGCTGATTCCGCGACTCGACGACATGTTAGATGAGTTAAGTGGTGCGCAACTATTTTCAAAAATCGACCTCAAGAGCGGATACCATCAAATACGCATGCGCGAAGGAGATGAATGGAAGACTGCATTCAAGACAAAACACGATTTGTACGAGTGGTTGGTAATGCCCTTTGGCCTTACTAACGCTCCTAGTACTTGCATGCGTTTGATGAACCATGTGCTTCGAGCCTATATCGGTAAATTTTGTGTAGTTTATTTTGACGACATTCTTATTTATAGTCGAACATTAAGTGATCATTTGATTCTTTTGCGAGCTGTGTTAGATGTGTTATGAAAAGAGACTCTTTATGCAAATCTTAAGAAATGTATGTTTTGTACTGATAAAGTTGTTTTCTTAGGATTTGTTGTCAGTTCACAAGGCCTTGAAGTCGATCAAGAGAAGGTGAAGGCTATTCAACAGTGGCCGAGACCGACTAGCATCACACAGGTGCGAAGTTTCCATGGTTTGGCGAGCTTTTATCGACGATTTGTTTCGAACATCAGCACACTAGCCGTACCTCTCACGAGTGTGATTAAAAAGAATTCAGCATTCTTTTGGAATGAGGATCAAGAAAAATCGTTTACTACTCTTAAGGAACATTTAACTAATGCTCCTTTATTATCTTTGCCTGACTTTGATAAAACTTTTGAAATTGAATGTGATGCCTCAGGTATCGGAATAGGAGCTGTGTTAACTCAAGAAGGCAAACCAGTAGCATACTTTAGTGAGAAGCTTAGTGGTACTCCATTGAATTACCCAACATACGACAAAGAAATGTATGCTTTGGTTCGGGCATTGGAAACGTGGCAGCACTACTTATGGCCAAAAGAGTTCGTTATTTATTTGGACCACGAAGCTCTTAAGCACATAAAAAGTTAGCATAAGCTCAATAAGAGACATGCAGAATGGGTAGAATTTCTTGAGTCCTTTCCTTATGTTATTCGGTATAAAAAAGGTAAAGAAAATATTGTTGCTGATGCACTTTCTCGTCGTTATACCTTGTTAAATTATTTGGATTCAAGATTGCTTGGTTTTGTGTTTTTGAAAGATTTGTACATGACTGACCCTGATTTCGGTGATATTTACAAATCATGTGAGCATAATGCTGTTGATAAGTTTTTCAGGTTCAATGGCTTTTTGTTACGTGAAGGAAAACTTTGTGTCCCACAAAGCTCTGTGCGAGAGATGCTAGTACTTGAGGCTCACGGCGGTGGGTTAATGGGACACTTCGGAATCACAAAAACTTTGGCCATGCTGCAACAACACTTCTATTGGCCACAAATGAAAAGGGATGTCGAGAAGGTTTGCTCTAGATGCGTAGCCTGTAAGAAAGCCAAATCTAACGTTAACCCCCATGGGCTTTACACGCCTTTGCCCATTCCTGAAGGGCCTTGGGTCGACCTTTCTATGGATTTCATTTTAGGACTACCGCGAACACGAAACAGAAAAGATTATATATTTGTAGTCGTAGATCGGTTTTCCAAAATGTCACAGTTCATTGCTTGTTCAAGAACTGATGATGCAGTTAATATTGCTAATCTTTTTTTTAAAGAAATTGTCAGGTTACATGGGATTCCAAAGACTATTGTTTCTGACCGTGACGCGAAGTTTTTGAGCTACTTTTGGAGAACATTATGGAGTAAACTTGGCACAAAGTTACTATTTTCCACGACCTGTCATCCTCAAATGGATGGCCAAACTGAGGTGGTGAATCGTGTTCTCTCCACTTTGTTGCGAGCAATCATTCGTAAGAACCTTAAATCATGGGAAGAGTGCCTGCCTCACATCGAGTTCGCTTACAATCAGACTGTGCATTCGGCTACTAAATTTTCTCCCTTTGAAATTGTTTATGGATTTAACCCTTTATCTCCTCTTGATTTAATTCCTTTACCTAACGACCAATTTGTGAATACAGATGCCAAGAGGAAAGCTCAATATGTGAAACAGCTCCATCACAAGGTTAAAGCCAACATTGAGGCACGAACAGAGCAATACGTATGAAAAGCCAATAAAGGAAGAAAACAAATAATTTTTGAACCCAGAGATTGGGTGTGGGTTCATATACGAAAGGAGAGGTTTCTGGTTCAGCGAAGATCAAAATTGCTACCGAGGGGAGATGGGCCGTTTCAAGTTTTAGAACGCATCAACGATAATTCTTATAAACTTGATCTTCCAGGTGAGTATAGTGTGAGTGCTACTTTTAATGTGGCTGACCTTTCTCCTTATGATATAGGTGACGATTTGGGGGCAAATCACCTCGAAGAGAGGGGGAATGATACGGCCGCACCACCCAAGTTGCCAACCTCAAATGGAGATCCACTCGAGCTACCTGTTGGTCCAATTACTCGAGCTCGAGCTAAGAAATTTAAAGATGCAATATCAGCCTTAGTTTAATGAGTTTGGGCTGAATCAATCACCAACTTGCTTGATAGTTCCGGGACTAGCCCAACGAGTCATCTGTGCCATCTTTCCAAAGCTCATCTAGCTCATTTTCAACTCAACCTGCTCGATTCCAGCTCATCGAGTTCACATCAAGCTCAACTTCAGCTCATGAGTTTATTTTTAGCTCAACTTCAGTTCACGAGCTCAGAACTAGCTCATCCTCAGCTCACAAGTTTGGACTTAGCTCGATTTTAGCTCACTATCTAAATCGCAGCTCATTAAGTTCATTTATAGCTCATGATAATAAGTTGACTTTTAATTAAAATTAAGTTCAATAAATTAACTATTTAATTTATCATACTTAAATGATTTCACATTAGTTATATTAATATTGTCTTAATTTAATTTAATTTTGCTTATTTAATTTGTCATAGCCGAATTTATAGTTGTCATTGTTGCTTTCAAATTTGGCCGAATATTGGGTGTTCACATTGCCTTAATTAATTGTTTAATTTCTTTGTAGGTACATTACTTAAGGAGTAAGGATGCATGGATGGAATTTATTATTGTGTGCTGCCTATTGATCTCTCCCAAGTGACCATTCGGCCAAGGGGTTTTTCACTATTAATTCATGAGTTTTGGCCGAATATCTTCCCAAGAAGCATCCATTATGTTCACACTAAGGTGTTCACACAAGAGTCCATTCGACATCCTCTTTTCACACCTAGAAGACTTTTTGTTCCAACATGTTCACACCCATGAAGACCATTTAAATCACTTCATTTATTTCACCACTTTTTGGCCAAAGGTGATCATTTTATTGCTTCATTAAAGCAAGGGGCCGAATCTACCTTTGTCTATTAGAGTTCCATTCATTCACATACATTTGCTTAAGCTATAAGGATTCATGCTTCAATCTTCCATGGCCAAATATGGACAAGGCTTTCAAGGGGTCTTCTTTTTAGAATGTTACATAATTCATTCATGATACATTACTTAGTTTTTAAGATTATGAATTAGACTATTCAGCTACCTAGTCTTAAAGCCTATAAATACTTGTATTTTTTATTTGTATGGAACTTTTTGAAACTTTTGTTAATGTTATGCTGCCAAAATTGTAAGGCAATCTTTTCTCCATTTTCGTTCAAAGATTCGATTGGCTTGCCTAGAGTTCTAGTTGTGTCAACCGTTCTTCTTTGTCAGAAAACCCAAACTTATCACTATCCGTAGTGTGGCGTTCGACTATACTGAGGTTCCTATCTTTCTAGATAGTGGGTCGAGGTCTCTTTTACCCAAACCCAAACCGAACCAAAAGGGCACATAAACAACGGGTCGATACCACATTGGTATTGCACTTTTGTTCAAACCATTTATCCTTCGAAAACTATTTCATACAAACATCATAAGTTACCATTTCGTACCATATTGACCATTTTTCTAAACTACCTTACCAAATTGTACCAATTCGACACGCATCTTATCCTTCACATATTCTCGAACCCAAACCATCTCTTCTTATCATCCATCCTAATCAACCAAACCCGTCTTATTCTTTCTCTTCTAACTCAACTCATCGAACCTTCTTCTATTTAAACTAAAACCAACTCTCTTCTTCGTCTTCCACTTGAATTCCAACGAAACTTCTTGTCGACGATCTGACAATTACAAATACGACTCAGCTCAAACTCGAGACGACTCGTATCAGGAAATACATGAACCTTCCAATGCATGTTCCTTCATCAATATGATCCATGAATCTTCAAAGACATGAATAATCATCATGAACATGCATATGCCCCTTTGATTGCCATCCATTGAACGTTTCTATGCATGCACCTTGCATTAATTTCCTTCCATGCATGTGCCGTCCAAAGGGTGATGTACCTACAAGGTGAATGTACAACATTAATAGTTCATGTGAACACATTAATCAAATATGAACACAATTAAACACCTAATTAAATTGGGCTAACATATTTAATTCTTATAATATTTTAGACATATTTATTTCTAGTTTAAATTATGACAAATTAATAATATGCATTAAATAACTAGTCAACCATCTCACTTAATAAATACGCAATAATTAAGCTAAAATGAGCTGGGGGTTTCAGCTTTGAACTGTGTTAAGCTGAAATTTAATTAAATGAGCTAAGTTTATTTAAATTATAAACTAATGGAGCTGAGTAAGAGCTTAATTGAGCTCAACTGAGCTGGATTGGACTCCCATGAGCTAAAGTGAGATAAAGTCAGGTTGAATTAAGCTAAATATCTTTGGTTCGGAGTTGTGTTCAACTACACTTTGGACGTTGGAGCTATGAGCTAGCTGGAATCGATGACAAAGAGTTGAAAAGGTGTTTTGGAAGAGTCGAGTTTGAGCTTTAGTCATTGGACTTTGCGGCATAGCAAGTGTTCCATCATCCGGGTAGGTTGTTAGCTTGGATGCATTCGCGTCAGCATACATACTGACTTGCACTACATAGTCGACCGCATGCCTGTGTGCCTGACCGTGTGAAAATTAGAGGGTGTACTGACTTAGGTCACACGGTTGACCACATGCTTGTGTGTCTAGGCCATGTAACTCACTGACTTGGTTTTTAATTCAACTCCAGAGGACACACGGCTAAGTACTAAGGCCATGTGTCACACACGGTCAAGCCACATGCCCATGTACTCAGCCGTGTGGACGAAAATAGATTAGTTTAAAGCCACATTTCTCACCCAAAGTGCACATACCTACAATAGCATTAATAGTACCATTTCTAAGTGCAAATAGGCAACCAATTATATCATTCCATACACAATTCATATCATATCAATCTCAACCATTTCATTTGTCCAAACATATATCAGAACATCTAGATTACTAACCATAATTCATACAATATGCCAACCTATAATTTTTCAATCCAAAAACCAAAAAAACATCAAAATTCATACCAAGTCATTGATACGATCCCGACCTTGTGATTGATTTTGAGTCATATTTGTGTTGCCCGATCATCAACGAAGAAGTATCGTTCGGTTCTAGCAAAGTGGTGTTTTAGATAAATATGGGTGGAAGCTATTTAAATGAGCAAAGATAGGTTAAATATGGGTATTATAGGTTTAGCTAACAAGATTTAAAAAAAAGATGTTGGATATTTAGGATGGCTCGATTTAACAAGAGGAAATGGATAGAAGTTTGATAGATGGTGGATATGGAAAAATAGTGATCTTAGAATCAAGTTGAACCAACACTAAAGAATGTTGACCCGTGACTTAAAAGATTCTAAGGAGATAGAATGATAGAATAGACCTCAACCCACTATCTATAAGAGATAGGAACCTCGGTATAGGGTTCAAATGCCACACTTGTGAAAGTGATAAGTTTAGGATAAATCAAAGAACGGGTTGACGCCACTAGCTTTGTAGATAAGCTAACAAGTATTTGTACAAAATCAGAGAACAATATTTCTCACCAAATGAGCAAAGTTTCATTCAAAATGTCCAAAAGGTGTCCTCAAAATGGCTGGTTACACATATTTATAGGTATAGAAAAGCTAGTTGAACGGTCACATCTTAATGTACTAATTAAAACTAAATTTAAACTCAAGTCTCTTGGCATTCTTGTAACAATTAACTCCATCCTTAAATTCACTTTAATTCAACTGAATAAATATCCTTGAATGCCTGAAAAATGTCTCTTGAGATGTTCCTTGGCTAGCCGAAAAAACATTAGCTACTTAATGGTGTTTTGAATGCTTGTTTTAATATTTGAAGAACAAAATCAGCCGGTAGGTGAAGGGGTTGCTGCCGAATTTAAAAGGGTGTTAAACTGCTCCTTAGAACTCCTTAATTGATGTTAAAACCTCCTTTGTAATAGCTTTGTAACACCTTGAATTTGGGCCTAGAAGTATTGGGCCTTAAGCAAGGGGAATAGTTAGGAGATGGCACTTAGGTATTTAATTGTGCAAGGAAATGACACAATTGATTGTCTGCTCTAATGGTTAAGTGATTTAGGAGTGATTGGGAGTGCCTGAAAAGTCCTGGGTTCAAGCCTTGGCTTTTGAAGAATTTTAGTTTTTTCTCTGGAAGAAACCTTGACTTAGGCATATATGTCTTAAAAATAATTGTGGTGAAATTATGACACAAGAAGAGCCTTTGGCCTAGTGGTAGGTGGCGTGAGGAGTATGGCATGAGGTTTAAAGTTCAAGTCTTGCAAGGTAAAAAGAGTATTTATTTTGCTCTCTTGCCATGTGAGAAGCAGAAGCCGACTGGAACTCTGATGGGGAAGTTTGAATCGGTTAGGGAGTATTAAGTGGAGAAAATCAAGGAGAGGATTGATGAAAGAATCAAGGAGGAAATTATGGAGAGATTTGAGGAGTGGATCAAGGAGTTTGAAGGGAAGTGGGAAGGTGCTGAATTGGAGCAAGGCAAATTTGGCCAAGAGAGTTTTCCTCTCATTTGGTTCAGTTTTGGTCACTTTGTGTTGGGAAAAAAATCTCCTTTCTGTGTCGAGTTGTTTTGAGTTTTAAAGTGCCATAGTAGTTCCCTTTCTGTTTGCGTTTTTGTTACTGGGGTTGTTAAATTGACCATTTCGGAAAAACTGGTTAGTGTTGCCGAATGTTCTTCTTCTTTTGCCTCTTCTACCTGTACACCTTGTTTGGCCGAATTTATATCTTCTCTTCTTTCCTACAGTGTCATTCTTTCTTTTCAGTTTCTAGCCTAGCTGATTGCTCCTTCTCCATTCCTTCTTCCCTCTTTTCTTTCTTCTTATGGACTCTAATTACGTTCTTGATCCTTTTTCACGATATGATGCTCGTTGGGGGCTAGTCAATTTTGAGGAGTAAAGGAGTTCTAGAGTTGTTTAGGCCGTTAAGGTTTTTCTCTCATCGTCCGATTAAAGTAATTTGTTATCTTCCTTTTTGGGTATAGACCGATTAGGCCCTATGTGTTTGCAAAGCAATATTTGGGATGTAGGCCACATCTATGATCGGTCCTACCTAACGGAGATCTATCGTAATGCAGTTTGACGACAAGGCATGTGATCGACCCTATTTAGTGATCTTAGAGGATTGGAGTCACTCACTCAAACAAGGTAAGGATGGTGATTGTTATGGGCTAAGTATTGAGAAGGTAGTATGTTTTAAGTGACTATTAAGGTTGGTTGTGTACCTATTGACGTGTGATTAATTGTGTGTTGGGAATCAATGTAGGTTTTGGTGCTCAAGGATTATTCACATTCTTCGCAAACAAAGGTGTGTAATCGTACACCATTCTAATACTATCAAAACCCAAAAAGGTGTGTATTCACACCATTGTTTAACTGTGACTCGACAAAAGCCGAAGAACTAAAATGCTGAAACTTCTACATTTGGGGCCTCGCGAGCGTGCGATCACTCGTGAGGTCAACCGAGCCCACAATTCATGAGCGACAGACTGTAGAGGTCGCCACAAACGTTCTCATGGGCTTGGGCCGTCATGGGCCTCGTTGGGCCAAAATAGGCCGTGTGGGCCCAATGGACTTGTGGCCCCACACGGATAAAATCCAGGTAAGTGACAAATAATGGATTGGACTATGAAATTCTCATAGCTAGGACTGAATTTAGGCTAAATGGGTCACACAAGCGTGTGGGCCCACTTGGGCCGAGTAATGGGCTTTAGGCTCATCTATTCTGATTTGGTCATATAGGTTGCTTGAGTCGTTCGAAGTGACGGTAGACCATCTAAGAGGTCCTTATCTGTACCAAGACCCCAGAATAGATGAAATGGCCGTAACACCCTTGTAGGGCAGAATGACCGCAATACCCTTGTAGGGTAGAATGACCGTAATACTCCTGTAGGACAGAATGATCGTAATACCCCTGTAGGCAGAATGACCATAATACCCTTATAGGGCAGAATGACCGTAATACCTTTATAGGGCAAAATGACCGTAATACACTTGTAGGGCAGAATGATCGAATTACCCCTAGAGGGTAAAATTACCGAATTACCCATGGAGGGTAAAATTATGGAATTACCCCTAGAGGGTAAAATTACTGAATTACCCCAAGAGGGTAAATTTACCAAATTACCCTTAGAGGGTAAAATTACTAAATTACCCCTGGAAGGTAAAATTACCAAATTTCCCCTGTAGGGTAAAAAGACCGTAATACCCTTGTAGGGTAGAATGACTGTTATGCCCTTATGTGATGTTTGCTTGATTGAGTTTTTTATGTGATTTTTATGTGTTTTGCATACATGCACGACATACTCCATGGGTTGGGATAATGATATGGAGGAAGTACTGATCTATTAGGGTCGCACAAGACGACTGTGTACACATTGAAGGCTTAAAGCCGTATATTCGTACTGATTTGTTAAAGGTCGCACGGGTCGCACGAAACGAATGTGAACCAACCGATGGCTCTGTGCCGTTCATATTATCTATGGCTTAGTGTTTTCCATTTTACTGATGGCTTTGTGCCACGCATATTATCGATGGCTTATTGCTGTCCATTTTATCGATGGCTTTGTGCGACACTTATTATTGATGGCTTAGTGTCGTTCATTTTACCGAAAGTATATTGTCTTGATGGCTTAAGGCCACTTATCTTACTGGCAGCTATGCTGCGATTCTGATTACTGGTAGCTATGCTGTGGTTCTATTATCTGGTAGCCTTACTGCGATATTGGTGTACTGGTTGGGTGGGTCGAATTTATCCCTACATGGTGTGTTGGTGGTACGGAGTGGTGTGTTGGCTGGATTGGGGTGGGTTACACTGTTGCATTATTGTTCTAAACTGATATTTTATTGGGCTTAGGCCCACATATGTTCTGCTTCTGATTTTGCTACTATAATTGGCTCAGGCCCAACTGCTTCTGTATTTTATTTATCTGACTGACTATTTTCATATTAGGGGATTACACACTGAGTTTTCATAACCTCACCCCATTTTTAATTATGTAGGTAATCCCCAGCGTTAGGTGGATTAGTGTTGCGAGGGACTCGAGGGTGGCCACACAACTGCATCTGTTTTCACATTCAATTTTGATTTACAGTAATTTCAATTTGGGTTTATTTATTTTTGTAATAAGGCCTCTCTGGATTTTATTTTAAGTTTGAGATTTTAATTTGCTTCCGTTTTAACTGCTAGTATTAGAACACGATTATCCAAAATGATAACTGCTTTCAAAACACGTTTCCGCAACTTAATTTTTAAGCTTCTGCAACAAATAATGTTCTAGAAGTAATGATGTTTTAAAATGGTTAACAAACAACTAAGATGATTTGAGAATTAACAAAAGAGGCCTTAACCTTCGAACGGGTTTTTATTAGAAGAAATATGGTTTTCGAAAAGTACTCCAATGTGACACCGCCAGATTTGGCTATAACGTCTAGGTCGGGTTTGGGAGTGTTACAAGCTCCTTCTTTTGTAACCGAAAAGCACTTGAAAGGTCACTTCAATTAAGTTGTGACAGCCTTGAAATGTAACGGTTGTAAGTTGAAGAGACACCTATAATAAACACCTTAAAATGAACTTATTAAACACAATTAAACACTAATTAAACTCAAATATATTAAACACTTAACTTCTATAAATAAACTAGAAATGCATCAATTAATTCAGCAACTAGTTTAATTAAATAAGAAAAATTAAATAAACTAATGAGTTGAATTAAATCCAACAACTCATTTATTAAACTAAGATGCTTAAATGCATGGTTTAAAATGCAAACTAAATGAACAAATGAGTTACTTAATGCAAGACTTAATTAAATGATGCAGACTTAAACTAACATGGGAGTTACATAATGTATGACTTTATTAAATGGAGAACACATAATGCATGTCATAAATAAAATATGTAGATCAATAATGCATGACATTAATTAAATGAAATAAAATAAATAGGTCAAGTCCTTATTCCAACAGCATAATTAATAAATTGAAATTAAAAGTCTCATTTTGCACTTGGGCCCTTCGAGTTTAGGCCAATCTTGATGTCGTCGAGGTGTATCAAAATATGATGCAACCAGGATCGTATCAGTCATCATCTCAAGTTCATACCAAAACATGCCATTTTTCAAGCCACGTCACCTCATTAAACAACTAACTAAATGCACAACATATAACCATCTCAAAGACCATATTAATCATGCCAAAACACATGGCAACATAAACACATTACATAATATATATGATACGATCTCGGCCACATCATGTTACGACACAACTCGATTCCACCGAGATTGGCCTAAACACGAGGGGCCCAAGTGCAAAATGAAGCTTTAATTTTCAGCTAGCTTAATTCGACTGTTGGAAAATAAGGACTTTAAGTCATTTATTTTAATTATTTTAGTTATTTTTGTGTCTTTAATTATGTTATAGTTTGAACATCATTAATATACATTTTTAATTAATGTCCTGCATTATTAATCTACATCTTTTAATGATGACATGCAAAATGTAACTCCCATGTTAGTTTAAGTCTGCATCATTAAATTAAGTCATGCATTAAGTAACTCTTTTGTTCATTTAGTTTGCATCTTAAACCATGCATTTAAACATCTTAGTTGTTAAATATGTTTGAGTTTGTTTATATAAGTATGTTATTTAATTGGCTGTTACATTTTAATGCATAAATTAAAGTGTGTTTATTTTCATTTTAAATAAGGTGAATTAAGTTGCATGTTCAATTAATTCATGTGCATGAGAGTTATTAAATATGTTATTTTTATTAGTGTTTTAAGTTAAATTTAATCTTAAACATCTATTTTGTAGGAGACTTTTCATATGACTATTGACGTTTCAAAGTTGGACAGTTTCAAAGCTTTAAATAGAACATTAAGGAGGCTGTTTAGTGGACCAAAAGAGACTCTTCAAGTCTGAACATTTTTGGAGTCTTAAGTCTTCACCTTGGTGCCATTTAAGAGGATGTTACACAAGCTTTTATCATGTGGTTACAAGGGAGCTGAAGGGACATCAATCAAACACATTAAGGATACTTTAAGTCTTCATTAAGGACAATTGACATGCCTGTTAAACTACATCAGGTTCCAATGAAGAGACATGACTAATTGGCTTTCTTACATGAGTTTAATATGAAATTAAAGCTTGTAAATAGCTTTAATTGCTGAAGGTGAAAGGTTTCAAATAGGCATTTGAACAGTCATAATAATGCCTATAAATAGATTGTAAGAAGATATTATTTTGGTAGATAACTTTTGATGATTTTATGAACTATTTGTTCTTTGTGAGATTTCAACTCTCGTTGTTCTCTTTAGGACTGAATTGACTTATCAAGTGTAACGTCCCCACGCCCGAAACCATCACCGGAGTCGAGCTTGAGGTGTTACTAAACACAATTTACCATTTTAAACAACTTTACAAAATCTATTTTCATTTTCGGAATAAATTGTTTTCTGCGTCATGGTCGTTCAAAAAATCATATCTCGAGTTACAAAAATCGAAATCAAGATCCGTAAATTTTCCCTGAATCTAGACTCATATATCTATTCCCTAATTTTTTTCTAGAATTTTTGACTGAGCGGATTAGTACAGTTTATTAGTTAAAGTTTCCCCTGTTTCAGAACTCGACTGCACTGACCTCTACTCATTACGAATCACTTTTCTCCCTGTAAAAATTTCATATAACTATACCATTTATTTCTATTAAAACTAGATTCAATAAGGAATATAGGCATATAAAGTAATCCTCCTAATTATTTTTGTACAATTTATGGTGAATTTTCAAAGTTGGAACAGGGGATCCAGAAATTGCTCTAGCCCTGTTTCACTAAAACTCAAATATCTCATAACGTATAACTCCTTTACCTATTTTTCTTCTTCTATATGAAAGTAGACATGATAAGCTTCAATTTCATAACTAATACATCATCAAATTCGATTTATATGATTTTTAGTGAATTTTCAAACTCACGTCAGTGTTGCTGCAATGTTCTGTTTTATGGCTAATTTCATTTTCATAAAAGCGTTTATATACTAGATAACCTATTATTCTTTCATGACATCAAACATAATCTATATTAGCCATTTCAATGACTCAACATTATTAAGCATTTCCTCAACCAAACCACCACCATATCACAAGATTATTTACACAAAATAGGTATATTACTATACATGCCATACTAAATCTTACAAGCCATTTACCAAAAAGTCCTTTGGATAGTGTGAACGAGTCTTCGACCTATCCCGATTCTCGAGCCGGCTTGTCCAAAACTACAATGAATGAAAAGGAGGGAGTAAGCATAAATGCTTAGTAAGTTTACATGCAAATAACAAGTAACATAACAAAGTCATTATGCCAAACAACATTAACATAGCATCACCAAAACATATATCGCAATTCTAGTCATCATACTTCATCTTACCACATTTTTGTTGTTGTCTCGGTTTTCAACCCAAGGGTTAAGTACATACCTGTCCAATACGGCCATTTCTCAACATTACCGAATTGTCACTTACGTCTTGAGTGCCTTTCCATTTCACTTGAATTTTACCCGTTGAACACATTGGAATACAACTCGGATACACGGATCATTTGCACATAAGTGCTGAATATGTAATCAATCAATCATGTAACCCGCCCATAAACGAACTCGGACTCAACTCAACGAGCTCGGGCGTTCGCATCCATAAGTGAACTCGGACTCAACTCAACGAGCTCGGATGCCTAGTTACATCTCACGAACTCGGACTCAACTCAACGAGTTCGGACATTCGCACCCATAAGTGAACTCGGACTCAACTCAACGAGCTCAGGTGCCAAACCATCCTAGTGACATGTCACTTGTATCCTAATCTATTCCCAAGGTTCAAACGGGATTTTCCTCGATCACTTATCCTTGCCGTCTTCCACATAATACCGGAACCACTACTCGGTAGCAATTTATATTTAACAAGTAGCACATATAATTTGCATATTGTTCAAAAATAACCACAAAGCATATATTTCATGATAAAAATCAGCATATCATATAAATAACATCGATTAACTTAAAAATAACAGTTATGTTACATTATTTGCACATGAACTTACCTTAGTACCAAAATTCAAAGATTTTTACAATTTAGTCCGTAATCTTTTCTTTTCCTCGATCAAGGTTGATTCCATGTCTTTCTTGATCTAAAATAACACATTTAGCTTATTTAATACTCACATTATCAAAATAGTCCTAAATTCAAATTTTGGAAAAATTACAATTTTGCCCCTAAACTTTTGCATATTTACACTTTTGCCCCAAAGCTCGGGAATTAAATTTTATCACAAATTCTTATGTTTTAGGACATGCTGATCATTTATTTACCATTAGCAAGCTCAAATTCATACTAAAACACTTACTTATAAATAATATGTACTTTTACCGATTAAGCCGTTTTACTCGTTTTTACTTAAAACCGAGTAGCACAAGTTTTCTAACATAATTTAAAACCTCATATTCTATCATAAAACATCAAAATACACAAATTTCACCTATGGGTATTTTTCCAAATATGAACCCTAACTTAAATTATTGCTAACATAAGCTTTATCGAGCTATTGGGATTTCAAAAACGTAAAAATCATTAAAAATGGGGCTTAGAATCACTTACTATGAAGCTTGGAAGCTTGAAACAAACCCTAGCTATGGAGAACCCTTGAAATTTCGTGGTAATGAAGAAGATGACCAATTTTGTGTTATTTTTCCCTTTTTATTTCATTAAATGTCCAAATGACCAAAATGCCCCTCCATACTAAACTTTCAAAAATTCCTTCCATGTCCTAGTTTGTCCATGAACATAAAATTGGTCTAATTTCCATTTAAGACCTCCTAATTAATATTTCAAAGCAATTTCATACTGAAAACTTCTAGAATGCAAGTTTTGCAACTTATTCGATTTAATCCCTAACTCCAAATTAAGCACTTTACGCTTAGAATTTCTTCACGAAATTTTCACACCATCATAAAATCATATCATAAACATCAAAATAATTATAATATAATTATTTCTACCTCGGATTTGTGGTCACGAAACCACTATTCCGATTAGGCCCTAATTCGGGATATTACAACTCTCCCCCCCTTTTAAGGATTTTCGTCCTCGAAAATCTTACCGGTAAACAGATGTGGGTATTGTTTTCTCATAGTTTCCTCGGGTTCCCATGTAGCCTCTTCTATCCCATGCTTTTGCCACAACACTTTCACAAGAGCAATACTTTTGTTTCTTAGTTTTTTGACCTCTCGAGCTAAAACTTTTATCGGTTCTTCTTCATAGGTCATATCTGGTCGTAATTCAATTTCTGTTGGTGAAACTACATGCGAAGGATCCGAGTGATACCGACGTAACATAGATACATGGAACACGTCATGAATTTTCTCTAACTCAGATGGTAATGCTAACCGATAAGCTACTGGTCCAACTCTTTCAGTTATTTCATACGGCCCAATAAAACGCGGACTTAACTTACCCTTCTGTCCAAATCTGAGGACTTTCTTCCACGGAGACACCTTTAAAAATACCTTATCACCAACTTGAAACTCGATTTCTTTTCGTTTCAAATCTGCATAAGATTTCTGTCTATCCGAAGCGGCTTTCAAACAATCTCGAATTACCTTCACTTTTTCTTCAGTTTCTTTAATTAGATCGACCCCATAAATCTGATTTTCCTTGAGTTCGGTCCAATACAAAGGCGTCCGACACTTACGACCATACAATGCTTCATAAGGTGCCATTTTCAAACTTGTCTGGTAACTGTTATTATAAGCAAATTCCACCAACGGTAAATATCTTTCCCAGCTTCCTTGAAACTCTAATACACAACATCGAAGCATGTCTTCAAGAATCTGAATTACTCTTTCTGATTGCCCATCCGTCTGTGGATGAAAAGCAGTACTGAAATTTAACCTTGTACCTAACGCTTCTTGCAACTTTTGCCAGAACCGCGAGGTAAATCTCGAATCTTTGTCTGAAATGATTGACAATGGTATTCCATGTAGTCTAACAATTTCTCTAACATACAATTCAGCTAACTTGTTAAGAGAATAATCCATACGTACTGGAATGAAATGAGCCGATTTAGTCAATCTGTCAACTATTACCCAAATGGCATCTTTCTTTCCTGGAGTTAACGGCAACCCTGAAACAAAATCCATAGTAATCCGATCCCATTTCCATTCAGGAACCATAATAGGCTGAAGTAATCCTGAAGGCACTTGGTGTTCTGCTTTCACCTGTTGACAAATTAAGCATTTGGACACAAATTCTGATATATCCCTTTTCATTCCTTTCCACCAGTACATTTTCTTCAAATCATTATACATTTTCGTACTGCCTGGATGAATCGACAAATAACCACCATGTGCTTCCTGCAAAATCTTTTGAATTAACTCCTCATTTTTCGGTACACAAATCCGATCTTTAAACATCAAGCAACCATCAGGACCGATTCTGAAATCTGACTCTGTATCCACCTCACATTGCTTTCTTTTGGCTTGCAAGTCTTCATCACTTTTCTGAACTTCACAAATCTCTTGTAAAAACATCGGTCTTACTTTTAGTTCGGCCAGAATGGAACCATCATCTGACATTTCCAACTGAGTGTTCATAACTCTCAAAGCAGCCAACAGTTTTCTACTCAAAGCATCAGCAACTACATTTGCTTTTCCTGGATGGTAGTCAATCACAAGCTCGTAATCTTTTAATAACTCCAACCATCTTCGTTGTCTCAAATTCAAGTCCTTTTGTGACATCAAATATTTAAGACTTTTATGGTTGGTGAATACCCGACATTTCTCACCATACAAATAATGTCGCCAAATCTTCAAAGCAAACACCACCGCAGCCAACTCCAAATCATGGGTCGGATAATTCCTCTCGTGAGGTTTTAACTGCCTTGAAGCATAAGCCACGACCTTTCCTTCTTGCATCAGTACACATCCCAAACCATTTAGAGAAGCATCACTATATACCACAAATTCTTTACCTGACTCGGGCTGTACTAACACTGGTGCCTCTGTCAATAACTTTTTCAATTCTTCGAAACTTTGTTGACATTCTTCCGTCCACTCAAATTTAACATCCTTGCGAAGTAATCTAGTCATAGGAGCAGCAATTATAGAAAATCCGTTCACAAACCGTCGATAATATCCGGCTAGCCCCAAGAAACTTCTAACCTTGGTTACATTCTTCGGTGGCTTCCAATCCACAATAGCTGAAATTTTACTGGGATCAACCCGTATACCATCACCCGAAACAATATGACCCAAAAATCCAACTTCCCGAAGCCAAAATTCACTTTTACTAAACTTGGCATATAACTGCTTGTCTCGTAAAGTTTGCAAAACTATCCTCAAGTGCTCAGCATGTTCTATCTCATCTTTCAAATAAATCAAGATATCATCTATATTAGCTCTGAATTCTTCGGCCCCGAGCTTACGGATTTTATCAACTGGAGTTCTTTGAAATTTTATCATACCCACATCTTGAGGCATTGGGGGTACAGGTTGAGGAATTGGGGGAGGTGGGGGAGGTCGTACATTCGGGTTCGTACGAACGAACTCAGTGTACCATGCACTCATCATTTGGAGAAAGGCTTCCCGATCCCTTTCTCCTCCCTGACCAACAGTAAGTGGTGGATTTTCAGTCGGCGCTGCCCCTTCAGCCGGAGCTGGCGCATTACTCTCTACTTCATCAGCCACGGCTGGATCGGGATCCATTTACTATAAAAAAAATCATTTAAAAGGTCAGAAGTCGTCACACTATCACAATATACACATATGGCATGTATAGCAAAATCCGTACACAAAAACATGTTAGTCCGAGAACCGACTAAACCTGCTCTGATACCACCAAATGTAACGTCCCCACGCCCGAAACCATCACCGGAGTCGAGCTTGAGGTGTTACTAAACACAATTTACCATTTTAAACAACTTTACAAAATCTATTTTCATTTTCGGAATAAATTGTTTTCTGCGTCATGGTCGTTCAAAAAATCATATCTCGAGTTACAAAAATCGAAATCAAGATCCGTAAATTTTCCCTGAATCTAGACTCATATATCTATTCCCTAATTTTTTTCTAGAATTTTTGACTGAGCGGATTAGTACAGTTTATTAGTTAAAGTTTCCCCTGTTTCAGAACTCGACTGCACTGACCTCTACTCATTACGAATCACTTTTCTCCCTGTAAAAATTTCATATAACTATACCGTTTATTTCTATTAAAACTAGATTCAATAAGGAATATAGGCATATAAAGTAATCCTCCTAATTATTTTTGTACAATTTATGGTGAATTTTCAAAGTTGGAACAGGGGATCCAGAAATTGCTCTAGCCCTGTTTCACTAAAACTCAAATATCTCATAACGTATAACTCCTTTACCTATTTTTCTTCTTCTATATGAAAGTAGACATGATAAGCTTCAATTTCATAACTAATACATCATCAAATTCGATTTATATGATTTTTAGTGAATTTTCAAACTCACATCAGTGTTGCTGCAATGTTCTGTTTTATGGCTAATTTCATTTTCATAAAAGCGTTTATATACTAGATAACCTATTATTCTTTCATGACATCAAACATAATCTATATTAGCCATTTCAATGACTCAACATTATTAAGCATTTCCTCAACCAAACCACCACCATATCACAAGATTATTTACACAAAATAGGTATATTACTATACATGCCATACTAAATCTTACAAGCCATTTACCAAAAAGTCCTTTGGATAGTGTGAACGAGTCTTCGACCTATCCCGATTCTCGAGCCGGCTTGTCCAAAACTACAATGAATGAAAAGGAGGGAGTAAGCATAAATGCTTAGTAAGTTTACATGCAAATAACAAGTAACATAACAAAGTCATTATGCCAAACAACATTAACATAGCATCACCAAAACATATATCGCAATTCTAGTCATCATACTTCATCTTACCACATTTTTGTTGTTGTCTCGGTTTTCAACCCAAGGGTTAAGTACATACCTGTCCAATACGGCCATTTCTCAACATTACCGAATTGTCACTTACGTCTTGAGTGCCTTTCCATTTCACTTGAATTTTACCCGTTGAACACATTGGAATACAACTCGGATACACGGATCATTTGCACATAAGTGCTGAATATGTAATCAATCAATCATGTAACCCGCCCATAAACGAACTCGGACTCAACTCAACGAGCTCGGACGTTCGCATCCATAAGTGAACTCGGACTCAACTCAACGAGCTCGGATGCCTAGTTACATCTCACGAACTCGGACTCAACTCAACGAGTTCGGACATTCGCACCCATAAGTGAACTCGGACTCAACTCAACGAGCTCAGGTGCCAAACCATCCTAGTGACATGTCACTTGTATCCTAATCTATTCCCAAGGTTCAAACGGGATTTTCCTCGATCACTTATCCTTGCCGTCTTCCACATAATACCGGAACCACTACTCGGTAGCAATTTATATTTAACAAGTAGCACATATAATTTGCATATTGTTCAAAAATAACCACAAAGCATATATTTCATGATAAAAATCAGCATATCATATAAATAACATCGATTAACTTAAAAATAACAGTTATGTTACATTATTTGCACATGAACTTACCTTAGTACCAAAATACAAAGATTTTTGCAATTTAGTCCGTAATCTTTTCTTTTCCTTGATCAAGGTTGATTCCATGTCTTTCTTGATCTAAAATAACACATTTAGCTTATTTAATACTCACATTATCAAAATAGTCCTAAATTCAAATTTTGGAAAAATTACAATTTTGCCCCTAAACTTTTGCATATTTACACTTTTGCCCCAAAGCTCGGGAATTAAATTTTATCACAAATTCTTATGTTTTAGGACATGCTGATCATTTATTTACCATTAGCAAGCTCAAATTCATACTAAAACACTTACTTATAAATAATATGTACTTTTACCGATTAAGCCGTTTTACTCGTTTTTACTTAAAACCGAGTAGTACAAGTTTTCTAACATAATTTAAAACCTCATATTCTATCATAAAACATCAAAATACACAAATTTCACCTATGGGTATTTTTCCAAATATGAACCCTAACTTAAATTATTGCTAACATAAGCTTTATCGAGCTACTGGGATTTCAAAAACGTAAAAATCATTAAAAATGGGGCTTAGAATCACTTACTATGAAGCTTGGAAGCTTGAAACAAACCCTAGCTATGGAGAACCCTTGAAATTTCGTGGTAATGAAGAAGATGACCAATTTTGTGTTATTTTTCCCTTTTTATTTCATTAAATGTCCAAATGACCAAAATGCCCCTCCATACTAAACTTTCAAAAATTCCTTCCATGTCCTAGTTTGTCCATGAACATAAAATTGGTCTAATTTCCATTTAAGACCTCCTAATTAATATTTCAAAGCAATTTCATACTGAAAACTTCTAGAATGCAAGTTTTGCAACTTATTCGATTTAATCCCTAACTCCAAATTAAGCACTTTACGCTTAGAATTTCTTCACGAAATTTTCACACCATCATAAAATCATATCATAAACATCAAAATAATTATAATATAATTATTTCTACCTCGGATTTGTGGTCACGAAACCACTATTCCGATTAGGCCCTAATTCGGGATATTACATCAAGTTAGTCTTGTGGTGTCATCCCTTCCTTGTTTCGAACTTTTCACTTGTTTAAGTGTGGCGTTCGTTTATACCTGTGGTTCCTATCTTACATAGATAGTGGGTCAAGGTTCGTTTATACCTCTGATTCCTATCTCAATATAGATAGTGGGTCAAGGATTCCTTTATTCTTCCAAAACATTTTCACCTAAGAGTTGTTTAAGATTTGGGTCAACAATCTTCCAGATTGTTGGTTCTTTCTTGGCCTTAGCCAAATTCTTCCATCTACTATTTCAACTATCTATTATCCCATGTTTGAACCTATCATTCAATCTCTTCCAGCCATTTTTGAAACAATTCCATTCTTTCTTAATTTCACGACCGGGCAACCCCTATGACTTGAATCATCACCGAAACGAGTTCGTATCAATATACCATACTCCCAAAATAAGCCAATTCACATGGCCAAGTTCACACCAAACTTAACATCATTTACAAGCCATTTCAAAGGTCAACATATATTACCAAAACACATATCCACATGACTCAAGCCTATACATGCCATATACCATATGTATAATTTCAAAAGTACCAATTAGATATGCGGTAGTGTGATGATGTTTCCTGATGATTCCCGGATCCCAGCTAGCTTCTATTCTCTATAAAATAGGGAAAAATAAACACAGTAAGCTTAAAAGCTTAGTAAGCTCATAAGTAAATAAACTTAATTCATCAAATAACCACAATTCAACCAATAGACATTTTATAAGGCAAAACACTTAATTAAACACAAACCTTTCTATATTATACACATGATCACATATTCATTCATCAATCTTCTTCCATTCGATATTCATATGAGTTTCGTACATGCCTGTATCACTTATTTCGTTTATACTTTCATTCTCATCTGAACGTTGTCTGTTGAACCATTCGAAATTGATAAGGATACTCGAAAATCTCATATAACTCGTACAATGACATAACCCAGATATGGTCTTACATGTTATCACATATCGATGCCAATAGCCCAGCTATGGTCTTACACGAATCTTATATCAATGCCATGTCCCAGACATGGTCTTACACGAAATCTCATCTCAATAATTCTAATGTCATGACATTTGTTCCTATACTATTCTTAAGGCTCGTACTGGACTTTCAAAAGTCGTAAGTCTGTCGATTCCTGCTCATATTTCACCATTTAGCATTCCATTCAATTTAATGATAAATAAACATATATAACACAATTTAAGGACATTATTTAGCATACAAACTTACCTCGTATTTAGAATTGACGGAATGGATTGACTACTCAATAACTTTTTTCTTCCCTCGATCTAAATTCGAATTCTTTTGTTCTTGATCTAAATATAATCAAATTTAGCTAATTAAGTCATTTATTCATTCAATTTAATCTAAATCACACAATTGGGCATTTTTACACATTAGCCTCTAAAGTTTCACATTTCTTGCACTTTAGTCCTTTTCACATAAAATCACAAATTACAACAATTTCCTTAAAACCCATGCTAGCCTAATTTTATTAAGGTCCCTAGCAGCCCATTTTTATCACTTTTTCACACATTTAACCACAAATTTAACACTTTTCACAGATCAATCTCTAAATTGATTTTTCATCAAGAATCACTTAACAAAACATATAAAACTATCATCAAGCTTTCATATTTCATCATTAAACACTTAAGAACACACAAATTCATCAATGGCATCTCACTCAATCTTTGAAAAATTTGCAAAATGGTCTGTGGGCTAGCTAGTACTAGATGCAACGATTACAAAAATATAGAAATCATCGAAAACTGAGCTAAAACTATACCTTAATTAAGCAATTTATGTGCTGAATGCCCAAAGATAAAAAAAAAGGTGTTTCCTTACCTTAGAATTTTGGGTAGATGAAGATGAATGAAATAATTTGGTTTTCTTTTACCTATTTTAATTATTTACTAATTAAATTACTCATATAACCTTACTTAATCACATTAATGATGTCCATATTTGTCTATTACCTTTATTAATGGTCTAATAACATTATAAGGACTTTTGATTTAATAACTCATAGCAATTAAATACCTTTAACATGTAGAATGCAACTTTTGCATTTTACGTGATTTAGTCCTTTTATCAAATTAACGATCCAATCGATAAAATTAAATCACGAAATTTTCACACATACTTGTTATCATGCTGTAAACACATAAAATAATATTAAAATAATTTTCCCGACATCGTATTTATGGTTTCAAAACCACTATTCTAATTTGGCTAAAACCGGGTTGTTACAACTCTACCCCCTTCAGGGATTTTCATACCTGAAAATCTTACCAGTGAATAGATTTGGGTATTGATTTCTCATAGCATCCTCGGTTCCCACTTAGCTTCTTCAACCCCGTGTCAATGCCATAATACTTTCACTAATGCGATTCTCTTATTTCTCAGCTCTTTGATCCCACGAGCTAAGATTCGGATTGGATCTTCAACATATGACATATCAGACTAAATTTCAACTTCGGTTGGTTAAATGACATGTGAAGGATCGGATGGTATCGTCGAAGCATCGATACGAGAAACACATTATGTATTTTCTCTAAATCAGATGGTAAGGATAGTGGATAAGCAACTGGCTGATTCGCTTGATAATCTCGTAAGGTCCGATGAATCCCAGGCTCAACTTTCCTTTTTTGCCAAATCTGAGTATTTTCTTCCACGATGAGACTTTCAAAAACACTTTCTCCTCGATCTAAAACTCAATATCTTTTCGTTTCAAATCTGCGTATGATTTCTATCGATCTGATGCCGCTTTCAAACTATCATGAATTACTTTCACTTTCCCTTCTGTTTCTTTGATCAGATCAACCTCGTGAATCCTATTCTCGCTAAGCTCAGTCCAGTACAACAATGTTTGACATTTACAACCTCGTGAATCCTAATACTCGATTGAAAGCTATTATAATAAGCAAATTCAATCAATGGTAGATACTTCTCCCAAGTACCTTTGAACTCAAGAATGCAACAACGTAACATCTCCTCGAATATCTGTATAACTCGCTCGAATTAACGATCCATCTACGGGTGAAACGCAGTACTGAAATGTAACTTTGTACCCAACGCATCTTGCAGTTTCTTCCAAAACTGCGATGTAAACCTCGAATCTCTATCCGAAATAATAAAAATAGGCACACCGTGTAACCTCACAATCTCAGAGATATACAACTTAGCTAATTTATCAAGTGAATAATACGTACATATCAGTACAAAATGAGCTGATTTTGTTAACCTATCAACAACAACTCAAATCGTATCTTTCTTTCTTAGAGATAGGGGCAAACCCAATACAAAATCCATAGTTACTCTATCCCATTTCCACTCAGGAATCATCACTCGCTGTAGTAACCCTGACAGTACCTGATGTTCAGCTTTGACTTGTTGAAAAATCAAGCATTTTGAAACAAACTTTGATATATCTCTTTTCATGCCGTACCACCAATAAAGTTATTTCAAAACATTATACATTTTCGTGCTTACACAGCTACTGTGTGTTTCATTTAGAATCATCTGAATTAACTCTAAATTTCTCGAAACACACATTCTATCTCTGAATCTCAAATAGTCGTCAGAATCAATTTGAAACTCTGAATCAGGGTTCGACTCGCACTGAGCTCGTTTTGCTAACAATTCATTATCAACTTTCTGAGCTTCACAAATCTGCTATAAAAACAATGGTCTCACTTTCAACTCGGCTACAATCGACCCATTATTAGACAAGGCTAGCTGAGTATTCATCGCATGTAGAGCAAATAAAGACTTTCGACTCAAAGCATCAACAACTACGTTACCTTTCCCCGGATGATAGTTAATTACTAACTCGTAGTCTTTTTTGCAATTCTAGCCATCCTCGCTGATGCAAGTTCAAATCTTTTCGAGTCATTAAGTATTTCAAACTTTATGATCAGTATAGATGTGGCATTTCTCACAGAACAAGTAATGGTGCTAGATTTTCAACGCGAACACAATTGTAGCTAACTTTAAATCGTGCGTCGAGTAATTCTTTTCATGCGACTTTAACTATCTCGAGGAATAAACTATAACTTTGCCTTCCTGCATCAATACACAACCCAGGCCATTTAACAATGCATCACTAAAGATCATGAATTCTTTACTCGATTCAGGCTAAACTAACACCGGAGCTTTAGTTAATAAAGCTTTGAACTGTTCAAAACTTTTCTAACATTTATCAGTCCACTCAAACTTTACGTCTTTTTGAAGCAATTTCATAATCGGAGTTGCAATTATCAAAAATCCTTTCACGAATCGTCTATAATAACTAGCTAGTCCTAGAAAGCTACGGACTTCAGATACATTTCTCAGAGGCTTCCAATCTAAAATCGTAGAAATTTTGCTCGGGTCGACTAGGATACCCGCGACTGACACTATATGCCCCAAAAATCCAACCTCTCATAACTAGAACTCACATTTGCTAAACTTAGCAAACAATTGCTTATCTCATTGAGTCTGTAGTACAATTCTCAGATGCTTGGCATGTTCAGTTTCATCACGAGAATAAATCAAAATATCATCAATGAACACAACAACGAATCGATCTAGGTACGGTCTAAAAATCTGATTCATCAAGTCCATAAAGACTACAGGAGCATTGGTTAGTCCGACAGGCATAACCAAAAATTCATAGTGACCATACCTCATTCCAAACACAGACTTAGGCACATCTGAGTCTTTAACTTTCAACTGTCTGAGTCTTTAACTTTCAACTGGTAATATCCTGATCTCAAATCTATCTCTGAAAATATTGTTGCTCCTTTCAGTTGATCAAACAAGTCGTCTATACGTGGCAGAGGGTATTTATTCTTGATTGTTACTTTATTAAGCTATCGGTAATCTATACACCTTCTCATAGTGCCGTCTTTCTTTTTCACAAATAATACCATTGCACCCTAGGGAGAGAAACTTGATCTAGCAAACCCTCTATCGGTTAATTCTTGCAACTAAGCTTTTAATTCTTTCAATTCTGTCAGAGACATTTTACACAGATGATGTAAGCATGGCCGAGAGCTCCACTAGCTCGAGCAAGAAGCTTATCAAGCTACCCAATGTTCCAATGAATCAAGCTCAAGCTAAGCACCTCCAAGAAACTGTTTCAGCCTCTTTCACTCATTTTGGCTCAAGAGAAAGCCCAACACTAATGGAGAAGCTCGGACCAGCTCCATTAAGGCTCCTTGCACCCTTGTGCAAGTCAAACTTAGCTCACCATTAGCTCCCCAAGCTTCATCTAGCTCAAATTAACTCATTTGAGCTTGTTTCAGCTCATTTGAGCTCATTTCAATTGCTTTCCAGCTCATATGTTTAATTGCTTGAATAAACTAAGTGTCTATTTTATTTAGTTTAATTTTTTTCTACTCATTGATTAGTTTACTAGCTTATTATAGCTTATTAATTATTTTTAAGTCATTGTGAGCTAGCCAAATTAATGAGTCATGTTAAGTCAACATTTAATATGTTTCAGCTATAGTCAAATTTAATATGCATCTTAGTTTTAGACATCTTTAATACATGTTTTAATTCAGACCAATTAAATATGTCTAAGTTGTGTTTAATTTGTCTTGTAGGATTGTGATGGACAGCACTAACGGTGTTCACATTGGCTGCTACTAAGAAGCTTCTTTTGGCTATTCATATGGCACAATTATGAGTTGAACACATCCTTCCAAGAGCCATTTCGTAGCTAGCAAAGCAACAAGTGCTTTTACACTTGATTGACCAATTGGCTGCCATGTTCACACCTTAAGTTGACCAATCAACTTCTATACATGCATGGATGACTTCAAGAACGTCCAAGGGGGAGAATTAACACATAAATTCAGCATATTGAATTAACAATATGCATGCACAATGGGAAGGACGAATTTACAAGATGCATGTTGCTATTCATGAACCTATATGCCATTAAAGAGCCTATTTATGAGAATGCATGTTCCATGCAAGTGCATGAACGACCCAAGGGGATGAATGAAATTTTTGGTGTTCATACAAGTCACCTAAAGCTTTCTTCTATGCTAAGAATTCATGTACAGCAAAGGGAGGAAGAATCTGACTATTCAAGTTAAAGTTCATGCATGAATATCATTCAATGAGGTGCATGAATGTCCAAAAACATGCCCATGCAAGGGGAGAACGTCCATGAACCATCAAGGGTTAGTGGAGGAAGATAAAAGGCTGATCATTCATGCTTTCTTCTTGACTAAGCATCCATGAACAGATTTGGGGAAAGATTGTGTCTATTCGGGATTGGGAAGCATTCAAGAACCGAATTTATTAACTAAGTGTGAACATTTTAGTTATGTTTGAACACATTTAGATGCCGAATTTCAATAGGCATTTTAGGCTTATAAATAGTTGCTTTGTAAACTTTTGGAGGGACTTTTGCCAATTTGTTAATGAAACTCAGTTTCTGTGAGGTTACTTCCTCTCATATCTCGTACAAGTTTCGAAATACTTATCTAGTTGCTAGTGGTGTCTACCGATCTTGTTTGAACTTATCACCATCCTTGGTGTGGCGTTCACATATCCAACTATTCCATTCTTCCACCTTAACAATATAGGAATCGGGGTGACACTATTTAGTGTTGAATCATTCTTGACAGTAAGTTTGCTATTCCATCCCCATTGTACGTTATTTTATTCTTATTATTACTAAACTAAACACTCTATTCAACCCCCATCTTTGTTTCCTATAGCTGAACCTATCAATACTCTATTTTCTATTTTGAATCCTTCTGCTTAATCAAACCTATCCATTCACTTTTATTTCCAAGACACCAAGGCACGGACGACCCTTCTCGACTACGATCGGGCAACTACATGTATTTGACTCAACCACTCGAGTCAGATCACATCATTTGGTATCAGAGCTACAAAATCGAGAAGTATCGACGTTCGAAGCATCATCAAAGTAGGTCAAAAAAAGAAGAAAATTTCAAAAAAATTGTATTTGTATTGTTATTCATCATTTTGTACTTAAAAAAAAGAGAGTGGTATAAAAAAACAAAAAAAAGAGTGTCGAAAAAAATATATATTTGAAAAAAAAGTTGAAGTGAAAAAAAAAGTTGAAGAAAAAAAGTGAAGTATCAAAAGTTTCTGTTATACATCATTTGGTATCGGTGAATCCCGATCTTCTAGTTTCCATTCCATTCCTTCAATTTTCTACCCCTTCTACCCCAACGCCACACTCACAAACCTGAAATTTTGTTCTTTTAGCTACCTCTCACCTTTATGCATTTTATCCCTTGTAACCCTTTGAAGCTGACCCCAAGGCACCAAGACGAGTCAAAACGAGACAAAATACGAGGTTACGAGAGAAAGTTTGAGTGGTAAAAGGCAAGAGTGTTGTGAGTTCATTTGAGTGAAGAAAAAGCCTTAAAAGAGTGAAACACGAGCGTGAGTGTACAACTTTTGAAATTTTCTTTTCGAGCGAAAAGGTGAGAATTTTGTTGTGAGATATTTATTTCTGTTTTAACATCTTTCTTTCCGCAATAAATCATGAATCACGAGGAGTCTCTAGATTTTGAACTTTGAGACTTTGTGAGAGAAATCGATGGAATGCTTGAAAGAAAACTTGAACCCTTACAAAAATGATTAGACCATATCAAAGAGCGAGGCTATCGAGCAAAGGTCCAACGTGAGCAAAACTCACCAAGACGAGACACGGAGTCAAGAACATCATGGAACACCCATCTGAAAACACTCGAGAAGAGATTTCTATCGTGATATCTATTCGTCAAGGAATTTGAGTAGAAAGAAAGAAAGCTTCGAGTTCGAGGTCCTTCAAGATAACAAACGAGAAAGCCTATGTAACCCTTTGTATGCACCAAAGTCCCCAACCTCGAAGACTCATTCACGAAGAATTGATCATGAATCCTATCTAAGTGATTTCTTATCTTTTGAACAAGGCACTTCTTATTTTGATTCATTTGTAACACCTTCATTTTGTAATGAAAAAGAAACAAGAAAAGAAAAGAAAGAAAAAGAAATTGAAAAAGAAAAAAGAGTGGTGCGAAAAAAGAAAGTTGAAAAGGAGAGTGAGTTTAAAGAGATAAAAGAAAATATGAAAGAAACAAGTGTTCTCAATGAAAAAGAAACAAAAGAAAAGGATGATAGTGAGCAAGAACAAGTGAGGAATGTTTCCACTAACCAAGATGAGAGTTTTCCTCGTGTTGTTCCTTTTTAGGTTTCTGAAGATGTGATTAATAAGTTCCATCTATTTTACCTCCCAAAGGAGAGACGGTTCACATTGGTTGGCGAAGGTAACATTCTGAACGACCCTAGTCCACCTGTGTCTAAAGGTAAGCAAGGTGAGGTTTCTATATCCTTTAAACAACCTTATTTGATTCATGGTAAAGTCATTGCTCATGACGTGGGTTTTGGAAAAGAACTATACCTTGATGTGGTTAATTATTTGATAGAGATGTTGATGTGGTTGATTTTAGTGATGGCGAGAAAGATTTTCCTAATGATAATTGTTGCATCGATCAGTATGTGGATGAAGTGAGATTAAATCATCATGAATATATTTCAAGATTGTGTAATAAAAGGTTGCTATGCCAAGTGCTTAGTTCATATGAACGAGATAATGGTGTGATGGATCTGCCTTATTTTATAAATCTTGCATGTTTGAGAAAGTTTGATCGAGTGAGACTTAAGTTTTATGATTGTTTGAATGATTACTTGATCACAACTTCTTTGATTAACATGAGTAGGACATTGGAAATTAAGACACTCATGCTGCCTATTGAATCGAGTGACCAAGCTCATGTGTTCAAACCTGGAATTTGTTATTTTGGTTCGATATGTGGTAAAATCAAGCATCCTAAATTTTGTGCGACTAATTTATGTTTCTTTGATGACGTTGGATTGATTCAGCATATGCAAACTTTTGTCTTGTGTGATAACGGTTATTCACATACAAAGATTAATTTGTTTGAATATGATGATAACGTAAATTCTTTGAATTTTTGTGCAAAACCTCCATGTATCTGCATGCCTATTAGAATGAGACTTACGACGTTTGATTGCTCGAATGATTGTATGCTTAAATTCTTTTTGCTTGGCATGTTTGATTTCTTGAAGAAAATGAAAGTTTAGTTGCGTTGTGACACAAGAGATCAAAATCAATTGTTCAAACTCGGAGTACATTTTCTTAAATTGTTGTCAAGTAAAGGTAAACATCAAAATTTTGTTCTGAATAAATGTGTTAAATTCTTTCATATTCTCCAAATTTTGTCTCTAAGATTGAAAGCAAAACCTATGAATTTTGTTGGCTTACAAAGTCAAAATCTGATTTATAATTCTGGAAATCACTCCATGTTGTGGTTTAAAAGGCTTGAACATGTTATACGTGATAAGGATTTTAAATTGCCTCGTGCTCTTACTATAATGTTGGTCAAGGAACTTTCAAATCAAATTGATAAGGTAAGAAGGCATTTTGTTTTTGATCTCGGTGACTATTGTGTCTCGTTATTGATCAAGGGATCTGAATCCTATAAAGATGTTCTCTGAGGTTATGATTTTCGAATGACTTGTGATTCTTGTTATTTGCCATCAATGAATTTCTTGTTTCGTTTTAATAAGGTGAGGCCAACTTCTATCTTTGATACCGGGATTGGATTAAGTGGTCAATTCCTGATTCATTACGGAAAGGTAAAATCAACTTTTGTTTTTTATCCCGGCATTAGTTTATGTGCCCAAGTTAGAATTGAAAATTCAAAAAAAGTTTGTGAGTTTTTAATTTGAAGTATCTTTACCCCTTTTCTGTATTGTGTAGATGATACATTGAAATGGCTTATCTTTAAAATGAGAAGGCATGAGACTAATTTGTTGTTTTTACAAGATGTGTGTGTTAATCAGGTTTTTGTGAGCTATTCGATCCCCTCTAACCATGAAGGGTCTTATAATGAAGTATGCTTTGTCGTAATCAAAATGCTCGACTTGAGGACAATTTACTTTGAAGAAGGGGGAATGATGTAAGCATGGTGGGGAGCTCCACTAGCTCGAGCAAGAAGCTTATCAAGCTGCCTGATGTTCCAATGAATCAAGCTCGAGCTAAGCACCTCTAAGAAATTGTTTCAGCTTCTTTCACTCCATTTTGGCTCAAGAGAAAGCCCAACACTAATGGAGAAGCTCGGACTAGCTCCATAAAGGCTCCTTGCACCCTTGTGCAAGTCGAACTTAGCTCACCATTAGCTCCCTGAGCTCCGTCCACCTCAAATTAGCTCATTTGAGCTTGTTTCAGCTCGTTTGAGCTCATTTCAATTTCTTTCCAGCTCATATGTTTAATTGCTTGAATAAACTAAGTGTCTACTTTATTTAGTTTAATTTTTTTCTACTCATTGATTAGTTTACTAGCTATTTACAGCTTATTACTTATTTTTAAGTCATTGTGAGCTAGCCGAATTAATGTGTCATGTTAAGTCAACATTTAATATGTTTCAGCTACAGTCAAATTTAATATGTGTCTTAGTTTTAGACATCTTTAATACATGTTTTAATTCAAACCAATTAAATATGTAAGTTGTGTTTAATTTGTCTTGTAGGATTGTGATGGACGGCACTAAAGGTGTTCACATTGGCTGCTACTAAGAAGCTTCTTTTGGCTATTCATATGGCACAATTATGAGTTGAACACATCCTTCCAAGAGCCATTTCATGGCTAGCAAAGCAACAAGTGCTTTTACACTTGATTGACCGATTGGCTGCCATGTTTACACCTTAAGTTGACCAACCAGCTTCTATACATGCAAGGATGACTTCAAGAACGTCCAAGGGGGAGAATTAACACATAAATTCAGCATATTGAATTAACAATATGCATGCACAATGGGAAGGATGAATTTACAAGATGCATGTTGCTGTTCATGAACCTAATTGCCATTAAAGAGCCTATTTATGAGAATGCATGTTCCATGCAAGTGCATGAACGACCCAAGGGGATGAATGAAATTTTTGGTGTTCATACAAGTCACCTGAAGCTTTCTTCTATGCTAAGAATTCATGTACAGCAAAGGGAGGAAGAATCTGACTATTCAAGTTAAAGTTCATGCATGAATATCATTCAATAAGGTGCACGAATGTCCAAATACATGCCCATGCAAGGGAAGAACGTCCATGAACCATCAAGGGGAAGTGGAGGAAGATAAAAGGCTGATCATTCATGCTTTCTTCTTGACTAAGCATTCATGAACAAATTTGGGGAAAGATTGTGTCTATTCAGGATTGGGAAGCATTCAAGAACCGAATTTATTAACTAAGTGTGAACATTTTAGTTATGTTTGAACACATTTAGATGCCAAATTTCAATAGGCATTTTAGGCTTATAAATAGTTGCTTTGTAAACTTTTGGAGGGACTTTTGCCAATTTGTTAATGAAACTCAGTTTCTATGAGGTTACTTCCTCTCATATCTCGTACAAGTTTCAAAAGACTTATCTAGCGTACTTGTGGCGTCTACTGATCTTGCTTGAACTTATCACCATCCTTGGTGTGGCGTTCACCTATCCAACTATTCCATTCTTCCACCTTAACAATATAGGAACCGAGGTGACACTATTTAGTGTTGAATCATTCCTGACGTTAAGTTCGTTATTCCATCCCCATCGTACGTTATTTTATTCTTATTATTACTAAACTAAACACTCTATTCAACCCCCATCTTTGTTTCCCATAGCCGAACCTATCAATACTCTATTTTCTATTTCGAATCCTTCTGCTTAATCAAACCTATCCATTCACTTTTATTTCCAAGACACCAAGGCACGGACGACCCTTCTCGACTACGATTGGGAAACTACGTGTATTCGACTCAACCACCTGAGTCGGATCACATCAACAGAGCTATCAATATAAGAGTTGTTCCCGAAACTAATTCAATACCAAACTCAACTTCTCTTATCAGTGGTAATCTCGGTAACTCTTTAAGAAATACATCTAGATACTCGCACACCTCTAACACTGATTCAATCTTTTTTTCGATCACTTTCGTATCAAGCATATAAGTAAGATAAGTTTAACAACCCTTTCTCACATATCTCTAAATTGATATCGATGAAATCACTGACGGCAAACCATTCAAATCATCTGATTCAATTCGGACAATCTCATTATTCTGACACCTCAAATCAATTGTCTTTCGTTTATAGTTTATTATCGCATCATGCAACGTTAACCAATCCATACCCAGAATTATATCAAATTCATCAAATAAAAACATCATTAGATTAGCTAGAAAACAAAAATCCTGAATCATCAACGGACAGTTCTTGCACACTTTATCAACTAAACACATTCGCCTAAGGGGTTCGATACTCTAATCACAAATTCAGTAGACTTTATAGGCAAAGTCTTACTGGATACTAATTTCACGCATATATATGAATGAGTTGATACTGGATCTATCAATGCAATCACATTAGTATCATAGAGAGTGAAAGTACCGGTAATAACATCTGAAGATGGCGCTTCTTCATGAGCGCAAATAGCATAGGCTCTAGCAGTTGCTCTGGGCTCAGACCTCACAGTTGAGTCTTTAGTCACTCTTTGACTACCACTTACATTTCCTGTGTTTCTAGGTGGTCTACCTCTACTATGGTGTTACTCGGCTTCGTGTTCTTATCTTTATCTTTTTCAATTAACTCAGGGCAGTCTCGTATAAAATGATCTAATGATCCACATTTAAAATAGGCCCGATCATTCAGTCTGCAATCACCCGGATGTCGTTTACCACATTGTATACATTTGGGTCGATTATGTCTTGCACTGCCAAACTAGCTATTGAGGTAGCTTGAGCTTTAGAACTCAAATGTTGCTTTTTATGATCTCTGACAAAATAACCCACAGTTGCATTTGAACAACTACAATTGTCTCGAAGTTTCTTTGATGCGAAGTAAAATAATTTACCCGTTGATCCTTTCCTCAAATCTCTAGCTTCAGAATCAGCTTTTCTTTTTCTTTACTCAATTCTTTGGCTTTACAGGCTAGACCAACAAGCACAACAAACTCTTTCAGCTCTAGAATCCCAACTAATAATCAGATGTCCTCATTCAAACCATCTTTTAATCTTTTGTACATTATAGCTTTAGTTGAAACACATTCTCACGCATATCTACTTAATCTCACAAATTTTCGTTCGTATTCTGTCACAGTCATGCAACCTTGCTTTAATTTGAGGAACTCTTTACGTTTCTGATCAATAAACCTCTAGCTAATTTATTTCTTTCAGAATTCAGTTTAGAAGAACTCCCAGGTAACTCGTTCTTTTGGAACCACAGATACTAATGTATTCCACCATTGGTACAAAATGTCTCTTAGCAAAGATATAGCACATTTGATACATTCATCAGAAGTTGATGCGATCCCAGCTGCATCATGTCACGACACAACTTGATGACACTGAGATTGGCCTAAACTCGAGGGCCCAAGTGCAAAATGAAGTTTTTAACTTCAGTTTATTAATTTGGTTATTGGAATAAAGACTTTGATTCATTTATTTTAGTTATTTTTGTCATCATTAATATGTGTTTTGCATTTAATAAAGTCATGCATTATGTAATTTTCATGTTAGTTAAGTATGCATCATAAATAATGATATGCATTATGTAACTCTCATGTTAGTTAAGATTGCATCATAAATTATGTCATGCATTATGTAACTCCCATGTTAGTTTAAGTCTGCATCATTAAATTAAGTCATGTATTAAATAACTCATTTGTTCATTTAGTTTGCATCTTAAACCATGCATTTAAGCATCTTAGTTGTTAAATATGTTTGAGTTTGTTTATATAAGTATGTTATTTAATTGGCTATTACTTTTAATGCATAAGTTCAAGTGTGTTTATTTTCATTTTAAAAAGGTGATTTGAGTTGCATGTTCATTAATAAATTAATGTATGAGAATGTTTATAGTGTGCTGTTTTGTTTTTAGTTTCTTTCATGCTTAATTATTTATTTTGTAAGTGACTATTCATATGGGTTAAATTAACTCTTCATGTTTGGACTTTTTTTAAGCCTTCAATGATCATCATGGTGGCTGTTTAAATGGTCCAGGAGTGTCTCTTCAAATTTGATCAATTTCTTGCACTCAAAGCTTATTATGGAGTCAATTAAAGAGAGATGAATGCACAAGTCTTTTGACATTCAGTTTTAGGGAGATGGAAGGACACCAAACAGCACATTAAGGGTCCATTAAGTCATCAATAAAGTGAAGAGACATGCCTTTTCATCTACACTAGAATCAAGTGAAAATACAAGACTCTTTGGCTGCCCATTAAGAGTTATATCTGAATTTTAATATTTGTTAATAGCTGATATAAATGTTGAATTTGAATAGTCATATTAGTGCCTATAAATAGCTTGTAAAAGGACAATGCTAGGGACTTTTTGCTCATTTTGATGAATGTTTATAACATTGTGAGTTATTCAACTCTCTTATTTCGTTTAAGACTCAAGTAGACTTATTTAGCTTGCTAGTGGCGTCTTCTTTGTTTCTTTGAACTTATCACTCCTAAACTGAGTATGGCGTTCACCTTTATACCGGTTGGTTCCAATCTCCATATAGATACTGGGTCACGGTTTATCTATCCTTCTATACACCTTAAAAGTTGCTATAAGTCTCAGGTCGATACTGTTATAGTATTGGTTCATTCTTAACCCTTAAGCCTGTTCCCATCCTATTCAGTTTCCATCATCCAAAAATCACCTATTTGTTATTCTCGGTTGAATCCAAAGCTTTATTATCCTTGAAATGTTTTGAACCTTTTTGTTTAAATCCTATTATTTGCCAATTTCAGCTTACTTCTCCTAGAATGATACTTCCTCCATTTTAATGATTAGGCAAACAACAAATGAATTGAATCAATCATGAGACAAGTTCGTATCAGAAGTACAAGATAATTCATCAAAGACTCAGATTGTATTATCAAGCCAGAACTCTGTTCTCTCGGCAGTATCATCAATGGTAGCCCAAAACTCTTCAGCCCCATTTTTATGAATCTTATCAACAGGTGGATTACTCAATCAAATCAGATCTATAACTTATGGCACAACAGGGATTTATTGAGGAATAGGCAGGGTGGAGGCTGTTGAGCAGCCGGATTCGTTCGAACGAACTCTGTGAACTAGTCGTTCATCATTTGGAAGAAGGCTTGCTTAACCTCTTGATACGATCTGCCTCGGGTGAGTCGAGTCGTATTAGTGATTGCCCGATCGTCGACAAGAAGTTACATTAGGTTTAGTTGAAAAGTTGGATAAGAGAAAGATAGACTAGAAAGGAGATTAAAGAGGATGGTTGAGTTGGGTTGGGGTTGGAATAGGTTTAGTGAATTTAGGACGGAGAAGAAAGAAGGTTGTCGGATTTGGTTCAAAATGGAATAGGCAATAAGGAATGAGCATTTGGGTTTTACGTTATGAATAGGGATAGATGAATGAATTGGTTCAATTAGGTAAGGTGAATTAAAGAAATGGTCGAAATGGTAAGATTGGTATGTTCGAAATGGTATGAAGAAATGGTCGATTTAGGTACGATTTGGTAAAAAGAAGAATTGGGATTGAACAAAAAGTGCAAACAAGAACCAATACCGATATGGTATCGACCCCTTGTTTATATGCTCTTTTAGTTCGGTTTAGGTTTGGTAAAGGAAACCTCGACCCACTATCTAACAAGATAGGAACCTCAGTATGTTTGAACGCCACACTACGAGTAGTGATAAGTTCGGGTTCGACAAAGAAAGCAGTTGACACAACTAGAACACTAGGAAGCCAACCGAATCTTTGAACGAAATGGAGAAAAGTTGCCTCACAATTTTGGCAGCATAACGTTAACAAAAGAGTCAAAAAGTCCTTTTACATGGAAAAATAACAAGTATTTATAGGGATACAAGGGGATAACCGAATAGACTTGTTCATAACCTTAAAAACTAAGTAAAGTCCATGAATGGATCTTGTAAAAATTCTAGAAGAAAACCCCTTGGTTGATATGTCCATATTCGGCCATTAGAGGAGGTGAATGGAATGAATCTTCATGCTTAAGTAATGAACATGAATGAATGAACCCCCTTGGTCACTTGTTAGGTTCGGCCTCCCTTGATAAATGAAGCAATTAATTGGCAACCTTTGGCCAAAAATTATGAATTAAATGGGGATACTCCAAGGGCCAAAATATGTGTGAAAATCGATTCATGAAAGACCATCAAATGTGAACACTTGGAACCGAAGAGACTTACTGTGTGAACATAATGATACGATCTGCCTCGGGATGAGTCGAGTCGTATTTATAATTGCCCGATCGTCTACAAGAAAGTATTATTCGAACTAGGTAGATGAAGATGAATTGAATTGGTTATAGTTTAATTAGGAGAAGGTTCGTGAAGTGATTCAGGAGAGAAAGAAAGATAAGGTTTGAACGAAAAGGTGCAAACAAGAACCAACGTCAATAAGATATCGACCATTTGTTTATATGCTCTTTTAGTTCGGTTTGGATTTGGTAAATGGACCTCGACCCACTATCTAAAGAGATAGGAACCTCGGTATAATCGAACGCCACACTACGGGTAGTGATAAGTTCAGATTTTTGACAAAGAAAAACGGTTGACACAACTAGGAGACTAGGCAAGCCAATCGAAATCTTTGAACAAAATTAGAGAAAAGAATTCCTCACAAATTCGTAATAAAATTAACCAAGTTCAAAAAGTCCCTTACAATGGAAATTTAACAAGTATTTATAGGTTTAAGACTAGGTAGCCAAATAGGCTAATTCATAGGCTTAATGACTAAGTAAAGTCTCATGAATGAATGTTAAAAATTCTAGAAGGAAGTCTCTTGGTAACCTTGTCCACATTCGGCCATGGATGGATGAGTGGATGAATCCTTCTAGCTTAAGTTGTTGAATGTGCATGGATGAACCTCATGTGTCAAAAGCAAGGTTCGGCCATCCTTGATTAATGCAGCAATTAAGTGACAACTTTTGGCCAAAAACTATGAAATAAATGAAGCACTTCAAAGGCCAAAATAAGTGTGAATGCCGAAACTTGAGGAGTCCATAGGTGTGAACATTCCGAATTGAAAAGCCATGCCATGTGAACATAGTGTGAACCGAATGTTGAAGTTCATGAAAGGATGTAATCGGTCACTTGGCTTATGCATGAATTCGAATGAATGGACACTTGAATAGTTGAAAAGGTAGCACACCATTCATGAATTGAAGCATGCATGAATCTTGGAATCATTGAATGTAGCCATATATGCACTTGACCGAACATGCACCTAAACAATTCATGTCCCCTTGTTGTCCATGCACCTTCAAAACAACATGATACTTCATGCTTCATACGTCCATTGGTGTTCCTACACAATGAATGTGAAAAATTAATTAAGCAATATGAACACCTTAATTTCAGCTAATGTGAACAAAATACAAGCATTAAATTAAATTTAATCAACATCATTATGGCAATTTAAAACATATTTAATAGAACTCATGTGAACCTAATTTAATATGTAGCATATTAAATAACTTTTATTAGACTTATTAAATTAATGTCAACAGAAAATAAATTCAGTCAAAGTTTGGACTTCATGAGCTGAAGTTTAGCTCATGAGCTAAAACCGAGTAGGGCTTGGACTCGTGAGCTGGAAATGAGCTGGACCCAAGCTAATGAGCTGGTTTTGAGCTGGCGGTGAACTCGATGAGCTGGGCTGGACTTGCAGGTAGTTGCACGGTGAGTTCAAGGAGCTAGTGTTAGCCCCCTCAATACGTCCCAACAGTGTCTCTTCCCAAAGTTGAGCCACAAAAGCTATGATAGACTCTTTGAATGCCTTGGCTCAAGCTCGAGTAACGGGACCTGGTGGTAGCACCATGGAATCCTTGTTTGAACTAGCTGAGTCATGGGGCGTGCTCGCATCATTCCCCCCTCTTCAAAACGACTTGTCCTCAAGTCGGAATCTGCATCAAAAGGGGTTAAATCTGACACATTAAAAGTAGCACTAACATTATAATCATCTGGCAAATCAATTTTATAAGAATTTTCATTTATGCGCTCTAAAACTTGAAAAGGACCATCTCCGCGAGGTAGTAGCTTAGATTTTCGTTGGGCCGAAAAACGCTCCTTGCGCATATGAACCCAAACCCATTCTCCGGGTTCAAAAACTACCCATTTTCGGCCTTTGTTCGCACTACGCACATAGGACTCGGTCCTTGCCTCGATATTGTCCCGCACCTTGCTATGTAAATCCTTGACAGAATCTGCCTTTTTCTTCGCATCTGTTTGTACAAACTGATCAGTAGGCAAGGGCAATAAATCTAAGGGAGTCAAAGGATTAAAACCATAAACAATTTCAAATGGGGAGAATTTAGTTGCGGAGTGGACAGAATGATTATACGCAAACTCAATATGGGGTAGACAATCCTCCCACGACTTCAAATTTTTTCGAATGATGGCCCGAAGCAAAGTGGATAGGACCCGATTGACAACTTCCGTTTGACCATCGGTTTGGGGCTGGCAGGTGGTCAAAAATAGGAGTTTGGTTCCTAATTTACCCCACAAGGACCTCCAAAAATGACTTAAAAATTTGGCGTCTCGATCTGACACAATCGTGCGAGGAATGCCATGAAGTCTAACGATGTCCCTAAAAAACAAATTAGCAACATGAACGGCATCGTCAGTCTTAGTACAGGCAATAAAATGAGACATTTTTGAGAACCTATCAACAACAACAAAGATAGAATCCTTCCCTGTTTTTGTGCGCGGAAGTCCAAGGACAAAGTCCATGGAAATATCAGCCCACGGCGCTTCCGGAATTGGCAATGGTGTGTATAAGCCATGAGGCTGAACCTTCGACTTAGCCTTTTTACAGGCTATACACCTTTCACAAATTCGCTCTACGTCTTTTCGCATCCGCGGCCAGTAGAAATGTTCATGGAGAGTGGCAAGAGTCTTATTGACTCCGAAGTGTCCCATAAGCCCGCCACTATGTGCCTCATGCACTAATAAGTCTCGAACAGATCCACAGGGAATGCACAATTTGCCTTCTCGAAAAAGATAGCCCTCATACCTATAAAAATTCTTAAAAGAACCTTTCTCACAAGCAACAAATATCTCACCAAAATCGGAATCATTAACATAGGATTCTTTTAATAACGCAAACCCAAGAATCTTAGAATCCAAATATGATAACAGAGTATACCTTCTCGAGAGTGCATCAGCCACGATATTATCCTTACCTTTCTTGTATTTGATTACATATGGAAACGACTCGAGAAATTCAACCCATTTTGCGTGGCGGCGGTTCAATTTGTTTTGGCCTTTAATATGCTTTAAGGCTTCATGATCAGAGTGAATGACGAACTCCTTAGGCCACAAATAATGTTGCCACGTCTCAAGGGCCCGTATGAGTGCGTACATCTCTTTGTAGTATACCAGGTAGTTGAGTATGGCTCCATTGAGTTTCTCGCTAAAGTAAGCAACAGGACGACCGTCTTGCGTCAAAACTGCCCCGATTCCAATGCCCGAAGCATCGCACTCGATCTCAAAAGTCTTCGTGAAATCTGGAAGGGCAAGCAAAGGAGCGTTAGTAAGAAATTCTTTAATTTTCATAAATGATTGCTCTTGTTCATCATTCCAAATGAAAGGGGAATTTTTCTTAATAACACTCGTAAGAGGAGCAGCGATAGTGCTAAAATTCGGAACGAATCGTCGGTAGAAACTTGCTAGGCCATGGAAACTTCGAACTTGCGTAACGCTCGTAGGCCTTGGCCAATCTCGTATGGCCTCAATCTTCTCTTGGTCTACCTCGAGACCATCCGCACTAACTACGAATCCTAAAAAAATAGTTTTGTCAGAACAAAAAGAACATTTCTTTAAATTGTCATATAAAGTTTCTTTTCGCAAAACCTCTAAAACAGATTTGAGATGACTTACATGATCTTCCATAGATTTGCTGTAAATCAATATATCATCTAAATATACCACGCAAAACTTACCAATGAAAGACCTTAAGACATGGTTCATTAGTCTCATGAACGTACTTGGAGCATTGGTAAGGCCAAAAGGCATAACCAACCATTCGTAAAGTCCGTGCTTGGTTTTGAAAGCTGTTTTCCATTCGTCTCCTTCTCGCATCCGAATTTGGTGGTAGCCACTCTTCAAATCAATTTTTGAGAATACTTTGACCCCACTAAGTTCATCTAACATGTCATCTAAGTGAGGAATGGGATGACGATATTTGATCGTTATTTTGTTAACAGCTCGGCAATCCACGCACATACGCCATGTTCCGTCCTTTTTCGGTACCAACAGTACGGGAACGGCACAGGGACTTAGGCTCTCGCGAATATAGCCCTTCTCCATCAGTTCATTGACTTGTCTTTACAACTCCTTTGTCTCCTCCGGGTTGGCTCGGTAAGCAGGTCAATTTGGGATAACTGCTCCCGGCACGAAGTCAATTTGATGCTCGATCCCACGAAGTGGTGGAAGACCACTTGGGACTTCTTCCGGAAAGACGTCTTGAAAATCCTGCAACAATGACAAAATAGAAGGGGGTAGGGTATCGGGTAAGTCGTTAGTGGAAAATAGTGCTTCCTTGTACAAAAGTACAAGAACAGTTCGATTCATCACCAAAGCCTTCCTCACATCACTAACTCTCGCAAGAACACTCATTTTCTCGATTTTCTTTTCTTTTTCTTCTTTTTCTTTATTGTCTCTTTTTTCACTCTCTTTTGTTTTCTTTTTTGTATTTTTCTCCTCTTTTATTTTTTTACAACTCTCTTTTTCTTTTTCTCTCATTTGCTCGATAGAAGCTTTTAATTTCATTTGGTCTTCGTGAACTTGTTTAGGAGTCAACGGTGCCAAAGTCACATTCTTTCCCATAAATTTGAAGGAATACCGGCTGGTATATCCGTCGTGTTGAACTCGCCTATCAAACTGCCACGGTCGGCCAAGTAACAAATGCCCCGCATGCATCGGTACGACGTCACAAAGAACTTCATTTGAATACTTGCCAATTACGAAAGAAACAAGTGCTTGTTTTGTTACCTTAAGTTCTCCTCCGTCATTGAGCCATTAGAGTTTGTAAGGGCTCGGATGCTTGGTTGTGGGCAGACCATGTTTTTCAACCATCATCGTACTTGCTACGTTGGTACAGCTACCACCGTCAATGATGACACTACAAACCTTGCCTCCGACTTGGCATCGGGTATGGAAGATGTTCTCTCGTTGGAGATCATTGTCCGTGCCTTGGAGACTTAGACTTCGTTTCACAACCAACAGTTCTCCTTCCATAGGTTGTTCTAAGTCCTCTTCAACTTCAGAAGTCGATTCAGACTCTTTCTCCTCCTCGTCCTCCGTTTCGACCTCGCCATCGGCTCGTACCACCATGGTCCTTCGATTTGGGCATTGGCTTGCTATGTGGCCTCTTCCGAGACACTTAAAGTATTTAATGTCTCGATTTCAATTGAAGGACGACTCGGGTGCCTTGCCTTTGTTCACTTCGGTGATGGGCTTGTTGGTTTTCGGAGGTACCGTGGTCTCCTTCCCTCTGGGATTGAAAGATCCTTTACTCGAACCTTGACCCACTTTGAAGTGTTGGAAGGGGTAAACCCTCGACTCGGCCCTTTTCTTTTGAGTTGCTTTTCCACCTTGATGGCCATATGAACCATATCAACCACTTCAAGGTAGTGTTGTAACTCTACAACATTTGCAATATCTCGATTTAGACCCGCCAAGAATTGCGCCATCTTTGCTTCGGGATCTTCTTGCACATCAGCCCGAATCATCGCGATTTCCATCTCTTTATAGTAATCCTCGACACTTTTGGTCCCTTGCGTTAAGTTTTGGAGTTTTTGATGTAACTCCCGATGGTAATACGAGGGAATAAAGCGTCGTCTCAAGGCGGCCTTCATCTCGGTCCAAGTGGAAATAGGACGCTCACCGTTTCGCCTTCGACTAGTAATTAGCTGATCCCACCAAATCATGGCGTAATCAGAAAATTCTATAGCGGCTAGCTTCACCTTCTTGTTCTCGGAATAGTTATGACAGTCGAATACCAATTCTATCTTTTTCTCCCATTAAAGATAGGCCTCCGGATCTGATCTACCTTGGAACGGTGGAATAGACAGCTTGATGTTCTTGAGATTGTCATCTTCGCGTCTTCGATCTCGTTGACGGTATTGCCTACGTCGGTCGCTAGCATTAGACTCTTGTTCGCTTTCAAGATCACTAAGGTCGTTTGCTTCATCATCTTGGACCCTTCGTCTTCCCTGGTTTTGATTTGGCCTCTCCCGTCTTTGTCTAGCCACCTCGGGAGTTCTTTCACGTTGGCCATTTGTTTCAACTTAGAATAGTCGGTCTTCGATTGGATTGAGCCTTCGATCTAGGAGCCGCTCCATTTCTCGTAATAAGGCTTGCATATTTAAGTCGGGGATGTTGCGAACGGGTTGTCTTGCTGGACGACCTTCCATGTTGTGATCTGACTCTTGTGACATTGATTTTGTTAATGAAGACCTCACCACAAAACTTCACAATTCAGTCGGAAAGAAAAGAAGAGGATCACTCACACTCGTGTTTACACTCGAGGATTAGGCTTTTACCTCCACTCTATTGCGCTCACTACTCTCGTGCCTTTTACCTCTCTTGTCTTTTCTCGTGATTTCGTAGTAGATTCGTAAGGCTTAGGCCTTGGTCTAGGTGGTCGGTTCAAAAGGGTATCAAAGGATTGATGTACTCGGTTTAGGATAGGCTAATAAGATTTTGGGGTTTTAGTGTGGCTAATCAAATAGAAGAAATGAAAAGGGTAGAAGAGTAATTTCAGGATCGGGAATCAATAACGATGAAACAATTTCCACTTCAACCACTTTTTTTCGATTTTTTTTCAAACTTGTATAATTTTTTTATACTATAACAATGAACTAAATACAATAGAAACTCTTGTGTACACGAATTTTTTTTTGTTGACTGCGTAGATTTTTGATTTTATAGCAGTAACATCAGACTAAACAATATGAGAAAATTTCGGTATACGAAATTTTTTTCTATACTCTTTTTTTTGGATCCTACTTACTCGTGGGTATTTGGACTACCCCAGGGTTGTTTTTTCGTTGCACACACTTCTCATTTTAGTGGCCTGATACCAGATGATACGATCCGCCTCGGGATGAGTTGAGTCGTATTTATAATTGCCCGATCGTCTACGAGAAAGTATTGTTCGAACTAGGTAGATGAAGATGAAATGAATTGGTTATAGTTTAATTAGGAGAAGGTTCGTGAAGTGATTCAGGAGAGAAAGAAAGATAAGGTTTGAATGAAAAGGTGCAAACAAGAACCAACGTCAATAAGATATCGACCCTTTGTTTATACGCTCTTTTAGTTCGGTTTGGATTTGGTAAATGGACCTCGACCCACTGTCTAAAGAGATAGGAACCTCGGTATAGTCGAACGCCACACTACGAGTAGTGATAAGTTCAGATTTTCAACAAAGAAAAACGGTTGACACAACTAGGACACTAGGCAAGCCAATCGAAATCTTTGAACGAAATTAGAGAAAAGAATTCCTCACAAATTCGTAATAAAATTAACCAAGTTCAAAAAGTCCCTTACAATGGAAATTTAACAAGTATTTATAGGTTTAAGACTAGGTAGCCGAATAGGCTAATTCATAGGCTTAATGACTAAGTAAAGTCTCATGAATGAATGTTAAAAATTCTAGAAGGAAGTCTCTTGGTAACCTTGTCCACATTCGGCCATGGATGGATGAGTGGATGAATCCTTCTAGCTTAAGTTGTTGAATGTGCATGGATGAACCTCATGTGTCAAAAGCAAGGTTCGGCCATCCTTGATTAATGCAGCAATTAAGTGACAACTTTTGGCCAAAAACTATGAAATAAATGAAGCACTTCAAAGGCCAAAATAAGTGTGAATGCCGAAACTTGAGGAGTCCATAGGTGTGAACATTCCGAATTGAAAAGCCATGCCATGTGAACATAGTGTGAACCGAATGTTGAAGTTCATGAAAGGATGTAATCGGTCACTTGGCTTATGCATGAATTCGAATGAATGGACACTTGAATAGTTGAAAAGGTAGCACACCATTCATGAATTGAAGCATGCATGAATCTTGGAATCATTGAATGTAGCCATACATGCACTTGACCGAACATGCACCTAAACAATTCATGTCCCCTTGTTGTCCATGCACCTTCAAAACAACATGATACTTCATGCTTCATACATCCATTAGTGTTCCTACACAATGAATGTGAAAAATTAATTAAGCAATATGAACACCTTAATTTCGGCTAATGTGAACAAAATACAAGCATTAAATTAAATTTAATCAACATCATTATGGCAATTTAAAACATATTTAATAGAACTCATGTGAACCTAATTTAATATGTAGCATATTAAATAACTTTTATTAGACTTATTAAATTAATGTCAACAGAAAATAAATGCAGTCAAAGTTTGGACTTCATGAGCTGAAGTTTAGCTCATGAGCTAAAACTGAGCTGGGCTTGGACTCGTGAGCTGGAAATGAGCTGGACCTAAGCTAATGAGCTGGTTTTGAGCTGGTGGTGAACTCGATGAGCTGGGCTGAACTTACAGGTAGTTGCACGGTGAGTTCAAGGAGCTAGTGTTAGCTCCCTCAATACGTCCCAACAGTGTCTCTTCCCAAAGTTGAGCCACAAAAGCTATGATAGACTCTTTGAATGCCTTGGCTCGAGCTCGAGTAACGGGACCTGGTGGTAGCACCATGGAATCCTTGTTTGAACTAGCTGAGTCATGGGGCGTGCTCGCATCACATAATGTGAATGGAATTTAGAGGTTCATGAAGGGAGGTGTTCGGTCACTTGGCTCATGCATGGATTTAAAGAATGGTCATTTGCATAGTTGAAAAGGTAGCACACCATTTATGTATTAGAACATTCATGAATCATCAATTGGGCAATGCACTTGGACATGCATGTATCTTGGCCGAACATGCATCTTGAAGATTAATGCACTTTAACCATCTATGCACCCACCAAAAATGATGTTTCTTCATGCTCCATGCATCCATTTAAATACCTAAAAAAGAAAAAAATAAAAAAAAACATCAACATATGTGTGAAAATGGATTCGGCCAAATGTGAACACAAGATCAAAAATTAAATTTGGCTATGACTAAATTTAATTAACATCATTAAAGCAATTTAAAACATATTTAATGATACTAATGTGAACCTAATTTATTATATAGCATATTAAATAACTTTTATTAGATTTATTAAATCAAAGTTAACAGTAAATCAATGAAGTCAAATTTGGACTTCATGAGCTGAAGTTTAGCTCATGAGCTAAAACCAAGCTGGGCTTAGACTTGTGAGCTGGTAGTGAGCTGGACCCGAGCTGGGGAACTGGAAGTGAGCTGAATCCAAGCTAGTGAGCTGGTTTTGAGTTGAATGGGAGCTGGCTTGAGCTGGAGGTGAGCTTAGTGAGCTGAACTGGACTTGTAGGTAGTTGCACGGTGAGTTCAAGGAGCTGGGATCAGCTTTCTCGGGGCGTCCTAATAGCGTTTCTTCCCAAAGTTGAGCTACAAAAGCTGTAATAGACTCTTTAAACACCTTGGCTCGAGCTCGAGTGACAGGACCTTGAGGTAGCACCATGGAGTCCTTGTTCGAACTAGCTGAGCCATGGGGTGCACTCGTATCATTTCACCCTCTTCAAAACGACTTGTCCTTAAGTTAGAATCTGCATCAAAAGGGGTTAAATCTTACACATTAAAAGTAGCGCTGACAATATAATCACCTGGCAAGTCAATTTTATAAGAATTTTCATTTATTCGCTCTAAAATTTGAAAAGGACCGTCTTCGCGAGGCAGTAGTTTAGATTTTCGTTGGGTCAAAAAACGCTCCTTATGCATATGAACCCAAACCTATTCTCCGGGTTCAAAAACTACTCGTTTTCGGCCTTTGTTCGCGTTACGGGTATAGGACTCGGTCCTAGCCTCAATATTCGCCTGAACCTTTTGATTAAATCCTTGACAAAGTCTGCCTTTTTCTTCGCATCTGCATGGACAAACTAATAAGTAGGGAAAGGTAATAAATCTAAAGGAGTCAAGGGATTAAACCCGTAAACAATTTCAAAAGGTGAGAATTTCGTTGCGGAATGAACAGAACGATGATACAGAAACTCAATATGTGGTAGACAATCCTCCTACGACTTCAAATTTTTCCGAATGATGGCCCGAAGCAAAATAGATAGGACTCTATTAACAACTTCCGTTTGGCCATCGGTTTGGGGGTGGCAAATGGTCGAAAATAGAAGTTTGGTTCCTAATTTACCCCACAGAGACCTCCTAAGAATTTGGCATCTCGGTCCGACATAATGGTGCGAGGGATGTCATGGAGTCTAACGATGTCCCTGAAAAACAAATTCGCAACATGAACAGCATCGTCAGTCTTAGTATAGGCAATAAAATGAGACATTTTTTAGAATCTATCAACAACGACAAAGATAGAGTCCTTCCCTGTTTTTGTGCACGGAAGTCCAAGGACAAAGTCCATGGAAATGTCAACCCTTGTTGCTTCTGGAATTGGCAATGGTGTGTATAAGCCATGGGGCTGAACCTTCAACTAAGTCTTTTTACAGGCTATACACCTTTCACAAATTCGCTCCACGTCCTTTCGTATCCGCGACCAATAAAAATGTTCGTGGAGGGTGGCAAGCGTCTTATTGAGTCTGAAGTGTCCCATAAGCCCGCCGCTATTTGCCTTCTCGAAAAAGATAGCCCTCGTACCTATAAAAATTTTCAAAAGAACCTTTCTCACAAGCAACAAATATTTCACCAAAATTGGAATCGTTAACATAAGAATCTTTTAATAATGTAAAACCGAGAATCTTAGAATCCAAACATGATAACAAGGTATTCCTTCTCGAGAGCGTATCATCCACTATATTATCTTTACCTTTTTTGTATTTGATGATATACAGAAACGACTCGAGGTATTCGACCCACTTCGCGTGGCATCGGTTCAATTTATGTTGGCCTTTAATGTGCTTCAAGGCTTCATGATCGGAGTGAATAACGAACTCCTTGGGCCACAAATAATGTTGCCACGTCTGAAGGGCCCGTATGAGCATGTACATCTCTTTGTCGTACACCAGATAATTGAGTACAGCTCCGTTGAGTTTCTCACTAAAGTAAGCCACAGGGCGACCGTCTTGCATCAAAACAGCCCAATTCCAACGCCCGAAGCATCGCACTCGATCTCAAAAGTCTTCAAGAAATCTAGAAGGGCAAGCAAAGGAGCGTTAGTGAGACATTCTTTAATTTTTATAAATGATTTCTCTTACTCATTGTTCCAAATGAAAGAAGAATTTTTCTTAATAACACTCGTAAGTGGAGCAGCAATAGTGCTAAAATTGGGAACGAATCATCGGTAGAAACTTGCTAGGCCATGGAAACTTCGAACTTGAGTAACGCTCGTAGGCCTTGGCCAATCTTGTATGGCCTTAATCTTCTCTTGGTCTACCTCGAGACCATCCGCACTAACTACAAAACCTAGAAAGATAGTTTTGTTAGAACAAAAAGAACATTTCTTTAAATTAGCATATAATGTCTCTTTTCGCAAAACTTCTAAAATAGACTTGAGATGACTTACATGATCTTCCATGGATTTGCTATAGATCAAAATATCGTCGAAATATACCACACAAAACTTACCGATAAAAGACCTTAATACGTAGTTCATTAGTCTCATGAACATACTTGAAGCGTTGGTAAGGCCAAAAGGCATAACCAACCATTCGTATTGCCCGTGCTTGGTCTTGAAGGCCATTTTCCATTCGTCTCCCTCTCACATCTGGATTTGGTGGTAGCCACTCTTCAAGTCGATTTTTGAGAATACTTTGGCCCCACTAAGTTCATCTAACATGTCATCTAAGCGAGGAATGGGATGACGGTATTTGATCATTATTTTGTTAACAGTCGGCAATCCACGCACATGCGCCATGTTCTGTCCTTTTTCGACACCAATAGTACGGGAACAGCACAGAGACTTAGGCTCTCGTGAATGTAGCCTTTTTCCATCAATTCATTGACTCGCCTTTGCAACTCTTTGGTCTCCTCCAAATTGGCTCAGTAAGCAGGTCGATTTGGGATAACTGCTCCTGGCACGAAATCAATTTGATGCTTGATTCCATGAAGTGGTGGAAGACCACTCGAGACTTCTTCCGGGAAGACGTCTTTGAATTCTTGCAACAAAGACAAAACAAGAGGGGGTAGGGTATCGAGTAAATCGGTAGTGGAAAATAACACTTCCTTGTATAAAAGTACAAGAATAGATCGATTCATCACCAATGCTTTTCTCACGTCACTTGTTTTTGCATATACACTCATCTTTTCAATTTTCTCTTCATTTTCTCCTTTTTCTTTATTGATTTTCTTTTCACTCTCTTTTGTTTTCTTTTTCTTATTTTTCTCTTCTTTTATTTTTTTTACAGTTTTCTTTTTCTTTTTCTCTCATTTGCTCGACAGAAGCTTTTAGCTTGAGTTGGTCTTCATACACTTGTTTGGGAGTCAACGGCGCCAAAGCCACATTATTTCCTATAAATTTGAAAGTATACCGGTTGGTATACCCGTCGTGTTGAACTCGCCTATCAAACTGCCACGGTCGACCAAGTAATAGATGCCCCACATGCATCGGTACGATGTCAGAAAGAACTTGATCGAGTACTTACCAATGATAAAAGAGACAAGTACTTACTTTGTTACCTTAAGTTCTCCTCTGTCATTGAGCCATTGGAGTTTGTAAGGGCGGGTGCTTGGTTGTGGGCAGACCAAGTTTTTCAACCATCATCGTACTTGCTACATTGGTACAACTACCCCCGTCGATGATGACACTACATACTTTGCCTCCGACTTGGCATCGAGTATGGAAAATATTTTCTCATTGGAGATCATTTTCTGCGCCTTGAAGACTTAGAATTCACTTTACAACAAGTAGTTCTCCTTCCATAGGTTGTTCTAAGTCCTCCTCAACTTCGGAAGTCGATTCTGACTCTTTCTCCTCCTCATCCTCTGTTTCAATCTCGCCATCGGCTCGCATCACCATGGTCCTTCAATTTAGGCATTGGCTTGCTATATGGCCTCTTCTGAGACACTTAAAGCACTTAATGTCCCGATTTCGATTGAAGGATGACTCGGGTGCCTTGCCTTTATTCACTTCGGTGATGGGCTTGTTGGCTTTCAGAGGTACCATGGTCTCTTTCCCTCGAGGATTGGAAGATCCTTTACTTGTTCCTTGACCCCACTTCGAAGTGTTGGGAGTGGAAAAACCTCGACTTGGGCCTTTTTGTTTGAGTTGTTTTTCTACCTTCATAGCCATATGGACCATGTCAACCACTTCAAGGTAGTGTTGCATTCAACAACATTGGCAATATCTCGATTTAGGCTGGCTAGGAATCGTGCCATCATTGCTTCGGGATCTTCTTGAACATCTACCCGAATCATTGCGATTTCCATCTCTTTATAGTAATCCTCGACGCTTTTGGACCTTTGCGTGAGATTTTGGAGTTTTTAATGCAACTCTCGGTAGTAGTATGAAGGGATAAATCGTCGTCTCATTGCCACCTTCATTTCGGTCCATGTAGAAATAGGACGTTCTCCATTGCGCCTTCGACTAGTGGTTAGTTGATCCCACCAAATCATGGCGTAGTCCGAAAATTCTATAGCTGCTAGTTTCACCTTTTTATTCTCAAAGTAATTATGACAGTCGAACACCAACTCTCTTTTTTTCCCACTCAAGATAGGCCTCCGGATCCAATCTACCTTGAAATGGTGGAATGGACAGTTTGATGTTCTTGAGATCGTCATCTTCACGCCTTCGTTCTTGTTGTCGTGGTTCCCTCTGACGAACACTAGCAGTGGATTCTTGTTCACTTTCAAGATCACTAAGGTCGTGTGCTTCATCGTCTTGAACCCTTCGTCTTCCCCGATTTTGATTAGGCCTCTCCCGTCTTTGTCTAGCTACCTCGAGAGTTCTTTCATGTTGGCCAATTGTTTCAACTTGGAACAATCGATCTTCGATTGGATTGAGCCTTCGATCTAGGAGTTGTTCCATCTCTCATAATAAGGCTTGCATGTTTAAGTCGGGGACATTGCGAACGGGTTGTCTTGCTGGAAGGTCTTCCATGTTATGATATTGTAACATCCCCCACGCCCAAGACCGTCACCGGAGTCGAGCTTTGATACGATCCGCCTCGGAGTGAGTCGGGTCGTATTTGAAGTTGCCCGATCGTCTACGAGAAGATATTGTTTGAACTAAGTAGGTGAAGAAGAAATGAGTTGGTTATAGTTTAAATAGGGGAAGGTTCGTTTAAATTGATTTAGAAGGGAAAGAGAGATAGGTTTTGAACGGAAAAGTGCAAACAAGAACCAATATCAAAAAGATATCGACCCTTTGTCTATATGCTCTTTTGGTTCGGTTTGGATTTGATAAAGGGGACCTCGACCCACTATCTAAAGAGATAGGAACCTCGGTATAGTTGAACGCCACACTACGGGTAGTGATAAGTTCAGATTTTCGACAAAGAAAAACGGTTGACACAACTAGGACACTAGGCAAGCCAATCGAAATCTTTGAACGAAATTAGAGAAAAGAATTCCTCACTAGTTGTTAATTAAATTGATAAAGTTTAAAAATTCCCCCAAATGAAAAAAAAATACAAGTATTTATAGGCTTTTAGACTAAGTAGCCGAATAGTCTAATCCATAGTCTTAAAAACTAAGTAATGTATCATGAATGAATCATGTAACATTCTAGAAAGAAACTCCTTAAATGCCTTGTCCACATTCGGCCATGGAAGATTGAAGCATGCATCCTTCAAGCTTAAGCAAATGTATGTGAATGAATGGAACCTTAATGGACAAAGGTAGATTCGGCCACCCTTGAAAATTGAAGAGATAGCACTCCATACATGAATATGGACATTCATGAACCTTGATACAATGAATGTAATCATTCATGTATTTGGCCGAACATGCACCTAGGATGTTCAAGCCCTCAAACCGTCCATGCACCTTCCAAAAGTGATGTTTCTTCATGCTCTTGCACTCTTCGAATTTCCTGCAAAATTCATGAACTAATTAAACCCAAATGTGAACAAAAATTCGGCTAATGTGAAAGCAATAATGCCAACCTATAAATTTCGGCTATGACATATTAAATAAGCAGAATTAAATTAAATTAAGACAATATTAATATATTAATGTGAAACCATTCAATATGATAAATTAATAAAATTAAAATAAAAGTCAACTTATTATCATGAGCTTTGAATGAACTTAATGAGCTATAATTTAGATAGTGAGCTAAAATCGAGCTAAGTCCAACTCGAGAGCTGAGGCTGAGCTAATTCTGAGCTCGTGAACTAAAATTTAGCTGAAAATAAACTCATGAGCTGAAGTTGAACTGGATGTAAACTCGATGAGCTGGAACCGAGCAGGTTGAGCTGAAACTGAGCTGGATGAGTTTTAGAAAGATGAAACGAATGACTCGTTGAGCTAGTCCAGGAACTATCAAATAAATTGGTGATTGATTCAGCCCAAACTCGCTCAACTAAGGCTGACACTGCATCTTTAAACTTCTTAGCTCGAGCTCGGGTAATTGGACCAACAGGTAGCTCGAGTGGGTCTCCATTTGTGGTTGGCAAATTAGGTGGTGCGACCGTATCATTCCCCCTCTCTTCGAGGCGATTTGCCCCCAAATCGTCACCTATATCATAAGGAGACAGATCAGCCACATTAAAGGTAGCACTCACACTATACTCACCTGGAAGGTCAAGTTTATATGAGTTATCGTTGATGCGTTCCAAAACTTGAAACGGCCCATCTCCCCTAGGTAGTAATTTCAATCTTCGCTGAACTGGAAACCTCTCTTTTCGCATATGAACCCACACCCAATCTCCGGGTTCAAAAATTATTTGTTTTCTTCCTCTATTGGCTTTCCGCACGTATTGCTCCGTTCGGGCCTCAATATTGGCTTTAACTTTGTGATGGAGCTGTTTCACATATTCAGCTTTCCTCTTTGCATCTACATTAACAATTTGGTCGTTAGGTATAGGAATTAAATCAAGAGGAGATAAAGGGTTAAAACCATAAACAATTTCAAAGGGAGAAAATTTGGTAGCCGAATGCACAGTCCGATTGTAAGCGAACTCAATGTGAGGTAGGCACTCTTCCCACGATTTAAGATTCTTGCAAATGATTGCTCGCAACAAGGTAGAGAGAACACGATTCACCACCTCGGTTTGGCCATCCGTTTGAGGATGACAAGTTGTGGAAAATAGTAACTTCGTGCCAAGTTTACTCCATAATGTTCTCCAAAAGTTTCTCAAAAATTTTGCGTCTCGATCAGAAACAATGGTCTTTGGAATCCCATGCAACCTGATAATTTCTTTAAAAAAAAGATTAGCAATATTAACCGTATCATCAGTTTTTGAACAAGCAATGAAATGTGACATTTTGGAAAATCGATCTACAACCACAAATATAGAATCTTTCCCATTTCGTGTCCGCGGTAGCCCTAAGATGAAATCCATAGAAAGGTCGACTCAAGGCCCTTCAGGAATGGGCAAAGGCGTGTAAAGCCCATGGGGGTTAACCTTAGATTTGGCTTTCTTACATGCTATACATCTAGAACAGACCTTCTCAACATCCCTTTTCATTCGTGGCCAATAGAAATGTTCTTGCAATATGGCCAAAGTTTTTGCAATACCAAAGTGTCCCATTAACCCACCGCCGTGAGCCTCAAGTACTAGCATCTCTCGCACAAAGCTTTGTGGGACACAAAGTTTTCCTTCACGTAATAAGAAGCCATCGAACCTGAAAAATCTATCAACAGCATTATGCTCACATGATTTATAAATTTCTCCAAAATCAGGGTCAGTTATGTACAAATCTTTCAAAAACATAAAGCCAAGCAATCTTGAATCCAAATAATTCAACAAGGTATAACGACGAGAAAGTGCATCAGCAACAATATTTTCCTTACCTTTTTTGTACCGTATAACATAAGGAAAGGATTCAAGAAACTCTACCCATTTTCCGTGTCGTTTATTGAGTTTATGCTGTTCTTTTATATGCTTTAGAGATTCGTGGTCCGAATGAATGACGAACTCTTTCGGCCATAAGTAGTGCTGCCACGTTTCCAATGCTCGAACCAACGCATACATTTCTTTGTCGTATGTTGGGTAATTCAATGGAGCACCACTAAGCTTCTCACTAAAGTATGCCACAGGTTTGCCTTCTTGAGTTAAAACAGCTCCTATTCCGATACCTGAGGCATCACATTCAATTTCAAAAGTTTTATCAAAGTTAGGCAAAGACAATAAAGGAGCGTTAGTTAAATGCTCTTTGAGAGCAGTAAACGATTTTTCTTGGTCCTCATTCCAAAAGAATGCTGAGTTCTTTTTAATCACACTCGTGAGAGGTGCGGCTAACGTGCTGAAATGTGGAACGAATCGTCTGTAAAAACTTGCTAAGCCATGGAAACTTCGCACTTGTGTGATGCTAGTCGGCCTCGGCCACTCTCGAATTGCCTTCACCTTCTCTTGGTCGACTTCGAGGCCTTGCGAACTGACAACAAATCCTAAGAAAACAACTTTATCAGTGCAAAATGTACATTTCTTAATATTTGCGTAAAGAGTCTCTTTTCGTAACACATCTAATATAGCTCGTAAATGAATCAAGTGCTCATTCAAAGTTCGACTATAAATAAGGATATCATCGAAGTATACCACACAAAATTTACCGATATAGGCTCGAAGCACATGGTTCATTAGACGCATGAAAGTACTAGGAGCGTTAGTAAGGCCGAAGGGCATTACCAACCACTCATACAAACCATGTTTGGTTTTGAAAGCAGTCTTCCATTCATCTCCCTCGCGCATGCGTATTTGATGGTACCCGCTCTTGAGGTCGATTTTTGAAAATAGCTGCGCACCACTTAACTCATCTAGCATGTCGTCGAGTCGCGGAATCGGATGCCGGTACTTAATGGTAATCTTGTTAACTGCACGACAATCGACGCACATACGCCACGTTCCATCCTTTTTCGGAACTAGTAGGACTGGCACAGCACAAGGGCTAAGGCTTTCTCGTATGAACCCCTTTTCCAAAAGCTCATTTACTTGATTTTGTAATTCCTTTGTCTCATCGGGGTTACTGCGATAGGCTGGTCGGTTAGGAATGGATGCGCCAGGAATGAAATCGATTTGATGTTCGATCCCCCGAATCGGTGGCAATCCACTCGGAACTTCATCAAGAAATACGTCCTCAAATTCCTGCAAAAGAATCTTAACAGAAGACGGTAGATCGGAATTCAAGTCGTTAAAATTTAAAAATGATTCCTTGTACAAAAGTACAAGCACCGGTTGTCTCAACAGAAACGACTTTCGTATATCACTCGCTTTTGCATAAACATTCACTTTTGCACTCTCTTTTTCTTCTCTCTTTTTGTTCTCTCGCTTTTGATTTTTTTTTCTTTTGTTTTCTCATGTTTCTTTTCACTCATTTTCTCACAATTTTTTTCTTTATTTTCTTTTTTCTCGCTTTCTTTGTGTTTTTCAATGGAATCTCTCAATCTTACTTGGTCTTTGTAAACTTGACGAGGTGTCAAAGGTGCCAAGGTGACATGCTTGCCTTGATACTTGAAAGTATAACGATTGGTGTATCCATCATGTACCACCTTTCGATCAAACTGCCAAGGTCGGCCTAGCAGTAAGTGTCCGGCATGCATTGGAACTACGTCACAAAGCACTTCATCGGAATATTTTCCAATCGAGAAAGGCACCTTTACTTGTTTGGTCACCTTCAATTCTCCACCATCGTTAAGCCATTGTAGCTTATATGGATGTGGGTGCTTTGTAGTCGGTAGTCCTAACTTCTCCACCATAAGCATACTAGCAACATTCGTGCAACTTCCTCCGTCAACGATGAGACTACACACTTTGCCTTGAACATGGCAACGAGTGTGGAAAATATTCTCACGTTGTTGCTCGTCTTCGACACTATGCAAGCTTAGGCTTCGTTTGATCACAAGTATCTCTCCTTCTACCGCATATTCGAGTTCTTCTTCCTCTTTATCAGAAGATTCGTCGGATTCTTCTTGTTTTTCTTCTTCTGACTCAATATCTCCATTTGCGGACATCACCATTACTCTCCGGTTTGGACATTGACTAGCGATATGTCCATGCCCCAAGCACTTGAAACATTTGATGTCTCGGGATCTATCGGGATGAGCGATTTCTTTTCCTTTGCTGGAATCTCTCGTGGATTTATTTGGCTTCACCGGAAAGTTTGCCACCTTTGAACGGTTAGGAAAGTCTCGTTTGTTTACTCCTTGGCCCCACTTCGGATTATTGGAAGGGTTTAAAAAGGGCTTGAGAATACCTTTTCGCTTGAGCTGCTTTTCCACTTTGATGGCAACATGGACCATATCGGTCACCTCGACATAGTGTTGAAGTTCTACAATGTTAGCTATGTCTCGGTTCAACCTAGAGAGGAATCTTGCCATGGTCGCTTCTCGATCTTCCTCCACATTCGCTCGTATCATCGCTATCTCCATTTCTTTGAAATAGTCCTCCACACTTCGACTACCTTGTGTGAGGGTTTGCAGTTTTTGGTACAACTCGCGATGATAATAAGACGGAATGAATCTCTTCCGCATGATAGCTTTCATTTCAGTCCATGTGGAAATTGGCCTTTCCCCGTTGCGTCGTCGACTTGTTATAAGTTGATCCCACCATACCATCGCATAATCAGAAAACTCGATGGCTGCCAATTTAACCTTCTTGATCTCCGAATAATTATGGCAATCAAAGACTAGCTCTATCTTCTTTTCCCACTCCAAGTATGCTTCCGGATCAGACTTGCCTTGGAAGGGTGGTATGGATAGCTTGATATTCTTGAGATCGTCGTCGACTCGGCCTCTATCCCTTTGGCCTCGATTTCGCTGACCTCGGTATCGCCCACTTTGGTTGGAACCTTGGTCACTTTCTAGGTCACTTTGGTCGAAAAGATCTTCTTCTAGTGGTCGAGCTCGTCCGCTGTCTCTTCTAGGGCCTTGAGGAGTTTGATCTCGTTGCCCCCTCTCTTCGACCCGATCTAATCTCTCGCTAATGGGTTCAAGTTCGGTTCGAAACATTCGTTGAATTTCTCTTAAGAGGGCTTGTTGTCCCAAATCGGGCACTCCTCCGCCGCCTGGAACCATATTTCTGATCGGTTGGCGTGGTAGTCCTTCGTTACGCTCCGGGCTTTGTGACATTTTGACAACCTCACCACAAATCTCACTAATTCTCTCCGAAAGAAAAAAAGAAAATCCACTCACACTCGTGTTTTTCACTCGATTTCGGCTTTTACCTCCCCTCGAATGTATCTTGCGACACTCGTGCCTTTTTCCTCTCCTTATCTTTTCTCGTGATTTCGTAAGCAGATTCGACACAGGCTTAGCCTTGGTCTAGAGGTCGGCTTAAAAGGGGTAACAATGGTTGATGTACTCGGTTTGGGGTAGGCTAATAAGAGTTTGGGTTCTAGTGTGGCCAAATCAAATAGAAAAGATGAAAAGGGTAGAAGAATAATTTTAGGATCAGGAATGGATATCGATGAAACAATTTCCACTTTCAACCACTTTTTTTTTCAAAAATTTTTTTTTTAATTTTTTTTTGTAATTTTTTTTTTTCAGACTTGTATAACTTTTTTTTTTTACTATAACAATGAACTAAATAGAAACTCTTGTGTACACGAAAATTTTTTTTTTTTGGACTCTACTTACTTGTGTACACTTGGACTATCTCGGGGATGTTTTCGTCCCACGTGCTTCTCGTTTTAGTAGCTCTGATACCAAATGATACGATCCGCCTCGGAGTGAGTCGGGTCGTATTTGAAGTTGCTCGATCGTCTACGAGAAGATATTGTTTGAACTAAGTAGGTGAAGAAGAAATGAGTTGGTTATAGTTTAAATAGGGGAAGGTTCGTTTAAATTGATTTAGAAGGGAAAGAGAGATAGGTTTTGAACGGAAAAGTGCAAACAAGAACCAATATCAAAAAGATATCGACCCTTTGTCTATATGCTCTTTTGGTTCGGTTTGGATTTGATAAAGGGGACCTCGACCCACTATCTAAAGAGATAGGAACCTCGGTATAGTTGAACGCCACACTACGGGTAGTGATAAGTTCAGATTTTCGACAAAAGAAAAACGGTTGACACAACTAGGACACTAGGCAAGCCAATCGAAATCTTTGAACGAAATTAGAGAAAAGAATTCCTCACTAGTTGTTAATTAAATTGATAAAGTTTAAAAATTCCCCCAAATGAAAAAAAAATACAAGTATTTATAGGCTTTTAGACTAAGTAGCCGAATAGTCTAATCCATAGTCTTAAAAACTAAGTAATGTATCATGAATGAATCATGTAACATTCTAGAAAGAAACTCCTTAAATGCCTTGTCCACATTCGGCCATGGAAGATTAAAGCATGCATCCTTCAAGCTTAAGCAAATGTATGTGAATGAATGGAACCTTAATGGACAAAGGTAGATTCGGCCACCCTTGAAAATTGAAGAGATAGCACTCCATACATGAATATGGACATTCATGAACCTTGATACAATGAATGTAATCATTCATGTATTTGGCCGAACATGCACCTAGGATGTTCAAGCCCTCAAACCGTCCATGCACTTTCCAAAAGTGGTGTTTCTTCATGCTCTTGCACTCTTCGAATTTCCTGCAAAATTCATGAACTAATTAAACCCAAATGTGAACAAAAATTCGGCTAATGTGAAAGCAATAATGCCAACCTATAAATTTCGGCTATGACATATTAAATAAGCAGAATTAAATTAAATTAAGACAATATTAATATATTAATGTGAAACCATTCAATATGATAAATTAATAAAATTAAAATAAAAGTCAACTTATTATCATGAGCTTTGAATGAACTTAATGAGCTATAATTTAGATAGTGAGCTAAAATCGAGCTAAGTCCAACTCGAGAGCTGAGGCTGAGCTAATTCTGAGCTCGTGAACTAAAATTTAGCTGAAAATAAACTCATGAGCTGAAGTTGAACTGGATGTAAACTCGATGAGCTGGAACCGAGCAGGTTGAGCTGAAAATGAGCTGGATGAGTTTTGGAAAGATGAAACGAATGACTCGTTGAGCTAGTCCAGGAACTATCAAGTAAATTGGTGATTGATTCAGCCCAAACTCGCTCAACTAAGGCTGACACTGCATCTTTAAACTTCTTAGCTCGAGCTCGGGTAATTGGACCAACAGGTAGCTCGAGTGGGTCTCCATTTGTGGTTGGCAAATTAGGTGGTGCGACCGTATCAAGGTTGAGGTGTTACCGAATATAATTTATCATTTAAACAACTTTACATCGTTTATTTTGATTTTCGGAATAAGCAGTTTTTCTGCGTCATGGTCGCTAAAAAAATCATATCTCGAGTTACAAAACTCAAAATCAAGATCCGTAAATTTTTCCTGAATCTATACTCACATATATATCTACTAATTTTTTTCTAAAATTTTTGGTTGGGCCAATTAGTACAGTTTATTAGTTAAAGTTACCCCTATTTCAGGACTTGACTGCACTAACCTCTACTTACTACGAACCACTTTTCTCCCTGTGCAAAATTCATATAACTATACTGTTTATTTCTATTAAAATTAGATTCAATAAGGATTCTGAGCATATAAATTACACCTCGTAATTATTTTTTTACAATTTATAGTGAATTTTCAAAGTTGAAATAGGGGATCAAGAAATCGCTCTGGCCCTATTTCACTAAAACTCAAATATCTTATAACATATAACTCCTTTACCTATTTTTCTTCTTCCATTTGAAAGTAGACACAATAAGATTCAATTTCATAGTTAATTCTTCACCTAATTCATTTTTTACTATTTTTGGTGATTTTTCATTCTCACGTCATTGTTGCTGTAGTGTTCTGTTTTATGGCAAGTTTCATCTTTTTATGAATTCTCATGAACTATATAACATATTAAACTCACAATGCATCCAACATTATCTAGGCTAGCCATACCAATGACTAATCATTATCAAGTATTTTCTCAACCAAACCACAACCATATCACAAGATTATTTACACAAAACAATTATATTGCTATATATGCCATACATCAAAACATACAAACCAATATACCAATTCTTCCTCGGATAGTGTGAGCATTTCTTCGACCTTCCCGATATCCAATTTGGCTCACTAAAAACTATAATGAATGTAAAGGAGGGAGTAAGCATAAATGCTTAGTAAGTTCACATGCAAATAACAAGTAACATAAGAAAGCGATTATATCAACAACAATAGCATGATATCACCAAGATACAAACCATATTTCTAGCTATCGTATATCATCTTACCACCTTATTTCTGTTGTATCAAGTTTCAACTCGAGGGTTAAGTACATACCTGTCCAAATTGTCCATTTCACAACACTTACCAAAATATCATTTTCATCTTGAGTATTCTTCCATTCCGCTAGAATTTTACCCATTGAACACATCGGAATATAACTCGGATACACGGATCATTTGCACATAAGTGCCACATATGTAATCAATCAATCATGTAACCCGCCTATAAGCGAACTCGGACTCAACTCAATGAGCTCGGGCATTCGCATCCATAACTAAACTCGGACTCAACTCAACGAGCTCGGATACCTAGTTACATCTCACGAACTCAGACTCAACTCAACGACTTCGGACATTTGCATCCATAAGTGAACTCAGACTCAATTCAACGAGTTCGGATGCCCAACCATCCTAGTTGTGATAGCCCTATTGTGACCCCAGTCAGAAATTGGTTTCGGGACCACAAAATCGAGTCACAAAAAAATATATATATATAATTAAATGTTATATTTGATGTCTATTATAGGTGAAATTGCATGTGTGAAAATTTTGATATTTTGATTAAGTCATTTGATGTGATTTTTTTTGAAAAGGACTTAGTTCTGAAGCATTGAAAATATGCTAGGAAGAATGGTAGTAACTGAAAAATGCATGGCTTTTATAAAGGAGGGACTTGCATGTCAATTATGCCTTTTTAATTTAAGTGGCCGGCCAACTAATGCATGAAATGATGTTGTTTTCATAATTTAGTAAATTATAAGTATTATATGTTAAAAATGAGCATAAAAATAAGAGTAAAATAATAGATAGTGGGGTGAAAAAAACAAAGTTGCTCATTCCCTTTCTTCATTATCGAAACCAAAAGAAATTAAGTAAAGAAGAAGAACAAGGTGTTTCGGCCATGGTTGAGCTTAATTGAAAGGTAAGTTCATGTGAATTTTTGTAAATTATTTGTGAAATTGAGTGGATTGCTAAGTGCCTATCATGACCCGAGTATTAATCTTTGAAAAATTATGATGAAAGATGCATTCGGCCATAATTTGAGATGCTGTATTTTCGACGGTTAAATGTTTTGATGCTTAGATGGTTGTTGATTTCATGTTTTAAGAAGAAATAGAGGATAAATGAAGTTAAGCTTGTTAAATATGCATATTTGTGAATTGGATGTTAGATAAGGATCGATTGATGAGCTTGAATAGGTCCATGGTGGCCGAATGTGAAATTCGATAATAGCTATGAAGTAATTTTGTTTTGATTTGTTATTAAAGGGTTTCAAAATATGCAAATTATGAAATGTTTAACATTATGCTTTTGGTGGTCTAAAGGGCATTCGTTCTTAGTTTGTATGTATTTATAATTAGTGTTGAATGCCTTAAAGAATAAATCCATAAGTAGATACATTCGGTTAAAATAGCTTGATATTTTGATTAAGTCATTTAGGTGAAATTGCATGTGTGAAAATTTTGATATTTTGATTAAGTCATTTGATGTGAATTTTTTTGAAAATGACTTAGTTCTGAAACATTGAAAATATGCTAGGAAGAATGGTAGTAACTGAAAAATGCATGGCTTTTATAAAGGAGGGACTTGCATGTCAATTATGCCTTTTTAATTTAAGTGGCCGGCCAACTAATGCATGAAATGATGTTATTTTCATAATTTAGTAAATTATAAGTATTATATGTTAAAAATAAGCATAAAAATAAGAGTAAAATAATAGATAGTGGGGTGAAAAAAACAAAGTTGCTCATTCCCTTTCTTCATTGATGAAACCAAAAGAAATTAAGTAAAGAAGAAGAACAAGGTGTTTCAGCCATGGTTGAGCTTAATTGAAAGGTAAGTTCATGTGAATTTTTGTAAATTATTTGTGAAATTGAGTGGATTGCTAAGTGCCTATCATGACCCGAGTATTAATCTTTAAAATTATGATGAAAGATGCATTCGGCCATAATTTGAGATGCTGTATTTTCGACGGTTAAATGTTTTGATGCTTAGATGGTTGTTGATTTCATGTTTTAAGAAGAAATAGAGGATAAATGAAGTTAAGCTTGTTAAATATGCATATTTGTGAATTGGATGTTAGATAAGGATCGATTGATGAGCTTGAATAGGTCCATGGTGGCTGAATGTGAAATTCGATAATAGCTATGAAGTAATTTTGTTTTGATTTGTTATTAAAGGGTTTCAAAATATGCAAATTATGAAATGTTTAACATTATGCTTTTGGTGGTCTAAAGGGCATTCGTTCTTAGTTTGTATGTATTTATAATAAGTGTTGAATGCCTTAAAGAATAAATCCGTAAGTAGATACATTCGGTTAAAATAGCTTGATGTAAAATGTTTAGCTAAATGCTGGAAAACAAAGTTTAAATATTAGTCTATGCTTGTATATTTTGCCAAATGACATTTTTTATGAATGAATTTTAAAATTTGTTGGAAGGAATGTTTAAAGTGGCAAATTATGGAACAAGTGAATGAATTAAGTTGTGTAAAAATTTTATTGAACAAGTTAAAGACATAATATGGTAAAGTGTGAAATTCGACCTTAGATGATAATTGAGAAGAATGTTTAATTATTATCTTTTTTTATAATATATATATGATGAAATTAAAAGGAATTTAGATTATGATAAGTTGAAATCGGCTTATGTGTTTTAGTAAGAAATTCATAAATGTCGAATGTGAGCTGAAGCTTTAAATCACAATGAAAGCTTAATAGTTAGTTAAAGATGTCCTTTGATAGCCTTGTGATATTCGGTTTTGGGCATATTGAAATAAACCTTGAATTGGGAAAATTTTGTGATAAAGTAAGGGTTTGAATGTGTATATGCAATTAGAACAAATACAGGTTTTATGGTTGTTTAGTAGGATATTTGGTTTTAGTTGATAAGTAAAATAACCAAGAATTTTTTGTGAGACTATGTACGGCCAAGCCTATGATTTATGTTTTGATCATGATTTGATATTTGAGTTTAATATGGTATCTATGCTTTCGGCTATGTAAGGTTATAACTAAACTTTTAGTCATGTGTTAATGTGATAAATGATATTCGGTCATGAGGAACACGGTAGTATATAAATTCTATTTATTTGCATATTTTGATAGGATGAACTTGAGGTCTATCTTGATTCAATTTTTAATTTTGAAACTCATTTTGGTTGCTTATTATGTGAATGAAAATAGAATTGATTAAGTGATGTAATAAGTTAGTTTGTTTGATTTAGCTCGAGATCAAAGAGAGACAAACTCGGATAAGGGAAGAAACAAGATTGTTGAGTATCAAGTCCGAAATTGTTCAACGACATTTCCAAGTAAGTTCTTAAGAGTTAGTTCAATTTGACTTGCTTAATGTTTGAATGAAAGTAGCTAAAAGAATGTCGTTATTAGTTGTTGTTATTAACATGCCGAATGAGAATGGAATTGAATCTATTAGCCTAATATGCTTATATTTTGAATTGGATGTAAGAAGTGAGATGTCCAAAGAGCATTTGGACGGAAATATATTATGTCGTTTATGTGACAAAGGAATTTAAAACAAGTTGTGATTAGTAAAAGCCAAAGGTAAATATGATATACAAGTTATTATTAACTATGTGGGGAAAGTTGAATGTGATAGGAAAATTTTTAAATGAGGCAATTGCCGAATGTGGAATAAAAGTGGGCTACAAGCCGAATGCATTTGGTGTCTATAAATGGATTTGAGAGATTAGGTGTTGATGCATAAATTATACCTATGGGGAATAATTATAAGTGAAAATGTTGCTTCGGATTACCTTTGAATGGCAGTATGTTGTTAAATTGTATGGGTTCGTGAGATTTCACATTTAAAGGATAGTGTTTATATGGTGCTTATATCCGAATGTAACATAAGTTTACTAATGTGATAGAATGGTGTAATGTACACTCGATGGATAAATATGCTCAAAGTTTCAATGTTATATCCGGGCCTAGTCCCGAAGGGCATACGTGCCAGTGTTATATCCGGGCCCAGTCCTAAAGGGCATACGTGCCAGTGTTATATCCGGTCCTAGTCCCGAAGGGCATACGTGCCAGTGTTATATCTGAGCCTAGTCCCGAAAGGCATATGTGCCAGTGTTATATCCGGGCCCAGTCCTAAAGGGCATACGTGCCGAGGTTATATCCGGGCCTAGTCCCGAAGGGCATACGTGCCAGTGTTATATCCAGGCCCAGTCTTGAAGGGCATACGTGCCGAGGTTATATCTGGACTTAGTCCGAAGGGCCTTTGTGCCAGTGTTGTATCCGGGCAGGGCCCAAAGGCTTTCATGCAGGAAAATACGTGATTTCTGTCGTAATAATCTTAATTTATGATTTCATTACCCTAAGTTTATCAGGTACGTATCGTATGCAAGCTGTAAATTGGACTCTGCTTAAATTTTGATTATTGTATAATAGTACTGTTTCTGACTACTTCAGATGGTTGTATAAAAGTATATGGCTAATTCATAGAATATGTATTTCGGTTCAAGTAGATATGTGTTAATATCTCGGAATGATTATATGAGCCTATTCGATTGGGGTATGAAATTACATAAAAATGTGAATGATCCAATTCGGTAATGATATACTTGTATAATAAAGTATATATGCCGAAATGATCCTATGTATTAGTGCATATTCGGCCAAAAAGACCTTATAATTTGAGAATGAGTTGTATAAGGAGTTATGTGCAAAGACAAAGTAATGATTGTAATCCATTAAACTTAAGTATATGTGATAAGGAATACGCCTGTTCCTTTATGTACCTATGCGGTTAAACTTACACTTGTTATATTGAAATACTCAAAGACATTGATGTGATTATGAATTAAGGAATTAAGTTTTTATATATATACGTATATACATTCACGATAGATTATGATATGACTATGTGATTATAAACATTCAAATAACACGTGGTTGAAGTAAAATGTTTTCATTTGGTTGAATCAAAAGCTTATAAAGTAATGCATATGCGAATCTTCGACCGTCTTAGACAATACTATGAAAGTATATATGTATTGGTTAAGTGATGCGGTTATTGAAACTTATAGTTTGAGAGGAATTTCTAGATCAACTTCATCGAATAAAAGAAATGAATAACCAAAGACATCAAATGAAAACATTTTGTGACTTTAAACTCAAAATTTAAGATATGTCAATTAAATTATGTGACATTTTGTTAGGTATATTAGGTCAAATGAGACCTTACTCAGTTTTATGTATACGAGACAGTTGTCTTTAATTCAACAAGATTTATGTTTCACTTAAGACTTACTAAGCTTATGTAAGCTCACTCTGTTGTTTTGTGTTTTTGTTTTATAGATGGTGGATTCTGACTACCAGCTCGGGGATCGTCAGTACGTCGTCACACTATCTTTTATTACGGTAACCATGTGTCTGGTCTTATCTTATGGCATGTATAGGGTGGACAATAAGAAGAATGATACTTTGATCTTCATATAGAAGTTATGTGAATATGCACCTTATGGAATTTTCGTGTATAAGTTTTTAAGTTCGTACTTTAATTGTGTCTAAATATTTTAGTAAATGAATGACCTTTATTCAAGAAATGTTCAAAATTTTACCGTCCTGATCTGATTTCTAGTTTTCAGTAATGCCCCGTTCCTATTCCGACGATGGTTACGGGATAGGGGTGTTACACTAGTGACATGTCACTTGTATCCTAATCTATTCCCAAGGTTCAAACGGGATTTTCCTCAATCACATATCCTTGCCGTCTTCCACAGAATACCGAAACCAATACTCGGTAGCAATTTATATTTAACAAGTGGCACACATAACTTGCATATTATTCAATAATAACCACAAAGCATATATTTCATGATAAAAATTAGCATATCATATAAATAACATCAATTAACTTAAAAATAACAATTATGTTACATTATTTACACATGAACTTACCTCGGTACAAAATATAGCAATTTTGCGATTTAGTCCAAAATCTTTTCTTTTCCTCGATCAAGGTTGATTCCACGTCTTTCTTGATCTAAAATAACACATTTAGCTTATTTAATACTCACATTATCAAAATAGTCCTAAATTCAAATTTTGGCAAAATTAAAATTTTGCCCCTAAACTTTTGCATATTTACACTTTTGCCCCAAAGTTTAGAAATTTAATTTTATCACAAATTCTTATGTTTTAGGACATGCTGATCATTTATTTACCATTAGCAAGCTCAAATTCCCACTAAAACACATACTTATGAACAATATGTACTTTTACCGATTAAGCTGTTTTACTCGTTTTTACTTAAAACCGAGTAGCACAAGTTGTCTAACATAATTTAAAACCTCATATTCTATCATAAAACATCAAAATACACAAATTTCACCTATGGTTATTTTTCCAAATATGAACCCTAACTTAAATTATTGCTAACATAAGCTTTATCGAGTTACTGGGACTACGAAAACGTAAAGAACATTAAAAACGGGGCTTGGAATCACTTACTATGGAGCTTGGAAGCTTGAAACAAACTCTAGCTATGGAGAACCCTTGAAATTTTGTGGTAATGAAGAAGATGGCCAATTTTGTGTTATTTTTCCCTTTTTATTTCATGTTAATATCCAAAATGACCAAAATGCCCCTCCTTACTAAACTTTCAAAAATTCCATCCATGTCCAAATTTTGTCCATGAACTTAAAATTGGTCAAATTGCTATTTAAGACCTCCTAATTAATATTCCAAAGCAATTTCATACTAGAAACTTCTAGAATGCAAGTTTTGCAACTTATTCGATTTAGTCCCTAATTTCAAATTAAGCACTTTACGCTTAGAATTTCTTCACAAAATTTTCACACCATCATAAAATCATATAATAATTTCTACCTCGGATTTGTGATCACGAAACCACTATTCTGATTAGGCCCTAATTCGGGATATTACAGATACGACTCTTGTGACATTTAAAATTTTGTTAAAGTAAACCTCACCACAAAACCTCACAATCACTCGAAAAGGAAAAGAAAGATGATTCACTCACACTTGTGTTTATGCTCGAGATTAGGCTTTTACCTCCACTCTATTGCGCTCACAACTCTCGTGCCTTTTACCTCTTTTAACTTTTCTCGTGATTTCGTAAGCAGATTCGTTAAGGCTTAGGCCTTGGTCTAGGTGGTCGACTCAAAAAAGGGTAACAAGAGATTGAGGTATTTGGTTTAGGGTAGGCTAACAAGAAAAAAAGTTCGGTTCTTAGTGTGGCTTACGAATAAGAAGGAAAGAAAAGGGTGGAAGAGTAACTTCAGGATCAGGAATAATAATGGAACAATTTTCACTTTCACAAATTTTTTTTAATCTCGAATTTTTTAATTTCAAATTTTTTTAACTTTGAATTTTTTTACTTACTCGTGTACACTTGGACTATCCCGGGGATGATTTCGTCGCACGTACTTTTCATTTTACTAGCTCTGATACCAGATGATATGATCTACCTCGGGTGAGTCGAGTCGTATTAGTGATTGCCCGATCGTCGACAAGAAGTTACGTTAGGTTTAGTTGAAAAGTTGGATAAGAGAAAGATAGACTAGAAAGGAGATTAAAGAGGATGGTTGAGTTGGGTTGGAGTTGGAATAGGTTTAGTGAATTTAGGACGGAGAAGAAAGAAGGTTGTCAGATTTGGTTCAAATGGAATAGGCTATGAGGAATGAGAGTTTGGATTTTAGGTTATGAATAGGGATAGATGAATGAATTAGTTCAATTAGGTAAGGTGAATTAAAGAAATGGTCGAAATGGCAAGATTGGTATGTTCGAAATGGTATGATGAAATGGTATGAATGAAATGGTCGATTTAGGTACGATTTGGTAAAAAGAAGAATTGGGATTGAACAAAAAGTGCAAACAAGAACCAATACCGATATGGTATCAACCCGTTGTTTATATGCTCTTTTAGTTTGGTTTAGGTTTGGTAAAGGAAACCTCAACCCACTATCTAACAAGATAGGTACCTCAGTATGTTTGAACACCACACTACGAGTAGTGATAAGTTCAGGTTCGACAAAGAAAGCGGTTGACGCAACTAGAACACTAGGAAAGCCAATCGAATCTTTGAACGAAATGGAGAAAAGTTGCCTCACAATTTTGGCAGCATAACATTAACAAAAGAGTCAAAAAGTCCTTTTACATGGAAAAATAACAAGTATTTATAGGGATACAAGGGGATAACCGAATAGACTTGTTCATGACCTTAAAAACTAAGTAAAGTCCATGAATGAATCTTGTGAAAATTCTAGAAGAAAACCCCTTGGTTGATATGTCCATATTCGGCCATTGGAGGAGGTGAATGGAATGAATCTTCATGCTTAAGTAATGAACATGAATGAATGAACCCCCTTGGTCACTTGTTAGGTTCGGCCTCCCTTGATAAATAAAGCAATTAATTGGCAACCTTTGGCCAAAAATCATGAATTAAATGGGGATACTCCAAGGGCCAAAATATGTGTGAAAACCAATTCATGAAAGGCCATCAAATGTGAACACTTGGAACCGAAGAGACTTGCTATGTGAACATAATGTGAATGGAATTTAGAGGTTCATGAAGGGAGGTTTTCGATCACTAGGCTCATGCATGGATTTAAACAAATGGTTATTTGAATAGTTGAAAAGGTAGCACACCATTCATGTATTAGAACATTCATGAATCATCAATTGGGCAATGCACTTGGACATGCATGTATCTTGGCCGAACATGCATCTTGAAGATTAATGCACTTTAACCATCCATGCACCCACCAAAAATGATGTTTCTTCATGCTTCATGCATCCATTTAAATACCTACAAAATAAAAAAAAAAAAAACATCAACATATGTGTGAACATGGATTCGGCCAAATGTGAACACAAGATCAAAAATTAAATTTGGCTATGACTAAATTTAATTAACATCATTAAAGCAATTTAAAACATATTTAATGATACTAATGTGAACCTAATTTATTATATAGCATATTAAATAACTTTTATTAGATTTATTAAATCAAAGTCAACAGTAAATCAATGAAGTTAAAGTTGGACTTCATGAGCTGAAGTTTAGCTCATGAGCTAAAACCGAGCTGAGCTTGGACTCGTAGCTGGTAGTGAGCTAGACCCGAGCTGAGGAACTGGAAGTGAGCTGAATCCAAGCTAGTGAGCTGGTTTTGAGCTGAATGGGAGCTAGCTTGAGCTGGAGGTGAGCTCGGTGAGCTGAACTGGACTTGCAGGTAGTTGCACGGTGAGTTCAAGGAGCTGGGATCAGCTTTCTTGGGGCGTCCTAATAGCGTTTCATCCCAAAGTTGAGCTACAAAAGCTGTAATAGACTCTTTAAACACCTTGGCTCGAGCTCGAGTGACAGGACCTTGAGGTAGCACCATGGAGTCCTTGTTCGAACTAGCTGAGCCATGGGGTGCACTCACATCACCTCTCCCTCGTGGCTAATCATTATAACTCTAGAATCAGATGACACTGCCTCTTGAGCAGGAACAAGTGCATTACTTTCTACATCATCAGCTACAGCTCGATTCGGATCCATTTGCTATACGAAAACACATTTTAAACTGTTAGGAATCATCACATTATTGCAAGTTATATATATGGCATGTATAGCTAGACTCTCACACGCTACTTTAGTCCTAGAATCAACTAAACTGTAGCTCTGATACCAATAAAATGTAACACCCTAACCCGTATTCGTCACCGAAATAGGGTTACGAGGTACTACCGATCAAATCACATCATTAAGCAAACATTTCACATTCATTAATCAAACAATAACAAATACTATTCAAATAAATTCACATTATCCCTTATAAAGGTCTAAGAGAAGTTAAACATGCTTTAGAGAAGGTTCGGGACTAAACTGATCACATATAAAAATTTTAGAAACTTAGAAAATTTTCATACATTCAAGGGCCACAAGCCTATGTGAACAGGCCGTGTTCCTCACACGGCTACGAACACGCCCGTCTCGCAGGCCATTTGAAAATAGGGCATACATACTAACTTGCACCACACGGCCAACCACACGCCCGTGTGCCTGACCATGTGAAAACTAGAGGCTATACTGACTTAGGTCACACAGCTGACCACACACCCATGTGTCTAGGCCGTGTAACTTACTAACTTGCTTTTTAATTTAACTTCAGGGGACACACGTGTAACGCCCAAAAAATCTATGTTTTGATTTGAATAATGGACTGTTCGAGTGGATTAGGAGTGTTTAGGGGTCCTTGAGAAACCCTGGGTTTGAGCCTGGGCAGTTGCAAAAATTTTATTTTTCTTAATTAAAGGATTTGGACTATAGTGGGTAGCCTTTTATAACATTGCACTTAATTATGTCACAAAGGAACATGGTGGTCTAGTGGTAGTGGCACTAGATGAAAGTTGGTATGGATTTGGAGGAGAAATAGGTAGAGAAAATCAAGGAATTTGAAAATTGGAAGTGTTGTAGACGAATGTGGAAGCTGGTGTGTGACAAATTCAGCTAGGGGGAATTATTGTGGACACTTTCGGTTTGGAGTTTTATTTTTGTGAAATTTCGAGTTTTGGAGGTGTAAAACACTTAGTTTCAGTTTTGTACCTTTTTGGCTTTTGGTGTCAATTTCTTGCTAAGGGTTAAGGGTTCTTTCAGTTTTGGGTGCCGTTGGTATTTTGTTTTTTTCTTCTTTTCAATTTCTCTGTCTGCCGAATCCATCTTGGGGTGTGGCACCGTTTCTCTGTCCCTCTTCCCAACTTTACTCATTCGAGTTTCTTTTCTTTTACCATTCATTTAGCCTTGCCGAGTACTGCTCTCAAGCTCTGTTGAATTGCTCTCCTTCTTCCACACCTTTTCTATTTTCTATTTTCTTGACTGATTATAGTCTCTTCTCCTCACCATTTCTTCTTCTTACGATTTCCTCATAGCCGAAACCTTCCTCCTTCCTTTCTCCATTTCCTGTTCTTCCTCCCTCTCGATTCTTCCATTTCTTTTTGGCCGAAGATTCTCTGCCCGTGTGTGTACCAATCTCATTTACCTTGTTTTTGGTTTGGCCGAACATTTTGTTACACTAATTTTGGTCGTTGCAAGTGTTCTAGGTGAACGGTAGGGATTCATATTTTCTCTTCTCATTCATATGTGTTTCTCTTATTCATTTTACTTAAGCCGAACTCTTTTTCTTCTATTGATTCTTTGATTTCAATTTCTGGCCCTTCTTCGCGTTGTGATATTGGTTGGATTCTAGATATTCCACAAGGAGTGGTGGAGTGTAAGTAATTGGGAAGCGATCAAACCTTTTCCCTTGTGATTCAATTAAGGTAAAAATATTTTGCTTTTTGGGTATAGGTTGATTTTTCCTAATGTTTCGATAAGGTAATATTTAGGGATTGGTGCTACTTATATGATGAATTTGGTTATTAAGACCCCTGTTGTGATGTAGATAATCGATTGAAGTGTGTGATTACTCTTGGTTGGCGATCTTAGAGAACTAGTCACCCTTATTTAATCAAGGTAAGATGATGTGTAGTTTTGGGACTAAATGTTGAGAAAGTTAATAACCCGAATGGTCAGTTAAGTAACAGAATACCTTGTTTGAATGTAGGTTCGGTGCACATGGGATTCTTCACAAAAAACAGGTGTGTACAACACTGATTTGACTGTAGAACGATAAAAGCCAAAAAGCAGAAAAGCCGAAAAGCCAAAAGATTGGGCACTGAGGCTACATAGGCGTGTGAATGCACATGTGATTTGCTGAGCCCACTAAACATGGGTGTATGACTGCAAAGGCCACCATGAGCGATTTCATGGGCTTAGGCCGTAATGGGCCGCATTGGGCCTAATGGGCCTACTCACCGATATGTGGGGAAATATTGGACTGGCTGTGTCGCTCACATGGATTGGGTCAATTCTGGGCTTGGTGGGCCATTTGGTCGTATGGGCCACATGGGCTTGATTAATGGGCTTTGGGCCCATTTTCATTGTTTGTTCTGTTATGGTCGCACAGGTCACTTGAGATGACTGTGGTGCTATTGAATGGTCAGTAAGTGTACTTAGACCCAAATCAATAAAAATGACCAAAATACCCTTAGGGGTAAATGACCAAAATACCCCTCATAGGTAAAATGACTGTTATGATCTGATACGATGTATGATTGATTGAGTATGCCATGAGATGTATATACTTATGTTCTGCATACATGCATAATTTTATGATATAGCATGCCATTGATGTATGATGTATTGCATGGGGTTGGGTTGATATGTTTGGAGGAAATGTATTGTACTGGCAGCTCTACTGCACGTCATTTTTGGCTTTTAGCCTATATTACTGGTAGCTCCGCTGTAAATTACTGATAGTGCCACATCGGTGCTAATATTTGGAGTGTAAGGATGGGTGGGTTGATTATATCCCCATATGGAGTGTAGGGCTGGACGGAGATGGAGTGTAGAGGCTAGTTGGGTAGGATTTTGCATGCATGCTTATACTGTTACTGATTTGGGCTAAGGCCTACACTGCAGTAATACTGATTTGTTACTGAAACGAGCTTAGGCCCAGATTACTTCTGTATGTGACTGCTTACTGTTAATGGGATTACACACTGAGTTTTCGTAAACTCACCCATCTATTTATCTGTACAGGTAATCCCTAATCTTAGGCGGATCGGTGCTGCGAGGGACTCGAAGGTGGCCACATGACTATTACCGTTGTAAATTTATTTACTCGTTTCAAGTATTTTAATTCCTGGTTTTGATGTAATAAGGCCTTTCTAGATTTTAACTTTAATTCTAGGTTTTATTTAACTTAATTTTTAAAACTAATAGTATTAGAACACGGTTTTCTTGAAAAGATTAACTGTTTTCAAAATGCCATGTGTAATGCCTCGAAATTGGGCCTGAAAGAGTGGGCCACGTGGGTCCAATGGGCTTGTGGACCCCACATGGATGGTTGTCTTTGGACTTGCAAGAATTAGTGGGCCGACTGTGTCGTACATGTGGCTGTGGGAAAATTTAGCTTAGCGGGCCGTACGAGCATGTAGGCCGCACTTGGGTTGCGTAATGGCCCTAGGCCCATGTACGCTGAACGGCATGTTGGTATGTTGGCTAAGAGGTTTGGGAGTGTTTGGGAGTGTTGGAGAAGTCCTAGGTTCAAATCTGGACCTTAGCAAAACTTTATGTTTTTCTCTTATGGGGGCCTTGACGTTAGTGGGTAGACTTTAAGAATATTTTTGGTGAAAGCATGACACAAAAGGAGATGTGATCTAGTGGCAAGGAAGTGACACCATAATGGTAGCAAGGGGTCTAAGGTTCAAGTCTTGGCTCTTACAATTTATTTTGTTTTTTCTTTCAAATAAATTTGGAAGCGAGTAGGTGGGCTTTAAAGTTAAATATGTTGGACTTATGATACAAAGGAGCTTGTGTCTGAGTGGTGGTGGCTTGACAGGGCTATCGAGAGGACTTTGGTTCGAATCCCTTTGCACGCAAGGGTTGGTTATTTTGCTAATAAGTTGGTTTTGGATGATTGATGGAGAATCCCACATCGGGAAGCTAACATGAGAAGAGGCGAGAAGCTGGCTTTAAATAGAGCAAACCATGAGGAGAGTAAGCATACCTTTCTTGGCTTATATCCCTTTCACGTTGTGGCGTGTTCGGTTGGGTTAGGCGTGGGATCATTCGTTGATCTATATGCCGTTGGGTCACAGTGATGGTGGCCGTAGTTGATCGACACACCCCCTGGAGAGTCAAGGGTGCGATTATTGTTGGCTTCTAGGCATAGCAACGTTCAGAGCGCGGATTAACTTTAAATACCTATTAGGTGTGTACTTCACCTTACTCTAGCTGTAGAATGACAAATGCCGGAAGGCCGAAATGGGCCATGTTGGCCCAATGGGCCTGTGGGCCCAATCGGGCAAATTGTATGATTGTGTAGTAAATATTGGACTAGACTAGGTGAATCTCATATATGTGGCTAGTTTTGGGCTAAAGGGCCACACGAGCGTGTGGGCCCACCTAGGTCGAGAATGGGCCTTAGGCCTGTTCGCAACGTTATCTCTGTTTAGAATACTTGAGTCGCCTGAGGCGACTGTAGACTTTCTGAGGGATTGATAAAATTACCAAAATACCCTTATAGGGTAGAATTACTGTAATACCCCAAATTTGTAAAATTACTGAATTACCCTCGATTTGTAGATTGGAAAAATTGCAGAAATACCCCTGATTTGCAAAAGTACTGTTTTACCCCAGATTTGTAAAATTATCATTTTACCTCTAATTTGTAAATTTACTGTTTTACCCTTAATTTGTAAAATTACCGTTTTACCCTTAATTTGTAAAGTTACCATTTTACCCCTAATTTGTAAAGTTACCGTTTTACCCCTGATTTGTAAAATTATCGTTTTACCCCTGAATTGTAAAATTACCGTTTTACCCTCAGTTTATAAAAATACAGAAATGCCCCAATTTACAAATTACAAAAATACCCTAGATTTCAAAATTACTAAAATACCCCTGGGTTGCAAAATTATCGAAATACCCCTGGTTTGTGAAATTACTGAAATACCCCTGGTTTGTGAAATTACCTAAATACCCTTAAGTTTCAAATTACCAAAATACCCCTGTAGGATAGAATTACTGAGATACCACTGTAGGTAGAATTACCGAGATACCCCTGTGGGGTAAAATTACCATTTCGCCCTAGGGTGTTAAATGATTATTTTGCCCTTGTGGGCAAGTGACTGACTTGGACTGTGTGTTTGACGGATTTGACTGTGTTCGTATGACAGTGATTTGACTGACGTGACAGTGGTTGTGTGATTGATATGTTTTAATATGTGTTTAAATGACTGATACTGAACATGGCCCTTCTGTATACATGTATGATGATTAAGCATAGCATACACGACATATTGGGTTGGGACATCGATTTGGAGGAAGTTCTGTGCTAGTGGCTTTGCCACGTATTCTAATTTTGGTGGCTTCGCCACGTTATCTATTATTAGTAGCATGGCTGCATCATTGGTATGTAGGGCTGGGTGGGTTGAGTTATTTCCCACATGGTGTGTCGGGTTGGTACGAGTGGTGTGATGGCCGGACTGGGTTGGGATTGCATTCACATATTGTTCTGATTCTGCTATGGGCTTAGCCCACACTGTTCTGTATAGGGCTAAGGCCCAAACAGATCTATTCTGTATAGGGCTTCTGTAACACCCCTAAACCCGTCCCGGTTACCGGAGGGTTAAGAGACATTACCCGACCTTCACGAATAGATTCGATGATCAGAGGCAACTATCACTCTAATGGTAGCAAAAGAAATAACGACACTTAATCAATTTCATCAATCAAACACCTAGGCCGATCACACTTATATGTATATAAGCTATACGCTACTTCAAACATATTTACAAAACACATGACTTAATTACCAATCCATATCATGCAACCAAATTTAAAAACATGGACATAGACATAAGACGTTTGGTTTAGCCATTTTCGCATGGCTGATTTAATTACAACTTCAAAACTCAAACTCATATAGCTACCACATGTCTAGTCTATACATGCCATTCACAAAGTTTAGTTTCAAAAAATACCCAAGGACGATTTTGATAGTGCGGATGACTTCAGCCCGAAATTCCTAAAACCGTAGCTATCGAACGTGATCTATAAAACAGAGAGTTAAAGCAACAAAGTAAGCAAACATAAGCTTAGTAAGTTTTAAGTCAATAAAAACTCATTATCGAACTAAAACATAGATCTTTTGGTATTTATCTAATCCGATTTGAACCTTGAACAGTAAGAGAGGGAAATAACTATATTAGAATGTATAACGATGTACTTTAGTATATGGTCAAACATAACAAATTCAGTTGTACTCGAATTATGTACCGTACTTTAAACAGAATCGAGTCCTTAATTAACACCTAATACGTACCTGGATATTTAAGCAATACGCTCAATCTTACCTTTGCTAAGATCATAATTCATAATACCAGCATACTTACTTTCAGGCTTAGCTCGGAATAACTTTAGCCTTTAGGCTCTTCGGGATTTAACCCGGATAAACCACTGGCACGAATGCCCTTCAGGCTTAGCCCGGAATAACTTTAGCCTTTAGGCTCTTCGGGATTTAACCCGGATAAACCACTGGCACGAATGCCCTTCAGGCTTAGCCCGGAATAACTTTAGCCTTTAGGCTCTTCGGGATTTAACCCGGATAAACACAGATACATAAAATATGCATATTTAGATCCATTATATAGATTACATCATACCTCTTGGTACTAGATACTATTCATTCAACCAATTACATAAAATCATATGGTATAAAACCCCTTCTACCTATTCGGCAAAAGAGCATCTAGGCAAATCTATTGTCTTAAAATTTCTAAAACCCTCAAGTGTTTAGAAATCATTCGATTCTAACTTTATTTCACTAAATTAGTATATTGGCCATAAACCACGAATTCTATTGAATTGTTCGTTCGAGCAATTATATCACATAATGTCTATCAATTTTAATTAACATATAAGGTTCTCAATACCTAAAACTTACCTCGATTTGTTGTTGACTAATTAAGGTTCTCAATGTTCCACCACCTTAGCCTTTCCTTTATCCGGAAGTGCTCCTCTAGGCTCTTGAGCTAAGAGAAATAAATTTTAACTAATTACTAGTGCATCCTGAAATTATCAAAACCGACCATAATATTGCTCTTTCAAAACATATGGAATAATGCTCACGTAATGCCAATAATTCACATATATTCTTAATCAAGTCATCATTCCATTTCAAGGTCACAAAGCCATTATAAGACTAAATATACGTATCTTTAATTAATACACATAATTCACATTTAGTTTTACTTACCAATTCATTCGGTCCATATGAATTGAATAACACATTTATATTTTCAATTCAAAACACCAAACATCATATAGTTAGCCCAATGCTACCTTGACCGAATGTTCAATATCTTTAAAATCACCCTTAACAAAATTTACCAACTTTAATTCAAAAAAATCCAACTTCTTAACTCACGCACATTCAACCGTATAAGTAACAACTATTTGACTAAACATTTTGATCCTCATTACACCATTACTCATACTTAAAAATTTTTATAAATCAAATTCATCATTTAATCTTCAAAATCGAATAACCATCCATAGGTTTCTTAGAAATAAAAGTAGGTATACTCGTAGGTACCCTTTCTAAATCTTTTCATTAACAAAACAATATTCAACCAATGCTCAAGTCATTAACCATTATTAGGTTCGACAAACATATATGCAAGTGCTTAGACTTATTTACTAATTGTTTTAATCTAGAATAGAACAATATTCAAAAATAACTCAATGCCACAAAGCCAAAGATTCAATTTAAGAATTTGAGCTAAACTTGGTTTCTCCTTCCAAATCTAAATTCATAAACTCAAGAACCGAAAGCTATCCAACAACACACATATATCTAATTTAAATTTTCAAGCTCATTCATCATTTCATACCTTGAATTTAAAACATCATTCAAAGAACTTTTATTTATGCAAAAAGGATATGGCCGAATGTTCTAATGCATTGCCTAACTCCAAATTCAACTTATCACCTTAATTCGTCTTGATCAAATTTCCTAATACTAAAATAACATCCCTCTAAGCTAAATTCATCTACCTAAACTTCAACAATACTCATTACACTCAAAGCATGAAGACAACCCAAAATTCAAAAATTCATTCATATGGCCGATTGTACATATACCACCAAACTCAAAATTTTCACATGGGTAATAGTAAAGACAAAGGAATGAGTCTAAAATCACAACTTTTACTCAAAATAACATTTAAAACTTACCTAAGAGAAATCAAAGAAGATGCCGAAAGCTTTAGGGATGTTCTTCCCTTTTCCTTCATCAATATTTTCGGCTAAAGGAAGGAAAGAGTGAACAAAAATTCTTTTCTTTAAATTTTATTTCCTATATTATTAACTACATAAATTAAAATTTAATGCACATAAAATAATCAAAGAAATTCATGCTTAGTGCCCCATATCACATCATGGCCGGCCACTCACCTCAAATAGGATTATTTGACATGCAAATCCATACATTTAACAATACTATGATTTTCGCCCCTTTTAAAAATCGGCCACACCTAAATTTATGTTTTCCATCTAGGTCCTTGACTTTAAAACACATGAAAATTTTGCAAAAATCAAAACATTCAATTTCACACATGAATTTGCACATCTACTAGACATGACAATATATATATATAAAAAAAAAATTTGGTTTAGTGGTTTCGAAACCACTTTCCGACTAGGGTCAAAAATAAGGCTGTCACAACTCCCCCCCATAGGAAATTTTCGTCCTCGAAAATCTTACCGGTAAACAGATTTGGGTATCTGTCCCTCATAGTGTTTTCGGGTTCCCAAGTCGCTTCTTCAATCCCGTGCTTGAGCCATAATACTTTTACTAACGAAACCTTCTTGTTTCACAATTCTTTTACTTCGCGGGCTAAAATACGAATTGGTTCTTCCTCATAGCTCAGATCGGATTGAATCTCAACTTCTGACGAACTAATCACATGCGAAGGGTCAGATCTATAGCGACGGAGCATCGAGACATGAAAAACATTGTGAATCCTTTCCAATTCAGGGGGCAAAATCAATCTGTACGCTACCGGTCCAATCCGTTCTGAAATCTCGTACGGTCCGATGAATCTCGGACTTAATTTGCCTTTACAGCCGAATCTAAGTAATTTTTTCCACGGTGACACCCTTAAAAACACTTTGTCCCCAATCTGATACTCAATATCTTTACGTTTCAGATCTGCGTATGATTTCTGTCGATCAGATGCCATTTTCAAACTGTCACGGATCGTTTTCACCTTTCGCTCTGCTTCTTTTACTAAATCGACCCCGAGAATCTTATTCTCGCTAAGCTCGGTCCAAAACAGAGGTGTACGACATTTTCGACCGTAAAGAGCCTCGTAGGGTGCCATTTGAATACTTGTCTGGAAGCTGTTGTTATACGCGAATTCAACTAGTGGTACGTATTTCTCCCACGAACCACTAAACTCAAGGATGCAACATCTCAACATGTCCTCGAGTATCTGAATAACCCGTTCAGATTGACCGTCCGTCTGCGGATGGAAAGCTGTGCTGAAATGAAGTTTAGTACCTAAAGCTTCATGTAATTTCTTCCAGAATCGCGAAGTAAAACGAGGATCACGATCTGATATAATAGAGGTTGGCACTCCGTGCAATCGTACAATTTGGGAGATGTATAGTTCTGCCAACTTATCAAGTGAGAAATCTGTACGAACCGGGATGAAATGAGCTGATTTTGTTAGTCTGTCCACAATAACCCAAATGGAGTCTTTCTTACTCGATGTCAACGGTAAGCCTGACACAAAATCCATTGTAATGTGATCCCACTTCCACTCGGGTATCAAGATCGGCTGAAGTAATCCCGACGGTACCTGATGTTCCGCTTTCACTTGCTGACATACTAGGCATTTAGATACAAAATCAGAGATGTCTCGTTTCATGCCATGCCACCAATATTGTCGCTTCAAATCATTATACATTTTCGTACTGCCCGGGTGGACTGACATTCGGCTATTATGGACTTCATTTAAAATCATCGAAACAAGCTCGGACTTGTTCGGAACACATAATCGGTCCTTAAATCTCAAACAATCATTTTCGTCGACCCGAAACTCTGAATTCACATTCGATTCACACTGAATTCGTTTGGCAACTAATTCATCATCGGCTTTCTGAGCCTCACAAATCTGTTGAAGTAGTACAGGTCTTGCTACTAATTCAGCAATCAACCCATCATCTCCTGACATGGCTAGCTCCACGTTCATAGCTCGTAAGGAAAATAAAGATTTTCAGCTAAGAGCGTCTGCAACTACATTAGCTTTCCCCGGGTGATAATCAATAACAAGCTCATAGTCTTTTATCAATTCTAGCCACCGCCTTTGTCTCAAATTCAAATCTTTTTGAGTCATCAAATATTTGAGGCTTTTGTGATCAGAGAAGATGTGACATTTCTCACCGAACAGATAATGTCGCCAAATCTTCAAGGCAAAAACGATAGCGGCTAGTTCAAGGTCATGAGTCGGATAATTTCGTTCGTGAGGCTTCAATTGCCTTGAAGCATAAGCAATAACCCGACCGTCTTGCATCAAAACGCAGCCTAAACCGTTTAAAGATGCATCGCTATAAACCACGAACTCTTTGTCAGTTTCTGGTTGAACTAACACCGGAGCCTCCGTTAAAAGAGTTTTCAGCCGATCAAAACTTTGCTGACACTTATCCGACCATTCGAATTTGACATCTTTTTGCAGCAACCTTGTCAAAGGAGTCGTAATCATTGAAAAGCCTTTGACAAATCGTCAGTAATAACCGGCGAGTCCTAAAAAGCTTCGAACTTCAGAAATGTTTTTAGGGGGTTTCCAGTCGAGAATAGCTGTAATTTTGTTCGGATCAACTCGAATGCCCGAAGCAGATACTATATGGCCCAAGAAGCCGACTTCACGCAACCAAAATTCGCACTTGCTGAACTTTGCATACAATTGGTTATCCCGCAAAGTCTGAAGTACTAGCCTTAAATGCTCGGCATGCTCTGACTCATCATGAGAATAGATCAAAATATCATCGATGAACACTACTACAAAACGGTCCAAAAAGGGCCTAAACACACGATTCATCAAATCCATGAAGACTGTCGGGGCATTAGTGAGCCCAAACGGCATCACTAAGAATTCGTAGAGTCCGTACCTTGTTCTAAATGCTGTCTTCGGCACGTCGGAATCTCTAACCCTTAGCTGATAATAACCGGATCGCAGGTCAATCTTAGAAAACACTGAAGCTCCTTTCAACTGATCGAACAAGTCGTCAATTCGGGGCAACGGATACTTATTCTTTACAGTAGCTTTATTTAACTGTCGGTAGTCGATGCACATTCTCATAGTTCCGTCTTTCTTTTTCACAAACAAAACTGGCGCGCCCCAAGGCGAAAAACTAGGTCGTGCAAAACCCCTGTCTGTCAACTCTAGCAGCTGAGATTTTAATTCCTTCAATTCGGTAGGTGCCATACGATACGGGGCAATCGAAATCGGCGTCGTACTTGGAATCAACTCTATACCGAACTCGACCTCCCTTACCGGCGGCAATCCAGGTAATTCTTCAGGAAATACATCTAAAAACTCGCAGACTACGGGCACCGTCTCAAGTTTTCGGTCGGAAACTTTGTTATCTATCACATAAGCCAAATACGCTTCATAGCCTTTCCTTATATACTTCCGAGTTGACATGGTCGTAATTATGACTGGCGGCCCACTTAGATCAATGGATTCAATTCGGATTATTTCATTATTCGAACATCGCAAATCGATAGTTTTTCGCCTACAATTTACTATCGCGTCATGAACAGTCAACCAGTCCATTCCGAGAATAATGTCAAATTCGTCGAATGGTAGAAGCATCAAGTCAGCCGGAAAACAGAAATCTTGAACCATTAACGGACATTTCTTGCATACTTTATCAACCAGAACACAACGACCCAAAGGGTTCGACACTCGAATTACGAATTCAGTAGACTCAACAGGAAGAGTCTTACTGAAGACTAAAGTTTCACACACATATGAATGGGTTGAGCCAGGATCAATCAAAGCAATAACATCAGTGTTAAAGAGTGTGAAAGTACCAGTAATAACGTCCGGAGAAGAAGCTTCCTCACGGGCACGGATAGCATACGCTCTGGCAGGCGCACGAGCCTCGGATCTAACCGCAGTGTCTCTAGTCCCCCTCTGACTAGCTCCCGTATTTCCTCCACGTCGCGGTGGTCTACCCCTCGAAGCCGTGCCACTAAGTCTCTGAGTCGGATCGGGAGTGCATTCATCATTTCTCGGACAATCCTTAATAAAGTGATCGGCAGATCCACATCTAAAACAAGAACGGTCACGATGCCTACAACTCCCCGGGTGCCATTTACCGCAATAATTGCAATCCAGCCTATCCCGACGTTCATTTCCAACACTGGCTACGGAGGTGGTTCGCGAACTCGTGGGAGGTCGAGGACGCTCATATCTAGGAAAACTCGATGTGTGTTTTGATCGGCCCATGTCATCTCTAGTCTTTTTGGATGATGGTTGAACAAATTTCCCCGCAGATCTCTTACGAAACTCTCTATCTCCACCTTCCGCTTTCCTTTTCGCATCACTGAGCTCTTCAGCTTTACAGGCTCGTTCCACTAACACGACAAACTCCTTAATTTCCAGAATTCCTACCAGTAGTTTGATATCTTCGTTTAATCCATCCTCAAAATGCTTACACATGATGGTCTCGGAGGATACACATTCACGAGCATAGCGGCTGAGACGCACGAACTCTCTTTCGTATTCGGCCACTGACATTTGACCTTGTTTAAGTTCAAGGAATTCCTTCCGTTTTTGATCGATGAATCTCTGGCTGATATATTTCTTACGGAACTCGATCTGGAAAAATTCCCAAGTAATCCGCTCTTTGGGAACGATAGAGACTAGAGTGTTCCACCAATAATATGCAGAGTCGCGTAACAGAGACACGGCACATTTTAAACATTCTTCAGGCGTACAGGATAGCTCGTCGAACACTCGGATGGTGTTATTGAGCCAAAACTCGGCTCGCTCGGCATCGTCACTGGAAGTAGCTCAAAATTCTTCGGCCCCATATTTTCAGATTTTGTCAACTGGGGGTTTACCCAACCTCACTGGATCGGTTACTGGAGGGGCCATATAAGTTGGGAGTGGAGTATTTGGGGGCGGAGGTTGCGGAACAGTCGGGTTTGATCTCATGAATTGAGCGAACCAGTCACTCATCATCGCGTAAAAGGCTTGCCTAGTGTCATCATCTTGATGACTGACGTTCGGTTGAGAGTCAGGTGGCGCTGTCCCTTGCGCAGGAGCAGGCGCTACACTCTCCACATCGTCCACTAAAGCTCGGTCAGGTTCGGGATCCATTCTATACCAAAAATCATATTTTAGATGTTAGAAGTCATCACACTATCACCTTAATATCAAATGGCATGTATAGCTAGACTCATACTTACTACGATAGTCCGAGAATCGACTAAACCTGGCTCTGATACCAATAAAATGTAACACCCCTAAACCCGTCCCGGTTACCGGAGGGTTAAGAGACATTACCCGACCTTCACGAATAGATTCGACGATCAGAGGCAACTATCACTCTAATGGTAGCAAAAGAAATAACGACACTTAATCAATTTCATCAATCAAACACCTAGGCCGATCACACTTATATGTATATAAGCTATACGCTACTTCAAACATATTTACAAAACACGACTTAATTACCAATCCATATCATGCAACCAAATTTAAAAGCATGGACATAGACATAAGACGTTTGGTTTAGCCATTTTCGCATGGCTGATTTAATTACAACTTCAAAACTCAAACTCATATAGCTACCACAGGTCTAGTCTATACATGCCATTCACAAAGTTTAGTTTCAAAAAATACCCAAGGACGATTTTGATAGTGCGGATGACTTCAGCCCGAAATTCCTGAAACCGTAGCTATCGAACGTGATCTACAAAACAGAGAGTTAAAGCAACAAAGTAAGCAAACATAAGCTTAGTAAGTTTTAAGTCAATAAAAACTCATTATCGAACTAAAACATAGATCTTTTGGTATTTATCTAATCCGATTTGAACCTTAAACAGTAAGAGAGGGAAATAACTATATTAGAATGTATAACGATGTACTTTAGTATATGGTCAAACATAACAAATTTAGTTGTACTCAATTATGTACCGTACTTTAAACAGAATCGAGTCCTTAATTAACACCTAATACGTACCTGGATATTTAAGCAATACGCTCAATCTTACCTTTGCTAAGATCATAATTCATAATACCAGCATACTTACTTTCAGGCTTAGCTCGGAATAACTTTAGCCTTTAGGCTCTTCGGGATTTAACCCGGATAAACCACTGGCACGAATGCCCTTCAGGCTTAGCCCGGAATAACTTTAGCCTTTAGGCTCTTCGGGATTTAACCCGGATAAACCACTGGCACGAATGCCCTTCAGGCTTAGCCCGGAATAACTTTAGCCTTTAGGCTCTTCGGGATTTAACCCGGATAAACACAGATACATAAAATATGCATATTCAGATCCATTATATAGATTACATCATACCTCTTGGTACTAGATACTATTCATTCAACCAATTACATAAAATCATATGGTATAAACCCCCTTCTACCTATTCGGCAAAAGAGCATCTAGGCAAATCTATTGTCTTAAAATTTCTAAAACCCTCAAGTGTTTAGAAATCATTCGATTCTAACTTTATTTCACTAAATTAGTATATTGGCCATAAACCACGAATTATATTGAATTGTTCGTTCGAGCAATTATATCACATAATGTCTATCAATTTTAATTAACATATAAGGTTCTCAATACCTAAAACTTACCTCGATTTGTTGTTGACTAATTAAGGTTCTCAATGTTCCACCACCTTAGCCTTTCCTTTATCCGGAAGTGCTCCTCTAGGCTCTTGAGCTAAGAGAAATAAATTTTAACTAATTACTAGTGCATCCTGAAATTATCAAAACCGACCATAATATTGCTCTTTCAAAACATATGGAATAATGCTCACGTAATGCCAATAATTCACATATATTCTTAATCAAGTCATCATTCCATTTCAAGGTCACAAAGCCATTATAAGACTAAATATACGTATCTTTAATTAATACACATAATTCACATTTAGTTTTACTTACCAATTCATTCGGTCCATATGAATTGAATAACACATTTATATTTTCAATTCAAAACACCAAACATCATATAGTTAGCCCAATGCTACCTTGACCGAATGTTCAATATCTTTAAAATCACCCTTAACAAAATTTACCAACTTTAATTCAAAAAAATCCAACTTCTTAACTCACGCACATTCAACCGTATAAGTAACAACTATTTGACTAAACATTTTGATCCTCATTACACCATTACTCATACTTAAAAAATTTTATAAATCAAATTCATCATTTAATCTTCAAAATCGAATAACCATCCATAGGTTTCTTAGAAATAAAAGTAGGTATACTTGTAGGTACCCTTTCTAAATCTTTTCATTAACAAAACAATATTCAACCAATGCTCAAGTCATTAACCATTATTAGGTTAGACAAACATATATGCAAGTGCTTAGACTTATTTACTAATTGTTTTAATCTAGAATAGAACAATATTCAAAAATAACTCAATGCCACAAAGCCAAAGATTCAATTTAAGAATTTGAGCTAAACTTGGTTTCTCCTTCCAAATCTAAATTCATAAACTCAAGAACCGAAAGCTATCCAACAACACACATATATCTAATTTAAATTTTCAAGCTCATTCATCATTTCATACCTTGAATTTAAAACATCATTCAAAGAACTTTTATTTATGCAAAAAGGATATGGCCGAATGTTCTAATGCATTGCCTAACTCCAAATTCAACTTATCACCTTAATTCGTCTTGATCAAATTTCCTAATACTAAAATAACATCCCTCTAAGCTAAATTCATCTACCTAAACTTCAACAATACTCATTACACTCAAAGCATGAAGACAACCCAAAATTCAAAAATTCATTCATATGGCCGATTGTACATATACCACCAAACTCAAAATTTTCACATGGGTAATAGTAAAGACAAAGGAATGAGTCTAAAATCACAACTTTTACTCAAAATAACATTTAAAACTTACCTAAGAGAAATCAAAGAAGATGCCGAAAGCTTTAGGGATGTTCTTCCCTTTTCCTTCATCAATATTTTCGGCTAAAGGAAGGAAAGAGTGAACAAAAATTCTTTTCTTTAAATTTTATTTCCTATATTATTAACTACATAAATTAAAATTTAATGCACATAAAATAATCAAAGAAATTCATGCTTAGTGCCCCATATCACATCATGGCAGGCCACTCACCTCAAATAGGATTATTTGACATGCAAATCCATACATTTAACAATACTATGATTTTCGCCCCTTTTAAAAATCGGCCACACCTAAATTTATGTTTTCCATCTAGGTCCTTGACTTTAAAACACATGAAAATTTTGCAAAAATCAAAACATTCAATTTCACACATGAATTTGCACATCTACTAGACATGACAATATATATATATAAAAAAATTCGGTTTAGCGGTTTCGAAACCACTTTTCGACTAGGGTCAAAAATAAGGCTGTCACAGCTTCGGCCCAGTCTGTTCTGCATATCTGTATTATACTATTACTAATTCTGTTTTGGGCTTAGGCCCACCTAATCCTGATTCTGATTTTGATTCTAATTTTGATAATGTTTCTAATTCTGTAATGGGCTAAGGCCCATCTGGTACTATCTGTTATAGTGGGCTAAGGCCAAGTTGATACTGGAACTGTAGTAGGGCTAGGGCCCAGGCTTTTAATTCTTTTGTATGACTGACTGTTCGTTTTATATAGTAGGGTCCGTGTGCGGTTCCTATCTTATTGGTACCTAAGAAGGACGGTTCATGGAGAATGTGCATCGACTGTCGCACCATTAATAAAATCACCGTCAAATATAGACATCCTACTCCCCGTCTCAACAACATGCTCGACGAACTTAGCGGAGCCCAACTCTTTTTGAAAATAGACATGAAGAGTGGCTACCATCAAATTCGTATGTAAGAGGGAGACAAGTGGAAGACAGCATTCAAGACTAAATGATGCGAGCACACCCAGCAAACTACTTTGGACAAATCTTTCGAGTCGAGCAATACACTGTTGGCAAGCTGACCCTAGCTCGTTTCCAGCTCCACGAGCTCCATCCAGCTCAAATTCAGCTCATTTGAGCTTGATCCAGCTTGCCCAAGCTAAACTGAGCTCAACTCTATCTCACTTCCAACTCACGAGCTTGGGCTCAGCTCCATTTTAGCTCACTAGCTTGATAGTAGCTCATATTTAGCTCGTTGACTTTTTTTTTACTTAAATAAATTTTGAACATATTTATTTAAGCATTAAACATGTCTTACATTTATGTTTGTTATTAATATGTCTTAGATATTGCATGTTTTAAATTTGTCTTAAACATAGCTGATTTAATGCATGACATTAATGTGTTCACATTATGCTAAATTTATGAGTGTTCATGAGATGTCTTAATGACTTGTTGTGTGAGACACATTGAATCATATACTTCTAATGTCCATGTAACACAAACACATTATTAAGACACTATCATCATTTGAATATATATATATACAGATCAACCACTTTATTTTCATTTCATCTTTCATATTCGGCTATACACATATCAACCATCTTAATTTCTTTTCCTACATGCAATTCGGCTATATTTCCATGTAATACAACACACACTTGGGACCTTAGCATCATTCGAATATAACACAAGTCAAATACGTTATCTTCCTTTCACATATATATACCATTCGGCTATATTTACATATATATACATACATTATAATAATGCTTAATTTACATGATTCATCATGATATATTCAAAGTAATCTAAATTTAATTACTTAAAACTTACTTTGGATATCGTCGAAAGTTACGAACCGACTATTCAACTAATTTTGTTTTCCCCCTATCCGAATTCGGCTCCCTTTGCTCGTGAGCTTGAATAAAATAAATTAAATTTACTTAATCAATTAGTTAACTCATTTTAAATCACATAACAAAAAATTTTGAAATTTATAAAATAGCCCTTTATAAAATTTAATCTTACAAGTAGCTCCAAGATCACAAAAATCAAACAATTCATCATTTTCTATTAATACACTAAAGCTGAATACCTCACAAAGCAACACAATACCAATCATTTGCTATATTCACGCATATATCTCTCAAATCTTTAATTTTTCATTTTAACTCCATTAATTCAAAGCTCACCTTAACTTTTTATACAACAAACACAAAATTACTCAACTTCTTACTCATAGCCGAATGCAACCTTCTCCAAAATTAACAAAATCAAACCATAGGCTAGATGAATCACTTATCAAGAATCTTAGAAATGCAAAATTTAACAAAAATTAACATGAAAACATACCTAAACTTGGATTGAAGAGGACCGAATATGAGAGAGATTATCTCTTTTCTTTTCTTTGGTGTTTCGGCAAAAACAAGAACATAATAGCCTTATTTTCATATTTGTTTTAGTTGATAAACATTAATAAGCCATTTACACGTTTAGCCTTATTAATTTCATTACAATTCCACTATCTCATGTCTAATAATGTTCATGCATTATTTCAATGGTATAATTACATATTAAGGACTCCACACTATAAAAACAATAGCAAAGTAGTACTTTAACAATTAGCTATTCACTTTTAAAATCTTCACGATTAAATCCTTTTCATTAAATTAAGCACACAAACGATAAAATTTTTATACGAAATTTTCACACACACAAATTGACATATAATAAGCACACAAAATAATATTAAAATATTTTTTGACTCGGATTCGTGGTCCCGAAACCACCGTTCTGATTAGGGTCTAAAACGGGCTGTCACAAATAATGTCATGCATTATGTAACTCTCATGTTTGTTAAGTTTGCATCATAAATTATGACATGCATTATGTAACTCCCATGTTAGTTAAAGTTTGCATCATAAATTATGACATGCATTATGTAACTCCCATGTTAATTAAAGTGTGCATCTTTAAATGAAGTCATGTATTATAAGTAACTCATTGTGCATTTAGTTTACATCTTAATTAAATCATGCATTTAAACATCTTAGTTGTTTGAGTTACTGTGATATTTAATTTGGCTATTATTTTTTTAATGCTTAAGTTATAGTGTGTTTAATTTTTCTTAAATAAATTGATTGTGTAATTGTTGTAGGAAAGTCCAAAAGGCTGGTCACATATTTAAAGCTACAATAGGGCTTTTCATTTGCCAAGAAGAATAAAATGCTGTCACATTCAATTGGCTGTTCAGTTTTGGCATAAAAGAGTGTGCATTTGGTCACTTAATTGTTGGTGCATATTTGGAACATTTTTGGTGGATATTGAAGCACTCAAAGCTCATTATGGTGACTTTTCAAATGGACCAAGAGTGACTCTTCAAGTCTGATTGGTTTCATGCACTCAAAGCTCATTATGTTGGCTGTTTAATAGACCAAAAGAAACTCTTCAAGTCTAAACATTTTTGGGTCTTAAGTCTTCATCATGGAGCCATTTAAGAGAATGTTACACAAGTTTTTATCATGTGGTTACAAGGGAGCTGAAGGGACATCGTCAAAAACATTAAGGATACTTTGCGTCGTCATTAAGGAGAGTTGACATGCCTTTCCAACTACATCAGGTTCCAATGAAAATACATGATTCATTCGCTTCCTTACATGAGTTTAATTTGAAATTAAAGCTTGTAATAATTTTATTTAATTATTGAAGGTGAAAGGTCACAAATAGGCATTTGAATAGTCATAATAATGCCTATAAATAGTTTGTAAGAAGACATTGTTTTGGGGAGACTTTTGCTACCTTTTGAATGTTTATAACATTTTTGTGAGTTTTTCAACTCTCTTATTTCGTTAAAGACTCTGCTTGACTTATCTAGCTTGCTAGTGGCGTCATTCCTGTTTCTTTTTGAACTTATCACTCATTCTGAGTGTGGCGTTCACCAAACTATACCTTTGGTTCTTACCTTCATAGGTAACGGTTAAAGGTCCTATCTTTCAATATCCATCCTTCTTAAGTGTCGTATAAGGTTCGGGTCAAGACTCCTATTAGTATTGGTTCTTCCTTGGCCTTAATCCATTTCCATCATCATTTACTTAATCTGTTTCCATATCATTCACTTAATCCATTTCCATCATCATTCACTTAATCCATTTCCATCATCGTTCACTTAGCCATTTCCTTCATCATTTCACTTAGCCAATTCAGTCCTTATCTTTATTCACATTTGTTTCCTTTGTTTATGATGTGAGCACATCCATGCCAATCAAGGAAACTGATCCAAAAGTCTTACCATTAGGGCCTATTACCCGTTCTAAGGCAAAGAAATTCAGGGAAGTTCTTTTCCTTACTTGTGCTATAATTCTAGATTCGTTCGATCATCTTTATGCCTTAGAACATAGGCTTTATAATGTGTTGCATGCTGATATGTGACATATTTAGGTTATACTATTCATTCTATGTGTTTAATTATATATATACTATGCTACGTATGCTTTGGGATTGGTTTGATAGTGTTTGTATTATTTCTAAGTTGTTTGGATGTTAATAATTATGTGTGCACTTGTTTACAACTTATTAGACTATGTGATGCGAGCGCGCCCCGCGAACTACTTTGGACAAGTCTTTCGAGTCGAGCAATGCACTGTTGGCAAGTTGACCCTAGCTCGTTTTTGTAACACCCTAAACTCTTATCCATCGCCAGAATAGAGTACGAGGTATTATCACACATAACATAATTAAACAGAAAATTCTTAAAACTAAACAACAAGTACCGAAAACAAAACATTTTCAATATTTTCGAAATGCATCACCATATCATATTATAAAATTATCATTATTAAACTATTACTTACTAATCATCAAACCAAATATTTGTATTGAACAAAACACAAGCCATTTTCGTATAGCTTGTTTTAATATTTACATTTAAACAAAATTTCGAACAAAAGAGTAAACCTATACATGCCTTTATCAAAATAAGTCGTTAAAGATACCAAAAGAGCCTAGATAGTGTAGATGACTTCGACTTTGAATCCTCGAGCTCGTAACTAGCACAGCGATCTAAAAACAGAGAATCAAACAACGAAGTAAGCTTAAGAGCTTAGTAAGTTTCAAACGAATAGAATTGAATTAATAAAAGATAAACGCACATTTATCCCACTTGTATACACATTTATATTCACTTAAACCGAAAGTTTTAAAAACACTTCAAAGCACATCTCAATGATATTTCTCTTTCTCAAAGACTTAAAGACACATAATCAAATTTCTAAAGTTTTCAAGTTATTACTTTATTCACTCCATTCGAATAAATCAAGGTACTTTATGAATACAAGTTTCTAATAATAGATTAATTAAGCAAACCATGTAACTGCACACATTTGGTTCCACCACATCCAAATACTGATACAACATTTACATTCGAATTACTTTCCTTTTCATTTCTGCAATTCAATTCACATTATCTTCCCATAAAGGTAAGATTTTATGTACCTTATCGATTTAATCTATTGAGCAAGTTCAGATGCCGTATAGCATGAGCTTTAAACTTTTATCATTTTACTGGCATTTAGCCTGCTGGGTATAACCTGAAATTATCACCGGCTCAAAGCCTGCTGGACTTTTAAGTCTGATACACATTCACCGGCTTTACGCCTGCTAGGCTCGTGGCCTGAAACATTCACCAGCCCAAAAGCTTGCTAGGTCAAAGACCCGAATAAAAACAAAAATCGCACGATAATCTGTTCACTAAATTTATCACAAACCACTTCATATACTTTTAACGTTCATATAACATGAACATAATAATAAGATAATGCTTTTATTAGTATATACTCATACATCACACACCTTGCTTACATTAGTACTAACCACTCGGCCATGCATCAAATTCATTAATCATTCGACCTTCTTACTCATACACAACATATACATTATTTCACATAGGCCATCACCTTTATTTTAGCATACACATTCACATGGCTCACATCTATCATCTAATATATATATATATCACTCACATGTATATCATCTTTCGGCTATTTGCAAAATCATATTATTTATATATATATATATTATTTTGATTCTCATAGAATGCTCACATATTTAGATACTTATATCATGTTGTATTCAACTAAAATTTAAACTTATTGAATTGAAACTTACCTGGATATTGATGAATAACTAGGAGTAAACTATTCGACTAATTTCGCTTTCCCCCTATCCAAGTCTGATGCCCTTTGCTCTTGAGCTAAATTAAACAAAATTTTAATGTATTAAAATTCTTCCTTGCTCACTCATAGCCGAATATGGCAAGTGAGTTAACTAAATCAAAAAGCTGCTTTTAATATAAATTTCAATATGGTCATAGACATCTTTAATCACACATCAATTGAGTAGTTAGCCTTAACACATAAACATCATATATGTAATATACAAATAACCTTAATGACTAATTATTTACAACATCAAATTTCATAAGACTAAAGCTTGACATTCTTAGCCGATAGTGCATTATAAAATGATTCACATAAATAAACACATCTTCATATGGCTAATTATTTAATTTATTCATACAGCCGATTACATAAACATATACATATCTTATCAAATGAGCTCATATACATAGGAATTATCTTAATATACCTATTATTTAACCACAATCTAGTTATACATATAACTTGCATATAATTTCTCCAATTTGCATATATATATATATATATAAGATCATAACAATGACCATAGTCGATTACCACCCAATTAAAGCTTGTGCACATTAACAAACCAACACTTCCAATAACTAAATCAAAAGTCTCATAATAATAATTCACACCAAAACAATGATACATAATTTGGACCTACCCTCATGCACACATAATATTTATAATTTACTAAAAACAATTAGGCTGAAAACTTTCTCAACAAAACCAAATTCATTTCAATTTAAAACCACGAGTACTCAAACAACAATTAAACTTGTCCTTAGTACTTTTAAATCAAAAAGAATACTAAATCTTTTAACAAAGGTGTGTATCATTTTACGCAAAACACCACACCTTCATGAAGCTAAGCAAAACCAATATGTATACTCATTTATAAACACAAGAACTTAGTTTCATTAGCTCATTTAAAACTTCATATACTATTCATATGCCTCACGACCACATTCGGCACAAAGGGACCTTATTCTACCTTAAAATTCATTAATATAATCCATGCATACCTTTAAGCTCATTCGGCCATAAGTAACAACTAGGCTTAACTTCAAATTCTTAGCTTAAACAACTCCTAAAAATTTCACAAGCATTCATCCATTCCATTTGACAAATTTTAAATCATTATTCAGCAATCACACAAACACAAGCTTACAAACCGAATTCCCTTTAGTAAAATTTCCACATGTAAGCATATTTGATTAGTTCCATTTTACTAATGCTCCATTTCTCCAAAATGCAAGAAAACAAAAACTAAGCATCGTTACAAATTTCCTTCATTCAAGGGACTTGGCCGAATACCCCTTTTTATCTAAAATGGTCACACATAGCACAATTTGCATTGTCTAAACATATTAACATGAATTCTTGTAAATTTAACCTCAATACATTCTTTTAAACCCTCCATAAATTAATACTATCATAAAAGCTCAAAACTTCATCCATACAACAATGGCCGAATGAAGGAATTACCAAAAAAAATAATTAGAAATCAACACAGGGGTTTTGCCAAGGCTTGAAAACTAACTTAAAAACTCAATTTAAAGAATTTAACATAGAACTCATACCTTCAATTTGACACACGCATGGCCGAATGCTTCCTCATCCTCTTTACCATTTTTCTTATTTCAATTTCGGTGAATTGAAGAACAAGAGATGACTTTGTTATTTTCACCAAACTAATATTATTTTATTCCAATTCATATAATTATATAATATAAAATTGATATTACTAAATAATGCATATATTTATATATGTTTATATATATAATATACATACATTCCAATAATTACTCCACATGGCCGGCCACTACCTATTAAAAAATGAAAATTTGACATGCAAGTCCAATTTCTTTAGATCATTCATTATTTGGCCCTTATAAAATTCATCTATCATATTTTCAAAATTCTCACATAATTCCTCTTTAATAATTTTACATCCAAACAAAAAAATCAAAGCATGAAATTTTCACACATACATTATCACATGCAACAGACATGAAATTTAACATTCAATTATTTTTGTGACTCGGTTTAGTGGTCCCGAAACCACTTCTCGACTAGGGTCGAATTAGGGCTGTCACAGTTTCCAACTCCACGAGCTCCATCCAGCTCAAATTCAGCTCATTTGAGCTCGATCCAACTTGCCCAAGCTAAACCGAGCTCAACTCTAGCTCACTTCCAACTCACAAGCTTGGGCTCAGCTCCATTTTAGCTCACTAGTTTGATAGTAGCTCATATTTAGCTCGTTGACTTTTTTTTTACTTAAATAAATTTTGAACATATTTATTTAAGCATTAAACATGTCTTACATTTATGTTTGTTATTAATATGTCTTAGATATTGCATGTTTTAAATTTGTCTTAAACATAGCCGATTTAATGCATGACATTAATGTGTTCACATTATGCTAAATTTATGAGTGTTCATGAGATGTCTTAATGACTTGTTTATTTTATGTAGGTACGTCCCTTTGGACGGTACAAAGAACCATGGAAGAAACATTCCCTTTGGACAGCTCACATGCATGAATGGAGGACTTTAAATGCTGGTTCATGCATGACCAGATTCAACTGTCTATAAGTTCATGTTCAAATACATGAATGCTAAAAATACATGGATGAATGAACGGTTCAATGCACCCTAAAGATTCATGGATTCACAAGTGACCATTCGATCAAGAGTTGCCTCTATTTACAAGACCATTCGGTTTATTCATGCACATTCACTCCTTGGCCGAACCTAGTCCATACATTAAGGATGTGCTTTCATTCCTCTATTCCAAGATGCATGGAGACTTCATCACTTACATACATTCAGCCGAATATGGACATGGACATTAATGGTTTTTCTTCTAGATTATTCAAGGACTTTCTAGCTAAATTTTGCTTAGTCTTTTTGTCCATTCAGCTACCTTTACATAGCCTATAAATAGTTGTTATGTCATTTGTAAAGAGTTAGACCTTTTTGTTTATTAAAACTTTGTTAAATTTATGGAAATTGTGAGATTTCTTTCTCTCATATTTCATTGAAGACTTGTTGGCCTATCTAGTTCTTAGTTGGTGTCAATCTTGTTCTTCCTTTGAACTTATCACTATCAAGTAGTGTGGCGTTCACCCTTATACCAAGGTTCCTACTTTGCTAAGTAGGGGTTGTGGTTCTATCATTTTCATTTCCACCTTAAGTGATATGAGTACCGGGGCGATACTCTCTATAGTGTCAAATCATACTTGAAACTTAAGTCCTATTTTACCATATCCATCTTTCTATCCAATTTCCTTTTATTTATCACATCACCTATCCAAATCATTTCCTATCTCCTCATCTTTTTATTTGTTAATCCATTTTCATATTTTTTGCTCCACCCATTCGTTACCTTATTTTTTCTAAAATCGAACCTATACATATTATTCTTAACCATAAACTATCTTTGAACCCTTATACATAGCTTCCGCCCTATTTTCCTATCAACTTCACTTCACAAGCAAATCGAACGATACTTTCTCGTAGATGATCGGGCAATTACAAATATGACTCGACTCACCCGAGGCGGATCGTATCATTTGGTATTAGAGCTATTAAAACGGGAAGTACCGATGTTCGTCGCATCACCAAAATAGGTTCGTGAAAAAATTTCAAAAAAAATTTAGTGTAAAAAAAGTTAAAAAATATCAAAAAAATTTTGTGAAAAAAAGTGTGAAAAAAAAGAAATTTGAAATTAAAAAAAAGAAAAAAATTTTGAAGTGAAAAAAAAAGTGAAAAAAAAGTATTGAAAAAAAGAAAAAAAAGTGTGAAAGATTATGTTCTTTTGTTGACCTTTTTGTACTCCCGATCAGGTTCGTTAGTTTCTACCATTCACTTCTTACCCCAACGCCACATCTTAAACCGATTCCAATTTTTCTTTTCGCCAACCCTTAACCCCCTCACCATTACCCTTTGTTAAACAATTTTTTAAAACCGACCCCTAAGCCTACGGTAAGGCCTTGGCGAGTTCGACTATGAAATTGTGAGAGAAATTTTGAGAGGTAAAAGGCACGAGTGAGTGAGCGCATTCGAGTGGAGGTAAAAGCCAAACGAGTGTAAACACGATCCTAATACCCGAGTGCCTTCGAGATTGTTACAACCGATCCTAATACCCGAGTGGAAATGGGATCGAGTCACGATGGACTTTGTATCTGGTCTACCTTTGTCACCGAGCAAGAAAGACTCTATCTGGGTTATCATTGATAGATTGACGAAATCAGCTCATTTTATCCCTGTTCGTACAGACTTTTCACTCGATAAGTTAGCGGAATTGTATGTCTCTCAGATTGTATGATTGCACAGAGTGCCTATTTCTATTGTTTCGGATAGAGACCCCAGATTTAATCACGATTCTGGAGGAGATTTCAAGATGCATTGGGCACTAAGTTGCATTTCAACACTGCTTTTCATCCCCAGAAGGATGGTCAATTTGAATCGGTTATTCAGGTACTCGAGGATATGATACGATCTGCCTCAGGTGAGTCGAGTCGTATTTGTAATTGCCCGATCATTTACGAGAAAGTATCGTTCGATTTACTTGTGAAGTGAAGTTGATAGGAAAATAGGGCAGAAGCTATGTATAAGGGTTCAAAGATGGTTTATGGATAAGAATAATATGTATAGGTTCAGTTTTAAAAAAACATAAGATAATGAATGGGTGGAGAAAAAAATATGAAAATGGATTAACAAATAAAAAGATGAGGAGATAGGAAATGGTTTGGATAGGTGATGTGATGAAATAAAAGGAAATTGATAGAAAGGTGGATATGGTAAAATAGGACTTAAGTTTCAAGTATGATTCGACACTATAGAGAGTATCGCCCCGGTACTCATATCACTTAAGGTGGAAATGAAAATGATAGAACCACGACCCGCTACTTAGCAAAGTAGGAACCTTGGTATAAGGGTGAACGCCACACTATTTGATAGTGATAATGATACGATCCGCCTCGGGGTAAGTCAAGTCGTATGCGGGTTTGCCCAATCGTCTACAAAGAAGTATCATTCGGCTCTTTTTAAAAAGGATGTCTTTAGGCAAAATGATGACGGAAGCTAAGTTTATGGGTTCAAAAAGGGGTTTATAGATGTGAACAATATGTATAGGTTCAATTTTGGAGAATATAATTTTGGAAATAAAAAAAATGGAAATTGGATAACAAAGAATGGAAAGAAAGGGAATGGATGGTTCGTTTATGAAGAATTGAAAAGATGGAATGAAGGTAGTTTGGTAGGTGATAGATATGGAATATAGGACTTAAGTTTCAAGTAAGATAGGATACTATATAGAGTATCGCCCTAGCACTTATATCACTTAAGGTGGTAGATGGAAAATAGATTAAACCTCGACCCGTTACTTAACAAAGTAGGAACCTCGGTATATTGGATGAACACCACACGCATTGGAGTGATAAGTTCAGAAAAAAAAGAACAAGGTTGACGCCACTAAAACTAGATAAGCCAACAAAGTCTTTAACAAAATATGAGAGAAAAAGTTCTCACAAAATAAGAAAATAGTTTCATTCAAATGAGCAAAAAGTCTAAAAGTCTATCAAAAAGGCTTGATTACAAGTATTTATAAGGCTAGAATGAGCTAGCCGAAAGGTCACATAGTAGAATACTAATAAAGAGCTAATTAAAATTCAAAGTCTTTTGGAATTCTAGATCAAATAATTTCTCTCTTTAAAATGCTTTAATTTGGCTGAATTAATGATCTTAAAGGCTTTGAAAATGACTCTTGCTTTCCCCTTTGGCTAGTTGAATGGACTCCAGCAACTTTAATGAGATTTTTAAGGCTTAAATTGTCCATTAAGTAGCAAAAACGTTGGGTATTTGAATAGGCTGCTGCTGAATTTAAAAGGTCACGAAATGCTCCTTTAAACTCTCTTTTAATGATGCTTAATGCTTCCTTTAAAACAGCCCCTTCTTTTGTAACCAAAATAACTTAAAAGCCACCTTTATTGAATGTGTAACAGCCTTTGTGAGTTGAAAAGTCACCTACAATTAAAACATATGTAACCGTCGCATTTATTCAATTATTAAGCTTTAAACAAATTAACAACTACTTAAATATATAAACTAACACTTATGCATCATTTATTCCAGCAACTAGTTAATTAAAAGAAGTATTAAATAAACTTTAACTCATGCACCAATAAATTAACCTAGTAACTAGATTAATTAAAGAAGCAACTCATTAAATTAAGTTCATCAAATAAACTCATTTAATTAAACTAAGATGAGTTGCGTTAATGACCAGCAACTCATTTATTAACTTAAGATGCTTAAATGCATGATTTAAAATGCAAACTAAATGATCAAATGAGTTACGTAATGCATGACTTAATTAAATGCAGAACACATAATGCATGTCATAATTAAAATATGTAGGTTAATAATGCATGACATTAACGAAAAATCAAGAGTCATTTTCAAAGCCTTTAAGGACATTAATTCAGCTGGTTAAAGAGAAGAGTTATTGATTCTAGAATTTCAAAAGTCTTTGATTTATATAATTAGCTCTTTAATAGCACTTTACTATGTGACCATTCGGCTAGCTCATTCTAGCCTTATAAATACTTGTAATCAAGCCTTTTGGGAACACTTTTGGACATTTTGTTAATGATATGCTGCCAAATTTGTGAGGCAAACTTTTCTCTATTTTCGTTCAAAGATTCGTTGGCTACCTAGTGTTCTAGTTGCGTCAATCGTTTTCTTTGATAAACCCGAACTTATCACTACTCGTAGTGTGGCGTTCAAACATACCGAGGTCCCTATCTTACTAGATAGTGGGTCGAGGTCACTTCTACTAATCCTAAACTGAACTAAAAGGGCTTATAAACAAACATGTTGATATCACATTGGTATTGGTTCTTGTTTGCACTTTTGTTCAAACCAAATTTCTTTCATTACCATTTCATACCAAAACCAAACTCCATCCTTCCATTTCTTATCATATCGTACCAATCCAATTTCTGTACAACCAAATTTAACCTGTTCGATTCTAAACCATTCCTTCCTACCCATATAATCAAAACACAACCAACTATCCACTATTCCATAACCAAAACAATTCTTTCTTCCTACCTTATTCATTCTTAACCTTCCATTCTTCTCAGTTTCTTAAAAGAATTAACGGTACTTCTCGTCGACGATTGGGAAAATTAAGTATACGACTCAACTCAACCCCGAGGCAGATCGTATCATTTGGTATCAGAGCTAGATTCGAGAAGCTTCGAAGATCGAAGAACACAATGAAATCTTGTTTGTAAGTACAAAAAAAATTCGAAAAAAAAGGTTCAAAAAAATTGAAAAAAATTGAAAAAAGTTTAACACAAAAAAGAGTAAAAAAAAGGTTTCGAAAAAAATTGTTTTGTGTTCAAAAATTGAATATTTGTGTTATTTTCATTCAATTCTGATCCTAAAATTCTCCTATTCACCTTTTCTTCCATCTTTAACCATTCGCCACACTACAATCAAATTAATTTTTTTTCCTTTCTTTCTTTTAGCCTACCCTGACCTAAATCACATCATCCCTTGTTACCCATTTGAGACTGACCATCTAGACTAAGGTTAAACCGTAGCGAATCTGCTTACGAAATTACGAGAAAGGTAAAGAGAGGTAAAAGGCACGAGAGTTGTGAGCGCAAAAGAGTGGAAGGTAAAAGCCTATACTCGAGCGTAAACACAAGCGTGAGTGAAAATTTTTTTTCCTTTCTAAGTGTTCGTGAGGTTTTTGTTGTGAGATTCTTTACTAAACTCAATGTCACAAGAATCTGATCCTAACATGGAAGATCGTCCCGTACGACAACCTGTTCGCAACGTCCCAGATTGGAACATGCAAGCTTTATTACGAGAGATGGAAAGACTTTTAGATAGAAGATTAAATCCCCTTGAAGGGTCTATTCCAAGTCAAAGCGAGAGAGCAACGCGAAAGAACTCCTGAAGTTGTCCAACCTAGACGGGAGAGGCCAAATCAACAACGGGAAAGACGAAGAGATCAAGATGATGTTGTAAATGATCTTAGTGATCTTGAAAGTGGTCAAGAGTCGAATGCAAGTAATCGCCGGAGGGAACCACAACACCGAGATCGGAGATGTGAAGATGATGATCTTAAGAACATCAAACTTTCTATACTGCTGTTCCAAGGTAGATCGGATCTGGAGGCCTATCTTGAGTGGGAAAAGAAGATCAAGTGTTTGATTGTCATAACTATTCTGAAAATAAAAAGGTAAAGTTAGCAGCAATTGAATTCTCAGATTATGCCATGATTTGGTGGGATCAACTAACTACCAGCCGGAGACGTAATGGAGAACAACCAATCTCCACATGGACTGAGATGAAGGCAGTTCTGAGGTGACGATTTATCCCTTCTTACTACCACCGGGAGTTGACCAAAAACTTCAAAATCTTACACAAGGGACCAAAAGTGTCGAAGACTATTACAAGGAGATGGAAATTGCAATGATTCGGGCAGATGTTCAAGAGGATTTCGAAGCAACGATGGCACGATTTCTGGCCGGATTAAACCGAGACATTGTGAATGTCGTTGAGCTTCAACACTATCTTGAAGTGGTGGACATGGTCCATATGGCTATCAAGGTAGAAAATCAACTTAAGCATAAATGCCCAAACTGAGGTTTTCCCACTTCTAACACATCCAAGTGGGGCCAAAGTTCGAGTAGAGGTTTTTCAACACCTCGAGGAAAGGATTCCATGGCACTTCCGAAACCAAACAAGCCTAATATCAAAATAAACAAAGGTAAGGCACCCGAGGTTTCTTTCAATCGTAATCGTGATGTTAAATGTTTCAAATGTCTAGGAAGGGGACACATAGCCAGTCAGTGCCCAAATCGAAGAACTATGGTGATTCATGTCAATGGTGAAATCGAGACGGAGGATGAAGAAGAAAAGGAGTCTAAATCGGTTTCTGAAACTGAGGAGGACTTAGAACAACCTATGGAAGGCGAACTACTCGTTGTCAAAAGGAGTCTTAGTCTCCAAGGCATGGATAATGAGCTACAATGGGAGAACATATTTCATACCCGATGTCTGGTTAGAGGAAAAATCTGTTGTGTCATCATCGACGGCGGTAGTTGTACAAACGTAGCAAGTACGATAATGGTTGAAAAACTCAATTTACCAACTACTAAGCATCCGAGCCCCTACAAACTTCAGTGGCTCAATGACGGTGGAGAACTTAACATGACCAAGCAAGTACTAGTTTCTTTCACCATTGGAAAGTACTAGGATAAGGTATTATGTGATGTTGTTTCGATGCATGCGGGCCATCTACTCCTTGGACGTCCGTGGCAGTTTGATCGGCAAGTGCTACACGACGGGTATACCAATTGGTATATTTTCAAGTTGATGGGAAAGAATGTTACATTGGCACCGTTAACTCCCAAACAAGTTTACGATGATCAATTGAAGTTGAAAGCATCCGTCGAACAAATGAGAGAGAAAGAAAAAGAAGATTGTAAAAAAATAAAAGAGGAAAAAAATAAGAAAAAGAAAACAAAAGAGAGTGAAAAGAAAATCAATAAAGAAAAAGAAGAAAAAGAGAAGGAAATTGAAAAAATGAGTGTCTTTGCAAAAGTTAGTGATATTCGAAAAGCGTTAGTAAGGAATCGTCCCTTTCTTGTACTCATGTACAAAGAAACCTTGTTTTCTACTAACGAATTACTCGACACTCTACCTTCTTCTGTTTTGTCTTTGTTGCAGGATTTTAAAGATGTTTTCTCGGAGGAAGTTCCAAATGGTTTACCACCGCTTCGTGGAATTGAACATCAAATAGATTTTATACCGGGAGCTGCTATCCCAAACCATCCCACTTATCGAGCCAATCCAGAAAAGACTAAAGAACTGCAACGGCAAGTCAATGATATGTTGGAAAAAGGTTACGTTCGATAGAGTCTTAGTCCTTGTGCTGTACCTATTTTGCTAATACCGAAAAAAGATGGAACATGGCGAATGTGCATAGATTGTCGAGCCGTAAATAAGATCACCATCAAATATCATCATCCAATTCCTCGCCTTGATGATATGCTTGATGAACTCAGTGGAGCTAAGGTATTTTAGAAAATTGACTTAAAAAGTGGCTACCACCAGATTCGGATGCGAGAAGGTGATGAGTGGAAAACGACATTTAAGACCAAGCATGGGCTGTACGAATGGTTGGTCATGCCTTTTGGACTAACCAATGCCCCTAGCACATTTATGAGGCTAATGAATTACGTGTTAAGGTCTTTTATCGGTAAGTTTTGTGTTGTGTATTTTGACGACATATTGATATATAGCAAATCCGTCGAAGATCATGTAAGGCATCTTAAATCTGTTTTAGAAGTTTTACGTAAAGAAACATTATATGCTAACCTTAAAAAGTGTTCTTTCTGTTCTGATAAAGTTGTCTTTTTAGGATTTGTGGTTAGCGCGGAAGGTCTCGAAGTAGACCAAGAAAAGATCAAGGCCATTCAAGATTGGCCAAGGCCAACTAGTATTACGCAAGTCCAGAGTTTTCATGGACTGGCAAGTTTCTACCGATGATTCGTTCCTAATTTCAGCACCATTGCTGCTCCTTTTACGAGCGTCATTAAGAAGAACTCTACTTTTTTTTCGAATGATGAGCAAGAAAAGTCATTTGTCAAAATTAAGAATCTTCTTACTAATGCTCCTTTACTTGCTCTTCCAGATTTTTCGAAGACTTTTGAGATTGAGTGTGATGCCTCAGGCATTGGAATAGGTGCTATTTTAACATAAGAAGGACGACCTGTGGCTTATTTTAGCGAAAAGATTAGTGGAGCCGTACTCAACTATCCTGTATATGATAAAGAGATGTACGTGCTCATACGAGCTCTTGAGACATGGCAACATTATTTATGGCCAAAGGAGTTCATTATACACTCCGATCATGAAGCTTTAAAGCACATCAAAGGTCAGCACAAATTAAACCGACGTCACACAAAATGGGTGGAGTTTCTTGAATCATTTCCTTATGTTATAAAATACAAAAAAGGTAAAGATAACATAGTGGCTGATGCACTTTTGAGAAGGTACACTCTTTTGACATATTTGGACTCCAAAATTCTTGGTTTTGCTTTAATAAAAGACTCTTATGCTAACGATTCTGATTTTGGTGAGATATTTATAGCGTGCGAGAATGGTGTGTTTGAAAACTTTTATAGGTATGAAGGCTTTCTTTTCAAAGAAAGTAAACTCTGCATTCCTTGTGGCTCTGTTCGAGATTTACTAGTGCACGAAGCCCATAGTGGCGGACTTATAGGGCACTTTGGAGTCAACAAGATGCTTGCAACACTTCAAGAACACTTCTATTGGCCGCGAATGTGCAAATATGTAGAACAAGTTTGCGAGAGGTGTATAGCTTGTAAAAAGGCTAAATCAAAGGTTCAACCACATGGCTTATATACGCCATTACCTATTCCTGAAGCCCCGTGGGTTGATATCTCCATGGACTTTGTTCTTGGACTACCGCGCACAAAAACGGGGAAGGATTCTATCTTTGTGGTTGTTGATCATTTTTCAAAAATGTCTCATTTTATTGCTTGCACTAAAACTGATGACGCTGTTCATGTTGCAAATTTGTTTTTCAAGGACATTGTACGACTTCATGGCATTCCTCGTACTATTGTGTCGGATCGTGACGCAAAATTCTTGAGCCACTTTTGGAGGTTTTTGTGGGGAAAATTAGGAACCAAACTATTATTCTCTACCACCAGCCACCCCCCAACCGATGGTCAAACGGAAGTCGTCAATAGAGTATTGTCTACATTACTACGGGCCATCATCCATAAAAATTTGAAGTCTTGGGAAGATTGCGTACCACATATCGAGTTTGCTTACAACCGCTCCATCCATTCTGCTAAGAAATATTCACCTTTTGAAATTGTATATGGTTTCAATCCATTGACACCTTTAGATTTATTACCTTTTCCTATTGATCGATTGGTTCATGCAGATGCAAAGAAAAAGGTTGATTTTGTCAAGGAATTACATCAAAAGGTACGAGCTAATATTGAGGCAAGAACCGAGTCTTACGTGCGTAATGCTAACAAGGGACGAAAACGAGTGGTCTTCAAACCCGGAGAGTGGGTTTGGGTTCACATGCGCAAGGAGCGTTTTCCAGCTCAACAAAAATCAAAATTGTTACCTCAAGGAGACGGTCCTTTCCAAATTCTTGAGCACATAAATGAAAACTCTTACAAACTCGATTTGCCTGGTGAATTTAACGTTAGTGCGACTTTTAACGTGTCAGATTTAACCCCTTTTGATGTAGATTTTGACTTGAGGACAAGTCGTTTCGAAGAGGGGGGAATGATACGATCGCGACCTGGAGTGCATCAAGTTCGAGCAAGGACTCAATGGTGCTGCCTCAAGGACCAGTTACGAGAGCTCGAGCTAAGCAATTCAAGGAGGCCATTTCGGCCTTAGTTAACCAAGTGTGGGGCGAGGCTTTGGTTGGAGAAATAGAACGAGTTGGGACCAGCTTAATAAAGTGTCCTTGCAACATTTTGCAAGCTAATTTCAGCTCAATTCCAGCTCCTTGAACTCGTTCCAACTCAATTGAATTTTTTATTTTTTTCAGCTTTGCATTTAGTTTGCATTTTAATCCTTGCATTTAAGCATATTAGTTTAATAAATTAGTTGTTGTCCATTAATTTAATCATCTTAGTTTAATTAATTGAACTTTTGATGATATTAACTTAATAGTACTTCTTTAATTAAACTAGTTGCTGGAATAAATGATGCATATGTAACATCCTAATTTTTGGGGCTTAGTAATTTTGTGTGATGTTTTGTAAAATTTTAAAATGTTGAGATGTGGTTGGGGAATTCATGTTTAGAGTGTATAAATGGGCCTATGGAAGGCCCATGAGTTAGCCAAAACCCGGTTGAATTTTTGAATTTTGGACTTAAGAATTAGGGGCTCCGGTTAGGAGGATTTATGAAAATATGTGGGGAAAATGTGGCACAAAAGGAGCCTTGGCAGAGTGGCTAATTGATGCCACTAGTCTCCTACAAATGTGGTGTGTCAGTGAGGGGAGAAGGCCAAGGTTCGAGTCATAGAGCAGGAATCTGTGGCGTTTATTTTTATGGCTTGTGTACGCAAGAGTTTGAAGTTGAATGGAACTCTATTGGGTTAAGATTTGAATTGGTCATAAGCTAAATCTTAGGAGTGATAAGGGGAGAGATATTTGGGATTTGAATGAGAGCTAAGAAGTTGGCTGAGTGGGGGAGTGTAGGAGGTCAAATCGGCTAAGGGTGGTTGTGTTAGTAATTCGGCATTAGGGACTTTAGTGGTGCCGATTTCTTTTTTTTAGAACACCCTAGGATTAAAGTTTTTCCTCTTCTTTTCTCTAGCCGAAATCACCACTTTTCTTCTCCATCTCTTTCCCTTCAATTGCCAAAATCGAACTCTCATTCTCTTTATTTTTCCCACCACTCAAATCCTTAGCAACTGAACTATATTCCCTCCTTACCTCTCTTGTGGCCGAATACACCAAACAAGCCAAGTCCCTGAAACTACTTTTGCCATTCTCATCTAAACGAAAACCTCCTTCCATCTTCTTCTCTTGTCATAGCCGAATCCTTCATTCTCTTCTCACAAAGTCCTACCTTCCTTCTACTTTCATTAAAGGCCGAAAATCACCCTTAATAAGTAGTTGATAGCCGAATATCATTAGATTTTTGGGTTCATCTGTAGCTCGTGTTAGGGGGTGGTTCTAAGCAAGGAGTTTTCTGAGAACGCTCGCAACAATAGACCATTCGGTAAGTGTTCGTAGTTCCATTCATATCTTATGGATTGTAAAAGCCGAAAACCTCTAGTTTCCTGGAGAGGTTGTCGTTTTGGGCTTAGAGCCTTAATGGTCTCTTTTCATTCAGATTTATGATCTCGTGTAGAAAAGGGGGGACAACTTTGGAGGAGCATCAAGGTTTGGAGAATCGGTGCTGAATAGACTAAGTTCAAATCGGCGAATCCGGCAAAGGTAAGCGGTTTAAGGCATTAGGGGTAGTAGCCGAATGGTATCAATAGGAGTGTATTAATGCTCACTTGGATTTCGAAACCTGATGTGTCGAATAAATGTATGTAGGGCAAGCGCGTGGTAGACTTTGAGAAATTGATCATCTTTAAACAGGTGTGTAACATACCCCGTAATAGCTTAGATTCATACCTGTTAAAAAGCCGAAATATCGAATTTCGGTACCTTTGTAATGTGTAAAGACGTGATGGTACGTGGATTAGTATGAGTACGATGGACGTAAATAACGAAGTTGATGGAACAGGTAAGAACCTGGTTTCGAGCAAAGTTGGTAAGTGGGCCTTGTTGGGCTAAAATAGGGCCCAATGGGCTTTTGGGCCCATTTGGAAAAAAATTGGCAAAAATGGAATCTGATTGGATTGCATGTTAAACTATTATTACCGTTGCGTAACTTGGGCTAAAAAGGGCCTAATGACTAAATCGGCTACGTAGGGCCCATTAGGGGTTTTGGGCCCAATAACTTGGATGCATTTTAATGGGCTAAAAACAGTCGTATAAGTACTTAGATTCGATGAATAAACATAGAAAACCATAATAGTTGGTAAAATTACGAAATTACCCCTAAGCATGAAAATGACTATTGTGCCCTTATAGGAAAATGTCTATTATACCCTTAAAGTTTCATTCTGAAAAAGATGGTTGTAATAATGTTAATTTACATGCCATGACATGATATGCTATGACACATATGCTATGTTTTACTCATTACATACATGGGTTGGGTTTGTTTGATGGAGGAAGTGTTAAAGGGCTTTTGCCCCAGTTTACCGAAAAGGGCTTTTGCCCCAGTTTACCGAAAAGGGCTTTTGCCCCAGTTATAAAAGAGGCTAGGCCTCCAGTTATATGATAAAGCAGCTATGCTGCCAGTGGTGTGTTGGCTGGGTGGGTTGAGTTATTCCCCACATGGTGTGTTGGATGGTACGGGTGGAGAGTAGCGGTTGGTGGGTTGAGTAGTCTCCCCAAACGGGTTTCTGCATACATGATTGATTTGATATATGTGATAATGAAATGGGCCTAAGGGGCCTTACCGTTTACAGAAAAAGGCTTCGGCCCAGTGATATGTGTTATGAAAGGCTTCGGCCCAGTAATCGTTAATGATATGTTAAAAATGAATCTGTGCATGTATGGATTTGGGCTCTGAAAGGGCTTGTTATACACTGAGTTTTCCAAACTCACTCCCCCCTTTTTCTAAACCTTGCAGGTGAGCCTTGATATGGAGACTTGGAGCCGAGGGGAATTCAGAGTGGCCATGGTGTTTATTCAGTTTTCTTTTAAAGTCTACTGCATTTAAATAGGTTTTTATTTATAATTTTGATTGGGTTGTAATAAGGCCATTTAACTAATTTCTTTTGGGATTGCTGGGTTTTTCAACTTTATATTTTGTGCTGCTAATTATGATCTAAAACTGGGTTAGACCTAGGCTTCGTTTCCGAATTGAGAAATTAACTCTTGATTTAAGTATAACTTGATGAAACAAAAATGTTTTTTTTCTAAATTATCACTTAACGAGCACCAACACAAATCGTTTTCAACAACCTAAAGTGTGGCAATGGTTGTGGGCATGTCGAGGATTGGATCCAATCAAGAGCTTGGTACTTAAGCAGCCTTCATGGCTCACCTCCTCTGTTTCGGATACCTACCTGGTGCACAGCTTCCATTCACTTTAGAAGCAAGCTTTTGAAATTAACTTTAAAAATTCCTTAAGGAGAAAAGTTTGAAATCAAAAAACATGGTTTTTCAAAGAAGGTTTTTCATGTACACATCAGATCTGGCCATAACGTCTGGGCCGGGTTTGGGGTGTTACATTTGGTGGTATCAGAGCCAGGTTGCAACAACTCGGCTGTGGGTTTTTAGCGGGCTTTTCAAAATTCCAAGATAAAGGTATTTTAAATCGAATTTAAGAATTTCTAAAATATTCTTTTTAAACTTATTTTTGTAATTAAGTATATATTTTAAATGATTTGAAGGAAGAAGTGGCACACTGAATTCCCGGTACCAAGTCTGTAAGTATACTTACCTTATCATTTTAAATGATGTTTGAGATTATATGGCACTATTGTTGATATTGCTATGATGCTATAGATAGAATCAAGACCCTACTATGTTACTTTAGATAGGGTAGAGCTGAAAACATTAAGAGCAAGACTGTAGCTAAGATACGACGTTGCGGAAACAAACTTTGAACTGCTATATTCTCATAAGACATTTTTAGTAATAAACAACTAAAATATTAACTAATGTCATAAAATTCGTAATCAGATAAGTCGATATGAGTACTAGAGGAACTCGTGGACGAGGCCGCGGACGTGGCCGCGTAAGAGCGCGGGCCGAATCTTCATCTTCAGGGCATAGGCTAGCTGAAGAGGCATCTGTGCCACAAGCATCTGAGACTGGGTCACATGATAGGGCTGTAGGAGACGATGCCTTATCCCAGGCAATGCTGAGGGTCTTAGAGAGGGTTGCTGGAGCTAGTACCGGGACGGTGAACAGAGGATCTATTTCCAAGCGACTCAGGGCCAATGGAGCAGAGGTTTTTAGGGGCATATCTGGAGTAGCCCCAAACGTGGCTGAATATTGGCTGGAGGCCACAGAGCGGATCATGGATAACTTGGATTGCTCCGTGGAGCAAAAGTTAAAAGGGGCTGTATCGTTGCTACGAGATGAGGCTTACCAGTGGTGGATCACGGTAAGAGAGAGTACCCCGGCTGAGCGGGTAACTTGGGATCTGTTTAAGACTGCTTTTAAGGGCAGGTATGTTGGAGCTAGTTATGTGGATGCTCGTCGTAAGGAGTTTCTGAATTTAACTCAGGGTAATAAGACTGTTGCTGAGTATGAGGCAGAATTTTTGAGGTTGAGCCGATATGCTAGTGGGATAGTGGCGACTGAATATGAGCGTAGCGTTCGGTTTGAGGATGGCCTTCGAGATGAGCTTAGGGTGCTGATAGCTCCACAGAGGGAGCGTGACTTTGCTGCATTGGTAGAAAAGGCCAAGATAGCTGAGGAGGTAAAGCGGGTTGAGCAGCAGAACCGTCAGAGGGATCGATCTAGATTTAGGAGGGATTCTGGACCCTCAGGTGCTGCATACCGAAATGTCAAGCGAGCTAGAGTGGAGGAGACGATTCGAGCAGTTCCAGTGAACACCGCTAGACCGCAGACTTGCAGAGACTATGGGAGAGTACATCTGGGAGAGTGTTGGAGAAAAACTGGGGGATGCTTTCGATGTGGGTCCAAGGAACATCAATTCAGAGAGTGTCCTAGGAGAGCAGCTCAGGATCAAGCTGCCGAGCCAAGGGCTGTTCAACCAGTGCATGGAGGACCACCACCACAGAGAGGCCGTGGGCAAGGCAGAGGTGGTAATGGTAATGGACGAGGACGTGGGGCACCTGGCAGGGGTGCCGGTCGTGCTGAAGCTCGTCAGCCGGCGTTGGTCTATGCTGCACGACGTAGAGAGGAGGGTGATGCTCCTGATGTTATAACCGGTACGTTTTTCATTCATGGCACGCCTTATACTGCTTTAATAGATGTTGGTTCCACACGTTCGTATGTTGCTTGTAAGGTATCTGGGGTGTTGGGTGTGCATCCTGAGGAGGCTGTGAGTGGGGTATCAGTGATAAGTCCTTTGGGACATTCGGTTAAGATAGATAAACTCTTTAGGGAGGTGCCTCTAGAGACTCAAGATAGAGTATTCGTAGGAGATTTAATGGAGCTGCCATTTGGGGAATTTGATCTTATCTTGGGGATGGACTGGTTAACTAAGCATAAGGCAACATTGGATTGCGCTGCTAAGAGGATGGTGCTGAGAACTGGCGAGGATGAGGAGGTATTGGTTGTAGGGGAGCGAAGGAATTATTCGTTTAATGTGGTTTCAGCCTTGAAAGCTGAGAAGATGATTCGGAAAGGTGGCGAGGCGTATTTGGCTTTTGTAAGTCAAGCTGAGCCTGAGAAAGTGACCGTAGAGACAGTTAGGACTATCAAGGAATTTCAAGATGTCTTTCCTGAGGAGCTTCCTGGATTACCTCCAAATCGCGAGGTTGAGTTTGGAATTGACCTACTACCTGGAACGGCCCCAGTGTCTATTGCACCTTATAGGATGGCACCAAAAGAGCTGATGGAACTGAAAGCTCAGATTCAGGAGTTATTGGATAGGGGGTTTATAAGACCAAGTGTTTCTCCGTGGGGCACACCGGTTTTGTTTGTAAAGAAGAAGGATGGAACCATGCGAATGTGTATCGACTATCGTCAGTTGAACAAACTGACGATCAAGAATAAATACCCCTTGCTGAGAATCGACGACCTATTCGATCAGTTGAGAGGAGCTTCGGTATTTTCAAAAATTGACCTTCGGTCAGGTTATCATCAGTTGAAAGTCAAAGAGGTGGATATTCATAAGACGGCATTCAGAACTCGATATGGTCATTACGAGTTCTTGGTCATGCCTTTTGGATTGACTAACGCGCCAGCAGCATTCATGGACTTGATGAATCGAGTATTTCAGCCATACTTGGATCAGTTCGTAGTTGTATTCATTGATGATATTTTGGTGTACTCAGAAACAGAAGAAAAGCATGATGAGCATCTTCGTACCGTTCTACAAGTATTGAGGGAAAAGCAACTGTATGCTAAGTTCAGTAAGTGTGAATTCTGGTTGCGTGAAGTAACCTTCTTAGGCCATGTTGTGTCTGCTGAGGGGATTAAGGTGGACCCTCGAAAAATTGAGGCGATTCTGGATTGGAAGCCACCGAGGTCAGTATCAGAAATTCAAAGTTTTCTGGGGTTGGCAGGTTATTATAGAAGGTTCGTGGAAGGGTTTTCTGTATTGGCAGCACCATTGACAAAACTTATAAGGAAAGGAGTGCCATTTGTTTGGACTGAGAGGCAGCAGGAGGCTTTTGAGAAGTTGAAGAAAGTTTTGACTGAGGCACCAGTGTTGATTCAGCCAGAGTCTGGTAAAGATTTCACTGTGTATAGCGATGCATCACATGTAGGTTTGGGTTGTGTGTTGATGCAAGAGGGGAAAGTGGTCGCGTATGCTTCAAGGCAGCTCAAGCCTCACGAGGTGAACTATCCTACTCATGATTTAGAGCTAGCAGCGGTGATCTTCGCACTTAAAATTTGGAGGCATTACTTGTATGGAGAGAAGTGCACCATCTATACAGATCATAAGAGTCTTAAGTATCTATTGACTCAAAAGGAGCTGAATCTTAGACAACGGCGGTGGATAGAGCTGTTGAAAGATTATGACTGTTCGATTAAGTACCATCCAGGCAAGGCGAATGTGGTGGCTGATGCGTTGAGTAGAAGGACTATAGCAGAGTTAAAGGCAATATTTGCACGTTTGAGCTTGTATGACGATGGGAGTCTGTTGGCAGAGTTACAAGTAAAACCGACTTGGGTAGAGCAAATTAAGAGGCAACAGTTGTTGGATGAACCATTGGGTTCTCGATTTCAGCAAGCCAAGGAGGGGGAGAATTCGGACTTTGGGTTAAACAGTGATGGGATTCTTTGTTTTCGAGGAAGAATTTGTATGCCAAAGGACTCTGAACTAAGGCTGATGATTCTGAAAGAGGCTCATAGTGGACGTTGTGCCATGCATCCAGGAGGAAATAAGTTGTATCGAGACTTGCGAGAGTTATATTGGTGGCCTGGACTGAAGAGAGAAGTGACCGAGTTTGTGGGAAAGTGTTTAACGTGTCAACAAGTAAAGGCCGAGCATCAACTGCCTTCGGGATTGTTGCAGCCAGTGAAAATACCACGTTGGAAGTGGGAAAGGGTAACCATGGATTTCGTAAGTGGGTTGCCTTTGACGCCTTCCAAGAAAGATTCGATTTGGGTGATTGTGGATAGGCTGATGAAATCTGCCCATTTCATACCTGTTCGAACAGATTATTCACTTCAGAAGTTAGCCAAGCTATATGTAGCAGAGATAGTACGGTTGCATGGAGTGCCAGTGTCAATAATTTCTGACCGAGACCCAAGATTTACATCTCAGTTTTGGAGGAAATTGCATGAGGCGTTGGGGATGCGATTGGATTTTAGCACAGCATTTCACCCTCAGTCAGATGGGCAGTCAGAAAGAGTTATCCAGATTTTAGAAGACATGTTGAGGGGTTGCGTGATCGACTTTAGGGGCAGCTGGGAGGATTACTTGCCGTTGGTGGAATTTGCTTATAATAACAGTCATCAAGCAAGTATTCAGATGGCTCCTTATGAGGCACTGTATGGAAGAAGATGCCGTTCGCCTACTTGTTGGACTGATTTGGGAGAGAGACGAGTACTTGGACCAGAATTAGTGGCTGATACTGAAGATAAGGTTAGGGTAATCAGAGACCATTTGAAAGAGGCAGCAGATCGATAGAAGTCTTATGCGGATTTGAAGCGTAAGGATATTGAGTATGCGGTAGGAGACATGGTCTTTCTTAAGGTTTCGCCTTGGAAGAAGATATTGAGATTTGGTAGAAAGGGCAAGTTGAGTCCGCGATTCATTGGGCCTTATCGAATTGTAAAGCGAATAGGACCGGTTGCTTATCAGCTAGAATTACCTCCAGAGTTGGATCGTATTCACGATGTCTTCCATGTTTCGATGCTAAGGCGATATCGTTCTGACCCTACTCATATCGTGCCAGTTGAAGACATTGAGGTACAAGCAGACTTAACCTTCGAAGAAGAACCAGTGCAAATACTTGATTGTGACGTTAAAGTGTTGAGAAGAAAATCAGTCCCATTGGTAAAGGTACTTTGGAGGAACCATGGCAGAGAGGAGGCTACTTGGGAGCCCGAGGAGGCGATGCGTCAACAGTATCCTCAACTATTTTAAGGTAAATTTCGAGGCCGAAATTTCTTTAAGGAGGGTAGAGTTGTAACATCCTAATTTTTGGGGCTTAGTAATTTTGTGTGATGTTTTGTAAAATTTTAAAATGTTGAGATGTGGTTGGGGAATTCATGTTTAGAGTGTATAAATGGGCCTATGGAAGGCCCATGAGTTAGCCAAAACCCGGTTGAATTTTTGAATTTTGGACTTAAGAATTAGGGGCTCCGGTTAGGAGGATTTATGAAAATATGTGGGGAAAATGTGGCACAAAAGGAGCCTTGGCAGAGTGGCTAATTGACGCCACTAGTCTCCTACAAATGTGGCGTGTCAGTGAGGGGAGAAGGCCAAGGTTCGAGTCATAGAGCAGGAATCTGTGGCGTTTATTTTTATGGCTTGTGTACGCAAGAGTTTGAAGTTGAATGGAACTCTATTGGGTTAAGATTTGAATTGGTCATAAGCTAAATCTTAGGAGTGATAAGGGGAGAGATATTTGGGATTTGAATGAGAGCTAAGAAGTTGGCTGAGTGGGGGAGTGTAGGAGGTCAAATCGGCTAAGGGTGGTTGTGTTAGTAATTCGGCATTAGGGACTTTAGTGGTGCCGATTTCTTTTTTTTAGAACACCCTAGGATTAAAGTTTTTCCTCTTCTTTTCTCTAGCCGAAATCACCACTTTTCTTCTCCATCTCTTTCCCTTCAATTGCAAAAACCGAACTCTCATTCTCTTTATTTTTCTCACCACTCAAATCCTTAGCAACCGAACTATATTCCCTCCTTACCTCTCTTGTGGCCGAATACACCAAACAAGCCAAGTCCCTGAAACTACTTTTGCCATTCTCATCTAAACGAAAACCTCCTTCCATCTTCTTCTCTTGTCATAGCCGAATCCTTCATTCTCTTCTCACAAAGTCCTACCTTCCTTCTACTTTCATTAAAGGCCGAAAATCACCCTTAATAAGTAGTTGATAGCCGAATATCATTAGATTTTTGGGTTCATCTGTAGCTCGTGTTAGGGGGCGGTTCTAAGCAAGGAGTTTCCTGAGAACGCTCGCAACAATAGACCATTCGGTAAGTGTTCGTAGTTCCATTCATATCTTATGGATTGTAAAAGCCGAAAACCTCTAGTTTCCTGGAGAGGTTGTCATTTTGGGCTTAGAGCCTTAATGGTCTCTTTTCATTCAGATTTATGATCTCGTGTAGAAAAGGGGGGACAACTTTGGAGGAGCATCAAGGTTTGGAGAATCGGTGCTGAATAGACTAAGTTCAAATCGGCGAATCCGGCAAAGGTAAGCGGTTTAAGGCATTAGGGGTAGTAGCCGAATGGTATCAATAGGAATGTATTAATGCTCACTTGGATTTTGAAACCTGATGTGTCGAATAAATGTATATAGGGCAAGCGCGTGGTAGACTTTGAGAAATTGATCATCTTTAAACAGGTGTGTAACATACCCCGTAATAGCTTAGATTCATACCTGTTAAAAAGCCGAAATATCGAATTTCGGTACCTTTGTAGTGTGTAAAGACGTGATGGTACGTGGATTAGTATGAGTACGATGGACGTAAATAACGAAGTTGATGGAACAGGTAAGAACCCGGTTTCGAGCAAAGTTGGTAAGTGGGCCTTGTTGGGCTAAAATAGGGCCCAATGGGCTTTTGGGCCCATTTGGAAAAAAATTGGCAAAAATGGAATCTGATTGGATTGCATGTTAAACTATTATTACCGTTGCGTAACTTGGGCTAAAAAGGGCCTAATGACTAAATCGGCTACGTAGGGCCCATTAGGGGTTTTGGGCCCAATAACTTGGATGCATTTTAATGGGCTAAAAACGGTCGTATAAGTACTTAGATTCGATGAATAAACATAGAAAACCATAATAGTTGGTAAAATTATGAAATTACCCCTAAGCATGAAAATGACTATTGTGCCCTTATAGGAAAATGTCTATTATACCCTTAAAGTTTCATTCTGAAAAAGATGGTTGTAATAATGTTAATTTACATGCCATGACATGATATGCTATGACACATATGCTATGTTTTACTCATTACATACATGGGTTGGGTTTGTTTGATGGAGGAAGTGTTAAAGGGCTTTTGCCCCAGTTTACCGAAAAGGGCTTTTGCCCCAGTTTACCGAAAAGGGCTTTTGCCCCAGTTATAAAAGAGGCTAGGCCTCCAGTTATATGATAAAGCAGCTATGCTGCCAGTGGTGTGTTGGCTGGATGGGTTGAGTTATTCCCCACATGGTGTGTTGGATGGTACGAGTGGAGAGTAGCGGTTGGTGGGTTGAGTAGTCTCCCCAAACGGGTTTCTGCATACATGATTGATTTGATATATGTGATAATGAAATGGGCCTAAAGGGCCTTACCGTTTACAGAAAAAGGCTTCGGCCCAGTGATATGTGTTATGAAAGGCTTCGGCCCAGTAATCGTTAATGATATGTTAAAAATGAATCTGTGCATGTATGGATTTGGGCTCTGAAAGGGCTTGTTATACACTGAGTTTTTCAAACTCACTCCCCCCTCTTTCTAAACCTTGCAGGTGAGCCTTGATATGGAGACTTGGAGCCAAGGGGAATTCAGAGTGGCCATGGTGTTTATTCAGTTTTCTTTTAAAGTCTACTGCATTTAAATAGGTTTTTATTTATAATTTTGATTGGGTTGTAATAAGGCCATTTAACTAATTTCTTTTGGGATTGCTGGGTTTTTCAACTTTATATTTTGTGCTGCTAATTATGATCTAAAACTGGGTTAGACCTAGGCTTCGTTTCCGAATTGAGAAATTAACTCTTGATTTAAGTATAACTTGATGAAACAAAAATGTTTTTTTTTTCTAAATTATCACTTAACGAGCACCAACACAAATCGTTTTCAACAACCTAAAGTGTGGCAATGGTTGTGGGCATGTCGAGGATTGGATCCAATCAAGAGCTTGGTACTTAAGCAGCCTTCATGGCTCACCTCCTCTGTTTCGGATACCTACCTGGTGCACAGCTTCCATTCACTTTAGAAGCAAGCTTTTGAAATTAACTTTAAAAATTCCTTAAGGAGAAAAGTTTGAAATCAAAAAACATGGTTTTTCAAAGAAGGTTTTTCATGTACACATCAGATCTGGCCATAACATCTGGGCCGGGTTTGGGGTGTTACAGCATAAGTGTTAGATCATATAATTAAGTAGTTGTTAATAGCTTAATAATTGAATAAATATGACTGTTACATGTGTTAATTGCAGGTGACTCTTCAACTCACAAAGGCTATTACACATTCACTAAAGGTGGCTTTTCAAGAGATTTTCGGTTACATAAGAGGGGGCTGTTATAAAGGAAGCTTTAAGCGCCATTAAAAGAGAGTTTAAAGGAGCATTTCATGTCTTTTAAAATTCAGCAGCAGCCTATTCAAATACCCCAACGTTTTTGCTACTTAATGGACAATTTATGCCTTACAAATTTCATTAAAGTGGCTGGAGTCTATTCAACTAACCAAAGGGGAAATCAAGAGTCATTTTCAAAGCCTTTAAGGACATTAATTCAGCTGGTTAAAGAGGAGTTATTGATTCTAGAATTTCAAAAGTCTTTGATTTATAATTAGCTCTTTAATAGCACTTTACTATGTGACCATTTGACTAGCTCATTCTAGCCTTATAAATACTTGTAATCAAGCCTTTTGGGAACACTTTTGGACATTTTGTTAATGATATGCTGCCAAATTTGTGAGGCAAACTTTTCTCTATTTTCGTTCAAAGATTCGTTGGCTACCTAGTGTTCTAGTTGCGTCAATCGTTTTCTTTGATAAACCCGAACTTATCACTACTCGAAGTGTGGCGTTCAAACATACCGAGGTTCCTATCTTACTAGATAGTGGGTCGAGGTCACTTCTACCAATCCTAAACTGAACTAAAAGGGCTTATAAACAAACGGGTCGATATCACATCGGTATTGGTTCTTGTTTGCACTTTTGTTCAAACCAAATTTCTTTCATTACCATTTCATACCAAAACCAAACTCCATCCTTCCATTTCTTATCATATCGTACCAATCCAGTTTCCGTACAACCAAATTTAACCTGTTCGATTCTAAACCATTCCTTCCTACCCATATAATCAAAACACAACCAACTATCCACTATTCCATAACCAAAACAATTCTTTCTTCCTACCTTATTCATTCTTAACCTTCCATTCTTCTCAATTTCTTAAAAGAATTAACAGTACTTCTTGTCGACGATTGGGAAAATTAAGTATACGACTCAACTCAACCCCAAGACAGATCGTATCAGAACTAGCATTTAAAGTCCTCCATTCATGCATGTGAGCTGTCCAAAGGGAATGTTTCTTCCATGGTTCTTTGTACCGTCCAAACGGACATACCTACATAAAATAAACAAGTCATTAAGACATCTCATGAACACTCATAAATTTAGCATAATGTGAACACATTAATGTCATGCATTAAATCGGCTATGTTTAAGACAAATTTAAGACATGCAATATCTAAGACATATTAATAACAAACATAAATGTAAGACATGTTTAATGCTTAAATAAATATGTTCAAAATTTATTTAAGTAAAAAAACTGTCAACAAGCTAATATGAGCTACTATCAAGCTAGTGAGCTAAAATAGAGCTGAGCCCAAGCTCGTGAGTTGGAAGTGAGCTAGGGTTGAGCTCGGTTTAGCTTGGGCAAGCTGGATCGAGCTCAAATGAGCTGAATTTGAGCTGGATGGAGCTCGTGGAGCTACAAACAAGCTAGGGTCAGCTTGCCAACAGTGCATTGCTCGACTCGAAAGACTTGTCCAAAGTAGTTCGCGGGGCGTGCTTGCATCACAAAGTCTAAGAAGTTGTAAACAAGTGCACACTTAATTATTAACTTCCAAACAACTTAGAAACAATACAAACACTATCAAACCAATCCCAAAGCATACGTAGTATAATATATATATACTTAAACACACAGAATGAATAGTATAACCTAAATATGTCACATATCAGCATGCAACACATTATAAAGCCTATGTTCTAAGGCATAAACATGATCGAACGAATCTAGAATTATAGCACAAGTAAGGAAAAGAACTTCCCTGAATTTCTTTGCCTTAGAACGGGTAATAGGCCCCAATGGTAAGACTTTTGGATCAGTTTTCTTGATTGGCATGGATGTGCTCACATCATAAACAAAGGAAACAAATGTGAATAAAGATAAGGACTGAATTGGCTAAGTGAAATGATGAAGGAAATGGCTAAGTGAACGATGATGGAAATGGATTAAGTAAATGATGATGGAAATGGATTAAGTGAATGATGATGGAAATGGATTAAGTAAATGATGATGGAAACAGATTAAGTAAATGATGATGGAAATGGATTAAGGCCAAGGAAGAACCAATACTAATGGGAGTCTTGACCCGAACCTTATACGACACTTAAGAAGGATGGATATTGAAAGATAGGACCTTTAACCGTTACCTATGAAGGTAAGAACCAAAGGTATAGTTTGGTGAATGCCACACTCAGAATGAGTGATAAGTTCAAAAAGAAACAGGAATGACGCCACTAGCAAGCTAGATAAGTCAAGCTGAGTCTTTAACGAAATATGAGAGTTGAAAAACTCACAAAAATGTTATAAACATTCAAAAGGTAGCAAAAGTCTCCCCAAAACAATGTCTTCTTACAAACTATTTATAGGCATTATTATGACTATTCAAATGCCTATTTGTGACCTTTCACCTTCAATAATTAAATAAAATTATTACAAGCTTTAATTTCAAATTAAACTCATGTAAGGAAGCGAATAATCATGTATTTTCATTGGAACCTGATGTAGTTGGAAAGGCATGTCAATTCTCCTTAATGAAGACTTAAAAGTATCCTTAATGTTTTTGATGATGTCCCTTCAGCTCCCTTGTAACCACATGATAAAAGCTTGTGTAACATCCTTTTAAATGGCTCCATGATGAAGACCTAAGACCCCAAAAATGTTTAGACTTGAAGAGTCTCTTTTGGTCTATTAAACAGCCAACATAATGAGCTTTGAGTGCATGAAACCAATCAGACTTGAAGAGTCACTCTTGGTCCATTTGAAAAGTCACCATAATAAGCTTTGAGTGCTTCAATATCCACCAAAAATGTTCCAAATATGCACCAACAATTAAGTGACCAAATGCACACTCTTTTATGCCAAAACTAAACAGCCAATTGAATGTGACAGCATTTTATTCTTCTTAGCAAATGAACAGCCCTATTGTAGCTTTAAATATGTGACCAGCCTTTTGGACTTTCTTGCAACAATTACACAATCAATTTATTTAAGAAAAATTAAACACACTATAACTTAAGCATTAGAAAAATAATAGCCAAATTAAATATCACACTAACTCAAACAACTAAGATGTTTAAATGCATGATTTAATTAAGATGTAAACTAAATGCACAATGAGTTACTTAATACATGACTTCATTTAAAGATGCACACTTTAATTAACATGGGAGTTACATAATGCATGTCATAATTTATGATGCAAACTTTAACTAACATAGGAGTTACATAATGCATGTCATAATTTATGATGCAAACTTAACAAACATGAGAGTTACATAATGCATGACATTATTTGTGACAGCCCATTTTAGACCCTAATCGGAACGGTGGTTTCGGGACTACGAATCCGAGTCAAAAAATATTTTAATATTATTTTGTGTGCTTATTATATGTCAATTTGTGTGTGTGAAAATTTCGTATAAAAATTTTATCATTTGTGTGCTTAATTTAATGAAAAGGATTTAATCGTGAAGATTCTAAAAGTGAATAACTAATTGTTAAAGTACTACTTTGCTATTGTTTTTATAGTATGGAGTCCTTAATATGTAATTATACCATTGAAATAATGCATGAACATTATTAGACATGAGATAGTGGAATTGTAATGAAGTTAATAAGGCTAAATGTGTAAATGGCTTATTAATGTTTATTAACTAAAACAAATATGAAAATAAGGCTATTATGTTCTTGTTTTTGCCGAAACACCAAAGAAAAGAAAAGAGATAAGCTCTCTCATATTCGGTCCTCTTCAATCCAAGTTTAGGTATGTTTTCATGTTAATTTTTGTTAAATTTTGCAATTCTAAGATTCTGGATAAGTGATTCATCTAGCCCATGGTTTGATTTTGTTAATTTTGGAGAAGGTTGCATTCAGCTATGAGTAAGAAGTTGAGTAATTTTGTGTTTGTTGTGTAAAAAGTTAAGGTGAGCTTTGAATTAACGGAGTTAAAATGAAAAATTAAAGATTTGAGAGATGTATGCGTGAATATAGCAAATGATTGGTATTGTGTTGCTTTGTGAGGTATTCAGCTTTAGTGTATTAATAGAAAATGATGAATTGTTTGATATATTGTGATCTTGGAGCAACTTGTAAGATTAAATTTTATAAATGGCTATTCTATAAATTTCAAAATTTTTTGTTATGTGATTTAAAATGAGTTAACTAATTGATTAAGTAAATTTAATTTATTTTATTCAAGCTCAAGAGAAAAGGGAGCCGAATTCGGATAGGGGGAAAATAAAATTAGTTGAATAGCTGGTTCGTAACGTTTGACGATATCCGAAGTAAGTTTTAAGTAATTAAATTTAGATTACTTTGAATATATCATGATGAATCATGTAAATTAAGCATTATTATAATGTACGTATATATATGCAAATGTAGCCGAATGGTATATATATGTGAAAGGAAGATAAGGTATTTGACTTGTGTTATATTCGAATGATGCTAAGGTCCCAAATGTGTGTTGTATTACATGGAAATATAGCCAAATTGCATGTAGGAAAAGAAATTAAGATGGTTGATATGTGTATAGCCGAATATGAAAGATGAAATGAAAATAAGGTGGTTGATCTATATATATATATTCGAATGATGATAGTGTCTTAATGATGTGTTTGTGTTACATGGACATTAGAAGTATATGATTCGATGTGTGTGAAAATCTTGTGAATTACTTTGCGAAGTCCATTCAGCTAGTGCATGAATCTGCCGAATTCGTGAACAATTTTAATGTTTTAGTGTGAACGATTTTATTGTTGTGTGAACACATTAGATGCCGAATTCCATTAGACATTTTAGGCACTATAAATATTTGTTGAATCTCATTTGTCAGGAAGACTTTTGCCAATTTGTTAATGAAACTTTGTTTCTGTGAGGTTGCTTCCTCTCATATCTCGTACAAGTTTCGAAAGACTTATCTAGCGTGCTAGTGGCATCTACCGATCTTGTTTGAACTTATCACCATCCTTGGTGTGGCGTTCACCTATCCTTCTATCCCATTTATCAACCTTAATAATATAGGAACCGGGGTGACACTTTTTAGTGTTGAATCATTCCTGACATTAACTTCGCTAATTCATCCCCACCTTACGTTATTTTTATTCTTTTTATTTCCAAACTAAATATTCTATTCAACACCCATCTTTGTTTCCCGTAGCCGAACCTATCAATACCCTATTTTCTACTTCGAACCCTTCTGCTTAATCAAACCTATCCTTTCACTTCTACTTCCAAGATCGAGGCACGAACGACCCTTCTCCTCTACGATCAGGCAACTACGTGCATTTGACTCAACCACTCGAGCTGGATCACATCATTTGGTATCAGAGCTTATAAATTGAGGAGCACCGACGTTCGTATCAAAATTAAAATAGGTTTATTGGGAAAAAAATCAAAATTCAAAAAAAATTATCTGTATTGGTATTCATCATCTTGTACTTAAAAAAAAGAGGAGAGAGTGGTATAAAAAAATAAAAAAAAAGAGTGTTAAAAAATATATATATTCGAAAAAATAGTGAAAAAAATTCAAAATTAAAAAAAAGAAAGTTGAAGTGAAAAAAAAGTTGAAAAAAGAAAGTGAAGTATCAAAAATTTCTGTTATACATCATTTGGTATCTGTGAATCCCGATCTTCAAGTTTCCATTCCATTTCTTCAATTTTTCTACCCTTCTACCCCAACGCCACACTCACAAACCCAAAAATTTTTCTTTTAGCCTTCCTCTCACCCTTATGCATTTTATCCCTTGTAACCAATTTTGAAGCTGACCCCGAAGCACTAAGACTAGTCAAGAGAAACAAAATACGAGGTTACGAGAGTAAGTCTGAGTGGTAAAAGGCTAGAGAGTTTGAGTGTATTCGAGTGTTGAAAAAGCCTAAACGAGTGAAAACACGAGTGGAGTGCACAACTATTATTTCTTTCCGAGTGAAAATTGTGAGTTTTGATGTGAGGTACCTAGTTTTTGTTTTGTTTATATTCTAACAATTTTCTTTTCAGCAACAAAAATCATGTCACGCGAAGAGTTCACCGAATCGGAATACCAATACTTGGTGTAAGAAATGCGAAGAATGTTGACTTCTAAATTTGACAAACTACATGAAAGATTAGATCAACTAGAACAAAGAGATCCACGAGAACGAGTTTCATCAAGTCAAAAAATAGAGTCGAGAGCCCCACAGAGATATACACTCGATTATTACTTGAGAAAAGAGTCCCATTGTGATTCCTATTCGCCATCGACTTCAAGAAAAAACTCCTACTCATCAAGAAGTTCGAGACGACAAGCGACCGATTTTGATTTTGAATTTGTTCGAAAAGATGTGCGAGGTAATAGACATACTCCTTCTAGATCTTCAAAGAAATCTTACTCGGAGTATTCTTCACGAAATTTTGAACATGACCCATATGTAAATAGTTCTTCATCTTTCGAACAAGATTTGTATTCTCATGATTCTTTTGTAACATCTTGTAAAAGAAAAGAAAAAGCTAAAGAAGAAAAAGAAAAAGAAATAAAAAGAAAAGAGAGAAAAGAGGCTAGCAAGAGAGAAAATGAGCGAGTTTTGAGAGAGTTCAAAAAAGCCATTGAAAAAGCCTTTGAAAAAGAACAAGAACAAAAAGAGAGTGAAAAAGAGCAAAAAGAGTTTGAAAAAAAAGTTGATCAAGAAAAAAGAGTGGAAAAAGAAATTGAGATAAAAGAATCGAGTGTTCTCGAGAAAAAAGAATCAAGTGAAAAGGAAAGTGAGCAAGCAAGGATTGTTTCCACTAGCCCTCTTATTCTTTCTTCTTGTGATGTAGCTTTCCAGGTTTTGGAAAATCAATGCGACCAACTTCAGCTTCACTACCTTCCAAACAAGAGGTGTTTTCGGATGATCGAGAAAGGTAAGTCTGCGAATGACTGCCGCCCACCGGTGATCGAAGGTAAGGAAGGTAAGGACTCCTTGATAATCAAATCAAGGCCGTTTGAATTAAAGGTTGTTAATCAAAATCTTGTTGGCTTCATTTCTGAAAAATTATCAAATTTTGACTTGATTAGTCCTTGTTCATCTTTTGATGTTATTGACCCTATTTTGAAAAATACCATGAAAAGCATTTCCTATGACATGTCTCATAATGGCCATTCTGTTAATTCTGTTGGATTGGTTCATCTTGTGCAAATTGTGAATGCTTGTGATAAAAGTTCTTCATGTTGTGATGTATTTGAATACGTGAACTCGTTAAATTTATGGGCTAAAACTTTCTTTTTAAACATGCCTACTCAATTGATTTGTGATAAATTTGCATGTTTGAAAAGTTGCATGTTCTAAAAAATTTCATTATTTGACATCCATGTTAAAAGATGTTCGCATAAAATGCTTGATCTATTTGATTGTGCTCTTCAAGGACAATCTCTAAACTTTTTTACGATATTTCCATGTTTTGAACTGCCTATTCCAATGGACTTTATGTTGCTAGAATGTTCGAGTTTATTCCTGCTTAAGTTTCCTTTAATGTATTTTTGTGACAACATGTTGATGTGTAACATGCCTGGTTCATTTAATGGTTTGTCTTGTTATATCCATTTCACATGTATGTTAGATCGAGTGAAAATTAAGTCATGTGATGAGTTGGTTCCATTTTTTCTCTAACATGATGTTGACATTGAAAAATTGACAAAACTTGTTGCCTGTTGGAATTAGTGATCAAGTTCACGTGTTTAAACCAGGAATATGTAACTCCAGTATGACTTATGGAAACCACAAGCAACTTGCATGTTGTGCAACTAAATTTTGTTTGCTTGGTGATCGAACCTTTGTCAAGGAAATGAAATTCAATGTTTTGGTTTCCAATTTTGATTTGTTTTCTAATCACCTTGCTTGGCCACATATGAAACTTTTGTTTCATTTTGAAAAGGTAAATTCGATGCATTTCTATGGACTTGAATCAAATTTTGTTTATGTTTCCTCTTTTCATTCTAAGTCCATTGTTTTTAATGATACTAACCTTTTCCCTTATTGTGAACGCATCGCTTTGACAAGCACGAATTATCCTTGTTCACTTCAAGTTGGTCGAAGTAAAAGGTTTGTTTTACAATATCTTTCCAAGGAGAGGAGATTTGTTCTAATTGAAAAAGGTAAAACTATTCATGAGATTTCTTCTCTTAAAGGCCGACAAGGTAACGTTTCAGAAAATTCTCCAACATCTTTGCTTAATTCGAATAATGTTGTAAATCTTTGTGATGCCTTGATGTTTGAACATTATTTGAATCTTGTTGTGGTTGATTGCTATTCTTGGCCTCGTACTGATCTGTTTGCGATGGAATGTGATGACACAAAACATGCTGTTGACAAACATACAGGTAAGATAGCAATTAATCAGCCATGGCACACTTTGCGTGTGCAAGACGACGAATTGAATGAGTTTCTATTTTGGGCTAATCATTCTGGAAAGTTTTGGATGAGGTTTAATGAGTTTAATTATCTACAAACATTTGTGACTAATTATGCCTTGATCCAACTTAGTTCTCATGTTTGCAACATTAGTCTAACGAAACTCTTCGATAAATTTACGTATGCATGTCTTGTACAACTAAGATTTGTGGCGTATGATCGTTTGAATGAACTTTTCCTAATTTTTCAAATCCACTTGAATCTGACTTCTTTGATTTTCTTCTTGCTGAAAGTGGTAAGATTATTTCAGGTTTGTATGATGTCCTCTGTCCCATTCGATCGAGGGAAGCCGCATGAGAGGAAAACTTTAAAAGTGAACAAACGACTCGACTTGAGGACAAGTCACCTAAAAGAAGGGGGAATGATGCGAGCACGCCTACCAAACCTCAACATTCAAGTCTTTTGAGTCTAGCATTGCTATGTTGGCAAGCTGATCCTAGCTCCTTTCCAGCTCCTTGAGCTCCGTCCAGCTCAAATCCAGCTTATTCGAGCTCAATCTAGCTTACTTGAGCTAAACCGAGCTCACTACTAGCTTATAATTAGCTCACGAGCTAATCCTTATCTCAACTTCAACTTAGGAGTTTAACCTCAGCTCAACTTTAGCTCATGAGTTAAAGCTTAGCTCATTTTAGTTTAAACTCGGTTTTGACTTTAATACATTAAATAAAATCTGAACTATTTATTTAGGCATTAAACTTGTTTTACATTAATATTCTTATTACATATTTTAATTATGTTCACATTCTAATCGATTTAATGCATGCCATTAATATGTTCACATTAGTGCTGAATTTATGTGTGTTCACATGATGTCTTATGAATTGTTTTATTTCTTATAGGTGCAATGCTCATGGACGGCACAATGAATGCTTGAAGATTCAACCTATTTGGACGGCACACATGCATGAATGAAGAAGTATTAAATGCTGGTGCATGTATGGCTAGATGCAAGGTTTCTACAAATTCATGCATGTGTCGAATGCATGTATGGACATTAAAGGCTAGTCCATGAATGGATCAAATGCATGGGATGATAGAATGCATGAATGGCTTAAGTGCATGTACGGTGGCTATCTCCTAACTTTCCAAGGCACTTATTCGGCCAAGAAGTAGCTGCCAACTAATTCTATGTTGACGTTGAGCTCCTTGAACATGTTCATACTTTGAATTGACCTATAAGCTACTACACATGCATGGATGGGTTCAAGAACGTCCAAGGGAAGGAATTAACTCAATAATTCAACATATTGATTGAATTAAGTGCATGCACAAAGGGGAGAACAAATTTACTAGGTTCATGCTACCATTCATGAACCTACATGCCATTAAAGTGCTTAATTATGAAGATACATGTTCCATACAAGTGCATGAATGTCCCAAGGAGATGAATGCAACCTTTGGTGCTCATACAAGGCAATTGAAGCCTTACTTCACGGCTAAGCATTCATGCACACACCAAGGGGGAAGAAAGTGTCCATTCGGCTAGTGCATGAATCTGCCGAATTCATGAACAATTTTAATGTTTTAGTGTGAACGATTTTATTGTTGTGTGAACACATTAGATGCCGAATTCCAATAGACATTTTAGGCGCTATAAATATTTGTTGAATCTCATTTGTAAGGAAGACTTTTGCTAATTTGTTAATGAAACTTTGTTTCTATGAGGTTGCTTCCTCTCATATCTCGTACAAGTTTCGAAAGACTTATCTAGCGTGCTAGTGGCATCTACCAATCTTGTTTGAACTTATCACCATCCTTGATGTGGCGTTCACCTATCCTTCTATCCCATTTATCCACCTTAACAATATAGGAACTGGGGTGACGCTTTTTAGTGTTGAATCATTCCTGACGTTAAGTTCGCTAATCTATCCCCACCTTACGTTATTTTTATTCTTTTTATTTCCAAACTAAATATTCTATTCAACACCCATCTTTGTTTCCCATAGCTGAACCTATCAATACCCTATTTTCTACTTTGAACCCTTCTGCTTAATCAAACCTATCCTTTCACTTCTACTTCCAAGACCGAGGCACGAACGACCCTTCTCGTCTACGATCGGGCAACTACGTGCATTCGACTCAACCATTCAAACCGGATCACATCACAAAGTACGGTTTATACGAATGGTTGGTAATACCATTTGGTCTTACAAATACGCCAAGTACTTTCATACGATTAATGAATCATGTTTTACGTTCTTATATTGGAAAATTATGTGTTGTGTATTTTGATGATATCTTGGTTTATAGCAAGTCCTTGGAAGATCATGTTCAAAACTTGCGTGTAGTGCTTGAAGTGTTGAGAAAAGAGGTACTTTATGCTAACTTGAAGAAATGTTCTTTCTGCAATAATAAAGTTGTGTTCTTAGGTTTTGTTGTGAGTGCCCGTGGCTTGAAGTTGACCAAGAAAAGGTCAAGCCGATCAATGAATGGCCGCGTCCGACTAACATCAGCCAAGGAAGGAGTTTTCACGGGTTGGCGAGTTTCTATTGAAGGTTTGTGCCTAACTTTAGTACCTTAGCTACCCCTAATGCAATCCTGGTCACATCATGTTTCGAAACAACTCGATTACATCAGAATTGTCCCAAACTCAAGGGGCCCAAGTGCAAAATGAGACTTTTTAATTTTAGTTTATTAATTATGTTGTTGGAATAAGGACTTGATTTATTTATTTTATTTACTTTAGTCTTTAATTATGTCTTGTTTATTAAATGCATCTTTAGTTAATATCATGCATTATTGATCTACATATTTTAATTATGACATGCATTATTTGTTCTGCATTTAATTAAGTCATGCATTAAGTAACTCATTTTGTTTATTTAGTTTGCATTTTAAACCATGCATTCAAGCACCTTAGTTTAATTAATAAGTGTTTTCTTGAACTTTATTTAATAAGTTTTGCTCTTAATTAATCTAGTTACTAGGTGATGCGAGCGCGCCCCGCAAACCTCATCAGTCAAGTTTCCCGAGTCGAGCAATGACTTGTGGGTAAGCTGATCCCAGCTTGTTTCTAGCTCCACGAGCTCTATCCAGCTCAAATTCAGCTCATTTGAGCTCGATCCAGCTTGTTTAAGCTAAACCGAGTTCATCCTTTGCTAATTTTTAGCTCAACTCAGTTTGATGCAAGCTCATTGAGCTTGATTTGCATTTATTTTAATTTCATGCATCTTTTTTTAATTTGCTGAATAAATTAATTAGCTAGTTAATATGTTAAGTTTTAAATTAAGTTCACATTAGTTGCTTTAATTATGTTTTTAATTTAATAAGTCCATTAAGTAGTTAGTTAATATGTTCTGCATTTAATAAAGTCATGCATTATATAACTCCCATGATTAGTTATAGTTTGCATCATTAAATTAAGTCATGCATTTAAATAACTCATTTCTTCATTTAGTTTACACATTAAACCATGCATTTAAACATCTTAGTTGTTAAATATTTTTGAGTTTGTTTATATAAGTATGTTATTTAATTATGTTTTAAAGTGCTTGTGTTTATATGGTGAATTAAAGTCATAACTGAATTAATGTTTTGGGTGTTGCATTCACACTAGTTGAAATTATGATGTTCACATAGTTTAAAATTAATTTGTTTATATTTCCCATGTAGGAACATCAAAGGACGTATGGAGCATGGAAAGGCATGGGACGCATCAATGGATTCCCTAGAGGCATAAAAGAGTGTGCATTTGGTCACTTAATTGTTGGTGCATATTTGGAACATATTTTATGGATATTAAAGCACTCAAAGCTCATTATGGTGACTTTTCAAATGGACCAAGAGTGACTCTTCAAGTCTGATTGGTTTCATGCACTCAAAGCTCATTATGGTGGTTGTTTAATGGACCAAAAGAGACTCTTCAAGTCTAAACATTTTTTGGGGTCTTAAGTCTTCATCATAGAGCCATTTAAGAGGATGTTACACAAGCTTTTATCATGTGGTTACAAGGGAGCTGAAGGGACATCATCAAACACATTAAGGATACTTTAAGTCTTCATTAAGGAGAATTAACATGCCTTTTCAACTACATCAGGTTCCAATGAAGAGACATGACTCATTGGCTTCCTTACATGAGTTTAATTTGAAATTAAAGCTTGTAATAATTTTATTTAATTGTTGAAGGTGAAATGTCACAAATAGGCATTTGAATAGTCATAATAATGCCTATAAATAGTTTGTAAGGAGACATTGTTTTGGTTAGACTTTTTGGCTCATTGTTAATGAAACTATTATCTTATTTTGATGAGATTATTTCCTCCCAACATTCTGTCGAAGACTCGTCGGCTTATCTAGTTTTAGTGGCGTCAACCCTGTCTTCTTTCTGAACTTATCACTCCAACGAGTGTGGCATTCACCTTTATACCAAGGTTCCTACTTTTCTAAGTAGCGGGTCAAGGTTTAATCTTCCATCTACCACCTTAAGTGATATAAGTGTTGGGGCGATACTCTTTATAGTATCGAATCTTAATTGAAACTTAAGTACTATCTTCCATCTCCACCATCTATCCATTTTCTTTTACATTTCCTTCCATTGCTACTGAGCCACCTTTTTTACTTTTCATTCATTGTTTGTTAACCCATCTCCATTCCATCCTTCATCTTAATCTTCTTTAACCGAACCTATATAAAAATTCATAAACCTATCTTTGAAACCTCTTTTAATAGCTTCCGCAATATTTACCCTAAAACATCCTTCTTTAACCAAACACCACTTTTAAAATGAGCCGAACGATACTTTCTCGTAGACGATCGGGCAAATCTGCATACAACTCGACTCACCCAAAGGTAGATCGTATCACTAGGATTATTTATTGATGCATGAGTTTAAGTTTATTTATTTATGCTTCTTTAATAAACTACTTGCTGGAATAATTGATGCATATGTTTAGTTCATTTATTTAAGTTAAGTCTTTATTTTTGATATGTTTAATAAGTGTTTAAATGTGATTAATAAGCTCCTTTTAATTGTGTTTATTGCAAGAGTCTTTTCAATTTATAACCGTTACATTATAAGGGCTGTTACAAATTTATTGAAATGACTTTTCAAGTGTTTTCGGTTACATAAGAAGGAGTTATTTTAAAAGAGGCTTTATTCATCATCAAGAAGTTGTTTTATCAATTAAAGAAGAGCATTATTTTCTTTAAAGTCGGCAGCCCCTTTGTTTCACCTTCCATAACCGATTGCTTCATAAGTAATCACTATAAGCATTCAAAACACCATTAAGGAGCTAGTGTCTATTTGGCTAGCCAAGGGACAATTCAAGAGCCATCTTCCAAGCATTCAAAGACATTCAATCAACTGAATTGAAGTGAATTCAATGGAGGAGTTTTTGGTTCAAGAATGTCAAGAGACTTGAACTTTATTTCAGCTTTTAATTAGTAAATTAAGATGATTACTTGTGACTACTCGGCTACCTTATTCTAGTACTATAAATAGGTGAAATTAGCCTTTGTAACGAAACTTTTGTTGCTTTATGAATGAAACTCTATCATTTTGGTGAGATCATCTCTCTCTGATTTTGTTCGAAGATTTGTTGGCTTATCTATAAAGCTAATGGCGTCAACCTGCTCTTTCTTCTATCCCAAACTTATCACCTTTGTTGGTGTGGTATTCATCCATTCAATTATACCTTCGGTTCCTACTTTGCTAAGTAACGGGTTGAGGTCCATCAACCTATTTCCACCTTCTCACCTTAAGTCATATAAGTCTAGAGGTAATACTCTTTATAGTATTGAATCGAACTTGACACTTAAATGCTATCTTCCAACTCTACCATTTATCTTTACTTATCATTGTTTAATTTTTAAATCGAGCCATTCAATTATCCTCCATCTTTTAATTCCTTTCAAGTCGAACCTATAGTATCCATATTTAACCTATCTTGAATGGCTTTGTCAGCTTCCGCCCATATTTATCCAAAACACCCCTTTGTTAGAACCGAATTATACTTCTTTGTCGACAATCGAGCAACACAAATATGACTCAAAATCAACCACGAGGTCATATCAGCCCCCTTGACAGGTATAATCAAGAAAAACTCGCCCTTTGTTTGGGCTGATGATCAAGAAAATGCCTTTATTAAAATTAAGGAATTTCTAACTAATGCTTCATTATTATCATTGCCTGATTTTAACAAGACCTTCAAGATTGAATGTGATGCCTCAGGAATTGGCATTGGAGATGTTTTGACGCAAGATGGATGACCTGTATCCTACTTTAGTGAGAAACTAAATGGGGCCACGTTGAGCTATCCAACGTACGATAAAGAAATGTATGCATTGATCCAAGCTTTAGAGACGTGGCAACACTATCTATGGTCGAAGGAATTTGTAATCCATTCAAACCACAAGACCTTAAAGCACCTCAAAGGACAAACGAAGCTCAATAAATGTCATGCCAAGTGGGTGGAATATTTGGAGTCATTTCCCTACGTGATAAAGTGTAAGAAAGGTAAGGAAAACGTTGTTGCCGATGCATTATCATGAAGGTATGCACTTGTCAATTTATTGGATTCTAAACTGCTGGTTTTGAATTTATGAAAGATCTTTATAAAACTGATGCTGGTTTTGGTGAAATATATAAGTCTTGTTTGCATGGCACATATAAAAAGTATTTTTAGCATGAAGGCTATCTTTTTCATGAAGGAAAGCTGTGTATTCCCCAAGGGTCCAATCGAGATGTGCTCATTAATGAAGCCCATAGTGGTGGACTTATGGGCCACTTTGGAGTTACTAAGACTTTAGCCATATTGCACGAACATTTCTATTGGCCCAAGATGAAACGTGATGTAATAAGGAAGTGTGATCGATGCATTACTTGTAAGAAAGCAAAGTCACGAGTCAAACCACATGGTTTGTACACATTGTTGCCTATATCAGATGCAACATGGGTTGACATTTCAATGCACTTCGTTCTAGGCCTTCCTAGAACTAAATGAGGGAAGGATTCGATATTTGTTGTTGTCGACTGTTTCTCATAAATGGCTCATTTTATACCTTGTAATAAGACCGATGATGCTACTAACATTGCTAATCTATTTTTTAAGGGAGTTGTTAGGTTGCACAGGATTCCTCGTACCATCGTTTCTGATCGTGACAGAAAATTTCTAAGACATTTTTGGAGAACGTTGTGGGGCAAATTAGGCACCAAATTGCTGTTTTCAATCACGTGCCACCAAACGGATGGCCAAACTGAGGTAGTTAACCAAGTCCTGTCAACCTTGCTTCAAGCCATCCTACGGAAGAACTCGAAGCTGTGGGAAGAGTGTTTACCTCATGTGGAGTTTGCCTACAATCGGACCATTCATTCAGCCACAAAATATTCCCCTTTTAAGGTAGCATACGACTTTAACCCTATTACTCCTCTTGATTTGGTTCCCATGCCTTCTAATAAGCTAGTGCATATAGATGAAAAAAGAAAGCTGACTTTGTTAAACAACTTCACAAGAATGTTAAGACAACACCGAGAGGAGAATCGAACAATATGTTTGAGGAGCGAACAAGGGGCGCAAACAAATCGTATTCGAACCCGGCGACTAGGTTTGGATCCATATGCGCAAAGAAACTTTTCCTGAGCAAAGGAAATCAAAGCTACTTCCATGGGGTGACGGTCCATTCCAAGTGTTGGAGCGGATCAACGATAATGTCTATAAACTCAATTTACCCGGTGAATATGGAATGAGTGTGACGCGAACCCAGTTATGAGATAAGCCGGATTAACGTGTTTGCCCGATCGTAGTCGAGAAGAAGATTGAAGTTTCACTTTGATTAAATAGGTAAGAAGCAGAAGGTTAGAAGATGTACGGTCTTAGAAGGAATTTAGAAGTGTCGTAAATTTAGAAAGAAGAATGATAGATGGTAAGTAGGTTCGGCTTAGGTAAGTAAAATAGGTACAAAAAAGGTTCGGAATAGAATGAAAGGTACGAAATGGTTTAGAAAGGTACGATTAGTTTAGAAGGGAATGAATAGTATATTTGGTACGTAATGGTATGAAATGAATGAAATGGTATAAAGGTACGAAATGGTATAGATAGAATATGGTTTTGGTTGGATTTGGTAACTAATAAGATAGGTGGTCGATGGTTGAGCTTCTTAGACGTCAGGAAAGATTCAACACCAAAGGTGTCACCCCGAATCCTATATTGTCTAAGTTGGAAAATGGAAATAGAAGGATAGGTTTGAGCGCCACACCAAATGGGTTCGGTGATAAGCTCAAAACAAGCAAGTTTGATGCCACTAGCAAGCTAGATAAGTCGCACGAGACTTGTACAAAGTTAAGAGGAATCAAACCTCATAGAAATAGAGTTTCGGTATAAAAAATGTTCAAAAGTCCCTTTACATGAAAAATGACTAGCTATTTATACTAAATCCTAGGCTAGCCGAATGGTCCATTCATGGACTAAACATTTAAGACATGTACCTATTAAATACATAGGAATATTTCTAGAAACAACCCCTTGGAATAGATGTCCATGTTCGGCCGAATGGGGGGTGAATATGTAGCTTCATGAACACACATTAATGCACTTGAATGAATGGTTCCCTATGCATGTATGACTAGGTTCGGCCATCCCTTTAATAAAGCCTTTAATTCATGTTGATTCACCAATAGTGGCTTCATAATGGTGGCTCCATGAAAGGTCTCTTGTGGTATGAACGGAGGGTCTTGAATGGCCATGCAAGTGTGAACACAGGGTAGCCGAATGGCCCTAGGTGTGAACACAAGTGTGAACGCCCCATCCATGGTGTGACGCAGAGTATAAACACATGGGAGTTCATGAACCGTCCCATACATGTATCACCTTAAATGTGATCCATGTGCCTTCAAATACATGCACATGTACTTGTCGATTAGTGTGCCGTCCATTGCATCTTACCATGCATGCATGGAATTTAATCTCCCCCATGCATGTGCCGTCCAAGTGAATGTACCTACAAAATGAATGCACACATTAATAGCACATGTGAACACACTTATATGAACACCATTAATCACTTAATTAAATTCGGCTAACACATTTAAATCTTGTAATAATTTAAACGCATTTATTTCATGTCCACATTATAGCAAATTTATGATATATATTAATTAATGAGTCAACTTAGCTCACTTTAATAAATATGCCTTAATTATACTATGATGAGCTGAGGGTTTCGGCTATAAGCTGTGTTAAGCTAGAAATAAGATAGATGAGCTGTGTTTAGCTAAAATAGACTTTAATGGAGCTGAGAAAAAGTTTAGTTGAGCTCAACCGAGTTGGGATGAGCTCCCGTGAGCTGAAATGAGCTAAAATCAGCTTGTATTAAGCTTACTATCCTCGGTTCCAAGTTGTATTCAGCTTCACTTTGTTCGCTGGAGCTATGAGCCAGCTGGTAATGTTGACAGAAAGCTGAAATAGAGCTTTGGTAGCGCCGAGCTCGAGCTCTTGTCATCAGACCTTGAGGCATAGATAACGTTCCATCTTTCGAGCTAGTCGTGAGCTTGGATGCATTCGCGTCATCCTCCCCCTCTTCAAAACGACTTATCCTCAAATCGAGCGGTTGGTTCCCACTAGAAGTTTCTTTTTCATCTTCGAAAGGTAAAGGCACGTTTTCAACATCACCTATGGATCGAAGCGCAAATCATCTTTCTTGAGGGAGATATTGCAATCGTAATCCAGATTCAGAGGGTACCTGAAAAGACGAGCAAACAAAACGGTTTGATTTAATCAAGAAAATTTTCTTTTTCAAATTCTCTTTCTCCTTTTGCTCTCCATCTTTTCTTTTACTCTCTTTTTCAATCTCATTTTTCTTTTTCTCACTCTCTTGTTGTTCTTTTTCTTTCTGTCTTTTTGATTTTTCATTCAATTTCATTTGTTGCAGTGACTGCCTTAGACGTTGCTGATCGTTCTCAACTTGCTGAGGTGACAAGGGGACTAAAGTAATATCACGGCCTTGGTGTTTGAATTTATAAGTGTTTACAAACCCATCGTGTTTGACTCTTCGGTCAAACTGCCAAGGCCTCCCAAGTAGTAAATGACCCGCATGCATTGGAACAACATCGGAAAGGACCTCGTCTTGATATTTGCTGATTGAAAACGGCACAAGTACTTGCTTTGACACTTTAAGCTCAACTCCATCATTCAACCATTGTAGCTTATATGGCCTAGGGTGATTAGTAGTCGGCAAAGACAATTTGTCCACCATTAAAGTGCTGGCGACATTGGTGCAACTTCCACCATCCACCGCAAGACTACAAACCTTTCCTTGAACAAGGCAGCGGGAATGAAATAAATTATCTCGTTGGGGCTCACTCTTCGAAACTTGAGTGTTAAGGCTTCGTTTAACCACCAACATTTCTCCATCCATAGCATACTCTAGTTCATCATCGCTTTCTTTGGCATCTTCAACTTTATCAACATTCTCTTCGGTTTCTTCCTCCAATTCAATTTCTCCGTTGGATCGAATCACCATGACATTTTGGTTCAGACATTGGCTTACAATGTGTCCCCGCCCGAGACATTTAAAGCACTTGATATCTCAAGAATGGCTTTGAGAATTATCAATCGCTTTGCCCTTGTCGATAGTCACTTTTGGGTTCTTCACCGGATTGTTGGTTTCTTAGGGTGGGTTAGCTGAAGATACTTTACCTGTATTTTGATTCCATTTCGAAGAAGAAGAGGTAGGATAAGTTCGTACCGGACCTTTCTTTTTAAGCTGACGCTCCACCTTGATTGCCATGTGCACCATATCAACCATTTCTACATACTGGTGTAACTCCACAATATTGGCAATTTCACGGTTGAGACTAGCCAAAAATTGAGCCATGGTAGCCTCTCGATCTTCTTGGACATCGGCGCGGATCATAGCGACTTCCATCTCTTTATAATAGTCTTCCACACTCTTTGATCCTTGTGTCAAACTATGGAGCTTTTGATACAACTCCCTATGGTAATGAGTTGGAATAAAACGTCGTCACATGACAGCTTTCATCTCGGTCCAAGTGTTAATGGATCGCTCACCGTTTCGCCTCCGGGTTGTGGTAAGTTGGTCCCACCAAATCATGGCATAGTCGGTAAATTCTATGGCAGCCAACTTGACTTTCTTTGCCTCCGAGTAATTATGGCACTCGAAAATGAGACTGATCTTTTTCTCCCACTCCAAATATGCTTCGGGATCCGAACGACCTTGGAACGATGGAATTGATAATTTAATACTTTTCAAGTCATCATCGAACCTTACTCATTCTCGCTAAACACGATGACATTGGCCTCTACGCCGATTGCTAATATTCAAGCCAGCTTCACTTTCGGCTTCGCTGGATTCAGAAACCTCGTCATCTCGAACTTGCCTTCAGCCACGGTCTCTAGGTGGACTTATTGGGGTTCTTGCTTGTCGTTCTCTTTCCTCCACTTGGTCGAGTCATTCGTGTATTGGTTCCAGTTTGCGGTCAAACAACCGTTCAACTTCCCGGAGTAGGGCTTACATATTCAAATCCGGCACATTCCGAACAAGTTGTCTTTCCTCCACATTTCGTTCCATGTTAAATGACAAGAATAATTAGAATCCTCACCACAAATCTCACTCTTCACTCAGAAAGAAATAATTTGAAAGTTTCACTCGCGCTCATGTTTAACTCTTTGATTTGGCTTTTATCTCTCTCGAATGATCTCACAATTCTCTCTTGCCTTTTACCTCTCAGATTCGTCTTTTGCTTTGTATTTTATCTCGAGTAACTCGTCTTATTGCTTAGGGGTCAGCTTCAAGAGGGTTATAAGGATCGAACGAATTAGGGTAAAGGTAGGCTAAAAGAAATGATAATCTCGGGTTTATGTGTGGCGACTTTGGGTTTTAGGAAGAAGAGGGATTAGAAAAAGGTAGAAATGATTCAAGGAGAAAATAAACTCGAACAAATTTTTTCTATATTTGAACTTTTTTTAATTCTGAATTTTTTATAATAATTCTAAAAATTTTTTTAACTTCGAATTTTTTTGAACTTACAGATTGATCTTCGATCGAATCTTTAGTCTTCGGAGCATCTCGATTCTAGCTCTGATACCAGATTACATGAACCCGATTATGAGATAAGCCGAATTAACGTGTTTGCGCGATCGTAGTCGAGAAGAAGATCAAAGTTTCACTTTGATTAAATAGGTAAGAAGCGGAAGGTTAGAAGATGTACGGTCTTAGAAGGAATTTAGAAGTGTCGTAGATTTAGAAAGAAGAATGATAGATGGTAAGTAGGTTCGGCTTAGGTAAGTAAAATAGGCACAAAAAAGGTTCAGAATAGAATGAAAGGTACGAAATGGTTTAGGAAGGTACGATTAGTTTAGAAGGGAATGAAATAGTATATTTGGTACGTAATGGTATGAAATGAACGAAATGGTATAAAGGTACGAAATGGTATAGATAGAATATGATTTTGGTTGGATTTGGTAACTAATAAGATAGGTGGTCAATGGTCGAGCTTCTTAGACATCAGGAAAGATTCAATACCAAAGGTGTCACCCCGAATCCTATATTGTCTAAGTTGGAAAATGGAAATAGAAGGATAGGTTTGAGCGCCACACCAAATGGGTTCGGTGATAAGCTCGAAACAAGCAAGTTTGATGCCACTAGCAAGCTAGATAAGTCGCACGAGACTTGTACAAAGTTAAGAGGAATCAAACCTCATAGAAATAGAGTTTCGGTATAAAAATGTTCAAAAGTCCCTTTACATGAAAAATGACTAGCTATTTATACTAAATCCTAGGCTAGCCGAATGGTCCATTCATGGACTAAACATTTAAGACATGTACCTAGTAAATACATAGGAATATTTCTAGAAACAACCCCTTGGAATAGATGTCCATGTTCGGCTGAATGAGGGGTGAATATGTAGCTTCATGAACACACATTAATGCACTTGAATGAATGGTTCCCTATGCATGTATGACTAGGTTTGGCCATCCCTTTAATGAAGCCTTTAATTCATGTTGATTCACCAATAGTGGCTTCATAATGGTGGCTCCATGAAAGGTCTCTTGTGGTGTGAACGGAGGGTCTTGAATGGCCATGCAAGTGTGAACACAGGGTAGCCGAATGGCCCTAGGTGTGAACACAAGTGTGAACGCCCCATCCATGGTGTGAACGCAGAGTATGAACACATGGGAGTTCATGAACCGTCCCATACATGTATCATCTTAAATGTGATCCATGTGCCTTCAAATACATGCACATGTACTTGTCGATTAGTGTGCCGTCCATTGCATCTTACCATGCATGCATGGAATTTAATCTCCCCCATGCATGTGCCGTCCAAGTGAATGTACCTACAAAATGAATGCACACATTAATAGCACATGTGAACACACTTATATGAACACCATTAATCACTTAATTAAATTCGGCTAACACATTTAAATCTTGTAATAATTTAAACACATTTATTTCATGTCCACATTATAGCAAATTTATGATATATATTAATTAATGAGTCAACTTAGCTCACTTTAATAAATATGCCTGAATTATACTATGATGAGCTGAGGGTTTTGACTATAAGCTGTGTTAAGCTAGAAATAAGATAGATGAGCTGTGTTTAGCTAAAATAGACTTTAATGGAGCTGAGAAAAAGTTTAGTTGAGCTCAACCGAGCTGGGATGAGCTCCCGTGAGCTGAAATGAGCTAAAATCAGCTTGTATTAAGCTCACTATCCTCGGTTCCAAGTTGTATTCAGCTTCACTTTGTTCGCTGGAGCTATGAGCCAGCTGGTAATGTTGACAGAAAGCTAAAATAGAGCTTTGGTAGCGCCGAGCTCGAGCTCTTGTCATCGGACCTTGAGGTATAGCTAACGTTCCATCTTTCGAGCTAGTCGTGAGCTTGGATGTGTTCGCGTCAGAGTGCAAGCTTTAATGTTTCTAATATTTCCCCTTTTGATGTAGGTGACAATTTGGAGACAAATTGCTTCGAAGAGGGGGGAATGATGCGAGCTTGTCCAAGGAGCTAGTTGTCGAACCCTTGGAGCTGCCATTGGGGCCAATCACCTAAGCCTAAGCTAAAAGGTTCCGAGAGGCTATTTCAAGCTACATAGATCGAGCTTGGAAAGAAGGAGTGTGTGATCAACAAGTGACCAACTCCACCAGTTCATTTTGTAATGTTCTACAAGTTGACTTAGCTCGTTTGAGCTCAAAGGAACTCAATTCGGCACAAAGCTAGCTCAATGAGCTGATTTCAATTTATTTATTTTATTCATTGCATTTATGTTGTTGGAATAAATTTAATTAGTTGTGTTAGTTATTTGATACGAACTCGTTTCGTGATGAATTTGAGTCGTTTGTTGCCCGATCGTTAAAATAGAGAAGTATTGTTCTTGAACAGCGTAATGGTTGAATTTGGCTAAGTAAGGCTTTAAACAAAGGGATATGTTATAGTTTAAGATAATTAAGAGATATGGTTCGATTTAACAAAGGAACTTAGGTGTTTGAAAAATGGTAATGGGAATGGTTCGAATAGCTTTAAGGTCAAGAAAGAACTAGTACTAAAATAGAGTACTAACCCAAATCATATAGGACACTTAAAGGTGGATAGAAGGATAACTAAATCGTGACCCACTATTTATATGGAGATAGGAACCAATCGGTATAAGGGTGAACGCCACACTCGGTTTAGGAGTGATAAGTTCAGAAAGAAACAGGATGACGCCACTAGCAAACTAGATAAGTCATGCTGAGTTTAAAACGAAAAAGGAGAGTTGAAAAACTCACAATTGTTATAAACATTCAACAATGAGCAAAAATTTCCTTCAATTAGGCTGATTACATGTATTTATAGGGCTAAAATGGGCTAGCCAAATGGTCGCATAATAAAGTGCTAATAAAGAGCTAAATTAAGGTTCCAAGACTTTTGAAATTCTTGAATCAGATAACTCCTCTCTTTAAGATACTTTAATCAGCTGAATCAATGTCCTTGAATACTTAGAAAATGATTCTTGAATTCCCCTTTGGCTAGCCAAATAGACACCAGCTCCATAATAGTGTTTTAATGCATGAATTATTCTTTAAAGTAGAAAAAACGTTTGGGGTAGTTGAATAGGTTGCTGCTAATATTTAAAGGAAGTGTAATGCTCCTTTAAACTCTTTTTAATGATGCTTAAAGCTTCCTTTGTAACAGCCCCCTCTTATGTAACCGAAAACACTTAAAAAGCCACCTTATTGAATGTGTAACAGCCTTGAAATGTAACGGTTGTCAGTTGAAAAGACATCTGTAATAAACACATTAAAATGAACTTATTAAACACATTTAAACACTTATTAAACACAAAAACACATATTTAACACTTAACTTAATTAAATAGACTCAAAACACATGCATCAATTATTCCAGCAACTAGTTAATTAAAAGAAGCATAATTAAGTAAACTTAAACTCATGCATCAATAAATTATCTAGTAACTAGATTAATAAAGAGTAACATCTATTAAATGAAGTTCAACAAAAACTCAATTAACTAAGATGCTTAAATGCATGGTTTAAAATGCAAACTAAATAAACAGATGAGTTACTTTAAGCAAGACTCAATTTAATAATGCATACTTAAACTAACATGGGAGTTAAATAATGCAAGTCATTATTAATGATGCATACTTAACTAACATAAAAGTTACATAATGTATAACTTTATCAAATGCAGAACACACAAAGTGCAAGTCAAAATTAAAATATGCAAACTTATTAATTTAAATAAAACGTTATTAAATTAAAAGGTCCTTAAAACATTGGCCCAATAATCAATCAGGCCTACGAGATGTTTCATTTTGCATTTGGGTCCCTCGAGTTTGGCCAATCTCGGTGTCGTCAAGTTAGGTCATAACATGATGCGACTAGGTTCACATCATAATTAGTTAAATGTCAGTTCAATAATTAATTTTTGTTTTTTTAAATGTGTTTAAAATTCTGGACATATTAAATAAGTTTTAAGGTGACTTATTTTATATCATAATTTTAATGTGTCAAGCTTAAGACAAATTTAATTGTTGCCAATTTAGTTTGTTTAAGCTCCAGCTGAATTTAATACATGTCTTAGGCATTACATTTTAATGTGTCCTAGCTAAAAGCATGTTTTTAATGTGTCTTGAGCGGCCAAATTTCTTTCATGTTGCTATTTAATATGCTGCAGCCGAAATTAATGACAACTTGAGTGAATTAATCTGCTTCATTTATTTTGTGTAGGTACATGGCACGGACGGCACATTAATTAAGTTGCTGGTTCAGTTCTTCAAGGCACCACTTTGTGATCTCCAATGGACGCAACAAGCATGCATGAGGGGATGGCAGCATTAAAGGATTCTCTTTTCATGCATGGATGACATTAAATGAGTTGCTAGATTCTCTTTTCCATGTTTAGGACAGCATTAAAGGAGCAAATTAATTCCATGCAGTCACTTGGCTGAATTTATCAAAGCTATTCAGCTCACAAATCCTTTTCACACATGGTGGCTGCCTATTTCCTCCTTTCACACCATAAAGCCGATTATTTTCCTAGTGTTCACACTAAAGGCTATTTGTGTGCCCAAGACATCACTAAATGCTGCTAATGTTATTCAGCTTCCCAAGTGACGCGAACGCGTCCAAGCTCACGACTAGCTCGAATGATGGAACGTTAGCTATGCCTCAAGGTCCGATGACAAGAGCTCGAGCTCAGCGCTACCAAAGATCTATTTCAGCTTTCTGTCAACATTACCAGCTGGCTCATAGCTCCAGCGAACAAAGTGAAGCTGAATACAACTTGGAACCGAGGATAGTGAGCTTAATACAAGCTGATTTTAGCTCATTTCAGCTCACAGGAGCCCATCCCAGCTCGGTTGAGCTCAACTAAACTTTTCCTCAGCTCCATTAAAGTCTATTTTAGCTAAACACAGCTCATCTATCTTATTTCTAGCTTAACACAGCTTATAGCCAAAACCCTCAGCTCATCATAGTATAATTAAGGCATTTTTATTAAAGTGAGCTAAGTTGACTCATTAATTAATATATATCATAAATTTGCTATAATGTGGACATGAAATAAATGTGTTTAAATTATTGCAAGATTTAAATGTGTTAGCCAAATTTAATTAAGTGATTAATGGTGTTCATATAAGTGTGTTCACATGTGCTATTAATGTGTGCATTCATTTTGTAGGTACATTCACTTGGACGGCACATGCATGGGGGAGATTAAATTCCATGCATGCATGGTAAGATGCAATGGACGGCACACTAATCGACAAGTACATGTGCATGTATTTGAAGGTACATGGATCACATTTAAGGTGATACATGTATGGGACGGTTCATGAACTCCCATGTGTTCATACTCTGCGTCACACCATGGATGGGGCGTTCACACTTGTGTTCACACCTAGGGCCATTCGGCTACCCTGTGTTCACACTTGCATGGCCATTCAAGACCCTCCGTTCACACCACAAGAGACCTTTCATGGAGCCACCATTATGAAGCCACTATTGGTGAATCAACATGAATTAAAGGCTTCATTAAAGGGATGGCCGAACCTAGTCATACATGCATAGGGAACCATTCATTCAAGTGCATTAATGTGTGTTCATGAAGCTACATATTCACCCCCCCTTCGGCTGAACATGGACATCTATTCCAAGGGGTTGTTTCTAGAAATATTCCTATGTATTTAATAGGTACATGTCTTAAATGTTTAGTCCATGAATGGACCATTCGGCTAGCCTAGGATTTAGTATAAATAGCTAGTCATTTTTCATGTAAAGGGACTTTTTTTTGAACTTTTTTTATACCGAAACTCTGTTTCTGTGAGGTTTGATTCCTCTTAACTTTGTACAAGTCTCGTGCGACTTATCTAGCTTGCTAGTGGCGTCAAACTTGCTTGTTTCGAGCTTATCACCGAACCCATTTGGTGTGGCGCTCAAACCTATCCTTCTATTTCCATTTTCCAACTTAGACAATATAGGATTCGGGGTGACACCTTTGGTGTTGAATCTTTCCTGACGTCTAAGAAGCTCGACCATCGACCACCTATCTTATTAGTTACCAAATCTGACCAAAACCATATTCTAGCTATACCATTTCGTACCTTTATACCATTTCATTCATTTCATACCATTACGTACCAAATATACTATTTCATTCCCTTCTAAACTAGTCATACCTTTCTAAACCATTTCGTACCTTTCAATCTATTCCGAACCTTTTTTGTACCTATTTTACTTACCTAAGCCGAACCTACTTACCATCTATCATTCTTCTTTCTAAATCTACGACACTTTTAAATTCCTTCTAAGACCGTACATCTTCTAACCTTCCGCTTCTTACCTATTTAATCAAAGTGAAACTTTGATCTTCTTCTCGACTACGATCAGGCAAACATGTTAATCCGGCTTATCTCATAACCGGGTTCGCGTCACCAAGGCTAACTTAATGGAGATCATTGAAGGCTTTAGGCTGCCCAAAACGTTGCACCCTTCAAGACTAAGAAAGCAGCTCATTAATTTGGCTGAATTGGCACATTAAGATGCTGCCCATTGCCGTTCCCTAGGCCTAGAAGATTGCAAAGGAATAAACTTAGTCCTTAAGTTTAGTTGGACTCATTATTAGCTCATTTAAGTTGATCTTAACAGACTATTCGTTTAGCCCATGTCTACACTATAAATATGTGATGTTTTTCACTTTGTAGAGGCTGATGAACAATTTATGAACTTTGTTTACTTTGTGAGTTGGTTTTCAACTCTCATTATTCTCCAAAGACTTGTCTAACTTGTCAAGTAACCCTTATGGCATCAAACCTTCTTTGTTCAAACTTATCACTTTGATCCTAAAGTGTGGTGTTCAAATCATACCGAGGTTCCTATCATCTTTGATAGCGGGTCGAGGTCACTATCAACTATCCAACTATTCTTCTATCACCTTTTATCAACCTAAGTGTTCACATAAGTCTCGGGTTAACACACCAATATTGTGTTAGTTCATTCTTGAACCCTTAGCCGACACCCATTTACCATTTCCTAAACTATCCCATAACCATTTTAAACCTTTTTTTGAGCCAATACCTTTAAGCTTACTCAATTTACGATCGGGCAAACAATTACGACTCAAATCTTAACCAAGGTGAGTGCGTATACAATTTATTTTTAATTTTTTCATTAATTTTTTCTTTTGTGTGCTTGAGCTTGTAGAAATACAAGTGATTGGTTAGGAGCATGTACATAGGTTGCTTGTATTTATGAATAAATTTAGCATGATGGTAGGTGATTTTAAATTTTTAAGCATTAGACTACTAAAGTTCTATATGTTACACTCTAAATAGGTATTAAGCAATCAATTGTACCAAGTGATATAGAAAATACAAGGAAATGAGCATGCTAGTATGAATGATAAATGGTTGAATTTTCAATTGTTTAGTTGATTAGGTTTGTGCATGTTGAGATATTTAGGGATGACCTAAGGTATTATTTGAAACACGTCCAGAGCTAAAAAGTTTTCCTATTTATATTTCACCTTTAGTATCAATCTTTGAGCCTGTTGACACTTCTTGATGTTACAAACCACTAAGCTTGAAATATTAAATTGTTTTACATTTTTTCTTTGGTCTTGCAGTGCATAATTATAGACGTCTGGCCATATGTATTAAGGGTCAAGTAGATACATCACGACGGAGTTTGTAAAAATAGAGTGCAATAGGAAGGATTTGTGTGATATAGGAACTATAATTAGCCTAATGTGCGAAATAAAAAGAAAAATCCAAAAAGGAAATTATTACGAGTAGAAAATAAAAGTCTTAAAATAGCAAAAAAAAAAGCATTCATGAGTGAGATGTATTCAAAAAGAGAAAAGTCACAAAGTCACAAAAGAAGGAAAAACTCATTCATTAGTGTACAAAAATTTGAAGGCTAGCTGTAGTTACTATGTCATGTTATGATTTCCTATACATGGAGAGACCCTTTTAATGTGCCAAACTATTTTCGTGTTTGTAACCCTTTTGATGCTTACTATTTTTTTAATTCCATACCTATCCTGAGCCTCAGAACGTTACAAATCGAAAAGTCCTATGTGACCTAAACATTCTTATGCATGAATGGATATCATACTAAACATATGCATAAATGACTATTTGTATTCTACTCGGATAATGAAAGTACTTGTATGATTTATTAATAGATTCCTACAGGTGAGACCCTTAATAATTGTATATTTTGTAACATACTAAACTTAGATTTTTGTGATCAAAAGTGGTAAGTCAAATATTCATCATGTTAAAGTTGTTAGTAAACATGAAATGCTTAAGTCATATGGTTCAAATTCATTACTTGTATGATATTTGCTCAAGGATTGTCACCTTTATTTCTTATTTTTTCCTATGTTGCTTAAGGAAAAGCAATGACTTAAGTGTGGGACAGTTTGATCTACCATAATTTGGTGTAGCAGATTAAACCAATTTTCATACTTAAGGAGTCTGAATACAAGCATTTTCATTATATTTTAGTTAAGTTTCATTAGCTTTACTTACATTCAATAAAATGTGCAAATTGAGTCTTTTATTGACCTTAAGGGTTGAATGAGGCTTAAGGGAGAGCTAACGTACTCCGTAAGTGTGTAGGAGACCATTAGAAGGCATTTTAGGTCGATACTGGATGCTATGTCTGATACGATCATGCCCCGGGGACACTCTTGGTCTAGCCCACTAAGTGATACGACCTTAGCTCGGGAAGAGCAAGTAGCCGAATCCATTAGTCATGCATGGATTAACCAATTGGCATCACTTGCAATTTATTGCAAGTTGAATTTAAATTTTAAATAAACTCATCTTAAGTTTAATAGATGAGTTGTTGGATTTAATTCAACTCATCTTAGTTTATTTAATTGAGTTTTTATTGAACTTCATTTAATAGATACTTATTTAATTAATTTAGTTACTAGGATAATTTATTGAAGCATGAGTTTAAGTTTATTTAATTTTGCTTCTCTTAATTAAACTAATTGCTGAGTTAATTGATGCATTTGTTTTAAGTTCATTTATTGAAGTTAAGTGTTTAATGTGTTTAAGTTTAATTAGTGTTTAATTGTGTTTAATAAGTTTATTTTAGTGTGTTTATTGCAGGTGTCTCTTCAGCTTACAACCATTACATTTCAAGGCTGTTACAAATTCAATGAAATGGCTTTTCAAGTGTTTTTAGTTACATGCTGTTACAAAGAAGGTTTAAAACATCAATTAAAAGAGTTTAAAGAAAGGATTATTGCTTCTTTAATTTCGGCAGCAAGGTTTTCATCTACCAACCGTTTTGCTACTTCAAAAGAAATCAATTCAAGGATTCTGAACACCATTAAGGTGCTGGTAACTATTCGGCTAACCAAAGGACATTTCAAGAGTTATTTTTCAAGCATTCAAGGTTAATGAATTAGCTGATTTGAAGTGAATTAAATGGTGGAGTTATTTGGATCAAGAATTCCAAGAGACTTGAGCTTTATTTCAGCTTTTAAGATGAATACTTGTGACCATTCAGCTTGCCTTTTCTAACCTTATAAATATGTGTAATCAGCCTTGTTGAGGGGACTTTTGAGACTTTTGTTAATGAAATTCTGTCATTTTGGGGAGAACTCTTCTCTCCGATTTCGTGAAAAGACTTGTTGGCTTATATATAAAGCTAGTGGCATCAACCTTGATACGATCTGCCTCGGGGTTGAGTTGAGTCGTATACTTGATCTTCCCAATCGTTGATGAGAAGTACCGTTAATTCTTTTAAGAAACTGAGAAGAATGAAAGGTTAAGAATGAATAAGGTAGGAAGAAAGAATTGTTTCGGTTATGGATTAGTGGATAGTTGGTTGTGTTTTGATTATATGGGTAGGAAGGAATGGTTTAGAACTGAAAAGGTTAAATTTGGTTGTACGGAAACTGGTTTGGTTCGTTATGATAAGAAATGGAAGGATGGAGTTCGGTTTTGGTATGAAATGGTAATGAAAGAAATTTGGTTTGAACAAAAGTGCAAACAAGAACCAATACCGATGTGGTATCGACCTGTTTGTTTATAAGCCCTTTTAGTTCAGTTTAGGATTGGTAGAAGTGACCTCGACCCACTATCTAGTAAGATAGGAACCTCGGTATGTTTGAACGCCACACTACGAGTAGTGATAAGTTTGGGTTTATCAAAGAAAACGATTGACGCAACTAGAACACTAGGTAGCCAACGAATCTTTGAACGAAAATAGAGAAAAGTTTGCCTCACAAATTTGGCAGCATATCATTAACAAAATGTCCAAAAAAGTGTCCCCAAAAGGCTTGATTACAAGTATTTATAAGGCTAGAATGAGCTAGCCAAATGGTCACATAGTAAAATGCTATTAAAGAGCTAATTATAAATCAAAGACTTTTGAAATTCTAGAATCAATAACTCCTCTCTTTAACCAGCTGAATTAATGTCCTTAAAGGCTTTGAAAATGACTCTTGATTTCCCCTTTGGTTAATTGAATAGACTCTAGCCACTTTAATGAAATTTGTAAGGCATAAATTGTCCATTAAGTAGCAAAAACGTTGGGGTATTTGAATAGGCTACGGCTGAATTTTAAAAGACATGAAATGCTCCTTTAAACTCTCTTTTAATACTGCTTAAAGCTTCCTTTATAACAGCCCCCTCTTATGAAACCGAAAGTCTCTTGAAAAGCCACCTTTAGTGAATGTGTAACAGCCTTTGTGAATCAAAGAGTCACCTACAATTAACACATGTAACTGTCATATTTATTCAATTATTAAGCTATTAACAACTACTTAATTAAATGATCTAACACTTATGCATCATTTATTCCAGCAACTAGTTTAATTAAAGAAGTACTATTAAGTTAATATCATCAAAAGTTCAATTAATTAAACTAAGATGATTAAATTAATGGACAGCAACTAATTTTATTAAACTAAGATGCTTAAATGCAAGGATTAAAATACAAACTAAATGCAAAGCTGAAAAAAAATAAATAAAAAGTTCAATTTAGTTGGAACGAGTTCAAGGAGCTAGAATTGAGCTGAAATTAGTTTGCAAAATGTTGCAAGGACACTTTATTAAGCTGGTCCCAACTCGTTCTATTTCTCCAACCAAAAGCTCGCCCCACACTTGGTTAACTAAGGTTGAAATGGCCTCCTTGAATTGGTTAGCTCGAGCTCGCGTAATTGGTCCTTGAGGCAACACCATTGATGCCTTACTCAAACTTGATGCACTTCGGGTCACGATCGTATCATTCCCCTCTCTTCGAAACGACTTGTCCTCAAGTCAAAATCTGCATCAAAAGGGTTTAAATCTGACACGTTAAAAGTCGTACTAACGTTAAATTCACCAGGCAAATCGAGTTAGTAAGAGTTTTCATTTATGCGCTTAAGAATTTGGAAAGGACCGTCTCCTCGAGGTAATGATTTTGATTTTCGTTGAGCTGGAAAATGCTCCTTGCGCATGTGAACCCAAACCCACTCTCCGAGTTCGAAGACCACTCATTTTCGTCCCTTGTTAGCATTACGCACGTAAGACTCAATTCTTGCCTCAATATTAGCTCGTACCTTTTGATGTAATTCCTTGACAAAATCAACCTTTTTCTTTGCATCTGCATGAACCAATCGATCAGTAGGCAAAGGTAATAAGGTGTCAATGGATTGAAACCATATACAATTTCAAAAGGCAAATATTTCGTAGCAGAATGGACAGAGCGGTTGTAAGCAAACTCGATATGTGGTAAGCAATCTTCCCAAGACTTCAAATTTTTATGGATGATGGCCCGTAGTAATGTAGACAATACTCTATTGACAACTTCCGTTTGACCATCGGTTTGGGGGTGGCTGGTGGTAGAGAATAATAGTTTGGTTCCAAATTTTCCCCACAAAGACCTCCAAATTTGCGTCACGATCCGACACAATAGTACGAGAAATGCCATGAAGTCGTACAATGTCCTTGAAAAACAAATTTGCAACATGAACAGCATCATCAGTTTTAGTGCAAGCAATAAAATGAGACATTTTTGAAAAACGATCAACAACCACAAAGATAGAATCCTTCCTCGTTTTTGTGCGCGGTAGTCCAAGAACAAAGTCCATAGAGATATCAACCCACGGGGCTTCAGGAATAGGTAATGGCATATATAAGCCATGTGGTTGAACCTTTGATTTAGCCTTTTTACAAGCTATACACCTCTCGCAAACTTGTTCCACATATTTGCGCATTCGTGGCCAATAGAAGCGTTCTTGAAGTGTTGCAAGCGTCTTGTTGACTCCAAAGTGTCCCATAAGTTCGCCACTATGGGCTTCGTGCACTAGTAAATCTCGAACAGAGCCACAAGGAATGCAGAGTTTACTTTCTTTGAAAAGAAAGCCTTCATACCTATAAAAGTTTTCAAACACACCATTCTCGCATGCTACAAAGATCTCACCAAAATCAGAATCGTTAGCATAAGAGTCTTTTATCAAAGCAAAACCAAGAATTTTGGAGTCCAAATATGTCAAAAGAGTGTACCTTTTCAAAAGTGCATCAGCCACTATGTTATCTTTACCTTTTTTGTATTTTATAACATAAGGAAATGATTCAAGAAACTCCACCCATTTTCGGTTTAATTTGTGCTGGCCTTTGATGTGCTTTAAAGCTTCATGATCAGAGTGTATAACGAACTCCTTTGGCCATAGATAATGTTGCCATGTCTCAAGAGCTCGTATGAGCGCGTACATCTCTTTATCATATGCAGGATAGTTGAGTACGGCTCCACTAATCTTTTCGCTAAAATAAGCCACAGGTCATCCTTCTTGTGTTAAAACAACACCTATTCCAACGCCTGAGGCATCACACTCAATCTCGAAAGTCTTCAAAAAATCTGGAAGAGCAAGTAAAGGAGCGTTAGTAAGAAAATTCTTAATTTTGACAAATGACTTTTCTTGCTCATCATTCTAAAAGAAAGCAGAGTTCTTCTTAATGACGCTCGTAAGAGGAGCAGCAATGATGCTGAAATTAGGAATGAATCGTCGGTAGAAACTTGCTAGGCCATGAAAACTCCAGACTTGCGTCATACTAGTTGGCCTTGGCCAATCTTGAATGGCCTTGATCTTTTCTTGGTCTACTTCGAGACCTTCAGCGCTAACCACAAATCCTAAAAAGACAACTTTATCAGAATAGAAAGAACACTTTTTAAGGTTAGCATATAGTGTTTCTTTATGTAAAACTTCTAAAACAGATTTAAGATGCCTTACATGATCTTCGACGGATTTGCTATATATCAATATGTCGTCAAAATACACAACACAAAACTTACCGATAAAAGACCTTAACACGTAATTCATTAGCCTCATAAATGTGCTAGGGGCATTAGTTAGTCCATAAGGCATGACCAACCATTCGTACAGCCCATGCTTGGTCTTAAATGCCGTTTTCCACTTATCACCTTCTCGCATCTGAATCTGGTGGTAGCCACTTTTTAAGTCAATTTTTGAAAATACCTTAGCTCCACTGAGTTCATCAAGCATATCATCAAGGCGAAGAATTGGATGACGGTATTTGATGGTGATCTTATTTACGGCTCGACAATCTACGCACATTCGCCATGTTCCGACTTTTTTTGGTACTAGTAAAACAGGTATAGCACAAGGACTAAGACTCTCTCGAACGTAACCTTTTTCCAACAGATCATTGACTTGCCGTTGCAGTTCTTTAGTCTCTTCTAGATTGGCTCGATAAGCGGGACGGTTTGGGATAGCAGCTCCCGGTATAAAATCTATTTGATGTTCAATTCCATGAAGCGGTGGTAAACCATTTGGGACTTCCTCCAGGAAAACATCTTTAAAATCCTACAACAAAAACAAAACAGAAGAAGGTAGAGTGTCGGGTAATTCATTAGTAGAAAACAAGGTTTCTTTGTACATGAGTACAAGAACGGGATGATTCATTACTAACGCTTTTCGAATATCACTAACTTTTGCAAAGACACTCATTTTTTCAATTTCCTTCTCTTTTTCTTCTTTTTCTTTACTGATTTTCTTTTCACTCTCTTTTATTTTCTTTTTCTTATTTTTTTCCTCTTTTATTTTTTTTACAATCTTCTTTTTCTTTCTCTCTCATTTGTTCGACGGATGCTTTCAACTTCAATTGATCATCGTAAACTTGTTTGGGAGTTAACGGAGCCAATGTAACATTCTTTCCCATAAACTTGAAAATATACCGATTGGTATACCCGTCGTGTAGCACTCGCCGATCAAACTGCCACGGACATCCAAGGAGTAGATGGCCCCGCATGCATCGGAACAACGTCACATAATACTTCGTCTGAGTACTTTCCAATGGTGAAAGAAACTAGTACTTGCTTGGTCACCTTAAGTTCTCCGCCGTCATTGAGCCACTGAAGTTTGTAGGGGCTCGGATGCTTAGTAGTTGGCAAACTGAGTTTTTCAACTAGCATCGTACTTGCTATGTTTGTACAACTTCCACCGTCGATGATGACACAACAGACTTTTCCTCCAACCAGACATCTGGTATGAAATATGTTCTCCCGTTGTAGCTCATTATCCATGCCTTGGAGACTAAGACTCCTTTTGACAACGAGTAGTTCGCCTTCCAAAGGTTGTTCTAAGTCCTCCTCAGTTTTAGAAACCGATTCAGACTCCTTTTCTTCTTCATCCTCTGTCTTAATTTCACCATCGGCGCGGATCACCATAGTTCTTCGATTTGGGCACTGACTGGCTATGTGTCCCCTTCCTAGACATTTGAAACATTTAACGTCACGATTACGATTAAAAGAAACCTCGGGTGCCTTACCTTTGTTTGTTTTGATATTAGGCTTGTTTGGTTTCGGAAGTGCCATGGAATCCTTTCCTCGAGATGTTGAAAAACCTCTACTCGAACTTTGGCCCCACTTGGATGTGTTAGAAGTGGAAAAACCTTGGTTTGGTCCTTTACGCTTAAGTTGCTTTTCTACCTTGATAGCCATATAGACCATGTCCACCACTTCAAGCGACGACATTTGCAATGTCTCAGTTTAATCTGGCCAGAAATCGTGCCATTGTTGCTTCGAAATCCTCTTGAACATCTGCCCAAATCATTGCAATTTCCATCTCCTTGTAGTAGTCTTCGACGCTTTTGGTCCATTGGGTAAGATTTTGAAGTTTTTGGTGCAACTCTCGGTGGTAGTAAGAAGGGATAAATCGTCGCCTCAAAACTGCCTTCATCTCGGTCCATGTGGAGATCAGTTGTTCTCCATTACGTCTCCGGCTGGTAGTTAGTTGATCCCACCAAATAATGGCATAATCCGAGAATTCAATTGCTGCTAACTTCACCTTTTTGTTTTCAGAATAGTTATGACAATCAAACACCAACTCGATCTTCTTTTCCCACTCAAGATAGGCCTCCAGATCTGATCTACCTTGGAACGGTGGTATAGAAAGTTTGATGTTCTTAAGATCATCATCTTCACGTCTCCGATCTCGGTGTCGTGGTTCCCTCCGATGATTACTTGCATTAGACTCTTGACCACTTTCAAGATCACTAGGATCATTTACAACATCATCTTGATCTCTTCGTCTTTCCTGTTGTTGATTTGGCCTCTCCTATCTAGGTCGGACAACTTCAGGAGTTCTTTCGCGTTGCTCTCTCACTTCGACTTGGAATAGACGATCTTCAAGGGGATTTAATCCTCTATCTAAAAGTCTTTCCATCTCTCGTAATAAAGCTTGCATGTTCAAATCTGGGACATTGCAAATAGGTTGTCGTACGGGACGATCTTCCATGTTAGGATCAGATTCTTGTGACATTGAGTTTAGTAAAGAACCTCACAACAAATACCTCACGAACACTCAGAAAGGAAAAAAATTTCACTCACGCTCGTGTTTACGCTCGAGAATAGTCTTTTACCTTCCACTCTTTTGCGCTCACAACTCTCGTGCCTTTTACCACTCTTTACCTTTCTCGTAATTTCGTAAGCAGATTCGCTACTGCTTACCCTTAGTCTAGATGGTCGGTCTCAAATGGGTAACAAAGGATGATGTGTTTTAGGTCAGGGTAGGCTAAAAGAAAGAAAAAAATTAATTCGATTGTAGTGTGGCGAATGGTTAAAGATAGAAGAAAAGGTGAATAGGAGAGTTTCAGGATTGGAATTGAATGAAAATAACAAAAATATTCAATTTTTCAACACAAAGCAATTTTTTTTTGAAACCCCTTTTTTTTTTACTCCTTTTTTTTGTGTTAAACTTTTTTTCGATTTTTTTGAACCTTTTTTTTCGAAATTTTTTTGTACTTACAAACAAGATTTCATTGTGTTCTTCAATCTTTGGAGCTTCTTGAATCTAGCTTTGATACCAAATGATACGATCCACCTCGGGGTTGAGTTGAGTCGTATACTTGATCTTCCCAATCGTCAACGAGAAGTACCGTTAATTCTTTTAAGAAACTAAAAAGAATGAAAGGTTAAGAATGAATAAGGTAGGAAGAAAGAATTGTTTCGGTTATGGAATAGTGGATAGTTGGTTGTGTTTTGATTATATGGGTAGGAGGGAATGGTTTAGAATCGAAAAGGTTAAATTTGGTTGTACGGAAACTGGTTTGGTTCGTTATGATAAGAAATGTAAGGATGGAGTTCGGTTTTGGTATGAAATGGTAATGAAAGAAATTTGGTTTGAACAAAAGTGCAAACAAGAACCAATACCGATATGGTATCGACCCGTTTGTTTATAAGCCCTTTTAGCTCAGTTTAGGATTGGTAGAAGTGATCTCGACCCACTATCTAGTAAGATAGGAACCTCGGTATGTTTGAACGCCACACTACGAGTAGTGATAAGTTCGGGTTTATCAAAGAAAATGATTGACGCAACTAGAACACTAGGTAGCCAACGAATCTTTGAACGAAAATAGAGAAAAGTTTGCCTCACAAATTTGGCAGCATATCATTAACAAAATGTCCAAACAAGTGTCCCCAAAAGGCTTGATTACAAGTATTTATAAGGCTAGAATGAGCTAGCCAAATGGTCACATAGTAAAGTGCTATTAAAGAGCTAATTATAAATCAAAGACTTTTGAAATTCTAGAATCAATAACTCCTCTCTTTAACCAGCTGAATTAATGTCCTTAAAAGGCTTTGAAAATGACTCTTGATTTCCCCTTTGGTTAGTTGAATAGACTTTAGCCACTTTAATGAAATTTGTATGGCATAAATTGTCCATTAAGTAGTAAAAACGTTGGGGTATTTGAATAGGCTGCTGCTGAATTTTAAAAGACATGAAATGCTCCTTTAAACTCTCTTTTAATGGTGCTTAAAGCTTCCTTTATAACAGCCCCCTCTTATGTAACCGAAAATCTTTTGAAAAGCCACCTTTAGTGAATGTGTAACAGCCTTTGTGAATTGAAGAGTCACCTGCAATTAACACATGTAACCGTCATATTTATTCAATTATTAAGCTATTAACAACTACTTAATTAAATGATCTTACACTTATGCATCATTTATTCCAGCAACTAGTTTAATTAAAGAAGTACTATTAAGTTAATATCATCAAAAGTTCAATTAATTAAACTAAGATGATTAAATTAATGGACAGCAACTAATTTTATTAAACTAAGATGCTTAAATGCAAGGATTAAAATGCAAACTAAATGCAAAGCTGAAAAAAAAATAAATAAAAAGTTCAATTTAGTTGGGACGAGTTCAAGGAGCTGGAATTGAGCTGAAATTAGTTTGCAAAATGTTGCAAGGACACTTTATTAAGCTGGTCCCAACTCGTTCTATTTCTCCAACCAAAACCTCGCCCCACACTTGGTTAACTAAGGCCGAAATGGCCTCCTTGAATTGCTTAGCTCGAGCTCACGTAATTGGTCCTTGAGGCAGCACCATTGAGTCCTTACTCGAACTTGATGCACTCCGGGTCGCGATCGTATCAAACCTATTCTTTTAGATATTCCAAACTTATCACTTTCAATAGTGTGGCATTCAACCATTAGATCGAGGTTCCTATCTTCCTATGATACGATCGCGACCCGGAGTGCATCAAGTTCAAGCAAGGACTCAATGGTGGTGCCTCAAGGACCAATTATGCAGGCTCGAGCTAACCAATTCAAGGAGGCCATTTCAGCATTAGTTAATCAAGTGTGGGACCAACTCAATAAAACGTCTTTGTAACATCTTGCAAATCGAATTCAACTCAATTTCAGCTCCTTGAACCCGATCCAACTTAATTGAACTCTTAATTTATTTGCATTCAGTTTGCATTTTAAAACTTGCATTTAAGCATCTTAGTTTAATAAATGAGTTGCTGGTAATTAATACAACTCATCTTAGTTTAATTAAATGAGTTTGTTTGATGAACTTAATGTAATTAGTTGCTTCTTTAATTAATCTAGTTACTAGGTTAATTTATTGGTGCAAGAGTTAAAGTTCATTTAATACTTCTTTTAATTAACTAGTTGCTGGAATAAGTGATGCATAAGTGTTAGATAATTTATTTAAGTAATTGTTAATTTGTTTTAAGCTTAATAATTAAATAAATGTGACGGTTACATGTGTTAATTGCAGGTGACTTTTCAACTCACAAAGGCTGTTTCACAATCAATAAAGGTGGCTTTTCAAGTGATTTTCAGTTACATAAGAGGGGGCTGTTATAAAGGAAGCTTTAAGCACCATTAAAAGAGAGTTTAAAGGAGCATTTCATGTCCTTTAAAATTCGACAGTAGGCTGTTCAAATACCCCAACATTTTTGCTACTTAATGGACAATTTATGCCTTACAAATTTCATTAAAGTGGCTGGAGTCTATTCAACTAGCCAAAGGGGAAATCAAGAGTCATTTTCAAAGCCTTTAAGGACATTAATTCAACTGATTAAAGAGAGGAGTTATTTGATTCTAGAATTTCAAAAGTCTTTGACTTTTAATTAGCTCTTTAATAGCACATTACTATGTGACCATTCGGCTAGCATATTCTAGCCTTATAAATACTTGTAATCAAGCCTTTTTGGGGCACTTTTTGAACACTTTGTTAATGTTATGCTGTCAAAATTGAGAGGCAAATTCTCTTCTCAAATTTCGTTCAAAGATTCATTGGCTTTCCTAGGAAACTAGCTGTGTCAATCGTTCTTCTTTGATAAACCTGAACTTATCACTATTCGTAGTGTGGCATTCAAGCATACCGAGGTTCCTATCTTGCTAGATAGTGGGTCGAGGTCACTTTAACCATTCCGAATCTGAACTAAAGGGCTTATAAACAAACGGGTCGATACCAAATCAGTATTGGTTCTTGTTTGCACTTTTGTTCAATCCATTTCCCTTTCTTAACCATTTCGTTCCAAAACCGATTCCTTCCTTCACATCTTACCCTTTTTCAATCTGTAACCAAATCCTTCTTTTAAACTATACCTTCATATCACATTTATAAATCAATTTCTAAATTACTAAAACAACTTCATTCCATACCATATCCGACCATTTTCCTTTACCAATTTTCTAAACTAAATTAATATTGTTTCTCGACGACGGTCGGGCAACTCATCATATGACTTGACTCATTTTGAGACGGTTGTATCATCCTAGATAGTGGATCGAGGTCTTTTCCATCATTCTTACCACCTTAGAATCAACTAAGTCCCGAGTCAACATTCTCTAGTGTTGGTTCAACTTGGTTTCTAAGTTCGTTACTTTTCATCTCTACCATCTATCAAATCATCTATCCAACTTCCTTGTCAAACTGAGCCATTCCAATGACCTCCAACTTTTTATTTTCTTCTAGCTAAACTTATAATACCCATATTTAACCTAACTTTGAATCACTTTGTCTACATTTGCCCATATTTATCTAAGGTGCCCCTTTTGTTAGAACCAACGATACTTCTTTGTCGACGATCGGGCAAAACAACTTCGACTTGAAATCAATCACGAGGTCAGGATCGTATCAATGTCATAGCACAGGAGGTTCAATGTTGCAACATAGAGAGCAGAATGGAGAAAGTATGAAACTACCTCCAATGTCACGACACTAACTAAAGGTGTCGCGACATACCCTTGAAGACATCCTAAAGAGGAGCATAGTAACTTATATGTCTCGACACAGGTCCTGTTGTGTTGCGACATCGACTTTGGGATGGAAAATAAATACGATGTAGGGGTACTTTGGTCTGCACAATCAAACTTAGTCGATCCCATCCTAATCTTGATTATTTGAGAAATTAGAATTTAAAAGGGGTGAGCTTATAAAGCCCAATGTGGGTTACTTATAATGATAATAATAGAATTTAACTAATAAGTGCATCATTTTAAGCATATCACAACATACTAAATATGCAATTACAGAATTAGATATAGCAGAATGTATAATGATGACATCAATGCAATGCTTTTCAAAAAACAAATGCTACTCAACTCTGTTACACATCAAAAAGAGTTCTCCAAAATTCGTCCATCCAATAACACACCAATATTGTGTAAATCGCAATATATTTTATCATAATGGCATGCTCAATATGCGAATCAGATGATCAGAATAATAACATAATTTCATGCGAATCAGAACATCGATAATCATATTTTCACATCACTTGCACATATGTATTTTAATAGCCATAAATCACATGACATGAGTACTGGAAACCACATAATAATATATTATACAAAAATTGTCAAATCACAATCATCATCATAGATCTAAGGTTTGGGAATATTTACTTGGTATCTTTTTTTCATATCTTTCCAATCCTTATAAACATTATTATAATCTCCCAACATTTCATTATTTAGAGAATAATGTAATCAATAACATTATATTACTCATTTTCTTATTTTTATCATAATAAATATAAACCCATTTATTATTAAAAGTATATCCCCACACCTTGTATAACCGATTGTACAAATCTAATTCCAACTTAGAAAGGGGGAGAATTCTATTCTTGAGTCACTACAATTTTGACCAATACTCAAGTTAGTGCAAATTAATAAATAAACAACCCTTGATTAAAAATGATTGTGATTTAGTAAAAGTTATGCAAATGATCATCAATTCGCACACTTATATAATTACGATACAATTTTGGGATTTTTGAATTACACTTCATGAAGGTACAATAAACAAATTGTTAGTAACATTCTAATCGAAATAATAGTATGTAAGAAAGTTAAGAATGGTGTAACCACTCAAACCAGGCCTAGACGCTAAGACCCAATCTGAGTATTTGCATGGGCCATGGAGATGTCCAAAACATTTTTATAAGAAAAAATCATTTGTCTTGAAAATATGTCATTTTTAAAACATTATATTCCTTTCAATAAATATTTATTTGTTCCTTTTTTATTAAAAATATTCATATTGTAACTTAGTTTTTAAATCACAAATTTACAACGGCTACTAATCACTAAATCGTTTATTTGTTCATTTAAAAATCATATAAAAACTATTCATGCAATATTATCCCAAAACATGAAGATAGAAATCCCATGCAGCAGTTCGTAATTTAAAAATAAAGTCCAAAAATTTATTAGGACAAACCCAAATTAAAGTCCATAACAAAAATCCAAAATGAACTCATATAGTTTGTAAAAGTCTTACATTATTAAAAAAAAAACCCATGGCCAAGAGATCATTAATCCAAGAGCCCTTCCGAAGATCTAAATTTGGGCCTCAATTACGAGGATTACCTGAGATACACACATAACATGGGTGAGCTTTAAAAGGCTCAGTGTGAGATCATCACAAACATATATTTCAACGCGTAGCATAACACATCCAAATTTAATGAACATAACAAGTTATGCTCAAGTAATAATGCACATTTCAGAGGATTTCCTACCCATCTCCGCTTCACACTAATATCGAGTTACCCAAAACTCATCCATTTGATAACACACCATTTCTGGACAAGCCACTACATAGACACTGTTAAACTGTCACATAACACATCGTGGACAAGCCACTACATAATTACCGATAACGGCCACATAATTGTAATTAAACTGCCACATAGCTTCTGCCTTTCACAAGCCCACCCCATGCATGTGATATGGCCATTTTAACACATATGTTTCACTTTTCACATTTTTCACATATTCATGGTTGTAACTCATATTCCTCAATTTTTACACATATACATGTATCATGCCCACATTTTCACATATCACATAGTTTTCACTTTAGCATGCTTTAATGTACATATTTATATTAAAACATGGATCTTAACATACAGATACATATATGAGTTGAGATCAACATTACATACATCGCATATCACAAATCATGGATTTTCACAATACTTAATAGTTTAGACACTTACTTGGATTCCTCTTTGATTGAGTTTTTCAACTCCACTCAAGTAAATATACTCAAAAATTAATTGATTAATTAATTAAAATTTTATTAAAGTAAGTAACATTATATTTCACTGAAAACGAGAGTTAGATCCCACACCTTAAATAGATCTAAATCATACGTGATGCGAGCGCCCCCCCGAACCTCATCGGTCAAGTTTCTCGAGTCAAGCAATGACTTGTGGGCAAGCTGATCCCAGCTTGTTTCTAGCTCCACGAGCTCCATCCAGCTCAAATTTAGCTCATTTGAGCTCGATCTAGCTTGTTTAAGCTAAACCGAGTTCATCCTTCGCTAATTCTCAGCTCAACTTGGTTTGATGCAAGCTCATTGAGCTTGATTTGCATTTATTTTAATTTCATGCATTTTTTATTTGCTGAATAAATTAATTAGCTAGTTAATATGTTAAGTATTAAATTAAGTTTACATTAGTTGCTTTAATTATGTTTTTAATTTAATAAGTCCATTAAGTAGTAAGTTAATATGTTTTGCATTTAATAAAGTCATGCATTATGTAACTCCCATGATTAGTTATTGTTTGCATCATTAAATTAAGTCATGCATTTAAATAACTCATTTGTTCATTTAGTTTACACATTAAACCATGCATTTAAACATCTTAGTTGTTAAATATGTTTGAGTTTGTTTATATAAGTATGTTATTTAATTATGTTTTAAAGTGCTTGTGTTTATATGGTGAATTAAAGTCATAATTGAATTAATGTTTTGGGTGTTGCATTCACACTAGCTGAAATTATGATGTTCACATAGTTTAAAATTAATTTGTTTATATTTCCCATGTAGGAACATCAAAGGACGTATAGAGTATGGAAAGGCATGAGAAGCATCAATGGATTCCCTAGGGGCATAAAAGAGTGTGCATTTGGTAACTTAATTGTTGGTGCATATTTGGAACTTTTTTGGTGGATATTGAAGCACTCAAAGCTCATTATGGTGACTTTTCAAATGGACCAAGAGTGATTCTTCAAGTCTGATTGGTTTCATGCACTCAAAGCTCATTATGGTGGTTGTTTAATGGATCAAAAGAGACTCTTCCAGTCTAAACATTTTTGGGGTTTGAAGTCCTCATCACGGAGCCATTTAAGAGGATGTTACATAAGCTTTTATAATGTGGTTACAAGAGAGCTGAAGGGACATCATCAAACACATTAAGGATACTTTAAGTCTTCATAAGGAGAATTAACATGCCTTTTTAACTACATCAAGTTCCAATGAAGAGACATGACTCATTGGCTTCCTTACATGAGTTTAATTTGAAATTAAAGCTTGTAATAATTTTATTTAATTGTTGAAGGTGAAAGGTCACAAATAGGCATTTGAATAGTCATAATAATGCCTATAAATAGTTTGTAAGAAGACATTGTTTACTTTTGGCTCATTGTTAATGAAATTATTATCTTATTTTGGTGAGATTATTTCCTCTCAAAATTCTGTTGAAGACTTGTTGGCTTATCTAGTCTCTAGTGGCGTCAACCCATTTTCTTCTATTCGAACTTATCACTATCATATAGTGTGATGTTCACCTTTATACCGAGGTTCCTACTTTTCTAAGTAGCGGGTCGAGGTTCAATCTATTTTCCATCTTCCACCTTGAAGCTTATAAGTATTTGGGTCATTACTGTTTAGTAGTGGTTCTTACTTGCTTTGAGTTTGTTCCCTTCCAACCCATCACTATCCTTTAACTTTGTTGCTAGCTGAATTTTCCATTTCTTCCTTGAACCTAAAATCCATTTCATTCCCCTTCCATAAACCATCCCATCTTTATTTGCTTTCACCAAACCTATATATTATTATAACCATAAACCCTTCTTTGAACCCTTATAACTAGCTTCTGCCATTAATTACTTTAAACACCACTTTTAAACAAGTCGAACGATACTTTCTCGTAGACAAATGGGCAAATTAGCATATGACTCGATTCACCCCGAGGCGGATCGTATCAGTATGCTCCATTATAGAAGTCTCATTTGGATCTAGTCCCAATTGCAAATCTAATCACATGATTAACCCATTTTAGTCATGACCTAATCGAATAACGTAACTTTTAATATGAGATCTAATGTGGAAATATCACCAACACTTACCCTCAATTTGAATGCTCAGATTTGCCACTCTCATGATGTCACAATATTAGTTTCTCGGAAGATTGTTGTTCGGTCCTACATGTTGACATGAGATCATTTTAGTACTTAATATTTTTACAGTAATAAAATTAAATGCACACTTTCAATTGGAAGAAAAGAGAACAAAGAGAAGAAAAAAGAAAACATTGGAGGAAGAGATGGCTTCTGCTGGTTACGGCGGTGGCCATTGATACAAACTTGTTTCATGATGGATTCGAGTCGTAGTAGTTGTCTGATCGTAAAATTGAGGAAGTATTGTTCCTTGGAGTTTATAGGATGAAAACTGATCAAATAGGGTAATTTAAGCAAAGAGTTAAAATATTTTAATAGATTAGGTATGGGGTTAGGCTAAACAAAGAGATGGAAGGTTTGATGGAAAGATAGGTTAAGCGTATGGTTTGGGCTAAAGAATGAAATGGGTAAGTAAGATGATGACAAAATTCGGCTACAAAGGAAAAAAGGAATTAAGTATGGAATTTGTGGATGGAATGGAAATCTTAAGGACAAGAATGAACCAACACTATATCAAAGCGCTGACCTGAGACTTATACGACACTTAAGGTGGACCTATGAAGATTGGAACCAAAGGTATAATTTTGGTGAACGCCACACTCGGAATGAGTGATAAGTTCGAAAGAAACAGAATGACGCCACTAGCAAGCTAGATAAGTCAAGTTGAGTCTAAAACAAAATAGGAGAGTTGAAAAACTCACAAATGTTATAAACATTCAACAATGAGCAAAAAGTCTCAAACAATGTCTTCTTACAAACTATTTGTAGGCATTATTATGACTATTCAAATGCCTATTTGTGACCTTTCACCTTCAGCAATTAAATAAAGTTATTACAAGCTCTAATTTCATATTAAACTTATGTAAGGAAGCCAATGAGTCATGTCTCTTCATTGGAAGCTGATGTAGTTGAAAAGACATATCAATTCTCCTTAATGAAGACTTAAAGTATCCTTAATATGTTTGATTGATGTCCTTTCGGCTCCCTTGTAACCAAATGATAAAATCTTGTGTAACATCCTCTTAAATGGCACCAAGATAAAGACTTAAGACTCCAAAAACGTTTAAACTTAAAGAGTCTCTTTTGATCCACTAAACAGCCTCTTAATGTTCTTTTTAAAGCTTTGAAACTGTCCAACTTCGAAGAGTCTTTAGTCAGATGAAAAGTCACCTACAAAATAGATGTTTAAGATTAAATATTAACTTAAAACACTATAAAAAACATATTTAATAACACTCAAGCACACGATTAATTGAACATGCAATTCACCTTATTTAAAATGAAAATAAACACAATTTAATTTATGCATTAACACATAACAACCAAATAAGATACTTATATAAACAAACTCAAACATATTCAACAACTAAGATGCTTAAATGCATGGTCTAATTAATATGTAAACTAAATGAACAATGAATTACTTAATGCATGACTTCATTAAAAGATGCAAACTTTGACTAACATGGGAGTTACATAATGCATGACATAAATTATGATGCAATCTTAACTAACATGAGAGTTACATAATACATAACTTTATTAAATGTAGAACACATAATGCATGTCATAATTAAAAAATGTAGATCAATAATGCAAGACATTAATTAAAGTTGTTTTTAATAAACAAGACATAATTAAAAGACTCATATTATAATAACTAAAATAACTAAAATAAATAAATCAAAGTCCTTATTCCAGTAACCAAATTAACAAACTGGAATTAAAGCTTCATTTTACACTTAGGCCCCTCATGTTTAGGCCAATCTCGGTGGCGTCAAGTTGTGTCGTGACATGATACGGTCGAGATTGCATCAGCCACAGTGGAAGAGGGGAGGTGGAGCGAAAGGAGAATGGAAGTAGAGGTTGAATGTGGACGATGGTGATGTGGTGGTGTAGATAAGCTTATGGTGAAGAAAAGAAAAAGGGTGGTTGAGGTGGTTGTGAAAAGAGAGAAAAGAAGGGTGGAGAGGAGAAAGAAAAAGAGTAAAGTGGTGGAAATGGGGGTGTAAGGCCGGATAGGGTGTTTTTGGTTGTCAACACTTGCACTTTTGGTAAGGGTGAGGAATGGGAAAGGTGAGGGAACATGGGAGCAATAAGGGGGATGTGTTTCACTTAAAAAGGCAAGTTTGACTTGCTAATGGAGGAAAGGAATCCTCTTTATATGGAAACATAAATGGATGGAAAAGGCTTGAATGCATAAGCTAATAAAGTGAAAAAGTTAAATATAAATAATGGGTACATAAGGGTTTGAACTAGGGACTTCAAAGATAGCTAAAGAGCACTTAACCAGTTGACCACTACACTTTTTTGTGTTCAATAATGCACGAATAATTTTAAGACATCAGAGATAGTGTTTCACCCTCTTTACTAAAGGAAAATTAAATAAGAAAGATGAGATGTGACAAATGGATGATCTTCCATACTTATGTATTGACGAAGGAAAAGGCCCGATAATATTACCTGAAAATTTGACTAGAGAGGAGGATTCAACACTCTAATGCATAAAATAATGAGTTAGAAAAATGGGATGAGAAGTGATCTTTAGTAAATAAAAAATCAGAATTGAGGGATTACAAAGATGAGTTTCAAAAAGAGGAGAAGAAAAGAAGAAAAATGGAGAATTTTGGTAGTGGCCAATGACAGTGGTGAAGGAGAGGTGGTGGTGCGGCTAAAGAAGAGAAGGAGAGCAAAAAGGTGAAAATAAAAATGAAATAAGGAGTGTCTAGGTTCAATGGCCAGCCAAGGTGGTCTATGGGGAAGAAAAGGTAGGTTTAGGGACAAGGGGAGTGAAAGGTGGATTATGAGAGAATAAAGGAGTGAAAAGGAGGATGTGGAAGGAATGTTGACTTAACAAAAAAGGAAAGAAATTCTCCTTACATGGCAAGAAAAAAGGGACGATAATTGTCTTGTTTAATTAAATGCATCTTTAGTTAATGTCATGCATTATTGATCTACATATTTTAATTATGACATGCATTATGTGTTTTGCATTTAATTAAGTCATGCGTTAAGTAACTCATTTGTTCATTTAGTTTGCATTTTAAATCATGCATTTAAGCATCTTAAGTTAATAAATGAGTTGTTGGACATTAATTCAACTCATCTTAGTTTAATTAATTGAGTTTTTTGTTGAACTTTATTTAATTAGTTGCTTTTTTAATGAATCTAGTTACTAGGTTAATTTATTGATGCATGAGTTAATGTTCATTTAATAATGCTTCTTTTAATTAAACATGTTGCTGGAATAAATGATGCATAAGTGTTAGTTCATTTATTTAAGTAGTTGTTAATTTGTTTTAAGCTTAATAATTGAATAAATGTGTTGGTTACATGTGTTAATTGCAGGTGACTTTTCAGCTCACATCCATTACATTTAAAGGTTGTTTTGCATTAAAAAAGGTGACTCTTCAAGAGATTTCGATTTCAAAAGAGGGGGCTATTATAAGGAGGCTTTATACATCATTAAAGAGAGTTTAAAGGAGCATTACACTCCTTTTAAATTTTTGCAGCAACCCTTCCCACTACCCCAACGTTTTTTGCTTCTTAATGGACAATTCATGCCTTAAAATTTTCATTAAAGTTGCTGGACTCTATTCAACTAGCCAAAGGGGAAATCAAGAGAAATCTTCAAAGCTTTTAAGGACATTAATTCAGCTGATTAAAGTATCCTAAAGAGAGGTATTATTTGATTCTAGAATTTCAAAAGTCTTTGAATTTTAATTCAGGTCTTTATTAGCACTTTACTATGTGACCATTCGGCTAGCTCATTCTAGCCTTATAAATACTTGTAATCAAGCCTTTTTGGGAGACTTTTGCTCATTGTTAATGAAATTATTATCTTATTATGGTGAGATTATTTTCTCTCAAAATTCCGTTGAAGACTCGTTGGCTTATCTGGTCTCTAGTGGCATCAACCCGTTTTCTTTTATCCAAACTTATCACTATCATATAATGTGGCGTTCACCTTTATACCGAGGTTCCTATTTTTCTAAGTAGCGGGTCGAGGTTCAATCTATTTTCCATCTTCCACCTTGAAGCTTATAAGTATTTGGGTCATTACTTTTTAGTAGTGTTTCTTACTTGCTTTTAGTTTGTTCCCTTCCATTCCATCACTATCCTTTAATTTTGTTGCTAGCTAAATTTTCCATTTCTTCCTTGAACCTAAAATCCATTTCATTCCCCTTCCATATACCATCCCATCTTTATTTTCTTTCACCAAACCTATATATTATTCATAACCATAATCCCTTCTTTGAACCCTTATAATTAGCTTCCGCCATTAATTACTTTAAACACCACTTTTAAACAAGTCGAACGATACTTTCTCGTAGACGATCGGGCAAATTAACGTACGACTCGACTCACCCCAAGGCAGATCGTATCATTACAAACTCTAAATTTCCTCAGTTTCATATTTCCAACTTTCATAATCATTCATCGCATTTCATTATCAAATATAAACATAATTAGATCAACTCAAATGCATTTATTTGTATATTGACTTACCTCATATAGATTCGGACTGAAATAAATGGCTATTCAACTACTTTCACTTTTCCTCGATCTAATTCTGTTTTCTTTGGTCTTAATCTAAACACATTCAAATTTAACCCTTTTATTCAACAAATCATTCAATTCAATCCAAAAACACATAATTAGGGCATTTTACAAATTATCCCTCACATTTGCACATTTTGACATTTTAGTCCCAATTTCACAAAATCACAAAATACACAAAATTTAACTTTATCATAGCTAGGCTGAATATTCACTTTGCTCACACAAGTCTTCACATTTCATTTATTTCATATTTTTAGTCCTCTAAATTTTCATTTTTTACAATTAGCCCAAATACTCAATTTCATCAAAAATTCAAATACAAAATATATTTATCTATCACATATCTTTTATTTTCTAACATTAAACTTCATAAAACTCATATTATCAACAATGGCACATCTTAAAATCATAATCAAATTCAGAAATTGAGGCATGGGCTTAAGAGAACACAAAGCAACGATATCAAAAACACAAAAATCATAAAAATCGGATCAAAACACATACCTTAATCCTCAATTTTTCTAATCAAAACTTAAAACCCTTTTGTTCTTTTCTTTTCTTTGAAATTTCAGTAATAAAGGATGAGTAATGGCCAATTTTCATGCATTTGTTTCATTATAAACCATTTAATTATAAATTTCCACTTTTAACCTTAATTTAATTAACATATAAAACATGTCATTAGTGTCCACCAATATTTCAAATGGTTTAATTACCAAACTAGGCCACCATATTCAAAAGCCAACTCAATTAAACACTGTAACACCCCAAACCTGGCCCAGATGTTATGGCCAGATCTGGTGTGTCACATGAACGATTGATTTATCTATGATCTTCTTTTAACAAAACGGTATGTTGTTCGTAGTAAAACCATGTTTAATAGCTTGTAATTAAGAAACATTATCAATTTTAAAAACCATATCTATTACCAAGTAAAATTCACTTTTTAAAAGATCTCATTGATGTGTTATCGTTGATGAGTTATCCAATCGTTACGTAATACATGTTTTGAAAATGTTTGATTAAGTTTGGAAAAACCCCGCTTAGACTAGTCTACTATTATAGAAACAAGTAATAAAGAAAACCCAAAACAAAATACCCGAGCGGCCTTATTACAACTTAAATCCGAAATTTAAAAATGAACTATAAATAAATCAAATTTAGGAAACCATTAAAAACCCGGAAGCATGAATCATGTGGCCACCCCGAATCCCTCGCAGCTCCAAGTCCTCTATCGTTGGGGGTTACCTACATGGATGGAAATAATGGGTGAGTTTGTGAAAACTCAGTGTGTAATGTAACCCAACCAGTGTCAAAGATCAGACAAAGCTCAGTCTGGGCCGAAGCCCTACTCAGATACAGATCAAACTGGGCCTTGGGCCCATTTCAGATACAAAACAGAAAATATATATAAAAATGTATGTATGCAAAGCCCAAGCCCAATCCAGCCCAACACACCACCCGTACCATCCCTACACACCATAAATGCAGCAAAGCTGCTAATGCAAAGATCGTGGCAAAGCCACCAGAACAGGAATACGAGGCGGAGCCTCTAAACAGATTACGTGGTAATGCCACTTTATAGCACTTCCTCCGTATCCATAACCCAACCCCATGCAAACTAGAGTACTACATGACATGGCATACAAGATATCAAATACAATAATATGCAAATTAGTCACTATTTCTAGGGGTAAAACAATCATTTAACATCTAGGGGTAAAATGGTAATTTAGCATCTAGGGGTAAAATGGTAATTTTCACCTTCAGGGGTATTTCAGTCATTTAGCTATGTCTCTAAGTTTCATGCTAAATACGACCTTCTAGCAGGTCTAACGTCGCTCCGAACGACTCAGATAGTCCATAATTCATATAGTGCCATTGGGCCCAAAAAACCCTAATGGGCCTGTAACACCCCTAACCCGTACCTGTCGTCGGAAGGGTTACGAGGCATTACCAAAACTTCCTCTACTTTCATACTTTCATAAGTTCTTTAATTCACATCCCTTAAACCAAATTAAATCGTAATATCACGAAGTCGAATAATCACATGCGGATAATTTCAAATCATATAACCAATATGTATAACTAATCATTAAATTCAATTTCAAAAATATCCAACTCGTAAAATTTCTATGAGTATATGCGCATACTAAGTTCACAAAATAAACCATTACATAAATTTCATTAAATAAATAAATCCAATATTTATTATATAAAACTATCATAATCGACAATTAACCACTTATACATATGAATATGCATATTTATAATGTGAGTTTATATTAGAACAAAATAATACATCATCACAAAAATATGCATAAGCACATGAATAACCAATATACCTTAATCAAAATTACCATCATAATAAGGAGTTACTATTCATTTGGTTCATTTTCATAAAATTAGCCGAATCTCCTTAATCATTTCATGAAGCACATTTCAAATACTACTCATATATATATAATTACATATTGCATCTATCATGCTAGTCACATATTCATAAATAAACATATTAACCAAACTAATTAACCACATTCCAATCTCATTCTTCTTACCACAAACATATCTCACACTTAGCAACAATAAAAGCCATTTTCGCATGGCCTTTAAAGTCAGTTACAAAATATAACACTTAAACATCGTCCATCCTATACATGCCATAAGTCAAGTTTAAAACATAAAAAAATACCAAGTCAATAGATAGTGTGACGAGATGCTGACGATCCCCGAGTTCATAGCTAGATTCAACGGTCTAAAAAAAACAAAGAAACATAACACTCTAGGTAAGCATTTCTAGCTTAGTAAGTCTTAAACAATTAAATACAATTTATAATCATAGATCCAATCAAATTTTCAAATGAAATTCATAAATACAAATTCATCTAAGATTATCAATCAAGGACATAAGTAATGCCATTTAACATTCAGTCCCCAAATAGACCAAATGCTCTCTTCTTTATTACAACCCCGTAATTCACTTTCAAGACAATTTATCAAGAATATCATCCATAAATTCACTTGTATACTTAAGTCCCGAACTCACAAACGTATAAACATAACTCACATGGTCAAATGCCCTAATTTATATATGCCCTATTAGCCACATATGTTCCACGTTTTGCCAAAATTTCAATGATAAACGAATACGTTTACATACTATGTTTGCATAGATGCACCTTATGGCAATATATTTTGAACATATACATACCTGAATTCGGTAATTGTTAATCCAATTCACTCAAACCATCAAGTCTCGTTTAACACTTTAAATTCACATAGGCACTAGGCCCCTTAAGCATAAAGCTTGATACAGTTCACCGGCTCAAGGCCTGCTAGGCGTAAAGCCTTATTTAACTTATTGGCACGAGGCCTGCTAGGTGTAAAGCCTAATTAACTCACTGGCACGAGGCCTGCTAGGCGTAAAGCCTTATTTATCTCACTGGCACGAGGCCTGCTAGGCTTTTAGCCCATATAAATCAAATACTTAGATTGTACCATAAATCAATAACAGAAATACTAACAATATCTTTGATTTATTACTTCCCAATCTGATGCGAACGCGTCCAAGCCAGCCACTAGCCCGGACAATGATGCGCTAGCTATGCCGCAAGGACCAATGACAAGGGCTCAAGCTCGTCGCTTCCAAAACTCCATTTCAGCTCTTTGTCATCGATTCAAGCTAGCTCATGGCTCCAACGACCAAAGTGTAGCTGAACACAACTTCAAACCAAAGATAGTTAGCTTAATTCAAGCTGACTTCAGCTCATTTCATCTCACGGGAGTCCAAACTAGCTCGTTAAGCTCAACTAAGCTCATATTCAGCTCAATTAGTTTCTATTATTAAATAAACTTAGCTTAATTGTTTATTTTCAGCTTAACATAGCTCATAGCCAAAACCCTCAGCTCACCTCAGCTTATTTATTGCATAATCACTTAGTGAGCTATTTGACTAGTTATTTAATTAGGTTATTGCATATTTTAAATTTGTCATAATTTGAACTAGAAAATTAATATGTTTAAAACATTACAAGACTTTAATATGCTGGCCGAATTTAAGTATGTGTTTATTTGTGTTCATACTTAATTAATGTGTTCACATGTGCTATTAATGTTTGCATTAATCTTGTAGGTACATCACCCTTTGGACGGCAACATGCATGGATGGATTAAAGAAGGTGTGCTACCTTTTGGTGTTTCAAAGTGACTATTCGGCCAAGACATGCATCTCTTAAGGTGCCTGAATCTCTTCCCATGCTAGCATCAAAGTGTTCACACTTGGAGTTCACACCTACAACCATTCAGCTACTTGTGTTCACATTTCAAGGACCATTCAAGATCTTTGTTCACACCTATTTTGACCTTTCATGAAGCCTTATTTAAGATGCCATTCATGGTGAAACAACATGAATTAAAAGCACCATTAAAGGTGTTGGCCGAATCTAGTCTTGCATGCATGAAGACTACTCATCCAAGTACATTAATGCTTAGCCATGAAGCCATCCATTCATCTCCCATTCGACCGAACATGGACAAGCTCATCAATGGACATATTTCTAGAATATTCATACCCTTTATTAGATACATTGCTTATTTGTTAAGTTTATGAGTAGGACCATTCGGCTAGCTTAAGCTACTAGTATAAATAGATGTTCATTTTCATTGTAAAAGGACTTTTTGATCAATTATATACTAAAACTCTATTTCTGTGAGGTTTGATACCTCTTAAACTTTGTACAAGTCTCGTACGACTTATCTAGCTTTGCTAGTGGTGTCAAACTTGCTTGTTTCGAGCTTCTCACCGAACCCAACTTGGTGTGGCGCTTAAACCTATCCTTTATTATTCCGTAACCCAACTTAGACCATATAGGATTCGGGGTGATACTTTTGGTGTTGAATCTTTCCTGACGTCTAAGAAACTCGACCATTGACCACCTATCTTGTTTGATTTACCAAACTCGAACACTACCTTATTCATTCTTTCCAATTTACCGTTTCGTATCCTATCATACCTCACTTAAACCGATCATTATTCATCCACTTACTTTCTTACACCAACCTTCTATCCATCAACTAATCTATCATCCTTTCTTACTAAACCTACAGCATCTAATTTCTTTCTAAACTTCTACACATACCATCTTCTTAACCTTCTGCTACTTCACCTATCCATTTCAATTGCGACTTCGTTCATCTTCTCGACTATGATCGGGCACTCAACGTAAATCTGGCTTCCCTCGTAACCGAGTTCACATCACAATCAAACTCACAATCGACAACTTCAATATACAATAATTAAATCATTTCACCACTTCATATCACATTTGGCAAATACACTAATACCATAGCTACCATAATTCAACCATCCAAAGTCACATTCGGCAACACTTAAAAACCAATCCTAGAACACATCAAGAATTTCCATTTCCATACGGCATTAGTTTATATAAGCTCAACATTTCAATGTACTACTTTCATTTTTATCTCTAAGCATTAATTCATTTGATGACTTAAGAACTTACCTCTGTTATTAGCGCGCGATAAAATCAACTACTCGGATAACTTTGCTTTTCCCCGGTCCAAATTCGATCTCTTTTGTTCTTGAGCTAATTTAAAAATAAGTTGAATTTATTTAATCAATTAACAAACTTATTTTCACTCAAAAATCACATAAATATGTAATTTACACTATCGCCCCTTACAAAATACTCTTTAACAAATTGGCCCAAAATTCATAAATACAAATCAATATGAATTTACTCAAGCTATTCTTAGGCCGAATATGCCCCTCTCTCATAAGTCCTCATATATCATTTATTTTGAGATTTAGCCACTCAAATCACTATCTTTACAAATTAGCTCTATGTAAGCTCAAAATCATATAAAATCACAACATAAAAGATATTTGTCTAACACTCATATTTTAATTTCTAACATCTAACACAAAATTCATCAACTTCCATTAATGGCTGAATATTAATTTCTTAACCATCTCAAAAAATTACCACATGGGTTTTATAGACAATCAAACAAGGATTTCAAATTCATCTAAATTTATAAAAACTAATATGAAATTTTACCTTGATTTTGCTTGTAACAATGCTAAAATGCTCAAGGTATATTTCTTCTTTGTTTTCTCCAATATTCGGTTCAACAAGGATGAACCATTTGCATAGCTTTGTTTTGTTATAATAGTTTATTTATTAATTTACTCATTTGACCTTAATCATAACATAACAAAACTTTAAAATTTCCATCCCTTACCGTCCATGCATTTTACTAATGGCATATTTTCCATTTAAAACCCCAACACTAAAAAGACATGGCAATTTAATATTTTCATGATAGCATGCATATAGATCAATTGATGCAATTTAATCCCTTCTTGGTAATCAAGCACTCAAACCTCAAAATTTAATCACGAAGCTTTAGCACACATAAGTACATACATTCAAAACATAGAAAATAATATTTAAACTTTCCACTAACTCAGATTTGTGGTCCTAAAACCACCGTTCCGATTAGGGTCTAAATCGGACTGTCACAGGGCCTGAGGGAGCCCACATGCTACTGTGGCCCGCTCAGTCTAATTTTTACACATATTATTGCCGATTTAATGTTTAGTTTATCAAAAATTACTTACCGCATGCTTTTACCCATATGGGCCCGTAAGCCCATTGGGCCCAATTTCAGCCCATCGAGGCCCAAAACAGCCTAAGTGCATGAAAACATGCATAGCAGCCCTTACCGTCCAATATTCCAAATTCAAAATTTTGGATTAACCCACGAGCATTCGCACGCTCACTAGTCCTCGAAATGCCGGTATTTCAGCATTTCGACTTTTGTCGATCTAAGCTACTAGAGGGTGTCGTTACATAACTGTTTGCGAACTATGTCAAGATTCCTCGAATGATCAACCTACAACAATTTTAATCACTACGTTAATTCATAATTCACTAAAAACCACCATCACCTTACCCCTGAAGTATTCGGCCATAATCAAATAATCTACTAACCACTTACCTTAGCTAAGATCTAACAAATAGACCTAGATTGCTATGACAACCCTAGACACCAACAACTTCCCGTAAGATCGTCCTCTACCACAGGCAAAACACATACCAAACATTAGTTGGTCTCCAATGACAGGATCAAATCCGATTGTCCAAGAAGGTTAGTGGGTTTCAGCTTTTAACACCCACTTGAAAGAAAAGAACAAGGAAAGAGATCACTTACCCAAAAGTTTGCTTGTTTACCTTGACAGAAGAGAGAACCACCAATCACTAGCCTAACCCTAGATCTATTGTAGATCTAATCAAAATGCAAGAGAAGGAGAGATCTAAGTGATGTATGCAGACTCGGGGCTCCTTCAAATGCAAATCAAGATCTAATCGAGCTTCCAAAAGGCCCCATGACTCGAGCACGTACTAAGCAACTTCAAGAAGCTTTAACAGCTTTGTTGAAGCGCATTTGGGATGAAACAAAGTCCTTTGACGTCGGAGAAGCTATGGACAACTCCTTGAAGGCTCAATGCACCCTCTTGCAAACCGAATTTAGCTGTTCTCCAGCTCTCCAAGCTCAATTCAGCTCCAATCAGCTCACTTGAGGTTGTTTCAGCTCGTTTGAGCTCAATTTAGCTTCTTTCCAACTTGTTTCTTTTTCCATTTCAATAAACTAAGTTTCAATTTTATTCTAACTTAATTTGCTACAGCTCATGCCGAATTCACTAGCTCAAATTAGTTCATTAATTGTTTTTGATTATTTGAGCTAGCTAAATTTAATATGCTAGTTAATTTTAATTTAATGTGTCTAAAAATTAGTTAGTTGCTATTTAGGTAGTTAGTTGCTGTTTAATTATGATTAAATGATATAATTAAAGTGTTCATGTTTTTTGCAGGTTCAGCCGAATGTGAAGATACATTAAAGGCTAGGTGCATGTATGGGTTTGTTCAATGAATGAGAAGAATCATGCACGGTTGGATTCAATGCTTGAAGGAATTATGTTCATGTACATGAAAGATTAATTACATGCATTGGATTAACAAGAATACATCCCCTTTGGATGACACACATGCATGAATGAAGGGAATTTATTGCAAGTTCATGTACGACCAGATTCAAGATCCCTTCCAAGTTCCATGCATGGCCGAATGTATGTGGGAGAACCTTTGGAGTTTCCATGAACCTATTTGGCCAAGAGACACCTCTTAGAAGCTTCATGCACCCCATGGTCGAACCTAGACAAGCCATTTAGCTTCCAAGGCTGATGTGATTCGGCTCGGGTGGTTGAGTCAAATGCACGTAGTTGCCCAATTGTAGACAAGAAGGGTCGTTCGTGCCTTGGTCTTGGAAGTAGAAGTGAAAGGATAGGTTTGATTAAGCGGAAGGGTTCGAAGTAGAAAATAGGGTATTGATAGGTTCGGCTATGGGAAACAAAGATGGGTGTTGAATAGAATATTTAGTTTGGAAATAAAAAGAATAAAAATAACGTAAGGTGGGGATGGATTAGCGAACTTAACGTCAGGAATGATTCAACACTAAAGTGTCACCCCGGTTCCTATATTGTTAACGTGGATAAATGGGATACAAGGATAGGTGAACGCCACACCAAGGATGGTGATAAGTTCAAACAAGATCGGTAGATGCCACTAGCACGCTAGATAAGTCTTTCGAAACTTGTACGAGATATGAGAGGAAGCAACATCACAGAAACAAAGTTTCATTAACAAATTGGCAAAAGTCTTTCCTTACAAATGAAGTTCAACAAATATTTATAGTGCCTAAAAATGCCTATTAGAATTCGGCATCTAATGTGTTCAAACAACAATAAAAACGTTCACACTAATTCATTAAAATTGTTCATGAATTCGGTAGATTCATGCACTAGTCGAATGGACACTTTCTTCCCCCTTGGTGTGTGCATGAATGCTTAGCCATGAAGTAAGGCTTCAAATGCCTTGTATGAGCACCAAAGGTTGCATTCATCTCCTTGGGACGTTCATGCACTTGTATGGAGCATGCATCTTCATTAATAAACACTTTAATGGCATGTAGGTACATGAATTGTAACATGAACCTAGTAAATTCATTCTTGATACGATCCGGCTCGGGTGATTGATTCAAATTCACATAGTTGCCCAATCAATCGTCGAGAAAAATTGTTGGAATTTTAAAACGGATGGAAATTTAGGCTAAAATTGGAGCGGAAGGTTTCAAAAAGGGTTCAAATAGGTTAAGTTCGAAAGGGTATGATAAGTTTGGTTTTTAAAAGAAAGAAATATAGATAAATTGATATTGGTGGTTATGGAATAACGAACTTAAACTTTAAGAAAGATTCGATACTATAATGAGTATCGCCCTAAATCTTATATCGTTTAAGGTGGTTGGATGGAATGTAGAAGAATAGGAGAACGCCACACCAAATGATGGTGATAAGTTCTAAAAACAAGTTCGGGTTGATGCCACTAGCACGCTAGATAAGTCACTCGAGACTCGTACGAGATAAGAGAGGAAGTAAACCTCACTGAAACAAAGTTCATTCAAATAAAATGTCAAAGTCTGTTTTACAAAATTTACAAATCTCTACTTATAGGCCTAAAATGCCTATTGAATTTCAGCATCTAAATGTGTTCATACTAACTTAAATTCTGTTCACACTTATTTTTAACATGTTCACACAAAAGCATTAAAATTCGGTTCATGCTTGAAGATGGTGCATGAATTGGCCGAATCATCGTGTTGCTTCACTTTATGTATTCATGCATACTTAGCTTTGAAGAAAGGCCTTAATTCCATGAATATGTAGCCCTTTAATGTTCCATCATCCCCCTTGGCCGAATGAAGCTTTAATGCACCTTGAATACTTGAATGGTTAGCTTGAAAATGCATGGATCATGCATGAAATGTCCCAATGTATGTTCCTCCATAAATTCAGTCCATGAACCTTCAAAAACATGAACATTAAATAGCCCGTACTTGCATGAACATCTCCAATACATGTATTCCCTTAAATGCCGTCCATTAAACCTCAATTCTACATGCACCTCTTCATACTTTGCACCAAGCCGTACATGAACTTGCATTAATTTCCTTCCATGCATGAATGTGTGCCGTCCAAAGGGAACGGATCTTCTAGATACATTCATGCATGAATCTTCTTCATCCATGTAACCGAATGTGCATTTGAACCCAAACATTCATGTATTTGACAAATACATGAACTTGTAAACACCTTGAATCTGGTCATGCATGCACCTAATTAAATGCTGTTCATTCATGCATGTGGGATGTCCAAAAGAGATGTTTCTTCAAGCATTCATTGTGCCATCCATGAGCATTGCACCTACAAGAAATAAAACAATTCATAAGACATCATGTGAACACACATAAATTCAGCATAATGTGAACGCATTAATGGCATGCATTAAATCGGCTAAAATGTTAACATAATTAAAATATGTAATGACTATGACTTATTAAAACAAATATTAATATAAGTCAAATTTGATGCTTAAATATGTTCAGATTTTATTTAATGCATTAAAGTCAAAACCAAGTTTAAACTAAAGTGAGCTAAGCTTTAGCTCGTGAGCTAAAGTTGAGCTGAGGCTAAACTCCTAAGCTGAAGTTGAGCTAAGGTTTAGCTCGTGAGCTGAGTATGAGCTAGGAGTGAGCTCGGTTTAGCTAGGCAAGTTGGATTGAACTCGAATAAGCTGGATTTGAGCTAGACGGAGCTCGTGGTGCTGGAAACGAGCTGGGATCAGCTTGCCAACATGTCAATGCTCGGCTTGATAGACTTGTTCGATGAAGTTTGCGGGGCGTGCTTGTATCAGTTCTCCCCTTTGTGCATGCCCTTAATTCAATCAATGTGTTGAATTATTGAGTTAATTCCTTCCCTGGGACGTTCTTGAACCCATCCGTGCATGTGTAGTAGCTTATAGGTCAATTCAAAGTGTGAACATGTTTAAGGAGCTCAACGGTCAACATAGAATTAGTTGGCAGCTACTTCTTGGCCAAATAAGTGCCTTGGAAAGTTAGGAGATAGCCATCGTACATGCACTTAAGCCATTCATGCATTCTATCATCCCATGCATTTGATCCATTCATGGACTAGCCTTTAATGTCCATACATGCATTCGGCACATGCATGAATTTGTAGAAACCTTGCATCTAGCCATACATGCACCAGCATTTAATACTTCTTCATTCATGCATGTGTGCCGTCCAAATAGGTTGAATCTTCAAGCATTCATTGTGCCATCCTTGAGCATTGCACCTATAAGAAATAAAACAATTCATAAGACATCATGTGAACACACATAAATTCAGCACTAATGTGAACATATTAATGGCATGCATTAAATCGATTAGAATGTGAACATAATTAAAATATGTAATAAGAATATTAATGTAAAACAAGTTTAATGCCTAAATAAATAAGTTCAAATTTTATTTAATGTATTAAAGTCAAAACCGAGTTTAAACTAAAATGAGCTAAGCTTTAGCTCATGAGCTAAAGTTGAGCTGAGGTTAAACTCCTAAGTTGAAGTTGAGCTAAGGATTAGCTCGTGAGCTGAATATGAGGTAGGAGTGAGCTCGGTTTAGCTCAAGTAAGTTAGATTGAGCTCGAATAAGCTGGATTTGAGCTGGACGGAGCTAGAGGAGCTGGAAAGGAGCTAGGATCAGCTTGCCAACATAGCAATACTCGACTCAAAAGACTTGAATGTTGGGGTTTGCTAGGCGTGCTCGCATCATTCCCCCTTCTTTTAGGCGACTTTTCCTCAAGTCGAGCCGTTCCACTTTTAAAGTTTTCCTCTCATACGGCTTCCCACGATCGAATGGGACAGAGGACATCATACAAACCTAAAATAATCTTACCACTTTCGGCAAGAAGAAAATCAAAGAAGTCAGATTCAAGTGGATTTGAAAAATCAGGAAAAGTTCATTCAAACGATCATACGCCAAAAATCTTAGTTGTACAAGACATGCATACGTAAATTTATCAAAGAGTTTCGTTAAACTAATATTGCAAACATGAGAACTAAGTTGGATCAAGGGATAATTAGTCACAAATGTTTGTAGATAATTAAACTTATTAAATCCCATCCAAAACTTTCCAGAATGATTAGCCCAAAACAGAAACTCATTCAATTCGTCGTCTTGCACACACAAAGTGTACCATGGCTGATTAATTGCTATCTTACCCGTATGTTTATCAACAGCATGTTTTGTGTCATCACATTCCATCGCAAACAGATCAGTACGAGGCCAAGAACAGCAATCAACCACAACAAGATTCAAATAATGTTCAAACATCAAGGCATCACAAAGATTTACAACATTATTCGAATTAAGCAAAGATGTTGGAGAATTTTCTGAAACGTTACCTTGTTGGCCTTTAAGAGAAGAAATCTCATGAATAGTTTTACCTTTTTCAATTAGAACAAATCTCCTCTCTGTGGAAAGATATTGTAAAACAAACCTTTTACTTCGACCAACTTGAAGTGAACAAGGATAACTCGTGCTTGTCAAAGCGATGCGTTCACAATAAGGGAAAAGGTTAGTATCATTAGAAACAATGGACTTAGAATGAAAAGAGGAAACATAAACAAAATTTGATTCAAGTCCATAGAAATGCGTCGAATTTACCTTTTCAAAATGAAACAAAAGTTTCATATGTGGCCAAGCAAGGTGATTAGAAAACAAATCAAAATTGGAAACCAAAACATTGAATTTCATTTCCTTGACTAAGGTTCGATCACCAAGCAAACAAAATTTAGTTGCACAACATGCAAGTTGCTTGTGGTTTCCATAAGTCGTACTAGAGTTACAGATTCCCGGTTTCGCGAACTTGATCACTAATTCCAACAGGCAACAAGTTTTGTCTATTTTCCAATGTCAACATCATGTTAAAGAAAGAAAATGGAACCAACTCATCACATGACTTAATTTTCACTCGATCTAACATACATGTGAAATGGATATAACAAGACAAACCATTAAATGAACTAGGCATGTTACACATCAACATGTTGTCACAAAAATACATTAAAGGAAACTTAAGTAGGAATAAACTCGAACATTCTTGTAACGCCCTCTTACCCAAGACCATCAGCGGAGTCGAATTCGAGGTGTTACTAAACTTAGTTCATCATTTAAACAACTTTAGACCATTTATTTTAACTTTCAGAATAAGCTGTCCTTCTGCGTCATGGTCGCTAAAAAACACAAAATTTGAATCGGTAAATTTTGCCTGAAACTAGACTCATATATATATCTACTAATTTTTTTCTAGAATTTTTGGTTGGGCCAATTAGTACAGTTTATTAGTTAAATTTACCCCTATTTCAGAACTCGACTGCACTGACCTCTGCTTACACCAAACCACTTTTCTCTCTGTAAAAAATTTATAAGACTATACCGTTTCTTTCTATTAAAACTAGACTCAATAAAGATTCTGTACATATATAGTATACCTCCTAATTATTTTTGTATAATTTATGGTGAATTTCCAAAGTTGGAACAGGGGATCCAGAAATCGCTCTGGCCCTGTTTCACTAAAACTCAAATATCTCACAACATATAACTCCTTTACCTATTTCGCTTCTTCCATATGAAAGTAGGCACAATAAGCTTCAATTTCAATTTAATTCATCCCCTAATTCGGTTTCTACTATTTTTAGTGATTTTTCAAATTTACATAATTTCTGCTACAATGTTCTGTTTTATAACAAGATTCAACTTTCTATGGTTTTTCATAGACTAGATAGCACATTAAACATACTCAACATCAAATATGATCACAATAGGCTATTTCAAGGTCTAACCACTACCAAACATTTCCTCATCAAGCAAAAGCCATACCATAAGATTAATTACACAAAATAAGTATATTGCTATACATGCCATATTTAAGTTATACAAGCCATGTTACCAAAAAGTTCTTCAGATAGTGTGAACGAGCCTTCGACCTATCCCAATTCCTGAGCCGGCTTGGCCAAAACTACAATGAATGAAAATGAGGGAGTAAGCATAAATGCTTAGTAAGTTCACATGTAAATAACAAGTAATATAATCATGGAATTCAACATGGGAATCAAATTCAATAACAACACTCAAACATTCATAGCATAAGAACATTTGTTATCTTACCACACCATCATCTTACCATGTTCTCACATATAGTTTAGGATCATACCTGTTCAATTCCTCTTTCACAATACGTCACAACATACCCGGTCGCTTAGACGCTCTCAATGCTTATTTATCAATTTACCCGTTGAACACATAGGAATATAACTCGGATACTCGAATCGTATACACATAAATGTCATATCCGTAGCCAAGCTACCATGTAACCCGCCCATAATCGAACTCAGACTCAACTCAACGAGTTCGGGTGTTCGCATCCATAAGTGAACTCGGACTCAACTCAACTAGCTCGGATGCCTAGTTACATCTCACGAACTCAGACTCAAATCAACGAGTTCGGACATTTGCATTCATAAGTGAACTCGGACTCAACTCAACGAGTTCGGATGCCCAACCATCCTAGTGACATGTCACTTGTATCCTAATTTATTCCCAAGGTTCAAACAGGATTTTCCTCAATCACACATTTCCCAGTCGTTCTCCTCAGAATATCAGAACCAATACGTTGCTTGCATCTCATACTTATCAATTTAATCACATACTTTTTATACCAATACATAATATTTCACAAAGCATAATATTCATAATATCAAGTATCATACCATATAAATAGCATTAAATCACTTAAAATAGCAATTATGTTACATTATTTACACATGAACTTACTCGGTACAAAATATAGAAATTTTGCAATTTAGTCCACAATCTTTTCTTTTCCTCAATCAAGATCGATTCCACGTCTTTCTTGATCTAAAAGATCACATTTAGCTTATTTAATACTCACATTTATCAAAATAGTCCTTAACTCTAACTTTGGAAAAATTATGATTTTGCCACTAAACTTTTGCATATTTACACTTTTGCCCCAAAGCTCGAAAATTAAACTTTTTCCATAATTCTTATGTTTTAGGACATGCTGATCATTTATTTACTAATAGCAACCTCAAATTCCCACTATAACATGTACTTATGAACAATAGGTATTTTTACCGATTAAGCCGTTTTACTCGTTTTTACTTAAAACCGAGTAGCACAAGTTGTTTAACATAATCCGAACCTCATATTCTATCATAAAACATCAAAATACACAATTATTCAACATGGGTCAATTTTTGAAATCAAACCCTAGCTCAAATAAACGGTAGAAATAGAGAAATCATGTTACCGGGATTTCAAAAATGTAAAAATCATTAAAAACGGGGCTAGAACGGACTTACAATTGAGCTTGGAAGCTTGAAAAACCCTAGCCATGGTTTCTCCATGCTATTTTCGGCCTTGAGGAAGAAGATGAGCAAAAATTGGCTTTTAAATTGATTTTTAATTCATTTAATCACTAAATGACCAAAATACCCCTAACTTAAAAATATTCTCTTTTCTCACCCATTTCATGTCCATTTTTGTCCAATAAATTAACCAATGGTATAATTACCATTTAAGGACCTCCAATTTAAATTTTCATAACAATTGGACACCTCTAACATATAGAACTCAACTTTTGCACTTTTTACAATTTAGTCCTTTTGACTAAATTGAGTGCCCAAACGTCAAAATTTTCGTACGAAATTTTTTTACAAAATAATTTCATAAGAATTTAAACCATAAAAATATAAATAAAACACATTTCAATTTAACACCTTTACCATTTGACAAAAATGCCCTTAATGCCTTTCTTTGTAATTTTTCATGTACAAGCCCATTTTTGTCCAAAATTTTATAAATTGGTCAAATTTCTATTTAAGACCTCCTAATTAATATTCCAAAGTAATTTCATACTAAAAGCTTCTAGAATGCAAGTTTTGCAACTTATTTTATTTAGTCCCTAATTTCAAATTAAGCACTTTATGCATAGAATTTCTTCACGAAATTTTCACACAATCATGCAATCATATCATAAACCTCAAAATAATTATAAAATGATTATTTCTACCTCAGATTTGTGGTCACGAAATCACTATTCTAATTAGGCCCTAATTCGGGATATTACAATTCTTGCAACGTAAAGTCCATTGGAACAGGCAGTTCAAAACATGGAAATATCGCAAAAAAGTTTAGAGATTGTTCATGAAGAGCACAATCAAATAGATCAAGCATTTTATGCGAACATCTTTTAACATGGATGTCAAATAATGAAATTTTTGAGAACATGCAACTTTTCAAACATGCAAATTTATCACAAATCAATTGAGTAGGCATGTTTAAAAAGAAAGTTTTAGCCCATAAATTTAACGAGTTCACGTATTCAAACACATCACAACGTGAAGAACTTTTATCACAAGCATTCACAATTTGCACAAGATGAACCAATCCAACAGAATTAACAGAATGGCCATTATGAGACATGTTATAGGAAATGCTTTTCACGGTATTTTTCAAAATAGGGTTAATAACATCAAAAGATGAACAAGGACTAATCAAGTCAAAATTTGATAATTTTTCAAAAATGAAGCCAACAAGATTTTGATTAACAACCTTTAATTCAAACGGCCTTGATTTGATAATCAAGGAGTCCTTACCTTCCTTACCTTCGATCACCAGTGGGCGACGGTCATTCGTGGACTTACCTTTCTCGATCATCCGAAAACGCGTCTCGTTTGGAAGGTAGTGAAGATGAAGTTGGTCACATGGATTTTTCAAAACCTGGAAAGCTACATCACAAGAAGAAAGAATAGGAGGGTTAGTGGAAACAATCCTCACTTGCTCACTTTCCTTTTCACTCGATTCTTTTTTCTCGAGAACACTCGATTCTTTTATCTCAATTTCTTTTTCCACTCCTTTTTCTTGATCAACTTTTTTTTTAAACTCTTTTTGCTTTTTTTCACTCTCTTTTTGTTCTTGTTCTTTTTCAAAGGCTTTTTCAATGGCTTTTTCGAACTCTCTCAAAACTCGCTCATTTTCTCTCTTGCTAGCCTCTTTTCTCTCATTTCTTTTTATTTCTTTTTCTTTTTCTTCTTTAGATTTTTCTTTTCTTTTACAAGATGTTACAAAAGAATCATGAGAATACAAATCTTGTTCGAAAGATGAAGAACTATTTACATATGGGTCACGTTCAAAATTTTGTGAAGAATACTCCGAGTAAGATTTCTTTGAAGATCTAAAAGGAGTATGTCTATTACCTCGTACATCTTCTCCAATGAATTCAAAATCAAAATCGGTCGCTCGTCGTCTCGAACTTCTTGACGAGTAGGAGTTTTGTCTTGAAGTCGATGGCGAATAGGAATCACAATGGGACTCTTTTCCCAAGTAATAATCGGGTGTATATCTTCGTGGGGCTCTCGACTCTATTTTTTGACTTGATGAAACTCGTTCTCGTGGATCTCTTTGTTCCAATCGATCTAATCTTTCATGTAATTTGTCGAATTTAGAAGTCACCATTCTTCGCATTTCTTGCACCAAGTATTGGTATTCCGATTCGGTGAACTCTTCACGTGACATGATTTTTGTTGCTGAAAAGAAAATTGTTAGAATAAAAAAAAAAAACAAAAATTAGGTACCTCACCTCAAAACTCACAATATTCACTCGGAAAGAAATAATAGTTGTGCACTCCACTCGTGTTTTCACTCGTTTAGGCTTTTTCAACACTCGAATGTGCTCAAACTCTCTAGCCTTTTACCACTCAGACTTACTCTCGTAACCTCTTATTTTGTTTCTCTTGAGTAGTCTTGGTGCTTCGGGGTCGGCTTCAAAATTGGTTACAAGGGATAAAATGCATAAGGGTGAGAGGTAGGCTAAAAGAAAAATTTTCGGGTTTGTGAGTGTGGCGTTGGGGTAGAAGGGTAGAAAAATTGAAGAAATGGAATGGAAACTTGAAGATTGGGATTCACAGATACCAAATGATGTATAACAGAAACTTTTGATACTTCACTTTTTTTTCAACTTTTTTTTCACTTCAACTTTTTTTAATTTTGAATTTCTTTTTTTTCACTTTTTTTTCAAATATATATATATATTTTACACTCTTTTTTTTTGTTTTTTTATACCACTCTCTCCTCTTTTTTTTGTTAAGTACAAGATGATGAATAACAATACAAATAATTTTTTTTTTGAATTTTGTTTTTTTCACAACGAACCTATTTTAATCTTGATATGAATGTCGGTGCTCCTCGATTTACAAGCTCTGATACCAAATGATATGATCCGGCTCGGGTGTTTGAGTCAAATGCACGTAGTTGCCCAATCGTAGACGAGAAGGGTGTTCGTGCCTCGGTCTTGGAAGTAGAAGTGAAAGGATAGGTTTGATTAAGCGGAAGGGTTCGAAGTAGAAAATAGGGTATTGATAGGTTCAGCTATGGGAAACAAAGATGGGTGTTGAATAGAATATTTAGTTTGGAAATAAAAAGAATAAAAATAACGTAAGGTGGGGATGGATTAGCGAACTTAACGTCAGGAATGATTCAACACTAAAAAGTGTCACCCCGGTTCCTATATTGTTAAGGTGGATAAATGAGATAGAAGGATAGGTGAACGCCATACCAAGGATGGTGATAAGTTCAAACAAGATCGGTAGACGCCACTAGCACGCTAGATAAGTCTTTCGAAACTTGTACGAGATATGAGAGGAAGCAACCTCACAGAAACAAAGTTTCATTAACAAATTGGTAAAAGTCTTTCCTTACAAATGAAGTTCAACAAATATTTATAGTGCCTAAAAATGCCTATTAGAATTCGACATCTAATGTGTTCACACAACAATAAATACGTTCACACTAATTCATTAAAATTGTTCATGAATTTAGTAGATTCATGCACTAGCTGAATGGACACTTTCTTCCCCCCTTGGTGTGTGCATGAATGCTTAGCCATGAAATAAGGCTTCAAGTGCCTTGTATGAGCACCAAAGGTTGCATTCATCTCCTTGGGACGTTCATGCACTTGTATGGAGCATGCATATTCATTAATAAACACTTTAATGGCATGTAGGTTCATGAATGGTAACATGAACCTAGTAAATTCGTTCTCCCCTTTGTGCATGCACTTAATTCAATCAATGTGTTGAATTATTGAGTTAATTCCTTCCCTGGGATGTTCTTGAACCCATCCATGCATGTGTAGTAGCTTATAAGTCAATTCAAAGTGTGAACATGTTCAAGGAGCTCAACGGTGAACATAGAATTAGTTGGCAGCTACTTCTTGGCCGAATAAGTGCCTTGGAAAGTTAGGAGACAGCCACCGTACATGCACTTAAGCCATTCATGCATTCTATCATCCCATGCATTTGATCCATTCATGGACTAGCCTTTAATGTCCATACATGCATTCAGCACATGCATGAATTTGAAGAAACCTTGCATCTAGCCATACATGCACCAGCATTTAATACTTCTTCATTCATGCATGTGTGCCGTCCAAATAGGTTGAATCTTCAAGCATTCATTGTGCTGTCCATGAGCATTGCACCTATAAGAAATAAACAATTCATAAGACATCATGTGAACACACATAAATTCAGCACTAATGTGAACATAGTAATGGCATGCATTAAATCGATTAGAATGTGAACATGATTAAAATATGTAATAAGAATATTAATGTAAAACAAGTTTAATGCCTAAGTAAATAAGTTCAGATTTTATTTAATGTATTAAAGTCAAAACCGAGTTTAAACTAAAATGAGCTAAGCTTTAGCTCATGAGCTAAAGTTGAGCTGAGGTTAAACTCCTAAGTTGAAGTTGAGCTAAGGATTAGCTTGTGAGCTGAATATGAGGTAGAAGTGAGCTTGGTTTAGCTCAAGTAAGTTAGATTGAGCTCGAATAAGCTGGATTTGAGCTGGATGGAGCTCGAGGAGCTGGAAAGGAGCTAGGATCAGCTTGCCAACATAGCAATGCTCGACTCAAAAGACTTGAATGTTGGGGTTTGCTGGGCGTGCTCGCATCAAAGGCTTCATATTCATTCAAGGTGCCTTGCTTAGTCATGAAGCTACCCAATAAACTACCATTCGGTCGAATGTGGACTTGAAGATTCAATGGCTTCATTCTAGATTTTTCTATCACATTAATAGATGAATTTACTTAGTTGTTAAGCTTATGAACATGTCCATTCGGCTAGCATATAGTAGCCTATAAATATTTGTTCATTTTCATTTGTAAGGGACTTTTGCCATTTTATTAAAAACTTTGTTTCTGTGAGGTTGCTTCCTCTCATATCTCATACAAGTTTCGAAAGACTTATCTAGCGTGCTAGTGGCGTCTACCAATCTTGTTTGAACTTACCACCATCTTTGGTGTGGCGTTCATCTATCCAACCATTTCATCTTTCCACCTTAACAATATAGGAACCGGGGTAATACTTTTTTTAGTGTTGAATCATTCCTGACGTTAAGTTCGCTATTCCATTGACATCGTACGCTATTTTATTCTTATTATTACCAAACTAAATACTCTCTTCCACCCCCATCTTTGTTTTTCTATAACCGAACCTTTCAATACTTTATTTCTAATTTGAAACCTTTCACTTAATTTAAACCTATCCGTTCACTTTTATTTCTGAGACACCGAGGCACGGACGATCCTTCTTGACTACGATCGGGCAACTAAGTGTATTCGACTCAACCATCCAAGCCGGATCACATCACTAAGATTCGGCCATGAAGGCCACACAAAAAGAGTAGCCGACTAAAGAAGGGATAATCGGTTTAAAGGTGTTTACTGGACTAGAGTGATCTTTAGAGAAACAAAAGAAGAAGAAGAAGTTATGGAAGGAAGGAGATGGTGACAGAGAGATGGAAGACTTTGAAGGTTTCGGCTTTTTAGAAGATTGATGAGGAGGGTTCGGCCAAAGAAGAAATCAACAAGAAAAGGTTTAAGGTTTCAAGTTTTCAGATTTTGAAGCAATCGGCCAAGAAGGGTTTTAAGTGAGTCAATTCAAGCATTGGAGAAAAGAAGAAAGAGAAGAAGAAGAAGATAGGTTCGGCCCTTGTGTAGTCGGCCAAGAGAAGATTTGGGGTTTAGGGACTTTCGGCTTTTGAAGAAAGAATAAAGGAGAGAAAAGAAAGAAGAAGGAATGCATTACCTATTCGGCACTCAAACACAAATGCAAATCCTGAAACTCAAGGCAGAAGTCAGCTCCTACCTACCAAAATGCCGAACTCAAAAGACCCAAAATCCCGAAAGAATGCCCAAAAGAAATCGGTACACTCTTTTCCCACAATGCCAAAAATGCTATCGCCTAAGGTCCCTAGCCGAAATTGTAAGTACAAAGTCCCCTATTCGGCCAACTCTTGCTCCTCACTCAACTCCTCAATTTTCTCCTTGATAATCTCCCCCTTATCACTCTTTAATCCAATCCCATGAGCAACACAAACACCTTCCCTCAGAGTTCAACTTGGATTCTACCTCTTACTATGCACATGTAGCAAAATAAAATGAATATCCCTTGCTCACAAAGGGATTCAAACCTTAGCTTCCTCACATGCAACCACGCACCACCTCCCTGTGTTTTAAGTAGTGCTACCTTACCACTTTACCATAGGCTTACTTGTGCCATAAAACCCAAACATTAATTTAAAAGCCCACTTTGCCCAAGTCCATTCTCACATGAAGCTAAAATTTAAAATTCTGCCAAGCTTCAAACTTAAACCTAAGGCTCCTAAAGGTCCACTAAACACACTCAATTCACTACTTCAGCATATCAAGACATGCAAAAATAAATCCAAGTAGAAATTTAAAAACCCTAAAAATTAGGGCGTTACAACTCTACCCTGTTAAAGAAATTTCGGCATTGAAATTTTACCTGGTCCAAACAGGTGAGGGTATTGTTGACGTATTGCTTCCTCCGGCTCCCACATAGCTTCTTCTCTGCCGTGATTACGCCAAAGGACTTTTACCAAAGGGACTGATTTCTTTCTTAACATCTTGACATCACGATCTAGAATCTGCACAGGCTCTTCCTTGAGATTTAACTTCCCTCAACATAGAGACATGAAAAACATCGTGAACCTAGTCCAACTCCAGTGGTAGTTCCAACTGATATGCTACCGACCTGCCCATTTAAGAACTCGATAAGGCTTGATAAATCGCGAACTCAATTTGCCTTTCTTTTCGAACCTTAAAATTTTCTTCCAAGGCGAGACCTTCAAGAAAACCAAATCTCCCACTGAGTACTAAATTTCCTTAAGCTTCAAGTCGGCATAAGATTTTTGCCTATCAGATGCCTCCTTTAACTGGTCCCTGATCAGCTTGACCTTATCTTCTGTATCCGCTACTAACTCTGGCCCAAGAACCTGACATTCTCTAAATTTCATCCAACAAGTATGATACGATCTGCCTCGGGGTGAGTCGAGTCGTATGTAAGTTTGCCCGATCGTCTACGAGAAAGTATCGTTCGATTTGCTTGTGAAGTAAAGTTGATGGGAAAATAAGGCGGAAGCTAGGTTAAAGTGTTCAAAGATAGGTTATGGGTAAGAATATGTATAGGTTCGGTTATGATTAACAAATAAAAAAGATGAGGAGATAGGAAATGGTTTGGATAGGCGATGTGATGAATAAAAGGAAATTGGATAGAAAGATGGATATGGTAAAATAGGACTTAAGTTTCAAGTATGATTCGACACTATAGAGAGTATTGCCCCGGTACTTATATCACTTAAGGTGGAAATGAAAATGATAGAACCTCGACCCACTACTTAGCAAAGTAGGAACCTTGGTATAAGGGTGAACGCCACACTCGGTTGAGTGATAAGTTCAAAAGGAAGAACAAGGTTGACACCAACTAAGAACTAGATAGGCCAACAAGTCTTCAACGAAATATGAGAGAAAGAAATCTCACAAATTCCATAAATTTAACAAAGTTTCATTAAGAGAAAAGTCTACTTACAAATGAAAATGACAACCATATATATAGTGCCTAAAATGTCTATTGGAATTCGGCAACTAATGTGTTCACACAACAATAAAAACATTCACACTAATTCATTAAAATTGTTCATGAATTCAGTAGATTCATGCACTAGCTGAATGGACACTTTCTTCCCCCTTGGTGTGTGCATGAATGCTTAGCCATGAAGTAAGGCTTCAAGTGCCTTGTATGAGCACCAAAGGTTGCATTCATCTCCTTGGGACGTTCATGCACTTGTATAGAACATGCATCCTCATTAATAAACACTTTAATGACATGTAGGTTCATGAATGGTAGCATGAACTTAGTAAATTCGTTCTCCCCTTTGTGCATGCACTTAATTCAATCAATGTGTTGAATTATTGAGTTAATTCCTTCCCTTGGACGTTCTTGAACCCATCCATGCATGTGTAGTAGCTTATAGGTCAATTCAAAGTGTGAACATGTTCAAGGAACTCAACGGTCAACATAGAATTAGTTGGCAGCTACTTCTTGGCCGAATAAGTGCCTTGGAAAGTTAGGAGACAGCCACCGTACATGCACTTAAGCCATTCATGCATTCTATCATCCCATGCATTTGATCCATTCATGGATTAGCCTTTAATGTCCATACATGCATTCGGTACATGCATGAATTTGTAGAAACCTTGCATCTAGCCATACATGCACCAGCATTTAATACTTCTTCATTCATGAATGTGGAATGCCCAAAAGAGATGTTTCTTCATCCATATATTGTGCCGTCCATGATCATTGTATCTACAAAACAAAATAAAAAACAAATTATGAGACATCATGTGAACACACATAAATTCGGCACAATGTGAACATATTAATGACATGCATTAAATCAGCTAAAATGTGATCATAATTAAAATATGTAATAACTATGACATATTAAAAACAGATATTAATATAAGACAAATTTGATGCTTAAATAAATATGTTCGGCTTTTATTTAATGCATTAAAGTCAAAATCAAGTTTAAACTAAAATGAGCTAAGTTTTATCTCGTGAGCTAAAGTTGAGCTGGGGTTGAACTCCTAAGCTGAAGTTGAGCTAAGGGTTAGCTCGTGAGCTGGAAAAGAGCTAGGAGTGAGCTCGGTTTAGCTCAGGCAAGCTGGATCGAGCTCGAATGAGCTAGATTTGAGCTGGACGGAGCTTGGGGAGCTGGAAAGGAGCTGGGATCAGCTTGCCAACAAAGCAATGCTCGACTCGGGAGACTTGACCGATGGGCTTTGCTGGGCGCGCTCGCATCATTCCCCCCTTCTTTTAGGCGACTTGTCCTCAAGTCGAGCCATTTGTTCGCTTTAAAAACTTTTCTCACACATGGCTTTCCTCGGTCAAATGGAATAGAAGATATCAAATAAACCTGAAAAAGTCTCACCACTTTTGGCAAGAAGAAATTCAAACAAGTCAAATTCATATGATATTCAAAATTCGAGAAAAACTCATTTAATCGAACATATGCCAAAAATCTAAGCTGTGAAAAACAAGCATACGTAAAGTTATTAAAAAGTTTCGATATGTCATCATTGCGAACATGTGAATTTAATTGAAGCAAAGGGTAGTTGGTCACAAATATTTGCAAGCAATTAGCAACATTATTCCTCGACCAAAAATTACCAAAATAATCATACGAAAACAGCAACTTAATTGGTCCCTCGTCTTGCTTATGCAAAGTATGCCATGGCCATAAGTATGCTAACTCTTTCTTTTGTTTATGAGCAATATGAGTGATGTCATTACATTCCAACAAAAGTACACTATCACGAGGCCAAGAAGAATGGTCAACCATGTCAGGATTCACATAATTTTCAAATATCAAATCAACAAAATTTTCATCGTCATGTAAATGACTCAAAGGAATTTGAAAAGTTTCAAGAACTATACCTTGTCGTTCTTGAAGAGAAGAAGATTGAAAATTGAGTTTACCTTTATCAAGCAAGATGAATCTCCTCTCTTTGGAAAGATAATGTAGAACTAACCTTTTGTTTCGAGCAACTCGATGTGAACAAGTATATCTCAAGCTTGTCAAAGCGGTATGTTCACAATAAGGAGAAATGTTAGTATCATTAGAAACAATGGACTTAGAATGAAAAGATGAAACATAAACAAAATTTGATTCAAGTCCATAGAAAAGCGTCGATTTTACCTTTTCAAAATGAAACAAAAGTTTCATATGTGGCCAAGCAAGATGATTAGAAAACAAACCAAAATTGGAAACCAAAACATTGAATTTCATTTCCCTGACTAAGGTTCGATCACCAAGCAAACAAAATTTAGATGCACAACATGCAAGTTGCTTGTGGTTTCCATAAGTCGTACTGGAGTTACAGATTACCGGTTTAAACACGTGAGCTTGATCACTAATTCCAACAGGCAACAAGTTTTGTCTAGTTTCCAATGTCAACATCATGTTAGAGAAAGAAAATGGAACCAACTCATCACATGACTTAATGTTCACTCGATCTGACATAAATGTGAAATTGATATAACAAGACAAACCATTAAATGAAATAGGCATTTTACATGTCATTAAGTGATCACACAAGTAATTCAAAGAATTTACGCATTTAAACACAACAAAATTAGCATGTGCAAAATTTTTATTGCAAAACTCCACACTTTGCATAGGTAAAACCATCTCAACAAAAGAGTTAAACATGTCATAAGATATATCTTTCATGGCATCTTTTGATTCAAAATCATTAAAATCAAAAGTTGAACAATGACTATTCAAATTAAGATATGATAACCCTTTAGGAATGAAGCCATCAAATTTTTTGTTAGCAACCTTTAATTCAAACGGCCTTGATTTGATAATCAAGGAATCCTTACCTCTCTTACCTTTGATCGCAAGTGGGTGGTTGTCATTCGCGAACTTACCTTTCTCGAACAACTGAAAACATCTCTCGTTCGAAAGGTAGTGAAGTTGGAATTGGTCGCACAAACTTCTAGGAACCTGAAAAATGTCATCACAAAAAGAACTAACAGGAGGGTTAGTGGAAATAGTCATCACTTGCTCACTATCTTTCTCACTCAAATCTTTTTTCTCGAGATCACTTGATTCTTTTATCTTAATTTCTTTTTCCACTATTTTTTCTTGATCATAATTTCTTTCAAACTCTTTTTGCTTTTCCTTCTCTTTTTGTTCTTTTTCTTTTTCAAAGGCTTTTTCAATGGCTTTTTTGAACTCTCTTAAAACTCGCTCATTTTCTCTCTTACTTGCCTCTTTTCTCTCTTTTCTTTTTATTTCTTTTTCTTTTTCTTCTTTTGCTTTTTCTTTTCTTTTACAAGATGATACAGAAGAATCATGTGAATACAAATCTTGTTCGAAAGATGAAGAACTATATGGGTCACGTTCAAAATTTCGTGAAGAATACTCCAAGTAAGATTTCTTTGAAGATCTAGAAGCAGTATGTCTATCATCTCGCACATCTTCTCGAACGAATTCAAAATCAAAATCGGTTGCTCGTCGTCTCGAACTTCTTGAATAAGAATCTCGAATGAAATCTTGTCTCGAGTAATCATTAGAGATGTATCTTTGTGAAGTTCTCGATTTTGCTTTTCGACTTGATGAAACTCGTTCTCGTGGATCTCTTTGTTCCACACGATCTAATCTTTCGTGTAGTTTGTCAAACTTGGAAGTCACCATTCGTTGTTTTTCTCGAACCAAGTATTGAAACTCCGACTCGGTAAATTCATCGCGTGACATGACTTTTGTTGCTGAAAGAAATACGTTAGATCATAAAACAAAAAAAATTAAGTACCTCACCACAAACCTCACGATTTCACTCGGAAAGAAAGAAAAATTGGTAGCACTCACACTCGTGTTTACACTCGTTTGGCTTTTACCTCCACTCGAATGCGCTCACTCACTCGTGCCTTTTACCTCTCAAACTTTCTCTCGCAATTTCGTATTCAGACTCGCCAAGGCCTTATCGTAGGCTTAGGGGTTGGTTTCAAAATTGTTTAACAAAGGATAAATATGAGGGGTTCAGGGTTGGCTGAAAGAAAAAAAAAAATTCTCGGGTCTAAGTGTGGCGATGGGGTAGGAAGTGAATGGTAAAAATGAACGAACTTGATCGGGAGTACAAAATGGTCAACAAAAGAACAAAATCTTTCACACTTTTTTTTTTTAATACTTCAAATTTTTTTCCACTTTTTTTTTTTTTCACTTCATTTTTTTACCTTTTTTTTTCACTTCAATTTTTTTTCGAATTTTCTTTTCACACTTTTTTTCTTTTTTTTCACGTTTTTTTTCACTTCAATTTTTTTTTCAAGTTTCTTTTTTTTTCAAAATTTTTTTTTATACCACTCTCTTTTTTTTAAGTACAAAATGATGAATATAAAGGCAAATTTTTTTTTTACGAACCTACTTTGATGATGGTGCGAACGTCAGTACTCCTCGTTTTAGCAGCTCTGATACCAAATGATACGATCTGCCTCGGGGTGAGTCGAGTCGTATGTAAGTTTGCCCGATCGTCTACGAGAAAGTATCGTTCGATTTGCTTGTGAAGTAAAGTTGATGGGAAAATAAGGCGGAAGCTAGGTTAAAGTGTTCAAAGATAGGTTATGGGTAAGAATATGTATAGGTTCGGTTATGATTAACAAATAAAAAAGATGAGGAGATAGGAAATGGTTTGGATAGGCGATGTGATGAATAAAAGGAAATTGGATAGAAAGATGGATATGGTAAAATAGGACTTAAGTTTCAAGTATGATTCGACACTATAGAGAGTATCGCCCGGGTACTTATATCACTTAAGGTGGAAATGAAAATGATAGAACCTCGACCCACTACTTAGCAAAGTAGGAACCTTGGTATAAGGGTGAACGCCACACTCGGTTGAGTGATAAGTTTAAAAGGAAGAACAAGGTTGACACCAACTAAGAACTAGATAGGCCAACAAGTCTTCAACGAAATATGAGAGAAAGAAATCTCACAAATTCCATAAATTTAACAAAGTTTCATTAAGAGAAAAGTCTACTTACAAATGAAAATGACAACCATATATATAGTGCCTAAAATGTCTATTGGAATTCGGCAACTAATGTGTTCACACAACAATAAAAACATTCACACTAATTCATTAAAATTGTTCATGAATTCAGTAGATTCATGCACTAGCTGAATGGACACTTTCTTCCCCCTTGGTGTGTGCATGAATGCTTAGCCATGAAGTAAGGCTTCAAGTGCCTTGTATGAGCACCAAAGGTTGCATTCATCTCCTTGGGACGTTCATGCACTTGTATAGAACATGCATCCTCATTAATAAACACTTTAATGACATGTAGGTTCATGAATGGTAGCATGAACTTAGTAAATTCGTTCTCCCCTTTGTGCATGCACTTAATTCAATCAATGTGTTGAATTATTGAGTTAATTCCTTCCCTTGGACGTTCTTGAACCCATCCATGCATGTGTAGTAGCTTATAGGTCAATTCAAAGTGTGAACATGTTCAAGGAACTCAACGGTCAACATAGAATTAGTTGGCAGCTACTTCTTGGCCGAATAAGTGCCTTGGAAAGTTAGGAGACAGCCACCATACATGCACTTAAGCCATTCATGCATTCTATCATCCCATGCATTTGATCCATTCATGGATTAGCCTTTAATGTCCATACATGCATTCGGTACATGCATGAATTTGTAGAAACCTTGCATCTAGCCATACATGCACCAGCATTTAATACTTCTTCATTCATGAATGTGGAATGCCCAAAAGAGATGTTTCTTCATCCATATATTGTGCCGTCCATGATCATTGTATCTACAAAACAAAATAAAAAACAAATTATGAGACATCATGTAAACACACATAAATTCGGCACAATGTGAACATATTAATGACATGCATTAAATCAGCTAAAATGTGATCATAATTAAAATATGTAATAACTATGACATATTAAAAACAGATATTAATATAAGACAAATTTGATGCTTAAATAAATATGTTCGGCTTTTATTTAATGCATTAAAGTCAAAATCAAGTTTAAACTAAAATGAGCTAAGTTTTAGCTCGTGAGCTAAAGTTGAGCTGGGGTTGAACTCCTAAGCTGAAGTTGAGCTAAGGGTTAGCTCGTGAGCTGGAAAAGAGCTAGGAGTGAGCTCGGTTTAGCTCAGGCAAGCTGGATCGAGCTCGAATGAGCTAGATTTGAGCTGGACGGAGCTTGGGGAGCTGGAAAGGAGCTGGGATCAGCTTGCCAACAAAGCAATGCTCGACTCGGGAGACTTGACCGATGGGCTTTGCTGGGCGCGCTCGCATCAAAGTAGGCGTACGACACCTTTGACCATACAACGCCACATATGGTGCCGTGCGAATACTCGCCTGATAACTATTGTTATATGCAAAATTCGCTAACGGTAAGTAGTCTTCCCAACTACCTCGAAAATCAATAATACACCCTCTCAACATGTCCTTCAGAATCTGAATCACCCTTTCCGACTGTCCATCTGTCTGAAGGTGAAAAGCAGTGCTGAAGTCTAGCCATGTACAAAATGCCTCATGCAACTTTTGCTAGAATCGAGATGTAAACCTAAGGTCCGGATCAGAAATGATCGAAACTGGCACTCCATGAAGTTGCACTATCTCAGCTACATACAGCTTTGCCAATTTTTGAAGTGAATAGTCGGTTCGGACGGGTATAAAATGGGCAGACTTAGTTAGTCTATCCACAATCACCCAAACCGAGTCTTTCTTGGTAGGCATCAAGGGTAGCCCACTCACAAAGTCCATGGTTACCCTTTCCCACTTCCAAAGTGGAATCTTCACCGGTTGCAGAAGTCCAGAAGGCAGTTGATGCTCAGCTTTCACCTACTGGCATGTCAGACACTTACCCACAAACTCCGTTACTTCCCGCTTAAGTCCAGGCCACCAATACAATTCCCGTAAATCCCGACACAACTTATTCCCACCAGGATGCATGGCACAAAGACCGCCATGAGCCTCTTGCAGTATAGACTGCCTCAAACCAGAGTCTTTTGGGACACAAACTCTCCCTCGAAAACATAAAATCACTTCATTATTCAACCCAAAATTAGAAGTTCCACCCTCCTAAACCAGTCGAAATCGAGAAACCAAAGATTCATCTAGTAATTACTTCTCCTTAATTTGCTCCATCTAGTTCGGTCTTACTTGCAATTCAGCTAACAAGCTACCATCATCATACAGACTAAGACGAGCAAACATCGCTCTCAGATCAGTTACAGCTCCCCGACTCAGTGCATCAGCTACCATATTAGCTTTGCCTGGGTGATACTCAATAAAACAGTCATAGTCCTTAAGCAACTCTATCCATCTTCGTTGCCTAAGGTTCAACTCCTACTGAGTCAACAGATACTTGAGGCTCTTATGATCCGTGTATATGATACACTTTTCTCCGTACAAGTAGTGCCTCCAGATCTTTAGCGCAAAGATTACCACCGCCAATTCCAGATCATGCGTAGGGTAATTCACCTCATGAGGCTTAAGTTGTCGCGATGCATATGCAACCACTTTTCCCTCCTGCATCAACACACAGCCCAATCCAATGTGCGACGCATCAGTATACACAGTAAAATCCTTTCCAAACTCCAGCTAAATTAACATTGGTGCCTCCGTCAAAACCTTCTTCAACTTCTCGAAACTCTCTTGTTGTTTCTCAGTCCAGACAAACGGTACTCCTTTTCTCAAAAGCTTCGTCAACGGTGCTGCTATTAAGGAAAACCCTTCCACAAATCTCCTATAATTCCCAGCGAAACCCAGAAAACTCCAAATTTTTGACACGGATTTCGGTGGCTTCTATTCTAGAACTGCCTCAATTTTCTGAGGATCCACCCTAATCCCCTTAGTAGAAACAATGTGACCCAAGAATGTCACTTCTCGCAACCAAAATTCACACTTGCTGAATTTTGCATACAGCTGCTTCTCCCTCAACACTTGCAGAACAATCCGGAGATGCTCATCATGATCCTCCTCAGTTTTCAAATACACCAGAATATCAGCTATAAAGACGACCACAAACTAGTCTAAATAGGGTTGAAATACTCGGTTCATCAGGTCCATGAAGGCTGCTGTTGCATTCGTAAACCTGAATGGCATTACCAGGAACTCGTAATGACCATACCAAGTCCTAAACGCTATCTTATGAATATCTGCCTCTTTGGATATCCAAATCGAAGATTAATCTTGGAAAATACTGAAGCTCCTCTTAGTTGGTCAAATAGGTCATCAATCCTCAGCAGAGGGTACTTGTTCTTAATAGTCAGTTTGTTCAACTGGCGATAATCAATGCACATACGCATCATCCCATCTTTTTTTCTTGATGAACAAAACTGGTGCTCCCCATGGAGACACACTTGGTCTAATAAAACCTCAATCCAGAAGCTCTTGGATTTGCGCTTTCAATTCCACCAACTTCTTCGGTGCCATCCTATAAGAAGCGATGGAGACTAGAGCCGTTCCAGGCAACAAGTCAATTCGAACTTCGACTTCGCAGCTCAGAGGCAACCAAGAAAGCTCATCTAAAAAAACATCCTGAAACTCCTTGACGGTTCTAACTTCCCCTACGGTCAAACCCTCAGAATCTGACTTACTCACATACTCGAAAAATAACTTGCAACCTTTGCGAATCAGCTTTTTAGCTCTTAAAGCCGAGATAACATTGGACAAGTAATCTCTTCGCTCCCCTATTACTGTTACCTCCTTATCCTCCGTGGTCTTTAACACCATCCGCTTGGCAGCGTAATCCAAAGTTGCCTGATGCTTTGCAAGCCAATCCATACACAAAATGAGATCAAACTATCCAAATGGTAACTCCATCAAGTCCATAGAGAAAATTCTACCTTGTGTCTCTAAAGGTACATTCCTAAAAATTTTGTCTACCCTAACCGAGTGACCCAGTGGACTCATCACAGATACCCCACTCACAATTTTCTCAGATTGCATACCCAACGTCCCAGACACATCACAAGCAACATATGAATGGGTAGATCTAATATCAATCAAAGCAGTGTATGGCGTGCTATAAATTAAAAATGTACCGGTTATGATGTCAGGTGAGTCACCCTCCTCTCGGCGATGAGCAGCATAAACCAATGTCGGCTGTCGTGCCCCAGCATTTCCAGCACCCCTGCCCGGTGCTCCACGTTCACGTCCATTTCCATTACCGCCCCTAGCCTGTCCACGTCCTTTCGATGGTTGTTGACCACCTCTCATTGGCTGAGCAACCCTGGGTTTAGCAGCTTGCATCTGCGCCGGCCTCTGAGGGTAATCTTTGACTCGATGATCTTTGGACCCACATAGGAAACATGCTCCAGAACGCTTCCAACATTCGCCTAGATGTACCTTTCCATAGTCCCCACAAGCTTGCAGTCTAACCACATTCACAGGAACTGGTCGAATCGACTCGTCCACTCTAGCTCTTTCAACAGTCCTACCCGCAGCACCCGAGGGCCCTGAATCCCTCCTGAATCGGTTTCTATCTTTTTCGCAATTCTGGTGCTCTGAGTGCTTCACCTCCTCAGCAATCTTGGCTTTTTCCACCAGAATAGCAAAATCTCACTCCCTCTGTGGAGCAATCAGTACTCTTAGCTCATCTCTGAGGCCATCCTCGAATCGCACGCTGCGTTCATACTCCGTAGCGACTATTCCACCAGCATACCAGCTTAACCTTAAAAATTTAGCTTCATATTCCGCTACAGTCTTACTACCCTAAGTCAGATTCAAGAATTCCTTCCTTCAAGCGTCCACATAGCTCGCCCTGACGTACTTCCCTTTAAAGGCTGTCTTAAATAACACCCAAGTCACTCGCTCAGCTGGTGTACCATCTCTCACAGTGATCCACTACCAGTAGGCCTCGTCACGCAACAAGGATATTGCTCCTTTCAGCTTCTGCTCCACTGAGTAGTCCAGGTCATCCATTATCCGCTCTGTGGCCTCCAACCAATATTCGGCCACATTCGGGGCTACACCAGATACACCCCTAAAAATCTTTGCTCCATTAGCTCGAAGCTGTTTAGAAATCGATCCCCGATTCACCGTTTCAGTACTTACTCCAGTAACCCTTTCTAAAAAATAGAGCATTGCCTGGGATAAAGCATCATCCCCAGTAGCTCGATCGTAGGACCCTATCTCAATTGCTGGTGGAGCTCGTGCCTCCTCAGTTGGCATATGTCTCGAAGATAAAGATCCAGCCTGAATACTCTTTTGGCCTCAACCACAGCCTCTTCCACGTGCTGCGGTTGTACTCATATCGTATTATCTGATTTACGAATTTTATGAATTAGTTCAATATTCCAGTATTTATTACAGATGTTTTATGCAGAGATAGTATTTTAGAGTTTTGTTTTCATAGAATCGTAGCCTAGCTACAGCTTCAGTCTTCTAGAGTTTTCAGTTTTTCCTACTATCTCAGTTTTCTACAGTTTTATTGTTACCCTGACTATAGAATTTCAATAGGGTCTTAGTACTAACTACATTAGTATCACAGTATCACAGTATCTTAATTAAGTACAGTAAAGAAGAAGGTACTTATGGACTTGGTGTCGGAGACTCGGTGTGCCACTCTTTAGAAACCAAATTCAGAAAACCCAAGTTTTGTTGGTAGTAATTGTTTTAAATGTACTCTCATAAAAATTTCTCAAAAACTCTAGTCTTTCAAAAAAATGACAAAAATATTTTTGGAAAAGAAATCAATTTTTAAAAGACTTTTCTTAAAGAAGTTTTTTTAAAACCGAATTTAAAACAAATTAAGACTTAAATTTTAAGAAAATGTTTGAACCCATTACACGCTGAGTTGTTGCAACTTGGCTCTGATACCACTAAATATAACACCTCAAACTCGACCCAGACGTTATGGCCAGATCTGGTGTGTCACATGAACAATTAATTTATCTATGATATTCTTTTAACAAAACGGTATGTTGTTCATAGTAAAACCATGTTTAATAGCTTGTAATTAAGAAACATCATCAGCTTTAAAAACCATATCTATTACTAAGTAAAATTCACTTTTTAAAACATCTCATTGATGTGTTATCGTTGATGAGTTATCCAATCGTTACGTAATGCGTGTTTTGAAAACGTTTGATTAAGTTTGGAAAAACCCCGCTTAGACTAGTCTACTATTATAGAAACAAGTAATAAAGAAAACCCAAAACAAAATACCTGAGCGGCCTTATTACAACTTAAATCTGAAATTTAAAAATGAACTATAAATAAATCAAATTTAGGAAACCATTAAACCCGAAAGCATGAATCATGTGGCCACCCCGAATCCCTCGTAGCTCCAAGTCCTCTATGTATGGGGGTTACCTGCATGGATGGAAATAATAGGATGAGTTTGTGAAAACTCAATGTGTAATACAACCCAACCACTGTCAAAGATCAGACAAAGCTCAGTCTGGGCCAAAGCCCTATTCAGATACAGATCAAACTTGGTCTTGGCCCTTTTCAGAAATAAAGTGGGCCTTGGGCCCATTTCAGATATAAAACAGAAAATATATACAAAAATGTATGTATGCAAAGCCCAGGCATAGTCCAGCCCAACACACCACCCGTACCAGCCCTACACACCATGTGGGAAATAACTAAACTCACCCAGCCCTACACACCACAGACGCAGCAGAGCTGCTAATACAGAGATCGTGGTAGAGCCACCAGAATAGGAATACGAGGCGGAGCCTCTAAACAGATTACGTGGCAATGCCACTTTATAGCACTTCCTCCATATCCATAACCCAACCCCATGCAAACTAGAAGAGTACTACATGACATGGCATACAGAATATCAGATACAATAATATGCAAATCAGTTAACTATTTCTAGGGGTAAAATGGTAATTTAGCTTTTAGGGGTAAAATGGTAATTTTTACCCTTCAAGGGTATTTTGGTCATTTAGCTACGTCTCTAAGTTTCATGCTAAATACGACCTTCTAGTAGGTCTAACGTCATTCCAAATGACTCAAATAGTCCATACATTCATATAGTGCCATCGGGCCTAAAAAACCTAATGGGCCCGAGGGAGCCCAATGCTACTGTGGCCCGCTCAGTCTAATTTTTACACATATTATCACCGATTTAATGTTCAGTTTATTAGAAATTACTTACCGTATAGTTTTACCCATCTGGGCCTACAGGCCCATTGGGCCCAATTTTGACCCATCGAGGCCCAAAACAGCCTAAGTGCACGAAAATGTGCACAGCAGCCCTTACTGTCCAATATTCCATATTTAGAATTTTGGATTAACCCACGAGTGTTTGCACGCTCGCTAGTCCTTGAAATGTCGGTATTTCAGCATTTCGGCATTTCAATTTTTACCGATCTAAGCATTTACACACCTGTTTGTGAACTACGTTGAGATCCCTCGAAGGATCAACCTACAACAATTTTAATCACTACGTTAATCCATAATTCACTAGAAACCACCATCACCTTACCCCTAAAGTATTCGACCATAATCAAATAATCTACTAACCTTTTACCTTAGTCGAGATCTAAAAAATCGATCTAGATTGCTATAACAACCCTAGACACCAACCGCTTCCTGTAAGATCGTCCTCTACCACGTCCAAAACACATAACAAATGTTAGTTGGTCTCCAATGACAGGATCAAATCTGATTCTCTAAGAAGGTTAGTGCGTTTCGACTTTTAACACCCCCTTGAAAGAGAAGAACAAGGAAAGAGATCACTGACCCAAAAGTTTGCTTGTTTGCCTTGACAGAAAAGAGAACCACCAATCACTAGCCTAACCCCAGATCTATTGTAGATCTAATCAAAACATAAGAGAAGGAGAGATCTAAGATTCGGCTATGAAGGCCACACAAAAAGAGTAGCCGACTGAAGAAGGGATAATCGGTTTAAACGTGTTTACTGACTAGGGTGATCTTTAGAGACACAAAAAAGAAGGAGTTATGTAAGGAAAGAGATGGTGACAGAGAGATGGAAGACTTTGAAGGTTTCACTTTTTAGAAGATTGATGAGGAGGGTTCAACCAAAGAAGAAATCGGCAAGAAAAGATTTATGGTTTTGGGTTTTTGACTTTTGATGCAATCGGCCAAGAAGGGTTCTAAGTAAGTCAATTCAAGCAATAGAGAAAAGAAGAAAGAGAAGAAGAAGATAGGTTGGGCCCTTGTGTAGTCGGCCAAGAGAAGATTTGGGGTTTAGGGACTTTCAACTTTTAAAAAAAGAATAGAGGAGAGAAAAGAAAGAAGAAGGAATGCATTACCTATTCGGCACTCAAACACAAATGCAAATCCCGAAACTCAAGGCAGAAGTTAGCTCCTACCTACCAAAATGCTAAGCTCAAAAGACCCAAAATCCCAAAAGAATGCCCAAAAGAAATCGGCACACTCCTTTCCCATAATGCTGAAAATGCTATCACCTAAGGTCCCTAGCCAAAATTGCAACTACAAAGTCCCCCATTCGGCCAACTCTTGCTACTCACTCAACTCCTCAATTTTCTCCTTGATAATCTCCCCCTTATCACTCCTTAATCCAATCCCATGAGCAATTCAAACACCTTCCCTCAGAGTTCAACTTGGATTCCACCTCTTACTATGCACATGTAGCAAAATAAAATGAATATCCCTTGCTCACAAAGGGATTCGAACCTTAGCTTCCTCACATGCAACCACACGCCACCTCCCTGTGTTTTAAGTGGCGCTACCTTGCCATTTTACCACAGGCTTACTTGTGCTATAAACCCAAACAATAATTTAAAAGCCTACTTTGCCCAAGTCCATTCTCACATGAAGCTAAAATTTAAAATTCTGCCAAGCTTCAAACTTAAACCTAAGCCTCCTAAAGGTCCACTAAACACACTCAATTCACTACTTCAGCATATCAAGACATGCAAAAATAAATTCAAGCAAAAATTCAAAAACCCTAAAAATTGGGGCATTACAAACACATTAAACATATCAATTGCCACTTTTACAATTTATGTGATTTAGTCCTTTTTGCAATTTAAGCACTCAAACGGACAAATTAAATCACAGAAATTTCACAGATATCAATTCACATGCTATAGACACTGATACGGTCGCACCACCTAAGTTGCCAACCACAAATGGAGACCCACTCGAGCTACCTGTTGGTCCAATTACCCGAGCTCGAGCTAAGAAGTTTAAAGATGCAGTGTCAGCCTTGGTTGAGCGAGTTTGGGCTGAATCAATCACCAATTTACTTGATAGTTCCTGGACTAGAATATCGAGTCATCCGTTTCATCTTTCCAAAGCTCATCCAGCTTATTTTCAGCTCAACCTACTCAGTTCCAGCTCATCGAGTTCACATCCAGTTCAACTTCAGCTCATGAGTTTATTTTCAGCTCAATTTCAGTCCATGAGCTCAGAATTAGCTCAGCCTCCGCTCTCGAGTTTGGACTTAGCTCGATTTTAGCTCACTATCTAAATTATAGCTCATTAAGTTCATTTAAAGCTCATGATAATAAGTTGACTTTTATTTTAATTTCATTAAATTAGCTATTTAATTTATCATATTGAATGGTTTCACATTAATATATTAATATTGTCTTAATTTAATTTAATTCTGCTTATTTAATTTGTCTTAGCTGAATTTATAAGTTGCCATTGTTGCTTTCACATTAGCCGAATTAATGTTGTTCACATGTCTTGTAGGTACATTCACCTGGATGGCACATGCATGGGGGAGATTAAATGCCATGCATGCATGGTAAGATGCAATGGACGGCACACTAATGGACAAGTTCATGTGCATGTATTTAAAGGTGCATGGATCACATTTAAGGTGATACATGTATGGGACGGTTCATGAACTCCCATGTGTTCATACTCTGCGTTCACACCATGGATGGGGGGCGTTCACACTTGTGTTCACACCTAGGGCCATTCAGCTACCCTGTGTTCACACTTGCATGGCCATTCAAGACCCTCTGTTCACACCACAAGAGACCTTTCATGGAGCCACCATTATGAAGCCACTATTGGTGAATCAACATGAATTAAAGGCTTCATTAAAGGGATGGCCGAACCTAGTCATACATGCATGGGAACCATTCATTCAAGTGCATTAATGTGTGTTCATGAAGCTACATATTCACCCCCCCATTTGGCCGAACATAGACATCCATTCCAAGGGGTTGTTTCTACTATTTTCTAGAATATTCCTATGTATTTAATAGGTACATGTCTTAAATGTTTAGTCCATGAATGGACCATTCCGCTAGCCTAGGATTTAGTATAAATAGCCAGACATTTTTCATGTAAAGGGACTTTTTGAACTTTGTCAATTTTATTACGAATTTGTGAGGAATTCTTTTCTCTAATTTTGTTCAAAGATTTCAATTGGCTTGCCTAGTGTCCTAGTTGTGTCAACCGTTTTTCTTTGTCGAAAATCTGAACTTATCACTACCCATAGTGTGGCGTTCAACTATACCGAGGTTCCTATCTCTTTAGATAGTGGGTCGAGGTCCCTTTATCAAATCCAAACCGAACCAAAAGAGCGTATAGACAAAGGGTTGATATCTTCTTGATATTGGTTCTTGTTTGCACTTTTCCGTTCAAACCCTATTTTTCTTTCTCTTCTAAATCAACTTAACGAACCTTCTCCTATTGAAACTATAACCAACTCCTGTCTTCTTCATCTACTTAGCTCGAACAATACCTTCTCGTAGACGATCAGGCAACTACAAATACGACTCGACTCACCCCGAGACGGATCGTATCAGACACAGATAAAAATAAAATATTTTTCTAACTCGGATATGTGGTCCCAAAACCACTATTCCGACTAGCGTCTAAACTGGGCTGTTATAGTGGTGATGACCCTCGATGATCCCCGAGCTCCCAGTAGCAATAATGATGTGAGCACATCCATGCCAATCAAGGAAACTGATCTGGAGGTCTTACCATTGGGACCTATTACCCGTTTTAAGGCAAAGAAATTTAGGGAAGTTCTTTTCCTTACTTGTGTTACAATTCCAGATTCATTCAATCATGTTTATGCCTTAGAACATAGGCTTTATAATGTGTTGCATGCTGATATGTGACATATTTAGGTTATACTATTCATTCTGTGTGTTTAAGTATGTATTGATTTGATAGTGTTTGTATTGATTCTAAGTTGTTTGGGTGTTAATAAATAAGTGTGCACTTGTTTACAACTTATTAGACTATGTTACATTAAGTCTACATAAACTTTGATAAGTGTTTATACCTTTTGGATTAGGTACTTGAAGGGACACTAGCTTAAGAGTGTATATGCAACTCATCTTCAGCTCAAGTTAGCTCAAAGTACTCTACACTAGCTCATCTTCAGCTCATGTCAGTCCACTTCACTTGTAGCTAGCTTGTTCTAGCCAGTTCAGTTTCCGTCAACTCAATTTCAGCTCCACTAGCTCAACTTCAGTTGGCAAGTCTAGACGTAGCTAAATAATGATTTACAAGTCGGGAAGTGTACCAGTGCACATGTGGCAGCCCAAGTGGCATCCGGTTATTCACACATCTGCGTGGCAGCTTGGATGAGTGAGTACATTATTGGCCGAATTGGAGCAGCCCCTCCCTTTTCTTCTTGGCGTTAACTTCAAGGATAAGAACAAGTAGTTTGTGTTTGAATTTCAAACTTCAAATACAAGGCTGCCATATAATGCCACCCATTTTAGGAGTTATTAGAAGTTATTAGGAGTTTAAAATTTGAATTTTAAATCTTCTATTTTCAGCCACACAAGGAAATTCGGCCATACACCTGTTGTTATCCATATATATGTGTACAAAAACAATGTAAAAAGGTAGACACTTTGAATAAAATAAAAGCTTTGTGGGATTTTCTCTCAAACTTCGGGTTTTTCACTGAACTTTCTTGGCATATCAGACTATGTTTGTTGTGTCAATTTTACTGGATACTTCGGTGATGCGAGTGCGCCCAGCGAACCCCAACATTCAAGTCTTTTGAGTCGAGCATTGTTATGTTGGCAAGCTGATCCTAGCTCCTTTCCAGCTCCTTGAGCTCCATCCAGCTCAACTCGGTTTGACACAAGTTCTTTGAGCTTGATTTGAGTTTATTTAATTCTCGCATTTAAATTGTTGGAATAAGGACTTGATTTATTTATTTTAGCTACTTTAGTCTTTAATTATGTCTTGTTTAATTAAATGCATTTTTTAGTTAATGTCATGCATTATTAATCTACATATTTCAATTATGACATGCATTATGTGTTCTGCATTGAATTAAGTCATGCATTAAGTAACTCATTTGTTCATTTAATTTGTATTTTAAATCATGCATTTAAGCATCTTAAGTTAATAAATGAGTTATTGGTCGTAATACAACTCATCTTAGTTTAATTAAATGAGTTTATTTGATGAACTTAATTTAATGAGTTGCTTCTTTAATTAATCTAGTTACTAGGTTAATTTATTGATGCATGAGTTAAAGTTCATTTAATACTTTTTTTAATTAACTAGTTGCTGGAATAAATGATGCATAAGTGTTAGTTTATTTATTTAAGTAGTTGTTAATTTGTTTTAAGCTTAATAATTGAATAAATGTGACGGTTACATATGTTTAATTGTAGGTGACTTTTCAGCTCACAACAATTACATTTAAAGGCTGTTATGCATTCAATAAGGAGACTTTAAACTTCATTAAGTTACTAGAGTCTTTTCAACTAGCCAAAGGAGAAATCAAGAGTTACTAGGAGTTATTTTCAAGCCAAAAAAACTTCCAAACATTTTTCTTCATAAAAGCAGTTGTTCATTAACATCCTTGGACGGTTACATTCAGCATTTACACAAGGGAGAAGATTCATGTGCCCAAAAAAATGTTTTCTTTATAAATGGTGACCATTCGGCTGTCCAAAGGGAAATTAAATGGGCTGTTTCGATCTCTTGGCTGATCATGTATTAAAATAATTTTAATCAGCTCATTAGAGTTCATAATTAGCTCATTTGGAAGGTTAAACAAGATGCCATAGCCGTTACAACTGTTTGAATTCATCAAGAGTTACATAGTTTTAATTAGTTTAATTAAAACTCAATTGAATGTGTGTCCATTCAGTTAGGCTTGTTATACTCCTATAAATACTTTGATTTTAGATTGATGTAGGGACTTTTTGAACTTTTGGACACTTAATGAAAATTACATCATTTTGTGAGAAAACATTTCTCTCATATTTCGTTGAATACTTGTGATGCAAGCTCGCCTAGCGAGCCCCAACGTTCAAGTCCTTCGAGTCGAGCATTGTTATGTTGGCAAGCTGATCCCAGCTCCTTTCTAGCTCCCCGAGCTCCATCCAGCTTAGCTCGGTTTGACGCAAGCTCTTTGAGCTTGATTTGAGTTTATTTAATTCTTGCATTTAAATTGCTAGAATAAGGACTTGATTTATTTATTTTAGTTATTTTAGTCTTTAATTATGTCTTGTTTAATTAAATGCATTTTTAGTTAATGTCATGCATTATTAATCTACATATTTTAATTATGACATGCATTATGTGTTCTGCATTTAATTAAGTCATGCATTACGTAGCTCATTTGATCATTTAGTTTGCATTTTAAATCATGCATTTAAGCATCTTAAGTTAATAAATGAGTTGCTGGTCATTAATATAACTCATCTTAGCTTAATTAAATGAGTTTATTTGATGAACTTAATTTAATGAGTTGCTTCTTTAATTAATCTAGTTACTAGGTTAATTTATTGGTGCATGAGTTAAAGTTCATTTAATACTTCTTTTAATTAACTAGTTGCTGGAATAAATGATGCATAAGTGTTAGTTTATTTATTTAAGTAGTTGTTAATTTGTTTAAAGCTTAATAATTGAATAAATGTGACGGTTACATATGTTTTAATTGCAGGTGACTTTTCAACTCACAAAGGCTATTACACATTCAATAAAGGTGGCTTTTCAAGTTATTTTGGTTACAAAAGAGCGGGCTGTTATAAAGGAAGCATTAAGCATCATTAAAAGAGAGTTTAAAGGAGCATTTCATGACCTTTTAAATTCATCAGCAACCTATTCAAATACCCAACGTTTTTGCTACTTAATGGACAATTTAAGCCTTAAAAATCTCATTAAAGTTGCTGGAGTCCATTCAACTAGCCAAAGGGGAAAGCAAGAGTCATTTTCAAAGCCTTTAAGGTCATTAATTCAGCCAAATTAAAGCATTTTAAAGAGAGAAATTATTTGATCTAGAATTCCAAAAGACTTTGAATTTTAATTAGCTCTTTATTAGTATTCTACTATGTGACCTTTCGGCTAGCTCATTCTAGCCTTATAAATACTTGTAATCAAGCCTTTTTGATAGACTTTTAGACTTTTTGCTCATTTGAATGAAACTATTTTCTTATTTTGTGAGAACCTTTTCTCTCATATTTCGTTGAAGACTTTGTTGGCTTATCTAGTTTTAGTGGTGTCAACCTTGTTCTTTTTTTTTCTGAACTTATCACTCCAATGAGTGTGGCGTTCATCCAATATACCGAGGTTCCTACTTTATTAAGTAACAGGTCGAGGTTTAATCTATTTTCCATCTACCACCTTAAGTGATATAAGTGCTGGGGCGATACTCTATATAGTATCGAATCTTACTTGAAACTTAAGTCCTATATTCCATATCCATCACCTACCAAACTACCTTCATTCCATCTTTTCAATTCTTCATAAACGAACCATCCACTCCCTTTCTTTCCATTCTTTGTTATCCAATTTCCATTTTTTTTTATTTCCAAAATTATATTCTCCAAAATTGAACCTATACATATTGTTCACATTTATAAACCCCTTTTTGAACCCATAAACTTAGCTTCCGTCATCATTTTCCCTAAAGACATCCTTTTTAAAAAGAGCTGAACGATACTTCTTCATAGACGATTGGGCAAACCCGTATACGACTTGACTCACCCCGAGGTGGATCGTATCATTTGGTATCAGAGCTATTAAAACGAGGAGTACCGACGTTTGTAGCATTACTGAAAGTTAGTTTGTAAGTATAAAATCAAAAAAAAATTCAAAAAAAATTGCAAATTGTATTTCATTTTTTTCTTTCCGTTGTATTTCATTTTGTGAAAAAAAATCGAAAAAAATGTGAAAAAAATTTCGAAATTATAAAAAAAAGGTAGAAAAAAAGAAAAAAAGTGTGAAAGAGGGTGTTCTATTGTTGATCTTTTTGTATTCCCAATCAGGTTCATTTGGTTTTCTATCAATCTCTTCCTACCCTAACACCACACCTTAAACTGACTTTAAATTTTCTTTCAGCCAACCCTTAACCCCTCATATTTATCCTTTGATAAACCATTTCTAACCAACCCCTAGCCTACGATAAGACCTTGGCAAGTCTGACTACGAAATTATGAGAGAAAGTTGAGAGGTAAAAGGCACGAGCGTGTGAGACTATTCGAGCGGAGGTAAAAGCCAATCAAGTGTAAACACGAGCATGAGTGCAAACCATCAATTTTTCTTTCCGAGTGAAAATTGTGAGTTTTGAGGTGAGGTACCTAATTTTTGTTTTGTTTATATTCTAACATATTTATTTTCAGCAATAAAAACCCATGTCTCGCGAAGAATTCACCAAAACGGAGTACAATTATTTGGTGTAAGAAATGCAACGAATGGTGAATTCCAAGTTTGACAAATTATATGAAAGATTAGATCATGTGGAACAACGAGATTCACGAGAACGAGTTCCATCAAGTCGAAGAACGGGATCGAGATCAAGTTAAAAATATACACCTGAATGTTATTCAAGAAAGACTTCCATCATGATTCCTTTTCGCCATTGACTTCAAGACTAAGAGATTCACACTTTGACTCCTACTCGTCAAGAAGTTCGAGAAGACGAGAAGTCGATTACGATTTTGATTCGTTCCAAGATGACGTTCGAAGAGAAAGATATACTCCTTCTAGTTCTTCAAAGAAATTTTATACGGAGTATTCTTCACGAAGTTTGGAACGTGATTCTTATGTAAATAATTTCCCTTCATTTGAACAAGATCATTGTTATCTTGATTCTTTTGTAACCTCTTGTAAAAAAAATGAAAAAGAACAAGGTTGACGCCACTAAAACTAGATAAGCCAACAAAGTCTTCAACGAAATATGAGAGAAAAAGTTCTCACAAAATAAGAAAATAGTTTCATTCAAATGAGCAAAAAGTCTAAAAGTCTATCAAAAAGGCTTGATTACAAGTATTTATAAGGCTAGAATGAGCTAGCCGAAAGGTCACATAGTAGAATACTAATAAAGAGCTAATTAAAATTCAAAGTCTTTTGGAATTCTAGATCAAATAATTTCTCTCTTTAAAATGCTTTAATTTGGCTGAATTAATGACCTTAAAGGCTTTGAAAATGACTATTGCTTTCCCCTTTGGCTAGTTGAATGGACTCCAGCAACTTTAATAGATTTTTAAGGCTTAAATTGTCCATTAAGTAGCAAAAACGTTAAATATTTGAATAGGCTGCTGCTGAATTTAAAAGGTCATGAAATGCTCCTTTAAACTCTCTTTTAATGATGCTTAATGCTTCCTTTATAACAGCCCACTCTTTTGTAACCAAAATAACTTGAAAAGCCACCTTTATTGAATGTGTAACAGCCTTTGTGAGTTGAAAAGTCACCTGCAATTAAAACATATGTAACCGTCACATTTATTCAATTATTAAGCTTTAAACAAATTAACAACTACTTAAATAAATAAACTAACACTTATGCATCATTTATTCCAGCAACTAGTTAATTAAAAGAAGTATTAAATGAACTTTAACTCATGTACCAATAAATTAACCTAGTAACTAGATTAATTAAAGAAGCAACTCATTAAATTAAGTTCATCAAATAAACTCCTTTAATTAAACTAAGATGAGTTATATTAATGACCAGCAACTCATTTATTAACTTAAGATGCTTAAATGCATGATTTAAAATGCAAACTAAATGATCAAATGAGCTACGTAATGCATGACTTAATTAAATGCAGAACACATAATGCATGTCAAAATTAAAATATATAGATTAATAATGCATGACATTAACTAAAAATGCATTCAATTAAACAAGACATAATTAAAGACTAAAATAACTAAAATAAATAAATCAAGTCCTTATTCCAGCAATTTAAATGCAAGAATTAAATAAACTCAAATCAAGCTCAAAGAGCTTGCGTCAAATCGAGCTAAGTTGGATGGAGCTCGGGGAGCTGGAAAGGAGCTGGGATCAGCTTGCCAACATAACAATGCTCGACTCGAAAGACTTGAACGTTGGGGTCGCTGGGCCTAAATTCTGAAAAACTTCCATCTTTTGGTATGGCTTCTAATTGTTCATCTCTTGTTGTTAATGACTTTGTTTCGAAAGATGCCATGAAAATCTTGTCTTATGATATGTGTAACCATTCTGTTGGATTGATTCATTCTTTGTATGTTATGAATTTGTTGGATGAAAGTTTTTCACACTTTGATGTGAGTATACACGTAAATTCTTTGAATTCATGTGTTAAAGCTTTCTGTTTAAACATGCTTGATAGCTTGATCTATGATGGATTTGAACTTATGAACAATTGTTTGTCTTTAAATTCTTTGTTCGAAAATTGTGTTCAAAAATCTTCGTATGAGATATTTGACCCATTTAATTTTGGCATTCAAGATCAATCTTTAAATTTTTGTGTGAGATCTCCATGTTTTGAACTATCTGTTCGAATGAAATTTGTGATGCAAAAATGTTCGAGTATTTGCATGTCTAAGTTTCATCTGATGAACTTGCATGATAACTCGTTGACATGTAAAATGCCTATTTCATTTAATGGTTTGTCTTGTTATATCCATTTCACATGTATGTTTGATCGAGTGAAATTTGAGTCTTGTGATAAGTTGGTACCATTCTCTTTATTTAATTTGATGTGGACCTTGGGAATTAATCAATACATATTGCCTGTTGGATCAAGTGACCAAATTCGTGTGTTCAAACCTGGCATTTATGGTTTTGGTTCATTATATGGGAACATCAAGCATCTTGTGTTTTGTACATCCCATTTATGTTTGCTCGATGCTCGGTTTTCACTTAAGAATTTTGGTATCAACTTTGGTTCGTTACATATTTACTTTCCATGGTTCCATGTGAAATATTTGCTTCACATTGATAAGGTACAAACTTTTTATGTTTTGGGACTTGAACCAAATTCCAATGATAATTTACCTTTTCTTTTTAAGTCCATCATTTCTATTGATACTAACCTTTTCCCTTATTGTGAACGTACTGCTTTGACAAGCATGTGGTATCCCTATTCACCTCAAGTTGGTCGAAATAAAAGGTTAGTTCTGCATTATCTTGCCGAAGAGAGAAGATTCGTTTTGCTTGAAAAAGGTAAAACCAACTTTCAATTTTCTTCTTTTCAAGAACGACCAGGTAAAGTTTTTGAAACTTTTCAAATTCCTTTGACTCATTTAAATAACGATGAAAATTTTGTTGATTTGCTGTTTGGAATCTATTTGCATACTGATATGGTTAAATACTCTTCTTGGCCTAGTGATAGTGTACTTTTGTTCGAATGTAATGACATCACTCATATAATTCAAAAGCGGAAAAAAGAGTTACCATACCTTTGGCCATGGTTTACTTTGTGTGAACAATCTTACGACTTTTTGTTTTCAAATAAACATTTTGAAAAGTTTTGGATGGGGTTTATTATGCTTAATTGTTTGCAAAAATTTGTGAATCATTATCCTTTGCTACAATTAAGATCACATGTTCGCAAAGTTGGCATATCAAAACTTTTTGATAACTATACGTATGCATGTTTGTCCCAATTAAAATACTTGGCATATGTTCAATTGAATGAATTCTTCTTGAATTTTAAATATCATATGAATCTGACTTTGTTGAGTTTCTTCATACCAAAAGTGGTAAGACTTTTTCAGGTTTGTATGATGACCTTCGTTCCATTCGATCGAGGAAAGACGCATGAGAGGGACACTTTTAAAATGGACAAACAACTCGACTTGAGGACAAGTCGCCAAAAAGAGGGGGGAATGATGCGAGCTTGCCCAGTGAGCCCCAACGTTCAAGTCTTTCGAGTCGAGCATTGTTATGTTGGGAAGCTGATCCCAGCTCCTTTCCAGCTCCCCGAGCTCCATCCAGCTTAGCTCGGTTTGACGCAAGCTCTTTGAGCTTGATTTGAGTTTATTTAATTCTTGCATTTAAATTGCTGGAATAAGGACTTGATTTATTTATTTTAGTTATTTTAGTCTTTAATTATGTCTTGTTTAATTAAATGCATTTTTAGTTAATGTCATGCATTATTAATCTACATATTTTAATTATGACATACATTATGTGTTCTGCATTTAATTAAGTCATGCATTACGTAGCTCATTTGATCATTTAGTTTGCATTTTAAATCATGCATTTAAGCATCTTAAGTTAATAAATGAGTTGCTGGTCATTAATACAACTCATCTTAGTTTAATTAAATGAGTTTATTTGATGAACTTAATTTAATGAGTTGCTTCTTTAATTAATCTAGTTACTAGGTTAATTTATTGGTGCATGAGTTAAAGTTCATTTAATACTTCTTTTAATTAACTAGTTGTTGGAATAAATGATGCATAAGTGTTAGTTTATTTATTTAAGTAGTTGTTAATTTGTTTAAAGCTTAGTAATTGAATAAATGTGACGGTTACATATGTTTTAATTGCAGGTGACTTTTCAACTCACAAAGGCTATTACACATTCAATAAAGGTGGCTTTTCAAGTTATTTTGGTTACAAAAGAGGGGGCTGTTATGAAGGAAGCATTAAGCATCATTAAAAGAGAGTTTAAAGGAGCATTTCATGACCTTTTAAATTCAGCAGTAGCCTATTCAAATACCCAACGTTTTTGCTACTTAATGGACAATTTAAGCCTTAAAAATCTCATTAAAGTTGCTGGAGTCCATTCAACTAGCCAAAGGGGAAAGCAAGAGTCATTTTCAAAGCCTTTAAGGTCATTAATTCAGCCAAATTAAAGCATTTTAAAGAGAGAAATTATTTGATCTAGAATTCCAAAAGACTTTGAATTTTAATTAGCTCTTTATTAGTATTCTACTATGTGACCTTTCGGCTAGCTCATTCTAGCCTTATAAATACTTGTAATCAAGCCTTTTTGATAGACTTTTAGACTTTTTGCTCATTTGAATGAAACTATTTTCTTATTTTGTGAGAACTTTTTCTCTCATATTTCGTTGAAGACTTTGTTGGCTTATCTAGTTTTAGTGGCGTCAACCTTGTTCTTTTTTTTCTGAACTTATCACTCCAATGAGTGTGGCGTTCATCCAATATACCGAGGTTCCTACTTTGTTAAGTAACGGGTCGAGGTTTAATCTATTTTCCATCTACCACCTTAAGTGATATAAGTGCTGGGGCGATACTCTATATAGTATCGAATCTTACTTGAAACTTAAGTCCTATATTCCATATCCGTCACCTACCAAACTACGTTCATTCCATCTTTTCAATTCTTCATAAACGAACCATCCATTCCCTTTCTTTCCATTCTTTGTTATCCAATTTCCATTTTTTTTATTTCCAAAATTATATTCTCCAAAATTGAACCTATACATATTGTTCACATCTATAAACCCCTTTTTGAACCCATAAACTTAGCTTCCGTCATCATTTTGCCTAAAGACATCCTTTTTAAAAAGAGCCGAACGATACTTCTTCGTAGACGATTGGGCAAACCCGCATACGACTTGACTTACCCCAAGGCGGATCGTATCAACTTGTTGGCTTATCTAGGTCACTAGTGGCATCAACCTGCCTTCTTCTTTATCTCGAACTTATCACTATCAAATAGTGTGGCATTCACCCTTATACCAAGGTTCCTACTTTGCTAAGTAGTGGGTCGAGGTTCTCCTATTCTCCATCCGACCACCTTGAAAACTGATAAGCATTTGGGTCGATATTTTCTAATATTGGTTCGTGCTTGTTTTTGAGATCATTTTCATTCCATTCCATTCCCATCCTTTCATTTCATCATAATCGAACCATCATTTCACTTCACATCCGTTGTTTGTTATCCAATTACTATATTTATCTCCATCTTTTATTATTTTTCTATAACTGAACCTACACAAACTTCATATCCATAAACCCATCTTTGAACCCTTTTTACATAGCTTCTGCCATTATTCACTTAAAACATCCTTTGAACAAATCGAACGATACTTCTTTGTAGACGATCAAGCAAACACATATACGACTTGACTCATCCCTGAGGCGGATCATATCATTCGGTTTCCTAGATTGCTATCTAGTGGGTCCAAGTCCATTGACGAAGAACAGATTCAATTCGGGTTCGTTCAGTATATTGTATGAGTTCTTTCGAGTTCCTCATTTTCTAAATTTCTAGCAATATTCTACATCAATTCTGCCATCTTTGAATGTTCAAGGCTACCGTGGAAGTGTTTGCTTCAATCCTAGATCCGCAACTTACAAGGAACGTTGTTTTCATCGAGCAACGCCCTTATCAAATGATATCTATAAAACAATTGGAAACACACACAAAGTAAGCTACAAAGAGCTTAGTAAGCCATATACAAATAAACTTATCATATAACACATTTATAGATAAATTCATTCACATAGTTTATGGTAAAACACACTCACAATTCCATATTGCTCATATAGCTCATTTATTCAAACCTCATTTACACATATATCACATTTCCTTCCCATATACTCATACATATATCAGATATAGTTAATGGCACATATGCCTACCTTTCATAATCAAATATTAAACACATCACAACGTACCTAAATCAGATATACTTTAACATAGTCATACATTTCTCGGAGTTGCCCGTTGAATCGTTCAGAATCAAATAGGATACGTGGAAAGCTCAGAAAGCTCGTACAATGCCAACGTCCCAGACTTGGTCTTATATGGAATCAAATATCGATGCCACTGTCCCCGACAAGGTCTTACACGAAATCAAATACGATTCCAATGTCCTAGATATGGTCTTACGCTTAAATCTCAATTTGATGCCAACGTCCCAAATGTGGGCTTACACGAAATCTCAGATCAGAATCCTATGTCATGACATATGTATCCTAACGATTCCTAAGTTCGTACGGGGCTTTTCGGACGTCGTCACATACTTAGAATTTTCTCAAATTTCATATATTCATCTCCAATAATCATTCATCACAATCAAAATATCATATAAGTAATAATAATTCAATATAACACATTTATTTGTATATTGACTTACCTCTTACGAATTCAGACAGACGAAAACTATTACTCAATGATTTTCGACTTTCCCCGATCTAATTTTGTTTTCTTTGGTTCTTGATCTAAACACATTCAAATTTAACTCTTTTATTCAACCAATCATTCAACTCAATCCATATACACACATTTAGGGAATTTTACAAATTAACCCTCACATTTTCACATTTTCACATTTTAGTCCCTAATTCACAAAATCACAAAATACGCAAAATTTCACTTCAACATAGCTAGATTGAATATTCATGGTGTTCATATAAGTCCACGTATTTCATTTATTTCACATTTTAGTACTCTAATTTCTCATTTTCTCAATTTAGCCCAAATTACTCAATTTCATCAAAAATTCAAATACAAAACATATTAATCTCATATCAAGCTTCCATAATTCATCAACTAACATCATTAAACTCACAAAATCATCAATGGCATAACTTGAAATCTTCATCAAAATCAGAAATTGAGACATGGGCTTGATAATATACAAAGCAACAATCTCAAAAAAATAAAAATCATCAAAAATAATTCAAAGTACATACCTTAATTTGCCAAAATATATGTCGAATATTCAAAGCTTTATTAACCCTAGCTCTTTCTTTTAATTTTTGGCAACAAGAAGCATAATGGCCATAATCTCATGCATGTTTTATTTAATTAATAACACTTATTTACAAATTTACTTATTTATTCATGCATTATAACATTAAAATTCCACTTTCTCGTGTCTAACTTTGTCCACTACTAATTCAAATGGTTTAATTACTAATCAAGGCCATCATATTTAAAAGTCACTTTAAATTTAGCACTAAATCAAATAATTGGCCACTTTTGTATTCCCTGCGATTTAGTCATTTTTGCAAATTAAGCACACAAATGAAAAAATTAAATCACAAAAATTTCACAGATAACAAGTCACATATTATAAGAAAAGAAAATAATATTTAAATATTTTTTAACTCGGATATGTGGTCCCGAAACTACTATTCTGATAGAGTCTAAACCGAGATGTTACAGCTCCCACGCATGTTGTTCCTATTGAGGAGATTGAGGTGAGACCAAATCTAACGTTTGAGGAGGAGCTAGTTCAAATTTTAGATCATGACATTAAGGTTCTACGAAGGAAGTCTATTCCATTAGTGAAGGTGCTGTGGCGGATCATAGCACTGAGGAGGGCACTTGGGAGCCGGAGGATTCGATGCGTCAGCAATATCCTCACCTTTTTTGATCAGGTAAAATTTCGAGGCTGAAATTTTCTTTTAGGCAGGTAGAGTTGTAACACTCCAAAACTTGCTTATTTATGTTGTGTTGATTTGTGACATAAGTATCTGTCTGCTTCAGTGTTAAGTGTTATGGGTGTGTGTGTGAGGTCCAAAGTTCAAGCCTTAGTTTAGGCAAATTTTGGGTTTTTATTGAATAAAGCCTTACCTTTGGTTAATAGACTTATAAGTATTTATTTGTGAAAGCTTATCAGAATGGGCCTGTTGGTTTGGTGGTTAAGAGGAGTGTTGGAGTAAGGGAGGTCTTGGGTTCAAGCTGTACGAAGGTATTATTATTATTATTATTTTGTTGCTATTGTCATGTGGTTGGACTGGAATAGTGAGGTGGTTGAGTTGTTGGTGGATTAATGGAAGTAAAACAGGGTATTTGGGAGTTTACGCAATTTCTCCTTTCTCTCCTACCGAAAAATCTCTACAAACTTCTCATCTACATCATTTTTTTTGTTCCCTGCCAAAAATCCCACCTCTTTTGCTGCCGAATTCCATCCTGTCCTCAATTGTTGCTTTCCAATTTCTTTTCCATTCTATTTTTTCAATCCTCTATGCCTTCTCGTAGTTTCATTCTACCGTTTCTATTAACTGTTGGTAAGTGTTTTAAGCATACTATAGTCTCAATTTCTAGTTGCTGAATAGAGGCTTTTGTGTTTTGTTGACAGTAAGGAATCGTTTGGAATGGGGTTCCCCTTTTGCAAAATTTTAGTCTAGTTTGTTTGGGCTTCGAGGTAAGTGTTGAATGAACTGGAGATATTGTCAGTTTGGGTTGTTTCATGGAAATCATGGATTAAAACTAATGTTAGAGTTTGATTGCTCAATGTTAGGTACTGATCGTCTCGGGAGTGGTTTCGAATAGATTTAACACCAGGTGTGTACCCGAAAACAAAAAAATGAGAATCACTGAAAACTAAAAAATAAAACTATCGATGCCACACGGGCAATGTGGTAGGTCGTGTGGCAGTACATGGCCGTATGAATGACAAACCAGGTCATGCGCGTGGGACACGGGCACATGACATGGTCGTGTGATGGCTGGCGAGGCCATGTGCGAGACACGGGCTTGACTAATTGGGCCATGTGGGCCACACTAACATGTGGGCCACACGGATGAACCACACTAGCATGTGGGATTTTAGGCCAAGCCATGTAATCCACACGGCCAAGGCTAATTTGGGCCGTGTGGGCCACATGGGCGTGTGGGCCACACGAGCGTGTGGGCCATATATGGGCAGGCCACATGGGCGTGTGAGCCCATTTTTATAAAATGATCTGTAAGGTTGCACGGGTCACCCAAGTCAACTGTGACCTGTCGTAAGGTCAGTAAGCATTACTTAGACCCCTACTTCTATGTTCTAAATATGTGACATATGATTTGAGTATGTTACTCTTAGCATGTGTATCTGATTGATTGTATGATTTGTTAAAATTGCATTATAGCATGCCATAGTTGTAACACCCTGAATTTGGGCTTAGAAGAATTGGGCCTTGAGCATGGGAACACATAAAAATTTATGTGTGCAAGGAAAGGGCATAATTAAATGACTACTGGTGTGGTTAGGTGTCTCGGGAAGTGTTGGGGAAGGCCTGGGTTCAAATCTAGGCTTTAGCAAAAGTTTTGGTTTTCCTTTAATAAACATTGGTGTTAGCAAGTAGGCTTTAAAAGAAATTGGGTTTGAATTGTGACACAAAAGAGTTGTGGTGTAGTGGTATGTGGCGTTACAATTGTGGCAAGAGGTCTGAGGTTCAAGTCTTGGAAGGAGCAAGGGAAGTGTTATTTTGCAGCATGGATGGTTAGAGTTTGTATTATAGTAAAATTCTGATGGATGAGGTTTGGAATGATCAAGGAAGAGAGATTTAGGGGATAAGATGGTAGTCGGAGATGAGAAGGAGAATTAGGGGGAGAAAATCTAAGAGTTCAGCGTGGAGAAGAGTTGTAACCGATTGGGGAGTCTGGGGAAGGCAAAAATTTGGCTAAGGGGGTCTTTAAGGGTGTGCATACGGCAATTAGGGTATTAATTTAAGGGGAATCACATTTGGGCTCTTCTCTGGTGTTCATTTAGTCTTTCATTTAAGATCCTAAAGTATCGAATTGCTCTCACTTGTTTGGTATTGCCAAATTGTCTCTGCTTACTTTTGATTTTTGCTTCTTTTTCTCCAAAACTGAATCATTCTCTTCTCATTCTAGTCCCTTCATCTTTTCTTTCCTTTTATCTCTAAGCTGAACTTCTCCATCCTCTCCCTCTCTCATTCGTTTTGCATGACCAAATACCTTGTATTTGTAGATGATTATACTCTCCATTTTTTATTAGATCTAGTCTTTTTCCCAAAATCTTTCTATCCATCTCTGTTCCGATTTGGCAAAGTAACTTATGTTATCAAACTTTAGATGTGTAAAGGGGATGCTAGTAATAAAGTGATGGCAAAGATGCCAGCTGGGTATGAGCGTGTAGCCGCTACTCTCAAGTTTAAGCGGCATAAGGTGTCAGCAGTTCGGGACTTTTCGCTTGGATGCGGAAGGGTGACTGCATCAAACCTTGGATTATGTAGGCAAATCACAATCGATCAATCTAGTCAAGGCAAGTGGTAGTCAATCTCTCTGTTAAGTGGTTGTTAAGAGTTTTTCTAACACTATGTGATAAGAGATTAACTGTTGTTTTGTTTGAATAGGTTTTGACAATCGTGAATTCTTAGTACTCTACGTGATCAGGTGTGTACACACACACCCCACTCAAACTATAGATCCCGAGATCTTGAAATCCTAAAATGTCAAAATCTCGAAATGTCAAAATCCCAAAATGCTGAAATCCCAAAATATTGAAATCCCGAAATCCTAAAATCTTGAAATCCCAAAATGTTAAAATGCAGAAATCCTGAAATGCCAAAATGCCAAAAAGCTGAAATGCTGAAAAGCTGAAAGAACGGCAATGGTTACCACACAGGTTCACGAACACCCGTCTGGAAAAGCTGATATATTGATTGAGGCCCCATGAGCGATCTCATGGTTTTGGGCCGCTTTTGGGCCAAATGGGCCAATGGGTAATCTGGGCCCAAAAGCCCCTACGTGTTATACGATTATTTTTGTATGCCATATATGATATGTTGCATTCGTGTGATATTATGCTGCATGGGGGATGGGATTATGAATTGGAGGAAGAATATGATATGTTAGGGTCACATGGTTGTTTGACAACTATGAATCCATCGATGGCTTTTAAGCCTATTATGTGATTGACAGCTTTGCTGTAATATTGGTTAGTGCCGCAACCGATGCTACAATAGGAGTGTAGGGATGGGTGGGTCGATTAAATCCCCACAAGAGTGTAGGGTTGGAAGGGATACGGAGTGCAGGGTGGATGGGATATTTGTGCATTGCATATATTGATATTGATTGTGATATGGGCTCAGGCCCAACTAAGGCTAAGGCCCAAATGCCACCGTTATTGTAATGGGCTTAGGCCCTGATACAATTCACCTCGGGGTTGAGTCGAGTCGTATGCGAATTGCCCGATCGTTTACGAGAAAGTATCGTTCAGCTCGTTTTAATGTGATGATTTTTAATTAATTAATGGCGAAAGCTATGTAAAAGGGTTCAAAAAGGGTTTATGGATATGAACAATGTATAGGTTCGGTTATAGAAAAAAATAAAAGATGGAGATGGGTAGGTAGTTGGATAACAAACAATGGATGGAAAATGAATTGGTGGTTTGGATATGGTGAAATGAAAGGATGGGAAGAAATAAGCTTGGTAGGTGATGGATATGGAATAAATGAACTCAAAAACAAGTAAGAACCAATACTAACAAGTATTGACCCAATTACCTATAAGCTTTCAAGGTGGAGATGAAAGTAGTAAAACCTCAACCCGCTACTTAGGAAAGTAGGAGCCTTGGAATAAGGGTTGAACGCCACACTCGTTGGAGTGATAAGTTCAAAAAGAAGAAGGTTGACGCCACTAAGAACTAGATAAGCCAACAAAGTCTTCCACGAAATATGAGAGAAAAGTTTCTCACAAAATAAGAAAATAGTTTCATTCAAATGAGCAAAAAGTCCAAAAAGTCTAAAAGTTCCCCTACAAAAGCCTAATTACACATATTTATAATACCAAAGTAAAGCTAACCAAATAGTCACATGCATGCATTTTAATGAGCTAATAATGAATTAAATTAAAGCTCATAACTCTTAAAATTCTAAGCTAAATGTAACTTCACTCTTCAATAGGGATTTAATGTTCTTGAATGCTTGAAAGAAACCTTTGAGATCCTCCTGGCCAGCCGAATGGACACCATAAGCATTGACGGAATTTTAATTTCATGAAAGGTCACTTATTGAATAATGGTTATGGAAGAAGAACAGGTGGCTGCCGAATTTAAGGAGTATAAAGCTTCTTAAATTGTTGGAAATAGCTCCTTTAATTTGAATGTAACACCCTAAACCCGGCCCAGACGTTATGGCCAAGTTTGGTGTGTCACATCACCTACACCTAACCACGTTACCTAGCTACTAACATTAGGGTGAGCTTTGCAAAACTGATATTAGGGTTTTAGGAGAAATTCTCGATTTTTAGGTGAACGTCCTATCCATTACCAGTTATTAGGAGATTTATTATAAAGATTTACTTTGTTGTTTAAATGTCTCATGTGACTGGTTTTGAAAATGTTTGATTAATTTTAAGAAAATCTAGCACAGCTAAAATTCAAAATGATTAAAGTATCGTAAATAAAAGTAATAAAAACCCAAAAAAAATAAGCGCGGCCTTATTACAAACCCAAAACCATAAAAGAAAATAATTACTGAAATAAAATAAATTAAAATAAAACTTAATTAAGTAACAGTAGTTCCCGTGGCCACTCTGAATCCCTCCCAGCTCCAAGTCCACCAATCTAGGGCTCACCTGCATGGATGGAAAGAAAGGGGGTGAGTTTGAAAACTCAGTGTGTAAAGAAAGCCCATCCAGAGCCCGAATCAGCTCAAGCCCACTGGGCCTAAGCCCTAACCAGTCTCAGTAATTACTGGGCCGAAGCCCTATCCAGATACAGTAAACTGGGCCTCAGCCCTTTTCAGATAACAGTACGGCCCATAGGCACATTTCAAAATAGAGCAGATATTAAACATGGATGCAAACCCAAACCCAACATAAATCCAACCGCTACATTCCACCCATACCAGCCCTGCACACCATGTGGGGAATAACTCAACCCACTCAGCCCTACACTCTACAGTTGCAGCACAGCTACTCCGGTATCAGTACAATGAGGCACAGCCTCCAGTACGTGGTCAAGCCACTTTCAGTACTTCCTCCATCAATATCCCAATCCCATGCAACAGATATTCATGACATGGCATGCAGTAACAGTAACAGTAAAACACGTTTTTAGGTCAAACTTAGCCATAGGGGTATAATGGTCATTTTGCACCTAGGGGTAATTTAGTAATTTTCACCCATAAGGGGTATTTTAGTAATTATGCCAATTTCTAGGGTTTCATGCATGTTTTAATCAGAAATAGTCTAACTTTTATCTCAGCAGTTTATTTAGTCCATTTTAACAGTTTACAGACGTTGGGCCCTAAAACCCCAAATGGGCCCTATAGTGACATTTAGCTAGCTTAGCCCATTTAGTCCACATTTTACGATCAATTTACCAGTTTTAACAGTTTTGGACCTACAGTCTATCTATATGCATTTATTGCCTATTTCTACCCATATGGGCCTGTAAGCCCATTGGGCCTAGTTTTAGCCCATCAAGGCCCAATTTACTGAAGTGCATGAAACTACGCACTCAACCAACTTACCACTTACAATTACAGATCCAATAATTTCCAATCGACTTATGAGCGTTTGCACGCTCACAAGCCCACGAAGTGCCCAAATTCTGGCATTTTGGCTTTTCAGCTTTTGCCAATTTAGACTAGAGAAGGGTGTTCGATACACACTTGTTTTGCAACAACTGCTAATGAATTCTCCCACGATATCCTACAATCGGTCACTAAACCCATCAGATCCAAAATACATTAACAGCCATCATGAACTTACTTACCACAATCGGCCATTCACACCTAAGGTCCTTGAGATCTTACCTTTGTTGAAACTATTGACTAGATCTAGATCTAGTAGTTCCACTTGTCCAAGCCTTTGATCAGTCGCCTCTAGCACACACTAATCATCAAAATAAATCAAGTGTTAACAACCTGTAGAGCTTTAAGCCCCAATCGACAACCTCCCTAGGACTCTAAGGACTTTGGCTTTTCTAAATCTCGAAATAGAGAGTAGATTTGAGATAACGAGTACTTACCACATGTTTTCCTTAATCAAGTGATTCTTTTACTCTGATCTGATGCAAATCTAGCCTTTAAACACTAGCAAAGATCGATTCTTAGAGATCTATGAATTCGACTATATGTCCCTAAAACTATGGTGTTTTTGACTTTTTAAGTGGTGAAGAAGAAGGTGATTTGGTGTTGCAGTTTAGAAGTAGTGTTGCTGACAGGGGTTGGGGTTTAGAGGATGTGAGAATCGATCAAGAGGGATGAAAAGAATTGAAGGATTTTGGCTTGGAGAAATCGGCACCAGAAGTAATGTTTCGGGATTTCGACTTTTATGGCAATCGGCTATGGTGGCTTTGAAAAGAATGGGATTGCAAGAGAAGATGAGTTGAGTGGTAGGGATGTTTCGGCTAGAAAAAAAAAAGAAGAAGAAAAGAAAACAAAAGAAGAAGAGAGGAGAAGAGGAAGAAGAAATCGGCACAGGGGAGGCTTGTCTTGCATTTTTGGTCACTTTTTGTGAAACTAAGAAGAGAATAGAACTTTAGGTGGCTAACCCTAATTTACCAAGACAGAAAAAGAAATAAAACTAACCCTAATAACCACTTAACCAATTGTCCCAACCTTACTAAAGCCTTAGCCGAATTCCCACTTAAGTACTATCAATGCCTGGCACATGCACACAAAAATAAAAGTATCAACACACTTACCTTGCGACTTGAACTCTGGCCCTTAAACTTAGTCCACACGCCACTTTTTTAGGAACTTAGTGGTGCCACATTGCCACTTTACCAAGGGCCTCTTTGTGTCATAATTTATGAAGTTTCTCTTAAAAGCCCACTTAACCAAGTCCCCTTTCACTAAAAACCAAAATTGATATTTTTGCCGGGTTTTAACTTAAGCTTGGGCCTCCTAAAGGCCCACTAACACATTTAAACACAATTTCAGTATCCAAAACACCAAAATTTCAAAATTCCACCAAAAGTCAAAAAACCCGAAAAAATCCCGAAAATTAGGGCATTACATTGAAGAATAATGCTTCCTTTGAATGTAACCGAATTTGACTTGTAGAGTCATAAAATTCAATTTGTAATAGCCCCTGTAATTTAATGGTGTCTAGCTGAAAAGACACATGTATCTAGACCAAATTATGCACCAAGGAAATCCATTAATATTGGCTAAACATGAACCATCCAAAAATTGATGTTTCTTCAAGTTTGATGCAACCCATGCCTTTCCATGCTCCATGCGTTCGTTGATGTTCCTACATGAGAAATATTAACAAATTAATTTTAAACTTTTGTGAACACCATAATTTCGGCTAATGTGAATGCAACACCCATACATTAATTCCATTATGACTTTAATGCAACTTATAAACACAAACAAACACTAATTAAACTAAAACACATTAAACACTTGACTTCAATAAATGCACTAAAGCAAAGTCATCAATTAATGCAGCAACTAGTTTAATTAAAGAAGCAAAATTAAATAAACTTAATCTCATGCTTCATTAAATTATTATAGTAACTAGATTAATTAAATAAACATCTTAGTAAATGAAGTTCAATAAAACTCAAATAAATAAACTGAGATGAGTTGAATTAAAAGCAGCAACTCTTTTATTAAACTAAAGATGCTTAAATGCATGGTTTAAAATGCAAACTAAATGAACTAATGAATTACTTAATGCATGACTTTATTAAATGCAAAACACACAAAGTGTAAGTCAAAAATTAAAAATATGCAAACTTATTAATTTAAATAAAACTATATTAAATTAAAAAGTCCTTAAAAGAAAAACATTGGTCCAATAACCAATCTGTCCCATAAGATGTTTCATTTTGCACTTAGGCCCCTCAAGTTTGGGCCAGTCAATTGGGCTTGAATCCTAGCTAGGATAGTTGTAGGGTGTGCTCGCATCAGGCCCAAATTGATTGATGCATGTTATATGATCGACAAGGGTTGTACACACTGAGTTTTCACAAACTCACCCCCTCTTTTTAATTTTTCAGGTGATCCTCAGTAGGAGGTTTGCAGTATGGGAGGACTCAGAGATGGCCACACTACGGGCAGTTTTACATTTTAGTATTTACTTTAATATTTACTTTCTTTTTGGGTTATTGTTGTAATAAGGCCTTTTTTCTCCGATTTGATTTGGTTTTGGATTTTGTTACGTTGGTTGCTCAATTTCTAAATTTATTATTTGATTTCTAAAAAGGGAAATAACATTTTATGTTAATCAAACATTTTCATTCAAAAGCTTTCGCTAACAATTGAAACATGGGAATTTAATAAGTAATATAAAAACTAAGGTTTTTCAAATAGCAACTTAAGGTTTTGATCAATCTTTCAAATAAAAAAAGATTTCAATGGTTTTCGTTTTAAACTAAAGTACTCCTCATATGAGGCTAGTTTCAATAATAAAATTACGTCATGCAAACACTATTTTAAACTGCGAACAGCCAAACATTTTTCAAGGTTTTCCAACATCATTGATTTGTACAATCTACCCTTCAATGTGACACCACCAGATTCGACCATAACGTCTGGGCTGGGTTTGGGGTGTTACAATAGTTGTATGATGCATTGTATTAGGGTGGGTTGTGGAAGATGAAAGAAGTATCTGAAGGGCATTAAAGCCTGATATCTGGCAGCTAAGCTACATATTTCTGATATGTGCCGCATGTCAGTACTATATGGTGTGTAAGGATGGATGGGTGTTATATACCCTATTTGGTGTGCAGGGATGGGTGGGTTGATTTTATTCCCATATGGTGTGTTGGGTTAGACAGAGTTGGTGTGTAGGGCTGGGCGATGGGATACTATTAATCTGTTCTGTATATTGTATCTGATTGGGTCAAGGCCCTCATTTATATCTAATTATGCTTCTGAATGGGCTAAGGCCCAAACTGATTCTGCAATGGGTTTCGGCCTAGATTGTATGTTATGACATCTAATGTGTATTATGTATGTGTGATTTCTGTGGGGATTACACACTGAGTTTGCAAAAACTCACCCTTTTCTATCTAATCTGTTTAGGTAATCCCCAGCAGTAGATGGATCAGTGTAGTGGAGAACTCGACGGTGACCACTGCTACATACTCATTAGTTTACGATTTTATGTCTTTTATTGCTTTACTTATTATTTTTGGGATTATTGTTGTAATATTGAACTTGGACTCTTCTAGTTTTTAATTTGGTTTTTATACTGCGGGTTATTTATTTTGAGAAGTAAGGTAAAACTAAATTTTTGGATTAAAAACTCAGTTTTTCCCTAAAAACAAACAGTTTTCATAAGGTAATATATTTTCTAAAGCTTCCGTGTCAAGGAGATATGTTTCAAACTATAATAAAAAAACCTTATAATTTTTACTCTATAGTATGATAAAGATTTAACAATTGGAACAGTTTAAACGCATCAAAAGCGATTTCAAAAGCTCCCTCATGTGACATCACCAGATTCGACCCTAACGTCCAAGCCAAGTTTAGGGTGTTACATGTTTAATGGACCAAAAGAGACTTTTCAAGTCTGAACATTTTTGGAGTCTTAAGTCTTCACCATGGTGCCATTTAAGAGGATGCTGCACAAGCTTTTATCAAGTGGTTACAAAGGAGTTGAAGGGGCATCAATCAAACACAATAAGTACACATTAAGTCTTTATTAAAGGTTGAGTCATGCCTTTTCATCTACACCAGAATCAAATGAAGAGACATAACCATTGGCTTTCTTATATGAGTTTAAAACGAAATTAAACCTTGTAATAACTTTTGATAATTGATGAAGGTGAAAGATCGCAAACAGGCATTCGAATAATCATGATAATGCCTATAAATAGTTTGTAAGAAAACATTGTTTAGTTAGACTTTTTGCTTCATATATGAATTTTCATAATTTTGTGAGTTTGATTCAACTCTCATTGTTCTTTTGAGACTGAAACTAGACTTATCAAGCTCAGCTTGTGGCGTCTGTCTTGTTTCTTTTGAACTTATCACTCATAACCAAGTGTGGCTGTGACAGCCTTAAATCGACCCTAGTCAGAATGTGGTTTCGGGACCACAAAACTGAGGCACAAAAATAATTTAATATTTATTTTGATGCCTATTGTATGTGCGAATTCATGTGTGACATCTTAGATGCTTCAATTTAGTATTATAATTATGAATTGCACCTAAAAGGGCTAAATTATGAACTTTGAAAATATGCTAGACAAATGTGTGATGGCCTATTAATGCATGCATGAGAAAAAAATGGATTTGCATGTCAAATTGCCCACTTTTATGATAGTGGATGGTAATGATGAGGTTTTTGGCATTTTGTGAATTGTAATTTAGTTATATATTAATAATAAAAGTTATATTAGTCTCATGAAATAATAAAGTTAATAAAATAAATGAATAAAATATGTTTGAGGTGAAAATAACAAGGCCATTTCTTCTTCTTGCCGTGAGTTGAGAAAGAAAATAGAAACCTTTGAGCTTAGGGCATTAGGCAAAAGAAGGCTTCAAATAAGGTAAGATTCATGTTATTTTCTTTGAAAAATTGTAAATTTTGGTTGGTTTTGAAGCTTGCAACAAGACCCATGTGAAAATTTTTGTGTTCATGAAGCATGTAGCAATCAGTCACGAGCTTAATGGGGTATATTTTGTATGTTTGATGATTTTGGAAGGATAATTGATTCTAGTTGATTATGAACAAACTAAATGTGCTTGATGGCTCAAATGAGCTTGAAAAGTTGGCCAATGTTGTTTAAGTTCATGAATTAGGGCATAATTTCTTTCGGCAAACTAGGATAAATTGTAAAAATTTTCTTAGCATTAGTAGCATTTGCTTAATTGGTGAATTGAACTTTGAGTGGATGAATTTATGTGTTTGGAGCTTAGTATGAATATTTGGCTATGAGCCATTAAGTTGAAATGTGGAATTTAAGCTTGTTTGGTTCGGTTCTTTGTGGGGCACTTTCGGCAAGGGATATGGAATTTTCCTTGACATGATTTTTGATTGTTTTGAGTGGTAAGGAATTATTTGATGAATTGAGTGGATAGAATGAGCCCTTGTGACTATGTTGATTTTGAAAATTGGCAATGTGGGGGGGCTTATACAAAAATTAATGTGTATTGATAATAGTTGTATGAGAATTAGTCAAATTAGCACCTAAGTGATAAATTGATTGTGTAATTGGGTTGATTGTTGCATTCGACCATGAATTCAACTTGTCATTTGAATTGGTAGATAGGTGTCGCATATTTGAAATAATTGATAATGAGCATAGGTTAGTTGAGATTTAGTTTGAAGCTTAGTGAATGATGCTAAAGATGAACTCCATAATAATATGAGATGCGGCCATTTCAAGAAATGTGTTTATATGTGTTTGAATGAGAGTTCTTAATTTTGTGTATATGATGTTATGTTTTTAAATATGTGAATAAGAACTTTAAAGAGTGAATTTGTATAAATCTGCTTGGTACAGCAGCAGTAACGTGTTTTGGAAAAATCACCATAAATTGTGGGAGCTAAATTAGAGGCTGAATAAATTATGTAATTAAAGCTTAATGAGTCTAGTTTCTTATAAAAGAAACCTTATAAGCAAAGGAATTGCCGATAAAGAGATATTTAAAGTAGTGTGAGACAGTGTCAGATTGACTCCGAAATCCTCTATTCTATTTTTGGAAAATCATTATAAATTGTAAAAAAAATCCATAAGATGTAATTTATATGCTTAGAATCCTTAATGAGTCTATTTTCAAGAGAGATATACAAGAAAATTTTTTCAGACCTGAACTAAGAGATAATTGAACTTTAGTACAAAAGGGTCGAACTATCCGATAGTGAATTAGGGGTAATTTTGAGGATTAAACTGTATTAATTGGTCAATTCAAAAATTCTGGAAATTTTATGGTAGAAAGGTACATGAGTCTAGTTTCAGGAAAAATTTACGGAACTTGATTTGGAGTTTCGTAGCTCCAGTTATGAATAATTTAGTGAATGTTGCTTAGGAAGTCAGCTTGTAGTGACTTGTGATATATATGTGATTGGCTGAATGTGTGTGTTTGCTATGAGAACTATATGCGTTTCTTATTTGACTATAAGTGAAAATGATCAATTGAGATGTTTGAATAAGGATTAATAAAATTAAATATTTTATTTAGCTCAAGAGCATAGAGGGACAAGTTCGGATAAAGGGAAGGCTAAAGTGGTCGAATAGCTAACTCATAGTTGCTCGGGAAAGTTCAAGGTAAGTTTTGAGTAATTGATTTTGGTATTTAATTTGAATGCCATGATATACATGAATGATAAATGAATGATGTTCCATTGTCCTTACCGTAATAAGGTTATTGAGAAAGAAACATTATACATGTTTGTTATATAGCCGAATGGCTATTAGAGAATTAAGCAAAGAACAAGATTGGGGATATATGCCTATGTGCGTTTGCTTATTGAGCTGAAAGTTTAGTAAAAGAAGTATACATGTATTGGATTTGAATGATGTTTACGACACAAAGTCAATGAGCATGTTATATGTCTATATGTGAATGAGTGGACTTGAATTACACATGTGATTTTGCTATGTGAAATGTAGTAAAATGTGAATAGATATGCATGAAACTCTGTGATTTGAATCCGGGATTAAAGACCCGAAGGCTATATGCCGAGACTATGTCCGGGTTAAGACCCGAAAGCTATATGCGGACACTATGTCCGAGTTAAGACCCGATGGCTATAAGAGATGACCATGTCCGGGTAAAGACCCGATGGCTTTGTGTGGAGATTTTATCTGAGTTAAAGGTCTCGATGATAATGCGAGTAAAGTCTAAGACTAAAAGACTTCATAGTAACTATTGCTAATGAATGCGCTTAAAGCGTTAAGTTATACAGGTATGTACCCTAAACTTATATGCAAGCTTGTTTTGGACCAAATCATAAGGTCATTATACGATTGCATATGTGAATATGAAATGAGACTATTAATATGGTTATAGTACAATTGGTCAATGTGAAATGTTATGTGAAATTATGCCATATGTCTATGTTTACATGAGCTCACTATTAAGTGAAAGTTATCTGCCTATTGTATATGATGAGAATGTGTATATTCGGTTAAGGGGTGACATACCCAAAGAAGTGGGAAACGAAAATGCGAACAACTATGTTATAATTTGATTTTTATCCGTTGTCATTGCTTAAAACTTACTAAGCATTGTGATGCTTACTCCGTTTACTTTGTTTCCTCTGTTTTATAGATCTCATTTTGGAACCTACGGACTCGGGGATTGAAGCTTTAATCACCTACACTATCGTCGTTATTTGGTACATTCGATAGATATTTTGTGATCAATGGCATGTATAGGCTAATCTCCTTTTGTTAAACCGAATTACATTTTGAGTTGTAATTATTCTAGCCATACAAAAATGGCTTGCTTAATCTGTAAGTCGAGTGTATGTTTTGTTGGAAATTTTATGTGACTCGTTACTTTGATGCATGAGTTATATGATGTGATGATTGTAAGCTTATTACCTAGAAATTCAATTACACCTATTGGTAGGTAGTCGCTTTGCAACTTCAATAGTACTTCTATAGTAAATATACGTGATAGGGTTGCATTAGTCGAATTACCTCGAAAGTTGGATTGTTCGAATCTAGAAACTAAAGTTGATCACTAATTGTAATTGATATATAACCGAATCTATGTCTTGTATGCATCTATGAACTTCGGCAAGTTGTGTTTGGTTAGGTAATACCTCGAAACCCTATTCCGACAATGGACAAAGGTGTAGGGTGTTACATTTTTATTGGTATCAGAGCTACAGTTTAGTCGATTCTCAGACTAACGTAGCGCGTGTAAGTATAACTGTACATGCCATTTTATGAGAATACGATAGTGTGGTGATTTCTGACATTTGAAATATGTTTTTTGTATAGTAATGGATCCCGATCCTGATCGAGCCGTAGCAGAGGATATTGAGAGTGTAGTGGCTGCTCCCGCTCAAGGGACCACGCCGATCGACTCTCAGCCAAATACCAGTCATTGAGATGATGACATGAGGCAGAATTTTTATGCTATGATGAATAATTGGTTCACTCAATTCCTATGAACTAATCCGACTGTTCCACAACCTCCTCCCCTAAATAACCCACTTCTGACCCCTGTGGCTCCTCCTAAGACTGACCCTGTGAGGTCGAGTAAACCCCTGGTCGACAAAATTAGAAAATACGGGGCTGAAGAATTTCGGGCTGCAGTTGATGATGATGCTGAACGGGCCGAGTTTTGGCTCGATAATGTAATCCGTGTTATTCGATGAATTGTCATGTACGCCCGAGGAGTGTTTGAAATGTGCCGTATCTCTGTTACGTAATTCTGCCTACTATTGGTGGAACACATTGGTTTCTGTTGTGCCGAAAGAGCGAGTTACTTGGGAGTTTTTCCAAGTTGAATTCCGCAAAAAGTATATCAGCCAGAGATTTATCGACCAGAAACGGAAAGAATTTCTTGAGCTTAAGCAGGGCCGAATGTCAGTGACCGAGTATGAGAGAGAATTCGTATGGCTCAGCCGATATGCTCGCGAGTGCATATCATCCGAAGCTATTATGTGTAAACGCTTTGAGGACGGGTTAAATGAAGACATCAAACTACTGGTTGGCATTTTGGAAATTCAAGAGTTCGTTGTTCTTGTCGAGCTAGCCTGCAAGGCCGAAGAGCTCAGAAATGAAAAGATAAAAACTGATAGCGGAGCCAGAGAGTTCCGTAAGAGATCTTCGGGGAGGTTTATTCAAAAATCCTCAGAAATTTTGAGGTGACTCGGACAGATCTAATGCTACCTCAGATTTTTCTAGACGAGATCGTGATCGACCCCCTGTGAGTACACGTGCCACTTCTACTGCTAGTGTTGGGAACGACCATCGAGACAGAGCCGAGTGCAAGCATTGTGGAAAATGGCATTCGGGGAGCTGCAGATTTCATGATTGCTCCTATTATAAGTGTGGATCGGCTGATCACTTTACAAGAGATTGCCCCAGATGGTTTGAACAGAATGTGAATTAGAGTGGGAAACCGAGCACTAATTCAGCACGAGGTAGACCACCTAGGAACACGGGAAATGCTAGCAGTGGTCAGAGAAGAATTAAAGATGCCACGACCAAGTCCGAGGCTCGTGCCCCTGCTAGAGCTTACGCTATACGTGCACGCGAGGATGCCTCTTCCCCAGATGTTATTACTGGTACTTTCACTCTCTTTGATACTAATGTGATTGCTTTGATTGACCCCGGTTCAACTCATTCATATGTATGCGAAACTTTGGCATCCAGTAAGACTCTTCCTGTGAGTCTACTAAGTTTGTGATCCGAGTATCCAATCCCTTGGGTCGTTGTGTTTTAGTTGATAGAGTGTGTAAGAAATGTCCCCTTATGATTCGGGATTCCTATTTTCTGGCCGATTTGATGCTTTTGCCATTTGATGAATTTGACGTTATTCTCGGAATGGATTGGTTGACTGTGCATGATGAGGTAGTAAATTGCAAGCGAAAGACTATTGATTTGCGATGTTCGAATAATGAGATAATTCGGATTGAGTCTTCTGATCTACACGGGCTACCGGCAGTAATATCTTCTGTTTTGGCTCAGAAATTTATGAAAAAGGGTTGCGAGGCTTATCTTGCATATGTTTTGGATAGCAAAATATCCGAACAAAAGCTTAAGGCTGTACCTATGGTATGTGAGTATTCGGACGTGTTTCCTAAAGAATTACCAGGATTACCACCTGTTAGAGAGGTTGAGTTCGGCATTGAGTTAGCTCCGGGTACAACTCCGATATCGATTGCTCCGTATCGTATGGCTCCAATAGAGTTGAAAGAGTTGAAATCTCAATTGCAAGAGTTGACTGATAGAGGTTTTGCAAGACCGAGCTTTTCACCCTGGGGTGCACCAGTCTTGTTCGTGAAAAAGAAAGACGGGACCTTGAGAATGTGTATTGACTATCGGCAGCTAAACAAAGTGACTATAAAGAATAAGTATCCATTGCCTCGTATTGATGACTTATTTGATCAGCTAAAGGGAGCTTCAGTGTTTTTAAAGATTGACTTGCGATCTGGCTATTATCAGTTGCGAGTTCGAAACTCAAAAGTACCCAAGACTGCTTTCAGAATGAGGTACGGACACTACAAATTTCTAGTGATGCCGTTTGGGCTGACTAATGCCCCCGCTATTTTCATGGATCTGATGAATTGGGTGTTTAAGCAGTACCTAGATCGATTTGTGGTTGTGTTTATCGATGACATTTTGGTTTATTCTCACGATGAGTTTGTGCATGCCGAGCATTTGAGACTTGTGCTTCAGATTTTGCGTGATAATTAGTTGTATGCGAAATTTAGTAAATGTGAGTTTTGGTTGCGCGAGGTCAGCTTTCTGGGACATATTATATCTGCATTAGGTATACGAGTCGATCCGAATAAAATTTCAGCTATCCTTGATTGGAAGCCTCCTAGAAATGTCTCAGAAGTCCGAAGCTTTTTGGGGCTTGCTGGGTATTACCGACGGTTTGTGAAAGGCTTCTCAATGATCTCAACCCCGTTGACGAAGCTATTGCGAAAAGATGTTAAATTTGAATGGTCTGAGAAGTGCCAGAAGAGTTTCGACCAGTTGAAAGCCCTATTGATGGAAGCTCCAATATTAGTTCAGCCTGAATCCGGTAAAGAGTATGTGGTCTATAGCGACGTGTCTTTGAATGGCTTGGGATGTGTCTTAATGCAAGAGGGCAGAGTCGTTGCGTATGCTTCGAGATAGTTAAAGCCGTATGAGAAAAACTATCCGACTCACGATCTCGAATTAGCTGCTATTGTGTTTGCTCTGAAGATTTGGCGTCACTGCCTTTTTGGAGAGAAATGTCATATCTTTTCCAACCATAAAAGCCTCAACTACTTGATAACACAAAGAGACTTGAATCTGAGACAAAGACGTTGGCTTGAATTGCTAAAGGATTATGAGCTTGTCATTGACTATCATCCGGGAAAGGCGAATGTTGTTTCTGATGCTCTTAGTCAGAAATCATTGTTTGCTTTACAAGCAATGAATGTGCATTTATCGGTATCTGATGATGGTGTGATGATAGCGGAATTAAAAGCGAAACTGGTTTTTTTACAACAAGTGTGTGAAGCTCAGAAAGCTGATGATGATTTAATTACCAAGCGAACTCAATGTCACCTAAATGTGGGTTCCGAGTTTCAAGTTGATGACAATGATTGTTTGAGGTTCCGAGGCCGAGTATGTATTCTGAGAAGTTCAGAGCTGGTTTCGATGATTTTAAATGAAACTCATAATAGCCGAATGTCGATTCATCCGGGAAGTACGAAAATGTACAACGATTTGAAACGTTAATATTGGTGGCATGGTATGAAACGAGACATCTCAAAATTTGTGTCAAAGTGTTTGATATGCCAACAAGTAAAAGCGGAACATTAGGTGCCTTCGGGTTTGTTGCAACCGATTTTAATTCTCGAGTGGAAATGGGATAAAGTCACGATGGATTTTGTATCTAGGCTACCATTGACTTCGAGTAAGAAAGATGCAATTTGGGTTGTTGTGGACAGATTGACTAAATCGGCTCATTTTATTCCCGTGCGTACGGATTACTCACTTGATAAGTTAGCATAATTGTATGTTCCTCAGATCGTCAGATTGCACGGGGTGCCTATCTCTATCGTATAGGATAGAGACCCGCAATTTACATCGCGGTTTTGGAAGAAACTACAAGATTCTCTATGTACTAAGTTACATTTTAGTACCGCATTTCATCCTCAGACGGATGGTCAGTCAGAACGAGTAATTCAAATACTCGAGGATATGTTGAGATGTTGTATCCTTGAGTTTAGTGGTTCATGGGAACGATATTTGCCTTTAATTGAATTTGCGTACAACAATAGTTTCCAATCGAGCATTAAGATGGCACCTTACGAGGCTTTGTACGGTCGCAATGCCGTACACTGTTGTTTTGGACCGAGCTCAGTGAAAGTAAGATTTTTGGGGTCGATTTGATTAGAGATGCCAGGCAGAAAGTAAAAGTGATCCGTGATAGCCTTAAGGCAGCTTTAGATCGTCAGAAGTCATATGCGGATCTAAAGCTAAAAGACATTGAGTATCAGGTCAGAGACAAAGTATTTCTTAAAGTGTCACCTTAGAAAAAGGTGCTTAGATTCGACCGTAAGGGTAAATAGAGTCTGAGGTTTATCGGGCCATACGAAATATCCAAACGAATTGGACCGGTAGCATATCGATTGATTTTGCCTCCCGAACTTGAAAAGATTCACAACGTTTTTCATGTTTCGATGCTTCGACGATATAGATCCGACCCATCGCATGTGATTAATCCATCTGACATTGAGATTCGATCTGATTTGAGTTATGAGGAGGAACCAATTCGTATCTTGGCGCACGAGGTTAAAGAGTTGCGGAATAAGAGGATTTCGTTAGTGAAAGTGTTATGGGTCAAACACGGGTTGAAGAAGCTACTTGGGAGCTTGAGGATTCGATAAAAGAATGTTACCCAAACTTATTTTCAGGTAAGATTTTATGTGACTCGTTACTTTGATGCATGAGTTATATGATGTGATGATTGTAAGCTTATTACCTAGAAATTCAATTACACCTATTGGTAGGTAGTCGCTTTACAACTTCGATAGTACTCCTATAGTAAATATACGTGATAGGGTTGCATTAGTCGAATTACCTCGAAAGTTGGATTGTTCGAATCTAGAAACTAAAGTTGATCACTAATTGTAATTGATGTATAACCGAATCTATGTCTTGTATGCATCTATGAACTTCGACAAGTTGTGTTTGGTTAGGTAATACCTCGAAACCCTATTTCGACGACGGACAGGGGGTGTAGGGTGTTACAGTGGCGTTCACCCTTATACCAATTGGTTCTTATCTCTATATAGATAATGGGTCACGGTCAATCTATCCTTCATTTCACCTTAAGTGACGTATAAGTCTTGGGACAACACTTAAACATTATGTTGGATTATTCTTGTCCTTAAGATCTCCAATCCATCCACAAATATTAGCTTAATTCCTTTTCTTCCTTTCCTAGCTGCATCCTTAACCACTTTATTTTTAAACCGCTTTGGAGCCATTGTGCAAACCTTCCATCAATTCATTTCCTTAGCTGAATTCTCACCATCATTCACTTAGCCATTTGAATCCTTTTGTTTCCAAAAACACTTAGCCGAATCCATCCATTGCTTAAACTAAAGAATAATACTTCTCAGATTTAACGATCGGGCAATCTAAACGACTCGAGTCAACACAAACCGAGTTCGTATCACTTTTTCAACCAACGTTAATCTTCTCTCCTTCGGAAGATATCGAAGTTGAAGTTTGTCAATGGGATCTTTAGAAACCCGAAAAGAAGAAATAATACAAGGAGAACTCAGCCCACATGGCCCATTTTTGGCCACACATGGCCCAAAATAGCCTAAGCCCATGAGGTCACTCATGGTGGCCTTTACGGTCAAACGCCCCTATTTCGTGGGCTCAGATTACCACACGAGCGATCGCACATCCATGTAGCTTCAAACGTCGTATTTTCTTCTTTTCAGCTTTTGTCGATTTTTAGTTAAAACAATGTGAATACACACCTGATGCGATTTGAAGTTAATCCTCATTCGAACACTCTTATTCCTGAGGAAGACAATACATTATTGATTAGATAGTAACCTATGTTATAATCGAGATCTAACAGAATTCCAAATCAATCACAATGCCCTTACCAAAACAATAGTAATCGCCCCCTTAGTTCTCCGGAGATGTACCGATCACCCTCGACCACCTATACAAAAATCACCTCCATTGATTAGATTCATACTAGAAGTATGATATCATCTCAACAAAGTAACTTTTGATTCTTAGCGCTTACTCGTAACCACTTACCAACACAATAGAACCGACTATAGATTAATGAAGTACCGAACCAAGAACCATGATTCAAGATTAATCTGAAAGTGTTGACAAAAGAAGGGTAATCGGTGCGGAAAAAGAAAACAAGAGACGATGTCCAGAGCAGGGAAATAAAAAAGAAAGCGAATGGGATATTACCGATGCTCACCTAACAGTATTCAACTAATGAAGAGCACCTGAGGGAGAGGAAAAGAAAAACTGTACGCTCCTAAGTGATCAACAAACCCTTGCTAAAGCCGAGAGTAAAATAGAAAGGCGCTATGGGTGCTCGACCAACGTAATAGCATAAAGAGAAAAGAAAAGAGAAAAGAAAAGAGGGAAGAATATTTGAGAGAACTTAGAAAGAGGAGAAAAGAGTATCGGCTAGGAGAGGAAATCGAAAAGAAAAAAAGAAATGGTGGGGAGGAGAGAAGCTTAATTCGGCCAAAAAAATCAAATGGATTTGAGTAAGGGAAGAGAAGATTGATAGGCACAATGAAATCGAAGGTAACCAAAACCCGAAAGGTACCTAAACATGAGTAAAAATGGTATCAAGGAAAACTAAAGCCGACACAGAATGTTTGACAAGCACAATTATTATCGGCCAAAATTGAATTGGATGGAAACCTCAAAATGCTATACTTCGGCTTCTAAAGAAAATGAACTAAAAAGAAAATGACCCAACCCCACAGTGAATTACACCAAAACTCAAAATGCATGGAGTGAGAGACTCCAAGTTTAGCACACCCTCTTCCACTCCTTCAAATCTCCTAATTTTTCTCCCCTATCACTCCTAAGATTACTCAACTCTATCCTACCTAACCATAACTTTACCAGCCAAAATTCCCACCAACAAACTCCTAGAATTTGGCCACAACTCCCCTCAACCCCCAATTTTAGTCCAACTACAACACTTCCCCCATGCCAATAGTAAAATAAAAACACACTTCTGCATCTCCAAGCCTCGAACCCCAGACCCCATGCACACTCTACATGCCACTTACCAATTGACCACTAGGCTTTTTGTGACATAGTTTACCCATAATTAATTATAAGCCTATTGGCCAAAAGTTAGGGGTTTACTTCAATAAAAACAAAATTTTTGCATAAGCCAAGGCTTGAACCCAGGGCTTCTCAGACACTCCCAAAAACTCCTAAATCACTTAACCATTGAAGTAGACATTCATTTATGTCACTTTCTTGCACAACTAAAAATTTATGTGCAATCTCCTCACAATTTCCTTGCTCAAGGCCCAACACTTCTAAGCCCAAATTTAGGGCATTACAGACATGCTTTTTCAATTTCATTATAAAAGGAGGACAACAAAAAGGAATCATCAAAATGAGAAACCTTTCGTTGAGAATAAGAAAAGGGGTCTTCATACAAAAGACGATCATCTCTTCGTGATAGATCCTTCGTGGCCAAGTACTTTAATGCTTTTGAAACACGTTTGGCACTTTGTAAGCAATCCCCCACGGATGAATAAATTGATGTACTTTTAGAGACATATCTACCTTTTCGTTTGTCATATCGGAAGGAATCAAACTCGAAGTTTGCTTTACTTCATCTTGAATTCGTCGTTATATAAGAATCATGATATAGATCTTTTCTAGAATAATCTTTGGGCGTATGTCTTCATGACGATCTTATTTCCATCCCTCGTCTTGAAGAAACTCGTTCCCAATGGTCTCGTTCCTCGACTCAGTCTAATCGTTCCTTGATGGGTTTGAGCCTTCGATCAAATAGATGTTCCATTTCATGCATAAAGCCTTGGAGTGTAAAATCTGACACACTTCCACCAACGTTTCTTACAGGTCAGAATCCAACTCCCTTTTTGGATTTCTTTCTAGACTTTGGGACATTTTAGGTACTCACAATAAAACCTCACAAATTCTCTCACAAAGAAATCACACTCACTTGGCTTTTCCTTCACTCAAATGAGCTCACAACCCTCGTGCCTTTTTCCACTCACTCTGCCTTTTTAAGTTCTTAAAGGGACTAGTTAGACTTAGAAACAGTCATTGTGGTTCGGTTGGCAAAATTGATGTACGGCTTTGGTAGGAATGTTGTAGGACAAAGAAGGTAGGCTTGAAAAAAGAAATGGATAGGGTTGAGTGTGGCCGAATAGTAGCATATTGAATGGATATTTTGAGCAGCAAGCAGAATTTCAACTTGGCAACAAAAACTTAAAGACTTTTTTTTATTTTGAATTTCTTTTTTTCAATTACAAAATGTTAATTTTCAATAAACTCTTTGAATTCACAAATTTTTTTCAAAATTTTTATTGATCGAATCTATAATATTGTTGTGTTGTGAACGTCAATTCTTACTCCAATTCCACTAGCTCTAATACCAAATGATACGAACTCATTTTGGTGATAATTCGAGTCATTTAAATTGCCCGATCATGAATTTGAGTAAGAGTTGATTCGATTTGAATTGAACTAGGATTAATCAAAATAGGCTGATGAGAAGAAAGAAAATAGGTTTTAAACAAGGTTGCGAAATGGTTAAGCAAAAGATGGGGAATTCAGCTAAGGGCAGAGAATGAACCAATAAAAAACGATTGTTGACTTGAGTCTAAAAATAGCTCTTATAGGAATTCAGGTTAGGAAATCAACAAAGAACCTTGACCTACTATCAAAAGTGATGGGAACCATTGGTATAATGAACACCACACCAAAGGTGATAAGTTCTGTTAACAAAGGAAAGATTGACACCACAAGCTATGCTCAATATGTCAAGTCAGTCTCAAAAGAACAAGGAGAATTGGAAATTTCTCAAGTTTCAAATTAAACATAAAATTTGCAAAAGTCCCCTAAACAAGCTGATTACAACATATTTATAGTGCTACATGAGACCTAGCTGAAAAGTCACTTGAATTCAGCTTTAATGAGTGGTTATAAGTTGAAATAAAACTTAATAACTAAACACAAACTCTTGAAATCTCTAGGCCTAAGTAACAGCAACTATCAACATGATTTAATGTTCTAATTCAGCTGATTTAATTGAACTTGAATGCTTGGATAGCTGAATAGACACCAATAACATGGATAACACTTTGGCACTCAAACAGACCATGGTGTGATCATTAAGAGGCAATCGGTTATGGAATGTGTAATCACTTCTTTGTCCATTGCTATTCTTGAACAACTCCTTGGAGAAGAGGAATAGGCTACCAAATTTAAATGGTGAATAATGCTCTCCTTTAAATGTTGTAACAACCCCTTGTATATAACCAATTCCAACTAAATAGTTGCATTTAACACTTTGTAACCACCCCTTGTTTGTAACTAATTCTAGCTAAATAGTCACCTACAAGCATTCATTAACAAAAACATTAAAACACATTAAGCACATTAAACTTAATTAGCTTAATTAATAAACTTAACACACATGTAAATTATTCCAGCAACTAAATTAACTAAGATAAGAATTTATTCTAACTAAGATAAGTATTTATTCCAGCATTGGTTTCCAACCCAAACTTGCTTAATTAAAGCCTACACCATAATTAAAAAATTAAAATTAAGCTTCATTTTGGACTTAGTCCCTTCGAGCTTCAACCAATCTTGATGGCATCAAGTTGCATTGTAACATGATGCAAGCGGGCTCGCATAAATGCCACTGACAAGCAGATAAGTCAAGATGAGACTCAAATGAAATTAGAGAGGAAGAAACCTCACAAAGAACAAATTATTCATTCAAAAATGGCAAAAGTCTCCACAACATGAAATAAGCTAAGTATTTATAGCTATTACATAGGCTAGCTGACGCTAACGTGTCCAAGCTAGCAACCTACCCGGATGATGGAACACCTGCTATGCCGCAAGGTCCCATGACAAGAGCTCGAGCTTGACGCTTCCAAAGCTCCATTTCAGTTCTTTGTCATCAATTCTAGCTAGCTCATGGCTCCAACGTCCAAAGTGAAGCTGTCCACAACTCCGAACCAAAGATAGTTAGCTTAATTCAAGCTGACTTCAGCTCATTTCAGCTCACGGGAGTCCATTCCAGCTCGAATGAGCTCAACTAAGCTCTTACTCAGCTCCATCAGTTTCTATTTTAAATAAACTTAGCTCATTTATTTTATTTTCAGCTTAACACAGCTCATAGCCGAAACCCTCAGCTCATCTTAGCTTAATTATTGCATATTTAATTATGTAAGCTAGTTGACTAGTTAATTAATGCGCTCATCTTAGCTTAATTATTGCATATTTAATTATGTAAGCCAGTTGACTAGTTAATTAATGCATATTATTAATTTGTCATCATTTGAACAAGAAATAAATATGTCTAAAATATTACAAGAAATAAATATGTCCAAACTATTACAAGAATTAAATATGTTAGCTAAATTTAATTAGGTGATTAACTGTGTTCATATTTGATTAATGTGTTCACATGAGCTATTAATGTTGTACATTCACCTTGTAGGTACATGCATAGAAAGGTTCAATGGACGGCAAACAAAGGGGCTTATGCATGTTCATGATGATTACTCATGTATTTGAAGATTCATGGATCCTATTAATGAAGGAACATGCATTGGACTGTTCATGTATTTCCCCTGTGTTCACACCTTGTGTTCACACCATGATGACCATTCGGTTGGATGTTCACACACAAGAGACTACTCAAGCTCCTTGTTCACACCTAATTTGACCCCTTCATGAAGCCTCATTTAAGAAGCCACTCATGGTGAAACAACATGATTTAAAGGCACCATTAAAGGAGTTGGCCGAACCTAGTCTTGCATGTATGGAGACCATTTATCCAAGTGCATCCATGCTTAACCATGAAGCTACCTACTCACCTTCCATTCAGCCGAATATGGACAAGCTCATCAATGGACACTTTCTAGAATATTCATGCCTTTAATTAAGATACATTACTTAGTTGTTAAGTCCATGAATAGGACTATTCGGCTAGCCTAAGACACTAGTATAAATAGTTGATTATTTTCATTGTTAAAAAAAGGACTTTTGATCAATTTTATACCGAAACTCTGTTTCTGTGAGGTTTGATTCCTCTTATCATTGTACAAGTCTTGTGTGACTTATCTAGCTTTGCTAGTGGCGTCAAACTTGCTTGTTTTGAGCTTATCACTGAACCCAACTTGGTGTGGCGCTCAAACCTATCCTCAAACTACCATTTCCAACTTAGACCATATAGGATTCGGGGTGACACCTTTGGTGTTGAATCTTTCCTGACGTCTAAGAAACTCGACCATCGACCACCTATCTCGTTGTTTACCAAATCTGACCAATACCGTATTTCTTATATACCATTTTGTACCTTTTATACTATTTTGTACCATCTAAACCAATTCTTATCTTCTATACCATTTCGTACCTTCCATACCATTTCGAACCTTTCGTAACCTGGTTTACTTTACCTAAACTGACCCACTATTCATCTATTCGCTTTCATACACCAATCCTTTAACCTTCTTACCATCTATCATCCTTCTTTCTAAATCTAAACCAAATTCAAATTTCTTTTCTAAAACATACAACTTCTAACCTTCCACTTCTTACCTATCTATTCAATTGTGACTTCGTTCTTCTTCTCAACTATGATCGGGCACTCAACATTAATCCGGCTTATCTCATAACTGGGTTCGCGTCATCTGGTATTAGAGCTAGAATCAAGAAGCTTCAAAGACTGAAGATTCAACAGAATATCATCTCGTAAGTTCAAAAAAAAGTTTGAAAAAAAAGAGATTCGAATATTAAAAAAATTCGATGTAAAAAAATTTGGAATTAAAAAAAATTCGATTGTAAAAAAAAATCAAGTGTTCAAATCAATTTCTCATTTGATTCTTTTTCTACCTTATTCTAATACGCTCCTTCAAAACCAAAGTCGCCACACTTAAAACTAAAATTTTCTTTTCTTTAGCCTACCTTTACCTATTCGTTACGACCCTTGTAACCCTCTTGAAGCCGGCCCCTAAGCAACTAGACGAGTTACTCGAGATGACCTACAAAGTAAAGGACAAATCCGAGAGGTAAAAGGCAAGAGTGATTAGTGAGATCATTCGAGAGAAGTAAAAGCCTAAACGAGTGAAAACACGTGTGGAGTGCACAACTATTATTTCTTTCTGAGTTAAAATTATGAGTTTTGAGGTGAGGTACCTAATTTTTGTTTTGTTTATATTCTAACATTTTCTTTTCAGCAACAAAAATCATGTCACGCGAAGAGTTCACTGAATCGGAATACCAATACTTGGTGCAAGAAATGCGAAGAATGGTGACTTCTAAATTTGACAAACTATACGAAAGATTAGATCGTGTGGAAAAAGAGATACACGAGGACAAGTGACATCAAGTTGAAAAACAGAGTCGAGAACCCCACGGAGATATACACCCGATTATTACTTGAGAAAAGAGTCCCATTGTGATTCCTATTCACCATCGACTTCAAGACAAAACTCCTACTCGTCAAGAAGTTCGAGACGACGAGCGACCGATTTTGATTTTGAATTTGTTCAAGAAGATGTGTGAGGTAATAGACATACTCCTTCTAGATCTTAAAAGAAATCTTACTCGGAGTATTCTTCACGAAATTTTGAACGTGACCCATATGTAAATAGTTCTTCATCTTTCGAATAAGATTTGTATTCTCATGATTCTTTTGTAACATCTTGTAAAAGAAAAGACAAAGAAGAAAAGGCAAAAGAAATAAAAAGAAAAGAGAGAAAAGAGGCAAGTAAGAGAGAAAATGAGCGAGTCTTGAGAGAACTTGTATTCTACTTTCGAACAAGATTTGTATTCTCATGATTCTTTTGTAACATCTTGTAAAAGAAAAGAAAAAGCTAAAGAAGAAAAAGAAAAAGAAATAAAAAGAAAAGAGAGAAAAGAGGTAAGTAAGAGAGAAAATGAGGGAGTTTTGAGAGAACTTGAAAAAGCCATTGAAAAAGCCTTTGAAAAACAAAAAGAAAATGAAAAAGAAATTGAGATAAAAGAATCAATTGATCTCAAGAAAAAAGATTTGAGTGAGAAAGATAGTGAGCAAGTGATGACTATTTCCACTAACCCTCTTGTTAGTTCTTTTTGTGATGATACTTTTTAGGTTCCTAGAAGTTTGTGCGACCAATTCCCACTTCACTACCTTCTAAACGAGAGACGTTTTTAGTTGTTCGAGAAAGGTAAGTCCGACCAATTTTTGCTAGCTTGGGCCCACAAGCCCGACGGCCCATTTGGCCCATTCTGGCCTGGTTAGCCAAAACGTGACCCAAGTCCATGAGATCGCTCATGGGGCCTCTGATAACATATCAGATACCCTTGTACAAGTGTTCGCGCACTCGCAAGACTACCGTAGCAAAATTTTTGGCTTTTTGGTATTTTAGCTTTTCAGAATTTATCGATCTATCGTGTGTGTGAGGTGTATGTACACACCTGGTAATGAAACATGCTACAATCTCCTTAGCCATGAACCTACAATCAACACCACCCTTCAATTAATCATATGCTTAACCACAATCTTTACCAAGAACTGAAGTCTTACCATAACCTTACCATGTGCGACAAGTCCTAATAACTTCTCCTTTAATCACTAACTGTGATTTCTCCTAGATCTGCACCAACGTAACCATTAAAGCCTAAGTAATAGGTGACTTGCATCCAACACGAGTCACCCTTATATCATATATGACCACTCGGCCAACCTTTAAAACCAAAGTGATGAACACTTACCCAAATCTCGAGACACAAAGAGTGATTCGGCAGAGATCTAGAAAGTAGAGATTCGATATTAACTCCCTACAAATCGATTGAGAGAGGGTAAGGGAGAGAGAAAGTCAGTTCTTAGAAAAAAACTGATTGAAAAGGTAAAGTCCTTACCAAGAATTGTTGCCCAAAGTTGAAGACAATAGAGGCGGCACAAGAGGGATTCAGCCAAGGGTATTCGGCCTTAGAGGCTAGAATGGTGAAAAGAGATTTTCGGCACAAAGTAAGAAGAAGAAGAAGTAGTCAGCTAAGACCAATGTTGATCCAAGGAAAATTTCAAAGAGAGGGAGAATGAAGAAGTTGACACAAAAAAAAAAAGAAAAGGGTTTCGGCTTTTGAGCTCTTAAAAGGAAGGTGTTTTGAATGGCTAAAATCCTAAAGAGTAGGCGCTATAATTGGCTCTTAAATCAAAACCACGAAGAATTCAAATGCTACCTAGTTGCTCAGAGAAAAACCAAAACTCAAGAGGAGAAAAAATGCCAAAAATGCCAAGGAAATTCGGCATTCACCCCCTAATAGCCAAAATTGCTCCCCTCTAATTACTTATTCGGCTCCAACTCCTCTCCTATCCCAATCTCCTAATTTTTCTCCATGATAAGCTCCTTGATCCCTTAGTTAAAATTCTCTTCTGATCACTCCCTTCAGAGTCTACTCCCATGCCACTACTAACCATTTAAAGAGCAAAAATAAATTCTCACTAAATTGTCTACCCAGCACTTGAACCTAGGACCTCATTGCTTCTTTGTGATGCCACCTCTAAGCTCCCTATGTGGCGTCACTTTGCCACTATACCACAAGCTCACATGTGTCCAATTTCCACTTCATTTATTTAAAAGCCAAGTTACTTACTCTCAAAGGTCCTTTAATAAAAACTAAAATTTCTCTACCTTAAAGCTTGAACTCAAAACTTAGCAAAAGGCCCTTTAACACTAAAAAAACACTTAGCTAAAATATCAGTCACGTATAACACAACTTTACAAGAAACTTCAAGATTTTTGGGGCGTTACAGGTAGATTCGGCTAACAAATAAATCAAGATAGGTAATTTGGTAGTAGGTGGAATGGAAATCATGAACTTAAGCATCAAGAACAAACCAACACTATAGAGAGTGTGACCCGAGACTTATATGGCTTAAGGTGGAAAGGGCGATGAAGGAAAGGGACCTTGACCTCTTACCTAGCAAGGTAAGAACCAAAGGTATAAGGATAGGGTTGAACGCCACACTGATTAGGTGATAAGTTCAAAAGACAATCAGGTTGACACCACTGACGGGCAGATAAGTCAAAGTCAGACTCAAACGAAATTGGAGAGGAAGAAACCTCACAAAGAACACTATGTTCATTCAAATTGGCAAAAAGTCTTTTACAAAATGAAATTAGCTAAGTATTTATAGCCTTCTAACTATGCTAGCTGAATGGTCAAATTACATTGCTTAAAGACTAAGCATTCGGCCATTAATGAGCTAAAATATCCTAGAATAAAAACTATAAGTCTTCTTGTCCACGTTTGGCCTTTGGGATGCCACTAGTCATGCTTCGTGAAGAAGAAATTCAATTGAATGCATTTGGAGGCATTAGGAGCTTAATGGACTTGTGTAATGCCCCAAATTTTAAGCCTAGAAGTACTAGGTTTGAGCACGGGAATAGTTAGGAGGTTGCATATAAATATTTAGTCGTGCAAGAAAGTGACACAAAAGCATGTTTGTTCCAAGTCTTAAGTTCAAGCCTGGCTTGTACAAAATTTTTATTTTTACTTGAGTGAACCCTGACTCTAATCTGTAGACTTCTTAAATAATTGTGGGTAAAAGCATGACAGAAAGGCCTATTGGTCCAGGGGGATAAGGGCGTGTGGAGTGTTTCATGGGGGCTGAGGTTCGAGTCTCAGCGTTGCAAAAGGAGTGTTTATTTTGCTTCTATGTTGTGTAGGTAGTGCAGGTTGATCGAAACTCTGCTTAGTTGAGTGGAGTTTGATTTAGTGGTTGAGGAGATATGGATGGAGGGATTTTAGGAGAGATTTTAGGAGGAAATTGTGGGGAGTTGGGGTGTGGAGAGAAGGTGTGCTGAATTTGAATTAGAGGAAGAGTTAGTGCCGAATAGGAACTCCCAACACTCAAAATTCAGCTTTGAGACTATGATGTGCTCTCCATTTCGGTAGCTACTTTTTTTCCCTCTTTTGCTTGATTTCTTTTTTGTCTAAGGCCGATTACTACTTAGACCAATCAGGTATTTTATTCTTCTGTATTTTCTTTTGATTTTGCTCTCCAATATTATGTTCGGATTGATCAGCTTTCTTCTCTCCCTCACTTTTCTTCTTATAATTTTTTTTACCTTTGTCGAACCTTCATGCTTCCTCTCTCCCAATCGGTCATTAGCATTTACCTCTTCCTTTTGTCTTTAGCTGAACACTCTTCTCCTTTCCTCCCTTATCAAATACTTCAGGTTTAAACATTTGCACCTTGGTACTGTTACTGAATAGTTCCTCTCTCCTCCCTCTCTACACTTTACATCAGGTTTCCCTCTTTCACTGCTTAAGCCGAATATCCTTTGTTCCTTTTTGACCGAATACTGCTATTTTCCCTACTATGTCGATTCTTCATTATTCTCTGTCAACTTAGAAGGGGTGTGTTGGGCTAAGCTTTTGCCTTTGTCATAGCAAGTGATCATTTTGGGGGTAATAGGCCTACTATTTCCCTTCCTTATATTTGGCTTTGCATTTTGGGTAAGTGATATGCGTTGGTTCAAATGGTTTATGCGGGAAGTAATGTTAAGGTTAATAGATTTTGGCTGGTATACAGCTAACCCCTAAGGCCTAGTACTTAGCCTCTTGCAGCTGATTAGGTGGACAAGCCACAATCAACCGATCTAAACAAGTGATAGGTAATCGTTTAGATAAGTGTTTTGATGGGAGTTTTGATAATTTGATTAGGATGTGGCTAACCAAAGCTTGTGATTGAATATAGGTTAGAGTACTCGTGGACTATTCGCTGTTTTTCATAAACAGGTGCGTAATCACACTCTCTTAACTATAAATCAGCAAAAGTCAGAAAGTATGATTATTGGCGCTACAAGAGCGTGTGATCGCTCGTGTGGTAATCTGAACGTATAAGATGTAAGCACATGACTAGTGAGGCCACCATGAGCGATTTCATGGGCTTAGGCCATTTTGGACCTTGATGGGCCGAAGTGAGTAGTGTGGGCCCAATGAGCTTATGGGCCCCACACGGGTAAACCACACAGACGTGTGGAAGATATTGGACCCAGCTGTGTCGTTCACACAGCCAAGGTCATTTATGGGCTTCGTGGGCCATACGAGCTTGTGGGGCCACCTGGGCCGCATAATGGGCCTTGGGCCCATTTGCACTGGTTGACTGTTAAGGGTTGCACAGGTCGCCCGAGACGATTGTGGACCATCTGTTGGGTCGGTAAGTATACCTAGACCCCAAACTGATTAGATGACTGATATACCCCTATGAGACAAAATGACTATTTTGCCCTTATTTTGTGTACGACTGCATTTGAGCATGCCACGTTATATGTATGTTACATCCATGTATGATATTATGATACGATGCATGACATGTTGCATGGGGATGAGATTATTATTTTGGAGGAAATGTAACGTACTGATGGCTTGATGTCGTTTATACTATTGGCAGCTTTGATGCAATACTGTTTAGTGCCACAACCGGTGTTAATCTTGGTGTGTAGGCCTGGGTGGGTTGATTTTATCGCTACATGGTGTGATGGGTTGGATGGAATTGGTGTGCAGGGTTGGTGTAACACCCATATCCCGTAACCGTCGCCGGAATAGGACGAGGTGTTACCGAAACTAGGAATCGGATCAGGACGGTAAAAATTTTGAACATCTCCTTGAATAAAGTCATTCATTTACTAAATTACTAGATGCAGACAAAGTTTGAATTAAAAACTTCTACAAGTAAGTTCCACAAGATACCATATTCGCATGACTTGTATACGAAGGTAGAAGTATCGTTCTACTCATTGTCTATCCTATACATGCCATAAGCTAATTCCAATTACATATTGTTACCTTAATAGGAGGTAGTGTGACGAAGTGTTGACAATCCTCGAACTGGTAGTCAGAATCCACAATCTATAAAACAAAGGCACGAAACAATGAAGTAAGCTTTCATAAGCTTAGTATGTCTTTAAATGATACAATTAAATTTATTGAATTTAAAGACATAATTTCCTATTTAATTTGGTAATTAAAGAAAAATCGTTTGTTGAATGAATCTAATCACAACTACGCATACTTTACTCATCGTCTCATTTACTTAGAAATTTTATCACATAATTACTTCAATAAATAATTGACACAGTGGCCAATTGTAAAGGTACTCAGCCTCAAATCAAATTTCACGGGGTTATATCCACCTCCGTGTTATTTTCATAAATGACCCAAAATATGCATAAGCACACAAATGCACAATATATATATTTATCAGTCACTTAACCTTAAGCTCACACAACAAAGTAATTTGGCAACTTCACATACCTCTTCTCATCAATCGAGTATGGCTCAATCACATAATAATCCGTACTCATTTCCATATATTTAAACATTTTATCTCATTCTTATGACTCAATCCAGAGCAAATTTAAATATGAGTAAAGGATACATACCTGACCAATTTAAGGGATTCCATCATCATTAAGTTTCGATGACTGAAGGCACATATACCTAAATCTTATACCTTCAAATACATGGTTTCACAATTGAACATACTCAAATCCAATTCGATTCATTCTTACCTCAAAAGACCAGTATCACATACCTGAGTTATTTAATGTATGCTACGAACTCCATTTGTCATCTTAATATGGGATCTTGAAATTCAGTGTACTTGGCCGACTAGGTACAAAACCCGACCCTAATCACCGGCTTTGAAGCTTACTAAGTCAATGCCCACATAATTTCATACCATAGTCCATTCAGAAAATTTATCACAATTTATGAGATACACTGTAGCATTTATAAATCATAACATATTAACAGAATAATACTTCTATTCAAACTAACTCATAAATCACATGATTTATTTTCATTTTCGAAATGGCTGTTCGGCCGTGCCCCATATTCCATAAGTTATTCATTTTCATTTTGTATACAAATATCAAGGCACATCTCACACATGTCTCATACTGGCCATTCGACACTATCACAAATACATATTTACACATTCAGTCTTAATACATATCATAGTCTCTTCCTTATCAAACAATTTAGTCAATCAGCTTGATACACATTATTATCTATAGGACTCTTAACTTAATCTAATACATACTGTTAATCAAAAGAAACACATCTATTTATGTACCTTTCATTTCAAGTCTCACACTCAAATAAGATCATTCTTGCTAGTAGCATCATTTGATAAAGAGACGAGACATGCTAAATTACTTAAAGCTTTTAGAAAAATCAACTCAATTACTTAGGAACTTACTTGTGCACATTATACACATTTAACACATTTGATAAGTAACACTTATTAGCCGTATATGCATGGCCACATTATCTTTATTTCATTTGCATAACATTTCTTCAATACTCAAAGTCCCATAAGTACGATATCTATCTGACTCAATGAAATTCGTTGATTAGACTTAAGTAGGATTAATTCCAAGCACTATATCCATACAAAAATTCAATCACCTTTCTTTCATTTTACCTTCACAATTAGTAATCAATGGTTTATGCATAATATATTGCTCACATTCATTTCATTTCATCACATGATCTTAATAGCACCTTTGTCACTTACCATTAGGCCATATAAGAGTAACACAACACATCATCACTTGATCCATAAAGTTCGACTGATTTTATAGATTTTCGGGAATACTCAATTTACGAAATATATCAACTTATAATCGAACATTATTTATGTTTGATTACTTAAACTTACCTCAGATGTATTTGAACGGTTGTGGTTGGCTACTCAATTATTTCCTCTTTTCCCGTATCAGACCAAATTTTCAACCTCCGCCTAATTCACATACACACACAAACTCACATAGATTATCCTACTCTCCAATACATAATTTAACCCACATTGCCGAGTATGTTTCTCAAATTTCACATATATACTTAACAACTAACATAGCATTTACGTTTATTTTTAAATATATTTATAAACTAACAAGGCAGGTTCACTCATCAAATACATACATTTCCTCAATAATTTTCATCAAATCACATTCGGCATCTCTATTACCAAGAACATAATAGCCGATTTCTATTTATTTTCTAATTCAAAACTCTATTTATCAACTATTATTCCTCAATACGCAAAGCGTTAACACAACATCAAGGGAACATATTCATAGCCGAATAGGACATTTGTTCCTAACCATCAAGCTACAATAACCACAACTTGTCTAAGTAAGCTTAACATCTTCTAATTATAAGAATTCATCATCATAAAACTCACCTAATTCGCTTATGGCATCAAAGCTTCAAAGCTTCCACTCTTTTGCACAATCAAACCATGACCGAATGCTCTATGCATCTCAAACTTAAAATTCAATAATGGACCCCGAAGGAAATCTACATTCTAACTCAAATCCACAATTTCAAAGAAAAATTATAAGAATTGCATACCTTATTTAAGGCATAAGATGGCCGAAAGCTTTGGGGTGTTTTTCTCCTCTAGCTACGGCAATCACCTTCCAAGAATCTTAATTACAATTAGCTAAACCGTTTCTTATAATTCATATACACATTCGGCTAAAATCTCCATATCAATCTATTAATTCACAACAACAATCAAAACCAATTTCAACCGCTATAAAATATATCCAAGTGCTATTTAGCTACTTAATCGGTCATAAATTTTTCACTTAGTTCACATAAATCAATTTACAAGCTTTAGCTCATCTTTTGTTTTTTATTTACTAAAATTACTAACCATCAACGTCGACAAATATTTAATTCCTTCAATAAGAAGTCATTCGGCAAATTTTAGCTTCAATTCAAAAGCCAAAGACCAATGCCGAATGCTCATACTTGGAAATTTAAGCCATGCCATACAATATTCACAAGCCAAGTTTATAACTCCACTACTCATGCATTTTGACTTCACATAACTCCTTAAACACTTCTAAGCTCATTTAAAACGTAAAACACAAAGTCTATAAATTTTCTATTATAGCCGAATCCTCCCATAGTACTAAAATCAACAAAAATCATATTATGGGTTATGTAAAAGACCTAAAAGGAAGCTCAAATTCAAAATTTTCATAGAGAAATTCATGAATTTCCTACCTCAAATGAAGCCAAGAATTCTTGCCGAACCACCAAAGCTCCCCTTCTTCCATTTTCTACTTGAATCGGCCAAAAAGGAGAACATTTGCATGTTCCTCATTATTTTAAGTACTATCGTTACATATAATTATCTTTTTTTTTTCTTTTACCAAAATAACCCCATACCACAAGCATACAACCGTTTAAGTGTTTGGCCATTACCGTCCATGCAAGGTAAAATTGGTTTATTAACCAAACAAATCCCTCCTATTCAAAAATCCAAAACATTCGGCTATTTCAAAAATTGCCTAACACATTTTTAAGATTTCACAAACCAATCCTTTTTAACTAATAATAACTTAAAAATGAAATAAAACAAAAATGCATATATTATAAACACCATCATTATGGTCGGCCACTAAGAATAGAATTTGTCCAATTGACATGCAAGTCCCCATGTTAACACATCTAGCACTATTAACCCACTTAGAAATTCACCTATCACAATTTAAGATTTTATCACATGAGTCCTTTCTATTAGATTTACATCTAATCGTTAAAAATCAACGCACGAAATTTTCACATACTATTATCACATACGATAAATACAGGATATGACATCTAATCATTTTTGTGACTCGGTTTTGTGGTCCCGAAACCACTTTCCAACTAGGGCCAATTTAGGGCCGTCACAACTCTCCCCCACTTGAGAAATTTTCGTCCCCGAAAATTTTACCAGCAAAAAGGTTAGGATACCGTTCCCTCTTTTAGAGTCTACAAGCTCCCTAGTAACTTCTTTCGCCCCGTGGTTGACTCCTAACACTTTCACTAACGTAATTCTCTTATTTCGTAATTCTTTTACTTCACGAGTCAATATACGAATTGGTTCTTCTTCGTAACTCAAATAAGATCAAATTTCAATCTATACATTCCCACTTAGTAATTAGCAAGCCATTTTTTAAATATATTATCTTTCGACCGAATACACATCATCAAATATAATTCAATTAACAGATTAATCTCACTCTGATCAAAACTCATATAACATAGTTAACCCAAATACTCTCACATAGCATCACACATGGACCGAATGTATCACGGTCACATTTATAGTCATAATACTTATTCCCAAACACATTACTTTATACACTTATAAAGTAATCCAAAGCAGATCGCATACGAGCACAGAGTACATACTTGATCGACTTAAGGTATTAAATCATTTCGAATAACCATTTTATCGCAAAATATCAAAATCATAAACTTTTATCACGTTACCTGACATTTATCGACTAAGTTCTGAACCCGAATTCATTACCGACACAGAGCCTGCTAGGCACAAAGGCCCGAATACACATCACCGGCATGAATGCCCTTCAGGTCTTAGCCTGGATATAAATCTCGCACGAGGCCTTCGGGTTTTAACCCGGTTATAAAACTTAATTATAATGCATATAACATATAGCATAACACATTAGTGTATCATATACATTGCTCGAATCCAAGCACAACATGCTTATCAACCATTCATCTTTCGGTTCAGTAACCTCATGCAAAGAACACATTTTCGTTTCACTATCAAACTTAATTTCTATAATTTCAATGATCGAATTGCATAGGTGTCACATACATTTCTATGTATATAAATTTCTATAGAAACCGAGCACATAGATATCCCTCCATTTCTCATATATATTTCATAAACAACATTCACATATCTGAATAACTTAATTTAGTGCATGGATTTGGATGCTGTATAGCATAAGCTTCATAGTTTTAGTCTCTTTAATAGTTTTCTGACATTCAGCCCACTAGGTATAACCTGAACTTGTCACTGGCCCAAACTTATTGAACTTTGAGTCTGAAACACATTACCAGTCATTCTGCTTGCTACAGCTCGAGAGGGATAGAGATTCATTACAATACGAAAAACATATTTTATCTGTCAGGAATCATCACATTATCATTTTATCAATTTATGGCATGTATAACTAGACTTACACGTGCTATGTTAGTCCTAGAATCGACTAAACCGTAGCTCTGATACCAATAAAATGTAACACCCATATCCCGTAACCGTCGCCGAAATAGGACGAGGTGTTACCGAAACTAGGAATCGGATCAGGACGGTAAAAATTTTGAACATCTCCTTGAATAAAGTCATTCATTTACTAAATTACTAGATGCAGACAAAGTTTGAATTAAAAACTTCTACAAGTAAGTTCCACAAGATACCATATTCGCATGACTTGTATACGAAGGTAGAAGTATCGTTCTACTCATTGTCTATCCTATACATGCCATAAGCTAATTCCAATTACATATTGTTACCTTAATAGGAGGTAGTGTGACGAAGTGTTGACAATCCTCGAACTGGTAGTCAGAATCCACAATCTATAAAACAAAGGCACGAAACAATGAAGTAAGCTTTCATAAGCTTAGTATGTCTTTAAATGATACAATTAAATTTATTGAATTTAAAGACATAATTTCCTATTTAATTTGGTAATTAAAGAAAAATCGTTTGTTGAATGAATCTAATCACAACTACGTATACTTTACTCATCGTCTCATTTACTTAGAAATTTTATCACATAATTACTTCAATAAATAATTGACACAGTGGCCAATTGTAAAGGTACTCAGCCTCAAATCAAATTTCCCGGGGTTATATCCACTTCCGTGTTATTTTCATAAATGACCCAAAATATGCATAAGCACACAAATGCACAATATATATATTTATCAGTCACTTAACCTTAAGCTCACACAACAAAGTAATTTGGCAACTTCACATACCTCTTCTCATCAATCGAGTATGGCTCAATCGCATAATAATCCGTACTCATTTCCATATATTTAAACATTTTATCTCATTCTTATGACTCAATCCAGAGCAAATTTAAATATGAGTAAAAGATACATACCTGACCAATTTAAGGGATTCCATCATCATTAAGTTTCGATGACTGAAGGCACATATACCTAAATCTTATACCTTCAAATACATGGTTTCACAATTGAACATACTCAAATCCAATTCGATTCATTCTTACCTCAAAAGACCAGTATCACATACCTGAGTTATTTAATGTATGCTACGAACTCCATTTGTCATCTTAATATGGGATCTTGAAATTCAGTGTACTTGGCCGACTAGGTACAAAACCCGACCCTAATCACCGGCTTTGAAGCTTACTAAGTCAATGCCCGCATAATTTCATACCATAGTCCATTCAGAAAATTTATCACAATTTATGAGATACACTGTAGCATTTATAAATCATAACATATTAACAGAATAATACTTCTATTCAAACTAACTCAAAAATCACATGATTTATTTTCATTTTCGAAATGGCTGTTCGGCCGTGCCCCATATTCCATAAGTTATTCATTTTCATTTTGTATACAAATATCAAGGCACATCTCACACATGTCTCATACTGGCCATTCGACACTATCACAAATACATATTTACACATTCAGTCTTAATACATATCATAGTCTCTTCCTTATCAAACAATTTAGTCAATCAGCTTGATACACATTATTATCTGTAGGACTCTTAACTTAATCTAATACATACTGTTAATCAAAAGAAACACATCTATTTATGTACCTTTCATTTCAAATCTCACACTCAAATAAGATCATTCTTGCTAGTAGCATCATTTGATAAAGAGACGAGACATGCTAAATTACTTAAAGCTTTTAGAAAAATCAACTCAATTACTTAGGAACTTACTTGTGCACATTATACACATTTAACACATTCGATAAGTAACACTTATTAGCCGTATATGCATGGCCACATTATCTTTATTTCATTTGCATAACATTTCTTCAATACTCAAAGTCCCATAAGTACGATATCTATCCGACTCAATGAAATTCGTTGATTAGACTTAAGTAGGATTAATTCCAAGCACTATATCCATACAAAAATTCAATCACCTTTCTTTCATTTTACCTTCACAATTAGTAATCAATGGTTTATGCATAATATATTGCTCACATTCATTTCATTTCATCACATGATCTTAATAGCACCTTTGTCACTTACCATTAGGCCATATAAGAGTAACACAACACATCATCACCTGATCCATAAAGTTCGACTGATTTTATAGATTTTCGGGAATACTCAATTTACGAAATATATCAACTTATAATCGAACATTATTTATGTTTGATTACTTAAGCTTACCTCAGATGTATTTGAACGGTTGTGGTTGGCTACTCAATTATTTCCTCTTTTCCCGTAGCAGACCAAATTTTCAACCTCCGCCTAATTCACATACACACACAAACTCACATAGATTATCCTACTCTCCAATACATAATTTAACCCACATTGCCGAGTATGTTTCTCAAATTTCACATATATACTTAACAACTAACATAGCATTTACGTTTATTTTTAAATATATTTATAAACTAACAAGGCAGGTTCACTCATCAAATACATACATTTCCTCAATAATTTTCATCAAATCACATTCGACATCTCTATTACCAAGAACATAATAGCCGATTTCTATTTATTTTCTAATTCAAAACTCTATTTATCAACTATTATTCCTCAATACGCAAAGCGTTAACACAACATCAAGGGAACATATTCATAGCCGAATAGGACATTTGTTCCTAACCATCAAGCTACAATAACCACAACTTGTCTAAGTAAGCTTAACATCTTCTAATTATAAGAATTCATCATCATAAAACTCACCTAATTCGCTTATGGCATCAAAGCTTCAAAGCTTCCACTCTTTTGCACAATCAAACCATGACCGAATGCTCTATGCATCTCAAACTTAAAATTCAATAATGGACCCCGAAGGAAATCTACATTCTAACTCAAATCCACAATTTCAAAGAAAAATTATAAGAATTGCATACCTTATTTAAGGCATAAGATGGCCGAAAGCTTTGGGGTGTTTTTCTCCTCTAGCTACGGCAATCACCTTCCAAGAATCTTAATTACAATTAGCTAAACCGTTTCTTATAATTCATATACACATTCGGCTAAAATCTCCATATCAATCTATTAATTCACAACAACAATCAAAACCAATTTCAACCGCTATAAAATATATCCAAGTGCTATTTAGCTACTTAATCGGTCATAAATTTTTCACTTAGTTCACATAAATCAATTTACAAGCTTTAGCTCATCTTTTGTTTTTTATTTACTAAAATTACTAACCATCAACGTCGACAAATATTTAATTCCTTCAATAAGAAGTCATTCGGCAAATTTTAGCTTCAATTCAAAAGCCAAAGACCAATGCCGAATGCTCATACTTGGAAATTTAAGCCATGCCATACAATATTCACAAGCCAAGTTTATAACTCCACTACTCATGCATTTTGACTTCACATAACTCCTTAAACACTTCTAAGCTCATTTAAAATGTAAAACACAAAGTCTATAAATTTTCTATTATAGCCGAATCCTCCCATAGTACTAAAATCAACAAAAATCATATTATGGGTTATGTAAAAGACCTAAAAGGAAGCTCAAATTCAAAATTTTCATAGAGAAATTCATGAATTTCCTACCTCAAATGAAGCCAAGAATTCTTGCCGAACCACCAAAGCTCCCCTTCTTCCATTTTCTACTTGAATCGGCCAAAAAGGAGAACATTTGCATGTTCCTCATTATTTTAAGTACTATCGTTACATATAATTATCTTTTTTTTTCTTTTACCAAAATAACCCCATACCACAAGCATACAACCGTTTAAGTGTTTGGCCATTACCGTCCATGCAAGGTAAAATTGGTTTATTAACCAAACAAATCCCTCCTATTCAAAAATCCAAAACATTCGGCTATTTCAAAAATTGCCTAACACATTTTTAAGATTTCACAAACCAATCCTTTTTAACTAATAATAACTTAAAAATGAAATAAAACAAAAATGCATATATTATAAACACCATCATTATGGTCGGCCACTAAGAATAGAATTTGTCCAATTGACATGCAAGTCCCCATGTTAACACATCTAGCACTATTAAGCCACTTAGAAACTCACCTATCACAATTTAAGATTTTATCACATGAGTCCTTTCTATTAGATTTACATCTAATCGTTAAAAATCAACGCACGAAATTTTCACATACTATTATCACATACGATAAATACAGGATATGACATCTAATCATTTTTGTGACTCGGTTTTGTGGTCCCGAAACCACTTTCCGACTAGGGCCAATTTAGGGCCGTCACAGTTGGTGGGCATGTTATCTATTTTCTGATATTCTGACGCGAACGCATCCACGCCAGCCACTAGCCCGAGCAATGATGCGCTAGCTATACTGCAAGGACCAATGACAAGGGCTTGAGCTCGTCGCTTCCAAAACTCCATTTCAGCTCTTTGTCATCGATTCAAGCTAGCTCATGGCTCCAACGACCAAAGTGTAGCTGAACACAACTCTGAACCAAAGATAGTTAGCTTAATTCAAGCTGACTTCAACTCATTTCAGCTCACGGGAGTCCAAACTAGCTCGGTTGAGCTCAACTAAGCTCATATTCAGCTCAATCAGTTTCTATTATTAAATAAACCTAGCTTAATTGTTTATTTTCAGCTTAACACAGCTCATAGCTGAAACCCTCAGCTCACCTCAGCTTATTTATTGCATAATCACTTAGTGAGCTATTTGACTAGTTATTTAATTAGGTTATTGCATATTTTAAATTTGTCATAATTTGAACTAGAAAATTAATATGTTCAAAACATTACAAGACTTTAATATGCTGGCCGAATTTAAGTATGTGTTTATTTTTGTTCATACTTAATTAATGTGTTCACATGTGCTATTAATGTTTGCATTAATCTTGTAGGTACATCACCCTTTGGACGGCAACATGCATGGATGGATTAAAGATGGTGTGCTACCTTTTGGTGTTTCAAAGTGACTATTCGGCCAAGACATGCATCTCCTAAGGTGACTGAATCTCTTCCCATGCTAGCATCAAAGTGGTCACACTTGGAGTTCACACCTACAACCATTCGGCTACTTGTGTTCACATTTCAAGGACCATTCAAGATCTTTGTTCACACCTATTTTGACCTTTCATGAAGCCTCATTTAAGATGCCATTCATGGTGAAACAACATGAATTAAAAGCACCATTAAAGGTGTTGGCCGGATCTAGTCTTGCATGCATGAAGACTACTCATCCAAGTACATCAATGCTTAGCCACGAAGCCATCCATTCATCTCCCATTCAGCCGAACATGGACAAGCTCATCAATGGACATATTTCTAGAGTATTCATACCCTTTATTAGATACATTGCTTATTTGTTAAGTTTATGAATAGGACCATTCGACTAGCTTAAGCTACTAGTATAAATAGATGTTCATTTTTATTGTAAAAGGACTTTTGATCAATTATATACCGAAACTCTATTTTTGTGAGGTTTGATTCCTCTTAAACTTTGTACAAGTCTCGTGTGACTTATCTAGCTTTGCTAGTGGTATCAAACTTGCCTGTTTCAAGCTTATCATCGAACCCAACTTGGTGTGGCGCTCAAACCTATCCTTCATTATTTCGCAACCCAACTTAGAGCATATAGGATTCGAGGTGACACCTTTGGTGTTGAATCTTTCCTGACGTCTAAGAAACTCGACCATCAACCACATATCTTGTTTGATTTACCAAACTTGAACACTACCTTATTCATTCTTTCCAATTTACCATTTTGTATCCTATCATACCTCACTTAAACCAATCCATTATTCATCCACTTACTTTCTTACACCAACCTTCTATCCATCAACTAATCTATCATCCTTTCTTACTAAACCTACACCATCTAATTTCTTTCTAAACTTCTAAACATACCATCTTCTTAACCTTCCGCTACTTCACCTATCCATTTCAATTGTGACTTCGTTCATCTTCTCAACCACGATCCGGCACTCAACGTAAATCTAGCTTCCCTCGTAACCAAGTTCGTGTCATATTCTGTTACTGATATTGAAACGGGCTTAGGCCCAAACTGCATTCTTCTATTGTATGATTGAATGTTTGTTTGTTAAGGGATTACCCACTAAGTTTTTATAAACTCACCCCTCTACTTATCTGTACAGGTAATCCCCATCCATAGGCGGATCGGTGCATTGGAGGACTAAGCCGTGGCCACACTACTTGATAAATTAATATTTTTAGTACTTTATAATAATTATGTTTTCAGTATTTGGGTTTTGCTTGTAACAAGGCCTCTTTGGATTTTATTCTTGAATTTTGGGGATTTTAATTTGCTTTGTACAACTGCTAGTATTAGGACTCGAGTTTTAAAAAGGAATAATGTTTTTACAAAACAAACGTAAATACGCAACTGATTTAAGAAGCTTCTGCAATAAACAAGATTTTGAAACTAATAACGTTTTAAAGGAAGAACTTTTGATAATGAAGCAAGACTTTTAAATCTTCTTTTAGTTCATACAATTAGGCAAAATTAAGATTGGGCTTTCTAAACGTTATAACATTTTAAAAATAAATAACTCTTCAATGACGCACGTTTTGAAAACTAACAACCTGTTTTGGAATCGCCGATTAAATTGGTTTTGAGGTTTCCAACGATAATGATTTTTTTACTCTTCACACTTCAATGTGACACCGCCAGATGTGACCATAACGTCTAGGCCAGGTTTGGGGTGTTACATTTAGTGGTATCAAAGTCAAGTTTCAAAACTTGACTGTAGATTTAGGTTTCTTCCAAAAACTTGGAATTTCTAAAAAACTATTTCAAATGATTTGAAGTATTTTGAAATGTTTTACAGAATGCGTGGTACACCGAGTCTCCGCACTGATCCTGTAAGTTCTCTTTGAAAATTGAATTTTGATTTTTGATTGAAACTGCCATAAGTAAGATTACTGAGACTATTGTTGGTAGTATACCGTACTGCAAACTCTTAGGTAATGTATACTGAAACTGTAGTAAAACTGGTAGACACCGATAGACACTGCGTTGTGCAGAAATAAAACCTTATACTTTTGATACTGTCTCCATAAAACATCTGTTAATAAACACTGGAATTTTAAACTGATGCATAACTATTAATGAGATAAAACGCAATTCGATAATGAGCAACAGAGGTACTGGGTCTTTTGATCGTGTGACTAGGGACGACGCGCTGTTCCAAGCTATGTTACGAATTTTGGAGAGGGTTGCTAGGCCCACTACTGGATCTGATGGTCGAGGGCCGGTTAAGAAACGACTCTAGTCTAGTGGAGTTGAGCTCTTCTAGGGGTGTCACTGGTGTCACCCTTAACATAGCCGAGTATTGGATTGACGCACTGTCCCAGTCTATCTATAGACTGTACTGGAGGCAATCAGGACTAATTGTCGCAGTGGTTGGAACTAGAGTGTGCAGCAAGAGCATAGTGGTGTAGTCTGTGTTATGCGACTGATATGATAGTTAGAAATTTCGGGGACAAAATTTTTTTGAGGGGTGAATTGTAATGCCCCAAATCTTGGGCTTAGAAGTACAAGGTTTGAGCATGGGAACAATTAGGAGGCTGCACATAAATATTTAGTCGTGTAAGCAAGTGACACAAATGCATGTTTGTTCCAGTGGTTAAGGGCTCTAGGAAGTGTCTGAGAAGTCTTGGGTTCAAGCCTTGGCTTGTACAAAATTTTTGTTTTTACTTGAATGAACCTTGACTCTAATCTGTAGACTTCTTAAATAATTGTGGGTAAAAGCATGATAGAAAGGCCTACTGGTCCAGGGGGATAAGTGATGCGAGTGCGCCCAGCAAACCCCATCGGTCAAGTCTTCTGAGTCGAGCATTGCTTTGTTGGCAAGCTGATCCTAGCTCCTTTCCAGCTCCCTGAGCTCCGTCCAGCTCAAATCCAGCTCACTCGAGCTCGATCCAGCGTGCCTGAGCTAAACCGAGCTCACTCCTAGCTCTTTTCCAGCTCACGAGCTAACCCTTAGCTCAACTTCAGCTTAAGAGTTCAACCCCAGCTCAAGTTTAGCTCACGAGCTAAAACTCAGCTCATTTTAGTTTGAACTTGGTTTTTGACTTTAATGCATTAAATAAAATCCGAACATATTTATCTAAGCATTAAATTTGTTTTACATTAATAATCATTATTAATAGGTCATAGTTATTGCATATTTAAATATTGTTCACATTTTAGCCGAATTATTACTTGATATAAATGTGTTCACATTAGTGCCTAATTTAAGGTTTTTACATGGAACTTAATATTTGATTTTTATTTCATGTAGGCACATGTACATGGATGGCATGGATACATGCATGGATACATTCTCCTCGAATGGCACAAACATGCATGAATGGACAGCATTTAATTTGGCTCATGAATGACTAGATGCAAGGTTTCTTAAAGTTCATGTATGAGCCGAATGCATGAATACTTGAGTTCAATGTATGCATGGATTCATGAATGCCCATATAAATGAATGATAAAGGTTCATTAACATGTCAAATGCATGCATTGCCATATACATTGTAAGATACACCGAATGGAAGGATACATGCACAACTAATGTTCAATGGATGGCATTTAAGGAATTCATGTAATTGGGACGTTCATGCAAGTGAAGGCTATTTTATGTATATGTATTTGAAGATGCATGGACCGTAATTAAGAAAGAACACTCATTGGGACGTTTCATGCATGTTTCATGCATATCCAAGATGTCTATCAAGTATTCAAGGAATATTCAAGCTTCATACAGCCAAGGGAGATGTAGGGACATCAAAGGGGTGCATAATTCATGAACTATGGCTATCCTTCATGACTAAGCATGCATGAATGCATTAAGGAAACAACATGATGGTTCGGCCATTCATTCCCCATTTTCCAAGCACTTTTACTTGTTCATGAAACTGACCATTGTTCTTCTTATTCAGCCGAATATGGACATGGAAATTCATGATTTTCTTCTAGATTTTTCTAGGATTGTTCTAGCTGAATTTATGAGCCTTGAGTGTCCATTCGGCTCACTTTTGTAAAGCCTATAAATATTTGTTGTCTTTCATTTTGAAGGTAGTAGAACTTTCTTATTGTTACTTTGTTAATGAAACTATTTGGTGAGTATCTTTCTCCCATATTTCGTTGAAGACTTGTTGGCCTATCTAGTTCTTAGTTGGTGTCAACCTTGTTCTTCTTTTGAACTTATCACTATCGAATAGTGTGGCGTTCACCCTTATACCAAGGTTCCTACTTCTCTAAGTAGTAGGTCAAGGTTTTATCACTTCCGTCCTCCATCTTGAAAGCTGATAAGCATTTGGGTCGATATTTTCTAATATTGGTTCGTGCTTGCTTTTAAGCATCATTCCTTCCGTATCCATCATCTACCATATTCTTTCTTTCCAATCTTTCACTTCATCATTATCTGAACCACTTCTTACCCTTCCATCCTTTTTGTTGTTATCCCAATTTCATACCTATCACTATCCTTTATTTTCTATACTTGAACCTATATATTCTATTTATATATATATCCCATTTTGAAACCCCTTTCCAAAATCTTCCGCATTATTTAACCTAAAAACATCTTTCTTAAAAGAGCCGAACGATACTTTCTCGTAGACGATCGGGCAAACTCACATACGACTCACTCACCCTGAGGTGGATCGTATCATCTGGTATAAGAGCTTTTAAAATGAGGAGTACCGATGTTCGAAGCATCATCAAAATAGGTTCGTAAAAATTTTTTTATTTTTTTATTTTGTTATTCATCATTTTGTACTTAAAAAAAGAGAGTGGTATAAAAAAATTGAAAAAAAAGAAACTCGAAAAAAATCGAAGTGAAAAAAAACGTGAAAAAAAAGAAGAAAAAAAGTGTGAAAAAAATTCGAAAAAAAGAAAAAAATTGAAGTGAGAAAAAAATCAAAGTATTAAAAAAAGTGTGAAAGATTTTGTTCTTTTGTTGACCATTTTGTACTCCTGATCAGGTTCGTTCATTTCTACCATTCATTTCTACCCCATCACCACACTTAGATCCGAGAAAAATTTTCTTTTAGCCAACTGAACCCCTCATATTTATCCTTTGTTAAACAATTTTGAAACCGACCCCTAAGCCTACGATAAGGCCTTGGCGAGTCTGAATACGAAATTATGAGAGAGAGTTCGAGAGGTAAAAGGCACGAGTGAGTGAGCGCATTCGAGTGGAGGTAAAAGCCAAACGAGTGTAAACACGAGTGTGAGTGCTACCAATTTTTCTTTCTTTCCGAGTGAAATCGTGAGGTTTGTGGTGAGGTACTTAATTTTTGTTTTATGATCTAACGTATTTCTTTCAGCAACAAAAGTCATGTCACGGGACGAATTTACCGAGTCGGAGTTTCAATACTTGGTTCAAGAAATGCAACAAATGGTGGATTCCCAGTTTGACAAACTACACGAAAGATTAGATCGTGTGGAACAAAGAGATCCACGAGAACGAGTTTGATCAAGTCGAAAAGTAAAATCGAGAACTTTACAAAGATACATCTCTAATGATTACTCGAGACGAGATTTCATTCGAGATTCTTATTCAAGAAGTTCGAGACGACGAGCGACCAATTTTGATTTTGAATTCGTTCGAGAAGATGTGCGAGATGATAGACATACTCCTTCTAGATCTTTAAAGAAATCTTACTCGGAGTATTCTTCACGAAATTTTGAACGTGACCCATATAGTTCTTCATATTTCGAACAAGATTTGTATTCACATGATTCTTTTGTATCATCTGGCAAAAGAAAAGAAAAAGCAAAAGAAGAAAAAGAAAAAGAAATAAAAATAAAAGAGAGAAAAGAGACTAGTAAGAGAGAAAATGAGCGAGTTTTGAGAGAGTTCAAAAAAGTCATTGAAAAAGCCTTTGAAAAAAAAAGAACAAAAAGAGAAGGAAAAGCAAAAAGAGTTTGAAAGAGATTATGATCAAGAAAAAAGAGTGGAAAAAGAAATTAAAATAGAAGAATCAAGTGATCTCGAGAAAAAAGAATTGAGTGAAAAAGAAAGTGAGCAAGTGAGGATTATTTCCACTAACCCTCCTGTTAATTCCTTTTGTGATTACACTTTTCAGGTTCCTAGAAGTTTGTGCGGCCAATTCCAGCTTCACTACCTTCCAAACGAGAGACGTTTTTAGTTTTTCGAGAAAGGTAAGTTCACAAATGATAACCACCCACTTGCGATCGAAGGTAAGGAAGGTAAGGATTCCTTGTTTATCGAATCAAGGCCGTTTGATTTAAAATTTGCTAGTAAAGGTTTTGATGGCTTTATTCTGAAAGATTATCATATTTTGATTTGGTTAGTCCTTGTTCATTCCTTGTTGATAATGACTTTGCTTCAAAAGATACCATGAAAGCCTCGTCTTATGACATGTCTAATTATTCTCCTAGATTGGTTCAATCTTTTCAAATTATGAATGAGTTTGCTAAAGGTTTTTCACGTTTGGATGTGATCGCTTTCAAAAATTCTTTGAATTCATGTGCTAAATCTTTCTATTTAAACATGCCTGTTCAAATGATCTGTGTTGGATTTGCACGTTTGAAAAGTTGCATGATCTCAAAAATTTCTTTGTTTAACATCCATGTTAAAAGATGTTCACATAAAATGCTTGATTTGTTTGATTGTGTTTTTCATGAACAATCTTTAAATTTTTGTGCGACATCTCCATGTTTTAATCTATCTGTTCAAATGAAATTTGCGATGAAAAAATGCTTGAGTATTTCCATGACTAAGTTTCCTTGGTTGCACTTACGTGATAACTTGTTGACATGTAGAATGCCTGTTTCATTTATTTGTTTGCCTAGTTTTGTCAATTTTGCATGCCTGTTTGATCAAGTGAGGTTTGGGTCATGTGATGAGTTGGTACCATTTTCTTCTTTTAATTTGATGTGGACATTGGGAATCAATCAATACATCCTGCCTGTTGGATCGAGTGACCAAATTTTTGTGTTCAAACCTAGCATTTGTGACTTTGATACATTATATGAAAACATTAAGCATCTTGTGTGTGTTGCGTATCCCATATATGTTTGCTTAATGCTCGATCTTTATTAAAGAATTTTGGTTTCAATTCTGATTCGTTCCTTAATTACTTTCCATGGCCCCATGTGGAATTTTTGTTACATTTTGTTAAGGTAAGGCCGACTTATGCTCTTGGTTTTGAAATGAATCATGATTTGGTTTTCCCTCTTACTTCATTCGTTTCTAATACTAACATTTTTCATTATTGTGAACGTACTCCTTTGGTAAGCATGAGCTGTTATGGTGCTTCATCACCCATGCAAATCAACCGAAGTAAAAAGTTGGTTTTACATTATCTTCCCGAAGAGAGAAGATTTGTTTTGATTGAAAAAGGTAAAACAGGTTATAAATTTTCTTCTCATCAAGGATGCCAAGGTAAGATTTCTGAAAATCTTCGAACATCTTTGCTTAATTCGAATGATATTGAAAATCATTGTGATTGTTTGAAGTTTGAACATTATTCGAATCCTGATATGGTTGATTGTTGTCCTTGGCCTGGTATTGATCTATTTGTGTTGAAATGTGATGACTTAAATCATGTTGTTAATCAGCATATGGATAAGATCACAATTAATTGGCCATGGCACCCTTTGTGTGTGCAAGACGACGAATCAAATGAGTTTATATTTTGGGGTAATCATATTGAAAAGTTTTTGATGAGGTTTAATGAGTTCAATTATTTGCAAACATTTGTGACCAACTACCCTTTGCTCCAATTAAGTTTACATGTTTGTAATGATGACATAACGAAACCCTTCGATGACTTTTCATATGCTTGCTTTGTACAGCTTAGATTTTTGGCATATGTTCGATTAAATGAGTTTTTCTTGAATTTTGAATATCATATGATTCTGCCTTGTTTGAATTTCTTCTTGCCAAAAGTGGTGAGACTTTTTCAGGTTTATTTGATATCTTCTATTCCATTTGACCGAGGAAAGCCATGTGTGAGAAAAGTTTTTGAAGTGAACAAATGGCTCGACTTGAGGACAAGTCGCCTAAAAGAAGGGGGGAATGATGCGAGCGTGCCCAGCAAACCCCATCGGTCAAGTCTTCTGAGTCGAGCATTGCTTTGTTGGTAAGCTGATCCCAGCTCCTTTCCAGCTCCCCGAGCTCTGTCCAGCTCAAATCTAGCTCATTTGAGCTCGATCCAGCTTGCCTGAGCTAAACCGAGCTCACTCCTAGCTCTTTTCCAGCTCACGAGCTAACCCTTAGCTCAACTTCAGCTTAGGAGTTCAACCCCAGCTCAACTTTAGCTCACGAGCTAAAACTCAGCTCATTTTAGTTTGAACTCAGTTTTTGACTTTAATGCATTAAATAAAATCTGAACATATTTATCTAAGCATTAAATTTATTTTACATTAATAATCATTATTAATATGTCATAGTTATTGCATATTTAAATATTGTTCACATTTTAGCCGAATTATTACTTGATATAAATGTGTTCACATTAGTGCCGAATTTAAGGTTTTTACATAGAACTTAATATTTGATTTTTATTTCATGTAGGCACATGTACATGGATGGCATGGATACATGCATGGATACATTCTCCTCGAATGGCACAAACATGCATGAATGGACAGCATTTAATTTGGTTCATGAATGACTAGATGCAAGGTTTCTTAAAGTTCATGTATGAGCCGAATGCATGAATACTTGAGTTCAACGTATGCATGGATTCATGAATGCCCATATAAATGAATGATAAAGGTTCATTAACTTGTCAAATGCATGCATTGCCATATACATTGTAAGATACACCGAATGGAAGGATACATGCACAACTAATGTTCAATGGATGGCATTTAAGGAATTCATGTAATTGGGACGTTCATACAAGTGAGGGCTATTTTATGTACATGTATTTGAAGATGCATGGACCGTAATTAAGGAAGAACACTCATTGGGACGTTTCATGCATGTTTCATGCATATCCAAGATGTCTATTCAAGTATTCAAGGAATATTCAAGCTTCATACAGCCAAGGGAGATGTAGGAACATCAAAGGGGTGCATAATTCATGAACTATGGCTATCCTTCATGACTAAGCATGCATGAATGCATTAAGGAAACAACATGATGGTTCGGCCATTCGCTCCCCATTTTCCAAGTACTTTTGCTTGTTCATGAAACTAACCATTGTTCTTCTTATTCAGCTGAATATGGACATGGAAATTCATGATTTTCTTCTAGATTTTTCTAGGATTGTTCTAGCTGAATTTATGAGCCTTGAGTGTCCATTCGGCTCACTTTTGTAAAGCCTATAAATATTTGTTGTCTTTCATTTTGAAGGTAGTAGAACTTTCTTATTGTTACTTTGTTAATGAAACTATTTGGTGAGTATCTTTCTCCCATATTTCGTTGAAGACTTGTTGGCCTATCTAGTTCTTAGTTGGTGTCAACCTTGTTCTTCTTTTGAACTTATCACTATCGAATAGTGTGGCGTTCACCCTTATACCAAGGTTCCTACTTCTCTAAGTAGCGGGTCAAGGTTTTATCACTTCCGTCCTCCATCTTGAAAGCCGATAAGCATTTGGGTTGATATTTTCTAATATTGGTTCGTGCTTGCTTTTAAGCATCATTCCTTTCGTATCCATCATCTACCATATTCTTTCTTTCCAATCTTTCACTTCATCATTATCTGAACCACTTCTTACCCTTCCATCCTTTTTGTTGTTATCCCAATTTCATACCTATCACTATCCTTTATTTTCTATATTTGAACCTATATATTCTATTTATATATATATATCCCATTTTGAAACCCTTTTCCAAAAGCTTCCACATTATTTAACCTAAAAACATCTTTCTTAAAAGAGCCGAACGATACTTTCTCGTAGACGATCGGGCAAACTCACATATGACTCAACTCACCCTGAGGCGGATCGTATCAATAAGGGTGTGTGGAGTGTTTCATGAGGGCTGAGGTTCGAGTCTCAGCATTGCAAAATGAGTATATATTTTGCTTCTATGCTGTGTGGGTAGTGGAGGTTGACCGAAACTCTGCTTAGTTGAGTGGAGTTTGATTTGGTGGTTGAGGAGATATGGATGGAAGGATTTTAGGAGAGATTTTAGGAAGAATCATGGGGAGTTAGGGTGTGGAGAGAAGGTGTGTTGAATTTGAATTAGAGAAAGAGTTAGTGCCTATCCCAACACTTGGAATTCAGCTTTGAGACTATGATGTGCTCTCCATTTTGGTAGCTACTTTTTTTCCCTCTTTTGCTTGATTTCATTTTTGTCTGAGGCCGGTTACTACTTAGACCTTTCGGGTGTTTCATTCTTCTGCATTTTGTTTCGATTTTGTTCTCTAATATTGTGTTCAGATTGATTAGCTTTCTTCTCTCCTTCACTTTTCTTCTCATATTTTTTTTTACCTTTGCCGAACCTTCATGCTTCCCCTCTCCCAATCGGTCATTAGCATTTATCTCTTCCTTTTGTCTTTAGCCGAATACTCTTCTCCTTTCCTCCCTTATCAACTCTTCTAGGTTTCAACATTTGCACCTTAGTACTGTTACCGAATAGTTCCTCTCTCCTTCTCCCTCTCTACTCTTTACATGAAGTTTCCCTTTTTCACTGCTTAAGCCGAATATCCTTTATTCCTTCTTGACTGGATACTGCTATTTTCCCCACTGTGCCGGTACTTCATTGTTCTCTGTCGACTTAGGAGGGGTGTGTTGTGCTAAGCTTTTGCCTTTGTCGTAGTGAGTGATCATTTTGGGGGTAATAGGCTGTAATAGCCCGATTTAGACCCTAATCAGAACGGTGATTTTGGGATCACGAATCTGAGTTAGAAAAATATTTTAAAATTATTCTATGTGTTTACTATGTGTGAATTTATATCTGTGAAATTTTTAAGATTTAGTTTCGTTGTTTGGGTGTCTGATTAAACAAAAGGACTTAATCTCATAAATTGAAAATTTGATAGTTTTAATTGTAAGGACTAAATTGGTAGTGGCTTTTTAAGTGGAAGCATTTGATGCGAACCTGGTCGCATCATATTATGGCACAACTCGATGTCATCAAGATTGGCCTAAATTTGAGGGGCCCAAGTGCAAGATGAAACATCTCATAGGCCTAATTGATTATTGGGCCAATGTTTTTAAGAACTTTTTAATTTAATAAAGTTTTATTTAAATTAATAGGTTTGTATTTTTTTTAATTTTGACTTGCACTTTGTGTGTTTTGCATTTAATAAAGTTATGCCTTATGTAACTTTCATGTTAGTTAAGTATGCATCAGAAATAATGACTTGCATTATGTAACTCCCATATTAGTTTAAGTCTTGCATTAAGTAACTCATTTGTTTATTTAGTTTGCATTTTAAACCATGCATTTAAGCATCTTAGTTAATTGAGTTGTTAGAATAAATGCTTCTCTTAATTAATCTAGTTCCTAGGATTATTTATTGAAGCATGAGTTAAGTTTATTTAATGACGCTTCTTTAATTAACTAGTTGCTAGAGTAATTGATGCATATGTTCATTTATCCAAGTTAAGTATTAAAGTGTGTTATGTTTAATAAGTGTTTACATGTATTTAATAAGCTTATTTTATGGTGTTTATTCTAGGATTCTTTTTAAGTCTTTTTGGTTACAAAACAAGGGGGCTGTTACAAGAAGGTTTTTTTTTACATCAGTTAAGGAGGTTTAAGGAGCATTATTTCATCCAAATAAATTTCAGCAGCAACCTTTCAATTTCCAGCCGTTTTTGCCATTTCAAAGGTCATTTCAAGCATTCAAACAGCATTAAGAAGCTGGTTAAGAAGTTGGTGTCTATTTGACTGGCCAAGGGACAATCCAAGAGTCATTTTTCAAGCTTTCAAGGTCATTTATTTAGCTGAATTAAAGTGAATTCAAAGATATTTGGCTCAAGAATGTGAAAAGACTTAAGTTTAATTTCAACTTTTAATTGGCACATTAAGTTGAATGTTTGTGACCCTTCACTATAAATAGATGAAATCAGCCTTTATAAAAGGACTTTTGCTGAATAGATATAAAATATTTGAATTATGAGTTATCCAATTCTCCTTGTTCTTACAGAATTGATTTGACTTATCAAGCTTAGCTTGTGGTGTCTATCATTTCCTTATTATTGAACTTATCACTTTCAAAGTGTGGCGTTCATTTATACCGAGGTTCCTATCACCTTTGATAGTGGGTCGAGGTTCATCATATACCAAGGTTCCTATCATTCTTGATAGTGGGTCGAGGTCTTTTCTTTGCTGTTTTATTTAAAACAGAAATCATCTAAGAGCCATTTGAGATTCGGGTCAACAATCAAGTATTGTTGAATCATTTTCGGCCTTAGTAAATTTTTCCATCATTTTTGTTAACCTCTTTGCTGTTTGTTTTTAAAACCTTTTCTTTCTTTCTTCAAGCCTTTTATTTGTTTAAACCTTGTTTGTTTTTGAAACGATCAACTCTTACTCAAATTCACGATTGGGTACACTGCGACTCGAATCATTCACGAGACGAGTTTGTATCAGCATTTATAATGTAAATAGTCCATTTTGCATGCTAGTGGACTATATTAGGTAGGTTAAATATGTTTTCTAATTAAATGTATATAAGTTATAATAGTAAAACATATAATAATACGTATATATAAAATAAAACATAAATTAGTAAACCATGTATAAGTGATATGGATGAAAGATCGGTAGACGCCACTAGCATGCTAGATAGGCCTTTCGAAACTTGTACGAGATATGAGAGGAAGCAACCTCATAGAAACAAAGTTTCATTAACAAATTGGCAAAAAGTCCCTTTACATTAAAAATGAACAAATGTTTATAGGCTACTATCTGCTAGCCGAATGGTCATGTTCATAAGCTTAACAACTAAGTAAATTCATCTATTAATGTGATAGAAAAATCTAGAATGAAGCCATTGAATCTTCAAGTCCTCATTCGTCCGAATGGTAGTTCATAGGGCAGCTTCATGGTTAAGCAAAATTGATTTGGATGTAGGTGAATGAATGGCAGCTCAATAGCTTGTCCAAATTCACCCATGGATTGAATGGAGCATTAAAGAAGTGTCTTTTGGCCGAATAGACACTTAGGGAAGTCATTTGGGTAGCAAATGATTCATGAATAAAGAATTAGGTGCATTCTTCCATTTGTTGTAACTTGCTATCCATGCATCTTCTCTTAATTTTCATGAATTGAAGTTGGAAATTGATTATGCAGCTACCCCTTGGCCAAATAGGTGCATAGAAAATCCAAAGGTTCTCCCACATACATTCGGTCATGCATGGAACTTGGAAGGGAGCTTGAATCTGGCCGTACATGAACTTGCAATAAATTCCCTTCATTCATGCATGTGTGTCGTCCAAAGGGAATGTATTCTTCTTAATCCAATGCATGTAATTAATCTTCCATGTACATGAACATAATTCCTCTAAGCATTGAATCCAACCATGAATGAATCTTCCCATTCATTAAACAAACCCATACATGCACCAAGCCTTTAATGTATCTCCACATTCGGCTAAACCTACAAAAACATTAACACATTTAATTATATCATTTAATCATAATTAAACAGCAACTAACTAACTAAATAACAACTAACTAATTTTCAGACACATGAAATTAAAATTGACTAGCATATTAAATTCAGCAAACTCAAATAATCAAAAACAATTAATGAACTAATTTGAGCAAGTGAATTCGGCATGAGCTGTAGCAAATTAAGTTAAAACAAAGTTGAAACTTAGTTTATTGAAATGGGAAAAGAAACGAGCTGGAAAGAAGCTAAATTGAGCTCAAACGAGCTAGAACAAGCTCAAGCGAGCTGATTGGAGCTGAATTGAGCTTGGAGAGCTGGAGAGGAGCTGAAGTCGGTTTGCAAAAGAGTGCATTGAGCCTTCAAAGAGTTATCCACAGCTTCTCCAACATCAAAGGGCTTGGTATCATCCCGAATGGGCACCCACAAAGCTGTTAAAGCTTCTTGAAGTTCCTTAGTACGTGCTTGAGTCATGGGGCCTTTTAGAAGCTCAATTAGATCTTGATTTGCATTTGAGGGAGCCCCGAGCGTGCATACATCACCTTGAATGGTCTTGGAAGTGTGAACATGAGTAGCCGAATGGTTGTAGGTGTGAACTCTATGTGTGAACGCCTTGATGCTAGTATAGGAAGAGATTCGGTCATCTTTAGGAGATGCATGTCTTGGCCGAATGACTCCTTGAAACACCAAAAGGTAGCACACCAAAAGCTAACTATCTTTGGTTCAGAGTTGTGTTCAGCTACAATATGGTCGTTGGAGTCATTAACTAGCTTGAATTGATGACAAAGAGCTGAAATGGAGTTTTGGAAGTGTTGAGCTCGAGCTCTCGTCATCGATCCTTGTGGCAAAGCAAGTGCGCCATTGTTTAGCTTAATTGCTGGTTTGGACGTGTTCGCGTCATCCTCCCCCTCTTCAAAATGACTTGTCCTCAAGTCGAGCTGCTAGTTTTCTAAGTTCCCATGTACAAGCAAGTAGGAATATAATGCTGACAAAGAAAATCAACTAGACCATCAATTGGATAATCATCAATAGTCAAAAGGAATGGTTCTAGTTTTCGCAAATTAATTAACTTAAGATATGTTTTAATCCCTAATTTCATCTTAAACAAGGGCCTTTGCAATTTTCTCGTCAAATCATTACAGTCCATATTTTCTTTGCAAGGAACATTACCAAGCTCGATTGTTTTACCTTGTTTGGAACAAAATAGCAATTTAGTGGTCATACCATTCTTGCCTTCGAATTCGAACGGTAGATTTTCAACATTACGTATGGATCGGAGTGCAAATTGTCGTTCTTAAGAAAGATATTGTAATCGTAATCCAGAGTCTGAACATACCTGAAAAGATGAACAAACAAAGTTGTTTGATTTAATCAAGAAAATTTTCTTTTTCGCACTCTCTTTCTTTTTTTGTTCTTCTCCTTTTTCCTCATTCAACTTTTGTTTTTCTTTTGAATTGGTTTCTTTTTCTTTCTCACTTTGAGATTTTTTATTCTTTTTTATTTGTTGCATTGATCTCCTTAATCATTGCTGATCTTCCTCAAATTGCTGAGGCGACAAGGGGGCTAAAGTAACATCGCGGTCTTGATGTTTGAATTTATAAGTGTTGGCGAACCCATCGTGCTTAACTCTTCTATCAAATTGCCAAGGTCTTCCAAGTAGGAGATGACCCACATGCATTGGAACAACATCGCAAAGGACTTCGTCTTGATATTTGCCGATGGAAAATGGCACAAGCAATTGTTTAGACACTTTGAGTTCAACTCCGTCATTTAGCCATTATAGTTTATATGGCTTAGGATGATTAGTAGTCGGCAGCAAAAATTTGTTCACCGTAGTGCTAGCGACGTTGGTGCAACTCCCACCATCCACCACTAGACTACAAACTTTTCCTTGAACAAGGTAGTGAGAATGAAATAGATTATCTTGTTGGCGTTCACTCTTCGAAACTTGAGTGTTAAGGCTTCGTTTAACCACCAACATTTCCCCTTCCACAGCATATTCTAATTCATCATCACTTTCCTTGGCATCTTCGACCTCATTAACAATCTCCTCAGTTTCTTCCTTCGATTCAATTTCTCCATTGGATCAAATTACCATGACATTTCGGTTCGGACATTGGCTTGCAATGTGGCAACGCCCAAGGCATTTAAAACACTTGATATCTCGAGAACGGCTTTGAGAATTATCAATCGCCTTACCTTTATTGAAATCAGTAGTCGATCTTGTATTCTTTGCCGGATTAGTAGTTTCTTTTGGTGCGTTAGCCGAGGATGCTTTACTTGTATTTCGATTCCATTTTGAGGATGAATGCATAGGATAAGTTTGAATCGGACCTTTCTTTTTAAGTTGACGCTCCATTGATTGCCATGTGCACCATATCAACCATTTCTACATAATGGTGTAACTTCATAATATTGGCAATTTCACGGTTGAGGCCAGCTAAGAATCGAGCCATGGTAGCTTCTCGATCTTCTTGGACATCGGCGCGGATCATAGCGATTTCCATCTCTTTGTAATAATCTTCCACACTTTTTGATCCTTGTGTCAAATTCTGAAGCTTTTGATACAACTCCTGATGATAATGGGTTGGAATAAAGCACCGTCGCATAACTGCTTTCATATCGGTCCATGAATCAATAGGTCTCTCGCCATTGCGTCTCTGATTGGTAACAAGCTGGCCCTACCAAACCATCGCGTAATCAGAAAATTCAATGGTAGCAACTTAACTTTCTTTACCTCGGAGTAGTTGTGATACTCAAAGACGACGTCAATCTTTTTCTCCAATTCGAGGTAGGCTTCGGGATCCAAACGGCCTTGGAATGGCGGTATGGATAACTTGATGCTTTTAAGGTCATCGTCAAATCTTTCATGAACTCGTTGATCTCGGTTTTGATGGTCTCTCCTTTGATTACTAGCATTAGATCCGCGTTCACTTTCGGCATCGCTTGGTTCGGAAGGTTCTCATATGGTTCTCGCCTTGGATTCCTATTTCTAGGTGGACTTATAGGTGTTCGTTTTCGTCGGGCTCTCCCTTCTACATGATTAAGTCATTCTTGGATAGGTTCTAACTTTTGATCAAATAGGCGTTCCACCTCTCGTAAGAAGGCTTGGAGATTCAAGTCGGGAACATTGTGAACAGGTTGTCTTTCCACCATATTCCTTTCAGGACTTCTAGACATTTAGGTCACAAGAAATTTCCTCACTACAAACTCTCACTATTCACTCAGAAAGAAAGTAATCTTAAAATTTCACTCTCACTCGTGTTTAACTCTTTGATTTGGGTTTTGCTTCTCTCGAATGATCTCACTAATCACTCTTGCCTTTTACCTCTCGGATTCATCTTGTACTTTGTAGGTCGTTTCAAGTAACTCATCTTGTTGCTTAGGGGTCGGCTTCAAGTGGTTACAAGGGTTGTAACGAATAGGGTTTAAATGTAGGCTGAAAGAAAAGAAATTTCATATTTAAGTGTGGCAACTTTGGGTTTGAAAGAGGGTATTAGAATAAGGTAGAAAAAGAATCAAACAAGAAGTCAACTTGAACACTTGAAAATTTTTTTAATCGAACTTTTCTTTTTTTAATCGAACTTTTCTTTTTTTAACTTCGAATTTTTTTAAATATTCAAAACTTTTTTTTCAATTTTTTTAAACTTACGATTTGATTCTCGGTTGAATCTTCAGTCTTCGGAGCTTCTCGATTCTAGCTTTGATACCAAATGACGCGAACCCGGTTATGAGATAAGCCAGATTTATGTGAGTGCCCTATCGTAGTCAAGAAGATGAACGAAGTCGCAATTGGAATGGGTAGATAAAGAAGCAGAAGTTTAAGAAGAAGTTATGTTTTAAGAGTTTCGAAAAGAAGTTAGAATTGTTGAGGTTTAGAAAGAAGAGAAGATAGATAGTACGATGGTTAGAAGGTTGGTGTACGAAATGAGATAGATGATTAGTGTATCGGTTTAGGTAATGTAGGATAGGTTACGAAAAGTTCAAAATGGTATAGAAAGTATGAAATGGTATAGATGGAATGATGTATTGTTCAAATTTTGGTAAATCAACAAGATAGGTGGTCGATGGTCGAGTGTCTTCGACGTCAGGAAAGATTCAACACCAAAGGTGTCACCCCGAATCCTATATGGTCTAAGTTGGAAAAATGGTAGTTTAAGGATAGGTTTGAGCACCACACCAAGTTGGGGTTCGATGATAAGCTTGAAACAAGCAAGATTGATGCCACTAGCAAAGCTAGAAAAGTCGCACGAGACTTGTACAAAGTTAAGAGGAATCAAACCTCACAGAAACAGAGTTTCAGTATAAAATTGATCAAAAGTCCTTTTATAATGAAAATAAACAACTATTTATACTAGTAACTTAGGCTAGCTGAATGGTCCTATTCATGAACTTAACAACTAAGCAATGTCTCCAATTAAGGGGTGAATATTCTAGAAGGATGTCCATTGGTGAGCTTGTCCATGTTCAGCTGAATGGGAGGTGAGTGGATAGCTTCATGAATATGCATTGATGTACTTGGATGAATGTTCTTCTTGCATGCATGACTAGATTCGTCCATGGCTATTAAATAAGCATTGATGTTGCATGTATTCACCAAAAGTGGCGTCATAATAAGGCTGGTTGAAGGGTCTAATTCATGTGTGAACATAAGATCTTGAATGGTCTTAGAAGTGTGAACATGAGTAGCCGAATGGTTGTAGGTGTGAACTCCATGTGTGAACACCTTGATGCTAGTATAGGAAGAGATTCGGTCACCTTTAGGAGATGCATGTCTTGGCCGAATAGTCACCTTGAAACACCAAAAGTGAATGTACAACATTAATAGCTCATGTGAACACATTAATCAAATATGAACACAATTAATCACTTAATTAAATTAGGCCAACATATTTAATTCTTGTAATATTTTGGACATATTTATTTCTAGTTCAAATTATGACAAATTAATAATATGCATTAAATAACTAGTCAACTAGCTCACATAAATAAATACGCAATGATTAAGCTAAGATGAGCTGGGGGTTTTGGCTATGAGCTGTGTTAAGCTGAAAATAAAGTAAATGAGCTAAGTTTATTTAAATTAGAAACTAATTGAGCTGAGTAAGAGCTTAGTTGAGCTCAACCGAGTTGGAATGGACTTCCGTGAGCTGAAGTGAGCTAAAGTCAGCTTGAAGTAAGCTAACTATCTTTGGTTCAGAGTTGTGTTCAACTACAATATGGTCGTTGGAGTCATTAACTAGCTTGAATTGATGACAAAGAGCTGAAATGGAGTTTTGGAAGCGTCAAGCTTTAGCTCTCGTCATCGATCCTTGCGGCAAAGCAAGTGCGCCATTGTTCGGGTTAATTGCAAGTCTGGACGTGTTTGCATCACATCCTGTGTGCCTCACACGACATTAGAGATGCCTATGTGTCTAGGCCGTGGCAAAACAGGGCATACATACTGACTTGTCCACACGGCCAATCACACGCCCATATGTCCAGCCCATGTGGCTATTCAAAATGGCCTACACGCCCGTGTGACGGCCGTGGGCTTGGCCGTGTCAAGCTAACGGGTATACTGACTTGGCCATACTACCTGGCACATACCTATGTGTGTGACCGTGTGGTCTACCCCGGCTCATTTCGAAATGGCCCTCGAGCAACACGGCAGAGATATACGCCCGTGTCCCTACCTGTGTGGGCACAAAATAGGCCATTTACATGGCTAATTAGCCACCCATTTTGGGTAATCCTTACAAGTAACAAATATGCAACATTTAAACTACAATTTCAACCAATTTCATTCACTAAACACCCACCAATATCACCATATCATCATCAACAAATTTCATGCTCATTTTCCATACTAAATCATACCAAATTCACAAGCCTAATCATATCAATACACATATTCCATAACTCATGTACATCTCATTCCATCTCATGTCAAAGCTTACCATTTTCACATCCAAACATATATCAAATTGACCATTTCTTTTGGACATTCACAAACATCAAAACATCCCATTTTCCAAACACAAAACATATACAAAAAATCAAACCATATTTACAACCATAAGCTAGCCATATCACATGGCATAACATATATACATCTCAAAATCATATTAAAAGACTTCTAGCCTATACAAGCCATAATTCATTATTCACATTTTCAAAAGGTGCCAAAACAAAATTTGATAATGTAGTGGTGATCCTCGACGATCCCCGAGTTTTCGATAGCTTCGATATCTATAAAACAAGGTAAACACGCACAAAGTAAGCTTATGAAAGCTTAGTAAGCCATATAAAAATAAACTTATCACATAACTCAATTTTAATCCAAATCATTCATGAATCTCTTGGCATAACACAATATCAAATTTATATTTCTCATATATTTCAACTATAGACATAGCTCTAATGCAATCCCGACCACATCATGTTTCAACACAATTCACCGACCTCAGAATTGGCCTAAACTTGAGGGGCCCAAGTGCAAGATGAAACATCTTATAGGCCTAATTGATTATTGGGCCAATGTTTTAAGGACTTTTTAATTTAATAAAGTTTTATTTAAATTAATAAGTTTGCATATTTTAATTTTGACTTGCACTTTGTGTGTTCTGCATTTGATAAAGTTATGCATTATGTAACTTTCATGTTAGTTAAGTATGCATCATTATAATGAATTGCATTATGTAACTCCCATGTTAGTTTAAGTATGCATTATTAACTTAAGTCTTGCATTAAGTAACTCACCTATTTATTTAGTTCGCATTTTAAACCATGCATTTAAGCATCTTAGTTAATTGAGTTTTTAGAATAAATGCTTATTTTAATTAATCTAGTTGCTGGAATAATTTATTAATGCATGAGTTTTAAGTGTACTTAATTATGCTTCTCTTAATTAATCTAGTTGCTGAAATTTATTGATGCATGTGTTTTGAGTCTATTTAATTAAGCTAAGTGCTAAATATGTGTTTTTGTATTTAATATGTGTTTAAATGTGTTTATTTTAATGTATTTGATTGTAGGTGACTTTTCAAGTCATAACAGTTACAATTAAAGATTGTTACAAATTAAATAAAGTGGCTTTTTAAGTCATTTTTGGTTACAAAGCAAGGGGATTGTTACAAGAAGGTTTATACATCATTTAAGGAGGTTTAGGGAGCATTATTTCATCCAAATAAAGTTCAGCAGCAACCTTTTCAAATTCCAACCATTTTTACTATTTCAAAGGTTAATTCAAGCATTCAAACATCATTAAGGAGCTGGTTAAGAAGTTGGTGTCCATTCGGCTGACCAAGGGCTAACTCAAGAGTCATTTTTCAAGCAATTAAAGTCATTCATTTAGTTGAATTGAAGTGAATTCAAGGATGGAGTTATTTGGCTCAAAAATGTGAAAAGACTTGATTTTTATTATAGCTTTTAATTGGCACATTAAGTTGAATGTTTGTGACCCTTCAATTAGCCTATTCTAGCGCTATAAATAGATGAAATCAGCCTTTGCAAAGGGACTTTTGCTGACTTTTTGCTGAATATATATGAAATATTTGAATAGTGAGTTATCCAATTCTCCTTGTTCTTACGGAATTGATTTGACTTATCAAGCATAGCTTGTGGCGTCTATCTTTTCTTTGTTCATTTATACCGAGGTCCTATCATCTTTTGATAGAGGGTCAAGGTTCATTTATACCAACGTTCCTATCATTCTTGATAGTGGGTTGAGGTCAATTCTTTGTTGTTTTCTTTATACCAAAAATTACCTAAGAGCCATTTGAGATACGGGTCAGCAATATAATATTGTTGGTTCAATTTAAGCCTTAATAAATTTATCCTTTTCCTTGTTTAACCATTTTGTTACTGATTTCTAAGCCATCTTCTTTTTTCTTCTAGCCTTTTCTTTATTTAAATCTAGTTTGTTTGAAACGTTCCATTTTTACCCAAATTCACGATTGGGCAACAGATGACTCAAATCAATCACGAGGCGAGTTCGTATCAAGCTCACTTTCATATAATACATCTTTTTCTCATATATTTCATTCATTTATCACATAGCCACCAATGCACATATACTTACCTTTCATTGTCAAATTTCTTATATAATTCAAACGTAGCTGAATATGATGAACATTCATATACTCATTCACTTTCTTGGAATACCCGTTGAATCGTTCGGAATAAAAAAGGATACTCGGATAGCTCGAAAATATCATACAATGCCAACGTCCCAAACGTGGTCTTACATGTAATCGAATATCGATGCCACTGTCCCAGATAGGGTCTTACACGAAGTCAAATATGATGTCGATGTCCCAAACATAGTCTTACACGTAAATCATAAATCGATGCCAACGTCCCAGACGTGGTCTTACACGAAAACACATATCAAATCCTATGTCATGACATATGTATCCTAACCATATATGACCATTCATTCGCACATAAACAAATATAACTGAATTTAATGCATTTATTTGTATATCGACTTACCTCGATCGGTTTCGGATGGATGAAAATGATTACTCAATGATTTTTGACTTTCTCCGATCTAATTCTGTTTTCTTTGGTTCTTGATCTAAACACATTCAATTTAATCCAAAAACACATATTTAGGGTATTTTACAAATTAGCCCTCACATTTGCACATTTTGACATTTTAGTCCCTATTTCATAAAATCACAAAATACACAAAATTTTATTACACCATAGCTAAGCCAAATTTTCATGGGATTCATATAAGCCCATATATCACATTTATTTCACATTTTAATCCTCCAAATTTTCATTTTTTACAAATCGACACACAAACGATAAAATTAATTCACAAAAATTTCACACATGTTTAATCACATACTATAAATGATGCAAACCTGGTCGCATCATGTTACGACCCAATTTCACAACATCGAGAATAGCCCAAGCTCGAAGGGCCCAAGTGCAAAATGAAGATCGATAAGCTCAATTCGGTTTGATGCAAGCTCATTGAGCTTGATTCGAATTTATTTTCATGCATTTAATTTTCTGGAATAAAATTTATTTAAATTAGTTTAGTTTCAGCTCAAATAAATTAATTTAGTTTTAATGTTTCTTAAATCTGGACATTTTAATTATAAGTATTAAATGTGTCTTAATTTAGTACTTATTTAATTGTTTGCTTTAATGTGTCTTAGTTAGTACATGGAATTAATGTGACCAGATTATTACATGCATTTAATTTGTCCAAATGCTTTAAATTACATCCGAATTAATGATGTCTTAACTTAATTAAGTGCTGCCCATTTAATTGGCCTTTGTTTCAGTCGAATTAATGTGCAGGTGTTATTGTGACATGTTTTAAATTTGTCCTTGCTGCTAGTGACTTTAATGTGTGCATTTTTAATGTGTCTTAATGCAGCCGAATTTAATTCATGCTGCTACTTTTTCCAGCCGAAATTTTTGGTGCATGTTTAATGATTTAAAGTGCCAAATTTAATGTGTTCAGCATGAATTAATTTGCTTCATGAAATTTATTTTAGGTACATGAATGTAAGAGCATTTAAGGGGCTGTTTGAAAGGGTGCAAGCACAGCATTAGAGAAGCCGAATTTAATGATTTGCTGGAGCATGAAACAACATTTAAAGACCTATTGGAGAAGCATGCTTGTAACGCCATTAATGTGCAGAATTAAAGAAGCCTAATTTATTGAGATGTTGGTTCAGCTTTTCAAAGTTTTAAAATGCAAGCATGGCATTTAAACAAACAAGCTAGCCGAATTTAATGAGAGAGCATGCATTTGCATGTTCATGGACGGCATAAATGAAGGGTTGTTGTTTATTCTTCCCAAGATCTTGTTTCGTGAATGCCAAAGGAACAACATTAAATTTGCTACTAAGCATGCGTGGGACAGCTTTCAAGAAGCATGGATTGTGCAGTTCAATGGACTTTGAGCATTAATTATGGACGACGCAATTGGTGAGCTGATTATTCAGTTTTTTTCGAAGCATCATTTTGTGTACTTCAAAGGACTTAGCAAGGCTGCTGTTTATGCTTTCCTAAGACGATCGATTAAGCTTTCCAAAGCAACCCTTAAAGCTTTCACACATGCTGCTTATTCCTTCATGTTGCTAGTCCATTCGGTTGGGTGTATTCATACTTAAGGGACTCGAGTTTCACATTTGCAAAACCATTGATGTGCCCCAAAAGCTCATTAAAACTCAAGACTATTTAGCTACACAAAGCTGCTCATTAAAGGAGTATTCATTTAGCATTAAACACCCATGGCCGATTCTACCCACACTCTTTCAGCTCATTTAAACACTTCCATTAAACTCCAATTGGTTGAAGTCTTCTAGAGGTGACTAGTGGCATCTTCTATGCTCACGAAACATCAAGGAAGTTGCTGGGAAATTTTAAGGAAACTTCCAACCTTTGTCTAGCTTCAATGTGCCGACCATTAGCATTCTTAATAGCCTATTTGGCTACTTCTTTTGTTTAAGCTATAAATATGTAAATGCCTTTCAATAGAAGAGACTAATGAACATTTTGAATGAACATTTTATGAATTTTTATTACTTTGCGAGTTTGTTTTCAACTCTCATTGTTCTCCAAAGACTTCATTGACTTATCAAAGTTCCTTTGTGGTGTCAATCCTGTCTTTGATTTTACGAACTTATCACTTTGTTTCTAAAGTGTGGCATTCAACCTATACCGAGGTTCCTATCATTTTTGATAGCGGGTCAAGGTCTTTATCCTACTATCCATTTATCACCTTCCCAACCTAAGTGTTCACATAAGTCTCGGGTTAACACACACTATTATTGTGTTAGTTCATTCTTGAACCCTTAGCCATTCTTCCATTATCATTTTTGTAAGCTATCCTTAAACCATTTTAACCCATTCAAGCTTATTTCCATCTTTCTCTCAACCCTTTTCGAGAAATCCTTCAACTTACTCAATTTACAATCGGGCAAACATATACGACTCAAATCACTCCCAAGGCGAGTTCGTATCATTTGCTATCAGAGCTGATCAAATTGATGTAAGTATCGATATATTTGATATTTTCAAGGTTGTAATTAGTAGAAAAAAATTTGAAAAAAATTCTTAAAAAAATTTCGTGAGTAAAAAAAAAAGAGGAATATATATCTTCATTGAAAAAAAAGAATTTGAGACGAAGTAAAGGAAACTACGAGTTTGAGTCCTATTATGATGATGAACAAGAATGTTCAAATAACTCTTCGTATACACCAACATTCTCATCTACGAAGACTTGTTCACGATGGGGTGATTGTAGTTCCTATGTAAATGATTTTTCTCCTTTTGAACAAATTGATTATTATCCTGATTCATTTGTATCATTTTGTAATAAAAAGGAAATGAGAAAAGAAAAAGACGAAAAGGAAAAAAGAAATAAAAAGAAAAGAGAGTGAGAGAAGAGAAAAAGCAAATGAGAGTGAGAGAAAAGAAAAGGAAATTGAGAATGAAAAAGATATTGAGTGTGAAAAAGAAAGTGAAAAAGAAAAGAAAATTGAAGAAGAGATTGCGATAGAAGAAATAAAAGAAAATGATAAAGAAACGAGTGTCGTCTATGAAAAAGAAACGAGAGAAAAAGAGGTAAGAGAACAAGAAAAAGAGCTGAGTGTTAAAACTAAACAATATGTGAGTTTTCCTCGTTTTGTTTCTTCTCAGGTCTCTAAAAAAGTGATTGACAACTTCCAGCTTCATTACCTTCCCAACGAGAGACGATTTCAATTGTTTGAAAAAGGTAAGAACGTAAATGATATTCACCCACCTATGGTCCAAGGTAAGGAAGGTAAATGGTATAAAGTGTTGGTTAATAATGATGTGTTGGTTTTAAATGGTGGTAAGAAAAGCATCATTTCTGAAAATTGTGTTGTTGACAAGCCTGATGTTGTAGTAACACTCGATTGGCAATTGCAAGCTTTGGATATGAGTGAAATTAGTCTACACGAGTGATGCGAGCACGCCCTGCCAACTACTTTGGACAAGTCTTTCGAGTCGAGCAATGCACTATTGGCAAGCTGACCCTAGCTCGTTTCCAGCTCCACGAGCTCCATCTAGCTCAAATTTAGCTCATTTGAGCTCGATCTAGGTTGCCCGAGCTAAACCGAGCTCAACTCTAGCTCACTTCCAACTCACGAGCTTGGGCTCAGCTCCATTTTAGCTCACTAGCTTGATAGTAGCTCATATTTAGCTCGTTGACTTTTTTTTACTTAAATAAATTTTGAACATATTTATTTAAGCATTAAACATGTCTTACATTTATGTTTGTTATTAATATGTCTTAGATATTGCATGTTTTAAATTTGTCTTAAACATAGCTGATTTAATGCATGACATTAATGTGTTCACATTATGCTAAATTTATGAGTGTTCATGAGATGTCTTAATGACTTGATTACTTTATGTAGGTATGTCCCTTTGGACGGTACAAAGAACCATGGAAGAAACATTCCCTTTGGATAGCTCACATGCATGAATGGAGGACTTTAAATGCTGGTTCATGCATGACCAGATTCAAGGTGTCTATAAGTTCCTGTATGCGTCAAATACATGAATGCTAAAAATACATGGATGAATGAACGGTTCAATGCACCCTAAAGATTCATGGATTCACAAGTGACCATTCGATCAAGAGTTGCCTCTATTCACAAGACCATTCAGTTTATTCATGCACATTCACTCCTTGGCCGAACCTAGTCCATACATTAAGGATGTGCATCCATTCCTCTATTCCAAGATGCATGGAGACTTCATCACTTACATACATTCAGCCGAATATGGACATGGACATTAATGGTTTTTCTTCTAGATTATTCAAGGACTTTCTAGCTAAATTTTGCTTAGTCTTTAAGTATTTTCTTTTGTCCATTCGGCTACCTTTACATAGCCTATAAATAGTTATTATGTCATTTGTAAAGAGTTAGACCTTTTTGTTTAGTAAAACTTTGTTAAATTTATGGAAATTGTGAGATTTCTTTCTCATATTTCATTGAAGACTTGTTGGCCTATCTAGTTCTTAGTTGGTGTCAATCTTGTTCTTCCTTTGAACTTATCACTATCAAATAGTGTAGCGTTCACCCTTATACCAAGGTTCCTACTTTGCTAAGTAGCGGGTCAAGGTTCTATCATTTTCATTTCCACCTTAAGTGATATGAGTACCGGGGCGATACTCTCTATAGTGTCGAATCATACTTGAAACTTAAGTCCTATTTTACCATATCCACCTTTCTATCCAATTTCCTTTTATTCATCACATCACCTATTCAAACCATTTCCTATCTCCTCATCTTTTTATTTGTTAATCCATTTTCATATTTTTTTTCTCCACCCATTCATTACCTTATGTTTTTTTTAAAACCAAACCTATACATATTATTCTTATCCGTAAACCATCTTTGAACCCTTATACATAGCTTCCGCCCTATTTTCCTATCAACTTCACTTCACAAGCAAATCAAACGATACTTTCTCGTGGACGATCGGGCAATTACAGATACGACTCGACTCACCCGAGGCTTATCATATCAACGAGCCAGAATGTGATCGAGGTAAGAGTTCTTTACTACATGAGTCTCAACAAATTCCCTTGCGTGTTAATGGTAAGAAAGTCAAAAACTTAGTTTGTGAAAGAATTTCTCATCTTGATTTGGTTGAAAATCATAATCTGCTTGTTTATATTGACCATGCAAATTCTTTGAAACCTGATGCGAAACCTTCATACCTTTACCTGCCTATTCAAATTGATGGAATTGATTGTTCATATGCTTGTGTGCCTAAATCTTGTTGGTTTGGTGATTTTGGCTTACTTGCAAAAATGAATTTTTGGTTATGTGCCGAAACAAGTAATCAAAACTATGTTTTCAAATTCGGTGCACATCGCTTTATACCATTGTCTAAGGTACTTGAGCCATGGATTGTTGTTAATTCCCGAATGCCTCCTGACACTAATTTGTTGCATTCTATGAACTTTTGTGTCATCTCAAAAAGGTAAGATCCACTCCTACTTTTGATCTTGGCAATGATTCAGCCTTTCGTTTTAAGTTCATCACTCATAATGTCACTAATTTATTCCATTTTCCTATAGGTGACATTTCGAGAAGGTATCCTCCTAAAGAGGGAGGGCATGAACATAACGTGTTTTCTTCCCAATATATGTGTGACTTTTAGGTTCTCGAGAGCAACCATGCCAATGCCATCGACCAAAGGGCTAGTGATGGTGAAAATTTTTTTCGAACAAGTGGCCCGATTTGAGGACAAATCGTTCTCAAGAGGGAGGGAATGATGCGAACCTGGTCGCATCATGTTACGAATTTATTTTCATGCATTTTAATTTGCTGGAATAAAATTTATTTAAATTAGTTTAGTTTCAGCTCAAATAAATTAATTTAGTTTTAATGTTTCTTAAATCTGGACATTTTAATTATAAGTATTAAATGTGTCTTAATTTAGTACTTATTTAATTGTTTGCTTTAATGTGTCTTAGTTAGTACATGGAATTAATGTGACCAGATTATTACATGCATTTAATTTGTCCAAATGCTTTAAATTACAGTCGAATTAATGATGTCTTAACTTAATTAAGTGCTGCCCATTTAATTGGCCTTTGTTTCAGTCGAATTAATGTGCAGGTGTTATTGTGTCTTAGTTTAAACATGTTTTAAATTTGTCCTTGCTGCTAGTGACTTTAATGTGTGCATTTTTAATGTGTCTTAATGCAGCCGAATTTAATTCATGCTGCTACTTTTTCCAGCTGAAATTTTTGGTGCATGTTTAATGATTTAAAGTTCCGAATTTAATGTGTTCAGGATGAATTAATTTGCTTCATGAAATTTATTTTAGGCACATGAATGTAAGAGCATTTAAGGGGCTGTTTGAAAGGGTGCAAGCACAGCATTAGAGAAGCCGAATTTAATGATTTGCTGGAGCATGAAACAACATTTAAAGACCTATTGGAGAAGCATGCTTGTAACGCCATTAATGTGCAGAATTAAAGAAGCCTAATTTATTGAGAAGTTGGTTCAGCTTTTCAAAGTTTTAAAATGCAAGCATGGCATTTAAACAAACAAGCTGGCCGAATTTAATGAGAGAGCATGCATTTGCATGTTCATGGACGGCATAAATGAAGGGTTGCTGTTTATTCTTCCCAAGATCTTGTTTCGTGAATGGCAAAGGAACAACATTAAATTTCCTACTAACCATGCGTGGGACAGCTTTAAAGAAGCATGGATTATGCAGTTCAATGGACTTTGAGCATTAATTATGGACGACGCAATTGGTGAGCTGATTATTCAGTTTTTTTCGAAGCATCATTTTGTGTACTTCAAAGGACTTAGCAAGGCTGCTGTTTATGCTTTCCTAATATGGTCGATTAAGCTTTCCAAAGCAACCCTTAAAGCTTTCACACATGCTGCTTATTCCTTTCATGTTGATAGTCCGTTCGGTTGGGTGTATTCATACTTAAGGGACTCGGGTAGTAAAGAAGTCTTACCTCGATCACATTCAGGCTCGTGTAGACTAATTTCACTCATATCCAAAGCTTGCAATTGCCAATCGAGTGTTACTACAACTTTAGGCTTGTCAACAACACAATTTTCAGAAATGATGCTTTTCTTACCACCATTTAAAACTAACACATCATTATTAACCAAAGAATGGCAATTGACAATATCTTCAATATAATCACAATCATTCAAATAAGTTGATGGAGACTAAAACACTTTATACCATTTACCTTCCTTACCTTGGACCATAGGTGGGTGAATATCATTCACGTTCTTACCTTTTTCAAACAATTGAAATCGTCTCTCGTTGGGAAGGTAATGAAGCTGAAAGTTGTCAATCACATTTGAGTCGTATATGTTTGCCCGATCGTATCAGGCAATGAACTAAAATGAGCTAAGTGTAAGGGTTCAACTTAAGGACTAGTCAAAAAATGAGAAATTCGCATGGTCAAAGTTTCGCATCAGGTTGAGAACTAAAATTGGATATGTGAATTTTTCAGATTGTTAACAACTTCGTCGGACAAGTCTTCCGAGTCAAGCATTGACTTATTGGCAAGCTGATCCCAGCTAAACGAGCTCCGTCCAGCTCAAATCTAGCTCATTCGAGCTCAACCAGCTTGCCTGAGCTAAACCGAGCTCACTCCTAGCTCATCTTCAGCTCACGAGCTAACCCTTAGCTCAACTTCAGTTTAGGAGTTTAACTCTAGCTCATCTTTAGCTTACGAGCTAACACTTAGCTCATTTTAGTTTAAACTCGTTTTTGTCATTAATGCCTTAAATAAAATTTGTACATACTTATTTAAGCATTAAACTTGTTTTATATTAATATTTATTATTAATATGCCATAGTTATCACATTTTAATTATGTCCACATTTTAGCTGAATTTAATGCATGACATTAATGTGTTCACATTGTGCCAAATTTATGTGTTTTATTTATGTCTCATGATTTGTTTTTTTAATTTCATGTAGGTGCAAAGCTCATGGACGACACAATGAATAGAAGAGGATACATCCCATTTGGACGACTCACATGCGTGAATGGAGAGTATTAAATGTTGGTGCATGTATGGCTAGATGCAAGGTTCCTACAAATTCATGCATGTGGCGAATGCATGAATGGCTTAAGTGCATGTATGGTGGCTGTCTCCTAACTTTCCAAGGCACTTATTCAGCCAAGAAGTAGCTGCCAACTAATTCTAAGTTGACTGATGAGCTCCTTGAGCATGTTCATACCTTGAATTGACCTATAAGCTTCTACACATGCATGGATGTATTCAAGAACATCCAAGGGGAAGGAATTAATTCAATAATTCAGCACATTGATTAAATTAAGTGCATGCACAAAGGGAAGAACAAATTAACTAGGTTCGTGCTACCATTCATGAACCTACATGCCATTAAATTGCTCATTTATGAAGATGCATGATCCATATAAGTGCATGAACGTCCCAAGGAGATGAATGCAACCTTTGGTGCTCATACAAGGCACTTGAAGCCTTACTTCATGGCTAAGCATTCATGCACACACCAAGGGGGAAGAATGTGCCCATTTGGCTAGCGCATGAATCTACCGAATTCATGAACAATTTTAATGTGTTAGTGTGAACGTTTTTATTATTGTGTGAACACATTAGATGCCAAATTCTAATAGGCATTTCAGGCACTATAAATATTTGTTTAATCTCATTTGTAATGGACTTTTGATCAATTTTATACCGAAACTCTGTTTCTGTGAGGTTTGATTCCTCTTTAACTTTGTACAAGTCTTGTGCGACTTATCTAGCTTTGCTAGTGGCGTCAATCTTGCTTGTTTCGAGCTTATCACCGAACCCCAACTTGGTGTGGCGCTCAAACCTATCCTTTCGAACTACCATATTCCAACTTAGAGGGGTGACACCTTTGGTGTTGAATCTTTCCTGACATCTAATACACTCGACCATTTTGTATACCATTTCGTACTTTCTATACCATTTCGTACCTTCTATACCATTTCGTACCTTCTATACCATTTCGTACCTTCCATACCATTTCGTACCTTCCATACCATTTCGTACCTTCCATACCATTTCGAATCTTTTGTAACCTATCTTACCTTACCTAAACCGATTATCTATTCGTTTTCATACACCAACCTTCTAATCATCGTACCGTCTATCTTCCCTTCTTTCTAAACCTCAACAATTCTAACTTCTTTTCTAAACTCTTAAAACATACCATCTTCTTAAACTTTTGCTTCTTTATCTATCCATTTCAATTGCGACTTCGTTCATCTTCTCGACTACGATCAGGCACTCAACGTAAATTCAGCTTATCTCATAACCAGGTTCGCGTCATCAATAATATTAAAATAATTTTTAAACTCAGATTTGTGGTCCCAAAACCACTATTTCAACTAGGGTCTACACCGATTTGTTACAAAAAGGAACTAATTAAACACTTCAAATTCAGCTTAAATGAGCTGAAGTTCTTGGAAATTTCTTGACAGCCTCCATAAAGCTTCCTTCAACTTTGGAAACACTAATGGACTTCATCTAGAAGGATTCAATCAGCTAGAATTAAATGGAATAATTTGATGAGCTAAAATGGAATGTACAGGTTTGGCCAATGTGAGTAAATGCTCTTTAACTGAGCTGCTTTGTTGAACTGAATGGTCTTTAGTTCAATTAAGTCAGCTTAGGGATCTCCAAGAGTTTTCATGTGTGAACAAGTGAAGATGAATAGCTCATGGTGTGAATGCATAAAATGCTACTTTGAAGAGCTGAACGGCCAGCTTGGAAGAAAGTTAGAATCTGCTCTTTCGGTGTTCACGAAAATGGCACATAGAGAAAGTAAAAAAAAATCTGCTAGAAGTTTAATTCGGCTCAAGGTCCATTGAACTTCACGAACAGCCACATGGAAAAGAGTAATCAACAGTTCTCTTTATTGCCATCCCATGCATGGAAAAAGAAAATTCAACAGCTCCTGTAATGCCATCCCATGCATGGAGAAAGAGAATTCAACAGCTCCTTTAATGTTGTTCCTTGCATGTAGCTGCACATTAAATTCAACAAATTAGTCAGCTTAAGATATCATAAATTCCACTGCAGCATGAACTAAATTAAATTAGTTCATCATAAATTCGGCTGCAACATGAAGCAAAGTAAATCAATTAAATTCAGCTGGACATTTAAATAGCAACATGAAATGAATTCGGTTAAGGAATCATAAATAGCTCAATTAATTTACCTAAGCTTAAGACACTTTAATGAGTTGTTTGAGCTAGGACAAATTAAATAAATCTAAGACAAATTAAAATGGCTGTAGGATTCAGATTACTTAGACACATTAATTAATTTAAGACACATTTAATATGTAAACTAAATTAACTAAATATTATTTGAAATTTATTCCAGCAACTTAGTAACTCAAAATGCATAATTTAAATAAAGCTACAATTGAGCTGAAACCGAATTGTATGTTCCAGCAAGTTGATGCACAAGATAACACCAAAAGTTTTTGAGCTCAACGAGCTAGGATGAGCTATAATTTGCATGGAACGCTTGAGCTAGACATCTTGGATTGCTCGATTATTCCAGCAAAGATTACTGCCTCCAATTCGGTCACTTAAAACCTGCACACAAATTAACAAATTGAAATTAGATTTCATCTTGCACTTGGGACCCTCTCATTTATGCCATTCTTGGTGGTGCCAAGTTGCGTCATAACATGATGCGACTGGGTTCACATCAAAACACCATACCTATCCTATCAAAATATCTCAACTCCTTGTTTAAAAAAAAACTCTATTTGTTCAATTTGCATCCTTAACTCTAAGGAACGATATTCCTCAATTTTACGATTGGGCACAACAAATGACTCGAATCATCACTGAACCGAGTTCGTATCATTTAACTCTTTACCACATATGCTAGACAAAGAAAATGCAAGCATACAATCATTCTAACAATCAACTCTCTTATTTTGTTTTAGACTCATCTTGACTTATCTAGCTTGCTAGTGGCGTCATTCTGTTTCTTTCTGAACTTATCACTCATTTTGAGTGTGGCGTTCAACCATTTGATACCTTTGGTTCCTAACTCTCTATAGTTGAGGGTCAAGGTCCTATCCAGCAGCATAAGTGACGTATAAGTCTCGAGTCAACACTTTAACATAGTGCTGGTTCATTCTTGTCCTTATGTAACACCCCAAACCTGGCCCAGATGTTATAACCGAATCTGGTAGTGTCACATTAAGGGGTGAATCATAAAATTTTGATGTTGTTGGAAATCTCAAAATCCTTTGGTCAAAATCACTATAAAAGAGTAGTTTCAAAATGGTTTTTTACTTTTAAAATTATGTACCATTTGGTTGAGTTACTAGCTTTTAAAACATAATGTTATCAAAAATTGAAACTCGGTTTAGCCTCTTTGTGTATATTAAGGGTTGATTAAAACCTTATGTTGTAAACGAAAAATTCTTTCTTTTAATACGTTGTTAAAACTTTCAACATTCATTTATAGCGGAAGCTTTTCTTTGAAAACATTTGTGTGCTCGCATTTGTCTTGTAAAACATCATTTTCTTTTTAAAACTCGAGACCTAAAACTAGAAGTTAAGAAACCAAAGTGAAATAAAACCCAAAATTAAAATGCAAACCAGAGAAAGGCCTTATTACATAAAAACCCAACTTATGAAAATGTAGAGAAAATAAAATGAAGTATTAAAAATGTAGCTGTCCATAGTGTGGCCACCTCTGAGTCCTCTGATACCTCAAATCGTCTATCACTAGGGATTATCTACACAATTAATCAGAGGGGTGAGTTTACGAAAACTTAGTGTGAACTACCCCATCAACAATAACATGCAACACATCAATCTGGGCCTAAGCCCATTACAATAATGGTGGCAATTGGGCCTTAGCCCGTAATAGCCTTGGTTGGGCCTTAGCCCATAATAATATCAGAAATCAGCATATATGATGCATATAACCCTAACCAACCTTGCACTCCATCTCCTGTCCAACCCTACACTCCTGTGGGGATTAAATCGACCCACCCATCCCTACATTCACAATGTTAGCATCGGTTGCGGCACTAAACAATATCGCATCAAAGCTGCCAATCACATAAGCGACTTTAAGTCAATGGTGGATCCATAGTCGTCTCGTGCGACCCTAATAGATCAATCACTTCCTCCAATTACAAGGTCCCACCCCCATGCAGCATAATATCACACATGAATGCAAAACATAAATATCAGATGGCATACATAATCAATCACATATCACATAAGGGTATTCTAGACATTTTACCCTTCAGGGGCATAACAGTCATTTCTCAATTCGGGGTCTAGGTACACTTACCGACCCATCAGTAGGTTCGCAGTCGTCTTGTACGACCCGTGTAACCTTTTTCAATCAAACAGTATAATTGGGCCCAAGGCCCATTATGTGGCCCAAGTGGGGCCCACACGCTCGTGTGGCCCACCAAGCCCAAAATTAACCTTGGCCATGCGAACGATACAGCCAGGTCCAACAATTCCTGCATGTCTGTGATAAATACCCGTGTGGGGTCTAAGCCCAGAAATAGCCAAAGCCCATGAGGTCTCTCATGGTGGCCTTGACCATCTTATCGAATTTCCCACACGTGCGTTCGTGCGCCCGTGTGGTAACCGTTGTCGTACTTTTAGCTTTTCAGCTTTTTGTCGTTCTACGATTTGAAGGAGTATGAGCACACACTTGATTGCGAAAGTGAATCATGCTCTGAAACTCCTACTAAATTAAATTGACCTAATAACAATCAGCTATGAATTAAATTGACCTAATAACAATCACCTATCATCCATATTTCAATTGAAGCCTAATCATGTTGCCAAATTGACCATAAGCATCTTCCTTGAAGAATAGTCGTAAACGTACCCCCGATTCCTAGGAGATGGGTTACTCAATTTCGATCACCACCTACACAAACATCACCATCTCATTATACCTAAATCTGAAGTAAAACAGATATAATCTGGATTTACTGTTTAATCTACCTATTGAATAATAACTTAAGTTCCCAATCAAAATCCTCAATCCACTTACCAACAAAGACATAGTAGATAGTAGGCAAAGATCCCAACACCAAAGCACTCCCAAAAATGATGAGATGAAACCACACAACAATCATCAGAGGAGGGAAAGTAAACAATTGTAAAGTATTCAAACAAAATATTCGGCACCCCACCAGATTTAATCGATCAAAACGGGAAGAGAAACCAAGACTAAAGATGATTTTTAGCAAGACAAGAAGAAGAAAATTAAGAAAAAATAGAAGAGAGAACAATTTGGCATAAACAAAACCAATTGAGAGAGTGTAGATGAGAGAAAAAGAAGAACAGAGATTCGGCCTAGAGTTTGAAGAAATTGAAGGAGAAAGAAAAGAGTGTTTGATTAAGAAATGAAAGGAAAGAATAGTCAAAAACACCCCAGAACAACTGCTATATTCAGCCTTTGAGAAAGAAGAAGGAGAAAAAGAACAGAATCTGAACAAAATAAAAGCTAAGAAATAGAAAGGAGAAAAGACTTGAAATGATAGCAAAAGTAAACCGAGAGAAGCCCCAAAATCAATTAGCAAAAATGGCTCCCCAAAAAGTGCCAAAAACCAAAATAGCAAAAAGAGGCTCGGCAACACCCGTACACCACACAAAGCGGAAATTCCATACATGCAGAGTCCCATTTCGGCACCAACTTTCACTAACTCAAAATACCTTGATTTTCTCCCATTATCCCTCCTAAAATCCCTCCTCCAACCACTCCAAGACCAATTCAAACTCTCCTCATCAGTGTTCGATTCAAACTCCACTACTTACTTAGCAAAGGAGTAAAATAAGTACTCTTTTGTGTAGAGAGTGACTCGAACCCAGTCCCCTTTAGACAGAGAACCTGCCACCTACCACCGAGCCATAGGCTCTTCTTGTGTCATGTTTCACTCACCATAATTTAAAAGGCTTACCAACTGGAGTCAGGGTTCCCCAAAGTGTTAAAAATAAAAATTTACCATAAGCCAAGGCTTGAACCTAGGGCCTCCCAGAGACTCCCAAACACTCCTAAATCACTTAACCAATAGTGTAAACATGCATTTTATGTCCCAACATACAAAATTAAAGGTTTAAATTTTTGGGGCGTTACACCTTAAGCCTTCCATTCCATCTACAAATATCAACTTAGTTCCATTTTCCTTTGTAACCAAATTTCATCATCATCTTACTTACCTGTTTCATTCTTTAGCCAAACCATACACTTAACCTATCTTTCCATCCAATCTTCCATTTCCAAATTTCCTTAATTCTTTGCTTTGTCGAGCTATTGATGTGATCCAGCTTGGGTGAATGAGACGGGTTCACTTGTATTGCCCAATCATCATCGAGAAGATTGTTCGAACTAAAAGAAAATGGAAGTTCAAGTTTAAATTAGAGCGGAAGGCTTGGATTAGGGTTCAAAAGGAGTTTGGTTTGTAGGGGATGTTTAGGCTCGGTTTAAAGAAAAAAAGATGGATAATTAGAAAATGGTTCGATTGAGGATGTTAGGAAGAAATGGGAAAAAGGTTGGAATTAGAATATAGGTCTAAGTTTTATAAGTAAGAAAGATAGGTAAAGGTTATAATGATTGGTTTGGTAACAAAGGAAATAAGTTTTGTAGAAATGGGAAAATGAACTTAAACAGAGGAATGATTCAACACTATAGTGAGTGTCACCCTGATTCCTATGTGTTTAAGGTGGTCGGTGAAATAGAAGGATAATTGAATGCCACACCAGGTATTTGGTGATAAGTTCGTAAAAGAGAATGCCTAATGCCACTAGCACGAGCTAGATAAGTCGCACGAAACTCGCTCGAGATATGAGAGAAATATTCTTACAAAGAACAAAGTTCATATAAAATTTTGCCAAAAGTTCCATTCCCTTCAAAATGGCTGGTTACACTTATGTATAGGTGTAGGAAAACTAGCTGAAAAGTCACATCTTAATGTGCTAATTAAAACTAAGATTAAACTCAAGACTCTTGACATTCGTGTCATTAGTAACTCCTTGCTTGAATTCATTTTAATTCAGCTAAATGAATATCCATAAAATGCTTATAAAATATCTCTTGAGTTGTCCCTTGGCTAGCCGAAAAGACACGAGCAATTAAATGGTGTTTTGAATGCTTGTTTCATCTTTGAATGAGTAAAAGCTACTGGTAGGTGAAAGGGGTTGCTGCTGAATTTAAGAGGGGGTTAAAATGCTCCTTAAAACTCCTTAATTGATGTATAAAACCTCCCTTGTAATAGCCCCTTCATTTGTAACCAAAAATCACCTAAAAAGTCACTTCAATTAAGTTGTAACAGCCTTGAAATGTAATGGTTGTGAGCTGAAAAGACACTTGCAATAAATACATTAAAATGAACTTATTAAAAACAATTAAATACTAATTAAACTCAAACACATTAAACACTTGACTTCAGTAAATGAACTATAAACAAAGACATCAATTAATGTAGCAATTAGTTTAATTAATAGAAGCAAAAAATTAAATAAACTTAAACTCATGCTTCAATAAATTATCCTAGTAACTAGATTAATTAAATAAGCATCTTATTAAATGAAGTTTAATAAAAAAAACTCAAATAAATAAACTAAGATGAGTTGAAATAAAACCATCAACTCATTTATTAAACGTAAGATGAGTTTATTAAAATTTAAATTCAACTTGCAAAAAATTGCAAGTAACACCAATGGAGCTGAATGAGCTTGCAAAGAAGCTTCATTTTGCACTTAGGCCCCTTGAGCTTAGGCCAATCTTGATGGCGGTGGTTTGTGTCGAAACATGATACGACCGGGTTCATATCATACCCTCCCTCTTGAAGACGATTTGTCCTCAAATCAGGCCAGTTACTCGAAAAAAACTTCTCAAGATCACAATTTAGATTATTTGCAGGCCCTCCCTCTTTAAGAGGGTACCACCTCACATCATCACCTACCAAAGAATAAAACAACTTAGTGACGCAATAAAGGTTAAACCAAGAGGAAATATTCAAAATTTTATTCACAGCTTGACATATGAAAATATTATCATCGTCATAAAGACAAGAGGTAATAAAATGATGAATCAAGAATGAACAATTCCTTTTCGAAGTCTTGGTGCATACTCGAGCACTTGATCGGTTATCATTCTCAAAATAATGGACGAATCTTACATTTTCAAAACGATTATTCATATTCGGTAACAAGAAAGGCTTAAGAGACAAACTCAAATGGTAATCAAAATACATTAAGAATGCTTCCAAACAAACATGTAATCCAAGCATCTTTCGTTCAGAACATGCATGATTCATATCAAAAGGCAATTTCCATACACCATCTTCACAATCAATTAATGACTTATCACATAGTCGAATCAGAAACACACATGTTTTGTAACATTCGATCATCTCAAATTGCACCCACAAATTGTTATTTAAACAAATTGAATTTGTGCAATAAATCAAGGAATGCACATCAACAACACAACCTTTGTGAGTAATGTTCTCATTGTCTTCTTCCAAAACACACAATCCATCACTAGTCAAAAAAGAAAAATAAACCTCATCAAGGTACAAATGCATTTCAGAAACCAAAACATCAACAATGTTTCCATCAATGATCGAAAGGGGTGATTGAGTCTTAAAGGATTTAGAAAACTCACCTTGTTTGCCCACATGAATGAATGAATGGGAATCGATTTGAACAGTACCGTTTTCAAACAATGTAAACCTCCTCTCTTTAGAGAGATAGTAAAGTCAAAGTTCTTTACTCAAACTTACCTGAAATGTAGGAAAATTATAAAAACAATTTGCGCTTCTCAAAGTGTCACCTTCACGAAAAGAAAAGGGTTTATGACACCATAATTGATAAACTTATAAGGATATGCTGAATCGATGCCAGGATCGAAAGTAGAAGTGGATCTTACCTTATCATAACAAAACAGGGAATTCATTTATAGTAGCCAATCAGAATAAAAAATTTGATTTTGACCTTTTCTTAACAACTTAGGAAAACGTTCTCCGGGTTTGAACATGTGATTTTAATCACACATTTTCAAAAACAACAAGGACTTTTCTTTTGTCAACAATTTACTTACTTCAATCACGCAAGACTTAAGCATATAATCATTCAAACAATTATAGCTTTCACAATCCATCAAGACAAATGTGCACAAATTCAAAAATTTCACACAAGGCATTAATTGATTTGCATAATCATCACCATCAGACAACTTAAACTTTTTTGTGAAAACATGTTATCATGCAAGATAATATTTTGTGTTTGTCGATCTAGTCGAACAACATCAATAGGTTTTTCTTCACAAGACAAATCAAGAAAGTAACGCCTCATGCTTCCACTTAGAGTAAATTTATCAACCACAGATAAAGAATAATGATTAACTAAATCAAAATAAAGAGATCTTTTTTAAAAATCAAGTCATCAGTTTGCAATGGCTCGGTTGCTAAAGATTCCTTATCTTTGAACACTTGTGGTTGGATTTTGTCTTCAACCTTACCTTTTTTGATCATACGAAAGCATCTCTCCTCGGGAAGGTATTGAAGTCGAAGTTCGTCACACAGATTTTTGGGAACCTGAAAAGAAGAAATAGAACAAGAACAACTCACATGAGGGTTAGTTAAAACATCACTCACTTTTTCTTGTTCTCACTCATCTTTTTCACTCGTCGCTTTTGAAAGGTCATTCTCACTTTTTGTTTCAATTTGTCTTGCTCACACTGTAACTCCCCAAAATCCCGAAACTTTTAAATTTTGTGTGCTGAAGTTGACATGTATGATTAGCACTATTAGAATATTAATTTTAAGGTATTACAAGGGTTCTTTGAAGTCTTGGGGTTAAGGTAGACCATGGGGAAAATTTTAATTTCTGCCTTAGTGGAACCCTAATCTCATGTGTTGGGCCTTTTAAACAAATTAAGGGGAAATAAGACGCAAATGGGCCTGTGGCCTAGTGGCAAGGTAGTGCCACCTTGGGGAGTAAAGGGTGATGCCATGTGTGGAGTAGGGAGGTCCAAGGTTCAAGGAATGGCTTTGGCATTAAGAGTATTATTTTTGCACTCATGTTGTGCAAGTAGTGGTGATGACTTGAAACTCTTGTATGAGGAAGTTTGCATAGAGAAGAGAGAATTTAGGTGGATAATAAGGAGAAATAATAGGAGGTGATCAAGGATTGGATGAAGTGGAGCTAAATAGGACTTTAGGGGCATGAAATCGGTTTTAAAAGAGGGCTTGGAGGGGTAGTGTCGAATTCTTTAGGTAATTCGGCTATTGAGTTTGTCAATTAGAAAACCCTTTTCTTGTTCTTCCATATTTATTTGTGTGAACCGAATTCTTCTTTTGCCGAATACCCTATCATATTTTGTCGAAATTCCTTTTGATGTTGTGCTCCTTTCTCTTTTCAAGTGCCGATTCTTTACTTATTCTTCCTAAACAATTGCTTTGATTCTTAGATTTAGATTTATACTTCCACAATTGATTGTGTTGAGGGCCAATCTACTTTCTTATTCTTTTCTCAAAAAGCCGAATACTATCCCTATGTTTCTTATGATCGCATAGCCTATTACTTTGCCAAATTCATTGTTGCTTTTCCTCCATCACGGATCTGTTCTTGTTGTCTACAATTCTTAATCGAGTTTTAAAAGCCAAATCTCACTTAAGAAGCTAACTAGGCCGCGTGATCAAAGATCAAGTGGGGAAGTTCTAAATCAATCTCTCTTTAGTGCGTTTTGGTAAAAGCCGGAGGGCTTATCTAACTCTTTCTTTTCGTCAATCCTGTCTTAACAAGAGTAGGATTTAGAGGTCGCAAATGTGTTAAGGATTGCTATCAAGTGGTAAGTGTATTCGTTTTTGATTTTGGATTAATAAGTGGCCGAATGTAAGTATGGCATTTTAGGGGTAACTTGTGTGGGATATGAGTCACTTGTGTTCAAACTTTTGTTGGTGTGTGTATGGATGCAGATCTTGGAATCAGGGGTGGCTAGCAGTTCATAGGGTTCACGATCTTGGGTACCGATTTCCAATAAGGTGTGTACTTTCACGGCACACACGATAAATCGGTAAAAGCCGAAATGCTGAAAAGCCGAAAGGTTGGTGCTGGCAACCATACGAGCGTGCGAACACTCGTGTGGAGATACCGTTACGACTATTGGGGCCAAGAGAGCGATCTCATGGTCTCGGGCCACTGTTTGGCCAACCAGGCCAAAATGGGCTAAATGGGCCCAAAGGGCACGTGGGCCCAAATCGACAAAAGTTGATAAGTGATAGTAAATGATGGGTTGGTATCGTTGGTTGAATGATTTGAATATGTTTAGGCCTGATGGGCCGTATATTTATGATTGGGCCCAATGGGCCATATGGATATGATTGGGGCTTGATGGGCCATATGTGATTTTAAGGAAGCATGTAGACTTGCTAGGGTTTTATAGTGGACTCTAGGCCTAGATCTGATGAATTCTTAAGCAGCATAAAACTTAATTAATTAATCAAGCATGTCTGTGGATAAGTCACAAGGTTAGTGTGTGGCAACGGGCATATGCACATCTAGGATTGGATCTAGGGAGAGCTTAGTACTTAAGCGGTCGTAGTGACCCACCTCCTCTTCTCTGGAATCCTACCTGGTGCATAGTATCTGTTCACTTTAGCCAGCGAGGACTTGTTAACGGGCCAAAGTTCATAATATAACCCATAATGATAGGAAATTACTGAAATAACCCTGTAGAGTAGAATTACTGAAATACCCTTGTAGGGTAGAACTACTGGAATACCCTTGTAGGGCAGAATCACTGAGATACCCTTGACCTACAAAATTATAGAAAAACCCTTAGTTGGCAAAATTACCAAAATACCCCTATGTGCCATGAATATAACTTATGCATGCTATACGTTATCTGTTATATTCATGTGTTATTATATTGCATATGGGCCAGGATTATGATTGGAGGAAGTGTATATAAGGGTCGCACGGTCGCTTGACGACTATGGATCCACCGAAGGCTTCATAGCCACCGCAGGCTTTTTAGCCACCGAGCAGCTTTGCTGCACCATTAAGTAGTGTCGTAACTGGTGCTACACCATATATAAGTAGCTACGCTGCACCGCTAAGTGGGGCTACACTAGTTCCACACTGGGTTATAATAAGGATGGGTGGGTCGAGTATCTCCCCACAGTAAGTGTTGGTTAGAAAGGGGGTGTACAGGTTGGTTATGGGAAATTGCACTTTGCATAATCATATTAATATTGTTGTGATTTGGGCTAAGGCCTAAGGCCACTGTATGTTGAGATTTGGGCTCAGGCCCAATTAAGGCCACTGTGGGCTAAGGCCCAAAGGCCACCAATATTGAAATAGGGCTTAGGCCCAGATTGTTCTTGCATGTTATTTATTTGAAAAGGGTCGTACACACTGAGTTTCAAAACTTACTCCCTCTTTTTAAAATTTCAGGTGACCCTCAGTAGGCGGTTTGATAGATGGAGGGACTCAGAGGTGGCAAACTGGCAAGATGTTTTAGACATAACTTATTTTTAGTTTTTTTAAAATTATTTTTATTGGGTTTAATAAGGCTTTTATAACTTCTGGATTATTTTTAAATTTGGGATTTATTGTGATTTTATAATTGCTAGTGAGTAAAAAAAATGAGTTTTTCCAAGAACATTTATTTTGAAATAAGCTTCCACAATGATGAAGATTTTATAACTAATAATGTCTTTAATATGGAATAATCTTTTTAATGAACCACATCGGGGATTGAACAAACACAAATTGAGGTTTTACATAAATTTTTAAACAAGAAGGGTTTTTAATGAAAACTTAGTTTTCGAAAAACACTTCAATGTGATACGCCGAATTTGGGCCTAACTTCTAGGCTGGGTTTGGGGTGTTACATGCACTCTTTTCAAACTCAATCTCTTTTTGCATTCTCTCAATTTCTTTTTAAGTTTCTTTTTCCACTCGTGCTTTTACCTCCACTCTCTCACTTTTCCCTTTCTCTTTTTCATTTTTCTTTTCATTTTTCTTGTTTTTCTTTTATTTTTACTTTCTTTTTCAATTTCTTTTTCTTTTCTCTCAATTTCATTATAAGATGAAGATAAAATAAAAGAATCAGAATGAGATGATTTCTGTCGGGTATGAGTGGAATGATTTACGTACGAACCACGTTCACTTTGATGCAAGGACTCCTCTGGGGTTGAACGCCTTGATGTACTTGAAGAGATATTTCTACTTTCTCGTTGGACATCTCAAAAGAATTCAAACTCAAAGTTGGCTTCTTTTTGTCTCGAATTCCTTAATGAATAGGAATCTCGATAAGAGTCTCTTCTTAGATAGTCTTTGGATATGTGTCATCATGATGATCTTAACTCTGTATCTTGAGTTGGCGAAATTTGCTTCCGTTGGGCTCTTGCTTAGGGATTCAGCTTTTCTTGGAATGGCTTGATTTTTTGGTCGAGTATGCATTCCATTTCTTTCAACAAATATCAAAAATCAAAATCTAAAAACTCTTCATGATTCATGATTTATGGCTGAAAAGAAAAGTGTTAAAGCAAAAATAGAGAATGAATTCCTCACCACAAAACTCACTATTCCACTTGGAAAGAAAAGTTAAGGTTTGATCACTTACGCTCATGTTTCACTCAAATTTATGGATTTTTCTTCACGATATTAGTCTCACACTCTCGTTGCCTTTTACCTCTCATATTTCTCTCATGCTTGTGGTTCGTTTCTTTGGACTCACCTAGGTGCATAGGGGTCAATTTCAAAGTGGTTATAAGGGGTTGATGTAGTGGTGAAAGGTAGGCTAAAAGAAAATAGAATCATTTTAAGTGTGGCGTTGGGGTAGAAAGGGGGTAATTACTGGTGGAATGAACAAATTGATCGGCAACAAGATGAATTGAATATACTTCACACTTTTTTTACTTCGAAATTTTTTTAAATTCAAGACTTTGACATTCTTGTCACTAGAAACTCCTTGCTTGAATTCACTTAAATTCAGCTGAATGAATATCAATGAATGCTTGTAAAATGTCTCTTGAGTTGTTCCTTGGCTAGCCAAAAAGAACCAACAATTAAATGGTGTTTTGAATGATTGTTTTCATTTTTTAATGCGCAAAAACTGCTGGTAGGTGAAAGGGGTTGCTGCCAAATTTAAGAGAGGGTTAAAATGCTCTTTAAAACTCCTTAAATTGATTTATAAAACCTCCCTTGTAACAGCCCCTTCATTTGTAACCAAAAATGATGCGAACCCAGTCATATCATGTTATGACGCAACTCGACGCCATTGAGTTTGGCCTGAACTTGAGGGGCCTAAGTGCAAAATGAGACTTTTTAATTTTAATTTATTAATTATGTTGTTGTAATAAGGACTTGATTTATTTGTTTTAGTTTAGTCTTTAATTATGTCTTGTTTATTAAATGCATCTCTAGTTAATGTCATGCATTATTGATCTACATATTTTAATTATGACATGCATTATTTGTTTTGCATTTAATAAAGCCATGCATTATGTAACTCCAATGTTAGTTTAAGTATGCATCATTAAATTAAGTAATGCATTAAGTAACTCATTTTGTTCATTTAGTTTTCATTTTAAACCATGCATTCAAGCATCTTAGTTTAACAAATGAGTTGTTGGACATTTATTCAACTCATCTTAGTGTAATTAATTATGCTTCATTTAATTAAACTAGTTGCTGGAATAATTGGAGGTGTCTCTTTAGCTCACAATCGTTACATTTCAAGGCTGTTACACATTCAATAAGGTGGCTTTTCAAGTGTTTTCGGGTACATAAGAGGGGGCTGTTACAAAGGAAGCTTTAAGCATCATTAAAAAGAGTTTAAAGGAGCATTACACTTCCTTTAAATATCAGTAGCAACCTATTCAACTACCCCAAACGTTTTTGCCATTTCAAAGATTATTTCAAGCATTCAAACACCATTAAGAAGCTGGTTAAGAAGTTGGTGACTATTCGGCTGACCAAGGGTTAATTCAAGAGTTATTTTTCAAGCAATTAAAGTCATTCATTCAGTTGAATTGAAGAGAATTCAAGGATGGAGTTATTTGGCTTAAGAATGTGAAAAGACTTGAGTTTGATTATAGCTTTTAATTGGCACATTAAGTTGAATGTTTGAGACCTTTCAACTAGCTTATTCTAGCACTATAAATAGGTGAAATCAGCCTTTGTAAAGGGACTTTTGAACTTTTGACACCTGAATGAAATTACATCATTTTGTGAGAAACCTTTCTCTCATATTTCGTTGAAGACTTGTTGGCTTATATAGGAAGCCTAGTGGCGTAAACCTGTTCTCCTTCTATTCCAAACTTATCACTATTCATAGTGTGGTGTTTGAAACTATACCAAGGTTCCTACTTTGCTAAGTAGCGGGTCGAGGTCTACCTTCTTTCATTTGTTCACCTTAAGAGCCTATAAGCATTTGAGTCGATATTCTTTAGTATTGGTTCGTGCTTGCTTTTAAGTTTACTTTTTTCCATCCTTTCATTTCATCTTAACCCAAACCACTCTTTCACTTTCCATTCTTTGATTATTAACAAACTTCCATACATATTTCCATCCTTTATTTTCTTTAAAACCAAACCTATAATATTTCTAATTAAAACCTATCTTTGAACCTTTTTAATAGCTTCCGCAATTTTTATCCAAAACACCCTATTTGAAAGAACCAAACGATACTTCTTCGTCGATGATCGAGCAAACACATATATGACTCGACTCAACCTCAAGGCAAATTGTATCAGAAAATCACCTAAAAAGTCACTTCAATTAAGTTGTAACAGCCTTGAAATGTAATGGTTGTGAGCTGAAAAGACACCTGCAATAAACACATTAAAATGAACTTATTAAACACAATTAAACATTAATTAAACTCAAACACATTAAACACTTGACTTCAATATATGAACTATAAACAAAGACATCAATTAATACAGCAACTAGTTTAATTAATAGAAGCAAAAAATTAAATAAACTTAAACTCATGCTTCAATAAATTATCCTAGTAACTAGATTAATTAAATAAGCATCTTATTAAATGAAGTTTAATAAAAAACTCAAATAAATAAACTAAGATGAGTTGAAATAAAACCAGCAACTCATTTATTAAATTTAAGATAAGTTTATTAAAATTTAGATTCAACTTGCAATAAATTACAAGTAACACTGATGGAGCTGAATGAGCTTGCAAAGAAGCTTTATTTTGCACTTAGGCCCGAAGAGCTTAGGCCAATCTTGATGGCGGTGGTTTGTGTCGAAACATGATATGACCAGGTTCGTATCAGCCATTTACTTAAAATCCTATACGCCTATCTTTGAAACCCCTTTGTTTGAGGCCTAATCTTAGCCAATATCGGCTTACTTTAATCTTAATGATACTTCGTAAATTTTACGATTGGGCACAACAAATGACTCGAATCATCACCAAACTGCGATCGTACCAGAAGCTAAAAAGATCAAGTTGGCAGCAATCGAATTCTCAGATTATGCCATGATATGGTAGGACCAGCATACCACGAGTCAAAGGCGAAACGGAGGGTGACCCATCAGCATGGGGGCTGAAATGAAAGTATGATGCGCCAGAGATTTATTCGATCTTATTACCACCGCGAGCTCTACCAAAAGCTCCAAAATCTTACTCAAGAATGAAGAGCGTAGAGGATTACTATGAAGAGATGGAAGTTGCGATGATACTCGCGGATGTGCAAGAAGACTGTGAGGCAACTATGGCACATTTTCTGGCTGGTCTCAATCGAGACATTGCTAACATTGTGGAGCTTCAGCACTACATCGAAATAGTTGACATGGTGCATATGGCCATTAAATTCGAGAAACAAATTAAGGGAAAAGGTACTGTTCGAGGCTTCCCCAATTCCAACGTGTCTAAATGGAGCCAAGGTGTTAGTAAAAATGCTTTGATGAGTCAAACTAAAGAGTCAGTGGTCCCAACAAAGTCGACTAAGCCCGTGACCGAATCTAGCAAAGGCAAGGCTGTCAAAGGCTTTTCCAACCTTTTGAGGGACATCAACTACTTCAAATGCCTTGGGAGGGGCCATATTACAAGTCAATGTCCAAGTCAAAGTGCTATGCTGGTTCAAGCCAATGGCGACATTGAATCAGAGTAGGAGACTGAAAAGGTTGAAAATGAGCCTGAAACACCTACCGACAACGAAGAAGAGTTGGAATATGCGGTCGAAGGTGAAATTGCTCATTGTTAAAAGAAGTTTGAGTGTATAAAGTACCGAAAGTGAGCCGCAACGAGAAAACCTATTCCATACGCGATGTCATGTCCAAAGTAAAGTTTGTAGGTTGGTCATAGATGGAGGCAATTACACAAACGTGGCAAGCACTCTCATGGTGGAGAAGCTTGGTTTACTGACCACAAAGCATCCAAGTCCATACAAGCTGCAATGACTCAACGAAGGCATCGAGTTGAAGGTCACTAAGTAAACTTGAGTTGCATTTCAATCGGGAAATACCACGATGAAGTTCTATGTGACATGGTACCCATGCATGCGGGACATTTACTTTTAGTAAGACCATGGCAGTTTGATCGGAGGGTCAAACATGATGGATTTACAAATCAATATACTTTCAAACATCAAGGTAAGAATGTAACTTTGGCACCTCTATCACCAAAGCAAGTGTTGGAGGACTAGTCAAGGTTGAAAACTTCTATGGGACAAATGAGAGAAAAAGAAAAGAGTACAAATGAAAAAGAAAAGAAAGATGAATGATTGAGAGGAAAGATTAAAGTTTGTGAGAAAAATATGAGTAGAGAAAAAGAGAAAGAAACTAAAAATGAAATGAGAGAAAAGAAGAAGAGTGTTTTGACTAACAAAAGCGCGAGCTGTCTTTGTGTTGTTCCTTCATTTCAAGTTTTTCAAGGTTCAAATGATGAACTCTGAGTTCAATATCTTCCGCAAGAGAGACGGTTCATGTTGGTTAGCAAAGGTAACATTTTGAATGACTAATGTGAACAAGCTCGGTGATGTGAGACGAGTCATTCTTAGTTGGCCGATCGTCGATGAAAAAGTATCATTCGGTTTTAAGAAAGAGATTTATTTGGCTAAGTATAGGCTAAGGTTATCAAAATAGGTTCAAATTAGGCTAAGTAACAATAAGATAAGATTGGCTAACAAAGAAATAAAGATAGGTAATCTTGATAGATAGGTGGAAGGGATAAATGAACTCAAGCATTAAGAACGATCCAACACTATAGAGAGTGTCATCCTGAGACTTATATTACTTAAGGTGGAAAGGTGATGAAGGAAATGGGACCTTGGCCTGTTAACTAAAAAGGTAGGAACCAAAGGTATCAAGATAGGGTTGAACGCCACACTGAGTTGGTGATAAGTTTAAAGAGAATCAGGTTGATACCACTGAGAAGCAGATAAGTCAAGATGAGACTCAAACGAAATTAGAGAGGAAAAACCTCACAAAGAACAATTTGTTCATTCAAAATGGCAAAAGTATATACAGCATGAAATAAGCTAAGTATTTATAGCTATTACATAGGCTAGCCGAATGGACAAAGTTACATTACTTAAAGGCTAAGCATTCGACCATTAATGAGCTAGGATATTCTAGAATAAAATCATTAAAATGTAATGTCTAAATTTAGCTACTTGGAATGCCATTGGACATGGTTCATGGAGAAGAAAGTCGGCTGAATGAATGTGGATGAATGGGAACTAAATGGCCTTGTCTGGATTCAGCAATGAGCATAAATGAGCCATTCAATTGGTAATGCTTGGCTGAGTAGGTGTGAGCAATAAAGGGGCAACTTGAATGGTCACTTGGAGTGTGAACATCAACCTTGAAGAGTCTCTTGAAATGTGAAAAGCACATAGCCAAATGGGCACCAAGTGTGAACGGAAAGTTTGGCTAGTATGAACATCTTGACGGTTGTCTTGGGGAGATGTTTGGCCAGCTTTGAGGATCTAATTTACAGCTACGCCTTGGCTAAATGAGTGCTTGGGAAAGCTAACAATCAGCACACCATTCGTTGTAACTAACCATGCATGAATCCTTCCATGCGTTACACCTAACCATGCATCCACCTTGCATTAATTTCTATTCGAGCATTCAGCTGCACCAGAAAAACACATTGAACACATTAAACACAACCTAAATTCAGCTGAACCAAAGCAAAGACATAATCTAGACACATTAATAAACATATAATTAAATTATAACACATTTAATATAAACTTATCTAACACAATAATTATCGGCTAGCCCAAAATGACTTGAAAACACGTATTAAGCTGAAGTGAGCTAATAAATGAACTAATGAGCTGCAGCAAAATAAAATATTTAAAATAATAACTTAAATTATTCTAGAAATTAAGTTATTAAGTTGAAACGAAGCTAAAATGAGCTCAAATGAGCTGAAATAAGCTCAAGTGAGCTGATTTGAGCTGAATGGAGCTCAAGGAGTTGTAAAAGAGCTAAAGTCAACTTGCACAAGGGTGCAAGGAATCTTCATGGAGTTGGACTGAGCTTCATCAATAGGGTTGAGCTTTGTTTCACCCCAAATTTGGGTGACCAAAGCTGAAATAGCTTCTTTAAAGAGCTTAGCTCGAGCTCGGGTGATCGGAACTTTGAGCAGCTCAATGGAATCCTTGCTCGAGCTTGGTGAGCTATGGGGCGTGCTTACATCATCCCCCTCTTCAAAGTGACTTGTCATCAAATCAGAATCTTTATCAAAGGGAGAGAAATCTGACACATTAAAACTAGTACCTATATTATATTCACCTAGTAAATCAAGTTTATATGAATTCTCATTAATTTATTCTAGAGCTTGGAAAGGTCCGTCTCCTCGAGGTAGTAGTTTAGACCTCCGTTGGGCTGGGAAACACTCTTTGCACATATGAATCCAAACCCAATTTCTAGGTTTGAATACAACTCTCTTTTGGCCCTTATTTGCCCGTTGCACCACCTTTTGATGTAATTTCTTCACATAATCGGCCTTTTTCCTAGCATCAGAATGAATCAATTGGTTGTTAGGTAATGGCATCAAATCTAATGGAGTTAATGGATTAAACCCATAAACTACTTCAAAAGGTGAAAATTTGGTTGTCGTATGAACGGATCGGTTGTAGGCAAACTTGATATGGGGCAGACATTCTTCCCATGTTTCAAGTTCTTTCGAATGATAGCTCGTAATAATATGGATAGGACTCAGTTGACCACCTCTGTTTGCCCGTCCATTTGAGGGTGGCAGGTAGTTGAGAATAGTAACTTAGTTCCAAGTTTGCTCCACAACAATCTCTAAAAATGACTTAGGAATATTGCGTTGCGATCGGACACGATGGTTCCCAGAATGCTATATAAGTGAACGATGTCCCTAAGGAAAAGGTTAGTAATATGAACAGCATCATCAGTTTTCATACAAGCAATAACATGTGACATCTTAGAAAATCGATCAACGACAACAAAAATGGAATCCCTTCTCGCAAACTCGTTCCACATCTCTCCTCATCCTAGGCCAATAACAATATTCGTGGAGCATTGCTAGGGTCTTGCTTACGCCGAAATGTCCCATGAGGCCTCCACTATGCGTCTCGTGCACAAGTAAGTCCCAAATGGAACTTTGTGTAATGCATAACTTTCCTTCCTTAAATAGAAAACCTTCATACCTATAAAAGTTCTCGAAAGTAGCATTCTCACAAGAAATAAAGATCTCACCAAAATCAGCATCGTTAGCATACAAATCTTTCAAGAAAGAGAATCCAAGCAGTTTTGATTCAAGAGATGATAATAATATATACCTCCTCGAAAGTGCATCAGCTACAATGTTATCTTTTCCTTTTTTGTATTTGATGACATAGGGAAATGATTCAAGATACTCAACCCATTTGGCATGCTGCTTGTTCAACTTATGCTGGCCCTTGATATGTTTCAATGCTTCGCGATAGGAATGAATCATGAACTCTTTTGGCCATAAGTAGTGTTGCCACGTCTCAATGGCTCGAATTAACGCATACATTTCTTTGTCATAGACGGGATAGTTAAGCGGGGCTCTATTAAGTTTCTCACTAAAGTAAATGATGGGCCTTACATCTTGAGTTAAACAACGCCTATTTCGACACTTGATGCATCACATTCAAGTTCAAAGGTTTTAGCAAAATCGAGTAATGCAAGTAGGGGTGCGTTAGTAAGACAATTTTTAATTTCAACGAAAGACTTCTCTTACTCATTGGTCCAATGGAAAGCGGAATTCTTCTTAATCACACTCTTCAATGGTGAGGCTATAGTGCTGAAATTAGGCACAAATCATCTATAGAAACTCGCTAAGCCATTGAAACTCTGAACTTGGCCAATAGTTGTTGGTCTCGGCTACTCTTGTATAGCCTTTATTTTCTCTTTGTCCATTTCCAATCCTTCTGAACTAACTACAAAATTGAGAAAAATAACTTTATCAGAATAAAAGGTACATTTCTTAAGGTTAGCATAGAGAGTTTCCTTACATAGAACTTGCAAAATAGATTTGAGATGCATCACATGCTCTTCCAACTAATATCATCGAAATAAACAACACAAAACTTACCGATGAAAGGTCTTAATAATAGTTCATTAATCTCATAAACATACTACGAGTGTTGGTTACGCCAAACGGCATGACCAACCACTCATACAAACCATGCTTAGTTTTGAAGGCTATTTTCCACTCGTCGCCTTCTCGCATACAAATCTGATGGTAGCCACTTTTCAAGTTGATTTACAAAAATAGTTTGGCTCCACTTAGTTTGTCTAACATGTCATCTAAACGAGGTATCAGATGCTAGTACTTGATAGTGATTTTATTCATAGCTCGATAGTACTCGATTGTCGAGTGAGTCAAGTCGTATGTTAAGTGCCCGATTGTCGACGAGATAGTACCGACAGTTTAGAGTAAGAAGTTGAGTAAAGAAGATAGTTTAGGATGAATTTAAGATGAAAAGGTTTAATTTGTAAAGTAAGAATATGGTTTAGGTGATTAGAAGTTTTGGCTAAGATAGAACTCGATTTTGGAATTAGGCAAGACTGGAAAAGGTAAGAAATGGTATGAATGAAATGGTACGAAATGGTCGGTTTTGGTACGATTTGGTAAAGAAAGAAATAGGATTGAACAAAAAGTGCAAACAAGAACCAATACTGATATGGTATCGACCCGTTGTTCATAGGCCCTTTTAGTTCGGTTTAGGTTTGTTAAAAATGACTTCGACCCACTATCTAACGAGATAGGAACCTCGGTATAGTCGAACGCCACACTATGGGTAGTGATAAGTTTGGTTTTCGACAAAGAAAGGATTGACACGACTAAATCACTAGGTAGCCAATGAATCTTTGAACAAAAATAGAGAAAAGTTTTGCCTCACAAATTCGGCAACATAACATTACAAAAATGCCAAAAAGTCCTTTTACATGTAAAAATGACCACTATTTATAGGAAAGCAAACAAGTAGCCGAATAGGCTAATTCATATCCTTAAAGGTTAAGTAAGTTTCATGAATGAATGTAAAAGTTTCTAGAAGAAAAACTCGTGGAAGCCTTGTCTACATTCGGCCATGGTTGAATGGAGAAATGGATCCTTCAAGCTTAAGCTTTTGAATGTGCATGGATGAATCTCATAAGCCTACAGCAAGGTTTGGCCACCCTTGATTAATGCAGCAATTAAGTGACATCTTTTGGCCAAAAATTATGAAATAAATGGAGCACTTCAAGGGCCAAAAGAAGTGTGAATGCTGAAGCTTAAAGAGTCCATAGGTGTGAACACTTTGAATTGAGAGGCCACGCCATGTGAACATAATGTGAACAGAATATTGAAGTTCATGGAGGGAGATATTCGGCCACATGTATGGAGTAATTGGGCAGCCTCCTTTTAGCTGAATAGTCACTTGAAAAGAAATGAAAGAGTAGCACACCATTCATGCTCCTTGGAATTCATGCACTAGGCCGAACATGCATCTAGAGGGTTCATGGCCCTTAGCCGTCCATGCATCTTCCAAAGAATGTGTTGCTTCATGCTTCACTTGTCCATTAAGTTACCTACAAAATGCATGAAGCAGAAATTATTAATCATATGTGAACACATATTCGACCAAGGTGTGAAAACAATACCAAAGGAATAGATTCGGCTAATGTGAACACAACATAAGGCATTAAATTCGGCTTTGACTTAAATTAAATAAGTAAACAATAATTATTTTAAAACATAATTATTAAAACTAATGTGAACCTAGTTTAATATATAGCATATTAATTAACTAAATTAAGAACTTATTAAATAAAAGTCAATAGTAAATGAATGAAGTCAAAGTTGGACTTCATGAGCTGAAGTTTTAGCTCATGAGCTAAAACCAAACTGGGCTTGGACTCATGAGCTGATAGTGAACTGGACCTGAGCTGGGGAGCTAGAAGTGAACTGAATCGAGCTAGTTTTGAGCTAAATGTGAGCTAACTTGAACTCATAGAGAGCTCAGTGAGCTGAACCGAGCTTGCAGGCAAATGCACGATAAACTCAAGGAGTTGGGATAAGCTTCTTCGGAGCGGCCTGTAATGGTTTCATCCCAAAGTTGAGCTACGTAAGCTGAGACAAAATCTTTAAATGCCTTAGCTCGAGCTTGTGTGATAGGAACTTGAGGTAGCACCATGGAGTTCTTGCCCGAGCTAGCTGATCCGTGGGGTGCGCTCGCATCATTCCCCCTCTTCAAAATGACTTGTCCTCAAGTCATAATCCGCATCAAAAGGGGTTAAATCTGAATCATTAAAAGTAGCGCTAATATTAGAGTTACCTGGCAAGTCGAGCTAATAGGAATTTTCGTTGATTCGCTCGAGAATTTGGAATGGCCCGTCTCTACGAGGAAGAAGTTTAGATTTACGTTGGGCTGGAAAGCGCTCTTTACACATGTGAACCCAAACCCAATCTCTGGGTTCAAAAATCACTCATTTTCGGCCTTTGTTCGCATTACGGGTGGAGGACTCGGTCTTAGCCTCGATATTTGCCCGCACCTTTTGATGTAAATCCTTGACAAAGTCTGCCTTTTTCTTAGCATCTACATGGACAAACTGATCAGTAGGGAAAGGCAATAAATTCAAAGGTGTCAAGGGATTAAAACTGTAAACAATTTCAAAAGGTGAGAATTTCGTTGCGGAATGTACGGAGCGATTATACGCAAATTCAATATGTGGTAGGCAGTCCTCCCACGACTTCAAGTTTTTCCAGATGATGGCCCAAAGCAAGATAGATAGAATTCAATTGACAACTTTCGTTTGGCCATCGGTTTGGGGGTGGCATGTGGTTGAGAACAGAAGTTTGGTCCTAATTTCCCCCCACAAGGACCTCCAAAAGTGACTTAAAAATTTGGTGTCTCGGTCCGACACAATCGTACGAGGAATGCCATGAAGTCTAACGATGTCCCTAAAAAACAAGTTAGCAATATGAACAGCATCATCAGTCTTAGTACAAGCAATAAAATGGGATATTTTTGAAAATCTATCTACAACGACAAAAATAGAGTCCTTCCCCATTTTTGTGCAAGGAAGTCTAAGGACAAAGTCTATGGAAATATCAACCCACGGTGCTTCAGGGATGGGCAATGGTGTGTATAAGCCATGGGGCTAAATCCTCGATTTAGCCTTTTTATAGGCTATACACCGCTCACAAATTCGCTCCACATCTTTTCGCATTCGCGGCCAATAGAAATATTCGTGGAGAGTGGCAAGCTTCTTATTGACCCTGAAGTGTGTAACACCCTAAACCCCTATCCGTCGCCAGAATAGGGTTATAAGGTATTACTCAACAAAACACAGCTGTCAGACATTCACTGATACATAAGTCATGATCTCAACTATACTTAATAAGTTAGTATTTAATAAATTTACTTATGAATTCATCATCATATAAATACGACATTCAAAATCATACTCTTTTCAAAATTTGTACAGACAAACATAAGATTTGGCATTCTACTTGTTCAAGCTTCAAGATGTCAACTAATAACTATTTTATTATCATGTTCATTATAATATATGTATATTAGCCATTTACTAATAAAGCAAATCGATGAAACAATTCATATTTATAAACATTGACTACACATGGACATTTTATGAATTTGCAACTAAGATACGTGGTCAAGCTATTTTCGCACGGCCTTCAAATACACACCAAAAATCAAACTTGTTCCAAAAACAGGTTTATCTATACATGCCATATACCCCTCACATGATAACTCGATGGTGTGATGTTATCTCCGGCCCTTCCAACTCGAGCTATTGAACAGACCTATAAGAAATAGGGAAAGAAAACGAGGAGTAAGCTTTAAAGCTTAGTAAGTTCATAAGAAAACAATAAGCAACTTGTTAACAAGTTTTATCAATGTTTGCAATAAAATCACAAATTCACTGCAAGCTGTCTTCCTGAGCAACAGTCACTAAATTATTTATAACTGGAGCTAAGAAACTCCAAATCAAGTTCCATAAATTTTCCCTAAAAATAGATTCTTATATCTTCTATCCATAAAATTTTTAGAATTTTGGGTTTGACCAATCAATACCAGATTTTTCTTAAATTTTCCCCTGTTTCACTGTTTGACTATTCTAAACACTCTTCACTATAAATCAGATTTCTCATTGTACAGAATTCAAAATATATTCTCATTTATTTCATTTGAAACTAGACTCATTAAGGAGTCTAAGAATATAAATTTTATCTTATAACCATTTTTGTACAATTTATAATGATTTTCTAAAGACAGAGCAGGGGATCTCAAAGTCATTTTGACTCTGTCCCACGCCACATCAAATATCTCATTATCGGAAAATCTTTTGCTTACACGGTTTCTTTTATAAGAAACTAGACTCATTAAGCTTTAATTACATAATTTATTTAGCCTCTAACTCAACTCCCACAATTTATGGTGATTTTCCACAATCATGCTACTGCTGCTGACTCAAGCAGATTTACTACAATTTTACTCTTTCACACATTCGTTGCATTCATATCATTTAAACATGTATATCATATCGTTCAAGATTGAACTCATATAACATAGGCATTTAAAATGCTTCATTGTCAACTTAATTCAATCGAAATGAACAAAAAACAATGTCATATCCACATTTAATTTCCCATGATCGTAATCACATATAAAAAAATCATATACTTCCATAAATCATTCCACAAGGACCAAGTGGTTATATATGAATATAAACATAGAATCACTTCACATATACTTCGCATCCATCATCTAATTCCCTTAGTTCTTATGAGCATAAATAGGTTATACATACCTGGATAACTTAATTAATGAAACAAATCCACATGCCATATTAGCACAAAGTCTCATAATCACAACATCTAAATGCCTCGAAGTAATTCTTTAATTCGACTATATAAAGTTAATTCAGAGCACTACAATCACATATAATTTCAATGATCATAATCACATATATAACATATACTTTCATGTACTGAATTCAAAATGGCCAAATATAAATATACACAACCACATTTCATATACTTCTTGTTTCACTTCGTAATTTGATTCACACTATCCTCATATGCATAAACGATTTATACGTACCTGGACAATTTAATCTATCGAATGAATCCCGACATCGTATAGCACAAATCTCATATTCATAGACTTTTATTATTTCATCGGCACTTAGCCTGCTAGACTTGAAGTCTGAACTCATTCACCGACATTTCACCTGCTAGACTTGAAGCACGATATCATTTCACCGACATTTCACCTGCTAGGTTCCACCCGAACTCATCATCGGCACAAAGCCTGCTGAACTTACAAGTCTAAAACTCATCACCAGCTTTGAAGCTTACTAGGTCTAAGACCTATATAATATCGTACAATAGTTAATTTCACAAGTTTGTCACGTATCATATTCGTTTACTTTTAATACTCACATGAAACAAGCACATTAATAAGGAGTTGCACTCATTCAAACATACTTATACATAACATAGTTTATCTCAATTGAAAAAAAAACCATTCGACCACACAACATTTCATTAACCATCCGGCCTCACCACATACATACAAGTTCACACACCTTTCACATTAACCAATTGGCCTCATCACATGCATATATGTTCATACACTTCACATTTGCCCATTTGGTGATGCGAACCCAGTTATGAGATAAGCCAAATTTACGTTGAATGCCCGATTGTAGTCGAGAAGAAGAAGAACGAAGTCGCAGTTGGAAAGAGTAGATAGAAAAGCAAAAGTTTAGAAGATGGTATGTTTACGAGTTTAGGTGAAGTGATTAGAGTTATCAGAGTTTAGAAAGAAAGGATGATAGATGGTACGATGGTTAAGGTTGGTGTATGAGAATAAATGAATGATTGAAGGTTTAGTTTAGGTAAGGTAGGATAGGTTACGAAAGGTACGAAATGGTAAGTTGGTTTAAAATGGTTTGGAATGTATGAAAATGGTATAGAGTGTACGATTTGGTATAGAAGGTACAAAATGGTAAGTTAAGAAAGTAAGGTGGTTGATGGTCGAAAGTCTTAAACGTCAGGAAAGATTCAACACCAAAGGTGTCACCCCAAATCCTATATGGTCTAAGTTGGAGAATGGTAGGTGAAGGATAGGTTTGAGCGCCACACCAAGTTGGGTTCGGTGATAAGCTTGAAACAAGCAAGATTGACGCCACTAGCAAAGCTAGATAAGTCGCACGAGACTTGTACAAAGTTAAGAGGAATCAAACCTCACAGAAACAGAGTTTTAGTATAAAATTGATCAAAAGTCTTCTTTTACAATGAAAATAAACAACTATTTATACTAGTATCTTAAGCTAGTCAAATGGTCCTATTCATGGACTTAACAACTAAGTAATGTATCTAATTAAAGGTATGAAAATTCTAGAAAATATCCATTGATGCTCTTGTCCATGTTCGGCTGAATGGGAGGTGAGTGGATAGCTTCATGAATATGCATTGATGTACTTGGATGAATGTTCTTCATGCATGCATGACTAGATTCGGCCAACACCTTTAATGGAGCCTTTAATTCATGTTGTTTCACCATGAGTGGCTTCTTAAATGAGGCTTCATGAAGGGTCAGACTAGGTGTGAACAAGGAGCTTGAGTAGTCTCTTGTGTGTGAACGTCCAACCAAATGGTCATCATGGTGTGAAAACAAGGTGTGAACACATGGGAAATACATGAACCGTCCAACGCATGTTCCTTCATCAATATGATCCATGAATCTTCAAATACATGAATAATCATCATGAACATGCATATGTCCCTTGGATTATCGTCCATTGAACCTTTCTATGCATGCACCTTGCATTAATTTCCTTCCATGCATGTGTCGTCCAAAGGGTGATGTACCTACAAGGTGAATGTACAACATTAATAGCTCATGTGAAAACATTAATCAAATATAAACACAATTAAACACCTAATTAAATTCGGCTAACATATTTAATTCTTGTAATATTTTGGACATATTTATTTCTAGTTTAAATTATGAAAAATTAATAATATGCATTAAATAACTAGTCAACTAGCTCACTTAATAAATACGTAATAATTAAGCTAAAATGAGCTGAGGGTTTCGACTATGAACTGTGTTAAGCTGAAATTAAATTAAATGAGCTGAGTTTATTTAAATTATAAACTAATGGAGCTGAGTAAGAGCTTAATTGAGCTCAACCGAGCTGGAATGGGCTCCCGTGAGCTGAAGTGAGCTAAAGTTAGCTTGAATTAAGCTAACTATCTTTGGTTCGGAGTTGTATTCAGCTACACTTTGATCGTTGGAGACATGACCTAGCTTGAATCGATGACAGGGAGCTAAAATGTAGTGTTGGAAGCGTCGAGCTCGAGCTCTCGTCATTGGACCTTGCGGCATAGCAGGTATTCCATCATCTGGGTAGGTTGTTAGCTTGGACGCGTTCGCGTCATCCTCCCCCTCTTCAAAATGACTTGACCTCAAGTCGAGCCGTTTGTCCATTTTAAAAGTGTTTCTCTCACACAGCTTTCCTCGATCAAACGGAATAGAGGGCATCATGCAAACCTGAAAAAGTCTCACCATTTTTGGCAAGAAGAAACTCAAAAGAGTCAGAATCATATGATGTTCAAGATTCAAAAAGAATTTATTCAATTGAACATAGGTAAAAAATCTTAGCTGTACAAAGCAAGCATATGAAAAGTTATCAAAGAGTTTCTTTATGCCATTATTACAAACATGTGAACTTAATTGGAGCAATGGATAATTAGTCACAAATGTTTGCAAATAATTAAACTCATTAAACCTCATCCAAAACTTTTCAATGCGATTATCCCAAAAGAGAAACTCATTCGATTCATCGTCTTGTACACGTAAGGTGTACCATGGCCAGTTACTTGCTATCTTACCCGTGTGCTGATTAACAACATGATTTATGTAATCAAACACAAATGGATCATTATTAAGCCAAGAATAAAAAGCAACCACAATAGGATACACATAACTTTCAAACATCAAAGTATCAAAATGGTTTTCAACATCAATCGAATGAATCCAAGATGTTCGAAGATTTTTAGAAACTTTACCTTGTTGACCTTTAAGAGAAGAAAACTTGTGAATGGTTTTACCTTTTGAAAGTAAGACAAATCTTCTCTCCTCGGAAATGTAATGTAATACAAACCTTTTATTTTGATCAACTTAAGGTGAACAGGAATATCTCGGGCTTGTTAAAGCGATGCGTTCACAATAAGGGAAAATGTTAGTATCATTAGAAACAATAGACATAAAATGAAAAGATGGAACATAATCAAAATTCGATTCAAGTCCATAGAAATGCATCGAATTTACCTTTTTAAAATGAAACAAAAGTTTCATATGTCGCCAACAAGGTGATTAGAAAACAAGTCAAAATAGAAACTCAAATCATTGAATTTCATTTTCTCATCAAAAGTTAGAACATCAAACAAATACAAGTTGAATGCAAAAGATGCAAATTGCTTAAATGTTCCATAAAACAAATCTACGTAACATATGCCAGGCTTGAACACACGTACTTGATCATGAATTCCAGTAGGCAACATGTTAGAAGAAATTATATTCAACTCAACACATGAATTCAAGGAGTTTGCACGGTCAAACACATCATAATTTTTAAGTGAAAGACCTTGATTGATCACATTTGAAATTCGCTTAGAGAAAAACAATCCAATGTTGTCAACAAATTTACCAATGTAGTAATCGTCATAAGAAAGGCTCTTTATGGTACCTTTTAAAACAAAATCATTAACAACAATAAGTGAACAAGGATTAGCCAAATCAAAAGATGGAAAGTTTTTCAAAAATTTGGCCATCAAAATCTTTATGAACAACTTTTAAATCAGGCGGCCTTGATCCGATAAACAAGGAATCCTTACCTTCCTTACCTTCGATCGCAAGTGGGTGGTTGTCATTCATGGACTTTTCCTTCTCGAACAACAGAAAACGCCTCTCGTTTGGAAGGTATTGGAGTTGGAATTGGTCGCATGGATTTTTCAAAACCTGGAAAATTACATCACAAGAAAAAAGAACAGGAGGGTTAGTAGAAGGAATCCTTACTTGCTCATTATCTTCTTTTTCACTCGAGTCTTTTTCTTCCGAAACTCTCGTTTCTTTTATTTCAATTTCTTTTTCCACTCTTTTTTCATGATGATATTTTTTTCTCGCTTGAATTCTTTTTCAATTTCTTTTTCATTTTCTCTTTCATTTTCATTTTCTTTTTCAAAGAATTTTTCAAAGGCTTTTTCAAGTTTCTCAAGACTCGCTCATTTTCTCTCTTACTTGCCTCTTTTCTCTCTTTTCTTTTTATTTCTTTTGCCTTTTCTTCTTTTTCATTTCTTTTACAAGATGTTACAAAAGAATTATGAGAATACAAATCTTGTTCGAAAGATGAAGAACTATTTACATATGGGTCACGTTCAAAATTTCGTGAAGAATACTCCGAGTAAGATTTCTTTGAAGATCTAGAAGGAGTATGTCTATTACCTCGCACATCTTCTTGAACGAATTCAAAATCAAAATCGGTCGCTCGTTGTCTCAAACTTCTTAACGAGTAGGAGTTTTGTCTTGAAGTCGATGGTGAATAGGAATCAAAATGGGACTCTTTTCTCAAGTAATAATTGGGTGTATATCTCCGTGGGGTTCTCGACTCTATTTTTTGACTTGATGTCACTTGTCCTTGTGTATCTCTTTGTTCCACACGATCTAATCTTTCGTGTAGTTTGTCAAATTTAGAAGTCACCATTCTTCGCATTTCTTGCACCAAGTATTGGTATTCTGATTCGGTGAACTCTTCGCGTGACATGATTTTTATCGCTGAAAAGAAAATGTTAGATCATAAACAAAACAAAAATTAGGTACCTCACCTAAAAACTCACAATTTTCACTCAGAAAGAAATAATAGTTGTGCACTCCACTCGTGTTTACTTTCTTTTAAGGCTTTTTCTTCTCTCGGATAATCTCACCAATCACTCTTGCCTTTTACCTCTCGGATTCATCTTTGTACTTTGTAGATTATCTCGAGTAACTCGTCTTGTTGCTTAAGAGTCGACTTCAAGAGGGTTACAAGGGTTGTAACGAATAGGGTAAAGGTAGGCTTAAGAAAAGAGAAATTTCGATTTAAGTGTGGCGACTTTGGGTTTTTGGACGAGGGTATTTAGAAAAAGGTAGAAAAGAATCAAATAAGAACTAAACTCGAACACTTGGATTTTTTTATATTCGAACTTTTTTTAATTTTGAATTTTTTTATTTAACTTCGATTTTTTTTAACTTTGAAATTTTTTTTAACTTCAAATTTTTTTAACTTCAAAATTTTTATTTTTTTAAACTTACGAATTGATCTTTGGTTAAATCTTCAGCTTCAGAGCTTCTCGATTCTAGCTCTGATACCTGATGATGCAAACTCAATTATGAGATAAGCTGAATTTACGTTGAATGCCCGATCGTAGTTGAGAAGAAGAAGAACGAAGTCGCAGTTGGAAAGAGTAGATAGAAAAGCGAAAGTTTAGAAGATGGTATGTTTACGAGTTTAGGTGAAGTGATTAGAGTTGTCGGAGTTTAGAAAGAAAGGATGATAGATGGTATGATGGTTAAGGTTGGTGTATGAGAATAAATGAATGATTGAAGGTTCAGTTTAGGTAAGGTAGGATAGGTTACGAAAGGTACGAAATGGTAAGTTGGTTTAAAATGGTTTGGACTGTACGAAAATGGTATAGAATGTACGATTTGATATAGAAGGTACAAAATGGTAAGTTAAGAAAGTAAGGTGGTTGATGGTAGAAAGTCTTAGACGTCAGGAAAGATTCAACACCAAAGGTGTCACCCCGAATCCTATATGGTCTAAGTTGGAGAATGGTAGGTGAAGGATAGGTTTGAGCGCCACACCAAGTTGGGTTCGGTGATAAGCTCGAAACAAGCAAGATTGATGCCACTAGCAAAGTTAGATAAGTCGCACGAGACTTGTACAAAGTTAAGAGGAATCAAACCTCATAGAAACAGAGTTTCGGTATAAAATTGATCAAAAGTCTTCTTTTACAATGAAAATAAACAACTATTTATACTAGTATCTTAAGCTAGCCAAATGGTCCTATTCATGGACTTAACAACTAAGTAATGTATCTAATTAAAGGTATGAAAATTCTAGAAAATGTCCATTGATGCTCTTGTCCATGTTCGACTGAATGGGAGGTGAGTGGATAGCTTCATGAATATGCATTGATGTACTTGGATGAATGTTCTTCATGCATGCATGACTAGATTCGGCCAACACCTTTAATGGAGCCTTTAATTCATGTTGTTTCACCATGAGTGGCTTCTTAAATGAGGCTTCATGAAGGGTCAGACTAGGTGTGAACAAGGAGCTTGAGTAGTCTCTTGTGTGTGAACGTCCAACCGAATGGTCATCATGGTGTGAAAACAAGGTGTGAACACATGGGAAATACATGAACCGTCCAATGCATGTTCCTTCATCAATATGATCCATGAATCTTCAAATACATGAATAATCATCATAAAAATGCATATGTCCCTTGGATTGCCGTCCGTTGAACCTTTCTATGCATGCACCTTGCATTAATTTCCTTCCATGCATGTGCCGTCCAAAGGGTGATGTACCTACAAGGTGAATGTACAACATTAATAGCTCATGTGAACACATTAATCAAATATGAACACAATTAAACACCTAATTAAATTTGGCTAACATATTTAATTCTTGTAATATTTTAGACATATTTATTTCTAGTTTAAATTATGACAAATTAATAATATGCATTAAATAACTAGTCAACTAGCTCACTTAATAAATACGCAATAATTAAGCTAAAATGAGCTGAGGGTTTCGGCTATGAACTGTGTTAAGCTGAAATTAAATTAAATGAGCTGAGTTTATTTAAATTATAAAATAATGGAGCTGAGTAAGAGCTTAATTGAGCTCAACCGAGCTGGAATGGGCTCCCGTGAGCTGAAGTGAGCTGAAGTTAGCTTGAATTAAGCTAACTATCTTTGGTTCGGAGTTGTATTCAGCTACACTTTGATCGTTGGAGCCATGACGTAGCTTGAATCAATGACAGAGAGTTGAAATGCAGGTATTCCATCATCCGGGTAGGTTATTAGCTTGGACGCATTTGCGTCATTTGGCCACACCACATACATATAAGTATATACACTTCACATTTGGTCATAAATATTTATGCAATTATCTTTGATAGTCTATAATACAAGACATGCTTATTTACTTAATAACTTACCTTAAAAGTTATCGAACGACTATTTACGGTTATTCGTTTACTTTCGCTTTCCTCCTATCCGAGATTGATGCCCTTTGTTCTTGAGCTAAAGTAACAAATTCACTTGTTTAATCACTTATCCAATTAAAGATCTAGTTATAATAACTACGCAATTAAAACATTTATACCATATAAGTTTATCACAAATTCATTTTCAAACACTAAGATCATCAAATCCTCTTTTAATCAAACATGTGCACATAACTAAAATGGCCGAGTGTACCTAACCATTGGATTTATCTTTAACTACTTAATATGTTCACCATTCATCTTAACAATTTGCCAAGCTTTATAATTATTTGTAACTTATGCACATCTCATTCGAAAAACATCTAATACAATTTTCATCATATACTTTGACTTTGGCCGAATACTCTCTTTGGCATCTAAATTACAATCGGCAATTACAAACACACGAGCACTTTAGCCAATTTTCCTCTTAGCATCAACCCCACATATGTGCACATTTAACTAACTCAAAATTCACCTATCCATCATTTCTAAAAAAAAAAATATGAAACAACAACCATTTCTATCAATCCATTACATGACCGAATGCTCAAAACACAATCAACTTCAAAATTAAAACATGGGCTAGCTAAGCAATGCACTAATCATTCCAATTTCACAAAAAGATAAGAAACTAACATGAAATTCATACCTTATTGCAAGCTTAAAGATAGTCGAATGCCTTAAGCTTCAAAACTTTTTATTCCTTCTCAATTCACGGCAAAAGAAGAGGAAAATGAACTCACTTTTGTTTTTTCCTCCCACTATCTCATAATATTATTATTAAATTTTTATTTTATGCTTATTATAATTATAATATTCCAACTAATGCATAAAATATGAAACAATGACTTCATGAAATAGTTGGCTGGCCACTATCAATTAAATTGGGATATTTGACATGGAAATCCCTTATTTTAAACCATGCAATAATTTGGCCATTTTAAAATTAAACTAACACATTTTCAATGTTTCTCACATAAGCCCCTTTGATTAAATTCACATTCAAATGACAAAATCAAAGCATCAAAATTTCAAACATGCATTTTCACATATAATAGGCATGAAATTTAACATTTAATTATTTTTGCGACTCGATTTTGTGGTCCCGAAACCACTTTTCGACTAGGGTCAAATTAGGGCTGTCACAAAGTGTCCCATGAGTCTGCCGCTATGTGCCTCGTGCACTAATAGGTCTCAAATAGATCCACAGGGAATGTAAAGTCTGCCTTCTCAAAAAAGATAGCCCTCGTACCTATAAAAATTTTCAGAAGAACCTTTCTCACACGCAACATATATCTCTCCAAAATCAGAATCGTTAGCAGAAGAATCTTTTAATGAGGCAAAACCAAGAATTTTGGAATCCAAATATGATAACAAGGTATATCTTCTCGAGAGTGCATCAGCCACTATATTATCTTTACCTTTTTTGTATTTAATGACATATGGAAACGACTCGAGATATTCGACCCATTTTGTGTGGCGGCGGTTCAATTTGTAGTGTATATTTATATTCGGCCACAAGTAGTGTTGCCACGTCTCAAGGGCCCGTATAAGCGCATACATCTCTTTATCATACACCTAGTAGTTGAGTATGGCTCTGCTGATTTTCTCACTAAAGTAAGCCACAGGATGACCTTCTTGTGTAAAAAAAAACTCCTATTCCAATGCCTGAGGCATCGCACTCGATCTCGAAAGTCTTTGAGAAATCCAGAAGAGCAAGCAAAGGAGCGTCCGTAAGACAATCTTTAATTTTAATAAATGAATTTTCTTGTTCATCGTTCCAAAAGAAAGTAGAATTCTTTTTAATAACACTCGTAAGTGGAGCAGCAATAGTGCTGAAGTTCTGAACAAATCGACAATAGAAACTTACTAGGCCATGGAAAATTTGAACTTGCATGATGCTCGTAGGCCTTGCCCAATCTTGTATAGCCTTAATCTTTTCTTGGTCTACCTCGAGACCATCCGCACTAACTACAAAACCTAAAAAGAATATTTTGTTAGAACAAAAAGAGCATTTTTTTAAGTTAGCATATAACGTCTCTTTTCGCAAAACTTCTAAAATAGACTTGAGATGTCTTACATGATCTTCCACAGATTTACTATAGATCAAAATACCATCAAAATACACCACACAGAACTTACCAATGAAAGACCTTAACACGTAATTCATTAGTCTCATGAACGTACTTGGGGCGTTGGTAAGGTCAAAAGGCATAACCAACCATTCGTATAGCCGTGCTTGGACTTCAACACCGTTTTCCATTCGTCTCCCTCTCGCATCTAGATTTGGTGGTAGCCGCTTTTCAAATCAATTTTCGAGAACGCTTTGGCTCCACTAAGTTCATCTAACATGTCATCTAAGCAAGGAATGGGATAACGATATTTGATTGATATTTTCTTGACGGCTTGGCAATCCATGCACATGCTCCATGTTTCATCCTTTTTCAGCACCAATAGTACGGGAACAGCACAGGGACTTAGGCTCTCACGAATGTAGCCTTTTTCATCAATTCATTGACTTGTCTTTGCAGTCCTTTAGTTTCCTCCGAATTGGCTCGATAAGTAGGTTGGTTTGGGATAACTGCTCCCGGCACAAAATCAATTTGATGCTCGATCCCACGAAGTGGTGGGAGACCACTCGGGACTTCTTCTGGGAAAACGTCTTTGAAATCCTGCAACAAAGACAGAACAGGAATGGGTAGGGTATCGGGTAAATTGTTAGTAGAAAATAACATTTCCTTGTATAAAAGTACAAGAATAGATCAATTCATCACCAATGCTTTTCTCACATCACTTGTTTTTGCATACACACTCATTTTTTCAATTTTCTTTTCTTTTTCTTCTTTTTCTTTGCTTATTTTTTCTCACTTTCTTTTATTTTCTTTTTCTTAGTTTTCTCTTCTTTTATTTTTTTACAATATTCTTTTTCTTTTTCTCTAATTTGCTCGACAGAGGCTTTTAACTTGAGTTGGTCTTCATACACTTGTTTACGAGTCAATGGCACAAAAGTCATGTTCTTTCCCATAAACTTGAAAGTATACCGGTTAGTATACCCGTCATGTTGAACTCGCCTATCAAATTGCCACGGTCGACCAAGAAGTAGATGCCCCGTGTGCATCGGTACGACATCACAAAGAACTTCATCTGAGTACTTGCTAATGGTGAAAGAGACAAGTACTTGCTTTGTTACTTTAAGTTCTCCATCGTCATTGAGCCACTGAAGTTTGTGATGCGAGCACGCCCCGTGAACTGATGCGAGTGCGCCCAGCAAACCCCATCAGTCAAGTCTCTCAAGTTGAGCATTGCTTTGTTGGCAAGCTGATTCCAGCTCCTTTCCAGCTCCCCGAGCTCCGTCCAGCTCAAATCCATCTCATTTGAGCTTGATCCAGCTTGCCTGAGCTAAACCGAGCTCACTCCTAGCTCTTTTCTAGCTCACGAGCTAACCCTTAGCTCAACTTCAGTTTAGGAGTTTAACCCCAGCTCAACTTTAGCTCACGAGCTAAAACTTAGCTCATTTTAGTTTGAACTCGATTTTTGACTTTAATGCATTAAATAAAATCTGAACTTATTTATTTAGGCATTAAACTTGTTTTACATTAATAATCTTATTACATATTTTAATTATGTTCACATTCTAATCAAATTAATGCATGCCATTATAGTGCTGAATTTATGTGTGTTCACATGATGTCTCATAATTTGTTTTTTTTTTTGTAGATACAATGATCATGGACGGCGCAATATATGGATGAAGAAACATCTCTTTTGGGCATTCCACATTCATGAATGAAGAAGTATTAAATGCTGGTGCATGTATGGCTAGATGCAAGGTTTCTACAAATTCATGCATGTGCCGAATGCATGTATGGACATTAAAGGCTAGTCCATGAATGGATCAAATGCATGGGATGGTAGAATGCATGAATGGCTTAAGTGCATGTACGGTGGCTGTCTCCTAACTTTTCAAGGCACTTATTCGGCCAAGAAGTAGCTGCCAACTAATTCTATGTTGACCGTTGAGCTCCTTGAACATGTCCACACTTTGAATTGACCTATAAGCTACTACACATGCATGGATGGGTTCAAGAACGTCCAAGGGAAGGAATTAACTCAATAATTCAACACATTGATTGTATTAAGTGCATGCACAAAGGGGAGAACGAATTTGCAAGGTTCATGCCCCCATTCATGAACCTACATGCCATAAAAGTGCTTATTTATGATGGTGAATGATCCATGCAAGTGCATGAACGTCCCAAGGAGATGAAAGCAACCTTTGGTGTTCATACAAGGTACTTGAAGTCTTCTTCATGGCTAAGTATTCATGCACACTCAAGGGGGAATTATTCTTAACCATGAAGCTAACCCATGAGCTTACATTTGGCCGAATCTAGACAAGCACCAAAGGCGATTCATTCATCCATTTATTTCAACTCATGCATGAAGGCTTCCATCCATTCTCTCCTTAGCTGAATTTAGACATGTTGAATTGATGTTTAAATTCTAGAAATTTCAAGAACATTCATGGGTTAAGTTTCCTTAATTTTTAAGTTTATGAATGTGCCTATTCAGTTACCTAGAGCTATGCCTATATATAGTTGTCATTTTCATTTGTAAGGATAGACTTTTTCTCTTAATGAAACTTTGTTAAATTTATATGAAATTTGTGAGATTTCTTTCTCTCATATTTCGTTGAGGACTTTGTTGGCTTATCTAGTTTTAGTGGCGACAACCCTGTCTTCCTTTTGAACTTATCACTTCAAATAGTGTGGCGTTCACCCTTATACCAAGGTTCCTACTTTGCTAAGTAGCGGGTCGAGGTTCTATCATTTTCATTTCCACCTTAAGTGATATAAGTACCGGGGCGATACTCTCTATAGTGTCGAATCATACTTGAAACTTAAGTCCTATTTCACCATATCCACCTTTCTATCCAATTTCCTTTTATTCATCACATCATCTATCCAAACCATTTCCTATCTCCTCATCTTTTTATTTGTTAATCCATTTTCATATTTTTTTCTCCACCCATTCATTACCTTATTTTTAAAATCGAACCTATACATATTATTCTTATCCATAACCCATCTTTGAACCCTTATACATAGCTTCCGCCCTATTTTCCTATCAACTTCACTTCGCAAGCAAATCGAACGATACTTTCTCGTAGACGATCGGGCAACTCACATACGACTTGACTCACCCTGAGGCAGATCGTATCATGAACTACTTTGGACAAGTCTTTCGAGTCAAGTAATGCACTGTTGGCAAGCTGACCCTAGCTCATTTCCAGCTCCACGAGCTCCATCCAGCTCAAATTCAGCTCATTTGAGCTCGATCTAGCTTGCCCGAGCTAAACCGAGCTCAACTCTAGCTCACTTCCAACTCACGAGCTTGGGCTCAGCTCCATTTTAGCTCACTAGCTTGATAGTAGCTCATATTTATCTCGTTGACTTTTGTTTTTTACGTAAATAAATTTTGAACATATTTATTTAAGCATTAAACATGTCTTACATTTATGTTTGTTATTAATATGTCTTAGATATTACATGTTTTAAATTTGTCTTAAACATAGCCAATTTAATGCATGACATTAATGTGTTCACATTATGCTAAATTTATGAGTGTTCATGAGATGTCTTAATGACTTGTTTATTTTATGTTGGTACATCCCTTTGGATGGTACAAAGAACCATGGAAGAAACATTCCCTTTGGACAGCTCACATGCATGAATGGAGGACTTTAAATGCTGGTTCATGCATGACTAGATTGAAGGTGTCTATAAGATCATGTATGCGTCAAATACATGAATGCTAAAAATACATGGATGAATGAACGGTTCAATGCACCCTAAAGACTCATGGATTCACAAGTGACCATTCGATGAAGAGTTGTCTCTATTCACAAGACCATTCGGTTTATTCATGCACATTCACTCCTTGGCTGAACCTAGTCCATACATTAAGGATGTGCATTCATTCCTCTATTCCAAGATGCATGGAGACTTCATCACTTACATACATTTAGCTGAATATGGACATGGACATTAATGGTTTTTCTTCTAGATTATTCAAGGACTTTCTAGCTAAATTTTACTAAGTCTTTAAGTATTTTCTTTTATCCATTCGGCTACCTTTACATAGCCTATAAATAGTTGTTATGTCATTTGTAAAGAGTTAGACCTTTTTGTTTATTAAAACTTTGTTAAATTTATGGAAATTGTGAGATTTCTTTCTCTCATATTTTGTTGAAGACTTGTTGGTCTATCTAGTTCTTAGTTGGTGTCAATCTTGTTCTTCCTTTGAACTTATCACTATCATATAGTGTGGCGTTTACCCTTATACCAAGGTTCCTAATTTGCTAAGTAGCGGGTCGAGGTTTTATCATTTTCATTTCCACCTTAAGTGATATGAGTACCGGGGCGATACTCTCTATAGTGTCGAATCATACTTGAAACTTAAGTCATATTTTACCATATCCACCTTTCTATCCAATTTCCTTTTATTCATCACATCACCTATCCAAACCATTTCCTATCTCCTCATCTTTTTATTTGTTAATCCATTTTCATATTTTTTTCTCCACCCATTCATTACCTTATGTTTTTTTAAAACCGAGCCTATACATATTATTTTTATCCATAAACCATCTTTGAACCCTTATACATAGCTTCCACCCTATTTTCCTATCAACTTCACTTCAAAAGCAAATCGAACGATACTTTCTCGTAGACGATCGGGCAATTAAAAATATGACTCGACTCACCCGAGGCGGATCGTATCATTTGGTATCACAGCTATTAAAACGGGAAGTACTGACGTTCGTCGCATCACCAAAATAGGTTCGTGAAAAAAAATTTTAAAAAATTTAGTGTAAAAAAAGTTCAAAAAATATCAAAAAATTTTTCATGAAAAAAGTGTGAAAAAAAAAGAAATTCAAAATTAAAAAAAAAAGAAAAAAATTTTGAAGTGAAAAAAAAGTATTGAAAAAAGAAAAAAAGTGTGAAAGATTATGTTCTTTTGTTGACCTTTTTGTACTCCCGATTAGGTTCGTTCATTTCTACCATTCACTTCTTACCCCAACGCCACATCTTAAATCGATTTCAATTTTTCTTTTCGCCAACCCTTAACCCCCTCACCATTACCCTTTGTTAAATAATTTTTTGAAACCAACCCCTAAGCCTACGATAAGGCCTTGGCGAGTTCGACTACGAAATTACGAGAGAAAGTTTGAGAGGTAAAAGGCACGAGTGAGTGAGCGCATTCGAGTGGAGGTAAAAGCCAAACGAGTGTAAACACGAGTGTGAGTGCTACCAATTTTTCTTTCTTTCCGAGTGAAATCGTGAGGTTTATGGTGAGGTGATTAATTTTTGTTTTGTGATTTAACATATTTCTTTTCAGCAACAAAAATCATGTCTCGTGAAGAGTTCACCGAATCGGAGTTCCAATACTTGGTGCAAGAAATGCAAAGAATGGTGACTTCTAAATTCGACAAACTACACGAAAGATTAGACCGTGTAGAACAAAGAGATACACGATGACGAGTGACATCAAGTAAAAAAAATGGAGTCGAGAACCCCACGGAGATATACACCCGATTATTACTTGAGAAAAGAGTCCCATTGTGATTCCTATTCGCCATCGACTTCAAGACAAAACTCCTACTCGTCAAGAAGTTCGAGATGGCGAGCGATCGATTTTGATTTTGAATTCGTTCGAGAAGATGTGCGAGATGATAGACATACTCCTTCTAGATATTCAAAGAAATCATATTCGGAGTATTCTTCACGAAATTTTGAACGTGACTCATATGTAAATAGTTCTTCATCTTTCGAACAAGATTTGTATTCTCATGATTCTTTTGTAACATCTTGTAAAAGAAAAGAAAAAGCTAAAGAAGAAAAAGAAAAAGAAATAAAAAGAAAAGAGAGAAAAGAGGCAAGTAAGAGAGAAAATGAGCAAGTTTTGAGAGAACTTGAAAAACCCATTGAAAAAGCCTTTGAAAAACAAAAAGAAAATGCAAAAGAAATTGAGATAAAAGAATCGAGTGATCTCAAGAAAAAAGATTTGAGTGAGAAAGATAGTGAGCAAGTGATGACTATTTCCACTAACCCTCCTGTTAGTTCTTTTTGTGATGATACTTTTCAGGTTCCTAAAAGTTTGTGCGACCAATTCCAACTTCACTACCTTCCAAACAAGAGACGTTTTCAGTTGTTCGAGAAAGGTAAGTTCGCGAATGACAACCACCCACTTGCGATCGAAGGTAAGAGAGGTAAGGATTCCTTGATTATCAAATCAAGGCCGTTTGAATTAAAGGTTGCTAACGAAAAATTTGATGGCTTCATTCCTAAAAGGTTATCATATCTTGATTTGAATAGTCATTGTTCAACTTTTGATTTTAATGATTTTGAATCAAAAGATGCCATGAAAGTTATATCTTATGACATGTTTAACTCTTTTGTTGAGATGGTTTTGCCTATGCGAAGTGTGGATTTTTGCGATAAAAATTTTGCACATGCTAATTTTGTTGTGTTTAAATGTGTAAATTCTTTGAATTCTTGTGCTAAGGTTTTCTATTTAAACATGCCTAATAGATTGGTCTGTGATGGATTTGAACTTTTGAATAATTACTTGTCTCCAAATTCTTTGTTCGACATTCATGTTCAAAAGTTTTCACATGAGATATTTGACCCCTTTGATTTTGGTCCTCAAGAAAAATCTTTGAATTTTTGTGCGAGATCTCCATGTTTTGATCTATATGTTCGAATGAAATATGCGATGCAAGAATGCTTGAGTATTTACATGTCTAAGTTTCCTTTGAATTACTTGCGTGATCACTTGTTGACATGTAAAATGCCTGTTTCATTTAATGGTTTGTCTTGTTATATCAATTTCACATGTATGTTTGATCGAGTGAAATTTAAGTCATGTGATGAGTTGATTCCATCTTCTTTCTCTAACATGATGTGGACATTGGAAATTAATCAAAACATGTTACCTGTAGGAATTATTGATCAAGTTCGTGTGTTCAAGCCTGGCATTTGTTACATAGATTCGTTTTATGGAAACATTAAGCATTTTTCACCTTGTGCATTCAACTTATGTTTGCTTGATGTTCGAACTTTTGTTAAGGAAATGAAATTCAATGATTTGGTTTCCAATTTTGATTTGTTCTCTAATTATATTGCTTGGCCAAACATGAAGGTTTTGTTTCACATTGATAAGGTAAGGTCTTCTTATGCTTTGGGACTTGAATTAAATTCCAAATATGATTTATATTTTCCATTTAAGTCCATTGATTTCGTTAATACTAACCATTCTCAATTTTGTGAATTCCACCCCTCGAGGAGCATGAGTTGTCATGGTGCGTCACCACCTATCCAAATTGATCGAAGCAATAGGTTTGTTTTACATTATCTTTCCAAAAAGAGAAGGTTCGTTTTGACTGAAAAAGGTAAACCTAACCTTCGAATTTCTTCTCTTCAAATTCGTCAAGGTAAGTTTTCTAAAAATGTTCAAATATCTTTGCTTAATTTGACTGAAGGTGAAAATCTTGTTGATTTAATACGTGGAAATCCTTGTGACACCTTGATGTTTGAATATTATTGGGCTCTTGTTCTGGTTGATTGTTGTCTTTGGCCTTATATTGATCTGTTTGTGTTGGAATATGAATACACAAAACATGTTGTTAATAAGCGGAAGAAAGAGTTAGCATACCTTTGACCATGGCATACTTTGCATGAGCAAGACGAGAGACCAAATGAGTTTTTATTTTTAAATAATAATATTGAAAAGCTTTGGACAAGGAATAATGTGTTTAAGTGCTTGCCATCATTTATAACCAATTATCCTTTGATACAGCTTAGTTCTCATGTTTGTGATGACGGCATAACAAAGCTTTTCGATAAATTAACAAATGCTTGCACTATACAATTAAGATTTTTGGCATATGTTCGATTGTATGAATTCTTCTTGAATTTTGAACATCCTGAGATTCTTACTCTTTTGAGATTCTTCTTGCCAAATGTGGTAAACTTTTTTAGGTTTGTACGATGACCTTTGTTCCATTCGATCAAGGAAAACCGCGCGAGAGAAAAACTTTTAAAGTGGACAAACGAATCGACTTGAGGTTAAGTCGCCTAAAAGAGGGGGAATGATGCAAGCACACCCCGCAAACTACTTTGGACAAGTCTTTCGAGTCGAGAAATGCACTATTGGCAAGCTAACCCTAGCTCGTTTCCAGCTCCACGAGCTCCATCCAGCTCAAATTCAGCTCATTTGAGCTTGATCTAGCTTGCCCGAGCTAAACCGAGCTCAACTCTAGCTCACTTCCAACTCACGAGCTTGGGCTCAGCTCCATTTTAGCTCACTAGCTTGATAGTAGCTCATATTTAGCTCGTTGACTTTTGTTTTTTACTTAAATAAATTTTGAACATATTTATTTAAGCATTAAACATGTCTTACATTTATGTTTGTTATTAATATGTCTTAGATATTGCATGTTTTAAATTTGTCTTAAACATAGCCAATTTAATGCATGACATTAATGTGTTCACATTATGCTAAATTTATGAGTGTTCATGAGATGTCTTAATGACTTGTTTATTTTATGTTGGTACATCCTTTGGACGGTACAAAGAACCATGGAAGAAACATTCCCTTTGGACAGCTCACATGCATGAATGGAGGACTTTAAATGCTGGTTCATGCATGACCAGATTCAAGGTGTTTATAAGATCATGTATGCGTCAAATACATGAATGCTAAAAATACATGGATGAATGAACGATTCAATGCACCCTAAAGATTCATGGATTCACAAGTGACCATTCGATGAAGAGTTGTCTCTGTTCACAAGACCATTCGGTTTATTCATGCACATTCACTCCTTGGCCGAACCTAGTCCATACATTAAGGATGTGCATTCATTCCTCTATTCCAAGATGCATGGAGACTTCATCACTTACATACATTTAGCCGAATATGGACATGGACATTAATGGTTTTTCTTCTAGATTATTCAAGGACTTTCTAGCTAAATTTTTCTTAGTCTTTAAGTATTTTCTTTTGTCCATTCGGCTACCTTTACATAGCCTATAAATAGTTGTTATGTCATTTGTAAAGAGTTAGACCTTTTTGTTTATTAAAACTTTGTTAAATTTATAGAAATTGTGAGATTTCTTTCTCTCATATTTCGTTGAAGACTTGTTGGCCTCTCTAGTTCTTAGTTGGTGTCAATCTTGTTCTTCCTTTGAACTTATCACTATCAAATAGTGTGGCATTCACCCTTATACCAAGGTTCCTACTTTGCTAAGTAGCGGGTCGAGGTTCTATCATTTTCACTTCAACCTTAAGTGATATGAGTACCGGGGCGATACTCTCTATAGTGTCGAATCATACTTGAAACTTAAGTCCTATTTTACCATATCCACCTTTCTATCCAATTTCCTTTTATTCATCACATCACCTATCCAAACCATTTCTTATCTCCTCATCTTTTTATTTGTTAATCCATTTTCATATTTTTTTTCTCCACCCATTCATTACCTTATGTTTTTTTAAAACCAAACCTATACATATTATTCTTATCCATAAACCATCTTTGAACCCTTATACATAGCTTTTGCCCTATTTTCCTATAAACTTCACTTCATAAGCAAATCAAACGATACTTTCTCGTAGACATTGGGCAATTACAAATATGACTCGACTCACCCGAGGCAGATCGTATCAGTTTGTAGGGGCTCAGATGCTTGGTTGTGGGTAGACCAAGATTGTAGACCATCATCGTGCTTGCTACTTTGGTACAACTACCTCCATTGATGATGACGCTACAGATTTTGCCTCCGACTTGGCATCGGGTATGGAACATGTTCTCTCGTTGAAGTTCATTGTCCGTGCCTTAGAGACTTAGGCTTCGCTTTACAACGAGAAGCTCGCCATCCATAGGTTGTTCTAAGTCCTCCTCGACTTCTAAAGTCGATTTAAACTCTTTCTCTTCCTCGTCCTCCGTCTCGATCTCACCATCGACTCGCATCACCATGGTCCTTCAGTTTGGGCATTGGCTTGCTATGTGGCCTCCTTCGAGACACTTAAAACACTTAATGTCTCGATTTCAATTGAATGATGATTCGGGTGCCTTGCCTTTGTTGACTTCATTGATGGGCTTGTTGGTTTTCAGAGGTGCCGTGGTTTCTTTTCGTCAAGGAATAGAAAGGCCTTTATTCGATCCTTGGCCCCACTTTGAACTGTTGGAAGTGGAAAACCCTCGACTCAGGCCTTTTCTCTTGAGTTGTTTTTCTACCTTGATGGCCATATGGACCATGTCGACCACTTCAAGGTAGTGTTGCAGTTCTCCTACGTTTGCAATATCTCAGTTTAGACCAGCCAGGAATCGTGCCATCGTTGCTTTGGGATCTTCTTGCACGTCTTCCTGGATCATCGTAATTTCTATCTCTTTGTAGTAGTCCTAGACACTTTTGGTTCCTTGCGTAAGATTTTAGAGTTTTGGTGTAACTTTCGGTGGTAATATTAAGGAATAAAGCGTCGCCTCATGGCTGCCTTCATTTTGGTCCACGTGGAGCGGGGACGTTCGCCGTTATGCCTTCGGCTAGTAGTTAACTGGTCCCACCAAATCATGGCGTAGTTTGAGAATTCTATCGCCACTAGTTTCACCTTTTTATTTTTAGAATAGTTGTGACAGTCGAACACTAGTTCGATCTTTTTCTCCCACTCAAGGTAGGCCTCCGGATCTAATCACCTTGGAAAGGTGGTATTGACAACTTGATATTTTTGAGATTGTCATCTTCACGTCTTCGATCTCGAGGTTGGTGTTGCCTATGATGATCACTAGCATTAGATTCTTGTTCGCTTTCAAGGTCACTAGGATCATTTACTTCTTCGTCTTGGACCCTTCGTCTTCCTCGATGTTAGTTTGGCCTCTCCCGTCAATGTCTAGCAACCTCGGGAGTTCTTTCTCATTGGTTTCTTGCTTCGACTTGGAAAAGATGATCTTCGAGAGGAATTAGCCTTTGATCCAACAGTCTTTCCATCTCTCGTAAGAGAGCTTGCAGTCAGGGACGTTGCGAACAGGTTATCCTGGTTGACGTTCTTCTATATTGGGTTCAGACTCTTGTGACATTGATTTTATTAATGAAATCTCACCACAAAAACCTCACAATCACTCAGAAAGAAAAGAAAGAGGATTCACTCACACTCGTGTTTACGCTCAAGATTAGGCTTTTACCTCACTCTAATGCACTCACAACTCTCGTGCAATTTCCCTCTCTTAACTTTTCTCGTGATTTCGTAAGCAGATTTGTTAAGGCTTAAACCTCGGTCTAGATGGTCGGTTTCAAAACGGTGACAAAGGATTAATGTAATAGGGTTAAGGTAGGCTAATAAGAAAAAAAAGATGGGAGTTTGGGTAATAGTGTCGCTAGAAAAGATTTGTATAGAAGGGAATATGAACAGAAAAGGTAAAAGAATGTTTTCAGGATCGGGAATAGATGAAATAACACAATGATTCAATTTGCAACAAATTTTTTCTTTTTTTAAATTCGAACTCCTTTTTTATTCAAATTTTTTTTTACTTACTTGAGATTTCTTGCGCTACTTCGCAAATGATTTTATCGATTGTACTCTTTTTTGGTAGCTCTGATACCAGATGATACGATCCGCCTCAAGTGAGTCGAGTCGTATGTTAGGTGCCCGATTGTCAACGAGATAGTACTGATAGTTTAGAGTAAGAAGTTGAGTAAAGACGATAGTTTAGGATAAATTTAAGATGAAAAAAGGTTTAATTTGGTAAAGTAAGAATATGGTTTAGGTTATTAGAAGTTTGGCTAAGATAGAACTCAGTTTTGGAATTAGGTAAGAATGGAATAGAAAGGAAGAATTGGTTCGGTTATGGAATACTAGAGAAATGATTGTATTTTGGTCGATTTGGAAAGGTAAGAAATGGTATGAATGAAATGGTACGAAATGGTCGATTTTGGTACGATTCGGTAAAGAAAGAAATAGGATTGAACAAAAAGTGCAAATAAGAACCAATACCGATGTGGTATCGACCTATTGTTTATAGGCCCTTTTAATTCAGTTTAGGTTTGTTCAAAATGACCTCGACCCGCTTAAAGAGTCCATAGGTGTGAACACTTTGAATTGAAATAAATGGAGCACTTCAAGGGCCAAAAGAAGTGTGAATGCCGAAGCTTAAAGAGTCCATAGGTGTGAATACCAAAGCTTAAAGAGTCCATAGGTGTGACATCTCTTGGCCAAAAATTATGAAATAAATGGAGCACTTCAAGGGCCAAAAGAAGTGTGAATGCTGAAGCTTAAAGAGTCCATAGGTGTGAACACTTTGAATTGAAAGGCCATGCCATGTTACTAGATAGTGGGTCAAGGTCACTTCTACCAATCCTAAACTGAACTAAAAGGGCTTATAAACAAACGAGTCGATATCACATCGGTATTGGTTCTTGTTTGCACTTTTGTTCAAACCAAATTTCTTTCATTACCATTTCATACAACACCAAACTCCATCCTTCCATTTCTTATCATATCATACCAATCCAGTTTTCGTACAACCAAATTTAACCTGTTCGATTCTCAACCATTCCTTCCTACCCATATAATCAAAACACAACCAACTATCCACTATTCCATAACCGAAACAATTCTTTCTTCCTACCTTATTCATTCTTAACCTTCTATTCTTCTCAATTTCTTAAAATAATTAACGGTACTTCTCATCGACGATTGGGAAAATTAAGTATACGACTCAACTCAACCCCGAGGCGGATCGTATCAAGACCCCTACATTAAATTCCATAGCCAATTGGCACCTTTAACTAGTAAAACAAAACTTTTGCCCTTTATGCGATTTAGTCATTTTTTGGGATTAAGCATGCAATTGCTAAATTAAGTCACCAAAATTCTCATGTACTCATATAATCATGCTACAACACATAGAATAATATTAGAAATAATTTCTCTGACCTCGGATTTGTGGTTCTAAAACCACTGTTTCGGCTAGGCCTAAAATCGGGCTGTTACAAAGAATCTCTTCTCGAATAGTCATTGGATGTTCATCTCCTTGGCACTCTCATTTCTGCCCTTTCATTTGGATAAGTTTGCTCTCATTGGGTTCTTGCTCGATGATCTAGCCTTTCTTAGATAGCCTTGATTTTTTGGTCAAGCATGCACTCTATCTCTTTCATCAAATATTGAAATTTTGATTTCGAAAACTCTTCTTGAAACATAATTAATTGATGAAAAGAAAAGTGATTAAAATAAAACAGAAAATAAATACCTCACCACAACAACTTCACTAATCACTCGGAAAGAAAATAATTAATTTTCACTCTCGCTCGTGTTTCACTCTTGTGAAGGCTTTTTCGACACTCTAATGCTCTCTCACACTCTTGCCTTTTATCTCTCAAGCTTACTCTTATAACTTCGTATTTTTTCTCGTTTAGACGTATTGGCTGCTTTAGGGTTGGTTTAAAAAAGGTTTCAAGGGTTAAGATGTAAAAGGTGTGAGGTAGGCTGAAACAAAAGAATTTTGATTTAAAGTGTGGCGTTGGGGGTAGAGATACTTGGAAATAGAAGATAAGAAACAACTTGCTGTATCGGGAATACCAAATGATGAATAACAAGAACTTTCAATACACTTCTTTTTTTATCTCGATTTTTTTATACTCAATTTGTTTTTACTTCAACCTTTTTTTTAACAATAGATTGAATACTATAGAGAAATTGAATACAACTTTTTTTTAGAACGTACTTTTGAAATTGCTATGAACGTTAGCGCTTCTTAATTTAGTAGCTCTGATACCAAATGATGTGATTTGGCTCAGGTGATTGAGTCGAGTTCACGTAATTTGCCCAATCGTCGTTGAGAAGATTCATTCACTAAGTCTTCAACTTGTTTGAATTGGCTAAGTAGGCTTAATAGTAGTGAAATGGGGTTCAAAATTGGCTAAGTTTGGAATGGTAGGTTCAGCTACAAAGAAATAAAGGAATGGAAGTATTGGATGGGCTCGGTTTATGATAATAATACGATAGGTAAAAGTTAGATGATGGGAATGGTAAACGAACTTAAACTTCAAGAGCGATTCAACACTATAAGAGTGTCACCCCGGTTCTTATATCGTTTAAGGTGGAAGGATGAAAGATAGAAGGATAGATGAATGCCACACCAAAAGATTGGTGATAAGTTCAGAAACAAGTTTGGGTTGACGCCATTAGCATGCTTGATAAGTCACTCGAGACTCGTACGAAATTTGAGAGGAAGTTAACCTCATAGAAACAAAGTTTCATTTAACAAAATGGCAAAAGTCTGAAATACATCAAAGAAACTAAATATTTATAGCCTAAAACATGGCCAGCTGAATGGTCTTAAAAAGTATAACAGCCCTAACCCGTATCCATCGTCAGAGTAAGGTTAAGAGGCATTCCCAAACAAAACGAAACATTTCACAATTATTTCTCCAACCAAAGCCTCGCCCCACACTTGGTTAACTAAGGCCGAAACGGCCTCCTTGAATTGCTTAGCTCGAGCTCGCATAATTGGTCCTTGAGGTAGCACCATTGAGTCCTTGCTCGAACTTGATGCACTCCGAGTCGCGATCGTATCAGGTCTTTAATGTGCAGATAGGCCAATAAATTAGTCATGTCTGGCCATAAGGACAAAAGAAGTTGAAAAGTCAAAATTTGGTGAAAGTTGGTATTTTATGACGAAAGCAAAGATTAATAAAATAAAACAAATGACCATCTTTCTTCTCCATCTTTTCTTCACCGAAAATTAGAGAGAAAAACCCCTCTAGAAGCTTGAAAATTTTTAGCAACTTACAACCCTTGTAAGTAAGTCAATTTGATGGTCTTTCTTGATGATTTTTATATTTTTGGAACCTTTGTAGCATAAGCTAACTAATAGGGGGACTATCTTGCAAAATGGTTAAAAGTCTAGGGTTTTGCCATGAAAGTGTTTATGTTGTTTCTGAAATTTTCTGAAGAAAATGAATCTTGGTTGTTAGATAAACAATTGTTGTGAAAGAATTTTCATGAAAACACCTAAGTTGGACCTTTTTATAAAATTTGTAAAATAGATAGAAACTATGTGAAATAATTGAAATTTTGGGCTGCCATAAATGTAAAAAGAATTTGGCTAGGCTTGGTAAATAAGAAAATTTAATAAAAATTATTTTACGAGCCTAGGGGTAAATTCGTTATTTTGCAAAAGTTTAGGGGCAAAATGGTCATCTTGCCAAATTATGAGTTTTCGATTGTCTTAGTTAATATGGTGGCTAAATGAGTGAATTTATTCATTTTAGATCAAGAATTATGAAATTCAAACCTAGACCGAGGGAAAGCCAAGTTAGTGGATTAAACTAAATTAACCGCCCACATTTTTACATCAAGGTATGTTGTATGTAAACAATAAAACTTTACCGTTATTATGTATTGAATGATTGATTTTGCATAATATGTTTGAATATGCTTATGAGTTATGTATGGTGAAATTTAATGTGGTAAACTCCTGATTGAACCATAGGAATAGATCAGATATTCATGCCATGAACCTAGGGTCATATGAGAGATAGTGTAAGACCATGTCTAGGACATGACATCGGCCTCATTATATGTGTCAGTGTAAGACCATGTCTAGGACATGGCATCAACACCGATATGTGCAAGCAAGTGTAAGACCATGTCTGGGATATGGCATCGGCCTCGATATGTGAGCCAGTGTAAGACCATGTCTGGGACATGGCATCGACTTTGATATGTGCTAGTGTAAGACCATGTCTGGGATATAGCATCAGCACAGATAGAGGAGAGCTAGTGGAAGACCATGTCTGGGACATGGCATCAGCCTCGATATATGAGAGTCAGTGTAAGACTATGTCTGGGACATGGCATCGACTTGACATGTGAGCTAGTGTAAGACCATATCTGGGACATGGCATCGGCATAATACCCTATGTTGAGGCTTATTGAATATCCTTTCATATTCTAAATGGTTCAATGGGAAATTTAAAGTTTGTGTCAAGAATGAGAAATATTATGATGATATTGTGAGTGGTACAGGTACCTACATGAAATGTATGAGATGTGAGCCAAACTTATATTGTATGATTAGTAAGGGATGAAAATGAGTAAGTCGTGTTTATAACCATTTGTGGTTCATGTGCAATTTATGATATGTTGTGATTATGTGGATGCATGGTAAGTTATTATTTATTTACCTGCAACTTACTAAGCTTTGTGCTTACTCCTTTTCCTTTCCATTTCCTTATGTGCCACCTAATTAGCTCGTGGATCAAAGAACGTCGGAAGCATCAATCATACTATCAGCTGAAGCACTTGGTATAATTAGTTTTAATATTTTGAGTAATGGCATATATAGGGACTTAGTCTTTTGTTAAGTGTCATATTGTTTTGGAGCCAAAGGTGTTGGCTTGTCATAGAATTGACTCATTTTGTATAAGGCCAAGGACAATGGCTAATATTCATTATGGATATATGCAAGTGATGATGTTTTTCACAAATGTGAAAATTGGTATGGATGATTGTGGTTGTTTGGTTGAGTATTTATGCCATGTTATGCATTGGTAAGATTGGTATGTGTTTGATTATGTTTTAGGGTGGCAAAAGGCTTGGTAGATAGCCTTATATTTGTCCACATGGGTAGACACACGGGTGTGTGCCTAGGCCGCGTGTGACACACGGTCGGCCCCATGGGCGTGTAGCTCGACTGTGTGTCCCCTGCACCTTAAGTTGGCAAAATTTAATGCCCAGTAGTAACCACATGGTCTGAGACACGACCGTGTGTCTCAACTATGTGCAAGACACGACCTAGCACATGGGCGTGTGCCATAGCCGTGTGACCTTAAATGGTTGCTAACGTCAGAAACAGAATGTCAAGGTTTTACCACACGGGCTAAGACACGGGCATGTCATGGCCGTGTGAGGGACACGGGCCTGTGTCAGGCCGTGTGAAAACCCCTATAGGTTCGATGTTAGAAAATAAATCCACACAGGCATGGGGTATAGTCGTGTCCCTATGTGCTTAGGCCGTGTGAGCCATACGGGCCTTCAACATGGCCATGTATAGAGGTCACACGGGCGTGTTGCCTTTCCACACAGGTGTGTGCCCTGTTCTTAATGAATTTTTATAGTTCTTATTTTAGTGCTCGATTTAGTCCTGAATTGTTTATAAAGCATGTTTTGGACCTCGTAGGCTCGTATTAGGGACTTTAAGATGAAGTTTAAAAAGTTTTAAATTGGAACAGAATTTGTTGACACGAGAATGTATGTTTGTATGTGTTTTAGTAAGGTAATACGTCGTACCCTATCTCGGCGTAGGATATGGGTAAGGGGTATTACATTTAATTGTATCAGAGCTATGGTTTAGTCGATTCTAGGACTAACCTAGCTTGTGTGCGAGTCTAGCTATACATGCCATAGTTATAATATGATAGTGTGACGGCTCTTGATGAATATAAATTGTATTTTTATATAGTAAATGGATCCCGATGGAGCTACGACGGATGACGTGGAAAATAATGTGTCGGCTCCCGTCGAGGGGACCGCACCAGTTGAAAGTGGGCTCGTGACAATGAGTCAGGGTGGAGGGGCTAGAAAAGCCTACCTCCACTTGATGGATGCTTGGTACTCAGAGTTTATTCATGCAAATCCGTATACTCCACCTCCCCTACTTCCTCCAATTCCTCAGCCTAGCCCTATAGCTCCTCAAAGAGCAGAAATGGTTAGAAGAGAGAAACCTCCGGTAGATAGAATTAGAAAGCATGGGGCCGAGGAATTTTGAGCGAATATTGATGATAACCCAGAAAGAGCAGAGGTTTGCTTGGAAAATACCATTAGGGTATTTGATGAACTGTCGTGCATGCCTGAAGAGTGCATTAAACGTGTAGTGTCACTTCTACGAGATTCGGCCTACCAATGGTGGAATACTCTCGTGTCAGTTGTACTGAGAAAGAGAGAGTAACTTGCGAATTCTTCCTAGAGGAGTTTCGTAAAAAGTATATTAGCCAAAGATTCATAGATCAGAAGAGAAAAGAATTTATTGAATTGAAGCAAGGCCGAATGACGGTGACGGAATACATGGGAGAGTTTGTGAGGCTCAACAAATATGTGCTGGAGTGCGTATCTACCGAAGCCATAATGTGTAAGAGGTTCGAAGACAATTTGAATGAAGACATCTGATTGTTGGTTGGCATTCTAGAGTTAAGGGAATTTGTGGTGCTCGTTGATAGAGCGTGTAAGGCCGAAGAGTTGGCCAAAGAGAAGAGAAGAGCTAATATTGAGTCTTGTGACTCGAAGAAAAGACAGATGGGGAAATCACATCGGTTGTTGTCCAAGAGATCTAGAGAGTTTACTACCCGATCAAATGTTTCAGTGGGGTTTTCGAGCAAAAACAAGAATAAGCAGTATACGACATCTAAAGCTCAGACCACTCTGGTTGCGAGTGTGGGTAATGCCCGACCGATTAGGCCTGAGTGTTCGTAGTGTGGTAGACGACACTTTGACGAGTGTCGAGGAAATGATCGAGGTTCTTTTAAGTGTGGGTCATTAGACCACTTCATCTGAAATTGTCCTGAAATGAGTGAGAAAGACAAAAAGGAAGATGTGAGGGCGAGTAATGCTCCTTCGACAGGTAGACCACAAAGGAACCCAGGTAGTGGGAATTTCACATGATCAACACAAACAAATAGATTAGATATCAACTTTTTATCACACAAGTCCAAATTGTGTTTGTATTGTTTTAATCTTGCTTCATCATCAAACTTACCAACAGCATACAAATCATGAGAAAAATTCTTCAAACCATCATCCCAATCAAAGTCATCATCAATTAGAAATTGATACTTAGAAAAATCAAGATGGGAAGTTCTTTTACTAACTAAGTCTTTGGCAAGCTCACCATTAACATGCACGTGAAATTGTTGAGACTCGACTAACATAGAACCCTTACCTTGCTTACCTTTAAATGCTAGTGGACTAGGGTCATATTCGTTCTTACCTTTCTCAATCAACTGAAATTGCCTCTCATCGGGAAGGTAATAAAGATGGAACTTATTAATCAAATCTTCAGAAACCTGAAAAGAAACATCACGAGAAAAATTCATATGTTGGTTAGTGAAGACATTCCTCACTTGTTCTTGCTCACTTTCATCTTTTTCTGTCATTTCTTCAAGCTCTCTTTCTTTTTCCATAGTTTCTTTTATTTTTGAAAACTCAACAACTCTCGTTTTTTTTCCAACAACACTCGTTTCTTGCATACTCTCTTTTTTTACCTCAATCTGTTTTTCAATTTTATTTTCCTTCTCACATTCTTTTTTGCTCTCAATCTCTTTTTTCTTTCTCTCACTCTCATTTTCTTTTTGCTTTCTTTCTTTCATTCTATTTCTCCTTTTCGATTCCTTTTTCTTTTTCAATTTCAGTACAAAAGGAAGAAAACAAGAAGGAATCAAAATGAGAAGCCTTTTGTTGAGAATAAGAGGAGGGGTCTTCATACAAAGACTATCATCTCTTCGAGATTGAATCTTCGTCGATGAATATCTTGTTGTATACGAAAAATTGCTTGAACCTTCTCGTTTGCCACCATAATAGGCTTCAAACTCGAAGCTCACTTTATTTTGACCCAAATTCCTTGAGGAATAGGAATCACGATAAGGGTCTCTTTTCACATATTTTTGGATGTTCGTCTCCTTGGCAATCTTATTTCCATCCTTTGGCTTAAAGAAATTCACTCTCGATGGTAGGAAGATGGGGGGGAAACACTTGCGCATCACATCTTTCATTTTGAACCAGGTTGATATTGGGCACTCTCCTTTTCATCTCCGACTCGTGGTGAACTAATCCCACCAAATCAAGGCATAATAGAAGAACTCGTTTGCTGCAAGACTCACTTTCTTGCTTTCCGAGTAGTCGTGGTACTCAAAAACCAATTCTACTTTCTTTTCCCATTCAAGGTATGCCTCTAGGTCGGATCGACCTTGAAACAGTGGAATGGCTACCTTGTTATTCTTCAAATTGCCATCAACACGTCCATGCTCTCTAAAGCCTCAATTTCTATGAACGCGTCGCCTTTTGTTTTGATTGGATGCTTGGTATGATGGATCGAACTAGCCACCAACAGCAGCAACTTTTCTTTCAAAACTTAAAGACATTTTATTTGAACCTCACTTCAAACCTCACTATTCACTCACAAAGAAAGAAAAATAATATATATAACACTCCACTCGTGTTTGCACTCTTTATTGGCTTTTTCCACACTCTAATGTGCTCACAACCCTCGTACCTTTTACCGCTCGATTCACTTCTCGAACTTTGTAATCGGCTCGTTTAGACTTATAAACAAGCCTAGAGGTTAGCTTCGAAAAGGTTTACAACGGTAAATGATGTTTTGGTATTGGGTAGGCTGAAAATAAAAATAAGAAGGTTGGTAGTGTGGCATGATGGTTGATGGTTTTGGGCAGAAATGGAATTTGATGATCGGAACAAATTGAACACTTCCAAACACTTTCTATATTTTTTACACTTCGAGTTTCTTCCTATTTTTCTCCTAAAATGCTGAATATATATTTCTTTCTTTTTGTACACTAATTTTTTTTGAATTTTTTCAAATACTTACACCGGGGATGCTATGAACGTTCATACTCGTTGATTTTGCTAGCTCTGAACCAAATGATACGATCTCATTCGGTGATGATTCGAGTCATTTGTTGTGCCCAATCGTAAAATTGAGGAAGTATCATTCGAATTGAAGTAAGCTGATATTGGCTAAGATTAGGCCTCAAACAAAGGGGTTTCAAAGATAGGCTTATAGGATTTTTTAAGTAAATGGTTCGGCAAAATAGAGAATTAAGGAAATTTGGAAATGGAAGATTGGATGGAAAGATAGGTTAAGTGTATCGTTTGGCTAAAGAATGAAACTGGTAAGTAAGATGATGATGAAGTTCGGTTACAAAGGAAAATAGAACAGGACCTTGACTCGTTAACTGTAGAGAGTTAGGAACCAAAGGTATCAAATGGTTGACCGCCACACTCGGATGAGTGATAAGTTAGGAAAGAAACAGAATGATGCCACTAGCAAGCTAGATAAGTCAAGCTGAGTCTAAAACAAAATAAGAGAGTTGAAAAACTCACAAATGTTATAAACATTCAACAATGAGTAAAAAGTCTAACTAAACAACGTCTTCTTACAAACTATTGATAGGCATTATCATGACTACTTAAATACCTACTTGTGACCTTTCACCTTCAGCAATTATCTAAAGTTATTAGAAGCTTTAATTTAGTCTTAAACTCGTATAAGAAAGCCAATGGTCATGTCTCTTTATTTGATTCTGGTATAGATGAAAAGGCATGACTCAACCTTTAATGAAGACTTAATGTGTACTTATTGTGTTTGATTGATGTTCCTTCAGCTCCCTTATAACCACTTGATAAAAGCTTGTGTAACATCCTCTTAAATGAAACCATGATGAAGACTTAAGACTCCAAAAATGTTTAGACTTGAAAAGTCTCTTTTGGTCCATTAAATAGCCTCCTTAATATTCTTTTAAAAGCTTTGAAACAATCCAACTTTGAAGAGTCTTTAATCATATGAAAAGTCACCTGCAAAATAGATATTTAAGATTAAATAGTAACTTAAAACACTAATAAAAACAAAATATTTAATAACACTCATGCAAACAAATTAATTGAACATGCAACTGAAATCACCTTATTTAAAATGAAAATAAACAAACTTTAATTTATGCATTAAAATGTAACAGCCAAATTAAATAACATACTTATATAAATAAACTCAAACATATTTGACAACTAAGATGCTTAAATGCATGGTTTAAGATGCAAACTAAATGAACAAATGAGTTACTTAATACATGACTTAATTTAAGATGCAATCTTAACTAACATTAGAGTTACATAATGCATGTCATTATTTATGATGCATACTTAACTAACATGAAAGTTACATAATGCATGACTTTATTAAATGCAGAACACACAAAGTGCAAATCAAAATTAAAATATGCAAACTTATTGATTTAATAAAACTTTATTAAATTAAAATAGGTAGATGAACGAAGCGAAAGATGAACGAAGTCGCAATTGAAATAGGTAGATAAAGAAGCAGAAGTTTAAGAAGAAGGCATGTTTTAAGAGTTTCGAAAAGAAGTTAGAATTGTTAAGGTTTAGAAAGAAGAGAAGATAGATAGTACGATGGTTAGAAGGTTGGTGTATGAAATGAGATAGATGATTAGTGTATCGGTTTAGGTAATGTAGGATAGGTTACGAAAGGTTTGAAATGGTATGGAAGGTTTGAAATGGTATAGAAGGTATAAAATGGTATAGATGGTTTGAAATGGTATAGAGGGTACGAAATGGTATAGATGGTTTGAAATGGTATGGAAAGTACGAAATGGTATAGATGGAATGATGTATTGTTCGGATTTGGTAAATCAACAAGATAGGTGGTCGATGGTCGAGTGTCGTAGACGTCAGGAAAGATTCAACACCAAAGGTGTCACTCCAAATCCTATATGGTCTAAGTTGGAAAAAAATGGTAGTTTGAGGATAGGTTTGAGTGCCACACCAAGTTGGGGTTCAGTGATAAGCTCGAAACAAGCAAGATTGACTCCACTAGCAAAGCTAGATAAGTCGCACGAGACTTGTACAAAGTTAAAGAGGAATCAAACCTCACAGAAACAGAGTTTTCATATAAAATTGATCAAAAAAGTCCCTTTTACAATAAAAATAAACAACTATTTATACTAGTATCTTAAGCTAGCTAAATGGTCATATTCATGGACTTAACAACTAAGTAATGTACCTAATTAGAGGAATGAAAAATTCTAGAAAATGCCCATTGATGCTCTTGTCCATGTTCGGCTGAATGGGAGGTGAGTGGATAGCTTCATGAATATGCATTGATGTACTTGGATGAATGTTCTTCATGCATGCATGACTAGATTCAGCCAACACCTTTAATGGAGCCTTTAATTCATGTTGTTTCACCATGAGTGGCTTCTTAAATGAGGCTTCATGAAGTGATGTATGCACGCTTGGGGCTCCCTCAAATGCAAATCAAGATCTAATCGAGCTTCCAAAAGGCCCCATGACTCAAGCATGTACTAAGCAACTTCAAGAAGCTTTAACAACTTTGTTGGCGCGCATTTGGGATGATACCAAGTCTTTTGACGTTGGAGAAGCTGTGGACAACTCTTTGAAGGCTCAATGCACTCTTTTGCAAACCGACTTCAGCTCCTCTCCAGCTCTCCAAGCTCAATTCAGCTCCAATCATCTCACTTGAGCTTGTTCCAGCTCGTTTGAGCTTAATTTAGCTTCTTCCAGCTCGTTTCTTTTCCCATTTCAATAAACTAAGTTTCAACTTTGTTTTAACTTAATTTGCTACAACTCATGTCGAATTCACTAGCTCAAATTAGTTCATTAATTGTTTTTGATTATTTGAGCTAGCTGAATTTAATATGCTAGTTAATTTTAATTTAATGTGTCTAAAAATTAGTTAGTTGTTATTTAGGTAGTTAGTTGCTGTTTAATTATGATTAAATGATATAATTCAATGTGTTCATGTTTTTGTAGGTTCAGCTGAATGTGGAAATACATTAAAGGCTAGGTGCATGTACGGGTTTGTTAAATGAATGAGAAGATTCATGCACGCTTGGATTCAATGCTTGGAGGAATTATGTTCATGTACATGGAAGATCAATTACATGCATTGGATTAAGAAGAATACATTCCCTTTGGACGACACACATGCATGAATGAAGGGAATTTATTGCAAGTTCATGTACGGCAAGGTTCAAGCTCCCTTCCAAGTTCCATGCATGATCGAATGTATGTGGGAGAACCTTTGGAGTTTCTATGCACCTATTTGGCCAAGGGGTAGCTGCATAATCAATTTCCAACTTCAATTCATGAAAATTAAGAGAAGATGCATGGATAGCAAGTTACAACAAATGGAAGAATGCACCTAATTCTTGATTTATGAATCGTTTGCTGCCCAAATGACTTCCCTAAGTGTCTATTCGGCCAAAAGACACTTCTTTAATGCTCCATTCAATCCATAGGTGAATTTGGACAAGCTATTGAGCTGCCATTCATTCACCTACATCCAAATCAATTTTGCTTAACCATGACGCTGCCCAATGAACTACTATTCGGCCGAATAAGGACTTGAAGATTCAATGGCTTCATTCTAGATTTTTCTATCACATTAATAGATGAATTTACTTAGTTGTTAAGCTTATGAACATGCCTATAAATATTTGTTCATTTTCAATGTAAAGGGACTTTTGCCAATTTGTTAATGAAACTTTGTTTCTGTGAGGTTGCTTCCTCTCATATCTCGTACAAGTTTCAAAAGACTTATCTAGCATGCTAGTGGCGTCTACCGATCTTGTTTTAACTTATCACCATCCTTGGTATGGTGTTCACCTACCCTTCTATCCCTTTTATCCACCTTAACAATATAGGAATCGGGGTGACACTTTTTCGTGTTGAATCATTCCTGATGTTAAGTTTGCTAATCCATCCCCACCTTACGTTATTTTTATTCTTATTATTCTCAAACTAAATATTCTATTCAACACCCATCTTTGTTTCCCATAGCCGAAACTATCAATACCCTATTTTTCTATTTTGAACCCTTCCGCTTAATCAAACCTATCCATTCACTTCTATTTCCAAGACCGAGGCACGGACGACTCTTCTCGACTATGATCGAGCAACTACGTGCATTTGACTCAACCACCCGAGACAGATCACATCATGAAGGGTCAGACTAGGTGTGAACAAGGAGTTTGAGTAGTCTCTTGTGTGTGAACGTCCAACCGAATGGTCATCATGGTGTGAACACAAGGTGTGAACACATGAGAAATACATGAACCGTCCAATACATGTTCCTTCATCAATATGATCCATGGATCTTCAAATACGTGAATAATCATCATGAACATGCATATGCCCCTTTGATTGCCATCCATTGAACCTTTCTATGCATGCACCATTAATTTCTTCCATGCATGTGTCGTCCAAAGGGTGATGTACCTACAAGGTGAATGTTCAACATTAATAGCTCATGTGAACACATTAATCAAATATAAACACAATTAAACACCTAATTAAATTCGGCTAACATATTTAATTCTTGTAATATTTTGGACATATTTATTTCTAGTTTAAATTATGACAAATTAATAATATGCATTAAATAACTAGTCAACTAGCTCACTTAATAAATACGCAATAATTAAGCTAAAATGAGCTAAGGGTTTCGGCTATGAACTGTGTTAAGCTGAAATTAAATTAAATGAGCTGAGTTTATTTAAATTATAAACTAATGGAGCTGAGTAAGAGCTTAATTAAGCTCAACCGAGCTGGAATGGACTCCCGTGAGCTGAAGTGAGCTAAAGTTACCTTGAATTAAGCTAACTATCTTTGGTTCGAAGTTGTATTTAGCTACACTTTGATCATTGGAGCCATGGCCTAGCTTGAATCGATGACAGAGAGCTGAAATGGAGTGTTAGAAGCATCGAGCTCGAGCTCTCATCATTGGACCTTGCGGCATAGTAGGTATTCCATCATCCAAGTAGGTTGTTAGCTTGGACGTATTTGCGTCAGTAGTGGAGGTGTGGTAGGAGTGTGGTTGCAGAATTCTAGGAAAGGACATTGGGATTTGGTGGTTGAGGGAGAAGTGGGAGGTTTTGAGTGATTTGGGGAGTAAAATGTGGAATTTGAATTAGAGGGAGAATTAGTGCCGATTTGGAACTCTAAGCACCCTTTGGATTCAGTTTGGTGGGAGAAAGAATTGGGGTTTCACTCTATCCCTTTCAATTTTTGGTGGCAGAGTAAAATTGGGAGGTTTTTCTTCATTTTAGTTTTTGGTAAACATTTGTTTTTTCCAATAGTCTTTGTCGAACTTTTTCCTTTGTATCAAATTTTGCTAGTGATTTCAACTGACTTTCATTTTGGCATTTCTTTTCCTCTCCTTGCATCTTGAGTTGTTTTCGCCAAACACTTTTTTATCTTCCCCCTTTTCAATTCTTTAGGGTTTCAACATTTTCCCTCTGCTTGCACCTTGGTATTTTTATCGATCATTTCTTCTTCCTCTATCCCTTTCGATCAATTGTTTGTCGAATATTACTTCTCTCTTTGTAACACCCCTAACATGTAATCTGTCGCCGGACTAGGGTTACGAGGCATTATCAAACAACTAGAGTAATTCTCTATCATATAACATATATAACCCAATTATCAACAATGCCATCATCAAAACAAGAATAAAGTCCCTTAAGAAGGCCTATGAAGCCTCAAACATACATTTAAAGAGGGTCGGGACTAAACCAAAAACTTAGAAAATTTTTTCGACACTTAAAACAATTTTCATCACTGCAGTGGTCACACGCCCGTGGGATTAGGCCGTGTGCCTCACATAGCTTCCAGACACGCCCATGTATCCTGGTCGTGGCAAAATAGAGGATGCATACTGACTTGAGCCCACGGGCATATGACATGCCCGTGTGTCTTGGTCGTGTGAAATTAAGGAGGCTACTGACTTGCACACACGGCCACAAGGCACGCCCGTGTGTCGAGCACGTGTGACATCCTGACCATTTTAGCTAAGGTGCAGGGGTCACATGGTCAAGTCACACGCTCGTGTGCTCAGGCCGTGTGGCATGAATTAGGCTTGATTTAAGCCACAATTCACACCTCACAATGCCAAATTTCTACAAGAAAAATTACACAACATAGATCAAGATAACCAATTCATCAACAACCAACTACACATGCAAAAGCATCTTAAATCATACCATTTTATAAGGCATAGACTTAGCCAAACATTCATCACATGATTCATTCTTATACCATTTCCAAATCCTAATCAAATCTTGCCAAAATTTACCATTTGGTTTAGACCAAAATGACCACATTCAACTAGGCCAAATGAGCATCATAAAGCATACTAAAACAAACATATTTACACACTTAGCAAGCCAAATCACTTAGCATAGCATAATTACAAGTCAAAATATCTCCAAACCTCCCTAGTCTATACATATCATCCTCGACAATTCTTGAGCCTTTAGTAGCTGTAATGATCTATAAAATAGAAATAAACAAAACAAGTAAGCTTATAAAGCTTAGTAAGTCATAAGTAAGTACTTAATGTATAAGTACAAAAGTAAATCTATCATTTACCAATTCCAACCATTCTAAAATATCATAAACTGATGCGAACAAGGTCGCATCATGTTTCGACCCAACTCCACAACACTGAGATTGGCTCAAACTTGAGGGGCCCAAGTGTAAAATGAGGCTTTTAATTTCAGTTTGTTAATTTGGTTGCTGGAATAAGGACTTTGATTTATTTATTTTAGTTACTTTAGTCTTTAATTATATCATGTTTATTAAATGCATCTCTAATTAATGTCATGCATTATTGATCTACATCTTTTAATTGTGACATGCATTATGTGGTATGCATTTAATAATGTCATGCATTATGTAGCTCTCATGTTAGTTAAGTTTGCATCATAAATTATGACATGCATTATGTAACTCCCATGTTAATTAAAGTGTGCATCTTTAAATGAAGTCATGTATTAAGTAACTAATTGTGCATTTAGTTTACATCTAAATTAAATCATACATTTAAACATCTTAGTTGTTTGAGTTAGTGTGATATTTAATTTGGCTATTTTTTTAATGCTTAAGTTATAGTGTGTTTAATTTTTCTTAAATAAATTGATTGTGTAATTGTTGTAGGAAAGTCTAAAAGGTTGGTCACATATTTAAAGCTACAATAGGGGTGTTCATTTGCCAAGAAGAATCAAATGTTGTCACATTCAATTGGCTGTTCAGTTTTGGCATAAAAGAGTGTGCATTTGGTCACTTAATTGTTGGTGCATATTTGGAACGTTTTTGGTGGATATTGAAGCACTCAAAGCTCATTATGGTGACTTTTCAAATGGACCAAGAGTGACTCTTCAAATCTGATTGGTTTCATGCACTCAAAGCTCATTATGGTGGCTATTTAATGGACCAAAAGAGACTCTTCAAGTTTGAACGTTTTTGGGGTCTTATGATACGATCGCGACCCGATGTGCATCAAGTTCGAGCAAGGACTCAATGGTGCTGCCCCAAGGACCAATTATGCGAGCTCGAGCTAAGCAATTCAAGGAGGCCATTTCGGCCTTAGTTAACCAAGTGTGGGGCGAGGCTTTGGTTGGAGAAATAGAACGAGTTGGGACCAGCTTAATAAAGTGTCCTTGCAACATTTTGCAAACTAATTTCAGCTCAATTCTAGCTCATTGAACTCGTTCCAACTAAATTGAATTTTTTATTTATTTTTTTCAGCTTTGCATTTAGTTTGCATTTTAATCCTTGCATTTAAGCATATTAGTTTAATAAATTAGTTGATGTCCATTAATTTAATCATCTTAGTTTAATTAATTGAACTTTTGATCATATTAACTTAATAGTACTTCTTTAATTAAACTAGTTGCTGGAATAAATCATGCATAAGTGTTAGATCATTTAATTAAGTAGTTGTTAATAGCTTAATAATTGAATAAATATGACGGTTACATGTGTTAATTGCAAGTGACTCTTCAACTCACAAAGGCTGTTACACATTCACTAAAGGTGGCTTTTCAAGAGATTTTCGGTTACATAAGAGGGGGCTGTTATAAAGGAAGCTTTAAGCACCATTAAAAGAGAGTTTAAAAGAGCATTTCATGTCTTTTAAAATTCAGCAGCAGCCTATTCAAATACCCCAACGTTTTTGCTACTTAATGGACAATTTATGCCTTACAAAATTCATTGAAGTGGCTGGAGTCTATTCAACTAACCAAAGGGGAAATCAAGAGTCATTTTCAAAGCCTTTAAGGACATTAATTCAGCTGGTTAAAGAGAAGAGTTATTGATTCTAGAATTTCAAAAGTCTTTGATTTATAATTAGCTCTTTAATAGCACTTTACTATGCGACCATTCGGCTAGCTCATTCTAGCCTTATAAATACTTGTAATCAAGCCTTTTGGGAACACTTTTTTTTGGACATTTTGTTAATGATATGCTGCCAAATTTGTGAGGCAAACTTTTCTCTATTTTCGTTCAAAGATTCGTTGGCTACCTAGTGTTCTAGTTGCGTCAATCATTTTCTTTTATAAACCCAAACTTATCACTACTCGTAGTGTGGTGTTCAAAGATACCGAGGTTCCTATCTTACTAGATAGTGGGTCGAGGTCACTTCTACCAATCCTAAACTGAACTAAAAGGGCTTATAAACAAACGGGTCGATATCACATCGGTATTGGTTCTTGTTTGCACTTTTGTTCAAACCAAATTTCTTTCATTACCATTTCATACCAAAACCAAACTCCATCCTTCCATTTCTTATCATATCGTACCAATCCAGTTTCCGTACAACCAAATTTAACCTGTTCGATTCTAAACCATTCCTTCCTACCCATATAATCAAAACACAACCAACTATCCACTATTCCATAACCGAAATAATTCTTTCTTCCTACCTTATTCATTTTTAACCTTCCATTCTTCTCAATTTCTTAAAAGAATTAACGGTACTTCTTGTCGAAGATTGGGAAAATTAAGTATACGACTCAACTCAACCCCTTGGCAGATCGTATCATTTGGTATTAGAGCTAGATTCGAGAAGCTCCGAAGATCGAAGAACACAACGAAATCTTGTTTGTAAGTACAAAAAAATCGAAAAAAAGGTTTCAAAAATTGAAAAAAAATCGAAAAAAAGTTTAACACAAAAAAAGAGTAAAAAAAAGGTTTCGAAAAAAATTGCTTTGTGTTGAAAAATTGAATATTTGTGTTATTTTCATTCAATTCCGATCCTGAAATTCTCCTATTCACCTTTTCTTCCATCTTTAACCATTCGCCACACTACAATCGAATTAATTTTTTTTCCTTTCTTTTTTTTTAGCCTACCCTAACCTAAATCACATCATCCCTTGTTACCCACCATCTAGACTAAGGTTAAGCCGTAGCAAATCTACTTACGAAATTATGAGAAAGGTAAAGAGAGGTAAAAGGCACGAGAGTTGTGAGCACAAAAGAGTGGAAGGTAAAAGCCTATTCTCGAGCGTAAACACGAGCGTGAGTAAAATTTTTTTCTTTCTGAGTGTTCTTGAGGTTTTTGTTGTGAGGTTCTTTACTAAACTCAATGTCACAAGAATCTGATCCTAACATGGAAGATCGTCCCGTACGACAACTTGTTCGCAATGTCCCAGATTTGAACATGCAAGCTTTATTACGAGAGATGGAAAGACTTTTAGATAGAAGATTAAATCCCCTTGAAGATCATCTATTCCAAATCGAAGCTAGAGAGCAACGCGAAAGAACTCCTAAAGTTGTCCAACCTAGACGGGAGAGGCCAAATCAACAACAGGAAAGACAAAGAGATTAAGATGATGTTGTAAATGATCTTAGTGATCTTGAAAGTGGTCAAGAGTCGAATGCAAGTAAACGCCGGAGGGAACCACGACACCGAGATCGGAGACGTGAAGATGATGATCTTAAGAACATCAAACTTTCTATACTGCAGTTCCAAGGTAGATCGGATCTGGAGGCCTATCTTGAGTGGGAAAAGAAGATCGAGTTGGTGTTTGATTGTCATAACTATTCTGAAAATAAAAAGGTGAAGTTAGCAGCAATTGAATTCTCGGATTATGCCATGATTTGGTGGGGTCAACTAACTACCAGCCGGAGACGTAATGGAGAACAACCAATCTCCACATGGACCAAGATGAAGGCAGTTCTAAGGCAACAATTTATCCCTTCTTACTACCACCGGGAGTTGCACCAAAAACTTCAAAATCTTACACAAGGGACCAAAAGCGTCGAAGACTACTACAAGGAGATGGAAATTGCAATGATTCGGGCAGATGTTCAAGAGGATTCCGAAGCAACGATGGCATGATTTCTGGCCGGATTAAACCGAGACATTGCGAATGTCATCGAGCTTCAACACTATCTTGAAGTGGTGGACATGGTCCATATGGCTATCAAGGTAGAAAAGTAACTTAAGCGTAAAGGCCCAAACCGAGGTTTTTCCACTTCTTACACATCCAAGTGGGGCCAAAGTTCGAGTAGAGGTTTTTCAACATCTCGAGGAAAGGACTTATTGGCTTCTTTACATGAGTTTAATTTGAAATTAAAGCTTGTAATAATTTTATTTAATTTTTGAAGGTGAAAGGTAACAATAGGCATTTGAATAGTCATAATAATGCCTATAAATAGTTTATAAGAAGACATTGTTTTGGTCAGACTTTTGCTACCTTTTGAGTGTTTATAACATTTTTGTGAGTTTTTCAACTCTCGTATTTCGTTAAAGACTTAGCTTGACTTATCTAGCTTACTAGTGGCATCATTCCTATTTCTTTTTGAACTTATCACTCATTTCGAGTTTGGCATTCACCAAACTATACCTTTGGTTCTTACCTTCATAGGTAACGGGTCAAGGTCCTATCTTTCAATATCCAACTTTCTTAAGTGTCGTATTAGGTTCGGGTCAATACTCCCATTAGTATTGGTTCTTCCTTAGCCTTAATCCATTTCCATCATCATTTACTTAATCCATTTCCATCATCGTTCACTTAGCCATTTCCTTCATCATTTCACTTAGCCGATTCAGTCCTTATCTTTATTCATAGTTGTTTCCTTTGTTTAAAGCCTTACTTAGCCGAATTCAACCATTACTCTGTTCAAGAACGATACTTCTCCATTTTAACGATCGGGCAATAATTACAACTCGACTCACCCCAAGAAGGATCGTATCATTTGGTATCAGAGCTATTAAAATCAAAGAGTACAGACGTTCGTGAATTGTCGAGTAAGTATTTGAAAAAAATTCAAAAAAATTGAAAAAAATTGAAAAAAATTCGTAAAAAAAGGAAAAGTAATTGTACAAAGTGTGTTGAAGTTATATATTGAAAAAAATTTCAAAATTAAAAAAACAAGTGCTTGCAAGTTTCCTAGCTTTTTCCGATCATCAAATTTCATTTCTACCCAAAACAACCCATTTCGCCACACTACAATACTTTTTGTATTTTTCTTTCAGCCTACCTAACACCCTAATCAATTTCTACTCTTTTCTGCCCTTTGAAACCGATCCTTAGGCTTGCTTATAAGTCTAAACAAGTCGATTACGAAGTTCGAGAGGTGAAGCAAGTGGAAAAAAGCACGAGAGTTAGTGAGAGCATTTGAGTGTAGAAAAAGCCATAAAATAGTGCAAACATGAGTGGAGTGCCATATTATTTTTCTTTGCGAGTGAATAGTGAGGTTTTTGTAGAAGAGTTTTATTTAATCAATACAATGTCACAAGAATCCAAACCAAATGAAGCGAACGTGTCCAAGTCAACAACATGCCTGAATGATGGAATACCTGCTATGCCACAAGGTCCCATGACGAGAGCTCGAGCTCGATGCTTCCAAAGCTCCATTTCAGCCCTTTGTCATCGATTGCAGCTAGCTCATGGCTCCAACATTCAAAGTGTAGCTGAATGCAACTCTGAACTAAAGATAGTTAGCTTAATTCAAGCTGACTTCAGCTCATTTCAGCTCACGGGGGTTCCTTCCAGCTCAGTTGAGCTCAACTAAGCTCTGACTCAGCTCCATCGACTTTTAATTTAAATAAATTTAGCTCATTTAATTTATTTTCAGTTTAACACAGCTCATAGCCGAAACCCTCAGCTCATCTTAGCCTAATTATTGCATATTTATTAAAGTGAGCTAGTTGACTAGTTATTTAATGCATATCATAAATTTGTCATAATTTGAACAAGAAATAAATATGTCTAAAATATTACAATAATTAAATATGTCTAAATTATTACAAGAATTAAATATGTTAGCCGAATTTAATTAGGTGCTTAATTATGTTCATACTTGGTTAACGTGTTCACATGAGCTATTAATGTTGTACATTCATCTTATAGGTACATGCATAGAAAGGTTCAATGGACGGCAAACAAAGGGGCATATGCATGTTCATGATGAATAATCATGTATTTGAAGATGCATGGATCATATTAATGAAGGAACATGCATTTGATGGTTCATGTATGTCCCATGTGTTCACACCATGTGCTCACCCCATGAAGACCATTCGGTTGGACGCTCACACTAGAGTTCACACATGGAACCATTCGGCTACCTTGTGTTCACACATGCAAGACCCTTCAAGCACCTCCGTTCACACCACATAAGGCCCTTCATGAAGCCACCATTATGACGCCACCTTTGGTGAAGCATCACCTCATTAGTGCATCATTAAGACACCTTGAATGAATGTAGCCAAGTCCATTCAAGAGATCATTCATTCACCTCATGTCCTTATTCATGAAGCTTTCCCCCATTCTGCCAAACATGGACAAGAGAACCATTGGTCATTTTTTCTAGAATTTTCATGCCATTAATTAAGATACATTACTTAGTTGTTAAGTCCATGAATAGGACTATTCGGCTAGCCTAAGTTGTTAGTATAAATAGTTGTTCATTTCATTTGTAAAAGGGACTTTTCATCAATTTTATACCGAAACTCTGTTTCTATGAGGTTTGAATCCTCTTAACTTTGTACAAGTCTCGTACGACTTATCTAGCTTTGCTAGTGGTGTCAATCCTGCTTGTTTCGAGCTTATCACCGAACCCAACTTGGTGTGGCACTCAAACCTATCCTTCACTTACCATTTTCCAACTTAGACCATATAGGATTCGGGGTGACACCTTTGGTGTTGAATCTTTCCTCTCATACACCAACCTTAACCATCGTACCATCTATCATCCTTTCTTTTTAAACTCCGACAACTCTAATCACTTCACCTAAGCTCGTAAACATACCATCTTCTAAACTTCCACTTTTCTATCTACTCTTTCCAACTGCAACTTCGTTCTTCTTCTTCTCAACTACGATCGGGCATTCAACGTAAATCTAGCTTATCTCATAACCGGGTTCGCGTCACCAAATTTGGAAGAACGGCCAGCACGACAACCAATTCGCAACGTTCCTGATTTAAACATGCAAGCTCTCTTACGAGAGATGGAAAGAATTTTAGATAGAAGGCTCAATCCTCTCGAAGATAGATTATTCCAAGTCGAAGTGAGAGAGCCACGTGAAAGAACTCCCGAAATTGCTCGCCATAGATGGGAGAGACCAAACCAGCACCGGGGAAGAAGAAGGGTTAAGATGATGAGCCGAATGATCCTAGTGATATTGAAAACGGAAAAGAATCCAATGCTAGTTATCACCGGAGAGATCATCGACATAGAGACCGGAGACGTGAAGATGACGATCTCAAGAACATCAAACTTTCCATACCACCATTCTAAGGTCGATCAGATTCAGAGGCCTACGTTGAATGGGAAAAGAAAGTAGAATTGGTTTTTGAGTACCATGACTATTCGGAAAGCAAGAAGTGAGGTTTGCGGCGAATGGGTTCTTCGATTATGCCATGACTTGGTGGGATCAATTCACCACGAGTCAGAGATGAAACGGAGAGCATCCGGTATCCACTTGGTCTGAAATGAAAGCCATAATGCGCAAGCGTTTCCTCCCATCTTCCTACCATCGGGAGCGAATTTCATCAAGTCGAGGAAAGGAGATAAGATCCTCACGAAGACAAGCATCCCATGATTATTCAGGAAAAGACCCATTTCACGAGTCTTATATGCCGATGAGTTCAAGACAAAGAAAAGCAAACTTTGAGTTTGATTCCTTCTGAGATGACAAATGAAAAGGTAGATATGTTTCTACAAGTGCATCAATTTATTCATCTATGGGGGATTGCTTACAAAGTGGTGAACATGTTTCAAAAGCATCAAAATACTCGGCCACAGAGAATCTATCACGAAGAGATAATCATATTTTGTATGAAGACCCTTTCTCTTCTTCTCAACAAAAGGTTTCTCATTTTGATGATTCCTTTTTGTTGTCCTCCTTCTATAATGAAATTGAAACAGCATGTGAAAAAGATAAAGAAATTAAAAATGAAGAAAATGAAAATGAAAAAGAGCAAAAAAAGATCGAGATAGAAAAAGAAAAAGAGTGCGAGCTAGAAAAGCATATCAAAAAAGAGAGAGAAAGAGTAAAAGAAACAAGTGACAATGATTAGAAATAAAAGAGATTTAGGTAAAAGAAACAAGTGAAAAGGAAGAAAATGAACAAGAAAAAGTGAAGAGTGATCTTACTAACCATTCCGTGAGTTTTCCTTGTATTATTTCTTCTTTTCAGGTTTCTGAAGATCCCACTGACAAATTCCAACTTCGATATCTTTCAAAGGAGAGAAGATTCACGTTGGTTGAAATAGGTAATGTTATCAATGAACCTAGTTTGCCTATGCCAAAGGGTAAGCAAGGTATGGAATCTGAAGTTTTTAAGTTATATCAGCCTTATTCGATTGTTGAAGAATTGGTTTTTGAAAAATGTTTGAACATTTACTTGGTTAATTACTGCTCCTTGATTTATAATGATTTGTTTGCTTTAAAAGATCGCAAGGAGGGTACCATTACTGAAATTTGTGGTATTGATGAGATTATTGGTTAAGTAGTAATCAATTGGCAATTGCAAGGATTGGATGTGCAAAATAATGAATCATATAAATCTTTTCATTTGCTTGATTGTGGTGAAAACTTGCGGATGAGATTTGAGGCATATGAATGTCTAAAAACATACATGTCTATCCGAGTGAAATGTGACAGGTTTCATTGTTTGAACGTTAGTATGCTCACATCTTCTTTATTTCGTATATGTGATTTGTTGATGAAAGAAAAGCCTTTGCTACTTTTAACATTGAATGACCGAAATCATGTGTTTAAGCCCGGAGCAAGTAATTTCGAGTTGTTACTAAGAAAAGGTGAGTATCGTAATTTCATTTTAAATAAATGTGGTGAACCTTTTTATCTGCTTCGAATTCTATTATTTTGTTTAAAAATAAAAGAAGTGAATTTTGTTGGCTTGCAAAGTCAAACTCAAATTTTTGACTTCAGAGGTTGTTCTAAATTGTGGTTTAAAAGATTCGATCGTGTTTTACAAGATTATACTGCTCAATTGCTACATGTTCTTTCTAGGTTGTTGTTCATGACACTTTTGAGTTAGATTGGAGAGGTAAGAGGAAATATTGTTTTTGATCCCGAAGATCATTGTTCTTTATCATTGTTCAAAAGATTTGAGCCATGGAATTTTGTTGTCCAAAACTATGACTTTCGAATGCTCCATGATTCTAGTTTGTTTCCTTCAAGGAATAAGGTAAATTCAATTTCTGTTTTTGATCCCGGCATTGATACATATGTTCAAATTGTGCATAATGATTTCGAAAGTTCTTTCTAGTTCATTATCCATGTTGTCACTAACCTCTTTCATTTTTGTGAAGGTGACACTTTGAAATGGATTCCTCCTAAAGAGGGAGGGCAAGTGACTAATCTACTTCCTTTTCGAGTTTTGGGTATTTTCCAGGTTTGTGACGATGAAAGATTTTTCGCGAGCAAGTGGCCCGATTTGAGGACAAATCATTTTCAATAGGGAGGGTATGATGCGAACCGGCCCAACTCCACAACACCGAGATTGGCTCAAACTCGAGGGGCCCAAGTGCAAAATGAGGCTTTTAATTTTAGTTTGTTAATTTGGTTGCTAGAATAAGGACTTTGATTTATTTATTTTAGTTACTTTAGTCTTTAATTATGTCATGTTTATTAAATGCATCTCTAATTAATGTCATGCATTATTGATCTACATCTTTTAATTGTGACATGCATTATGTGTTCTGCATTTAATAATGTCATGCATTATGTAACTCCCATGTTAGTTAAAGTTTGCATCATAAATTATCACATGCATTATGTAACTCCCATGTTAATTAAAGTGTGCATCTTTAAATGAAGTCATGTATTAAGTAACTTATTGTGCATTTAGTTTACATCTTAATTAAATCATACATTTAAACATCTTAGTTGTTTGAGTTAGTGTGATATTTAATTTGGCTATTTTTTTTAATGCTTAAGTTATATAGTGTGTTTAATTTTTCTTAAATAAATTGATTGTGTCATTGTTGTAGGAAAGTCCAAAAGGCTAGTCACATATTTAAGCTACAATAGGGGTGTTCATTTGCCAAGAAGAATCAAATGCTGTCACATTCAATTGGCTGTTCAGTTTTGGCATAAAAGAGTGTGCATTTGGTCACTTAATTGTTGGTGCATATGTGGAACGTTTTTGGTGGATATTGAAGCACTCAAAGCTCATTATGGTGACTTTTCAAATGGACCAAGAGTGACCCTTCAAGTCTGATTGGTTTCATGCACTCAAAGCTCATTATGGTGGCTGTTTAATGTACCAAAAGAGACTCTTCAAGTCTAAACGTTTTTTGGGGTCTTAAGTCTTCATCATGGAGCCATTTAAGAGGATGTTACACAAGCTTTTATCATGTGGTTACAAGGGAGCTGAAGGGACATCATAAACACATTAAGGATACTTTAAGTCTTCATTAAGGAGAATTGACGTGCCTTTTCAACTACATCAGGTTCCAATGAAGAGACATGACTCATTGGCTTCCTTACATGAGTTTAATTTGAAATTAAAGCTTGTAATAATTTTATTTAATTGTTGAAGGTGAAAGGTCACAAATAGGCATTTGAATAGTCAAAATAATGCTTATGAATAGTTTGTAAGAAGACATTGTTTTGGTCAGACTTTTGCTACCTTTTGAGTGTTTATAACATTTTTGTGAGTTTTTCAACTCTCGTATTTCGTTAAAGACTTATCTTAACTTATCTAACTTACTAGTGGCATCATTCCTGTTTCTTTTTGAACTTATCACTCATTCTGAGTGTGGCATTCACCAAACTATACCTTTGGTTCTTACCTTCATAGGTAACAGGTCAAGGTCCTATCTTTCTGATACGGTCGCACCACCTAAGTTGCCAACCACAAATGGAGACCCACTCGAGCTACCTGTTGGTCCAATTACCCGAGCTCGAGCTAAGAAGTTTAAAGATGCAGTGTCAGCCTTGGTTGAGCGAGTTTGGGCTGAATCAATCACCAATTTACTTGATAATTCCTGGACTAGCTCATCGAGTCATCCGTTTCATCTTTCCAAAGCTCATCCAGCTCATTTTCAGCTCAACCTGCTCGGTTCTAGCTCATCGAGTTCACATCCAGTTCAACTTCAGCTCATGAGTTTATTTTCAGCTCAATTTTAGTCCACGAGCTCAGAATTAGCTCAGCCTCAGCTCTCGAGTTTGGACTTAGCTCGATTTTAGCTCACTATCTAAATTATAGCTCATTAAGTTCATTTAAAGCTCATGATAATAAGTTGACTTTTTTTTAATTTCATTAAATTAGCTATTTAATTTATCATATTGAATGGTTTCACATTAATATATTAATATTGTCTTAATTTAATTTAATTCTGCTTATTTAATTTGTCTTAGCCGAATTTATAAGTTGCCATTGTTGCTTTCATATTAGCCGAATTAATGTTGTTCACATGTCTTGTAGGTACATTCACCTGGATGGCACATGCATGGGGGAGATTAAATGCCATGCATGCATGGTAAGATGCAATGGACGGCACACTAATGGACAAGTTCATGTGCATGTATTTAAAGGTGCATGGATCACATTTAAGGTGATACATGTATGGGACGGTTCATGAACTCCCATGTGTTCATACTCTGCGTTCACACCATGGATGGGGCGTTCACACTTGTGTTCACACCTAGGGCCATTCAGCTACCCTGTGTTCACACTTGCATGGCCATTCAAGACCCTCCGTTCACACCACAAGAGACCTTTCATGGAGCTACCATTATTAAGCCACTATTGGTGAATCAACATGAATTAAAGGCTTCATTAAAGGGATGGCCGAACCTAGTCATACATGCATGGGAACTATTCATTCAAGTGCATTAATGTGTGTTCATGAAGCTACATATTCACCCCCCATTTGGCCGAACATAGACATCCATTCCAAGGGGTTGTTTCTACTATTTTCTAGAATATTCCTATGTATTTAATAGGTACATGTCTTAAATGTTTAGTCCATGAATGGACCATTCGGCTAGCCTAGGATTTAGTATAAATAGCCAGACATTTTTCATGTAAAGGGACTTTTTTTTTTTAACTTTGTCAATTTTATTACAAATTTGTGAGGAATTCTTTTCTCTAATTTCGTTCAAAGATTTCGATTGGCTTTCCTAGTGTCCTAGTTGTGTCAATCGTTTTTCTTTGTCGAAAATCCGAACTTATCACTACCCGTAGTGTGGCGTTCAACTATACCGAGGTTCCTATCTCTTTAGATAGTGGGTCGAGGTCCCTTTATCAAATCCAAACCGAACCAAAAGAGCGTATAGAAAAAGGGTCAATATCTTTTTGATATTGGTTCTTGTTTGCACTTTTCCGTTCAAATCCTATCTTTCTTTCTCTTCTAAATCAACTTAACGAACCTTCTCCTATTGAAACTATAACCAACTCCTGTCTTCTTCATCTACTTAGCTCGAACAATACCTTCTCGTAGACGATCGGGCAACTACAAATACGACTCGACTCACCCCGAGACGGATCGTATCATTTGGTATCAGAGCTGCTAAAACGAGGAGTACTGACGTTCGCACCATCATCAAAGTAGGTTCGTAAAAAAAAACGTGAAAAAAAAGTGTGAAAAAAAATTGAAAAAAAATGAAGTAAAAAAATTCGAAAAAAATAAAAAAAAAGTGATTGAAAGTGGAAATTGTTTCATCTTATTTATTCCCGATCCTGAAATTGCTCTTCTACCCTTTTCATTTCTCTATTGATTAGCCACACTAAGACCCAAATTCTTATTTTCTTTTTTAGCCTACCCTAAACCGAATACATCAATCCTTTGCTACCTTTTTGAGCCGACCACCTAGACCAAGGCTAAGCCTGTGTCGAATCTGCTTACGAAATCACGAAAAAAGATAAGGAGAGGAAAAAGGCACGAGTGTCGCGAGTTACATTCGAGGGGAGGTAAAAGCCGAAATCGAGTGAAAAACACGAGTGTGAGTAGATTTTCTTTTTCTTTCAGAGAGACTTAGTGAGATTTGTGGTGAGGTTGTCAAAATGTCACAAAGCCCGGAGCGTAACGAAGGACTACCACGCCAACCGATCAGAAATATGGTTCCCGGTGGTGGAGGAGTGCCCGATTTGGGACAGCAAGCCCTCTTAAGAGAAATACAAAGAATGTTTCGAACCGAACTTGAATCCATTAACGAGAGATTATATCGTGTCGAAGAGAGGGGGCAACGAGATCAAACTCCTCAAGGCCCTAGAAGAGACCGTGGACGAGCCCGACCACTAGAAGAAGATCTTTTCGACCAAAGTGACCTAGAAAGTGACCAAGGTTCCAACCAAAGTGGGCAATACCTAGGTCAGCGAAATCGAGGCCAAAGGGATAGAGGGCGAGTCGATGACGATCTCAAGAATATCAAGCTCTCCATACCACCCTTCCAAGGCAAGTCTGATCCGGAAGCATACTTGGAGTGGGAAAAGAAGATAGAGCTAGTCTTTGACCGCCATAATTATTCGGAGATCAAGAAGGTTAAATTGGCAGCCATCGAGTTTTCTGATTATGCGATGGTGTGGTGGGATCAACTTATAACAAGTTGACGACGCAACGGGGAAAGGCCAATTTCCACGTGGACTGAAATGAAAGCTATCATGCGGAAGAGATTCATTCTGTCTTATTATCATCGCGAGTTGTACCAAAAGCTGCAAAACCTCACACAAGGTAATCGAAGTGTGGAGGACTATTTCAAAGAAATGGAAATAGCGATGATACGAGCGAATGTGGAGGAAGATCGAGAAGCGACCATGGCAAGTTTCCTCTCTGGGTTGAACCGAGACATAGCTAACATTGTAGAACTTCAACACTATGTCGAGGTGACTGATATGGTCCATGTTGCCATCAAAGTGGAAAAACAGCTCAAGCGAAAAGGTACTCTCAAGCCCTTTTCAAACCCTTCCAATAATCCGAAGTGGGGCCAAGGAGTAAACAAACGAGACTTTCCTAACCGTTCAAAGGTAGCAAACTTTCCGGTGAAGCCAAACAAACCCACGGGAGAGTCCAGCAAAGGAAAAGAAATCGCCCATCTCGATAGATCCCGAGACATCAAATGTTTCAAGTGCTTGGGGCATGGACATATCGCTAGTCAATGTCCAAATCGGAGAGTAATGGTGATGTCCGCAAATGGAGATATTGAGTCAGAAGAAGAAAAACAAGAAGAATCCGACGAATCTTCTGATAAAGAGGAAGAAGAACTCGAATATGCAGTAGAAGGCGAGATACTTGTGATAAAACGAAGCCTAAGCTTGCAAAGTGTCGAAGATGAGCAACAACGTGAGAATATTTTCCACACTCGTTGCCATGTTCAAGGTAAAGTGTGTAGTCTCATCGTTGACGGAGGAAGTTGCACGAACGTTGCTAGTACGCTTATGGTGGAGAAGTTAGGACTACTGACTACAAAGCACCCACATCCATATAAGCTTCAATGGCTTAACGATGGTGGAGAATTGAAGGTGACCAAACAAGTGAAGGTGCCTTTCTCGATTGGAAAATATGCCGATGAAGTGCTTTGTGACGTAGTTCCAATGCATGCCGGACATTTACTGCTAGGCCGACCTTGGCAGTTTGATCGAAAGGTGGTACATGACAGATACACCAATCGTTATACTTTCAAGTATCAAGGCAAGAATGTCACCTTGGCGCCTTTGACTCCTCGTCAAGTTTATGAAGACCAAGTAAGATTAAGAGATTCCATTGAAAAACACAAAAAAAGTGAGAAAAAAGAAAATAAAGAAAAAAATTGTGAGAAAATGAGTGAAAAGAAACATGAGAAAACAAAAGAAAAGAATCAAAAGCAAGAGAACAAAAAGAGAGAAGAAAAAGAGAGTGCAAAAGTGAATGTTTATGCAAAAGCGAGTGATATACGAAAGTCGTTTCTGTTGAGGCAACCAGTGCTTGACTTTTGTACAAGGAATCATTTTTAAATTCTAACGACTTGAATCTCGATCTACCATCTTCTGTTAAGATTCTTTTGCAGGAATTTGAGGACGTATTTCCTGATGAAGTTCCGAGTGGATTGCCACCGATTCGGGGGATCGAACATCAAATCGATTTCATTCCTGGCGCATCCATTCCTAACCGACCAGCCTATCATAGTAACCCCGAAGAGACAAAGGAGTTACAAAAGCAAGTAAACGAGCTTTTGGAAAAGGGGTTCATACGAGAAAGTCTTAGCCCTTGTGCTGTGCCAGTCCTACTAGTTCCGAAAAAGGATGGAACGTGGCGAATGTGCGTCGATTATCGTGCAGTTAACAAGATTACCATTAAGTACCGGCATCCGATTCTGCGACTCGATGATATGCTAGATGAGTTAAGTGGTGCGCAGCTATTTTCAAAAATCGACCTCAAGAGCGGGTACCATCAAATACGCATGCGCGAGGGAGATGAATGGAAGACTGCTTTCAAAACCAAACATGGTTTGTATGAGTGGTTGGTAATGCCCTTCGGCCTTACTAACGCTCCTAGTACTTTCATGCGTCTAATGAACCATGTGCTTCGAGCCTATATCTGTAAATTTTGTGTGGTATACTTCGATGATATCCTTATTTATAGTCGAACTTTGAATGAGCACTTGATTCATTTACGAGCTATATTAGATGTGTTACGAAAAGAGACTCTTTACGCAAATCTTAAGAAATGTACATTTTGCACTGATAAAGTTGTTTTCTTAGGATTTGTTGTCAGTTCGCAAGGCCTCGAAGTCGACCAAGAGAAGGTGAAGGCAATTCGAGAATGGCCGAGGCCGACTAGCATCACACAAGTGCGAAGTTTCCATGGCTTAGCGAGCTTTTACAGACGATTCGTCCCGAATTTCAGCACGTTAGCCGCACCTCTCACGAGTGTGATTAAAAAGAATTCAGCATTCTTTTGGAATGAGGACCAAGAAAAATCGTTTACTGCTCTCAAAGAGCATTTAACTAACGCTCCTTTATTATCTTTGCCTAACTTTGATAAAACTTTTGAAATTGAATGTGATGCCTCAGGTATCGAAATAGGAGCTGTGTTAACTCAAGAAGGCAAACCTGTGGCATACTTTAGTGAGAAGCTTAGTGGTGCTCCATTGAATTACCCAACATACGACAAAGAAATGTATGCGTTGGTTCGAGCATTGGAAACGTGGCAGCACTACTTATGGCCGAAAGAGTTCGTCATTCATTTAGACCACGAATCTCTAAAGCATATAAAAGAACAGCATAAACTCAATAAATGACATGCAAAATGGGTAGAGTTTCTTGAATCCTTTCCTTATGTTATACGGTACAAAAAAGGTAAGGAAAATATTATTGCTGATGCACTTTCTCGTCGTTATACCTTGTTGAATTATTTGGATTCTAGACTGCTTGGTTTTATGTTTTTGAAAGATTTGTACATAACTGACCCTGATTTTGGAGAAATTTACAAATCGTGTGAGCATAATGCTGATGAAAAATTTTTTAGGTTCGATGGCTTCTTATTACGTGAAGGAAAACTTTGTGTCCCACAAAGCTCCGTGCGAGAGATGCTAGTACTTGAGGCTCACGGCGGTGGGTTAATGGGACACTTCGGTATCGCAAAAACTTTTGCCATGTTGCAAGAACATTTTTATTGGCCTCGAATGAAAAGGGATGTTGAGAAGGTTTGTTCTAGATGTATAGCATGTAAGAAAGCCAAATCTAAGGTTAACCCCCATGGGCTTTACATGCCTTTGCCCATTCCTGAAGGGCCTTGGGTCGACCTTTCTATGGATTTCATCTTAGGACTACCGCGGACACGAAATGGGAAAGATTCTATATTTCTGGTTGTAGATCGGTTTTCCAAAATGTCACATTTCATTGCTTATTCAAAAACTGATGATGCGATTAATATTGCTAATCTTTTTTTAAAGAAATTGTCAGGTTGCATGGGATTCCAAAGACCATTGTTTCTCATCGAGACGCAAAATTTTTGAGCCACTTTTGGAGAACATTATGGAGTAAACTTGGCACGAAGTTACTATTTTCCACAACTTGTCATCCTCAAACGGATGGCCAAACTGAGGTGGTGAATCGTGTTCTCTCTACTTTGTTGCGAGCAATCATTCGCAAGAATCTTAAATCGTGGGAAGAGTGCCTGCCTCACATCGAGTTCGCTTACAATCGGACTGTGTATTCGGCTACCAAATTTTCTCCCTTTGAAATTGTTTATGGCTTTAACCCTTTATCTCCTCTTGATTTAATTCCTATACCTAACGACCAATTTGTTAATGTAGATGCGAAGAGGAAAGCTGAATATGTGAAACAGCTCCATCACAAGGTTAAAGCCAACATTGAGGCCCGAACGGAGCAATACGTGCAAAAAGCCAAAAGAGGAAGAAAACAAATAATTTTTGAACCCGGAGATTGGGTGTGGGTTCATATGTGAAAAGAGAGGTTTCCAGTTCAGCGAAGATCGAAATTACTACCGAGTGGAGATGGGCCGTTTCAAGTTTTGGAACGCATCAATGATAACTCATATAAACTTGACCTCCCAGGTGAGTATAGTGTGAGTGCTACTTTTAATGTGGCTGATCTGTCTCCTTATGATATAGGTGACGATTTGGGGACAAATCGCCTCGAAGAGAGGGGGAATGATACGGTCGCACCACCTAAGTTGCCAACCACAAATGGAGACCCACTCGAGCTACCTGTTGGTCCAATTACCCGAGCTCGAGCTAAGAAGTTTAAAGATGCAGTGTCAGCCTTGGTTGAGCGAGTTTGGGCTGAATCAATCACCAATTTACTTGATAATTCCTGGACTAGCTCATCGAGTCATCCGTTTCATCTTTCCAAAGCTCATCCAGCTCATTTTCAGCTCAACCTGCTCGGTTCCAGCTCATCGAGTTCACATCCAGTTCAACTTCAGCTCATGAGTTTATTTTCAGCTCAATTTCAGTCCACGAGCTCAGAATTAGCTCAGCCTCAGCTCTCGAGTTTGGACTTAGCTCGATTTTAGCTCACTATCTAAATTATAGCTCATTAAGTTCATTTAAAGCTCATGATAATAAGTTGACTTTTTTTTAATTTCATTAAATTAGCTATTTAATTTATCATATTGAATGGTTTCACATTAATATATTAATATTGTCTTAATTTAATTTAATTCTGCTTATTTAATTTGTCTTAACCGAATTTATAAGTTGCCATTGTTGCTTTCACATTAGCCGAATTAATGTTGTTCACATGTCTTGTAGGTACATTCACCTGGATGGCACATGCACGGGGGAGATTAAATGCCATGCATGCATGGTAAGATGCAATGGACGGCACACTAATGGACAAGTTCATGTGCATGTATTTAAAGGTGCATGGATCACATTTAAGGTGATACATGTATGGGATGGTTCATGAACTCCCATGTGTTCATACTCTGCGTTCACACCATGGATGGGGCGTTCACACTTGTGTTCACACCTAGGGCCATTCAGCTACCCTGTGTTCACACTTGTATGGCCATCAAGACCCTCCGTTCACACCACAAGAGACCTTTCATGGAGCCACCATTATTAAGCCACTATTGGTGAATCAACATGAATTAAAGGCTTCATTAAAGGGATGGCCGAACCTAGTCATACATGCATGGGAACTATTCATTCAAGTGCATTAATGTGTGTTCATGAAGCTACATATTCACCCCCCATTTGGCCGAACATAGACATCCATTCCAAGGGGTTGTTTCTACTATTTTCTAGAATATTCCGATGTATTTAATAGGTACATGTCTTAAATGTTTAGTCCATGAATGGACCATTCGGCTAGCCTAGGATTTAGTATAAATAGCCAGACATTTTTCATGTAAAGGGACTTTTTTTTTGAACTTTGTCAATTTTATTACAATTTGTGAGGAATTCTTTTCTCTAATTTCGTTCAAAGATTTCGATTGGCTTGCCTAGTGTCCTAGTTGTGTCAACCGTTTTTCTTTGTCGAAAATCCGAACTTATCACTACCCGTAGTGTGGCGTTCAACTATACTGAGGTTCCTATCTCTTTAGATAGTAGGTCGAGGTCCCTTTATCAAATCCAAACCGAACCAAAAGAGCGTATAGACAAAGGGTCAATATCTTTTTGATATTGGTTCTTGTTTGCACTTTTCCATTCAAATCCTATCTTTCTTTCTCTTCTAAATCAACTTAACGAACCTTCTCCTATTGAAACTATAACCAACTCCTGTCTTCTTCATCTACTTAGCTCGAACAATACCTTCTCGCAGACGATCGGGCAACTACAAATACGACTTGACTCACCCCGAGACTAATCGTATCACTTTCAATATCCATCCTTCTTAAGTGTCGTATAAGGTTTGGGTCAATACTCCCATTAGTATTGGTTCTTCCTTAGCCTTAATCCATTTCCATCATCATTTACTTAATCCATTTCCATCATCATTCACTTAATCCATTTCCATCATCATTTACTTAATCCATTTCCATCATCGTTCACTTAGCCATTTCCTTCATCATTTCACTTAGCCAATTCAATCCTTATCTTTATTCACATTTTTTTCCTTTGTTTAAAGCCTTACTTAGCCGAACTCAACCATTACTCTGTTCAAGAACGATACTTCTCCATTTTAACGATCGGGCAATAAATACGACTCGACTAACCTCGAGATGGATCGTATCACAAACCTTGTCCCATGCCTTACCACATGGCTTATTCACCTACATGAATTCCTTCCATTTGATTTAAGTGATTTCATCACATATTCTTTCATAACAACCATGTACATTTACATACCTGACCATTTCATGCTATTTCATCCAAGTTCACTGCCATAACTCATTCATTGAATCTCTCCAGATTAACAGTTAATTATCGAGCAGTTTTTCCATTAAGTACCTATACCATGGCCCGTAGCCAACTCAAGGTAATTTATTCTGGAGCACCTAAACCATGGCCCGAAGCCAAATCAAGGTCACTCCCGAAACATCTATACCATGGCCTGTAGCCAAATCAAGATGTTTATCTCACCCAAAGTTCCAGTATCATGGGCCGAAGCCAAATATTCATCCTAGTGACATGTCACTAACTTCTGAAACTAAACTTAAGGTTCAACCGAGCTTTATCTATCTCGTTTTCTTTAATAACTCTACCATATCATTCATTTCATTATCTTCACCTCATCTGAGGTTTCATTCATCACAATTCAATCTATAATAATACAATTAACAACATTTATAACCAAATTACTACTTATGAACTTACTTTGAGTGTGATTTGTCGATATAGTTGATTAATCGTCAACTTTCGTTTTCCCACGATCCAAGTTTGGATTTCACTTTTCTTGATCTATTTGTATTCAAAATAACTCATTCAATCACACACCCAATCAATTTAATTTAAGGACTCATAATTAGGGCACTTTACAAATTGGCCCTCACATTTTCACGTTTTGACATTTAAGTCCTCAATTCATAAAATCATCAATTACAAAGAATCTCATTACAATTTAGCTAGGCCGAATCTTCCTAGTGTTCAAGTAAGCCCATTTATTTCATCAATTTCACATTTTAGTCCTTCAAAACATCATCCTCACAATTTAGCACTATTTAGCTAATTTCACCACAATTTCAAAAACAATTCATGTAAGCCCAATATTAATTTTTTTTTCATCTAACACCAAAAATCATCACTAAGCTCACCACTTCATCAATGGCTCATCTCAAAATCATACTCAAATCCAAAATTTGGGGCATGGGCTTGAGAAAACACGAAACAACGATCACAAAAACATAAAAATCATCAAAAACTGATCAAATTTCATACCTTAATTAGCCAAAACCCTAGCTGAATGCAAGACTCTCTTCCTTTTCTTTTTCTATTGTTTTTTGGCCAAGAAGAACACAAATTGCATTGCTATTTTGTTTTATTTATTTTATTTCAATCATATTATTAACTAGTTTACCATTTTAACCTTTATGTAATAATATAAACATTCACCTAACCTTGTCCAATATTGTCCACCATTAATTTAAATGGTTAAATAACCATTTAAGGCCATCATTTTAATAAGCCACTTTCAATTTAGCACTAAATCAAGTAATTGACCACTTTTACTTTTTATGCGATTTAATCTTTTTTGCAAATTAAGCACACAAACAGACAAATTAAATCATAAAAATTTCACAGAAGTTAATTTAGATAACACAGACATAGAAAATAATATTAAAATATTTTCAGGCTCAAATATGTGGTCCCAAAACCACAATTCTGATTAGGGTCTAAACCGGGATGTTACACTCTCCCTCTCTCTAATTTTCAGTTTTGGGAAATCTTGCTTGCTTCTCTATCGATTTTCTTTCTTTATTCTTCTTCTCTTCCTCCCACGAGTGTGTATTGGTTGAATATCGTGTGGTAAGTCCCTGTTTTGATCGAAGGTAACTTTATTCTTGTTATCGGGCTCAACCAAAGTATTTTTGGCTAGCATTCTAAAGTGTAGGCCAAATGATTTATTCTCTACTTTTGGGTTCTATGCTTCTGTAAGCTAACCTATGTTTGATTTAAGACGTGTGTAGGAACAATCTCGATTAATAAAGTCCATTTGTAAAGCAGATATCGTCAAGGGATTGTTATCAATCTTTGTCAGTTGTTTAAGCGGGCTAAACCACACTCGTTCAAGCAAGGCAGGTATCAATATTGGTTCAAGTTAAGTGTTAAAAGAGGATGACTGACCCCTATCGATTAAAAGATTGACAGAGTGATTTGATTGAATATAGGTTTAGTGTTCGTTGGCTTCTGTGCCTTTTCGTAAACAAGGTGTAATCACATTGTCTTAACCGTAAATCGGTAAAAGCCAGAAAATAGGACCATTGATGCCACACGGGCGTGCGATCAATCATGTGGTAATCCAAATGCATAGACATGGGTACTGGATCACAGAGGCCACCATGAGCTATTTCATGGACTAAGGCCGGTTTGGGCCTTGTAGGGCCATGTGGGCCCAACGGGCTTGTGGGCCTACACGAGTAAACCACACGGTTGTGTGGAAGATATTGTACCTGGCTATTTCATTCACACGACCAAGGTCATTTCTGGGCTTTATAGGCTACACGGGCGTGTGAGCCCACTTGGGTCGCATAATGGGCCTTGGGCCCATTTACACTGTTTGACTGTTAAAGGTTGCACGGGTCGCCTGAGATGACTGTGGACCTACTGTTGGGTCAGTAAGTATACCAAGACCCCAAACTGATTAAATGACTGTTATACCACTATGAGACAAAATGACTATTTTGCTTACGAATTTGCTTACGAAATCACGAGAAAAGTTAAGAGAGGTAAAAGGCATGACAGTTGTGAGCATAATAGAGTGGAGGTAAAAGCCTAATCTCGAGCGTAAACACGAGTGTGAGTGAATCATCTTTCTTTTCCTTTCCGAGTGATTGTGAGGTTTTGTGGTGAGGTTTACTTTAACAAAATTTTAAATGTCACAAGAGTCAGATCACAATATGGAAGACCGTCCAGCATGACAACCCGTTCGCAATATCCCCGACTTAAACATGCAAGCCTTATTACGAGAGATGGAGCGACTCCTAGATCGAAGGCTCAATCCAATCAAAGATCGATTGTTCCAAGTTGAAACAATTGGCCAACGTGAAAGAACTCCCGAGGTAGCTAGACAAAGATGGGAGAGGCCCAATCAAAATCAGGGAAGACGAAGGGTTCAAGACGATGAAGCACACGACCTTAGTGATCTTGAAAGTGAACAAGAATCCACTGCTAGTGTTCGTCGGAGGGAACCACGACAATGAGAATGAAGGCGTGAAGATGACGATCTCAAGAACATCAAACTGTCCATTCCACCGTTTCAAGGTAGATCGGATCCGGAGGCCTATCTTGAGTGGGAAAAAAAGATAGAGTTGGTGTTCGACTATCATAATTACTCCGAGAATAAAAAGGTGAAATTAGCAGCTATAGAATTTTCAGACTACGCCATGATTTGGTGGGATCAACTAACCACTAGTCGAAGGCGCAATAGAGAATGTCCTATTTCTACATGGATTGAAATGAAAGCGGCAATGAGACGATGATTTATCCCTTCATACTACCACCGGGAGTTGCATCAAAAACTCCAAAATCTCACGCAAGGGTCCAAAAGCGTCGAGGATTACTATAAAGAGATGGAAATCGTGATGATTCAGGTAGATGTTCAAGAAGATCTCGAAGCAACGATGGCACGATTCTTGGTCGGCCTAAATCGAGATATTGCCAATGTTGTCAAATTGCAACACTACCTTGAAGTGGTTGACATGGTCCATATGGCCATCAACGTAGAAAAACAACTCAAACGAAAAGGCCCAAGTCGAGGTTTTCCACTCCCAACACTTCGAAGTGGGGTCAAGGAACGAGTAAAGGATCTTTCAATCCTTGAGGGAAAGAGACCACGGTACCTCTGAAAGCCAACAAGCCCATCGCTGAAGTGAACAAAGGCAAGGCACCCGAGTCGTCCTTCAACAGACATCGGGACATTAAGTGCTTTAAGTGTCTTATGGAACTTAAAGCTCAAATTCAAGAGTTATTGGATTGAGGATTCATTCGACCTAGTGTGTCTCCTTGGGATCACCGGTGTTATTTACGAAAAAGAAGGATGGATCTATGCACATGTGCATCAACTACCGGCACTTGAACAAACTGACCATCAAGAATAAGTACCCTTTACCGAGGATTGACGATCTTTTTTATCAACTCCGAGGAGCTTTGGTTTTCTCCAAAATTGATCTCCGTTCTAAGTACCATCAACTGAGAGTCAAAGAGGATGATGTTTATAAGATAGCGTTTAGGACTCATTATGGTCACTACAAGTTCCTAGTGATGCCATTTGGGCTAACAAATGCACCAGTAGCTTTTATGGATTTGATGAACCGAGTGTTCCAACCCTATTTGGATCGGTTCGTAGTGGTGTTTATAGATAATATTCTGGTGTATTCGAGAACTAAGGATTAACATGATGCACATCTCCGTGTGGTTTTGCAGACTCTATATGCCAAGTTTAGTAAGTGCGAGTTCTGGTTGAGGGAAGTTACATTTTAGGGCCATGTAGTATCTACCGAAGGAATTAGGGTTTGATGCGAGCACGCCTCGCGAACTACTTTGGACAAATCTTTCGAGTTGAGTACTGACTTGTTGGCAAGCTGATCTTGACTCGTTTCCAGCTCCACGAGCTCCATCCAGCTCAAATTCAGCTCATTTAAGCTCGATCCAGCTTGCCCGAGCTAAACCAAGCTCACTTCTAGCTTCTCTTCAGCTCACGAGCTAAACTCTAGCTCACTTCCAGCTCATGAGTTTGGGCTCAGCTCCATATTAGCTTACTAGCTTGATAGTAGCTCATATTTAGCTCGTTGACTTTTTACTTAAATAAATTTTGAACATATTTAATTAAGCATTAAACATGTCTTACATTTATGTTTGCTATTAATATGTCTTAGATATTGCATGTTTTAAATTTGTATTAAACATAGCCGATTTAATGCATGACATGTGTTCACATTATGCAAAAATTTATGAGTGTTCATGAAATGTCTTAATGACTTGTTTATTTTATGTAGGTACATCCATTTGGACGGTACAAAGAACCATGGAAGAAACATCTCTTTTGGACATCCCACATACATGAATGAATAGCATTTAATTAGGTGCATGCATGACCAAATTCAAGGTGTTTACAAGTTCATGTATTTGTAAAATACATGAATGCACAAAATACATGAATGTTTGGGCTCAAATGCACATTCGGTTAGATGGATGATGAAGATTCATGCATGAATGAATCTAGAAGATCCATTCCCTTTGGACGGCACACATTCATGCATGGAAGGAAATTAATGCAAGTTCATGTACGGCTTGGTGCAATGTATGAAGAGGTGCATGTAGAATTGAGGTTCAATGGACGGCATTTAAGGGAGTACATGTATTAGGGACGTTCATGCAAGTGGGGGCTATTTAATGTTCATGTTTTTGAAGGTTCATGGATCGAATTTATGGAGGAACATACATTAGGACGTTTTATGCATGATCCATGCATTTTCAAGCTAACCATTCAAGTATTCAAGGTGCATTAAAGCTTCATTTGGCCAAGGGGGATGATGGAACATTAAAGGGCTACACATTCATGGAATTATTCTTCAAAGCTAAGTATGCATGAATACATAAAGTGAAGCAACATGATGATTTAGCCAATTCATGCACCATCTTCAAGCGTGAACCGAATTTTAATGCTTTTGTGTGAACATATTAAGTACAAGTGTGAACAGAATTTAAGTTAGTATGAACACATTTAGATGCTGAAATTCAATAGGCATTTTAGGCCTATAAATAGAGATTTGTAAACTTGGAAAAAAGACTTTTGCCAATTGATTAAACTTTGTTTTTGTGAGGTTACTTCCTCTCATATCTCGTACAAGTTTCGAAAGACTTATCTAGCGTGCTAGTGGCGTCTACCGATCTTGTTTGAACTTATCACCATCCTTGGTGTGGCATTCACCTATCCAACTAATCCATCTATCCACCTTAACAATATAGGAGTTGGGGTGACACTTTTTAGTGTTGAATCATTCCTGACGTTAAGATCACTCACCCATTCCCACAATACTTCGTTTTATCCTTATTATTTCCAAAACTGAACTTTCAAATCACCACCCATCTTGTTTCTATCCGAACCTTCCAATACTTCATTTCTAATTTTAAAACCTTCCGCTTAATTTAACTATCCACTTTACTCTTATTTCCAAGACACCAAGGCACGAACGATCCTTCTCGACTACGATCGGGCAACTACGTGAATTTGACTCAATCACTCGAGCCGGATCACATCATTTGGTATCAGAGCTTTTAAAACGAGGAGTACCGACGTTCAAAGTATCATCAAAATAGGTTCGTAAAAAAATTCAAAATTTTTTTATTTTGTTATTCATCATTTTGTACTTAAAAAAAAAGAGAGTGGTATAAAAAAGTTTGAAAAAAAAAGAAACTCGAAAAAAAAGAAAAAATTTGAAGTGAAAAAAAGTGAAAAAAAGAGAAAAAAAGTGTGAAAAAAATTCGAAAAAAAGAAAAAAATTTGTAAAAAAATGTGAAAAAAAAGTCGAAATAAAAAAAAGGTGAAGTTTTGAAAGTTTCTGTCATACATCATTGGTATCTGTGAAACCCGATTTTCAAATTTTCACTCAATTTTTCTTTCACTCCTTCTATCCAACGCCACACTCACAAACCCGAAAAATTTCTTTTAGCCTACCCGTACACATACATATCTTATCCCTTGTCACCATTTGAAGCTGACTCCCAAAAGCACTAAGACGAGTCAATACGAGACAAAATACGAGGTTGCGAGAGTAAGTTTGAGTGGAAAAAGGCTAGAGAGTGTGAGAACATTTGAGTGTTAAAAAAAAAGCCTAAGACGAGTGTAAACACGAGTGGAGTGTTCATCAAATATTTCTTTGCGAGTGAAATAGTGAGATTTGTGGTGAGGTACTCAATTTTTGTAATCTAACATATTTGTTTTCAGCAACAAAAGTCATGTCACGCGAAGAATTTACCGAGTCAGAGTTTCAATACTTGGTTCGAGAAATGCAACGAATGATAAATTCCAAGTTTGACAAACTACACGAAAGATTAGATCGTGTGGAACAAAGAGATCCACGAGAACAAGTTTCATCGAGTCAAAAAGCAGAATCGAGAACTTCACGAAGATACACTTCTAATGATTACTCGAGACGAGATTTCAATCAAGATTCTTATTTCCCCAAGGATTTGAGACAAAGAGGTTCATACTATGACTCATATTCATCGATGAATTTGAGAAGTGATTTAGATCGAAAGTCCTTTTCATCAAGGAATTCAAGAAGACGAGAAGCCGACTACGATATTGACTCCTTCCAAGATGATATCTGAGGAGATAAATATATCTTTTCCCAAACTTCAAAGAAATCATCCAAGGAGTATTCTTCTCGAAGCCTTGATCGTGATTCATATGAAAATAGTTTTTCTTCTTTCAAACACGACTTATACTCTCATAGTTCTCTTTGAAAAGAGAAAGCGAGAAAAGAAAAAGAAGAAAAGGCAAAAGAAATAAAAAGAAAAGAGAGACAAAAGACAAGCAAAAGAGAAAATAAGCGAGTCTTGAGAGAACTTGAAAAAGCCTTTGAAAAAGTCTTTAAAAAAGAAAAAGAAAATGAAAAAGAAATTGAGATAAAAGAATCGAGTGTTCTTGAGAAAAAAGAATCGAGTGAAAAAGAAAATAGTGAGCAAGTGAGGATTCTTTCTAACCCTTCTGTTTGTCTTCCTTGTGAATTTTCTTTTCAGGTTCCTAAAAGTTCGTGTGACCAATTCCAACTCTGATACCTTCCAAACGAGAGGCGATTTCAGTTGTTCGAAAAAGGTAAGTTCGTGAATGACAACCACCCACTTGCGATCGAAGGTAAGGATTCTTTGATTATCGAATCAAAGGCGCTTGATTTGGCTAATTCTTGGTCACTTATTGTTGTTAACGATTTTGTTTTAAAAGGTGCCATATACAGATTTTCTTATGACGACTACTACATTGGCAAATCTGTTGACAACATTGGAGTGGTTTTCTTTAAGCGAATTTTGAATATGTTTGATCAAAGTCTGTCAATTAAAAATTCTGATGTGTTTGACCATGCAAACTTTTTGAATTCATGTGTTAAATCTTTAAATATGCCTGCTCAATTGATTTGTGACAAATTTGCATGTTTGAAAAGTTGCATGTCTCTAAAAATTCTTTGTTTGGCATCCATGTTAAAAGATCTTCACATGATATGTGCAATTGTGCTCTTTATGAACAATCTTTGAATTTTTGTGTGAAATTTCCATGTAATGATTTGCATTCCCGATTGATACTTTTGAAGCATGAATCTTCGCATATTGGTATGCCCAGTTTTATCAATTCAACATGCATGTTAAAACTAGCGAAATATAATTCGTGTGGTGAGTTGATTATATCTTCTTCTAATATGTTGCTTGTTAGAATTCCTGATCAAGTTCGTGTGTTCAAGCCTGGTATTTGCTACATGGATTCATTTTATGGAAACATTAAGCAATTTGCATCATTTGCATTCAAATTATGTTTGCTTGATGTTCGAACTTTTGATAAGAAAGTGAAATTCAATGATTTGGGTTTCAATTTTGATTTGTTTACTAATCACCTTGCTTGGCCACATCTGAAATTTTCATTTCATTTTGAAGAGGTAAGGCTGACCTACATTTTTGGAATTGAATCAAATTTCCATGGCAACTTTCCTTTTCCATTTAAGACCATAGTTTTTGTTAATACTAACCATTCTCATTTTTGTGGATTCCACCCCTCGAGGAGCATGAGTTGTCATGGTGCGTCACCACCTATCCAAATTGATTGAAGCAATAGGTTTGTTTTACATTATCTTTTTGAAAAGAGAAGGTTCATTTTGACTGAAAAAGGTAAACCTAACCTTCGAACTTCTTCTCTTCAAATTCGTTAAGGTAAGTTTTCTGAAAATGTTCAAATATCTTTGCTTAATTTGAGTGAAGGTGAAAATCTTGTTGATTTAATGCATGGAAATCCTTGTGATGCCTTGATGTTTGAACATTATTTGAATCTTTTTGTGGTTGATTGCTGTTCTTGGCCTCGTACTGATCTGTTTGTGCTGAAATGTGATGACTCAAATCATGCTGTTGATAAACATACGGGTAAGATAGCAATTAATCAGCCATGGAGCACTTTGCGTGTGCAAGACGACGAATTGAATGAGTTTCTATTTTGGGCTAATCATTCTGGAAAGTTTTGGATGAGGTTTAATGAGTTTAATTGTCTACAAACATTTGTGACAAATTATCCCTTGATCCAACTTAGTTCTCATGTTTGCAACATTAGTCTAACAAAACTCTTCGATAAATTTACGTATGCATGTCTTGTAGAACTAAGATTTTTGGTGTATGATCGTTTGAGTGAATGTTTTTTGATTTTTCAAATCCACTTGAATCTGATTCTTTGATTTTATTCTTGCCGAAAGTGGAAAGATTATTTCAGATTTCTATGATGTCCTCTATCCCATTCGATCGAGGAAAGCCGCGTGAGAGAAAAACTTTAAAAGTGGATAAACGGCTCGACTTGAGGACAAGTCGCTTAAAAGAGGGGGAATGATGCAAGCACGCCTCGCAAACTATTTTGGACAAATCTTTCGAGTCGAGTACTGACTTGTTGGCAAGCTGATCCCGACTAGTTTCTAGCTCCACGAGCTCCATCCAGCTCAAATTTAGCTCATTTAAGCTCGATCCAGCTTGCCCGAGCTAAACCAAGCTCAATTCTAGCTTCTCTTCAGCTCACGAGCTAAACTCTAGCTCACTTCCAGCTCACGAGTTTGGGCTCAGCTCCATATTAGCTTACTAGCTTGATAGTAGCTCATATTTAGCTCGTTGACTTTTTACTTAAATAAATTTTAAACTTATTTAATTAAGCATTAAACATGTCTTACATTTATGTTTGCTATTAATATGTCTTAGATATTGCATGTTTTAAATTTGTCTTAAACATAGTCGATTTAATGCATGACATGTGTTCACATTATGCAAAAATTTATGAGTGTTCATGAAATGTCTTAATGACTTGTTTATTTTATGTAGGTACATTCATTTGGACGGTACAGAGAACCATGGAAGAAACATCTCTTTTGGACATCCCACATACATGAATGAATAGCATTTAATTAGGTGCATGCATGACCAGATTCAAGGTGTTTACAAGTTCATGTATTTGTCAAATACATGAATGCACAAAATACATGAATGTTTGGGCTCAAATGCACATTTGGTTAGATGGATGATGAAGATTTATGCATGAATGAATCTAGAAGATCCATTCCCTTTGGACGGCACACATTCATGCATGGAAGGAAATTAATGCAAGTTCATGTACGGCTTGGTGCAATGTATGAAGAGGTGCATGTAGAATTGAGGTTCAATGGACGACATTTAAGGGAGTACATGTATTAGGGACGTTCATGCAAGTGGGGGCTATTTAATGTTCATGTTTTTGAAGGTTCATGGACCGAATTTATGGAGGAACATACATTAGGACATTTTATGCATGATCCATGCATTTTCAAGCTAACCATTCAAGTATTCAAGGTGCATTAAAGCTTCATTTGGCCAAGGGGGATGATGGAACATTAAAGGGCTACACATTCATGGAATTATTCTTCAAAGCTAAGTATGCATGAATACATAAAGTGAAGCAACATGATGATTTAGCCAATTCATGCACCATCTTCAAGCGTGAACCGAATTTTAATGCTTTTGTGTGAACATATTAAGTACAAGTGTGAACAGAATTTAAGTTAGTATGAACACATTTAGATGCTGAAATTCAATAGGCATTTTAGGCCTATAAATAGAGATTTGTAAACTTGGAAAAAAGACTTTTGCCAATTGATTAAAACTTTGTTTTTGTGAGGTTACTTCCTCTCATATCTCGTACAAGTTTCGAAAGACTTATCTAGCGTGCTAGTGGCGTCTACCGATCTTGTTTGAACTTATCACCATCCTTGGTGTGGCATTCACCTATCCAACTAATCCATCTATCCACCTTAACAATATAGGAATCGGGGTGACACTTTTTAGTGTTGAATCATTCCTGACGTTAAGATCACTCACCTATTCCCACAATACTTCGTTTTATCCTTATTATTTCCAAAACTGAACTTTCAAATCACCACCCATCTTGTTTCTATCCGAACCTTCCAATACTTCATTTCTAATTTTAAAACCTTCCGCTTAATTTAACTATCCACTTTACTCTTATTTCCAAGACACCAAGGCACGAACGATCCTTCTCGACTACGATCGGACAACTACGTGAATTCGACTCAATCACCTGAGCCGGATCACATCAGGGTTGATCCTCGAAAAATAGAAGTTTTTCTAGATTGGAAGCCACCTAAGACTATATATGAGATTCGAAGCTTTTTGGGTCTGGCAGGGTATTATAGATGTTTTGTTGAGGGGTTTTCGTTGATTGTTGCACCTCTGACTAAGTTATTGTGTAAAGGGGTGTCTTTTGACTAGACTGATAGTAGCAAGAAAGTTTTGAGGAACTTAAGAAAGTCCTGACTGAAGCCCCTGTCTTGATTCAGCCAGAGCTTGGGAAAGAGTTTACTGTCTACAGTGATGCATCACACGTTGGTTTGGGGTGTGGGTTGATGCAAGAGGGTAAAATGGTGGCATATGCATCTCGCCAGCTTAAGACCCATGAGGCAAATTATCTGATGCATGACTTGGAGTTGGCCGCAGTGGTATTTGCATTGAAAATTTGGAGACATTACTTGTATGGTGAGAAGTGTATCATTTACACTGATCACAGGAGTCTCAAATACCTCCTCACTTAGAAAGAGCCGAACCTTAGGCAATGTAGATGGATTGATCTGCTAAAGGATTATGATTGCACGATTGAATACCATCCTGGTAAAGCGAATGTGGTAGTCGACGCGCTGAGTCGTAGGGCTATGTCTGGTCTGAGGGCAATGTTTGCTCGCTTAAGTTTATTTGATGATGGTAGTTTGTTGGCTGAGCTTCAAGTTAAACCGACATGGACTAAACAGATTAAGGGTAAACAATTGGTAGATGAGTCACTGGGTCCTCGATTCCAACAGATTGAGAATGGGGAAACTTTAAATTTTGGACTGAATAGTGAAGGGGTACTGTGTTTCCATGAGAGAGTTTGTGTACCGAGGGATACTGATTTGAGGCAGTCTATAATGCAAGAGGTGCATAGTAGTCCTTATGCTATACATCCTGGCGGGAACAAGATGTACTGAGACCTTCGTGAGCTATACTGGTGGCCATGACTCAAGCACGAGGTTACTGATTTTGTAAGTAAATGCTTGACAGGCTAGCAAGTTAAGGCTAAGCATCAGCTGCCTTTTGGGTTATTACAGTCTGTTAAGATTCCACTTTAGAAGTGGGAAAAGGTAACATGGACTGTGTCAGTGGGCTACCCCTAACGCCTACTAAGAAAGATTTATTATGGGTCATTGTGGATCGACTGACCAAGTCAGTTCATTTCATACCAGTCCATACTGATTACTCGTTATAGAAGTTGGCTAAGTTATATGTGGCTGAGATAGTAAGATTGCATGGGGTACCAGTTTCCATAATATTTGATAGAGATCCTCACTTCACGTCTCAGTTCTGGAAGAAGTTACACGAAGCTTTGGGTACAAGGTAAGACTTCAGTATTGCGTTCCATCCTCAAACAGATGGTCAGTCAGAGAGGGTGATTCAGATACTGGAGGACATGTTAAGGAGTTGTGTGATTGACTTCTGAGGCAGTTGAGAGGATTACTTACCGTTGGCAGAGTTTGCATATAATAATAGCTATCAGTCTAGCGTATAGATGGCACCTTACGTGGCACTATATGGCCGTAAGTGTCGTACTCCTTCGTGTTGGACTGAGTTAGTTTCTGATATCGAGGACAAAGTTAGGTTAATTCGGGATCGTTGAAGGCAGTATCAGACAAACAAAAGTCGTACCCGAATCTGAAGCGTAAGGAGATTGAGTATTTTGTGAGAGATTACGTTTTTCTTAAAGTCTCGCCATGGAATAAAATATTGAGGTTTTGATGGAAGGGCAAGCTGAGCTCTAGGTTCATTGGGCCTTACCGCGTACTGAAACGTGTAGGACCGATTGCCTATCAACTTGAGTTACCTCTAGAATTGGACCGGATTCACGATGTATTCCACGTCTCCAAGCTGAGGTGTTATCGTTCTTATCCCACACATGTTGTCTCGACAGAGGAGATTGAGGTTAGGCCGGAGCTGACTTTCGAGGAGGAACCGGTTCAGATTCTAGAGCTTGATGTGAAAGTATTGAGGAAAAAGTCTATCCCACTGGTTAAAGTACTTTGGCGTAATCATAGTTCTGAGGAGGCCACGTGGGAACCTAAGGAGGTGATGTGACAACAATACCCTCACCTGTTCTGACCAGTTAAATTTTGAGGCTGAAATTTTCTTTTAGGGGGTAGAGTTGTAACGGCCCAAAAATCTATGTTTTTCATTTTGTATGTTTGTGATACAAATTGATTGTCTACTTCAATGGTTAAGTGATTTAAGGAGTGTCTGGGAGTGTCTATGAAGTCATGGGTTCAAGCCTTGGCTTGTACAAAAATTTTTAGTTTTTACTTGATAAACCTTAACTTTTGATACGATCTGCCTCGGGGTGAGTCGAGTTGTATGCGAGTTTGCCCGATCATCTACGAGAAAGTATCATTTGGCTCACTTTAAAAGGGATATTTTTAAGTAAATAATGGCAGAAGCTATGAAAAAGGGTTCAAAGATGGGTTTATGTTTATGGATAGGTAACAATAAAAGGGTGGAAAGGTAAGGGGTGGTTCAGTTAAGTTGGGAATGAAAATATATTGAAGGTAGTTTAATAAATGATGGTTATGGAAGATGGTGAACTTAAAAGCAAGTAAGAACCAATATTAGGAAATATTGACCCAAGTGCTTATACGCTTTCAAAGGTGGAAATGGAAATGATAGAACCTCGACCCGCTACTTAACAAAGTAGGAACCTCGATATATGGGTGAACGCCACACTATTTGATAGTGATAAGTTCGGGATAGTGAAGAACAGGGTTGATGCCACTAGGCTTCCTAGATAAGCCAACGAAGTCCTTAACGAAATATGAGAGAAAGAATTTCACAAATTCCATGAAAGTTTAACAAAGTTTCATTAAGAGAAAAGTCTAACCTCTTACAAATGAAAATGACAACTATATATAGGCATAGCTCTAGGTAACCGAATAGGCACATTCATAAACTTAAGAATTAAGGAAAATTAACCCATGAATGTTCTTGAAATTTCTAGAATTTAAACATCAATTCAGCATGTCTAAATTCGGCTAAGGAGAGAATGGATGGAAGCCTTCATGCATGAGTTGAAATAAATGGATGAATGAATCTCCTTTGGTGCTTGTCTAGATTCGGCCAAATGGGAGCTCATGGTAAGCTTCATGGTTAAGAATAATTCCCCCCTTGAGTGTGCATGAATACTTAGCCATGAAGAAGGCTTCAAGTACCTTGTATGAACACCAAAGGTCGCTTTCATCTCTTTGGGACGTTCTTGCACTTGCATGGAACATTCACCGTCATAAATAAGCACTTTAATGGCATGTAGGTTCGTGAATGGAGGGCATGAACCTTGCAAATTCGTTCTCCCCTTTGTGGATGCATATTATTTAATTAATATGCTGAATTTATGAGTTAATCCTTCCCCTTGGATGTTCTTGAATATATCCATGCATGTGTAGAAGCTTATAGGTCAAATTCAAGGTGTGAACGTGCTCAAGGAGCTCATCGGTCAACTTAGAATTAGTTCGCAGCTACTTCTTGGCTGAATAAGTGCCTTGGAAAGTTAGGAGACAGCCACCGTACATGCACTTAAGCCATTCATGCATTCTATCATCCCATGCATTTGATCCATTCATGGACTAGCCTTTAATGTCCATACATGCATTCGGCACATGCATGAATTTGTATAAACCTTGCATCTAGCCATACATGCACCAGCATTTAATACTTCTTCATTCATGCATGTGTGCCGTCCAAATAGGTTGAATCTTCAAGCATTCATTGTGCCATCCATGAGTATTGCACCTATAAGAAATAAAACAATTCATAAGACATCATGTGAACACACATAAATTGAGCACTAATATGAACATATTAATGGCATGCATTAAATCGGCTAGAATGTGAACATAATTAAAATATGTGATAACTATGGCATATTAATAATAAATATTAATATAAAACAAGTTTAATGCTTAAATAAATATGTACAAATTTTATTTAAGGCATTAATGACAAAACTGAGTTTAAACTAAAATGAGCTAAGTGTTAGCTCGTGAGCTAAAGATGAGCTAGGGTTAAACTCCTAAACTGAAGTTGAGCTAAGGGTTAGCTCGTGAGCTGAAGATGAGCTAGGAGTGAGCTCAGTTTAGCTCAGGCAAGCTGGTTGGATCTTGAATGAGCTAGATTTGAGCTGGACAGAGCTCGTGAAGCTGGAAACGAGCTGGGATCAGCTTGCCAACAAGTCAATGCTCGACTCAGAAGACTTGACCGATGGGGTTCGCTAGGCGTGCTCGCATCAACTTTAGTCTGTAGGCTTCTTCAATAACTTTGGTTAAATCATGGCATAAAAAGCTTGTTTGTCCAGTGGATAGTGGCGTGTGGATTGTTCCTTAGGGTTTGAGGTTTGAAACCTGGGAAAGGCAATGGAGTGTTTTATTTTTCTACTTGCGCCATGTTAGTGTTGGAGGTTGACTAAAATACTAAGGTAGTGGGGGTGTGGTAGGAGTGTGGTTGCCGAATTCAAGGAGATGACATTGGGATTTGGTGGTTGAGAGAGAAGTGAGAGGTTTTGAGTGATTTGGGGAGTAAAATGTGGAATTTGAATTAGAGAGAGAATTAGTGCCGATTTGGAACTCTAAGCACCCTTTGGATTCAGTTTTGGTGGGTGAAAGAATTGGGGTTTCACTCTATCCCTTTCAATTTTTGGTGGCAGAGTAAAATTGGGAGGTTTTTCTTCATTTAGGTTTTTGGACAACATTCGTTTTTTCCAATAGTCTTTGTCGACCTTTTTCCTTTGTATCAAATTTTGCTAGTAATTTCAAGTGACTTTTATTTTGGCATTTCTTTTCCTCTTCTTCATTTGAGTTCTTTAGGTCGAACACTTCTTCACCCTCCCCCTTCTCAATTCTTTTGGGTTTCAACATTTTCCCTCTACTTGCACCTTGGTATTTTTGCCGATCATTTCTTCTTCCTCTATCCCTTTTAGTAAATTATTAGCCAAATATTGCTTCTCTCTCCTCTCTTTTATTTTCAATTTTGGGCAAACTTGCTTGCTTCTCTATCAATTTTCTTTCTCCGTTCTTCTTCTTTTCCTCCCACAAGTGTGTATTGGTTGAATATCGTGTGGTAAGTCCCTGTTTTGATCAAAGGTAACTCTATTATTGTTATCGGGTTCAATCGGAGTATTTTTGGTTCTATGCTTCTGTAAGCTAACCTATGTTAATTTAAGCCATGTGTATGAACAATCTCGATTAATAAAGTCCGTTTGTAAAGCAGATATTTGTCAAGGGATTGTTATCAATCTTCGTCAGTAGTTTAAGCGGGCTAAACCATACTCGTTCAAGCAAGGCAGGTATCAATATTGGTTCAAGTTAAGTGTTAAAAGAGGGTGATTAACCCCTATTGATTAAAAGACTGACAGAGTGATTTGATTGAGTATAGGTTTGGTGTTCGTTGGCTTCTACGCCTTTTTGCAAACAAGGTGTGTAATCACACTGTCTTAACCGTAAATCGGCAAAAGCCAAAAAATAGGACCGTTGATGCTACATGGATGTGCGATCGCTCAGGTGATAATCCAAACGCATAGACGTGGGTACTGGATCACAGAGGCCACCATGAGTGATTTCATGGACTAAGGCCGGTTTGGGCCTTGTTGGGCTGAGTTGGGTCGTGTGGCCCCAACGAGCTTGTGGGCCCACACGGGTAAACCACACAGTTTTGTGGAAGATATTGGACCCGGCTGTGTCATTCACACGGCCAAGGTCATTCTGGGCTTTGTGGGCCACAGAGGCATGTGGTCCCACTTGGGCCGCATAATGGGTGATACAAACTCCCATCATGATTGATTCGAGTCGTTTGTTGCCCGATCGTGAGTTTGGGTAAAAATGGAATGTTTCAAACAAACTAGGTTTAAACAAAGAAAAGGCTAGAAGAAAGAAGAAGATGGCTTAGAAATCAGTAACAAAATGGTTAAACAAGGAAAATGATAAATTTACTAAGGCCGAAATTGAGCCAACAATATTAGATTGCTGACCCGTATCTCAAATGGCTCTTAGGTGATTTTCAGTATAAAGAAAACAACAAAGAATTGACCTCGACCCACTATCAAGAATGATAGGAACCTTTGTATAAATGAACCTTGACCCTGTATCAAAAGATGATAGGAACCTCGATATAAATGAACAAAGAAAAGATAGACGCCACAAGCTAAGCTTGATAAGTCAAATCAATTCTGTAAGAACAAGGAGAATTGGGTAACTCACAATTCAAATATTTCATATATATTCAGCAAAAAGTCCCTTTACAAAGGCTGATTTGATCTATTTATAGTGCTAGAATAGGCTAGTTGAAGGGTCACAAACATTCAACTTAATGTGCCAATTAAAAGCTGTAATAAAAATTAAGTCTTTTCACATTCTTGAGCCAAATAACTCCATCCTTGAATTCACTTCAATTCAGCTGAATGAATTACTTTAATTGCTTGAAAAATGACTCTTGAGTTAGCCCTTGGTCAGCCAAATGGACACCAACTTCTTAACCAGCTCTTTAATGATGTTTGAATGCTTGAATTAACCTTTAAAATAGCAAAAATGGCTGGAAGTTGAAAAGGTTGCTGCTGAACTTTATTTGGATGAAATAATGCTCCCTAAACCTCCTTAAATGATGTATAAACCTTCTTGTAACAGCCCCCTTGCTTTGTAACCAAAAATGACTTAAAAAGCCACTTTATTTAATTTGTAACAGCCTTTAATTGTAATGGTTATGACTTGAAAAGTCACCTGCAATCAAATACATTAAAATAAACACATCTAACCACATATTAAACACAAAAACACATATTTAACACTTAGCTTAATTAAATAGACTCAAAACACATGCATCAATAAATTCCAGCAACTAGATTAATTAAGAGAAGCATAATTAAGTACACTTAAAACTCATGCATCAATAAATTATTCTAGCAACTAGATTAATTAAAATAAGCATTTATTCTAACAACTCAATTAACTAAGATGCTTAAATGCATGGTTTAAAATGTGAACTAAATAAACAGATGAGTTACTTAATGCAAAACTTAATTTAATAATGCATACTTCAACTAACATGGGAGTTACATAATGCAAGTCATTATTAATGATGCATACTTAACTAACATGAAAGTTACATAATGCATAACTTTATTAAATGCAGAACACACAAAGTGCAAGTCAAAATTAAAATATGCAAACTTATTAATTTAAATAAAACCTTATTAAATTAAAAAGTCCTGAAAACATTGGCCCAATAATAAACCAGGCCTATAAGATGTTTCATCTTACACTTGGGCCCCTCAAGTTTAGGCCAATTCTAAGGTCGGCGAATTGTGTCGAAACATGATGCGGCCGGAATCGCATCAATAGGCCTTGGGCCCATTTACACTGTTTGACTGTTAAGGATTGCACGGGTCGCTTGAGACGACTATGGACCTACTGTTGGGTCTATAAGTATACCTAGACCCTAAACTAATTAAATGACTACTATACCCCTATAAGACAAAAATGACTATTTTGCCCTTATTTTGTGTATGACTATATTTGAGCATGCCACATTATATGTATGTTGCATCCTTGCATGAAATTATGATACGATGCATGACATGTTGCATAGGGATGTGACACGGGTCGCCCAAGACGGCTGTGGACCTACTGATGGCTTAAAGCAACTTATATTATGGCAGCTTTGCTACAATTCTGTTTAGTGCCGCAACCAGTGCTAACCTTAGTGTGTAGGGCTGAGTGGGTCGATTTTATCCCCACATGGTGTGATGGGTTAGACAGAGTTGGTGATCAGGGTTGGTGGGCATATTATGTGTTTTCTGTTTCTAATATTCTGTTACTGTTACTGTAATGGGCTGAGGCCCACACTGATACTGAACGGGCTCAGGCCCAAACTGCAGTTAACTATTGTATGATTGACTGTTTGCTCATTAGGGTATTACACACTAAGTTTTCAATAACTCACCCTCTATTTATCTGTACAGGTAATCCCCAGTCTTAGACAGATTGGTCTACGAGGGACTTGGAGGTGGCCACACGGCTGCTCCTACCTTTACATTTGACTTTTACTTACCATTATATTTTGATTTGGTTATTATTATGTAATAAGCCCTCTTTAAAGTTTTAACTTTAAATTCAGGATTTTTACTTGCTTTGTTATAAACTGCTAGTTTAGGAAAAAGACGGGTTTTCAAAAGATAACTATTTTTCAAAGACACCACATTTACGCAACATGTTTTAAAAAGCTTCCGCTATAAACGGGATTTTGAAATTAATAACGTTTTAAAGAATGTACTTTTGATGATGACGCAAGAATTAAGTTCATCGTTTAGATCACACAAATAGGCTAAATAACAATTGGGTTTTTCCAATGATATTATGTTTAAGAAAAACACTTCAATGTGACACCACCAATTCGGCCATAACGTCTAGGCCGGGTTTGGGGTGTTACAGCCAGTCACTTATATTTGACCCTTGTTCACTCTCGGCATCACTAGGATTGGACAACTCATCTTCTTGGACTCGTAGGTCAAGCCTTTCTTGGATAGGGCTTGAAGATTAAGATCTGGTATATTTCAGACAGGTTGCCTTTCGGGTCTATCTGCCATGTTTTGATTCAGACTTCTTAACATGAGAAAATTTAAAACCTCACCACAAACCTCACTAGTCACTTGGAAAGAAAAGAAATAATGACACTCACACTTGTGTTTACACTCGTTATATGGCTTTTCTTCACTCTAATGAGCTTACACACTCGTGCCTTTTTCCGCTCTTTTCTTCTCTTGTGATTTCTTAGAGGTCTCTTTTAGACTATATTGCCATCTAGGGGTTGGCTTCAAATAGGTTTATAAGGGATTGATGTAGAAGGTGTAGGGTAGGCTGAAAATAAAATTAAGTTCGATTTAAGTGTGGCGTGTAGGGCGATAAATGGTAGAAGAGGATTTGATGGATCAAGAATACAAAGTGATGCAAACCCAATCGCATCATGTTACGATGCAACCCGATGCCATCAAGATTGGCGTAAGCTCGAGGGGCCTAAGAGCAGAATGAAGCTTCATTACAAGCTCATGCAGATCCATAGGCGTTTCTTGCAATTTATTGCAAGTTGAATTTAATTTCTAATAAATTCATCTTACTTTAACAAATGAGTTGCTGGAATTTATTCAACTCATCTTAGTTTAATTAATAAGTGTTTTTCTTGAACTTCAATTAATAAGTGCTGCTTTTAATTAATCTAGTTACTAGGATTATTTATTGATGCACGAGTTTAAGCTTATTTAATTATGCTTCTTTAATTAACTAGTTGCTGGAATAATTGATGCATGTGTTTAGTTCATTAACTTAAGTATTTAATGTGTGTTATGTTTAATAAGTGTTTACATGTGTTTAATAAGCTCATTTTACTGTGTTTATTACAGGAGTCTTTTCAAGTCATAACCTTACATTACAAGGGTTGTTACAATTCTAAATAAAGTGGCTTTTTAAGTCATTTTCAATTACAAAGCAAGGAGGCTATTATAAGAAGGTTTATACATCATTTAAGGAGGTTTAAGGAGCATTATTTCATCCAAATAAATTTCAGCAGCAACCTTGTCAACTTCCAGCCGTTTTTGCTATTTCAAAGGATAATTCAAGCATTCAAACATCATTAAGGAACTGTTTAAGAAGTTGGTTTCTATTTGGCTGGCCAAGGGACAATCTAAGAGTCATTTTTCAAGCTTTTAAGGTCATTCATTCAGCTGAATTAAAGTGAATTCAAAGATGGAGTTATTTGGTTCAAGAATGTCAAAAGACTTGAACTTTATTTCAGCTTTTAAATTAGCACATTAAGTTGAATTTTTGTGACCATTCGGTTAGCCTAATGTAGCACTATAAATAGGTGAAATCAGCCTTTGTAAGGGGACTTTTGCTGAATACATATGAAATATTTGAATTGTGAGTTATCCAGTTCTCTTTGTTCTTACAGAATTGATTTGACTTATCAAGCTTAGCTTGTGGCGTCTATCTTTTCTTTCTTCATTTATATCGAGGTTCCTATCATCTATTAATAGAGGGTCGAGATTCATTTATACCAAGGTGCCAATCGTGAACTTAAGCGTCAAGAACGAACCAACACTATAGAGAGTGTGACCCAGGACTTATATGGCTTAAGGTGGAAAGGGCAATGAAGGAAAGGGACCTTGACCAATTACCTAGCAAGGTAAGAACCAAAGGTATAAGGATAGGGTTGAACGCCACACTGATTAGGTGATAAGTTCAAAAGATAATCAGGTTGATGCCACTGACGAGCAGATAAGTCAAAGTGAGACTCGAACGAAATTGGAGAGGAAGAAACCTCACAAAGAACACTATGTTCACTCAAATTGGCCAAAAATCTTTTACAAAATGAAATTAGCTAAGTATTTATAGCTTTCTAACTATGCTAGCTGAATGGTCAAATTACATTACTTAAAGACTAAGCATTGGCCATTAATGAGCTAAAATATTCTAGAATAAAAACTATAAGTCTTCTTGTCCATGTTTAGCCTTTGGGACGCCACTAGTCATGCTTCATGAAGAAGAAATTCAATTGAATGTATTTGGAGGCATTAAGAGCTTAATGGACTTGTCTAGGTTCAGCCATGAGCTTAATGAGCTCATTCAATTTGCAATGTTTAGCTGAATAGGTGTAAGCATTAATGGGCAGCTTTGAATGGTCACTTGGAGTGTGAACAACAATCTTGAAGTGTCACTTGAATGTGAAAGCTCATAGCTGAATGGACACCAAATGTGAATGGAGAATTCGGCTAGTGTGAACATCTTGACGGCTACCTTGGGGAGGTGTTCGGCCAACTTGAGGAATTAAAGAGGCAACCACTCCTTGGCCGAATAGACACTTGGGAAAGGTTATCAACCAGCCACCATGCATTGTAGCCACCCATGCATGAATCCTTCCATGCGTTGCACTCGATCATACATGCACCTTACATTAATTTCCATTCATGCATTCGACTGCACCTAAAAGACAAAGAACACATTAAAAGCAAGCTAAATTCAGCTGAACCAAAATAAAGGCTTACTTTAGACACATTAATAAACATATAAGCTGAAATGAGCTAATAAACTAATTAATGAGCTGTAACAAAATAAACTAATTGAAGTAAACACTTAGTTTATTCTAGCAATGAAGTAAATGAGCTGGAAAGAAGTTGAAATGAGCTCAAATGAGTTGAAGCAAGCTCAAATGAGCCAATTTAAGCTAAACGGAGCTTTGGGAGCTGGAACGGAGCTAAGGTCGATTTGCAAGAAATTGCAAGGAGTCTTCATGGAGCTAGACCTAGCTTCATCAATGTGTTCGAGCTTTCTTTCATCCCAAATTCTGGTGACTAAGGCCGAAATGGCCTCTTTAAAGAGCTTAGCTCGAGCTCGGGTGATAGGACATTTGGGCAGCTCTATTGGTTCTTGCTCAAGCTAGATGAGTTTCAGGGCGTGCTCGCATCAGCCGAGCTGTGAACAAGATTACCATTATGTATCGGCATCCAATACCTTGCTTAGATGACATGCTCGATGAACTAAGTGGTGCCAAGTTATTTTCGAAGATCGATCTTAAGAGCGGATACCATCAAATTCCCATGCAAGAAGTTGACGATTGGAAGGCTACCTTTAAGACGAAACACTGTTTGTATGAGTGGTTACTCATGCCATTTGGCCTAACCAACGCTCCTAGCACTTTCATAAGATTAATGAATTATGTGTTAAGATCTTTTATTAGTAAGTCCTGTGTTGTATACTTTGACGACATACTCATTTATAGAAAATCATTGGAAGAGCATGTAATACACCTCAAATCTATTTTGGAGTTACTTCGATAGGAGACCCTTTATGCCAATCTCAAAAAGTGTACTTTTTGTTCTGACAAGGTTATTTTTCTAGGTTTCGTGGTCAGCTCGGAAGGTTTAGAAGTGGACCAAGAATAGGTAATTGTAACACCCCTAACCCATAACCGTTGTCGAACTAGGGTTACGAGGTATTACCAAGCATTTATAACAATTTACAAACAATTCACAAGTTCATCAATCATCATCCTCATAAAACATTCAAACATCATCAATAAGTCCCTTTAGAGGGTCTACGAGACCTTAATCATGTATTAGAAATGGATTGAGACTAAATCGATAACATTTGAAACTTGCAAGAAACTTATAAAATTTTTCCTTTTGAAATAAGGCACACGCCCATGTCACTAGGCCGTGTACCATTAGCGACCGTGCCCCATATCCCACATGACCGTGCCTCAATTTTTCCCCCAGCTCGTGGACAATACTAATTAAGTCACACGGTCTCTAGACACGCCCGTGTGTCCAACCCGTGTGCTAAACTAAATAAGCCACACGGTCACCAGACACGCCTGTTTGTCTAACCCGTGTGCTATACTAACCATAATACTCAGAAAACAGGGGTCACACAGTCGAGTCACACGCTCGTGTGCTCTAGCCGTGTGGCACAAAATAGGCTTGGTTTAAGCCACTTTCACACCCCATATTTGCCTTATACCTTCATGAAACAATATACAACATCTTTAATCCAATTTCAGCCAATTTCTAGCCTAACACAAACATCATTACAACCAAATCCATATCAACCAATTTATATATCTCTATTATAACAAATCATACCAAATATCAAACCATATTCATAACTAAACATGTACATAATAACTCATTCATTTACCAATTCAATTCATGATCAAAATTTACCAAAATTTCATTATTTAGTTAAACCCAAAATGACCACAACTTACTAGGTCATATATGCATCATAAAACATGCCAAACTTGCATCATTTATCACATACCAAAACAAACATATACACTTAATTAGCTAGCCAAATCACTTAGCATAGCATATTTACAACTCAAAAGATGATCAAATCTCCCTAGCCTATACATGCCATACTTAGCTATTCACAAACATAAGAGGTACCAAAATGAGTTCAGATAGTGCAATGTTGATCCTCGACAATTCTCGAGCCTTCAGTAGCTTCGATGATCTATAAAATTGAAATGAACAAACCATGTATACTTTTAAAGCTTAGTAAGTCATAAGCAAGTATTTAACATACGATCTTAACAATAAAACTACCATTCCATCAATTTGAACCATGAACAAGCATTACAAAACCTTTTCCATGTCTTACCACATGGTTACTCATTAAAAATGAGATTCATCCTTCTTTGAGTCAATTTATAACATCTCACATATATTCTTCATCTAAACAACTAACACATCGTACATACCTGTCCATTTTCATACCACTACTTCCATAAACATTACCATAGCTCTTTCGTTGAAACTTTCGAAATAAGAGTCAAATATTCAAACATACCATCTGATAAGTACCTATACCATGGCCCGTAGCCAAATCAAGGTAACTTATCTTGGAGCACCTATACCATGTCCCGTAGCCAAATCAAGATCACTCCTGAAACATCTATACCATGGCCCATAGCCAAATCAAGATGTTTAACGCACCTGTAGTGCTGATATCATGGCCCGAAGCCAACATTTTACCTTAGTGACATGTTACTAACTTCTGAAACTAATCCTATAGTACAACCGAGCTTTCTCAATCTCATTTTCTATTACTAACTCATCCACAACAACAATATCACTAATTCCACCTCCTCCGAGGTTTCATTCATTTCAATTCATTCAATATCAATGCAATTAATAGCATTATAATGAAATTACTACTTATGAACTTACCTCGAGTGTGACTTGTCAAAAAGAGTCGATTACCCGTCGACTTTCGATTTCCTGTAATCCAAGTCTGAATTTTACTTTTCTTGATCTATATGTATTAAAATAAACTCATTCAATCTCACACTCAATCAATTCAATCCATAAACACATAATTAAGGCACTTTGCAAATTAGCCCTCACATTTTCACATTTTGACATTTAAGTCCCTATTTCATAAAATCATCAAATACACTCAATTTTTTTAAACAAGGCCTAGCCGAATTCCTATCTAGTCCATTCAAGCTCACATATTTCATAAATTTCCCATTTTAGTCCCTTTATAAATTTATTTTCACAAATTAGCCCTAATTAGCTAATCCCATAAAAAAATCCACTATAATTATATCAACCCAATTCATATCTTTAATTTACTACTAACAAACTTCATAAAACTCATACTTTCATCAATGGTACATCTCATAAACATCAACAATTTCTCAAATTACAACATGGGCTTGATAGTAGATTAAGCAACGATCTAAAAAACATAAAAATTATCAAAAATCGAAACCAAAACATACCTTAATTGAGCTAAATTATAGCCGAACCCTAACTTGACTCTTTTCTTTCTTTTTCCTTGGTATTTTTGGCCAAGAATGAACATTAATGAATTATTTTAATGTTTTGTTTTATTATAACATATGTTAATAAACAATTTCCATTATTAACCTTTATTCATATCATTAAAAATCCACTATCCCTTGTCCAACTTTGTCATTTTATGAATTCAATGGTTTAATAACCACATAAGGGCCTCTCTTTTACAAAGACACATCAAATAGGCACTTTAATAAATAGAAGGACACTTTTGCATTTTCTGCGATTTAGTCCTTTTTCATAATTAACATACAAATGACCAAATTTTCGCACGAGACTTTCACACATGCTAATTCACATTTTATAAACACAAAAAATTATAATAAAATATTTTTCTGACTCGGGTATGTGGCCCGAAACCACTATTTTGACTAGGGTCTAAAATAGGCTATTACAATAAAAGCTATTCAAGAGTGGTCAAGATCTACGAGTATCAACCAAGTTTGAAGCTTTCATGGTTTGGCTAGTTTTTATAGGCATTTTGTGCCCAACTTTAGCACTATAGCTACGCCATTGACGAGCGTCATCAAGAAAAATTCAGCCTTCTATTGGGCCGATGAGCAAGAGAAGTCTTTTAATGAAATTAAGAACTGTCTTACTAAGGCCCCTTTATTAGCATTACCTGATTTTTCTAAAACTTTTGAGATTGAATGTGATGCATCAGGTGTTAGAATCGAGGTTGAGCTCACTCAAGATGGAAGGCCTGTTGCGTATTTTAGCGAGAAGCTAAATGGAGCCGTGCTTAACTATCTCATTTATGATAAAGAAATGTACACCCTCATTTGAGCTCTTAAGATGTGGCAACATTACCTATGGCCAAAGGAGTTTGTGATTTACTCTGATCACGAGGCATTGAAACATATCAAAGGCCAACATAAGTTAAACAAGCGTCATGCAAAGTGGGTCGAGTACACTAAGTCATTTCCCTACGTCATCAAGTATAAGAAAGGTAAAGATAATATTGTATCCACTTTCGAGAAGGTATGCTTTATTGTCGTATCTTGATTCTAAATTGCTTGGATTCTCTTTCTTGAAAGATTTATATGCTGATGATGATGACTTTGGTGAAATGTTTCCTGCTTGTGAGAATGTCTCTGTTGATCAGTATTATAGGTACGAAGGTTTCCTTTTCAAGGAAGGAAAATTGTGTATCCCACAAAGTTCCATTTGGGACTTGCTTGATAATGAGGGTCATAGCGGGGACCTCATGGGACACTTCAGTGTGAGCAAGACCTTATCAATGCTCCAATAACACTTTTATTAGTCTAGGATGAAAAGGGACGTCGAACGTGTTTGTGAGAGTTGTGTGATGTGTAAGAAGGCCAAGTCCAAGATTCAACCACATGGCTTGTACATGCCACTCCCTATACCCAAAGCTCCTTGGATGGATATATCCATGGACTTTGTCCCTGGATTACCGCGAACACAAATGGGGAAGGATTCTATTTACGTTGTAGTTGATAGATTTTCAAAAATGTCACATTTTATTGCATGTACAAAAACTGACGATGCTGTTCATATTGCTAATCTTTTCTTTAGGGAAATCGTTCGACTACATGGAATTTTGAGAATGATCTTATCTGATCGAGACGCGAAGTTTTTGAGTCATTTTTGGAGATTGTTGTGGGGGAAGCTCGGAACCAAGTTACTGTTTTCAACTACTTGTCACCCCCAAATGGATGGACAAACGGAGGTGGTTAATCGAGTATTGTCTACATTGTTGCGAGCCATCATCCTAAAAAATTTAAAGTTGTGGGACGAGTGCTTACGTCATATTGAGTTTGCATATAATCGATCAGTCCATTCGGTGACTAAGTTTTCTCCTTTTGAAATTGTTTATGGATTTAATTTGTTAATTCCGTTAGACTTAGTGCCTTTACCTAATGATTAATTTATTCATGTAGATGCTAAAAAGAAGGCCGAGTTTGTCAAAGAGTTGCACTGAAAGGTTTGAGCCAATATCGAGGCAAGAACAGAGAGCTATGTTCAAAAAGTGAACAAATGTCGAAAGAGAGTTATTTTTGAACCCAGTGATTGGGTTTGGGTCCATATGTGCAAAAAGCGTTTTCTAGCCCAGCATAGGTCCAAATTGTTACCTCAAGGAGACGGACCCTTCCAAGTCTTAGAACGAATCAATGAAAATTCTTACCGACTTGACTTACTGGGTGAGTATAACATTAGTACAAGCTTCAATGTGTCTGATTTATCTCCCTTCAATGCAGGTTCCGACTTGAGGACAAGTCTCTTTGAATAGGGGGATGATAAGACCACGCCCCGTGTCACACCAAGCTCGAGCAAGGACCCTTTGGAGATTCCACACGGACCCATCACACGAGCTCGAGCCAAGCTATTCAAAGAGGCCATTTCGGCCTTCTTCAACCAAGTGTGGGGCGAAACATTGGCTGGACATATCGAGAGAGCTTGGACCAACTCGATAAGATCACCTTGCAACCTCTTGCAAGTCAAACTCAGCTCACATTCAGCTCCATGAGCTTAGTTCAACTCAATTCAGCTCATTTGAGCTCATCTTTACTTCTTTTTAGCTCATTCAATTACTTGTTGAAATAAACTAAATATTTATTTTAGTTAGTTAAATTAGTTTTAGCTCATTATTATGTTTTTTATCTCATTACATGTTTTAATATGTTTTGTGCCAGTCGAATTAATGTCTTATTTTATACAACTATTTAATATGTCTAGCTTAAATACATATTATTAATATGTCTTAAAATTAAAACATGTAACACCCCTAACCCGTAATCCATCGCCTGATTAGAGTTACAAGGTATTACGACCAACTAAAAAAATTCACATCAATTACACAATTATAAATCATACATCATCATTCCATTATCAATCTCATACAATACATCCCTTTTGAAGGTCTACGAGACCTAAATCATGCTTTAAAAAGGGGTCGGGACCAAATTGAAAACATTTGAAAACTTTACAATTCATATAAAAATTTTACCTTTGAAACAGGGCACATGCCTATGTGGCTAGGCCGTGTACTTTACACGGCCATGCCATGCACCTTACACGGCCATGCCATGCACCACACCTCAGTCCGTGTGCAACACTGACTAGGGTCACACGGCCTCTGGACACGCCCGTGTGTCTGACCCGTGTGTCATCCTAAGTTAGCCACACGGTCACCAGACACACCCGTGTGTCTATCCCGTGTGCTATACTGACCTATATGACTGTAAAACAAGGTTCACACGGTCACCAGACACAGCCGTGTGTCTAGCCGTATGCAAAACTGACCAAAATACCCAGAAAATAGGGGTGACACGATTGAGTCACATGCCCATGTGCTCTTACTGTATGACACGAAATAAGCTTGGTTTAAGCCACTTTTACACCCTAAAATGCTTAGTACCTCCAAGCACAAATTATGTAACATTTACAACTCAATTTCAGCCAATTTCAAGCTTCAACACAATCACCAATATGACCAATTCAATGACAACCAACTCAGGCATAAAATCCATTCCAAAACATATCAATTTACAAGGCATAAACATGGTCATACATTTGCTACATAAACCGTTCATGTATTAAGTCAATTCATGCTCATTATTACCAAACATCTACCATCTAGTTCATACCAAAATGACCATTTCCAAATTGGCCATTTATGCACAAATAAACATATCAAATTTGCATCATAAATACAAGCCAAAACCAAGCACCTTCACAACTATTAGTTAGCCAAATCACTTTGCATAACATATATATACAACCCAAATATATTCAAAATACCCCTAGCCTATACATGCCATACATAGCTATTTACAACCACAAAAGTTACCAAATGAGCTTGGATAGTGCGATGAAGATCCTCGATGATTCCTGAGCCTTCATTAGCTACGATAATATACAAAATAGGAATTAACACACCAAATAAGCTTTAAAAGCTTAGTAAGTCATAAGCAAGTAATTCAATAAACCAATTCAATGGTAGAATATTCATTCATCCAAACTAAACCATTTACAAACCTTTATCCATGCCTTACCACATGGTTTAATCAAGTTCATGTACTTCATTCCATAAGTTCACAAAATCTCATCATATATTCATCCATAACAAATATGTACATCTTACGTACCTGTTCATTCTGTACAAACTCACTCATTTACATAATCGAAGCTCATTCGTTAAACCATTCGAATTACAAATTGATTTCATGAATATATTATCCGATAAGTACTCATACCATGGCCCGAAGCCAAATCAGAGTAGCTTATCCTGGAGCACCTATACCATGGCCTGTAGCCAAATCAAGGTCACTCCCTCATGATACCTATACCATGGCCCGTAGCCAAATCAAGGTATCTCTCGAACCCGTAGTGTCGATATCATGGCCCAAAGCCAAATCAAATCTTAGTGACATGTCACTACATTCCAAAACAAATCCTACGATTCAACCGAGCCTTCTCTATACCGATTTTAATAAAGCATCCGTAACATCAATTTCACTATTTTCACCTCCTCCCAGGTTTCGTTCATGTTGTATTTATGCAATTAACAACATTTATAGCTAAATTACTACTTATGAACTCACCTTGAGTGTGATTGTTTGAAATAAGTCGATTGCTCGTTGACTTTCATTTTTCCGTGATCCAAGTTCGAATTTCACTTTTCTTGATCTATACGTATTAAAAATAACCCATTCAATCACACATTCAATCAATTCAATCCAGGCATTTTACAAAATAGCCCTCATATTTTTACCTTTTTACAATTTAGTCCCTATTTTATAAAATCATCAAATACTCCAAATTCCATTTTAAACAAGCATAGCCAAATTCTCCTTTAGTCTATTCAAGCCCACCTATTTCATCAATTTCACATTTTAGTCCTCCAAATTAACAATTTCACAATTTAACCCTATTTAGCTAAATTCATTAAAAATCCAAGAACAAACATATCAATCAAATACATATCTTTCATTTTTCATGAACTAACATCACAAAACCCACCATTTCATCAATGGCATATCACATAAACATTATCAATTTCTTAAATTACAACATGGGCTTGTTAATAGACTAAGCAACAATCTCAAAAACATAAAAATCATCAAAAACTAAAGTCAAAACATACCTTAATTGAGAAAAAACTTAGCTGAACCCTAGGAAACTTTTTCTTTTCTTTCTTTTGTATAATTTTGGCTATAAGAACGTATAATGGCCATTTGTTTTCATTTTATTTAATTAAAACAAACATTAATAATTAGTTTACCTAAATACCGTTGCATTATAAACATATAAAACCATGAGTTAATGTCCATTTAAAGCTTTCAATGGTCAAATAACCAGATAAGGACTCTTTATTCAAAAGCACATATCAATTCGGCCCATAATCAAATAAACAGTCACTTTTGCATTTTCTTCAACTTAGTCCTTTTTACTAATTAAGCAGCTAAACATTCAATTTTTTATACTGTAACTTCACACTTGCTAATTCACATACCATAAACACAGAAAATAATAATAAAATATTTTTCTAACTCAAATATGTGGTCCCAAAACCACTATTTCGACAAGGGTTCAAATCGGGATGTTACAAAATAAGTCTTTATTATATCTTAGTGCAGCCGAATTAAATATGTTATGAACCAATTTAATGTGTACATGTTAATTATTTGCAGCCATATGCATGAAGGGGATTAAATGCAAAGGTGCATGAATGGATAGCTTCAATGCATGGTGAGGTACATGCATGGATGGCTACAATGTATGGTATGCTGATTTTTGGTTTCTCTAATCAACTATTTGGCCAAAGAGTAGCTTCTCCTTCAAGCTCCCCAAGCTAGTCGATTAGCTCCCCAAGGTAGCCTTGAAGATGTTCACACTAGCCGATTTAATTTGTTCACACATGAAGGCCATTCGGTTTTGTGTTTTCACACACACATGGCTCCTCAAGTTCGGGGTTCACACTCTAAAGGCTATTGCACTATCCAATCTACCCATTAGCTTTCCAAATTCATCCAGCTAATCAAGGTTCACATTTAAGCTCAATTAAGCCCCTTGGTCGAACCTAAACATGCCCAATTAGCTCCCAATTTTGCCAAGTTCACTTCAGCTGAATATTCATCATCTAGAAGCTATCTAGTGGGGTCCCAAAGGCTGAACTTAGACATGGACTTTTCATGGACTAAATTCTAGAATTTTCAGCTCATTTAAAGCTGAAATCACTTGTTCATTAAGTAACTTGTTTGCCTATTCAGCTAGCTTAGGACTCTACTATAAATATTTTGTTATTTGTTAGTTGTATAGACTTTTTCCATTTTGAATGAATATTGAGTTATTTGTGAGCTTTTCATCTCTCAAATTTCATCCAAGACTCAACTTGACTTATCTGCTAGTCAGTGGAGTCAATCTGTTTCTTTTATCAAACTTATCACTCTTGTAGTGTGGTGTTCACCCAAAACTTTATACCTTTGGTTCTTACCTTTCTAAGTAATGGGTCAAGGTCTCTTTTCCATCACCTATCCCCCTTAAGGTCGTATAAGTCCCAGGTCAGCACTCTCTCTCAATGTTGGTTCGATCTTGACACTTAAGCTTTACTTCCTTCCATCCAAGTTAACACCTATCCTATTTTGTTTTTGTTAGCCGGACCACGAACTTGTGGTTCCAAAACCACTGTTCTGATTTCACTAAAAACAGGCTATTACATAGAGCTAAAGAGATTGGCGCCACCAACTTACCACATCAGCCAATCATTGGCTATTAGAATAAAAAAATTAATTTTTTAGTTGAGCCAACCTTTTGGCGTTACTTGTATAAATACTAGAGAAATACTAGTATTTTTGAATATTTTGGGGCCTAAAAATAAATAATAGTGGTGAAGCCATAGAGAATGGCGCCACCACTTTAATGTGTCAAAATGTTTTTTAAAGTAATTTTTTTAATTTAAAAAATAAAATTGATATTTTATTTGGTGGAGCAATAAAGAATGATGCCATCATTGTCAGAAATTTTTTTATTACAAACCAATGACCTCGTTGGTCCAACTTATCGCTTTCAATACTCTCACCCCAAAAGTGATAAAATATGAAACTAAATCATTTTTTTAAAAGAAACACTAAAAATGAAGCAACAATTGAAAGAATGGAGCTGATTGAAGAAACTGAAAGAGATCTTAAAACTTGCTAATTCTAAATACGTTAAGATTCATGCTGATATTTGTGCTGCTGTGTATATAAGATTAGGCTTTGTAAAATGGGTTTTTTTGTTTCTTTAGAGGATTCGATTTTGTGCTTGTGTTTGGGTTGTTTCTTTGATTTTGTACTAGCTGTTTTATTTTTTTTACTTTTTTGAGTTTAGTAGTGTTGTTTGTAAGAAGAGAGGAAGAATAGGGTCGAAAAAGAAGAAGAAGAAGAAGAAGAAGAAGAAGAAGAAGAAGCAACTTTCTGGGACTATAATTTTACTTTTAAACTTAAAAAGAATTTTTTATAGTGGTGATGCGATTCTTTATGGCTCCATCACTATTATTTGTTTTTAGGCCCCCGAAATATTCAAAAATATTGGTATTTTTGTAGTATTTATACATGTGGCGCCAAAAGGTTGGCTCCTCTCAAAAAATTGATTTTTTTATTCCAACAGCCAATGATTGGTTGATGTGACAAGTTGATGGCATTAATCTCTTTGGCTCCACCAACTTTTACTATTCATTCTAGGTTATTTATGTACATAATAAAAAAGTGGATCATTTTTATAATTAATTAAAATTTTCGAGTTGTTTTTATAAAAAAACCTATTTATCTTATTCCTTGTTCTCGTTATTATTTATTTAATAACAAATACCACATTTTTTAAAATATTTTTGCTTATAATTTTTTCTATGTTAAACAATGTATTGAAATGAATCAAGAAGTTAATACTTTTCAACACGTACATTTTTAAAACATAATTTTATTCACATATTATTTTATTTCGTTGGAAAACAATATATAAACAAAGTAATTAGCACCATTACTTTTTTCATTATTCTTATAACTTAATATTTTCTAAATTCCCTGTCTCCAACTAGATACCCTTACACCCACCATAATTTCTTATTATTATTCAGCCAAAAAAGAAAAATCAAACACCCCTACAAGCATTCAAGGAGAAAGAAGATTAACACTTCAATTAGTTTAACTAATGAATCAAACATTCATGTTACTAATAATTTTAATTTTATTTTAGAATATTTCAAATAACGGAATTGTATTTTAATTGATGCACATTAGAAGCCCTTGTATGTCACAGGTAAAGATACTAGTTAAAATAATATATAAACTTAAACTAAATTTACTCTAAGACGTGTCAGATTGTTATTCGTAATTATAGATCTAAGATGGAGAAGGAGAAGCATAGGATCAAACTCTACCGCCTTCTCCAACCGTCAAATTTCTGATTTCTTCGTTGTTTCAAAGCTGAAAAAAACTTCCAAAAATCTTTTATGGTATCAAAAAACCCGAACTCGGCTGACGGATTAAGCTGGATCCGACTGGAATGGCTTTGCCTGACCTCGGACCCTTCGCCAACACGGCTATGGCGGCCTCCACTGTTTCATCTCTCGAGGATTCCAATAAGAAAATTAGAAAGCCCTACACCATAACCAAGTCCAGAGAGAGCTGGACTGATCCTGAACACGACAAGTTCCTCGAAGCTCTACAGCTGTAAAGTCTAAAGCACGCCTTTCGAACAATACAAATTTTCTTTGCTTTCATTTCAAATTAGGGTTTTTCTTTTTTCTGACTGCTGTTAAAATTTTAAGGTTTTGAATTGAATTTGATATCCGAGCTTTTTCCTTTTTTACCCCTCCTAAATAGGTATTTGTTAAATTTACTTATTATAATTATTAATTAGAAAAATGACGACAAAACTTGTAATGGACAAGTGGGGAAGAAAAGGATATGACATTCTTGCTCTGTGTGTTAAGTATACGTTCCTTCGTAAGTTCAGTAAGCTTTAGGCTTCATATCTAGCTAAAAAGGCATTGAATTGTTATAAGCCTGTTTGCATATTTGAGGACATCATAGCAAATCCTGCAAGCTCTCAAACTGTAAATTGTAGAATGTGTTTGATGGTAATATACTTTTTAACCACTGTGAAGTTGTGTTCTTTTGAATGTTATCATTGTTAACTTTATTTGAGACAAGTTGAGATCTATTGCTTAAAAGTCTTTTTAAAGTTATGACTGTGGTTATATTGTTATACTGTTTTTCCTCTTTCTTTTTTGTTATTATTTCATGTTTGAATCACACATTTTTCATAAGTACATTTGACAAAAATGTATTTCCTTCTCTCACTCAATCTTTTTCCTCCTTGATTCTGTTCAGCTTTGATCGTGACTGGAAAAAAATTGAAGCATTTATCAGTTCAAAGACTGTTATTCAGGTAAACTGAAATATATCAACAATTCAACATTTTCCTGAGGCTAGTTTCATCTGGAATTTTGGAAGGAAAGAGGTAGGAGGGTTGAAAAATGAAGGATATCTCTATTCTTGTCTACCATAGTTACCTAGTAATCTCTCCTCGCATCCTCGACTACTTTCCAGTGTTTCAATACCAGGAATGAATTTGTGATGAGGTGAAAGCCAGTGCAATATCTATCTAGATTTTAAAAAAAAATTATCTGCATATACCAATGTCCATGATAAACAGTTGACATGAAGTGCCTTTTTTTCTAATTATTATTATTTTTGTAGATTCGTAGTCATGCCCAGAAGTACTTTTTAAAGGTTCAGAAAAATGGAACGAGTGAACACCTTCCTCCTCCTTGACCTAAAAGGAAAGCAACTCATCCATATCCACAGAAAGCCTCAAAAACTGGTGAGGATTTTCTTTCTTAGATAAGAGCTATAATTACAGCACAAACTTGATATAATAATCCTCTCTTTATGTTAAATCTTACAGCTCATGGACACCCACAAGTATTAGGATCTTTTCCATCATCAACTGCTTTACTTGATGCTGGATATGCTCTAAGATCTGATCCCACTCCAATGCTTGTGGACCCTATTACCAGTGCTGCTGTATCTTCATGGACAAGCAGTGCAAAACCCGTCAGTTTTTCACAAGAGAAAAATGGTTTCCTCTTCTTCCTAATTCTAGTATCCAAAATTTAAACTCACTTATGATTGATGAGACTTCTTTTAAAACTCTATAATTTTGACTGTATTGTATATTTTCCTTCAAAGGTTTGAGGTTGACCAATAACTCTTGTAGTAGCAGCGAGGATATCCTGAAGATGAGACAAATTGAAGAAATAACTGATCAGAGAAATAATGGTCATGCACTGAGAGGTTTGTGTTCTAATAGAAATTAGTAGTCTTTTATACTGTAGTCATCCTTGCACACTTTTAACTGGCCTTTTGCTCGATGTAGTGTTGCCCGACTTTGCTCAAGTATACAGTTTCATTGGTGGTGTCTTTGATCCAAAAGCTACTGGTCATCTACGGAAGCTTACAAAGATGGATCCTATAGATGTGGAGACAGTATGTTATTTTTTTAACATGGTAATATATACAATCTTGCCTGATCTTGTTGCAGACATGATTGCTTATATTTCTTTCTCCCGTGTAGGTTTTGCTGTTGATGAGAAACCTTGCCATCAATCTAGCAAGTCCTGATTTTGAGGATCACGTCTGTTTCTATTTCTGAGCTCTTCCTATTGGGTTACTTCTTCCTTCACGGTGTGCATGATTTTGAGCACTGTGCTTTCTGCCATGTAATTAACAATTAATTCTCTGTAGTCGGCATTTAGTAACATGATAGTTTGTCTAAAGTATGATTATGATACTTGTGTTGGAAGTTGTTCTCTATAGTTAGCGTTTATGATACTATAGTCATGTCTAGGGTGCTTGAATTATTTTGTATGTTGGAAGTTGTTCTGTGATACTTTCCCCTACTTGAAAAAAAAGGATGGTTTGTTGGAACAGGAATATAGTGGCCGATTATGCTGAAAGCATGAAAGATGAAATTTTTAAATTTATATGCAACGTATGCTGAAACCATAAAAAATATTATTTTTTTGAATATTTATATGCAACGTGCATGTCTCCCTGTTTTAATGTCTGAGTTAATGCTTGATGCTATATGCATTTTGGGAACATAGTTTGTTTCTGATCTGTGTTTCCACGACTATATGTTTACCAAATGTTTACCATTTGTTAAAGGAATAATATTTGGTACATTACTAGTCCACAAGCGGGTCAGGAGATTAACAAGTGTCTTATAAGGGTATAATAAAATATTTAAAAAATGAGACACATAGTAATTTTTAAGGCTGCTTGTGAAATAAAAAAAAGTACATGTACCAAATACTAACCCTTTGGTAAAAGGTGTAGTTCCTTTCAACTTTCTGGCTGCTGAGTCTTTTTCTTTGGCATGTTTTGTTGGGCTTGTATTAATTCCTACATAGTTTATAATTTTTTTATTTTAAACTATATAGTTTTGTTTTTTTGTTTTTAAACGCAGAGAAGGCTGCTTTCTTCATATGAGGTAGACACGGATACTAGTGATGGCAGTGTGTGTAAAGCTGTTGACAAGGAGCAATCCAAAAGTATCACCTATAATTGGAGGTGAAGAGATTTGGTTTAATTTTAGCTGCGCTTAGGGGTAGAAATAGAATATTGACTCTGTTTTGGTGGGAAGAAAATAGGGCTAGAATCAAAAGTTTCATAGCAAGATGTGTTTGTGTTTGTGTGTTGGTGTATATATATCTATAGTGTTGGTAGGATAAGCGGCTTCGAAATACGAGAATAAATTTCCCTATTCTGCTGTCAAGAATTTAATTTAGTCAGTGGAGTTGAGGACAAGAATCACGATGAGTGTACAGTTTTCCTTTTTTTTTTAAAAAAGCAGCATTTTGTACGGTGCTGGGTCTCGCGTATATGTATTTTTTCACCTTACTAGTTTTGATGCTTTTAATTTTTAATTAATTTTAAAATAATGTATTTTAATTATTATCTATCATAATGATAATTTCTTAGTTTTTAAATACCATACAAATTTGGAATTATATAAAAATAAAATTATAATATTAATTTGAAAAAATAAAAAAAAGTTAGGTAAAGCAATATATAATAATTATAATAATAGCTTATGATATTTAATAAACATATTTACACTAAATTAATAAACATATTTAATGGTAGTGATTAAAAATAATTTTTGAAATTTAACTTTCTTTTTAGAATAAATTTGAAAAATGTTTTTACTTACATCAAAATAAATAATGGAGGATAAAAAAAATAATTTTAGAAGTGTTTACTTCACACAATATAAATAATTTAAAGAAAAATATTTTTAAAAAATTATAATATCATATTATCTCGTTATAAATTAAAATAAATTTCGATCACTCTTTGGTGTCATTTATGTTTAAATATGATTTGATATTATTTTGTTAAAGAGCTATTACTTTAATACTACTTTATATATATATATATATATATATATTTATAAATCAAACATGTTAATGTTAACAATCTTAATTTTTTTACCAGTATTTTATCTTATGTGCTTATTGATTGAATTTGTATAATTATTGGATATTATTTATAACGTTAAATTTAAATTCTTAGAGTTATATTCAAGTAATAACTCTATTTTTACATCAATAAAATTAGCACAATTTATTACATATTTTTTAAACTAATAATTGTAAATTAAATTATAATTATCACAAAAGTTTCCTATATTTCAAGTTTATGTTTTATTCAAGTAATAACTTTATTTTAAAATTAGCACAACTTTCTTTAACTAAAAATTCTAAATTACATTATAATTATTTTTAAAGTTAATGTAGTAATATGATGGAAAATAAAAAGTATTTTCGTCGATTTAAAAGTTCTGTAACGATCCAATTTCTGTTGGGTTAGAAAATTTGATTTTGGGCTAGATTCTTGAACTATGTCATTCTGAGGATAGAATTGGCGTTGGGTTAGAGATTATTAGAGGGCAATTAGACATTAGTTAAAATTATAGAGAATTTAATTTCATAAAATTTCTAATTGAGACTTCAGACTAAATTGAGAAGTTTCTAAAATTAGTTAGGTCAATATGGGATTTTCTAAAATACGATTTTGAACTATAGAGGTCCTTATGTGGTAATTTTCAAAGAGAGTTAATAAATTTCACAATTTTTAAAAATAAAGGGGTGGGGGTTCTATTCCTTTTCCCCATTCTCACAATACATCATCGATTTTTCCCTACATTTCCCTCAAAATATTTTTCATCAAACTTTTGATTGTCCAAACAAGATTTCTATATTAGTAATTGCTTTCTATCATAAAACTATGATTTTCAATTGTTAAACATGAAATTTTGAGAAGATTTTTTAATTTTTCATATTTATGTGTGATTTTGGTTCTTAGGGAAAAAGATTTTGATTTGTACTTTTTAATCATTTTTAGACAAGGTTTTTGATGAAATTGAGTTTAGAACGTAATGGCTTAAACAAAAAATCGTGTTACGATGGAGTTCCGATTTTGATCGAGAATTTTGCCATTGTTGAGCGCTTGAGAACTTAAGGAAGAAGATCACATTAGTTTTCAGGTTTTAAATGAAGTTTAGATAGTTTAGAGTCTCTAGAACATATTTCTAATAAGAAATTTGATTTTGATCAAGCAGATTTGGAGTTATAAGAACTTTGGTTTGTTGAGCCTTATGTAGTCGAGTTTAGACTAAGTGCACCTCATGTTTAGCTTTTGAATTATTTTACTCCTTGAAATCATATGTGTAACTTAGTTTAAATATTGGATATTGTTTGTAGCTAAGGAAGTAGCTAAATCATCCAAGATTAAAGGAAAAAAGATAATTGTCGATTGATTGACAGCTTTCGGTTTGTGCTAACTTAATTCATTCCTTGATATAAGTTTTTTTTTTGAGTTTGTAGGCTTAGTTCTTTTTTTGAATGAATGGATGGAAATTTGTTATGTATTGAAATATTACATGTATGGTATTCCATGAGGTGAGTTTTAAAAATTGCTTGGATCGTAAGCATGTTGATTTAATGTTTTTAATGGTTGTTTGTGCTGAATCGTTAATGAATTGTGATTTCATTACTATTTGGCTTATTAAACACTATTAGATTAGGTTCGGGTATACTTACATGCCATAGGTTGTGTCATGTATTGATGGGAGTTTTATTTTAGCACTTATGTGCTATATGTTGGGTGCTTGTGCGCAATCCTAAATTTGGCACTTGTGTGCACATTTTGGAGTGTTAGCAGTATATGTGTTCACAAGTGCCGTAAGTGTAGTATTTTCGTCTAAAAACACTTAAAATTTTTTCGAATAGATTGATTAATAAAATAAATTCATTGATTATATTAATATACCTTGTATAATTTTTCCTTATATGGGTTTTGCACGCAAAGCAAAATAGAAGCAAACATTGCTCATTGGTTGTCTAATGTTTAATTGATGCTAAGTGGTATTACGTGGACGGATTGTAATACAAAAAGACACCTTATATTAGTGGATGAACCTAAACATATCCTTAGTTTAATTGGAAATGAGCAAATCGATTGAAAGACTAATATGTCATCTATCAAGTCCAATTGGGGAGATGTTTTGTCTTGTGCATTGGAACTAATGACTTCCAAAAGATAGAGACATATATGTAACTAACTAGATTGACAGTACATAAGGTTGGACCTAAGAAGAACAGATCTTGAATTTGTTTATAGATTTATTCACTTGTGACATTCATAGTGTGGCATACCTAAAACTTGAATGGTTGACGGACTATGTATGCCTGACATGGGTATATAAGGAACCAAAAGTTGATGTATTGGGTGTACGACTTCTACATTGTGTAGCATCATTCACAACAGTGAAATTAATAGTCTGAGACATGGGGAAATGATATCCTCTCATTGGCATTACATGGTTGATGAAAAGTAAACGTGGCCATGGGTTGTTCATCTTTGTGATGAATGACTTAATTACTATTTGGTCACACGGCCGTGTGGCCGATTTGGGGATTTTATCAATTTTCACATGGCCGTGTCCTCTGGTCACACGGCCGTGTGTAATTGGGAATTAGGGATTGAGGAATTTTGATGCGATCCCGGTCGCATCATGTTTTGACTCAAATCGACGACACCGAGATTAGCCTAAACATGAGGGGCCAAAGTGCAAAATGAAGCTTTAATTTTAGCTTGTTAATGTGGTTGCTAGCGTGGAACCTTAGGAAACCGTTGTGGGTTTCATCAAATGATCTCGGACTAGCAATCCAAGCGTTTCTTGCAACTTTCCTCAAGCTCATCCAGCTAGTTCTTAGCCCAATGAGCTCGTTTTAGTTCATTTTAGCTTACACATTATTTTGCTGGAATAAAATATTTAATTTTTTTTAGTTAATTTAGTTATTTAGTTTAAGTTATTAAATGTGTCATAATCTAAACATTTTAAATGCAAGTTTTAAATGTCTTATTTTAGTACGATTAAATAGGCGTTTTAATGTGTCTTAGTTTTTTATACATCTTTAATACATGTTTTATTTCAGACCAATTAAATATGTCTAAAGTGTGTTTAATGTGTCTTGTAGGAATTAGGAATGGACGGCATTAAGGTGTTCACATTGCATGCTGCTAGGAAGCTTCCTTTGGCTGTTCGTATGGCACAATTATGAGTTAAACACAACCTCCCAAGAGCCATTTCGGGTTCAGCAAGGCATCAAGGGTTTTCATACTTGTTCTTTCAGTTGAAAAATCATGTTCACACCTTGTGGCCATCCAATTTCATGTGTTCACACCAAGTTGCTGATTACTCTTCTCCAAGTGCCTATTCACGAAGATCAATGGAGAGGGAAATGAATTAAAAACCAAGCTGCTATTTTGAGCTTCCCCATGTGTCTTTTCGTGGAGATAAAAGGCCAATGGCTGTTCATATTGGTCCATTCAGCTTGTAGCTGATTTCACACCTTAGGGGCTGTTTAAATTTGTTGGTTCACACTTGGAGGCTGATTGAGTTCTTGTATTAACACCATTTGGGCTGTTCATGCGCCACAACTTCAATTAAAAGGCTGCTGCACATTTAGCTTTCTAAGGGAGGATTAAAGGAGCTCATAACTCTTTGGAATATCAATTATCAGCAAGGTTCAGCTCAACTCATTAAATAAACTTAATTAAGCTGATTGGGAATGTAAAAGCCTTGGCTAGTAGCATCACCTAGGTCTAGGAGTTGCTAAAAGCCTTATGATGCAATCTCAGTCGCATCATATTACGACACAACTCGAGGCCATCGAGATTGGCCTAAACATGAGTGGCCTAAGTGCAAAATGAAGCTTTAATTCCAGTTTATTAATTTGGTTGCTGGAATAAGGACTTTGATTTATTTATTTTAGTTATTTTAGTTATTATAATATGAGTATTTAATTATGTCTTGTTTATTAAATGCATCTTTAATTAATGTCTTACATTATTGATCTACATCTTTTAATTATGACATGCATTATGTGTTCTGCATTTAATAAAGTCATGCATTATGTAACTCTTATGTTAGTTAAGATTGCATCATAAATTATGTCAACCATTATGTAACTCTTGTGATAGTTAAAGTTTGCATCTTTTAATGAAGTCATGCATTAAGTAATTCATTGTTCATTTAGTTTACATCTTAATCAAACCATGCATTTAAGCATCTTAGTTGTTAAATATGTTTGAGTTTGTTTATATAAGTGTGTTATTTAATTTGGCTGTTACTTTTTAATGCATATGTTATAGTGTGTTTAATTTTTCTTAAATAAATTAATTGTGTGTTTTAGTTTGTTGTAGGAAAGTCCAAAAGGCTGGTCACATATTTAAAGCTACAATAGGGCTGTTCATTTGCCAAGAAGAATCAAATGCTGTCACATTCAATTGGCTGTTTAGTTTTGGTATAAAAGAGTGTGCATTTGGTCACTTAATTGCTGGTGCATATTTGGAACGTTTTTGGTGGATATTGAAGCACTCAAAGCTCATTATGGGGGCTTTTTAAATGGACTAAGAGTGACTCTTCAAGTTTGATGGTTTCATGCACTCAAAGCTAGTTATGGTGCCAATTAAAGAGATGAATACAGAATCATTAAGGCATTTGGTTAAGGGGAAAATGAAGGGACATCAAGCAGCACATTTAATGGACCATTAAGCCTTCATCAAGTGAAAAGGCATGACTTTTCAACTATGCATGAATCAAGTGAAAAGACATGACTCTTTGGTTGCCAATTAAGAGTTATAACCGAATTTTAATAGCTGATATGAATGTTGAATTTGAATAGTCATAATAATGCTTATAAATAGATTGTAAGAAGACATTATTTTGGTTAGACAACTTTGATCAATTTATGAACTTTTGTTTTTTTTTTGTGAGAATTCAATTCTCTTTGTTCTCTCTTTGGACTGAATCGACTTATCAAGTTCAGCTTGTGGCGTCATTCCTTCCTTGTTAAACCGAACTTATCACTTTTCTAAGTGTGACGTTCATTTATACCTGTGGTTCCTATCTCAATATAGATAGTGGTCAAGGTTTCCTTTATTCTTCCAAACCATTTTCACCTAAGAGCTGTTTAAGATTTGGGTCAACAATCTTCCATATTGTTCGTTCTTTCTTAGCCTTAGCCAAATCTCATCCATCCATCCACTAAACTATTTTGTAACCTTTGTTTTGAACCTATCTTTCAACCATTTTCAGCCTATTTCGAAACAATCCAAGCCTTACTTAACTTCACGATCGGGCAACTAAAACAACTCAAATCATCAGCGAAACAAGTTCGTATCACCTTGTTAATTATTTTAGGAATTAAATCAGCTCATTAATAGCTTAATTTGAACTGATTGTAAGTGTCCATTCGGCTGGACTTAGCTCAAGCCTATAAATACTTTGTTCATTGCTAGTTGTAGAAGACTTTTGATCATTTTTATGAATATTATTTTACTTTGTGAGTGTTCAACTCTCATAGTTCTCTCTAGGACTGAATTGACTTATCAAGCTTAGTCTTGTGGTGTCAATTCCTTCCTTTGTTTCGAACTTATCACTTGTCTAAGTGTGGCGTTTGTTTATACCTATGGTTCTTATCTTTTATCGATAGCGGGTCAAGGTTCACTTTTATTTCTATCACCATTTCCATCGATTTTCATCTAAGTGCCATTTAAGATTCGTGTTAACTTTTACCTATAACGTTGGTTCCATCTTGGCCTTAGCCTAATTGACGCGAACATGTCCAAGCTAGCAACCTACCCGGATGATGGAACACCTGCTATGCTGCAAGGTCCCATGACGAGAGCTCGAGCTTGACAGTTCCAAAGCTCCATTTCAGCTTTTTGTCATCGATTCCAGCTAGCTCATGGCTCCAACGTCCAAAGTGAAGCTGTCCACAACTCCAAACCAAAGATAGTTAGCTTAATTCAAGCTGACTTCAGCTCATTTCAGCTCACGGGAGTCCATTCCAGCTCGGATGAGCTCAACTAAGCTCTTACTCAGCTCCATCAGTTTCTATTTTAAATAAACTTAGCTCATTTATTTTATTTTCAGCTTAACACAGCTCATAGTCGAAACCCTCAGCTCATCTTAGCTTAATTATTGCATATTTAATTATATGAGCTAGTTGACTAGTTAATTAATGCATATTATTAATTGTCATCATTTGAACAAGAAATAAATATGTCTAAAATATTACAAGAAATAAATATGTCCAAACTACTACAAGAATTAAATATGTTAGCTGAATTTAATTAGGTGATTAATTGTGTTCATATTTGATTAATGTGTTCACATGAGCTATTAATGTTGTACATTCATCTTATAGGTACATGCATAGAAAGGTTCAATGGACGGCAAACAAAGGGTCTTATGCATGTTCATGATGATTACTCATGTATTTGAAGATTCATGGATCCTATTAATGAAGGAACATGCATTGGACGGTTCATGTATTTCCCATGTGTTCACACCTTATGTTCACACCATGATGACCATTCGGTTGGATGTTCACACACAAGAGACTACTCAAGCTCCTTGTTCATACCTAGTTTGACCCTTCATGAAGCCTTATTTAAGAAGCCACTCATGGTGAAACAACATGAATTAAAGGCACCATTAAAGGAGTTGGCCGAACTTATCTTGCATGCATGGAGACCATTCATTCAAGTGCATTCATGCTTAACCATGAAGCTACCTACTCACCTCCCATTCAGCCGAATATGGACAAGCTCATCAATGGATACTTTCTAGAATATTCATGCCTTTAATTAAGATACATTACTTAGTTGTTAAGTCCATGAATAGGACTATTCGGCTACCCTAAGACACTAGTATAAATAGTTGATTATTTTCATTGTAAAAGGACTTTTTTAATCAATTTTTTATACTGAAACTCTGTTTCTATGAGGTTTGATTCCTCTTATCTTTGTACAAGTCTCGTGCGACTTATATAGCTTTGCTAGTGGCGTCAAACTTGCTTGTTTCGAGCTTATCACCAAACCCAACTTGGTGTGGTGCTCAAACCTATCCTTCAACTTCCATTTTCCAACTTAGACCATATAGGATTCAAGGTGACACCTTTGGTGTTGAATCATTCCTGACGTCTAAGAATTTCAACCATCGACCACCTATTTGTTTATTTTACCCTTTTCGTATCTTTTCAACCATTTCTTACCTTCTATACCATTTCGTACATTCCATACTATTTTGTTCCTTCTATACCATTTCATACTTACTATACCATTTTGTACCTTCATAACCTATCCTATCTTATCTAAACCGAACCTTTAAACATCCATCTGTTTCCATAACCTATCCTTCTAACTATCATATCTTCTTTCATCTAAACCTCATCAATTCTAATTTCTTTTCTAAACTCCTAAACATACCATATTCTTAACCTTTCGCTTCTTACCTATCTATTTCGATTGCAACTTCGTTCATCTTCTCGACTATGATCGGGCACTCAACGTAAATTCGGCTTATCTCATAACTGGGTTCGCGTCACTAATTTGTCCATCCATCACCAAACTATCCTTAAAACCTTTTGTTTAACACCTATCTATCACTTTTTCCTTAGCCATTTTCAAAAAAACCTGTTCTTACTTAATTTTACGATCAAGCAACCTAAATGACTCGAATCATCACCGAGGCGAGATCGTATCAAATTTGGTTCCACACGGCCTAGCTGCACGGCTGTGTGGCTGATTTGGGGATTTAGGGATCCCACAAGGGCGTGTGAGACCCTCACACGGCTGTGTCTGCCTTACATTTGATTTTAATGGAATTGGACAGTGAGATACATGGCCTGATCACACGACCGTGTCCCTGCTTCACACGAGCATGTGCCTCTGTCACATGGCCATGTGCTACCCTTCACATGGGCGTTTGGACCGCCACACGGCCTGGGTTGCTCCACACAGTCGGAGCACATGGGTGTGTTGCCCTATCTCGCCAAATGTTGATTTTAGGTCAAATTTAAGTGTAATTGTGACTCTATGCATTTCATCCCTCGGCTAAGCTTTAGTGAGGGTAATTACGACTCTGTTCTAGGCTTAAATTGTGTGTTGCTAGTGATTGATTGCATGGTATGACTGATACTGAAACCGAGTAAATGAGTGTGCTCATTTCTGATTCTGATTGATTGAATGCGAGTGTCTGCCTCTGAATGATTGTCTAGAATTGGTATTCTGATTTTGTACATGAGACTGCATACATACATACATACATACATATGTATAAAGTGTTTTGGGATGGGATTTTGAAGAGAAGGAAGACTGTAACTAAACTGAATTGGTAGTTTTATTGCAACTGGATTGTACAGCGGATTACTACACTGCACCGTATAGCATGTACCTTAGCTATGCTACGTACCATTGATTGATCTAGCAGCTCAGCTACAATATACCAATATAGCGGTTTGTAGCATTACACTGTACTACATGTGCGTTAGCTATGCTACGTACCCTTATCTGTTCTGGCAGTTCAACTGCACGTCTGTACTACGATTTATCACATGGCACTGTACAGCTTATGCGTCAGCATTGCTGTGTATTACTTTGGACTGATCTGGCAATTTATCTGCTTACTGTTAACCCCAATACCCAGAGGGTCATGGACAGCCCCAATACTTAGAGGGTTGTGGACTTACAATGGCCATCATTGCCGGGCAACTCGGGATGACATCACTAAAAGTGTAAGGATAGGTGAGTGTTTTAAACCCCCATAGTAAGTGTAGGAGTGGACGGAGAGGTGTGTTGGTTGGATGGGTGGGTTATTCTATAATTCAACTGTATACATACACATTTATTTGTGTGATTTGCGTGCATCAAAACTATTATTTACTTCTATTTGACTAAATGATGCCACTGTGTATCTGACTGTTTCTGTTCGACTGAAAAGCACATATGATTGTGTGAATTTTATGAACTCTAATTGTAACTGACCAACTGAATAGTTATAGTGACTGTGTGACTGAATGAGAATGAATGGTACTTGCAACTAAGTGTCTGAGTGTGTTTTTAACTTGCTCTAAATATTGTTATTTGTCGGTATGTCTGTTGTGAATGTACCAACTGGTTCTGTATAGCTTTGTAAGTATGTTTCACCTCTGAACTACTTTCTATTTCTGTTTCTGTTTTCAGTTCTGATGCTAGTTGGTTTTGATCTCACACTGAGCTTGTATAGCTCACCCCCTCTTCTGTTCCACTTTTAGGTACCTTCCGTGATGTGATCTGGCTCGGTTGAATGAGTCGAGTCTACGTATGATTGCCCGATCACCTTTGAGAAGTGTTGTTCATAAAGGAAAAAATATCCAACTTGTATGATTCGGCTAAATAGGCTTAATGTTAATGAGATAGGGTTCGAAAATAGGTTAACTTTATGTTGGTAGGTTCGACTAGAAAGAATTAAAAGATAAAGATAATTAAAGATAGTTGATGGAATGGAAAATTAAACTCAAGGGTCAAGAGTGATTCAATACTATATGAAGTATTGCCCCGAATCTTATATGGCTCAAGGTGAAAAAAAAGGTGATAACTGAAGATGGACCTTGACTTGTTACCTAAAAAGGTAGGAACCAAAGGTATAATTTGATGGATGAATGCCACACCGATTAGGTGATAAGTTCAAGAAGGAATTAAGGTTGATGCCACTAGCTAACTAGATAAGTCAATCGAGACTCAAACGAAATAGAGAGGAAGAACCTCACAAGAACACAATGTTCATTCAATAAAAATGGCAAAAGTCCCTTATAAAAGGCTGAATATAACTATTTATAGTGCTAAAAAAAGGCTAGCTGAATGGTCACTTTTATTCAGCTTAATGAGCTAAAATGAAAAGTCACAACTTTTGAAATTCTAGCCTAAGTAACTCCTTCCTTTAAGATGATTCAATTCATCAATTTAGCTAACTTCAATTCACTTGATTGCTTTAAGAAAACCTTTTGAAGTCTCTTTGGTGTAACACCCTAAACCTGGCCCAGACGTTATGGCCGAATCTGGTGGTGTCATATTGAATTGTGAGAAGTAAAACTTGATGTTGTTGTCAAAATCATTTAGTCAAATCACTATTTAACAGTAATTCTAAAATCGGGTTGTTCATTTCCAAAAACATACAACATAGAAGAGTTATTTACCTTAAAATGCAATTTTGTTTGAAAAACTCAATCTTTATTTAGCCTCATTGAGTGTAAACAAAGATGTTTTTAAACCGTGCATTATTATCAAAGGTTACTTTCTTTAATACGTTATAAAAGTTTAAAGAAAACTCGTTTGTAGTGGAAGAGATACGATCTGCCTCAGGTGAGTCGAGTCATATGCTAAGTGCCAGATCGTCGACGAGAGAGCAATGATAGTTCTTTTAAGAAGTTGAAAAGAATGAGAGGTTTAGAAAGGATTTAAGGAATGGAAATGTTTAATTCGGTTTAATTAAGTGAACAAGGATCGATAGTTAAACAATAATGATTTAAAGAAAAGATTGTTTTTGGGATCAAATTGAAGTAAAAGGTAATAGAAAGGATGGTTTAGTTTTAGGTTTAATAGATAGGTGATATGAAGTTAATCGATTTGGCAAGAGAGAAATGGTTATGACGAAATGGTAAGAAATGGTAGGATGAGTTCGGTTTTGGTACGAAAAGGTAAAGAAAGGAAATGGGATTGAACAAAAGTGCAAACAAGAACCAATACCAATTTGGTATCGACCCGTTGTTTATAGGCCCTTATGTTTAGTTTTGGTAAGGATTCGGTGACCTCGACCCACTATCTAACAAGATAGGAACCTCGGCATGTTTGAACGCCACACTACGAGTAGTGATAAGTTCAGGTTCAACGAAGAAAATGATTGACGCAGCTAGAACACTAGGTAAGCCAACGAATCTTTGTACGAAATTGGAGAAAAGTTTGCCTCACAATTTCGTCAGAGTTTCATTAACAAAGAGCCAAAAAGTTCCTCTACAAGGCAAAATGATAGGTATTTATAGGAGTATAAATGGATAGCCGAATAGGCTAGTTCATATCCTTAAAATCTAAGTAAAAATTCATGAATGCATCATGTAAAATTCTAGAAAGAAACCCCTTGAGTGTCTTGTCCACATTCGGCTATGGAAGAATTGGAAGAATGAACCTTCAAGCTTAAGCAAATGAACATGAATGTATGGACTCGATTAGCCACAAGCTAGATTCGGCCATCCATGTTAAATGAAGAAATAATTGATGATGTTTTGCCAAAAGGTATGAATTCAATAGGATACTTCAAAGGCCATCATAGTGAAAGCCGAAAATTAAAGAGGCCTCATGTGTGAATAGGTTGAACCGAATGGTCTTGCCATGTGAACATCGGTGTGAATGGAATAACAAGGTACATGGGTTAGTAATCGGCCAAACTAGCTTCATGCATGTGTTTGTGTCCTTTTGTCAAATAGACCTAGAAAGGTGAATAGGTAGCACCCCATACATGGACTTGATCATGCATGTATCTCTTCAAATCAATGCACCTTGCCATACATGTATCTAGGCCAAATCATGCACTTAGGGGATCCATGAATCTTGGCCGAACATGAACCATCCAAAAGTGATGTTTCTTCAAGCTTCATACGTCTCATGCCCTTCCATGCTCCATGCGTCCATTGATGCTTCTACATGAGAAATATAAACAAATTAATTTAAGCTATGTGAACACCATAATTTTGGCTAATGTGAATGCAACACCAAGACATTAATTCGGCTATGACTTTAATTCACCATATGAACACAAACACTTTAAAACATAATTAAAGCAACTATTGTGAACTTAATTTAATACTTAACATATTAAATAGATAATTTATGGACTTATTAAATTAAAAGTCAAAACTAATTTAATGAGCTGAAAGTAAACTCCACGAGCTAAGGTTAAGCTCACGAGCTAAAATCGAGCTAGGTTCAGACTCGTGAGCTGGAAGTGAGCTGAGTCTGAGCTAGTGAGCTGGGAGTGCGCTGAGCCCAAGCTTATGAGCTGGCTTGGAGCTGAAAACAAGCTAATGGAGCTGACTTGAGCTGGTGGTAAGCTCGATGAGCTGAGCCGAGCTTGCAGAAAAATGCACGGTGAACTCGAGGAGCTGGGACAAGCTTCCTTGATGTGGCCAGGTGGGGTATCATCCCAAATACGAGCTGCGAGAGCTAAAATAGACTCTTTAAAAGCCTTGGCTCAGGCTCTTATGATAGGACCTTGAGGCAGCTCCATGGGGTCCTTGCTCGAGCTACGAGAATTATGGGGCGCGCTTGCATCATTCCCCCTCTTCGAAATAACTTGTCCTCAAGTGAAAATCTGCGTCAAAAGGGGTTAAATCAGACATGTTAAAAGTAGCGCTAATATTATATTCACCTGGCAAATCGAGTTTATAAGAGTTCTCATTTATGAGCTTGAGAATTTGGAAAGGCCCGTTTCTGCGAGGTAGTAATTTAGACTTTCATTGGGCCGAAAAGTGTTCCTTACGCATGTGAATCCAGACCCACTCTCTGGGTTCAAAAACCACTCGTTTCCGTCCCTTGTTCGTGTTACTAACATAGGACTCGGTCCTAGCCTCAATATTAGCTCACACCTTTTGATGTAGTTCCTTGATAAAATCAGCCTTTTTCCTTGCATCTGCATGAACCAACTGATCAGTAGGCAAAGGCAATAAGTCTAAGGGTGTCAAAAAATTAAAACCATATATAATTTCAAAAGGCAAATATTTTGTAGCAGAATAGACAGATTGGTTGTATTGTGAACTCGATATGTGGTAGGCAGTCCTCCCATGACTTCAACTTCTTGCGAATGATAGCCTGGAGCAGTGTGGATAGTACCCGATTAACGACTTCTATTTGGCCATCGGTTTGGAGGTGGCAGGTGGTCGAAAACAGTAGTTTGGTCCCTAATTTCCCCCATAAGGACCTCCAAAAATGGCTTAAAAACTTCGCGTCACGATCCAACACAATGGTACGGGGAATGCCATGAAGTTGAACAATGTCCCTAAAAAACAAATTCGCAACATGAACAGCATCATCAGTTTTAGTGCAAGCGATAAAGTGAGACATTTTTGAAAATCTATCAATGACAACAAAGATAGAGTCCTTCCCCGTTTTTGTGCGCGGAAGTCCAAGGGTGAACCTTGGTATAAGGGTGAACGCCACACTATGAAATAGTGATAAATTCAGATAGAGAAGAAAGCAGGTTGACGCCACTAGAGACCTAGATAAGCCAACGAGTCTTCAACGAAATATGAGAGAAAGGTTTTCTCACAAAATGATGTAATTTTTCATTAAGGTGTCAAAAGTCCCCTACATGAATGACTTAGAACAAAATTTATAGGCCTCAAATGACCTTTCAAGTTCCTTAAGACCTTTCAAATTTAGTCATTTAACTAGCTTAAATTATAACATTAAATTTGATTTAACTCTTTGATGGTTAGCCCAAAAGGCATGTCTATTCACTTGTCTTTGAGTAGATGAAAAGGCATGTCTTTTCATTAGCCCATGGATAGCTCAAAGGTCACCACCATCTTTATGAAGATTAATGCTCCTTAAGTTGTTGTTTGTAGTCCTTTCTTCTACCATAAACGAATGTCAAAAGTCTTGTGCATTCATATCTCTTTAATTAACACCATAACTAGGTTTGAGTGCATGAAACTGATTAGATTTGAAGGGACACTCTTGGACCATTTAAACAACCACCATGATGATCTTTGAAGGCTTAAAAAAGTCCAAAAATGAAGAGTTAATTTAATCATATGAATAGTCACCTACAAAATAGACAATTAAGCATTAAAGACACTAAAAATAAAATAGCACACTATAAACACTCTCATACATGAATTTATTAATAAACATGCAACTCAAATCACCTTATTTAAAATGAACTTGTTAAACACAATTAAACACTAATTAAACTCAAACACATTGAACACTTGGCTTTAATAAATGAACTAAAGCAAAGTCATCAATTAATGCAGTTAGGGGTGAGCAAAATTCGATTTGACTCGAAAAAATTGAAAAAAAATTGAATTTCGAGTTAAACAAATGGAGTTATTCAAGTTAATCGAGTTATTCGAGTCAACTCAAATTTTTTTTCGAATTTCAAGTTCAAACCGAGTTGAATTTTCAAATTCGAATAACTCAAATAATTCGAATAATTCGAATATCAAACTATAATATTTTACATTTTTACCCCAAACTATCAAACATTTTTACTTTTCCCTCAAAACTTTTACTCCTCTTCCATCCTAACCCCCTATCTACTCAAAATCTATTTTTCATCAAAATTTTACTCTCCTATTTATTTTTTCCTCTAAATTTTACTCCCAAAAACCCTTAAAACTTTTTATTTTGCCCCCAAATTTTTATTCTCTCCCACTTTTCCCTTAAAACTTTTACTCCCTTCCCATCCCACCCCTCATCTACCCCAAACCCATCCCACCCCAAATTTTTTTTCATATTTTCCCTCCAAAATTTTACTCCCCCTATTTACTTTCCCTCAAACTTTCACTCCCCAAAACTTTTTATTTTCCCCCTAAACTTTTACTTCTCACCCTTTACTCCCAAATAAAAAATCAAAATTATCCCAACAAAATCCCTAAACATAAATAGTAATAATTTTATTTATATCTACTATTTATTTTATTAAATTAAATTCCACATTTTATATTATTTATATTATTGAATTGTTTAGTCATATTGAATATTTATATTAAAATTGAATTATTTATGATGCCATAAAATATTCGTGTTAAAATTTTATAGTAGTATCAATTTCACATTTAATCTTTAAAATAACTTTTATTGAAAAATCACATTTTTATATTTAATATATTTTTTAATTCCAAAATACATAGTGACAAGAATCTGAAGATAATTGAAATAACTAAGCAAGCAAAGAAGCTAACTCGTATATAAAAACATTAATAAAAAATTATAAGGTGATGAAAGTTAATAAAAAAATTGATTACGGTGGACAAATTTTTATTATGGTGAGTGACAGTGGTTGCAAGGACTCAAAATTATTTTTTAAAATTTAACTCGAACAAATATATTCGATTCAATTCTATTCGAATTCCATTTCACTCGACTCGATTCGAGAAAATTTAAAATCAAATTAGGATGATAAAATATGATTTGTTAACTCGATTAACTCAAAATTTTTTCATTCGATTCAATCAAACGCTCACCCCTAAATGCAGCCACTAGTTTAATTAAAGAAGCAAAATTAAATAAACTTAATCTCATGCTTAATTAAATTATCCTAGTAACTAGATTAATTAAATAAACATCTTATTAAATGAAGTTCAATAAAACTGAAATAAATAAAGTAAGATGAGTTGAATTAAAACTAGCAACTCATTTATTAAACTAAACATTGAGTTACTTAATGCAAGACTTAATTTAATGACGCAAATTTTAACTAACATGAAAGTTACATAATGCATGACTTTATTAAATGCAAAACACACAAAGTGCAAGTCAAAAATTAAAAATATGTAAACTTATTAATTTAAATAAAACTATAGTAAATTAAAAAGTCCTTAACCAATCAGGCCCATGAGATGTTTCATTTTGCACTTGGGACCCTCAAGTTTAGGCCAATCTCGATGGCGTCGAGTTGCGTCATAACATGATGTGATCGGGTTCGCATCATTACCTTTTTTGATTAATCAGAATTGTCGCTCACCGAGAAGGTAATGAAGTTGACACTTGTCACTTGAGTCTTTAGCAACTTGAAAAGAAGAAAATTTACATGGCAAAGTTGCAAGTGGGTTAGTTAGGACATTCCTTGCTTTTACTCGATTACTTTCTCCTTTTTCACTCGTCTCTTTCTCAAACTCATTTCCAAACTCTCTCTCTTTTTTCATGGTATCTTTTATTTTTGAAAACTCACTCTCACTCGTTTCACTCACACCATCTTTTATTTCTTCAATCTCACTCTCTTTTCCAATTTTCTTTTCTGGCTCACACACTTTTTCTTTTTCGATTTCTTTTTCTCTCAACCTTTCATTACAAGATGGAGAAAATACCATAGAGTCAAATGATAGACTTTTCGTTGGAAAGAAGTGTGATGTGATCCAGCTCGGATGGTTAAGTTGAATACACGTAGTTGCCCGATCATAGTCGAGAAGGATCGTCCGTGCCTCGGTGTCTTGGAAATAAAAGTGAATGGATAGGTTTAATTAAGCGAAAGGTTTCAAATTAGAAATAAAGTATTGAAAGGTTCGGTTATAGAAAACAAAGATGGGGGTGGAATGGAGTATTTAGTTTGGTAATAATAAGAATAAAATAACGTATGATGGAAATGAGATAGCAAACTTAACGTCAGGAATGATTCAACACTAAAAAGTGTCACCCCGGTTCCTATATTGTTAAGGTGGAAGTATGTAATAGTTGGATAGGTGAACGCCACACCAAAGATGGTGATAAGTTCAAACAAGATCGGTAGATGCCACTAGCACCTAGATAAGTCTTTCGAAACTTGTACGAGATATGAGAGGAAGTAACCTGACAGAAACAAAGTTTTTAATAAATTGGCAAAAGTCTTCCCTTACAAATGAAGTTCAACAAATATTTATAGTGCCTAAAAATGCCTATTAGAATTCGGCATCTAATGTGTTCACATAACAATAAAAACATTCACACTAATTCATTAAAATTGTTCATGAATTCGGTAGATTCATGCACTAGCTGAATAGACACTTTCTTCCCCCTTGGTGTGTGCATGAATGCTTAGCCATGAAGTAAGGCTTCAAGTGCCTTGTATGAGCACCAAAGGTTGCATTCATCTCCTTGGGACGTTCATGCACTTGTATGGAGCATGCATCTTCATTAATAAACACTTTAATGGCATGTAGGTTCATGAATGGTAACATGAACCTAGTAAATTCGTTCTCCCTTTTGTGCATGCACTTAATTCAATCAATGTGTTGAATTATTGAGTTAATTCCTTCCCTGGGACGTTCTTGAATCCATCCATGCATGTGTAGTAGCTTATAGGTCAATTCAAAGTGTGAACATGTTCAACGAGCTCAACGGTCAACATAGAATTAGTTGGCAGCTACTTCTTGGCCGAATAAGTGCCTTGGAAAGTTAGGAGACAGCCACTGTACATGCACTTAAGCCATTCATGCATTCTATCATCCCACGCATTTGATCCATTCATGGACTAGACTTTAATGTCCATACATGCATTCAGCACATGCATGAATTTGTACAAACCTTGCATCTAGCCATACATGCACTAGCATTTAATACTTCTTCATTCATCCATGTGTGCCGTCCAAATAGGTTGAATCTTCAAGCATTCATTGTGCTGTCCATGAGCATTGCACCTATAAGAAATAAAACAATTCATAAGACATCATGTGAACACACATAAATTTAGCACTAATGTGAACATATTACTGGCATGCATTAAATCGATTAGAATGTGAACATGATTAAAATATGTAATAAGAATATGAATGTAAAACAAGTTTAATACCTAAATAAATAAGTTCAGATTTTATTTAATGTATTAAAGTCAAAACTGAGTTTAAACTAAAATGAGCTAAGCTTTAGCTCATGAGCTAAAGTTGAGCTGAGGTTAAACTCCTAAGTTGAAGTTGAACTAAGGATTAGCTCGTGAGCTGAATATGAGCTAGGAGTGAGCTCGGTTTAGCTCAAGTAAGTTAGATTGAGCTCGAATAAGCTAGATTTGAGCTTGACAGAGCTCGAGGAGCTGGAAAGGAGCTAGGATCAGCTTGCCAACATAGCAATGCTCGACTCGAAAGACTTGAATGTTGGGGTTTGCTGGGCGTGCTTGCATCATTCCCCCTTCTTTTAGGTGACTTGTCCTCAAGTCGAGCCGTTTGTCCACTTTTAAAGTTTTCCTCTCATACGGCTTCCCTCGATCGAATGGGACAGAGGACATCATACAAACCTGAAATAATCTTACCACTTTCGGTAAGAAGAAAATCAAAGAAGTCAGATTCAAGTGGATTTGAAAAATCAGGAAAAGTTCATTCAAACGATCATACGCCAAAAATCTTAGTTGTACAAGACATGCATACGTAAATTTATCAAAGAGTTTCGTTAGATTAATGTTGCAAACATGAGAACTAAGTTGGATCAAGGGATAATTAGTCACAAATGTTTGTAGACAATTAAACTCATTAAACCTCATCCAAAACTTTCCAGAATGATTAGCCCAAAATAGAAACTCATTCAATTCGTTGTCTTGCACACGCAAAGTGTACCATGGCTGATTGATTGCTATCTTACCCGTATGTTTATCAACAGCATGTTTTGTGTCATCACATTCCATTGCAAACAGATCAGTACGAGGCCAAGAATAGCAATCAACCACAAAAAGATTCAAATAATGTTCAAACATCAAGGCATCACAAAGATTTACAACATTATTCAAATTAAGCAAAGATGTTGGAGAATTTTTTAAAACATTACCTTGTCGGCCTTTAAGAGAAGAAATCTCATGAATAGTTTTACCTTTTTCAATTAGAACAAATCTCCTCTCTTTGGAAAGATATTGTAAAACAAACCTTTTACTTCGACCAACTTGAAGTGAATAAGGATAACTCGTGTGATGCGAGCACGCCCCACGGATCAACTAGTTCGAACAAAGACTCCATGGCAAGGTCCCATCACTCGAGCTAGAGCCAAGGCATTTAAAGAGTCTATAACAGCTTTCGTGGCTCAACTTTGGGATGAAGCATTTTTGAGACGCTCCAAGAAAGCTGATCTTAGCTCCTTGAACTCACCGTACAACTACCTGCAAGTCCAGTTCAGCTCACCAAGCTCACCTCTAGCTCAAGCCAGCTCCCATTCAGCTCAAAACCAGCTCACTAGCTTGGATTCAGCTCACTTCTAGCTTCCCAGCTTGGGTCCAGCTCACTACCAGCTCACGAGTCCAAGCCCAGCTCGGTTTTAGCTCATGAGCTAAACTTCAGCTCATGAAGTCCAACTTTGACTTCATTGATTTACTGTTGACTTTGTTTTTGATGGGTGCATGGATGGTTAAAGTGCATTAATCTTCAAGATACATGTTCGGCCAAGATACATGCATGTCCAAGTGCATGGCCCAATTGATGATTCATGAATGTCCAAATCCATGTATGGTGTGCTATCTCTTCATTTTTCAAAGTGACTATTCGGCCAAGGGACACTCACACATTCATGAAGCTAGTTTGGCCAATTAGCTTCCCATGAATCACCTTAATTCCGTTCACACCAATGTTCACATGGCAAGACCATTTGGCTCACTCCGTTCACACCATTAAGACCGTTCAACCCTCCAAGTTCACACCTATTTGTCCTTTCATGAAGCCAAATTAATGACATGATCCTTAGTGAAATACAAGATTAATGCTACTTTATAGGGGTTGGCCGAACCTAGCCTAGCATTTATGGAGATCATTCATCCATGGAAGTTAATCCTTATTCATGAAGACAACTACTCCTTTTCCATTCAGCTGAATCTACACAAGTTCATCAAGGGATTTTCTTCTAGAAATTTTAACAATCATTCATGAAACTTTGCTTAGTTATTAAGTTTATGAACTAGTCTATTCGTCTACCTAGAGCTAGGCCTATAAATACTTGTTATTTTTCCATGTAAAAGGACTTTTGACTCTTTGTTAATGTTATGTTGCCAAATTTGTAAGGCAACTGATGTATGCACGCCCGGGGCTCCCTCAAATGTAAACCAAGACCTAATCGAGCTTCCAAAAGGCCCCATGACTTGAGCACATACTAAGCAACTTCAAGAAGCTTTAACAGCTTTGTTGTTGCGCATTTGGGATGATAACATGGCCCATGATGATGGAGGAGCTAAGGACAATGCCTTGAAGGCTCAATGCATTCTTTTGCAAACCAACTTCAGCTCTTCTCCAGCTCTCCAAGCTCAATTCAGCTCTAATCAGCTCACTTGAGCTTGTTTCAGGTCGATTGAGCTCGACTAAGTTTTTATTCAGCTCCATTAATGTCTACTTTAAATAAACACAGCTCATTTATCTTAATTCTAGCTTAACACAGCTCATAGCCGAAACCCTCAGCTCATCTTAGCTTATTTATTGCATATTTAATATAGTGAGCTAGTTGACTAGTTAAGTAGTTAATGCACATCATAAATTAGTCTTAATTTAAACTAGTAATAAATATGTCTAAATTATTACATGAATTAAATATTCTGACTGAATTTAATTAGATGTTTAATTGTGTTCATATTTGCTTAATGTGTTCACATTTGCTATTAATGAGTGCATTAACCTTGTAGGTACATTGACTTGGGACGGTACATGCATGGAGGAAATTAAATGCAATGCATGCATGGTAAGATGCAATGGACGACAAGCCAATGGACAAATGCATGTACATGCATGTACTTGAAGGTTCATGGAATACATGCATGGGACGGTTCATGAACTCCTAAGTGTTCACACTTCATGTTCACACCATGATGACTATTCATATGGACGTTCACACACAAGAGGCCTTTCAAGCACCTATGTTCACACCACATAAGACCCTTCATGAAGCCACCATTATGACGCCACCCTTGGTGAAACAACACGAATTAAAAGCTCCATTTAAAGTGTTGACTGAACCTAGCCATACATGCATGAAGATATTCATCCAAGTGCATCCATGCTCATTCATGAAGCTACCCATTATCCCCCATTCGGCCGAACATGGACATGCACTCCAAGGGATTATTTCTAGAATCTTCCTATGTATTTAATGGATACATTTCTTAAGTGTTAAGTCCATGAATGGACTATTCGGCTAGCCTAGGAACTAGTATAAATAGCTAGTCATTTTACATGTAAAGGGACTTTGGCCAATTGATTAAAACTTTGTTTTTGTGAGGTTACTTCCTCTCATATCTCGTACAAGTTTCGAAAGACTTATCTAGTGTGCTAGTGGCGACTACCGAACTTGTTTTTGAACTTATCACCATCCTTGGTGTGGCATTCACCTATCCTTTGATTCCATCTATCCACCTTAACAATATAGGAATTGGGGTGACACTTTTTAGTGTTGAATCATTCCTGACGTTAAGTTCATTTTCTATTCCCATCCTTTAAGTTTCTTTCTTGTCTTCATCAAACCGAGCCAACTATCTAATATCTACCTTTGTTATTCCATAACCGAACTCGCTACACTTATTTCCCATTTGAAAACCTTCCACTTAATTAAACTATCCATTTCACTTTTATTTCCAAGACACCGAGGCACAAACGATCCTTCTCGACTACGATCAGGCAACTACGTGAATTTGACTCAATCACCCGAGTCAGATCACATTATTTGGTATCAGAGCTTGTAAATCGAGGAGCACCGACGTTCGTATCACTGTCAAATTAGGTACGTAAAGTATATACAAAAAAATCGTAAAAAAATTCAAAATTAAAAAAAAAGGAGAGAAATTCAAAAAGAAAAAACTGTGTTAAAAAAATTCAAAAAAAGGTTAAAAAAAAGAAAAAAGTATCAAAAGTTTCTGTCATACATCTTTTGGTTTCTGTGAATCCCGACCTTCCATTTTTCATTCCATTTCTTTAATTTTCTACCCTTTCTACCCCAACGCCACACTCACAAACCCGAAAAATTTCTTTTAGCCTACCCGTACACCTATATATCTTATCCTTGTAACCATTTGAAGCTGACTCCCAAAAGCACCAAGACGAGTCAAGAGAAGCAAAATACGAGGTTACGAGAGTAAGCTTGAGTGGAAAAAGGCAAGAGAGTGTGAGAACATTTGAGTGTTGAAAAAGCCTAAGACGAGTGCAAACACGAGTGGAGTGTTCATCAAATATTTCTTTGAGAGTGAAAAAGTGAGAATTTTATGGTGAGATATTTATTTCTGTTTTAACATCTTTCTTTCCACAATAAATCATGAATCACGAGGAGACTCTAAATTTTGAACTTCGAGACTTTGTGAGAGAAATGGATCGAATGCTTGAAAGAAAACTTGAACCATTGCAAAAACGATTAGACCGTATCGAAGAGCGAGGCCATCGAGCAAAGATCCAACGTGAGCAAAATTCAACAAGTCGAGAAATGGCTATAAGACCATCACGAAGACACACGTTCGATGACTATTCGAGACGAGATCAAACAAGGTTCGAGTTTGAAACTTTCCAAGATCACCAACGAAAAGATAGATATATCGCTTCATGTGCTTCAAAGAAATCATCCACAGAGGAGTTCTTGCGACGAAGTGAATGTGGTTCGTACGAAAATCATTCCACTCATGCTCTACGAAAATCATCTCATTCAGAATCATTTGTAATATCTACATATTGTAATGAAAGAATGAGGCAAAAAGAAAAAGAAAATGAGAGTGAAAGAACAGAAAAAGAAATTGAAAAAGAAAATGAAAGCGAGAAAAGAGAAAATGAGTTTGCAAAACAAAAAGAGTGTGAACAAGAAGCGCAAAATGAAATAAAAAGTGAGAGTGAGAAAAAAGAAAGTATGGAAGAAATGTTTGTTGTCGAAGAAAAAGAAACGAGAGGAAAAGATGAGAGAGAACAAGAAAAAGCGAGTACTGTTTCCACTAACCAATCTGTGAGTTCTTCTTGTCTTATTTCTTCTTTTCAGGTTTCTAAAAATTCGTGTGACAAACTTCAACTTCAATATTTTCCTGATGTGAGACGCTTTCATTTGATTGAAAAAGGTAACCCCGATCTTCATCTCCCCATTCCCAACGGTATACAAGGTGAGAATTCTTTATTTCTTTACCCAATCCATTCGAATCACATTGACAATTTTGCTCATGACTTGTGTTCTAAAAAGTATTCATCCATTGTTGTGAACAATTGTTTTTCTTTGACGGATGGTAGCATGTTGGTCTTAAAAGATGGCAAGGTGAGTATTTTCATTGGAAATTGTGAAATTGGTGAGTTTGTTAGTAAGGTAAAATCCAATTGGCCATTGCAAAAATTGTTTGTGTGCTATAGTGGATGTTCAAGTAAACAATTTGATTTTTCTGATTGTGGTGATAATATGCGTTCTTTGATCTATTATGCGAAACCCACATGCATGTACATGACCGTTCGAATGAATCTTATGTTGTTTGAATGCTTGAATGTTTGCGTGTTTAATTTTTTAATAAATCGATTGTGTGATAACTTGCTGATATGTAAAATGCCTAATCGATTTGATTTTGATGTTGGTTGTTCTATGCTATGGTTTAAGGGATTCGAACCTAACTCACATACCCATGACCTTAGTTTGTTTCGTGTTCCTACCACGTTAATAGCCAATAAATATTCAAGCCAATATGAAATGGTAAGCAAAAAACTTTGTGTTTGATCCCGGTGACTATTGTTTCTTGTTATTGATCAAGGGATCTGAATCCTACAAAGATGTTCTCCGAGGTTATGATTTTCGAATGACTTGTGATTCTTGTTGTTTGCCATCAATGAATTTATTGTTTCATATTAATAAGGTGTGGCCAACTTCTATCTTTGATACTGGGATTGGATTAGGTGGTCAATTCTTGATTCATTACGGAAAAGTAAAATCAACTTTTGTTTTTGATCCTGGCATTGGTTTATGTGCCCAAGTTAGAATTGAAAATTCGAAACAAGGTTGTGAGTTTTTAATTCAAAGTATCTTTACCCCTTTTCTGTATTGTGTAGATGATACATTGAAATGGCTTATCTTTAAAACGAGAGGGCATGGGACTAATTTGTTGATTTTACAAGATGTGTGTGTTAATCAGGTTTTTGTGAGCTATTCGATCCCCTCTAATCACGAAGGGTCTTATAATGAAGTATGCTTTGACGTAATCAAAATGCTCGACTTGAGGACAAGTCGCTTTGAAGAAGGGGGGAATGATGTATGCACGCCCGGGGCTCCCTCAAATGCAAACCAAGACCTAATCGAGCTTCCAAAAGGCCCCATGACTCGAGCACATACTAAGCAACTTCAAGAAGCTTTAATAGCTTTGTTGTTACGCATTTGGGATGATAACATGGCCCATGACGATGGAGGAGCTAAGGACAATGCCTTGAAGGCTCAATGCATTCTTTTGCAAACTGACTTCAGCTCTTCTCCAGCTCTCCAAGCTCAATTTAGCTCTAATCAGCTCACTTGAGCTTGTTTCAGCTCGATTGAGCTTGACTAAGTTTTTATTCAGCTCCATTAATGTCTACTTTAAATAAACACAGCTCATTTATCTTAATTCTAGCTTAACACAGCTCATAGCCGAAACCCTCAGCTCATCTTAGCTTATTTATTGCATATTTAATATAGTGAGCTAGTTGACTAGTTAAGTAGTTAATACACATCATAAATTAGTCTTAATTTAAACTAGTAATAAATATGTCTAAATTATTACATGAATTAAATATTTTGACCAAATTTAATTAGATGTTTAATTGTGTTCATATTTGCTTAATGTGTTCACATTTGCTATTAATAAGTGCATTAACCTTGTAGGTACATTGACTTGGGACGGTACATGCATGGAGGAAATTAAATGCAATGCATGCATGGTAAGGTGCAATGGACGGCAAGCCAATGGACAAATGCATGTACATGCATGTACTTGAAGGTTCATGGAATACATGCATGGGACGGTTCATGAACTCCTAAGTGTTCACACTTCATGTTCACACCATGATGACTATTCATATGGACGTTCACACACAAGAGGCCCTTCAAGCACCTATGTTCACACCACATAAGACCCTTCATGAAGCCACCATTATGACGCCACCCTTGGTGAAACAACACGAATTAAAAGCTCCATTTAAAGTGTTGACCGAACCTAGCCATACATGCATGAAGATATTCATCCAAGTGCATCCATGCTCATTCATGAAGCTTCCCATTCACCCCCCCATTCGGCCGAACATGGACATGCACTCCAAGGGATTATTTCTAGAATCTTCCTATGTATTTAATGGATACATTTCTTAAGTGTTAAGTCCATGAATGGACTATTCGGCTAGCCTAGGAACTAGTATAAATAGCTAGTCATTTTACATGTAAAGGGACTTTGGCCAATTGATTAAAACTTTGTTTTTGTGAGGTTAATTCCTCTCATATCTCGTACAAGTTTCGAAAGACTTATCTAGTGTGCTAGTGGCGACTACCGAACTTGTTTTTGAACTTATCACCATCCTTGGTGTGGTGTTCACCTATCCTTTGATTCCATCTATCCACCTTAACAATATAGGAACTGGGGTGACACTTTTTAGTGTTGAATCATTCCTGACGTTAAGTTCGTTTTCCATTCCCATCCTTTGAGTTTCTTTCTTGTCTTCATCAAACAGAGCCAACTATCCAATATCTACCTTTGTTATTCCATAACCGAACTAGCTACACTTATTTCCCATTTGAAAACCTTCCGCTTAATTAAACTATCCATTTCACTTTTATTTCCAAGACACCGAGGCACGAATGATCCTTCTCGACTACGATCGGGCAACTACGTGAATCTCAATCACCCGAGCCAGATCACATCAGCAACTTTTCTACATTTCATCCAAAGACTCGTTTGGCTTTCCTAGTGATCTAGCTGCATCAACCGTACTCTTTGACGAACACGAACTTATCACTACTCGTAGTGTGGCGTTCAAACATACCGAGGTTCCTATCTTGTTAGATAGTGGGTCGAGGTTTCTTTTACCAATCCTAAAATTGAACTAAAAGGGTTATAAACAACGGGTCGATACCATATCGGTATTGGTTCTTATTTGCACTTTTCGTTCAATTCCATTTCTTCTATTACCAAACCATACCTAAATCGACCATTTCTTACATACCTTTTTATTCATACCATTTCATCCATACCTTTCTTACCATTTCGTCCATTTCTTCAAATCGCCTTTTCTAATTGAACCATTTCGTTCACCTATTCCTCTTCGTACCATAAATCCCAAACTTTCGGTCTTTCTTGCTTATTCTGATTCGAACCAAGAACCAGTACCCTTCTTTCTTTTTCGTACTAATTCACTAAACCAACTTCCATTCCCAACCTAATTCTTCCATCTTCTTTAAACTTCTTTCTCGTTCTTCTTTCTCTTATCCAACTTTTCAATTAAACCTAACGTAACTTCTTGTCGACGATCGGGCACACTAAAATGACTTGACTCTTCTGAGGCGAATCGTATCATCTGGTATTAGAGCTACTAAAACGAGAAGTACGTGCGACGAAAGCAACCACGGAGTAGGATCATAAAAAAAAGTATAGAAAATTTTTTTTGTATATCGAAGTTTTCTCATTTTTTTAGTTTGATGTTACTGCTATAAAAACAAAAATCTACGCAGTTAAAAATTTTTTTTACGTGTACAAAAGAGCTTCTATTGTATTTAGTTCATTGTTATAGTACCAAAAAAAGTTATACAAGTTTTGAAAAAAAATTCGAAAAAAATTTGAAAAAAATTCGAAATTAAAAAAAAAGTGGTTGAAAGGGGAGATTGTTTCATCATTATTCATTCCTGATCCTGAAATTGCTCTTCCACCCTTTTCTTTCCTTCTATTCGATTAGCCACACTAAGACCCAAACTCTTATTTACATATTAGCCTACCTAAACCGAGTACATCAATCCTTTGTTACCCTTCTTGAACCGACCACCTAGACCAAGGCCTAAGCCTTACGAATCTGCTACGAAATCACGAGAAAAGTTAAGAGAGGTAAAAGGCACGAGACTTGTGAGCGCAATAGATCGGAGGTAAAAGCCTATCCTCAAGCGTAAACATGAGTGTGAGTGAATCATCTTTCTTTTCCTTTCTGAGTGATTGTGAGGTTTTTATCGTGAGGTTTATTTAACGATATTTTAAATGTCACAACAGTCAGATCACAACATGGAAGATCGTCTAGCAAGACAACCCGTTCGCAACGTCCCCGACTTAAATGTGCAAGCCTTATTACGAAAGATGGAGTGACTCCTAGATCGAAGGCTCAATCCAATCGAAGATCGATTATTCCAAGTTGAAACAAATGGCCAACGTGAAAGAACTCAAAAGGTGGATACACAAAGACGGGAAAGGCCAAATCAAAATCGGGGAAGACGAAGGGTCCAAGACGATGAAGCAAACGACCTTAGTGATCATGAAAGCGAACAAGAGTTTATTACTAGTGACCGACGTAGGCAACACCGGCAACAAGATCGAAGACACGAAGATGACGATCTCAAGAACATGAAGCTATCTATTCCACTATTTCAAGGTAGATTGGACCTGGAGGCCTATCTTGAATGGGAGAAAAAGATAGAATTGGTGTTCGACTGCCATAATTATTCCGAGAATAAGAAGGTGAAGCTAGCCGCTATAGAATTTTCAGATTATGCCATGATATGGTGGGATCAACTAACCACTAGTCGTAGGCATAACGGAGAACGACCTATTTCTACATGGACCAAAATGAAGGCGACGATGAGACGATGATTTATCCCTTCGTATTACCACCGGGAGTTGCACCAAAAACTCCAAAATCTTACGCAAGGGTCCAAAAGCGTCGAGGACTACTACAAAGAGATGGAGATCGTGATGATTCGAGCGAATGTTTAAGAGGATCCTGAAGCAACGATGGCGTGATTCCTGGCCGGTCTGAATTGAGACATAGCAAAAGTAGTAGAGTTACAACACTACCTTGAAATGGTTGATATGGTTCATATGGCCATCAAGGTGGAAAAGTAACTCAAAAAAAAAAGGCCCGAGTCGAGGGTTTCCCCCTTCCAACACTTCAAAGTGGGGTCAAGGTTCGAGTAAAGGACCTTTCAATCCTTGAGGGAAGGAGACCATGGTTCCTCCGAAAACCAACAAGCCCATGGCTGAAGTGAACAAAGGCGAGGCACTCGAGTTGTCCTTTAATCAAAACCGGGACATTAAGTGCTTTAAGTGTCTTGAAAGAGGCCACATAGCAAGCCAATGCCCAAACCGAAGGACCATGGTGATGCAAGCTGATGGCGAGGTCGAAACAGAGGACGAGGAGGAGAAAGAGTCTGAATCGACTTCTGAAGTTGAGGAGGAATTAGAACAACCCATGGAAGGAGAACTACTGGTTGTGAAGCGAAGTCTAAGTCCCCAAGGCGCGGACAATGATCTCCAACGAGAGAACATCTTCCATACCCGATGCTAAGTCGGAGGCAAAGTATGTAGCGTCATCATCGATGAAGGCAGTTATACCAACGTAGCAAGTACGATGATGGTTGAAAAACTTGGTCTGCCCACAACCAAGCATCCAAGCCCTTACAAACTCCAATGGCTCAATGACGGAGGAGAACTTAAGGTAACAAAGCAAGTACTTGTCTCTTTCATCATCGGCAAGTATTCGGATGAAGTTCTTTGTGACGGCGTACTGATGCATGCAGGGCATCTGTTACTTGGCCAACCGTGGTAGTTTGATAGGCGAGTTCAACACGACGGATATACCAACCGGTATTCTTTCAAATTTATGGGAAAGAATATAGCTTTGGCACCATTGACTCCCAAACAAGTGTACAAAGACTAGCTGAAGTTAAAAGCTTCTATCGAACAATTGAGAGAGAAAGAAAAAGAGGGCTGTAAAAAAATAAAAGAAGAGAAAAATAAGAAAAAGAAAACAAAATAGAGTGACAAGAAAAATATCCAAGAAAAAGAAGAAAAAGAAAAGAAAATCGAGAAAATGAGTGTTTTCGCGAGAGTAAGTGATGTGAGAAAGGCTTTGGTGATGAATCGAATTGTTCTTGTACTTTTGTACAAGGAAGCGTTAATTTCTACTAACGATTTACCCGATACCCTACCCCCTCCCGTTTTGTCTTTGTTGCAGGATTTCCAAGACATTTTCCCGGAAGAAGTCCCGAGTGGTCTTCCACCACTTCGTGGAATCGAGCATCAAATTGATTTTGTGCCGGGAGCAGTTATTCCAAATCGACCTACTTACCGGGCCAATCCGGAGGAGACCAAAGAGTTGCAAAGACAAGTCAATGAACTGATGGAAACAGGCTACATTCGTGAGAGCCTAAGTCCCTGTGCTGTTCCCATACTATTGGTACCGAAAAAGGACAGAACGTGGCGCATGTGCATGGATTGCCGAGCCGTTAACAAAATAATGATCAAATACCGTCATCCCATTCCTTGCTTAGGTGACATGTTAGATGAACTTAGTGGGGCCAAAGTATTCTCAAAAATCGACTTGAAGAGTGGCTACCACCAAATCCGAATACGAGAAGGAGACGAATGGAAAACGGCCTTCAAGACCAAGCATGGGCTATACGAATGGTTGGTTATGCCTTTTGGCCTTACCAACGCTCTAAGTACGTTAATGAGACTAATGAACCATGTCTTAAGGTCTTTCATCGGTAAGTTTTGTGTGGTATATTTCGACGATATTTTGATCTATAGCAAAACCATGGAAGATCATGTAAGTCATCTCAAGTCTGTTTTAGGAGTTTTGCGGAAAGAGACATTATATGCTAATTTAAAGAAATGTTCTTTTTTATCTAACAAAACTATCTTTCTAGGTTTTGTAGTTAGTGCGGATGGTCTCGAGGTAGACCAGGAGAAGATTAAGGCCATACAAGATTGGCCAAGGCCTACGAGCGTTACTCAAGTTCAAAGTTTTCATGGCCTAGCAAGTTTCTACCGACGATTCGTTCCAAATTTTAGCACTATTACTGCTCCACTTACGAGTGTTATTAAGAAAAATTCTTCTTTCATTTGGAACGATGAGCAAGAGAAATCATTTATTAAAATTAAAGAATATCTCACTAATGCTCCTTTGCTTGCCCTTCCAAATTTTACGAAGACTTTTAAGATCGAGTACGATGCTTCGGGCGTTGGAATCGGGGCTGTTTTGATGCAAGACGGACGTCCTGTGGCTTACTTTAGTGAGAAACTCAACGGAGCCGTACTCAACTATCCGGTGTACGATAAAGAGATGTACGCGCTCATACGGGCCCTTGAGACATGGCAACATTACTTGTGGCCTAAGGAATTCGTTATTCACTTCGATCACGAAGCCTTGAAGCACATCAAAGGCCAACATAAGTTGAACCGACGCCACGCGAAGTGGGTCGAGTACCTTGAGTCATTTTCGTATGTCATCAAATATAAGAAAGGTAAAGATAATATCGTGGCTGATGCGCTCTTGAGAAGGTATACTCTGTTATCATATTTGGATTCTAAGATTCTTGGTTTTGCATTATTAAAAGATTCCTATGTTAATGATTCCTGTTTTGGTGAGATATTTGTTGCTTGTGAGAAAGATTCTTTTGAAAATTTCTATAGGTACGAGGGCTATCTTTTTCGAGAAGGTAAATTGTGCATTCCCTATGGATCTGTTCGAGACCTATTAGTGTATGAGGCACATAGTGGCGGGCTTATGGGACATTTCAGAGTCAATAAAACGCTTGCCACTCTCCACGAACATTTTTATTGGCCGTGGATGTGAAAGGACGTGGAGCGAATTTGTGAAATAGCCTGTAAAAAGGCTAAGTCGAAGGTTCAGCCCCATGGCTTATACACCCCATTCCCAATTCCAGAAGCACCGTGGGTTGACATTTCTATGGACTTTGTCCTTGGACTTCCGCGCTAAAAAACGAGGAAGGATTCTACCTTTGTCGTTGTTGATAGATTTTCAAAAATGTCTCATTTTATTACCTGTACTAAGACTAACGATGCTGTTCATATTGCGAACTTGTTTTTCAGGGACATCGTTAGACTCCATGGCATTCCTTGTATGATCGTGTCGGACCGAGATGCAAAATTTTTAAGTCACTTTTGGAGGTCCTTGTGGGGTAAATTAGGGACCAAACTTCTGTTTTCGACCACCTGCCATCCCCAAACTGATGGCCAAATGGCAGTTGTCAATAGAGTCCTATCTACTTTGCTTCGGGCCATTATTCGGAAAAATTTGAAGTCGTGGGAGGATTGTCTACCACATATAGAGTTTGTGTATAATCGTTCTATCCATTCTGTGACTAAATTCTCACCGTTTGAAATTGTTTACGGGTTTAATCCCTTGACTCCTTTAGATTTATTGCCTTTACCTACTGATCAGTTTGTCCATGCAGATGCGAAGAAAAAGTCAAACTTTGTCAAGGATTTACATAGCAAGGTGCGGGCCAGTATCGAGGCTAGGACCGAGTCCTATGTGAGTAATGCGAACAAAGGCTGAAAACGAGTAGTTTTTGAACCCGGAGAATGGGTTTGGGTTCATATGCGCAAGGAGCATTTTTCGGCCCAACGAAAATCCAAACTACTGCCTCGCGGAGACGGTCCTTTTCAAGTTTTAGAACGAATGAATGAAAATTCTTATAAAATTGATTTGCCAGGTGATTATAATGTCAGCGCTACTTTTAATGTGTCAGATTTAACCCCTTTTGATGTAGATTCCGACTTGAGGACAAGTCGTTTTCAAGAGGGGGGAATGATGCGAGCGCGCCCCACGGATCAGCTAGTTCGAACAAAGACTCCATGGTTTTACCACAAGGTCCCGTCACTCGAGCTCGAGCCAAGGTGTTTAAAGAGTCTATAATAGCTTTCGTGGCTCAACTTTGGGATGAAGCATTTTTGATACGCTCCGAGAAAGCTGATCTTAGCTCCTTGAACTCACCGTGCAACTACCTGCAAGTCCAGTTCAGCTCACCAAGCTCATCTCCAGCTCAAGCCAGCTCCCATTCAGCTCAAAACCAGCTCACGAGCTTGGATTTAGCTCACTTCCAACTTCCCAGCTCGGGTCCAGCTCACTACCAACTCACGAGTCCAAGCCCAGCTCGGTTTTAGCTCATGAGCTAAACTTCAGCTCATGAAGTCCAACTTTGACTTCATTGATTTACTGTTAACTTTGATTTAATAAATCTAATAAAAGTTATTTAATATGCTATAGAATAAATTAGGTTCACATTAGTATCATTAAATATGTTTTAAATTGCTTTAATGATGTTAATTAAATTTAGTCATAGCTGAATTTAATTTTTAGTCTTGTGTTCACATTTGGCCGAATCCATGTTCACACATATGTTAATATTTTTTTTAATTTTGTAGGTATTTAAATGGATGCATGGAGCATGAAGAAACATCATTTTTGGTGGGTGCATGGATGGTTAAAGTGCATTAATCTTCAAGATGCATGTTTGGCCAAGATACATGCATGTCCAAGTGCATGGCCCAATTGATGATTCATGAATGTCCAAATCCATGTATGGTGTGCTATCTCTTCATTTTTCAAGGTGACTATTCGGCCAAGGGACACTTTTACATTCATGAAGCTAGTTTGGCCGATTAGCTTCCCATGAATCACCTTAATTTCGTTCACACCAATGTTCACATGGCAAGACCATTTGGCTCACTCCGTTCACACCATTAAGACCATTCAACCCTCCAAGTTCACACCCATTTGTCCTTTCATGAAGCCAAATTAATGACATGATCCTTGGTGAAACATTACAAGATTAATGCTACTTTAAAGGGGTTGACCGAACCTAGCCTAGCATTTATGGAGATTGATACGATCCGCCTCGGAGTGAGTCGGGTCGTATTTGAAGTTGCCCGATCGTCTACGAGAAGATATTGTTTGAACTAAGTAGGTGAAGAAGAAATGAGTTGGTTATAGTTTAAATAGGGGAAGGTTCGTTTAAATTGATTTAGAAGGGAAAGAGAGATAGGTTTTGAACGGAAAAGTGCAAACAAGAACCAATATCAAAAAGATATCGACCCTTTGTCTATATGCTCTTTTGGTTCGGTTTGGATTTGATAAAGGGGACCTCGACCCACTATCTAAAGAGATAGGAACCTCGGTATAGTTGAACGCCACACTACGGGTAGTGATAAGTTCAGATTTTTGACAAAGAAAAACGGTTGACACAACTAGGACACTAGGCAAGCCAATCGAAATCTTTGAACGAAATTAGAGAAAAGAATTCCTCACTAGTTGTTAATTAAATTGATAAAGTTTAAAAATTCCCCCAAATGAAAAAAAATACAAGTATTTATAGGCTTTTAGACTAAGTAGCCGAATAGTCTAATCCATAGTCTTAAAAACTAAGTAATGTATCATGAATGAATCATGTAACATTCTAGAAAGAAACTCCTTAAATGCCTTGTCCACATTCGGCCATGGAAGATTGAAGCATGCATCCTTCAAGCTTAAGCAAATGTATGTGAATGAATGGAACCTTAATGGACAAAGGTAGATTCGGCCACCCTTGAAAATTGAAGAGATAGCACTCCATACATGAATATGGACATTCATGAACCTTGATACAATGAATGTAATCATTCATGTATTTGGCCAAACATGCACCTAGGATGTTCAAGCCCTCAAACCGTCCATGCACCTTCCAAAAGTGGTGTTTCTTCATGCTCTTGCACTCTTCGAATTTCCTGCAAAATTCATGAACTAATTAAACCCAAATGTGAACAAAAATTCGGCTAATGTGAAAGCAATAATGCCAACCTATAAATTTCGGCTATGACATATTAAATAAGCAGAATTAAATTAAATTAAGACAATATTAATATATTAATGTGAAACCATTCAATATGATAAATTAATAAAATTAAAATAAAAGTCAACTTATTATCATGAGCTTTGAATGAACTTAATGAGCTATAATTTAGATAGTGAGCTAAAATCGAGCTAAGTCCAACTCGAGAGCTGAGGCTGAGCTAATTCTGAGCTCGTGAACTAAAATTTAGCTGAAAATAAACTCATGAGCTAAAGTTGAACTGGATGTAAACTCGATGAGCTGGAACCGAGCAGGTTGAGTTGAAAATGAGCTGGATGAGTTTTGGAAAGATGAAACGAATGACTCGTTGAGCTAGTCCAGGAACTATCAAGTAAATTGGTGATTGATTCAGCCCAAACTCGCTCAACTAAGGCTGACACTACATCTTTAAACTTCTTAGCTCGAGCTCGGGTAATTGGACCAACAGGTAGCTCGAGTGGGTCTCCATTTGTGGTTGGCAAATTAGGTGGTGCGACCCTATCAGAGATCATTCATCCATGGAAGTTAAACCTTATTCATGAAGACAACTACTCCTTTTCCATTCAGCCGAATCTACACAAGTTCATCAAGGGATTTTCTTCTAGAAATTTTAACAATCATTCATGAAACTTTGCTTAGTTATTAAGTTTATGAACTAGTCTATTAGTCTACCTAGAGCTAGGCCTATAAATGCTTGTTATTTTTCCATGTAAAAGGACTTTTGACTCTTTGTTAATGTTATGCTGCCAAATTTGTGAGGCAACTTTTCTCCATTTCGTCCAAAGACTCGTTTGGCTTTCCTAGTGATCTAGCTGCGTCAATCGTACTCTTTGACGAACACGAACTTATCACTACTGTAGTGTGGCGTTCAAACATACCGAGGTTCCTATCTTGTTAGATAGTGGGTCGAGGTTTCTTTTACCAATCCTAAAACCGAACTAAAAGGGCTTATAAACAACGGGTAGATACCATATTGGTATTGGTTCTTGTTTGCACTTTTTGTTCAATTCCATTTCTTCTATTACCAAACCGTACCTAAATCGACCATTTCTTACATACCTTTTTATTCATACCATTTCGTCCATACCTTTCTTACCATTCCATCCATTTCTTCAAATCGCCTTTTCTAATTGAACCATTTCATTCACCTATTCCTCTTCGTACCATAAATCCCAAACTTTCGGTCTTTCTTGCTTATTCTGATTCGAACCAAAAACCAATACCCCTATTTCTTTTCCATACTAATTCACTAAACCAACTTCCATTCCCAACCTAATTCTTCCATCTTCTTTAAACTTCTTTCTCGTTCTTCTTTCTCTTATCCAACTTTTCAATTAAACTTAACGTAACTTCTTGTCGACGATTGGGCACACTAAAACGACTCGACTCTTTCGAATGTTTTCAAAGGGTAATTAGTCATTAACGTTTGCAAATAATCAAACACATAAATCCTTTCCAAAACTTTTCAACACGGTTATTCAAAAATGGAAGCTCATATGTTTCTGTATCTTGCACACGCAAAGTGTTCCACAGCCAATTGAATGCTAACTCACCTGTAAGCTTGTTAACATGATTTGTGTCAACAACATGTTGGTTATCAACATCTAACATAAACAGATCATTACTAGGCCAAAGGAAACAATCTACCATATCGGGGTATAAATATCTTTCAAAAATCAAAGTATCAACAAGATTGTCATCATCATTTGAATAGAACAAAGATGTTTGAAAATTTTTAAAAACCTTACCTTGTTAACCTTGATAGTTACATGATGAAAATTCAATTTTACCTCATTTACGCAACACAAACCTTCGCTCCTCAACAAGGTATTGTAATTGATATTTCAGACTCGAATAAACCTGAAAAGGTAAAAAGTCAAAAAGACAATTCATACTTTTCAAAATGTAATTTCTACAAAAATGGAAAATGTTAATGTCACCATGGATAATGTACTTAAAATGACATGATGAGATGCTATTCACAACTTGATCGTACGAATCAATTTCGAGATTAAAAACAAAATTTCCAGAATCAAAAACTTGATTTTAATTTTATAAACCAACCACAAGCTTTATTTTTAGAATTGAAGATAAAGTTCGAATCAAATGAATAGGTTCAGCAAATTTATTTACAAGAGAATTATTATGCTTACCTTCTCTCGTTAACAACTTAAGATAGCTTGCTCCAGGCTTAAAGACTCGATTTTGATCACTCATCTGAAATTGCAGCAAGAATTTCATTTTCTCAAGTAAATTGCAATAGTAAATCAAAGAAAATTTAAGCTGACAAACATACAAGCATTCATGCTTCAAAAATCTTAGTCGAACAAACAAATCAAGACATGGAAGTTTTGCACAAAAATTTAAAGGTTTCTCTGGAAGGGAACAATCCAACAAAGTAAGCATTTTTGGCGAAAACCATTTAACATGTATGTCAAACAAAGAAGTTGAGATCATGTGACTTTTCAAATATTCAAATCCATCATAGTCCAATTGAATAGGCATGTTTAAGCAAAAAGATTTAGCACATGAATTCAATGAGTTCATGTATTCTTCACATTCAAACACATCAAAATGTGAAAAATCTTTATCATACACATCCAAAATTCTATAGGTGAAACCAATCTAATGTTATCAACAAAATTGCCAATGTAAAACTTATCATAAGATAAACTTTTCATGGTACTGTTTGAAACCAAGTCATTAACATCAATAGGTAAATAATGACTAACCAATTCAAAATATGGAAGCCTTTCAGAAATTAGGTCATCAAAATTTTTTGTAGTACCTTTTAAATCAAATGACCGTGACTTGATAAACATGGAGCCTTTACCTTGCTTACCTTCAAACACAAGTGGGCGGATGCCATTTTCATACTAATCTTTCTCGATCAACCTAAATTGCCTCTCGCTGGGAAGGTAATGAAGCTGGAATTTATCAAATGAATTTTCAACAGCCTGGACAGATTAGTGGAAATAATCCTTGCCTATTCTTGCTCACTTTCTTTTTCACTCGAATCTTTTTCTTCAAGATCACTCACTGTTTCTTTTAACTCAGTCTCTTTTTCAAATTCTTTTTCACTTTCGAACTCATTTTCTTTTTTATTCTCTTTTTCGATCTCTTTTTCAATCTCATTTTGTTTCCTCTCTTCCTCTTTTTCTTTCATTTCTTTGTTTCTTTTCTTGATTTCACTCAAGATCCTCTCATTTTCTCTCATAATCTTTTCTTGCCTCTCTTTTCTTTTGATATCTTTTTGCTTTTCATCTTTTTCTTTTCTCATTTTCTTTTTACAAGAGGATACAAATGAATCAGGAGAATAGAAGTTTTGTTCAAAAGAAGAAAAATCATTTACATGGGAACTACGATCAATTCTTTGTGAAGATCCCTCCGTGTATGACTTATTTGAAGTTCTTGTGGGGGTGTATCTACTACTTTGGATTTCATCTCGGATGGGTTCAAACTCAAAGTCGGCTTCTCTTCGTCTCGAATTCCTTGAAGAAAAGGAATCTCGATCGAAATCTCTTCTCAAGTAGTCGTCGGATGTGTATCTCCATGATGTTCTCAATTCGTCTCAAGTAGTTGGTCTCTTTTCTCCACACGGTCTAATCTCTTATGGAATTTGTCAAATTTAGAATTTACCATTCTTCGCATTTTTTGCACCAAATGTTGGAACTCTGATTCAGTAAATTCTTCACAAGACATGATTTATTACTGAAAAGAAAATTGTTAAATTAAAGCAGAAATAAATTTCTCACAATAAAAACCTCACAATTTCACTTGGAAAGAAAGAAATTGGTAACACTCACGCTCATGTTTTTACTCTTAATAGGCTTTTCTTCACTCGAATAATCTCACTCACTCGTGCCTTTTACCTCACAAACTTTTCTCTAGCAACTTCATAGTCAGACTTGCCAAGGCCTTATCGTACGCTTAGGGGTCGGTTGCAAATTGGGAAATAAGGGAAATAATGAACAATTAAAATAGGCTAAAAGGAGGAAAAAGAAATTGGAAATGGGTTTAGTATGGCATGAAAGGTATATGAAGATGATAGAAATGGGATTTGATAATCGAGAACACAAGAAAATGAACACAAACCTCTTTGATCACTCTTTTGTTTTTACTTCTAAATTTTTTACAACTTTTTTCAATCTCAAAACTTTTTGAAATACATGTAAACTCAATACAACTTGAATTACACTGTAAATAATTTTTTCCAAAATTTTTAATTTTTTCACAAACTTACTCTGCGGATGCTATGAACGTCCGTACTCCTCGATTTTGGCTAGCTCTGATACCAAATGATACGATTTGCCTCGAGGTTGAGTCGAGTTGTATATGTGTTTGCCCGATCATCGACGAAGAAGTATCATTTGGTTCTTTCAAATAGGGTGTTTTGGATAAAAATTGGTGGAAGCTATATTAAAAAGGTTCAAAGATAGGTTTTAATTAGAAATATTATAGGTTTGGTTTTTAAAAAAAATAAAGGATGGAAATATGTATGGAAGTTTGTTAATAATCAAAGAATGGAAAGTGAAAGAGTGGTTTAGGTTAAGATGAAATGAAAGGATGGAAAAGAGTAAACTTAAAAGCAAGCACAAAGCAATACTAAAGAATATCGACCCAAATGCTTATAGGCTCTTAAGGTGAACAGATGAAAGAAGGTAGACCTCGACCCGCTACTTAACAAAGTAAGAACCTTGGTATAGTTTTGAACGTCACAATATGAATAGTGATAAATTTAGAATAGAAGGAAAATAGGTTGACGCCACTAGGCTTCCCAGATAAACCAACAAGTCTTCAACAAAATATGAGGGAAAGGTTTCTGACAAAATGATGTAATTTCATTTAGGTGTCAAAAGTCCAAAAGTCCCTTTACAAAGGCTAATTTCACCTATTTATAGTGCTAGAATAAGCTAGTTGAAAGGTCACAAACATTCAACTTAATGTGCCAATAAAAAGCTGTAATAAAACTCTCAAGTCTTTTCACATTCTTGAGCCAAATAACTCCGTCCTTAAATTCTTTTCAATTCAGCTGAATGAATGACTTTAATTGTTTGAAAAATGAGTCTTGAGTTAACCCTTGGTCAGCCGAATAGTCACCATCTTCTTAACTAGCTTCTTAATGGTGTTTGAATGCTTGAAATAACCTTTGAAATGGAAAAAATGTTTGGGGTAGTTGAATATGTTGCTGCTGATATTTAAAGGAAGTGTAATGCTCCTTTAAACTCTTTTTAATGATGCTTAAAGCTTCCTTTGTAATAGCCCCCTTTTATGTAACTGAAAACACTTGAAAAGCCACCTTATTGAATGTGTAACAGCCTTGAAATGTAACGATTGTGAGCTAAAGAGACACCTACAATTAAACACTTTAATATAGGCATGTTAAACACTTTAAACACTTATTAAACAAAAGACACATTAAACACTTGAGTTAAATAAATGAACTAAAACATATGCACCAATTATTCTAGCAACTAGTTTAATTAAATGAAGCATAATTAATTACACTAAGATTAGTTGAATAAATGTCCAGCAACTCATTTATTAAACTAAGATGCTTGAATGCTTGGTTTAAAATGCAAACTAAATGAACAAAATAAGTTACTTAGTGCATGACTTAATTTAATGATGCAGACTTAAACTAACATGGGAGTTACATAATGTATGACTTTATTAAATGCAAAACAAATAATGCATGTCATAATTAAAATATGTAGATCAATAATGCATGACATTAACTAGAGATGCATTTAATAAACAAGACATAATTAAAGACTAAAGTAACTAAAATAAATAAATCAAGTTCGTATTCCAACAACATAATTAATAAACTGAAATTAAAAAGTCTCATTTTGCACTTGGGCCCCTCAAGTTTAGGCCAATCTCGATGGCGTCGAGTTGTGTCATAACATGATGCGACTAGGTTCGCATCAATGGAAGTAGTACTAAAGTCCAACCTTGTACCCAGTGCCTCGTGTAACTTCTACTAGAATTGAGACGTGAAGCGAGGATCTCGATAAGATATAATGGAAACAGATACCCCATGCAGTCTTACTATCTCAGCCACATATAACTTAGCCAACTTTTGCAACGAGTAATCAGTACAGACTAGGATGAAAATGGGCAAATTTGGTCAATCGATCTACGATAACCCATACCGAATCTTTCTTAGTAGGCATTAGTGGCAGCCCACTAACAAAGTCCATAGTTACCCTCTCCCACTTCTAAAGTGAAATCTTAACCTGTTGTAATAACCTAGAAGGTAGCTGACACTTAGCCTTAACCTGCTGGCATGTCAAACATTTACTTACAAAATCAGTAACCTCGCGTTTAAGTCTTGGCCACCAGTATAGCTCATGAAGGTCTTCGTACATCTTGTTCCCGCCAAGATGTATAGCATAAGGACTACTATGTGCCTCTCACAGTATAGACTGTCTCAAATCAGTATCCTTCTGTATGCAGACTCTCCCACGAAAACACAGCACCCCTTCGCTATTCAGTCCAAAATCTAAAGTTTCCCCATTCTCAATCTGTCAGAATTGAGGACCCAGTGACTCGTCTACCAACTGTTTACCCTTAACTTGTTTAATCCATGATGGTTTAACTTGAAGCTCAGCCAGCAGACTACCATCATCAAATAAACTTAGGCAAGCAAACATCGCCCTTAGATCAGACATAGCTCCACGGCTCAGTGCTTCTGTTACCACATTTGCTTTACCAGAGTGGTATTCAATCGTGCAATCATAGTCCTTAAGCAGCTCAATCCATCTACGCTGCTTAAGGTTTAGCCCTTCTAAGTAAGAAGATATTTGAGACTCTTGTGATCAGTGTAAATGATACACATCTCACCATACAAGTAATGTCTTCAAATTTTTAGTACGAATACCACTGTAGTGAACTCCAAGTCATGTGTTGGATAATTTGCCTCATGGGTCTTATGTTGGCGAGACGCATAGGTTACCACATTACCCTCTTGCATCAACACACAACCCAAGCCAACGTGTGATGCATCGCTATAGACAGTAAACTCTTTCCCAGGCTCTGGCTGAATCAAGATAGGGGCCTCAGTCAGAACTTTCTTAAGTTTCTCAAAACTTTCTTGTTGCTTATCAGTCTAGTCAAAAGGCACCCCTTTACACAATAACTTAGTCAGAGGTGCAGCAATCAACGGAAACCCCTCAACAAAAAGTTTATAATACCCTGCCAGACCTAGAAAACTTCAAATCTCAAACACAGTCTTAGGTGGCTTCCAATCCAGAACAGCTTCTATTTTTTGAGGATCAACCCTAATCCCTTTGGCAAATACTACATGACCCAAAAATGTTACCTCTCGCATCCAGAATTCACGCTTGCTAAACTTAGCGTATAACTGTTTCTCCCTCAGAATCTTTAAAACAACTCAAACATGTGCACCATGTTCATCCTTAGTTCTTCAATACACTAGAATATCATCTATAAACACCACTACAAATCGATCCAGATAAGGTTGGAACACTCGGTTCATCAAATCCCTAAAGGCTGCTAGTGCATTCGTCAGCCTAAACAGCATCACTAGGAACTTGTAGTGACCATAACGAGTCCTAAATCCTGTCTTATAAACATCAGTCTCTTTGACTCTCAACTGATGGTACCTAAAATGGAGATCAATTTTGGAGAAAATCGAAGCTCCTCAAAGCTAATCGAAAAGATCATCAATTCTCGACAAAGGGTACTTATTCTTGATGATCAGTTTATTCAATTGCTGGCAATCAATGCACATACGCATAGACCCATCCTTCTTTTTCACGAATAGCACTGGTGCTCCCCATGGAGACACACTCGGTCGAATGAATCCTCGATCCAGTAATTCTTGAATTTGAGCTTTAAGATCTACAAGCTCCTTCGGTGCCATTCGATAAAGGGAGATGGACACCAGAGCTATACCAGACAGGATTTTGATCCCAAATTCAACTTCACGATTTGGGGGCAACCTAGGTAGTTCATCAGGAAAAAGTCTAGAAAGTCTTCAACTGTTTGAATATCTTTAACAGAAGAACCCTCAGAATCAGACACACCAATGTAGGCAAGATATGCCTCACACCCCTTACGAATTAATTTCTCGGTCCTCAGTGCATAAATCACATTCAATAAATAATCCCGACGCTTCCCAATAATGATAGATCCGCCTCGGGAGAGTCGAGTCGTATTCGTAATTACCCGATCATCTACGAGAAAGTATCGTTCGATTTGCTTGTGAAGTGAAGTTGATAGGAAAATAGGGCAGAAGCTATGTATAAGGGTTCAAAGATGGTTTATGGATAAGAATAATATGTATGGGTTTAGTTTTAAAAATAAGATAATGAATGGGTGGAGAAAGATAATATGAAAATGGGTTAACAAAAAAAAGATGAGGAGATAGGAAATGGTTTGGATAAGTGATGTGATGAATAAAAGGAAATTGGATAGAAAGGTGGATATGGTAAAATAGGACTTAAGTTTCAAGTATGATTCGACACTATAGAGAGTATCACCCCGGTACTTATATCACTTAAGGTGGAAATAAAAATGATAGAACCTCGACTCGCTACTTAGCAAAGTAGGAACCTTGGTATAAGGGTGAAAGCCACACTATTTGATAGTGATAAGTTCAAAAGAAGAACAAGATTGACACCAACTAAGAACTAGATAGGCCAACAAGTCTTCAACGAAATATGAGAGAAAGAAATCTCACAAGTTCTATAAATTTAACAAAGTTTTTTAATAAACAAAAGGTCTAACTCTTTACAAATGACATAACAACTATTTATATGCTATGTAAAGGTAGCCAAATGGACAAAAGAAAATACTTAAAGACTAAGCAAAATTTAGGTAGAAAGTCCTTGAATAATCTAGAAGAAAAACCATTAATGTCCATGTCCAGATTCGGCTGAATGTATGTAAGTGATGAAGTCTCCATGCATCTTGGAATAGAGGAATGAATGCACATCCTTAATGTATATGGACTAGGTTCAGCCAAGGAGTGAATGTGCACGAATAAACCGAATGGTCTTGTGAATAGAGACAACTCTTGATTGAATGGTCACTTGTGAATCCATGAATCTTTAGGGTGCATTGAACTATTCATTCATCCATGTATTTTTTTAGCATTCATGTATTTGACGCATACATGAACTTATAAACAACTTAAATCTGGTCATGCATGAACCAGCATTTAAAGTCCTCCATTCATGCATGTGAGCTATCCAAAGGGAATGTTTCTTCTATAGTTCTTTGTACCTTCCAAAGGGATGTACCTACATAAAATAAACAAGTCATTAAGACATCTCATGAACACTCATAAATTTAGCATAATGTTAACACATTAATGCTATGCATTAAATCGGCTATGTTTAAGACAAATTTAAAATATGCAATATCTAAGACATATTAATAACAAACATAAATGTAAGACATGTTTAATGCTTAAATAAATATGTTCAAAATTTATTAAAGTAAAAAAAAATGTCAACGAGCTAAATATGAGCTACTATCAAGCTAGTGAGCTAAAATGGAGCTGAGCCCAAGCTAGTGAGCTCGGTTTAGCTCGGGCAAGCTGGATCGAGCTCAAATGAGTTGAATTTGAGCTGGATGGAGCTCGTGGAGCTGGAAACGAGCTAGGGTCAGCTTGCCAACAGTGCATTGCTCGACTCGAAAGACTTGCCCAAAGTAGTTTGCGGGGCGTGCTCACATCAATAACCACTACCTCACCACCCTTTGTAGTTTTCAATACTACCTGCTTAGTAGCACAATCCAAATTTGCTTGATACTTAACTAGCCAGTCCATTCCCAAGATTAAGTCAAATTCTCCGAGAGGAAGTTCCATTAAATCCGCCAAAAAGTTCATTCCTTGAACCTCCAAAGGCACATCCCTAAACAGTTTATTCACTCTCACCGACTACCCTAATGGACTTAACACAATAACCTCACTCGCAGTGTTTTCCAAAATTATACCCAAAGTCTCAATCACAATGCATACAATATAAGAATGCGTAGACCTCACATCAATCAGTGTAGTATAAGGTACATTATGGATAAGGAACGTATCAATAATAACATTTGGGGCATCTCTATCCTCTCGACGATGTGCAGCATAAACTAGAGCTGGCTACCTCGCCTCAGTATGACCAGCACCTCTACCCGGTGCTCCACGACCCAAGCTATTTCCACCCTTGGCCTGACCATGACCTCTCGACGACTGCTGACCACCCCTCGGTGACTGTACATTACCCATACTAGTAGCTTGCACCTGATCTAGCCTCCGTGGACACTCTTTGATACAGTGCTCCATCGATCCAACTTTTAAACAGGCTTCAGTCCTTTTCCAGCATTAACCTAGATGGCGTTTTTGACAATCAGCATAAGGTTGAAATCTAGTAGCAACAACAAGGGGCCCTACTCTGACTGGCCCATAAACTTTGAGCTTTTTCTTAGGCCTCTGAACGGAACTGGAAGGCTCTAATTCCCTCTTATTTTCCCCTTTCCTTGTCACGGTTCTGGCGTTCAACACGCTTCACATCCTCAGCAATCTTTGCCTTATCCACTAAAGTAGCAAAATCTCGCTCCCTCTGTGGAGCTATCAAAACTCGAAGACTATCTCTAAGGTCGTCTTCAAAATGAATACAACGCTCATATTCAGTTGCCACCATCCCACGTGCATAGTGGCTAAGTCGTAAAAATTTAGCCTCGTATTTAACCACAGATTTATCACCTGAGTCAAGTTCAGAAATTCCCTCCTCCGAGCATCCACATAACTTGTGACCGCATATTTTCGTTAGAATGCAGAATTGAAAATTCCCAAGTCAACTGGTCAGACTGAGTACCCTCTTTCACTATAAGCCACCACTGATAGGCTTCGTCTCGCAGCAATGACACTGCACCTTTTAACTTCTGCTTAGGGGTACAGTCGAGGTCATCCATTATAATTTTCGTGGCCTCATTCCAATATTCAGCCACATTATGGGCTACTCCAGCAATACCCCTAAAAATCTCGACTCCGTCAAACTGGAGTCATTTTGTAACTGACCCACGGCCCACATTACTTGTATTGGGCCCTGTGACCCTTTCCAAAATCCGCAACATCGCTTGGGACAATGCATCGTCCCTAGCTGCACGATCGTGTGACCCAGTCTCAGTCACAGGTGAAGCCGACGTTGCACTAGTTTCTAAATTAGGCATGTGACTAGATGTCGAAGACCCAACCCTAGCACCTCTACGGCCTCTGCCGTGGCCTCTAGTACCCCTTCCACGAGTACCTCTAGTGCTCATTATCAAATATTTGCTTTATCTATTTTATCAATTTTATGTAGATTAGTTTATAGTTTCAGTAATTATTAGCAAATGTTTTATGAAAAATAGTAATTTAGAGTTTGTTTTCATAGATCGTAATCTCACTACAGTTTCAGTTTCCTACGGTTTTTAGTTTACTCTAACTAGAGTATCTCAGTACAGTCTAATATCTAAAGTAATCTTAGTATTTCCTATCTATTGCATTTCAGTTTTAAACAGACAACAGTATCAAGGAAACTTACAAATTTGGCACCGGAGACTTGATGTGCCACACAAATAGTAAACTTTTCAAAACACTTCAAGTCATTTAAAAACAACTTTCAAAAATTCCAAAAAATAAAAAACCCATTCCACAACTAAGTTTTGCAACTTGACTCTGATACCACTAAATGTAACACCCCAAACCCGGCCTAGACGTTATGGTCGAATCTGGCGGTGTCACATTGAAGTGTGAAACAAAAAACTCATTGCCGATGGAAACCTCAAAATTAGTTAATCAATTTGTGATTAAACAGTGACTCCAAAACGGGTTGTTCATTTAGAAAACGTGCGTCGTTGAAGAGTTATTCGCTTTTAAAACATGATTTTGTTTGAAAAACCCAACCTTGGCTTAACCTCTTTTTGTGCATTAAAAGATGATTTAAAACCTTGCGTTGTTATCAAAAGTACCTCCTTTAAAATGTTATTAATTTCAAAATCTTGTTTATAGCGGAAGATTTTCTTTTAAAATAGTTGTGTATTTGTGTTTATTTTGTAAAAATGTTATTCCTTTTTAAAACCTGAGTTCTAATACTAGCCGTTATAACCAAAGCCAATTAAAATCCCAAAATTAAAAATAAAATCTAGAGAGGCCTTATTACAAACAAAAACCCAAATACTTGAAAACAAAAATATTATAAAGTGCTAAAAAGTTTTAATTATCAAGTAGTGTGGCCACCTCTGAGTCCTTCGATGCATCGAACCATCTAACATTGGGAATTACCTGTACAATTAAAATAGAGGGGTGAGTTTACAAAAATTCAGTGTGTAAATCCCCAAATATACAAACAAAATGCAATAGAACAAGCTGGGCCTAAGCCCTTTATAGTAATAGTATCAGTTCGACCCTAAACCATTATAGTATCAGTTGGGCCTTAGCCCATAACAGTATGCATGATGCATGTTATCCTAACCAACCCTGCACACCATCTCCTGTCCAACCCAGCACTCTTGTAGGGAATAAATCACCCACCCATCCCTACACTTACAGAGTTAGCACTAGTTGTGGCACTAAACAGAATCGCAGCAAAGCTGCCAGTAATATAAGCGGCTTTAAGACGTCGATAGGTCCACAGTCGTCTCGGGCAACTTGTGTAACCTTAACAGATCAGTACACTTCCTCCAATTACAATAACCCATCCCCAATGCAGCATATCATAATATCATGCGTGTATGCAAAACATATATATAAAATGGCATGCATAGTAGATCATACAACATATAAGGGCATATCGGTCATTTTACCTCATAGGGGCAAAATAGTCAGTTTATTAGTTTAGGGTCCAGGTATACTTACTGACCCATCAGTAGGTCCACAGTCGTCTCGGGCGACCCGTGCAACCTTAACAGTCATACCGAGAAAAATGTGCCCAAAGCCCATTAAGTGGGTGATACTAACTTGTTTCGATGATGAGTCGAGTCGTTTTAGTTGCCCGATGAAATTAAGTAAGGCTTGGATTTTTTCAAAATTGGCTGAAAAAGGTTGAAAGTGATGCGAGCGCGCCCAGCAAACCCCATCGGTCAAGTCTTCCGAGTCGAGCATTACTTTGTTGGCAAGCTTTGTTGGCAAGCTGATCCCAGCTCCTTTCCAGCTCCCCGAGCTCCGTCCAGCTCAAATCCAGCTCATTCGAGCTCGATCCAGCTTGCCTGAGCTAAACTGAGCTCACTCCTAGCTCTTTTCCAGCTCACGAGCTAACCCTTAGCTCAACTTCAGCTTAGGAGTTCATCCCCAGCTCAACTTTAGCTCACGAGCTAACACTTAGCTCATTTTAGTTTAAACTCGGTTTTGTCATTAATGCCTTAAATAAAATTTGTACATATTTATTTACGCATTAAACTTGTTTTATATTAATATTAATTATTAATATGCCAAAGTTATCACATGTTTTAATTATGTTCACATTCTAGTCGATTTAATGCATGCCATTAATATGTTCACATTAGTGCTGAATTTATGTGTGTTCACATGATGTCTTATGAATTGTTTTATTTTTTATAGGTGCAATGCTCATGGACGGTACAATGAATGCTTGAAGATTCAACCTATTTGGACGACACACATGCATGAATGAAGAAGTATTAAATGCTGGTGCATGTATGGCTAGATGCAAGGTTTCTACAAATTCATGCATGTGCCAAATGCATGTATGGACATTAAAGGCTAATCCATGAATGGATCAAATGCATGGGATGATAGAATGCATGAATGGCTTAAGTGCATGTACGGTGGCTGTCTCCTAACTTTCCAAGGCACTTATTCGGCCAAGAAGTAGCTGCGAACTAATTCTATGTTGACCGTTGAGCTCCTTGAACATGTTCACACTTTGAATTGACCTATAAGCTACTACACATGCATGGATGGGTTCAAGAACGTCCAAGGGAAGGAATTAACTCAATAATTCAGCATATTGATTAACTAATATGCATGCACAAAGGGGAGAACGAATTTGCAAGGTTCATGCCCCCATTCATGAACCTACATGCCATAAAAGTGCTTATTTATGATGGTGAATGATCCATGCAAGTGCATGAACATCCCAAGGAGATGAAAGCAACCTTTGGTGTTCATACAAGGTACTTGAAGTCTTCTTCATGGCTAAGTATTCATGCACACTCAAGGGGGAATTATTCTTAACCATGAAGCTAACCCATGAGCTTCCATTTGGCCGAATCTAGACAAGCACCAAAGGAGATTCATTCATCCATTTATTTCAACTCATGCATGAAGGCTTCCATCCATTCTCTCCTTAGCCGAATTTAGACATGCTGAATTGATGTTTAGATTCTAGAAATTTCAAGAACATTCATGGGTTAAGTTTCCTTAATTTTTAAGTTTATGAATGTGCCTAATCAGTTACCTAGAGCTATGCCTATATATAGTTGTCATTTTCATTTGTAAGGGCAGACTTTTCTCTTAATGAAACTTTGTTAAATTTATAAGAAATTTGTGAGATTTCTTTCTCTCATATTTCGTTGAGGACTTTGTTGGCTTATCTAGTTTTAGTGGCGACAACCCTGTCTTCCTTTTGAACTTATCACTATCAAATAGTGTGCCGTTCACCCTTATACCAAGGTTCCTACTTTGCTAAGTAGCAGGTCGAGGTTCTATCATTTTCATTTCCACCTTAAGTGATATAAGTACCAGGGCGATACTCTCTATAGTGTCGAATCATACTTGAAACTTAAGTCCTATTTCACCATATCCACCTTTCTATCCAATTTCCTTTTATTCATCACATCATCTATCCAAACCATTTCCTATCTCCTCATCTTTTTATTTGTTAATCCATTTTCATATTTTTTTTCTCCACCCATTCATTACCTTATTTTTAAAACCAAACCTATACATATTATTCTTATCCATAACCCATCTTTGAACCCTTATACATAGCTTCCGCTCTATTTTCCTATCAACTTCACTTCGCAAGCAAATTGAACGATACTTTCTCGTAGACGATCGGGCAACTCACATACGACTCGACTCACCCCGAGGCGGATCGTATCATTTGGTATCAGAGCTATTAAAACGGGAAGTACCGACGTTCGTTGCATCACCAAAATAGGTTCGTGAAAAGAAAAAAATAAAAAATTTATTATTTCTTTTGTTTCCTTTGTATTTGAAGTTATAAAAAAATGAAGTAAAAAAAGGAGTGAAAAAAAAAAGAAAATTCAAAAAAAAATTGAAGTGAAAAAAAAAGTAAAAAAATGAAGTGAAAAAAAAAGTGGAAAAAAAATTCAAAGTATTAAAAAAAAATGTGAAAGATTTTGTTCTTTTGTTGACCATTTTGTACTCCCGATCAGGTTCGTTCATTTCTACCATTTACTTCTTACCCCATCGCCACACTTAGACCCGAGAAATTTTTTTTTCTTTCAGCCAACCCTAAACCCCTCATATTTATCCTTTGTTAAACAATTTTGAAACCGACCCCTAAGCCTACGATAAGGCCTTGGCGAGTCTGAATACAAAATTACGAGAGAAAGTTTGAGAGGTAAAAGGCACGAGTGAGTGAGCGCATTCGAATGGAGGTAAAAGCCAAACGAGTGTAAACACGAGTGTGAGTGCTACCAATTTTTCTTTCTTTCCGAGTGAAATCATGAGGTTTGTGGTAAGGTACTTAATTTTTTATTTTATGATCTAACGTATTTCTTTCAGCAACAAAAGTCATGTCACGCGACGAATTTATCGAGTTAGAGTTTCAATACTGGTTCGAGAAATGCAACGAATGGTGAATTCCAAGTTTGACAAACTACACGAAAGATTAGATCATGTGGAACAAAGAGATCCACAAGAACGAGTTTCATCAAGTCAAAAAGCAAAATCGAGAACTTCACAAAGATACATCTCTAATGATTACTCGAGACAAGATTTCATTCGAGATTCTTATTCAAGAAGTTCAAGACGACGAGCGACCGATTTTGATTTTGAATTCGTTCGAGAAGATGTGCGAGATGATAGACATACTCCTTCTAGATCTTTAAAGAAATCTTACTCGGAATATTCTTCACGAAATTTTAAACGTGACCCATATAGTTCTTCATATTTCGAACAAGATTTGTATTCACATGATTCTTTTGTATTATCTGGCAAAAGAAAAGAAAAAGCAAAAGAAGAAAAAGAAAAAGAAATAAAAAGAAAAGAGAGAAAAGAGGCTAGTAAGAGAGAAAATGAGTGAGTTTTGAGAGAGTTCAAAAAAGCCATTGAAAAAGCCTTTGAAAAAGAAAAAGAACAAAAAGAGAAGGAAAAGCAAAAAGAGTTTGAAAGATATTATGATCAAGAAAAAAGAGTGGAAAAAGAAATTAAGATAAAAGAATCAAGTGATCTCAAGAAAAAAGAATCGAGTGAAAAGGAAAGTGAGCAAGCGAGGATTATTTCCACTAACCCTCCTGTTAATTCTTTTTGTGATTACACTTTTCAGGTTCCTAGAAGTTTGCGCGACCAATTCCAGCTTCACTACCTTCCAAATGAGAGATGTTTTCAGTTGTTCGAGAAAGGTAAGTTAGCAAATGATAACCACCCACTTGCGATCGAAGGTAAGGAAGGTAAGGATTCCTTGTTTATCGAATCGAGGCCTTTTGATTTAAAATTTGCTCGTAAAGGTTTTGATGGCTTCATTTCTGAAAGATTATCATATTTTGATTTGGTTAGTCCTTGTTCATTCCTTGTTGATAATGACTTTGCTTCAAAAGATACCATGAAAGCCTTGTCTTATGACATGTCTAATTATTCTCCTGGATTGGTTCAATCTTTTCAAATTATGAATGAGTTTGCTAAAGATTTTTCACGTTTGGATGTGATCGCTTTCGAAAATTCTTTGAATTCATGTGCTAAATCTTTCTATTTAAACATGCCTGTTCAAATGATCTGTGTTGGATTTGCACGTTTGAAAAGTTGCATGATCTCAAAAATTTCTTAGTTTAACATCCATGTTAAAAGATGTTCACATAAAATGCTTGATTTGTTTGATTGTGTTTTTCATGAACAATCTTTAAATTTTTGTGCGACATCTCCATGTTTTAATCTATCTGTTCAAATGAAATTTGCGATGAAAAAATGCTTGAGTATTTCCATGACTAAGTTTCCTTGGTTGCACTTACGTGATAACTCGTTGACATGTAGAATGCCTATTTCATTTATTTGTTTACCTAGTTTTGTCAATTCTGCATGCCTGTTTGATCAAGTGAGGTTTGGGTCATGTGATGAGTTGGTACCATTTTCTTCTTTTAATTTGATGTGGACATTGGGAATCAATCAATACATCCTACCTGTTGGATCGAGTGACCAAATTTTTGTGTTCAAACCTGGCATTTGTGACTTTGATACATTATATGAAAACATTAAGCATCTTGTGTGTTGCGTATCCTATATATGTTTGCTCGATGCTCGATCTTTATTAAAGAATTTTGGTTTCAATTCTGATTCGTTCCCTAATTACTTTCCATGGCCCCATGTGGAATTTTTGTTACATTTTGTTAAGGTAAGGCTGACTTATGCCCTTGGTTTTGAAACGAATCATGATTTGGTTTTCCCTTTTACTTCATTCATTTCTGAAACTAACATTTTTCATTATTGTGAACGTACTCCTTTGGTAAGCATGAGCTGTTATGGTGCTTCATCACCCATGCAAATCAACCGAAGTAAAAAGTTGGTTATACATTATCTTCCCGAAGAGAGAAATTTGTTTTGATTGAAAAAGGTAAAACAGGTTATAAATTTTCTTCTCATCAAGGATGTCAAGGTAAGATTTCTGAAAATCTTCGAACATCTTTGCTTAATTCGAATGATATTGAAAATCATTGTGATTGTTTGAAGTTTGAACATTATTCGAATCCTGATGTGGTTGATTGTTGTCTTTGGCCTGGTATTGATCTATTTGTGTTGAAATGTGATGACTCAAATCACGTTGTTAATCAGCCTATGGATAAGATCGCAATTAATTGGCCATGGCACCCTTTGTGTGTGCAAGATGACGAATCAAATGAGTTTATATTTTGGGGTAATCATATTGAAAAGTTTTTGATGAGGTTTAATGAGTTCAATTATTTGCAAACATTTATGACCAACTACCCTTTGCTCCAATTAAGTTTACATGTTTGTAATGATGACATAACGAAACCCTTCGATGACTTTTCATATGCTTGCTTTGTACAGCTTAGATTTTTGGCATATGTTCGATTAAATGAGTGTTTCTTGAATTTTGAATATCATATGAATCTGACTTGTTTGAATTTCTTCTTGCCAAAAGTGGTGAGACTTTTTCAGGTTTATTTGATATCTTCTATTCCATTTGACCGAGGAAAGCCATGTGTGAGAAAAGTTTTTGAAGTGAACAAATGGCTCGACTTAAGGACAAGTCGCCTAAAAGAAGGGGGGAATGATGCGAGCGCGCCCAGCAAACCCCATCGGTCAAGTCTTCTAAGTCGACATTGCTTTGTTGGCAAGCTGATCCCAGCTCCTTTCCAGCTCCTTGAGCTCCGTCCAGCTCAAATCCAGCTCATTTGAGCTCGATCCAACTTGCCTGAGCTAAACCGAGCTCACTCCTAGCTCTTTTCCAGCTCACCAGTCATGTTCACATTCTAGTCGATTTAATGCATGCCATTAATATGTTCACATTAGTGCTGAATTTATGTGTGTTCACATGATGTCTTATGAATTGTTTTATTTTTTATAGGTGCAATGCTCATGGATGGTACAATGAATGCTTGAAGATTCAACCTATTTGGACGACACACATGCATGAATGAAGAAGTATTAAATGCTGGTGCATGTATGGCTAGATGCAAGGTTTCTACAAATTCATGCATGTGCCGAATGCATGTATGGACATTAAAGGCTAATCCATGAATGGATCAAATGCATGGGATGATAGAATGCATGAATGGCTTAAGTGCATGTACGGTGGCTGTCTCCTAACTTTCCAAGGCACTTATTCGGCCAAGAAGTAGCTGTGAACTAATTCTATGTTGACCGTTGAGCTCCTTGAACATATTCACACTTTGAATTGACCTATAAGCTACTACACATGCATGAATGGGTTCAAGAACGTCCAAGGGAAGGAATTAACTCAATAATTCAGCATATTGATTAACTAATATGCATGCACAAAGGGGAGAACGAATTTGCAAGGTTCATGCCCCCATTCATGAACCTACATGCCATAAAAGTGCTTATTTATGATGGTGAATGATCCATGCAAGTGCATGAACGTCCCAAGGAGATGAAAGCAACCTTTGGTGTTCATACAAGGTACTTGAAGTCTTCTTCATGGCTAAGTATTCATGCACACTCAAGGGGGAATTATTCTTAACCATGAAGCTAACCCATGAGCTTCCATTTGGCCGAATCTAGACAAGCACCAAAGGAGATTCATTCATCCATTTATTTCAACTCATGCATGAAGGCTTCCATCCATTCTCTCCTTAGCCGCATTTAGACATGCTGAATTGATGTTTAAATTCTAGAAATTTCAAGAACATTCATGGGTTAAGTTTCCTTAATTTTTAAGTTTATGAATGTGCCTATTCAGTTACCTAGAGCTATGCCTATATATAGTTGTCATTTTCATTTGTAAGGGCAGACTTTTCTCTTAATGAAACTTTGTTAAATTTATAAGAAATTTATGAGATTTCTTTCTCTCATATTTCGTTGAGGACTTTGTTGGCTTATCTAGTTTTAGTGGTGACAACCCTATCTTCCTTTTGAACTTATCACTATCAAATAGTGTGGCGTTCACCGGTCGAGGTTCTATCATTTTCATTTCCACCTTAAGTGATATAAGTACCGGGGCGATACTCTCTATAGTGTCGAATCATACTTGAAACTTAAGTCCTATTTCACCATATCCACCTTTCTATCCAATTTCCTTTTATTCATCACATCATCTATCCAAACCATTTCCTATCTCCTCATCTTTTTATTTGTTAATCCATTTTCATATTTTTTTTCTCCACCCATTCATTACCTTATTTTTAAAACCGAACTTATACATATTATTCTTATCCATAACTCATCTTTGAACCCTTATACATAGCTTTCGCCCTATTTTCCTTATCAACTTCACTTCGCAAGCAAATCGAACAATACTTTCTCGTAGACGATCGGGCAACTCACATATGACTCGACTCACTGTGAGGCAGATCGTATCAGAAAGATAGGTTCAAAACAAATGGTACAAAATAGTTTAGCGGATGGATGGATGAAATTCAGCTAAGGCTAAGAAAGAACGTTCAAAATAAAGGTTACAAAATAGTTTAGTGGATGGATGGATGAAATTCGACTAAGGTTAAGAAAGAACCAACAATATGGAAAATTGTTGACCTGAATCTTAAACAACTCTTAGGTGAAAACAATTTGAAAGAATAAAGGAAACTGATGTATGCACACTCGAGGCTCCCTCAAATGCAAATCAAGATCTAATCAAGCTTCCAAAAGGCCCCATGACTCGAGCACGTACTAAGCAACTTCAAGAAGCTTTAACAGCTTTGTTGAAGCGCATTTGGGATGGAACCAAGTCCTTTGACGACGGAGAAGCTATGGACAACTCCTTGAAGGCTCAATGCACCCTTTTACAAACCAACTTTAGCTCCTCTCCAGCTCTCCAAGCTCAATTCAGCTCCAATCAGCTCACTTGAGCTTGTTTTAGCTTGTTTGAGCTCAATTTAGCTTCTTTCCAGCTCGTTTCTTTTTCCATTTCAATAAACCAGGTTTCAAATTTATTTTAACTTAATTTGCTACAGCTCATGTTGAATTCACTAGCTCAAATTAGTTCATTAATTATTTTTGATTATTTGAGCTAGCTGAATTTAATATGCTAGTTAATTTTAATTTAATGTGTCTGAAAATTAGTTAGTGGTTATTTAGGTAGTTAGCTGCTGTTTAATTATGATTAAATGATATAACTAAAGTGTTCATGTTTTTTTTAGGTTCAGCCGAATGTGGAGATACATTAAAAGCTAGGTGCATGTATGGGAGCATTTAAAGTAAATACATGCATGACTGGGTTCAAAGCTTGCAAGGATTCATGCATGACCAAATTCATGCATGGTGTGTTAACTATTGGTGATCCCTAAGTGACTATTCAGCCAAGGAGTAGTTGCCAATTAATTCCAAGTTGACCGATCAGCTCCTTGAACATGTTCACACCTAAACTTGACCAATCGGCTTCAATACATGCATGGATGGATTCAAGAACGTTCAAGGGAAGGAATTAACTCAATAATTTAGCACATTGATTAAATTAAGTGCATGCACAAAGGGGAGAACGAATTTACTAGGTTCATGCTACCATTCATGAACCTACGTGCCATTAAAGTGCTTAATTATGAAGATGCATGTTCCATACAAGTGCATGAACGTCCCAAGGAGATGAATGCAACCTTTGGTGCTCATACAAGGCACTTGAAGCCTTATTTCATGGCTAAGCATTCATGCACACACCAAGGGGGAAGAAAGTGTCCATTCGGCTAGTGCATGAATCTGTCAAATTATGAACAATTTTAATGTATTAATGTGAACGATTTTATGGTTGTGTGAACACATTAGATGCAGAATTCCAATAGGCATTTTAGGCACTATAAATATTTGTTGAATCTCATTTGTAAGGGACTTTTGCCAATTTATTAAAAACTTTGGTTCTGTGAGGTTGCTTCCTCTCATATCTCGTACAAGTTTCGAAAGACTTATCTAGCGTGCTAGTGGCATCTACCGATCTTGTTTGAACTTATCACCATCTTTGGTGTGGCGTTCACCTATCCAACTATTCCATACTTCCACCTTAACAATATAGGAACCGGGGTGACACTTTTTAGTGTTGAATCATTCTTGACGTTAAGTTTGCTATCCCATTTCCATCATACGTTATTTTATTCTTATTATTACCAAACTAAATACTCCATTCCACCCCCATCTTTGTTTTCTATAATCGAACCTTTCAATATTTTATTTCTAGCTTGAAACCTTCTGCTTAATTAAACCTATCCATTCACTTTTATTTCCAAGACACCGAGGCATGGACGATCCTTCTCGACTACGATCGGGCAACTACGTGTATTTGACTCAACCATCCGAGCTGGATCACATCAGAAACCTTGACCCACTATCTGTATTGGGATAGGAACCATAGGTATAGATGAACACCACACTTAGAAAAGTGATAAGTTTGGTTTAACAAGGAAGGAATGGTGCCACAAGCTGAGCTTGATAAATCGATTCAGTCCAAGAGAGAACAAAGAGAATTGAATTCGCACAAAATAACAAAAGTTCATAAATTGATCAAAGTTGTCTAATGAAAATAATGTCTTCTTACAATCTATTTATAGGCATTGTTGTGACCATTCAAATTCAACATTCATATCAGCTATTAAAATTTAGTTGTAACTTTTAATTGATAGCCAAAGAGTCATGTCTTTTCACTTGATCCATGCATAGCTAAAAAGTCATACCTTTTTCACTTGATGAAGGCTTAATGGTCCATTAAATGTGCTACTTGATGTCCCTTCATTTTCCCCTTAACCAAAAGCCTTAATGCTTGTGTATTCATCTCTTTAATTGGCACCATAACTAGCTTTGAGTGCATGAAATCGATCAGACTTGAAGAGTCACTCTTGGTCCATTTGAAAAGCCACCATAATGAGCTTTGAGTGCTTCAATATCCACCAAAAATGTTCCAAATATGCACTAGCAGTTAAGTGACCAAATGAACACTCTTTTATACCAAAACTAAATAGCCAATTGAATATGACAGCATTTAATTGTTCTTGGCAAATGAACAGCCTTATTGTAGCTTTAAATATATGACCAGCCTTTTGGACTTTCCTAGAACAAACTAAAACACAATTAATTTATTTAAGAAAAATTAAACACACTATAATTTATGCATTAAAAGGTAACAGTCAAATTAAATAACATAGTTATATAAACTAACTCAAACAACTATGATGCTTAAATGCATAGTTTAATTAAGATGTAAACTAAATGAACAATGAATTACTTAATGCTTGACTTCATTAAAAGATGCAAACTTTAACTAACATGGGAGTTACATAATGCATGACTTTATTAAATGCAAAACACATAATGCATGTCATAATTAAAAGATGTAGATAATAATGCAAGACATTAATTAACGATGCATTTAACAAATAAGACATAATAAAAAAACTCATATTATAATAACTAAAATAACTAAAATAAATAAATCAAAGTCCTTATTTTCCAGCAACCAAATTAATAAACTGGAATTAAGGCTTCATATTACACTTAGGCCCCTTGCGTTTAGGCCAATCTTGATGTCAGCGAGTTGTGTCGTAACATGTGCAACTAAGTTCGCATCAGCAGGCCCATGTGTTATGTGGGCCACTAAGCCCAAAAATAACCTTAGCCATGTGAACTACGCAACTAGGTCCAATATTTTCCACATGTTCATGAGATTTACCCGTGTGAGGCCTACGAGCACATTGGGGCCACAAAGCCCATTTTGGCCCAACGTGGCCCAAAACGGCTTAAGCCCATGAGATCGCTCATGGTGGCCTTTACAGTCATACGCTTATGTTTTGTAGGCACGGATTACCACCCCTGTGATCGCATGCCCTTGTGGCATCAAATGCCCTATTTTTTGGCTTTGCCGACCTACAGTTAAAATAGTGTGAGCACACACCTATTTATGAAATCGAACGAAGATCTACGAGCGCCAAAGCCTACATTCATTCAAGGCATTTAGTCAGTCTTCCAATCACTAGAGTTTATAAACACTTAATCCCCAATCGATCATTATTACCTACCTTGATTTGAATGGGAGAGTACAACTTATTCCTCTTAAATCGCTTGCTAAAATCGATTACGAACTACTTTAGAGCTAACCTGCATTCCAAATGCACTTAATATCAAACATGGTTTACGCACATTGACTGAACCAAGCGTACAACCACTTACCGCAAATAAAAATTGAGAATAGAGAAGAGAAAAATCGGCCACCTAACTCCAAGTATCCACCCACTACCCTAATAATGGTTGGTAGCAAACAGGAAGAGTTAGAAAGAAGAAAAAAGAGAAATAACTATACATATGACAGAAAGAAATAATATGAGAGAAGAAAGAAATAATATGAGAGAAGAAATATTCAGCCAAACACACCAGATTCCAAAAGCCCAAGAATAGATGTCAAGACTGACACCAAAAATAAAGAATGAAGAAGAACGATTCGGCCAAGGATAAAAGCTGAAAGAAATGTATATTCGATCACAATTGAGAAATCAAGGGAAAGGGAAAAGAAAATGGAGAAAAGAGAAGAGAGAATCGGCTAGAAAAGAAAACTGAAAAGGAAAAAATATGGTGAGGGAGGAGAGAAGTTGAATTCGACCAACCAAAAGAAAATGAGGAGATTGAGGGAAAAGTATCAAAATCGAAAGAAAATGCAAATTGAGGGAGAGAGTAGAAAAGAAAGTCACAAATTCGAGGCTCAAAAGAAAGACAATTGAGGTAAAAACCAAAACTGAGGTAAAGAGATCGACACTTGCACAAAACAAAACAAAACGAGAAAATGACCAGAGAAAGCTACCCCAAAGCTGATTTCTTCAGTTCCTAAACTCCCTATACAGCACCAACACCAAGATTCCTAAAATCTCTCCTACCATTTGGCTATACACTCTCCACCAACTCCATATCCCTTAATTTTCTCCTATTATCTCTCCACAACACACTCCTCCAAATTCCCTTATTCTCTCCTTGATTTGTTCTTACCATTTGGCTATACACTCTCCACCAACTCCATATCCCTTAATTTTCTCCTATTATCTCTCCACAACACACTCCCCCAAATTCCCTTATTCTCTCCTTGATTTGCTCTTACATTTTCTCCATGACCAATTCAAACTCCATTCAGCAGTATTTTAGTCCACTTCTGCTCTCACATGGCAAGAGGAGCAAAATAAATAGTCCCCTTGCATTGCCACAACTTGAACCTTAGACCCCAGAAACACTCCACATGCCACTTACCACTAGACCAACAAACCCTTTTGTGTCATATTTTAACCATAATTACTTAAGAAGCCTACAGACCAAAGTCAAGGTTTACTCAAATAAAAACAAAAAAATTCAGTACAAGCCAAGGTTTGAACTCTTGACTTCCCAAACACTTCCCAAGTTACTAAATGATACGATTGCGACTCGGAGTTAACCAAGTTCGAGCAAGGACAAATAGTGCTACCCCAAGGACCAATTATGTGGGCTCGAGCTAAGCAATTCAAGGAGGCTATTTCAGCCTTAGTTAATCAAGTGTGGGGCAAGGTTTCGGTTGGAGAAATAGAACGAGTTGGGACCAGCTCAACAAATTGTCCTTGCAACATCTTACAAACTGAATTAAGCTCAATTTTAGCTTCTTGAACCCGATCCAATTTAATTGAACACTTAATATATTTGCATTTAGTTTGCATTTTAATACTTGCATTTAAGCATCTTAGTTTAATAAATGAGTTATAACTCATCTTAGTTTAATTAAATGAGTTTATTTGATGAACTTAATTTAATGAGTTGCTTCTTTAATTAATCTAGTTACTAGGTTAATTTATTGGTGCATGAGTTAAAGTTCATTTAATACTTCTTTTAATTACCTAGTTGCTGGAATAAATGATGCATAAGTGTTAGTTCATTTGTTTAAATAGTTGTTAATTTGTTTAAAGCTTAATAATTGAATAAATGTGACGGTTACATATGTTTAATTGTAGGTGACTTTTCAACTCACAAAGGCTGTTACACATTCAATAAAGGTGGCTTTTCAAGGTATTTTGGTTACAAAATGGGGGCTGTTATAAAGGAAGCATTAAGCATCATTAAAAGAAAGTTTAAAGGAGCATTTCATGACCTTTTAAATTCAGCAGTAGCCTATTCAAATACCCAACATTTTTGCTACTTAATGGACAATTTGACGCGAACCCGGTTATGAGATAAGCCGAATTTACGTTGAATGCCCGATAGTAGTCGAGAAGAAGAAGAACGAAGTCGCAGTTGGAAAGAGTAGATAGAAAAGTGAAAGTTTAGAAGATGGTATGTTTACGAGTTTAGGTGAAGTGATTAGAGTTGTCGGAGTTTAGAAAGAAAGGATGATAGATGGTACGATGGTTAAGGTTGGTGTATGAGAATAAATGAATGATTGAAGGTTCGGTTTAGGTAAGGTAGGATAGGTTACGAAAGGTACGAAATGGTAAGTTGGTTTAAAATGGTTTGGAATGTACGAAAATGGTATAGGATGTACGATTTGGAATAGAAGGTACAAAATGGTAAGTTAAGAAAGTAAGGTGGTTGATGGTCGAAAGTCTTAGACGTTAGGAAAGATTTAACACCAAAGGTGTCACCCCGAATCCTATATGGTCTAAGTTGGAGAATGGTAGGTGAAGGATAGGTTTGAGCGCCACACCAAGTTGGGGTTTGGTGATAAGCTCGAAACAAGCAAGTTTGACACCACTAAGAAAGCTAGATAAGTCGCACGAGACTTGTACAAAGTTAAGAGGAATCAAACCTCATAGAAACAGAGTTTCAGTATAAAATTGATCAAAAGTCCCTTTACAATGAAAATAAACAACTATTTATACTAGTGTCTTAGGCTAGCCGAATGGTCCTATTCGTGGACTTAGCAACTAAGTAATGTATCCTAATTAAAAGCTTGAAGATTCTAGAAAGTGTCCATTGATGAGCTTGTCCATATTTGGCTGAATGGGAAGTGAATGGATAGCTTTATGAATATGCATTGATGTACTTGGATGAATGTTCTTCATGCATGCATGACTAGATTCGGCCAACACCTTTAATGGAGCCTTTAATTCATGTTGTTTCACCATGAGTGGCTTCTTAAATGAGGCTTCATGAAGGGTCAGACTAGGTGTGAACAAGGAGCTTGAGTAGTCTCTTGTGTGTGAACGTCCAACCGAATGGTCATCATGGTGTGAACACAAAGTGTGAACACATGGGAAATACATGAACCATCCAATGCATGTTCCTTCATTAATAGGATCCATGAATCTTCAAATACATGAGTAATCATCATGAACATGCATAAGACCCTTTGTTTGCTGTCCATTGAACCTTTCTAGGCGTGTACCTACAAGATGAATGAACAACATTAATAGCTCATGTGAACACATTAATCAAATATTAACACAATTAAACACTTCATTAATATGAACACATTAACCAAATGTGAACACAATTAAACACCTAATTAAATTTGGCTAACATATTTAATTCTTGTAATAATTTAGACATATTTATTTCTAATTCAAATTATGACAAATTTATGATGTGCATTAACTACTTAACTAGTCAACTAGCTCACTTTAATAAATATGCAATGATTAAGCAAAGATGAGCTGAGGGTTTCGGCTATGAGCTATGTTAAGCTGAAGTTAAATTAAATGAACTGAGTTTATTTAAATTAAAAGTTGATGGAGCTGAGTCAGAGCTCAGTTGAGCTCAACCGAGCTAGATTGAACTCCCGTGAGCTAAAGCGAGCTGAAATTAGCTTGAATTAAGCTAACTATCCTCTGTTCCAAGTTGTGTTCAGCTACATTTTGCATGTTGGATCCATGAGCTAGCTGTAATTGCTGACAGAGAGCTGAAATAGAGTGTTGGAAGCGTCGAGCTTGAGCTCTCGTCATGGGACCTTGCGGCATAGCAAGTATTCCATCATCTGGGCATTTTGTTGACTTGGACGCGTTCGCGTCACAATTTAAGCCTTAAAAATCTCATTAAAGTTGCTGGAGTCCATTCAACTAGCCAAAGGGGAAAGCAAGAGTCATTTTTAAAGCCTTTAAGGTCATTAATTCAGCCAAATTAAAGCATTTTAAAGAGAGAAATTATTTGATCTAGAATTCCAAAAGACTTTAAATTTTAATTAGCTCTTTATTAGTATTTTACTATGTGACCTTTCGGCTAGCTCATTCTAGCCTTATAAATACTTGTAATCAAGCCTTTTTGGGCACTTTGGAATGCTTTGTTAATATTATGCTATCAAAATTGAGAGGCAAATTCTCTTCTCAAATTTCGTTCAAAGATTCGTTGGCTTTCCTAGGAAACTAGTTGCGTCAATCGTTTTCCTTGAATAAACCTAAACTTATCACTATTCGTAGTGTGGCGTTCAATCATACCGAGGTTCCTATCTTGCTAGATAGTGGGTCGAGGTCTCTTTAACCAATCCGAATCTGAACTAAAGGGCTTATAAGCAACGGGTCGATATCAAATTGGTATTGGTTCTTGTTTGCACTTTTGTTCAATCCATTTTCTTTTTCTTAACCATTTCAATCCAAAACCAATTCCTTTCTTCACATCTTTTCCTTTTCAATCCGAAACCAAATTCTTCTATTAAACTATACTTTCTTAACACATTTATAAACCAATTTCTAAATTTCTAAAACAGCTTCATTCCATATCATATCCGACCTTTTTCCTTAACCAATTTTCTAAACTAAACGATATTGTTTCTCGACGATGATTGGGCATTTTACATACAACTCGACTCATTCCGAGACGGTTCGTATCACTAAACCACTGAAGCAAGCATACAATTGTGGCAAAAACAAACAAAATTAAAAACTTGGATTTTTGGGGCGTTACATATTCACTTGATAAGCTTGCTGAGTTGTATATTTCACAGATTGTGAGATTGCATGGAGTACCTATTTCTATTATTTCAGATAGAGATCTGAGGTTCACATCGCGATTTTGGAAGAAACTGCAAGATGCATTAGGTACTACACTACTTTCCACCCACAGACAGATGATCAATCCAAACGGATTATTCATGATAAACCATAATATATACATATTTTTACCCCATGCTTAGCACATTTATGGATGATTTATCATTAAAATCGAGGTATATGATGCTCCTAATCCTTTATTTTCATGTTTTATACTTAGGTGAGCATACGAAAGAGAAAAGAGTAAGGAGCAGGCCAAAAACAGACAAAATGGGCCCAAATCAGCATTAACACAGCCTAAGGAATTTTCACACAGGTAATCCACACGCCCGTGTGGACTTATCAGTGTTGAACATAGCCTGATCTCGAGTCATACGGGCGTGCCATATGGGCATGTCCCTGTCGAGCCCTACTTCAATTTCACGTGGGAAAAGCTAATTTTTAGGTATTTTGGGCATTCCAAAGTCTATATAAACACCCAAGGAGAAGCCTAAAGGAGACACACAGAGTAGAAGGTAAGGAATTACTTGAAGAACACCGATTGATTCATCTCGGAAGCAAGGATCTACATCAAGACTGAAGATCTCCCTTCAATTTCTCTAGAAGTTTTTGGGTTCTTTATGTTTTGTTGTTTTTCCAATTTTGAGATGTTTTCCTTTATAATTATGAACTAAATTCCCTAAATACCTGAGAGGGATGAAACTTAAGACGGATCTTGTTATTATCTTCTGAATTATATGATAAATACTTGATTTGTTCTTAATTGTGTTATTAATTCTTGTGTTAATATTTCAGGATATTAATATAAGTCAAATGTGCTTATTTAGTGGAGCAAAAGTCTTTGTCTAAGAGTAGATCCACACAATTAAGCAGAGTTGATCGCAATCCTACACATAGGACGACGAAAATCTGTCGAATTAGAGTCAAATCTAATAAGGGAATCCATAGATCAAGTTAATGCAACACTAGAGGTTTTAATTCGAAAGAAATTTCAATTAATCAACCTAAGGTTAGTTGTTCTTAGTCTTGAAAGAGATATTAACATAAATTAGGGATTTCTACGGATCAAGTCAAGTAAATAAATTGTCTAGTTTAGAGTCTAATAACAAATGAAATCTAGGTGGATTCTTCCTTGGGTATTGCCTTAATCAATCAGTTTTCCCAAAAGCAATTTCCCTAATTCACTCTCTATCGTGTTCTTAGTTAATTAGTTTAATTTAATTAGTTTAAAACAATTCCCCTTATTCCTAGGCTAGATAATAGAAAAGAAGTTATTACTATTACTTTTAGTTTCTGTGGGTTCGACATTCCGGTCTTGCCACTAAACTATACTACTGTTCGATAGGTGCGCTTGCCTTTATCGTGATAATAGTTAGTTTTTAGGTACGATCATCTTACTTTATCATCACACACATGAGATCAATTCAAATACTCAAGGATATGTTGAGATGTTGTATTCTTGAGTTTAAAGGTACGTGGGAACGATACTTGCCACTGATTGAATTTGCATACAAGAATAGCTTTAAATCGAGTATCAAAATGGCTCCTTATGAGGCTTTGTACAGTTGCAAATGTCTAACACCCTTATATTGGACTGACCTCAGTGAGATTAAGATACACGGGATCGATTTGATCAAATAAACTAAACAGAAAGTGAAAGTGATTCGTGATAGTCTAAAAGCAGTGTTTTTGAAAGTATCTCCGTGGAAGAAAATACTCCGATTTGGTCATAAAAGCAAATTAAGTCCAAGATTCATTGGGTTGTATGAGATTATTGAGCGTATCGGGCCGGTTGCTTACAAATTGTTGTTGCCACCTAAATTAGAAAAGATTCACAATGTATTTCACGTATCAATGCTTAAATGATATCGATCTGACCCATCGCATGTGATTTCCCCGTCTGAGAATGAGATTCAATCTGATATGAAATACGAAGAAGAACCGATCTGAGTTTTAGATCATGAGGTTAAAGAATTGACAAATTAAAAAATCTCTTTAGTAAAACTCTTGTGGCATCGACATGGGGTTGAAAAAGCTACATGGGAGCCTGAAGATACTATGAAAGAACGTTATCCAAACCTATTCTTTGAGAAGATTTTCGGGACGATAATCCCTAAGGGGGAGAGTTGTAACAATTTGGTTTAGACCCTAGCCGAACAATGGTTTCGAGACCACAAATCTGAGTTAGAAAAATATTTTAATATTATTTTTGGTGTCTACAACATGTTTTTATATGTGTGAAAATTTCATGTGAAAATTTTATCGTTTGTGTGCTCGATTTAATTAAAAGGACTTAATCGCTTAAAATGTAAAAAATGGCTAGCTATTTGTTAAAGTGCTAAATTGTTATGTTCTTTGTAACACCCTACACCCCTGTCTGTCGCCGGAATAGGGTATTAAGGTATTACATATCTAAATACAACCTACCGAGGTTCATAGTTACACGCTAGACATAGATTCATTGAGTTCTATAACCGAATGTATATCACTTGTAAAAAGGTTCGGTCAGTACCTCATATCTCATTTAATTCGTTTTATAAACATGCTAGCAAATTTCCAGCATGTTGCTAATAACAATTTGGCCAAATCAAACTTTTCAATAACCGAACACCATATTAGAAACTCATTGCATATTGGGTACTAACTAAATATCATGCCACAAACATCGAACCATATGAGTATCATCCAAACATATAATCAAACTAGAAGACTAGGCAAGCCATTTTCGCATAGCTAGAATAATTACAACTCAAAATGTAGTTTGGTTCAATAAAAAGGAGATTAGCCTATACATGCCATTGATCCAAAATAACTATCAAATGTACCAAATAACGGCGATAGTGTAGGTGATTAAGGCTTCAATCCCCGAGTCCGTAGCTTCCAAAATGAGATCTATAAAATAGAGGAAACAAAGTAAACGGAGTAAGCATTACAATGCTTAGTAAGTTTAAGCAATGACAACAGATAAAACTCAAATTATAACATAGTTGTTCGTATTTTTGTTTCCCTCTTCTTTTAGGTACGTCACCCTTTAACCGTACATACACATTCTCATCATATACGAAAGTAGATAACTTTCACTTATAGTAAGCTCATGTAAACATAGACATGTCGCATAATTTCAAATAACATTTCGCATTGACCAATTGTATTTTGACCATATTAATAGTCTCATTTCATGCACACATATGTAATTGCATAATGACCTTAGTATTTGGTCCAAAAACCAGCTTGCATATAAGCTTAGGGTACATACCTGTATAACTTAACACTTTAAGCGCATTCATTAGCAATCGTTACCATGAAGACTTTTAGTCTTAGACTTTACTTGCATCATCATCGAGACCTTTAGCTCGGGTAAAATCTCCATACATAGCCATCGGGCCTCTACCCTGGATAGAATCTCTGCATATAGCCTTCGGGTCTTAACCCGGACATCATCTCTGCATATAGCCTTCGGGTCTTAACCCGGACATAGTCTCCACATATAGTCATCGAGACTTTAATCCCAGATTCACATCACAGAGTCTCATACATATGTATTCACATGTTGCCACATTTCACATAGCAAGATCACACTTGTAATTCAATCCATTCATTCGCATACAAACATATAACATGCTCCTTGACTTTATATCGTAATGTAAATCAAAACTTATACATGTATACTCTTCTTTTCTAGACTTTCGGCCCAATGAGCAAACATACATAAGCAATACATTTCAAATCCCAATTTCAGTTTCTTTCTCTATGAGCCATTCGGCTATATAGCAAACATGAAATAGGTTTCTTTCTCAATGGAACATCGTTCAACTATCATGCATGTATATCATGGCATTTTAAATTAAATACCAAATTCAATTACTCAAAACTTACCTTGAACTTTCCCGAGCAATTATGAGTTGGCTATTCGACCACTTTAGCCTTCCCTTTATCCGAACTTGTCCCTCTATGCTCTTGAGCTAAATAAAATATTTAATTCTATTAATCCTTATTCAAACATCTCAATTAATCATTTTCACTTATAGTCAAATAATACATGCATATACTTCTCATAGCAAACACACACACATTCGGCCATTTCACATACATATCACAAGTCACAACAAGCTAATTTTCTAAGCAACATTCAATAAATTACTCATAACTGGAGCTACGAAACTCCAAATGAAGTGCCGTTAATTTTTCCTGAAAATAGACTCATATATCTTCTATCCATAAAATTTTTAGAATTTTTGGTTTGGCCAATCAATACCAGAATTTTCTTAAAGTTTCCCCTATTTCACTATTTGACTAAACTAACCACACTTTACTACGAATTGAATTTCTCCTTGTACAGAATTCAAAATATGTCCTAGCCTATTTTATTCTAAACTAGACTTATTAAGGAGTCTAAGCATATAAATTTTATCTTATAACAATTTTTGTACAATTTATAGTGATTTTCTAAAAACAGAACAGGGGATTTCGGAGTCATTTTGACACTGTCTCACACAACTTTAAAAATCTCTTTATTGGCAATTCCATTGCTTGTAAGGTTTCTTTTATAAGAAACTAGACTCATTAAGCTTTAATTACACAATTTATTCAGCCTCTAATTCATCTCCCACAATTTATGGTGATTTTTCCAAAACACATTACTGCTGCTGTACCAAGCAGATTTATACAATTTCACTCTTTAAAGTTCTTATTCACATTTCATTTCAAGCTACAACATATAATCAAGGTCACATTTGGCCACTAATTAAACATATCAATTTTGTCATATATACCAATTTCCAAGCTCAATTCTACTTTCCCATCCATCAACCGTATGTGATTTGCTCACATTATCCACCTATAGCAACGATCAACTAATTTATAAACACTCATATACATCTTCCTTTACAAGAACGTTAACTAACATGAATTAGCATCCTTTGAGCCATGACCGAATGCATACCTTACCTCAAAAATCAACAATTATTCACTTACAATTTAATTCCTCAAATTAACACATACTTCCATCGATTCAAAGCTCAATTAACAAAAATATGTTTGATTACTTCACATGCTATGACCAAAAGCATATGGTCTTAAACTTCACTTATAATATCAAAATCAAACCATCCCTTTCCTTATTATAGGCACATTCGCCAATTCCATCTAAAATCTCAAAAGATATATTCGATAATTAGCCATTCACCAAAACAAGTTCATTCGTTCATCAAAAACCCAATTTCAACATCAAAGCATAGTTTTTCCTTAGTTGAAAACATACACAAGTACATAATGCACATTAACACTTCATTTTGACAACTCACCACACAATTTGCACAATAGATATATCATTAACTAACCCTCTAAACCAAATTCATTTGTTCCAATGGACATAGCCGAATGTCCATTCTAGCTTAATAAATCGCATAATGAATCATAACCAACTCAAATTTCATCCTTATTTTCTCTTGTAGCTATTTCATAGTAATTAAATAAAAACATATCAATTTCTTAGCCACATTCCCTATTTCAATTTCGGCAATTGTATAAACTCATACTAGCAATTCAATTATAAAATTCCACAATTAAGCACAAGTTTCATACCTCCCTCTAATTGCCGAATTCAACCTACTTATTCCTTACAAAACTTCCAAAACACCAATTCAAATTACTCAAAGAGAGTCTTTGCCGATTACCCCTTCTTCAATAAACCAACCATTAATTCCATTTTTACTCAATTCAACAATCGGTAACCATGTGTACACATACAAATAATTTAACCATCAATTTCTAATGTTAAAAACAATTTCCATATTTCACTATATTAGCCGATTATAAATTAAACACTTAAGCCACACAAAACTTCAATTCTTTCAAATTTGAGCTCATAAATTTCAATTCACCTAAGCTTTAACATCATAGAGTCCATTAAAACTCCATTTATCAATTTCTATTTCAAAGACATAATGCACCAACATGACCGAACACTTCATGCTTCATGCACACAAAAATTTTCACATGGGTCTTGTTGTGAGCTTCAAAACCAACCAAAATTCACAAAGAAATCCAAAGAAGTGCATGAAACCTTACCTTAATTTGATGCCCTCACTAGCCAAATGCCTTAAGCTTCAAAAGCTTTTTTTCTTTCTCAATTCACGGCAATGAGAGAAACAAAGAAGAAACACTTTGTTTTTTTCACCCAATTTACTAATATTAAATTTTATTTTTTCATTTCATAATATTATTTTAATCTTTTATTTTATGATAACTAAATAAAAATTTCTTTTATTATATTAATATATGACTAAACAACAATTCACAAAGTGCCAAAACCTCATCATTGCCATCCACTATCATAAAAGTGGGTAAATTGACATGCATATCCACTATTTCTCATGCATGCATTAATAAGTCATCACACATTTGTCTAGCATATTTTCAAAGTTCATAATTTAGCCCTTTTAGGTGCAATTCATAATTATAATACTAAATTGAAGCACCTAAGATGTCACACATAAATTGGCACATACAATAGGCATCAAAATGAATATTTAATTATTTTTTACGCCTCGGTTTTGTGGTCCCAAAACCACATTCCGACTAGGGTCGTTTTAAGGCTGTCACATTCTTTTCAACGTGGGGTCCTTTTGTTGATATTATACCATTGAAATATTAGATGGACATAAAAACCAATAGTTAGTGGAATTTAAATGAAAATAAAAAGGCTAAAATGGTAATTAATTTATTAATATGTGATATAATAAAACAAAAATTAAAAAGCCATGCATTTTGTGTTCACCATTGCCTAAACTTAAAAGAAAAAGAAAGAACAAGAGCAAGTTACATTCGGCCTAAGTCCAAGCTAAATTCAAGGTTTGTTTTTACTCGATTTTTAATAATTTTTATGTTTTTGAGATTGTTACTTCGTGTTTTAGATAGCCCATGCTTTAATTTTTGGAATTAATGAAGTATTCATGAATTTTCATTGTTGATAGCTTGATTATTTTCGTGTTTGATGATGAAAAATAAATATATGTTGTTAGATTGTTAAGTTTAATTAAGTGATTTTTAGTAAAATTGCCTGTTTAGGACTAAATTGTGAATTTTGTAAATTGAGGGGTCAAAATGTGAAATAAATGAAAGAAATGGGTTGCTAGGGACCTTAGTGAAATTTGGCCAAGCATGGGTGTGTTCAAATTTTGAATATTTTGTGTTTTGTGAAATAAGGACTAAATTGTGAAAATGTGAAATGTTAGAGGTAAAAGTGTAATTTACCCATTTATGTGTTTTTGGACTAAATTGAATAAATATGTTAATAAACAAGTTAAATTTGTATTAATTTAGATCAAGAAAAGAGGAATCGGTATTGGATCGGGGGAAATCTAAAGTTGTTGAATAGTCATCCCGGTTCGTCTGTCTTTGTTCGAGGTAAGTTCATAAGTAAATAAATGTCATTAAATTCAATTGTATATATTTTATTTGTGCCGAATTGAATTATTACTTGTATATATGTTCAACTCAAATCTGTATAAGTATGGGAGAAGTATTTACGAGCCTTAATTGATCGAGTTACAACGTCCGAAAGCCCTGTACGAACCTTAGGAATAGTAGGATACATATGACATGACATAGGATTTCGATATGTGTTTTCGTGTAAGGCCATGTCTGGGACGTTGGCATCGACTTGTGATTTACGTGTAAGACTATGTCTGGGACATTGGCTGATACGAACTTGTCTCATGGTTGAATCGAGTCGCTTGTTGCCCAATCATGAATTTAAGTAGAATGATTCGTTAGGTCAGTTCCAAAAGAACAAAGAGAATATTTATAGTGCCAAAAGAGGCCTAGCTGAATGGTCACATTTATTAAGCTTAATGAGCTAATAATGAGTTGAATTAAAGCTCACAAACTTTTGAAATTCTAGGCCTAAGTAACTCCATCCTTCAATATGATTTAATTCTTCAATTAAGTTGATTTCAAAAACTTTTGAAGTCTCCATTGACCAACCGAATAGACACCAGCAGCTTTAGATGAAATTTTGAATGCAAGAAGTGATTACTTAAGAAGCAAACGGTTATGGAAGAAGAAAAGGCTACTGCCGAAGGAATGTGTAATGCTCCTTTAATTGTTATAACAGCTCCTTTTCAATGATGTGTAATGTCCCCCCTTGTATGTAACCGAATTTAACTTGAAAATTCACATTAATCACTTTGTAACAGCCCATGAATGTAACGGTTTCAGGTAATTAGTCACCTGCAATCAAACAAATTAAAATAAACACATTTAAACACATATTAAACACAAAAAAACACATTTAACACTTAATTAAATGGACTCAAACACATGCATCAATAAATTATTCCAGCAACTAGATTAATTAAGAGAAGCATAATTAAGTAAACTTAAAACTCATGCATCAATAAATTATTCCAGCAACTAGATTAATTAAGAGAAGCATAATTAAGTAAACTTAAAACTCATGCATCAATAAATTATTCCAGCAACTAGATTAATTAAGAAAACCATAACTTAATAAAGTTCAATAACTCAATTATTTAATCTAAGATGAGTTGAATAAAGTCTAGCAACTCATTTATTAATCTAAGATGAGTTAATTTAAAAATCAAATTCAACTTGCAATAAATTGCAAGTGATGCCTATTGGGCTGGTCCAAGCATGACTATTGGATTCGGCTAATTGCTCTCCCCAAGCTCGATCCATATAGCTTGCTAATGCATCTTGAAACTTCTTAGCTCATGACCGGGTTATAGGCCCTCGTGGCAGCTTAATGGATTCGATGGTAACGTCCTTAGCTAAGGTCCATCATCCCCCCTCTTCGAGGTGATTTGTCCCTAAATCATCACCTACATCAAAAAGGGATAAATCAGCAGCATTAAAAGTAGCACTAACCCCATACTCACCAGGTAAGTCTAAATTATAGGCATTATTATTAATCCTTTCCAAAACTTGAAAAGGACTATCTCCTTGTGGAAAAAGTTTGGAACGTTGTTGAACGAGGAATCTCTCCTTGCACATGTGAATCCAAACCTAATCACCAAGTTCAAATATCACTCATTTATGACCCTTGTTAACTTGACGAGCATATTGCTCCGTTCTTCGTTTGATATTATCCCTAACTCGCTGATCCAATTGTTTTACAAAATCTGCCTTTTTCTTTCCTTCTACATGCACCAACTTATCAGAAGGCAAAGGCAACAAATCCAATGCAGTTAAGGGATTAAATCCATACACTGCCTCAAATGGCGAATACTTGGTAGCCAAGTGTACCGTTCGATTGCATGCAAATTCAATGTGGGGTAGACACTCCTCCCAAGTTTTCAAATTCTTTCGAATAATTGCATGTAGTAGTGTTGATAAAACTTGATTAATGACCTCTGTTTGGCCGTCGGTTTAGGAATGGCTTGTTGTTGAAAATTATAGCTTGGTTTCCAATCTTTCCCCATAAGGTCCTCCAAAAATGGCTAAGAACCTTGGTGTCTCAGTATGAAACAATGGTCCTTAGAACACCATGTAAACGTACAATTTCCATAAAAAATAGATTAGCAACATTTAAAGCATCGTCAGTTTTGTTACATGCAATAAAATGAGCCATTTTTGAAAATCGATCAACTACAACAAACATAAAGTCTTTGCCGTTCTTTGTTCTAGGAAGGCCTAAAACAAAATCCATAGAAATATCCATCCATGGTGTTTTCGAGATCGGCACTGGAGTATAGAGTTTGTGTGGCTGAATTCTTGATTTTGCCTTCTTGCAAGCAGTACAGTAATCGCACACTTTAGCCACATCTCGTTTCATCTTCGGCCAATAGAAATTTTCTTGAAGAACGGCTAAAGTTTTGGCAATGCCGAAATTCTCATTAAACCCCCACTATGTGCTTCATGAACCAGCACGTTTCTAGTTGATCCTTAGGGTATGCACAACTTATTTTCTCAAAATAGGAATCCATCTTGCCGATAGTACCTATCATATGCACCTTGCACACATAACTTGTAAATTTCTTTAAAGTCAGAATCATCAGCATATAATTCCTTTAAATAAGCAAAAACAAGTAATTTAACATCCAAACAATTTAAAAGAGCATACCTTCGCAATAGAGCATCTGCAACGATATTTTCCTTACCTTGCTTGTATTTAATGACATATGATAAGGATTCTAAGAACTCAACCCATTTTGTGTGACGTTTGTTGAGCTTGGTTTGCCCTCACAAATGCTTCAAAGCCTCATGGTTCGTGTGTATAACGAACTCCTTAGGCCAAAGGTAATGCTGCCATGTTCCTAATGCACGTATTAATGCGTACATTTCCTTATCATAGGTGGGATAGTTGAGTGTGGATCCATTAAGTTTCTCGCTGAAATAAGCCACAGTCGCCCATCTTGCGTTAAAACCGCACCTGTTCCTACATCAGACGCATCACATTCCACCTCGAAAATTTTGTTAAAATCTGGTAAACACAAAAGTGGAGCATTAGTTAAACATTCTTTGATTTTAACAAAAGTAGATTCTTGTTCATCAGACCAAATGAAAGGAGAATTTTTTTTTAATAATACCAGTCAATAGAGCACCAAGTGTGCTAAAGTTCGGTACAAATCTCCTATAGAAGCTTGCAAGTCCATGAAAACTTCTAACTTGGCTAATGTTGGTTGGACGTGGCCATTCTTATATTGCCTTGATCTTGTCTTAATCCACCTCTAGACCACTCTCACTTACAACAAAACCTAGAAAAATAACTTTGTTAGTACAAAAATTACATTTCTTAAGGTTTGCATATAAAACTTCCTTCCGTAATACTTCCAAAACATCATGTAAATGTTCAAGATGATCAGATAAAGATTTGCTATAAATTAAAATATCGTCAAAATAAACTACGCAAAAATGACCAATTAAAGACCTCAAAACGTGATTCATCAACCTCATGAAAGTACTTGGGGCATTGGTGAGGCCAAATGGCATCACTAGCCACTCATACAAACCATATTTGGTCTTGAACACAGTCTTCCATTTGTCCCCCTCCCGCATGCGAATTTGATGATAGCCGCTTTTCAGATCCATCTTAGAGAACAATTTAGGGATGGGATGTCGATAGTTGATGGTAATCTTGTTGATAGCTCGACAATCTATGCATATCCTCCATGAATCATCTTTTTTAGGCACCAACAGAACAGGCGCTGCAGATGGACTCTAACTCTCCTGTATGTATCCTTTCTCTATTAAATCAACTACTTATCGTTGTAACTCTTTAGTTTCTTTGGGGTTACTTCGGTAAGCTGATCGATTCTGAATTGTAGCATTAGGAATGAAATCTATTTGGTGTTCAATACCTCCGATAGGAGGCATCCCACTAGGCACTTCTTCCGAGAAAATGTCTTTGAATTCCTGAAGCAATGAAACAACAGACAAAGGGAAAGAGTTATCAAGTTCATTAGCATCAAATAAGCACTCCTTGTACATAAGTACAAACACGGGCTGGCGCATCAACAAGGACTTTCTTATTTCTTTTTCCCTCGCAAATACACACATTTTACCACTCTCATTTTCTTTTTGACTTTCATGTTCCTCTCGTATTTTACCTCCTCTCCCTTACTTTTTCCTTTCTTTTTTTTCATTTTTTTTGTCTTTCTCTTTTCAATCTTTTATTCTTGTACTTTTTCTTTCTTTTCTTTCAATTTCAATTGATCTTGGTACACTTGTTTTGGAATCAATGGGGCTAAAGTTACATTTTTGCCTCGATGCTTGAATGTGTACCGATTTGTATAACCGTCATGGATCACGAGCCTATCAAACTGCCATGCATGCCCTAAAAGGAGATGTCCCGCGTGCATGGGAAACATCGCACACCACTTCATCTTGGTACTTCCCGATGGAAAATGCTACCATAGCTTGCTTTGTTACTTTAAGCTCACCTCTATCATTCAACCATTGCAATTCATATGGAGTTGGATGTTTGGTTGTGGCCAAACTGAGCTTTTCCACCAGCATGTCGCTAGCTACATTAGTACAACTTCCATCGTCAATAATCATACTACATACCTTGCCTTGAATGTGGCATCGGGTGTGGAAAATATTCTCCCTTTGTTGATCAATTTCAGCACTTTGGACATTCAGGCTTCGCTTCATCACAAGAATTTTTCCTTCGACAGGTAACTCTAATTCTTCTTCTTCATCATCAGATGGCATTTTAGACTCATGCTCATCCTCCTCCTCAGATTTGATTTCTCCGTCGACCTTCACCACCATAATACGACGATTAGGACATTGACTAGCTATGTGTCCATAGTGTCCTAGCAACAGCTGAAATTAATGTGTCCATATGCTTTAAATTACAGCCGGATTTATGATGTCCCAACAACAATTAAGTTGCTTCAATTAAATGTGTGTAGGAACGTGGCATGGGATGAATTTAAGGGGCTGTTGGTGCATGAAAACAGCATCTAAGAGACGGCAGCATTAAAGGGCATGTTTGTGCATGAAACATCATAAATGGAGAGCTTCTTTTGTCCTTCCCAAGAGCCTATTTCATGAATAGCAAGGGAGCAGCATTAAAGGAGCTGTTGGCTTTGTTTCTCCATGGAAAGCACGCCATTAAATGATGTTAAGCATGCTGAATCAATGCACAAAGCATGCTGGCCGAATTTAATTACAAAGGAAAGCATGCATCTTGCATTTCCCATGCATGGCTTGGAGCATGGACAACAATTAAGTAATTGTCTAGCATGAATGGATGAATTTAATGCACGGTTCACTTCCCATAGAAGGCCTAGGAGCTAATTTTTTTAATTTTGATTTTGTTCTTTTTTTAAAATTTTTCAAACGAAATAGAATACCGTATTGCCAAGAACGTCGAATCTTACTCCAAATTTGCTAGCTCTGATACCAATTTGATACGAACTCATCTCCTAGTTGAATCGAGTCGTTTGTTGACCAATCATGAATTTGTGTAGAATGATTCGTTTAGAAATGAACTAAGTTTTAATTCAAAGAAAAAGGTTGATGAATGAAAGAAATTGATGTACGTACGGTTGGGAGCACATTACTCCTCGACAATAATCTTTCAAAGTTGCCCAAAGTTTCTTTAAGTCGAATGCAAGCTAAGCATTTCTTAGAAGTTGTTTTAGCTTCTAACACAAAGTGTTGGATCGAAACAAAGGCTAATACTCACGGAATCAACACAAAACAACTTTCCAAAGGACTTATGCAACGTTGCAATGCTGACTTCAGCTTGTTTCTAGCTCAAAGCAGATCATCTCAGCTAAATTCAGCTCCATTGAGCTCATTTTCAGCTTATTTGAGCTAAACCAAGCTTAGTTTTAGCTCATTTAATTCTTCTTTTGAATAAACTAAATCTTAGTTCTACTTAATTTATTTTCCTACAGCTCATAACGAAAACCCTTAGCTCACTAGGTAAATTAATGTTTTCACACCTAGTGAGCTAACCGAATTTATTAATTTATATTTAAGTAACTTTAATTTGTCTTGATATTTTATTTGAGTTGTCTTATTCATGATTTAATCATATTCAACTAAATTTATAAAGGGTTTAATTGATTCATTCTCCATGTAGGTTTAGCCGAATTAAAGGATGTAACACCCCAAACCCGACCCAGAAGTTAGGCCCGAATCTAGCTGGTCACATTGAACTGTTTCTCGAAAACCATGTTTTCATTGAAAACCCTTCTTTTAAAAAAAAGAGTAAAATCCTAGTTACATTTGTTTGTTTCAAAACGAGTTTTATTAAAAGTTATTTTCTTGTAAAATGTTATTACCTAAAGCTTAATTTAAAATAGTTGCGAAAACATGATATTTTGAAAACAGGTGTTGGTTTGAAAAAATCGTGTTCTACTTCTAGCAAATATAAATCAATAAATAAAATTCCAAAATTTAAAATCCAGAAATTATAAAAGCCTTATTACAACCCAAATCAAAATACTTAAAAGCAAATAATCAAAACAGAAAGCATAAGCAGTGTGTGTCCTCTCCGAGTCCCTCACAGCTCCGATCCGTCTAAGGTTGGGGATTACCTAAAAAAGTTAACAAACAGGGTGAGTTTAGGAAAACTCAGTGTGAAATCCCCTTACTAAGGTAACAATCAGTAAATAGTAACAGAAACAGTCTAGGCCTGAGCCCTTTAATAGAAATAGTACAGTTTAGTTCAGAGCATAAGTGGGTCTAAGCCCAATACAAATAATTGGGTCTCAGCCCATAACGAAATCAACTGGGCCTAGCCCATATAAGAAATAGAGCATAAATGAATGATGCATGCATGCAAACCCATCCAACTAGCACACGACTCCGTCCAACCCTACACAGCCTGTGGGGATATAATCAACCCACCCATCCAACACACCAAGCTTAGCATCGATTACAGCACTAAGTCAACAGAACAACTCAAAAGCCATAAACAGAATGACATAGAGCCATAATCAGAATGGCACAGAGCCGTGATAATATGCGTGGCACAAAGCCATCGATAACAGGTCTATAATCGGCACAAAGCCTTCGATAATGGCACAAAGCCCACAATAACGATACTAAGTCCACAATAATGGCACGAAGCCCATAATAACGGCACACGACCTTCAGTAACATTATCGGCACTCAGCCATTGATCAGTCCAAAGTCGTCTCAGGTGACCTATGTGACTTTATCAGATCAATACAGATAAATGGCTCTAAGCCTTCAGTGGACCCACAATCGTCAAGCAACCATAACACCCTAACAGATTAGATCTTCCTCCGTACAAAAACCAAACCCATGCAACATGTCATGTATGCAGAATGTCATGCCCCTAATTGATCATACAATCACAGTCAAGTCATGTCACAACTCAATTATTTGTATATATCATAAGCACATCAGTCATACATAACCCAAATAAAACAGTCATTCTCTCTCTAGGGTTTAATGGTTATTTTTACCTAATAGGGGTAAAATAGTTATTTTACCCTCCAGGGGTAAATCAGTCACTAGTCCTACGGGGTATTTCAGTAATTTACACTATAGGGGTATTTTGGTAATTTCGCACTATAAGGGTATTTTTTGGTAATTTTGCACTACTAGGGTATTTTGGTAATTTTGTAGTCTGTGGTCTTAACGACTCAACAGGAGGTCCATCGTCGCCTCGAGCGACTTTAGTAACCTAAACAGACATAACGGTGTAAATGGGCCTAAGGCCCATTACTCGGCCCAAGAGGGTGATGCGATCACATCCCACCATGAGTCAAGTTCGAGCTGAGATTCGATGGTGCTACCTCAAGGGCCGATCACAAGCGCTCGTGCTAAACAATTTAAGAAAGCTGTTATAGCTTTACTTTAGCAAACTTGGGACGATGTCAAAGCTAGGTCTTTCGAACAAGCTGGTGGCAACTTTAAGAGTCCATGTCGTACTCTTCTACAAGCTCAATTTCAGCTCCCGAGCTTACTTCCAGCTCATCCCTAGCTCATGTGTCTACAATGAGTTCAATAAGTTTATTCGATTCTAGTTATAAAATAAGTTTGCTGCATTGAATAAAAAAATTTGAATATATTAATTTTAATGTAATCAATTGATTTAAGTCTAGACATTTTACATATTTAATAAGCTAATGTTTAATATGTGAAACTTAGGACAAATTTAAAACTTGCTGCCCATTAATTGTTCTAGCTGAATTAGTTCATTAATGATGTCCTAGCTCCAGCCGAATTTTAGACAAGCTTCAATTCCCATTTAATTCATGATTCCTAGCTCAAGACAAGGATTAAATACGTTTAAAGCTGTTGGAAATTAATTTGTTTATGAGCTAACTTTAATTAATGTGTAGGTGCATTATTTTGGATGGCATTCAAGGCTTGGGTAACAGCATGCGTTGGACATCATTTAATGAGATGTTGGTGCATGGTTTGGGACGTATTTAAGGCCATTAAGCTGTTGTTTCTTTTCCCAAAGAGTGGAGATGAATCGGTCAAAGCAACAACCACATCCAACTGCTGTTTATGCTTCCAACGTGACCATTTAGCTCACCCAAGTTCACATTAAAGGCGTTCACACCTGTAGTGTTCGGGCGTTCACATTAAAGGCTGTTTGTTTCTTAGTGTTCACACCTATTGACCGTTTGTCTCCTTGTTTTCACACCAGCCGACTAGCAAGCTACTCAAGGCAAATATTAAAGCTTCCATAAAGCTTTCCAAGCTCCAAGGCTGAATTTAATGAAGCATTTCAGCTCCCAAAGTTTCCATTTAATTTTGGCTGCACCTAGGCCATTCTAGAAGCTGGCTGTTGATGTATTCCATGTCCAAGAAGCTTCAAGGAATTTACCTAAGTTAATTCTGGAATTCTCTATCTTAAATAAGCTAAAAACACATGTCCATTCAGCTAGCTAAATCCTTGACTATAAATTTCAGCTTAAGGCATTTCAGAAAGAACTTTTTGCTGAATTTTTAATGAAACTCTGTCGAATTTGTGAGAGCACCTTTCTCCAATTTCGTTAAAGGACTCGTTGGCTTAACTAGTGAGCTAGTGGCGTCAACCCGTTTCCTTTGCTAACCACCTATACCGAGGTTCCTATCCAATCCGATAGTGGGTCGAGGTCCAATTCTGTCAAACCTGAACCTTAAGAACCTTATAAGCACTTTGGGTCGATACCAATTTGGTATTGGTTCTTGCTTGTTTCTTAAGACCATTTCGTACCATTCGCGACCATTTCCAAAACCCAATCGTTTTCTTTTGAATTTTCACTTACCAATTCAATCACTTAATAACCAACCATTTCTTATTACCACATTGACTTCATCTTTCTAAACCAACTTACCCGAACCATAATACCAAATCACACCACTTACTCCTTAATCCGTAACCCTCTTCTAAACCTCTTGTTTCGTAAACTAAAACAGAACGTTTCTCTTGAACTTAACTTGTTTCGAGTTTTTCTTCCTTTTCTTACTTCTTTGTTTACAATCGGGCAAAACACGCTCATGTGGCCCAATTAGCCTGAATTCAGCCCCGGCTATGCACATGACACAACCCAATCCAAACTTTACCATAAAACATACGTTTTTATCCGTGTGGGCCTACAAGCCTATTAGGCCCACACAGTCCAGTCTGGCCCAACGTGGCCCAGAATGGCCTATGTCATGTATGTGACATAACATGCCCAACCACTTCCCACCTAGTAGTTAGATTTACACAACAGGCCCACGGACCCATCGAGCCCATTCGGCCCATTATGGCCTAAAAGCGGCCCAAGTCCATGAGATCGCTCATGGGCCTTTGTCATTGTATCGACCTTTCCCACACAAGCATTCGTGCACTCGCGTGGCAACCGTTGCCGTTCCTTCAGTGTTCTGGCATTTTACTGATCTACAATCATAGTAGTGCAACTAACACATACACTTTCGGCTTTTCAGCTAGTTATCAAAACAAAACATACAGTTACACACTTTATTGGCTTATGCCGATCCACAGAAATAGAGTATACAAATACACACCTTTTCGCGAAAGTCTACGCAAACACTCCTTGAGCACAATCCCACATTAACCAAAAGAATTAATCAGTTCTTCACTGATGAAGAACCCAAGAATTAAGACCACGGTTTAATAACTATTACCTAACACAGTTATAAGATCAGGAACTATCCTCTCCAAAACATCAGCCCAAAATCAAACCCTTGATTAACTACACCATAATGGCCTTTGTTATAAAACAACTCCTTATAACCCACAAATAACACCTTACTATACCTCTATAATAACTTCGGCCCACCTTATACAATGGTGAGAGAAGATTTGATTTGCTTTCAGTTCTCCTGTGCTCCCTTGTTCTATCTAGCACCCTACAAGTATCCCATTACAGAGATGGAATAAGAAATGAGAACAACACACCTGAGAAAAAGAAGATTCGACCTCCAAAGCAAAAAGAGAAGAACCCGATATTGAAGAACACTTACCAGTACTATTCGGCCAATGGATAAAATCGACTAAGAAATGGTAGAGAACAAAGTACAAAGTCAAGAGAAGGATCGACTGAAAGGAGAAGAGGAGAGGTACACACAGAGATGATCTTGAGATAGCATATTCGGCCAAGCACATAAATGAGTTTGTCGATCTAGGTATTCAGTTTAGATAAAGAATAGAAAAAGAGGGATCCAAAAGGAAAAGGAAGAAGCTTAATTCGGTTTAGTACAAGAGGAGAATAAGAAATGCCAATTCGACCAAGAGAGAAATGTGAAGGAGAGAAAAGAAAAGTTTCAAAAAAAGGGTAATCAAGGTTCGACACTTGATGTCTTGGCTTCGACAAATTGAACTAAACAAATCAAGGTATAATGACGAAAGGGAAAGGATCCAAATGGTACCAAAAAACCAAAACAGAAAACACCTAAAGAACCTTTACTAATTCGGCACTTAGAGAAAACAAAAAGCCAAGAACCTCATAAAAAGCACAAAACCTCGAATGCCAAAGGGAAGAATTCGGCACCTCCACTCACAAATTACCGAAATGTGCCCCTCATGCACTCCCTAATCGAATTTTCTTAACCAAACTCCCCTAATCAGCTACAACTTCTCCCCATTTGAAATTCCACGATTTTCTCCACTGTTTCCTCCACGATTTTATCCTCCAAATCCCTACTAATCCTCATCCAAATCTCTTTTGACCAAGTCCACAACCACTTTCTTGAGTTTGAACCCCCTTCAAACTCTTGCCACCTCTATGTAGCAAAATAACTGTATTTTGCTTGCAAGGGGATTTGAACCCTTTCCCTTCTCACATGCACACACGTCACTTGCCATCACAACACAAGCTCCTTTGTGTCACAAAACAAGCACAACTAAATATAAGCATATAGGCCAAAATCTAAGTTCATTTAAAAGAAAACCAAAATGAATTGCAAGTGCCAAGACTTGAACCCATGCTCCCTTGCAACCTTAATGACGCCACAACCACTGGACCACTTGCTTCCTTGTGTCATTTTTCCAACACAATAATTTATAAGGCCTTCAAACTAATGCCAAGCTCACCTAAGGAAAAACTAAAATTTTCGCTAAAAAACCCAAGACTTCTCAGCTATCCCCAAACACTTCAAATGACTTAACCAACACACCAAGCATATAATTGTGATATTTGTAAGCACCTTTAAAAATATTTAAGCTGACTTCTAATCGATTCCAAGCTCAAGGCCCAATACTTCTAGGCCCAATTTTTCAGACGCTACAAATGAGGCCATTTATAAAGGTGCATGTTCGGCTAGGTTTAAAGCTTCTCAAGATACATGCATGGCCGAATACATGAAGGGTGGGCTGACTTTGGAGACTTCAAGACACCTATTCTACCAAAGAGACACCATGCCTTTAATTCCCCAATGTGGCTGAATACCTCCCCCAAGAATCCATCAAAGTGTTCACATTAGGTGTTCACACCTAATGTCCATTAGGCTCAACCCGTTCACACCATGGTGACCATTCAAGGCTAGCATTCACACCATTTTAGTCCCTTCATGAGGATTCATTAAAGCTCACAACTATTGGCCAAACAACATCAATTTATGGCTTCATAAAAGACCATGGCTGAACCTAGACTTTGGCTCCAATGCTTCCATTCATTCACCAACTTTCAAGCTCCCATTGCTTAATCTAGGAGCTGCCCTTTGGAGATATGTTCAACCGAATATGGGCATAGTTTATTAAAGGATTTTATTCTAGATTTTTCTTTCTTTAATAGCCGAATGTCTTAGCCATTTAGTGAACTTGTCCATTCGACTATGATACGATCATGCCTGGGGCACACTCTTGGTCCAGCCCACTAAGTGATATGACCTTAGTTCGGGATGAGCAAGTCGCCGAATCCATTAGTCATGCACGAATTAACCAATTGGCATCATTTGCAATTTATTGTAAGTTGAATTTAAATTTTAATGAACTCATCTTACTTTAATAAAGGAGTTGCTGGACTTTATTCAACTCATCTTAGTTTAATTAATAAGTGTTTTTTGTTGAACTTTATTTAATAAGTGATGCTCTTAATTAATCTATTTACTAGGACTATTTATTGATGCATGAGTTTAAGTTTATTTAATTATGCTTCTTTAATTAACTAGTTGCTGGAATAATTAATGCATATGTTTAGTTCATTTATTTAAGTTAAGTATTTATTTTTAATATGTTTAATAAGTGTTTAAATATGATTAATAAGCTCATTTTAATGTGTTTATTGCAGGAGTCTTTTCAACTCATAACCGTTACATTACAAGGGCTGTTACAAATTTATTGAAGTGACTTTTCAAGTATTTTCGGTTACATCATTAATAAGCTATTTCAATAAGTAAAGGAGAGCACTAATTCACCTATAAATTTGGCAGCAACCTTTTGAGTCTCACTCCATAACCGTTGGCTTCTTAAATAAACATTACAAACATTTAAAACACCATTAAGGAGCTGGTGTCCATTTGGCTAGCCAAGGGACAACTCAAGAGTCATCTTTCAAACATTCAAGAACATTCATTCAGCTGAATTGAAGTGAATTCAATGGTGGAGTTATTTGGTTCAAGAATGTCAAGAGACTTGAACTTTATTTTAGCTTTTATTTAGCACATTAATATAAATACTTGTGACTATTTGGCTACCCTATTCTAGCACTATAAATAGGAGAAATCAGCCTTTGTAAAAAGACCTTGGTTATTTTAGTGAATGAAACTCTATCATTTTGGTGAGAACTCTTCTCTCTGATTTCGTGCAAAGACTTGTTAGCTTATCTGCTAGTCAATGGCGTCAATCCTAGTCTTTTCTAAACTTATCACTTCGAAACGAGTGTGGCATTCACCCATTCAATTATACCTTCGGTTCCTACTTTGGTAAGTAGTGGGTCGAGGTCCATCAACCTATTTCCACCTTTTCACCTTAAGTCATATAAGTTTCGGGGCAATACTCACTATAGTATCGAATCGATCTTGACACTTAAGCGCTATCTTCCATATCCATCATCTATCTTTACTTATCCTTGTTTATTTGTTAAAATCGAGCCTTCCAACTAACTTCATCTTTGATTCTTGTTAGCCAATTTACCCTATCTATCTTTAGCCTTTTGAACCTATTTCATTATATACTATTTTACTTAGCCAAAATTCACCTTCACAAAACGAACGAAGACTTCATCGTTAGATGATCAAGCAACACAAATATGACTTGAATTCAACTACGAGGATGGGATCGTATCAGGCTAGCACATATTAGACTATAAATAGTTGTTGGATTTCATTTGTAAAGAACTTTCTGCCAAATTGTTAATGAAACTCTGTTTCTATGAGGTTGCTTCCTCTCAAATCTTGTGTGAGTCTCGTGCTACTTATCTAGCATGCTAATGGTGTCAACCGAACTCCATTTTAGAACTTATCACCATCTTCGTGGTGTGGTGTTCTCCTATCTAGCTACCCCATCCTTCACCTTAGACAATATAGGAATCAAGTGACACTCGTTAGTGTTGAATCATTCCTGACGTCTGAGTTTGACTTCCATCCTCCACCAAATTATCTTTAATTATCGTTAAACCTAGCCATCTATCCATTTTCCTTATCCATCCTTCTTTCTTAGTCTGAACCTATACTACTAATTTAAAACTTAACCACTTTTTGAACCCATTCTCATTACTTCTGCTCAACTAAGCTGAATATTACTATTCAACTTAAAGCTGAACAAATCTTCTCGATGATGATTGGGCAACCAAGTGAATTTGACTCATTCAACTAGGCCGGATCACATCATTTGGTATCAGGCTTGCAAAAATGAGAAGTACGGACGTTTGTAGATATTTCGAAATAGGTTCGTGAAAAAAATTTCATTTTTTATCCAAAAGTGTAATTGTTCAAGTAAATAAAAAATATAGTACAAAATTAAAAAAATTCGAATATAAAAAAAGCGAGTGAAGTCATTGAAAGCTTGATCATTCATTCCTCTTGTAATCTCGATCTTTAAGTTTCTATTTTGTGAATTTTAATTACCCCTTCTGATGCGAGCGCGCCCAGGAAACCCCATCGGTCAAGTCTCCCGAGTCGAGCATTGCTTTGTTGGCAAGCTGATCCCAGCTCCTTTCTAGCTCCCCGAGCTCCGTCCAGCTCAAATCTAGCTCATTCGAGCTCGATCCAGCTTGCCTAAGCTAAACCGAGCTCACTCCTAGCTCTTTTCTAGCTCACGAGCTAACCCTTAGCTCAACTTCAGCTTAGGAGTTCAACCCCAGCTCAACTTTAGCTCACGAGCTAAAACTTAGCTCATTTTAGTTTAAACTTAATTTTGACTTTAATGCATTAAATAAAAGCCGAACATATTTATTTAAGCATCAAATTTGTCTTATATTAATATCTGTTTTTAATATGTCATAGTTATTACATATATTAATTATGATCACATTTTAGCTGATTTAATGCATGTCATTAATATGTTCACATTGTGCCGAATTTATATGTGTTCACATGATATCTTATAATTTTATTTTATTATATGTAGGTACATGTACATGGACGGCCTGTATACATGCACATGGATTCATGCTTGGATACATTCTCTTTGGGTGACACATACATACATGAATGGACAGCATTTAATTGGTTCATGAATGTCTAGATGCAAGGTTTCTTAAAAGTTCATGTATGAGCCAAATACATGAATGCTTGAATTCATCGTATGTATGGATTCATGAATGCCTGGATTCAAATGTACCTACGGTTACATGAATGAAGAAGATTCATGCATGAATGAACCTAGTAGATTCACTCCCTTTGGACAGCACACATTCATGCATGGAGGACTTTAAATGCTGGTTCATGCATGACCAGATTCAAGGTGTCTATAAGTTCATGTATGCGTCAAATACAGGAATGCTAAAAATCCATGGATGAATGAATGGTTCAATGCACCTTAAAGATTCATGGATTCACAAGTGACCATTCGATCAAGAGTTGTCTTTATTCACAAGACCATTCAGTTTATTCATGCACATTCACTTCTTGGCCGAACCTAGTCTATACATTAAGGATGTGCATTCATTCCTCTATTCCAAGATGCATGGAGACTTCATCACTTACATACATTCAGCCGAATATGGACATGGACATTAATGGTTTTTCTTCTAGATTATTCAAGGACTTTCTAGCTAAATTTTGCTTAGTCTTTAAGTATTTTCTTTTGTCCATTCGGCTACCTTTACATAGCCTATAAATAGTTGTTATGTCATTTGTAAAAAGGTAGAACTTTGTTATTGTTACTTTGTTAATTAAACTATTTGGTGAGGATCTTTCTCCCATATTTCGTTGAAGACTTGTTGGCCTATCTAGTTCTTAGTTGGTGTCAACCTTGTTCTTCCTTTTTGAACTTATCGCTCAACCGAGTGTGGCGTTCCCTGATATACCGAGGTTCCTACTTTGCTAAGTAGCGGGTCAAGGTTTGTTCTATCATTTTTATTTCCACCTTAAGTGATATAAGTATCAGGGCGATACTCTCTATAGTGTCGAATCATACTTGAAACTTAAGTCCTATTTCACCATATCCACCTTTCTATCCAATTTCCTTTTTTATTCATCACATCACCTATCCAAACCATTTCCTATCTCCTCATCTTTTTATTTGTTAAACATAACCGAACCTATACATATTCTTACCCATAACCTATCTTTGAACCCTTTAACCTAGCTTCCGCCTTATTTTCCCATCAACTTTACTTCACAAGCAAATCGAACGATACTTTCTCGTAGACGATCGGGCAAACTCACATACGACTCGACTCACCCCGAGGCGGATCGTATCATTTGGTATCAGAGCTGCTAAAACGAGGAGTACTGACGTTCGCACCATCATCAAAGTAGGTTCGTAAAAAAAAAAATTGCCTTTATATTCATCATTTTGTACTTAAAAAAAAAGAGTGGTATAAAAAAAATTTTGAAAAAAAAGAAACTCGAAAAAAATGAAGTGAAAAAAAAAGTGAAAAAAAATTTAAAGTATTAAAAAAAAAGTGTGAAAGATTTTGTTCTTTTGTTGACCATTTTGTACTCCCGATCAGGTTCGTTCATTTCTACCATTCACTTCTTACCCTATCGCCACACTTAGACCTGAGAAAATTTTTTTCTTTCAGCCAACCCTGAACCCCTCATATTTATCCTTTGTTAAATAATTTTGAAACCGACCCCTAAGCCTACGATAAGGCCTTGGTGAGTCTGAATACGAAATTACAAGAGAAAGTTTGAGAGGTAAAAGGCATGAGTGAGTGAGTGCATTCGAGTGGAGGTAAAAGCCAAACGAGTGTAAACACGAGTGAGAGTGACACTTTTTCTTCTTTCTTTTCGAGTGAAATTTGTGAGTTTTGTGGTGAGGTACCTAATTTTTGTTTTGTCTATATTCTAACAATTTCTTTTCACCAAACAAAAATCATGTCTCGTGAAGAATTCACCGAATCAGAATTCCAATATTTGGTACAAGAAATGCAAAGAATGGTGAAGTTCAAATTTGATAAATTGCATGAGAGGTTAGATCGATTGGAACAAAGAGATCCACAAGAACGAGTGTCATCAAGTCAAAAAGCAGAATCGAGAAATTCGCAAAGATACACGTCTAATGATTACTCGAGACGAGATTTCGATCAAGATTCTTATTGTCCCAAGGATTTAAGACAAAGAGATTCATACTATGACTCGTATTCATCGACGAATTCGAGAAGTGATTTTGAACGAAAGTCCTTTTCATCAAGGAATTCGCGAAGACGAGAAGCCAACTACGATATTGACTCCTTCCAAAATGACACCCGAAGAGATAGATATACCTCTTCTCGAATTTCAAAGAAATCATCCAAGGAGTATTCTTCACGAAGCCTTGATCATGATTCATATGAAAATAGTTCTCCATCTTTCGAACAAGAATTGTATTCTCATGATTCTTTTGTAACATCTTGTAAAAGAAAAGAAAAGGCAAAAGAAATAAAAAGAAAAGAGAGAAAAGAGGCTAGCAAGAGAGAAAATGAGCGAGTTTTGAGAGAGCTCAAAAAATCCATTGAAAAAGCCTTTGAAAAACAAAAAGAAAAGGAAAATGAGATTGAAAAAGAAATTGAAAAAGAGTTTGAGAGAGAAAAAGAAGTTGATCAAGAAAAAAGAGTGGAAAAAGAAATTGAGCTAAAAGAATCGAGTGTTCTCGATGAAAAAGAATCGAGTGAAAAGGAAAGTGAGCAAGCGAGGATTGTTCCCAGTAACCCTCCTATTCTTTCTTCTTGTGATGTAGCTTTCCAGGTTTTGGAGAATCCATGCGACCAACTTCAGCTTCACTACCTTCCAAACGAGAGGCGCTTTCTGATGACCGAGATAGAAAAGTCTACAAATGACAACCACCCACTTGCGATTGAAGGTAAGGAAGGTAAGGATTCCTTGTTTATCGAATCAAGGCCGTTTGATTTAAAATTTGCTCATAAAGGTTTTGATGGCTTCATTTCTGAAAGATTATCATATTTTGATTTGGTTAGTCCTTGTTCATTCCTTGTTGATAATGACTTTGCTTCAAAAGATACCATGAAAGCCTTTCTTATGACATGTCTAATTATTCTCATGGATTGGTTCAATCTTTGCAAATTATGAATGTGTTTGCTAAAGGTTTTTCACGTTTGGATTTGATCACCTTCGAAAATTCTTTGAATTCATGTGCTAAATCATTCTGTTTAGACATGCCTGTTCAAATGATCTGTGATGGATTTGCACGATTGAAAAGTTACATAATCTCAAAAATTTCTTTGTTTGACATCCATGGTAAAAGATGTTCACATAAAATGCTTGATTTGTTTGATTGTGTTATTCATGAACAATCTTTAAATTTTTGTGCGACATCTCCATGTTTTAATCTATCTGTTCACATGAAGTTTGCGATGAAAGAATGCTTGAGAATTTCCATGTCTAAGTTTCCTTGGATGCACTTGCGTGATAACTTGTTGACATGTAGAATGCCTGCCTCATCTATTTGTTTGCCTAGTTTTGTCAATTCTGCATGCCTATTTGATCAAGTGAGGTTTGGGACATGTGATGAGTTGGTACCATTTTCTTCTTTTAATTTGATGTGGACATTGGGAATCAATCAATACATCCTACCTGTTGGATCGAGTGACCAAATTTTTGTGTTCAAACCTGGCATTTGTGACTTTGATACATTAAATGAAAACATTAAGCATCTTGTATGTTGCGTATCTCATATATGTTTGCTCGATGCTCGATCTTTATTAAAGAATTTTGGTTTCAATTCTGATTCGTTCCTTAATTACTTTCCATGGCCCCATGTGGAATTTTTGTTACCTTTTGTTAAGGTAAGGCCGACTTATGCCCTTGGTTTTGAAACGAATCATGATTTGGTTTTCCCTCTTACTTCATTCATTTCTGATACTAACATTTTTCATTATTGTGAACGTACCCCTTTGGTAAGCATGAGCTGTTATGGTGCTTCATCACCCATGCAAATCAACCGAAGTAAAAAGTTGGTTTTACATTATCTTCTCGAAGAGAGAAGATTTGTTTTGATTGAAAAAGGTAAAACAGGTTATAAATTTTCTTCTCATCAAGGATGTCAAGGTAAGATTTCTGAAAATCTTCGAACATCTTTGCTTAATTCGAATGATATTGAAAATCATTGTGATTGTTTGATGTTTGAACATTATTCGAATCCTGATGTGGTTGATTGTTGTCTTTGGCCTTATATTGATCTATTTGTGTTGGAATATGAATACACAAAACATGTTAATAAGCGGAAGAAAGAGTTAGCATACTTATGGCCATGGCATACTTTGCATAAGCAAGATGAGGGACCAATTAAGTTACTATTTTCGTATGATCATTTTGATAATATTTGGTCGAGGAATAATGTTGCTACTTGCTTGCAAACATTTGTGACCAACTACCCTTTGCTTCAATTAAATTCACATGTTTGCAATGATGGCATATCGAAACTTTTTAATAACTTTACGTATGCTTGTTTTTCACAGCTTAGATTTTTGGCATATGTTCGATTAAATGAGTTTTTCTTGAATTTTGAATATCATATGAATCTGACTTGTTTGAATTTCTTCTTGCCAAAAGTGGTGAGACTTTTTCAGGTTTATTTGATATCTTCTATTCCATTTGACCGAGGAAAGCCATGTGTGAGAAAAGTTTTTAAAGCGAACAAATGGCTCGACTTGAGGACAAGTCGCCTAAAAGAAGGGGGAATGATGCGAGCGCGCCCAGCAAACCCCATCGATCAAGTCTCCCGAGTCGAGCATTGCTTTGTTGGCAAGCTGATCCCAGCTCCTTTCCAGCTCCCGGAGCTCCGTCCAGCTCAAATCTAGCTCATTCGAGCTCGATCCAGCTTGCCTAAGCTAAACCGAGCTCACTCCTAACTCTTTTCCAGCTCACGAGCTAACCCTTAGCTCAACTTCAGCTTAGGAGTTCAACCCCAGCTCAACTTTAGCTCACGAGCTAAAACTTAGCTCATTTTAGTTTAAACTTGATTTTGACTTTAATGCATTAAATAAAAGCCGAACATATTTATTTAAGCATCAAATTTGTCTTATATTAATATCTGTTTTTAATATGTCATAGTTATTACATATTTTAATTATGATCACATTTTAGCTGATTTAATGCATGTCATTAATATGTTCACATTGTGCCGAATTTATGTGTGTTCACATGATATCTTATAATTTTATTTTATTTTATGTAGGTACATGTACATGGACGGCCTGTATACATGCACATGGATTAATGCTTGGATACATTCTCTTTGGGTGACACATACATACATGAATGGACAGCATTTAATTGGTTCATGAATGTCTAGATGCAAGGTTTCTTAAAAGTTCATGTATGAGCCAAATACATGAATGCTTGAATTCATCGTATGTATGGATTCATGAATGCCTGGATTCAAATGTACCTACGGTTACATGAATGAAGAAGATTCATGCATGAATGAACCTAGTAGATTCACTCCCTTTGGACGGTACACATTCATGCATGGAGGACTTTAAATGCTGGTTCATGCATGACCAGATTCAAGGTGTCTATAAGTTCATGTATGCGTCAAATACATGAATGTTAAAAATCCATGGATGAATGAACGGTTCAATGCACCTTAAAGATTCATGGATTCACAAGTGACCATTCGATCAAGAGTTGTCTTTATTCACAAGACCATTCGGTTTATTCATGCACATTCACTTCTTGGCCGAACCTAGTCTATACATTAAGGATGTGCATTCATTCCTCTATTCCAAGATGCATGGAGACTTCATCACTTACATACATTCAGCCGAATATGGACATGGACATTAATGGTTTTTCTTCTAGATTATTCAAGGACTTTCTAGCTAAATTTTGCTTAGTCTTTAAGTATTTTCTTTTGTCCATTCGGCTACCTTTACATAGCCTATAAATAGTTGTTATGTCATTTGTAAAAAGGTAGAACTTTGTTATTGTTACTTTGTTAATTAAACTATTTGGTGAGGATCTTTCTCCCATATTTCGTTGAAGACTTGTTGGCCTATCTAGTTCTTAGTTAGTGTCAACCTTGTTCTTCCTTTTTGAACTTATCACTCAACCGAGTGTGGCGTTCCCCGATATACCGAGGTTCCTACTTTGCTAAGTAGCGGGTCAAGGTTTGTTCTATCATTTTTATTTCCACCTTAAGTGATATAAGTATCGGGGCGATAATCTCTATAGTGTCGAATCATACTTGAAACTTAAGTCCTATTTCACCATATCCACCTTTCTATCCAATTTCCTTTTTTATTCATCACATCACCTATCCAAACCATTTCCTATCTCCTCATCTTTTTATTTGTTAATCATAACCGAACCTATACATATTCTTACCCATAACCTATCTTTGAACCCTTTAACCTAGCTTCCGCCTTATTTTCCCATCAACTTTACTTCACAAGCAAATCGAACGATACTTTCTCGTAGACGATCGGGCAAACTCACATACGACTCGACTCACCCCGAGGCGGATCGTATCACCTTCTACCCCAATGCCACACGCGCAAACTCAAATTTTTTTCTTTTAGCCTACCTCTCACCTCTACATTTTATCCCTTGTAACCATCTTGAAACTGACCTCAAAGCACCAAAGCAAGTCCTAAGAGATGAAATACAAGGTTACGAGAGAAAGCTAAGAGTGGTAAAAGGCAAGAGAGCTATGAGGTTATTCGAGGGAAAGAAAAAGCCTAATATGAGTGAAAACACGAGTGCGAGTGAACATTCTTAATTTTCTTTGCTAGAGAATTTAAGGTTTTTGTGGTGAGGAATTCTATTCCATGTCTAGAAGTATGCGAAAAATGGAGCAATTATTTGACCGTAGACTCGAACCTATCGAAGATCGGCTATATCAATTCAAAGTCTGGGCACAACGTGAAGGAACCCCCAAGGTTGAGAGACAAGGGCGTGAGTGTCCAAATCAAAATTGAGGCCATCAAAGAGTTCAAGATATTAAATTTCTGAACCAAGTGAGCCCAAAAGTGAACAAGATTCTAATTTTAGTAATCGAAGTTTGACGAAACCGTGGCCAACGAGATCGAGAGAGGTATCATGATGATCTCAAAAGTATTAAGTTGATCATTCCCCCATTCCAAGGTCATTCAGATTCGGAAGCATATCTAGAATGGGAGAAAAAGATCGAACTTGTGTTCGAGTGCCATAATTATTCTGAGGCCAAGAAAGTGAAGTTAGTCACCATAAAATTCTCTGACTACGCCATGATCTGGTGGGTCCAAGTCACTACAAGTCCAAGATAGAATGGTGAGAGTCCCATTAGCCCTTGGGCCGAGATGAAGGCTACAATGCGTTGAAGGTTTATCCCTTCCTATTATCACCGAGAGCTTTATCAAAAGCTTCAAAACTTATCCCAACAAACAAAGAGTGTGGAGGAATACTATAAAGAGATGAAAATCACCATGATTCAATCGGATGTGGAGGAAGATCGAGAGGCACCCATGGCTCTATTTTTGGCTGGTCTTAACCGAGACATAGCCAATGTCATGGAGTTGCAACATTATGTGCAGATTGTTGATATGGTCCACATTGCAATAAAGGTCGAGAAGCAACTCAAAAGGAAAGGTCCTGTTTGATCCTATGCAACGTCAAATGTGCTTAAATGCAGTCAAGGTGCAAGTAAGACTCCTTTAACTAATCAACCCAAAGAGCCAGTGGCACCAGCGAGAACTACCAAGTCTTTAGCCAAATCTAGCAAAGGCAAGGCCATTGAAACTGTTCAAAACTGAACACGTGACATAAAGTGTTTTAAGTGTCTTGGAAGGGGCATATAGCCAGCCAATGTTTGGATCAGAATGTGATGGTGACTTGGCCCAACAGTGAAATTGAATCGGAAGAAGAAACAGAAAAGAACAAGGACAAAGTTGAAAATCCTTCCGATGATGAAGAAGAGCTGGAATACACGATTGAAGGTGAGATGTTCGTTGTGAAGTGAAGTCTAGGCACACAAAGTGTAGTAAGTCATCCGCAATACGAAAAACCTTTTTCATACACAATGCATTGCACAAGGAAAGGTTTGTAGCCTTGTTGTTGATTGAGGCAGTTGCACTAACGTTGTGAGTATCCTCATGGCGGACAAGCTAGCCTTACTTGATACGATCCACCTCAGATGAGTCGAGTCGTATTAGTAATTGCCCGATCATCGACAAGAAGTTACGTTAAGTTTAGTTGAAAAATTGGGTAAGAGAAAGAAGGACAAGAAAGAAGATTAAAGAAGGTGGTTGAGTTAGGTTGAAGTTGGACTTGGTTTGGGGAATTTAGGACGGAAAAGAAAGAAGGATGTTGGTTTTTGGTTCGAATAGAATGGGCAATAAGAAGTGAAAGTTTAGTTTTAGGTTATGGAAAGGAATAGATGAATGATTTGTTTCAATTGGGTAACGTGAATTAAGAAAATGGTCGAAATGGTAAGAAATGGTCGGTTATGTTGTTTTGGTACAAAATGGTATCGAAAGAAATTTGGTTTGAACAAAAAGTGTAAACAAGAACCAATACTAATGTGGTATCGACCCATTGTTTATAAGCCCTTGCAGTTCGGTTTATGACGTGAATGCGTCCAAGCTAGCAACCTGCCTGGATGATGGAACACCTGCTATGGCGCAAGGTCCCGTGATGAGAGCTCAAGCTCGACGCTTCCAAAACTCCATTTCAGCTCTCTGTCATCGATTCCAGCTAGCTCATGGCTCCCATGTCCAATGTGTAGCTGAACACAACTCCGAACTAAGGATAGTTAGCTTAATTCAAGCTGACTTCAGCTCGTTTCAACTCACGGGAGTCTATTCCAGCTCGGTTGAGCTCAACTAAGCTCTTACTCAGCTCCATTAGTTTATAATTTAAATAAACTCAGCTCATTTAATTTAATTTCAGCTTAACACAGTTCATAGCCGAAACCCTCAGCTCATTTTAGCTTAATTATTGCGTATTTATTAAGTGAGCTAGTTGACTAGTTATTTAATGGATATTATTAATTTTTCATAATTTAAATTAGAAATAAATATGTCCAAAATATTAGAAGAATTAAATATGTTAGCTGAATTTAATTAGGTGTTTAATTGTGTTCATATTTGATTAATGTGTTCACATGAGCTATTAATGTTGTACATTCACCTTGTAGGTACATGAGCTATTAATCTCATAACCGGGTTCGCGTCATCTGGTATCAGAGCTAGAATCGAGAAGCTTCGAAGACCGAAGATCAACTTGTAAGTTCAAAAAAATATTCAAAAAAATTTGAATATTTAAAAAAATTTTCAAAGTTAAAAAATTTAGATCGATTATAAAAAAAATTCAAGTGATCGAGTTTATTTCCTACTTGGTTCTTTTCCTACCTTATTCTAATACCCTCTTCCAAAAAAAAACCCAAAGTTGTCACACTTAAAACTGAAAATTCTTTTCTTTCAGCCTACCTTTAAACCCTATTCCTTACAACCCTTGTAACCCTCTTGAAGCCGACCCCTAAGCAACAAGATGAGTTAGTTACTCGAGATGACCTACAAAGTACAAGATGAATCTGAGAGGTAAAAGGCAAGACTGATTAGTGAGATCATTCGAGAGAAGTAAAAGCCTAAACGAGTGAAAACACGAGTGGAGTGCAAAACTATTATTTCTTTCTGAGTGAAAATTGTGAGTTTTGAGGTGAGGTACCTAATTTTTGTTTTGTTTATATTCTAACATTTTCTTTTCAGCAACAAAAATCATATCACGCAAAGAGTTCACTGAATCGGAATACCAATACTTGGTGCAAGAAATGCTAAGAATGGTGACTTCTAAATTTGACAAACTATACGAAAGATTAGATCGTGTGGAACAAAGAGATACACGAGGACAAGTGACATCAAGTCGAAAAACAAAGTTGAGAACCTCACAGAGATATACACCTGATTATTACTTAAGAAAAGAGTCCCATTGTGATTCCTATTCACCATTGACTTCAAGACAAAACTGCTACTCATTAAGAAGTTCGAGACGACGAGCGACTGATTTTGATTTTGAATTCGTTTAAGAAGATGTATGAGGTAATAGACATACTCCTTCTAGATCTTCAAAGAAATCTTACTTGGAGTATTCTTCACGAAATTTTGAACGTGACCCATATGTAAATAGTTTTCATCTTTCGAACAAGATTTGTATTCTCATGATTCTTTTGTAACATCTTGTAAAAGAAAAGACAAAGAAGAAAAGGCAAAAGAAATAAAAAGAAAAGAGAGAAAAGAGGCTAGTAAGAGAGAAAATGAGCGAGTCTTGAGAGAACTTGAAAAAGCCTTTGAAAAAGTTTTTGAAAAAGAAAATGAAAATGAAAGAGAAAATGAAAAAGAAATTGAAAAAGAATTCGAGTGAGAAAAAAATATCATCATGAAAAAAGAGTGGAAAAAGAGATTGAAATAAAAGAATCAAGAGAATCCGAGAAAGAAGAATCAGTGAAAGTGAGAAAGTGAGGATTCTTTCTACTAACCCTTCTGTTAGTCTTCCTTGTGAATTTTCTCATCAGGTTCCTAGAAGTCCATGCGACCAACTTCAACTCCGATACCTTCCAAAGGAGAGGCATTTTCTGTTGTTCAAGAAAGAAATGTCTGCAAATGACAACCACCTACTTGTGATCAAAGGTAAGGAAGGTAAGGATTCCATGGTTATCGAATCAAGGTCACTTGAATTGAAAGCTATTTATAAAGATTTTAATGGCCTAAATTCTAAAAAACTTCCATCTTATGATCTATTTTCTAATTGTTCATCTCTTGTTGTTAATCACTTTGTTTCGAGAGATGCCTTGAAAATCTTATCTTTTGACATGTTTAGCTCTTCTGTTGAGATGACTATGCCTATGCGAAGTGTGGAGGTTTACAATAAAAATTTTGAGCATGCCAATGTTGATTTAAGTGTTTAAACTTTTTGAATCCATATGCCCAATCTTTTTGTTCAAACAAGCCTGACCAGTCGATTTGTGATAGATTTTCACATGAAACATTTCGTCCGTTTGATTTTTCTCTTCAAGTTATATCCTTAAATTTTTGTGCAAAATCTCCATGTCCTGAATTGCATTTTCGAATGAGATTTTTGAAGCTTAAATCTTTGCATATTCGCTTGCTTGATGTTGCTAACTTTGCCTACCTATTTGATCAAGTAAGGTTTGAATCATGTGATCGATTGAAAAGTTGTATGTTCACCATTTCTTTGATTGATCGAGTGGAATTCTAGTCATGTGGTGACTTGATTACATTTTCCTTTAACATGTTGCCTATTGGAATTCATGATCAAGTACGTGTGTTCAAGCCTGGCATATGTTACGTAGGTTTGTTTTATGGAACATTTAAGCAATTTGCATATTTCGCATTCAACTTATATTTGTTTGATGTTCTAACTTTTGATAAGAAAATGAAATTCAATGATTTGGGTTTCAATTTTGATTTGTTTTCTAATCACCCTGCTTGGCCACATATGAAACTTTTGTTTCATTTTAAAAAGGTAAATTTGACGCATTTCTATGGACTTGAATCGAATTTTGATTATGTTCTATCTTTTCATTTTAAGTCCATTATTTCTAATGATACTAACATTTTCCCTTATTGTAAACGCATCGCTTTAACAAGCCCGAGATATTCCTGTTCACCTCGAGTTGATCAAAATAAAAGGTTTGTATTATATTACATTTCAGAGGAGAGAAGATTTGTCTCGCTTGAAAAAGGTAAAACCATTCACAAGTTTTCTTCTCTTAAAGGTCAGCAAGGTAAAGTTTCTAAAAATCTTTGAACATCTTGGATTCATTCGATTGATGTTGAAAATCATTTTGATACTTTGATGTTTGAAAGTTATGTGTATCCTGTTGTGGTTGATTTTTCTTCTTGGCTTAGTAATGATCCATTTGTGTTTGATTACATAAATCATGTTGTTAATCAGCACACGGGTAAGATAGCAAGTAACCGGCCATGGTACACCTTGTGTGTACAAGACGATGAATCGAATGAGTTTTTCTTTTGGGATAATCACATTGAAAAGTTTTGGATGAGGTTTAATGAGTTTAATTATTTGCAAACATTTGTCACTAATTATCCCTTGCTCCAATTAAGTTCACATGTTTGTAATGATGGCATAACGAAACTCTTCGATAACTTTTCATATGCTTGCTTTGTACAGCTAAGATTTTTTACCTATGTTCAATTGAATAAATTCTTTTTGAATCTTGAACATCATGTGATTCTGACTCTTTTGAGTTTCTTCTTGCAAACAATGGTGAGACTTTTTCAGGTTTGCACGATGCCCTCTATTCTGTTTGATCGAGGAAAGCCATGTGAGAGAAACACTTTTAAAATGGACAAATGGCTCGACTTGAGGTCAAGTCATTTTGAAGAGGGGGAGGATGACGCGAATGCGTCCAAGCTAGCAACCTGCCCGGATGATGGAACACCTGCTATGGCGCAAGGTCCCATGATGAGAGCTTGAGCTCGACGCTTCCAAAACTCCATTTCAGCTCTCTATCATCGATTCCAGCTAGCTTATGGCTCCCATGTCCAACGTGTAGCTGAACACAACTCTGAACTAAGGATAGTTAGCTTAATTCAAGCTGACTTTAGCTTGTTTCAACTCACAGGAGTCCATTCCAGCTCGGTTGAGCTCAACTAAGCTCTTATTCAGCTCCATTAGTTTATAATTTAAATAAACTCAGCTCATTTAATTTAATTTCAGCTTAACATAGTTCATAGCCGAAACCCTTAGCTCATTTTAGCGTAATTATTACGTATTTATTAAGTGAGCTAGTTGAGTAGTTATTTAATGCATATTATTAATTTGTCATAATTTAAACTAGAAATAAATATGTCTAAAATATTACAAGAATTAAATATGTTAGCCGAATTTAATTAGGTGTTTAATTGTGCTCATATTTGATTAATGTGTTGACATGAGCTATTAATGTTGTACATTCACCTTGTTGGTACATCACCCTTTGGACGGCACATGCATGGAAGGAAATTAATGCAAGGTGCATGCATAGAAAGGTTCAATGGATGGCAATCAAAGGGGCATATGCATGTTCATGATGATTATTCATGTATTTGAAGATTCATGGATCATATTGATGAAGGAACATGCATTGGACGGTTCATGTAATTCCCATGTGTTCACACCTTGTGTTCACACTATGATGACCATTCGGTTGGACGTTCACACACAAGAGACTACTCAAGCTCCTTGTTCACACCTAGTCTGACCCTGATGTATCCACACCCGGGGCTCCCCCAAATGCAAATCAAGATCTAATCGAGCTTCCCAAAGACCCCATGACTCGAGCACGTACTAAGCAACTTCAAGAAGCTTTAACAGCTTTGTTGAAGCGCATTTGGGATGAAACCAAGTCCTTTGAAGTTGGAGAAGCTATGGACAACTCTTTGAAGGCTCAATGCACTCTTTTGCAAACCGACTTTAGCTCCTCTCCAGCTCTCCAAGCTCAATTCAGCTCCAATCAGCTCACTTGAGCTTGTTTCAACTCGTTTGAGCTCAATTTAGCTTCTTTCCAGCTTGTTTCTTTTTCCATTTCAATAAACTAAGTTTCAACTTTATTTTAACTTAATTTGCTATAGCTCATGCCGAATTCACTAGCTCAAATTAGTTCATTAATTATTTTTGATTATTTGAGCTAGCTGAATTTAATGTGCTAGTTAATTTTAATTTAATGTATCTGAAAATTAGTTAGTTGTTATTTAGGTAGTTAGCTGTTGTTTAATTATGATTAAATGATATAATTAAATATGTTCATGTTTTTGTACGTTCAGCCGAATATGGAGATACATTAAAAGCTAGGTGCATGTATGGGAGCATTTAAAGCAAATGCATGCATGACTGGGTTCAAAGCTTGCAAGGATTCATGCATGACCGAATTCATGCATGACCGAATTCATGCATGGTGGGCTAACTATTGGTGATCCCTAAGTGACTATTCAGCCAAGGAGTAGCTACCAATTAATTCCAAGTTGACCGATTAGCTCCTTGAATATGTTCACACCTAAACTTGACCAATCGGCTTCAATACATGCATGGATGGGTTCAAGAACGTCCAAGGGGAGGAATTAACTCAATAATTCAGCACATTGATTGAATTAAGTAAATGCACAAAGGGGAGAACGAATTTACTAGGTTCATGCTACCATTCATGAACCTACATGCCATTAAAGTGTTAATTATGAAGATACATGTTCCATACAAGTGCATGAACGTCCCAAGGAGTTGAATGCAACCTTTGGTGCTCATACAAGGCACTTGAAGCCTTACTTCATGGCTAAGCATTCATGCACACACCAAGGGGGAAGAAAGTGTCCATTCGGCTAGTGCATGGATCTACCGAATTCATGAACAATTTTAATGTATTAGTGTGAACGTTTTTATTGTTGTGTGAACACATTAGATGCCAAATTCCAATAGACATTTTAGGCCCTATAAATATTTGTTAAACTTCATTTTTAAGGGACTTTTTGCCAATTTGTTAATGAAACTTTGTTTCTGTGAGGTTGCTTTCTCTCATATCTCGTACAAGTTTCGAAAGACTTATCTAGCATGCTAGTGGCGTCTACCGATCTTGTTTGAACTTATCACCATCCTTGGTGTGGCGTTCACCTATCCTTCTATCCCATTTATCCACCTTAACAATATATAGGAACCGAGGTGACACTTTTTAGTGTTGAATCATTCCTGACGTTAAGTTCGTTAATCCATCCCCACCTTACATCGTCTTATTCTTATTATTTCTAAACTAAACACTCTATTCAACACCCATCTCTGTTTTCCATAGCCAAACCAATACCCTATTTTCTACTTCGAATCCTTCCGCTTAATCAAACCTATCCTTTCACTTCTACTTCCAAGACCGAGGCACAAACGACCCTTCTCGTCTACGATCGAGCAACTACGTGCATTCGACTCAATCACTCGAGCCAGATCACATCATTTGGTATCAGAGCTTGTAAATCGAGGAGCACCGACGTCCGTATCACCATCAAAATAGGTTCGTTGTGAAAAATATATATATAAAAAAGTTGAAAAAAAAGTGAAGTATCAAAAGTTTCTGTTACACATCATTTGGTATTTGTGAGTCCCGATCTTCAAGTTTACATTCCATTCCTATAATTTTCTAGCCCTTCTACCCCAACGCCACACTCACAAACCCAAAATTTTTTTTCCTTCTTTTAGCCTACCCGTACACCCATACATCTTATCCCTTGTAACCAATTTTTGAAGCTAGCCCCAAAGCACCAAGACGAGTCAAGAGAAGCAAAATACGAGGTTAGGGGAGTAAGTTTGAGTGGTAAAAGGCAAGAGTGTTGTGAGTTCATTTGAGTGAAGAAAAAGCGTTAAAAGGAGTGAAACACGAGCGTGAGTTTACAACTTTTGAAATTTTCTTTTCGAGTGGAAAAGTGAGAATTTTGTTGTGAGGTATTTATTTCTGTTTTAACATCTTTCTTTCCGTAATAAATCATGAATCATGAGGAGTCTCTAGATTTTGAACTTCGAGACTTTGTGAGAGAAATGGATCGAATGCTTGAAAGAAAACTTGAACCCTTGCAAAAATGATCAGACCAAATCGAAGGGCGAGGCCATCGAGCAAAGGTCCAACGTGAGCAAAACTCACCAAGATGAGACCCAAAGTCAAGAACATCACGGAGACACCTATCTGAAAACTACTCGAGAAGAGATTTCTATCGTGATATCTATTCATCAAGAAATTTGAGTAGAAAGAAAGACAACTTTGAGTTTGAGGTCCTTCAAGATAACAAACGAGAAAGCCTACGTAATCCTTTGTATGCACCAAAGTCCCCAACCTCGAAGACTCATTCATGAAGAATTGATCATGAATCCTATCTAAGTGATTTCTTATTTTTTGAACAAGACACTTCTTATTTTGATTCATTAGTAACACCTTCATTTTGTAATGAAAAAGAAACGAGACAAGAAAAGAAAGAAAAAGAAATTGAAAAACAAAAAGAGTGTGTGCGAAAAAAGAAAGTTGAAAAGGAGAGTGAGTTTAAAGAGATAAAAGAAAATATGAAAGAAACGAGTGTTCTCAATGAAAAAGAAACAAAAGAAAAAGATGATAGTGAGCGAGAACAAGTGAGGAGTGTTTTCACTAACCAAGATGAGAGTTTTTCTCGTGTTGTTCCTTTTCAGGTTTCTGAAGACGTGATTAATAAGTCCCATCTACTTTACCTCCTAAAGGAGAGACGATTCACATTGGTTGGAGAAGGTAACATTTTGAACGACCCTAGTCCACTTGTGTCTAAAGGTAAGCAAGGTGAGGTTTCTATATCCTTTGAACAACCTTATTTGATTCATGGTAAAGTCATTGCTCATGACATGGGTTTTGGAAAAGAACTATACCTTGATGTGGTTAATTGTTTGATTGATGTTGATGTGGTTGATTTTACTGATGGCAAGAAAGATTTTGCTAATGATAATTGTTGCATCGACCAGTATGTGGATGAAGTGAGATTAAATCATCATGAATATATTTTGAGATTGTGTAATAAAAGGTTGCTATGCCAAGTGCTTAGTTCAAATGAACGAGATGATGGTGTGATGGATCTGCCTTGTTTTATAAATTTTGCATGTTTGAGAAAGTTTGATCGAGTGAGACTTGAGTTTTATGATTGTTTGAATGATTACTTGATCACAAATTCTTTGATTAACATGAGTAGGACATTGGAAATTAAGAAACTCATGCTGTCTATTGAATCGAGTGACCAAACTCATGTGTTCAAACCTGGAATTTGTTATTTTGATTCGAAATGTGGTAAAATCAAGCATTCTAAATTTTGTGCGACTAATTTATGTTTGTTTGATGACGTTGGATTGATTTAGCATATGCAAACTTTTGTCTTGTGTGATAACGGTTATTCACATACAAAGATTGATTTGTTTGAATATGATGATAACGTAAATTCTTTGAATTTTTGTGCAAAACCTCCATGTATCTGCATGCCTATTAGAATGAGACTTACAAGGTTTGATTGCTCGAATGATTACATGCTTAAATTCCTTTTGCTTGGCATGTTTGATTTCTTGAAAAAAATGAAAGTTCGGTTGCTTTGTGACACAAGAGATCAAAATCAATTGTCCAACCCCATAATACATTTTCTTAAATTGTTGCCCAGTAAAGGTAAACATCAAAATTCTGTGTTGAATTCTCTCATATTCTCCAAATTTTGTCTCTAAGATTGAAAGCAAAACTTATGAATTTTGTTAGCTTACAAAGTCAAAATCTAATTTATGATTCTGGAAATCACTCCATGTTGTGGTTTAAAAGGCTTGAACATGTTATGCGTGATAAGGATTTTAAATTGCCTCGTGCTTTGCTATAATGTTGGTCAAGGAACTTTCAAATCCAATTGATAAGGTAAGAAGGCATTTTGTTTTTTTATCTCGGTAACTATTGTTTCTTGTTATTGATCAAAGGATCTGAATCCTACAAAAATGTTCTCTGAGGTTATGATTTTCGAATGACTTGTGATTCTTGTTGTTTGTCATCAATGAATTTCTTGTTTCATTTTAATAAGGTGAGGCCAACTTCTATCTTTGATACTGGGATTAGATTAAGTGGTCAATTCCTGATTCATTATGGAAAGGTAAAATCAACTTCTATTTTTGATCCCGACATGGTTTATGTGCCCAAGTTAGAATTGAAAATTTGAAACAAGTTTGTGAGTTTTTAATTCAAAGTATCTTTACCCCTTTTCTGTATTGTGTAGATGATACATTGAAATGGCTTATCTTTAAAACGAGAGGGCATGGGACTAATTTGTTGTTTTTACAAGATGTGTGTGTTAATCAGGTTTTTGTGAGCTATTCGATCCCCTCTAACCACGAAGGGTCTTATAATGAATCCCCTCTAACCACGAAGGGTCTTATAATGAAGTATGCTTTGTTGTAATCATATATGGTACGACATGAAAGAAGGTTATTTGCATACCTGATACGAACCCGGTCGTATCATGTTTTGACACAAACCACCGACATCAAGAATGACCTAAGCTCGAAGGGCCCAAGTGCAAAATGAAGGTCAATGAGCTCAATTCAGTCGTTTCCAGCTCAATTTTAGCTTTACTCAGCTCAATAGAGCTTTATTCGATTTGATGCAAGCTCATTGTGCTTGATTCAAATTTATTTTAATTTCATGCATTTTAATTTGCTGGAATAATTTAATTGAGTTAGTTAATTTAGTTAAAGTTAGCTCAAAAAATTAGTTCATTTTAATGTGTCAAAGCTGGACATAATTAATTAAAGTTTTAATGTGTCTTTAGTTTAGGACATGATTTTAATGTGTCTAATTTTAGGACAAATTTATTAGCTGCTGCTAATTAATTTGTCTTGACCGAATTAATGATGTCTTAACTTAATTAAGTGCTGCCCATTTAATTTGTCTTTGTTTCAGCTGAATTAATGTGCAGGTGTTATTGTGTCTTAGTTTAAACATGTTTTAATTTGTCCTTGCAAGTCTCAAATGGAGCCACAGGGAATGCAAAGTTTGCCCTTTTTAAAGAGAAAACCTTCGTACCTAAAAATTTTTTCAAATGCACGATTCTCACAGGCAATAAAGATTTCACCAAAATCAACATCATTAGCATATGAATCTTTCAACAAGGCAAAACCAAGAATTATAGAATCTAAATAGGACAATAAAGTATACCTCATCGAAAGAGCATCAGCCATAATGTTATCTTTACCTTTTTTATATTTGATCACATATGGAAAAGATTCGAGAAACTCAACCCATTTGGCGTGGCGTCTATTCAATTTGTGTTGGCCTTTGATATGCTTTAGGGCTTCATGATCGGAGTGTATGACGAACTCCTTGGGCCACAAATAATGTTGCCACGTCTTAAAGGCTCGTATGAGCGTGTACATCTCTTTGTCTTACACCGGTTAGTTAAGTATGGCTCCGCTGATTTTCTCACAAAAATAAGCCACAAGTCTTTCGTCTTGCATCAAGACATCTCTGATTCCAATACCTAAGGCATCGCATTCAATCTCGAAGGTTTTCAAAAAATCTGGAAGAGCAAGTAAAGGGACATTAGTAAGACAGTCTTTAATTTTAACAAACAATTTTTCTTGCTCATCATTCCAATAAAAAGCAGAATTTTTTTTAATGATGCTCGTAAGAGGGTCAGCAATGGTGCTGAAATTTGGTACGAAGCGTCAATAGAAGCTCGCTAGGCCATGAAAACTTCGAACTTGCATGATACTCGTAGGCCTTGCCCAATCTTTAATGGCCTTAATCTTCTCTTGGTCTACTTTGAGACCTTTCGCACTAATTACAAACCTTAAAAAGACAATTTTATCAGAACAAAAAGAACACTTTTTAAGATTAGCATATAATGTTTCTTTTCGTAAAACTTCCAAAACAGATTTAAGGTGCCTTACATGATCTTCAATGGACTTGCTATAAATCAAAATACCATTGAAATACACGACACAAAACTTACCGATAAAAGACCTTAACACGTAATTCATTAACCTCATGAAAGTGCTGGGGGCATTGGTTAGGCCAAAAGGCATGACCAACCATTCGTATAGGCCGTGCTTGGTCTTGAAAGCTGTTCTCCATTTGTCACCTTCTCGCATCTGAATCTGGTGGTAGCCACTTTTTAAGTCTATGTTTTAGAAGACTTTGGCCCCACTAAGTTCATCGAGCATGTCGTCTAAGTGAGGAATTGGATGACGATACTTGATTTTAGTCTTGTTTATGGCTCAAGACTCTATGCACATTAGCCATGTTCCGTCCTTTTTCGATACTAGCAGAACGGGAATAGCACAAGGACTAAGACTCTTGCGAATGTAGCTCTTTTTCATCAATTCGTTGACTTGCTGTTGTAATTCTTTGGTCTCTTCTGGATTGGCCCTATAAGCAGGATGGTTTGGAATGACAGCTCCCGGCATAAAGTATATTTGATGCTCGATTTCGCGAAGTGGTGGTAAACCACTCGAGACTTCCTCTGAGAAGATATCTTGAAAATCCTACAACAGAGACAAAATAGAAGGGGGTAGGGTATCGGGCAAATCATTAGCAAAAAAAGTTCCTTGTACATAAGTACAAGAATAGAATGATTCATCACAAATACTTTCCTTACATCACTCATTTTTGCAAAAACGCTCATTTTTTCAATTTTCTTCTCTTTTTCTTCTTTTTCTTTACTAATTTTCTTTTCACTCTCTTTTGACTTCTTTATCTTATTTTTTTTCATCTTTTATTTTTTTGCTCTCTTCTTTTTCTTTTTCTCTCGTTTGTTCAACGGATGCTTTTAACTTCAATTGATCGTCGTAGACTTGCTTGGGAGTCAAAGGTGCCAACGTGACGTTCTTTCCCATGAACTTGAATGTATACCTATTGGTATACCTATCGTGTAGTACTCGCCAACTAAACTGCCACAGAAGACCAAGGAGTAGATGCCCCGCATGCATCGGTGTGACATCACAAATTACCTCGTCCAAATATTTTCCAATGGTGAAAGAGACGAGCACTTGCTCTGTCACTTTGAGTTCTCCTCTGTCGTTGAGCCACTGAAGTTTGTAGGGGCTCACATGCTTGGTAGTTGGCAAACCAAGCTTTTTAACCATCATCATACTCGCTACATTTGTGCAACTGCCACCGTCGATGATGACACTACAAACTTTGCCTCTGACTTGACAACGCATGTGAAATATTTTTTCTCATTGTAGTTCATTCTCCATGCCTTGGAGACTTAGGCTACGTTTGACAACTAGCAGTTCACCTTCCACGAGTTGTTCCAAGTCCTCCTCAACTTCGGAAGTTGATTCAAACCCTTTTTTCCTCTTCGTCCTGATACGATCTGCCTCGGGGTGAGTTGAGTTGTATGTGAGTTTGCCCAATCGTCTACGAGAAAGTATCGTTCAATTTGCTTTTGAAGTGAAGTTGATAGGAAAATAGGGCGAAAGCTATGTGTAAGGGCTCAAAGATGATTTATGGATAAGAATAGTATGTATAAGTTCAGTTTTTTTTTTAAAAAATAAGATAATGAATGGGTGGAGAAAATATGAAAATGGGTTAACAAATAAAAAGATGAGGAGATAGGAAATGGTTTGGATAGGTGATGTGAAAAATAAAAGGAAATTTGATAGAAGGTGGATATGGTTGAATAGGACTTAAGTTTCAAGTATGATTTGACACTATAGAGAGTATCGCCTCGGTACTTATATCACTTAAGGTGGAGAATGAAAGATAGAACAAACCTTGACCCGCTACTTAGCAAAGTAGGAACCTCGGTATATCGATGAACGCCACACTCGGTTGAGTGATAAGTTCAAAAAGAAGAACAAGGTTGACACCAACTAAGAACTAGATAGGCCAACAAGTCTTCAACGAAATATGGGAGAAAGATCCTCACCAAATAGTTTCATTAACAAAGAAACAATAAACAAAGTTCAACCCCCTACAAATGAAAGAAAATAAATATTTATAGGCTAACTTGGAGTAGCCGAATAGACAACTTAAAAGCTAAGAAAAAACCTAGAAAAATCTAGAAGAAAAACCCTTCAATTTAGAGGTCCAAATTCAGTTGAATGGAGCTTCAAGAGTCATGTTCATGAACAAGCAAAAGTGCTTGGAATATGGTGAATGAATGGCCGAACGATCATGTTGTTTCCTTGATGCATTCATGTATGCTTAGCCATGAAGAATAGCCATAGTTCATGAATGTGTAGCCCTTTGGTGTTCCCACATCTCCCTTGGCCTAATTAAGCTTAAATATACCTTGAATACTTGAATGGACATCTTGGATATGCATGAAACATGTAAGAAACGTCCCAAGGTATGTTCTTTCTTAATTACGGTCCATAAATCTTCAAATACATGTATATTAAATAGTCTCCACTTGCATGAACGTCCCCAATTCATGTACTTGTTCACATGATGTCCATTAAACCTCAATTATGCATGAATCTTCACTTGCATTGTGCCAAGTCATGCAGGTATCTTGTAAGTCAATGAATCTTCATTCCTTCATGCATTTGAACATTCATGTACGTTGAACTCAAGCATACATGCATCGGCTCATACATGAACTTTAAAGATCCTTGAATCTAGCCATACATGCACTAGCAATTAATGCTTCTCCATTCATGCATGTGTGTCGTCCAAATGGAATGTTTCTTCCATGATTCATTGTGTCGTCAAAAGGGATGTACCTACATGAAATAAACAAGATATCAAGACATCACATGAACACTCATAAATTTGGCAAAATGTGAACACAGTAATGCCATGCATTAAATTCAGCTAAAGGTGAACATAATTAAAATATGCAAAGACTATGACATATTAATAACAAATATGAATATAAAACAAGTTTAATGCTTAAATGAATATATGTGAATTTTATTTAATGCATTAAAGACAAAATCAAGTTGAAACTAAATGAGCTAAGCTTTAGCTCATGAGCTAAAGATGAGCTAGGGTTAAACTCCTAAACTGAAGTTGAGCTAAGGGTTAGCTCGTGAGCTGAAGATAAGCTAGGAATGAGCTCGGTTTAGCTCAAGCAAGCTGGTTGGAGCTCAAATGAGCTGGACGGAGCTCGTGGAGCTGGAAACGAGCCGGGATCAGCTTGCCAACAAGTCAATGCTCGACTCGGAAGAATTGATCGATGCAGTTTGTTGGGCATGCTCACGTCACGTCCTCCGTCTCGACCTCGCCATCAGTCCATAGTTCTTCAATTTGGACACTGGCTGGTTATATGACGTCTTCCAAGACATTTAAAGCATTTGATGTCTCGATTTTGGTTGAAGGAGGTCTCGGGTGCCTTGCCTTTGTTTGCTTTGGTGATAGGCTTTTTGACTTTAGGAGGTGCAGTGGAGTCCTTTCCTTGAGATGTTGGAAAACCTTTACTCGAACTTTAGCCCCACTTGGATGTGTTCGAAGTGGAAAACCCTCGGCTTGGGCCTTTATGCTTTAATTGTTTTTCTACCTTGATGGCCATGTGTAACATGTCCTCCACTTCAAGGTAGTGTTGTAACTCGATGATATTTGCAATATCTCGATTTAATCTGGCTAGAAATCCCGCCATTGTTGCTTTGGGATCTTCTTGCACGTCAGCCCGAATCATCGCGATTACCATCTCTTTGTAATAGTCCTCGACACTTTTGGTCCATTGTGTAAGGTTTTGGAGTTTTGGTGCAACTCCTGGTGATAATAGGAAGGGATGAAATGTCGCCTCATAGCTGCCTTCATCTTGGCCCACGTGGAAATCAGTCGTTCTCCATTACGCCTCCGGCTAGTGGTTAGTTGATCCCACCAGATCATAGCGTAATCTGAGAATTCGATTGCTGGCAGCTTCACCTTTTGTTTTCAGAGTAGTTGTGACAATTGAACACCAACTCGATCTTCTTTTCCCACTCAAGGTAGGCCTCCAGATCTGATCTACCTTGGAACGGTGGTATGGAGAGCTTGATGTTCTTGATATCATCATCTTCATGTATCTGATCTCTATGTCATGGTTCCCTCCGATGAACACTTGCATTCGACTCCTGTTCGCTTTCAAGATCACTAGGGTCATTTACATTATCATCTTGAACTCTTCGTCTTCCCCAGTGTTGGTTTGGCCTCTCCCGTCTTTGTCTAGCAACTTCGGGAGTTCTTTTGTGTTGCTCTCTCGCTGATGCGAGCATGCCTCTCGAACTACTTTGGACAAATCTTTCTAGTCAAGTACTGACTTGTTGGCAAGCTAATCCCAACTCGTTTCCAGCTCCACGAGCTCCATCCAGCTCAAATTCAGCTCATTTAAGCTCGATTCAGCTTGCCCGAGCTAAACCAAGCTCACTTCTAGCTTCTCTTCAGCTCACGAGCTAAACTCTCACTTCTAGCTCACGAGTTTGGGCTCAGCTCCATATTAGTTCACTAGCTTGATAGTAGCTCATATTTAGCTCGTTGACTTTTTACTTAAATAAATTTTGAACTTATTTAATTAAGCATTAAACATGTCTTACATTTATGTTTGTTATTAATATGTCTTAGATATTGCATGTTTTAAATTTGTCTTAAACATAGCCGATTTAATGCATGACATGTGTTCACATTATGCCAAAATTTATGAGTGTTCATGAAATGTCTTAAATGACTTGTTTATTTTATGTAGGTACATTCATTTGGACGGTACAAAGAACCATGGAAGAAACATCTCTTTTGGACATCCCACATGCATGAATGAACAACATTTAATTAGGTGCATGCATGACCAGATTCAAGGTGTTTACAAGTTCATGTATTTGTCAAATACATGAATGCCCAAAATACATGAATGATTGGGCTCAAATGCACATTCGGTTAGATGGATGATGAAGATTCATGCATGAATGTATCTAGAAGATCCATTCCCTTTGGACGGCACACATTCATGCATGGAAGGAAATTAATGCAAGTTCATGTACGGCTTGGTGCAATGTATAAAGAGGTGCATGTAGAATTGAGGTTCAATGGACGGCATTTAAGGGGGTACATGTATTAGGGACGTTCATGCAAGTGGGGGCTATCTAATGTTCATGTTTTTGAAGGTTCATGGACCAAATTTATGGAGGAACATACATTGGGACGTTTTATGCATGATCCATGCATTTTCAAGTTAACCATTCAAGTATTTAAGGTGCATTAAAGCTTCATTCGGCCAAGGGGGATGATAGAACATTAAAGGGCTGCACATTCATGGAATTAAGGCCTTTCTTCAAAGCTAAGTATGCATGAGTACATAAAGTGAAGCAACATGATGATTCGGCCAATTCATGCACCATCTTCAAGCATGAACCAAATTTTAATACTTTTGTGCGAACATATTAAATACAAGTGTGAACAGAATTTAAGTTAGTATGAACACATTTAGATGCTGAAATTCAATAGGCATTTTAGGCCTATAAATAGAGATTTGTAAACTTTGTAAAGGGGACTTTTGCCATTTGATTAAAAACCTATTTTTGTGAGGTTACTTCCTCTCATATCTCGTACAAGTTTCGAAAGACTTATCTAGCGTGCTAGTGGCGTCTACCGATCTTGTTTTTGAACTTATCACCATCCTTGGTGTGGCGTTCACCTATCCTTTGATTCCATCTATCCACCTTAACAATATAAGAATCGGGGTGACACTTTTTAGTGTTGAATCATTCCTGACGTTAAGTTCGTTTTCCATTCCCATCCTTTGAGTTTCTTTCTTATTTTCATCAAACCGAGCCAACTATCTAATATCTACCTTTGTTATTCCATAACCGAACCTAGCTACACTTAATTCCCATTTTGAAAACCTTCCGCTTAATTAAACTATCCATTTCACTTTTATTTCCAAGACACCGAGGCACAAACGATCCTTCTCGACTACGATCAGGCAACTACGTGAATTCGACTCAATCACCCGAGCCGGATCACATCACTCGCTTCAACTTGGAACAATCGGTCTTTGAGAGGATTGAGCCTTCGGTCTAATAGTCTCTCCATCTCTTGTAAGAGAGCTTCCATGTTTAAATTGGGGACATTGCGAATAGGTTGTCATGCTAGTCATTCTTCCATATTGGGATCGAATTCTTGTGACATTAAAAATATTAAGGACACCTCACAGCAAAAAACCTCACGATCACTTAGAAAGAAAAGAGGATTACACTCACGCTCGTGTTTACGCTTGAGGTTAGGCTTTTACCTCCCTCTTATTGTGCTCATAGACTCTCGTGCCTTTTACCTCTCTTTACCTTTCTCGTGATTTCCTCAGCAGATTCACCAAGGCTTAACCTTAGTCTAGGTGGTCGATCACAAATGGGTTACAAGGGGTGATATGGTTTTGGAACAAGGTAGGCTAACAAGAAAAAAATTGATTTGGTTATAGTGTGGTGAAAGGTTAAGGATGGAAGGAGGTGTGAATAGAAGAATTTCAAGATCGAGAATGAAAAGAATTAAACAAAGTTCAACTTTCAATTCAATAAAAAAAAATTTTATATTCAAACTTTTTTTGAAAACTTTTTTTACTTATGGATTCTTGGACTATCCCGAAGGTGATTTAAATCGATCGTACTTCTCGTTTGGCAGCTCTGATACTAGATGATACGATCCACCTCAGGTGAGTCGAGTCGTATACTAAGTGCCCGATCATCAATGAGAAAGTAGCAGTAGTTCTTTTTAGAAGTTGAGAGAAATGAGGGGTTTAGAAAGAGATTGGGATGAATAGATTCAATTTGGTTTAGGTAAGGAAGATTGGTTCGGTGAAGGTTGGTTTGGGAAAGAGTGTGGTTTAGAATTCAAAAGAAGAAATAGGTGAGAAGAAGAAATGACTTAGAGTAAGGTTTAGTGTTTGGAATTGGTATGTAATGTGGTCAATTTGGTAAGATAGAAAAGGGATATGGATTATGGTACAGAATGGTAAGATGGATATCATTTTGGTAAGAAAAGAAATAAGATTGATAAAAAGTGCAAACAAGAATCAATACCGATTTGGTATCGACCCGTTGTTTATAAGCTCTTAAGTTTGGTTTTGGTATGGTTTAGGTGACCTTGACCCACTATCTAACAAGATAGGAACCTCGGTATGCTTGAACACCACGCTACGAGTAGTGATAAGTTCGGGTTCGACAAAGAAAATGATTGACGTATCTAGAACACTAGGTAAGCTAACAAATCTTTGTAAGAAATTTGAGAAAAGATTGCCTCACAATTTCAGCAGAGTAACATTAACAAAGTGCCAAAAAGTCCTTTTACAAAGCAAAATGACAAATATTTATAGGCTATAGCCTAGGTATCCGAATGGCCTATTACATACTTAAGTAATAAAATTTCTAGAAATTAACTCCTAAGCTTCATGACTAGGTTCGGCCATGGGAAGATTAATGGAGGAGTCTTCATGCTTAAGGAAAAAGAAAGTGAATGAATGACCTCCAATGGTCACTTGGTAGATTCGGCCACCCTTGATAAATGAAGCAATTAAGTGAAAATGGTTGGCCAAAAATGATGAATTAAATGGGATATTCCATAAGCCAAAAGAGGTGTGAATGCCGAATTATGAAGAGTCTTCTAATGTGAACAAGGTGAGCCGAATAGTCTTGCCATGTGAACATAGGTGTGAATGGAATAACAAGGTGCATTTGGGAGGTGATCAGCCAAGTGAATGAATGAATTTGGGCAGTGTTCTTTTAGCCAAATAAGCACCTATAATACCTTCAAAAATCAGCACACCATACATGGTCCTTGGACATTCATGAATCACCAATTGGGCAATGCACTTGGACATGTATGTATCTTGACCGAACATGCACCTTGAAGAATAATGGACCTTAACCAACCATGTATCCACCAAAAGTGATATTTCTTCATGCTCCATGCGTCCATTACAGTGCCTACAAAATAAATGAACAAAATATTAAAACATGTGTGAACACAAGTTTTGGCTAATGTGAATGCAATACCAAGGTGATTAATTCGGTCATGACTTATTTAATGAAACAATATGTTGAAAATATTCAAACATAATTAAAGGAACTAATGTGAACTTAATACTTAACATATTAAATAGCTAATTAGAAGACTTATTTAATTAAGAGTCAAAATAATTAAATGAGGTAAAAGTGGACTCCATGAGCTAAGGTTAAACTCATGAGCTAAAACCGAGCAGGGTTTAGACTCGTGAGCTAAAAGAGAGCTGAGTCCAAGCTAGGGAGCTGAGAGTGAGCTGAGTCCAAGCTCGTGAGCTAACTTTGAACTGAAAACGAGCTGATGGAGCTTACTTGAGCTGGTGGTAAGCTCGGTGAGCTGAGCCAAGCTTGCAAAAACTGCACGGTGAACTCGAGGAGCTGGGATAAGCTTCCTTGATGCGGCTAAGTAGGGTATCGTCACAAATACAAGCTATGAGAGCTAAAATAGACTCCTTAAAATCCTTGGCTCGGGCTCTTGTGATAGGACCTTGAGGTAGCTCCATGGGGTCCTTGCTCGAGCTACTTGAATCATGAGGCACGCTCGCAACAAATATGAATGAACTGATTTGGGCAGCAAATAAATATTCAGGCTAGCTTTTCTTTCTTTCTTTTTTATCACCAATGAATTTTTGAATTCCCAAATGCTGATTTTCACACTTTTGAACTCAATAGATACTGAATTTTTTTTGTACAAAATTTTTCTTTCAAATTTTTTTTCTTTTTTGATAAAATCACAATCTCAGGTGCTAAAAGTGTCGATACTTACTTCAATTTCACTAGGTTTGATACCAAATGATACGAACTCATTTCGATGATGATTCTAGTCGTTTTAGTTGTCCAATCGTGAAATTAAGTAAGGATTGGATTTTTTTCAAAATAGGCTAAAAATGGTTGAAAGATAGGTTCAAAACAAAGGTTACAAAATAGTTTAGTGGATGGATGGATGAAATTCGGCTAAGGCTAAGAAAGAACATTCAAAACAAAGGTTACAAAATAGTTTAGTGGATGGATGGAAGAAATTTAGCTAAGGCTAAGAAAGAACCAACAATATGGAAGATTGTTGACCCGAATCTTAAATAGCTCTTTGGTGAAAATGGTTTGGAAGAATAAAGGAAACCTTGACCCACTATCTATATTGCGATAGGAACCATAGGTATAGATGAACACCACACTTAGAAAAGTGATAAGTTTAGTTTAACAAGGAAGGAATGATGCCACAAGCTAAGCTTGATAAGTTGATTCAGTCCAAGAGAGAAAAAAGAGAATTGAATTTCACAAAAGAACAAAAGTTCATAAATTGATCAAAGTTGTCTAACGAAAATAATGTATTCTTACAATCTATTTTATAGGCATTATTGTGACTATTCAAATTCAACATTCATATTAGCTATTAAAATTCGGTTGCAACTTTTAATTGGCAGCCAAAGAGTCATGTCTTTTCACTTGATTCATGCATAGCTGAAAAGTCATGCCTTTTCACTTGATGAAGGCTTAATGGTCCATTAAATGTGTTGTTTGATGTCCCTTCATTTTCCCCTTAACCAAAAGCCTTAATGCTTGTGTATTCATCTCTCTAATTGGCACCATAACTAGCTTTGAGTGCATGAAACCAATCAGACTTGAAGAGTCACTCTTGGTCCATTTGAAAAGCCACCATAATGAGCTTTGAGTGCTTCAATATCCACCAAAAACATTCCAAATAAATTAAGTGACCAAATGAACACTCTTTTATACCAAAACTAAACACCCAATTGAATGTGACAGCGTTTGATTCTTTTTGGCAAATGAACAGCCCTATTGTAGCTTTAAATTTGTGACCAGCCTTTTGGACTTTCCTACAACAAAGTAAAACACTTAATTTATTTAAGAAAAATTAAACGCACTATAATTTATGCATTAAAAGGTAACAGCCAAATTAAATAACACAGTTATATAAACTAACCCAAACAACTATGATGCTTAAATGCATGGTTTAATTAAGATGTAAGCTAAATGAATAATGAATTACTTAATGCTTGACTTCATTAAAAGATGCAAACTTTAACTAACATGGGAGTTACATAAAGCATAACTTTATTAAATGTAGAACACATAATGCATGTCATAATTAAAAGATGTAGATTAATAATGCAAGACATTAATTAACGATGCATTTAACAAATAAGAAATAATAAAATATAATAACTAAAATAACTAAAATAAATAAATCAAAGTCCTTATTTTCCAGCAACCAAATTAATAAACTGGAATTAAGGCTTCATATTACACTTAGGCCTCTTGCGTTTAGGCCAATCTCGGTGTCATGGAGTTGTGTCGTAACATGTGCAACTAAGTTCGCATCAGTAGGCCCATGTGGGCCCACACGCTTGTGTGGGCCACTAAGCCCAAAAATTACCTTAGCCATGTGAACGACGCAACCAGGTCCAATATTTTCCACATGTCTGTGAGATTTACCCGTGTGCAGCCTACGAGCACATTGGGGTCACACGGCCCATTTTGGCCCAACGTGGCCCAAAACGGCCTAAGCCCATGAGATCGCTCATGGTGGCCTTTACAGTCATATGCTTATGTTTCGTGGGCACAGATTACCACCCGTGTTATCGCATGCCCTTGTGGCATCAAATGCCCTATTTTTTGGCTTTTGCCGACCTACAGTTAAAATAGTGTGAGCACACACCTATTTATGAAATCGAACTAAGATCTACGAGCGCTAAAGCCTACATTCATTCAAGGCATTTAGTCAGTCTTCCAATCACTAGAGTTTATAAACACTTAATCCCAAATCGATAATTATTACCTACCTTGATTTGAATGGGAAAGTACGGCTTATTCCTCTTAAATCGCTTGCTAAAATCGATTACAAACTACTTTAGAGCTAACTTGCATTCCAAATGCACTTAATATCGAACATTGTTTACGCACATTGACTGAACCAAGCGTACAACCACTTACCGCAAATAAAAACTGAGAGTAGAGAAGAGAACAATCGGCCACCTAACTCCAAGTATCCACCCACTACCCTAATAATGGTTGGTAGCAAACAGGAAGAGTTAGAAAGAAGAAAAAAGAGAAATAACTATACATATGACAGAAAGAAATAATATGAGAGAAGAAATATTCAGCCAAACACACCAGACTCCAAAAGCCTGAGAATAGATGTCAAGACCGACACCAAAAATGAAGAATGAAGAAGAACGATTCGGCCAAGGATAAAAGCTGAAAGAAATGTATATTCGGTCACAATTGAGAAATAAAGGGAAAAAGAAAAGAAAATGGAGAAAAGAGAAGAGAGAATCGGCTAGAAAAGAAAACTGAAAAGGAAAGAATATGGTGAGTGAGGAGAGAAGTTGAATTCGACCAACCAAAAGAAAATGAAGAGATTGAGGGAAAAATATCAAAATTGAAAGAAAATGCAAATTGAGGGAGAGAGCAGAAAAGAAAGTCACAAATTTGAGGCTCAAAAGAAAGACAATTGAGGTAAAAACCAAAACTGAGGTAAAGAGATCGACACTTGCACAAAACAGAACAAAACGAGAAAATGACCAGAGAAAGCTACCCCAAAGCTGATTTCTTCAGTTCCTAAACTCCCTATACGGCACCAACACCAAAATTCCTAAAATCTCTCCTACCATTTGGCTATGCACTCTCCACCAACTCCATATCCCTTAATTTTCTCCTATTATCTCTCCACAACACACTCCCCTAAATTCCCTTATTCTCTCCTTGATTTGCTCCTACATTTTCTCCATGACCAATTCAAACTCCATTCAGTAGTATTTTAGTCCACTTCTGCTCTCACATGGCAAGAGAAGCAAAATAAATAGTCCCCTTGCATTGCCACAACTTGAACCTTAGACTCCAAAAACACTCCACATGCCACTTACCACTAGACCAACAAACCCTTTTGTGTCATATTTTAACCATAATTACTTAAGAAGCCTACAGACCAAAGTCAAGGGTTACTCAAATAAAAACAAAAAAAAATTCAGTACAAGCCAAGGTTTGAACTCTTGACTTCCCAAACACTTCCCAAGTTACTAAATGATACGATCGCGACTCGAAGTTCACCAAGTTCGAGCAAGGACTCAATAGTGCTGCCCCAAGGACCAATTACGTGGGCTCGAGCTAAGCAATTCAAGGAGGCTATTTCGGCCTTAGTTAATCAAATGTGGGGCAAGGTTTCAGTTGGAGAAATGGAACGAGTTGGGACCAGCTCAACAAATTGTCCTTGCAACATCTTACAAACCGAATTAAGCTCAATTTTAGCTTCTTGAACTCGATCCAATTTAATTGAACTCTTAATATATTTGCATTTAGTTTGCATTTTAATACTTGCATTTAAGCATCTTAGTTTAATAAATGTGTTGCTGGTCATTAATATAACTCATCTTAGTTTAATTAAATGAGTTTATTTGATGAACTTAATTTAATGAGTTTCTTCTTTAATTAATCTAGTTACTAGGTTAATTTATTGGTGCATGAGTTAAAGTTCATTTAATACTTCTTTTAATTAACTAGTTGCTAGAATAAATGATGCATAAGTGTTAGTTCATTTATTTAAGTAGTTGTTTGATGCGAGCACGCCCCGCGAACTACTTTGGACAAGTCTTTCGAGTCGAGCAATGCACTGTTGGCAAGCTGACCCTAGCTTGTTTCTAGCTCCACGAGCTCCATCCAGCTCAATTTTAGCTCATTTGAGATCGATCCAGCTTGCCCGAGCTAAACCAAACTCAACTCTAGCTCACTTCCAACTCACGAGCTTGGGCTCAGCTCCATTTTAGCTCACTAGCTTGATAGTAGCTCATATTTAGCTCGTTGACTTTTTTTTACTTAAATAAATTTTGAACATATTTATTTAAGCATTAAACATGTCTTACATTTATGTTTGTTATTAATATGTCTTAGATATTGCATGTTTTAAATTTGTCTTAAACATAGCCGATTTAATGCATGACATTAATGTGTTCACATTATACTAAATTTATGAGTGTTCATGAGATGTCTTAATGACTTGTTTATTTTATGTAGGTACATCCCTTTGGACGGTACAAAGAACCATGGAAGAAACATTCCCTTTGGATAGCTCACATGCATGAATGGAGGACTTTAAATGCTGGTTCATGCATGACCAGATTCAAGGTGTCTATAAGTTCATGTATGTGTCAAATACATGAATGCTAAAAATACATGGATGAATGAATGGTTCAATGCACCCTAAAGATTCATGGATTCACAAGTGACCATTCTATCAAGAGTTGTCTCTATTCACAAGACCATTCGGTTTATTCATGCACATTCACTCCTTGGCCAAACCTAGTCCATACATTAAGGATGTGCATTCATTCCTCTATTCCAAGATGCATGGAGACTTCATCACTTACATACATTCAGCCGAATATGGACATGGACATTAATGGTTTTTCTTCTAGATTATTTAAGGACTTTCTAGCTAAATTTTGCTTAGTCTTTAAGTATTTTCTTTTGTCCATTTGGCTACCTTTACTTAGCCTATAAATAGTTGTTATGTCATTTGTAAAGAGTTAGACCTTTTTGTTTATTAAAACTTTGTTAAATTTATGGAAATTGTGAGATTTCTTTCTCTCATATTTCGTTGAAGACTTGTTGGTCTATCTAGTCCTTAGTTGGTGTCAATCTTGTTCTTCCTTTGAACTTATCACTATCAAATAGTGTGGCGTTCACCCTTATACCAAGGTTCCTACTTTGCTAAGTAGCGGGTTGAGGTTCTATCATTTTCATTTCCACCTTAAGTGATATGAGTACCTGGGCGATACTCTCTATAGTGTCAAATCATACTTGAAACTTAAGTCCTATTTTACCATATCCACCTTTCTATCCAATTTCCTTTTATTCATCACATCACCTATCCAAACCATTTCCTATCTCCTCATCTTTTTATTTGTTAATCCATTTTCTTATTTTTTTCTCCACCCATTCATTACCTTATGTTTTTTTAAAACCGAACCTATACATATTATTATTATCCATAAACCATCTTTGAACCCTTATACATAGCTTCCGCCCTATTTTCCTATCAACTTCACTTCACAAGCAAATCAAATGATACTTTCTTGTAGACGATCAGGCAATTACAAATACGACTCGACTCACCCGAGGCGGATCGTATCATTGTTAATTTGTTTAAAGTTTAATAATTGAAGAAATGTGACGGTTACATATGTTTAATTACAGGTGACTTTTCAACTCACAAAGGCTGTTACACATTCAATAAAGGTGGCTTTTCAAGGTATTTTGGTTACAAAAGAGGGGGCTGTTATAAAGGAAGCATTAAGCATCATTAAAAGAGAGTTTAAAGGAGCATTTCATGACCTTTGGAATTCAGTAGCAGCCTATTTAAATACCTAATGTTTTTACTACTTAATGGACAATTTAAGCCTTAAAAATCTCATTAAAGTTGCTGGAGTCCATTCAACTAGCCAAAGCGGAAAGCAAGAGTCATTTTCAAAGCCTTTAAGGTCATTAATTAAGCCAAATTAAAGCATTTTAAAGAGAGAAATTATTTGATCTAGAATTCCAAAAGACTTTGAATTTTAATTAGCTCTTTATTAGTATTTTACTATGTGACCTTTCGGCTAGCTCAATCTAGCCTTATAAATACTTGTAATCAAGCCTTTTTGGGCACTTTGGAATGCTTTGTTAATATTATGCTATCAAAATTGAGAGGCAAATTCTCTTCTCAAATTTCGTTCAAAGATTCGTTGGCTTTCCTAGGAAACTAGTTGCGTCAATCGTTTTCCTTTAATAAACCTGAACTTATCACTATTCATAGTTTGACGTCCAATCATACCAAGGTTTCTATCTTGCTAGATAGTGGGTGAGGTCTCTTTAACCAATTCGAATCCGAACTAAAGGGCTTATAAGCAACGGGTTGATATCAAATCGGTATTGGTTCTTGTTTGCACTTTTGTTCAATCCATTTTCTTTTTCTTAACCATTTCAATCCAAAACCAATTCCTTTCTTCACATCTTTTCTTTTTCAATCCGAAACCAAATTCTTCTATTGAACTATACTTTCTTAACACATTTATAAACCAATTTCTAAATTTCAAAAACAGCTTCATATTCGACCTTTTTCCTTAACCAAATTTCTAAACTGAACTAATATTGTTTCTCGATGACGATTGGGCATTTTACATACGACTCAACTCATTTTGAGATAGTTCGTATCACTAAACCACTGAAGCAGGCATACAATTGTGGCAAAAACAAACAAAATTAAAAACTTGGATTTTTGGGGCGTTACATATTCACTTGATAACCTTGTTGAGTTGTACATTTCACAGATTGTGAGATTACATGGAGTACCTATTTCTATTGTTTCAGATAGAGATCTGAGGTTCACATCGCGGTTTTGGAAAAAACGGCAAGATGCATTAGGTACTAAACTACACTTTAGCACTACTTTCCACCCACAGATAGATGATCAATCCGAATGGATTATTCATGATAAACCATAATATATACATATTTTTACCCCATGCTTAACACATTTATGGATGATTTATCATTAGAATCGAGGTATATGATGCTCCTAATCCTTTATTTTCATGTTTTATACTTAGGCGAGCATACGAAAGAGAAAAGAGCAAGGAGCGGGCCAAAAATAGACAAAATGGGCCCAATTCAGCCTTAACACAGCCTAAGGAATTTTCACACAGGTAATCCACAACCCGTGTGGACTTATCAGTGTTGAACACAGCCTGATCTTGAGTCACACGGGCGTGCCACATGGGCATGTCCCTGTCGAGCCCTGCTTCAATTTCATGCGGGAAAAGCTAATTTTTAGGTATTTTGGGCATTCCAAAGTCTATATAAACACCCAAGGAGAAGCCTAAAGGAGACACACAGAGTAGAAGGTAAGGAATTACTTGAAGAACACTGATTGATTCATCTCGGAAGCAAGGATCTACATCAAGACTGAAGATCTTCCTTCAATTTCTCTAGAAGTTTTTGGGTTCTTTATGTTTTGTTGTTTTTTCAATTTTTTGATGTTTTCCTTTATAATTATGAACTAAATCCCCTAAATACCTGAGGGGGATGAAACTTAAGACGGATCTTGTTATTATCTTCTGAATTATATGATAAATACTTGATTTGTTCTTAATTGTGTTATTAATTCTTGTGTTAATATTTCAGGATTTTAATATAAGTTGAATGTGCTTATTCAGTGGAGCAAAAGTCTCTGTCTAAGAATAGATCCACACAATTAAGCAGAGTTGATCGCAATCCTAGACATAAGAAGACGAAAAGCTACCGAATTAGAGTCAAATCTAATAAGGGAATCCATAGATCGAGTTAATGCAACACTAAGGGTTTTAATTCGAAAGAAATTTCAATTAATCAACCTAAGGTTAGTTGTTCTTAGTCTTGAAAGAGATATTAACATAAATTAGGGATTTCTACGGATCAAGTCAAGTGAATAAATTGTCTAGTTTAGAGTCTAATAACAAGTGAAATCTAGGTGGATTCTTCCTTAGGTATTGCCTTAATCAATCAGTTTTCCCAAAAGCAATTTCCCCAATTCACTCTATGTTGTGTTCTTAGTTAATTAGTTTAATTTAATTAGTTTAAAACAATTCCCCTTATTCCTAGGCTAGATAACAGAAAGGAAGTTATTACTATTACTTTTAGTTTTTGTGGGTTCGACATTCTGGTCTTGCCACTAAACTATACTACTGTTCGATAGGTGCGCTTGCCTTTATCGTGATAATAGTTAGTTTTTAGGTACGATCATATTACTTTATCATCACACACACGAGATCAATTCAAATACTCGAGGATATGTTGAGATGTTGTATTCTTGAGTTTGAAGGTACGTGGGAACGATACTTGCCACTGATTGAATTTGTATACAAGAATAGCTTTAAATCGAGTATCAAAATGGCTCCTTATGAGGCTTTGTACGGTTGCAAATGTCTAACACCCTTATATTGGATTGACCTCAGTGAGATTAAGATACACGAGATCGATTTGATCAAATAAACTAAACAGAAAGTGAAAGTGATTCATGATGGTCTAAAAGCAGTGTTTTTGAAAGTATCTCCGTGGAAGAAAATACTCTGATTTGGTCGTAAAAGCAAATTAAGTCCAAGATTCATTAGGCTGTATGAGATTATTGAGCGTATCGGGCCTGTTGCTTACAAATTGTTGTTGCCACCTGAATTAGAAAAGATTCACAATGTATTTCACGTATCAATGCTTAGATGATATCGATCTAACCCATTGCATGTGATTTCCCCGTCTGAGAATGAGATTCAATCTGATATGAAATACGAAGGAGAACCGATTTGAGTTTTAGATCATGAGGTTAAAGAATTGACAAATAAAAAAAATCTCTTTAGTAAAAGTCCTGTGGCATCGACATAGGGTTGAAGAAGCTATGTGGGAGCCCGAGGATACTATGAGAGAACGTTATCCAAACCTATTCTTTGATAAGATTTTCGGGACGAAAATCCCTAAGGGGGAGAGTTGTAACAGTTTGGTATAGACCCTAGTCGAACAATGGTTTCAAGACCACAAATCTGAGTTAGAAAAATATTTTAATATTATTTTTGGTGTCTACAACATTGTAATTTATATGTGTGAAAATTTCGTGTGAAAATTTTATCGTTTGTGTGCTTGATTTAACTAAAAGGACTTAATTGCGTAAAATGTAAAAATGGCTAGCTATTTGTTAAAGTGCTAAATTGTTTTGTTCTTTTCAATGTGGGGTCCTTTTGTTGATATTATACCATTGAAATATTGGATGGACATAAAAACCAATAGTTAGTGGAATTTAAATTAAAATAAAAAGGCTAAAATGATAATTAATTTATTAATATGTGATATAATAAAACAAAAATTAAAAAGCCATGCATTTTGTGTTCACTATTGCCGAAGCTTAAAAGAAAAAGAAAGAACAAGAGCAAGTTACATTCAGCCTAAGTCCAAGCTAAATTCAAGGTTTGTTTTTGCTCGATTTTTAATAATTTTTATGTTTTTAAGATTGTTGCTTCGTGTTTTAGATAGCCCATGCTTTAATTTTTGGAATTAATGAAGTATTCATGAATTGTCATTGTTGATAGCTTGATTATTTTCGTGTTTGATGATGAAAAATAAATATATGTTGTTAGATTGTTAAGTTTAATTAAGTGATTTTTAGTAAAATTGCCTGTTTAGGATTAAATTATGAATTTTGTAAATTGAGGGGTCAAAATGTGAAATAAATGAAAGAAATGGGCTGCTAGGGACCTTAGTGAAATTTGGCCAAGCATGGGTGTGTTCAAATTTTGAATATTTTTTGTTTTGTGAAATAGGGACTAAATTGTGAAAATGTGAAATGTTAGAGGTAAAAGTGTAATTTGCCCATTTATGTGTTTTTGGACTAAATTGAATAAATATATTAATAAACAAGTTAAATTTGTATTAATTTAGATCAAGAAAAGAGGAAATCGGTATTGGATCGGGAGAAATCTAAAGTTGTTGAATAGTCATCCCGGTTCGTCTGTCTTTGTTCAAGGTAAGTTCATAAGTAAATAAATATCATTAAATTCAATTGTATATATTTTATTTGTGCCGAATTGAATTATTACTTGTATGTATGTTCAAGTCAAATCTGTATAAGTATGGGAGAAGTATTTACGAGCCTTAATTGATCGAGTTACAACGTCTGAAAGCCCCGTACGAACCTTAGGAATAGTTAGGATACATATGACATAACATAGGATTTCGATATGTGTTTTCGTGTAAGGCCACATTTGGGACATTGGCATCGACTTGTGATTTACGTGTAAGACCATGTCTGGGACATTGGCTGATACGAACCTGTCTCATGGTTGAATCGAGTCGCTTGTTGCCCAATCATGAATTTTAGTAGAATGATTCATTTAGAAATGAACTAAGTTTTAATTCAAAGAAAAAGGTTGATGAATGAAAGAAATGGGTTTAAAATAGGTAACAAAATGGTTAAACGAAGATAATGGATAAATTGACTAAGGCCAAAAATGAGCCAACAATATTGGATTGTTGACCCGAATCTCAAATGGCTCTTAGATGATTTACGATTTAAGAAAAAATAGCAAAGGATAAACCTTGACCCACTGTCAATTAGTGATAGGAACCAAATGCATACGAACGCCAAACTTGAAAGTGATAAGTGCGGTTAACAATGGAAAGGATAGACGCCACAAGCGTAGCTTGATAAGTCAGATCAGTTCCAAAAGAACAAAGAGAACTGGATAACTCACAAATCTCAAGTTTAGCATAAATTCAGCAAAAAAAAGTCCCCTTTCAATAGGCTGATTACAAATATTTATAGTGCCAAAAGAGGCCTAGCTGAATGGTCACATTTATTAAGCTTAATGAGCTAATAATGAGTTGAATTAAAGCTCACAAACTTTTGAAATTCTAGGCCTAAGTAACTCCATCCTTCAATATGATTTAATTCTTCAATTAAGTTGATTTCAAAAACTTTTGAAGTCTCCATTGACCAACCGAATAGACACCAGTAGCTTTGGATGGAATTTTGAATGCAAGAAGTGATTACTTAAGAAGCAAACTGTTATGGAAGAAGAAAAGGCTACTGCCGAATTTAAGGAATGTGTAATGCTCTTTTAATTGTTATAACAGCTCCTTTTCAATGATGTGTAATGTCCCCCCTTGTATGTAACCGAATTTAACTTGAAAATTCACATTAATCACTTTGTAACAGCCCATGAATGTAACAATTTCAGCTGATTAGTCACATGCAATCAAACACATTAAAATAAACACATTTAAACACATATTAAACACAAAAAAACACATTTAACAATTAATTAAATGGACTCAAACACATGCATCAATAAATTATTCCAGCAACTAGATTAATTAAGAGAAGCATAATTAAGTAAACTTAAAACTCATGCGTCAATAAATTATTCCAGCAACTAGATTAATTAAGAAAACCATAACTTAATAAAGTTCAATAACTCAATTATTTAATCTAAGATGAGTTGAATAAAGTCCAGCAACTCATTTATTAATCCAAGATGAGTTTATTTAAAAATCAAATTCAACTTGCAATAAATTGCAAGTGATGCCTATTGGGCTGGTCCAAGCATGACTATTGGATTCGGCTAATTGCTCTCCCCAAGCTCGATCCGTATAGCTTGCTAATTCATCTTGAAACTTCTTAGCTTATGACCGGGTTATAGGCCCTCGTGGTAGCTTACTGGATTCGATGGTAACTTCCTAAGCTAAGGTCCATCATCCCCACTCTTCGAGGTGATTTGTCCCTAAATCATCACCTACATCAAAAAGGGATAAATCAGCAACATTAAAAGTAGCACTAACCCCATACTCACCAGGTAAGTCTAACTTATAGGTGTTATTGTTAATCTTTTCCAAGACTTGAAAAGGACCATCTCCTCGTGGAAAAAGTTTGGAACGTTGTTGAATAGGGAATCTCTCCTTGCACATGTGAATCCAAACCCAATCACCGGGTTCAAATATCACTCATTTACGACCCTTGTTAACTTGACGAGCATATTGCTCTGTTCTTCGTCCGATATTATCCCTAACTCGCTGATCTAATTGTTTTACAAAATCTGCCTTTTTCTTCTACATGCACCAACTTTCAGAAGGCAAAGGCAACAAATCTAATGGAGTTAAGGGATTAAATCCAGGCAACAAATCCAATGGAGTTAAGGGATTAAATCCATACACTGCCTCAAATGGCGAATACTTGGTAGCCAAGTGTACCATTCGATTGTACGCAAATTCAATGTGGGGTAATGATACGATCTCACCTTAGAAGAGATTTGAGTCATATTAGTTGCTCGATCGTAAATTGGGTAAGTATTTGTAGCAATTGAAAAGAAGGTGAATCCGAAGAATGGAATTGGCACAAAAAGGTCTAAAACAAGGATACTGGATAGATGATGAAAGATGGGTGAAAATTGGCTAAGGCTGGAGAATGAACCAACAATAGGGATTGTCGACCCAAGTCTCAAATTGGCACTTAGGTTGATGAGGTATCAAAATTATGGATAGATAAATTGATAGGAAACCTCGACCCGCTATAAAGGATGATAGGAACCTCGGTATAGTTTTGAACACCACACCAACAAGGTGATAAGTTCGGGATAAGAAGGAAAGATAGACGCCACGAGACGAATCCCGATAAGTCAATTCAGTCATAAAGAATTGAATTCTCACTTGAACAAAATAGTTCATAAAAATAATAAAGTATCAAATTCAGTAACCTTTACAAAATGAAATTAACACATATTTATAGGCACATAGATGACTACTCAAATTCGGCATCTAGGTGTTCACATAATAATAAAAACTATTCATACTAACACATTAAAATTCGGTTCATGAAATTGGTAGGTTCATGCTTCAACTGAATGGACAAATTTCCTCCTCTTGGTGCGTACATGTATCCTTAGTCAAGAAGCTTGAATGTGCAACCCTTAATCTACCCTCATTCCCTATTGGCTGAATGTTAGATGCATGAAGCATGCATCTCCTTTAATTGGAACATTTATGTCACCTTTATCAAGTGAATGGCAGTTGGTGTATTAATAAATTCATCCCCCATTTTGTTGCATGAATGGGCTAGTTCATTGGTGGATTTAATGGCTTTGTGATTCACGAAAATGAGCTTGAAAAGCTGGTCCCTTCTCTCATTTAAGGCCGTCCATGAGCATGCTCCCATTTAGCCTTTGTTGTTCACAAAAATAGCATTCAATTCTTTGTCCATTGCTTTTCACGAAAAAGGCATTGAGAATAAGAAGAACTCGGCAGCTTTAAAGTTATCCATGCATGCTCCTTTGTTAAATTCGGTGCCGTCCATGCCATGTACTTGCTTTAATGCCTTAAATTCATCCCATGCATGAATAGAGCCTTAATGACGTGATACGATCTGCCTCGAGGTGAGTCAAGTCGTATGCGGGTTTGCCCAATCGTCTACGAAGAAGTATCATTCGGCTCTTTTTAAAAAGGATGTCTTTAGGCAAAATGATGACGGAAGCTAAGTTTATGGGTTCAAAAAGGGGTTTATAGATGTGAACAATATGTATAGGTTCAATTTTGGAGAATATAATTTTGGAAATAAAAAAAATAGAAATTGGATAACAAAGAATGGAAAGAAAGGGAATGGATGGTTCGTTTATGAAGAATTGAAAAGATGGAATGAAGGTAGTTTGGTAGGTGATGGATATGGAATATAGGACTTAAGTTTCAAGTAAGATTCGATAATATATAGAGTATTGCCCCATCACTTATATCACTTAAGGTGGTAGATGGAAAATAGATTAAACCTCGACCCGTTACTTAACAAAGTAGGAACCTCGATATATTGGATGAACGCCACACTCATTGGAGTGATAAGTTCAGAAAAAAAGAGCAAGGTTGATGCCACTAAAACTAGATAAGCCAACAAAGTCTTCAATGAAATATGAGAGAAAAAGTTCTCACAAAATAAGAAAATAGTTTCATTCAAATGAGCAAAAAGTCTAAAAGTCTATCAAAAAGGCTTGATTACAAGTATTTATAAGGCTAGAATGAGCTAGCCGAAAGGTCACATAGTAGAATACTAATAAAGAGCTAATTAAAATTCAAAGTCTTTTGGAATTCTAGATCAAATAATTTCTCTCTTTAAAATGCTTTAATTTGGCTGAATTAATGACCTTAAAGGCTTTGAAAATGACTCTTGCTTTCCCCCTTTGGCTAGTTGAATGGACTCCAGCAACTTTAATGAGATTTTTAAGGCTTAAATTGTCCATTAAGTAGCAAAAACGTTGGGTATTTGAATAGGCTACTGCTGAATTTAAAAGGTCATGAAATGCTCCTTTAAACTCTCTTTTAATGATGCTTAATGCTTCCTTTATAATAGCCCCCTCTTTTGTAACCAAAATAACTTGAAAAGCCACCTTTATTGAATGTGTAACAGCCTTTGTGAGTTGAAAAGTCACCTGCAATTAAAACATATGTAACCGTCACATTTATTCAATTATTAAGCTTTAAATAAATTAACAACTACTTAAATAAATAAACTAACACTTATGCATCATTTATTCCAGCAACTAGTTAATTAAAAGAAGTATTAAATGAACTTTAACTCATGCACCAATAAATTAACCTAGTAACTAGATTAATTAAAGAAGCAACTCATTAAATTAAGTTCATCAAATAAACTCATTTAATTAAACTAAGATGAGTTGTATTAATGGCCAGTAACTCAGTTATTAACTTAAGATGCTTAAATGCATGATTTAAAATGCAAACTAAATGATCAAATGAGTTACATAATGCATGACTTAATTAAATGCAGAACACATAATGCATGTCATAATTAAAATATGTAGATTAATAATGCATGAGATTAACTAAAAATGCATTCAATTAAACAAGACATAATTAAAGACTAAAATAACTAAAATAAATAAATCAAGTCCTTATTCCAGCAATTTAAATGCAAGAACTAAATAAACTCAAATCAAGCTCAAAGAGCTTGCGTCAAACCGAGCTAAGCTGGATGGAGCTCGGGGAGCTGGATGGAGCTCGGGGAGCTGGAAAAGAGCTGGGATCAGCTTGCTAACATAACAATGCTCGACTCGAAAGACTTGAACGTTGGGGCTCGCTGGGCGAGCTCGCATAATGACGTCCCAACATGCACCTAAACATTAAAGAATTCAGCTCATCAAAGCACATCAAAATTCGGCAACCTTCATTGCTTGTTTTTAATTCGGCTGCAGCATTTTAAACATGAAATAAATTTGGCATACACATTAAAGACATGTTTTAACTAAGATGAATTAAATAGCAGCAATAGTTTAAGACATCATTAATTCGGCTGCAATTTAAAGCATATGGACACATTAAATGCATGTAATAATCCATTCACATTAATTCCACGTACTAACTAAGATTTGAGCTGAAACTAAACTAGTTTAAATAATTTTATTCCAGCAAATTAAAATGCATGAAATTAAAATAAATTCGAATCAAGCTCAATGAGCTTGCATCAAACCAAATTGAGCTTATCGAACTTCATTTTGCACTTGGGCCCTTCGAGCTTGGGCCATTCTCGATGTTGTGAAATTGGGTCGTAACATGATGCGACTAGGTTCGCATCATTCCCTCCCTCTTGAGAGCGATTTGTCCTCAAATTGGGCCACCTGCTTGAAAAAAAATTGTCACCATCATAGCACCCTTGGTTGATAGAGTTGGCATGGTTACGCCCTCCCTCTTTTGGAGGGTGCCCTCTCGACTTTTCACCTACAGGATAAAGAAAGAAATCAGTGACATGATAATTTATATACTCAAAAGAAGTTCCTAAAATCTCATTCAAAGATGGAGCAAATGAAACAATGCCGGGGTCAAAAATAGAAGTTAGTCTTACCTTTTTCGAATTGGTTTTCATAATCGGGAACAAAAAAGGCATAAGACTCAATCTCCAATTATATTCAGCATGCAACAAAAAAATTATCCAAACAAATATATAGTCCAAACGTCATTCGTGCAAAGCATGCGTGATCAAATAATTGAAAACGCTCCAAGAAACATTCATGATTCTCAAATCTCATCAACACATCATTGTTCAAGCAAATTAATTTCACACAAAATGTAGAGTGCTTGTTTGCTCTCATTATTGATCCATAATAACAAGGCCTTCGATAATTATAGTCTCAAAAATCAAAAACTCTTGATTCAAATCCTTTGATCAATAAAGAAGAATAATCATCGAGATCAAACACGAAGTTTTTATTTACCATTTCACTTTGTCTTGGGTATTTATTGGCTGTCAACATGGTAGGAACACAAAACAAACTATTGTTATGAGTATGTGAATTAGGTTCGAATCTCTTAGACCATAGCATGAAACAACCAACATTAAAATCAAATTGGTTATGCATTTTACATGTCAACAAGTTATCAAACAATCAATTTATTGGAAAATTAGACACGCAAACATTCAAATATTCAAACAACATGAGTTTTATTAAAACAGCCGTGTATACGCATGTGGGTTTTGCTTAAAAGATCAAAGAACGCATATTATCACCACAATCAGAAAAATCAAATTGTTTACTTGAACCTCTACTATAGCACACAAACAATTTTTGCAATGGCCAATTGGATTTTACCTTACTAACAAACTCACCAATTTCACAATTTCCAATGAAAATACTCACCTTGCCATCTTTTAAGACCAACATGCTACCATCCATCAAAGAAAAACAATTGTTCACATCAATGGACGGATCCTTTTTAGAACGCAAGTCATGAGCAAAATTGTCAATGTGATTCGAATGGAGTGGGTAAAGAAATAAAGAATTCTCACCTTGTATACCGTTGGGAATTGGGAGATGTAGATCAGGTTTACCTTTTTTGATCAAATGAAAGCATCTCACATCAGGAAACTATTGCAGTTGGAACTTGTCATATGATTCTTTAGAAACTTGAAAATGAGAAACAACACAAGGACAACTCAAATGTGGATTAGTTGAAACACTCCTCACTTTTTCTTGTGCACTCACATCTTTTTCACTCATCTTTTTTTATTAAAAACTCACTTTGATTCTTCTTTTTATTTTCTTTTTCAACTACTCTTGTTTCATGCTCATTTTTCTTTCGTTTTTCATACTCACTCTCTTTTTCAATTTTCTTTTCTTGATCAAATTCTTTTTCTTTTTCAATTTCACTTTTCTTATTCTCATTCCTTTTTTTCTCTTTTTCACACTCTTTTTCTTCTCCACTTGACTTTTCTATTTCATTACAAAAATAAGTAAACAAGAAAGATTCATCAAAATGTGAAACTTTTCGTTGAGCATAAGTTGAGTGGTCTTCACACATACAGCTTTCGTTTCTTCGTGATGGATCCTCCATGGATGATTTCTTTGAAGACATATATAAATCTTCATTTTGATCATCTTGAAAGACCTCAGACTCAAAGCTTTCTCGCTTTCTAGTCGAATTCCTCGATGAGTAGGAATCACATGTTAAGGCTCTTTGGCTTGAACTCCTTGACAAATAGGGACCACGATATGGATCTCTTTGGGAAAGACCTTCCGTGAGCGAAGATTTGGATGCATACAAACCATGTTCACTTTTTCACTTAGACTTCTCCGCTGAGGAATACCTTGAAGCGTTGGAAGAAGAATTTCTACCTACTTGTTGATAGTCTCGAGAGGTATCAAATCCATGGTTTGTTTCATACCGACTTGAGTTCCTTGACGAATAATAGTCTTGGTATGGGTCCTTCCTTGAATAATCCTTGAATACGTGTCTCTGTGGTTCTTATCTCCGTCTTTTGATTTACAGAACTTCAATACATTTGGACTCTTTCTTCGATACGTTCCAAACGTTCTCATATTGGTTTTAGTTGTCTTTGGAGCATTTGACCCATCTCATGAATAATTTCTTGATATGTTGGGTCGGACAAAACATTACCATAATCATCATTACTTTCGGTATTTCGAAACATGGTGTTTACTCATGCAAACCTCACACTTTCTCTCAAAAGAAAAAAAAACTCACAATTTTGGCTTTTACACACTCGAATAATCTCACCACACACTCGTGCCTTTTACCTCTCTATTTGCTTCTCTCGATTCATAATGGACTATTTAGACTTAGTAGTCTTCGGTGTGGAGTCAGTTTACAAAAATGATGTTTGGTTTGGGTAGGGAAAGATGTTGGGACAAGGGTAGGCTAGAAAACAAAACGAGAGGATGAAGGTGTGGCCGTTTGGGTACTAAAAAGGAATGAAGGAATTTTGGGTAGTAAACTTGTATGCACATATACTTCACTTCTTCTTTTTTTGCACTTCTAATATATATTCTTTTTTTTTCACAATTTTTTTCAATTTTTTTGCATTTTTTTGAAATTTTTTTAATTTTTTTCAAAATTTTTTTTGAATTTTTTTGCTAAAATGTAATCTCGGGAATATAAAAAAAGTCGATTCTTACCTCAATTTAGCCAGCTCTGATATCAAATGATACGATCTCGCCTTGGGAGAGATTTGAGTCGTATTAGTTGCCCGATCGTAAATTGGGTAAGTATTTGTAGCAATTGAAAAGAAGGTGAATCTGAAGAATGGAATTGGTGCAAAAATGTCTAAAACAAGGATATTGGATAGATGATGAAAGATGGGTGAAAATTGGCTAAGGCCGGAGAATGAACTAACAATAGGGATTGTTGACCCGAGTCTCAAATTGGCACTTAGGTTGATGAGGTATCGAAATTATGGATAGATAAATTAATAGGAAACCTCGAACCGCTATAAAGGATGATAGGAACCTCGGTATAGTTTTGAACGCCACACCAACAAGATGATAAGTTCGGGATAAGAAGGAAAGATAGACACCACGAGACGAATCCCGATAAGTCAATTCAGTCCTAAAGAGAATTGAATTCTCACTTGAACAAAATAGTCCATAAAAATAATAAAGTATCAAATTCAGTAAGTAACCTTTACAAAATGAAATTAACACATATTTATAGGCACATAGATGACTACTCAAATTCGGCATCTAGGTGTTCACATAATAATAAAAACTATTCATACTAACACATTAAAATTCGGTTCATGAAATTGGTAGGTTCATGCTTCAACCGAATGGACAAATTTCCTCCGCTTGGTGCGTACATGTATCCTTAGTCAAGAAGCTTGAATGTGCAACCCTTAATCTGCCCTCATTCCCTATTGGCTGAATGTTAGATGCATGAAGCATGCATCTCCTTTAATTGGAACATTTATGGCGCCTTTATCAAGTGAATGGCAGCTAGTGTATTAGTAAATTCATCCCCTATTTTGTTGCATGAATGGGCTAGTTCATTGGCAGATTTAATGGCTTTGTGATTCACGAAAATGAGCTTGAAAAGCTGGTCCTTTCTCTCATTCAAGGCCGTCCATGAGCATGCTCCCATTTAGCCTTTGGTGTTCATGAAAATAGCATTCAATTCTTTGTCCATTGCTTTTCACGAAAACGGCATTGAGAATAAGAAGAACTCGGCAGCTTTGAAGTTATCCATGCATGCTCCTTTGTTAAATTCGGTGCCGTCCACGCCATGTACTTGCTTTAAAGCCTTAAATTCATCCCATGCATGAATAGAGCCTTAATGACGTCCCAACATGCACCTAAACATTAAAGAATTCAGCTCATTAAAGCACATCAAAATTCGGCAGCCTTCATTGCTTGTTTTTAATTCGGCTGCAGCATTTTAAACATGAAATAAATTTGGCAGACACATTAAAGACATGTTTTAACTAAGATGAATTAAATAGCAGCAATAGTTTAAGACATCATTAATTCGGCTGCAATTTAAAGCATATGGACACATTAAATGCATGTAATAATCCGTTCACATTAATTCCATGTACTAACTAAGACACATTAAAGCAAACAATTTAATAAGTACTAAATTAAGACACATTTAATGCTTATAATTAAAATGTCTAGATTTAAGAAACATTAAAAAATAAATTAATTTATTTGAGCTGAAACTAAACTAGTTTAAATAATTTTATTCCAGCAAATTAAAATGCATGAAATTAAAATAGATTCAAATCAAGCTCAATGAGCTTGCATCAAACCGAATTGAGCTTATCGAACTTCATTTTGCACTTGGGCCCTTCAAGCTTCAGCCATTCTCGATGTTGTGAAATTGGGTCGTAACATGATATGACCAGGTTCACATCATAGACACTCCTCCCAAGTTTTCAAATTCTTTCAAATAATTGCATGCAGTAGTGTTTACAAAACTTGATTAACGACCTCCGTTTGGCTGTCGGTTTAGGGATGGCTTGTTGTTGAAAATTATAGCTTGGTTCCCATCTTTCCCCATAAGGTCCTCCAAAAATGGCTAAGAACCTTGGTGTCTCAGTCCGAAACAATGGTCCTTAGAACACCATGTAAACGTATAATTTCCATAAAAAATAGGTTAGCAACATTTAAAGCATCGTCAGTTTTGTTTCATGCAATAAAATGAGCCATTTTTGAAAATCAATCAACTACAACAAACACAGAGTCTTTGCTATTCTTTGTTCTAGGAAGGCCTAAAACAAAATCCATAGAAATATCCATCCATGGTGCTTCCGAGATCGGCACTGGAGTATAGAGTCCGTGTGGCTGAATTCTTGATTTTGCCTTCTTGCAAGCAGTATAGTAATCACACACTTTAGCCACATCTCGTTTCATCTTTGGCCAATAGAAATTTTCTTGAAGAACGGCTAAAGTTTTGGCAATGCCGAAATTCTCATTAAACCCCCACTATGTGCTTCATGAACCAGCACGTTTCTAGTTGATCCTTGGGGTATGCACAACTTATTTTCTCAAAATAGGAATCCATCTTGCCGATAGTACCTATCATATGCACCTTGCACACAAAACTTGAAATTTCTCTAAAGTCAGAATCATTAGCATATAATTCCTTTAAATAAGCAGAAACAAGTAATTTAACATCCAAACAATTTAAAAGAGAATACCTTCGCAATAGAGCATCTGCAACGATATTTTCCTTACCTTGCTTGTATTTAATGACATATGGGAAGGATTCTAAGAACTCAACTGATGTGGTCTGGCTCGGGTGATTGAGTCGAATTCACGTAGTTGCCTGATCGTAGTCGAGAAGGATCGTTCGTGCCTCGGTGTCTTGGAAATAAAAGTGAAATGGATAGTTTAATTAAGCAGAAGGTTTTCAAAATGGGAAATAAATCTAGCTAGGTTCGGTTATGGAATAACAAAGGTAGATATTGGATAGTTGGCTCAGTTTGATGAAGACAAGAAAGAAACCCAAAGGATGGGAATGGAAAATAAACTTAATGTCAGGAATGATTCAACACTAAAAAGTGTCACCCCTGTTCCTATATTGTTAAGGTGGATAGATGGAATCAAAGGATAGGTGAACGCCACACCAAGGATGGTGATAAGTTTAAAAACAAGATCGGTAGATGCCACTAGCACGCTAGATAAGTCTTTCGAAACTTGTACGAGATATGAGAGGAAGTAACCTCACAAAACATGTTTTTAATCAAATGGCAAAGTCCCTTTACATGTAAAATGACTAGCTATTTATACTAATTCCTAGGCTAGCCAAATAGTCCATTCATGGACTTAACACTTAAGAAATGTATCCATTAAATACATAGGAAGATTCTAGAAATAATCCCTTGGAGTGCATGTCCATGTTCGGCCGAATAGGGGGGTGCATGGTGGCTTCATGAATGTGCATGGATGCACATGGATGGATGTCTTCATACATGTATGGTCAGGTTCGGCCAATGACTTAAATGGAGCCTTTAATTTGTGTTTCTTCACCAAGGGTGGCGTCATAAATGGGGCTTTATGAAGGGTCTCATGTGGTGTGAACATCCAACGGAACGGTCATCTTGGTGTGAACACATGGTGTGAACCCATGGGAATTCATGAACCGTCCCATGCATGTACCATCTTTTAATGAGATCCATGAACCTTCAAGTACATGCATGGACATGCATTTGTCCATTGGTTTGCCGTCCATTACACCTAATCCATGCATGCACCTTGCATTGAATTCCCTTTATACATGTACCTACAAAATGAATGCACCAAATTAATATCTCATGTGAACACATTAAGTAAATATGAACACAATTAAACACCTAAATAAATTCGGTCAAAGTATTTAATTCATGTAATAATCTAGACATATTTATTACTAGTTTAAATTAAGAATAATTTATGATGTGCATTAACTACTTAACTAGTCAACTTATCTCCCTATATTAAATATGCAATAATTAAGCTAAGATGAGCTAAGGGTTTCGGCTATGAGCTGTGCTAAGCTAGAATTAAAATAAATGAGCTGTGTTTATTTAAAGTAGACATTAATGGAGCTGAGTAGAAGCTTAGTTGAGCTCAACCGAGCTGAAACAAGCTCAAGTGAGCTGATTAGAGCTGAATTGAGCTTGGAGAGCTGAAGAGGAGCTGAAGTTGGTTTGCAAAAGAATGCGTTGAGCCTTCAAGGCATTGTCCTTAGCTCCTCCAACTTCTTGGACCTTGTTATCATCCCAAATGCGCAACAACAAAGCTGTTAAAGCTTCTTGAAGTTGCTTAGTACTTGCTCGAGTCATGGGGCCTTTTGGAAGCTTGATTAGGTCTTGGTTTGCATTCGAGGGAGCCCCAGGCGTGCATACATCATCAACCCATTTTGTGTGACGTTTGTTGAGCTTGGTTTGCCCTCACAAATGCTTCAAAGCCTCATGGTCCGTGTGTATAACGAACTCCTTAGGCCAAAGGTAATGCTGCCATGTTCCTAATGCACGTATTAACGCGTACATTTCCTTATCATAGGTGGGATAGTTGAGCGTGGATCCATTAAGTTTCTCGCTGAAATAAGCCACAGTCACCCATCTTGCGTTAAAACTACACCTATTCCTACATCAGACGCATCACATTCCACCTCGAAAATTTTGTTAAAATCTGGTAAACACAAAACCGGAGCATTAGTTAAACATTCTTTGATTTTAACAAAAGTAGATTCTTGTTCATCAGACCAAATGAAAGGAGAATTTTTTTTAATGATACCAGTCAATAGAGCACCAAGTGTGTAACACCCCTAACCCATTCCCGAAAAGACTGATACAATTTAAACCTTCGGCCCAAACATAATATCAAATGTTCACTTTCATAAATAAGTAAATCCCATACAAGAGAGCAAGCTACAATTCATTTGGTAAATATAAATTAACAACTAGATGCGATGTAGTTTCAAATTATACATAACTTGCGCGGGAAGTAATATAACCTTTCCAGGGCCGAATATAAAAGTTAACCCGAGTAACCTATCTCAACGAGAATTAAACCAGTCGATCAACTAAATTTCTGTTATAAGAAAATAGACATGTATATAAATAAACATCTACTTTCATCCTTCATGGCAAGTTTTCATGAATCAAACTAGGATAACTATTTTAACGATGTTCAAAACCATCCCATCATCACTCATGCCAACCATATATAATGTTAAATTAATACGAAATTATTAGGAATTCCAACCTTGCCACATTCGCATGGCATAGTAATATCAAAAGAGTTTAACTAATCTATTTGAGTTCCACCTATAGCTATTACATGCCATAGTAATTAACGGTAGACTTTTAAAAGTACCAATCCAGCGTTGATAGATGTGATGACTTCAAAAGGGAAGAGCCCCGAGCTTCCAACAGTTCTTAGATCTATCCACAAAGAAAACGAATACACATAATGAGTTATCACTCAGTAAGTCATAAAACATTTAATATTTATCGAACAATTCGAATAACACACAAACGGTTTAACCATAATTGGCTCGACTAACTCTATAAATCGTATAGCCCAAATTGGCTCATTTAAATTGAAATGAATTCCACATTTCAACTAGCACACTAAAAAAAACATCAACAATCCTTTAACATCCATTCGGTAAACACCAATATGCCACTTTCCATCGGATTTAAATACCACTCTATATTACCATCTTTAACACAATTTCATTAGTCACCTTACCCGTATAACTAGAGAAAAAAAAAAGAAATCGAACCCATTGTAATTAATTTACTCACCGATTCAATGACATCCTTCCACCATTCTCAAGTATGCCATATTACATCCGTCCATCGAATGTACGCACACATAGTGCCATTCGAGGTCGAAACCTACTCACAATTTATACCATATGAAGCTCACGAATGTGCGCACACATAGTGCCATTCGAACTCTAGGAAGTACGCACACATAGTGCCAATAGGAGTCTCACAAATGTACGCACACATAGTGCCATTCGAATTCGTTAATGTACACGCACACATAGTGCTATTTCGACTCATGATCATACTTGTACATATACTAATCATGGCTTATTTATTGAGTCGTTTGCAAGACAATTCAATATTAAACAGTCTCATGACTTACCTTGTTTCAAGAGGGGCAAGATTTTCCGATCAGCTAGTCAACCACTTTTTCCTTTCCTTTAGCCGAGGTTTGCTCCTTGTGATCAAATCGAGTTATGGACGACCGAAACCTTGCTATCCTCCTCTTCTTCTCCCGGCAATTAGAACATGAAAATGATCTTTTATTTTTCTTCCCATCCTATTATTAGATTTTAGCACATGAGTCCTTAATCGAAATTCCACCTACTAATGACATAATTGAGCATACAAATTTTACACATGCAAAATCACACACATAAAAATCCTAAGATTCAATATTTAATTATTTTCGCGACTCGATTTAGTGGTTTTGAAACCACTTCCCGACTAGGGTCGGAATAGGGCTGTTACAAAGTGTGCTAAAGTTCGATACAAATCTGCTATAGAAGCTTGCAAGTCCATGAAAACTTCTAACTTGGCTAATGTTGGTTGGATGTGGCCATTCTTATATTGCCTTGATCTTGTCTTAATCCACCTCTAGACCACTCTCACTTACAACAAAACCTAGAAAAACAACTTTGTTAGTACAAAAATTACATTTCTTAAGGTTTGCATATAAAACATCCTTTCGTAATACTTCCAAAATAGCATGTAAATGTTCAAGATGATCAGATAAAGATTTGCTATAAATTAAAATATCGTCAAAATAAACTACGCAAAAATGACCAATGAAAGACCTCAAAACGTGATTCATCAACCTCATGAAAGTACTTGGGGCATTGGTGAGGCCAAATGGCATCACTAGCCACTCATACAAACCATATTTGGTCTTAAACACAGTCTTCCACTTGTCCCCCTCCCGCATGCGAATTTGATGATAGCCACTTTTCAGATTGATCTAGAGAACAATTTAGGGATGGGATGTCGGTATTTGATGGTAATCTTGTTGATAGCTCAACAATCTATGCATATCCTCCATGAATCATCTTTTTTAGGCACCAACAAAACAGGCGCTGCACATGGACTCCAACTCTCCCGTATGTATCCTTTCTCCATTAAATCAACTACTTATCATTGTAACTCCTTAGTTTCTTCGGGGTTACTTCTATAAGCTGATCGATTTTGAATTGTAGCCTTGGGAATGAAATCTATTTGGTGTTCAATACCTCGGATAGGAGGCATCCCACTAGGCACTTCTTTCGAGAAAATGTCTTCGAATTCCTAAAGCAATGAAACAACAGACAAAGGTAAAGAGTTATCATGTTCGTTAGCATCAAATAAGCACTCCTTGTACATAAGTACAAACATGGGTTGGCACATCAACAAGGACTTTCTTATTTCTTTTTCCCTCGCAAATACGCACATTTTACTACTCTCATTTTCTTTTTGACTTTCATGTTCCTTTCGTATTTTACCTTTTCTCCCTCACTTTTTCCTTTCTTTTTTTTCATTTTTTTGTCTTTCTCTTTTCAATCTTTTATTCTTGTACTTTTTCTTTCTTTTCTTTCAATTTTAATTGATCTTGGTACACTTGTTTTGGAATCAACGGGGCTAAAGTTACATTTTTACCTCAATGCTTGAATGTGTATCAATTTGTATAACTGTCATGGATCACGAGCCTATCAAACTGCCATGGACGCCCTAAAAGGAGATGTCCCGCGTACATGGGAAACATCGCACACCACTTCATCTTGGTACTTCCCGATGGAAAATGCTACCACAACTTGCTTTGTTACTTTAAGCTCACCTCCATCATTCAACCATTGTAATTTATATGGAGTTGGATGTTTGGTTATGGCCAAACTGAGCTTTTCCACCAGCATGTCGCTAGCTACATTAGTACAAGTTCCATCGTCAATAATCATACTACATACCTTGCCTTGAATGTGGCATCGGGTGTGGAAAATATTCTCCTTTAGTTGATTAGTTTCAGCAATTTAGACATTCAGGCTTCGCTTCACCACAAGAATTTTTCCTTCGACAGGTAACTCTAATTCTTCTTCTTCGTCATCGGATGGCATTTTAGACTCATGTTCATCCTCCTCCTCAGATTCGATTTCTCCGTCGACCTTTACCACCATAATACGACGATTAGGACATTGACTAGCTATGTGCCCTCAGCCTTGACACTTGAAACATTTTATGTCTCTCATGCAATTTGGCACTTGCTCGTTTTTATTCTGACTTGATTTACCAATGGGCTGATTGGATTTAGCTGCTACAACTGGCTCCTTTGTTCAAACAGGGGGTTTGTTGACTCCTTGACTCCACTTGTTGGTTAAGGATTGGCATTGGATTGACTAACTCCTTTTCGCTTGAGTTGTTTTTTAGCTTAATTGCCATATGGACCATGTCCATCACTTCAACATAGTGTTGTAGTTCAACTATGTTGGCGATGTCATGGTTTAAACCCGTAAGGAATCTTGCCATTGTCGCCTCTCGATCCTCCTCAATATCAACTTGCAGCTTGGATCATGGCTATCTCCATCTCTTTATAATAATCTTCAACACTTCTATTACCTTGAGTAAGGTTTTGGAGTCATTGATAAGGATCCCAATGGTAGTACGAAGGGATAAATTGTTTCCACATGATTGATTTCATTTCAGCCCAAGTAGAGATAGGTCTCTCACCTTTTTGTCTTCAGCTCGTCACTAGTTGGTCTCACCACACAATTACATATTCCGAAAACTCGATTGCCATGAGCTTCACCTTTTTACTCTTTGAATAATTGTGGCATTCGAAGACAAGCTTGATCTTCTTTTCCTACTCCAAATAAGGTTTATGGTTGTTCTTCCCTTGGAATGGTGGAATTATCACCTTGATATTCTTAATATTGTCATTTGGACGGTTATGATATCTAGGGCCCTAATGTCATTGGCGGCCTATAAGATTGAAAACCCAGCCTAGACGTTACAGCCAGATCTGGTGTGTCACAAAAAAGTTGTATTCGTGATCGGACTAAAAAATTTATCCTGTTTCAAAAGCCTCATTTTGTTTTGGAATGTTGAACGATTTTAGGTTAAAACCATTTTTATAAGTTTGGAAATATTTTAGAAGAAATGATTGCTTTATTTGTTATGCTCGTTACTTGGAGTAATAAAAGCTCTTCGACCTTTTTGAAAACATTACGCCCAGCTTTACGCAAAAACATTGGTTATTAATTTTGAAAACCCGTTTTAAATTACTTTACCAATTGTAATGATAAGTAAACCCAAATAAAGAAAATAAAACAAAAACCTCATAATGGCCTTATTACATAACATAAACCCAAAATAATAATTATTTAAAAATTAAAGCAAAATCGGAAGCAGAAAGCATGTGGCCACTATAACACCCCAAACCCGGCCCAGATGTTACGGCCAAGTCTAGTATGTCGCATCAACGGCAGACTAAACATGTTTCCTAGTTACCCAGATTAGGGAGAGTTTTGCAAAAACCGTTATTAAAGTTTTGAGAGAAACTCCCAGTTTAACTGTGAACGTCCTATCCACTACCAAATTCTAGGGGTATTCTTATTATAAGATCTTGGTTTAACTTTCATTACTCGTTTGATACGTGAGAATTAATTTGAAAACGTTGATTAGTTTTAAGAAAACTCGTGCAGCTTTATTCAAAATATTTAAAGTATAATATAAGAAAATAATCAAAAGAAACCCCAAATTAAAATAATTTAAGCGGCCTTATTACAAACCCAAAACCATAATGAAAATAATTAAAAATAAATAAGGAAATAGATAACTTAGTTTAAAAACCAGCTATGCAGTCCACGTGGCCACTCTAAATCCCTCCCAGCTCCAAGTCCACTAGTCTAGGCCTCACCTGCATGAATGGAAGAAAAAGGGGTGAGTTTAGAAAACTCAGTGTGCAAAGAAAGCCCATCTAGAGCCCAAATCAGCTCAAGCCCACTAGGCCTAAGCCCTATCCAGTCTCAGTAACAACTAGGCCAAAGCCCTATTCAGATACAGTAAACTGGGCCTTAGCCCTTTTCAGATAATAGTAAGCGGCCCATAGGGCCATTACAAAAACAAAACAATATCATGCATGTATGCAAAGCCCAAAGCCCATCCTATGTCCATCCGCTACACTCCACTCGTACTAGCCATAAACACACCATGTGGGGAAAATACTCAACCCACCCAGCCGCTACACTCCACAGTCGTAGCATAGCTGCTCAGATAATGTGGCCAAGCCACTAACAGTATAACGAGGCAAAGCCCCTTTCAGTAAACAGTACGAGGCATAGCCTTTTTTAGTAATCAGTACGAGGCAAAGCCTCTTTCAGTAATCGTGGCAATGCCACTTGCACTTCCTCCATCAATAAACCCAGTCCTATGCAACAGATAATTATGTCATGGCATACAGTGAACAAAAACAGTAAAACATGCATTTTAGTCAAACTTAGCCCTAGGGGTATAATGGTCATTTTGCACCTAGGGGTAAAATAGTAATTTTTCACCCTGTAGGGGGTATTTTAGTAAATATTCTAGTTTTTAGGGTTTTATACATATTTCAGTTATTAACAGTTTCATTATTATCTCAGTTACTTATCCAACCCATTTTAGCAGTTTAAAACCATTGGGCCCTAAAACCCCTAATGGGCCCTACAGTGACATCTAGCTATTTTGGCCCATTTAGCCTAAATTTTATGTCTAGTTTAGCAGACTTAACCTACAGTATACCAGAACACACTTATCGCTTACTTTTACCGATATGGGCCCGTAAGCTTATTGGGCCTATTTTCAGCCCATCGAGGCCTAAATTATCGAGGTGCACGAAATTACGCACTCATCCATCGTACCATTTGGGATTACAGATCTCACTTTTTCCAATCGACTTACGAGCGGTCGCACGCTCACAAGCCCACGAAATGCCAGAGTTTTGACATTTTGGCTTTTCGGCTTTTGCCGATTTAGACTACAAAAAGGTGTTCGTTTACACACCTGTTTTACGACGAACTCCAATGAGATCTCCCATGGTATCCTACAACCGGTCACTACAATATTAGATTCAAAATTTCAATGACAACTAATGTAAACTTGCTTACCATAATCGGCCAACCTCCCTTAATGCCTTAGAAACTTACCTTGTCGAAAATAGAGACTAGCCCTAGATCTAGTCGTTCCAACTGTCCAAGCCCTCAATAAATCAATTGGTAGGACCTATAGAGCCTTAAGCCCCAATCGACAACCTCCGTATGCACATAGGTGGTTTTGGCTTTCTTGAATTCCAAAATAAAGAATGGACAGGAGATTACGATAACTTACCAAAGGTTTACTAATCCCGAATCATTCCCAAACACCTTATCTTAGAGTTGATGTAGATCTAACTTAAAGTATGAATAAAGAATAGATCTAGAGGTTTAGATCCCGAATCACTATGAATATAGAGGTTCAGCTTTTGATAAAATAAAAGAGAGAAAGGTAGAGATTATAGTGGAAAAGAAAAGAGATGTCGACAGAGGGTAGGGATGTTGTGATAGTCAGCTAAAAGAGAAGAAAAGAATAGGGGTATTCAACCAAGAAGAAATCGGCACAACCTAGAACCTCTCGGGATTTTGGCTTTTAGGAGTATTTGGCTAAGTGGAGTTTGGCTAAAGAAAAGATTCAGGTTTTTGTATTGGAACAATCAACTAAATGGGATTTAAGGGAGTCAATGAAGACGATGAAGAAAGGAAGAAGGGAAGAAAGAAGAAATAAGGAGTATAGATTCGGCTAGAGGAGAGAAATCGACAAAGAAACCCAAGATGCAAGGTTGCGGCTTTTAGTGCAGTCAATTAGTGATCTTGAGAAGAAAGTATAGCAGAAGAAAGTGGTTCAGCTTTGTGAGAATGAAAGGGATAAAAGTTGAAAGAAAAGAAGGGAGGAGAAGAGAAAAGAAGATTTGGCTATGGACAATTCGACACAAGCGATGGTGCTTGTGGCTTCGGCTTCTAACTCAATGGGAAAACAAAAAAACTAAAACCCTAAGGGCTCTATACCTAATCGGCACACATACACACCCAAATGCCGAATTAAGGTCCCTAGAAAACCCTAAAAGTGTTCGGCTAGCACCCAAGACAACCCCTAGCCTATTGTGTCCCAAAGCCATGAGCTAAAACTAATTATGCTCCCTCAAGAGTCCCTTGTTCGGCCATCACATGCTCCCATTCAAATTTCCTATAATTTCTCCCCCTTATCTACCTGATCTTATCTCATGAACAACTCAAACTCTCTTCAGTAGAGTTTTACCTGGAGTCCATCACATGACGGGCACATGCACAAAAAATTAAAACACTAGCTTACCTACCTTGTGACTTGAACACTGGCCCTTGCACACACATCCACACGCCACTTTTTTAGGCACTTAAATGGAACCACATTGCCACTTTACCAAGGGCTTATTTGTGTCTTCTTCTACTAACTTTTTCTTAAAAGCCCATTTAACCAAGTCCCCTTCACTTTAAATTCAAATTTTGATATTTCTGTAGGCCCACTAACATTCTTAAAACATAAATTCCAAAATTTAAAAACCAAATTTCAAAGTTTCATCAAAATTGCAAAAATCCCAAAAAATCCCGAAAATCGGGGCATTACAGCCACCTCGAGTCCCTTGCAGCTCCAAATCATCTATGGCTGGGGATTACCTACAGATATGAAATAAAAAGTGAGTTTGCAAAAACTCAGTGCATAACTTCCCCAACCAATACAGAGATCAGACATACAAATCAGACTAGGCCGAAGCCCTATTTAGAAACAGAGTGGGCCCAAGAGTGAGCCCAAGCCCATTACAAATGCAAAACAGTACTGTATATACCCAAATTTACCCGGGCCCATACAAATCAAACCATACACAGCCCAAATTTTAAAACCCAACACCTACCCATAACCCATTACAAAAACCAACCCCAAGCCAACAGCCCACTAAACCTAGCCCAAATCACCTTCAGACCCAACTGACCCACTAGCCCAAACTCAACACTCGGGAACCCTAGCCCTGAAATGAGCTCCCACTTGCCTCTGCCACCACTGTGCCACCGCCCACGTCGCGTCAGCCACTGCAACCACCGCCCTAGTCAGTGCCTCCACTTGCACCTGCAGGAAAAGAAAGGAAATGACAGAAATAATAGAAAAATACGAATGTAAGGCTATAAAAGCCAATCTAAGCATTTTGTAAAAGGGGGGATCCCCCGATTCAAAAAGATAGAAACATTTATTTGGCACTTTCAATATATACAAAAAACAATAGATTTTCAAAAAAAGTAACAAATCCCAGCAAGACCGAAGCAGTAAACCCACCAAAACAGAGATCAAAAGAAACCAAGAAAACCACAAAACAGAAGGTAAACCCTAAAACCTACGATTCTATTTTCTTCATTTTTTCTAAAGACAATATAAACATATGTATTTATATTTTAATAAACAATAAAAATATAAAAAAGAAAAAAAAAGGAATTTTTTTTACCTTTTGGTGGCCGGCGTTGGCGGCCAGCGAAGGTCCGACGACTGGACGGTGACCGGAGGGCTCACCGAAAATCGCCTCCGGTCCTCTCCCTTTCCCCCTCTCTCCTTTTTTTCTTTACCCGGTGTAGAAATGATTTTTTTCAGTTTTTTTTAACTTTTATAGGGGGCCAAAACGCACCGTTTTGGACCCCCGGTTTAAATCAATAAAACGACGTCGTTTTGATGTGGATCGGATCGACCCGACCCGCTCCGACTAGGATCCGCATGTTTTTGAAGGCGGAAGGGATAATTTCGCTCCTGGCCCTTCCGCTTTTTCATAGTTTTGCAATTAAGTTCCTAAATTGTTTTAGATTGGCCCCGATAGTCTATTACGCATTGCAATCCGGTCCCTATTGCAACGCTGCGTTTCAAAGGATCAGGAAGTTGCTGCTTTAGCCCCCTTATGTTTTCCCCGTGCTCATGTAGGCCCCTTCCCTTCGTTTTTTATCTCGAATTTGCCCCAAAATTCCTCCTCTTATTTTAATTCCATCCTATTCGTATTATTTTCTTTTAATTTTAAATACTGTATGTATTATATATTTTTATATACTGCTTTTCTTTAAAAATTATACATTACGTACATAGTATTATATTTTAATTGTGTATATCTGTCTTTTATATGTATTTATATGTCATTTATTAATATGTTTATTATTTTATATATATTTTTTATATTTATATGTATATATATTCTAATATTTTAGCCATATATTATTTTACTTATCATATTTATGTTTTCCCAACATTTTATGTATTACGTATATAATATAGTTATATATATATATGTGTGTTTTAATGTTTAGTATATATATATATTTGTAATTTTATTACTTATGGTATTATACATATGTTATGTAATACATACATATGTGTCTTAATGTTTTAGTATATATATATTTGTAAGATTATTGTTTATGATATTATACCATACATATATTACGTATATAATATGTTTACATATGTACGTGTCTTAATGCTTTAGTATACATATATATTTGTAATATTATTATTTACGATATTATGCATATTTGTAATATTATTATGTACGTACATTTTTGCATGTTACATGTATTTTTATACTATTCATATATTTCATATATACATATTATCTTAGGCATGCCATACTAAAATATTATCATCACTAATATACTATAGTCACTATACGTTTTATATTTTATTACTTGCATGTCATATACATATGCATAGGTTACATGTTTATTATTAATAATTGTTTTTGCATTACTATATACACGCCGTATTTCGATTTTACTACATATATATACCTTAACATTACAACGTGTATTTTTAATGTTTTATCTTTCGTACATATCTTGTTATAACTAAACTCTTTTCTTTCACCGTGAACCGTTATCCTTTTTTAAACATCGTGTTTCGATGGTCCCATTAATCGCGCTATCACTCCAAAATATATTATTCCATCCAAAAAAGATTTTTAAGCGAGGCAATATTTTTGTGTTTAGAGATTCGGGAAATAGTGCCCTAATGTGCTGGGTTGCGATTTCTCGTTCGTCTAAATACCTAAAATACCCTCCTAAATTTTACAACTAGCGAGGTAACTTTAGCTTCGAGGAATGTAAGAACTTCGTGTCCAATCGTGCTGGATGTGATGTTCATATTCTTCCGAAGCGAAGGAATCTCTATTTTTCAACCCAAATCATCCCAATTTCATTCGAAATGTTCCAAAAACGAGATAATTTTCTTTATGTTTAGAGATACGAGAAATAATGCCCTAACGTGCTGGGTGGCGATCTCTCATTCATCTAGACATCTAAAATACTCTCCTAAACAAATTTTGCAACTCGCGAGGTAACTCTAGTTTCGGAGAATTTAAGAACCTCGTGTCCAATCGTGCTGGATGTGATGTTCATATTCTTCCGGAGCAAAGGAACCTCGATTCCTCAACTTAAACCATTCCAGTTTCAAAAAGAATCCTATTTTTAAATCTTTCCAAATTTCGACTTAAGACAGAAAATTGCTCAATTTGGTACCAATTTTGGGCGCCGCGGGGGTGCTAATCCTTCCCCGCGCGTAACCGACTCCCGAATCCATTTTCTCTAATTCTTCGTAGACCAAAGCGTTTTATAAGGTGACCCAATCACACCTAAAAAGGTTGGTGGCGACTCCCTATTTTCATTTTTAAGTCGACATCCATTTTTTCTTCAAAAAAATGGTTATGACAGCTTGGCGACTCCACTGGGGACCAAGAGAGTCAAGCCAAAAATTGATTGTTTTCTGTCTTAATGTCTGAGTTGGAAATTTTCCAAAATATGATATTTTTACATGTAATTGTTGCGTATGTCTGTTATTTTTCTCGCACACATTGCATTTGCATGACCGTTGTGGTCACACCTTTAAGTGGGAGTGAGAAGCTACGCTTTCGTGAGGTTTTCACCTCCGCACGAGCTAGTGGATTGCTTCCGGGATACATCCGTACCTATCTACTTCGTGAGATTTTCATCTCCGCATGGCAGTAGGGAAATGTGTCCCCCTGAACTGAACTTGGTCCATATGAGCCTATAATGGGTGAGGATCGAGGAATCTGCTGGTTCAGGTACCCTTTTTCTCTAGAACCAAAAACACATATAGTGAACCCTAGGAGCTCGCTTTAGGTAGAACTATGTTGACCCGTAGTGATTACCTATGTAGGTGTTTGTCTTCCATTTTTCTTTGAATTATATCTTTTATGCATACGACATTGACCCATTTTATTTTGTCATCATTGCATATCACACAGCATTTAAAGGTATCGATTCACGGTTCTATTTCTAAGTTAGAAAGTTTTGTAAGGAGGAATGAATATCTTGATAAAGTGGAAGACAACGCTAACGTCTGTGCATGGTCAGAAAAAGCCCAGTTAGAAAAGTTAGATAGTGTCACCGAGGAGTATACATCGGAGTTGTGGGACTTCATTTGCGTCAGCTCGACATTGAATGAGCTTCAGATTGAGATCATTTAGGCCCAATGGGATAATGAAGCCCAGTAATGGTTCTACAAACAACAAGTCTGAGTTTACTGTTGTACTTTAAGATGTTGCACTCCTCAGAAACAATGGAAATGTGAGCCTTGATGACTCGGATGGCCCGGATGAGCATAAAAGAAAGCGATTAAAGAAGACCGTATCATTCAAAGACCTTTAGAGATTAGCTATGCTACGAAGATACCCTTGCAGTCAATTCAAGATGCTTTGCGTGGGCAGAAATCTAAAAATTCTCGAGAAGCACCGAGGGTGTAGGATATCATTTTAAGACGGCGTACTACGGAACAATGATGCCTACTTGTTCGCCAATCCCTCTCAAGATAATCAGAACAACTTCATAGATATTGGAGGAAGTATCCTTGGCTATAGGGATTACCACACGAGTGAGGTCATAGCTCAAATTCAAAAGTACCTGATTATTTACAGACCCTGGCGGTATAGGCCGACACATTGAGCACTAACGTGGGCTACAGTCCAATTGTGGTCAAGAGTTTGCTTTGTTAAGACTTTGGACGTAAGGGCGAAAGTGTCTGTACTCCGTTTTGTGTAAGGATTTTTGTTCCTTAAACAATGTTTTCTAAATTGAAATTGAATCAGAATGATATCTTTTTGCATTTATGCATTTGCATTACATCAAAGAAAAGAAGGGGTTGATTTGAACTTCGATTCCTAAATAGAATAGTTTATCATAAGGAAACGAATTTCTTGATAAAGTGGATTATGGTACGGTCGTCTGGATATAGTCCAAATAAGTATGACGAGAGAAAGCCAGTAGTCCACAAAGGAATATATGACTTGATTTTATTACCGAAGATTCAAGCCAACGAAGATTATCCAAGAGCCGTCATTTTTTTATGAGCATCGTGAAGACAAACGAGCAAGAAGTCATGGCCCAAAGCAAGCAATAAAGAGCTAGCAAAGGCATCTTTGGAAGCTTACAAGATTGGAACACGAAGAGAAGATTAGCGTTTCCACTTGGACCATAAAAGAGCAAAGGCCGTGCATGTAATCCGTTTTTATGTAGAGAAATCTGTTTTCTAGAAAAGTTATTCTAATGGAACTGAATTCATCATCGACGTCTTCTTTTCTTTTGCATTCATGCATTTGCACTACATTGCATCATATGCATTTGAACCCGTAGGAAGACCCTAATTAGTGGAAATTATTACAGAAAAAGAAAGAATCTGGAAACTCCACATCCCTACGGTACACGAACTAAAACAAAGAATATGGATCAGAGATTCGAACAACTCCAAAAGGAGATGCAAGAGCAATTGCAAGAACAACTGGCAAAAATGCAACAGGATATGCGTGAGCAAATGATGGAAGCTCAGAGAAGTATGGTGGCAGAAATGACCCAGCTGCTGAAAGGGGCAATGGATAAAGGAAAGGCCCCTGTGGCTACCACCGGAGAAGACAATGATGATTATCCTCCGGGTTTCACCCCATCCCGTACTCAAACACAGACGGAAGCTCCCCTGCGAAGGCCATCTGTTACTGTTAGGCCTCAACAGGGGCTAATGGTCATTTGTATATATCATAAGCACATTAGTCATACATAACCCAAATAAAATAGTCATTCTCTCTCTAGGGTTTAATGGTTATTTTTACCTAAAAGGGCTAAAATAGTTATTTTACCCTCCAGGGGTAAATCGGTCACTAGTCCTACTGGGGTATTTCAGTAATTTACACTACAGGGGTATTTTGGTAATTTTGCACTATAAGGGTATTTATTGGTAATTTTGCACTACCAGGGTATTTCAGTAATTTTGCAGTCCGTGGTCTTAACAACTCAACAGGAGGTCCATCGTCGCCTCGAGCGACTTTAGTAACCTATACAAATTGCCAAAGGGAAGAATTCGGCACCTCCACTCACAAATTGCCAAAATGTGCCCCTCATGCACTCCCTAATCGAATTTTCTTAACCAAACTCCCCTAATCAGCTATAACTTCTCCCCATTTAAAATTCCACGATTTTTTCCACTATTTCCTCCATGATTTTATCCTCCAAATCCCTACTAATCCTCATCCAAATCTCTTTTGACCAAGTCCACAACCACTTTCTTGAGTTTGAACCCCCTTCAAGCTCTTGCCACCTCCATGTAGCAAAATAATTGTATTTTGCTTGCAAGGGGATTTGAACCCTTGCCCTTCTCATATGCACACACGCCACTTGCCATCACAACACAAGCTCCTTTGTGTCACAAAACAAGCACAACTAAATATAAGCCTATAGGCCAAAATCTAAGTTCATGTAAAAGAAAACCAAAATGAATTGCAAGCGCCAAGACTTGAACCCATGCTCTTTTGCAACCTTAATGACGCAACAACCACTAGACCACTTGCTTCCTTGTGTCATTTTTCCAACACAATAATTTATAAGGCCTTCAAACTAACGCCAAGCTCACCTGAGGAAAAACTAAAATTTTCGCTAAAGCCCTGGTTTGAACCCAAGACTTCTCAGCTATCCCCAAACACTTCAAATCACTTAACCAACACACCAAACATATAATTGTGATATTTGTAAGCACCTTTAAAAATATTTAAGCCACTTCTAACCTATCCCAAGCTCAAGGCCCAATACTTCTAGGCCCAATTTTTGGGACGCTACAAAGGAGGCCATTTATGAAGGTGCATGTTCGGTTAGGTTTAAAGCTTCTCAAGATACATGCATGGCCGAATACATGAAGGGTGGGCTAATTTTGGAGACTTCAAGACACCTATTCTACCAAAGAGACACCATGCCTTTAATTCCCCAAGGTGGCTGAATACCTCCCCTAAGAATCCATCAAAGTGTTCACATTAGGTGTTCACACCTAATGTTCATTAGGCTCAACCCGTTCACACCATGGTGACCATTCAAGGCTAGCATTCACACCATTTTAGTCCCTTCATGAGGATTCATTAAAGCTCACAACTATTGGCCAAACAACATCAATTTATGGCTTCATAAAAGACCATGGCCGAACCTAGACTTTGGCTCCAAGGCTTCCATTCATTCACCAACTTTTAAGCTCCCATTGCTTAATCTAGGAGCTGCCCTTTGGAGATATGTTCAACTGAATATGGGCATAGTTTATTAAAGGATTTTATTCTAGATTTTTCTTTCTTTAATAGCCGAATATCTTAGCCATTAAGTTAGTGAACTTGTCCATTCGGCTATGATACGATCACGCCTGGGGCACACTCTTGGTCCAGCCCACTAAGTGATATGACCTTAGTTCGGGATGAGCAAGTCGCCAAATCCATTAGTCATGCACGAATTAACCAATTGGCATCACTTGCAATTTATTGCAAGTTGAATTTAAATTTTAATGAACTCATCTTACTTTAATAAATGAGTTGTTGGACTTTATTCAACTCATCTTAGTTTAATTAATAAGTTTTTTTTGTTGAACTTTATTTAATAAGTGATGCTCTTAATTAATCTACTTACTAGGACTATTTATTGATGCATGAGTTTAAGTTTATTTAATTATGCTTTTTTAATTAACTAGTTGCTGGAATAATTAATGCATATGTTTAGTTCATTTATTTAAGTTAAGTATTTATTTTTAATATGTTTAATAAGTGTTTAAATGTGATTAATAAGCTCATTTTAATATGTTTATTGCAGGAGTCTTTTCAACTCATAACCGTTACATTACAAGGGCTGTTACAAATTTATTGAAGTGACTTTTCAAGTGTTTTCGGTTACATCATTAATAAGCTATTTCAATAAGTAAAGGAGAGCACTAATTCACCTATAAATTTGGCAGCAACCTTTTGAGTCTCACTCCATAACCATTGGCTTCTTAAATAAACATTACAAACATTCAAAACACCATTAAGGAGCTGGTGTCCATTTGGCTAGCTAAGGGACAATTCAAGAGTCATCTTTCAAACATTCAAGAACATTCATTCAGCTGAATTGAAGTGAATTCAATGGTGGAGTTATTTGGTTCAAGAATGTCAAGGGACTTGAACTTTATTTCAGCTTTTATTTAGCACATTAATATGAATACTTGTGACTATTTGGCTACCCTATTCTAGCACTATAAATAGGTGAAATCAGCCTTTGTAAAATGACCTTGGTTATTTTAGTGAATGAAACTCTGTCATTTTGGTGAGAACTCTTCTCTCTGATTTCGTGCAAAGACTTGTTGGCTTATTTGCTAGTCAGTGGCGTCAATCCTAGTCTTTTCTGAACTTATCACTTCGAAACGAGTGTGGCATTCACCCATTCAATTATTCGGTTCTTGCTTTGGTAAGTAGTTGGTCGAGGTCCATCAACCTATTTCCACCTTTTCACCTTAAGTCATATAAGTTTCGGGGCGATACTCACTATAGTATCGAATCGATCTTGACACTTAAGCGCTATCTTCCATATCCATCATTTATCTTTACTTATCCTTGTTTATTTGTTAAAACCGAGCCTTCCAACTAACTTCATCTTTGATTCTTGTTAGCCAATTTACCCTATCTATCTTTAGCCTTTTGAACCTATTTCATTATATACTATTTTACTTAGCCAAAATTCACCTTTACAAAACGAACGAAGACTTCATCGTTAGATGATTGAGCAACACAAATATGACTTGAATTCCACTACGAGGACGGGAATAGTTGTTGGATTTCATTTGTAAAGGACTTTCTGCCAAATTGTTAATGAAACTCTATTTCTATGAGGTTGCTTCCTCTCAAATCTCGTGTGAGTCTCGTGCGACTTATTAGCATGCTAATGGTGTCAACCGAACTCCGTTTCAGAACTTATCACCATCTCCGTGGTGTGGTGTTCTCCTATCTAGCTACCCCATCCTTTACCTTAGACAATATAGGAATCGGGGTGACACTCGTTAGTGTTGAATCATTCCTGACGTCTAAGTTTGACTTCCATCCTCCACCAAATTATCTTTAATTATCGTTAAACCTAGCCATCTATCCATTTTCCTTATCCATCCTTCTTTCTTAGTCTGAACCTATACTACTAATTTAAAACTTAACCACTTTTTGAACCCATTCTCATTACTTCTGCTCAACTAAGCCTAATATTACTATTCAACTTAAAGCTGAATGAATCTTCTCGATGACGATTGGGCAACCAACTGAATTTGACTCATTCAACTAGGCCGGATCACATCATTTGGTATCAGGCTTGCAAAAATGAGAAGTACGGACATTCGTAGATATTCCGAAATAGGTTTGTGAAAAAAATTTCATTTTTTTGTATCCAAAAGTGTAATTTTTCAAGTAAATAAAAAAATATAGTACAAAATTAAAAAAATTTGAATATAAAAAAAAAGCGAGTGAAGGCATTGAAGGCTTGATCATTCATTCCTCTTGTAATCTCGATCTTTAAGTTTCTATTTTTTGAATTTTAATTACCCCTTCTACCCCAATGCCACACTCACAAACTCAAAAATTTTTCTTTTAGCCTACCTCTCACCTCTACATTTTATCCCTTGTAACCATCTTAAAACTAACCTCAAAGCACCAAAATAAGTCCTAAGAGATGAAATACGAGGTTACGAGAGAAAGCTAAGAGTGGTAAAAGGCAAGAGAGCTATGAGGTTATTCGAGTGAAAGAAAAAGCCTAATATGAGTGAAAAAACGAGTGCAAGTGAACATTCTTAATTTTCTTTGCTAGAGAATTGTAAGGTTTTTGTGGTGAGGAATTCTATTCCATGTCTAGAAGTATGCAGAAAATGGAGCAATTATTTGACTGTAGACTTGAACCTATCGAAGATCGGCTATATTGATTTGAAGTCTGGGCACAACGTAAAGGAACCCCCAAGGTTGAGAGACAAGGGTGTGAGTGTCCAAATCAAAACTGAGGCTGTCAAAGAGTTCAAGATGATTAAATTTTTGAACCAAGTGAGCCCAAAAAGTGAACAAGATTCTAATGTTAGTAATCGAAGTTTGACAAAACCGTGGCCAATGAGATCGAGAGAGGTATCATGATGATCTCAAAAGTATTAAGTTGATCATTCCCCCATTCCAAGGTCATTCAGATTTGAAAGCATATCTAGAATGGGAGAAAAAGATTGAACTTGTGTTTGAGTGCCATAATTATTCTGAGGCCAAGAAAGTGAAGTTAGTCACCATAAAATTCTTTGACTATGCCACGATCTGGTGGGACCAAGTGACTACAAGTCGAAGATAGAATGCTGAGAGTCCCATTAGCCCTTGGGCTTCAGGCTACAATGCGTCGAAGGTTTATCCCTTCCTATTATCACCGAGAGCTTTATCAAAAGCTTCAAAACTTATCCCAAAAAACAAATAGTGTGGAGGAATACTATAAAGAGAGGAAAATCGCCATGATTCAAGCAGATGTGAGGAAGATCGAGAGGTACCCATAGCTCTATTTTTGGCTAGTCTTAACCGAGACATAGCCAATGTCATGGAGTTGCAACATTATGTGTAGATCGTTGATATGGTCCACATTGCAATAAAGGTTGAGAAGCAACTCAAAAGGAAAGGTCCTGTTCGATCCTATGCAACGTCAAATGTACTTAAATGGAGTCAAGGTGTGAGTAAGACTCCTTCAACCAATCAACCCAAAGAGCCAGTGGCACCGACGAGAACTACCAAGTCTTTAGCCGAATCTAGCAAAGGCAAGGCCATTGAAACTGCTCAAAACTGAACACGTGACATAAAGTGTTTTAAGTGTCTTGGAAGGGGCATATAGCCAGCCAATGTTCAAATCAGAATGTGATGGTGACTTGGCCCAATGGTGAAATTGAATTAGAAGAAGAAACAGAAAAGAATGAGGACAAAGTTGAAAACCCTTCCGATGATGAAGAAGAACTGGAATACACGGTTGAAGGTGAGATGTTGGTTGTGAAGTGAAGTCTAGGCACACAAAGTGTAGTAAGTGATTCACAACGCGAAAACCTTTTTCATACACAATGCCTTGCACAAGGAAAGGTTTGTAGCCTAGTTATTGATGGAGGCAGTTGCACTAACGTTGTGAGTATCCTCATGGTGGACAAGCTAGCCTTACTTGATACGATCCACCTCAGATAAGTCGAGTCGTATTAGTAATTGCCCAATCGTCGACAAGAAGTTACGTTAAGTTTAGTTGAAAAATTGGGTAAGAGAAAGAAGGACAAGAAAGAAGATTAAAGAAGGTGGTTGAGTTAGGTTGAAGTTGGACTTGGTTTGGGGAATTTAGGATGGAAAAAAAAGAAGGATGTTGGTTTTTGGTTCGAATAGAATGGGCAATAAGAAGTGAAAGTTTAGTTTTAGGTTATGGAAAGGAATAGATGAATGATTTGTTTCAATTAGGTAAAATGAATTAAGGAAATGGTCGAAATGGTAAGAAATGGTCGATTATGTTGTTTTGGTACAAAATGGTATCGAAAGAAATTTGGTTTGAACAAAAGATGCAAACAAGAACCAATACCGATGTGGTATTGACCTGTTGTTTATAAGCCCTTTTAGTTCGATTTATGACGTGAACGCGTCCAAGCTAGCAACCTACCCGGATGATGGAACACCTGCTATGGCGCAAGGTCCCATGACGAGAGCTCAAGCTCGACGCTTCCAAAACTCTATTTCAGCTCTCGGTCGTCGATTCCAGCTAGCTCATGGCTCCCATGTCCAAATGTGTAGCTGAACACAACTCCAAACTAAGGATAGTTAGCTTAATTCAAGCTAACTTCAGCTCATTTCAACTCACGGAAGTCCATTCTAGCTCGGTTGAGCTTAACTAAGCTCTTACTCAGCTCCATTAGTTTATAATTTAAATAAACTCAGCTCATTTAATTTAATTTCAGCTTAACACAGTTCATAGCCGAGACCCTCAGCTCATTTTAGCTTAATTATTGCGTATTTATTAAGTGAGCTAGTTGACTAGTTATTTAATGAATATTATTAATTTGTCATAATTTAAACTAGAAATAAATATGTCTAAAATATTACAAGAATTAAATATGTTAGCCGAATTTAATTAGCTGTTTAATTGTGTTCATATTTGATTAATGTGTTCACATGAGCTATTAATGTTGTACATTCACCTTGTAGGTACATCACCCTTTGGATGGCACATGCATGGAAGGAAATTAATGCAAGGTGCATGCATAAAAAGGTTCAATGGACGGCAATCAAAGGGGCATATGCATGTTCATGATGATTATTCATGTATTTGAAGATTCATGGATCATATTGATGAAGGAACATGCATTGGACGGTTCATGTATTTCCCATGTGTTCACACCTTGTGTTCACACCATGATGACCATTCGGTTGGACGTTCACACACAAGAGACTACTCAAGCTCCTTGTACACACCTAGTCTGACCCTGATGTATCCACACCCGGGGCTCCTTCAAATGCAAATCAAGATCTAATCAAGCTTCCAAAAGACCCCATGACTCGAGCACGTACTAAGCAACTTTAAGAAGCTTTAACAGCTTTGTTGAAGCGCATTTGGGATGAAACCAAGTCCTTTGACGTTGGAGAAGCTATGGACAACTCTTTGAAGGCTCAATGCACTCTTTTGCAAACTGACTTTAGCTCCTCTCTAGCGCTCCAAGTTCAGTTCAGCTCCAATCAGCTCACTTGAGCTTGTTTCAGCTCGTTTGCTCAATTTAGCTTCTTTCTAGCTCGTTTCTTTTTCCATTTTAATAAACTAAGTTTCAACTTTATTTTAACTTAATTTGCTACAGCTCTTGCCGAATTCACTAGCTCAAATTAGTTCACTAATTGTTTTTTATTATTTGAGCTAGTTGAATTTACTATGCTAGTTAATTTTAATTTAATGTGTCTGAAAATTTGTTAGTTGTTATTGAGGTAGTTAGCTATTGTTTAATTATGATTAAATGATATAATTAAATGTGTTCATGTTTTTGTAGGTTCAGCCGAATATGGAGATACATTAAAAGCTAGGTGCATGTATGGGAGCATTTAAAGCAAATGCATGCATGACTGGGTGCAAAGCTTGTAAGGATTCATGCATGATCGAATTCATGCATGGTGGGCTAACTATTGATGATCCCTAAGTGACTATTTAGCTAAGGAGTAGCTGCCAATTAATTCCAAGTTAACTGATTAGCTCCTTAAACATGTTCACACCTAAACTTGACCAATCGGTTTCAATACATGCATGGATGGATTCAAGAACATCCAAGGGGAGAAATTAACTCAATAATTCAGCACATTGATTGAATTAAGTACATGCACAAAGGGGAGAACAAATTTACTAGGTTCATGCTACCATTCATGAACCTACATGCCATTAAAGTGCTTAATTATGAAGATACATGTTCCATACAAGTGCATGAACGTCCCAAGGAGTTGAATGCAACCTTTGGTGCTCATACAAGGCACTTGAAGCCTTACTTCATGGCTAAGCATTCATTCCCACACCAAGGGGGAAGAAAGTGTCCATTCGGCTAGTGCATGGATCTACCAAATTCATGAACAATTTTAATGTATTAGTGTGAATGTTTTTATTGTTGTGTGAACACATTAGATGCCAAATTCCAATAGACAATTTAGGCCCTATAAATATTTGTTAAACTTCATTTGTAAGGGACTTTTTGCCAATTTGTTAATGAAACTTTGTTTTTGTGAGGTTGCTTCCTCTCATATCTTGTATAAGTTTCGAAAGACTTATCTAGCGTGCTAGTGGCGTCTACCGATCTTGTTTGAACTTATAACCATCCTTGGTGTGGCATTCACCTATCCTTCTATCCCATTTATCCACCTTAACAATATAGGAACCGGGGTGACACTTTTTAGTGTTGAATCATTCCTGACGTTAAGTTCGTTAATCCATCCCCACCTTACATTGTCTTATTCTTATTATTTCTAAACTAAACACTCTATTCAACACCCATCTCTGTTTTCCATAGCCGAACCTATCAATACTTTATTTTCTACTTCAAACCCTTTCGCTTAATCAAACCTATCCTTTCACTTCTACTTCCAAGACCGAGGCACGAACAACCCTTCTCATCTACGATCGGGCAACTACGTGCATTCGACTCAATCACTCGAGCTGGATCACATCAGACCCTTCATGAAGCCTCATTTAAGAAGCCACTCATGGTGAAACAACATGAATTCAAGGCTCCATTAAAGGTGTTGGTCGAATCTAGTCATGTATGCGTGAAGAACATTCATCCAAGTACATCAATGCATATTCATGAAGCTGGATACTCACCTCCCATTCAGCCGAACATGGACAAGAGCATCAATGGACATTTTCTAGAATTTTTCATAACTTTAACTAGATACATTACTTAGTTGTTAAGTCCATGAATAGGACCATTTGGCTAGCTTAAGATACTAGTATAAATAGTTATTTATTTTCATTGTAGAGAGACTTTTGATCAATTTTATACCGAAACTCTATTTCTGTGAGGTTTGATTCATCTTAAACTTTGTACAAGTCTCGTGCGACTTATCTAGCTTTGCTAGTGGCGTCAAACTTGCTTGTTTCGAGCTTATCACTGAACCTCAACTTGGTGTGGTGCTCAAACCTATCCTTCACCTACCATTTTCCAACTTAGACCATATAGGATTCGGGGTGACACCTTTGGTGTTGAATCTTTCCTGACGTCTAAGAATTTCGACCATCGACCACCTATTTGTTTATTTTACCCTTTTTGTATCTTTTTAACCATTTCGTACCTTCTATACCATTTCGTACATTCCATACCATTTTGTTCCTTCTATACCATTTCATACTTACTATACCATTTCGTACCTTCGTAACCTATCCTATCTTACCTAACCCGAACATTTAAACATCCATCTGTTTCCATACCCTATCCTCCTAACTATCATATCTTCTTTCATCTAAACCTCATCAATTCTAATTTCTTTTCTAAACTCCTAAACATACCATATTCTTAACCTTCCGCTTCCTACCTATCTATTTCGATTACAACTTCGTTCATCTTCTCGACTACGATCGGGCACTCAACGTAAATCCAGCTTATCTCATAACCGGGTTCGCGTCAGTTTAGGTTGGGTAAAATTGACCTTGACCCACTATCTAACAAGATAGGAACCTCGATATATTTGAACGCCACACTACGAATAGTATAAGTTTAGTTTCGACAAAGAAAATAGTTGACACAACTAGAACGCGCCAATCAAATCTTTGAACAAAAATGGAGAAAAGTTGCCTCACAAATTTGGTAGCATAACATTAACAAAGAGTCAAAAGTAGACTTTATGAGCTGAAGTTTAGCTCATGAGCTATATCCGAGCTAAGTTCGGGCTGAAACTGAACTGGAACTGAGTTGGGAAGCTGGAAATGAGCTGACTTTGAACTAGTGAGCTGGCCTTGAGCTAAAAATGAGTTGACTTGAGCTGGTGGTGAGCTCAGTGAGCTAAAATGAACTTGCAGGCAATTGTACGGTAAACTCAAAGAGCTGGGATAAGCTTTCTTGATGATGTGGTCCGGGTCCGGTGATTGAGTCAAATTCACTTTATTGCCCGATCGTAGTCGAGAGAGAGTCGTTCATGTCTCAAATTTTAGTAATAGAAGTAAAAGAATTAAATTAGGATAAGCAGAAGGTTTAGAAGAAGGGTAATTTCAAGAATAGGTTTGGTTATGGGTAGCAAAGGTAGATATTGGATAGTTGGCTCAATTTGGTGAAGACAAGAAAGAAACTCAAAGGATGGGGATGGAAAATGAACTTAATGTCAGGAATGATTCAACACTAAAAAGTGTCACCCTGGTTCCTATATTGTTAAGGTGGAAAAAATGGAATAGAAGGATAGATGAATGCCACACCAAGGATGGTGATAAGTTCAAACAAGATCGGTAGACGCCACTAGCACACTAGATAAGTCTTTCGAAACTTGTATGAGATATGAGAGGAAGCAACCTCACAAAAACAATAGTTTTCATAAATTGGCAAAAGTCCCTTTACAATGAGAATGAACAAGTATTTATAGGCTATCATGTAGTAGCTGAATGGACAAACTAGCTACCTTAAAGACTAAGCAAATTCAGTCATGAACTAACTAGAATGTTCTAGAATGAAAACATTAATTAAATGGTCTTGATTCGGCTAATGGGGATGTGTTTGGACAGCTTCATGAATGAGCTTGATGCATTTGAATGAATGTGAACCTTTGGAAGCTAAATGGCTTGTCTAGGTTCGGCCATGGGGTGCATGTAGCTTCCAAGAGGTGTCTCTTGGCTGAATAGTTGCATGGAAACCCCAAAAGTCCTCCCACATACATTCGGCTATACATGGAACTTGGAAGGGAGCTTGAACTTGGTCATTCATGAACTTGCATTAATTGTCCTTCATTCATGCATGTGTGCCGTCCAAAGGAGATGTATTTTTCAATATTCATTGCTTGTAATTAATCCTCCTTGTTCATGAATGTGAGACCTCCAAACATTGAACCGAACCATGCATGAATCTCTCCTTTCATTGAACAAACCCGTACATGCACCTTGTCATAAATGAACCTCCACATTCGGCTGAACCTACATGAATTAGACATACAATTAATTAAAATATAACTATTCATAATTATAATTTAAATGAGTAACTAGACAACTTAATGACCTAATTAAATTAATTATTATCACATTAAATTCGGCTAGCTCAAATAGTCAAAAATACTTAATGAGCTAAATTGAGCTAGGGAATTCGCCATGAGCTGTAGCAAACTTAATTAAAAGCAAAGTTTAATCTTATTTAATTGTAATGTGAAAGAAATGAGCTGAAACGAGCTAAATTTAAGCTCAAAAGAGCTGATACAAGCTCAAGTGAGCTGATTGGAGCTGAATTGAGCTTGGAGAGCTGGAGAGGAGCTGAAATTGGCTTGCAAAAGAGTGCATTGAGCCTTCAAGGCATTGTCCGTAGCTCCTCCAATGTATTGGACCTTGTTGTCATCCCAAATGCGCAACAACAAAGCTGTTAAAGCTTCTTGAAGTTGCTTAGTACATGCTCGAGTCATGGGGCCTTTCAAAAGCTCGACTAGATCTTGATTTACATTCGAGGGAGCCCCGGGTGTGCATACATCACTCGGAGTGACCTAATAGTGTTTCATCCCAAAGTTGAGCTACGAAAGCTGCGATGGAATCTTTAAACACCTTGGCTCGAGCTCAAGTGACAGGACCTTGAGGTAGTACCATGGAGCCCTTGCTTGAACTAGTTGATCCATAGGGCATGCTCGCATCATTTCCCCTCTTCAAAACAACTTGTCCTTAAGTCGAAATCTGCATAAAAAGGGGTTAAATTTGAAACATTAAAAGTTGCGCTAACATTATAATCACCCGGCAAGTCAATGTTATAAGAATTTTCATTTATTCGCTCTAGGATTTGAAAAGGACCGTCTCCGTAAGGCAATAGCTTAGGTTTTCGTTGGGCCGGAAAGCGCTCCTTGGACATATGAACCCAAACCTATTCTCCAGGTTCAAAAACCACCTGTTTTCAGCCTTTGTTTGCATTTTGCACATAGGACTCGGTCCTAGCCTTGATATTTGCGTGCACCTTTTGATGTAAATCCTTGACAAAGTCTGCCTTTTTCTTAGCATCTCCATGGATAAACTGATCAGTAGGCAAAGGCAATAAGTCTAAAGGCGTCAAATGATTAAAACCGTATACAATGTCAAAAGGTGAAAATTTCGTCGCGAAATGGATGGAACAATTATACGCAAACTCAATATGTGGAAGACAATCCTCCCACGACTTCAAATTCTTATGAATGATGGCCCGGAGTAAAGTGGACAAAACTCGATTGATGACCTCCATTTGGCCATTAGTTTGGGGGTGGCAGGTAGTTGAAAACAAGAGTTTGGTTCCTAATTTCCCCCACAAAGACCTCCAAAAATGACTTAAGAATTTAGCATCTCGGTCTGACATAATGGTGCGAGGAATGCCATGGAGTCATACTATATCCCTAAAAAACAAGTTTGCAACATGGACAGCATCGTCAGTCTTAGTACAGGCAATAAAATGAGACATTTTTGAGAATCTATCAATAACGACAAAGATAGAGTCCTTCCCTATTTTTGTGCGTGGAAGTCCAAGGACAAAGTCCATGGAAATGTCAACTCACAGTGCTTTAGGAATGAGCAATGGTGTGTATAAGCCATGGGGCTGAACCTCTGATTTAGCCTTTTTATAGACTAAACTTGCTCCACGTCCTTTCTCATCCGCGGCCAATAAAAATGTTCGTGGAGAGTGGCAAGCGTCTTATTGACTCCAAAGTGTCCCATAAGTCTGTCGCTATGTGCCTCGTGCACTAATAAGTTTGGAACAGATCCATAAGGAATGCACAATTTGCCTTCTCGAAAAAGATAGCCCTCGTACCTATAAAAATTTTCAAAGGAACCTTTCTCACACGCAACATATATTTCTCTAAAATCAAAATCATTAGCATAAGAATCTTTTAATAAAGCAAAACTGAGAATCTTAGAGTCCAAATGTGATAACAGGGTATACCTTATCGAGAGCGCATCAGCCACTATATTATCTTTACCTTTTTTGTATTGGATGACATACGGAAAAGACTCGAGATATTCGACCCTTTCGCGTGGCGGCGATTCAGTTTATATTGGCCTTTGATATGCTTTAAGGATTCATGATCAGAGTGTATAACAAACTCCTTTGGCCACAAATAATGTTGCCACGTCTCTAGGGCTCGTATGAGCGCGTACATCTCTTTATCGTACACCGGATAGTTTAGTACGGCTCCGCTGAGTTTCTCGCTAAAGTAAACCCTAGGTCAGCCTTCTTGTGTCAAAACAGCACCGATTCCAACACCTAAGGCATCACACTCAATCGCGAAAGTCTTGGAGAAATTTGGAAGAGCAAGTAAAGGAGCATTAGTTAGGCAATCTTTAATTTTATTAAATGAATTTTCTTGTTCATCGCTCCAATAAAAAGAAGAATTCTTTTTAATGACGCTCGTAAGAGGTGCAACGATAGTGCTGAAATTTGGTACGAAGCGTCGATAAAAACTCGCAAGTCCATGAAAACTCCTAACTTGAGTGATGCTTGTAGGCCTTGGCCAATCTTGAATGGCCTTAATCTTTTCTTGGTCTACTTCGAGACCATCCGCGCTAACCACGAAACCTAAAAAGACAACTTTATCAGAACAAAATGAACATTTTTTTAGGTTAGCAAATAATGTCTCTTTTTGCAAAACTTCTAAAATAGCTTTCAGATGTCTTACATGATCGTCAACGGATTTGCTATAGATTAGTATGTCGTCAAAATACACAACACAAAACTTACTGATAAAAGACCTTAACACAGAATTCATTAATCTTATGAACGTACTTGGGCCGTTGGTAAGACCAAAAGGCATAACCAACCACTCGTTTAACCTATGTTTGGTCTTGAACACCGTTTTCCATTCATCACCCTCGCGCATTTGGATTTGGTGGTAGCTGCTCTTCAAGTTGATTTTTGAGAAAACCTTGGCTCCACTAAGTTCATCTAACATGTCATCTAAGCGAGGAATGGGATGACGGTATTTGATTGTAATTTTGTTGACGGCTCGACAATCTACACACATCCACCATGTTTAGTCTTTCTTCGGCACCAATAGAATAGGAACAGCGCAGGGACTAAGGCTTTCGCGGATGTAAGCTTTTTCCATCAACTCTTGGATTTGCCGTTGTAATTCTTTGGTTTCCTCCAGATTGGCTCGGTAAGTAGGACGATTTGGAATTACTGCACCCGGTACAAAATCTATTTGATGTTTGATCCCATGAAGTGGTGGGAGACCACTTGGGACTTCTTCCGAGAAAACGTCTTTGAAATCCTGCAACAAAGAGAAAACAGAAGGGGGAAGGGTGTCGGGCAAATTGTTAGTTGTAAACATAGTCTCCTTGTACAAAAGTACAAGAACAGATCGATTCATTGAGAAAGCCTTTCTTACATCACTAACTCTCGCAAAAACAGTCATTTTCTCGATTTTCTTTTCTTTTTCTTCTTTTTCTTTGATGTTTTTCTTTTCACTCTCTTTTGTTTTCTTTTTCTTATTTTTTTCTTCTTTTATTTTTTTACAATCTTTTTTTTCTTTCTCTCTCATTTTTTCGACAGAAACTTTTAACTTCATTTGGTCTTTGTACACTTGTTTGGGGGTCAATGGTGCCAAAGTCACATTCTTTCCCATGAACTTGAAGGTATATCGATTAGTGTACCCGTCATGCAGCACTCGCCGATCAAATTACCACAGGAGACCAAGGAGTAGATGCCCCGCATGCATTGGTACAACATCACAAAGTACATCGTCCGTATACTTGCCAATGGTGAAAGAGACAACCACTTGCTTTGTTACCTTAAGTTCTCTGCCGTCATTGAGCCACTGAAGTTTTTAGGGGCTCGAATGCTTGGTTGTAGGCAGACCAAGTTTTTCGACCATCATTGTGCTTGTGATGTTAGTACAACTACCTCCATCGATGATGACACTACAGATTTTACCTCCGACTTGGCAACGGGTGTGGAATATATTTTCCCTTTGAAGTTCATTATCCGTACCTTGAAGACTTAGGCTTCGCTTTACAATGAAGAGTTCGCCATCCATGGGTTTTTCTAAGTCCTCCTCGACTTTGGAAGTCGATTCAGACTCTTTCTCTTCCTTGTCCTCTGTTTCGATCTCGCCATCAGCTCGCAACACCATAGTTCTTCGATTTGGACACTGACTAGTATGTGTCCTCTTCCGAGACACTTAAAACATTTGATGTCTTGATTTTGATTGAGTGATGTTTTCGGTGCCTTGCCTTTGTTAGTTTCGATGTTCAGTTTGTTGGTTTTCGGAGGGGCGGTGGAGTCTTTCCCTCGAAAGGCTAGAAGGCCTTTACTCGAACTTTGGCCCCACTTTGAAGAGTTGGGAGTAAGAATTCCTCGACTTGGGCCTTTTCGTTTAAGTTGTTTCTCTACCTTGACCATATCAACCACTTCAAGGTAATGTTGTAATTCGAACACATTTGTAATATCTCGATTTAGGCTAGGCAAGAATCGTGCCATCGTGGCTTCGGGATCTTCTTGGACATCTGCTCGAATCATCGCGATTTCCATCTCTTTGTAGTAGTCCTTGATGCTTTTGGACCCTTGTGTGAGATTTTGGAGTTTTTGGTGCAACTCCCGGTGGTAGTATGAAGGGATAAATCATCGTCTCATCACTGCCTTCATTTCGGTCCATGTAGAAATAGGACGTTCTTCGTTACGCCTCCGACTAGTGGTTAGTTGATCCCACCAAATCATGGCATAGTCTAAAAATTCTATGGCTGCTAGTTTTACCTTTTTATTCTCAAAATAATTATGACAGTCGAACACCAACTCTATCTTTTTTCCCACTCAAGATAGGCCTCCAGATCCGATCTACCTTGAAACGGTGGAATGGACAACTTGATGTTCTTGAGATCATCATCTTCATGCCTTCAATCTCGTTGCCGTGGTTCCTTTCGACGAATACTAGCAGTGGATTCTTGTTCACTTTCAAGATCACTAAGGTCGTTTACTTCATTGTCTTGGACCCTTCGTCTTCCCTAATTTTGATTTGGCCTCTCCCGTCTTTGTCTCGCCACCTCGGGAGTTCTTTCACGTTGGCCAATTGTTTCAACTTGGAACAATTGATCTTCGATGGGATTGAGCCTTCAGTCTAGGAGTCGCTCCATCTCTCGTAATAAAGCTTGCATATTTAAGTCAGGGACGTTGCGATATAAAATCTAACACCCCTAGACCCATTCCCGTCGCAGGAGAGTCCGGAGGTATCACCCGACCTAGATTTTTTTTTAAAAAAAAATTTATGTGACCTATAACATACTATCAAGCGGACTCTCAATTAAAGGTGCCGAAAGTTATTGTTATACACAACCAAACCATTTGCACTTTCATAAACCCAGACATCAGGATAATGATACACTTTGGATCCAACTAGCAATATATATAACTACATTACCATTTATAAACATCATTTATGACTTAACATCATAAGAGTAAAAGCAAAATATATAAAGGAGCCATTTTCGCATGGCCAAACTTAATTACATCATCAAAATATACTCACGAGTATCATTGTGTCAAGTCTATACATGCCATTCAAAAGTTTAATTATAGTACCAAAAGATGCAATGATAGTGTGGATGACTTTAAACGCGGAAATTCCTGAGACCGTAGCTGTACCGAAATCTATAAAACAGTCAAAGCAAAGTAGCATTGTAAGCATTCACATGCTTAGTAAGATTTAAGAATATAATGTCTCTAAAATTAAACAATCATTTATTTAAGCTAAAAGAAGATGCTTTAAAAGACCAACATCTGTATGCCAAAATAGATTAACATCAAACATACATAACTTATCTATGTACTCAAAGTTGAAGTTCATATCGTAGGCACATATTATCATCCTTCCCTGGGCTGAAACATACACCTTTGTTCTTGGCTAAGAGGTAAATGCACATGCACTCTTTTAGTATATGAATTCATCCCAACATTTAGTACACTCAAATTCCATGATTCGATTTAGTACTATCCCATTAAAAGTCGAAGTTCACACTTCCTATACCAGTCATTCATATATATATACATATTTATTTTACGAACATTGTTTAGAACATCTCAACTCAATTTTCGTGGCAAAATTCTAATTTATTCCCATGCATAACGAGTGTGAATACATACCTGAATTATTTAAGGAAGTAATATCCTTTATTAGCGATAATTTCAACAAAGCTCACATTTTCGGCATTATTGCCTTTGGGTCTAAACCGAATGTACTATAGTTTTAAAGTTCTTTGGGCTTAACCCGGGTGTAACTCTGGCATAACTGCCCTTCGGGATTTAACCCGGATGTGACTCTGGCTTAACTGCCCTTCGGGATTTAACCCGGATGTAACTCCAGCTCATGGGCTCCTCGGGACTCAGCCCGTATATTTCTATGGCACAAAGGCCCTTCGGAACATGATCCGGATGTATCTTTGGCACTAAGGCCCTTCGGGACCTATCCCGGATATTTCGCTGAAATTTTATATAACGGATCTATCAAACATACTTTCACATATTTGTTTTACTTAACATTCGAATGCCTATCACCTCTATTAATTCGTAACACTACAAGTTCACTAATGTTTTGCTTGGGTGTGCCTAAATGGTTTCCATATCTAGTCGATACACATAAAGCTTTATTTCATAGATACAATCGGCTCTACTGCCATATTCCTCCCGAAATTTGCATTAATCAATACCACTATAAGTATACTAGACATATTCATCATGTTTAATCAGATAATAGGCTAATTTCGTTACTTAAATCTTACCTCGTGCCTCTCTGAGTATGTATCGGTCGTTTATTCCGCAACCTTAGCCTTTCCCTTGTCCGATGCTGTCCCCTTAAGCTCTTGAGCTAAATTAAACAATTTAATTCATATTAAACCTTAATTATCCAACTCATTTGATCAATTCTCTTTCACTTAACACAAAAGCACATATTTAACATTTTCCCCACACATTCGGCCCGATTCGTATACACTATTAGTCACAATTAAACATCCTTAGCCCACACATACCTGAACTTCAAACATTCCACAAATAAACATTTTTAACAACATATTATACCTTATAGCCGAATGTTTCAAACTTATTATTTTTCGGTCTATCACAATCAAGCATAGGGCTTAGTCTTGCTTCATAAGTACATTCAATCATTCAATTAGAACAACCAAGTCAAAGTTCAAGGTTCTACAAATTTCATATCAAGTGTCCCTATTTAACCACATATACACACATAATGCACATTAACATTTTTGCCTTAACCAAAACTCGATTTAATTTGCACTATGATTTTAACCAAATATTCGAACCAATTTCAAATGTTCAACTAGATATAATCGGATGTCTTACTAACTTGTTAAGTCGCAAAAATTAACAATTTACTAATTCATTTCACTCACCAATTCCCTTGAATCAAATTCCATGAAAATTTAATAAGTATCATATCAAATTTCCCAAAACATTTCTCAATTCAAAAAAAATCAACCGTTTGTGAGTAAAATTACTCACAATTTAATTATTTCTAAACTAATATAAAATTCGCATGGAAACACCCATAATTTAGTTCAAGTACCAACTAAGCTCCATAATCTATTAATACATGGAAATCATCTATATTAAGATCTAAATGACCGAATACTCAAGGAATTATTTAGCTCAATATTCAACTTCTAACCGAACTCAAATTGACCGAAACCCCCTATACTAAACAACATCTCCTTATGCACAACCCACCGATTTAGGCTTCAATGATATTCATTACAACTCAAAACATGAAAACAATCTACATTTCCAAAATTCATTCACAAGGCCGAAGCATAAACCATCATAAACCTCAAAATTTCATATGGGTGGTGGTAAAGGACACAAAAATAACTCTAATATCATAAATTCTTACTCAAAACAACATTAATACATACCTTTAAAATCAAAGGGGGGTGCCGAAAGCTTTAGGGATATCTTTCCCTTTCTTTCACCTAGTTTCGGCTAGAAAAAGAAAGATGAACAAGATTTCTTTTCCCCAATTTTTTTTCCATTACTTAATTAATTTTTTTTATTATTCAAAATACATACACATAAAATAAATTTTAACCAAAGAAATTTGTGTTTAGTGCACACCATCATATCATGGCCAGCCACTCACCTTAAAAAGGTGAATTTAACTTGCAAATCCATGTTTTTACTATTATTAAGAATTTAATCTTCTTCAATTTAGCCACTCATAAATAAATTATTTCCACCTAGGTCCTTTTTAATTTAATACACATGCAATTTGACAAAAATCATGGCACACAATTGCATACATATAATGTTCACCTATTTTGGACTTGAAATATTAAACATCAAAATTTCCTTGACTCGGTTTAGTGGTCCCGAAACCACTTCCTGACTAGGGTCGAAATAGGGCTGTCACAACTCTCCCCCCAAGAGATTTTCGTCCCCGAAAATCTTACCAGAAAATAAGTTCGGGTAGCGTTCCTTCATAATATACTCGGATTCCCAAGTTGCTTCTTCGATCTCGTGCTTGAGCCACAATACTTTTACTAACGGAACCCTTTTATTTCGCAACTCTTTAACTTCTCGAGTTAAAATACAGATAGGTTCTTCTTCATAACTCAAGTCAGTTTGAATTTCAACTTCTGACGGATTAATCACATGCGAAGGATCGGACCTATAACGATGGAGCATCGATATATGAAAAACATTGTGGATCCTTTCGAGTTCAGGAGGCAAAATCAATCTATAAGCAACCGGCCCAATCCGTTCTGATATCTCATACGGTCCAATGAATCGGGGGCTCAGCTTGCCTTTACGGCCGAAACGAAGTATCTTTTTCCATGGTGAAACTTTTAGAAACACCTTATCACCCACTCGATACTCGATGTTCTTACGCTTTAGGTCCGCGTATGATTTTTGACGATCGGATGCCATTCTCAAACTGTCACAGATTATCTCCACTTTCTGCTCTGCTTCTCTGACTAAATCGACTCCGAGGATCTTGCTTTCACTAAGTTCGGTCCAAAACAGAGGCGTACGGCATTTACGACCGTAGAGAGCTTCGTAGGGTGCCATCCGAATACTCGTCTGAAAGCTGTTGTTATACCCGAATTCAACCAAGGGTAAATATTTTTCCCACGAACCGCTAAACTCAAGAATGCAACATCTCAACATGTCCTCGAGTATTTGAATCACCCGTTCAGATTGACTGTCCGTCTGTGGATGGAAAGCAGTGCTAAAATGAAGTTTAGTTCCCAAAGCCTCGTGCAATTTCTTCCAAAATCGCGAAGTAAAGCGAGGATCACGGTCTGATATGATAGAGGTTGGCACTCCGTGCAAGCGTACAATTTGGGAGATATATAGTTCAGCTAACTTATCAAGTGAAAAATCTGTACGAACTGGGATAAAATGAGCTGATTTTGTTAGTCTATCCACAACAACCCAAATGGAGTCTTTCTTGCTCGGTGTCAACGGTAAGCCCGACACAAAGTCCATTGTAACGCAATCCCACTTCCACTCAGGTATCGAAATCGGCTGAAGTAATCCCGACGGCACCTGATGTTCCGCTTTCACTTGCTGACATACTAAGCACTTAGATACGAAATTAGAAATGTCTCGTTTCATGCCGTGCCACCAATATTGTCGTTTCAAGTCGTTATACATTTTAGTACTACCCGGATGGAGAGACATTCGACTGCCGTGAGCCTCATTCAAGATAGTCAAGATGAGCTCCGAATTTTTCGGTATGCATACTCGATCCCTAAACCTCAAACAGTCATTATTGTCGACTTGAAACTCCGAATTTTCACCTGAGTCACACTGAACTCGTTTAGCAACCAAATCCTCGTCGACTTTCTGAGCTTCTCGAATCTGTCGAAGTAGTACAGGTCTTGCTATCAATTCAGCAATCAACACATCATTCACTAACATCGTTAGCTTCACGTTCATAGCTCGCAAGGAAGATAAGGATTTTCGGCTAAGAGCATCAGCAACTACATTAGCTTTCCCTGGGTGGTAGTCAATAACAAGCTCATAGTCTTTTAGCAATTCTATCCACCGCCTTTGTCTCAAATTCAAATCTCTTTGAGTCATCAGATACTTGAGACTTTTGTGATCGGAGAAGATGCGACATTTTTCACCGAACAAATAGTGTCGCCAAATTTTTAAGGCGAAAACGATAGCGGCCAATTCCAGATCGTGAGTTGGATAATTTCGTTCGTGAGGCTTCAACTGTCTCGAAGCATAGGTGACAACTCGACCTTCTTGCATTAAAACACAACCTAAACCGTTTAGACTCGCATCGCTATAGACTACAAACTCTTTACCGGGCTCTGACTGAACTAACACGGGAGCTTTTGTCAAAAGAGTTTTCAACTGGTCGAAACTTCGTTGACATTCGTCAATGGTACCGCGATCATCGAGAAGCCTTTGACGAATCGCCGATAGTAACCGACAAGTCCTAAGAAGCTTCGAACTTCGGAAACATTTCTAGGAGGTTTCCAGTCGAGAATAGCTGAAATTTTATTCGGATCAACTCGAATACCTGAAGCAGATACGATATGTCCCAAGAATCCAACCTCGTGCAACCAGAATTCGCACTTACTGAACTTCGCATACAATTTGTTATCCCGCAAAGTCTGAAGTACAAGTCTCAAATGCTCGGTATGCTCTGACTCATCCCGAGAGTAGACCAAAATATCATCGATGAATACTACTACAAAACGGTCTAAAAACGGCCTAAACACACGATTCATCAAATCCATGAATACCGCCGGGGCATTAGTGAGCCCAAATGGCATCATTAAGAACTCGTAGTGTCCATATCTCGTTCTGAATGCTGTCTTCGGCACGTCGGAATCTCTAACTCTTAGCTGATAATAGCCGGATCGCAGGTCAATCTTTGAAAATACTGAAGCTCCTTTCAACTGATCGAACAAGTCGTCGATTCGGGGCAACGGATACTTATTCTTTACCGTGGCTTTATTCAGCTGTCGATAGTCAATGCACATTCTCATAGTCCAGTCTTTCTTTTTCACAAACAAAACCGATGTACCCTAGGGTGAAAAACTAGGTCGCGCGAAGCCTCTGTCTGTCAATTCTTGCAGTTGAGACTTCAATTCTTTCAACTCGGTAGGTGCCATACGATACGGGGCAATCAAAATTGGCGTCGTACCTGGAATCAACTCTATACCGAACTCGACCTCTCTTTCAGGCGGCAATCCCGGTAATTCTTCAGGAAACACATCCGAAAACTCGCAGGCTACAGGCACCGTCTCAAGTTCTTGTTCAGAAACTTTGTTATCTAACACATAAGCCATATATGCTTCGTAACCCTTTCTCAAGTATCTCCGGGCTGACATGGTCGAAATTATCGTAGGTAGCCCGTTTAGGCCAATGGATTTAAGTCGGATTATTTCATTACTCGAACATCGCAAATCAATAGTTTTTTGTTTGCAATTTACTATCGCGTCATGTACGGTCAACTAGTCCATTCCGAGAATAATGTCAAATTCATCGAATGGTAGAAGCATCAAATCGGCCGGAAAACAGAAATCTTGAACCATTAGGGGGCATTTCTTGCATACTTTATCAACCAGAACACAACGACCCAAAGGGTTCGACACTCGAATTACGAATTCAGTAGACTCAACAGGAAGAGTCTTACTGGGGGCTAAAGTTTCACACACATAAGAATGGGTCGAACCAGGATCAATCAAAGCAATAACATTAGTGTTATAGAGGGTGAAAGTACCAGTAATAACATCCGGAGAAGAAGCTTCCTCACGGGCACGGATAGCATACGCTCTGGCAGCTGCTCGAGCCTCGGATTTAACCGCAGCATCTCTAGTCCCTTTCTGACTACCTCCGGTACTACCTCCACGTCGTGGTGGTCTACCCCGCGATGCTGTGCTACTAGGTCTCTGACTCGGATCGGGAGTGAGTTCATTATTTCTCAGACAATCTTTGATAAAATGGTCGGCAGCTCCACATCGGAAACAAGAGCGATCACGACGCCTACAACTCCCCAGGTGCCATTTACCACAATAATTGCAATCGGATCTATCTCGACGTTCATTACCCACACTGGCGATGGAAGTAGCTCGCGAACTCAAGGGAGGTCGAGGACGCTCATGTCTAGGAAAACTCGATGTGTATTTAGATCGGCCCAAATCGTCTCTAGTTCTTTTGGACGATTGCTGACTAGGTTTCCCCGCAGATCTCTTACGAAACTCTCTAACTCCCTCCTCGGCTTTTCTTTTCTCATTACCGAGCTCTTCAGCTTTACAAGCTCGCTCGACTAACACGACAAATTCCTTAATTTCCAGGATTCCCACCAGTAGTCTGATATCTTCGTTTAATCCATCCTCAAAACGCTTACACATAGTAGCCTCAGAGGATATACATTCTCGTGCATAACGGCTGAGCCGGACGAACTCTCTCTCGTACTCGGTTACTGACATCTGACCTTGTTTGAGTTCAAGAAATTCCTTCCATTTTTGATCGATGAATCTCTGACTGATATATTTCTTACAAAACTCGGTTTGGAAAAATTCCCAGGTAACCCGCTCTTTTGGAACGACAGAGACTAGAGTGTTCCACCAATAATACGCAGAGTCGCGCAACAAAGATATTGCACATTTTAAACATTCCTCAGGCGTACAGGATAGTTCGTCGAATACTCGGATGGTGTTATCGAGCCAAAACTCGGCCCGCTCGGCGTCGTCACTGGGAGTAGCACGGAATTCTTCGGCCCCATATTTTTGAATTTTGTCAACTGGGGGCCTACTCGACCTCACCGGATCGGTCACAGGAGGGGCCATATGAGTTGGGTGCGGAGTATTTGGGGGCGGAGGTTGCGGTACAGCTGGATTAGATCTAATGAATTGAGCGAACCAGTCACTCATCATCGCGTAAAAGGCTTGCCTAGTGTCATCATCTTGATGACTGGCATTCGGCTGAGAGTCAGGTGGCGCTGTCCCCTGCGCGGGAGCAGGCACTACACTCTCAACATCGTCCGCTACAGCCCGGTCAGGTTCGGGATCCATACTATACCAAAAATCATATTTCAGATGTCAGAAGTCATCTCACTTTCAATAAGACGCTAAATGGCATGTATAGCTAGACACATACTTACCACAGTAGTCTGAGAATCGACTAAACCGTGGCTCTGATACCAATAAAATGTAACACCCCTAGACCCATTCCCGTTGCATGAGAGTCCGGAGGTATCACCCGACCTAGATTTTTTTTTAAAAAAAACTTATGTGACCTATAACATACTATCAAGCGGACTCTCAATTAAAGGTGCCGAAAGTTATTGTTATACACAACCAAACCATTTGCACTTTCATAAACCCAGACATCAGGATAATGATACACTTCGGATCCAACTAGCAATATATATAACTACATTACCATTTATAAACATCATTTATGACTTAACATCATAAGAGTAAAAGCAAAATATATAAAGGAGCCATTTTTGCATGGCCAAACTTAATTACATCATCAAAATATACTCACGAGTATCATTGTGTCAAGTCTATACATGCCATTCAAAAGTTTAATTATAGTACCAAAAGATGCGATGATAGTGTGGATGACTTTAAACGCGGAAATTCCTGAGACCGTAGCTGTACCGAAATCTATAAAACAGTCAAAGCAAAGTAGCATTGTAAGCATTCACATGCTTAGTAAGATTTAAGAATATAATGTCTCTAAAATTAAACAATCATTTATTTAAGCTAAAAGAAGATGCTTTAAAAGACCAACATCTGTATTCCAAAATAAATTAACATCAAACATACATAACTTATCTATGTACTCAAAGTTGAAGTTCATATTGTAGGCACATATTATCATCCTTCCCTGGGCCGAAACATACACCTTTGTTCTTGGCTAAGAGGTAAATGCACATGCACTCTTTTAGTATATGAATTCATCCCAACATTTAGTACACTCAAATTCCATGATTCGATTTAGTACTATCCCATTAAAAGTCGAAGTTCACACTTCCTATACCAGTCATTCATATATATATATACATATTTATTTTACGAACATTGTTTAGAACATCTCAACTCAATTTTCGTGGCAAAATTCTAATTTATTCCCATGCATAACGAGTGTGAATACATACCTGAATTATTTAAGGAAGTAATATCCTTTATTAGCGATAATTTCAACAAAGCTCACATTTTCGGCATTATTGCCTTTGGGTCTAAACCGAATGTACTATAGTTTTAAGGTTCTTTGGGCTTAACCCGGGTGTAACTCTGGCATAACTACCCTTCGGGATTTAACCCGGATGTGACTCTGGCTTAACTGCCCTTCGGGATTTAACCCGGATGTAACTCTAGCTCATGGGCTCCTCGGGACTCAGCCCGTATATTTCTATGGCACAAAGGCCCTTCGGAACATGGTCCGGATGTATCTTTGGCACTAAGGCCCTTCGGGACCTATCCCGGATATTTCGCTAAAATTTTATATAACGGATCTATCAAACATACTTTCACATATTTGTTTTACTTAACATTCGAATGCCTATCACCTCTATTAATTCGTAACACTACAAGTTCACTAATGTTTTGCTTGGGCGTGCCTAAATGGTTTCCATATCTAGTCGATACACATAAAGCTTTATTTCATAGATACAATCGGCTCTACTGCCATATTCCTCCCAAAATTTGCATTAATCAATACCACTATAAGTATACTAGACATATTCATCATGTTTAATCAGATAATAGGCTAATTTCGTTACTTAAATCTTACCTCGTGCCTCTCTGAGTATGTATCGGTCGTTTATTCCGCAACCTTAGCCTTTCCCTTGTCCGATGCTGTGCCCTTAAGCTCTTGAGCTAAATTAAATAATTTAATTCATATTAAACCTTAATTATCCAACTCATTTGATCAATTCTCTTTCACTTAACACAAAAGCACATATTTAACATTTTCCCCACACATTCGGCCCGATTCGTATACACTATTAGTCACAATTAAACATCCTTAGCCCACACATACCTGAACTTCAAACATTCCACAAATAAACATTTTTAACAACATATTATACCTTATAGCCGAATGTTTCAAACTTATTATTTTTCGGTCTATCACAATCAAGCATAGGGCTTAGTCTTGCTTCATAAGTACATTCAATCATTCAATTAGAACAACCAAGTCAAAGTTCAAGGTTCTACAAATTTCATATCAAATGTCCCTATTTAACCACATATACACACATAATGCACATTAACATTTTTGCCTTAACCAAAACTCGATTTAATTTGCACTATGATTTTAACCAAATATTCGAACCAATTTCAAATGTTCAACTAGATATAATCGGATGTCTTACTAACTTGTTAAGTCGCAAAAATTAACAATTTACTAATTCATTTCACTCACCAATTCCCTTGAATCAAATTCCATGAAAATTTAATAAGTATCATATCAAATTTCCCAAAACATTTCTCAATTCAAAAAAAATCAGCCGTTTGTGAGTAAAATTACTCACAATTTAATTATTTCTAAACTAATATAAAATTCGCATGGAAACACCCATAATTTAGTTCAAGTACCAACTAAGCTCCATAATCTATTAATACATGGAAATCATCTATATTAAGATCTAAATGACCGAATACTCAAGGAATTATTTAGCTCAATATTCAACTTCTAACCGAACTCAAATTGACCGAAACCCCCTATACTAAACAACATCTCCTTATGCACAACCCACCGATTTAGGCTTCAATGATATTCATTACAACTCAAAACATGAAAACAATCTACATTTCCAAAATTCATTCACAAGGCTGAAGCATAAACCATCATAAACCTCAAAATTTCATATGGGTGGTGGTAAAGGACACAAAAATAACTCTAATATCATAAATTCTTACTCAAAACAACATTAATACATACCTTTAAAATCAAAGGGGGGTGCCGAAAGCTTTAGGGATATCTTTCCCTTTCTTTCACCTAGTTTCGGCTAGAAAAAGAAAGATGAACAAGATTTCTTTTCCCCAATTTTTTTCCATTACTTAATTAATTTTTTTTATTATTCAAAATACATACACATAAAATAAATTTTAACCAAAGAAATTTGTGTTTAATGCACACCATCATATCATGGCCGGCCACTCACCTTAAAAAGGTGAATTTAACATGCAAATCCATGTTTTTACTATTATTAAGAATTTAATCTTCTTCAATTTAGCCACTCATAAATAAATTATTTCCACCTAGGTCCTTTTTAATTTAATACACATGCAATTTGACAAAAATCATGGCACACAATTGCATACATATAATGTTCACCTATTTTGGACTTGAAATATTAAACATCAAAATTTCCTTGACTCGGTTTAGTGGTCCCGAAACCACTTCCCGACTAGGGTCGAAATAGGGCTGTCACAGCAAACTGGTTGTCTTACTGGACGATCTTCCATATTGTGATCTAACTCTTGTGCCATTAAAATTTCGTTAAAGAAAACCTCACCACAAAACCTCACAATCGCTCGAAAAGGAAAAGAAAGATGATTCACTCACACTTATATTTACGCTCGAGATTAGGCTTTTACCTCCACTCTATTGCGCTCACAACTCTCATGCCTTTTACCTCTCTTAACTTTTCTCGTGATTTCGTAAGCAGATTCGTTAAGGCTTAGACCTTGGTCTAGGTGGTCTGTTCAAAAGGGGTCACAAGAGATTGATGTATTCGGTTTAGGGTAGGCTAACAAGAAAACAAAAGTTCGGGTTTGAGTATGGCAACTGAATAGGGTAGAAAGAAAATGTGGAAGAATGATTTCAAGATCGGGAATGAATAACAATAGAACAATTTTCACTTTCAATTTTTTTCAATCAATTTTTTTAACTTCAAATTTTTTATTTTTTCGAAAATTTTTTTACTTACTCGTGTACACTTGGACTATCCCAGAGATGATTTCGTCGCACGTACTTCTCATTTTAGTAGCTCTGATACCAAATGATACGATCTGCCTCGGATGAGTCGAGTCATATTAGTAATTGCCCGATCATCGACAAGAAGTTACGTTAAGTTTAGTTGAAAAATTAGGTAAGAGAAAGAAGGACAAGAAAGAAGATTAAAGAAGGTGGTTGAGTTAGGTTGAAGTTGGACTTGGTTTGGGGAATTTAGGACAGAAAAGAAAGAAGGATGTTGGTTTTTGGTTCGAATTGAATGGGCAATAAGAAGTGAAAGTTTAGTTTTAGGTTATGGAAAGGAATAGATGAATGATTTGTTTCAATTGTTTCAAATGGTCGAAATGGTAAGAACTAGTCGGTTATGTTGTTTTGGTACAAAATGGTATCGAAAGAAATTTGGTTTGAACAAAAAGTGTAAACAAGAACCAATACCGATATGGTATCGACCCGTTGTTTATAAGCCCTTTTAGTTCGGTTTAGGTTTGGTAAAATTAACCTTGACCCACTATCTAAAAAGATAGGAACCTCGGTATATTTGAATGCCACACTACGAGTAGTGACAAGTTCAGTTTCGACAAAGAAAACGGTTGACACAACTAGAACGCTAGGAAAGCCAATCGAATCTTTGAACGAAAATGGAGAAAAGTTGCCTCACAAAATTGGCAGCATAACATTAACAAAGAGTCAAAAGTAGACTTGATGAGCTGAAGTTTAGCTCATGAGCTATATCCGAGCTAAGTTCAAGCTCGTGAGCTGGAAGTGAACTGAAACCGAGCTGGGAAGCTGGAAATGAGCTGACTCCGAACTAGTGAGTTGGCCTTGAGCTAAAAATGAGCTGACTTGAGCTGGTGGTGAGATCGATGAGCTGAACTGAACTTGCAGGCAATTGCATGGTAAACTCAAAGAGCTGGGATAAGCTTTCTCAGAGTGACCTAATAGTGTTTCATCCCAAAGTTGAGCTAGGAAAGCTACGATAGACTCTTTGAACACCTTGGCTTGAGCTCGAGTGACAAGACCTTGAGGTAGTACCATGGAGTCCTTGCTCGAACTAGCTGATCCGTGGGGCGCGCTAGCATCATTACCGACCACGAAGCATCCGAGGCCATACAAGCTCCAATGGCTAATTAAGGGAGTTGAACCCAAGGTAACAAAGTATGTCCTTATGCCATTTTCCATCGGAATATATCACGATGAAGTCCTTTACGTCATGGTGCCTATGCACGCGGGACATCTACTGCTTGGAAGGCCTTGGCAATTTGATCGAAGAGTCAAGCACATCGAATTCGCCAATTGATATACTTTCAAGGACCAAGTGATGTATGCACACCCGGGGCTCCCTCAAATGCAAATCAAGATCTAATCGAGCTTCCAAAAGCCATGACTGGAGCACGTACTAAGTAACTTCAAGAAGCTTTAACAGCTTTGTTGAAGTGCATTTGGGATGAAACCAAGTCCTTTGATGTCGGAGAAGCTATGGACAACTCCTTGAAGGCTCAATGCACCTTTTTGCAAACCGACTTTAGCTCCTCTCCAGCTCTCCAAGCTCAATTCAGCTCCAATCAGCTCACTTGAGCTTGTTTCAGCTCATTTGAGCTTGTTTCAGCTCATTTGAGCTCAATTTAGCTTCTTTCCAGCTCGTTTCTTTTTCCATTTCAATAAACCAAGTTTCAACTTTATTTTAACTTAATTTGCTATAGCTCATGTCGAATTCACTATCTCAAATTAGTTCATTAATTATTTTGATTATTTGAGCTAGCTGAATTTAATATGCTAGTTAATTTTAATTTAATGTGTCTGAAAATTAGTTAGTGGTTATTTAGGTAGTTAGCTGCTGTTTAATTATGATTAAATGATATAATTAAAGTGTTCATGCATTTTTTTGTAGGTTCAGCCGAATGTGGAGATACATTAAAAGCTAGGTGCATGTATGGGAGCATTTAAAGCAAATACATGGATGACTGGGTTCAAAGCTTGCAAGGATTCATGCATGACCGAATTCATGCATGGTGGGCTAACTATTGGTGATCTCTAAGTGACTATTCAGCCAAGGAGTAGCTGCCAATTAATTCCAAGTTGACCGATTAGCTCCTTGAACATGTTCACACCTAAACTTGACCAATCGGCTTCAATACATGCATGGATGGATTCAAGAACATCCAAGGGGAGGAATTAACTCAATAATTCAGCACATTGATTGAATTAAGTACATGCACAAAGGGGAGAACGAATTTACTAGGTTCATGCTACCATTCATGAACCTACATGCCATTAAAGTGCTTAATTATGAAGATACATGTTCCATACAAGTGCATGAAAGTCCCAAGGAGATGAATGCAACCTTTGGTGCTCATACAAGGCACTTGAAGCCTTACTTCATGGCTAAGCATTCATGCACACACCAAGGGGAAAGAAAGTGTCCATTCGACTAGTGCATGAATCTGCCGAATTCATGAACAATTTTAATGATTAGTGTGAACGATTTTATTGTTGTGTGAACACATTAGATGCCGAATTCCAATAGACATTTTAGGCACTATAAATATTTGTTAAACTTCATTTGTAAGGGACTTTTGCCAATTTATTTATGAAACTTTGTTTCTGTAAGGTTGCTTCCTCTCATATCTCGTACAAGTTTCGAAAGACTTATCTAGCGTGCTAGTGGCATCTACCGATCTTGTTTGAACTTATCACCATCCTTGGTGTGGCGTTCACCTATCCAGCTATTCTATTCTTCCACCTTAATAATATAGGAACCGGGATGACACTTTTTAGTGTTGAATAATTCCTGACATTAAGTTTACTATTCCATTTCCATCGTACGTTATTTTTATTCTTATTACTACCAAACTAATCACTCTAATCAAACCCCATCTTGTTTTCCATAGCCGAACCTATCAATACTTATTTCCCATTTTGAAACCTTCTGCTTAATTAAACATTCCATTCATTTTATTTCCAAGACACCGAGGCATGGACGATCCTTCTTGACTACGATCGGGCAACTACGTGTATTCTACTCAACCACCCGAGCCGGATCACATCACCAAGGCTAAAGCATCACTTTGGCACCTCTTTCGCCACAACAAGCCATGGAAGATCAGCAACGTTTAAAACAATCTATGGAACAAATGAGAGAGAAAGAAGAAACTAAACATGAAAAATAAAAGAGAGAAGAAAAATCGAAGGAAAAACAAACAGTTTGTGAGGGGAATATTCGAGAGGAAAAATAAAAAGAAAATAAAATGAATGAGAAAAAGAAAAACCTTTTGATTAACCGATATCTTCCTGCTTCTTCATTTTTTTAGGTTGACCTAAGCATGGAATATCAACTACACTACCTTGCTAGGAACGAAGATTTGTTGATACGATCCACCTTGGGGTGAGACAAGTCGTACGCTAATTTGCCCGATCGTCTACGAGAAAGTATCATTTGACTTGTTTAAAAGTGGTGTTTAAAGTAATTAATGGCGAAAGCTAGTTATAAGGGTTCATAGAAGGGATTATGGTTATGAATAATATATAGGTTTGGTGAAAGAAAATAAAGATGGGATGGTATATGGAAGGGGAATGAAATGGATTTTAGGTTCAAGGAAGAAATGGAAAATTTAGCTAGCAACAAAATTAAAGGATAGTGATGGAATGGAAGGGAACAAACTCAAAGCAAGTAAGAACCACTACTAAAAAGTAATGACCCAAATACTTATAAGATTCAAGGTGGAAGATGGAAAATAGATTGAACCTTGACCTGCTACTTAGAAAAGTAGGAACCTCAGTATAAAGGTGAACACCACACTATATGATAGTGATAAGTTCAGATAGAAGAAAACGGGTTGACGCCACTAGAGACTAGATAAGCCAACGAGTCTTCAACAGAATTTTGAGAGAAAATAATCTCACCAAAATAAGATAATAATTTCATTAACAATGAGCAAAAGCCTAACTTAAACAATGTCTTCTTACAAACTATTTATAGGCATTATTATGACTATTCAAATCCCTATTTGTGACCTTTCACCTTCAACAATTAAACAAAATTATTACAAGCTTTAATTTCAAATTAAACTCATGTAAGGAAGCCAATGAGTCATGTCTCTTCATTGGAACCTAATGTAGTTGAAAAGGCATGTCAATTCTCCTTAATGAAGACTTAAAGTATCCTTAATGTGTTTGATGATGTCCCTTTAGCTCCCTTATAACCATATGATAAAAGCTTGTGTAACATCCTCTTAAATGGCTCCATGATGAATACTTAAGACCCCAAAAACGTTCAGACTTGAAGAGTCTCTTTTGATCTGTTAAACAGCCACCATAATGAGCTTTGAGTGCATGAAACCAATCAGACTTGAAGGGTCACTCTTGGTCCATTTGAAAAGTCACCATAATGAGCTTCAAGTGCTTCAATATTCACCAAAAACGTTCCAAATATGCACCAACAATTAAGTGACCAAAATGCACACTCTTTTATGCCAAAACTGAATAGCCAATTGAATGTGACAGCATTTGATTCTTCTTGGCAAATGAACAGCCCCATTGTAGCTTTAAATATGTGACTAACCTTTTGGACTTTCTTACAACAATTACACAATCAATTTATTTAAGAAAAATTAAACACACTATAACTTAAGCATTAAAAAAAATAATAGCCAAATTAAATATCACACTAACTCAAACAACTAAGATGTTTAAATGCATGATTTAATTAAGATGTCAACTAAATGCACAATGAGTTACTTAATACATGACTTCATTTAAAGATGCACAATTTAATTAACATGGGAGTTACATAATGCATGTCATAATTTATGATGCAAACTTTAATTAACATGGGAGTTACATAATGCATGTCATAATTTATGATGCAAACTTAACTAACATGAGAGTTACATAATGCATGACATTATTAAATGCAGAACACATAATGCATGTCACAATTAAAAGATGTAGACCAATAATGCAAGACATTACTTACAAATGCATTTAATAAACAAGACATAATTAAAGACTCATATTAAAGTAACTAAAATAAATAAATCAAAGTCTTTATTCTAGAATAGTTGCACTTGGGCCATTCAAATTTGGGCCAGTCAATTGGGCTTGAATTCAAGCTAGGATAGTTGCAGGGTGTGCTCGCATCATTTGCGTTGCATAAAAAAAGTAAAGTCAAATCTTCATTTCATGATTTTCAAGGTAAACAAGGTAAGTTGAATATGTCTTTGCTTTGTTTGGAAAATGATGACAATGGTGTTGATGTTAAATCTATCAAAGAAACGAAAAAATCTTTATCCTATTCAAACTTGGAGAAATTTTTGTTCATGATTTGATCTTCGAAAAATATTTGTTTTCTGATGAAATTGGTTGCTTTTCTTCGGTTGGCCATAATAATGATAATGATTTTGTTGAGGCTAGACATGATGTTGATCCTTTGGGTGTAGGTTTACCCGATTGAATATGGCAAGGTGAGAAAGAACAGGATGAAGAGTCGTGTGATTTTTTTCTTTTATTTGACCATGTTGACAAATTGTGGATGAAAACTGAGATACTACTAGCAAAAATGCATGAGTGATTATACTTTGTTTTTATTTTGTTCAATTATTCATAAAGATAGCATGTTGAAATGCTGTGACAATATGATATATCCATGTTATGAACGAATGAGATTTTTACCACCTGATTTTTGGATTGAATTTTACATGTGTTCTAGATGTTATTTGATTTTGAGTACTATGCAACTTTCATTGTCGAATTTGGGGAGCCCAATTGAAAAAGTATAATATGACTTTCTGTCAAGTGTTTGATTCTTTCCAGACTTATGAGAACACATCCACACCATCTGAAAGCTTTCGATTGAACCAGCAACTCAACTTGAGGACAAGTCGCTCTGAAGAAGGGGATGATGTAAGCATTGTTGGGAGCACATTACTTCTCGACAATGATCTTTCGAAGTTGCCCAAAGTTTCTTTAAGCCGAATACAACCTAAGCATTTCTTAGAAGTTGTTTTAGCTTCTGATGCAAAGTGTTGGATCGAAACAAAGGCTAATACTAATGGAATCAGCTCGAAGCAACTTTCCAAAGGACTTATACAATGTTGGCAAGCTAACTTCAGCTCGTTTCCAGCTCAAAACAACTCATCTTAGCTAAATTTAGCACAATTGAGCTCATTTCAACTCGTTTGAGCTAAACTGAGCTTAGTTTCAGCTCTTTTAATTCTTGTTCTGAATAAGCTAAATCTTAGTTCTACTTCATTTATTTTCCTACGGCTCACAACGGAAACCCTTAGCTCACGTAGTAAAATTAATGTTTTCACACCTAGTGAGCTAACTGAATTTATTAATTTATATTTAAGCAATTTTTGTAACACCCCAAACCCGGCCCAGACGTTATGGCCAAATCTGGCGGTGTCACATTGAGGTATTTTTCGAAAACATGTTCTAATTAAAAACCCAACCTATTTGTGATATTAACGAAAAATTTGTCAATCATGCTGGATTGTTAATACACTTTAAAAACTCTCTTTACTCTTCAATCCACTTGTATTCAGTTTTCACTAAATCAAAACAATGCGTTCATTTTCAAAAATTAGTTTATTATTTAAAACCAACTACTTTTAAAATCATTATACATTGTCGAAACCACATTTAGTAGTAGAAGCTTTTAAAATATTTTAAGTAAGCTTGGTGTTTTGAAAAGCATTTATCTTTTGAAAACCCGTCTTTTTCTTACATCTAACAGTTTATATCAAAGCAAGAAAAAATCCCAATTTAAAACTTGAAACCATAGAAAGGCCTTATTATAAAAATAAAAACCCAAATCAAAATTTAAGAGTAAATAAAATCGGGTATAAGATAGATGCAATCGTGTGGCCACCTCTATCGAGTCCCTCACAGCACTGACCCGCCTATGACTGGGGATTACCTGTATAGTTAAATAGAAGGGTGGGTGATATATGCACACTCGGGGCTCCCTCAAATGCAAATCAAGATCTAATCGAGCTTCCAAAAGGCCCCATGACTCGAGCACGTACTAAGCAACTTCAAGAAGCTTTAACAGCTTTGTTGAAGCGTATTTGGGATGAAACCAAGTCCTTTGACATTGGAGAAGCTATGGACAACTCTTTGAAGGCTCAATGCACTCTTTTGCAAACTGACTTTAGCTCCTCTCCAGCTCTCCAAGCTCAATTCAGCTCCAATCAGCTCACTTGAGCTTGTTTCAGCTCGTTTGAGCTGAATTTAGCTTCTTTCCAGCTCGTTTCTTTTTCCATTTCAATAAACTAAGTTCCAACTTGATTTTAACTTAATTTGCTACAACTCATGCCAAATTCACTAGCTCAAATTAGTTCATTAATTACTTTTGATTATTTGAGCTAGCTGAATTTAATATGCTAGTTAATTTTAATTTATTGTGTTTGAAAATTAGTTACTTGTTATTTAGGTAGTTTGTTGCTGTTTAATTATGATTAAATGATATAATTAAATGTGTTCATGTTTTTGTAGGTTCAGCCGAATATGGAGATACATTAAAAGCTAGGTGCATGTATGGGAGCATTTAAAGAAAATGCATGCATGACTAGGTTCAAAGCTTGCAAGGATTCATGCATGACTGAATTCATGCATGGTGGGCTAACTATTGGTGATCCCTAAGTGATTATTCAGCCAAGGAGTAGTTGCCAACTAATTCCAAGTTAACCGATTAGCTCCTTGAACATGTTCACACCTAAACTTGACCAATCGGCTTCAATACATGCATGGATGGATTCAAGAACGTCCAAGGGGAGGAATTAACTCAATAATTCAGCACATTGATTGAATTAAGTACATGCACAAAGGGGAGAATGAATTTACTAGATTCATGCTACCATTCATGAACCTACATGCCATTAAAGTGCTTAATTATGAAGATACATGTTCCATACAAGTGCATGAACGTCCCAAGGAGTTGAATGCAACCTTTGGTGCTCATACAAGGCACTTGAAGCCTTACTTCATGGCTAAGCATTCATGCACACACCAAGGGGGAAGAAAGTGTCCATTCGGCTAGTGCATGGATCTACTGAATTCATGAACAATTTTAATGTATTAGTGTGAACGTTTTTATTGTTGTGTGAACACATTAGATGCCGAATTCTAATAGACATTTTAGGCAATATAAATATTTGTTAAACTTCATTTGTAAGGGACTTTGGCCAATTTATTAAAAACTTTGTTTCTATGAGGTTGCTTCCTCTCATATCTCATACAAGTTTTGAAAGACTTATCTAGCATGCTAGTGGCGTCTACTGATCTTGTTTGAACTTATCACCATCTTTGGTGTGGCGTTCACCTATGCAACTATTCCATACTTCCACCTTAACAATATAGGAACTGGGGTGACATTTTTTAGTGTTGAATCATTCCTGACGTTAAGTTCGCTATCCCATTTCCATCATACGTTATTTTATTCTTATTATTACCAAGCTAAATACTCCATTCTGCCCCCATCTTTGTTTTCTATAACCTTACCTTTCAATACTTTATTTCTAATTTGAAACCTTCTGCTTAATTAAACCTGTCCATTCACTTTTATTTCCAAGACACCGAGGCACAAATGATCCTTCTTTGTGACAGCCCTATTTCGACCCTAGTCGGGAAGTGGTTTCGGGACCACTAAACCGAGTCAAGGAAATTTTGATGTTTAATATTTCAAGTCCAAAATAGGTGAACATTATATGTATGCAATTGTGTGCCATGATTTTTGTCAAATTGCAAGTGTCTTAGATTAAAAAGGACCTAGGTGGAAATAATTCATTTATGAGTGGCTAAATTGAAGAAGATTAAATTCTTAATAATAGTAAAAACATGGATTTGCATGTTAAATTCACCTTTTTAAGGTGAGTGGCCGGCCATGATATGATGGTGTGCACTAAACACAAATTTCTTTGGTTAAAATTTATTTTATGTGTATGTATTTTGAATAATAAAAATTAATTAAGTAATGAAAAAAAATTGGGGAAAAGAAATCTTGTTCATCTTTCTTCTTCTAGCCGAAACTAGGTGAAAGAAAGGGAAAGATATCCCTAAAGCTTTCGGCACCCCCCCTTTGATTTTAAAGGTATGTATTAATGTTGTTTTGAGTAAGAATTTATGATATTAGAGTTATTTTTGTGTCCTTTACCACCACCCATATGAAATTTTAAGGTTTATGATGGTTTATGCTTCGGCCTTGTGAATGAATTTTGGAAATGTAGATTGTTTTCATGTTTTGAGTTGTAATGAATATCATTGAAGCCTAAATCGGTGGGTTGTGCATAAGGAGATGTTGTTTAGTATAGGGGGGGTTTCGGTCAATTTGAGTTTGGTTAGAAGTTGAATAATGAGCTAAATAATTCCTTGAGTATTCGGTCATTTAGATCTTAATATAGATGATTTCCATGTATTAATAAATTATGGAGCTTAGTTGGTACTTGAACTAAATTATGGGTGTTTCCATGCGAATTTTATATTAGTTTAGAAATAATTAAATTGTGAGTAATTTTACTCACAAACGGCCGATTTTTTTTTGAATTGAGAAATGTTTTGGGAAATTTGATATGATACTTATTAAATCTTCATGGAATTTGATTCAAGGGAATTGGTGAGTGAAATGAATTAGTAAATTGTAAATTTTTGTGACTTAATAAGTTAGTAAGACATCCGATTTTATCTAGTTGAACTTTTGAAATTGGTTCGAATATTTGGTTAAAATCATAGTGCAAATTAAATCGAGTTTTGGTTAAGGCAAAAATGTTAATGTGCATTATGTGTGTATATGTGGTTAAATAGGGACACTTGATATGAAATTTGTAGAACCTTGAACTTTGACTTGGTTGTTCTAATTGAATGATTGAATGTACTTATGAAGCAAGACTAAGCCCTATGCTTGATTGTAATAGACCGAAAAATAATCTAAATAAGTTTGAAACATTCGGCTATAAGGTATAATATGTTGTTAAAAATGTTTATTTGTGGAATGTTTGAAGTTCAGGTATGTGTGGGCTAAGGATGTTTAATTGTGACTAATAGTGTATACGAATCGGGCCAAATGTGTGGGGAAAATGTTAAATATGTGCTTTTGTGTTAAGTGAAAGAGAATTGATCAAATGAGTTGGATAATTAAGGTTTAATATGAATTAAATTGTTTAAATTTAGCTCAAGAGCTTAAGGGGACAGCATCGGGCAAGGGAAAGGCTAAGGTTGCGGAATAAACGACCGGTACATACTCAGAGAGGCACGAGGTAAGATTTAAGTAACGAAATTAGCCTATTATCTGATTAAACATGATGAATATGTCTAGTATACTTATAGTGGTATTGATTAATGCAAATTTTGGGAGGAATATGGCAATAGAGCCGATTGTATCTATGAAATAAAGCTTTATGTGTATCGATTAGATATGGAAACCATTTAGGCACGCCCAAGCAAAACATTAGTGAACTTGTAGTGTTACGAATTAATAGAGGTGATAGGCATTCGAATGTTAAGTAAAACAAATATGTGAAAGTATGTTTGATAGATCCGTTATATAAAATTTCAGCGAAATATCCGGGACAGGTCCCGAAGGGCCTTAGTGCCAAAGATACATCCGGACCATGTTCCGAAGGGCCTTTGTGCCATAGAAATATACGGGCTGAGTCCCGAGGAGCCCATGAGCTGGAGTTACATCCGGGTTAAATCCCGAAGGGCAGTTATGCCAGAGTCACATCCGGGTTAAATCCCGAAGGGCAGTTATGCTAGAGTTACACCTGGGTTAAGCCCAAAGAACCTTAAAACTATAGTACATTCGGTTTAGACCCAAAGGCAATAATGCCGAAAATGTGAGCTTTGTTGAAATTATCGCTAACAAAGGATATTACTTCCTTAAATAATTCAGGTATATATTCACACTCGTTATGCATAGGAATAAATTAGAATTTTTGCCACGAAAATTGAGTTGAGATGTTCTAAACAATGTTCGTAAAATAAATATGTGTATATATATATGAATGACAGGTATAGGAAGTGTGAACTTCGACTTTTAATGGGATAGTACTAAATCGAATCATGGAATTTGAGTGTACTAAATGTTGGGATAAATTCATATACTAAAAGAGTGCATGTGCATTTACCTCTTAGCCAAGAACAAAGGTGTATGTTTCGGCCCAGGGAAGGATGATAATATGTGCCTACGATATGAACTTCAACTTTGAGTACATAGATAAGTTATGTATGTTTGATGTTAATCTATTTTGGCATATAGATGTTGGTCTTTTAAAGCATCTTCATTGAGCTTAAATAAATGATTGTTTAATTTTAGAGACATTATATTCTTAAATCTTACTAAGCATGCGAATGCTTACAATGCTACTTTGGTTTGACTGTTTTATAGATTTCGGTACAGCTACGGTCTCAGGAATTTCCGCGTTTAAAGTCATCCACACTATCATCGCATCTTTTGGTACTATAATTAAACTTTTGAATGGCATGTATAGACTTGGCACAATGATACTTGTGAGTATATTTTGATGATGTAATTAAGTTTGGCCATGCGAAAATGGCTCCTATATATATTTTGCTTTTACTCTTATGATGTTAAGTCATAAATGATGTTTATAAATGGTAATGTAGTTATATATATTGTTAGTTGGATCCGAAGTGTATCATTATCCTGATGTCTGGGTTTATGAAAGTGCAAATGGTTTGGTTGTGTATAACAATAACTTTCGGCACCTTTAATTGAGAGTCCGCTTGATAGTATGTTATAGGTCACATAAGTTTTTCTTTAAAAAAAAAAATCTGGGTCGGGTGATACCTCCGGACTCTCCTGCGACGGGAATGGGTCTAGGGGTGTTACATTCTTGACTACGATCGGGCAACTACGTGTATTTGACTCAACCATCCGAGCAGGATCACATCAGTGGGTTTATGAAAACTCAGTGTGTAATCCCTTATCGAATAGTAAAACATATATTATGCAAAAATAGTATGGGCTAGAGCCTTTTACAAAAACAATATCGATGTGGACCTTAGCCCATAGTAGTAATAGATATCAGTGATATAGTGAATAGTATGTAGTATCATTAATCAGTGCAGTAACATTAATCAGTGCAGTAATGCAACAGAAATAGCCCATCCAATCCAGCTAGACACACCACTCCGTCCCTCCAATCACACCATGTGGGGATATAATCGACCCAACCAGCCAAACACACCAAGGTTAGCACATGTTGCGGCACTAACAGTATCGCAACAAAGCTGCTAGTAAAATAAATGGCATAAAGCCCTCAGTAATATGAATTGCACAAAGCCACTAGTAGGTCCACAGTCGTCTTGGGTGACGCGAGCACGCCCAGCGAACCCCATCGGTCAAGTCTTCCGAGTCGAGCATTGATACGGTCGCACCACCTAATTTGCCAACCACAAATGGAGACCCACTCGAGCTACCTGTTGGTCCAATTACCCGAGCTCGAGCTAAGAAGTTTAAAGATGCAGTGTCAGCCTTAGTTGAGCGAGTTTGGGCTGAATCAATCACCAATTTACTTGATAGTTCCTGGACTAGCTCAACGAGTCATTCGTTTCATCTTTCCAAAACTCATCCAGCTCATTTTCAGCTCAACCTGCTCGGTTCCAGCTCATCGAGTTTACATCCAGTTCAACTTCAGCTCATGAGTTTATTTTCAGCTAAATTTTAGTTCACGAGCTCAGAATTAGCTCAGCCTCAGCTCTCCAGTTGGACTTAGCTCGATTTTAGCTCACTATCTAAATTATAGCTCATTAAGTTCATTCAAAGCTCATGATAATAAGTTGACTTTTATTTTAATTTTATTAATTTATCATATTGAATGGTTTCACATTAATATATTAATATTGTCTTAATTCAATTTAATTCTGCTTATTTAATATGTCATAGCCGAAATTTATAGGTTGACATTATTGCTTTCACATTAGCCGAATTTTTTTGTTCACATTTGGGTTTAATTAGTTCATGAATTTTGTAGGAAATTCGAAGAGTGCAAGAGCATGAAGAAACACCACTTTTGGAAGGTGCATGGATGGTTAGAGGGCTTGAACATCCTAGGTGCATGTTCGGCCAAGTACATGAATGATTACATTCATTGTATCAAGGTTCATGAATGTTCATATTCATGTATGGAGTGCTATCTCTTCAATTTTCAAGGGTGGCCGAATCTACTTTTGTCCATTAAGGTTCCATTCATTCACATACATTTGCTTAAGCTTGAAGGATGCATGCTTCAATCTTCCATGGCCGAATGTGGACAAGGCATTTAAGGAGTTTCTTTCTAGAATGTTACATGATTCATTCATGATACATTACTTAGTTTTTAAGACTATGGATTAGACTATTCGGCTACTTAGTCTAAAAGCCTATAAATACTTGTATTTTTTTTCATTTGAGGTAATTTTTAAACTTTATCAATTTAATTAACAACTAGTGAGGAATTCTTTTCTCTAATTTCGTTCAAAGATTTCGATTGGCTTGCCTAGTGTCCTAGTTGTGTCAACCGTTTTTCTTTGTCGAAAATCTGAACTTATCACTACCCGTAGTGTGGCGTTCAACTATACCGAGGTTCCTATCTCTTTAGATAGTGGGTCGAGGTCCCCTTTATCAAATCCAAACCGAACCAAAAGAGCATATAGACAAAGGGTCGATATCTTTTTGATATTGGTTCTTGTTTGCACTTTTCCGTTCAAAACCTATCTCTCTTTCCCTTCTAAATCAATTTAAACGAACCTTCCCCTATTTAAACTATAACCAACTCATTTCTTCTTCACCTACTTAGTTCAAACAATATCTTCTCGTAGACGATCGGGCAACTTCAAATACGACCCGACTCACTCCGAGGCGGATTGTATCATTTGGTATCAGAGCTACTAAAACGAGAAGCACGTGCGACGAAAACATCCCCGAGATAGTCCAAGTGTACACAAGTAAGTAGAGTCAAAAAAAATTACAAAAAAAAAATTTCGTGTACACAAGAATTTCTATTGTATTTAGTTCATTGTTATAGTAAAAAAAAAAGTTATACAAGTCTGAAAAAAAAAAGAAAAAAAAAGTGGTTGAAAGTGGAAATTGTTTCATCGATATCCATTCCTGATCCTAAAATTATTCTTCTACCCTTTTCATCTTTTCTATTTGATTTGGCCACACTAGAACCCAAACTCTTATTAGCCTACCCCAAACCGAGTACATCAACCATTGTTACCCCTTTTAAGCTGACCTCTAGACCAAGGCTAAGCCTGTGTCGAATCTACTTACGAAATCACGAGAAAAGATAAGGAGAGGAAAAAGGCACGAGTGTCGCGAGTTACATTCGAGGGGAGGTAAAAGCTGAAATCGAGTGAAAAACACGAGTGTGAGTGGATTTTCTTTTTCTTTCGGAGAGAATTAGTGAGATTTGTGGTGAGGTTGTCAAAATGTCACAAAGCCCGGAGCGTAACGAAGGACTACCACGCCAACCGATCAGAAATATGGTTCCAGGCGGCGGAGGAGTGCCCGATTTGGGACAACAAGCCCTCTTAAGAGATATTCAACGAATGTTTCAAACCGAACTTGAACCCATTAACGAGAGATTAGATCGAGTCGAAGAGAAGGGGCAACGAGATCAAACTCCTCAAGGCCCTAGAAGAGACCGCGGACGAGCTCGACCACTAGAAGAAGATCTTTTCGACCAAAGTGACCTAGAAAGTGACCAAGGTTCCAACCAAAGTGGGCGATACCGAGGTCAGCGAAATCGAGGCCAAAGGGATAGAGGCCGAGTCGACGATGATCTCAAGAATATCAAGCTATCCATACCACCCTTCCAAGGCAAGTCTGATCCGGAAGCATACTTGGAGTGGGAAAAGAAGATAGAGCTAGTCTTTGATTGCCACAATTATTCGGAGATCAAGAAGGTTAAATTGGCAGCCATCGAGTTTTCTGATTATGCGATGGTATGGTGGGATCAACTTATAACAAGTCGACGACGCAACGGGGAAAGGCCAATTTCCACATGGACTGAAATGAAAGCTATCATGCGGAAGAGATTCATTCCGTCTTATTATCATCGCGAGTTGTACCAAAAGCTGCAAACCCTCACACAAGGTAGTCGAAGTGTGGAGGACTATTTCAAAGAAATGGAGATAGCGATGATACGAGTGGAGGAAGATCGAGAAGCGACCATGGCAAGATTCCTCTCTGGGTTGAACCGAGACATAGCTAACATTGTAGAACTTCAACACTATGTCGAGGTGACCGATATGGTCCATGTTGCCATGAAAGTGGAAAAGCAGCTCAAGCGAAAAGGTACTCTCAAGCCCTTTTTAAACCCTTCCAATAATCCGAAGTGGGGCCAAGGAGTAAACAAACGAGACTTTCCTAACCGTTCAAAGGTGGCAAACTTTCCGGTGAAGCCAAATAAATCCACGGGAGATTCCAGCAAAGGAAAAGAAATCGCTCATCCCGATAGATCCCGAGACATCAAATGTTTCAAGTGCTTGGGGCATGGACATATCGCTAGTCAATGTCCAAATCGGAGAGTAATGGTGATGTCCGCAAATGGAGATATTGAGTCAGAAGAAGAAAAACAAGAAGAATCCGACGAATCTTCTGATAAAGAGGAAGGAGAACTCGAATATGCGGTAGAAGGAGAGATACTTGTGATCAAACGAAGCCTAAGCTTGCATAGTGTCGAAGACGAGCAACAACGTGAGAATATTTTCCACACTCGTTGCCATGTTCAAGGCAAAGTGTGTAGTCTCATCGTTGACGGAGGAAGTTGCACGAATGTTGCTAGTATGCTTATGGTGGAGAAGTTAGGACTACCGACTACAAAGCACCCACATCCATATAAGCTTCAATGGCTTAACGATGGTGGAGAATTGAAGGTGACCAAACAAGTAAAGGTGCCTTTCTCGATTGGAAAATATTCCGATGAAGTGCTTTGTGACGTAGTTCCCATGCATGCTGGACACTTACTGCTAGGCCGACCTTGGCAGTTTGATCGAAAGGTGGTACATGATGGATACACCAATCGTTATACTTTCAAGTATCAAGGCAAGAATGTCACCTTGGCACCTTTGACACCTCGTCAAGTTTACGAAGACCAAGTAAGATTGAGAGATTCCATTGAAAAACACAAAGAAAGCGAGAAAAAAGAAAATAAAGAAAAAAATTGTGAGAAAATGAGTGAAAAGAAACATGAGAAAACAAAAGAAAAGAATCAAAAGCGAGAAGAAAAAGAGAGTGCAAAAGTGAATGTTTATGCAAAAGCGAGTGATATACGAAAGTCGTTTCTGTTGAGACAACCGGTGCTTGTACTTTTGTACAAGGAATCATTTTTAAATTCTAACAACTTGAATCCCGATCTACCGTCTTCTGTTAAGATTCTTTTGCAGGAATTTGAGGACGTATTTCCTGATGAAGTTTCGAGTGGATTGCCACCGATTCGGGGGATCGAACATCAAATCGATGTCATTCCTGGCGCATCCATTCCTAACCGACCAGCCTATCGCAGTAGCCCCGATAAGACAAAGGAATTACAAAAGCAAGTAAATGAGCTTTTGGAAAAGGGGTTCATACGAGAAAGTCTTAGCCCTTGTGCTGTGCCAGTCCTACTAGTTCCGAAAAAGGATGGAACGTGGCGTATGTGCGTCGATTGTCGTGCATTAACAAGATTACCATTAAGTACCGGCATCCGATTCCGCGACTCGATGACATGCTAGATGAGTTAAGTGGTGCGCAGCTATTTTCAAAAATTGACCTCAAGAGCGGGTACCATCAAATACGCATGCGCGAGGGAGATGAATGGAAGACTGCTTTCAAAACCAAACATGGTTTGTATGAGTGGTTGGTAATGCCCTTCGGCCTTACTAACGCTCCTAGTACTTTCATGCGTCTAATGAACCATGTGCTTCGAGCCTATATCGGTAAATTTTGTGTGGTATACTTCGATGATATCCTTATTTATAGTCGAACTTTGAATGAGCACTTGATTCATTTACGAGCTATATTAGATGTGTTACGAAAAGAGACTCTTTACGCAAATATTAAGAAATGTACATTTTGCACTGATAAAGTTGTTTTCTTAGGATTTGTTGTCAGTTCGCAAGGCCTCGAAGTCGACCAAGAGAAGGTGAAGGCAATTCAAGAGTGGCCGAGGCCGACTAGCATCACACAAGTGCGAAGTTTCCATGGCTTAGCAAGTTTTTACAGACGATTCGTTCCACATTTCAGCACGTTAGCCGCACCTCTCACGAGTGTGATTAAAAAGAACTCAGCATTCTTTTGGAATGAGGACCAAGAAAAATCGTTTACTGCTCTCAAAGAGCATTTAACTAACGCTCCTTTATTATCTTTGCCTAACTTTGATAAAACTTTTGAAATTGAATGTGATGCCTCAGGTATCGGAATAGGAGCTGTTTTAACTCAAGAAGGCAAACCTGTGGCATACTTTAGTGAGAAGCTTAGTGGTGCTCCATTGAATTACCCAACATACGACAAAGAAATGTATGCGTTGGTTCGAGCATTGGAAACGTGGCAGCACTACTTATGGCCGAAAGAGTTCGTCATTCATTCGGACCATGAATCTCTAAAGCATATAAAAGAACAGCATAAACTCAATAAACGACACGCAAAATGGGTAGAGTTTCTTGAATCCTTTCCTTATGTTATACGGTACAAAAAAGGTAAGGAAAATATTGTTGCTGATGCACTTTCTCGTCGTTATACCTTGTTGAATTATTTGGATTCAAGATTGCTTGGCTTTATGTTTCTGAAAGATTTGTACATAACTGACCCTGATTTTGGAGAAATTTATAAATCATGTGAGCATAATGCTGTTGATAGATTTTTCAGGTTCGATGGCTTCTTATTACGTGAAGGAAAACTTTGTGTCCCACAAAGCTCTGTGCGAGAGATGCTAGTACTTGAGGCTCACGGCGGTGGGTTAATGGGACACTTTGGTATTGCAAAAACTTTGGCCATATTGCAAGAACATTTCTATTGGCCACGAATGAAAAGGGATGTTGAGAAGGTCTGTTCTAGATGTATAGCATGTAAGAAAGCCAAATCTAAGGTTAACCCCCATGGGCTTTACACGCCTTTGCCCATTCCCGAAGGGCCTTGGGTCGACCTTTCTATGGATTTCATCTTAGGGCTACCGCGGACACGAAATGGGAAAGATTCTATATTTGTGGTTGTAGATCGATTTTCCAAAATGTCACATTTCATTGCTTGTTCAAAAACTGATGATACGGTTAATATTGCTAATCTTTTTTTTAAAGAAATTGTCAGGTTGCATGGGATTCCAAAGACCATTGTTTCTGATCGAGACGCAAAATTTTTGAGCCACTTTTGGAGAACATTATGGAGTAAACTTGGCACGAAGTTACTATTTTCCACAACTTGTCATCCTCAAACGGATGGCCAAACCGAGGTGGTGAATCGTGTTCTCTCTACCTTGTTGCGAGCAATCATTCGCAAGAATCTTAAATCGTGGGAAGAGTGCCTGCCTCACATTGAGTTCGCTTACAATCAGACTGTGCATTCGGCTACCAAATTTTCTCCCTTTGAAATTGTTTATGGTTTTAACCCTTTATCTCCTCTTGATTTAATTCCTATACCTAACGACCAAATTGTTAATGTAGATGCAAAGAGGAAAGCTGAATATGTGAAACAGCTCCATCACAAAGTTAAAGCCAATATTGAGGCCCGAACGGAGCAATACGTGCGGAAAGCCAATAGAGGAAGAAAACAAATAATTTTTGAACCTGGAGATTGGGTGTGGGTTCATATGCGAAAAGAGAGGTTTCCGGTTCAGCGAAGATCGAAATTACTACCTAGGGGAGATGGGCCGTTTCAAGTTTTGGAACGCATCAATGATAACTCATATAAACTTGACCTTCTAGGTGAGTATAGTGTGAGTGCTACCTTTAATGTGGCTGATCTGTCTCCTTATGATATAGGTGACGATTTGGGGGCAAATCGCCTCGAAGAGAGGGGGAATGATACGGTCGCACCACCTAATTTGCCAACCACAAATGGAGACCCACTCGAGCTACCTGTTGGTCCAATTACTCGAGCTCGAGCTAAGAAGTTTAAAGATGCAGTGTCAGCCTTAGTTGAGCGAGTTTGGGCTGAATCAATCACCAATTTACTTGATAGTTCCTGGACTAGCTCAACGAGTCATTCGTTTCATCTTTCCAAAACTCATCCAGCTCATTTTCAGCTCAACCTGCTCGGTTCCAGCTCATCGAGTTTACATCCAGTTCAACTTCAGCTCATGAGTTTATTTTCAGCTAAATTTTAGTTCACGAGCTCAGAATTAGCTCAGCCTCAGCTCTCGAGTTGGACTTACCTCGATTTTAGCTCACTATCTAAATTATAGCTCATTAAGTTCATTCAAAGCTCATGATAATAAGTTGACTTTTATTTTAATTTTATTAATTTATCATATTGAATGGTTTCACATTAATATATTAATATTGTCTTAATTCAATTTAATTCTGCTTATTTAATATGTCATAGCCGAAATTTATAGGTTGACATTATTGCTTTCACATTAGCCGAATTTTTTTGTTCACATTTGGGTTTAATTAGTTCATGAATTTTGCAGGAAATTCGAAGAGTGCAAGAGCATGAAGAAACACCACTTTTGGAAGGTGCATGGATGGTTAGAGGGCTTGAACATCCTAGGTGCATGTTCGGCCAAGTACATGAATGATTACATTCATTGTATCAAGGTTCATGAATGTTCATATTCATGTATGGAGTGCTATCTCTTCAATTTTCAAGGGTGGCCGAATCTACCTTTGTCCATTAAGGTTCCATTCATTCACATACATTTGCTTAAGCTTGAAGGATGCATGCTTCAATCTTCCATGGCCGAATGTGGACAATGCATTTAAGGAGTTTCTTTCTAGAATGTTACATGATTCATTCATGATACATTACTTAGTTTTTAAGACTATGGATTAGACTATTCGGCTACTTAGTCTAAAAGCCTATAAATACTTGTATTTTTTTTCATTTGAGGTAATTTTTAAACTTTATCAATTTAATTAACAACTAGTGAGGAATTCTTTTCTCTAATTTCGTTCAAAGATTTCGATTGGCTTGCCTAGTGTCCTAGTTGTGTCAACCGTTTTTCTTTGTCGAAAATCTGAACTTATCACTACCCGTAGTGTGGCGTTCAACTATACCGAGGTTCCTATCTCTTTAGATAGTGGGTCGAGGTCCCCTTTATCAAATCCAAACCGAACCAAAAGAGCATATAGACAAAGGGTCGATATCTTTTTGATATTGGTTCTTGTTTGCACTTTTCCGTTCAAAACCTATCTCTCTTTCCCTTCTAAATCAATTTAAACGAACCTTCCCCTATTTAAACTATAACCAACTCATTTCTTCTTCACCTACTTAGTTCAAACAATATCTTCTCGTAGACGATCGGGCAACTTCAAATACGACCCGACTCACTCCGAGGCGGATCGTATCAAGCATTGACTTGTTGGCAAGCTGATCCCAGCTCATTTCCAGCTTCACGAGCTCCGTCCAGCTCAAATCCAACTCATTTGAGCTCCAACCAGCTTGCCTAAGCTAAATCGAGCTCACTCTTAGCTCATCTTCAGCTCACGAGCTAACCCTTAGCTTAACTTCAGTTTAGGAGTTTAACCCCAGCTCATCTTTAGCTCATGAGCTAACACTTAGCTCATCTTATTTTAAACTCGGTTTTGTTATTAATGCCTTAAATAAAATTTGTACATATTTATTTAAGCATTAAACTTGTTTTATATTAATATTTATTATTAATATGCCATAGTTATCACATATTTTAATTATGTCCACATTTTAGCCGAATTTAACGCATGACATTACTATGTTCACATTGTGCCGAATTTATGTATTTCTATTTATGTCTCATGATTTGTTTTTTTTATTTCATGTAGGTGCAAAGCTCATGGACAAAACAATGAATACAAGAGGATACATCCCATTTGGACAGCTCACATGCATGAATGGAGAGTATTAAATGCTGGTTCATGTATGGCTAGATGTAAGGTTCCTACAAATTCATGCATGTGGCGAATGCATGAATGGCTTAAGTGCATGTACGGTGGCTATCTCCTAACTTTCTAAGGCACCTATTCAGCCAAGAAGTAGCTGCCAACTAATTCTAAGTTGAACGATGAGCTCCTTGAGCATGTTCACACCTTGAATTGACCTATAAGCTTCTACACATGCATGGATGTATTCAAGAACGTCCAAGGGAAGGATTAACTCATAAATTCAGCATATGAATTAAATAATATGCATCCACAAAGGAGAGAATGAATTTGCAAGGTTCATGCCCTCCATTCATGAACCTACATGCCATTAACGTGCTTATTTATGATGGTGAATGTTCCATGCAAGTGCATGAACGTCCCAAGGAGATGAAAGCAACCTTTGGTGTTCATACAAGGTACTTGAAGCCTTCTTCATGGCTAAGTATTCATGCACACTCAAGGGGGAATTATTCTTAACCATGAAGCTAACCCATGAGCTCCCATTTGGTTGAATCTAGACAAGCACCAAAGGAGATTCATTCATCCATTTATTTCAACTCATGCATGAAGGCTTCCATGCATTCTCTCCTTAATTGAATTTAGACATGCTGAATTGATGTTTAAATTCTAGAAATTTTAAGAACATTCATGGGTTAATTTTCCTTAATTCTCAAGTTTATGAATGTGCCTATTCGGTTACCTAGAGCTATGCCTATAAATAGTTGTAATTTCCATTTGTAAAGGAAGACCTCTTTTGCTCATTTGAATGAAAACTATTTTCTTATTTGGTGAGATTTTTCTCCCATATTTCGTTGAAGACTTGTTGGCCTATCTAGTTCTTATTGGTGTCAACCTTGTTATTATTATTTTTTGAACTTATCACTCCAACGAGTGTGTCGTTCACCGATATACTAAGGTTCTTACTTTGCTAAGTAGTGGGTCAAGGTTTGTTCTATCTTTCATTCTCCACCTTAAGTGATATAAGTACCGGGGCGATACTCTCTATAGTGTCGAATCATACTTGAAACTTAAGTCTTATTTAACCATATCCACCTTCTATCAAATTTCCTTTTATTTTTCACATCATCTATTCAAACCATTTCCTATCTCCTTATCTTTTTATTTGTTAACCCATTTTCATATTTTCTCCACCCATTCATTACCTTATTCTTTTAAAAAACCGAACTTATACATACTATTCTTATCCATAAACCATCTTTGAACCCTTACACATAGCTTCCGCCCTATTTTCCTATCAACTTCACTTCAAAAGCAATTGAATGATGCTTTCTCGTAGACGATCGGGAAAACTCGCATACGACTCGACTCACCTCGAAGCGGATCATATCATTGGGTGACCTGTGCGACCTTATCGGTAATATGAACATCACAAAGCCATCAGTAATATGAACGTCACAAAGCCATCAGTAATATGAACGTCACAAAGCCATCAGTAGTAGGCACAAAGCCATAAGTAGTATGAATGACACAAAGCCATCAGTAGTATGAACGACACAAAGCCATCAGTAGGTCCACAATCATCTTGGGCGACTCATGCGACCTTACCAGTACAGTACACTTCCTCCAAATATAACAACCCATCCCCATGCAATATGTCATGACACAATATCATACGTGTATGCAACATACATATAACATGGCATGCTCAAATACAATCATATACAAAAGGGTAAAATAGTCATTTGTCACATAGGGGTATAACAGTCATTTTACTCTATAGGGGTATATCAGTGATTTACCCTATGGGGGTATATCGGTCATTTTACCCTATGAGGGTATATCGGTCATTTTACCCTATGGGGGTATATCAGTCATTTTACCCTATGGGGTATATCGATCATTTTACCCTAAGGGGGTATATCGGTCATTTTACCCTATGGGGGTATATCGGTCATTTTACCCTATGGGGGTATATCAGTCATTTTGCCCTACGGGTCAAAACAGTGCAAGTGGGCCCACACGCCCATGTGGCCCACTAATCTCGAAATGAACTAGGCCGTGTGAACGACATAGCCTGGTCCAATATCCAACACACAACTTTGTGGTTTACCTGTGTGAGGCCCATGAGCTCATTGGCCCCACACAACGCATTTCGGCCCAAAACAGCCTAAGCCTATGAGTTCACTCATGGTGGCCTTTACGGTCAAATGCCCATGTTTCATGGGCTCAGATTACCACATGAGTGATCGCACGCTTGTATAGCGTTAACATCCTATTTTCTAGCTTTTTGGCTTTTGCCGATCTATGAAAAATAACTGTGTGGTTACACACCTGACGTGCTTTGAAGTTTTAACTGAGCTTTGAGGACTCCTATACCTAGTTTCAACCAACAAGCCCCTTAATCAGTACTTAACCCATATACCAAATGGAATCTAACGAAATTCCAATCGAGCACAATCAACTCATTCTTACCGAAAGCCAATCGAAATTACACCCTTGGATCCTAGGAGGCACACCGATTAACTTTGATCTCCACCTACACGAAAGTCATAATCTCCTTAACAAACCTATACTTGTTTGCAAAACAATCTTGACTGAACCATACTTACGAAATAACGATAGTACATAATATGCTTCGATGATGTAGTGAACTAAGATCGAAGAGAAACTAAACTAAAATAGTAAGTAGAGGGGGTAACGGTAGGAAGGAAAAAGAAATAATGCTCAAGAAAGAGAGAAACCGAAAGGGCAGAAGTGAAACAAAAACTTACTTACCAATATTCGGCCAAGGATAAGCACTTGATCAGCAATCTACAAAGTAACACAATAATATTACCCTTACCAACAACGCGAGAGAAAACCAACTATGAAGTACAAGACTTTAATAGTAAGTAGAGAGTGCTCACCAAAAATAGAGAATGGGACACCGTCGGCTCCAAGAGAAAGAACAGTTTTGACAACAAATAAATAAATAAAAGTGAAGGATGGAAGAAGGGAAAGATTTGGGCAAGGGGAAACGTAAAGTGGAGAATTTGCTCACTACATAGTGAGAATAGAAGGAAACGAACAGATAGTTGGCAAAGAAGGAGGAAGAAGCGATTGTTGTGGGACAGGTCAAAGCCAAAAAGGACCAAGGATCCAGTCGAAGCACACTTCACAAAATTCAACAAAAAGAGGGATGGCAACTTGAGAGCAGAGAAAACAATTGTCCGAGAAAAGAAAATTTTGGGAATAAGAGGAGCCAAATTTTGAAAAAAAATCACAATAATTAAATAATTCTTCCCCCTTATTTTCTCCTAAAAATCAGCCACCATATCACCCCTTATTTTCTCCTAAAAAACCTCCTTAATATGTCAGCATTATCCCCTCAACAATCGAAACCAACACTTAGTCAAACTCTTTAGCATTTTTGGCTAAGTTAAAATACCAACACGGCACAAGCAACAAAATAAAACACCCTTGCGCAAACCAAGACTCGAACTTCAGACCTCTTGCTCAATTGTACTCCACTCAACCACTAGACTAGCAGGCCCATTTTGACATTTTTCACCAACAATTAATTATAAGCCTACAGGCTAAGGATAGGGGTTTATTCAATTAAGAGCAAAATTTTGCCCAAGCTAAAGCTTGAACTTGGGACTTCTCAGACACTTCCTAGAACACTTAACCACTAAAGCAAGCATACAATTGTGTCACTTTCTTGCACAACTAAAAATTTATGTGCAGTCTCCTAATTATTCCTATGCTTAAGGCCCAATACTTCTAGGCCCAAATTTAGGGCGTTACAAATTTAATTTGTCTTGATATTTTATTTAATTTTGTCTTATTCATGATTTAATCATATTCAGCCGAATTTATGAAGGGTTTAATGGATTCATTCTCCATGTATGTAACACCCCGAATTTTCGGCCTAGAAGTATTAGGTCTTGAGCATGGGAATAATTAGGAGACTGCACATAAATTTTTAGTTGTGCAAGAAAGTGACACAATTGTATGCTTGCTTTAGTGGTTAAGTGTTCTGGGAAGTGTCTGAGAAGTCCCAAGTTCAAGCCTTAGCTTGGGCAAAATTTTGCTTTTAATTGAATAAACCCCTGTCCTTAGCCTATCTCATTAGTTACCAAATCCGACCAAAACCATATTCTATCTATACCAATTCGTACCTTTATACCTTTTCGTTCATTTCATACCATTACGTACCAAATATACTATTTCATTCCCTTCTAAACTAATCGTACCTTTCTAAACCATTTCGTACCTTTCATTCTATTTCGAACCTTTTTTATAATAATTTCGAATTTTTTTAACTTTGAATTTTTTTTTGAACTTACAGATTGATCTTTGATCGAATCTTTTGTCTTTGGAGCTTCTCAATTCTAGCTCTGATACTAGATGACGCGAACCCAGTTATGAGATAAGCCGGATTAATGTGTTTGCCCGATCGTAGTCGAGAAGAAGATTGAAGTTTCACTTTGATTAAATAGGTAAGAAGCGAAAGGATAGAAGATGTACGGTCTTAGAAGGAATTTAGAAGTGTCATTGATTTAGAAAGAAGAATGATAGATGGTAAGTAGGTTCGACTTAGGAAAGTAAAATAGGTACAAAAAAAAGGTTCGAAATAGAATGAAAGGTACGAAATGGTTTAGAAAGGTACGATTAGTTTAGAAGGGAATGAAATAGTATATTTGGTACGTAATGGTATGAAATGAATGAAATGGTATAAAGGTACGAATTGGTATAGATAGAATATGGTTTTGGTCGGATTTGGTAACTAATGAGATAGGTGGTCGATGGTCGAGTTTCTTAGACGTCAGGAAAGATTCAACACCAAAGGTGTCACCCCGAATCCTATATTGTCTAAGTTGGAAAATGGAAATAGAAAGATAGGTTTGAGCGCCACACCAAATGGGTTCGGTGATAAGCTCGAAACAAGCAAGTTTGACGCCACTAGCAAGCTAGATAAGTCGCATGAGACTTGTACAAAGTTAAGAGGAATCAAACCTCACAGAAACAGAGTTTCGGTATAAAATGTTCAAAAGTCCCTTTACATGAAAAATGACTAGCTATTTATACTAAATCCTAGGCTAGCCGAATGGTCCATTCATGGACTAAACATTCAAGACATGTACCTATTAAATACATAGGAATATTCTAGAAAAAACTAGAAACAACCCCTTGGAATGGATGTCCATGTTCGGTCGAATGGGGGGGTGAATATGTAGCTTCATGAACACACATTAATGCACTTGAATGAATGGTTCCCATGCACGTATGACTAGGTTCGGCCATCCCTTTAATGAAGCCTTTAATTCATGTTGATTCACCAATAGTGGCTTCATAATGGTGGCTCCATGAAAGGTCTCTTGTGGTGTGAACGGAGGGTCTTGAATGGCCATGCAAGTGTGAACACAGGGTAGCCGAATGGCCCTAGGTGTGAACACCCCATCCATGGTGTGAACGCAGAGTATGAACACATGGGAGTTCATGAACCGTCCCATACATGTATCACCTTAAATGTGATCCATGCACATTCAAATACATGCACATGTACTTGTCCATTAGTGTGCCGTCCATTGCATCTTACCATGCATGCATGGCATTTAATCTCCCCCATGCATGTGCAGTCCAAGTGAATGTACCTACAAAATGAATGCACACATTAATAGCACATGTGAACACACTTATATGAACACCATTAATCACTTAATTAAATTTGGCTAACACATTTAAATCTTGTAATAATTTAAACACATTTATTTCATGTCCACATTCTAGCAAATTTATGATATATATTAATTAATGAGTCAACTTAGCTCACTTTAATAAATATGCCTTAATTATACTATGATGAGCTGAGGGTTTCGGCTATAAGCTGTGTTAAGCTAGAAATAAGATAGATGAGTTGTGTTTAGCTAAAATAGACTTTAATGGAGCTAAGAAAAAGTTTAGTTGAGCTCAACCGAGCTGGGATGAGCTCCCGTGAGCTGAAATGAGCTAAAATCAGCTTGTATTAAGCTCACTATCCTTGGTTCCAAGTTGTATTCAGCTTCATTTGTTCGCTAGAGCTATGAGCCAGCTGGTAATGTTGACAGAAAGCTGAAATAGAGCTTTCGTAGCGTCGACCTCGAGCTCTTGTCATCGGACCTTGAGGAATAGCTAACGTTCCATTATTCGAGCTAGTCGTGAGCTTGGACGCGTTCGCGTCATTAAGTGTACTGGGAAGAGTCTGAGAAGTCTTAGGTTCAAGCCTGAGCAAGTACAAAAAGTTTTATTTTTAAAGGAATAGGCATTGTCTTTAGGCAGTAGGCTTTTAAGTAAATAAGGGAAAAACATGGCAGAAAAGAGCCTGCTGGCCCAGGGAACGTGTTTCTAATGTCTGAGGTCTGAAGTTCAAGTCCTGGTTTGCGTAATGGGGATTCTATTTTGCTGGCTAAGCCATGTGGGTAGTAGAGTTTGACCGAAACACTGCTGAGTGGAGTGGAGTTTGAATTGGTCATGGAGGGATTGTAGGAGGGAATGTTAGGATGTGGATAGTGTTTGGTTGGAGGGATTTTAGGAGAGATTATAGGAGAAAATCATGGGGATTTGTGGTGGGAGAAGAGTTGGTGCCAAATGGGATTTGTGGCACTCAAGACTTTCAGTTTTGGTGAGTTTAGGCACTCTATTTTTGGGTGCTATGAACATATTGATTCTCTTTTTTCTATTAAGGTCGAATAATGCTAAGGAGGTTTTGGTAGTATCATTCGTTTTTGCTGGCATAAGTTTTTCACTTCTCTTAAGGTCCCTCATTTCATCATTTTTGCTCTTTTTTCCCTCCTTCTTCTTAGCTGAATTCTCTCCTTCCTCTCTCTCAGTTCTTTTGACACTATCAACTCTTTGTATTGCTAAACCGAATACTCTTCCCCTCATTTCATTCTATCGATTCTTTACGTTTTGTGCTAGCCGAACATTCCATCTTAGGTTTGAGTACAAGTTATTGTTTTCTTCTTTTATATTTTTTTATTTCGGTTTAGTAAGGGTTCTCTGACAAACCAGTAAGTGCATATGATTCCCTCTTGTTTCTCTTTTGATGTGAGCACATCCATGCCAATCAAGGAAACTGATCCAGAAGTCTTACCATTGGGGCCTATTACCTATTCTAAGGCAAAGAAATTCAGGGAAGTTCTTTTCCTTGTGCTACAATTCCATATTCGTTCGATCATATTTATGTCTTAGAACATAGGCTTTATAATGTGTTGCATGCTGATATGTGACATATTTAGGTTGTACTATTCATTCTATGTGTTTAAGTATATATATTATGCTACATATGCTTTGGGATTGGTTTCATAGTGTTTGTATTATTTCTAAGTTGGTTGGATGTTAATAAATAAGTGTGCACTTGTTTACAACTTATTAGACTATGTTATATTAAGTTTACACAGCTTTGGTAAGTGTTATATTGTTTTGTAACATGTACACGAAAGGACACCAGCTCACGAGAGTATATGCAGCTCACCTTCGACTCAAGTTAGCTCAGATGATGTGATCTGGCTCAGGTGGTTGAGTCAAATGCACGTAGTTGCCCGATCGTGGTCGAGAAGAGTCGTTCGTGCCTCGGTCTTGGAAATAGAAGTGAATGGATAGGTTTGATTAAGCGGAAGGGTTCAAAATAGAAAAAATAGGGTATTGATAGGTTCAGCTATGGGAAACAAATATGGGTGTTGAATAGAATATTTAGTTTGAAAATAATAAAAATAAAAATAACGTAAGGTGGGGATGGATTAGCGAACTTAACATCAGGAATGATTCAACACTAAAAAGTGTCACCCCGGTTCCTATATTGTTAAGGTGGATAAATGGGATAGAAGGATAGGTGAACGCCACACCAAGGATGGTGATAAGTTCAAACAAGATCGGTAGATGCCACTAGCATGCTAGATAAGTCTTTCGAAACTTGTACGAGATATGAGAGGAAGCAACCTCACAGAAACAAAGTTTCATTAACAAATTGGCAAAAGTCCCTTTACATTGAAAATGAACAAATATTTATAGGCTACTATATGCTAGCTGAATGGCCATGTTCATAAGCTTAACAACTAAGTAAATTCATCTATTAATATGATAGAAAAATCTAGAATGAAGCCATTGAATCTTCAAGTCCTCATTCGGCTGAATGGTAGTTCATTGGGTAGCTTCATGGTTAAGCAAAATTGATTTGGATGTAGGTGAATGAATGGCAGCTCAATAGCTTGTGCAAATTCGCCCATGGATTGAATGGAGCATTAAAGAAGTGTCTTTTGGCCGAATAGACACTTAGGGAATTCATTTGGGCAGCAAACGATTCATGAATCAAGAATTAGGTGCATTCTTCCATTTGTTGTAACTTCCTATCCATGCATCTTCTCCTAATTTTCATGAATTGAAGTTGGAAATTGATTATGCAGCTACCCCTTGGCCGAATAGGTGCATAGAAACTCCAAAGGTTCTCCCACATACATTCTATCATGCATGGAACTTGGAAGGGAGCTTGAATCTGGCCGTACATGAACTTGCAATAAATTCCCTTCATTCATGCATGTGTGTCCAAAGGGAATGTATTCTTCTTAATCCAATGCATGTAATTAATCTTCCATGTACATGAACATAATTCCTCCAAGCATTGAATCCAACCGTGCATGAATCTTCTCATTCATTGAACAAACCTATACATGCACCTAACCTTTAATGTATCTCCAAATTTGGCTGAACCTACAAAAACATGAACACATTTAATTATATCATTTAATCATAATTAAATAGAAACTAACTACCTAAATAACAACTAATTTTTAGACACATTAAATTAAAATTAACTAGCATATTAAATTCAGCTAGCTCAAATAATCAAAAACAATTAATGAACTAATTTGAGCTAGTGAATTCGGCATGAGCTGTAGCAAATTAAGTTAAAACAAAGTTGAAACTTAGTTTATTGAAATGGGAAAAGAAACGAGCTGGAAGAAGCTAAATTGAGCTCAAACGAGCTGGAACAAGCTCAAGTGAGCGGATTGGGGCTGAATTGAGCTTGGAGAGATGGAGAGGAGCTGAAGTCAGTTTGTAAAAGAGTGCATTGAGCATTCAAAGAGTTGTCCACAGCTTCTCCAATTTCAAAAGACTTGGTATCATCCCAAATGCACGCCAACAAAGCTGTTAAAGCTTCTTGAAGTTGCTTAGTACGTGCTCGAGTCATGGGGCCTTTTGGAAGCTCGATTAGATCTTGATTTGCATTTGAGGGAGCCCTGGACATGCATACATCATCAGAGGCTTGTTTCCCAGCTCAGCTCATCTCAAAGCACTCTACAACAGCTCATGTTAGCTCATTTCACTTCTAGCTAGCTAAATTCAGCTCAGTTTAGCTCCAGTCAGCTCACCCCTGGCTCTACTAGCTCAACTTCAGTTGACAAGTCTAGAAGTAGTTAAATAGTGTTCTACGTGTCGGGGAGTGTACCAATGCACATGTGGCAGCCTAGGTGGTGTCCAAGCATGTGGATGTGCATGTGCCAGCCTTGTACACATGTGGTGTACATGTGTGGCCAACAACCAGCCCATTAAAGAAATAAGGACAAGGGAAGTTGTGTGTTTGAATTTCAAACGAATTAGCACATGTTTAATGTGTTAAACATGCCAACTCCCTCCTTTTTACTTGGCTGTAAATTAATTCCGCCCAAAAGGAGTTATTTTAATTCAAATTTAATTTTTAAACTCCTTTTATATTAGCCACACAATGTAATTCGGCCACCCCTTCATTCTTTTATATATTTGTACTTCAAACATTGTTAAAAGGTTAGACACTTTGAATGAAATTTAATCTTTGTGAGATTTTCTCTCAAACTTTGGTTTTTTCACCGAACTTTCTTGGCATATCAGACTGTGTTGTGTCAATTCTACTTGATACTTTGGGTTCCTAGATTGCTATTAGTGGGTCCACGTCCGTTGACGAAGAACAGATTTGATTCGAGTTCGTTCAGTATATTGTACGAGTTCTTTCGAGTTCCTCTTTTTTTTCTAAATTTCCAGTGATATTCTACATCAATTTTGCCATCTTTGAATGTTCAAGGCTGCCATGGAACATTGTTTTCACCAAGCAATGCCCATATCATATAGTATCAGAGCCTAGTTGGATTTTAGCACATTCTACACTACAATACCAAGAAAACAAACAAAAGTAAAAAAACAAAAACAAGTTAAAAAAACCAAACACAAACATTCAGTTTCAAAAATTCAAAAATAAAAGAAAAAACCAAAGAAAAAAAGGAAAAGAAACTTGTGCTAGTGCATGGACATGAAGAAGGATACTCAATTATGCCATAAAATGCTTGGAAATCAACCAAAACAACTTCTTCTTCTTTGTTCGGTGATAGGATCGTTGTAAGCATTTCTTTGCAGTAAGTTGTGAATGTTCTGTTGCATTGTCATCCTAATTCCTTCATTTCACTTGTTTTTTTCTGTTGCATTGTAAGCGCTATTTTCATTTTAACCCTTTGTTTTTCTTTATCCTTGTTATTTATCTTGTAAGTTTGACATAGTTAACAAGTCTAAACGATCGAGTTAGTTCCTTAAGGAACTGAATTGCTAGAGATCAAGTGGAAAAGGCAAACTAAGCGTGTGAGAATAGAAGGGGAGACAAAAAGAGCCATTCAATCATTCTCTTAGTGAAACACAAGTGTTGAGTGCAATTAATGAGCGATATTTCCTTGGAGTGATTTGTGAGGAATTTTGTTGAGTGTGTTGTTGTGAGGTCCTTTTCTTTATTTTACTAACATATATTATTACTTTCTGTTTGTTTCTAGTGTTTATAATGGTAGGTTCGAATGAAAGCAATCCAAATGACCAGCCACCAAACTTGCAAATGCAAGCCCTTACACGTGAACTTCAGTGTCTTTTAAGATGAGAATTGGAGCCTTTACAATCTCGAATGGATAGATTAGATGGGGGTGGTTCCCAATCTGTCCATGAAGAGGACCGTGATGAAAATGAAGTTGATCAGCCACCGAGACAAAATCTGAGGGGTCGTGCGCGACTTGACAATAATTTGTCTAACATTAAAGTTGCCATTCCATCTTTTTAGGGACGAACAGATCCTAATGCTTATCTCTCTTGGGAAAGCAAAGTCGAACATGTTTTTGAGTGTTACAATTACTCAGAACAGAAGAAGGTCCGTTTGGCTACGATGGAATTCACTGATTATGCTTTGATCTGGTGGGATCAATTGCTAATTAGTTGGAGATGCACCGGTGAAGGTCCAGTGAGAACGTGGAATGAAATGAAACCAATCATGCATAAGAGATTTGTTCCTTCTCATTACCATCGTGACTTATTCCAAAAGTTGCAAACGTTAAAACAAGTGAGTAGGAGTGTAGAAGACTACTACAAGGAAATGGAAGTGTCTATAATGAGAGCCAATATTGTTGAGGATCGAGAGGCTACTATGGCACGTTTTCTTGTAAGTTTGAATTCTGAGATTGCTAATGTTGTTGAGTTGCAGCATTATGTCGAATTGGAGGACATGGTGCATATAGCGATAAAAGTTGAACGACAGCTACATACGAAGTCTTCAAATCGAGGTAATACTCTGTTTAAATCATTTTCAAATCCTTTATCTACTCCTAACAATTTCAGGAAGCCTACACCACAAGCACCACTTTAGATTTGAGATAAGGCAGAACCAAGTAAACCAAAGACTCCTACTACTGAAAATAGGCGTGACAAGTAGGTGGTGACATAAGAATGTTCGAGGGACATTCTGTGTTTCAAGTGCCTTGGTCGAGGGCATGTTGCCAGTCAGTGCCCAAATCAGAGGACCATGATGTTGTTGGATAGTGGCGAGATTGAATCTGAGTCTAAAGAAGACGAACAAGAGCCCCCTATAGTGAATGTTAAAGAAGATGATGACAATGTGCAGACATTTGCCACCGGTGAAGCACTTGTTGTCAAAAGGAGTCTGAATACTCAACCGATTCAGGAAGAACAGCAATGAGAGAACATCTTTCACACGAGATGCCTTGTCAATGATAAGGTATGTGTTGTAATTATCGATGGTGGTAGTTGCACTAATGTTGCTAGTTCTGTAATAGTTGACAAGTTAGGTTTGAAGACGACAAAACATCCCAATCCTTACAAATTACAGTGGCTGAATGACGGTGGAGAAATTAAAGTGACTAAGCAAGTTTTAGTGCTGTTTGCCATTGGAAAATATGAGGATGAAGTACTCTGCGATGTCGTTTCGATGGTTGCAAGCCATTTACTGTTAGGTCGTCCATGGCAATTTCACAAGAAGATGATGCATGATGGCTTTACGAACAGATATTCTTTTATGCATGCAGGAAGGCAGATCACCTTAGCACCCTTGACCCCGAGTCAAGTGCAAGAAGACCAAGTAAGGTTGCGAAAGAATATTGAGGAGGTTCGTGGGAAAAAGAAGATGAATGTGTATGCAAGAAGTGAGGAAATCAAGAAATGTCTTTCCTCTCGGCAATCTATGCTTATTTTGTTGTTTAAAGATCAATGTTTATTGTCTGATATTCCTAGTGGTTTGCCTGCTTCTATTTCATCTCTTTTGCAAGAATTTGAAGATGTGTTTCCGGATGAAAAACCTAAAGGCTTACCCCTCTTCGTGGCATTGAGCACCAAATTGACTTTATTCCAGGTGCCACGATTCCAAATAGACCAGCATATAGAAGTAACCCCGAAGAGACGAAGGAACTACAACGACAAATTTCTGAGTTGTTGGACAAGGGTAACATTCGAGAGAGCCTAAGTCCATGTGTTGTGCCAGTGTTGTTGGTACCGAAGAAAGATGGAACGTGGAGGATGTGTGTTGATTGTTAAGCCGTGAATTAGATTACAATCAAGTATTGACACCCCATCCCTTGACTCGATGACATGCTAGATGAGTTATGTGGAGCGACTATCTTCTCCAAAATTGATCTGAAGAGTGGATATCATCAGATTCGCATGAGAGAAGGCGACGAGTGGAAGACTGCCTTCAAGACAAAGCTAGGTTTGTACGAATGGTTGGTGATGCCTTTTGGTTTAACTAATGCACCTAGTACTTTTATGCGTTTGATGAATGTAACACCCTATGACCTTCATCTGTCGCCAGAATAGGGTCACCGACATTACTTAACAAAAGGCAATTTACAGAACACAACATTCTTGACCTTAGCCGAAAGTGAGTATGCATTTCCTTTCCAATATGAACTTTACATCTAATTAAATTTTAATCTTCCTATGTTATACATATTATAGCCTAATTGATGTACCATTTAATCGAAGTTAATAAGATTCAATATACTATATGCCGATTTCAAACATGCATAGTCTATACCATTCATATAATAATTTCTTCAATCCAAAGTCGAGCACAAGATTATTCTAAGATTATGAAATTAACCATTAATACTTGTGGCAACTATCAAGATAATCACAATGAATATTTATCAAAAGCAACCGTATAATTTCATAGTTACTCACATTCATACTTAGTGAATTGGCAAGCCATCTTCGCATGGCTTAATATATATACAATTTCAAAATATTGTTCAAACCAAAAGAGAGTAACTTATACATGCCATTCTTTCAAAAAGATTATCAAAAGTACCAAAAACCCTGACGATAGTGTGGATGCCTTCGAACTTTGATCCCTGAGCTTGTAACACTCGGAGTAAGCAAATTAGCTTAGTAAGTCTTAAGTAATTAAAATAGCTTAACTCAATTAGAAATGTTATTCAAAGTCTAAATACCATCCTATTTGGCCGAATAGGCCTAATCACAATTGTACATTTCTTTTACTAAGAATTTGGAATTTCATAAATGTAACATAATATATTACAAAGCCATTAACTAATCAACCCATCGAGTTAATTGAAGACATCGTAACAACATTCTAATTCCACAAGACCGAATATACCAAATCATATATATATGCACTATTAGCAAGTCATTCGATTAACTTTAATTCCATATAAACACAAATATTTCAAGATTTCAATACCAACTTTAGTCACTAAATGTATCACATACTTTCATACCTTATTTTTCACAAAGACCGTATATAAGTACATATATAATCACTTCACATTTAAAGCACTACTTCTTATTTCAAAGTTACTTCCAAACACATTTGACTTTCATGAATTATTACACTAATCAAATGTTCACAAACATCAGATTCATAATTCAATTAGATTCATTACCATATCGATAGGTAAGTATCACATACCTGAATAATTTAATGCTTAGTGCGATTTCCATTCGCCAATTTTACACAAAATCTCATAGTCATAAGCTTTTATCAATTCACTGGCACTTGGCTTGCTGGGTACAAGACCTGAGTTTTATCACCGGTTCAGAGCCTACTAGAACCTTTTAGGTCTGAAGTTTCTTCATCGGCATTATGCTTGCTAGACCCTTTTAGGACTGAAGTTCCTTCACCGGCATTATGCCTGCTAGACCTTTTTTGGTCTGAAGTTCCTTCACCGGCATTATGCCTGCTAGACCCTTTTTGGTCTGAAATTTCTTATGATTCTCTAAATCACAAAAGTATAATTATTGTATCATAGCACATATCATAATCAATTCATATAAATGCACTCTAATCACATTCGGCTTTTAGCCTAAATTTCATATACTTTTGGCATATTAAAGAATAAAATTTGATGTTCAATTTCTTTAGCAACTACCTTAAACATATGGAATATCACTCTTAAATACTTAAGTACTTACTTGGATATGTTCGAATGGCTATGGATTGGCTATTCCACTACTTTAGCTTTCCCCTTGTCCAAATTTGACTCTTTATGCTCTTGAGCTTAATCAACAAAATAGAACTAGTTTAATAACCATATCATTTCATTAAAAACAACAAAACTAATTTTTCTTAATGACACACATGCATTTGGAAATTTCATTTCACTTCATCTCAAATACATTTGAGATTAATAGATTATTCAATTCCCTGTAGCCACAATGTCAATGATTAACCGAATGCACATAACCTCAAATTCCTATATTCATAATTCAACAATTCACACTTAACATTATCAAGTAGCCGAATATACAAAAGCTCACACCAAGTATCATACACTATTAAAATCATTTTATCAAAGCATAAAGCCAAGTCTTTAAACATTTGTTTACTAGTACTCATACCTAAAATCTTACTACCACTTGATTACACTTAACACATATATAACAAATTTTAATTTATTTTACCACAAATACAATCAAGCTCAATCATTCCTTAACTTAAAATACATTCGGCTACTAATGAACTAACTTAACTCTTACATTGTTTCTTTTATCTATTTCTTTTATCTAACATAAGGTTCCACATCATTAAGACTTAAATTGGTCAAATGTATGCCCTTATTGATGCATATACATATATATATATATTTACATTATCTTAAGCTTTATAATTGGCACTTCCACTTTAATCTACTTATTAAAACATCAAGATTACTCAATCATAGGCTTAAGTCTATCTTCGGTAAAATATGCTCAAATAGACACATTGACCGATTGTCACATAGCATTCAAAACACATGTATATATTTAACTAGTTCAACCCTCATCTCTTTACTAATTCTAACCCAAGAACATCCAATCACCACTCATGTTATACATATCTTCTACGACCGTAAGTATACAAAACCAAAGCTTTAATAATTAGCATATAAATACTTATAAACCGTATGCATATAGCTTTCATAATGGCCCTCAATACCATCAATCAAGTTTCACACTCAACTTACAACTATATAAATCATTAAAATCATCCAACACCATGCTTTCATGCTCAATTGCCATAGCCGAATGCATCATTCACTTTAAGTATTAAAAGTGCACTCATGTTAATGACCGAATGTCACAAAGTCCTTGCATTCTTTCTTAACACAAAAATTCCTAGCTTCAAGCTCAAATTATGAACATGTGAACTAATTAAAACACCTCATACCAATTCTTCATACATTTATTACCACAACCGAATGCTCATTGCCACAATTTAGTCACCCCCAGTTTTCAACTCCACAATTTAACTTATAACTTATAATCTCTTATATTTTAACATCATAAAATCTAACAAACACTCCTTAATCCCCTTCTATCATCAAACATCAAAATTGCTATTTTTCTATCCATAACCGAACATGTAGCCATTACTAATTCAAGAGATCAAAACTCAAAATTAAAACATGGGTCATGACAAAGGCTTTAACACCAACTCATTTTCATAAATTCAAAAGGAATTAACAAGAATCACATTCCTTAATCAAGCTCAAGGATGACCGAATGCCTTAGCAAATTTCTTTTATTTTCTTACTTAGTTTCGGCAAAATGAAAGAGAAAGGATGAGTGCTTTTTTTTCACCTTATTTTTATTATAATACCATAAATATTATTTCATTATTATAAAATTCATATAATACCAATTAGACATCATCATTGCCGTCCACTAAGGTAAGAATGGTCTAATTGACATGCAAATCCACTACATTGATAAACCACACTATTCGGCCACTTTGAATTTTACCTACTACATTTTCAAAGTTTAACAATTAAGCCCTCTTTAATTAATTAGCCACTTAGGTGATCAAATTTCCACATCAACTTTTAGCACATAATAATTCACATATAAAACACACAAATTATAACATTCAATAAATTTTCTGTCTCGATTTAGTGGTCCCGAACCACTTCTCCGATTAGGGCCAAATTAGGGCTGTCACAATGAATCATGTTCTGTGATCTTTTATTGGAAAGTTTTGTGTTGCATACTTTGATGACATTTTGATTTATAGCAAGACTTTACAGGATCATGTAGAACATTTGAGAGCTGTTCTGCATACTTTGCGAAAAGAAAAGTTGTTTGGAAACATGGAGAAATGTGTGTTTTGTACTAACAAACTTACATTTTGTTGGTTATATTGTTAGTTCACAGGGTGTTGAAGTCGACCCTGAGAAGGTTAAGGCGATCCAAGAATGGCCACGACCGACATCGATTAGTCAGGTTAGATCATTTCATGGTTTAGCTAGTTTCTACCATCTGTTTGTTCCCCATTTTAGTTCTATTACCGCCCCCTTAACTAGGATTATAAAGAAGAATTCAGTCTTCTCATGGGGAAAAGAACAAGAGGATGCCTTTCTAAAAATTAAGAACTGTTTAACAAAAGCGCCTGTTTTAGCTTTGCCTAATTTTGATAAATTGTTTGAAATTGAATGTGATGCTTCTGGGGTTGGTATATGTGCTATTTTATCATAGGAAAAAAGGCCCATTGCGTATTTTAGTGAGAAACTTAGTGGAGCAATGTTGAATTATCCTGTCTATGACAAGGAAATGTATGCACTAATCTGGGCTTTGGAGACTTGGCATCATTATTTGTTGCCTAAGGAGTTTATAATCCACACTGACCACGAGGCTTTACGATATATCACAGGTCAGTATAAATTGAACAAATGACATGCTAAATGGATTGAATTCGTAGAATCTTTTCCTTATGTCATTCAATACAAAAAAGGAAAAGCTAATGTCGTTGCTGATGCATTATCACGCCGATATGCACTTTTGAGTTATCTTGATTCACATTTGATTGGATTTGCATATATTCGTGAGTTATTCTCTGATGATCCTAATTTTAGAGATAAGTATAAAGCTTGTGAGAAAGGTGCAGATGGAAGGTTCTACAGGCATGATGGTAATCTTTTTAAAGAAAGCAGGTTATGCATTCCACATGGATCGATGCGTGATATTCTAATCCGTGAAGCACATGAAGGTGGACTGATGGGTCATTTTGGAGTCACCAAAACATTACAGACATTAAAGGAGCATCTATTTTGGCCTAAAATGCGTAGGGACATTGAACGGTACTATGAACTTTGTATGACATGTAAGAAAGCAAAATCGAAGGTTTTACCACATGGTATGTACTTGCCTTTACCTATTCCTAATTCCCCTTGGACTGATATTTCGATAGACTTCGTATTGGGATTGCCTCGAACTAGGACAGGTAGAGATAGCATATTTGTTGTGGTTGATAGGTTCTCAAAGATGACACATTTTATTGCTTGCCATAAGACTGATGATGCTGTCAATGTGGCTAACTTGTTCTTTAGGGATGTTGTTCGTTTACATGGTATTCCTCGGTCGATTGTTTCTAACAGGGATGTAAAGTTTTTGAGTCACTTATGTTTTTTACTACTTGTCATCCCCAGATTAATGGACAAACTGAGGTTGTTAATAAAGTTCTATCTACTTTACTTCGTTCCATCATTAAAAAGAATATAAAAACTTGGGAAGATTGTTTGCCACATGTTGAATTTTCTTATAACCATGCTGTACACTCTGCTACTAAGATGTCACCTTTTGAGGTTGTTTATGGTTTTAATCCTACTACTCCTCTAGATATGTTACCTTTGCCACAGAAACAGGTGATGAATAGAGACGGACAAGTGAAAGCAGAATATGTGAAGAAGTTGCATCAATAGGTTAAGGAGAACCTAGAAAGAAGGACTCAGTAATACGAAAAGCAAGCAAACAAGGGTAGAAAGCAAGTCACCTTCGATGTTGGAGATTGGGTTTGGGTTCATTTCTAAAAGGAACGATTTCTAGCCCAAAGGAAATCCAAGCTATTATCGCGGGGGGATGGTCCTTTTCAGGTGTTGGAGAAAGTGAATGACAACACCTACAAGTTAGACTTGCTAGGAGAATATAATGTGAGTGCCACATTTAATGTTTCTGATTTAACCCCTTATGAAGATTCTACAGATTTGCGAACAAATCCTTTTCAAGAAGGGGGGATGATGGAGGCACATACATGCCAATCAAGGAAATTGATCAGGAAGTCTTACCATTGGGCCTATTACCCGTTCTAAGGCAAAGAAATTCAGGGAAGTTCTTTTCGTTACTTGTGCTACAATTCCAGATTCGTTCGATCATGTTTATGCCTTAGAATATAGGCTTATAATGTGTTGCATGCTGATATGTGACATATTTAGGTTATACTATTCATTCTGTGTGTTTAAGTGTATATATATTATGCTACGTATGCTTTGGGATTGGTTTGATAGTGTTTGTATTGTTTCTAAGTTGTTTGGATGTTAATAAATAAGTGTGCACTTGTTTACAACTTATTAAACTATGTTATATTAAGTTTACACAGCTTTGATAAGTGTTATATTGTTTTGTAACATGTATAGAAAAGGACACCAGCTCACGAGAGTATATGCAGCTCACCTTCGACTCAAGTCAGCTCAGATGATGTGATCCGGCTCGGGTGGTTGAGTCGAGAAGGGATTACTATATTTAGAGGAAGTGTACTATACTGGTAAGGTTGCATGGGTCGCCCGCTACGACTGTGGACCTACTGATGGCTTTATGCCGATCATATTATTGGAAGCTTTACAGCGATACTGTTTAATGCCGCAACCGGTGCTAACATTGGAGTGTAGGGATGGGTGGGTCGATTTTATCCCCACATAGAGTATAGGGCTAGACAGAGTGGAGTGTAGAGGCTGGATTGGGTAGGATTTCTTATTGCATATCTGTACTGCTACTGATGCTGTAATGGGCTTAGGCCCTAATTGAAACTGAATTGTTATTGTAACGGGCTCAGGCCCAGACTGTTATTGCATACCGCATGTTTGACTTAACTTAATCAAACACATTAAACACATATTAAACACAAAAAACACATTTAACACTTAACTTAATCAAATAGACTTAAACACATGCATCAATAAATTATTCCTGTAGCTAGATTAATTAAGAGAAGCATAATTAAGTAAACTTAAAACTCATGCATCAATAAATTATTCCAGCAACTAGATTAATTAAGAAAACCATAACTTAATAAAGTTCAATAACTTAGTTATTTAATCTAAGATGAGTTGAATAAAGTCCAACAACTCATTTATTAATCTAGGATGAGTTTAATTAAAAATCAAATTCAACTTGCAATAAATTGCAAGTGACACCTATTGGGCTGGTCCAAGCATGACTATTGGATTCGGCTACTTGCTCTCCCCAAGCTCGATCCACATAGCTTGCTAATGCATCTTGAAACTTCTTAGCTCATGATCGAGTTATAAGCCCTCATGGCAGCTCAATGGATTTGGTGGTAACTTCCCTAGCTAAGGTCACATCATTGTTATGTATTTGATTTGTGTAAGACCCTGTCTAGGATAGTGGCATTGGTATGTGATTACATGTAAGACCACGTCTGAGACTTTGGCATTGTACGAGCTTCTCGACTATCCGAGTATCCTTATTAATTTCAAATGGTTCAACAGGCAATATCGAGTTAAGATCAAATGTGAAATCAAGCTAAAAGGTCAAGTATGTGCCAAGTTAAATGAATGAGTAGTAAGGTAAGTATATAATTTATTTGAATATATGAAATGTGCATTATGAAAGCAAGAATTAAATAAGCTTATGAATATATGTGTATTCAATCAAGTTAATAAATAAAAGCTAAAGTATATGCATTGATATATGAAATTACTAGCTTGATAAATGTATACGTGGTTCTGGTAGCGCGATTCAGTTTAGTTAAATTGAATTATGATTTTCATTGAGATGATTTTATTTGCCTATGACTTACTAAACTATTCAAGCTTACTGTGTATGTGTTTATTCATTGTTTTATTTTGTGATACGAACCGTCTCGGAATGAGTCGAGTCTTATGTAAAATGCCCAATCGTCGTCGAGAAACAATAGTAGTTTAGTTTAGAAAATTGGTTAAGGAAAAAGGTCGGATATGATATGGAATGAAGCTATTTTAGAAATTTAGAAATTGGTTTATAAATGTGTTAAGAAAGTATAGTTTAATAGAAGAATTTGGTTTCAGATTGAAAAGGAAAAGTGGTGAAGAAAGGAATTGGTTTTGGATTGAAATGGTTAAGAAAAAAAATGGATTGCACAAAAGTGCAAAACAAGAACCAATACCAATTTGATATCGACCCGTTGCTTATTTAGTTCAGATTCGGATTGGTTAAAGAGACCTCGACCCACTATCTAGCAAGATAAGAACCTCGGTATGATTGAACGCCACACTACGAATAGTGATAAGTTCAGGTTTATTAAAGGAAAACGATTGACGCAACTAGTTTCCTAGGAAAGCCAACGAATCTTTGAACGAAATTTGAGAAGAGAATTTGCCTCTCAATTTTGATAGCCTAATAGTAACAAAGCATTCCAAAGTGCCCAAAAAGGCTTGATTACAAGTATTTATAAGGCTAGAATGAGCTAGCCGAAAGGTCACATAGTAAAATTCTAATAAAGAGCTAATTAAAATTCAAAGTCTTTTGGAATTCTAGATCAAATAATTTCTCTCTTTAAAATGCTTTAATTTGGCTGAATTAATGACCTTAAAGGCTTTGAAAATGACTCTTGCTGTCCCCTTTGGCTAGTTGAATGGACTCCAGCAATTTTAATGAGACTTTTAAGGCTTAAATTGTCCATTAAGTAGCAAAAAATGTTGGGTATTTGAATAGGCTGCTGCTGAATTTAAAAGGTCATGAAATGCTCCTTTAAACTCTCTTTTAATGATGCTTAATGCTTCCTTTATATCAGCCCCCTCTTTTGTAACCAAAATACCTTGAAAAGCCACCTTTATTGAATGTGTAACAGCCTTTGTGAGTTGAAAAGTCACCTGCAATTAAACATATGTAACCGTCACATTTATTCAATTATTAAGCTTTAAACAAATTAACAACTACTTAAATAAATGAACTAACACTTATGCATCATTTATTCCAGCAACTAGTTAATTAAAAGAAGTATTAAATGAACTTTAACTCATGCACCAATAAATTAACCTAGTAACTAGATTAATTAAAGAAGCAACTCATTAAATTAAGTTCATCAAATAAACTCATTTAATTAAACTAAGATGAGTTATATTAATGACTAGCAACTCATTTATTAAACTAAGATGCTTAAATGCAAGTATTAAAATGCAAACTAAATGCAAATGTATTAAGAGTTCAATTAAATTGGATCGGGTTCAAGAAGCTGAAATTGAGCTTAATTCAGTTTGTAAGATGTTGCAAGGACAATTTGTTGAGCTGGTCCCAACTTGTTCTATTTCTCCAACTGAAACCTTGCCCCACACTTGATTAACTAAGGCCGAAATAGCCTCTTTGAATTGCTTAGCTCGAGCACGTGTAATTGGTCCTTGGGGCAACACTATTGAGTCCTTGCTCGAACTTGGTGAACTCCGAGTCGTGATCGTATCATTTTGGAAGCTAGTTATGAGCTCGAGGATCGTCAGAGAAATCTATCACACTATCGATCGCTAATTCGATATTTTAAAAGCTTAAACTATGAACCTATGGCATGTATAGTCTAGCATTCATTTTGGTTGGTTTTAAAAGTGTATATATGAATAAGCTAGTCTTAATATGTTTGAATTTGAGTGTGTGTACATAAGGCCATGCGAAAATAGCTTGATCATTATGCTTAAGTTTGGTTTTATATGTTCTTGATTAATATGTTTAATGTGTTTGGTTTTGGTGATTAGGCGATGGTGATTAAATCATGTGGTTAAGTATTTAAATATTATGTTAATATTGATTTTAGTAGTACCCATTATGTATGGATTACGCTATGCTTGGCTATGGATGTTTGATTGGTTGATATGGTATAAATGATGAACTCATAGTCATTTGTATAATGCATATTTTGATTTAGTTAATATTGATTAAATATGCACATATGTATGTTTGAATGATAAGTTTTAAATATAGATGATGGATGTGGTTTGAGTAATTTTTACACGAAGCCGGCTCAGGTAGTTGAGACGGGTTCACGATGGTTGCCCGATCATCTTCGAGAAGGTGGTTTGTACTTGAGAAGAGAAGTAGTTTATGTTTGAAGTGCGAAAGGTTATGGAAATGGGTTTAAATGGTTTGGTTAGAAAGTGAAGTATTGATTCAGTTTAGATGAAGAAAGAAGATGATTGAATCAAGGATTTGGGCTTAGAAAAGAGAAGTATGCGGTTGAGAGTTAGATCGGATGAAGTTGGGTTAGGCTAAGAATGTGAGTTTAGGTTTGGGGTTAAACGAGAAAGAATCAATATGGTTGAAATGGTATGATTTTAGTTTAGAATAGAATGAATGGATGGAAAGGATTAGAAATGGATTATAGGTCTCAATTTGGTAAACAAAGAAAATAGGTGGTCGATGGAAAGCAAACTTAAACAAGGAATGATTGACATTATATCAAGTGTCACCCCAATTCCTATAGGTTTAAGGTGGTTGGTGAAAGGTAGATGGATAATCAAATGCCACACCAATGGTTCGGTAATAAGTTCGTAAAAGGAGAATGCTTGATGCCACAGCACGAGCTAGATAAGTCGCACGAAACTCACTCAAGGTATGAGAGAAATAATCTCACATGAAAGAACAAAGTTCATATAAATTTTTGCCAAAAGTTTTTTACAAGTGAAAATAGTTAACTATTTATACTAATAGCCTAAGCTAGCCAAATGGACAAATTCATGCCTTAACAATGAAGCATTCAGCCACCTAATGGGACTAAAGTTCTAGAAGAAACTCTTCATGCTTCCACGTCGTAGTCTGGCCGAATGGGAAGAGAGTAGTGTTCTTCATGGCTAAGTATTCACCCTTCTTGAGAGGCTAGGTTCGGCCAACCCCTTAATGAGGCAATAATCACATGTTGTTTCACCAAAAATTAGTGTAATGCCCCGAATTTTGGGCCTAGAAGTATTGGGCCTTGAGTTTTGGATCGGTTAAAAGGCAGCTTAAATAATTCAAATGTGTGATTTTGGAGTGTTTGGAGGGTACTATGAAGTCCCGGGTTCAAGTTAGGTCATAGAAAAAATTTTGATTTTTAACCTTAGTGGAACCCTGATCTCAAGTAGTATGACTCTTAAATAAATCAAGGTAAAATAAGGCACAAAAAGGAGTGTGGTGTAGTGGCAAAGTGGCGCTACTTAGGTGACAAGGAAGTGACGCCATAAAGGAAGCAAGGGGGTCCGAGGTTCAAGTCTTGGCTCTTGCAATTTATTTTGGATTTTCTTTTAAATAAATTTGGAAGCAAGTAGGCTGGCTTTAAAGTTAAATGTGTTGGACTTATGACACAAAGGAGCTTGTGTCCTAGTGGTGGTGGCGTGACATGGTTATTGAGAGGACTATGGTTCGAATCCCTTTACACGCTTTGCTAATGCTTTAGTTTTGGGGGATTGATGGAGAATCCCACATCGGGAAGCTAACATGAGAATAGGTGAGGAGCTGGCTTTAAATAGAGCAAACCATGAGGAGAGTAGGATACCTTTCTTGGCTTATCCCTTTCACGTTGTGGCATGTTCATTTGGGTTAGGTGTTGGATCATTCGTTGATCTGTATGCCGTTGGGTAACGGTGGTGGTGACCGTAGTTGATCGACACACCCCCTGGGGAGTCAAGGGTACGATTATTGTTGGCTTCTGGGTATAACAGCGTTTAGAGCATTGATTAACTTCAGATACCTATCAGGTGTGTACTTCACCCTACTCTAGCTGTAGAACGGCAAATGCCGGAATGCCAAAATGGGCCATGTGGGCCCAATGGGCTCGTGTGCCCAATCAGACAAATTGTATGATTGTGTAGTAAATATTAGACTAGACTAGGTGAATCTCATATCTGTGGCTAGTTTTAGGCTAAAGGGCCTTAGGCCCATTCGCAATGTTATCTCTGTTTAGAATACTTAAGTCGCTTGAGGCAATTGTAGACTTTCTGAGGGATTAATAAAATTACTGAAATACCCTTATAGGGTAGAATTACTGTAATACCCCCGATTTGCAAAATTACTAAAATACATCGTTTTACCCCTGATTTGTAAAGTTCCCGTTTTACCCTTGATTTGTAAAGTTATCGTTTTACCCCTGATTTGTAAAGTTACCGTTTTGCCCCTGATTTGTAAAGTTATCGTTTTACCCCTAATTTGTTAGAATTACCATTTTACCCTCAGTTTACAAAATTATAGAAATACCCCAATTTACAAATTATGAAAATACCCCAAATTTCAATAATTTACAAAATTACCCAAATACCCCTGGTTTGTGAAATTACCGAAATACCCCTGGTTTGTGCAATTATCGAAATACCCCTTGGTTGCAAAGTTATCGAAATAGCCCTGTAGGGTAGAATTACCAAAATACCCCTTTAGGGTAGAATTACCAAAATACCCCTATAGGGTAGAATCATCAAAATACCCCTGTAGGGTAGAATTACCAAAATACCCCTGTAGGGTAGAATTACCAAAATACCCTTTTAGGGTAGAATTACTGAAATACCCTTTTAGGGTAGAATTATCGAAATACCCTGTAGGGTAGAATTACTAAAATACCCCTATAGGATAGAATTACCGAAAAACCCCTATAAAGTAGAATTATTGAAATACCCCTGTAGGGTAGAATTATCGAAATACCTGTGTAAGGTAGAATTACCGAGATACCCCCTGTGGGGTAAAATTACTATTTTGCCCCTAGGGTGTTAAATGACTATTTTGCCCTTGTGGGCAAGTGACTGACTTGGACTATGTGTTTGATGGATTTGACTGTGTTTGTATGATAGTGATATGACCAACGTGACCGTGGTTGTGTGATTGATATGTTTTAATATGTGTTTAAATGACTGATACTGAACATGGCCATTCTACATATATGTGTGATAATTGAGCATAGCATACACGACATATTGGGTTAGGACATTGATATGGAGGAAGTTCTGTTCTGATAGGATTGCACAGGTCACACGAGACGACTGTGGATCCAGTAATAATCTGATAAGGTCGCACGGGTCCACGAGACGACTGTGGATCGACTGAGGGCTTAATGCCAGTTATTCTAAGTATGGCTCTATGCCAACCAACATATGGCTCTATGCTATCGGGATCATGGCTTTGTGCCGATTATATTTGCCTAAGGCTATGTGCCTATCTTATTTACTAATGACTGTGTGTCGATCACATTTACCCATGGCTGTGTGCCAGTTATATTACTCTAATTGATGGCTATGTACCAATCCTATTGCAGTTACTGATGGCTTTGTGCCAATTATGATATTGCTACTAAAGGCTTAAAGCCACATTTAAATTAGCAGCATGCTGCGTCATTAGTGTGTAGGGCTGGGTGGGTCGAGTTATTCCCCACATGGTGTGTTGGGTTGGTACGGGTGGTGTGATGGGTAGACTGGGTCGGGATTGTATTCACATATTGTTCTGATTCTGCTATGGGCTTGGCCCATACTATTCTATATAGGGTTAAGGCCCAGACTGATCCGTTCTATATAGGGCTTCGGCCCAGTCTGTTCTGCATATCTGCATTATACTGTTACTAATTCTATTTTGGGCTTAGGCCCACCTGATTCTGATTCTGATTTTGATTCTAATCTGATAATGTTTCTAATTCTGTAATGGGCTAAGGCCCATCAGGTACAGTTTGTTATAGTGGGCTAAGGCCCAATTGATACTGGAGTTGTAGCAGGGCTAGGGCCCAGACTTTTAATTCTTTTGTATGACTGACTGTTTGTTTTATATGGTAGGGGATTACACACTGAGTTTTCATAAAACTCACCCTGTTTAATAATTGTGTAGGTAATCCCTAGCTTTAGGAGGATCGGTGCTGCTAGGGACTCAGAGAAGGCCACACATTGCTTATGCTCTGTCTTGATTTACTTTTAAGTACTTTAAGGCCTTTTAAAATTTCTGGTTTTTAAATTTGGGATTTTATTTATTGTTTTATAATTGCTAGAAGTCAGACATGATTTTTCTGAAACAACAACTATTTTTCAAAATATCACGTTTCTGCAACTGTTTTAAATTAGGCTTCAGTAACAATTAAGGTTTTAAAGGTAATAACATTTTGCAAGAGAACGTCTTTTAATAAACCACGTTTTAAAAATATGCATATGAAATTTGAGATTTTACACAAGTTTTAAATGGCAACAAGTTTTAATAAGAAGGGTTTTCAAGGGAAATAAGGTTTTTGAAAAACACCTCAATGTGACATGCCAGATTCAGTGGTTAAGGGTCCTAAGAAGTGTTGGAGAAGTCTTGGGTTTAAACCTAGGCTTTAGTAAAACTTTTGGTTTTAAGTGAATAAAACCCTGAGTGCTAGGTAGTAAGCCTTTTAAATAATTGAGGTTAAAATGTGACACAAGAGGACTTGTGGTCTAATGGCAAGGTGGCGTGTTGAGTAACTGTGAGGTCTGAGGTTCAAGGCTGGGCGTGTGCAATGGGGTGTTTATTTTGTTTGTTCTAGTAAAGTGGTAGAGTTTAAGTGAAAGACTGCTAATGAAAGTTTGAACTGGTCATAGAGTAAATCAAGGAGGAAAAAGGGCGATTTGGATAGGATGGGTTGGTGAGTTGTTGAGGAAAAATAGGAGATTGGTGAGGGAGATAGTCGTTGTGCCGAACATGGACTTTTGTGGTAGAGAATTCGGCTAAGAGGGGGAATTTATGAGCATTAACAATTTTGGTGGTGTCCTTTTTGGCATTTGTTTTTCGGCATTCTTTTGTTTTTGGGTTTGTAGTCTTTCGCAGTTTTGGTACTCTTTTAATCGGCTTTGCTTTTCTTGTTTTTCTTGGCCGAATAGGCAGTTGTCTTTTAGACTTTATTATTTTTCTGAACTCTCCTTTTTGGTGTCAAGTCGAACATTTCTTTTCTCTGTTGGCTGATTTTTCTGTCAATCGACTTTTCTTTTGATCAGCTATCTCCATTCTATTCTCCTCCCCTTTCATTAGTTCTTTACATTTCTCTAACCCTTGTCGACTACTCTCTATTCCCTTGGACTCTGTTCTTTCATTCTTCTCTTTTGAGATACTTGGTCAAATAACTCTCTTGCTCTCTTAGTGGGATTATTGCATCGATTTGAAAAGGTCATCTGTCAAGGGGGTAAGTGTTCGTGGTTTTCTTCTGGTTCCTCCTAAACGTTAAGGCCCTTTCTTCTCCTAACATCATATTTTTCTGCCATTCTCAAATAGGTGTACTATTGCCCTATTTTACCTCCATCATTCTTAGTACTTTCAGTTTCAGCCCTTGAAGGGGTGTAGGCCGATTATTCCTCTCTTCAACTTTTGACTTTGCACTGTTGGTAGGTGAGGAATCGTTTACCTTAGACTATTCATTTAAATGGGTGTTTGATAAGATTCGACTTGTATACAGGGAACCCCTAAGGCCTAGTTGTTAATGGCAACAGAGTGGGGGTGTGACCTTTTGTCGATCGATCAAGGTACGGGTTTAGAGTCTCTTTATTAATTATGATAAGGGGAAGATTTATTGAATGTTGGTCTTGTTCTAAAAAGGGGACTGATGGCGAATATGTTTGAATGTAGGTTCAGTGCTCGTGGATTATTCACACCTTTCGAAAATAGGTGTGTTCACACACTAAATAGACTATGAAGCGGCAAAAGCCGAAGAGCTAAAAAGTCAAAACTTCGGCATTCGAGGACCCATGACTGTTCACACACTTGTATGGTGAACCGAGCCCACAAAACATGAGTGATAGGCTGTAGTGGCCGCCATGAGCGTTCTCATGGACTTGGGCTGTCATGGGCCATGTTGGGCTGAAATGGGCCGTGTGGGCCCGATAGACTCGAGTGCCCACACGGATAAAATCCTTGGTAGGTGTTAAACACTAGATTGGGCTATGTTGTTTGTATGGCCGTGATTGAAATTGGGCTAAATGGGTCACATGAGGTGTGGGCCCACTTGGGCCAAGTAATGGGCTTTGGGCCTATTTACACTGTTATGATCAGTTATGATGCGAGCGCACCCCATGGCTCAGCTAAGGACTCCATGGTTCTACCTCAAGGTCCTGTCACTCGAGCTCGAGCCAAGTTGTTCAAAGAGACTATTACAGCTTTCGTAGCTCAACTATGGGATGAGACATTATTAGAACGCCTTGAGAAAGCTAACCCTAGCTCCTTGAACTCACCGTGCAACTACCTGCAAGTCCAGTTTAGCTCATCGAGTTCCCACCAGCTCAAGCAAGTTCCCATTCAGCTCAAAACCAGCTCACTAGCTTGGATTCAGCTCACCTTCAGTTCCCTAGCTCAGGTCCAGCTCACTACTAGCTCACAAGTCCAAGCCTAGCTCGGTTTTAGCTCATGAGTTGAATTCTAGCTCATGAAGACTACTCTGACTTCATTTGACTACTATTGAAATTTTATTTAATAAAGTTCATTAATTAGTTAATTAATAAACCACATATTAAATTTAGTTCACATTAGTTTTATTAAATATGTCTTAAAAGTGTTTATTGATGTTAATTAATTTGTCATAACCGAATTTAATGTTTACATTTGTGTTCACATTAGCTTGAATTAATTTTGTTCACATTTTCTTATAGAAACTCAATGGACATATGGAGCCTGAAACAACATGTCTTTTTGGAGGTGCATGGATGGTTAAGAACTTTGAATCTCCTTGGTGCATGTTCGGCTAAGTGCATGTAAGGCCACATTCAATCTGTTCAAGGTTCATGAATGCTTCCATTCATGTATGATGTGCTACTCTTTCATTTTCCAAGTGACTATTCAGCTAAAAGGAGGCTTCCCATTAATTCATACATGTGGCTGAACATCTCCCTCTATGAACATTAAAATTTCGTTCACATTATGTTCACTGGGCTTGACCTTTCAATTCAAAGTGTTCACACCTATGGACTTTTCAAGAATCGGCATTCACACTTAATTTAGCTCATGAAGTCTCCTCAATTAATTCCCAACTCTTTACCAAACAACATGAATTGATTGCTTCAATTACTCAAGTTGGCCGAACCTAGCTAATGTCCAAGGGAGACTTCCATTCGTGATTCATTTCCTTAAGCATGAAGATCCATCAAGACATTCCCACCTTAGCCGAATCTGGTCATGGACATTAAGGGATTTCTTCTAGAATTTTTCAAGGTGCATTCATGGAAATTTTACTTAATTATTAAGCTTGTAAAGTGGCCATTCGGCTAGCTAGGCTATAGCCTATATATACCCATCATTTTGCTTTGTAAAACGACTTTTTGAACCTTTGTTAAGGATATGCTACCAAATTTGTGAGGCAATCTTTTCCCTAATTTCGATCAAAGATTCGATTGGCTTTCCTAACATCTAGTTGCATCAACCATATTCTTTGTCGAACCCGAACTTATCACTATTCGTAGTGTGGCATTCAAACATATCGAGGTTCCTATCTTGTTAGACAGTGGGTCGAGGTTTCCTTTACCAAACCTAAAAAAGGGCTTATAAACAACGGGTCGATACCGAATCGGTATTGGTTCTTGTTTGCACTTTTGTTCAATCCCATTTCTTCTATTACCAAACCGTACCTAAATCGACCATTCCAATTCGTACCATTCCATTCATACCATTTCGACCTTACCATTCATACCAATTTGTCCATCTCTTCAATTCACCTTACCTAATTGAGCCAATTCCTTCACCTATTCCTATTCGTAACCTATATCCGAACTTTTAATTCTTTTTACCTATTCCAATTTCGAACCAAAACCAATAGCCATCTTTCATTTCCATACTAATTCACTAAACCAATTTCCAACCCCAACCTAATTTTTCCATCTTCTTTAAACTTCTTTCTCATACGTCTTTCTCTTATCCAACTTCTCATCTAAACCTAATGTTACTTCTTATCGACGATCGGGCACACTAATACAACTCGACTCTTCCGGGGTGGATCGTATCAAGTTAGGTCATTTGGGTCATTCGAGATGACTGTAGACCTTCTAAAGGGTCGTCATTTGTACTGAGACCCCAAAATTAGTTAATGACCAAAATACCCCTATATGGTAAAACTACTATTTTACCCATGGAGGGTAAATGACTGATTTGTGCTATGATTTGAGTGTTCTTTTGGAGCATGACATCCTGCATTCACATATGATATTATGACATGACATCCTGCATGGGGTTGGGTTATTATTGACGGAGGAAGTATTATGGCTTGTAGCCATCCTGTTTAAAGGCTTATAGCCTTCTTGCTTATGGCTTTTAGCCATCCTGTGCACTGGCAGCTTTGCTGCGATATCTATGGCTTTTAGCCATCTTGTTTATGGCTTTGAGCCATCCTGTTGACTTAGTGCCGCAATCAGTGCTAAGCTTGGTGTGTTGGCTGGGTAGTCGATTTTATCCCCACATGGTGTGACTGGCGAGACGGAGTGGTATGTTGGTTGGATTAGGGTGGGATTTCTATTTTCATTTCTGCTCTATTATTGATACCGCATTGGGCTTAGGCCCACATATGATTCTGTATTTGATTCTGCTACTGTTTTGGGCTAGGGCCCACCTAATTCTATTTCTGTAATGGGCTTAAGCCCAGTCTGTTTCTACATACTATATATCTGACTATTTTTATTATTAAGGATTACACACTGAGTTTACGTAAACTCACCCTTCTGACTAACTATACAGGTAATCCCCGGCGTTAGGTGGTTCAGTGCTGCGAGGGACTCGAAGATGGCCACACAACTGCTCATGTTTTTCTATTTTTTTACTTACTAATAAGTACTTAAATTTTGGTTTGGTTTGTAATAAGGCCTCTCTTAAGCTTTTGGACTTTATTTTGGGGTTATATTAAATTTTACGTCTACTAGTATTAGGATGTAGTTTTTCCAAATTGATAACTATTTTTCTAAATATCACGTTTTCGCAAAATATCTCAAAAGCTTTCGCAATTTCCTTGGTTTTCAAATATAACAACAAACTAATAATGTTTTAAAGTAATGACGTTTTAAATGGTTAGTAACGTTAACAAAGAGGCTAAAACCTTCAAACGGGTTTTTTCAACAGAAATTGAGTTTTGGAAAAGTCACACCAATGTGACATCACCAGATTTGGCCATAACATCTAGGCCGGGTTTGGGGTATTACATTTGTGTTTAATTCAAAGACAAAGAGTTGAAATGGCTTCTCTAAGGCGCTGAGCTCTAGCGCGCGTTAATGGACCTTGAGGCAACTTGAGCTAGTCACCATTGGAGCTTGGCAAGTGCCTTGACGTGGTCACGTCATTCCCCCCACTTCAAAGCGACTTGTCCTCAAGTCGAGTCATTGGTTCATTCAAAGACTTTCAAGCAAGGTGGATGTGTCCAAACAAATATGGAAAGAATCGAATACTAAAAAAAAACTCAAATGAGTATCATCAATCAAAAGTTTAACCAAAGGACAAGACGAATTCAATTTTTCCATTTTTTATTTAAAGAAACATACAAAATAATAAAAATCCAAACAATTCAACACCTGTTCAAATAAGCTTTCAAAGTTCGATAATGGAAATTTATACAAATACAAATGATATCCATCAGGTGAATATGAATTAATCCAGAAATGACTTAGCCAAAATTTTAATCGTTCAAAACATCCTAATTGATATAAGCATGAACAAATCACTTTAACATATAACTTCGGCTCGCTATAATCAATCTTCTTCCATATTTTGCCAATATGGTCAAATAAAGAGAAAAATTCATGAAATTCTTTAACTTGGTCATTCCACTCAAGCAATAGTTGATGTGGAAAACTTTGACTCAGAATCATGAACATTGGCAATTTCAACAGGAACATTATCAACACTATGAACAACCATAAGATACCCATCCATTTCACCAGTAAACTAGTGTCTCTCAACATTCAGATTATATTTGAAATTATGACGCGAACCCGGTTATGAGATAAGCCGAATTAACGTGTTTGCCTGATCGTAGTCGAGAAGAAGATCGAAGTTTCACTTTGATTAAATAGGTAAGAAGCGGAAGGTTAGAAGATGTACAGTCTTTGAAGGAATTTAGAAGTGTCGTAGATTTAGAAAGAAGAATGATAGATGGTAAGTAGGTTCAGCTTAGGTAAGTAAAATAGGTACAAAAAAGGTTCGGAATAGATTGAAAGGTACGAAATGGTTTAGAAAGGTACAACTAGTTTAGAAGGGAATGAAATAGTATATTTGGTACGTAATGGTATGAAATGAACGAAATGGTATAAAGGTACGAAATGGTATAGCTAGAATATGGTTTTGGTTGGATTTGGTAACTAATAAGATAGGTGGTCGATGGTCGATCTTCTTAGACGTTCAACACCAAAGGTGTCACCCTGAATCCTATATTGTCTAAGTTGGAAAATGGAAATAGAAGGATAGGTTTGAGTGCCACACCAAATGGGTTCGGTGATAAGCTCGAAACAAGCAAGTTTGACGCCACTAGTAAGCTAGATAAGTCGCACGAGACTTGTACAAAGTTAAGAGGAATCAAACCTCACAAAAACAGAGTTTCCGTATAAAAAAATGTTCAAAAGTCCTTTACATGAAAAATGACTAGCTATTTATACTAAATCCTAGGCTAGCCGAATGGTCCATTCATGGACTAAACATTTAAGACATGTACCTATTAAATACATAGGAATATTCTAGAAAATACTAGAAACAACCCCTTGGAATGGATGTCCATGTTCAGCCGAATGGGGGGTGAATATGTAGCTTCATGAACACACATTAATACACTTGAATGAATGGTTCCCATGCATGTATGACTAGGTTCAGCCATCCCTTTAATGAAGCCTTTAATTCAAGTTGATTCACCAATAGTGGCTTCATAATGGTGGCTCCATGAAAGGTCTCTTGTGGCTTGAACTGAGGGTCTTGAATGGGCATGCAAGTGTGAACACAGGGTAGCCGAATGGCCCTAGGTGTGAACACAAGTGTGAACGCCCCATCCATGGTGTGAACGCAGAGTATGAACACATGGGAGTTCATGAACCGTCCCATACATGTATCACCTTAAATGTGATCCATGTACCTTCAAATATATGCACATGTACTTGTCCATTAGTGTGCCGTCCATTGCATCTTACCATGCATGCATGGCATTTAATCTCCCCCATGCATGTGCCGTCCAAGTGAATGTACCTACAAAATGAATGCACACATTAATAGCACATGTGAACACACTTATATGAACACCATTAATCACTTAATTAAATTCGACTAACACATTTAAATCTTGTAATAATTTAAACACATTTATTTCATGTCCACATTATAGCAAATTTATGATATATATTAATTAATGAGTCAACTTAGCTCACTTTAATAAATATGCCTTAATTATACTATGATGAGCTGAGGGTTTCAGCTATAAGCTGTGTTAAGCTAGAAATAAGATAGATGAGCTGTGTTTAGCTAAAATAGACTTTAATGGAGCTGAGAAAAAGTTTAGTTGAGCTTAACCGAGCTGGGATGAGCTCCCGTGAGTTGAAATGAGCTAAAATCAGCTTGTATTAAGCTAACTACCCTCGGTCCCAAGTTGTGTTCAGCTATGTTTTGAACGATTGAGCTATGAGCCAATTGGTATTGTTGACAAAGAGCTGAAATAGAGCTTTGGAAGTGTCAAGCTCGAGCTCTCGTCATCGGACCTTGAGGCATAGCTAGTGTCCCTATATCCGAGCTGTTTGTGTGCTTGGACGCGTTCGCGTCAAATTATTTCCAAGATTCGAATATAACAAAGATTTTCCAATCTTTACAGCCCAAGTGTCATCCACACCAGTTTCTTCATCTTTTGAACATGATGGAGATATTGTTAGCTTACCTTGGTTACCTTTTTGAACATAATCCTAGTTCAAATTTACCTTGTGCACACAAAACGAACCTTTGTTCCTTAGCAAGGTAATGCAGTCGATATTCTGATTTTGGAGGATCCTGGAAAGATAAAGAAACAGGAAGATAGGGGTTAATCAAAAGATTTTTCTTGTTTTCACTCTCTTTCTTTTGATTTTTGTTTTCTTTACTCTCTCGATTTTTTGCTCACTAGAGCGTGGTTTTTCTTTTGATTTTTCCTCTTTTTTTTTTCTCTTTGAAATTCCATATTTACTTTCATTTTCTCCAAGGATTGCCTGAAGCGTCGTTGATCTTCCTAGACTTGATAAGGCGACAAGGGTGCTAAGGTAATGTTGTAGCCCTGATGTTTAAGAATGTATGTATTTGTGAAATAGTCATGTTTGACTCGTTGGTCAAATTGCCGCAGTCTTTTGAGTAGCAGATGACCCGCGTGCATATGGACGACATCGCAAAGAACTTCATCGTGATACTTTCCGATGGAGAAAGGTACTAAAACTTGCTTAGAGACTTTAAGTTCCACTCCGTCGTTCCATCATTGAAGTTTGTAGGGCCTTGGATGTTTGGTAGTCAGCGGGGTTAATTTGTCCACCATGAGAGTGCTAGCGACATTAGTGCAACTCCCACCATCCATAATGAGGCTACAAACTTTGCCTTGGACTAGGCAGCAAGTATGGAAAAGGTTCTCTAGCAGGGGTTCGCTTATAGTTTGCATGTTAAGGCTTTGTTTTACAACTAACATTTCTCCTTCAATGGCATATTCCAATTCTTCATTTTCTCTGTTAGATTCTTCGACCTCATTGACAATTTCCTCATTTTCCTTCTCTGATTCGATTTCTCCATTAGGTCGAATGACCATAACATTGCGGTTTAGGCATTGACTTGCTATATGATCGCGTCTAAAACACTTGAAACACTTGATATCTTGTGAACGATTTTGAGAAGTCTCTACAGACTTGCCTTTACTTGATTCGGCCATGGGCTTAGTGTTTTTCACCGGCGTAGCAACTTCCTTGGATTAGTTCACCAAGGGAACCTTGCTCGGGCATTAACTCCACTTAGGCGCGATGGATGTTGTACAGGAATGAACAAAGCCTTTCTTTTTAAGTTGATGCTCAACCTTGACCGCCATGTGGACCATGTCAATGATTTCCACGTAATGGTGTAGTTCCAGAATGTTGGTGATTTCCTGATTGAGGCCAGCCAAGAAATGAGCCATGGTCGCTTCATGATCTTCTTGAACATCGACACAAATCATGGTGATCAACATTTCTTTATAATAGTCCTCCACATTTTTTGAGCCTTGCGTTAGGTTTTGGAGCTTTTGGTAGAGCTCTCGGTGGTAGTGTGTTGGGTTGAACCTTCAGCGCATGACCACCTTCATCTCGGCCCATGTGCTGATAGGCCTTTTGCCGTTTCTTCTTCGGCTTGTGACGAGTTAGTCCCACCAGATCGTTGCATAATTATAAAATTTAATGGCGACTAGCTTCATCTTCTTTGCCTCGGAGTAATTGTGGCACTCAAAAACGAGATTGATCTTTTTCTCCCACTCTAGGTAGGTGACGTGAACGCGTCCAACCTAACAACCTGCTTGGATGATGGAATACCTGCTATGCCGCAAGGTCCAATGACTAGAGCTCAAGCTTGACGCTTCCAACACTCCATTTCAACTCTCTATCATCGATTCAAGCTAGCTCATGGCTCCAACGATCAAAGTGTAGCTGAATACAACTCCGAACCAAAGATAGTTAGCTTAGTTCAAGCTAACTTCAGCTCACTTCAGCTCACGGGAGTCCATTCCAGCTCGGTTGAGCTCAATTAAGCTCTTACTCAGCTCCATTAGTTTATAATTTAAATAAACTCAGCTCATTTAATTTAATTTCAGCTTAACACAGTTCATAGCCAAAACCCTTAGCTCATTTTAGCTTAATTATTGCATATTTATTAAGTGAGCTAGTTGACTAGTTATTTAATGCATATTATTAATTTGACATAATTTAAACTAGAAATAAATATGTCCAAAATATTACAAGAATTAAATATGTTAGCCAAATTTAATTAGGTGTTTAATTGTGTTCATATTTGATTAATGTGTTCACATAAGCTATTAATGTTGTACATTCACATTGTAGGTACATCACCCTTTGGACGGCAAATGCATGGAAGGAAATTAATGCAAGGTGCATGCATAGAAAGGTTCAATGGACGGCAATCAAAGGGGCATATGCATGTTCATGATGATTATTCATGTATTTGAAGATCCATGGATCATATTGATGAAGGAACATGCATTGGACGGTCCATGTATTTCCCATGCGTTCATACCTTGTGTTCACACCATGATGACCATTCGGTTGGACGTTCACACACAAGAGACCACTCAAGCTCCTTGTTCACACCTAGTCTGACCCTTCATGAAGCCTCATTTAAGATGCCACTCAAGCTCCATTAAAGGTGTTGGCCGAATCTAGTCATGCATGCATGAAGAACATTCATCCAAGTACATCAATGCATATTCATGAAGCTATCCACTCACCTCCCATTTAGCCAAACATGGACAAGAGCATCAATGGACATTTTCTAGAATTTTTCATACCTTTAATTAGATACATTACTTAGTTGTTAAGTCCATGAATAGGACCATTCAGCTAGCTTAAGATACTAGTATAAATAGTTGTTTATTTTCATTGTAAAAGGGGACTTTTTTGATCAATTTTATACCGAAACTCTGTTTCTGTGAGGTTTGATTCCTCTTTAACTTTGTACAAGTCTCGTGCGACTTATCTAGCTTTGCTAGTGGTGTCAACCTTGCTTGTTTTGAGCTTATCACCAAAGCCCAACTTGGTGTGGCGCTCAAACCTATCCTCAAACTACCATTTTTTTCCAACTTAAACCATATAGGATTCGGGGTGACACCTTTGGTGTTGAATCTTTCCCGACGTCTAAGACACTCGACCATCGACCACCTATCTTGTTGATTTACCAAATCCAAACAATACATCATTCCATCTATACCATTTCGTACTTTCCATACCATTTCGAACCATCTATACCACTTCGTACCTTCTATACCATTTCAAACCTTCCATACCATTTCGAACCTTTCGTAACCTATCCTACATTACCTAAACTGATACACTAATCATCTATCTCATTTCATACACCAACCTTCTAACCATCGTACTATCTATCTTCTCTTCTTTCTAAACCTTAACAATTCTAACTTCTTTTCAAAACTCTTAAAACATACCTTCTTCTTAAACTTCCTCTTCTTTATCTACCCATTTCAATTGCGACTTCGTTCATCTTCTCGACTACGATTGGGCACTCACGTAAATCTAGCTTATCTAATAACCGGGTTAGCGTCAGTAGGCTTCGGGATTCGAACAGCCTTGGAATGGGGGAATGGATAACTTTTTACTTTTGAGGTCTTCATCGTACCTCTCTCAGTCTCGTTGGCCATGGTTCTGATGGGCTCGTCTTTGATCACTAACGTTGGAGCCTTAATCGCTTTTGTCATCACTAGGTTCAAAAAATTTGGCATCTTGATCTCTTCTTCGGCCTCGGTTACGAGGAGGACTCAAAGGGGTTCTCTCGCGTCGGCCTCGTGCCTTCACTTGATCAAGTTGATCTTGAATAGGTTCTAATTTTAGATCGAAAAGTCACTCGACCTCTCGTAACAATGCTTTTAGGTTTAAGTCAGGCACGTTTCGTACTGGTTGTCTTTTTGCCATGTTCCTCTCGGGACTTTGTGACATAGAATTTTTTTATAAAAGAATCCTCACTTCAAATCCTCCCTTTTCACTCAGAAAGAAACGTTTAAGAGTGGATCACTCACTCTCGTGTTTCACTCACTTTTATGGCTTTACTTCACGATATTAATCTCACAACTTTCTTACCTTTTACCTCTCATATTCCTCTCGTAACCTCGTGCTTTATTTCTTTAGACTCACCTAGGTGTGTAGGGGTCAGCTTCAAAAGGGTTACAAGGGATAAATGAATGGGCGAAAGTTAGGCTAAAGGAAAATTTTTTCTGGTTTGAGTGTGGTGTTTTGGGGTAGAGAGGGGGTAGAAGAGGGAGTAATAGAAGACTAGGATTAGGGATATTACAACCAAAAGATACCAAATGATGGTTACACTTTGAGTACTTCACTTCTTCTTTTTTAATATTCAAACTTTTTTTACTAATAAATAATTACAATATTTTTAATGTAAAATAATTTTTTTAATTTTTTTGAAACATTTTTTTTACTTATTAACTACTTCCGGTGATGAATTGAACTTCGGAGCTCCTTAATTTGTAGCTCTGATACCAAATAACGCGAAGCCAGCTCGAGTAGTTGAGATGGGTTCACGATGGTTGCCCGATCGTCTTCGAGAAGGTGGTTCGTACTTGAGAAGAGAAGTAGTTTAGGTTTGAAGGGCAGAAGGTTATGGAAATGGGTTCAAATGGTTGGTTAGAAAGTGAAGGGTTGATTCAGTTTAGATGAAGAAAGAAGATGATTGAATCAGGGATTTGGGCTTTGAAAAGAAAAGTATGCGGTTGAGAGTTGGATCGGATGAAGTTGGGTTAGGCTAAAAATGTCAGTTTAGGTTTGGGGTTAAACGAGAAAGAATCAATATGGTTGAAATGGTACTGTTTTTGTTTAGAATAGAATGAATGGATGGAAAGGATTAGAAATGGATTATAGGTCTCAAATTGGTAAACAAAGAAAATAAGTGGTCGATGCAAAGTGAACTTAAATAAAGAATGATTCAACACTATATTGAGTGTCACCTCAATTCTTATAGGTTTAAGGTGGTTGGTGAAAGGTAGATGGATAATCGAATGCCACACCAATGGTTCGGTGATAAGTTTCGTAAAAGGAGAACACTTGATGCCACTAGCACGAGCTAGATAAGTCACACGAAACTCACTTGAGTTATAAGAGAAATAACCTCACATGAAAGAACAAAGTTCATATAAATTTTTGCCAAAAGTTTTTTTACAAATGAAAATAGTTAACTATTTATACTAATAGCCTAAGCTAGCTGAATGGACAAATTCATGCCTTAACAATGAAGCATTCTGCCACTTAATGAGACTAAAGTTCTAGAAGAAACTCTTCATGCTTACATGTCTTGGTTCGGTTGAATGGGAGGAGAGTAGTATTCTTCATGTCTAAGTTTTCACCCTTCTTGAGAGGCTAGGTTCGGCCAACTCCTTAATGAGGGAATAATCACATGTTGTTTCACCAAAAATTAGGATCATAAATGAAGCTAGAAGGAAAGGCACATGGTGTGTGAACTTGAAGCTTGAATAGCCACCATGGTGTGAACGAATGATGTTGAAAAGCCTTTGGAGTGTGAACACTAGGTGCTGAATGGTCTCATGTGTGAACACCCTTATTGTGAACGCATTAGATAGGGCATTGCGAAGTGATCGGCCAAACAAGGAAAATTAAAGACTTGGGAGACTCTTGGCCGAATGGCCATTTTGGGATCACCAATGGGCAGCAACCATTCCAAGCATTTGGTCATGCATGCATTAGTGGAGTCGTTGAACTTGGTCGAAACATGCACCAACATTATGGCCTCCTTAAATTTGGCTTAGCCTATAAGAAAAAGACAACAAATGCATTAAGTCCTTTATAAGTTCGGCCAAAAAACATTAGGACAAGCTTTAAATATGTTAAATAAAACATTTAGACAAATTAAAGAAGATTTAATATTAACTAATTAATTCAACTAGCTCACTAAGTGTGAACACCATAGATGAGCTAAGATGAGCTGAGAGTTTTGGTTATAAGCTATAACAAGCTGAAATAAAAGTAACTAAGCTTAATTTTATTTTAAATAAATAGTAAATGAGCTGAAGGTAAACTTAGATAAGCTCAATCGAGCTAAAGTGAGCTCAAGTAAGCTGGTTTAAGCTACTTTGAGCTGAGGTGAGCTGAGTCAAGCTAAATTTGGCTTGGATCAAGTTGATTAATTTTGATTGTGAGCTGGACCAAGCTACTCCATTAGCGTTGAGCTCATGTTCATGCTTAATTCGAAGACAAAGAGCTGAAACAGCTTCTCTAAGGCATCGAGCTCTAGTGTGCATTAATGGACCTTAAGGCAACTCGAGCTGGTCACCATTGGAGCTTGGCAAGTGCCTTGACGTGGTCACGTCAAATTTGGCATGTAAAGTTTAAGTTACTGCACATATAGGTTATTGTAAGTTCAACTATGGTATTTAATTTATTAGGTTTAGTTCATAATGATATGAATGTATATGTCTTAATTGTTGTATGGAAGTTTGATTAAATAGCCGAAGGTATATAATAAATTGGTTGGGTTGTATATGTAAAAATTTTAGTTGGATTTATAGCATATGGAATTGGCATATTTTGGATTGGCTAAAGTGCTTGTAAAATGGTTAATGCTAGTCAAGTGGGCAAAATATAAATTGGTTTATGTTACAAATGAAATTCGACCATTGAATATGCTTGCATGCAATTGTATAATCTTGTTATTTAGCCGCGAGGTATAGATTAATTTAAGCTAAACTGTACATGTGGGAAGGTATATATATATATATATGAATGTATAGATATTCTTTTAGGAGTTCAAATGCTATATTGTAAAATCAATAGATTCAGTTTATGATGACTAATATTAAACATGACTAGAAATGGTAAGGTTAGCCTATTAATGAACGTTAATATGTGCACATGTTTTATGATTGAATTATTTAAATTTGGATGTGGTTAGATACGCATAATAATTTGATGTTTAATGTTGCATAATACAATCATCTTGCTAAATTGTTAATGCAGTGATTGCTATTAGGTAATAAGTTGTGTGATATGGTTTATTTGGTCTAATATGTGCATGAATGATTTATGAAGTAAAATATTTATTTTTATTAGGTGTTCGAATATTATTAAAATGATAAGCACATGGTTTGAGTGATGTATTATTAAAGCAATCATGGTATGGCTTTAGGACATGTTTATTGACTTGTAAATATGATATATGTTTGGTATGGGTTTAGTTGAACTTTGTGATAAGATTAGTATATGCAGTATGATTTATATTTAATATTTGATTAGTAAGAAGTTATATATATATTTGTACAAATATGACTTATGTTTTATATGATCGAGAAATGTTCTGATTTGTCAGGTAATGCCTCTTAACCCTAGTCCGGTGACGGATACGGGTTAGAGGTGTTACAGAAACAAGTGTTGTGGTAAAAGAGAGAGGATTTGAAAATGAGTTAGAAAAAGAAATGAGTATTGTTGAAAATGAAACTGACATAAAAAGTAAGAATGAGTCTTAAAAATAAAAGAGACGATTGAAAAAGAAAGAGATTTTGAACATGAGATTGAAAAAGAAATGATTGAAAAAGAAGATCATGATCAAGAGAAAGTGAGTGATGCTTTTACTAACCAACATGCAAGTTGTCCTTGTATTGTTTCTTCTTTTCAGGTTTCTAAAGATTTGATTGTCGGTACCTTCCCGATGAGAGATGATTTCGATTGATTGAGGAAGGTAAGAACGAAAATGACATCGACCCACAAGTGCTTAAAGGTGAGCAAGGTAAGGAATCTTTAGCAATCGAGTCACAGTAATCTAATTCGAATGATGTTGTTAAAATTACCAGTGACTTAGTTGTTGAAAGATTTCCCCATTTTGATTGGAATACTTGCCATTCTATGATTGTTGTTGATGATTTCGTTTCAACAAGTGGCTTGAAGAGTTCCTCTCATGTTGTTTATTTTGTTGATAAGTCTGTTGATGAGGATATATTAAATTGATGTATACAAAATTTGAATGTGAGTGGTAAAGAATTTTCATGTAAAATTTCCAATTTGTTCGATTGTGATGGTTATGTGAATTCTTTAAATTTTTGTGCGAAAACCTCTTGCATTATTAGTGAAAATAAAATTCTTGCTGCATTTTGGAATGAGTGATCAAAACCATGTTTTTAAGCCCGGAGCATGCTTTCATAAGTTGATGTTAAGCGAATGTAACACCCCTAACCCATAACCATCAACGGAATAGATTAAGAGGTATTACCGGACATATAACACATTCCAATACATTAAAATTTTCAAACATTCCTCACATTATAATCAATATCATACATTCATTCTCATAACATACTTAAACAAGCATAGGAGCCTCAAATCATGCATTCAAGACTAGACCAATAACATTTGAATGTTTTAGAATAACTTAGAAAAATATTCATTTCAAAGGACACACGTCCGTGTGAACAGGCCGTGTGCCTCACACGGCTATAGACATGCCCGTGTCACAAGCCATGTGAAAACAAAGCATACATATTGACTTGGCCACACGGCTAACCACACGCCTGTGTGTCAAGCCTGTATGCCTATTTGAAATAGCCACACACACCCATGTGCTAGGCCGTGTGCTAGGTCATGTCAAACCTGTAGGGTATACTGACTTGGGTCACATAGCTAATCACACGCCTGTGTGTTTAGACCGTGTAACTCACTAAATTGATTTTTTTAGTTTAGTTTCAGAGGACACATTGATACATCCGCCTCGGGTGAGTCGAGTCGTATTTGTAATTACCCGATCGTGTACGAGAAAGTATCGTTCAATTTGCTTGTGAAGTGAAGTTGATAGGAAAATAGGGCGAAAGCTATGTATAAGGGTTCAAAGATGGTTTATGGATAAGAATAATATGTATAGGTTTAGTTTTAAAAAAACATAAGGTAATGAATGGGTAGAGAAAAAAATATGAAAATGGATTAACAAATAAAAAGATGAGGAGATAGGAAATGGTTTGGATAGGTGATGTGATGAATAAAAGGAAATTGGATAGAAAGGTGGATATGGTAAAATAGGACTTAAGTTTCAAGTATGATTCGACACTATAGAGAGTATCGCCCCGGTACTCATATCAATTAAGGTGGAAATGAAAATGATAGAACCTTGACCTGCTACTTAGCAAAGTAGGAACCTTGGTATAAGGGTGAATGCCACACTATTTGATAGTGATAAGTTCAAAGGAAGAACAAGATTAACACCAACTAAGAACTAGATAGGCCAACAAGTCTTCAACGAAATATGAGAGAAAGAAATCTCACAATTTCCATAAATTTAACAAAGTTTTAATAAACAAAAAGGTCTAACTCTTTACAAATGACATAACAACTATTTATAGGCTATGTAAAGGTAGCCGAATGGACAAAAGAAAATACTTAAAGACTAAGCAAAATTTAGCTAAAAAGTCCTTGAATAATCTAGAAGAAAAACCATTAATGTCCATGTCCATATTCGGCTGAATGTATGTAAGTGATGAAGTCTCCATGCATCTTGGAATAGAGGAATGAATGCACATCCTTAATGTATGGACTAGGTTCGGCCAAGGAGTGAATGTGCATGAATAAACCGAATGGTCTTGTGAATAGAGACAACTCTTGATCGAATGGTCACTTGTGAATCCATGAATCTTTAGGGTGCATTGAACCGTTCATTCATCCATGTATTTTTAGCATTCATGTATTTGACGCATACATGAACTTATAGACACCTTGAATCTGGTCATGCATGAACCAGCATTTAAAGTCCTCCATTCATGCATGTGAGCTGTCCAAAGGGAATGTTTCTTCCATGGTTCTTTGTATTGTCCAAAGGGATGTACCTACATAAAATAAACAAGTCATTAAGACATCTCATGAACACTCATAAATTTAGCATAATGTGAACACATTAATGTCATGCATTAAATCGATTATGTTTAAGACAAATTTAAAACATGCAATATCTAAGACATATTAATAACAAACATAAATGTAAGACATGTTTAATGCTTAAATAAATATGTTCAAAATTTATTTAAGTAAAAAAAAGTCAACGAGCTAAATATGAGCTATTATCAAGCTAGTGAGCTAAAATGGAGCTGAGCCCAAGCTCGTGAGTTGGAAGTGAGCTAGAGTTGAGCTCAGTTTAGCTCGTGCAAGCTGGATCGAGCTCAAATGAGCTGAATTTGAGCTGGATGGAGCTCGTGAAGCTGGAAATGAGCTAGGGTCAGCTTGCCAGCAGTGCATTGCTTGACTCGAAAGACTTGTCCAAAGTAGTTCGCGGGGCGTGCTTGCATCACACATGGCTGTGTACCATGACCGTGTATCGCACATGACTGAGACATACGCCCGTGTCTCTGCCCATGTGGACAGAAATAGGCCATCTGCAAGGCCATTTTGCCACCCTATTTGCATATACCTGTACAAAGTCATTTGGTACCAAATCAACACATCAGTATGCAGTCAAACCAATTTATTCAATACATATATTGTACCAATTCAACATTAACCAATTCAAGTCTCTAATTATAATCAATTTCACATTCAACAAGTACCAAAATCAACCACATTACTTGCCATAAAGTACATATATAAAATGTTCTATAATTTGACCATAAAACTAACCAAAATGGTACTCAAATACTGAAAACACAATCATGCATTCCCATTTCATAAACCTATCACATAACAAAACATTCATTTGCATAATTCCATTTCATCAACTTCTTATATCAAAACATGTTACCCATTTAAGCCAAATCACATGGCATATCATATATCAAAACATTTATCAAAAGCCTTAACAAAAGTAACCATAATCATCAACCTTAAAGCTAGCCTATACATGTCATATTTACATATATCCATAAGTTCAAAAGTACCAATCAGCAACAAGATATTGTGATGCATAACTCTGATGTTGTCTGAATCGAGCGAGCTATCAAACCTCTATAAAACATGGAAAATAAACAAAGTAAGCTTCATAGCAGTAAGCCCGTATAATTCAAAATTAAACTTACCGTATATAACATCCATACAAATTCAACATAGTATATCCATATAATATTCCAAATGCCTATCCACATTCATTCAATAACCAATTAGTCATTTAAATGCACATATCATTTTTTCATAAAGATGAATCAACAATTCACAATCTCATACTCGATCCATTTTATCATATCAATTCCATGTAACTTACATATCATTCAATAAATCATAATTCATCCGTAAACATCATAACTTATCCGTATAAACACGTAGTTTATTCATATGATCGATAGCAATATTTATGCCCAATGAACCTATTAGAACATTAAGGGATACTCGGGTGATACACTATAAGTGCATGAATAGGAAATCCATCAATTCATTATCATTTTTGCTCTTTTGAGCTATGATCGGTAAGCTCATCCTGAGTTGATAGATAGTAAGCTCTATTGAGCTGAAACGGTAAGCTCTAATGAGCTGAGAATAGTAAGCCTAGTGACATAACACTCGTATCCTACGACTTTGTATGGTTCAATTAGGGCTCGGTATTCATCAACTTTCCAATTAGGTATTTGAATTCCAAATACCTCATTTACTCAATTATATACATTCATTTCAAATAAGAATATTTAAAAGTTCGATTCTAATTATAAGAACTTACCTCGAGTTGGTCAGATGGAAATTATCATTGATGTAAGCATGGCTGGGAGTTCCCTTAGCTTGAGCAAGAAGCTTATCAAGCTGCTCGATGTTCCAATGAATCAAGCTCGAGCTAAGCACCTCCAAGAAACTGTTTCAGCTTCTTTCACTCTATTTTAGCTCAAGACAAAGCCCAACACTAATGGAGAAGCTCAGACCAGCTCCATAAAGGCTCCTTGCACCCATGTGCAAGTCGAACTTAGCTCACCATTAGCTCCCTGAGCTCCGTCCAGCTCAAATAAGATCATTTGAGCTTGTTTTAGCTCGTTTGAGCTCATTTCAATTTCTTTCCAGCTCATATGTTTAATTTCTTGAATAAACTAAGTGTCTACTTTATTTAGTTTAATTTGTTTCTGCTCATTGATTAGTTTACTAGCTCATTACAGCTTATTACTTGTTTTTAAGTCATTGTGAGCTAGCCGAATTAATGTGTCATGTTAAGTCAACATTTAATATGTTTCAGCTATAGTCAAATTTAATATGTGTCTTAGTTTTAGACATCTTTAATACATGTTTTAATTTAGACCAATTAAATATGTCTAAGTTGTGTCTAATTTGTCTTGTAGGATTGTGTATGGACGGCATTAAAGGTGTTCACATTGGCTGCTACTAGGAAGCTTCTTTTGGTTGTTCATATGGCACAATTATGAGTTGAACACATCCTTCCAAGAGCCATTTCGTGGCTAGCAAAGCAACAAGTGCTTTCACACTTGATTGACCGATTGGCTGCCATGTCCACACCTTAAGTTGACCAATCAGCTTCTATACATGCATGGATGACTTCAAGAACGTCCAAAGGGGAGAATTAACACATAAATTTAGCATATTGAATTAACAATATGCATGCACAATGGGAAGGACGAATTTACAAGATGCATGCTATTGTTCATGAACCTACATGCCATTAAAGAGCCTATTTATGAGAATGCATGTTCCATGCAAGTGCATGGACGACCCAATGGGATGAATGAAATTTTTGGTGTTCATACAAGTCACCTGAAGCTTTCTTCTATGCTAATAATTCATGTACAGCAAAGGGAGGAAGAATCTGACTATTCAAGTTAAAGTTCATGCATGAATATCATTCAATGAGGTGCATGAATGTCCAAATACATGCCCATGCAAGGGGAGAACGTCCATGGACCATCAAGGGGGAGTGGAGGAAGATAAAAGGCTGATCATTCATGCTTTCTTCTTGACTAAGCATTCATGAATAGATTTAGGGAAAGATTGTGTCTATTCAGGATTGGGAAGTATTCAAGAACCGAATTTATTAACTAAGTGTTTGTGCAAACTCTCCATGTCTTGATTTGCATTCCCGATTGAGATTCTTGAAGCGTAAGTCTTTGCTTATTGGTCTGCTTGGTTTTGCCAACTCTACGTTCCTGATTGATCGAGTAAGGTTTGAATCATGTGATGGACTTGGACGTTTGAAAAGTTATATGTTCCATCACTTCTTTGATTGCTCGAGTGGAATTTTAGTCATGTGGTGAGTTGATTATATTTTCTTTTAACATATTGCCTATTGGAATTCATGATCAAGTACGTGTGTTCAAGCCTGGCATATGTTACATAGATTTGTTTTATGGAACATTTAAGCATATTGCATCTTTTGCATTCAACTTATGTTTGCTTGATGTTCGAACTTCTATTCAAGAAATGAAATTCAATTATTTGGGTTACAATTTTGATTTGATCTCTTATCACCTTACTTGGCCACATATGAAACTTTTGTTTCATTTTGAAAAGGTAAATTCGACACATTTATTTGGACTTAAATTGAATTTTGAAAATGATCCTTCTTTTCCTTTTAAGTCCATTGCCTCTGTTCATACTAATCGTTTTCATTTTGTGAATTCCACCACTCGAGAAGCATGAGATGTCGTGGTGCCTTATTGCCCATTCAAATTGATCAAAGTAAAAGGTTTGTCTTACATTACCTTTCTAAGGAGAGAAGATTTGTTTTGATTGAAAAAGGTAAAACTGTTCATGGGATTTCTTCTCTTAAAAGCCGTCAAGGTAAAGTTTCGAAAAATATTCAAACATCTTTGCTTAATTCGAATAAAGTTGCAAATCTTTGTGATACATTAATGTTTGAACCTTATTTGGATCTTGATGTGGTTGATTTTTCCTCTTGGCCTTGTAATAATCTGTTTGTGTTGGATTGTGACAATGAACATAATGTTAATATAAATCATGTTAATAAGCAAATGATTGAAAGATGTTGGCCATGGTACACTTTGCATGTAAAATCACATGAATTTCCATTTTTGAATAATCATATTGAAAAGTTTTGGATGAGGTTTAATGAGTTTAACTATTTGCAAACATTTGTGACTAATTATCCTTTGCTCCAATTAAGTTCACATGTTTGTAATGGTGGCATAACGAAGCTTTTCGATAAATTGAAGTGTGTATGTTATGCCCAATTGAGATTTTTAGCGTATGATCGATTGAATGAATTTTTCATGAATTCTCGATGTCATTTGAAATTGAATCTTTTGAGTTTCCTAATGACAAATATGGTAAACCATTTTCAGGTTTGTACGATGACCTCTACTCCATTTGCCCGAGGAAAGCCGAGCGAGAGGAAATATTTTCCAATAGACAAATGACTCGACTTGAGGACAAGTCGCCTAAAAGAGGGGGGAATGATACGAGCACACCCTGCAACTATCCTGGAATAAAGACTTTGGTTTATTTATTTTAGTTACTTTAATATGAGTCTTTAATTATGTCTTGTTTATTAAATGCATCTTTAAGTAATGTCTTGCATTATTGATCTACATCTTTTAATTGTGACATGCATTATATGTTCTGCATTTAATAATGTCATGCATTATGTAACTCTCATGTTAGTTAAGTTTGCATCATAAATTATGACATGCATTATGTAACTCCCATGTTAGTTAAAGTTTGCATCATAAATTATGACATGCATGTAACTCCCATGTTAGTTAAAAGTTTGCATCATAAATTATGACATGCATTATGTAACTCCCATTTTAATTAAAGTGTGCATCTTTAAATGAAGTCATGTATTAAGTAACTCATTGTGTATTTAGTTTACATCTTAATTAAATCATGCATTTAAACATCTTAGTCGTTTGAGTTAGTGTGATATTTAATTTAGCTATTTTTTTTAAATGCTTAAGTTATAGTGTGTTTAATTTTTCTTAAATAAATTGATTGTGTAATTGTTGTAGGAAAGTCCAAAAGGTTGGTCACATATTTAAAGCTACAATAGGGCTATTCATTTGGCAAGAAGAATCAAATGCTGTCACATTCAATTGGCTGTTCAGTTTTGGCATAAAAGAGTGTGCATTTTTGTCACTTAATTGTTGGTGCATATTTGGAACATTTTTGGTGGATATTGAAGCACTTAAAGCTCATTATGGTGACTTTTCAAATGGACCAAGAGTGACTCTTCAAGTCTTATTGGTTTCATGCACTCAAAGCTCATTATGGTGGTTGTTTAATGGATCAAAAGAGACTCTTTAAAGTCTAAACCTTTTTGGGGTCTTAAGTCTTCATCATAGAGCCATTTAAGAGGATGTTACAGAAGCTTTTATCATATGGTTACAAGGGAGCTGAAGGGACATCATCAAACACAATAAGGATACTTTAAGTCTTCATTAAGGAGAATTGACATGCCTTTTCAACTACATCAGGTTCCAATGAAGAGACATGACTCATTGGCTTCCTTACATGAGTTTAATTTGAAATTAAAGCTTGTAATAATTTTATTTAATTGTTAAATGTCACAAGTAGGCATTTGAATAGTCATAACAATGCCTATAAATAGTTTGTAAGAAGACATTGTTTCGTTAGACTTTTTGCTCATTTGAATGAAACTATTTTCTTATTTTGTGAGAACTTTTTCTCTCATATTTCGTTGAAGACTTTGTTGGCTTATCTAGTTTTAGTGGCGTCAACCTTGTTTTTCTTTCTGAACTTATCACTCCAATGAGTGTGGCGTTCATCCAATATACCGAGGTTCCTACTTTGTTAAGTAACGGGGTCGAGGTTTAATCTATTTTCCATCTACCACCTTAAGTGATATAAGTGCTGGGGCGATACTCTATATAGTATCGAATCTTACTTGAAACTTAAGTCCTATATTCCATATCCATCACCTACCAAACTACCTTCATTCCATCTTTTCAATTCTTCATAAACGAACCATCTATTCCCTTTCTTTCCATTCTTTGTTATCCAATTTCCATTTTTTTTATTTCCAAAATTATATTCTCCAAAATTGAACCTATACATATTGTACACATATATAAACCCCTTTTTGAACCCATAAACATAGCTTCCTCTATCATTTGCCTAAAGACATCCTTTTTAAAAGAGCCGAACGATACTTCTTCGTAGACGATCGGGCAAACCCACATACGACTTGACTCACCCCGAGGTGGATCGTATCAGTTATGTTTGAACACATTTAGATGCCGAATTTCAATAGGCATTTTAGGCTTATAAATAGTTGCTTTGTAAACTTTTGGAGGGACTTTTGCCAATTTGTTAATGAAACTTTGTTTCTGTGAGGTTGCTTCCTCTCATATCTTGTACAAGTTTTGAAAGACTTATCTAGCGTGCTAGTGCCGTCTACCGATCTTGTTTGAACTTAACACCATCCTTGGTGTGGCGTTTACTTATCCTTCTATCCCATTTATCCACCTTAACAATATAGGAACCGGGGTGACACTTTTTAGTTTTGAATCATTCCTGACGTTAAGTTCATTAATCCATCCCCACCTTACATCATCTTATTCATATTATTTCTAAACTAAACGCTCTATTCAACACCTATCTTTGTTTTCCATAGCCGAACCTAACTATACCTTATTTTCTACTTCGAACCCTTCCGCTTAATCAAACCTATCCTTTCACTTCTACTTCCAAGACTGAGGCACGAACAACCCTTCTCGTCTACGATCGGGCAACTATGTGCATTCGGCTCAATCACCCGAGCCGGATCACATCATTTGGTATCAAAGATACAAAATTGAGAAGCGTCGACGTTCTTGACAATTTCGACATAAATAGGTTCGTGAAAAAATTTTTCCAAAAAAAGTTTCAAAAAAATTTTGTTTCAACATGTTCTTGTTGTAATCCTCTCGCTATAATTAAAAAAATTGAAGTAAAAAAAGTTGAAGTGAAAAAAAAGTTGAACAAAAAAAAGTGAAGTATCAAAAGTTTCTGTTATACATCATTTGGTATCTGTGAATCCCAATCTTCAAGTTTCCATTCCATTCCTTCAATTTTCTACCCCTTCTACCCCAACGCCACACTCACAAACCTGCAAATTTTTCTTTTAGCCTACCTCTCACCCTTATGCATTTTATCCCTTGTAACCCTTTGAAGCCGACCCCAAGGCACCAAGACGAGTCAAAATGAGATGAAATACGAGGTTACGAGAGAAAGTTTGTTGTGAGTTCATTTGAGTGAAGAAAAAGCCTTAAAAGAGTGAAACACGAGCGTGAGTGTACAACTTTTGAAATTTTCTTTTCGAGTGAAAAAGTGAGAATTTTGTTGTGAGGTATTTATTTCTATTTTTAACATCTTTCTTTTCTGCAATAAATCATGAATCACGAGGAGTCTCTAGATTTTGAACTTTGAGACTTTGTGAGAGAAATGGATCGAATGCTTGAAAGAAAACTTGAACCCTCGCAAAAATGATTAGACCATATCGAAGAGCGAGGCCATCGAGTAAAGGTCCAATGTGAGCAAAACTCACCAAGATGAGACACGGAGTTAAGAACATCACGGAGACACCCATCTGAAAACTACTCGCAAAGAGATTTCTATCGTGATATCTATTCGTCAAGGAATTCGAGTAGAAAGAAAGAAAGCTTCGAGTTTGAGGTCCTTCAAGATAACAAACGAGAAAGCCTACGTAACCCTTTGTATGCACCAAAGTCCCTAACCTCGAAGACTCATCCATGAAGAATTGATCATGAATCCTATCTAAGTGATTTCTTATCCTTTGAACAAGACACTTCTTATTTTGAGTAACACCTTCATTTTGTAATGAAAAAGAAATGAGAAAAGAAAAGAAAGAAAAAGAAATTGAAAAAGAAAAAGAGTGTGTGCGAAAAAAGAAAGTTGAAAAAGAGAGTGAGTTTAAAGAGATAAAAGAAAATATGAAAGAAACGAGTGTTCTCAATGAAAAAGAAACAAAAGAAAAGGGTGATAGTGAGCGAGAACAAGTGAGGAGTGTTTCCACTAACCAAGATGAGAGTTTTCCGCGTGTTGTTCCTTTTTAAGTTTCTGAAGATGTGATTAATAAGTCCCATCTATTTTACCTCCCAAAGGAGAGATGGTTCACATTGGTTGGAGAAGGTAACATTTTGAACGACCCTAGTCCACCTGTGTCTAAAGGTAAGCAAGGTGAGGTTTTTATATCCTTTAACCAACCTTGTTTGATTCATGGTAAAGTCACTGCTCATGACGTGGGTTTTGGAAAAGAACTATACCTTGATGTGGTTAATTGTTTGATAGATGTTGATGTCGTTGATTTTAGTGATGGTAAGAAAGATTTTGCTAATGATAATTGTTGCATCGATCAGTATGTGGATGAAGTGAGATTAAATCATCATGAATATATTTCGAGATTGTGTAATAAAATGTTGTTATGCCAAGTGCTTAGTTCATATGAATGAGATGATGGTGTGATGGATTGCCTTGTTTTGTAAATCTTGCATGTTTGAGAAAGTTTGATAGAGTGAGACTTGAGTTTTATGATTGTTTGAATGATTACTTGATCACAACTTCTTTGATTAACATGAGTAGGACATTGGAAATTAAGAAACTCATGCTGCCTATTGAATCGAGTGACTAAGCTCATGTGTTCAAACCTGGAATTTGTTATTTTGGTTCGATATATGGTAAAATCAAGCATCCTAAATTTTGTGCGACTAATATATGTTTGTCTGATGATGTTGGATTGATTCAGCATATGCAAACTGATGTGATCCAGCTCGGGTGGTGGAGTCGAACGCACGTAGTTGCCTGATCATAGTCGAGAAGGATCATCCGTGCCTCGGTGTCTTGGAAATAAAGATGAATGGATAGGTTTAATTAAGCAGAAGGTTTCAAAATGGGAAATAAGTGTAGATAGGTTTGGCTATGGAGTAACAAGATGGGGTTTGATTAGAATGATTAGTTTTGTAGTATAAGAATAAAAATAACGTACGATGGAAATGGAATAGCAAACTTAACGTCAGGAATGATTCAACACTAAAAAGTGTCACTCGGGTTCCTATATTGTTAAGGTGAAAGAACGAAATAGTTGGATAGGTGAACACCACACCAAGGATGGTGATAAGTTCAAACAAGATCGGTAGACGCCACTAGCACGCTAGATAAGTCTTTCAAAACTTGTACGAGATATGAGAGGAAGTAACCTTACAAAAACAAAGTTTTTAATAAATTGGCAAAAGTCCCTTTACAATGAAATAAACAAACTATTTATAGGCTATCATGTAGTAGCCGAATGGACAAACTAGCTAGCTTAAAGACTAAGCAAATTCTGTCATGAACTAACTAGAATGTTCTAGAATGAAATCATTAATTAACTAGTCTTGATTCGGCTGATGGGGATATGTTTGGACAGCTTCATGTATGAGCTTTATTCACTTGAATGAATGTGAAACTTTGGGAGCTCAATGGGTTGTCTAGGTTCAGCCATGGGGTGCATGAAGCTTCCAAGAGGTGTCTCTTGGCCGAATAGGTGCATAGAAACTCCAAGAGTCCTCCCACATGCATTCGGCTGTACATGGAACTTGGAAGGGAGCTTGAACCTAGACATACATGAACTTGCATTAATTGTCCTCCATTCATGCATGTGTGCCATCCAAAGGAGATGTATTCTTCAATATCCATTGCATGCAATTAATCCTCCATGTATGAATGTGAGACCTCCAAACATTGAACCGAACCATGCATGTATCTTCCTGTTCAATGAACATTCCCATACATGCACCTTGCCATGAATGAACCTCCACATTCGGCTAAACCTACATGAATTAGACACATAATTAAATAAAATATAACTATTCATAATTATAATTTAAATTAGTAACTAGACAACTTAATGACAGTAATTAAATTCAGACATATTAAGTATTATCATATTAAATTCGGCTAGCTCAAATAGTCAAAACACTTAGTGAGCTAAATTGAGCTAGGGAATTCGGCTGAGCTGTAGCAAACTTAATTAAGAGCAAAGTTTAATCTTAGTTTATTATAATGTAAAAGAAATGAGCTGAAACGAGCTAAATTCGAGCTCAAGGGAGCTAAATCGAGCTCAAGTGAGCTGATTGGAGCTAAAAGGCACATGGAGAGCTGAAAAGGAGCTGAGTTCGTATTGCAAAAGAGTCCATGGAGTCTTCAAGACATTGTCCTTAGCTCCTCCAACGTCATGGACCTTGTTATCATCCCAAATGCGCAACACCAAGGCTGATAAAGCGTCTTGAATTTGCTTGGTTCGAGCTCGAGTCATGGGGCTTTTTGGAAGTCAATCGAATTAAAAATTGCATTTTTGGCCAAAACCCTAGCTGAATGCAAGACTCTCTTCCTTTTCTTTTTCTATTGTATTTTTGGCCAAGAAGAACACAAATTGCATTGCTATTTTGTTTTATTTATTTTATTTCAATCATATTATTAACTAGTTTACCATTTTAATCTTTATGTAATAATATAAACATTCACCTAACCTTGTCCAATATTGTCCACCATTAATTTAAATGGTTAAATAACCATTTAAGGCCATCATTTTAATAAGCCACATTCAATTTAGCACTAAATCAAGTAATTGACCACTTTTACTTTTTATGCGATTTAATCCTTTTTGCAAATTAAGCACACAAACAGACAAATTAAATCACAAAAATTTCACAGAAGTTAATTTAGATAACACAGACATAGAAAATAATATTAAAATATTTTTCAGGCTCAAATATGTGGTCCCAAAACCACAATTCTGATTAGGGTCTAAACTGGGATGTTACACTCTCCCTCTCTCTAATTTTCAGTTTTGGGAAATCTTGCTTGCTTCTCTATCGATTTTCTTTCTTTGTTCTTCTTCTCTTCCTCCCACGAGTGTGCATTGGTTGAATATCGTGTGGTAAGTCCCTGTTTTGATCGAAGGTAACTTTATTCTTGTTATCAGGCTCAACCAAAGTATTTTTGGCTAGCATTCTAAAGTGTAGGCTAAATGATTCATTCTCTACTTTTGGGTTTTGTGCTTCTGTAAGCTAACCTATGTTGATTTAAGACGTGTGTAGGAACAATCTCGATTAATAAAGTCCATTTGTAAAGCAGATATCGTCAAGGGATTGTTATCAATCTTTGTCAGTTGTTTAAGTGGGCTAAACCACACTCGTTCAAGCAAGGCAGGTATCAATATTGGTTCAGATTAAGTGTTAAAAGAGGGTGACTGACCCCTATCGATTAAAAGACTGACAGAGTGATTTGATTGAATATAGGTTTAGTGTTCGTTGGCTTCTGTGCCTTTTCGTAAACAAGGTGTAATCACACTATCTTAACCGTAAATCGGTAAAAGCCAGAAAATAGGACCATTGATGCCACACGGGCGTGCGATCAATCGTGTGGTAATCCAAATGCATAGGCATGGGTACTAGATCACAGAGGCCACCATGAGCGATTTCATGGACTAAGGCCGGTTTGGGCCTTGTTGGGCCATGTGGGCCCAACAGGCTTGTGGGCCCACACAAGTAAACCACACGGTTGTGTGGAAGATATTGGACCTGGCTGTTTCATTCACACGACCAAGGTCATTTCTGGGCTTTATGGGCCACACGGGCGTGTGAGCCCACTTGGGCCGCATAATGGGCCTTGGGCCGCATAATGGGCCTTGGGCCCATTTACACTGTTTGACTGTTAAAGGTTGCACAGGTCGCCTGAGATGACTGTGGACCTACTATTAGGTCAGTAAGTATACCAAGACCCCAAACTGATTAAATGACTGTTATACCACTATGAGACAAAATGACTATTTTGCCCTTATGTTGTGTATGACTGTATTTGAGCATGCCACATTATATGTATGTTGCATCCTTGCATGGTATTATGATACGATGCATGACATGTTGCATGGGGATGGGATTATTATTTTGGAGGAGGTGTACTTACTAATAAGGTAGCATGGGTCGCCCAAGATGACTGTGGACCTATTGATGGCTTAAAGCCACTTATATTACTGGCAGCTTTGCTACAATTTTGTTTAGTGTCGCAACCGGTGCTAATCTTGTTGTGTAGGGCTGGGTGGGTCCATTTTATCTCCACATGGTGTGATGGGTTGGACGGAGCTAGTGTGCAGTGTTGGTGGGCATCTTATGTGTTATTTGTTTTTGATATTTTGTTACTGTTACTATAATGGGCTAAGGCCTACACTGATACTGATACTGAATGGGCTCAGGCCCAAACTGCAGTTAGCTATTGATGCGAGCGAGCCTTATGACACTCGTAGCTCGAGCAAGGATCCCATGGAGTTGCCTCAAGGTCCTGCTACAAGAGCTCGAGCCAATGCTTTTAAAGATTCTTTTTCAGCACTCGTAGCTCGTATTTGGGACGATATTCCTCCTGGACACACATCAAGGAAGCTTGTTCCAGTTCCTCTTGTTCACCTTCGATTTTTCTGCAAGCTCAACTCAATTTATTGAATTCACCATTTATTTCAGCTCATTAAATTAGTTTTAATCTTTAATTTAATAAGTCCCTTAATTAGCTAGTTAATATGATAAGTATTAAATTAAGTTCACATTAGTTGCTTTAATTATGTTTTTAATTTAATAAGTTCATTAAGTAGATAGTTAAGATGTTAAGCATTAAATTAAGTTCACATTAGTTGTTTAATTATGTTTTAAAGTGTTTGTGTCTATATGGTGAATTAAAGTCATAATTGAATTAATGTATTAATGTTGCATTTACATTAGCCGAAATTATGGTGTTCATATAGCTTAAAATTAATTTGTTTATATTTCTTATGTAGGAACATCAATGGACGCATGGAGCATGGAAAGGCATGGAACACATCAAACTTGAAGAAGCATTATTATTCAATTAAAGGGGCTGTTACAGATTGAATTTTATGACTCTACAAGTCAAATTCAGTTACATACAAGGGAAGCATTATTATTCAATTAAAGGGGCTATTTTCAACAATTAAAGATGCATTACACCCCTTAAATTTGGCTGCTACCTGTTCTTCTTCCAAATCTGTTGTTCATTAAGTGACCTTTCATGAAATTAAAAGTCCATCAATGCTAATGGTGTCCATTCGGCTGGCCAGGATGATCTCAAAGGTTTTTCAAGCATTCAGGAACATTGAAACTCTATTGAAGAGTGAAGTTACATTCAGCTTGGAATTTCAAGAGTTTATGAACTTTAATTTAATCCATTATTAGCTCATTAAAATGGATATATGTGAGGTTAGCTTTACTTTGGCATTATAAATATGTGTAATAAGGCTTTTGTGGGGCACTTTTGGACTCTTTGTTAATGAAACTCTGCCAAAATTGTGAGGTAAACTTTTCTCTAATTTTTGTTCAAAGATTCGTTGGCTACCTGATACGAACCGCCTCGGAGTGAGTCGAGTCGTATTTGAAGTGGCCCGATCGTCTACGAGAAGGTATTGTTTGAACTAAGTAGGTGAAGAAGAAATAAGTTGGTTATAGTTTAAATAGGGGAAGGTTCGTTTAGATTGATTTAGAAGGGAAAGAGAGATAGGTTTTGAACGGAAAAGTGCAAACAAGAACCAATATCAAAAAGATATCGACCCTTTGTCTATATGCTCTTTTGGTTCGGTTTGGATTTGATAAAGGGGACCTCGACCCACTATCTAAAGAGATAGGAACCTCGGTATAGTTGAACGCCACACTACGGGTAGTGATAAGTTCAGATTTTCGACAAAGAAAAAACGGTTGACACAACTAGGACACTAGGCAAGCCAATCGAAATCTTTGAACGAAATTAGAGAAAAGAATTCCTCATTAGTTGTGAATAAAATTCATAAAGTTCAAAAATTGCCTCAAATGAAAAAAAATACAAGTATTTATAGGCTTTTAGACTAAGTAGCCGAATAGTCTAATCCATAGTCTTAAAAACTAAGTAATGTATCATGAATGAATCATGTAACATTCTAGAAAGAAACTCCTTAAATGCCTTGTCCACATTCGGCCATGGAAGATTGAAGCATGCATCCTTCAAGCTTAAGCAAATGTATGTGAATGAATGGAACCCTAATGGACAAAGGTAGATTCGGCCACCCTTGAAAATTGAAGAGATAGCACTCCATACATGAATATGAACATTCATGAACCTTGATACAATGAATGTAATCATTCATGTACTTGGCCGAACATGCACCTAGGATGTTCAAGCCCTCTAACCATCCATGCACCTTCCAAAAGTGGTGTTTCTTCATGCTCTTGCACTCTTCGAATTTCCTGCAAAATTCATGAACTAATTAAACCCAAATGTGAACAAAAAAATTCGGCAATGTGAAAGCAATAATGTCAACCTATAAATTTCGGCTATGACATATTAAATAAGCAGAATTAAATTAAATTAAGACAATATTAATATATTAATGTGAAACCATTCAATATGATAAATTAATAAAATTAAAATAAAAGTCAACTTATTATCATGAGCTTTGAATGAACTTAATGAGCTATAATTTAGATAGTGAGCTAAAATCGAGCTAAGTCCAACTCGAGAGCTAAGGCTGAGCTAATTCTGAGCTCGTGAACTAAAATTTAGCTGAAAATAAACTCATGAGCTGAAGTTGAACTGGATGTAAACTCGATGAGCTGGAACCGAGCAGGTTGAGCTGAAAATGAGCTGGATGAGTTTTGGAAAGATGAAACGAATGACTCGTTGAGCTAGTCCAGGAACTATCAAGTAAATTGGTGATTGATTCAGCCCAAACTCGCTCAACTAAGGCTGACACTGCATCTTTAAACTTCTTAGCTCGAGCTCGGGTAATTGGACCAACAGGTAGCTCGAGTGGGTCTCCATTTGTGGTTGGCAAATTAGGGGGTGCGACCGTATCATTCCCCCTCTCTTCGAGGCGATTTGTCCCCAAATCGTCACCTATATCATAAGGAGACAGATCAGCCACATTAAAGGTAGCACTCACACTATACTCACCTGGAAGGTCAAGTTTATATGAGTTATCGTTGATGCGTTCCAAAACTTGAAACGGCCCATCTCCCCTAGGTAGTAATTTCGATCTTCGCTGAACCGGAAACCTCTCTTTTCGCATATGAACCCACACCCAATCTCCGGGTTCAAAAATTATTTGTTTTCTTCCTCTATTGGCTTTCCGCACGTATTGCTCCGTTCGGGCCTCAATATTGGCTTTAACTTTGTGATGGAGCTGTTTCACATATTCAGCTTTCCTCTTTGCATCTACATTAACAATTTGGTCGTTAGGTATAGGAATTAAATCAAGAGGAGATAAAGGGTTAAAACCATAAACAATTTCAAAGGGAGAAAATTTGGTAGCCGAATGCACAGTCCGATTGTAAGCGAACTCAATGTGAGGCAGGCACTCTTCCCACGATTTAAGATTCTTGCGAATGATTGCTCGCAACAAGGTAGAGAGAACACGATTCACCACCTCGGTTTGGCCATCCGTTTGAGGATGACAAGTTGTGGAAAATAGTAACTTCGTGCCAAGTTTACTCCATAATGTTCTCCAAAAGTGGCTCAAAAATTTTGCGTCTCGATCAGAAACAATGGTCTTTGGAATCCCATGCAACCTGACAATTTCTTTAAAAAAAAGATTAGCAATATTAACTGCATCATCAGTTTTTGAACAAGCAATGAAATGTGACATTTTGGAAAATCGATCTACAACCACAAATATAGAATCTTTCCCATTTCGTGTCCGCGGTAGCCCTAAGATGAAATCCATAGAAAGGTCGACCCAAGGCCCTTCAGGAATGGGCAAAGGCGTGTAAAGCCCATGGGGGTTAACCTTAGATTTGGCTTTCTTACATGCTATACATCTAGAACAGACCTTCTCAACATCCCTTTTCATTCGTGGCCAATAGAAATGTTCTTGCAATATGGCCAAAGTTTTTGCAATACCAAAGTGTCCCATTAACCCACCGCCGTGAGCCTCAAGTACTAGCATCTCTCGCACAGAGCTTTGTGGGACACAAAGTTTTCCTTCACGTAATAAGAAGCCATCGAACCTGAAAAATCTATCAACAGCATTATGCTCACATGATTTATAAATTTCTCCAAAATCAGGGTCAGTTATGTACAAATCTTTCAGAAACATAAAGCCAAGCAATCTTGAATCCAAATAATTCAACAAGGTATAACGACGAGAAAGTGCATCAGCAACAATATTTTCCTTACCTTTTTTGTACCGTATAACATAAGGAAAGGATTCAAGAAACTCTACCCATTTTGCGTGTCGTTTATTGAGTTTATGCTGTTCTTTTATATGCTTTAGAGATTCGTGGTCCGAATGAATGACGAACTCTTTCGGCCATAAGTAGTGCTGCCACGTTTCCAATGCTCGAACCAACGCATACATTTCTTTGTCGTATGTTGGGTAATTCAATGGAGCACCACTAAGCTTCTCACTAAAGTATGCCACAGGTTTGCCTTCTTGAGTTAAAACAGCTCCTATTCCGATACCTGAGGCATCACATTCAATTTCAAAAGTTTTATCAAAGTTAGGCAAAGATAATAAAGGAGCGTTAGTTAAATGCTCTTTGAGAGCAGTAAACGATTTTTCTTGGTCCTCATTCCAAAAGAATGCTGAGTTCTTTTTAATCACACTCGTGAGAGGTGCGGCTAACGTGCTGAAATGTGGAACGAATCGTCTGTAAAAACTTGCTAAGCCATGGAAACTTTGCACTTGTGTGATGCTAGTCGGCCTCGGCCACTCTCGAATTGCCTTCACCTTCTCTTGGTCGACTTCGAGGCCTTGCGAACTGACAACAAATCCTAAGAAAACAACTTTATCAGTGCAAAATGTACATTTCTTAATATTTGCGTAAAGAGTCTCTTTTCGTAACACATCTAATATAGCTCGTAAATGAATCAAGTGCTCATTCAAAGTTCGACTATAAATAAGGATATCATCGAAGTATACCACACAAAATTTACCGATATAGGCTCGAAGCACATGGTTCATTAGACGCATGAAAGTACTAGGAGCGTTAGTAAGGCCGAAGGGCATTACCAACCACTCATACAAACCATGTTTGGTTTTGAAAGCAGTCTTCCATTCATCTCCCTCGCGCATGCGTATTTGATGGTACCCGCTCTTGAGGTCGATTTTTGAAAATAGCTGCGCACCACTTAACTCATCTAGCATGTCGTCGAGTCGCGGAATCGGATGCCGGTACTTAATGGTAATCTTGTTAACTGCACGACAATCGACGCACATACGCCACGTTCCATCCTTTTTCGGAACTAGTAGGACTGGCACAGCACAAGGGCTAAGACTTTCTCGTATGAACCCCTTTTCCAAATGATACGAACCGCCTCGGAGTGAGTCGAGTCGTATTTGAAGTGGCCCGATCGTCTACGAGAAGGTATTGTTTGAACTAAGTAGGTGAAGAAGAAATAAGTTGGTTATAGTTTAAATAGGGGAAGGTTCGTTTAGATTGATTTAGAAGGGAAAGAGAGATAGGTTTTGAACGGAAAAGTGCAAACAAGAACCAATATCAAAAAGATATCGACCCTTTGTCTATATGCTCTTTTGGTTCGGTTTGGATTTGATAAAGGGGACCTCGACCCACTATCTAAAGAGATAGGAACCTCGGTATAGTTGAACGCCACACTACGGGTAGTGATAAGTTCAGATTTTCGACAAAGAAAAAACGGTTGACACAACTAGGACACTAGGCAAGCCAATCGAAATCTTTGAACGAAATTAGAGAAAAGAATTCCTCATTAGTTGTGAATAAAATTCATAAAGTTCAAAAATTGCCTCAAATGAAAAAAAATACAAGTATTTATAGGCTTTTAGACTAAGTAGCCGAATAGTCTAATCCATAGTCTTAAAAACTAAGTAATGTATCATGAATGAATCATGTAACATTCTAGAAAGAAACTCCTTAAATGCCTTGTCCACATTCGGCCATGGAAGATTGAAGCATGCATCCTTCAAGCTTAAGCAAATGTATGTGAATGAATGGAACCCTAATGGACAAAGGTAGATTCGGCCACCCTTGAAAATTGAAGAGATAGCACTCCATACATGAATATGAACATTCATGAACCTTGATACAATGAATGTAATCATTCATGTACTTGGCCGAACATGCACCTAGGATGTTCAAGCCCTCTAACCATCCATGCACCTTCCAAAAGTGGTGTTTCTTCATGCTCTTGCACTCTTCGAATTTCCTGCAAAATTCATGAACTAATTAAACCCAAATGTGAACAAAAAAATTCGGCAATGTGAAAGCAATAATGTCAACCTATAAATTTCGGCTATGACATATTAAATAAGCAGAATTAAATTAAATTAAGACAATATTAATATATTAATGTGAAACCATTCAATATGATAAATTAATAAAATTAAAATAAAAGTCAACTTATTATCATGAGCTTTGAATGAACTTAATGAGCTATAATTTAGATAGTGAGCTAAAATCGAGCTAAGTCCAACTCGAGAGCTAAGGCTGAGCTAATTCTGAGCTCGTGAACTAAAATTTAGCTGAAAATAAACTCATGAGCTGAAGTTGAACTGGATGTAAACTCGATGAGCTGGAACCGAGCAGGTTGAGCTGAAAATGAGCTGGATGAGTTTTGGAAAGATGAAACGAATGACTCGTTGAGCTAGTCCAGGAACTATCAAGTAAATTGGTGATTGATTCAGCCCAAACTCGCTCAACTAAGGCTGACACTGCATCTTTAAACTTCTTAGCTCGAGCTCGGGTAATTGGACCAACAGGTAGCTCGAGTGGGTCTCCATTTGTGGTTGGCAAATTAGGGGGTGCGACCGTATCACTACCTAGTGTTCTAGTTGTGTCAATTTGCTTTCTTTGTCAAAAATCAAACTTATCACTACTCGTAGTGTGGCGTTCAAGCATACCAAGGTTCTTATCTTGCTAGATAGCGGGTCGAGGTCACTCTATCCAAACCAAAACCGAACTAAAAGGCTTATAAACAATGGGTCGATACCATATCGATATTGGTTCTTGTTTGCACTTTTGTTCAATCTCATTTCTTTTCTTTACCATGTCGTACCAAAACCAAACTCAAACTATCATTTCTTACCATTTCGATCATTATCATTTCTTTTTACCAAATTAACCAAGACACATCATTCCATCCACTACACCTTAAACCGAACCAAAACACCTTCTTATCCTTATTTTTTTTCAAACCCTTAAACCTATTTTTCTTTTACCTTCCATTCCATTGAAACCTTCCATCCATCTAAATCGAGTTAGTACTTTCTCGTAGACGATCAGGCAATTCGTATATGACTCGACTCAACGCTGAGGCAGATCATATCAGCTATTATACGATTGACTATTTGCTCATTAGAGGATTACACACTGAGTTTTCAAAAACTCACCCAGTTTATTTGTACAGGTAATCTCCAATCTTAGACGGATTGGTGCTGCGAGGGACTCGGAGGTGGACACACGACTGCTCCTACCTTTGCATTTGGCTTTTACTTACCATTATATTTTGTTTTGGGTATTATTATGTAATAAAGCCTCTTTACAGTTTTAACTTTAAATTCGGGATTTTTACTTGCTTTGTTATAAACTACTAGTTTAAGAAAAAGATAGGTTTTCAAAAGATAACTATTTTTCAAAGACACCATGTTTACACAACATGTTTTCAAAAGCTTCTGCTATAAATGAGATTTTGAAATTAATAACATTTTAAAGAATGTAGTTTTGATAAGGATGCAAGAATTAAGTTCATCATTTACATCACACAAAGAGGCTAAATAACAATTGGGCTTTCCAAACTGATGCGAACCCGGTCGCATCATGTTATGGCGCAACACTACACCATCGAGATTTGCCTAAACTTGAGGGGCCCAAGTGCAAAATGAAACATCTCATAGGCCTGATTGGTTATCGGATCAATGTTTTTAAGGACTTTTTAATTTAATATAGTTTTATTTAAATTTATAAGTTTGCATATTTTTAATTTTTGACTTGCAGTTTGTGTGTTCTGCATTTAATAAAGTCATGCATTATGTAACTTCATGTTAGTTAAAATTTGCATCATTAAATTAAGACTTTGATGCGAGTGCGCCCTATAGCTCAGCTAGTTCGAACAAGGACTCCATGGTGCTACCTCAAGGTCTTGTCACTCGAGCTCGAGCCAAGGTGTTTAAAGAGTCTATTACAGCTTTCGTAGCTCAACTTTGGGATGAAACACTATTAGGACGTCCTGAGAAAGCTGATCCTAGCTCCTTGAACTCACCGTGCAACTACCTACAAGTCCAGTTCAGCTCACTGAGCTCACCTCCAGCTCAAGCCAGCTCCCATTCAGCTCAAAGCCAGCTCACTAGCTTGGTTTCAGCTCACTTCTAGTTCCCCAGCTCGGGTCTAGCTCACGAGTCCAAGCCCAGCTCGGTTTTAGCTCATGAGCTAAACTTTAGCTCATGAAGTCCAACTTTGACTTCATTGATTTACTGTTGACTTTGATTTAATAAATCCAATAAAAGTTATTTAATATGCTATATAATAAATTAGGTTCACATTAGTATCACTAAATATGTTTTAAATTGCTTTAATGATGTTAATTAAATTTAGTCATAGCTGAATTTAATTTTTGGTCTTGTGTTCACATTTGACGAATCCATGTTCACACATATGTTGATATTTTTTTATTTTTATTTTGTAGGTATTTAAATGGATGCATGGAGCATGAAGAAACATCATTTTTTGGCGGGTGCATGGATGGTTAAAGTGCATTAATCTTCAAGATACATGTTCGGCCAAGATACATGCATGTCCAAGTGCATTGCCCAATTAAAGATTCATGAATGTTGAATGGTGTGCTACCTTTTCAACTATTCAAATGACCATTCATTTAAATCCATTCATGAGCGAAGTGATCGAACACCTACCTTCATGAACCTCTAAATTCCATTCACATTATGTTCACACAGCAAGTCTCTTCGATTCCAAGTGTTCACATTTGATGGCCTTTCATGAATCGGTTTTCACACATATTTTGGCCCTTGGAGTATCACCATTTAATTCATGATTTTTGGCCAAAGATTGCCAATTAATTGCGTCATTTATCAAGGGAGGCCGAACCTAACAAGTGACCAAGGGAGTTCATTCATCCATGTTCATTACTTAAGCATGAAGATTTATTCATTCACCTCCTCCAATGGCTGAATATGGACATATCAACCAAGGGGTTTTTTAGAATTTTTACAAGATTCATTCATGGACTTTACTTAGTTTTTAAGGTTATGAACAAGCCTATTCGGCTATCCCCTTGTATCCCTATAAATACTTGTTATTTTTTCGTGAAGAAGGACTTTTTGACTCTTTTGTTAATGTTATGCTGCCAAAATTGTGAGGCAACTTTTCTCCATTTCATTCAAAGATTTGATTGGCTTTCCTAGTGTTCTAGTTGCGTCAACCGCTTTCTTTGTCGAACCTAAACTTATCACTACTCGTAGTGTGGTGTTCAAACATACTGAAGTTCCTATCTTGTTAGATAGTGGGTCAAGGTTTCCTTTACCAAACCTAAACCGAACTAAAAGAGCATATAAACAACGAGTCGATACCATATCAGTATTGGTTCTTGTTTGCACTTTTTGTTCAATCCCAATTCTTCTTTTTACCAAATCTATCTAAATCGACCATTTTGTTCATACCATTTCATCATACCATTTCGAACATACCAATCTTACCATTTCGACCATTTCTTTAATTCACCTTACCTAATTGAACCAATTCATTCATCTATCCCTATTCATAACCTAAAACCCAAACTCTCATTCCTTATTTCTTATTCCATTTGAACCAAATCTGACAACTTTCTTTCTTCTCTGTCCTAAATTCACTAAACCTATTCCAACTCCAACCCAACTCAACCATCCTCTTTAATCTCCTTTCAAGTCTATCTTTCTCTTATCCAACTTTTCAACTAAACTAACGTAACTTCTTGTTGATAATCGGGCAATCATTAATACGACTTGACTCACCCGAGGCAGATCGTATCATCTGGTATCAGAGCTAGTAAAACGAGAAGTACGTGTGACGAAATCATCCCCGGGATAGTCCAAGTGTACACGAGTAAGTAAAAAACTTCAAAAAAATTCGATATTAAAAAAATTCAAAATTAAAAAAATTCGAGATTAAAAAAATTTGTGAAAGTGAAAATTGTTCCATTATTATTCCCAATCCTGAAGTTACTCTTCCACCCTTTTCTTTCCTTCTTATTCGTAAGCCACACTAAGAACCGTACTTTGTTTTTCTTGTTAGCCTACCCTAAACTGAATACCTCAATCTCTTATTACCCTTTTTTGAGCTGACCACCTAGACCAAGGCCTAAGCCTTAACAAAACTGCTTATGAAATCACGAGAAAAGTTAAGAGAGGTAAAAGGCATGACAGTTGTGAGCGCAATAGAGTGGAGGTAAAAGCCTAATCTCGAGCGTAAACACGAGTGTGAGTGAATCATCTTTCTTTTCCTTTCCGAGTGACTGTGAGATTTTGTGGTGAGGTTTACTTTTAACAAAATTTTAAATGTCACAAGAGTCAGATCACAATATGGAAGACCGTCCAGCATGACAACCCGTTCGCAATGTCCCCGACTTAAACATGCAAGCCTTATTACGAGAGATGGAGCGACTCCTAGATCGAAGGCTCAATCCAATCAAAGATCGATTGTTCCAAGTTGAAACAATTGGCCAACTTGAAAGAACTCCCGATGTGGCTAGACAAAGATGGGGAGGCCCAATCAAAATCGGGGAAGACGAAGGGTTCAAGACGATGAAGCACACGACCTTTGTGATCTTGAAAGTGAACAAGAATCCACTGCTAGTGTTCGTCGGAGGGAACCACGACAACGAGAACGAAGGTGTGAAGATGACGATCTCAAGAACATCAAACTATCCATTCCACCATTTCAAGGTAGATCGGATCCGCAGGCCTATCTTGAGTGGGAAAAAAAGATAGAGTTGGTGTTCGACTGTCATAATTACTCGAGAATAAAAAGGTGAAATTAGCAGCTATAGAATTTTCAGACTACGCCATGATTTGGTGGGATCAACTAACCACTAGTCGAAGGCGCAATGGAGAACGTCCTATTTCTACATGGACTGAAATGAAAGCGGCAATGAGACGATGATTTATCCCTTCATACTACCACCGGGAGTTGCATCAAAAACTCCAAAATCTCACGCAAGGGTCCAAAAGCGTCGAGGATTACTATAAAGAGATGAAAATCGCGATGATTCGGTAGATGTTCAAGAAGATCCCGAAGCAACGATGGTGCGATTCCTGGTCGGTCTAAATCGAGATATTACCAATGTTGTCAAATTGCAACACTACCTTGAAGTGGTTGACATGGTCCATATGGCCATCAACGTAGAAAAACAACTCAAATGAAAAGGCCCAAGTCGAGGTTTTTCCACTCCCAACACTTCGAAGTGGGGTCAAGGAACGAGTAAAGGATCTTCCAATCCTTGAGGGAAAGAGACCATGGTACCTCTGAAAGCCAACAAGCCCATCGCTGAAGTGAACAAATGCAAGGCACCTGAGTCGTCCTTCAATTGACATCGGGACATTAAGTGCTTTAAGTGTCTTATGGAACTTAAAGCTCAAATTCAAGAGTTATTGGATCGAGGATTCATTCGACCTGGTGTGTCCCCTTGGGAGCACCAGTGTTATTTGTGAAAAAGAAGGATGGATCTATGCACATGTGCATCAACTACTGGCAATTGAACAAACTGACCATCAAGAATAAGTACCCTTTACCGAGGATTGACGATCTTTTTTATCAACTCCGAGGAGCTTTGGTTTTCTCCAAAATTGATCTCCGTTCTAAGTACCATCAACTGAGAGTCAAAGAGGATGATGTTTATAAGATAGCGTTTAGGACTCATTATGGTCACTACAAGTTCCTAGTGATGCCATTTGGGCTAACAAATGCACCAGTAGCTTTTATGGATTTGATGAACCGAGTGTTCCAACCTATTTGGATCGGTTCGTAGTGGTGTTTATAGATGATATTCTGGTGTTTTCGAGAACTAAGGATTAACATGATGCACATTTCCGTGTGGTTTTGCAGACTCTGAGGGAAAAGCAACTATATGCCAAGTTTAGTAAGTGCGAGTTCTAGTTGAGGGAAGTTACATTTCAGGGCCATGTAGTATCTACTGAAGGAATTAGGGTTGATCCTCAAAAAATAGAAGTTGTTCTGGATTGGAAGCCACCTAAGACTATATATGAGATTCGAAGCTTTTTGGGTCTGGCAGGGTATTATAGATGTTTTGTTGAGAGGTTTTCGTTGATTGTTGCACCTCTGACTAAGTTATTGTGTAAAGGGGTGTCTTTTGACTAGACTGATAGTAGCAAGAAAGTTTTGAGAAACTTAAGAAAGTCCTGACTGAAGCCCTTGTCTTGATTCAGCCAGAGCTTGGGAAAGAGTTTACTGTCTACAGCGATGCATCACACATTGGTTTGGGGTGTGGGTTGATGCAAGAGGGTAAATGGTGGCATATGCATCTCGCCAGCTTAAGACCAATGAGGCAAATTATCCGATGCATGACTTGGAGTTGGCTGCAGTGGTATTTGCATTGAAAATTTGGAGACATTACTTGTATGGTGAGAAGTGTATCATTTACACTGATCACAGGAGTTTCAAATACCTCCTCACTTAGGAGCCGAACCTTAGGCAATGTAGATGGATTGATCTACTAAAGGATTATGATTGCACGATTGAATACCATCCTAGTAAAGCGAATGTGGTAGTCGACGCGTTGAGTCATAGGGCTATGTCTGGTCTGAGGGCAATGTTTGCTAGCTTAAGTTTATTTGATGATGGTAGTTTGTTGGCTGAGCTTCAAGTTAAATCGACATGGACTAAACAGATTAAGGGTAAACAGTTGGTAGATGAGTCACTGGGTCCTCGATTCCAACAGATTAAGAATGGGGAAACTTTAAATTTTGGACTGAATAGTGAAGGGGTACTGTGTTTCCATGAGAGAGTTTGTGTACCAAGGGATACCGATTTGAGGCAGTCTATAATTGAAGAGGTGCATAGTAGTCCTTATGCCATACATCCTAACGGGAACAAGATGTACCGAGACCTTCGTGAGTTATACTGGTGGCCATGACTCAAGCACGAGGTTACTGATTTTGTAAGTAAATGCTTGACAGGCTAGCAAGTTAAGGCTGAGCATCAGCTGCCTTTTGGGTTATTACAGTCGGTTAAGATTCCACTTTAGAAGTGGGAAAAGGTAACATAGACTGTGTCAGTGGGCTGCCCCTAATGCCTACTAAGAAAGATTTAGTATGGGTCATTGTGGATTGACTGACCAAGTCAGTTCATTTCATACCAGTCCATACTGATTACTCATTACAGAAGTTGGCTAAGTTATATGTGGCTGAGATAGTAAGATTGCATGGGGTATCGGTTTCCATAATATTTGATAGAGATCATCACTTCACGTCTCAGTTCTGGAAGAAGTTACACGAAGCTTTAGGTACAAGGTATGACTTCAGTATTGCGTTCCATCCTCAAACAGATGGTCAGTCAGATAGGGTGATTCAGATACTGGAGGACATGTTAAGGAGTTGTGTGATTGACTTCTGAGGCAGTTGAGAGGATTACTTGCTGTTGGCAGAGTTTGCATATAATAATAGCTATCAGTCTAGCGTATAGATGGCACCTTACGTGGCACTATATGGCCGTAGGTGTCGTACTCCTTCGTGTTGGATGAGTTAGTTTCTGATATCGAGGACAAAGTTAGGCTAATTCTGGATCGTTGAAGGCAGTATCAGGCAGACAAAAGTCGTACCCAAATCTGAAGCGTAAGGAGATTGAGTATTTTGTGAGAGATTACGTTTTTCTTAAAGTCTCGCCATGGAATAAAATATTGAGGTTTGGATGGAAGGGCAAGCTGAGCCCTAGGTTTATTGGGCCTTACCGCGTACTAAAACGTGTAGGACCGATTGCCTATCAACTTGAGTTACCTCTAGAATTGGACCGGATTCACAATGTATTCCACGTCTCCAAGCTGAGGTGTTATCGCTCTTATCCCACACATGTTGTCTCGACAGAGGAGATTGAGGTTAGGCTGGAGCTGACTTTCGAGGAGGAACCGGTTCAGATTCTAGAGCTTGATGTGAAAGTATTGAGGAAAAAGTCTATCCCACTGGTTAAAGTACTTTGGCATAATCACAGTTCTGAGGAGGCCATGTGGGAACCTAAGGAGGTGATGTGACAACAATACCCTCACCTGTTCTGACCAGTTAAATTTTGAGGCCAAAATTTTCTTTTAGGGGGTAGAGTTGTAACGCCCCAAAAATCTATATTTTTCATTTTGTATGTTTGTAATACAAATTGATTGTCTACTTCAATGGTTAAGTGATTTAAGGAGTGTCTGGGAGTGTCTATGAAGTCATGGGTTCAAGCCTTGGCTTGTACAAAAATTTTTAGTTTTTACTTGATAAACCTTAACTTTTGATACGATCCGCCTCGGGGTGAGTCGAGTTGTATGCGAGTTTGCCCGATCGTCTACGAGAAAGTATCGTTCGGCTCACTTTAAAAGGGATATTTTTAAGTAAATAATGGCAGAAGCTATGAAAAAGGGTTCAAAGATGGGTTTATGTTTATGGATAGGTAACAATAAAAGGGTGGAAAGGTAAGGGGTGGTTCAGTTAAGTTGGGAATGAAAATATATTGAAGGTAGTTTAATAAATGATGGTTATGGAAGATGGTGAACTTAAAAGCAAGTAAGAACTAATATTAGGAAATATTGACCCAAGTGCTTATACGCTTACAAAGGTGGAAATGGAAATGATAGAACCTCGACCCGCTACTTAACAAAGTAGGAACCTCGGTATATGGGTGAACGCCACACTATTTGATAGTGATAAGTTCGGGATAGTGAAGAACAGGGTTGACGCCACTAGGCTTCCTAGATAAGCCAACGAAGTCCTTAACGAAATATGAGAGAAAGAAATTTCACAAATTCCATGAAAGTTTAACAAAGTTTTATTAAGAGAAAAGTCTAACCTCTTACAAATGAAAATGACAACTATATATAGGCATAGCTCTAGGTAACTGAATAGGCACATTCATAAACTTAAGAATTAAGGAAAATTAACCCATGAATGTTCTTGAAATTTCTAGAATTTAAACGTCAATTCAGCATGTCTAAATTCAGCTAAGGAGAGAATGGATGGAAGCCTTCATGCATGAGTTAAAATAAATGGATGAATGAATCTCCTTTGGTGCTTGTCTAGATTCGGCCAAATGGGAGCTCATGGGTAAGCTTCATGGCTAAGAATAATTCCCCCTTGAGTGTGCATGAATACTTAGCCATGAAGAAGGCTTCAAGTACCTTGTATGAACACCAAAGGTCACTTTCATCTATTTGGGACGTTCTTGCACTTGCATGGAACATTCACCGTCATAAATAAGCACTTTAATGGCATGTAGGTTCGTGAATGGAGGGCATGAACCTTGCAAATTCATTCTCCCCTTTGTAGATGCATATTATTTAATTAATATGCTAAATTTATGAGTTAATCCTTCCCCTTGGACGTTCTTGAATACATCCATGCATGTGTAGAAGCTTATAGGTCAAATTCAAGGTGTGAACGCACAAGGAGCTCATCGGTCAACTTAGAATTAGTTGGCAGCTACTTCTTGGCTGAATAAGTGCCTTGGAAAGTTAGGAGACAGCCACCGTACATGCACTTAAGCCATTCATGCATTCTATCATCCCATGCATTTGATCCATTCATGGACTAGCCTTTAATGTCCATACATGCATTTGGCACATGCATGAATTTGTAGAAACCTTGCATCTAGCCATACATGCACCAGCATTTAATACTTCTTCATTCATGCATGTGTGCCGTCCAAATAGGTTGAATCTTCGAGCATTCATTGTGCCGTCCATGAGCATTGCACCTATAAGAAAAAAAACAATTCATAAGACATCATGTGAACACACATAAATGGAGCACTAATATGAACATATTAATGGCATGCATTAAATTGGCTAGAATGTGAACATAATTAAAATATGTGATAACTATGGCATATTAATAATAAATATTAATATAAAACAAGTTTAATGCTTAAATAAATATGTACAAATTTTATTTAAGGCATTAATGACAAAACCGAGTTTAAACTAAAATGAGCTAAGTGTTAGCTCGTGAGCTAAAGATGAGCTAGGGTTAAACTCCTAAACTGAAGTTGAGCTAAGGGTTAGCTCGTGAGCTGAAGATGAGCTAGGAGTGAGCTCAGTTTAGCTCAGGCAAGCTGGTTGGATCTTGAATGAGCTGGATTTGAGCTGGACAGAGCTCGTGAAGCTGGAAACAAGCCGGGATCAGCTTGCCAACAAGTCAATGCTCGACTCGAAAGACTTGACCGATGGGGTTCGCTAGGCGTGCTCGCATCAACTTTAGTCTGTAGGCTTCTTAAATAACTTTGGTTAAATCATGCCATAAAAAGCTTGTTTGTCAGGGGATAGTGGCGTGTGGATTGTTCCTTGGGGTTTGAGGTTTGAAACCTGGGAAAGGCAATGGAGTGCTTCATTTTTCTACTTGCGCCATGTTAGTGTTGGAGGTTGACTGAAATACTAAGGTAGTGGGGGTGTGGTAGGAGTGTGGTTGCCGAATTCAAGGAGAGGACATTGGGATTTGGTGGTTGAGAGAGAAGTGAGAGGTTTTGAGTGATTTGGGGAGTAAAATGTGGAATTTGAATTAGAGAGAGAATTAGTGCCAATTTGGAACTCTAAGCACCCTTTGGATTCAGTTTTGGTGGGTGAAAAAATTGGGGTTTCACTCTATCCCTTTCAATTTTTGGTGGCAGAGTAAAATTGGGAGGTTTTTCTTCATTTAGGTTTTTGGACAACATTCGTTTTTTCCAATAGTCTTTGTCGACCTTTTTCCTTTGTATCAAATTTTGCTAGTAATTTCAAGTGACTTTCATTTTGGCATTTCTTTTCCTCTCCTTCATCTTGAGTTCTTTAGGTCGAACACTTCTTTACCCTCCCCCTTCTCAATTCTTTTGGGTTTCAACATTTTCCCTCTACTTGCACCTTGGTATTTTTGCCGATCATTTCTTCTTCCTCTATCCCTTTTGGTAAATTATTAGCCAAATATTGCTTCTCTCTCCCTCTCTTTTATTTTTGATTTTGGGCAAACTTGCTTGCTTCTCTATCAATTTTCTTTCTCCGTTCTTCTTCTTTTCCTCCCACAAGTGTGTATTGGTTGAATATCGTGTGGTAAGTCCCTGTTTTGATCAAAGGTAACTCTATTATTGTTATCGGGTTCAACCAGAGTATTTTTGGGTTCTATGCTTCTGTAAGCTAACCTATGTTAATTTAAGCCATGTGTATGAACAATCTCGATTAATAAAGTCCGTTTGTAAAGTAGATATTTGTCAAGGGATTGTTATCAATCTTCGTCAGTAGTTTAAGCGGGCTAAACCATACTCGTTCAAGCAAGGCAAGTATCAATATTGGTTCAGGTTAAGTGTTAAAAGAGGGTGATTAACCCCTATTGATTAAAAGACTGACAGAGTGATTTGATTGAGTATAGGTTTGGTGTTCGTTGGCTTCTACGCCTTTTTGCAAACAAGGTGTGTAATCACACTGTCTTAACCGTAAATCGGCAAAAGCCAAAAAATAGGACCGTTGATGCTACATGGATGTGCAATCGCTCAGGTGATAATCCAAACGCATAGACATGGGTACTGGATCACAGAGGCCACCATGAGCGATTTCATCGACTAAGGCCGGTTTGGGCCTTGTTGGGCTGAGTTGGGTCGTGTGGCCCCAACGAGCTTGTGGGCCCACACGGGTAAACCACACAGTTCTGTGGAAGATATTGGACCTGGCTGTGTCATTCACACGGCCGAGTCATTCTGGGCTTTGTGGGCCACAGAGGCATGTGGTCCCACTTGGGCTGCATAATGGGTGATACAAACTCCCCTCATGATTGATTCGAGTCGTTTGTTGCCCGATCGTGAGTTTGGGTAAAAATGGAATGTTTCAAACAAACTAGGTTTAAACAAAGAAAAGGCTAGAAGAAAGAAGAAGATGGCTTAGAAATCAGTAACAAAATGGTTAAACAAGGAAAATGATAAATTTACTAAGGCCGAAATTGAACCAACAATATTAGATTGCTGACCCGTATCTCAAATGGCTCTTAGGTGATTTTCGGTATAAAGAAAACAACAAAGAATTGACCTCGACCCACTATCAAGAATGATAGGAACCTTTGTATAAACGAACCTTGACCCTGTATCAAAAGATGATAGGAACCTTGGTATAAATGAACAAAGAAAAGATAGATGCCACAAGCTAAGCTTGATAAGTCAAATCAATTCCGTAAGAACAAGGAGAATTGGATAACTCACAATTCAAATATTTCATATATATTTAGCAAAAAGTCCCTTTACAAAGGCTGATTTCATCTATTTATAGTGCCAGAATAGGCTAGTTGAAGGGTCACAAACATTCAACTTAATGTGCCAATTAAAAGCTGTAATAAAAATAAAGTCTTTTCACATTCTTGAGCCAAATAACTCCATCCTTGAATTCACTTCAATTCAGCTGAATGAATTACTTTAATTGCTTGAAAAATGACTCTTGAGTTAGCCCTTGGTCAGCCAAATGGACACCAACTTCTTAACCAGCTCCTTAATGATGTTTGAATGCTTGAATTAACCTTTAAAATAGAAAAAATGGCTGGAAGTTGAAAAGGTTGCTGCTGAACTTTATTTGGATGAAATAATGCTCCCTAAACCTCCTTAAATGATGTATAAACCTTCTTGTAACAGCCCCCTTGCTTTGTAACCAAAAATGACTTAAAAAGTCACTTTATTTAATTTGTAACAGCCTTTAATTGTAATGGTTATGACTTGAAAAGTCACCTGCAATCAAATACATTAAAATAAACACATTTAAACACATATTAAACACAAAAACACATATTTAACACTTAGCTTAATTAAATAGACCCAAAACACATGCTTCAATAAATTCCAGCAACTAGATTAATTAAGAGAAGCATAATTAAGTACACTTAAAACTCATGCATCAATAAATTTTCCAGGAACTAGATTAATTAAAATAAGCATTTATTCTAACAACTCAATTAACTAAGATGCTTAAATGCATTGGTTTAAAATGTGAACTAAATAAATAGATGAGTTACTTAATGCAAAACTTAATTTAATAATGCATACTTCAACTAACATGGGAGTTACATAATGCAAGTCATTATTAATGATGCATACTTAACTAACATGAAAGTTACATAATGCATAACTTTATTAAATGCGGAACACACAAAGTGCAAGTCAAAATTAAAATATGCAAACTTATTAATTTAAATAAAACCTTATTAAATTAAAAAGTCCTGAAAACATTGGCCCAATAATAAACCAGGCCTATAAGATGTTTCATCTTACACTTGGGCCCCTCAAGTTTAGGCCAATTCTGAGGTCGGTGAATTGTGTCGAAACATGATGCGGCCGGAATTGCATCAATGGGCCTTAGGCCCATTTACACTATTTGACTGTTAAGGATTGCACGGGTCGCTTGAGACAACTATGGACCTACTGTTGGGTCTATAAGTATACCTAGACCCTAAACTAATTAAATGACTGTTGTACCCCTATAAGACAAAAATGACTATTTTGCCCTTATTTTGTGTATGACTGTATTTGAGCATGCCACATTATATGTATGTTGCATCCTTGCATGATATTATGATACAATGCATGACATGTTGCATGGGGATGTGACATGGGTCACCCAAGACGGTTGTGGACCTACTGATGGCTTAAAGCCACTTATATTATGGCAGCTTTGCTACAATTCTGTTTAGTGCCGCAACCAGTGCTAACCTTGGTGTGTAGGGCTGGGTGGGTCGATTTTATCCCCACATGGTGTGATGGGTTGGACAGAGTTGGTGATCAGGGTTGGTGGGCATATTATGTGTTTTCTGTTTCTGATATTCTGTTACTGTTATTGTAATGGGCTGAGGCCCACACTGATATTGAACGGGCTCAGGCCCAAACTGTAGTTAACTATTGTATGATTGACTGTTTGCTCGTTAGGGGATTACACACTAAGTTTTCAATAACTCACCCTCTATTTATCTGTACAGGTAATCCCCAGTCTTAGACAAATTGGTGCTACGAGGGACTCGGAGGTGGCCACACGGCTGCTCCTACCTTTACATTTGACTTTTATTGGCCACACGGCTACTCCTACCTTTACATTTGACTTTTACTTACCATTATATTTTGATTTGGTTATTATTATGTAATAAGCCCTCTTTAAAGTTTTAACTTTAAATTCAGGATTTTTACTTGCTTTGTTATAAACTGCTAGTTTAGGAAAAAGACGGGTTTTTAAAAGATAACTATTTTTCAAAGACACCACGTTTACGCAACATGTTTTAAAAAGCTTCTGCTATAAACAGGATTTTGAAATTAATAACATTTTAAAGAATGTACTTTTGATGATGACGTAAGAATTAAGTTCATCGTTTAGATCACACAAATAGGCTAAATAACAATTGGGTTTTTCAAACGATATTATGTTTAAGAAAAATACTTCAATGTGACACCACCAGTTTCGGCCATAACGTCTAGGCCGGGTTTGGGGTGTTACAGCCGATCACTTATATTTGACCCTTGTTCACTCTCGGCATCACTAGGATTGGACAACTCATCTTCTTGGACTCGTAGGTCAAGCCTTTCTTGGATAGGGCTTGAAGATTAAAATCTGGTATATTTCGAACAGGTTGCCTCTCGGGTCTATTCGCCATGTTTCGATCCGGACTTCTTAACATGAGAAAATTTAAAACCTCACCACAAACCTCACTAGTCACTTGGAAAGAAAAGAAATAATAACACTCACACTTGTGTTTACACTCATTATATGGCTTTTCTTCACTCTAATGAGCTCACACACTCGTGCCTTTTTCTGCTCTTTTCTTCTCTCGTGATTTCTTAGAGGTCTCTTTTAGACTATATTGCCATCTAGGGGTTGGCTTCAAATAGGTTTATAAGGGATTGATGTAGAAGGTGTAGGGTAGGCTGAAAATAAAATTAAGTTCGATTTAAGTGTGGCATGTAGGGCGATAAATGGTAGAAGAGGATTTGATGGATCAGGAATACAAAGTGATGCAAACCCGATCGCATCATGTTACGATGCAACCCGACACCATCAAGATTGGCGTAAGCTCGAGGGGCCTAAGAGCAAAATGAAGCTTCATTACAAGCTCATTCAGATCCATAGGCGTTTCTTGCAATTTATTACAAGTTGAATTTAATTTCTAATAAATTCATCTTACTTTAACAAATGAGTTACTGGAATTTATTCAACTCATCTTAGTTTAATTAATAAGTGTTTTTCTTGAACTTCAATTAATAAGTTCTGCTTTTAATTAATCTAGTTACTAGGATTATTTATTGATGCACGAGTTTAAGCTTATTTAATTATGCTTCTTTAATTAACTAGTTGCTGGAATAATTGATGCATGTGTTTAGTTCATTAACTTAAGTATTTAATGTGTGTTATGTTTAATAAGTGTTTACATGTGTTTAATAAGCTCATTTTACTGTGTTTATTATAGGAGTCTTTTCAAGTCATAACCTTACATTACAAGGGTTGTTACAATTCTAAATAAAGTGGCTTTTTAAGTCATTTTTGATTACAAAGCAAGGGGGCTGTTACAAGAAGGTTTATACATCATTTAAGGAGGTTTAAGGAGCATTATTTCATCCAAATAAATTTCAGCAGCAACCTTTTCAACTTCCAGCCGTTTTTGCTATTTCAAAGAATAATTCAAGCATTCAAACATCATTAAGGAACTGATTAAGAAGTTGGTTTCTATTTGGCTGGCCAAGGGACAATCCAAGAGTCATTTTTCAAGCTTTTAAGGTCATTCATTCAGCTGAATTAAAATGAATTCAAAGATGGAGTTATTTGGCTCAAGAATGTCAATAGACTTGAACTTTATTTCAGCTTTTAAATTAGCACATTAAGTTGAATTTTTATGACCATTCGGTTAGCCTAATGTAGCACTATAAATAGGTGAAATCAGCCTTTGTAAGGAGACTTTTGCTGAATACATATGAAATATTTGAATTGTGAGTTATCCAATTCTCTTTGTTCTTACAGAATTGATTTGACTTATCAAGCTTAGCTTGTGGCGTCTATCTTTTCTTTGTTCATTTATATCAAGGTTCTTATCATCTATTAATAGATGGCTGAGGTTCATTTATACCAAGGTGCCAATCGTGAACTTAAGCGTCAAGAACGAACCAACACTACAGAGAATGTGACCCAGGACTTATATGGCTTAAGGTGGAAAGGGCAATGAAGGAAAGGGACCTTGACCAATTACCTAGCAAGGTAAGAACCAAAGGTATAAGGATAGGGTTGAACGCCACACCGATTAGGTGATAAGTTCAAAAGAGAATTAGGTTGACGCCCCTGACGAGCAGATAAGTCAAAGTGAGACTGGAACAAAATTGGAAAGGAAGAAACCTCACAAAGAACACTATGTTCACTCAAATTGGCCAAAAGTCTTTTACAAAATGAAATTAGCTAAGTATTTATAGCTTTCTAACTATGCTAGCCGAATGGTCAAATTACATTACTTAAAGACTAAGCATTGGCCATTAATGAGCTAAAATATTCTAGAATAAAAACTATAAGTCTTCTTGTCCATGTTTAGCCTTTGGGACACCACTAGTCATGCTTCATGAAGAAGAAATTCAATTGAATGTATTTGGAGGCATTAAGAGCTTAATGGACTTGTCTAGGTTCGGCCATGAGCTTAATGAGCTCATTCAATTTGCAATGTTTGGCTGAATAGGTGTAACCATTAATGGGCAGCTTTGAATGGTCACTTGGAGTGTGAACAACAATCTTGAAGTGTCACTTGAATGTGAAAGCTCATAGCTGAATGGACACCAAATGTGAATGGAGAATTCGGCTAGTGTGAACATCTTGACGGCTACCATGGGGAGGTGTTCGGCCAACTTGAGGAATTAAAGAGGCAACCACTCCTTGGCTGAATAGACACTTGGGAAAGGTTATCAACCAGCCACCATGCATTGTAGCCGCCCATGCATGAATCCTTCCATGCGTTGCACCCGATCATACATGCACCTTACATTAATTTCCATTCATACAGTCGGCTGCACCTAAAAGACAAAGAACACATTAAAAGCAAGCTAAATTTAGCTGAACCAAAATAAAGGCTTACTTTAGACACATTAATAAACATATACTGAAATTATAACCATTTAATATGAACTTAGCAAACACATTAATTTCGGCTAGCTCACAAAGTACTAAAAACATATATAAGCTGAAATGAGCTAATAAACTAATTAATGAGCTGTAACAAAATAAACTAATTGAAGTAAACACTTAGTTTATTCTAGCAATGAAGTAAATGAGCTGGAAAGAAGTTGAAATGAGCTCAAACGAGCTGAAGCAAGCTCAAATGAGCCGATTTGAGCTAAACGGAGCTTTGGGAGCTGGAACGGAGCTAAAGTCGATTTCCAAGAAATTGCAAGGAGTCTTCATGGAGCTAGACCTAGCTTCATCAATGTGTTCGAGCTTTCTTTCATCCCAAATTCTGGTGACTAAGGCTGAAATGGCCTCTTTAAAGAGCTTAGTTGGAGCTCGGGTGATAGGGCATCTGGGCAGCTCCATTGGTTCTTGCTCAAGGTAGATGAGTTTCAGGGCGTGCTCGCATAAGCCGAGCTGTGAACAAGATTACCATTATGTATCGGCATCCAATACCTTGCTTAGATGACATGCTCGATGAACTAAGTGGTGCCAAGTTATTTTCGAAGATGATCTTAAGAGCGGATACCATCAAATTCCCATGCAAGAAGGTGACAATTGGAAGGCTACCTTTAAGACGAAACACTATTTGTATGAGTGGTTACTCATGCCATTTGGCCTAACCAACGCTCCTAGCACTTTTATGAGATTAATGAATTATGTGTTAAGATCTTTTATTAGAAAGTCCTGTGTTGTATACTTTGACGACATACTCATTTATAGCAAATCATTGGAAGACCATGTAATACACCTCAAATCTATTTTGGAGTTACTTCGATAGGAGACCCTTTATGCCAATCTCCAAAAGTATACTTTTTGTTCTGACAAGGTTATTTTTTTAGGTTTCGTGGTCAGCTCGGAAGGTTTAGAAGTGGACCAAGAATAGGTAATTGTAACACCCCTAACCCATAACCGTTGTCGAACTAGGGTTACGAGGTATTACCAATTATAACAATTTACAAACAATTCACAAGTTCATCAATCATCATCCTCATAAAACATTCAAACATCATCAATAAGTCCCTTTAGAGGGTCTACGAGACCTTAATCATGTATTAGAAATGGATTGAGACTAAATCGATAACATTTGAAACTTGCAAGAAACTTATAAAATTTTTCCTTTTGAAATAAGGCACACGCCCATGTCACTAGGCCATGTACCATCAGCGACCGTGCCCCACATCCCACATGACTGTGCCTCAATTTTTCCCCAGCTCGTGGACAATACTGATTAAGTCACATGGTCTCTAGACACGCCCGTGTGTCCAACCCGTGTGCTAAACTAAATAAGCCACACGGTCACCAGACACGCCCGTGTGTCTAACCCGTGTGCTATACTGACCATAATACTCAGAAAACAGGGGTCACACAGTCGAGTCACACGCCTGTGTGCTCTAGTTGTGTGGCACGAAATAGGCTTAGTTTAAGCCACTTTCACACCCCATATTTGCCTTATACCTTCATGAAACAATATACAACATCTTTAATCCAATTTCAGCCAATTTCTAGCCTAACACAAACATCATTACAACCAAATCCATATCAACCAATTTATATATCTCTATTATAACAAATCATACCAAATATCAAACCATATTCATAACTAAACATGTACATAATAACTCATTCATTTACCAATTCAATTCATGATCAAAATTTACCAAAATTTCATTATTTAGTTAAACCCAAAATGACCATAACTTACTAGGTCATATATGCATCATAAAACATGCCAAACTTGCATCATTTATCACATACCAAAACAAACATATACACTTAATTAGCTAGCCAAATCACTTAGCATAGCATATTTACAACTCAAAAGATGATCAAATCTCCCTAGCCTATACATGCCATACTTAGCTATTCACAAACATAAGAGGTACCAAAATGAGTTCAAATAGTGCGATGTTGATCCTCGACAATTCTCGAGCCTTCAGTAGCTTTGATGATCTATAAAATTGAAATGAACAAACCATGTATACTTTTAAAGCTTAGTAAGTCATAAGCAAGTAATTTAACATACGATCTTAACAATAAAACTACCATTCCATCAATTTGAACCATGAACAAGCATTACAAACCTTTTTCCATGTCTTACCACATGGTTACTCATTAAAAATGAGATTCATCCTTCTTTGAGTCAATTTATAACATCTCACATATATTCTTCATCTAAACAACTAACACATCGTACATACCTGTCCATTTTCATACCACTACTTCCATAAACATTACCATAGCTCTTTCGTTGAAACTTTCAGAATAAGAGTCAAATATTCAAACATACTATCTAATAAAGTACCTATACCATGGCCCGTAGCCAAATCAAGGTAACTTATCTTGGAGCACCTATACCATGTCCCGTAGCCAAATCAAGATCACTCCTGAAACATCTATACCATGGCCCATAGCCAAATCAAGATGTTTAACGCACCCGTAGTGCTGATATCATGGCTTGAAGCCAACATTTTACCTTAGTGACATGTTACTAACTTCTGAAACTAATCCTGTAGTACAACCGAGCTTTCTCAATCTCATTTTCTATTACTAACTCATCCACAACAACAATATCACTAATTCCACCTCCTTCGAGGTTTCATTCATTTCAATTCATTCAATATCAATGCAATTAATAGCATTATAATGAAATTACTACTTATGAACTTACCTCGAGTGTGACTTGTCAAAAAGACTCGATTACCCGTCCACTTTCGATTTCTCGTAATCCAAGTCCAGATTTTACTTTTCTTGATCTATATGTATTAAAATAAACTCATTCAATCTCACACTCAATCAATTCAATCCATAAACACATAATTAAGGCACTTTGCAAATTAGCCCTCACATTTTTCACATTTTGACATTTAAGTCCCTATTTCATAAAATCATCAAATACACTCAATTTCTTTAAACAAGGCCTAGCCGAATTTCTATCTAGTCCATTCAAGCTCACATATTTCATAAATTTCCCATTTTAGTCCCTTTATAAATTTATTTTCACAAATTAGCCCTAATTAGCTAATCCCATAAAAAAATTCACTATAATTATATCAACCCAATTCATATCTTTAATTTACTACTAACAAACTTCATAAAACTCATACTTTCATCAATGGTACATCTCATAAACATCAACAATTTCTCAAATTACAACATGGGCTTGATAGTAGATTAAGCAACGATCTCAAAAACATAAAAATTATCAAAAACCGAAACCAAAACATACCTTAATTGAGCTAAATTATAGCCGAACCCTAGCTTGACTCTTTTCTTTCTTTTTCCTTGGTATTTTCAGCCAAGAATGAACATTAATGAATTATTTTAATGTTTTGTTTTATTATAACATATGTTAATAAATAATTTCCATTATTAACCTTTATTCATATCATTAAAAATCCACTATCCCTTGTCCAACTTTGTCATTTTATGAATTCAATGGTTTAATAACCACATAAGGGCCTCTCTTTTACAAAGACACATCAAATAGGCACTTTAATAAATAGAAGGACACTTTTGCATTTTCTACGATTTAGTCCTTTTTCATAATTAACATACAAACGACCAAATTTTCGCACGAGACTTTCACACATGCTAATTCACATTTTATAAACACCAAAATTATAATAAAATATTTTTCTGACTCGGGTATGTGGTCCCGAAACCACTATTCTGACTAGGGTCTAAAACAGGCTGTTACAATAAAAGCTATTCAAGAGTGGTCAAGATCTACGAGTATCAACCAAGTTCGAAGCTTTCATGGTTTGGCTAGTTTTTATAAGCGTTTTGTGCCCAACTTTAGCACTATAGCTACGCCGTTGACGAGCGTCATCAAGAAAAATTCAGCCTTCTATTGGGCCAATGAGCAAGAGAAGTCTTTTAATGAAATTAAGAATTGTCTTACTAAAGCCCCTTTATTAGCATTACCCGATTTTTCTAAAACTTTTGAGATTGAATGTGATGCATCAGGTGTTAGAATCGAGGTTGAGCTCACTCAAGATGGAAGGCCTGTTGCGTATTTTAGCGAGAAGCTAAATGGAGCCGTGCTTAACTATCTCATCATATATTCATCCATAACAAATATGTACATCTTACGTACCTGTTCATTCCGTACAAACTCACTCATTTACATAATTGAAGCTCATTCGTTAAACCATTCGAATTACGAATTGATTTCATGAATATATTATCCGATAAGTACTCATACCATGGCCCGAAGTGAAATCAGAGTAGCTTATCCTGGAGCACCAATACCATGGCCTGTAGCCAAATCAAGGTCACTTCCTCATGATACCTATACCATGGCCCGTAGCCAAATCAAGGTATCTCTCGCACTCGTAGTGTCGATATCATGGCCTGAAGCCAAATCAAATCTTAGTGACATGTCACTACATTCCAAAACAAATCCTACGATTCAACCAAGCCTTCTCTATACTGATTTTAATAAAGCATCCTAACATCAATTTCACTATTTTCACCTCCTCCCAGGTTTCGTTCATGTTGTATTCATGCAATTAACAACATTTATAGCTAAATTACTACTTATGAACTTACCTTGAGTGTGATTCGTTGAAATAAGTCGATTACTCGTTGACTTTCGTTTTTCCGTGATCCAAGTTTGAATTTCGCTTTTCTTGATCTATACGTATTAAAAATAACCCATTCAATCACACATTCAATCAATTCAATCCAGGCATTTTACAAAATAGCCCTCATATTTTTACCTTTTTACAATTAAGTCCCTATTTTATAAAATCATCAAATACTCCAAATTCCATTTTAAACAAGCATAGCCAAATTCTCCCTTAGTCTATTCAAGCCCACCTATTTCATCAATTTCACATTTTAGTCCTCCAAATTAACAATTTCACAATTTAACCCAATTTAGCTAAATTCATTAAAAATCCAAGAACAAACATATCAATCAAATACATATCTTTCATTTTTCATGAACTAACATCACAAAATCCACCATTTGATCAATGGCATATCACATAAACATTATCAATTTCTTAAATTACAACATGGGCTTGTTAATAGACTAAGCAACAATCTCAAAAACATAAAAATCATCAAAAACCAAAGTCAAAAACATACCTTAATTGAGAAAAAACTTAGCTGAACCCTAGGAAACTTTTTCTTTTCTTTCTTTTGTATAATTTTGGCTATAAGAACATATAATGGCCATTTGTTTTCATTTTATTTAATTAAAACAAACATTAATAATTAGTTTACCTAAATGCCCTTGTATTATAAACATATAAAACCATGAGTTAATGTCCATTTAAAGCTTTCAATGGTCAAATAACCAGATAAGGACTCTTTATTCAAAAGCACATATCAATTCGGCCCATAATCAAATAAACAGTCACTTTTGCATTTTCTTCAACTTAGTCCTTTTTACTAATTAAGCAGCCAAACATTCACTTTTTTATACTGTAACTTCACACTTGCTAATTCACATACCATAAACATAGAAAATAATAATAAAATATTTTTTGACTCGAATATGTGGTCCCGAAACTACTATTCTGACAAGGGTTCAAACCGGGATGTTACAAAACAAGTCTTTATTATATCTTAGTGCAGCTGAATTAAATATGTTATGAACCAATTTAATGTGTACATGTTAATTATTTGCAGCCATATGCAAGAAGGGGATTAAATGCAAAGGTGCATGAATGGATAGCTTCAATGCATGGTGAGGTACATGCATGGATGGCTACAATGTATGGTATGCTGATTTTTGGTTTCTCTAATAAACTATTCGGCCAAAAAGTAGCTCCTCCTTCAAGCTCCCCAAGCTAGTCGATTAGCTCCCCAAGGTAGCCTTGAAGATGTTGACATTAGCCGATTTAATTTGTTCACACATGAAGGCCATTCGATTTTGTGTTTTCACACACACATGGCTCCTCAAGTTCGGGGTTCACAATCTAAAGGCTATTGCACTATCCAATCTACCCATTAGCTTTCCAAATTCATTCAGCTAATCAAGGTTCACATTTAAGCTCAATTAAGCCCCTTGGCTGAACCTAAACATGCCCAATTAGCTCCCAATTTTGCCAAGTTCACTTCAGCAGAATATTCATCATCTAGAAGCTATCTAGTGGGGTCCCAAAGGCTGAACTTAGACATGGACTTTTCATGGACTAGATTCTAGAATTTTCAGCTCATTTAAAGCTGAAATCACTTGTTCATTAAGTAACTTGTTTGCCTATTCAGCTAGCTTAGGACTCTACTATAAATATTTTGTTATTTGTTAGTTGTATAGACTTTTTCCATTTTGAATGTATATTGAGTTATTTGTGAGGTTTTCATCTCTCAAATTTCGTCCAAGACTCAACTTGACTTATCTGCTAGTCAGTTGAGTCAATCTGTTTCTTTTATCGAACTTATCACTCTTGTAGTGTGGTGTTCACCCAAAACTTTATACCTTTGGTTCTTACCTTTCTAAGTAATGGGTCAAGGTCTCTTTTCCATCACCTATCCCCCTTAAGGTCGTATAAGTCCCGGGTCAGCACTCTCTCTCAATGTTGGTTCGATCTTGACACTTAAGCTTTACTTCCTTCCATCCAAGTTAACACCTATCCTATTTTGTTTTTGTTAGCCGGACCACGAACTTGTGGTTCCAAAACCACTGTTCTGATTTCACTAAAAACAGGCTATTACATAGAGCTAAAGAGATTGGCGCCACCAACTTACCACATCAGCCAATCATTGGCTATTAGAATAAAAAAATCAATTTTTTGGGTGGAGCCAACCTTTTGGCGTCACTTGTATAAATACTAGAGAAATACTAGTATTTTTGAATATTTTGGGGCCTAAAAATAAATAATAGTGGTGAAGCCATAGAGAAAGGCGCCACCACTTTAATGTGTCAAAATGTTTTTTAAAGTAATTTTTTAATTTAAAAAATAAAATTGATATTTTATTTGGTGGAGCAATAAAGAATGATGCCACCATTGTCAGAAATTTTTTATTACAAACCAATGACCTCGTTGGTCCAACTTATCGCTTTCAGTACTCTCAACCCAAAAGTGATAAAATATGAAACTAAATCATTTTTTTAAAAGAAACACTAAAAATGAAGCAACAATTGAAATAATGGAGCTGATTGAAGAAACTGAAAGAGATCTTAAAACTTGCTAATTCTAAATACGTTAAGATTCATGCTGATATTTGTGCTGGTGTGTATATAAGATTAGGCTTTGTAAAATGGGTTTTTTGTTTCTTTAGAGGATTCGATTTTCTGCTTGTGTTTGGGTTGTTTCTTTGATTTTGTACTAGCTGTTTTATTTTTTACTTTTTTGAGTTTAGTAGTGTTGTTTGTAAGAAGAGAGGAAGAATAGGGTCGAAAAAGAAGAAGAAGAAGAAGAAGAAGCAAATTTCCGGGACTATAATTTTACTTTTAAACTTAAAAAAGAATTTTTTATAGTGGTGATGCGATTCTTTATGGCTCCATCACTATTATTTATTTTTAGGCCCCCGAAATATTTAAAAATATTGGTATTTTTGTAGTATTTATACATGTGGCACCAAAAGGTTGGCTCCTCTCAAAAAATTGATTTTTTTATTCCAACAGCCAATGATTGGTTGATGTCACAAGTTGATGGCGTTAATCTCTGTAACACCCCAAACCCAGCCTAGACATTACGGCCAAGTCTGATGTGTCACATTGAAGTGTTTTTCGAAAACCGTGTTTTCATTGAAACCCTTCTTAATGCAAAAAAAACTCTTACTGTTAAACTTGTATAAAACCTTAGCTTGTCTTTTTCCAAAACGTGATTCAATGAAATAATCATCCCTTTGCAAACATCGTTAAAACCTTTCATAAAAATTTTTATGAAAGCTTATAAACCCTTGTAGTTTGCAAAAACATGTCATTTTAAAAATAGATCAAATATCAAAAAATCAGATTTGTAACCTTTATAAAACATGTTATCTTGAAAACGGTTTAAGTATCAAATAATTTTGACCTTTTTCGTTAAGAATTAAAGTGAATGGAAGCTGGGCACCAGGTAGGATTCCAGAAAAGAGGAGGTGAGTCATTTAGACTGCTTAAGTACCAAGCTCTTCTTGGATCCACTCCTAGACATGCACACTACCATTGCCACACTTTAACTATTTGAAATATTTATCTACAAGATCATTTAAAAATTGCGGAAGCTTCGCTTGGTTATCGTGTTATTTTGAAAACAAGTAACTTTTATAAAAATCACGTCTTAAAATCATTTATTTTCAACTCGATTTAAAATAATATCCTACGTAACCTAAAACCAATTTAAATAAGTAAAGAATAAAAACCCAAAATAAAAATAATTAAAGAGGCCCTTTTTACAACCCAAAACCAGAAATAAATAATTAAATCTAAATTCAAGTAGGTAACTTAAGTAGAAATCCAACAGTCCAGTCCATGTGGCCACTCTGAATCCCTCCCAGCTCCAAGTCCACCAATCTAAGGCTCACCTGCAAGGATGGAAGGAAAAAGGGTGAGTTTGGAAAACTCAGTGTGCAACAAGCCACTTACAGAGCCCAAATCAATATCAGCATACTAGGCCTAAGCCACCAAATCAGTCTCAACATATAACTGGGCCGAAGCCTTTCCATTTAACAGTTACTGGGCCGAAGCCTTTCTTAAATCATATCACTGGGCCAAAGCCTTTTCTGTAACCGGTATGGCCCTTAGGCCCATTTCAACATCACATATGTCAAATCATTCATGTATGCAGACAAACCCGTTTGGGGAGACTACTCAACCCACCAACCGCTACTCTCCACCCGTACCAGCCAACACACCATGTGGGGAATAACTCAACCCACCCAACCAACACACCACTGGCAGCATAGCTGCTTTAACACATAACTGGAGGCCTAGCCTCTTTTAATAACTAGGGCAGAAGCCCTTTCGGTAAACTGGGGCAAAAGCCCTTTTCGGTATACTGGGGCAAAGCCCTTTAACACTTCCTCCAATCATATAAACCCAACCCATGCATGTAATGATTATAACATGGCATATCGTATACATATCGTAGCATATCATGTGCATATCATATCATTTCATGAAAAATATCAATATCACAATCAACATAATCATTTTACAACCCTAGGGGTATAGTGGTCATTTCTACCTAGGGGTAAAATAGTCATTTTTAAGCTATAAGGGTAATTACGTAATTTTAACACTTATTAGGGTTTTCCATGCTTATTCATCATTCCGGAGTATTAAAACAGAAATTTTTAGCCTATTTTAGCAAAATCGAGTTATTGAGCCCAAAACCCCTAATGGGCCTAACGAGTACCGATTTAGCCTTCTAAGTCCATTTAGCCTAAATACTACTATCATTCTATCTGGGTTAATCATACATTTATCACAATTCTGTTTTAGCAATTTTTACTCCAAATGGGCCCGTAGGCCCATTGGGCCTAATTCAGCCCATCGGGGCCCAACTTACCAACATACTCAAAATCATAATCTTACCTGTTCCATCGATTTCGTTAACCGAGCCCATTTTATTCTAACCTATTCACTGTTTATCTCGTTACCAGAAATTTAACGATGCCGGGATTCGGCATTTCGGCTTTTCAGCCGACATTAATCTAAGCTACTACAAGGGGTAAGTTACACACCTGCTTGTAACAAATGATGACTATATCCGATCCAAGTTAATCCTACATTCGATTACTAAAACATTAGACCACGAATCAATGATAACTAAATTTAACATACTCTTACCATATTCGGGCATCCATGAACAATGCCCTAAATCCTTACCTTTGCTGAAGTTGATATCCAAATCTGGATCCGAACGCTCCACTGATCCAAGCCCTTAGTCAGCAGCCTTTAACCCTTACAAGCACAGAGTAAAATAATTGGTAACAGCCCCTTAAAGCCCTAGGCACTATTTCGACAGCCTCCCTAAACACATAGGGATTCCAACTTTTCCAAATCCCAAAAATAAGAATAGATCACAGTCAAGTCATTCATATCACCAACCTATATCCACGGTCAAACTAGCCCAATCATCACACAAGTTAGTCATTTACCCACGAGGGGCAAAACAGTCATTTAACACTCATAGAAGTGTCTCGGTAATTCTACCCTACAGGGGTATTTTAGTAAATTCGCAAATCGAGGGTAAAATAGTAATTTTTACAAATTAGGGGTAAAATAGTAATTTTACAAATTAAGGGTAAAACAGTAATTTTACAAATCATGGGTAAAATGGTAATTTTACAAATTAGGGGTAAAATGGTAATTTTACAAATTAAGGGTATGTTCGTCATTTTACAAATCGAGGGTACTTCTATCATTGTACAAATCAAGGGTAATTCGATAATTTTATAAATCGAGATATTTCTTGTAATTTTGCAAATCGAGGGTAATTCGGTAATTTTGTAAACCAAGGTCTTTCAGTAATTTTATAAACCAAGGGTATTTCAATAATTTTGTAAATCGAGGGCAAAATGGTAATTCTGTAAATCGGGGGTACTTTGGTAATTTTATAAGTCGAGGGTATTTTAGTAACTTTGTAAACTAAAGCATTCTAAACAGAGATAACAATGCGAATGGGCCTAGGGCCCATTCTCGACCCAAATGGGCCCACACGCTCGTGTGGCCCTTTTAGCCCAAATCTAGCCATAGATATGAGATTCACCTAATCTAGCCCAATATTTACTATACAATCAGACAACTCATCCAATTGGGCCCGGCCCATTGGGCCCACATGGCCTCTTCGGCCCATCGCAGCCCGAAGTAGCCGTCCTACCGCTAGAGCAGTGAGAAATACACACCTGATAGGAGACTGAAGTTAATCCGCGCTCCAAACACTCTTAGCCGATGCCCAACCCAAACGGGCATGCCATAAAGCGAAAGGGATCAGCCAAGAAAGCTGTGCCTACTCTCCTCCTGATTTGCTCTATTTAAAGCTAGCTCCTCACCTGCTCTCATGTTAGCTTTCCGATGTGGGATTCTCCATCAATCCCCCCAAAATTAAAGCATTAGCAAAATAATCAACCTTTGCGTGCAACGGGATTCGAACCAAAGTCCTCTCAATAACCCTGTCAAGCCGTCACCACTCGGACACAAGCTCCTTTGTGTCATAAGTCCAACACATTTAACTTTAAAGCTCACCTACTTGCTTCCAGATTTATTTAAAAGAAAAACTAAAATAAATTGCAAGAGCCAAGACTTGAACCTTGGACCCCCTTGCTTCCTTGTCCCCTAAGTGGAAAATAGTTCTCACAAAATAGGAAAATAGTTTCATTCAAATGAGCCAAAAAGTTCAAAAAGTCTATACATCAATCTAAAATCAAAGTATTTATAGGAGTATAACAAGCCTAACTGAATGGACACATATTCAATTAAGTTTTAATTAAACTAATTAAAACTATGTAACTCTTGATGAATTCAAATAGTTGTAACTGCTATGGCATCTTGTTTAACCTTCCAAATGAGCTAATTATGAACTCTAATGAGCTAATTAAAATTATTTTAATGCATGATCAGCCAAGAGATCAAAACAGCCCATTTAATTTCCCTTTGAACAGCCGAATGGTCACCATTTATAAAGAAAATGTTTTTTTGGGCACATGAATGGTCTCCCTTGTGTAAATGCTGAATGTAACCATCCAAGGATGTTAATGAACAGCCACTTTTATGAAGAAAACGTTTGGAAGTTTTCTTGGCTTGAAAATAACTCCTAGCAACTCTTGATTTCTCCTTTGGCTAGTTGAAAAGACTCCAGCAACTTAATGAAGTTTAAAGCCTCCTTATTGAATGCATAATAGCCTTTAAATGTAACTGTTGTGAGCTGAAAAATCACCTGCAATTAAACATACGTAACCATCACATTTATTCTATTATTAAGCTTAAAACAAATTAACAACTACTTAAATAAATGAACTAACACTTATGCATCATTTATTCTAGCAACTAGTTAATTAAAAGAAGTATTAAATGAACTTTAACTCATGCACCAATAAATTAACCTAGTAACTAGATTAATTAAAGAAGCAACTTATTAAATTAAGTTCATCAAATAAACTCATTTAATTAAACTAAGATGAGTTGTATTAATGACTAACAACTCATTTATTAACTTAAGATGCTTAAATGCATGATTTAAAATGCAAACTAAATGAACAAATGAGTTACTTAATGCATGACTTAATTAAATGTAGAACACATAATGCATGTCATAATTAAAATATGTAGATTAATAATGCATGACATTAACTAAAAAATGCATTTAATTAAACAAGACATAATTAAAGACTCAAGTAACTAAAATAAATAAATCAAGTCCTTATTCCAGCAATTTAAATTCAATAATTAAATAAACTCAAATCAAGCTCAAAGAGCTTGCGTCAAACCGAGCTGAGCTGGATGGAGCTTAGGGAGTTGGAAAGGAGCTAGGATCAGCTTGCCAACATAACAATGCTCGACTCAAAAGACTTAAACGTTGGGGTTTGCTGGGTGCGCTCACATCACATATCTAGCTGAAAAGGCATTGAATTGTTATAAGCCTGTTTGCATATTTGAGGACATGATAGCAAATCCTGCAAGCTCTCAAACTGTAAATTGTAGAATGTGTTTTATGGTAATATACTTTTTAACCACTATGAAGTTGTGTTCTTTTGAATGTTGTCATTGTTACCTTTTTTTTAGACAAGTTGAGATCTATTGCTTAAAAGTCTTTTTAAAGTTATGACTGTGGTTATATTGTTATACTATTTTTCCTCTTTCTTTTTTGTTATTACATTGGTTTCATGTTTGAATCACACATTTTTCATAAGTACATTTGACAAAAATGTATTTCCTTCTCTCACTCAATCTTTTTCCTCCTTGATTCTGTTCAGCTTTGATCGTGACTGGAAAAAAATTAAAGCATTTATCAGTTCAAAGACTGTTATTCAGGTAAACTGAAATATATCAACAATTCAACATTTTCCTGAGGCTAGTTTCATCTAGAATTTTGGAAGGAAAGAGGTAGGAGGGTTGAAAAATGAAGGATATCTCTATTCTTGTCTACCATAGTTACCTAGTAATCTCTCCTCGCATCGTCGACTGCTTTCTAGTGTTTCAATACCAGGAACGAATTTGTGATGAGGTGAAAGCCAGTGCAATATCTATCTAGATTTAAAAAAAATATCTGCATATACCAATGTCCATGACAAACAGTTGAAATGAAGTGCCTTTTTCTAATTATTATTATTTTTGTAGATTCGTAGTCATGCCCAAAAGTACTTTTTAAAGGTTTAGAAAAATGGAAAGAGTGAACACCTTCCTCTTCCTCGACCTAAAAGGAAAGCAACTCATCCATATCCTCAGAAAGCCTCAAAAACTGGTGAGGACTTTCTTTCTTAGATAAGAGCTGTAATTACAGCACAAACTTGATATAATAATCCTCTCTTTATGTTAAATCCTGCAGCTCATGGACACCCACAAGTATCAGGATCTTTTCCATCATCACCTGCTTTACTTGATGCTAGATATGCTCTAAGATCTGATCCCACTCCAATGCTTGTGGACCCTATTACTAGTGCTGCTGTATCTTCATGGACAAGCAGTGCAAAACCCATCAGTTTTTCACAAGAGAAAAATGGTTTCCTCTTCTTCCTAATTCTAGTATCCAAAATTTAAACTCACTTATGATTGATGAGACTTCTTTTAAAACTCTATAATTTTGACTGTGTTGTATATTTTCCTTCAAAGGTTTGAGGTTGACCAATAACTCTTGTAGTAGCAGCGAGGATATCCTGAAGACGAGACAAATTGAAGAAATAACTGATCAGAGAAATAATGGTCATGCACTGAGAGGTTTGTGTTCTAATAGAAATTAGTAGTCTTTTATACTGTAGTCATCCTTACACACTTTTAACTGGCCTTTTGCTCGATGCAGTGTTGCCTGACTTTGCTCAAGTATACAGTTTCATTGGCAGTGTCTTTGATCCAAAAGCTACTGGTCATCTACGGAAACTTACAAAGATGGATCCTATAGATGTGGAGACAGTATGTTATTTTTTTTAACATGGTAATATATACAATCTTGCCTGATCTTGTTGCAGACATGATTGCTTTTATTTCTTTCTCCCGTGTAGGTTTTGCTGTTGATGAGAAACCTTGCCATCAATCTAGCAAGTCCTGATTTTGAGGATCACGTATGTTTCTATTTCTGAGCTCTTCCTATTGGGTTACTTCTTCCTTCACGGTGTGCATGATTTTGAGCACTGTGCTTTCTGCCATGTAATTAACAATTATGATGCGAGCGCGCCCAGCAAAGCCCATCGGTCAAGTCTCCCGAGTCGAGCATTGCTATGTTGGCAAGCTGATCCCAGCTTCTTTCCAGCTCCCCGAGCTCCGTCCAGCTCAAATCTAGCTCATTTGAGCTCGATCCAGCTTGCCTGAGCTAAACCGAGCTCACTCCTAGCTCTTTCTAGCTCACGAGCTAACCCTTAGCTCAACTTCAGCTTAGGAGTTCAACCCCAGCTCAACTTTAGCTCACGAGCTAAAACTTAGCTCATTTTTAGTTTAAACTCGGTTTTGTCATTAATGCCTTAAATAAAATTTGTACATATTTATTTACACATTAAACTTGTTTTATATTAATATTTATTATTAATATGCCATAGTTATCACATATTTTAATTATGTTCACATTCTAACCGATTTAATGCATGCCATTAAATGTGTTCACATTACTGCTGAATTTATTTGTGTTCACATGATGTCTTATGAATTGTTTTTTTTTTTTTTTCTTTATAGGTGCAATGCTCATGGACGGTACAATGAATGCTTGAAGATTCAACCTATTTGGACGACACACATGCATGAATGAAGAAGTATTAAATGCTGGTGCATGTATGGCTAGATGCAAGGTTTCTACAAATTCATGCATGTACCGAATGCATGTATGGACATTAAAGGCTAGTCCATGGATGGATCAAATGCATGGGATGATAGAATGCATGAATGGCTTAAGTGCATGTACGGTGGCTGTCTCCTAACTTTCCAAGGCATTTATTCGACCAAGAAGTAGCTGCCAACTAATTCTATGTTGACCGTTGAGTTCCTTGAACATGTTCACACTTTGAATTGACCTATAAGCTACTACACATGCATGGATGGGTTCAAGAACGTCCAAGGGAAGGAATTAACTCAATAATTCAACACATTGATTGAATTAAGTGCATGCACAAAGGGGAGAACGAATTTACTAAGTTCATGCTACCATTCATGAACCTACATGTCATTAAAGTGTTTATTAATGAGGATGCATGTTCTATACAAGTGCATGAACGTCCCAAGGAGATGAATGCAACCTTTGGTGCTCATACAAGGCACTTGAAGCCTTACTTCATGGCTAAGCATTCATGCACACACCAAGGGGGAAGAAAGTGTCTATTCAGCTAGTGCATGAATCTACTGAATTCATGAACAATTTTAATGAATTAGTGTGAATGTTTTTATTGTTGTGTGAACACATTAGATGCCGAATTCCAATAGACATTTTAGGCACTATATATATAGTTGTCATTTTCATTTGTAAGGTAGACTTTTCTCTTAATGAAACTTTGTTAAATTTATGGAATTTGTGAGATTTCTTTCTCTCATATTTCGTTGAAGACTTGTTGGCCTATCTAGTTCTTAGTTTGTGTCAACCTTGTTCTTCCTTTTGAACTTATCACTCAACCGAGTGTGGCGTTCACCCTTATACCAAGGTTCCTACTTTTCTAAGTAGCGGGTCGAGGTTTAACCTATTATTCATCACCACCTTGAAAGCTTATAAGTATTTGGGTCAATACTCTCTAGTATTGGTTCTTACTTGCTTTTGAGTTCATTTCATTCCATTTTCACCAACAATCATTTTTCTATCACTTTTCCTTCCTTTTCAACCGAACCACCCTCTTTACTTTTCATCCATTATTTGTTGACCACCTTCATACCAATCTCCATCTTTATTTATATTAACCGAGCCTATATAAAACTTATAACTTCAAACCCATTTGAAACCCTTTTCATAGCTTCCGCCATTATTTACTTAAAAATATCCTTTTAAAGTGAGCCGAATGATACTTTCTCGTAGACGATCGGGCAAACTCACATACGACTCGACTCACCCCGAGGCGGATCGTATCAAATTAGTTCTCTGTAGTCGGCATTTAGTAACATGATAGTTTGTCTAAAGTATGATTTTGATACTTGTGTTGGAAGTTGTTCTCTGTAGTTGGCGTTTATGATACTGTAGTCATGCCTAGGGTGCTTGAATTATTTTGTATGTTGGAAGTTGTTCTGTGATACTTTCCCCTACTTTAAAAAAAAGGATGGTTTGTTGGAACGGGAATATAGTGGCCGATTATGCTGAAAGCATGAAAGATGAAATTTTAAAATTTATATGCAACGTATGCTGAAACCATAAAAAATATTTTTTTTTAATATTTATATGCAACATGCATGTCTCCCTGTTTTAATGTCTGAGTTAATGCTTGATGATATATGCATTTTGGGAACATATTTGTTTCTGATCTGTGTTTCCACGACTATATGTTTACCAAATGTTTACCATTTGTTAAAGGAATAATATTTGGTACATTACTAGTCCACAAGTAGGGTCAGGAGATTAACAAGTGTCTTATAGGGGTATAATAAAATATTTAAAAAACGAGACACATGGTAGTTTTTAAGGCTGCTTGTGAAATAAAAAAAAGTACATGTTGATGCGAGCACGCCTCGCGAACTACTTTGGACAAATCTTTCGAGTGGAGTACTGACTTGTTGGCAAGCTGATCCCAACTCGTTTCCAGCTCCACGAGCTCCATCTAGCTCAAATTCAGCTCATTTAAGCTCGATCCAGCTTGCCCGAGCTAAACCAAGCTCACTTCTAGCTTCTCTTCAGCTCACGAGCTAAACTCTAGCTCACTTCTAGCTCACGAGTTTGGGCTCAGCTCCATATTAGCTTACTAGCTTGATAGTAGCTCATATTTAGCTCGTTGACTTTTTACTTAAATAAATTTTGAACATATTTAATTAAGCATTAAACATGTCTTACATTTATGTTTGCTATTAATATGTCTTAGATATTGCATGTTTTAAATTTGTCTTAAACATAGCCGATTTAATGCATGACATGTGTTCACATTATGCAAAAATTTATGAGTGTTCAAGAAATGTCTTAATGACTTGTTTATTTTATGTAGGTACATTCATTTGGACGGTACAAAGAACCATGGAAGAAACATCTCTTTTGGACATCCCACATACATGAATGAATAGCATTTAATTAGGTGCATGCATGACTAGATTCAAGGTGTTTACAAGTTCATGTATTTGTCAAATACATGAATGCACAAAATACATGAATGTTTGGGCTCAAATGCACATTCGGTTAGATGGATGATGAAGATTCATGCATGAATGAATCTAGAAGATCCATTCCCTTTGGACGGCACACATTCATGCATGGAAGGAAATTAATGCAAGTTCATGTACGGCTTGGTGCAATGTATAAAGAGGTGCATGTAGAATTGAGGTTCAATGGACGGCATTTAAGGGAGTACATGTATTAGGGACGTTCATGCAAGTGAGGGCTATCTAATGTTCATGTTTTTGAAGGTTCATGGACCGAATTTATAGAGGAACATACATTGGGACGTTTTATGCATGATCCATGCATTTTCAAGTTAACCATTCAAGTATTTAAGGTGCATTAAAGCTTCATTCGGCCAAGGGGGATGATAGAACATTAAAGGGCTGCACATTCATGGAATTAAGGCCTTTCTTCAAAGCTAAGTATGCATGAATACATAAAGTGAAGCAACATGATGATTCCGCCAATTCATGCACCATCTTCAAGCATGAACCAAATTTTAATGCTTTTGTGTGAACATATTAAATACAAGTGTGAACAGAATTTAAGTTAGTATGAACACATTTAGATGCTGAAATTCAATAGGCATTTTAGGCCTATAAATAGAGATTTGTAAACTTTGTAAAGGGAACTTTTGCCAATTGATTAAAACTTTGTTTTTGTGAGGTTACTTCCTCTCATATCTCGTACAAGTTTTGAAAGACTTATCTAGCGTGCTAGTGGCATCTACCGATCTTGTTTGAACTTATCACCATCCTTGGTGTGGCGTTCACCTATCCAACTAATCCATCTATCCACCTTAACAATATAGGAACCGGGGTGACACTTTTTACTGTTGAATCATTCCTGACGTTAAGTTCGTTTTCCATTCCCATCCTTTGAGTTTCTTTCTTGTCTTCATCAAACCGAGCCAACTATCCAATATCTACCTTTGTTATTCCATAACCGAACCTAGCTACACTTATTTCCCATTTTGAAAACCTTCCGCTTAATTAAACTATCCATTTCACTTTTATTTCCAAGACACCGAGGCACGAACGATCCTTCTCGACTACGATCGGGCAACTACGTGAATTTGACTCAATCACCCGAGCTGGATCACATCACATGTACCAAATACTAACCCTTTGGTAAAAGGTGTAGTTCCTTTCAACTTTCTGGCTGCTGAGTCTTTTTCTTTGGCATGTTTTGTTAGGCTTGTATTAATTCTTACATAGTTTATAAATTTTTTATTTTAAACTATATAGTTTTGTTTTTTTGTTTTTAAACCCAGAGAAGGTTGCTTTCTTTATATGAGGTAGACACGGATACTAGTGATGGCAGTGTGTGTAAAGCTGTTGATAAGGAGCAATCCAAAAGTATCACCTATAATTGGAGGTGAAGAGATTTGCTTTAATTTTAGCTGCGCTTAGGGGTAGAAATAGAATATTGACTCTGTTTTGGTGGGAAGGAAATAGGGCTAGAATCAAAAGTTTCATAGCAAGATGTGTTTGTGTTTGTGTGTTGGTGTATATATATATATATAGTGCTGGTAGGATAAGCGGCTTCGAAATATGAGAATAAATTTCCCTATTCTACTGTCAAGAATTTAATTTAGTCAGTGGAGTTAAGGACAAGAATCACGATGAGTGTACAGTTTTCCTTTTTTTTTTTAAAAAAGCAGCATTTTATACGGTGCTGGGTCTCGCGTATATGTATTTTTACCTTACTAGTTTTGATGCTTTTAATTTTTAATTAATTTTAAAATAATGTATTTTAATTATTATCTATCATAATGATAATTTCTTAGTTTTTAAATACCATACAAATTTGGAATTATATAAAAAATAAAATTATAATATTAATTTGAAAAAAATAAAAAAAAGTTAGGTAAAGCAATATATAATAATTATAATAATAGCTTATGATATTTAGTAAACATATTTACACTAAATTAATAAACATATTTAATAGTAGTGATTAAAAATAATTTTTGAAATTTAACTTTCTTTTTAGAATAAATTTGAAAAACGTTTTTACTTACATCAAAATAAATAATGGAGGATAAAAAAAATAATTTTAGAAGTGTTTACTTCACACAATATAAATAATTTAAAGAAAACTATTTTTAAAAAAATTATAATATCATATTATCTCGTTATAAATTAAAATAAATTTCGATCACTCTTTGGTGTCACTTATGTTTAAATATGATTTGATATTATTTTGTTAAAGAGCTATTACTTTAATACTGCTTTATATATATATATATATATAAATCAAACATGTTAAAGTTAACAATCTTAATTTTTTTTACCAGTATTTTATCTTATATGCTTATTGATTGGATTTGTATAATTATTGGATATTATTTATAACGTTAAATTTAAATTCTTAGAATTATATTCAAATAATAACTCTATTTTTACATCAATAAAATTAGCACAATTTATTACATATTTTTTAAACTAATAATTGTAAATTAAATTATAATTATCACAAAAGTTTCCTATATTTCAAGTTTATAGTTTTATTCAAGTAATAACTTTATTTTAAAATTAGCACAACTTTCTTTAACTAAAAATTCTAAATTACATTATAATTATTTTTAAAGTTAATGTAGTAATATGATGGAAAATAAAAAGTATTTTCGTCGATTTAAAAGTTCTGTAACGATCCAATTTCTGTTGGGTTAGAAAATTTGATTTTGGGCCAGACTCTTGAACTATGTCATTCTGAGGATAGAATTGGCATTGGGTTAGAGATTATTAGAGGGCAATTAGACATTAATTAAAATTATAGAGAATTTAATTTCATAAAATTTCTAATTCAGACTTCAGACTAAATTGAGAAGTTTCTAAAATTAGTTAGGTCAATATGGGATTTTCTAAAATACGATTTTGAACTATAGAGGTCCTTATGTGGTAATTTTCAAAGAGAGTTAACAAATTTCACAATTTTTAAAAATAAAGGGGTGGGGGTCAGTTCCTTTTCCCCATTCTCACAATACATCATCGATTTTTCCCTACATTTCCCTCAAAATATTTTTCATCAAACTTTTGATTGTCCAAACAAGATTTCTATATTAGTAATTGCTTTCTATCATAAAACTATGATTTTCGATTGTTAAACATGAAATTTTGAGAAGATTTTTTAATTTTTCATATTTATGTGTGATTTTGGTTCTTAGGGAAAAAGATTTTGATTGTACTTTTTAATCATTTTTAGACAAGGTTTTTGATGAAATTGAGTTTAGAACGTAATGGCTTAAACAAAAAATCGTGTTACGATGGAGTTTCGGTTTTGATCGAGAATTTTGCCATTGTTGAGCGCTTGAGAACTTAAGGAAGAAGATCACATTAGTTTTCGGGTTTTAAATGAAGCTTAGATAGTTTAGAGTCTCTAGAACATATTTCTAATAAGAAATTTGATTTCGATCAAGCAGATTTGGAGTTATAAGAACTTTGGTTTGTTGAGCCTTATGTAGTCGAGTTTAGACTAAGTGCACCTCATGTTTAGCTTTTGAATTATTTTACTCCTTGAAATCATATGTGTAACTTAGTTTAAATATTGGATATTGTTTGTAGCTAAGGAAGTAGCTAAATCATCCAAGATTAAAGGAAAAAGATAATTGTCGATTGATTGACAGCTTTCTGTTTGTGCTAACTTAATTCATTCCTTGATATAAGTTTTTTTTTTTGAGTTTGTAGGCTTAGTTCTTTTTTTGAATGAATGGATGGAAATTTGTTATGTATTGAAATATTACATGTATGGTTATTCCATGAGGTGAGTTTTAAAAATTGCTTGGATCGTAATCATGTTGATTTAATGTTGTTAATGGTTGTTTGTGCTGAATCATTAATGAATTGTGGTTTCATTACTATTTGGCTTTATTAAACACTATTAGATTAGGTTCGGGTATACTTACATGCCATAGGTTGTGTCCTGTGTTGATGGGAGTTTTATTTTAGCACTTATGTGCTATATGTTGGGTGCTTGTGCGCAATCTTAACTTTGGCACTTGTGTGCACATTTTGGAGTGTTAGCAGTATATGTGTTCACAAGTGCCCTAAGTGTAGTATTTTCGTCTAAATACACTTAAAATTTTTTCGAACAGATTGATTAATAAAATAAATTCATTGATTATATTAATATACCTTGTATAATTTTTCCTTATATGGGTTTTGCACGCAAAGCAAAATGGAAGCAAATATTGCTTATTGGTTGTCTAATGTTTAATTGATGCTAAGTGGTATTACGTGGACGGATCGTAATACAAAAAGACACCTTATATTAGTGGATGAACCTAAACATATCCTTAGTTTAATTGGAAATGAGCAAATCGATTAAAAGACTAATATGTCATCTATCAAGTCCAATTGGGGAGATGTTTTGTCTTGTGCATTGGAACTAATGACTTCCAAAAGATAGAGACATATATGTAACTAACTAGATTGACAGTACATAAGGTTGGACCTAAGAAGAACAGATCTTGAATCTGTTTATAGATTTATTCACTTGTGACATTCATAGTGTGGCATACCTAAAACTTGAATGGTTGATGGACTATGTATGCCTGACATGGGTACATAAGGAACCAAAAGTTGATGTATTGGGTGTACGACTTCTACAGTGTGTAGCATCATTCACAACAGTGAAATTAATAGTCTGAGACATGGGGAAATGATATCCTCTCATTGGCATTACATGGTTGATGAAAAGTAAACGTGGCCATGGGTTGTTCATCTTTTTGATGAATGACTTGATTACTATTTGGTCACACGGCCGTGTGGCCGATTTGGGGATTTTATCGATTTTCACATGGCCGTGTCCTTTGGTCACACGGCCATGTGTAATTGGGAATTAGGGATTGAAGAATTTTGATGCAATCCTGGTCGCATCATGTTTTGACTCAAATCGACGACACCGAGATTAGCCTAAACATGAGGGGCCAAAGTGCAAAATGAAGCTTTAATTTTAGCTTGTTAATGTGGTTGCTAGCGTGGAACCTTAGGAAACCGTTGTGTGTTTCATCAAATGATCTCGGACTAGCAATCCAAGCGTTTCTTGCAACTTTCCTCAAGCTCATCCAGCTAGTTCTTAGCCCAATGAGCTCGTTTTAGTTCATTTTAGCTTACACATTATTTTGCTGGAATAAAATATTTAATTTTTTTAGTTAATTTAGTTATTTAGTTTAAGTTATTAAATGTGTCATAATCTGAACATTTTAAATGCAGGTTTTAAATGTCTTATTTTAGTACGTATTAAATAGGCGTTTTAATGTGTCTTAGTTTTTTTTACATCTTTAATACATGTTTTATTTCAGACCAATTAAATATGTCTAAGGTGTGTTTAATGTGTCTTGTAGGAATTAGGAATGTACGGCATTAAGGTGTTCACATTGCATGCTGCTAGGAAGCTTCCTTTGGCTATTCGTATGGCACAATTATGAGTTGAACACAACCTCCCAAGAGCCATTTCGAGTTCAGCAAGGCATCAAGGGTTTTCATACTTGTTCTTTCAGTTGAAAAATCATGTTCACACCTTGTGGCCATCCAATTTCGTGTGTTCACGCCAAGTTGCTGATTACTCTTCTCCAAGTGCCTATTCACGAAGATCAATGGAGAGGGAAATGAATTAAAAACCAAGCTGCTATTTTGAGCTTCCCCATGTGTCTTTTCGTGGAGATAAAAGGCCAATGGCTGTTCATATTGGTCCATTCAGCTTGTAGCTGATTTCACAACTTAGGGGCTATTTAAATTCATTGGTTCACACTTGGAGGCTAATTGAGTTCTTGTATTCACACCATTTGGGTTGTTCATGCGCCACAACTTTAATTAAAAGGCTGCCGCACATTTAGCTTTCCAAAGGAGGATTAAAGGAGCTCATAACTCTTTGGAATATCAATTATCAGCAAGCTTCAGCTCAACTCATTAAATAAACTTAATTAAGCTAATTGGGAATGTAAAAGCCTTGGCTAGTAGCATCACCTAGGTCTAGGAGTTGCTAAAAGCCTTATGATGCAATCTCAGTCGCATCATATTACGACACAACTCGACGCCACCGAGATTGGCCTAAACATGAGTGGCCTAAGTGCAAAATGAAGCTTTAATTCCAGTTTATTAATTTGGTTGCTGGAATAAGGACTTTGATTTATTTATTTTAGTTATTTTAGTTATTATAATATGAGTATTTAATTATGTCTTGTTTATTAAATGCATCTTTAACTAATGTCTTGCATTATTGATCTACATCTTTTAATTATGACATGCATTATGTGTTCTGCATTTAATAAAGTCATGCATTATGTAACTCTCATGTTAGTTAAGATTGCATCATAAATTATGTCATGCATTATGTAACTCCTGTGATAGTTAAAGTTTGCATCTTTTAATGAAGTCATGCATTAAGTAATTCATTGTTCATTTAGTTTACATCTTAATTAAACCATGCATTTAAGCATCTTAGTTGTTAAATATGTTTGAGTTTGTTTATATAAGTGTGTTATTTAATTTGGCTGTTACTTTTTAATGCATATGTTGTAGTGTGTTTAATTTTTCTTAAATAAATTAATTGTGTGTTTTAGTTTGTTGTAGGAAAGTCCAAAAGGCTGGTCACATATTTAAAGCTATAATAGGGCTGTTCATTTGCCAAGAAGAATCAAATGCTGTCACATTCAATTGGCTGTTTAGTTTTGGTATAAAAGAGTGGGCATTTGGTCACTTAATTGCTGGTGCATATTTGGAACCTTTTTTGTGGATATTGAAGCACTCAAAGCTCATTATGGGGGCTTTTCAAATAGACTAAGAGTGACTCTTCAAGTTTGATGGTTTCATGCACTCAAAGCTAGTTATGGTGCCAATTAAAGAGATGAATACAGAAGCATTAAGGCATTTGGTTAAGGGGAAAATGAAGGGACATCAAGCAGCACATTTAATGGACCATTAAGCCTTCATCAAGTGAAAAGGCATGACTTTTCAGCTATGCATGAATCAAGTGAAAAGACATGACTCTTTGGTTGCCAATTAAGAGTTATAACCGAATTTTAATAACTGATATGAATGTTGAATTTGAATAGTCATAATAATGCCTATAAATAGATTGTAAGAAGACATTATTTTGGTTAGACAACTTTGATCAATTTATGAACTTTTGTTTTTTTTTTGTGAGAATTCAATTCTCTTTGTTCTCTCTTTGGACTGAATCGACTTATCAAGTTCAGCTTGTGGCGTCATTCCTTGTTAAACCGAACTTATCACTTTTCTAAGTGTGGCGTTCATTTATACCTGTGGTTCCTATCTCAATATAGATAGTGGTCAAGGTTTCCTTTATTCTTCCAAACCATTTTCACCTAAGAGCTGTTTAAGATTTGGGTCAACAATCTTCCATATTGTTGGTTCTTTCTTAGCCTTAGCCAAATCTCATCCATCCATCCACTAAACTATTTTGTAACCTTTGTTTTGAACCTATCTTTCAACCATTTTCAGCCTATTTTGAAACAATCCAAGCTTTACTTAATTTCACGATCGGGCAACTAAAACGACTCGAATCATCAGCAAAACAAGTTCGTATCACCTTGTTAATTATTTTAGGAATTAAATCAGCTCATTAATAGCTTAATTTGAACTGATTGTAAGTGTCCATTCGGCTGGACTTAGCTCAAGCCTATAAATACTTTGTTCATTACTAGTTGTAGAAGACTTTTGATCATTTTTATGAATATTATTTTACTTTGTGAGTGTTCAACTCTCATAGTTCTCTCTAGGACTGAATTGACTTATCAAGCTTAGTCTTGTGGTGTCAATTCCTTCCTTTGTTTCGAACTTATCACTTGTCTAAGTGTGGCGTTCGTTTATACCTATGGTTCTTATCTTTTATCGATAGCGGGTCAAAGTTCACTTTTATTTCTATCACCATTTCCACCGATTTTCATCTAAGTGCCATTTAAGATTCGTGTTAACTTTTACATATAACGTTGGTTCCATCTTGGCCTTAGCCTAATTGACGCGAACGTGTCCAAGCTAGTAACCTACCCGGATGATGGAACACCTACTATGCCGCAAGGTCCCATGACGAGAGCTCGAGCTTGACGCTTCCAAAGCTCCATTTCAGCTTTTTGTCATGGCTCCAACATCCAAAGTGAAGCTGTCCACAACTCTAAACCAAAGATAGTTAGCTTAATTCAAGCTGACTTCAGCTCATTTCAGCTCACGGGAGTCCATTCCAGCTAGGATGAGCTCAACTAAGCTCTTACTCAGCTCCATCAGTTTCTATTTTAAATAAACTTAGCTCATTTATTTTATTTTTAGATTAACACAGCTCATAGTCGAAACCCTCAGCTCATCTTAGCTTAATTATTGCATATTTAATTATATGAGCTAGTTGACTAGTTAATTAATGCATATTATTAATTTGTCATCATTTGAACAAGAAATAAATATGTCTAAAATATTACAAGAAATAAATATGTCCAAACTACTACAAGAATTAAATATGTTAGCCGAATTTAATTAGGTGATTAATTGTGTTCATATTTGATTAATGTGTTCACATGAGCTATTAATGTTGTACATTCATCTTATAGGTACATGCATAGAAAGGTTCAATGGACGGCAAACAAAGGGTCTTATGCATGTTCATGATGATTACTCATGTATTTGAAGATTCATGGATCCTATTAATGAAGGAACATGCATTGGACGGTTCATGTATTTCCCATGTGTTCACACCTTATGTTCACACCATGATGACCATTCGGTTGGACGTTCACACACAAGAGACTACTCAAGCTCCTTGTTCCTACCTAGTTTGACCCTTCATGAAGCCTCATTTAAGAAGCCACTTATGGTGAAACAACATGAATTAAAGGCACCATTAAAGGAGTTGGCCGAACCTATCTTGCATGCATGGAGACCATTCATTCAAGTGCATTCATGCTTAACCATGAAGCTGCCTACTCACCTCCCATTTAGCCGAATATGGACAAGCTCATCAATGGATACTTTCTAGAATATTCATGCCTTTAATTAAGATACATTACTTAGTTGTTAAGTCCATGAATAGGACTATTCGGCTACCCTAAAACACTAGTATAAATAGCTGATTATTTTCATTGTAAAAGGACTTTTTTGATCAATTTTTTATACTGAAACTTTGTTTCTATGAGGTTTGATTCCTCTTATTTTTGTACAAGTCTCGTGCGACTTATCTAGCTTTGCTAGTGGCGTCAAACTTGCTTGTTTCGAGCTTATCACCAAACCCAACTTGGTGTGGCGCTCAAACCTATCCTTCAACTTCCATTTTCCAACTTAGACCATATAGGATTCGAGGTGACACCTTTGGTGTTGAATCATTCCTGACGTCTAAGAATTTCAACCATCGACCACCTATTTGTTTATTTTACCCTTTTCGTATCTTTTTAACCATTTCGTACCTTCTATACCATTTAGTACATTCCATACTATTTTGTTCCTTCTATACCATTTCATACTTACTATACCATTTCGTACCTTCATAACCTATCCTATCTTATCTAAACTGAACCTTTAAACATCCATCTGTTTCCATACCCTATCCTTCTAACTATCATATCTTCTTTCATCTAAACCTCATCAATTCTAATTTCTTTTCTAAACTCCTAAACATACCATATTCTTAACCTTTCGCTTCTTACCTATCTATTTCGATTGCAACTTCGTTCATCTTCTCGACTATGATCGGGCACTCAACGTAAAATCGGCTTATCTCATAACCGGGTTTGCGTCACTAATTCGTCCATCCATCACCAAACTATCCTTAAAACCTTTTGTTTAACACCTATCTGTCACTTTTTCCTTAGCCATTTTTGAAACAACCTGTTCTTACTTAATTTTACGAACCTAAATGACTTGAATCATCACCGAGGCGAGATCGTATCAAATTTGGTTCCACACGGCCTAGCCGCACGGCTGTGTGGCTGATTTGGGGATTTAGGGATCCCACACGGGCGTGTGAGACCCTCACACGGCTATGTCAGCCTTGCATTTGATTTTAGTGGAATTGGACAGTGAGATACTTGGCTTGATCACACGGCCGTGTCCCTACTTCACACGAGCATGTGCCTCTGTCACATGGCCATGTGCTACCCTTTACATGGGCGTTTGGACCGCCACACGGCCTGGGTTGCTCCACACAGTTGGAGCACATGGGCGTGTTGCCCCATCTCGCCAAATGTTGATTTTAGGTCAAATTTAAGTGTAATTGTGACTCTATCCATTTCATCCCTCGGGTAATCTTTAGTGAGGGTAATTACGACTCTGTTCTGGGCTTAAATTGTGTGTTGCTAGTGATTGATTGCATGGTATGACTGATACTGAAACCGAGTAAATGAGTGTGCTCATTTCTGATTCTGATTGATTGAATGCGAGTGTCTGCCTCTAAATGATTGTCTAGAATTGGTATTCTAATTTTGTACATGAGACTGCGTACATACATACATACATATGTATAAAGTGTTTTGGGATGGGATTTTGAAGAGAAGGAAGACTGTAACTAAACTGAATTGGTAGTTTTATTGCCACTGGATTGTATAGCAGATTACTTCACTGCACCGTATAGCATGTACGTTAGCTATGCTACGTACCATTGATTGATCTAGCAGCTCAGCTGCAATATACCAATATAGCAGTTTGTAGCATTGCACTGTACTACATGTGCGTTAGCTATGCTACGTACCCTTATCTGTTCTGACAGTTCAACTGCACGTCTGTACTACGGTTTACTGCATGGCACTGTACAGCTTATGCGTCAGCATTACTGCGTATTACTTTGGACTGATCTGGCAATTTATCTACTTACTGTTAACCCCAATACCTAGAGGGTCATGGACAGCCCCAATACCTAGAGGGTCGTGGACTTACTATGGCCATCATTGCCAGGCAACTCAGGATGACAACACTAAAAGTGTAAGGATAGGTGAGTGTTTTAAACCCCCCATAGTAAGTGTAGGAGTGGACAGAGAGGTGTGTTGGTTGGATGGGTGGGTTATTCTATAATTCAACTGTATACATACGCATTTATTTGTGTAATTTGCTTGCATCAAAACTATTGTTTGCTTCTATTTGACTAAATGATGCCACTGTGTATCTGACTGTTTCTGTTCGACTGAAAAGCACATATGATTGTGTGAATTTTATGAACTCTAATTGTAACTGACCAACTGAATAGTTATAGTGACTGTGTGACTAAATGAGAATGAATGGTACTTGCGACTAAGTGTCTGAGTGTGTTTTTAACATGCTCTAAATATTGTTATTTGTCGGTATGTCTGTTGTGAATGTACCAACTGGTTCTGTATAGCTTTGTAAGTATGTTTCGCCTCTGAACTACTTTCTGTTTCTATTTCTGTTTTCAGTTCTGAGGCTAGCTGGTTTTGATCTCACACTGAGCTTGTATAGCTCACCCCCTCTTCTGTTCCACTTTTAGGTACCTTCCGTGATGTGATCTGGCTCGGTTGAATGAGTCGAGTCTACGTATGATTGCCCGATCGCCTTTGAGAAGTGTTGTTCATAAAGGAAAAAATATCCAACTTGTATGATTCGGCTAAATAGGCTTAATGTTAATGAGATAGGGTTCAAAAATAGGTTAAATTTATGTTGGTAGGTTCGACTAGAAAGAATTAAAAGATAAAGATAATTAAAGATAGTTGATGGAATGGAAAATTGAACTCAAGGGTCAAGAGTGATTCAATACTATATGAAGTATTGCCCCGAATCTTATATGGCTCAAGGTGAAAAAAAAGGTGATAACTAAAGATGGACCTTGACTCGTTACCTAAAAAGGTAGGAACTAAAGGTATAATTTGATGGATGAACGCCACACCGATTAGGTGATAAGTTCAAGAAGGAATTAAGGTTGATGCCACTAGCTAACTAGATAAGTCAATCGAGACTCAAACGAAATAGAGAGGAAGAACCTCACAAGAACACAATATTCATTCAATAAAAATGGCAAAAGTCCCTTATAAAAGGCTAAATATAACTATTTATAGTGCTAAAAAAAGGCTAGCTGAATGGTCACTTTTATTTAGCTTAATGAGCTAAAATGAAAAGTCACAACTTTTGAAATTCTAGCCTAAGTAACTCCATCCTTTAAGATGATTCAATTCATCAATTCAGCTAACTTCAATTCACTTGATTGCTTTAAGAAAAACTTTTGAAGTCTCTTTGGTGTAACACCCCAAACCTGGCCCAGACGTTATGGTCGAATCTGGCAGTGTCACATTGAATTGTGAGATGTAAAACTTGATGTTGTTGTCAAAATCATTTAGTCAAATCACTATTTAACAGTAATTCTAAAATCGGGTTGTTCATTTCCAAAAACATACGACATAGAAGAGTTATTTACCTTAAAATGTAATTTTGTTTGAAAAACTCAATCTTTATTTAGCCTCATTGAGTGTAAACAAAGATTTTTTTAAACCGTGCATTATTATCAAAGGTTACTTTCTTTAATACGTTATAAAAGTTTAAAGAAAACTCATTTGTAGTGGAAGGGATACGATCTGCCTCAGGTGAGTCGAGTCATATGCTAAGTGCCCGATCGTCGACGAGAGAGCAACGATAGTTCTTTTAAGAAGTTGAAAAGAATAAGAGGTTTAGAAAGGATTTAAGGAATGGAAATGTTTAATTCGATTTAATTAAGTGAACAAGGATCGATAGTTAAACAATAATGATTTAAAGAAAAGGTTGTTTTTGGGATCAAATTGAAGTAATAGGTAATAGAAAGGATGGTTTAGTTTTAGGTTTAATAGATAGGTGATATGAAGTTAATCGATTTGGCAAGAGAGAAATGGTTATGACGAAATGGTAAGAAATGGTAGGATGAGTTCGGTTTTGGTACGAAAAGGCAAAGAAAGGAAATGGGATTGAACAAAAGTGCAAACAAGAACCAATACCAATTTGGTATCGACCCGTTGTTTATAGGCCCTTATGTTCAGTTTTGGTAAGGATTCGGTGACCTCGACCCACTATCTAACAAGATAGGAACCTCGGCATGTTTGAACACCACACTACGAGTAGTGATAAGTTTAGGTTCAACGAAGAAAATGATTGACGTAGCTAGAACACTAGGTAAGCCAACGAATCTTTGTACGAAATTGGAGAAAAGTTTGCCTCACAATTTCGTCAGAGTTTCATTAACAAAGAGCCAAAAAGTTCCTCTACAAGGCAAAATGATAGGTATTTATAGGAGTATAAAGGGATAGCCGAATAGGCTAGTTCATATCCTTAAAATCTAAGTAAAAATTCATGAATGCATCATGTAAAATTCTAGAAAGAAACCCCTTGAGTGTCTTGTCCACATTCGGCTATGGAAGAATTGGAAGAATGAACCTTCAAGCTTAAGCAAATGAACATGAATGTATGGACTCCATTAGCCACAAACTAGATTCGGCCATCCATGTTAAATGAAGAAATTAAGTGATGATGTTTTTGCCAAAAGGTATGAATTCAATAGGATACTTCAAAGGCCATTGTAGTGAAAGCTGAAAATTAAAGAGGCCTCATGTGTGAACAGGTTGAACCGAATGTTCTTGCCATGTGAACATAGGTGTGAATGGAATAACAAGGTACATGGGTTAGTGATCGGCCAAACTAGCTTCATGCATGTGTTTGTGTCCTTTTACCGAATAGTCACCTAGAAAGGTGAATAGGTAGCACCCCATACATGGACTTGGTCATGCATGTATCTCTTCAAATCAATGCACCTTGCCATACATGTATCTAGGCCGAATCATGCACCTAGGGGATCCATGAATCTTGGCCGAACATGAACCATCCAAAAGTGATGTTTCTTCAAGCTTCATACGTCTCATGCCCTTCCATGCTCCATGCGTCCATTGATGCTTCTACATGAGAAATATAAACAAATTAATTTAAGCTATGTGAACACCATAATTTTGGCTAATGTGAATGCAACACCAAGACATTAATTTGGCTATGACTTTAATTCACCATATGAACACAAACACTTTAAAACATAATTAAAGCAACTATTGTGAACTTAATTTAATACTTAACATATTAAATAGATAATTAATGGACTTATTAAATTAAAAGTCAAAACTAATTTAATAAGCTGAAAGTAAACTCCACAAGCTAAGGTTAAGCTCATGAGCTAAAATCAAGCTAGGTTCAGACTCGTGAGCTGGAAGTGAGCTGAGTCTGAGCTAGTGAGCTAGGAGTGCGTTGAGCCCAAGCTTATGAGCTGGCTTGGAGCTGAAAACGAGCTGATGGAGCTGACTTGAGCTGGTGGTGAGCTCGATGAGCTGAGCCAAGCTTGCAGAAAAATGCACGGTGAACTCGAGGAGCTGGGACAAGCTTCCTTGATGTGGCCAGGTGGGGTATCATCCCAAATACGAGCTGCGAGAGCTAAAATAGACTCTTTAAAAGCCTTGGCTCGGGCTCTTGTGATAGGACCTTGAGGCAGCTCCATGGGGTCCTTGCTCGAGCTACGAGAATTATGGGGCGCGTTTGCATCATTCCCCCTCTTCGAAATGACCTATCCTCAAGTGAAAATCTGTGCCAAAAGGGGTTAAATCAGACATGTTAAAAGTAGCTCTAATATTATATTCACCTGGCAAATCGAGTTTATAAGAGTTTTCATTTATGCGCTTGAGAATTTGGAAAGGCTCGTTTCTGCGAGGTAGTAATTTAGACTTTCATTGGGCCGAAAAGTGTTCCTTACGCATGTGAATCTAGACCCACTCTCTGGGTTCAAAAACCACTTGTTTCCGTCCCTTGTTCGTGTTACGGACGTAGGACTCGGTCCTAGCCTCAATATTAGCTCACACCTTTTGATGTAGTTCCTTGATAAAATCAGCCTTTTTCCTTGCATCTGCATGAACCAACTGATCAGTAGGCAAAGGCAATAAGTCTAAGGCTGTCAAAGGATTAAAACCATATATAATTTCAAAAGGCAAATATTTTGTAGCAGAATAGACAGATTGGCTGTATGTGAACTCGATATGTGGTAGACAGTCCTCCCATGACTTTAAGTTCTTGCGAATGATAGCCTGAAGTAGTGTGGATAGTACCCGATTAACGACTTCTATTTGGCCATCAGTTTGGAGGTGGTAGGTGGTCGAAAACAGTAGTTTGGTCCCTAATTTCCCCATAAGGACCTCCAAAAATGGCTTAAAAACTTCGCGTCACGATCCGACACAATGGTACGGGGAATGCCATGAAGTTGAACAATGTCCCTACAAAACAAATTCACAACATGAACAGCATCATCAGTTTTAGTGCAAGCGATAAAGTGAGACATTTTTGAAAATCTATCAATGACAACAAAGATAGCGTCCTTCCCCGTTTTTGTGCGCGGAAGTCCAAGGGTGAACCTTGGTATAAGGGAGAATGCCACACTATGAAATAGTGATAAATTCAGATAGAGAAGAAAGCAGGTTGATGCCACTAGGGACCTAGATAAGCCAACGAGTATTCAACGAAATATGAGAGAAAGGTTTTCTCACAAAATAATGTAATTTTTCATTAAGGTGTTAAAAGTCCCCTACATGAATGACTTAGAACAAAATTTATAGGCCTCAAATGACCTTTCAAGTTCCTTAAGACCTTTCAAATTTAGTCATTTAACTAGCTTAAATCATAACATTAAATTTGATTTAACTCTTTGATGGTTAGCCCAAAAGGCAAGTCTATTCACTTGTCTTTGAGTAGATGAAAAGGCATGTCTTTTCGTTAGCCCATGGATAGCTCAAAGGTCACCACCATCTTTATGAAGATTAATGCTCCTTAAGTTGTTGTTTGTAGTCCTTTCTTCTACCATAAACGAATGTCAAAAGTCTTGTGCATTCATATCTCTTTAATTAACACCATAACTAGGTTTGAGTGCATGAAACTGATTAGATTTGAAGGGACACTCTTGGACCATTTAAACAACCACCATGATGATCTTTGAAGCCTTAAAAAAAGTCCAAAAATGAAGAGTTAATTTAACCATATGAATAGTCACCTACAAAAAAGACAATTAAGCATTAAAGACACTAAAAACAAAACAGCACACTATAAACACTCTTATACATGAATTTATTAATAAAAATGCAACTCAAATCACCTTATTTAAAATGAACTTATTAAACACAATTAAACACTAATTAAACTCAAACACATTGAACACTTGACTTTAATAAATGAACTAAAGCAAAGTCATCAATTAATACAGCTAGGGGTGAGCAAAATTCGATTTGACTCGAAAAAATCGAAAAAAATTTGAATTTCAAGTTAAATGAATGGAGTTATTCAAGTTAATCGAGTTATTCGAGTCAACTCAAAAATTTTTCGAATTTCAAGTTCAACCGAGTTGAATTTTCAAATTCGAATAACTCGAATAATTCAAATAATTCGAATATCAAACTATAATATTTTACATTTTTACCCCAAACTCTCAAACATTTTTACTTTTCCCTCAAAACTTTTACTCCCCTTCCATCCCAACCCCCTATCTACTCAAAATCCATTTTTCATCAAAATTTTACTCTCCCATTTATTTTTCCTCTAAATTTTACTCCCAAAAACCCTTAAAACTTTTTATTTTGCCCCCAAATTTTTATTCTCTCCCACTTTTCCCTTAAAACTTTTACTCCCTTCCCATTCCACCCCTCATCTACCCCAAACCCATCCCACCCCAAATTTTTTTTCATATTTTCCCTCCAAAATTTTACTCCCCCTATTTACTTTCCCTCAAACTTTTACTCCCCAAAACTTTTTATTTTCCCCCTAAACTTTTACTTCTCACCCTTTACTCCCAAATAAAAAAATCAGAATTATCCCAACAAAATCCCTAAACATAAATAGTAATAATTTTATTTATATCTACTATTTATTTTATTAAATTAAATTCCACATTTTATATTATTTATATTATTGAATTGTTTAGTTATATTGAATATTTATATTAAAATTGAATTATTTATGATGCCATAAAATATTCGTGTTAAAATTTTATAGTAGTATCAATTTCACATTTTATCTTTAAAATAACTTTTATTGAAAAATCACATTTTTACATTTAATATATTTTTTAATTCCAAAATACATAGTGACAAGAATTTGAAGATAATTGAAACAACTAAGCAAGCAAAGAAGCTAACCCGTATATAAAAACATTAATAAAAAATTATAAGGTGATGAAAGTTAATAAAAAAATTGATTACGGTGGACAAATTTTTATTACGGTGAGTGACATTGGTTGCAAGGACTCAAAATTATTTTTTAAAATTTAACTCGAATAAATATATTCGATTCGATTCTATTAGAATTCCATTTCACTCGACTCGATTCGAGAAAATTTAAAATCAAATTAGGATGATAAAATATGATTTGTTAACTCGATTAACTCAAAATTTTTTCAGTCGATTCGATCGAACGCTCACCCCTAAATGCAACCACTAGTTTAATTAAAGAAGCAAAATTAAATAAACTTAATCTCATGCTTCATTAAATTATCCTAGTAACTAGATTAATTAAATAAACATCTTATTAAATGAAGTTCAATAAAACTGAAATACATAAAGTAAGATGAGTTGAATTAAAACTGGCAACTCATTTATTAAACTAAACATTGAGTTACTTAATGCAAGACTTAATTTAATGACGCAAATTTTAACTAACAGGAAAATTACATAATTCATGACTTTATTAAATGCAGAACACACAAAGTGCAAGTCAAAAATTAAAAATATGTAAATTTATTAATTTAAATAAAACTATAGTAAATTAAAAAGTCCTTAACCAATCAGGCCCATGAGATGTTTCATTTTGCACTTGGGACCCTCAAGTTTAGGCCAATCTCGATGGCGTCGAGTTGCGTCATAACATGATGCGATCGGGTTCACATCATTACCTTTTTTTATTAATCAGAATTGTTGCTCACCGGGAAGGTAATGAAGTTGACACTTGTCACTTGAGTCTTTAGCAACCTGAAAAGAAGAAAATTTACATGGCAAAGTTGCAAGTGGGTTAGTTAGGACATTCCTTGCTTTTACTCGATTACTTTCTCCTTTTTCACTCGTCTCTTTCTCAAACTCATTTCCAAACTCTCTCTCTTTTTTCATGGTATCTTTTATTTTTGAAAACTCACTCTCACTCGTTTCACTCACACCATCTTTTATTTCTTCAATCTCACTCTCTTTTCCAATTTTCTTTTCTGGCTCACACACTTTTTCTTTTTCGATTTCTTTTTCTCTCAACCTTTCATTACAAGATGGAGAAAATACCATAGAATTGAACGATAGACTTTTCGTTGGAAAGAAGTGTGATGTGATCCAGCTCGGATGGTTGAGTCGAATACACGTAGTTGCCCGATCATAGTCGAGAAGGATCGTCCGTGCCTTGGTGTCTTGGAAATAAAAGTGAATGGATAGATTTAATTAAGCGGAAGGTTTCAAATTAGAAATAAAGTATTGAAAGGTTCGGTTATAGAAAACAAAGATAGGGGTGGAATGGAGTATTTAGTTTGGTAATAATAAGAATAAAATAACGTATGATGGAAATGAGATAGCAAACTTAACGTCAGGAATGATTCAACACTAAAAAGTGTCACCCTGGTTCCTATATTGTTAAGGTGGAAGTATGTAATAGTTGGATAGGTGAACGCCACACCAAAGATGGTGATAAGTTCAAACAAGATCGGTAGACGCCACTAGCATGCTAGATAAGTCTTTCGAAACTTGTACGAGATATGAGAGGAAGCAACCTGATAGAAACAAAGTTTTTAATAAATTGGCAAAAGTCTTCCCTTACAAATGAAGTTCAACAAATATTTATAGTGCCTAAAAATGCCTATTAGAATTCGGCATCTAATGTGTTCACATAACAATAAAAACGTTCACACTAATTCATTAAAATTGTTCATGAATTCGGTAGATTCATGCACTAGCTGAATGGACACTTTCTTCCCCCTTGGTGTGTGCATGAATGCTTAGCCATGAAGTAAGGCTTCAAGTGCCTTGTATGAGCACCAAAGGTTGCATTCATCTCCTTGGGACATTCATGCACTTGTATGGAGCATGCATCTTCATTAATAAACACTTTAATGGCATGTAGGTTTATGAATGGTAACATGAACCTAGTAAATTCGTTCTCCCTTTTGTGCATGCACTTAATTCAATCAATGTGTTGAATTATTGAGTTAATTCCTTCCCTGGGACGTTCTTAAACCATCCATGCATGTGTATTAGCTTATAGGTCAATTCAAAGTGTGAACATGTTCAACGAGCTCAACGGTCAACATAGAATTAGTTGGCAGCTACTTCTTGGCCGAATAAGTGCCTTGGAAAGTTAGGAGACAGCCACCGTACATGCACTTAAGCCATTCGTGCATTCTATCATCCCACGCATTTGATCCATTCATGGACTAGACTTTAATGTCCATACATGCATTCAGCACATGCATGAATTTGTACAAACCTTGCATCTAGCCATGCATGCACTAGCATTTAATACTTCTTCATTCATGCATGTGTGCCGTCCAAATAGGTTGAATCTTCAAGCATTCATTGTGCTGTCCATGAGCATTGCACCTATAAGAAATAAAACAATCCATAAGACATCATGTGAACACACATAAATTCAGCACTAATGTGAACATATTAATGGCATGCATTAAATCGATTAGAATGTGAACATGATTAAAATATGTAATAAGAATATTAATGTAAAACAAGTTTAATGCCTAAATAAATAAGTTCAGATTTTATTTAATGTATTAAAGTTAAAACCAAGTTTAAACTAAAATGAGCTAAGCTTTAGCTCATGAGCTAAAGTTGAGCTGAGGTTAAACCCCTAAGTTGAAGTTGAACTAAGGATTAGCTCGTGAGCTGAATATGAGCTAGGAGTGAGCTCAGTTTAGCTCAAGTAAGTTAGATTGAGCTCGAATAAGCTGGATTTGAGCTTGACGGAGCTCGAGGAGCTAGAAAGGAGCTAGGATCAGCTTGCCAACATAGCAATGCTCGACTCGAAAGACTTGAATGTTGGGGTTTGCTGGGCGTGCTCGCATCATTCCCCCTTCTTTTAGGCGACTTGTCCTCAAGTCGAGCCGTTTGTCCACTTTTAAAGTTTTCCTCTCATACGGCTTCCCTCGATCGAATGGGATAGAGGACATCATACAAACCTGAAATAATCTTAACACTTTCGGCAAGAAGAAAATCAAAGAAGTCAGATTCAAGTGGATTTGAAAAATCAGGAAAAGTTCATTCAAACGATCATACGCCAAAAATCTTAGTTGTACAAGACATGCATACGTAAATTTATCAAAGAGTTTCGTTAGACTAATGTTGCAAACATGAGAACTAAGTTGAATCAAGGGATAATTAGTCACAAATGTTTGTAGACAATTAAACTCATTAAACCTCATCCAAAACTTTCCAGAATGATTAGCCCAATATAGAAACTCATTCAATTCGTCGTCTTGCACACGCAAAGTGTACCATGGCTGATTAATTGCTATCTTACCCGTATGTTTATCAACAGCATGTTTTGTGTCATCACATTCCATTGCAAAAAGATCAGTACGAGGCCAAGAACAGCAATCAACCACAAAAAGATTCAAATAATGTTCAAACATCAAGGCATCACAAAGATTTACAACATTATTCGAATTAAGCAAAGATGTTGGAGAATTTTCTGAAACATTACCTTGTCGGCCTTTAAGAGAAGAAATCTCATGAATAGTTTTACCTTTTTCAATTAGAACAAATCTCCTCTCTTTGGAAAGATATTGTAAAACAAACCTTTTTCTTAGACCAACTTGAAGTGAACAAGGATAACTCGTGTGATGCGAGCGCGCCCCACGGATCAACTAGTTCGAACAAAGACTCCATGGTTTTACCATAAGGTCCCGTCACTCGAGCTCGAGCCAAGGTGTTTAAAGAGTCTATAACAGCTTTCATGGCTCAACTTTGGGATGAAGCATTTTTGAGACGCTCCGAGAAAGCTAATCTTAGCTCCTTGAACTCACCGTACAACTACCTGCAAGTCCAGTTCAGCCCACCAAGCTCACCTCTAGCTCAAGCCAGCTCCCATTCAACTCAAAACCAGCTCACTAGCTTGGATTCAGCTCACTTCTAGCTTCCCAGCTCGGGTCCAGCTCACTACCAGCTCATGAGTCCAAGCCCAGCTCGGTTTTAGCTCATGAGCTAAACTTCAGCTCATGAAGTCCAACTTTGACTTCATTGATTTACTGTTGACTTTGATTTAATAAATCTAATAAAAGTTATTTAATATGCTATATAATAAATTAGGTTCACATTAGTATCATTAAATATGTTTTAAATTGCTTTAATGATGTTAATTAAATTTAGTCATAGCCGGATTTAATTTTGGTCTTGTGTTCACATTTGGCTGAATCCATGTTCACACATATGTTGATTTTTTTTTTTAATTTTGTAGGTATTTAAATGGATGCATGGAGCATGAAGAAACATCATTTTTGGTGGGTGCATGGATGGTTAAAGTGCATTAATCTTCAATATGCATGTTCGGCCAAGATACATGCATGTCCAAGTGCATGGCCCAATTGATGATTCATGAATATCCAAATCCATGTATGGTGTGCTATCTCTTCATTTTTCAAGGTGACTATTCGACCAAGGGACACTCACAAATTCATGAAGCTAGTTTGGCCGATTAGCTTCCCATGAATCACCTTAATTCTGTTCACACCAATGTTCACATGGCAAGACCATTTGGCTCACTCCGTTCACACCATTAAGACCGTTCAACCCTCCAAGTTCACACCTATTTGTCCTTTCATGAAGCCAAATTAATGACATGATCCTTGGTGAAACATTACAAGATTAATGCTACTTTAAAGGGGTTGGCCGAACCTAGCCTAGCATTTATGGAGATCATTCATCCATGGAAGTTAATCCTTATTCATGAAGACAACTACTCCTTTTGCATTTAGCCAAATCTACACAAGTTCATCAAGGGATTTTCTTCTAGAAATTTTAACAATCATTCATGAAACTTTGCTTAGTTATTAAGTTTATGAACTAGTCTATTCGTCTACCTAGAGCTAGGCCTATAAATACTTGTTATTTTTCCATGTAAAAGGACTTTTGACTCTTTGTTAATGTTATGTTGCCAAATTTGTGAGGCAACTTTTCTCTATTTCATCCAAAGACTCGTTTGGCTTTCCTAGTGATCTAGCTGCATCAACCGTACTCTTTGACGAACACGAACTTATCACTACTCGTAGTGTGGCGTTCAAACATACCGAGGTTCCTATCTTGTTAGATAGTGGGTCGAGGTTTCTTTTACCAATCCTAAAACTGAACTAAAAGGGCTTATAAACAACGGGTTGACACCATATCGGTATTGGTTCTTATTTGCAGTTTTCGTTCAATTCCATTTCTTCTATTACCAAACCGTACCTAAATCGACCATTTCTTACATACCTTTTTATTCATACCATTTCGTCCATACCTTTCTTACCATTCCGTCCATTTCTTCAAATCGCCTTCTTTCTTTTTCGTACTAATTCACTAAACCAACTTCCATTCCCAACCTAATTCTTCCATCTTCTTTAAACTTCTTTCTCGTTCTTCTTTCTCTTATCCAACTTTTCAATTAAACCTAACGCAACTTTTTGTCGACGATCGGGCACACTAAAACGACTTGACTCTTCCGAGGCGGATCGTATCATCTGGTATTAGAGCTACTAAAATGAGAAGTACGTGCGAAAAAAGTAACCACGGAGTAGGATCATAAAAAAAGTATAGAAATTTTTTTTCGTATATCGAAGTTTTCTCATTTTGTTTAGTTTGATGTTACTGCTATAAAAACAAAAATCTACGTAGTTAAAATTTTTTTTTTACGTGTACAAAAGAGCTTCTATTGTATTTAATTCATTGTCATAGTACCAAAAAAAAGTTATACAAGTTTTGAAAAAAATTCGAAAAAAATTTAAAAAAATTTGAAATTAAAAAAAAGTGGTTGAAAGTGGAGATTGTTTCATCATTATTCATTCTCGATCCTGAAATTGCTCTTCCACCCTTTTCTTTCCTTCTATTCGATTAGCCACACTAAGACCCAAACTCTTAGTTAAATGTTAGCCTACCTAAACCGAGTACATCAGTCCTTTGTTACCCTTCTTGAACCGACCACCTAGACCAAGGCCTAAGCCTTACGAATCTGCTATGAAATCACGAGAAAAGTTAAGAGAGGTAAAAGGCACGAGACTTGTGAGCGTAATAGAGTGGAGGTAAAAGCCTATCCTCGAGCGTAAACATGAGTGTGAGTGAATCATCTTTCTTTTCCTTTCCGAGTGATTGTGAGGTTTTTATGGTGAGGTTTATTTAATGGTATTTTAAAATGTCACAAGAGTCAGATCACAACATGGAAGATCATCTAGCAAGACAACCCGTTCGCAACGTCCCCGACTTAAATGTGCAAGCTTTATTACGAAGGATGGAGCGACTCCTAGATCGAAGGCTCAATCCAATCGAAGATCGATTATTCCAAGTTGAAACAAATGGCCAACGTGAAAGACTCAAAAGGTGGCTACACAAAGACGGGAAAGGCCAAATCAAAATCAGAAAAGACGAAGGGTCCAAGACAATGAAGCAAACGACCTTAGTGATCTTGAAAGCGAACAAGAGTCTATTGCTAGTGACTGACGTAGGCAACACTGACAACGAGATCAAAGACACGAAGATACGATCTCAAGAACATGAAGCTGTCTATTCCACTGTTTCAAGGTAGATTGGACCCGGAGGCCTATCTTGAATGGGAGAAAAAGATAGAATTGGTGTTCTACTGCCATAATTATTCCGAGAATAAGAAGGTGAAGCTAGTCGCTATAGAATTTTCAGATTATGCCATGATATGGTGGGATCAACTAACCACTAATCATAGGCGTAACGAAGAACGACCTATTTCTACATGGACCAAAATGAAGGCGGTGATGAGACGATGATTTATCCTTTCGTATTGCCACCGGGAGTTGCACCAAAAACTCTAAAATCTCACGCAAGGTTCCAAAAGCGTCGAGGACTACTACAAAGAGATGGAGATCGCGATGATTCGAGCGGATGTTTAAGAGGATCCTGAAGCAACGATGGCGCGATTCCTGGCCGGTCTGAATCGAGACATAGCAAATGTAGTAGAGTTGCAACACTACCTTGAAGTGGTTGATATGGTTCATATGGCCATCAAGGTGGAAAAGCAACTCAAAAGAAAAGGCCCGAGTCGAGGGTTTCCCCCTTCCAACACTTCAAAGAGGGGTCAAGGTTCGAGTAAAGGACCTTCCAATCCTTGAGGGAAGGAGACCACAGTTCCTCCGAAAACCAACAAGCCCATGGCCGAAGTGAACAAAGGCGAGGCACCCGAGTCGTCCTTCAATCGAAACTAGGACATTAAGTGCTTTAAGTGTCTCGAAAGAGGCCACATAGCAAGCCAATGCCCAAACCGAAGGACCATGGTGATGTGAGCCGATGGCGAGGTCGAAACAGAGGACGAGGAGGAGAAAGAGTCTGAATCGACTTCTGAAGTTGAGGAGGAATTAGAACAACCCATGGAAGGAGAACTACTGGTTGTGAAGCGAAGTCTAAGTCTCCAATGCACAGACAATGATCTCCAACGAGAGAACATCTTCCATACCCGATGCTAAGTCGGAGGCAAAGTATGTAGTGTCATCATCGATGGAGGCAGTTATACCAACGTAGCAAGTACGATGATGGTTGAAAAACTTGGTCTGCCCACAACCAAGCATCTGAGCCCTTACAAACTCCAATGGCTTAATGACTGAGGAGAACTTAAAGTAACAAAGCAAGTACTTGTCTCTTTCATCATCGGCAAGTATTCGGATAAAGTTCTTTGTGATGGCATACCGATGCATGCGGGGCATCTGTTACTTAGCCGACCATGGTAGTTTGATAGGCGAGTTCAACATGACAGATATACCAACCGGTATTCTTTCAAATTTATGGGAAAGAATATAGCTTTGGCACCATTGACTCCCAAACAAGTGTACGAAGACTAGCTGAAGTTAAAAGCTTCTATCGAACAATTGAGAGAGAAAGAAAAAGAGGGCTGTAAAAAAAATAAAAGAAGAGAAAAATAAGAAAAAGAAAACAAAATAGAGTGACAAGAAAAATATCCAAGAAAAAGAAGAAAAAGAAAAGAAAATCGAGAAAATGAGTGTTTTTGCGAGAGTTAGTGATGTGAGGAAGGCTTTGGTGATGAATCGAATTGTTCTTGTACTTTTGTACAAGGAAGCGTTAATTTCTACTAACGATTTACCTGATACCCTACCCCCTCTTGTTTTGTCTTTGTTGCAGGATTTCCAAGACGTTTTCCCGGAAGAAGTCCCGAGTGGTCTTCCACCACTTCGTGGAATTGAGCATCAAATTGATTTTGTGCCGGGAGCAGTTATTCCAAATCGACATGCTTACCGGGCCAATCCAGAGGAGACCAAAGAGTTGCAAAGACAAGTCAATGAACTGATAGAAAAAGGCTACATTCGTGAGAGCCTAAGTCCCTATGCTGTTCCCGTACTATTGGTACCGAAAAAGGACGGAACGTGGCGCATGTGCATGGATTGTCGAGCCGTTAACAAAATAATGGTCAAATACCGTCATCCCATTCCTCGCTTAGATGACATGTTAGATGAACTTAGTAGGGCCAAAGTATTCTCAAAAATTGACTTGAAGAGTGGCTACCACCAAATCCGAATGCGAGAAGGAGACGAATGGAAAACGGCCTTCAAGACCAAGCATGGGCTATACGAATGGTTGGTTATGCCTTTTAGCCTTACCAACGCTCTAAGTACGTTCATGAGACTAATGAACCATGTCTTAAGGTCTTTTATCGGTAAGTTTTGTATGGTATATTTCGACGATATTTTGATCTATAGCAAAACCATGGAAGATCATGTAAGTCATCTCAAGTCTGTTTTAGGAGTTTTGCGAAAAGAGACATTATATGCTAATTTAAAGAAATGTTCTTTTTGTTCTAACAAAACTATCTTTCTAGGTTTTGTAGTTAGTGCGGATGGTCTCGAGGTAGACCAAGAGAAGATTAAGGCCATACAAGATTGGCCAAGGCCTACGAGCGTTACTCAAGTTCGAAGTTTCCATGGCCTAGCAAGTTTCTATCGACGATTCGTTCCAAATTTTAGCACTATTACTACTCCACTTACGAGTGTTATTAAGAAAAATTCTTCTTTCATTTGGAACAATGAGCAAGAGAAATCATTTATTAAAATTAAAGAATATCTCACTAACGCTCATTTGCTTGCCCTTTGAGATTTTACGAAGACTTTTAAGATCGAGTGCGATGCTTCGGGCGTTGGAATCGGGGCTGTTTTGACGCAAGACGGACGTCCTATGGCTAACTTTAGTGAGAAACTCAACGGAGCTGTACTCAACTATCCGGTGTACGATAAAGAGATGTACGCACTCATACGGGCCCTTGAGACATGGCAACATTACTTGTGGCCTAAGGAATTCGTTATTCACTCCGATCACGAAGCCTTGAAGCACATCAAAGGCCAACATAAGTTGAACTGACGCCACGTGAAGTGGGTCGAGTACTGATGTGAGCATGCCCCATGACTCAGCTAGTTCAAACAAGGATTCCATGGTGCTACCACCAAGTCCCGTTACTCGAGCTCGAGCCAAGATATTCAAGGAGTCTATCATAGCTTTTGTGGCTCAACTTTGGGAAGAGAGACTGTTGGGACGTATTGAGGGAGCTAACACTAGCTCCTTGAACTCACCGTGCAACTACCTGCAAGTCTAGCCCAGCTCATCGAGTTCACCACCAGCTCAAAACCAGCTCATTAGCTTGGGTCCAGCTCATTTCCAGCTCACGAGTCCAAGCCCAGCTCGGTTTTAGCTCATGAGCTAAACTTTAGCTCATGAAGTCCAAACTTTGACTGCATTTATTTTCTGTTGACTTTAATTTATTAAGTCTAATAAAAGTTATTTAATATGCTACATATTAAATTAGGTTCACATTAGTTTTATTAAATATGTTTTAAATTTCTTTAATGCTGTTAATTAAATTTAATTTTAGCCGAATTTAATGCTTGTATTTTTGTTCACATTAGCCGAAATTAAAGTGTTCACATTGATGGAATTAATTTTGTTCACATCTCTTGTAGGAGCACCAATGGACATATGAAGCATGAAGCATCATGTCTTTTTGAAGGTGCATGGACGACTAAGGGCCATGAATCTCCTAGGTGCATGTTCGGCCAAATACATGCATGACTTGATGCATTGTTTCAACTAATGCATGAATGGCTAGGGAGCATGAATGGTATGCTACCTTTTCACCTATTCAAGTGACTATTCGGCCAAAGGACACCTACACATACATGAAGCTAGTTTGGCCAATCAACTCCCCATGAATCTCCTTAATTTCGTCCACACTAGTGTTCACATGGCAAGTCTATTAGGCTCACTCCGTTCACACCATCAAGACTATTTGGTTCAACCTGTTCACACATGGAGGCTTTTCAAGTTTAGGCATTCACATTTACTTTGGCCTTTGGAGTAGCCTAATTAAATTCATAGCTTTTGGCCAACAATTTTCAATTAATTTCCTTCATTTAACATGGTTGGCCGAATCTACCAAGTGCCCAATGAAGATTCATATTTTCACCTCTTCAATGGCCGAATTTGGACATATCACCCAAGGGATTTTTTTTTTTAAAATCTTTCAAGGTTCATTCATTGAAATTTTTCTTAAGTATTAAGCTTGTAAAGTGGCCATTCGGCTAGCTAGGCTATAGACTATAAATATCCATCATTTCTGCTTTGTAAAGAGACTTTTGAACTTTATTAATTTTATTATGAATTTGTGAGGAATTCTTTTCTCTAATTTCGTTCAAAGATTTCGATTGGCTTGCCTAGTGTCCTAGTTGTGTCAACCGTTTTTCTTTGTCGAAAATCCGAACTTATCACTACCCATAGTGTGGCGTTCGACTATACCGAGGTTCCTATCTCTTTAGATAGTGGGTCGAGGTCCCTTTACCAAATCCAAACCGAACTAAAAGAGCGTATAGACAAAGGGTCGATATCTTCTTGATATTGGTTCTTGTTTGCACTTTTTCGTTCAAACCTTATCTTTCTTTCTCTTCTAAATCAACTTAACGAACCTTCTCCTATTTAAACTATAACCAACTTATTTCTTCCTCATCTACTTAGTTCAAACAACACTTTCTCGTAGACGATTGGGCAACTACAAATACGACTCGACTCACCCCGAGACGGATCGTATCATTTGGTATCAGGGCTACTAAAATAAGAAGTACGTGCGACGAAAACATCCCCGGGATAGTCCAAGTGTACACAAGTAAGTAGAGTCCGAAAATAAAAAAAAAGAGTATAGAAAAAAAATTTTTCGTATACCAAAATTTTCTCATTTTGTTTAGTCTGATGTTACTGCTATAAAAATAAAAATCTACGCAGTCAGCAAAAAAAAATTTTCGTGTACACAAGAGTTCTTTTGTATTTAGTTCATTGTTATAGTACAAAAAAAAGTTATACAAGTCTGAAAAAAATTCGAAAAAAATTCGATAAAAAATTCGAAAAAAATCGAAAAAAATGGTTGAAAGTGGAAATTGTTTCATCGTTATTCAGTCCCGATCCTGAAATTGTTCTTCAACCCTTTTCATCTCTTCTATTTGATTTAGCCACACTAAAACCCAAACTCTTATTAGCCTACCCTAAACCGAGTACATCAACTTTTGTTACCCCTTTTTAAGCCGACCACTAGACCAAGGCCTAAGCCTTACGAATCTGCTACGAAATCACGAGAAAAGATAAGAGAGGTAAAAGGCACGAGAGTTGTAAGCGCAATAGAGTAGAGGTAAAAGCCTAATCCTCGAGCGTAAACACGAGTGTGAGTGATCCTCTTCTTTTTCTTTCCGAGTGAATTGTGAGGTTTTGTGGTGAGGCCTTCATTAAGAAAATCAATGTCACAAGAGTCCGATCACAACATGGAAGATCGTCCAGCAAGACAACCCATTCGCAACGTCCCTGACTTAAATATGCAAGCCTTATTACGAGAGATGGAGCGGCTCCTAGATCGAAGGCTCAATCCAATTGAAGACCGACTATTCCAAGTTGAAACAAATGGCCAATTTGAAAGAACTCCCGAGGTGGCTAGACAAAGACGAGAGAGGCCAAATCAAAACCGGGGAAGACGAAGGGTCCAAGATGATGAAGCAAACGACCTTAGCGATCTTGAAAGCGAACAAGAGTCTAATGCTAGCGACCGACGTAGGCAATACTATCAACGAGATCAAAGACGCGAAGATGACGATCTCAAGAACATCAAGCTGTCTATTCCACCGTTCCAAGGTAGATCAGATCCGGAGGCCTATCTTGAATGGGAAAAAAAGATAAAATTGGTATTCGATTGTCATAACTATTCCGAGAACAAGAAGGTGAAGCTAGCCGCTATAGAATTTTCTGATTACGCCATGATTTGGTGGGATCAGTTAATTACTAGTCGAAGGCGAAACGGTGAGTGTCCAATTTCCACTTGGACCGAGATGAAGGCCGCATTGAGACGACGCTTTATTCCCTCGTATTACCATCGGGAGTTACATCAAAAACTCCAAAACTTAACACAAGGGACCAAAAGTGTCGAGGATTACTATAAAGAGATGGAAATCGCGATGATTCGGGCAGATGTGCAAGAAGATCCCGAAGCAACGATGGTGCGATTTTTGGCGGGTCTAAATCGAGATATCGCAAATGTTGTAGAGTTACAACACTACCTTGAAGTGGTTGATATGGTTCATATGGCCATCAAGGTGGAAAAGCAACTTAAAAGAAAATGGCCGAGTCGAGGGTTTACCCCTTCCAACACTTCAAAGTGGGGTCAAGGTCTGAGTAAAGGATCTTTTAATCCTCGAGGGAAGGAGACCACGGCACCTCCAAAAACCAACAAGCCCATCGCCGAAGTGAACAAAGAAAAGGCACCCGAGTCATCCTTCAATCGAAATAGGGACATTAAGTGCTTTAAGTGTCTCGGAAGAGGCCACATAGCAAGCCAATGCCCAAATTGAAGGACCATGGTGGTACGAGCCGATGGCGAGGTCGAGACGGAGGACGAGGAGGAGAAAAAGTCTGAATCGACTTCTGAAGTTAAGGAGGACTTAGAACAACCCATGGAAGGAGAACTATTGGTCATGAAACGAAGTCTAAGTCTCCAAGGCGCGGACAATGATCTCCAACGAGAGAACATCTTCCATACCCGATGCCAAGTCGGAGGCAAAGTTTGTAGTGTCATCATCGACGGAGGTAGCTGTACCAACGTAGCAAGTACGATGATGGTTGAAAAACTTGGTCTTCCCACAATCAAGCATCCGAGCCCTTACAAACTCCAATGGCTCAATGACGGAGGAGAACTTAAGGTAATAAAACAAGCACTTGTCTCTTTCGTAATTGGCAAGTATTCGGATGAAGTTCTTTGTGACGTCGTGCTGATGCATGCGGGGCATTTATTACTTGGCCGATCGTGGTAGTTTGATAGGCGAGTTCAACACAACAGATATACCAACCGGTATTCCTTCAAATTTATGGGAAAGAACGTGACTTTGGCGCCGTTGACTCCTAAACAAGTTCACGAAGACCAAATGAAATTAAAAGCTTCTGTAGAGCAGATGAGAGAAAAAGAAAAAGAGAGTTTTAAAAAAATAAAAGAGGAGAAAAATACGAAAAAGAAAACAAAAGAGAGTGAAAAAAGAGACAATAAAGAAAAAGAAGAAAAGGAAAAGAAAATCGAGAAAATGAGTGTTTTTGCGAGAGTTAGTGATGTGAGGAAGGCTTTGGTGATGAATCGAACTGTTCTTGTACTTTTGTACAAGGAAACACTATTTTCCACTAACGACTTACCCGATACCCTACCCCCTTCTATTTTGTCTTTGTTGCAAGATTTTCAAGACGTCTTTCCGGAAGAAGTCCCGAGTGGTCTTCCACCACTTTGTGGGATCGAGCATCAAATTGACTTCGTGCCGGGAGCAGTTATCCCAAATCGGCCTGCTTACTGAGCCAACCCGGAGGAGACAAAGGAGTTGCAAAGACAAGTCAATGAACTAATGGAAAAGGGCTACATTTGCGAGAGCCTAAGTCCCTGTGCTGTTCCCGTACTGTTGGTACCGAAAAAGGACAGAACATGGCGTATGTGCGTGGATTGCCGAGCCATTAACAAAATAACGATCAAATATCGTCATCCCATTCCTCGCTTAGATGACATGTTAGATGAACTTAGTGGGGCCAAAGTATTCTCAAAAATTGATTTGAAGAGTGGCTACCACCAAATTCGAATGTGAGAAGGGGACGAATGGAAAACGGCATTCAAGACAAAGCATGGGTTATACGAATGGTTGGTTATGCCTTTTGGCCTTACCAATGCTCCAAGTACGTTCATGAGATTAATGAACCATATCCTACGATCTTTCATCGGTAAGTTTTGCGTGGTATATTTCGATGATATATTGATTTACAGCAAATCTATGGAAGATCATGTAAGTCATCTCAAATCTGTTTTAGAGGTTTTGCGAAAAGAAACTTTATATGCCAATTTAAAGAAATGTTCTTTTTGTTCTGACAAAACTATTTTTTTAGGATTCGTAGTTAGTGCGGATGGTCTCGAGGTAGACCAAGAGAAGATTGAGGCCATACGAGATTGGCCAAGGCCTACGAGCGTTACGCAAGTTCGAAGTTTCCATGGCCTAGCAAGTTTCTACCGACGATTCGTTCCGAATTTTAGCACTATCGCTGCTCCTCTTACGAGTGTTATTAAGAAAAATTCCCCTTTCATTTGGAACGATGAACAAGAGCAATCATTTATTAAAATTAAAGAATTTCTTACTGGCGCTCCTTTGCTTGCCCTTCCAGATTTCACGAAGACTTTTGAGATCGAGTGCGATGCTTCGAGCGTTGGAATCGGGGCAGTTTTGATGCAAGACGGTCGTCCTGTTGCTTACTTTAGCGAGAAACTCAATGGAGCCGTACTCAACTACCTGGTATACGACAAAGAGATGTACGCACTCATACGGGCCCTTGAGACGTGGCAACATTATTTGTGGCCTAAGGAGTTCGTCATTCACTCCGATCATGAAGCCTTAAAGCAAATTAAAGGCCAAAACAAATTGAACCGCTGCCACGCAAAATGGGTTGAATTTCTCGAGTCGTTTCCATATGTAATCAAATACAAGAAAGGTAAAGATAATATCGTGGCTGATGCACTCTCGAGAAGGTATACTCTGTTATCATATTTGGATTCTAAGATTCTTGGGTTTGCGTTATTAAAAGAATCCTATGTTAACGATTCCGATTTTGGTGAGATATTTGTTGCTTGTGAGAAAGGTTCTTTTGAGAATTTTTATAGGTACGAGGGCTATCTTTTTTGAGAAGGCAAATTGTGCATTCCCTGTGGATCTGTTCGAGACTTATTAGTGCATGAGGCACATAGTGGCGGGCTTATGGGACATTTCGGAGTCAATAAGATGCTTGCCACTCTCCACGAGCATTTTTACTGGCCGTGGATGCGAAAAGACGTAGAGTGAATTTGTGAAAGGTGTATAGCCTGTAAAAAGGCTAAGTCGAAGGTTCAGCCTCATGGCTTATACACACCATTGCCAATTCCGGAAGCACCGTGGGTTGATATTTCCATGGACTTTGTCCTTGGACTTCCACGCACAAAAACAGGGAAGGATTCTATCTTTGTTGTTGTTGATAGGTTCTCGAAAATGTCTCATTTTATTGCCTGTACTAAGACTGACGATGCCATTCATGTTGCTAATTTGTTTTTCAGGGACATCATTAGACTTCATGGCATTCCTCGCACGATTGTGTCAGATCGAGACGCCAAATTTTTAAGTCATTTTTGGAGGTCCTTGTGGGGTAAATTAGGAACCAAACTCCTATTTTCGACCACCTGCCACCCCCAAACCGATGGCCAAACGGAAGTTGTCAATCGGGTCCTATCCACTTTGCTTCGGGCCATCATTCGAAAAAATTTGAAGTCGTGGGAGGATTGTCTACCCCATATTGAGTTTGCGTATAATCGTTCTGTCCACTCCGCAACTAAATTCTCCCCATTTGAAATTGTTTATGGTTTTAATCCCTTGACTCCCTTAGATTTATTGCCCTTGCCTACTAATCAGTTTGTACATACAGATGCGAAGAAAAAGGCAGATTTTGTCAAGGATTTACATAGCAAGGTGCGGGCCAATATCGAGGCAAGGACCGAGTCCTATGTGCGTAGTGCGAACAAAGGCCGAAAATGAGTAGTTTTTGAACCCGAAGAACGGGTTTGGGTTCATATGCGCAAGGAGCGTTTTCTGGCCCAACGAAAATCTAAGCTACTACCTCGCGGAGATGGTCCTTTTCAAGTTTTAGAGCGCATAAATGATAATTCTTATAAAATTGATTTGCCAGGTGATTATAATGTTAGCTCTACTTTTAATATGTCAGATTTAACCCCTTTTGATGCAGATTCTGACTTGAGGACAAGTCGTTTTGAAGAGGGGGGAATGATGCGAGCACGCCTCATGACTCAGCTAGTTCAAACAAGGATTCCATGGTGCTACCACCAAGTCCCGTTACTCGAGCTCGAGCCAAGGCATTCAAGGAGTCTATCATAGCTTTTGTGGCTCAACTTTGGGAAGAGAGACTGTTGGGACGTATTGAGGGAGCTAACACTAGCTCCTTGAACTCACCGTGCAACTACCTGCAAGTCCAGCCCAGCTCATCGAGTTCACCACCAGCTCAAAACCAGCTCATTAGCTTGGGTCCAGCTCATTTCCAGCTCACGAGTCCAAGCCCAGCTCGGTTTTAGCTCATGAGCTAAACTTTAGCTCATGAAGTCCAAACTTTGACTGCATTTATTTTCTGTTGACTTTAATTTATTAAGTCTAATAAAAGTTATTTAATATGCTACATATTAAATTAGGTTCACATTAGTTTTATTAAATATGTTTTAAATTGCTTTAATGCTATTAATTAAATTTAATTTTAGCCGAATTTAATGCTTGTATTTTTGTTCACATTAGCTGAAATTAAAGTGTTCACATTGATGGAATTAATTTTGTTCACATCTCTTGTAGGAGCACCAATGGACATATGAAGCATGAAGCATCATGTCTTTTTGAAGGTGCATGGACGACTAAGGGCCATGAATCTCCTAGGTGCATGTTCGGCCAAATACATGCATGACTTGATGCATTGTTTCAACTAATGCATGAATGGCTAGGGAGCATGAATGGTATGCTACCTTTTCACCTATTCAAGTGACTATTCGGCCAAAGGACACCTACACATACATGAAGCTAGTTTGGCCAATCAACTCCCCATGAATCTCCTTAATTTCGTCCACACTAGTGTTCACATGGCAAGTCTATTAGGCTCACTCCGTTCACACCATCAAGACTATTTGGTTCAACCTGTTCACACATGGAGGCTTTTCAAGTTTAGGCATTCACATTTACTTTGGCCTTTGGAGTAGCCTAATTAAATTCATAGCTTTTGGCCAACAATTTTCAATTAATTTCCTTCATTTAACATGGTTGGCCGAATCTACCAAGTGCCCAATGAAGATTCATATTTTCACCTCTTCAATGGCCGAATTTGGACATATCACCCAAGGGATTTTTTTTTTTAGAATCTTTCAAGGTTCATTCATTGAAATTTTTCTTAAGTATTAAGCTTGTAAAGTGGCCATTCGGCTAGCTAGGCTATAGACTATAAATATCCATCATTTCTGCTTTGTAAAGAGACTTTTGAACTTTATTAATTTTATTATGAATTTGTGAGGAATTCTTTTCTCTAATTTCGTTCAAAGATTTCGATTGGCTTGCCTAGTGTCCTAGTTGTGTCAACCGTTTTTCTTTGTCGAAAATCCGAACTTATCACTACCCATAGTGTGGCGTTCGACTATACCGAGGTTCCTATCTCTTTAGATAGTGGGTCGAGGTCCCTTTACCAAATCCAAACCGAACTAAAAGAGCGTATAGACAAAGGGTCGATATCTTCTTGATATTGGTTCTTGTTTGCACTTTTTCGTTCAAACCTTATCTTTCTTTCTCTTCTAAATCAACTTAACGAACCTTCTCCTATTTAAACTATAACCAACTTATTTCTTCCTCATCTACTTAGTTCAAACAACACTTTCTCGTAGACGATCGGGCAACTACAAATACGACTCGACTCACCCCGAGACGGATCATATCAAGTACCTTGAGTCGTTTTCGTATGTCATCAAATATAAGAAAGGTAAAGATAATATCGCGGCTGATGCGCTCTTGAGAAGGTATACTCTGTTATCATATTTGGATTCTAAGATTCTTGGTTTTGCATTATTAAAAGATTCCTATGTTAATGATTCCTGTTTTGGTGAGATATTTGTTGCTTGTGAGAAAGATTCTTTTGAAAATTTCTATAGGTACGAGGGCTATCTTTTTCGAGAAGGTAAATTGTGCATTCCCTATGGATTTGTTCGAGACCTATTAGTGTATGAGGCACATAGTGGCGGGCTTATGGGACATTTCGGAGTCAATAAGACGCTTGCCACTCTCCACGAACATTTTTATTGGCCGCGAATGTGAAAGGACGTGGAGCAAATTTGTGAAATAGCTTGTAAAAAGGCTAAGTCGAAGGTTCAGCCCCATGGCTTATACACCCCATTCCCAATTCCGGAAGCACCGTGGGTTGACATTTCCATGGACTTTGTCCTTAGACTTCCGCACTAAAAAACAAGGAAGGATTCTATCTTTGTCGTTGTTGATAGATTTTCAAAAATGTCTCATTTTATTACCTGTACTAAGACTGACGATGCTGTTCATATTGCGAACTTGTTTTTCAGGGACATCGTTAGACTCCATGGCATTCCTTGTATGATCGTGTCGGATCAAGATGCAAAATTTTTAAGTCACTTTTGGAGGTCCTTGTGGGGTAAATTAAGGACCAAATTTCTGTTTTCAACCACCTGCCACCCCCAAATTGATGGCCAAATGGAAGTTGTCAATAGAGTCCTATCTACTTTGCTTCGGGCCATCATTCGAAAAATTTGAAGTCGTGGGAGGATTGTCTACCACATATAGAGTTTGCGTATAATCGTTCTGTCCATTCCGTGACTAAATTCTCACCGTTTGAAATTGTTTACGGGTTTAATCCATTGACTCCTTTAGATTTATTACCTTTACATACTGATCAGTTTGTCCATGCAGATGCGAAGAAAAAGTCAGACTTTGTCAAGGATTTACATAGCAAGGTGCGGGCCAATATCGAGGCTAGGACCGAGTCCTATGTGAGTAATGCGAACAAAGGCTGAAAACGAGTAGTTTTTGAACCCATAGAATGGGTTTGGGTTCATATGCTCAAGGAGCATTTTTCGGCCCAACGAAAATCCAAACTACTGCCTCACGGAGACGGTCCTTTTCAAGTTTTAGAATGAATAAATGAAAATTCTTATAAAATTGATTTGCCAGGTGATTATAATGTCAGCGCTACTTTTAATGTGTCAGATTTAACCTCTTTTGATACAGATTCTAACTTGAGGACAAGTCGTTTTGAAGAGGGGGAATGATGCGAGTGCGCCCTACGGATCAGCTAGTTTAAACAAAGACTCCATGGTTTTACCACAAGGTCCTATCACTTGAGCTCGAGCCAAGGCGTTTAAAGAGTCTATAACAGCTTTCGTGGCTTAACTTTGGGATGAAGCATTTTTGAGACGCTCCGAGAAAGCTGATCTTAGCATTTAACAAATAAGACATAATAAAAAAACTCATATTATAATAACTAAAATAACTAAAATAAATAAATCAAAGTCCTTATTTTCCAGCAACCAAATTAATAAACTGGAATTAAGGCTTCATATTACACTTAGGCCCCTTGCGTTTAGGCTAATCTCGGAGTCGTCGAGTTGTGTCGTAACATGTGCAACTAAGTTCGCATCAGCAGGCCCATGTGGTGTGTGGGCCACTAAGCCCAAAAATAACCTTAGCCATGTGAACGATGCAACTAGGTCCAATATTTTCCACATGTCTGTGAGATTTACCCGTGTGAGGCCTACGAGCACATTAGGGCCACACAGCCCATTTTGGCCTAACGTGGCCCAAAACGGCCTAAGCCCATGAGATCGCTTATGGTGGCCTTTACAGTCATACGCTCATGTTTTGTGGGCACGGATTACCACCCGTGTGATCGCATGCCCTTGTGGCATCAAATGCCCTATTTTTTGGCTTTGCCGACCTACAGTTAAAATAGTGTGAGCACACACCTATTTATGAAATCGAACTAAGATCTACGAGCTCCAAAGCCTACATTCATTCAAGGCATTTAGTCAGTCTTCCAATCACTAGAGTTTTTAAACACTTAATCCCCAATCGATAATTATTACCTACCTTGATTTGAACGGGAGAGTACAACTTATTCCTCTTAAATCACTTGCTAAAATCGATTACGAACTACTTTAAAGCTAACCTGCATTCCAAATGCACTTAATATCAAACATGGTTTACGCATATTGACTGAACCAAGCGTGCAACCACTTACCGCAAATAAAAATTGAGAATAGAGAAGAGAACAATCGGCCACCTAACTCTAAGTATCCACCCACTACCCTAATAATGGTTGGTAGCAAACAGGAAGAGTTAGAAAGAAGAAAAAAGAGAAATAACTATACATATGACAGAAAGAAATAATATGAGAGAAGAAATATTCAGCCAAACACACCAGATTCCAAAAGCCCGAGAATAGATGTCAAGACCGACACCAAAAATAAAGAATGAAGAAGAACGATTCGACCAAGGATAAAAGCTGAAAGAAATGTATATTCGGTCACAATTGAGAAATCAAGGGAAAGAGAAAAGAAAATGGAGAAAAGAGAAGAGAGAATCGGCTAGAAAAGAAAACTGAAAAGGAAAAAAATATGGTGAGGGAGGAGAGAAGTTGAATTCGACCAACCAAAAGAAAATGAGGAGATTGAGGGAAAAGTATCAAAATCAAAAGAAAATGCTAATTGAGGGAGAGAGTAGAAAAGAAAGTCACAAATTCGAGGCTCAAAAGAAAGACAATTGAGGTAAAAACCAAAACTGAGGTAAAGAGATCGACACTTGCACAAAACAAAACAAAACGAGAAAATGACCAGAGAAAGCTACCCCAAAGCTGATTTCTTCAGTTCCTAAACTCCCTATACGGCACCAACACCAAGATTCCTAAAATCTCTCCTACCATTTGGCTATACACTCTCCACCAACTCCATATCCCTTAATTTTCTCCTATTATCTCTCCACAACACACTCCCCCAAATTCTCTTATTCTCTCCTTTGATTTGCTCTTACATTTTCTCCATGACCAATTCAAACTCCATTCAGTAGTATTTTAGTCCACTTCTACTCTCACATGGTAAGAGAAGCAAAATAAATAGTCCCCTTGCATTGCCACAACTTGAACCTTAGACCCCAGAAACACTCCACATGCCACTTACCATTAGACCAACAAACCCTTTTGTGTCATATTTTAACCATAATTACTTAAGAAGCCTACAGACCAAAGTCAAGGGTTACTCAAATAAAAAAAAAATTCAGTACAAGCCAAGGTTTGAACTCTTGACTTCCCAAACACTTCCCAAGTTACTAAATGATACGATCGCGACTCAGAGTTAACCAAGTTCGAGCAAGGACAAATAGTGCTGCCCCAAGGACCAATTATACGGGCTCGAGCTAAGCAATTCAAGGAGGCTATTTCGGCCTTAGTTAATCAAGTGTGGGGTAAGGTTTCGGTTGGAGAAATAGAACGAGTTGGGACCAGCTCAGCAAATTGTCCTTGCAACATCTTACAAACCAAATTAAGCTCAATTTTAGCTTCTTGAACCCGATCCAATTTAATTGAACTCTTAATATATATGCATTTAGTTTGCATTTTAATACTTGCATTTAAGCATCTTAGTTTAATAAATAAGTTATAACTCATCTTAGTTTAATTAAATGAGTTTATTTGATGAACTTAATTTAATGAGTTGCTTCTTTAATAAATCTAGTTACTAGGTTAATTTATTGGTGCATGAGTTAAAGTTCATTTAATACTTCTTTTAATTAACTAGTTGCTGGAATAAATGATGCATAAGTGTTAGTTCATTTGTTTAAATAGTTGTTAATTTGTTTAAAGCTTAATAATTGAATAAATGTGACGGTTACATATGTTTAATTGCAGGTGACTTTTCAACTCACAAAGGCTATTACACATTCAATAAAGGTGGCTTTTCAAGGTATTTTGGTTACAAAAGAGGGGGCTGTTATAAAGGAAGCATTAAGCATCATTAAAAGAAAGTTTAAAGGAGCATTTCATGACCTTTTAAATTCAGCAGTAGCCTATTCAAATACCCAACATTTTTGCTACTTAATGGACAATTTGACGCGAACCCGGTTATGAGATAAGCCGGATTTACGTTGAATGCCCGATCATAGTCGAGAAGAAGAAGAACGAAGTCGCAGTTGGAAAGAGTAGATAGAAAAGTGGAAGTTTAGAAGATGGTATGTTTATGAGTTTAGTTGAAGTGATTAGAGTTGTCAGAGTTTAGAAAGAAAGGATGATAGATGGTACGATGGTTAAGGTTGGTGTATGAGAATAAATGAATGATTGAAGGTTCGGTTTAGGTAAGGTAGGATAGGTTACGAAAGGCACGAAATGGTAAGTTGGTTTAAAATGGTTTGGAATGTATGAAAATGGTATAGAATGTACGATTTGGTATAGAAGGTACAAAATGGTAAGTTAAGAAAGTAAGGTGGTTGATGGTCGAAAGTCTTAGATGTCAGGAAAGATTCAACACCAAAGGTGTCACCCTGAATTATATGGTCTAAGTTGGAGAATGGTAGGTGAAGGATAGGTTTGAGCACCACACCAAGTTGGGGTTCGGTGATAAGCTCGAAACAAGCAAGTTTGACGCCACTAGGAAAGCTAGATAAGTCGCACGAGACTTGTATAAAGTTAAGAGGAATCAAACCTCATAGAAACAGAGTTTCAGTATAAAATTGATCAAAAGTCCCTTTACAATGAAAATAAACAACTATTTATACTAGTGTCTTAGGCTAGCCGAATAGTCCTATTCGTGGACTTAGCAACTAAGTAATGTATCCTAATTAAAAGCTTGAAGATTCTAGAAAGTGTCCATTGATGAGCTGTCCATATTTGGCTGAATGGGAAGTGAATGGATAGCTTCATGAATATGCATTGATGTACTTGGATGAATGTTCTTCATGCATGCATGACTAGATTCAGCCAACACCTTTAATGGAGCCTTTAATTCATGTTGTTTCACCATGAGTGGCTTCTTAAATGAGGCTTCATGAAGGGTCAGACTAGGTGTGAACAAGGAGCTTGAGTAGTCTCTTGTGTGTGAACGTCCAACCGAATGGTCATCATGGTGTGAACACAAAGTGTGAACACATGGGAAATACATGAATCGTCCAATGCATGTTCCTTCATTAATAGGATCCATGAATCTTCAAATACATGAGTAATCATCATGAACATGAATAAGACCCTTTGTTTGCCGTCCATTGAACCTTTCTATGCATGTACCTACAAGATGAATGATCAACATTAATAGCTCATGTGAACACATTAATCAAATATTAACACAATTAAACACTTCATTAATATGAACACATTAAACACAATTAAACACCTAATTAAATTCGGCTAACATATTTAATTCTTGTAATAATTTAGACATATTTATTTCTAATTCAAATTATGACAAATTTATGATGTGCATTAACTACTTAACTAGTCAACTAGCTCACTTTAATAAATATGCAATGATTAAGCTAAGATGAGCTGAGGGTTTCGGCTATGAGCTGTGTTAAGCTGAAGTTAAATTAAATGAACTGAGTTTATTTAAATTAAAAGTTGATGGAGCTGAGTAAGAGCTTAGTTGAGCTCAACCGAGCTAGATTGAACTCCCGTGAGCTAAAGCGAGCTGAAATTAGCTTGAATTAAGCTAACTATCCTCTGTTCCAAGTTGTGTTCAGCTACATTTTGCATGTTGGATCCATGAGCTAGCTGTAATTGCTGACAGAGAGCTGAAATAGAGTGTTGGAAGCGTCGAGCTTGAGCTCTCGTCATGGGACCTTGTGGCATAGCAAGTATTCCATCATCCGGGCACGTTGTTGACTTGGACGCGTTCGCGTCACAATTTAAGCCTTAAAAATCTCATTAAAGTTGCTGGAGTCCATTCAACTAGCCAAAGGGGAAAGCAAGAGTCATTTTTAAAGCCTTTAAGGTCATTAGTTCAGCCAAATTAAAGCATTTTAAAGAGAGAAATTATTTGATCTAGAATTCCAAAAGACTTTGAATTTTAATTAGCTCTTTATTAGTATTTTACTATGTGACCTTTCGGCTAGCTCATTCTAGCCTTATAAATACTTGTAATCAAGCCTTTTTGGGCACTTTGGAATGCTTTGATAATATTATGCTATCAAAATTGAGAGGCAAATTCTCTTCTCAAATTTCATTCAAAGATTCGTTGGCTTTCCTAGGAAACTAGTTGCGTCAATCGTTTTCCTTTAAAAAACCTAAACTTATCACTATTCGTAGTGTGGCATTCAATCATACCGAGGTTCCTATCTTGCTAGATAGTGGGTCGAGGTCTCTTTAACCAATCCGAATTCGAACTAAAGGGCTTATAAGCAACGAGTCGATATCAAATTGGTATTGGTTCTTGTTTGCACTTTTGTTCAATCCATTTTCTTTTTCTTAACCATTTCAATCCAAAACCAATTCCTTTTTCTTCACATCTTTTCCTTTTCAATCCGAAACCAAATTCTTCTATTAAACTATACTTTCTTAACACATTTATAAACCAATTTCTAAATTTCTAAAACAACTTCATTCCATATCATATCTGACCTTTTTCCTTAACCAATTTTTTGAACTAAACTAATATTGTTTCTCAACGATGATTGGGCATTTTACATATGACTCGACTCATTTTGAGATGGTTCGTATCACTAAACCACTGAAGCAGGCATACAATTGTGGCAAAAACAAACAAAATTAAAAACTTGGATTTTTGGGGCGTTACATATTCACTTGATAAGCTTGCTGAGTTGTACATTTCACAGATTGTGAGATTGCATGGAGTACCTATTTCTATTGTTTCGGATAGAGATCTGAGGTTCACATCGCGATTTTGGAAGAAACTAGAAGATGCATTAGGTACTAAACTTCACTTTAGCACTACTTTCCACCCACAGACAGATGATCAATCCGAATAGATTATTCATGATAAACCATAATATATACATATTTTTACCCCATGCTTAGCACATTTATGGATGATTTATCATTAGAATTGAGGTATATGATGCTCTTAATCCTTTATTTTCATGTTTTATACTTAGGTGAGCATACGAAAGAGAAAAGATCAAGGAGCAGGCCAAAAACAGACAAAATGGGCCCAAATCAGCATTAACACAGCCTAAGGAATTTTCACACAGGTAATCCACACGCCCATGTGGACTTATCAGTGTTGAACATAGCCTGATCTCAAGTCATACGGGCGTGCCATACGGGCGTGTCCCTGTCAAGCCCTACTTCAATTTCACATGGGAAAAGCTAATTTTTAGGTATTTTGGGCATTCCAAAGTCTATATAAACACACAAGGTGATGTATGCACACCCGGGGCTCCCTCGAATGTAAATTAAGATCTAGTCGAGCTTCCGAAAGGCCCCATGACTCGAGCATGTACTAAGCAACTTCAAGAAGCTTTCACCACTTTGTTGTTGCGCATTTGGGATGATAACAAGGTCCAAGATGTTGGAGGAGCTAAGGACAATACCTTTGGAGTTCTATGCACTCTTTTGCAAGCTGACTTCAGCTCCTCTCCAGCTCTCCAAGTCAATTCTGCTCCAACCAGCTCACTTGAGCTTGTGTCAGCTCGTTTGAGCTCGAATTTAGCTTGTTTCAGCTCATTTCTTTTACATTATAATAAACTAAGTTTCAATTTTACTTTAATTAAATTTGCTACAGCTCATGTCGAAATTCACTAGCTCAAATTAGTTCATTAATTGTTTTTGATTATTTGAGCTAGCTGAAATTAATATGATAGTAATTAATATGTCCAAAATTAAATTAGTGTCATTAAGTTGTCTAGTTATTAATTTAAAATATAATTATGAATAGTTATATTTTATTTAATTATGTGTCTAATTCATGTAGGTTCAATCGAATGTGGAGGTTCATTCATGACAAGGTGCATGTATGGGAATGTTCATTGAATGTGAAGATTCATGCACGGTTGGATTCAATGCTTGGAGGGATAGTCCATTGAATGTGAAGATTCATGCATGGATGAATTCAATGCTTGGAGGGCATATGTTCATATACATAGAAGAATTAATTTCATACATTGGATTAAGAAGAATACATCCCCTATGGACGGCACACATGCATGAATAAAGGGAATTTATTGCAAATTCATGTACGACCAGATTCAAGCTCCTTTCCAAGTTCCATGTACAGCCGAATGCATGTGGGAGGACTTTTGCGGTTTCCGTGCAACTATTCGGCCAAGAGACACCTCTTGGAAGCTTCATGCACCCCATGGCCAAACCTAGACAAGCCATTTAGCTTCCAAAGATCCACATTCATTCAAGTGAATCCAACCCATTCATGAAGCTGTCCAAACACATCTCCATCAGTCGAATCAAGACCATTCATTTAATGTTTTCATTCTAGTACATTCTAGTTAGTTCATGACCGAATTTGCTTAGTCTTTAAGCTAGCTAGTTTGTCCATTCGGCTACCACATGATAGCCTATAAATACTTGTTCATTTTCATTGTAAAAGCAGACTTTGCCATTTGATTAAAAACCTATTTTTGTGAGGTTACTTCCTCTCATATCTCGTACAAGTTTTGAAAGACTTATCTAGCGCGCTAGTGGCATCTACCGATCTTGTTTTTGAACTTATCACCATCCTTGGTGTGGCGTTCACCTATCCTTTGATTCCATCTATCCACCTTAACAATATAGGAACCGGGGTGACACTTTTTAGTGTTGAATCATTCCTAACGTTAAGTTCGTTTTCCATTCCCATCCTTTGAGTTTCTTTCTTGTCTTCATCAAACCGAGCCAACTATCCAATATCTACCTTTGTTATTCCATAACCGAACCTAGCTACACTTATTTCCCATTTTGAAAACCTTCCGCTTAATTAAACTATCCATTTCACTTTTATTTCTAAGACACCGAGGCACGAACGATCCTTCTCGACTACGATCGGGCAACTACGTGAATTCGACTCAATCACCCGAGCCGGATCACATCACAAGGAGAAGCCTAAAGGAGACACACAGAGTAGAAGGCAAGGAATTACTTGAAGAACACCGATTGATTCATCTCGGAAGCAAGGATCTACATCAAGACTGAAGATCTCCCTTCAATTTCTCTAGAAGTTTTTAGGTTCTTTATGTTTTGTTGTTTTTCCAATTTTGAGATGTTTTCCTTTATAATTATGAACTAAATTCCCTAAATACTTGAGAGGGATGAAACTTAAGACGGATCTAGTTATTATCTTCTGAATTGTATGATAAATATTTGATTTGTTCTTAATTGTGTTATTAATTTTTGTGTTAATATTTCAGGATATTAATATAAGTCAAATGTGCTTATTTAGTGGAGCAAAAGTCTTTGTCTAAGAGTAGATCCACACAATTAAGCAGAGTTGATCGCAATCCTAGACATAGGACGACGAAAATCTGTCGAATTAGAGTCAAATCTAATAAGGGAATCCATAGATCGAGTTAATGCAACACTAAGGGTTTTAATTCGAAAGAAATTTCAATTAATCAACCTAAGGTTAGTTGTTCTTAGTCTTGAAAGAGATATTAACATAAATTAGGGATTTCTACGGATCAAGTCAAGTGAATAAATTGTCTAGTTTAGAGTCTAATAACAAATGAAATCTAGGTGGATTCTTCCTTGGGTATTGCCTTAATCAATCAGTTTTCCCAAAAGCAATTTCCCTAATTCACTCTCTATCGTGTTCTTAATTAATTAGTTTAAAACAATTCCCCTTATTCCTAGGCTAGATAATAGAAAAGAAGTTATTACTATTACTTTTAGTTTCTGTGGGTTCGACATTCCCGTCTTGCCACTAAACTATACTACTGTTCGATAGGTGCGCTTGCCTTTATCGTGATAATAGTTAGTTTTTAGGTATGATCATATTACTTTATCATCACACACACGAGATCAATTCAAATACTCGAGGATATGTTAAGATGTTGTATTCTTGAGTTTGAAGGTACGTGGGAACGATACTTGCCAATGATTGAATTTGCATACAAGAATAGCTTTAAATCGAGTATCAAAATGGCTCCTTATGAGGCTTTGTACGGTTGCAAATGTCTAACACCTTTATATTGGACTGACCTCAGTGAGATTAAGATACACGGGATCGATTTGATCAAATAAACTAAACAGAAAGTGAAAGTGATTCGTGATAGTCTAAAAGCAGTGTTTTTGAAAGTATCTCCGTGGAAGAAAATACTCCGATTTGGTCGTAAAAGCAAATTAAGTCCAAGATTCATTGGGTTGCATGAGATTATTGAGCGTATCGGGCCGGTTGCTTACAAATTGTTGTTGCCACCTGAATTAGAAAAGATTCACAATGTATTTCACGTATCAATGCTTAGATGATATCGATCTGACCCATCGCATGTGATTTCCCCGTCTGAGAATGAGATTGAATCTGATATGAAACACGAAGAAGAACTGATCTGAGTTTTAGATCATGAGGTTAAAGAATTGACAAATTAAAAAATCTCTTTAGTAAAACTCTTGTGGCATCGACATGGGGTTGAAGAAGCTACATGGGAGCTCGAGGATACTATGAGAGAACGTTATCCAAACCTATTCTTTGAGAAGATTTTCGGAACGAAAATCCCTAAGGGGGAGAGTTGTAACAGTTTGGTTTAGACCCTAGCCGAACAATGGTTTCGAGACCACAAATATGAGTTAGAAAAATATTTTAATATTATTTTTGGTGTCTACAACATGTTTTTATATGTGTGAAAATTTCGTGTGAAAATTTTATCGTTTGTGTGCTCGATTTAATTAAAAGGACTTAATCGCTTAAAATGTAAAAATGGCTAGCTATTTGTTAAAGTGCTAAATTGTTATGTTCTTTTCAACGTGGGGTCCTTTTGTTGATATTATACCATTGAAATATTAGATGGACATAAAAACCAATAGTTAGTGGAATTTAAATGAAAATAAAAAGGCTAAAATGGTAATTAATTTATTAATATGTGATATAATAAAACAAAAATTAAAAAGCCATGCATTTTTTGTTCACCATTGCCTAAACTTAAAAGAAAAAGAAAGAACAAGAGCAAGTTACATTCGGCCTAAGTCCAAGCTAAATTCAAGGTTTGTTTTTGCTTGATTTTTAATAATTTTTATGTTTTTGAGATTGTTACTTCGTGTTTTAGATAGCCCATGCTTTAATTTTTGGAATTAATGAAGTATTCATGAATTTTCATTGTTGATAGCTTGATTATTTTCATGTTTGATGATGAAAAATAAATATATGTTGTTAGATTGTTAAGTTTAATTGAGTGATTTTTAGTAAAATTGCCTGTTTAGGACTAAATTGTGAATTTTGTAAATTGAGGGGTCAAAATGTGAAATAAATGAAAGAAATGGGTTGCTAGGGACCTTAGTGAAATTTGGCCAAGCATGGGTGTGTTCAAATTGTGTTTTGTGAAATAGGGACTAAATTGTGAAAATATGAAATGTTAGAGGTAAAAGTGTAATTTGCCCATTTATGTGTTTTTGGACTAAATTGAATAAATATGTTAATAAACAAGTTAAATTTGTATTAATTTAGATCAAGAAAAGAGGAAATCGGTATTGGATCGGGGGAAATCTAAAGTTGTTGAATAGTCATCCCGGTTCATCTGTCTTTGTTCGAGGTAAGTTCATAAGTAAAGAAATGTCATTAAATTCAATTGTATATATTTTATTTGTGCCGAATTGAATTATTACTTGTATATATGTTCAAGTCAAATATGTATAAGTATGGGAGAAGTATTTACGAGCCTTAATTGATCGAGTTACAACGTCCGAAAGCCCTGTACGAACCTTAGGAATAGTTAGGATACATATGACATGACATAGGATTTCGATATGTGTTTTCGTGTAAGGCCACGTCTGGGACGTTGGCATCGACTTGTGATTTACGTGTAAGACCATGTCTGGGACATTGGCTGATACGAACTTGTCTCATGGTTGAATCGAGTCGCTTGTTGCCCAATCATGAATTTGAGTAGAATGATTCGTTAGGTCAGTTCCAAAAGAACAAAGAGAATATTTATAGTGCCAAAAGAGGCCTAGCTGAATGGTCACATTTATTAAGCTTAATGAGCTAATAATGAGTTGAATTAAAGCTCACAAACTTTTGAAATTCTAGGCCTAAGTAACTCCATCCTTCAATATGATTTAATTCTTCAATTAAGTCGATTTCAAAAACTTTTGAAGTCTCCATTGACCAATCGAATAGACACCAGTAGCTTTAGATGAAATTTTGAATGCAAGAAGTGATTACTTAAGAAGCAAACGGTTATGGAAGAAGAAAAGGTTACTACCGAAGGAATGTGTAATGCTCCTTTAATTGTTATAACAACTCCTTTTCAATGATGTGTAATGTCCCCCCTTGTATGTAACCGAATTTAACTTGAAAATTCACATTAATCACTTTGTAACAGCCCATGAATGTAACGGTTTCAGCTGAATAGTCACCTGCAATCAAACAAATTAAAATAAACACATTTAAACACATATTAAACACAAAAAAACACATTTAACACTTAATTAAATGGACTCAAACACATGCATCAATAAATTATTCCAGCAACTAGATTAATTAAGAGAAGCATAATTAAGTAAACTTAAAACTCATGCATCAATAAATTAATCCAGCAACTAGATTAATTAAGAAAACCATAACTTAATAAAGTTCAATAACTCAATTATTTAATCTAAGATGAGTTGAATAAAGTCCAGCAACTCATTTATTAATCTAAGATGAGTTTATTTAAAAATTAAATTCAACTTGTAATAAATTGCAAGTGATGCCTATTGGGCTGGTCCAAGCATGACTATTGGATTCGGCTAATTGCTCTCCCCAAGCTCGATCCATATAGCTTGCTAATGCATCTTGAAACTTCTTAGCTCATGATCGGGTTATAGGCCCTCGTGGCAGCTTAATGGATTCGATGGTAACGTCCTAAGCTAAGGTCCATCATCCCCCTCTTCGAGGTGATTTGTCCCTAAATCATCACCTACATCAAAAAGGGATAAATCAGCAGCATTAAAAGTAGCACTAACCCCATACTCACCAGGTAAGTCTAACTTATAGGTGTTATTGTTAATCCTTTCCAAGACTTGAAAAAGACTATCTCCTCGTGGAAAAAGTTTGGAACGTTGTTGAATGGGGAATCTCTCCTTGCACATGTGAATCCAAACCTAATCACTGAGTTCAAATATCACTCATTTACGACCCTTGTTAACTTGACGAGCATATTGCTCCGTTCTTCGTTTGATATTATCCCTAACTCGCTGATCCAATTGTTTTACAAAATCTGCCCTTTTCTTTCCTTCTACATGCACCAACTTATCAGAAGGTAAAGGCAACAAATCCAATGCAGTTAAGGGATTAAATCCATACACTGCCTCAAATGGTGAATACTTGGTAGCCAAGTGTACCATTCGATTGCATGCAAATTCAATGTGGGGTAGACACTCCTCCCAAGTTTTCAAATTCTTTCGAATAATTGCATGCAGTAGTGTTGATAAAACTTGATTAACGACCTCTGTTTGGCCGTCGGTTTAGGGATGGCTTGTTGTTGAAAATTATAGCTTGGTTTCCAATCTTTCCCCATAAGGTCCTCCAAAAATGACTAAGAACCTTGGTGTCTCAGTATGAAACAATGGTCCTTAGAACACCATGTAAACGTACAATTTCCATAAAAAATAGATTAGCAACATTTAAAGCATCGTCAGTTTTGTTACATACAATAAAATGAGCCATTTTTGAAAATCGATCAACTACAACAAACACAGAGTCTTTGCCGTTCTTTGTTCTAGGAAGGCCTAAAACAAAATCCATAGAAATATCCATCCATGGTGTTTCCGAGATCGGCACTGGAGTATAGAGTCTGTGTGGCTGAATTCTTGATTTTGCCTTCTTGCAAGCAGTACAGTAATCGTACACTTTACCAACATCTCGTTTCATCTTCGGCCAATAGAAATTTTCTTAAAGAACGGCTAAAGTTTTGGCAATGTCGAAATTCTCATTAAACCCCCACTATGTGCTTCATGAACCAGCACATTTCTAGTTGATCCTTAGGGTATGCACAACTTATTTTCTCAAAATAGGAATCCATCTTGCCGATAGTACCTATCATATGCACCTTGCACACATAACTTGTAAATTTCTCTAAAGTCAGAATCATCAGCATATAATTCCTTTAAATAAGAAAAAACAAGTAATTTAACATCCAAATAATTTAAAAGAGCATACCTTCGCAATAGAGCATCTGCAACGATATTTTCCTTACCTTGCTTGTATTTAATGACATATGGTAAGGATTCTAAGAACTCAACCCATTTTGTGTGACGTTTGTTGAGCTTGGTTTGCCCTCACAAATGCTTCAAAGCCTCATGGTCCGTGTGTATAACAAACTCCTTAGGCCAACGGTAATGCTGCCATGTTCCTAATGCACGTATTAATGCGTACATTTCCTTATCATAGGTGGGATAGTTGAGCATGGATCCATTAAGTTTCTCGCTGAAATAAGCCACAGTCGCCCATCTTGAGTTAAAACCGCACCTGTTCCTACATCAGATGCATCACATTCCACCTCGAAAATTTTGTTAAAATATGGTAAACACAAAAGTGGAGCATTAGTTAAACATTCTTTGATTTTAACAAAAGTAGATTCTTGTTCATCAGACCAAATGAAAGGAGAATTTTTTTTAATGATACCAGTCAATAGAGCACCAAGTGTGCTAAAGTTCGGTACAAATCTCCTATTTGCAAGTCCATGAAAACTTCTAACTTGGCTAATGTTGGTTGGACGTGGCCATTCTTATATTGCCTTGATCTTGTCTTAATCCACCTCTAGACCACTCTCACTTACAACAAAACCTAGAAAAACAACTTTGTTAGTACAAAAATTACATTTCTTAAGGTTTGCATATAAAACTTCCTTCCGTAATACTTCCAAAACATCATGTAAATGTTCAAGATGATCAGATAAAGATTTGCTATAAATTAAAATATCGTCAAAATAAACTACGCAAAAATGACCAATTAAAGACCTCAAAACGTGATTCATCAACCTCATGAAAGTACTTGGGGCATTGGTGAGGCCAAATGGCATCACTAGCCACTCATACAAACCATATTTGGTCTTGAACACAGTCTTCCACTTGTCCCCCTCCCGCATGCGAATTTGATGATAGCCGCTTTTCAGATCGATCTTAGAGAACAATTTAGGGATGGGATGTCGATATTTGATGGTAATCTTGTTGATAGCTCGACAATCTATGCATATCCTCCATGAATCATCTTTTTTAGGCACCAACAGAACAGGCGCTGCACATGGACTCTAACTCTCCTGTATGTATCCTTTCTCCATTAAATCAACTACTTATCATTGTAACTCCTTAGTTTCTTCGGGGTTACTTCGGTAAGCTGATCGATTCTGAATTGTAGCCTTGGGAATGAAATCTATTTGGTGTTCAATACCTCCGATAGGAGGCATCCCACTAGGCACTTTTTCCGAGAAAATGTCTTCGAATTCCTGAAGCAATGAAATAACAGACAAAGGGAAAGAGTTATCAAGTTCATTAGCATCAAATAAGCACTCCTTGTACAAAAGTACAAACACGGGCTGGCACATCAACAAGGACTTTCTTATTTCTTTTTCCCTCGCAAATACACACATTTTACCACTCTCATTTTCTTTTTGACTTTCATGTTCCTCTCGTATTTTACCTACTCTCCCTTACTTTTTCCTTTCTTTTTTTTCATTTTTTTTGTCTTTCTCTTTTCAATCTTTTATTCTTGTACTTTTTCTTTCTTTTCTTTCAATTTCAATTGATCTTGGTACACTTGTTTTGGAATCAACGGGGCTAAAGTTACATTTTTGCCTCGATGCTTGATGTGTACCGATTTGTATAATCGTCATGGATCACGAGCCTATCAAACTGCCATGCATTCCCTAAAAGGAGATGTCCCGCGTGCATGGGAAACATCGCACACCACTTCATCTTAGTACTTCCCGATGGAAAATGCTACCACAGCTTGCTTTGTTACTTTAAGCTCACCTCCATCATTCAACCATTGCAATTCATATGGAGTTGGATGTTTGGTTGTGGCCAAACTGAGCTTTTCCACCAGCATGTCGCTAGCTACATTAGTACAACTTCCATCGTCAATAATCATACTACATACCTTGCCTTGAATGTGGCATCGGGTGTGGAAAATATTCTCCCTTTGTTGATCAGTTTCAGCACTTTGGACATCCAGGCTTTGCTTCACCACAAGAATTTTTCCTTCAATAGGTAACTCTAATTCTTCTTCTTCATCATCGGATGGCATTTTAGACTCATATTCATCCTCCTCCTCAGATTTGATTTCTCCGTCGACCTTCACCACCATAATACGATGATTAGGACATTGACTAGCTATGTGTCCATAGTGTCCTAGCAACAGCCGAAATTAATGTGTCCATATGCTTTAAATTACAACCGAATTTATGATGTCCCAACAACAATTAAGTTGCTTCAATTAAATGTGTGCAGGAACATGGCATGGGACGAATTTAAGGGGCTGTTGGTGCATGAAAACAGCATCTAAGAGAAGGCAGCATTAAAGGGCATGTTTGTGCATGAAACATCATAAATGGAGAGCTTCTTTTATCCTTCCCAAGAGCCTATTTCGTGAATAGCAAGGGAGCAGCATTAAAGGAGCTACTGGGCTTTGTTTCTCCATGCAAAGCATGCCATTAAATGATGTTAAGCATGCTGAATCAATGGACAAAGCATGCTGGCTGAATTTAATTGCAAAGGAAAGCATGCATCTTGCATTTCCCATGCATGGCTTGGAGCATGGACAACAATTAAGTAATTGTCTAGCATGAATGGATGAAGTTAATGCACGGTTCACTTCCCATAGAAGGCCTAGGAGCTTAAAACGTGATTAATACAAGTTGTGCTGCTGGATGCATGCGTGGACAACATTTAAGAGGATGTTTGATGCATGTAACGAAATTAATGAGCTGCTGGTGCATGAGAAATGAAATTAATAAGCTGCTGGAGCATGAAACGTCATTAATTGAGTGTTGGAGCATGCTTGGAACGCCATTAATACTTAGCATGCATGAACGAAATTTATTGTGCTGATTTGAACTTCTTTAAGTGTTTTTTTTTGTGTAGATCATTGGACAAGGGAGTAAATACTAGCTGGTGCTATTTCGTGAATATCAAAGGGCTGCTGGTTGGTATTTCCAAGTGACCATTCGGCCAAAAGCAAGTTTGTTGCTTTTCCTTTTCAAGGCTGAACGTCCCACTCCCCAAAGAAGCATTTAAGCCACTTTAAAGTACCAAGGACGAATGTAGACTAGTCCATAAGCCCTCCATCAATGTCCAGCCGAACCAACCTATTCTAGAAGGAGTCTATTTGGATTTCAAGGCTAAAAATGTTCTAGAAGATGACAAGGGAAGCTTCATGGAAATTTCTTAGTAACTTAGCCACTAAAGTGCCGTCCACTTGTATGCCCAAAGTGTCCATTCGGCTAACAAGTCCCTAGGCTATAAAAATGTACCACATTTTACATTTGAGGGACTAATGAACATTTTGAATGAACACTTTATGAATTTTTACTTTGTGAGTTTGCTTTCAACTCTCATTGTTCTCCAAAGACTTCATTGACTTATCAAAGTTCCTTTGTGGCGTCAATCCCGTCTTTGCTTTTACGAATTTATCACTTTGTTTCCAAAGTGTGGCGTTCAACTTATACCACGGTTCTTATCATTTTTGATAGCGGGTCAAGGTCTTTATCCAACTATCCACTTATCACCTTCCCAACCTAAGTGTTCACATAAGTCTCGGGTTAACACACTATTATTGTGTTAGTTCATTCTTGAACCCTTAGCCATTTTCCATTATCATTTTCGAAGCTATCCTTTAAACCATTTTAACCCTTTTGAGCTTATTTCCATCTTTCTTTCAACCCTTTTGAGAAAGCCTTCAACTTACTCAATTTACGATCGGGCAAACATATACGACTCAAATCACTTCCGAGGCAAGTTCGTATCAGGGATGTTGTGATAGTCGGCTAAAAGAGAAGAAAAGAATAGGGGTATTAAACCAAGAAGAAATCAGCACAACCTAGAACCTTTCAGGATTTTGGCTTTTAGGAGTGTTCGACTAAGTGGAGTTTGGCTAAAGCAAAGATTTAGGTTTTTGTATTGGAATAATCAACTAAATGGGATTTAAGGGAGTCAATGAAGACAATGAAGAAAGGAAGAAGGGAAGAAAGAAGAAATAGGGAGTATAGATTCGGCTAGAGGAGAGAAATTGACAAAGAAGCCCAAGATGCAAGGTTTCGGCTTTTAGTGCAGTCAATGAGTGATCTTGAGAAGAAAGTATAGCAGAAGAAAGTGGTTCAGCTTTGTGAGAATGAAAGGGATAAAAGTTGAAAGAAAAGAAGGGAGGAGAAGAGAAAAGAAGATTTGGCTATGGACAATTCGACACAAGTGATGGTGCTTGCGGCTTCGGCTTCTAACTCAATGGGAAAACAAAAAAACTAAAACCCTAAGGGCTCTATACCTAATCGACACACATACACACCCAAATGCCGAATTAAGGTCATTAGAAAGACCCTAAAAGTGTTCGGCTAGCACCCAAGACAACCCCTAGCCGATTGTGTCCTAAACCCATGAGCCAAAACTGATTATGCTCCCTCAAGAGTCCCTTGTTCGGCCATCACATGCTCCCATTCAAATTTCCTATAATTTCTCCCCCTTATCTACCTGATCTTATCTTATGAACAACTCAAACTCTCTTCAGTAGAGTTTTACCTGGAGTCCATCACATGACGGGCACATGCACAAAAAATTAAAACTCCATCTTGCCTACCTTGTGACTTGAACATTGGCCCTTGTACACACATCCACATGCCACTTTTTTAGGCACTTAAGTGGCACCACATTACCATTTTACCAAGGGCTTATTTATGTCTTATTCTACTAACTTTTTCTTAAAAGCCTACTTAACCAAGTCCCCTTCACTTTAAATTCAAAATTTGATATTTCTGTCGGGTTTTATCTTAAGCTTGGGCCTTCTAAAGGCCCACTAACATTCTTAAAACATAAATTCCATAATTTAACAACCAAATTTCAAAGTTTCATCAAAATCACAAAAATCTCGAAAAATCCCAAAAATTGGGGCGTTACAGCCACCCCGAGTCCCTTGCAGCTCCAAATCATCTATGGCTGGGGATTACCTGCAGATATGAAATAAAAAGTGAGTTTGCAACAACTCAATGCATAACTTCCCCAACCAATACAGAGATCAGACATACAAATCAGACTGGGCCAAAGCCCTATTTAGAAACAAAGTGGGCCCAAGAGTGAGCCCAAGCCCATTACAAATGCAAAACAGTACAGTATGGAAAAACCTAACCTAGTCCATCCATTGCACCACCCGTACCAGCCCATCATACCTTGTGAGGAATAACTCAACCCACCCAGCCCACACACCAATACGCAGCCAAGCTGCTAATAACAGATATCCTGGCAGAGCCACTAGATACAGAACACGTGGCTAAGCCACTATACAAAATTTGTGACAGTGCCACTATACAGAACTTCCTCCGATATCAAACCCAACCCCATGCAGATACATATAATATGCATACAAATTAACAGATACAGATACAATCATACATATATTGAACAACCTATTTTTAAGGGTATATTAGCCTTTTGGGCAGTTAGGGGTAAAATGGTAATTTTATCCTCCAGTGGTATTTTGGTCATTTTATAGAGTTTCGATGTCTCGACACCTACTACGACCTCCTAACCGGTCTAACGTCGCTCCAAGCTACTCAAAAAGCCTAAATGGTCAAACAGGGTTTACGGGCCCAAAACCCCTAATGGGTGTGGCCCACTCAGTCCAATTTTACACACGGTATCACAAATCTTAACATCTATCATACCAATTATCACTTACCAAATATTTTACCCATATGGGCCTACGAGCCCCATTGGGCTCGTTTCGACCCATCATGGCCCAAAACAGCCCAAGTGCACGAAAACGCGCACAATGGCCTTCCCAATATCGTCATTTCGGTATTTCGACTTCTCGGCATTTGTTGGCCTATGCTACTGGTGGTTGTAGTTACACACCTTTTGTTTCGCAGTATAAAAGAATCCCTTAAAACTGTTGTTTAGAACCAACCGCCTACCCTCCGACAATAACCTGAATCACATATACGAATAATAACAATCAACAACCTAACTTGTGAACTGTAACTTGAATCTCTTACTACGATCGGCCGAACAACAACAAAACCCCGACCACTTACCTTCGCTGAAGATTAACCAATAAGCCTAGACTGCTTCCACAACACTTAGTGATCTCCCACCTCCTACGAGATCAACTTCTATGAATGCCTAGGAATTCGAAGTAGATCAGAAAGAAAGGGATTTAAATCGGTCACCAATGAGAGGATCAAAGGTCGATAAGCATTTAGAAGGGAAAGAGATTTGGTTCCCATAAGAGCACTCTAAAACGGGAAAAAGAAACACCTACCTCGACTTGATCTTTGATGGCAAGAAACTAATCACTTGGTGAAAGGGGTGTTCAGCTATTACAAAAATAACTGGTCACTATGTCAGAGAATGTCAAATGAAGAATAAGAAGAGGATGAAAAGAATAATCAATTGGGAAAGAAACTAGTGAGGGACGAGAGAGAATGGATTCTAAGAAAAGAAGAGAGTATGTAGACGAAAGAGTGAGGCTAAAACTCGACTAATAAAAATATGACAAAAAGCAAATGAGGTTCAACCTAAGGGTGCACTCTTCTAATACTCGATTCGGCTTTTAGAAAAGGGAGAGATAGGTTTCGACCAAGATCAAAAATTAAGAGAAGAAAGTAGGCATTCAGAGAAAATAATAATCGGCTAACAACTCAGAAAAAAGAAAGAAGAATTAATAGTTGACTAGAGAAGAAAATGAAAATGGAGTTTCAATTGAGAAAATAAGAAAAGAGGCAAGGTTCGGCACTCATGAACCAAAACACAATTGGCACCAAGCTTACAAGTTCCCGAAACTGCATAAAAAACTACTTGAGAAATTGGCACTAGGGAAAAACCAAAACATCATAAAACAAAAACCCGAACTAGCCAACAAAGGAAATCGACACCTACCCCCAAATGCCAAATATGGTTAGTCCAAGGCACCTAGCCGAAATCCCACTCTCAAAATTCCAAATTCGGTCAACTCTTCTTCCACACCTAATCCCTTAAAAATCTCCTAGATTTACTCCTTATTCACTCTACACCTCCCATTCAAACACCAAGACTAATTCAAACTCTTATCCCTTACTAAGTCAACAACCCCTCTAGTGTTTGAACTCAGATCCACCTCTTACCTAGTCCATATAGCAAAATATTCAACCATTAGCTGACCATGGGATTTGAACCCCTTACCTTCTCCCTTTTTGGTAAATGACGCCACCTTCTATACCTTATGTGGTGCCTCGTTGCCACTCCACCACTAGCTCCTTTGTGTCATGAAACAACAATAACTTAACTTACGCCCTCCAAGCTAACATCCAGGTTCCCTTAAGCCCAAAAATCAAAATTTTTCCAGGGGTTAGGCTTTAACCTGGGCCTTCCAAAGGCCCCCCAAGCACCTCTAAAACATCAGTTAACACACCCAACCATGCAATATCAATTTATGCAAAAATTCCAAAAACCATAAAATTTGGGGAGTTAGACGGCCTCATTGTCATACACTTCGGAAAGGTGAATGGTCACTTTCTTGCTCACTCTCTTCATTATGCCCTTTCCTTGCAACTTCTGGACTTGCCTTACGCTGTTTTCTTGTCTCAACTCAATATAATTAATCTTTAATTGGTCCAAGTTTTTGATCAAATAACCGCTTTGTCTCTCGCATAAGTGCTTAAGGGTAAGATCTAGCACACCACCTCCAACATTTCTTACAGGCCGTAAGCCAATTCCCTCATTTGGATTTCTCTTAGGGCTTTGTGACATTTTAGGAACTCTCTACAAAGAACCTTACTATCCCATCACAAAGAAGTCACACACACTTGGCTTTTATATTCTTGAATAGACTCACTACTCTCTTGCCTCTTTCCACTTAATCCTCCTCTCTAAATTCTTATGGGACTATTTAAACTTAAAAAGCAGTTGTTGTGTGTCAGCTTGCAAACTTGATGTTCGATTTTGGTAGGGAAAATTATTGTACAAAGGGTAGGCTTGAACCAAGAAATGGAAATGAATAGAGTGTGGCCAAATGGTTAGTTAATGATTTTGGGCAGTAAGTAGAACTTTCAAACTTGGTGAAAAGCACTTGGACACTTTTTTTTCACGATTTTTTTCACTGACAAAAATAAATATTCACTCATTGATTTTGAATGAAGGCTAATTTTTTTAATTTTGATTTTGTTCTTTTTTTAAATTTTTTCAAACGAAATAGAATATCGTATTGCCAAGAACGTCGAATCTTACTCCAAATTTGCTAGCTCTGATACCAATTTGATACGAACTCATCTCCTAGTTGAATCGAGTCGTTTGTTGACCAATCATGAATTTGTGTAGAATGATTCGTTTAGAAATGAACTAAGTTTTAATTCAAAGAAAAAGTTTGATGAATGAAAGAAATTGATGTACGTACGGTTGGGAGCACATTACTCCTCGACAATAATCTTTCAAAGTTGCCCAAAGTTTCTTTAAGCCGAATGCAAGCTAAGCATTTCTTAGAAGTTGTTTTAGCTTCTAACACAAAGTGTTGGATCGAAACAAAGGCTAATACTCACGGAATCAACACAAAACAACTTTCCAAAGGACTTATGCAACGTTGCAATGCTGACTTCAGCTCGTTTCTAGCTCAAAGCAGATCATCTCAGCTAAATTCAGCTCCATTGAGCTCATTTGAGCTAAACCAAGCTTAGTTTTAGCTCATTTAATTCTTCTTTTGAATAAACTAAATCCTAGTTCTACTTAATTTATTTTACTACAGCTCATAACGAAAACCCTTAGCTCACTAGGTAAATTAATGTTTTCACACCTAGTGAGCTAACCGAATTTATTAGTTTATATTTAAGTAACTTTAACTTGTCTTGATATTTTATTTGAGTTGTCTTATTCATGATTTAATCATATTCAACTAAATTTATGAAGGGTTTAATGGATTCATTCTCCATGTAGGTTTAGCCGAATTAAAGGATGTAACACCCCAAACCCAGTCCAGAAGTTAGGCCCGAATCTAGCGGGTCAATTGAACTGTTTCTTGAAAACCATGTTTTCATTGAAAATCCTTCTTTTAAAAAAATGAGTAAAATCCTAGTTACATTTGTTTGTTTCAAAACATGTTTTATTAAAAGTTATTTTCTTGTAAAATGTTATTACCTTTAAAACCCTATTTGTTGAGAAAGCTTAATTTAAAATAGTTGCGGAAACGTGATATTTTGAAAACAGGTGTTGGTTTAAAAAAATCGTGTTCTACTTCTAGCAAATATAAATCAATAAATAAAATTCCAAAATTTAAAATCCAAAAATTATAAAAGCCTTATTACAACCCAAATCAAAACACTTAAAAGCAAATAATCAAAACAGAAAGCATAAGCAGTGTGTGTCCTCTCCGAGTCCCTCACAGCTTCGATCCATCTAAGGCTGGGGTTTACCTAAAAAAGTTAATAAACAGGGTGAGTTTAGGAAAACTCAGTGTGCAATCCCCCTTACTAAGGTAACAATTAGTAATAACAGTAACAGAAACAGTCTAGGCCTGAGCCCTTTAATAGAAATAGTACAGTTTAGTTCAGAGCATAAGTGGGTCTAAGCCCAATACAAATCATTGGGTCTCAGCCCATAACGAAATCAACTGGGCCTAGCCCATATCAGAAATAGAGCATAAATGAATGATGCATGCATGCAAACCCATCCAACCAGCACACGACTCCGTCCAACCCTACACAGCCTGTGGGCATATAATCAACCCATCCATCCAACACACCAAGCTTAGCATCGATTGCAGCACTAAGTCAACAGAACAACTCAAAAGCCGTAAACAGAATGACATAGAGCCATAATCAGAATGGCACAAAGCCGTGATAATATGCGTGGCACAAAGCCATTGATAACAGGTTTATAATCGGCACAAAGCCTATGATATCGGCACAAAGCCTTCGATAATGGCACACAGCCCACAATAACGATACTAAGTCCACAATAATGGCACGAAGCACATAATAACGGCACACGACCTTCAGTAACATTATTGGCACTCAGCCATTGATCAGTCCACAGTTGTCTCGGGTGACCTGTGCAACTTTTTCAGATCAATACAGATAAATGGCTCTACGCCTTCAGTGGACCCACAATCGTCAAGCAACCATAACACCCTAACAGATTAGATCTTCCTCCGTACAAAAACCAAACCCATGCAACATGTCATGTATGCAGAATGTCATGCCCCTAATCAGTCATACAATCACAGTCAAGTCATGTCACAACTCAATCATTTGTATATATCATAAGCACATCAGTCATACATAACCCAAATAAAACAGTCATTCTCTCTCTAGGGTTTAATGGTCATTTTTACCTAATAGGGGTAAAATAGTCATTTTACCCTCCAGGGGTAAATCAATCACTAGTCCTACTGGGGTATTTTAGTAATTTACACTATAGGGGTATTTTGGTAATTTTGCACTATAAGGGTATTTTTTGGTAATTTTGCACTACCAGGGTATTTTGGTAATTTTGCAGTCTGTGGTCTTAACGACTCAACAGGAGGTCCATCGTCGCCTCAAGCGACTTTAGTAACCTAAACAGACATAACGGTGTAAATGGGCCTAAGGCTCATTACTCGGCCCAAGTGGGTGATGCGATCACATCCCACCATGAGCCAAGTTCGAGCTGAGATTCGATGGTGCTACCTCAAGGGCCGATCACAAGCGCTCGTGCTAAACAATTTAAGGAAGCTGTTATAGCTTTACTTCAGCAAACTTAGGACGATGTCAAAGCTAGGTCTTTCGAACAAGCTGGTGGCAACTTTAAGAGTCTATGTCGTACTCTTCTACAAGCTCAATTTCAGCTCCCGAGCTTACCTCCAGCTCATCCCTAGCTCATGCATCCACAATGAGTTCAATAAGTTTATTCGATTCTAGTTATAAAATAAGTTTGCTGCATTGAATAAAAAAATTTGAATAAATTAATTTTAATATAATCAATTGATTTAAGTCTGGACATTTTACATATTTAATAAGCTAATGTTTAATATGTGAGACTTAGGACAAATTTAAAACTTGCTGCCCATTAATTGTTCTAGCTGAATTAGTTCATTAACGATGTCCTAGCTCCAGCCGAATTTTAGACAAGCTTCAATTCCCATTTAATTCATGATTCCTAGCTCAAGACAAGGATTAAATACGTTTAAAGCTGTTGGAAATTAATTTGTTTATGAGCTAACTTTAATTAATGTGTAGGTGTATTGTTTTGGATGGCATTCAAGGCTTGGGCGACAGCATGCGTTGGACATCATTTAATGAGATGTTGGTGCATGGTTTGGGACGTATTTAAGGCCATTAAGCTATTGTTTCTTTTCCCAAAGAGTGGAGATGAATCGGTCAAAGCAACAACCACATCCAACTGCTGTTTATGCTTCCAACGTGACCATTTAGCTCACCCAAGTTCACATTAAAGGCATTCACACCTGCAGTGTTTAGGCGTTCACATTAAAGGCTATTTGTTTCTTAGTGTTCACACCTATTGACCGTTTGTCTCCTTGTTTCCACACCAGCCGACCAGCAAGCTACTCAAGGCAAATATTAAAGCTTCCATAAAGCTTTCCAAGCTCCAAGGCCGAATTTAGTGAAGCATTTCAGCTCCCAAAGTTTCCATTTAATTTTGGCTGCACCTAGGCCATTCTAGAAGCTGGCCGTTGATGAATTCCATGTCCAAGAAGCTTCAAGGAATTTACCTAAGTTAATTCTGGAATTCTCTATCTTAAATAAGCTGAAAACACATGTCCATTTAGCCAGCTAAAGCCTTGACTATAAATTTCAGCTTAAGGCATTTCGGAAAGAACTTTTTGCTAAATTTTTAATGAAACTCTGTCGAATTTGTGAGAGCACCTTTCTCCAATTTCGTTTAAGGACTCGTTGGCTTAACTAGTGAGCTAGTGGCATCAACCCGTTTCCTTTGCTAACCACCTATACCGAGGTTCCTATCCAATCCGATAGTGGGTCAGGTCCAATTCTGTCAAACCCAAACCTTAAGAACCTTATAAGCACTTTGGGTCGATACCAATTTGGTATTGGTTCTTGCTTGTTTCTTAAGACCATTTCGTACCATTCGCGACCATTTCCAAAACCCAATCGTTTTCCTTTGAATTTTCACTTACCAATTCAATCACTTAATAATCAACCATTTCTTATTACCACATTGACTTCATCTTTCTAAACCAACTTACCCGAACCATAATACCAAATCACACCACTTACTCCTTAATCTGTAACCCTCTTCTAAACCTCTTGTTTCGTAAACAAAAACAGAACGTTTCTCTTGAACTTAACTTGTTTCGAGTTTTTCTTCCTTTTCTTACTTCTTTGTTTACAATAGGGCAATCTCGAATACATCTCAAATTTAACTCGAAGATGAGATCATATCAATGGGCCCACACGCTCATGTGGCCCAATTAGCCTGAATTTAGCCCTGGCTATGCACATGACACAACCCAATCCAAACTTTACCACAAAACATACGTTTTTATTCGTGTGGGCCTACAAGCCTATTGGGCCCACACAGTCCAGTCCGGCCCAACGTGGCCCAGAATGGCCTATGTCATGTATGTGACATAACATGCCCAACCACTTCCCACCTAGCAGTTAGATTTACACAACAGTCCCACGGACTCATCGGGCCCATTTGGCCCATTATGGCCTAAAAGCGGCCCAAGTCCATGAGATCACTCATGGGCCTTTGTCATTGTATCGACCTTTCCCACACAAGCATTCATGCACTCGCGTGGCAACCGTTGTCGTTCCTTCGGCGTTCTGGCATTTTACTGATCTACAATCATAGTAGTGCAACTAACACATACACTTTCGGCTTTTCAGCTAGTTATCAAAACAAAACATACAGTTACACACTTTATTGGCTTATGCCGATCCACAGAAATAGAGTATACAAATACACACCTTTTCGCGAAAGTCTACGCAAACACTCCTTGAGCACAATCCCACATTAACCAAAAGAATTAATCAGTTCTTCACTGATGAAGAACCCAAGAATTAAGACCACGGTTTAATAACTATTACCTAACACAGTTATAAGATCAGGAACTATCCTCTCCAAAACATCAGCCTAAAATCAAACCCTTGATTAACTACACCATAATGGCCTTTGTTATAAAACAACTCCTTATAACCACAAATAACACCTTACTATACCCCTATAATACCTTTGGCCCACCTTATACAATGGTAAGAGAAGATTTGATTTGCTTTTAGTTCTCCTGTGCTCCCTTGTTCTATCTAGCACCCTACAAGTATCCCATTACAGAGATGGAATAAGAAATGAGAACAACACACCTGAGAAAAAGAAGATTCGGCCTCCAAAGTAAAAAGAGAAGAACCCGATATTGAAGAACACTTACCAGTACTATTCGGCCAATGGATAAAATCGACTAAGAAACGGTAGAGAACAAAGTACAAAGTCAAGAGAAGGATCGACTGAAAAGAGAAGAGGAGAGGTACACACAGAGATGATCCCGAGATAGCGTATTCGGCCAAGCACATAAATGAGTTTGTCGATCTAGGTATTCGGTTTAGATAAAGAATAGAAAAAGAGGGATCCAAAAGGAAAAGGAAGAGCTTAATTCGGTTTAGTACAAGAAAAGAATAAGAAATGCCAATTCGACCAAGAGAGAAATGTGAAGGAGAGAAAAGAAAAGTTTCAAAAAAAGGGTAATCAAGGTTCAGCACTTGATGTCTTGGCTTCGACAAATTGAACTAAACAAATCAAGGTATAATGACGAAAGGGAAAGGACCCGAATGGTACCAAAAAACCAAAACAGAGAACACCTAAAGAACCTTTACTAATTCGGCACTTAGAGAAAATAAAAAGCCAGGAACCTCATAAAAACCACAAAACCTCGAATGCCAAAGGGAAGAATTCGGCACCTCCACTCACAAATTGCCGAAATGTGCCCCTCATGCACTCCCTAATCGAATTTTCTTAACCAAACTCCCCTAATCAGCTACAACTTCTCCCCATTTGAAATTCCACGATTTTCTCCACTGTTTCCTCCACGATTTTATCCTCCAAATCCCTACTAATCCTCATCCAAATCTCTTTTGACGAAGTCCACAACCACTTTCTTGAGTTTGAACCCCCTTCAAACTCTTGCCACCTCTATGTAGCAAAATAACTGTATTTTGCTTGCAAGGGGATTCAAACCCTTGCCCTTCTCACATGCACACATGCCACTGGCCATCATAACACAAGCTCCTTTGTATCACAAAACAAGCACAACTAAATATAAGCCTATAGGCCAAAATCTAAGTTCATTTAAAAGAAAACCAAAATGAATTGCAAGCGCCAAGACTTGAACCCATGCTCCTTTGCAACCTTAATGACGCCACAACCACTAGACCACTTGCTTCCTTGTGTCATTTTTTCCAACACAATAATTTATAAGGCCTTCAAACTAACGCCAAGCTCACCTAAGGAAAAACTAAAATTTTCGCTAAAAAACCCAAGACTTCTCAGCTATCCCCAAACACGTCAAATGACTTAACCAACACACCAAACATATAATTGTGATATTTGTAAGCACCTTTAAAAATATTTAAGCTGACTTCTAATCGATCCCAAGCTCAAGGCCTAATACTTCTAGGCCCAATTTTTCGGACGCTACAAAGAAGGCCATTTATAAAGGTGCATGTTTGGCTAGGTTTAAAGCTTCTCAAGATACATGCATGGCTGAATACATGAAGGGTGGGCTGACTTTGGAGACTTCAAGACACCTATTCTACCAAAGAGACACCATGCCTTTAATTCCCCAAGGTGGCTAAATACCTCCCCCAAGAATCCATCAAAGTGTTCACATTAGGTGTTCACACCTAATGTCCATTAGGCTCAACCCGTTCACACCATGGTGACCATTCAAGGTTGGCATTCACACCATTTTAGTCCCTTCATGAGGATTCATTAAAGCTCGCAACTATTGGCCAAACAACATCAATTTATGGCTTCATAAAAGACCATGGCCGAACCTAGACTTTGGCTCCAAGGCTTCCATTCATTCACCAACTTTCAAGCTCCCATTGCTTAATCTAGGAGCTGCCCTTTGGAGATATGTTCAACTGAATATGGGCATAGTTTATTAAAGGATTTTATTCTAGATTTTTCTTTCTTTAATAGCCGAATCTCTTAGCCATTAAGTTAGTGAACTTGTCCATTTGGCTATGATACGATCATGCCTGGGGCACACTCTTGGTCCAGCCCACTAAGTGATATGACCTTAGTTCAGGATGAGCAAGTCGCCGAATCCATTAGTCATGCACGAATTAACCAATTGGCATCATTTGCAATTTATTGCAAGTTGAATTTAAATTTTAGTGAACTCATCTTACTTTAATAAATGAGTTGCTGGACTTTATTCAACCCATCTTAGTTTAATTAATAAGTGTTTTTTGTTGAACTTTATTTAATAAGTAATGCTCTTAATTAATCTATTTACTAGGACTATTTATTGATGCATGAGTTTAAGTTTATTTAATTATGCTTCTTTAATTAACTAGTTGCTGGAATACTTAATGCATATGTTTAGTTCATTTATTTAAGTTAAGCATTTATTTTTAATATGTTTAATAAGTGTTTAAATGTGATTAATAAGCTCATTTTAATGTGTTTATTGCAGGAGTCTTTTCAACTCATAACCGTTACATTACAAGGGCTGTTACAAATTTATTGAAGTGACTTTTCAAGTATTTTCAGTTACATCATTAATAAGCTATTTCACTAAGTAAAGGAGAGCACTAATTCACCTATAAATTTGGCAGCAACCTTTTGAGTCTCACTCCATAATTGTTGGCTTCTGAAATAAACATTACAAACATTCAAAACACCATTAAGGAGCTGGTGTCCATTTGGCTAGCCAAGGGACAATTCAAGAGTCATCTTTCAAACATTCAAGAACATTCATTTAGCTGAATTGAAGTGAATTCAATGGTGGAGTTATTTGGTTCAAGAATGTCAAGAGACTTGAACTTTATTTCAGCTTTTATTTAGCACATTAATATAAATACTTGTGACTATTTGGCTACCCTATTCTAGCACTATAAATAGGTGAAATCAGCCTTTGTAAAAAGACCTTGGTTATTTTAGTGAATGAAACTCTATCATTTTGGTGAGAACTCTTCTCTCTGATTTCGTGCAAAGACTTGTTGGCTTATCTGCTAGTCAATGGCGTCAATCCTAATCTTTTTTGAACTTATCACCTCAAAACGAGTGTGGCATTCACCCATTAAATTATACCTTCAGTTCCTACTTTGGTAAGTAGTGGGTCGAGGTCCATCAACCTATTTCCACCTTTTCACCTTAAGTCATATAAGTTTCGGGGCAATACTCACTATAATATCGAATCAATCTTGACACTTAAGCGCTATCTTCCATATCCATCATCTATCTTTACTTATCCTTGTTTATTTGTTAAAACTGAGCCTACCAACTAACTTCATCTTTGATTCTTGTTAGCCAATTTACCCTATCTATCTTTAGCCTTTTGAACCTATTTCATTATATACTATTTTACTTAGCCAAAATTCACCTTCACAAAACGAACGAAGACTTCATCGTTAGATGATCAAGCAACACAAATATGACTTAAATTCAACTACGAGGACGGGATCGTATTAGGCTAGCACATATTAGACTATAAATAGTTATTGGATTTCATTTGTAAAGGACTTTCTGCCAAATTGTTAATGAAACTCTGTTTCTATGAGGTTGCTTCCTCTCAAATCTCGTGTGAGTCTCGTGCGACTTATCTAGCATGCTAATGGTGTCAACTGAACTCCATTTCAGAACTTATCACCATCTTCGTAGTGTGGTGTTCTCCTATCTAGCTACCCCATCCTTCACCTTAGACAATATAGGAATCAGGGTGACACTCGTTAGTGTTGAACCATTCCTGACGTCTGAGTTTGACTTCATCCTCCACCAAATTACCTTTAATTATCGTTAAACCTAGCCATCTATCCATTTTCCTTATCCATCCTTCTTTCTTAGTCTGAACCTATACTACTAATTTAAAACTTAACCACTTTTTGAACCCATTCTCATTACTTCTGCTCAACTAAGCCTAATATTACTATTCAACTTAAAGCTGAACGAATCTTCTCGATGATGATTGGGCAACCAAGTGAATTTGACTCATTCAACCAGGCCAGATCACATCATTTGGTATTAGGCTTGCAAAAATGAGAAGTACGGACGTTCGTAGATATTTCGAAATAGGTTCGTGAAAAAAATTTCATTTTTTATCCAAAAGTGTAATTGTTCAAGTAAATAAAAAATATAGTACAAAATTAAAAAAATTCGAATATAAAAAAAGCGAGTGAAGTCATTGAAAGCTTGATCATTCATTCCTCTTGTAATCTCGATCTTTAAGTTTCTATTTTGTGAATTTTAATTACCCCTTCTACCCCAATGCCACACGCACAAACTCAAAATTTTTTCTTTTAGCCTACCTCTCACCTCTACATTTTATCCCTTGTAACCATCTTGAAACTGACCTCAAAGCACCAAAACAAGTCCTAAGAGATGAAATACAAGGTTACGAGAGAAAGCTAAGAGTGGTAAAAGGCAAGAGAGCTATGAGGTTATTCGAGTGAAAGAAAAAGCCTAATATGAGTGAAAACACGAGTGCGAGTGAACATTCTTAATTTTCTTTGCTAGAGAATTTAAGGTTTTTGTGGTGAGAAATTCTATTCCATGTCTAGAAGTATGCGAAAAATGGAGCAATTATTTGACCGTAGACTCGAACCTATCGAAGATCGGCTATATCGATTCAAAGTCTGGGCACAACGTGAAGGAACCCCCAAGGTTGAGAGACAAGGGTGTGAGTGTCCAAATCAAAACCGAGGCCGTCAAAGAGTTCAAGATGATTAAATTTCTGAACTAAGTGAGCCCGAAAGTGAACAAGATTCTAATTTTAGTAATCAAAGTTTGACGAAATCGTGGCCAACGAGATCGAGAGAGGTATCATGATGATCTCAAAAGTATTAAGTTGATCATTCCCCCATTCCAAGGTCATTCAAATTCGGAAGCATATCTAGAATGGTAGAAAAAGATCGAACTTGTGTTCGAGTGCCATAATTATTCTGAGGCCAAGAAAGTGAAGTTAGTCACCATAAAATTCTCTGACTACGCCATGATCTGGTTGGTCCAAGTCACTACAAGTCCAAGATAGAATGGTGAGAGTCCCATTAGCCCTTGGGCCGAGATGAAGGCTACAATGCGTTGAAGGTTTATCCCTTCCTATTATCACTGAGAGCTTTATCAAAAGCTTCAAAACTTATCCCAACAAACAAAGAGTGTGGAGGAATACTATAAAGAGATGAGAATCGCCATGATTCAAGCGAATGTGGAGGAAGATCGGGAGGCACCCATGGCTCTATTTTTGGCTGGTCTTAACCGAGACATAGCCAATATCATGGAGTTGCAACATTATGTGCAGATTGTTGATATGGTCCACATTGCAATAAAGGTCGAGAAGCAACTCAAAAGGAAAGGTCCTGTTTGATCCTATGCAACGTCAAATGTGCTTAAATGCAGTCAAGGTGCGAGTAAGACTCCTTCAACCAATCAACCCAAAGAGCCAGTGGCACCAGCGAGAACTACCAAGTCTTTAGCCAAATCTAGCAAAGGCAAGGCCATTGAAACTGTTCAAAACTGAACACGTGACATAAAGTGTTTTAAGTGTCTTGGAAGGGGCATATAGCCAGCCAATGTTCGAATCAGAATGTGATGGTGACTTGGCCCAACAGTGAAATTGAATCGGAAGAAGAAATAGAAAAGAACGAGGACAAAGTTGAAAACCCTTCCGATGATGAAGAAGAGCTGGAATACACAGTTGAAGGTGAGATGTTGGTTGTGAAGTGAAGTCTAGGCACACAAAGTGTAGTAAGTGATCCGCAACGTGAAAACCTTTTTCATACACAATGTATTGCACAAGGAAAGGTTTGTAGCCTAGTTGTTGATGGACGCAGTTGCACTAACATTGTGAGTATCCTCATGGTGGACAAGCTAGCCTTACTTGATACGATCCACCTCGGATGAGTCAAGTCGTATTAATAATTGCCTGATCATCGACAAGAAGTTACATTAAGTTTAGTTGAAAAATTGGGTAAGAGAAAAAAGGACAAGAAAGAAGATTAAAGAAGGTGGTTGAGTTAGGTTGAAGTTGGACTTGGTTTGGGGAATTTAGGACGGAAAAGAAAGAAGGATGTTGGTTTTTGGTTCGAATAGAATGGGCAATAAGAAGTGAAAGTTTAGTTTTAGGGTATGGAAAGGAATAGAAGAATGATTTGTTTCAATTGGGTAACGTGAATTAAGGAAATGGTCGAAATGGTAAGAAATGGTCGTTTATGTTGTTTTGGTACAAAATGGTATCGAAAGAAATTTGGTTTGAACCAAAAGTGCAAACAAGAACCAATTCTAATGTGGTATTGACCCGTTGTTTATAAGCCCTTTCAGTTCGGTTTATGACGCGAATGCGTCCAAGCTAGCAACCTGCCCGGATGATGGAACACCTGCTATGGCGCAAGGTTTCGTGACGAGAGCTTGAGCTCTATGCTTCCAAAACTCCATTTCAGCTCTCTGTCATCGATTCCAGCTAGCTCATGGCTCCCATGTCCAATGTGTAGCTGAACACAACTCCGAACTAAGGATAGTTAGCTTAATTCAAGCTGACTTCAGCTCGTTTCAACTCACCAGAGTCTATTCTAGCTCGGTTGAGCTCAACTAAGCTCTTACTTAGCTCCATTAGTTTATAATTTAAATAAACTCAGCTCATTTAATTTAATTTCAGCTTAACACAGTTCATAGCCGAAACCCTCAGCTCATTTTAGCTTAATTATTGCGTATTTATTAAGTGAGCTAGTTGACTAGTTATTTAATGCATATTATTAATTTGTCATAATTTAAACTAGAAATAAATATGTCCAAAATATTACAAGAATTAAATATGTTAGCCGAATTTAATTAGGTGTTTAATTGTGTTCATATTTGATTAATGTGTTCACATGAGCTATTAATGTTATACATTCACCTTGTAGGTACATGAGCTATTAATCTCATAACCGGGTTCGCGTCATCTGGTATCAGAGCTAGAATCGAGAAGCTTCAAAGACCGAAGATCAACTTGTAAGTTCAAAAAAATATTCAAAAAAATTTGAATATTTAAAAAAAATTTCGAAGTTAAAAAAATTCAGAATTAAAAAAAGTTCAATTATAAAAAAAATTCAAGTGATCGAGTTTATTTCCTACTTGGTTCTTTTCCTACCTTATTCTAATACCCTCTTCCAAAAAAAAACCCAAAGTCGTCACACTTAAAACCAAAAATTCTTTTCTTTTAGCCTACCTTTAAACCCTATTCGTTACAACCCTTGTAACCCTCTTGAAGCCGACCCCTAAGCAACAAGATGAGTTACTCAAAATGACCTACAAAGTACAAGATGAATCTGAGAGGTAAAAGGCAAGACTGATTAGTGAGATCATTTGAGAGAAGTAAAAGCCTAAACGAGTGAAAACACGAGTGGAGTGCAAAACTATTATTTCTTTCTGAGTGAAAATTGTGAGTTTTGAGGTGAGGTACCTAATTTTTGTTTTGTTTATATTCTAACATTTTCTTTTCAGCAACAAAAATCATATCACGCGAAGAGTTCACTGAATCGGAATACCAATACTTGGTGCAAGAAATGCGAAGAATGGTGACTTCTAAATTTGACAAACTATACGAAAGATTAGATCGTGTGGAACAAAGAGATACACGGGGACAAGTGACATCAAGTCGAAAAACAAAGTCAAGAACCTCACAGAGATATACACCCGATTATTACTTAAGAAAAGAGTCCCATTGTGATTCCTATTCACTATCGACTTCAAGACAAAACTCCTACTCATCAAGAAGTTTGAGACGACGAGCGGCCGATTTTGATTTTGAATTCGTTCAAGAAGATGTACGAGGTAATAGACATACTCCTTCTAGATCTTCAAAGAAATCTTACTCGGAGTATTCTTCACGAAATTTTGAACGTGACCCATATGTAAATAGTTTTCATCTTTCGAACAAGATTTGTATTCTCATGATTCTTTTGTAACATCTTGTAAAAGAAAAGACAAAGAAGAAAAGGCAAAAGAAATAAAAAGAAAAGAGAGAAAAGAGGCTAGTAAGAGAGAAAATGAGCGAGTCTTGAGAGAACTTGAAAAAGCTTTTGAAAAAGTCTTTGAAAAAGAAAATGAAAATGAAAGAGAAAATGAAAAAGAAATTGAAAAAGAATTCGAGCGAGAAAAAAATATCATCATGAAAAAAGAGTGGAAAAAGAGATTGAAATAAAAGAATCAAGAGAATCTGAGAAAGAAGAATCGAGTGATAGTGAGAAAGTGAGGATTCTTTCTACTAACCCTTCTGTTAGTCTTCCTTGTGAATTTTCTCATCAGGTTCCTAGAAGTCCATGCGACCAACTTCAACTCTGATACCTTCCAAAGGAGAGGCATTTTCTGTTGTTCGAGAAAGAAAAGTCTGCAAATGACAACCACCCACTTGCGATCAAAGGTAAGGAAGGTAAGGATCCATGGTTATCGAATCAAGGTCACTTGAATTGAAAGCTATTTATAAAGATTTTAATGGCCTAAATTCTGAAAAACTTCCATCTTATGATTTGTTTTCTAATTGTTCATCTCTTGTTGTTAATCACTTTGTTTCGAGAGATGCCTTGAAAATCTTATCTTTTGACATGTTTAGCTCTTCTATTGAGATGACTATGCCTATGCGAAGTGTGGAGGTTTACAATAAAAATTTTGAGCATGCCAATGTTGATGTATTTAAGTGTTTAAACTTTTTGAATCCATATGCCCAATCTTTTTGTTCAAACAAGCCTGACCAGTCGATTTGTGATAGATTTTCACATGAAACATTTCATCTGTTTGATTTTTCTCTTCAAGTTATATCCTTAAATTTTTGTGCAAAATCTCCATGTCCTGAATTGCATTTTTGAATTCATCTGTTTGAAAAGTTGTTTGTTCACCATTTCTTTGATTGATCGAGTGGAATTCTAGTCATGTGGTGACTTGATTACATTTTCCTTTAAAATGTTGCCTATTGGAATTCATGATCAAGTACGTGTGTTCAAGCCTGGCATATGTTACGTAGATTTGTTTTATGGAACATTTAAGCAATTTGCATCTTTTGCATTCAACTTATATTTGTTTGATGTTCTAACTTTTGATAAGAAAATGAAATTCAATGATTTGGGTTTCAATTTTGATTTATTTTCTAATCACCTTGCTTGGCCACATATGAAACTTTTGTTTCATTTTAAAAAGGTAAATTTGACGCATTTCTATGGACTTGAATCGAATTTTGATTATGTTCTATCTTTTCATTTTAAGTCCATTATTTCTAATGATACTAACCTTTTCCCTTATTGTGAACGCATCACTTTAACAAGCCCGAGATATTCCTGTTCACCTCGAGTTGATCAAAATAAAAGGTTTGTATTACATTACATTTCAGAGGAGAGAAGATTTGTCTTGCTTGAAAAAGGTAAAACCATTCACAAGTTTTTTTCTCTTAAAGGTCAGCAAGGTAAAGTTTCTAAAAATCTTCGAACATCTTGGATTCATTCGATTGATGTTTAAAATCATTTTGATACTTTGATGTTTGAAAGTTATGTGTATCCTGTTGTGGTTGATTTTTCTTCTTGGCTTAGTAATGATCCATTTGTGTTTGATTACATAAATCATGTTGTTAATCAGCACACGGGTAAGATAGCAAGTAACCGACCATGGTACACCTTGCGTGTACAAGACGATGAATCGAATGAGTTTCTCTTTTGGGATAATCACATTGAAAAGTTTTGGATGAGGTTTAATGAGTTTAATTATTTGCAAACATTTGTCACTAATTATCCCTTGCTCCAATTAAGTTCACATGTTTGTAATGATGGCATAACAAAACTCTTCGATAACTTTTCATATGCTTGCTTTGTACAGGTAAGATTTTTGACCGATGTTCAATTGAATAAATTCTTTTTGAATCTTGAACATCATGGGATTCTGACTCTTTTGAGTTTCTTCTTGCAAACAATGGTGAGACTTTTTCAGGTTTGCACGATGCCCTCTATTCTGTTTGATCGAGGAAAGCCGTGTGAGAGAAACACTTTTAAAATGGACCAATGGCTCGACTTGAGGTCAAGTCGTTTTGAAGAGGGAGAGGATGACGCGAATGCATCCAAGCTAGCAACCTGCCCGGATGATGGAACACCTGCTATGGTGCAAGGTCCCATGATGAGAGCTCGAGCTCGACGCTTCCAAAACTCCATTTCAGCTCTCTATCATTGATTCCAGCTAGCTTATGGCTCCCATGTCCAACGTGTAGCTAAACACAACTCTGAACTAAGGATAGTTAGCTTAATTCAAGCTGACTTTAGCTTGTTTCAACTCACAGGAGTCCATTCCAGCTCGGTTGAGCTCAACTAAGCTCTTACTCAGCTCCATTAGTTTATAATTTAAATAAACTCAGCTCATTTAATTTAATTTCAGCTTAACACAGTTCATAGCCGAAACCCTTAGCTCATTTTAGCTTAATTATTACGTATTTATTAAGTGAGCTAGTTGACTAGTTATTTAATCTATATTATTAATTTGTCATAATTTAAACTAGAAATAAATATGTCTAAAATATTACAAGAATTAAATATGTTAGCCGAATTTAATTAGGTGTTTAATTGTGCTCATATTTGATTAATGTGTTGACATGAGCTATTAATGTTGTACATTCACCTTGTAGGTACATCACCCTTTGGACGGCACATGCATAGAAGGAAATTAATGCAAGGTGCATGCATAGAAAGGTTCAATGGACGGCAATCAAAGGGGCATATGCATGTTCATGATGATTATTCATGTATTTGAAGATTCATGGATCATATTGATGAAGGAACATGCATTGGACGGTTCATGTAATTCCCATGTGTTCACACCATGATGACCATTCGGTTGGACGTTCACACACAAGAGACTACTCAAGCTCCTTGTTCACACCTAGTCTGACCCTGATGTATGCACACCCGGGGCTCCCCCAAATGCAAATCAAGATCTAATCGAGCTTCCAAAAGAGCCCATGACTCGAGCACGTACTAAGCAACTTCAAGAAGCTTTAACAGCTTTGTTGAAGCGCATTTGGGATGAAACCAAGTCTTTTGAAGTTGGAGAAGCTATGGACAACTCTTTGAAGGCTCAATGCACTCTTTTGCAAACCGACTTTAGCTCCTCTCCAGCTCTCCAAGCTCAATTCAGGTCCAATCAGCTCACTTGAGCTTGTTTCAGCTCGTTTGAGCTCAATTTAGCTTCTTTCCAGCTCGTTTCTTTTTCCATTTCAATAAACTAAGTTTCAACTTTATTTTAACTTAATTTGGTATAGCTCATGCCGAATTCACTAGCTCAAATTAGTTCATTAATTGTTTTTGATTATTTGAGCTAGCTGAATTTAATGTGCTAGTTACTTTTAATTTAATGTGTCTGAAAATTAGTTAATTGTTATTTAGGTAGTTAGCTGCTGTTTAATTATGATTAAATGATATAATTAGATGTGTTCATGTTTTTGTATGTTCAGCCGAATATGGAGATACATTAAAAGCTAGGTGCATGTATGGGAGCATTTAAAGCAAATGCATGCATGACTGGGTTCAAAGCTTGCAAGGATTCATGCATGACCGAATTCATGCATGGTGGGCTAACTATTGGTGATCCCTAAGTGACTATTCAGCTAAGGAGTAGCTGCCAATTAATTCCAAGTTGACCGATTAGCTCCTTGAACATGTTCACACCTAAACTTGACCAATCGGCTTCAATACATGCATGGATGGGTTCAAGAACGTCCAAGGGGAGGAATTAACTCAATAATTCAGCACATTGATTGAATTAAGTAAATGCACAAAGGGGAGAACGAATTTACTAGGTTCATGCTACCATTCATGAACTTACATGCCATTAAAGTGCTTAATTATGAAGATACATGTCCCATTCAAGTGCATGAACGTCCCAAGGAGTTGAATGCAACCTTTGGTGCTCATACAAGGCACTTGAAGCCTTACTTCATGGCTAAGCATTCATGCACACACCAAGGGGGAAGAAAGTGTCCATTTGGCTAGTGCATGGATCTACCGAATTCATGAACAATTTTATTGTATTAGTGTGAACGTTTTTATTGTTGTGTGAACACATTAGATACCATATTCCAATAGACATTTTAGGCCCTATAAATATTTGTTAAACTTCATTTGTAAGGGACTTTTTGCCAATTTGTTAATGAAACTTTGTTTCTGTGAGGTTGCTTTCTCTCATATCTCGTACAAGTTTCGAAAGACTTATCTAGTGTGCTAGTGGCGTCTACCGATCTTGTTTGAACTTATCACCATCCTTGGTGTGGTGTTCACCTATCCTTCTATCCCATTTATCCACCTTAACAATATAGGAACCGGGGTGACACTTTTTAGTGTTGAATCATTCCTGACGTTAAGTTTGTTAATCCATCCCCACCTTACATCGTCTTATTCTTATTATTTCTAAACTAAACACTCTATTCAACACCCATCTCTGTTTTCCATAGCCGAACCAATACCTTATTTTCTACTTCAAATCCTTCCGCTTAATCAAACCTATCCTTTCACTTATACTTCCAAGACCGAGGCATGAACGACCCTTCTCGTCTACGATCGGGCAACTACGTGCATTCGACTCAATCACTCGAGCCGGATCACATCATTTGGTATCAGAACTTGTAAATCGAGGAGCACCGACGTCCGTATCATGATCAAAATAGGTTCGTTGTGAAAAATACATATATAAAAAGTTGAAAAAAAAGTGAAGTATCAAAAGTTTCTGTTACACATCATTTGGTATTTGTCGATCTTCAAGTTTACATTCCATTCCTATAATTTTCTACCCCTTCTACCCCAACGCCACACTCACAAACCCAAAATTTTTTCCTTCTTTTAGCCTACCCGTACACCCATACATCTTATCCCTTGTAACCAATTTTTGAAGCTAGCCCCAAAGCACCAAGATGAGTCAAGAGAAGCAAAATACGAGGTTACGGGAGTAAGTTTGAGTGGTAAAAGGCAAGAGTGTTGTGAGTTCATTTGAGTGAAGAAAAAGCGTTAAAAAGAGTGAAACACGAGCGTGAGTTTACAACTTTTGAAATTTTCTTTTCGAGTGGAAAAGTGAGAATTTTGTTGTGAGGTATTTATTTTTGTTTTAACATCTTTCTTTCCGTAATAAATCATGAATCACGAGGAGTCTCTAGATTTTGAACTTCGAGACTTTGTGAGAGAAATGGATCGAATGCTTGAAAGAAAACTTGAACCCTTGCAAAAATGATCAGACCATATCGAAGGGCGAGGCCATCAAGCAAAGGTCCAACGTGAGCAAAACTCGCCAAGATGAGACCCAAAGTCAAGAACATCACAGAGACACCCATCTGAAAACTACTCGAGAAGAGATTTCTATCTTGATATCTATTCATCAAGAAATTCGAGTAGAAAGAAAGACAAGTTTGATTTTGAGGTCCTTCAAGATAACAAACGAGAAAGCCTACGTAATCCTTTGTATGCACCAAAGTCCCCAACCTCGAAGACTCATTCATGAAGAATTGATCATGAATCCTATCTAAGTGATTTCTTATTTTTTGAACAAGACACTTCTTATTTTGATTCATTAGTAACACCTTCATTTTGTAATGAAAAAGAAACGAGACAAGAAAAGAAAGAAAAAGAAATTGAAAAACAAATAGAGTGTGTGCGAAAAAAAAGTTGAAAAGGAGAGTGAGTTTAAAGAGATAAAAGAAAATATGAAAGAAACGAGTGTTCTCAATGAAAAAGAAACAAAAGAAAAAGATGATAGTGAGCGAGAACAAGTGAAGAGTGTTTTCACTAACCAAGATGAGAGTTTTTCTCGTGTTGTTCCTTTTCAGATTTCTAAAGATGTTATTAATAAGTCCCATCTATTTTACCTCCTAAAGGAGAGACGATTCACATTGGTTGTAGAAGGTAACATTTTGAACGACCCTAGTCCACTTGTGTCTAAAGGTAAGCAAGGTGAGGTTTCTATATCTTTTGAACAACCTTATTTGATTCATGGTAAAGTCATTGCTCATGACATGGGTTTTGGAAAAGAACTATACCTTTATGTGGTTAATTATTTGATTGATGTTGATGTGGTTGATTTTACTGATGGCAAGAAAGATTTTGCTAATGATAATTGTTGCATCGACCAGTATGTGGATGAAGTGAGATTAAATCATCATGAATATATTTTGAGATTGTGTAATAAAAGGTTGCTATGCCAAGTGCTTATTCAAATGAACGAGATGATGGTGTGATGGATCTGCCTTGTTTTATAAATTTTGCATGTTTGAGAAAGTTTGATCGAGTGAGACTTGAGTTTTATGATTGTTCGAATGATTACTTGATCACAAATTCTTTGATTAACATGAGTAGGACATTGGAAATTAAGAAACTCATGCTGTCTATTGAATCGAGTGACCAAACTCATGTGTTCAAACTTGGAATTTGTTATTTTGATTCGAAATGTGGTAAAATCAAGCATTCTAAATTTTGTGCGACTAATTTATGTTTGTTTGATGACGTTGGATTGATTCAGCATCTGCAAACTTTTGTCTTGTGTGATAACGGTTATTCACATACAAAGATTGATTTGTTTGAATATGATGATAACGTAAATTCTTTGAATTTTTGTGCAAAACCTCCATGTATCTTCATGCCTATTAGAATGAGACTTACAAGGTTTGATTGCTCGAATGATTGTATGCTTAAATTCCTTTTGCTTGGCATGTTTGATTTCTTGAATAAAATGAAAGTTTAGTTGCGTTGTGACACGAGAGATCAAAATCAATTGTCCAACCCCATAATACATTTTCTTAAATTGTTGCCCAGTAAAGGTAAACATCAAAATTCTATTTTGAATAAATGTGTTGAATTCTCTCATATTCTCCAAATTTTGTCTCTAAGATTGAAAGCAAAACTTATGAATTTTGTTAGCTTACAAAGTCAAAATCTGATTTATGATTCTGGAAATCACTCCATGTTGTGGTTTAAAAGGCTTGAACATGTTATACGTGATAAGGATTTTAAATTGCCTCGTGCTTTGCTATAATGTTTGTCAAGGAACTTTCAAATCCAATTGATAAGGTAAGAAGGCATTTTGTTTTTTATCTCGGTGACTATTGTTTCTTGTTATTGATCAAAGGATCTGAATCCTACAAAAATGTTCTCCGAGGTTATGATTTTCGAATGACTTGTGATTCTTGTTGTTTGCCATCAATGAATTTCTTGTTTCATTTTCATAAGGTGAGGCCAACTTCTATCTTTGATACTGGGATTAGATTAAGTGGTCAATTCCTGATTCATTATGGAAAGGTAAAATCAATTTCTATTTTTGATCCCAACATGGTTTATGTGCCCAAGTTAGAATTGAAAATTTGAAACAAGTTTGTGAGTTTTTAATTCAAAGTATCTTTACCCCTTTTTTGTATTGTGTAGATGATACATTGAAATGGCTTATCTTTAAAACGAGAGGGCATGGGACTAATTTGTTGTTTTTACAAGATGTGTGTGTTAATCAGGTTTTTGTGAGCTATTCGATCCCCTCTAACCACGAAAAATCTTATAATGAAGTATGCTTTGTTGTAATCATATATGGTACGACATGAAAGAAGGTTATTTGCATACCTGATACGAACCCGGTCGTATCATGTTTAGACACAAACCACCGACATCGAGAATGACCTAAGCTCGAAGGGCCCAAGTGCAAAATGAAGCTCAATGAGCTCAATTCAGTCGTTTCCAGCTCAATTTTGGTTTTACTCAGCTCAATAGAGCTTTATTTGATTTGATGCAAGCTCATTGTGCTTGATTCAAATTTATTTTAATTTCATGCATTTTAATTTGCTGGAATAATTTAATTGAGTTAGTTAATTTAGTTAAAGTTAGCTCAAATAATTAGTTCATTTTAATGTGTCAAAGCTGGACATAATTAATTAAAGTTTTAATGTGTCTTTAGTTTAGGACATGATTTTAATGTGTCTAATTTTAAGACAAATTTATTAGCTACTTCTAATTAATTTGTCTTGACCGAATTAATGGTGTCTTAACTTAATTAAGTGCTGCCCATTTAATTTGTCTTTGTTTCAGCTGAATTAATGTGCAGGTGTTATTGTGTCTTAGTTTAAACATGTTTTAATTTGTCCTTGCTACTGTTGATTTTAATGTATGCATTTAATGTGTCTTAAGCAGCGAAATTTAATTGTTGTCATTTAATATGTGCAGCTGAATTAATAAGTTTTAAGATGAATTAATTTACTGTTTAATTTGCTTCATTTATTGTAGGAGCAAGCATGGGATGGTAGCATTTAAGGAGCTGCCAAGCGTGGCATGGACAGCACATTAATTGAGCTGCTGGTTCAGCTCTTCAAGGCGCCACTTTGTGGTCTACAAAGGACATAGCAAGCTAGCCGAATAAGTTTCCCAAAGCAGACTTTAAAGCTCACATACATGGACGACATTAAAGGCTCCTTATCATGCACGGAACGGATTTAATGCAAGGGGGCTTCTGGTTTATTTTCAAAGCTCCTCTTCGTGAACAACAATGGCATTAAAGAGTTGCTATTTTTGCTTCCCTAAGTAGCAGCCTAATTAAGTTCTCCCAAGCACCAAGGTCAACTTTAATTAGTTTTTAATTCTACTGATCAGCAAGCCAAGTGCTTTGGATGACATTTAATGAGGAAGCATGTATCTTGCATGTTCATGGACGATATTTAAGAAAGAAGCTGCTGATTGGAATTTTCTATGTGCCTTCTCATAAATCCCAAGTGGCTAATAAGTTTTCATTCATTTTAAATATTACCAGCTGCGTGAAGACACCTTGGAAGCTATCCAATGACGTTCCCAAAGGGCTAAAGAAGCTTCCATGCAATTATCTTCATTTTCCTTCATCAAGAAGCTACCTTTTTTGATACTTTATTCAGTCGAATATAGACTTAGCTTATTAATAAATATTTTCTAGATTTTTCTAGCATATTCATGGCTGAATTACTTAGCCTTTAAGCTTGTTTATTCATCCATTTGGCTAACTCTTGTATGGCTATAAATACTTAGTCATTTTCACTTGTAAAAGGTTACTCACTGAATTTTAGACTTTGTCATTTTTATGAACTTTATTGTTCTATTGAGAATTCAATTCTCTTTATTCACCTTAGGACTGATTTAACTTATTAAGAATTTGTCTCATGGCATCTATTTTTCCTTGTTATCCCAAACTTATCACATTTGTTGGTGTGGCGTTCAAAACTATACCAAGGTTCCTATTGTCCTTGATAGCGGGTTGAGGTCTTCTATCAATTTATCCATCTACATTTCCATTACCTTCTCAACCTAAAGCCAATTTGAGACTCAAGTCAACAATCCCTATTGTTTGTTCATTCTCCGGCCTTAGTCATTTATTCCCATCTGTCATCCAAATATCATACATCTTCCCTTTTGAGACCCTTTTGAGCCTATTCCATACTTTGATTTCACTTTCTTTTCAATCGAGCCAAAGACATACCTAATTTACGATCAGGCAACTAATACGACTCAAATCACCCTGAGTGAGTTCGTATCATTTGGTATCAGAGCTGGTTAAATTGAGGTAAGAATCGACATTTTTTATTGCGATAGCGTATTAGTAAAAAAAGTCAAAAAATTTTGAAAAAAACAAAAAGTTGGAAAAAAAGGAAAAAAATCATGATAAAAAAGAATATATATATATTAGAAGTGCAAAATAATTGAAAATTCAAAAAAAAGGGAGTGAAACTTAGTTGCATCAATTGTTTTCTGCCCAAGATCATTCCATTTCTCTTTATTACCCGAACAGCCACACTTAAAACCCCATTTTGTTGTTTAGAAGCCTACCCTTGTCCCAACATTTTTCCCTACCCAAACCATACACCACTCTTGTAAGCCGACTCCACATCGACGATCACTAAGTCTTAGTAGTCCATTGTGAATCAAGAGAAGCAAATAGATCGGAAAAAGGCACAAGTGTGTGGTGAGATTATTCGAGTGTGTAAAAGCCAAAATTGTGAGAATTTTTTTCTTGTGAGAGAAAGTGGGTTTGCGTGAGTAAACACCATGTTTTGAAATACCGAAAGTAATTATAATTATTATAATGTTCTGTCCGACCCAACATATCAAGAAATTATTCATGAGGTAGGTCAAATGCTCCAAAGATGACTAAAACAAATACGAGAACATTTAGAACGTATCGAAGAAAGAATCCAAACGTATCGAAGTTCTACAAATCAAAAGATGGAGATAAGAACATCAGAGAGACACGTATCCAAAGATTATTCGAGGATAGACTCATACCGAGACTATTATTTATCAAGGTGGTCGAGTCGGTATGAAACAAACCATGAATTTGAAACCTTTCAAGGCTACCAACAAGAAGGTAGATATTCTTCTTCAAACGCTTCAAAGCATCCATCTGCGGAGAAGTCCAAACGAAGAAGTGAACATGGTTCATATGCATCCAAGTCTTCGCTTACAGAAGGTCATCCCCGAAGAGATTCATATCATGATTCCTATTCAACAAGGAATTTGAGATGAAGCAAAGGAAACTTTGAGTTTGAACCCTATTACGATGACGAACGAGAAGGCCAAATTTTTCCTCATACGCGTAAAGGTATCCATCCACAAAGATTCAATCTCGAAAAGATGATCTCATATGTGGATCCTTCATGCCTTTCCCAATGAAAAGTTTCACATTTTGATGAATCTTCCTTGTTTACTTCTTTTTGTAATGAAATAGAAAAATCAAGTGGAAAAGAAAAAGAAATTGAAAAAGAATGAGAAAGTGAAAAAGAAAAAGAGTGTGAAAAAGAGCAAAAAGAGAATGAGAACAAGAAAAATGAAATTGAAAAATAAAAAGAATTTGATCAAGAAAAGAAAATTGAAAAAGAAAGTGAGCATGAGCAAGAGACGAGAGTAGTTGAAAAAGAAAATGAAAAGAAGAATGAAAGTGAGTTTTCGATAAAAAAGAGATGAGTGAAAAAGAAACGAGTGGAAGAGATGAGAAAAGACAATAAAAAGTGAGTGTTGTTTCAACTAATCCATATGTGAGTTGTCCTTGTGTTGTTTCTCATTTTCAAGTTTCAAAGGAATCATGTGACAAATTCCAACTATAATATTTCCCTGGTGTGAGACATTTTCATTTGATCAAAAAAGGTAACCCCGATCTTCATTCCTCTATTTTCAACGGTACGCAAGGTGAGAATTCTTTATTCCTTAACCTACTCCATTCGAATCACATTGACAACTTTGCTCATGACTTGTGTTCTAAAAAGGACCCATCTATTGATGTGATTAATTGTTATTCTTTGATTGATGATAGCAAGTTTGTCTTAAAAGATGGCAAGGCGAGTATTTCCATTGAAAATTGTGATGTTGGTGAGTTTGTTAGTAAGGTAAAATACAATCGTCCATTGCAAAACCTGTTTGTGAGCGGTAGTGGATGTTCAAGTAAACAATTTGATTTTTCTGATTGTGGTGATAATATGCATTCTTTGATCTATTATGCAAAACCCACATGTGTATGCATGGCTGTTCGAATGAAACTCGTGTTGTTTGAATGCTTGAATGTTCACGTGTCTAATTTTCTAATGATTTGATTGTGTGATAACTTGTTGACGTGTAAAATGCCTAGTTCACTTGATTTTGATGTTGGTTGTTTTAGGCTATGGTCTAAGGGACTCGAACATAATTTGCATACTCATCACTATGGTTTGTTTCATGTTCCTACCTTGTTAACAGCCCATAAATATTCAAGCCAATGTGCAATGGTAAGCAAAAACTTCGTTTTTGACCCTGGTGATTATTCTTCTTTATTATTGATCAAAGGATTTGATTCAAGGGTTTTTGATTTTCGAGACTCTATCCATTGAAAGCTTTGTTATTCTAGTTCGATATGTGGGAACCTCGAGTACCCTGAATTTTGTGTGAATAAATGTGTGAACCTTTTGAGCTTGTTTGATGTTATGACTTTAAGTTTGAGAACGAAGTTGTTGAACTATTACAAGTTGCGAATGCTTCTTGACTTAGGTAAATTATCGACAAAGAAACTTTTAATTCATCACAGAAAGGTAATGTCAACTCAAGTTTTTGATCCCAGCATTGGTTTATATGCTTAATTTTTTAATAAGACCTTAGAAAGTTCTTTAGTGATTTTTCAAAGTGTCACTAATCTAATTCTTTCTTGTGTAGGTGACGCTTGGAATGGTTTCCTCTTAAAGAGGGAGGGCATACAAGTGACCTATTTTCTTTTCAAAATATGTGTGATTTTCAGGTTAACGAGAGCAACAATGCCAACTTTATCAACTGAGGGTGCTACGATGGTGAAATTTTTTTTTGAGCAAGTGGCCCAATTTGAGGACAAATCATCTTCAAGAGGGAGGGAATGATACGAACCCAATCGACACCGAGAATGGCCTAAGCTCGAAGGGCCCAAGTGCAAAATGAAGCTTGACGAGCTCAGTTCAGCCGTTTTTAGCTTAATTTTTGTTTTACTCAGCTGATACGATCCGCCTTAGTGATGAGTCAAGTCGTATATGTGTTTGCTCGATCGTCTACAAAGAAGTATCGTTCGATTTGTTAAAAGGATGTTTTAAGTGAATAATGGCGGAAGCTATGTAAAAAGAGTTCAAAGATGGGTTTATGGATATGAAGTTTGTGTAGGTTCGGTTATAGAAAAATAATAAAAGATGGAGATAAATATAGTAATTGGATAACAAACAACAGATGTGAAGTGAACTGATGGTTCGATTATGATGAAAGGATGGGAATGGAATGAAATGAAAATGTTCTAAAAAACAAGCACGAACCAATATTAGAAAATATCGACCCAAATGCTTATAAGTTTTCAAGATGGTCGGATGGAGAATAGGAGAACCTCGACCCACTACTTAGCAAAGTAGGAACCTTGGTATAAGGGTGAACGCCACACTTGTTGGAGTGATAAGTTCAGAAAGAAGAACAAGGTTGATGCCACTAAGGGATAGTTTGGCAATGCTTTTGAAAAGTGCTTTTGGGAAGTGCTGTGAAAAAGTACTTTTGAAAAGTGCTTTTGAGAAGTTTGGTTTAAAAATGGAGTGTTTAGTATTGCTGTCAAAAAGTGCTTTTAAGAAATAAAATGTCCATTTTAGACATGATGTTATCAAGTAACAAATATGCATTTAAATAATATTTAAATTATTAAATATTATTATATTTAGTAAAAATATAAAAAATTTATTATAACTTGTTAATATTTTAATATATGAAATATAAATTTTAAATATTTTTAAACAATAAATATTAATTATTTATAAAATTTAATTAAAATATATAAATTATATTTTAAATATTTAAATATAACAATTAAATATTTGTAATTAGTATTTTAAAAGATATTTTTTATTTTTAATTAATGATTTTAACACATTTGCAATTAAACCTCAAGAAAAAAAGAAATTACTATGTTATTGGAGGGGTGAAAAAGTAATTAAGCACTAAAAGTGCTTTTGAGAGAGGAAAAGCTAAAAATTTTAACTTCTCCTTTTTAGAAGTGCTTTTGAAAAGTACTTCTGGAAAGTTAAAAATTTCAGCCAAAAGCAGCTTGTTCTGCACAGCTTTTCTTCCAGAAGTGCTTTTAGAGCCAGAAGTGCTTTTTTTAAGCAATGAAGAATAGGCCCTAAAGCTAGATAAGCCAACAAAGTCTTCAACGAAATTCAAGAGAAAGGTTTTCTCACAAAATGATGTAATTTTCATTAAGGTGTCAAAAGTTCAAAAGTCTATACATCAATCTAAAATCGAAGTATTTATAGGAGTATAACAAGCCTAACTGAACGGACAAACATTCAATTGAGTTTTAATTAAACTAATTAAAACTATGTAACTCTTGATGAATTCAAACAGTTGTAATGGCTATGGCATCTTGTTTAACCTTCCAAATGAGCTAATTATGAACTCTAATGAGCTGATTAAAATGATTTTAATGCATGATCAGCCAAGAGATCAAAACAGCCCATTTAATTTCCCTTTGGACAGCCGAATGGTCACCATTTATAAAGAAAACGTTTTTTTGGGCACATGAATGGTCTCCCTTGTGTAAATGCTGAATGTAACCGTCCAAGGATGTTAATGAACAGCCACTTTTATGAAGAAAACATTTGGAAGTTTTTTTGGCTTGAAAATAACTCCTAGCAACTCTTGATTTCTCCTTTGGCTAGTTGAAAAGACTCCAGCAACTTAATGAAGTTTAAAGCCTCCTTATTGAATGCATAACAGCCTTTAAATGTAATTGTTGTGAGTTGAAAAGTCACCTGCAACTAAACATATGTAACCATCACATTTAGTCAATTATTAAGCTTAAAACAAATTAACAACTACTTAAATAGATGAACTAACACTTATGCATTATTTATTCCAGCAACTAGTTAATTAAAAGAGGTATTAAATGAACTTTAACTCATGCACCAATAAATTAACCTAGTAACTAGATTAATTAAAGAAGCAACTCATTAAATTAAGTTCATCAAATAAACCCATTTAATTAAATTAATTGAGTTGTATTAATGACCAGCAACTCATTTATTAACTTAAGATGCTTAAATGCATGATTTAAAATGCATTAAACAAGACATAATTAAAGACTAAAGTAACTAAAATAAATAAATCAAGTCCTTATTCCAGCAATTTAAATGCAAGAATTAAATAAACTCAAATCACGCTCAAAGAGCTTGCGTCAAATCGAGCTGAGCTAGATGGAGCTCGGGGAGCTAGAAAGGAGCTATGATCAGCTTGCCAACATAACAATGCTCGACTCAAAAGACTTGAACGTTGGGGTTCGCTGGGCTCGCTTGCATCATTCCCCCTTCTTTTTGGTGACTTGTCCTCAAGTTGAGCTGTTTGTCCATTTTAAAAGTATCCCTCTCATACGTCTTTCCTCGATCGAATGGAACGAAGGTCATCATACAAACCTAAAAAAGTCTTACCACTTTCGGTATGAAGAAACTCAGGAAAGTCAGATTCATATGATATTTAAAATTCAAGAAGAATTCACTCAGTTGAACATATGCCAAGAATTTTAATTGGGACAAACGTGCATACGTATATTTATAAAAAAGTTTTGATATGCCAACTTTGCAAACATGTGAACTTAATTGTAGCAAAGGATAATGATTCACAAATTTTTGCAAACAGTTAAGCATAATAAACCGCATCCAAAACTTTTCAAAATGTTTATTCGAAAACAGGAAGTCATAAGATTGTTCACACAAAGTAAACCATGGCCAAAGGTATGGCAGCTCTTTTTTCTGCTTTTGAATTATATGAGTGATGTCATTACATTCCAACAAAAGTACACTATCACTGGGCCAAGAAGAGCATTTAACAATATCAGGATGCAAATAGTTTCCAAACAGCAAATCAACAAAATTTTCATTGTTATTTAAATGAGTCAAAGGAATTTGAAAAGTTTCGAAAATTTTACCTGGTCGTTCTTGAAGAGAAGAAAATTGAAAGTTGGTTTTACCTTTTTCAAGCAAAACGAATCTTCTCTCTTCGGCAAGATAATGCAGAACTAACTTTTTATTTCGTCCAACTTGAGGTGAACAAGGATACCTCATGCTTGTCAAAGCAGTACGTTCACAATAAAGGAAAAGGTTAGTCTCAATAGAAACGATAGACTTAAAAAGAAAAGGTAAATTATCATTGGAATTTGGTTCAAGTCCCAAAACATAAGAAGTTCGTACCTTATCAATGTGAAGCAAATATTTCACATGGAGCCATGGAAAGTAAATATGGAACGAACCAAAGTTGATTCCAAAATTCTTAAGTGAAAACCGAGCATTGAGCAAACATAAATGGGATGTACAACACACAAGATGCTTGATGTTCCCATATAATGAACCAAAACCATAAATGCCAAGTTTGAACACACGAATTTGGTCACTTGATCCAACAAGCAATATGTATTGATTAATTCCCAAGGTCCACATCAAATTAAATAAAGAGAATGGTACCAACTTATCACAAGACTCAAATTTCACTCGATCAAACATACATGTGAAATGGATATAACAAGACAAACCATTAAATTAAATATGCATTTTACATGTCAACAAGTTATCATGCAAGTTCATCATATGACACTTAGACATGCAAATACTCGAGCACAAATTTCATTTGAATAGATAGTTTAAAACATGGAGATCTCGCACAAAAATTTAAAGATTGATCTTGAATGCCAAAATTAAACGGGTCAAATATCTCATGCGAAAATTTTTTAGCACAATTTTCGAACAAAGAATTTAAAGACAAACAATTGTTCATAAGTTCAAATCCATCATAGATCAAGCTATCAGGCATGTTTAAACAAAAAGCTTTAACACATGAATTCAAAGAATTTACGTGTATACTCACATCAAAGTGTGAAAAACTTTCATCAAACAAATTCATAACATACAAAGAATGAATCAATCCAACAAAATGGTTACACATATCATAAGACAAGATTTTCATGGCATCTTTCGAAACAAAGTCATTAACATTAAGAGTTGAACAATTGTTAACCAGACCAAAAGATGATGGCATGTCAAAAACTGAACCATCAAAATCTTTATGAGTAATTTTTAAATCAGACGCCCTTGATTTGATAAACATAGAATCCTTACCATTCTTACCATTGATCACAAGTGGGTGGTTGTCCTTTGTGTACTTACCTTTCCCGAACAACCAAAAATGCCTCTCGTTTGGAAGGTAGTGAAGCTGGAATTGGTCGCACGAAACTTTAGGAATCTAAAAAGAAATATCACAAGAAAATCGAACAAAAGAGTTAGTGGAAAGAATCCTCGCTTGCTCACTATCTTCTTTTTCACTCGATTCTTTTTTCTTGAGATCTCTTGTTTTTTTTTTCCTCAATCTCTTTTTCCACTCGTTGTTCTTGATCAACTTCTTTTTCTCTCTCAAACTCTTTTTCATTCTCTTTTTCAATTTCTTTTTCAATCTCATTTTCACTCACTTTTTGTTCTTTTTCTTTGTCAATGGCTTTTTCAATGACTTTTTTGAGCTCTTTCAAGAATCTCTCATTTTCTCTCTCACTCGTCTCTTGTCTCTCTTTTCTTTTTATTTCTTTTGGCTTTTCTTCTTTTTCTTTTCTATTACATGATGTCACAAAAGAATCATGATAATAACAATTCTGGTCAAAAGAAGGAAAAGTATTTACATAAGAATCTCTATCAATGCTTCGTGGAGAATACTCCGTGTAGGATTTCTTTGAAATTCTAGAAGGAGTATATCTATCGTCTCAAATGTTGTATCAAAAAGATTCAAAATCAAGATTGGCTTCTTGTTGTCTCGAAATCCTTGAAAAATACTCTCGATCAAAGTCTCTTCTCGAACTCTTTGATGAGTAGGAGTTATAGTATGAATCTCTTTGTCTCAAATTTGGTGGCGAATAGGAATCATGATGGGAATCTTTTCTTGAGTAGTATTTCGATGTATATCTCCATGGGGTTCTCGACTCTATTTTCTGACTTGATGTCACTTGTTCCCATTGGTCTATTTTCTCCACACAGTCTAATCATTCGTGCAATTTGTCAAAACTAAAATTCACCATTCTTTGCATTTCTTGCACCAAGTATTGGTACTCCGATTCAGTGAACTCTTTGTGAGACATTATTTTTTTTATTGCTGAAAAGAAATATGTTAGATCATAAAAAAAAAGTTAAGTACCTCAACAAAAACCTCACGATTTCACTTGGAAAGAAAAATTGATGATTTGCACTCACGCTCGTGTTTACACTCGATTGTCTTTTACCTCTGCTCGAATAGTCTCACACGCTCGTGCCTTTTACCTCTCAACTTTCTCTCGTAATTTCATAGTTGGACTTGCCAAGGCCTTATCGTAGGCTAGGTCGATTGCAAATGGTTTATCAAAGGATAAATATGAGGGGTTAAGGGTTGGCTGAAAGAAAATTTAAAGTCGGTTTAAGGTGTGGCGTTGGGGTAGGAAGAGAATGATAGAAAACCAATCGAACCTGCTTGGGAATACAAAAAGATCAACAATAGAACACCATCTTTCACACTTTTTTTTCTTTTTTTCTATTTTTTATAATTTCGAATTTTTTTTCACATTTTTTTATTTTTTCACTAAATGAAATACAATGGAAAGAAAAAAATGAAATACAACTTGTAATTTTTTTAAATTTTTTTATTTTTTTCTTACGAACTAACTTTCGGGAATGCTACGAACATTGGTACTCCTCGTTTTAATAGCTCTGATACAAAATGATATGATCCGCCTCAGGGATGAGTCAAGTCGTATATGTGTTTGCCCGATTGTCTACAAAGAAGTATTGTTCGATTTGTTAAAAGGATGTTTTAAGTGAATAATGGGGGAAGCTATGTAAAAAGGGTTCAAAGATGGGTTTATGGATATGAAGTTTGTGTAGGTTTGATTATAGAAAAATAATAAAAGATGGAGATAAATATATAATTGGATAACAAACAACGGATGTGAAGTGAACTGATGGTTCAATTATGATGAAATGAAAGGATGGGAATAGAATGGACTGAAAATGTTCTCAAAAACAAGCACGAACCAATATTAGAAAATATCGACCCAAATGCTTATAAGTTTTCAAGGTGGTCGAATGGAGAATAGGAGAACCTCAACCGACTACTTAGCAAAGTAGGAACCTTGGTATAAGGGTGAACGCCACACTCGTTGGAGTGATAAGTTCAGAAAGAAGAACAAGGTTGAAGCCACTAAAGCTAGATAAGCCAACAAAGTCTTCAACGAAATTTGAGAGAAAGGTTTTCTCACAAAATGATGTAATTTTCATTAAGGTGTCAAAAGTTCAAAAGTCTATAAATGAATCTAAAATCAAAGTATTTATAGGAGTATAACAAGCCTAACTGAATGGACACATTCAATTGAGTTTTAATTCAACTAATTAAAAACTATGTAACTCTTGATGAATTCAAACAGTTGTAACGGCTATGGCATCTTGTTCAACCTTCCAAATGAGCTAATTATGAACTCTAATGAGCTAATTAAAATGATTTTAATGCATGATCAGCCAAGAGATCAAAACAACCCATTTAATTTCCCTTTGGACAGCCGAATGGTCACCATTTATAAAGAAAATGTTTTTTTAGGCACATGAATGGTCTCCCTTGTGCAAATGCTGAATGTAACCCTCCAAGGATGTTAATGAACAGCCACTTTTATGAAGAAAACGTTTGGAAGTTTTTTTGGCTTGAAAATAACTCCTAGTAACTCTTGATTTCTCCTTTGGCTAGTTGAAAAGACTCCAGCAACTTAATGAAGTTTAAAGCCCCCTTATTGAATGCATAACATCCTTTAAATGTAATTGTTGTGAGCCGAAAAGTCACCTGCAACTAAACATATGTAACCGTCACATTTATTCAATTATTAAGCTTAAAACAAATTAACAACTACTTAAATAAATGAACTAACACTTATGCATCATTTATTCCTGCAACTAGTTAATTAAAAGAAGTATTAAATGAACTTTAACTCATGCACCAATAAATTAACCTAGAAACTAGATTAATTAAAGAAGCAACTCATTCAATTAAGTTCATCAAATAAACTCATTTAATTAAACTAAGATAAGTTGTATTAATGACCAGTAACTCATTTATTAACTTAAGATGCTTAAATGCATGATTTAAAATGCATTAAACAAGACATAATTAAAGACTAAAGTAACTAAAATAAATAAATCAAGTCCTTATTCCTGCAATTTAAATGCAAGAATTAAATAAACTCAAATCAATCTCAAAGAGCTTGCATCAAACCGAGCTGAGCTGGATGGAGCTCAGGGAGCTGGAAAGGAGCTAGGATCAGCTTGCCAATATAACAATGCTCGACTCAAAAGACTTGAACATTGGGGTTCGCTGGGCGCGCTCACATCATCAGCTTAATGGAGCTCAATTCGATTTGATGCAAGCTCATTGAGTTTGATTCAAATTTATTTTAATTTCATGCATTTTAATTTGCTGGAATAATTTAATTTAATTGAGTTAAAGTTAACTCAAATAATTAGTTCATTTTAATGTGTCAAAGTTGGACATAATTAATTCAAGTTTTGATGCATGGCATGGATGGCACATTAATTAAGCTACTAGTTTAGCTCTTCAAGGCACCACTTTGTGGTCTTCGATGGACATAGCAAGCTGACCAAATAAGTTTCCCAAAGTAGACTTTAAAGCTCACATACATGGACGGCATTAAAGTCTCCTTATCATGCATGGAACGGATTTAAAGCAAGGGGGCTACTGGTTTGTTTTCAAAGCTCCTCTTCGTGAACAACAACAGCATTAAAGAGCTACTATTTTTGCTTCCCTAAGTAGCAGCCTAATTAAGTTCTCCCAAGCACCAAGGCTGACTTTAATTAGTTTTTAATTCAGCTGATAGCAAAGCCAAGTGCTTTGGATGGCATTTAATGAGGAAGTCTGTATCTTGGATGTTCATGGACGATATTTAAGAAAGAAGCTGCTGATCAGAATTTTCTATGTGCCTTCTTGTAAATCCCAAGTGGCAGATCAATTTTCATTCATTTTAAATATTAACAGCCGCATGAAGACACCTTGGAAGTTGTCCAATGACGTTCCCAAAGGGCTAAAGAAGCTTCCATGCAATTATCTTCATTTTCCTTCATTAAGAAGATGCCTTTTTTGATACTCTATTCAGCCGAATATAGACTTAGCTTATTGAATATTTTCTAGATTTTTCTAGCATATTCATGGCTGAATTACTTAGCCTTTAAGCTTGTTTATTTGTCCATTCGGCTAACTCTTGTATGGCTATAAATACTTAGTCATTTTCACTTGTAAAAGGTTACTCACTGAATTTTAGACTTTGTCACTTTTATGAACTTTATTGTTCTATTGAGAATTCAATTCTCTTTATTCACTTTAGGACTGATTTGACTTATCGAGAATTTGTCTCTTGGCGTCTATCTTTCCTTGTTATCCCGAACTTATCACCTTTGTTGGTGTGCTGTTCAAAACTATACCAAGGTTTCTATCATCCTTGATAGCGGGTCAAGTCTTCTATCAATTTATCCATCTATATTTCCATTACCTTCTCAACCTAGAGCCAATTTGAAACTCGGGTCAACAATCCCTGTTGTTGGTTCATTCTTCGACCTTAGTCGTTTATTCCCATCCGTCATCCAAATATCATACATATTCCTTTTGAGACCCTTTTGAGCCTATTCCATACTTTGATTTCACCTTCTTTATAATCGAGCCAAAGACCTACTGATACGAACTATCTCGAAATGAGTCAAGTCGTATGATGAGTTGCCTGATCGTCGTCCAAAAATAATATTAATTTAGTTTAGAAAATTGGTAAAGGAAAATGGTCGAATATGGTATGGAATGAAGTTATTTTAGTAATCTAGAAATTGGTTTACAAATGTGATATGAAAGTATAGTTTAAAAGAAGGATTTGGTTACGGATCGAAAAAGGGTAAGATGTGAAAGAAGGAATCAGTTTTGGAATGAAATGGTTAAGAAAGGGAAATGGATTGAACAAAAGTGCAAACAAGAACCAATACTGATTTGGTATTGACCCGTTGCTTATAAGCCCTTTAGTTCGGATTTAGAATGGTTAAAGTGACCTCGACCCACTATCTAGCAAGATAGAAACCTTGATATGCTTGAACGCCACACTACGAATCGTGATAAGTTTAGGTTTATCAAAGAAAAATGATTGACACAGCTAGTTTCCTAGGAAAGCCAACGAATCTTTGAACGAAATTTGAGAAAAGAATTTGCCTCTCAATTTTGACAGCATAACATTAACAAAGTGTTCAAAAAGTGCCCCCAAAAAGGCTTGATTACAAGTATTTATAAGGTTAGAATGAGCTAGCCGAATGGTCATATAGTAAAGTACTATTAAAGAGCTAATTAAAAGTCAAAGACTTTTGAAATTCTAGAATCAAATAACTCCTCTCTTTAATCAGCTGAATTAATGTCCTTAAAGGCTTTGAAAATGACTCTTGATTTCCCCTGTGGTTAGTTGAATAGACTCCAGCCATTTTAATGAAATTTGTAAGGCATAAATTGTCCATTAAGTAGCAAAAACGTTGGGGTATTTGAACAGGCTGTTGCCAAATTTTAAAGGACATGAAATGCTCCTTTAAACTCTCTTTTAATGGTGCTTAAAGCTTGCTTTATAACAGCCCCCTCTTATGTAACCAAAAATCACTTGAAAAACCACCTTTATTAATTGTGTAACAGCCTTTGATGCGAACTAGCCTCAGTTTATTGAGTCGAGTCACTTTCATTACCCGATCATCCAATGATAAAGTTTCGTTCGGTTGGGGAAGATATTAGGTTATTAGGCTAAGGAGAGAGTTGAGATTCGTTTAGGTCCCGACGGTATATGCTGGATGTTGGGTTTGGTTAACAAAAAAATTTGAGGGTGACTTGAAAGGGGTTCGGTTTAAGTGAATATATAGGGAATAGTCAAATTAAGAACAAGTAGGAACCAACACGAGGGAAGGGTTGACCCGAAACTTATAAGTTCTAGAAAGGAACCTTGACTCGTTACCTATTAGAGGTAAGAACCAAAGGCATGGTTGGTCGAATGCCAGACTATTGAAGTGATGAGTTCGGGTTTGAAAGGACTAGGTTGACGCCACTAACTATGTAAATAAGTCAACAGAGTCTTTGGATGAAAATTGAGAGAAGTAATCTCACAAAGAAACACTTAGTTAATTTAAAATGGCCAAAAGCCCCCAATACATGAAATGAGCTGAATATTTATAGTAGAATTTCTAAGCTAGCTAAATGGTCACTTTGGTAGTCTAATGGACAGCATGCAGCAACTGAATTGAGCTGGAAATTTCCAAGTAACTTCCAAGATCCTTCCCTGAAGCTTCCTTGTGGATGGAGGACGTTAATGGACTTCATCTAGAAGGTTATAATCAGCTAGCATTAAAGAAACTAATTGGTGAACTGAAATGAGTGTGTAGGTTCGACCAATGTGAGTAAATCCCCTTTTAATGAGCTGCTACGTTGAGTTGAATGGTCTTAAGCTCAATTTAAATTAGCTTGGAAGACCTCAAGAGTTTTAAGGTGTGAACAAGTGACGTTGAGGAGCTCTTGGTGTGAACCGGATTTGAACAGCCCTTTGTATGTGTGAAAACACGGAAATGGATAGCCTTGAGTTTGAACAAAATTTGCTGCTGATGTGAACGTATTCAACGGTGGCTTGGAAAGCTATTCGACCACTTTGGGGAGCACAAGCATCAACTTGTTGTGGCTGTTGCAATGGCCGAAACACCATGTCTTTTGGATGAAATAAATCTGCTACTTAATACTGTCCAAAAACAGTGTACCTGCACACACATTAATTCAATAAATTAATTCAACTTAGATACTTAATTTCGGCAGCTCAAAAACATATTAAAACCTTGTATTTAGCTAGGACGCATTAAACATGCAAGGTTTAAGACAAGCATTAAATCGACTGTAGCTTAGGACAAATTAATAAGCAAAAATCGGCTAGACGAAATAAATGTGCAGCAAGCTTTAAATTGTCCCTAAACCGAACATATTAAATTAACTACTAATTATGTATAAAATAAGACAAGTTTAATACTTAATTAAAATGTTCAGCAAGGATGCCATTAATTATGCAGGCTGAATTTAACTAATTGAACTAACTTATTTAATTTATTCCAGCAAATGCAAGTAAATTAAATTGAAGTTGAGCTCATTTGAGCTGAATGGAGATGAGTGAGCTCATGGGCATGGTTGGGAGCCAAAGTTGACTTGCAAAAGTATGCAAGGAGTGCTAGTTGAGCTGATTCGAGCTCCCTTGATGGGTCCATCCATGGTGTCATCCCATATGCGAGTAGCTAAGGCCGAAACATGCTCTTTGAAAGATTTAGCTCATGCTAGCATAATCAGGCCTTGGGGCAGCTCGATAGGATCCTTGCTGGAGCTTGATGAGCTTTGGGGCGAGCTCGCATCAGCCTTTGTGAGTTGAAAAGTCACCTACAATTAACACATGTAACCGTCACATTTATTCAATTATTAAGCTTAAAACAAATTAACAACTACTTAAATAAATTATCTAACACTTATGCATCATTTATTCCAGCAACTAGTTAATTAAAAGAAGTATTAAATGAACTTTAACTCTTGCACCAATAAATTAACCTAGTAACTAGATTAATTAAAGAAACAACTAATTAAATTAAGTTCATCAAACAAACTCATTTAATTAAACTAAGATGAGTTGTATTAATGACCAGCTACTCATTTATTAAGCTAAGATGCTTAAATGCAAGTATAACATGCAAACTGAATGTAAATAAATTAAGAGTTCAATTAAGTTGGATCAGGTTCAAGGAGCTGAAATTGAGCTGAATTCGGTTTGCAAGATGTTGCAAGAACGTTTTATTGAGCTGGTCCCAACTCGTTCTATTTCTCCAACCAAAACCTCGGCCCACACATGATTAACTAAAGCTGAAATGGCCTCCTTGAATTGCTTAGCTCAAGCCTGCGTAATTGGTCCTTGAGGCAACACCATTGAGTCCTTGCTCGAACTTGGTGCACTTCGGGTCGCGATCGCCTCACCTACCCAATTACGATCATGCAACTAATACGACTCAAATCACCTCGAGGCGAGTTCGTATCAATACCCTCCCTCTTTAGAAGGGTACCACTTTAGATTGTCACCTACACAAAAATGAAACAAATTAGTGACATTAAGAATTTTAAGCACGATCAAAATTACCAAAATTACATTCAAAAGTTGACCACAGATTCCAATGCCAGGATCAAACACAGAAGTTGGCTTTACCTTTCCATATTGAGTCCAAAATTGTAATGATGGAAACAAACAAGAATCACAAAGCATTCGGGAGTTAACAACATTCCAATTCTCAATTCCCTCAAATAAAGATATAGAATAATGGTCTCCGGGGTAAAAAACGAAGTGTTCTCTTACCGCTTCAATCAGACTTGATAGTTTCATGACTGATACATGGAAAGAACATGAAGCAATTGAAAGTTGAAATCATGCAAAACATGCTCGAGTCCTTTAAAACATATTATTGAGCAATTTCTGGGATCAAAGATTTGATTTTGCATTTGCAAATTATCACGGTACAACAACCTTATTTTTAGATTTAGAGACAAATCATCAAACAAGCAAAAGTTGTTCACACATTTATTCAGACAAAAATTATGATGCTTGATTTCTCTCAATAATGTTCCCGAATAATGGATTCCAGGCTTGAACACATGAGTTTGGTCACCTGTTCTAAAATATAGCACGAATTTCTTAATCTCCAACAATTCACACAAGTGGAACAAAGAGAATTTAGGCATGCATATATTCAAGCAATCATACATCACAAATCTCATTCTAACAGGCTTGCACAAACATGGGGATTTTGCACAACAAATTAAGGAATTCACATTATCAACACAAACGAGCAGATTAGGCACTTTAGGTGTCAATTCCTTACCAAATGAAATTAAATATTCATTCTTACTACATCAACAAACTTGTCAATGTAATACTCATTAATAGTAAGACTCTTCATACCACTTTTAAAAACAAAATCACTAACAACAACCAGAGAATGACAATTAAACAATTTAAAGTGAGGAGATCTTTTGAGAATGAATTCATAGGTAATTTTATCAACAACATTCAAATGTGATTGCCATGATTCAATGGCTAAAAACTCCTTACCTTGGTTACCTTTAAGCGTTTGTGGTTTGATGTCAACTTCGACCTTACCTTTCTTAATCAATTGAAATCGTCTCTTATCAAGAAGGTATTGAAGTTGAAATTTGTCAATTGAATCTCTAAAAACCTTGAAAGAAGGAACAATACGAGGACAACTCGCAGGTTTATTAGTAAAAACATTCCTCACTTTTTCTTGTTCACTTTCATCTTTTCGACTCATTTCTTTTTCTGTAGTCTCCTTCATTGTTGAAATCTCACTTTCACTCACCAATTCTCTTTCATTTTCAACAACACTTGTTTCTCACACTCTTTCTTTTCTTTCTTCAATCTTTTTCTCTCTTTCAATTTTCTTTTCTTTTTCATATTCTTTTTCTTTTTCTTTCTCTTTTCTTTTAAGCTCTCTTTTTCTTTCAATTTCTTTTTCTATCCTTTTTTTTTCTTCTCTCAATTTCTTTTTCTTGCTTCCTCTCGTTATAAGAAGAAATTAACATAAAAGATTTAGAAAGAGTAGAATTTCTTTGGGTAGAAATGGACAAATTTACATTTGAAACATGATCACCTCTTCGTGATTGACTCTCTATAGACAAGTACTTTGACGCATATGAAGAATGACTTGTGTTTTCTCATTTGTCACCTTGATAGGCTTTAAACTCGAAGCTTGCTTTGTTTCGTCTCGAATTCCTCGTCATATGGGAATCACGGTATGGATCTCTTCTCGAATAATCATTGGACATTTATTTTCATGACGATCTTATTTCTATCCCTTGTCTTGAAGAAACTCGTTCCCATTGGTCTCATTCCTTGACTCGATCTAATCGTTCCTTGATGGGTTTGAGCCTTCAATCAAATAGAAGATACATTTCACGCGTGAAGGCTTAGAGTGTAAAATATGGCACTCCTCCTCTAGTTGCCACATTTCTTTCGAAACTTATACACATAGTACTTTACTCACACAATCCTCACTATTTCTCTCAAAAAAATCACACACTTTGGCTTTTGTACACTCGAAAAATCTCACCGCACTTGATGCGAGCACACCCCACAACTATCCTAGGACAGATTCAAGCCCAATTAACTGGCCCAAACTTGAGGGGCCTAAGTGTAAAATGAAACATCTCATGGGCGTAATTGGTTATTGGACCAATATTTTTCTTTTAAGGACCTTTTAATTTAATATAGTTTTATTTAAATTAATAAGTTTGTATATTTTTAAAATTTTGACTTGCACTATATGTGTTCTGCATTTAATAACGTCATGCATTAAGTAACTCATTAGTCCATTTAGTTTGCATTTTAAACCATGAATTTAAGCATCTTTAGTTTAATAAATGAGTTGCTGGTTTTAATTCAATTCATCTTAGTTTGTTTATTTGTGTTTTATTGAACTTCATTTAATAAGATGTTTATTTAATTAATCTAGTTACTAGAATAATTTAATGAAGCATGAGATTAAGTTTATTTCATTTTGCTTCTTTAATTAAACTAGTTGCTGCATTAATTGATGACTTTGCTTTAGTTCATTTATTGAAGTCAAGTTTTTAATGTGTTTGAGTTTAATTAGTGTTTCTTTGTGTTTATAAGTTGAATTAAAGTCATAACTGAATTAATGTATGGGTGTTGCATTCACATTAGCTGAAATTATGGTGTTCACAATAGTTTTAAATTAATTTATTAATATTTCTCATGTAGGAACATCAATGGACGCATGGAGCATAGAAAGGCATGGGTTGCATCAAACTTGAAGAAACATCAATTTTTGGATGGTTCATGTTCAGCCAATATTAATGGATTCCCTTGGTGCATAATTTGGTCTAGATACATGTGTCTTTTTAGCTAGACACCATTAAATTATAGGGGCTGTTACAAATTGAATTTTGTGACTCTACAAGTCAAATTCGGTTACATTCAAAGGGAGCATTATTCTTCAAATTAAAGGAGCTGTTTCCAACAATTTAAAAGGCTTTATACTCCTTTAATTCGGCAGACACCTATTCTTCTTCCATAACCATTGTTCATTAAGTGACCTTTCATGAAATTAAAATTCCATGAATACGTATGGTGTCTGTAACACCCTGATTTTCAGGATTTCATGATTTTTGTGAGAATTTGGTTAAATTTTAATTTTGGTATCTGGTTGTGCAATTCATATTTGGAGTGTGTAAATGGGCCTATGGAAGGCCCAAGTGTTGGTAAAAACTCGATAGAATTTTTGAATTTTTGTACTTAAAGAATTAGGGGTCTTGGATAGGTGGTCTTATTAAAAGATGTGGGTAGTTTGTATCACAAAAAGGGCTTTGGCAAAGTGGCTTGAAGGTGCCACTTAGTTGCTAAAAAAGTGGCGTGTAAATGGAAGGGAAGGAGGCTAAGGTTCAATTCTCTAGTAGGTATTAGTATGGTTTATTTTTATGTTATGAGCATGCAAGAGTTCGAATTCAGTTGGACACTGTGGTGAAAGAATTTGAATTGGTCATGAGATGGGATCAAGGAGTGATAAAGGGAGAGATTTTTGGGATTTGGTTGAGAGCCAAGTGTTGGCCGAATGTAGGGATCTAGAGGGAGAAATCGGCCAAGGGGTTTTGAGGTTAGTGTTTCGGCATTAGGGGCATTGGTAGTACCAATTTCTTTTGTTAAAGGTACCATAGGGATATCTCTTTTCTTCTTTTCTTCTTCTCTAGCCGAACTCACCACTCCCTTGTTCATTCTATTCTTTTCTTTTTGCCAAACCCAACTACTATTCTCTTTTCTTTACCACCTCGTCGAATTGTCACAAAAGCCGAAATCCCGAAAGTGGTTGTGTGCTAATTTCCTCTAAGCCAATATCCTTCCTTTTCCTTCATTTGTTGTGGACGATCCTTTCATCCTCTAAACTCCAATCTCTAACGGCAACACCATTGCAAGCCACCACACCAAACCATCTTCTTTCTCATAGTTCTAAAAGCCAAAACACTATAGTTTTAGGGAGATAGTTGAACCTTTAGACCTCTAGGATTCAGAAGTTGCTAAGTGGTTAAGGGCTGAATCTGCTTCAGATCTAAGTAGTACAGAAGGGAAGTCTGTGGTAAGTACTCATATCCCTAATCTACTCATTATTTTAAAAGTTAGGAAAGCCAAAAATACCTAAAGATTAGGGAGGCTATCGTTTTGAGGTATAGGCCTTTTGGGGTCTTTTCATTCGATTTTTATGGTTTTATGTTGTGAAATAGACCATCTTGGAGGAGCAGCAAGGCTTGGAGAATCGGTATAGATAAACTTGGATCTAATCATCAGATCCTGTGAAGGTAAGTGATCTATGGCTAGCTAGTAGGGGTTTTGGCCGATTGTGAATAAGGGGATATTGGGTATGGTTGTTCATGTTAAGGATCTAACGTAGTAGGTAATTGATTGTAGAACAAGCGTGTAGTGGATTTTGGGAAGCGATCGTCACTAAGCAGGTGTGTAACGAACCCTCGTAGTAGCTTAGATTAACATTGGCTGAAAAGCCGAAATGCCGAAATTTCAGCATTTCGAGAACTTGTGGTTTTACGGATGGTTATATACGCGATAAATGCGATAAGATCGGTGGTTGGATCGATGGAACAGGTAAGGGCACGATTTTGCACACTATGGTAAGTTGGGCCTCGATGGGATGAAATTGGGCCCAATGGGTTTTTGGGCCCATTTGGGTAAAATTGGTAAAAAAATAGAATTTGGTTAAATTGCATGTCAGGATAGTTTATACTGTTATGGAATATAGGCTAAATGGGCCTAGATGACTAAATTGGCTACGTAGGGCCCATTAGGGGTTTTGGGCCCAAAAGCCGAAAGTGGTTAAATGGATTAAAAAGTATCGTTCAAACACTCGGAATTGTTGATAATGAGCATGGGAAACCCTAAATAATTGGTTACAAAATTACCCTTATAACATGAAAATGACTATTTTGCCCCTAAGTGAAAATGACCATTATACCCCTAGGGTTTTATTATGATTATGATGCATGTGATATTGTTATTATACATGATATGCCATGATATGCACATGATAGGCTATGATATGCACATGATGTGTCATGATATACTCATTATATGCATGGGTTGGGTTTATTGGTGGAGGAAGTGTTAGTGGCAATGCCACAGATACCGAAAAGGGGCTTTGCCCTAGTTATTAAAAGAGGCTAGGCCTCCAGTTATATGATAAAGCAGCTATGCTGCCAGTGGAGAGTTTGGTTGGGTGGGTCAAGTTATTCCCCACATGGAGAGCTTGGTTGGTACGGGTGGAGAGTAGCGGATGGTGGGTTGAGTAGTCTCCCCAAATGGGCTTGCATACATTTATTGATATTACATGTGATATTGGAATGGGCCTATGGGCCATACCGCTTACGGAAAAGGCTTTAGCCCAGTAATATGATTTATGAGAAAGGCTTCGACCCAGTGGTTGTTAAGACTGAATTGGGGCTTAGGCCCAGTATGCTGACATTGATTTGGGCTCTGAAAGGGCTTGTTACACATTGAGTTTTCAAACTCACCCCTTTCCTTAACCTTGCAGGTGAGCCTTGATGTGAAGACTTGGAGCCAGAGGGGATTCAGAGTGGCCATGGTGATCGCTTTCAGACTATTTTCATAAAGTACCTGGTTTTTAAAATTTATATTTTAGGTGTTATTACTATTTGGTTTTAGGGTGTAATAAGGCCATTTTAATTACTTTCTGGGATTATTTTATTTTGTACTTTTTATTTTACTTGACGAATTTGGTTTTAAAATGGGCTAGACTTAGGACGCATTTTCAAAATGATACTTGTTTTCAAATAATGCAATGATTCAATTAAATGATTTATCAAATATATATACTTAAATAAATTCCAACACAATTTATTTTCCGAAACTTATCACTAAACTAAAGTGTGGCAATGGTTGAGGGCATGTCTAGGATTGGATCCAATCAAGAGCTTGGTACTTAAGCAACCTCCATGGCTCACCTCCTCTGTTTCGGATACCTACTTGGTGCACAGCTTCCATTCACTTTATTAACTTAGCAAGGACAACCTTTTAAAACACTAAGAAAGTCTTTGGATAAAATATGGGGTTTCTTAAACATCTCAGTGTGACACAACAAATCTGGCCGTAACGTCTAGGCCGGGTTTGGGGTGTTACAATTTCCATTTGGCTGGTCAGGAGGATCTCAAAGGTTTCTTTCAAGCATTCAAGAACATTGAATCCCTATTGAAGAGTGAAGTTACATTCAGTTTAGAATTTCAAGAGTTATGAGCTTTAATTTCATTCATTATTAGCTCATTAAAATGCATACATGTGACTATTTGGTTAGCTTTACTTTGGCATTATAAATATGTGTAATTAGGCTTTTGTAAAAAAAAAGACTTTTAGACTTTTGGTTAGACTTTTTGCTCGTTTGAATGAAACTATTTTCTTATTTTGTGAGAACTTTTTCTCTCATATTTCGTTGAAGACTTTGTTGGCTTATCTAGTTTTAGTGGCATCAACCTTGTTATTCTTTCTGAACTTATCACTCTAACGAGTGTGGTGTTCATCCAATATACTGAGGTTCCTACTTTGCTAAGTAACGGGTCGAGGTTTAATCTATTTTCCATCTACCACCTTAAGTGATATAAGTGCTGGGGCGATACTCTCTATAGTATTGAATCTTACTTGAAACTTAAGTCCTATATTCCATATCCATCACCTACCAAAATACCTTCATTCCATCTTTTCAATTCTTCATAAACGAACCATCCATTCCCTTTCTTTCCATTCTTTGTTATCCAATTTCCATTTTTTTATTTCCAAAATTATATGCTCCAAAATTGAACCTATACATACTGTTCACATCTATAAACCCCTTTTGCAACCCATAAACATAGCCTCCGCCATCAATTTGCCTAAAGATATCCTTTTTAAAAGAGTCGAATGATACTTCTTCGTAGACGATCGGGCAAACCCGCATACGACTTGACTCACCCCGAGGTAGATCGTATCATTTGGTATCAGAGATATTAAAACGAGGAGTACCAATGTTCGTAGCATTCCCAGAAGTTAGTTCGTAAGTAAAAAAATGAAAAAAATTCAAAAAAATTGCAACTTGTATTTCATTTTTTTCTTTCCATTGTATTTCATTTAGTGAAAAAATAAAAAAAATGTGAAATTTTTTTCAAAATTATAAAAAAAAGTAGAAAAAAAGAAAAAAAAGTGTGAAGGATGGTGTTCTATTGTTGATCTTTTGTATTCCCGATCAAGTTCGATTGGTTTTGTATCATTCTCTTCCTACCCCAACGCCACACCTTATACCTACTTTAAATTTTCTTTCAGCCAACCCTTAACCCCTTATATTTATCCTTTGATAAACCATTTGCAACCGACCCCTAGCCTACAATAAGGCCTTGGCAAGTCCGACTACGAAATTATGAGAGAAAGTTGAGAGGTAAAAGGCACAAGCGTGTGAGACTATTCGAGCAGAGGTAAAAGCCAATCGAGTGTAAACATGAGCGTGAGTGCAAACCATCAATTTTTCTTTCCGAGTGAAATCATGAGGTTTGTGTTGAGGTACTTAACTTTTGTTTTGTGATCTAACATATTTCTTTTCAGCAACAAAAATCATGTCTCACAAAGAGTTCACTAAATCGGAGTACCAATACTTGGTGCAAGAAATGCAAAGAATGGTGAATTCCAAGTTTGATAAACTACACGAGAGATTAGATAGTGTGGAGCTAAGAGATCCACGAGAACGAGTTTCATCAAGTCAGAAAGTGGAATCAAGAACATCACGGAGATATGCATTTAATGATTATTCGAGAAAAGATTTCCATCGTGATTCTTATTTGTCATCGACTTCAAGACCAAGGGATTTCTATCAAGATTACTCTTTATCAAGGAGTTCGAGACGACGAGAGACTGATCTTGATTTTGAATCCTTTCGAGATGACTTTCGAGATGATAGATATACTCCTTCTAGATCTTTAAAGAAATCTTACCCGGAGTATTTTTTACAAAGCTTTGATCGTGATTTATATGTAAATAGTTTCTCATCTTTCGAACAAGACTTATATTCTCATACTACTTTTGTAACATCTTGTAAAAGAAAAGAAAAAGAAGAAAAGGCAAAATAAATAAAAAGAAAAGAGAGAAAAGAGGCAAGTAAGAGAGAAAATGAGCGAGTTTTGAGAGAGTTAGAAAAAGCCTTTGAAAAAGAAAAAGAACAAAAGGAGAGTGAAAAAGAGATGGAAAAGCAAAAAGAGTTTGAAAAAGATTATGATCAAGAAAAAAGAGTGAAAAAAGAAATTGAGATAAAAGAATCGAGTGATCTCGAGAAAAAAGATTTGAGTGAGAAAGATAGTGAGCAAGTAAGGATTATTTCCACTAACCCTTCTGTTCTTTCTTCTTGTGATGTAACTTTTTAGGGTTTGGAAAATCCATGCGACCAATTCCAGCTTCACTACCTTCCAAATGAGAGACGTTTTTGGTTTTTCGAGAAATGTAAGTTCGCGAATGACAACCACCCACTTGTGATCAAAGGTAAGAACGGTAAGGATTCTATGTTTATCAAATCAAGGCGTTTGATTTAAAAATTGCTCATAAAGATTTTGATGGTTCAATTTCTGACATGCCATAATCTTTTGGTCTGGTTAACAATTTGTTCAACTCTTAATGTTAATGACTTTGTTTCAAGAGATACCATGAAAGTTTTGTCTTATGACATGATTAACCATTATGTTCAAGTGGCTCACCCTAATCGAATTTTGGATGTGTTTGATAAAAGCTTTGCACATACATAATTTGGTTATGTAAACGCTTTGAATTCATGTGCTAAATATGTATGTTTAAACATGCATGTTCAATTGGTCTGTGATATAATTGAATCTTTGAATGGTTGTATGTTCACCATGTCTTTGTTTGACATAAATGTTAAAAGGTTTTCGCATACAATGTTCAAATCGTTTGATTTTGGCCTTCAAGATAAAACTTTGAATTTTTGTGTGAGATTCCCATATCTTGATCTATTTGGTTTTGTCAACTCTGCATGCTTGTTTGATCGAGTAAAATTTAAGTCATGTAGTGAGTTGATTACATCTTCTTCTAACATTTTGTGGACATTGGAAATTAATCAAAATATGTCACATGTTGGAACAAATGATCAGGTTTTTGTGTTCAAGCCTGGCATTTGTTACTTGAAATCGATTTATAGAAACTTCAAGCAACTTGCGTGTTGTGCATATAATCTAAGTTTGATTGATGTTCATACTTTAATTAAGGCAATGAAACTTAATGATCTTAGTTTCAATTTTGGATTGTTCCTTAATCACTTTGTTTGGCCACACATGAAAATTTTCTTTCATTTTGAAAAGGTAAGTCCAACGCATGTATATGGACTTGAATTGAATTTCAAATACAATTTATCTTTCCCTTTTAAGTCCATCGTTTCTATTGAAACTAACCTTTTACATTTTTGTGAACGTAACCCTTCGAAAAGCACGAGCTATCATGGAGCTTCATCACCTATCCAAATTGACCGAAGTAAAAGGTTTGTTTGACATTATCTTTCCGAGGAGAGAATATTTGTTTTGATTGAAAAAGGTAAAACCATTTATAAGTTTTCCTCTCCTAAAGGCCATCAAGGTAAAGTTTTTGAAAATTTTCAAATTCCTTTGCTTCATTGAAATGAAGATGAAAATCTTGTTGATTTGATAATTGAACATTTTTTGAATTCTAATGTAGTTGATTGTTGTCTTTGGCCTTGTAATAATCTGTTTGTGTTGGATTTTGACAATAAACATAATGTTAACACAAATCATTTAATAAGCAAATGATTAAAAGATGTTGGCCATGGTACACTTTGCGTGTACAATCACATGGATTTCCATTTTTGAATAGTCATATTGAAAAGTTTTGGATGAGGTTTAATGAGTTTAACTGTTTGCAAACATTTGTGACGAATTATCTTTTGCTCCAATTAAGTTCACATGTTTGCAATGGTGGCATAACGAAACTTTTCAATAAATTGAAGTGTGTATGTTACGCCCAATTGAGATTTTTAGCGTATGATCGATTGAATGAATTTTTCATGAATTCTCGATGCCATTTGAAATTGAATCTTTTGAGTTTCCTAATGACAAATGTGGTAAACCATTTTTAGGTTTGTACGATGATCTCTGTTCCATTTGATCGAGGAAAGCCGAGTGAGAGGAAATATTTTCCAATAGACAAATGGCTCGACTTGAGGACAAGTCGCCTAAAAGAGGGGGAATGATGCGAGCACACCCTGCAACTATCCTAGGACGGATTCAAGCCCAATTTACTGGCCCAAACTTGAGGGGCCTAAGTGCAAAATGAAACATCTCATGGGCCTGATTGGTTATTAGACCAATATTTTTTCTTTTAAGGACCTTTAATTTAATATAGTTTTATTTAAATTAATAAGTTTGCATATTTTTAAATTTTTGACTTGCACTATGTATGTTCTGCATTTAATAACGTCATGCATTAAGTAACTCATTAGTTCATTTAGTTTGCATTTTAAACCATGAATTTAAGTATCTTTAGTTTAATAAATGAGTTTTTGGTTTTAATTTAATTCATCTTAGTTTATTTATTTGTGTTTTATTGAACTTCATTTAATAAGATGTTTATTTAATTAATCTAGTTACTAGAATAATTTAATGAAGCATGAGATTAAGTTTATTTAATTTTGCTTCTTTAATTAAACTAGTTGCTGCATTAATTGATGACTTTACTTTAGTTCATTTACTGAAGTCAAGTTTTTAATGTGTTTGAGTTTAATTAGTGTTTCTTTGTGTTTATAAGTTGAATTAAAGTCATAACTGAATTAACATATGGGTGTTGCATTCACATTAGTCGAAATTATGGTGTTCACGAAAGTTTAAATTAATTTGTTAATATTTCTCATGTAGGAACATCAATGGACGCATGGAGCATGGAAAGGCATGGGTTGCATCAAACTTGAAGAAACATCAATTTTTGGATGGTTCATATTCAGCCAATATTAATGGATTCCCTTGGTGCATAATTTGGTCTAGATACATGTGTCTTTTCAGCTAGACACCATTAAATTACAGGGGCTGTTACAAATTGAATTTTGTGACTCTACAAGTCAAATTCGATTACATTCAAAGGGAGCATTATTCTTCAAATTAAAGGGGCTGTTTCCAACAATTTAAAAAGCTTTATACTCCTTTAATTTGGCAGCCACCTGTTCTTCTTCCATAACCATTGTTCATTAAGTGACCTTTCATGAAATTAAAATTCCATCAATGCGTATGGTGTCCATTCGGCTGGCCAGGAGGATCTCAAAGGTTTCTTTCAAGCATTCAAGAACATTGAATCCTTATTGAAGAGTGAAGTTACATTCGGCTTAGAATTTCAAGAGTTATGAGCTTTAATTTCATTCATTATTAGCTCATTAAAATGCATACATGTGACTATTCGGTTAGCTTTACTTTGGCATTATAAATATGTGTAATTAGGCTTTTGTAAAAAAAAAAAAAAAGACTTTTAGACTTTTGGTTAGACTTTTTGCTCGTTTGAATGAAACTATTTTCTTATTTTGTGAGAACTTTTTCTCTCATATTTTGTTGAAGACTTTGTTGGCTTATCTAGTTTTAGTGGCATCAACCTTGTTCTTCTTTCTGAACTTATCACTCCAACGAGTGTGGCGTTCATCCAATATACGGAGGTTCCTACTTTGCCAAGTAACAGGTCGAGGTTTAATCTATTTTCCATCTACCACCTTAAGTGATATAAATGCCGGGGCGATACTCTCTATAGTATTGAATCTTACTTGAAACTTAAGTCCTATATTCCATATCCATCACCTACCAAACTACCTTCATTCCATCTTTTCAATTCTTCATAAACGAACCATCCGCTCCCTTTCTTTCCATTCTTTGTTATCCAATTTCTATTTTTTTATTTCCAAAATTATATTCTCCAAAATTGAACCTATACTGATGTGAGCACATCTTCACCACCGAAAGACATGGATCCGGAAGTTCTACCAATAGGACCTATCACACGATCTAGGGCTAAACAATTCAGGGAAGTTCTCTTCCTAACTTGTGCTAATATTCCAGATTTGTTTGATCACATTTATGCCTTAGAATATAAGCTCTATAATGTGTTACATGCTGATATGTAACATACTTAAGCTATACTATGATGTATTAGATATGATATAGTGTGTTTATAATATTCTAAGTATGCTTGCTTTATGTTCATGAATCTGTTTACATCTTTAATTTAGATTACAAGGCTATTTATGTGTGTTTGCCTTATTTTGGAATGCCAAACAGCTCAACTCCGGCTCAAGTGATTGTGTGTAGCTCATCCACAGCTTACGAGAGAGTAGGCAGCTCGTCTTAGCTCAATTTACTTCCAAGCAGCTCATCTCAGCTCAGTTCACTTCCAGCTAGCTGAATTCAGCTCATTTCAAATTCAGATCAGCTCGATTTTAGTTCTACTAGCTCAACTTTAGCTGACAAGTCCACAAATAGCTGAAACATGTTCCACGCATTAGAACGAGCTAAAATGCAAATGTGGCAGCCGAACACATGCTGAACACACGCCACCACATGCCGATCACATGCTTCCATGGATAAGAACAAGTTTGAATTTTGAATAATGCTTGGCTGAAATTGCATGCCACCCATATGGGTAGTTTTGAGCCTTTGAATTTCAAACTAGCCTGTTTAAATGTGTACCAAGTATTTGAAATTCGGCCAACTTCCTTGTAATACATATATAGGACAAATTTCAATTGTAAGGACAACAAATTTTTATGAATCAACAGCTTTGTGAGTTTATCTCTCAAATTAGTTCTTTTTAGAACTTTTCTTTGGCTTTCAATTCTGAATTGACTGTCAAACTTCTTGATACTTTGGGTTCTCAATTGATATATAATTGAAGGGTCCAAGTTCGTTTCTGAGCAAATTCAATATAAGGTTCAGGTTCGTTCAGTATATTGTTCAAGTTCTTCCTTGGAAGTTGTTCAATTCTATCCAGAATGTTGCTGCCATTGTTGAACGCTTGAAGAATGTCATCTTCTTCAAAACTGTCCAAATCTCTAGCAATGTCAATTCTATCTTAATTTGTTTTCAGTTCTTTCAATATTAAGTATTTTTACAGCAATCTGACAGCCAATGTTTGTTCTTGTTGTAGAAAGATGCATGCTTCAATCCTAGATCCGTGAACGAACGAGGAATGTTGTTTTGATTAACGACACACCCTTTTTAAACCCATAAACATAGCTTCCGCCATCAATTTGCCTAAAAACATCCTTTTTAAAAGAGTCGAATGATACTTCTTTGTAGACAATCGGGCAAACCCGCATACGACTTGACTCACCTCGAGGCGGATCGTATTAGCACTGTTGCCTTTTTACACTCAATTCACCTCTCTATGCTCACAATGGAGTATTTAAACTTAGCAGTAGTCGATGTGGGTCAGCTTACAAAAGTGATGGTCAGTTATGGGTAGGGATGATGCTAGGATGAAAAGGTAGGCTAGAACAAAAATGGAATTGATGTAAGTGTGGCTGAATGGCAGGATATTGATATGATCTACCTCGGGGTGAGTCGAGTCTTATACTAAGTGCCCGATCGTTGACGAGAAAGTACCAGTAGTTCGTTTTAAAAGTTGAGAGAAATGAGGGTTTAGAAAGAGATTGGGATGAATAGATTCAATTTGGTTTAGGTAAGGAAGATTGGTTTGGTGAATTAGTAAGGTTGGTTTGGGAAAGAGTGTGGTTTAGAATTCAAAGGAAGAAATAGGTAAGAAGAAGAAATGACTCAGATTAAGGTTTAGTGTTCAGAATTGGTATGTAATGTGGTCGATTTGGTAAGATAGAAAAGGGATATGGATTATGGTACAGAATGGTAAGATGGATATCGTTTTGGTAAGAAAAGAAATAGGATTGATCAAAAGTGCAAACAAGAACCAATATTGATTTGGTATTGACTCATTGTTTATAAGCTCTTAAGTTCGGTTTTGGTATGGTTTAGGTGACCTTGACCCACTATCTAACAAGATAGGAACCTCGGTATGTTCGAACGCCACACTACAAGTAGTGATAAGTTCGGGTTCGACAAAGAAAATGATTGACCTACTAGAACACTAGGTAAGCCAATGAATCTTTGTACGAAATTTGAGAAAAGTTTGCCTCACAATTTTGGCATAGTAACATTAACAAAGTGCCAAAAAATCTTTTTACAAAGCAAAATGACAGATATTTATAGGCTATATAGCCTAGGTAGCCGAATGGCCTATTACATACTCAAGAATTAAGTAATAAAATTTCTAGAAATTAACTTCTAAGCTTCATGACTAGGTTCAGCCATGGGAAGATTAATGGAGGAGTCTTCATGCTTAAGGAAAAAGAAAGTGAATGAATGGCCTCCAATGGTCACCTGGTAAATTCGGCCACCCTTGATAAATGAAGCAATTAAGTGAAAATGGTTGGCCAAAAATGATGAATTAAATGGGATATTCCATAAGCCAAAATAGGTGTAAATTTCGAATTATGAAGAGTCTTCTAATGTGAACAAGGTGAGCCAAATAGTCTTGCCATGTGAACATAGGTGTGAACAAAATAACAAGGTGCATTTGGGAGGTGATCAGCCAAGTGAATGAATGAATTTGGGCAGCCTTCTTGTAGTCGAATAAGCACCTATAATGCCTTCAAAAATTAGCACACCATACATGGTCCTTGGACATTCATGAATCACTAATTGGGCAATGCACTTGGACATGCATGTATCTTGACCGAACATGCACCTTGAAGAATAATGGACCTTAGCCAACCATGCATCCACCAAAAGTGATATTTCTTCATGCTCCATGCGTCCATTAAGGTGCCTACAAAATAAATGAACAAAATATTAAAACATGTGTGAACACAAGTTTCAGCTAATGTGAACGCAATACCAAGGTGATTAATTCGGTCATGACTTATTTAATGAAAACAATATATTAAAAATATTCAAACATAATTAAAGGCACTAATGTGAACTTAATTTAATACTTAACTTATTAAATAGATAATTAGAAGACTTATTTAATTAAAAGTCAAAATAATTAAATGAGGTAAAAGTGGACTCCATGAGCTAAGGTTAAACTCATTAGCTAAAACCGAGCTGAGTCTGACTTGGGGAGCCAGGAGTGAGCTGAGTCCAAGCTCGTAAGCTAACTTTGAACTGAAAACGAGCTGATGGAGCTGACTTGAGCTGGTGGTAAGCTCGGTGAGCTGAGTTGAGCTGGTGGTAAGCTTGGTGAGCTGCAGAAAAATGCACGGTGAACTCGAGGAGCTGGGATAAGCTTCCTTGATATGGCTAAGCAGAGTATCGTCCCAAATATGAGCTACAAGAGCTAAAATGGACTCCTTAAAAGCCTTGGCTCGGGCTCTTGTGATAGGACCTTGAGGCAGCTCCATGGGGTCCTTGCTCCAGCTAGCTGAATCATGGGGCATGCTTGCATTATTCCCCCTTTTTGAAAATAATACGAACCATCTCAGAATGAGTCGAGTCGTATGTAAAATGCCCAATCTTCATCGAGAAGCAATGTTAATTTAGTTTAGTGAATTGGTAAAGGAAAAGGTCAGAATTGGTATGGAATGAAGTTGTTTTTGTAAGTTAGTAGTTGGTTTAAAAATGTGGTATGAAAGGTAAAATATAAAAGAAGGATTTGGTTATGGAACGAAAAGGGTAAGATGTGAATGAAGGAATTGGTTATGGAATGATAAGGGTAAGATGTGAAGGAAGGAATTGGTTATGGAACGAAAAAGGTAAGATGTGAAGGAAGGAATTGGTTATGGAATGAAATGGTTAAGAAAGGAAAATGGATTGAACAAAAGTGCAAACAACAACCAATACCAATTTGGTATCGACCCATTGCTTATAAGCCCTTTAGTTCGATTTCAGAATGGTTAAAGTGACCTCGACCCACTATCTAGCAAGATAGGAACCTCAGTATGTTTGAATGCCACACTACGAGTAGTGATAAGTTCAGGTTTATCAAAGAAAAATGATTGACGCAGCTAGTTTCCTAGGTAAGCCAACGAATCTTTGAACGAAATTTGAGAAGATAATTTGCGTCGCAAATTTGACAGCATAACATTCACAAAGTGTCAAAAGTCCCCCCAAAAGGCTTGATTATAAGTATTTATAAAGCTAGAATGAGCTAGCCTAATGGTCACTTAGTAAAGTACTAATAAAGAGCTGAATTAAAACTCAAAGACTTTTGAAATTCTAGAATCAAATAACTCCTCTCTTTAAGATACTTTAATCAGCTAAATTAATGTCCTTGAATGCTTTGAAGATGTCTCTTGATTTCCCCTTTGGCTAGTTGAATAGACTCCAGCAACTTTAATGAAATTTTAAGGCATGAATTGTCCATTAAGAAGCCAAAAAACGTTGGAGTAGTGGGAAGGGTTGCTGCTAAAATTTAAAGGGAGTGTAATGCTCCTTTAAACTCCCTTTCATGATGTATAAAGCCTCTTTGTAACAGCCCCCTCTTTTGTAATAGAAATCTCTTGAAGAGTCACCTTTTTGAATGCAAAACAGCCTTTAAATGTAATGAATGTGAGTTGAAGAGTCACCTGCAATTAACACATGTAACCGTCAGATTTATTCAATTATTAAGCTTAAAACAAATTAACAACTACTTAAATAAATGAACTAACACTTATGCATCATTTATTTCAGCAGCTAGTTTAATTAAAAGAAGCATTAAATGAACTTTAACTCATGCATCAATAAATTAACCTAGTAACTAGATTAATTAAAGAAGCAACTAATTAAATTAGGTTCATCAAACAAACTCATTTAATTAAACTAAGATGAGTTGAATTAATGACCAGCAACTCATTTATTAAACTAAGATGCTTAAATGCAAGGATTAAAATGCAAACTGAATGCAAAGCAAAAAAAATAAATTAAGAGTTCAATTTAGTTGGATTGGGTTCAAGGAGCTGAAATTGAGCTGAATTCGGTTTGCAAGATGTTGCAAGGAAATTTTATTGAGCTGGTCCCAACTCATTCTATTTCTCCAACCAAAGCCTCGCCCCACACTTAATTAACTAAGGCCGAAATGGCCTCCTTGAATTGCTTAGCTCGAGCCCGCGTAATTGGTCCTTAGGGCAGCACCATTGAGTCCTTGCTCAAATTTTATGCACTCTGGGACGCGATCGCATCAGAAACGACTTGTCCTCAAGTCGAGATCTACGTCAAAATGGGTTAAATCAGACACGTTAAAGGTAGCGCTAATATTATATTCACCAGGCAGATTGAGTTTATAAGAATTTTCATTTCTGTGCTCGATAATTTGGAAAGGCCCGTCTCCGCGAGGTAACAATTTTGATTTTCGTTGGGCTGAAAAGCATTTTTTACGCATGTGAACCCAGACCCACTCTCCGGGTTCAAATACCACACGTTTTCATCCTTTGTTCGCGTTACGGATGTAGGACTCGATCCTAGCCTCAATATTAGATCACACCTTTTGATGTAAGTCCTTGACAAAGTCGGCCTTTTTCTTCTCATCTGCATGAACCAATTAATTAGTTGGCAAGGGTAACAAATCTAGTGGTGTCAAAGGATTAAAACCATATACGATCTCAAAAGGTGTATATTTTGTAGTGGAATGGACAAATCGGCTGTAAGTAAACTCGATATGTGGTAGACAGTCCTCCCACGACTTCAAGTTCTTGCGAATAAAAGCCCGGAACAGTGTAGATAATACTCGGTTGACTAGCTCTGTTTGGCCGTCAATTTGTGGGTGGTAGGTGGTCAAAAATAGCAATTTGGTCCCTAGTTTCCCCCACAAGGACCTCCAAAAATGGCTTAAGAACTTCGTGTCTCGATCTGACACGATGGTACGAGGAATGCCATGTAATCGAACAATGTCCTTGAAAAATAAGTTTGCAACATGAACATCATCATCAGTCTTAGTGCAAGTAATAAAATGAGACATTTTCAAAAAATGATCAACAACCACAAAGATAGAATCCTTCCCCGTTTTTGTGCGCGAAAGTCCAAGGATAAAGTCCATGAAAATGTCCATCTATGGTGCTTCAGGAATGGGTAATGGCGGGTATAACCCATGAGGCTGAACCTTCGATTTGGCCTTCTTGCAGGCTATGCATCTCTCGCAAACTTGCTCCACATCTTTACGCATTCGCGGCCAATAGAAGTGCTCTTGTAGTGCGGCGAGCGTTTTATTAACTCTGAAATGACCCATAAGTCCACCGCTATGTGCCTCGTGCACTAGAAAGTCTCGAATGGAGCCACAGGGAATGCAAAGTTTGCCCTTTTTAAAGAGAAAACCTTCGTACCTAAAAAAATTTTCAAATGCACGATTCTCACAGGCAATAAAGATTTCACCAAAATCAACATCATTAGCATATGAATCTTTCAACAAGGCAAAACCAAGAATTATAGAATCTAAATAGGACAATAAAGTATACCTCATCGAAAGAGCATCAGCCACAATGTTATCTTTACCTTTTTTATATTTTATCACATATGGGCCCATTTGGCGTGGCGTCTATTCAATTTGTGTTGGCCTTTGATATGCTTTAGGGCTTCATGATCGGAGTGTATGACGAACTCCTTGGGCCACAAATAATGTTGCCACGTCTTAAGGGCTCGTATGAGCGTGTACATCTCTTTGTCTTACACCGGTTAGTTAAGTATGGCTCCGCTGATTTTCTCACAAAAATAAGCCACAGGTCTTCCGTCTTGCATCAAGACAGCTCTGATTCCAATACCTAAGGCATCACATTCAATCTCGAAGGTTTTTGAAAAATCTGGAAGAGCAAGTAAAGGGGCATTAGTGAGACAGTCTTTAATTTTAACAAACAATTTTTCTTGCTCATCATTCCAATAAAAAGCAGAATTTTTTTTAATGATGCTCGTAAGAGGGTCAGCAATGGTGCTGAAATTTGGTACAAAGCGTCGATAGAAGCTCACTAGGCCATGAAAACTTTGAACTTGCGTGATACTCATAGGCCTTGCCCAATCTTGAATGGCCTTAATCTTCTCTTGGTCTACTTCAAGACCTTTCGCACTAATTACAAACCCTAAAAAGACAATTTTGTCAGAACAAAAAGAACACTTTTCAAGGTTAGCATATAATGTTTCTTTTCGTAAAACTTCCTAAACAGATTTAAGGTGCCTTACATGATCTTCAATGGGCTTGCTATAAATCAAAATACCATCGAAATACACGACACAAAACTTACCGATAAAAGACCTTAACACGTAATTCATTAACCTCATGAAAGTGCTGGGGGCATTGATTAGGCCAAAAGGCATGACCAACCATTTGTATAGGCCGTGCTTGGTCTTGAAAGCTGTTCTCCATTTGTCACCTTCTCGCATCTGAATCTGGTGGTAGCCACTTTTTAAGTCTATGTTTTAGAAGACTTTGGCTCCACTAAGTTCATCGAGCATGTCGTCTAAGTGAGGAATTGGATGACGATACTTGATTTTGGTCTTGTTTATGGCTCAAGACTCTATGCACATTCACCATGTTTCGTCCTTTTTCGATACTAGCAGAACAAGAACAGCACAAGGACTAAGACTCTCGCGAATGCAGCTCTTTTTCATCAATTCGTTGACTTGCTATTGTAATTCTTTGGTCTCTTCTGGATTGGCCCTATAAGCAGGATGGTTTGGAATGACGGCTCCCGGCATAAAGTATATTTGATGCTCGATTTCGCGAAGTGGTGGTAAACCACTCGAGACTTCCTCCGAGAAGATATCTTGAAAATCCTACAACAGAGACAAAATAGAAGAGGGTAGGGTATCGGGCAAATCATTAGCAAAAAAAAGTTCCTTGTACATAAGTACAAGAATAGAACGATTCATCACTAATACTTTCCTTACAACACTCATTTTTGCAAAAACGCTCATTTTTTCAATTTTCTTCTCTTTTTCTTCTTTTTCTTTACTAATTTTCTTTTCACTCTCTTTTGGCTTCTTTATCTTTTTTTTTTCATCTTTTATTTTTTTGCTCTCTTCTTTTTCTTTTTCTCTCGTTTGTTCAACGGATGCTTTTAACTTCAATTGATCGTCGTAGACTTGCTTGGGAGTCAAAGGTGCCAACGTGATGTTCTTTCCCGTGAACTTGAATGTATACCTATTGGTATACCTATCGTGTAGTACTCGCCAACTGAACTGCCACGGAAGACCAAGGAGTAGATGCCCCGCATGCATCGGTATGACATCACAAAGTACCTTGTCTAAATATTTTCTAATGGTGAAAGAGATGAGCACTTGCTCTGTCACTTTGAGTTCTCCTCCGTCGTTGAGCCACTGAAGTTTGTAGGGGCTCACATGCTTGGTAGTTGGCAAACCAAGCTTTTTAACCATCATCGTACTCGCTACATTTGTGCAACTGCCACCGTTGATGACGACACTACAAACTTTGCCTCCGACTTGACAACGCATGTGAAATATGTTTTCTCATTGTAGTTCATTCTCCATGCCTTGGAGACTTAGGCTACGTTTGACAACTAGCAGTTCACCTTCCATGAGTTGTTCCAAGTCCTCCTCAACTTCGAAAGTCAATTCAAACCATTTTTCCTCTTCGTCCTGATACGATCCGCCTCGGGGTGAGTCGAGTTGTATGCGAGTTTGCCCAATCGTCTACTAGAAAGTATCGTTCAATTTGCTTTTGAAGTGAAGTTGATAGGAAAATAGGGCGAAAGCTATGTGTAAGGGTTCAAAGATGATTTATGGATAAGAATAGTATGTATAAGTTTATTTTTTTTTTAAATTAAGGTAATGAATGGGTGGAGAAAATCTGAAAATGGGTTAACAAATAAAAAGATGAGGAGATAGGAAATGGTTTGGATAGGTGATGTGAAAAATAAAAGGAAATTTGATAGAAGGTGGATATGGTTGAATAGGACTTAAGTTTCAAGTATGATTCGACACTATAGAGAGTATCGCCTTGGTACTTATATCACTTAAGGTGGAGAATGAGAGATAGAATAAACCTTGACCCGCTACTTAGCAAAGTAGGAACCTCGGTATATCGATGAACGCCACACTCGGTTGAGTGATAAGTTCAAAAGGAAGAACAAGGTTGACACCAACTAAGAACTAGATAGGTCAACAAGTCTTCAACGAAATATGGGAGAAAGATCCTCACCAAATAGTTTCATTAACAAAGAAACAATAAACAAAGTTCAACCCCCTACAAATGAAAGAAAACAAATATTTATAGGCTAACTTGGAGTAGCCGAATAGACAACTTAAAAGCTAAGAAAAAACCTAGAAAAATCTAGAAGAAAAACCCTTCAATTTGGAGGTCCAAATTCAGTTGAATGGAGCTTCAATAGTCATGTTCATGAACTAGCAAAAGTGCTTGGAATATGGTGAATGAATGGCCGAACGATCATGTTGTTTCCTTGATGCATTCATGTATGCTTAGCCATGAAGAATAGCCATAGTTCATGAATGTGCAGCCCTTTGGTGTTCCCACATCTCCCTTGGCCGAATTAAGCTTAAATATACCTTGAATACTTGAATGGACATCTTGGATATGCATGAAACATGTAAGAAACGTCCCAAGGTATGTTCTTTCTTAATTACGGTCCATAAATCTTCAAATACATGTATATTAAATAGTCTCCACTTGCATGAACGTCCCCAATTCATGCACTTGTTCACATGATGTCCATTGAACCTCAATTATGCATGAATCTTCACTTGCATTGTGCCAAGTCATGTAGGTATCTTGTAAGTCAATGAATCTTCATTCCTTCATGCATTTGAACATTCATGTATGTTGAACTCAAGCATACATGCATCGGCTCATACATGAACTTTAAAGATCCTTGAATCTAGCCATACATGCACTAGCAATTAATGCTTCTCCATTCATGCATGTGTGTCGTCCAAATGGAATGTTTCTTCCATGATACATTGTGTCGTCAAAAGGGATGTACCTACATGAAATAAACAAGATATCAAGACATCACATGAACACTCATAAATTTGGCAAAATGTGAACACAGTAATGCCATGCATTAAATTTAGCTAAAGGTGAACATAATTAAAATATGCAAAGACTATGACATATTAATAACAAATATGAATATAAAACAAGTTTAATGCTTAAATGAATATATGTGAATTTTATTTAATGCATTAAAGACAAAATCAAGTTGAAACTAAATGAGCTAAGCTTTAGCTCATGAGCTAAAGATGAGCTAGGGTTAAACTCCTAAACTGAAGTTGAGCTAAGGGTTAGCTCGTGAGCTGAAGATGAGCTAGGAATGAGCTCGGTTTAGCTCAAGCAAGGTGGTTGGAGCTCAAATGAGCTGGACGGAGCTCGTGGAGCTGGAAAAGAGCCGGGATCAGCTTGCCAACAAGTCAATGCTCGACTCGAAAGAATTGATCGATGGGTTTGTTGGGCGTGCTCGCGTCACGTCCTCCGTCTCAACCTCGCCATCAGTACGCATCACCATAGTTCTTCAATTTGGACACTGGCTAGCTATATGACCTCTTTCAAGACATTTAAAGCATTTGATGTCTTGATTTCAGTTGAAGGAGGTCTCGGGTGCCTTGCCTTTGTTTGCTTTGGTGATAGGCTTTTTGACTTTAGGAGGTGCAGTGGAGTCCTTTCCTCGAGATGTTGGAAAACCTTTACTCGAGCTTTGGCCCCACTTGGATGTGTTCAAAGTGGAAAACCCTCGGCTTGGGCCTTTATGCTTTAATTATTTTTCTACCTTGATGGCCATGTGTAACATGTCCTCCACTTCAAGGTAGTGTTGTAACTCGATGATATTTGCAATATCTCGATTTAATCTGGCTAAAAATCCCGCCATTGTTGCTTTGGGATCTTCTTGCATGTCAGCCTGAATCATCACGATTTCCATCTCTTTGTAATAGTCCTCGACACTTTTGGTCCATTGTGTAAGGTTTTGGAGTTTTTGGTGCAACGCCTGGTGGTAATAGGAAGGGATGAAATGTCGCCTCATAGCTGCCTTCATCTCGGCCCATGTGGAAATCGGTCGTTCTCCATTACGCCTCCGGCTAGTGGTTAGTTGATCCCACCAGATCATAGCGTAATCTGAGAATTTGATTGCTGGCAGCTTCACCTTTTGTTTTCAGAGTAGTTGTGACAATCGAACACCAACTCGATCTTCTTTTCCCACTCAAGGTAGGCCTCCGGATCCGATCTACCTTGGAACGGTGGTATGGAGAGCTTGATGTTCTTGATATCATCATCTTCATGTATCTGATCTCTATGTCATGGTTCCCTCCGACGAACACTTGCATTCGACTCTTATTCGCTTTCAAGATCACTAGGGTCATTTACGTTATCATCTTGAACTATTCGTCTTCCCCAGTGTTGGTTTGGCCTCTCCCGTCTTTGTCTAGCAACTTCGGGAGTTCTTTTGTGTTGCTCTCTCGCTTCGACTTGGAACAATCGTTCTTTGAGAGGATTGAGCCTTCGGTCTAATAGTCTCTCCATCTCTCATAAGAGAGCTTCCATGTTTAAATCGGGGACGTTGCGAATAGGTTATCATCCTGGTCGTTCTTCCATATTGGGATCAGATTCTTGTGACATTAAAAATATTAAGGACACCTCACAGCAAAAAACCTCACGATCACTTAGAAAGAAAAGAGGATTACACTCACGCTCGTGTTTACACTCGAGGTTAGGCTTTTACCTCCCTCTTATTGTGCTCATAGACTCTCGTGCCTTTTACCTCCTTTACCTTTCTCGTGATTTCGTCAGTAGATTCACCAAGGCTTAACCTTAGTCTAGGTGGTCGGTCACAAATGGGTTACAAGGGGTGATATGGTTTTGGAACAAGGTAGGCTAACAAGAAAAAAATTGATTCGGTTATAGTGTGGTGAAAGGTTAAGAATGGAAGGAGGTGTGAATAGAAGAATTTCAAGATCGAGAATGAAAAGAATTAAACAAAGTTCAACTTTCAATTCAATAAAAAATTTTTATATTCAAACTTTTTTCGAAAACTTTTTTTACTTACGGATTCTTGGACTATCCCGAAGGTGATTTCGATCGATCGTACTTCTCGTTTGACAGCTCTGATACTAGATGATACGATCCGCCTCAGGTGAGTCGAGTCGTATACTAAGTGCCCGATCATCAACGAGAAAGTAGCGGTAGTTCTTTTTAGAAGTTGAGAGAAATGAGGGGTTTAGAAAGAGATTGGGATGAATAAATTCAATTTGGTTTAGGTAAGGAAGATTGGTTCGGTGAATTAGCAAGGTTGGTTTGGGAAAGAGTGTGGTTTAGAATTCAAAAGAAGAAATAGGTAAGAAGAAGAAATGACTTAGAGTAAGGTTTAGTGTTTGGAATTGGTATGTAATGTGGTCAATTTGGTAAGATAGAAAAGGGATATGGATTATGGTACGGAATGGTAAGATGGATATCATTTTGGTAAGAAAAGAAATAAGATTGATAAAAAGTGCAAACAAGAATCAATACCGATTTGGTATCGACCCGTTGTTTATAAGCTCTTAAGTTTGGTTTTGGTATGGTTTAGGTGACCTTGACCCACTATCTAACAAGATAGGAACCTCGGTATGCTTGAACACCAACACTACGAGTAGTGATAAGTTTGGGTTCGACAAAGAAAATGATTGACGTAGCTAGAACACTAGGTAAGCTAACGAATCTTTGTAAGAAATTTGAGAAAAGATTGCCTCACAATTTCGGCAGAGTAACATTAACAAAGTGCCAAAAAGTCCTTTTACAAAGCAAAATGACAGATATTTATAGGCTATAGCCTAGGTATCCGAATGGCCTATTACATACTTAAGTAATAAAATTTCTAGAAATTAACTCCTAAGCTTCATGACTAGGTTCGGCCATGGAAAGATTAATGGAGGAGTCTTCATGCTTAAGGAAAAAGAAAGTGAATGAATGACCTCCAATGGTCACTTGGTAGATTCGGCCACCCTTGATAAATGAAGCAATTAAGTGAAAATGGTTGGCCAAAAATGATGAATTAAATGGGATATTCCATAAGCCAAAAGAGGTGTAAATGCCGAATTATGAAGAGTCTTCTAATGTGAACAAGGTGAGCCAAATAGTTTTTCCATGTGAACATAGGTGTGAACGGAATAACAAGGTGCATTTGGGAGGTGATCAGCCAAGTGAATGAATGAATTTGGGCAGTCTTCTTTTAGCCAAATAAGCACCTATAATGCCTTCAAAAATTAGCACACCATACATGGTCCTTGGACATTCATGAATCACCAATTGGGCAATGCACTTGGACATGTATGTATCTTGACTGAACATGCACCTTGAAGAATAATGGACCTTAACCAACCATGCATCCACCAAAAGTGATATTTTTTCATGCTCCATGCATCCATTACAGTGCCTACAAAATAAATGAACAACATATTAAAACATGTGTGAACATAAGTTTCGGCTAATGTGAATGCAATACCAAGGTGATTAATTCGGTCATGACTTATTTAATGAAACAATATGTTAAAAATATTCAAACATAATTAAAGGCACTAATGTGAACTTAATACTTAACATATTAAATAGCTAATTAGAAGACTTATTTAATTAAAAGTCAAAATAATTAAATGAGGTAAAAGTGGACTCCATGAGCTAAGGTTAAACTCATGAGCTAAAACCGAGCAGGGTTCAGACTCGTGAGCTAAAAGAGAGCTGAGTCCAAGCTAGGGAGCTGAGAGTGAGCTGAGTCCAAGCTCGTGAGCTAACTTTGAACTGAAAACGAGCTGATGGAGCTTACTTGAGCTGGTGGTAAGCTCGGTGAGCTGAGCCAAGCTTGCAAAAACTGGACGGTGAACTCGAGGGGCTGGGATAAGCTTCTTTGATGCGGCTAAGTAGGGTATCGTCACAAATACAAGCTATGAGAGCTAAAATAGACTCCTTAAAATCCTTGGCTCGGGCTCTTGTGATAGGACCTTGAGGTAGCTCCATGGGGTCCTTGCTCGAGCTACTTGAATCAAGAGGCGCACTCGCAACAGATATGAATAAACTGATTTGGGCAACAAATAAATATTCAGGCTAGCTTTTCTTTCTTTCTTTTTTATCACCAATGAATTTTTGAATTCCCAAATGCTGATTTTCACACTTTTGAACTCAATAGATACTGAATTTTTTTGTACAAAATTTTTTTTCAAATTTTTTTCTTTTTTGATAAAATCACAATCTCAGGTGCTGTCGATACTTACTTCAATTTCACTAGGTTTGATACCAAATGATACGAACTCATTTCGATGATGATTCTAGTCGTTTTAGTTGTCCAATCGTGAAATTAAGTAAGGATTGGATTTTTTCAAAATAGGCTAAAAATGGTTGAAAGATAGGTTCAAAACAAAGGTTACAAAATAGTTTAGTGGATGGATGGATGAAATTCGGCTAAGGCTAAGAAAGAACATTCAAAACAAAGGTTACAAAATAGTTTAGTGGATGGATGGATGAAATTTAGCTAAGGCTAAGAAAGAACCAACAATATGGAAGATTGTTGACCCAAATCTTAAACAGCTCTTCGGTGAAAATGGTTTGGAAGAATAAAGGAAACATTGACCCGCTATCTATATTGCGATAGGAACCATAGGTATAGATGAACACCACACTTAGAAAAGTGATAAGTTTAGTTTAACAAGGAAGGAATGATGCCACAAGCTAAGCTTGATAAGTTGATTCAGTCCAAGAGAGAACAAAGAGAATTGAATTTCACAAAGGAACAAAAGTTCATAAATTGATCAAAGTTGTCTAACAAAAATAATGTATTCTTACAATCTATTTTATAGGCATTATTGTGACTATTCAAATTCAACATTCATATCAGCTATTAAAATTCGGTTGCAACTTTTAATTGGCAGCCAAAGAGTCATGTCTTTTCACTTGATTCATGCATAGCTGAAAAGTCATGCCTTTTCACTTGATGAAGGCTTAATGGTCCATTAAATGTGTTGTTTGATGTCCCTTCATTTTCCCCTTAACCAAAAGCCTTAATGCTTGTGTATTCATCTCTCAAATTGGCACCATAACTAGCTTTGAGTGCATAAAACCGATCAGACTTGAAGAGTCACTCTTGGTCCATTTGAAAAGCCACCATAATGAGCTTTGAGTGCTTCAATATCCACCAAAAATATTCCAAATATGCACAGCAATTAAGTGACCAAATGAACACTCTTTTATACCAAAACTAAACACCCAATTGAATGTGACAGCGTTTGATTCTTTTTGGCAAATGAACAACCCTATTGTAGCTTTAAATATGTGACCAGCCTTTTGGACTTTCCTACAACAAACTAAAACACATAATTTATTTAAGAAAAATTAAACACACTATAATTTATGCATTAAAAGGTAACAGCCACATTAAATATCACAGTTATATAAACTAACCCAAACAACTATGATGCCTAAATGCATGGTTTAATTAAGATGTAAACTAAATAAACAATGAATTACTTAATGCTTAACTTCATTAAAAGATGCAAACTTTAACTAACATGGGAGTTACATAATGCATAGCTTTATTAAATGTAGAACACATAATGCATGTCATAATTAAAAGATGTAGATTAATAATGCAAGACATTAATTAACGATGCATTTAACAAATAAGAAATAATAAAATATAATAACTAAAATAACTAAAATAAATAAATCAAAGTCCTTATTTTCCAGCAACCAAATTAATAAACTGGAATTAAGGCTTCATATTACACTTAGGCCCCTTGTGTTTAGGCCAATCTCAGTGTCGTTGAGTTGTGTCGTAACATGTGCAACTAAGTTCGCATCAGTAGGCCCATGTGGGCCCACACGCTTGTGTGGGCCACTAAGCCTAAAAATTACCTTAGCCATGTGAACGACGCAACCAGGTCCAATATTTTCCACATGTCTGTGAGATTTACCCGTGTGAGGCCTACGAGCACATTGGGGTCACACGGCCCATTTTGGCCCAATGTGGCCCAAAACGGCCTAAGCCCATGAGATCGCTTATGGTGGCCTTTACAGTCATACGCTTATGTTTCGTGGGCACGGATTACCACCCGTGTGATCGCATGCCCTTGTGGCATCAAATGCCCTATTTTTTGGCTTTTGTCGACCTACAGTTAAAATAGTGTGAGCACACACCTATTTATGAAATCGAACTAAGATCTACGAGCGCCAAAGCCTACATTCATTCAAGGCATTTAGTCAGTCTTCCAATCACTAGAGTTTATAAACACTTAATCCCAAATCGATAATTATTACCTACCTTGATTTGAATGGGAAAGTACGGCTTATTCCTCTTAAATCGCTTGCTAAAATCGATTACGAACTACTTTAGAGCTAACCTGCATTCCAAATGCACTTAATATCGAACATGGTTTATGCACATTGACTGAACCAAGCGTACAACCACTTACCGCAAATAAAAATTGAGAGTAGAGAAAAGAACAATCGGCCACCTAACTCCAAGTATCCACCCACTACCCTAATAATGGTTGGTAGCAAACAGGAAGAGTTAGAAAGAAGAAAAAAGAGAAATAACTATACATATGACAGAAAGAAATAATATGAGAGAAGAAAGAAATAATATGAGAGAAGAAATATTCAGCCAAACACACCAGACTCCAAAAGCCTGAGAATAGATGTCAAGACCAACACCAAAAATGAAGAATGAAGAAGAACGATTCGGCCAAGGATAAAAGCTGAAAGAAATGTATATTCAGTCACAATTGAGAAATAAAGGGAAAGAGAAAAGAAAATGGAGAAAAGAGAAGAAAGAATCGGCTAGAAAAGAAAACTGAAAAGGAAAAAATATGGTGAGTGAGGAGAGAAGTTGAATTCGACCAACCAAAAGAAAATGAAGAGATTGAGGGAAAAGTATCAAAATCGAAAGAAAATACAAATTGAGGGAGAGAGCAGAAAAGAAAGTCACAAATTCGAGGCTCAAAAGAAAGACAATTGAGGTAAAAACCAAAACTGAGGTAAAGAGATCGACACTTGCACAAAACAGAACAAAACGAGAAAATGACCAGAGAAAGCTACCCCAAAGCTGATTTCTTCAGTTCCTAAACTCCCTATACGGCACCAACACCAAAATTCCTAAAATCTCTCCTACCATTTGGCTATACACTCTCCACCAACTCCATATCCCTTAATTTTCTCCTATTATCTCTCCACAACACACTCGCCCAAATTCCCTTATTCTCTCCTTGATTTGGTCCTACATTTTCTCCATGACCAATTCAAACTCCATTCAGCAGTATTTTAGTCCACTTCTGCTCTCACATGGCAAGAGAAGCAAAATAAATAGTCCCCTTGCATTGCCACAACTTGAACCTTAGACCCCAAAAACACTCCACATGCCACTTACCACTAGACCAACAAACCCTTTTGTGTCATATTTCAAGGGTTACTCAAATAAAAACAAAAAAAATTCAGTACAAGCCAAGGTTTGAACTCTTGACTTCCCAAACACTTCCCAAGTTACTAAATGATATGATTGCGACTCAAAGTTCACCAAGTTCGAGCAAGGACTCAATAGTGCTGCCCCAAGGACCAATTACGCGGGCTCGAGCTAAGCAATTCAAGGAGGCTATTTCGGCCTTAGTTAATCAAGAGTGGGGCAAGGTTTCAATTGGAGAAATGGAACGAGTTGGGACCAGCTCAACAAATTGTCCTTGCAACATCTTACAAATCGAATTAAGCTCAATTTTAGCTTCTTGAACCCGATCCAATTAAATTGAACTCTTAATATATTTGCATTTAGTTTGCATTTTAATACTTGCATTTAAGCATCTTGGTTTAATAAATGAGTTGCTGGTCATTAATATAACTCATCTTAGTTTAATTAAATGAGTTTATTTGATGAACTTAATTTAATGAGTTGCTTCTTTAATTAATCTAGTTACTAGGTTAATTTATTGGTGCATGAGTTAAAGTTCATTTAATACTTCTTTTAATTAACTAGTTGCTAGAATAAATGATGCATAAGTGTTAGTTCATTTATTTAAGTAGTTGTTTGATGCGAGCACACCCCGCGAACTACTTTGGACAAGTCTTTCGAGTCAAGCAATGCACTATTGGCAAGCTGACCCTAGCTCGTTTCCAGCTCCACGAGCTCCATCCAGCTCAATTTTAGCTCATTTGAGCTTAATCCAGCTTGCCCGAGCTAAACCGAGCTCAACTCTAGCTCACTTCCAACTCACGAGCTTGGGCTCAGCTCCATTTTAGCTCACTAGCTTGATAGTAGCTCATATTTAGCTCGTTGACTTTTTTTTACTTAAATAAATTTTGAACATATTTATTTAAGCATTAAACATGTCTTACATTTATGTTTGTTATTAATATGTCTTAGATATTACATGTTTTAAATTTGTCTTAAACATAGCCGATTTAATGCATGACATTAATGAGTTCACATTATGCTAAATTTATGAGTGTTCATGAGATGTCTTAATGACTTGTTTATTTTATGTAGGTACATCCCTTTGGACGGTACAAAGAACCATGGAAGAAACATTCCCTTTGGATAGCTCACATGCATGAATGGAGGACTTTAAATGCTGGTTCATGCATGACCAGATTCAAGGTGTCTATAAGTTCATGTATGCGTCCAGATTCAAGGTGTCTATAAGTTCATGTATGCGTCAAATACATGAATGCTAAAAATAAATGGATGAATGAACGGTTCAATGCACCCTAAAGATTCATGGATTCACAAGTGACCATTCTATCAAGAGTTGTCTCTATTCACAAGACCATTCGGTTTATTCATGCACATTCACTCCTTGGCCGAACCTAGTCCATACATTAAGGATGTGCATTCATTCCTCTATTCCAAGATGCATGGAGACTTCATCACTTACATACATTCAGCCGAATATGGACATGGACATTAATGGTTTTTCTTCTAGATTATTCAAGGACTTTCTAGCTAAATTTTGCTTGGTCTTTAAGTATTTTCTTTTGTCCATTTGGCTACATTTACATAGCCTATAAATAGTTGTTATGTCATTTGTAAAGAGTTAGACATTTTTGTTTATTAAAACTTTGTTAAATTTATGGAAATTGTGAGATTTCTTTCTCTCATATTTCGTTGAAGACTTGTTGGTCTATCTAGTCCTTAGTTGGTGTCAATCTTGTTCTTCCTTTGAACTTATCACTATCAAATAGTGTGGCGTTCACCCTTATACCAAGGTTCCTACTTTGCTAAGTAGCGGGTTGAGGTTCTATCATTTTCATTTGCACCTTAAGTGATATGAGTACCGGGGCGATACTCTCTATAGTGTCAAATCATACTTGAAACTTAAGTCCTATTTTACCATATCCACCTTTCTATCCAATTTCCTTTTATTCATCACATCACCTATCCAAACCATTCCTATCTCCTCATCTTTTTATTTGTTAATCCATTTTCTTATTTTTTTCTCCACCCATTCATTACCTTATTTTTTTTAAAACTGAACCTATACATATTATTGTTATCCATAAACCATCTTTGAACCCTTATACATAGCTTCCGCCCTATTTTCCTATCAACTTCACTTCACAAGCAAATCGAATGATACTTTCTTGTAGACGATCGGGCAATTACAAATACGACTCGACTCACCTGAGGCGGATCGTATCATTGTTAATTTGTTTAAAGCTTAATAATTGAATAAATGTGACGGTTACATATGTTTAATTACAGGTGACTTTTCAACTCACAAAGGCTGTTACACATTCAATAAAGGTGGCTTTTCAAGGTATTTTGGTTACAAAAGAGGGGGCTGTTATAAAGGAAGCATTGAGCATCATTAAAAGAGAGTTTAAAGGAGCATTTCATGACCTTTGGAATTCAGTAGCAGCCTATTTAAATACCCAACGTTTTTACTACTTAATGGACAATTTAAGCCTTAAAAATCTCATTAAAGTTGCTGGAGTCCATTCAACTAGCCAAAGCGGAAAGCAAGAGTCATTTTCAAAGCCTTTAAGGTCATTAATTAAGCCAAATTAAAGCATTTTAAAGAGAGAAATTATTTGATCTAGAATTCCAAAAGACTTTGAATTTTAATTAGCTCTTTATTAGTATTTTACTATGTCACCTTTCGGCTAGCTCAATCTAGCCTTATAAATACTTGTAATCAAGCCTTTTTGGGCACTTTGGAATGCTTTGTTAATATTATGCTATCAAAATTGAGAGGCAAATTCTCTTCTCAAATTTCGTTCAAAGATTCGTTGGCTTTCCTAGGAAACTAGTTGCGTCAATCGTTTTCCTTTAATAAACCTGAACTTATCACTATTTATAGTGTGACGTCCAATCATACCGAGGTTCTTATCTTGCTAGATAGTGGATCGAGGTCTCTTTAACCAATTCAAATCCGAACTAAAGGGCTTATAAGCAACGGGTTGATATCAAATCGGTATTGATTCTTGTTTGCACTTTTGTTCAATCCATTTTCTTTTTCTTAACCATTTCAATCCAAAACCAATTCCTTTCTTCACATCTTTTCTTTTTCAATCCGAAACCAAATTCTTCTATTGAACTATACTTTCTTAACACATTTATAAACCAATTTCTAAATTTTTAAAACAGCTTCATATTCGACCTTTTTCCTTAACCAAATTTCTAAACTAAACTAATATTGTTTCTCGACGACGATTGGGCATTTTACATACGACTTGGCTCATTCTGAGACAGTTCATATCACTAAACCATTGAAGCAGACATACAATTGTGGCAAAAACAAACAAAATTAAAAACCTAGATTTTTGGGGCGTTACATATTCACTTGATAAGCTTGCTGAGTTGTACATTTCACAAATTGTGAGATTGCATGGAGTACCTATTTCTATTGTTTCAGATAGAGATCTGAGGTTCACATCGCGGTTTTGGAAAAAACGGCAAGATGTATTAGGTACTAAACTACACTTTAGCACTACTTTCCACCCACAGATAGATGATCAATCCGAATGGATTATTCATGATAAACCATAATATATACATATTTTTACCCCATGCTTAGCACATTTATGGATGATTTATCATTAGAATCGAGGTATATGATGCTCCTAATCCTTTATTTTCATGTTTTATACTTAGGCGAGCATACGAAAGAGAAAGGAGCAAGGAGCGGGCCAAAAACAGACAAAATTGGCCAATTCAGCCTTAACACGGCGTAAGGAATTTTCACATAGGTAATCCACATGCCCGTGTGGACTTATCAGTGTTGAACACAGCCTGATCTCGAGTCACAAGGGCGTGCCACACGAGCGTATCCCTGTCGAGCCCTGCTTCAATTTCACGAGGGAAAAGCTAATTTTTAGGTATTTTGGGCATTCCAAAGTCTATATAAACACCCAAGGAGAAGCCTAAAGGAGACACACAGAGTAGAAGGTAAGGAATTACTTGAAGAACACTGATTGATTCATCTCGGAAGCAAGGATCTACATCAAGACTGAAGATCTTCCTTCAATTTCTCTAGAAGTTTTTGGGTTCTTTATGTTTTGTTGTTTTTCCAATTTTGAGATGTTTTCCTTTATAATTATGAACTAAATCCCCTAAATACCTGAGGGGGATAAAACTTAAGATGGATCTTGTTATTATCTTCTAAATTATATGATAAATACTTAATTTGTTCTTAATTGTATTATTAATTCTTTTAATATTTCAAGATATTAATATAAGTCGAATGTGCTTATTCAGTGGAGTAAAAGCCTCTGTCTAAGAGTAGATCCACACAATTAAGTAGAGTTGATCACAATCCTAGACATAAGAAGATGAAAATCTGCCGAATTAGAGTCAAATCTAATAAGGGAATCCATAGATCAAGTTAATGCAACCCTAGGGGTTTTAATTCGAAAGAAATTTCAATTAATCAACCTAAGGTTAGTTGTTCTTAGTCTTGAAAGAGATATTAACATAAATTAGGGATTTCTACGGATCAAGTCAAGTGAATAAATTGTCTAGTTTAGAGTCTAATAACAAGTGAAATCTAGGTGGATTCTTCCTTGGGTATTGCCTTAATCAATCAGTTTTCCCAAAAGCAATTTCCCCAATTCACTCTCTATTGTGTTCTTAGTTAATTAGTTTAATTTAATTAGTTTAAAACAATCCCCCTTATTTAGAAAGGAAGTTATTACTATTACTTTTAGTTTCTGTGGGTTCGACATTCCAGTCTTGCCACTAAACTATAGTACTGTTCGATAGGTGCGCTTGCCTTTATCGTGATAATAGTTAGTTTTTAGGTACGATAATATTACTTTATCATCACACACACGAGATCAATTCAAATACTCAAGGATATGTTGAGATGTTGTATTCTTGAGTTTGAAGGTACGTGGGAACGATACTTGCCACTGATTGAATTTGCATACAAGAATAGCTTTAAATCGAGTATCAAAATGGCTCCTTATGAGGCTTTGTACGGTTGCAAATGTCTAACACCCTTATATTGGATTGACCTTAGTGAGGTTAAGATACACGGGATCAATTTGATCAAATAAACTAAACAAAAAGTGAAAGTGATTCGTTATAGTCTAAAAGCAGTGTTTTTGAAAGTATCTCTGTGGAAGAAAATACTCCGATTTGTTCGTAAAAGCAAATTAAGTCCAAGATTCATTAGGCTGTATGAGATTATTGAGCGTATCGGGCCGGTTGCTTACAAATTGTTGTTGCCACCTGAATTAGAAAAGATTCACAATGTATTTCACGTACCAATGCTTAGATGATATCGATTTGACCCATCGCATGTGATTTCCCCATTTGAGAATGAGATTCAATCTGATATGAAATACGAAGGAGAACTAATCTGAGTTTTAGATCATGAGGTTAAAGAATTGACAAATAAAAAAATCTCTTTAGTAAAAGTCTTGTGGCATCGACATGGGGTTGAAGAAGCTATGTGGGAGCCCGAGGATACTATGAGAGAACGTTATCCAAACCTATTCTTTGATAAGATTTTCGGGACGAAAATCCCTAAGGGGGAGAGTTGTAACAGTTTGGTATAGACCCTAGTCGAACAATGGTTTTGAGACCACAAATCTGAGTTAGAAAAATATTTTAATATTATTTTTAGTGTCTACAACATGTTAATTTATATGTGTGAAAATTTAGTGTGAAAATTTTATCGTTTGTGTGCTCGATTTAATTAAAAGGACTTAATTGCGTAAAATGTAAAAATGGCTAGCTATTTGTTAAAGTGCTAAATTGTTATGTTCTTTTCAATGTGGGGTCCTTTTGTTGATATTATACCATTGAAATATTGGATGGACATAAAAACCAATAGTTAGTGGAATTTAAATGAAAATAAAAAGGCTAAAATGATAATTAATTTATTAATATGTGATATAATAAAACAAAAATTAAAAAGCCATGCATTTTGCGTTCACCATTGCCGAAGCTTAAAAGAAAAAGAAAGAACAAGAGCAAGTTACATTTGGCCTAAGTCCAAGCTAAATTCAAGGTTTGTTTTTGCTCAATTTTTAATAATTTTTATGTTTTTGAGATTGTTGCTTCGTGTTTTAGATAGCCCATGCTTTAATTTTTGGAATTAATGAAGTATTCATGAATTGTCATTGTTGATAGCTTGATTATTTTCGTGTTTGATGATGAAAAATAAATATATGTTGTTAGATTGTTAAGTTTAATTAAGTGATTTTTAGTAAAATTGCCTGTTTAGGATTAAATTATGAATTTTGTAAATTGAGGGGTCAAAATGTGAAATAAATGAAAGAAATGGGCTGCTAGGGACCTTAGTGAAATTTGGCCAAGCATGGGTGTGTTCAAATTTTGAATATTTTGTGTTTTGTGAAATAGGGACTAAATTGTGAAAATGTGAAATGTTAGAGGTAAAAGTGTAATTTGCCCATTTATGTGTTTTTGGACTAAATTGAATAAATATGTTAGAGGTAAAAGTGTAATTTGCCCATTTATGTGTTTTTGGACTAAATTGAATAAATATGTTAATAAACAAGTTAAATTTGTATTAATTTAGATCAAGAAAAGAGGCAATCGGTATTGGATCGGGGGAAATCTAAAGTTGTTGAATAGTCATCCCAGTTCGTCTGTCTTTGTTCGAGGTAAGTTCATAAGTAAATAAATATCATTAAATTCAATTGTATATATTTTATTTGTGCCGAATTGAATTATTACTTGTATGTATGTTCAAGTCAAATCTGTATAAGTACGGGAGAAGTATTTACGAGCCTTAATTGATCGAGTTACAACGTCCGAAAGCCCCGTACGAATCTTAGGAATAGTTAGGATACATATGACATAACATAGGATTTCGATATGTGTTTTCGTGTAAGGCCACATTTGGGACATTGGCATCGACTTGTGATTTACGTGTAAGACCATGTCTGGGACATTGGCTGATACGAACTTGTCTCATGGTTGAATCGAGTCGCTTGTTGCCCAATCATGAATTTGAGTAGAATGATTCGTTTAGAAATGAACTAAGTTTTAATTCAAAGAAAAAGGTTGATGAATGAAAGAAATGGGTTTAAAATAGGTAACAAAATGGTTAAACGAAGATAATGGATAAATTGACTAAGGCCGAAAATGAGCCAACAATATTGGATTGTTGACCCGAATCTCAAATGGCTCTTAGATGATTTACGATTTAAGAAAAAAAGCAAAGGATAAACCTTGACCCACTATCAATTAGTGATAGGAACCAAATGCATACGAACGCCAAACTTTAAAGTGATAAGTGCGGTTAACAATGGAAAGGATAGACGCCACAAGCGTAGCTTGATAACTCAGATCAGTTCCAAAAGAACAAAGAGAACTGGATAACTCACAAATCTCAAGTTTAGCATAAATTCAGCAAAAAAAAAGTCCCCTTTCAATAGGCTAATTACAAATATTTATAGTGCCAAAAGAGGCCTAGCTGAATGGTCACATTTATTAAGCTTAATGAGCTAATAATGAGTTGAATTAAACTCACAAACTTTTGAAATTCTAGGCCTAAGTAACTCCATCCTTCAATATGATTTAATTCTTCAATTAAGTTAATTTCAAAAACTTTTGAAGTCTCCATTGACCAACCGAATAGACACCAGCAGCTTTGGATGGAATTTTGAATGCAAGAAGTGATTACTTAAGAAGTAAACGGTTATGGAAGAAGAAAAGGCTACTGCCGAATTTAAGGAATGTGTAATGCTCCTTTAATTGTTATAACAGCTCCTTTTCAATGATGTGTAATGTCCCCCCTTGTATGTAACCGAATTTAAATTGAAAATTCACATTAATCACTTTGTAACAGCCCATGAATGTAACGGTTTCAGCTGGTTAGTCACCTGCAATCAAACACATTAAAATAAACACATTTAAACACATATTAAACACAAAAAAAACACATTTAACAATTAATTAAATGGACTCAAACACATGCATCAATAAATTATTTCAGTAACTAGATTAATTAAGAGAAGCATAATTAAGTAAACTTAAAACTCATGCATCAATAAATTATTTCAGCAACTAGATTAATTAAGAAAACCATAACTTAATAAAGTTTAATAACTCAATTATTTAATCTAAGATGAGTTAAATAAAGTCCAGCAACTTATTTATTAATCTAAGATGAGTTTATTTAAAAATCAAATTCAACTTGCAATAAATTGTAAGTGATGCCTATTGGGCTGGTCCAAGCATGACTATTGGATTCGGCTAATTGCTCTCCCCAAGCTCGATCCGTATAGCTTGCTAATGCATCTTGAAACTTCTTAGCTCATGACCGGGTTATAGGCCCTCGTGGCAACTTAATGGATTCGATGGTAACTTCCTAAGCTAAGGTCCATCATCCCCACTCTTCGAGGTGATTTGTCCCTAAATCATCACCTACATCAAAAAGGGATAAATCAGCAACATTAAAAGTAGCACTAACCCCATACTCACCAGGTAAGTCTAACTTATAGGCGTTATTGTTAATCCTTTCCAAGACTTGAAAGGGACCATCTCCTCGTGGAAAAAGTTTGGACTGTTGTTGAATAGGGAATCTCTGCTTGCACATATGAATCCAAACCCAATCGTCGGGTTCAAATATCACTCATTTATGACCCTTGTTAACTTGACGAGCATATTGCTCTGTTCTTCGTCTGATATTATCCCTAACTCGCTGATCCAATTGTTTTACAAAATCTGCCTTTTTCTTCTACATGCACCAACTTTCAGAAGGCAAAGGCAACAAATCCAATGGAGTTAAGGGATTAAATCCAGGCAACAAATCCAATGGAGTTAAGGGATTAAATCCATACACTGCCTCAAATGGCGAATACTTGGTAGCCAAGTGTACTGTTCGATTGTACGCAAATTCAATGTGGGGTAATGATACGATCTCGCCTTAGGAGAGATTTGAGTCGTATTAGTTGCCCGATCGTAAATTGGGTAAGTATTTGTAGCAATTGAAAAGAAGGTGAATCCGAAGAATGGAATTGGCATAAAAAGTACTAAAACAAGGATATTGGATAGATTATGAAAGATGGGTGAAAATTGGCTAAGGCCGGAGAATGAACCAACAATAGGGATTGTCAACCCGAGTCTCAAATTGGCACTTAGGTTGATGAGGTATTGAAATTATGGATAGATAAATTGATAGGAAACCTCGACCCGCTATAAAGGATGATAGGAACCTCGGTATAGTTTTGAACGCCACACCAACAAGGTGATAAGTTCGGGATAAGAAGGAAAGATAGACGCCACGAGACGAATCCTGATAAGTCAATTCAGTCCTAAAATGAATAAAGGGAATTGAATTCTCACTTGAACAAAATAGTTCATAAAAATAATAAAGTATCAAATTTAGTAAGTAACCTTTACAAAATGAAATTAACACATATTTATAGGCACATAGATGACTACTTAAATTCAGCATCTAGGTGTTCACATAATAATAAAAACTATTCATACTAACACATTAAAATTCAGTTCATGAAATTGGTAGGTTCATGCTTCAACCGAATGGACAAATTTCCTCCTCTTGGTGTGTACATGTATCCTTAGTCAAGAAGCTTGAATGTGCAACCCTTAATCTGCCCTCATTCCCTATTGGCTGAATGTTAGATGCATGAAGCATGCATCTCCTTTAATTGGAACATTTATGGCACCTTTATCAAGTGAATGGCAGTTGGTGTATTAATAAATTCATCCCCCATTTTGTTGCATGAATGGGCTAGTTCATTGGCGGATTTAATGGCTTTGTGATTCACGAAAATGAGCTTGAAAAGCTGGTCCCTTCTCTCATTTAAGGCCGTCCATGAGCATGCTCCCATTTAGCCTTTGGTGTTCACGAAAATAGCATTCAATTCTTTGTCCATTGCTTTTCACAAAAAAGGCATTGAGAATAAGAAGAACTCGGCAGCTTTAAAGTTATCCATGCATGCTCCTTTGTTATATTCGGTGCCGTCCATGCCATGTACTTGCTTTAATGCCTTAAATTCGTCCCATGCATGAATAGAGCCTTAATGACGTGATATGATCTACCTCGGGGTGAGTCAAGTCGTATGCGGGTTTTCCCAATCGTCTACGAAGAAGTATCGTTCGGCTCTTTTTAAAAAGGATGTCTTTAGGCAAAATGATGACAGAAGCTAAGTTTATGGGTTCAAAAAGGGGTTTATAGATGTGAACAATATGTATAGGTTCAATTTTGGAGAATATAATTTTGGAAATAAAAAAATAGAAATTGGATAACAAAGAATGGAAAGAAAGGGAATGGATGGTTCGTTTATGAAGAATTGAAAAGATAGAATGAAGGTAGTTTGGTAGGTGATGGATATGGAATATAGGACTTAAGTTTCAAGTAAGATTCGATACTATATAGAGTATCGCCCCAGCACTTATATCACTTAAGGTGGTAGATGGAAAATAGATTAAACCTCGACCCGTTACTTAACAAGGTAGGAACCTCGGTATATTGGATGAACGCCACACTTTTGGAGTGATAAGTTCAGAAAAAAAAAGAACAAGGTTGACGCCACTAAAACTAGATAAGCCAACAAAGTCTTCAACGAAATATGAGAGAAAAAGTTCTCACAAAATAAGAAAATAGTTTCATTCAAATGAGCAAAAAGTCTAAAAGTCTATCAAAAAGGCTTGATTACAAGTATTTATAAGGCTAGAATGAGCTAGCCGAAAGGTCACATGGTAGAATACTAATAAAGAGCTAATTAAAATTCAAAGTCTTTTGGAATTCTAGATCAAATAATTTCTCTCTTTAAAATGCTTTAATTTGGCTGAATTAATGACCTTAAAGGATTTGAAAATGACTCTTGCTTTCCCCTTTGGCTAGTTGAATGGACTCCAGCAACTTTAATGAGATTTTTAAGGCTTAAATTGTCCATTAAGTAGCAAAAACGTTGGGTATTTGAATAGGCTGCTGCTGAATTTAAAAGGTCATGAAATGCTCCTTTAAACTCTCTTTTAATGATGCTTAATGCTTCCTTTATAACAGCCCCCTCTTTTGTAACCAAAATAACTTGAAAAGCCACCTTTATTGAATGTGTAATAGGCTTTGTGAGTTGAAAAGTCACCTGCAATTAAAACATATGTAACCGTCACATTTATTCAATTATTAAGCTTTAAACAAATTAACAACTACTTAAATAAATAAACTAACACTTATGCATCATTTATTCCAGCAACTAGTTAATTAAAAGAAGTATTAAATGAACTTTAACTCATGCACCAATAAATTAACCTAGTAACTAGATTAATTAAAGAAGCAACTCATTAAATTAAGTTCATCAAATAAACTCATTTAATTAAACTAAGATGAGTTGTATTAATGACCAGCAACTCATTTATTAACTTAAGATGCTTAAATGCATGATTTAAAATGCAAACTAAATGATCAAATGAGTTACATAATGCATGACTTAATTAAATGCAGAACACATAATGCATGTCATAATTAAAATATGTAGATTAATAATGCATGACATTAACTAAAAATGCATTTAATTAAACAAGACATAATTAAAGACTAAAATAACTAAAATAAATAAATCAAGTCCTTATTCCAGTAATTTAAATGCAAGAATTAAATAAACTCAAATCAAGCTCAAAGAGCTTGCGTCAAACCGAGCTAAGCTGGATGGAGCTCGGGGAGCTGGAAAGGAGCTGGGATCAGCTTGCCAACATAACAATGCTCGACTCGAAAGACTTGAACGTTGGGGCTCGCTGGGCGAGCTCGCATAATGACGTCCCAACATGCACCTAAACATTAAAGAATTCAACTCATTAAAGCACATCAAAATTCGGCAGCCTTCATTGCTTGTTTTTAATTTGGCTGTAGCATTTTAAACATGAAATAAATTTGGCATACACATTAAAGACATGTTTTAACTAAGATGAATTAAATAGCAGCAATAGTTTAAGACATCATTAATTCGGCTGCAATTTAAAGCATATGGACACATTAAATGCATGTAATAATCTGTTCACATTAATTCCACGTACTAACTAAGACACATTAAAGCAAACAATTCAATAAGTACTAAATTAAGACACATTTAATACTTATAATTAAAATGTCCAGATTTAAGAAACATTAAAAAAATAAATTAATTTATTTGAGCTGAAACTAAACTAGTTTAAATAATTTTATTCCAGCAAATTAAAATGCATGAAATTAAAATAAATTAAAATCAAGCTCAATGAGCTTGCATCAAACCAAATTGAGCTTATCGAACTTCATTTTGCACTTGGGCCCTTCGAGCTTGGGCCATTCTCGATGTTGTGAAATTGGGTCGTAACATGATGCGACTAGGTTTGCATCATTCCCTCCCTCTTGAGAGCGATTTGTCCTCAAATCGGGCCACTTGCTTGAAAAAAAATTTTCACCATCATAGCACCCTCGATTGATAGAGTTGGCATGGTTATGCCCTCCCACTTTTGGAGGGTGCCCTCTCGACTTTTCACCTATAAGATAAAGAAAGAAATCAGTGACATGATAATTTATATACTCAAAAGAAGTTCCTAAAATCTCATTCAAAGATGGAGCAAATGAAATAATGTCGGGGTCAAAAATAGAAGTTAGTCTTACCTTTTTCGAATTGGTTTTCATAATCGGGAACAAAAAAGGCATAAGACTTGATCTCCAATTATATTCAGCATGCAACAAAAAAATTATCCAAACAAATATATAGTCCAAACGTCATTCGTGCAAAGCATGCGTGATCAAATAATTGAAAACGCTCCAAGAAACATTCATGATTCTCAAATCTCATCAACACATCATTGTTCAAGCAAATTAATTTCTCACAAAATGTAGAGTGCTTGTTTGCTCTCATTATTGATCCATAATAACAAGGCCTTCGATAATTATAGTCTCAAAAATCAAAAAATCTTGATTCAAATCCTTTGATCAATAAAGAAGAATAATCATCGAGATCAAACAAGAAGTTTTTATTTACCATTTCACTTTGTCTTGGGTATTTATTGGCTGTCAACATGGTAGGAACACAAAACAAACTATTGTTATGAGTATGTGAATTAGGTTCAAATCCCTTAGACTATAGCATGAAACAACCAACATTAAAATCAAATTGGTTATGCGTTTTACATGTCAACAAGTTATCAAACAATCGATTTATTGGAAAATTAGACACGCAAACATTCAAATATTCAAACAACATGAGTTTTATTAAAACAGCCGTGTATACGCATGTGGGTTTTGCTTAATAGATCAAAGAACGCATATTATCACCACAATCAGAAAAATCAAATTGTTTACTTGAACCTCCACTATAGTACACAAACAATTTTTGCAATGGCCAATTGGATTTTACCTTACTAACAAACTCACCAATTTCACAATTTCCAATGAAAATACTCACCTTGCCATCTTTTAAGACCAACATGCTACCATCCATCAAAGAAAAACAATTGTTCACATCAATGGACAGATCCTTTTTAGAATGCAAGTCATGAGCAAAATTGTCAATGTGATTCGAATGGAGTGGGTAAAGAAATAAAAAATTCTCACCTTGTATACCATTGGGAATTGGGAGATGTAAATCGGGTTTACCTTTTTTGATCAAATGAAAGCATCTCACATCAGGAAAATATTGCAATTGGAACTTGTCATATGATTCTTTAGAAACTTGAAAATGAGAAACAACACAAGGACAACTCAAATGTGGATTAGTTGAAACACTCCTCACTTTTTCTTGTGCACTCACATCTTTTTCACTCATCTTTTTTTTTTATCAAAAACTCACTTTCATTCTTCTTTTTATTTTCTTTTTTAACTACTCTTGTTTCATGCTCATTTTTCTTTCATTTTTCATACTCACTCTCTTTTTCAATTTTCTTTTCTTGATCAAATTCTTTTTCTTTTTCAATTTCACTTTTCTTATTCTCATTCTTTTTTTTCTCTTTTTCACACTCTTTTTCTTCTCCACTTGACTTTTCTATTTCATTATAAAAAGAAGTAAACAAGAAAGATTCACCAAAATGTGAAACTTTTCGTTGAGCATAAGTTGAGTGGTCTTCACACATACAGCTTTCGTTTCTTCGTGATGGATCCTCCATGGATGATTTCTTTGAAGACATATATATATCTTCATTTTGATCATCTTGAAAGACCTCAGACTCAAAGCTTTCTCGCTTTCTAGTCGAATTCCTCGATGAGTAGGAATCACATGTTAAGGCTCTTTGGCTTGAACTCCTTGACAAATAGGAACCACGATATGGATCTCTTTGGGAAAGACCTTCCGTGAGCGAAGATTTGGATGCATACAAACCATGTTCACTTTTTCACTTAGACTTCTCCCCTGAGGAATACCTTGAAGCGTTGGAAGAAGAATTTCTACCTACTTGTTGATAGTCTCGAGAGGTATCAAATCCATGGTTTGTTTCATACCGACTTGAGTTCCTTGACGAATAATAGTCTTGGTATGAGTCCTTGAATAATCTTCGGATACGTGCCTCCGTGATGTTCTTATCTCCGTCTTTTGATTTGCAGAACTTCAATACATTTGGACTCTTTCTTCGATACGTTCCAAACATTCTCGTATTGGTTTTAGTCGTCTTTGGAGCATTTGACCCATCTCATGAATAATTTCTTGATATGTTGGGTCGGACAAAACATTACCATAATCATCATTACTTTCAGTATTTCGAAACATGGTGTTTACTCATGCAAACCTCACATTTTCTCTCAAAAGGAAAAAAAACTCACAATTTTGGCTTTTACACACTCGAATAATCTCACCACACACTCGTGCCTTTTACCTCTCTATTTGCTTCTCTCGATTCATAATGGACTATTTAGACTTAGCAGTCGTCGGTGTGGAGTCAGTTTACAAAAATGATGTTTGGTTTGGGTAAGGAAAGATGTTGGGACAAGGGTAGGCTAGAAAACAAAACAAGAGGATGAAGGTGTGGTCGTTTGGGTACTAAAAAGGAATGAAGGAATTTTGGGCAGTAAACTTGTATGCACATATACTTCACTTCTTTTTTTTTTTGCACTTCTAATATATATTCTTTTTTCTCACAATTTTTTTCAATTTTTTTGTATTTTTTTGAAATTTTTTTAATTTTTTTCAAAATTTTTTTGAATTTTTTTGCTAAACGCAATCTCGGGAATATAAAAAATGTCGATTCTTACCTCAATTTAGCCAGCTCTGATATCAAATGATACGATCTCGCCTTGGGAGAGATTTGAGTCGTATTAGTTGCCCGATCGTAAATTGGGTAAGTATTTGTAGCAATTGAAAAGAAGGTGAATCCGAAGAATGGAATTGGCGCAAAAATGTCTAAAACAAGGATATTGGATAGATGATGAAAGATGGGTGAAAATTGGCTAAGGCCGGAGAATGAACTAACAATAGGGATTGTCGACCCGAGTCTCAAATTGGCACTTAGGTTGATGAGGTATTGAAATTATGGATAGATAAATTGATAGGAAACCTCGACCCACTATTGATACGATCCGCCTCGGGGTGAGTCGAGTCGTATGTAAGTTTGCCCGATCGTATACGAGAAAGTATCGTTCGATTTGCTTGTGAAGTAAAGTTGATGGGAAAATAAGGCGGAAGCTAGGTTAAAGTGTTAAAAGATAGGTTATGGGTAAGAATATGTATAGGTTCGATTATGATTAACAAATAAAAAAAATGAGGAGATAGGAAATGGTTTGGATAGGTGATGTGATGAATAAAAGGAAATTGGATAGAAAGATGGATATGGTAAAATAGGACTTAAGTTTCAAATATGATTCGACACTATAGAGAGTATCGCCCCGGTACTTATATCACTTAAGGTGGAGAATGAAAGATAGAACAAACCTTGACCCGCTACTTAGCAAAGTAGGAACCTCGGTATATCGGGGAACGCCACACTCGGTTGAGTGATAAGTTCAAAAAGGAAGAACAAGGTTGACACCAACTAAGAACTAGATAGGCCAACAAGTCTTCAACAAAATATGGGAGAAAGATCCTCACCAAATAGTTTAATTAACAAAGTAACAATAACAAAGTTCTACTTTTTACAAATGACATAACAACTATTTATAGGCTATGTAAAGGTAGCCGAATGGACAAAAGAAAATACTTAAAGACTAAGCAAAATTTAGCTAGAAAGTCCTTGAATAATCTAGAAGAAAAACCATTAATGTCCATGTCCATATTCGGCTGAATGTATGTAAGTGATGAAGTCTCCATGCATCTTGGAATAGAGGAATGAATGCACATCCTTAATGTATAGACTAGGTTCGGCCAAGAAGTGAATGTGGATGAATAAACCGAATGGTCTTGTGAATAAAGACAACTCTTGATCGAATGGTCACTTGTGAATCCATGAATCTTTAAGGTGCATTGAACCGTTCATTCATCCATGGATTTTTAGCATTCATGTATTTGACGCATACATGAACTTATAGACACCTTGAATCTGGTTATGCATGAACCAGCATTTAAAGTCCTCCATGCATGAAGTGTGCCGTCCAAAGGGAGTGAATCTACTAGGTTCATTCATGCATGAATCTTCTTCATTCATGTAACCGTAGGTACATTTGAATCCAGGCATTCATGAATCCATACATACGATGAATTCAAGCATTCATGTATTTGGCTCATACATGAACTTTTAAGAAACCTTGCATCTAGACATTCATGAACCAATTAAATGCTGTCCATTCATGTATGTATGTCTCATCCAAAGAGAATGTATCCAAGCATTAATCCATGTGCATGTATACAAGCCGTCCATGTACATGTATCTACATAAAATAAAATAAAATTATAAGATATCATGTGAACACACATAAATTCGGCACAATGTGAACATATTAATGACATGCATTAAATCAGCTAAAATGTGATCATAATTAAAATATGTAATAACTATGACATATTAAAAACAGATATTAATATAAGACAAATTTGATGCTTAAATAAATATGTTCGGCTTTTATTTAATGCATTAAAGTCAAAATCAAGTTTAAACTTGAGCTAAAGTTGAGCTGGGGTTGAACTCCTAAGCTGAAGTTGAGCTAAAGGTTAGCTCGTGAGCTGGAAAAGAGCTAGGAGTGAGCTCGGTTTAGCTCAGGCAAGCTGGATCGAGCTCGAATGAGCTAGATTTGAGCTGGACGGAGCTCGGGGAGCTGGAAAGGAGCTGGGATCAGCTTGCCAACAAAGCAATGCTCGACTTGGGAGACTTGACCGATGGGGTTTGCTGGGCGCGCTCGCATCAACTATAAAGGATGATAGGAACCTCAGTATAGTTTTGAATGCCACACCAACAAGATGATAAGTTCGGGATAAGAAGGAAAGATAGACGCCACTAGACGAATCCCGATAAGTCAATTCAGTCCTAAAATGAATAAAGAGAATTGAATTCTCACTTGAACAAAATAGTTCATAAAAATAATAAAGTATCAAATTCAGTAAGTAAACTTTACAAAATGAAATTAACACATATTTATAGGCACATAGATGACTACTCAAATTCGGCATCTAGGTGTTCACATAATAATAAAAACTATTCATACTAACACCTTAAAATTCGGTTCATGAAATTGGTAGGTTCATGCTTCAACCGAATGGACAAATTTCCTCCTCTTGGTGCGTACATGTATCCTTAGTCAAGAAGCTTGAATGTGCAACCCTTAATCTGCCCTCATTCCCTATTGGCCGAATGTTAGATGCATGAAGCATGCATCTCCTTTAATTGGAACATTTATGGCGCCTTTATCAAGTGAATGGCAGCTAGTGTATTAGTAAATTCATCCCCCATTTTGTTGCATGAATGGGCTAGTTCATTGGCAGATTTAATGGCTTTGAGATTCACGAAAATGAGCTTGAAAAGCTGGTCCCTTCTCTCATTTAAGGCCGTCCATGAGCATGCTCCCATTTAGCCTTTGGTGTTCATGAAAATAGCATTCAATTCTTTGTCCATTGCTTTTCATGAAAACGGCATTGAGAATAAGAAAAACTCGGCAGCTTTAAAGTTATCCATGCATGCTCCTTTGTTAAATTCGGTGCCGTCCATGCCATGTACTTGCTTTAATGCCTTAAATTCATCCCATGCATGAATAGAGCCTTAATGACGTCCCAACAGGCACCTAAACATTAAAGAATTCAGCTCATTAAAGCACATCAAAATTCGGCAGCCTTCATTGCTTGTTTTTAATTCGGCTGCAGCATTTTAAACGTGAAACAAATTTGGCAGACACATTAAAGACATGTTTTAACTAAGATGAATTAAATAGCAGCAATAGTTTAAGACATCATTAATTCGGCTACAATTTAAAGTATATGGACACATTAAATGCATGTAATAATCCGTTCACATTAATTCCATGTACTAACTAAGACACATTAAAGCAAACAATTCAATAAGTACTAAATTAAGACACATTTAATACTTATAATTAAAATGTCCAGATTTAAGAAACATTAAAAAAAATAAATTAATTTATTTGAGCTGAAACTAAACTAGTTTAAATAATTTTATTCCAGCAAATTAAAATGCATGAAATTAAAATAAATTCAAATCAAGCTCAATGAGCTTGCATCAAACCGAATTGAGCTTATCGAACTTCATTTTGCACTTGGGCCCTTCGAGCTTGGGCCATTCTCGATGTTGTGAAATTGGGTCGTAACATGATACGACCAGGTTCGCATCATAGACACTCCTCCCAAGTTTTCAAATTCTTTCGAATAATTACACGCAGTAGTGTTGACAAAACTTGATTAACGACCTCCGTTTGGTCGTCAGTTTAGGGATGGCTTGTTGTTGAAAATTATAGCTTGGTTCCAATCTTTCCCCATAAGGTCCTCCAAAAATGGCTAAGAACCTTGGTGTCTCCGTCCGAAACAATGGTCCTTAGAACACCATGTAAACATATAATTTCCATAAAAAATAGGTTAGCAACATTTAAAGCATCGTCAGTTTTGTTTCATGCAATAAAATGAGCCATTTTTGAAAATCGATCAACTACAACAAACACAGAGTCTTTGCTGTTCTTTGTTCTAGGAAGGCCTAAAACAAAATCCATAGAAATATCCATCCATGGTGCTTCCGAGATCGGCACTAAAGTATAGAGTCCGTGTGGCTGAATTCTTGATTTTGCCTTCTTGCCAGCAGTACAGTAATCGCATACTTTAGCCACATCTCGTTTCATCTTTGGCCAATAGAAATTTTCTTGAAGAATGGCTAAAGTTTTGGCAATGCCGAAATTCTTATTAAACCCCCACTATGTGCTTCATGAACCAGCACGTTTCTAGTTGATCCTTGGGGTATGCACAACTTATTTTCTCAAAATAGGAATCCAGCTTGCCGATAGTACCTATCATATGCACCTTGCACACATAACTTGTAAATTTCTCTAAAGTCAGAATCATCAGCATATAATTCCTTTAAACAAGCAAAAACAAGTAATTTAACATCCAAACAATTTAAAAGAGAATACCTTCGCAATAGAGCATTTGCAACGATATTTTCCTTACCTTGCTTGTATTTAATGACATATGGGAAGGATTCTAAGAACTCAACCCATTTTGTGTGACGTTTGTTGAGCTTGGTTTGCCCTCACAAATGCTTCAAAGCCTCATGGTCCGTGTGTATAACGAACTCCTTAGGCCAAAGGTAATCTGCCATGTTCCTAATGCACGTATTAACGCGTACATTTCCTTATCATAGGTGGGATAGTTAAGCGTGGATCCATTAAGTTTCTCGCTGAAATAAGCCACAGTCGCCCATCTTGCGTTAAAACTACACCTATTCCTACATCAGACGCATCACATTCCACCTCGAAAATTTTGTTAAAATCTGGTAAACACAAAAGTGGAGCATTAGTTAAACATTCTTTTATTTTAACAAAAGTAGATTCTTGTTCATCAGACCAAATGAAAGGAGAATTTTTTTTAATGATACCAGTCAATAGAGCACCAAGTGTGCTAAAGTTCGGTACAAACCTCCTATAGAAGCTTGCAAGTCCATGAAAACTTCTAACTTGGCTAATGTTGGTTGGACGTGGCCATTCTTATATTGCCTTGATCTTGTCTTAATCCACCTCTAGACCACTCTCACTTACAACAAAACCTAGAAAAACAACTTTGTTAGTACAAAAATTACATTTCTTAAGGTTTGCATATAAAACTTCCTTTCGTAATACTTCCAAAACAGCATGTAAATGTTCAAGATGATCAGATAAAGATTTGCTATAAATTAAAATATCGTCAAAATAAACTACGCAAAAATGACCAATGAAAGACCTCAAAACATGATTCATCAACCTCATGAAAGTACTTGGGGCATTGGTGAGGCCAAATGGCATCACTAGCCACTCATACAAACCATATTTGGTCTTGAACACAGTCTTCCACTTGTCCCCCTCCCGTATGCGAATTTGATGATAGCCACTTTTCAGATCGATCTAGAGAATAATTTAGGGATGGGATGTCAGTATTTGATGGTAATCTTGTTGATAGCTCGATAATCTATGCATATCCTCCATGAATCATCTTTTTTAGGCACCAACAGAACGTGCGCTGCACATGGACTCCAACTCTCCCGTATGTATCCTTTCTCCATTAAATCAACTACTTATCATTGTAACTCTTTAGTTTCTTTGGGGTTACTTCAATAAGCTGATCGATTCTGAATTGGAGCCTTGGGAATGAAATCTATTTGGTGTTCAATACCTCGGATAGGAGGCATCCCACTAGGCACTTCTTCCGAGAAAATGTCTTTGAATTCCTAAAGCAATGAAACAACAGACAAAGATAAAGAGTTATCATGTTCGTTAGCATCAAATAAGCACTCCTTGTACATAAGTACAAAAACGGGTTGGCACATCAACAAGGACTTTCTTATTTCTTTTTCCCTCGCAAATACGCACATTTTACCACTCTCATTTTCTTTTTGACTTTCATGTTCCTTTCGTATTTTACCTCTTCTCCCTCACTTTTTCCTTTCTTTTTTTTTTTCATTTTTTTTTTGTCTTTCTCTTTTCAATCTTTTATTCTTGTACTTTTTCTTTCTTTTCTTTCAATTTCAATTGATCTTGGTACACTTGTTTTGGAATCAACGGGGCTAAAGTTACATTTTTACCTCAATGCTTGAATATGTACCGATTTGTATAACCGTCATGGATCACGAGCCTATCAAACTGCCATGGACGCCCTAAAAGGAGATGTCCCGCGTACATGGGAAACATCGCACACCACTTCATCTTGGTACTTCCCGATGGAAAATGCTACCACAACTTGCTTTGTTACTTTAAGCTCACCTCCATCATTCAACCATTGTAATTTATATGGAGTTGGATGTTTGGTTATGGCCAAACTGAGCTTTTCCACCAGCATGTCGCTAGCTACATTAGTACAAGTTCCATCGTCAATAATCATACTACATACCTTGCCTTGAATGTGGCATCGGGTGTGGAAAATATTCTCCTTTAGTTGATTAGTTTCAGCACTTTAGACATTCAGGCTTCACTTCACCACAAGAATTTTTCCTTTGACAGGTAACTCTAATTCTTCTTCTTCGTCATTGGATGGCATTTTAGACTCATGTTCATCCTCCTCCTCAGATTCGATTTCTCCGTCGACCTTCACCACCATAATACGACGATTAGGACATTGACTAGCTATGTGCCCTCAGCCTTGACACTTGAAACATTTTATGTCTCTCATGCAATTTGGCACTTGCTCGTTTTTATTTTGACTTGACTTACCAATGGGCTGATTGGATTTAGCTACTACAACTGGCTCCTTTATTCAAACAGGGGGTTTGTTGACTCCTTGACTCCACTTGTTGGTTAAGGATTGGCATTGGGTCGACTAACTCCTTTTTGCTTGAGTTGTTTTTTAGCTTAATTGCCATATGGACCATGTCCATCACTTCAACATAGTGTTGTAGTTCAACTACGTTGGCGATGTGACGGTTTAAACCCGTAAGGAATCTTGCCATTGTCGCCTCTCGATCCTCCTCAATATCAGCTTGCGGCTTGGATCATGGCTATCTCCATCTCTTTATAATAATCTTCAACACTTCTATTACCTTGAGTAAGGTTTTGGAGTCATTGATAAAGATCCCAATGGTAGTACGAAGGGATAAATTGTTTCCACATGATTGATTTCATTTCAGCCCAAGTAGAGATAGGTCTCTCACCCTTTCGTCTTCAGCTCGTCACTAGTTGGTCTCACCACACAATTGCATATTCTGAAAACTCGATTGCCATGAGCTTCACCTTTTTACTCTTTGAATAATTATGGCATTCGAAGACAAGCTTGATCTTCTTTTCCTACTCCAAATAAGGTTCAGGGTTGTTCTTCCCTTGGAATGGTGGAATTATCACCTTGATATTCTTAAGATTGTCATCTGGACGGTTATGATATCTAGGGCCCTAATGTCGTTGGCGGCCTGTAAGACCCAAAACCCAGCCTGGACGTTACAGCCAGATCTGGTGTGTCACACGAAAGTTGTATTTGTGATCAGACTAAAAAATTTATCCTGTTTCAAAAGCCTCATTTTGTTTTGGAATGTTGAACGATTTTAGGTTAAAACCGTTTTTATAAGTTTGGAAATATTTTAGAAGAAATGATTGCTTTATTTGTTATGCTCAGTTACTTGGAGTAATAAAAGCTCTTCGACCTTTTTGAAAACATTACGCCCAGTTTTACTAAAAAACATTGGTTATTAATTTTGAAAACCCGTTTTAAATTACTTTACCAATTGTAATGATAAGTAAACCCAAATAAAGAAAATAAAACAACAACCTCATAATGGCCTTATTACATAACATAAACCCAAAATAATAATTATTTAAAAATTAAAGCAAAACCGGAAGCAGAAAGCATGTGGCCACTATAACACCCCAAACCCGGCCCAGATGTTACGGCCAAGTCTAGTATGTCACATCAACGGCGGACTAAATGTAACACCCCCACGCCCGAGACCGTCGCTAGAGTCGAGCTTGAGGTGTTACCAAGCATAATTTATCATTTAAACAACTTTACATCATTTATTTTGACTTTCAAAATAAGCAGTTTTTTTGCATCATGGTCGTTAAAAAAATCATATCTCGAGTTACGAAACTCGAAATCAAGATCCGTAAATTTTCCCTAAATCTAGACTTACATATCTATCTACTAATTTTTTTCTAAAATTTTTAGTTGGGCCAATTAGTACAGTTTATTAGTTAAATTTACCCCTGTTTCAGGACTTGACTGCACTGACCTCTACTTACTACGAACTACTTTTCTCCATGTACAAAATTCATATAACTATACCGTTTATTTCTCTTAAAATTATATTCAACAAGGATTCTGAGCATATAAATTACACCTCATAATTATTTTTTTACAATTTATAGTGAATTTTCAAAGTTGGAACAGGGGATCTAGAAATTGCTCTGGCCCTGTTTCACTAAAACTCAAATATCTTATAACATATAACTCCTTTACCTATTTCGGTTTTTCCATTTGAAAGTAGACACAAAAAGATTCAATTTAATAGTTAATTCTTCACCTAATTCGTTTTCTACTATTTTTGGTGATTTTTCAAACTCACATCGTTGTTGCTATAGTGTTCTGTTTTATGGCAAGTTTCATCTTTTTATGAATTCTCATGAACTATATAACATATTAAACTCATAAGGCATCCAACATTATCTAGGCTAGCCATACCAATTACTAAGCATTATCAAGCATTTCTCAACCAAACCACAACCATATCACAAGATTATTTACACAAAACAAGTATATTGCTATACATGCCATACATCAAAACATACAAACCAATATACCAATTCTTCCTCGGATAGTGTGAGCGTTTCTTCGACCTTCCCGATATCCAAGTTGGCTCGCTAAAAACTACAATAAATGAAAAGGAGGGAGTAAGCATAAATGCTTAGTAAGTTCACATGCAAATAACAAGTAACATAACAAAGCAATTATATCAACAATAATAGCATGATATCACCAAGATACAAACCACATTTCTAGCTATCGTGTATCATCTTACCACCTTATTTCTGTTATATCAAGTTTCAACCCGAGGGTTAAGTACATACCTATCCAAATTGTCCATTTCACAACACTTACCAAAATATCATTTTCATCTTGAGTATTCTTCCATTCCGCTAGAATTTTACCCGTTGAACACATCAGAATATAACTCAGATACACGGATCATTTGCACATAAGTGCCACATATGTAATCAATCAATCATGTAACCCGCCCATAAGCGAACTCGGACTCAACTCAACGAGCTCGGGCGTTCGCATCCATAAGTGAACTCGGACTCAACTCAATGAGCTCGGATGCCTAGTTACATCTCACGAACTCGGACTCAACTCAACGAGTTCGAACATTTGCATCCATAAGTGAACTCGGACTCAACTCAACGAGTTTGGATGCCTAACCATCCTAGTGACATGTCACTTGTATCCTAATCTATTCCCAAGGTTCAAACGAGATTTTCCTCAATCACACATTTCCCCGTCGTTCTCCTCGGAATATCGGAACCAATACGTTGCTTGCATCTCATACTTACCAATTTAATCGCATACTTTTCATACTAATACATAATATTTCACAAAGCATAATATTCATAATAACAAGTATCATATCATATAAATAGCATTAAATCACTTAAAATAGCAATTATGTTACATTATTTACACATGAACTTACCTCGGTACAATATATAGCAATTTTGTAATTTAGTCCAAAATCTTTTCTTTTCCTCGATCAAGGTTGATTCCACGTCTTTCTTGATCTAAAATAACACATTTAGCTTATTTAATACTCTCATTATCAAAATAGTCCTAAATTCAAATTTTGACAAAATTACAATTTTGCCCCTAAACTTTTGCATATTTACACTTTTGCCCTAAAGTTCGGAAATTAAATTTTATCACAAATTCTTATGTTTTAGGACATGCTGATCATTTATTTACCATTAGCAAGCTCAAATTCCCACTAAAACACATACTTATGAACAATATGTACTTTTACTGATTAAGCCGTTTTACTCGTTTTTACTTAAAACCGAGTAGCACAAGTTGTTTAACATAATTTAAAACCTCATATTCTATCATAAAACATCAAAATACACAAATTTCACCTATGGGTATTTTTCCAAATATGAACCCTAACTTAAATTATTGCTAACATAAGCTTTATTGAGTTACCGGGACTACGAAAACGTAAAGAACATTAAAAACGGGGCTTGGAATCACTTACTATAAAGCTTGGAAGCTTGAAACAAACCCTAGCTATGGAGAACCCTTGAAATTTCGTGGTAATGAAGAAGATGACCAATTTTGTGTTATTTTTCCCTTTTTATTTCATGTTAATATCCAAAAGACCAAAATGCCTCTCCTTACTAAACTTTCAAAAATTCCATCCATGTCCAAATTTTGTCCATGAACTTAAAATTGGTCAAATTGCTATTTAAGACCTAATTAATATTCCAAAGCAATTTCATACTAGAAACTTCTAGAATGTAAGTTTTGCAACTTATTCGATTTAGTCCCTAATTTCAAATTAAGCACTTTATGCTTAGAATTTCTTCACGAAATTTTCACACCATCATAAAATCATATCATAAACATCAAAATAATTATAAAATAATTATTTCTACCTCAGATTTGTAGTCACGAAACCACTATTCCGATTAGGCCCTAATTTGGGATATTACACTAAACATGTTTCCTAGTTACCCAGATTAGGGAGAGTTTTGCAAAAACCGTTATTAAAGTTTTGAGAGAAACTCCCAGTTTAACTGTGAACGTCCTATCCACTACCAAATTCTAGGGGTATTCTTATTATAAGATCTTGGTTTAACTTTCATTACTCGTTTGATACGTGAGAATTAATTTGAAAACGTTGATTAGTTTTAAGAAAACTCGTGCAACTTTATTCAAAATATTTAAAGTATAATATAAGAAAATAATCAAAAGAAACCCCAAATTAAAATAATTTAAGCGGCCTTATTACAAACCCAAAACCATAATAAAAATAATTAAAAATAAATAAGGAAATAGATAACTTAGTTTAAAAACCAGCTATGCAGTCCACGTGGCCACTCTAAATCCCTCCCACTCCAAGTCCACTAGTCTAGGGCTCACCTGCATGGATGGAAGAAAAAGGGGTGAGTTTGGAAAACTCAGTGTGCAAAGAAAGCCCATCCAGAGCCCAAATCAGCTCAAGCCCACTAGGCCTAAGCCCTATCCAGTCTCAGTAACAACTAGGCCAAAGCCCTATTCAGATACAGTAAACTGGGCCTTAGCCCTTTTCAGATAACAGTAAGCAGCCCATAGGCCCATTACAGAAACAAAACAGTATCATGCATGTATGCAAAGCCCAAAGCCCATCCTATGTCCATCCGCTGCACTCCACCCGTACTAGCCATAAACACACCATGTGGGGAAAATACTCAACCCACCCAGTCGCTACACTCCATAGTCGTAGCATAGCTGCTCAGATAATGTGGCCAAGCCACTAACAGTATAACGAGGCAAAGCCCCTTTCAGTAAACAGTACGAGGCATAGCCTTTTTTAGTAATCAGTACGAGGCAAAGCCTCTTTCAGTAATCGTGGCAATGCCACTTGCACTTCCTCCATCAATAAACCCAGTCCCATGCAACAGATAATTATGTCATGGCATACAGTGAACAGAAACAGTAAAACATTCATTTCAGTCAAACTTTGCCCTAGGGGTATAACGGTCATTTTGCACCTAGGGGTAAAATAGTAATTTTTCACCCTGTAGGGGGTATTTTAGTAAATATTCTAATTTTTAGGGTTTTATACATATTTCAGTTATTAACAATTTCATTATTATCTCAGTTACTTATCCAACCCATTTTAGCAGTTTAAAACCATTGGGCCCTAAAACCCCTAATGGGCCCTACAGTGACATCTAGCTATTTTGGCCCATTTAGCCTAAATTTTATGTCCAGTTTAGCACACTTAACCTACAGTATACCAGAACACACTTACCGCTTACTTTTACCGATATGGGCCCATAAGCCTATTGGGCCTATTTTCAGCCCATCGAGGCCTAAATTATCGAGGTGCACAAAATTGTGCACTCATCCATCGTACCATTTGTGATTACAGATCTCACTATTTCCAATCGACTTACGAGCTCTCGCACGCTCACAAGCCCATAAAATGCCAGAGTTTCGACATTTTGGCTTTTCAGCTTTTACCGATTTAGACTACAAAAAGGTGTTCGTTTACACACCTGTTTTACGACGAACTCCAACGAGATCTCCCATGGTATCCTACAACCGGTCACTACAATATTAGATCCAAGATTTCAATGACAACTAATGTAAACTTGCTTACCACAATCAGCCAACCTCCCTTAATGCCTTAGAAACTTACCTTGTCGAAAATAGAGACTAGCCGTAGATCTAGTCGTTCCAACTGTCCAAGCCCTCAATCGGTAGCCTTTAAATCACACTAGCACAAAATAAATCAATTGGTAGGACCTATAGAGCCTTAAGCCCCAATCGACAACCTCCCTATGCACATAGGTGGTTTTGGCTTTCTTGAATTCCAAAATAAAGAATGGACAGGAGATTACGATAACTTACCAAAGGTTTACTAATCCCGAATCATTCCCAAACACCTTATCTCAGAGTTGATGTAGATCTAACTTAAAGTATGAATAAAGAATAGATCTAGAGGTTTAGATCCTGAATCACTATGAATATAGAGGTTCAGCTTTTGATAAAATAAAAGAGAGAAAGGTAGAGATTATAGTGGAAAAGAAAAGAGATGTCGACAGAGGGTAGGGATGTTGTGATAGTCAGCTAAAAGAGAAGAAAAGAATAGGGGTATTCAACCAAGAAGAAATCGGCACAACCTAGAACCTTTCAGGATTTCGGCTTTTAGGAGTATTTGGCTGAGTGGAGTTTAGCTAAAGAAAAGATTCAGGTTTTTGTATTGGAACAATCAACTAAATGGGATTTAAGGGAGTCAATGAAGACGATGAAGAAAGGAAGAAGGGAAGAAAGAAGAAATAAGGAGTATAGATTCGGCTAGAGGAGAGAAATCGACAAAGAAACCCAAGATGCAAGGTTGCGGCTTTTAGTGCAGTCAATTAGTGATCTTGAGAAGAAAGTATAGCAGAAGAAAGTGGTTCAGCTTTGTGAGAATAAAAGGGATAAAAGTTGAAAGAAAAGAAGGGAGGAGAAGAGAAAAGAAGATTTGGCTATGGACAATTCGACACAAGTGATGGTGCTTGCGGCTTCGGCTTCTAACTCAATGGGAAAAGAAAAAAACTAAAACCCTAAGGGCTCTATACCTAATCGGCACACATACACATCCAAATACTGAATTAAGGTCCCTAGAAAGACCCTAAAAGTGTTCGGCTAGCACCCAAGACAACCCCTAGCCGATTGTGTCCCAAACCCATGAGCTAAAACTAATTATGCTCCCTTAAGAGTCCCTTGTTCGGCCATCACATGCTCCCATTCAAATTTCCTATAATTTCTTCCCCTTATCTACCTGATCTTATCTCATGAACAACTCAAACTCTCTTCAGTAGAGTTTTACCTGGAGTCCATCACATGACGGGCACATGCACAAAAAATTAAAACACTAGCTTGCCTACCTTGTGACTTGAACACTGGCCCTTGCACACACATCCACATGCCACTTTTTTAGGCACTTAAATGGCACCACATTGCCACTTTACCAAGGGCTTATTTGTGTCTTATTCTACTAACTTTTTCTTCAAAGCCCACTTAACCAAGTCCCCTTCACTTTAAATTCAAAATTTGATATTTCTGCAGGGTTTTATCTTAGGCTTGGGCCTTCTAAAGGCCCACTAACATTCTTAAAACATAAATTCCATAATTTAACAACCAAATTTCAAAGTTTCATCAAAATTGCAAAAATCCCAAAAAATCCCAAAAATCGGGGCATTACAGCCACCCCAAGTCCCTTGCAGCTCCAAATCATCTATGGCTGGGGATTACCTGCAGATATGAAATAAAAAGTGAGTTTGCAAAAACTTAGTGCATAACTTCCCCAACCAATACAGAGATCAGACATACAAATCAGACTAGGCCGAAGCCCTATTTAGAAACAGAGTGGGCCCAAGAGTGAGCCTAAGCCCATTACAAATGCAAAACAGTACAGTATGGAAAAACCCAACCTAGTCCATCCATTGCACCACCCGTACTAGCCCATCATACCATGTGGGAATAACTCAACCTACCTAGCCCATACACCAATACATAACCAAGCTACTAATAACAGATATCGTGGCAGAGCCACTAGATACAGAACACGTGGCTAAGCCACTATACAAAATTCATGACAGTGCCACTATACAGAACTTCCTCCGATATCAAACCCAACCCCATGCAGATACATATAATATGCATACAAATTAACAGATATGGATACAATCATACATATATTGAACAACCTATTTTTAAGGGTATATCAGCCTTTTGGGCAGTTAGGGGTAAAATGGTAATTTTATCCTCCAGTGATATTTTGGTCATTTTATAGATTTCGATGTCTCGACACCTACTACGACCTCTTAACTGGTCTAACATCGCTCCAAGCGACTTAAAAAGCCTAAATGGTCAAACAGGGTTTACGGGCCTAAAACCCCTAATAGGTGTAGCCCACTCAGTCTAATTTTACACACGGTATCACAAATCTTAACATCTATCATTCCAATTATCACTTACCAAATATTTTACCGTTTCGACCCATCGTGGCCCAGAACAGCCTAAGTGCATGAAAACGCGCACAATGGCCTTCATAGTTTGTGGATTTGGATCAGCCCACAAGCGTTTGTACACCCGTAAGACCTCAAAATGCCGTCATTTTGGTATTTCGACTTCTCGACATTTGCCGGCCTATGCTACTGGTGGTTGTAGTTACACACCTTTTGTTTCGCAGTATAAAAGAATCCCTTAAAACTGTTGTTTAGAACCAACCCCCTACCCTCCGATAATAACCTGAATCACATATACGAATAATAACCATCAACAACCTAACTTGTAAACTGTAACTTGAATCTCTTACTACAATCGGCCAAACAACAACAAAACCCCGACCACTTACCTTCGCTGAAGATTAACCAATAGGCCTAGACTACTTCCACAACACTTGGTGAAAGGGGTGTTCGGCTATAATTACAAAAATAACCAGTCACTATGTCAGAGAATGTCAAATGAAGAATAAGAAGAGGATGAAAAGAATAATCGATTGGGAAAGAAACTAGTGAGGGACGAGAGAGAATGGATTCTAAGAAAAGAAGAGAGTATGTAGACGAAAGAGTGAGGCTAAAACTCGGCTAATAACAATATGACAAAAAGCAAATGAGGTTGACCTAACAGTGCACTCTTCCAATACTCGATTCGGCTTTTAGAAAAGGGAGAGATAGGTTTTGGCCAAGATCAAAAATTAAGAGAAGAAAGTAGGTATTCAGAGAAAACAATAATTGGCTAACAACTCAGAAAAAAGAAAGAAGAATTAATAGTTGACTAGAGAAGAAAATGAAAATGGAGTTTCAATTGAGAAAATAAAAAAAGAGGCAAGGTTCGACACTAATGAACCAAAACACAATTGGCACCAAGCTTACAAGTTCCTGAAACTGCATGAAAAACTACTTGAGAAATTGGCACTAGGGAAAAACCAAAACATCAGAAAATAAAAACCTGAAGTAGCCAACAAAGGAAATCGACACCTACCCCCAAATGCCGAATATGGTTAGTCCAAGCCACCTAGCAGAAATCCCACTCTCAAAATTCCAAATTCGGCCAACTCTTCTTCCGCACCTAATCCCTCAAAAATCTCCTAGATTTACTCCTTAATTCACTCTACACCTCCCATTCAAACACCAAGACTAATTCAAACTCTGATCCCTTACTAAGTCAACAACCCCTCTAGTGTTTGAACTCAGATCCACCTCTTACCTAATCCATGTAGCAAAATATTCAACCACTAGCTGACCATGGGATTTGAACCCCTTATCTTCTCCCTTTTTGGTAAATGACGCCACCTCTTGTACCTTATGTGGCGCCTCCTTACCACTCCACCACTAGCTCCTTTGTGTCATGAAACAACAATAACTTAACTTAAGCCCTCCAAGCTAACATCCAGGTTCCCTTAAGCCCAAAAATCAAAATTTTTCCAGGGGTTAGGCTTTAACTTGGGCCTTCCAAAGGCCCCCCAAGCACCCCTAAAACATCAGTTTAACACACCCAACCATGCAATATCAATTTATGCAAAAATTCCAAAAACCATAAAATTTGGGGAGTTAGACGGCCTCATTGTCATGCACTTCGGAAAGGTGAATGGTCACTTTCTTGCTCACTCTCTTCATTATGCCCTTTCCTTGCAACTTCTGGACTTGCCTTACGCTATTTTCTTGTCTCAACTCAATATAATTAATCTTTGATTGGCCCAAGTTTTCGATCAAATAACTGCTCCGTCTCTCGCATAAGTGCTTAAAGGGTAAGATCTAGCACACCACCTCCAACATTTCTTACAGGCCGTAACCCAATTCCCTCATTTGGATTTCTCTTAGGGCTTTGTGACATTTTAGAAACTCTCTACAAAGAACCTCACTATCCACTCACAAAGAAGTCACACACACTTGGCTTTTATATTCTCGAATAGACTCACTACTCTCTTGCTTCTTTCCACTTAATCCTCCTCTCTAAATTCTTATGGGACTATTTAAACTTAAAAAGCAGTTGTTGTGGGTCGGCTTGCAAACTTGATGTTCGGTTTTGGTAGGGAAAATTATTGTACAAAGGGTAGGCTTGAAACAAGAAATGGAAATGAATAGAGTGTGGCCAAATGGTAAGTTAATGATTTTAGGCAGTAAGTAGAACTTTCAAACTTAGTGACGAAGCACTTGAACACTTTTTTTTCACGATTTTTTTCACTGACAAAAATAAATATTCACTCATTGATTTTGAATGGAGGCTAATTTTTTTTAATTTTGATTTTTTTCTTTTTTAATTTTTTTCAAACGAAATACAATACCGTATTGCCAAGAATGTCGATTCTTACTCCAAATTTGCTAGCTCTGATACCAATTTGATACGAACTCATCTTCTGGTTGAATCGAGTCGTTTGTTGCCCAATCACGAATTTGTGAAGAATGATTCGTTTAGAAATGAACTAAGTTTTAATTCAAAGAAAAAGGTTAATGAATGAAAGAAATTGATGTATGTACGGTTAGGAGCACATTACTTCTCGACAATAATCTTTCAAAGTTGCCCAAAGTTTCTTTAAGCTGAATGCAAGCTAAGCATTTCTTAGAAGTTGTTTTAGCTTCTAACACAAAGTGTTGGATCGAAACAAAGGCTAATACTCAAGGAATCAACATGAAACAACTTTCCAAAGGACTTATGCAACGTTGCAATGCTGACTTCAGCTCGTTTCCAGCTCAAAGCAACTCATCTTAGCTAAATTCAGCTCCATTGAGCTTATTTTTAGCTCATTTGAGCTAAACCAAGCTTAGTTTTAGTTCATTTAATTCTTCTTTTGAATAAACTAAATCTTAGTTCTACTTAATTTATTTTCCTATAGCTCACAACGAAAACCCTTAGCTCACTTAGTAAATTAATGTTTTCACACCTAGTGAGCTAACTAAATTTATTAATTTATATTTAAGCAACTTTAATTTGTCTTGATATTTTTTTTGTGTTGTCTTATTCATGATTTAATCATATTCAACTAAATTTATGAAGGGTTTAATGGATTCATTCTCCATGTAGGTTTAGCCGAATTAAAGGATGTAACACGCCAAACCCGGCCCAAAAGTTAGGCCCGAATCTAGCGGGTCACATTGAAGTGTTTATCGAAAACCATGTTTTCATTGAAAACCCTTCTTTAAAAAAAACTGAGTAAAATCCCAGTTACATTTTTTTATTTCAAAAGGTGGTTTATTAAAAGTTATTTTCTTGTAAAATGTTATTACCTTTAAAACCCCATTTGTTGAGAAAGCTTAATTTAAAATAGTTGCGGAAACGTGATATTTTGAAAACAGGTGTTGGTTTGAAAAAATCGTGTTCTACTTCTAGCAAATATAAATCAATAAATAAAATTCCAAAATTTAAAATCCAGAAATTATAAAGGCCTTATTACAACCCAAATCAAAATACTTAAAAGCAAACAATCAAAACAGAAAGCATAAGCAGTGTGTGTCCTCTCCGAGTCCCTCGCAGCTCCGATCCTTCTAAGGCTGGGGATTACCTGAGAAAGTTAATAAACAGGGTGAGTTTATGAAAACTCAGTGTGCAATCCCCTTACTAAGGTAACAATCAGTAAACAGTAACAGAAACAATCTAGGCCTGAGCCCTTTAACAGAAATAGTACAGTTTAGTTCAAAGCATAAGTGGGTCTAAGCCCAATACAAATCATTGGGTCTCAGCCCATAACAAAATCAACTAGGCCTAGCCTATATCAGAAATAGAGCATAAATGAATGATGCATGCATGCAAACCCATCCAACCAGCACACGACTCCGCCCAACCCTACACAGCCTGCGGGGATATAATCAACCCACCCATCCAACACACCAAGCTTAGCATCGATTGCAGCACTAAGTCAACAGAACAACTCAAAAGCCGTAAACAGAATGACATAGAGCCATAATCAGAATGGCATAGAGGCATGATAATATGCCTGGCACAAAGCCATCGATAACAGGTTTATAATCGGCACAAAGCCTATGATATCGGCACAAAGCCTTCGGTAATGGCACAAAGCCCACAATAACGATACGAAGTCCACAATAATGGCACGAAGCCCATAATAACGGCACACGACCTTCGGTAACATTATCGGCACTCAGCCATCGATCAGTCCACAGTCGTCTCGGGTGACCTGTGCGACTTTATCAGATCAATACAGATAAATGGCTCTAAGCCTTCACTGGATCCACAATCGTCAAGCAACCATGACACCCTAACAGATCAGATCTTCCTCCGTACAAAAGCTAAACCCATGCAACATGTCATGTATGCAGAATGTCATGCCCCTAATTGGTCATACAATCACAGTCAAGTCATGTCACAACTCAATCATTTGTATATATCATAAGCACATTAGTCATACATAACCCAAATAAAATAGTCATTCTCTCTCTAGGGTTTAATGGTCATTTTTACCTAATAGGGGTAAAATAGTCATTTTACCCTCCAGGGGTAAATCAGTCACTAGTCCTACTGGGGTATTTTAGTAATTTACACTACAGGGGTATTTTGGTAATTTTGCACTATAAGGGTATTTTTTGGTAATTTTGCACTACCAGGGTATTTCGGTAATTTTGCAGTCCATGGTCTTAACAACTCAACAGGAGGTCCATGGTCGCCTCGAGCGACTTTAGTAACCTATACAAATTGCCAAAGGGAAGAATTCGGCACCTCCACTCACATATTGCCAAAATGTGCCCCTCATGCACTCCCTAATCGAATTTTCTTAACTAAACTCCCCTAATCAGCTACAACTTCTCCCTATTTGAAATTCCACGATTTTCTCCACTGTTTCCTTCAAGATTTTATCCTCCAAATCCCTACTAATCCTCATCCAAATCTCTTTTGACCAAGTCCACAACCACTTTCTTGAGTTTGAACCCCCTTCAAGCTCTTGCCACCTCTATGTAGCAAAATAACTGTATTTTGCTAGCAAGAGGATTCGAACCCTTGCCCTTCTCACATGCACACACGCCACTTGCCATCACAACACAAGCTCCTTTGTGTCACAAAACAAGCACAACTAAATATAAGCCTATAGGCCAAAATCTAAGTTCATTTAAAAGAAAACCAAAATGAATTGCAAGCTCCAAGACTTGAAGCCATGCTCTTTTGCAACCTTAATGACACCACAACCACTAGACCACTTGCTTCCTTGTGTCAGTTTTCCAACACAATAATTTATAAGGCCTTCAAACTAACGCCAAGCTCACCTAAGGAAAAACTAAAATTTTCGCTAAAGCCCTGGTTTGAACCCAAGACTTCTCAGCTATCCCCAAAAACTTCAAATCACTTACCCAACACACCAAACATATAATTGTGATATTTTTAAGCACCTTTAAAAATATTTAAGCTGACTTCTAACCGATCCCAAGCTCAAGGCCCAATACTTCTAGGCCTAATTTTTGAGACGCTACAAAGGAGGCCATTTATAAAGGTGCATGTTTGGCTAGGTTTCAAGCTTCTCAAGATACATGCATGGCCGAATACATGAAGGGTGGGCTGATTTTGGAGACTTCAAGACACCTATTCTACCAAAGAGACACCATGCCTTTAATTCCCCAAGGTGGCTGAATACCTCCCCCAAGAATCCATCAAAGTGTTCACATTAGGTGTTCACACCTAATGTCCATTAAGCTCAACCCGTTCACACCATGGTGACCATTCAAGTCTAGCATTCACACCATTTTAGTCCCTTCATGAGGATTCATTAAAGCTCACAACTATTGGCCAAACAACATCAATTTATGGCTTCATAAAAGACCATGGCCGAACCTAGACTTTGGCTCCAAGGCTTCCATCCATTCACCAACTTTTAAGCTCCCATTGCTTAATCTAGGAGCTGCCCTTTGGAGATATGTTCAATTGAATATGGGCATAGTTTATTAAAGGATTTTATTCTAAATTTTTCTTTCTTTAATAGCCGAATGTCTTAGCCATTAAGTTAGTGAACTTGTCCATTTGGCTATGATACGATCACGCCTGGGGCACACTCTTGGTCCAGCCCACTAAGTGATATGACCTTAGTTCGGGATGAGCAAGTCACCGAATCCATTAGTCATGCACGAATTAACCAATTGGCATCACTTGCAATTTATTGCAAGTTGAATTTAAATTTTAATGAACTCATCTTACTTTAATAAATGAGTTGCTGGACTTTATTCAACTCATCTTAGTTTAATTAATAAGTGTTTTTTGTTGAACTTTATTTAATAAGTGATGCTCTTAATTAATCTAGTTACTAGGACTATTTATTGATGCATGAGTTTAAGTTTATTTAATTATGCTTTTTTAATTAACTAGTTGCTGGAATAATTAATGCATATGTTTAGTTCATTTATTTAAGTTAAGTATTTATTTTTAATATGTTTAATAAGTGTTTAAATGTATTAATAAGCTCATTTTAATATGTTTATTGCAGGAGTCTTTTCAACTCATAACCGTTACATTACAAGGGCTGTTACAAATTTATTGAAGTGACTTTTCAAGTGTTTTCGGTTACATCATTAATAAGCTATTTCAATAAGTAAAGGAGAGCACTAATTCACCTATAAATTTGGTAGCAACCTTTTGAGTCTCACTCCATAACCGTTGGCTTCTTAAATAAACATTACAAACATTCAAAACACCATTAAGGAGATGATGTCCATTTGGCTAGCCAAGGGACAATTCAAGAGTCATCTTTCAAACATTCAAGAACATTCATTCAGCTGAATTGAAGTGAATTCAATGGTGGAGTTATTTGGTTCAAGAATGTCAAGGGACTTGAACTTTATTTCAGCTTTTATTTAGCACATTAATATGAATACTTGTGACTATTTGGCTACCCTATTCTAGCACTATAAATAGGTGAAATCAGCCTTTGTAAAAAGACCTTGGTTATTTTAGTGAATGAAACTCTGTCATTTTGGTGAGAACTCTTCTCTTTGATTTCATGCAAAGACTTGTTGGCTTATCTGCTAGTCAGTGGCGTCAATCCTAGTCTTTTCTGAACTTATCACTTCGAAACGAGTGTGGCATTCACCCATTCAATTATTCGGTTCCTGCTTTGGTAAGTAGTGGGTCGAGGTCCATCAACCTATTTCCACCTTTTCACCTTAAGTCATATAAGTTTCGGGGTGATACTCACTATAGTATCGAATCGATCTTGACACTTAAGCACTATCTTCCATATCCATCATCTATCTTTACCTATCCTTGTTTATTTGTTAAAACCGAGCCTTCCAGCTAACTTCATCTTTGATTCTTGTTAGCCAATTTACCCTATCTATCTTTAGCCTTTTGAACCTATTTGATTATATACTATTTTACTTAGCCAAAATTCACCTTCACAAAACGAACGAAGACTTCATCGTTAGATGATTGAGCAACACAAATATGACTCGAATTCCACTACGAGGACGGGATCGTATCAGGCTAGCACATATTAGACTATAAATAGTTGTTGGATTTCATTTGTAAAGGACTTTCTGTCAAATTGTTAATGAAACTCTATTTCTATGAGGTTGCTTCCTCTCAAATCTCGTGTGAGTCTCGTGCGACTTATTAGCATGCTAATGGTGTCAACCAAACTCCGTTTCAGAACTTATCACCATTTTCGTGGTGTGGTGTTCTCCTATTTAGCTACCCCATCCTTCACCTTAGACAATATAGGAATCGGGGTGACACTCGTTAGTGTTGAATCATTCCTAACGTCTAAGTTTGACTTCCATCCTCCACCAAATTATCTTTAATTATCGTTAAACCTAGCCATCTATCCATTTTCCTTATCCATCCTTCTTTCTTAGTCTGAACCTATACTACTAATTTAAAACTTAACCACTTTTTGAACCCATTCTCATTACTTCTACTCAACTAAGCCTAATATTACTATTCAACTAAAAGCTGAATAAATCTTCTCGATGACGATTGGGCAACCAACTAAATTTGACTCATTCAACTAGGCCGGATCACATCATTTGGTATCAGGCTTGCAAAAATGAGAAGTACGGACATTCGTAGATATTCCAAAATAGGTTCGTGAAAAAAATTTCATTTTTTTATCCAAAAGTGTAATTGTTCAAGTAAATAAAAAAATATAGTACAAAATTAAAAAAATTCGAATATAAAAAAAAGCGAGTGAAGGCATTGAAGGCTTGATCATTCATTCCTCTTGTAATCTCAATCTTTAAGTTTCTATTTTTTGAATTCTAATTACCCCTTCTACCCCAATGCCACACTCACAAACTTAAAAATTTTTCTTTTTGCCTACCTCTCACCTCTACATTTTATCCCTTGTAACCATCTTGAAACTGACCTCAAAGCACCAAAATAAGTCCTAAGAGATGAAATACGAGGTTACGAGAGAAAGCTAAGAGTGGTAAAAGGCAAGAGAGCTATGAGGTTATTCGAGTGAAAGAAAAAGCCTAATATGAGTGAAAACACGAGTGCGAGTGAACATTCTTAATTTTCTTTGCTAGAGAATTGTAAGGTTTTTGTGGTGAGGAATTCTATTCCATGTCTAGAAGTATGCAGAAAATAGAGCAATTATTTAACTGTAGACTCGAACCTATTGAAGATCGGCTATATTGATTTGAAGTCTGGGCACAACGTAAAGGAACCCCAAGGTTAAGAGACAAGGGTGTGAGTGTCCAAATCAAAATCGAGGCCGTCAAAGAATTCAAGATGATTAAATTTTTGAACCAAGTGAGCCCGAAAGTGAACAAGATTCTAACGTTAGTAATCGAAGTTTGACAAAACCATGGCCAACGAGATCGAGAGAGGTATCATGATGATCTCAAAAGTATTAAGTTGATCATTCCCCCATTCCAAGGTCATTCAGATTCGGAAGCATATCTAGAATGGGAGAAAAAGATCAAACTTGTGTTCGAGTGCCATAATTATTCTGAGGCCAAGAAAGTGAAGTTAGTCACCATAAAATTCTCTGACTATGACACTATCTGGTGGGACCAAGTCATTACAAGTCGAAGACAGAATGGTGAGAGTCCCATTAGCCCTTGGGCTGAGATGAAGGCTACAACGCGTCGAAGGTTTATCCCTTCCTATTATCACCGAGAGCTTTATCAAAAGCTTCAAAACTTATCCCAATAAACAAATAGTGTGGAGGAATACTATAAAGAGAAGAAAATCACCATGATTCAAGCAAATGTGAGGAAGATCGAGAGGTACCCATAGCTCTATTTTTGGCTGGTCTTAACCGAGACATAGCCAATGTCATGGAGTTGCAACATTATGTGCAGATCGTTGATATGGTCCACACTGCAATAAAGGTCGAGAAGCAACTCAAAAGGAAAGGTCCTGTTCGATCCTATGCAACGTCAAATGTACTTAAATGGAGTCAAGGTGCGAATAAGACTCCTTCAACCAATCAACCCAAAGAGCCAGTGGCACCGACGAGAACTACCAAGTCTTTAGCTGAATCTAGCAAAGGCAAGGCCATTGAAACTGCTCAAAACTGAACACATGACATAAAGTGTTTTAAGTGTCTTGGAAGGGGCATATAGCCAGCCAATGTTCAAATCGAAATGTGATGGTGACTTGGCCAAATGGTGAAATTGAATCAGAAGAAGAAACAGAGTTGAAAACCCTTCCGATGATGAAGAAGAGCTGGAATACACGGTTGAAGGTGAGATGTTGGTTGTGAAGTGAAGTCTAGGTAAGTGATTCGCAACGCGAAAACCTTTTTCATACACAATGCCTTGCACAAGGAAAAGTTTGTAGCCTAATTGTTGATGGAGGCAGTTGCACTAACGTTGTGAGTATCCTCATGGTGGACAAACTAGCCTTACTTGATGCGATCCACCTCGGATGAGTCAAGTCGTATTAGTAATTGCCCGATCGTCGACAAGAAGTTACGTTAAGTTTAGTTGAAAAATTGGGTAAGAGAAAGAAGGACAAGAAAGAAGATTAAAGAAGGTGGTTGAGTTAGGTTGAAGTTGGACTTGGTTTGGGGAATTTAGGATGGAAAAGAAAGAAGGATGTTAGTTTTTGGTTCGAATAGAATGGGCAATAAGAAGTGAAAGTTTAGTTTTAGGTTATGGAAAGGAATAGATGAATGATTTGTTTCAATTGGGTAAAGTGAATTAAGGAAATGGTAAAAATGGTAAGAAATGGTCGATTATGTTGTTTTGGTACAAAATGGTATCAAAAGAAATTTGGTTTGAACAAAAGGTGCAAACAAGAACCAATACCAATGTGGTATCGACCTGTTGTTTATAAGCCCTTTTAATTCGATTTATGATGTGAATGCGTCCAAGCTAGCAACTTGCCCGGATGATGGAATACTTGCTATGGTGCAAGGTCCCATGAGGAAAGCTCGAGCTCGACGCTTCCAAAACTCCATTTTAGCTCTTGGTCGTCGATTCCAGCTAGCTCATGGCTCCCATGTCCAATGTGTAGCTGAACACAACTCCGAACTAAGGATAGTTAGCTTAATTCAAGCTGACTTCAGCTCGTTTCAACTCACGGGAGTCCATTCCAGCTCAGTTGAGCTCAACTAAGCTCTTACTCAGCTCTATTAGTTTATAATTTAAATAAACTCAGCTCATTTAATTTAATTTCAGCTTAACACAGTTCATAGCCGAGACCCTCAACTCATTTTAGCTTAATTATTGCGTATTTATTAAGTGAGCTAGTTGACTAGTTATTTAATGCATATTATTAATTTGTCATAATTTAAACTAGAAATAAATATGTCTAAAATATTATAAGAATTAAATATGTTAGCCGAATTTAATTAGGTCTTTAATTGTGTTCATATTTGATTAATGTGTTCACATGAGCTATTAATATTGTACATTCACCTTGTAGGTACATCACCCTTTGGACGGCACATGCATGGAAGGAAATTAATGCAAGGTGCATGCATAGAAAGGTTCAATGGACGACAATCAAAGGGGCATATGCATGTTCATGATGATTATTCATGTATTTGAAGATTCATGGATCATATTGATGAAGGAACATGCATTGGACGGTTCATGTATTTCCCATGTGTTCACACCTTGTGTTCACACCATGATGACCATTCAGTTGGACGTTCACACACAAGAGACTACTCAAGCTCCTTGTTCACACCTAGTCTGACCCTGATGTATCCACACCCGGGGCTCCTTCAAATGCAAATCAAGATCTAATCAAGCTTCCAAAAGACCCCATGACTCGAGCACGTACTAAGCAACTTCAAGAAGCTTTAACAGCTTTGTTGAAGCGCATTTGGGATGAAACCAAGTCCTTTGACGTTGGAGAAGCTATGGACAACTCTTTGAAGGCTCAATGCACTCTTTTGCAAACTGACTTTAGCTCCTCTCCAGTGCTCCAAGTTCAGTTCAGCTCCAATCAGCTCACTTGAGCTTGTTTCAGCTCGTTTGCTCAATTTAGCTTCTTTCTAGCTCGTTTCTTTTTCCATTTTAATAAACTATCTAAGTTTCAACTTTATTTTAACTTAATTTGCTACAGGTCTTGCCGAATTCACTAGCTCAAATTAGTTCATTAATTGTTTTTTATTATTTGAGCTAGTTGAATTTACTATGCTAGTTAATTTTAATTTAATGTGTCTGAAAATTAGTTAGTTGTTATTTAGGTATTTAGCTGCTGTTTAATTATGATTAAATGATATAATTAAATGTGTTAATGTTTTTGTAGGTTCAGCCGAATATGGAGATACATTATAAGCTAGGTGCATGTATGGGAGCATTTAAAGCAAATGCATGCATGACTGGGTGCAAAGCTTGCAAGGATTCATGCATGATCGAATTCATGCATGGTGGGCTAACTATTGGTGATCCCTAAGTGACTATTCAGCCAAGGAGTAGCTGCCAATTAATTCCAAGTTGACTGATTAGCTCCTTAAACATGTTCACACCTAAACTTGACCAATCGGTTTCAATACATGCATGGATGGATTCAAGAACGTCCAAGGAGAGGAATTTACTCAATAATTCAGCACATTGATTGGATTAAGTACATGCACAAAGGGGAGAACGAATTTACTAGGTTCATGCTACCATTCATGAACCTACATGCCATTAAAGTGCTTAATTATGAAGATACATGTTCCATACAAGTGCATGAACGTCCCAAGGAGTTGAATGCAACCTTTGGTGCTCATACAAGGCACTTGAAGCCTTACTTCATGGCTAAGCATTCATTCACACACCAAGGGGAAAGAAAGTGTCCATTCGGCTAGTGCATGGATCTACCCAATTCATGAACAATTTTAATGTATTAGTGTGAACATTTTTATTGTTGTGTGAACACATTAGATGTCGAATTCCAATAGACAATTTAGGCCCTATAAATATTTGTTAAACTTCATTTGTAAGGGACTTTTTGCCAATTTGTTAATGAAACTTTGTTTTTGTGAGGTTGCTTCCTCTCATATCTCGTATAAGTTTCGAAAGACTTATCTAGCGTGCTAGTGGCGTCTACCGATCTTGTTTGAACTTATAACCATCCTTGGTGTGGCGTTCACCTATCCTTCTATCCCATTTATCCACCTTAACAATATAGGAACCGGGGTGATACTTTTTAGTGTTGAATCATTCCTGACGTTAAGTTCGTTAATCCATCCCCACCTTACATCGTCTTATTCTTATTATTTCTAAACTAAACACTCTATTCAACACCCATCTTTGTTTTCCATAGCCGAACCTATCAATACCCTATTTTCTACTTCAAACCCTTTTGCTTAATCAAACCTATCCTTTCACTTCTACTTCCAAGACCGAGGCACGAACGACCATTCTCATCTACGATCGGGCAACTACGTGCATTCGACTCAATCACTCGAGCTGGATCACATCAGACCCTTCATGAAGCCTCATTTAAGAAGCCACTCATGGTGAAACAACATGAATTCAAGGCTCCATTAAAGGTGTTGGTCGAATCTAGTCATGCATGCGTGAAGAACATTCATCCAAGTACATCAATGCATATTCATGAAGCTATCCACTCACCTCCCATTCAGCCGAACATGGACAAGAGCATCAATGGACATTTTCTAGAATTTTTCATAACTTTAATTTGATACATTACTTAGTTGTTAAGTCCATGAATAGGACCATTCGGCTAGCTTAAGATACTAGTATAAATAGTTGTTTATTTTTATTGTAGAGAGACTTTTGATCAATTTTATACCGAAACTCTGTTTCTGTGAGGTTTGATTCATCTTAAACTTTGTACAAGTCTCGTGCGACTTATCTAGCTTTGCTAGTGGCATCAAACTTGCTTGTTTCGAGCTTATCACCGAACCTCAACTTGGTGTGGCACTCAAACCTATCCTTCACCTACCATTTTCCAACTTAGACCATATAAGATTCGGGGTGACACCTTTGGTGTTGAATCTTTCCTGACGTCTAAGAATTTCGACCATCGACCACCTATTTGTTTATTTTACCCTTTTCGTATCTTTTTAACCATTTCGTACCTTCTATACCATTTCGTACATTCCATACCATTTTGTTGCTTCTATACCATTTCATACTTACTATACCATTTCGTACCTTCGTAACCTATCCTATCTTACCTAACCCGAACATTTAAACATCCATCTGTTTCCATACCCTATCCTTCTAACTATCATATCTTCTTTCATCTAAACCTCATCAATTCTAATTTCTTTTCTAAACTCCTAAACATACCATATTCTTAACCTTCCCCTTCCTACCTATCTATTTCGATTGCAAACTTCATTCATCTTCTCGACTACGATCGGGCACTCAACGTAAATCCAACTTATCTCATAATCGGGTTCGCGTCAGTTTAGGTTGGGTAAAATTGACCTTGACCCACTATCTAACAAGATAGGAACCTCGGTATATTTGAACGCCACACTACGAATAGTATAAGTTCAGTTTTGAAAAAGAAAACGGTTGACACAACTAGAACGCGCCAATCGAATCTTTGAACAAAAATGGAGAAAAGTTGCCTCACAAATTTGGCAGCATAACATTAACAAAGAGTCAAAAGTAGACTTTATGAGCTGAAGTTTAGCTCATGAGCTATATCCAAGCTAAGTTCGGGCTCGTGAGCTGGAAGTGAACTGGAACCGAGTTGGGAAGCTGGAAATGAGCTGACTCCGAACTAGTGAGCTGGCCTTGAGCTAAAAATGAGTTGACTTGAGCTGGTGGTGAGCTCAGTGAGCTAAAATGAACTTGCAGGCAATTGTACGGTAAACTCAAAGAGCTAGGATAAGCTTTCTCAATGATGTGGTCCGGCTCTGGTGATTGAGTCGAATTCACTTTGTTGCCCGATGTAGTCGAGAGGGAGTCGTTCGTGTCTCGAATTTTAGTAATAGAAGTAAAAGAATTAAATTAGGATAAGCGGAAGGTTTAGAAGAAGGGTAATTTCAAGAATAGGTTTGGTTATGGGTAGCAAAGGTAGATATTGGATAGTTGGCTCGATTTGGTGAAGACAAGAAAGAAACTCAAAGGATGGGGATGGAAAACGAACTTAATGTCAGGAATGATTCAACACTAAAAAGTGTCACCCCGGTTCCTATATTGTTAAGGTGGAAAAAATGGAATAGAAGGATAGATGAACACCACACCAAGGATGGTGATAAGTTCAAAAAAGATTGGTAGATGCTACTAGCACACTAGATAAGTCTTTCGAAACTTGTACGAGATATGAGAGGAAGCAACCTTACAAAAATAATAGTTTTCATAAATTGGCAAAAATCCCTTTACAATGAGAATGAACAAGTATTTATAGGCTATCATGTAGTAGCAGAATGGACAAACTAGCTAGCTTAAAGACTAAGCAAATTCGGTCATGAACTAACTAGAATGTTCTAGAATGAAAACATTAATTAAATGGTCTTGATTTGGCTGATGGGGATGTGTTTGGATAGCTTCATGAATGAGCTTGATGCATTTGAATGAACGTGAACCTTTGGAAGCGAAATGGCTTGTCTAGGTTCAGCCATGGGGTGCATGTAGCTTCCAAGAGGTGTCTCTTGGCTGAATAGTTGCATGGAAACCCCAAAAGTCCTCCCACATACATTCGGCTATACATGGAACTTGGAAGGGAGCTTGAACTTGGTCATTCATGAACTTGCATTAATTGTCCTTCATTCATGCATGTGTGCTGTCCAAAGGAGATGTATTTTTCAATAGTCATTACTTGTAATTAATCCTCCTTGTTCATGAATGTGAGAACTCCAAACATTGAATCGAACCATGCATGAATCTCTCCTTTCATTGAACAAACCCATACATGCACCTTGTCATGAATGAACCTCCACATTCGGCTGAACCTTGTCATGAATCTCCACATTCGACTGAACCTACATGAATTAGACATACAATTAATTAAAATATAACTATTCATAATTATAATTTAAATGAGTAACTAGACAACTTAATGACACTAATTAAATTAATTATTATCACATTAAATTCGGCTAGCTCAAATAGTCAAAAATACTTAATGAGCTGAAACGAGCTGAATTTGAGCTCAAACGAGCTGATACAAGCTCAAGTGAGCTGATTGGAGCTGAATTGAGCTTGGAGAGCTGGAGAGGAGCTGAAATCGGCTTGCAAAATAGTGCATTGAGCCTTCAAGTCATTGTCCTTAGCTCCTCCAACGTCTTGGACCTTGTTGTCATCCCAAATGCGCAACAACAAAGCTGTTAAAGCTTCTTGAAGTTGCTTAGTATGTGCTCGAGTCATGGGGCCTTTCAAAAGCTCGACTAGATCTTGATTTACATTCGAGGGAGCCCCAGGTGTACATACATCACTTGGAGCGACCTAATAGTGTTTCATCCCAAAGTTGAGCTACGAAAGCTGCGATAGAATCTTTAAACACCTTGGCTCGAGCTCAAGTGACAGGACCTTGAGGTAGTACCATGGAGCCCTTGCTCGAACTAGTTGATCCATGGGGCGCGCTCGCATCATTTCCCCTCTTCAAAACGACTTGTCCTCAAGTCGAAATCTGCATCAAAAGGGGTTAAATTTGAAACATTAAAAGTTGCGCTAACATTATAATCACCCGGCAAGTCAATGTTATAAGAATTTTCATTTATTCACTCTAGGATTTGAAAAGGATCGTCTCCGTGAGGCAATAGCTTAGGTTTTCGTTGGGCCGGAAAGTGCTCCTTGCGCATATGAACCCAAACCTATTTCCAGGTTCAAAAACCACCCGTTTTCAGCCTTTTTTTGCATTTCGCACATAGGACTCGGTCCTAGCCTCGATATTTGCGCGCACCTTTTGATGTAAATCCTTGACAAAGTTTGCCTTTTTCTTAGCATCTCCATGGACAAACTGATCAGTAGGCAAAGGCAATAAGTCTAAAGGCGTCAAAGGATTAAAACTATATACAATGTCAAAAGGTGAAAATTTCGTCGCGGAATGGATGGAACGATTATACGCAAACTCAATATGTGGAAGACAATCCTCCTACGACTTCAAATTCTTATGAATGATGGCCCGGAGTAAAGTGGACAAAACTCGATTGATGACCTCTGTTTGGCCATCAGTTTGGGGCTGGCAGGTAGTTGAAAATAGGAGTTTGGTTCCTAATTTCCCCCACAAAGACCTCCAAAAATGACTTAAGAATTTAGCGTCTCAGTCTGACACAATGGTGCGAGGAATGCCATGGAGTCATACTATATCCCTAAAAAACAAGTTTGCAACATGGACAGCATCGTCAGTCTTAGTATAGGCAATAAAATGAGACATTTTTGAGAATCTATCAACAACGACAAAGATAGAGTCCTTCCCCATTTTTGTGCATGGAAGTCCAAGGACAAAGTCCATGGAAATGTCAACTCACAGTGCTTCAGGAATGGGCAATGGTGTGTATAAGCCATGGGGCTGAACCTTCGATTTAGCCTTTTTATAGGCTAAACTTGCTCCATGTCCTTTCTCATCTGTGGCCAATAAAAATGTTCGTGGAGAGTGGCAAGCGTCTTATTGACTCCAAAGTGTTCCATAAGTCCACCGCTATGTGCCTCGTGCACTAATAAGTCTCGAACAAATCCACAGGGAATGCACAATTTGCCTTCTCGAAAAAGATAGCCCTCGTACCTATAAAAATTTTCAAAGGAACCTTTCTAACACGCAACATATATTTCTCTAAAATCAAAATCATTAGCATAAGAATCTTTTAATAAAGCAAAACTGAGAATCTTAGAGTCCAAATGTGATAACAGGGTATGCCTTATCGAGAGCGCATCAGCCACTATATTATCTTTACCTTTTTTGTATTGGATGACATACGGAAACAACTCGAGATATTCGACCCTTTCACGTGGCAGCGATTCAGTTTATATTGGCTTTTGATATGCTTTAAGGATTTATGACCGGAGTGTATAACAAACTCCTTTGGTCACAAATAATGTTGCCATGTCTCTAGGGCTCGTATGAGCGCGTACATCTCTTTATCGTACACCGAATAGTTTAGTACGGCTCCGCTGAGTTTCTTGCTAAAGTAAACCCTAGGTCAGCCTTCTTGTGTCAAAACAGCACCGATTCCAACACCTGAGGCATCACACTCGATCTCGAAAGTCTTGGAGAAATTTGGAAGAGCAAGTAAAGGAGCATTAGTTAGGCAATCTTTAATTTTATTAAATGAATTTTCTTGTTCATCGCTCCAATAAAAAGAAGAATTCTTTTTAATGACGCTCGTAAGAGGTGCAATGATAGTGCTGAAATTTGGTACAAAGCGTCGATAAAAACTCGCAAGTCCATGAAAACTCCTAACTTGAATGATGCTCGTAGGCCTTGGCCAATCTTGAATGGCCTTAATCTTTTCTTGGTCTACTTCGAGACCATCCGCGCTAACCACAAAACCTAAAAAGACAACTTTATTAGAATAAAATGAACATTTTTTTAGGTTAGCAAATAATGTCTCTTTTCGCAAAACTTCTAAAATAGATTTCAGATGTCTTACATGATCGTCAACGGATTTGCTATAGGTATGTCGTCAAAATACACAACACAAAACTTACTGATAAAAGACCTTAACACATAATTCATTAATCTCATGAACGTACTTGGGCCGTTGGTAAGACCAAAAGGCATAACCAACCACTCGTATAACCTATGTTTGGTCTTGAACGCCGTTTTCCATTCATCACCCTCGCGCATTCAGATTTGGTGGTAGCCGATCTTCAAGTTGATTTTTGAGAAAACCTTGGCTCCACTAAGTTCATCTAACATGTCATCTAAGCGAGGAATGGGATGACGGTATTTGATTGTGATTTTGTTAACGGCTCGACAATCTACACATATCTGCCATGTTCAGTCTTTCTTCGGCACCAATAGAACAGGAACAACGCAGGGACTAAGGCTTTCGCGGATGTAACCTTTTTCCATCAACTCTTGGATTTGCCATTGTAATTCTTTGGTTTCCTCCGGATTGGCTTGGTAAGTAGGACAATTTGGAATTACTGCACCCGGTATAAAATCTATTTGATGTTTGATCCCACGAAGTGGTGGGAGACCACTTGGGACTTCTTCTGAGAAAATGTCTTTGAAATCCTGCAACAAAGAGAAAACAGAAGGGGGAAGGGTGTCGGGCAAATCGTTAGTTGTAAACATAGTCTCCTTGTACAAAAGTACAAGAACAGATCGATTCATTGAGAAAGCCTTTCTTACATCACTAACTCTCATAAAAACACTCATTTTCTCGATTTTCTTTTCTTTTTCTTCTTTTTCTTTGATGTTTTTCTTTTCACTCTTTTTTGTTTTCTTTTTCTTATTTTTTTCTTCTTTTATTTTTTTACAATCTTTTTTTCTTTCTCTCTCATTTGTTCGACAGAAACTTTTAACTTCATTTGGTCTTTGTACACTTGTTTGGGGGTCAACGGTGCCAAAGTCACGTTCTTTCCCATGAACTTGAAGGTATATCAATTAGTGTACCCGTCATGCAGCACTCGCTGATCAAATTACCACGGGAGACCAAGGAGTAGATGCCCCGCGTGCATTGGTACAACATCACAAAGTACCTTGTCTGTATACTTGCCAATGGTGAAAGAGACAACCACTTGCTTTGTTACCTTAAGTTCTCCGCCGTCATTGAGCCACTGAAGTTTTTAGGGGCTCGAATGCTTGGTTATGGGTAGACCAAGTTTTTTGACCATCATCGTGCTTGCGACGTTAGTACAACTACCTCCATCGATGATGACACTACAGATTTTACCTTCGACTTGGCAACGGGTATGGAATATATTTTCCCTTTGAAGTTCATTATCCGTACCTTGAAGACTTAGGCTTCGCTTTACAATGAGGAGTTCACCATCCATGGGTTTTTCTAAGTCCTCCTCGACTTTGGAAGTCGATTCAGACTCTTTCTCTTCCTTGTCCTTTGTTTTGATGTCGCCATCGGCTCGCAACACCATAGTTCTTCGATTTGGACACTGACTAGTATGTGTCCTCTTCTGAGACACTTAAAACATTTGATGTCCCGATTTTGATTGAGTGATATTTTCAGTGCCTTGCCTTTGTTAGTTTCGGTGTTCAGTTTGTTGGTTTTCGGAGGGGCGGTGGAGTCTTTCCGCCGAAAGGCTGGAAGGCCTTTACTCGAACTTTGGCCCCACTTTAAAGAGTTGGGAGTAAGAATTCCTCGACTTGGGCCTTTTCGTTTAAGTTGTTTCTCTACCTTGACCATATCAACCACTTCAAGGTAATGTTGTAATTCAAACACATTTGCAATATCTCGATTTAGGCTAGGCAAGAATCGTGCCATCGTGGCTTTGGGATCTTCTTGGACATCTACTCAAATCATCGCAATTTCCATCTCTTTGTAGTAGTCCTTGACGCTTTTGGACCCTTGTGTGAGATTTTGGAGTTTTTGGTGCAACTCCCGGTGGTAGTACGAAGGGATAAATCATCGTCTCATCACCACCTTCATTTCAGTCCATGTAGAAATAGGACATTATCATCGTCTCATCACCACCTTCATTTCAGTCCATGTAGAAATAGGACATTCTTCGTTACGCCTCCGACTAGTGGTTAGTTGATCCCAACAAATCATGGCATAGTTTGAAAATTCTATGGCTGCTAGTTTTACCTTTTTATTCTCAGAATAATTATGACAGTCGAACACCAACTCTATCTTTTTTCCCACTCAAGATAGGCCTCCAGATCCGATCTACCTTGAAACAGTGGAATGGACAACTTGATGTTCTTGAGATCGTCATCTTCATGCCTTCGATCTCGTTGCCGTGGTTCCTTCCGACGAATACTAGCAGTGGATTCTTAAGATCACTAAGGTCGTTTACTTCATTGTCTTGGACCCTTCGTCTTCCCTAATTTTGTTTTGGCCTCTCCCGTCTTTGTCTCGACACCTCGGGAGTTCTTTCACGTTGGCCAATTGTTTCAACTTAGAACAATCGATCTTCGATGGGATTGAGCCTTCGGTCTAGGAGTCGCTCCATCTCTCGTAATAAAGCTTGCATATTTAAGTCAGGGACGCTGCGGACGGGTTATCTTGCTGGATGATCTTCCATATTGTGATCTAACTCTTGTGCCATTAAAATTTCGTTAAAGAAAACCTCACCACAAAACCTCACAATCACTCGAAAAGGAAAAGAAAGATGATTCACTCACACTCATGTTTACGCTCAAGATTAGGCTTTTACCTCCACTCTATTGCGCTCACAACTCTCGTGCCTTTTACCTCTCTTAACTTTTCTCGTGATTTCGTAAGCAGATTCGTTAAGGCTTAGACCTTGGTCTAGGTGGTCTATTCAAAAAGGGTAACAAGAGATTGATGTATTCAGTTTAGGGTAGGCTAACAAGAAAATAAAAGTTCGGGTTTGAGTATGGCAACTGAATAGGGTAGAAAGAAAATGTGGAAGAATGATTTCAAGATCGGGAATGAATAACAATAGAACAATTTTCACTTTCAATTTTTTTTCAATGAATTTTTTTAACTTCGAATTTTTTTATTTTTTTCGAAAATTTTTTTACTTACTCGTGTACACTTGGACTATCCCAGAGATGATTTCGTCGCACGTACTTCTCATTTTAGTAGCTCTAATACCAAATGATACAATCTACCTCAGATGAGTCGAGTCATATTAGTAATTGCCCGATCATCAACAAGAAGTTACGTTAAGTTTAGTTGAAAAATTAGGTAAGAGAAAGAAGGACAAGAAAGAACATTAAAGAAGGTGGTTAAGTTAGGTTGAAGTTGGACTTGGTTTGGGGAATTTAGGACGGAAAAGAAAGAAGGTAACAAAGTACGTCCTTATGCCATTTTCCATCAGAATATATCACGATGAAGTCCTTTGCGTCATGGTGCCTATGCACACGGGACATCTACTGCTTGGAAGGCCTTGGCAATTTGATCGAAGAGTCAAGCACATCGGATTTGCCAATCGATATACTTTCAAGCACCAAGTGATGTATGCACACCCGGGGCTCCCTCAAATGCAAATCAAGATCTAATCGAGCTTCCAAAAGGCCCCATGACTGGAGCACGTACTAAGCAACTTCAAGAAGCTTTAACAGCTTTGTTGAAGTGCATTTGGGATGAAACCAAGTCCTTTGACGTCAGAGAAGCTATGGACAACTCCTTGAAGGCTCAATGCACCCTTTTGCAAACTGACTTTAGCTCCTCTTTAGCTCTCCAAGCTCAATTCAGCTCCAATCAGCTTACTTGAGCTTGTTTCAGCTCGTTTGAGCTCAATTTAGCTTCTTTCCAGCTCGTTTCTTTTTCCATTTAATAAACCAAGTTTCAACTTTATTTTAACTTAATTTGCTACAGCTCATGTCAAATTCACTAGCCCAAATTAGTTCATTAATTGTTTTGATTATTTGAGCTAGCTGAATTTAATATGCTAGTTAATTTTTATTTAATGTGTCTGAAAATTAGTTAGTGGTTATTTAGGTAGTTAGCTGCTGTTTAATTATGATTAAATGATATAATTAAAGTGTTCATGCATTTTTTTGTAGGTTCAGCCGAATGTGGAGATACATTAAAAGCTAGGTGCATGTATGGGAGCATTTAAAGCAAATACATGCATGACTGGGTTCAAAGCTTGCAAGGATTCATGCATGACCGAATTCATGCATGGTGGGCTAACTATTGGTGATCCCTAAGTGACTATTCAGCCAAGGAGTAGCTGCCAATTAATTCCAAGTTGACCGATTAGCTCCTTGAACATGTTCACACCTAAACTTGACCAATCGGCTTCAATACATGCATGGATGGGTTCAAGAACGTCCAAGGGGAGGAATTAACTCAATAATTCAGCACATTGATTGAATTAAGTACATGCACAAAGGGGAGAACGAATTTACTAGGTTCATGCTACCATTCATGAACCTACATGCCATTAAAGTGCTTAATTATGAAGATACATGTTCCATACAAGTGCATGAACGTCCCAAGGAGATGAATGCAACCTTTGGTGCTCATACAAGGCACTTGAAGCCTTACTTCATGGCTAAGCATTCATGCACACACCAAGGGGAAAGAAAGTGTCCATTCGGCTAGTGCATGAATCTGCCAAATTCATGAACAATTTTAATGTATTAGTGTGAATGATTTTATTGTTGTGTGAACACATTAGATGCCGAATTCCAATAGACATTTTAGGCACTATAAATATTTGTTAAACTTCATTTGTAAGGGACTTTTGCCAATTTATTAATGAAACTTTGTTTCTGTGAGGTTGCTTCCTCTCATATCTCGTACAAGTTTCGAAAGACTTATCTAGCGTGCTAGTGGCGTCTACCGATCTTGTTTGAACTTATCACCATCCTTGGTGTGGCGTTCACCTATCTAGCTATTCCATTCTTCCACCTTAACAATATAGGAACCGGGGTGACACTTTTTAATGTTGAATAATTCCTGACGTTAAGTTCACTATTCCATTTCCATCGTACGTTATTTTTATTCTTATTACTACCAAACTAATCACTCTAATCAAACCCCATCTTGTTTTCTATAGCCAAACCTATCAATACTTATTTCCCATTTTGAAACCTTCCGCTTAATTAAACATTCCATTCATTTTATTTCCAAGACACCGAGGCACGGATGATCCTTCTCGACTACAATCGGGCAACTACGTGTATTCGACTCAACCACCCGAGCCAGATCACATCACCAAGGCTGAAACATCACTTTGGCACCTCTATCACCACAACAAGCCATGGAAGATCAGCAACGTTTAAAACAATCTATGGAACAAATGAGAGAGAAAGAAGAAACTAAACATGAAAAATAAAAGAGAGAAGAAAAATAGAAGGAAAAACAAACAGTTTGTGAGGGGAATATTCGAGAGGAAAAATAAAAAGAAAATAAAGGAGTGAGAAAAAGAAAAACCTTTTGATTAATCGAAATCTTCCTGCTTCTTCATTTTTTTTAGGTTGACCTAAGCATGGAATATCAACTACACTACCTTGCCAAGGAACGAAGATTTGTTGATACGATCCACCTCGAGGTGAGACAAGTTGTACGCTAATTTACCCGATCGTCTACGAGAAAGTATCGTTCGACTTGTTTAAAAGTGGTGTTTAAAGTAATTAATGGCAAAAGCTAGTTATAAGGGTTCAAAGAAGGGATTATGGTTATGAATAATATATAGGTTTGGTGAAAGAAAATAAAGATGGGATGGTATATGGAAGGGGAATGAAATGGATTTTAGGTTCAAGGAAGAAATGGAAAATTTAGCTAGCAACAAAATTAAAGGATAGTGATTGAATGGAAGGGAACAAACTCAAAGCAAGTAAGAACCACTACTAAAAAGTAATGACCCAAATACTTATAAGATTCAAGGTGGAAGATGGAAAATAGATTGAACCTCGACCTGCTACTTAGAAAAGTAGGAACCTCGGTATAAAGGTGAACGCCACACTATATGATAGTGATAAGTTTAGATAGAAGAAAACGGGTTGACGCCACTAGAGACTAGATAAGCCAACGAGTCTTTAACGAAATTTTGAGAGAAAATAATCTCACCAAAATAAGACAATTATTTCATTAACAATGAGCAAAAGCCTAACCAAAACAATGTCTTCTTACAAACTATTTATAGGCATTATTATGACTATTCAAATGCCTATTTGTGACCTTTCACCTTCAACAATTAAACAAAATTATTACAAGCTTTAATTTCAAATTAAACTCATGTAAGGAAGCCAATGAGTCATGTCTCTTCATTGGAACCTAATGTAGTTGAAAAGGCATGTCAATTCTCCTTAATGAAGACTTAAAGTATCCTTAATGTGTTTGATGATGTCCCTTAGCTCCCTTATAACCATATGATAAAAGCTTGTGTAACATCCTCTTAAATGGCTCCATGATGAATACTTAAGACCCCAAAAACGTTTAGACTTGAAGAGTCTCTTTTGATCTGTTAAACAGCCACCATAATGAGCTTTGAGTGCATGAAACCAATCAGACTTGAAGGATCACTCTTGGTCCATTTGAAAAGTCACCATAATGAGCTTCAAGTGCTTCAATATTCACCAAAAACATTCCAAATATGCACCAACAATTAAGTGACCAAAATGCACACTTTTTTATGCCAAAACTGAACAGCCAATTGAATGTGACAGCATTTGATTCTTCTTGGCAAATGAACAGCCCTATTGTAGCTTTAAATATGTGACCAACCTTTTGGACTTTCTTACAACAATTACACAATCAATTTATTTAAGAAAAATTAAACACACTATAACTTAAGCATTAAAAAAAATAATAACCAAATTAAATATCACACTAACTCTAACAACTAAGATGTTTAAATGCATGATTTAATTAAGATGTAAACTAAATGCACAATGAGTTACTTAATACATGACTTCATTTAAAGATGCACAATTTAATTAACATGGGAGTTACATAATGCATGTCATAATTTATGATGCAAACTTTAACTAACATGGGAGTTACATAATGCATGTCATAATTTATGATGCAAACTTAACTAACATGAGAGTTACATAATGCATGACATTATTAAATGCAGAACACATAATGCATGTCACAATTAAAAGATGTAGACCAATAATGCAAGACATTACTTAAAGATGCATTTAATAAACAAGACATTATTAAAGACTCATATTAAAGTAACTAAAATAAATAAATCAAAGTCTTTATTCTAGAATAGTTGCACTTGGGCCATTCAAATTTGGGCCAGTCAATTGGGCTTGAATTCGAGCTACGATAGTTGCAGGGTGTGCTCGCACCATTTGCGTTGCATAAAAAAGGTAAAGTCAAATCTTCATTTCATGATTTTCAAGGTAAACAAGGTAAGTTGAATACGTCTTTGCTTTGTTTGGAAAATGATGACAATGGTGTTGATGTTAAATCTATCAAAGAAACGAAAAAATCTTTATCCTATTCAAACTTGGAGAAATTTTTGTTCATGATTTGATCTTCGAAAAATATTTGTTTTCTGATGAAATTGGTTGTTCTTCTTTGGTTGGCCATAATAATGATAATGATTTTGTTTGAGGCTAGACATGATGTTGATCCTTTGGGTGTAGGTTTATCTGATTGAATATGGCAAGGTGAGAAAGAACAGGATGAAGAGTCGCATGATTTTTTTCTTTTATTTGACCATGTTGACAAATTGTGGATGAAAATTGAGATACTACTAGCAAAAATGCATGAGTGATTATACTTTGTTTTTATTCTGTTCAATTATTCATAAAGATAGCATGTTAAAATGCTGTGACAATACGATATATCCATGTTATGAACGAATGAGATTTTTACCACCTAATTTTTGAATTGAATTTTACATGTGTTCTAGATGTTATTTGATTTTGAGTACTATGCAACTTTCATTGTCGAATTTGGGGAGCCCGATTGAAAAAGTATAATATGACTTTCTGTCAAGTGTTTGATTCTTTCCAAACTTATGAGAACACATCCACACCATCTGAAAGCTTTCGATTGAACCAGCAACTCAACTTGAGAACAAGTTGCTCTGAAGAAGGGGATGATGTAAGCATGGTTGGGAGCACATTACTTCTCGACAATGATCTTTCAAAGTTTCCCAAAGTTTCTTTAAGCCGAATACAACCTAAGCGTTTCTTAGAAGTTGTTTTAGCTTTTGATGCAAAGTGTTGGATCGAAACAAAGGCTAATACTAATGGAATCAGCTCGAAGCAACTTTCCAAAGGACTTATACAATGTTGGCAAGCTGACTTCAGCTCGTTTCCAGCTCAAAGCAACTCATCTTAGCTAAATTTAGCACAATTGAACTCATTTCAACTCGTTTGAGCTAAACTGAGCTTAGTTTCAGCTCTTTTAATTCTTGTTTTGAATAAGCTAAATCTTATTTCAACTTCATTTATTTTCCTACAACTCACAATGGAAACCCTTAGCTCACGTAGTAAAATTAATGTTTTCACACCTAGTGAGCTAACTGAATTTATTAATTTATATTTAAGTAATTTTTGTAACACCCCAAACCTGGCCCAGACGTTATGGCCAAATCTGGCAGTGTCACATTGAGGTATTTTTCGAAAACATGTTCTAATTAAAAACCCAACCTATTTGTGATATTAATGAAAAATTTGTCAATCATGCTGGATTGTTAATACACTTTAAAAACTCTCTTTACTCTTCAATCCACTTGTATTCAGTTTTCACTGAATCAAAACAATGCGTTCATTTTCAAAAATTAGTTTATTATTTAAAACCAACTACTTTTAAAATCATTATACATTGTCGAAACCACATTTAGTAGTAGAAGCTTTTAAAATATTTTAAGTAAGCTTGGTGTTTTGAAAAGCATTTATCTTTTGAAAACCCGTCTTTTTCTTACATCTAGTAGTTTATATCAAAGCAAGAAAAAATCCCAATTTAAAACTTGAAACCATAGAAAGGCCTTATTATAAAAATAAAAACCCAAATCAAAATTTAAGAGTAAATAAAATTGGGTATAAGATAGATGCAATCGTGTGGGCACCTCTATCGAGTCCCTCGCAGCACTGACCCGCCTATGACTGGGGATTACCTGTACAGTTAAATAGAAGGGTGGGTAATGTATGCACACCCGGGGCTTCCTCAAATGCAAATCAAGATCTAATCGAGCTTCCAAAAGGCCCCATGACTCGAGCACGTACTAAGCAACTTCAAGAAGCTTTAATAGCTTTGTTGAAGCGTATTTGGGATGAAACCAAGTCCTTTGACATTGGAGAAGCTATGGACAACTCTTTGAAGGCTCAATGCACTCTTTTGCAAACTGACTTTAGCTCCTCTCCAGCTCTCCAAGCTCAATTCAGCTCCAATCAGCTCACTTGAGCTTGTTTCAGCTCGTTTGAGCTCAATTTAGCTTCTTTCCAGCTCGTTTCTTTTTCCATTTCAATAAACTAAGTTTCAACTTGATTTTAACTTAATTTGCTACAGCTCATGCCGAATTCACTAGCTCAAATTAGTTCATTAATTGCTTTTGATTATTTGAGCTAGCTGAATTTAATATGCTAGTTAATTTTAATTTAATGTGTCTGAAAATTAGTTAGTTGTTATTTAGGTAGTTTGTTGCTGTTTAATTATAATTAAATGATATAATTAAATGTGTTCATGTTTTTGTAGGTTCAGCCGAATATGGAGATACATTAAAAGCTAGGTGCATGTATGGGAGCATTTAAAGCAAATACATGCATGACTGGGTTCAAAGCTTGCAAGGATTCATGCATGATCGAATTCATGCATGGTTGGCTAACTATTGGTGATCCCTAAGTGACTATTCAGCCAAGGAGTAGCTGCCAATTAATTCCAAGTTAACCGATTAGCTCCTTGAACATGTTCACAGCTAAACTTGACCAAATGGCTTCAATACATGCATGGATGGATTCAAGAACATCCAAGGGGAGGAATTAACTCAATAATTCAGCACATTGATTGAATTAAGTACATGCACAAAGGGGAGAACGAATTTACTAGGTTCATGCTACCATTCATGAACCTACATGCCATTAAAGTGCTTAATTATGAAGATACATGTTCCATACAAGTGCATGAACGTCCCAAGGAGTTGAATGCAACCTTTGGTGCTCATACAAGGCACTTGAAGCCTTATTTCATGGCTAAGCATTCATGCACACACAAAGGGGGAAGAAAGTGTCCATTCAGCTAGTGCATGGATCTACTGAATTCATGAACAATTTTAATGTATTAGTGTGAACGTTTTTATTGTTGTGTGAACACATTAGATGCCGAATTCTAATAGACATTTTAGGCACTATAAATATTTGTTAAACTTCATTTGTAAGGGACTTTGGCCAATTTATTAAAAACTTTATTTCTGTGAGGTTGCTTCCTCTTATATCTCATACAAGTTTCGAAAGACTTATCTAGCGTGCTAGTGGCGTCTACCGATCTTGTTTGAACTTATCACCATCTTTGGTGTGGCGTTCACCTATCCAACTATTCCATACTTCCACCTTAACAATATAGGAACTGGGGTGACATTTTTTAGTGTTGAATCATTCCTGACGTTAAGTTCGCTATCCCATTTCCATCATACATTATTTTATTCTTATTACTACCAAGCTAAATACTCCATTCTGCCCCCATCTTTGTTTTCTATAACCAAACCTTTCAATACTTTATTTCTAATTTGAAACCTTCCGCTTAATTAAATCTGTCCATTCACTTTTATTTCCAAGACACCAAGGCACAAACGATGCTTCTTGACTACGATTGGGCAACTACGTGTATTCGACTCAACCATCCGAGCTGGATCACATCAGTGGGTTTACGAAAACTCAGTGTGTAATCCCTTATCGAATAGTAAAACATATATTATGCAAAAATAGTATGGGCTAGAGCCTTTTTACAAAAACAATATCGATGTGGACCTTAGCCCATAGTAGTAATAGATATCAGTGATGCAGTGAATAGTATGTAGTATCATTAATCAGTGCAGTAAGATTAATCAGTACAGTAATGCAACAGAAATACCCCACCCAATCCAGCCAGACACACCACTCCGTCCCTCCAATCACACCATGTGGGGATATAATCGATCCAGCCAAACACACCAAGGTTAGCACATGTTGCGGCACTAACAGTATCACAACAAAGCTGCTAGTAAAATAAATGGCATAAAGCCCTCAGTAATATGAACTGCACAAAGCCACTAGTAGGTCCACAGTCGTCTTGGGTGACGCGAGCACGCCCAGCGAACCCCATCGGTGAAGTCTTTCGAGTCGAGCATTAACTTGTTGGCAAGCTGATCTCGGCTCGTTTCCAGCTCCATGAGCTCTGTCCAGCTCAAATCCAACTCATTTGAGCTCCAACTAGCTTGCCTAAGCTAAACCGAGCTCACTCTTAGCTCATCTTCAGCTCACGAGGTAACCCTTAGCTCAACTTCAGTTTAGGAGTTTAACCCCAGCTCATCTTTAGCTCACGAGCTAACACTTAGCTCATTTTAGTTTAAACTCGATTTTGTCATTAATGCCTTAAATAAAATTTGTACATATTTATTTAAGCATTAAACTTGTTTTATATTAATATTTATTATTAATATGCCATAGTTATCACATATTTTAATTATGTCCACATTTTAGCCGAATTTAATGCATGACATTACTGTGTTCACGTTGTGCCAAATTTATGTATTTCTATTTATGTCTCATGATTTGTTTTTTTTTCTTTCATGTAGGTGCAAAGCTCATGGACAAAACAATGAATACAAGAGGATACATCCCATTTGGATGGCTCACATGCATGAATGGAGAGTTTTAAATGCTGGTTCATGTATGGCTAGATGTAAGGTTCCTACAAATTCATGCATGTGGCGAATGCATGAATGGTTAAGTGCATGTACGGTGGCTATCTCCTAACTTTCTAAGGCACCTATTCAGCCAAGAAGTAGCTGCCAACTAATTCTAATTTGATCGATGAGCTCCTTCAGCATGTTCACACCTTGAATTGACCTGTAAGCTTCTACACATGCATGGATGTATTCAAGAACATCCAAGGGGAAGGATTAACTCATAAATTCAGCATATGAATTAAATAATATGCATCCACAAAGGGGAGAACGAATTTATAAGGTTCATGCCCTCCATTCATGAGCCTACATGCCATTAAAGTGCTTATTTATGATGGTGAATGTTCCATGCAAGTGCATGAACGTCCCAAGGAGATGAAAGCAACCTTTGGTGTTCATACAAGGTACTTGAAGCCTTCTTCATGGCTAAGTATTCATGCACACTCAAGGGGGAATTATTCTCAACCATGAAGCTAACCCATGAGCTCCCATTTGGTCGAATCTAGACAAGCACCAAAGGAGATTCATTCATCCATTCATTTCAACTCATGCATGAAGGCTTCCATGCATTCTCTCCTTAACCGAATTTAGACATGCTGAATTGATGTTTAAATTTTAGAAATTTTAAGAACATTCATGGGTTAATTTTCCTTAATTCTCAAGTTTATGAATGTGCCTATTCGGTTACCTAGAGCTATGCCTATAAATAGTTGTAATTTCCATTTGTAAAGGAAGACCTCTTTTGCTCATTTGAATGAAAACTATTTTCTTATTTGGTGAGATCTTTCTCCCATATTTCGTTGAAGACTTGTTGGCCTATCTAGTTCTTATTGGTGTCAACCTTGTTATTATTTTTTTTGAACTTATCACTCCAACGAGTGTGCCGTTCATCGATATACCAAGGTTCTTACTTTGCTAAGTAGCGGGTCAAGGTTTGTTCTATCTTTCATTCTCCACCTTAAGTGATATAAGTACCGAGGCGATACTCTCTATAGTGTCGAATCATACTTGAAACTTAAGTCCTATTTAACCATATCCACCTTCTATCAAATTTCCTTTTATTTTTCACATCATCTATTCAAACCATTTCCTATCTCCTTATCTTTTTATTTGTTAACCCATTTTCATATTTTCTCCACCCATTCATTACCTTATTCTTTTAAAAAACCAAACTTATACATACTATTCTTATCCATAAACCATCTTTGAACCCTTACACATAGCTTCCGCCCTATTTTCCTATCAACTTCACTTCAAAAGCAATTGAACGATACTTTCTCGTAGACGATCGGGCAAACTCGCATACGACTCGACTCACCTCGAGGCGGATCGTATCATTTGGTGACCTGTGCGACCTTATCGGTAATATGAACGTCACAAAGCCATTAGTAATATGAATGCCACAAAGCCATCAGTAATATGAACGTCACAAAGCCATCAGTAGTAGGCACAAAGCCATAAGTAGTATGAACGACACAAAGCCATCAGTAGTATGAACGACACAAAGCCATCAGTAGGTCCACAATCATCTTAGTTGACTCATGCGACCTTATCAGTACAGTACACTTCCTCCAAATATAACAACCCATCCCCATGCAATATGTCGTGACACAATATCATACGTGTATGCAACATACATATAACATGGCATGCTCAAATACAATCATATACAAAATAAGGGTAAAATAGTCATTTGTCACATAGGGGTATAATAGTCATTTTACTCTATAGGGGCATATCAGTCATTTACCCTATGGGGGTATATCGGTCATTTTACCCTATATATCGGTCATTTTACCCTATGGGGGTATATCAGTGATTTTACCCTATGGGGTATATCGGTCATTTTACCCTATGGGGGTATATCAGTCATATTGCCCTACGGGTCAAAACAGTGCAAATGGGCCCACACGCCCATGTGGCCCACTAATCTCGAAATGAACTAGGCCGTGTGAACGACATAGCCTGGTCCAATATCCTACACACAACTTTGTGGTTTACCTGTGTGAGGCTCATGAGCTCATTGGCCCCACACAATGCATTTCGGCCCAAAATGGCCTAAGCCTATGAGTTCACTCATGGTGGCCTTTACAGTCAAACGCCTATGTTTCATGGGCTCAGATTACCACATGAGTGATCGCACGCTTGTATAGCGTTAACATCCTATTTTCTAGCTTTTTGGCTTTTGTCGATCTATGAAAAATAACTATGTGGTTACACACCTGACGTGCTTTGAAGTTTTAACTGAGCTTTGAGGACTCCTATACCTAGTTTCAACCAACAAGCCCCTTAATCAGCACTTAACCCATATACCAAATAGAATCTAACGAATTTCCAATCGAGCACAATCAACTCATCCTTACCGAAAGCCAATTGAAATTACACCCTTGGATCCTAGGAGGCACACCAATTAACTTTGATCTCCACCTACACGAAAGTCATAATCTCCTTAACAAACCTATACTTGTTTGCAAAACAATCTTGACTGAACCACACTTACCAAATAACGATAGTACATAATATGCTTCGGTGATGTAGTGAACTAAGATCGAAGAGAAACTGAACGAAAATAGTAAGTAGAGGGGGTAAAGGTAGGAAGGAAAAAGAAATAATGCTCAAGAAGGAGAGAAACCGAAAGGGCAGAAGTGAAACAAAAACTTACTTACCAATATTCAGCCAAGGATAAGCACTTGATTAGCAATCTACAAAGTAACACAATAATATTACCCTTACCAACAACGCGAGAGAAAACCAACTATGAAGTACAAGACTTTAATAGTAAGTAGAGAGTGCTCACAAAAAACAGAGAATGGGACACCGTCAGCTCCAAGAGAAAGAACAGTTTTGACAACAAATAAATAAATAAAAGTGAAGCATGGAAGAAGGGAAAGATTCGGGCAAGGGGAAATGTAAAGTGGAGAATTTGCTCACTACACAGTGAGAATAGAAGGAAACGAACAGATAGTTGGCAAAGAAGGAGGAAGAAGCGATTGTTGTGGGACAGGTCAAAGCCAAAAAGGACCAAGGATCCAGCCGAAGCACACTTCACAAAATTCAACAAAAAGAGGGACGGCAACTTGAGAGCAGAGAAAACAATTGTCCGAGAAAAGAAAATTTTGGGAATAAGAGGAGCTAAATTTTGAAAAAAATCACAAGAATTAAATAATTCTTCCCCCTTATTTTCTCCTAAAATCAGCCACCATATCACCCCTTATTTTCTCCTAAAAATCCTCCCTAATATGTCAGCATTATCCCCTCAACAATCGAAACCAACACTCAGTCAAACTCTTTAGCATTTTTGGCTAAGTTAAAATACCAACACGGCACAAGCAACAAAATAAAACACCCTTGCGCAAACCAAGACTCGAACTTCAGACCTCTTGCTCAATTGTACTCCACTCAACCATTAGACCAGCAGGCCTATTTTGACATTTTTCACCAACAATTAATTATAAGCCTACAGGCTAAGGACAGGGGTTTATTCAATTAAAAGCAAAATTTTGCCCAAGCTAAGGCTTGAACTTGGGACTTCTCAGACACTTCCTAGAACACTTAACCACTAAAGCAAGCATACAATTGTGTCACTTTCTTGCACAACTAAAAATTTATGTGTAGTCTCCTAATTATTCCCATGCTTAAGGCCCAATACTTCTAGGCCCAAATTTAGGGCGTTACAAATTTAATTTGTCTTGATATTTTATTTAAGTTTGTCTTATTCATGATTTAATCATATTCAGCCAAATTTATGAAGGGTTTAATGGATTCATTCTCCATGTATGTAACACCCCGAATTTTGGGCCTAGAAGTATTAGGTCTTGAGCATGGGAATAATTAGGAGACTACACATAAATTTTTAGTTGTGCAAGAAAGTGACACAATTGTATGCTTGCTTTAGTGGTTAAGTGTTCTGGGAAGTATCTGAGGAGTCCCAAGTTCAAGCCTTAGCTTGGGCAAAATTTTGCTTTTAATTGAATAAACCCCTGTCCTTAGCCTATCTCATTAGTTACCAAATCCGACCAAAACCATATTCTATCTATACCAATTCGTACCTTTATACCATTTCATTCATTTTATACCATTACGTACCAAATATACTATTTCATTCCCTGCTAAACTAATCGTACCTTTCTAAACCATTTCGTACCTTTCATTCTATTTCGAACCTTTTTTTATAATAATTTCAAAATTTTTTTTAACTTCAAATTTTTTTTGAACTTATAGATTGATCTTCGATCGAATCTTCGGTCTTCGGAGCTTCTCAATTCTAGCTCTGATACTAGATGACGCGAACCCAGTTATGAGATAAGCCGAATTAACGTGTTTGCCCGATCGTAGTCGAGAAGAAGATCGAAGTTTCACTTTGATTAAATAGGTAAGAAGTGGAAGGATAGAAGATGTACGGTCTTAGAAGGAATTTAGAAGTGTCGTAGATTTAGAAAGAAGAATGATAGATGGTAAGTAGGTTCGGCTTAGAAAAGTAAAATAGGTACAAAAAAAAGGTTCGGAATAGAATGAAAGGTACGAAATGGTTTAGAAAGGTACGATTAGTTTACAGGTAAAATACAATCGTCCATTGCAAAACTTGTTTGTGAGCGGTAGTGGATGTTCAAGTAAACAATTTGATTTTTCTGATTGTGGTGATAATATGCATTCTTTGATCTATTATGCAAAACCCACATGTGTATGCATGGCTGTTCGAATGAAACTCGTGTTGTTTGAATGCTTGAATGTTCACGTGTCTAATTTTCTAATGATTTGATTGTGTGATAACTTGTTGACGTGTAAAATGCCTAGTTCACTTGATTTTGATGTTGGTTGTTTTAGGCTATGGTCTAAGGGACTCGAACATAATTTGCATACTCATCACTATGGTTTGTTTCATGTTCCTACCTTGTTAACAGCCCATAAATATTCAAGCCAATGTGCAATGGTAAGCAAAAACTTCGTTTTTGACCCTGGTGATTATTCTTCTTTATTATTGATCAAAGGATTTGATTCAAGGGTTTTTGATTTTCGAGACTCTATCCATTGAAAGCTTTGTTATTCTGGTTCGATATGTGGGAACCTCGAGTACCCTGAATTTTGTGTGAATAAATGTGTGAACCTTTTGAGCTTGTTTGATGTTATGACTTTAAGTTTGAGAACGAAGTTGTTGAACTATTACAAGTTGCAAATGCTTCTTGACTTAGGTAAATTATCGACAAAGAAACTTTTAATTCATCACAGAAAGGTAATGCCAACTCAAGTTTTTGATCCCAGCATTGGTTTATATGCTAAATTTTTGAATAAGACCTTAGAAAGTTCTTTAGTGATTTTTCAAAGTGTCACTAATCTAATTCTTTCTTGTGTAGGTGATGCTTGGAATGATTTCCTCTTAAAGAGGGAGGGCATACAAGTGACCTATTTTCTTTTCAAAATATGTGTGATTTTCAGGTTAACGAGAGCAACAATGCCAACTTTATCAACTGAGGGTGCTACGATGGTGAAATTTTTTTTGAGCAAGTGGCCCAATTTGAGGACAAATCATCTTCAAAAGGGAGGGAATGATACGAACCCAATCGACACCGAGAATGGCCTAAGCTCGAAGGGCCCAAGTGCAAAATGAAGCTTGACGAGCTCAGTTCAGCCGTTTTCAGCTTAATTTTTGTTTTACTCAGCTGATACGATCCGCCTTAGTGATGAGTCAAGTCGTATATGTGTTTGCTCGATCGTCTACAAAGAAGTATCGTTCGATTTGTTAAAAGGATGTTTTAAGTGAATAATGGCGGAAGCTATGTAAAAAGAGTTCAAAGATGGTTTATGGATATGAAGTTTGTGTAGGTTCGGTTATAGAAAAATAATAAAAGATGGAGATAAATATAGTAATTGGATAACAAACAACAGATGTGAAGTGAACTGATGGTTCGATTATGATGAAAGGATGGGAATGGAATGAAATGAAAATGTTCTAAAAAACAAGCACGAACCAATATTAGAAAATATCGACCCAAATGCTTATAAGTTTTCAAGGTGGTCGGATGGAGAATAGGAGAACCTCGACCCACTACTTAGCAAAGTAGGAACCTTGGTATAAGGGTGAACGCCACACTTGTTGGAGTGATAAGTTCAAAAAGAAGAACAAGGTTGACACCACTAAGGGATAGTTTGGCAATGCTTTTGAAAAGTGCTTTTGGGAAGTGCTGTGAAAAAGTACTTTTGAAAAGTGCTTTTGAGAAGTTTGGTTTAAAAATGGAGTGTTTAGCATTGCTGTCAAAAAGTGCTTTTAAGAAATAAAATGTCCATTTTAGACATGATGTTATCAAGTAACAAATATGCATTTAAATAATATTTAAATTATTAAATATTATTATATTTAGTAAAAATATAAAAAATTTATTATAACTTGTTAATATTTTAATATATGAAATATAAATTTTAAATATTTTTAAACAATAAATATTAATTATTTATAAAATTTAATTAAAATATATAAATTATATTTTAAATATTTAAATATAACAATTAAATATTTGTAATTAGTATTTTAAAAGATATTTTTTATTTTTAATTAATGATTTTAACACATTTGCAATTAAACCCCAAGAAAAAAAGAAATTACTATGTTATTGGAGGGGTGAAAAAGTAATTAAGCACTAAAAGTGCTTTTGGGAGAGGAAAAGCTAAAAATTTTAACTTCTCCTTTTTAGAAGTGCTTTTGAAAAGCACTTCTGGAAAGTTAAAAATTTCAGCCAAAAGCAGCTTGTTCTGCACAGCTTTTCTTCCAGAAGTGCTTTTAGAGCCAGAAGTGCTTTTTTTAAGCAATGAAGAACAGGCCCTAAAGCTAGATAAGCCAACAAAGTCTTCAACGAAATTCGAGAGAAAGGTTTTCTCACAAAATGATGTAATTTTCATTAAGGTGTCAAAAGTTCAAAAGTCTATACATCAATCTAAAATCGAAGTATTTATAGGAGTATAACAAGCCTAACTGAACGGACAAACATTCAATTGAGTTTTAATTAAACTAATTAAAACTATGTAACTCTTGATGAATTCAAATAGTTGTAACGGCTATGGCATCTTGTTTAACCTTCCAAATGAGCTAATTATGAACTCTAATGAGCTGATTAAAATGATTTTAATGCATGCTCAGCCAAGAGATCAAAACAGCCCATTTAATTTCCCTTTGGACAGCCGAATGGTCACCATTTATAAAGAAAACGTTTTTTTGGGCACATGAATGGTCTCCCTTGTGTAAATGCTGAATGTAACCGTCCAAGGATGTTAATGAACAGCCACTTTTATGAAGAAAACATTTGGAAGTTTTTTTGGCTTGAAAATAACTCCTAGTAACTCTTGATTTCTCCTTTGGCTAGTTGAAAAGACTTGATGCGATCGCACCCCATGGCTCAGCTAAGGACTCCATGGTTCTACCTCAAGGTCCTATCACTCGAGCTCGAGCCAAGTTGTTCAAAGAATCGATCACAGCATTTGTGGCTCAACTTTGGGATGAGACACTGTTGGGACATATCGAGGGAGCTAACATTAGCTCCTTGAACTCACCATGTAACTACCTGCAAGTCCAGCCCAGCTCATCGAGTTCACCACCAGCTCAAAACCAGCTCATTAGCTTGGATTCAGCTCACCTTCAGTTTCCCAGCTTGAGTCCAGCTCATTTCCAGCTCTCGAGTCCAAGCCCAGCTCGGTTTTAGCTCATGAGCTAAACTTTAGCTCATGAAGTCCAAACTTTGACTGCATTCATTTTCTGTTGACTTTAATTTATTAAGTCTAATAAAAGTTATTTAATATGCTACATATTAAATTACGTTCACATTAGTTTTATTAAATATGTTTTAAATTACTTTAATGCTGTTAATTAAATTTAATTTTAATCGAATTTAATGCTTCTATTTTTGTTCACATTAGCCGAAATTAAAATGTTCACATTGATGGAATTAATTTTGTTCACATCTCTTGTAGGAACACCATTGGACGCATGAAGCATGAAGCATCATGACTTTTTGAAGGTGCATGGACGACTAAGGGCCATGGATTCCCTAGGTGCATGTTCGGCCAAATACATGCATGGCCTGATGCATTGTTTCAACTAATGCATGAACGGCTAGGGAGCATGAATGGTATTTTAATGGATGCATGGATCATGAAGAAACATCATTTTTCGTGGGTACATGAATGGTTAAGGTGCATTAATCTCCAATATGCATGTTCGGCCAAGATACATGCATTGACCAATTGATGATTCATTCACCTCCTCCAATGGCCGAATGTGGACATATCAACCAAGGGACTTCCTTCTAGAATCTTCAAATGACATTTATGAAGGACTCATCCATACATTTCCCATGGCCGAATTTATCCATGAAGATTAAAGGATCAACTTCTAGAATTTTCTTACTTAATTAGTAGTGCATGCAAAGGCCATTCGGCTACCTAGTCTTAGGCCTATAAATAGTTGTCATTTTTTCTTTGTAAGGCACTTTTTGGAACTTTGAAAATTTTATTTACGAATTTGTGAGGAATTCTTTTCTCTAATTTCGTTCAAAGATTTCGATTGGCTTGCCTAGTGTCCTAGTTGTGTCAACCGTTTTTCTTTGTCGAAAACCCGAACTTATCACTACCCGTAGTGTGGTGTTCAATTATACCGAGGTTCCTATCTCTTTAGATAGTAGGTCGAGGTCCCTTTATCAAATCCAAACCGAACCCAAAAGAGCGTATAGACAAAGGGTCGATATCTTCTTGATATTGGTTCTTTTTGCACTTTTTCGTTCAAACCCTATCTTTCTTTCTCTTCTAAAACAACTTAACGAACCTTCTCCTATTGAAACTATAACCATCTTCGTTATCTACTTAGTTTGAACAATATTTCTCGTAGACGATCGGGCAACTACAAATACGACTCGACTCACCCCGAGACGGATCGTATCAAGACTCCAGCAACTTAATGAAGTTTAAAGCCTCCTTATTGAATGCATAACAGCCTTTAAATGTAATTGTTGTGAGTTGAAAAGTCACCTGCAACTAAACATATGTAACCATCACATTTATTCAATTATTAAGCTTAAAACAAATTAACAACTACTTAAATAGATGAACTAACACTTATGCATCATTTATTCCAGCAACTAGTTAATTAAAAGAGGTATTAAATGAACTTTAACTCATGCACCAATAAATTAACCTAGTAACTAGATTAATTAAAGAAGCAACTCATTAAATTAAGTTCATCAAATAAACCCATTTAATTAAATTAATTGAGTTGTATTAATGACCAGCAACTCATTTATTAACTTAAGATGCTTAAATGCATGATTTAAAATGCATTAAACAAGACATAATTAAAGACTAAAGTAACTAAAATAAATAAATCAAGTCCTTATTCTAGCAATTTAAATGCAAGAATTAAATAAACTCAAATCAAGCTCAAAGAGCTTGTGTCAAATCGAGCTGAGCTAGATGGAGCTCGGGGAGCTAGAAAGGAGCTATGATCAGCTTGCCAACATAACAATGCTCGACTCAAAAGACTTGAACGTTGGGGTTCGCTGGGCTCGCTTGCATCATTCCCCCTTCTTTTTGGTGACTTGTCCTCAAGTTGAGCTATTTGTCCATTTTAAAAGTATCCCTCTCATACGTCTTTCCTCGATCGAATGGAACGAAGGTCATCATACAAACCTGAAAAAGTCTTACCACTTTCGGTATGAAGAAACTCAGGAAAGTCAGATTCATATGATATTTAAAATTCAAGAAGAATTCACTCAATTGAACATATGCCAAGAATTTTAATTGGGACAAACGTGCATACGTATATTTATAAAAAAGTTTTGATATGCCAACTTTGCAAACATGTGAACTTAATTGTAGCAAAGGATAATGATTCACAAATTTTTGCAAACAGTTAAGCATAATAAACCGCATCCAAAACTTTTCAAAATGTTTATTCGAAAACAGAAAGTCATAAGATTGTTCACACAAAGTAAACCATGGCCAAAGGTATGGCAGCTCTTTTTTCTGCTTTTGAATTATATGAGTGATGTCATTACATTCCAACAAAAGTACACTATCACTAGGCCAAGAAGAGCATTTAACAATATCAGGATGCAAATAGTTTCCAAACAGTAAATCAACAAAATTTTCATTGTTATTTAAATGAGTCAAAGGAATTTGAAAAGTTTCGAAAATTTTACCTGGTCGTTCTTGAAGAGAAGAAAATTGAAAGTTGGTTTTACCTTTTTCAAGCAAAACGAATCTTCTCTCTTCGGCAAGATAATGCAGAACTAACTTTTTATTTCGTCCAACTTGAGGTGAACAAGGATACCTCATGCTTGTCAAAGCAGTACGTTCACAATAAAGGAAAAGGTTAGTATCAATAGAAACGATGGACTTAAAAAGAAAAGGTAAATTATCATTGGATTTTGGTTCAAGTCCCAAAACATAAGAAGTTCGTACCTTATCAATGTGAAGCAAATATTTCACATGGAGCCATGGAAAGTAAATATGGAACGAACCAAAGTTGATTCCAAAATTCTTAAGTGAAAACCGAGCATCGAGCAAACATAAATGGGATGTACAACACACAAGATGCTTGATGTTCCCATATAATGAACCAAAACCATAAATGCCAAGTTTGAACACACGAATTTGGTCACTTGATCCAACAAGCAATATGTATTGATTAATTCCCAAGGTCCACATCAAATTAAATAAAGAGAATGGTACCAACTTATCACAAGACTCAAATTTCACTCGATCAAACATACATGTGAAATGGATATAACAAGACAAACCATTAAATTAAATATGCATTTTACATGTCAACAAGTTATCATGCAAGTTCATCATATGACACTTAGACATGCAAATACTCGAGCACAAATTTCATTTGAATAGATAGTTCAAAACATGGAGATCTCGCACAAAAATTTAAAGATTAATCTTGAATGCCAAAATTAAACGGGTCAAATATCTCATGCGAAAATTTTTGAGCACAATTTTCGAACAAAGAATTTAAAGACAAACAATTGTTCATAAGTTCAAATCCATCATAGATCAAGCTATCAGGCATGTTTAAACAAAAAGCTTTAACACATGAATTCAAAGAATTTACGTGTATACTCACATCAAAGTGTGAAAAACTTTCATCAAACAAATTCATAACATACAAAGAATGAATCAATCCAACAAAATGGTTACACATATCATAAGACAAGATTTTCATGGCATCTTTCAAAACAAAGTCATTAACATTAAGAGTTGAACAATTGTTAACCAGACCAAAAGATGATGGCATGTCAAAAATTGAACCATCAAAATCTTTATGAGTAATTTTTAAATCAGACGCCCTTGATTTGATAAACATAAAATCCTTACCATTCTTACCATTGATCACAAGTGGGTGGTTGTCCTTTGTGTACTTACCTTTCTCGAACAACCAAAAATGCCTCTCGTTTGGAAGGTAGTGAAGCTGGAATTGGCCGCACGAAACTTTAGGAATCTGAAAAGAAATATCACAAGAAAATCGAACAAAAGAGTTAGTGGAAAGAATCCTCGCTTGCTCACTATCTTCTTTTTCACTCGATTCTTTTTTCTTGAGATCTCTTGTTTCTTTTTCCTCAATCTCTTTTTCCACTCGTTGTTCTTGATCAACTTCTTTTTCTCTCTCAAACTCTTTTTCATTCTCTTTTTCAATTTCTTTTTCAATCTCATTTTCACTCACTTTTTGTTCTTTTTCTTTGTCAATGGCTTTTTCAATGACTTTTTGAGCTCTTTCAAGAATCTCTCATTTTCTCTCTCACTCGTCTCTTGTCTCTCTTTTCTTTTTATTTCTTTTGCCTTTTCTTCTTTTTCTTTTCTATTACATGATGTCACAAAAGAATCATGATAATAACAATTCTGGTCAAAAGAAGGAAAAGTATTTACATAAGAATCTCTATCAATGCTTCGTGGAGAATACTCCATGTAGGATTTCTTTGAAATTCTAGAAGGAGTATATCTATCGTCTCGGACGTTGTATCAAAAAGATTCAAAATCAAGATTGGCTTCTTGTTGTCTCGAAATCCTTGAAAAATACTCTCGATCAAAGTCTCTTCTCGAACTCTTTGATGAGTAGGAGTTATAGTATGAATCTCTTTGTCTCAAATTTGGTGGCGAATAGGAATCATGATGGGAATCTTTTCTTGAGTAGTATTTTGATGTATATCTCCATGGGGTTCTCGACTCCATTTTTTGACTTGATGTCACTTGTTCCCATTGGTCTCTTTTCTCCACACAGTCTAATCATTCGTGCAATTTGTCAAAACTAAAATTCACCATTCTTTGCATTTCTTGCACCAAGTATTGGTACTCCGATTCAGTGAACTCTTTGTGAGACATTATTTTTTTTATTGCTGAAAAGAAATATGTTAGATCATAAAAAAAAAGTTAAGTACCTCAACAAAAACCTCACGATTTCACTTGGAAAGAAAAATTGATGATTTGCACTCACGCTCGTGTTTACACTCGATTGTCTTTTACCTCTGCTCGAATAGTCTCACACGCTCGTGCCTTTTACCTCTCAACTTTCTCTCGTAATTTCGTAGTTGGACTTGCCAAGGCCTTATCGTAGGCTAGGTCGATTGCAAATGGTTTATCAAAGGATAAATATGAGGGGTTAAGGGTTGGCTGAAAGAAAATTTAAAGTCGGTTTAAGGTGTGGCGTTGGGGTAGGAAGAGAATGATAGAAAACCAATCGAACCTGATTGGGAATACAAAAAGATCAACAATAGAACACCATCTTTCACACTTTTTTTTTTCTTTTTTTCTATTTTTTATAATTTCGAATTTTTTTCACATTTTTTTATTTTTTCACTAAATGAAATACAATGGAAAGAAAAAAAATGAAATACAACTTGTAATTTTTTTTAAATTTTTTTATTTTTTTCTTACGAACTAACTTTCGGGAATGCTACGAACATTGGTACTCCTCGTTTTAATAGCTCTGATACAAAATGATACGATCCGCCTCAGGGATGAGTCAAGTCGTATATGTGTTTGCCCGATTGTCTACAAAGAAGTATTGTTCGATTTGTTAAAAGGATGTTTTAAGTGAATAATGGGGGAAGCTATGTAAAAAGGGTTCAAAGATGGGTTTATGGATATGAAGTTTGTGTAGGTTTGATTATAGAAAAATAATAAAAGATGGAGATAAATATAGTAATTGGATAACAAACAACGGATGTGAAGTGAACTGATGGTTCAATTATGATGAAATGAAAGGATGGGAATAGAATGGACTGAAAATGTTCTCAAAAACAAGCACGAACCAATATTAGAAAATATCGACCCAAATGCTTATAAGTTTTCAAGGTGGTCGAATGGAGAATAGGAGAACCTCGACCGACTACTTAGCAAAGTAGGAACCTTGGTATAAGGGTGAATGCCACACTCGTTGGAGTGATAAGTTCAGAAAGAAGAACAAGGTTGAAGCCACTAAAGCTAGATAAGCCAACAAAGTCTTCAACGAAATTCGAGAGAAAAGTTTTCTCACAAAATGATGTAATTTTCATTAAGGTGTCAAAAGTTCAAAAGTCTATAAATGAATCTAAAATCAAAGTATTTATAGGAGTATAACAAGCCTAACTGAATGGACACACATTCAATTGAGTTTTAATTAAACTAATTAAAAACTATGTAACTCTTGATGAACTCAAACAGTTGTAACGGCTATGGCATCTTGTTTAACCTTCCAAATGAGCTAATTATGAACTCTAATGAGCTGATTAAAATGATTTTAATGCATGATCAGCCAAGAGATCAAAACAGCCCATTTAATTTCCCTTTGGACAGCCGAATGGTCACCATTTATAAAGAAAATGTTTTTTTAGGCACATGAATGTCTCCCTTGTGCAAATGCTGAATGTAACCCTCCAAGGATGTTAATGAACAGCCACTTTTATGAAGAAAACGTTTGGAAGTTTTTTTGGCTTGAAAATAACTCCTAGTAACTCTTGATTTCTCCTTTTGCTAGTTGAAAAGACTCCAGCAACTTAATGAAGTTTAAAGCCCCCTTATTGAATGCATAATAGCCTTTAAATGTAATTGTTGTGAGTTGAAAAGTCACCTGCAACTAAACATATGTAACTGTCACATTTATTCAATTATTAAGCTTAAAACAAATTAACAACTACTTAAATAAATGAACTAACACTTATGCATCATTTATTCCTGCAACTAGTTAATTAAAAGAAGTATTAAATGAACTTTAACTCATGCACCAATAAATTAACCTAGTAACTAGATTAATTAAAGAAGCAACTCATTCAATTAAGTTCATCAAATAAACTCATTTAATTAAACTAAGATAAGTTGTATTAATGACCAGTAACTCATTTATTAACTTAAGATGCTTAAATGCATGATTTAAAATGCATTAAACAAGACATAATTAAAGACTAAAGTAACTAAAATAAATAAATCAAGTCCTTATTCCTGCAATTTAAATGCAAGAATTAAATAAACTCAAATCAAGCTCAAAGAGCTTGCATCAAACCGAGCTGAGCTGGATGGAGCTCAGGGAGCTGGAAAGGAGCTAGGATCAGCTTGCCAATATAACAATGCTCGACTCAAAAGACTTGAACATTGGGGTTCGCTGGGCGCGCTCGCATCATCAGCTTAATGGAGCTCAATTCGATTTGATGCAAGCTCATTGAGTTTGATTCAAATTTATTTTAATTTCATGCATTTTAATTTGCTGGAATAATTTAATTTAATTGAGTTAAAGTTAACTCAAATAATTAGTTCATTTTAATGTGTCAAAGTTGGACATAATTAATTCAAGTTTTGATGCATGGCATGGATGGCACATTAATTAAGCTACTAGTTGAGCTTTTCAAGGCACCACTTTGTGGTCTTCGATGGACATAGCAAGCTGACCAAATAAGTTTCCCAAAGTAGACTTTAAAGCTCACATACATGGACGGCATTAAAGTCTCCTTATCATGCATGGAACGGATTTAAAGCAAGGGGGCTACTGGTTTGTTTTCAAAGCTTCTCTTCGTGAACAACAACGGCATTAAAGAGCTACTATTTTTGCTTCCCTAAGTAGCAGCCTAATTAAGTTCTCCCAAGCACCAAGGCTGACTTTAATTAGTTTTTAATTCAGCTGATAGCAAAGCCAAGTGCTTTGGATGGCATTTAATGAGGAAGTCTGTATCTTGGATGTTCATGGACGATATTTAAGAAAGAAGCTGCTGATCAGAATTTTCTATGTGCCTTCTTGTAAATCCCAAGTGGCAGATCAATTTTCATTCATTTTAAATATTAACAGCTACATGAAGACACCTTGGAAGCTGTCCAATGACGTTCCCAAAGGGCTAAAGAAGCTTCCATGCAATTATCTTCATTTTCCTTCATTAAGAAGATGCCTTTTTTGATACTCTATTCAGCCGAATATAGACTTAGCTTATTGAATATTTTCTAGATTTTTCTAGCATATTCATGGCTGAATTACTTAGCCTTTAAGCTTGTTTATTTGTCCATTCGGCTAACTCTTGTATGGCTATAAATACTTAGTCATTTTCACTTGTAAAAGGTTACTCACTGAATTTTAGACTTTGTCACTTTTATGAACTTTATTGTTCTATTGAGAATTCAATTCTCTTTATTCACTTTAGGACTGATTTGACTTATCGAGAATTTGTCTCTTGGCGTCTATCTTTCCTTGTTATCCCGAACTTATCACCTTTGTTGGTGTGGTGTTCAAAACTATACCAAGGTTTCTATCATCCTTGATAGTGGGTCAAGTCTTCTATCAATTTATCCATCTATATTTCCATTACCTTCTCAACCTAGAGCCAATTTGAAACTCGGGTCAACAATCCCTGTTGTTGGTTCATTCTTCGGCCTTAGTTGTTTATTCCCATCCGTCATCCAAATATCATACATATTCCTTTTGAGACCCTTTTGAGCCTATTCCATACTTTGATTTCACCTTCTTTATAATCGAGCCAAAGACCTACTGATACGAACTATCTCGAAATGAGTCGAGTCGTATGATGAGTTGCCTGATCGTCGTCCAAAAATAATATTAATTTAGTTTAGAAAATTGGTAAAGGAAAATGGTCAAATATGGTATGGAATGAAGTTATTTTAGTAATCTAGAAATTGGTTTATAAATGTGATATGAAAGTATAGTTTAAAAGAAGGATTTGGTTACGGATCGAAAAAGGGTAAGATGTGAAAGAAGGAATCAGTTTTGGAATGAATTGGTTAAGAAAGGGAAATGGATTGAACAAAAGTGCAAACAAGAACCAATACTGATTTGGTATCGACCCGTTGCTTATAAGCCCTTTAGTTCAGATTCAGAATGGTTAAAGTGACCTCGACCCACTATCTAGCAAGATAGAAACCTTGATATGCTTGAACGCCACACTACGAATCGTGATAAGTTCAGGTTTATCAAAGAAAAATGATTGACACAGCTAGTTTCCTAGGAAAGCCAACGAATCTTTGAACGAAATTTGAGAAAAGAATTTGCCTCTCAATTTTGACAGCATAACATTAACAAAGTGTTCAAAAAGTGCCCCCAAAAAGGCTTGATTACAAGTATTTATAAGGTTAGAATGAGTTAGCCGAATGGTCATATAGTAAAGTACTATTAAAGAGCTAATTAAAAGTCAAAGACTTTTGAAATTCTAGAATCAAATAACTCCTCTCTTTAATCAGCTGAATTACTGTCCTTAAAGGCTTTGAAAATGACTCTTGATTTCCCCTGTGGTTAGTTGAATAGACTCCAGCCACTTTAATGAAATTTGTAAGGCATAAATTGTCCATTAAGTAGCAAAAACGTTGGGGTATTTGAACAGGCTGCTGCCAAATTTTAAAGGACATGAAATGCTCCTTTAAACTCTCTTTTAATGGTGCTTAAAGCTTCCTTTATAACAGCCCCCTCTTATGTAACCAAAAATCACTTGAAAAACCACCTTTATTGATTGTGTAACAGCCTTTGATGCGAACTAGCCTCAGTTTATTGAGTCGAGTCGCTTTCATTGCCCGATCATCCAATGATGAAGTTTCGTTCGGTTGGGGAAGATATGGAAGTCCAAGGACAAAGTCCATGGAAATCTCAACTCACAGTGCTTCAGGAATGGGCAATGGTGTGTATAAGCCATGGGGCTGAACCTTCGATTTAGCCTTTTTATAGGCTAAACTTGCTCCATGTCCTTTCTTATCTGCGGCCAATAAAAATGTTCGTGGAGAGTGGCAAGCATCTTATTGACTCCAAAGTGTTCCATAAGTCCACCGCTATGTGCCTCGTGCACTAATAAGTCTCGAACAGATCCACAGGGAATGCACAATTTGCCTTCTCGAAAAAGATAGCCCTCGTACCTATAAAAATTTTCAAAGGAACCTTTCTAACACGCAACATATATTTCTCTAAAATCAAAATCATTAGCATAAGAATCTTTTAATAAAGCAAAACTGAGAATCTTAGAGTCCAAATGTGATAACAGGGTATGCCTTATCGAGAGCGCATCAGCCACTATATTATCTTTACCTTTTTTGTATTGGATGACATAAGGAAACGACTCGAGATATTCGACCCTTTCACGTGGCGGTGATTCAGTTTATATTGGCTTTTGATATGCTTTAAGGATTCATGATCGGAGTGTATAACAAACTCCTTTGGTCACAAATAATGTTGCCATGTCTCTAGGGCTCGTATGAACGCGTACATCTCTTTATCATACACCGGATAGTTTAGTACGGCTCCGCTGAGTTTCTCGCTAAAGTAAACCCTAGGTCAGCCTTCTTGTGTCAAAACAGCACCGATTCCAACACCTGAGGCATCACACTCGATCTCGAAAGTCTTGGAGAAATTTGGAAGAGCAAGTAAAGGAGCATTAGTTAGGTAATCTTTAATTTTATTAAATGAATTTTCTTGTTCATCGCTCCAATAAAAAGAAGAATTCTTTTTAATGACACTCGTAAGAGGTGCAATGATAGTGCTGAAATTTGGTACAAAGCGTCGATAAAAACTCGCAAGTCCATGAAAACTCCTAACTTGAGTGATGCTCGTAGGCCTTGGCCAATCTTGAATGGCCTTAATCTTTTCTTGGTCTACTTCGAGACCATCCGCGCTAACCACAAAACCTAAAAAGGCAACTTTATTAGAACAAAATGAACATTTTTTTTAGGTTAGCAAATAATGTCTCTTTTCGCAAAACTTCTAAAATAGATTTCAGATGTCTTACATGATCGTCAACGGATTTACTATAGATCAGTATGTCGTCAAAATACACAACATAAAACTTACTGATAAAAGACCTTAACACATAATTCATTAATCTCATGAACGTACTTGGGCCGTTGGTAAGACCAAAAGGCATAACCAACCACTCGTATAACCTATGTTTGGTCTTGAACGCCGTTTTCCATTCATCACCCTCGCGCATTCGGATTTGGTGGTAGCCGATCTTCAAGTTGATTTTTGAGAAAACCTTGGCTCCACTAAGTTCATCTAACATGTCATCTAAGCGAGGAATGGGATGACGGTATTTGATTGTGATTTTGTTGACGGCTCGACAATCTACACATATCCGCCATGTTCAGTCTTTCTTCGGCACCAATAGAACAAGAACAACGCAGGGACTAAGGCTTTCGCGGATGTAACCTTTTTCCATCAACTCTTGGATTTGCCATTGTAATTCTTTGGTTTCCTCCGGATTGGCTCGGTAAGTAGGACGATTTGGAATTACTGCACCCGGTACAAAATCTATTTGATGTTTGATCCCACGAAGTGGTGGGAGACCACTTGGGACTTCTTCCAAGAAAACGTCTTTGAAATCCTGCAACAAAGAGAAAACAGAAGGGGGAAGGGTGTTGGGCAAATCGTTAGTTGTAAACATAGTCTCCTTGTACAAAAGTACAAGAACAGATCGATTCATTGAGAAAGCCTTTCTTACATCACTAACTCTCGCAAAAACACTCATTTTCTCAATTTTCTTTTCTTTTTCTTCTTTTTCTTTGATGTTTTTCTTTTCACTCTTTTTTGTTTTCTTTTTCTTATTTTTTCTTCTTTTATTTTTTTACAATCTTTTTTTCTTTCTCTCTCATTTGTTCAACAGAAACTTTTAACTTCATTTGGTCTTCGTACACTTGTTTGGGGGTCAACGGTGCCAAAGTCACGTTCTTTCCCATGAACTTGAAGGTATATCGATTAGTGTACCCGTCATGCAGCACTCACCGATCAAATTACCACGGGAGACCAAGGAGTAGGTGCCCCGCGTGCATTGGTACAACATCACAAAGTACCTTGTCTGTATACTTGCCAATGGTGAAAGAGACAACCACTTGCTTTGTTACCTTAAGTTCTCCGCCGTCATTGAGCCACTGAAGTTTTTAGGGGCTCGGATGCTTGGTTGTGGGCAGACCAAGTTTTTTGACCATCATCGTGCTTGCGACGTTAGTACAACTACCTCCATCGATGATGACACTATAGATTTTACCTCCGACTTGGCAACGGGTATGGAATATATTTTCCCTTTGAAGTTCATTATCCGTACCTTGAAGACTTAGGCTTCGCTTTATAATGAGGAGTTCGCCATCCATGGGTTTTTCTAAGTCCTCCTCAACTTTGGAAGTCGATTCAGACTCTTTCTCTTCCTTGTCCTTTGTTTCGATCTCGCCATCGGCTCGCAACACCATAGTTCTTCGATTTGGACACTGACTAGTATGTGTCCTCTTTTGAGACACTTAAAACATTTGATGTCCCGATTTTGATTGAGTGATATTTTCAGTGCCTTGCCTTTGTTAGTTTCGGTGTTCGGTTTGTTGGTTTTCGGAGGGGCGGTGGAGTCTTTCCGCCGAAAGGCTGGAAGGCCTTTACTCGAACTTTGGCCCCCCTTTAAAGAGTTGGGAGTAAGAATTCCTCGACTTGGGCCTTTTCGTTTAAGTTGTTTCTCTACCTTGACCATATCAACCACTTCAAGGTAATGTTGTAATTCAAACACATTTGCAATATCTCGATTTAGGCTAGGCAAGAATCGTGCCATCGTGGCTTCAGGATCTTCTTGGACATCTACTCAAATCATCGCAATTTCCATCTCTTTGTAGTAGTCCTTGACGCTTTTGGACCCTTGTGTGAGATTTTGGAGTTTTTGGTGCAACTCCCGGTGGTAGTACGAAGGGATAAATCATCATCTCATCACCACCTTCATTTCAGTCCATGTAGAAATAGGACATTATCATCGTCTCATCACCACCTTCATTTCGGTCCATGTAGAAATAGGACATTCTTCTTTACGCCTCCGACTAGTGGTTAGTTGATCCCACCAAATCATGGCATAGTTTGAAAATTCATGGCTGCTAGTTTTACCTTTTTATTCTCAGAATAATTATGACAGTCGAACACCAACTCTATCTTTTTTCCCACTCAAGATAGGCCTCCAGATCCGATCTACCTTGAAATAGTGGAATGGACAACTTGATGTTCTTGAGATCGTCATCTTCATGCCTTCGATCTCGTTGCCGTGGTTCCTTCCAACAAATACTAGCAGTGGATTCTTAAGATCACTAAGGTCGTTTACTTCATTGTCTTGGACCCTTCGTCTTCCCTAATTTTGATTTGGCCTCTCCCGTCTTTGTCTCGCCACCTCGGGAGTTCTTTCACGTTGGCCAATTGTTTCAACTTAGAACAATCGATCTTCGATGGGATTGAGCCTTCGGTCTAGGAGTCGCTCCATCTCTCGTAATAAAGCTTGCATATTTAAGTCAGGGATGCTGCGAACGGGTTGTCTTGCTGGATGATCTTGCATATTGTGATCTAACTCTTGTACCATTAAAATTTCGTTAAAGAAAACCTCACCACAAAACCTCACAATCACTCGAAAAGGAAAAGAAAGATGATTCACTCACACTCATGTTTACGCTCAAGATTAGGCTTTTACCTCCACTCTATTGCGCTCACAACTCTCGTGCCTTTTACCTCTCTTAACTTTTCTCGTGATTTCGTAAGCAGATTCGTTAAGGCTTAGACCTTGGTCTAGGTGGTCTATTCAAAAAGGGTAACAAGAGATTGATGTATTCGATTTAGGGTAGGCTAACAAGAAAACAAAAGTTCGGGTTTGAGTATGGCAACTAAATAGGGTAGAAAGAAAATGTGGAAGAATGATTTCAAGATCGGGAATGAATAACAATAGAACAATTTTCACTTTCAATTTTTTTCAATCAATTTTTTTTAACTTCGAATTTTTTTATTTTTTTCGAAAATTTTTTTACTTACTCGTGTACACTTGGACTATCCCAGAGATGATTTCGTCGCACGTACTTCTCATTTTAGTAGCTCTGATACCAAATGATACAATCTGCCTCGGATGAGTCGAGTCATATTAGTAATTGCCCGATCATCAACAAGAAGTTACGTTAAGTTTAGTTGAAAAATTAGGTAAGAGAAAGAAGGACAAGAAAGAACATTAAAGAAGGTGGTTGAGTTAGGTTGAAGTTGGACTTGGTTTGGGGAATTTAGGATGGAAAAGAAAGAAGGATGTTGGTTTTTGGTTCGAATAGAATGGGCAATAAGAAGTGAAAGTTTAGTTTTAGGTTATGGAAAGGAATAGATGAATGATTTGTTTCAACTGGGTAAAGTGAATTAAAGAAATGGTCAAAATGGTAAGAAATGGTTGGTTATGTTGTTTTGGTACAAAATGGTATCGAAAGAAATTTGGTTTGAACAAAAAGTGCAAACAAGAACCAATACCGATGTGGTATCGACCCGTTGTTTATAAGCCCTTTTAGTTTGGTTTAGGTTTGGTAAAATTGACCTTGACCCACTATCTAATAAGATAGGAACCTCAGTATATTTGAATGCCACACTACGAGTAGTGATAAGTTCAGTTTCAACAAAGAAAACGGTTGACACAACTAGAACGCTAGGAAAGCCAATCGAATCTTTGAACAAAAATGGAGAAAAGTTGCCTCACAAATTTGGCAGCATAACATTAACAAAGAGTCAAAAGTAGACTTGATGAGCTAAAGTTTAGCTCATGAGCTATATCCGAGCTAAGTTCGAGCTCGTGAGCTAGAAGTGAACTGGAACCGAGCTGGGAAGCTAGAAATGAGCTGACTTTGAACTAGTGAGTTGGCCTTGAGCTAAAAATGAGCTGACTTGAGCTGGTGGTGAGATCGGTGAGCTGAACTGAACTTGCAGGCAATTTGCATGGTAAACTCAAAGAGCTAGGATAAGCTTTCTCAGAGTGACCTAATAGTGTTTCATCCCAAAGTTGAGCTACGAAAGCTGCGATAGACTCTTTGAACACCTTGGCTCGAGCTCGAGTGACAGGACCTTGAGGTAGTACCATGGAGTCCTTGCTCGAACTAGCTGATCCGTGGGGCGCGCTTGCATCATTACTGACCATGAAGCATCCGAGGCCATACAAGCTCCAATGGCTAATTGAGGGAGTTGAACCCAAGGTAAAAAAGTACGTCCTTATGCCATTTTCCATCAGAATATATCACGATGAAGTCCTTTGCGTCATGGTGCCTATGCACACGGGACATCTACTGCTTGGAAGGCCTTGGCAATTTGATCGAAGAGTCAAGCACATCGGATTTGCCAATCGATATACTTTCAAGCACCAAGTGATGTATGCACACCCGGGGCTCCCTCAAATGCAAATCAAGATCTAATCGAGCTTCCAAAAGGCCCCATGACTGGAGCACGTACTAAGCAACTTCAAGAAGCTTTAACAACTTTGTTGAAGTGCATTTGGGATGAAACCAAGTCCTTTGACGTCAGAGAAGCTATGGACAACTCCTTGAAGGCTCAATGCACCCTTTTGCAAACCGACTTTAGCTCCTCTCCAGCTCTCCAAGCTCAATTCAGCTCCAATCAGCTTACTTGAGCTTGTTCCACTCGTTTGAGCTCAATTTAGCTTCTTTCCGGCTCGTTTCTTTTTCCATTTCAATAAACCAAGTTTCAACTTTATTTTAACTTAATTTGCTACAGCTCATGTCAAATTCACTAGCCCAAATTAGTTCATTAATTATTTTGATTATTTGAGCTAGCTGAATTTAATATGCTAGTTAATTTTTATTTAATGTGTCTGAAAATTAGTTAGTGGTTATTTAGGTAGTTAGCTGCTGTTTAGTTATGATTAAATGATATAATTAAAGTGTTCATGCATTTTTTTGTAGGTTCAGCCGAATGTGGAGATACATTAAAAGCTAGGTGCATGTATGGGAGCATTTAAAGCAAATACATGCATGACTGGGTTCAAAGCTTGCAAGGATTCATGCATGACTGAATTCATGCATGGTGGGCTAACTATTGGTGATCCCTAAGTGACTATTCAGCCAAGGAGTAGCTGCCAATTAATTCCAAGTTAACCGATTAGCTCCTTGAACATGTTCACACCTAAACTTGACCAATCAGCTTCAATACATGCATGGATGGGTTCAAGAACATCCAAGGGGAGGAATTAACTCAATAATTCAGCACATTGATTGAATTAAGTACATGCACAAAGGGGAGAACGAATTTACTAGGTTCATGCTACCATTCATGAACCTACATGCCATTAAAGTGCTTAATTATGAAGATACATGTTCCATACAAGTGCATGAACGTCCCAAGGAGATGAATGCAACCTTTGGTGCTCATACAAGGCACTTGAAGCCTTACTTCATGGCTAAGCATTCATGCACACACCAAGGGGAAAGAAAGTGTCCATTCTGCTAGTGCATGAATCTGCCGAATTCATGAACAATTTTAAAGTATTAGTGTGAATGATTTTATTGTTGTGTGAACACATTAGATGCCGAATTCCAATAGACATTTTAGGCACTATCAATATTTGTTAAACTTCATTTGTAAGGGACTTTTGCCAATTTATTAATGAAACTTTTTTTCTGTGAGGTTGCTTCCTCTCATATCTCGTACAAGTTTTGAAAGCCTTATCTAGCGTGCTAGTGGCGTCTACCGATCTTGTTTGAACTTATCACCATCCTTGGTGTGGCGTTCACCTATCCAGTTATTCCATTCTTCCACCTTAACAATATAGGAACCGGGGTGACACTTTTTAATGTTGAATAATTCCTGACGTTAAGTTCACTATTCCATTTCCATCGTACGTTATTTTTATTCTTATTACTACCAAACTAATCACTCTAATCAAATCCCATCTTGTTTTCTATAGCCGAACCTATCAATACTTATTTCCCATTTTGAAACCACCTTCCGCCTAATTAAACATTCCATTCATTTTATTTCCAAGACACCGAGGCACGGACGATCCTTCTCGACTACAATCGGGCAACTACGTGTATTCGACTCAACCACCCGAGCCAGATCACATCACCAAGGCTGAAACATCACTTTGGCACCTCTTTCACCACAACAAGCCATGGAAGATCAGCAACGTTTAAAACAATCTATGGAACAAATGAGAGAGAAAGAAGAAACTAAACATGAAAAATAAAAGAGAGAAGAAAAATTGAAGGAAAAACAAACAGTTTGTGAGGGGAATATTCGAGAGGAAAAATAAAAAGAAAATAAACGAGTGAGAAAAAGAAAAACCTTTTGATTAATCGATATCTTCCTGCTTCTTCATTTTTTTTAGGTTGACCTAAGCATGGAATATCAACTACACTACCTTGCCAAGGAACGAAGATTTGTTGATACGATCCACCTCGAGGTGAGACAAGTTGTACGCTAATTTACCCGATCGTCTACGAGAAAGTATCGTTCGACTTGTTTAAAAGTGGTGTTTAAAGTAATTAATGGCAAAAGCTAGTTATAAGGGTTCGAATAAGGGATTATGGTTATGAATAATATATAGGTTTGGTGAAAGAAAATAAAGATGGGATGGTATATGGAAGGGGGATGAAATGGATTTTAGGTTCAAGGAAGAAATGGAAAATTTAGCTAGCAACAAAATTAAAGGATAGTGATTGAATAGAAGGGAGCAAACTCAAAGCAAGTAAGAACCACTACTAAAAAGTAATTACCCAAATACTTATAAGATTCAAGGTGGAAGATGGAAAATAGATTAAACCTCGACCTGCTACTTAGAAAAGTAGGAACCTCGGTATAAAGGTGAACGCCACACTATATGATAGTGATAAGTTTAGATAGAAGAAAACGGGTTGATGCCACTAGAGACTAGATAAGCCAACGAGTCTTCAACGGAATTTTGAGAGAAAATAATCTCACCAAAATAAGATAATTATTTCATTAACAATGACCAAAAGCCTAACCAAAACAATGTCTTCTTACAAACTATTTATAGGCATTATTATGACTATTCAAATGCCTATTTGTGACCTTTCACCTTCAACAATTAAACAAAATTATTACAAGCTTTAATTTCAAATTAAACTCATGTAAGGAAGCCAATGAGTCATGTCTCTTCATTGGAACCTAATGTAGTTGAAAAGGCATGTCAATTCTCCTTAATGAAGACTTAAAGTATCCTTAATGTGTTTGATGATGTCCCTTTAGCTCCCTTATAACCATATGATAAAAGCTTGTGTAACATCCTCTTAAATGGCTCCATGATGAATACTTAAGACCCCAAAAATGTTTAGACTTGAAGAGTCTCTTTTGATCTGTTAAACAGCCACCATAATGAGCTTTGAGTGCATGAAACCAATCAGACTTGAAGGATCACTCTTGGTCCATTTGAAAAGTCACCATAATGAGCTTCAAGTGCTTCAATATTCACCAAAAACATTCCAAATATGCACCAACAATTAAGTGACCAAAATGCACACTTTTTTATGCCAAAACTGAACAGCCAATTGAATGTGACAGCATTTGATTCTTCTTGGCAAATGAACAGCCTTATTGTAGCTTTAAATATGTGACCAACCTTTTGGACTTTCTTACAACAATTACACAATCAATTTATTTAAGAAAAATTAAACACACTATAACTTAAGCATTAAAAAAAATAATAACCAAATTAAATATCACACTAACTTAAACAACTAAGATGTTTAAATGCATGATTTAATTAAGATGTAAACTAAATGCACAATGAGTTACTTAATACATGACTTCATTTAAAGATGCACAATTTAATTAACATGGGAGTTACATAATGCATGTCATAATTTATGATGCAAACTTTAACTAACATGGAAGTTACATAATGCATGTCATAATTTATGATGCAAACTTAACTAACATGAGAGTTACATAATGCATGACATTATTAAATGCAGAACACATAATGCATGTCACAATTAAAAGATGTAGACCAATAATGCAAGACATTACTTAAAGATGCATTTAATAAACAAGACATTATTAAAGACTCATATTAAAGTAACTAAAATAAATAAATCAAAGTCTTTATTCTAGAATAGTTGCACTTGGGCCATTCAAATTTGGGCCAGTCAATTGGGCTTGAATTCGAGCTACGATAGTTGCAGGGTGTGCTCGCACCATTTGCGTTGCATAAAAAAGGTAAAGTCAAATCTTCATTTCATGATTTTCAAGGTAAACAAGGTAAGTTGAATACGTCTTTGCTTTGTTTGGAAAATGATGACAATGGTGTTGATGTTAAATCTATCAAAGAAACGAAAAAATCTTTATCCTATTCAAACTTGGAGAAATTTTTGTTCATGATTTGATCTTCGAAAAATATTTGTTTTCTGATGAAATTGGTTGTTCTTCTTTGGTTGGCCATAATAATGATAATGATTTTGTTTGAGGCTAGACATGATGTTGATCCTTTGGGTGTAGGTTTATCTGATTGAATATGGCAAGGTGAGAAAGAACAGGATGAAGAGTCGCATGATTTTTTTCTTTTATTTGACCATGTTGACAAATTGTGGATGAAAACTGAGATACTACTAGCAAAAATGCATGAGTGATTATACTTTGTTTTTATTCTGTTCAATTATTCATAAAGATAGCATGTTAAAATGCTGTGACAATACGATATATCCATGTTATGAACGAATGAGATTTTTACCACCTAATTTTTGAATTGAATTTTACATGTGTTCTAGATGTTATTTGATTTTGAGTACTATGCAACTTTCATTGTCGAATTTGGGGAGCCCGATTAAAAAAGTATAATATGACTTTCTGTCAAGTGTTTGATTCTTTCCAAACTTATGAGAACACATCCACACCATCTGAAAGCTTTTGATTGTACCAGCAACTCAACTTGAGAACAAGTTGCTCTGAAGAAGGGGATGATGTAAGCATGGTTGGGAGCACATTACTTCTCGACAATGATCTTTCAAAGTTGCCCAAAGTTTCTTTAAGCCGAATACAACCTAAGCGTTTCTTAGAAGTTGTTTTAGCTTTTGATGCAAAGTGTTGGATCGAAACAAAGGCTAATACTAATGGAATCAGCTCGAAGCAACTTTCCAAAGGACTTATACAATGTTGGCAAGCTGACTTCAGCTCGTTTCCAGCTCAAAGCAACTTATCTTAGCTAAATTTAGCACAATTGAGCTCATTTCAACTCGTTTGAGCTAAACTGAGCTTAGTTTCAGCTCTTTTAATTCTTGTTTTAAATAAGCTAAATCTTAGTTCAACTTCATTTATTTTCCTACAGCTCACAACAGAAACCCTTAGCTCACGTAGTAAAATTAATATTTTCACACCTAGTGAGCTAACTGAATTTATTAATTTATATTTAAGCAATTTTTGTAACACCCCAAACCTGGCCCAAACGTTATGGCCAAATCTGGCGGTGTCACATTGAGGTATTTTTTGAAAACATGTTCTAATTAAAAACCCAACCTATTTGTGATATTAATGAAAAATTTGTCAATCATGCTGGATTGTTAATACACTTTAAAAACTCTCTTTACTCTTCAATCCACTTGTATTCAGTTTTCACTGAATCAAAACAATGCGTTCATTTTCAAAAATTAGTTTATTATTTAAAACCAACTACTTTTAAAATCATTATACATTGTTGAAACCACATTTAGTAGTAGAAGCTTTTAAAATATTTTAAGTAAGCTTGGTGTTTTGAAAAGCATTTATCTTTTGAAAACCCGTCTTTTTCTTACATCTAGTAGTTTATATCAAAGCAAGAAAAAATCCCAATTTAAAACTTGAAACCATAGAAAGGCCTTATTATAAAAATAAAAACCCAAATCAAAATTTAAGAGTAAATAAAATTGGGTATAAGATAGATGCAATCGTGTGGCCACCTCTATCGAGTCCCTCGCAGCACTGACCCGCCTATGACTGGGGATTACCTGTACAGTTAAATAGAAGGGTGGGTAATGTATGCACACCCGGGGCTTCCTCAAATGCAAATCAAGATCTAATCGAGCTTCCAAAAGGCCCCATGACTCGAGCACGTACTAAGCAACTTCAAGAAGCTTTAATAGCTTTGTTGAAGTGTATTTGGGATGAAACCAAGTCCTTTGACATTGGAGAAGCTATGGACAACTCTTTGAAGGCTCAATGCACTTTTTTGCAAACTGACTTTAGCTCCTCTCCAGCTCTCCAAGCTCAATTCAGCTCCAATCAGCTCACTTGAGCTTGTTTCAGCTCGTTTGAGCTCAATTTAGCTTCTTTCCAGCTCGTTTCTTTTTCCATTTCAATAAACTAAGTTTCAACTTGATTTTAACTTAATTTGCTACAGCTCATGCCGAATTCACTAGCTCAAATTAGTTCATTAATTGCTTTTGATTATTTGAGCTAGCTGAATTTAATATGCTAGTTAATTTTAATTTAATGTGTCTGAAAATTAGTTAGTTGTTATTTAGGTAGTTTGTTGCTGTTTAATTATGATTAAATGATATAATTAAATGTGTTAATGTTTTTGTAGGTTCAGCCGAATATGGAGATACATTATAAGCTAGGTGCATGTATGGGAGCATTTAAAGCAAATGCATGAATGACTGGGTGCAAAGCTTGCAAGGATTCATGCATGATCAAATTCATGCATGGTGGGCTAACTATTGGTGATCCCTAAGTGACTATTTAGCCAAGGAGTAGCTGCCAATTAATTCCAAGTTAACCGATTAGCTCCTTGAACATGTTCACAGCTAAACTTGACCAATCGGCTTCAATACATGCATGGATGGATTCAAGAACGTCCAAGGGGAGGAATTAACTCAATAATTCAGCACATTGATTGAATTAAGTACATGCACAAAGGGGAGAACGAATTTACTAGGTTCATGCTACCATTCATGAACCTACATGCCATTAAAGTGCTTAATTATGAAGATACATGTTCCATACAAGTGCATGAACGTCCCAAGGAGTTGAATGCAACATTTGGTGCTCATACAAGGCACTTGAAGCCTTATTTCATGGCTAAGCATTCATGCACACACCAAGGGGGAAGAAAGTGTCCATTCGGCTAGTGCATGGATCTACTGAATTCATGAACAATTTTAATGTATTAGTGTGAACGTTTTTATTGTTGTGTGAACACATTAGATGCCGAATTCTAATAGACATTTTAGGCACTATAAATATTTGTTAAACTTCATTTGTAAGGGACTTTGGCCAATTTATTAAAAACTTTATTTCTGTGAGGTTGCTTCCTCTCATATCTCATACAAGTTTCAAAAAACTTATCTAGCGTGCTAGTGGCGTCTACCGATCTTGTTTGAACTTATCACCATCTTTGGTGTGGCGTTCACCTATCCAACTATTCCATACTTCCACCTTAACAATATAGGAACTGGGGTGACATTTTTTAGTGTTGAATCATTCCTGACGTTAAGTTCGCTATCCCATTTCCATCATACATTATTTTATTCTTATTACTACCAAGCTAAATACTCCATTCTGCCCCCATCTTTGTTTTCTATAACCGAACCTTTCAATACTTTATTTCTAATTTGAAACCTTCCGCTTAATTAAATCTGTCCATTCACTTTTATTTCCAAGACACCAAGGCACAAACGATGCTTCTTGACTACGATTGGGCAACTACGTGTATTCGACTCAACCATCTGAGCTGGATCACATCAGTGGGTTTACGAAAACTCAGTGTGTAATCCCTTATCGAATAGTAAAACATATATTATGCAAAAATAGTATGGGCTAGAGCCTTTTACAAAAACAATATCGATGTGGACCTTAGCCCATAGTAGTAATAGATATCAGTGATGCAGTGAATAGTATGTAGTATCATTAATCAGTGCAGTAACATTAATCAGTACAGTAATGCAACAGAAATACCCCACCCAATCCAGCCAGACACACCACTCCGTCCCTCCAATCACACCATGTGGGGATATAATCGATCCAACCAGCCAAACACACCAAGGTTAGCACATGTTGCGGCACTAACAGTATCGCAACAAAGCTGCTAGTAAAATAAATGGCATAAAGCCCTCAGTAATATGAACTGCACAAAGCCACTAGTAGGTCCACAGTCATCTTGGGTGACGCAAGCACGCCCAGCGAACCCCATTGGTGAAGTCTTTCGAGTCGAGCATTGACTTGTTGGCAAGCTGATCTCAGCTCGTTTCCAGCTCCATGAGCTCCGTCCAGCTCAAATCTAACTCATTTGAGCTCCAACTAGCTTGCCTAAGCTAAACTGAGCTCACTCTTAGCTCATCTTCAGCTCACGAGGTAACCCTTAGCTCAACTTCAGTTTAGGAGTTTAACCCTAGCTTATCTTTAGCTCACGAGCTAACACTTAGCTCATTTTAGTTTAAACTCGATTTTGTCATTAATGCCTTAAATAAAATTTGTACATATTTATTTAAGCGTTAAACTTGTTTTATATTAATATTTATTATTAATATGCCATAGTTATCACATATTTTAATTATGTCCACATTTTAGCCGAATTTAATGCATGGCATTACTGTGTTCACATTGTGCCAAATTTATGTATTTCTATTTATGTCTCATGATTTGTTTTTTTTTTATTTCATGTAGGTGCAAAGCTTATGGACAAAACAATGAATACAAGAGGATACATCCCATTTGGATGGCTCACATGCATGAATGGAGAGTTTTAAATGCTGGTTCATGTATGGCTAGATGCAAGGTTCCTACAAATTCATGCATGTGGCGAATGCATGAATGGTTAAGTGCATGTACGGTGGCTATCTCCTAACTTTCTAAGGCACCTATTCAGCTAAGAAGTAGCTGCCAACTAATTCTAATTTGATCGATGAGCTCCTTCAGCATGTTCACACCTTGAATTGACCTATAAGCTTCTACACATGCATGGATGTATTCAAGAACATCCAAGGGGAAGGATTAACTCATAAATTCAGCATATGAATTAAATAATATGCATCTACAAAGGGGAGAACGAATTTGCAAGGTTCATGCCCTCCATTCATGAACCTACATGCCATTAAAGTGCTTATTTATGATGGTGAATGTTCCATGCAAGTGCATGAACGTCCCAAGGAGATGAAAGCAACCTTTGGTGTTCATACAAGGTACTTGAAGCCTTCTTCATGGCTAAGTATTCATGCACACTCAAGGGGGAATTATTCTTAACCATGAAGCTAACCCATGAGCTCCCATTTGGTCGAATCTAGACAAGCACCAAAGGAGATTCATTCATCCATTTATTTCAACTCATGCATGAAGGCTTCCATGCATTCTCTCCTTAACCAAATTTAGACATGCTGAATTGATGTTTAAATTTTAGAAATTTTAAGAACATTCATGGGTTAATTTTCCTTAATTCTCAAGTTTATGAATGTGCCTATTCGGTTACCTAGAGCTATGCCTATAAATAGTTGTAATTTCCATTTGTAAAGGAAGACCTCTTTTGCTCATTTGAATGAAAACTATTTTCTTATTTGGTGAGATCTTTCTCCCATATTTCATTGAAGACTTGTTGGCCTATCTAGTTCTTATTGGTGTCAACCTTGTTATTATTTTTTTTGAACTTATCACTCCAACGAGTGTGCCGTTCATCGATATACCAAGGTTCTTACTTTGCTAAGTAGCGGGTCAAGGTTTGTTCTATCTTTCATTCTCCACCTTAAGTGATATAAGTACCGGGGCGATACTCTCTATAGTGTCGAATCATGCTTGAAACTTAAGTCGTATTTAACCATATCCACCTTCTATCAAATTTCCTTTTATTTTTCACATCATCTATTCAAACCATTTCCTATCTCCTTATCTTTTTATTTGTTAACCCATTTTCATATTTTCTCCACCCATTCATTACCTTATTCTTTTAAAAAACCAAACTTATACATACTATTCTTATCCATAAACCATCTTTGAACCCTTACAGATAGCTTCCGCCCTATTTTCCTATCAACTTCACTTCAAAAGCAATTGAACGATACTTTCTCGTAGACGATCGGGCAAACTCGCATACGACTCGACTCACCTCGAGGCGGATCGTATCATTGGGTGACCTGTGCGACCTTATCGGTAATATGAACGTCACAAAGCCATCAGTAATATGAACGCCACAAAGCCATCAGTAATATGAACGTCACAAAGCCATCAGTAGTAGGCACAAAGCCATAAGTAGTATGAACGACACAAAGCCATCAGTAGGTCCACAATCATCTTAGTCGACTCATGCGACCTTATCAGTACAGTACACTTCCTCCAAATATAACAACCCATCCCCATGCAATATGTCGTGACACAATATCATACGTGTATGCAACATACATATAACATGGCATGCTCAAATACAATCATATACAAAATAAGGGTAAAATAGTCATTTGTCACATAGGGGTATAATAGTCATTTTACTCTATAGGGGCATATCAGTCATTTACCTTATGGGGGTATGTCGGTCATTTTACCCTATATATCGGTCATTTTACCCTATGGGGGTATATCAGTGATTTTACCCTATGGGGTATATCGGTCATTTTACCCTATGGGGGTATATCAGTCATTTTGCCCTACGGGTCAAAATAATGCAAATGGGCCCACACGCCCATGTGGCCCACAATCTCGAAATGAACTAGGCCGTGTGAACGACATAGCCTGGTCCAATTTCCTACACACAACTTTGTGGTTTACCTGTGTGAGGCTCATGAGCTCATTGGCCCCACACAATGCATTTCGGCCCAAAATGGCCTAAGCCTATGAGTTCACTCATGGTGGCCTTTACAGTCAAACGCCCATGTTTCATGGGCTCAGATTACCACATGAGTGATCGCACGCTTGTATAGCGTTAACATCCTATTTTCTAGCTTTTTGGCTTTCGTCGATCTATGAAAAATAACTGTGTGGTTACACACCTGACGTGCTTTGAAGTTTTAACTGAGCTTTGAGGACTCCTATACCTAGTTTCAACCAACAAGCCCCTTAATCAGTACTTAACCCATATACCAAATAGAATCTAACGAATTTCCAATCGAGCACAATCAACTCATCCTTACCGAAAGCCAATCGAAATTACACCCTTGGATCCTAGGAGGCACACCAATTAACTTTGATCTCCACCTACACGAAAGTCATAATCTCCTTAACAAACCTATACTTGTTTGCAAAACAATCTTGACTGAACCACACTTACCAAATAACGATAGTACATAATATGCTTCGGTGATGTAGTGAACTAAGATCGAAGAGAAACTGAACTAAAATAGTAAGTAGAGGGGGTAAAGGTAGGAAGGAAAAAGAAATAATGCTCAAGAAGGAGAGAAACCGAAAGGGCAAAAGTGAAACAAAAACTTACTTACCAATATTCGGCCAAGGATAAGCACTTGATCAGCAATCTACAAAATAATATTACCCTTACCAACAACGCGAGAGAAAACCAACTACGAAGTACAAGACTTTAATAGTAAGTAGAGAGTGCTCACAAAAAACAGAGAATGGGACACCGTCAGCTCCAAGAGAAAGAATAGTTTTGACAACAAATAAATAAATAAAAGTGAAGCGTGGAAGAAGGGAAAGATTCGGGCAAGGGGAAATGTAAAGTGGAGAATTTGCTCACTACACAGTGAGAATAGAAGGAAACGAATAGATAGTTGGCAAAGAAGGAGGAAGAAGCGATTGTTGTGGGATAGGTCAAAGCCAAAAAGGACCAAGGATCCAGTCGAAGCACACTTCACAAAATTCAACAAAAAGAGGGACGGCAACTTGAGAGCAGAGAAAACAATTGTCCGAGAAAAGAAAATTTTGGGAATAAGAGGAGCTAAATTTTGAAAAAAATCACAAGAATTAAATAATTCTTCCCCCTTATTTTCTCCTAAAAATCAGCCACCATATCACCCCTTATTTTCTCCGAAAAATCCTCCCTAATATGTCAGCATTATCCCCTTAACAATCGAAACCAACACTCAGTCAAACTCTTTAGCATTTTTGGCTAAGTTAAAATACCAACACGGCACAAGCAACAAAATAAAACACCCTTGCGCAAACCAAGACTTGAACTTCAGACCTCTTGCTCAATTGTACTCCACTCAACCATTAGACCAGCAGGCCTATTTTGACATTTTTCACCAACAATTAATTATAAGCCTACAGGCTAAGGACAGGGGTTTATTCAATTAAAAGCAAAATTTTGCCCAAGCTAAGGCTTGAACTTGGGACTTCTCAGACACTTCCTAGAACCCTTAACCACTAAAGCAAGCATACAATTGTGTCACTTTCTTGCACAACTAAAAATTTATGTGTAGTCTCCTAATTATTCCCATGCTTAAGGCCCAATACTTCTAGGCCCAAATTTAGGGCGTTACAAATTTAATTTGTCTTGATATTTTATTTAAGTTTGTCTTATTCATGATTTAATCATATTCACCTGAATTTATGAAGGGTTTAATGGATTCATTCTCCATGTATGTAACACCCTGAATTTTGGGCCTAGAAGTATTAGGTCTTGAGCATGGGAATAATTAGGAGACTGCACATAAATTTTTAGTTGTGCAAGAAAGTGACACAATTGTATGCTTGCTTTAGTGGTTAAGTGTTCTGGGAAGTATCTGAGGAGTCCCAAGTTCAAGCCTCAGCTTGGGCAAAATTTTGCTTTTAATTGAATAAACCCCTGTCCTTAGCCTATCTCATTAGTTACCAAATCTGACCAAAACCATATTCTACCTATACCAATACGTACCTTTATACCATTTCATTCATTTCATACCATTACGTACCAAATATACTATTTCATTCCCTGCTAAACTAATCGTACCTTTCTAAACCATTTCGTACCTTTCATTCTATTTCGAACCTTTTTTTATAATAATTTCAAAATTTTTTTTAACTTTAAATTTTTTTGAACTTATAGATTGATCTTCGATCGAATCTTCGGTCTTCGGAGCTTCTCAATTCTAGCTCTGATACTAGATGACGCGAACCCAGTTATGAGATAAGCCGAATTAACATGTTTGCCCGATCATAGTCGAGAAGAAGATCAAAGTTTCACTTTGATTAAATAGGTAAGAAGTGGAAGGATAGAAGATGTACGGTCTTAGAAGGAATTTAGAAGTGTCGTAGATTTAGAAAGAAGAATGATAGATGGTAAGTAGGTTCGGCTTAGAAAAGTAAAATAGGTACAAAAAAAAGGTTCAGAATAGAATGAAAGGTACGAAATGGTTTAGAAAGGTACGATTAGTTTAGAAGGGAATGAAATAGTATATTTGGTACGTAATGGTATGAAATGAACGAAATGGTATAAAGGTACGAATTGGTATAGATAGAATATGGTTTTGGTCGGGTTTGGTAACTAATGAGATAGGTGGTCGATGGTCGAGTTTCTTAGACGTCAGGAAAGATTCAACACCAAAGGTGTCACCCCGAATCCTATATTGTCTAAGTTGGAAAATGGAAATAAAAGGATAGGTTTGAGTGCCACACCAAATGGGTTCGGTGATAAGCTCAAAACAAGCAAGTTTGACGCCACTAGCAAGCTAGATAAGTCGCACAAGACTTGTACAAAGTTAAGAGGAATCAAACCTCACAGAAATAGAGTTTCGGTATAAAAATGCTCAAAAGTACCTTTACATGAAAAATGACTAGCTATTTATACTAAATCCTAGGCTAGCCAAATGGTCCATTCATGGACTAAACATTTAAGACATGTACCTATTAAATACATAGGAATATTCTAGAAAATACTAGAAATAACCCCTTGGAATGGAAGTCCATGTTCGGTCGAATGGGGGGTGAATATGTAGCTTCATGAACACACATTAAAGCACTTGAATGAATGGTTCCCCTGCATGTATGACTAGGTTCGGCCATCCCTTTAATGAAGCCTTTAATTCATGTTGATTCACCAATAGTGGCTTCATAATGGTGGCTCCATGAAAGGTCTCTTGTGGTGTGAACGGAGGGTCTTGAATGGCCATGCAAGTGTGAACACAGGGTAGCCAAATGGCCCTAGGTGTAAATGCCCCATCCATGGTGTGAACGCAGAGTATGAACACATGGGAGTTCATGAACCGTCCCATACATGTATCACCTTAAATGTGATCCATATACCTTCAAATACATGCACAAGTACTTGTCCATTAGTGTGCCGTCCATTGCATCTTACCATGCATGCATGGCATTTAATCTCCCCCATGCATGTGCCGTCCAAGTGAATGTACCTACAAAATGAATGCACACATTAATAGCACATGTGAACACACTTATATGAACACCATTAATCACTTAATTAAATTTGGCTAACACATTTAAATCTTGTAATAATTTAAACACACTTATTTCATGTCCATATTATAGCAAATTTATGATATATATTAATTAATGAGTCAACTTAGCTCACTTTAATAAATATGTCTTAATTATACTATGATGAGCTGAGGGTTTCGACTATAAGCTGTGTTAAGCTAGAAATAAGATAGGTAAGCTGTGTTTAGCTAAAATAGACTTTAATGGAGCTGAGAAAAAGTTTAGTTGAGCTCAACAGAGCTGGGATGAGCTCCCGTGAGCTGAAATGAGCTAAAATCAGCTTGTATTAAGCTCACTATCCTTGGTTCCAAGTTGTATTCAACTTCATTTGTTCGCTAGAGCTATGAGCCAGCTGGTAATGTTAACAGAAAGCTGAAATAGAGCTTTGGTAGCGTCGACCTCGAGCTCTTGTCATCAGACCTTGAGGCATAGCTAACGTTCCATTATTCGAGCTAGTCGTGAATTTGGACGCGTTCGCATCATTAAGTGTACTGGGAAGAGTCTGAGAAGTCTTAGGTTCAAGCCTGAGCAAGTACAAAAAGTTTTATTTTTAAAGGAATAGGCATTGTCTTTAGGCAGTAGGCTTTTAAGTAAATAAGGGAAAAACATGGCAGAAAAAAGCCTGCTGGCCCAGGGAACGTGTTATTAATGTCTGAGGTCTAAAGTTCGAGTCCTGGTTTGCGTAATGGGGATTCTATTTTGCTGGCTAAGCCGTATGGGTAGTAGAGTTTGACTGAAACACTGCTGAGTGGAGTGGAGTTTGAATTGGTCATCGAGGGATTGTAGGAGGGAATGTTGGGATGTGGATAGTGTTTGGTTAGAGGGATTTTAGGAGAGATTATAGGAGAAAATCATGGGGATTTGTGGTGGGAGAAGAGTTGGTGCCGAATGGGATTTGTGGCACTCAAGACTTTCGATTTTGGTGAGTTTAGGCACTCTATTTTTGGGTGCTATGAACATATTGATTCTCTTTTTTCTATTAAGGTCGAATAACGCTAAGGAGGTTTTGGTAGTATCATTCATTTTTGCTATCATCAGTTTTTCACTTCTCTTGAGGTCCCTCATTTCGTCATTTTTGCTCTTTTTTCCCTCCTTCTTCTTAGCTGAATTCTCTCCTTCCTCTCTCTCTCAGTTTTTTTGACACTATCAACTCTTTGTATTGCTAAAATTGAATACTCTTCCCCTCATTTCGTTCTGTCGATTCTTTACGTTTTGTGCTAGCCGAACATTCCATCTTAGGTTTGAGTACAAGTTATTGTTTTCTTCTCTTATATTTTTTTATTTTGGTTTAGTAAGGGTTCTCTAACAAACCAGTAAGTGCATATGATTCCCTCTTGTTTCTCTTTTGATGTGAGCACATCCATGCCAATTAAGGAAACTGATCCGGAAGTCTTACCATTGGGGCCTATTACCTATTCAGGGAAGTTCTTTTCCTTGTGCTACAATTCCATATTCGTTCTATCATATTTAGGTTGTACTATTCATTCTATGTGTTTAAGTATATATATTATGCTACGTATGCTTTGGGATTGGTTTCATAGTGTTTGTATTGTTTCTAAGTTGGTTGGATGTTAATAAATAAGTGTGCACTTGTTTACAACTTATTAGACTATGTTATATTAAGTTTACACAGCTTTGATAAGTGCTATATTGTTTTGTAACATGTACACGAAAGGACACCAGCTCACGAGAGTATATGCAGCTCACCTTCGACTCAAGTTAGCTCAGATGATGTGATCCGACTTAGGTGGTTGAGTCAAATGCACGTAGTTGCCCGATCATAGTCGAGAAGAGTCGTTCGTGCCTCGATCTTGGAAATAGAAGTGAATGGATAGGTTTGATTAAGCGGAAGGGTTCAAAATAGAAAAAATAGGGTATTGATAGGTTCAGCTATGGGAAACAAATATCGGTGTTGAATAGAATATTTAGTTTGAAAATAATAAGAATAAAAATAACGTAAGGTGGGGATGGATTAGCGAACTTAACATCAGAAATGATTCAACACTAAAAAGTGTCACCCCGGTTCCTATATTGTTAAGGTGTATAAATGGGATAGAAGGATAGGTGAACGCCACACCAAGGATGGTGATAAGTTCAAACAAGATCGGTAGACGCCACTAGCATGCTAGATAAGTCTTTCAAAACTTGTACGAGATATGAGAGGAAGCAACCTCACAGAAACAAAGTTTCATTAACAAATTGGCAAAAGTCCCTTTACATTAAAAATGAACAAATATTTATAGGCTACTATATGCTAGCCGAATGGCCATGTTCATAAGCTTAACAACTAAGTAAATTCATCTATTAATGTGATAGAAAAATCTAGAATGAAGCCATTGAATCTTCAAGTCCTCATTCGGCCGAATGGTAGTTCATTGGGTAGCTTCATGGTTAAGCAAAATTGATTTGGATGTAGGTGAATGAATGGCAGCTCAATAGCTTGTCCAAATTCACCCATGGATTGAATGGAGCATTAAAGAAGTGTCTTTTGGCCGAATAGACACTTAGGGAAGTCATTTGGGCAGCAAACGATTCATGAATCAAGAATTAGGTGCATTCTTCCATTTGTTGTAACTTGCTATCCATGCATCTTCTCCTAATTTTCATGAATTGAAGTTGGAAATTGATTATGCAGCTACCTCTTGGCCGAATAGGTGCATAGAAACTCCAAAGGTTCTCCCACATACATTCTATCATGCATGGAACTTGGAAGGGAGCTTGAATCTGGCCGTACATGAACTTGCAATAAATTCCCTTCATTCATGCATGTGTGTCGTCCAAAGGGAATGTATTCTTCTTAATCCAATGCATGTAATTAATCTTCCATGTACATGAACATAATTCCTCCAAGCATTGAATCCAACCGTGCATGAATCTTCTCATTCATTGAACAAACCCATACATGCACCTAACCTTTAATGTATCTCCAGATTCGGCTGAACCTACAAAAACATGAACACATTTAATTATATCATTTAATCATAATTAAACAGAAACTAACTACCTAAATAACAACTAATTTTTAGACACATTAAATTAAAATTAACTAGCATATTAAATTCAGCTAGCTCAAATAATCAAAAAAATTAATGAACTAATTTGAGCTAGTGAATTTGGCATGAGCTGTACCACATTAAGTTAAAACAAAGTTGAAACTTAGTTTATTGAAATGGGAAAAGAAACGAGCTGGAAGAAGCTAAATTGAGCTCAAACGAGCTGGAACAAGCTCAAGTGAGCGGATTGGGGCTGAATTGAGCTTGGAGAGCTGGAGAGGAGCTGAAGTCGGTTTGGAAAAGAGTGCATTGAGCCTTCAAAGAGTTGTCCACAGCTTCTCCAATTTCAAAAGATTTGGTATCATCCCAAATGCACGCCAACAAAGCTGTTAAAGCCTCTTGAAGTTGCTTAGTACGTGCTCGAGTCATGGGGCCTTTTGGAAGCTCGATTAGATCTTGATTTGCATTTGAGGGAGCCCCGGGCATGCATACATCATCAGAGGCTTGTTTCCCAGCTCAGCTCATCTCAGAGTACTCTACAACAACTCATGTTAGCTCATTTCACTTCTAGCTAGCTAAATTCAGCTCAGTTTAGCTCCAGTCAGCTCACCTCCGGCTCCACTAGCTCAACTTCAGCTGACAAGTCCAAAAGTAGCTGAATAGTGTCCTACATGTCGGGGAGTGTACCAATGCACATGTGGCAGCCTAGGTGGTGCCCAAGCATATGGATGTGCATGTGCCAGCCTTGTACACATGTGGTGCACATGTGTGGCCAACAACCAGCCCATTAAAGAGATAAGGACAAGGGAAGTGGTGTGTTTGAATTTCAAACGAATTAGCACATGTTTAATGTGTTAAACATGCCAACTCCCTCCTTTTTACTTGGCTGTAAATTAATTCCACCCAAAAGGAGTTATTTTAATTCAAATTTAATTTTTAAACTCCTTTTATATTAGCCACACAATGTAATTCGGCCACCCCTTCATTCTTCTATATATTTGTACTTCAAACATTGTTAAAAGGTTAGACACTTTGAATGAAATTTAATCTTTGTGAGATTTTCTCTCAAACTTGGTTTTTTCACCGAACTTTCTTGGCATATCAGATTGTGTTGTGTCAATTCTACTTGATACTTTAGGTTCCTAGATTGCTATTAGTGGGTCCACGTCCGTTGACGAAGAACAGATTCGATTCAAGTTTGTTCAGTATATTGTACGAGTTCTTTCGAGTTCCTCTTTTTTTTCTAAATTTCCAGTGATATTCTACATCAATTCTGCCATCTTTGAATGTTCAAGGCTGCCATGGAAGTGTTTGCTTTAATCCTAGATCCACAACTTACAAGGAACATTGTTTTCACTAAGCAACGCCCATATCATATGGTATCAGAGCCTAGGTTAGATTTTAGCACATTCTACACTACAATACCAAGAAAACAAACAAAAGTAAAAAAACAAAAACAAGTTAAAAAACCAAACACAAACATTCAGTTTCAAAAATTCAAAAATAAAAGAAAAAACCAAAGAAAAAAAGGAAAAGAAACTTGTGCTGGTGCATGGATATGAAGAAGGATACTCAATTATGCCATGAAATGCTTGGAAATCAACCAAAACAACTTCTTCTTCTTTGTTCGGTGATAGGATTGTTGTAAGCATTTCTTTGCAGTAAGTTGTGAATGTTCTGTTGCATTGTCATCCTAATTCCTTCATTTCACTTGTTTTTTTTCTGTTGCGTTGTAAGCACTATTTTCATTTTAACCCTTTGTTTTTCTTTATCCTTATTATTTATCTTGTAAGTTTGACATAGTTAACAAGTCTGAACGACCGAGTTAGTTCCTTAAGGAACTGAATTGTGAAAGATTAAGTGGAAAAGGCAAACTGAGCGTGTGAGAATAGAAGGGGAGACAAAAAGAGCCATTCAATCATTCTCCTAAGTGAAACACGAGTGTTGAGTGCAATTAATGAGCGATCTTTCCTTGGAGTGATCTGTGAGGAATTTTGTTGAGTGTGTTGTTGTGAGGTCCTTTTCTTTATTTTACTAACATATATTATTACTTTCTGTTTCTTTCTAGTGTTTATAATGGTAGTTTCGAATGAAAGCAATCCAAATGACGAGCCACCAAACTTGCAAATGCAAGCCCTTACACGTGAACTTCAGTGTCTTTTAAGATGAGAATTGGAGCCTTTACAATCTCGAATGGATAGATTAGATGGGGGTGGTTCCCAATCTGTCCATGAAGAGGACCGTGATGAAAATGAAGTTGATCAGCCACCGAAACAAAATCTGAGGGGTCGTGCGCAACTTGACGATAATTTGTCTAACATTAAAGTTGCCATTCCATCTTTTTAGGGATGAACAGATCCTGATGCTTATCTCTCTTGGGAAAGCAAAGTCGAACATGTTTTTGAGTGTTACAATTACTCAGAACAGGAGAAGGTTTGTTTGGCTACGATGGAATTCACTGATTATGCTTTGATCTGGTGGGATCAATTGCTAATTAGTTGGAGACGCACCAGTGAAGGTCCAGTGAGAACGTGGAATGAAATGAAACAAATCATGCATAAGAGATTTGTTCCTTCTCATTACCATCGTGACTTATTCCAGAAGTTGTAAACGTTGAAACAAAGGAGTAGGAGTGTAGAAGACTACTACAAGGAAATGGAAGTGTCTATAATGAGAGCCAATATTATTGAGGATCGAGAGGCTACTATGGCACGTTTTCTTGCAAGTTTGAATTCTAAGATTGCTAATGTTGTTGAGTTGCAGCATTATGTCGAAATGGAGGACATGGTGCATATAGCGATAAAAGTTGAACGACAACTACATAGAAAGTCTTCAAATCTAGGTAATACTCTGTTTAAATCATTTTCAAATCCTTTATCTACTCCTAACAATTTCAGGAAGCCTACACCACAAGCACCACTTCAGATTTGAGATAAGGCAGAACCAAGTAAACCAAAGACTCCTACTACTGAAAATAGGCGTGACAAGCAGGTAGTGACACAAGAATGTTCGAGTCCCATTCTATGTTTCAAGTGCCTTGGTCGAGGGCATGTTGCCAGTCAATGCCCAAATCAGAGGACCATGATGTTGTTGGATAGTGGCGAGATTGAATCTGAGTCTGAAGAAGATGAACAAGAGCCCCCTACAGTGAATGTTTAAGAAGATGATGACAATGTGCTGACATTTGCCACCGGTGAAGCACTTGTTGTCAAAAAGAGTCTGAATACTCAACCGATTCAGGAAGAACAGCAATGAGAGAACATCTTTCACACGAGATGCCTTGTCAATGATAAGGTATGTGTTGTAATTATCGATGGTGGTAGTTGCACTAATGTTGCTAGTTCTGTAATAGTTGACAAGTTAGGTTTGAAGACAACAAAACATCCCAATCCTTACAAATTACAATGGCTGAATAACGGTGGAGAAATTAAAGTGACTAAGCAAGTTTTAGTGCTATTTGCCATTGGAAAATATGAGGATGAAGTACTCTGCAATGTCGTTTTGATGGTTGCAAGCCATTTACTGTTAGGTCCTCCATGGCAATTTCATAAGAAGACGATGCATGATGGCTTTACAAACAGATATTCTTTTATGCATGCAAGAAGGCAGATCACCTTAGCACCCTTGACCCCGAGTCAAGTGCAAGAAGACCAAGTAAGGTTGCGAAAGAATATTGAGGAGGTTCGTGGGAAAAAGAAGATGAATGTGTACGCAAGTAGCAAGGAAATCAGGAAATGTTTTTCCTCTCGGCAATCTATGCTTATTTTGTTGTTTAAAGATCAATGTTTATTGTCTGAGATTTCTAGTGGTTTGCCTGCTTCTATTTCATCTCTTTTGCAAGAATTTTAAGATGTGTTTTCGGATGAAACACCTAAAGGCTTACCCCTTTTCGTGGCATTGAGCACCAAATTGACTTTATTCCAGGTGCCACGATTCCAAATAGACCAGCATATAGAAGTAACCCCGAAGAGACGAAGGAACTACAACGACAAATTTCTGAGTTGTTGGACAAGGGTAACATTCGAGAGAGCCTGAGTCCATGTGTTGTGCCAGTGTTGTTGGTACCAAAGAAAGATGGAATGTGGAGGATGTGTGTTGATTGTTGAGCCGTGAATTAGATTACAATCAAGTATTGACACCCCATCCCTCGACTTGATGACATCCTGGATGAGTTATACGGAGCGACTATCTTCTCCAAAATTGATCTGAAGAGTGGATATCATCAGATTCGCATGAGAGAAGGCGACGAGTGGAAGACTGCCTTCAAGACAAAGCTAGGTTTGTACGAATGGTTGGTCATGCCTTTTGGTTTAACTAATGCACCTAGTACTTTTATGCGTTTGATGAATGTAACACCCTACAACCTTCATCCGTCGCCAGAATAGGGTCACCGACATTACTTAACAAAAGGCAATTTACAAAACACAACATTACTTGACCTTAGCCGAAAGTGAGTATGCATTTCCTTTCCAATGTGAACTTTACATCTAATTAAATTTTAATCTTCCTATGTTATACATATTATAGCCTAATTGATGTACCATTTAATCGAAGTTAATAAGATTCAATATACTATATGTCGATTTCAAACATTCATAGTCTATACCATTCATATAATATTTTCTTCAATCCAAAGTCGAGCACAAGATTATTCTAAGACTATGAAATTAACCATTAATACTTGTGGCAGCTATCAAGATAATCACAATGAATATTTATCAAAAGCAACCGTATAATTTCATAGTTACTCACATTCATACTTAGTGAATTGGCAAGCCATCTTCGCATGGCTTAATATATATACAATTTCAAAATATTGTTCAAACCAAAAGAGAGTAACTTATACATGCCATTCTTTCAAAAAGATTATCAAAAGTACCAAAAACCCTGACGATAGTGTGGATGCCTTCGAACTTTGATCCCCGAGCTTGTAACTTCAAAACAAGATCTATAAGACATAGTAAGAAAACACTCGGAGTAAGCAAATTAGCTTAGTAAGTCTTAAGTAATTAAAATAGCTTAACTCAATTAGAAATGTTATTCAAAGTCTAAATACCATCCCATTTGGCCGAATAGGCCTAATCACAATTGTACATTTCTTTTACTAAGAATTTGGAATTTCATAAACGTAACATAATATATTACAAAGCCATTAACTAATCAACCTGTCGAGTTAATTGAAGACATCGTAACAACGTTCTAATTCCACAAGACCGAATATACCAAATCATATATATATGCACTATTAGCAAGTCATTTGATTAACTTTAATTCCATATAAACACAAATATTTCAAGATTTCAATACCAACTTTAGTCACTAAATGTATCACATACTTTCATACCTTATTTTTCACAAAGACCGAATATATAAGTACATATATAATCACTTCACATTTAAAGAACTACTTCCAAACACATTTGACTTTCATGAATTATTACACTAATCAAATGTTCACAAACATCAGATTCATAATTCAATTAGATTCATTACCATATCGATAGGTAAGTATCACATACCTGAATAACTTAATGCTTAGTGCGATTTCCATTCACCAATTTTACACAAAATCTCATAGTCATAAGCTTTTATCAATTCACTGGCACTCGGCCTGCTGGGTACAAGACCTGAGTTTTATCACCGGTTCAGAGCCTGCTAGACCCTTTTAGGTCTGAAGTTTCTTCACCGGCATTATGCCTGCTAGACCCTTTTAGGTCTAAAGTTCCTTCATCGGCATTATGCCTGCTAGACCCTTTTTGGTCTGAAGCTTTTTGGTCTGAAGTTCCTTCACCGGCATTATGCCTGCTAGACCCTTTTTGGTCTAAAATTTCTTATGATTCTCTAAATCACACAAGTATAATTATTGCATCATAGCACATATCATAATCATTTCATATAAATGCACTCTAATCATATTCAGCTTTTAGCCTAAATTTCATATACTTTAGGCATATTAAAGAATAAAATTTGATGTTCAATTTCTTTAGCAACTACCTTAAACATATGGAATATCACTCTTAAATACTTAAGTACTTACTTGGATATGTTCGAATGGCTATGGATCGGCTATTCCACTACTTTAGCTTTCCCCTTGTCCAAATTTGACTCTTTATGCTCTTAAGCTTAATCAACAAATTAGAACTAGTTTAATAACCATATCATTTCATTAAAAACAACAAAACTAATTTTTCTTAATGACACACATGCATTCGGAAATTTCATTTCACTTCATCTCAAATACATTTGAGATTAATAGATTATTCAATTCCCTATAGCCACAATGTCAATGATTAACCGAATGCACATAACCTCAAATTCCTATATTCATAATTCAACTTTAACAATTCACACTTAACATTATCAAGTAGCCGAATATACAAAAGCTCACACCAAGTATCATACACTATTAAAATCATTTTATCAAAGCATAAAGCCAAGTCTTTAAACATTTGTTTACTAGTACCCATACCTAAAATCTTACTACCACTTGATTACACTTAACACATATATAACAAATTTCAATTCATTTTACCACAAATACAATCAAGCTCAATCATTCCTTAACTTAAAATACATTCGGCTACTAATGAACTAACTTAACTCTTACATTGTTTCTTTTATCTAACATAAGGTTCCACATCATTAAGACTTAAATTGGTCAAATGTATGCCCTTATTGATGCATATACATATATATATATTTACATTATCTTAAGCTTTATAATCGGCACTTCCACTTTAATCTACTTATTAAAACATCAAGATTACTCAATCATTGGCTTAAGTCTATATTCGGTAAAATATGCTCAAATAGACACATTGACCGATTGTCACATAGCATTCAAAACACATGTATATATTTAACTAGTTCAACCCTCATCTCTTTACTAATTCTAATCCAAGAACGTCCAATCACCACTCATGTTATACATATCTTCTACAACTGTAAGTATACAAAACCAAAGCTTTAATAATTAGCATATAAATACTTATAAACCGTATGCATATAGCTTTCATAATGGCCCTCAATACCATCAATCAAGTTTCACACTCAACTTACAACTATATAAATCATTAAAATCATCCAACACCATACTTTCATGCTCAATTGCCATAACCGAATGCATCATTCACTTTAAGTATTAAAAGTGCACTCATGTTAATGACCGAATGTCACAAAGTCCTTGCATTTTTTCTTAACACAAAAATTCCTAGCTTCAAGCTCAAATTATGAACATGTGAACTAATTAAAACACCTAATACCAATTCTTCATACATTTATTACCACAACCGAATGCTCATTGCCACAATTTAGTCACCCACAGTTCCAACTCGACAATTTAACTTATAACTTATAATCTCCTATATTTTAACATCATAAAATCTAACAAACACTCCTTAATCCCCTTCTATCATCAAACATCAAAATTGCTATTTTTCTATCCATAATCAAACATGTAGCCATTACTAATTCAAGAGATCAAAACTCAAAATTAAAACATGGGTCATGACAAAGGCTTTAACACCAACTCATTTTCATAAATTCAAAAGGAATTAACAAGAATCACATACCTTAATCAAGCTCAAGGATGACCGAATGCCTTAGCAAATTTCTTTTGTTTTCTTACTTAGTTTTGGCAAAATGAAAGAGAAAGGATGAGTGCTTTTTTTTCACCTTATTTTTATTATAATACCATAAATATTATTTCATTATTATAAAATTCATATAATACCATTTAGACATCATCATTGCTGTCCACTAAGGTAAGAATGGTCTAATTGACATGCAAATCCACTACATTGATAAACCACACTATTTGGCCACTTTGAATTTTACCTACTACATTTTCAAAGTTTAACAATTAAGCCCTCTTTAATTAATTAGCCACTTAGGTGATCAAATTTCCACATCAACTTTTAGCACATAACAATTCACATATAAAACACACAAATTATAACATTCAATAAATTTTCTGTCTCGATTTAGTGGTCCCGAAACCACTTCTCCGATTAGGGCCAAATTCGGGCTATCACAATGAATCATGTTCTGTGATCTTTTATTGGAAAGTTTTGTGTTGTATACTTCGATGACATTTTGATTTATAGCAAGACTTTACAGGATCATGTAGAACATTTGAGAGCTATTCTGCATACTTTGCGAAAAGAAAAGTTGTTTGGAAACATGGAGAAATGTGTGTTTTGTACTAACAAACTTACATTTTGTTGGTTATATTGTTAGTTCACAGGGTGTTGAAGTCGACCCTGAGAAGGTTAAGGTGATCCAAGAATGGCCACGACCGACATCGATTAGTCAGGTTAGATCGTTTCATGGTTTAGCTAGTTTCTACCGTCGGTTTGTTCCCCATTTTAGTTCTATTACCACCCCTTTAACTAGGATTATAAAGAAGAATTCAGTCTTCTCATGGGGAAAAGAACAAGAGGACGCCTTTCTAAAAATTAAGAACTGTTTAACAAAAGCGCCTGTTTTAGCTTTACCTAATTTTGATAAATTGTTTGAAATTGAATGTGATGCTTCTGGGGTTGGTATAGGTGCTGTTTTGTCATAGGAAAAAAGGCCCATTGCGTATTTTAGTGAGAAACTTAGCGGAGCAATGTTGAATTATCCTGTCTATGACAAGGAAATGTATGCACTAATCTAGGCTTTAGAGACTTGGCATCATTATTTGTTGCCTAAGGGGTTTATAATCCACACTGACCACTAGGCTTTACGATATATCACAGGTCAGTATAAATTGAACAAATGACAAGCTAAATGGATTGAATTCGTAGAATCTTTTCCTTATGTCATTCGATACAAAAAGGGAAAAGATAATGTCGTTGTTGATGCATTATCACGCCGATATGCACTTTTGAGTTATCTTGATTCATGTTTGATTGGATTTGCATATATTCGTGAGTTATTCTCTGGTGATCCTAATTTTAGAGATAAGTATAAAGCTTGTGAGAAAGGTGTAGATGGAAGGTTCTATAGGTATGATGGTAATCTTTTTAAAGAAAGCAGGTTATGCATTCCACATGGATCCATGCGTGATATTCTAATCCGTGAAGCACATGAAGGTGGACTGATGGGTCATTTTGGAGTCACCAAAATGTTACAAACATTAAAGGAGCATTTATTTTGGCCTAAAATGCGTAGGGACATTAAACGGTACTGTGACCTTTGTGTGACATGTAAGAAAGCAAAATCGAAGGTTTCACCACATGGTATGTACTTGCCTTTACCTATTCCTAATTCCCCTTGGACTGATATTTCGATAGACTTCGTATTGGGATTGCCTCGAACTAGGACAGGTAGCGATAGTATATTTGTTGTGGTTGATAGGTTCTCGAAGATGACACATTTTATTGCTTGCCATAAGACTGATGATGCTGTCAATGTGGCTAACTTGTTCTTTAGGGATGTTGTTCGTTTACATGGTATTCCTAGGTCGATTGTTTCTAACAGGGATGTAAAGTTTTTGAGTCACTTATGTTTTTTACTACCTGTCATCCCCAGATTGATGGACAAACTGAGGTTGTTAATAGAGTTTTATCTACTTTACTTCATTCCATCATTAAAAAGAATACAAAAACTTGGGAAGATTGTTTGCCACATGTTGAATTTTCTTATAACCATGCTATACACTCTGCTACTAAGATGTCACCTTTTGAGGTTGTTTATGGTTTTAATCCTACTACTCCTCTAGATATGTTACCTTTGCCACAGAAACAGGTGATGAATAGAGACGGACAAGTGAAAGCAGAATATGTGAAGAAGTTGCATCAATAGGTTAAGGAGAACCTAGAAAGAAGGACTCAGCAATATGAAAAGCAAGCAAACAAGGGTAGAAAGCAAGTCACCTTCGATGTTGGAGATTGGGTTTGGGTTCATTTCTAAAAGGAACGATTTCTAGCCCAAAGGAAATCCAAGCTATTACCGCGGGGGGATGGTCCTTTTCAGGTGTTGGAGAAAGTGAATGACAACACCTACAAGTTAGACTTGCCAGGAGAATATAATGTGAGTGCCACATTTAATGTTTCTGATTTAACCCCTTATGAAGATTCTACAGATTTGCGAACAAATCCTTTTTAAGAAGGGGGAATGATGTGAGCACGTCCATGCCAATTGAGGAAATTGATCCGAAAGTCTTACCATTGGGCCTATTACCCGTTCTAAGGCAAAGAAATTCAGGGAAGTTCTTTTCCTTACTTGTGCTACAATTCCAGATTCGTTCAATCATGTTTATGCCTTAGAACATAGGCTTTATAATGTGTTGCATGCTGATATGTGACATATTTAGGTTATACTATTCATTCTATGTGTTTAAGTATATATATATTATGCTACGTATGCTTTGGGATTGGTTTGATAGTGTTTGTATTGTTTCTAAGTTGTTTGGATGTTAATAAATAAGTGTGCACTTGTTTACAACTTATTAAACTATGTTATATTAAGTTTACACAGCTTTGATAAGTGTTATATTGTTTTGTAACATGTACACAAAAGGACACCAGCTCACGAGAGTATATGCAGCTCACCTTCGACTCAAGTCAGCTCAGATGATGTGATCCAGCTCGAATGGTTGAGTCGAATGCACGTAGTTGCCTGATCGTAGTCGAGAAGGGATTACTATATTTGGAGGAAGTGTACTATATTGGTAAGGTTGCATGGGTCGCCCGCTACGACTGTGGACCTACTGATGGCTTTATGCCGATCATATTATTGGAAGCTTTACAGCGATACTGTTTAATGCTGCAACTGGTGCTAACATTGGAGTGTAAGGATGGGTGGGTCGATTTTATCCCCACATGGAGTATAGGGCTAGACAGAATGGAGTGTAGAGGCTGGATTGGGTAGGATTTCTTATTGTATATCTGTACTGCCACTGATGCTGTAATGGGCTTAAGCCCTAATTGAAACTGAATTGTTATTGTAACGGGCTCAGGCCCAGACTGTAATTGCATACCGCATGTTTGACTTAACTTAATCAAACACATTAAACACATATTAAACACAAAAAACACATTTAACACTTAACTTAATCAAATAGACTTAAACACATGCATCAATAAATTATTCCAGTAGCTAGATTAATTAAGAGAAGCATAATTAAGTAAACTTAAAACTCATGCATCAATAAATTATTCCAGCAACTAGATTAATTAAGAAAACCATAACTTAATAAAGTTCAATAACTCAATTATTTAATCTAAAATGAGTTGAATAAAGTCCAGCAACTCATTTATTAATCTAGGATGAGTTTAATTAAAAATCAAATTCAACTTGCAATAAATTGCAAGTGACGCCTATTGGGCTGGTCCAAGCATGACTATTGGATTCGGCTACTTGCTCTCCCCAAGCTCGATCCACATAGCTTGCTAATGCATCTTGAAACTTCTTAGCTCATGATCGAGTTATAAGCCCTCATGGCAGCTCAATGGATTCGGTGGTAACTTCCCTAGCTAAGGTCACATCATTGTTATGTATTTGATTCGTGTAAGACCCTGTCTAGGATAGTGGCATCGGTATGTGATTACATGTAAGACCACGTCTGAGACTTTGGCATTGTACGAGCTTCTCGACTATCCGAGTATCCTTATTAATTTCGAATGGTTCAACAGGCAATATCGAGTTAAGATCAAATGTGAAATCAAGCTAAAAGGTCAAGTATGTGCCAAGTTAAATGAATGAGTAGTAAGGTAAGTATATACTTTATTTGAATATATGAAATGTGCATTATGAAAGCGAAAATTAAATAAGCTTATGAATATATGTGTATTCAATCAAGTAAATAAATAAAAGCTAAAGTATATGTATTAATATATGAAATTGCAATCTTGATAAATGTATACGTGGTTCTAGTAGCGCGATTTAGTTTAGTTAAATTGAATTATGATTGTCATTGAGATGATTTATTTGCCTATGACTTACTAAACTATTCAAGCTTATTATGTATGTGTTTGTTCGTTGTTTTATTTTGTGATACGAACCATCTCAGAATGAGTCGAGTCTTATGTAAAATGCCCAATTGTCATCGAGAAACAATAGTAGTTTAGTTTAGAAAATTGGTTAAGGAAAAAGGTCAGATATGATATGGAATGAAGCTATTTTAGAAATTTAGAAATTGGTTTATAAATGTGTTAAGAAAGTATAGTTTAATAGAAGAATTTGGTTTCGGATTGAAAAGGAAAAGTTGTGAAGAAAGGAATTGGTTTTGGATTGAAATGGTTAAGGAAAAAAAAGGATTGAACAAAAGTGCAAAATAAGAACCAATACCAATTTGATATCGACCCGTTGCTTATTTAGTTCGGATTCGGATTGGTTAAAGAGACCTTGACCCACTATCTAGCAAGATAGGAACCTCGGTATGATTGAACGCCACACTACGAATAGTGATAAGTTCATGTTTATTAAAGGAAAACAATTGACGCAACTAGTTTCCTAGGAAAGCCAACGAATCTTTGAACGAAATTTGAGAAGAGAATTTGCCTCTCAATTTTGATAGCATAATAGTAACAAAGCATTCCAAAGTGCCCAAAAAGGCTTGATTACAAGTATTTATAAGGCTAGAATGAGCTAGCCGAAAGGTCACATAGTAAAATTCTAATAAAGAGCTAATTAAAATTCAAAGTCTTTTGGAATTCTAGATCAAATAATTTCTCTCTTTAAAATGCTTTAATTTGGCTGAATTAATGACCTTAAAGGCTTTGAAAATGACTCTTGCTGTCCCCTTTGGCTAGTTGAATGGACTCCAGCAATTTTAATGAGACTTTTAAGGCTTAAATTATCCATTAAGTAGCAAAAAACGTTGGGTATTTGAATAGGCTGCTGCTGAATTTAAAAGGTCATGAAATGCTCCTTTAAACTCTCTTTTAATGATGCTTAATGCTTCCTTTATATCAGCCCCCTCTTTTGTAACCAAAATACCTTGAAAAGCCACCTTTATTGAATGTGTAACAGCCTTTGTGAGTTGAAAAGTCACCTGCAATTAAACATATGTAACCGTCACATTTATTCAATTATTAAGCTTTAAACAAATTAACAACTACTTAAATAAATGAACTAACACTTATGCATCATTTATTCCAGCAACTAGTTAATTAAAAGAAGTATTAAATGAACTTTAACTCATGCACCAATAAATTAACCTAGTAACTAGATTAATTAAAGAAGTAACTCATTAAATTAAGTTCATCAAATAAACTCATTTAATTAAACTAAGATGAGTTATATTAATGACTAGCAACTCATTTATTAAACTAAGATGCTTAAATGCAAGTATTAAAATACAAACTAAATGCAAATATATTAAGAGTTCAATTAAATTGGATCGGGTTCAAGAAGCTAAAATTGAGCTTAATTTGGTTTGTAAGATGTTGCAAGGACAATTTGTTGAGCTGGTCCCAACTTGTTCTATTTCTCCAACTGAAACCTTGCCCCACACTTGATTAACTAAGGCCGAAATAGCCTCCTTGAATTGCTTAGCTCGAGCACGCGTAATTGGTCATTGGGGCAGCACTATTGAGTCCTTGCTCGAACTTGGTGAACTTCGAGTCGTGATCGTATCATTTTGGAAGCTAGTTATGAGCTCGAGGATCGTCAGAGAAATCTATCACACTATCGATCACTAATTCGATATTTTAAAAGCTTAAACTATGAACCTATGGCATGTATAGTCTAGCATTCATTTTGGTTGGTTTTAAAAGTGTATATATAAATAAGCTAGTCTTAATATGTTTGAATTTGAGTGTGTGTACATAAGGCCATGCGAAAATAGCTTGATCATTATGCTTAAGTTTGGTTTTATATGTTCTTGATTAATATGTTTAATGTGTTTGGTTTTGGTGATTAGGCGATGGTGATTAAATCATGTGGTTAAGTATTTAAATATTATCTTAATATTGATTTTAGTAGTACCCATTATGTATGGATTACGCTATGCTTGGCTATGGATGTTTGATTGGTTGATATGGTTAAATTGATTTGATATTATAATGGTATAAATGATGAACTCATAGTCATTTGTATAATGCATATTTTGATTTAGTTAATATTGATTAAATATGCACATATGTATGTTTGAATGATAAGTTTTAAATATAGATGATGGATGTGGTTTGAGTAATTTTGACACGAAGCCGGCTCAGGTAGTTGAGACGGGTTCACGATGGTTGCCCGATCATCTTCGAGAAGGTGGTTTGTACTTGAGAAGAGAAGTAGTTTATGTTTGAAGTGCGAAAGGTTATGGAAATGGGTTCAAATGGTTTGGTTAGAAAGTGAAGTATTGATTCGGTTTAGATGAAGAAAGAAGATGATTGAATCAAGGATTTGGGCTTAGAAAAGAGAAGTATGCGGTTAAGAGTTGGATCGGATGAAGTTGGGTTAGGCTAAGAATGTGAGTTTAGGTTTGGGGTTAAATGAGAAAGAATCAATATGGTTGAAATGGTACGATTTTAGTTTAGAATAGAATGAATGGATGGAAAGGATTAGAAATGGATTATAGGTCTCAATTTGGTAAACAAAGAAAATAGGTGGTCGATGGAAAGCAAACTTAAACAAGGAATGATTGACATTATATCGAGTGTCACCCCAATTCCTATAGGTTTAAGGTGGTTGGTGAAAGGTAGATGGATAATCAAATGCCACACCAATGGTTCAGTAATAAGTTCGTAAAAGGAGAATGCTTGACGCCACAGCACGAGCTAGATAAGTCGCATGAAACTCACTCGAGGTATGAGAGAAATAATCTCACATGAAAGAACAAAGTTCATATAAATTTTTGCCAGAAGTTTTTTACAAGTGAAAATAGTTAACTATTTATACTAATAGCCTAAGCTAGCCAAATGGACAAATTCATGCCTTAACAATGAAGCATTCGGCCACTTAATGGGACTAAAGTTCTAGAAGAAACTCTTCATGCTTCCACGTCTTAGTCCGGCTAAATGGGAAGAAAGTAGTGTTCTTCATGGCTAAGTATTCACCCTTCTTGAGAGGCTAGGTTCGGCCAACTCCTTAATGAGGCAATAATCACATGTTGTTTCACCAAAAATTAGTGTAATGCCCCGAATTTTAGGCCTAGAAGTATTGGGCCTTGAGTTTTGGATCGGTTAAAAGGCAGCTTAAATAATTCAAATGTGTGATTTTGGAGTGTTTGGAGGGTACTATGAAGTCTCGGGTTCAAGTTAGGTTATAGAAAAAACTTTGATTTTTAGCCTTAGTGGAACCCTGATCTCAAGTAGTATGACTCTTAAATAAATCAAGGTAAAATAAGGCACAAAAAGGAGTGTGGTGTAGTGGCAAAGTGGCGCTACTTAGGTGACAAGGAAGTGACGCCATAAAGGAAGCAAGGGGGTCCAAGGTTCAAGTCTTGGCTCTTGCAATTTATTTTGGATTTTCTTTTAAATAAATCTGGAAGCAAGTAGGCGGGCTTTAAAGTTAAATGTGTTGGACTTATGACACAAAGGAGCTTGTGTCCTAGTGGTGGTGCCGTGACATGGTTATTGAGAGGACTATGGTTCGAATCCCTTTAAACGCTTTGCTAATGCTTTAGTTTTAGGGGATTGATGGAGAATCCCACATCGGGAAGCTAACATGAGAATAGGTGAGGAGCTGGCTTTAAATAGAGCAAACCATGAGGAGAGTAGGATACCTTTCTTGGCTTATCCCTTTCACGTTGTGGCACGTTCATTTGGGTTAGGCGTTGGATCATTCGTTGATCTGTATGCCGTTGGGTAACGGTGGTGGTGACCGTAATTGATCGACACACCCCCTGGGGAGTCAAGGGTACGATTATTGTTGGCTTCTAGGTATAGCAGCGTTTAGAGCGTGGATTAACTTTAGATACCTATCAGGTGTGTACTTCACCCTACTCTAGCTGTAGAACGGCAAATGCCGGAATGTCAAAATGGGCCATGTGGGCCCAATGGGCCCGTGTGCCCAATCGGGCAAATTGTATGATTGTGTAGTAAATATTAGACTAGACTAGGTGAATCTCATATCTATGGCTAGTTTTGGGCTAAAGGGCCTTAGGCCCATTCGCAATGTTATCTCTATTTAGAATACTTAAGTCGCTCGAGGCGATTGTAGACTTTCTGAGGGATTGATAAAATTACTGAAATACCCTTATAGGGTAGAATTATTGTAATACCCCTGATTTGTAAAATTACTGAAATACATCGTTTTACCCCTGATTTGTAAAGTTCCCGTTTTACCCTTGATTTGTAAAGTTACCATTTTACCCCTGATTTGTAAAGTTACTATTTTGCCCCTAATTTGTAAAGTTATCGTTTTACCCCTAATTTGTTAGAATTATCGTTTTACCCTCAGTTTACAAAATTATAGAAATACCCCAGTTTACAACTTATGAAAATACCCCAAATTTCAAAATTACTGAAATACCCTTAATTTACAAAATTACCCAAATACCCCTGGTTTGTGAAATTATCGAAATACCCCTAGTTTGTGCAATTATCGAAATACCCCTTGGTTGCAAAGTTATCGAAATAGCCCTGAGGGTAGAATTACCGAAATACCCCTTTAGGGTAGAACTACCAAAATACCCCTATGGGGTAGAATCATCAAAATACCCCTGTAGGGTAGAATTACCGAAATACCTTTTTAGGGTAGAATTACCGAAATACCCTTTTAGGGTAGAATTATCGAAATACCCCTGTAGGGTAGAATTATAGAATTACCGAAAAACCCCTGTAGGGTAGAATTATCAAAATACCCCTGTAGGGTAGAATTATCGAAATACCTGTGTAGGGTAGAATTACCGAGATACCCCCTGTGGGGTAAAATTACTATTTTTCCCCTAGGGTGTTAAATGATTGTTTTGCCCTTGTGGGCAAGTGACTGACTTGGACTATGTGTTTGATGGATTTGACTGTGTTTGTATGATAGTGATTTGACCGACGTGACCGTGGTTGTGTGATTGATATGTTTTAATATGTGTTTAAATGACTGATACTGAACATGGCTATTCTGCATATATGTGTGATGATTGAGCATAGCATACACGACATATTGGGTTGGAACATTGATATGGAGGAAGTTCTGTTCTGATAGGATTGCATAGGTCGCACGAGACGACTGTGGATCCAGTAATAATCTGATAAGGTCGCACGGGTCCACGAGACGACTGTGGATCGACTGAGGGCTTAATGCCAGTTATTCTAAGTATGGCTCTATGCCAACCAACATATGGCTCTATGCTATCGGGATCATGGCTTTGTGCCGATTATATTTGCCTAAGGCTATGTGCCTATCTTATTTACTAATGACTGTGTGTCGATCACATTTACCCATGGCTGTGTGCCGGTTATATTACCCTAATTGATGGCTATGTACCAATCCTATTGCAGTTACTGATGGCTTTGTGCCAATTATGATATTGCTACTAAAGGCTTAAAGCCACATTTAAATTAGCAGCATGGTTGCATCATTAGTGTGTAGGGCTGGGTGGGTCGAGTTATTCCCCACATGGTGTGTTGGGTTGGTACGGGTGGTGTGATGGGTGGACTGGGTCGGGATTATATTCACATATTATTCTGATTCTGCTATGGGCTTGGCCCACACTATTCTATATAGGGTTAAGGCCCAGACTGATCCGTTCTGTATAGGGCTTCGGCCCAGTCTATTCTGCATATCTGCATTATACTGTTACTGATTCTATTTTGGCTTAGGCCCACCTGATTCTGATTCTGATTTTGATTCTAATCTGATAATGTTTCTAATTCTGTAATGGGTTAAGGCTCATCAGGTACTGTTTGTTATAGTGGGCTAAGGCCCAATTGATACTGGAGTTGTAGCAGGGCTAGGGCCCAGACTTTTAATTCTTTTGTATGACTGACTGTTTGTTTTATATGGTAGGGGATTACACATTGAGTTTTCATAAAACTCACCACGTTTAATAATTGTGTAGGTAATCCCTAGCTTTAGGAGGATCGGTGCTGCTAGGGACTCAGAGAAGGCCACACATTGCTTATGCTCTATCTTGATTTACTTTTAAGTACTTTAAGGCCTTTTAAAATTTCTGGTTTTTAAATTTGGGATTTTATTTATTGTTTTATAATTGCTAGAAGTCAGACACGATTTTTCTGAAACAACAACTATTTTTCAAAATATCACGTTTCTGCAACTGTTTTAAATTAGGCTTCCGTAACAATTAAGATTTTAAAGGTAATAACATTTTGCAAGAGAACGTCTTTTAATAAACCACGTTTTAAAAAAATGCATATGAAATTTGAGATTTTAAACAAGTTTTAATAAGAAGGGTTTTCAATGGAAATAAGGTTTTTGAAAAACACCTCAATGTGACATGCCAGATTTAGTGGTTAAGGGTCCTAAGAAGTGTTGGAGAAGTTTAGGGTTTAAACCTAGGCTTTAGTAAAAATTTTGGTTTTAAGTGAATAAAACCCTGAGTGCTAGGTATAAGCCTTTTAAATAATTGAGGTTAAAATGTGACACAAGAGGACTTGTGGTCTAATGGCAAGGTGGCGTGTTGAGTAACTGTGAGGTCTGAGGGTCAAGGCTGGGCGTGGTCAATAGGGTGTTTATTTTGTTGCTTGTGCTGGTAAAGTGGTAGAGTTTAAGTGAAAGACTGCTGATGAGAGTTTGAACTGGTCATAGAGTAAATCAAGGAGGAAAAAGGGCGATTTGGATAGGATGGGTTGGTGAGTTGTTGAGGAAAAATAGGAGATTGGTGAGGGAGATAGTCGTTATGCCGAACATGGACTTTTATGGTAGAGAATTCGGCTAGGAGGGGGAATTTATGAGCATTAACAATTTTGGTGGTGTCCTTTTTGGCATTTGTTTTTCGGCATTCTTTTGTTTTTGGGTTTGTAGTCTCTCGCAGTTTTGGTACGCTTTTGATCGGCTTTGCTTTTCTTGTTTTTCTTGGCCGAATAGGCAGTTGTCTTTTGGACTTTATTGTTGTTCTCAACTCTCCTTTGTGGTGTCCAGTCGAACATTTCTTTTCTCTGTTGGTCGATTTTTCTGTCAATCGACTTTTCTTTTGATCAGCTATCTCCATTCTATTCTCCTTCCCTTTCATTAGTTCTTTACATTTCTCTAACCCTTGTCGACTACTCTCTATTCCCTTGGACTCTGTTCTTTCATTCTTCTCTTTTGAGATACTTGGTCAAATAACTCTCTTGCTCTCTTAGTGGGATTATTGCATCGATTTGAAAAGGTCATCTGTCAAGGGGTTAAGTGTTCGTGGTTTTCTTCTGGTTCCTCCTAAACGTTACGGTCCTTTCTTCTCCTAACATCATATTTTTCCGCCATTCTCAAATAGTTATACTATTGCCCTATTTTACCTCCATCATTCTTAGTACTTTTGGTTTCGGCCCTTGAAGGGTGTAGGCCGATTATTCCTCTCTTCAACTTTTGACTTTGCACAGTTGGTAGGTGAGGAATTGTTTACCTTAGACTATTCGTTTAAATGGTGTTTGATAAGATTCGACTTGTATACAGGGAACCCTAAGGCCTAGCTGTTAATATATGGCAACAGAGTGGGGGTGTGACCTTCTGTCGATCGATCAAGGTACGGGTTTAGAGTCTCTTTATTAATTATGATAAGGGGAAGATTTATTGAATGTTGGTCTTGTTCTAAAAAGGGGACTGATGGCGAATATGTTTGAATGTAGGTTCGGTGCTCGTGGATTATTCACACCTTTCGGAAATAGTTCACACACTAAATAGACTATGAAGCGGCAAAAGCCGAAAAGCTAAAAAGTCAAAACTTCGGCATTCGAGGCCCCATGACTGTTCACACACTTGTATGGTGAACCGAGCCCACAAAACATAGGTGATAGGCTGCAGAGGCCGCCATGAGCGTTCTCATGGACTTGGGCTGTCATGGGCCATGTTAGGCCGAAATGGGCCGTGTGGGCCCAATAGACTCGAGGGCCCACACGGATAAAATCCTTGGTAGGTGTTAAACACTAGATTGGGCTATGTTGTTTGTATGGCCGTGATTGAAATTGGGCTAAATGGGTCGCATGAGGTGTGGGCCCACTTGGGCCGAGTAATGGGCCTTGGGCCTATTTACACTATTATGATCAGTTATGATGCGACCCATGGCTCAGCTAAGGACTCCATGGTTCTACCTCAAGGTCCTGTCACTCGAGCTCGAGCCAAGTTGTTCAAAGAGACTATTACAGCTTTCGTAGCTCAACTATGGGATGAGACATTATTAGAACGCCTTGAGAAAGCTAACCCTAGCTCCTTGAACTCACTGTGCAACTACCTGCAAGTCCAGTTTAGCTCTCGAGTTCACCACCAGCTCAAGCAAGTTCCCGTTCAGCTCAAAACTAGCTCACTAGCTTGGATTCAGCTCACCTTCAGTTCCCTAGCTCGGGTCCAGCTCACTACCAGCTAACGAGTCCAAGCCTAGCTCGGTTTTAGCTCATGAGTTGAATTCTAGCTCATGAAGACTACTTTGACTTCATTTGACTATTATTGAATTTTTATTTAATAAAGTTCATTAATTAGTTAATTAATAAACCACATATTAAATTTAGTTCACATTAGTTTTATTAAATATGCCTTAAAAGTGTTTATTGATGTTAATTAATTTGTCATAACCAAATTTAATGTTTACATTTGTGTTCACATTAGCTTGAATTAATTCTGTTCACATTTTCTTGTAGAAACTCAATGGACATATGGAGCCTGAAACAACATGTCTTTTTGGAGGTGCATGGACGGTTAAGAACTTTGAATCTCCTTGGTGCATGTTCGGCTAAGTGCATGTAAGGCCACATTCAATGTGTTCAAGGTTCATGAATGCCTCCATTCATGTATGGTGTGCTACTCTTTCATTTTCCAAGTGACTATTCGGCTAAAAGGAGGCTTCCCATTAATTCATACATGTGGCCGAACATCTCCCTCCATGAACATTAAAATTCCGTTCACATTATGTTCACATGGCTTGACCTTTCAATTCAAAGTGTTCACACCTATGGACTCTTCAAGAATCGGCATTCACACTTAATTTGGCTCATGAAGTCTCCTCAATTAATTCCCAACTCTTCACCAAACAACATGAATTGATTGCTTCAATTACTCAAGTTGGCCGAACCTAGCTAATGTCCAAAGGAGACTTCCATTCGTGATTCATTTCCTTAAGCATGAAGATCCATCAAGACATTCCCACCTTAGCCGAATCTGGTCATGGACATTAAGGGATTTCTTCTAGAATTTTTCAAGGTGCATTCATGGAAATTTTACTTAATTATTAAGCTTGTAAAGTGGCCATTCGGCTAGCTAGGCTATATCCTATAAATACCTATCATTTTACTTTATAAAATGACTTTTTGAACCTTTTTAAGGATATGATGCCAAATTTGTGAGGCAATCTTTTCCCTAATTTCAATCAAAGATTCGATTGGCTTTCCTAACGTCTAGTTGCGTCAACCGTATTCTTTGTCGAATCCGAACTTATCACTATTTGTAGTGTGGCATTCAAACATATCGAGGTTCCTATCTTGTTAGATAGTGGGTCGAGGTTTCCTTTACCAAACCTAAAACCGAACTAAAAGGGCTTATAAACAACGGGTCGATACCAAATCGGTATTAGTTCTTGTTTGCACTTTTGTTCAATCCTATTTCTTCTATTACCAAACCGTACCTAAATCAACCATTCCAATTCGTACCATTCCATTCATACCATTTCGACCTTACCATTCATACCAATTTGTCGATCTCTTCAATTCACCTTACCTAATTGAACCAATTCCTTCACCTATTCCTATTCGTAACCTAAATCCAAACTTTCAATTCTTTTTACCTATTCCAATTTCGAACGAAAACCAATACCCCTCTTTCATTTCCATACTAATTCACTAAACCAATTTCCAACCCCAACCTAATTCTTCCATCTTCTTTAAACTTCTTTCTCATACTTCTTTCTCTTATCCAACTTCTCATCTAAACCTAACGTTACTTATTGTCGACGATCGGGCACACTAATACGACTTGACTCTTCTGAGGTGGATCGTATTATCTGGTATCAGAGCTACTAAAAGAGAAGTACGTGCGACGAAAATATCCCCAGGATAGTCCAAGTGTACACGAGTAAGTAGGATCCGAAAAAAAGTATAGAAAAAACTTTTCGTGTACCGAAATTTTCTCATTTTGTTTAGTTTTATGTTACTGCTATAAAATTAAAAATCTACGCAGTCAAAAAAAATTTACGTGTACAAAAGAGTTTCTATTGTATTTAGTTCATTGTTATAGTACCAAAAAAAAGTTATACAAGTTAAAAAAAAATTCGGAAAAAAAGTGGTTGAAAGAGGTAGTTGTTTCATCATTACTCAATCCCGATCTGAAATTGCTCTTCCACCCTTTTCTTTCCTTCTATTTAAATAGCCACACTAGACCCAAACTCCTATTTGCTTGTTAGCCTACCCTAAACCAAGTACATCAATCCTTTGTTACCCTTTTGAATCGACCATCTAGACCAAGGCCTAAGCCTTACGAATCTGCTTCGAAATCACGAGAAAAGTTAAGAGAGGTAAAAGGCACGAGAGTTGTGAGCGCAATAGAGTGGAGGTAAAAGCCTATCCTCAAGCGTAAACACGAGTGTGAGTGAATCATCTTTCTTTTCCTTTCCGAGTGATTGTGAGGTTTTGTGGTGAGGATTATTTAACTCTATTATAAATGTCACAAGAGTCAGATCATAATATGGACGACTGTCCAGCAAGACAACCCATTCGCAACACCTCTGACTTAAATATGCAAGCCTTATTATGAGAGATGGAGTGACTCCTAGATCGAAGCCTCAATCCAATTGAAGATCGATTGTTCCAAGTTGAAACAATTGGCCAACGTGAAAGAACTTCCAAGATGGCTAGACAAAGACGGGAAAGGCCAAATCAAAATCAGGGAAGACGAAGGGTCCAAGATGATGAAGCCAACGACCTTAGTGATCTTGAAAGCGAACAAGAGTCTAATGCTAGTGACCGATGTAGGCAACACCGACAACGAGATCGACGACGCGAAGATGACGATCTCAAGAACATTAAGCTGTCTATTCCACCGTTTCAAGGTAGATCGGATCCAGAGGTCTATCTTGAATGGGAGAAAAAGATAGAATTGGTGTTCGATTGCCATAACTATTCTGAGAATAAGAAGGTGAAGTTAGCCGCTATAGAATTTTCGAATTACGCTATGATATGGCGGGATCAATTAACCACTAGTCATAGACGTAACGGAGAACGACCTATTTCAACATGGACTGAAATGAAGGCGGTGATGAGACGATGATTTATCCCTTCGTATTACCACCGGGAGTTGCACCAAAAACTCCAAAATCTCACGTAAGGGTCCAAAAGTGTCGAAGACTACTACAAGGAGACGGAGATCGCGATGATTTGAGCGAATGTTCAAGAAGATCCTGAAGCAACAATGGCGCAATTCTTGGCTGGCTTGAATCGAGACATAGCGAATGTAGTGGAGTTACAACACTACCTTGAAGTGGTTGATATGGTTCATATGGCCATCAAGGTGGAAAAGCAACTCAAAAGAAAAGGCCCAAGTCGAGGGTTTCCCCTTCCAACACTTCAAAGTGGGGTCAAGGTTCGAGCAAGGGACTTTCCAATCCTCGAGGAAAGGAGACCACGGCTCCTCTGAAAATCAATAAGCCCGTCTCCAAAGTAAACAAAGGCAAGGCACCCGAGTCATCCTTCAATCAAAATAGGGACATTAAGTGCTTTAAGTGTCTCGGAAGAGGCCACATAGTAAGCCAATGCCCAAATCGAAGACCCATGGTGATGCGGGCCGATGGCGAGGTCGAAACGGAGGATGAAGAGGAGAAAGAGTCTGAATTGACTTCTGAAGTTGAGGAGGACTTAGAACAACCCATGGAAGGAGAACTACTAGTTGTGAAATGAAGTCTAAGTCTCCAAGGCGCGGACAATGATCTCCAACGAGAGAACATCTTCTATACCTGATGCCAAGTTGGAGGCAAAGTATGTAGTGTCATCATCGGCGGAGGCATTGTACCAACATAGCAAGCACGATGATGGTTGAAAAACTTGGTCTGCCCACAACCAAGCATCCGAGCCCTTACAAACTCCAATGGCTCAATGACAGAGGAGAACTTAAGGTAACAAAGCAAGTACTTGTCTCTTTCATAATTGGCAAGTATTCAGATGAAGTTCTTTGTGATGTCGTGCCGATGCATGCGGGGCATCTATTACTTAGCCACCGTGGCAGTTTGATAGGCGAGTTCAACATGACAGATATGATGTGATTCGGCTCAGGTGATTGAGTCAAATTCACGTAGTTGCCCGATCGTAGTCGAGAAGGATCGTTCGTGCCTCGGTGTCTTGGAAATAAAAGTGAAATGGATAGTTTAATTAAGCGGAAGGTTTTCAAATGGGAAATAAGTGTAGCTAGTTCAGTTATGGAATAACAAAGGTAGATATTGGATAGTTGGCTCAGTTTGATGAAGACAAGAAAGAAACTCAAAGGATGGGAATGGAAAACGAACTTAACGTCAGGAATGATTCAACACTAAAAAGTGTCACCCCAGTTCCTATATTGTTAAGGTGGATAGATGGAATCAAAGGATAGGTGAATGCCACACCAAGGATGGTGATAAGTTCAAAAACAAGTTTGGTAGATGCCACTAGCACACTAGATAAGTCTTTCGAAACTTGTACGAGATATGAGAGGAAGTAACCTCACAAAAACAAAGTTTTAATCAATTGGCCAAAGTCCCTTTACATGTAAAATGACTAGCTATTTATACTAGTTCCTAGGCTAGCCGAATAGTCCATTCATGGACTTAACACTTAAGAAATGTATCCATTAAATACATAGGAAGATTTTAGAAATAATCCCTTGGAGTGCATGTCCATGTTCGGCCGAATGGGGGGTGAATGGATAGCTTCATGAATGAGCATGGATGCACTTGGATGAATATCTTCATGCATGTATGGCTAGGTTCGGTCAACACTTTAAATGGAGCTTTTAATTCGTGTTGTTTCACCAAGGGTGGCGTCATAATGGTGGCTTGGTCTTATGTGGTGTGAACATAGGTGCTTGAAGCGCCTCTTGTGTGTGAACGTCCATATGAATAGTCATCATGGTGTGAACATGAAGTGTGAACACTTAGGAGTTCATGAACCGTCCCATGCATGTATTCCATGAACCTTCAAGTACATGCATGTACATGCATTTGTCCATTGGCTTGCTGTCCATTGCACCTTACCATACATGCATTGCATTTAATTTCCTCCATGCATGTACCGTTCCAAGTCAATGTACCTACAAGGTTAATGCACTCATTAATAGCAAATGTGAACACATTAAGCAAATATGAACACAATTAAACATCTAATTAAATTCGGTCAAAATATTTAATTCATGTAATAATTTAGACATATTTATTACTAGTTTAAATTAAGACTAATTTATGATGTGTATTAACTACTTAACTAGTCAACTAGCTCACTATATTAAATATGCAATAAATAAGCTAAGATGAGCTGAGGGTTTCGGCTATGAGCTGTGTTAAGCTAGAATTAAGATAAATGAGCTGTGTTTATTTAAAGTAGACATTAATGGAGCTGAATAAAAACTTAGTCGAGCTCAATCGAGCTGAAACAAGCTCAAGTGAGCTGATTAGAGCTGAATTGAGTTTGGAGAGCTGGAGAGGAGCTGAAGTCGGTTTGCAAAAGAATGCATTGAGCCTTCAAGGCATTGTCCTTAGCTCCTCCATCATCATGGGCCATGTTATCATCCCAAATGCGCAACAACAAAGCTGTTAAAGCTTCTTGAAGTTGCTTAGTATGTGCTCGAGTCATGGGGCCTTTTGGAAGCTCGATTAGGTCTTGGTTTGCATTTGAGGGAGCCCCAGGCGTGCATACATCAGGATATACCAACCGGTATTCTTTCAAATTTATGGGAAAGAATATAACTTTGGCAGCATTGACTCCCAAGCAAGTGTACGAAGACCAAATGAAGTTAAAAGCTTCTGTTGAACAATTGAGAGAGAAAGAAAAAGAGAGTTGTAAAAAAATAAAAGAAGAGAAAAATAAGAAAAAGAAAACAAAAGAAAGTGACAAGAAAAATATCCAAGAAAAAGAAGAAAAAGAAAAGAAAATCAAGAAAATGAGTGTTTTTGTGAGAGCTAGTGAAGTGAGAAAGGCCTTGGTGATGAATCGAACTGTTCTTGTACTTTTGTACAAGGAAGCATTAATTTCTACTAACGATTTACCCGATACCCTACCCCCTTCTATTTTGTCCTTGTTGCAGGATTTCCAAGACATTTTTTCCAGAAGAAGTCCCGAGTGGTCTTCCACCACTTCGTGGAATTGAGCATCAAATTGATTTCGTGCCGGGAGCGGTTATCCCAAATCGACCTGCTTACCGAGCCAATCTAGAGGAGACCAAAGAGTTGCAAAGACAAGTCAATGAACTGATGGAAAAAGGCTACATCCGTGAGAGCATAAGTCCCTGTGCTGTTCCCGTACTATTGGTACCAAAAAAAGACAGAACATGGCGCATGTGCGTGGATTGCCGAGTCGTTAACAAAATAACGATCAAATACCGTCATCTCATTCCCCGCTTAGATGACATGTTGGATGAACTTAGTGGGGCCAAAGTCTTCTCAAAAATCGATTTGAAGAGTGGCTATCACCAAATCCGGATGCGAGAGGGAGACGAATGGAAAACGGCCTTTAAGACCAAGCACGGGCTATACGAATGGTTGGTTATGCCTTTTGGCCTTACCAACGCTCCAAGTACATTCATGAGACTAATGAACTACGTATTAAGATCTTTCATCAGTAAGTTTTGCGTGATATATTTTGACGATATTTTGATTTACAGCAAATCCATGGAAGATCATGTAAGTCATCTCAAATCTGTTTTAGAGGTTTTGCGAAAAGAGACTTTATATGCTAATTTAAAAAAATGTTCTTTTTGTTCTAACAAGACTATTTTTCTAGGTTTCGTAGTTAGTGCAGATGGTCTCGAGGTAGACCAAGAGAAGATTAAGGCCATACAAGATTGGCCAAGGCCTACGAGCGTTATGCAAGTTCAGAGTTTCCATGGCCTAGCAAGTTTCTACCGACGATTCGTTCTGAATTTCAGCACTATCGCTGCTCCACTTACGAGTGTTATTAAGAAAAATTCTTCTTTCATTTGGAACGATGAGCAAGAGAAATCATTTAATAAAATTAAAGAATGTCTCACTAACGCTCCTTTGCTTGCCCTTCCAAATTTTACGAAGACTTTTGAGATCGAGTGCGATGCTTCAGGCGTTGGAATCGGGGCTGTTTTGACGCAAGACGGACGTCCCGTGGCTTATTTTAGCGAGAAACTCAATGGAGCCATACTCAACTATCCAGTGTATGACAAAGAGATGTACGCACTCATATGGGCCCTTCAGACGTGGCAACATTATTTGTGGCCTGAAGAGTTCGTTATTCACTCCGATCATGAAGCCTTGAAGCACATCAAAGGCCAACATAAGTTGAACCGACGCCACGCGAAGTGGGTTGAACACCTTGAGTCATTTCTGAATGTCATCAAATATAAGAAAGGTAAAGATAATATCGTTGCTGATGCGCTCTCGAGAAGGTATACTCTGTTATCATATTTGGATTCTAAGATTCTTGGTTTTGCATTATTAAAAGATTCCTATGTTAACGATTCCGATTTTGGTGAGATATTTGTTGCTTGTGAGAAAGGTTCTTTTGAAAATTTTTATAGGTACGAGGGCTATCTTTTTTGAGAAGGCAAATTGTGCATTCCCTGTGGATCTGTTTGAGACCTATTAGTGCATGAGGCACATAGTGGCAGGCTTATGGGACACTTTGGAGTCAATAAGACGCTTGCCACTCTCCACGAACACTTTTATTGGCCGTGGATGCGAAAAGACGTGGAGCAAATTTGCGAAAGGTGTATAGTCTGTAAAAAGGCTAAGTCGAAGGTTTAGCCCCATGGCTTATACACACCACTACCAGTTCCGGAAGCACCGTGGGTTGATATTTCCATGGACTTTTCCTTGGACTTCCGCACACAAAAACGGGGAAGGATTTTATCATTGTCGTTGTTGATAGATTCTCAAAATGTCTCATTTTATTGCCTGTACTAAGACTAATGATGCCGTTCATGTTGCGAACTTATTTTTCAGGGGCATCGTTAGACTCCATGGCATTCCTTGTACGATCGTGTCGGACTGAGATACAAAATTTTTAAGTCACTTTTGGAGGTCCTTGTGGGGTAAATTAGGAACCAAACTTCTGTTTTCGACCACCTGCCACCCCCAAACCGATGGGCAAACTGAAGTTGTCAATCGAGTCCTATCCACTTTGCTACGGGCCATCATTCAGAAAAATTTGAAGTCGTGGGAGGATTGTCTACCACATATTGAGTTTGCGTATAATCGTTCTGTCCATTCCGCGACTAAATTCTCACCATTTGAAATTGTTTATAGTTTTAATCCCTTGACTCCTTTAGATTTATTGCCTCTACCTACTGATCAGTTTGTTCATGCAGATGCGAAGAAAAAGGCAGATTTTGTCAAGGATTTACATAGCAAGGTGCGGGCCAAATCGAGGCTAGGACCGAGTCCTATGTGCTTAATGCGAATAAAGGCCAAAAACGAGTAGTTTTTGAACCCGGAGAATGGGTTTGGGTTCATATGCGTAAGGAGCATTTTCCGGCCCAACGGAAGTCTAAATTACTGCCTCACGGAGATGGTCCTTTTCAAGTTTTAGAGCAAATAAATGAAAATTCTTATAAAATTGACTTGTCAAGAGATTATAATGTCAGAGCTATTTTTAATTTATCAGATTTAACCCCTTTTAATGCAGATTCTGACTTGAGGACAAGTCGTTTTGAAGAGGGGGGAATGATGCGAGCGCACCCCATGGCTCAGCTAAGGACTCCATGGTTCTACCTCAAGGTCCTGTCACTCGAGCTCGAGCCAAGTTGTTCAAAGAGACTATTACAGCTTTTGTAGCTCAACTATGGGATGAGACATTATTAGAACGCCTTGAGAAAGCTAACCCTAGCTCCTTGAACTCACTGTGCAACTACCTGCAAGTCCAGTTCAGCTCATCGAGTTCACCACTAGCTCAAGTAAGTTCCCATTTAGCTCAAAACTAGCTCACTAGCTTGAATTCAGCTCACCTTCAGTTCCCCAGCTCGGGTCCAGCTCACTACCAGCTCACGAGTCCAAGCCCAGCTCAGTTTTAGCTCATGAGTTGAATTCTAGCTCATGAAGACTACTCTGACTTCATTTGACTACTATTGAATTTTTATTTAATAAAGTTCATTAATTAGTTAATTAATAAACCACATATTAAATTTAGTTCACATTAGTTTTATTAAATATGTCTTAAAAGTGTTTATTGATGTTAATTAATTTGTCATAACCGAATTTAATGTTTACATTTGTGTTCACATTAGCTTGAATTAATTCTGTTCACATTTTCTTGTAGAAACTCAATGGACATATGGAGCCTGAAACAACATGTCTTTTTGGAGGTGCATGGACGGTTAAGAACTTTGAATCTCCTTGGTGCATGTTCGGCTAAGTGCATGTAAGGCCACATTCAATGTGTTCAAGGTTCATGAATGCTTCCATTCATGTATGGTGTGCTACTCTTTCATTTTCCAAGTGACTATTCAGCTAAAAGGAGGCTTCCCATTAATTCATACATGTGGCCGAACATCTCCCTCCATGAACATTAAAATTCCGTTCACATTATGTTCACATGGCTTGACCTTTCAATTCAAAGTGTTCACACCTATGGACTCTTCAAGAATCGGCATTCACACTTAATTTGGCTCATGAAGTCTCCTCAATTAATTCCCAACTCTTCACCAAACAACATGAATTGATTGCTTCAATTACTCAAGTTGGCCGAACCTAGCTAATGTCCAAAGGAGACTTCCATTCGTGATTCATTTCCTTAAGCATGAAGATCTTTCAAGACATTCCCACCTTAGTCGAATCTGGTCATGGACATTAAGGGATTTCTTCTAGAATTTTTCAAGGTGCATTCATGGAAATTTTACTTAATTATTAAGCTTGTAAAGTGGCCATTCGGCTAGCTAGGCTATAGCCTATAAATACCCATCATTTTGCTTTGTAAAATGACTTTTTGAACCTTTGTTAAGGATATGCTGCCAAATTTGTGAGGCAATCTTTTCCCTAATTTCGATCAAAGATTCGGTTGGCTTTCCTAACGTCTAGTTACGTCAACTGTATTCTTTGTCGAACTTGAACTTATCACTATTCGTAGTGTGGCGTTCAAACATACTGAGGTTCCTATCTTGTTAGATAGTGGGTCGAGGTTTCCTTTACCAAACCTAAAATCGAACTAAAAGGGCTTATAAACAACGGGTCGATACCAAATCAGTATTGGTTCTTGTTTGCACTTTTGTTCAATCCCATTTCTTCTATTACCAAACCGTACCTAAATCGACCATTCCAATTCGTACCATTCCATTCATACCATTTCGACCTTACCATTCATACCAATTTGTCCATCTCTTCAATTCACCTTACCTAATTGAGCCAATTCTTTCACCTATTCCTATTCGTAACCTATATCCGAACTTTCAATTCTTTTTACCTATTCCAATTTCGAACCAAAACCAATACCCCTCTTTCATTTCCATACTAATTCACTAAACCAATTTCCAACCCCAGCCTAATTCTTCCATCTTCTTTAAACTTCTTTCTCATACTTCTTTCTCTTATCCAACTTCTCATCTAAACCTAACGTTACTTCTTGTTGACGATCAGGCACACTAATACGACTCAACTCTTCCGGGGCAGATCGTATCAAGTTAGGTCATCTGGGTCGTTCGAGATGACTGTAGACCTTCTAAAGGGTTGTCATTTATACTGAGACCCCAAAATTAGTTAATGACCAAAATACCCCTATATGGTAAAACTATTATTTTACCCATCGAGGGTAAATGACTGATTTGTGCTATGATTTGAGTGTTCTTTTGGAGCATGACATCCTGCATTCACATATGATATTATGACATGACATCCTGCATGGGGTTGGGTTATTATTGATGGAGGAAGTATTATGGCTTGTAGCCATCCTGTTTAAAGGCTTATAGCCTTCTTGCTTATGGCTTTTAGCCATCCTATGCATTGGCAGCTTTGCTGCGATATCTATGGCTTTTAGCCATCTTGTTTATGGCTTTGAGCCATCCTGTTGACTTAGTGCCGCAATCAGTGCTAAGCTTGGTGTGTTGGCTGGGTGGTCGATTTTATCCCCACATGGTGTGACTGGCGAGACGGAGTGGTATGTTGATTAGATTAGGGTGGGATTTCTATTTGCATTTCTGCTCTATTATTGATACTGCATTGGGCTTAGGCCCACATATGATTCTGTATCTGATTCTGCTACTGTTTTGGGCTAGGGCCCACCTGATTCTGTTTCTGTAATGGGCTTAAGCCTAGTCTGTTTCTACATACTATATATCTGACTATTTTTATTATTAAGGATTACACACTGAGTTTACGTAAACTCACCCTTCTGACTAACTATACAGGTAATCCCCGGCATTAGGTGGTTCAGTGCTGCGAGGGACTCGAAGATGGCCACACAACTGCTCATGTTTTTCTATTTTTTTACTTACTAATAAGTACTTAAATTTTGGTTTGGTTTGTAATAAGGCCTCTCTTAAGCTTTTGGACTTTATTTTGGGGTTATATTAAATTTTACATCTACTAGTATTAGGATTCAGTTTTTCCAAATCGATAACTATTTTTCTAAATATCACGTTTTCGCAAAATATCTCAAAAGCTTTCGCAATTTCCTTGGTTTTCAAATATAACAACAAACTAATAATGTTTTAAAGTAATGACGTTTTAAATGGTTAGTAACATTAACAAAGAGGCTAAAACCTTCAAACGGGTTTTTTCAATAGAAATTGAGTTTTGGAAAAGTCACACCAATGTGACATCACCAGATTTGGCCATAACATCTAGGCCGGGTTTGGGGTATTACATTTGTGCTTAATTCAAAGACAAAGAGTTGAAATGGCTTCTCTACGGCGCTGAGCTCTAGCGCGCGTTAATGGACCTTCAGGCAACTCGAGCTAGTCACCATTAGAGCTTGGCAAGTGTCTTGACGTGGTCACGTCATTCCCCCCTCTTCAAAGCGACTTGTCCTCAAGTCGAGTCATTGGTTCATTCAATGACTTTCAAGCAAGGTGGATGTGTCCAAACAAATATGGAAAGAATCAAATACTCAAAAAAAACTCGAATGAGTATCATAAATCAAAAGTTTAACCAAAGGACAAGACGAATTCAATTTTTCCATTTTTTATTTTAAGAAACATACAAAATAATAAAAATCCAAACAATTCAACACCTGTTCAAATAAGCTTTCAAAGTTCGACAATGGAAATTTATACAAATAAAAATGATATCCATCAGGTGAATATGAATTAATCCAAAAATGACTTAGCCAAAATTTTAATCGTTCAAAACATCCTAATTGATATAAGCATGAACAAATCACTTTAACATATAACTTCGGCTCGCTATAATCAATCTTCTTCCATATTTTGCCAATATGGTCAAATAAAGAGAAAAATTCATGAAATTCTTTAACTTGGTCATTCCACTCAAGCAATAGTTGATGTGGAAAACTTGGACTCACAGAATCATGAACATTGGCAATTTCAACAGGAACATTATCAACACTATGAACAACCATAAGATACCAATCTATTTCACCAGTAAACTAGTGTCTCTCAACATTCAGATTATATTTGAAATTATGACACGAACCCGGTTATGAGATAAGCCGGATTAATGTGTTTGCCCGATCGTAGTTGAGAAGAAGATCGAAGTTTCACTTTGATTAAATAGGTAAGAAGCGGAAGGTTAGAAGATGTACGGTCTTAGAAGGAATTTAGAAGTGTCGTAGATTTAGAAAGAAGAATGATAGATGGTAAGTAGGTTCGGCTTAGGTAAGTAAAATAGGTACAAAAAAGGTTTGGAATAGATTGAAAGGTACGAAATGGTTTAGAAAGGTACGACTAGTTTAGAAAGGAATGAAATAGTATATTTGGTACGTAATGGTATGAAATGAACGAAATGGTATAGCTAGAATATGGTTTTGGTCAGATTTGGTAACTAATAAGATAGGTGGTCGATGGTCAAGCTTCTTAGACGTCAGGAAAGATTTAACACCAAAGGTGTCACCCCGAATCCTATATTGTCTATGTTGGAAAATGGAAATAGAAGGATAGGTTTGAGCGCCACACCAAATGGGTTCGGTGATAAGCTTGAAACAAGCAAGTTTGACGCCACTAGCAAGCTAGATAAATCGCACGAGACTTGTACAAAGTTAAGAGGAACCAAACCTCATAGAAACAGAGTTTCCGTATAAAAAAATGTTCAAAAGTCCTTTACATGAAAAATGACAAGCTATTTATACTAAATCCTAGGCTAGCCGAATGGTCCATTCATGGACTAAACATTTAAGACATGTACCTATTAAATACATAGGAATATTCTAGAAAATACTAGAAACAACCCCTTGGAATGGATGTCCATGTTCGGCCGAATGGGGGGTGAATATGTAGCTTCATGAACACACATTAATGCACTTGAATGAATGGTTCCCATGCATGTATGACTAGGTTCGGCCATCCCTTTAATGAAGCCTTTAATTCATGTTGATTCACCAATAGTGGCTTCATAATGGTGGCTCCATGAAAGGTCTCTTGTGGTGTGAATGGAGGGTCTTGAATGGGCATGCAAGTGTGAACACAGGGTAGCCGAATGGCCCTAGGTGTGAACACAAGTGTGAATGCCCCATCCATGGTGTGAACGCAGAGTATGAACACATGGGAGTTCATGAACCGTCCCATACATGTATCACCTTAAATGTGATCCATGTACCTTCAAATACATGCACATGTACTTGTCCATTAGTGTGCCATCCATTGCATCTTACCATGCATGCATGGCATTTAATCTCCCCCATGCATGTGCCGTCCAAGTGAATGTACCTACAAAATGAATGCACACATTAATAGCACATGTGAACACACTTATATGAACACAATTAATCACTTAATTAAATTCGGCTAACACATTTAAATCTTGTAATAATTTAAACACATTTATTTCATGTCCACATTATAGCAAATTTATGATATATATTAATTAATGAGTCAACTTAGCTCACTTTAATAAATATGCCTTAATTATACTATGATGAGCTGAGGGTTTTAGTTATAAGCTGTGTTAAGCTAGAAATAAGATAGATGAGCTGTGTTTAGCTAAAATAGACTTTAATGGAGCTGAGAAAAAGTTTAGTTGAGCTCAACCGAGCTGGGATGAGCTCCCGTGAGTTGAAATGAGCTAAAATCAGCTTGTATTAAGCTAACTACCCTCGGTCCCAAGTTGTGTTCAGCTATGTTTTGAATGATTGAGCTCTGAGCCAATTGGTATTATTGACAAAGAGCTGAAATAGAGCTTTGGAAGCGTCGAGCTCGACCTCTCGTCATCGGACCTTGAGGCATAGCTAGTGTCCCTACATCTGAGCTATTTGTGTGCTTGGACGCATTCGCGTCAAATTATTTCCAAGATTCGAATATAACAAAGATTTTCCAATCTTTACAGCCCAAGTGTCATCCACACCAGTTTCTTCATCTTTTGAACATGATGGAGATATTGTTAGCTTACCTTGGTTACCTTTTTGAACATAAGAGGAAAGTTCAAATTTACCTTGTGCACACAAAATGAACCTTTGTTCCTTAGCAAGGTAATGCAGTTGATATTCTGATTTTGGAGGATCGTGAAAAGATGAAGAAACAAGAAGATAGGGCTTAATCAAAAGATTTTTCTTGTTTTCACTCTCTTTCTTTTGATTTTTGTTTTCTTTATTCTCTCGATTTTTTGCTCACTAGAGCGTGGTTTTTCTTTTGATTTTTCCTCTTTTTTTTCTCTTTGAAATTCCATATTTACTTTCATTTTCTCCAAGGATTGCCTGAAGCGTCGTTGATCTTCCTAGACTTGATAAGGCGATAAGGGTGCTAAGGTAATGTTGTAGCCCTGATGTTTAAGAATGTATGTATTTGTGAAATAGTCATGTTTGACTCGTTGGTCAAATTGCCACAGTCTTCTGAGTAGCAGATGACCTGCGTACATATGGACGACATCGCAAAGAACTTCATTGTGATACTTTCCGATGGAAAAAGGTACTAGAACTTGCTTAGAGACTTTAAGTTCCACTCCTTCGTTCAATCATTGAAGTTTGTAGGGCCTTGGATGTTTGGTAGTCAGCGGGGTTAATTTGTCCACCATGAGAGTGCTAGCGACATTAGTGCAACTCCCACCATCCATAATGAGGCTACAAACTTTGCCTTGGACTAGGCAGCAAGTATGGAAAAGGTTCTCTAGCAGGGTTTCGCTTATAGAACTTTGCATGTTAAGGCTCTGTTTTACAACTAACATTTCTCCTTCAATGGCATATTCCAATTCTTCATTTTCTCTGTTAGATTCTTCGACCTCATTGACAATTTCCTCATTTTCCTTCTCTGATTCGATTTCTCCATTAGGTCGAATGACCATAACATTACGGTTTAGGCATTGACTTGCTATATGATTGCGTCCAAGACACTTGAAACACTTGATATCTTGCGAACGATTTTGAGAAGTCTCTACAAACTTGCCTTTACTTGATTCAGCCATGGGCTTAGTGTTTGTCACCGGCGTAGCAACTTCCTTGGATTAGTTCACCAAGGGAACCTTGCTCGGGCATTAACTCCACTTAGGCACAGTGGATGTTGTACAGGAATGAGCAAAGCCTTTCTTTTTAAGTTGATGTTCAACCTTGACTGCCATGTGGACCATGTCAATGATTTCCACATAATGGTATAGTTCCAGAATGTTGGTGATTTCCCGATTGAGGCCAGCTAAGAAATGAGCCATGGTTGCTTCACGATCTTCTTGAATGTCGACACAAATCATGGTGATCAACATTTCTTTGTAATAGTCCTCCACATTTTTTGAGCCTTGCGTTAGGTTTTGGAGCTTTTGGTAGAGCTCTCGGCGGTAGTGTGTTGGGTTGAACCTTCAGCGCATGACCACCTTCATCTCAGCCCATGTGCTGATAGGCCTTTTGTCGTTTCTTCTTCGGCTTGTGACGAGTTAGTCCCACCAGATCGTTGCATAATTATAAAATTCAATGGCGGCTAGCTTCATCTTCTTTGCCTCGGAGTAATTGTGGCACTCAAAAACGAGATTGATCTTTTTCTCCCACTCTAGGTAGGTGACGTGAACGCGTCTAACCTAACAACCTGCTTGGATGATGGAATACCTGCTATGTCGCAAGGTCCAATGACGAGAGCTCGAGCTTGACGCTTCCAACGCTCCATTTCAACTCTCTATCATCAATTCAAGCTAGCTCATGGCTCCAACGATCAAAGTGTAGCTGAATACAACTCTGAACCAAAGATAGTTAGCTTAATTCAAGCTAACTTCAGCTCGCTTCAGCTCACGGGAGTCCATTCCAGCTCGGTTGAGCTCAATTAAGCTCTTACTCAGCTCCATTAGTTTATAATTTAAATAAACTCAGCTCATTTAATTTAATTTCAGCTTAACACAGTTCATAGCCGAAACCCTTAGCTCATTTTAGCTTAATTGTTGCATATTTATTAAGTGAGCTAGTTGACTAGTTATTTAATGCATATTATTAATTTGTCATAATTTAAACTAGAAATAAGTATGTCCAAAATATTACAAGAATTAAATATGTTAGCCAAATTTAATTAGGTGTTTAATTGTGTTCATATTTGATTAATGTGTTCACATAAGCTATTAATGTTGTACATTCACCTTGTAGGTACATCACCCTTTGGACGGCAAATGCATGGAAGGAAATTAATGCAAGGTGCATGCATAGAAAGGTTCAATGGACGGTGATCAAAGGGGCATATGCATGTTCATGATGATTATTCATGTATTTGAAGATCCATGGATCATATTGATGAAGGAACATGCATTGGACGGTCCATGTATTTCCCATGCGTTCACACCTTGTGTTCACACCATGATGACCATTCGGTTGGACGTTCACACACAAGAGACTACTCAAGCTCCTTGTTCACACCTAGTCTGACCCTTCATGAAGCCTCATTTAAGAAGCCACTCATGGTGAAACAACATAAATTAAAGGCTCCATTAAAGGTGTTGGTCGAATCTAGTCATGCATGCATGAAGAACATTCATCCAAGTACATCAATGCATATTCATGAAGCTATCCACTCACCTCCCATTCAGCCGAACATGGACAAGAGCATCAATAGACATTTTCTAGAATTTTTCATACCTTTAATTAGATACATTACTTAGTTGTTAAGTCTATGACTAGGACCATTCAGCTAGCTTAAGATACTAGTATAAATAGTTGTTTATTTTCATTGTAAAAGGGGACTTTTTTGATCAATTTTATATCGAAACTCTATTTCTGTGAGGTTTGATTCCTCTTTAACTTTGTACAAGTCTCGTGCGACTTATCTAGCTTTGCTAGTGGTGTCAATCTTGCTTGTTTTGAGCTTATCACCGAACCCCAACTTGGTGTGGCGCTCAAACCTATCCTCAAACTACCATTTTTTTCCAACTTAAACCATATAGGATTCGGGGTGACACCTTTGGTGTTGAATCTTTCCCGACGTCTAAGACACTCGACCATCGACCACCTATCTTGTTGATTTACCAAATCCAAACAATACATCATTCCATCTATACCATTTTGTACTTTCCATACCATTTCGAACCATCTATACCACTTCATACCTTCTATACCATTTCGAACCTTCCATACCATTTCGAACCTTTCGTAACCTATCCTACATTACCTAAACTGATACACTAATCATCTATCTCATTTCATACACCAACCTTCTAACCATCGTACTATCTATCTTCTCTTCTTTCTAAACCTTAACAATTCTAACTTCTTTTCGAAACTCTTAAAACATACCTTCTTCTTAAACTTCCTCTTCTTTATCTACCCATTTCAATTGCAACTTCGTTCATCTTCTTGACTACGATCGGGCACTCACGTAAATCTAGCTTATCTCATAACTGGGTTCGCGTCAGTAGGCTTCGAGATTCAAACAGCCTTAGAACGGGGGAATGGATAACTTTTTACTTTTGAGGTCTTCATCGTACCTCTCTCAGTCTCGTTGGCCATGGTTCTGATGGGCTCGTCTTTGATCACTAATGTTAGAGCCTTGATCGCTTTTGTCATCACTAGGTTCAAAAAATTTGGCATCTTGATCTCTTCTTCGGCCTCGGTTACGAGGAGGACTCAAAGGGGTCCTCTCGTGTCGGCCTCGTGCCTCCACTTGATCAAGTTGATCTTGAATAGGTTCTAATTTTCGATTGAAAAGTCACTCGACCTCTCGTAACAATGCTTTTAGGTTTAAGTCAGGTACGTTTCGTACTGGTTGTCTTTTTGCCATGTTCCTCTCGGGACTTTGTGACATAGAATTTTTTATAAAAGAATCCTCACTTCAAATCCTCCCTTTTCACTCAGAAAGAAACGTTTAAGAGTGGATCACTCACTCTCATGTTTCACTCACTTTTATGGCTTTTACTTCACGATATTAATCTCACAACTTTCTTGCCTTTTACCTCTCATATTCCTCTCGTAACCTCGTGCTTTATTTCTTTAGACTCACCTAGGCGCGTAGGGGTCAGCTTCAAAAGGGTTACAAGGGATAAATGAATGGGCGAAAGTTAGGCTAAAGGAAAATTTTTTCGGGTTTGAGTGTGGCGTTTTGGGGTAGAGAGGGGGCAGAAGGGGGAGTAATAGAATACTAGATTAGGGATATTACAACCAAAAGATACCAAATGATGGTTACACTTTGAGTACTTCACTTCTTTTTTAATATTCAAACTTTTTTTACTAATAAATAATTACAATATTTTTTAATGCAAAATAATTTTTTAATTTTTTTGAAACATTTTTTTTACTTATGAACTACTTCAGGTGATGAATTGAACTTTGGAGCTCCTCAATTTATAGCTCTGATACCAAATAACGCGAAGCCAGCTCGAGTAGTTGAGATGGGTTCACGATGGTTGCCCGATCGTCTTCGAGAAGGTGGTTCGTACTTGAGAAGAGAAGTAGTTTAGGTTTGAAGTGCAGAAGGTTATGGAAATGGGTTCAAATGGTTGGTTAGAAAGTGAAGGGTTGATTCAGTTTAGATGAAGAAAGAAGATGATTGAATCAGGGATTTAGGCTTTGAAAAGAAAAGTATGCGGTTGAGAGTTGGATCGGATGAAGTTGGGTTAGGCTAAAAATGTCAGTTTAGGTTTGGGATTAAACGAGAAAGAATCAATATGGTTGAAATGGTACTGTTTTTGTTTAGAATAGAATGAATGGATGGAAAGGATTAGAAATGGATTATAGGTCTCGAATTGGTAAACAAAGAAAATAAGTGGTCGATGCAAAGCGAACTTAAATAAGGAATGATTCAACACTATATTGAGTGTCACCCCAATTCCTATAGGTTTAAGGTGGTTGGTGAAAGGTAGATGGATAATCGAATGCCACACCAATGGTTCGGTGATAAGTTTCGTAAAAGGAGAACACTTGATGCCACTAGCACGAGCTAGATAAGTCACACAAAACTCACTTGAGTTATAAGAGAAATAACCTCACATGAAAGAACAAAGTTCATATAAATTTTTGCCAAAAGTTTTTTTACAAATGAAAATAGTTAACTATTTATACTAATAGCCTAAGCTAGCTGAATGGACAAATTCATGCCTTAACAATGAAGCATTCTGCCACTTAATGAGACTAAAGTTCTAGAAGAAACTCTTCATGCTTACATGTCTTGGTTCGGTTGAATGGGAGGAGAGTAGTATTCTTCATGTCTAAGTTTTCACCCTTCTTGAGAGGCTAGGTTCGGCCAACTCCTTAATGAGGCAATAATCACATGTTGTTTCACCAAAAATTAGGATCATAAATGAAGCTAGAAGGAAAGGCACATGGTGTGTGAACTTGAAGCTTGAATAGCCACCATGGTGTGAACGAATGATGTCGAAGAGCCTTTGGAGTGTGAACACTAGGTGCTGAATGGTCTCATGTGTGAACACCCTTGTTGTGAATGCATTAGATAGGGCATTGCGAAGTGATCGGCCAAACAAGGAAAATTAAAGACTTGGGAGACTCTTGGCCGAATGGCCATTTTGGGATCACCAATGGGCAGTAACCATTCCAAGCATTCGGTCATGCATGCATTAGTGGAGTCGTTGAACTTGGCCAAAACATGCACCAACATTATGGCCTCCTTAAATTCAGCTTAGCCTATAAGAAAAAGACAACAAATGCTTTAAGTCCTTTATAAGTTCGGCCAAAAAAATTAGGACAAGCTTTAAATATGTTAAATAAAACATTTAGACAAATTAAAGAAGATTTAATATTAACTAATTAATTCAACTAGCTCACTAAGTGTGAACACCATAGATGAGCTAAGATGAGCTGAGAGTTTCGGTTATAAGCTGTAACAAGCTAAAATAAAAGTAACTAAGCTTAATTTTATTTTAAATAAATAGTAAATGAGCTGAAGGTAAACTTTGATAAGCTCAATCGAGCTAAAGTGAGCTCAAGTAAGCTGGTTTAAGCACTTTGAGCTGAGGTGAGCTGAGTCGAGCTAAATTTGGCTTGGATCAAGTTGATTAATTTTGATTGTGAGATGGACCAAGCTACTCCATTAGCGTTGAGCTCATGTTCATGCTTAATTCGAAGACAAATAGCTGAAACAGCTTCTCTAAGGCATCGAGCTCTAGTGTGCATTAATGGACCTTGAGGCAACTTGAGCTAGTCACCATTGGAGCTTGGCAAGTGCCTTGACGTGGTCACGTCAAATTTGGTATGTAAAGTTTAAGTTACTGCACATATAGGTTATTGTATGTTCAACTATGGTATTTAATTGATTAGGTTTAGTTCATAATGATATGAATGTATATGTCTTAATTGTTGTATGGAAGTTTGATTAAATGGCCGAAGGTATATAATAAATTGGTTGGGTTGTATATGTAAAAATTTTAGTTGGATTTATAGCATATGGAATTGGCATATTTTGGATTGGCTAAAGTGCTTGTAAAATGGTTAATGCTAGTCAAGTGGGCAAAGTATAAATTGGTTTATGTTGCAAATGAAATTCGACCATTGAATATGCTTGCATGCAATTGTATAATCTTGTTATTTAGCCGTGAGGTATAGATTAATTTAAGCTAAACTGTAAATGTGGGAAGGTATATATATATATATGAATGTATAGATATTCTTTTAGGAGTTCAAATGCTATATTGTAAAATCAATAGATTCAGTTTGTGATGACTAATATTAAACATGACTAGAAATGGTAAGGTTAGCCTATTAATGAATGTTAATATGTGCACATGTTTTATGATTGAATTATTTAAATTTGGATGTGGTTAGATACGCATAATAATTTGATGTTTAATGTTGCATAATACAATCATATTGCTAAATTGTTAATGCAGTGATTGCTATTAGGTAATAAGTTGTGTGATATGGTTTATTTGGTCTAATATGTGCATGAATGATTTATGAAGTAAAATATTTATTTTTATTAGGTGTTCGAATATTATTAAAATGATAAGCACATGGTTTGAGTGATGTATTATTAAAGCAATCATGGTATGGCTTTAGGACATGTTTATTGACTTGTAAATATGATATATGTTTGGTATGGGTTTAGTTGAACTTTGTGATAAGATTAGTATATGCAGTATGATTTATATTTAATATTTGATTAGTAAGAAGTTATATATATATTTGTACAAATATGACTTATGTTTTATATGATCGAGAAATGTTCTGATTTGTCAGGTAATGCCTCTTAACCCTAGTTCAGTGACGGATACGGGTTAGTGGTGTTATAGAAACAAGTGTTGTGGTAAAAGAGAGAGGATTTGAAAATGAGTTAGAAAAAGAAATGAGTATTGTTGAAAATGAAAGTGACATAAAAAGTAAGAATGAGTCTTAAAAATAAAAGAGACGATTGAAAAAGAAAGAGATTTTGAACATGAGATTGAAAAAGAAACAATTGGAAAAGAAGATCATGATCAAGAGAAAGTGAGTAATGCTTTTACTAACCAACATGCAAGTTGTCCTCGTATTGTTTCTTCTTTTCAGGTTTCTAAAGATTCGATTGTCGGTACCTTCCCGATGAGAGATGATTTCGATTGATTGAGGAAGGTAAGAACGAAAATGAGATTGACCCACAAGTGCTTAAAGGTGAGCAAGGTAAGGAATCTTTAGCAATCGAGTCACAGTAATCTAATTCGAATGATGTTGTTAAAATTACCAGTGACTTAGTTGTTGAAAGATTTCCCCATTTTGATTGGAATACTTGCCATTCTATGATTGTTGTTGATGATCTCATTTCAACAAGTGGCTTGAAGAGTTCCTCTCATGTTGTTTATTGTGTTGATAAGTCTGTTGATGAGGATATATTAAATCGATGTATACAAAATTTGAATGTGAGTGGTAAAGAATTTTCATGTAAAATTTCCAATTTGTTCGATTGTGATGGTTATGTGAATTCTTTAAATTTTTGTGCGAAACCCTCTTGCATTATTAGTGAAAACAAAATTCTTGCTGCATTTTGGAATGAGTGATCAAAACCATGTTTTTAAGCCCGGAGCATGCTTTCATAAGTTGATGTTAAGCGAATGTAACACCCCTAACCCATAACCATCACCGGAATAGATTAAGAGGTATTACCAGACATATAACACATTCCAATACATTAAAATTTTCAAACATTCCTCACATTAAGTTGCTAGGCCGTGTGCTAGGTCGTGTCAAACCTATAGGGTATACTGACTTGGGTCACATAGCTAATCACACGCCCGTGTGTAACTCACTAAATTGATTTTTTTAGTTTAGCTTCAGAGGACACATTGATACATCCGCCTCGGGTGAGTCGAGTCGTATTTGTAATTGTCCGATCGTGTACGAGAAAGTATCGTTCAATTTGGTTGTGAAGTGAAGTTGATAGGAAAATAGGGCAGAAGCTATGTATAAGGGTTCAAAGATGGTTTATGGATAAGAATAATATGTATAGGTTCAGTTTTAAAAAAACATAAGGTAATGAATGGGTGGAGAAAAAAATATGAAAATGGATTAACAAATAAAAAGATGAGGAGATAGGAAATGGTTTGGATAGGTGATGTGATGAATAAAAGGAAATTGGATAGAAAGGTGGATATGGTAAAATAGGACTTAAGTTTCAAGTATGATTTGACACTATGAGAGTATCGCCCCGGTACTCATATCAATTAAGGTGGAAATGAAAATGATGGAACCTCGACCTGCTACTTAGCAAAGTAGGAACCTTGGTATAAGGGTGAATGCCACACTATTTGATAGTGATAAGTTCAAGGGAAGAACAAGATTGACACCAACTAAGAACTAGATAGGCCAACAAGTCTTCAACGAAATATGAGAGAAAGAAATCTTACAATTTCCATAAATTTAACAAAGTTTTAATAAACAAAAAGGTCTAACTCTTTACAAATGACATAACAACTATTTATAGGCTATGTAAAGGTAGCTGAATGGACAAAAGAAAATACTTAAAGACTAAGCAAAATTTAGCTAGAAAGTCCTTGAATAATCTAGAAGAAAAACCATTAATGTCCGTGTCCATATTCGGCTGAATGTATGTAAGTGATGAAGTCTCCATGCATCTTGGAATAGAGGAATGAATGCACATCCTTAATGTATGGACTAGGTTCGGCCAAGGAGTGAATGTGCATGAATAAACCGAATGGTCTTGTGAATAGAGACAACTCTTGATCGAATGGTCACTTGTGAATCCATGAATCTTTAGGGTGCATTGAATCGTTCATTCATCCATGTATTTTTAGCGTTCATGTATTTGACGCATACATGAACTTAGAGACACCTTGAATCTGGTCATGCATGAACCAGCATTTAAAGTCCTCCATTCATGCATGTGAGCTGTCCAAAGGGAATGTTTCTTCCATGGTTCTTTGTATCGTCCAAAGGGATGTACCTACATAAAATAAACAAGTCATTAAGACATCTCATGAACACTCATAAATTTAGCATAATGTGAACACATTAATGTCATGCATTAAATCAGCTATGTTTAAGACAAATTTAAAACATGCAATATCTAAGACATATTAATAACAAACATAAATGTAAGACATGTTTAATGCTTAAATAAATATGTTCAAAATTTATTTAAGTAAAAAAAAGTCAACGAGCTAAATATGAGCTACTATCAAGCTAGTGAGCTAAAATGGAGCTAAGCCCAAGCTCGTGAGTTGGAAGTGAGCTAGAGTTGAGCTCAGTTTAGCTCGGGCAAGTTGGATCGAGCTCAAATGAGCTAAATTTGAGCTGGATGGAGCTCGTGGAGCTGGAAACGAGCTAGGGTCAGCTTGCCAGCAGTGCATTGCTCGACTCGAAAGACTTGTCCAAAGTAGTTCGCGGGGCGTGCTCGCATCACACATGGCTGTGTACCATGACTGTGTATCGTACATGACTGAGACACACGCCCGTGTCTCTGCCCATGTGGATAGAAATAGGCCATCTGCAAGACCATTTTGCCACCCTATTTTGCATATACCTGCACAAAGTCATTTGGTACCAAATCAACACATCAGTATGCAGTCAAACCAATTTATTCAATACATATATTGTACCAATTCAACATTAACCAATTCAAGTCTCTAATTATAATCAATTTCACATTCAACAAGTACCAAAATCAACCACATTACTTGCCATAAAGTACATATATAAAATGTTCTATAATTTGACCATAAAACTAACCAAAATGGTACTCAAATACTAAAAACACAATCATGCATTCCCATTTCATAAACCTATCACATAACAAAACATTCATTTGCATAATTCCATTTCATCAACTTCATATATCAAAACATGTTACCCATTTAAGCCAAATCACATGGCATATCATATATCAAAACATTTATCAAAAGCCTTAACAAAAGTAACCATAATCATCAACCTTAAAGCTAGCCTATACATGTCATATTTACATATATCCATAAGTTCAAAAGTACCAATCAGCAACTAGATAGTGTGATGCATAACTCTGACGTTGTCTGAATCGAGCGAGCTATCAAACCTCTATAAAACATGGAAAATAAACAAAGTAAGCTTCATAGCTTAGTAAGCCCGTATAATTCAAAATTAAACTTACCGTATATAACATCCATACAAATTCAACATAGTATATCCATATAATATTCCAAATGCCTATCCACATTCATTCAATAACCAATTAGTCATTTAAATGCACATATCATTTTTTCATAAAGATGAATCAACAATTCACAATCTCATACTCGATCCATTTTATCATATCAATTCCATGTAACTTACATATCATTCAATAAATCATAATTCATCCGTAAACATCATAACTTATCCGTATAAACATGTAGTTTATTCATATGATCGATAGCAATATTTATGCCCAATGAACCTATTAGAACATTGAGGGATACTCGGGTGATACACTATAAGTGCATTAATAGGAAATTCACCAATTCATTATCATTTTCGCTCTTTTGAGCTATGATCGGTAAGCTCATCCTGAGTTGATAGATAGTAAGCTCTATTGAGCTGAAACGGTAAGCTCTAATGAGCTGAGAATAGTAAGCCTAGTGACATAACACTCGTATCCTACGACTTCGTATGGTTCAATCAGGGCTCGGTATTCATCAACTTTCCAATTAGGCATTCGAATTCCAAATACCTCATTTACTCAATTATATACATTCATTTCAAATAAGAATATTTAAAAGTTCGATTCTAATTATAAGAACTTACCTCGAGTTGGTGAGATGGAAATTATCACTGATGTAAGCATGGCCAGGAGTTCCCTTAGCTTGAGCAAGAAGCTTATCAAGCTGCTCGATGTTCCAATGAATCAAGCTCGAGCTAAGCACCTCCAAGAAACTGTTTCAGCTTCTTTCACTCTATTTTAGCTCAAGACAAAGCCCAACACTAATGGAGAAGCTCGGACCAGCTCCATGAAGGCTCCTTGCACCCTTGTGCAAGTCGAACTTAACTCACCATTAGCTCCCTGAGCTCTGTCCAGCTCAAATCAGATCATTTGAGCTTGTTTTAGCTCGTTTGAGCTTATTTCAATTTCTTTCCAGCTCATATGTTTAATTTCTTGAATAAACTAAGTGTCTACTTTATTTAGTTTAATTTGTTTCTGCTCATTGATTAGTTTACTAGCTCATTACAGCTTATTACTTATTTTTAAGTCATTGTGAGCTAGCCGAATTAATGTGTCATGTTAAGTCAACAGTTAATATGTTTCAGCTATAGTCAAATTTAATATGTGTCTTAGTTTTAGACATCTTTAATACATGTTTTAAATTAGACCAATTAAATATGTCTAAGTTGTGTCTAATTTGTCTTGTAGGATTGTGTATGGACAGCACTAAAGGTGTTCACATTGGCTGCTACTAGGAAGCTTCTTTTGGTTGTTCATATGGCACAATTATGAGTTGAACACATCCTTCCAAGAGCCATTTCGTGGCTAGCAAAGCAACAAGTGCTTTCACACTTGATTGACCGATTGGCTGCCATGTCCACACCTTAAGTTGACCAATCAGCTTCTATACATGCATGGATGACTTCAAGAACGTCCAAGGGGGAGAATTAACACATAAATTCATCATATTGAATTAACAATATGCATGCACAATGGGAAGGATGAATTTACAAGATGCATGCTGATATGCACACCCGAGGCTCCCTCAAATGCAAATCAAGATCTAATCGAGCTTCTAAAAGGCCCCATGACTGGAGCACGTACTAAGCAACTTCAAGAAGCTTTAACAGCTTTGTTGAAGCGCATTTGGGATGAAACCAAGTCCTTTGACATTGGAGAAGCTATGGACAACTCCTTGAAGGCTCAATGCACCCTTTTGCAAACCAACTTTAGCTCTTCTCTAGCTCTCCAAGCTCAATTCAGCTCCAATCAGCTCACTTGAGCTTGTTTTAGCTCGTTTGAGCTTAATTTAGCTTCTTTCCAGCTCGTTTCTTTTTCCATTTCAATAAACCAAGTTTCAACTTTATTTTAACTTAATTTGCTACAGCTCATGTCGAATTCACTAGCTCAAATTAGTTCATTAATTGTTTTTGATTATTTGAGCTATCTGAATTTAATATGCTAGTTAATTTTAATTTAATGTGTCTGAAAATTAGTTAGTGGCTATTTAGGTAGTTAGCTACTGTTTAATTATGATTAAATGATATAATTAAAGTGTTCATGTATTTTTTTGTAGGTTCAGCCAAATGTGGAGATACATTAAAAGCTAGGTGCATGTATGGGAGCATTTAAAGCGAATACATGCATGACTAGGTTCAAAGCTTGCAAGGATTCATGCATGACCAATTCATGCATGGTGGGCTAACTATTGGTGATCCCTAAGTGACTATTCAGCCAAGGAGTAGCTGCCAATTAATTCCAAGTTGACCGATTAGCTCCTTGAACATGTTCACACTTAAACTTGACCAATCGGCTTCAATACATGCATGGATGGATTCAAGAACGTCCAAGGGAAGGACTTAACTCAATAATTCATCATATTGATTGAACTAAGTGCATGCACAAAGGGAAGAACGAATTTACTAGGTTCATGCTACCATTCAAGAACCTACATGCCATTAAAGTGCTTAATTATGAAGATACATGTTCCATACAAGTGCATGAACGTCCCAAGGAGATGAATGCAACCTTTGGTGCTCATATAAGGCACTTGAAGCCTTACTTCATGGCTAAGCATTCATGCACACACCAAGGGGAAAGAAAGTGTCCACTCAGCTAGTGCATAAATATGCCGAATTCATGAACAATTTTAATGTATTAGTGTGAACGATTTTATTGTTGTGTGAACACATTAGATGCCGAATTCCAATAGACATTTTAGGCACTATAAATATTTGTTGAACTTCATTTGTAAGGAAAGAAGACTTTTTGCCAATTTGTTAATGAAACTTTGTTTCTGTGAGGTTGCTTCCTCTCATATCTCGTACAAGTTTCGAAAGACTTATCTAGCGTGCTAGTGGTGTCTACTAATCTTGTTTGAACTTATCACCATCCTTGGATCCTTGGTGTGGCGTTCACCTATCCTTCTATCCCATTTATCCACCTTAACAATATAAGAACTAGGGTGACACTTTTTAGTGTTGAATCAATCCTGACGTTAAGTTCGTTAATCCATCCCCACCTTACATCGTCTTATTCTTATTATTTCTAAACTAAACAAACACTCTATTCAACACCCATTTCTGTTTTCCATAGCCGAACCAATACCCTATTTTCTACTTCGAACCCTTTCGCTTAATCAAACCTATCCTTTCACTTCTACTTCCAAGACCGAGGCATGAACAACCCTTCTCATCTATGATCAGCCAACTACGTGCATTCGACTTAATCACTCAAGCTGGATCACATCACTGTTCATGAACCTACATGCCATTAAAGAGCCTATTTATGAGAATGCATGTTCCATGCAAGTGCATGGATGACCCAAGGGGATGAATGAAATTTTTGGTGTTCATACAAGTCACCTGAAGCTTTCTTCTATGGTAAGAATTCATGTACAGCAAAGGGAGGAAGAATCTGACTATTTAAGTTAAAGTTCATGCATGAATATCATCCAATGAGGTGCATGAATGTCCAAATACATGCCCATGCAAGGGGAGAACGTCCATGAACCATCAAGGGGGAGTGGAGGAAGATAAAAGACTGATCATTCTTGCTTTCTTCTTGACTAAGCATTCATGAACAGATTTGGGGAAAGATTGTGTCTATTCGGGATTGGGAAGCATTCAAGAACCGAATTTATTAACTAAGTGTGAACATTTTAGTTATGTTTGAACACATTTAGATGCCGAATTTCAATAGGCATTTTAGGCTTATAAATAGTTGCTTTGTAATCTTTTGGAGGGACTTTTGCCAATTTGTTAATGAAACTTTGTTTCTGTGAGGTTGCTTCCTCTCATATCTCATACAAGTTTCGAAAGACTTATCTAGCGTGCTAGTGCCGTCTACCGATCTTGTTTCAACTTATCACCATCCTTGGTGTGGCGTTCACTTATCCTTCTATCCCATTTATCCACCTTAATAATATAGGAACTAGGGTGACACTTTTTAGTGTTGAATCATTCCTGATGTTAAGTTCATTAATCCATCCCCCCCTTACATCATCTTATTCTTATTATTTCTAAACTAAACACTCTATTCAACACCTATCTTTGTTTTCCATAGCCGAACCTAACTATACCCTATTTTCTACTTCGAACCCTTCCGCTTAATCAAACCTATCCTTTCACTTCTACTTCCAAGACCGAGGCACGAACGACCCTTCTCATCTACATTGAGCAACTACGTGCATTCGACTCAATCACCCAAACTGGATCACATCAATCACCTATTTACCAACTTTTCTTTTTCCCCGATGTAATTCTGGTATTTGCTTATGTTGATCTATAATATAACAAATTTAACCCATTTAATAAACATTCAATTCAATTGAACCCATAATTCATAATTTTGGCAAATTTACACATTTGCTCCTAATGTTTCAACTTTTACAATTTAGTCCCTATCACATAAAATTTCAAATTCATGCAATTTAATACAACTCATGCTTAGCCAAATTATACACATACTACTAGCAGCCCATATTTTCAATTTATTCACACTGTTAACCACAACATTTCACATTTTCACAAATTAATCCCTATTTAACATTTTTGTCAAAAATCACTTTACAAAACTATTTAATCTATCAATAAACCTTCATAATCTTTCATTAATCATCAAATTACTCAAACATTCAATAATGGCATCATGAAAAATCTTTAACATTTTTGAAATCTAATTTATGGGCTAGCTAAATTAAGCTGCAACAAACTCAAAAACATAAAAATCATTAAAAACCAAGCTAAAATCATACCTCAATCAAAGCTTCAAATGGTCAAACCATAAGAACAACAATGGCCTCTTTTTCTTCTCAATATTCGGCCAAAAAAGATGAACATGCATGAATTTTTCATGTTTTGTTTTTTTAATATAACTTAATAACTAAATTACCATTTTAACCTTTGTAATTAAATATGAAAATCATATAATATAAGCCTATTACCGTACACTCATGCTATTAATGGTATATTTACCATGCAAGTACTCATTCATTTCATTTCTATTATCATTTGGTTCATTTAACTTATAGAACTCATATTTTATGCTTTAAGCGATTTAGTCCTTTTTACCGAATTAAGCACTTAAATGATAAAATTTCTTTACAAAAATTTCACATAATAATTCCATCTTAATAAAATAATAAAGTAAATATTTTGACTTCATATCTATGGTTTTGAAACCACTATTCCGATTTGACCAAAAATGGGCTGTTACAGCGAAGGTGAGCATCGTAAATTCTCTGTGAACAAATATGTGAACAATCTTTGTTGCTTTGATGTTTTATCATTTTGTTCGAAAAAAAGCATGTGAATTTTGTTGGCTTGCGAAGTCAAAATCAAATTTTTGATTTTGGAAATTGTTCTATAATATGGTTTAAAAGATTTGAGCTTGTTTTGCATGATAATGAATTTAAATTGCTTCATGTTCTTTCTATGATACTGGTCAAGAAAATTTTGAGTCAAAGTGAAATGGTAAGAGAAAACCTCGTTTTTGATCCTGATGATTATTGTTCTTTATTATTGATCAAGGGATTTAACCCAAGGGATTTTGATCGCCGAGACTATGACCATTGAAAGCTATGTTATTCTAAATCATTAATGGGAGAAATCTTGTACTCTGAATTTTGTGTGAATAGATGTGTGAACCCTTTGTGCTTGCTTGATATTTTGTCTTTAAATCTAAAAATAAAGTTGTGGAATTGTGATAAGTTGCAAATGCTCAATCAAAGCTTTGGTTCTATATCGTTGTTCAAAGGATTTGAGTCTTGGACTTTTGTTGTCCAAAATTATAATTCTCGAATGCTTCATGATTCGGGTTCGTTTCCATCAAAGAATAAGGTAAGATCAACTTTTATTTTTGATCTCGGCATTGGATTAAGTGTTCAATTCTTGATTCATTGTGAAAGGGTAAGGCCAACTCATGTTTTTGACCCTAGCATTGTTTCATATGTTCAATTTTTGAATAAGATTTCAACAAGTTCTTTTGAGCCTATAAACCATGGTGTCACTAATGTATTTAATTTCATGTAGGTGAAACTTTGAAACAGATCCCTTTTAAAGAGGGAGGACATGCAAATAACCTATTTTCTTTTCAAGTTATGTGTGATTTTCAGGTTATATGGAGCAACTTCGTCCAATTCATCAACAAAGGGGCTTGTGATGATGCAAAACTTTTTGCAAGCAAATAGCCCAATTTGAGGACAAATCACTTTAAAGAGGGAGGGGATGATACGGCCACACCCCGTGGATGCCCTTGGAAAAGCTCCTTAAGCATGGTTTGCAATCTTTTGTCAACTGACCTAGCAGCCCTAGCTCAAGGGAGCTCAGTTCAGCTTGATTCTAGCTCATTGAGCTTGATTCCTATCTTTTTAACTTATGCAATTTACTTTGCTGGAATAAATTAAATTCTTTAGTTTAGTTAGTTAATTTAGTTTTAGCTCATAAATGTGTTTAATTTTGAACCTATTAATTATGTGTTAAATGTGTTTTATTTTTCACGCATGTGTTAATATGTCATAGTTAGTACATGTTATTAATGTGTCCTAGTCTATTACATGTTTTTAATATGTCCTAGCTTCAGCCGAATTTAATATGTGTGTATTAATGTGGCTTAGCTACAACATGTATTAAATTTGTCTTAGCTGCTAGTGAATTTAATTTGTGCTTAGTTATTATTTGTTTTTGATGTGTCTTAGCTTAGACAAATTAATTACATGTTCGAAATTAATGTGTCTAGTTGTTGCCGATTTAATGGTGTCCTAAACTAATTTAATTTGCTGATTAAAATGGTGCAGCCACATGCATTGGACGACAATTACAAAGGGTGTGCTGATGATTTAGTTCTTCTAAACACCCTTTCGTGAATAGCAATGAACAAAGTTGAGCTGCTGTTCCTTCTTCCCAAGCTGGCCATTGAGCTCTCCAAGCAGCATTAAGAGTTTTCACACTATGGGAAAACTCCTTTCACATTAAGATGACCATTCGACTTGGGCATTCACACACACCAACCGTTCAACTCCTTTTGCTCACACCCAAAGGCTGTTGAAATGCTCCAAGCTACTCATTAAGCTCATAGACTCTCCTAATAACCAAGGCATCTCAATTAAAGCTTATTCAATCACATTGGCCGAATCTACTCAGCCATTTCAGCTCCCAATCACTTCATTAATTCAAAGCTACTAGAAGACACCAAAAGGCTATCCATTAACATCTCCCATGCTAGGAAACTTCAAGGAACCTTCAAGAAAGCTTCAAGGGACGTTTTAGGAATTACATGGAAGAGCTAAAAACATGTTGTCTTTTTAGTTGCTTAAGTTTCCATTCGGGTAGCCTAGGAATTTAGCTATCAATAGTTTGCTTTGTAATCATTTTTGGGTTAGACAATAGCCTTGTGATACTTTTATGAGTTTTTATAACTTTGTGAGTTTATTCAACTCTCATTGTTCTTTTAAGACTCAAGTAGACTTATCTAGCTTGCTAGTGGCATCTGTCTTGTTTCTTTGAACTTATCACTCATCATCGAGTGTGGCGTTCAACCGTTTGATACCTTTGGTTCCTAACTCTCCATAGTTAGCGGGTCAAGGTCCTTTTTCAGCATCTTAAGTGACTTATAAGTCTCGGGTCAATACTCTACATAGTATTGGTTCATTCTTATACTTAAGTTCATCTATCCATCCTATCCAATATCTTAATTACTTTGTTTCCTTTTTTTTAACCGAATCTTCATCATCTTTTCACTTAGCTATTTCAACATAAACTTTACTTCACCTTGTTTCAGCACCTATCCGAGCCATTACCCATCATATCCCTAAAACCTTCTTGTACCCTTGTTCAATATCTACACTTAGCCATATCCTTGTTTGACTAAACCATAGTCTATCATCGCCCTAAACCCTTTGCAAAACTTTGTATATCCTATACCTAGACGAACCTATTCTTAATCTATCTTAAAACTCTTTGAAAACCTTCCATTTAAGCCTATATTTTGCTAAATTCCCTTAAACTCTGAATTGGAAAAAAAACTTCTCCATTTAATGACTAGGCATCTAAACAACTCAAATCACTTCACCTAGGCAAGGTCGTATCACTTATGCTTCTAGATAATTAAAGTTGCACAAAAAGAATGATCAAACGCACGATTTGGAATTGGCACAAAGAACTTTTCGTGCTCTTTCGGCATTTGGATTAGTGTAAGTTTTTATGCTGAAACCTCTTCTATCAGTTTCTCTCTTTTATATTACCAAACCACACTACTTTTCTTTCTCTTCCCTTTCTAAGTTTTTAGCCGAACATGTCTCTCTCATTTTTCTTTTCTCCTCTCAATTTGCTTTAGCCGAATGTTGCCTCTCTCATTTTATCCCATTTTCTTTTCTTCCCTCTTAACACCCATCGGTTATTGTTATTCTTTCTTGTTCGTAGTCAAACCTTCTCTTCTTAAGAAGTAGCCGAGTACCCTACCTTCTCATCACACCTTCTCTTTATTCATAAAACTATGACGAGCTAATTACAGCATAGACCTTCTCATATTTTCATCTCTGTTGCACTTGGCTAGATATTACACCTAATCCTTGCTGACTGAATCTATCATTACCCCTTTTTCTTTAATATCAAGTAGAATATTGAAGATCAAACGCAATACCCTACTCATGTGTGTTGCCTTTAGATTAGGATTCGATTTTGAGGGGTGCGGTAAGTGTTTCTCTGTCTTATTCAACTAATGTTGATAGGTGTTAACCATATCTTTAGTCAACCCTCTAACGAGATCGGTTGTTGTGCAGCTAGTTGTCAATCAACATTTGTGGGAGTCTAGCAAAGCGATTCTAGGGTTAAAGACTACATTCCTATCTATCAAGGTTAGTGGTATAGGCAGTGTAGAGATTTAGTGTTGTGAATTTTATTGATGGTTTAAGGTTGATTGAATATTTGGGTAAATCTAGGTTGGTGCTTTTGGAGTTTCGTGAGCGTTTGCTAAAAAGGTGTGTATCTGTACCTAGTAAACTGTAACGGGCGTAAAAGCTGTAGAAATATGTGGAACTGTATGCCTTGTTTTGATAACTGACTGAAAAGCAGGAATTGTGTGAGTTGGTACACTACTATGACTGTAGATCGGCAATATGCCAAAAAGTTGGAAATATGGCGTATGATGCCACACGAGCGTGTGATCACGCATGTGGTGAACCTAGCTCACAGAACGTGGGCGTGTGATGAGAAAGGCCACCATGAGCAAATTCATGGGCTTGGGCTGTAGTGGGCCACTTGGGGCTCAATGGGCCCGTGGGGCCCGCGAATGCAAATCTAGCTATCAAATGGAAAATTGTGAGGCTTGTCATGTTGCATACATGGCATGGGCCATTTTGGGCATCGATGAGCCGAGTGGGCCCAATGGGTCGAGTTGGTCGTGGGGTAAATTTCACTATTAAATGGGAAAGAGATAGATTTGTCATGTCACGCACATGACTTAGGACTATTTTGGGGCTCGATGGGCTGAAATGGGCCATATGGGCCCAATGGGCTCTTGGGCCCCATACGAATGTGACCTACGGTAAGTGACTAAAAGTGATACAAACTCGTCTCGTGAATGATTCAAGTCGCAATGTGCCCAATCGTGAATTTGAGTAAGAGTTGATCATTTCAAAAACAAATAAGGTTTAAACAAATAAAATGCTTGAAGAAAGAAAGAAAAGGTTTTAAAAACAAACAGCAAAGAGGTTAACAAAAATGATGGAAAAATTTACTAAGGCTGAAAATGAACCAACAATACTTGATTGTTGACCTGAATCTCAAATGGCTCTTAGATGATTTCAGTTTTAAAGAAAACATCAAAGAAAAGACCTCAACCCACTATCAAGAATGATAGGAACCTTGGAATATGATGAACCTCGACCCACTATCAAGTGAGATAGGAACCTCGGTATAAATGAACGCCACACTTTGAAAGTGATAAGTTCAATAACAAGGAAAGGATAGATGCCACAAGCTAAGCTTGATAAATCAAACCAATTCCATAAGAACAAGGAGAATTGGATAACTCACAATTCAAATATTTTATATCTATTCGCAAAAGTCCCTTTAAAAAGGCTGATTTCATCATTTATAGTGCTAGAATAGGCTAGTTGAAGGGTCACAAACATTCAACTTAATGTGCCAATTAAAAGTTGAAATTAAACTTATGTCTTTTCACATTCTTGAGTTAAATAACTTCATCCTTGAATTCACTTTAATTCAGCTAAATGAATGACCTTAAAAGCTTGAAAAATGACTCTTGGATTATCCCTTGGCCAGCCGAATAGACACCAACTTCTTAACTAGGTTCTTAATGGTGTTTGAATGCTTGAAATGACCTTTGAAATGGAAAAAATGGCTGGAAATTGAAAGGTTGCTGCTAAACTTTATTTGGATGAAATAATGCTCCTTAAACCTCCTTAAATGATGTAAAAAAAAAAACCTTCTTGTAACAGCCCCCTTATTTTGTAACCAAAAAGACTTAAAAAGACTCCTGCAATAAACACCATAAAATGTGCTTATTAAATACATGTAAGCACTTATTAAACATAATACACTTTAATACTTAACTTGGGTAAATGAACTATGCATCAATTACTCCAGCAACTAGTTAATTAAAGAAGCGTCATTAAATAAACTTAACTCATTATTCAATAAATAATCCTAGGAACTAGATTAATTAAGAGAAGCATTTATTCTAACAACTCAATTAACTAAGATGCTTAAATGCATGGTTTAAAATGCAAACTAAATAAACAAATGAGTTACTTAATGCAAGACTTAAACTAACATGGGAGTTACATAATGCAAGTCATTATTTATGATGCATACTTAACTAACATGAAAGTTACATAAGGCATAACTTTATTAAATGCAAAACACACAAAGTGCAAGTCAAAATTAAAAAAAAAATACAAACCTATTAATTTAAATAAAACTTTATTAAATTAAAAAGTTCTTAAAAATATTGGCCCAATAATCAATCAGGCCTATGAGATGTTTCATCTTGCACTTGGGCCCCTCAAATTTGTGCCAATCTTGACAACGTCCAGTTGTGTCGTAACATGATGCGATTGGGTTTGCATCAAAAAGTGAAGTAGACGATGGTGTGCACATAGTCGTATCTGATTGTTGGGCTAAATGGGCCACACAAGTGTGTGGGCCCATTTGGGTTGAGTAATGGGCCTTAGGCCCATTTACACCATTATATTTGTTTAGGTTACTTTAGTCACTCGAGGCGGTAGTGGGCCTTCTGTTGGGTCATTAAGACCTTGATGTGTAAAGTTACCGAATTACCCTCGGGTTGTAAAATTACCGAAATACCCCTATAGGGTAGAATTACCAAAATACCCTTGTAGGGTAGAATTACTGAAATACCCCTGTAGGGTAGAATTACCGAAACATCCTTGTAGGGTAGAATTACCATTTTACCCCTGACTAAAAAAATGATTATTTTACCCTAGAGTGTAGAATGACTGTTTTGCCCTTGTGGGCAAGTGACAGACTTGGACTATGAATTCTACTGATTTGACTGTGATTGTATGATAGTGTTTTAATTGATGTGATCGTCGTTGCATGATTTATATGTTTTTAATATATGTGTTCAAATGACCGTTACTGAGCATGGCCATTATGCATACACGTGTGATGATTGAGCATGACATACACGATATTCTGCATGGGGTTAGGCTTGATTTGGAGGAAGTTTTGTGCTAGCAGCTTTGCCACGTATTCTAATTCTAGTGGCTCCGCCACATTTTCTATTAATAGCAGCCTTGCTGCGTTATTGGTGTGTTGGCTGGGTGGGTCGATTTCATCCCCACATGGTGTACTGGTTGGTACGGGTGGTGTGCTGGTTGGATTGGGTTGGGATGCATACTCACACTATTGCATATCTGTTTATGAGATCTGTCTCTGTATTGGGCTTAGGCCCACTTGTTCTGTTATTGGTTTGGGCTAGGCCCAATTAGTTCTGTTATGGGCTTTGGCCCACGTATGCTCTAGACTGGACTATACTGTTACCGTTAAAAGGCTCTAGCCCAGACTGTTTCTGTTTCTATTTCTATTTTTGTATACTGACTGTTACTTTAGTAAGGGGATTACACACTGAGTTTTCATAAACTCACCCTGTTTATTAATTGTGCAGGTAATCTCCAGGACTAGGAGGATTGGTGCTACGAGGGACTCGGAGATGGCCACACGATTGCTTTCCTATAATGCTTTGGACTTTATTTATGGTTTAGATTTCATTTTTGGGTTTTAGTTTTTATAATAAGGCCTTTTAAGTTTGGGATTTTAATACGTTTTATATCTGCTAGACGAAGACGAGTTTTCAAACCAATTTCTATTTTTAAAAATATACGTTTTAAACTTCTTTACTTCAAATTAGCTTCCGCAACTATAAAAGATTTTCAACGAGATTAATAACATTTCAATGAACCACATTTTGAAATTCAATGAACACAAACTAAGTCTTTACATGAGTTCTTAAATATCAAGAAAGGTTTCAATGAGAACATGGTTTTCGAAAAACACTTCCATGTGACACGTCAGATTTGGGCCTAACTTCTAGGCTGGGTTCAGGGGTGTTACACTTTGTATCGAGATGTTTACTATGTCAGCAAGTTAAAGCTGAACATTAGGTGTAACGCCCCAGATTTTGGGCCAAGAAGTACTAGGCCTTGGTGGTGGCTTATAATATTTTGTTGAGTATGGAAATATTGAAATTGTGTGTTGGGTATGTTGGTTAAGTGATTTGGAGTGTTTGGGGATGTCTGAGAAGTCCTGGGTTCAAACTAGGGGTCTAGCAAAATTTTTAGTTTTTCCCTTTAGAGGACCTTGGCATTAATTAGAAGGCCTTATAAATAATTTTGGTTAAAATATGGCACAAAGGAGCTTGTGGTCTAGTGGCAAGGAGGCGTTAAGTATATACAAGTGGTCCGGGGTTCAAGTTCTAGTGTTTGCAAAATTATTATTTTTGCTCCTAAGTGATCCCTTAGTGATTAGAAGGGGATCTTATATTTAAATTAAGGATAAAATGTGACATAAGAAGTCTAATTGGCTTGGTGGTAAGTGGCGTGTGGAGCATGTGAGAGGGCTAGAGTTCAAATCCCATTGCAAGTAATGGACAGCTATTTTGCTACTTGGGGGGCAAGAGGTGGAGTTGGATTCAAATACTGGAAGGTTGTCAGAGACTTGGTAAAAGGGTGAGATTTGACTTGGTCTTGGTCTTGGTAGTTGTGATTTGAATTTGAAATCGAGAAGTTGGAAGAAATCGAGGAGTAGAATGTGGAGTGTTTCGTGGAGGAAATTGGGGAGTTGGAATTTGAAAGTGTGATAGCCGAATTAGGCAGTTTGAGTAGAGAAAATCTGCTAGGGGTTTTGGTGTGTGCACATTTGGTTTTTTGTAGGGTTTAGTTGCCAATTCTCTTTTTGGTATTTTTAATTCCCTTTTCTTTTGTGCTTTTTGTTTCTTTTTCTCTCTTAGTGCTGGAACTCCTATTTTCTTTTCTTATGCTCTTTGCCGAAACCCGAAAGGTGCAAGTGGCGAAATCTCTTTTGGAAGTCTTCTTTTCATTTTCACATTTTCTTCTCTGTTTAATCCTTATTCTCGGCCGAACTTGGGAGATCCTTTATTCTTTCCTCTTTGACTGAACCCTCTTTTTCTCCTTTGTCCTTGTATTTTCTTTTTATGTTTTTCTATCAAATCCTTCTCCATAGCCAAATAGTACTTTTGATCCTAATACCTTCTTTTGGTTTCTTCGCAACTGAATTCCTCCCTCCTATCAGCTGTTGCGGAATTTGGTGTGAGTAATCTTTTTATTAGTCTTCGATGAGGATGCTATTCTTTCTCTCTTCTGCCGAATCTCTCCTCCTTTCTTCTAGTCTGATGTTTGTTGTTATTTAGGTTCTCTCGAAGTGTGGAAAAGGGGGCAAGCAACCTGAAGCAAATGATACGTTACCCCTAGCTCCTGATCATGTAAGTATTCTTACTTCATGTTGGTTTGGGGAACTGATCCTTCATGAAGGTTCTGTAGTCATCTAAGGGTGGATTTTAACTACATGAGCATGCGATCTCTTTTAATAGGGTTATTGATCACAGAATCCATCCAAGGGTTTTGATCTTCGTTATTAGTTGGAGAAGGCGTTCAACTAAGGTATGTGTATGTGTAGTTTCAATTTATGTCGTGGAAAAGGTGGATAACTCTATTGAGGGGATAATTCACTATTAAGTCTTGTGTAACGTAGGTTCAGTGCTAGGGGATCTGTAGCACGTTTCGGAAGAAGGTGTGTAATCGTACACCGATGCTATTACTGTTAAACTGCAAGATGAAGGTGTGTACTCACACCCTAGATTACTGTGAATCGGCAAAAAGATGAAAGCCAAAAATACGATGTTTGAGGCCACGCGATCACTCATGTGGTAAATTGAACCCACAGAACGTGGGTGTACGACGGAAAGGCCGCCATGAGTGAACTCATGCGCTTAGGCCATAGTGGGCCAAATGGGCCCAGTGGGCCAGTGGGCCCATTTTGGTAAATCTCGCTGCTAAGTGGAAAGTAGTTTAACTTGTCATGTCGCGAACATGACTTTGGTTGTAATGGACCTCGATGGGCTGTGTGGGCCCAATGGGTTTGTGGGCCTACATGGATAAAATGTATGTGATGTGATAAGTGACTAATTTGGGCTGTGTTGTTCACATAGCTGTGGTTGTTTTTGGGCTAAATGGGCCACATGAGTGTGTGGGCCTATTGGGCCGAGTAATGGGCCTTAGGCCCAATTACCCTGTTTTGCCCGTTTAGGTTACAAAAGTCACTCGAGGCGACGATGGACCATCGATAGGGTCATTAAGACCTCAGTTTACTAAATTACCGAAATACCCCTAATTTGTAAAATTACAGAAATACCCCTAGTTTACAAAATTATCGAAATACCCCTGATTTGTAAAATTACAAAAATACCCCTAGCCTAATTTGTAAAATTACAAAAATACCCCCAGTTTACAAAATTATCGAAATACCCCTGGTTTGTAAAATTATTAAAATACCCCTAGTTTGTAAAATTACCGAAATACCCTGGCTTGTAAAATAATCGAAATACCCCTAGATTGCAAAATTATCGAACTACCCCTAGTTTACAAAATTACTAAAATACCTTTGGTTTGTGAAACTATCGAAAAACCCTCAGTTTGTGAAATTACTAAAATACCCCCAGATTATAAAATTACTGAAATACCCCTGTAGGGTAGAATTACCGAAATACCCTTATAGTGTAAAATGACCATTTTGCCCTAAAGAGTAAAATGACTGTTTTGCCCTTATGGGAAAATGACTGACTTGGACTTTGTTTGACTGATTTGACTGTGAAGGTATGATTGTGTATAAATTGACTTGATTGCGATTGTGTGACTGATAGGCTTTTAATATATGTTTAAGCGACTATTACTGAGCATGGCCATTTTGCATACACATGTGATGATTGAGCATGACATTCACGATATTCTGCATGGGGTTGGGCTTGATTTGGAGAAAGTTCTGTGCTAGTGGCTTTGCCACGTACTCTGTTTCTGGTAGCTCTACCATGTTATCTGTTATTAGCAGCTTGGTTGCATATTGGTGTGTGGACTGGGTGGGTCGAGTTATTCCCTACATGGTGTGTTGGGTTGGTACGGGTGGTGTGATGGTTGGACTGGGTTGGGATTGCATTCATGCTGATTCTGTTATGGGCTTGGCCCACGCTATTCTGTATAGGGCTAAGGCCCAGATTGATCTGTTCTTTATAAGGCTTTAGCCCAGTCTATTCTGCATATCTGTATTATACTGTTACTGATTCTGTTTTGGGCTTAGGCCCACCTGATTCTGATTCTGATAATGTTTCTGATTCTGTAATGGGCTAAGGTTCATCTGGTACTATCTGTTATAATGGGCTAAGGCCCATTTGATACTGGAACTGTAGTAGGGTTGGGGCCTATGCTTTTAATTCTTTTGTATGTCTAACTACTCGTATTATATAGTAGGGGATTGCACACTGAGTTTTTATAAAACTCACCCCGTTTGTTAACTGTGCAGGTAACCCCCAACTTTAGGAGGATCGGTGCTGTGAGTGACTCGGAGATGGCCACACATCTGTTTCTATTTTTCTATTAAATTATTCATAAGTACTTTAATTCGGGCTTCATTTGTAATAAGGCCTTTTAAGATTTCTAGTTTTTATAGTGGGATTTTATTTATTGTTCTATGATTGCTAGAAGTAGGACACAGTTTTTCCAAAATAACAACTACTTTTCAAAATAACACGTTTCCGCAACTGTTTTAAATTAAGCTTCTGCAACAATTAAGGTTTTAAAGGTAATAACGTTTTACAAGAGAATGATTTTTTTAATAAACCACGTTTTAACAATAAGGAAATCGAAATCTGTTGTTTTAATGGCAGAAAGGTTTAAATTTCTTTAAGAAGGGCTTTCAATGGAAACATGGTTTTCGAAAAACACTTTAATGTAACCCACCGGATTCAGGCCTAACTTCTAAGCCAGGTTTGGGGTGTTACATCAGGTACCTTCTAGGTTTTTACAGCCAATGATGATACCGAAATGGAAATGGAAGCATGTTATGATGGGCTTTGTATCGGGATTGCCCTTGTCTCCAAGAAAGAAAGATGCAATCTGGGTTGCCATTGATTATCTGACCAAGTCTACACACATTTTATTCCTATACATACAAATTATTCACTTGAGTGATTAGCCGAGCTCTATGTTACTAAGGTTGTCAGATTGCACGGGTGCCAGTTTGCATTATTTCAGATAGAGATCTATGGTTTACACCATGATTCTAGAGCGAGTTACAGGAGACTCTAGGTACATGGCTACATTTTGGCACTGCATTTCATCCACAGACCGATGGTCAGTCTGAGAGAGTGATTCAAATACTCGAGGATATGCTTCATTGTTGTGTGTTAGAGTTCAAAAGCAACTGGAGAAATATTTATCGTTGGTTCGCGTACAATAACAGTCATTAGTCGAGCATAAAGATGGCACCGTCTGAAGCTTTGTATGGTCATAAATGCAGAACTCCTTTGTATTGGACTAAGCTTAGTGAGAAAAAGATTCATGGGGTTGATGACTCGAAAGACTAAAGAAAAAGTGAAAGTAATTCATGATAGTTTGAAAGCAACTTCAGATCGATAGAAACCGTATGCAAATTTAAAACGTAAAGACATTGAATTTCAAACTGGCAATAGAGTGTTACTATAAGTATCGCCCTGGAAGAAAGTTCTTCGTTTTGATCGCAAAGGAAAGCTAAGTCTTCAATTTATTGGGTTGCATGAGATTATTAAAAGAATTGGCCCAGTAGTGTATTGTTTAGCTTTGCCATTGGAGTTAGAAAAGATTCATAACATGTTTCATGTATCTATATTACTCGGTACCGATCAGACCCTTCACATGTTATCTCACCAGAAGATGTCATGACTCAACTGATATGTCATATAGCAAAGAACCGATCAGAATCTTAACTCAAGAAGTTAAAGAATTGAGAAATAAGAACATAGGTTTAGGAAAGCTTCTTTGGTAGCGTGATGGGCTAGAGGAAGCCATCCGGGAATTGAAAGAAGCTATGAGAAAGTGATATCCAAACCCCTTTTCTGGTAAGATTTGTGGGGATGAAAATTTCTTTAGGGAGAGAGTTGTAACATCCCGTTTTCAATGAAATTAGAACAGTGGTTTTGGGACACAAATATGATGTGAAAATATTTATTTTATTAATATTTTAATGTCTACAGCATGTTAGTAGTGTCGTATAAAAAATTCATTAAAAAAATTTAGCGTTTGCATGCTTAATTTGATAAAAAGGACTAAATTCCATAAGGTGCAAATTTAGATTTCTATAAGTAAAAGGTGTCAAATTACTATGAATTTTGTGTATGAGTGGCCTTAAATGGCAATTAGACCATTAATATTATTAGTGGACAAATATGGACATCCTTTAAGTGATTTTTAAAGGTTAATGTATAACGTTAATAAGGTAAATTGAAAAATTAACATAAAATAAAGAAAAGAAAGATTTCACCTTTCTTTCATCTTCAGCACTGAATATTCAAAGAGAAAAGCCATTAAAAAAGCTTCAACATTTGGACATCATTCATTCTCTTGCATGTGAGTAATTTTCATCTCGTTTTTAATGATTTCTAAGTTTTTGGATTCATTGTAGCTTAATCTAGCTATCATAGGGACTAATTTACAAAATTGTTGAAAGTCTAGGGTTTTACCATGAATGTATATTGGTTGTTTGTTATTTTTGTTGGAAGAAAATGAATGTTTTTTGTTAATTAAACAATTTTTGTAAAGTGAATTTTGATGAAAATGTCAATTAGGGGTTAAATTGAAAAAATATGTAATATTCAGGGTAAATTATGAAATTAATGAAAAATATGAGCTACGAGGGACTTAAGTGAAATTTAGCTATCTTGGGTTAGCATTAAATTTGCATAAATTTCATTTTATAAACTTAGGGACTAAATTATAATGAATTCAAAATTATATGGGAAAAAGCATAATTTTACAAAAATATGATTTTTGGATTGGATTGAATAGAATGATTATTGAATGGGCTAAATTTGATTATTGAGATCAACATACGCATTGTACAGATTTAGGACATGGAAAAGAAAAAGTATCGGATTAGTTGATCATAACTCCTCGTTTATGATCGAGGTAAGTTCGTACATTTAAATAGAATTTTAATATATTTGGTTTAAATGCTATTTTTTCATATTATTATATTATGTCTCTACAAAAAAAATCCAACAACATTTCGGTGACTTTTAAATCTCGTTTGAACCTTAGGAATATATAGGATACAAATGACATGTCATTAGGGCTACCGTGTTTTGGGTGCTGGTCTTAAACGTCCTACCGATGGCTGAGTTTCGGCATGTATTGCGGATACTTGACAGCTTGTGTGAGCAGCATCGTGTAGCTACATTCTGACTGACAGCTTGTGTGAGCAGACCCACTTATGGCTTGTGAAAGAGCATCTATGTGAGAAAAAGAAAGAAATGGTTTCGACCATATGTTATCCCATGATACGATCTTACCTCGAGAATGATTCGAGTAGTAGGTGTTGGCCCGATCATAAAATTTGAGAAGTATCGTTCTTACTTGTTGTTTGAGTATATTCGGCTAAGTATGTAGTTGGGTAACAAAATAGTTTCAAAAATGGCTAAGTGTAAGTTATTTAAGGCTCGATTATCAAAGAAATAAAATAGATAGGTGATAGTTTGAATGGCATTGAAAACGAACTTAAGGATCAAGAACGAACCAACACTATATGTGAGTGCTGACCTGAGACTTATATGACCTTAAGGTGGACCTTGACCGATTACCTAGGAAGGTAGGAACCAAAGGTATAATTTTGGTAACGCCACATATAACACCCCAAACCCGGCCCAGACGTTATGGCTAAATCTGGCAGCGTCACATTGGAGTGTATTTTGAAAACCATATTTCTTTCATAAAAACTCGTTCGAAGGTTAAGGCCTCTTGTTAATTCTCAAATCCTCTTAGTTGTTTGTTAACCATTTTAAAACGTCATTACTTCTAAAACATTATTTGTTGCGAAAGCTTAAAAATTGAGTTGCGAAAACGTGTTGTTTGAAAACAGTTAATATTTTGGAAAACTACGCTCTACTTTTAATAGATATAAAACATAAAAAATATAATCCCAAATTGAAAGCTAGAAATTTAGAGAGGCCTTATTACATCAAAAACCCAAATTTAAGTTATTGAAAAATAAATAGTCTATGTAACATAGATGCAGTTGTGTGGCCACCCTCGAGTCCCTCGCAGCTCCGATCCACCTAACGCTGGGGACTACCTACACAATTAAAAATAGGGTGAGTTTACAAAAACTCAGTGTGTAATCCCCTAATATGAAAATAGTCAGTCAAACAAATAGAATATAGAAGCAGTCTAGGTCTGAGCCCATTATAGCAGACAGTATCAGATGGGCCTTAGCCTATTACAGTAGCAGAATCAAAAGCATAACATATGTGGGCCTAAGCCCAATACAGTATCAATTCAGAATAATAATGCAACTGTGCAACCCACCCCAATCCAGCCAACACACCACTCCGTACCACCAGCACACCATGTGGGGAAAAATCGACCCACCCAGCTAGTACACCAATATTGTAGCAAGGCTGCCAGGTAACAAAACCACAGCATAGCTGCCAGTAAAATAAGTGGCTTAAAGACATCAATAGTGGCATAGAGCCTTCAAAATGGCACAAAGCCTTTAGTAACGGCACGAGCTTTCAGTAATATGAATGGCACTAAGCCATCGATAATATACGTGGCACAAAGCCGTCGATAAAGTGGACGACACTAAGCCATCGATAATATGCATGGCACAAAGCCATCGGTAAAATGAACGACATTAAGCCAATGATAGTATGTACAGCACAAAGCCATCGATCGGTCCACAGTCGTCTCGTGCGACCTGTGTGACCTTAATAGATCAGTACGAATGTACGGCTTTAAGCCGTCGATAGGTCCACAGTCATCTCGTGTGACCCATGCAACCCTAACAGATCAGTACTTCCTCCATAACAATATCCCAACCCATGCAGTATGTCGTGCATGTATGCAAAACACATAAACAACACATGGCATACTCAAACAATCAAACATCATATAAGGGCATAACAGTCATTTTACCCGACAAGGGTATTACAGTCATTTTACCCTACAAGGGGTATTTCAGTCATTTTACCCTATGGGGGTATATCGGTCATTTTACCCTGCAGGGGTATATCGATCATTGTACCCTACGGGGGTATATCGGTAATTTTACCCTATGGGGGTATATCTGTCATTTTACCCTATGGGAGTATATCGATTATTTTACCCTACGGGGTGACGCGAACGCGTCCAGACCAGCAATTAACCCGAACAATGGCGCACTTGCTTTGCTGCAAGGATCGAAGACGAGAGCTCGAGCTCAACGCTTCCAAAACTCCATTTCAGCTCTTTGTCATCAATTCAAGCTAGTTAATGACTCCAACGACCATACTGTAGCTGAACACAACTCTGAACCAAAGATAGTTAGCTTACTTCAAGTTGACTTCAGCTCACTTCAGCTCACGGGAGTCCATTCCAGCTCGGCTGAGCTCAACTAAGCTCTTACTCAGCACAATTAGTTTCTAATTTAAATAAACTTAGCTCATTTACTTTATTTTCAGCTTAACACAGCTCATAGCCAAAACCCCCGGCTCATCTTAGCTTAATCATTGCGTATGTATTTATGTGAGCTAGTTGACTAGTTATTTAATGCATATTATTAATTTGTCATAATTTGAACTAGAAATAAATATGTCCAAAATATTACAAGAATTAAATATGTTGGCCTAATTTAATTAAGTGATTAATTGTGTTCATATTTGATTAATGTGTTCACATGAGCTATTAATGTTGTACATTCACTTTGTAGGTACATCACCCTTGGGACGGCAACATGCAAGGATGGACTAAAGATGGTGTGCTACCTTTTGGTGTTTCAATGTGACTATTCGGCCAAGACATGGATCTCCTAAAGGTGACTGAATCTCTTCCTATACTAGCATCAAGGCGTTCACACATGGAGTTCACACCTACAACCATTCAGCTACTCATGTTCACACTTCCAAGACCATTCAAGATCTTATGGTCACACATGAATTAGACCCTTCAACCAGCCTCATTATGACGCCACTTTTGGTGAATACATGCAACATCAATGGTTATTTAATAGCCATGGACGAATCTAGTCATGCATGCATGAAGAACATTCATCCAAGTACATCAATGCATCCCATTCAGCCGAACATGGACAAGCTCACCAATGGACATCCTTCTAGAATATTCACCCCTTAATTGGATACATTGCTTAGTTGTTAAGTTTATGAATAGGACCATTCGGCTAGCCTAAGTTACTAGTATAAATAGTTGTTTATTTTCATTGTAAAAGGACTTTTGATCAATTTTATACCGAAACTCTGTTTCTATGAGGTTTGATTCCTCTTAACTTTATACAAGTCTTGTGCGACTTATCTAGCTTTGCTAGTGGCATCAATCTTGCTTGTTTCGAGCTTATCACCGAACCCAAACTTGGTGTGGCGCTCAAACCTATCCTCAAACTACCATTTTTCCAACTTAGACCATATAGGATTCGGAGTGACACCTTTGGTGTTGAATCTTTCCTGACGTCTAAGACACTCGACCATCAACCACCTATCTTGTTGATTTACCAAAATTCGAACAATACATCATTCCATCTATACCATTTCGTAATTTCCATACCATTTCGAACCATCTATACCATTTCGTACCTTCTATTCCATTTCGAACCTTCCATACCATTTTGAACCTTTCGTAACCTATCCTACATTACCTAAACCGATACACTAATCATCTATCTCATTTCATACACCAACCTTCTAACCATCGTACTATCTATCTTCTCTTCTTTCTAAACCTCAACAATTCTAACTTCTTTTCGAAACTCTTAAAACATACCTTCTTCTTAAACTTCCGCTTCTTCATCTACCCATTCCAATTGCGACTCTGTCCATCTTCTCGACTACAATCGGGGACTCATGTAAATTCAGCTTATCTCATAACCGGGTTTGCGTCACGGGGGTTGATGTGAGCACATCCATGCCGATCAAACAAGCTGATCCGGAGGTCTTACCCATAGGACCCATTACCCATTCTAAGGCAAAGAAATTCAAGGAAGCTCTTTTCCTTACTTGTGCTACAATTCCTGATTCATTTGAGCACATTCATGCCTTAGCACATTCAAAAAAATTGCTTTGTGTTGAAAAATTGAATATTTGTGTTATTTTCATTCAATTCTGATCCTGAAATTCTCCTATTCACATTTTCTTCCATCTTTAACCATTCGCCACACTACAATCGAATTAATTTTTTTTCCTTTCTTTCTTTTAGCCTACCCTGACCTAAATCACATCATCCCTTGTTTCCCATTTGAGAACAACCATCTAGACTAAGGTTAAGCTGTAGCGAATCTGCTTACGAAATTACGAGAAAGGTAAAGAGAGGTAAAAGGCACGAGAGTTGTGAGCACAAAAGAGTGGAAAGTAAAAGCCTATTCTCGAGCGTAAACACGAGCGTGAGTGAAATTTTTTTCTTTCTGAGTGTTCGTGAGGTTTTTGTTGTGAGGTTCTTTACTAAACTCAATGTCACAAGAATCTGATCCTAACATGGAAGATCGTCCCGTACGACAACCTGTTCGCAACGTCCCAGATTTGAACATGCAAGCTTTATTACGAGAGATGGAAAGACTTTTAGATAGAAGATTAAATCCCCTTGAAGATCGTCTATTCCAAGTCGAAGCGAGAGAGCAACGCGAAAGAACTCCTGAAGTTGTCCAACCTAGACGGGAGAGGCCAAATCAACAACGGGAAAGACAAAGAGATCAAGATGATGTTGTAAATGATCTTAGTGATCTTGAAAGTGGTCAAGAGTCGAATGCAAGTAATTACCGGAGGGAACCACGACACCGAGATTAGAGACATAAAGATGATGATCTTAAGAACATCAAACTTTCTATACCGCCGTTCCAAGGTAGATCGGATCTAGAGGCCTATCTTGAGTGGGAAAAGAAGATCAGGTTGGTGTTTGATTGTCATAACTATTCTGAAAATAAAAAGGTGAAGTTAGCAGCAATTGAATTCTCGGATTATGCCATGATTTGGTGGGATCAACTAACTACCAGCTAGAGACATAATGGAGAACAACCAATCTCCACATGGACCGAGATGAAGGCAGTTCTGAGGTGACGATTTATCCCTTCTTACTACCATCGGGAGTTGCACCAAAAACTTTAAAATCTTACACAAGGGACCAAAAGCGTCGAAGACTACTACAAGGAGATGGAAATTGCAATGATTCGGGTAGATGTTCAAGAGGATTCCGAAGTAATGATGGCACAATTTTTGGCTGGATTAAACTGAGACATTGCGAATGTCGTCGAGTTTCAACACTATCTTGAAGTGGTGGGCATGGTCCATATGGCTATCAAGGTAGAAAAGCAACTTAAGTGTAAAGGCCCAAATCGAGGTTTTTCCACTTCTAACACATCCAAGTGGGGCCAAAGTTCGAGTAGAGGTTTTTCAACATCTCGAGGAAAGGATTCCATGGCACTTTCGAAACCAAACAAGCCTAATATCGAAATAAACAAAGGTAAGGCACCCGAGGTTTCTTTCAATCGTAATCATGACATTAAATGTTTCAAATGTCTAGGAAAGGGACACATAGCCAGTCAGTGCCCAAATCGAAGAACTATGGTGATTCGTGCCGATGGTGAAATCGAGACGGGGGATGAAGAAGAAAAGGAGTCTGAATTGGTTTCTAAAACTGAGGAGGACTTAGAACAACCTGTGGAAGGTGAACTACTCGTTGTCAAAAGGAGTCTTAGTCTCCAAGGCATGGATAATAAGCTACAACGGAAGAACATATTTCATACCCGATGTCTAGTTGGAGGAAAAGTTTGTTGTGTCATCATCGACAGTGGTAGTTATACAAACGTAGCAAGTACAATGATGGTTGAAAAACTCAGTTTACCAACTACTAAGCATTCGAGCCCCTACAAACTTCAGTGGCTCAATGACGGTGGAGAACTTAAGGTGACCAAGTAAGTACTAGTTTCTTTCACCATTGGAAAGTACTCGAATGAAGTATTATGTGACGTTGTTTCGATGCATGCGGGCCATCTACTCCTTGGACGTCCGTGGCAGTTTGATCGGCGAGTGCTACACGACAGGTATACCAATCGATATATTTTCAAGTTTATGGGAAAGAATGTTACATTGGCACCGTTAACTCCCAAACAAGTTTACGATGATCAATTGAAGTTGAAAGCATCCGTCGAACAAATGAGAGAGAAAGAAAAAGAAGATTGTAAAAAAATAAAAGAGGAAAAAAATAAGAAAAAGAAAACAAAAGAGAGTGAAAAGAAAATCAGTAAAGAAAAAGAAGAAAAAGAGAAGGAAATTGAAAAAATGAGTGTCTTTGCAAAAGTTAGTGATATTCGAAAAGCGTTAGTAATGAATCGTCCCGTTCTTGTACTCATGTACAAGGAAACATTATTTTCTACTAACGAATTACCCGACACTCTACCTTCTTCTGCTTTGTCTTTGTTGCAGGATTTTAAAGATGTTTTCCCAAAGGAAGTTCCAAATGGTTTACCATCGCTTTGTGGAATTGAACATCAAATAGATTTTATACCAGGAGCTACTATCCCAAACCCTCCCGCTTATCGAGCCAATCCGGAAGAGACTAAAAAACTGCAACGGCAAGTCAATGATCAGTTGGAAAAAGGTTACGTTCGAGAGAGTCTTAGTCCTTGTGCTGTACCTGTTTTGCTAGTACCGAAAAAAGATGGAACATGGTGAATGTACGTAGATTGTCGAGCCGTAAATAAGATCACCATCAAATACCGTCATCCAATTCCTCGCCTTGATGATATGCTTGATGAACTCAATGGAGCTAAGGTATTTTCAAAAATTGACTTAAAAAGTGGCTACCACCAGATTCGAATGCGAGAAGGTGATGAGTGGAAAACGGCATTTAAGACCAAGCATGGGCTGTACGAATGGTTGGTCATGCCTTTTGGACTAACCAATGCCCCTAGCACATTTATGAGGCTAACGAATTACGTGTTAAGGTCTTTTATCGGTAAGTTTTGTGTTGTGTATTTTGATGACATATTGATATATAGCAAATCCGTCGAAGATCATGTAAGGCATCTTAAATCTATTTTAGAAGTTTTACGTAAAGAAACATTATATGCTAACCTTAAAAAGTGTTCTTTCTGTTCTGATAAAGTTGTCTTTTTAGGATTTGTGGTTAGCGCGGAAGGTCTCGAAGTAGACTAAGAAAAGATCAAGGCAATTCAAGATTGTCCAAGGCCAACTAGTATTACGCAAGTTCGGAGTTTTCATGGACTAGCAAGTTTCTACCGACGATTCGTTCCTAATTTCAGCACCATTGCTGCTCCTCTTACGAGCGTCATTAAGAAGAACTTAGCTTTCTTTTGGAATGATGAGCAAGAAAAGTCATTTGTCAAAATTAAGAATCTTCTTACTAACGTTCATTTACTTGCTCTTCCAGATTTTTCGAAGACTTTCGAGATTGAGTGTGATGCCTCAGGCATTGGAATAGGTGCTGTTTTAACACAAGAAGGACGACCTGTGGCTTATTTTAGTGAAAAGATTAGTGGAGCCATACTCAACTATCCTATATATGATAAAGAGATGTACGTGCTCATACGAGCTCTTGAGACATGGCAACATTATTTATGGCCAAAGGAGTTCGTTATACACTCCGATCATGAAGCTTTAAAGCACATCAAAGGTCAGCACAAATTAAACCGACATCACGCAAAATGGGTAGAGTTTCTTGAATCATTTCCTTATGTTATAAAATACAAAAAAGGTAAAGATAACATAGTGGCTGATGCACTTTCGAGAAGGTACACTCTTTTGACATATTTGGACTCCAAAATTCTTGGTTTTGTTTTGATAAAAGACTCTTATGCTAACGATTCTGATTTTGGTGAGATCTTTGTAGCGTGCGAGAATGGTGTGTTTGAAAACTTTTATAGGTATGAAGGCTTTCTTTTCAAAGAAAGTAAACTCCGCATTCCTTGTGGCTCTGTTCGAGATTTACTAGTGCACGAAGCCCATAATGGCAGACTTATAGGACACTTTGGAGTCAATAAGACACTTGCAACACTTCAAGAACACTTCTATTGGCCGCGAATGCATAAATATGTGGAACAAGTTTGCGAGAGGTGTATAGCTTGTAAAAAGGCTAAATAAAAGGTTCAACCACATGGCTTATATATGCCATTACCTATTCCTGAAGCCCTGTGGGTTGATATCTCCATGGACTTTGTTCTTGGATTACCGTGCACAAAAACGGGGAAGGATTCTATCTTTGTGGTTGTTGATCATTTTTCAAAAATGTCTCATTTTATTGCTTGCACTAAAACTGATGACGCTGTTCATGTTGCAAATTTGTTTTTCATGGACATTGTACGACTTCATGGCATTCCTCGTACAATTGTGTCAGATCGTGACGCAAAATTCTTGAGCCATTTTTGGAGGTCTTTGTGGGGAAAATTAGGAACCAACCTATTATTCTCTACCACCAGCCACCCCCAAACCGATGGTTAAACGGAAGTTGTCAATAGAGTATTGTCTACATTACTACGGGCCATCATCCGTAAAAATTTGAAGTCTTGGGAAGATTGCTTACCACATATCGAGTTTGCTTACAACCGCTCCGTCCATTCTGCTACGAAATATTCGCCTTTTGAAATTGTATATGGTTTCAATCCATTGACACCTTTAGATTTATTACCTTTGCCTAGTGATCGATTGGTTCATGCAAATGCAAAGAAAAAGGTTGATTTTGTCAAGGAATTACATCAAAAGGTACGAGCTAATATTGAGGCAAGAACCGAGTCTTACGTGCGTAATGCTAACAAGGGACGAAAACGAGTGGTCTTCGAACCCAGAGAGTGAGTTTGGGTTCACATGCGCAAGGAAAGTTTTCCAGCTCAACGAAAATCAAAATTATTACCTCGAGGAGACGGTCCTTTCCAAATTCTTGAGCGCATAAATGAAAACTCTTACAAACTCGATTTGCCTGGTGAATTTAACGTTAGTGCGACTTTTAACGTGTCAGATTTAACCCCTTTTGATGCAAATTTTGACTTGAGGACAAGTCGTTTTGAAGAGGGGGAATGATACGATCGCAACCCGGAGTGTATCAAGTTCGAGCAAGGACTCAATGGTGCTACCTCAAGGACCAATTACGCAAGCTCGAGCTAAGCAATTCAAGGAGGCCATTTCGGCCTTAGTTAACCAAGTGTGGGGCGAGGCTTTGGTTGGAGAAATAGAACGAGTTGGGACTAGCTTAATAAAGTGTCCTTGCAACCTTTTGCAAACTAATTTCAGCTCAATTCCAGCTCCTTGAACTCGTTCCAACTAAATTGAATTTTTTATTTAATTTTTTCAGCTTTGCATTTAGTTTGCATTTTAATCCTTGCATTTAAGCATATTAGTTTAATAAATTAGTTGTTGTCCATTAATTTAATCATCTTAGTTTAATTAATTGAACTTTTTGATGATATTAACTTAATAGTACTTCTTTAATTAAACTAGTTGCTGGAATAAATGATGCATAAGTTTTAGATCATTTAATTAAGTAGTTGTTAATGGCTTAATAATTGAATAAATATGACGGTTACATGTGTTAATTGCAGGTGACTATTCAACTTACAAAGGCTGTTACACATTCAATAAAGGTGGCTTTTCAAGAGATTTTCAGTTACATAAGAGGGGGCTGTTATAAAGGAAGCTTTAAGCACCATTAAAAGAGAGTTTAAAGGAGCATTTCATGTCTTTTAAAATTCAGCAGCAGCCTATTCAAATACCCCAACGTTTTTGCTACTTAATGGACAATTTATGCCTTACAAATTTCATTAAAGTGGCTGGAGTCTATTCAACTAACCAAAGGGGAAATCAATAGTCATTTTCAAAGCCTTTAAGGACATTAATTTAGCTGGTTAAAAAGAAGAGTTATTGATTCTAGAATTTTAAAAGTCTTTGATTTATAATTAGCTCTTTAATAGCACTTTACTATGTGACCATTCGGCTAGCTCATTCTAGCCTTATAAATACTTGTAATCAAGCCTTTTGGGAACACTTTTGGACATTTTGTTAATGATATGCTGCCAAATTTGTGAGGCAAACTTTTCTCTATTTTTGTTCAAAGATTCGTTGGCTACCTAGTGTTCTAGTTGCGTCAATCATTTTCTTTGATAAACCCAAACTTATCACTACTCATAGTGTGGCGTTCAAACATACCGAGGTTCCTATCTTACTAGATAATGGGTCGAGGTCACTTCTACCAATCCTAAACTGAACTAAAAGGGCTTATAAACAAACGGGTCGATATCACATCGGTATTGGTTCTTGTTTGCACTTTTGTTCAAACCAAATTTCTTTCATTACCATTTCATACCAAAACCAAACTCCATCCTTCCATTTCTTATCATATCGTACCAATCCAGTTTCTATACAACCAAATTTAACCTGTTCAATTCTAAACCATTCCTTCCTACCCATATAATCAAAACACAAACAACTATCCACTATTCCATAACCGAAACAATTCTTTCTTCCTACCTTATTCATTCAAGACCTTCCATTCTTCTCAATTTCTTAAAAGAATTAACGGTTCTTCTCGTTGACGATTGGGAAAATTAAGTATACGACTCAACTCAACCCCGAGGTGGATCGTATCAAGGATGCTAGCTTAAGTGTGTATACACAGCTCGAATCCAGCTCACGGTAGTCAAAGGGATTGCCATCAGCTCAGCTTAGCTCACTTACACTCCATTAGACTCACTTACACTCTAGCTAGCTCAATCTCAGCTCAGCTAGCTCAATCTTAGCTCAGCTAGCTCAACTTCAGCTGACTAGTCCTAAACTAGCTGAAACCTATCCTACATGTGGGAGAGTGACCTACAAGTATGTATGGCATGTGTGGAGGACGTGTGGCATGTGTGGAGGTCCTGGGGACGTGTGTGGTAGACTTGAAGTGTGTGACAACCCATTGGCACGCCCCAAGCATGTGGCCAGCCTTCTCACCCATTCAAATCTATCAAATGGCGCCTAGCACATGTAACATGTGCCAATATGTTTGAATTTCATGGCTGCCAATGCTTGTCGCCCAAAGGAAGTTGAGGGAGTTGAATTTTGAGTTTTAAAATTCAAATTCAATCAATTCTAGCCAAGTATTCATAACTGGCCAGCCCCCTCTTATTTCTATATATAGTTGTACTTGAAATCAATTTTTATGAAAAGAAATCTTTGCGAGTTTATCTCTCAATTTCGGTTAGTCATTGAACTAACTTTGGCATATTCAGACTCTGTTTGATTGTGTCATCTTCCTTGATACTTCGGGTTCCTAGATTGCTATCTAATGGGTCCAAGTCTGTTGACGAAGAACATATCCGATTCAGGTTCGTTCAGTATATTGTTCGAGTTCTTTCAAGTTCAACATCGTTTATATTTTTCCAGCAACATCAACATTAATTCTGCCAATTTGAACATTCTAATGCAACCATGAAAGCCCGTTGAAGCCTTCTTCTTTATTCAAATTCAAATCTGCCAAAAAATTCCTCCACATCTATTTTTTTCCTTCTTCTCCTTTCTTTTTATTTTCGTCCATTTTCTTTGTTACTGACGTTCATCCATGTGTGTTATTGTAGAGTTATGCTTGCTACAATCCTAGATCCGTTACAGACAAGGAACATTGTTTCTGAAGCAATGTATCCTATTATCATATGGTATCAGAGCCAAGTTGGATTTTAGCACTTTCTGTACTACAAGGCATCACAAAAAAACAAAACAAAATAATACAAAAAATAATTCAAAAAACAATTCAAAAAACAAAAAAACAAAAATAGCACTGATTTGTTCAAAAAAGTGATAAAGGATGCGTTCAAAAAAAGTGATGAAGGATACGCTCAAAAAAAGTGATGAAGGATGCTTAAGTTTGCCATGGAATGCTTCGAAATCACCCGAAACAATTTTTTTCTTATTTGTTCGCTGATAGGTTTGTTGTAAGTATTTCTTATGTAGTAAGTCACTGTTTGTGTCATTTAAATAGCCCCTGAACTACCTGATACAATCTGCCTCGGGGTGAGCCAAGTCGTATGTGGGTTTACCCAATCGTCTATGAAGAAGTATCATTCGGCTCTTTTAAAAAGGATGTCTTTAGGCAAAATGATGGCAGAAGCTATGTTTATGGGTTCAAAAAGGGGTTCATAGATGTGAATAATATGTATAGGTTCAATTTTAGAGAATATAATTTTGGAAATAAAAGAAATGGAAATTGGATAACAAAGAATGGAAAGAAAGGGAATGGATGGTTCGTTTATGAAGAATTGAAAAGATGGAATGAAGGTAGTTTGGTAGGTGATGGATATGGAATATAGGACTTAAGTTTCAAGTAAGATTCGATACTATATAGAGTATCGCCCCAGCACTTATATCACTTAAGGTGGTAGATGGAAAATAGATTAAACCTCGACCCGTTACTTAACAAAGTAGGAACCTCGGTATATTGGATGAACGCCACACTATATGATAGTGATAAGTTCGGATAGAAGAAAACAAGATTGACGCCACTAAAACTAGATAAGCCAACAAAATCTTCAACGAAATATGAGAGAAAAATTTCTCACAAAATAGGAAAATAGTTTCATTCAAATGAGCCAAAAAGTTCAAAAGTCCCTCAAAAAGGCTTGATTACAAGTATTTATAAGGCTAGAATGAGCTAGCCGAAAGGTCACATAGTAGAATACTAATAAAGAGCTAATTAAAATTCAAAGTCTTTTAGAATTCTAGATCAAATAATTTCTCTCTTTAAAATGCTTTAATTTGGCTGAATTAATGACCTTAAAGGCTTTGAAAATGACTCTTGCTTTCCCCTTTGGCTAGTTGAATGGACTCCAGCAACTTTAATGAGATTTTTAAGGCTTAAATTGTCCATTAAGTAGCAAAAACGTTGGGTTTTTGAATAGGCTACTGCTGAATTTAAAAGGTCATGAAATGCTCCTTTAAACTCTCTTTTAATGATGCTTAATGCTTCCTTTATAACAGCCCCCTCTTTTGTAACCAAAATAACTTGAAAAGCCACCTTTATTGAATGTGTAACAGCCTTTGTGAGTTGAAAAGTCACCTGCAATTAAAACATATGTAGCCGTCACATTTATTCAATTATTAAGCTTTAAACAAATTAACAACTACTTAAATAAATAAACGAACACTTATGCATCATTTATTCTAGCAACTAGTTAATTAAAGGAAGTATTAAATGAACTTTAACTCATGTACCAATAAATTAACCTAGTAACTAGATTAATTAAAGAAGCAACTCATTAAATTAAGTTCATCAAATAAACTCATTTAATTAAACTAAGATGAGTTGTAGTAATGACCAACAACTCATTTATTAACTTAAGATGCTTAAATGCATGGTTTAAAATGCAAACTAAATGATCAAATGAGTTACGTAATGCATGACTTAATTAAATGCAAAACACATAATGCATGTCATAATTAAAATATGTAGATTAATAATGCATGACATTAACTAAAAATGCATTTAAACAAGACTTAATTAAAGACTAAAATAACTAAAATAAATAAATCAAGTCCTTATTCCAGCAATTTAAATGCAAGAATTAAATAAACTCAAATCAAGCTCAAAGAGCTTGCGTCAAACCGAGCTAAGCTGGATGGAGCTCGGGGAGCTGGAAAGGAGTTGGGATCAGCTTGCCAACATAACAATGCTCGACTCGAAAGACTTGAACGTTGGGGCTCGCTGGGCGCACTGGCTTCGCTACCTTTAACCCTTGTTGCTATCACCGTTACATATATCTTGAAGTTTGACACAGCTAACATGTTTGAAGGATCAAATTTGTTCCTTAAAGAACTGTTTGCGAGAGATCGAGTAGAAAAGGCATTGAGCGTGGTGAGAACAGAAGGGGAGACAAAAAAAATCCCATTCAAGCATTCTCCCGAGTGAAACACGAGCGCTGAGTGTTATTTTCTAAGTGCACTATTCTTTTGGAGTGATCCATGAGAATTTTGTTGTGTGTGCTGTGAGGGCCTTTTTTAAATTTTCGTTTATTTAACATATTTGTTTTCTTCTCTTGTTTTCTTTGTTACAAATGACAGGTACAGATGATTTTAGTCCCTGTGGAAGTAATCCACCAAATTTGCAAATGCAAGCTCTTACTAGAACATTATAGCGTCTTTTAGACCAAACATTAGAGCCCATTCAGTCTCGTTTGGATAGAATAGAAGGAGGTGGTTCCCACCAATTTGTCCAAAATGAGAATCATGATGAAAACGACGTCGACCAGTAACCAAGAGTGAACCGTCGTGCAGGACAAGTTGATGATAATTTGTCTAACATTAAAATTGCTATACCTTCTTTTCAGGGACGTTCAGATCCTAAAATGTATCTTGCTTGGGAAAGCAAGGTAGAACATGTTTTTGAGTGTTATAATTATTCTAAACAGAAGAAGGTTCGATTGGTAACGATGGAGTTTACTGATTATGCATTGCTCTGGTGGGATCAATTGTGCATAAGCCGACGCCGTACCGGTGAAGGTCCAGTGAGAACATGGACAGAAATGAAGCAAATCATGTGAAAGTGGTTTGTACCTTCTCACTATCACCGTGACTAATTTTTGAAGTTACAATCTTTGAAACAGTAGTAGGAGTGTTGAAGACTACTACAAGGAGATGGAAGTGTCCATGACGAGAGCCAACATTGTGGAAGACCGAGAGGCTACTATGGCACGTTTCCTTGCTGATTTAAATACTGAAATTGCTAATGATGTTGAATTGCAGCCTTATGTGGAATTGGAGGATATCGTACACATTGCCATTAAGGTGGAGAGACAGCAGCGTTGGAAATCGATAAATTGAGGTAGTACTTCTTTTAAACCTTTTTCAAATTCTTCAAATGTTCCTAAGAATTTCAGGAAGTAGACACCACAAGCACTGCTTCAGATTCGTGAGAAGCCCGAATCAAGCAAGCCAAAGAACCCTGGTACTGAGAATAGGCGAGACAAGTAGGTGGTGCCACAAGAACGCTCTAGGGACATTTTGTGCTTCAAATGCCTAGGGCGAGGGCATGTTGCCAGTCAGTGTCCAAATCGGAGAACCATGATTTTGTTGGATAGTGGTGAGATTGAGTCTAAGTCTGAAGAAGACAAACAAGAGCCCCCTACAGTGGATGCAGATGATGATGACAATGTGCAAACATTTGCCACCGGTGAAGCACTTGTTGTCAAAAGGAGTCTAAATACTCAACCAATTTAGAATAAACAGCAATGAGAGAACATCTTTCACACAAGATGTCTTGCCAATGATAAGGTATTCTTTTATGCATGGTGGAAAGAGGATCACCTTAGCACCTTTGACACCGAGTCAAGTGCAAGAAGACCAAGAGAGACTGCGAAAGAATGTTGAGGAAGTTCGTGGGAAAAAGAAGATGAATGTGTATACTAGCAGTAAGGAAATCAGGAAATGTCTTTCCTCTCAGTAATTTGTGTTTATTTTGTTGTTTAAAGATCATTGTTTACTGTCTGAGATTCCTTGTAATCTGATTGCTTCTATTTCATCTCTTTCGCAGGAATTTAAGTACGTGTTTCCGGATGAAACACCAAAGGGATTGCCACTTCTTCGTGGCATTGAGCACTAGATTGACTTCATTCTAGGTGCCACCATTCCAAATCGACCATTTTATAGAACAAACCCCGAAGAGACGAAAGAACTTCAAAGGCAAATTACAGAGTTGATGGACAAGGGTTACATTCGAGAGAGTTTGAGTCCATGTGCTATTTCGGTGCTGTTAGTACCGAAGAAAGATGGAACTTGGAGGATGTGCATAGATTGTAGAGCTGTGAATCAGATCACAATTAAGTATCGCCATCCAATTCCAAAACTTGATGACATGTTGGATGAGCTTTGTGGAGCTGTCATCTTCTCTAAAATTGATTTAAAGAGCGGTTATCATTAGATTCGCATGTGAGAAGGCGATGAATGGAAGACAACTTTCAAAACAAAGCTAGGGTGTGGAAGTCGATCCCGAGAATATTAAAGCAATTCAGGGATGGCCACGACCGACATCTATTACTTAGGTTAGATCATTTCATGGTTTAGCGAGTTTTTATCGACGGTTTGTTCCTAACTTCAGTTCTATTACCGCCCCCTTAACTGGGATTATTAAGAAGAATTCTATAGCTTCTTATGGGGTAAAGAACAAGAAAATGCATTTCTGACAATTAAAGATTATTTAACTAGAGCACCCGTGTTAGCCTTACCTGACTTTGATAAAACTTTTGAAATTGAATGTGATACTTCTGGAGTTGGTATAGGTGCAGTTTTGATGCAAGAAAGGAGGCCCGTTGCATATTTTAGTGAGAAACTAAGTGGAGCAACATTGAATTATCCGGTTTATGACAAAGAAATGTATGCACTAATTCGGGCTTTAGAGATGTGGCAGCATTACTTGTTGCCTAAGGAGTTTGTGATCCACACTGAGCACGAGGCCTAACACTATATCACAGGTCAGCATAAATTAAATAAATGACATGCTAAATGGGTTGAGTTCTTAGAATCTTTTCCTTATGTTATTCGATACAAAAAGGGGAAAAATAATGTCGTTACTGATGCATTATCACGTAGGTATGCACTTCTAAGTTATCTTGATTCACATTTGGTTGGTTTTGCTTACATTCGTGAGATATACCTTGATGACCCTGATTTTAGAGATAAGTATAATGCTTGTGAGAAAGGTGCAGATGGAAAATTTTACAGGCATGATGACGCGAACCCGTCCAAGCTAACAACCTGCCCTGATAATGGAACACTTGCTATGCCGCAAGGACCAATGATGATACGATCCGCCTCGGAAGAGTCGAGTCGTTTTAGTGTGCCCGATCGTCGACAAGAAGTTACGTTAGGTTTAATTGAAAAGTTGGATAAGAGAAAGAAGAACGAGAAAGAAGTTTAAAGAAGATGGAAGAATTAGGTTGGGAATGGAAGTTGGTTTAGTGAATTAGTACGGAAAAGAAAGAGGGGTATTGGTTTTTGGTTCGAATCAGAATAAGCAAGAAAGACCGAAAGTTTGGGATTTATGGTACGAAGAGGAATAGGTGAACAAAATGGTTCAATTAGAAAAGGCGATTTGAAGAAATGGATGAAATGGTAAGAAAGGTATGGACGAAATGGTATGAATAAAAAGGTATGTAAGAAATGGTCGATTTAGGTACGGTTTGGTAATAGAAGAAATGGAATTAAACAAAAAGTGCAAACAAGAACCAATACCAATATGGTATCGACCTGTTGTTTATAAGCCCTTTTAGTTCGATTTTAGGATTGGTAAAAGAAACCTCGACCCACTATCAACAAGATAGGAACCTCGGTATGTTTGAACACCACACTACGAGTAGTGATAAGTTCGTGTTCGTCAAAGAGTACGGTTGACGCAGCTAGATCACTAGGAAAGCCAAACGAGTCTTTGGACGAAATGGAGAAAAGTTGCCTCACAAATTTGGCAGCATAACATTAACAAAGAGTCAAAAGTCCTTTTACATGGAAAAATAACAAGTATTTATAGGCCTAGTTCTAGGTAGACAAATAGACTAGTTCATAAACTTAATAACTAAGCAAAGTTTCATGAATGAATGTTAAAATTTCTAGAAGAAAATCCCTTGATGAACTTGTGTAGATTCGACTGAATGGAAAAGGAGTAGTTGTCTTCATGAATAAGGATTAACTTCCATGGATGAATGATCTCCATAAATGCTAGGCTAGGTTCAGCCAACCTCTTTAAAGTAGCATTAATCTTGTAATGTTTCACCAAGGATCATGTCATTAATTTGGCTTCATGAAAGGACAAATAGGTGTGAACTTGGAGGGTTGAACGGTCTTAATGGTGTGAACGGAGTGAGCCAAATGGTCTTGCCATGTGAACATTGGTGTGAACGGAATTAAGGTGATTCATGGGAAGCTAATCGGCCTAACTAGCTTCATGAATCTGTGAGTGTCCCTTGGCCGAATAGTCACCTTGAAAAATGAAGAGATAGCACACCATACATGGATTTGGACATTCATGAATCATCAATTGGGCCATGCACTTGGACATGCATGTATCTTGGTCGAACATGCATCTTGAAGATTAATGCACTTTAACCATCCATGCACCCACCAAAAATGATGTTTCTTCATGCTCCATGCATCCATTTAAATACCTACAAAATTAAAAAAAAAAATATCAACATATGTGTGAACATGGATTCGGCCAAATGTGAACACAAGACCAAAAATTAAATTCAGCTATGACTAAATTTAATTAACATCATTAAAGCAATTTAAAACATATTTAATGATACTAATGTGAACCTAATTTATTATATAGCATATTAAATAACTTTTATTAGATTTATTAAATCAAAGTCAACAGTAAATCAATGAAGTCAAAGTTGGACTTCATGAGCTGAAGTTTAGCTCATGAGCTAAAACCGAGCTGGGCTTGGACTCGTGAGCTAGTAGTGAGCTGGACCCGAGCTGGGAAGCTGGAAGTGAGCTGAATCCAAGCTAGTGAGCTGGTTTTGAGCTGAATGGGAGCTAGCTTGAGCTGGAGGTGAGCTTGGTGAGCTAAACTGGACTTGCAGGTAGTTGCACGGTGAGTTCAATGAGCTAAGATCAGCTTTCTCGGAGCGTCTCAAAAATGCTTCATCCCAAAGTTGAGCCACGAAAGCTGTTATAGACTCTTTAAACGCCTTGGCTCGAGCTCGAGTGATAGGACCTTGTGGTAAAACCAGGGAGTCTTTGTTCGAACTAGCTGATCCGTGGGGCGCGCTCGCATCAAATGACGAGAGCTCGAGCTTGACGCTTCTAGAACTCCATTTCAGCTCTTTGTCATCGATTCAAGCTAGTTCATGGCTCCAACGACCATATTGTAGCTGAACACAACTCTGAACCAAATATAGTTGGCTTAATTCAAGCTGACTTCAGCTCATTTCAGCTCACAGGAGTTCATTCCAGCTCGGTTGAGCTCAACTAAGCTAATATCCAGCTCAACTAGTTTCTATTTTAAATAAATTTAGCCCATTTATTTTATTTTCAGCTTAACACAGCTCATAGCCAAAACCCTCAGCTCACCTTAGCTTAATTATTGCGTATTTATTTATGGGAGCTAGTTGACTAGTTATTTAATTAAGTTAATGCATATTATAAATTTGTCATAATTTGAACTAGAAATAAATATGTCCAAAATATTACAAGACTTTAAATATGCTGGCCAAATTTAACCGAATTTAATTAAGTGTTAATTGTGTTCATATTTAATTAAAGTATTCACATGTGCTATTAATGCTTACATTCACCTTGTAGGTACATCACCCTTTGGACGGCACATGCATGGATGGTATTAATGCAAGGTGCATGTATAGAAAGATTCAATAGACGGCAATCAAAGGGGCATATGCATGTTCATGATGACTATTCATGTATTTGAAGATTCATGGATCGTATTAATGAAGGGAACATGCATTGGACAGTTCATGTATTCCCCATGTGTTCACACCTTGTGTTCACACCATGATGACCATTCGGTTGGACGTTCACACACAAGAGACTACTCAAGCTCCTTGTTCACACCTCATTAGCCATTCAAGAACCCATATTAAAGCTCATATCTTTTGGCCAAACAATACCAATTCAATGCTTCATAAAGGACCATGGCCGAACCTAGTCAAGACTAGTTAGCTTCCATTCATGCATCATTATTCAAGTGGATTAATGCTTATCCATGAAGACATGCATTCATCTCTCATATGGCCGAACTTGGACAAGCTCACCAATGGACATCTTTCTAGAATCTTCACACCCTTTATTAGATACCTTGCTTATTTATTAAGATTATGAATGGAACCATTCGGCTAGCTTAGCTACTAGTATAAATAGATGTTCACTATCATTGTAAAAGGACTTTTGATCAATTATATACCGAAACTCTATTTCTGTGAGGTTTGATTCCTCTTAACTTTGTACAAGTCTCATGCGACTTATCTAGCTTTGCTAGTGGCGTCAAACTTGCTTGTTTCGAGCTTATCACCGAACCCAACTTGGTGTGGTGCTCAAACCTATCCTTCAATCTACCATAATCCAACTGATGTGATCCGGCTCAGGTGATTGAGTCAAATTCACGTTGTTGCCCGATCGTAGTTGAGAAGGATCGTTCGTGCCTCGGTGTCTTGGAAATAAAAGTGAAATGGATAGTTTAATTAAGCGGAAGGTTTTCAAAATGGGAAATAAGTGTAGCTAGGTTCGGTTATGGAATAACAAAGGTAAATATTGGATAGTTGGCTCGGTTTGATGAAGACAAGAAAGAAACTCAAAGGATGGGAATGGAAAACGAACTTAACGTCAGGAATGATTCAACACTAAAAAGTGTCACCCCGGTTCCTATATTGTTAAGGTGGATAGATGGAATCAAAGGATAGGTGAACGCCATACCAAGGATGGTGATAAGTTCAAAAACAAGATCGGTAGACGCCACTAGCATGCTAGATAAGTCTTTCGAAACTTGTACGAGATATGAGAGGAAGTAACCTCACAAAAATAGGTTTTTAATCAAATGGCAAAGTCTGCTTTTACAATGAAAATGAACAAGTATTTATAGGCTATCATGTGGTAGCCGAATGGACAAACTAGCTAGACTAAGCAAATTCGGTCATGAACTAACTAGAATGTATTAGAATGAAAACATTAAATGAATGGTCTTGATTCGGCTGATGGAGATGTGTTTGGACACTTCATGAATGAGCTGGATTCACTTGAATGAATGTGGACCTTTGGAAGCTAAATGGCTTGTCTAGGTTCGGCCATGGGGTGCATGAAGCTTCCAAGAGGTGTCCCTTGGCTGAATAGTTGCATGGAAACCCCAAAAGTCCTCCCACATGCATTCGGCTGTACATGGAACTTAGAAAGGAGCTTGAATCTGGTCGTACATGAATTTGTAATAAATTCGCTTTATTCATGCATGTGTGCCGTCCATAGGGGATGTATTCTTCTTAATCCAATGTATGAAATTAATTCTTCTATGTACATGAACATATCCCCTCCAAGCATTGAATTCATCCATGCATGAATCTTCATATTCAATGGACTATCCCTCCAAGCATTGAATCCAACAGTGCGTGAATCTTCACATTCAATGAACATTCCCATACATGCACCTTGTCATGAATGAACCTCCACATTTGGCTGAACCTACATGAATTAGACACATAATTAAATAAAATATAACTATTCATAATTATATTTTAAATTAATAACTAGACAACTTAATGACACTAATTTAATTTTGGACATATTAATTACTATCATATTAATTTCAGTTAGCTCAAATAATCAAAAATAATTAATGAACTAATTTGAGCTAGTGAATTTCGGCATGAGCTGTAGCAAATTTAATTAACGTAAAATTGAAACTTAGTTTATTATAATGTAAAAGAAATGAGCTGAAACGAGCTAAATTCGAGCTCAAACGAGCTGACACAAGCTCAAGTGAGCTGGTTGGAGCAGAATTGAGCTTGGAGAGCTGGAGAGGAGCTACAGTCGGCTTGCAAAAGAGTGCATAGAAATCCAAAGGTATTGTCCTTAGCTCCACCAACGTCTTGGACCTTGTTATCATCCCAAATGCACAACAACAAAGCGGTGAAAGCTTCTTGAAGTTGCTTAGTATGTGCTCGAGTCACGGGGCCTTTCAGAAGCTCGACTAGATCTTGATTTACATTCGAGGGAGCCCCGAGTGTGCATACATCACCAACTTAGACCATATAGGATTTGGGGTGACACCTTTTGGTGTTGAATCTTTCCTGACATCTAAGAAACTCGACCATCGACCACCTATCTTGTTTGATTTACCAAATTCGAACAATACAATATTCCTTCTTTCCAATTTACCATTTCGTACCTTCTATACTGATACGATCCGTCTCGGGGTGAGTCGAGTCGTATTTGTAGTTGCCCGATCGTCTACGAGAAGAAATTGTTCGAGCTAAGTAGATGAAGAAGATAGGAGTTGGTTATAGTTTCAATAGGAGAAGGTTCGTTAAGTTGATTTAGAAGAGAAAGAAAGATAGGATTTGAACGGAAAAGTGCAAACAAGAACAATATCAAAAAGATATTGACCCTTTGTCTATACGCTCTTTTGGTTCGGTTTGGATTTGATAAAGGGACCTCAACCCACTATCTAAAGAGATAGGAACCTCGGTATAGTTGAACGCCACACTACGGGTAGTGATAAGTTCAGATTTTCGACAAAGAAAAACGGTTGACACAACTAGGACACTAGGCAAGCCAATCGAAATCTTTGAACGAAATTAGAGAAAAGAATTCCTCACAAATTTGTAATAAAATTGACAAAGTTCAAAAAAAAGTCCCTTTACATGAAAAATGTCTGGCTATTTATACTAAATCCTAGGCTAGCCGAATGGTCCATTCATGGACTAAACATTTAAGACATGTACCTATTAAATACATAGGAATATTCTAGAAAATAGTAGAAACAACCCCTTGGAATGGATGTCTATGTTCGGCCAAATGGGGGGGTGAATATGTAGCTTCATGAACACACATTAATGCACTTGAATGAATAGTTCCCATGCATGTATGACTAGGTTCGGCCATCCCTTTAATGAAGCCTTTAATTCATGTTGATTCACCAATAGTGGCTTAATAATGGTGGCTCCATGAAGGTCTCTTGTGGTGTGAACGGAGGGTCTTGAATGGCCATGCAAGTGTGAACACAGGGTAGCTGAATGGCCCTAGGTGTGAACACAAGTGTGAACGCCCCATCCATGGTGTGAACGCAGAGTATGAACACATGGGAGTTCATGAACCGTCCCATACATGTATCACCTTAAATGTGATCCATGCACCTTTAAATACATGCACATGAACTTGTCCATTAGTGTGCCGTCCATTGCATCTTACCATGCATGCATGGCATTTAATCTCCCCCATGCATGTGCCATCCAGGTGAATGTACCTACAAGACATGTGAACAACATTAATTTGGCTAATGTGAAAGCAACAATGGCAACTTATAAATTCGGCTAAGACAAATTAAATAAGCAGAATTAAATTAAATTAAGACAATATTAATATATTAATGTGAAACCATTCAATATGATAAATTAAATAGCTAATTTAATGAAATTAAAAAAAGTCAACTTATTATCATGAGCTATAAATGAACTTAATGAGCTATAATTTAGATAGTGAGCTAAAATCGAGCTAAGTCCAAACTTGAGAGCTGAGGCTGAGCTAATTCTGAGCTCGTGGACTGAAATTGAGCTGAAAATAAACTCATGAGCTGAAGTTGAACTGGATGTGAACTCGATGAGCTGGAACTGAGCAGGTTGAGCTGAAAATGAGCTGGATGAGCTTTGGAAAGATGAAACGGATGACTCGATGAGCTAGTCCAAGAATTATCAAGTAAATTGGTGATTTATTCAGCCCAAACTCGCTCAACCAAGGCTGACACTGCATCTTTAAACTTCTTAGCTCGAGCTCGGGTAATTGGACCAACAGGTAGCTCGAGTGGGTCTCCATTTGTGGTTGGCAACTTAGGTGGTGCGACCGTATCATTCCCCCTCTCTTCGAGGCGATTTGTCCCCAAATCGTCACCTATATCATAAGGAGACAGATTAGCCACATTAAAAGTGGCACTCACACTATACTCACCTGGGAGGTCAAGTTTATATGAGTTATCATTGATGCGTTCCAAAACTTGAAACGGCCCATCTCCCCTCGGTAGTAATTTCGATCTTCGCTGAACCGGAAACCTCTCTTTTCGCATATGAACCCACACCCAATCTCCGGGTTAAAAAATTATTTGTTTTCTTCCTCTATTGGCTTTTTGCACGTATTGCTCCGTTCGGGCCTCAATGTTGGCTTTAACCTTGTGATGGAGCTGTTTCACATATTCAGCTTTCCTCTTCGCATCTACATTAACAAATTGGTCGTTAGGTATAGGAATTAAATCAAGAGGAGATAAAGGGTTAAAGCCATAAACAATTTCAAAGGGAGAAAATTTGGTAGCCGAATGCACAGTCCGATTGTAAGCGAACTCGATGTGAGGCAGGCACTCTTCCCACGATTTAAGATTCTTGCGAATGATTGCTCGCAACAAAGTAGAGAGAATACGATTCACCACCTCAGTTTGGCCATCCGTTTGAGGATGACAAGTTGTGGAAAATAGTAACTTCGTGCCAAGTTTACTCCATAATGTTCTCCAAAAGTGGCTCAAAAATTTTGTGTCTCGATCAGAAACAATGGTCTTTGGAATCCCATGCAACCTGACAATTTCTTTAAAAAAAAGATTAGCAATATTAACCGCATCATCAATTTTTGAACAAGCAATGAAATGTGACATTTTGGAAAACCGATCTACAACTACAAATATAGAATCTTTCCCATTTCGTGTCCGCGGTAGTCCTAAGATGAAATCCATAGAAAGGTGGACCCAAGGCCCTTCAGGAATGGGCAAAGGCATGTAAAGCCCATGGGGGTTAACCTTAGATTTGGCTTTCTTACATGCTATACATCTAGAACAAACCTTCTCAACATCCCTTTTCATTCGAGGCCAATAAAAATGTTCTTGCAACATGGCCAAAGTTTTTGCGATACCAAAGTGTCCCATTAACCCACCGCCGTGAGCCTTAAGTACTAGTATCTCTCGCACGGAGCTTTGTGGGACACAAAGTTTTCCTTCACGTAATAAGAAGCCATCGAACCTAAAAAATTTATCAACAGCATTATGCTCACACGATTTGTAAATTTCTCCAAAATCAGGGTCAGTTATGTACAAATCTTTCAAAAACATAAAACCAAGCAGTCTAGAATCCAAATAATTCAACAAGGTATAACGACGAGAAAGTGCATCAGCAACAATATTTTCCTTACCTTTTTTGTACCGTATAACATAAGGAAAGGATTCAAGAAGCTCTACCCATTTTGCATGTCGTTTATTGAGTTTATGCTGTTCTTTTATATGCTTTAGAGATTCGTGGTCTGAATGAATGACGAACTCTTTCGGCCATAAGTAGTGCTGCCACGTTTCCAATGCTCGAACCAACGCATACATTTCTTTGTCGTATGTTGGGTAATTCAATGGAGCACCACTAAGCTTCTCACTAAAGTATGCCACAGGTTTGCCTTCTTGAGTTAACACAGCTCCTATTCCGATACCTGAGGCATCACATTCAATTTAAAAAGTTTTATCAAAGTTAGGCAAAGATAATAAAGGAGCGTTAGTTAAATGCTCTTTGAGAGCAGTAAATGATTTTTCTTGGTCCTCATTCCAAAAGAATGCTGAATTCTTTTTAATCATACTCGTGAGAGCACCTAACGTGCTGAAATTCGGGACGAATCGTCTGTAAAAGCTCACTAAGCCATGGAAACTTTGCACTTGTGTGATGCTAGTCGGCCTCGGCCACTCTCGAATTGCCTTCACCTTCTCTTGGTCGACTTCGAGGCCTTGCGAACTGACAACAACTCCCAAGAAAACAACTTTATCAGTGCAAAATGTACATTTCTTAAGATTTGCGTAAAGAGTCTCTTTTCGTAACACATCTAATATAGCTCGTAAATGAATCAAGTGCTCATTCAAAGTTCGACTATAAATAAGGATATCATCGAAGTATACCACACAAAATTTACCGATATAGGCTCGAAGCACATGGTTCATTAGACGCATGAAAGTACTAGGAGCGTTAGTAAGGCCGAAGGGCATTACCAACCACTCATACAAACCATGTTTGGTTTTGAAAGCAGTCTTCCATTCATCTCCCTCGCGCATGCGTATTTGATGGTACCTGCTCTTGAAGTCGATTTTTGAAAATAGCTGCGCACCACTTAACTCATCAGCATATCATCGAGTCGCGGAATCGGATGTCGGTACTTAATGGTAATCTTGTTAACTGCACGATAATCGACGCACATTCGCCACGTTCCATCCTTTTTCGGAACTAGTAGGACTGGCACAGCACAAGGGCTAAGACTTTCTCGTATGAACCCCTTTTCCAAAAGCTCGTTTACTTGCTTTTGTAACTCCTTTGTCTCTTCGGGGTTACTACGATAGGCTGGTCGGTTAGGAATGGATGCGCCAGGAATGAAATTGATTTGATGTTCGATCCCCAGAATCGGTGGCAATCCACTTGGAACTTCATCAGGAAATACGTCCTCAAATTCCTGCAAAAGAATCTTAACAGAAGATGGTAGATCGGGATTCAAGTCGTTAGAATTTAAAAATGATTCCTTGTACAAAAGTACAAGCACTGGTTGCCTCAACAGAAACGACTTTCGTATATCACTCGCTTTTGCATAAACATTCACTTTTGCACTCTCTTTTTCTTCTCTCTTTTTGTTCTCTGGCTTTTGATTCTTTTCTTTTGTTTTCTCATGTTTCTTTTCACTCATTTTCTCACAATTTTTTTCTTTATTTTCTTTTTTCTCACTTTCTTTGTGTTTTTTAATGGAATCTCTCAATCTTACTTGGTCTTCGTAAACTTGACGAGGAGTCAAAGGCGCCAAGGTGACATTCTTGCCTTGATACTTGAAAGTATAACGATTGGTGTATCCGTCATGTACCACCTTTCGATCAAACTGCCAAGGTCGGCCTAGCAGTAAATGTCCGGCATGCATTGGAACTACGTCACAAAGCACTTCATCGGCATATTTTCCAATTGAGAAAGGCACCTTCACTTGTTTGGTCACCTTCAATTCTCCACCATCGTTAAGCCATTGAAGCTTATATGGATGTGGGTGCTTTGTAGTCGGTAGTCCTAACTTCTCCACCATAAGCGTACTAGCAACGTTCGTGCAACTTCCTCTGTCAACGATGAGACTACACACTTTACCTTGAACATGGCAACGAGTGTGGAAAATATTCTCACGTTGTTGCTCATCTTCGACACTTTGCAAGCTTAGGTTTCGTTTGATCACAAGTATCTCGCCTTCTACCGCATATTCGAGTTCTTCTTCCTCTTTATCAGAAGATTCGTCGGATTCTTCTTGTTTTTCTTCTTCTGACTCAATATCTCTATTTGCGGACATCACCATTACTCTCCCATTTGGACATTGACTAGTGATATGTCCATGCCCCAAGCACTTGAAACATTTGATGTCTCTGGATCTATCGGGATGGGCGATTTCTTTTCCTTTGCTGGACTCTCCCGTGGGTTTGTTTGGCTTCACCGGAAAGTTTGCCACCTTTGAACGGTTAGGAAAGTCTCGTTTGTTTACTCCTTGGCCCTACTTCGGATTATTGGAAGGGTTTGAAAAGGGCTTGAGAGTACCTTTTCGCTTGAGCTGTTTTTCCACTTTGATGGCAACATGGACCATATCGGTCACCTCGACATAGTGTTGAAGTTCTACAATGTTAGCTATGTCTCGGTTCAACCCAGAGAGGAATCTTGCCATGGTCGCTTCTCGATCTTCCTCCACATTCACTCGTATCATCGCTATTTCCATTTCTTTGAAATAGTCCTCCACACTTCGATTACCTTGTGTGACGTTTTGCAGCTTTTGGTACAACTCGCGATGATAATAAGACGGAATGAATCTCTTCCGCATTATAGCTTTCATTTCAGTCCATGTGGAAATTGGCCTTTCCCCGTTGCGTCGTCAACTTGTTATAAGTTGATCCCACCACACCATCGCATAATCAGAAAACTCAATGGCTGCCAATTTAACCTTCTTGATCTCCAAATAATTATGGCAGTCAAAGACTAGCTCTATCTTCTTTTCCCACTCCAAGTATGCTTCCGGATCAGACTTGCCTTGGAAGGGTGGTATGGAGAGCTTGATATTCTTGAGATCGTCGTCGACTCGCCCTCTATCCGTTTGGCCTCGATTTCGTTGACCTCGGTATCACCCACTTTGGTTGGAACCTTGGTCACTTTCTAGGTCACTTTGGTCGAAAAGATCTTCTTCTAGTGGTCGGGCTCATCCACGGTCTCTTCTAGGGCCTTGAGGAGTTTGATCTCGTTGCCCCCTCTCTTCGACCCGATCTAATCTCTCGTTAATGGATTCAAGTTCGGTTCGAAACATTCTTTGTATTTCTCTTAAGAGGGCTTGCTGTCCCAAATCGGGCACTCCTCCGCCGCCGGGAACCATATTTCTGATCGGTTGGCATGGTAGTCCTTCGTTACGCTCCGGACTTTGTGACATTTTAACAACGTCACCATAAATCTCACTAAGTCTCTCCGAAAGAAAAAGAAAATCCACTCACACTCGTGTTTTTCACTCGATTTCGGCTTTTACCTCCCCTCGAGTGTAACTCGCGACACTCGTGCCTTTTTCCTCTCCTTATCTTTTCTCGTGATTTCGTAAGCAGATTCGACACAGGCTTAGCCTTGGTCTAGGTGGTCGGCTCAAAAAGGTAGCAAAGGATTGATGTACTCGGTTTAGGGTAGGCTAAAAAAGAAAATAAGAATTTGGGTCTTAGTGTGGCTAATCAATAGAGAAATGAAAAGGGTAGAAGAGCAATTTCAGGATCGGGAATAAATAAGATGAAACAATTTCCACTTTCAATCACTTTTTTTATTTTTTTTCGAATTTTTTTACTTCATTTTTTTTCAATTTTTTTCACACTTTTTTTTCACGTTTTTTTTACAAACTTACTTTGATGATGGTGCGAACATCAGTACTCCTTGTTTTAGCAGCTCTGATATCAAATGATACGATCCGTCTCGGGGTGAGTCGAGTCGTATTTGTAGTTGCCCGATCGTCTACGAGAAGAAATTGTTCGAGCTAAGTAGATGAAGAAGACAAGAGTTGGTTATAGTTTCAATAGGAGAAGGTTCGTTAAGTTGATTTAGAAGAGAAAGAAAGATAGGATTTGAACGGAAAAGTGCAAACAAGAACCAATATCAAAAAGATATTGACCCTTTGTCTATACGCTCTTTTGGTTCGGTTTGGATTTGATAAAGGGACCTCGACCCACTATCTAAAGAGATAGGAACCTTGGTATAGTTGAACGCCACACTACGGGTAGTGATAAGTTCAGATTTTCGACAAAGAAAAACGGTTGACACAACTAGGACACTAGGCAAGCCAATCGAAATCTTTGAACGAAATTAGAGAAAAGAATTCCTCACAAATTCGTAATAAAATTGACAAAGTTCAAAAAAAAGTCCCTTTACATGAAAAATGTCTGGCTATTTATACTAAATCCTAGGCTAGCCGAATGGTCCATTCATGGACTAAACATTTAAGACATGTACCTATTAAATACATAGGAATATTCTAGAAAATAGTAGAAACAACCCCTTGGAATGGATGTCTATGTTCGGCCAAATGGGGGGGTGAATATGTAGCTTCATGAACACACATTAATGCACTTGAATGAATAGTTCCCATGCATGTATGACTAGGTTCGGCCATCCCTTTAATGAAGCCTTTAATTCATGTTGATTCACCAATAGTGGCTTAATAATGGTGGCTCCATGAAAGGTCTCTTGTGGTGTGGACGGAGGGTCTTGAATGGCCATGCAAGTGTGAACACAGGGTAGCTGAATGGCCCTAGGTGTGAACACAAGTGTGAACGCCCCCCCATCCATGGTGTGAACGCAGAGTATGAACACATGGGAGTTCATGAACCGTCCCATACATGTATCACCTTAAATGTGATCCACGCACCTTTAAATACATGCACATGAACTTGTCCATTAGTGTGCCGTCCATTGCATCTTACCATGAATGCATTGCATTTAATCTCCCCCATGCATGTGCCATCCAGGTGAATGTACCTACAAGACATGTGAACAACATTAATTCGGCTAATGTGAAAGCAACAATGGCAACTTATAAATTCGGCTAAGACAAATTAAATAAGTAGAATTAAATTAAATTAAGACAATATTAATATATTAATGTGAAACCATTCAATATGATAAATTAAATATCTAATTTAATGAAATTAAAAAAAGTCAACTTATTATCATGAGCTTTAAATGAACTTAATGAGCTATAATTTAGATAGTGAGCTAAAATCGAGCTAAGTCCAAACTCGAGAGCTGAGGCTGAGCTAATTCTGAGCTCGTGGACTGAAATTGAGCTGAAAATAAACTCATGAGCTGAAGTTGAACTGGATGTGAACTCGATGAGCTGGAACCGAGCAGGTTGAGCTGAAAATGAGCTGGATGAGCTTTGGAAAGATGAAACGGATGACTCGATGAGCTAGTCTAGGAATTATCAAGTAAATTGGTGATTGATTTAGCCCAAACTCGCTCAACCAAGGCTGACACTACATCTTTAAACTTCTTAGCTCGAGCTCGGGTAATTGGACCAACAGGTAGCTCGAGTGGGTCTCCATTTGTGGTTGGCAACTTAGGTGGTGCGACCGTATCATTCCCCCTCTCTTCGAGGCGATTTGTCCCCAAATCGTCACCTATATCATAAGGAGACAGATCAGCCACATTAAAAGTGGCACTCACACTATACTCACCTGGGAGGTCAAGTTTATATGAGTTATCATTGATGCGTTCCAAAACTTGAAACGGCCCATCTCCCCTCGGTAGTAATTTCGATCTTCGCTGAACCGGAAACCTCTCTTTTCGCATATGAACCCACACCCAATCTCCGGGTTCAAAAATTATTTGTTTTCTTCCTCTATTGGCTTTTTGCACGTATTGCTCCGTTCGGGCCTCAATGTTGGCTTTAACCTTGTGATGGAGCTGTTTCACATATTCAGCTTTCCTCTTCGCATCTACATTAACAAATTGGTCGTTAGGCATAGGAATTAAATCAAGAGGAGATAAAGGGTTAAAGCCATAAACAATTTCAAAGGGAGAAAATTTGGTAGCCAAATGCACAGTCCGATTGTAAGCGAACTCGATGTGAGGCAGGCACTCTTCCCACGATTTAAGATTCTTGCGAATGATTGCTCGCAACAAAGTAGAGAGAACACGATTCACCACCTCAGTTTGGCCATCCGTTTGAGGATGACAAGTTGTGGAAAATAGTAACTTCGTGCCAAGTTTACTCCATAATGTTCTCCAAAAGTGGCTCAAAAATTTTGCGTCTCGATCAGAAACAATGGTCTTTGGAATCCCATGCAACCTGACAATTTCTTTAAAAAAAAGATTAGCAATATTAACCGCATCATCAGTTTTTGAACAAGCAATGAAATGTGACATTTTGGAAAACCGATCTACAACCACAAATATAGAATCTTTCCCATTTCGTGTCCGCGGTAGTCCTAAGATGAAATCCATAGAAAGGTGGACCCAAGGCCCTTCAGGAATGGGCAAAGGCATGTAAAGCCCATGGGGGTTAACCTTAGATTTGGCTTTCTTACATGCTATACATCTAGAACAAACCTTCTCAACATCCCTTTTCATTTGAGGCCAATAAAAATGTTCTTGCAACATGGCCAAAGTTTTTACGATACCGAAGTGTCCCATTAACCCACCACCGTGAGCCTCAAGTACTAGCATCTCTCGCACGGAGCTTTGTGGGACACAAAGTTTTCCTTCACGTAATAAGAAGCCATTGAACCTAAAAAATTTATCAACAGCATTATGCTCACACGATTTGTAAATTTCTCCAAAATCAGGGTCAGTTATGTACAAATCTTTCAAAAACATAAAACCAAATAGTCTAGAATCCAAATAATTCAACAAGGTATAACGACGAGAAAGTGCATCAGGAACAATATTTTCCTTACCTTTTTTGTACCGTATAACGTAAGGAAAGGATTCAAGAAACTCTACCCATTTTGCATGTCGTTTATTGAGTTTATGCTGTTCTTTTATATACTTTAGAGATTCGTGGTCTGAATGAATGACGAACTCTTTCGGCCATAAGTAGTGCTGCCACGTTTCCAATGCTCGAACCAACACATACATTTCTTTGTCGTATGTTGGGTAATTCAATGGAGCACCACTAAGCTTCTCACTAAAGTATGCCACAGGTTTGCCTTCTTGAGTTAACACAGCTCCTATTCCGATACCTGAGGCATCACATTCAATTTCAAAAGTTTTATCAAAGTTAGGAGAAGATAATAAAGGAGCGTTAGTTAAATGCTCTTTGAGAGCAGCAAACGATTTTTCTTGGTCCTCATTCCAAAAGAATGCTGAATTCTTTTTAATCACACTCGTGAGAGGTGCGGCTAACGTGCTGAAATTCAGGACGAATCGTCTGTAAAAGCTCGCTAAGCCATGGAAACTTCGCACTTGTGTGATGCTAGTCGGCCTCGGCCACTCTCGAATTGCCTTCACCTTCTCTTGGTTGACTTCGAGGCCTTGCGAACTGACAACAAATCCTAAGAAAACAACTTTATCAGTGCAAAATGTACATTTCTTAAGATTTGCGTAAAGAGTCTCTTTTCGTAACACATCTAATATAGCTCGTAAATGAATCAAGTGCTCATTCAAAGTTCGACTATAAATAAGGATATCATCGAAGTATACCACACAAAATTTACCGATATAGGCTCGAAGCACATGGTTCATTAGACGCATGAAAGTACTAGGAGCGTTAGTAAGGCCGAAGGGCATTACCAACCACTCATACAAACCATGTTTGGTTTTGAAAGCAGTCTTCCATTCATCTCCCTCGTGCATGCGTATTTGATGGTACCTGCTCTTGAGGTCGATTTTTGAAAATAGCTGCGCACCACTTAACTCATCTAGCATATCATCGAGTCGCGGAATCGGATGCCGGTACTTAATGGTAATCTTGTTAACTGCACGACAATCGACGCACATTCGCCATGTTCCATCCTTTTTCGGAACTAGTAGGACTGGCACAGCACAAGGGCTAAGACTTTCTCGTATGAACCCCTTTTCCAAAAGCTCGTTTACTTGCTTTTGTAACTCCTTTGTCTCTTCGGGGTTACTAGGATAGGCTGGTCAGTTAGGAATGGATGCGCCAGGAATGAAATCGATTTGATGTTCGATCCCCCGAATCGGTGGCAATCCACTCGGAACTTCATCAGGAAATACGTCCTCAAATTCTATCAAAAGAATCTTAACAGAACATGGTAGATCGGGATTCAAGTCCTTAGAATTTAAAAATGATTCCTTGTACAAAAGTACAAGCACTGGTTGCCTCAACAGAAACGACTTTCGTATATCACTCGCTTTTGCATAAACATTCACTTTTGCACTCTCTTTTTCTTCTCTCTTTTTGTTCTCTGGCTTTTGATTCTTTTCTTTTGTTTTCTCATGTTTCTTTTCACTCATTTTCTCACAATTTTTTTCTTTATTTTCTTTTTTCTCACTTTCTTTGTGTTTTTCAATGGAATCTCTCAATCTTACTTGGTCTTCGTAAACTTGACGAGGAGTCAAAGGCGCCAAGGTGACATTCTTGCCTTGATACTTGAAAGCATAACGATTGTGTATCCGTCATGTACCACCTTTCGATCAAACTGCCAAGGTCGGCCTAGCAGTAAATGTCCGGCATGTATTGGAACTACGTCACAGAGCACTTCATCGGCATATTTTCCAATCGAGAAAGGCACCTTCACTTGTTTGGTCACCTTCAATTCTCCACCATCGTTAAGCCATTGAAGCTTATATGGATGTGGGTGCTTTAGTCGGTAGTCCTAACTTCTCCACCATAAGCGTACTAGCAACGTTCGTGCAACTTCCTCTGTCAACGATGAGACTACACACTGTACCTTGAACATGGCAACAAGTGTGGAAAATATTCTCACGTTGTTGCTCATCTTCGACACTTTGCAAGCTTAGGCTTTGTTTGATCACAAGTATCTCGCCTTCTACCGCATATTCGAGTTCTTCTTCCTCTTTATCAGAAGATTCGTCGGATTCTTCTTGTTTTTCTTCTTCTGATTCAATATCTCCATTTGCGGACATCACCATTACTCTCCGATTTGGACATTGACTAGCGATATGTCCATGCCCCAAGCACTTGAAACATTTGATGTCTCGGGATCTATCGGGATGGGCGATTTCTTTTCCTTTGCTGGACTCTCCCGTGGGTTTGTTTGGCTTCACCTGAAAGTTTGCCACCTTTGAACGGTTAGGAAAGTCTCGTTTGTTTACTCCTTGGCCCTACTTCGGATTATTGGAAGGGTTTGAAAAGGGCTTGAGAGTACCTTTTCGCTTGAGCTATTTTTCCACTTTGATGGCAACATGGACCATATCGGTCACCTCGACATAGTGTTGAAGTTCTACAATGTTAGCTATGTCTCGGTTCAACCCCAGAGAGGAATCTTGCCATGGTCGCTTCTCGATCTTCCTCCACATTCACTCGTATCATCGCTATTTCCATTTCTTTGAAATAGTCCTCCACACTTCGATTACCTTGTGTGAGGTTTTGCAGCTTTTGGTACAACTCGCGATGATAATAAGACGGAATGAATCTCTTCCGCATTATAGCTTTCATTTCAGTCCATGTGGAAATTGGCCTTTCCCCGTTGCGTCGTCGACTTGTTATAAGTTGATCCCACCACACCATCGCCTAATCAGAAAACTCGATGGCTACCAATTTAACCTTCTTGATCTCCGAATAATTATGGCAGTCAAAGACTAGCTCTATCTTCTTTTCCCACTCCAAGTATGCTTCCGGATCAGACTTACCTTGGAAGGGTGGTATGGAGTGCTTGATATTCTTGAGATCGTCGTCGACTCGCCCTCTATCCCTTTGGCCTCGATTTCGCTGACCTCGGTATCGCCCACTTTGGTTGGAACCTTGGTCACTTTCTAGGTCACTTTGGTCGAAAAGATCTTCTTCTAGTGGTCGGGCTCGTCCACGGTCTCTTCTAGGGCTTTAAGGAGTTTGATCTCGTTGCCCCCTATCTCGACTCGATCTAATCTCTCGTTAATGGATTCAAGTTCGATTCGAAACATTCTTTGTATTTCTCTTAAGAGGGCTTGCTGTCCCAAATCGAGCACTCCTCCGCCGCCGGGAACCATATTTCTGATCGGTTGGCGTGGTAGTCCTTCGTTACGCTCCGGGCTTTGTGACATTTTGACAACGTCACCATAAATCTCACTAAGTCTCTCCGAAAGAAAAAGAAAATCCACTCACACTCGTGTTTTTCACTCGATTTCGGCTTTTACCTCCCCTCAAATGTAACTCGTGACACTCGTGCCTTTTTCCTCTCCTTATCTTTTCTCGTGATTTCGTAAGCAGATTCGACACAAGCTTAGCCTTGGTCTAGGTGGTCGGCTCAAAAAGGTAGCAAAGGATTGATGTACTCGGTTTAGGGTAGACTAAAAAAGAAAATAAGAATTTGGGTCTTAGTGTGACTAATCAATAGAGAAATGAAAAGGGTAGAAGAGCAATTTCAGGATCGGGAATAAATAAGATGAAACAATTTCCACTTTCAATCACTTTTTTTTATTTTTTTCGAATTTTTTTACTTCATTTTTTTTCAATTTTTTTCACACTTTTTTTTCACGTTTTTTTACGAACTTACTTTGATGATGGTGCGAACGTCAGTACTCCTCGTTTTAGCAGCTCTGATACCAAACGATACGATTCGTCTCGGGGTGAGTCGAGTCGTATTTGTAGTTGCCCGATCGTCTACGAGAAGAAATTGTTCGAGCTAAGTAGATGAAGAAGACTGGAGTTGGTTATAGTTTCAATAGGAGAAGGTTCGTTAAGTTGATTTAGAAGAGAAAGAAAGATAGGATTTGAACGAAAAAGTGCAAACAAGAACCAATATCAAAAAGATATTGACCCTTTGTCTATACGCTCTTTTGGTTCGGTTTGGATTTGATAAAGGGACCTCGACCCACTATCTAAAGAGATAGGAACCTCAGTATAGTTGAACGCCACACTACGGGTAGTGATAAGTTCGGATTTTCGACAAAGAAAAACGGTTGACACAACTAGGACACTAGGCAAGCCAATCAAAATCTTTGAACGAAATTAGAGAAAAGAATTCCTCACAAATTTGTAATAAAATTGACAAAGTTCAAAAAAAAGTCCCTTTACATGAAAAATGTGTGGCTATTTATACTAAATCCTAGGCTAGCCGAATGGTCCATTCATGGACTAAACATTTAAGACATGTACCTATTAAATACATAGGAATATTCTAGAAAATAGTAGAAACAACCCCTTGGAATGGATGTCTATGTTCGGCCAAATGGGGGGTGAATATGTAGCTTCATGAACACACATTAATGCACTTGAATGAATAGTTCCCATGCATGTATGACTAGGTTCGGCCATCCCTTTAATGAAGCCTTTAATTCATGTTGATTCACCAATAGTGGCTTAATAATGGTGGCTCCATGAAAGGTCTCTTGTGGTGTGAACGGAGGGTCTTGAATGGCCATGCAAGTGTGAACACAGGGTAGCTGAATGGCCCTAGGTGTGAACACAAGTGTGAACGCCCAATCCATGGTGTGAACGCAGAGTATGAACACATGGGAGTTCATGAACCGTCCCATACATGTATCACCTTAAATGTGATCCACGCACCTTTAAATACATGCACATGAACATGTCCATTAGTGTGCCGTCCATTGCATCTTACCATGCATGCATGGCATTTAATCTCCCCCATGCATGTGCCATCCAGGTGAATGTACCTACAAGACATGTGAACAACATTAATTCGGCTAATGTGAAAGCAACAATGGCAACTTATAAATTCGGCTAAGACAAATTAAATAAGCAGAATTAAATTAAATTAAGACAATATTAATATATTAATGTGAAACCATTCAATATGATAAATTAAATAGCTAATTTAATGAAATTAAAAAAAAAGTCAACTTATTATCATGAGCTTTAAATGAACTTAATGAGCTATAATTTAGATAGTGAGCTAAAATCGAGCTAAGTCCAAACTCGAGAGCTGAGGCTGAGCTAATTCTGAGCTCGTGGACTGAAATTGAGCTGAAAATAAACTCATGAGCTAAAGTTGAACTGGATGTGAACTCGATGAGCTGGAACCGAGCAGGTTGAGCTGAAAATGAGCTGGATGAGCTTTGGAAAGATGAAACGGATGACTCGATGAGCTAGTCCAGGAATTATCAAGTAAATTGGTGATTGATTCAGCCCAAACTCGCTCAACCAAGGCTGACACTACATCTTTAAACTTCTTAGCTCGAGCTCGGGTAATTGGACCAACAGGTAGCTCGAGTGGGTCTCCATTTGTGGTTGGCAACTTAGGTGGTGCGACCGTATCATTCCCCCTCTCTTCGAAGTGATTTGTCCCCAAATCGTCACCTATATCATAAGGAGACAGATCAGCCACATTAAAAGTGGCACTCACACTATACTCACCTGGGAGGTCAAGTTTATATGAGTTATCATTGATGCGTTCCAAAAATTGAAACGGCCCATCTCCCCTCGGTAGTAATTTCGATCTTCGCTGAACCGGAAACCTCTCTTTTCGCATATGAACCCACACCCAATCTCCAGGTTCAAAAAATATTTGTTTTCTTCCTCTATTGGCTTTTTGCACGTATTGCTCCGTTCGGGCCTCAATGTTGGCTTTAACCTTGTGATGGAGCTGTTTCACATATTCAGCTTTCCTCTTCGCATCTACATTAACAAATTGGTAGTTAGGTATAGGAATTAAATCCAGAGGAGATAAAGGGTTAAAGCCATAAACAATTTCAAAGGGAGAAAATTTGGTAGCCGAATGCACAGTCCGATTGTAAGCGAACTCGATGTGAGGCAGGCACTCTTCCCACGATTTAAGATTCTTGCGAATGATTGCTCGCAACAAAGTAGAGAGAACACGATTCACCACCTCAATTTGGCCATCTGTTTGAGGATGACAAGTTGTGGAAAATAGTAACTTCGTGCCAAGTTTACTCCATAATGTTCTCCAAAAGTGGCTCAAAAATTTTGCGTCTCAATTAGAAACAATGGTCTTTGGAATCCCATGCAACCTGACAATTTCTTTAAAAAAAAAGATTAGCAATATTAACCGCATCATCAGTTTTTGAACAAGCAATGAAATGTGACATTTTGGAAAATCGATCTACAACCACAAATATAGAATCTTTCCCATTTTGTGTCCGCGGTAGTCCTAAGATGAAATCCATAGAAAGGTCGACCCAAGGCCCTTCAGGAATGGGCAAAGGCATGTAAAGCCCATGGGGGTTAACCTTAGATTTGGCTTTCTTACATGCTATACATCTAGAACAAACCTTCACAACATCCCTTTTCATTCGAGGCCAATAAAAATGTTCTTGCAACATGGCCAAAGTTTTTGCGATACCGAAGTGTCCCATTAACCCACCGCCGTGAGCCTCAAGTACTAGCATCTCTCGCACGGAGCTTTGTGGGACACAAAGTTTTCCTTCACGTAATAAGAAGCCATCGAACCTAAAAAATTTATCAACAGCATTATGCTCACACGATTTGTAAATTTCTCCAAAATCAGGGTCAGTTATGTACAAATCTTTCAAAAACATAAAACCAAGCAGTCTAGAATCCAAATAATTCAACAAGGTATAACGACGAGAAAGTGCATCAGCAACAATATTTTCCTTACCTTTTTTGTACCGTATAACATAAGGAAAGGATTCAAGAAACTCTACCCATTTTGCATGTCGTTTATTGAGTTTATGCTGTTCTTTTATATGCTTTAGAGATTCGTGGTCTGAATGAATGACGAACTCTTTCGGCCATAAGTAGTGCTGCCACATTTCCAATGCTCGAACCAACACATACATTTCTTTGTCGTATGTTGGGTAATTCAATGGAGCACCACTAAGCTTCTCACTAAAGTATGCCACAGGTTTGCCTTCTTGAGTTAACACAGCTCCTATTCTGATACTTGAGGCATCACATTCAATTTCAAAAGTTTTATCAAAGTTAGGCAAAGATAATAAAGGAGCGTTAGTTAAATGCTCTTTGAGAGCAGTAAACGATTTTTCTTGGTCCTCATTCCAAAAGAATGCTGAATTCTTTTTAATCACACTCGTGAGAGGTGCGGCTAACGTGCTGAAATTCGGGACGAATCGTCTGTAAAAGCTCGCTAAGCCATGGAAACTTCGCACTTGTGTGATGCTAGTCGGCCTCGGCCACTCTCGAATTGCCTTCACCTTCTCTTGGTCGACTTCGAGGCCTTGCGAACTGACAACAAATCCTAAGAAAACAACTTTATCAGTGCAAAATGTACATTTCTTAAGATTTGCGTAAAGAGTCTCTTTTCGTAACACATCTAATATAGCTCGTAAATGAATCAAGTGCTCATTCAAAGTTCGACTATAAATAAGGATATCATCGAAGTATACCACACAAAATTTACCGATATAGGCTCGAAGCACATGGTTCACTAGACGCATGAAAGTACTAGGAGCGTTAGTAAGGCCGAAGGGCATTACCAACCACTCATACAAACCATGTTTGGTTTTGAAAGCAGTCTTCCATTCATCTCCCTCGCGCATGCGTATTTGATGGTACCTGCTCTTGAGGTCGATTTTTGAAAATAGCTGCGCACCACTTAACTCATCTAGCATATCATCGAGTCGCGGAATCGGATGCCGGTACTTAATGGTAATCTTGTTAACTGCACGACAATCGACGCACATTCGCCACGTTCCATCCTTTTTCAGAACTAGTAGGACTGGCACAGCACAAGGGCTAAGACTTTCTCGTATGAACCCCTTTTCCAAAAGCTCGTTTACTTGCTTTTGTAACTCCTTTGTCTCTTCAGGGTTACTACGATAGGCTGGTCAGTTAGGAATGGATGCGCCAGGAATGAAATCGATTTGATGTTCGATCCCCCGAATCGGTGGCAATCCACTTGGAACTTCATCAGGAAATACGTCCTCAAATTCCTGCAAAAGAATCTTAACAGAAGATGGTAGATCGGGATTCAAGTCGTTAGAATTTAAAAATGATTCCTTGTACAAAAGTACAAGCACTGTTGCCTCAACAGAAACGACTTTCGTATATCACTCGCTTTTGCATAAACATTCACTTTTGCACTCTCTTTTTCTTCTCTCTTTTTGTTCCCTGGCTTTTGATTCTTTTCTTTTGTTTTCTCATGTTTCTTTTCACTCATTTTCTCACAATTTTTTTCTTTATTTTCTTTTTTCTCACTTTCTTTGTGTTTTTCAATGGAATCTCTCAATCTTACTTGGTCTTTGTAAACTTGACGAGGAGTCAAAGGCCCCAAGGTGACATTCTTGCCTTGATACTTGAAAGTATAATGATTGGTGTATCCGTCATGTACCACCTTTCGATCAAACTGCCAAGGTCGGCCTAGCAGTAAATGTCCGGCATGCATTGGAACTACGTCACAAAGCACTTCATCGGCATATTTTCCAATCGAGAAAGGCACCTTCACTTGTTTGGTCACCTTCAATTCTCCACCATCGTTAAGCCATTGAAGCTTATATGGATGTGGGTGCTTTGTAGTCGGTAGTCCTAACTTCTCCACCATAAGCGTACTAGCAACGTTCGTGCAACTTCCTCTGTCAACGATGAGACTACACACTTTACCTTGAACATGGCAACGAGTGTGGAAAATATTCTCACGTTGTTGCTTATCTTCGACACTTTGCAAGCTTAGGCTTCGTTTGATCACAAGTATCTCGCCTTCTACCGCATATTCGAGTTCTTCTTCCTCTTTATCAGAAGATTCGTCGGATTCTTCTTGTTTTTCTTCTTCTGACTCAATATCTCCATTTGCGAACATCACCATTACTCTCCGATTTGGACATTGACTAGCGATATGTCCATGCCCCAAGCACTTGAAACATTTGATGTCTCGGGATCTATCGGGATGGGCGATTTCTTTTCCTTTGCTGGACTCTCCCGTGGGTTTGTTTGGCTTCACCGGAAAGTTTGCCACCTTTGAACGGTTAGGAAAGTCTCGTTTGTTTACTCCTTGGCCCTACTTCGGATTACTGGAAGGGTTTGAAAAGGGCTTGAGAGTACCTTTTCGCTTGAGCTATTTTTCCACTTTGATGGCAACATGGACCATATCGGTCACCTCGACATAGTGTTGAAGTTCTACAATGTTAGCTATGTCTCGGTTCAACCCAGAGAGGAATCTTGCCATGGTCGCTTCTCGAGCTTCCTCCACATTCACTCGTATCATCGCTATTTCCATTTCTTTGAAATAGTCCTCCACACTTCGATTACCTTGTGTGAGGTTTTGCAGCTTTTGGTACAACTCGCGATGATAATAAGACGGAATGAATCTCTTCCGCATTATAGCTTTCATTTCAGTCCATGTGGAAATTGGCCTTTCCCCGTTGCGTCATCGACTTGTTATAAGTTGATCCCACCACACCATCGCATAATCAGAAAACTCGATGGCTGCCAATTTAACCTTCTTGATCTCCGAATACTTATGGCAGTCAAAGACTAGCTCTATCTTCTTTTCCCACTCCAAGTATGCTTCCGGATCAGACTTGCCTTGGAAAGGTGGTATGGAGAGCTTGATATTCTTGAGATCGTCGTCGACTCGCCCTCTATCCCTTTGGCCTCGATTTCGCTGACCTCGGTATCGCCCACTTTGGTTGGAACCTTGGTTAATTTCTAGGTCACTTTGGTCGAAAAGATCTTCTTCTAGTGGTCGGGCTCGTCCACGGTCTCTTCTAGGGCCTTGAGGTGTTTGATCTCGTTGCCCCCTCTCTTCAACCCGATCTAATCTCTCGTTAATGCATTCAAGTTCGGTTCGAAACATTCTTTGTATTTCTCTTAAGAGGGCTTGCTGTCCCAAATCGGGCACTCCTCCGCCGCCGGGAACCATATTTCTGATGGTTGGCGTGGTAGTCCTTCGTTACGCTTCGGGCTTTGTGACATTTTGACAACATCACCACAAATCTCACTAAGTCTCTCTGAAAGAAAAAGAAAATCCACTCACACTCGTGTTTTTCACTCGATTTCGGCTTTTACCTCCCCTCGAATGTAACTCGCGACACTCGTGCCTTTTTCCTCTCCTTATCTTTTCTCGTGATTTCGTAAGCAGATTCGACACAGGCTTAGCCTTGGTCTAGGTTGTCGGCTCAAAAAGGTAGCAAAGGATTGATGTACTCGGTTTAGGGTAGGCTAAAAAAGAAAATAAGAATTTGGGTCTTAGTGTGGCTAATCAATAGGGAAATGAAAAGGGTAGAAGAGCAATTTCAGGATCGGGAATAAATAAGATGAAACAATTTCCACTTTCAATCACTTTTTTTTTTGATTTTTTTCAAATTTTTTTACTTCATTTTTTTTCAATTTTTTTTCACACTTTTTTTTCACATTTTTTTTACGAACTTACTTTGATGATGGTGCGAACGTCAGTACTCCTCGTTTTAGCAGCTCTGATACCAAATGATACGATCCGTCTCGGGGTGAGTCGAGTCGTATTTGTAGTTGCCCGATCGTCTACGAGAAGAAATTGTTCGAGCTAAGTAGATGAAGAAGACAGGAGTTGGTTATAGTTTCAATAGGAGAAGGTTCGTTAAGTTGATTTAGAAGAGAAAGAAAGATAGAATTTGAACGGAAAAGTGCAAACAAGAACCAATATCAAAAAGAGATTGACCCTTTGTCTATACGCTCTTTTGGTTCGGTTTGGATTTGATAAAGGGACCTCGACCCACTATCTAAAGAGATAGGAACCTCGGTATAGTTGAACGCCACACTACGGGTAGTGATAAGTTTGGATTTTCGACAAAGAAAAACGATTGACACAACTAGGACACTAGGGTACTTCTCAATTTCTTAAAAGAATTAACGGTACTTCTCGTCGACGATTGGGAAAATTAAGTATACGACTCAACTCAACCCCGAGGCAGATCGTATCATTTGGTATTAGAGCTAGATTCGAGAAGCTCCGAAGATCGAAGAACACAATGAAATCTTGTTTGTAAGTACAAAAAAAATCAAAAAAAAGTTCAAAAAAAGGTTCAAAAAAATTGAAAAAAATCGGAAAAAAAGTTTAACACAAAAAAAAGAGTAAAAAAAGGGTTTCGAAAAAAATTGCTTTGTGTTGAAAAATTGAATATTTGTGTTATTTTCATTCAATTCTGATCCTGAAATTCTCCTATTCACATTCTTCCATCTTTAACCATTCACCACACTACAATCGAATTAATTTTTTTTTCCTTTCTTTCTTTTAGCCTACCCTGACCTAAATCACATCATCCCTTGTTACCCATTTGAGACCGACCATCTAGACTAAGGTTAAGCTGTAGCCAATCTGCTTACGAAATTACGAGAAAGGTAAAGAGAGGTAAAAGGCACGAGAGTTGTGAGCACAAAAGAGTGGAAGGTAAAAGCCTACTCTTGAGCGTAAACATGAGCATGAGTGAAATTTTTTTCTTTCTGAGTGTTCGTGAGGTTTTTGTTATGAGGTTCTTTATTCAATGTCACAAGAATCTGATCCTAACATGGAAGATCGTCCTGTACGACAACCTGTTCGCAATGTCTCAAATTTAAACATGCAAGCTTTATTACGAGAGATGGAAAGACTTTTAGATAGAAGATTAAATCCCCTTAAAGATCGTCTATTCCAAGTCGAAGCGAGAGAGTAACGCGAAAGAACTCCTGAAGTTGTCCAACCTAGACGAGAGAGGCCAAATCAACAACGGGAAAGACGAAGAGATCAAGATGATGTTGTAAATGATCTTAGTGATCTTGAAAGTGGTCAAGAGTCGAATGCAAGTAATTGCCGAAGGGAACCACGACACCAAGATTAGAGACGTGAAGATGATGACCTTAAGAACATCAAACTTTCTATACCGCCGTTCCAAGGTAGATCGGATCCAGAGGCCTATCTTGAGTGGGAAAAGAAGATCGAGTTGGTGTTTGATTGTCATAACTATTCTGAAAATAAAAAGGTGAAGTTAGTAGCAATTGAATTCTCGGATTATGCCATGATTTGGTGGGATCAACTAACTACCAGCCAGAGACGTAATGGAGAACAACCAATCTCCACATGGACCGAGATGAAGGCAGTTCTGAGGTGATGATTTATCCCTTCTTACTACCATTGGGAGTTGCACCAAAAACTTCAAAATCTTACACAAGGGACCAAAAGCGTCGAAGACTACTACAAGGAGATGGAAATTGCAATGATTCGGGTAGATGTTCAAGAGGATTCCGAAGCAATGATGGCATGATTTCTGGCCACATTAAACCGAGACATTACGAATGTCCTCGAGCTTCAACACTATCTTGAAGTGGTGGACATGGTCCATATGGCTATCAAGGTAGAAAAGCAACTTAAGCGTAAAGGCCCAAATCGAGGTTTTTCCACTTCTAACACATCCAAGTGGGGCCAAAGTTCGAGTAGAGGTTTTTCAACATCTCGAGGAAAGGATTCCATGGCACTTCCGAAACCAAACAAGCCTAATATCGAAACAAACAAAGGTAAGGCACTCGAGGTTTCTTTCAATCGTAATCATGACGTTAAATGTTTCAAATGTCTAGGAAGGGGACACATAGCCAGTCAGTGCCCAAATCGAAGAACTATGGTGATTCGTGCCGATGGTGAAATCGAGACAGAGGATGAAGAAGAAAAGGAGTCTGAATCGATTTCTAAAACTGAGGAGGACTTAGAACAACCTATGGAAGGTGAACTACTCATTGTCAAAAGGAGTCTTAGTCTCCAAGGCATGGATAATGAGCTACAACGGGAGAACATATTTCATACCCAATGTCTGGTTGGAGGAAAAGTCTGTTGTGTCATCATCGATGGCGGTAGTTGTACAAACGTAACAAGTACAATGATGGTTGAAAAACTCAGTTTACCAACTACTAAGCATCCGAGCCCCTACAAACTTTAGTGGCTTAATGACGATGGAGAACTTAAGGTGACCAAGCAAGTACTAGTTTCTTTCACCATTGGAAAGTACTCAGATGAAGTATTATGTGACGTTGTTTCGATGCATGCGGGTATATTTTCAAGTTTGATCGGTGAGTGCTACACGACGGGTATACCAATTGGTATATTTTCAAGTTCATGGGAAAGAATGTTACATTGGCACCGTTAACTCCCAAACAAGTTTACGATGATCAATTGAAGTTGAAAGCATCCGTTGAACAAATGAGAGAGAAAGAAAAAGAAGATCGTAAAAAAATAAAAGAGAAAAAAAATAAGAAAAAGAAAACAAAAGAGAGTGAAAAGAAAATCAGTAAAGAAAAAGAAGAAAAAGAGAAGGAAATTGAAAAAATGAGTGTCTTTGCAAAAGTTAGTGATATTCAAAAAGCGTTAGTAATGAATCGTCCCGTTCTTGTACTCATGTACAAAGAAACCTTATTTTCTACTAACGAATTACCCGACACTCTACCTTCTTCTGCTTTGTCTTTGTTGCAGGATTTTAAAGATGTTTTCTCTGAGGAAGTTCCAAATGGTTTACCACTGCTTTGTGGAATTGAACATCAAATAGATTTTATACCAGGAGCTGCTATCCCAAACCGTCCTGCTTATTGAGCCAATCCGGAAGAGACTAAAGAACTGCAACGGCAAGTCAATGATCTGTTGGAAAAAGGTTACGTTCGAAAGAGTCTTAGTCCTTGTGCTGTACCTGTTTTGCTAGTACCGAAAAAAGATGGAAATGGTGAATGTGCGTAGATTGTCGAGCCGTAAATAAGATCACCATCAAATACCGTCATCCAATTCCTCACCTTGATGATATGCTTGGTGAACTCAGTGGAGCTAAGGTATTTTCGAAAATTGACTTAAAAAGTGGCTACCACCAGATTCGGATGCGAGAAGGTGATGAGTGGAAAATGGCATTTAAGACCAAGCATGGGCTGTACGAATGGTTGGTCATGCCTTTTGGACTAACCAATGCCCCTAGCACATTTATGAGGCTAATGAATTACGTGTTAAGGTCTTTTATCAGTAAGTTTTGTGTTGTGTATTTTGATGACATATTGATATATAGCAAATCCGTCGAAGATCATGTAAGGCATCTTAAATCTATTTTAGAAGTTTTACGTAAAGAAACATTATATGCTAACCTTAAAAAGTGTTCTTTCTGTTCTGATAAAGTTGTCTTTTTAGGATTTGTGGTTAGCGCGGAAGGTCTCGAAGTAGACCAAGAAAAGATCAAGGCCATTCAAGATTGTCCAAGGCCAACTAGTATTACGCAAGTTCGGAGTTTTCATGGACTAGCAAGTTTCTACCGACGATACGTTCCTAATTTTAGCACCATTGCTGCTCCTCTTACGAGCGTCATTAAGAAGAACTCAGCTTTCTTTTGGAATGATGAGCAAGAAAAGTCGTTTGTCAAAATTAAGAATCTTCTTACTAACGCTCCTTTACTTGCTCTTCCAGATTTTTCGAAGACTTTCGAGATTGAGTGTGATGCCTCAGGCGTTGGAATAGGTGCTGTTTTAACACAAGAAGGATGACCTGTGGCTTATTTTAGTGAAAAGATTAGTGGAGCCATACTCAACTATCCTGTATATGATAAAGAGATGTACGCGCTCATACGAGCTCTTGAGACATGGCAACATTATTTATGGCCAAAGGAGTTCGTTATACACTCCGATCATGAAGCTTTAAAGCACATCAAAGGTCAACACAAATTAAACCGACGTCACGCAAAATGGGTGGAGTTTCTTGAATCATTTCCTTATGTTATAAAATACAAAAAAGGTAAAGATAACATAGTGGCTAATGCACTTTCGAGAAGGTACACTCTTTTGACATATTTGGACTCCAAAATTCTTGGTTTTGCTTTGATAAAAGACTCTTATGCTAACGATTCTGATTTTGGTGAGATCTTTGTAGCGTGCGAGAATGGTGTGTTTGAAAACTTTTATAGGTATGAAGGCTTTCTTTTCAAAGAAAGTAAACACTACATTCCTTGTGGCTCTGTTCGAGATTTACTAGTGCACGAAGCCCATAGTGGTGGACTTATAGGACACTTTGGGGTCAACAAGACGCTTGCAACACTTCAAGAACACTTCTATTGGCTACGAATGCGTAAATATGTGGAACAAGTTTGCGAGAGGTGTATAGCTTGTAAAAAGGCTAAATCAAAGGTTCAACCACATGGCTTATATATGCCATTACCTATCCCGTAGGTTGATATCTTCATGGACTTTGTTCTTAGATTACCGCGCACAAAAATGGGGAAGGATTCTATCTTTGTGGTTGTTGATCATTTTTCAAAAATGTCTCATTTTATTGCTTGCACTAAAACTGATGACGCTGTTCATGTTGCAAATTTGTTTTTCAAGGACATTGTACGACTTCATGGCATTCCTCGTACTATTGTGTCGGATCGTGATGCAAAATTCTTGAGCCACTTTTGGAGGTTTTTGTGGGAAAATTAGGAACCAACCTATTATTCTCTACCACCAGCCACCCCCAAACCGATGGTCAAACGAAAGTTGTCAATAGAGTATTGTCTACATTACTACGGGCCATCATCCGTAAAAATTTGAAGTCTTGGGAAGATTGCTTACCACATATCGAGTTTGCTTACAACCGCTCCGTCCATTCTGCTATGAAATATTTACCTTTTGAAATTGTATATGGTTTCAATCCACTGACACCTTTTGATTTATTACCTTTGCCTACTGATCGATTGGTTCATGCAGATGCAAAGAAAAAGGTTGATTTTGTCAAGGAATTACCTCAAAAGGTACGAGCTAATATTGAGGCAAGAACCGAGTCTTACGTGCGTAATGCTAACAAGAGACGAAAACGAGTGGTCTTCGAACCCAGAGAGTGGGTTTGGGTTTACATGCGCAAGGAGACATTCCTTTCCAAATTCTTGAGCGCATAAATGAAAACTCTTACAAACTCGATTTGCCTGGTGAATTTAACGTTAGTGCGACTTTTAACGTGTCAGATTTAACCCCTTTTGATGTAGATTTTGACTTGAGGACAAGTTGTTTTGAAGAGGGGGAATGATACGATCGCGACCCGGAGTGCATCAAGTTCGAGCAAGGACTCAATGGTGCTGCCTCAAGGACCAATTACGCAAGCTCGAGCTAAGCAATTCAAGGAGGCCATTGCGGCCTTAGTTAACCAAGTGTGGGGCGAGGCTTTGGTTGGAGAAATAGAACAAGTTGGGACCAGCTTAATAAAGTGTCCTTGCAACCTTTTGCAAACTAATTTCAGCTCAATTCCAGCTCCTTGAACTCGTTCCAACTAAATTGAATTTTTTATTTATTTTTTTCAGCTTTGCATTTAGTTTGCATTTTAATCCTTGCATTTAAGCATATTAGTTTAATAAATTAGTTGTTGTCCATTAATTTAATCATCTTAGTTTAATTAATTGAACTTTTTGATGATATTAACTTAATAGTACTTCTTTAATTAAACTAGTTGCTAGAATAAATGATGCATAAGTGTTAGATCATTTAATTAAGTAGTTGTTAATAGCTTAATAATTGAATAAATATGACGGTTACATGTGTTAATTGCAGGTGACTCTTCAACTCACAAAGGCTGTTACACATTCACTAAAGGTGGCTTTTCAAGAGATTTTCAGTTACATAAGAGGGGGCTGTTATAAAGGAAGCTTTAAGCACCATTAAAAGAGAGTTTAAAGGAGCATTTCATGTCTTTTAAAATTCAGCAGCAGCCTATTCAAATACCCCAACGTTTTTGCTACTTAATGGACAATTTATGCCTTACAAATTTCATTAAAGTGGCTGGAGTCTATTCAACTAACCAAAGGGGAAATCAAGAGTCATTTTCAAAGCCTTTAAGGACATTAATTCAGCTGGTTAAGGAGAAGAGTTATTGATTCTAGAATTTCAAAAGTCTTTGATTTATAATTAGCTCTTTAATAGCACTTTACTATGTGACCATTCGGCTAGCTCATTCTAGCCTTATAAATACTTGTAATCAAGCCTTTTGGGAACACTTTTGGACATTTTGTTAATGATATGCTGCGAAATTTGTGAGGCAAACTTTTTTCTATTTTCGTTGAAAGATTCGTTGGCTACCTAGGGTTCTAGTTGCGTCAATCATTTTCTTTGATAAACCCGAACTTATCTGATGCGAGCTTACCCATGAAGACTATGGAATTGCCATCAGGACCAATTACTCGAGCCCGTGCCAAGTGGTTCCAAGATGCCGTAACAGTTTATATTGCTCGAGTTTGGATGGAAGGCTTGGCCGAACATCAAGTTACCAGCCCAAGTAGCTCCATTTGCAACGTTGTTCACGTTGATTTAGCTCGTACCTGTTCCAAGTAGTTCATGACGCTTTGAGCAATCTCATTGAGTTGATTCAATTTATTTTTATGCATTTAATTGCTGGAATAAATTCTAATTAGTTTTAGTTTGTTATTTAGTTAAAATCTAGACATTTTAATTTTTTTTTCAAAATAAATGAGTTTAGATTAGGACACATTTTAAATATGTCAAGCTTTAGACATATCATTAATGCTCCAACCAAATTAAATACATGTCCTAGACATGTTATTAATGTGTCTTGAGTTCTAGCCGAAATTAATGCATGTTTAGACCAGAAATTAATGTGTTTTGAGCAGCAAAATTAATGAAGTTTTATTTTTTAAGTGTCCAGCCGAATTTATGGAGAATAATTGAATTAATTAGTTTCAATTAATATGTGCAGGTAGCATGCTGGACGTCATTAATATGGAGAGACATACATGAACAACATTTAATAAGTTGCTGGAAAAGTATGCATGAACATCATTAAATAAGCTACTGGAAAAAGCATGCATGAATAGCATTTAATGAGCTGCTGGAGGCATGCGTGGGACACCATTTAAGAGGTTGTTTGGTGCATGTGGGGAGCCTATTTCGTGAATAGCAAAGAAGCAGCATTTAAGGAGTTGCTGAACCTTGTTTCTCCATGCAAAGAACGTTCTTAATGCTGAAAAGTTTGCCGAAATTTTATGACATGTTAAGTGCATGCTTGGCAGCATTTAAGAAGGATGTTATGCATGAAACATGCGTGAATGGCCTTAAATAGGCTGCTGAATTCTTCTTTCAAGGTCCCTTTTTCGTGGAGATCAATAGACAAGGGAATAAATACTTGCTGGTACCATTTCGTGAATATCAAAGGACCATTCGACCAAAAAGCAAGTTTGTTGCTTTCTCTTTTCAGGGGTGAACGTCCCACTCTCCAAAGAAGCATTGAAACTGTTTTAAAGTACCAATGACGAATGTAGATTACTCGATAAGGCCCACCATCAATGTCCAGCCGAATCAACCTATTCTAGAAAGGGTCTATTTGGATTTCAAGGCTAAAATGTTGTAGAAAATGACAAGGGAAGCTTCATGGAAATTTCTTAGAAACTTAGCCATTAAGTGTTGTCCACTTGTATACCCAAAGTGTCCATTCGGCTAGCAAGTCCCTAGGCTATAAATATGTACCACATTTTACAATTTGGGTAAATGAACAATTTTATATCAATTTATATTATTGTGAGCTTGTTTCACATCTCTTTGTTCTCCAAAGACTAGTTCGACTTATCAAGTAACCTTGTGGCGTCAACCTGTCTTTGTTTCTACCCGAACTTATCACTTTTCTTAAAGTGTGGCGTTCATGTGATACCGAGGTTCCTATCAATTCTTTGATAGTGGGTCGAGGTCCTTTGTCCCTTTCCAACCGAAATTTTCCATATCTTTTGACCTAAAGAGTTCACTTAAGACCCGAGTTAACACATTGTATTGTGTTAGTTCATCTTGAACCTTTAGCCAAATCCCAAAACTTTCTATCCATAAATCATTTTAACCTATTTCAAATTCTTTGTCAACCTAATCATTTCTTCAAGAACCTTTGAATGAATAGCAACTTACGCAATTCACGATCGGGCAATTTAAAATACGACACGAGTCATAAATTGAAGTTCGTGCATATATCATTATCACAAGTCGTAGTGTGGTGTTCAAACATACCGAGGTTCCTATCTTTCTAGATAATGGGTCGAGGTCACTTCTACCAATCCTAAACTGAACTAAAAGGGCTTATAAACAAACGGGTCGATATCACATCGGTATTGGTTCTTGTTTGCACTTTTGTTCAAACCAAATTTCTTTCATTACCATTTCATACCAAAACCAAACTCCATCCTTCCATTTCTTATCATATCGTACCAATCCAGTTTCCGTACAACCAAATTTAACCTGTTCGATTCTAAACCATTCCTTCCTACCCATATAATCAAAATACAACCAACTATCCACTATTCCATAATCGAAACAATTCTTTCTTCCTACTTATTCATTCAAGACCTTCCATTCTTCTCAATTTCTTAAAAGAATTAACGATACTTCTCGGCGACGATTGGGAAAATTAAGTATACGACTCAACTCAACCCCGAGGTGGATCGTATCAAGGATGCTAGCTTAAGTGCATATACACAGCTCAAATCCAGCTCACGGTAGTTCAAAGGGATTGCCATCAGCTCAGCTTAGCTCACTTACACTCCATTAGACTCACTTACACTCTAGCTAGCTCAATCTTAGCTCAGCTAGCTCAACTTCAGCTGACTAGTCCTAAACTAGCTGAAACCTATCCTACATGCGGGAGAGTGACCTACAAGTATGTATGGCATGTGTGGAGGACGTGTGGCATGTGTGGAGGTCCCGGGGACGTGTGTGGTAGACTTGAAGTGTGTGACAACCCATTGGCACGCCCCAAGCATGTGGCCAGCCTTCTCACCCATTCAAATCTGTCAAATGGTGCCTAGCACATGTAACATGTGCCAATATGTTTGAATTTCATGGCTGCCAATGCTTGCCGCCCAAAGGAAGTTGAGGGAGTTGAATTTTGAGTTTTAAAATTCAAATTCAATCAATTCTAGCCAAGTATTCATAACTGGCCAGCCCCTCTTATTTCTATATATATTTGTACTTGAAACAATGTAAAAATAGTCAATTTTTATGAAAAGAAATCTTTGTGAGTTTATCTCTCAATTTCGGTTAGTCATTGAACTAACTTTGGCATATTCAGACTCTGTTTGATTGTGTCATCTTCCTTGATACTTTGGGTTCCTAGATCGCTATCTAATAGGTCCAAGTCTGTTGACGAAGAACATATCCAATTCAGGTTCGTTCAGTATATTGTTCGAGTTCTTTCAAGTTCAACGTCGTTTATATTTTTCCAGCAACATCAACATTAATTCTACCAATTTGAACATTCTAATGTAGCCATGAAAGCCCGTTGAAGCCTTCATCTTCATTCGAATTCAAATCTGCCAGAAAATTCCTCCACCTCTATTTTTTTCCTTCTTCTCCTTTCTTTTTATTTTCGTCCATTTTCTTTGTTACTGACGTTCATCCATGTGTGTTATTGTAGAGTTATGCTTGCTACAATCCTAGATCCGTTACAGACAAGGAACGTTGTTTTTGAAGCAATGTACCCTATTATCAGGGGTATATCGGTCATTTTACCCTATGGGGGTATATCAGTCATTTTACCTTACGGGATATGTCAGTCATTTTACCCTATGGGGGTATATCGGTCATTTTACCCTATGGGGGTATATTGGTCATTTTACCCTATGGGGGTATATCGATCATTTTACCCTACGGGTGTATATCAGTCATTTTACCCTATGGGGGTATATCAATCATTTTACCCTACGGGGGTATATCGATCATTTTACCCTATGGGGGTATTACAGTCATTCCCATCTGAATGGGTATAGACTCACCTACCGACCCAACAGAAGGTCTACGATCATTACGTGCACCCTAACAGTCATAACAGTGCAATTGGGCCCAAGGCCCTTATACGGCCCAAGTAAGCCCACACGCTCGTGTGGCCTATTTGGCCCAGAATTAATTACGGCCATGCAAACTACACAGCGCTCCAATATTTATCATATGTCCTGAGATTTACTCATGTGGGCCCCACAAGCCCATTGGGCCCACATAGCCTATTACGACCCATCTTGACCCACTATAGCCTTAATCATTGTACACCCATATTTCACGGGCTCGGTGAATCACATGTGCGTTCGCATGCCCATGTGCCTTAAAGCCCAATCTTTCAGCTTTTCGGCTTTTTATCGATCTACAGTTAAAAGAAGTGTGTGCGTACACACTCTTTCGGCTCCTCAGCCGATTATCAAATACAGAGTAATGCTACACACCTGTGTTCGAAACTGCGTGAGAAATCTCAGAGCTCCCAAAACCTAAATTCAGTCAACACTCCCCTATTAATCAATTGACCCTCAAAATTAATGCCTCCATCTAACCTTATCCCACAAAACCTACCACCACTTACCTTGCTTGACCGAATAGAGATCCCCTATTTGAACCGCTTACTCCAAATCACTTTTGATCCCCTTTTTAAATTTCTTGCATTCCAATCACACTAAATAACTAACACCATATACGTACGGGAAACTAAACCAAAGCACTGCTACTTACCGAAAGTGTACTATCGAAAGAAATAGAAGAGGAACAATCGGCTCCAAGCAGAGGTTGTATGAAAAAAAGAATCAAAGAAACACGAGTGAGAATCAATTGCACTTATGATTACCAAAGAATAGCCATCGACTGAAACCAGAAAAAGAGATGAAGAGGAGAGAATTGGTCAAGGTGCAATGGGAATATCAAAAGGAAAGAAAGAAAGAAGTATTCAGTCCACTCTAGAGATTCAACCACAATGGAATAAGAGAAAAGGGTAGGATGTATTCGGCAACTATTGGAAAAGAAAAAATAGAGAAACAAATAGTGAAGAGAAGAGGGGAGAGAAGAGAAGAATCAGCAGAGGGAAAAATCAACACTACTTGGCCAAAATAAAGAAAAAGAACTAAGAATAACGTAGAACCAAGAATGGAACAAACTAGAGAAGTCCCCGAAGCCTTTTGTCAAAAATCGGCACAAAACAATAAGAAGACTAAAGTGACACAACAAGCTGAGAAAACAGAAAGAAAAGAAAACACAACAAATCTCGAAAACCCTAAAATACTCTCAATTGCTGAAATAATAACACACCCCTCCCCAAAACTGAACTATGAGTTTCCCCCTTAACAAAAATGGCACAAACCCACACACCCTCAAACTCCCATTTTTCCTCCTACAATCTCTCCATAAACTCCTCCTTGATTTCCTCCCCAATCCTCTCCTTGATTTCCTCCACCAAAGACCCATTCAAACCTTACCTTGTAGAGTTCCATTCCACTTCTACTTCTCCCTTGGCTAGAGCAGCAAAATAAATACCTTTTTGCTCAAGGCGTGACTCGAACACCAGCCCCCTTGAAGCTCTACCACGCTACTTACCATCAAGCCAAAAGGCTCCTTGTGTCATAACTTATCCTCAATATTTTATAAATCCTACATGCTAATGTCCAGGTTTATTCAAGGAAAAACTAAAAATTTTGCACATGCCAAGACTTGAACCTCAGACCTTACAGTTACACATCACGCCACCTTGCCACTAGACTACAAGCTCTCTTTGTGTCATATTTTAACCATAATAATTTATAAGGCCAACATGCTAAAGGCAAGGTTTACTTAAGAGGAAAAACTAAAATTTTTCCTAGAGCCTAGATTGAACCTAGGACTTCTCCAACACCTCTCAGGACCCTTAACCACTGAAGTAGACATTTAATTGTGTCATTTCCTTACACAATTAAATACTTATGTACAACCTCCTTACTAATCTATACCCAAGGCCCAAGGCCCAAAATTTGGGGCGTTACACCACACTCGAAATGAGTGATAAGTTTGAAAGAAACAGAATGATGCCACTAGCAAGCTAGATAAGTCAAGCTGAGTCTAAAACGAGTTAAGAGAGTTGAAAAACTCATAAATGTTATAAACATTCAACAATGAGCAAAAAGTCCCTAACAATCTCCTTTTACAAGCTATTTATAGGCACTAATATGACTATTCAAATTCAACATTCATATCACCTATTAACTAGATACTAAAATTCGGTTATAACTCTTAATGGGTAGCCAAAGAGTCATGTCTTTTCACTTGGTTCATGCATAGCTAAAAAGTCATGCCTCTTCACTTGATGAAGCCTTAGTGGTCCATTAAATGTGCTGCTTGATGTCCCTTTATTTTCCCCTTTGCCAAATGCCTTGATACGGCCATGATACGGGTCGCACCAAGTTCCAACAAAGAGCTATTAGAGTTGTCACAAGGATCCATCACCCAAGCACGAGCAAAACATTTCAAGGAGGCTATCTCGGCCTTGGTTAAGCAAATGTCGAGCAAGTTATTAGCTGGAAAAAACGAGGAGAATTGGGCTAACTCAATAAGCCCAATGCGCATGCTTTTGCAAGCTGAAATAAGCTCACATTCAGCTCATTCAGATTGTGTTTAGCTTGATTTAATTCATGCATTTTTTTATTTTTTATTTGCTGAATACAAACTTTTAAATTAAATATTAGCTTTAAATAAAGGTGTTTAGTTTAAATAAATAAGTTGTGTTTAAAAAGAGGCTTATTAATTAATCTAGTTACTAGGATAATTTAATGAAGATGAGTTTAAGTTTGTTTAATTCTGCTTCTATAATTAAACTAGTTGCTGCATTAAAGTTTGAGTTTAATTAGTGTTAAATTGTGTTTAATAAGTTCATTTTGTGTTTATTGCAGGTGACTTTTTAGCTCACAACCATTACAAATTCATGGGCTGTTACAACTTTAATGAAGTGACTTTTTAGTTGATTTTTGGTTACAAATGAAGTGGTTGTTACAAAGGCCGTTTAACACATTAATTAAAGGAGTTTTAAGGAGCATTTTAACTCCTCTTAAATTCAATAGCAACCTCTTCACCTACCAGCAAGATTTTGATCATTTAAAGGATGAAAACAAGCATTCAAATCTTCGTTTAGTTGCTACTGACTTTTCAACTAACCAAGGACAACTCAAGGGACATTTTAAAGCATTCAAGAAAGGTCATTTAAGCTGAATTAAAGTGGATTCAAGCAAGGAGTTAAAATGTTACAAGAATATAATGAGTCTTGAGTTTAATTTCAGCTTAATTAGTAAATTAAGATGTGACTTTTCAGCTAGTTTTCTATCACTATAAATATGTGTAACCAGCCATAGTGGGGGGACTTTTTTTATGCTTAATAAAATTTTTCAGATTGTGAGTTATCCAATCTCTTAATTCTTCAACGTTCAAATTGACTTATCTAACAACTAGTGGCATCAATCTAAATTTGTTTTTGGAACTTATCATCATTTCGGTTGTGGCATTCAACTCAATACCGTTGGTTCCTATCTTGTTAGGTAGTGGGTCACGGTTCTATCTAAATTCCATACTTACCTTTGAAACATATAAGATTTGGGTCCTTAATTTCTATTAGGGGTTCTTTTCTTGTTTCAACCAACTATCCACTTAACCATCTTTCATCTTTGTTTTAACACCACTGTCATTTTACTTAATCCATCCATTTTTCCCTTTTTATACAAATCAAATAAAACTCCTACGTAGATGATCAGGCATCTCATATACGACTCGACTCACTCCGAGGTGGATCGTATCATTTGGTATCAGAGCTAGAAAACGAGGAGCTCTGACGAACATCGTAATTTCGAAGTACTTAAGTTAAATTCAAAATTAAAAAAATTCAAATTGTATTCAAAGTGTTCTATTTATTTAATTTTGTGTATTTGAAAAAATATATATATCTACGAAAATATAAAAAAAGTGAAGTTTTGTGATCTTGTTAGTTTCTCTATTTTTCTCCTCAATTTCTAAGTTCCCGAAGTCATTATTTTCATCTTCCTATCCTGATTATTCAAGATTTCTATTCCCATCATTTGGTATTTTCCCAACTCACCCAACGCCACAGCTATCAACTTCTTCTTTTTCTTTCAGCCCATCATAACCTATAACAATTTTTCCTTTTGCTTAAAACCCCTCGAAGCCAACCTACAAGTTGCTAATAAGTCTAAGGCAACCTTCCAAAATTTTGAGAGGTGGATTCGAGTGGTAAAAGTCACAAGTGACTCATTAAAGAAAAAGCTAAAATTGAGCGAAACACGAGTGTGAGTGTTCAATATTTATTTTTTTCTTTTCGAGTGATTAGTGAGGTTTGTGGTGAGGTTAAAAAAACTTTCTTATGTCAAGAAGTCTAAATCGAAACATGGAAGAAAGGCCCGAATGGCAACCAGTTTGCAACGTACCAGACCTTAATCTTTAAGCCCTATTGCGTAAGGTTGAGCACTTATTCGACCGTAAGCTTGAGCCCATTCAAGAGAGGCTAGATCAAGTCAAAGAGAGAGCCTAGCAAGAGAGGATTCCTCGAGGTCCATGAAGGGAACAAGGCCATCCAAGGTTCCAAGAAGACGATCCCTTTTCTAGTGAAGCCGAAAGTGACCAAGGGTCCAACTTCAGTGATCAGCGGAGGGGACAACGAAACCGAGGTTGAAGAGAACGAGGGTAAGAGGATGATGACTTGAAGAATATTAAGCTCTCCATACCACCCTTCCAAGGCAAGTCTGATCTGGAGGCATACTTGGAGTGGGAAAAGAAAATTGAGTTGGTGTTCGACTGCCATAACTACTCGGAGGCCAAGAAAGTCAAGCTGGCAGCCATCGAGTTCTCTGACTATGCCATAGTATGGTGGGATCAACTAACAACCAATCGAAGATGTAATGGAGAAAGCCCGATACCTACATGGTTTGATATGAAAGCGGTGATGAGAAAGAGATTTATTTCATCTTATTACCATCGGGAGTTATACCAAAAATTGCAAAATCTTACACAAGGCCACCGAAGTATAGAAGATTATTTAAAGAAATGGAAATTGCAATGATTCGTATGAATGTGGAAGAGGATCATGAGGCAACCATGGCCAGATTCCTAGCCGGTTAAATCGAGAAATTACTAACGTGGTGGAGCTTCAACACTATGCCGAGGTGACCGACATGGTTCATGTTGCAATTAAAATAGAAAAACAACTCAAGAAGAAAAGCTCCGTTTGAAACTATTCCAACCCCGTAAACAACTCAAAATGGGGACAAGGTATGAGCAAAAGAGATTTCCCCAACCGTTTGAAGGATCAAAACATTTCTGTTAAGTTTAACAAACCCATTGGTGAATCAAGCAAAGGCAAAGAAGTTGCCAATCTAAATCATACAAGGGACATCAAGTGCTTTAACTGCTTGGGACGAAGGCACATAGCTAGTCAATGCCCTAACCGACGTACAATGGTGTTGAGAGCCAATGGCAACATAGAGTCGGAAGATGAGAAAGATGAGGAATCCGACACTTCTGCTAGTGAAGAGGATGAAGAATTTGAATACGCTATTGAAGGTGAAATTCTAGTGATCAAACGTAGTCTAAGTTTGCAAAGCATGGAGAATGAACAACAACGTGAGAACATCTTCCATACACGTTGTTTTGTGCAAGGTAAGATGTGTAGATGTTGTTTTGTGCAAGGTAAGACGTGTAGTCTTATTGTGGATGGCAGAAGTTGTACAAATGTTGCTAGTATATTAATGGTGGAGAAACTTGCCTTGACCACAACAAAACATCCTTGTCCATATAAGCTTCAGTGGCTTAACGAAGGAGGGGAGTTAAAGGTGACAAAACAAGTGTTGGTGTCGTTTTCCATCGGAAAATATAAAGATGAAGTTCTCTGCGACGTGGTTCCAATGCATGCTGGACACCTTTTGCTTGGTCGTCCATGGCAATTTGATCGAAAGGTGGTTCATGATGGCTATACCAATCGATACACCTTCAGGCATTTAGGCAAAAAATCACTTTGGCGCCTTTGACACCGAGACAAGTATACGAAGATCAAGTGAAACTGCGTGACTCAATTGAAAAATTCAAAGAGAATCAAAAGAAAGAAAAGAGTGAAAAGGTGTGTGAAAATTCGAGTGAAGAAATGAGGGAAACAAGAGGTAAAAATGAGAGAAAAGAATAAAGATCAAGAGAACAAAAAGAGTGACACAAAATTGAGTGCAAAAATGAGTGTGTATGCAAAAGAGAGTGACATTCAAAAATCCTTCATGTTGAGGCAGCCGGTACTTGTACTCATGTACAAGGAATCTTTTGTGAATATTAATGAATTAGTTGCTGCTTTGCCCTCTTCTATTCTTTCTCTCTTGCAGGAATTTGAAGATGTATTTCCCGACGAAGTTCCAAATGACTTACCACCTATTCGGGGAATAGAACATCAAATTGACTTCATTCTAGATGCGTCCATACCAAACCGACCAGCTTATCATAGCAATCCCGAAGAAACCAAGGAACTGCAAAAACAAGTGAATGAACTTCTTGAGAAGGGATACATCCGTGAGAGCCTTAGTCCATGCACCATTCCAATTTTATTGGTGCCGAAAAAGGATGGGACTTGGCGCATGTGTGTTGACTGTCGCACCGTAAACAAAATCACGATTAAATATCATCATCCAATACCGCGCCTTGATGATATGCTTGATGAATTAAGTGGTGCTCAGTTGTTCTCCAAAATCAATCTCAAAAGCAATTACCATCAAATACGAATGTGTGAGGGAGACGAGTGGAAAACAACATTTAAAACTAAACACGGTTTGAACGAGTGGTTGGTAATGCTATTCGGTCTTACTAACGCTCCTAGTACCTTTATGCGTTTAATGAACCATGTTCTTCATGCTTATACTGGAAAATTTTGCATGGTTTACTTTGATGATATTCTTGTTTATAGTAGATCTTTAGATGAACATTTGAAGCATCTACGAGCTATTCTTGACTTATTGCGAGAAGAAACTTTATATGCCAATCTTAAGAAATGCACATTTTGTTCTAACAAAGTCGTTTGCTTAGGATTTGTTGTCAGCTTGCAAGGACTTGAAGTAGATCAAGAAAAGGTGAAAGCCATCCGAGATTGGCCTAGACCGACCAGCATAAGTCAAGTATGAAGTTTCCATGGCTTAGCGAGTTTCTACCTTTGCTTCGTTCTGAATTTCAACACATTGGCCGCACCTCTCACGAGTGTGATCAAAAAGAATTATGCCTTCTTTTGGAACGAGGAGTAAGAAAAATCTTTTATTTCTCTTAAAGACCAATTAACTAATGCTCCATTACTCATATTACCTAATTTTGATAAAACATTTGAAATTGAATATGATGCCTCAAGTATTGGGATTGATGCTGTTTTGACTCAAGAAGGAAAGCCCGTGGCGTATTTTAGTGAAAAGCTAAGTGGTGCACTATTAAATTACCCAACATGCGATAAAGAAATGTAAGCTTTGATCCAAGCATTGAAAACATGGCAACACTATTTGTGGCCGAAGGAGTTTGTCATCCATTCGGACCATGAATAACTTAAGCACATCAAAGGCCAACACAAGCTCAACAAAAGGCATGCAAAATGGGTAGAATTTCTTGAATCCTTTCCTTATGTTATACGGTACAAAATGGGTTGCTTGGTTTTGTGTTTTTGAAAGAACTGTATATTTCTAATGCTGGCTTTGGAGATATATATAAATTGTGTGAACATGCTGCTGTTGAAAAGTTTTTTAGTTTTGATGGCTTCCTTTTTCGAGAAGGTAGGCTTTGTATTCCACAAAGTTCTGTGCGAGAGTTGCTTGTACTTGAAGCGCATGGTGGTGGACTCATTGGCCATTTTGGCATTGCAAAGACCTTGGCCGTACTGCAAGAACATTTCTTTTGGCCATAGATGAAACGGGACGTCGAGAAAATATGTTCGCGATGTGTGGTTTGTAAGAAGGCAAAATCGAAGGTTAACCCACATGGGCTTTATACGCCTTTGCGTATTCCCGAAGGGCCTTGGGTTGATCTATCCATGGATTTTATCTTAGGTTTACCGTGAACTCGAACCGGAAAAGACTCTATTTTTGTAGTAGTTGATCGATTTTCAAAAATGTCGCATTTTATTGCATGTTCAAAAATTGATGATGTTGTTAATATTGCTAACCTCCTCTTTAAAGAAATTGTTAGGTTGCATGGAATTCTAAAGACGATAGTGTCTGATCGTGATGCAAAATTTCTTAGCCATTTTTGGAGGACACTTTGGAGTAAGTTAGGCACAAAGCTCTTATTCTCCATGAAATGTCATCCCCAAATGGATGGCCAAACCGAAGTGGTGAACCACGTTCTTTCCCCCTGCTACGGGCCATTATCGGCAAAAATCTCAAGTCGTGGGAGGATTGTCTACATCACATAGAGTTTGCTTATAACCAAACTATTCACTCTGCTACTAAATTCTCTCCATTTGAAATAGTTTACGGTTTTAATCCTTTATCTCCTCTTAATTTAATTCCATTACCTAACGATCAAATTGTTAATATAGATACAAAGAGGAAAGTGAACTTTGTGAAACAATTACATCAAAAGGTTAAAGCTAATATCAAGGCTAGGATGGAGCAATATGTGCGCAAGGCCAACAAAGGCTGAAAACAAGTCATATTTGAACTCGGGGATTGGGTTTAGGTTCACATGAGGAAGGAGCGATTTCCAGCCCAAAGAAGGTCCAAATTATTACCGTGTGGTGAAGATCCATTCCAAGTTTTGGAGTGAATTAACGACAATTCCTATCGACTCGACCTACCGGGTGAGTTTAATTTAAGTGCAACTTTTAATGTATTTGATTTATCTCTCTTTGATGCAGATTCCGATTTGAGGACAAATCGCTTTGAAGAGGGGGAGGATGATACGGCCACCATCGGGTCACACCAAGTTCCAACAAAGAGCCATTGGAGTTGCCGCAAGGACCCATCACCCGAGCACGAGCAAAACGTTTCAAGGAGGCTATCTCGGCCTTGGTTGAGCAAATGTCAAGCAAGTTATTGGCTGGACAAAACGAGGAGAATCGAGCTAACTCAATAAGCCCAATGCGCATGCTTTTGCAAGCTGAAATAAGCTCACATTCAACTTATTAAGATTGTGTTTAGCTTGATTTAATTCATGCATTTTTTTATTTTTTATTTTGCTAAATACAAACTTTTAAATTAAATATTAGCTTTAAATAAAGGTGTTTAGTTTAAATAAATAAGTTGTGTTTAAAAAAAGGCTTATTAATTAATCTAGTTACTAGGATATTTTAATGAAGCATGAGTTTAAGTTTGTTTAATTCTGCTTCTATAATTAAACTAGTTGCTGCATTAAAGCTTGAGTTTAATTAGTGTTAAATTGTGTTTAATAAGCTCATTTTGTGTTTATTGCAGGCGACTTTTTAGCTCACAACCGTTACAAATTCATGGGCTGTTACAACTTTAATGAAGTGACTTTTTAGTTGATTTTTGGTTACAAATGAAGTGGTTGTTACAAAGGTTGTTTAACACATCAATTAAAGGAGTTTTAAGGAGCATTTTAACTCCTCTTAAATTCAGTAGCAACCTCTTCACCTACAAGTAAGATTTTGATCATTTAAAGGATGAAAACAAGCATTCAAATCTTCGTTTAGTTGCTGGTGACTTTTCGACTAACCAAGGACAACTCAAGGGACATTTTAAAGCATTCAAGGAAGGTCATTTAAGCTGAATTAAAGTGGATTCAAGCAAGGAGTTAAAATGTTACAAGAATATCATGAGTCTTGAGTTTAATTTCATCTTAATTAGCAAATTAAGATGTGACTTTTTAGCTAGTTTTCTATCACTATAAATATGTGTAACCAGCCATATTGGGGGGACTTTTTTTTATGCTTAATGAAAATTTTCAGATTGTGAGTTATGCAATCTGCTAATTCTTCAAGGTTCAAATTGACTTATCTATCAACTAGTGTCATCAATCTGAAGTTGTTTTTGGAACTTATCATCCTTTCGGGTGTGGCATTCAACTCAATACCGTTGGTTCCTATCTTGTTAGGTAGTGGGTCACGGTTCTATCTAAGTTCCATACTTACCTTTGAAACGTATAAGATTCAAGTCCTTAATTTCTATTAAGGGTTCTTTCTTGTTTCAGCCAACTATCCACTTAACCATCTTTCATCTTTGTTTTAACACCACTGTCATTTTACTTAATCCATCTATTTTTTCCTTTTTATACAAATTGAACGAAAGTCCTACTAGACAATCAGGCATCTCATATACGACTCGACTCACCCCGAGGCGGATCGTATCCTACCTTAATGCTTGTATATTCATCTCTTAATTGGCACCATAACTAGCTTTGAGTGCATGAAACCGATCAGACTTGAAGAGTCACTCTTGGTCCATTTGAAAAGTCACCATAATGAGCTTTGACTGCTTCAATATCTACCAAAAACGTTCCAAATATGCACCAGCAATTAAGTGACAAAATGCACACTCTTTTATGCCAAAATTGGACAGCCAATTGAATGTGGCAGCATTTGATTCTTCTTGGCAAACGAATAGCCCTATTGTAGCTTTAAATATGTGACTAGCCTTTTGGACTTTCCTACAACAATCACACAATCAATTTATTTAAGAAAAATTAAACACACTATAACTTAAGCATTAAAAAGTAATAGCCAAATTAAATAACACACTTATAAACTAAATGCACAATGAGTTACTTAATACATGACTTCATTTAAAGATGCAAACTTTAATTAACATAGGAGTTACATAATGCATGACATAATTTATGATGCAATCTTAACTAACATGAGAGTTACATAATACATGACTTTATTAAATGCAAAACACATAATGTATGTCATAATTAAAGATGTAGATAAATAATGCAAGACATTAATTAAAGATGCATTTAATAAATAAGACATAATTAAAGACTCATTTTATAATAACTAAAGTAACTAAAATAAATCAATCAAAGTCCTTATTCCAGCAACCAAATTAACAAATTGAAATTAAAAGCTTCATTTTGCACTTGGGCCCCTCGAGTTTAGGCCAATCTCGGTGGCATCGAGTTGTATCGTAACATGATGCGACTAGCGTTGCCTCATCTCCCATATCCAATATTATTCTAAGTGGTTCAACTGGTATATAAAGGGAAGGAATGATAGAATGGTATGTTTAGGAGTTTAGAAAAGAAATTAGAATTGATGAGGTTTAGATGAAAGAAGATATGATGGTTAGAAGGATAGGGTATGAAAATAGATGGATGTTTAAAGGTTCGGTTTAGGTAAGATAGTATAGGTTACGAAGGTATGAAATGGTATAGTAAGTATGAAATGGTATAGAAGGAACGAAATGGTATAGAATGTACGAAATGGTATAAAAGGTACGAAATGGTAAGTTAAGAAAGTAGGTGGTCGATGGTCGAAATTCTTAGACGTCAAGAAAGATTCAACACCAAAGGTGTCACCCCGAATCCTATATGGTCTAAGTTGGAAAATGGTATGTGAAGGATAGGTTTGAGCGCCACACCAAGTTGGTCCGGTGATAAGCTCGAAACAAGTAAGTTTGACGCCACTAGCAAAGCTAGATAAGTCACACGAGACTTGTACAAAGTTTAAGAGGAGTCAAACCTCACAGAAAAAGAGTTTCGGTATAAAATTGATCAAAAGTCCCTTTACAATGAAATAATCAACTATTTATACTAGTGTCTTAGGCTACCCGAATAGTCCTATTCATGGACTTAACAACTAAGTAATGTATCTTAATTAAAGGCATGAATATTCTAGAAAGTGTCCTTTGATGAGCTTGTCCATATTCGGCTGAATGGAAGGTGAGTAGGTAGCTTCATGGTTAAGCATGGATGCATGTGGATGAATGGTCTCCATGCATGCAAGACTAGGTTTGGCCAACTCCTTTAATGGTGCCTTTAATTCATGTTGTTTCACCATGAGTGGCTTCTTAAATGAGGCTTCATGAAGGGTCAAACTAGGTGTGAACAAGGAGTTTGAGTAGTCTCTTGTGTGTGAATGTCCAACCGAATGGCCATCATGGTGTGAACACAAGGTGTGAACACATGGGAAATACATGAACCGTCCAATGCATGTTCCTTCATTAATATGATCCATGAATCTTCAAATACATGAGTAATCATCATGAACATGCATAAGCCCCTTTGTTTGCCGTCCATGGAACCTTTCTATTCATGTACCTACAAGATGAATGTACAACATTAATAGCTCATGTGAACACATTAATCAAATATGATCACATTTAATCACCTAATTAAATTCGGCTAACATATTTAATTCTTGTAATAGTTTAGACATATTTATTTCTTGTAATATTTTAGACATATTTATTTCTTGTTCAAATGATGACAATTTAATAATATGCATTAATTAATGAGTCAACTAGCTCACATAATTAAATATGCAATAATTAAGCTGAGATGAGCTGAGGGTTTCGTCTATGAGCTGTGTTAAGCTGAAAATAAAATAAATGAGCTAAATTTATTTAAAATAGAAACTGATGGAGCTGAGTAAGAGCTTAGTTGAGCTCATCCATGCTAGAATGGACTCCCATGAGCTGAAATGAGCTGAAGTCAGCTTGAATTAAGCTAACTATCTTTGGTTCGGAGTTGTGGACAGCTTCACTTTGGACGTTGGAGCATGAGCTAGCTGGAATCGATGACAAAGAGCTGAAACGGAGCTTTGGAAGCATCAAGCTTGAGCTCTCGTCATGGGACCTTGCAGCATAGTAGGTGTTCCATCATCCGGACAAGTTGTTAGCTTGGACACGTTCGCATCATCCTCCCCCTCTTCAAAACGACTTGACCTCAAGTCGAGCCGTTTGTCCATTTTAAAAGTGTTTCTCTCACATGGCTTTCCTCGATCAAACAGAATAGAGGGCATCATGCAAACCTAAAAAAGTCTCACCATTTTTGGCAAGAAGAAACTCAAAAGAGTCAGAATCACATGATGTTCAAAATTCAAAAAGAATTTATTCAATTGAACATAGGTTAAAAATCTTAGCTGTACAAAGCAAGTATACGAAAAGTTATCGAAGAGCTTCGTTATGCCATCATTACAAACATGTGAACTTAATTAGAGTAAGGAATAATTAGTCACAAATGTTTGCAAATAATTAAACTCATTAAACCTCATCCAAATCTTTTCAATGTGATTATCCCAAAAGAGAAACTCATTCAATTCATTGTCTTGTACACGCAAGGTGTACCATGGCCGTTACTTGCTATCTTACTCGTGTGCTGATTAACAACATGATTTATGTAATCAAACACAAATGGATCATTACTAAGCCAAGAAGAAAAATCAACTACAATAGGATACACATAACTTTCAAACATCAAAGTATCAAAATGATTTTCAACATCAATCGAATGAATCCAAGATGTTTGAAGATTTTTAGAAACTTTACCTTGTTGACCTTTAAGAGAAGAAAACTTGTGAATGGTTTTACCTTTTTCAAGCAAGATAAATCTTCTCTCCTCGGAAATGTAATGTAATACAAACCTTTTATTTCAATCAACTCGAGGTGAACAGGAATATATTGGGCTTGTTAAAGCGATGCGTTCACAATAAGGGAAAAGGTTAGTATCATTAGAAACAATGGACTTAAAATGAAAAGATGGAACATAATCAAAATTCGATTCAAGTCCATAGAAATGCATCGAATTTACCTTTTTAAAATGAAACAAAAGTTTCATATGTGGCCAAGCAAGGTGATTAGAAAATAAATCAAAATTGAAACCCAAATCATTGAATTTCATTTTCTTATCAAAAGTTAGAACATTAAACAAATATAAGTTCAATGCAAAAGATGCAAATTGCTTAAATGTTCCATAAAACAAATCTACGTAACATATGCCAGGCTTGAACACACGTACTTGATCATGAATTCCAACAAGCAACATGTTAGAGGAAAATGTAATCAACTCACCACATGACTAAAATTCCACTCGATCAATCAAAGAAATGGTGAACATACAACTTTTCAATCGATCACATGATTCAAACCTTACTTGATCAAACAGGCAGGTAAAGTTAGCAACATCAAGCAAGCGAATATGCAAAGATTTAAGCTTCAAAAATCTCATTCGAAAATGCAATTCAGGACATGGAGATTTCACACAAAAATTTAAGGATTTAACTTGAAGAGAAAATTCAAACAGATGAAATGTTTCATGCGAAAATCTATCAAAAATCAACTGATCAGGCTTGTTTGAACAAAAAGATTGGACATATGGATTCAAAAAGTTTAAACACTTAAACACATCAACATTGGCATGCGCAAAATTTTTATTGTAAACCTCCACACTTCGCATAGGCATAGTCATCTCAACAGAAGAGCTAAACATGTCAAAAGATAAGATTTTCAAGGCATCTCTCGAAACAAAGTGATTAACAACAAGAGATGAACAATTAGAAAACAGATCATAAGATGGAAGTTTTTCAGAATTTAGGCCATTAAAATCTTTATAAATAGCTTTCAATTCAAGTGACCTTGATTCGATAACCATGGAATCCTTACCTTCCTTACCTTTGATCGCAAGTGCGTGGTTGTCATTTGCGAACTTTTCTTTCTAGAACAACAGAAAACGCCTCTCGTTTGGAAGGTATTGGAGTTGGAATTGGTCGCATGGATTTTCCAAAACCTGGAAAATTACATCACAAGAAGAAAGAACATGAGGGTTAGTAGAAAGAATCCTCACTTGCTCACTATCTTCTTTTTCACTCGAGTCTTTTTCTTCCGAAACTCTCGTTTCTTTTATTTTGATTTCTTTTTTCACTCTTTTGTCTTGTTCACATTCTTTTTCTCTCTCAAACTCTTTTTCAATTTCTTTTTCATTTTCTCTTTCATTTTCATTTTCTTTTTCAAAGACTTTTTCAAAGGCTTTTTCAAGTTCTCTCAAGACTCGCTCATTTTCTCTCTTACTTGCCTCTTTTCTCTCTTTTCTTTTTATTTCTTTTGCCTTTTCTTCTTTGTCTTTTCTTTTACAAGATGTTACAAAAGAATCATAAGAATACAAATATTGTTCGAAAGATGAAGAACTATTTATGTTCAAAATTTCGTGAAGAATACTCCAAGTAAGATTTCTTTGAAGATCTAGAAGGAGTATGTCTATTACCTCACACATCTTCTTGAACAAATTCAAAATCAAAATCGGTCGCTCATCGTCTCGAACTTCTTGACTAGTAGGAGTTTTGTCTTGAGGTCGATGGTGAATAGGAATCACAAAGGGACTCTTTTCTCAAGTAATAATTGGGTGTATATCTCAATGGGGTTCTCGACTCTATTTTTTGACTTGATGTCACTTGCCCTCGTGTATCTCTTTGTTCCACACGATCTAATCTTTCGTGTAGTTTGTCGAATTTAGAAGTCACCATTCTTCGCATTTCTTGCACCAAGTATTGGTATTCTGATTCGGTGAACTCTTCGTATGACATGATTTTTGTTGCTGAAAAGAAAATGTTAGATCATAAAACAAAAAAAAAATTAGGTACTCACCACAAATTCTCACTATTCATTTAGAAGAAAGTAATCTTAAAACTTCACTCTCACTCGTGTTTAACTCTTTGATATGGCTTTTACTTCTCTCAAATGATCTCACTAATCACTCTTGCCTTTAATCTCTCAGATTTGTCTTGTACTTTGTAGGTCGTCTCGAGTAACTCGTCTTGTTGCTTAGGGGTTGGCTTCAAGAGGGTTACAAGGGTTGTAACGAATATGGTAAAGGTAGGCTGAAAGAAAAGAGAATTTCAGTTTTAAGTGTGGCGACTTTGGGTTTGAAGGAGGGTATTAGAATAAGGTAGAAAAGAATCAAATAAGAAATAAACTCGAACACTTGAAATTTTTTTTTGTAATCGAACTTTTTTTAATTCCGAATTTTTTTAACTTCAAATTTTTTTAAATATTCGAATTTTTCTTGAAATTTTTTTGAACTTACAAATTGATCTTTGGTTGAACCTTCGGTCTTTGGAGCTTCTTGTAACACTCCTAACCCTTATCCGTCGCTAGAATAGGGCTATAAGGTATTGCCAAGCAAAACATAACTATCAGATACCATATGACATTAAATCAACTATCATTCGCTACTATATTACACATTAATCATAATCAAAATACATTGCTACTTCAATACTGTTTCAATCATTAACAATTGATATTTTCTATTATAACCCATGTATACTTATTTTATGACTATAAAACAAATTGAATAAACACATCACATTATAAACATTGACCACATATAATCTTTTTATGTAACATAAAATAAGCAAAATGATCGAGCCATTTTCGCATGGCTTTTACAAATACATAACCAAAATAACTTGTTTCAAAAAGGAGTTAAGCCTATACATGCCATTAACAAAATATAAAGTCTTTGAAGATACCAAAATCAAGTTTAGATAGTGTGGATGACTTCGACTTTGAATCCCCCGAATGCATAGCTAGCAAACGAGATCTATAAAATAGAGAATCAAAGATAAACAGAGTAAGCATTTCTATGCTTAGTAAGTTTTAAGCAATACAATCATTTAACTCAATCGAATAGAGGTCATTCAAATTTGAAAATAGTATTCCTATGGCCTATTATCTCTTTCTGACCGAACACATATACGACTAGATATACGAACACTTAACACGCATTGAGCATTTTTAACTTCTCTTAAATCGGTATTCATATAACTTAGCTAATTCGAATCATTGCATATAGTTCCACACTTTGACCGAATATGCACATAAACATAAGGCAAAGTTAGCATATGATTTCACTTGAATTGAAATTCATATATCATAAATAAATCACATACTTTCATATAACCTTATACAATGGCCGAATGTATCATCATCACATTAGATACTTATAATTTAATCCAAATTAAATTCACGAACGAGTATATAATACATACCTGGCCAACTTAATGCATTGAACATATTAGTTGGTAATTAATACTGCAAAGTCTCATAATCTTAAACTTTACTCAAATCACCGGTGGGACTTTTAGCCCGGGTATATTATTAGCACGAAGCCTGCGGGACTTTAGCCCGGATATAGTACCAGTACGAAGCTTGCGGGACTTTAAACCCGGATATAGTACCAGCACGAAGCCTGCGAGACTTTAAACCCGGATATAGTACCAGCACGAAGCCTGTGGGACTTTAAACCCAGATACACATCACCGAGTTTCATGTATATTTATTCACATGTTAATACATTTCACATAGCAATTCACATTTGTAATTCATTTGCTTCATTCGAATATAAGCATATAATATACACCTTGACCTCCTATCAAAAATATCATTTAATCTTAAAACATATATATTCATTTTTCACTAAACTTCCGGCTCATCAAGAAAACACACACATGATCACATATCCATACTACTATCTTAGCTTATTTTCCTAATAGCCATTTAGCTACATACCATGTATATAAATTATTTCACATATAACCTTATTAAAGTAAGGACAATAAGCCATAATTCATCTATCATACATATATGATGTCATTTTTAATTATATACTAGATTTGATTACTCAAAACTTACCTAAAAAATTGTTGTATGATTGAAAACAACTATTCGAGCACTTTAGCTTTCCCCCTATCCGAATTTGGTGTCCTTGGTTCCTGAGCTTAATTCAAACAAATTTAATTTATTAATGTCCATCATACTAGCTTATGGCCGAATATAAAAAGAAATATAAAAGGGCCATATAGCTACTTTTAGCTCAAGTACAAAATGGTCATATTCATCTTTACTCACCTTAAACTATTTACTATGTAACTAAAGAAAATTAAAGCATGCTTATCCAATAGATGTACATACAAATGTTCATACCAAAGTGTCACTCACATTGAGATCATATTACCAATGCTTAAAGCCTAATATTTAAACATTTTTTTTAGTAAACTCATGCATTAAATCTTAGTACTATGGAATTACACAAAATTTATGGCCGGATATTTCCTTCACTATGATTCACACATATTCAATTTAACATCGCATATATGTTTTATCACATATAAAAAAAAAAGTGAGTTTACCTTAATACATATTGATCCAATAGTCCAAGCATGGGCCTTTAGCACATTCGATCATTTAAGTAACCTATATAACAATCATGCATTCTTTTCTAATTTTTAATTCCACAATGCGAATGCCAAAATTCATGTATAAGTGCATAATACATAATTAACATTTTATTCACTTTATGATACATTCGGCCTTGGCATTATTTCATTAACAATTCCTATTAGCCATATCAGAATTCAATTATATCCTTTAATAAAAATTCTCCATGCATAAAAATTCTTAGCCGAATGGTTCTTTACACTCTTTAACTACAATGCACAAATTTCACCAATTATGAATACAACCTTAAGCTCAATTTCAGTTAACCCACATAATCAATTTGACAAAAAAATTCAAGCAATTATCAATACCTCAAGACCACATTCGGCACCACGTATATACATAAATATTTTAGTCGATTCTCTTACAACATCTAAACCACAATTATGCACATTATCTAGCTCACTTCACCTATCCCCCATTTCTCATAAAATAAAATGAAAACAACAACCATTTCATCCAAACCTCAACATGGCCGAATGCTCAAAACATCACCAAACTTAAAATTCTATCATGGGCTAAGTTAAGTACTTAATCATCCACTACATTTTACAAAAAAAAAAAACTAACATGAATTTTACCTTAATCTAGCCAACAAAAGGTGACCGAATGCCTATCTTCAATTTTCTTCTTTTCTTTCTTTGAGTTACGGCAATGGGAGATGAAAATGAATTTGCTTTGGTTTTTCCTCCCACTTTCTCATACTATTATTATTTTATTTATTTTCATGCTCATTTTTAACATATAATGCTTATAATTTATAAAATATGAAAACAACATCATTTCATGCATTAGTTGGCAGGCCACTTAAATTAAAATGGCATAATTGACATGCAAGTCCCTCCTTTATAAAAAACATGCATTATTCGGTCACTGCCATTCCTCCTAGCATATTTTTCAAGTTATCACCCGAAACCTTTCTACTTAGTTTCACATTCAAATGATAAAATTAAAACATGATACTTTCACCCTTGCAGCTTCACATAGAGTAAACATAGAAAAGAGCATTTAGAAAATTTTTCGACTTGATTTTGTGGTCCCGAAACCACTTTTCGACTAGGGTCAAATTAGGGCTGTCACAACTCTCCCCCTATAGGGATTTTCGTCCCCAAAAATTCTTACCAACGAATAGTTTAGGGTAACGTTCTTGCATCGAGTCTTCAAGCTCCCAAGTCACTTCTTCAATTCCGTGTTTTAGCCAAAGAATTTTAACTAGCAAAATTTTCTTATTCCACAATTCTTTCATCTCGTGAGCCAAAATACGAATCAGTTCTTCCTTATAACTCAAATCAGATTGAATTTCAACCTCAAATGGTTTAATCACATGCGAGGGATCAGATCTATACTGACGGAGCATCGAAACATGGAAAACATTGTGAATCTTATCGAGTTTAGGTGGCAGAATCAGTCTATAAGCAACCAGCCCAATCCGTTCTAAAATCTCATATGGCCCGATAAATCTCGGGCTCAATTTGCCTTTACGGCCAAATCAGAGTACCTTTTTCCACGGTGAGACTTTAAGAAAGACTTTATCCCCAATCTGATACTCTATATCTTTGCGCTTCAAGTCTGCATACGATTTCTGACGATCCGATGCTGCTTTCAAACTATCATGAATCACTTTTACTTTCTGCTTAGCCTTTTTGATCAAATCAACCCCGAAAATCTTATTCTCACTGAGCTCGGTCCAAAACAAAGGTGTACGGCATTTACAACCGTACAAAGCCTCATAAGGTGCCATCTTGATACTCGATTGAAAACTATTATTGTAGGCAAATTCAATCAATGGTAAATATCTCTCCCATGAGCCACTAAACTCGAGAATGCAACATCTCAACATATCCTCGAGTATCTGAATCACTCGCTCAGATTGACCGTCGGTCTGGGGATGGAAAGCAGTGCTAAAATGCAACCTGGTGCCCAAAGCATCTTGCAATTTCTTCCAAAATTGCAACGTAAATCTAGAGTCTCTATCTGAAACAATAGAAATAGGCACTCCGTACAATCGTACAATCTGGGAGACATACAATTCCGCTAGCTTATCAAGTGAAAAGTCTATATGAACGGGGATGAAATGAGCTGACTTCGTCAATCTATCAACAATAACCCAGATTGTGTCTTTCTTGCTCGGTGTTAACGGTAGACCAGATACAAAGTCCATCGTGACTCGATTCCATTTCCACTCAAGTATCATGATCGGCTGTAGCAATCCCAAAGGCACTTGATGTTCCGCTTTCACTTGTTGGCATATCAAACATTTAAAAATAAAATTTGAGATGTCTCGTTTCATACCGTGCCACCAGTTCTGACGTTTCAAATCGTTATACATTTTCGTACTACCCGAGTGAACCGACATTCGGCTACTATGAGCCTCGCTCAAAATCATCAAAATAAGTTCAAAATTTCTCGGAATACACAATCTATTTCAGAATCTCAAGCAATCATCATCATCGATCAAAAACTCTGAATTTTCATTTGAATTACACTGTGCTCGTTTTGCTATCATATCATTATCAACTTTCTGAGCTTCCCAGATTTGTCGTATCAATGTTAGTTTTGCTTTTAATTCTACTATCAACACCTCATCAGCAGACACAGACAAGTGCACATTCATCGTTCGCAATGCAAATAGTGATTTTCGGCTAAGAGCATCAGCAACTAAGTTAGCCTTTCCCGGATGATAATCAATGACCAGCTCGTAATCTTTCAGTAATTCCAGCCACCGTCGTTGTCTCAAATTCAAGTCTCTCTGAGTCATTAAATACTTGAGGCTTTTATGATCTGAATAAACATGACATTTCTCTCCAAATAAGTAGTGACGCCAAATTTTTAGAGCAAACACAATGGCCGCTAACTCAAGATCATGCATCGAATAGTTTCTCTCGTGAGGCTTTAACTGTCTCGAAGCATATGTGACAACTCTACCTTCTTGCATCAAAACGCAGCCCAAACCGTTCAAAGAGGCATCACTATAAACCACGAATTCTTTACCAGATTCTAGCTGGACTAACACTGGAGCTTCCGTTAAAAGAGTTTTCAGCTGGTCGAAACTTTTCTGACACTTTTTAGTCCACTCGAATTTGACGTCTTTTTGCAATAGCTTCGTCAACGGTGTTGCAATCATCGAGAAACCTTTTACAAAACATCTATAGTACCCAGCAAGTCCCAAAAAGCTCTGAACTTCTGAAACATTTCTCGGCGATTTCCAATTAAGAATAGCTGAAATTTTGTTCAGATCAACTCGTATACCTGAAGCGGATACAACATGTCCCAAAAAGCTGACTTCGCGTAACCAAAACTCACATTTACTAAATTTTGCATACAACTAATTATCATGCAAAATTTGAAGCATAAGTCTCAAGTGCTCGGCATGCTCAATCTCGTCGCGAGAATAAATCAAAATATCGTCTATGAACACGACCAAAAATCGATCTAAATACTATCTGAACACCCGATTCATCAAATCCATGAAAATCGCAGGGGCATTAGTGAGCCCAAACGGCATCACTAAGAACTCGTAATGTCCGTATCTCGTTCGAAAAGCAGTTTTGGGCACATCTGAGTCTCTAACTCGCAACTGATAATAGCCAAATTGTAGATCGATCTTCGAAAACACTGAAGCTCCCTTTAACTGATCAAAAAGGTCATCGATTTGAGGCAACAGATATTTATTCTTTATAGTCACCTTGTTCGGCTGTCTATAATGAATGCACATTCTCATAGTTTCGTCTTTCTTTTTCACAAATAGGACTGGTGGAGAGAAGCTCGGTCGTGCAAAACCTCTATCTGTCAATTCTTGCAATTGAGATTTTAGCTCTTTTAACTCAGTCGGAGCCATACGATACGGAGCAGTTAAAATTAGAGTCGTGCCTGGTATAAGCTCTATGCCGAACACAACCTCTCTAATAGGTGGTAGTCTCGGTAATTCCTCGGGAAACACATCTGGATACTCACAAACCACAGGTATGGTCTCATGCTTTCGTTCAGATATTTTGCTATCCAAAACATAAGCAAAATAAGCTTCACAGCCCTTTCTCAAATATTTCTAAGCTAGCATCGAAGATATTACTGCCAGTAGCCCGTTTAGATCAGTCGAGTCAACCTAAATTATCTCATTATTCGAACATTGCAAATCAATAGTCTTTCACTTGCAATTCAGTATAGCATCATGCACAGTTAACCAATCCATCCCGAGAATAATGTCAAATTCATCGAATGGTAATACATCAAATCGGCCGAAAAAATTTCGAATCATTAAGGGGCATTTCTTGCGCACTTTATCAACTAATACACAACGACCCAGAGGATTGGACACTCAAATTACAAACTCAGTAGACTCAACAGGGAGAGTCTTACTGGATGCTAAAGTTTCACACACATATGAATGAGTTGAACCAGGATCAATCAGAGCTATAACATCAGTGTCAAAGAGAGTAAAAGTACCAGTAATAACATCCGGAGAAGAAGCTTCCTCACGGATATGCTCTGGCAGGTGCACGAGCCTCAGATCGAACAGTAGTGTCTCTGGTCCCTCTCTGACTACCGTCAGTATTACCCCCATGTCTCGGTGGTCTACCTTGTGTTGCCGTGCTACTAGGTCTCTCGCTCAGATTGGTATTACACTCAACTAGTTTCGAACAATCTTTAATAAAGTGATCAGTAGATCTACATTTAAAATAGGAACGATCATGAAATCTACAGCTCCCTGAATGCCATTTACCACAATGCTTACACTCAGATCTGTCCCGACGATCATTACCAACACTAGCAATTGAAGTAGCTCGTGAATTCACCGGTGGTCGATTGCGATCTCGTCTAGAAAAACCCGAGGTAGCCTTAGATTTGCCCCACTTATCTCAAAATTTCTCCGATGATTGCTGAATAGATTTCCCCAAAGATCTCTTACGGAACTCTCTGGCTCCGTCTTTAGCCTTTCTCTTTTCAATCCCAAGATCTTCGGCTTTGCAAACTCGCTCAACAAGTACTACAGATTCTTTGATTTCCAAAATACCAACCAGCAATTTAATATCTTCATTTAACCCATCCTCAAAGCATTTACACATAATAGCCTCAGACGAAACACACTCGCGAGCATAAATTCTCGCTCATACTCTGTCACTATCATTTGGCCCTGTTTAAGCTTAAGAAACTCTTTGCGTTTCTGGTCGATGAATCTCTGGCTGATATACTTTTTAAGGAATTCTGTCAAAAAGAATTCCTAGGTAACACTCTCTCTCAGAACCACAGAAATCAAAGTATTCCACTAGTGATAAGCAGCGTCACGTAGTAGAGACATAGCACATTTCAAACACTCATCAGGTGTACATGATAATTCATCGAATACTCGGATAGTATTGTCAAGCCAGAACTTAGCTCTCTCTGCATCATCACTAACTGTAGCTCGGAACTCTTTAGCCCTATATTTTCTAGTCTTGTCAACTGGGGGCCTACTCGATATCAACAGATCGGTCACAGGAGGTACTACAGGTGTCGATAGCGGAGTATTCAAGGGTGGGGGTTGTGGAACAGTCGGATTATTTTGAATGAATTGAGTGAACCAGTCACTCATCATAGCATAAAAGGTTTGTCTCATGTCATCATCTCGATGATTGGTATTCAATTGAGAGTCATTCGGCCCAGTCCCTTGCGCGGGAGTAGCTGCTACACTCTCGACATCATTAGCTACGGCTCGGTCAGGATCAGGATTCATTGCTATACCCAAAAACACATTTTAGCTGTAAGAAGTCATCACACTATCATAAAATCATATTTTGGCATGTATAGCTAGACTCACACGTGCTACGCTAGTCCTAGAATCGACTAAATTGTGGCTCTGATACCAATAAAATGTAACACTCCTAACCCTTATCCGTCACCGGAATAGGGCTATAAGGTATTACCAAGCAAAACATAACTATCAGATGCCATATGACATTAAATCAACTATCATCCGCTACTATATTACACATTAATCATAATCAAAATACATTGCAACTTCAATACTGTTTCAATCATTAACAATTGATATTTTCTATTATAACCCATGTATACTTATTTTATGACTATAAAACAAATTGAATAAACACATCGCATTATAAACATTGACCACATATAATCTTTTTATGTAACATAAAATAAGCAAAATGATCGAGCCATTTTCGCATGGCTTTTACAAATACATAACCGAAATAACTTGTTTCAAAAAGGAGTTAAGCCTATACATGCCATTAGCAAAACATAAAGTCTTTGAAGATACCAAAATCAAGTTTAGATAGTGTGGATGACTTCGACTTTGAATCCCCCGAATGCATAGCTAGCAAACGAGATCTATAAAATAGAGAATCAAAGATAAATAGAGTAAGCATTTCTATGCTTAGTAAGTTTTAAGCAATGCAATCATTTAACTCAATTTAATAGAGGTCATTCAAATTTGAAAATACTATTCTTATGGCCTATTATCTCTTTCTGACCGAACACATATACGACTAGATATATGAACACTTAACACGCATTGAGCATTTTTAACTTCTCTTAAATAAATATTCATATAACTTAGCTAATTCGAATCATTGCATATAGTTCCACACTTTGACCGAATATGCACATAAACATAAGGCAAAGTTTAGCATATGATTTCACTTGAATTGAAATTCATATATCATAAATAAATCACATACTTTCATATAACCTTATACAATGGCCGGATGTATCATCATCACATTAGATACTTATAATTTAATCCAAATTAAATTCACGAACGAGTATATAATACATACCTGGCCAACTTAATGCATTGAACATATTAGTTGGTAATTAATATCGCGAAGTCTCATAATCTTAAACTTTACTCAAATCACCGGTGGGACTTTTAGCCCAGGTATATTATTAGCACGAAGCCTGCGGGACTTTAGCCCGGATATAGTACCAGCACGAAGCCTGCGGGGCTTTAAACCCGGATACACATCACCGAGTTTCATGTATATTTATTCATATGTTAATACATTTCACATAGCAATTCACATTTGTAATTCATTTGCTTCATTCAAATATAAGCATATAATATACAACTTGACCTCCTATCAAAAATATCATTTGACCTTAAAACATATATATTCATTTTTCACTAAACTTCCGGCTCATCAAGTAAACACACACACGATCACATATCCATACTACTATCTTAGCTTATTTTCCTAATAGCCATTCAGCTACATACCATGTATATAAATTATTTCACATATAACCTTATTAAAGTAAGGACAATAAGCCATAATTCATCTATCATACATATATGATGTCATTTTTAATTATATACTAGATTTGATTACTCAAAACTTACCTCAAAAGTTGTTGTATGATTGAAAACAACTATTCGAGCACTTTAGCTTTCCCCCTATCCGAATTTGGTGTCCTTGGTTCCTGAGCTTAATTCAAACAAGTTTAATTTATTAATGTCCATCATACTAGCTTATGGCCGAATATAAAAAGAAATATAAAAGGGCCATATAGTTACTTTTAGCTCAAGTACAAAACGGTCATATTCATCTTTACTCACCTTAAACAATTTACTATGTAACTAAAGAAAATTAAAGCATGCTTATCCAATAGCCGTATATACAAATGTTCATACCAAAGTGTCACTCACATTGAGATCATATTACTAATGCTTAAAGCCTAATATTTAAACATTTGTTTTAGTAAACTCATGCATCAAATCTTAGTACTATGGAATTACACAAAATTTATGGCCAGATATTTACTTCACTATGATTCACACATATTCAATTTAACATCGCATATATGTTTTATCACATATAGAAAAAAGTGAGTTTACCTTAATACATATTGATCCATTAGTCCAAGCATGGGCCTTTAGCACATTCGGTCATTTAAGTAACCTATATAACAATAATGCATTCTTTTCTAATTTTTAATTCCACAATGCCGAATGCCAAAATTAATGTATAAGCGCATAATACATAATTAACATTTTATTCACTTTATGATACATTCGGCCTTGGCATTATTTCATTAAAAATTCCTATTAGCCATATCAAAATTCAATTATATCCTTTAATAAAAATTCTCCATGCATAAAAATTCTTAGCCGAATGGTTCTTTACACTCTTTAACTACAATGCACAAATTTCACCAATTATAAATACAACCTTAAGCTCAATTTTAGTTAACCCACATAATCAATTTGACAAAAAAATTCAAGCAATTATCAATACCTCAAGACCACATTCGGCACCACATATATACATAAATATTTTAGCCGATTCTCTTACAACATCTAAACCACAATTATGCACATTATCTAGCTCACTTCACCTATCCCCCATTTCTCATAAAACAAAATGAAAACAACAACCATTTCATCCAAACCTCAACATGGCTGAATGCTCAAAACATCACCAAACTTAAAATTCTATCATGGGCTAAGTTAAGTACTTAATCATCCACTTCATTTTACAAAATAAAAAAAAAACTAACATGAATTTTACCTTAATCTAGCCAACAAAAGGTGACCGAATGCCTATGTTCAATTTTTTTCTTTTCTATCTTTGAGTTACGGCAATGGGAGATGAAAAGGAATTAGCTTTGGTTTTTTCTCCCACTTTCTCATACTATTATTATTTTATTTATTTTCATGCTCATTTTTAACATATAATGCTTATAATTTATAAAATATGAAAACAACATCATTTCATGCATTAGTTGGCAGGCCACTTAAATTAAAATGGCATAATTGACATGCAAGTCCCTCCTCTATAAAAAACATGCATTATTCGGTCACTGCCATTCCTCCTAGCATATTTTTCAAGTTATCACCTGAAACCTTTCTACTTCATTTCACATTCAAATGATAAAATTAAAACATGATACTTTCACACTTGCAACTTCACATAGAGTAAACATAGAAAAGAGCATTTAGAAAATTTTTTGACTCGGTTTTGTGGTCCCAGAACCACTTTCTGACTAGGTCAAATTAAGGCTGTCGCACTTCTCGATTCTAGCTTTGATACCAGATGATGCAAACCCGATTATCAGATAAGCTAGATTTACATTGTGTGCTCGATCCTAGTCGAGAAGATGAATGAAGTTGCAATCAAATTAGATAGGTAAGAAGCGGAAGGTTAAGAAGATGGTATGTTTTTGAGTTTAGAAAAGAAATTAGAATTGATGAGGTTTAGATGAAAGAAGATATGATGGTTAGAAGGATAGTGTATGAAAATAGATGGATGTTTAAGGTTCGGTTTAGGTAAGATAGGATAGGTTACGAAGGTACGAAATGGTATAGTAAGTATGAAATGGTATAGAAGGAACAAAATGGTATAGAATGTATGAAATGGTATAAAAGGTACGAAATGGTAAGTTAAGAAAGTAGGTGGTCGATGGTCGAAATTCTTAGACGTTAGGAAAGATTCAACACCAAAGGTGTCACCCCGAATCCTATATGGTCTAAGTTGGAAAATGGTAAGTGAAGGATAGGTTTGAGCACCACACCAAGTTGGTCCGGTGATAAGCTTGAAACAAGCAAGTTTGACGCCACTAGCAAAGCTAGATAAGTCACACGAGACTTGTACAAAGTTGAAGAGGAGTAAAACCTCACAGAAATAGAGTTTTGGTATAAAATTGATCAAAAGTCCCTTTACAATGAAAATAATCAACTATTTATACTAGTGTCTTAGGCTACCCGAATAGTCCTATTCATGGACTTAACAACTAAGTAATGTATCTTAATTAAAGGCATGAATATTCTAGAAAGTGTCCATTGATGAGCTTGTCCATATTCGGTTGAATGGGAGGTGAGTAGGTAGCTTCATGGTTAAGCATGGATGCACTTGGATGAATGGTCTCCATGCATGCAAGACTAGGTTTGGCCAACTCCTTTAATGGTGCCTTTAATTCATGTTGTTTCACCATGAGTGGCCTCTTAAATGAGGCTTCATGAAGGGTCAAACTAGTGTGAACAAGGAGCTTGAGTAGTCTCTTGTGTGTGAACATCCAACCGAATGGTCATCATGGTGTGAACACAAGGTGTGAACACATGGGAAATACATGAACCATCCAATGCATGTTCCTTCATTAATATGTGATGCGAGCATGCCCCGCGAACTTCATCAAACAAGTCTATCAAGCAGAGCATTGACATGTTGGCAAGCTGATCCTGGCTCGTTTCCAGCTCCACGAGCTCCGTTCAGCTCAAATCCAACTCATACGAGCTCGATCCAGCTTGCTTGAGCTAAACCGAGCTTACTCCTAGCTCTTTCCCAGCTCACGAGCTAACCCTTAGCTCAACTTTAGCTTAGGAGTTCAACCCCAGCTCAACTTTAGCTCACGAGCTAAAACTTAGCTCATTTTAGTTTAAACTCGATTTTGTCATTAATGCTTTAAATAAAATTTGTATATATTTATTTAAGCATTAAACTTGATTTATATTAATATTTATTATTAATATGCCATAGTTATCACATATTTTAATTATGTTCACATTCTAGCCGATTTAATGCATGCCATTAATATGTTCACATTAGTGCTGAATTTATGTGTGTTGACATGATGTCTTCTGAATTGTTTTATTTTATTTTATTTTTTTTATAGGTGCAATGCTCATGGACGGCACAATGAATGCTTGAAGATTCAACCTATTTGGACGACACACATTCATGAATGAAGAAGTATTAAATGCTGGTGCATGTATGGCTAGATGCAAGGTTTCTACAAATTCATGCATGTACCGAATGCATGTATGGACATTAAAGGCTAGTCCATGGATGAATCAAATGCATGGGATGATAGAATGCATGAATGGCTTAAGTGCATGTACGGTGGCTGTCTCCTAACTTTCCAAGGCACTTATTAGGCCAAGAAGTAGCTGCCAACTAATTCTATGTTGACCGTTGAGCTCCTTGAACATGTTCACACTTTGAATTGACCTATAAGCTACTACACATGCATGGATGGGTTCAAGAACGTCCAAGGGAAGGAATTAACTCAATAATTCAACACATTGATTGAATTAAGTGCATGCACAAAGGGGAGAACGAATTTACTAAGTTCATGCTACCATTCATGAACCTACATGTCATTAAAGTGTTTATTAATGAGGATGCCTGGTCTATACAAGTGCATGAACATCCCAAGGAGATGAATGCAACCTTTGGTGCTCATACAAGGCACTTGAAGCCTTACTTCATGGCTAAGCATTCATGCACACACCAAGGGGGAAGAAAGTGTCTATTCAGCTAGTGCATGAATCTACTGAATTCATGAACAATTTTAATGAATTAGTGTGAATGTTTTTATTGTTGTGTGAACACATTAGATGCCGAATTCCAATAGACATTTTAGGCACTATATATATAGTTGTCATTTTCATTTGTAAGGTAGACTTTTCTCTTAATGAAACTTTGTTAAATTTATGGAATTTGTGAGATTTCTTTCTCCCATATTTCGTTGAAGACTTGTTGGCCTATCTAGTTCTTAGTTGGTGTCAACCTTGTTCTTCCTTTTGAACTTATCACTCAACCGAGTGTGGCGTTCACCCTTATACCAAGGTTCCCACTTTGCTAAGTAGCGGGTCGAGGTTCTATCATTTTCATTTCCACCTTAAGTGATATAAGTACCGGGGCGATACTCTCTATAGTGTCGAATCATACTTGAAACTTAAGTCCTATTTCACCATATCCACCTTTCTATCCAATTTCCTTTTATTCATCACATCATCTATCCAAACCATTTCCTATCTCCTCATCTTTTTATTTGTTAATCCATTTTCATATTTTTTTTCTCCACCCATTCATTACCTTATTTTTAAAACTGAACCTATACATATTATTCTTATCCATAACCCATCTTTGAACCCTTATACATAGCTTCCGCCCTATTTTCCTATCAACTTCACTTCGCAAGCAAATCAAACGATACTTTCTCGTACACGATCGGGCAACTCACATACGACTCGACTCACCCCGAGGTGGATCGTATCATTTGGTATCAGAGCTGCTAAAACGAGGAGTACTGACGTTCGCACCATCATCAAAGTAGGTTCGTAAAAAAAATTTTACCTTTATATTCATCATTTTGTACTTAAAAAAAAGTGGTATAAAAAAAAGAAACTCGAAAAAAAAATTGAAGTGAAAAAAAAAGAAAAAAAGTGTGAAAAAAAATCGAAAAAATTGAAGTGAAAAAAAAAGTAAAAAAATGAAGTGAAAAAAAGTGGAAAAAAATTTGAAGTATTAAAAAAAAAATTTGAAAGTTATTTTGTTGACCATTTTGTACTCCCGATCAGGTTCGTTCATTTCTACCATTCACTTCCTACCCCATCGCCACACTTAGACCCGAGAAAATTTTTTTTCTTTCAGCCAACCCTGAACCCCTCATATTTATCCTTTGTTAAACAATTTTGAAACCGACCCCTAAGCCTACGATAAGGCCTTGGCGAGTCTGAATATGAAATTGCGAGAGAAAGTTTGAGAGGTAAAAGGCACGAGTGAGTGAGCGCATTCGAGTGGACGTAAAAGCCAAACGAGTGTAAACACGAGTGTGAGTGCTACCAATTTTTCTTTCTTTCTGAGTGAAATCGTGAGGTTTGTGTTGAGGTACTTAATTTTTTTTGTTTTATGATCTAACGTATTTCTTTCAGCAACAAAAGTCATGTCACGCGATGAATTTATCGAGTCGGAGTTTCAATACTTGGTTCGAGAAATGCAACGAATGGTGAATTCCAAGTTTGACAAACTACACGAAAGATTAGATCGTGTGGAACAAAGAGATCCACAAGAACGAGTTTCATCAATTCGAAAAGCAAAATCGAGAACTTCACAAAGATACATCTCTAATGATTACTCGAGACAAGATTTCATTCGAGATTCTTATTCAAGAAGTTCGAGACGACGAGCGATCGATTTTGATTTTAAATTCGTTCGAGAAGATGTGCAAGATGATAGACATACTCCTTCTAGATCTTTAAAGAAATCTTACTCGGAGTATTCTTCACGAAATTTTGAACGTGACCCATATAGTTCTTCATATTTCGAACAAGATTTGTATTCACATGATTCTTTTGTATTATCTGGCAAAAGAAAAGAAAAAGCAAAAGAAGAAAAAGAAAAAGAAATAAAAAGAAAAGAGAGAAAAGAGGCTAGTAAGAGAGAAAATGAGCGAGTTTTGAGAGAGTTCAAAAAAGCCATTGAAAAAGTCTTTAAAAAAGAAAAAGAACAAAAAGAGAAGGAAAAGCAAAAAGAGTTTGAAAGAGATTATGATCAAGAAAAAAGAGTGGAAAAAGAAATTAAGATAAAAGAATCAAGTGATCTCGAGAAAAAAGAATCGAGTGAAAAGGAAAGTGAGCAAGTGAGGATTATTTCCACTAACCCTTCTGTTAATTCTTTTTGTGATTACACTTTTCAGGTTCCTAGAAGTTTGTGCGACCAATTCCAGCTTCACTACCATCCAAACGAGAGACGTGTTCAGTTGTTCGAAAAAGGTAAGTTCGTGAATGACAACCACCCACTTGCGATCGAAGGTAAGGAAGGTAAGGATTATTTGATTATCGAATCAAAGTCGCTTGATTTGGCTAATTCTTGGTCACTTATTGTTGTTAACGATTTTGTTTTAAAAGGAGCCATATACAACTTTTCTTATGACAATGACTACATTGGCAAATCTGTTGACAACATTGGAGTGGTTTTCTCTAAGCGAATTTTGAATATGTTTGATCAAAGTCTGTCAATTAAAAATTCTGATGTGTTTGACCATGCAAACTTTTTGAATTCATGTGTTAAATCTTTAAATATGCCTGCTCAATTGATTTTTGACAAATTTGCATGTTTGAAAAGTTGCATGTTCTCTAAAAATTCTTTGTTTGGCATCCATGTTAAAAGATCTTCACATGATATGTGCAATTGTGCTCTTCATGAACAATCTTTGAATTTTTGTGTGAAATTTCCATGTAATGATTTGCATTCCTGATTGATACTTTTGAAGCATGAATCTTTGCATATTGGTATGCCCAGTTTTGTCAATTCAACATGCATGTTTAAACTAGTGAAATATAATTCGTGCGGTGAGTTGATTATATCTTCTTCTAATATGTTGCTTGTTGGAATTCCTAATCAAGTTCGTGTGTTCAAGCCTGGTATTTGCTACATGGATTCATTTTATGAAAACATTAAGCATCTTGTGTGTTGCGTATCCCATATATGTTTGCTCGATGCTCGATCTTTATTAAAGAATTTTGGTTTCAATTCTGATTCGTTCCTTAATTACTTTCCATGGCCCCATGTGGAATTTTTGTTACATTTTGTTAAGGTAAGGCCGACTTATGCCCTTGGTTTTGAAACGAATCATGATTTGATTTCCCCTCCTACTTCATTCATTATTGATACTAACATTGTTCATAATTGTGAACGTAACCCTTTGGTAAGCATGAGCTGTTATGGTGCTTCATCACCCATGCAAAACAACCGAAGAAAAAAGTTGGTTCTACATCATCTTCCTGAAGAGAGAAGATTTGTTTTGATTGAAAAAGGTAAAACAGGTTATAAATTTTCTTCTCTTCAAGGATGTCAAGGTAAGATTTCTGAAAATCTTCGAACATCTTTGCTTAATTCGAATGATGTTGAAAATCATTGTGATTGTTTAATGTTTGAGTATTATTCAAATCCTGATGTGGTTGATTGTTGTCCTTGGCCTGTTATTGATTTGTTTGTGTTGAAATGTGATGACTCAAATCATGTTGTTAATCAGCATATGGATAAGATTGCAGTTAATTGGCCATGGTACATTTTGTGTGTGCAAGATGACGAATCAAATGAGTTTCAGGATAATCATATTGAAAAGTTTTGGATGGGGATTAATGTGTTTGACTGTCTGCCAAATTTCATGACTAATTATCCTTTAATCCAACTTAGTTCACATGGCCTAACGAAACTCTTCGATAAAGTTACGTATGCATGCCTTGTCCAACTAAGATTGTTGGCATATGATTGTTTGAATGAACTTATCTTGATTTTTCAAATCAACTTGAATCTGACTTCTTTGATTTTCTTCTTGCCAAAAGTGGTAAGATTATTTCAGGTTTGTATGATGTCCTTTGTCCCATTCGATCGAGGGAAGCCGCATGAGAGAAAAACTTTAAAAGTGGACAAACGGCTCGACTTGAGGACAAGTCGCTTAAAAGAAGGGGGGAATGATGCGAGCATGCCCCGCGAACTTCATCAAACAAGTCTATCAAGCAGAGCATTGACATGTTGGCAAGCTGATGGCAAGCTGATCCTGGCTCGTTTCCAGCTCCACGAGCTCCGTCCAGCTCAAATCCAACTCATACGAGCTCGATCCAGCTTGCTTGAGCTAAATCGAGCTTACTCCTAGCTCTTTCCCAGCTCACGAGCTAACCCTTAGCTCAACTTCAGCTTAGGAGTTCAACCCCAGCACAACTTTAGCTCACGAGCTAAAACTTAGCTCATTTTAGTTTAAACTTGATTTTGTCATTAATGCTTTAAATAAAATTTGTATATATTTATTTAAGCATTAAACTTGATTTATATTAATATTTATTATTAATATGCCATAGTTATCACATATTTTAATTATGTTCACATTCTAGCCGATTTAATGCATGCCATTAATATGTTCACATTAGTGCTGAATTTATGTGTGTTCACATGATGTCTTATGAATTGTTTTATTTTCTTTTATTTTTTTTATAGGTGCAATGCTCATGGACGGCACAATGAATGCTTGAAGATTCAACCTATTTGGACGACACACATTCATGAATGAAGAAGTATTAAATGCTGGTGCATGTATGGCTAGATGCAAGGTTTCTACAAATTCATGCATGTACCAAATGCATGGACATTAAAGGCTAGTCCATGGATGAATCAAATGCATGGGATGATAGAATGCATGAATGGCTTAAGTGCATGTACGGTGGCTGTCTCCTAACTTTCCAAGGCACTTATTAGGCCAAGAAGTAGCTACCAACTAATTCTATGTTGACCGTTGAGCTCCTTGAACATGTTCACACTTTGAATTGACCTATAAGCTACTACACATGCATGGATGGGTTCAAGAACGTCCAAGGGAAGGAATTAACTCAATAATTCAACACATTGATTGAATTAAGTGCATGCACAAAGGCGAGAACGAATTTACTAAGTTCATGCTACCATTCATGAACCTACATGTCATTAAAGTGTTTATTAATGAGGATGCATGGTCTATACAAGTGCATGAACGTCCCAAGGAGATGAATGCAACCTTTGGTGCTCATACAAGGCACTTGAAGCCTTACTTCATGGCTAAGCATTCATGCACACACCAAGGGGGAAGAAAGTGTCTATTCAGCTAGTGCATGAATCTACTGAATTCATGAACAGTTTTAATGAATTAGTGTGAATGTTTTTATTGTTGTGTGAACACATTAGATGCCGAATTCCAATAGACATTTTAGGCACTATATATATAGTTGTCATTTTCATTTATAAGGTAGACTTTTCTCTTAATGAAACTTTGTTAAATTTATGGAATTTGTGAGATTTCTTTCTCCCATATTTCGTTGAAGACTTGTTGGCCTATCTAGTTCTTAGTTGGTGTCAACCTTGTTCTTCCTTTTGAACTTATCACTCAACCGAGTGTGGCGTTCACCCTTATACCAAGGTTCCTACTTTGCTAAGTAGCGGGTCGAGGTTCTATCATTTTCATTTCCACCTTAAGTGATATAAGTACCAGGGCGATACTCTCTATAGTGTCGAATCATACTTGAAACTTAAGTCCTATTTCACCATATCCACCTTTCTATCCAATTTCCTTTTATTCATCACATCATCTATCCAAACCATTTCCTATCTCCTCATCTTTTTATTTGTTAATCCATTTTCATATTTTTTTTCTCCACCCATTCATTACCTTATTTTTAAAACTGAACCTATACATATTATTCTTATCCATAACCCATCTTTGAACCCTTATACATAGCTTCCGCCCTATTTTCCTATCAACTTCACTTCGCAAGGAAATCGAACGATACTTTCTCGTAGACGATCGGGCAACTCACATACGACTCGACTCACCCCGAGGTGGATCGTATCAATATGATCCATGAATCTTCAAATACATGAGTAATCATCATGAACATGCATAAGCCCCTTTGTTTGCTGTCCATTGAACCTTTCTATGCATGTACCTACAAGATGAATGTACAACATTAATAGCTCATGTGAACACATTAATCAAATATGAACACAACTAATCACCTAATTAAATTCGGCTAACTTATTTAATTCTTGTAATAGTTTGGACATATTTATTTCTTGTTCAAATGATGACAAATTAATAATATGCATTAATTAACGAGTCAACTAGCTCACATAATTAAATATGCAATAATTAAGCTAAGATGAGCTGAGGGTTTCAGCTATGAGCTGTGTTAAGCTAAAAATAGAATAAATAAGCTAAATTTATTTAAAATAGAAACTGATGGAGTTGAGTAAGAGCTTAGTTGAGCTCATCCGAGCTAGAATAGACTCCTGTGAGCTGAAATGAGCTGAAGTCGGCTTGAATTAAGCTAACTATCTTTGGTTTAGAGTTGTGGACAGCTTCACTTTGGACGTTGGAGCCATGAACTAGCTGGAATCGATGACAAAGAGCTAAAACGGAGCTTTGGAAGCGTCAAGCTCGAGCTCTTGTCATGGGACCTTGCAGCATAACAGGTGTTCCATCATCCGGACAGGTTGTTAGCTTGGACGCGATCACGTCAATAGCCATGTTCATAAAAGTATGAATGCTTATATGCTATGTACATGGGAGCTATTATGTTTTGTAATGAATTTTCTAAGTTATGTGTTTATTACTAACTTGAATTGTTGTTGATGCTTGGGTTTGTGCCAAGCTATGTTCAATTAGTTCATAAATTGCTTTTAAGTTTATATATTGAAATGGTAAGCATTGCTTTTTATTTACGAACTTACAAGCATTACATGCTTACTCTGTGTTATTTTTCATGTTGTCTTTAGATATTGGGAAGCTCATTCAGGTCAAGTATAGGTGCTTTCCTTTGATGGAATAGCCATTATGTTTGGCTTTTAAATATGGTATTTTGGTTGATGAATAGGTTGTTATGTTAGCATGTAAGTGTGATGTTTTAATTGTTGACATTTTGGCATTTTGGTGCTTAAATGGTGAATGATGGAATGGTAAATCAAATGCATGCTATGGAAAGTTTTTTTGATATGCTTAATTATGGTTATTGAGGTTTGAAATTTGATAGTGAACTTTGTTGTTAAATGGCTAGTTTTGGTAGCTTTGGGACTGGTTGACTTATGGTTAGGTTGTTAAGGTAGTGATGATAGGTGTTGATTAGTCATATTGGTGATTGCGAATATAAAAATGGTGTGTGAACATTATGGTGAATGTTGGTATAGCATTAGTTCAATTAGTTGATTAATTTATGGCTAAACTTAGCAAATGATTAATCAAGTTTGAGTGTTGTGATTGAGGTGCCTTTTAGACATATTGGTTGTATGGTTAAATAATATGTTGTTTTAGCTTGAATATGCATAGGTTAGGTGCAATTTGAATACATGAAAATAGGTGCATTTGGTTTGTGTAAGTGACTAAGCTTTAGGTGAGAAAAATAGCTTGGAAGTGGTCTATTTTTTGTCCACACAGCCAATGACGCAAGCGTGTGTCTCAGCTGTGTATGACACATGGCCGTGCAACACGACCGTGTGTCCCCTATAGGTTTTAAAGGGTTGCAAGTTAGGTAATTACACGACCTAGCACACAGCCTGGCACATGATACGATCTGCCTTGGAGATGAGTCGAGCCGTATTTGTGTTGCTCGATCGTCTACGATAAAGTATGATTCAAATGGATGGTTGGTTAACAAAATCGATGAAGTAGACTCAATAGTGACTAAAAAAATATCAAGGCACAAAATGGTTAATTGGATGGATAGATATTCGGTTAACAAACAAATGGTAATAGATGGATGTGTTTCGGTTATGGTTAAAATGATATAAGAAATGACTCAAAAAGCAAGCAAGAACCAACACTAATAAGTGTTGACCTGATATGATCGTGACCCGGAGTGCATCAAGTTCGAGCAAGGACTCAATGGTGCTGCCTTAAGGACCAATTACGCAGGCTTGAGCTAAGCAATTCAAGGAGGCCATTTCAGCATTAGTTAATCAAGTGTGAGGCGAGGTTTTGGTTGGAGAAATAGGACGAGTTGGGACCAGCTCAATAAAACGTCCTTGCAACATCTTGCAAACCAAATTCAGCTCAATTTTAGCTCCTTGAACCCGATCCAACTTAATTAAATTTTTAATTTATTTGCATTCAGTTTGCATTTTAATACTTGCATTTAAGCATCTTAGTTTAATAAATGAGTTGCTGGTCATTAATACAACTCATCTTAGTTTAATTAAATGAGTTTGTTTGATGAACTTAATTTAATTAGTTGCTTCTTTAATTAATCTAGTTACTAGGTTAATTTATTGGTGCAAGAGTTAAATTTCATTTAATACTTCTTTTAATTAACTAATTGCTGGAATAAATGATGCATAAGTGTTAGATAATTTATTTAAGTAGTTGTTAATTTGTTTTAAGCTTAATAATTGAATAAATGTGACGGTTACATGTGTTAATTGCAGGTGACTTTTCAACTCACATAGGCTGTTACACAATCAATAAAGGTGGCTTTTCAAGTGATTTTCGGTTACATAAGAGGGGGCTGTTATAAAGGAAGCTTTAAGCACCATTAAAAGAGAGTTTAAAAGAGCATTTCATGTCCTTTAAAATTTGACAGTAGCCTGTTCAAATACCCCAACGTTTTTGCTACTTAATGGACAATTTATGCCTTACAAATTTTATTAAAGTGGTTGGAGTCTATTCAACTAGCCAAAGGGGAAATCAAGAGTCATTTTCAAAGCCTTTAAGGACATTAATTCAGCTGATTAAAGAGAGGAGTTATTTGATTCTAGAATTTCAAAAGTCTTTGACTTCTAATTAGCTCTTTAATAGCACTTTACTATGTGACCATTCGGCTAGCTCATTCTAGCCTTATAAATACTTGTAATCAAGCCTTTTTGGGGCACTTTTGAACACTTTGTTAATGTTATGTTGTCAAAATTGAGAGGCAAATTCTCTTCTCAAATTTCGTTCAAAGATTCGTTGGCTTTCCTAGGAAACTAGCTGCGTCAATCATTTTTCTTTGATAAACCTAAACTTATCACTATTCATAGTGTAGCGTTCAAGCATACTGAGGTTCCTATCTTACTAGATAGTGGGTCGAGGTCACTTTAACCGTTTCGAATCTGAACTAAAGGGCTAATAAGCAACGGGTTGATACCAAATCGGTATTGGTTCTTGTTTGCACTTTTGTTCAATCCATTTCCCTTTCTTAACCATTTCGTTCCAAAACCAATTCCTTCCTTCACATCTTACCCTTTTTTGATCTGTAACCAAATCCTTCTTTTAAACTATACCTTCATATCACATTTATAAACCAATTTCTAAATTACTAAAACAACTTCATTCCATACCATATCGAAAAAAAAGTTAAAAAAATTCGAAAAAAATTTTGCTTTGTGTTGAAAAATTGAATATTTGTTTTATTTTCATTCAATTTCAATCCTGAAACTCTTCTATTCATTTTTTCTTCCATCGTTAACCATTCGCCACACTATAATCGAATAAATTTTTCTTTTAGCCTACCCTGTCCTAAATCACATCATCCCTTGTTACCCATTTGAGACCAACCATCTAGACTAAGGTTAAGCCTTAGCGAATCTACTTACAAAATTACAAGAAGGGTAAAGAGAGGTAAAAGGCACGAGAGTTGTAAACGCAAAAGAGTGGAAGGTAAAAGCCTATTCTCGAGCGTAAACACGAGCGTGAGTGAAACTCCTTTTTTTCTTTTCGAGTGTTCGTGAGGTTTTTGGTCGTGAGGTTCTTTACTAAACTCAATGTCACAAGAATCTAATCCTAACATGGAAGATCGTCCCGTATGACAACCTGTTCGTAACGTCCCTGATTTGAACATGCAAGCTTTATTACGAGAGATGGAAAGACTCTTAGATAGAAGATTAAATCCCCTTAAAGATCGTCTATTCCAAGTCGAAGCGAGAGAGCAACGAGAAAGAACTCCTGAAGCTGTCCGACCTAGACGGGAGAGGCCAAATCAACAACGGGAAAGATGAAGAGATCAAGATGATGTTATACATGATCCTAGTGATCTTGAAAGAGGTCAAGAGTCAAATGCAAGTAATCGCTGGAGGGAACCATGACACCGAGATCGGAGACGTGAAGATGATGATTTAAAGAACATCAAACTTTCTATACTGCCGTTCCAAGGTAGATCAGATCCAAAGGCCTATCTTGAGTGGGAAAAGAAGATCGATTTCGTGGTTGATTGTTATAACTATTCTAAGAACAAAAAGGTGAAGCTAGCAGCAATCGAGTTCTCAAATTACGCCACGATTTGGTGGGATCAACTAAATACTAGCTGGAGGCGAAACAGAGAACAACTGATTTCCACATGGGCTGAGATGAAGGTAGTTCTGAGGCAATGATTTATCCCTTCTTACTACCACCGGGAGTTGCACCAAAAACTTCAAAATCTTACACAAGGGACCAAAAGCGTCAAAGACTACTATAAGGACATGGAAATTGTAATGATTCGGGCAAATGTTCAAGAGGATTCTGAAGCAACGATGGCGCAATCTCTGGTTGAATTAAACCGAGACATTGCAAATGTCGTCGAGCTTCAACACTATCTTAAAGTGGTGGACATGGTTCATATGGCCATCGAGGTAGAAAAGTAACTTAAGCGAAAAGGCCCAAACCAAGGTTTTTTCACTTCTAACACATCCAAGTGGGGCCAAAGTTTGAGTAAAGGTTTTTCAACATCTCGAGGAAAGGTGACGCGAACCCGGTTATGAGATAAGCCAGATTTACGTTGAATGCCCGATCATAGTCAAGAAGAAGAAGAACAAAGTCGCAGTTGGAAAGAGTAGATAGAAAAGTGAAAGTTTAGAAGATGGTATGTTTACGAGTTTAGGTGAAGTGATTAGAGTTGTCGGAGTTTAGAAAGAAAGGATGATAGATGGTACGATGGTTAAGGTTGGTGTATGAGAATAAATGAATGATTGAAGGTTCAGTTTAGGTAAGGTAGGATAGGTTACAAAAGGTACGAAATGGTAAGTTGGTTTAAAATGGTTTGGAATGTACGAAAATGGTATAGAATATACGATTTGGTATAGAAGGTACAAAATGGTAAATTAAGAAAGTAAGGTGGTTGATGGTCGAAAGTCTTAGACATCAGGAAAGATTCAACACCAAAAGGTGTCACCCCAAATCCTATATCGTCTAAGTTGGAAAATGGTAATTGAAGGATAGGTTTGAGCGCCACACCAAGTTGGGTTCGGTGATAAGCTCGAAACAAGCAGGATTAATGCCACTAGCAAAGCTAGATAAGTCACACGAGACTTGTACAAAGTTAAGAGGAATCAAACCTCACAGAAATAGAGTTTTGATATAAAATTGATCAAAAGTCCTTTTACAAATGAAATGAACAACTATTTATACTAACAACTTAGGCTAGCCGAATAGTCCTATTCATGGACTTAACAACTAAGTAATGTATCTTAATAAATGGCATGAAAATTCTAGAAAAATTACCAATGGTGCTCTTGTCCATGTTCGGCTGAATGGGGGGAAGCTTCATGAATAAGGACATGAGATGAATGAATGATCTCTTGAATGGACTTGGCTACATTCATCCTAGGTGTCTTAATAATGCACTAATGAGGTGATGCTTCACCAAAGGTGGCGTCATAATGGTGGCTTCATGAAGGGCCTCATGTGGTGTGAACGGAGGTGCTTGAAGGGTCTTGCATGTGTGAACACAAGGTAGCCAAATGGTTCCATGTGTGAACTCTAGTGTGAACGTCCAACCGAATGGTCTTCATGGTGTGAACACATGGTGTGAACACATGGGACATACATGAACCGTCCAATGTATGTTCCTTCATTAATATGATCCATGGATCTTCAAATACATGATTATTCATCATGAACATGCATATGCCCCTTTGTTTGCCGTCCATTGAACCTTTCTAAGCATGTACCTACAAGATGAATGTACAACATTAATAACTCATGTGAACACATTAACCAAGTATGAACATAATTAAGCACCTAATTAAATTCGGCTAACGTATTTAATTCTTGTAATAATTTAGACATATTTAATAATTGTAATATTTTAGACATATTTATTTCTTGTTCAAATTATGACAAATTTATGATATGCATTAAATAACTAGTCAACTAGCTCACTTTAATAAATATGCAATAAGTAAGCTAAGATGAGCGAAGGGTTTCGGCTATGAGCTGTGTTAAACTAAAAATAAATTAAATGAGCTAAATTTATTTAAATTAAAAGTCGATGGAGCTGAGTCAGAGCTTAGTTGAGCTCAACCGAGCTGGAATGAACCCCCGTGAGCTGAAATGAGCTGAAGTCAGCTTGAATTAAGCTAACAATCTTTAGTTCAGAGTTGCATTCAGCTACACTTTGAATGTTGGAGCCATGAGCTAGCTGGAATCGATGACAAAGAGCTAAAATAGAGCTTTGGAAGCGTCGAGCTCGAGCTCTCATCATGGGACCTTGTGGCATAGCAAGGGCTCCATCTTCCGGGCTGGTTGCTAGCTTGGACGCGTTCGCGTCATCCTCCACCTCTTCAAAACGACTTGTCCTCAAGTCGAGCTGCTGGTGTTCTAAGAAAGTTCCCATATACAAACGAGTAGAAATATGATACTGACAAAGAAATTAGCCAAACCATCAATTGGATAATCAACATTAGTCAAAAGGATTGATTCTAGTTTTTGCAAGTGAAGGAAATCAAGATATGATTTAATCCCTAATTTCATCTCAAACAAAGGCTTTTGCAATTTTCTCATCAAATCATTACAGTCCATATTTTCTTTACACGAAACATTATCAGATTCGATTTTTTTACCTTGTTTGGAACAAAATAGCAATTCAGTCGTCATACCTTTCTTGTCTTCAAAATCAAGCAGTAGATTTTCAACGATACCTATGGATCAGAGTGCAAATCGTTGTTCTTGGGAAAGATATTGTAATTGTAATCCAGAATCTGAGCATACCTGAAAAGATGAACAAACAAAGTTGTTTGATTTTAGTCAAGAAAATTTTTTTCGCACTCTCTTTCTTTTTTTGTTCTTCTCTTTTTTCCTCATTCAAATTTTGTTTTTCTTTCGAATTGATTTCTTTTTCTCTCTCACTTTGAGATTTTACATTCAATTTCATTTGTTGCATCGATCGCCTTAATCGTTGCTGATCTTCCTCGACTTGCTGAGGCGACAAGGGGACTAAAGTAATATCGTGACCTTGATGTTTGAATTTGTAAGTGTTTGCGAATCCATCGTGCTTACTCTTCGGTCAAATTGCCAAGGTCTTCCAAGCAGGAGATGACCCGCATGCATTGGAACAACATCGCAAAGGACCTCATCTTGATATTTGCCGATGGAGAATGGCACAAGCACTTGCTTAGACACTTTCAGTTCAACCCCATCATTTAGCCATTGTAGCTTATATGGCTTAGGATGGTTAGTAGTCGGCAGTGACAATTTGACCACCGTTAAAGCGCTGGCAATGTTGGTGCAACTCCCAACATCCACCACTAGACTACAAACTTTTCCTTGGACAAGGCAACGAGAATCAAATAGATTATCTCGTTGGGGCTCACTCTTCGAGATTTGAGTATTGAGGCTTCGTTTAGCCACCAACATTTCTCCTTCCACAGCATATTCTAATTCATCATCTCTTTCTTTAGCATTTTCGACCTCATCAACAATCTCCTCGGTTTCTTCCTCCGATTCAATTTCTCCATTAGATCGAATGACCATGACATTTCGGTTCAGACATTGGCTTACGATGTGGCCACGCCCGAGACATTTGAAGCACTTGATATCTCAGGAACGGCTTTGGGAATTATCAATCGCTTTGCCTTTATTGAGTTCGGTATTTGACCTTGCATTTTTCGCCGGACCGGTAGTTTCTTTGGGTGGGTTAGCCGAGGGTGGTTTAATTGTACTTTGATTCCATTTTGATGATGAAGACGTAGGATAAGTTCGAACCGGACCTTTCTTTTTAAGTTGATGCTTCACCTTGATTGCCATGTGCACCATATCAACCATTTCTACATAATGGTGTAACTCCACAATATTGGCAATTTCACGGTTGAGACCCACCAAGAATCGAGCCATGGTAGCCTCTCGATCTTCTTGGACATCAACACAGATCATAGCTACTTCTATCTCTTTGTAATAATCCTCCACACTTTTTGATCCTTGTGTCAAATTTTGGAGCTTTTGATACAACTCCCGATGATAATGAGTTGGGATAAAGCGTCATCGCATAACTGCTTTCATCTTGGTCCATGTATCAATAGGTCTCTCGCCGTTGCGTCTTCGATTGGTAACAAGTTGGTCCCACCACACCATCGCATAATTAGAAAATTTGATGGTAGCTAACTTAACCTTCTTTGCCTCGGAGTAGTCGTGACACTTGAAAACGAGGTCAATCTTCTTCTCCCACTTGAGATAAGCTTTGGGATACGATCGGCCTTGGAATGGAGGTATGGACAACTTAATGCTTTTAAGGTCATCGTCAAATCTTTCACGAACTCGATGATCTCGGTTTCGATGCCTCTCCTTCGAATACTAACGTTAGATCCATGTTCACTTTTGGCATCACTTGGTTTAGAAGGCGCCTCATATGGTTCTCGCCTTTGATTTCTATTTCTAGGTGGACTTAGAGGAGTTCTTTCTCGTCTGGCTCTTTCTTCCACATGGTCAAGATGCTCTTGGATCGATTCTAACTTTTGATCAAAGAGTCGTTCCACCTCCTGTAATAGTGCTTAGAGATTCAAATCGGGAACATTGCGAACAGGTTGTCTATCCGCCATATTCCTTTCAGGACTCCTAGAAATTTAAGTTACAATAAAATACCTTACCACAATTCCTCACTATTCACTCAGAAAGAAAATAATCTTAAAATTTCACTCACACTCGTGTTTAACTCTTTTGTTATGGCTTTTACTTCTCTCAAATGATCTCACCAATCACTCTTGCCTTTTACCTCTCGAATTCGTCTTGTACTTTGTATGTCATCTCGAGTAACTCTTCTTGTTGCTTAGGGGTCGGCTTCAAGAGGGTTACAAGGGTTGTAACGAATAGGGTAAAGGTAGGCTAAAGAAAAGAAATTTTCGATTTAAGTGTGACGACTTTAGGTTTTTGGCAGAGGGTATTTTAGAAAAAGGTAGAAAAGAATCAAATAAGAACTAAACTCGAACACTTGGATTTTTTTATATTCGAACTTTTTTAATTCTGATTTTTTTAACTTTGAATTTTTTTTAACTTCGAATTTTTTTAACTTTGATTTTTTTTGAACTTACGAATTGATCTTTGGTTGAATCTTCAGCCTTCGAAGCTTCTCAATTCTAGCTCTAATACCAGATGACACGAACCCAGTTTTGAGATAAGCCAGATTTACGTTGAATGCCCGATTGTAGTCGAGAAGAAGAAGAATGAAGTTGCAGTTGGAAAGAGTAGATAGAAAAGCGAAAGTTTAGAAGATGGTATGTTTACGAGTTTAGGTGAAGTGATTAGAGTTGTTGGAGTTTAGAAAGAAAGGATGATAGATGGTACGATGGTTAAGGTTGGTGTATGAGAATAAATGAATGATTGAAGGTTCGGTTTAGGTAAGGTAGGATAGGTTACGAAAGGTACGAAACGGTAAGTTGGTTTAAAATGGTTGGGAATGTACGAAAATGGTATAGAATATACGATTTGGTATAGAAGGTACAAAATGGTACATTAAGAAAGTAAGGTGGTTGATGGTCGAAAGTCTTAGACGTCAGGAAAGATTCAACACCAAAAGGTGTCACCCCGAATCCTATATGGTCTAAGTTGGAAAATGGTAATTGAAGGATAGGTTTGAGTGCCACACCAAGTTGGGTTCAGTGATAAGCTCGAGATAAGCAGGATTGATGGCACTAGCAAAGCTAGATAAGTCGTACGAGACTTGTACAAAGTTAAGAGGAATCAAACCTCACAGAAACATAGTTTCGGTATAAAATTGATCAAAAGTCCTTTTACAAATGAAATGAACAACTATTTATACTAACAACTTAGGCTAGCCGAATAGTCCTATTCATGGACTTAACAACTAAGTAATGTATATTAATTAATGGCATGAAAATTCTAGAAAAATGACCAATGGTGCTCTTATCCATGTTCAGCCGAATGGGGGGAAGCTTCATGAATAAGGACATGAGGTGAATGAATGATCTCTTGAATGGACTTGGCTACATTCATCCTAGGTGTCTTAATAATGCACTAATGAGGTGATGCTTCACCAAAGGTGGCGTCATAATGGTGGCTTCATGAAGGGCCTCATGTGGTGTGAACGGAGGTGCTTGAAGGGTCTTGCATGTGTGAACCAAGGTAGCTGAATGGTTCCATGTGTGAACTCTAGTGTGAACGTCCAACCGAATGGTCTTCATTGTGTGAACACATGGTGTGAACACATGGGACATACATGAACCATCCAATGCATGTTCCTTCATTAATATGATCCATGCATCTTCAAATACATGATTATTCATCAGGAACATGCATATGCCCCTTTGTTTGCTGTCCATTGAACCTTTCTAAGCATGTACCTACAAGATGAATGTACAACATTAATAGCTCATGTGAACACATTAACCAAGTATGAACATAATTAAGCACCTAATTAAATTCGGCTAACATATTTAATTCTTGTAATAATTTAGACATATTTAATAATTGTAATATTTTAGACATATTTATTTCTTGTTCAATTATGACAAATTTATGATATGCATTAAATAACTAGTCAACTAGCTCACTTTAATAAATATGCAATAATTAAGCTAAGATGAGCTAAGGGTTTCGGTTATGAGCTGTTAAACTGAAAATAAATTAAATAAGCTAAATTTATTTAAATTAAAAGTCGATGGAGCTGAGTCAGAGCTTAGTTGAGCTCAACTGAGCTGGAATGAACCCCTATGAGCTGAAGTCAGCTTGAATTAAGGTAACTATCCTTAGTTCGGAGTTGCATTCAGCTACACTTTTAATGTTGGAGCCATGAGCTAGCTGGAATCAATGACAAAGAGCTGAAATGGAGCTTTGGAAGCATCGAGCTCGAGCTCTCGTCATGGGACCTTGTGGCATAGCAAGTGCTCCATCTTCTGGGCTGGTTGCTAGCTTGGACGCGTTCACGTCAAAAGGATTCCATGGCACTTTCGAAACCAAACAAGCCTAATATCGAAATAAACAAATGATACGATCTGCCTCGGGGTGAGTCGAGTCGTATGCGAGTTTGCCCGATCGTCTACGAGAAAGTATCATTCGGCTCACTTTAAAAAGGATATTTTTAAGTAAATAATGGCAAAAGCTATGAAAAAGGGTTCAAAGATGGGTTTATGTTTATGGATAGGTAATAATAAAAGGGTCGAAAGGTAAGGGGTGGTTCAGTTAAGTTGGGAATGAAAATATATTGAAGGTAGTTTAATAAGTGATGGTTATGGAAGATGGTGAACTTAAAAGCAAGTAAGAACCAATATTAGGAAATATTGACCCAAGTACTTATATGCTTTCAAAGGTGGAAAGGGAAATGATAGAACCTCGACCCGCTACTTAACAAAGTAGGAACCTCGGTATATGGGTGAATGCCACACTATTTGATAGTGATAAGTTCAGGATAGTGAAGAACAAGGTTGACGCCACTAGGCTTCCTAGATAAGCCAACGAAGTCCTTAACGAAATATGAGAGAAAGAAATCTCACAAATTCCATGAAAGTTTAACAAAGTTTCATTAAGAGAAAAGTCTAACCGCTTACAAATGAAAATGACAACTATATATAGGCATAGCTCTAGGTAACCGAATAGGCACATTCATAAACTTAAGAATTAAGGAAAATTAACCCATGAATGTTCTTGAAATTTCTAGAATTTAAACATCAATTCAGCATGTCTAACTTCGGCTAAGGAGAGAATGGATGGAAGCCTTCATGCATGAGTTGAAATAAATGGATGAATGAATCTCCTTTGGTGCTTGTCTAGATTTGGCCAAATGGGAGCTCATAGGTTAGCTTCATGGTTAAGAATAATTCCCCCTTGAGTGTGCATGAATACTTAGCCATGAAGAAGGCTTCAAGTACCTTGTATGAACACCAAAGGTCACTTTCATCACTTTGGGACATTCTTGCACTTGATGGAACATTCACAGTCATAAATAAGCGCTTTAATGGCATGTAGGTTCATGAATGGAGGGCATGAATCTTGCAAATTCGTTCTCCCCTTTGTGGATGCATATTATTTAATTAATATACTGAATTTATGAGTTAATTCTTCCCCTTAGACGTTCTTGAATACATCCATGCATGTGTAGAAGCTTATAGGTCAAATTCAAGGTGTGAACATGCTTAAGGAGCTTATCGGTCAACTTAGAATTAGTTGGCAGCTACTTCTTGGCTGAATCAGTGCCTTGGAAAGTTAGGAGACAGCCACCATACATGCACTTAAGCCATTCATGCATTCTATCATCCCATGCATTTGATCCATTCATGGACTAGCCTTTAATGTCCATACATGCATTCGGCACATGCAAGAATTTGTAGAAACCTTGCATCTAGCCATACATGCACCAGCATTTAATACTTCTTCATTCATGCATGTGTGCCGTCCAAATAGGTTGAATCTTCAAGCATTCATTGTGCCGTCCATGAGCATTGCACCTATAAGAAATAAAACAATTCATAAGACATCATGTGAACACACATAAATTGAGCACTAATATGAACATATTAATGGCATGCATTAAATCGGCTAGAATGTGAACATAATTAAAATATGTGATAACTATGGCATATTAATAATAAATATTAATATAAAACAAGTTTAATGCTTAAATAAATATGTACAAATTTTATTTAAGGCATTAATGACAAAATTGAGTTTAAACTAAAATGAGCTAAGTGTTAGCTCGTGAGCTAAAGATGAGCTAGGAGTGAGCTTGGTTTAGCTCAGGCAAGCTGGTTGGATCTCAGATGAGCTGGTTTTGAGTTGGACGGAGCTCATGGAGATGGAAACGAGCCAGGATCAGCTTGCCAACAAGTCAATGCTCGACTCGAAAGACTTGACCGATGAGGTTTGCTGGGTGTGGTCACATCAACAAAGAATGGTGAAGTCCAAATTCGATAAATTGCACGAGAGATTAGATTGATTGGAACAAAGAGATCCGCGAGAACGAGTTCATCAAGTCAAAAAATAGAGTCGAGAACCCCAGGAGATATACACCTGATTATTACTTGAGAAAAGAGTCCCATTGTGATTCCTATTCGCCATCGACTTCAAGAAAAAACTCCTACTCATTAAGAAGTTTGAGACGACGAGTGACCGATTTTGATTTTGAATTCGTTCGAGAAGATGTGCGAGACGATAGACATACTCCTTCTAGATCTTCAAAGAAATCTTACTCAGAGTATTCTTCACGAAATTTTGAACATGACCCGTATGCAAATAGTTCTTCATCTTTCGAACAAGATTTGTATTCTCATGATTCTTTTGTAAAATCTTGTAAAAGAAAAGAAAAAGCAAAAGAAGAAAAAGAAAGAGAAATAAAAAGAAAAGAGAGAAAAGAGGCTAGCAAGAGAGAAAATGAGCGAGTCTTAAGAGAACTTGAAAAAGCCTTTGAAAAAGTATTTGAAAAAGAAAGAGAAAATGAAAAAGAAATTGAGATAAAAGAATCGAGTGCTCTCGAGAAAAAAGAATCGAGTGAAAAGGAAAGTGAGCAAGCAAGGATTGTTTCCACTAATCCTCCTATTCTTTCTTCTTGTGAAGTAGCTTTCCAGGTTTTGGAAAATCCATGTGACCAACTTCAGCTTCACTACACCTTCCAAACGAGAGGCATTTTCAGATGATCAAGAAAGGTAAGTCCGCAAATGACCGCCGCCCACCGGTGATCGAAGGTAAGGAAGGTAAGGACTCCTTGATTATCAAATCACGGCTGTTTGAATTAAAGGTTGTTAATCAAAATCTTGTTGGCTTCATTTCTGAAAAATTATCAAATTTTGACTTGATTAGTCCTTGTTCATCTTTTGATGTTATTGACCCTGTTTCGAAAAATACCATGAAAAGAATTTCCTATGAAATGTCTCATAATGGCCATTGTGTTAATTCTGTTGGATTGGTTCATCTTGTGCAAATTGTGAATGCTTGTGATAAAAGTTCTTCACGTTGTGATGTGTTTAAATACGTGAACTCGTTAAATTTATGGGCTAAAACTTTCTTTTTAAACATGCCTACTCAATTGATTTGTGATAAATTTGCATGTTTGAAAAGTTGTACGTTCTCAAAAATTTCATTATTTGACATCAAAAGATGTTTGAATAAAATGCTTGATCTGTTTGATTGTGCTCTTCATGAACAATCTCTGAACTTTTTTACGATATTTCCATGTTTTGAACTACCTGTTCCAATGGACTTTACATTGCAAGAATGTTCGAGTTTATTCCTGCTTAAGTTTCCTTTAATGTATTTTTGTGACAACATGTTGATGTGTAACATGCGTGGTTCATTTAATGGTTTGTCTTATTATATCCATTTCACATGTATGTTAGATCGAGTGAAAATTAAGTCATGTGATGAGTTGGTTCCATTTTCTTTCTCTAACATGATATTGACATTGGAAAATAAACAAAACTTGTTGCCTGTTGGAATTAGTGATCAAGTTTGCGTGTTTAAACCGAGAATCTATAACTCTAGTATGACCTATGGAAACCACAAGCAACTTGCATGTTGTGCAACTAAATTTTGTTTGCTTGGTGATCGAACCTTAGTCAAGGAAATGAAATTCAATGTTTTGGTTTCCAATTTTGATTTGTTTTCTAATCACCTTGCTTGGCCACATATGAAACTTTTGTTTCATTTTGAAAAGGTAAATTCGATGCATTTCTATGGACTTGAATCAAATTTTGTTTATGTTTCCTCTTTTCATTCTAAGTCCATTGTTTTTAATGATACTAACTTTTTCCCTTATTGTGAACGCATCGCTTTGACAAGCACGAGTTATCCTTGTTCACTTCAAGTTAGTCGAAGTAAAAGGTTTGTTTTACAATATCTTTCCAAAGAGAGGAGATTTGTTCTAATTGGAAAAGGTAAAACTATTCATGAGATTTCTTCTCTTAAAGGCCGACAAGGTAACGTTTCAGAAAATTCTCCAACATCTTTGCTTAATTCGAATAATGTTGTAAATCTTTGTGATGCCTTGATGTTTGAACACTATTTGAATCTTGTTATGGTTGATTGCTGTTCTTGGCCTCGTACTAATCTGTTTGCGATGGAATGTGATGACACAAAACATGCTATTGATAAACATACGGGTAAGATAGCAATTAATCAGCCATGGTACACTTTGCGTGTGCAAGACGACGAATTGAATGAGTTTCTATTTTGGGCTAATCATTCTGGAAAGTTTTGGATGAGGTTTAATGAGTTTAATTGTCTACAAACATTTATGGCTAATTATCCCTTGATCCAACTTAGTTCTCATGTTTGCAACATTATTCTAATGAAACTCTTCGATAAATTTAAGTATGCATGTCTTGTACAACTAAGATTTTTGGCGTATGATCGTTTGAATGAACTTTTCTTGATTTTTCAAATCCACTTGAATTTGACTTCTTTGATTTTCTTCTTGCCGAAAGTGGTAAGATTATTTCAGGTTTGTATGATGTCCTCTGTCCCATTCGATCGAGGGAAGCCGCATGAGAGGAAAACTTTAAAAGTGGACAAACGGATCGACTTGAGGATAAGTCGCCTAAAAGAAGGGGGAATGATGCGAGCACGCCCAGCAAACCCCAACATTCAAGTCTTTCGAGTCGAGCATTGCTATGTTGGCAAGCTAATCCTAGCTCCTTTCCAGCTCCTCGAGCTCCGTCCAGCTCAAATCCAGCTTATTCGAGCTCAATCTAACTTACTTGAGCTAAACTGAGCTCACTCCTAGCTCATATTCAGCTCACGAGATAATCCTTAGCTCAACTTCAACTTAGGAGTTTAACCTCAGCTCAACTTTAGCTCATGAGCTAAAGCTTAGCTCATTTTAGTTTACACTCGTTTTGACTTTAATACGTTAAATAAAATCTGAACTTATTTATTTAGGCATTAAACTTGTTTTACATTAAAATTCTTATTACATATTTTAATCATGTTCCCATTCTAATCGATTTAATGCATGTCATTAGTGCTCAATTTAAGTGTGTTCACATGATGTCTTATGAATTGTTTTATTTCTTATAGGTGCAATGCTCATGGACGGCACAATGAATGCTTGAAGATTCAACCTATTTGGACGGCACACATGCATGAATGAAGAAGTATTAAATGCTGGTGCATGTATGGCTAGATACAAGGTTTCTACAAATTCATGCATGTGCCGAATGCATGTATGGACATGAAAGGCTAGTCCATGAATGGATCAAATGCATGGGATGATAGAATGCATGAATGGCTGAAGTGCATGTACGGTGGCTGTCTCCTAACTTTCCAAGGCACTTATTCAGCCAAGAAGTAGTAGCCAACTAATTCTATGTTGACCGTTGAGCTCCTTAAACATGTTCATATTTTGAATTGGCCTATAAGCTACTACACATGCATGGATGGATTCAAGAACGTCCCAGGGAAGGAATTAACTCAATAATTCAACATATTGATTGAATTAAGTGCATGCACAAAGGGGAGAACGAATTTACTAGGTTCATGTTACCATTCATGAACCTACATGCCATTAAAGTGTTTATTAATGAAGATGCATGCTCCATACAAGTGCATGAACGTCCCAAGGAGATGAATGCAACCTTTGGTGTTCATACAAGGCACTTGAAGCCTTACTTCATGGCTAAGCATTCATGCACACACCAAGGGGGAAGAAAGTGTCCATTCGGCTAGTGCATGAATCTACCGAATTCATGAACAATTTTAATGAATTAGTGTGAACGTTTTTATTGTTGTGTGAACACATTAGATGCTGAATTCCAATAGGCATTTTTAGACACTATAAATATTTGTTGAACTTCATTTGTAAGGGAAGACTTTTTGCCAATTTGTTAATGAAACTTTGTTTCTGTGTGGTTGCTTCCTCTCATATCTCGTACAAGTTTCGAAAAACTTATCTAGCATGCTAGTGGCGTCTACCGATCTTGTTTGAACTTATCACCATCCTTGGTGTGGCGTTCACCTATCCATCTATCCCATTTATCCACCTTAATAGTATAGGAATCGGGGTGACACTTTTTAGTGTTGAATCATTCCTGACGTTAAGTTCGTTAATCCATCCCTACCTTACATCATCTTATTCTTATTATTTCTAAACTAAACACTCTATTCAACACCCATCTCTGTTTTCCATAGCCGAACCTATCAATACCCTATTTTCTACTTCAAACCCTTCTGCTTAATCAAACCTATCCTTTCACTTCTACTTCCAAGACCGAGGAACGAACGACCCTTCTCATCTACGATTGGGCAACTACGTGCATTCGACTCAATCACTCGAGCCGAATCACATCAACTAGGGTCTAGATTGGGCTGTTACCACTCTCCCCCCTTTAGGGATTTTTGTCCCCAAAAATCTTACCGTTAAATAGAGTCAGATATTGATTTCTCATAGCATCTTTGGGTTCCCACATCGATTTTTCGACCTCGTGTCGATGCCACAGAACATTAACTAATGGAATTCTTTTATTTCGCAATTCTTTGATTTCACGAGATAGAATACGGATCGGCTTTTCTTCATACGTCATATCAGACTGTAATTCAATCTCAGAAGTATTTAGTACGTGAGACGGATCAGATCTATATCGCTGGAGCATAGACACATGAAACACGTTGTGTATCTTTTCTAACTCAGACAGTAGTCTCAATCTATAAGCAACTGGCCCAATACGCTTAATGATCTCATACGGTCCGATGAACCTCGGACTCAATTTACCCTTTTTACCGAATCAGAATAATTTCTTCCACGGAGATACTTTCAGAAATACTCTATCGCCGATTTCAAATTCAATGTCTTTTCGTTTCAAATCTGCATAAGATTTCTGACGGTCAGAAGCAGCTTTCAGACTATCTCAGATTACTTTCACTTTCTATTCAGTCTCTTTTATTAGATCAACACCGTGAATCTTATTTTTGCCGAGCTCAGACCAGTATAACGGAGTTCTACATTTTCTCCCGTATAAAGCTTCATAAAGTGCCATCTTAAGGCTTGATTGAAAACTATTATTGTAAGCGAATTCAATCAAAGATAAGTATTGATCCCACATACCTTCGAAATCCAGTATACAACATCTTAGCATATCTTCAAGTATCTGAATGATCCGTTCAGACTGGCCATCTGTTTCCAGACGAAAAGCAGTACTGAAATGCAATTTAGTTCCTAGAGCATCTTGTAACTTCTTCTAAAATCATGAAGTGAATCTCGGATCTCTATCAGACATAATCGACAAAGGTATTCCGTGCAATCTTATGATATCAGAGATGTAAAGCTCACCTAGCTTCTCAAGTGAGAAGTCAGATCGTACAGGAATGAAATGGGCTGACTTTGTCAATCTATCAACCACCACCCAAATCGAATCTTTCTTTTTCGGAGTCAGAGGCAATCCCGAAATAAAATCCATAGTTACACGGTCCCATTTCCATTCAAGAATCATAACTGGTTGTAGTAAACTAGACGGTACTTGATGTTCAGCTTTAACTTGCTGACAGATCAAACACTTCATAACGAAGTCAGAAATATCTCTTTTCATTCCTGGCCACCAATACCACTATTTCAAATCGTTTTACATTTTCGTGCTTCCAGGATGTACAGACAACTTACTACCATGAGCTTCATTCAAAATTATTTGAATTAATTCTGGATTTCTCGGAACACAGAGTCTATTTCTGAATCTCAGACAGTCACTATCATCTATTCGGAATTCAGAATCAGAAATACACTGAGCTCATTTTGTTAACAATTCATTATCAGACTTTTGAGCCTCACAGATTTGTTGAAAAAACAAGGGTTTTTCTTTCAACTCCACACAAACCAAATGTGTTTTCATTGTACGCAACGTAGATAATGATTTCCGACTCAGCGCATCTGCTACCACATTCGCTTTGCCCGAATGATAATCAATGACCAATTCGTAATCTTTTAGCAGTTCTAACCATCGTCTCTATCGTAGATTCAGATCTTTTTGCATCATTAAGTATTTTAGACTTTTATGATCAGTAAACACATGGCACTTCTTGCCAAACAGATAATGGTACCAAATTTTCAGAGCAAAAACAATTACAGCCAATTCAAGATCATGTGTCGGATAGTTCTTCTCGTGTGGTTTTAACTGTCTAGAAGCATATGCAATAACATTTCCTTCTTGCATCAAAACACAGCCGAGACCATTCAGTGAAGCATCACTATAAACAATGAACTCTTTGCCAAATTCAGGTTGCACAAGCACTGGAGCTTCAGTTAACAGAACTTTCAGCTGATCAAAGCTTTTTTGACACTATTCAGACCATTCAAACTTCATTTCTTTCTTAAGCAATTTAGTCAACGGAGTTGCTATCACAGAGAAATCTTTCACAAAATGACGATAATAACCATCCAATCCCAGAAAACTACAAACTTTAGAAACGTTTCTCGGAGGTTTCCAATCCACGATAGTAGAGATTTTGCTCGGATCAACTCAGATACCAGATGCAAATACAATATGACCTAGAAAACTAACTTCGCTTGACCAGAACTCACATTCACTAAACTTTGCATAAAGTTGTTTATCACGCAGAGTCTGAAGCACAATTCTCAAATGTTCAGCATGTTCACTCTTATTCCGTGAATAAATCAAAATGTCATTGATGAATACAACAACAAATTGATCTAAATATGGTCTAAAAATTCTATTCATCAGATCCATAAACACAGCAGGAGCATTCATTAACCCGAAAGACATAACTAAAAATTCATAATGCCCGTACCTTGTTCTAAAGGCTATCTTTGGAATGTCAGAATCTTTCACACGCAATTGATAATAACCTGATCTCAGATCTATTTTCGAAAATATAGAAGCATCTTTCAATTGATCAAACAAATCATCAATTCAGGGCAAAGGGTATTTATTCTTCATAGTGACTTTGTTGAGCTGACGGTAGTCAATGCACATTCTCATTGTACTATCTTTCTTTTTCATGAACGGGACAGGAGCACCCCACGATGAAAAACTCGGTCTAGCAAACCCTCGATCAGTTAAATCTTGCAACTGGGTCTTTAATTCTTTCAATTCTATAGGTGCCATCCTATACAGAGCCATAGAAATCAGAGTAGTTTCAGGAACTAACTCAATACCAAACTCGACTTCACGAATCGGAGGTAAACCCGGAAGTTCTTTAGGGAACACATCAAAAAATTCACAGACAACAGGCACAGATTTAATTTTCTTTTCTGACACTTTTGAATCTAACACAAAAGCAAGATAGGCTTCGCAACCTTTTCTCACATGTTTCTGATCTTTTAATGCAGATATCACAATTGGTAACCCTTTCAGATCACTAGACTCAAAACGAATAATCTCATCATTCTTGCATCTCAAATCAATAACTTTTCGCTTACAGTTCACAACAGCATCATACGACATTAACCAATCCATTCCCAGAATTACATCAAATTCATCAAAAGGCAAAAGCATTAAATTAGCCAGAAAACAGATATACGAATCATTAACGGACAGTTCCTACAGACTTTGTCAACTAGAACACTTTTACCTAAGGGGTTCGATACTTTCACTATGAATTCAGTAGACTCTATTGGCAAGGTCTTACTATATGCTAAATTCATACAGATATACGAATGCGTTGATCTAGGATCAATCAAAGTAATTACAAAGGTATCGTATAGAGTAAAAGTACCAGTAATCACATCTGGGGATGAAGCTTCCTCACAAGCTCGTATCGCATAGGCTCTAGCAGATACAGGAGTCTCAGATTGAACTGTAGCATCTCTATTGGCTCTCTGACCACCACTCACATTACTCGGGTTTCTGGAAGGTCTGCTGCGAGTCGAAACATTACTCCGTTTTACACTTTGTTCTATTTCTTAATCAGCAGATTCAGGGCAGGCTCTTACAAAGTGATCTAATGATCCACATCGAAAGCAAGCTCTGTCATTCAGTCTACAATTTCCCGGATGCCTTTTACCACAGTGCTTACATTTAGGTCAGTCAGATCGGGCATTACCCACACTGGCAACAGAAGTACCAGAATTTCTGAAGCTTGATCGCGATCATCACGGTTTTGACTTGAATGTCCCAGATTAACCCTCGATCTTCCAGAATCATCTCTAAACTTTTTCGATGAAGTCTGGATTGATTTACCAGAAGATCTCTTTCGGGCTTCTCTATTCTCAGAATCAACTTTCTTCTTTTCTCTAATCAGTTCTTTAGCTTTACAAGCTCTTTCTACTAGCACCACGAACTCATTCAGATTAAGTATACAACCAAAAGCTTTATGTCCTCATTTAGGCCCTCAACGAACCTTTTACACATAGTAGTCTCGGTTGCAACACATTCTCGAGCATACTGACTTAGTCGAATAAATTCCCATTCATACTCAGTAACAAACTTATTCCCTTACTTTAAGTCCAGAAATTCTTTACATTTCTGACCAATGAACCGCTAGCTAATGTATTTCTTTCGGAACTCAGATTGGAAGAAATCCCATGTAACTTGTTCACTCGGAACCACAAAAATTAAAGTCTTCCACCAGTGATACGCTGAGTCTCGTAACAAGGAAATAACACATTTCAGACAATCCTCAGGAGTACATGATAACTCATCAAATACTCTCACAGTATTCTCAAGCTAGAACTCCACTCGTTTAGCATCGTCATCAGTCATAGCCCTGAACTCCTCGGCCCTAAATTTATGGATTTTATCCACCAGAGGTCTATTAACTTGAATCAGTTCATTTACAGGTAACACGTTCGGAGCTTAAGGGGGTAGAGGTTGCTGAGCAGCCGGATTTGTACGAACAAATTTTGAAAACCACTCGTTCATCATGTGGAAGAAGGGTCTCTTTGCCTCTCCACTATGATCACTAACATTCGGTGCAGTCTCAGCAGGCACTGTCCCTTGAGCGGGAGCAGGCGCATTACTTTTGACATCGTCAACTACGGCTCTTTCGGGATCCATTGCTATAAGAAAAACACATTTAATCATGAGGATTTCATCACACTATCGCAATTCAGATTTATTGATGTGATCTGACTCGGGTGATTGAGTCGAATTCACGTAGTTGCCCGATCGTAGTCGAGAAGGATCGTTCGTGCCTCAGTGTCTTGGAAATAAAAGTGAAATGGATAGTTTAATTAAGCGGAAGGTTTTCAAAATGGGAAATAAGTGTAGCTAGGTTCGGTTATAGAATAACAAAGGTAGATATTGGATAGTTGGCTCGGTTTGATGAAGACAAGAAAGAAACTCAAAGGATGGGAATGGAAAACGAACTTAATGTCAGGAATGATTCAACACTAAAAAGTGTCACCCCGGTTCCTATATTGTTAAGGTGGATAGATGGAATCAAAGGATAGGTGAACGCCACACCAAGGATGGTGGTAAGTTCAAAAACAAGTTCGGTAGATGCCACTAGCACACTAGATAAGTCTTTCGAAACTTGTACGAGATATGAAAGGAAGTAACCTCACAAAAACAAAGTTTTAATCAATTGGCCAAAGTCCCTTTACATGTAAAATGACTAGCTATTTATATTAGTTCCTAGGCTAGCCGAATAGTCCATTCATGGACTTAACACTTAAGAAATGTATCCATTAAATACATAGGAAGATTCTAGAAATAATCCCTTGGAGTGCATGTCCATGTTCGGCCGAATGGGGGGTGAATGGGTAGATTCATGAATGAGCATGGATGCACTTGGATGAATATCTTCATGCATGTATGGCTAGGTTCGGTCAACACTTTAAATAGAGCTTTTAATTCGTGTTGTTTCACCAAGGGTGGCGTCATAATGGTGGCTTCATGAAGGGTCTTATGTGGTGTGAACATAGGTGCTTGAAGGGCCTCTTGATACGATCCGCCTCGGAGTGAGTCGGGTCGTATTTGAAGTTGCCCGATCGTCTACGAGAAGATATTGTTTGAACTAAGTAGGTGAAGAAGAAATGAGTTGGTTATAGTTTAAATAGGGGAAGGTTCGTTTAAATTGATTTAGAAGGGAAAGAGAGATAGGTTTTGAACGGAAAAGTGCAAACAAGAACCAATATCAAAAAGATATCGACCCTTTGTCTATATGCTCTTTTGGTTCGGTTTGGATTTGATAAAGGGGACCTCGACCCACTATCTAAAGAGATAGGAACCTCGGTATAGTTGAACGCCACACTACGGGTAGTGATAAGTTCAGATTTTCGACAAAGAAAAACGGTTGACACAACTAGGACACTAGGCAAGCCAATCGAAATCTTTGAACGAAATTAGAGAAAAGAATTCCTCACTAGTTGTTAATTAAATTGATAAAGTTTAAAAATTACCTCAAATGAAAAAAAATACAAGTATTTATAGGCTTTTAGACTAAGTAGCCGAATAGTCTAATCCATAGTCTTAAAAACTAAGTAATGTATCATGAATGAATCATGTAACATTCTAGAAAGAAACTCCTTAAATGCCTTGTCCACATTCGGCCATGGAAGATTGAAGCATGCATCCTTCAAGCTTAAGCAAATGTATGTGAATGAATGGAACCTTAATGGACAAAGGTAGATTCGGCCACCCTTGAAAATTGAAGAGATAGCACTCCATACATGAATATGAACATTCATGAACCTTGATACAATGAATGTAATCATTCATGTACTTGGCCGAACATGCACCTAGGATGTTCAAGCCCTCTAACCATCCATGCACCTTCCAAAAGTGGTGTTTCTTCATGCTCTTGCACTCTTCGAATTTCCTGCAAAATTCATGAACTAATTAAACCCAAATGTGAACAAAAAAATTCGGCTAATGTGAAAGCAATAATGTCAACCTATAAATTTCGGCTATGACATATTAAATAAGCAGAATTAAATTGAATTAAGACAATATTAATATATTAATGTGAAACCATTCAATATGATAAATTAATAAAATTAAAATAAAAGTCAACTTATTATCATGAGCTTTGAATGAACTTAATGAGCTATAATTTAGATAGTGAGCTAAAATCGAGCTAAGTCCAACTCGAGAGCTGAGGCTGAGCTAATTCTGAGCTCGTGAACTAAAATTTAGCTGAAAATAAACTCATGAGCTGAAGTTGAACTGGATGTAAACTCGATGAGCTGGAACTGAGCAGGTTGAGCTGAAAATGAGCTGGATGAGTTTTGGAAAGATGAAACGAATGACTCGTTGAGCTAGTCCAGGAACTATCAAGTAAATTGGTGATTGATTCAGTCCAAACTCGCTCAACTAAGGCTGACACTGCATCTTTAAACTTCTTAGCTCGAGCTCGGGTAATTGGACCAACAGGTAGCTCGAGTGGGTCTCCATTTGTGGTTGGCAAATTAGGTGGTGCGACCGTATCACCTCTTGTGTGTGAACGTCCATATGAATAGTCATCATGGTGTGAACATGAAGTGTGAACACTTAGGAGTTCATGAACCGTCCCATGCATGTATTCCATGAACCTTCAAGTACATGCATGTACATGCATTTGTCCATTAGCTTGTCGTCCATTGCACCTTACCATGCATGCATTGCATTTAATTTCCTCCATGCATGTACCGTCCCAAGTCAATGTACCTACAAGGTTAATGCACTCATTAATAGCAAATGTGAACACATTAAGCAAATATGAACACAATTAAACATCTAATTAAATTCGATCAAAATATTTAATTCATGTAATAATTTAGACATATTTATTACTAGTTTAAATTAAGACTAATTTATGATGTGTATTAACAACTTAACTAGTCAACTAGCTCACTATATTAAATATGCAATAAATAAGCTAAGATGAGCTGAGGGTTTCGGCTATGAGCTGTGTTAAGCTAGAATTAAGATAAATGAGCTGTGTTTATTTAAAGTAGACATTAATGAAGCTAAATCAAAACTTAGTCGAGCTCAATCGAGCTGAAACAAGCTCAAGTGAGCTGATTAGAGCTGAATTGAGCTTGGAGAGCTGGAGAAGAGCTGAAGTCAGTTTGCAAAAGAATGCATTGAGCCTTCAAGGCATTGTCCATAGCTCCTCCATCGTCATGGGCCATGTTATTATCCCAAATGCGCAACAACAAAGCTGTTAAAGCTTCTTGAAGTTGCTTTGTATGTGCTCAAGTCATGGGGCCTTTTGGAAGCTTGATTAGGTCTTGGTTTGCATTTGAGGGAGCCCCAGGCGTGCATACATCATTTATGGCATGTATAGCTAGACTCAGACACGCTACGTTAGTCCTAGAACTGACTAAACCATAGCTCTGATACCAACAAAATGTAACACCTCTATCCCATAACCGTCACCAGAATAGGTAAGGGGCATTACCGGACTTGTAACACATATCAGAACAGACAAATTTTGAACTTTAATATCAATAGCATAGTTCTATAATCATTCACCAATCATGTTTTAAAGCTCATGTAATGATACATACAATCATTTAGGATCAATTTGCAAACATGTGAAAGATAAGGGAAACATTTAGAAATTTCTCAAGTTAGGGACACACGGCCGTGCCCCTAGCCCGTGTACACACACACGGTCGTGCCCACTAGACACACCCAAAACACTCAGTCCGTGGTTGAACCTGACTAACCTCACACGGTCACCAGACACACCCGTGTGTCTAGGCCGTGGCCGTGTCAACTACCACACGGCTACCAGACACACCCGCGTCTAGACCGTACGTAAAATTTGTTCAAAACACTAAGATGCAGGGTTTACACAGCTAGACCACACGCCCGTGTCTCCTGGCCGTGTGGTACAAATATAGGCTTTGTTTAAGCCAATTTGCCACCCAACTAAGGGTCAAATCTACAAGCATAGATATGCAACACATAAGCTTCAATTACCAACTTTTCAAACAAGCATATAAGTAGCCACAAGGCTTCATAATTCACATACCAAAACCTTACCTTGCCATTTATCAAACATAGCATTTTTAAAGCATCCTTTGCTGAGCATTCACATACCATAACATTTTAACATCTCAAAGCTTAACAAAGACTTTCTAGCCTATACATGCCATAATTCACATATTTGCAAATCTCAAAAGTACCAAAGATGAAATCGATAGTGTGTGATGATCCTTGACTATTCTCGAGCCTTCAGTAGCGACGAAAACTGTAAAATAGTAGAAAATACAAACAGAGTAAGCTACTAAGAACTTAGTAAGTCAAATATACATAATTCAACTATAAATACACATAATGTGCCAACCATGAGCTAATACACATATCCATTTCATGCCAATTCATGAAACAAACCTTTATCCAAATTTCATATGCATTTCATATCTCGATTCCACATTTCCATACAAATTCCGCATTTAACAGATCATTACCAATCAGAATCTTTCTACTCAGAATTTTGTACGATACGTACGTACCTGAATCAGACATATACGGTAAGCATTTACCAGTTTAACAAACGTTCTCTTCGAGTCGTTCAAAAATATATAGAATTCAGATAGGCCATATACAATGCCGACGTCCCGGATGCGGTCTTTCATGTTATTCACTGTCGATGCCACTGCCCCGGACAGGGTCTTACACGAGTCGTAAGTGATGCTAGTGTCCCAGACACGGTCTTACTCACTATCACAAATCAATGCCTTCGTCCCGGACGAGGTCTTACATGATCTTGTTTCATCATTTATCAATTGAATACAATTCTGACTTTCCCATTAGGCTCTTAAGGCCATTCAATACAGTTTATTATTTCAAATAATATTATCAGACAGTTAATATAACACATATTTGTAATTTGACTTACCTCGTACGGAGTTAACGGATGCGAGTCGACTAATCGATGATTTTGGACTTCCCTCGATCTAAGTCCGTTTTTCTTTGTTCTTGATCTAAACAAATTCAGATTCAATCATTCAATCTATCATCTCATTCAATTCAATCCAAAATAACACATTTAGGGTAATTTGCATTTTAACCCTCACATTTACACATTTTGACACTTTGGTCCCTAATTCACAAATCATCAAATAAACATAATTTCTTTACACATTGGCCTAGCCAAAACTTCATAGTTCTCATATAGGCTCATTTATCATACTCATTTCACAATTTAGTCTTTCCAAAGTAGCATTTCCACAAACAAGTCCATATAGCCCAAATTCATCAAGATTTCATGGCAAATCATATAAACTCATCATCTACTCATATTTATACACTCAAATTCATCACAAAGCTCATGAAATCAACAATGACACTATTCATAGACTTTATCAAAAATAAAAATTGAGACATGAGCATGAAAGAGCATGAAGCAACGATCACAGAAACATAAAAATTATCAAAAACAGACGAAAGTCCATACCTTAATCAAGGCTTACAATTGCCAAACCCTTAAATGGTTTTCTCCTTTTCTTTTTTTGATAAAAATTGGCTAAAGATGGACACAAATGACTAATTTCATGCTTTGGTTTTGTTTAATGAATATAAATTATTAGTTTACCATTTTATCCCTCATTAAAACTATTTAACAAACACATAGTCTAAGGTCATTTATGACCACTCATGCTTCAAATGGGTTAATTGCCACATAAGGCCCTCATATTAAAAAGCCACATACAAAAGGCACCTTTCACATGTGGAATGCTAACTTCACCTTTATGCAGTTTAATCCTTTTCCATAATTAAGCATAGAAACAATCAAATTAATATACAGACCTTTCACAGATGCAAATTCGTACAACACTGACACAAAAAATAATATCAAAACATTTTTTGGACTCGGGTATGTGGTTCCAAAACCACTTTCTGACTAGGGTCTAGATTGGGCTGTTACAAAGCATGTGCATATTTAAATCAATATAACTGAATTAATAAGATACACACAAAACCAAGTAAATATGATCACGTTAATGAGACCAAACCTAACATATGAACATCGATTTAAGCTCATACTACCTTTGTATTTACAATTCAAGCTCACCATTCATTTGGTCATTTATTTCAATGCATTACTGAATACAAACATACCTAAAATCAAGCTATGTTCAAGTTTTCATTTTCTTATTTTTACCTTACCTTTTCATATGCATATGACCTCCCATGGAGAATGAATTATTATACAAATGTACCAACCATAATTTATACATTAAATCAAATCATTATAAATTTATACATATACAAATGTTAAACTGGGATTAACTTATTTACATTACATTTATATCTTGCCACCTAACCAAGTACAAATATGTCTATCCAAGCTCAAAACCTAGGTACCATGTAACAAGTTTATCAAGATAAACTCTTGTCAAGCTCGAACATAACTACATTCTATTTATGCTAAATCACATGTAACACCTTAACCAAACAACTCAACCGATTTCACATGCATATTTTGTTTTAGCAAGAAACAAGGTTAAATCATCTAACATATTTAAGACAATATGTACCTTAACCGATTCATCACCCATATCCAAATCCATCAACCATTATCAAGACATTTAACACATATAAACATAACTAAAGCATCACATACTTTCATAGTATATTAGCCACTTACGTATGGCTTTATACACAACCAAAATTTACATTTCCACAATATACTTTAGCCTATACATGCCATAATCTTTATTTTAACTTATAAAAGTACCCAAAATAGAGGATAGTGTGATGAGCTTCGTAGACGATTCCAAACTTGTAGCTTGACTTCCAAAAATCTATAAAACAAAGTAACCATAACACAAGAATAAGCTATCAAGGCTTAGTAAGTCATAAGCATTTAAACAACTTAATGTCCTATTCAACTTAACTAAATTAAATTAGATTGTTACGCTGAATTCACATTTAAGTCCAAGCACTTATATGTTCGTGTTTGATACGAGCACGCCCCGTGAACTTCATCAAACAAGTCTATCAAGCTGAGCATTGACATGTTGGCAAGCTGATCCCAGCTTGTTTCCAACTCCACGAGCTCTGTCCAGCTCAAATCCAGCTTATTCGAGTTCAATCCAACTTGCCTGAGCTAAACTGAGCTCACTCCTAGCTCATACTCAGCTCACGAGCTAAACCTTAGCTCAACTTCAACTTAGGAGTTTAGCCTCAGCTCAACTTTAGCTCACGAGCTAAAGCTTAGCTCACTTTAGTTTAAACTTTGTTTTGAATGTAATGCGTTAAATAAAATCTGAACATATTTAAGCATCAAATTTGACTTATATTAATATTTGTTTTAATATGTCATAGTCATTACATATTTTAATTATGTTCACATTTTAGTCGATTTAATGCATGCCATTAATGCGTTCACATTATGCTGAATTTATGTGTGTTCACATGATGTCTTATGAATTGTTTTATTTCCTGTAGGTGCAATGCTCATGGATGGCACAATGAATGCTTGAAGAAACATCTCTTTTGGACATCCCACATGCATGAATGAACAACATTTAATTAGGTGCATGCATGACCAGATTCAAGGTGTTTACAAGTTCATGTATTTGTCAAATACATGAATGTACAAAATACATGAATGTTTGGGTTCAAATGCACATTCGGTTACATGGATGAAGAAGATTCATGCATGAATGTATCTAGAAGATCCATTCCCTTTGGACGACACACATCCATGCATGGAAGGAAATTAATGCAAGTTCATGTACGGCTTGGTGCAATGTATGAAGAGGTGCATGTAGAATTAAGGTTTAATGGATGGCATTTAAGGGAGTACATGTATTGGAGACGTTCATGCAAGTAGGGGCTATTTAATGTTCATGTTTTTGAAGGTTCATAGACCGAATTTATGGAGGAACATACATTGGGACGTTTCATGCATGATCCATGCATTTTCAAGCTAACCATTCAAGTATTCAAGGTGCATTAAAGCTTCATTTGGCCAAGGGGGATGATGGAACATTAAACGGCTGCACATTCATGGAATTAAGGCCTTTCTTCAAAGCTAAGTATGCATGAATACATAAAGTGAAGCAACATGATGATTCAGCCAATTCATGCACCATGTTCAAGCATGAACCGAATTTTAATGCTTTTGTGTGAACATGTTAAATACAAGTGTGAAATGAATTTAAGTTAGTATGAACACATTTAGATGCTGAAATTCAATAGGCATTTTAGGCCTATAAGTAGAGATTTGTAAACTTTGTAAAACAGACTTTGACATTTTATTTGAATGAACTTCGTTTCAGTGAGGTTTACTTCCTCTCTTATCTCGTATGAGTCTCGAGTGACTTATCTAGCGTGCTAGTGGCGTCAACCCGAACTTGTTTTTAGAACTTATCACCATCATTTGGTGTGGCGTTCTCCTATTCTTCTACATTCCATCCAACCCCCTTAAACGATATAAGATTTGGGGCGATACTCATTATAGTATCAAATCTTTCTTGAAGTTTAAGTTTGTTATTCCATAACCGCCAATATCAATTTATCTATATTTCTTTCTTTTAAAAACCAAACTTATCATACCCTTTCGAACTTAACCTATTTGAACCCTTTTTGAAACCTTTCGATCCAATTTTAGCCTAAATTTCCATCCGTTTTAAAATTCAAACAATTCTTCTCGACGACGATCGGGCAACTATGTGAATTCGACTCAATCACCCGAGCCGGATCGCATCAGTGTTACATGCATATAATCTTATACATTCATATTCTTTTATGTTATGACCTTAACTGAGTCCTTATAAGGCCAAAATTTAACAAACCATCACTTCAGCCTCAAGACCGAACATTCATTAAGTACCTAATTCGCATCTCAACATGTACAACCTCGTTGATTATAATATAGTCTCATATACATATAACAATCAATTAACCGAATGCATAAAAATACTCATACACAATATTAGTATTTATTCCATGATGAACAATAGACAATACACACCTAATTTAAACCGTTGAAATTCATGCTTTATATCATGCATAACTTACTTTGTCAACCAAGTCCTATACAAACCTTATCATTAATAATTAGCAAGCCAATTCATACCTGTCATTTCCTTTATTCGATTAACACAACCGATGATAATTTGTCTTTGCCCGATGAACCATTCGGAATTGAATAGGATACCTGGATAATCACATAAGTCGTACAATGCCAACGTCCCAGACGTGGTCTTACATGTAGTAACATATCAATGCCACTGTCCCAGACAGGGTCTTACTCATAAACACATATCAGAGTCACATATCGATGCCATGGACTTACTCGTACACATATATCAGAATCCTAACTATTCCTAAGATTCACATGGGGCTTTCGGATGTCGTAACTCAATCGAAGGAAATGCACAATTATGGATACCACACTTGAACCCATTCGGCTATTAGGTGTTTAAATTCACATTTTCAATTTCAGCATATATAATTTGCATTTAAATAAAATAACAACATTTACTCGCTTATAAACTTACCTATGACATCATAAAACGGGACGGGGCTACCAGTCGACCACTTTTGTTTTTCCCTGATCTGATTCTGATTTCTTTAATTCTTGATCTAAACATATCCAAATTAAGCTCATTCAAATATATTTTCATTCAATTTAGTCCAAAAACACATAAATGAGAAAATTACCCTTTTACCTCTAACTTTTACAATTTTTACAATTTAGTCCCTAATGCATAAAATTCAAAATATACCAATTTACTTGCACCCAAGGGTGGCTGAATACTCCTAGGGCCCTAATATGCCCATATTTTTCATCACTTTCACATTCTAGTCCTCCCACATTTTTATTTTTGCAATTAAGCCATAATTACTCAAAATCATCAAAAATTCCTTTACAATATATCTTAACCCAATCATTCTCTTCCATAATTCATCATCAAACCATAAAAATCAAAAATTCTCATCAATGGCAAAATTTAGAATATTCATCAAAATAAAAAATTAAAGCTCGGGTTTTGAAATACTCGAAGCACCGATCTCAAAAACATAAAAATTATCAAAAATCGATTAAAAACGAACCTTGTATCAAGTTAGGAGGGTTGGCCAAACCTAGCCCTTATTCTTCTTTGTTTTCTTTGTTTATATTCGGTGAAGAAGAAAAACATTATGAGCATGGTTTTATTTTTATTTTTTTATTTTATATTATGTTATAATATGATTTTTATTCTATTTCCCCTTTTTACCCTTAATGAATTAATAATGGTTTCATATAACTCAAGTCTATTACCGTCCAATACTATATATATTGGACTAATTTCCACATAGCTACTCCCATTTAAGAAACTATTAACAAATAAGCCCTTTACAAATAAACTACCCACTTTTCAATTTATGCAGCTAAGTCCTTTTATTTAATCAGATACCTAAACGACAAAATTAAATTACGAAAGTTTCATAGATATAACTTCACACAAAATGAACACCAAAAATAAATTTTAAAATATTTTTCTGACTTTGATTCATGGTCCCAAAATCACCATTCCAATTAGGGTCTAAATTGGGCTGTTATATATCATGATAGTAGGATTGCATAAAAATTTTGTTAAGAAATTTTACTATTTGCATACTTAATTCGATAAAAAGGACTAAATCGCGTAAAGTGTAAAACTTGAGTTCTACTAGCTAAAGGCATCTAATGGCTATAGAGCTTTAAAATAGAGGTCCTTCTGTGGTAATTAGACCATAATTATTTTAGTGGAAAAATATGGACATTGATTAAGCATTATAAAGGTTAATAATAAAGGTTAAAATAGTAAATTAATAAATAAACTTAAAATTAAAATGAAGAAAGATGGTATCATCTTCTTCAAGCTTTATTTCCACTGAAATTAGAGAATGAAATAGCCATTGGAGAGCTTCAAAGTTTTGGCTAGAATTTCCTATGCATGTAAGTGATTCTGAGCCCCGTTTTTAATGATTTTTATGTTTTTCGCATTGTTGTAGCTTAATCTAACTAATTGGGAGACTAATTTGTAATACTGTTAAAAGTTTAGAGTTTAGCCATGAATATGTGTTTGATGTGAGCACATCCATACCAATCAAGGAGGCTGATCCAGAGGTCTTGCCATTAGGACCAATCACACAATCTAAGGCAAAGAAATTCAAGGAAGTTCTTTCTTTCACTTGTGCTAAAGTTTTCGAATCTTTTGAAAGTGAATGTGCCTTAGAAGATAAGTTTTATAGTGTGTTGCATGCTGATATGTGACATACTTATGCCATACTACTTATATTGGTGTGTTTAGTATGTATATATTATGCTAAGCATGTTTCTGGATTGGTTTGATAGTATTTGTATTGTCTTCAAGTTGTTTGTGTGTTAATGAATAAGTGTGCACTTGTTTACAACTTATTAGACTATGTTATATTAAGTTTACATAGCTTTGATAAGTGTTATATTGTTTTGTAACATGTACACGAAAGGACACTAGCTCACGAGAGTATATACAACTCACCTTCATCTCAAGTCATCTCAGAGGCTTGTTCCCCAGCTCAGAGCACTCTACACCAGCTCATGTCAGCTCATTTCACTTCTAGCTAGCTGAATTCACCTCAGTTTAGCTCTAGTCAGCTCACCTTTGGCTCCACTAGCTCAACTTCAGCTGACAAGTCCAGAAGTAGTTGAATAGTGTCCTATGTGTTAGGGAGTGTACCAGTGCACATGTGGCAGCCTAAGTGGCGTCCAAGCATGTGGATGTGCATATGCCAGCCTTGTACCCATGTGGTGCACATGTGTGGCCAAAAACCAGCCTATTCTTGTGCATTTGTGCGACAATTGAAGAGATAAGGACAAGGGAAGTTGTGTGTTTGAATTTCAACTGAATTAGCACATGTTTAATGTGTTAAACATGCCAACTCCCTCCTTTTTACTTGGCTGCAAATTAATTCCGCCCAAAAGGAGTTATTTCAATTCAAATTTAATTTTTAAACTCCTTTAATATTAGCCACACAATGTAATTCAGCCATCCCTTCATTCTTCTATATATTTGTACTTCAAACATTGTTAAAAGGTTAGACTTTTTTTGAAATAAAAATTACTTTCTGAGTTTTCTCTCAAATTTAGTTCTTTTTAAAACTTCTTTCTTGACATTTCAATTTTGAATTGTTGTGTCAATCTTGTGATACTTCGGGTTCCTAGATTGCTATCTAGTGGGTCCAAGTCTATTGACGTATAATAGATTTGATTCAGGTTTGCATAATAGATTGTGCAAGTTCTTTCGTGTTCTTTGTCGTTCAAATTCCCAGCAAGTTTCCAGCATTATTTCTACCATTTTTTTTAATGTTCAAGGCTACCATGGATGAATTTTGAAGCATTCATCTTCTACCTTCTTCAAATCTGTCCAAAAATTCCAGCAACATCTTTTCTTGTTTAAACCAGCCTCTTTGTTTTATTTAATTACAGGGAAGTGCTTGCTACAATCCTAGATTCGTAAATACTCAAGGATCATTGTTTTGCCAAGCAACGCCTTATCATTGTTGGTTATTTTTTATGTTTGATGGATGAAAATGAAAGTTTAGTGATAGTTAAACAAGTTTGTAAAGTGATTTTTAGTGAAAATGTCAATTAAGAGTTACATTGAGAAATGTGTAAAATCCATGCTGAATGTGTAAATAAATGAAAGGTTGTAAAAAGCATGGGTGAAATTCAGCTAGCATGGGCATATATTGAATTGCATGAATTTGCATTTTTATGAGATAAGGACTAAATTGTAAAGAAGTTAAAAGTTTAGGGGTAAAAAGGTAATTTTACCATAATATGAAAATTGGATTAAATTAAATAGAATATGAATTAAAGTAGTTAAATTTGATTATATAGATGAAGAAAAGCAACATACGAACCTAGACCTAGGAAAAGACAAAGTTATCGAGTAAACGATTATTTTCATCCATATTGTATTGAGGTAAGTTTGTTTGTTTAATAAGCTTTATGTTACATGTGTTTAAATGCTTAAATTATGTAATTGTGGTAATACAACATTGCAAAAATTATCGACAAGGCATCGACAAATTATGGATCCCAGTTGAACCTTATGAATAGATAGGATACAAAATGACGTGTCATTAGGGGTTACCGTAATTATGTGGTTTGGGTGTTGGTCTTGTACGTTCTATCGGTGGCTGGGTTTTTTGGCATGTGTTGCGGTTAGTCGTTAGCTTGTCTGAGTAGCACCGTGTAGCTACGTCTTGACCGTCAACTTGTGTGAGTAGACCTAGTGATGGCTCGAGAGTAAGCATCTATATGAGATATGTGATAGAGGTGGTTTAACCACGTATATGGCACTTAGTGTGTGAGATACCCGAGTATCTGATATTTTTCCAAATGGTTCAATGAGAAAAGATGATGGTACGAGGATATAAGAGATGATATGGATTAGTACAGGTACTCTTGATAAGTTCAACAAGTAAGTTATAGTTGATGAATTCATACATGATTAATATGATTGAGTTAATGTACAAATCTTAGATTTGATTGAAATTTACCCATGTTTACTTATGTTCTTTAAATTGAGAATGAATGGTAGTTATACTTATTAGCCATACAAACTTACTAAGCTTAATAGCTTACTTTGTTTATTTTTTCATGTTTCATAGTGATTCGAAAGCTCGCTCGGGTTGGAAGTCATCGGTGATCTCATCACACTATCCAATGGTACTTTTAGACTTTGTGTATTTTGGTTATATGGCTTGTATAGGTCATTTAGCTAATGAACCCTATATGTTTTGATATGTAATTAGCCTATGTGATTTGGCTTAATTTGGTATATGTATGTATATATATGTATGAGTAATTGGCTTTTTTTCTATGAAGTATAATTACCTTGAATATGCTTGATGGTTGCCTTATAAATTGCCTTGGTTGTGAATTGGTAGGTGGCACATAATAGGTGAATTTGATAAGTAATGAGTATGTTAAAGATGGGTAAGGTAGTGCTTACATGAGAATGACCATTTAGGTAACCTTTGAATCATGTTTGGTATGTGTTAAAGTGGGCAAATGTATGTGTTTATGGATATCACATTGTGTACATGGATATTGCATGATTGGGCTTGATTTTGGATTAGTTTGAATGTCTATTATGGTTGTGGTTATATGCTATTGAAATGTGTAGGTTGGCACCAAATTTAGGTGAGAAAGTGGCTTAGAAAATAGCCTATTTTCGTCCACATGGGTGTGTGTCTCAGCCATGTGTGACACAAAGTCAGGTGACACGGCCGTGTGTCCCATGTAGTTTTTAATGAAAATAAGTCAATGAGTTACACGGCCTAGTCACATGAGCGTGTGGTTGGCTGTGTGACCTAAGTCAGAGAGTTACACAAGGTCAGACACAATCTGGGATACGACCATGTAATCCCATTTCAAATGTCCACACGGCCTGTGACACGGGCATGTCTTTTGGCTGTGTGAGACACACGATCTGGCCACACTAGCGTGTGTCCCCTGTACTTTAAAATGTGTGGTTGGCCGTGTGACCCAAGTTAGAGAGTTACACGGGGTCAAACATGATCTGGGACATGACCATGTGATCCCATTTCAAATGTCCACACGGCTTGTGACACAGCGTGTCTTTTAGCCGTGTGAGATGCACGGCCTAGCCACACGAGCGTGTGTCCCCTGTACTTTAAAATTTTCATAGTTTTCTCAAAATTTTCGTAAGTTTATGTTTAAGTCCTGAATTGCATTTAATGGTTGTTTTGGGCCTCAAGGGCTCGTATTAGGGACTATATGATTAAGATGGAATCATTTTTGTGTGGAATGAGAAATGAATGTGAATTGTATGATTAATTATGTGATAAGTTCGTAATGCTCCGTAACCGTATTTTGGCGACGGATACGGGTAGGGGTGTTACATTTGATTGGTCAATTCTAGGACTAACATAGCGTATGTGAGTCTAGCTATACATGCCATATTTAACCTATGATTGTGTGATATCTCCTGACAGTTTTTGAATCATGTTTTCATATAGTAAATGGATTCCAATTGAGCTGACTCCAATGATGTTGAAAGGAATTCGCCAGCCTCCATTCATGGAGCACTGTCTGAATGGAGACCCGTATCTGAGGGTCGTGGCGAAGAGGCCAACGAAGCCTTCTTTCAGATGATGAATGACTGGTTCTCTAAGTATGTCCCAACGAATCTGGCTGCTAAACAAACCTCTTCCTCCACCTATTCCCCAACCAATTCCGGTAGCTCCTCAAGGTTTGAAACCTTTGCGAATATAAGCTGTTTGTTGATAAAATTTGAAAGTACAGGTCTGAAGAGTTTAGAGCTACAGTTGATGATGATCCTGAGAGAGCAGAGTTCTAGCTTGAGAATACAATTCGAGTCATTGACGAATTGTCTTGTACACTAGCAGAATGTGTTAAATGCGCTGTATCTCTTCTAAAAGATGCAGCATATCAGTGGTGCAGCACTTTGATATCTGTAGTGTAACAGCCCTATTTCGACCCTAGTCGGGAAGTGGTTTTGGGACCACTAAACCGAGTAAGAAAAATTTTAAAAATATTAATTTCTATGTTTTATTATGTAAATTTCAATGTGTGAAAATTTAGTGCTTTAATTTTGTTATTTGGATATCAAATTATAAAAAGGAACTCAATTGATAAACCATAAAAATGTGATAGGTAAAAGTTGAAATGGCCAAATTGTACATGGATAGCAATTTAGAGGACTTGCATGTCAAATGGACCACTATGATTATAGTGGACGGTAATTATGGTGGAAAATTTGGCATTTTGTGTATTGCATATTAGAGAAATAATATTATATAAATTTATATTAGGAAACCATGAATTTAATAATAGAAAAAAATGGTGATAAAAACAAAGTTACTCATCTTTGTCTTCTTTTTTTTGCCAAAACTAAACAAGAAATGGAAGAAAGAATACTTAAGGCATTCGGCCAACTTGTTTTGGGGATTAAGGTATGCTAAATGTTATTTCTTGAAAATCTTTGCATATTTTGAGTTGCCATGTAGTATTGTAGTTAACCCATGGACTAAATTCATGAATTTATGAACATAAGTGCATTCGGCAAATCGTTAAATTGTGGAAATTTTGATAGATTTTCGGAAGGTGTTATTTAGATGTTAAATATGAGTTCATGATGGCCAAATGGGTGTAATGTTTATGAAGGTTGAATTTGAATCCATTTTTTTTAGAAGTAAGTAGTTGAAGTTGTCGTGTACGTGCTATGGAGAAAGGAAATGTGTTCTTTTGTTAAATTGAGCATGTTTTTGTTAAATTGAGCTTTGAATTGTTGAAACTAAGCGATGAATGAAGGAATTAAGTTGTGATTGTGTAAATTCATGAGTTGTGGCAAAGCTAGCATTCGGTCATGTTTTAATAAACAAGATTTTGAGTGTTTAAATGCTTTGAAATTTTAATTGGTTATTAGTTAAGTCCTAAGCTTAATAAAATTTGATAAATTGGGATAAATTATATTGGTTAAAATGAGTTTCAAAGATAGTGAACTATGTGTTAAAAAAAAAGGGATTTAAGTCGTGTATATGTGATTAGATTGAATACAAGAGGCTATGTTAGCTAATTGAAGGATTCGGCCATAGTATTATAGTGAATAATAATTTGAACAATGATTTTAATTGTATAATGGGTATTCGGCTATGGTCTTTATTCATGAGGAATTTATAATGGATGACTTTAGTCGAATTACGGTTAGATATTGAGTCGAATTTTGATAATTTTAATTAAAAAATTAATTCAATAGCTAAATAACATTCGGTCTTAGTAGTTATTTACCAATTTGATGGATAAGTTGAGGTTGTTTATGGGGCAAGGATTATAGTGAGTTTAAATTGTTGAATTTTGCTAAGAGTAGCTAAATTGAGTAAGTAACATTCGGCTATTTGGAAATGTGACATTTATGCTTATATTTTTAGTATTTATTTTTGCTAATTAAAGGGATACCATGTGTATATATCTATATGCTAGCCGAATGTGAGCTAAGATGTGAGTGAATTGAATGATGAGGTTGAACTTGTAAAATTTACACATGAGATTAATAAGTGATCATCGACTAAAGTAGCCATTATGCATGTTAATATACACTTTGTGAAGTAGGAATGTGGATATAAACCATGTGTGAATTATTAAAGTTGATGAATGAGGTCTCAAGAGGTATAATGATGTTCGGCTAATGTGGTTTAGGTGAGAACCTTGTGCTAAATGTTCGATGATATAGAAATGGTCAATAATGACATATGTTGTGTATAATTCCTTCTATAACTAATGTGAGAGTTATTTGAATGTGACCTAAAGTATAATGAATGTTGTGGATATGATTTAATTGTTGAGATTTAAGAGTATGAATAATTGGGTAATGACAAGTTAAAATTTTTAATATAGCTCAAGAGCAAAGAGGAATAAATTCAGATCGAGAAAAAAAATTGATTGAATAGCTGACCCGTAATTGTTCAGAAATACTCGAGGTAAGTTCTTAAGTATTTGAGTTTGATTCCTTTGTAAGTTTTAAGTATTTAAATGGAATGAATATGAATTATGTATATATGTTAAGGTCAATGACTTTTCTAAATGATGGCATATATGATGTTATGTTATAATATGTGAATAAGAACTTTAAAGAGTAAATTTGTATAAATCTGCTTGGTACAGCAGCAGTAATGTGTTTTGGAAAAATCACCATAAATTGTCGGAGTTGAATTAGAGGTTGAATAAATTATGTAATTAAAGCTTAATGAGTCTAGTACCTTGTAAGTAAAGGAATTGATGATAAAGAGATATTTAAAGTAGTGTGAGATAGTGTCAGAATGACTCTGAAATCTCCTGTTCTATTTTTAGAAAATCATTATAAATTGTACAAAAATTATTATAAGACAAAATTTATATTCTTAGACTCCTTAATGAGTCTAGTTTCAAATGAAATAAACAAGAACATATTTTGAATTCTGTACAATGGAGAATTTGATTCGTAGTGAAGTGTGGTCAGTATAGTCAAATAGTGAAATGGGGGTAACTTTAAGAAAAATATGGTATTGATTGGCTAAACTAAAAATTCTGAAAATTTTATGAATAAAAGATATATGAATCTATTTTTAGGGAAAATTAACAGCGCTTCATTTGGAGTTTCGTAGCTCCAGTTACGAATAATTTAATGACTATTGCTTAGGAAAACAGCTTGTAGTGAGTTTGTGATTAAGTAGTAAACATTGATAAAAATGTTTAGTTGCTTATAAACTATTGATTAAATATTGTAAACAAAGTACCGAATCCGTATTAAAGTGAGGCTATAAGCCGTAAATGACTAGTATACCTAGTCAATTTTGTTATGATGAAATTGATGTACCAGGTATGTATGTGTGGTGAGGCCGAAATGGCCTTTATGAAATGTGTGCTATCTTTATTGTATAGTGAGGCCGAATGGTTATTTAGAAGTGTAATATGTCTGAATGGTTATTTAAATAAAAGCAAAATATGTGATGTATTTAGCAAGTGATGATAAAAATATCATCTTATATATGTGTGCTTGCATATGTGGTAAAGCCAAATGGCTAATGTGAAATATGTATGAGATGTGTATATATTGTGGCCAAATTACTAAATTGTTTGATAAGGATGAGACTAAAATATGTATTAAGACCGAATGTGTAAGTGTATGTATATGTGATAAGGCCGTATGGCAAAATGTGATGGATGCGCATGAGTATGTGTGATAAGGCCGAAGGGCCAATGTGAGATAAGCGTAAGTGTGTATATGTGATAAGGCCGAATGGCCAATTTGAGATATGTGTAAGATGTGTATAGTTATATGCATAAAAAGTGTGATAAACCTTCTGAATGGGCCATGGTACGAAATCATACGGGACATTGACTTAATAAGCTTCAAAACTGGTGATTCTAGTCGGGTTTTATACCTAGCTGGCCAAGTGCATTCGATTACAAGATCCCACAATAAGATGTCGACTGAAGCTCGTAGTATACATTAAATGACTCAGGTATGTGATACTTATCTTTTGATGTAAGAATGACTCGGATTGGATTTGATTATGTTCAATTGTGAAATTATGTACTTGAAGGTATAAGATTTATGCATATGTGTCTTCAGTCATCGAAACTTAATGATGATGGAATACCTTAAGTTGGCCAGGTATGTATTCTACTCTCATAATTAAATCTGCTCTGGATTGAGTCACAAGTATGAAATAAAATATATAAATCAATGGAAATGAGTACTAAGGCTACTATGCACTGAGCAACACTCGATTGATGTGAAAAGTCATACAAAGTTACTGATTTACCTTGTTGTTTGAGTTTAAAGTTAAGTGACTTATATATATATTGTGCATTGTGTGCTTATGTATATTTTTAGTCATTTATGAAAATATCACGGAAGTGGATATAGCCCCGGGAAATTTGATTGGTGGTTGAGTACCTTTACAATTGGCCACTGTGGTAATTATTTAATGAAGTGGTTATGTGATATCAATTTCTATGTAAATGAGATGATGAGTAAAGTATGTGTAGTTGTGATTAGATTCATTCAGCAAATAATTTTTCATTTACCAATTTGAATAGGAAATTATGTTTTTAAATTCAGTAAATTTAATTGTATTACTTAAAGACTTACTAAGCTTATGAAAGCTTACTTCGTTGTTTTGTGTCTTTGTTTTATAGATTGTGGATTCTGACTACCAGCTCGGGGACTTTCAGCTCTTCGTCACACTATCTACTATTGTGGTAACCCAGAAATTTGGATTTAGCTTATGGCATGTATAGGATAGACTATAGTAAAATGATAATTTGACTATTGTATATAAGCCATGTGAAAATGGTATCTTTTGAATGTTTACTTATAGAAGTTTAAATTTTATCCCTGGCGGTGTTTAGTACTTATCTAAATGAATGTTCTTTATTTCAAGAAAAAGTTCAAATTTTTACTGTTCTGATATGAGTTTCAAGTCCGGTAATGCCCCTTTACCTATCCTGGCGACGATTACAGGATAGGGGTGTTACATTTTATTGGTAACAGAGCTACAGTTTAGTCGATTCTAGGACTAACGTAGCACGCGTGAGTCTATTTATACATGCCATAAAGTGATAAAATGATAGTGTGATGATTTCTGACTATTAAAATATGTTTGTCGTATTGTAATGAATCTCGATCCCGATCGAGCTGTAGCAAGCTTCTGACTATGAGAATTTGCGATATAACTTTACTTGGATATGCTCAAATTATTAAGTTGATCAGGTACGTATCATGTGCTCGTATTTGAATTTTGATTTGGATTGAATTATAAGTGTATAAGTGATGCAATTTTGAAAGAGTTTTATGACTATAAATGTGATCTTTGTATGTGGCTATGGAACCAAAAGTTGAATGGTTGATAAGCATGTTGTGTTTGTATTCGAGTAATGTAAATGATATACTAATGTGTATTGTTATATATGGATATGTACATGAGAATTGAGAGTTATATCCGAGCTAAGTCCCGAAGAGCATTCGTGCTGGTGATATATCCGGGCTAAGTCCCGAAGAGCATTCGTGCTGGTGTTATATTCGGGCTAAGTCCCGAAGAGCATTCGTGCTAGTGTTATATCTGGGCTAAGTCCTGAAGAGCATTCGTGCTGGTGTTATATCCGGGCTAAGTCCCGAAGAGCATTCGTGCTAGTGATATATCCGGCCTAAGCCCCGAAGACATTCGTGCTGGAATTATGAGGCACTGTGTGTGCTAGTTCTTCAACCGAGCACTATGTGTGCGAAATTGGTCAGTGGGCACTGTGTGTATGAAGTGTGTTTCATGTAAAACCTCGTTTGAGATGACAGCATTGATCTGTGATAGTGAGTAAGACCGTGTCTTGGACACTGGCGTCACTTGTGTTTCATGTAAGACCTCGTCTGGGATGAGTGCGTTGATTTGAGATGGTGTATAAGACCATGTTTGGGACATGGCATCGACTCGATATGTGATAACATGTAAAACCATATCTAGGATATGGCATTGTACGAGCTATATGTGATTATCGAGTATCTGTAATGATTCCTAATGGTTCAATGAGCATGTTTAAGGCAATAATTAAAGTAAGATCAGAATAAGTAATACAGGTATGTACGGAACTTGTGTGAGAATCAGATGAAAGCAAAATTTGTGAATTCATATTATGTTATGTTTTATATCAAAAATGTGTTTATTCGACTGTATACGGGTAGCATTAATTATGATTGAATGTGTCAAATGAATTAAATGTTCAGGTACATGAAAGTTCAATTTTCGTTTGGAAATAAGTTAAGTTGAATATTGAGATGTGATAAAGTTATTAAGGATATTCATTGGGATGTTTGACAACATGTGTACTTTTGGCCAGGTTACGGCTTATATATGAATGAACATGTGAGTTTATGTTGTGTAATGTACATGTTAATATGTGATTGATATGTGTTTGAACTGCAAGTATAAATTTAATTAAGTGATTTTATAGATCGAAGTGAAATCAGTAATGAATTACAATTGATATTGATGAGCTAATGTTCATATGGACATAATTCAATGAGAGAACAATATCCGAACTTATTCATTGGTAAGATTTTCGAGGACGAAAATCCCTAAAGGGGGAGAGTTGTAACAGCCCTATTTCGACCCTAGTCGGGAAGTGGTTTCGGGACCACTAAACCGAGTAAGAAAAATTTTAAAAATATTAATTTCTATGTTTTATTTTGTAAATTTCTATGTGTGAAAATTTAGTGCTTTAATTTTGTTATTTGGATATCAAATTATAAAAAGGAACTCAATTGATAAACCATAAAAATGTGAGAGGTAAAAGTTGAAATGGCCAAATTGTACATGGATAGCAATTTAGAGGACTTGCATGTCAAATGGACCACTATGATTCTAGTGGACGGTAATTATGGTGGAAAATTTGGCATTTTGTGTATTGTATATTAGAGAAATAATATTAAATAAATTTATATTAGGAAACCATGAATTTAATAATAGAAAAAAATGGTGATAAAAACAAAGTTACTCATCTTTGTCTTCTTTTTTTTGCCGAAACTAAACAAGAAATGGAAGAAAGAATACTTAAGGCATTCGGCCAACTTGTTTTGGGGATTAAGGTATGCTAAATGTTATTTCTTGAAAATCTTTGCATATTTTGAGTTGCCATGTAGTATTGTAGTTAACCCATGGACTAAATTCATGAATTTATGAACATAAGTGCATTTGGCAAATCGTTAAATTGTGGAAATTTTGATAGATTTTTGGAAGGTGTTATTTAGATGTTAAATGTGAGTTCATGATGGCCAAATGGGTGTAATGTTTATGAAGGTTGAATTTGAATCCATTTTTTTTAGAAGTAAGTAGTTGAAGTTGTCGTGTATGTGCTATGGAGAAAGGAAATGTGTTCTTTTGTTAAATTGAGCATGTTTTTGTTAAATTGAGCTTTGAATTGTTGAAACTAAGCGATGAATGAAGGAATTAAGTTGTGATTGTGTAAATTCATGAGTTGTGGCAAAGCTAGCATTCGGTCATGTTTTAATAAACAAGATTTTGAGTGTTTAAATGTGTTGAAATTTTAATTGGTTATTAGTTAAGTCCTAAGCTTAATAAAATTCGATAAATTGGGATATATTATATTGGTTAAAATGAGTTTCAAAGATAGTGAACTATGTGTTAAAAAAAAAGGGATTTAAGTCGTGTATATGTGATTAGATTGAATACAAGGGGCTATGTTAGCTAATTGAAGGATTCGGCCATAGTATTATAGTGAATAATAATTTGAACAATGATTTTAATTGTATAATGGGTATTCGGCTATGGTCTTTATTCATGAGGAATTTATAATGGATGACTTTAGTCGAATTATGGTTAGATATTGAGTCGAATTTTGATAATTTTAATTAAAAAATTAATTCAATAGCTAAATAACATTCGGTCTTAGTAGTTATTTACCAATTTGATGGATAAGTTGAGGTTGTTTATGGGGGAAGGATTATAGTGAGTTTAAATTGTTGAATTTTGCTAATAGTAGCTAAATTGAGTAAGTAACATTTGGCTATTTGGAAATGTGACATTTATGCTTGTATTTTTAGTATTTATTTTTGCTAATTAAAGGGATACCATGTATATATATCTATATGCTAGCCGGATGTGAGCTAAGATGTGAGTGAATTGAATGATGAGGTTGAACTTGTAAAATTTATACATGAGTTTCAATTAATAAGTGATCATCGATTAAAGTAGCCATTATGCATGTTAATATACACTTTGTAAAGTAGGAATGTGGATATAAACCATGTGTGAATTATTAAAGTTGATGAATGAGGTCTCAAGAGGTATAATGATGTTCGGCTAATGTGGTTTAGGTGAGAACCTTGTGTTAAATGTTCGATGATATAGAAATGGTCAATAATGACATATGTTGTGTATAATTCCTTCTAGAACTAATGTGAGAGTTATTTGAATGTGACCTAAAGTATAATGAATGTTGTGGATATGATTTAATTGTTGAGATTTAAGAGTATGAATAATTGGGTAATGACAAGTTAAAATTTTTAATACAGCTCAAGAGCAAAGAGGAACAAATTCGGATCGAGAAAAAAAAAGAAATTGATTGAATAGCCAACCCGTAATTGTTCAGAAATACTCGAGGTAAGTTCTTAAGTATTTGAGTTTGATTCCTTTGTAAGTTTTAAGTATTTAAATGGAATGAATATGAATTATGTATATATTTTAAGGTCAATGACTTTTCTAAATGATGGCATATATGATGTTATGTTATAATATGTGAATAAGAACGTTAAAGAGTAAATTTGTATAAATCTGCTTGGTACAGCAGCAGTAACGTGTTTTGGAAAAATCACCATAAATTGTCGGAGTTGAATTATAGACTGAATAATTATGTAATTAAAGCTTAATGAGTCTAGTTTCTTATAAGAGAAACCTTGTAAGTAAAGGAATTGCCGATAAAGAGATATTTAAGTAGTGTGAGACAGTGTCAGAATGACTCCGAAATCTCCTGTTCTATTTTTAGAAAATCATTATAAATTGTACAAAAATTGTTATAAGACAAAATTTATATTATTAGACTCCTTAATGAGTCTAGTTTCAAATGAAATAAACAAGAACATATTTTGAATTTTTTACAATGGAGAATTTGATTCGTAGTGAAGAGTGGTCAGTATAGTCAAACAGTGAAATAGGGGTAACTTTAAGAAAAATCTGGTATTGATTGGCTAAACTAAAAATTCTAAAAATTTTATGAATAAAAGATATATGAATCTATTTTCAGGGAAAATTAACGGCGCTTCATTTGGAGTTTCGTAGCTCTAGTTACGAATAATTTAATGACTGTTGCTCAAGAAAATAGCTTGTAGTGAGTTTGTGATTAAGTAGTAAACATTGATAAAACTGTTTGAGTTGCTTATAAACTATTGATTAAATATTGTAAACAAAGTACCGAATCCGTATTAAAGTGAGGCTATAAGCCGTAAATGACTAGTATACCTAGTCAATTTTGTTATGATGAAATTGATGTACCAGGTATGTATGTGTGGTGAGGCCAAAATGGCCTTTATGAAATGTGTGCTATCTTTATTGTATAGTGAGGCCGAATGGTTATTTAGAAGTGTAATATGTCTGAATGGTTATTTAAATAAAAGCAAAATATGTGATGTATTTAGCAAGTGATGATAAAAATATCATCTTATATATGTGTGCTTGCATACGTGGTAAAGCCAAATGGCTAATGTGAAATATGTATGAGATGTGTATTTATTGTGGCTGAATGACTAAATTGTTTGATAAGGATGAGACTAAAATATGTATTAAGACCGAATGTGTAAGTGTATGTATACGTGATAAGGCCGTATGGCAAAATGTGATGGATGCGCATGAGTATGTGTGATAAGGCCAAGTGTGATAAACCTTCTAAATGGGCCATGGTACGAAATCATTCGGGACATTGACTTAATAAGCTTCAAAACTGGTGATTCTAGTCGGGTTTTATACCTAGCTGGCCAAGTGCATTCGATTACGAGATCCCACAATAAGATGTTGACTGAAGCTCGTAGTATACATTAAATGACTCAGGTATGTGATACTTATCTTTTGATGTAAGAATGACTCGGATTGGATTTGATTATGTTCAATTGTGAAATTATGTACTTGAAGGTATAAGATTTATGCATATGTGTCTTCAGTCATCGAAACTTAATGATGATGGAATACCTTAAGTTGGTTAGGTATGTATTCTACTCTCATAATTAAATCTGCTCTGGATTGAGTCACAAGTATGAAATAAAATATATAAATCAATGGAAATGAGTACTAAGGCTACTATGCGCTGAGCAACGCTCGATTGATGTGAAAAGTCATACAAAGTTACTGATTTACCTTATTGTTTGAGTTTAAAGTTAAGTGACTTATATATATATATTGTGCATTGTGTGCTTATGTATATTTTTAGTCATTTATGAAAATATCATGAAAGTGGATATAGCCTCGGGAAATTTGATTGGTGGTTGAGTACCTTTACAATTGGCCACTGTGGTAATTGTTTATTGAAATGGTTATGTGATATCAATTTCTATGTAAATGAGACGATGAGTAAAGTATGTGTAGTTGTGATTAGATTCATTCAGCAAATGATTTTTCATTTACCAATTTGCATAGGAAATTATGTTTTTAAATTCAATAAAGTTAATTGTATTACTTAAAGACTTACTAAGCTTATGAAAGCTTACTTCGTTGTTTTGTGTCTTTGTTTTATAGATTGTGGATTCTGACTACCAGCTTGGGGACTTTCAGCTCTTCGTCACACTATCTACTATTGTGGTAACCTAGAAATTTGGATTTAGCTTATGACATGTATAGGATAGACTATAGTAAAATGATAATTTGACTATTGTATATAAGCCATGTGAAAATGGCATCTTTTGAATGTTTACTTATAGAAGTTTAAATTTTATCCCTGGCGGTGTTTAGTACTTATCTAAATGAATGTTCTTTATTTCAAGAAAAAGTTCAAATTTTTACTGTTCTGATATGAGTTTCAAGTCCGGTAATGCCCCTTTACCTATCCCAGCGACGGTTACGGTATAGGGGTGTTACATGTAGCGTCGAGAGATTAGGTTACGTGAGAATTCTTTCAAATCAAATTCAGAACGAAATATATAGGTCAACAATTTCTTGATAAAAATGCAAGGAATTCTTAGAGCTGAAATAGGGTCGTATGGCCGTATCTGAATATGAAAGAGAATTCATTAGACTAAGCAACTATGCCTAAGAGTGCATTCCAACTGAAGAGATTATGTGCAAACAATTCAAAGACGACCGAAATGAAGGTATTAAACTTTTAGTCAGTATTCTTGAACTAAAAGAGTTTGTTATGTTAGTTGATAGAGCACACAATGCTGAAGAGCTTAGTTGAAAAAAGAGAAAAGCTGACTTTGAGGCCAGAGCTTCAAGAAAGAGATTAACAGGTAAATCCTATTATTCACCATCAAAGAAATCAAGGGATTCTTATAACCATTCAACTACATTAAGGGGGCATTCAGATAGAGATCGTGAGAAGCAATACACGAGTCCAAAGGCTCAAGCCACTTCGGTATCGAGTGTTGGTAGTGTCAAAATTAACAAACTTGAGTGTCTATAGTGTGGAAGATGACATTTTGGAGAGTGTTGGATGAATACTAAAGCCTATTTTAGATGTGGTTCACGAGAGCATTTCATTCAAGATTGTCCTAAGTTACCTGAGAATGAAAAACTTCAAACTACTCGACCAAGTAATACAACTGCAAGAGGGAGACCCCCTTGAAATACTGGAAATGTGACTGGTTGTAGAGGTGCAACAAAGGATTCTGCTATGAGATTCGAGGCTTGAGCACAAGCTAGAGCTTATGCTATTCGAGCTCGTGAGGATGCATCAACTCTAGATGTTATCATCGTACTTTTTCTCTTTAAGACACTAATGTAATTGCTTTGATTGATCCCGAATCGACCCATTCATATGTCTGTATGAATCTAGTTCTAGCAAGAGTTTACTTGTTGAGTCTACTAAATTTGTGGTTCAAGTATCGAACCCCTTAGGTCAGTACGTCCTAGTTGATAAAGTTTGCAAGAATTGTTCCCTGATGACACTGGGTTATTATTTTTTGGCTGATTTGATGCTTTTACCGTTTGATAAGTTTAATGTGATATTGGGTATGGATTGGATGACTTTGCATGATGCGGTTGTGGATTGTAGACAAAATGCTATTGAGTTGAAATGTCAGAATGATGAAATTCTCCATATTGAATCTGATGATTTGAGTGGATTGTGTGTTGTGATATTGTCTATGTTAGCTCAGAAATATATGAGAAAAGGTTGTGATACTTATATTGCTTATGTATTGGATAAAAAAGTGTCTGAGTCGAAGATTGAATTAGTGCCAGTAGTTTGTGAATATCCAAATGTGTGCCCAGAAGAGTTACATGGGTTACCACTAGTTAGGAAAGTTGAGTTTACTATTGAATTGGTGCCAGGAACCTCACTGATATCGATAGCTCCGTATAAAATGGCTCCTATAGAGTTGAAAGAGTTGCAAGCTCAGCTGCAAGAATTAACAAATTGAGGTTTTGCACAACCTAGTTTTTTGCCGTAAGGTGCACCAGCTCTATTTGTAAAGAAGAAAAATGGATCAATGAGATTGTGTATCGACTATCGATAACTTAACTAAGTTACTGTTAAGAATAAGTATCCTCTACCGAGAATTGATGATTTATTTGATCAGTTGAAAGGAGCAATAGTGTTTTCTAAGATTGATTTGCGATCTGATTATTATCATGTAATACCCCAAACTTAGCCCAGACGTTACGGTTGAATCTAGCATGTCACATCAAAGTATTGTAAAAGAAACAAAATTATCATTAAAAGTTCAGTTAACGTTCAAATGTTTGTGTTTAGCAAATCATCCCGTCAAAAAGATTTCCAAAAAACTTAGACTTGTTGATAAAAATCTGAATTAATTTAAAACCCATCTAGTTTTTATTGCTTGAGAAAAATTCAGCAAATTACATTATTAAGAGTTGAAAACATCTTAGCAAAACGATTATCATACTTGTTAATGCTAATTTCTTAGACTAATCAAAACCGCGGAAGCTTTTCCAATTAAAAACCATGAAGTCTAAAATGCATGTAGTTCTTTACAAATAGTTATTATTTTGAAAACTCATTTTACTACTCTAGCAGGTTAAAGCAAGAAGTCAAAGCCCAATTAAAAGTTAAAAACCCTAAAATGGCCTTATTACAAAATTAAAACCCAAATACAAATCTTAAAATAAATAAAGTTAATAAGTAAATCATTTGTGATCGTGTGGCCTTATCTGAGTCCTTCGCGACTCCAAATCGCCTAAAGCTAGGGATTACCTGCATAGTTAAAAACGGGGCGAGTTTGCAAAAACTCAGTGTGTAATCCCTATCAGTCTAACAGAAAACAGAGCATGCAGATACAGTTTAGGCCTGAGCTCTATTCAGTAACAGAATAGTCTGGGCTTTAGCCCTATTTAGTAACAGTGTAGACCTAAGCCCAATACAAAGTCAATACATTACAATAATGCAACCCATCCCAATCCAACCAACACACCACCCGTACCAACCAACACACCATGTAGGGATAAAATCTGTAACACCCCTAGACCCATTCCCGTCGCAGGAGAGTCCGGAGGTATCACCCGACCCAGATTTTTTTTTCTTTTTTTTTAAAGAAATACTTATGTGACCTATAACATACTATCAAGCGGACTCTCAATTAAAGGTGCCGAAAGTTATTGTTATACACAACCAAACCATTTGCACTTTCATAAACCCAGACATCAGGATAATGATACACTTCGGATCCAACTAGCAATATATATAACTACATTACCATTTATAAACATCATTTATGACTTAACATCATAAGAGTAAAAGCAAAATATATATAGGAGCCATTTTCGCATGGCCAAACTTAATTACATCATCAAAATATACTCACAAGTATCATTGTGCCAAGTCTATACATGCCATTCAAAAGTTTAATTATAGTACCAAAAGATGCGATGATAGTGTGGATGACTTTAAACGCGGAAATTCCTGAGACCGTAGCTGTACCGAAATCTATAAAACAGTCAAACCAAAGTAGCATTGTAAGCATTCGCATGCTTAGTAAGATTTAAGAATATAATGTCTCTAAAATTAAACAATCATTTATTTAAGCTAAATGAAGATGCTTTAAAAGACCAACATCTATATGCCAAAATAGATTAACATCAAACATACATAACTTATCTATGTACTCAAAGTTGAAGTTCATATCGTAGGCACATATTATCATCCTTCCCTGGGCCGAAACATACACCTTTGTTCTTGGCTAAGAGGTAAATGCACATGCACTCTTTTAGTATATGAATTCATCCCAACATTTAGTACACTCAAATTCCATGATTCGATTTAGTACTATCCCATTAAAAGTCGAAGTTCACACTTCCTATACCTGTCATTCATATATATATATACATATTTATTTTACGAACATTGTTTAGAACATCTCAACTCAATTTTCGTGGCAAAATTCTAATTTATTCCTATGCATAACGAGTGTGAATACATACCTGAATTATTTAAGGAAGTAATATCCTTTGTTAGCGATAATTTCAACAAAGCTCACATTTTCGGCATTATTGCCTTTGGGTCTAAACCGAATGTACCATAGTTTTAAGGTTCTTTGGGCTTAACCCGGGTGTAACTCTAGCATAACTGCCCTTCGGGATTTAACCCGGATGTGACTCTGGCATAACTGCCCTTCGGGATTTAACCCGGATGTAACTCCAGCTCATGGGCTCCTCGGGACTCAGCCCGTATATTTCTATGGCACAAAGGCCCTTCGGAACATGGTCCGGATGTATCTTTGGCACTAAGGCCCTTCGGAACATGGTCCGGATGTATCTTTGGCACTAAGGCCCTTCGGGACCTGTCCCGGATATTTCGCTGAAATTTTATATAACGGATCTATCAAACATACTTTCACATATTTGTTTTACTTAACATTCGAATGCCTATCACCTCTATTAATTTGTAACACTACAAGTTCACTAATGTTTTGCTTGGGCGTGCTTAAATGGTTTCCATATCTATTCGATACACATAAAGCTTTATTTCATAGATACAATCGGCTCTATTGCCATATTCCTCCCAAAATTTACATTAATCAATACCACTATAAGTATACTAGACATATTCATCATGTTTAATCAGATAATAGGCTAATTTCGTTACTTAAATCTTACCTCGTGCCTCTCTGAGTATGTACCGGTCGTTTATTCCGCAACCTTAGCCTTTCCCTTGTCCGATGCTGTCCCCTTAAGCTCTTGAGCTAAATTTAAACAATTTAATTCATATTAAACCTTAATTATCCAACTCATTTGATCAATTCTCTTTCACTTAACACAAAAGCACATATTTAACATTTTCCCCACACATTTGGCCCGATTCGTATACACTATTAGTCACAATTAAACATCCTTAGCCCACACATACCTGAACTTCAAACATTCCACAAATAAACATTTTTAACAACATATTATACCTTATAGCCGAATGTTTCAAACTTATTTAGATTATTTTTCGGTCTATCACAATCAAGCATAGGGCTTAGTCTTGCTTCATAAGTACATTCAATCATTCAATTAGAACAACCAAGTCAAAGTTCAAGGTTCTACAAATTTCATATCAAGTGTCCCTATTTAACCACATATACACACATAATGCACATTAACATTTTTGCCTTAACCAAAACTCGATTTAATTTGCACTATGATTTTAACCAAATATTCGAACCAATTTCAAAAGTTCAACTAGATAAAATCGGATGTCTTACTAACTTATTAAGTCACAAAAATTTACAATTTACTAATTCATTTCACTCACCAATTCCCTTGAATCAAATTCCATGAAGATTTAATACGTATCATATCAAATTTCCCAAAACATTTCTCAATTCAAAAAAATATCGGCCGTTTGTGAGTAAAATTACTCACAATTTAATTATTTCTAAACTAATATAAAATTCGCATGGAAACACCCATAATTTAGTTCAAGTACCAACTAAGTTCCATAATTTATTAATACATGGAAATCATCTATATTAAGATCTAAATGACCGAATACTCAAGGAATTATTTAGCTCATTATTCAACTTCTAACCAAACTCAAATTGACCGAAACCCCCTATACTAAACAACATCTCCTTATGCACAACCCACCGATTTAGGCTTCAATGATATTCATTACAACTCAAAACATGAAAACAATCTACATTTCCAAAATTCATTCACAAGGCCGAAGCATAAACCATCATAAACCTCAAAATTTCATATGGGTGGTGGTAAAGGACACAAAAATAACTCTAATATCATAAATTCTTACTCAAAACAACATTAATACATACCTTTAAAATCAAAGGGGGGTGCCGAAAGCTTTAGGGATATCTTTCCCTTTCTTTCACCTAGTTTCGGCTAGAAGAAGAAAGATGAACAAGATTTCTTTTCCCCAATTTTTTTTCATTACTTAATTAATTTTTATTATTCAAAATACATACACATAAAATAAATTTTAACCAAAGAAATTTGTGTTTAGTGCACACCATCATATCATGGCCGGCCACTCACCTTAAAAAGGTGAATTTAACATGCAAATCCATGTTTTTACTATTATTAAGAATTTAATCTTCTTCAATTTAGCCACTCATAAATGAATTATTTCCACCTAGGTCCTTTTTAATCTAATACACTTGCAATTTGACAAAAATCATGGCACACAATTGCATACATATAATGTTCACCTATTTTGGACTTGAAATATTAAACATCAAAATTTCCTTGACTCGGTTTAGTGGTCCCGAAACCACTTCCCGACTAGGGTCGAAATAGGGCTGTCACAAAATCGACCTACCCAGCCAGCACACCAATAACGCAGCGAAGCTACTAATAGTAATAACGCAGCAAAGCTACTAATGATAGTAAACGTGGCAAAGCCACTAGAATCAGAAAATTGGTGGCAAAGCCACTATACAGTACTTCCTCCATATCACAATCCCAACCCCATGCAAAATGTCATGACATAAATATCACGTGTATGTAGTACACCTGACGTGAACCCGTTTATGAAATAAGCTGGATTAACGTTGAGTGCCTGATCGTAGTTGAGAAGAAGAACAAAGTCACAGTTAGAATGGATAAGTAAAGAAGCGGAAGTATAAGAAGATGGTAAGTTTAAGAGTTTAGAAAAGTGAATAGATTTGTTGAGGTTTAGAAAGAAAGAACGAGAGATGGTACGATGGTTAAGGTTGGTGCATGAAATCAAATGGATTGTTATTGGCTCGGTTTAGGTAAAATAGATTAGGTTATGAAAGGTACGAAATGGTAAGTTGGTATGAAATGGAATGGAATGTACGAAATGGTATAGATTAAATATGGTATTGGTCGGATTTGGTAAACAACGAAATAGGTGGTCGATGGTCGAGTTTCTTAGACGTCAGGAAAGATTCAACACCAAAGGTGTCACCCCAAATCCTATATGGTCTAAGTTGGAGAATGGTAGGTGAAGGATAGGTTTGAGCGCCACACCAAGTTGGGTTCGGTGATAAGCTCGAAACAAGCTGGTTTGACGCCACTAGCAAAGCTAGATAAGTCACACTAGACTTGTACAAAGTTAAAAGGAATCAAACCTCACAGAAACAGAGTTTCGGTATAAAATTGATCAAAAGTCCTTTTACAAATGAAATGAACAACTATTTATACTAGCAACTTAGGCTAGCTGAATAGTCCTATTCATGGACTTAATAACTAAGTAATGTATCTTAATTAATGGCTTGAAAATTCTAGAAAGTGTCCATTGATGAGCTTGTCCAAATTCGGCTGAATAGGAGGTGAGTAGGTAGCTTCATGGTTAAGCATGGATGCACTTGGATGAATGGTCTCTATGCATGCAAGACTAGGTTCGGCCAACTCCTTTAATGGTGCCTTTAATTCATGTTGTTTCATCATGAGTGGCTTCTTAAATGAGGCTTCATGAAAGGTCTCATGTGGTGTGAACAGAGGAGCTTGAGTAGTCTCTTGTGTGTGAACGCCCAACTGAATGTCATGGTGTGAAAACAAGGTGTGAACACATGGGAAATACATGAACCATCCAATGCATGTTCCTTCATTAATATGTTCCATGAATCTTCAAATACATGAATAGTCATCATGAACATACATATGCCCCTTTGTTTGCCGTCCATTGAACCTTACTATGCATGTACCTACAAGATGAATGCACAACATTAATAGCTCATGTGAACACATTAACCAAGTATGAACACAATTAAGCACCTAATTAAATTCAGCCAACATATTTAATTCTTGTAATATTTTGGACATATTTATTTATTGTAATATTTTAGAAGTATTTATTTCTTGTTCAAATTATGACAAATTTATGATATGCATTAAATAACTAGTCAACTAGCTCACTTTAATAAATATGCAATAATTAAGCTAAGATGAGCTGAGGGTTTCGGCTATGAGCTGTGTTAAGCTGAAAATAAATTAAATGAGCTAAGTTTATTTGAATTAAAAGTTGATAGAGCTGAGCCAGAGCTTAGTTGAGTTGATCCGAGCTGGAATGGACTCCCGTGAGTTGAAATGAGCTGAAGTCAGCTTTCATTAAGCTAACTATCTTTGGTTCAGAGTTGCGTTCAGCTACACATTGGATGTTGGAGCCATGAGCTAGATGGAATCGATGACAAAGAGCTGAAATAGAGCTTTGGAAACGTCGAGCTCGAGCTCTCATCATGGGACCTTGCGGCATAGCAGGTGTTCCATCATCCGAGCTGGTTGCTAGCATGGACACGTTCGCGTCATCCTCCCCCTCTTCAAAACGACTTGTCCTCAAGTCGAGCTGCTGGTGTTCTAAGAAAGTTCCCATATACAAACGAGTAGAAATATGATACTAACAAAGAAAATCAGCCAAACCATCAATTGGATAATCAACATTAGTCAAAAGGATTGGTTCTAGTTTTCACAAGTGAAGGAAATCAAGATATGCTTTAATCCCTAATTTCATCTCAAACAAGGGCTTTTGCAATTTTCTCATCAAATCATTACAGTCCATATTTTCTTTACACGGAACATTATCAAATTCGATTTTTTTGCCTTGTTTGGAACAAAACAGTAATTCAGTGTTCATACCTTTCTTGTCTTCGAAATCGAGCAGTAGATGTTCAACATTACTTATGGATCAGAGTGCAAATCGTCGTTCTTGGGAAGGATATTGTAATCGTAATCCAAAATCTGAGCATACCTGAAAAGATGAACACACAAAGTTGTTTGATTTAGTCAAGAAAATTTTCTTTTTCGCACTCTCTTTCTTTTTTGTTCTTCTCTTTTTTCCTCATTCAACTTTTGTTTTTCTTTCGAATTGATTTCTTTTTCTCTCACACTTTGAGATTTTACATTCAATTTCATTTGTTACATCGATCGCCTTAATCGTTGCTGATCTTCCTTGACTTGCTAAGGCGACAAGGGGACTAAAGTAATATCGCGACCTTGATGTTTGAATTTGTAAGTGTTTGTGAATCCATCGTGCTTAACTCTTCGGTCAAATTGCCAAGGTCTTCCAAGCAGGAGATGACCCGCACGCATTGGAACAACATCGCAAAGGACCTCATCTTGATATTTGCTGATGGAGAATGGCACAAGCACTTGCTTAGACACTCTCAATTCAACCCCATCATTTAGCCATTGTAGCTTATGTGGCTTAGGATGGTGATACGATCGCGACCTGGAGTGTATCAAGTTTGAGCAAGGACTCAATGGTGCTCCTCAAGGACCAATTATGCGAGCTCGTGTGGGGCGATGCTTTGGTTGGAGAAATAGAACAAGTTGGGACCAGCTTAATAAAGTGTCCTTGCAACCTTTTGCATACTAATTTCAGCTCAATTCCAGCTCCTTGAACTTGTTCCAACTAAATTGAATTTTTTATTTATTTTTTTCAGCTTTGCATTTAGTTTGCATTTTAATCCTTGCATTTAAGCATATTAGTTTAATAAATTAGTTGCTGCCCATTAATTTAATCATCTTAGTTTAATTAATTGAGCTTTTTGATGATATTAACTTAATAGTACTTCTTTAATTAAACTAGTTGCTGGAATAAATGATGCATAAGTGTTAGATCATTTAATTAAGTAGTTGTTAATAGCTTAATAATTGAATAAATATGATAGTTACATGTGTTAATTGCAGGTGACTCTTCAACTCACAAAGGCTATTACACATTCACTAAAGGTGGCTTTTCAAGAGATTTTCAGTTACATAAGAGGGGGCTGTTATAAAGGAAGCTTTAAGCACCATTAAAAGAGATTTTAAAGGAGCATTTCATGTCTTTTAAAATTCAGCAGCAGCTTATTCAAATACCCCAACGTTTTTGCTACTTAATGGACAATTTATGCCTTACAAATTTCATTAAAGTGGCTGGAGTCTATTCAACTAACCAAAGGGGAAATCAAGAGTCATTTTCAAAGCCTTTAAGGACATTAATGCAGCTGGTTAAAGAGAAGAGTTATTGATTCTAGAATTTCAAAAGTCTTTGATTTATAATTAGCTCTTTAATAGCACTTTACTATGTGACCATTCGGCTAGCTCATTCTAGCCTTATAAATACTTGTAATCAAGCCTTTTGGGAACACTTTTGGACATTTTGTTAATGATATGCTGCCAAATTTTTAAGGCAAACTTTTCTCTATTTTCGTTCAAAGATTCGTTGGCTACCTAGTGTTCTAGTTGCATCAATCATTTTCTTTGATAAACCCAAACTTATCACTTCTCGTAGTGTGGCGTTCAAACATACCAAGGTTCCTATCTTACTAGATAGTGGGTCGAGGTCACTTCTACCAATCCTAAACTGAACTAAAAGGGCTTATAAACAAACGGGTCGATATCACATCGGTATTGGTTCTTATTTGCACTTTTGTTCAAACCAAATTTCTTTCATTACCATTTCATACCAAAACCAAACTCCATCCTTCCATTTCTTATCATATCGTACCAATCCAGTTTCTGTACAACCAAATTTAACCTGTTCGATTCTAAACCATTCCTTCCTACCCATATAATCAAAACACAACCAACTATCCACTATTCTATAACCGAAACAATTCTTTCTTCCTACCTTATTCATTCTTAACCTTCCATTCTTCTCAATTTCTTAAAAGAATTAACGGTACTTCTTGTCGACGATTGGGAAAATTAAGTATACGACTCAACTCAACCCCGAGGCGGATCGTATCATTTGGTATCAGAGCTAGATTCGAGAAGCTCTAAAGATTGAAGAACACAACGAAATCTTGTTTGTAAGTACGAAAAAATTCAAAAAAAAGGTTAAAAAAGGTACAAAAAAATTGAAAAAAATCGAAAAAAAGAGTAAAAAAAAGTTTCAAAAAAAATTGCTTTGTGTTGAAAAATTGAATATTTGTGTTATTTTCATTCAATTCCGATCCTGAAATTCCCCTGTTCACCTTTTCTTCCATCTTTAACCATTCGCCACACTACAATCGAATTAATTTTTTTTCCTTTCTTTCTTTTAGCCTACCCTGACCTAAATCACATCATCCCTTGTTACCCATTTGAGACCGACCATCTAGACTAAGGTTAAGCTGTAGCAAATCTGCTTACGAAATTACGAGAAAGGTAAAGAGAGGTAAAAGGCACGAGAGTTGTGAGCACAAAAGAGTGGAAGGTAAAAGCCTATTCTCGAGCGTAAACAAGAGCGTGAGTGAAATTTTTTTCTTTTTGAGTGTTCGTGAGGTTTTTGTTGTGAGGTTCTTTACTAAACTCAATGTCACAAGAATCTGATCCTAACATGGAAGATCGTCCCGTATGACAACCTATTTGCAACGTCCCAGATTTGAACATGCAAGCTTTATTACGAGAGATGGAAAGACTTTTAAATAGAGGATTAAATCCCCTTGAAGATCGTCTATTCCAAGTCGAAGCGAGAGAGCAATGCGAAAGAACTCCTAAAGTTGTCCAACCTAGACGGGAGAGGCCAAATCAACAACGGGAAAGATGAAGAGATCAAGATGATGTTGTAAATGATCTTAGTGATCTTGAAAGTGGTCAAGAGTCGAATGCAAGTAATCGCCAGAGGGAACCACGACACCGAGATCAGAGACGTGAAGATGATGATCTTAAGAACATCAAACTTTCTATACTGCCGTTGCAAGGTAGATCGGATCCGGAGGCCTATCTTGAGTGGGAAAAGAAGATCAAGTTGGTGTTTGATTGTCATAACTATTCTGAAAATAAAAGGGTGAAGTTAGCAGCAATTGAATTCTCAGATTATGCCATGATTTGGTGGGATCAACTAACTACCAGCCGGAGACGTAATGGAGAACAACCAATCTCCACATGGATCGAGATGAAGGCAGTTCTGAGGTGACGATTTATCCTTTCTTACTACCACCGGGAGTTGCACCAAAAACTTCAAAATCTTACACAAGGGACCAAAAGCGTCGAAGACTACTACAAGGAGATGGAAATTGCAATGATTCAGGCAGATGTTCAAGAGGATTCTGAAGCAACGATGGCACGATTTCTGGCCAGATTAAATCGAGACATTGTGAATGTCGTCGAGCTTCAACACTTTCTTGAAGTGGTGGACATGGTCCATATGGCTATCAAGGTAGAAAAGCAACTTAAGCGTAAAGGCCCAAACCGAGGTTTTTCCACTTCTAACACATCCAAGTGGGGCCAAAGTTTGAGTAGAGGTTTTTCAACATCTCGAAGAAAGGATTCCATGGCACTTCTGAAACCAAACAAGCCTAATATTAAAACAAATGAAGGTAAGGCACCCGAGGTTTCTTTCAATTGTAATCGTGACGTTAAATGTTTCAAATGTCTAGGAAGGGGACACATAGCCAGTCAGTGCCCAAATCGAAGAACTATGGTGATTCGTGCCAATGGTGAAATTGAGACGGAGGATGAAGAAGAAAAGGAGTCTAAATCGGTTTCTAAAACTGAGGAAGACTTAGAACAACCTGTGGAAGGCGAACTACTCGTTGTCAAAAGGAGTCTTAGTCTCCAAGGCATGGATAATGAGCTACAACGGGAGAACATATTTCATACCCGATGTCTAGTTGGAGGAAAAGTCTGTTGTGTCATCATCGACGGCGGTAGTTGTACAAACGTAGCAAGTATGATGATGGTTGAAAAACTCAATTTACCAACTACTAAGCATCCGAGCCCCTACAAACTTCAGTGGCTCAATGACGGTGGAGAACTTAAGGTGACCAAGCAAGTACTAGTTTCTTTCACCATTGGAAAGTACTTGGATGAAGTATTATGTGACGTTGTTTCGATGCATGCGGGCCATCTACTCCTTGGACGTCCGTGGCAGTTTGATCGGTGAGTGCTACATGACGGGTATACCAATTGGTATATTTTCAAGTTTATGGGAAAGAATGTTACATTGGCACTGTTAACTCCCAAACAAGTTTACGATGATCAATTGAAGTTGAAAGCATCCGTCGAACAAATGAGAGAGAAAGAAAAAGAAGATTGTAAAAAAATAAAAGAGGAAAAAAATAAGAAAAAGAAAACAAAAGAGAGTGAAAAGAAAATCAGTAAAGAAAAAGAAGAAAAAGAGAAGGAAATTGAAAAAATGAGTGTCTTTGCAAAAGTTAGTGATATTCGAAAAGCGTTAGTAATGAATCATCCCGTTCTTGTACTCATGTACAAAGAAACCTTGTTTTCTACTAACGAATTACCCGACACTCTACCTTCTTCTGTTTTGTCTTTGTTGCAGGATTTTAAAGATGTTTTCCTGGAGGAAGTTCCAAATGGTTTACCACCGCTTCGTGGAATTGATCATCAAATAGATTTTATACCGGGAGCTGCTATCCCAAATCGTCCCGCTTATCGAGCCAATCCGGAAGAGACTAAAGAACTGCAACGGCAAGTCAATGATCTATTGGAAAAAGGTTACGTTCGAGAGAGTCGTAGTCCTTGTGCGGTACTTATTTTGCTAGTACCGAAAAAAGATGGAACATGGCAAATGTACGTAGATTGTCGAGCCGTAAATAAGATCACCATCAAATACCGTCATCTAATTCCTCGCCTTAATGATATGCTTGATGAACTCAGTGGAGCTAAGGTATTTTCGAAAATTGACTTAAAAAGTGGCTACCACTAGATTCGGATGTGAGAAGGTGATGAGTGGAAAACGGCATTTAAGACCAAGCATGGGCTGTACGAATGGTTGGTCATGCCTTTTGGACTAACCAATGCCCCTAACACATTTATGAGGCTAATAAATTACGTGTTAAGGTCTTTTATCGGTAAGTTTTGTGTTGTGTATTTTGACGACATATTGATATATAGCAAATCTGTCGAATATCATGTAAGGCATCTTAAATCTGTTTTAGAAGTTTTACGTAAAGAAACATTATATGCTAACCTTAAAAAGTGTTCTTTCTGTTCTGATAAAGTTGTCTTTTTAGGATTTGTGGTTAGCGCGGAAGGTCTCGAAGTAGACCAAGAAAAGATCAAGGCCATTCAAGATTGGCCAAGGCCAACTAGTATTACGCAAGTCCGGAGATTTCATGGACTAGCAAGTTTCTACCGACGATTCGTTCCTAATTTCAACACCATTGCTGCTCCTCTTACGAGCGTCATTAAGAAGAACTTTGCTTTCTTTTGGAATGATGAGCAAGAAAAGTCGTTTGTCAAAATTAAGAATCTTCTTACTAATGCTCCTTTACTTGCTCTTCCAGATTTTTCAAAGACTTTCGAGATTGAGTGTGATGCCTCAGGCATTGGAATAGGTGCTGTTTTAACACAAGAAGGACGACCTGTGGCTTATTTTAGTGAAAAGATTAGTGGAGTCGTACTCAACTATCCTGTATATGATAAAGAGATGTACGCGCTCATACGAGCTCTTGAGACATGGCAACATTATTTATGGCCAAAGGAGTTCGTTATACACTCCGATCATGAAGCTTTAAAGCACATCAAAGGTCAGCACAAATTAAACTGACGTCACGCAAAATGGGTGGAGTTTCTTGAATCATTTCCTTATGTTATAAAATACAAAAAAGGTAAAGATAACATAGTGGCTGATGCATTTTCGAGAAGGTACACTCTTTTGACATATTTGGACTCCAAAATTCTTGGTTTTGCTTTGATAAAAGACTCTTATGCTAACGATTTTGATTTTGGTGAGATCTTTGTAGCGTGCGAGAATGGTGTGTTTGAAAACTTTTATAGGTATGAAGGCTTTCTTTTCAAAGAAAGTAAACTCTGCATTCCTTCTGGCTCTGTTCGAGATTTACTAGTGCACAAAGCCCATAGTGCAGACTTATGGGACACTTTGGAGTCAACAAGACGCTTGCAACACTTCAAGAACACTTCTATTGGCCGCGAATGCGCAAATATGTGGAACAAGTTTGTGAGAGGTGTATAGCTTGTAAAAAGGCTAAATCAAAGGTTCAACCACATGGCTTATATATGCCATTACCTATTCCTAAAGCCCCGTGGGTTGATATCTCCATGGACTTTGTTCTTGGATTATCGCGCACAAAAACGGGGAAGGATTCTATCTTTGTGGTTGTTGATTGTTTTTCAAAAATGTCTCATTTTATTGCTTGCACTAAAACTGATGATGCTATTCATGTTGCAAATTTGTTTTTCAAGGACATTGTACGACTTCATGGCATTCCTCGAACTATTGTGTCGGATCGTGACGCAAAATTCTTGAGCCACTTTTGGAGGTCTTTGTGGGGAAAATTAGGAACCAAACTATTATTCTCTACCACCAGCCACCCCCAAACCGATGGTCAAACGAAAGTCGTCAATAGCATTACTACGGGCCATCATCCGTAAAAATTTGAAGTCTTGGGAAGATTGCTTACCACATATCGAGTTTGCTTACAACCGCTCCGTCCATTCTGCTACGAAATATTCGCCTTTTGAAATTGTATATGGTTTCAATCCATTGACACCTTTAGATTTATTACCTTTGCCTACTGATTGATTGGTTCATGCAGATGCAAAGAAAAAGGTTGATTTTGTCAAGGAATTACATCAAAAGGTACAAGCTAATATTGAGGCAAGAACTGAGTCTTACGTGCGTAATGCTAACAAGGGACAAAAACGAGTGGTCTTCGAACCCGGAGAGTGGGTTTGGGTTCACATGCACAAGGAGCGTTTTCCAGCTCAACAAAAATCAAAATTATTACCTCGAGGAGACAGTCCTTTCCAAATTCTTTAGTGCATAAATGAAAACTCTTACAAACTCGATTTGCCTGGTGAATTTAACGTTAGTGCGACTTTTAACGTTTCGGATTTAACCCCTTTTGATGTAGATTTTGACTTGAGGACAAGTCGTTTCGAAGAGGGGAGGAATGATACGATCGCGACCCAAAGTGCATCAAGTTCGAGCAAGGACTCAATGGTGCTGCCTCAAGGACCAATTACGCGAGCTCGAGCTAAGCAATTCAAGGAGGCAATTTCGGCCTTAGTTAACCAAGTGTGGGGCGAGGCTTTGGTTGGAGAAATAGAACGAGTTGGGACCAGCTGGTTAAAGAGAAGAGTTATTGATTCTAGAATTTCAAAAGTCTTTGATTTATAATTAGCTCTTTAATAGCACTTTACTATGTGACCATTCGGCTAGCTCATTCTAGCCTTATAAATACTTGTAATCAAGCCTTTTGGGAACACTTTTGGACATTTTGTTAATGATATGCTGCCAAATTTGTGAGGCAAACTTTTCTCTATTTTTGTTCAAAGATTCGTTGGCTACCTAGTGTTCTAGTTGCGTCAATCATTTTCTTTGATAAACCCGAACTTATCACTACTCGTAGTGTGGCGTTCAAACATACCGAGGTTCCTATCTTACTAGATAGTGGGTCGAGGTCACTTCTACCAATCCTAAACTGAACTAAAAGGGCTTATAAACAAACGGGTCGATATCACATCGGTATTGGTTCTTGTTTGCACTTTTGTTCAAACCAAATTTCTTTCATTACCATTTCATACCAAAACCAAACTCCATCCTTCCATTTCTTATCATATCGTACCAATCCAGTTTTCGTACAACCAAATTTAACATGTTCGATTCTAAACCATTCCTTCCTACCCATATAATCAAAACACAACCAACTATCCACTATTCCATAACCGAAACAATTCTTTCTTCCTACCTTATTCATTCTTAACCTTCCATTCTTCTCAATTTCTTAAAAGAATTAACGGTACTTCTCGTCGATGAAAATTAAGTATACGACTCAACTCAACCCTGAGGCAGATCATATCAGATGGTTAGTAGTCGGTAGCGACAATTTTTTCACCACTAAAATGCTGGCAATGTTGGTGCAACTCCCACCATCCACCACTAGACTACAAACTTTTCCTTGGACAAGGCAGCGAGAATGAAATAGATTATCTCGTTGGGGCTCACTCTTCGAGATTTGAGTGTTGAGACTTCATTTAACCACCAACATTTCTCCTTCCACAGCATATTCTAGTTCATCGTCGCTTTCTTTGGCATTTTTGACCTCATCAACAATCTCCTCGGTTTCTTCCTTCGATTCAATTTCTCCATTAGATCGAATTACCATGACATTTCGGTTCAGACATTGGCTTGTAATGGGGCCACACCCGAGACATTTAAAACACTTGATATCTCGAGAATGGCTTGGAGAATTATCAATCACCTTGCTTTTATTGAAGTCAGTCGTCAGTTTTGTATTCTTCGCCAGATTGGCATTTTCTTTGGGTTTGTTAGCCGAGGGGGCTTTACTCGTATTTTGATTCCATTTTGATGATGAAGGCGTAGGATACGTTCGAGTCGGGCCCTTCTTTTTAAGTTGATGCTCCACCTTAATTGCCATGTGCACCATATCAACCATTTCTACATAATGGTGTAACTCCACAATATTGGCAATTTCGCGGTTGAGACCAGCCAAGAATCGATCCATGGTAGCCTCTCGATCTTCTTGGACATCGGCGCAGATCATAGCGACTTCCATCTCTTTGTAATAATCTTCCACACTCTTTGACCCTTGTGTCAAAATTTGGAGCTTTTGATACAATTCCCGATGATAATGAGTTGGAATAAAACACCGTCGCATAACCGCTTTCATCTCAGTCCATGTATCAATAGGTCTCTCGCCTTTGCGCCTTTGGTTGGTAACAAGTTGGTCCCACCACACCATCGCGTAATTAGAAAACTCGATGGCAGCTAACGTAACCTTCTTTGCCTCAGAATAGTTGTGACACTCGAAAATGAGGTCAATCTTTTTCTCCCACTCGAGGTAGGCTTCGGGATCTAAACGGCCTTGGAATGGAGGTATGGACAGTTTAATGCTTTTAAGGTCATCATCAAATCTCTCGTGAACTCGTTGATCTCAATTTTGATGGCCTCTCCTTCGATTACTAACGTTAGATCCACGTTCACTCTCGGCATCTCTTGGTTTAGAAACCTTGTCATCTCGAACTTGCCTTCGGCCACGATCTCTAGGTGGATTTATTGGGGTCCTTGCCCGTCAGCCTCTTTCTTCCACTTGGTCGAGACGTTCTTGTATTGGTTACAGCTTCCATCAAACAACCGTTCAACTTCACGAAGTAGGGCTTGTAAATTCAAGTCCGGCACATTCCGAACAGGTTGTCTTTCCTCCACATTTCGTTCCATGTTGATTTTGAAAAAGTAATTAAGTCCTCACCACAAACCTCACTAGTTCACTCGGAAAGAAATAATAGTAGCACTACGCTCGTGTTTACTCTCTTTTAAGGCTTTTTCTTCTCTTGGATAATCTCACCAATCACTCTTACCTTTTACCTCTCGGATTCGGCTTTGTACTTTGGAGGTCATCTCGAGTAACTTGTCTTGTTGCTTAGCGGTCAGCTTCAAGAGGGTTACAAGGGTTGTAATGAATAGGGTAAAGGTAGGCTAAAGAAAAAAATTTTCGATTTAAGTGTGGCGACTTTGGGTTTTTGGAAGAGGGAATTTAGAAAAAGGTAGAAAAGAATCAAATAAGAACTAAACTTGAACACTTGGATTTTTTTATATTCGAACTTTTTTTTAAATTTTTTTAACTTCGAATTTTTTTAACTTCGATTTTTTTAAACTTACGAATTGATCTTCAGTTGAATCTTTAGCCTTCGAAGCTTCTCGATTCTAGCTCTGATACCAGATGATGTGAACCCAATTATGAGATAAGCCGGATTAACGTTGAGTGCCCGATCGTAATCGAGAAGAAGAACAAAGTCACAGTTAGAATGGATAAGTAAAGAAGCGGAAGTATAAGAAGATGGTAAGTTTAAGAGTTTAGGAAAGTGAACAGATATGTTGTGGTTTAGAAAGAAAGAACAAGAGATGGAACGATGGTTAAGGTTGGTGTCTGAAATCAAATGGATTGTTATTGGCTCGGTTTAGGTAAAATAGATTAGGTTACGAAAGGTACGAAATGGTAAGTTGGTATGAAATGGAATAGAATGTACGGAATGGTATAGATTAATATGGTATTGGTTAGATTTGCTAAACAACGAAATAGGTGGTCGATGGTCGAGTTTCTTAGACGTCAGGAAAGATTCAACACCAAAGGTGTCACCCCGAATCCTATATGGTCTAAGTTGGAAAATGGTAGGTGAAGGGTAGGTTTGAGCGCCACACCAAGTTGGGTTTGGTGATAAGCTCGAAATAAGCTGGTTTGACGCCACTAGCAAAGCTAGATAAGTCGCACGAGACTTGTACAAACTTAAGAGGAATCAAACCTCACAAAAATAGAGTTTCGGTATAAAATTGATCAAAAGTCCTTTTACAAATGAAATGAACAACTATTTATACTAACAACTTAGGCTAGCCGAATAGTCCTATTCATGGACTTAATAACTAAGTAATGTATCTTAATTAATGGCTTGAAAATTCTAGAAAGTGTCCATTGATAAGCTTGTCCAAATTCGGCTGAATGGGAGGTGAGTAGGTAGCTTCATGGTTAAGCATGGATGCACTTGGATGAATGGTCTCCATGCATGCAAGACTAGGTTCAGCCAACTCCTTTAATGGTGCCTTTAATTCATGTTGTTTCATCATAAGTGGCTTCTTAAATGAGGCTTCATGAAAGGTCTCATGTGGTGTGAATAGAGGAGCTTGAGTAGTCTCTTGTGTGTGAACACCCAACTGAATGGTCATCATGCTGTGAAAACAAGGTGTGAACACATGAGAAATACATGAACCATCCAATGCATGTTCCTTCATTAATATGTTCCATGAATCTTCAAATACATGAATAGTCATCATGAACATACATATGCCCCTTTATTTGCCGTCCATTGAACCTTCCTATGCATGTACCTACATGATGAATGCACAACATTAATAGCTCATGTGAACGCATTAACCAAGTATGAACACAATTAAGCACCTAATTAAATTCAGCCAACATATTTAATTCTGGTAATATTTTGGACATATTTAATTATTGTAATATTTTAGACATATTTATTTCTTGTTCAAATTATGACAAATTTATGATATGCTTTAAATAACTAGTCAACTAGCTCACTTTAATAAATATGCAATAATTAAGCTAAGATGAGCTGAGGGTTTCAGCTATGAGCTGTGTTAAGCTGAAAATAAATTAAATGAGCTAAGTTTATTTAAATTAAAAGTTGATAGAGCTGAGCCAGAGCTTAGTTGAGCTCATCCGAGCTAGAATGGACTCCCGTGAGCTAAAATGAGCTGAAGTTAGCTTGAATTAAGCTAACTATCTTTGGTTCAGAGTTGCGTTCAGCTGCACATTGGACGTTGGAGCCATGAGCTATATGGAATCGATGACAAAGAGCTGAAATGGAGCTTTGGAAATGTCAAGCTCGAGCTCTAATCATGGGACCTTGCGGCATAGCAGGTGTTCCATCATCCGAGCTGGTTGCTAGCTTGGACGCGTTCGGGCCAATGCCATACTCAGAATCAATCATATAAACATCATAGACACATCGATCAACCTACCACTAGGGGTAAAACAGTCTTTCTATCAGTTAGGGGTAAAACAAAAATTTTACCCCTCAAGGGTATTTGGGTCATTTTAGTAATTATGGGGTCTTGATACAAATAACGACGCTTTAAAAGGTCTACAGTCGTCTTGAATGACTTAGATGAGCTAAGTGGTCATAATGGTGTAAATGGGCCCAAGGCCCATTCTCGGCCCAAGTGGGCCTACACGCTCGTGTGGCCCATTTAGCCCAAATTCAGTCTTGGCTATATGACTTACAAAGCCCAGTCCAATAATTATCACTTGTAGTCGATTTTATTCGTGTGGGGCCCATGAGCCCATTGGGCCCACATGGCCCATTTTGGCCCAGCGAGGCCCATAACGGCCCAAGTCCACGAGAACGTTCGCGGCAGCTTCTTCAGCATATCACCCTTATTTTGTGGGCTCGATTCTCCCCACGTGCATTTGCATGCTCGTGAGGCCTCGAATGTCGAAGTTTCGGCATTCTGGCTTTTTGATTTTGCCAATTTACAACAAAAAAGGGTGTGATTACACACCTTTTTCGACAGTAATGATTTTACGGTGTAGGGTTACACACTTTATTGCGAAGACGATTAACCCTTGAGTACCGAACCTACATTCCAACAAAGCATCTCGTTAGCCTAGCGTTACCAAGATTCACGAACTTAGAATCCCTAAACTATCCATACTTCTAACCTCGATAAACAAAAATATGGCTTATTCCTTAAGATGGTTTAGATAGAATCCAATGGACGCTCCACGGTGATTAATTACACAACAAAAGATCTGTTAAGACAGAACCGATCAAAGATGTGGTTTAGATCCACCATTATTCCCCTAAGAACAATGGAACATTCAGCTTTTACCCAAAGCAGAGTATCAACATTACCTTTATGGAATAACAATAGAAAGATTTGATCACTTTGCAAAATAGTTGCATTCACCACTCCTCGCGAATCCTACAACCCAAAGATCCAAAATAAGGAACCCCCAATCGGTAATTAAAGAGTATGGAGGAGGGATATTCGGCTATAAGAAAACAGAAATAAGAGAGAACAACCTTACCGTTAAATGAACCACCCCTCGAGTCACCCAAAAATCATGGTAGAGTGATGCGAAGATGAAAGATAGTTGAATGAGAATCAGTAGCTAATATGCAGCTACTAACCAAAAGCAAGAGCCAAAAGTCTAAAAGAATGATATAGGGAGAAGGGAGAAAAGAATATGTTCGACCAAACAAGGGAGAATGTTCAGAGGAGAAAAAGATGAAGGAAAGGAGAATTTGGTTAAGAGAGAAGAGACAAGGTATTTGGCAGAGGAAACTATGGTGATGAGAAAAGAAAGGCTTTGGAGGGAATCAGCTTAAATTCGACAATAGATGGCTAAGGGTTTCGGCAAGGTAAACCACCAATACACCCGAAGAATGTTGTCAAAAGAGACAAGAGCAAACTCGAATGGTTAAAATGAAATTTTACTACCAAAGATGCACGAAACTAGAGAGAGAAAAGAGGATAAGAAGCAGAAGAGAAATAAACTACCAAAACAAAATGAAAGAAACCCCTACCAGGCACTATACTAATTCGGCTTCAAGAGACAAATGCCGACTACACTTCTCCCAAAATTGAAATCCCCTCATGCCCCTAACAACATACAGCAACTAGTGCCCAAACTAATTGGCACTCCAAAGACCCCCATTATCAGCCAACACCTCCTTCAAACCAAGCTCCTTGATTCACTCTTTTTCCCCCCACAATTTCTTCCTTAACTTACTCCCACATCTCATTCAAAATTTTCAAGACTCATTCAAACCAGAGTCCCCCTCCAACTCAAAGACCAACTGTCTCATGCAGCAAAACAAATACTCTAAAGCACAACCTGAGACTCGAACTCCAGTCCCTTAGCAGAAGCAGCACACCACCTTGCCACTCAACCTTAGTCTCTTTTTGTGACATGAAACAAACTCAACTAAATATAAGGCCTCTAAGCTAACATCCAAATTTACTTAAGAACAAAAATCAAATTTTTTGCAAAAGACCAAACTTGAACCCAGGCTCCTCTAACTCCCCTAAATACGCTCAAAACACTTAGCCAACACACCCAACATGCAATTTGTGCCAAAATATGCAAAGTTAAAGACCCTACATTTTTGGGGCGTTACATATTAGTTGAGAGTTAAAGATTTGGATGTGCCGAAAACTGCATTCAGAACCAGGTACGGACATTATGAATTCCTTGTTATGCCATTTGGGTTAACTAATGCTCCTATAGTATTTATGGACTTCATGAACAGAATTTTCAGACCGTATTTAGACAGATTTATTGTTGTATTCATTGATGACATTCTAATCTATTCTCGAGATGAGTCTGAGCATGTCAAACATTTGAGGATAGTGTTGCAAACATTGAGAGATAAACAATTGTATACTAAATTTAGCAAATGTGAGTTTTGGCTTAGAGAAGTTAGATTTTTGGGACACATTATTTCAGCGGAAGGCATCTGAGTTGATACGAGTAAGATTTTAGCAATTATTAGCTAGAAATCACTGAGGAACATATCTGAAGTAAGAATTTTTCTGGGATTAGTTGGCTATTATAGAAGATTTGTAAAAGGGTTCTCAATGATAGCTACGCCGATGACTCGGTTGTGACAAAAAAGATGTGAAATTTGAATGGTTTGAGAAGTGTTACAGAGTTTTGATCAGTTGAAAGGACTGTTAACCCCGAAGCACCAGTAATATTTTAGCTTGAGTCGAGTAAAGAATTTGTAATTTTCAGTAATGCGTTATTAAATGGTTTGGGGTGTGTTTTAATGCAAGAAGGTAAAGTGATATCTTATGCCTCTAGATAGTTAAAGCCGGATAAAAAGAATTATCCAACGCATGACTTAAAATTGGCCGCTATTGTTTTCGCATTGAAAATTTTGGCGACATTATTTGTTTGGTGAAAAATGCCACATATTTACTGATCACCAGAGTTTGAAGTATTTGATGTCACAAAAAGATCTAAATTTGAGACAGCGTAGATGGCTCAAAATGTTGAAAGATTATGAGTTAGTTATTAATTATCATCCGAGGAAAGCGAATGTGGTTGTGGATGCTTTGAGTAGAAAATCTTTATTTTCTTTGAGAGCGTTGAATACACAATTGATTTTGTCTAATGATGGTTCAGTTTTAGCTGATTTAAAAGCTAAATCGATGTTTCTCCAACTAATCTGCGAAGCTAAAAAATATGATAATGAATTGAGAGCAAAATGAGTACAGTGTGAGTCGACTCTTGATTCAGAGTTTTAGATTAGAACCGATGATATTGTTGTTCTGAGGTAGAATTTGTGTACTTAGAAATCAAGAGGTTATGCAGAAAATCTTGTAAGAGGCACACAGTGATAATTTGTCTATTCATCCGGGAAGTAACAAAATGTACAATGATTTAAAATAGTTATATTGGTGGTTAGGTATGAAAGGAGACATTTTTTACTGTGTTTAGATGTTTGATTTGTCAGCAAGTTAGGCTGAACATCAAGTGCCTTCAGGACTATTACAGCCAATAATGATACCTGAGTGGAAATGGGATAGAGTTACGATGGATTTCGTATCAGGATTACCCCTATCTCCGAAAAGAAAGATGCTATCTAGTTTATTGTTGATCGTTTGACAAAGTCTACACATTACCTTCCAGTGCGTACAGATTTTTCCTTTGATAAATTAGCTGAATTGTATATGTTAGAAATCGAGTTCCAGTCTCTATTATTTCAGATAGGGATCTGAAATTTACATCACTATTTTGGAAGAAATTACAAGAGGCTTTAGGTACACGGCTGCCTTTTAGCATTGTATTTCATCCCAAACCGATGGTTAGTGTGAGAGAGTGATTCAGATTCTCGAGGATATGCTTCGTTGTTGTGTTCTATAGTTCGAAAGCAGTTGGGAAAAATAATTACCATTGGTTGAATTTGTGTATATTAATAGTTTTTAGTCGAGCATAAAGATGGCACCGTATGAAGCGTTATATGGTCATAAATGTTGAACTCTATTATATTGGACCGAGTTTAATCAGAAAAAGATTTACGAGGTTATTTGATCAAAGAGACTAAAGAGAAAGTGAAAGTGATACGTGACAATTCCAAAGCAACTTCAGATCGACAGAAATCGTATTCAAATTTGAAATGTAAAGTATTGAATGTCAAATCGATGATAAAGTGTTTCTGAAAATATCACCCTAGAAGAAGATTCTTTGATTTAGTCGCAAAGGAAAATTGAGTTCATGTTTCATTAGGCCGTATGAAATTATCAAGAGAATAGGGCCAATGGCATATCATCTAGCCTTACTATCAGAACTTAAGAAGATTCATAACGTATTTTATGTATGTATGTTACGACGGTACAAATCAGACCCTTCACATATAATTTCTCTGACAGAGGTTGAGATTCAGCCCGATATGTCGTATAATGAAGAACCGATACGAATTTTAGCTCGAGAGATCAAAGAGTTGAGGAAAAAAGCATAGCTTTAGTAAAAGTTCTTTGGCGACGTCAGGGCATTGAAGAGGCTATGTGGGAACCCAAGGAAGCTATGAGAAAACAATACCCTAACCTATTTTTTGGTAAGATTTTCTGGGACAAAAATCCCTAAATGGGAGAGTTGTAATAGGTTATTTTTAGTGAAATCAAAATAGTTATTTTGGAACCATAAATCTGAGGTCAAAATATTTATTTTAATATTATTTTGAGGTTTACAGCATGATAGTAGGATTGCATACAAATTTTGTTAAGAAATTTTACTGTTTGCATGCTTAATTCGATAAAAAGGACTAAATTGCATAAAGTGTAAAACTTGAGTTCTATTAGCTAAAGGCACCTAATGGCTATAGAAATTTAAAATAGAGGTCCTTATATGGTAATTAGGCTATAATTATTTTAGTGGACAAAGATGGACATTGATTAAGCATTATAAAGGTTAATAATAAATGTTAAAATAGTAAATTAATAAATAAAATTAAAATTAAAATGAAGAAAGATGGTATCATCTTCTTCAAGCTTTATTTCCACCAAAATTAGAGAATGAAATAGCCATTGGAGAGCTTCAGAGCTTCAGCTAGATTTTCCTATGCATGTAAGTGATTTCGAGCCCCGTTTTTTAATGATTTTTATGTTTTTCGCATCATTGTAGCTTAATCTAACTAATTGGGGGACTAATTTGTAATACTGTTAAAAGTTTAGAGTTTAGCCATGAATAGTGTTGGTTATTTTTTATGTTTGATGGATGAAAATGAAAGTTTGGTGATAGTTAAACAAGTTTTGTAAAGTGATTTTTAGTGAAAATGTCAATTAAAGATTAAATTGAGAAATGTGTAAAATCCATTGTGAATGTGTAAATAAATGAAAAATATGGGTTGTAATAAGCATGCGTAAAATTCAACTAGCATGGGTATAAATTGAATTGCATAAATTTGTATTTTTATGAGATAAGGACTAAATTGTAAAGAAGTCAAAAGTTTAGGGGTAAAAAGGTAATTTTACCATAATATGAAAATTGGATTAAATTAAATAAATATGAATTAAAGTAGTTAAATTTGATTATATAGATCAAGAAAAGCAACATACGGATCAAGATTAGGGAAAAGACAGTTATCGAGTAAACAATTGTTTTCATCCTTATTGTAGTGATGTAAGTTCGTATGTTTAAAAAGCTTTATGTTACATGTGTTTAAATGCTTAAATTATGTAATTGTGGTAATACAATAATGCTGAAATTATTGACGAGGCATCGACAAATTATGGATCCTGTACCAGCCCGATTTTGGGCCTAGTCGGAGCAGTGGTTTCGAGATCACAAATCTGATGAGGAAAATTTTATTTTTATTATATTTTTATGGTCTACAATTCTCAGATTCACGGAATGATTTCGTGAAAGTTTCATTTGAAAATTTTGATGTTTGGGCACTCAATTTAGTCAAAAGGACTAAATTGTAAAAGTGAAAAAGTTGAGTTCTACATGTTAGAGGTGTCCAATTGTCATGAAATTTTAAATTGGAGGTCCTTAAATGGTAATTAGACCATTGGTTAAGTTGGTGGAAAAAATGGTCATGGTTTGGTAAATTTCTAAAGTTTTTCATTAAGGGCAATTTGGTCATTTGGTGATTAAAATGAATTAAAACAAAATTAAAAGCCAATTTTTATCCATCTTCAACCCCATGGCCGAATTTCATAGGGGGAAACCATGGCTACCATTTTTCAAGCTTCTAAGTTCAATAGTAAGTCTGTTCTAGCCCTATTTTTAATGATTTTTTTTACGTTTTTGAAATCCTCATAGCAAGATCTATCTATTTCTACCACTTGTTTTAGATATGGTTAAAGTTTAGGGTTGGACCCATGATGAATATGTGTGAATTTTTGTGTTTAATGGTAGAATATGCATGTTTATGGTTAGAGAAACGACTTTTACTAAGTGATTTTCAGTGAAAATGCATAAAAGGACCTAATTGTAAAATAGTATAAAAAGTGTTGTAAAAATCTATTTTAATGGAAAATGTGGGCTGCTATAAGCATGAAAATGGTTCGGCTAGGCTTAAAGTACAAAGAAATTGAATGAAAATCATTCTATGAGCTTAGGGACTATTTTGTAAATATGTGAAAGTGTAAAGGCAAAAATGTAATTTTGTCATAATATGATTTCTGGGTTACATTGAATAATATGACTAATAAATAAGCTAAATGTAATAGCCCGATTTTGACCCTATTTGGAATAGTAGTTTCGGGACCATAAATTCGTGTCAGAAAAATTTTTTAATATTATTTTCTGTGTTTAAAATGTGTGAATTTATACCCGTGAAATTTTCGTATTTTAATTTTGTCGTTTGAGTGCCCGACTTAATAAAAGGGCTTAATCACGTAAAATGAAAAGTTATTAGTTAAATGTGTGAATGCCTAATTGAACTTGTCTTTGTAATATGATGCACTTATGTTGTAATTAAGCCATTAGTAATAATATGGACGGTAGTGGACTTTTAATGTAAGTTTTTATATTATTATTACAAAGGTTAAATTTGTAATTTGATAAAATGTTTTTATATTATAAAACATAAAATAATAGAAACAAGTGTTCATCTTTATTCTTATGACCCAAACTAGCTAAAGAAAAGAAAAAGAAAGCAACATTTGGCCTTTGTTAATCTTGATTCAAGATGAGTTTGGTTTTGGTTTTTGATCATTTTTATGTTTTTGAGATCGTTGCAGTGTAATGTACAAAGCCTATGTTTGAATTTCTAATTTTGATGAATATTTTGAGTTATGCCATTGTTGAATAATTGAGTTTTATGATGATAGATGATGAATTATGAAAAATATGTTTTGGATGAATATGTTTTGTATTGGAATTTTTGATGAATTTGAGTAATTAGGGCTAAATTGAAAAAATAATAAATTGAGGGATTAAAATGTGAAATAAATGAAATGTATGGACTTGTATGAGCATGGGTAATATTCGGTCTAAGCATGATGTGTGCAAATTTTGCATGTTTTGTGTTTTGTGTAATTTGGACTAAATTGTAAAAAGTGTAAAAGATTAGGGTAAAATGGTAATTTTCCCATTTATGTGTTGTTGGACTAAATTGAATGAAGTTGTGTTTGAATGAGTTTAATTTGAATTTGTTTAGATCAAGAACTAAGGAAATTAGATTTGGATCGGGGGAAAACCAAAGTTGTTGAATAGTCATCCCGTTCGATTATCATTGTCTGAGGTAAGTTTATAAGCAAATAGATGTTAAATTTTAATATGTGTGAACTGTAAATGTTGAATTGAATTTATGATTATATAAATATGATTGCTGAATAGTTATAAGCTTGAAGGAATTATTTATGAATTTGATTTGATCGATTTGTGATTTACGAGTAAAACCACATCTAGGACAATGGTGTCGAGATATGATTCGAAGATATGTGGCACTAAGTGTGCGTAATCTTAATGGCAATAGTGATAAAAGGCGCTAAGTGTGCGAGATCAAAGCAGTGATGACTGAATAATTGGCACTAAGTGTGCGATATTTAAATATAGCTTCGGCTATTCATTTGGCACTAAGTGTGTGATATCTATATATAGCTTCGGCTATTCATTTGGCACTAAGTGTGTGAGTACATTGAATATAAAAGATTATCGTATGATATAACGTATTGAACAATAAGGTGATGTGAGAAATGTAATAGATAAGTACGAGGAGGTACATGTATGTACGAAACCTATGTGGTTATTGACCTTTGTGTATGAGTTTGAAAAGTGGTAGAAAAAATGAGTAGTGATTCATGAGTAAGAATTAAATAATAAAACTTATTGATATTGATTTGAAATAATGTGCTTTTGATGATGTTTAAGTGATTCATCGTACAAAGATAAGTTATGATCAAATGTGAAATTGAGTTAAAGTGTTCAGGTATGTGATATTTAAAATGCTTATATGAAATAAGGTAAGCTTGATCTTTGAAATGGTGAAATATATTATTCATGTTACAATGTTAAACATATGTGAATTTGAGCGTATACATAATCAGCCAAATTGATGCGTTTATGATGTTAAAAGTGAATGTTGAATATGATAGTGAACATATGTATATTTGGCCATATAGAAATTTTGCAAGGTTATGCGATTTATTATAAGGGATTATAAGCTTGAAATTGTATGTGAAATTATTGTAGCTTGATTTGATTTAGTTTAATTAAATTATGAATATCGTTAAGTGGAATATTTGCTTATGACTTACTAAGCTATGATAGCTTACTGTGTTTTGTGTATGTTTGTTTCCGTTTTATAGATTTTGGAGACTTGTTACGGGCTCGGGGATCTTCAGTGAAGTCAATCACACTATCGACTATTTTCGGTACTTTTATAAGTTAAATTTGAATCTATGGCATGTATAGGCTATACTACCTTTTGGATAGTTTAAAAGTGTTGTAATTATTATGTCATGCGAAAATGGCTAATATGTTGCATAAGTTATGTTATCTTGATCATGGTACTTTTGTGTGCTAAGTTGGTTTGTTTGCATTGCACAAATTGCACAAATAATGATTTTACTTGGTTTGATTGAATCGGCCAAGGTATGTTTTTAAATGTGAAATATACTTGTTATGGTTGCTTATGGTTTTAATGATTCGGTTAAAGGTTGCATATAGGTATTGGATATATAAGTATATTTGGTTAATAATTCCCCCATGCTATGTATATTTATGTGAACCATGTTTATATGCGTGGTAAAGGTATTGTTATGTGATAAGATATTAATGTGTACTTAGATATGGCATATAGGTGAGATTATGATTTGACACATGAGTGAGTTGACTGAATGTGAGTATATTTGATACGATCCGCCTCGGGGTGAGTCAAGTTGTATGCTTGATTGCCCGATCGTCTATGAGAAAGTATCGTTTGGCTCACTTTAAAAGGATGTTTTTAAGTAAATAATGGCGGACGCTATGAAAAGGGTTCAAAGATGGGTTTATGTTTATGGATAGGTAACAATAAAAGGGTGGAAAGGTAAGGGGTGGTTCGTTTAAGTTGGGAATGAAAATAAATGGAAGGTAGTTTAATAAATGATGGTTATGGAAGATGGTGAACTTAAAAGCAAGTAATAACCAATATTAGAAAATATTGACCCAAGTACTTATATGCTTTCAAGGTGGAAATGAAAATGATTGAACCTCAACCCGCTACTTAACAAAGTAGGAACCTAGGTATAAGGGTGAACGCCACACTCGTTGGAGTGATAAGTTTGGAACGAAGACAAGGTTAACGCCAATAAAACTAGATAAGCCAACAAAGTCCTCAACGAAATATGAGAGAAAGAAATCTCACAAATTTCATATAAATTTAACAGAGTTTTAAACAAATAGAAGGTCTAACCATTTACAAATGAAATAAGAGCTATTTATAGACTAACTTGTGGTAGCCGAATCGACAACTTAAAAGCTAAGAAAATCCTACAAAAATCTAGAAGAAAATCATTGATTAGCTAGGTCCAAATTCAGCCCTTGTGACGCCATTAACCATGCTTCATGGAAAAGAAAATTTGGTTGGCTGAATATGAAGCATGGGAGCTTGAATAGCCTTGTCTAGATTCAGCTAGGAAGAAAATGAATGGAAGCTTTCATGTTCCTTGGACAAAATTCGACCTTAGTACTTGAATGACTCTCCAAAAGGTGCTTGTTGGCTGAATAGACACCTAGGGAAGTCAAATGATCAACAAATAATTCATGTAGCAAGATATGGATGCATCCTCCCATTCGTTGTAACTTGCTGTCCATGCATCTACAATAAACTCTATTCATGAATTTAACTTGGAAGTTAATTAGGTATCTACTCTTTGGCTGAATAGGTATGTAGGAGACCAATGGGTAGCACACCATTCATGTAATTGGCCATACATGATTCCTAGAAGCTTTGGCCGAACATGCTTCTTTCATTATGGGTCTTGGTACATTCGGATGTACCATGCACTTTGGGAGCATGCATGTAACGGCTTTTGTAATGTACATAGCCATTCATGCATTTGATAGATCAATGAACCTTCATTATTCATGCATTTGGCTCATACATGTACTTGTAGAAACCTTGCACCTAGTCATTCATGAACCTAATTAAATGCTGTCCATTCATGCATGTATGTGCCATCCAAAGAGAATGTATCCAACCATTAATCCATGTGCATGTATCCAAACCGTCCATGTACATATACCTACATAAAATAAAAACAAATTGTAAGACATAATTATGAACACACATATATTCGGCCAATGTGAACACAATAATGTCATGCATAAAAAATGGCTAAACATGTGGACATAATTAAATTATGTAATGACTATAACATATTTAAAACAAATATTAATATAAGACAAATTAAATGCTTAAATATATAAGTATGAAATTTATTTAATGCATTAAAGACAAAACCGAGATTAACTAAAATGAGTTAAGTGTTAGCTCGTGAGCTAAAGATGAGCTAGGGTTAAACTCCTAAACTGAAGTTGAGCAAGGGTTAGCTCGTGAACTGAAGTAGAGCTAGGAGTGAGCTCGGTTTAGCTCAGGCAGGCTGAATTGAGCTCGAATGAGCTAGATTTAAGCTAGACGAGGCTCGAGGAGCTAGAAAGGAGCTAGGATCAGCTTGCCAACATAGCAATGCTTGACTCGAAAGACTTGAATGTTGGGGTTTGCTGGGCGTGCTCCCATCAATATTGGTATAGCTTAATTATGTTCAAAGATATTATGTGATTTGAGTATATAATTATAAATGGTTTGCGTGATTATAATTCATTGATTATGAATTCGACTTTAGGCAATGACATATGTGCATAGTTTGATTTAGTAAATGAGGTGGACATTGAAATAAAGCATGTGTATTAAGCATATTTATATTTGGCTATTGCTATGAAAAATGACCATATGAATAGTGATTTTTGTAGCAATAAAACATGATGGTTTTATGCAAATTAGGTAAATTTATTTTGTCTTTTGTACTTCAATGATTGATTATACTATGGAAGAATGAACAAATCATAGATCATTTTGTGGCCATATGAATTTTAAATGTTTTAGTTGTATACTTATAAAGATTTAACTTGTTATTTAGCCTATGATTTTGACAGGTTGAATTTGAAAATTAAGCTTGCAAATTGGTCATTTTATAAATTGCATTTAGTGTATAATCAAATGGTTCATGTTAAAATGAACTATGCGCATAAGTCTTAAATATTAGAACTTATATTTGACCACTTCGCGAGATTTGATAATGCCGTATATGTCATTTGACCAAAAGTCATGTTTCATGGATTGTTTATTATATGATTCAGTGGTATGATTAATTTTATAATTATATAATTGTTATATGAATAATATGACATATGCATAAATGCTTTAATGATTGTGAATGGATATTATAATGTAATAAGCTATTTTATAATTATATTTTTTTCATTGCTTTGAATGAGGTGTATTTATCATTTGAATAGTGAAAATATAAAGCACGTGAAATCTGATTGTTAAAATGCGTATTAAGTTTTAAGTTTTAAGTTATATATATATGACTTTGAGGTATGAACTGTATTTGTATTATAATTTTTACAGTGAATGGATAATGATTAATTAGTCATTTTATTTTAATTATGTGAATAAATCATGCATGTATATGTAATTGTTTGGAAGTTAGGTTTTGTCTGGTAATGTCTCGTAACCCTATTTCAGCGACAGAAACGGGTTAGGGATATTACACTAAATGTGATATTATAGATTAAGGAAAATGAGGTTCGATGTAACACCCTAAACCCGGCCTGGACGTTATGGCCAGATCTGGTGTGACACATGGAAGTTACGTGGGAATTTAGAATATTCAATAAAAAAGTTTTCCTTTGTTTAAAAACACCGTTTAGATTTGGAACGTTGTACGATTTTAAATTAAAATCGTTTTTATAATTTTGAAGACGTTTTGGAAGAAATGATTGTCTTATTTGGTAAGTTCAGTTACTTGGGGTTATAAAAGCCCTTTGACCTTTTTGAAAACATTATGCGTAGTTTACTCGAAAACATTTTGTTATTAGTTTTGAAAACCCAATTTATACTTTACCGGTTGTTATGCTAAACAGCCAAAATGCAAAAAATTAAACCAAATAAAAATTCGTAGTGGCCTTATTACATAAATGAAACCCAAAATAATAATTAATTAAACGAAGCAAAACCAAAAAAATAAAGCATGTGGCCACTCCGAGTCCCTCGCAGCTCCAAATCATCTATGGCTAGGGGTTACCTGCAAATTTAAAATAAAAAGGTGAGTTTGCGAAAACTCAGTGTGTAACTTACCCTAACCAATAACAGAAAACAGATATGCAGAATAGACGGGCCGAAGCCCTATTCAGAGGCAGATCAATCTAGGCCTTAGCCCTATTTAGAAATAGAGTGGGCCCAAGCCCATTACAGATGCAGAACAGAACAATATGATAAACCCAACTGATGCGAGCGCGCCTAGCGAGCCCCAATGTTCAAGTCTTTCAAGTCGAGCATTGTTATGTTGGCAAGCTGATCCCAGCTCCTTTCTAGCTCCCTGAGCTCCATCCAGCTTAGCTTGGTTTGACGCAAGCTCTTTGAGCTTGATTTGAGTTTATTTAATTCTTGCATTTAAATTGCTGGAATAAGGACTTGATTTATTTATTTTAGTTATTTTAGTCTTTAATTATGTCTTGTTTAATTAAATGCATTTTTAGTTAATGTCATGCATTATTAATCTACATATTTTAATTATGACATGCATTATGTGTTCTGCATTTAATTAAGTCATGCATTGCGTAACTCATTTGATCATTTAGTTTGCATTTTAAATCATGCATTTAAGCATCTTAAGTTAATAAATGAGTTGCTAGTCATTAATACAACTCATCTTAGTTTAATTAAATAAGTTTATTTGATGAACTTAATTTAATGATTTGCTTCTTTAATTAATCTAGTTACTAGGTTAATTTATTGGTGCATGAGTTAAAGTTCATTTAATACTTCTTTTAATTAACTAGTTGCTGGAATAAATGATGCATAAGTGTTAGTTTATTTATTTAAGTGGTTGTTAATTTGTTTAAAGCTTAATAATTGAATAAATGTGACGGTTACATATGTTTTAATTGCAGGTGACTTTTCAACTCACAAAGTCTGTTACACATTCAATAAATGTGGCTTTTCAAGTTATTTTGGTTACAAAAGAGGGGGCTGTTATAAAGGAAGTATTAAGCATCATTAAAAGAGAGTTTAAAGGAGCATTTCATGACCTTTTAAATTCAGCAGCAGCCTATTCAAATACCCAACGTTTTTGCTACTTAATGGACAATTTAAGCCTTAAAAATCTCATTAAAGTTGCTGGAGTCCATTCAACTAGCCAAAGGGGAAAGCAAGAGTCATTTTCAAAGCCTTTAAGGTCATTAATTTAGCCAAATTAAAGCATTTTAAAGAGAGAAATTATTTGATCTAGAATTCCAAAAGACTTTGAATTTTAATTAGCTCTTTATTAGTATTCTACTATGTGACCTTTCGGCTAGCTCATTCTAGCCTTATAAATACTTGTAATCAAGCCTTTTTGATAGACTTTTAGACTTTTTGCTCATTTGAATGAAACTATTTTCTTATTTTGTGAGAACTTTTTCTCTCATATTTTGTTGAAGACTTTGTTGGCTTATCTAGTTTTAGTGGCGTCAACCTTGTTCTTTTTTTTCTGAACTTATCACTCCAATGAGTGTGGCGTTCATACAATATACCGAGGTTCCTACTTTGTTAAGTAACGGGTCGAGGTTTAATCTATTTTCCATCTACCACCTTAAGTGATATAAGTGCTGGGGTGATACTCTATATAGTATCGAATCTTACTTGAAACTTAAGTCCTATATTCCATATCCATCACCTACCAAACTACCTTTATTCCATCTTTTCAATTCTTCATAAACGAACCATCCATTCCCTTTCTTTCCATTCTTTGTTATCCAATTTCCATATTTTTTATTTCCAAAATTATATTCTCCAAAATTGAACCTATACATATTGTTCACATCTATAAACCCCTTTTTGAACCCATAAACTTAGGTTCCATCATCATTTTGCCTAAAGACATCCTTTTAAAAAGAGCCAAACAATACTTCTTCGTAGACAATTGGGCAAACCCGCATACGACTTGACTCACCCCGAGGCGAATCGTATCATTTGGTATCAGAGCTATTAAAATGAGGAGTACTGACGTTCGTAGCATTCCTGAAGGTTAGTTTGTAAGTAAAAAAATTAAAAAATTCAAAAAAATTGCAATTTGTATTTCATTTTTTTCTTTCCGTTGTATTTCATTTTGTGAAAAAAATCAAAAAAAATGTGAAAAAAATTTTCGAAATTATAAAAAAAAGGTAGAAAAAAAGAAAAAAGTGTGAAAGAGGGTGTTCTATTGTTGATCTTTTTGTATTCTCAATCAGGTTCATTTGGTTTTCTATCAATCTCTTCCTACCCCAACGCCACACCTTAAACCGACTTTAAATTTTCTTTCAGCCAACCCTTAACCCCTCATATTTATCCTTTGATAAACCATTTCTAACTGACCCCTAGCCTACGATAAGACCTTGGCAAGTCTGACTACAAAATTACGAGAGAAAGTTGAGAGGTAAAAGGCACGAGCGTGTGAGACTATTCGAGCAGAGGTAAAAGCCAATCAAGTGTAAACACGAGCGTGAGTGCAAACCATCAATTTTTCTTTCTGAGTGAAAATGGTGAGTTTTGAGGTGAGGTACCTAATTTTTGTTTTGTTTATATTCTAACATATTTATTTTCAGCAATAAAAACCCATGTCTCGCGAAGAATTCACAAAAACGAATTACAATTATTTGGTGCAAGAAATGCAACGAATGGTGAATTCCAAGTTTGACAAATTATATGAAAGATTAGATCATGTGGAACAACGAGATTTACGAGAACGAGTTCTATCAAGTCGAAGAACGAGATCGAGATCAAGTCGAAAATATACACCTGAATGTTATTCAAGAAAAGACTTCCATCATGATTCCTTTTCGCCATTGACTTCAAGACTAAGAGATTCACACTTTGACTCCTACTCGTCAAGAAGTTCGAGAAGACGAGAAGTCGATTACGATTTTGATTCGTTCCAAGATGATGTTCGAAGAGAAAGATATACTCCTTCTAGTTCTTCAAAGAAATTTTATACGGAGTATTCTTCACGAAGTTTGGAACGTGATTCTTATGTAAATAATTTCCCTTCATTTGAACAAGATCATTGTTATCTTGATTCTTTTGTAACCTCTTGTAAAAAAAATTAAAAAGAAGAAAAGGCAAAAGAAATAAAAAGAAAAGAAAGAAAAGAGGCAAGTAAGAGAGAAAATGAGTGAGTTTTGAGAGAGCTCGAAAAAGCCATTGAAAAAGCCTTTGAAAAACAAAAAGAAAATGAAAATGAGATTGACAAAGAGAATGAAAAAGAGTTTGAGAGAGAAAAAGAATGTGAACAAGATAAAAGAGCAAAAAAAGAAATCGAAATAAAAGAAACGAGTGTTTCAGAAGAAAAAGAATCGAGTTAAAAAGATGTTAGTGAGCAAGCAAGGATTCTTTCTACTAACACTTTTGTTCGATCTTTTTGTGATTTTTCTTTTCAGGTTCCTAAAAATCCATGCGACCACTTCCAACTCCAATACCTTCCAAATGAGGGGCATTTTCGGTTGTTCAAGAAAGGTAAGTTCGCAAATAACAACCACCTACTTGCAATTGAAGGTAAGGAAGGTAAGGACTCCATGGTTATCGAATCAAGGCCATTAGTTTTGAAAGTTGTTCATAAAGATTTAGATGGCCTAAATTTTGAAAAACTTCCAACTTTTGGTATGGCTTCTAATTGTTCATCTGTTGTTGTTAATGACTTTGTTTCGAAAGATGCCATGAAAATCTTGTCCTATGATATGTGTAACCATTCTGTTGGATTGATTCATTCTTTGTATGTTATGAATTTGTTGGATGAAAGTTTTTCACACTTTAATGTGAGTATACATGTAAATTCTTTGAATTCATGTGTTAAAGCTTTCTGTTTAAACATGCTTGATAGCTTGATCTATGATGGATTTGAACTTATGAACAATTGTTTGTCTTTAAATTCTTTGTTCGAAAATTGTGTTCAAAAATCTTTGCGTGAGATATTTGACCTGTTTAATTTTGGCATTCAAGATCAATCTTTAAATTTTTGTGCGAGATCTCCATGTTTTGAACTATCTGTTCCAATGAAATTTGTGATGCAAAAATGCTTGAGTATTTGCATGTCTAAGTTTCATCTGATGAACTTGCATGATAACTTGTTGACATGTAAAATGCCTATTTCATTTAATGGTTTGTCTTGTTATATCCATTTCACATGTATGTTTGATCGAGTGAAATTTGAGTCTTGTGATAAGTTGGTACCATTCTCTTTATTTAATTTGATGTGGACCTTGGGAATTAATCAATACATATTGCCTGTTGGATCAAGTGACCAAATTCGTGTGTTCAAACCTGGCATTTATGGTTTTGGTTCATTATATGGGAACATCAAGCATCTTGTGTGTTGTACATCCCATTTATGTTTGCTCGATGCTCGGTTTTCACTTAAGAATTTTGATATCAACTTTGGTTTGCTCCATATTTACTTTCCATGGTTCCATGTGAAATATTTGCTTCACATTGATAAGGTACGAACTTCTTATGTTTTGGGACTTGAACCAAATTCCAATGATAATTTACCTTTTTCTTTTTAAGTCCATCATTTTTATTGATACTAACCTTTTCCCTTATTGTGAACGTACTGCTTTGACAAGCATGTGGTATCCCTATTCACCTCAAGTTGGTCGAAATAAAAGGTTAGTTCTGCATTATCTTGCCGAAGAGAGAAAATTCGTTTTGCTTGAAAAAGGTAAAACCAACTTTCAATTTTCTTCTTTTCAAGAACGACCAGGTAAAGTTTTCGAAACTTTTCAAATTCCTTTGACTCATTTAAATAACGATGAAAATTTTGTTAATTTGCTGTTTGGAATCTATTTGCATACTGATATGGTTAAATGCTCTTCTTGGCCTAGTGATAGTGTACTTTTGTTCGAATGTAATGACATCACTCATATAATTCAAAAGCAGAAAAAAGAGCTACCATACCTTTGGCCATGGTTTACTTTGTGTGAACAATCTTACGACTTTTTGTTTTCAAATAAACATTTTGAAAAGTTTTGGATGGGGTTTATTATGCTTAACTGTTTGCAAAAATTTGTGAATCATTATCCTTTGCTACAATTAAGTTCACATGTTTGCAAAGTTGGCATATCAAAACTTTTTGATAACTATACGTATTCATGTTTGTCCCAATTAAAATTCTTGGCATATGTTCAATTGAATGAATTCTTCTTGAATTTTAAATATCATATGAATCTGACTTTCTTGAGTTTCTTCATACCGAAAGTGGTAAGACTTTTTCAGGTTTGTATGATTACCTTCGTTCCATTTGATCGAGGAAAGACGCATGAGAGGGACACTTTTAAAATGGACAAACAACTCGACTTGAGGACAAGTCGCCAAAAAGAGGGGGAATGATGCGAGCGCGCCTAGCAAGCCCCAAGGTTCAAGTCTTTCGAGTCGAGCATTGTTATGTTGGCAAGCTGATCCCAGCTCCTTTCTAGCTCCCTGAGCTCCATCCAGCTTAGCTCGGTTTGACCCAAGCTCTTTGAGCTTGATTTGAGTTTATTTAATTCTTGCATTTAAATTGCTGGAATAAGGACTTGATTTATTTATTTTAGTTATTTTAGTCTTTAATTATGTCTTGTTTAATTAAATGCATTTTTAGTTAATGTCATGCATTATTAATCTACATATTTTAATTATGACATGCATTATGTGTTCTGCATTTAATTAAGTCATGCATTACGTAACTCGTTTGATCATTTAGTTTGCATTTTAAATCATGCATTTAAGTATCTTAAGTTAATAAATGAGTTGCTGGTCATCAATACAACTCATCTTAGTTTAATTAAATGAGTTTATTTGATGAACTTAATTTAATGAGTTGCTTCTTTAATTAATCTAGTTACTAGGTTAATTTATTGGTGCATGAGTTAAAGTTCATTTAATACTTCTTTTAATTAACTAGTTGCTGGAATAAATGATGCATAAGTGTTAGTTTATTTATTTAAGTAGTTGTTAATTTGTTTAAAGCTTAATAATTGAATAAATGTGACGGTTACATATGTTTTAATTGCAGGTGACTTTTCAACTCACAAAGGCTGTTACACATTCAATAAATGTGGCTTTTCAAGTTATTTTGGTTACAAAAGAGGGGGCTGTTATAAAGGAAGCATTAAGCATCATTAAAAGAGAGTTCAAAGGAGCATTTCATGACCTTTTAAATTCAGCAGTAGCCTATTCAAATACCCAACGTTTTTGCTACTTAATGGACAATTTAAGCCTTAAAAATCTCATTAAAGTTGCTGGAGTCCATTCAACTAGCCAAAGGGGAAAGCAAGAGTCATTTTCAAAGCCTTTAAGGTCATTAATTCAGCCAAATTAAAGCATTTTAAAGAGAGAAATTATTTGATCTAGAATTCCAAAAGACTTTGAATTTTAATTAGTTCTTTATTAGTATTCTACTATGTGACCTTTCGGCTAGCTCATTCTAGCCTTGTAAATACTTGTAATCAAGCCTTTTTGATAGACTTTTAGACTTTTTGCTCATTTGAATGGAACTATTTTCTTATTTTGTAAGAACTTTTTCTCTCATATTTCGTTGAAGACTTTGTTGGCTTATCTAGTTTTAGTGGCGTCAACCTTGTTCTTTTTTTTTTTGAACTTATCACTCCAATGAGTGTGGCGTTCATCCAATATACCGAGGTTCCTACTTTGTTAAGTAACGGGTCGAGGTTTAATCTATTTTCCACTACCACCTTAAGTGATATAAGTGCTGGGGCGATACTCTATATAGTATCGAATCTTACTTGAAACTTAAGTTTTATATTCCATATCCATCACCTACCAAACTACCTTCATTCTATCTTTTCAATTCTTCATAAACGAACCATCCATTCCCTTTCTTTCCATTCTTTGTTATCCAATTTCCATATTTTTAATTTCCAAAATTATATTCTCCAAAATTGAACCTATACATATTGTTCACATCTATAAACCCCTTTTTGAACCCATAAACTTAGGTTCCGTCATCATTTTGCCTAAAGACATCCTTTTTAAAAAGAGCCGAACGATACTTCTTCGTAGACGATTGGGCAAACCTGCATATGACTTGACTCACCCTGAGGATGATCATATCACCAACCCAGTCCATCCATCACACCACCCATACTAGCCCATCACACCATGTGGGGAATAACTCAACCCACCTAGCCCACACACCAATATGCAGCCAAGCTACTAATAACAATATCGTGGCAGAGCCACTAGATACAGAACACGTGGCTAATCCACTATATAGAATACGTGGCAGCCACTATACAGAACTTCCTCCGATATCAAACCCAATTGCATGCAGACTAACAGAACTACATATAACATACATATAGATTAACAGACATGGATACAATCATACATATATCGAACAACCTATTTTTTTTAAGGGTATAGCAATCTTTTGGTTAGTTAGGGAAAAATGGAAATTTTACCCTTCAAGGGTATTTTGGTCAATTTACTAAGTTTTAGTGTCTCGGTACCTAATACGACCTCATAACCAGTCCAACATCGCTCCAAGCAACTCAGAAAGTTTAAATGGTCGAACAGGGTTTATAGGCCCAAATCCCCTAATGGGCCCAAGTGGGCCCACACGCTTGTGTGGCCCGCTCAGTCCAATTTTACACACGATATCACAAATCTTAACATCTATCATACCAATTATCACTTACCGAATATTTTACCCATATGGGCCCGTAGGCCCATTGGGCCTGTTTCGGCCTATCGAGCCCGCACAAAAACGGGCACAATGGCCTTCATAGTCTATTTCCCACGGTTTGTGGGTTCGAATCAGCCCACAAGCATTTGCACGCCCGTAAGACCTCGAAATTCCAGCATTTCAGCATTTCGATTTTTCAGCTTTTGCCGATCTACGCTATGGATGGATGTGGTTACACACCTGTTTTGTGATTCCGCTGTCGACGCCCGCTCACCCTATTCTCACAACAGTACCAATTAATACCCTGATTAGCAAATTAAAAGAACCATACTCAAGGCTAGTTCCATGCTTACCTACCACTGTTATGCTTGTCTACTATCTCTTACGATTACTGTGAACCCCTATGATACGAGCATGCCCAGCACTCCCCATCGGTCAAGTCTCCCGAGTCGAGCATTGCTTTGTTGGCAAGCTGATCCCAACTCCTTTCCAGCTCCCCGAGCTTCGTCCAGCTCAAATCCAGCTCATTCGAGCTCGATCCAGCTTGCCTGAGCTAAACCAAGCTCACTCCTAGCTCTTTTCCAGCTCACGAGCGAACCCTTAGCTCAACTTTAGCATAGGAGTTTAACCTCAGCTCAACTTTAGCTCACGAGCTAAAGCTTAGCTCATTTTTAGTTTAAACTCGGTTTTGACTTTAATGCATTCAATAAAATCCAAACATATTTATTTAAGCATTAAATCTATCTTATATTAATATTTGTTTTTAGTATGTCATAGTCATTACCTATTTTAATTATGTTCACATTTTAGTCGATTTAATGCATGCCATCAATGTGTTCACATTGTGCCGAATTTATGTGTGTTCACATAATGTCTTATGAATTATTTTATTTCTTGTAGGTGCAATGCTCATGGATGGAACAATGAATGCTTGAAGAAACATCTCTTTTGGACATCCCACATGCATGAATGAATAACATTTAATTAGGTGCATGCATGACTAGATTCAAGATGTTTGCAAGTTCATGTATTTGTCAAATACATGAATGCACAAAATACATGAATGTTTGGGTTCAAATGCATATTTAGTTACATGGACGATGAAGATTCATGCATGAATGTATCTAGAAGATCCATTCCCTTTGGATGACACACATTCATGCATGGAAGGAAATTAAAGCTTGTTCATGAACGGCCAATTTCAAAGCTCCCTAATATTCAATGTATGGCTGAATGTACATGGGTGTTTATTGGCATTTTCTAAACAACTATTCAACCAAAAGATAGCAGCCCATTTATGGATCAAAGGTGCAGCCGAATTTTGCCAAGATATTGAAGATAAAATACATGCATGGTTTGAGGATTCAACACATACACATATGCATGTATGATTAAATGCATGCAAGGGTTATTGATTCATGAATTATAAGTGACCATTTGGTTAAGAGTTGCCTCTATTCACAAGGCCATTCTACTTATTCATGCACATTCATTTCTTAGCTTCTAAGTTTGTCCATTCGGCTACTTCTCATAGCCTATATAAATAGTTGTTAATTTCATTTGTAAAGGAGACTTTTCTCTTAATGAAACTTTGTTAAACTTTCATGGAATTTGTGAGATTTCTTTCTCTCATATTTTGTTGAGGACTTCGTTGGCTTATTTAGGAAGCCTAGTGGCGTCAACCCTATTCTTCACTATCCCGAACTTATCACTATCAAATAGTGTGGCGTTCACCCTTATACCAAGGTTCCTACTTCTCTAAGTAGCGGGTCGAGGTTTTATCACTTCCGTCCTCCATCTTGAAAGCCTATAAGCATTTGGGTCGATATTTTCTAATATTGGTTCATGCTTGCTTTCAAGAACCTTTCTTTCCGTATCCATCATCTACAATATTCTTTCTTTCCAATCTTTCACTTCATCATTATCCGAACCACTTCTTACCCTTCCATCCTTTTTGTTGTTATCCCATTTTCATACCTATCACTATCCTTTATTTTCTATAACCGAACCTACATATTCTATTTATATCTATAACCCATTTTTGAACCCTTTACAAAGTTTCCTCCTTATTTACCTAAAAACATCCTTTTAAAAAGAGCCGAACGATACTTTCTCGTAGACGATCGGGCAATCAAGCATACGACTCGACTCACCCCGAGGCGGTTCGTATCACCCTAGTATTTGATCAAATGTCGATAGATCTAGGCACCTATGATCATTGATAATTCCAACTGAAGAAAGAAAGTTAAAGGAGTACCAACCCTCATACCGAACCCTTAGTTCTTTATCAAAAGAAAAGCTCTAACATCAAAAGCCAAAATCTAAAACAAGGAGTACTTACACAAGAATCCGTTTGACTGATTTGATAGAACTAAGAAGCAGTCGTTCACTAACCCAAGCCCAGTGCTCTTGCAGGTTCAGTCGAAGCACAATAGAAAAGAGGGAATCAAGTATTCGGTTATGCAAGTAGAACTAATAAGTGAGCAATTGGAGAAAAAGAATAGTCGGCTTATAAGTATGCGAATGGTAGTGGAAATATGAGCTTCAACTTTTGTAGGAATCGGCCAAGAGAGTGATGGGTAGAGAGTAGATAGATTAGGCTTTGTGAAACTTGTGAGGAAAATAAGAAGATGGCTACTTGAAAGTGAGAAGAGAGGAAGTAATCGGCTTCAAGAAAAGGTGAAAAAGAATTGAGAGAAAGAAGGTTTAATGGCCAAAGAAAAGAAAAAAGAAAGATTCAATCACGTTCGGTCAAAACAAGAAAAGATGGAGAAAGGAAGTTATGCACAAACGCTAAGTCGACAGAGAAGTGAATGAGAAGAAGAAAAGAGACTTCTTTAGGCAATTTGGCACAATAAGCACACACCAAACAAAGAACCCGAATTGCCCCTATAAGAAATTGGCACAAACCTCACACCAAATTGTTAAAACAGCAAAAGTAAAAACCCGAAAACAATTGAAAGTAATTCGGCACCTACTACTCTCATAAATTGCTGAAATGAAAATGACCAACCCCTAGCCAATTCTGCAACCCAAAGATACCCTACATTTGACCAACTCTATCCCTCAACCCAACTCCTTGAAAATCTCCACAATCTTCTCCACATATTTCTCTCTTTGATCTCCTCCAACCTCCTACTTCAAATTCAAACCAAGCTTGACCAATTCCAATCCTTATCCCTTACCAAGTCAACAACCAACTCCAGTGTTTGAACTTAGATCCACCTCTTACCTAGTCCATGTAGCAAAATATCAACCTTTTACACATAATGTGACTTGAACCCTGACCTCCTTGCCAAGCATGTGATGCCACCTCCAAGCCCCACATGTGGCACCTTTTGCCACTCCAACACAAGGCTTCTTGTGTCATGAACTCCACAATAATTTACTTAAGTCCTATGAACTACCATCCATGTTCCCTTAAGCCCAAAAATTAAAATTTTACCCAAGGCTTGGCTTCAACCCAGGCCTTCTGAAGGCCTCCCAAATACTCCCAAAACATCAATTTAATACACCCAAAACATGCAAATTTTAGTTCATGGAAAAAAATTCAAAAACCCTAAAATTTGGGGCGTAACATTCAAAACTAGAATGAGAGAAAAATGAGTATTCGATAGTTAGGTCCTTTTTCACCATTTTTGGTATTGAGGTAAGTTTGTATGTAAATAATGAATCATTAATTTATGTTTATATGCTTATATTTGTTGTATGAATTGTGTAAATGATCTAAGGAATGTATTTGATAAAGTTTGATAAGTGATAAGTGAGGAAAAATCCCGGTTGAACCTTAGGAATAGAATGGGATACAAGTGACATGTCACTAGGAACCTATGTGTGTGATTATGTGATTATGTGATGTTCGGGTGCTGGTATTGTAGTCTACTAGTGGCTAGGTAGTCCTGCATATGTTGCGGATACCTGTCAGCTTGTGTGAGCAGCACTGAGTAGCTACGTCCTAACTTTCAGTTTGTGTGAGGAGACCCGTGACTAGCTCGAGAATGAGCATATATGTGAAATGTGATAAGACGTAGGTTTAGCTACATATATGTGGCACATATGTGTGAACTTTTCGAGTATTTGTTAGTATTCCGAGTGTTCAACGGAATAAGTCAAAGATGTGAAAGTGTATGTGGCTATGTTACGAATTAAGTGACATAGGTATGTACATAAAGTTTATAAGTATTGACTACATGATATTGTGAGTTCATGGTTTCCATGAGAATGTTTTTTGGTGAAAGCCTTGTGATTATTGGGCTATGCTTGTGATATATGAAATACATGGTAAATTCAATTGACGATTGTGTAATTGGCTTTCAGGCCAAATTGAGTTATGATATAGCATATTTTGTTTGCACAAATTGTGATGTATCAGATATAAGAGAAAAGGAAAGATTGGCATAACTGACTATATGCGAAAAATATGTGCCTTAAACAATTGAAGGATATTAAAATATATGTTAGAAAAGTGAATACTTATAATTATTATGCATGTTTATTTTGAGGTTGAGAATGATGGGATAACAGTGGTAACCCATTATAATGAAGAGATTATGGTGATTAGGTTAATGTCAAGACATGTTAAACTATGCTTGCAAATTGATAGAGCAGATAATGTGACCGAATAAGTAATAATTGTGTAAGTAACGAACTTGATAGGTGATGAACTCTTAGTAAGGCTGTGTTTCAGCAAGTTATAACTATGAGATTTTAAATGACATTTATGTTATAATTGCATGATTAAGTTGTGTTTTAAGATGCTTATTATTTGCATATGAACTTACAGAGCTATGTAGCTTACTCCCTTTCATTTCCCATATCTTATAGGGTTGTATGCTAGCTTGAGTTGGAGATTGATACGAACTCATCTCGGTGTGATTCGAGTCGTAATGTTGCCTAATCGTGAATTTGAGTAAAAATGGAACTTTTTAAAACAAACTAAGTTTTATCAAGGAAAAGGCTTAAAGAAAGAAGAAGATGGTTTAGAAATCAGTAACAAAATGGTTAAACAAAGCAAAGGATAAATTTACTAAGGCTAAAAATGAACCAACAATCTTAAATTGTTGACCTGTATCTCAAATGGCTCTTAGGTGATTTTGATTTTTAATGGAAAATGGCAAAGGATAACCTTGACCCACTATCAAGAATGACAGGAACCTTGGTATAGATGAACGTCGACCCACTATCAATGGATGATAGGAACCTTGGTATACTTAAACCTCGACCCACTATCAATGGATGATCGGAACCTTGGTATAGTTGAACACCACACTCGAAAGTGATAAGTTCAATAACAAGGAAAGGATAGACGCCACAAACTAAGCTTGATAAGTCAAATCAATTCCTAAAGAACAAAAAGAATTGGATAACTCACAATTCAAATATTTCATATATTTAGCAAAAGTCAGCAAAAGCCCCCTTCTATAGGCTGATTACATGTATTTATAGGCCAAAAGAAGGCTAGCCAAATGGTCACATAATAAAGTGCTAACAAAGAGCTGAATTAAGGCTCAAAGACTCTTGAGATTCTTGAATCAAATGACTCCTCTCTTTAAGATAATTTAATTCAGCTAAATCAATGACCTTCAATGCTTGAAAATGACTCTTGACTTCTCCTTTGGCTAGCCGAATAGACACCAGCACCTCAATGAAGTTTTTAATGCATGAATTGATTATTGAAGAGGCAAAAAACATTTGGGGTAGTTGTAAGGTTGCTGCTAAAATTTAAAAGAAGTGTAATGTTCTTTTAAACTCTTTTAGTGATATATAAAGCCTCCTTTGTAATAGCTACCTTGCTTGTAACCGAAAATGGCTTGAAAGGCCACTTTATTGAATTTGTAACAGCCTTAAATTGCAACGGTTATGAGCTAAAAGACACCTGCAATAAACACATTAAAATGAACTTATTAAACACTTTTAAACACTTATTAAACATAGCACACATTAACACTTAAATAAATAAACTAAAACATATGCATCAATTATTCCAACAACTAGTTAATTAAAAGAAGCATAATTAAGTAAACGTAAACTCATGCAACAATAAATTATCCTAGTAACTAGATTAATTAAAGAAGCATCTATTAAATGAAGTTCAATAATAACTCAATTATTAAAACGAAGATGAGTTGAATTAATGACCAAAAACTCATTTATTAATCTAAGATGAGTTATTAACTAGGATGAACTCAATTAACTAAATAAAGTCCAACAACTCAATTTATTAACAAACTAAAATTAAATGTCTCATTTTGCACTTGGGCCCCTCGAGTTTAGGCCAATCTCGACATCGTCGAGGTGTATCAAAACATGATGCGATCGGGATCACATCAGAGATCGCCGGAGATGTTATCACACTATCAAGCTATCATCATAGGGTAAAAGTGAATACAAACCTCTTAAGTTTATGGCATGTATAGGGACTTGGTTATTTTTGTTATGTGTCATATTTGATTTGGCCAAATATGTTGGCTTATTTTTTATGAATGTTCATTTTGTATAAGGCCATAAAAAGTTGGCTAATATGGGTCTCGTTTATGATAAAATGATGTTGTCTTTCATGAAAGTGGATGTTGCATGTTTGGATAGATGAGTATGTAATGTGTTGCTTGATGGTTGTGACACGTAAAAGTTAACTTGATGTCTTAGTTGAGGATATTAGATTGCCAAATTATGTTACGCTATATGTGGTTGAAATTGGTATAAGTGGTTGAGTTTTAGGGTGGCAAATGGCTTGGAAAATAGCCTTATTTTTGTCAAAACGAGTAGACACATGAGTGTGTGTCTAGGTCGTGTGTGACATAGTCAGCCCCATGGGCATGTGAACAGGCCGTGTGTCCCCTACAACTTAATTTTAAGAAGTAGAATGCCCAGTATGGAGCACACAGGCAAAGACACGAGCGTGTGTCTCAATCGTGCAAACGGTACGGCCTTGGACATGGCGTGTGCCAAGGGCATGTAAAGTTTGCACTTATTTTGCGAGAATTTAATTTGTCACACGGCTTAGCACACGGGCGTATGGCTTGGCTGTATGGTTTCATTTGGCTAATGATGTCATAAATAGAGAGTTACATGGGGTATGGACACGGGTGTGTGTGACCACACGGTCTACCCACATGGGTGTGTCCCATATCCACACGGGTGTGTGACACCTGTTTAGGGCAAAATTTTTATAAGTTCACAAAATTTTTGAAAGTTCTCGGTTTAGTCCTGAACTGCTTTCAAAGTAAGTTTTGGGCCTCGTAGGCTCATTTTAGGGACGATGTGAAAGAATGTGAAAATTTTTAAATTTGGATGGAAACTTATGGCTCAAAATTGTACGCATGTTTGTGTTTAAGTCAGGTAATGCCTCGTACCTTATTCTGACATGAATATAGATCATGTGTGTTACATTTAGTGATATCAGAGCTATGGTTTAGTCAATTCTCAGACTAACATAGCGTATGTGAGTCTAGCTATACATGCCATATTACTACCTGTGATAGTGTGATATCTCCCTGTAACGCCCTAGTTCTCGGGATTTTTGAGATTTTGCTTGAATTTAATTTTTGCTTGTCTAGATGTGCTAAATTATGTTTTGAGTGTGTTAATGGGCCTTTAGAAGGCTTAGGCTTAAGTTAAAACCTAGTAGAATTTTAAAATTTTAGACCTAAGGGAAAAGGGGCTCTGACTGAGTGGGCTTTTAAAAAAATGTTGGTAAATTAAGACACAAGTAAGCTTGAGTTAAAGTGGCAAGGTGGCGCCACTTAAGACACAAGGGGTGGCATGTAGAGACTATGCAAGAGTTAAGGTTCAAGTCCATGGAGTAGCAAGGTGTTGATTTATTTTTTTAAATGCATGTGCAAGGCATATGGTGGACTCTAAGTAAAACTCTGTTGGGAGAAGTTTGAAGTGCTCATAGGATTGAGTTAAGGAGGGATAAGGGGAGAAAATCTAGGATTTTTGCAAGGGAACAAGAGTTGGCCGATTGTGGGGGTCTTGGAGGAACATTTCCGTAAGTGGGTTTTGGAACTTGCATTTTCGACAAGTGTAGTTTTAGTGTGTCGAATGCCCCTCTTTGGTTCCTTTCAGGTTTTGTTTTACAAGTTTTGGTGTCAATTAGGTAAGGTTCAAAGTGGTGTTTCCCATTTGGTTCACTTTGTTTCTTTTCCCTTCTCTTTCCCTTTTGTTCTAAAAGTCGAAATCCTGAAATTGGTTGGTCTCCTTTACCGATTTACCTAGAGCTAAATCCCTCATCTCTTTTCTTCTTTAGCCAAATCAAGCATCTATCTCCTCTCTTCACTCTCTTCTTTTCTTCTTCACCTTTGCTCCACCGATTAAAGTAACCCCTTTTCTCAAAGCCTTGTTAGCTGATTTCTTTCAAAAGTCGGAACCCGAATCCATAGTTGCCGATTTATCCTTTGGCCGAACTTCTTCTTCTCATTGCTACTCTTTCAAGAGCCGAATCTCAAAACCTCTCATCCCTCTCTGCCGATCATCTCCTCTTCTTCCATAAACTCTTCTTCTCCTTTTACCTTTTCTCTCAAAATTGAAGCTGACATACACTCTAGAGGGTTTCCAAGAGTTGAACCACTTAGATCAATCTTTTTCTCGCGTTTTGATTAGATCTACAATAGATCTGGGCTAGGCTGATAGTTGGAGACTCTTCTTTGGCAAAATAAAGCATTGGTAAGTACTCGAAACCCCTTTCTTTCGTAACTTGGTGATTCAAGAAAAGCCGAAAACCTCTAACCCTTCAGGGTGGTTGTCGATTTTGGCTAAGATTGATATTAGTCTTTTCTTTTGGTTTTCTTGTGATCTAGTGTGGAAAAGAGGCTATCTATTGAGGAGCACTAGAGACTAGGACCGTTGGAGCAATCTAGATCTAGATCTAGTTGTAGATTTCGGCAAAGGTAAGTGATTAAGGGCTTTAGATCGTGTTGGCCGAATATGATAGGTTGTCAATTTCATTGATTTTGTTGGATTTTAGTTAACAGTGTGGTTAAAACGATTATAGGTTAATGCGGTGCGGATCTCAACATAGTATGCAAACAGGTGTGTAATCGACACCCATTGTTAGACTAGATCAGCAAAAGCTGAAAAGCTGAAATGCCAAAATTCTGGCATTTCGAGGGCTTGCTAGCATTTGAGCACTCGTGGGTCAGTTTGAATTGGTAAAAATAGTAATCGCAAACGGTAACAGTGTGTGTGCGCATTTTCGTGCATGTTGGTGGTTTGGGCCTCGAAGGGCTAAATTTGGGCCCAATGGGCTTACGGGCCCATATGGGTGAAAATAAGCGGTAAGCATATTCTGGTAGTCTGACTGTTAAATCTGCAAAAACAGATGTAAAATTTGGACTTAGTGGGCCGTAGTAGCTAGTAGACACTGTTGGGCCATTAGGGGTTTTAGAGCCCGATGACTCTGTATTAATAAAATGGACCAAATAAATTGCTTAGATGACGTTAGGACTGTTAACAAACTGTAATGAGCATGAAACCCTAAAAATTGGCAAGTTTACTGAAATACCCCTTAAGGGTGGAAATTACTGTTTTACCTCTAGGTGCTAAAAGACCATTTTACCCTTAGGGTTAAGTTGACTGAATTGCATGCTAAATTATGTCTGATCACTGTATGCCATGTCATAATATACACTGTTGCATGGGATTGGGTTTTGATGGAGGAAGTGCTAAGTGGCAATGCCATGTATACTGCTAGAGGCTTTGCCTCGTTTTACTGTTTTAGTGGCTTGACCACGTTATCTGATTTAGCAGCTAAGCTGTGACTATAGTGTGTAGGGCTAGGTGGGTTGAGTTATTCCCCACATGGTGTGTAGGGCTGGTACGGATGGTGTGTAGGGCTAGACTGGGCTTGGGTTTGCATCCATGCATAAAATACTATTCTGTTACTGTAATGGGCCTAAGGCCCACACTGTTTTCTGAATAGGGCTAAGGCCCAGTTAACATTGTACCTGAATAGGGCTTCGACCCAGTTGAGCTTGTACTGATCTGGACTCTGGTTGGGTTAGCTTATACACTGAGTTTTCATAAACTCACCCTTTTCCTTTTCGTCCATGCAGGTGAACCCCAACCTTAGAGGACTTGGAGTCACAAGGGATTTGGAGTGGCCACTTGAATTGTTCCGGTTTATATTTTCCTTTAATTCACTTTATTTTAGTAATCTTTAATTCTTGGGTTTTAATATGTAATGAGGCCGCTCAGTATTTAACTTTTATTTTCATTTGGTTTTAAGTATTTAATTATTATTTGTTAAAAATGGGTATACTAAGGCTGCGAAGATTTTTATTTCAAAAATTAACAAACGTTTTCAAAACCTTCTCTACGTGACAAATGGATAATCTAATAACAACGACACACTAACAAGATCTTTTAAAGTGAACTTCAAACTGATAGTGGATGGGATTTTGTAAATTAATTAACCTTCTTTTTCTCAAAACACTTGAAATGATTTTGGTAAGCCACCCTATACTTAATAATAAAGGAACGAGGCGTAATTCACTGTCCATGTGACACACCAGATTGGGCCATAACGTCTAGGCTAGGTGTGGGGGTGTTACGTAACACCCCGATCCTAATGAAATTGTTCTGTTGAGACAGAAATGCTTTCCAACTGAGCTACTTTTGATAAGGCTGAAAGTGATATTAAGATGTTTGAAAATGTGTTTGTGATGAGACGAAACTCAGAAAGGTAAAAATAAAAATTCATGATATGTATGTGATTAAGTACAAAATGAAGTAACCATAAGTTGGGAATTATGGGTGAAATGTCATCATTCTAGTTAAACATTGAGTTTTGATGGATTATAGTAATTTTATGAAATAGATAGAATATTAAATTAAAAAATGATATGACATTTTTTTTAAATACTTAAATGTTGCATGAATTGCATAATTGACCATGTGGATGATGTTTAATTGTACGAATGAGTTCAATGATAATTCGATAAGTGTGTGTAACACCCTAAACCCGGCCTAGGCGTTATGGCCAGATCTAGTGTGCCACATGGACAGTGAATTATGCCTCGTTCCTCTTATTAGAAGTTCAGTGTGACTTAGCAAAATCATTTTAAGAGTTTTGTGGAAAAACAACAGGTTATTTAATTTAAGAAAATCCTATCCACTATCAGTTGGGGGTTTACTTTTAAAAGATCTTGTTATAGAGTCGTTATTATTAAATTATCCATTTGTCACATAGAAAAGGTTTTGAAAACGTTTGTTAATTTAAAAATCTGTGTAGCCTTAGTCTATCAAATTCAAACAAGTAATACTTAAATAATTAAAAATCAAAATAATAAAAAAATAAAATAATTAATGAGTGGCCTTATTACAGACTAAAAACCCAAATAATTAAGTAATACTAAAATAAATAATTTTAATAAAACCGAATGCAGTTCACGTGGCCACTCCGAAACCCTCCAGCTCCAAGTCCTCTAAGGTTGGGGCTCACCTACATGGATAAAAAGGAAGGGGTGAGTTTGTGAAACTCAGTGTGTAAGCTAAACCCAACCAGAGTCAAGATTAGTTCAAGCTCAACTGGGCCGAAGCCCTATTCAAGTACAGTGTTAACTGGGCCTTAGTCCTATTCAGAAAGTAGTAATTACTGGGCCTTAGCCCTATTCAGTAAACAGTGTGGCCTTAGGCCCATTACAGTAACAGATCAGAAAGATATGCATGTATGCAAAGCCCAACCTAATCCAGCCCTACACACCACCCGTACCAGCCCTACACACCATGTGGGGAATAACTCAACCCACCAAGCCCTACACACCACAGTCGCAACTTAGCTGCTTAATCAGATAACGTGGCCAAGCCACTAAACAGTAAAACAAGGCAAAGCCTCTAACAGTAAATGTGGCAATGCCATTAGCACTTCCTTCAACAAAACCCAATCCCATGCAATAGTATATTATGACATGGCATACATAGAACAAATACATTTTAGCATGCAAATCAGTCAACTTAACCCTAGGGGTAAAATGGTCTTTTTACATCTACGGGTAAAACAGTAATTTTCCACCCTTAAAGGGGTATTTCAGAAAATTTGCTATTTTTAGGATTCCATGCTCATTATAGTTGTTAATAGTCTTAATGTCATCTAAATAACTTATTTAGCCCTTTTTATTAATTCAGAGTCATTGGGCTCTAAAACCCCTAATGGGCCCTACGGTGTCCACTAACTATTACGGCCCACTAGGCCCAAGTTTTATGTCCATTTTAGCAGATTTGTCACTCAGGTTTTTAGAATACACTTACCACTCGTTTTCACCCATATGGGCCCGTAAGCCCATTGGGCCCAAATTCAGCCCTCCGAGGCCCAAAACCACCAACGTGCATGAAATCACACACACATCATCCTTACCATTTGTGATTATAGATTCTACTGATTCGAACCGACCCACAAGCGCTCGCATGCTCGCAAGCCCTCAGAATGCCAAAATTTTGACATTTCAGCTTTTTGACTTTTGTCGATCTAGTCTACTAGTGGGTGTCGATTACACACCTGTTTTGCGATATACTCAGAAATCCCTTGCGTGAATATCCTATAATCGATTAAACCATATGTCAACTAAAATCCAATTGAATAATTGCTAGCAACTTACAAACCTATTCGGCCACCATAGAGTACCAGTAATCCCTTACCTTTGTCGACTCTAACCACTAGATCTAGATCTAGATTGCTTCAACTGTCCAGTCTCCAATGTTCCTCGATAGATAGCTTCCTTTCTGCACTAGATCACAAGGAAACTGAAAGAAAAGATTAATATCAACCTTAGCCAAAATGGACAGCCACCCTAAGGAGCTAGGGGTCTTTAGCTTTTCTTGAATCACAAGTTAATGAATGAAAGGGGTTTCGATTATTACCAATGCTCTATTTGCCCAAAGAAGCATCTCCAGTCCAGCCTAATCTAGATCTAGTATAGATCTAATCAAAACTTGAAAAGAAAATAGATACGAGTGATCTAAAGATTCAGTTCCTGAATCACTATAGAGTATGGAGGTTTCGACTTTTGTACGAAGAAGAAGAATAGAAGTTTACAGAATGGAGAGGAGATGATACAAAGAAGAAGAATAGAAGTTTATAGAATGGAGAGGAGATGATTGAGAGAGGGATGAGAGAGTTGTGAGTTTTAGCTATTGGAAGAGTTGGGTTGAAGAAAAGAATGGAGATTTGGCCAATGAAGAAATCGGCAATAATGGCTTCGGTTTCGGCTTTCATGGTAATCAACTAGAAGGCTTTGAGAAAAGAGATTGCCTTAGTTGATGGACAAAAGAAGAAGAAAAGAGTGGAAAGAAGAGGAGAGTTCTTGATTCAGTGATGCAAGCGCGCCCCACGGATCAGCTAGTTCGAAAAAAGACTCCATGGTTTTACCATAAGGTTTCGTCACTCAAGCTCGAGCCAAGGCGTTTAAAGAGTCTATAACAGCTTTCGTGGCTCAAATTTGGGATGAAGCATTTTTGAGACGCTCCGAGAAAGCTGATCTAAGCTCCTTGAACTCACCGTGCAACTACCTGCAAGTCCAGTTCAGCTCACCAAGCTCACCTCTAGCTCAAGCCAGCTCCCATTCAGATCAAAACTAGCTCACTAGCTTGGATTCAACTCACTTCCAACTTCCTAGCTCGGGTCCAGCTCACTACTAGCTTACGAGTCCAAGCCCAGCTCAGTTTTAGCTCATGAGCTAAACTTCAACTCATGAGGTCCAACTTTGACTTCATTGATTTACTATTAACTTTGATTTAATAAATCTAATAAAAGTTATTTAATATGGTATATAATAAATTAGGTTCACATTAGTATCATTAAATATGTTTTAAATTGCTTTAATGATGTTAATTAAATTTAGTCATAGCTGAATTTAATTTTTGGTCTTGTGTTCACATTTGGCCGAATCCATGTTCACACATATGTTGACATTTATTTTATTTTATTTTAATTTTGTAGGTATTTAAATCGATGCATGGAGCATAAAGAAACATCATTTTTGGTGGGTGCATGGATGGTTAAAGTGCATTAATCTTCAAGATATATGTTCGGCCAAGATACATGCATGTCCAAGTGCATTGCCCCATTGATGATTCATGAATGTCCAAATCCATGTATGGTGTGCTATCTCTTCATTTTTCAAGGTGACTATTCGGCTAAGGGACACTCACACATTCATAAAGCTAGTTTGGCCGATTAGCTTCCCATGAATCACCTTAATTCCGTTCACACCAATGTTCACATGGCAAGACCATTTGGCTTACTCCGTTCACACCATTAAGACCGTTCAACCCTCCAAGTTCACACCCATTTGTCCTTTCATGAAGCCAAATTAATGACATGATCCTTGGTGAAACATTACAAGATTAATGCTACTTTAAAGGGGTTGGCCGAACCTAGCCTAGCATTTATGGAGATCATTCATCCATGGAAGTTAATCCTTATTCATGAAGACAACTACTCCTTTTCCATTCAGCCGAATCTATACAAGTTCATCAAGGGATTTTCTTCTAGAAATTTTAACATTCATTCATTAAACTTTGCTTAGTTATTAAGTTTATGAACTAGTCTATTCGTCTACCTAGAGCTAGGCCTATAAATACTTGTTATTTTTCCATGTAAAAGGACTTTTGACTCTTTGTTAATGTTATGCTGCCAAATTTGTGAGGCAACTTTTCTACATTTCGTTCAAAGACTCGTTTGGCTTTCCTAGTGATCTAGCTGCGTCAACCGTACTCTTTGACGAACACAAACTTATCACTACTCGTAGTGTGGCATTCAAACATACCGAGGTTCCTATCTTGTTAGATAGTGGGTCGAGGTTTCTTTTACCAATCCTAAAACTGAACTAAAATGGCTTATAAACAACGGGTCGATACCATATCGGTATTGGTTCTTGTTTGCACTTTTTGTTCAATTCCATTTCTTCTATTACCAAACCGTACCTAAATCGACCATTTCTTCCATACCTTTTTATTCATACCATTTCGTCCATACCTTTCTTACCATTCCGTCCATTTCTTCAAATCGCCTTTTCTAATTGAACCATTTCGTTCACCTATTCCTCTTCGTACCATAAATCCCAAACTTTTGGTCTTTCTTGCTTATTCTGATTCGAACCAAAAACCAATACCCTACTTTCTTTTCCGTACTAATTCACTAAACCAACTTCCATTCCCAACCTAATTCTTCCATCTTCTTTAAACTTCTTTCTCGTTCTTCTTTCTCTTATCCAACTTTTCAATTAAACCTAACGTAACTCCTTATCGACGATCGGGCACACTAAAACGACTCGACTCTTTCGAGGCGGATCGTATCATCTAGTCTTAGAGCTACTAAAACGAGAAGTACGTGCGACGAAAGCAACCACGGAGTAGGATCATAAAAAAAAAGTATAGAAAAAATTTTTCGTATACCAAAGTTTTCTCATTTTGTTTAGTTTGATGTTACTGCTATAAAAACAAAAATCTACGCAGTCAAAATTTTTTTTTTACGTGTACAAAAGAGCTTCTATTGTATTTAGTTCATTGTTATAGTACAAAAAAAAGTTATACAAGTTTTGAAAAAAATTCAAAAAAAAATTGAAATGAAAAAAAAGTGGTTGAAAGTGGAGATTGTTTCATCATTATTCATTCCTGATCCTGAATTTGCTCTTCCACCCTTTTCTTTCCTTCTATTCGATTAGCCACACTAAGACCCAAACTCTTATTTACTTGTTAGCCTACCCTAAACCGAGTACATCAATCCTTTGTTACCCTTCTTGAACCGACCACCTAGACCAAGGCCTAAGCCTTACTAATCTGCTATGAAATCACGAGAAAAGTTAAGAGAGGTAAAAGGCACGAGAGTTGTGAGCGCAATAGAGCGGAGGTAAAAGCTTATCCTCGAGCGTAAACACGAGTGTGAGTGAATCATCCTTCTTTTCCTTTCCGAGTGATTGTGAGGTTTTTGTGGTGAGGTTTATTTAACGATATTTTAAATGTCACAAGAGTCAAATCACAACATGGAAGATCATCCAGCAAGACAACCTGTTTGCAACGTCCCCGACTTAAATGTGCAAGCCTTATTACGAGAAATGGAGCGACTCCTAGATCGAAGGCTCAATCCAATTGAAGATCGATTATTCCAAGTTGAAACAAATGGCCAGCATGAAAGAACTCCTGAGGTGGCTCGACAAAGATGGGAAAGGCCAAATCAAAATCGAGGAAGACGAAGGGTCCAAGATGATGAAGCAAACAACCTTAGTGATCTTGAAAGCGAACAAGAGTCTATTGCTAGTGACCGACATAGGCAACACCGGCAACGAGATCAAAGACCCAAAGATGATGATCTCAAGAACATCAAGCTGTCTATTCCACCGTTTCAAGGTAAATCAGATCCGGAGGCCTATCTTGAATGGGAGAAAAATATAGAATTGTTGTTCGACTGCCATAATTATTCCGAGAATAAGAAGGTGAAGCTAGCTGCTATAGAATTTTTGGATTACGCCATGATATGGTGGGATCAACTAACCACTAGTCGTAGGCGTAACGGAGAACGACCTATTTCTACATGGACCAAAATGAAGGCGACGATGAGACGACGATTTATCCCTTTGTATTACCACCAGGAGTTGCACCAAAAACTCCAAAATCTCACACAAGGGTCCAAAAGCATCGAGGACTACTACAAAGAGATGGAGATCGTGATGATTCGAGCAGATGTTCAAGAGGATCCTGAAGCAACGATGGCACGATTCCTGGCCGGTCTGAATCGAGACATAGCAAATGTAGTAGAGTTACAACACTACCTTGAAGTGGTTGATATGGTTCATATGGCCATCAAGGTGGAAAAGCAACTCAAAAGAAAAGGCCCGAGTCGAGGGTTTCCCCCTTCCAACACTTCAAAGTGGGGTCAAGGTTCGAGTAAAGGACCTTCCAATCCTCGAGGGAAGGAGACCACGGTTCCTTTGAAAACCAACAAGCCCATCGCCGAAGTGAACAAAGGCAAGGCACCCGAGTTGTCCTTCAATCAAAACTGGGACATTAAGTGCTTTAAGTGTCTCGGAAGAGGCCACATGGCAAGCCAGTGCCCAAACCGAAGGACCATGGTGATGCGAGCCGATGGCGAGGTTGAAACAGAGGACGAGGAGGAGAAAGAGTCTGAATCGACTTTTGAAGTTGAGGAGGAATTAGAACAACCCATGGAAGGAGAACTACTAGTTGTGAAGCGAAGTTTAAGTCTCCCAGGCGCGGACAATGATCTCTAACGAGAGAACATCTTCCATACCTGATGCCAAGTCGGAGGCAAAGTATGTAGTGTCATCATTGATGGAGGCAGTTGTACCAACGTAGCAAGTACGATGATGGTTGAAAAACTTGGTCTGCCCACAACCAAGCATCCGAGCCCTTACAAACTCCAATGGCTCAATGACGGAGGAGAACTTAAGGTAACAAAGCAAGTACTTGTCTCTTTCATCATCGGCAAGTATTCAGATGAAGTTCTTTGTGACGTCGTACTGATGCATGCGGGGCATCTGTTACTTGGCCGACAGTGACAGTTTGATAGGCGAGTTCAACACGACGGATATACCAACCGGTATTCTTTCAAATTTATTGGAAAGAATATAACGTTGGCACCGTTGACTCCCAAACAAGTGTACGAAGACCAACTGAAGTTAAAAGCTTCTATCGAACAATTGAGAGAGAAAGAAAAAGAGGGCTGTAAAAAATAAAAGAAGAGAAAAATAAGAAAAAGAAAACAAAAGAGAGTGACAAGAAAAAAATCCAAGAAAAAGAAGAAAAAGAAAAGAAAATCGAGAAAATGAGTGTTTTTGCGAGAGTTAGTGATGTGAGGAAGGCTTTGGTGATGAATCGAACTGTTCTTGTACTTTTGTACAAGAAGCGTTAATTTCTACTAACGATTTACCCGATACCCTAGCCCCTCCTGTTTTGTCTTTGTTGCAGGATTTCCAAGACGTTTTTCTGGAAGAAGTCTCGAGTGGTCTTCCACCACTTCATGGAATCGAGCATCAAATTGATTTCGTGCTGGGAGCGGTTATCCCAAATCGACCTGCTTACCGGGCCAATTCGGAGGAGACTAAAGAGTTGCAAAGACAAGTCAATAAACTGATGGAAAAAGGCTACATTCACGAGAGCCTAAGTCCCTGTGCTGTTCTTGTACTATTGGTACTGAAAAAGGACAGAACGTGGCGCTTGTGCGTGGATTGCCGAGCCGTTAACAAAATAATGATCAAATACCGTCATCCCATTCCTCGCTTAGATGACATGTTAGATGAACTTAATGGGGCCAAAGTATTCTCAAAAATCGACCTGAAGATTGGCTACCACCAAATTTGAATGCGAGAAGGAGACGAATGGAAAATGGCCTTCAAGACCAAGCATGGGCTATACGAATGGTTGGTTATGCCTTTTGGCCTTACCAACGCTCCAAGTATGTTAATGAGACTAATGAACCATGTCTTAAGGTCTTTCATCGATAAGTTTTGTGTGGTATATTTCGACGATATTTTGATCTATAGCAAAACCATGGAAGATCATGTAAGTCATCTCAAGTCTATTTTAGGAGTTTTGTGAAAAGAGACATTATATGCTAATTTAAAGAAATGTTCTTTTTGTTCTAACAAAACCATCTTTCTAGGTTTTGTAGTTAGTGCGGATGGTCTCGAGATAGACCAAGAGAAGATTAAGGCCATACAAGATTGGCCAAGGCCTACGAGCGTTACTCAAGTTTGAAGTTTCCATGGCCTAGTAACTTTCTACCGACGATTCATTCCAAATTTTAGCACTATTGCTGCTCCACTTACGAGTGTTATTAAGAAAAATTCTTCTTTCATTTGGAATGATGAGCAAGAGAAATCATTTATTAAAATTAAAGAATGTCTCACTAACACTCCTTTGCTTGCCCTTCCAGATTTTACGAAGACTTTTGAGATCGAGTGCGATGCTTCGGGCGTTGGAATCGGGGCTGTTTTGATGCAAGACGGATGTCCTATGGCTTACTTTAGCGAGAAACTCAATGGAGCTGTACTCAACTATCCGGTGTATGATAAAGAGATGTACGCGCTCATACTGGCCCTTGAGACATGGCAACATTACTTGTGGCCTAAGGAATTCATTATTCACTCCGATCACGAAGCCTTGAAGCACATCAAAGGCCAACATAAGTTGAACCGATGCCACGCGAATGGGTCGAGTACCTTGAGTTGTTTCCGTATGTCATCAAATATAAGAAAGGTAAAGATAATATCGTGGCTGATGCGCTCTCGAGAAGATATACTCTGTTATAATATTTGGATTCTAAGATTCTTGGTTTTGCATTATTAAAAGATTCCTATGTTAATGATTCCGATTTTGGTGAGATATTTGTTGCTTGTGAGAAAGGTTCTTTTGAAAATTTCTATAGGTACGAGGGATATCTTTTTCGAGAAGGTAAATTGTGCATTCCCTTCGGATTTGTTCGAGACCTATTAGTGCATGAGGCATATAGTGGCGGGCTTATGGGACATTTCGGAGTCAATAAGACGCTTGCCACTCTCCACGAACATTTTTATTGGCTGCGGATGCGAAAGGACGTGGAGCAAATTTGTGAAAGGTGTATAGCCTGTAAAAAGGCTAAGTCGAAGGTTCAGCCCCATGGCTTATACACCCCATTGCCAATTCCGGAAGCACTGTGGGTTGACATTTCCATGGACTTTGTCCTTGGACTTTCGTGCTAAAAAACGAGGAAGGATTCTATCTTTGTCGTTGTTGATAGATTTTCAAAAATGTCCCATTTTATTGCCTGTACTAAGACTGACGGTACTGTTCATATTGCGAACTTGTTTTTTAGGGACATTGTTAGACTCCATGGCATTCCTCGTACGATCGTGTCGGACCGAGATGCAAAATTTTTAAGTCACTTTTGGAGGTCCTTGTGGGGTAAATTACAGACCAAACTTCTGTTTTCGACCACCTGCCACCCCCAAACCGATGGCCAAATGGAAGTTGTCAATAGAGTCCTATCTACTTTGCTTCGGGCCATCATTCGAAAAAATTTGAAGTCGTGGGAGGATTGTCTACCACATATAGAGTTTGCGTATAATCGTTCTGTCCATTTCGCGACTAAATTCTCACCGTTTGAAATTGTTTACGGGTTTAATCCCTTGACTCCTTTAGATTTATTGCCTTTACCTACTGTCAGTTTGTCCATGCAGATGCAAAGAAAAAGGTGGACTTTGTCAAGGATTTACATAGCAAGGTGCGGGCCAATATCGAGGCTAGGACCGAGTCCTATGTGCGTAATACGAACAAAGGCTGAAAACGAGTAGTTTTTGAACTCAGAGAATGGGTTTGGGTTCATATGTGCAAGGAGCGTTTTGCGGCCCAACGAAAATCTAACTACTACCTCGCGAAGACGATCCTTTTCAAGTTTTAAAATGAATAAATGAAAATTCTTATAAAATTGATTTGCCAGTTGATTATAATGTCAGCGCTACTTTTAATGTGTCAGATTTAACCCCTTTTGATGCAGATTCCGACTTGAGGACAAGCCGTTTTGAAGAGGGGGAATGATGCAAGCGCGCCCCACGGATCAGCTAGTTCGAACAAAGACTCCATGGTTTTACCACAAGGTTCCGTCACTCGAGCTAGAGCCAAGGCGTTTAAAGAGTCTATAACAACTTTCATGGCTCAACTTTGGGATGAAGCATTTTTGAGACGCTCCGAGAAAGCTGATCTTAGCTCCTTGAACTCACCGTGCAACTACCTGCAAGTCCAGTTCAGCTCACCAAGCTCACCTCCAGCTCAAGCCAGCTCCCATTCAGCTCAAAACCAGCTCACTAGCTTGGATTCAGCTCACTTCCAGCTTCCCAGCTCGGGTCCAGCTCACTACCAGCTCACGAGTCCAAGCCCAGCTCGGTTTTAGCTCATGAGCTAAACTTCAGCTCATGAAGTCCAACTTTGACTTCATTGATTTACTGTTGACTTTGATTTAATAAAGCTAATAAAAGTTATTTAATATGCTCTATAATAAATTAGATTCACATTAGTATCATTAAATATGTTTTAAATTGCTTTAATGATGTTAATTAAATTTAGTCATAGCTGAATTTAATTTTTGGTCTTGTGTTCACATTTGGCCGAATCCATGTTCACACGTATGTTGACATTTATTTTATTTTATTTTATTTTAATTTTGTAGGTATTTAAATCGATGCATGGAGCATAAAGAAACATCATTTTTGGTGGGTGCATGGATGGTTAAAGTGCATTAATCTTCAAGATACATATTCGGCCAAGATACATGCATGTCCAAGTGCATTGCCCAATTGATGATTCATGAATGTCCAAATCCATGTATGGTGTGCTATCTCTTCATTTTTCAAGGTGACTATTCGGCTAAGGGACACTCACACATTCATGAAGCTAGTTTAGCCGATTAGCTTCCCTTGAATCACCTTAATTCCTTTCACACCAATGTTCACATGGCCAGACCATTTGGCTCACTCCGTTCACACCATTAAGACCGTTCAACCCTCCAAGTTCACACCCATTTGTCCTTTCATAAAGCCAAATTAATGCCATGATCCTTGGTGAAACATTACAAGATTAATGCTACTTTAAAGGGGTTGGCCGAACCTAGCCTAGCATTTATAGAGATAATTCATCCATGGAAGTTAATCCTTATTCATGAAGACAACTACTCCTTTTCCATTCAGCCGAATCTACACAAGTTCATCAAGGGATTTTCTTCTAGAAATTTTAACATTCATTCATGAAACTTTGCTTAGTTATTAAGTTTATGAACTAGTTTGCTCGTCTACCTAGAGCTAGGCCTATAAATACTTGTTATTTTTCCATGTAAAAGGACTTTTGACTCTTTGTTAATGTTATGCTGCCAAATTTGTGAGGCAACTTTTCTCCATTTCGTCCAAAGACTCGTTTGGCTTTCCTAGTGATCTAGTTGCGTCAACCGTTCTCTTTGACGAACACGAACTTATCACTACTCGTAGTGTGGCGTTCAAACATACCAAGGTTCCTATCTTGTTAGATAGTGGGTCGAGGTTTCTTTTACCAATCCTAAAACTGAACTAAAAGGGCTTATAAACAACGGGTCGATACCATATCGGTATTGGTTCTTGTTTGCACTTTTTGTTCAATTCCATTTCTTCTATTACCAAACTGTACCTAAATCAACCATTTCTTACATACCTTTTTATTCATACCATTTTGTCCATACCTTTCTTACCATTCCGTCCATTTCTTCAAATCGCCTTTTCTAATTGAACCATTTCGTTCACCTATTCCTCTTCGTACCATAAATCCCAAACTTTTGGTCTTTCTTGCTTATTCTGATTCGAACCAAAAACCAATACCCCTCTTTCTTTTTCGTACTAATTCACTAAACCAACTTCCATTCCCAACCTAATTCTTCCATCTTCTTTAAACTTCTTTCTCGTTCTTCTTTCTCTTATCCAACTTTTCAATTAAACCTAACGTAACTTCTTGTCGACGATCGGGCACACTAAAATGACTCGACTCTTCCGAGGCAGATCGTATCATTTGGCTTTTCAAGAAAAGAGATGAGAAATTCAGCTTAGGTTAAACGGTAAAAAGAGATCACCCTCCTTCAGGATTTCAGGTTTTAGAACTAAAGGAGAAAGAAGAGAAAAAGAAACAAAGTGAACCAAATGGGAAACACCACTCGCACCCTACCTAATTGACACTAAAACTTGCCCAAAACAAAACCCGAAAAAAAAGAACCAAAGAGGGCATTCGGCACACTAAAGTTACACTTACCGAAAATGCAAGTTCAACACCCACTAGCTAAATTTGCTCCTCCAAGACCCCTACAATCAGCCATCACTTGTTTCCCCATTCAAATTCCCTAAATTTTCTCCCCTTATCCCTCCTTGACTCAATCCCATGAGCATTCCAAACTCCTTTCAGCAGAATTTCAATTGAGTTCCATCACTTACCTTATATAAGCATAAAAATAAATAACACCTTGCTACTACATGGATTCGAACCTTAGCTCTTACATAGCCTTACATGCCTCCTCCTTGTCTTTTAAGTGGCGCTACATTGCCACCTTACCATAGGTTATCTTGTGTCTTAGATTCCCAATTTTTGTTTAAAAGCCTACTTAATCAAGGTCTCTTCTCTTTAAGTCTAAAATTTTAAAAATTCTACCAGGTTTTAACTTAAGCTTAGGCCTTCTAAAGGCCCACTAACATACTCAAAGCATAAATTAACACATCCAGACAAGCAAAGATTAAATCCAAGCAAAAACCCAAAATCCCAAAAATTAGGGCGTTACAGTGTGGAAGTCCAGTACGAACCCTAAGAACATTGGCTTCTTAAATAAACATTACAAGCATTCAAAACACCATTAAGAAGCCGGTGTCTATTCAGCTAGCTAAGGGACAATTCAAGGGTCATCTTTCAAACATTTGATACGATCTGCCTCGGGGTGAGTCGAGTCGTATGTGAGTTTGCCCGATCGTCTACGAGAAAGTATCGTTCGATTTGCTTGTGAAGTAAAGTTGATGGGAAAATAAGGCGGAAGCTAGGTTAAAGGGTTCAAAGATAGGTTATGGGTAAGAATATGTATAGGTTCGGTTATGATTAACAAATAAAAAGATGAGGAGATAGGAAATGGTTTGGATAGGTGATGTGATGAATAAAAAAGGAAATTGGATAGAAAGGTGGATATGGTGAAATAGGACTTAAGTTTCAAGTATGATTCGACACTATAGAGAGTATCGCCCCGATACTTATATCACTTAAGGTGGAAATAAAAATGATAGAACAAACCTTGACCCGCTACTTAGCAAAGTAGGAACCTCGGTATATCGGGGAACGCCACACTCGGTTGAGTGATAAGTTCAAAAAGGAAGAACAAGGTTGACACCAACTAAGAACTAGATAGGCCAACAAGTCTTCAACGAAATATGGGAGAAAGATCCTCACCAAATAGTTTAATTAACAAAGTAACAATAACAAAGTTCTACCTTTTTACAAATGACATAACAACTATTTATAGGCTATGTAAAGGTAGCCGAATGGACAAAAGAAAATAATTAAAGACTAAGCAAAATTTAGCTAGAAAGTCCTTGAATAATCTAGAAGAAAAACCATTAATGTCCATGTCCATATTCGGCTGAATGTATGTAAGCGATGAAGTCTCCATGCATCTTGGAATAGAGGAATGAATGCACATCCTTAATGTATAGACTAGGTTCGGCCAAGAAATGAATGTGCATGAATAAACCGAATGGTCTTGTGAATAAAGACAACTCTTGATCGAATGGTCACTTGTGAATCCATGAATCTTTAAGGTGCATTGAACCGTTCATTCATCCATGGATTTTTAGCATTCATGTATTTGACGCATACATGAACTTATAGACACCTTGAATCTGGTCATGCATGAACCAGCATTTAAAGTCCTCCATGCATGAATGTGTGCCGTCCAAAGGGAGTGAATCTACTAGGTTCATTCATGCATGAATCTTCTTCATTCATGTAACCGTAGGTACATTTGAATCCAGGCATTCATGAATCCATACATACGATGAATTCAAGCATTCATGTATTTGGCTCACACATGAACTTTTAAGAAACCTTGCATCTAGACATTCATGAACCAATTAAATGTTGTCCATTCATGTATGTATGTGTCATCCAAAGAGAATGTATCCAAGCATTAATCCATGTGCATGTATACAAGCCGTCCATGTACATGTACCTACATAAAATAAAATAAAATTATAAGATATCATGTGAACACACATAAATTCGGCACAATGTGAACATATTAATGACATGCATTAAATCAGCTAAAATGTGATCATAATTAAAATATGTAATAACTATGACATATTAAAAACAGATATTAATATAAGACAAATTTGATGCTTAAATAAATATGTTCGGCTTTTATTTAATGCATTAAAGTCAAAATCAAGTTTAAACTAAAATGAGCTAAGTTTTAGCTCGTGAGCTAAAGTTGAGCTCGGGTTGAACTCCTAAGCTGAAGTTGAGCTAAGGGTTAGCTCGTGAGCTGGAAAAGAGCTAGGAGTGAGCTCGGTTTAGCTTAGGCAAGCTGGATCGAGCTCGAATGAGCTAGATTTGAGCTGGACGGAGCTCGGGGAGCTGGAAAGGAGCTGGGATCAGCTTGCCAACAAAGCAATGCTCGACTCGGGAGACTTGACCGATGGGGTTTGCTGGACGCGCTCGCATCAACATTGAAGAACATTCATTCAGCTGAATTGAAGTGAATTCAATCATGGAGTTATTTGGTTCAAGAATGTCAAGAGACTTGAACTTTATTTCAGCTTTTATTTAGCACATTAAGATGAATACTTGTGACTATTTGGCTACCCTATTCTAGCATTATAAATAGGTGAAATCAGCCTTTGTAAAACAACTTTTGGACCTTATTTTGAATGAATTATTGTTATTTGGTGAGAATTACATCTCTCAAATTTCATTCTTAGACTTGTTTGCTTATCTATTAGTTCAGTGGCATCAACCTTGTCTTTTCCCAACTTATCAGTCCAAAAGAGTGTGGCGTTCACCCCCAACCCAACACCTTTGGTTCTTGTCTTGCTAGGCAATAGGTCAAGGTCCTATTCCGTCCATAACCAAACCCCCTTAAGCTATATAAGCTCCGGGTCATCATTTCTTAATGTTGGTTTGTTCTTGCTGCTTAAGTCCTAATTTTCATTCCATTTCGATCTATCTCTTATTCCTTTAGTTTTCTTTGTTAGCCAATTCCACATTTTCGTTCTTAACCAATTCAAACCATCTTGGCAACTAAACATCTTCCTTAAACCTATTTCCAACTCTTTTCTTCATATCTAATTAAGCACTTTCGAGATTGCAATTTGGAACAAAGACTTCATTGTTAGACGATCGGGCAACACAAATATGACTCGAAATCAAACAGGAGGGTAGGATCGTATCAATTACAGGAGACAAGGGTCATAACATCGAGGTTATTGAAATGTGATTCTGTGTAAGACCATATTTAAGATATGGCATCAGTATGTGATATGATATTCCGTGTAAGATCATATCTATGATATGGCATCGGTATGTGATGTGATACTTCATGTAAGACCATATCTGGGATATGGCATCGATATGTGATACGATATTCTGTGTAAGACCATATCTGGGATATGGCATCAGTATGGTAGTATGTGTAAGACCATGTCTGGGACACGGCCTCGATATGAGTTTTCGTGTAAGACCATAGCTGGGCTATTGGCATCGATATTGGATTGCATGTAAGATCATATCTGGGATATGGCATTGTATGTCCTGTGTATGACTCCCAAGTATCCTTAATGATTCTGAATGGTTCAATGGGCCTAGTTTAAACGAGAACAAAAGTACATGTAAAGTAAGTAATATAGGTACGTACGAAGTTCATATGACAATTGGATGGAAGAATAACGATGAGTTAGTATGTGTTGTTTAGTAATACTCTTATGGTAAGGTTACGATCGGGTAAGAAATCGCTATGAGAGTCTAGCAATGTTTATACCAGATTCCAAAATGGAAAAGTGAAATAAAATGAAAGTTTATATCGTGAAATCTCACCCATGTTTGTTCGATATTTATATGATGTTATTGTGATGTATCAGATATAATTGGCATAATTGACTATCGAAATGATTATGGGAAAAATATATGCCTTAAACAATTGAAGGATATTAAAATATATGTTAAAAAAGTGAATACTTATAATTATTGTGCATGTTTATTTTGAGGTTGAGAATGATGGGATAATGGTGGTAACCCATTATAATGAAGAGATTATGGTGATTAGGCTAATGTCAAGACATGTTAAATTATACTTGCAAATTGATAGAGCAGATAATGTGACCAAATAAGTAATAATTGTGAGCCTTATAGCAATTTATTTCATAAGTAATGAACTTGATAGGTGATGAACTCTTAGTAAAGTTGTGTTTAAGCAAGTTATAACTATGAGATTTTAAATGACATTTATATTGTAATTGCATGATTAAGTTGTGTTTTAAGATGCTTATTATTTGCATATTAACTTACAAAGCTATGTAGCTTACTCCCCTTCCTTTCTCATATCTTATAAGATTGTATGCTAGCTCGAGTTGGAGATCACCGGAGATGTTATCACACTATCAAGCCATCATCGTGGGGTAAAAGTGAATACAAACCTCTTAAGTTTATGGCATGTATAAGGACTTGGTTGTTTTTGTTATGTGTCATATTTGATTTGTCCAAACATGTTGGCTTATTTTTGATGAATGTTCATTTTGTATAAGGCCATAAAAAGTTGGCTAATATGGGTCTCATTTATGATAAAATGATGTTGTCTTTCATGAAAGTGGATGTTGCATGTTTGGATAGATGAGTATGTGATGTGTTGCTTGATGGTTGTGACATGTAAATGTTAAGTTTATGTCTTAGTTGAGGATGTTAGATTGCTAAATTATGTTATGCTATATATGGTTGGAATTGGTATAAGTGTGATTGAGTTTCAGGGTGGCAAATGGCTTGGAAAATAGCCTTATTTTTGTCCACACGAGTAGAAACACGGGCGTGTGTCTAGGCTATGTCTGACACACAGTCAGCCCCATGGACGTGTGAACAGGCCGTGTGTCCCTTGTAACTTAATTTTGAGAAACAGAATGCCCATTATGGAGTTCACAGGCAGAGACACGGGCGTATGTCTCAGCTGTGTGGATGGCACGGCCTTGGACACTGACGTTTGCCAAGGGCGTGTGAAGTCTGCACTTATTTTAAGTGAATTTAATTCATCACACGGCCTAGCACATAGGCGTGTGGCTTGGCTATGTGGTTTCATTTGGCTGATGAAGTCATAAATAGAGAGTTACACGGGGCATGGACATGGGCGTGTGTGACCACACGGCCTACCTACATAGGCATGTCCCATATCCACACGGGCATGTGACCCCTATTTTGGGCAAAATTTTTATGAGGTTGCATAATTTTTGAAAGTTCTCGGTTTAGTCCCAAACTACTTCCAACGTATGTTTGGGCCTCACAGGCTCATGTTAGGGACAATGTGAAAGAATGTGAAAAGTTTTAAATTTGAATGGAAACTTATGGCTTGAAATTATACGCGTGTTTGTGTTTAAGTTCGGTAATGCCTCGTACTGTGTTCTAGTGTGAATACGGGTAAGGGGTGTTATAGATACCAGTTGAACCATAAGAATAGATAGGATACAAAATGACATGTCATTAGGGGTTACCGTGATTATGTGATTTGGGTGCTGGTCCTATACATCCTATCGGTGGCCGAGTTTTTTAACATGTGTTGTAGTTACTCGTCAGCTTATGTGAGTAGACCTAGTGATGGCTTGAGAGTGAGCATCTATATGAGATATGTGATAGAGGTGGTTTAACCACGTATATGGCACTTAGTGTGCGAGATACCCGAGTATCCAATATTATTCCACATGGTTCAACGACAAAAGATGATGGTACAAGGATATAAGAGATGATATGGATCAGTTCAGGTACTCGTGATAAGTTTGACAAGTAAGTGATAGTGGATAAATTCATATGACAAGTTATAGTTGATGTGTAACACCCTTAACCCATATCCGTTGCCGGAAAGGTTACGAGGTATTACTAAACAACATAACAACATCCGATCACTCATATAATAAAATAAACTATAAAAAATAATGTCATAAGCTAATATATGTACAAAACAACTCAAAATTTAATCATACAATTCATGCAATGAATACATATAATAAATCAAATTTATAAACAGTAATTACCGAATACATATACATAAATAATGGTATATGCGTATAACATGGGAACTATAACAATTTCTATAAACTAAACAAATGGTTCATAATCAATGCACAAAACAAGTACATAGTACATTACTTTATACCAATTAAAGTAAACCATCAAGACACAAAATAGCCTTATGCACTATTCATTTGGTCAAATTTTTAAAGCTTTAACCTTATGCAAACACGCTAACATATATCACCAATTTATTTTACTTTAGCCGAACCCAACAATCAAATAACAACATTTTTATCCAAACACTTAAATCATGCACTTTGTTTTATAAGTCAAGGCCGAATTTGATCTTACTTTTTACAAGCTCATTTACAACTTAAGTTATATAATATACATATTTCAAACTTATCAATCAATCATATGATCATTCGTATATACCTAATTTTTTACTTATAGCATTGCTCCACACAAATATATATAACAACTTTCAAATCAATCTCAATTGCCGCATACCAAATAATCCAAATTCATTACCTAAAATTTCTCAAGTCCAATTTATTAAGTCTAAAACACTTTATCAAATATTCACTAAATGCCACAAATATATATTTCACACTAATAATATAACATAGCCGAACCATCTATCATACATTATTATAATAACCACATCATAACTGAACCAATCAAACCACTTCACTCCATCATTACATAACATAGCACACTTAGAAACATAATCAAGATAGTATAAACTTATGTATTAAGTTAGCCATTTTCGCATGGCTTTTTATATACACCACTTCAAACATAACCAAAACAATCTAGTCTATACATGCCATAGGTTTGAAACTTAGCTTATAAAAGTACCGAAACAAACGATAGCGTGGATGACTTCACTGACTATCCCTGAGCACGTAACGATCACCAAAATCTATAAAATAAAGACAAGTAGACACACCCAAAGTAAGCTATCTTAGCTTAGTAAGTTATATGCAATTTAAACAATTTAAAAGACATTGGTAGTCCAATTTATATATATATATATAACCAAAACATACTACTATAATCACATATGCATCTAAACTTGTCAATCTATATATCTATCATTCACTCCAATATAATTTCCACTTATTCGAATATAACTCTTCCACAGAGTAATCATCACTTCCCATCTTACATTTTTATACCTAACCAAATGTTCATATGCATTTTAAATAAATAATCTAACCATATATCATGTATATATAACATATCATTTCTTCCATTTTAACTCATTCATCTCTCATTTTTCCTATTCTTTCATGCATTTCATATTTACTACTACCAACCACTTAGGTTCAAATTCAATAATATCAACCACATAGGTTCGACACGTACCTGCATTAGTACGAACTTAAATATTATACTTACTACTTTTGCATTGGATAATTAACTCATTTGATCACTTTCGATCCCCTGATATATTCACACACATAGTGCTATGATTTAATTCAAAATGTAATGATATCACACACTTAGTGCTCAATATTTTACTTCACACACTTAGTGCTCAATAATTTATTTCGCACACCTAGTGCCATACTCAATCATAACTAATTTACATTCGCACACTTAGTACCAAAAATCTCCTCCACTTAAATACACATTGAATATACACTTCTCAAGCCATTCTCACATTCGGCTATCCTTATAGAATTTATATATTTCTATTGAACATATATAATTCATATGTAAATAATATCAACATTGTTTATTTGCTCATAAACTTACCTCGAATATTGACGGACTGTATATTTCGACTATTCGACTATTTTTGCTTTTCCTCAATCCAAACCTGATCCTTTTTGTTCTTGATCTTGATCTATTCAAATTCAAATTAAGTTCATTCAAATAAAATTACATTCAATTTAACCCCAAACACATCAATGAGCAAATTTACATTTTGCCCTTATTTTTCACACTTTTACATTATAGTACAAAAATTCATAAAACATCAAATACACAAAATTTCAAGACAACAAGCTCTAGCCGAATACTTCTCATGCTTATATGAGTCCTCACATTTCACTTATTTTACAAACTAACCCTTCAATTTAATATTTTTGCAATTTATCCCAATTACTCAATTCCATCAAAACTTCCAATAAAAATTTGTTAATCTAACACATATCTTCTATTTTCTATCTTTAAACACAAAATCTCCAAGCTATCAACAATGGCATCTCATGAATATCTCATCAAATTCAAATGTTCTAACATGGGTCTAAGAGTATGCAAAGCAATGATCTCAAAAACGTAAAAATTAACAAAAATTGAGTTCAAACATACCTTGAATTTTGACTCAACAATGGCCGAATATGCTTGGTCTTTCTTTCTTTCCTTCTTTTTTTTTCTAGTTTTTGCACTAAGGATGAACACATGCATGGCTTTCTAAATTTTATGTTTTATGAAAACTTATTATAATTATTATTTTACAAAAATAACCTTATTACATAAACATCAAAACTCTTATAATCAAGGTATGACCGCCCATTAAATAGAATAATGGTCTATTTACAACATAAATATTCCAACATAGAAAACCACTAGCAATTTGGCCCTTATACATTAAACTACCAAATTTTCATTTTATGCGATTAAGCCCTTTTTTATTAAATCGACATCCAAACGATAAAATTTTTAAACGAAACTTTCACACAACTAAATTAGCACACACAGAACACTGAAAGTGATATTTAAATATTTTTCTCACTTAGATTCGTGGTCCCAAAACCACCGTTCTGATTAGGGTCAAAATCAGGCTGTTACATGATGAATTCATAAATGATTAATATGATTGAGTTAATATGAAAATCTTGGATTTGATTGAAATTTACCTATGTTTACTTATGTTTCTTTAAATTGAGAATTAATGGTAGTTATACTTATTAGCCATACAAACTTACTAAGCTTAATAGCTTACTTTGTTTATTTTTCTATGCTTTATAGTGATTTGGAAGCTCGCTTAGATTGGAAGTCATTAGAGATCTCATCACACTTTCCAATTGTAATAGCCCAATTTTGAGCCTGATCAGAACGAGTGGTTTCGAGACCACATAACCGAGTTAAAATAATTATTTTATTATTTTATTAATGTTTATAGGCCGATAGAATTATTGTGTAAAAGTTTCGTAAAGAAATTTTACCAATTAAATAGTTAATTCGATAAAAAAGATTAAATCACGTAAAGTGAAAAACATGAGTTCTATTATTTGAATGACTTATTTGGCTTTGGTTTTTAAATAAGTGGCCTTATATGGTATTTATGCCATTTTAAAGGATAGTGGACACTTATGTCCATATTATATGTTCTTTTATATAGTAATTTAAAGGTTAATTATGTAAAAAGACAAATATGTTATTATTTTTATAAACCAAAAACCATAATATATTTGGATGCTTCTTCCTCACCGATTATGAAACAAAAACATAGCCATTTTTGTACTTAGCATTCAGCCAAGTTATATTACTCACTTAAGGTACGATTTTTGATCCGTTTTTAATGATTTTTATGTTTTTGAGCTCGTTGCAGCTCGATATAACTAGCCTGTACCTCAATTTCTGAAATTATTGGTGTTTTTAAAATGTGCCATTGTTGAATATATGAGTATTTTGATATTTCTTGATAGAATATTGATGGTTATTTATAGATATACAAGTTTTATAAAGTAATTTTTGACAAAATTGAGTATTTGGGATTAAATTGAAAAGGATAGAATTTTTGTGGCTAAAAATGTAAATAAAATAAATATATGGGCTATTTTGATGCTATAGAAAATTCGGTTATGAATGGGTATATGAAAATTTTGTGTATTTTGCATATTTATGTATTATGGACTAAAGTGTTAAAATGTGATAGTATAATGGTTATTTTATAAATAGGTCAAATTATAGGTTTATGGATTAAATCAAATGTGTTGGTGATTAAATGGGTTGAATTTTAATTAATATAGATCAAGTGAAATAATTATCAGAATTAGATCGAGGAAAACGGAAAGTAGACGAATAGTCGATGGATTATGAGGTAAGTTCGTATAGCTAAAAATCGAACTGTTAGATATGTATAATTATTTAAATTGAATATATATATGTATACGTAATGAATAATTTACTAGAATTATCAGTTCTATGAATATGTTGCTGCCACCAAATTATATGATTAAATATATTATATAGTACAAGAACTATATGAGTAAATGAGATATAGGATGAATTGGTACTTGAAATAAAAAAAATGTTATAGATGTTATATATGTACAGGAATTTGGCTGGATAATAAACATGGCAGTTGCAAACTGAGCATTTGAATATATATGTTTTAATTGAATTGAAAATATATGAATTAAGAAATTGTTATATTAAATATCGTTAATTTTGAATTTAAATTAGTTTAATATGCTGTTTTAAATTTTATAGAGTTATAATTGATATAGTTGAATATGATTATGCATGTAATTAATATATTTGAGTTTAATTTGACTAAGTTACGACATTTGAAAGTCTGTATGAACTTTATGGAATAGCTAGAATTTTCAATATATGAATTATGTATAAGATGACTTTATAACAGTGATATTCGGGCTTTGAGCCTAGCAAGCCTTGTGCTGGTGAATTAGATTAGGCTTTGTGCCTAGCAGGCTTTATGCTGGTGTTTTAAATCAAGCTTTGTGCCTAGCAGGCTTTATGCTGGTGTATTAAATCAGGCTTTGTGTCTAGCAGGCTTTGTGTCTAGCAGGCTTTATGCCGGTGTATTAAATAAGGCTTTGAGCCTAGCAGGCCTTGTGCCGGTGTGTGATACATGCTTATGCCTAGCAGGCTTTATGCCGGTGAATTATTATAAGCTTTATGCCTAGCAGACTTTATGCCGATATGGCATCGATATGTGATTGCATGTAAGACCACGTCTGGGACGTTGGCATTATACAATATGTGTGATTATCCGTGTATCCTATCCAATTCTGAATGGATCAACGGGTAATTTACCAATTTGTAATTTATAAAGTAAATGTTATAAGAGATATAGGAAGTACATGATATATGTTACATGATTTATATGAGATTATATGCTAAATGAAATATAAGTTACATGGATTATATGTTACAAGTATATGTGTACATGATACATAATACTTGGTATACATGATTTATATGTTACAGGAATTACATGATTTATATGAATACATGCTATATGAATTACATGAATTACATGGATATTATATTGCTACAAGAGTTATATGATTTACATGAATATATGTTATACAGGTTACATGATTTACATGAATTGACTACTACATGACGCAAACGCGTCCAAGTCAACAACATGCCCGGATGATGGAATACTTGCTATGCCGCAAGGTCCCATGATGAGAGCTCAAGCTCGATGCTTCCAACACTCTATTTCAGCTCTCTGTCAGCAATTACAGTGTAACGCCCTGATTTTCAGGATTTTTCAGGTTTTGTGAATTTTAGTGAAGTTTTAAAATTTTGGTGTTCTGAAGGTTGAAAATGTATGTACATGTGTTAGTGGGCCTTTAGAAGGCCCAAGCTTAAGTTAAAACCCGGTAAAATATTAAGTTAGATTTTCAAGTGAAAGGGGACTTGGTTAAGTGGGCCTTTAAGAAAAATCGTGTAAAATATGTCACAAAGGGAGCCTTGGTAGAGTGGCAAGGTGGCTCCACTAAGCTCCGAAAAAAGTGGCGTCTAAGTGGGTATTCAAGGACAAGGGTTCGAGTTGCAAGGTAAGCGTAGTGTTCTTTTTAATTTTTAAGCATGTACCGGGCATGTGACTATTTTAAGTAGGAATTTCGGCAAGGGCTTTTAGGGACTTGGGCCGATTACTCAAGTGTGATATTAGGGTTATATCTTTTTCTATTTTCTGTCATAAGAATTAGGGTTAGCCACCTTAGGAATTATTTCTCTCTTCTACTGTCAGAAAAGCTGAAATTTGCCTCCCTAGGAAGCTCATAGCCAAATTCTTTCTCTCCACCTCTACCATTACTTTTCTTCACTTTTCTTCTTCCTCTTTGATTGATTCCTTAGCCGAAACCCCCTCATTCCCTCATTCATCTTCTCTTTTGATCACACCCTCCATAAAATCACCATAATCAATTTCCTTAAAAAGCCGAAATCCCGAAAAGAACTCACCTTTGTGCTAAATTTCCTAAGCCAAGATTCCTCAACTTTTTTTTGTTCTTTTGGCCAAATCTCACTCCTTCTACACTCTAAATCCCTGTCGACAACACCTATACTGAACTCCCCGCACCGAATCATCTTCTTCCTTACCTTTCTAAAAGCCAAAATCACCATTAGTTTAGGGAGATAGCTGAAAATTTCAGATCTCAAAGATAAGGGTTCTACTAACGTTTAAGGGTTAGATCTACTTCAGATCTGAGTTAGAGGCAAGGTAAAAGCAGTGGTAAGTGGTTATCAACTCAGATCTTTAAGATATTCCATACTTTGGAAAAGCCAAAAGTCCCTAAAGTTAGGGAGGTTGTCGATTTAGTCTATTAGTGATTTAAAGTAGTATTTTGGTTCTTTTTGGATGTTAGTTAGCAAGGAAGGTGATCAAGCAAGGAGTGGAAAGGTGTGGCCATTAAGGGTGTGGCCGAATGTGGTAAGGGATTTTGGTTGTAGTTTTTCATAGATCTACTGATTAATCGCTTAGATAATGGGTTGTAGGAACGGGCGCATAGGAAATCTCGTCAGTGGAACTGCAAAACAGGTGTGTGTTTCGAACACCCTTTAATGCTCAAATCGGCAAAAGCTGAAAAGTTGAAATGCCGAAATTCCAGCATTTCGAGAGCTTGTGAGCGTGCAAACGCTCTCAAGTTGGTAGGAGAAGGTTGGTTTTGGAATCGGTACTGTCAGGCGGGCTGACCGCGAAAGTTTGGGCGCTACGGTAAGTTGGGCCTCGGTGGGCTGAATATGGGCCCAATGGGTAATTTGGGCCCAGTTGGGTAAAAATAGATTTAAAGGCAATAATATGGATTACAGGTGTAAAAACTGTTAAAACAAGATAATGGATTGGAAATTAAGGCTTAAATGGGCCTAATGGGGTAAAATGGCATGGTAGAGCCCATTAGGGGTTTTAGGGCCTAAGTGCTAAAACTGATAAACTGAATTAAATGAGTTTCTCTAACAACCACTGTAATAGTAGAGGCTGTAATAATAATAAAAACTGTAATAAGAGAACAAAATTACTGAAATACCCTTAGGGGGAGAAATTACTGATTTACCCCTAAGTATAAAATTACCATTATACCCCTAGGGCTAAAATCGACTGTACTGCTTGATATGACTGTTACTGTTACTGCATACCATGATATGTATCTGTTGCAAGGGTTGGGTTTTATATTGGAGGAAGTGTGAGTGGCACTGCCACGTTACTGAAAGGGGCTATGCCTCGTACTATTTTTGAAAGGGGCTTTGCCTTGTATACTGTTTATTTGAGTAGCCATGCTGCGACTGTGGTGTGTGGGCTGGGTGGGTCGAGTTATTCCCCACATGGTGTGTTGGCTGGTACGGGTGGTATGTAGCGGTTGGTGGGTTGAGTAGTCTCCCCAATTGGGTTGCATTCATACTGTTATACTGTACCATACTGTTATGGGCCTATGGGCCAAACTGTTATCTGAATAGGGCTTCGGCCCAGTATCTGTTATAGGGCTTTGGCCCAGTATCTGTAATCTGGATAGGGCTTCGGCCCAGTATCTGATTGAGACTGGTTAGGGCTTAGGCCCAGTGGGCTCGAGCCGATGTGGGCTTTGGATGGGTTCTGCACACACTGAGTTTCCCAAACTCACCCTTTTCTTTTCCATCTTTGCAGGAGAGCCCTAAAGCGTGACTTGGATGCTGGGAGGGATTCAGAGTGGCCACGAAGACTGAACTTGCATTTTAATTGCTTTATTAATTTAATTACTTTTTACTATTGGTTTTATTTTGTTATGGGTTGTAATAAGGCCACTATACCTGTTTTTATTTGGAATTTTCAACTGTTTTATTTCAACCACAACTACACACCGTTTTCGAAAATTTAACAAATGTTTTCTTAACCAACCTGACAATACAATTGGCTAAGTAGGATAATAAGGTTAAAATGAATCGCTTAACAAATGGAATAGAGATTAAGTTGAATAATTATTAAAACGGGAATTTCCAAAAATCAAGCATTGCTTTTCAAAACTCACCATCGGACTTAGTAAATAGGGCGGCGTAGGATAGTCTAGGTGATGTAGCACACCGGACATGGCCATAATGTCTGGGCCGGGTTCGGGGCGTTACATACAGCTAGCTCAAGGATCCAACCTGCAAAATATAGCTGAACACAACTTGGAACAGAGGATAGTTAGCTTAATTCAAGCTAATTTCAGCTCGCTTTAGCTCACGGGAGTTCAATCTAGCTCGGTTGAGCTCAACTAAGCTCTGACTCAGCTCCATCAATTTTTAATTTAAATAAACTTAGTTTATTTAATTTAATTTCAGCTTAACACAGCTCATAGTCGAAACCCTCTGCTCATCTTAGCTTAGTCATTGCATATTTATTAAAGTGAGCTAGTTGACTAGTTAAGTAGTTAATGCACATCATAAATTTATCATAATTTGAACTAGAAATAAATATGTCTAAATTATTACAAGAATTAAATATGTTAGCTGAATTTAATTAGGTGTAAATTGTGTTCATATTTGGTTAATGTGTTCATATTAATGAAGTGTTTAATTGTGTTCATATTTGATTAATGTGTTCACATGAGCTATTAATGTTGTTCATTCATCTTGTAGGTACATGCATAGAAAGGTTCAATGAACGGAAAACAAAGGGTCATATGCATGTTCATGATGATTACTCATGTATTTGAAGATTCATGGATCCTATTAATGAAGGAACATGCATTGGATGGTTCATGTATTTCCCATGTGTTCACACCTTGTGTTTACACCATGATGACCATTTGGTTGGACATTCACACACAAGAGACTACTCAAGCTTCTTGTTCACACCTAGTCTGACCCTCCATGAAGCCTCATTTAAGAAGCCACTCACGGTGAAACAACATGAATTAAAGGCTCCATTAAGGTGTTGGCCGAATCTAGTCATGCATGCATGAAGAACATTCATCCAAGTACATCAATGCATATTCATGAAGCTATCCATTCACTTCCCATTCAGCCGGATATGGACAAGCTCATCAATGGACACTTTCTAGAATCTTCAAGCTTTTAATTAGGATACATTACTTAGTTGCTAAGTCCATGAATAGGACTATTCGGCTAGCCTAAGACACTAGTATAAATAGTTGTTTATTTTCATTGTAAAGGGACTTTTGATCAATTTTATACTGAAACTCTATTTCTGTGAGGTTTTATTCCTCTTAACTTTGTACAAGTCTCGTGCGACTTATCTAGCTTTGCTAGTGGAATCAATCTTGCTTGTTTCGAGCTTATCACCGAACCCAACTTGGTGCGGTGCTCAAACCTATCCTTCACTTACCATTTTCCAACTTAGACCATATAGGATTCGGGGTGACACCTTTGGTGTTGAATCTTTCCTGATGTCTAAGACCTTCGACCATCAACCACCTTACTTTCTTAACTTACCATTTTGTACCTTCTATACCAAATCATACATTCTATACCATTTTCGTACATTCCAAACCATTTTAAACCAACTTACCATTTCGTACCTTTCGTAACCTATCCTACCTTACCTAAACCGAACCTTCAATCATTCATTTATTCTCATACACCAACCTTAACCATCGTACCATCTATCATCCTTTCTCTCTAAACTCCAACAACACTAATCACTTCACCTAAACTCGTAAACATACCATCTTCTAAACTTCCGCTTTTCTATCTACTCTTTCTAACTGCGACTTCGTTCTTCTTCTTCTCGACTACAATCGGGCATTCAACGTAAATCTGGCTTATCTCATAACTGGGTTCGCATCATCTGGTATCAGAGCTAGAATCGAGAAGCTTCGAAGGCTGAAGATTCAACTGAAGATCAATTCGTAAGTTCAAAAAAATCAAAGTTAAAAAAATTCGAAGTTAAAAAAAATTCGGAACTAAAAAAAAGAAGTTCGAATATAAAAAAAATTCAAGTGTTCGAGTTTAGTTCTTATTTGATTCTTTTCTACCTTTTTCTAAATACCCTATTCCAAAAACCCAAAGTTGCCACACTTAAATCGAAATTTTCTTTTCTTTAGCCTACCTTTACCCTATTCATTACAACCTTTGTAACCCTTTTGAAGCTGACCCCTAAGCAACAAGACGAGTTACTCGAGACGATCTACAAAGTACAAAGACGAATCCGAGAGGTAAAAGGCAAGAGTGATTTGTAAGATTATCTGAGAGAAGAAAAAGCCTTAAAAGAGAGTAAACACGAGCGGAGTGCAACTGTTATTTCTTTCCGAGCGAACTAGTGAGGTTTGTGGTGAGGACTTAATTAGTCTTTCAAAATTAACATGGAACAAAATATGGAGGAAAGACAACCTGTTCAGAATGTACTGGATTTGAATTTACAAGCCCTACTTCGTGAAGTTGAACGGTTGTTTGATCGGAAGCTGGAACCAATACAAGAACATCTCGACCAAGTGGAAGAAAGAGGCCGACGGGCAAGGACCCCAATAAGTCCATCTAAAGACCATGGCCAAAGGCAAGTTCGAGATGACGAGGTTTTCGAACCAAGCGATGCCAAAAGTGAATGTGGATCTAACGTTAGTAATCGAAGGAGAGGCTATCGAAATCGAGATCAACGAGTTCACGAGAGATTTGATGATGACCTTAAAAGCATTAAACTATCTATACCTCCATTCCAAGGCCGTTCAGATCCCGAAGCCTATCTCAAGTGGGAGAAAAAGATTGACCTCATTTTCTAGTGTCACAACTACTCTGAGGCAAAGAAGGTTAAGTTAGCTACCATCGAGTTTTCTGATTACGCGATGGTGTGGTGGGACCAACTTGTTACCAACCAAAGGCGCAATGGCGAGAGACCTATTGATACATGGACCGAGATGAAAGTGGTTATACGACGGCATTTTATTCCAACTCATTATCATCGAGAGTTGTATCAAAAGCTCCAAAATTTGACACAAGGGTCAAAGAGTGTGGAAGATTATTACAAAGAGATGGAAGTCGCTATGATCCGCGCCGATGTCCAAGAAGATCGAGAGGCTACCATGGCTCGATTCTTGGCTGGTCTCAACCGTGAAATTGCCAATATTGTGGAGTTACACCATTATGTAGAAATGGTTGATATGGTGCACATGGCAATTAAGCTGGAGCGTCAACTTAAAAAGAAGGGCCTGACTCGAACTTATCCTACGCCTTCATCGTCAAAATGGAATCAAAATATGAGTAAAGCCCCCTTGGCTAACCAACCCAAAGAAAATGCCAATCCGGCGAAGAATACAAAACCGACGACCGACTTCAATAAAGGCAAAGTCATTGATAATTCTCAAAGTCGTTCTCGAGATATCAAGTGTTTTAAATGTCTCGGGCATGGCCACATTGCAAGCTAATGTCTGAAATCGAAATGTCATGGTAATTCAATCTAATGGAGAAATCGAATCGAAGGAAGAAACCGAGGAGATTGTTGATGAGGTCGAAGATGCCAAAGGAAGTGACGATGAATTAGAATATGCTGTGGAAGGAGTGTAACACCCCAAGACCTGTACCCGTCGCTGGAGGGTCAAGAGGCATTACCAGACATTCACACAAGCTAATAAGGCATTACTCGCACAAACATGTATATAACGCTTATGGATAATGGTTTAAGGTATATTAGAATTCATATCTAAGTTATACGAATAAGATCAAAACCATATGTGCGTCATCTAATGCAAAACACCTAGCTTCATGGATAAAAGCTATTCATGTCTTTAGGTTCATGTTGCAAATTCACATCTAGCTACCTTTTGAATTAACATCCAAACCACTCATATATATAAGTAAACATATCGAATAATAACATCGAACACTAAAGTTTCATCATTTAGATTTTCACGTTCCCATTCAAGCAATGCATATAACTCAAAAATACATATCAACATCTCAAAGACCACATATAGATGTAAAGCATCTTGAAAAGCCATTTTCGCATGGCTATGCTTAATTACAACATCAAAAATAAAGTTTCCTAATTGACAACCACAAAATGCATCCTATACATGCCATTTACAAAAGTTTAGCTGAATAAATACCAAACCGGGCTTTGATAGTAGAGATGACTTTGAAAGCAAGATTCCCGAGACCGTTGCTAACGAACGAGATCTAAAAAAAAGAAAATTAAAAGCAACGGAGTAAGCAATTATATGCTTAGTAAGTTTTTAAGTAACAAAAATCATTTGCAGAGTAGCATAGCAATATCTAAACTTGTTTATTTTATCCTTTGGCCGAATAAGATAATACTATGAACCCACTTTTATCATTCATATCACAAAGGTAATTTCAAAGTATCCGACTAAATTTAACTTATAACTGAACACGTTCATTTCAAGTATCAAGCTGAACTCATGCTTATAACATACATTCCATATCTGAATAGTTAAACTCTTCTAATTCAGAACAAATACGTCATAATCAAGTTATAGGCGTTTGAGTAACCTTTAACAATAGTCGTAACATTCCCTCCAAACTCTAAACTCACAATTCATAAGTAACAAAATTCTCGAACAAGTGTAAATGCATACCTGGATATCTTACGGTAAGTAACACATTTAATAAGACTGTCTCGACATTTATTTTACAACGCCGACATGGATGCCCTTCGGGACCAAGCCCGTTTCAACACTGGCTCAAAGCCCTTCGGAACTAAGTCTGGATATATCACTGGCTTGAAAGCCCTTCAAGACTAAGCTCGGATCGTATCACTGGCTCGAAAGCCCTTCGAGTCTAAGCTCAGATCGTATCACTGGCTCGAAAGCCCTTCGAGTCTAAGCTTGAATATAAATCCCCAATTATTAATCATGCATATACATTTATATCATATCACTATTGAACTCAATACCAATACTCAAAATATAATCACAGCATGTTTACGACCCATACCAAAAATCTGATTCACTGATCATAAATGAGGGGTACAGATTCACTTCAGGATATAACAAAAGCAAAGATTAACATTCAGTTTTCCAACATTTGCTCAAATTATCCTTTCCACAACTACATTCGAATATGGCCTTTTAAGTCTGAATTTATACATTCACATATGTACTGTAATTTCATTATAATTATGAGCTAACATTCATTACTCAAGAACTTACCTCCTTGGTCGATGATTATCCACGAACCGACTATTCCACCACTTTTGCCTTTCCTTTGTCTGATTGTGGCTCTCTTAGCTCTTGAGCTTAAATTTGATACAACAAAATTTAAATTTCATTAAACACTCATCCTTTTCACTTGACCAAGGCAAGGGATACAAATATAATCTTTTTATCACACATATATATATACACACACAGATGCATTCATACACATTCGGTCCAATGAATATTCATCTTACATCACAACTAAATCTTTGACTAGCTAAATATACAATATCACAATTGAAGCCATTCGGCACTCACACATACATTAGATATGTATTTATCTCTAGTTCACATGTATAATTGCTAATCCATATAATCGAATGTCTCTGTATATATCACATGAATTACACACCTAAAGCACGTCTAACTATATGCTTATGCATATAATGCATATTTTGATATCATGTATTTCACCATTTATACTATAGCTTTAAGACGTATCTCTAATTCCAATTGACAAGGTTTTAACACTTACCCCATCGCAAATGGTTATTGTTCTTTTTCTTTTTTTACTAGTGCCGCATATAAGATTTTAAACACCTTCTTATGCCTATCCCATGACCTCTCGGCCTTAGTCACACAATTATAGCTCCTTGACCTCAATTCTCTCAAATAAATATCCAACTATTTAAGGAGGCAATTTAAACTAACTCACATTGAATCATAGACTAAATTCCTTATCTCCATTTGGCACACTAGAAATAGCTCAACCAAAATCTCAAAAACCAACCTATGGGCTATGCCGTATGCCTAACCTTCAACCAAAATTCACAAGATTCAAGCATAAAACATGAATACATACCTCAATTTGGAACTACAATGGCCGAATCTCACAAAGTCTTTGTATTCAAATTTCAATACAAAATTTCCTAGTTCAAGCTTAATTTCACCATCATACAAGTCATTTCACAAACACAAAGCTCAACCTATATGTATTTTGCCAATGCCACATGTAAAATCAAGAACCCATGCCATACGTGGCTCAAATTTAAAATTTTGACTCAAAGTCTTAAAATTTCATGGATTCAACCATCATTGAGCCTAACTAATCATCATTCAATTTCTTAGCATCAAATTTCAACCATTTTCAACATTTCCTAGCTAGAACCAAATGCCCAAGAGCCACAAGTCAAAATTTACATATGGGTTGTATCAAGGACCTATTAATCAACTACATTTCAAAAATTCTAAAGAACCTATCATGAAATCTCACCTTAATTTTTCCAAAGAGTAGCCGAATGCCCACACTTAACCTCCCTTCTCTTCACTTTGAGTTTCAGCAATGGTGAAAGGAAAATGAGCATTCAATTTGGCATTTTCACTTTTCTTTCTATTTTTCTATTTTTCTTCTTTTATTTAATGCACTATATCTTTTTTTTTATAAAACAATGCATATAATATTATTTAAACAACATCATTACCATCCACTAAAGTGGAATTGGGTAAATTGACATGCAAAGACATTTCTTTGTAATTTATACTATTTAGCCACTATGATTTTTGCCTATTAGATTTTTAAAGTTCAACAATTAAGCCCTCTTTAAGCAATTAGTCACTTTGAATATCAAATTTCCACACAAAAATTTTTTTTAGCACATACTAATTCTCATATCAAACACATAAATCATAACATCAAATAAATTATTTTGACTCGGTTTAGTGGTTTCGAAACCACTTCCCCACTAGGGTCAAAATAAGGCTGTCACAAGGAGAGATGTTGGTGGTTAAATGAAGCCTTAACACTCAAGTTTCGAAGAGTGAGCCCCAATGAGATAATCTATTTCATTCTCACTGCCTTGTTCAAGGAAAAGTTTGTAGTCTAGTGGTGGATGGTGGGAGTTGCACCAACATCGCCAGCACTTTAATGGTGGACAAATTATCCCTGCCGACTACTAATCACCCTAGGTCATATAAGCTACAATGGCTAAATGATGGAGTTGAACTTAAAGCATTAAAGCAAGTACTTGTGCCTTTTTCCATCGGCAAATATCAAGACGAGGTCCTTCGCGATGTTGTTCCCATGCATGCGGGTCATCTCCTACTTGGAAGACCTTGGCAATTTGACCGACGAGTTAAGCACGATGGATTCGCAAACATTTATAAATTCAAACATTAAGACCGTGATATTACTTTAGCCCCCTTGTCACCTCAGCAAGTTGAGGAAGATCAGCAACGATTGAGGTGATCAATGCAACAAATGAAATTGAATGTAAAATCTCAAAGTGAGAGAGAAAAAGAAATCAATTCGAAAGAAAAACAAAAGTTGAATGAGGAAAAAAGAGAAGAACAAAAAAAGAAAGAGAGTGCAAAAAAGAAAATTTTCTTGACTAAATCAAACAACTTTGTTTGTTCATCTTTTCAGGTATGCTCAGACTCTAGATTACAATTGCAATATCTTTCTCAAGAACGACGGTTTGTACTCCGACCCGTAGGTAATGTTGAAAATCTACCATTCGATTTTGAAGACAAGAAAGGTATGACCACTGATTTGCTATTTTGTTCCAAACAAGGTAAAAAAATTTAGTTTGATATTGATCCTTTCAAAGAAAATATGGACTATAATGATTTGATGAGAAAATTGCAAAATCCCTTGTTTGAGATGAAATTAGGGTTAAAACATATCTTGATTTACTTCATTTGCGAAAACTAGAACCAATCCTTTTGTAAAACTAGAACCAATCCTTTTGACTAATGTTGATTATCTAATTGATGGTTTGGTTGATTTTCTTTGTTGGTATCTTATTCCTATTTGCTTGTATATGGGAATTTTCTTAGAAGACCATCGGCTCGACTTGAGGTCAAATCATTTTGAAGAGGGGGAGGATGACGCGAACGCGTCCAAGTCAACAACATGCCCGAATGATGGAATACTTGCTATGCCGCAAGGTCCCATGACAAGAGCTCGAGCTTGACGCTTCCAACACTCTATTTCAGCTCTCTGTCAACAATTACAGCTAGCTCATGGATCCAACATGCAAAATGTAGCTGAACACAACTTGGAACAGAGGATAGTTAGCTTGATTCAAGCTAATTTCAGCTCGCTTCAGCTCACGGGAGTTCAATCTAGCTCGGTTGAGCTCAACCAAGCTCTGACTCAGCTCCATCAACTTTTAATTTAAATAAACTCAGTTCATTTAATTTAATTTCAGCTTAACACAGCTCATAGCTGAAACCCTCAGCTCATCCTAGCTTAATCATTGCATATTTATTAAAGTGAGCTAGTTGACTAGTTAAGTAGTTAATGCACATCATAAATTTATCATAATTTGAACTAGAAATAAATATATCTAAATTATTACAAGAATTAAATATGTTAGCCGAATTTAATTAGGTGTTTAATTGTGTTCATATTTGGTTAATGTGTTCATATTAATGAAGTGTTTAATTGTGTTCATATTTGATTAATGTGTTCACATGAGCTATTAATGTTGTTCATTCATCTTGTAGGTACATGCATAGAAAGGTTCAATGGACGGTAAACAAAGGGTCTTATGCATGTTCATGATGATTACTCATGTATTTGAAGATTCATGGATCCTATTAATGAAGGAACATGCATTGGACGGTTCATGTATTTCCCATGTGTTCACACCTTGTGTTCACACCATGATGACCATTCGGTTGGACGTTCACACACGAGAGACTACTCAAGCTCCTTGTTCACACCTAGTCTGACCCTTCATGAAGCCTCATTTAAGAAGCCACTCATGGTGAAACAACATGAATTAAAAGCTCCATTAAGGTGTTGGCTGAATCTAGTCATGCATGCATGAAGAACATTCAACCAAGTACATTAATGCATATTCATGAAGCTATCCATTCACTTCCCATTCAGCCGGATATGGACAAGCTCATCAATGGACACTTTCTAGAATCTTCAAGCTTTTAATTAGGATACATTACTTAGTTGCTAAGTCCATGAATAGGACTATTCGGCTAGCCTAAGACACTAGTATAAATAGTTGTTTATTTTCATTGTAAAGGGACTTTTGATCAATTTTATACCAAAACTCTGTTTCTGTGAGGTTTTATTCCTCTTAACTTTGTACAAGTCTCCTGCGACTTATCTAGCTTTGCTAGTGGCGTCAATCCTACTTGTTTCGAGCTTATCACCGAACCCAACTTGGTGTGGCGCTCAAACCTATCCTTCACTTATCATTTTCCAACTTAGACCATATAGGATTCGGGGTGACACCTTTGGTGTTGAATCTTTCCTGATGTCTAAGACTTTCGACCATCAACCACCTTACTTTCTTAACTTACCATTTTGTACCTTCTATACCAAATCGTACATTCTATACCATTTTCGTACATTCCAAACCATTTTAAACCAACTTACCATTTCGTACCTTTTGTAACCTATCCTACCTTACCTAAACCGAACCTTCAATCATTCATTTATTCTCATACACCAACCTTAACCATCGTACCATCTATCATCCTTTCTCTCTAAACTCCGACAACTCTAATCACTTCAACTAAACTCATAAACATACCATCTTCTAAACTTCTGCTTTTCTATCTACTCTTTCCAACTACGACTTTGTTCTTCTTCTTCTCGACTATGATCGGGCATTTAACATAAATTTGGCTTATCTCATAACCGGGTTCGTGTCACTACACGAGTAGACAAATTATAAAGATGATGTGTTACATGAATTATATAAGTTACAAGATGAAATCTTATATGAGATATTTGATGGGTATAAATGAAATGAGAGATGATTTATATATTAAATAGACATTATAAGTTTGGTTCCTTCCTTGTGAATAGATGAACTATTGTTCTTACTGATGAATTGATGTTATACGGGTATAATTCTATTATCGATTATATGAATGTGTTATAGGTCATTTGAATGGAAATAAATTGATATGAATATTATGTGAATTTAAATGCTTATTGTTTTTACTCATGATGTTTTGATGAAATATGAATAGGTAATATTTATATGGTATAAGTATAGATGGCTAACAAGTATATGGTTCTTAATGAGCAAGATACTGATATTTAATGTGAGTTTCATTGATTCGACTGAAAAGATAATGGTGCTAAAATAGAAACAAGGATACGAATCAGTATAGATATATGTATAATATTCGACAAGTAAGTGACATTAATAAATTCATATAACACGTGAGTAGAGGTGATAAATTACGCATGAATTACATGACTGTTAAAGAAATAAATATTGAATTAGATGAGGCTAGTTCAAAAGCAATCAAATTGCTTAAAATGATAAGCTAATTGTTAAATCTTTAATATAGTGCTGATAATTATATGAACTTAGTAAGCTTATTAGCTTACTCTGTTGATTCTCTGTATTTTACAGTGATTCAAATGCTCGCTCGGGTTGGAAGTCATCGAAGATTTCATCACACTATTTAGGGGGTAATTGGTATTTCTAAACTCTTTGATATGGGGTAATATGACATGTATAGGCTAGTTAATAAGTTGAATTATATGGTCACTAGCTTGTGTATATGAATGAGATATGATTTGTTGTATTTTGATCAAGCTATGTGATATGTCTTGAGTGAAAATGGTTGATTTGATATAGAAGTATTATATGATGTATTCATCTTGTGATAGTTTTGTTAATTAGCATTTTGGTATAGATGATATATATACTTGAACATGTTATGCAAATGATGCTTGTAGGTTCATGACATAAGAGCTGAGAAAATGGCTTAAACCAAGCCTGTTTTGAGCCACACAGTCAAAGCCCACGAGCGTGTGACTTGACCGTGTGACCCTATTTCGTAAGTTTTCCTATAACTTTTATATGTTATTAAATTAGTCCCCATTGTGTAATTAAAATTTTATATGCTCGTTCTAAGCATGCTATGAATATGAATGTTTGATATTATTGAATTGAGATGATGTTTGATAAAAGTTAAAATTTTATTGTTCCAAATTGCGTTACAAGTCCTGTAATGCCCCTTACCTATTTCGACGACGGTTACGAGATAAGGGTGTTACACCAACGGTTGATTTGGTACTTTTGGACTTTGTGTATTTTTGTTATGTGGCATGTATAGGTCATCTTTGCTAATGAAGCCTATATGTTTTGATATGTAATTAGCCATATGATTTGGCTTAATTTGGTATGTGTTAGTATGTGTATATATATGAGTAGTTGGCTTATTTTGTATGACGTATAATTGCCTTGAATATGCTTAATGGTTGCCTTATAAATTGTGTAACACCCCTAACCCGTATCCGTCATCGGACTAGGGTTAAAAGGTATTATCAAACATTTCAAAACATTTTATAAAACATCATTCATACATCATCATTCCATAGCAAATCATACACATAGAGTCCTTTTAGAAGGTTTATGAGACCTTAAACATGTTTTAGAAAAGGTTCGAGACTAAACCAATCCCGTAAAAATTTTTTTCGAAACTTAAAATTTTTTCTAAGTTACGAGGTCACACTCCCGTGTGAACAGGCCATGTGCCTCACATGGCATTAGACACACCCATGTGTCTAGGCTGTGGGAAAACAAGGCATACCTACTGACTTAGGTCACATGGCTAAGGACACGCCCATGTGCCAGGCCGTGTGATAACTTGAAGGGTATACTAACTTAGGTCACACGACCAACCACACGCCCATGTGTCAGCCCGTGTGCCCTTTCGAAATGGCCGACACGCCCGTGCATCAGGTCGTGTGCTCAGCCGCGTCAAAACCTGTAGGGTATACTCCTTGACCACACAGCCTGCCACACTCCCGTGTGTGAGGTCGTGTAGAGAACCCAGGCTCAATTCAACTTGGCCTTTGAGCAACACGGCTAATGTCACATCCCCAAACCCGGCCTAGACGTTCTGGCTGAATCTGGCGGTGTCACATTGGAGTGTCTTTTTAAAAACTCGTTCTTGTTGATAAAAGCTAGTTTGAAAGTTAAAGCCTCTTTGTTAACGTTACTAACCATTTAAAAATGTCATTACTTTAAAACATTATTAGTTTTGTTGTTATGTGAAGTTGCGAAAGCTTTTATGATATTTTGTGAAAACGTGATATTTTGAAAATAATTATCGTTTTGGAAAAATCGCATCCTAATACTAGCAGATATAAAACTTAACATAGTAAAACCCCAAATTAAAGTCCAAAAGCTTAAGAGAGGCCTTATTACAAACCAAACTAAGATTTAAAGTACTTATAAGTAAGTAAACAAAATAGAAAAACATAAGCAGTTGTGTGGCCATCTCTGAGTCCCTCACAGTACCGATCCACCAATGCTGGGAATTACCTACATAATTAAAACGGGGTGAGTTTACGAAAACTCAGTGTGTGATCCCTTACTATATAAAAAGAGCAATCAGTCATACAAAAATTTCAGTAACAATCTAGGCCTAAGCCCATTATAGCAGATAGTAACAGATTAGCCTTAGCCCATTATAGGTTTAGAAATAGAACACATGTGGGCCTAAGCCCAATACAATAATAGAGTTAGAATGAATAATGTATGATGCATGTACCCCTATCCAACCCTGCACTTGCCTCTGTCCAACCCTGCACTTACTGTATGGATAAAATTAACCCACCCAACCAACACACCAAGAGTTAGCACCTATTGTAGCACTAACTAGAATCGTATCAAAGCTGCCTATAACTAGAATGGCTAAAAGCCATAAATAGAATGGTTATAAACCATAAACAGGATGGCACAGAGCCATTAGTAGTGGCACAAGCTGTCAATAATGGCACAAAGCCATTAGTAGCAGCACAAAGCCATTAATAGTATGTGTGGCACAAAACCATCGGTAAAATGGAAAGCACTAAGTCATCAATATTATGCACGACACCAAGCCATCAGTCGTTCCATAGTCATCTCGTGTGACCCGTGCGACCTTAACAAGTTAAAACAAATATACAGCTTTAAGCCTTCGGTGGGTCCACAGTAGTCTCGTACGACCCGTGCGACCCTAACAAATCAGTACTTTCTCCATATCATTATCCCAAACCATGCAGTATGTCATGTATGTATGCAAAACACATAAAAATCACATAACAAGCTTAATCAATCAAACATCACATAAGGGCATAACAGTCATTCTACCCGACAGGGGTATTACAGTCATTTTACCCTACCAAGGTATTACGGTCATTTTACCCTACAGGGGTAATTTGGTAATTTAACCCTCTAGGGGTAATTCTGTAATTTTACCCTCTAGGGGTAATTCAATAATTTTACCCTCCAGGGGTAATTCAGTAATTTTACCCTCTAGGGGTAATTCAACAATTTTATCCTTCAGGGGTAATTCAATAATTTTACCCTCTAAGAGTAATTCGATAATTTTACCCTCCAAGGGTAATTCGGTAATTTTACCCTCCAAGGATAATTCGATAATTTTACCACAATGGGTCTAGACTCACCTACCGACCCATCAGAAGTTCTACAGTTGCCTCAAGCGACTTATGTAACATCAACAGTTCTAACAGTGCATATGGGCCTAAGGCCCATTATGCGACCCAAGTGGGCCTACAAGCTCGTGTGGCCCATCTGGCCCAGAGTTAACCACGGTAATGCAACTACGCAGTCCAGTCCAATATTTACCACAAAATGTAAACTTTTATCCGTGTGGGACCAACGAGCCTATTGGGCCCACACAGCCCGTTTTAGCCCATTGAGGCCCAAAATAACCTAATCCCATGAGAACGCTCATGGTGGCCTCTACAGTCCTATGCCCCCGTTCGTGGGCTCAATTTCCCCACATGAGTGCTCGCACGCTCATGTAACCTTGAAGCCCAACCTTCTGGCTTTTCAACTGTTCAGCTCTTTGGTATTTTGGCATTTGCCAACCTATGGTCAAATCAATGTGTGTGGGGTTCACACAATATTTCAGCTTTTTAGCCGATTAACAAGTATGATATACTATTACACACCTGTTTACGAATGCACTACAATCCTCGAGTGCCAAAACCTACAATCAATCACACTTCGCTATCAATCCCTTTTCTAAAGCATATGGTTAACCATCACACACCTTTTTGCTAACATATAACCAAAGAAACTCTAACCCTTACCTTGATTGATCGATGAACAGAAAATAAAGGTTTGATTGCTTCAAGCCACTTGCGCCCCTTCACACTACCTAAACCCCTAAGCCCAACGATGGCCATATCACAGAGAAGAACCCGTATTTTATGGTCAGAAGGTGAAAGGAGAAAACATACTATTATTAGGGAGGAGACCAAACGAAGGTGGAGTTATCAACAAAAGAAAGAATGAAGGACTTACCGATTGTCAGAATCCTTGCAGAATCCAAATAGAGGGGGCATTACCGTGTTTCGGCCAAAAAAGAAATAGAAGAATCAAGAGAGAAGAAGAACAGAAAATGGAGATGTAACACCCCAAACTAGGCCCAGATGTTGTGGCCGAATCTGGTAGCGTACATTAAAGGGTAAATCGTAAAATCCAATGTCATTAGAAAACCTCGAAGACATTTGATTGTGCTGTTGTTAAACAGTATTTTCAAAATGGGTTTCTATTTTCAAAACATGCCTCGTTTGAGAAGTTCTTAGTTTTAAAACAGATGCCAGTGAAATTTTAATACTAGGCTCGACCACCTTTAGTATATTAAGGATTAATTGAAACTTTATTTTGTTATTTGCAAAGCTCGATTTTTATATTCATTATTAAATTTCCATGATTCATGCATAGCGGAAGTTTAATTTCTTTGAAAATGTTTGTGAACTTACGTTTGATTTGTAAAACATTGTTTTCTTTTAAATAAACACGAGATTTAAACTAGAAATTAAGCAAAACTAGAGAAAGGCCTTAATACAACAAAAACCCAAATAAAAGAAAATGTAATTAAAGTAGAGTAATATGAAATACGAAATATAACTGTCCATAGTGTGGCCACCTCCGAGTCCTCTGATATGTCGAACTGTCTCTCACTAAGGATTACCTGAGAAATTAAAAAGAGGGTTGAGTTTACGAAAACTTAGTGTGTACTGCCCCCAACAATCTCATAACAAATATCACATCATTCTGGGCCTAAGCCCATTATAGTAACAGTGGCAATTGGGCCTTAGCCCGTAATAGCCTCGGTTGGGTTTGAGCCATATCAATATCAGAATCAGAAAATGCAATGCATTAATACCTAACATGAATACGTCCAAGCTAGCAACCTACCCAGATGATGGAACACCTGCTATGGCATAAGGTCCCATGACGAGAGCTAGAGCTTGACGCTTCCAAAACTCCATTTCAGCTCTATCATCGATTCCAGCTAGCTCATGGCTCCCATGTCCAACGTGTAGCTGAACACAACTCCGAACTAAGGATAGTTAGCTTAATTCAAGCTGACTTCAGCTCGTTTCAACTCACGGGAGTCCATTCCAGCTCTGTTGAGCGCAACTAAGCTCTTACTCAGCTCATTTAATTTAATTTCAGCTTAACACAGTTCATAGTCGAAACCCTCAGCTCATTTTAGCTTAATTATTGCGTATTTATTAAGTGAGCTAGTTGACTAGTTATTTAATGCATATTATTAATTTGTCATAATTTAAACTAGAAATAAATATGTCCAAATTATTACAAGAATTAAATATGTTAGCCGAATTTAATTAGGTGTTTAATTGTGTTCATATTTGATTAATGTGTTTACATGAGCTATTAATGTTGTACATTCACCTTGTAGGTACATCATCCTTTAGACGGCACATGCATGTAAGGATATTAATGCAAGGTGCATGCATAGAAAGGTTCAATGGACGGCAATCAAAAGGGCATATGCATGTTCATGATGATTATTCATGTATTTGAAGATTCATGGATCATATTGATGAAGGAACATGCATTGGACGGTTCATGTATTTCCCATGTGTTCACACCTTGTATTCACACCATGATGACCATTCGGTTGGACGTTCACACACAAGAGACTACTCAAGCTCCTTGTTCACACCTAGTCTGACCCTTCATGAAGCCTTATTTAAAAAGCCACTCATGGTGAAACAACATGAATTCAAGGCTCCATGAAAGGTGTTGGCTGAATCTAGTCATGCATGCATGAAGAACATTTATCCAAGTACATCAATGCATATTCATGAAGCTATCCACTCACCTCCCATTCAGCCGAACATGGACAAGGGCATCAATGGACATTTTTTAGAATTTTTCATACCTTTAATTAGATACATTACTTAGTTGTTAAGTCTATGAATAGGACCATTCGGCTAGCTTAAGATACTAGTATAAATAGTTGTTTATTTTCATTGTAGAGGGACTTTTGATCAATTTTATACCGAAACTCTATTTCTGTGAGGTTTGATTCCTCTTAAACTTTGTACAAGTCTCGTGTGACTTATCTAGCTTTGCTAGTGGCATCAAACTTGCTTGTTTTGAGCTTATCACTGAACCCCAACTTGGTGTGGCGCTCAAACCTATCCTTCACCTACCATTTTCCAACTTAGACCATATAGGATTCGGGGTGACACCTTTGGTGTTGAATCTTTCCTGACGTCTAAGAATTTCAACCATTAAACACCTATTTGTTTATTTTACCCTTTTCGTATCTTTTTAACCATTTCATACCTTCTATACCATTTTGTACATTCCATACCATTTTGTTCCTTCTATAACATTTCATACTTACTATACCATTTCGTACCTTCGTAACCTATCCTATCTTACCTAACCTGAACCTTTAAACATCTATTTGTTTCCATACCCTATCCTTCTAACTATCATATCTTCTTTCATCTAAACCTCATCAATTCTAATTTCTTTTCTAAACTCCTAAACATACCATATTCTTAACCTTCCGCTTCTTACCTATCTATTTCGATTGCAACTTTGTTCATCTTCTCGACTACGATCAGGCACTCAACGTAAATATGGCTTATCTCACAACAGGGTTTGCGTCAATACCCCAACCAACCCTACACTCCATATCCCGTCCAACCTTACACTCTTGTGGGGATTAAATAAACCCACCCATCCCTACACTCTAATATAGCACCGATTGCGGCACTAACCAATATCGCAATAGAGCTACCAATCGCATATTCGGCTTTAAGCCATCAATGGGTCTACAGTCGTCTCATGTGACCCGTGCGACCCTAACAAATCAATTACTTCCTTCAATCAATAATCCCATCCCCATGCAGCATAATATCACATATATGAATGCAAACATATCATAAAATGGCATACAAAATCGGCCATATATCATGTAGGGTATTTTAGTGATTTTGCCCTTCAGGGGCATAACGATCATTTTCACTTTGGGGTCTAAGTGCACGTATTGACCCATCAATAAGTCCACAATCGTTCTGGACGACTGGTGCAACCTTTAGCAATCAATTGGTACAATTGGCCCAAAGCCCAATATGTGGCCCAAGTGGGGCCCAGACGCTCGTGTGGCCCGCTAGGCTCAAAACTGCCCTTGGCCATGTGATCGACATGGTCGGCCTCATTATTTCCCCTACATCCATGAGTTTTTCTTGTGTGGGGCCCACGAGCCCATTGGGCCCACACGGCCTGTTTTGGCCTATTCGGCCTAAAATAGCCCAAGTCCATGAGATCGCTCATGGTGGCCTCTGTCGTTGTATTGACTTTTCCACACGTGCGTTCGAGCGCCCGTGTGGCAACCGTTGTCATACTCTGGCTTTTTGAATTTTCAAAAGTTTGGCATTTCAGAATTTGCTGTTCTACAATTTGAGTAGTGTGTGTACACACCTATTGTGAACTCTTGCAAAAAGCCTTCGAGCACCAACCTACATCCAATCGAGGTATTCTATTAACTAACCAACAATTCAGGTTAATAGCCTTTTCAACACTTAGTCTAAATCAACCATCACCTTACCTTGCTTGTATGCGAGTGATTCTAGTTCTTTAGGACCCTTAACCATAACCGATCCCAAATCCTTGTCGATTGTCTGCATTTACAGAAAAACTATTAGTACAACTACCTAACCCTATGGAATGTGTCAAACAAATCAACCACAGAAAATGCACCACCCCAAAGTAGGGGTAGTAACATTTAGCCAAAACAAGGATGGCAGTCAACACACCCCACTCGATCACCACAACCCATATACAACGTTACCTTTGATTGTGACAATGGAAAAAACTTTGGTTGCGTCAGTACCAATTGCACCCTATCACACCCCACGTATCAAAGACTAATTGAAACACCACAATAAAAAGAGTGTTCGGCTTTTCAAGAGTGTAGAAGGAGTGTGGCTTAAGAGATTAATAAAAATAAAAGAAAGTTGAGTTCACTTATGGATTGTGAGATCGCTTGCCAACCAGAAATCTGATCAAAGAAAATATGAGTTGAAGAAACAAGGAATCAGTTTAATCAAGCTACGAGGAAAAAGAGTTTGAGATGGAGAAGAAGAAGTAATCGACCACTACTTGAAAGAGGGTGATGCGAACCCAGTCGCATCATGTTATGACACAACTCGATGCCATCGAGATTGGCCTAAACTTGAGGGGGCCCAAGTGCAAAATGAAACATCTCATAGGCCTGATTGATTATTGGGCCAATGTTTTAAGGACCTTTTAATTTAATAAGGTTTTATTTAAATTAATAAGTTTGCATTTATTTTTTATTTTGACTTCCACTTTGTGTGTTTTGCATTTAATAAAGTTATGCCTTATGTTAGTTAAGTATGCATCATAAATAATGACTTGCATTATGTAACTCCCATGTTAGTTAAAGTCTTGCATTAAGTAACTCATTTGTTTATTTAATTTTCATTTTAAACCATGCATTTAAGCATCTTAGTTAATTGAGTTGTTAGAATAAATGTTTCTCTTAATTAATCTAGTTACTAGGATAATTTAATGAAGCATGAGATTAAGTTTATTTAATTTTGCTTCTTTAATTAAACTAGTTGCTACATTAATTGATGACTTTGCTTTAGTTCATTTATTAAAGTCAAGTGTTTAATTGTGTTTAATAAGTTCATTTTAAATAAGGTGATTTTTGTTGCATGTTTATTAATAAATTCATGTATGAGAGTGTTTATAGTGTGCTGTTTTGTTTTTAGTGTCTTTAATGCCTAATTGTCTATTTTGTAGGTGACTATTCATATGGTTAAATTAACTCTTCATTTTTGGACTTTTTTTAAGCCTTCAAAGATCATCATGGTGGTTGTTTAAATGGTCCAAGAGTGTCCCTTCAAATCTGATCAGTTTCATGCACTCAAAGCTAGTTATGGTGTCAATTAAAGAGAGATGAATGCACAAGACTTTTGACATTCAGTTATGGTAGAAGAAAGGACTACAAACAACAACTTAAGGAGCATTAATCTTCATAAAGATGGCGGTGACCTTTGAGCTATCCATGGGCTAATGAAAAGACATGCCTTTTCATCTAATCAAAGACAAGTGAATAGACATGCCTTTTGGCCTAACCATCAAAGAGTTAAATCAAATTTAATGTTATGATTTAAGCTAGTTAAATGACTGAATTTGAAAGGTCTTAAGGAACTTGAAAGGTCATTTGAGGCCTATAAATTTTATTCTAAGTCATTCATGTAGGGAACTTTTGACACCTTAATGAAAATTATATCATTTTATGAGAAAACCTTTCTCTCATATTTTGTTGAAGACTCGTTGGCTTATCTAGGTCCCTAGTGGCGTCAACCTACTTTTTTCTCTATCTGAACTTATCACTATTTCATAGTGTGGCATTCACCCTTATACCAAGGTTCCTACTTCTCTAAGTAGCGGGTCGAGGTTTATTTACTTTCATCCTTCCACCTTGAAAGCCTATAAGTATTTGGGTCAATACTCTTTAGTATTGGTTCTTACTTGCTTTTGAGTTCGATTTATTCCATATCCATCATCTACCAAATTTCTTTCTTTCCATCCTTTCATTTCATCATCGCCGAACCACCCTTTCACTTTTCATCCATTGTTTGTTAACCCACTTCCATACTAATCTTCATCTTTATTTACGCTAACCGAATCTATATAAAATTCATATCCTTAAACCTATCTTTGAAACCCCTTTTGAATAGCTTCTGCGTTAATTTACCTAAGAACATCCTTTTAAAAATGAGCCGAACCATACTTTCTTGTAGACGATCGGGCAATTCGTATACGAATCAACTCAACCCCGAGGTGGATCGTATCAGAGGGAAGGAGATGTATTTGGCTAGAGTTTCAGAGTTGAAAGAAGAAGAGAAGGAATGAGATCGAGAAGAGGAGAATAAAGGGAGAATTGGCAGAAGCAGCAATTGTTTGAGAAATCACAGAGGAGAGAGAGGTAATGTTCATTTTTGGAAAAAGGTAGAAAAGAACTAAAACAAAAGGTTCCTAAATCCATTTAGCAAAGAAAATTGGCTTCCCAAAACCAAAACGACTAGAATAAAATTGGCAACTACCAACATTAATACTCTAAAAATCGAACAAAATAAGCCAAATTTTCCCCTAGCCGAAATTCTTGAGTAACAAAGTCCACATTCGGCTAGCACACCTCATTATTCAAATTCCCTCCTTGATTTTTTCTCCTAACAACTCTCCCTTATCCCCTTCATGATCCACTCCTTAAATCACTCACTTGACCAATTCAAATACACTCAGCAGAATTCAAATCCACCTCAACTACTAGCCGTCCAAAGGTGCAAAATAAATACCCATCATAATATTATGGTAACACTCAAACCCCAGACCACATGCACACTCCTAACACCACCTTGCCACTTGACCACATGCTTTTTTGTGTCACATTTTAGTCTCAATTATTTAAAAGGCTTACCACCTGGAGTTAGGGTTCCCCTAATGCTAAAAATAAAAAATTTCCATATGTCAAGGCTTGAACCCAAGAATTCATAGAGACCCCCAAACATTCCAAAATTATAAACCCAGCAATGTTAACATGCATTTAAAGCCACAATACACAAAAATTAAAAACCCGACTTTCGAGACGTTACAACTTTACCCCCGAAAAAAATTTCAACCTTGAAATTTTCTTGGTTAAAACAGATGAGGGTATTATTGTCGCATTGCCTCCTCGGGCTTCCACATGGCCTCCTTAGAACTGTGGTTACACCAAAGTACTTTAACTAATGGAATAGACTTCCTTCTCAGCACCTTTACCTCACGATCTAATATCTGCATTGGTTCCTCCTCGAATGTAAGATCTGGCCTAACCTCGATTTCCTTGATCGAGACCACATGCGTGGGATCAGAGTAGTAACGCATTAGCATTGAAACATGAAACACGTTGTCGATCTGATTCAACTCTGGAGGTAATTCAAGCTCATAGGCAACTAGTCCCATAGGCTTTAGTACACGGTATGGCCCAATGAATCTAGGGCTTAATTTACCCTTCCGCCCAAACCTTAGTACCTTCTTCCATGGGAAAACCTTAAGAAACACAAAGTCCCCCACTCCGTACTCAATCTCTCGGTGCTTAAGATTGGCATATGATTTCTGCCTATAAGATGCTTCCTTCAACCGGTCCCGAATTAGTTTCACCTTATCCTCAGTATCAGTAATTAACTCTGGTCCCAGAACTCGCCGCTCACCCAACTCAGTCCAACATGTAGGAGTGTGACATCTATGACCATATAACGTTTCATATGGTGCCATCCCAATACTCGACTGATAGCTATTATTATACACAAATTTGACTAACAGTAAATAGTCCTCCAAACTACCTCAAAACTCGATTACACAATCCCTTAACATATCCTCCAATACTGGTATCACCCTCTCTGACTGGCCTTCTGTTTGAGGGTGGAACGCTATACTAAAGTCCAATCTTATACTAGTGCCTCGTGTAACTTTTTCCAAAATCAAGACGTGAAACGAGGATCTCTGTCAGATATTATGGAGACCGGTACTCATTTAGTCTTACAATTTTGAGCACATATAACTTAGCCAGCTTCTGTAATAAGTAATCAATTCGGACCAGTATAAAATGGGTAGATTTTGTTAATCGATCTACAATAACCTATATCGAATCTTTCTTAGTAGGCATCAGGGGTAGCCCACTAACAAAGTCTATAGTTACCCTCTCCCACTTCCATAGTGGAATCTTAACTGGCTGAAGTAATCCTAAAGGTAATTGATGTTCTGCCTTGACTTGCTGACATGTCAAACATTTGCTCACGAACTCGGTAACCTCGTGCTTAGGTCCTGGCCACCAATATAACTCGCGGAGGTCTCGATACATCTTGTTCCCACTGGGATGCATAGCATAAAGGCTACTATGCGCTTCTCACAATATCAACTGCCTTAAAATAGTATCCCTTGATACACAAACTCTCTCACGGAAACACAGCACCCCTTCACTATTCAATGCAAGGTCTGAAGTTACCCCATTCTCAACCTGTCGGAATCGAGGACCTAGAGTCTCATCTATGATCTGTTTATCTTTAATCTCCTCAATCCATAATGGCTTAACTTGAAGCTCAGCTAGTAGACTACCATCGTCAAACAAACTCAAATGGGCGAACATAGCTCTCAGGTCAGACATAGCCCTTCGGCTCAATGCGTCGGCTACCACATTTGCTTTACCAAGGTGGTACTCAGTCGTGCAATCATAATCCTTCAGCAGCTCAATCCATCTACGTTACCTAAGGTTTAGCTCTTTCTGGGTAAAGAGATATGTAACACCCCAAACCCAGCCTAGACGTTATGGCCAAATTAGGTGTGTCACTTGGAATTACATTCGAAATCAGACTATTCGATGAAAAAGTTACATCTATTTTAAAACCCCGTTTTGACTTGTATGTAGAGTAAAATTTGGTTAAAACATTTTTAGTAAGTTTGAAAGTGTGTTTGTAGAAAGGTTTGCCACATTTGTTATATCTAGCTACATAAAGTTATGAAAGCTCTTTAATATTTGAAACCATTACGTGTGAATTTCTTGAAACCATTTGTTATTAGTTTTAAAAACCCGATTAATTACTTTATCGGTTTGAAATAATAAAATAGCTCAATTACATAAGTTAAAATAAAATCCTCATAATGGCCTTATTACATTAATAATTACCAAATTGAAATTAAATAAAGAAAAATCCAAAAATATATGACATGTGGCTACCCCGAGTCCCTCGCAGCTCCAAATCGTCTAAGTTGGAGGTTACCTACATATTTAAAATAAATGGGTGAGTTTGTGAAAACTCAATGTGTAACTTCCCCAACCAATAACAGATCAGACTGGGCCGAAGCCTTATACAAAAACAGATTAGTCTGGGCCTTAGCCCTATACAGAAATAGAGTAGGCCTAAGCCCATTATAGAATCAAAACAGTGCATATATGAAAACCCAACCTACTCCAGCCATCACACAACCTGTACCAACCCATTACACCATGTGGGGAATAACTCGACCCACCCAGCCACACACCAACACGCAGCCATGCTGCTAATATCAAATATCGTGGCAGAGCCACTAGAAACAGATTACGTGGCGAAGCCACTATTCAGAATTATGTGGTAGAGCCACTATTACTGATCTTCCTCCAGTATCAACCCAACCCCATGCAGACTAACATATCATAGTTATTTATAGCATGCATGCAGACTAACAAGCACAGATACAATCATACATATATCAGACAACCTATCTTTAAGGGTGTGAAAGCCTTTTAGGTAGTCAGGGGTAAAATGGTAATTTTACCCCTCAAGAGTATTTTGGTCATTTTACTAAGTTTCAGAGTCTCGACACCCCATATGACCTTCTAGTAGGTCTAACATCACGTCAATCGACACAAATAATCCATATGATCAAAACAGTGTATATGGGCCCAAAACCCACATGTTCGTGTGGCCCATTCAGTCTAGTTTTACATACGGTATCTCAAGCCTTACCAATTAGCATACCAACAATCACTTACCAAGCAATTTGCCTAGACGGGCCTGTAGGCCCATTGGGCCCATTCCGGCCCTTCGATGCCCATAACGGCCCGAGTGCACGAAATCACGCACAATAGCCTCCATAGTCTTTTGCCCATGATTTGTGGAACCAGTTCGGCCCACAAGCGTTCGCATGCCCGTAGGCCTCAAATGCCGACGTTTTGACATTCCAGCTTTTTAGTTTTTGCTAATCTACACTATAGTAGGGTGTGGTTACACACCTTTTCAAATTTACAGCAGTAGTAAGATGGTGGATGATCACACACTTCCCTCAGCAAGGCGAAGGGTCTTAATCACCAACCTACACAAACAAGACCTTTGATTAACCTACTAATGACTTGCGTTAACCTAACTTATCAACAACTCCAATACACCCCATTTACCTTGATTGAGTGGGGTTTAAACTTCCAAGGTTATTTTCCCCCAGTTGAAAACACGCTAGGACGGGGACCTGAATCGCAATAAAGAATCTTGTCAATCGAACACCTCAACCCGATGACTTTAAATACCAAATATCACCCCAAGGCAGTCTAATCCATAATCAGCCTTTATCAAAAGGGAAACATAAAGTCAACCACTCACCTTAACTGAAGACTTCCTGAAGAGATTTAGATTGCTTCGATCACACTAATATGGCTTCCAACCCTTTAGAAGCCGATTGTTAAAAATCACCAAATAAACCGAAATAAGACGGTCAAGAAGGAAAAGAGATTGAAGTCAATCCCACTGTAAGGACCAAAGAGCAATCGATTGAAAGAAAAGAAAAGATACAAGAACCACTTACACTTAACTAGCCTTCAACCACACGGAAACACAATGCTTATTCAGCTTAGAGACACCAATAAAAGAGATAGTGAATATCAAAGTAATGTTCAGCTTAAAGGAGATTAAGAGAGTGAAAAAGAGAGAAGAGCAGCGAAAGAGATAATCAATTTTAGAGAAGGAGAGAAAATGAACCCATGCTTAGCTAAGAAGAAATGATAAAGAAGAATTAAGAAAAAGAAAAGTGAAAAAAGAAAAGAAAAGAGGTGTATAGTTTAGCTAAGAAAAATGAGAGGAGAAAAGAAAAGAAAATAGAAAAGCAAGGTGCAGCAATTGTTTAGAAAGGTAATCGCAAAGCGTGAAATGCTACGGTACTAAACCATAAATAGGAGTAGAGGAACGATTGACAAAGTGACCACAAGATTCGAAGCTTACTATACCAATTCGGCTTAAAAAGAGAATTGCCAAAACCCAAACAGAAAACACCCCTAAAACCAAAAGAAGATTCAGCACACAAAAACCCTCAACTTGTCGAAGTACACCCTCAGGAACACTAGCTGAATTTTCCAACTCAACTACCCCCAATCAACTACACTATCCCTCAAACCCAACTCCTTGAAAATCTCTACAATATTCTCCACATACTTCTCTCTTTGATCTCCTCCAACATTCCACTTCAAATTCAAATCAAACTTTAATCAATTCAAATTCTTATCTCTTACCAAGTCAACAACCACCTTCAGAGTTTGATCTCCATTCCACCTCTTGCTGCCCACATATAGCAAAAATGTTCACCTTTTGCTTGTAAGGGGATTTGAACTCCCACACTCCTTCTCTTGCTTGTGGCGTCACTTACCACTCCACCAGTGTGACAGCCCTAATTTGGCCCTAATTTGTTTTATATGTGCTAAAAGTTGATGTGGAAATTTGATCACCTAAGTGGCTAATTAATTAAAGAGGGCTTAATTGTTAAACTTTGAAAACGTAGTAGGTAAAATTCAAAGTGGCCGAATAGTGTGGTTTATCAATATAGTGGATTTGCATGTCAATTAGACCATTCTTACCTTAGTGGATGACAATTAAGATGTCTAATTGGTATTATATGAATTTTATAATAATGAAATAATATTTATGGTATTATAATAAAAATAAGGTGAAAAAAAAGCACTCATCCTTTCTCTTTCATTTTGCCGAAACTAAGTAAGAAAACAAAAGAAATTTGCTAAGGCATTCGGTCATCCTTGAGCTTGATTAAGGTATGTGATTCTTGTTAATTCCTTTTGAATTTATGAAAATGAGTTGGTGTTAAAGCCTTTGTCATGACCCATGTTTTAATTTTGAGTTTTGATCTCTTGAATTAGTAATGGCTACATGTTCAGTTATGGATAGAAAAATAGTAATTTTGATGTTTGATGATAGAAGGGGATTAAGGAGTGTTTGTTAGATTTTATGATGTTAAAATATAGGAGATTATAAGTTATAAGTTAATTGTGGAGTTGGAACCGTGGGTGACTAAATTATGGCAATGAGCATTCGGTTGTGGTAATAAATGTATGAAGAATTGGTATTAGGTGTTTTAATTAGTTCCCATGTTCATAATTTGAGCTTGAAGCTAGGAATTTTTGTGTTAAGAAAGAATACAAGGACTTTGTGACATTCAGTCATTGACATGAGTGTACTTTTAATACTTAAAGTGAATGATGCATTCGGCTATGGTAATTGAGCATGAAAGTATGGTGTTGGATGATTTTAATGATTTATATAGTTGTAAATTGAGTGTGAAACTTGATTGATGGTATTGAGGGCCATTATGAAAGCTATATGCATACGGTTTATAAGTATTTATATGCTAATTATTAAAGCTTTAGTTTTGTATACTTACAATCGTAGAAGATATGTATAACATGAGTGGTGATTGGATGTTCTTGGATTAGAATTAGTAAAGAGATGAGGGTTGAACTAGTTAAATATATACATGTGTTTTGAATGCTATGTGACAATCGGTCAATGTGTCTATTTGAGCATATTTTACCGAATATAGACTTAAGCCTATGATTGAGTAATCTTGATGTTTTAATAAGTAGATTAAAGTGGAAGTGCCGATTATAAAGCTTAAGATAATGTAAATATATATATATATATGCATCAATAAGGGCATACATTCGACCAATTTAAGTCTTAATGATGTGGAACCTTATGTTAAGTTAGTTCATTAGTAGCCGAATGTATTTTAAGTTAAGGAATGATTGAGCTTGATTGTATTTGTGGTAAAATGAATTGAAATGTGTTATATATGTGTTAAGTGTAATCAAGTGGTAGTAAGATTTTAGGTATGAGTACTAGTAAACAAACGTTTAAAGACTTGGCTTTATGCTTTGATAAAATGATTTTAATGGTGTGAGCTTTTGTATATTCGGCTACTTGATAATGTTAAGTGTGAATTGTTAAAGTTGAATTATGAATATAGGAATTTGAGGTTATGTGCATTCGGTTAATCATTGACATTGTGGCTATAGGGAATTGAATAATCTATTAATCTCAAATGTATTTGAGATGAAGTGAAATGAAATTTCCAAATGTATGTGTGTCATTACAAAAAATTAGTTTTGTTGTTTTTAATGAAATGATATGGTTATTAAACTAGTTCTAATTTGTTGATTAAGCTCAAGAGCATAAAGAGTCAAATTTGGACAAGGAGAAAGCTAAAGTAGTGGAATAGCCGATCCATAGCCATTCAAACATATCCAAGTAAGTACTTAAGTATTTAAGAGTGATATTCCATATGTTTAAGGTAGTTGCTAAAGAAATTGAACATCAAATTTTATTCTTTAATATACCAAAAGTATATGAAATTTAGGCTAAAAGCCGAATGTGATTAGAGTGCATTTATATGAAATAATTATGATATGTGCTATGATGCAATAATTATACTTGTGTGATTTAGAGAATCATAAGGAACTTCAGACCAAAAAGGGTCTAGTAGGCATAATGCCGGTGAAGGAACTTCAGACCTAAAAGGGTCTACCAGGCATAATGCCAGTGAAGAAACTTTAGACCTAAAAGGGTCTAGCAGGCTCTGAGCCAGCGATAAAACTCGGGTCTTGTACCCAGTAGGCCAAGTGCCAGTGAATTGATAAAAGCTTATGACTATGAGATTTTGTGTAAAATTGGCGAATGGAAATCGTACTAAGCATTAAGTTATTCAGGTATGTGATACTTACCTATCGATATGGTAATGAATCTAATCGAATTATGAATCTGATGTTTGCGAACATTTGATTAGTGTGATATTATTCATGAAAGTCAAATGTGTTTGGAAGTAACTTTGAAATAAGAAGTAGTGCTTTAAATGTGAAGTGATTATATATGTACTTGTATATTTGGTCTTTGTGAAAAATAAGGTATGAAAGTATGCGATACATTTAGTGACTAAAGTTGGTATTGAAATCTTGAAATGTTTGTGTTTATATGGAATTAAAGTTAATCGAATGACTTGCTAATAGTGCATATATATATGATTTGGTATATTCAGTCTTGTGGAATTAGAACGTTGTTACGATGTCTTCAATTAACTCGATGGGTTGATTAGTTAATGGCTTTGTAATATATTATGTTACGTTTATGAAATTCCAAATTCTTAGTAAAAGAAATGTATAATTGTGATTAGGCCTATTCGGCCAAGTGGGATGGTATTTAGACTTTGAATAACATTTCTAATTGAGTTAAGCTATTTTAATTACTTAAGACTTACTAAGCTAATTTGCTTACTCCGAGTGTTTTCTTACTATGTCTTATAGATCTTGTTTTGAAGTTACAAGGTCGGGGATCAAAGTTCGAAGGCATCTACACTATCGTCAGGGTTTTTGGTACTTTTGATAATCTTTTTGAAAGAATGGCATGTATAAGTTACTCTCTTTTGGTTTGAGCAATATTTTGAAATTGTATATATATTAAGCCATGCGAAGATGGCTTGCCAATTCACTAAGTATGAATGTGAGTAACTATGAAATTATACGGTTGCTTTTGATAAATATTCATTGTGATTATCTTAATAGTTGCCACAAGTATTAATGGTTAATTTCATAGTCTTAGAATAATCTTGTGCTCGACTTTGGATTAAAGAAATTATTATATGAATGGTATAGACTATGCATGTTTGAAGTTGGCATATAATATATTGAATCTTATTAACTTCGATTATATGGTACATCAATTAGGCTATAATATGTATAACATAGGAAAATTAAAATTTAATTAGATGTAAAGTTCACATTGGAAAGGAAATGCATACTCACTTTCGGCTAAGGTCAAGTAATGTTGTGTTCTGTAAATTGCCTTTTGTTAAGTAATGTCGGTGACCCTATTCCAGTGATGGATGAAGGTCGTAGGGTGTTACAACCAGTGGCTTATTTGTGTCATGAAACCCCAACAACTTTACTTAAACCCTATGAGCTTACACCAATACTCCCCTAAGCCCAAAAATCAAAATTTTTCCAAAGGATTGGCTTTAATCCAGGCCTCTGAAAGGCCCCCCAAACACACCCAAGACATCAATTCAGCACACCCAACCATGCGATTGCCATTTCATGCAAAAATTCAAAAAAAAAAACTAAAATTTAGGGCGCTACAAGGTATTTAAGACTTTTGTGATCCGTGTAAATTATAAACTTCTCACCATACAGGTAATGTCTCCAAATTTTTAGTGCGAATACCACTGCAGCCAACTCCAAATCATGGGTTGGGTAATTCGCCTCATGAGTCTTAAGCTGGCGTGACGCATATGCAACTACTTTACCCTTCTACATCAATACACAACCCAAGCCCACGTGCGATACATCACTGTTGACCGTAAACTCCTTCCTAGGCTCTGGCTGAATCAAAATAGGGGCCTCAGTTAAAACCTTTTTAAGTTTCTCAAAGCTTTCTTGTTGTTTGTTAGTCTAAATAAACGGTACCCCTTTACGCAGCAACTTAGTTAGGGGAGTTGCAATCAACGAAAACCCCTCAACAAACTGTCTATAGTACCCTGCCAGACCTAGAAAACTTTGAATTTTAGACAGTCTTAGGTGGTTTCCAGTTCAACACAGCTTCAATTTTCTGAGGATCAACTCTCATCCCCTAGCTGAAACCACATGACCCAGAAAAGTAACTTCCCTTAACCAAAACTCGCACATGTTGAATTTGGCGTACAATTATTTCTCCCTCAAAATTTGTAACACAATTCATAGATGTGCATCATGTTCATCCTCGGTCCTTAAATACACCAAGATATCACCTATAAACACCACCACGAATTGCTCCAGATAAGGCTGGAACACTCAGTTCATGAGGTCCATGAAAGCAGCTGGTGCATTCGTTAGCCCAAATGGCATCACAAGAAACTCGTAGTGACCATAACAAGTCCTACATGCTATCTTGTAGAGATCTGCCTCCTTAACCCTCAGTTGATGATATCCTGAATGGAGATCGATTTTTGAAAAAACCGAGGCTCCTTGGAGCTAATCGAAAAGATTGTTTATCCTTGGTAGAGGGTACTTATTCTTAATGGTTAGCTTGTTCAACTATAGATAGTTGATGCACATTTGCATGGTCCCATCCTTCTTTTTCACAAATAGCACCGGTGCTCCCCACTGAGACACACTTAGTCGAATGAATCATCAGTCTAATAATTCCTGAATTTGAGCTTTAAGTTACACCAGCTCCTTCGGTGCCATTTTGTATGGGGCGATGGACACCAGAGCAGTACTAGGTAGAAGCTCGATTCCAAATTTAACTTCTCTGCTGGGAGGTAACCCAGGTAGCTCATCAGGAAAACATCCAAAAATTCCTTAACCGTTCTCAAATCCTTTACAGTAGGACCCTTAGAATCCACATTGCTAATGTAGGCTAAATACGCCTCACAGCTTTTATGAACCAACTTCTCGGCCCTTAATGCCAAAATTACATTCGACAAATAATTAGGACATTCCCCAATCACTACCACCTCCTCATCCTCTGCAGTTCTCAGTATCATGCATTTCTCAGCACAATCCAGGGTTGCCTGATGTTTCACCAGCCAATCTAGGCCCAAAATTAAATTAAATTCGCCAAAAGTAAATTCCATCAAATTCGCCAAAAATGTGACCCTTTGGACCACTAAAGTTATATCCCTAAGTAGCTTGTTCACTTTCACTATCTGGCCTAGAGGACTCAATACAGTGACTTCATTTACAGTAATTTCAAACATATCACCCAAAGTCTTAGTCATGGTGCATGCAATGTACGAATGTGTCAACCCAATGTCAATCAATGCAATATACAGTACCTCATGAATAAAGAACGTACCAGTTATCACATCTAAGGCATCTCTGTCCTCTCAACGATGAGTAGCATAGACTAGGGCTGGTTGCCTTGCCTCGATATGACTTGCGCCTCTGCCCGGTGCTCCACGGCCACGTCCCAAATAGTTTCTGCCCCTGGCCTGACCACGGCCTCTTGGCAGCTACTGACCACCACTCAGTGGTTGTACATTACCCCTACCCATTACTTGCATCTGATCTGGCCTTCTGGGACACTCTCTGAAACGATGCTCCATGGAATCACAACTCAGACAGGCTCCCGTCCTCCTCCAGCACTCACCTACATGGCCTTTTCCACAAACAGCACAAGGTGGTAACCAAGTAGTAGCAATAGGGGGCCTAGCTCTGACTGCCCATCCACTCTGGCCCTTTTCTTAGGCCACCACATGGAACCGGAAGGCTCTGAATCCCTTTTATTTTTGCCCCTTTCTCTTTCCTGATTTAGGCTCTCAGCGCGCTTCACATCTTTAGCGATTTTTGCTTTCTCCACCAATGCTACGAAATCCTTCTCCCTCTGCGGAGCTGTCAACACTTGAAGACTATCTTTAAGGCCATCCTCAAACCGAACACAACGCTCATAGTTTGTTGCCATCATCCCTTTAGCATACCAACTAAGTCGTAGGAACTCCACCTCGTACTTCGCCATAGATCTGCCTCCCTGAGTCAAATTCAAGAATTCCCTCCTCCGGGCATCCACATAACTTACACTTACATATTTCCCTTGGAACATAGATTTGAAAAACTCCCAAGTTACCCGGTCAGGCTGAGTGCCCTCTTTCACAGTAAGTCGCCACTGGTAGGCTTCCTCTCGCAACAATGATACCACACCTTTTAGTTTTTGCTCAAAAGTGCAGTCCAAGTCATCCATTATTCTTTCTGTGGCCTCCAACCAAAATTCAGCCATATTAGGAGCTACTCCTACGATACCCTTAAATATCTTGGCTTCATTCTATCGAAGCCGCTCTAAAATCGACCCTCGGCTCCTAATGCCATGTTGGGCCCAGCGACCCTTTCCAGAATTCTTAGCATTGCCTAAGACAATGCGTCATCCCTAGCTGCCCGATCGTACGTGATACGATCTACCTCGGATGAGTCAAGTCGTATTAGTAATTGCCCAATCGTCGACAAGAAGTTACGTTAAGTTTAGTTGAAAAATTGGGTAAGAGAAAGAAGGACAAGAAAAAGATTAAAGAAGGTGGTTGAGTTAGGTTGAAGTTGGACTTGGTTTGGGGAATTTAGGATGGAAAAGAAAGAAGGATGTTGGTTTTTGGTTCGAATAGAATGGGCAATAAGAAGTGAAAGTTTAGTTTTAGGTTATGGAAAGGAATAGATGAATGATTTGTTTCAATTGGGTAAAGTGAATTAAGGAAATGGTCGAAATGGTAACAAATGGTCGGTTATGCTGTTTTGGTACAAAATGGTATTGAAAGAAATTTGGTTTGAACAAAAAGTGCAAACAAGAACCAATACCGATGTGGTATCGACCCGTTGTTTATAAGCCCTTTTAGTTTGGTTTAGGTTTGGTAAAATTGACCTCGACCCACTATCTAACAAGATAGGAACCTCAGTATATTTGAACACCACACTATGAGTAGTGATAAGTTTGGTTTCGACAAAGAAAACCGTTGACACAACTAGAACGCTAGGAAAGCCAATCGAATCTTTGAACTAAAATGGAGAAAAGTTGCCTTACAAATTTGGTAGCATAACATTAACAAAGAGTCAAAAGTTCTTTTACATGGAAAAATAATAAGTATTTATACGCCTAAGTCTAGGTAGCCAAATGGCCTATAAATGCTTAGAAATCAAGTAAGAAAATTCTAGAATTTGAACCCTTAAATTTCATGGATAGATTCAGCCATGGAAGATTGTATGAAAGAGTCTTCATGAATGTTTGATGAAAATTCTAGAAGAAAGTCTCTTAGAAATCTTGTCCATATTCGGCCATAGAGAGTTGAGAAGATGAATTCTTCAAGCTTAACCAAATGGCATGAATGTATGGACTCCATTAGTCACAAGCTAGGTTCGGACTCCCTTGATTAATAAAGCAATTAAGTGATGTTGTTTGGCCAAAAATTATGAAATAAATATGGATACTTCAAGAGCCATTGTAGGTGTGAAAGCCGAAAATTGAAGGGACTTCATGTGTGAACAGGTTGAACCGAATAGTCTTGCCATGTGAACATATGTGTGAAAGGAATAAAGAGATTCATGAGGGAGATAATCGGCCAAGCTAGCTCATACATGTATTTGTGTCCCTTTGGTCGAATGGTCAATTGAATAGGTGAAAAGGTAGCACACCATTCATGCTCCTTAGCCATTCATGCATCAATTGAAACCAATGCATCAAGTGATGCATGTATTTGGTTGAATCATGCACCTTAAAGATCCATGTATGCTAGCCGTCCATGTATCAACAAAAGGGTATGTTTCTTCATGTTTCATGTTCCATGCAACCCTTAATATACCTACAAAGAAATAAAGCAAAATATTAAGGCAAATATGAACACCATAATTCGGCTAATGTGAACATAATAATCAAGGCATTAATTCGGCTTTGAATTAAATTAAATAATCAATGTTAAAAATTATTCAAACATAATTTAATTAACTAATGTGAACTAGATTTAATATTTAACATATTAATTTAACTATTTAATGAGCTTATTTAATGGAAACAACAAAGAAGTCAAATGAAGTCAAAGTGGAGTTTATGAGCTGAAGTTTAGCTCATGAGCTATATTCGAGCTAAGTTCGGGCTCGTGAGCTGGAAGTGAACTGGAACCGAGCTGGGAAGCTGGAAATGAGCTGACTCCGAACTAGTGAGCTGGCCTTGAGCTAAAAATGAGCTGACTTGAGCTGGTGGTGAGCTCGGTGAGCTGAACTGAACGTGCAGGCAATTGCACGGTAAACTTAAAGAGCTGGGATAAGCCTTCTCGGAGCAACCTAATAGTGTTTCATCCCAAAGTTGAGCTACGAAAGCTGCGATAGACTCTTTAAACACCTTGGCTCAAGCTCGAGTGGCAGGACCTTGAGGTAGTACCATGGAGTCCTTGCTCGAACTAGCTGATCTGTGGGGCGTGCTTGCATTATTCCCCCTCTTCAAAACAACTTGTCCTCAAGTCAGAATCTGCATCAAAAAGGGTTAAATCTGAAACATTAAAGTTGCGCTAACATTATAATCACCTGGCAAGTCAATTTATAAGAATTTTCATTTATTCACTCTAGGATTTGAAAAGCACCATATCGGAGAGGCAATAACTTAGATTTTTGTTGGACTGGAAAGCGCTCCTTGCGCATATGAACCCAAACCCATTCTCTAGGTTCAAAAACCACCCGTTTTCGGCCTTTGTTCGCATTTCTCACATAGGACTCGATCCTAGCCTCGATATTTGCCTGCACCTTTTGATGTAAATCCTTGACAAAGTCCACCTTTTTCTTAGCATCTGCATGGACAAACTGATCAGTAGGCAAAGGCAATAAGTCTAAAGGCGTCAAAGGATTAAAACCGTATACAATCTCAAAAGGTGAAAATTTTATCGCAGAATGGATGGAACGATTATATGCAAACTCAATATGTGGAAGACAATCCTCCCACGACTTTAAATTCTTACGAATGATAGCCCAGAGTAAAGTGGACAAAACTCGATTGACGACCTCCGTTTGGCCATCAGTTTGGGGGTGGCAGGTAGTTGAAAACAAGAGTTTGGTTCCTAATTTCCCCCACAAAGAACTCCAAAAATGACTTAAGAATTTAGCGTCTCGGTCCGACACAATGGTGCGAGGAATACCATGGAGTCATACTATATCCCTAAAAATTAAGTTTGCAACATGGACAGCATCGTCAGTCTTAGTACAGGCAATAAAATGAGACGTTTTTGAGAATCTATCAACAACGACAAAGATAGAGTCCTTCCCCGTTTTTATGCGAGGAAGTCCAAGGACAAAGTCCATGGAAATGTCAACCCACGGTGCTTTAGGAATGGGCAATGGTGTGTATAAGCCATGGGGCTGAACCTTCGATTTAGCCTTTTTATAGGATATATACCTTTCGCAAACTCGCTCCACATCCTTTCGCATCCGTAGCCAATAAAATGTTCGTGGAGAGTGGCAAGCATCTTATTGACTCCAAAGTGTCCCATAAGTCCGCTGCTATGTGCGTCGTGCACTAATAAGTTTTGAACAGATCTACAGGGAATGCACAATTTGCCTTCTCAAAAAAGATAGCCCTCGTACCTATAAAAATTTTCAAAAGAACCTTTCTCACATGCAACATATATTTCTCCAAAATCAGAATCATTAGCATAAGAATCTTTTAATAAAGCAAAACTGAGAATCTTAGAGTCCAAATATGATAACAGGGTATACCTTCTCCAGAGCGCATCAACCACTATATTATCTTTACCTTTTTTGTATTGGATGACATACGGAAACGACTCGAGATATTCGACCCATTTCATGTAGTGGCGGTTCAGTTTATGTTGGCTTTTGATATGCTTTAAGGATTCATGATCGGAGAGTATAACAAACTCCTTTAGCCACAAATAATGTTGCCACATCTGATGTGATCCGGCTCGGATGGTTGAGTCAAATACACGTAGGTGCCCGATCGTAGTCAAGAAGGATCGTTCGTGCCTCGGTGTCTTGGAAATAAAAGTGAATGGATAGGTTTAATTAAGCGAAATGTTTCAAATTAGAAATAAAGTATTGAAAGGTTCGGTTATAGAAAACAAAGATGGGGGTAGAATGGAGTATTTAGCTAGTAATAATAAGAATAAAATAAAGTATGATAGAAATGGGATAGCGAACATAACGTCAGGAATGATTCAACACTAAAAACTATCACCCCGGTTCCTATATTGTTAAGGTGGAAGTATGGAATAGTTGGATAGGTGAACGCCACACCAAAGCTGGTGATAAGTTCAAACAAGATCGGTAGATGCCACTAGCATGCTAGATAAGTCTTTCGAAACTTGTACGAGATATGAGAGGAAGCAACCTCATAGAAATAAAGTTTTTAATAAATTGGCAAAAGTCTCTTACAAATGAAGTTTAACAAATATTTATAGGGCTTAAAATGTCTATTGGAATTCTACATCTAATGTGTTCACACAACAATAAAAACGTTCACACTAATACATTAAAATTGTTCATGAATTCGGTAGATCCATGCACTAGCCGAATGGACACTTTCTTCCCCCCTTGGTGTGTGCATGAATGCTTAGCCATGAAGTAAGGCTTCAAGTACCTTGTATGAGCACCAAAGGTTGCATTCAACTCCTTGGGACGTTCATGCACTTGTATGGAACATGTATCTTCATAATTAAGCACTTTAATGGCATGTAGGTTCATGAATGGTAGCATGAACCTAGTAAATTCGTTCTCCCCTTTGTGCATGTACTTAATGCAATCAATGTGCTGAATTATTGAGTTAATTCCTCCCCTTGGACGTTCTTGAATCCATCCATGCATGTATTAAAGCCTAATTTGAGCTAATTTGAGCTAGTGAATTCAGCATGAGCTATAGCAAATTAAGTTAAACAAAAGTTAAAACTTAGTTTATTGAAATGGAAAAAGAAAAGAGCTAGAAAGAAGCTAAATTGAGCTCAAACGAGCTGAAACAAGCTCAAGTGAGCTGATTGGAGCTGAATTGAGCTTGGGGAGCTGGAGAGGAGCTAAGGTCAGTTTGCAAAATAGTGCATTGAGCCTTCAAAGAGTTGTCCATAGCTTCTCCAACGTCAAAGGACTCGGTTTCATCCCAAATGTGCTTCAACAAAGCTGTTAAAGCTTCTTGAAGTTGCTTAGTACGTGCTCGAGTCATGGGGTCTTTTGGAAGCTCGATTAGATCTTGATTTGCACTTGAGGGAGCCCCGGGTGTGCATACATCAACATCTCTAAGGCTCGTATGAGCACGTACATCTCTTTATTGTACACCGGATAGTTTTGTACAGCTCTGCTGAGTTTCTCGCCAAAGTAAGCCACAGGTTGGCCTTCTTGTGTCAAAACAGCACCGACTCCAACACTTGAGGCATCGCACTTGATCTTGAAAGTCTTGGAGAAATCTGGAAGAGCAAGTAAAGGAGCATTAGTTAGGCAATCTTTAATTTTATTAAATGAATTTTCTTGTTCATCGCTTCAATAAAAAGAAGAATTATTTTTAATGATGCTCGTAAGAGGTGCAGCAATAGTGCTAAAATTTGGTACGAAGCGTCAATAAAAACTCGCAAGTCCATGAAAACTCTTAACTTGAGTGATGCTCGTAGGCCTTGGCCAATCTTGAATGGCCTTAATCTTTTCTTGGTCTACTTCAAGACCATCCGTGCTAACCACGAAACCTAAAAAGACAACTTTATCAGAACAAAATGAACATTTTTTTTAGGTTAGCAAATAATGTCTCTTTTCGCAAAACTTCTAAAATAGATTTCAGATGTCTTACATGATCGTCAACGGATTTGCTATAGATAATATGTCGTCAAAATACACAACACAAAACTTACCGATAAAAGACCTTAACACATAATTCATTAATCTCATGAACGTACTTGGGGCGTTGGTAAGACCAAAAGGCATAACCAACCACTCGTATAACCCGTGTTTGGTCTTGAACGTTGTTTTCCATTCATCACCCTCGCGCATTCAAATTTGGTGGTAGCCGCTCTTCAAGTCGATTTTTGAGAAAACCTTAGCTCCACTAACTTTGTCTAACATGTCATCTAAGCGAGGAATGGGATAACGGTATTTGATTATGATTTTGTTGATGGCTCGACAATCTACACACATCCGCCATGTTTCGTCTTTCTTCGGCACCAATAAAACAGGAACGACGCAGGGACTAAGGCTTTTGCGGATGTAACCTTTTTCCATCAACTCTTGGATTTGACATTGTAATTCTTTGGTTTCCTTCAGATTGGCTCGGTAAGCAGGACGATTTGGAATTACTGCACCTGGTACGAAATCTATTTGATGTTCGATCCCACGAAGTGGTGGGAGACCACTTGGGACTTCTTCTAGGAAAACGTCTTCGAAATCCTGCAACAAAGATAAAATAGGAGGGGGAAGGGTGTCAGGCAAATCGTTAGTTGTAAACATAGTCTCATTGTAGAAAAGTACAAGAACAAATCGATTCATTGACAAAGCCTTTCTCACATCACTAACTCTCGCAAAAACACTCATTTTCTCGATTTCCTTTTCTTTTTCTTTTTTTTCTTTGATGTTTTTCTTTTCACTCTCTTTTGTTTTCTTTTTCTTATTTTTTTCTTTTTTAATTTTTTTACAATCTTCTTTTTCTTTCTCTCTCATTTGTTCGACAGAAACTTTTAACTTCATTTGGTCTTCGTACACTTGTTTGGGGGTCAACGGTGCCAAAGTCACATTCTTTCCCATGAACTTGAAAGTATATCGATTAGTGTACTCGTCATGCAGCACTTGCCAATCAAATAGCCATGCGCAACCAAGGAGTAGATGCCTTGCATGCATTGGTACAACATCACAAAGTACCTCGTCTGTATACTTGCCAATGGTGAAAGAGACAATCACTTGCTTTGTTACCTTAAGTTCTCCGCTATCGTTAAGCTACTGAAGTTTGTAGGGGCTCAGATGCTTGGTTGTGGGCAGACCAAGTTTTTCGACCATCATCGTGCTTGCGACGTTAGTACAACTACCTCCATCGATGATGACGCTACAGATTTTACCTCCGACTTGGCAACGGGTATGGAATATATTTTCCCTTTGAAGTTCATTGTCCGTACCTTGAAGACTTAGGCTTTGCTTTACAATGAGGAGCTCGCCATCCATGGGTTGTTTTAAGTCCTCCTTGACTTCGGAAGTCGATTCAGACTCTTTCTCTTCCTCGTCCTCCGTTTCGATCTCGCCATCAGCTCGCAACACCATAGTTCTTTGATTTAGACACTGACTGGCTATGTGTCCCCTTCTGAGACACTTAAAACATTTTATGTCCCGATTTTGATTGAGTGATGTTTTCAGTGCCTTGCCTTTGTTAGTTTCAGTGTTCGGTTTGTTGGTTTTCGGAGGGGTGATGGATCTTTCCCTCGAAAGGCTGGAAGGCCTTTACTCAAACTTTGGCCCCATTTTGAAGAGTTGGGAGTAGGAATTCCTCGACTTGGGCCTTTTCGTTTAAGTTGTTTCTCTACCTTGATGGCCATATGGACCATATCAACCACTTCAAGGTAATGTTGTAATTTGACCACATTTGCAATATCTCGATTTAGGCCAGCCAAGAATCGCTCCATCGTGGCTTCGGGATCTTCTTGGACATCTTCTTGAATCATCACGATTTCCATCTTTGTACTAGTCCTCGACGCTTTTGGACCCTTGCGTGAGAATTTAGAGTTTTTGGCTTAACTCCCGGTGGTAGTACGAAGGGATAAATCATCATCTCATCGCCGCCTTCATTTCGGTCCATGTAGAAATAGGACGTTCTCCATTACGCCTCCGATTAGTGGTTAGTTGATCCCACCAAATCATGGCGTAGTCCGAAAATTCTATGGCTGCTAGTTTCACCTTTTTATTCTCGGGATAATTATGACAGTCGAACACCAACTCTATCTTTTTTTCCCACTCAAGATAGGCCTCCGGATCCGATCTACCTTAAAACGATGGAATGGACAACTTGATGTTCTTGAGATCATCATCCTCATGCCTTCGATCTCGTTGCCGTGGTTCCCTCAGACGAATACTAGCAGTGGATTCTTGTTCACTTTCAAGATCACTAAGGTCGTTTACTTCATCGTCTTGGACCCTTCATCTTCCCCAATTTTGATTTGGCCTCTCCCGTCTTTGTCTCGCCACCTCGGGAGTTCTTTCACATTAGCCAATTATTTCAACTTGGAACAATCGATCTTTGATGGGATTGAGCCTTCGGTTTAGGAGTCACTCCATCTCTCGTAATAAAGCTTGCATATTTAAGTCGGGGACGTTGAAAACGGGTTGTCTTGCTGGACGATCTTCCATATTGTGATCTGACTCTTGTGCCATTAAAATTTCGTTAAAGAAAACCTCACCACAAAACCTCACAATCACTTGAAAAGGAAAAGAAAGATGATTCACTCACACTCATGTTTACACTCGAGATTAGGCTTTTACCTCCACTCTATTGCACTCACAACTCTCGTGCCTTTACCTCTCTTAACTTTTCTCGTGATTTTGTAAGCAGAATCGTTAAGGCTTAGACCTTGGTCTAGATGGTCAGTTCAAAAGGGGTAACAAGAGATTTATGCATTCGGTTTAGGGCAGGCTAACAAGAAAACAAAAGTTCAGGTTTGAGTATGGCAACTGAATAGGGTAGAAAGAAAAGGTGGAAAAATGATTTCAAGATCGGGAATGAATAACAATGGAACAATTTTCACTTTCAATTTTTTTCAAAATTTTTTTAACTTCGAATTTTTTTGAAATTTTTTACTTACTTGTGTACACTTGAACTATCCCAAGGATGATTTCGTTACACGTACTTCTCGTTTTAGTAGCTCTGATATTAGATGATACAATTTGCCTCGGATGAGTCAAGTCGTATTAGTAATTTCCCGATTGTTGATAAGAAGTTACATTAAGTTTAGTTGAAAAATTGGGTAAGAGAAAGAAGGACAAGAAAGAAGATTAAAGAAGGTGGTTGAGTTAGGTTGAAGTTGGACTTGGTTTGGGGAATTTAGGACGGAAAAGAAAGAAGGATGTTGGTTTTTGGTTCGAATAGAATGGGCAATAAGAAGTGAAAGTTTAGTTTTAGGTTATGGAAAGGAATAGATGAATGATTTGTTTCAATTGGGTAAAGTGAATTAAGGAAATGGTCGAAATGGTAACAAATGGTCGGTTATGTTGTTTTGGTACAAAATGGTATCTAAAGAAATTTGGTTTGAACAAAAAGTGCAAACAAGAACCAATACCGCTGTGGTATCGACCCGTTGTTTATAAGCCCTTTTAGTTCGGTTTAGGTTTGGTAAAATTGACCTCGACCCACTATCTAACAAGATAGGAACCTTGGTATATTTGAATGCCACACTACGAGTAGTGATAAGTTTGGTTTCGACAAAGAAAACGGTTGACACAATTAGAATGCTAGGAAAGCCAATCGAATCTTTGAACGAAAATGGAGAAAAGTTGCCTCAGAAATTTGGCAGAATAACATATTAACAAAGAGTCAAAAGTTCTTTTACATGGAAAAATAATAAGTATTTATAGGCCCAAGTCCAGGTAGCCGAATGGCCTATACATGCTTAGAAATTAAGTAAGAAAATTCTAGAATTTGAACCCTTAAACTTCATGGATAGATTCGGCCATGGAAGAATGTATGGAAGAGTCTTCATGAATGTTTGATGAAAATTCTAGAAGAAAGTCTCTTGGAAATCTTGTCCACATTCGACCATGGAGAGTTGAGAAGATGAATTCTTCAAGCTCAAGCAAATGGCATGAATGTATGGACTCCATTAGTCACAAGCTAGTTCGGCGTCCCTTGATTAATGAAGCAATTAAGTGATGTTGTTTGGCCAAAAATTATGAAATAAATATGGATACTTCAAGAGCCATTATGGGTGTGAAAGCCGAAAATTGAAGGGACTTCATGTGTGAACAGGTTGAACCGAATAGTCTTGCCATGTGAACATATGTGTCAACGGAATAAAGAGATTCATGAGGGAGATAATCGGCCAAGCTAGCTCATACATGTATTTGTGTCCCTTTGGTCAAATGGTCACTTGAATAGGTGAAAAGGTAGCACACCATTCATGCTCCTTAGCCATTCATGCATCAATTGAAAACAATGCATCAAGTCATGCATGTATTTGGCTGAATCATGCACCTTAAAGATCCATGTATGCTAGCGGTCCATGTATCAACAAAAGGGTATGTTTCTTCATGTTTCATGTTCCATGCAACCCTTAATATACCTACAAAGAAATAAAGCAAAATATTAAGGCAAATATGAACACCATAATTCGGCTAATGTGAACATAATAATCAAGGCATTAATTCAGCTTTGAATTAAATTAAATAATCAATGTTAAAAATTATTCAAACATAATTTAATTAACTAATGTGAACTAGATTTAATATTTAACATATTAATTTAACTATTTAATGAGCTTATTTAATGGAAACAACAAAGAAGTCAAATAAAGTCAAAGTAGACTTTATGAGCTGAAGTTTAGCTCATGAGCTATATATAAGCTAAGTTCGGGTTCGTGAGCTGGAAGTGAACTGGAACTGAGTTGGGAAGCTGGAAATGAGCTGACTCTGAACTAGTGAGCTGGCCTTGAGCTAAAAATGAGCTGACTTGAGCTGGTGGTGAGCTCAGTGAGCTGAACTGAACTTGCAGGCAATTGCACGGTAAACTCAAAGAGCTGGGATAAGCTTTCTCGGAGTGACCTAGTAGTGTTTCATCCCAAAGTTGAGCTACGAAAGCTGCGATAGACTCTTTAAACACCTTGACTCGAGCTCGAGTGACAGGACCTTGAGGTAGTACCATGGAGTCCTTGCTCGAACTAGCTGATTTGTGGGGCGAGCTCACATCAGTACGAACCTGTCTCAGTTACCGGTGAAGCCGGTGCTTTTCTCTCCTCAACATTGGACATGTGACCTGATGCTGAAGATACAGCCCTAGCATTTCCACGGCCTCTACCGCGGCCTCTTGCACCCCTTTTAGTGCTCATTATTGCTTCACATATTATCTAAATTAGAAATTTTATGCAATTTAGCCCATAGTTTCAGTAATTAAGCAGGTGTTTTATGAAAGTAGTAGTTAAGAGTTGTTTTCACAGTTGTAAGCTCACTACAGTTATAGTTTCCTACGGTTTCAATTTTACTCTAACTAAAGAGTCTCAGTAGTCTGATATCTAAAGTAATCCCTGTAGTATCTACAGTACAACCACTAAAACAATTTCAGTATCAAGAAAACTTACTTGGTTCGATGCCGGAGACTCGATGTGCCACACAATAAATCCTTCAACTTACTTCAAAATTGTTTGTAAACAACTTTAAAATCCCAATAACTAAAGCCCATTTCACAGCCCAAGTTTTGCAACCGAGCTCTGATACTACTAAATGTAACAGCCCAAACTTGGCTTGAATGTTATGGCCGAATCTGGTAGTGTACATTGAAGGGTGAATCGTAAAATCCAATGTCATTAGAAAACTGATACGATCCGCCTCAGGGTGAGTCAAGTCGTATGCGAGTTTGGCTGATCGTCTATGAGAAAGTATCATTCAATTCGCTTTTGAAGTGAAGTTGATAGGAAAATAGGGTGGAAGCTATGTGTAAGGGTTCAAAGATGGTTTATGGATAAGAATAGTATGTATAAGTTTAGTTTTTTTTTTAAAAATAAGGTAATGAATGGGTGGAGAAAATATGAAAATGGGTTAACAAATAAAAAGATGAGGAGGTAGGAAATGGTTTGGATAGGTGATGTGAAAAAATAAAAGGAAATTTGATAGAAGGTGGATATGGTTAAATAGGACTTAAGTTTCAAGCATGATTCGACACTATAGAGAGTATCGCCCCGGTACTTATATCACTTAAGGTGGAGAATGAAAGATAGAGCAAACCTTGACCTGCTACTTAGCAAAGTAGGAACCTCGGTATATCGGTGAACGCCACACTCGTTGGAGTGATAAGTTCAAAAAAAAAGAAGAACAAGGTTGACACCACTAAGAACTAGATAGGCGAACAAGTCTTCAACGAAATATGGGAGAAAGATCTCACCAAATAAGAAAATAGTTTTCATTCTAATGAGAAAAAAGGGTCTTCCCATTACAAATGGAAATTACAACTATTTATAGGCATAGCTCTAGGTAACTGAATAGGCACATTCATAAACTTAAGAATTAAGGAAAATTAACCCATGAATGTTCTTGAAATTTCTAGAATTTAAACATCAATTCAGCATGTCTAAATTCGGCTAAGGAGAGAATGGATGGAAGCCTTCATGCATGAGTTGAAATAAATGGATGAATGAATCTCCTTTGGCGCTTGTCTAGATTCGGCCAAATGGGAGCTCATGGGTTAGCTTCATGGTTAAGAATATTTCCCCCCTTGAGTGTGCATGAATACTTAGCCATGAAGAAGGCTTCAAGTACCTTGTATGAACGCCAAAGGTTGCTTTCATCTCCTTGGTATGTTCATGCACTTGCATAGAACATTCACCATCATAAATTAGCACTTTAATGGCATGTAGGTTCATGAATGGACGGCATGAACCTCACAAATTCGTTCTCCCTGTTGTGGATGCATATTATTTAATTCATATGTTGAATTTATGAGTTAATCCTTCCCCTTTGATACGAGCATGCCCAGCACTCCCCGTCGGTCAAGTCTCCCAAGTCGAGCATTGCTTTGTTTGCAAGCTGATCCCAGCTCCTTTCCAACTCCCCGAGCTCTATCCAGCTCGATCCAGCTTGCCTGAGCTAAACCAAGCTCACTCCTAGCTCTTTTCCAGCTCACGAGCTAACCCTTAGCTCAACTTTAGCATAGGAGTTTAACCTCAGCTCAACTTTAGCTCACGAGCTAAAGCTTAGTTCATTTTTAATTTAAACTCGGTTTTGACTTTAATGCATTAAATAAAATCCGAACATATTTATTCAAGCATTAAATCTATCTTATATTAATATTTGTTTTTAGTATGTCATAGTCATTACCTATTTTAATTATGTTCACATTTTAGCCGATTTAATGCATGCCATTAATGTGTTCACATTGTGCCAAATTTATGTGTGTTCAAATGATGTCTTATGAATTATTTTATTTCTTGTAGGTGCAATGCTCATGGATGAAACAATGAATGCTTGAAGAAACATCTCTTTTGGACATCCCACATGCATGAATGAATAGCATTTAATTAGGTGCATGCATGACCAGATTCAAGATGTTTACAAGTTCATGTATTTATCAAATACATGAATGCACAAAATACATGAATGTTTGGGTTCAAATGCATATTCGGTTACATGGATGATGAAGATTCATGCATGAATGTACCTAGAAGATCCATTCCCTTTGGACGGCACACATTCATGCATGGAAGGAAATTAAAGCTTGTTCATGAACGGCCAAATTCAAAGCTCCCTAATATTCAATGTATGGCCGAATGTACATGGGTGTCTATTGGCATTTTCCAAGCAACTATTCAACCAAAAGATAGCAGCCCATTTATGGATCAAAGGTGCAGTCGAATTTTGCCAAGACATTGAAGATAAAATACATGCATGGTTTGAGTATTCAACGCATACACACATGCATGTATGATTAAATGCATGCAAGGGTTATTGATTCATGAATTAAAAGTGACCATTTGGTTAAGAGTTGCCTCTATTCACAAGGCCATTCGACTTATTCACGCACATTCATTTCTTAGCTTCTAAGCTTGTCCATTCGGCTACTTCTCATAGCCTATATAAAGAGTTATTAATTTCATTTGTAAAGTAGACTTTTCTCTTCATGAAACTTTATTAAATTTATGGAATTTGTGAGATTTCTTTCTCTCATATTTCGTTGAAGACTTGTTGGCCTATCTAGTTCTTAGTTGGAGTCAACCTTGTTCTTCCTTTTGAACTGATCACTCAACCGAGTGTGGTGTTCACCGATATACTGAGGTTCCTACTTTGCTAAGTAGCGGGTTAAGGTTTGTTCTATCTTTCATTCTCCACCTTAAGTGATATAAGTACTGAGGCGATACTGTCTATAGTGTCGAATCATACTTGAAACTTAAGTCCTATTTTACCATATCCACCTTTCTATCCAATTTCCTTTTATTCATCACATCACTTATCCAAACCATTTCCTATCTCCTCATCTTTTTATTTGTTATCCCATTTTCATATTATCTTTCTCCACCCATTCATTATCTTATTTTTAAAACCAAACCTATACATATTATTCTTATCCATAAACCATCTTTGACCCTTATACATAGCTTCCGCCCTATTTTCCTATCAACTTCACTTCACAAGTAAATCGAATGATACTTTCTCGTAGACGATCGGGCAATTACGAATACAACTCGACTCTCCCGAGGCGGATTGTATCATTTGGTATCAAAGCTGTTAAAATAAGGAGTATCGACTTTTGTATCAAGACCAAAATAGGTTCGTGAAAAAAATTCAAAAAAAATTTAGTGTAAAAAAAGTTCAAAAAAATATATCAAAAAAATTTCGTGAAAAAAGTGTGAAAAAAAATTCGAAATTAAAAAAAGAAAAAAATTTTGAAGTGAAAAAAAAATTGAAAGTCTTTTTTATCATCATTTGGTATTCAGCTCTATTCTGTTGATATTTTTTTTGTATTCCTGATCATTAAGTCCCGATTTCATCATCTTTATATACCCCATCCCCACATTTACAAAACACGAAAAATTTTCTTTCAGCCAACCCTCAACCCCCTCATCATTACCCTTTGTTAAACAATTTTTTGAAACCAACCCCTAAGCCTACGATAAGGCCTTCGTGAGTTCAACTACAAAATTGCGAGAGAAAGTTTGAGAGGTAAAAGGCACGAGTGAGTGAGCGCATTCGAGTAGAGGTAAAAGCCAAACGAGTGTAAACACGAGCGAGAGTGTCACTTTTCCTTCTTTCTTTCTGAGTGAAAATTGTGAGTTTTGTGGTGAGGTACCTAATTTTTGTTTTGTTTATATTCTAAAAATTTTCTTTTCAGCAAACAAAAATCATGTCTCGTGGAGAGTTCACCAAAACAGAGTACAATAATTTGGTGCAAGAAATGCAACGAATGGTGAATTCCAAGTTTGAAAAACTATACGAAAGATTAGATTGTGTGGAACAACGAGATTCACGAGAACGAGTTCCATCAAGTCGAAGAACAGGATCAAGATCAAGCTGAAAATATACACCCGAATGTTATTCAAGAAAAGACTTCCATCATGATTCCTTTTCGCCATCGACTTCGAGAACAAGATATTCACACTTTGATTCCTACTCATCAAAAAGTTCGAGAAGATGAGAAGCCGATTACGATTTTGATTCATTCCAAGATGACGTTCAAAGAGAAAGATATACTCCTTTTAGTTTTTCAAAGAAATTTTATACGGAGTATTCTTCACGAAGTTTGGAACGTGATTCTTATGTACATAATTTCCCTTCATTTGGACAAGATCATTGTTATCTTGATTATGTTGTAACATTATGTAGAAGAAAAGAAAGAGATGAAAAACAAAAAGAAATAAAAAGAAAAGAGAGACAAAAGGCAAGCAAAAGAGAAAATGAGCGAGTTTTGAGAGAACTTGAAAAAGCCTTTGAAAAAGTTTTTGAAAAAGAAAAAGAAAATGAGATTGGAAAATAGAATGAAAAAGAGTTTGAGAAAGAAAAAGAATGTGAACAAAACAAAAGAGTGGAAAAAGAAATCAAAATAAAAGAAAAAAGTGTTTCAAAAGAAAAAGACTCGAGTGAAAAAGAAGATAGTGAGCAAGTGAGGATTCTTTCTACTAACCCTTCTGTTCTTTCTACTTGTGATGTAATTTTCCAGGTTTTGGAAAATCCATGCAACCAATTCCAACTCCAATACCTTCCAAACGAGAGGCGTTTTCTGTTGTTCGAGAAAGAAAAGTCCACGAATGACAACCACCCACTTGCGATCGAAGGTAAGAAAGGTACCATAAAAAGCCATTCTTATGACGATTACTACATTGGCAAATTTGTTGACAACATTGGATTGGTTTTCTCTAAGCGAATTTCGAATGTGTTCAATCAAGGTCTTTCACTTAAAAATTATGATGTGTTTGACCATACAAACTCCTTTAATTCATGTGCAAAATCTTTCTGTTTAAATATGCCTGATCAGTCAATTTGTGATAGATTTTCGCATGAAACATTTTATCCGTTTGATTTTTCTCTTCAAGTTAAATCCCTAAATTTTTGTGCGAAATCTCCATGTCCTGAATTGCATTTTCGAATGAGATTTTTGAAGCTTCAATCTTTGCATATTTGCCTGCTTGATGTTGCTAACTTTGCCTGCCTATTTGATCAAGTAAGGTTTGAATCATGTGATCGTTTGAAAAGTTGTATGTTCACCACTTCTTTGATTGATCGAGTGGAATTTTAGTCATGTGGTGAGTTGATTACATTTTTTTCTAACATGTTGCCGGTTGGAATTCATGATCAAGTACGTGTGTTCAAGCCTGGCATATGTCACATAGATTTGTTTTATGGAACATTTAAGCAATTTGCATCTTTTGCATTCAACTTATATTTGTTTAATGTTCTAACTTTTGATAAGAAAATGAAATTCAATGATTTGGGTTTCAATTTTGATTTGTTTTCTAATCACCTTGCTTGGCGACATATGAAACTTTTATTTCATTTTAAAAAGGTAAATTCGACGCATTTCTATGGACTTGAACTGAATTTTGATTATGTTCCATCTTTTCATTTTAAGTCCACTGTTTCTAATGATACTAACCTTTTCCCTTATTGTGAACGCATCGCTTTAACAAGCCTGAGATATTCCTGTTCACCTCGAGTTGATCGAAATAAAAGGTTTGTATTACATTACATTTTCGAGGAGAGAAGATTTGTCTTGCTTGAAAAAGGTAAAACCATTCACAAGTTTTCTTCTCTTGAAGGTCAACAAGGTAAAGTTTCTAAAAATCTTCGAACATCTTGGATTCATTCGATTGATGTTGAAAATCATTTTGATACTTTGATGTTTGAAAGTTATGTGTATCCTGTTGTGGTTGATTTTTCTTCTTGGCTTAGTAATGATCCATTTGTGTTTGATTACATAAATCATGTTGTTAATCAGCACACAGGTAAGATAGCAAGTAACCGGCCATGGTACACCTTGCGTGTACAAGACGATGAATCGAATGAGTTTCTCTTTTGGGATAATCACATTGAAAATTTTTGGATGAGATTTAATGAGTTTAATTATTTGCAAACATTTGTGACTAATTATCCCTTGCTCCAATTAAGTTCACATGTTTGTAATGATGGCATAACGAAACTCTTCGATAACTTTTCATATGCTTACTTTGTACAGCCAAGATTTTTCACCTATGTTCAATTGAATAAATTCTTTTTGAATCTTGAACATCATGTGATTCTGACTCTTTTGAGTTTCTTCTTGCCAAAAATGGTGAGACTTTTTCAGGTTTGCACGATGCCCTCTATTCCGTTTGATCGAGGAAAACTGCGTGAGAGGAAAACTTTAAAAGTGGACAAACGGCTCGACTTGAAGACAAGTCACCAAAAATTGGGGGGAATGATACAAGCATGCCTAGCACTCCCCATCGGTCAAGTCTCCCGAGTCGAGCATTGCTTTGTTGGCAAGCTAATCCCAGCTCCTTTCCAGCTGCCTGAGCTCCATCCAGCTCAAATCTAGCTCATTCGAGCTCGATCCAGCTTGCCTGAGCTAAACCAAGCTCACTCCTAGCTCTTTTCCAGCTCACGAGCTAACCCTTAGCTCAACTTTAGCATAGGAGTTTAACCTCAGCTCAACTTTAGCTCACGAGCTAAAGCTTAGTTCATTTTTAGTTTAAACTTGGTTTTGACTTTAATGCATTAAATAAAATCCGAACATATTTATTTAAGCATTAAATCTATCTTATATTAATATTTGTTTTTAGTGTGTCATAGTCATTACCTATTTTAATTATGTTCACATTTTAGCCGATTTAATGCATGCCATTAATGTGTTCACATTGTGCCGAATTTATGTGTGTTCAAATGATGTCTTATGAATTATTTTATTTCTTGTAGGTGCAATGCTCATGGACGGAGCAATGAATGCTTGAAGAAACATCTCTTTTGGACATCCCACATGCATGAATGAATAGCATTTAATTAGGTGCATGCATGACCAGATTCAAGATGTTTACAAGTTCATGTATTTATCAAATACATGAATGCACAAAATACATGAATGTTTGGGTTCAAATGCATATTCGGTTACATGGATGATGAAGATTCATGCATGAATGTATCTAGAAGATCCATTCCCTTTGGACGGCACACATTCATGCATGGAAGGAAATTAAAGCTTGTTCATGAACGGCCAAATTCAAAGCTCCCTAATATTCAATGTATGGCCGAATGTACATGGGTGTCTATTGGCATTTTCTAAGCAACTATTCAACCAAAAGATAGTAGCCCATTTATGGATCAAAGGTGCAGCCGAATTTTGCCAAGACATTGAAGATAAAATACATGCATGGTTTGAGGATTCAACGCATACACACATGCATGTATGATTAAATGCATGCAAGGGTTATTGATTCATGAATTAAAAGTGACCATTTGGTTAAGAGTTGCCTCTATTCACAAGGCCATTTGACTTATTCATGCACATACATTTCTTAGCTTCTAAGTTTGTCCATTCGGCTACTTCTCATAGCCTATAAATAGTTGTTAATTTCATTTGTAAAGTAGACTTTTCTCTTAATGAAACTTTATTAAATTTATGGAATTTGTGAGATTTCTTTCTTTCATATTTCGTTGAAGACTTGTTGGCCTATCTAGTTCTTAGTTGGTGTCAACCTTGTTCTTCCTTTTGAACCTATCACTCAACCCAGTGTGGCGTTCACCGATATACCAAGGTTCCTACTTTGCTAAGTAGTGGGTTAAGGTTTGTTCTATCTTTCATTCTCCACCTTAAGTGATATAAGTACCGGGGCGATACTCTCTGTAGTGTCGAATCATACTTGAAACTTAAGTCCTATTTTACCATATCCACATTTCTATCCAATTTCCTTTTATTCATCACATCACTTATCCAAACCATTTCCTATCTCCTCATCTTTTTATTTGTTAACCCATTTTCATATTATCTTTCTCCACCCATTCATTATCTTATTTTTAAAACCGAACCTATACATATTATTCTTATCCATAAACCATATTTGAACCCTTATACATAGCTTCCGCCCTATTTTCCTATCAACTTCACTTCACAAGCAAATCGAACGATACTTTCTCGTAGACGATCGGGCAATTACGAATACGACTCGACTCGACTCTCCTGAGGTGGATCGTATCACTCTTGGACGTTCTTGAATACATCCATGCATGTGTAGAAGCTTATAGGTCAATTCAAGGTGTAAACATGCTCAAGGAGCTCATTGGTCAACTTAGAATTAGTTGGCAGCTACTTCTTGGCTGAATAAGTGCCCTGGAAAGTTAGGAGACAGCCACTGTACATGCACTTAAGCCATTCATGCATTCGCCACATGCATGAATTTGTAGGAACCTTGCATCTAGCCATACATGCACCAGCATTTAATACTCTCCATTCATGCATGTAAGCCGTCCAAATGGGATATATCCTCTTGTATTCATTGTGTCGTCCATGAGCTTTGCACCTACATAAAATAAAAAAAAAACAAATCATGAGATATAAATAGAAACACATAAATTTGGCACAATGGGAACACATTAATGTCATGCATTAAATTCGGCTAAAATGTGGACATAATTAAAATATGTGATAACTATGGGATATTAATAATAAATATTAATATAAAACAAGTTTAATGCTTAAATAATTATGTACAAATTTTATTTAAGGCATTAATGACAAAACCGAGTTTAAACTAAAATGAGCTAAGTGTTAGCTTGTGAGCTAATGTTGAGCTGAGGTTAAACTCCTAAGCTAAAGTTGAGCTAAGGTTTAGCTCGTGAGCTGAGTATGAGCTAGGAGTGAACTCGATTTAGCTCAGGCAAGTTAGTTTGAGCTCGAATGAGCTGGATTTGAGTTGGACGGAGCTCGTGGAGCTCGTGGAGCTGGAAACGAGCTAGGATCAGCTTGCCAACTCGTCAATACTCGACTCAAAAGACTTGACCGTTGGGGTTCGCTGGGCGTGCTCGCATCAAAAACCTCGAAGACATTTGACCGTGCTGTGGTTAAAACAATATTTTCAAAATGGGTTTCTATTTTCAAAACAGGCCCCATTTGAGAAGTTCTTAGTTTTAAAACAGGTGCTAGTGAAATTTTAATACTAGGCTCAACCACCTTTAGTATATTAAGGATTAATTGAAACTTTATTTTGTTATTTGCAAAGCTCAGTTTTTATATTCATTATTAAATTTCCATGATTCATACACAGTGAAAGTTTAATTTCTTTGAAAACGTTTGTGAACTTACGTTTGATTTGTAGAACATTGTTTTTTTTAAATAAACACGAGATTTAAACTAGAAATTAAGCAAAACCAGAGAAAGGCCTTATTACAACAAAAACCCAAATAAAAGAAAATGTAATTAAAGTAGAGTAATATGAAATACGAAATATAACTGTCTATAGTGTGGCCACCTCTGAGTCCTCCGATACGTCGAACCGTCTCTCACTAAGGATTACCTGAAAAATTAAAAAGAGGGGTGAGTTTAAAAAAACTCAGTGTGTACTACCCCTAACAATCTCATAACAAATATCACATCATTCTAGCCTAAGCCCATATAGTAACAGTGGAAATTGGGCCTTAGCCTGCAACATCCTCGGTTGGGCCTAAGCCCATATCAATATCAGAATCAGAATATGCAATGCATTAATACCCCAACCAACCCTACACTCTTGTGGGAATTAAATTGACCCACCCATCCCTACACTCGCAATGTAGCATTGGTTACGGCACTAATCAATATCGCAGCAGAGCTACCAATCACATCTTCGGCTTTAAGCCATCGATGGGTCCACAGTCGTCTCATGCAACCCGTGCGACCCTAACAAATCAATTACTTCCTCCAATCAATAATCCCATCCCCATGCAGCATAATATCACATGTATGAATGCAAACATATCATAAAATGGCATATAAAATCGGTCATATATCATGTAGGGTATTTTAGTCATTTTGCCCTTTAGGGGAATAACGGTCATTTTCACTTTGGGGTTTAAGTACACGTATCAACCCATCAATAAGTCCACAGTTGTTCCGCACGACTGGTGCAGCGTTTAGCAATCAATTGGTACAATTGGGTCCCAAAGCCCAATATGTGGCCCAAGTGGGGCCCACATTCTCATGTGGCCCGCTAGGCTCAAAACTGCCCTTGGCCATGTGATTGACATGGCTAGCCTCATTATTTCCCCTACATCCATGAGTTTTGTCTATGTGGGGCCCATGAGCCCATTGGGCCCACATGGCCCGTTTTGACCCATTCACTTAAAACAACCCAAGCCCATGAGATCGCTCATGGTGGCCTCTGTCGTTGTATTAACTTTTCCACATGTGCGTTCAAAGAAAGTTGAGTTCACTTATAGATTGTGAGATCACTTGCCAACCAGAAATCAGATCAAAGAAAGTATGAGTTGAAGAAACAAGGAATCGGTTTAATCAAGCTACAACGAGGAAAAAAAGTTTGAGATAGAGAAGAAGAAGTAATCGGCCACCACTTGAAAGAGGGAAGGAGATGTATTTGGCTAGAGTTTGAGAGTAGAAACAAGAAGAGAAGGAAAGGGATCAAGAATAGAAGAATAAAGGGAGAATCAGCAGAAGCAGCAATTGTTTTGAGAAATCACATAGGAGAGAGAGGAAATGTTCGGTTTTGGAAAAAGGAAGAAAAGAACTAAAATGAAAGGTTCCTAAATCCCTTTAGCAAAGAAAATTGGCTTCCCAAACATGCCTAAGACCAAAATGGCTAGAATAAAATCAGCAACTACCAACATCAATACTCCAAAAACTGAACAAAACGAGCCAAATTTTCCCCTAGCCGAAATTCTTGAGTAACAAAGTCCCCATTCAGCTAGCACACCTCATTATTCCAATTCCCTCCTTGATTTTCTCCTAACAACTCTCCCCTATCCTCTCCATGATCCACTCCTTAAATCACTCACTTGACCAATTCAAATTACACTCAGTAGAATTCGAATCCACCTCAACTACTAGCCGTCCAAAGGTGCAAAATAAATACCCCTCATAATATTATGGCAACACTCGAACCCCAAACCACATGCACACTCCTAACGCCACCTTGCCACTTGACCACATGCTTCTTTATGTCACATTTTAGTCTCAATTATTTAAAAGGCTTACCACCTGGAGTTAGGGTTCCCCTAATGCTAAAAATAAAAGTTTTCCATATGTCAAGGCTTGAACCCAGGACTTCATAGAGACCCCCAAACACTCTAAAATTACCAACCCAGTAGTGCTAACATGCATTTAAAGCCACAGTACACAAAAATAAAAAACCCAGTTTTTGGGACGTTATAGAGGAGGCAATATGAGAAGGTTCAGCTAAGAGAGGAACCAATTGTAGAGGAAATAGAAAAGAGGAGAAGAGCAGTCGGCCAAAACTTGAAAGGATCAGAGGAGCCAATGAGAGGGAGAGGGTTTTGGCAGAGATTAGCAAAAAGAAAGAAAAGAAAAGAGGTGGACTCACACTTGCCAGAAAATAACAGAATAAAATGTATGAAAGGTCACTTTTTAGAAAGTTTAGCAACACAGAGAAAAGAGAAGGAACAAAATGCAAACATAACCTAAAATGTAAAAACAACCCCAAAAGCCGAATGTGTTCACCACTTTTTCTCCCTAGCCGAAATTCCTATGCTTTTCCCCTTCCCAATTCGGCACAAACTCCCTCCAAAACAAGTTCCTCTTTTCTCTCCACAAATTTCTCCCCCTATCTCTCCATGATCCACTTTCAAGATCACTCCTCAATTCTCTCCTCAACAACCTCATCCATAAGAATTTTACTGTAACACAACCACTGGCCGAACCCAATTGTAAAATAAATACTTCACCTTAAGCTGTGCCAAAGTCGAATCGTGGACCTCAAGCACATCACACACGCCACTTGCCTCCAAGCCACAAGGCTTTTTTTGACACAAAACCATGCGCAATTAAATATAAAGCCTACGTACTAGCATTTAGATATATCTAAGAGCAAAATAATTATTCTTCTTACCTTGCCAAGACTTGAACCTTAGACCTCAAGAGAACTCCACACGCCACCTACCACTGCACCATGAGCTCTTTTGTGTCACATTCTAACTCGAATTAATTATAAGGTCTACTTCCAAGCACCTAGGGTTTTATTCACTTAAAAAAAAATTTAGCAAAAGCCTAGGTTTGAACCTAGGACTTCTCAGAGACCCTCAAACACTCCTAATTCACTTAGCCATTAAGGCGATCTTGCCTTTATGCCATTTTCTTGCACAACTAAACTTTTATGTGCAATTTCCTAATCGTTCCCTTACTCAAGGCCTAATAATTCTAGGCCCAAATTCAGGATGTTACAATTCACCCCTCCTTAAAGAAATTTTGTCCCCAAAATTTCCATCTAACTAACAGTAGTCTAACACAGACTACACCATAGCGCTGTCGTTGTGCACTCTGATGCTAATATCCTATCATAATTTAACTAGAACTTGGAACTCCCTACATATACCTAAAACCTTAACCATAGAAGCAGACAGATATTTATCACACATGCTTACAATCTCTATATCCAAACATCACATTCAAATAACACACCTAACTTAAAAGGGACTGGGCAATCCCGAACCTGATGCACCTTTGACCTGCAACTAAGACATGCTCTTGTCTTTCTCCGGCATTCACCCGAATGATACTTTTTACAATGCTCACAAGTTTGAAAGTTTGGACGTGTCTTAACACGTTTCACAGAACGAGGCTCTGTCCTCAGAAAATTGTGATCTCTTTTCTTTGAGTAGTCCAAGCATCTATCCTGAAGCGTTTCACCAATCTCCTTAACTCTTGCCTCAAACACTTCTTCCAACACTTCCCTTACCAACCGGGTCAGTGCCTCTGCACCAAGCTCTAGGTTATTGCTACCTGAAGTTGGCAAACTTACCTTGACCTCCATCTCCTAAATAATCTTGTGTTTTGGGGAAACGAGGAGCTCCTTGCGACCTTGCTTGCCTTCGAAAACCATCACAGTACTATTGCTAGCTTAAGAATCTACACTTCTAGAGCATACACAAAATAAATACAAAAATCTAATTTTAAGTACAATCTAATATCTTAAGAAACTTACAGTTTCAGCGCTGGATCAACCACACTTTCATTTTGATTACCTCAAACATTTTGAAATTTAATTTTTAAAAAAACCTAGTCCATAACCAAGTTTTGCAACGTGGCTCTGATACCACTAAATGTCACATCCCCAAACTTGGCCTAGACGTTATGGCTGAATCTGGTGGTGTCACATTAGAGTGTCTTTTTGAAAACTCGTTCTTATTGATAAAAGTCTGTTTGAAAGTTAAAGCCTCTTTGTTAACGTTACTAACCATTTAAAAATATCATTACTTAAAAACATTATTAGTTTGTTGTTATGTTTGAAAACCAAGAAAGTTGTAGAACCTTTTACGATATTTTGCGGAAACGTGATATTTTGAAAATAGTTATCATTTTGGAAAAATCGTGTCCTAATACTAGCAAATATAAAACTTAACATAGTAAAACCCCAAATTAAAGTCTAAAAGTTTAAGAGAGGACTTATTACAAACCAAACTAAGATTTGAAGTACTTATAAGTAAATAAACAAAACAAAAAAACATAAGCAGTTGTGTGGCCATCTCCAAGTCCCTCGTAGCACTGATCCACCTAATGCTGGGGATTACATACACAATTAAAATGGGGTGAGTTTACGAAAACTTAGTGTGTGATCCCCTACTATATAAAAAGAATAGTCAGTCATACAAAAATTTTTAGTAACAATCTAGGCCTAAGCCCAATATAATAACAGAATCAGAATGAATAATGTGTGATGCATGTACCCCCATCCAACCCTGCATTTGCCTCTGTCCAACCCTGCATTTATGTGGGTATAAAATCAACCCACCCAACGAACACACCAAGAGTTAGCACTGGTCGCGGCACTAACTAGAATCGCAGCAAAGCTGCCTGTAACCAGAATAGCCAAAAGCCATAAATAGAATGGTTATAAACCATAAACAGGATGGCATAGAGCCATAATAGGATGGCACAAAGCCATCAGTAGCGGTACAAAGGCATCTATAATGGCATAAAGCCATCAGTAACGGCACAAAGCTATCAGTAGGATGCGTGGCATAAAGCCATCGGTAAAATGGACAACACTAAGCCATCGATATTATGCACGGTACCAAGCCATCGTCGGTCCACAGTCGTCTCCTGTGACCCATGCGACCTTAACAGATCAATACGAATATATGGCTTTAAGCCTTCGATGGGTCCATAGTCGTCTCGTGCGACCCGTGCGACCCTAATAGATTAGGTCTTCCTCCATATCATTATCTCAACCCATGCAGCATGTCGTGTATGTATACAAAACACATAAAAATCACATAACAAGCTTAATCAATCAAACATCACATAAGGGCATAATAGTCATTCTACCCTACAGGGTATTATAGTCATTTTACCCTATCGAGTTATTACAGTCATTTTACCTTACAGGCGTAATTCGGTAATTTTACCTTCTAGGGGTAATTCAGTAATTTTACCCTTGAGGGGTAATTTGGTAATTTTACCCTCTAGAGGTAATTCGGTAATTTTATCCCCAGGGGTAATTCAATAATCTTACTAGAATGGGTTTAGACTCACCTATCGACCCATCAGAAGGTCTACAGTCGCCACGAGCGACTTATGTAACATCAACAGTTCTAATAGGGTATATGGGCTTGGCCTACTATACGGCCCAAGTGGGCCCACACACTCGTGTGGCCCATCTAGCCCAGAATTAACCATGGTAATGCAACTACACAGTCTAGTCCAATATTTACCACAAAATGTAAACTTTTATCCTTGTGGGACCCACAAGCCCATTAGGCCCACACGGCCCGTTTCAGCCCATCGAGGCCCAAAATAGCCTAAGCCCATGAGAACCCTCATGGCGGCCTCTACAGTCTTATACCCCCATTCGTGGGCTTGGTTTCACCACACGAGCACTCGCACGCTCATGTGACCTCAAAGCCTAACCTTTTGGCTTTTCGGCTATTCGGCTTTTCAGTATTTCGGCATTTGTTGACCTATGGTCAAATCACTGTGTCTGGGGTTCACACACTCTTTCGGCTTTTTAGCCGATTAACAAGTATGATATACTATTACACACCTGTTTATGAATGCGCTACGATTCTCGAATGCCAAAACCTACAATCAATCACACTTTGCCATCAATCCCTTTTCTAAAGCATATGGTTAACCATCACACACCTTTTTGCTAAAATATAACCAAAGAAACTCTAACCCTTACCTTGATTGATCAATAAATAGAAAATAAAGGTTTGATTGCTTCAAGCCACTTACGCCCCTTCACACTACCGAAACCCCTAAGCCCAACGATGGCCATATAACAGAGAAGAAACCGTATTTTACAGTCAGAAGGTGAAAGGAGAAAACATACTGTTATTAGGGAGGAGACCAAACGAAGGTGGAGTTATCAACAAAAGAAAGAATGAAGGACTTACTGATTGTCAGAATCTTTGCAGAATCCAAATAGAGGGGGCAGTACTGTGTTTCGGCCAAATAAGAAATAGAAGAGTCAAGAGAGAAGAAGAACAGAAAATAGGGAGGCAATAAGAGAAGGTTTGGCTAAGAGAGGAACCAATTGTAGAAGAAATAGAAAGGAGGAGGAGGGCAGTCGGCCAAAACTTGAGGAGCCAATGAGAATGAGAGGGTTTCAACAGAGATTAGCAAAAAGAAAGAAAAGAAAAGAGGTGGACTCACACTTGCCAGAAAATAATAGAAGAAAATGCACGAAAGGTCCCTTTTCAGAATAAGTTCGGCAACACAGAGAAAAGAGAAGTAACAAAACACAAACAAAACTCGAAATGCAAAAACAACCCCAAAAGCCAAATGTGTTCACCACTTTTTCTCCCTAGCCAAAATTCCTATGCTTTTTCCCTTCCCAATCCGGCACAAACTCCCTCCAAAACAAATTCCTCTTTTCTCTCCACAAATTTCTTCCCCTATCTCTCCATGATCCACTCTCAAGATCACTCTTCAATTCTCTCCTCAACAACCTCATCCATCAGAATTCTACTATAACACAACCACTGGCCGAACCCAATTGTAAAATAAATACTTCACCTTAAGCTGTGCTGACACTCGAATCATGGACCTCAAGCACATCACACACACCACTTGCCTCCAAGCCACAAGGCTTTTTGTAATACAAAACCTGTAACACCCCTAACCTGTATCCATCGCCGGACTAAGGTTAGGAGCATTACCGGACAAATCAGAACTTTACCAGCATTCCACATTCATTAACATCATAACATATTCATACATCATCAAAGAGTCCCTTATGAAGGTCTTCAAGACCTTAAACATGCACGAGAAGAAGATCGGGACTAAACCGAACACTTAGAAAATTTTCTAAAACTTAAACATATTCAAAACTATTGAGATCACACGCCCGTGTGGTTAGGCCGTGTGTAAAGCACATGGCCACCAGACACGCCCATGTGTCTAGGCCGTGGCAAAACAAGGCATACATACTGACTTGTTCACATGGCTACGAGACACACCTGTGTGCTCGACTATGTGAAAATTTGGGAGGCTACTGACTTGCACCCACATCCACTAGACACGTTCGTGCACCTAGGTTGTGTCATTCGTAGAACCATCTGACTTAAGAGTCAAACATTAGAACATAACATCTGATAAGTACTTATACCATGGCCTGTAGCCAACTCAAGGTTACTCCTGAAACATCTTTATCATGGCTCGAAGCCAAATCAAGATGTTTCTCACACTCGAAGTGTTGATATCATGGCTTGAAGCTAACCACGTTATCCTAGTGTCATGTCACTAACTTCCAAACTAAATCTACAGTTCAACTGAGCTTTCTCAATCTCGTCTTCTATTACTAACTCAACCACATCAATAGTATCTTTAATTCCACCTCTTCCGAGGTTCCATTCATTTCAATTCATTCAAAAAAAATGCAATTAACAACATTATAATGATATTACTACTTATGAACTTACCTCTAGTGTATTTTTTCAGTTTAATCGATTACTCGAAAACTTTTAATTTTCTGCGAATTTCACTTTTCTTGTTCTGTACGTATTAAAAATAACTCATTCAATCACACACTCAATCAATTCAATACGAGGACACACAATTAGGGCATTTTAATAGCCCTCACATTTTCACATTTTGACATTTAAGTCCCTATTTCATAAAATCATCAAATATACCCTATTTCTTTAAATAAGGCCTAGCCAAATTTTCTATTTAGTCCATTCAAACCCACATATTTCATAAATTTCCCATTTTAGTCCCTCTATATAATCCTTTTCACAAATTAGCCCAAATTAGCTAATTTTATTAAAAATTCAATACAAATATATCAACTCAATTCATATCTTTCATTTAACACTAAAAATCATCACAAAGCTCACCATTTCATCAATGGCTTATCTCAAAATCATACTCAAATTCTAAAATTAAGTTATGGGCTTGAGAAAACATGAATCAACGATCACAAAAACATAAAAATATAAAAAACTGAAGTTAAAACATACCTTAATTAGCCATTACAAGTGCCAAACCCTACTTTGCTCAAGAACTCTCTTTTCTTTTATCAATTTCGATAAAATAGAGGATAAATGGCCACTAACTCATGTTTTTCTTTTGATTAATGAACATAAATCACTAGTTTACCATTTTGCCCTTGCATTAAAACATTAATAACCCATGATTTCATGTCCAAACTTGACCATTAATGAATTCAATGGTCCATTATCATGTTAAAGACCTTATAATTCATAAAGCACTACAATTTGGCACACATAACATATAATACATAACTTTTGTATTTTCTGCGATTTAGTCCCTTTTCATAATTAAGCACACAAACGACCAAATTTTTATATGAGATTTTCCACAAGCTAATTCACATATAATAAACACAGAAAGTAATGATAAAAATATTTTTCTGACTCAGATATGTGGTCCCGAAACCACATTCCGACTAGGGTCTAAACTAGGTTGTTACAAAACCATGCACAATTAAATATAAAGCATATGTACTAGCGTTTAGATCTATCTAAGAGCAAAATAATTATTCTTCTTATCTTGCCAAGACTTGAACCTTAGACCTCAAGAGAACTCCACACGCCACCTACCACTGCACTATGAGCTCTTTTGTGTCACATTCTAACTCCAATTAATTATAAGGTCTACTTACAAGCACCCAAGGTTTTATTCACTTAAAACAAAAATTTAGCTAAAGTCCAGGTTTGAACCTAGGACTTCTCAGAGATCCCCAAACACTCCTAATTCACTTAGCCATTAAGGCGACCTTGCCTTTATGCCATTTTCTAGCACAACTAAATGTGCAATTTCCTAACTGTTCCCTTGCTCAAGGCCCAATACTTCTAGGCCCAAATTCAGGGTGTTACAGCTGAGACACATGCCCATATCCCTGCCCGTGTGGGCAAAAATAGGCCATTTACAAGGCCATAATGCCACCCATTTTGGGTCATCCCTACAAGCATCAAATGACACAATTTCACAACCAAAATGCAGCCAAATTGATACCCAATCAAGCATGAATTCATACCATAATATCACCAATCAATCTCATACTCAATTTCCATATTAAAAATTACCAATTTCACATGCCAAATCCATTCATTCAAATTATGCTATTTACTCAACCTTTCATCTACCAAATCAAGCATGAAACATACCATTTCATTTTCAGTAAAACATACCAAAATGGTCATTCACACAAGACCATATATATATACATCAAATATACCAAAACCAAATTCATTCTTTCCATCAAACTCAAGCCATATCACATGGCAAGATATACACATCTCAAGACATATCACATTATTCCTAGCCTATACATGCCATACACTAATAATCACAACTTCAGAAGTACCAAAATATCGTTTGATAGTGTGATGACGATCCTCGACGATCCCCGTACTCACGGTAGCTTTGATAATCTATAAAGCAAGTGAAAACACACAATGTAAGCTTTCAAAGCTTAATAAGCCATATACAAATAAACTTAGCACATAAGACAAATATAAGCTAACCTATCCCTAGAATTCATAGTGAAACACATATACAAGTTTCATAATTCACATCTAACTCAATTGATCAAAAGTCACTTGCATATAATCATCATTCTTTCTTATGTAGTTCATGATGTGATCCGGCTCAGAAGATTGAGTCGAGTTCACATAGTTGCCCGATCGTCATCGAGAAGAGTTGTTCGAATTTTAAAACGGATGGAAATTTAGGCTTAATTGGATTGGAAGGTTTCAAAAGGATTCAAAATAGGTTAAGTTTGAAAGGATATGATAAGTTTGGTTTTAAATGAAAGAAAGATAGATAATTTGATAATTAGTGGATATGAAATAACGAACTTAAACTTCAAGAAAGATTCGATACTATATCAAGTATCGCCCCAAATCTTATATCGTTTAAGGTGATTAGATGGAAAGTAGAAGGATAGGAGAATGCCACACCAAATAATGGTGATAAGTTCTAAAAACAAGTTCGGGTTGATGCCACTAGCACGCTAGATAAGTCACTCGAGACTCGTACAAGATATGAGAGGAAGTAAACCTCACTAAAACAAAGTTTCATTCAGCAAAATGGCAAAAGTCCCTTTACAATGAAATAAACAAACTATTTATAGACTAATAGGTGATAGCCGAATGGAGAAATTCATAAACTTAATAACTAAGTAAATTCAGCTTTTAATGTAATGGAAGAATCTAGAATGAAGTCATTGAACCTTCAAGTCCACATTCGGCCGAATGGTAGTTCATTGGGCAGCTTCATGGTTAAGCAAAGTTGACTTGGATGAAGGTGAATGAATGGCAGCTCAATAGCTTGTCAAAATTCATCCATGGATTGAATGGAGCATTAAAGAAGTTTCTTTTGGCCGAATAGACACCTAGGGAAGTCATTTGGGCAGCAAACGATTCATGAATCAAGAACTAGATGCATTCTCCCATTCATTGTAACTTACTGTCCATGCATCGTCTCTTAATTTTCATTCATGAATTGAAGTTGGAAATTGATTATGTAGCTACCCCTTGGCCGAATAAGTACTTAGGAAACTCAATAGATCTCCCACATACATTCGGTCATGCATGGTACTTGGACGGGAGTTTGAATCTGGCCGTACATGTACATTCATTAAATGCTCTCCATGCATGTATGCTGTCCAAAGTGGATGTATCTTCCAATTCCAAATGCATGTAATTAACCTTCCATGTATATGAACTCAATTCCTCCAAGCATTGAACCAAGCCGTACATGAATCTTCTCATTCATTGAACAAACCCGTGCATGCACCTAGCCTTTAATGTATCTCCACATTCGGCTGAACCTACAAAGACATGAACACATTTAATTATATCATTTAATCATAATTAAACAACAACTAACTAACCTAAATAACAACCAACTAATTTTTAGACACATTAAATTAAAATTAACTAGCATATTAAATTCGGCTAGCTCAAATAATAAAAAACAATTAATGAACTAATTTGAGCTAAGGAATTCGGCATGAGCTGTAGCAAATTAAGTAAAAACAAAGTTAAAACTTAGTTTATTGAAATAGTAAAAGAAAAGAGCTGGAAAGAAGCTAAATTGAGCTCAAACGAGCTGAAACAAGCTCAAGTGAGCTGATTGGAGCTGAATTGAGCTTGGAGAGCTGGAGAGGAGCTGGAGTCGGTTTGTAAAAGAGTGCATTGAGTCTTTAAGGAGTTGTCCACAGCTTCTCCAATGTCAAGGAGCTTTGTTTCATCCCAAATTCGAGTCAACAGAGCTGTTAAAGCTTCTTAAAGTCGCTTGGTATGTGCTCGAGTCATGGGACCTTTTGGTAGCTCGATAGGATCTTGATTCGCACTTGAGGGAGCCTCGGGCGTGCATACATCAATTCACATATCATCATTTGCTTTCATACTTACTTTCATCCTCAAATTTCATATGTCATTCATACGTACCTAAATCGGATACTCATTCACATATTCATTCATTTCTTGATATTGCCCGTTGAACCGTTCGAAATCGACAAGGATACTCGGATAGCTCGTAAAGCTCATACAATCCCATATCCCTGATATGGTCTTACATTTTATCAAATATCGATGCCACTATCCCAGACAGGGTCTTACACGAAATCATATACGATGCCAATGTCCTAGACATGGTCTTATACGTAATCTCTAATCGATGCTAATGTCTTAGACGTGGTCTTATACGATATGACATCTCGAAAATCCTATGTGTAACACCCCAAACCCCTATCCGTCGCCGAATTAGGGTTACAGGGTATCACTAGTCAAAAATACATATTTAGATGATCACGTACACACACTTGTAATAACTAAAAGAAGGAAAATATATAGAATCATTAAATAATTTCGTAGTCTATTTAATTACTAGTGCTACAGAGTTGAATATACTTTTAATTCAAACTCATAATACATGCAGATATACATACCTCATTACGCTTTAATAGCACACTGTAACCATATACAATTACATTACTCAAAGGTATCACTATTTTTTTTATAAAATTCATATCAAATTCGGCATCCATCTAGTATTAAGTTAAACACTGTTCACCACAACAAAACACATGTAATTATTATAATTTAGTATTGCATAAGCCATTGTTCATCTAGTCATTCTTTCATGCATTTAGCTAAGCCCAGCTTGATCTTATCTATTACTCATTCCCAGTTCAAATCAAGTGTCTAAATCATTATACTTATTCTATAATGTAATATTACAACATTTAACATGCTACTGTTGAATACAAATCCACTGTAATTACCAATATTAATCACGTTTACTGAAATATTATACAATACAAATTAATGATTTTATACAATAATCCCAACATGTCATTATTAGAACAAGGCATTTATTAGCTTCCACAACTGAATTTAAACAGCTTATACCCATCCAAAATCATGCATGCATAACTCAACCAGTTGATCGAAAGTACTTAATAACCAAAAGAGTTTATTTCTGAAATTTCAAAATATTAATCACACATATAGACATATACAGAACGTAATTATTACATACTTTATATGAAATATATCAAGTCAAATTATCATATAAAAAAATATTCATATGGCAATGCCAAGTCACAAATAAAACTTGAATTTCTTATTCAAGTGCATCTTATAACCGAATATATTAATACTTTAATATATCAAAACTAAATCTAAACATGCCATTATTATTATTTATCAAGCCTTATAAACAAAAGTCATATTCAAGATCAACTCAATAATCACATATGCTGTTAAATATATATTTAAACATATGATCCAAATTCATAGTTTCATACCTTAACAAACATGCCAAATCAATTTAAACCATCTTAGTTATTTTGATCTATAACTAAACATAATCATTAATACTTCATAGCCAAAACACAAGTTCAAACTCCATCATAAATTTACAAATATCTAATGATCGCATACTAACATATACCGTTACCACATTATGTACTAATAAATGTGAATATGAGCAAGAACTGAATTACTAGTTGAGAATTAACCTTACCTAAATTTCAGTATATGACTGAATATTCTTAACAACTAAAATTTCCATCACCAAATTACCCACATTAAACTCATTAAATGTTAATGCTATGAATACACTAAATTAAGTCTGAACATAGTAAGCAAGTTCATATATATATTGTATTTCAATATAAAATACATCCAAACCAAATCAACATGCTTATAGCCAATTTAATCATGCCACACCCGAATTCAACTATTAAATCTTAATATATGATCATGAGACACGATATGTAACCATGCATAACCTACGACTTAGTAGGCTCAAAACACAAACAAAACCAGAACCAAATTCAAGCACGGAAAAATAAACCATCTTCGCATGGCTTTTATACACAACCCAAATTCACTAATTTAAAACACATTCCAGCCTATACATGCCATAAATTCCAAAAATTTCAACTTATAAAATATTGAAGACGGTCGATAGTGTGATAAGCTTCTCCGAAGATTCCCGAGCTCGTAACTTGGATTCAAAATCTATAAAATAGCGTAAAGATGAAAACACAGAGTAAGCTATCAGAGCTTAGTAAGTCATAAGCAAATAAACAACCCAATGATATTGATAAAATTAGCTAACTAAACCAGAATATTTTATCATTCCACATTTAAATCCAATATTATATATACATACATTCGTATGAAGTATTTTCAACAATTATAATTGTTTTCTTTTATATTATCACTTTGACCGAATATATGTAAAGCCAACGCTAACATTTTATCATTTAATCATCAAGGTCGAATATTCATTAGGTACCTAGTTCACATACACATATACAAAATTCATAGGTCTTAATATAATCTTTTATACATACATTAATCATATAATCGAATATATATATACTACTCATCACTTACACAAATACACAAGAATTGTCCATAACATGTTTACTATTCATTCACAAACCAGATACACATATTATATAGGCATATTTTCTACATTCGCATTTTACAAGATTCATAACAAAAGTCAAGGTTCTTACTTACCCTTTTCTCAAGTAGGCCACATGTAAATTCATACCTGTTATATAGCTCGTTTTACACGTTTGAACTTATTATACCTTTGCCCAATGAACCATTCAGAATTGAATAGGATACTCAGATAATCACATAAATCGTATAATGCCAACGTCCCAGATGTGGTCTTACATGTAGCCACATATCGATGCCACTGTCCCAGATAGGGTCTTACTCGTAAACACATGTCGAAAATCACAAATCAATGCCATGGACTTACTCACACACATATATCAGAATCCTATGTCATGACATATATATCCTACCTATTCCTAAGGTTTATACGGGGCTTTCAGACATCACAACTCCGTCAAATTGAACTCGAAAGTGTATTAGCCACATTTAATCATATTCGGCCATAATATATTTAGTTTCTAACATTTCATAACAGCAAGTAAATATAACATTAAGATATCAATAAACATGTCTATGTTCTTATAAACTTACCTCAGACGATACAAAATGGAATCGGGCAGCTAGTCGACAATTTTTGTTTTTCCCCGATCCAAATCTGCTTTCTTTGGTTCTTGATCTAAACCTATTCAAATTAAGCTCATTCAAATATATTTTCATTCAATTTAGTCCAAAAACACATAAATAGGAAAATTACCATTTTACCCCTGACATTTACAATTTTTACCATTTAGTCCCTAATGCCCAAAACGCAAAATTATGCAAAATTAATCACATCTAAGGTAGTCGAATACCCCTAGTGTCCAAATAAGCTCATATTTTCCATAAAGTTCACATTTTAGCCCCCCACATTTTTATTTTTGCAATTAAGTCCTAATTACTCAAAATCATCCAAAATTCCTTTACAATATATATTAACCCAATCCATACCTTTCATAATTCATCATCAAACAACAAAAATCACAAGCTCTCAACAATGGCACAATTTAAAATATTCATCAAAATCAAAAATTAAAGCTTGGGTTTTGTAGTACTCAAAGCAACGATCTAAAAAACATAAAAATTATCAAAAATTGACTAAGAACGAACCTTGAAACGAGCTTAAAATGGATGGTCAAACCCTTGTTCTTTTATTTCTTTTCCTCTGTTTGGTTTCGGCAAAATGAAGCATAAAAAGAAAAGTAAACTTATGATAATTATCATATATTATAACATATATACTAAAGTTTTATTATTATAACATGTTTTCCTATTTTACCCCTTTACAAATCATTAACTAAAGTTTATGCACAATGACATATTCGTCCACCTTATTAACACATGGTTTTCCACTCATGACTTATCTTATACACTTATAAATATATATATATTTTATTATCATTATAACATATGTATGAAAATAGAAAACATATTTTATTTTATTTTTTTACCTCATGCTGTCCATTATCATAAAAGAAAAAGGGCCATTTATAACATTGGTGCTTCCACTTAAAAGGCCACTATCAATTCAGTCCTCACAACTAATACTATCAAATTTTCAATTTATGCGATTAAGCCCATTTGTTTAATCGGACACCCAAACGACAAAATTAAATCATGAAAATTTCATAGATATAAATTCACACATAATAAACACAGAAAATAATTTTTAAAATATTTTTCTGACTCAGATTCGTGGTCCCAAAACCACCGTTTCTTATTAGAGTCTAAATCGGGTTGTTCCACTATGTCATGACATAAGTAATCTATACTATTCCTATGGTTCGTACGAGGCTTTCAGATATCTCAACTCTGTCGATACTTTCTCAGTTTCACATATTCATCTTCCATAGTCATTCAATACATTTAAAAATCATATATGCATAACTAATTCAATTCAAATACATTTATTTGCATATGAACTTACCTCGTACGGAAATGAATGGATAGGAGCGACTAATCAACCACTTTCGCTTTACCCTGATCTAATTTTTTTTCTTTCGTTCTTGATCTATATAAATTCAGATTTCACTAATTTAATCACACATTTATTCAATTCAATCTACAAATACATAATTCAGGCATTTTTACACATTAACCCTTATAATTTCACATTTTAACAATTTAGTCCCTAATTCACAAATACACAAAATACACATAATTTATCAAATCCATAGCTTAGCCAAATTTTCATATAGCCTCTAGCAACCCATAAATTTCATTTATTTCGCATTTTAACCCCACGTTTTGTAAATTTTTAGTACCTTAGTAGCATTTTCTTCCAAAATCACTTACCAAAACATTTAAATCAAATATATATCTTTCATTTTTCATCAACAATCAACATGAAGCTTGAATATTCATCAATGGCACTTTTCAAAATCACTAACAATTTCAAAAATCATGACATGGGCTAGCTAGAACACATAGCAATGATCTCAAAAACATAGAAATTATCAAAAACTGAACAAAACTCATACCTTAATTAAACTTGGAAGTATTCAAATTTTAAACACATGAACCCTAGCCTTTCTTTCTTCAATTTTGGCAAACAAAGAAAAGATGGACAAAAATGCATGTTTTATTATAATTAATAACACATAAATATCTAGTTTACTAATTTACCCTTGTTTAATATAAAATAAAAACCACTTAATGGATGGTCATTAATATTCATTAACCTTAATCATGGTCTAATTGCATCTCAAGGACCTCACATTTAAAACATCATAGCAATTTGACACTTTAACAAATAAAAGGCCATTTTTACATTTTCTACGATTAGGTCCTTTTTATTAAATCAAGCACACAAACGATAAAATTAAACCATGAAACTCTCACACATACTTATTCACATGCTAAAAACATGGAAAATAATATTGAAATATTTTTTTGACCTCGGATATGTGGTCTCAAAATAACTATTCTGACTAGGGTCTAAACCGGGCTGTTACAAATTGCCTTTGTTGTGAATTGGTAGTTGGCACATAATAGGTGAATTTGATAAGTAATGAGTATGTTAAAGATGGGCAAGATAGTGCTTACATGAGAATGACCATTTAGGTAACCTTTGAATCATGTTTGGTATGTGTTAAAGTGGGCAAATGTATGTGTTTATGGATATCACATTGTGTACATGGATATTGCTTGTATAGGCCTGATTTTGGATTAGTTTGAATGTCTATTATAGTTGTGGTTATATGCTATTAAGATGTGTAGGTTGGCACCAAATTTGGATGAGAAATGTGGCTTACAAAATAGCCTATTTTTGTCCCCACGGGAGTGTGTCTCAACCGTGTGTAACACACGGTTAGGTGACACAGTCGTGTGTCCCCTTTAGTTTTTAATGAAAACAAGTCAGTGAGTTACACAACCTAGCCACACAGGCATGTGGTTGGTCGTGTGACCCAAGTCATAAAGTTACATAGGGTCAAACACAGTTTAGGACACGGCCATGTGATCACATTTTGAATGTCCACACAGCCTGTGACACGGGTGTGTCTTTTGGCCGTGTGAGACACACAGGCTGGCCGCACGGGTGTGTGTCCCCTGTACTTTAAAATTTTCATAGTTTTCTCAAAATTTTCATAAGTTTATGTTTAAGTCACAAATTGCATTTAATGATTGTTTTGGGCCTCGAGGGATCGTATTTGGGACTATATGATTAAGATGGAATAGTTTTTGTTTGGAATGAGAAATGAATGTGAAATGTGTGATTAATTATGTGATAAGTCTGGTAATGCTCTATAACCCTATTCCAACGACGGATACGGGTTAGGGGTGTTACAATTATAACCTTGGCTAGAACATCAAAAACTACCGATATATTTGCCGGATAGTGTTTTAGATCTCCGACAAACTTCTAAACTGAACTAGCCTCTAATTATCTAAAAAAACATAAGAAAGAAAACTACGTAAGCACATAATGCTTAGTAAGTTTGTAAAACATAAAACATAACTTACCATTTCATTGCACAACATTAAATTTAGGCATAATAGAATCTAACCATAAGCTTGGCAAAGGCCTAATCACCACCAACAACACATGTTAGCATACTCAAACATAATCTACATGGATTTAACATGGGTAAACCATTACACATAAACATAACTCGTTTGAATTCACCATCTTCCTTAACATAGCATCCTTTCAATGTAATTCACCATTTCAATTCTATTCATAAATACATATCATGGTTCATAATGAACACATACCATTCCTTTCTTTTTCATGCCCGTTGAACCTTTAGAATATCATCGGATATGCGGGATAGCTCACACGAAGTGTGCTAAACATATCATCGAACCTTTTCTTTCCTTTACATCATTGCTCACACGAGCTGAGAAATTAGCCCACTCACACAAGTTGTGGTCAGAATGTAAGCTACACGATGCTACTCATACGAGCTGTGGAGTATCTGCAAGAAATGTAGGACCTTAGCCATCAGTACGGAATTCAAGACCAGCACCTAAAACATGAAAACGCGAATAACATGTCATTTGTATCCTTCAAATTCCTAAGGTTCAAATGGGGCTCGATAGTCATCGTAACATCATTGGATTTACATTATTTAGTTACATAGAAATCAACATATTAACATATAGATCAAAACATAGCATTAAACGATATATAATCATACGAACTTACTTCGACGATTAAGGCATATAAACGGAGTCGACTAATCCAAATGTGTATCTTTACCACGATCTAAATCAGTACGAGGTCTATCTTGATCTAAATATACAAATTCAATCTATTTAATACACATATTATTCAATTTAATCCAAAATTCATACTTTTACAAATTTATATTTTTTCTCCTAATATTTTAACTTCTTTACAATTTAGTCCTTAAGCTCGTAAATGGAATTGTACACAATTTCATCCCTAACCCATGCTAGCTAAATTTATTATGAACACATATCAACTTATACAAATCATTATTTTATAATTTCACCATGTACTTTTACGATTTTTACAAATAAGTCCCTTATTAACATTTTCATCAAAGCTCACTTTATTAACAAGGACTCATAATCTTCCACCAAACTTCAAGAATTATGTAAGAAAATTCATAGAAAAACCCTAATCCTTTAACTATTTTGCAAATTAGTCCCTGGCCTACATAGATTAAGCTACAACGATCTCGAAAACATAGAAATCATTAAAAACTAGTATAAAAATCACTTACATGCAAAGTTATAGCCTTAGCCAAAACCTAAGCTCCAAAAATGGATATTTTCTTTCAAATTTTTGGTGGAGAACCTCAATTCAAAAGAGGATACCATTTTTTCATTATTTTTGTTTTAATTTATTCATTAAATCACCAATTTAACCTTTACTATTAACCTTAAAAATCATTTAAATGATGTCCATAAAAGTCCACTAACATTATGAATGGTTTAATTATCATTTAAGATCATTTGACTTCATTTATATAGCCTTTTAACCCTTTTAACTATTAAAACTTTACTTTTGCATCTTTTACGATTTAGTACTCTTCACATAATTAAACATGCAAACGTCATTTCTTGATAAAATTTTAACACGACCCAATTTTTTGATAAAATTTTAACACGACCCTAACATAGTTCGGTAAACATTAAAATAAATATTTACTCATTGGATTTGTTGTCCCAAAGCCACTGTTTTGATTTTTCTAAAAATGGGCTATTACAATATATATTTGTAATCGATGCTTAAGTTATACTAAGATCAATAAGTTATGTTTAATGTAACACCCCAAACTTGACCCAGACGTTATGGCTGAATCTGACGTGCTACATCACAGTGTCTTCTGGAAAATCATACTTGGGAGTCAAAACTTGTCGTCAGATAAAAGCCCTTTTGTGATTTTGTAGAAAACTTTAGTGAATTTGCTGTTATTAAATCAACTTGTCAAATGCTTGCCATTCGTGCATTAAACTGATTTAAATCATGAAAGTTTTTAAAACCTTGACATTTGAAACATGTGTTTTTGAAAACAATTATTATTTTTAGAAATCCTGTTTCTTCTAATTAACAGTTTTAAATTAAGTAAGAAAACACCCAAATATAAATCAAAACCCATAAATGGCCTTATTACAAATATAAAACCCAAAACGTAATTAAAAGTATAAATAACTCCAACTAAAAATTATCTGCCATTGTGTGGCCACCTCTGAGTAACTTACAGCACCAAATCGCCTAAGGCGGGGGATTACCTGTACAGTTAAAAGAGAGGGTGAGTTTACGAAAACTCAGTGTGTAATCCCCTATCAGTCGGTTAGTATATAGAATGTAGAACAGTCTAGGCCTGAGCCCTATTCAGAATTAGTACAATGTGGGCCTTAGCCCAATGCAGTATCAATGTGGGCTTTAGCCCTATACAATAACAGTACAGTGTAGAATGCAATAGTGTATCCCACCCCAATCCAGCCAACACACCACTCCGTACCACTAACACACCATGTAGGGATAAAATCGACCCACCCAGCCAGCACACCAATATCGTAGTCGAGCTGCCAGTACAGTATATGTGGCAAAGCCACCAGTAAAAGTATATGTGGCAAAGCCACTAGTATATTACTACCTCCATATCAGTATCCCAATCCCATGCAGTATGTCATGTCATTAATATCATGTGTATTCAGCATATCATGCTCAGTAACATCTATGTCGTAATTACAGTCAATTTACCTCTAAGGTATAGCGATCATTTTTATCCATTAGCGGTAAAATAGTCATTTTACCCCCTATGGGTATTTTTATCATTTTACCCATTTTGGGATCTTGGTACACATACCAACCTCTTAGGAGGTCTATAGACGTCGAGAGCGACTTAGGTAACCAAAATGGTCATAACAGTGTAATTGGGCCCAAGGTCCATATCCCAGCCCAAGTGGGCCCATACGCTCGTATGGCCCGTTCAACCCAAAATTAGTCACGGCTATGCGAACTACATAGCCTAGTCCAGAATTTGCCATATAATGTGGATTTCATCCGTGTGGGGCCCACGAGCCCATTGGGACCACACGGCCCATTTTGGCCCATCATAGCCCAATAGCGGCCTAAGCTCATGAGAACGCTCATGGAAGCCTCAACAGTCTATCGTCCATAACTAGAGGGCTTGGTCTACCACACGAGCGATCGCACGCTCACGTGACCTCAACCGTCATACTTTTATCTTTTCGGCTTTTGCCGATCTACAGTCGAGAGGGGTGTGATTACAAACCTTTTTTGGCTTTCCAACAGTAACAGATTTTGGTGTATGGTTACACACTTGTTTGTGATAGCCTTTGAACACCAACCTACACCAATCAAGGCATTCCGTTAAACGTTGGCACCACTTACAACACTTACTCCCAAAAAGAATGGCTTAAACACTCACCTTAATCAATGTGTGGTTTAGTCCGTCAAAAATGTTAATCAAAAGATGGCTACACCCCTTTCTGTCGAAAAGTTGTACTATCAAAAGGAATCCATTAATTAACAATCGCATGAACTAAAACTTGAATCAATATCCACTGCTTAAAAATAAAACCCAAACCAAAGATAGGGTATGTGGCCAACACCCCAAAATGCTAGTCCAAACGCTTACCTTAAACCGAGTGGTAAGACAACAGTCTCGGTGACCAAATACCCCCTGCAACTTCCTCACTTCTCAAGAAGTTCAGAAAATTAAATAAAAAGTGCACCTAAAGGAAAACGACTAGAATCGACCATATAAGAGAACATGGAAAGAATGAAGTATTCGGCCTTAAGTAGTGAAAAAGAGAGGAAAGATATTACCGATAGTGAAGCACTTATTAAGTCGACAGAGAATCACAATAGAGTGACGTAGAGATGGATAACAGATGAATAAGATTCGGTAGCTAATATAGAACAACCACAAGCTGAAAGCAAAAGAGAGGAAAAGAATGGTCGATAGAGGAATCCAGAACCAAAAGTCAAAAGAAATGGTAAAAAGGGAAGAGGAGTAGTATTCGGTCAGAACAAGAGGATGCAAAAAAAGGGTAATCGTCTAGCAAAATGAAAAGGTTTAAGAGGAAGGGATGAAGAAGCACTATTCAGCCAAGGTAACTCTAAATGCAAAAAGAGGAAAAGAAAATCAAAATAGACAAAAGAGAAAACTAGAGATTTCACCAAAACCCTTAGAAGAAATCATCTCCTAAAATGCCCCAAAAACTAGAGAAAAACCGATGCCAAACAAACACAATAGAGAAAACATCCATAAATTGATTTTCCCCAAGTGCCGAAGACCAAATTCGGCACAACATTTCCTCACACACCAGTTTCCACGATCCACTCCTACAATCTCTCCTATTATCACTCCTTGAATTACTCCACCGATTTCTCCTCAACTCCCCCAACAACTCCATTCAAATTCTATTCAAACTCCCCTCAACTGTGTTTCAGTCCAACTCCACTACCTATATAACTCAAGCAGCAAAATAAATATTCCATTATGCAGCTAAGGACTTGAACCTCAGACCTCACAGTTACACAACACGCCACCTTGCCACTAGACCATAAGCTCCCTTTGAGTCATAATACAAGCACTGTTATTTCTAAGGCCTATATGCTAGTGTCCAGATTCATTTAAGAGCAAATCTAAAAATTCTACCATAGCCAAGACTTGAACCCAGGCTTCTCATACACTCCCAAACACACTCAAATCCCTTAGCCATTAAAGGAAACATGCAATTTGTGTCATGACCAACAAAAATTAAAGACTTAAATTTTGGGGGCTTTACAACTCTACCCCCTTAAAGAAATTTCGGCTTCAAAATTTACCTGGTCAAAATAAATGAGGGTATTGTTGTCGCATCGCCTCCTCTAGTTCCCATGTGGCTTCCTTTGAACTGTGATTATGCCAAAGCACCTTAGCCAATGGGACAAATGATGCAATCCCGGCCACATCATGTTTCGACACAATTCGCTGACCTCAGAATTGGCCTAAACTTGAGGAGCCCAAGTGTAAGATGAAACATCTTATAAGCCTAATTGATTATTAGGCCAATGTTTTAAGGACTTTTTAATTTAATAAAGTTTTATTTAAATTAATAAGTTTGCATATTTTAATTTTGACTTGCACTTTGTGTGTTTTGCATTTAATAAAGTTATGCCTTATGTAACTTTCATGTTAGTTAAGTATGCATCATAAATAATGACTTGCATTATGTAACTCCCATGTTAGTTTAAGTCTTCCATTAACTCATTTGTTTATTTAGTTTGCATTTTAAACCATGCATTTAAGCATCTTAGTTAATTGAGTTGTTAGAATAAATGCTTCTTTTAATTAATCTAGTTCCTAGGATTATTTATTGAAGCATGAGTTAAGTTTATTTAATGACGCTTCTTTAATTGACTAGTTACTAGAGTAATTTATGCATATGTTCATTTACCCAAGTTAAGTATTAAAGTGTGTTATGTTTAATAAGTGCTTACATGTATTTAATAAGCTCATTTTATGGTGTTTATTGCAGGAGTCTTTTTAAGTCTTTTTGGTTACAAAACAAGGGGGCTGTTACAAGAAGTTTTTTTACATCATTTAAGGAGGTTTAAGGAGCATTATTTCATCCAAATAAAGTTCAGCAGCAACCTTTCAATTTCCAGCCGTTTTTGCCATTTCAAATGTCATTTCAAGCATTCAAACACCATTAAGAAGCTATTTAAGAAGTTGGTGTCTATTCGACTGACCAAGGGCTAACTCATGAGTCATTTTTCAAGCTTTTAAGGTCATTCATTCAGCTGAATTAAAGTGAATTCAAGCATGGAGTTATTTGGCTTAAGAATGTGAAAAGACTTAAGTTTAATTTCAACTTTTAATTGGCACATTAAGTTGAATGTTTGTGACCCTTCTACTAGCCTATTCTAGCACATAAATAGATGAAATCAGCCTTTGTAAAGAGACTTTTGCTGACTTTTGCTGAATATATATGAAATACTTGAATTGTGAGTTATCCAATTCTCCTTGTTCTTAGAAATTGATTTGACTTATCAAGCTTAGCTTGTGGTGTCTATCTTTTCTTTGTTCAACTATACCAAGGTTCCTATCATCTTTTGATAGAGGGTCAAGGTTCATTTATACCAAGGTTCCTATCATTCTTGATAGTGGGTCGAGGTCAATTCTTTGATATTTTCTTTATACCGAAAATCACTTAAGAGCCATTTGAGATTCAGGTCAATAATCTAATATTGTTGGTTCAGTTTTGGCTTTAGTAAACTTATCATTTTCCTTGTTTAACCATTTTGTTACTGGTTTCTAAGTCATCTTCTTCTTTCTTCTAGTCTTTTCTTTGTTTAAACCTATTTTGTTTGAAATGTTCCATTTTTACCCAAATTCACGATCGGGCAACAAACGACTCGAATCAATCATGAGGTGAGTTCGTATCAAATTGGTATCAGAGCTAGCAAATTTGGAGTGAGAATTGACGAGTTCAATATCTCGGTATAGTATTCTTTTCAAAAAAATTGTGAAAAAAATATTTGAAAAAAATCTTTTTTCCATTCAAATTCAAGGAGTGAATATCAAACTTTTCAAGTGAAAAAAAATTCATGAAAAAAAAAAGAGAAGTTCAAGTGCTTAGTTTTGATTTATCCATTTGCTGCTCAAAGGCACACAATCAATCTTCTTACCATTCAGCCACACTTAATTTTGTTTCCATTTCTTTTTTTTTTCTAGCCTACCCATTGTCTTATAAAATTATCCTTTGTAACCTAAACATCAAGTTCGTAATCCGACCCATAACAACAGCTTTGAAGTTCGACTAATTTCTTAAGAACTTAGAGAAGCGAAGTGAGTGAAAAAAGGCAAGAGAGTAGTGATTCTATTCAAAAGTACAAAAGCCAAAGTGTGTGATTTTCTTTGTGAGAGAATTTGTGAGGTTTTGTTGTGAGTACCCAAAATGTCTATAAGTTTCTAGACAAAATGATACGATCTGCCTCGAGTGACTCGAGTCGTATGTTAAGTTCCCGATCATCGACGAGAAAGTACCGATGATTTAGTTTAGAAATTTAAATAGAAGAAGGGATTTTGAGAGATTAGTATTTGAGAAGACTTTAATTTGATTTAAATAAAAGGAAGGTTTCGATGGAATGGAAGTGTAGGTAAAAGAAAGAATAGGTTTACGGGTTTGAAAGAAGTAAGGATAAGAAGATGATTTGGTTCGGTTTAAGGCGTAGTGGATGGAATGATGTGTTTTGGTCAATTTGGTAAAGAGAAATGATAATGATCGAAATCGTAAGAAATGATAGTAGGAGTTTAGTTGTGGTACGAAATGGTAAAGAAAAGAAATGGGTTTGAACAAAAGTGCAAACAAGAAGCAATATCGATATGGTATCGACCCGTTGTTTATAAGCCCTTTTAGTTCGATTTTGGTTTGGTTAAAGTGATCTCGACCTACTATCTAGCAAGATAGGAACCTTGATATGCCCAAACGCCACACTACAAGTAGTGATAAGTTCGGTTTTCGACAAAGAAAGCAAATTGACGCAACTAGAACACTAGGTAGCCAACAAAACTTTGAACGAAAATTAGAGAAAAGTTTGCCTCACAATTTTGGCAGAGTTTCATTAACCAAGAATCAAAAGTCCCCCACAAATGCCTTATTACACATATTTATAATGCCAAAGAAAAGCAACCGAATAGTCACATGTATGCATTTAAATAAGCTAATAATGAATTGAATTAAAGCTCATAACTCTTGAAATTCTAAACTGAATGTGGCTTCACTCTTCAATAGGGATTTATTGTTCTTGAATGCTTGAAAGAAACCTTTGAGATCCTCCAGGCCAGCCGAATGGACACCGTAAGCATTAATGGAATGTTAATTTCATGAATGGTCACTTAATGAACAATGGTTATGGAAGAAGAACAGGTGGCTACTGAATTTAAGGAAAATAATCCTTCTTTAATTGTTGAAAATAGCCCCTTTAATTGAAGAATAATGCTCCCCTTGAATGTACCCGAATTTGACATTATAGAGTCACAAAATTCAATTTGTAATAGCCCCTGTAATTTAACAGTGTCTAGTTGAAAAGACACATGTATCTAGACCAAATTATGCACTAAGGGAATCCATTAATATTGGCTGAACATGAACCATCCAAAAATTGATGCTTATTTAAGTTTAATGCATCCCATGCCTTTCCATGCTCCATGCGTCCATTGATGTTCCTATATGAGAAATATTAACAAATTAATTTTAAACTCTGTGAACTTCATAAATTCGGCTAATGTGAATGCAACAACAAGACATTAATTCAGTTATGACTTTAATTCATAATAAAAATACAAAAACTTTAATACATAATTAAAGCAACTAATGTGAACTTAATTTAATACTTAGCATATTAACTAGCTACTTAATGAACTTATTAAATTAAAAACATAATTAAAGCACCTAATGTTGATGCGAACCCGATTATGAGATAAGCCAGATTTATGTGAGTGCCCGATCGTAGTCGAGAAGATGAACAAAGTCGCAATTGAAATGGGTAGATAAAGAAGTAGAAGTTTAAGAAGAAGGTATGTTTTAAGAGTTTCGAAAAGAAGTTAGAATTGTTGAGGTTTAGAAAGAAGAGAAGATAGATAGTACGATAGTTAGAAGGTTGGTGTATGAAATGAGATAGATGATTAGTGAATCGATTTAGGTAAAGTAGGATAGGTTACGAAAGGTTTGAAATGGTATGGAAGGTTTGAAATGGTATAGAAGGTACGAAATGGTATAGATGGTTCAAAATGGTATGGAAAGTACGAAATGGTATAGATGGAATGATGTATTGTTCGGATTTGGTAAATCAACAAGATAGATAGTCGATGGTCAAGTATCTTAGACGTCAGGAAAGATTCAACACCAAAGGTGTCACCCCGAATCCTATATGGTCTAAGTTGGAATATGGTAGTTTGAAGGATAGGTTTGAGCACCACACCAAGTTAGGGTACGGTGATAAGCTCGAAACAAGCAAGATTGACGCCACTAGCAAAGCTACATAAGTCGCACGAGACTTGTACAAAGTTAAAGAGGAATCAAACCTCACAAAAATAGAGTTTCGGTATAAAATTGATCAAAAGTCCCTCTACAATGAAAATAAACAACTATTTATACTAGTATCTTAAGCTAGCCGAATGGTCTTATTCATGGACTTAACAAGTATGTAATGTATCTAATTACAAGTATGAAAAATTCTAAAAAATGTCCATTGATGCTCTTGTCCATGTTCGGTTCAATGGGAGGTGAGTGGATAGCTTCATGAATATGCATTGATGTACTTGGATGAATGTTCTTCGTGCATGCATGACTAGATTCAGCCAACACCTTTAATGGATCCTTTAATTCATGTTGTTTCACCATAAGTGGCTTCTTAAATGAGGCTTCATGAAGGGTCAGACTAGGTGTGAACAAGGAGCTTGAGTAGTCTCTTGTGTGTGAACGTCCAACCGAATGGTCATCATGGTGTGAACACAAGGTGTGAACACATGGGAAATACATGAACCGTCCAATGCATGTTCCTTCATCAATATGATCCATGAATATTCAAATACATGAATAATCATCATGAACATGCATATGCCCCTTTGATTGCCGTCCATTGAACCTTTCTATGCATGCACCTTGCATTAATTTCCTTCTATGCATGTGCCGTCCAAAGGGTGATGTACCTACAAGGTGAATGCACAACATTAATAGCTCATGTGAACACATTAATCAAATATGAACACAATTAAACACCTAATTAAATTCGGCTAACATATTTAATTCTTGTAATATTTTGGAAATATTTATTTCTAGTTTAATTTATGACAAATTAATAATATGCATTAAATAACTACTTAACTAGCTCACTTAATAAATACACAATAATTAAGCTAAAATGAGCTGAGGGTTTCAGCTTTGAATTGTGTTAAGCTGAAATTAAATTAAATGAGCTGAGTTTATTTAAATTATAAACTAATGGAGCTGAGTAAGAGCTTAATTGAGCTCAACCGAGCTGGATTGGACTCCCGTGAGCTGAAGTGAGATGAAGTCAGCTTGAATTAAGCTAACTATCTTTGGTTCGGAGTTGTGTTCAGCTACAGTTTGTACGTTGGAGCCATATGCTAGCTAGAATCGATGACAAAGAGCTAAAATGGTGTTTTGGAAGTGTCGAGTTCGAGCTCTAGTCATTGGACCTTGCGACATAGCAAGTGTTCCATCATCCGGGCAGGTTGTTAACTTGGACGCGTTCGCGTCATCCTCCCCCTCTTGAAAATGACTAGACCTCAAGTCGAGCTGCTGGTTGTCTAAGAAAGTTCCCATGTACAAGTGAGTAGGAATATGATATTGACAAAGAAAATCAACTAAACCATCAATTGGATAATCATCAATAGTCAAAAGGGATGGTTCTAGTTTTCGCAAATTAATTAACTCAAGATATATTTTAAACCCTAATTCCATCTCAAACAAGGGCTTTTGTAATTTTCTCATCAAATCATTACAGTCCATATTTTCTTTGCAAGGAACATCTTGAAACTCGATTTCCTTACCTCGTTTGGAGCAAAATAGCAACTCAGTGGACATACCTTTCTTGCCTTCGAAATAGAACGGCAGATTTTCAACATTACCTATGGATCGGAGTGCAAATTGTCGTTCTTGAGGAAGATATTGTATTTGTAATCTAGAGTCTGAACATTCCTGAAAAGATGAACAAACAAAGTTGTTTGATTTAATCAAGAAAATTTTCTTTTTCGCACTCTCTTTCCTTTTTTGTTCTTCTTTTTTTTCATCATTCAACTTTTGTTTTTCTTTTGAATTGCTTTCTTTTTCTTTCTCACTTTGAGGTTTTTCATTCATTTTCATTTGTTGCATTGATCGCCTTAATCGTTGCTGATCTTCCTCAACTTACTGAGGCAACAAGGGGGCTAAAGTAACATCGCGGCCTTGATGTTTGAATTTGTAAGTGTTGGCAAATCCATCGTGCTTAACTCTTCGGTCAAATTGCCAAGGTCTTCCAAGTAGGAGATGTCTCGCATGCATTGGAACAACATCACAAAGGACTTTGTCTTGATATTTGCTGATGGAAACTGGCACAAGCACTTGTTTAGATACTTTGAGTTCAACTCCATCATTTAGCCATTGTAGTTTATATGGCTTAGGATGTTTAGTAGTTGGCAGTGACAATTTGTCCACCATTAAAGTGCTGGCGACGTTGGTGCAACACCCACCATCCACCACTAAACTACAAACTTTTCCTTGAACAAGGTAGCGAGAATGAAATAGATTATCTCGTTGGGACTCACTCTTCGAAACTTGGGTGTTAAGGCTTCGTTTAACCACCAACATTTCTCCTTCCATAGCATATTCTAATTCATCGTCACTTTCTTTGGCATCTTCAACCTCATCAACAATCTCCTCGGTTTCTTCCTCCGATTCGATTTCTCCGTTAGATCGAATTACCGTGACATTTCGGTTCTGACATTGGCTCGTAATGTGACCACGCCCGAGACATTTAAAGCACTTGATATCTTGAGAATGACTTTGAGAATTATCAATCGATTTGCCTTTATTGAAATCGGTATTCGGCCTTGTGTTTTTTGCCAGACTGGTAGTGTCTTTGGGTGGGTTAGCCGAGGATACTTTACTTGTATTTTGATTCCATTTTGACGATGTAGGCATCGGATAAGTTTGAGTCAGACCTTTCTTTTTAAGTTGACGCTCCACCTTGATTGCCATGTGCACCATATCAACCATTTCTACATAATGGTGTAACTCCACAATATTGGCAATTTCGTGGTTGAGGCCAGCCAAGAATCGAGCCATGGTAGTCTCTCGATCTTCTTGGACATCAGCACAAATCATAGCGATTTCCATCTCTTTGTAATAATCTTCCACAATTTTTGATCCTTGTGTCAAATTTTGTAGCTTTTGATATAATTCCCAATGATAATGAGTTGGAATAAAGCGCCGTCACATAACTGCTTTAATATCAGTCCATGTATTAATAGGTCTCTAGCCGTTGCATCTTCGATTGCTAACGAGTTGGTCCTACCACACCATCGCGTAATCAAAAAATTCGATGGCAGCTAGCTTAACCTTCTTTGCCTCGGAGTAGTTGTGACACTCAAAAACTGACGCGAACGCGTCCAAGCTAGCAACCTGCCCAGAAGATAGAACACCTACTATGCCGCAAGGTCCCATGATGAGAGCTCGAGCTCGACACTTCCAAAGCTCCATTTCAGCTCTTTGTCATCGATTCCAACTAGCTCATGGCTCCAACATCCAAAGTGTAGCTGAATGCAACTCCGAACTAAGTATAGTTAGCTTAACTCAAGCTGACTTCAGCTCATTTCAGCTCAAGGGAGTTCATTCCAGCTCGGTTGAGCTCAAATAAGCTCTGACTCAGCTCCATTAAATTTTAAATTAAATAAACTTAGCTCATTTAATTGATTTTCAGCTTAACATAGCTCATAGCCGAAACCCTCAGCTCATCTTAGCTTAATCATTGCATATTTATTAAAGTGAGCTAGTTGGCTAGATATTTAATGCATATTATTAATTTGTCATAATTTGAACTATAATTAAATAAGTCCAAAATATTACAAGTATTAAATATGTTAGCCGAATTTAATTAAGTGATTGAGTGTGTTCATACTTGATTAATGTGTTCACATGAGCTATTAATGTTGTACATTCATCTTGTAGGTACATGCATAGAAAGGTTCAATGGACGGCAAACAAAGGGTCTTATGCATGTTCATGATGATTACTCATGTATTTGAAGATTCATGGATCCTATTAATGAAGGAACATGCATTGGACGACGGTTCATGTATTTCCCATGTGTTCACACCTTGTGTTCACACCATGATGACCATTCAGCTGGACATTCACACACAAGAGACTACTCAAGCTCCTTGTTCACACCTAGTTTGACCCTTCATGAAGCCTCATTTAAGAAGCCACTCATGGTGAAACGACATGAATTAAAGGCACCATTAAAGGAGTTGGCCGAACCTAGTCTTACATGCATGGAAACCATTCATTCAAGTGCATTCATGCTTAACCATGAAGCTACCTACTCACCTCCCATTCAATCGAATATGGACAAGCTCATCAATGTACACTTTCTAGAATATTCATGCCTTTAATTAAGATACATTACTTAGTTGTTAAGTCCATGAATAGGACTATTCGGCTAGCCTAAGACACTAGTATAAATAGTTGATTATATTCATTGTAAAAGGACTTTGATCAATTTTATACCGAAACTCTATTTCTATGAGATTTGATTCCTCTTCAACTTTGTACAAGTCTCGTGCAACTTATCTAGCTTTGCTAGTGGCGTCAAACTTGCTTGTTTTGAGCTTATCACCAAAACCCAACTTGGTGTGGCGCTCAAACCTATCCTTTGAACTACCATATTCCAACTTAGACCATATAGGATTTGGGGTAACACCTTTGGTGTCGAATCTTTCCTGACGTCTAAGAATTTTGACCATCGACCACTTACTTTCTTAACTTACCATTTTGTACCTTTATACCATTTCGTACATTCTATATGACGCGAACCCGGTTATGAGATAAGCCGAATTTACGTTGAGTGCCCGATCGTAGTCGACAAGAAGAATAATAAAGTCGCAGTTGAAAAGAGTATATAGAAAAGCAGAAGTTTAGAAGATGGTATGTTTACGAGTTTAGGTGAAATGATTAGAGTTGTCAGAATTTAGAAAGAAAGGATGATAGATGGAATGATGGTTAAGGTTGGTGTATGCAATAAATGAATGATTGATGGTTCGGTTTAGGTAAGGTAGGATAGGTTACGAAAGGTACGAAATGGTATAGAAGATATGATAGGGTATAAAAGGTGCAAAATGGTATGGATGGTACGAAATGGTATAGAAGATAAGAATTGGTTTAGATGGTACGAAATGGTATAAAAGGTACGAAATGGTATATAAGAAATATGGTATTGGTCAAATTTTGTAAACAACGAGATAGGTGGTCGATGGCCGAGTTTCTTAGACGTCAGGAAAGATTCAACACCAAAGGTGTCACCCCGAATCCTATATGGTCTAAGTTGGAAATGGTATTTTGAGGATAGGTTTGAGCACCACACCAAGTTGGGTTCGGTGATAAGCTCGAAACAAGCAAGTTTGATGCCACTAGCAAAGCTAGATAAGTCCAGGAGACTTGTACAAAGATAAGAGGAATCAAACCTTACAGAAACAGAGTTTCAGTATAAAGTTGATCCAAAGTCCTCTTTTATAATGGAAATAAACAACTATTTATATTAGTATCTTAAGCTAGCCGAATGGTCATCATGGTGTGAACACATGGGAAATACATGAACCGTCCAATGCATGTTCCTTCATCAATATGATCCATGAATCTTCAAATACATGAATAATCATCATGAACATGCATATGTCCCTTGGATTGCCATCCATTAAACCTTTCTATGCATGCACCTTGCATTAATTTCCTTCCATGCATGTGCCGTCCAAAGGGTGATGTACCTACAAGGTGAATGTACAACATTAATAGCTCATGTGAACACATTAATCAAATATGAACACAATTAAATACCTAATTAAATTAGGCTAACATATTTAATTCTTGTAATATTTTGGACATATTTATTTCTAGTTTAAATTATGACAAATTAATAATATGCATTAAATAACTAGTCAACTAGCTCACTTAATCAATACGCAATAATTAAGCTAAAATGAGCTGAGGGTTTCGACTATGAACTATGTTAAGCTGAAATTAAACGAGCTGAGTTTATTTAAATTATAAACTAATGGAGCTGAGTAAGAGCTTAATTGAGCTCAACTGAGCTGGAATGGACTCCGTGAGCTTAAGTGAGCTGAAGTTAGCTTGAATTAAGCTAACTATCTTTGGTTCGAAGTTGTATTCAGCTACACTTTGATCGTTGGAGCCATGAGCTAGCTTGAATCGATGACAGAGAGCTAAAATGGATTGTTGGAAGCGTCGAGCTCGAGCTCTCGTCATTGGACCTTGCGGCATAGCAGGTATTTCATCATCCGGGTAGGTTGTTAGCTTGGACGCGTTCGCGTCACTATACCATTTCGTTCCTTCTATACCATATCATACTTACTTTACCATTTTGTACCTTCTTAACCTATTCTATCTTACCTAAACCAAACCCTTTAAACATCCATCTATTTTCATACACTATCCTTCTAACCATCATATCTTATTTTATCTTAACCTCATCAATTCTAATTTCTTTTCTAAACTCCTAAACTTACCATCTTCTTAACCTTCCACTTCTTACCTATCTATTTCGATTGCAACTTCGTTCATCTTCTCGACTACGATCGGGCACTCAACGTAAATTCGGCTTATCTCATAACCGGGTTCGTGTAAAAAATAAGGTCAATCTTTTTCTCCCACTCAAGGTAGGCTTCGGGATCTGATCAGCCTTGGAATGGAGGTATGGACAACTTGATGCTTTTAAGGTCATTGTCAAATCTTTCACGAACTTGTTGGTCTCGATTTCGATAGCCTCTCCTTCGGTTACTAACGTTAGATCCATGTTCACTTTCGGCATCGCTCGGTTCAGATGGTGTCTCATATGGTTCTCGCCTTTGATTCCTATTTCTAGGTGGACTTAAAGGGGTTCTTTAACGTCGAGCTCTTCCCTCCACATGGTCAAGACGCCCTTGGATCGGTTCTAACTTTCGATCAAAGAGTCGTTCTACCTCCCGTAACAGTGCTTGGAGATTCAAGTCAGGAATGTTGCGAACAGGTTGTGTATCCGCCATATTCCTTTCAGGACTCCTAGACATTTAAATGACAAGAAATTTCCTCACAACAGTTCTCACTATCCACTCAGAAAGAAAGTAATCTTAAAATTTCACTCTCACTTGTGTTTAACTCTTTGATATGGCTTTTTCTTCTCTCGAATGATCTCACTAATCACTCTTGCCTTTTACCTCTCAGATTCGTCTTGTACTTTGTAGGTCATCTCGAGTAACTCGTCTTGTTGCTTAGGGGTCGATTTCAAGAAGGTTACAAGGGTTGTAACGAATAGGGTAAAAGTAGGCTAAAAGAAAAGAGAATTTCGGTTTTAAGTGTGGCGACTTTGGGTTTGAAGAAGGGTATTAGAATAAGGTAGAAAAAGAATCAAATAAGAAATCAACTTGAACAATTAAATTTTTTTAATTCCGAATTTTTTTAACTTCAAAATTTTTTTTAAATATTTGAAACTTTTTTTTGGACCTTTTTTTTAAACTTACGATTTGATTCTCGGTTGAATCTTTGATCTTCGAAGCTTCTCGATTCTAGCTTTGATACCAGATGACGCGAACCTGATTATGAGATAAGCCAGATTTACGTGAGTGCCCTATCGTAGTCGAGAAGATGAGCAAAGTCGCAATTGAAATGGGTAGATAAAGAAGCAAAAGTTTAAGAAGAAGGTATGTTTTAAGAGTTTCGAAAAGAAGTTAGAATTGTTAAAGTTTAGAAAGAAGAGAAGATAGATAGTACGATAGCTAGAAGGTTGGTGTATGAAATGAGATAGATGATTAGTGAATCAATTTAGGTAAAGTACGATAGGTTACGAAAGGTTCGAAATGGTATGGAAGGTTCGAAATGGTATAGAAGGTACAAAATGGTATAGATAGTTCAAAATGGTATGAAAAGTATGAAATGGTATAGATCGAATGATGTATTGTTCGGATTTGGTAAATCAACAAGATAGGTAGTCGATGGTCGAGTGTCTTAGACGTCAGGAAAGATTCAATACCAAAGGTGTCACCCTGAATCCTATATGGTCTAAGTTGGAATATGGTAGTTTGAAGGATAGGTTTGAGCGCCACACCAAGTTGGGGTTCGGTGATAAGCTCGAAACAAGCAAGATTGACGCCACTATCAAAGCTAGATAAGTCGCATGAGACTTGTACAAAGTTAAAGAGGAATCAAACCTCACAGAAACAGAGTTTCGGTATAAAATTATCAAAAAGTCCCTCTACAATGAAAATAAACAACTATTTATACTAGTATCTTAAGCTAGCCGAATGGTCCTATTCATGGACTTAACAACTAAGTAATGTATCTAATTAAAGGTATGAAAAATTCTAGAAAATGTCCATTGATGCTCTTGTCCATGTTCGGCTGAATGGGAGGTGAGTGGATAGCTTCATGAATATGCATTGATGTACTTGGATGAATGTTCTTCATGCATGCATGACTAGATTCGGCCAACACCTTTAATGGAGCCTTTAATTCATGTTGTTTCACCATGAGTGGCTTCTTAAATGAGGCTTCATGAAAGGTCAGACTAGGTGTGAATAAGAAGCTTGAGTAGTCTCTTGTGTGTGAATGTCCAACCGAATGGTCATCATGGTGTGAACAAAAGGTGTGAACACATGGGAAATACATGAACCGTCCAATGCATGTTCCTTCATCAATATGATCCATGAATATTCAAATACATGAATAATCATCATGAACATGCATATGCCCCTTTTGTTGCCGTCCATTGAACCTTTCTATGCATGCACCTTGCATTAATTTCCTTCCATGCATGTGCCGTCCAAAGGGTGATGTACCTACAAGGTGAATGTACAACATTAATAGCTCATGTGAACATATTAATCAAATATGAACACAATTAAACACCTAATTAAATTCGGCTAACATATTTAATTCTTGTAATATTTTAGAAATATTTATTTCTAGTTTAAATTATGACAAATTAATAATATGCTAATAATAACTAGTCAACTAGCTCACTTAATCAATACGCAACAATTAAGCTAAAATGAGCTGAGGGTTTTGGCTTTGAACTGTATTAAGCTGAAATTAAATTAAATGAGCTGAGTAAATTATAAACTAATGGAGCTGAGTAAGTGCTTAATTGAGCTCAACCGAGCTGGATTAGACTCCCGTGAGCTGAAGTGAGCTAAAATAAGCTTGAATTAAGCTAACTATTTTTGGTTCGGAGTTGTGTTAAGCTACACTTTGTACGTTGGAGCCATGAGCTAGCTGGAATCGATGACAAAGAGCTAAAATGGTGTTTTGGAAGCGTCGAGTTCGAGCTCTAGTCATTGGACCTTACGGCATAGCAAGTGTTCCATCATCTGGGCAGGTTGTTAGCTTGGACGCGTTCGCGTTAGATGTAAACTTAATTTAATTCTTATCATATTAACTAACTAATTAAGGGACTTATTAAATTAAAGAGTAAAACTAATTTAATGAGCTGAAATAGTTGGTGAACTCAATAAATTAAGCTGAGCTTGCAGTAAAAATGCAAGGTAAATTCAAGGAACAATCTTCCTTGATGTGACTAGGCAGAATATCATCCCAGATACGAGCTACGATAGCTGAAATAGATTCTTTAAAAGCCTTGGCTTGGGCTCTTATAACAGGACCTTGAGGTAGCTCCATGGGATCCTTTCTCGAGCTACGATAATCATACGATGCGCTTGCATCACAAATGTGGCAACTAGAGGAGACGTGCCGGATTTTACACTCCAAGCCTTCACGCATGAAATGGAGCATCTGTTTGATCGAAGGCTCAAACCCATTAAGGAATGATTAGACCGAGTCAAGGAACGAGACCAATAGAAGCAAATTTCTCCAACTCAAAGGATGAAAACAAGATCGTTAAAGAGTTTAACGTCCAACGACTTTGTGAGAAAAGACTCCTATCGAGATTCCTACTCAATGAGGAATTCTAGCCGAAATAACTTAAGCTTCGAGTTTGATTCCATCCAAGATAACAAACAAAAAGGTAGATATGTCTCTACAAGTGCATCAATTTATTCATTTGCAGGGATTCTAGCTGAAATAACTTAAGCTTCGAGTTTGATTCCATCCAAGATGACAAACGAAAAGGTAGATATGTCTCTACAAGTACTTATGAAGTGGTGAACGTGTTTCAAAAACGTCAAAGTACTTGGCCACAGAGGATCCATCACGAAGAGATGATCGTCTTTTGTATGAAGACCCCTCCTTTAATTCTCAACTAAAGGGTTCTCATTATGATTCTTTCTTATTTTCTTCTTTTTGTAATGAAATTGAAAAAGAAAGTAAAAAGGAAAAGAAAAACAAGAAAAATGAAAAGAAAAATGAAAAAGTGAGAGAGTGGAGGTAAAAGCATGAGTGGGAAAAGAAACTTAAAAAGAAATTGACAGAATGCAAAAAGAGATTGAGTTTGAAAAGGAGTGTGAAACAAAAATTGAAAAAGAGAAAGAAATTGAAAAAAGAGACAACAGTGTAAAAGAAACAAGTGTTGTTGAAAAGGAAACAAGAGAAAAAGATGCAAAAGAATGAGAAGAAGTGAGAAATATTTTCGCTAACCAACATATGAATTTTCCTCATGATGTTTCTTTTCAGGTTTTCAAAGATTCGATTAACAAGTTCCAGCTCCATTACCTTCTCGAAGAGAGGCGATTTCAATTTCTTGAGAAAGGTAAGCACGGGAATGACATCCACCCACAATTGCTTAAAGGTAAGCAAGGTAAGGGTTCTATGTTAGTCAACTCTCAACAATCTTATGTGTATGTTAGTGGTGAGCTTGCCAAAGATTTAGTTAGTAAAAGAACTTCCCATCTTGATTTGTATAAGTATTAATTTCTGATTGATGATGACTTTAATTGGGATGATGGTTTGAAGAGGTTTTTTCATGATTTGACTGGTGTTGGCAAGTTCAATGATGAAACAAGATTAAAATAGCACAAACAAAATTTGGACTTGTGTGATAAAAAGTTGACATCTAATATGTTTGTTTGTGTTGATCATGTGAATTCTTTAATTCTTAGTGCGAAACCTTTGTGTATTTTCATGACTAGCCGAATGAGACTTGAGAGATTTGATTGTTTAAGTATATTTGTGCTGAATTTCTTTTTGCCTAGCATGCTTGATTTATTGATGAAAAAGAAATCCATGTTGTATTTTGGAAAGAATGATCAGAATCATCTGTTTAATCCTGGAGTTTTTTATTATGGATCGTCCATGAGAGAAAGCAAGCATCATAAATTTTGTTTGAATGAATGTGTAAATAATTTTTGTTTGTGTGATGTTTTATCTTTAAATCTAAAAATAAAGTTGTTGAATTGTGATAAGATGCAAATGCAAATTCTAACCTTTTGATCCCGGAGATTGTTCTATGACATGGTTAAAAGGATTCGCATATTCTTTGCACGATTACAAGTTTCACTTGTTTCATGTTCCTTCCATGGTGCCAGTCATGAAATTTTTGAGTCAGCTTGAAATGGTAAGAGAGAACTATATTTTTTATCCTGGAGTTTATCTTTCTAATTTATTGTTCAAGGAAATTGAGCGATGCATTTTTAATTTCCAAGATTATATCTTCATAGTACTTTGTGGTTTTAGCTTGTTTCCATTGAAGAACATTTTTATTCATTATTAGAAGTGAGATCAACTTTCATTTTTGATCCCGGTATCGGTTTAAGCATTCAAGTTTGGAAGGGTTGTCAAAAAGATGTTTTCTGTTCAAAATTCAACGTATCACTAATTTATCCCATTATTGTGTAGGTGATAACCTGAAATGGTCTCATACTCAAGAGGGAGGGTTCATGAGCAAGGCTGTTCGTGATGATAAAAAAAATTTTACGAGTTAATGGCCCGATTTAAGGACAAATCGTCTTCAAGAGGGAGGGTATGATGCGATTCTAGCCGCATCATGTTTCGACACAATTTGCCGACCTCAGAATTGGCCTAAACTTGAGGGGTCCAAGTGTAAGATGAAACATCTTATAGGCCTGATTGATTATTGGGCCAATGTTTTAAGGACTTTTTAATTTAATAAAGTTTTATTTAAACTAATAAGTTTGCATATTTTAATTTTGACTTGCACTTTGTGTGTTTTGCATTTAATAAAGTTATGCCTTATGTAACTTTCATGTTAGTTAAGTATGCATCATAAATAATGACTTGCATTATGTAACTTCCATGTTAGTTTAAGTCTTGCATTAAGTAACTCATTTGTTTATTTAGTTTGCATTTTAAACCACGCATTTAAGCATCTTAATTAATTGAGTTGTTAGAATAAATACTTCTCTTAATTAACTAGTTGCTGGAGTAATTGATGCATATGTTCATTTACCCAAGTTAAGTATTAAAGTGCATTATGTTTAATAAGTGCTTACATGTATTTAATAAGCTCCTTTTATGGTGTTTATTGCAGGAGTCTTTTTAAGTCTTTTTGGTTACAAAACAAGGGGGCTGTTACAAGAAGTTTTTTTTACATCATTTAAGGAGGTTTAAGAGCATTATTTCATCCAAATAAAGTTCAGCAGCAACCTTTCAATTTCTAGCCGTTTTTGCCATTTCAAATGTCATTTCAAGCATTCAAACACCATTAAGAAGCTAGTTAAGAAGTTGGTGTCCATTTGACTAACCAAGCGCTAACTCAAGAGTCATTTTTCAAGCTTTTAAGGTCATTCATTCAGCTAAATTAAAGTGAATTCAAGGATGGAGTTATTTGGCTCAAGAATGTGAAAAGACTTAAGTTTAATTTCAACTTTTAATTGGCACATTAAGTTGAATGTTTGTGACCCTTCAAGTAGCCTATTCTAGCACTATAAATAGATGAAATCAGTCTTTGTAAAGGGACTTTTGCTGACTTTTGCTGAATATATATGAAATATTTGAATTATGAGTTATCCAATTCTCCTTGTTCGTAGAAATTGATTTGACTTATTAAGCTTAGCTTGTGGTGTCTATCTTTTCTTTGTTCAACTATACCAAGGTTCCTATCATCTTTTGATAGAGGGTCAAGGTTCATTTATACTAAGGTTCCTATCATTCTTGATAGTGGGTCGAGGTCAATTCTTTGATGTTTTCTTTATACCAAAAATCACTTAAGAGCCATTTGAGATTCAGGTCAATAATCTAATATTGTTGGTTCAGTTTTGGCCTTAGTAAACTTATCATTTTCCTTGTTTAACCATTTTGTTACTGGTTTCTAAGCCATCTTCTTCTTTCTTCTAGTCTTTTCTTTGTTTAAACCTAGTTTGTTTGAAATGTTCCATTTTTACCCAAATTCACGATCAGACAACAAACGACTCAAATCAATCATGAGGTAAGTTCGTATCAACAGATTTCCTCCTCAGTATCTTAACATCACGGTCCAGTATCTGCACTAGTTCCTCCTCAAGGTCAGATCTGGCCTAACCTCAATCTCCTCAACCGGCACTACATGTGAAGGATCGGAGTGGTAACGCCTCAACATGCAAATGTTGAAGACGTCATGAATCTGATCTAATTCTAGAAGCAATTCAAGTTGATAGGCAACTGGTCCCAGATGCTTCAATATACAGTAAGGCCCAATGAACCTAGGGCTTAGCTTGCCCTTTTGACCAAACCTCAGCATCTTCTTCCATGGTGAGACTTTCAGAAAGACATAATCCCCCATAGAGTACTCAATTTCCTTATACTTCAAGTCTGCATATGACTTCTTTCTGTCTGACGCTACCTTTAAACGTCCCAAATTAACCTTACCTTGTCTTTAGTATCAAAAACTATCCCAGGACTCAGAGCTTGTCGTTCACCTAACTCAGTCCAACACGTTGGAGTACGACACCTACGACCATATATACCTCGTACATTGCCATCTGAATGCTGGACTAGTAACTATTGTTATATGCGACTTTTGCCAACGGCAAGTAGTCTTCCCAACTGCCTCAGAAATCTATTGCACAGCTTCTTAGTATGTCCTCCAGTATCTGAATCTCCCTCTCTGACTAACCATCAATCTGAAAATGGAATGCAGTATTGAAGTCTAACCTTGTACCCAGTGCTTCGTGTAACTTCTTCCAAAACTGAGACATGAAACGAGGATTTCTGTCAGATATGATCGAAACTGATACCTCATGCAGTCTCACAATCTCAGCCACATATAGCTTAGCCAGCTTCTGCAACGAGTAATCAGTACGGATAGGTATAAAATGGGCAGATTTAGTCAAACAATCTACTATAACCCATATAGAATCGTTCTTAGTAGGCGTTAAGGGTAGCCCACTCATAAAATCCATGATTACCCTCTCCCACTTCCAAAGTGGGATCTTAACTGGCTGCAGTAAGCCTGAAGGCAGTTGATGCTCAGCCTTAACTTGCTGACATGTCAAGCACTTGCTCACAAAATCAGTAACTTCACGCTTCAGTCTCGGCCGCCAATACAGTTCACACAGGTCTCGGTACATCTTGTTCCCGCCAGGATGCATAGCATAAGGACTACTATACGCCACTTGCAAAATAGATAGCCTTAAAACAGAGTCCTTTGGTACACAGACTCTCCCACGGAAACATAGTACACCATCACTATTCAGCCTAAAATCTGAAGTCTCCCCATTCTCAACTTGTCAAAAACGAGAAACCAACGTCTCATCCATCAACTATTTACCCTTAATTTGCTCAGTGCACGTCGGTCCAACTTGTAGTTCAGCCAACAAGCTGCCATCATTGAACATGATGAGACGAGAAAACATCGCTCTTAAGTTAGATACAGCCCTACAACTTAGTGCGTCAGCTACCACATTAGCTTTGCTGGGATGGTATTCAATTGAGTAGTCATAATCTTTAAGCAGCTCAATCCATCAGCGTTGCCTAAGATTCAACTCCTTCTGAGTGAGAAGGTACTTGAGGCTCTTGTGATCCGTGTAAATAGTACACTTCTCACTGTATAGGTAATGCCTCCAAATCTTTAGTGCGAATACCACCGCGGCCAACTCAAGTCATGCGTAAGGTAATTTGCCTCATGGGTCTTAAGTTGGCGAGACGCATATGCAACCATCTTACCCTACTGCATCAGCACGCAACCTAAACCAATGTGTGATGCATCACTATAGACAGTGAATTCCTTCCCAGACTCTGGCTGTATCAAAACAGGGGCCTCAGTCAAAACCTTCTTCAGTTTCTCGAAGCTTTCTTACTGCTTATCAGTCTAATTAAATGATACTCCCTTGCACAGTAACTTAGTCAGTGGTGTAGCAATTAGTGAAAATCCCTCAACAAAACGTCTGTAATACCCGTCCTGACCCAGAAAACTTTGAATCTCAGATACAGTCTTAGGTGGTTTCTAATCTAGAACAGCTTTGATTTTTTAAGGATCAACTCTGATTCCCTCAGTAGACACTACGTGAGCCAGAAATGTCACCTTTTACAACCAGAATTCGCAGTTGCTGAACTTAGCGAATAACTACTTTTCCCTTAAGATCTGCAGAACGACTCAAAGATGTGCGTCATGTTCATCTTCAATTCTCAAATACACCAGGATATCATCTATAAACACCACTACGAACCGATCCAAATAAGGTTGGAACACTCGGTTCATGAGGTCCTTGAAGGCCGCTGGTGCATTCGTTAGCCCAAATGGCATCACTAGGAACTCGTAGTGACCATAACGAGTCCTAAATGCTGTCTTGTACACATCAACCTCTTTAACCCTCAGCTAATGGTATCCAGAATAGAGATTTATTTTGGAGAATACCGAAGCTCCTCAAAGCTGATCGAATAGATTGTCAATCCTTGGTAGAGAATATGTTCCTGATGGTCAGTTTGTTTAATTGTTGGTAATCGATGCACATGCGCATAAACCCATCTTTCTTCTTCACGAATAAGACCGGTGCTCCCCATGGAGACATACTAGGTCGAATAAACCCTCAGTCTAGTAGTTCTTAAATTTGAGCCTTTAATTCCACTAGCTCCTTCGATGCCATCCTATAAGGAGTGATGGACACTGGAGCTATTTTGGGCAAGAGCTCAATACCAAATTCGACCTCACGGTTTAGAGGCAACCCAGAGAGCTCATCAGAAAATACATCAGGAAAATCCTTAACAGTTCTGATATCTTCGACAGAAGAACCCTCAGAATCAGATACACCAATGTAGGCTAGAAACACCTCGCAACCCTTGCGAACCAGTTTTTCGACCCTTATTACAGAAATCATGTTAGACAGAAAGTCCCTTCGCTCCCCAATCACACCCACCACCTCATCCCTAATAGTTTTTAACACCATACACTTAGCAACGCAATCCAAACTTGTACGGTGTTTTATCAGCCAATCCATATCCAAGATTAAATCAAATTCACCAAACGGTAGTTCCATCAAATTCGCTGGAAAGATAACTCCTTGAACCTCTAAGGGCACATTCCTAAACAACTTATCTACCCTTAGGATTGAAAATGTTTGAATGATTAAATGTTTGATTGTAAATGTTTGAATTGAGGTGCCAATTGTGGAATATTTGTTAGGCACTTAGGAGGAATGAAATGAGTGTTGTTTTTGATATGCTTTGAAGATTTTTGATGGTATAAGGTTTCTTGTGGCTTAAGTAAGCCTAGGTCATTTTACTTATCTTGAAAGGTTCTTTTAGGTGCACATGGGCTGATACACGACCGGACATACGGTCGTGTTCCATACACAAGCATATGGCATGGTCATGTAGTCTACTTGATTTAGGTGACAATTAGGTCCACACAACCATAATTAGTTACACGGCTTGACGATACAACCGTGTGACACTAGATTACATGTTATTAGTTTAAAACACGATTTGAGGACACGACTGTGTGGTTCAACTCCACACAACCATCTGATCCCTTTTTTTTCTATTTATGCCTCACTTTTTTAAAATGTTTCTAATTAGTCCTAGTTTTGTTTTAAATTTTTTTAGTGCTTCTGTAGGCTCGATTTAACCTTGATAATGTATGGATAACATGTTTTTAGGAATAAAATTGATAATTAATGAACTTTTAGAGAAATTTTGAATTAATATAGCATGATTATGTTCTATTATGTGCGGTAGCATCCTGTAACCCTAATATGGTGACGGAGACAAGTGAGGGGTGTTACATGTTCATTCTCATTATGTCTTATTTTATTTATATCTTCCTCAATATATTCAGTTTTGGTTAATGGAATATAACTTAAATAATAATATTCATTTAGCATTTTCTTTGCATAGGCTTTTGTAATACCCCCTAACCTGCATCTGTCACCGGAACAGGATTACAAAGCATCACCGAAGTTTATAGAAGTCATTTACTATTCATATCTAAAACTATTCATACTGTCCCTTGATTGGACCCTCGAGCCGAATTTAAGCATTAGAAACAAGTTAGGACTAAATCAAAATCTCAAAGAAATTTTCACAAAATTTTAAAATTTTCTTATATACAGGGGTCACACGCCTGTGTGAGTAGGATGTGTGGCTCACACAGCCAAGTAACATGGCCATGTCTCAAGTCGTGTGGCATATGAGGTAGGGCACACACCCTTGTCCATGTGTGCGCAATTCTGTTTCTCAATTTTAAGATGTAGGGGATACACGGCCAAACCACATTTTAAATATGAATTTAAATATGATGCTCTGATTGATTTCCAACCTTTACGAGCTTTCGAGCACTATAAAACAGAGGAAAGAAAACCTAGTAAGCATTCAATGCTTAGTAAGTTCATATAACAGGAATTAAACTTACCAAATTATATTCATTTAGACAAGCATAACAATAACATGCTTTCCAACAATTTGGCAAAATTTGCCTAATCACAAACACTCAAATAAGCAAGTTAGTCGCATATTTCTCATGTACATCAATTAAACATGGATGACCTCATCATCTTACAAATTTTCAAGTATTTCTTTTAATCTCATAATTTCTCATGTCAGGAATTTATCTGTAACGCCCTAAATTTGGGCCTAGAAGTATTGGGCCTTGAGTGTGGGATCGGTTAGAAGGCAGCTTATAAATATTTTGTTGTGCATGAAAATATCTCAAATTGCATGTTCCGCGTGCTGGCTAGATGAATTAGGAGGAGTTGGGAGTGTTGGAGAAGTCCTGGGTTCAAACCTGGGCTTTAGCAAAAATTTTAGCTTTAGGTGAATAAAACCCTTGATGTTAGTGGGTAGGCTTTAAGAATAATTTTGATGAATTTATATTACAAGAGAGCTAGTGGTCTAGTGGCAAGGTAGCGTGTTGCAGAATTTTTGTTTTAATAAATAAACCTAGACATTGGCATGTAGGCTTTATAAAATATTGAGGATAAGTTACGACACAATAAGCCTAGGGGTTTAGTGGTAAGAGGTGTGTGGTGTGTGCTAGTGGTCTGCGGTTCAATTCCCTACTTGTGCAAATGGAGTTTATTTTTACTGATAGCCATGGGAGGAAGTTGTGTTTGACCGAAACACCAAGTTTAGCCGAATTTGAGGAGTGAAAAGGGGGATTTTTGGTTGTTGAGGTTTATGAACAGGAGGGTTTTTAGGAGAAATTAGGGGAATTCAAATTTGGTGGTAGTATTGGTGCCATTTGTGGACTTTCAACACTCAGAATTTGGTTTTGAAGATTGGGAGGTGCTCCTCATTTCAGTGATTGTTAACCTGTTTGCCTCTTTTCTTTTTCTCTTCATTTTCTCCTTAAGCCTCTATTTTTCTGCCATTATACTACTGGTTCAGGTTCCTGTTCATAGAATTTCGTTCTCTTTGTTAATCCACTCATCTCTGTCTTTCTTTTCCTTGCTTGAACATTTGCCGATTTTTGCTAGAATCCTCTCTCAATCCTCCCCAATTCTTTCGCCTTGCTATTTAGCCATCTCCTCCCCTCTCTCTCCATCTTGGTGTTTGATAGCTGAATACCTTTCTTTATTCTTCGGCTTTTATCGAGTATCCTTTCCTTCATTGTAAAATTGAATACCTTCTTCTTTTCCCTCTCCTACTTTTGATTTTTCTCTAGGAAAGGAGGGTTTAGCTTTGGTGTTCTCTGCTCCTTTGGCCGAATAGTTAGTTCTTTTCGATCCTCCTTCTCCTATCGACTTCTTTTCCCCAACTTCTCTTTATTTTGTTTTCGGCTAGTAAGAGTCCTCTGGTGAATCGGTAAGTACTCATGGCTTATTCTTATTTCTCTCTACGGTTGCGAGCTTCCCTCTAATATCTTCTTGTGTTACTGATTCCTGATAAAGGTACAATCATTCTGGTTGGTCTCTACATCCTGTGTACCCTTGGCTCTAGTGGGGTAAGCTGATTTTATCTATGAACCGTTCTTATTTTATCTATGAACCGTTCTTAGTTCTGCGTAGTGGTAAGATGTCATTCTTTTGGTTTTAGTTATTTTCTTCAGGGTGATAGTTAAAGATATTGGGATTCAATGCAAGTTGTGCTAAGGATTTGGTGATCACTAGGTTAAGGAGGGATTTAACCATACTTGCATAATCTAGGTGATTGTACGTGGGGATTTATGCTATTCGCATAAACATGTGTGTAATTGTATATCATTATCAAAGGTGTGTGTGTAAAAACACCGTATAGACTGTAAATTGACAAAAGCCGAAAAGCTGAAACTTCGACATTTGATGCCACATGAGCGTGCGATTGCACATGTGGTGAATCGAGCCCATAAGTATGGGCGTTAGACTGTAGAGGCCTCCATGAATGTTCTCATGGTTTTGGCCGTTGTGGGCCACTTGGGCCGAAATGGGTCGAATAGGCCCAATGGGCCCGTGGGCCTGTTTGTGTCAAATCAACTATTAGGTGGAATATAGTGGGGCTTGTTATGTTGCGTACATGGCATAGGCCATTCTGGGCCTCGTTGGGCCAAAGTGGGCCCTGTGGGCACAATGGGCTCATGGGCCCCACACAGACGAAATCCTTGTTATGTGGTAATTTTGGATTGGGCTATGTCATTCTCATAGATGTGGCTATCTCGGGGCTAATTGGGCCACACGAGTGTGTGGGCCCACTTGGGCCGAGTGGTGGGTCGTAGGCCCATTTGCATCGTTATGTCAACTTAGGTTATTTAAGTCGCTAGAGGCGATTGTAGACCTTCCTAGAGGTCAATTATCTATACTGAGACCCCAGAGGGTAAAATGACCAAAATACCCTTGAAGGGTAAAGTGACTATTTTGATGTATGCACACCCGGGGCTCCCTCAAATGCAAATCAAGATCTAATCGAGCTTCCAAAAGACCCCATGACTCGAGCACATACTAAGCAACTTCAAGAAGCTTTAACAGCTTTGTTGAAGCACATTTGGGATGAAACCAAGTCCTTTAACATTGGAGAAGCTATGGACAACTCTTTGAAGGCTCAATGCACTCTTTTGCAAATCGACTTTAGCTCCTCTCCAGCTCTCCAAGCTCAATTCAGCTCGAATCAGCTCACTTGAGCTTGTTTCAGCTCGTTTGAGCTTAATTTAGCTTCTTTCCAGCTCGTTTCTTTTTCCATTTCAATAAACTAAGTTTCCACTTTATTTTAACTTAATTTGCTACAGCTCATGCCAAATTCACTAGCTCAAATTAGTTCATCAATTGTTTTTGATTATTTGAGCTAGCTGAATTTAATATGCTAGTTAATTTTAATTTAATGTGTCTGAAAATTAGTTAGTTGTTATTTAGGTAGTTAGCTACTGTTTAATTATGATTAAATGATATAATTAAATGTTTTCATGTTTTTGTAGGTTCAGTCGAATATGGAGATACATTAAAAGCTAGGTCATGTATGGGAGCATTTAAAGCAAATGCATGCATGGCTGGGTTCAAAGCTTGCAAGGATTCATGCATGACCGAATTCATGCATGGTGGGCTAACTATTGGTGATCCCTAAGTGACTATTCAGCCAAGGAGTAGCTGCCAATTAATTCCAAGTTGACCGATTAGCTCCTTGAACATGTTCACACCTAAACTTGACCAATCGGCTTCAATACATGCATGGATGGATTCAAGAACGTCCAAGGGGAGGAATTAACTCAATAATTCAGCACATTGATTGAATTAAGTACATGCACAAAGGGGAGAACGAATTTACTAGGTTCATGCTACCATTCATGAAACTACATGCCATTAAAGTGCTTAATTATGAAGATACACATTCCATACAAGTGCATGAACGTCCCAAGGAGTTGAATGCAACCTTTGGTGCTCATACAAGGCACTTGAAGCCCTACTTCATGGCTAAGCATTCATGCACACACCAAGGGGGAAGAAAGTGTCCATTCGGCTAGTGCATGGATATACCGAATTCATGAACAATTTTAATGTATTAGTGTGAACGTTTTTATTGTTGTGTGAACACATTAGATGCCAAATTCCAAGAGACATTTTAGGCACTATAAATATTTTTTGAACTTCATTTGTAAGGGAGTTTTGCCAATTTATTAAAAACTTTGTTTTTGTGAGGTTGCTTCCTCTCATATCTCGTACAAGTTTTGAAAGACTTATCTAGCGTGCTAGTGGCATCTACCGATCTTGTTTGAACTTATCACTATCTTTGGTGTGGCGTTCACCTATCCAACTATTTCATTCATCAACCTTAACAATATAGGAATTAGGGTGACACTTTTTAGTGTTGAATCATTCCTAATGTTAAGTTCGCTATTCCATTTCCATCGTACGTTATTTTTTTCTTATTACTACCAAACTAATCACTCTAATCAAACCCCATCTTGTTTTTCCATAGTCGAACCTATCAACACTTATTTCCCATTTTGAAACCTTCCGATTAATTAAACCTATCCATTCATTTTTATTTCCAAGACACCGAGGCACGGATGATCCTTCTCGACTATGATTGGGCAACTACGTGTATTCGACTCAACAACCCAAGTCGAATCACATCATGTTTTGCCCCCGTAGGTAAAGGACTGACTTGTGCTATGATTTGACTGATTTGACTGTGGTTGTATAACTATGATTTGAATGACTTTATTATGATGATATGACCGAATATGGGCATGACATTTTGCATACATGACATGTTGCATGGGTTGGGAAATTGTACAGAGGAAGATTTGATCTGTTAGGGTCGCACAGGTCGCCCGAGACGACTATGGACCCACTGAAGGCTTAAAAGACATACATTCGTATTGATCTAATAAGGTCGCACGGGTCGCCCAAGGTGATTAATGACTGATCGATTGCTTAGTGCCAATCATTTGTTTCGATGGCTGAGTGCCGATCATTCTATCGATGGCTTTGTGCCATGTACATTATGACAGCTTCGTGCTGTCCATTCTATTAATGGCTTTGTGCCACATACATTATCGATGGCTTAGTGTTATCCGTTCTATCGATGGCTTTATGCCACACACATTATCAACGGCTTCGTGCTATCCATTCTATCGATGGCTTTGTGCCACACATATTATTATGGCTCTGTGCCATCCTATTTATGGTTTATAACCATTCTATTTATGGCTTCTGGCCATTCTAATTTTAGGCAACGTTGCTGCGATTGTTGTTGGTGTCGTAACCGGTGCTAACATTTGGAATACAGGGATGGGTGGGTTGATTTCATCCCCACAGACTGTGTAGGGTTGGACAGAGGCAAGTGCAGGGTTGGATGGGGTTAACACATAACATGCATCATACATCATTCATTATGATTCTGTTTCTGATATGGGCTAGGCCCAATTGATTTTGCTATGGGTTGTGACCCAAATGATAATGTATTGGGCTTAGGCCCTCATGTGTTCTGTTTCCGTATCTGTAATGGGCTAAGGCCCATCTGTTACTGTCTACTGTAGTGGGCTTAGGTGCATTTTTGTATGACTGACTATTCTTTTTATAATAGGGGATTACACACTGAGTTTTCGTAAATCACCCTATTTATTAACTTTTTAGGTAATCCCCAGTGTTAGGAAGATCAGTGCTGCGAAGGACTTAGAGATGGCCACATAACTGCTTTAGTTTTCTATTACGTTTATTTACTTCTAAGCACTTAAATTATGGTTTGGGTTGTAATAAGGCCTCTCTTAATTTCTGGGTTTTAATTTGGGTTTTATGGTTTACTTCGAACTATAATTGTTAGAAGTAGGACATGGTTTTCCAAAAACGATAACTATTTCAAAATATCATGTTTCCACAAAATATTGCAAAGGCTTTCACAACTTGGTTTTCAAATATAACAACAAATAAATAATGTTTTAGAAATAAAATAACAACGTTTTAATAAGGGAATAACTTTTTCAGTGAAACACATTTTGAAAATAAACTATCGTAGGTTTTACACCAGTTTTGAATGGTCAAAAGTTATAAATAGTAGGAAGAGTTTTCAATGAAAACATGGTTTTTGTAAAACACTTAGTAATGTTAACAAAGAGGCTTTAACTTTCCAACGGGCTTTTATCAACAATAACAAGTTTTCAAAAAGACACTCCAATGTGAGACCGCCAGATTCGGCCATAACGTCTAGGCTAGGTTTGGGGTGTTACATTATCTCGTTGAATTATAGAAATATCAATGGATACTCAGGTAGTATACACGAGGTATACGAATTAGTAATATGTCAATTCATGTTCTAGGGTACCCATTAGAGCACATAATCAGGGAGCACATTCTCAAGCCACATATATCAGGATGCTCAAATGAGCCATGTAATAGGATGTTTATCTAGGCTAAACAAGGATGCTCATAAGAGCCATAAACAGGAAGTTCATAGAAAACTTTTTAACTGAGAAGCTCATGAAGAGACTATCAGGGATGCTCATAAAGAGCCATGTGACAAGAGCTCTGGATAGCCATATATTAGGGAGTTCAAACAAGCACTAACAGATACTCATATAGAGCTGCGTTTGCGTCTACAACACATAAGAGATCACAATCGATTGCATAACATGATGCTTACAAAGTGTTGTATTTGTGTCCACAACATATGCAGGATCACAACCGATCAAATCATGCAACATGATATTCACAAAGAGCTGCAGTAGTGCGCAACACATGCATAATCACTACCGATCAAGATGCTCAGAAGAACTATATAACAGGATGCTTGAGAAGGCTTTCAACAGGATGCTCATCTGAGCTATAATATCCGCAACAAATGCAGGATTATAATCAATATGAGAAAATCACGTATCCATCGAATTTCATTCTTCAAACGAAACTTATAATTTATCGAGCAATTTTGGGCATGTGATTATTTTCATAAATTAATCGTTTATACAATTCTCACATATACAACATTTAATTCAAACATATAAATATACATGATTAGGTTACACAAACTTACCTCGTCACTTGTTCGTGTATAAAAGTCTACTAATCCGGCACTTTTTCTTTTCATCGATCTAACTCTCTATTTGATATTTCTGGATCTATATAAATAAATTTAACATCAATTTATCACATTTCATATTCAATTGGATTCAAATTACACCCTAGGAAAAATTACCATTTTACCCCTATACTTTTCATAAATGACAATTTTGTCCCTAAGCTCAGAAAATGAAATTTATGCAATTTATCCCTTATTCCAAGCCTAGCCAATTTTCATACATAACAATAACGATCCATAAATTTCACAAAAATTAGAAATTTTCTATAAATTTTACAACTTTACAATTTAGTCCCTAAATCACAATTTCATGAAAAATTCTCTTTGTAAAAGTTGTTTATCTATCAACAACCTTTCATTTTCTACCATAAATTTCAAAATTTCAGCATATTCATCCATGAAAAAATTTCTATACTTTGATATCTTTTCAAATTAATCCCAAAAATAGATAAATTAAGCTATTTCGATCTCAAAAATATAAAAATTACTAAAAATGAGACATGAATACTTACCCAATTAAGCCAAGAAAGTTTGTTTTCTCTTTCCTAGGGTTTCTATGATATTTAAGGAAGAATATGATATAAAATGATGATATTAAACCTTTATTTAATTTATCATCTTTTAATTATGATCATTTCCAATTTAATCTTATCCTTTTATAATTTTTCCATTGATGAATCACAAAAAATATCTATTACCTTTTGTTTAATGGTCTAATTACCATATAAGGACCTCAAGTTTTGAATTCCATAGCTATTTGGTCCTTCTAGCTATTAGAATTCAACTTTTGCATTTTATACAATTTGGTCCTGTAACACCCCAAACCCGGCCCAAACGTTATGGCCAAATCTGACGTGTCACATTGAAAACATTAAAAAAACACAAGTTCTGATCTTAAACCTTTCTTATAGAATTTGACGATAATTTTTAAAAGACTAAAGTGAATGGAAGCTGTGCACCAGGTAGGTATCCGAACAGAGGAGGTGAGCCATGAAGGCTGCTTAAGTACCAAGCTCTTGATTGGACCCAATCCTCGACATGCCCACAACCATTTCCACACTTTAGGTTATTGATAATTTTGAAAATATCTCGAGATGGAGTTTGTTCAAAGTGATGTCTTAGTTAAAATGTTATATTTTATCTTTGTAAGATTTGAAAACCGAGAGTTGTTTAAAAACGTAACCTAGATCTAGCCCATTTTAAGATATAAACAATAACGCAGAATTTAAAGTTCAAAACCAGCCAAATCCAAAAAGAAATCAGTTAAAATGGCCTTATTACAACCCAAAATAAATAATAAGATTTAAATAAAACTTTTAGAAGAAAGTCCAACCGCACATCATGGCCACTCTGAATTCCCACCGGCTCCAAGTCTCCACATCAAGGCTCACCTGCAAGGTTGAAGAAAGGGGGTGAGTTGAAAACTCAGTGTGCAACAAGCCCTTTCAGAGCCCAAATCCACACTTGCACAAATTTTAATTTTTCATCATATACTGGGCCGTAGCCTTTCGGTTAACTGTTACTGGGCCGAAGCCTTTCAATTTCATATTTCTAGGCCAAAGCCTTTCTGTACACGGTATGGCCCTTAGGCCCATTTCAATATCACATATGACAAAACATGTATGTATGCAAAACCCGTTTGGGGAGACTACTCAACCCACCATCCTCTACTCTCCACCCGTACTAACCAAACTCTCCATGTGGGGAATAACTCAACCCACCCAGCCAAACTCTCCACTGGCAGCATAGCTGCTTAATCATGTAACTGGAGGCCAAGCCTCTTTTAATAACTGGGGCAAAAGCCCTTTTCGGTAAACTGGGGCAAAAGCCCTTTCGGTAAACTGGGGCAAAGCCCTTTATCACTTCCTCCATCATATAAAACCCAACCCATGCATATAATGAATCAAATAGTGCATATCATGTCATAGCATGTAAAATAACAATACCACAATCATCATATTCAGAATGAAACCCTAAGGGTAAAATAGACATTTTCATATAGGGGCAAAATAGTCATTTTCCATGCTTAGGGGTAATTTCGTAATTTTACCAACTATTATGGTTTTCCATGTTTATTCATCAATTTCTAGTGTTTAAACAACAGTTTTTAGCCTATTATAGCGCATTCAAGTTATTGGGCCCAAAACCCCTAATGGGCCCTTCGTAGCCGATTTAGTCATTTAGGTCCTTTTTAGCCTAAGTTACGCAACGGTACTAAAAATTTAACATGCAATTCAATCAGATTCCATTTTTTACCAATTTTACCCAAATGGGCCCACAAGCCCATTGGGCCCTATTTTAGCCCATCGAGGTCCAACATACCAAACTGCACGAAATCGTGCTCTTACCTGTCCCATCACTTCCGTTTACTGTGTTCATTGCAATTGAACTCATCCATACCTCATCTCGTACTTACAGGTTACATCAACAACATAACCCGATGTTTCGACTTTTATGCAATATGAACCTAGGCTATTACGGGGTATGTTACACACCTGCTTTAAAAACGATCGATTCCTCAAAGTCTACCACGCGCTTGTCCTACATTTGTATATTAGACATATCAGGTTTGAAACCAAAACGAGCAATAATCTAGTCGCCATCAATACCATTCGGCCCCTATCCCTAACGCCATAGATTTCTTACCTCCGTAAGATTCGACGATTGAACTAGGATTTATTCAATACTGATTCTTCAATCTTTGCTGCTCCTCCAGAATAGTCCACTCGCTACAGAGATCCTAAAACCGAATAAAGACAAACCATTAAGGCCCTAATGCCCAAAACGACAACTTCTCCAAGAAACTAGAGATTTTCGGCTTTCGCAAATCATAAGATATGCATGGAACTACTAATACTTACCGAATGATCTATTGTTGCGAACGTTCTCCGGAGTCTCCTTGCTTAGAATCGCGCCCTAACACGAACTACGAATGAACCCAAAAATCTAATGATATTCGGCTATCAACTACTTATTAAGGGTGATTTTCGGCCTTCAATGAAAGTAGAAGGAAGGTAGGACTTTGTGAGAAGAGAATGAAGGATTCGGCTATGACAAGAGAAGAAGATGGAAGGAGGTTTTCGTTTAGATGAGAATGGCAAAAGTAGTTTCAGGGACTTGGCTTGTTTGGTGTATTCGGCCACAAGAGAGGTAAGGAGGGAATATAGTTCGGTTGCTAAGGATTTGAGTGGTGAGAAAAATAAAGAGAATGAGAGTTCGGTTTTGGCAATTGAAGGGAAAGAGATGGAGAAGAAAAGTGGTGATTTCGGCTAGAGAAAAGAAGAGGAAAAACTTTAATCCTAGGGTGTTCTAAAAAAAAAGAAATCGGCACCACTAAAGTCCCTAATGCCGAATTACTAACACAACCACCCTTAGCCGATTTGACCTCCTACACTCCCCCACTCAGCCAACTTCTTAGCTCTCATTCAAATCCCAAATATCTCTCCCCTTATCACTCCTAAGATTTAGCTTATGACCAATTCAAATCTTAACCCAATAGAGTTCCATTCAACTTCAAACTCTTGCGTACACAAGCCATAAAAAAATAAACGCCACAGATACCTGCTCTATGACTCGAACCTTGGCCTTCTCCCCTCACTGACATGCCACATTTGTAGGAGACTAGTGGCGTCAATTAGCCACTCTGCCAAGGCTCCTTTTGTGCCACATTTTCCCCACATATTTTCATAAATCCTCCTAACCAGAGCCCCTAATTCTTAAGTCCAAAATTCAAAAATTCAACCGGGTTTTGGCTAACTCATGGGCCTTCCATAGGCCCATTTATACACTCTAAACATGAATTCCACAACCACATCTCAACATTTTAAAATTTTACAAAACATCACACAAAATTACTAAGCCCCAAAAATTAGGATGTTACAGGTCCTTTCTATAATTAAACACGTACTCGGTAAAATTTTCTTATAAGAATTTTCATATGACAGTCCTATCATAATGTAGACCATGTAATAATAATAAAATAAGTTTTCTTTCTAGCTCAGATTTGTGGTCCTAAAACCACTATTCCAATTTCACTAAAAATGGGTCGTTACACCTTTAGTTAACCTTAGAGAACCAAGAAGAATTCCTATCAATTGCTTGATATCTTCATTTAATCCTTCTTCAAAATGTTTACGCATATCAGCCTCAGTCAGAACCCATTCTCTGGCATACTTTCTTAACTGAACAAATTCCAACTCGTATTCAGATACAATCATGTTTCCTTGTTTGAGCTCTTAAAATTCTTTCTTTTTCTGATCCAGAAATCTCTGACTAATGTACTTCTTTCTAAATTCTATCTAGAAGAATTCCCATGTAACATTTTCTCTCGGTACAACAAAAATCAAAGTATTCCACCATTGATAAGCCGAATCTTTTAGCAATGATAGAGCACATTTCAAACATTCAGCTGGTGTGCATGATAATTCATCCAAAACCTTGATTGTATTTTCTAACCAAAATTTAGCCATTTTCAGATCATCATCAGTTGTAGCCCTAAATTCCTCTATCACATACTTACGAATTTTATCCACCGGAGGCTTACCGATTCTAATAGGTTCAATAGCTTGTGGCATCTCTGGAATCGATTGAGGAGTAGGTGGGGAAGGTTTTTGTACAACAGGATTTGTTCTCAAATATTTAGTAAACCACTCGTTCATCATTTGAAAGAAGTCTGCTTTTGCCTCTCACCTCGGCCTTTAGGTATGGGCTTTCTACTACTACTAGATGCAGCTCTTTGTACAGAAGCTTGAATTGTACTCTCAACTTCCTCGAATTGTAATAGCCCGGTTTAGATCAACAATAGAACACCCTCTTTCACACTTTTTTTTCTTTTTTTTTTACTTTTTTTATAATTTCAAATTTTTTTCACATTTTTTTCGATTTTTTTTTCACTAAATGAAATACAATGGAAAAAAAATGAAATACAACTTGCAAAATTTTTTTTGAATTTTTTTACTTACAAACTAACTTCTGGGAACGCTACAAATGTTGGTACTCCTCGTTTTAATAGCTCTAATACCAAATGATACGATCCGCCTCGGGGTTGAGTCGAGTCGTATGTGAATTGCCCGATCGTCTACGAGAAAGTATCATTCAGCTCGTTTTTAAAAGGATGTTTTGGGTAAAATTGGGCAGAAGCTATTTTAAGAGGGTTCAAAGATAGGTTTATAGTTGAGGATGTTATTAGAGGTTCGGTTTAAAGAAAGAAAATGATTGACAAGGGTTCAAAAGGCTTAGGATGAAAATGGATAATTCGGTTAACAAATGAAGTAATGGATAGACGAAAGTAGGATGGAATGGAATGGAATGAAGGGATCTTAGAAGCAAGCACGAACCAATATTAGAAAATATCAACCCAAATGCTTATAAGCTTTCAAGGTGAACAGATGGAAGTGAATAAACCTCGACCCGCTACTTAGAGAAGTAGGAACCTCGGTATAAGGGTTGAACGCCACACTATATGATAGTGATAAGTTCGAATAGAAGAAAACAAGGTTGACGCCACTAAAACTAGATAAGCCAACTAAGTCTTCAATGAAATATGAGAGAAAAAGTTCTCACAAAATAGGAAAATAGTTTCATTCAAATGAGCCTAAAAGTTCAAAAAGTCTATACATCCATCTAAAATCAAAGTATTTATAGGAGTATAACAAGCCTAACTGAATGGACACATATTCAATTAAGTTTTAATTAAACTAATTAAAACTATGTAACTCTTGATGAATTCAAATAGTTGTAACTGCTATGGCATCTTGTTTAACCTTCCAAATGAGCTAATTATGAACTCTAATGAGCTGATTAAAATTATTTTAATGCATGATTAGCCAAGAGATCAAAACAGCCCATTTAATTTCCCTTTGGACAGCCGAATGGTCACCATTTATAAAGAAAACGTTTTTTTGGGCACATGAATGGTCTCCCTTGTGTAAATGCTGAATGTAACCATCCAAGGATGTTCATGAACAGCCACTTTTATGAAGAAAACGTTTGGAAGTTTTCTTGGCTTGAAAATAACTCCTAGCAACTCTTGATTTCTTCTTTGGCTAGTTGAAAAGACTCCAGCAACTTAATGAAGTTTAAAGCCTCCTTATTGAATGCATAACAGCCTTTAAATGTAACTGTTGTGAGCTAAAAAATCACCTGCAATTAAACATACGTAACCATCACATTTATTCTATTATTAAGCTTAAAACAAATTAACAACTACTTAAATAAATGAACTAACGTTTATGCATCATTTATTCTAGCAACTAGTTAATTAAAAGAAGTATTAAATGAACTTTAACTCATGCACCAATAAATTAACCTAGTAACTAGATTAATTAAAGAAGCAACTCATTAAATTAAGTTCATCAAATAAACTCATTTAATTAAACTAAGATGAGATGTATTAATGACTAACAACTCATTTATTAACTTAAGATGCTTAAATGCATGATTTAAAATGCAAACTAAATGAACAAATGAGTTACTTAATGCATGACTTAATTAAATGTAGAACACATAATGCATGTCATAATTAAAATATGTAGATTAATAATGCATGACATTAACTAAAAAATGCATTTAATTAAACAAGACATAATTAAAGACTAAAGCAACTAAAATAAATAAATCAAGTCCTTATTCCAGCAATTTAAATTCAATAATTAAATGAACTCAAATCAAGCTCAAAGAGCTTGCGTCAAACCGAGCTGAGCTGGATGGAGCTCAGGGAGCTGGAAAGGAGTTAGGATCAGCTTGCCAACATAACAATGCTCGACTCAAAAGACTTAAACGTTGGGGTTTTGCTGGGTGCGCTCGTATCATTCCCCCCTCTTTTTGGAGACTTGTCCTCAAGTCGAGCTGTTTGTCCATTTTAAAAGTGTCCCTCTCATGCGTCTTTCCTCGATCGAATGGAACGAAGGTCATCATACAAACCTGAAAAAGTCTTACCACTTTTGGTATGAAGAAACTCAAGAAAGTCAGATTCATATGATATTTAAAATTCAAGAAGAATTCATTCAATTGAACATATGCCAAGAATTTTAATTGGGACAAACATGCATACGTATTGTTATCAAAAAGTTTTGATATGCTAACTTTGCAAACATGCGAACTTAATTGTAGCAAAGAATAATGATTCACAAATTTTTGCAAACAGTCAAGCATAATAAACCACATCCAAAACTTTTCAAAATGTTTATTCGAAAACAGAAATTCATAAGATTGTTCACACAAAGTAAACCATGGCCAAAGGTATGTTAGCTCTTTTTTCCTCTTTTGAATTATATGAGTGATGTCATTACATTCCAACAGAAGTACACTATCACTAGGCCAAGAAGAGCATTTAATCATATCAGGATGCAAATAGTTTCCAAACAGTAAATCAGCAAAATTTTCATCGTTATTTAAATGAGTCAAAGGAATTTAAAAAGTTTCGAAAACTTTACCTGGTCATTCTTGGAAAGAAGAAAATTGAAATTTGGTTTTACCTTTTTCAAGCAAAACGAATCTTCTCTCTTCGGCAAGATAATGCAGAACTAACCTTTTATTTCGACCAACTTGAGGTGAATAGGGATACCACATGCTTGTCGAAGCAGTACGTTCACAATAAGGGAAAAGGTTAGTATCAATAGAAATGATGGACTTAAAAAGAAAAGGTAAATTATCAATGGAATTTGGTTCAAGTCCCAAAACATAAGAAGTTCGTACCTTATCAATGTGAAGCAAATATTTCACATGGAACAATGGAAAGTAAATATGGAACGAACCAAAGTTGATACCAAAATTCTTAAGTGAAAACCAAGCATCCAGCAAACATAAATGGAATGCACAATACACAAGATGCTTGATGTTCCCATATAATGAACCAAAACCATAAATGCCAGGTTTAAACACACGAATTTGATCACTTGATCCAATAGACAATATGTATTGATTAATTCCCAAGGTCCACATCAAATTAAATAAATAGAATGGTACCAACTTATCACAAGACTCAAATTTCACTCGATCAAACATACATGTGAAATGGATATAACAATGCAAACCATTAAATGAAACAGGAATTTTACATGTCAACAAGTTATCATGCAAGTTCATCAGAGGAAACTTAGACATGCAAATATTCGAGTATTTTTGCATCAAAAATTTCATTCGAATAGATAGTTAAAAACATAGAGTTCTCGCACAAAAATTTAAAGATTGATCTTGAATGCCAAAATTAAATGGGTCAAATATCTCATGCGAAGATTTTTTAACACAATTTTTGAACAAAGAATTTAAAGACAAACAATTGTTCATAAGTTCAAATCCATCATAGATCAAGCTATCAGGCATGTTTAAACAGAAAGCTTTAACACATGAATTCAAAGAATTTACATGTATACTCACATCAAAGTGTGAAAAACTTTCATCAAACAAATTCATAACATACAAAGAATGAATTAATCCAACAGAATGGTTACACATATCATAAGACAAGATTTTCATGGCATCTTTCGAAACAAAGTCATTAACAACAAGAGATGAACAATTAGAAGCCATACCAAAAGATGGAAATTTTTTAGAATTTAGGCCATCTAAATCTTTATGAACAACTTTCAAAACTAATGGCCTTGATTCGATAACCATGGAGTCCTTACCTTCCTTACCTTCAATTGCAAGTAAGTGGTTGTTATTTGCGAACTTACCTTTCTCGAACAACCGAAAATGCCTCTCATTTGGAAGATATTGGAGTTGGAAGTGGTCGCACGAATTTTTAGGAACCTGAAAAGAAAAATCACAAAAAGATCGAACAAAAGAGTTAGTGGGAAGAATTCTCGCTTGCTCACTATCTTCTTTTTCACTCGATTCTTTTTTCTTGAGATCTCTTGTTTCTTTTTCCTCAATCTCTTTTTCCACTCGTTGTTCTTGTCCAACTTCTTTTTCTCTCTCAAACTCTTTTTCAATTTTTTTTTCAATCTCATTTTCACTCACTTTTTGTTCTTTTTCTTTGTCAATGGCTTTTTCAATGACTTTTTTGAGCTCTTTCAAGAATCTCTCATTTTCTCTCTTACTCATCTCTTGTCTCTCTTTTCTTTTTATTTCTTTTACTTTTTCTTCTTTTTCTTTTCTATTACATGATGTCACAAAAGAATCATGATAACAACGATTTTGTTCAAAAGAAGGAAAAGTATTTACATAAGAATCTCGATTAATGCTTCATGGAGAATACTCCGTGTAGGATTTCTTTAAAGTTCTAGAAGGAGTATATCTATCGTCTCGCACGTTGTATCGGAAAGATTCAAAATCAAGATTGACTTCTTGTTGTCTCGAACTCTTTGATGAATAAGATTCTCGATCAAAATCGCTTGGGCTCAAAGTCAAAATCGAATGGGAGTCACGATGGATATCTTTTCTCGAATAATCATTATAAGTGCATTTTCGTGAAATTCTCGATTCCGCTGTCTGACTTGATGAAACTTGTCCTTGTGTATCTCTTTGTTCCACACGATCTAATTTTTCGTGTAGTTTGTCGAATTTAGAAGTCACCATTCTTCGCATTTCTTGCACCAAATATTGATACTCTGATTCGGTGAACTCTTCGCGAGACATGATTTTTATTGCTGAAAGAAAATATATTAGATCACAAAAAAAAAGTTAGGTACCTCACCACAAACCTCACGATTTCACTCGGAAAGAAAGAAATAGTGGCACTCACGCTCGTGTTTACACTCGTTTGGCTTTTACCTCCACTCGAATAATCTCACTCACTCATGCCTTTTACCTCTTAAACTTTCTCTCGTAATTTCGTATTCAGACTTGCCAAGGCCTTATCGTAGGCTTAGGGGTCGGTTTCAAAAAAATTGTTTAACAAAAGAGTAATGATGAGGGGGTTAAGGGTTGGCTGAAAGAAAATTTAAAGTCGATTTAAGGTGTGGCGTTGGGGAAGGAAGAGATTGATAGAAAACCAAATGAACCTGATCGGGAATATAAAAAGATCAACAATAGAACACCCTCTTTCACACTTTTTTTTCTTTTTTTTACTTTTTTTATAATTTCGAATTTTTTTTTTCACATTTTTTCGATTTTTTTTCACTAAATGAAATACAACGGAAAAAAAAAATGAAATACAACTTGCAAAAATTTTTTTTAATTTTTTTTGAAATTTTTTTTACTTACAAACTAACTTCCGAGAACGCTACGAACGTCGGTACTCCTCGTTTTAATAGCTCTGATACCAAATGATACGATCCGCCTCGGGGTTGAGTCGAGTCGTATGTGAATTGCCCGATCATCTACGAGAAAGTATCGTTCAGCTCGTTTTTAAAAGGATGTTTTGGGTAAAATTAGGCGGAAGCTATTTTAAGAGGGTTCAAAGATAGGTTTATAGTTGAGGATGTTATTAGAGGTTCGGTTTAAAGAAAGAAAATGATTGAAAAGGGTTCAAAAGGCTTAGGATGAAAATGGATAATTCGGTTAACAAATGAAGTAATGGATAGATGAAAGTAGGATGGAATGGAATGGAATGAAGGGATCTTAGAAGCAAGCACGAACCAATATTAGAAAATATCAACCCAAATGCTTATAAGCTTTCAAGGTGAACAGATGAAAGTGAATAAACCTCGACCCGCTACTTAGAGAAGTAGGAACCTCGGTATAAGAGTTGAACGCCACACTATATGATAGTGATAAGTTCGAATAGAAGAAAACAAGGTTGACGCCACTAAAACTAGATAAGCCAACAAAGTCTTCAATGAAATATGAGAGAAAAAGTTCTCACAAAATAGGAAAATAGTTTTATTCAAATGAGCCAAAAAGTTCGAAAGTCTATACATCAATCTAAAATCAAAGTATTTATAGGAGTATAACAAGCCTAACTGAATGGACACATATTCAATTAAGTTTTAATTAAACTAATTAAAACTATGTAACTCTTGATGAATTCAAATAGTTGTAACTGCTATGGCATCTTGTTTAACCTTCCAAATGAGCTAATTATGAACTCTAATGAGCTGATTAAAATTATTTTAATGCATGATCAGCCAAGAGATCAAAACAGCCCATTTAATTTCCCTTTGGACAGCCGAATGGTCACCATTTATAAAGAAAACGTTTTTTTGGGCACATGAATGGTCTCCCTTGTGTAAATGCTGAATGTAACCATCCAAGGATGTTAATGAACAGCCACTTTTATGAAGAAAATGTTTGGAAGTTTTCTTGGCTTGAAAATAACTCCTAGCAACTCTTGATTTCTCCTTTGGCTAGTTGAAAAGACTCCAGCAACTTAATGAAGTTTAAAGCCTCCTTATTGAATGCATAACAGCCTTTAAATGTAATTGTTGTGAGCTGAAAAATCACCTGTAATTAAACATACGTAACCATCACATTTATTCTATTATTAAGCTTAAAACAAATTAACAACTACTTAAATAAATGAACTAACACTTATGCATCATTTATTCTAGCAACTAGTTAATTAAAAGAAGTATTAAATGAACTTTAACTCATGCACCAATAAATTAACCTAGTAACTAGATTAATTAAAGAAGCAACTCATTAAATTAAGTTCATCAAATAAACTCATTTAATTAAACTAAGATGAGTTGTATTAATGACTAACAACTCATTTATTAACTTAAGATGCTTAAATGCATGATTTAAAATGCAAACTAAATGAACAAATGAGTTACTTAATGCATGACTTAATTAAATGTAGAACACATAATGCATGTCATAATTAAAATATGTAGATTAATAATGCATGACATTAACTAAAAAATGCATTTAATTAAACAAGACATAATTAAAGACTAAAGTAACTAAAATAAATAAATCAAGTCCTTATTCCAGCAATTTAAATTTAATAATTAAATAAACTCAAATCAAGCTCAAAGAGCTTGCGTCAAACCGAGCTGAGCTGGATGGAGCTCAGGGAGCTGGAAAGGAGCTAGGATCAGCTTGCCAACATAACAATGCTCGACTCAAAAGACTTAAACGTTGGGGTTTGCTGGGTGCGCTCGCATCAATATGTTATGGTTTTGGCTTGATTGGTAAATGTGACGAGAATACGTCTAAGCTAACAACCTACTCGATGATGGAATACCTGCTATGCCGCAAGGTCCAATAACGAGAGCTCGAGCTTGATGCTTCCAACTGTAACACCCCAAACCCGGCCCAAACGTTATGGCCAAATCTGACGTGTCATATTGAAAACATTAAAAGCACAAGTTCTGATCTTAAACCTTTCTAAAAGAATTTGATGATAACTTTTAAAAGACTAAAGTGAATGGAAGCTGTGCACCAGGTAGGTATCCGAAACAGAGGAGGTGAGCCATGAAGGCTGCTTAAATACCAAGCTCTTGATTGGATCCAATCCTCGACATGCCCACAACCATTGCCACACTTTAGGTTATTGATAATTTTGAAAATATCTCGAGATGGAGTTTGTTCAAAGTGATGTCTTAGTTAAAATGTTATATTTTATCTTTGTAAGATTTGAAAACCGAGAGTTGTTTAAAAACGTAACCTAGATCTAGCCCATTTTAAGATATAAATAATAACGCAGAATTCAAAGTTCAAAACCAACCAAATCCAGAAAGAAATTAGTTAAAATGGCCTTATTACAACCCAAAAATAAATAATAAAATTTAAATAAAACTTTTAAAAGAAAGTCCAAATGCACATCATGGCCACCCTGAATTCCCACCGGCTCCAAGTTTCCAATCAAGGCTCTCCTGCAAGGTTGAAGAAAGGGGGTGAGTTGAAAACTCAGTGTGCAACAAGCCCTTTCAGAGCCCAAATCCACACTTGCACAAATTTTAATTCTCCAACATATACTGGGCCGTAGCCTTTCGGTTAACTGTTACTGGGCCGAAGCCTTTCAATTACTCATATTACTAGGCCAAAGCCTTTTTGTACACGGTATGGCCCTTAGGCCCATTTCAATATCACATATGACAAAACATGTATGTATGCAAAGCCCAGTTGGGGAGACTACTCAACCCACCATCCGCTACTCTCCACCCGTACCAACCAAACTCTCCATGTGGGGAATAACTCAACCCACCCAGCCAAACTCTCCACTGGCAGCATAGCTGCTTAATCATGTAACTGGAGGCCAAGCCTCTTTTAATAACTGGGGCAAAAGCCCTTTTCGGTAAACTGGGGCAAAAGCCCTTTAACACTTCCTCCATCGAATAATCCCAACCCATGTATGTAATAAGTAAAAACATGGCATATCATACATGTGTCATAGCATATCATGTGCATATCATGTCATAGCATGTAAAATAACAATATCACAATCATCATATTCAGAATGAAACCCTAGGGGTATAATAGGCATTTCCATATAGGGGCAAAATAGTCATTTTCCATGCTTAGGGGTAATTTCGTAATTTTACCAACTATTATGGTTTTCCATGTTTATTCATCAATTCCAAGTGTTTAAACAACAGTTTTTAGCCTATTATAGCGCATTCAAGTTATTGGGCCCAAAACCCCTAATGGGCCCTTCGTAGCCGATTTAGTCATTTAGGTCCTTTTTAGCCTAAGTTACGCAATGGTACTAAAAGTTTAACATGCACTTCAATCAGATTCCATTTTTACCAATTTTACCCAAATGGGCCCACAAGCCCATTGGGCCCTATTTTAGCCCATCGAGGCCCAACGTACCAAACTGTACGAAACCGTGCTCTTACCTGTTCCATCACTCTCGTTTACTGTGTTCATCGCAATTGAACTCATCCACACATCATCTCGTATTTACCGGTTACATCAACAACATAATCCGATGTTTCGGCTTTTATGCAATATGGACCTAGGCTATTACAGGGTATGTTACACACCTGTTAATGACGATCGCTTCCTCAAAATCTACCGAGTACTTATCCTACATCCGTTATTTGACATGTCAAGTTTCGAAAACCAAATAGAAGTTAATACAATCTTATCAATACTATTCGGCCACTACCCTTAATGCCATAGGTTGCTTACCTTCACAGGATTCGACGATTCGTACTAAGCTTATTCCAATGCTGCTTCCAAAACTTGCTGCTTCTCCGAAGTTATCTACCTTGCCATAATATAACCAAAGAAACGAATGAAAAAGCCCAATAAGGCCTAAAACTCCAATCGGCAACCTCTCTAATTTTGGGGAGTCTCCAACCTAATTAACATCTAAAATACCGAATTGAATGGGGATGTAAGTACTTACCACGAATACCCTTCTGAACCACTCCTGTTTCGAAGCAACCCAAGTTCCCAATTGCTAGCCGAAACCTCCTCACAGCAATCCTAGAATTCGGCCACCCAACATGCCCTCCAAGGGTGATGTGCTTTTGGCTTTTGATTTAAGGAAGAAGAAAGTGTTTTGGGATGGTTTAATCGGTAGGGGATTGTAGGCTTAGAGGTTGTAAGATTCGGCCACAAAAGATGAAAGAGATTGAGGGTTGTAGCTTAAAAGAAACAGCACAAGATGGCTTTCGGGATTTGGCTTGCTTTAGAGTATTCGGCTATCAAGAAGAAATGGGGAGGGAATATGGTTCGGCTTTTACTAGAAATTAATGGAAGAAAGAAATAAGAGGAAGAAAGTTTGTGGGAGAAAGAAATGGAAGAAAAATGAAAGAGTTTGGCTTATGGGCAATCGGCACAAGTGAAAGAGAAAGAAAAATGAGTCAATTCACACCTAACTGCCGAATTAACACTCAAACTCACCCTTGGCCGGCCACACCCTTTTCCCATTTCAAACATCCTAAAATCCCTCCTAGATACGCTCCCCCTTATCTCTCCACTATCCATGCACTTGACCGATTCAAACCTTTAACCAATAGAGTTCCATTCAGCTTCAAATTCTTGCATACACAAAACATAAAAATAACTATGCAATTGTCCACCCAGAAAATCGATCCTTGGCCCTCTCTCCTCATTTACACGCCACCTTTTTAGGAGACTAGTGCCGTCACTTAGCCACTCCACCAAGGCTCCTTTTTGAGATACATTTTACCCACATATTTTGATAAGGCCTCCTAACCAGAGCCCCTAATTCTTTAAGTCCAAAATTCAAAAATTCTACCGGGTTTTGGCCAACTCATGGACCTTCCATAGGCCCATTTATACACTTTGAACATGAATTTCACAACCACATCTCGACATTTTAAAATTTTTACAAAACATCACACAAAATTACTAAGCCCCAAAAATTAGGATGTTACACCAACACTCCATTTTAGCTCTCTGTCATCCATTCAAGCTAGCTCATGGCTCCAACGATCAAAGTGTAGTTGAAAACAACTCCGAACCAAAGATAGTTAGCTTAATTCAAGCTAACTTCAGCTCACTTCAGCTCACGGGAGTCCATTCCAGCTCGGTCGAGCTCAATTAAGCTTTTACTCAGCTCCATTAGTTTATAATTAAAATAAACTTAGCTCATTTAATTTAATTTCAGCTTAACACAGTTCATAGCCGAAACTCTCAGCTCATTTTAGCTTAATTATTGCGTATTTATTAAGTGAGCTAGTTGACTAGTTATTTAATACATATTATTAATTTGTCATAATTTAAACTAGAAATAAATATGTCCAAAATATTACAAGAATTAAATATGTTAGCCGAATTTAATTAGGTGATTAATTGTGTTCATATTTGATTAATGTGTTCACATGAACTATTAATGTTGTACATTCATCTTGTAGGTACATGCATAGAAAGGTTCAGTGGACGGCAAACAAAGGGGCTTATGCATGTTCATGATGATTACTCTTGTATTTGAAGATTCATGGATCATATTAATGAAGGAACATGCATTGGACGGTTCATGTATTTCCCATGTGTTCACACCTTGTGTTCACACCATGATGACCATTCGGTTGGATGTTCACACACAAGAGACTACTCAAGCTCCTTGTTCACACCTAGTCTGACCCTTCATGAAGCCTCATTTAAGAAGCCACTCATGGTGAAACAACATGAATTAAAGGCTCCATTAAAGGCGTTGGCCGAATCTAGTCATGCATGCATGAAGAACATTCATCCAAGTACATCAATGCATATTCATGAAGCTACCCACTCACCTTCCATTCAGTCGAACATGGACAAGAGCATCAATGGACATTTTCTAGAATTTTTCAAACCTTTAATTAGATACATTACTTAGTTGTTAAGTCCATGAATAGGACCATTTGGCTAGCTTAAGATACTAGTATAAATAGTTGTTTATTTTCATTGTAAAAGGACTTTTGATCAATTTTATACCGAAACTCTATTTCTATGAGGTTTGATTCCTCTTATCTTTGTACAAGTCTCGTGCGACTTATCTAGCTTTGCTAGTGGCATCAAACTTGCTTGTTTCCAGCTTATCACTGAACCCAACTTGGTGTGGCGCTCAAACCTATCCTCAAACTACCATTTCCAACTTAGACCATATAGGATTTAGGGTGACACCTTTGGTGTTGAATCTTTCTTGACGTCTAAGAAACTCGACCATCGACCACCTATCTCATTGTTTACCAAATCCGACCAATACTGTATTTCTTATATACCATTTCGTACCTTTTATACCATTTCGTACCATCTAAACCAATCCTTATCTTCTATATCATTTCGTACCATCCATACTATTTCGCACCTTTTATACCCTATCATATCTTCTATACCATTTCGTACCTTTCGTAACCTATCCTACCTTACCTAAACCGAACCATCAATCATTCATTTATTTCATACACCAACCTTAACCATCATACCATCTATCATCCTTTCTTTCTAAACTCCGACAACTCTAATCACTTTACCTAAACTCGTAAACATACCATCTTTTAAACTTTCGCTTTTCTATCTACTCTTTCCAACTGTGACTTCATTATTCTTCTTCTCGACTACGATCGGGCACTCAACGTAAATTCGGCTTATCTCATAATCGGGTTCGCGTCAAAATGATTAGTTGGTTAATGTGCATGAATTGGTTGGTGATATTCTTGGTCTTGTTGATGATTATTTTGGGCATGTTTTGGTTGTGAATTTTGGTGTATTTTGGCTTGTAGAGAGGACCCAAATTGGGTGGCAAAGTTGGCTTATCGAATGGCCTATTTTTGTCCACACGAGCAGAGACACAAGCGTGTGTCTCAGCCGTGTGCAACACACGGTCATAGTACACGAACGTGTGTTCCCTAGGGTACCTGTTGGATTAAGTCAGTATATCCTACAGGAATGACACGGTCTAGGCACACGGACGTGTATAGTGGCCGTAGGTGCAAGCCAATAGCCTCCCTAATTTTCACACAGTCGAGCACACAAGCGTGTCTCGTGGCCGTGTGAACAAGTTAATATGTATGCCCTGTTTTGCCATGAGCTGGACACATGGGTGTGTCTGGTGGCTGTGTGAGGCACACAGCCTGACCACACGGGCGTGTGACCTCAACAGCTTTGAAAAATTTTCTAAGTGTTAGGTTTAGTCCCAACCTTCTTCTAATACATGTTTAAGGTCTCAAAGACCTTTATAAGGGACTCTTTGATGATGTATGATTATGTTATGATGATAATGAATGTTAAATGCCTTTAAAAGTTCTGATTTGTCTGGTAATGCTCCTAACCCTAGTCCGGCGACGGATAAGGGTTAGGGGGTTACACGGATTTAGCTCTAGCTTGGTTGGATGGCATTACTATATGAAAAACACATTTAAAATGGTTGGGAGATGTCACACTATCACAAATTGTATAATGGCATGAATAGCTAAACTCATACTCGTTACGTTAGTTCGAGAATCGACTAAACCGTAGCTCTGATACCAACAAATGTAATACCCCTAACCTGTATCTGTCGCCAAAATAGGGTTACGAAGCATTATCGAATTTTATGGAACAATTACAGATAATTCATGTCATTTAATATTCATATCTGAAACTATTCATATCGTCCCTTGATTGGACCCTCGAGGCCCAATTTAAGCATTAAAAACAACTCGAACTAAATCAGAATCTCAGGCCATGTGGCATATAAAGTAGGGCACATACCCATGTCCCTAACCCGTGTAACTCTCTAACTTGCAACTTAGTTATATGTAGGGGTCACACAGCCAAGCCACATGCCCGTGTGCTAGGCCGTGTGGTCATCTTAATTTTTAAAAATTAGGTGGAGGTTTCACACGGCCAAGACACACTCCCATGTCTCTACTAGTGTGCCCAATTTTGAGCATTTTGTTTCTCAATTTTAAGATGCAGGGGACACACGGCCAAACCACATGCCCATATGCTAGGCCATGTGTCACACACGGTCAAGATACACGCCCGTGTGTCTACCCTTGTAGACAAAATAAGGTCATTTCCTAGCCTTATTTCTCACCCAAATTTGCCAACCAATTCAAGCATTATAACCAAGCCAACTCTACCATCTAGCATGATATATCATCACATGCATTCATGTTTATAATCTTACATTTTGTAAACATACATGTTTAACATAACTTAATTAAACCATACTAAACACATATGAAATTACCATGGTATAACTTTATAATTTTACCAAATCAAACCATCACTACCCATTTCAATGGCTAGATTACAAATAGCCATTTACAAAATCTATACATGCCATTATACGAAAATAAGTTTACTATTATACCAAAACTGATACGATCTCGCCTTGGGAATGATTCGAGTCGTTGGTGTTGACAGATCGTAAAATCTGAGAAGTATCATTCTTACTTATTGTTTGAGTATATTCAGCTAAGTATGTAGTTGGGTAACAAAATAGTTTCAAAAAGGGCTAAGTTTAAGTTATTTAAGGTTTGGTTATCAAAGAAATAAAATAGATAGGTGATAGTTTGAATGGGATAGAAAATGAACTTAAGGATCAAAAACGAACCAACACTATATGTGAGTGTTGACCCAAGACTTATATGACCTTAAGGTGGACCTTGACCCGTTACCTAGGAAGGTAGAAACCAAAGGTATAATTTTGGTGAATGCTTCACTCGGAATGAGTGATAAGTTCGAAAGAAATAGAATGACATCACTAGCAAGCTAGATAAGTCAAGCTGAGTCTAAAATGAATTAAGAGAGTTGAAAAACTCACAAATTTCATAAACATTCAAAAATGAGAAAAAAGTCCCTAACATTGTTCTTTTACAAGCTATTTATAGGTACTAATATGACTATTCAAATTCAACATTCAAATCAACTTTTAGCAAAATATTAAAATTCGATTATCACTCTTAATAGGTAGCCAAAGAGTCATGTCTTTTCACTTGATTCTAGTGTAGATGAAAAGGCATGTCTCTTCACTTTATTGTTGACTTAATGAACCCTTAATGTACTGTTTGGTGTCCCTTCTTCTCCCTTAAACTGAATGTCAAAAGACTTGTGCATTCATCTCTTTAATTGGCTCCTTAACTAGCTTTGAGTGCTTTTAAACTGGTCAAATTTGAAGAGACACTCTTGGATCATTTAAACAGCCACCATGATGATCTTTGGAGGCTTGAAAAATGTCCAAACTTGAAGAGTCAATTAGCCATATGAATAGTCACCCATAATGATCTTTGAAGGCTTGAAAAATGTCCAAACATGACGAGTTAATTAGCCATATGAATAGTCACCTACAAAATAGATAATTAAGTATTAAAGACACTCATAAAAAAATAGCACACTATAAAAACTCTCATACATGAATTTATTAATGAACATGCAACTCAAATCACCTTATTTAAAATGAAAATAAACATACTTTAACTTATGCATGAAAAAGTAACAATCAAATTAAATAACATACTTATATAAAGAAACTCAAACATATTTAACAACTAAGATGTTTAAATGCATGGTTTAAAATGTAAACTAAATGAACAAATGAGTTACTTAAATGCATGACTTAATTTAATGATGCAAACTTTAAATAACATGCGAGTTACGTAATGCATGGCATAATTTATGATGCAATCTTAACTAACATGAGAGTTACATAATACATGACTTTATTAAATGCAAAACATATAATGCATGTCATAATTAAAAGATGTAGATCAATAATACACATTAATTAAAGATACATTTAATAAAGAAGACATAATTAAAGACTCATATTATAATAACTAAAGTAACTAAAATAAATAAATCAAAGTCTTTATTCCAGTAACCAAATTAACAAACTGAAATTAAAAGCTTCATTTTGCACTTGGGCCCCTCGAGTTTAGGCCAATCTTGGTGGCATCGAGTTGTGTCGTAACATGATGCGATCGGGATCTTATAAAAAATGAGCCAGTGGATAGTGTGATGATGCTCCAACTAATTTCCAACCTTTACAAGCTTCCAAGCACTATAAAACAAAGGAAAGAAAACCTAGTAAGCATACAATGCCTAGTAAGTTCATATAACAAGAATTAAACTTACCAAATTATATTCATTTAGACAAGTATAACAATAACATGCTTTCCAACAATTTGGCAAAATTTTCCCAATCACAAACACTCAAATAAGCAGGTTAGTCACATATTTCTCATGTACATCAATTAAACATTGATAAGCTCATCATATTACAAATTTTCAAGTATTTCTTTTAATCTCATAATTTCTCATGTCAGGAATTTATCTCGTTGAATTATAGAAATATCAATGGATACTTAGGCAGTATACGTGATGCGAGCGTGCCCAGCGAACTTCTTCAGACAAGTCTTCTGAGTCAAGCATTGACTTGTTGGCAAGCTGATCCTGGCTCATTTCCAGCTCCACGAGCTCCGTCCAGCTCAAATCCAGCTCATTTGAGCTCCAACCAGCTTGCCTGAGCTAAACCGAGCTCACTCTTAGCTCATCTTTAGCTCACGAGCTAACCCTTAGCTCAACTTCAGTTTTGATGTGAGCACGCCTGGGGCATCCTCGAATGCAATTCTTGATTCGATCGAGCTTCCAAAAGGCCTCATGACTCGAGCTTGAACCAAGCAAATTCAAGACGCTTTATCAGCCTTGGTGTTGCGCATTTGGGATGATAACAAGGTCCATGACGTTGGAGGAGCTAAAGACAATGCCTTGAAGACTCCATGCACTCTTTTACAATACGAACTCAGCTCATTTTCAGCTCTCCATGTGCCTTTTAGCTCCAATCAGCTCACTTGAGCTCGATTTAGCTCCCTTGAGCTCGAATTTAGCTCGTTTCAGCTCATTTCTTTTATATTATAATAAACTAAGATTAAACTTTGCTCTTAATTAAGTTTGCTACAGCTCATGCCGAATTCCCTAGCTCAATTTAGCTCACTAAGTGTTTTGACTATTTGAGCTAGCCGAATTTAATATGATAATAATTAATATGTCCGAATTGAATTCGTGTCATTAAGTTGTCTAGTTACTAATTTAAATTATAATTATGAATAGTTATATTTTATTTAATTGTGTGTCTAATTCATGTAGGTTCAGCTGAATGTGGAGGTTCATTCATGGCAAGGTGCATGTATGGGAATGTTCATTCAACGGGAAGATACATGCATGGTTCGGTTCAATGTTTGGAGGTCTCACATTCATGTACATGAAGGATTAATTGCATCAATGGATATTGAAGAATACATCTCCCTTGGACGGCAGACATGCATGAATTGAAGACAATTAATGCAAATTCATGTATGTCTAGGTTCAAGCTCCCTTCCAAGTTCCATGTATAGCCGAATGCATGTGGGAGGACTCTTGGAGTTTCTATGCACCTATTCAGCCAAGAGACACCTCTTGGAAGCTTCATGCACCCCATGGCTTGTCCAAACACATCCCCATCAGCCGAATCAAGACTAGTTAATTAATGTTTTCATACTAGAACATTCTAGTTAGTTCATGATCGAATTTGCTTAGTCTTTAAGCTAGCTAGTTTGTCCATTCGGCTACTACATGATAGCCTATAAATAGTTTGTTTATCTCATTGTAAAAATACTTTTTGCCAATTTGTTAATGAAACTTTGTTTCTGTGAGGTTACTTCCTCTCATATCTCGTACAAGTTTCGAAAGACTTATCTAGCGTGCTAGTGGCGTCTACCGATCTTGTTTGAACTTATCACCATCCTTGGTGTGGCGTTCACCTATCCATCTATCCCATTTATCCACCTTAACAATATAGGAACCGGGGTGACACTTTTTAGTGTTGAATCATTCCTGACGTTAAGTTCGTTAATCCATCCCCACCTTACATCGTCTTATTCTTATTATTTCTAAACTAAACACTCTATTCAACACTCATCCATAGCCAAACCTATCAATACCCTATTTTTTACTTCGAACCCTTCTGCTTAATCAAACCTATCCTTTCACTTCTACTTCCAAGACCAAAGCACAAATGACCCTTCTCGTCTACGATCGGGCAACTACGTGCATTCAACTCAATCAGTCGAGCCGGATCACATCAAGTTTAGGAGTTTAACCCCAGCTCATCTTTAGCTCACGAGCTAAAGACTTAGCTCATTTTAGTTTAAACTCGGTTTTGTCATTAAAGCCTTAAATAAAATTTGTACATATTTATTTTAGCATTAAACTTGTTTTATATTAATATTTATTATTAATATGCCAAAGGTATCACATATTTTAATTATGTCCACATTTTAGCCGAATTTAATGCATGACATTAATGTGTTCACATTGTGCCGAATTTATGTGTTTTTATTTATGCCTCATGATTTGTTTTTTATTTCATGTAGGTGCAAAGCTCATGGACGACACAATGAATACAAGAGGATACATCCCATTTGGAAGGCTCACATGCATGAATGGAGAGTATTAAATGCTGGTGCACGTATGGCTAGATGCAAGGTTCCTACAAATTCATGCATGTGGCGAATGCATGAATGGCTTAAGTGCATGTACGGTGGCTGTCTCCTAACTTTCCAAGGCACTTATTCAGCCAAGAAGTAGTTGCCAACTAATTTTAAGTTGACCGATGAGCTCCTTAAGCATGTTCACACCTTGAATTGACCTATAAGCTTCTACACATGCATGGATGTATTCAAGAACGTCCAAGGGGAAGGAATTAACTCAATAATTCAGTACATTGATTGAATTAAGTGCATGCACAAAGGGGAGAACGAATTTACTAGGTTCATGCTACCATTCATGAACCTACATGCCATTAAAGTGCTCATTTATGAAGATGCATGATCCATACAAGTGCATGAACGTCCCAAGGATATGAATGCAACCTTTGGTGCTCATACAAGGCACTTAAAGCCTTACTTCATGGCTAAGCATTCATGCACACACCAAGGGGGAAGAAAGTGTCCATTCGGCTAGCGCATGAATCTACCAAATTTATGAACAATTTTAATGTATTAGTGTGAACGTTTTTATTGTTGTGTGAACACATTAGTTGCTGAATTCTAATAGGCATTTCAGCCACTATAAATATTTGTTGAATCTCATTTGTAGGGGACTTTGGATCAATTTTATACCGAAACTCTATTTCTGTGAGGTTTGATTCCTCTTTAACTTTGTACAAGTCTCGTGCGACTTATCTAGCTTTGCTAGTGGCGTCAATCTTGTTTGTTTCGAGCTTATCACTGAACCCCAACTTGGTGTGGCGCTCAAACCTATCCTTGCAAACTACCATATTCCAACTTAGACCATATAGGATTCGGGTGACACCTTTAGTGTTGAATCTTTCCTGACGTCTAAGACATTCGACCATCGACCACCTATCTTGTTGATTTACCAAATCCAAACAATACATCATCCCTTCTATACTATTTCATACTTTCTATACCATTTCGTACCTTCTATGCCATTTCGTACCTTCCATACCATGTCGAACTTTCGTAACCTATCCTACGTTACCTAAACCGATCCACTAATCATCTATTCATTTTCATACACCAACCTTCTAATCATCGTACCATCTATCTTCCCTTCTTTCTAAACCTCAACAATTCTAACTTCTTTTCTAAACTCTTAAAACATACCATCTTCTTAAACTTCCGCTTCTTTATCTATCTATTTCAATTGTGACTTCATTCATCTTCTTGACTACAATCGGGCACTCAACGTAAATCCGGCTTATCTCATAATTGGGTTCGCGTCAATACGTGAGGTATATAAATTAGTAATCTGTCAATTCATGTTCCAGGGTACCCATTAGAGCATATAATCAGGAAGCACATTTTCAAGCCACATATATCAGGATGCTTAAATGAGCCATGTAACAGGATGCTCATCGGGGCTAAATAGAGATAGTCATAAGAGCCATAAACAAGAATGTAACACCCCAAACCCAGCCTAGAGACATTATAGCCGAATCTGGTGGTGTCACATTGGAGTGTGAAATGAAAATCCTCGATGATGTTGGAAACCTCAAAATTATTTAGTCAAACAGTGATTCCAAAATGGGTTATTCATTTCCAAAACGCGCGTCATTGAAGTTATTTAATTTTAAAACACGATATCATTTGAAAACCCAAATCTTTATTTAGCTTCTTTGCGTGATCTAAAAGAACAATTAAAAGTCTTGCGTTATTGTCAAAAGTACTTTTTTAAAACGTTATCAATTTAAAATCTTCTGCTATATCTTTTGAAAACTGTTGTGTAAACGTGTCTTTTGAAAAATAGTTACCTTTTGAAAAAAAAATTGTCTTTCCTACATCTAGTAGTTTATAAAAATAGAGTAATAAAACCAAATCAAAAATAAAATCCAAAAGAGGCCTTATTACAATAAAAATACCCAAATCGAAATTATTATAAATAGAAGTCGAAAGTCAAAGCAGGAGCAGTCTTGTGGCCTCCTCCGAGTCCCTCGCAGCACCATTCCACTTAACACTGGGGATTACCTATACAATTAAACAATGGGGTGAGTTTACAAAAACTCAGTGTGTAATCCCCTAGTATAAATAATCAGTCAGACATATAGAATGCAGTAACAGACTGGGCCTGAGCAATTTATAGTAAACAGTATTAGTGGGTCTTAGCCCATTACAGAATCAGAAACAGAACCAGGTGGGCCTAAGCCCAATGCAGTATCAGTAAATAGAGTAGAAAATGCAACAGAAGTCCCACCCTAATCCAGCCAAACACACCTCTCCATCCCGCCAGTCACACCGTGTGGGGAAAAAACCAACCCACCCAGCCAAACACACCAAGATTAGCACCGGTTGCCGCACTAATTGATATCGCAGTAGAGCTACCAGTAAACAAGATGGCTATAAGCCATAAACAGGATGGCTAAAAGCCATAATCAAGATGGTTGTAAGCCATAATCAGGATGGCTAAAAGCCATAACACTTCCTTCGTCCATAATAACCCATCCCCATGCAGAATGTCATTGGAAACACAAAAATTTATATACTTTTTCACGCCCTTTTTAACTTAAATTCATGCAAATTCAGATAAATTCTTGTCAAAAAATAATTAAATATTATAAAATAATTAAATTGTGTTAAAAATATGAACATTATGAATTTTAATTAATTTTATAGTTAATTTTGATTAAATTTGGTTATTTTTGACAGAATTGCACAAAGGGCGAAAAATGGCCTGGTAGACACTGCGAGAAGAACAAAACTGAGAATCAATTTGGAGTATCGAGGTGAATTAATTTCCAGCCCAAGATGGTCCAGAAATGTGTATTAATTCATAATTAAATTAATTTTAATTTATTCCCTATTTAATTTGGGCTAAATAAATTAATTTTAATTAATTATGGAGAAAGGGCCCAGTTGAACCGCACTGGTCGAACCGAATGGAGTGATTCGAACCAGCCACTAATTGGGCTGACCAGAACCGTCCATAGGCTGACCCAAATCAACATTTTAGCTGATTAAATATGCTTGCAAAAAGGCCCTTGAAGAACCTCCAATTTGCATTCAAACCCCACCTTTATTTTAGGCTTTGTAGATTTGCCCCAGCCTATTTTTAGCAAGGTTGAAAGCTTCAACCTTGCCACGTGTGTGGCCGGCCATAGGGGGGCTCTGTGGCTGCTAGAATTTGCTATTTTTAGTAGCCACAATCAGCTATAAAAGCCACCCCTTGCTGATCATTTCACTCATCCCTCATTCCATAACATTCTCTCATTCATTCCTCTCCTCTCCACTCTCTTTTCTCTCCATTTTCCACTCTGCTTTCCTATAGTCTTGTTCTAATTTCTCCTCTTGGAAAAGAGGTATTTTCCCAGCCATTTTGGGTAGCAAGCAAGTGTTCATAGAAGCCTTGACTGGTGAGGACAATGGAGACAAAGAACGGAGCAATCAGTCAAGCCACGGAGAAACACCGGATTTGCCTTCTTGTTCCTTATCTTTTTAATTTCTGTTGTTTTTATGATGAACATATCTATGAATATTATTGTTGTTAAAATGGTTATTTTAATCAATTTAGCTTGAATTTAATTCGTGTTGGGTTGATTATATTTTGCTTACTTGAATTATTAAAATAGTGTTTATGCTGTTATAGGCCTTAGTAAAAATGCTTGATTAAGTAAAATCATGCGTAAGTTATTCTTGCATTAAATTTGTTAGATAACTAATGAATTAATTGTTTAAATGAATTGAAATTGCAATTAATGGACTCAGTACTTAATCAGTGCATGTTTAATTCTTCTAAGGTAGCTGAAAATTAAATTAGCATTGTATTTGGCAATACATATGCCTTGCATAACTTGCAAGATTGTTGTGATTAGATTGTTTCAAGGTATGGCTACCTTGTTACTTCACATAATCTTTTATATGTTTATTAAATTGAGTTAATTGTTTGAATTGACATGGGAACATGCAAGAGATTAATTGAATTTAATAAGTATGTATGAGCAATAGTTAGCAATTTTTCTGAGTTGCCATGAATTTATTCATAAAGGATAAGTGTAACACCCCAAACCCGGCCCAAACGTTATGGCCAAGTCTGGTGTGTCACATTGAAGTGTTTTTCAAAAATCGTGTTTTCATTAAAAATCCTTCTTAATGTTTAAAAACTTTTTCCGTTAAACGTGTATAAAACCTTAGCTTGTGTTTATTTTTCCAAAACATGATTCATCAAAACATTGTTTAACCACTTTGTAAAACCTTATGGAAAATGGTGAAAACTCGAAAACCTTTGTAGTTGCGAAAACATGTTATCTTAAAAACAGTTAAGTATCAAAAAATCAAACCTTTTTTTTTATGGCTTAAAGTGAATGGATACTATGCACCAGGTAGGATTCAAGAGAAGAGGAGGTGAGTCCTTTAGACCGCTTAAGTACCTAACTCTTCCATGATCCAATCCTAGACATGCACACATCCATTGCCACACTTTAAGCTTATTGCTTGTCCATGAATAATAAATTAAGTTTAAGTATTTATTTAAAATATTGATTTCCTTTGAAAATGTTTACGTTGCGAAAGCTTTGCTCGGTTATCGTGATATTTTGAAAACATGTAACTTTTATAAAAACGCACCTTAGAGCTAACCGATTAAGAAACAATTTAAATAATATTATACCTAAGCTAGAAACAAAATTTAAAATAATTAAAAAGGCCTTTTACAAACCCAAATTGAAAATAAATCGATTAAATAAAATACTAAATTAATTAATTTAAAACCAGAAACGCAGTCTTCGTGGCCGCTCTGAATCCTTCCCAGCTTCAAGTCCACAGTCTAGGGCTTACCTGAAAGGATGAAAGGAAAAGGGGTGAGTTTTGGGGAAACTCAGTGTGCAACAAAGCCCTTTCAGAGCCCAAATCAACAAAAGCATACTGGGCCTATGCCCTTTTTTTATCTCAACAATTACTGGGCTGAAGCCTTTTCAAATATCGGTTACTAGGCCTTAGCCCTTTCTCATTTATCAATGCACTGGGCCGAAGCCTTTTCAAATATCGGTATGGCCCATAGGCCTATTTCAATAACACATGTAAACATCAATGCATGTATGCAAAGCCCATTTGGGGAGACTACTCAACCCACTATCCGCTACTCTCCACCCGTACCAGCCAACACACCATGTGGGGATGCTACTCAACCCACCCCGCCGCTACTCTCCACTGGCAGCATAGCTGCTTTATTATATAACATGAGGCCTAACCTCTTTCAGTAACTGGGGCAAAGCGCTTTAGCACTTCCTCCATTCATATAAATCCCAACCCATGCATAAAATGAACATATCATGTACAATAATAATGTCACATGCATTTCAATCAAAATAACACCCTAGAGTACAATAGTCATTTTCGCCTAGGGTAAAATAGTAATTTTCACATTGAAGGGTAATTCAGTAATTTTATCAACTATTAGGGTTTTCATGCTCATTAACAATTATCAACAATTTCCAAGCGTTTAAATAGTATTTCCAGCCCATTTTAGCAATTCGAGTTATTGGGCCCAAAACCCCTAATGGACCCTACGTAGCCGATTTAGTCATCTAGGCCCATTTAGCCTATGTTCCATAACGGCTTTAACAGTCTCAACATGCAATTTATCCATATCTCATTTTCAATCAAATTTACCCAAATGGGCCTGAAAGCCCATTGGGCCTGATTTTAGCCCCTCGAGGCCCAAACTTGCCGACTTGCACGAAATTGTGCCGTTACCTGTCCCATCGATACCGGTCATTGATCTCATCATTTCTAACTAATCTTGGAACAATCGCATATTCACAAGTTATTGAAACGCCGAAATTTCAGCATTTCGGCTTTTCGGCACTTGTTAACTTAAGCTACCAAGAGGGTTCGTTACACACCTGATTTGTGATTATACCGATGAGATCTCCTACGTAATTTCTCTTATAATCAACCACTTACAAATTAGATTACGAATCCATGAAAACCATTGCAGAATCACTTACCACATTCGGCCAAAATAAAGCATTACTAACGTCTTACCTTGTCGATCTTTAACTACTAGATCTAAATCTCGACCACTTTGAACCCGTTGATCTTAATAGCCTCCAAATAGATCTTGATCGCTAGGCTTCGATCCGTACCTAGAAAACCGAATAAAAATACTTAATTTCAATCTTGACAAAAATCGATAGTCTCCCTAAAGTATTTAGGGATTTTCAACTTATTCTCGAATTACTAAATAAAATAAAATAAGATCTGAATACTTACCAAGGACGTTCTTGTCAGAACGTTTCCAACACTTTTGCCAAATCTTATATTCACAGTAGATCCAACTTAAAACGCGAGCAGAAAAAAGATCTAAAAATTAATCCCCAAATCACTAAAAGAATCTTTGGCTTTGAAAGAGGAGACGAACGATGCAAAAGAAATTGTATGAGGAAAAGTGAAGATGATCGGCAACAATCTTGAGAAGAAAAGATTGTTTTAATAGGATTTTGCTTTGGAAAAAGAATAGGTAACGAGAAAAGGTTGCTTCGGCTTTTCAATAGAAAAAAATAAAAGAGAGAAAAATAAGTAGCAAAAATAAAATAGTTTAAAAGGAGGAACAAAGAAATACTCCAAAAGGAAACGACCCAAATGGCTAAAATTCAAATGCAATTTCGGCATTTAACTGCCTACTGCCGAATGAATCAAAAATTCCTTCCTAATTTAAATTCCTTAATCCTCTCCTTGGATTTAGCATTTTAATTTCTATTCAGCCACCTAGCAGCCTTATCCACCGTTTGCACTGCATGCTGCTAGGAGCTTCAATTTCGCACGGCTCACTGCTAGGGGTCCTCCAGTCCCGCACGGCTCCTTCCATGTGCGCCCAGCAAAAACAACATCCTCCTGCGCGTAACGCTACTCGAACCTGGGACCTCTAGGTCGCCCAGCATGCTGCTGGCCACCAGGACGCGCATTTGCTTTTAGTAATATACGGTTACAATTACTCTTAAAGGTTACCTGTTGAAGTCCCATTCATTTTATAAAAATAAAATTGAAACATGCCTGCGCCTGGACTCGAACCCGTGCACCTAAAGAACTCCTAGCACCTTGCTGCCACTGCGCCATAGGCGCCCTTGTGGTATATTTTGGCAGCCACTCCTTTTAACCCTTATTTTAGCGCTACCCTGACCTCTAAAAATAAAAGCACTCTGCGCACACCGTGCCTTGAACCTAGCCACTCCTACCACCTCCTTGCGTGCTTAGCCACTGAGCCAAGCACGTTCCTCTGTGCTTAGTCTTACACAATTATTTTAAAAGCCTTATCTTCCAGTTTTCCCCATAGAAGCAAAATCTAATTTTTTTCTAAAATTTTGGATTAAACCCAAAGTTTTTCCCACAATATAAATACTTCCAAATTTATTTAAAAACTAAATTTAAACACCAAATTAGTAATAATGTCATATATATTTTTATATTAAAAATAATAATAATAATAATAATTTTATCTCAAAATACTAATTAAAATTTCATAAAATTTTTTTTAAACATCAATAATAAATACAGTAATATTTTTCTAATAATAATTAATTATAATTTTCATAAGACTTTAAAATATCAGTAATAAATACAATAACATTTTTTTTAACAATAATAATTTTTTTAAAACTTCACAATTATTTAGGTTTTCTTCTATCCGAATCCCGACTCAAAGTCCAATTCTTCTAGGCCCAAATTCAGGGTGTTACAATAAGCATGATTTTAATAATTCTAAGTTAAAAAGATGTAATTAATCCAACACAATTATATCATCTTGATTAAACCTTTTTGAAATCGTGCATTAGAACTCTTTTATTTTATTTAAATTGTTTACTTAGTTTTAAAATCTTAGTTTATAAATCACTCTTTTCAAACCAAAATTATTTTTCTCACCAAAGTGTTTTTAAATTAAATTCATAAATATTTCTTTTTACAATCCCTGTGGGTACGATAACTTGACATTTACTTGTCACTTTATTACTTGTTACGACTGTGTACACTTGCACATTTCCCTCGTTCCAAGTTTTTGGCGCTGTTGCCGGGGACTGTTTTGAAAAACATTATTTGTGAATTTATTTTTACATTTTGGTTCATTTATTTTACTGTTCAATTTTACTTAATTTTTCTTTGATTATTTCAGGTGTTTATGAGTATTGACCAAATTATCAACTTACTCCCTGTGGACCCTGAGATAGAACGAACCTTTCGACAGTGAAGAAGACAAACGAACCAGAGAAGGACCGGAAAGATGAATTTTGAGAATATCAATTAAGGAAACGGAGCAAACCTTGCTCAAAATCCTATCCTTATTGCTGATGATAGGGATAGATCTTTACGACAATATGCCGTGCCAGTGTTCAATGATCTTAATCCGGGTATTAGAAGACCCGGGATCGAGACACAATAATTTGAGCTGAAGCCAGTCATGTTCCAGATGCTTCAGATAGTAGGCCAATTCAGTGGAATGCCTACTGAAGATCCTCATCTTCACTTAAGGTTGTTTATGGAGGTAAGTGATTCTTTCAAACTAGCCGGACTACCCAAAAATGCACTACGATTAAAGCTGTTCTCGTACTCGCTGAGGGACAAAGCTCGAGCCTGGTTGAACTCATTGCCACCGAACTCAATTTCCACATGGCAAGAGTTAGTCGAGAGATTCTTCATGAAGTATTTCCCGCCAAGCAAGAACGCTAAATTGAGGAATGAGATCACTACTTTCCAACAAATGGATGACGAGTCCTTGTATGAGGCATGGGAAAGATATAAAGAATTATTACGAAAATGCCCTCATCATGGAATCCCATATTGCATCCAACTTGAGACATTTTGTAATGGTCTCAACGCTCACACAAGGATGGTAGTGGACGCCTCCGCTAATGGTGCTCTCCTTTCTAAGTCTTACAATGAAGCTTACAAAACCATCAAGAGGATCGCCAGTAACAACTATCAGTGGCCAACTAATAGAGCAGCGTCAGGATGATGAGTCGTTAGAATTCATGAAGTGGATGCTTTCACTTCACTCGCATCTCAAGTATCTTCGATATCTTCAATGTTAAAGAATCTTACTGCTAATGGGTCTGACAGTTTTGTAGCTCAGCCACCTAACCAATATGAGAACAAAGCCTGTGTCTATTATGGAGAAGGACATTTGTTTGAAGAATGTCCATCAAACCCAGAATCTGTATATTACATGGGTAAGCCAAACCAAAATCGAGGAAGGCAAGGGCAGCAATCCAACTTTTACAACCCATCATGGTGAAATCACCCCAATCTTTCCTGGAGTAACCAAGGGGCTAGGGGCAGTAACAACTACACCCAACCTAGACCGACCCAGCTGCCTAGTTTTTCACAGCAAGTTCAAAAACCAGTTCAAGCTGAATCATCCAATAGCTTAGAGAACCTACTAAAGGCCTGCATGGCGAAGGATGATGCCTTAATTCAAAGCCAAGCTGCTACATTGAAGAGCTTGGAGAACCAGATAGGCTAGCTTGCAACTAAACTCAGGAACCGTTCACAAGGTGCTCTACCTAGTGATACGGAAAATCCAAGAAATCCGGGGAAGGAACATTGTAAAGAACTAACATTGAGGAGTGGAAAGATAATAGTGCCTAACATCATTGAAGCTGAAAAGAAGCATGCTGAAGCTCAAGATTCAGAAGAAGTTCAATCGAGTTTTGAAGTTCCAGTTCCGCCTGAACCAGAACTTGCAAGATCTGATAAGGTAACCTCAAAACCAGATAATTCTGATAAACTAACAACTCTGTTAGGTGCAAAATTACTGCCAAAGACAAATCAACCAGTACCAGTTCCAGTAAGGAAACCTCCACCACTTTACCCTCAAAGACTTCAGAAGCAGAAACAGGAGATTCAATTCAAGAAGTTCTCGGATGTACTAAAGCAACTTCACATCAACATCCCGTTGGTGGAAGCACTTGAGCAAATGCCGAACTACGTCAAATTCATGAAAGATATCCTGTCCAAGAAAAAAAGGCTTGGAGAATTTGAGACAGTAGCTCTGACGAAGGAATGCAGTGCATATCTTCAAGACAAATTACCCCCTAAGTTGAAGGATCCTGGATGTTTTACCATACCATGCAATATTGGAGCAACATATTGTGGTAAGGCATTATGTGACCTGGGTGCGAGTATCAACTTGATGCCTATGTCAATATTTAGGAAATTGGAGGTAGGTGAAGTTTGACCTACTACAGTTACACTTCAGCTAGCAAATCGATCCTTAGAACATCCAGAAGGAAAAATTGAGGACGTATTGGTACATGTAGATAAGTTTATCTTTCCTGCTGATTTTGTAATTTTAGATTTCGAAGCAGACAAAGAAGTACCAATTATCCTGGGGAGACCATTATTAGCAACCGAAAGGACCCTGATTGATGTGTAGAAGGGCGAGCTTACGATGCGTGTTTAGGATGATCAGGTAACATTTAATGTTTTCAAGTCAATGCGATTTCCTAACACAATAGATGATTGTTCTGCAGTATCCAATTTAGAGGAGTTAATAGTGGAGAAGGAACTCAACTCTATTAAGGATCCACTGGAAAAAATTCTGACATCAGACCCTCCAAGTGATGATGACGCGAACCCGGTTATGAGATAAGCCAGATTTACGTTGAGTGCCCAATCGTAGTCGAGAAGAAGAAGAATGAAGTCGCAGTTGGAAAGAGTAGATAGAAAAGCGGAAGTTTAGAAGATGGTATGTTTACGAGTTTAGGTGAAGTGATTAGAGTTGTCGGAGTTTAGAAAGAAAGGATGATAGATGGTACGATGGTTAAGGTTGGTGTATGAAATAAATGAATGATTGATGGTTTGGTTTAGGTAAGGTAGGATAGGTTACGAAGGTACGAAATGGTATAGAAGATATGATAGGGTATAAAAGGTGTGAAATGGCATGGATGGTACGAAATGGTAAAGAATGTACAAAATGGTAAATTAAGAAAATAGGTGGTCCATGGTCGAAATTCTTAGACATCAGGAATGATTCAACACCAAAGGTGTCACCCCGAATCCTATATGGTCTAAGTTGGAAAATGGAAGTTGAAGGATAGGTTTGAGTGCCACACCAAGTTGGGTTCGGTGATAAGCTCGAAACAAGCAAGTTTGACGTCACTAGCAAAGCTAGATAAGTCGCACGAGACTTGTACAAAGATAAGAGGAATCAAACCTCACAGAAACAGAGTTTCGGTATAAAATTGATCAAAAGTCCTTTTACAATGAAAATAATCAACTACTTATACTAGTGTCTTAGGCTAGCCGAATAGTCCTATTCATGGATTTAACAACTAAGTAATGTATCTTAATTAAAGGCATGAATATTTAGAAAGTGTCCATTGATGAGCTTGTCCATATTCGACTGAATGGGAGGTGAGTAGGTAGCTTCATGGTTAAGCATGAATGCACTTGAATGAATGGTATCCATGCATGCAAGACTAGGTTCAGCCAACTCCTTTAATGGTGCCTTTAATTCATGTTGTTTCACCATGAGTGGCTTCTTAAATGAGGCTTCATGAAGGGTCAAAGTAGGTGTGAACAAGGAGCTTGAGTAGTCTCTTGTGTGTGAACGTCCAACCGAATGGTCATCATGGTGTGAACACAAGGTGTGAACACATGGGAAATACATGAACCGTCCAATGCATGTTCCTTCATTAATAGGATCCATGAATCTTCAAATACATGAGTAATCATCATGATCATGCATAAGACCCTTTGTTTGCCGTCCATTGAACCTTTCTATGCATGTACCTACAAGATGAATGTACAACATTAATAGCTCATGTGAACACATTAATCAAATATGAACACAATTAATCACCTAATTAAATTCAGCTAACATATTTAATTCTTGTAATAGTTTGGACATATTTATTTCTTGTAATATTTTAGACATATTTATTTCTTGTTCAAATGATGAAAAATTAATAATAGGCATTAATTAACTAGTCAACTAGCTCACATAATTAAATATGCAATAATTAAGCTAAGATGAGCTGAGGGTTTTGGCTATGAGCTGTGTTAAGCTGAAAATAAAATAAATGAGCTAAGTTTATTTAAAATAGAAACTGATGGAGCTGAGTAAGAGCTTAGTTGAGCTCATCGGAGTTGGAATGTACTCCCGTGAGCTAAAATAAGCTGAAGTCAGCTTGAATTAAGCTAACTATATTTGGTTCAGAGTTGTGGACAGCTTCACTTTGGACGTTGGAGCCATGAGCTAGCTTGAATCGATGACAAAGAGTTGAAACAGAGCTTTGGAAGCATCGAGCTTGAGCTCTCGTCATGGGACCTCGCGGCATAGCAGGTGTTCCATCATCCGGGTAGGTTGCTAGCTTGGACGCGTTCGCGTCAGATGAAGAGGAGGATGAAGACTTAGCTTTGCTAGAAGCTAATCAAAAGGGATTTAATCCACAATCCCATTTTGAATATTTGGATTTAGAGAAGAGAGATTACTCACAACCAAAAGCGTCAATCGAGGAGCCACCTAAATTAGAACTTAAGGTATTATCTTCTCACTTAAAATATGTTTATTTAGGTAACGCTTCTACTCTGCCTGTGATTGTTTCAGCAGAATTAACTACTGAGCAAGAAGAGAAACTTATCTTAGTTTTGAAATAATTCAAGAAGACTATCGGATGGACCATAGCTGATATTTGTGGTATTAGTCCATCTCTATGCATGCACAAGATCATCCTAGAAGATGGTGAAAAAGGGATGATCGATGGACAACGAAGGCTAAACCCCATAATGAAGGACATGGTGAAAAAAGAAATTATCAAGTGGTTAGATGCGGGTATCATTTACCCCATCTCAGATATTTCATGGGTAAGTTCAGTCCAACGCGTGCTAAAGAAAGGAGGTATCATAGTCATCGAGAATGAGAACAACGAGTTGATACCTACCGACTAGAACAGTTACGGGATGGAGAATCTGTATCGATTACTGGAAGCTAAACAAGGCAACTAGGAAGGATCACTTTTCGTTGCCGTTCTTGGACCAGATGCTGGATAGACTCGCAGGGCGAGATTACTACTGTTTTCTCAATGGATACTCGGAGTACAACCAGATTAAGGTAGCACCAGAAGATCAACAAAAAACCACATTCACCTGCCCGTACGGTACATTTGCATTTAGACGCATGCCATTTGGTTTATGTAATGCACCTGTTACATTTCAAAGATGTATGATGTCTATTTTCACTGACATGGTTGAGAAATTTTTGGAAGTTTTCATGGATGACTTTTCAGTATTTGGAGATACGTATGATTACTGCTTAGCCAATCTAGCTAAGGTACTAAAGCGATGCGAAGAGACAAACCTAGTGCTTAACTGGGAAAAGTGCCATTTCATGGTACGAGAAGGAATTGTTCTAGGGCATCGAGTTATGAGACATGGGTTCGAGGTAGATAGAGCAAAGGTAGACATTATTGAGAAACTCCCACCTCCAACATCTGTAAAGGGTGTTAGGAGCTTTTTGGGCCACGCTGGTTTCTATCGAAGGTTTATTAAGGACTTCTCCAAAATTGCTAAACCTTTGTGCAAATTGTTGGAGAAGGACACAACATTCAAATTTGATGATGAATGCGTAAGAGCTTTCAAGGATTTGAAGAATCGGTTAGTTACGGCACCCATAATCGTCACACCAGATTGGGACTTGACATTTGAACTAATGTGTGACGCAAATGACTTCGCTATAGGAGCTGTCATGGGCCAGCGAAGGAACAAAGTTTTTCATCCCATCTACTATGCAAGCCGAACTCTTACAGGAGCTCAATTAAACTATACGGTAATAGAAAAAGAGTTACTCGCTATCGTGTTTGGTTTTGACAAGTTTTGATCTTACCTTGTAGGTACCAAAGTGACTGTCTATACGGACCACTGGGCAATCAAGTACTTACTTGCCAAGAAAGACGTAAGCCGAGACTAATCCGGTGGGTACTTCTACTTTAAGAATTTGATTTAGAAATTCAAGATCGAATGGGAGTAGAAAACCAAGTAGCAGATCACTTGTCTAGATTGGAGCCGCAAGAAGGAAATACTCCACTTATATCGATTCATGAGACCTTTCCAGGTGAGCATATACTTAAGGTTAATCATGTCCATAATACCCCTTGGTTTGCTGATATTGCTAACTTTTTAGCTTGTGGTTTGATGCCAATTGATAAGCATATCAACAAAGGAAAAAGTTTCTTCATGATGTGAAGTACTATTTTTGGGAAGAGCCATATCTATTTAAAAAGTGTGCAGATCAGATGATCAGGAGATGCATGGCAGAAGAAGAAATACTGAAGATCCTATACCATTGTCACTTAGCTCCAAGTGGGGGACATTTCGGAGGTACTCAAACTGCGGCCAAAGTATTGCCAGCCGGATTCTTTTGGCCAACACTATTCAAGGATGCATATACGTACGTAAAGAGCTGGGTCCAATATTCCCACATGTCTGTGAGATTTATCCGTGTGGGGCCCATGAGGCTATTGGGCCCACACGATCCATTTCAGCCCAACGTGGCCCTTGACAGCCTAAGCCCATGAGATCGCTCATAGTGGCCTCCACAGTCTTTCACCCATGATTGTGGGCTCGGATCACCACACGTGCAATCATACGCTCATGTGGCATCAATCGCCAAGTTTAGACTTTTTTGCTTTCTGACTTTTGCCGTTCTACAGTTAAAACGGTGTGAGTACACACCTGTTTATGAAACATGTGAACAACCCACGAACATCAAACTTACATTCATTCAAGGCATTCAGTTAAATGTTTGGGCATAGGGTCACACCCACTTACTAACACCTAATCTCAAAAAGAATCGTATCAACACTTGCCTTAATCAACGAGTGTGGTTAAGCTCGTCTAAAATGTTAACGAAGGTTGATCACACTCTCCTTGCTGAACAGCTGCATTAATAGCAAAGACTATAAGAAATGGTCACAATAACATATGACCTAAACCCACAAATACAACCTAAGGCAGGGAAACATAGAGTAATCAGTCAAAACTCAAAACATAAACACTTGGATACAAAAGATCACTTATCAAAACATTGTTCAAAAATGGAGAGGGTTAAGAATCAGTCCACTCTAACACCAAGGCACGAAATGGGACACTTTCCCTGAGACCAAAAATGAACAATGGATATGGGAGGATGATGAAATGGTCAGCTGATTATCGGAGACCAGCATCAAAATAGACACGAAACGAGAAGATAAGGTTTGCAATATACGGCCAAAATTGAAAAAGAAGAGAAACAATTGAGGGAAAGGAGAAGGAGTTGTATTCGGCTTAAGAGAGCATTACGAAACAAAAGAAGAAAATGCTGAGACCCAGAAAGGAAAAAGGATCGGCCAAGGTAAAACAAGAAAAAAGAAGATGGTGATGATCTCAAGAACTTTAGGAGAGAGAGATAGGAGGCATACGGCTAAAGAACCCAACCACTAGAGGGCGAGAGAGAGAGAGAGAGAGCAGAAAAGAATAGTCAATGAACAGAAAATTGAAGGGAAGATAAAACCAAAAAGTACCTTAAAATCTAGCAGTATTCGGTATAGTAACTAAACTCTAGAGTATTGGCAAAACTCAGAATGGCAAGAACCGAAACCCCCACAATAAAAATAGGCACCAACACTCCCTCCCACTCTCAAAACCAAAACCAAGGATGCCTAGACACCTATTTCAGCACACACTCCTTCTCATTCAAGTCCCCTAGTTTTCCTCCCAAAATATCTCTTATTATCTCTCAATGATTCACTCCACAAATCACTCAACATCCAATTCAAATTGCTTCCAACCACCTCATGACCAATTCAAACTTAGAATCTCAGTCCAACTCCACTTCCTACATGGCTTGGGCAGCAAAATTAATACCCCTATTTGTTGCACCAACACTCGAACCTCAAACCTCATGCACCACTTCTCACACCACTTACCATTAGACCACTAGGCCTTTTATGACATAAATCAACCACAATTATTTATAAAGCCTACAGGCTAGAGCCAAGGCTTACTTAAGAGAAAAACTAAAATTTTGCTAGAGCCTAGATTTGAACCTAGAACTTCTCACACTTCTCAGGGCACTTAACCACTAAAGCAAGCATATATTTATGTCACTTTCTTGCACAACGAAAAACTTATGTGCAGTCTCCTAATTGATCCCTAACTCAAAACTTATTCCTTCTAGGCCCAAAATTCAGGGCATTACAAGGAAGTTCACAAAGAACTTTTTAACCCACAAGCTCATAAAGAGCCTATCAGGTATGCTCATAAATAGCCATGTAACAGGAGCTCCAGATAGCCATATATCAAAGAGTTCAAGTGAGCACTAACATGACACTCATATAGAGCTATGTTTGTGTCTACAACATATGTGAGATAACAACCGATTGCATAACATGACACTCACAAAGAGCTGCATTTGTGTTTGCAACATATGCAGGATCACAACTGATCGAATCATGTAACAGGATGCTCACAAAGAGCTACAGTAGTGCGCAACACATGCATAATCACTACCGATCAAGATGTTCGCAAGAACTATATAACAGGATGCTCAAGAAGGCTTTTAACAGGATGCTCGTCTGAGCTATAATATTCGCAACAAATGCAAGATTATAATCAATACGGGAAATCACGAATCCATTGAATTTCATTCTTCAAACGGAACTTATCATTTATCTAGCAATTTCGGGCATGTGATTATTTTCATACATTTATCGTTTATACAATTCTCACATATACAACATTTAATTCAAACATATAAATATACATGATTAGGGTACATGAACTTACCTTATCACTTGTTAGTGTATAAAAGTCTACTAATCCGACACCTTTTCTTTTCCTCGATCTAACTCTCTATTTGATCTTTCCAGATCTATATAAATAAATTTAACATCAATTTATCACATTTCATATTCGATTGGATTCAATTTGCACCCTAGGCAAAATTACCATTTTGCCCCTATACTTTTCATAAATGACCATTTTTTTCCTAGGCTTGAAAAATGAAATTCATGCAATTTATCCCTTATTCCAAGCCTAGCTGATTTTCATATATAACTATAACGATCCATAAATTTCACAAAAAATAGAATTTTTCTATAAATTTTATAACTTTACAATTTAGTCCCTAAATCATAATTTCATCAAAATTCTCTTTGTAAAAGTTGTTTATCTATCAATAACCTTTCATTTTCTACCATAAATTTTAAAATTTCAGCATATTCATCCATGCCAAAATTTATATACTTTGATATCTTTTCAAATTTATCCCCAAAATAGATAAATTATAAAAACTACTAAAAACAGGACAAGAATACTTACCCAATTAAGCCAAGAAAGTTTATTTCTCTTTTGTAGGGTTTCCATGAAATTTGAGGAAGAAGATGATATAAAATGATGATATTAAACATTTATTTAATTTATCATCTTTTAATTATTCTCATTTCCAATTTAGTCCTTATCCTTTTCTAATTTTTCCATGGATGAATCACCAAAAAATCTACTAACTTTTAAGTTAATGGTCTAATTACCATATAAGGACCTCAAGTTTTGAATCCCATAGCTATTTGTTCCTTCTAGCTATTAGAATTCAGCTTTTGCATTTTATGCAATTTGGTCCTTTCCATAATTAAACAAGTAATGGTAAAATTTTCTTATCAGAATTTTCATATGACATTCCTATTATAATGCAGACCATGCAATAATATTAAAATAAATTTTCTTTCTGGCTTAGATTTGTGGTCCTAAAACCATGTTCCGATTTCACTGAAAATGGGCTGTTACACCTTTAGTTAACCATGGAGAACCAAGAAGCATATGTAGAATAACACGAGCATCGAAGTTTTAAACACACAAGTGCGCTAGATTTCCCATTACATGCAAATTTTATCCTACGAGTTCTACAATAATTACTAGGCCTTTATACAATCTTAATCACATGAACATTTTGATAAGGAATGAGACAGATGAATACAAAAGCAGATCGTAAAGTTTGTTCAAGTTGCAGATGTATCCTAAATCTTTAGACGAATGTAAACCTATTTAAAGCAAGAGAAAATATGTAAAATGGTTAAAAAACTTATTTAATGCAACAGAATTACTATTTTTAACCTTTACAAATTTAGATAAACCTATAAAGTTAGTTGAACTGTCAAAGCAAGGTTTAATGAAATTTGACCAATGAGAAAGCATGTTGCGAGGAAATATTTTACAAACAAAATCAGTAGCATACTTTATCAAAAACATTCAATGTATGCCTTCTTAAATCAATTTCTATTGTTCCTTACCTTTCTTACCCTATATCACTTGTGGAGAATTATCAATGTTCAACTTTCCTCTCTCCCACAAGTGAAATCATCTATCGATGGTAGAGTAATATAATTGAGAGTCCGTCAATGGATCCTTGAAGTCTTGCAATAAAGAAACACCACTAAACAAATTTGAGTTAGAGTAAGTTAAAACATAATCATTCCTCACTTTTGTATAAGTCTTTTCTTTCTTTTCATATTCTTTTTCATCATGAGAACTCTCCAATTTTACCTCATATGGATTTTAACTCACCAAATTTGGACTATCAAGTAGACTTTTATCACTCAAGGTCTCTTTTATCTCGGTCTTTTCATAAGATTTTTCCTCACTTCCAATATCCCATTCACAAGTATTATGAATATTCAATTCAGTACAATACATCTCAGTAGGGGAACATGACGTTTCTATCTCATCTACCTCTATAGATTTGAGGAAAAGATTCTCACTATCATCTTTTTTTGGTTCACAAAGTTCGACATCACATATCTTTTTTCCACTAAAGCAATAATCAACAAAAGGTTCAAAGTCATACTTACTTTCTTCTCTTGTTGGATATTTAATTGGACATTGGAAACCCTTATGATCTTTTGAACTACACCAATAACATTTCACAAAAGGTGATAGCTCAATCTTATTCTCTCTATTTGGATATTTAATTGGACATCAGAAACCCTCAAGATCTTTTGAACTACACAATTAACATTTCATAATAGGTGAGAGATCAATCGAACTCCTCTTTTCATTTGACCATCTCCCCTTGTCTAATAGTTCCTCTATTTGCCTTTGCAACTTCCCAATCATAGTATCACGAATCATTATGAAAGCTGATGCGAGCGCACCCAGCGAACCCCAACATTCAAGTCTTTCGAGTTGAGCATTGTTATGTTGGCAAGCTGATCCTAGCTTCTTTCCAGCTCCCCGAGCTCCATCCAGCTCAGCTCGATTTGACGCAAGCTCTTTGAGCTTGATTTGAGTTTATTTAATTCTTGAATTTAAATTGCCGGAATAAGGACTTGATTTATTTATTTTAGTTACTTTAGTCTTTACTTATGTCTTTTTTAATTAAATGCATTTTTAGTTAATGTCATGCATTATTAATCTACATATTTTAATTATGACATGCATTATGTGTTCTACAGTTAATTAAGTCATGCATTAAGTAACTCATTTGTTCATTTAGTTTGCATTTTAAATCATGCATTTAAGCTTCTTAAGTTAATAAATAAGTTGCTGGTCATTAATACAACTCATCTTAGTTTAATTAAATGAGTTTATTTGATGAACTTAATTTAATAAGTTGCTTCTTTAATTAATCTAGTTACTAGGTTAATTTATTGGTGCATGAGTTAAAGTTCATTTAATACTTAACTAGTTGCTGGAATAAATGATGCATAAGTGTTAGTTCATTTATTTAAGTAGTTGTTAATTTGTTTTAAGCTTAATAACAAAATAAATGTGACAGTTACATATGTTTAATTGCAGGTGACTTTTCAGCTCACAATAATTACATTTAAAGGCTGTTATGCATTCAATAAGGAGGCTTTAAACTTCATTAAGTTGCTGGAGTCTTTTCAACTAGCCAAAGGAGAAATCAAGAGTTACTAGGAGTTATTTTCAAGCCAAAAAAACTTCCAAACGTTTTCTTCATAAAAGTGGCTATTCATTAACATCCTTGGATGGTTACATTCAGCATTTACACAAGGGAGACCATTCATGTGCCCAAAAAAATGTTTTCTTTATAAATGGTGACCATTCGGCTGTCAAAGGGAAATTAAATGTGCTGTTTTGATCTCTTGGCTGAACATGCATTAAAATAATTTTAATCAGCTCATTAGAGTTCATAATTAGCTCATTTGGAAGGTTAAACAAGATGCCATAGCAGTTACAACTGTTTGAATTCATCAAGAGTTCATAGTTTTAATTAGTTTAATTAAAACTCAATTGAATGTGTGTCCATTTAGTTAGGCTTGTTATACTCCTATAAATACTTTGATTTTCGATTGATGTATAGACTTTTTGAACTTTTGGACACCTTAATGAAAATTACATCATTTTGTGAGAAAACATTTCTCTCATATTTTGTTGAATACTTGTTGGCTTATCTAGGTCACTAGTGGTGTCAACCTACCTTCTTCTTTATCCCAAACTTATCACTATCAAATAGTGTGGTGTTCACCCTTATACCAAGATTCCTACTTTGCTAAGTAGTGGGTCGAGGTTCTCTTCTTCTCCATCCGACCACCTTGAAAACTTATAAGCATTTGGGTCGATATTTTCTAATATTGGTTCGTGCTTGTTTTTGAGAACATTTTCATTCCATTCCATTCCCAACCTTTCATTTTGTCGTAATCAAACCATCAGTTCACTTCACATCCGTTGTTTGTTATCCAATTACTATATTTATCTCCATCTTTTATTATTATTCTATAACCTAACCTACACAAACATCATATCCATAAACCCATCTTTGAACCCTTTTTACATAGCTTCTGCCATCATTCCCTTAAAACATCTTTTTAACAAATCGAACGATACTTCTTTGTAGACGATCGGGCAAACACATATATGACTTGACTCATCCCTGAGACGGATCGTATCATTTGGTATCAGAGCTATTAAGATGAGGAGTACCGACGTTCGTAGCATTCCCAAAAGTTAGTTCGTAAGTAAAAAATAAAAAAATTCAAAAAAATTACAAGTTGTATTTCATTTTTTTCTCTCTTTCCATTGTTTTCATTTAGAAAAAAATCGAAAAAAATCATGAAAAAAATTCGAAAAAAATTTGAAAAAAAGTTCGAAAAAAATCTGAAAAAACCAAAAAATTCGAAAAAAAGTGTGAAAGATGGTGTTCTATTGTTGATCTTTTTGTATTCCCAATCAGGTTCGTTTGGTTTCCTATCAATCTCTTCCTACCCCAACGCCACACCTTAAACTGACTTTAAATTTTCTTTCAGCCAACCCTTAACCCCTCATATTTATCCTTTGACAAACCATTTGCAACCGACCCCTAGCCTACGATAAGACCTTGGGAAGTCTGACTACAAAATTACGAGAGAAAGTTGAGAGGTAAAAGGCACGAGCGTGTGACACTATTCGAGCAGAGGTAAAAGCCAATCGAGTGTAAACACGAGCGTGAGTGCAAACCATAAATTTTTCTTTCTGAGTGAAAATTGTGAGTTTTGAGGTGAGGTACCTAATTTTTGTTTTGTTTATATTCTAACAATTTTCTTTTCAGCAAACAAAAATCATGTCTCGTGAAGAGTTCACCAAAACGGAGTACAATTGTTTGGTGCAAGAAATGCAATGAATGGTGAATTCCAAGTTTGATAAATTATATGAAAGATTAGCTCGTGTGGAAGAACAAGATTCACGAGAACGAGTTCCATCAAGTCGAAGAACGGGATCGAGATCAAGTCAGAAACATACACCCAAATGTTATTCAAGAAAAGACTTCCATCATGATTCCTTGTCGCCATCAACTTCAAGACCAAGAGATTCACACTTTGACTCCTACTCGTCAAGAAGTTCAAGAAGACGAGAAGTCGATTACGATTTTGATTCGTTCCAAGATAATGTTCAAAGAGAAAGATATACTCCTTCTAGTTCTTCAAAGAAATTTTATACGGAGTATTCTCCATGAAGTTTGGAACGTGATTCTTATGTACATAATTTCCTTTCATTTGAACGAGATCGTTGTTATCTTGATTCTGTTGTAACAATATGTAAAAGAACAGAGAAAGAAGAAAAACAAAAAGAAATAAAAAGAAAAGAGAGACAAAAGGCAAGCAAAAGAGAAGATGAGCCAGTCTTAAGAGAACTTGAAAAAGCCTTTGAAAAAGTCTTTGAAAAAGAAAAAGAAAATGAAAGAGAAATTGAAAAAGAATTTGAGCGAGAAAAAGAATATCATCATGAAAAAAGAATGGAAAAAGAGATTGAAATAGAAGAATCAAGAGAATCCGAGAAAAAAGAATCGAGTGTTAGTGAGCAAGCGAGGATTCTTTCTACTAACACTTCTGTTCGATCTTTTTGTGATTTTTCTTTTCAGGTTCCTAAAAACCCATGCGACCATTTCCAACTCCAATACCTTCCAAATGAGAAGCATTTTTGGTTGTTTGAGAAAGGTAAGTTTGTGAATAACAACCACCTACTTGCAATTGAAGGTAAGAAAGGTAAGGACTCAATGGTTATCAGATCAAGGCCACTTGTTTTGAAAGTTGTTCATCAAGATTTAGATGGCCTAAATTCTGAAAAACTTCCATCTTTTGATATGGCTTCTAATTGTTCATCTCTTGTTGTTAATGACTTTGTTTCGAAAGATGCCATGAAAATCTTATCTTATGATATGTGTAACCATTCTGTTGGATTGATTCATTCTTTGTATGTTATGAATTTATTTGATGAAAGTTTTTCACACTTTGATGTGACTATGCACGTAAATTCTTTGAATTCATGTGTTAAAGCTTTCTGTTTAAACATGTCTAATAGCTTGATCTATGATGGATTTGAACTTATGAACAATTGTTTGTCTTTAAATTCTTTGTTCGAAAATTTTGTTCAAAAATCTTCGCATGAGATATTTGACCCATTTAATTTTGGCATTCAATATCAATCTTTAAATTTTTGTGCGAGATCTCCATGTTTTGAACTCTCTGTTCGAATGAAATTTGTGATGCAAAAATGCACGAGTATTTTCATGTCTAAGTTTAATCTGATGAACTTGCATGATAACTTGTTGACATGTAAAATGCCTAATTCATTTAATGGTTTGTCTTGTTATATCCATTTCACATGTATGTTTGATCGAGTGAAATTTAAGTCTTGTGATAAGTTGGTACCATTCTCTTTATTTAATTTGATGTGGACCTTGGGAATTAATCCATACATATTGCCTATTGGATCAAATGACCAAATTAGTGTGTTCAAACCTGGCATTTATGGTTTTGGTTCATTATATGGGAACATCAAGCATCTTGTGTGTTGTACATCCTATTTATGTTTGCTCGATGCTCGGTTTTCACTTAAGAATTTTGGAATCAACTTTGGTTCGTTTCATATTTACTTTCGATGGTTCCTTGTGAAATATTTATTTCACATTGATAAGGTACGAACTTATTATGTTTTGGGACTTGAACCAAATTCCAATGATAATTTACCTTTTCTTTTTAAGTCCATCGTTTCTATTGATACTAACCTTTTCCTTTATTGTGAACGTACTGCTTTGACAAGCATGAGGTATCCATGTTCACCTCAAGTTGGTTGAAATAAAAGGTTAGTTCTGCGTTATCTTGCCGAAAAGAGAAGATTCGTTTTGCTTGAAAAAGGTTAAACCAACTTTCAATTTTCTTCTCTTCAAGAACGACCAGGTAAAGTTTTCGAAACTTTTCAAATTCCTCTAACTCATTTAAATAACGATGAAAATTTTATTGATTTGCTGTTTGGAAACTATTTGCATCTTGATATGATTAAATGCTCTTCTTGGCCTAGTGATAGTGTACTTTTGTTGGAATGTAATGACATCACTCAGATAATTCAAAAGCGGAAAAAAGAGCTACCATACCTTTGGCCATGGTTTACTTTGTGTGAACAATCTTATGACTTTCTATTTTCAAATAAATATTTTGAAAAGTTTTGGATGCGGTTTATTATGCTTAACTGTTTGAAAAAAATTGTGAATCATTATCCTTTGCTACAATTAAGTTCACATGTTTGCAAAGTTGGCATATCGAATCTTTTTTTTAACTTTACGTATGCCTGTTTGTCCCAATTAAAATTCTTGGCATATGTTCAATTGAATGAATTCTTCTTGAATTTTAAATATCATTTGAATCTAACTTCCTTGAGTTTCTTCATACCAAAAGTGGTAAGATTTTTTCATATTTGTATGATGACCTTTGTTCCATTTGATCGAGGAAAGACGCACGAGAGGGAAACTTTTAAAATGGACAAACAGCTTGACTTGAGGACAAGTCCCCAAAAAGAGGGGGAATGATGCGAGCGCGCCCAGTGAACCCCAACGTTCAAGTCATTCAAGTCAAACATTGTTATGTTGGCATGCTGATCCTAGCTCCTTTCCAGCTCCCTGAGCTCCATCCATCTCAGCTCGGTTTGATGCAAGCTCTTTGAGCTTGATTTGAGTTTATTTAATTCTTGAATTTAAATTGCTGGAATACGGACTTGATTTATTTATTTTAGTTACTTTAGTCTTTAAATATGTCTTGTTTAATTGAATGCATTTTTAGTTAATGTCATGCATTATTAATCTACATATTTTAATTATGACATGCATTATGTGTTCTGCATTTAATTAAGTCATGCACTAAGTAACTCATTTGTCCATTTAGTTTGCATTTTAAACCATGCATTTAAGCTTCTTAAGTTAATAAATGAGTTGCTGGTCATTAATATAACTCATCTTAGTTTAATTAAATGAGTTTATTTGATGAACTTAATTTAATGAGTTGCTTCTTTAATTAAACTAGTTACTAGGTTAATTTATTGGTGCATGAGTTAAAGTTCATTTAATACTTCTTTTAATTAACTAGTTGCTGGAATAAATGATGCATAAGTGTTAGTTCATTTATTTAAGTAGTTGTTAATTTTTTTTAAGCTTAATAATAGAATAAATGTGACGGTTACATATGTTTAATTACAGGTGACTTTTCAGCTCACAACAATTACATTTAAAGGCTGTTATGCATTCAATAAGGAGGCTTTAAACTTCATTAAGTTGCTAGAGTCTTTTCAACTAGCCAAAGGAGAAATCAAGAGTTACTAGGAGTTATTTTCAAGCCAAAAAAACTTCCAAACGTTTTCTCATAAAAGTGGTTGTTCATTAACATCCTTGGATGGTTACATTCAGCATTTACACAAGGGAGACCATTCATGTGCCCAAAAAAATGTTTTCTTTATAAATGGTGACCATTCGGCTGTCCAAAGGGAAATTAAATGGGTTGTTTTGATCTCTTGGCTGATCATGCATTAAAATAATTTTAATCAGCTCATTAGAGTTCATAATTAGCTCATTTGGAAGGTTAAACAAGATGCCATAGCAGTTACAACTGTTTGAATTCATCAAGAGGTCATAGTTTTAATTAGTTTAATTAAAACTCAATTGAATGTGTGTCCATTCAGTTAGGCTTGTTATACTCCTATAAATACTTTGATTTTTGATTGATGTATAGACTTTTTGAACTTTTGGACACCTTAATGAAAATTACATCATTTTGTGAGAAAACATTTCTCTCATATTTCGTTGAATACTTGTTGGCTTATCTAGGTCACTAGTGGCATCAACCTGCCTTCTTCTTTATCCCGAACTTATCACTATCAAATAGTGTGGCGTTCACCCTTATACCAAGGTTCCTACTTTGCTAAGTAGTGGGTTGAGGTTCTCCTATTCTCCATCCGACCACTTTGAAAACTTATAAGCATTTGGGTCGATATTTTCTAATATTGGTTCGTGCTTGTTTTTAAGAACATTTTCATTCCATTCCATTCCCAACCTTTCATTTCGTCGTAATCAAACCATCAGTTCACTTTACATCCGTTGTTTGTTATCCAATTATTATATTTATCTCCATCTTTTATTATTTTTCTATAACCCAACCTACACAAACTTCATATCCATAAACCCATCTTTGAACCCTTTTTACATAACTTCTGCCATTATTCACTTAAAACATCTTTTGAACAAATCGAACGATACTACTTTGTAGACGATCGGGCAAACACATATACGACTTGACTCATCCCTGAGGCGGATCGTATCATTTGGTATCAGAGCTATTAAAACGAGGAGTACCGATGTTCGTAGCATTCTCAAAAGTTAGTTTGTAAGTAAAAAAATAAAAAAATTCAAAAAAATTACAAGTTGTATTTCATTTTTTCTCTCTTTCCATTATTTTCATTTAGAAAAAAATCGAAAAAAATCATGAAAAAAATTCGAAAAAAATTTGAAAAAAAAGTTCAAAAAAATATGAAAAAACCAAAAAAATACGAAAAAAAGTGTGAAAAATGGTGTTCTATTGTTGATCTTTTTGTATTCCCAATCAGGTTCGTTTGGTTTCCTATCAATCTCTTCCTACCCCAACGCCACACCTTAAATTGACTTTAAATTTTCTTTCAGCCAACCCTTAACCCTTCATATTTATCCTTTGATAAATCATTAGCAACCGACCCCTAGCCTACGATAAGCCCTTGGCAAGTCCGACTACGAAATTACGAGAGAAAGTTGAGAGGTAAAAGGCACGAGCGTGTGAGACTATTCGAGCGAAGGTAAAAGCCAATCGAGTGTAAACACGAGCGTGAGTGCAAAACATCAATTTTTCTTTCCGAGTGAAAATTGTGAGTTTTGAGGTGAGGTACCTAATTTTTGTTTTATTATATTCTAACAATTTTCTTTTCAGCAAACAAAAATCATGTCTTGTGAAGAGTTCACCAAAATGGAGTACAATTATTTGGTGCAAGAAATGCAATGAATGGTGAATTCCAAGTTTGACAAATTATATGGAAGATTAGTTCGTGTGGAACAACGAGATTCACGAGAACAAGTTCCATCAAGTTGAAGAACGGGATCAAAATCAAGTCAGAAATATACACCCAAATGTTATTCAAGAAAAGACTTCCATCATGATTCCTTTTCACCATCAACTTCAAGACCAAGAGATTCACACTTTGACTCCTACTCGTCAAGAAGTTCAAGAAGACGAGAAGCCGATTACAATTTTGATTCGTTCCAAGATGACGTTCGAAGAGAAAGATATACTCCTTCTAGTTCTTCAAAGAAATTTTATACGGAGTATTCTCCACGAAGTTTGGAATGTGATTCTTATGTACATAATTTCCCTTCATTTGAACGAGATCATTGTTATCTTGATTCTGTTGTAACATTATGTAAAAGAAAAGAAAAAGAAGAAAAACAAAAAGAAATAAAAAGAAAAGAGAGACAAAAGGCAAGCAAAAGAGAAAATGAGCCAGTCTTAAGAGAACTTGAAAAAGCCTTTGAAAAAGTCTTTGAAAAAGAAAAAGAAAATGAAAGAGAAATTGAAAAAGAATTCAAGTGAGACAAAGAATATCATCATGAAAAAAGAATGGAAAAAGAGATTGAAATAGAAGAATCAAGAGAATCCAAGAAAAAAGAATTGAGTGTTAGTGAGCAAGCGAGGATTCTTTCTACTAACACTTCTGTTCGATCTTTTTGTGATTTTTCTTTTTAGGTTCCTAAAAATTCGTGCGACCACTTCCAACTCGAATACCTTCCAAAGGAGAGGCATTTTCGGTTGTTCGAGAAAGGTAAGTTCGCGAATAACAACCACCTACTTACAATTGAAGGTAAGGAAGGTAAGGACTCCATGGTTATCGAATCAAGCCCTCTTGTTTTGAAAGTTGTTCATAAAGATTTAGATGGCCTAAATTTTGAAAAACTTCCATCTTTTGATATGGCTTCTAATTGTTCATCTCTTATTGTTAATGACTTTGTTTCGAAAGATGCCATGAAAATCTTATCTTATGATATGTGTAACCATTCTGTTGGATTGATTCATTCTTTGTATGTTATGAATTTGTTTGATGAAAGTTTTTCACACTTTGATGTGAGTATACACGTAAATTCTTTGAATTCATGTGTTAAAGCTTTCTGTTTAAACATGTCTGATAGCTTGATCTATGATGGATTTGAACTTATGAACAATTGTTTGTCTTTAAATTCTTTGTTCAAAAATTGTGTTAAAAAATCTTCGCATGAGATATTTGACCCATTTAATTTTGGCATTCAAGATCAATCTTTAAATTTTTGTACGAAATCTCCATGTTTTGAACTCTCAGTTCGAATGAAATTTGTGATGCAAAAATGCTCGAGTATTTGCATGTCTAAGTTTCATCTGATGAACTTGCATGATAACTTGTTGACATGTAAAATGCCTAATTCATTTAATGGTTTGTCTTGTTATATCCATTTCACATGTATGTTTGATCGAGTGAAATTTAAGTCTTGTGATAAGTTGGTACCATTCTCTTTATTTAATTTGATGTGGACCTTGGGAATTAATCAATACATATTGCCTATTGGATCAAATGACCAAATTCGTGTGTTCAAACTTGGCATTTATGGTTTTGGTTCATTATATGGGAACATCAAGCATCTTGTGTGTTGTACATCCCATTTATGTTTGCTCGATGCTCAGTTTTCACTTAAGAATTTTGGAATCAACTTTGGTTCGTTTCATATTTACTTTCCATGGCTCCTTGTGAAATATTTGCTTCACATTGATAAGGTACGAACTTATTATGTTTTGGGACTTGAAACAAATTCCAATGATAATTTACCTGTTCTTTTTAAGTCCATCGTTTCTATTGATACTAACCTTTTCCTTTATTGTGAACATACTGCTTTGACAAGCATGAGGTATCCCTGTTCACCTCAAGTTGGTGGAAATAAAAGGTTAGTTCTGCATTATATTGCCGAAAAGAGAAGATTCATTTTGCTTGAAAAAGGTAAAACCAACTTTCAATTTTCTTCTCTTCAAGAACGACCAGGTAAAGTTTTCGAAACTTTTCAAATTCCTCTAACCAGGTAAAGTTGGTTGAAATAAACAAGTCTAATGCAGAACATCAACGGTCGTATCATATCGTACCAATCCAGTTTCTGTACAACCAAATTTAACCTGTTCGATTCTAAACCATTCTGTCGTACCCATATAATCAAAACACAACCAACTATCCACTATTCCATAACCAAAACAATTCTTTCTTCCTACCTTATTCATTCTTAACCTTCCATTCTTCTCAATTTCTTAAAAGAATTAACGGTACTTCTCGTCGACGATTGGGAAAATTAAGTATACGACTCAACTCAACCCCGAGTGGATCGTATCATTTGGTATCAGAGCTAGATTCGAGAAGCTTTGAAGATCGAAGAACACAACGAAATCTTGTTTGTAAGTATAAAAAATTCGAAAAAAAGGTTAAAAAAATTAAAAAAATCGAAAAAAAGTTTAACACAAAAAAAAAGAGTAAAAAAAAGTTTCGAAAAAAATGCTTTGTGTTGAAAAATTGAATATTTGTGTTATTTTCATTCAATTCTGATCCTGAAATTCTCCTATTCACCTTTTCTTCCATCTTTAGATTCGCCACACTACAATCGAATTAATTTTTTTTCCTTTCTTTCTTTTAGCCTACCCTGACCTAAATCACATCATCCCTTGTTACCCATTTGAGACCGACCATCTAGACTAAGGTTAAGCCGTAGCGAATCTGCTTATGAAATTACGAGAAAGGTAAAGAGAGGTAAAAGGCACGAGAGTTGTGAGCGCAAAAGAGTGGAAGGTAAAAGCCTATTCTCGAGCGTAAACACGAGCGTGAGTGAAACTTTTTTTCCTTTTTGAGTGTTTGTGAGGTTTTTGTTGTGAGGTTCTTTACTAAACTCAATGTGATGTGATCCAGCTCGGGTGATCGAGTCGAATTCACATAGTTGCCCGATCGTAGTCGAGAAGGATCATTCGTGCCTCGATGTCTTGGAAATAAAAGTGAAATGGATAGTTTAATTAAGCGGAAGGTTTTTAAAATGGGAAATAAGTGTAGCTAGGTTCGGTTATGGAATAACAAAGGTAGATGTTGGATAGTTGGCTCAGTTTGATGAAGACAAGAAAGAAACTCAAAGGATGGGAATGGAAAACGAACTTAACGTTAGGAATGATTCAACACTAAAAAGTGTCACCCCGGTTCCTATATTGTTAAGGTGGATAGATGGAATCAAAGGATAGGTGAACGCCACACCAAGGATGGTGATAAGTTCAAAAACAAGATCGGTAGATGCCACTAGCACGCTAGATAAGTCTTTCGAAACTTGTACGAGATATGAGAGGAAGTAACCTCACAAAAATAGGTTTTTAATCAAATGGCAAAAGTCCCCTTTACAAAGTTTACAAATCTCTATTTATAGGCCTAAAATGCCTATTGAATTTCAGCATCTAAATGTGTTCATACTAACTTAAATTCTGTTCACACTTGTATTTAATATGTTCACACAAAAGCATTAAAATTTGGTTCATGCTTGAAGATGGTGCATGAATTGGCCGAATCATCATGTTGCTTCACTTTATGTATTCATGCATACTTAGCTTTGAAGAAAGGCCTTAATTCCATGAATGTGCAGCCCTTTAATGTTCTATCATCCCCCTTGGCCAAATGAAGCTTTAATGCACCTTAAATACTTGAATGGTTAACTTGAAAATGCATGGATCATGCATAAAACGTCCTAATGTATGTTCCTTCATAAATTTGGTCCATGAACCTTCAAAAACATGAACATTAGATAGCCCCCACTTGCATGAACGTCCCTAATACATGTACTCCCTTAAATGCCGTCCATTGAACCTCAATTCTACATGCACCTCTTTATACATTACACCAAGCCGTACATGAACTTGCATTAATTTCCTTCCATGCATGTGTGCCGTCCAAAGGGAATGGATCTTCTAGATACATTCATGCATGAATCTTCATCATCCATCTAACCGAATGTGCATTTGAGCCCAATCATTCATGTATTTTGGGCATTCATGTATTTGACAAATACATGAACTTGTAAACACCTTGAATCTGGTCATGCATGCACCTAATTAAATGTTGTTCATTCATGTATGTGGGATGTCCAAAAGAGATGTTTCTTCCATGGTTCTTTGTACCGTCCAAATGAATGTACCTACATAAAATAAACAAGCCATTTAAGATATTTCATGAACACTCATAAATTTTGGCATAATGTGAACACATGTCATGCATTAAATCGGCTATGTTTAAGACAAATTTAAAACATGCAATATCTAAGACATATTAATAACAAACATAAATGTAAGACATGTTTAATGCTTAATTAAATAAGTTCAAAATTTATTTAAGTAAAAAGTCAACGAGCTAAATATGAGCTACTATCAAGCTAGTGAACTAATATGGAGCTGAGCCCAAACTCGTGAGCTGGAAGTGAGCTAGAGTTTAGCTCGTGAGCTGAAGAGAAGCTAGAAGTGAGCTTGGTTTCGCTCGAGCAAGCTGAATCGAGCTTAAATGAGCTAAATTTGAGCTGGATGGAGCTCGTGGAGCTGGAAACGAGTTGGGATCAGCTTGCCAACAAGTCAGTACTCGACTCGAAAGATTTGTCCAAAGTAGTTCGCGAGGCGTGCTCGCATCACAATGTCACAAGAATCTGATCCTAACATGGAAGATCGTCCCGTATGACAACCTATTCGCAACGTCCCAGGTTTGAACATGCAAGCTTTATTACGAGAGATGGAAAGACTTTTAGATAGAAGATTAAATCCCCTTGAAGATCGTCTATTCCAAGTCGAAGCGAGAGAGCAACGCGAAAGAACTCCTGAAGTTGTCCAACCTAGACGGGAGAGGCCAAATCAACAACGGGAATGACGAAGAGATCAAGATGATGTTGTAAATGATCTTAGTGATCTTGAAAGTGGTCAAGAGTCGAATGCAAGTAATCGCCGGAGGGAACCACGACACCTAGATCGGAGACGTGAAGATGATGATCTTAAGAACATCAAACTTTCTATACCGCCGTTCCAAGGTAGATCGAATCTGGAGGCCTATCTTGAGTGGGAAAAGAAGATCGAGTTGGTGTTTGATTGTCATAACTATTCTGAAAATAAAAACGTGAAGTTAGCAGCAATTGAATTCTCGGATTTTGCCATGATTTGGTGGGATCAACTAACTACCAGTCAGAGACGTAATGGAGAACAACCAATCTCCACATGGACTGAGATGAAGGCAGTTCTGAGGTGACGATTTATCCCTTCCCTAAAACTTTAAAATCTTACACGAGGGACCAAAAGCGTCGAAGACTACTACAAGGAGATGGAAATTGCAATGATTCAGGTAGATGTTCAAGAGGATTCCGAAGCAACGATGGCACAATTTCTAGTCGGATTAAACCGAGACATTGCGAATGTCGTCAAGCTTCAACACTATCTTGAAGTGGTGGACATGGTCCATATGGCTATCAAGGTAGAAAAGCAACTTAAGCGTAAAGGCCCAAACTGAGGTTTTTCCACTTCTAACACATCCAAGTGGGGCCAAAGTTCGAGTAGAGGTTTTTCAACACCTCGAGGAAAGGATTCCATGGCACTTCCAAAACCAAACAAGCCTAATATCGAAACAAACAAAGGTAAGGCACCCGAGGTTTCTTTTAATCGTAATCATGACGTTAAATGTTTCAAATGTCTAGGAAGGGGACACATAGCCAGTCAGTGCCCAAATCGAAGAACTATGGTGATTCGTGCTGATGGTGAAATCGAGACAGAGGATGAAGAAGAAAAGGAGTCTGAATCGGTTTCTAAAACTAAGGAGGACTTAGAACAACCTGTGGAAGGCGAACTACTCGTTGTCAAAAGGAGTCTTAGTCTCCAAGGCATGGATAATGAGCTACAACGGGAGAATATATTTCATACCCAATGTCTGGTTGGAGGAAAAGTCTGCTGTGTCATCATCGACGGCGGTAGTTGTACAAACGTAGCAAGTATGATGATGGTTGAAAAACTCAGTTTACTAACTACTAAGCATCTGAGCCACTACAAACTTCAGTGGCTCAATGACGGTGGAAAACTTAAGGTGACCAAGCACGTACTAGTTTCTTTCACCATTGGAAAGTACTCAGATGAAGTATTATGTAACGTTGTTTCGATGCATGCGGGCCATCTACTCCTTGGATGTTCGTGGCAGTTTGATCGGTGAGTGCTACACGACGGGTATACCAATCGGTATATTTTCAAGTTTATGGGAAAGAATGTTACACTGGCACCGTTAACTCCCAAACAAGTTTACGATGATCAATTGAAGTTGAAAGCATCCGTCGAACAAATGAAAGAAAGAAAAAGAAGATTGTAAAAAAATAAAAGAGGAAAAAAATAAGAAAAAGAAAACAAAAGAGAGTGAAAAGAAAATCAATAAAGAAAAAGAAGAAAAAGAGAAGGAAATTGAAAAAATGAGTGTCTTTGCAAAAGTTAGTGATATTCGAAAAGCGTTAGTAATGAATCGTCCTGTTCTTGTACTCATGTACAAAGAAACCTTGTTTTCTACTAACGAATTACCCGACACTCTACCTTCTTCTGTTTTGTCTTTGTTGCAGGATTTTAAAGATGTTTTCTCGGAGGAAGTTCCAAATGGTTTACCACCGCTTCATGGAATTGAACATCAAATAGATTTTATACCGGGAGCTGCTATCCGAAACCATCCCACTTATCGAGCCAATTCGGAAGAGACTAAAGAACTGCAACGGCAAGTCAATGATCTATTGGAAAAAGGTTACGTTCGAGAGAGTCTTAGTCCTTGTGCTGTACCTGTTTTGATAGTACCGAAAAAAGATGGAACATGGCGAATGTGCGTAGATTGTCGAGCCATAAATAAGATCACCCTCAAATACCGTCATCCAATTCCTCGCCTTGATGATATGCTTGATGAACTCAGTGGAGCTAAGGTATTTTCGAAAATTGACTTAAAAAGTGGCTACCACTAGATTCGGATGCGAGAAGGTGATGAGTGGAAAACGGCATTTAAGACCAAGCATGGGCTGTACGGATGGTTGGTCATGCCTTTTGGACTAACCAATGCCCCTAGAACATTTATGAGGCTAATGAATTACGTGTTAAGGTCTTTTATCGGTAAGTTTTGTGTTGTGTATTTTGACGACATATTGATATATAGCAAATCCGTCGAAGATCATGTAAGGCATATTAAATCTGTTTTAGAAGTTTTACGTAAAGAAACATTATATGCTAACCTTAAAAAGTTTTCTTTCTATTCTGATAAAGTTGTCTTTTTAGGATTTGTGGTTAGCGCGGAAGGTCTCGAAGTAGACCAAGAAAAGATCAAGGCCATTCAAGATTGGCCAAGGCCAACTAGTATTACGCAAGTCCGGAGTTTTCATAGACTAGCAAGTTTCTACCAATGATTCGTTCCTAATTTCAGCACCATTACTGCTCCTCTTACGAGCGTCATTAAGAAGAACTTAGCTTTCTTTTAGAATGATCAGCAAGAAAAGTCGTTTGTCAAATTTAAGAATCTTCTTACTAACACTCCTTTACTTGCTCTTCCAGATTTTTCGAAGACTTTCGAGATTGAGTGTGATGCCTCAGGCGTTGGAATAGGTGCTGTTTTAACACAAGAAGGACGACCTATGGCTTATTTTAGCGAAAAGATTAGTGAAGCTGTACTCAACTATCCTGTATATGATAAAGAGATGTACGTGCTCATACGAGCTCTTGAGACATGGCAACATTATTTATGGCCAAAGGAGTTCGTTATACACTCCGATCATGAAGCTTTAAAGCACATCAAAGGTCAGCACAATTTAAATCGACGTCACGCAAAATGGGTGGAGTTTCTTGAATCATTTCCTTATGTTATAAAATACAAAAAAGGTAAAGATAACATAGTGGCTGATGCACTTTCGAGAAGGTACACTCTTTTGATATATTTGGATTCCAAAATTCTTAGTTTTGCTTTGATAAAAGACTCTTATGCTAACGATTCTGATTTTGGTGAGATCTTTGTAGCGTGCGAGAATGGTGTGTTTGAATACTTTTATAGGTACGAAGGCTTTCTTTTCAAAGAAAGTAAACTCTGCATTCCTTGTGGCTCTATTCGAGATTTACTAGTGTACGAAGCCCATAGTGGCGGACTTATGGGACACTTTGGAGTCAACAAGACGCTTGCAACACTTCAAGAACACTTCTATTAGCCGCGAATGCGCAAATATGTGGAACAAGTTTGCGAGAGGTGTATAGCTTGCAAAAAGGCTAAATCAAAGGTTTAACCACATGGCTTATATACGCCATTACCTATTCCTGAAGCCCCGTGGGTTGATATCTCCATGGACTTTGTTCTTGGACTACTGCGTACAAAAACGGGGAAGGATTCTATCTTTGTGGTTGTTGATCATTTTTCAAAAATGTCTCATTTTATTGCTTGCACTAAAACTGATGATGCTGTTCATGTTGCAAATTTGTTTTTCAAGGACATTGTACGACTTCATGGCATTCCTCGTACTATTGTGTCGGATCGTGACGCAAAATTCTTAAGCCACTTTTGAGGTCTTTGTGGGGAAAATTAGGAACCAAACTATTATTCTCTACCACCAACCACCCCCAAACCGATGGTCAAATGGAAGTCATCAATAGAGTATTATCTACATTACTACGGGCCATCATCCGTAAAAATTTGAAGTCTTGGGAAGATTGCTTACCACATATCGAGTTTGCTTACAACCGCTCCATCCATTCTGCTACAAAATATTTGCCTTTTGAAATTGTATATGGTTTCAATCCATTGACACCTTTAGATTTATTACCTTTGCCTACTGATCGATTGGTTCATGCAGATGCATAGGAAAAGGTTGATTTTGTCAAGGAATTACATCAAAAGGTACGAGCTAATATTGAGGCAAGAACTGAGTCTTACGTGCGTAATGCTAACAAGGGACGAAAACGAGTGGTCTTCGAACCCGGAGAGTGGGTTTGGGTTCACATGCGCAAGGAGCGTTTTCCAGCTCAACGAAAATCAAAATTATTACCTCAAGGAGACGGTCCTTTCCAAATTCTTGAGTGCATAAATGAAAACTCTTACAAACTAGATTTGCCAGGTGAATTTAACGTAAGTGCAACTTTTAACGTGTCAGATTTAACCCCTTTTGATGCAGATTTTGACTTGAGGACAAGTTGTTTCGAAGAGGGGGAATGATACGATCACGATCAGGAGTGCATCAAGTTCGAGCAAGGACTCAATGGTGCTGCCTCAAGGACCAATTACGCGAGCTCAAGCTAAGCAATTCAAGGAGGCCATTTCGGCCTTACTTAACCAAGTGTGAGGCGAGGCTTTGGTTGGAGAAATAGAACGAGTTGGGACCAGCTTAATAAAGTGTCCTTGCAACATTTTGCAAACTAATTTCAGCTCAATTCCAGCTCCTTGAACTCGTTCCAACTCAATTGAATTTTTTATTTATTTTTTTCAGCTTTGCATTTAGTTTGCATTTTAATCCTTGCATTTAAGAATATTAGTTTAATAAATTAGTTGCTGTCCATTAATTTAATCATGTTAGTTTAATTAATTGAACTTTTGATGATATTAACTTAATAGTACTTCTTTAATTAAACTAGTTGCTGGAATAAATGATGCATAAGTTTTAGATCATTTAATTAAGTAGTTGTTAATAGCTTAATAATTGAATAAATATGACGGTTACATGTGTTAATTGTAGGTGACTCTTCAACTCACAAAGGCTGTTGCACATTCACTAAAGGTGGCTTTTCAAGAGATTTTTGGTTACATAAGAGGGGGCTGTTATAAAGGAAGCTTTAAGCACCATTAAAAGAGAGTTTAAAGGAGCATTTCATGTCTTTTAAAATTCAGCAGCAGCCTATTCAAATACCCCAACGTTTTTGCTACTTAATGGACAATTTATGCCTTACAAATTTCATTAAAGTGGCTGGAGTCTATTCAACTAACCAAAGGGGAAATCAAGAGTCATTTTCAAAGCCTTTAAGGACATTAATTTAGCTGGTTAAAGAGAAGAGTTATTGATTCTAGAATTTCAAAAGTCTTTGATTTATAATTAGCTCTTTAATAGCACTTTACTATGTGACCATTCGGCTAGCTCATTCTAGCCTTATAAATACTTGTAATCAAGCCTTTTGGGAACACTTTTGGACATTTTGTTAATGATATGCTGCCAAATTTGTGAGGCAAACTTTTCTCTATTTTCGTTCAAAGATTCGTTGGCTATCTAGTGTTCTAGTTGCATCAATCGTTTTCTTTGATAAACCCAAACTTATCACTACTCGTAGTGTGGCGTTCAAACATACCGAGGTTCCTATCTTACTAGATAGTGGGTCAAGGTCACTTCTACCAATCCTAAACTGAACTAAAAGGGCTTATAAACAAACGGGTCGATATCACATCGGTATTGGTTCTTGTTTGCACTTTTGTTCAAACCAAATTTCTTTCATTACCATTTCATACCAAAACCAAACTCCATCCTTCCATTTCTTATCATATCGTACCAATCCAGTTTCCGTACAACCAAATTTAACCTGTTCGATTCTAAACCATTCCTTCCTACCCATATAATCAAAACACAACCAACAATCCACTATTCCATCACCAAAACAATTCTTTCTTCCTACCTTATTCATTCTTAACCTTCCATTCTTCTTAATTTCTTAAAAGAATTAACGGTACTTCTCGTCGACGATTGGCAAAATTAAGTATACGACTCAACTCAACCCCGAGGCGGATCGTATCAGGTGATTTTACGAAAACTCAGTGTGTAATCCCCTATCAACCAAACAGTAAACAGTGCATGTAGAAACAGTCTGGGCCTGAGCCCTATTCAGTAATAGAACAGTCTAGGCTTTAGCCTTATATAGTAGCAGTGTGTGCCTAAGCCCAATACAGTATCAGTACAGTGCATATATGCAACCCATCTCAATCCAACCAACACACCACCCGTACCAACTGGCACACCATGTGGGGATTAAATTAACCCACCCAGCCAACACACCAATATCGCAGCAAAGCTGCTAGTAATAATAACTCAGCAAAGCTGCTAGTAATAGTAAGCGTGGCATAGCCACTAGTATCAAAATATGTGGCAAAGCCACCAGAAACAGTAAATACGTGGTAGAGCCACTAGTACTTCCTCCATAACAGTATCCCAACCCCATGTAGTATGACGTGTCATAAATATTACGTGCATGCAGTATGTCACACTCAGTATCAGTCATGTAAATATCATACACACATCAATCAACCTACCACTAATTTTTGGGTCTCGGTACAGATAACAACCTCTCAGAAGGTCTACTGTCACCTTGAGCGACTCAAGTAACCATATGGCCAAAATAGTGTAATTGGGCCCAAAGCCCATTATTCGGCCCCAAGTGAGCCCACACGCTCGAGTTGCCCTTTTGGCCCAAATCCATCACGACCATGCGATCTACAAAGCCCATTCCAATATTTGTCACTTATCGTGGATTTAATTCGTGTGGGGCCCACGAGCTCATTTGCCCCATATGGCCCATTTCGACCCAGCATGGCCCAAAATGGCCCAAGCGCTTGAGAATGCTCGTGGCGGCCTCTACAGTCTATCGCCCTTATTTTGTGGGCCTGGTTCACCACACGAGCATTTGCATGCTCGTGAGGCCTCGAATGCCAAAGTTTTGGCCTTTTAGCGTTTCGTCTTTTGGCGATTCATAGTTAAACAGGGGTGTGAATACACACCTTTTTGTGAAAATGTAGGATCACCCCATGAGCACCGAACCTATAATCAACCAAAGCATCCAGTTAAGCAACTGCCAAAAGATCTAACATCTACTTCTTAACACTAATCCAAAATTGGCAAACATTACCTCTCTCAATTGAGTAGAATCCGGCCTATTTCACTTAGACCCTTGGCTAAAATCAATCACCCATCTTTTATTGATTACCTGAACCACATACACAGATCTTATTAGATAGAACTACTTAACTACGCGACCTGAATCCACAAACGTTGACCCATAGTAAAATATATAATATTTGGCCCTCACCCCCAAGAGGTAAGGCTAAGTATTTACCTTAAAGAATATAGAGGAAAAATTTAGTTTGCTTTAGTTACACATGCAACCCTTTCACTCTCTGAGAAAATCGATTGCCAAAGAGCACTTACGGAACCAAAATTGAACAATCAAGAAGGAATAAGAAGGCCAAAGTCAGTTAAATGAGCATGAACTAAAGGCTTAACAAGCAAAACGAAAAGAGGTAGGAAGAAAAGCACTTACCGATGGCCAAAGAAATCACGCACCAGAACAGAACAAGATTTGAGTAAAGTTTAACCTTTAGCCTCACGAGAACCAAAGCATGAGAGAAGAGATGTTTGGCTTAGGAGAGAAAAAGAGCGAAACATGAAAACAAAAGGAGAGGGAGGAAAGGAAGGTAGGGATATAGTAGTCAGCGATTGTGAAAGAAAGAAAAGAAGAGCAGAGATTCGGCTACCTGAGAAAATTGAAAGGAAGAAGGGTAAGAGAAGAGAGTAATCGGCCAAAATTCAGATTGCCAAAGTAAGGAAAGAACAGAGACGTGGAAGAGAAAGATGTAATTGGTAGTATCCCCGAAAGGTCAAAAAGCAATTCATCTCACAAAACAAGTACGAAACACAATAGGCAAAAAAAAAAAAGAGTAACAGAGAAACTACTGAAAAATAGAGCAAAAGCTAGCACAATTTGGCACTAAGTGGTTATGGACGATTATCCCACCAAGAGAGCCCTACTTTTGGAAAACAAACGTCACTTCCCAATGACTTGATCCCTTCCCCAATTCTCTCCACCAAACACTCAAACCCCCTAATTCACTCCCCTAACCACTCCAAGACCAATTCAAACTTAGTGTTTCAGTCTAACTCCACCTCCTACATAGTTTAAGCAGCAAAAAGACAGCCCCTGCATGCAATAGGACTTGAACTCAAGCCCCCTAGCATTAGAAAACATGCCACCTCCATTGGAACTCCAAGCTTTTTTGTGTCATAATTAAGCGCAATAATTTATAAGGCCTACATGCCAATGTTCAGATTCATTTAAGAGAAAAACTAAAAATTCTGCAAAAGCCCATACTTGAATCCAGGCTTCGCTAACACCCCTAAACACACCCAAATCACTCTAGCCATTAAAGTAAACATGCAATTTGTGTAAGACAACGCAAAATTAAAGGCCCTATATTTTTGGCGCGTTACAACTCTAGCCCCTTAAAAAAATTTAGGCCTCAAAATTTACCTGGTCAGAATAGGTGAGGGTATTACTGTCGCATCGCGTCCTCAGGTTCCCACGTGGCATCTTTTGAATCGTGATTACGCCAAAGCACTTTGACCAATGGGATAGATTTCTTTCTGAGTACCGTAACGTTACGATCTAGTATCTGCACCGGTTCCTCCTTGAAGGACAGATCAGGCCTAGCCTCGATTTCCTTAACCAGCACTATGTGTGGGGGATCAGGCGGTAACACCTCAGCATGGAGACGTGGAACACATCATGAATCTATTCCAATTCTGGAGGCAACTCAAGTTGATAAGCAACTAGCCCCACACGCTTTAGTACTCGATAAGGCCAAATAAATCTAGGGCTAAGCTTGCCTTTTCGCCCATATCTCAGAATTTTCTTCCATGGTGAAACCTTCAAAAAGACATAATCTTGTACAGAGTACTCAATTTCCTTATGCTTCAAGTCTGTATATGACTTCTGCCTATCAGATGCTTCCTTTAACCGATCTCAAATCAACTTCACTTTTTTTCAGTATCAGAAATTAACTCTGGCCCTAGAACTTGCTGCTCCCCCAACTCAGTCCAACAACTAGGGGTACGACACCTACAACCATATAATACCTTGTACGGTGCCATCTGAATACTAGACTGGTAGCTATTATTATACACGAACTATGCTAATGGCAAGTAGTCTTCCCAGCTTCCTTGAAAATCAATTACACAACTTCTTAACATGTCCTCTAATACTTGAATCACCCTCTCTGACTGACCATCTGACTGAAGGTGGAATGCAGTACTGAAGTCCAACCTTGTACCCATAGCCTCGTGTAACTTTTTCCAGAATCGAGATGTGAATCGAGGATCTCTGTCAGATATGATTGAAACTGGTACGCCATGTAGCTTCACAATCTCAGTCGCATATAGCTTAACCAACTTCTGCAGCGAGTAATCAGTATGGACTGGTATAAAGTGGGCAGATTTAGTCAACCGGCTACAATAACCCATACCAAATCCTTCTTAGTAGGCATCAAGGGCAGCCCACTCACAAAATCCATGGTTACCCTTTCCCACTTCCAGAGTGGAATCTTAATTGGCTGCAGTAAGCTTGAAGGCAGCTGATGCTCAGCCTTAATGTAACGCCCTAATTTTCAGGATTTTTTCGGGTTTTGTGAAATTTTAGTGAAGTTTTAAAATTTTGGTGTTCTGAAGGTTGAAGATGTATGTACATGTGATAGTGGGCCTTTAGAAGGCCCAACCTTAAGTTAAAACCTGGTAAAATATTAAGTTGGATTTTCAAGTGAATGGGGACTTGGTTAAGTGGGCCTTTAAGAAAAACCGTGTAAGATATGTCACAAAGGGAGCCTTGGTAGAGTGGCAAGGTGGCACCACTAAGCTCCTAAAAAAGTGGCGCCTAAGTGGGTACTCAAGGACAAGGGTTCGAGTTGCAAGGTAAGCGTAGTGTTCTTTTTAATTTTTAAGCATGTGCCGGGCATGTGACTAACTTAAGTGAATTTCGGTAAAGGCTTTAGGGACTTGGGCCAATTGCTTTAGAAAGATTATTAGGGTTTCATCTTTTTCTATTTTCTGTCATAAGAATTAGGGCTAGCCACCTTAGGTATAATCTTTTCTTTTACTGACAGAAAAGCTGAAACTTGCCTCCCTAGAAAGCTTCTAGCCGATTTCTTCTTCTTCACCTCTACCATTATTTTCTTCACTTTTCTTTTTCCTCTTTGATCTCTTCCCTAGCTGAACACCCTTCTTATTCAGATCCACTCTTTCTTTTGCTCCCATCCCTCTCAAAAACACCCATAGCTGATTGTTCAAAGTACCAGAACCCCGAAAGCTATTTCCTTTTGCCGAATCCTTCTAAGCTGAATTACCCCTGTTCCTTTCACCTGTTATGGCTGATTATTACATCCCCTTGAGCCACATCATTGTCGACTCCATCACTCAAACCCATAGCCCAAATCGTCATCTTCTTCACTTGGTGAAAAGCTGAAATCACCATAGTTTTAGGGAGATAGCCAAATTTGTAGATCTCAGAGATAAGGGTTCTACTAACATATAAGGGTTAGATCTACTTCAGATTTGAGTGGTAAGTGGTTATCAACTCAGATCTTTAAGATATTTCATACTTTGGAAAAGCCGAAAGTCCCTAAAGTTAGGGAGGTTGTCGATTTAGTCTATTAGTGGTTTAAAGTAGTATTTTGGTTCTTTTTGGGTGTTAGTTAGCAAGGAAGGTGATCAAGCAAGGAGTGGAAGGCATCAGTATCATCAGATCTAGATCTAGTGCACCTAAATCGTCAAAGGTAAGTTTTCATGGCCATGGAGGGTATGGCCGAATGTGGTAAGAAGGTTTTAAGTGAGTTTCGATTCAAATTAAATATTGGAATAGTCTAATATGTTAGGTAATCATTGTAGGAGAAGTACAAGAGAGATCTCGCTGGAATAATCGCAAAAACAGGTGTGTGTTTTGAACACCCTTTAATGCTCAAATCGGCAAAAGCTGAAAAGCTAAAATGCCAAAGTTCCGGCATTTTGAGAGCTTGTGAGCGTGCGAAGACTCTCAAGTTGGTAGGAGAAGGTTGGTTTTGGAATCGGCACTGTCAGGCGGGCTGACCGCGGAAGTTTGGGTGCTACGGTAAGTTTGGCCTTAGTGGGCCGAATATGGGCCCAATGGGAATTTGGGCCCATTTGGGTAAGAATAGGTTTAAAGACAATAATATGGACTGCAGGCGTAAAAACTGTTAAAACAAGATAATGGATTAGAAATTAAGGCTTAAATGGGCCTAATGGGCTAAATTGGCATAGTAGAGCCCATTAGGGGTTTTAGGGCCTAAGGGCTAAAACTGATAAACTGAATTAAATGAGTTTCTGTAACAACCACTGTAATAGTAGAGGCTGTAATAATAATAAAACTGTAATAAGAGAACAAAATTACTGAAATACCCTTAATTACTGATTTGCCCCTAGGTGGAAAATTACCGTTATACCCTTAGGGCTAGAATCGACTGTACTGTGACAGCCCTAATTTGACCCTAGTCGGAAAGTGGTTTCGGGACCACAAAATCGAGTCACAAAAATAATTGAATGTTAAATTTCATGTCTATTATATGTGTAATTGCATGTGTGAAATTTTGATTTATTGAATTTTGGTTATTTGGAGGTGAAATTAAATCAAAACGGTTTAGTTGTTAAAAATTGAAATCTTACTAGGTAAATTAATAAGTGGCCGAATAGTTATGGTTTCAAAAAGGGAGTCCTTGCATGTCAAATATCCCTTCTTTAAGTGTAGTGGAAGTAATGATGATGAATCATGGATAAAATATGTTTTTATTATTTTTATTTCATAAGTTAAGTTGTTTTATATTATGACACATAAATTATAATAAGCAATTGTTTATAATAAGAATTATAATATATGTTATTATATAATATATATTTATATTGGTGATAAAAAAAAAGAAGAAGAAAAGGCTTCATTGTTTCTTCTAGCCGAAACTAAGTAGAAAAGAAAAGAAAAGAAAATCTATGGGAGGTTCGGTCAATACTTAGCTTGGATTGAGGTAAGAATCTATGTATTCTCTTTGCATTTTATGAAATTGAAATGGTCTTTAGGTCTCCTACATAACCCACGTTATAATTTTGGAATTTTGGTGTTGTAGAAGGTTTCGGTCATGAGTAGGAAATTTATAAATTTTGAGTTTGATGATAGAAATGAAATTAGGGGTGCTTAATGGATTGTGTGATGCCTATATGCATGTGAAATTGAATTTGTAAGTTGATTTGTGAAAACTTGTATTTTTGTGTGGCCAAAAGGTTATGAGAGCATTCGGCAGTAGCTATATTATGCTAGTTGCTGGAATGTTTTGCTGTTTTTGTTTAGAAATGGTAGTAAAGAGAGCTTTGAGCTAGCTAAATGCATTGATGTATGGATTTGATGATATTTGGGAATCGGATTGTATGAATAAAGGGGGTTTTCGGCCATGGTAGCTTAAAATGCTTTTTGATAATCGGCTATCATGGTAAGATATGGAATTAATGTTTGATAATAGAAACAATTTCCAAACCATTAGTAATTACTATATGCTAGCCAAATTAGTTTCTAATTAGGGAATTGAATAAATGGACATATGTGCCTTTGGCACTTTGCTAATTTATGTGAATTTGATAATTTTTAGGAGATGTTGTTTTGTTGATAATTATGTTTAATAAATGGCCGAATGAGTGCTTGGTGATGGATGATTAAATTGAATCCATTCTTAAGTGGTATGAAGTTGAAATTGCCTTATATATATATATATGTGATTATAAGAAAGGAAATTGTTTTGCTTAAATTAGGCATGCTCTTTGTTATATTGAGCTTAAAATTCACGAAATCTTGGTTAGGTGGCAAAGCTAGAAATCGGCCATGTTGTTATGAGCTAAATTATGAATGCTTAATGTCTTGATTTGTAAATGGTTATGTGTTTGGTTTAAGCTTGTAATTTGACATATGTATGTTTTAAAGTAAATTGTCTAATTGAAAAGTGATTAATTAGTGAATAATCTTGGTTAAGTGATTGAATGTATCTATTTGTTTTAATTTCTAAAGCTCAAGAGCAAAAAGGATTGAAGTTGGATAAAGGAAAATAGAAAGTAATTGAGTAGTCGTTCCACCACCGTTTCAATATATCCAAGGTAAGTTTTAAGTGATTAAGCGTTGAGTAAATTCAATCATAATAGGACTTGATGAGTGATTTAATAAGTTATGATGTGGCCGTGATATGTTCTAAAGTCAAATGGTAAGTTCCTAAGTGTTTGAACTTTAGAAATTTAAGAGTAAATCTGTAATAAATCTGCTTAGGACAGCAGCAGTAGCGTGATTTTAGAAAATCACCATAAATTTTTGGAGTTGAATTAGAGGCTGAATAAATTATGTAATTAAAGCTTAATGAGTCTAGTTTCTTATAAAATAAACCCTGTAAGTAAAGGAATTTCCGGTAAAGAGATATTTAAAGTAGTGTGAAACAGTGTTAGAATGACTCCGAAATCCTCTATTCTGTTTTTAGAATATCATTATAAATTGTACAAAAATTGTTATAGGATAAAATTTATATGCTTAGACTCCTTAATGAGTATAGTTTCAAATGAAATAAACAAGAACATATTTTGAATTCTGTACAAGGAGAAATTTGATTCATAGTGAAGAGTGGTCAGTATAGTCAAACAGTGAAACAGGGGAAACTTTAAGAAAAATCTGGTATTGATTGGCCAAACTAAAAATTCTGAAAATTTTATGGTTAGAAGATATATAAGTCTATTTTCAGGAAAAATTAACGGAACCTCATTTGGAGTTTCGTAGCTCCAGTTACGAATAATTTAATGACTGTTGCTCAGGAAAACAGCTTGTAGTGAATTTGTGATTATGTAGTAAACATTGATGAAATTTAAGTGTGAATTGAATGTGAGTGAGATGATATGTACAACCATTGAATTATAAGTGTAAAAGATGAAATGAAAGAAAAGTGATTGAGATGTATGATGGTATATTTATTCGAATGATGTTAGTATCTAATCGTATGATAATTATTCAAATATATGGCTTATAGCCAAATGGTCTCTATGATTTAAGCTTGAATGGTGAATCGGATATGTGATGTTGTGTGTGAATTTTGAACCAAAAATTTAAATGATGGTGTTTATATGGTGCTTATATCCGAATGTGACATGGGACTACTAATGTAATAGAATTGTGAAATGTACACTTGATGGATAAATATGCATAAAGGTTCAGTGAGTTATATCCGGGCTAAGTCCCGACGGGCATTTGTGCCGGTGTTATATCCGGGCTAAGTCCCGAAGGGCATTTGTGCCGGTGTTATATCCGGGCTAAGTCCCGAAGGGCATTTGTGCCGGTGTTATATCTGGGCTAAGTCCCGAAGGGCATTTGTACTGGTGCTATATCTGGGTTAAGATCCCGCAGGCTTTATACGAGAATAGTATCCTGATTTAATGTCCGTAGGCTTCGTGCTCGTACTATATCCAGGTTTAAAGACCCGAAGGCTAAATGCTGGGATTCAAGTAAGATTTTGATATTGAGTATCCACAGAAAATCACCATCAAATAAGTAATATGAATTTAAGATGTTCAGGTACGTATTATTTACTCATTGATGGATTGATTTCGAAGTAAATTATTAGTATCAAAGAGGAATGTAAATGTGATTGATAATATAATTCCAAATATGTGAATGATCTAATTAGTAATGGTATGCTTGTATAATGAATTATGTGATGAAATATCCTTATATATTAGTGCATATTCGGCCAAAAGGCCTTATGATTTGAGTATGGCTTGTATTCAGCGAGATGTGCCAATACAAGATAAGGATTATATTATGTCAACTTACGTATATGTGATAAGGAATATGTTTGGTTCTTTATGTGCCTATACGGTAATTTAGTACTTGTCATGTTGAAATACTCGACAATATTGATGTGATTATGAACAAGTGGATAGGATTATTGAAAGATTTAGATTGATGAAGAATCTGCTTACCATGTGAATCCAACTTCAGTTGATGAAGAATGTGCTTTGGGAATCAATCATGAAAAGGATATATGTTATGCTAAATGAGTAGTGACTCTATGAATCTATTCATGATAGATTATGATATGACTACGGGACTCCAAATATAGAAATTGAGAGTAGTTAAAGTATTATGTTTTCATTTGATTGAATCAAAAACATTTAAAGGTAGTGCATATGTAAATATTCGACCATCTTAGTCATTATTATTCGGAAGTATATATGTGTTAGCTAAGTGATGCGTTTATTGATATTATGGTTCAAGATGAAGCTCTAGATTAACTTCATCGAATAGAAAAAAAATGAAAAATGAATGATCAATGATATTAAATGAAAACACTTTGTGACTTAAAACTCAAGCCTAAAAGAAATATCAATTAAATTATGTGAAATTTTGATTAGGTATATTTGGTCAAATGAAACTTTACTTAGATTAAGTATATTTGAAAAACGTCTTTGATTACGCAAAATTATTATTTTGCTTAAAACTTACTAAGCTTATGAAAGCTTACTCTGTTTGTTCGTGTTTTTGTTCTATAGGTTGTGGATTCTGACTACCAGCTCAGGGATCGTCAGCACTTCGTCACACTATCTACCATTACGATAACCATGTGATTGGACTTAGATTATGGCATGTATAAGATAGATAATAAGTAGAATGATACTTTGACCTTCATGTAGAAGTCAGGTGATTACGGTATATTATGGAACTGACTTGTATAAGTTTTAAATTCGAACTTTGTTTGTGTCTAGCAATTTAGTAAATGAATGATCTTTATTCAAGAAAAAGTTTAAAATTTTACTGTTCTGACATGAGTTACAAGTCCGGTAATGCCCCTTACCTATTCTGGCGACGGTTACGGGATAGGGGTGTTACATGTACTGATGACATGACTGTATTTGTTAATGTATACCATGATATATGTATGTTTGGTGCATGGGATGGGTTTATTATTGGAGGAAGTGTGGGTGGCACTACCACGTTACTGAAAGGGGCTATGCCTCGTACTGTTTCTGAAAGGGGCTTTGCCTCGTATACTGTTTATTTGAGCAGCCCTGCTGCAACAGTGGTGTGTGGGCTGGGTGGGTCGAGTTAATCCCCACATGGTGTGTTGGCTGGTACGGGTGGTGTGTAGTGGTTGGTGGGTTGAGTAGTCTCCCCAATTGGGTTGCATTCATACTGTTATACTGTACTGTACTGTTATGGGCCTATAGGCCAAACTGTTATCTGAATAGGGCTTCAGCCCAGTATCTGTTATAGGGCTTTGGCCCAGTATCTGCAATCTGAATAGGGCTTCGGCCCAGTACCTGACTGAGACTGGTTAGGGCTCAGGCCCAGTGGGCTCGAGCCGATGTAGGCTTTGGATGGGTTCTGCACACACTGAGTTTTCCCAAACTCACCCTTTTCTTTTCTATCCTTACAGGTGAGCCCTAGAGCGTGACTTGGATGCTGGGAAGGATTCAAAGTGGCCACGAAGACTAAACTCGCATTTTAATTGGTTCATTAATTTAATTACTTTCTACTATTGGTTTTATTTTGTTATGGGTTGTAATAAGGCCACTATACTTGTTTTTATTTGGGATTTACCACTGTTTTATTTCAACCACAAATACACACCATTTTCAAAAATTAAACTAATGTTTTCTTAACCAACCTGATATTACAAATGGCTAAGTAGGATAATAAGGTTAAAATGAATCGCTTAACAAATGGAATAGAGATTAAGCTGAATAATTAACAAAACAGGAATTTTCCAAAAATCAAGCATTGCTTTTCAAAACTCACCATCGGACTTAGTAAATAGGGCGGCGTAGGATAGTCTAGGTGATGTAGCACACCGAACATGGCCATAATGTCTAGGCCGGGTTCAGAGTGTTACATTTAGTGGTATCAGAGCCAGGTTGCAACAACTCAACTGTGGATCGGGTCTAAAAAGGATTTTCAAAAATTTAGAGTCTAGAAGGGTATTTTTGGAAAATCAGATTTTCGAAAAAAAATTTTGGTTTTAAAAAGTTTTCTTTTTTTCCTTCAAATTGTAGTTTTAAAACAAGTTGTTTTGAAACATTGATTTTTAAAGAGGCCTCAAACTATTTGATCTGACAAATCGGAAAGTGGCACACTGAATCTCTGGCTCCAAGTTGTAAGTATGTCTTGCTTTAAATTCTGTACTGTACTGAAAATAAAACTGTAGATAGTAATGAGCCTTGGATATGATATTATAGGTGAGGTAGTATTAAGGCTATAAAACTGAGACTGTAGGGTAAACTAAACGCTAGGAAACTGAAACAGTAGTTAGGCTACGATCGCGCGAACACAACTCTAAAACTTTATCTGTTCATAAGATATTCTATAATAAACAACTGAAACATTAATTGATGTCATAAAATTCGTAAATCAGATAATCAATATGAGTACAAGAGCTGCTTGTGGACGAGGCTGTGGACGAGGCTGAGTTAGTGCTCAAGCTGGATTGTCGTCTTCTGAGCATATGCCAGCTGGAAAGGCACGACCACCGGTTGAGGATAATGGGCCGTACGATCAGGCCACAGGGGACGGCGCTCTGTCCCAGGCCATGCTGAGAGTTCTGGAAAGGGTGGCTGGAGCCAATGTTAGGGCCATGAATAGGGGCGACTCCGGGCCAATGGAGCGGAAGTTTTTAGGGGCATATCTGGAGTGGCCCCGAATGTGGCTGAGTACTGGCTGGAAGCCACAGAGCGAATTATGGATGACTTGGACTGCTCAGTGGAGCAGAAGTTAAAAGGAGTAGTATCGTTGCTGAGGGACGAGGCGTATCAATGGTGGATCACCGTGAGAGAGGGTACCCCAGCTGAGAGGGTAACCTAGGAATTGTTCAAGTAGTCTTTCAAGGTGAAATATGTTGGGGCTAGTTATGTGGACGCACAAAGGAAGGAATTTCTGAACCTGATCCAGGGTAGTAAGACTGTAGCTGAATATGAGGCAAAATTTCTACGATTAAGCTGGTATGCTAGTGGCATTGTTTCCACCGAGTATGAGCGCATGTTCGGTTTGAGGATGGCCTCAGAGATGAGCTGAGAGTATTGATAGCGCCGCAGAGGGAGCGCGACTTTGCTGCACTGGTGGAGAAGGCTAAGATAGCCCAGGAAGTGAAGCAAGCTGAAAGGCAGAATCGCGATAGGGATCGCAGCCGTTTTAAGAGAGATTCTGGAACATCAGGAGCTGCAAACTAGAATTTTAAGAGGGCTAGAGTAGAAGAGCCAGTGCGAGCTATGCCAGTGAATGTTGTTAGACCACAGGCTTGTGGAGACTGTGGCAGAGTTCATCGAGGAGAATGCTGGAAACGTAGTGGAGCTTGTTTTCGTTGTGGGTCTAAGGATCATCAAGTTAAGGACTGCCCACAGAAACCAGCTCAGGCTCAAGCTGTTGATCAGAGGGTTGCTCAGCCTACGCGAGGAGGACTGCCACCACCAAGGGGCCGTGGTCAAGGTAGAGGAGGCAATGGTAATGGACGTGGTCGTGGAGCACCTGGCAGGGGTGCTGGTAATGCTGAGGCTCGTCAGCCAGCCTTAGTGTATGTTGCTCACCGTCGTGAGGAGGGTGATGCACCTGATGTTATAACTGGTACTTCTTAATATCTTATACACCATATACTGCTTTAATTAATGTGGGTTCGACGCATTCGTATGTTGCTTGTGAAATTTCTGGGTCATTGGGTGTGCATTCTTAGGAGACTGTGAGTGGGGTCACAGTAGTTAGTCCTTTAGGTCACTCTGTTAAAGTAGAAAAACTATTTAGGGAAGTGCTTTTAGAGACTCAGGGTTGGATCTTTACTGGAGATTTAATGGAGCTACCTTTTGGAGAATTCGACTTGATTTTGGGCATGGACTGGTTAACCAAGCACAAGGCAATACTGGATTACGCAGCCAAAAGAATGGTATTGAGAACAACCGAAGGTGAGGAAGTGATGGTGATTGGTGAACTTAGGGACTATTTGTCTAATGTGGTTTCTGCCTTAAGGGCTGAAAGGTTGATGCGCAAAGGTTGTGAAGCATACTTGGTGTTCGTAAGTCAAACTGAACCCGAAGGGGTGACAGTGGAGACAGTGAGGACTGTTAATGAATTTCAAGATGTATTTCCTGAGGAGCTTTCTGGATTACCTCCTAACCGAGAAGTTGAATTTGGGATAGATCTATTGCCTGGAACAACTCCAGTGTCCATTGCGCCTTACAGAATGGCACCAAAGGAGCTAGTGGAATTGAAAGCCCAGATTCAAGAGTTGTTAGATAGGGGCTTCATTAGACCGAGTGTGTCTCCGTAGGGAGCAATAGTGCTGTTCGTGAAAAAGAAGGATAGAACGATGCGTATGTGCATCGATTATCGCCAGTTGAACAAACTGACGATAAAGAACAAGTACCCTCTGCCGAGAATAGACGATTTGTTCGACTAGCTTCAAGGAGCTTCGGTGTTTTCTAAGATCGAACTTCGGTCTGGGTACCACCAGTTAAGGGTAAAGGAGGTGGATGTGCATAAGACGGCATTCAGAACTCGTTATGGTCACGACGAGTTTTTGGTTATGCCATTTGATTGACAAATGCACCAGTGGCTTTTATGGATTTAATGAATCGAGTATTCCAGCCGTACTTGGATCGATTCGTGGTCGTCTTTATTGACGATATATTGGTGTATTCGGAAACAGAAGAGAAGTATGATGAGCATCTTCGAATTGTTCTGCAGATTCTAAGAGAAAAGCAATTGTATGCGAAATTTAGTAAGTGCGAATTCTGGCTTCGAGAAGTGACTTTTCTGGGGCATGTTGTTTCTGCTGAGGGGATTAGGGTAGATCCTCATAAGATTGAGGAGTTCTGGATTGGAAGCCGCCTAGAACGATGTTAGAAATTCATAGTTTTCTGGGTTTGGCAGGCTATTATAGAAGGTTTGTTGAGGGGTTTTCTATCATCGCAGCTCCGTTAACGAAATTGTTAAGGAAGGGAGTAGCCTTTAATTGGACTGAGAGGCAGCAAGAAGCTTTTGACAAGCTGAAAAAGGTATTGACTAAGGCGCCAGTGTTGATTCAGCCGAAATCTGGGAAGGACTTTACGGTTTATAGCGATGCTTCGCATGTGGGATTAGGTTGTGTGCTAATGCAAGAGGGTAAGGTGGTTGCTTATGCTTCGCGATAGCCTAAGCCTCACGAGTTGAATTACCCTACGCATGATTTGGAGTTGGCAGCGGTGGTATTTGCATTGAAAATCTAGAGACACTACCTTTATGGGGAAAAGTGTATTATATACACTGACCATAAAAGTCTTAAATATCTGTTAACTCAGAAGGAGTTGAATCTTAGGCAACGGAGATGGATAGAGTTGCTTAAGGACTATGACTGTTCGATTGAATACCACCCTGGCAAGGCTAATGTAGTGGCTGATGCACTTAGTCGAAGGACCGTTGTGGAGTTAAAGGCCATGTTTGCTCGTTTGAGTTTGTATGATAATGGGAGCTTGCTAGCAGAGTTGCAAGTAAGACCGACTTGGACTGAAAGGATCAAAGAGTTACAGTTGAAGGATGATTCGTTGATTCCTCGATTTCAGCAAGTCAAGAATGGTAAGAGTGAGGATTTTAGAATGAATTCTGATGGGGTTCTTTGTTTCCGTGGGAGAATTTGCATTCCTAAGGACTCTGATTTAAGGCAGTTGATTTTGGGTAAGGCTCATAGTGGACCTTGTGCTATGCACCCTGGAGGTAGTAAGTTGTATAAAGATTTGCGAGAGGTTTATTGGTGGCCTGGACTTAAGCGAGAGGTGACTGAGTTCATTGGGAAATGTCTGACGTGTCAGCAAGTTAAAGCTGAGCACCAATTGCCTTCTGGATTGTTGCAGCCAGTGAAGATTCCGCAGTGGAAATGGGAAAGAGTAACAATGGATTTTATGAGTGGGTTGCCTTTGACACCTTCGAAGAAAGACTCTGTATGGGTAATTGTGGATAGGTTGATGAAGTCTGCTCATTTTATACTGGTCAGAACCGATTACTCACTACAGAAGTTGGCCAAATTGTATGTAGCAGAGATTGTGCGTTTGCATGAGGTGCCGATTTCGATAATTTCTGATCGAGATCCTAGATTTACATCTCGATTCTGGAAGAAGTTGCATGAGGCATTAGGTACACGATTGGACTTTAGTACTACATTTCACCCTCAAACAGATGGTTAGTCTGAGAGGGTTATTAAGTGTTGGAGGACATGTTGAGAGGATGTGTGATTGACTTCTATGGTAGTTGGGAAGACTATTTGCCATTGGCGGAATTTGCATACAACAATAGCTATCAAGCGAGTATTCAGATGGCTCCATATGAGGCACTTTATGGGCAGAGATGCCGTACTCCTACGTGTTGGATAGAGTTAGGAGAACGTAAAGTGCTTGGATCAGAGTTAGTGGCAGATACTGAAAGTAAGGTTAAGCTGATTCGAGATCAGTCAAAGGAGGCGTCTGATCGGCAGAAGTCATATGCTGACCTTAAGCGTAAGGAGATTGAGTTTGCTGTTGGGGATATGGTGTTCCTAAAGGTGTCACCGTGGAGGAAGATCTTAAGATTCGATAAAAAGGGCAAGCTAAGTCCGCGGTTTATTTGGCCTTATAGGATTCTCAAGCGGATTGGGCCAGTAGCATATCAGTTGGAGTTGCCACCAGAGTTGGATCGTATCCATAACATTTTTCATGTGTCTATGCTAAGACAGTATCGGTCGGACCCTTCGCATATTGTACCAGTAGAGGAGATTGCAGTAAATATCGATTTGACCTTCGAGGAAGAGCCTGTGCAAATCTTAGATCGTGAAGTCAAAGTCTTAAGGAGGAAGTCTGTTCCATTGGTTAAGGTGCTATGGCGCAACCATGGTAGAGAAGAGGCTACGTGGGAGCCAGAAGAAGCAATCCGTCAACAATACCCTTAATTATTTGGATCAAGTAAATTTCGAGGCCGAAATTTCTTTAAGGGGGTAGAGTTGTAACGCCCTGATTTTTGAGATTTTTCGGGTTTTGTGAAATTTTAGTGAAGTTTTAAAATTTTGGTGTTCTGAAGGTTGAAGATGTATGTACATGTGATAGTGGGCCTTTAGAAGGCCCAAGCTTAAGTTAAAACCCGGTAAAATATTAAGTTGGATTTTCAAGTGAATGGGGACTTGGTTAAGTGGGCCTTTAAGAAAAACCGTGTAAAATATGTCACAAAGGGAGCCTTGGTAGAGTGGCAAGGTGGCACCACTAAGATCCTAAAAAAGTGGCGTCTAAGTGGGTACTCAAGGACAAGGGTTCGAGTTGCAAGGTAAGCGTAGTGTTCTTTTTAATTTTTAAGCATGTGCCGGGCATGTGACTAACTTAAGTGAATTTCGGCAAAGGCTTTAGGGACTTGGGCCGATTGCTTTAGAAAGATTATTAGGGTTTCGTCTTTTTCTATTTTCTATCATAAGAATTAGGGCTAGCCACCTTAGGTATAATCTTTTCTTTTACTGACAGAAAAGCCGAAACTTGCCTCTCTAGAAAGCTTCTAGCCGATTTCTTCTTCTTCACCTCTACCATTATTTTCTTCACTTTTCTTTTTCCTCTTTCATCTCTTCCCTTGCCGAACACCCTTCTTATTTAGATCCACTCTTTCTTTTTGATACGATTCGTCTCGGGGTGAGTCGAGTCGTATTTGTAGTTGCCCGATCGTCTATGAGAAGGTATTGTTCGAGCTAAGTAGATGAAGAAGACAGGAGTTGGTTATAGTTTCAATAGGAGAAGGTTCGTTAAGTTGATTTAGAAGAGAAAGAAAGATAGGATTTGAACGGAAAAGTGCAAACAAGAACCAATATCAAAAAGATATTGACCCTTTGTCTATACGCTCTTTTGGTTCGGTTTGGATTTGATAAAGGGACCTCGACCCACTATCTAAAGAGATAGGAACCTCGGTATAGTTGAACGCTACACTACGGGTAGTGATAAGTTCGGATTTTCGACAAAGAAAAACGGTTGACACAACTAGGACACTAGGCAAGCCAATCGAAATCTTTGAACGAAATTAGAGAAAAGAATTCCTCACAAATTTGTAATAAAATTGACAAAGTTCAAAAAAAAGTCCCTTTACATGAAAAATGTCTGGCTATTTATACTAAATCCTAGGCTAGCCGAATGGTCCATTCATGGACTAAACATTTAAGACATGTACCTATTAAATACATAGGAATATTCTAGAAAATAGTAGAAACAACCCCTTGGAATGGATGTCTATGTTCGGCCAAATGGGGGGGTGAATATGTAGCTTCATGAACACACATTAATGCACTTGAATGAATAGTTCCCATGCATGTATGACTAGGTTCGGCCATCCCTTTAATGAAGCCTTTAATTCATGTTGATTCACCAATAGTGGCTTAATAATGGTGGCTCCATGAAAGGTCTCTTGTGGTGTGAACGGAGGGTCTTGAATGGCCATGCAAGTGTGAACACAGGGTAGTTGAATGGCCCTAGGTGTGAACACAAGTGTGAACGCCCCATCCATGGTGTGAACGCAGAGTATGAACACATGGGAGTTCATGAACCGTCCCATACATGTATCACCTTAAATGTGATCCATGCACCTTTAAATACATGCACATGAACTTGTCCATTAGTGTGCTGTCCATTGCATCTTACCATGCATGCATGGCATTTAATCTCCCCCATGCATGTGCCATCCAGGTGAATGTACCTACAAGACATGTGAACAACATTAATTCGACTAATGTGAAAGCAACAATGGCAACTTATAAATTCGGCTAAGACAAATTAAATAAGCAGAATTAAATTAAATTAAGACAATATTAATATATTAATGTGAAACCATTCAATATGATAAATTAAATAGCTAATTTAATGAAATTAAAAAAAAGTCAACTTATTATCATGAGCTTTAAATGAACTTAATGAGCTATAATTTAGATAGTGAGCTAAAATCGAGCTAAGTCCAAACTCGAGAGCTGAGGCTGAGCTAATTCTGAGCTCGTGGACTGAAATTGAGCTGAAAATAAACTCATGAGCTGAAGTTGAACTGGATGTGAACTCGATGAGCTGGAACCGAGCAGGTTGAGCTGAACATGAGCTGGATGAGCTTTGGAAAGATGAAACGGATGACTCGATGAGCTAGTCCAGGAATTATCAAGTAAATTGGTGATTGATTCAGCCCAAACTCGCTCAACCAAGGCTGACACTACATCTTTAAACTTCTTAGCTCGAGCTCGGGTAATTGGACCAACAGGTAGCTCGAGTGGGTTTCCATTTGTGGTTGGCAACTTAGGTGGTGCAACCGTATCATTCCCCCTCTCTTCGAGGCGATTTGTCCCCAAATCGTCTCCTATATCATAAGGAGACAGATCAGCCACATTAAAAGTAGCACTCACACTATACTCACCTGGGAGGTCAAGTTTATATGAGTTATCATTGATGCGTTCCAAAACTTGAAACGGCCCATCTCCCCTCGGTAGTAATTTCGATCTTCGCTGAACCGGAAACCTCTCTTTTCGCATATGAACCCACACCCAATCTCCGGGTTCAAAAATTATTTGTTTTCTTCCTCTATTGGCTTTTTGCACGTATTGCTCCGTTCGGGCCTCAATGTTGGCTTTAACCTTGTGATGGAGCTGTTTCACATATTCAACTTTCCTCTTCGCATCTACATTAACAAATTGGTCGTTAGGTATAGGAATTAAATCAAGAGGAGATAAAGGGTTAAAGCCATAAACAATTTCAAAGGGAGAAAATTTGGTAGCCGAATGCACAGTCCGATTGTAAGCGAACTCGATGTGAGGCAGGCACTCTTCCCACGATTTAAGATTCTTGCGAATGATTGCTCGCAACAAAGTAGAGAGAACACGATTCACCACCTCAGTTTGGCCATCCGTTTGAGGATGACAAGTTGTGGAAAATAGTAACTTTGTGCCAAGTTTACTCCATAATGTTCTCCAAAAGTGGCTCAAAAATTTTGCGTCTCCATCAGAAACAATGGTCTTTGGAATCCCATGCAACCTGACAATTTCTTTAAAAAAAAGATTAGCAATATTAACCGCATCATCAGTTTTTGAACAAGCAATGAAATGTGACATTTTGGAAAACCGATCTACAACCACAAATATAGAATCTTTCCCATTTCGTGTCCGCAGTAGTCCTAAGATGAAATCCATAGAAAGGTCGACCCAAGGCCCTTCAGGAATGGGCAAAGGCATGTAAAGCCCATGGGGGTTAACCTTAGATTTGGCTTTCTTACATGCTATACATCTAGAACAAACCTTCTCAACATCCCTTTTCATTCGAGGCCAATAAAAATGTTCTTGCAACATGGCCAAAGTTTTTGCGATACCGAAGTGTCCCATTAACCCACCGCCGTGAGCCTCAAGTACTAGCATCTCTCGCACGGAGCTTTGTGGGACACAAAGTTTTCCTTCACGTAATAAGAAGCCATCGAACCTAAAAAATTTATCAACAGCATTATGCTCACACGATTTGTAAATTTCTCCAAAATCAGGGTCAGTTATGTACAAATCTTTCAAAAACATAAAACCAAGCAGTCTAGAATCCAAATAATTCAACAAGGTATAACGACGAGAAAGTGCATCAGCAACAATATTTTCCTTACCTTTTTTGTACCGTATAACATAAGGAAAGGATTCAAGAAACTCTACCCATTTTGCATGTCGTTTATTGAGTTTATGCTGTTCTTTTATATGCTTTAGAGATTCGTGGTCTGAATGAATGACGAACTCTTTCGGCCATAAGTAGTGCTGCCACGTTTCCAATGCTCGAACCAACGCATACATTTCTTTGTCGTATGTTGGGTAATTCAATGGAGCACCACTAAGCTTCTCACTAAAATATGCCACAGGTTTGCCTTCTTGAGTTAACACAGCTCCTATTCCGATACCTGAGGCATCACATTCAATTTCAAAAGTTTTATCAAAGTTAGGCAAAGATAATAAAGGAGAGTTAGTTAAATGCTCTTTGAGAGCAATAAACGATTTTTCTTGGTCCTCATTCCAAAAGAATGATGAATTCTTTTTAATCACACTCGTGAGAGGTGCGGCTAACGTGCTGAAATTCAGGACGAATCGTCTGTAAAAGCTCGCTAAGCCATGGAAACTTCGCACTTGTGTGATGCTAGTCGGCCTCGGCCACTCTCGAATTGCCTTCACCTTCTCTTGGTCGACTTCGAGGCCTTGCGAACTGACAGCAAATCCTAAGAAAACAACTTTATCAGTGCAAAATGTACATTTCTTAAGATTTGCGTAAAGAGTCTCTTTTCGTAACACATCTAATATAGCTCGTAAATGAATCAAGTGCTCGTTCAAAGTTCGATTATAAATAAGGATATCATCGAAGTATACCACACAAAATTTACCGATATAGGCTCGAAGCACTTGGTTCATTAGACGCATGAAAGTACTAGGAGCGTTAGTAAGGCCGAAGGGCATTACCAACCACTCATACAAACCATGTTTGGTTTTGAAAGCAGTCTTCCATTCATCTCCCTCGCGCATGCGTATTTGATGGTACCCGCTCTTGAGGTCGATTTTTGAAAATAGCTGCGCACCACTTAACTCATCTAGCATATCATCGAGTCGCGGAATCGGATGCCGGTACTTAATGGTAATCTTGTTAACTGCATGACAATCGATGCACATTCGCCACGTTCCATCTTTTTTCGAAACTAGTAGGACTGGCACAGCACAATGGCTAAGACTTTCTCATATGAACCCCTTTTCCAAAAGCTCGTTTACTTGCTTTTGTAACTCCTTTGTCTCTTCGGGGTTACTACGATAGGCTAGTCAGTTAGGAATGGATGCGTCAGGAATGAAATCGATTTGATGTTCGATCCCCCGAATCAGTGGCAATCCACACGGAACTTCATCAGGAAATACGTCCTCAAATTCCTGCAAAAGAATCTTAACAGAAGATGGTAGATCGGGATTCAAGTCGTTAGAATTTAAAAATGATTCCTTGTACAAAAGTACAAGCACTGGTTGCCTCAACAGAAACGACTTTCGTATATCACTCGCTTTTGCATAAACATTCACTTTTGCACTCTCTTTTTCTTCTCTCTTTTTGTTCTCTCACTTTTGATTCTTTTCTTTTGTGTTCTCATGTTTCTTTTCACTCATTTTCTCACAATTTTTTTCTTTATTTTCTTTTTTCTCACTTTCTTTGTGTTTTTCAATGGAATCTCTCAATCTTACTTGGTCTTCGTAAACTTGACGAGGAGTCAAAGGCACCAAGGTGACATTCTTGCCTTGATACTTGAAAGTATAACAATTGGTGTATCCGTCATGTACCACCTTTTGATCAAACTGCCAAGGTCGGCCTAGTAGTAAATGTCCGGCATGCATTGGAACTACGTCACAAAGCACTTCATCGGCATATTTTCCAATCGAGAAAGGCACCTTCACTTGTTTGGTCACCTTCAATTCTCCACCATCGTTAAGCCATTGAACTTATATGGAGGTGGGTGCTTTGTAGTCGGTAGTCCTAACTTCTCCACCATAAGCGTACTAGCAACGTTCGTGCAACTTCCTCCGTCAACGATGAGACTACACACTTTACCTTGAACATGGCAACGAGTGTGGAAAATATTCTCACGTTGTTGCTCATCTTCAACACTTTGCAAGCTTAGGCTTCGTTTGATCACAAGTATCTCGCCTTCAACCGCATATTCGAGTTCTTCTTCCTCTTTATCAGAAGATTCGTCAGATTTTTCTTGTTTTTCTTCTTCTGACTCAATATCTCCATTTGCGAACATCACCATTACTCTCCGATTTGGACATTGACTAGCGATATGTCCATGCCCCAAGCACTTGAAACATTTGATGTCTCGGGATCTATCGGGATGGGCGATTTCTTTTCCTTTGCTGGACTCTCCCGTGGGTTTGTTTGGCTTCACCGGAAAGTTTGCCACCTTTGAACGGTTAGGAAAGTCTCGTTTGTTTACTCCTTGGCCCCACTTCGGATTATTGGAAGGGTTTGAAAAGGGCTTGAGAGTACCTTTTCGCTTGAGCTATTTTTCCACTTTGATGGCAACATGGACCATATCGGTCACCTCGACATAGTGTTGAAGTTCTACAATGTTAGCTATGTCTCAGTTTAACCCAGAGAGGAATCTTGCCATGGTCACTTCTCGATCTTCCTCCACATTCGCTCGTATCATCGCTATTTCCATTTCTTTGAAATAGTCCTCCACACTTCGATTACCTTGTGTGAGGTTTTGCAGCTTTTGGTACAACTCGCGATGATAATAAGACGGAATGAATCTCTTCCGCATGATAGCTTTCATTTCAGTCCATGTGGAAATTGGCCTTTCCCCGTTGCGTCGTCGACTTGTTATAAGTTGATCCCACCACACCATCGCATAATCAGAAAACTCGATGGCTGCCAATTTAACCTTCTTGATCTCTGAATAATTTTGGCAGTCAAAGACTAGCTCTATCTTCTTTTCCCACTCCAAGTATGCTTCCGGATCAGACTTGCCTTGGAAGGGTGGTATGGAGAGCTTGATATTCTTGAGATCGTCGTCGACTCGCCCTCTATCCCTTTGGCCTCGATTTCGCTGACCTCGATATCGCCCACTTTGGTTGGAACCTTAGTCACTTTCTAGGTCACTTTGGTCGAAAAGATCTTCTTCTAGTGGTCGGGCTCGTCCACGGTCTCTTCTAGGGCCTTGAGGAGTTTGATCTCGTTGCCCCCTCTCTTCGACCCGATCTAATCTCTCGTTAATGGATTCAAGTTCGGTTTGAAACATTCTTTGTATTTCTCTTAAGAGGGCTTGCTGTCCCAAATCAGGCACTCCTCCACCGCCGGGAACCATATTTTTGATCGGTTGGCTTGGTAGTCCTTCGTTACGCTCCGGGCTTTGTGACATTTTGACAACCTCACCACAAATCTCACTAAGTCTCTCCAAAAGAAAAAGAAAATCCACTCACACTCGTGTTTTTCACTCGATTTCAGCTTTTACCTCCCCTCGAATGTAACTCGCAACACTCGTGCCTTTTTCCTCTCCTTATCTTTTCTCGTGATTTCGTAAGCAGATTCGACACAGGCTTAGCCTTGGTCTAGGTGGTTGGCTCAAAAAGGTAGCAAAGGATTGATGTACTCGGTTTAGGGTAGGCTAAAAAAGAAAATAAGAATTTGGGTCTTAGTGTGGCTAATCAATAGAGAAATGAAAAGGGTAGAAGAGCAATTTCAGGATCGGGAATAAATAAGATGAAACAATTTCCACTTTCAGTCACTTTTTTTTATTTTTTTACTTCATTTTTTTTTTCAATTTTTTTTCACACTTTTTTTTCACGTTTTTTTTACGAACCTACTTTGATGATGGTGCGAACGTCAGTACTCCTCGTTTTAGCAGCTCTGATACCAAATGATACGATCCATCTCGGGGTGAGTCGAGTCATATTTGTAGTTGCCCGATCATCTACAAGAAGGTATTGTTCGAGCTAAGTAGATGAAGAAGACAGGAGTTGGTTATAGTTTCAATAGAAGAAGGTTCGTTAAGTTGATTTAGAAGAGAAAGAAAGATAGGATTTGAACGGAAAAGTGCAAACAAGAACCAATATCAAAAAGATATTGACCCTTTGTCTTTACGCTCTTTTGGTTCGGTTTGGATTTGATAAAGGGACCTCGACCCACTATCTAAAGAGATAGGAACCTCGGTATAGTTGAACGCCACACTACGGGTAGTGATAAGTTCAGATTTTCGACAAAGAAAAACGGTTGACACAACTAGGACACTAGGCAAGCCAATCGAAATCTTTGAACGAAATTAGAGAAAAGAATTCCTCACAAATTCGTAATAAAATTGACAAAGTTCAAAAAAAAGTCCCTTTACATGAAAAATGTCTGGCTATTTATACTAAATCCTAGGCTAGCCGAATGGTCCATTCATGGACTAAACATTTAAGACATGTACCTATTAAATACATAGGAATATTCTAGAAAATAGTAGAAATAACCCCTTGGAATGGATGTCTATGTTCGGCCAAATGGGGGGGGTGAATATGTAGCTTCATGAACACACATTAATGCACTTGAATGAATAGTTCCCATGCATGTATGACTAGGTTCGGCCATCCCTTTAATGAAGCCTTTAATTCATGTTGATTCACCAATAGTGGCTTAATAATGGTGGCTCCATGAAAGGTCTCTTGTGGTGTGAACGGAGGGTCTTGAATGGCCATGCAAGTGTGAACACAGGGTAGTTGAATGGCCCTAGGTGTGAACACAAGTGTGAACGCCCCATCCATGGTGTGAACGCAGAGTATGAACACATGGGAGTTCATGAACCGTCCCATACATGTATCACCTTAAATGTGATCCATGCACCTTTAAATACATGCACATGAACTTATCCATTAGTGTGCCGTCCATTGCATCTTACCATGCATGCATGGCATTTAATCTCCCCCATGCATGTGCCATCCAGGTGAATGTACCTACAAGACATGTGAACAACATTAATTCGACTAATGTGAAAGCCACAATGGCAACTTATAAATTCGGCTAAGACAAATTAAATAAGCAGAATTAAATTAAATTAAGACAATATTAATATATTAATGTGAAACCATTCAATATGATAAATTAAATAGCTAATTTAATGAAATTAAAAAAAAGTCAACTTATTATCATGAGCTTTAAATGAACTTAATGAGCTATAATTTAGATAGTGAGCTAAAATCGAGCTAAGTCCAAACTCGAGAGCTGAGGCTGAGCTAATTCTGAGCTCGTGGACTGAAATTGAGCTAAAAATAAACTCATGAGCTGAAGTTGAACTGGATGTGAACTCGATGAGTTGGAACCGAGCAGGTTGAGCTGAAAATGAGCTGGATGAGCTTTGGAAAGATGAAACGGATGACTCGATGAGCTAGTCCAGGAATTATCAAGTAAATTGGTGATTGATTCAGCCCAAACTCACTCAACCAAGGCTGACACTGCATCTTTAAACTTCTTAGCTCGAGCTCGGGTAATTGGACCAACAGGTAGCTCGAGTGGGTCTCCATTTGTGGTTGGCAACTTAGGTGGTGCGACCGTATCACTTTTGCTCCCATCCCTCTCAAAAACACTCATAGCTGATTGTTCAAAGTGCCAAAATCCCGAAAGCTACTTCCTTTTACCGAATCCTTCTAAGCCGAATTACCCCTGTTCCTTTCACCTTTTGTGGCCGATTATTACATCCCCTTGATCCACATCATTGTCGACACCATCACTCAAACCCATAGCCCAAATCATCATCTTATTCACTTGGTGAAAAGCCGAAATCACCATAGTTTTAGGGAGATAGCTGAATTTGTAGATCTCAGAGATAAGGGTTCTACTAACATATAAGGGTTAGATCTACTTCAGATCTGAGTTTGAATCAAGGTAAAAGCAGTGGTAAGTGGTTATCAACTCAGATCTTTAAGATATTTTCATACTTTGGAAAAGCCGAAAGTCCCTAAAGTTGGGGAGGTTGTCGATTTAGTCTATTAGTGGTTTAAAGTAGTAATTTGGTTCTTTTTGGGTGTTAGTTAGCAATGAAGGTGATCAAGCAAGGAGTGGAAGGCATCGGTATTATCAGATCTAGATCTAGTACACCTAAATCGTCATGGCCATGGAGGGTATGGCCGAATGTGGTAAGAAGGTTTTAAGTGAGTTTCGATTCAAATTAAATATTGGAATAGTCTAATATGTTAGGTAATCATTGTAGGAGAAGTACAAGAGAGATCGCGCCGGAATAATCGCAAAAACAGGTGTGTGTTTCGAACACCTTTCAATGCTCAAATCGGCAAAAGCCGAAAAGCTGAAATGCCAAAGTTCTGACATTTTGAGAGCTTGTGAGCGTGCGAACGCTCTCAAGTTGGTAGGAGAAGGTTGGTTTTGGAATTGGCACTGTCAGGCGGGCTGACCACGGAATTTTGGGCACTACGGTAAGTTGGGCCTTGGTGGGCCGAATATAGGCCCAATGGGCAATTTGGGCCCATTTGGGTAAGAATAGGTTTAAAGACAATAATATGGACTGCAGGCGTAAAAACTATTAAAACAAGATAATGGATTAGAAATTAAGGCTTAAATGGGCCTAATGGGCTAAATTGGCATAGTAGAGCCCATTACGGGTTTTAGGGCCTAAGGGCTAAAACTGATAAACTGAATTAAATGAGTTTCTATAACAACCACTGTAATAGTAGAGGCTGTAATAATAATAAAACTGTAATAAGAGAACAGAATTACTGAAATACCCTTAATTACTAATTTGCCCCTAGGTGGAAAATTACCGTTATACCCTTAGGGATAGAATCGACTGTACTGATGACATGACTGTATTTGTTAATGTATACCATGATATATGTATGTTTGGTGCATGGGATGGGTTTATTATTGGAGGAAGTGTGAGTGGCACTGCCACGTTACTGAAAGTGGTTATGCCTCGTACTGTTTCTGAAAGGGGCTTTGCCTTGTATACTATTTATCTGAGCCCTGCTGCAAATGTGGTGTGTGGGCTGGATGGGTCGAGTTAATCCCCATATGGTGTGTTGGCTGGTACGGGTGGCGTGTAGCGGTTGGTGGGTTGAGTAGTCTCCCCAATTGGGTTGCATTCATACTGTTATACTGTACTGTACTGTTATGGGCCTATGGGCCAAACTGTTATCTGAATAGGGCTTCGGCCCAGTATCTGTTATAGGGCTTTGGCCCAGTATCTGCAATCTGAATAGGGCTTCAGCCCAGTACCTGACTGAGACTGGTTAGGGCTCAGGCCCAGTGGGCTCGAGCCGATGTGGGCTTTGGATGGGTTCTGCACACACTGAGTTTCCCCAAACTCACCCTTTTCTTTTCCATCCTTGTAGGTGAGCCCTAGAGCGTGACTTGGATGCTGGGAGGGATTCAGAGTGGCCACGAAGACTGAACTCGCATTTTAATTGGTTCATTAATTTAATTACTTTCTACTATTGGTTTTATTTTGTTATGGGTTGTAATAAACTATACTTGTTTTTATTTGGGATTTACCACTGTTTTATTTCAACCACAAATACACATCGTTTTCAAAAATTAAACAAATGTTTTCTTAACCAACCTGACGTTACAAATGGCTAAGTAGGATAATAAGGTTAAAATGAATCGCTTAACAAATGGAATAGAGATTAAGTTGAATAATTAATAAAACGGGAATTTTCCAAAAATCAAGCATTGCTTTTCAAAACTCACCATCGGACTTAGTAAATAGGGCGGCGTAGGATAGTCTAGGTGATGTAGCACACCAGACATGGCCATAACGTCTAGGCCTGGTTCGGGGTGTTACACTTAACTTACTGGCATGATAGACAGTTACTCACAAAATTAATAACCTCATGCTTAAGTCCTGGCCACCAATATAGTTCACCCAGGTCCCGGTACATCTTGTTTCCACCAGGATGCATAGCGTAAGGACTACTATGTGCTTCTTGCAGTATAGACAGTCTTAAGTTAGAGTCCTTCGAAACACAAACTCTCCCATGAAAGCATAATACCCTTTCGCTGTTCAGCTCAAAATCAGAAGTCTCCCTATTTTCAACTTGTCGAAAATGAGGAACCAAGGACTCATCCAATAACTGTTTACGCTTAATTTGTTTAGTCAACAAATTGAGCAAACATTGCTCTCAAATCTGATACAGCCCTACGGCTCAATGCATCAGCTACCACATTAGCCTTACTAGGGTGATACTTAATTGAGCAATCATAATCCTTAAGCAGCTCTATCCATCTCTGCCGCCTAAGATTTAGCTCCTTCTGGGTAATGAGATATTTGAGGCTTTTGTGGTCTGTGTAAATAATACACTTCTCACCGTATAAGTAATGCCTCCAAATTTTCAGTGCGAATACCACCACAGCTAACTCCAAGTCGTGAGTAAGGTAATTTGCATCTGAGGCTTAAGCTGACGAGATGCATAAGCAACCACCTTACCCTCCTGTATTAGCACACAATCCAATCCAATGTGAGACTGATACGTTCCTGTATTCGAGTTCAATTCGAGATGTATTCGAGATTGCCCTATTGTAAACAAAGAAGTAAGAAATAGAAGAAAAGCTTGAAATAAGTTAAGTTCAGGAGATATGTTCAGTTTTTAGTTTAAGAATCAAGAGATTTAGGAGAGAATTATGGGTTAAGGAGAGAGTGTTGTGATTTGGTATTCTGGTTTGATTAAGCTAGTTTAGATAGATGAAGTCAATGTGGTAATAAGAAATGGTTGGTTGTTAAATGGTTGGAATTGGTAAATATCGATTCAAAAAAAAAAAGAAAACGATTGAGTTTTGGAAATGGTCGCGAATGGTACGAAATAGTCTTAAGAAACAAGCAAGAACCAACACCAAATTGGCATCGACCCAAATTGCTTATAAGATTCTTAAGGTTCAGGTGTTGGCAGAATTAGACCTCGACCCACTATCGGATTGGATAGGAACCTCGGTATAGGTGGTTAGCAAAGGAAACGGGTTGACGCCACTAGCTCACTAGATAAGCCAACGAGTCCTTAAATGAAATTAGAGAAAGGTGCTCTCACAAATTCGATAGAATTTCATTAAAAATTCAGCCAAAAAGTCCTTTTCAAAATGCCTTAGGACGAAATTTATAGACTAAGTCTTAGCTAGCCAAATGGACACTGAGCTAGTTGAATCGTCATGCTTAATGCTTAAGAAATTCAGCTTGGAATAACCTAGATTAGTCTAGAATAATCTCTTTAATTTGTTGGTTACATTCAGCCAATGAAAGACCAAAAATTAGCTTCTAGAATGGCCTAGATGTAGTCAAAATTAAATGGAAACCTTGGGAGCCAAAATGCTTCATTAAGTTCGGCCTTGGAGCTTGGAAAGCTTTATGAAAGCTTTAATATTTGCCTTGAGTAGCTTGCTAGTCACCTGGTGTGAAAACAAGGAGACAAATGGTCAAAAAGATATGAACATTAAGAAACAAACAACCTTTAATGTGAACGCCCCAACACTGCAGGTGTGAACGCCTTTAATGTGGACTTGGGTGAGCTAAATGGTCACGTCGGAAGCATAAATAGCAGCTGGATGTGGTTGTTGCTTTGACCGATTCATCTCCACTCTTTGGGAAAAGAAGCAGCAGCTTAATGGCCTTAAATACGTCCCAAACCATGCACCAACATCTCATTAAATGATGTCCCACGCATGCTGCCGTCCTAGCCTTGAATGCCATCCAAGACAAGGCACCTGCACATTAATTAAAGTTAGCTCATAACAAATTAATTTTCCAGCAGCTTTAGATGCATTTAATCCTTGTCTTGAGCTAGGAATCATGAATTAAATGGGAGTTAAAGCTTGTCTAAAATTCGGTTAAAGCTAGGACAATAATAATGAGCTAATTCGGCTAGAACAATTAATGGGCAGCAAGCTTTACATTTGTCCTAAGTTTCACATATAAAAAATTAACTTATTAAATATGTAATAATTAAGACATAATCAAGCTTATTTATAATGTCCAGATTTAAACCAAATTAATTATTCAGAATTAATATGTTCAAATTTATTCAATGCATCAAGCTTATTTAATGACTATAGCTAAATAGACTTATTGAGCTCAATATGGTCGCATACGTTAGGGATGAGCTAGGGGTAATGTGACAGCCCTAATTTGACCCTAGTCGGGAAATGGTTTCGTAACCATTAGACCGAGTCACAATATTTAATAAATGCTAGTTTCCATATTAAATTTATGTGAAGTTATAGGGTGAATAATTGATTTACATTTGGTGCCATTTGAATTTGTGATTTTTTATATGGACTTATGTGTCAAGTAGTAAAAAGGTGTGTGATAATTTGAAAAGGGGGCCGAATTTGTGCATGGCTAAAATGTTGGACTTCCATGTCAAATTTCCACTTTTTGAGATAGTGGCTGGCCATGGGGTATAATGATTGAAAATGCATGTATTTTATATGTATTTCTTTATGTACAAATGCTTTTTATTAAGTGAAAAATAACAAAATGTTATGATTATAATATTTGGTAATGTTGGTGATAAAAACAAGGGGCATTTTGTTTTTCTCTCTTTTGTCTTCTTCAATAGCCGAAACTAAGAGTGAATAGGGAAAGAAACACAAGCATTCAGCCTATAGCTAGCTTGCATTCAAGGTAAATTTCATGTGTTTATCTTGTGTTTTTAGTGAAATTGGTATGGTTAGAGCTTGGTCTTGATGGCCCATGTTTAAAATGTTGAATGTGTTTTGGCATGAGTATTCGGTCATGAAAGGAATTTTATAAATGGTAGTAATGGAGATGAAAGGATTGTTATTTGCTTCTATATGTGATTTCAAGCCATTGGGTTGTACGGTTCTCATAGAAAATGGGAGAAATATTGAGTGATAGCCGAATGTTGATGAATTAAATGTTTAATGCTCTTAGTAAGACAATCGACAATTGAAACTTTGGGGATTTTAGTTCAATGCTAAATTATGCATTTGAATGAGTAGTTACCGATTTTAAATTTGAGAATGAATAGAGTTTATGTGTTCTATGTATGTGTTATGTCTTATATTGTTAAAGTCTTGGATGTTAAGCTTAGTTACTTTTAAATGGTTGATTGAGCCTACAAAATTGAACATAATTTAGTTGGTAGACAAAAAAGTTGAATTGAGTTTACCTTGAGCTATTGTAATCTTGTTTTACAAAGTATATTTGTATTCATAAACCACCTTGTGAATTCAGCCATTGAGGAAATTGTATTTTGAGTATATGGTGAATGTGTGTTACGGTAGGCAAATTGATCTATATGAGTTGGAATGCTTGTGAGATGGTTCAAATGGAAGAAACTATGGAGGTATAGTTAAATTAGAAAATTTGGCTTAATGATCGAATGAACTTAATAATGTGCATAAGTTGAGTAAATGAGTTTAGATGGTTGTAAGACATTCAGTCATATTAGTGAATTGAGAGTATGTGTTTATTTTGAAATGTTGCAAATGGTCTAGTAAGTACTACATAGTGATGTAGCCTAGAGGATTAATCGGTGTTAAAAAAAAGGGTGTCTAAATATCTATAAAGTTAACATACGGTTATGGCTATTATTGTAAAGCTTATAGTGCAGAATATGAAACAAGTAATATGTGATTACATGCTTTCGGTTAAGGTAGCTATTATTAAATTTTATAGGCTTGAGAAATCAAGACCGAAAGGGGAATAAGTTAAGCATAAATGGATTTTAAGCTTATGAGCATGTATGTATTTTTGTGTGCGACATTAGTGATAAGTTATATGAATCTTTGCTTGTGTATGCGAATTAGACATAGTTTATAAATAGGAAATCGAGTCATGGCCTAATGTTTCCTTTAAAATAGAATACATATTGAATTATAGGTGATTGTTTATTATGTCCATTAAGAAAATGATATTGAGTGAGAAATTGAACAAACTTATTTGTTTTAATTCAAGCTCAAGAGCAAAAAGGATCAAAGTCGGATAAGGGAAAGGATAAAGTAATGGAGTAGCTGGTCAACAACCATTCGAATATATTGAGGTAAGTTTTGAGTGTATCATCTTTGCATTTACATGATTATGGTATGAAACATTTAGGTTACATGCCTTGTAATTAAATGATCTCATTTTGATAAAATTTCAATTATAAACATGATGGCATGAGTAAGGTAGCCGTGTGCATATTGAAATTGAAGGAAAGATATGACTAGTTTATACATGTGAGATTTCATAGTAATCTCTATCAAACCGAATGGAATTGAAATAAAAAAATGAATAGTATTCGGCAATTTGAGTTTATGGAAAATGTTATAATGTGTATTTGTATGTGATGCTCGTGATGAAAGTAAACATAAGTTTCGAATATGGTAGGTTCTGTATAATGCATTAAAATGTGAATGAATTATTTCCCGGGGTTCAATGGTAATACTTTCAGGCCTTTGTGCCTAGCAGGCTTTATGCCAGTGATACTTTCAGGCCTTCGTGCCTAGCAGGCTTTGTGCCGGTGATACTTTTAGGCCTTCGTGCCTAGCAGGCTTTATGCCGGTGATACATTCGGGCCTTCGCGCCTAGCAGGCTGTGAGCCGGTGATACTTTCAGGTCTTCGTGCCTAGCAGGCTTTGTGCCGGTGATACATTCGGGCCTTCGCGCCTAGCAGGCTTCGTGCTGGTGATTCTAGTATGTGTGAGACTATGAAGAATTACGATATAACTGTGGTAAATTATGAACATCGTATTAAGAATGTCAGGTATGTACTTTGTACCTATGTAATAGATTAAATTGATATGTACCCGAGTATGATATGAAATATTTAAGTTCAATACTTTTTAAATGATTGACTTTGCTTGAGTAAGGTCCGAATATGAAACATGATGGTATGCTCTACCTATATTTGCTAAGGTATACATATATTCGGCTATGAATGATGCATATATGATAGTGGGAATTTGGTGATAATAGATGATAAGGAATCAATTGCAAATAAATGTTGAAATTTTCCTCATGTATATGAATGTGCATTCGGCCAAGTAGATAGGCTTTTGAAATTGAGTTTTGTTATGTGACATAGTAGATGTTATGAAGCATGAATTGTTTAGATTACTCAAAGCTTACTAAGCTCATTAAAGCTTACTCCGTTTTATGTTTCTTTTTTTTGTTTTATAGACCTTAATCGAAGCTACGGTTCGAGGGATTCAAGTTGTAGTCCATCACACTATCACCGTCAGATTTTTGGTACTTTTGAATGTTACTTCTTTTTCAAACAATGGCATGTATTGGCTAAAACCTATGTTTTGAAATCAAACTTTTTTTTTGAATTGTAAATATGAATAGCCATGCGAAAATGGCTTATCAAATCACTTTATATTCGTACATAAATGATGCTCTGGTTAATGTTTCTTGCATGAAAAATTTTTGCTATGTGAATGGTATATGTTAATTAAAGTGCGTTTCAAGTTAAAGTTGATATTTGGTACGTATGCATATGTATTCGATCTTAGTATTCTAGAAACACTATACGACTTAATTTTGGTGCTACAATGTGTTTGTTTGATAATGCCTCTTAACCCTCAGTCGACGGGTATGGGTTAGGGGTGTTATATTTTATTGGTATCAGAGCTACGATTTTAGTCAGTTCTCGGACTAGCGTAGCGTGTGTGAATATAGCTATACATGCCATTGTGAGTTAATACGATAGTGTGGTGACTATTGACTTTCGAAATTGTGATTTTTTTGTATAGATTTCTTTTGAAATGAATCCCGATCCTAAACGAGCTATAGCGGATGACGTAGAGAGTGTAGCCCCGGCTCTCGCGCAAGGGACTGCGCCTAATGACTCTCAACCGAATGCCAGTCATCGAGATGATGACACTAGACAAGCTTTCTACGCAATGATGAGTGATTGGTTCACTCAATTTATCCGAACGAATCCGGCTGCTCCACAACCCCTGCCCCTAAATACTCCTCTCCCGACTTATGTAGCTCCTTCTGTGACAGATCCATTGAGATCAAATAGACCTCCAGTGGACAAAATTAGAAAATACGGGGCTGAAGAGTTTCGAGCTACAGTCAGTGATGATGCTGAACGGGCTGAGTTTTGGCTCGATAATACGATTCAAGTTTTTGATGAATTATCATGTTTGCCCAAAGAATGTCTAAAGTGTGCTATATCTCTATTACGCGATTTCGCTTACTATTAGTGGAATACACTGGTTTCTGTTGTGCCGAAAGAACGGGTCACCTGGGAGTTCTTCCAAATCGAATTCCAGAAAAAGTATATCAGTCAGAATTCATTGATAAAAAACGGAAGGAATTTCTTGAGCTTAAGTAGGGCCAAATGTCTGTAACTGAATATGAGAGAGAGTTTGTACGGCTCAGTCGATATGCTCGTGAGTGTGTGTCATCTGAGGTATTATGTGTAAACGCTTCGAGGATGGTTTAAATGAAGATATCAAGTTGTTGGTTGGCATTTTAGAAATCAAAGAGTTCGTAGTACTTGTCAAGCGAGCTTGTAAAACCGAAGAACTCAGTATTGAAAAGAAAAAGGCTGAAGACGGAGTCAGTGAATTTCGCAAGAGATCATCGAGAAAATCTTTTCATCAGTCCTCGAAGAAATTTTGAGATGAGTCGAGCAAATCTAAGATTAATTCGGGTTATTCCAGACGAGATCGTGATCAACCTCCAGTGACTACGCGAGCCACTTCTGTTGCTAGTGTAGGTAATGACCGCGGGGATAGAACAGTTTGCAAGCATTGTGGGAAATGGCATCTGGGGAGTTGCAGATTGCATGACCGCTCCTGTTTTAAATGTGGAGCTACTGATCACTTCATAAAGGATTGTCCGAGACAGGTTGAATGTAATACTAATCCTAGTGAGAGGCCGGGTAGTACGGCAGTGCGTGGACGACCACTGAAACGGGGAGGTAATATTAGTGGTAGCCAGAGAGGGACTAGGGACACTGCGGTCAGATCTGAGGCTTGTACACCTGCTCGAGCTTATGCCATCCGTGCCCGTGAGGAGGCTTCTTCCCCTAACGTTATTACTGGTATTTTCACTCTCTTTGACATTGGTGTTATAGCACTGATTGATCCTAGTTTAACCCATTCGTATGTGTGTGAAACATTAGCATCCAGTAAGACTCTACCTGTTGAGTCTACTGAGTTCGTAATTCAAGTGTCAAACCCTCTGGGTCGATTTGTGTTGGTTGATAAAGTGTGCAAGAGATGTCCCCTAATGTTTCGAGACTCTTATTTTCTGGCTGATTTCATGCTATTACCATTTGATGAATTTGATATTATTCTCGAGATGGATTGGTTGACTGTGCATGACGCAGTAGTAAATTGCAAGCGAAAGGTTATTGATCTGCGATGCTCGAACAATAAAATAAATCGGGCTGAGTCCTCTTATTTAAGCGGGTTGCCAGTTGTGATATCTTCGATGCAAGCTCAGAAATATGTAAAAAGGGGGATGTGAGGCATATCTCGCGTTCGTGATTAATAGTAAAGAGTCAGAAAAGAAGCTTGAGTCTGTGCCGGTAGTCTGTGAGTACCCTGATGTGTTTCCCGAGGAATTGCTGGGATTACCACCTGTCCGTGAAGTAGAGTTTGGCATTGAACTTCTACCTGGAACGACTCTAATTTCGATAGCTCCATATCGTATGGCACCAATCGAATTAAAAGAATTGAAAATTTAGCTGCAAGAATTAACGGATAGAGGTTTCGCTCGACCAAGCTTTTCACCTTGGGGTGCACCAGTTTTATTCATGAAAAAGAAAGACGGAACGATGAGAATGTGCATCGACTATCGTCAATTAAATAAAGTAACGATAAAGAACAAATATCCGTTACCGCGCATTGATGATTTGTTCGATCAATTGAAAGGAGCCTCAGTGTTTTCGAAGATAGATTTGAGATCGGGTTATTATCAGCTGCGAGTTTGAGATTCAGATGTGCCAAAAACGGCATTCAGCATGAGATACGGTCACTACGAGTTCTTAGTGATGCCGTTTGGGCTTACTAATGCCCCCGCGGTATTTATGGATTTGATGAATCGGATCTTTCGGTAATTATTGGATCGGTTTGTAGTGGTGTTTATTGATGATATTTTGATCTATTCAAGAGATGAAACCGAACATGCTGAACATCTGAGATTAGTATTACAGATTTTGCGAGATAAGCAATTGTATGCTAAGTTCAGTAAATATGAGTTCTGGTTGACAAAAGTTAGCTTTTTGGGGTATGTGGTATCCGCATCAGGTATTTGGGTTGATCTGAGTAAAATTTCAGCCATACTTGATTGGAAGCCTCTGAGAAATGTCACTGAGGTTCGGAGCTTTTTGGGGCTCGCCGGCTACTATCGACGATTCGTAAAAGGGTTCTCGTTGATCGTGACACCATTGACTAGACTATTACAAAAAGACGTCAGGTTTGATTGGTCAGAAAAGTGCCAGAACAGTTTCGACCAGTTGAAAACTCTTTTGACGGAAGCTCCTGTGTTGGTTCAGCCTGAGTCCAGAAAGGAATTTGTGGTTTATAGTGATGCCTCTCAGAACGGTTTAGGCTGCGTTTTGATGCAAGAAGGCCGGCAATTGAAGCCTCATGAGAGAAATTATCCGACGCATGATCTCGAACTTGCTGCTATTCTTTTTGCTCTAAAAATTTGGCGTCATTACCTATTCGGAGAAAAGTGTCATATCTTTTCCGATCATAAAAGTTTGAAATACTTAATGACTCAAAAAGTTCTGAATTTAAGACAAAGGCAGTGGTTAGAATTGTTGAAAGACTACGAGCTTGTTATTGATTATCATCTGGGTAAGGCTAATATGGTTGCGAATGCCCTCAGTCGGAAATCCCTATTTGCGTTGCGAGCCATGAACGTCCAATTATCAGTGTCTGCGGATAATTCGTTGATAGCAGAATTAAAGGCAGAACCAATGTTGTTACGGTAAAAATGTGAAGCTCAGAAAAATGATGACGATTTGACTGCAAAAAGGACTCAGTGCATTTCGAATGTAGATTCAGAATTCCGGGTTGATGAAATGATTGCTTGAGGTTCAAAAACTGATTGTGTATTCCGAGAAATTTAGAGATTATTCCGATGATTTTGGGTGAAGCTCATGATAGCCTAATGACGGTTCATCCGGGTAGCAAAAAAATGTACAACGACCTGAAACATTAGTACTGGTGGCACGAAATGAAACGAGACATCTCTGACTATGTTTTTAAATGCTTAGTTTGTCAGCAAGTAAAAGCGGAGCATCAGGTGCCTTCGGGGCTACTTCAGCCGATCTTAATACCCGAGTGGAAGTGGGATTGAGTTACAATGGATTTTGTATCTAGGTTACCGCTAACCCCAAGTAAGAAAGACTGCGTTTGGGTTATAGTCGATAGATTGACCAAATCGACCCACTTCATCCCTGTCCGTACCGACTATACGCTCGAGAAGTTAGCGGAATTGTTCATTTCTCAGATTGTGAAGTTGTACGGGGTGCCTACTTCTATTGTTTTGGATTGAGATCCTAGATTTACTTCTAGATTTTGGAAGAAATTACATGAGCCTTTGGGTACTAAACTACATTTTAGTACTGCTTTCCATCCGCAAACTGACGGACAATCCGAACGGGTTATTCAAATACTCGAGGACATGTTGAGATGTTGCATTCTCGAGTTTGGCGGTTCGTGGGAAAAATATTTGCCTTTGGTTGAATTCACCTATAACAATAGTTTTCAATCAAGTATTCAAATGGCACCCTACGAAGCTCTTTATGGTCGAAAGTGCTGTACACCTTTGTTTTGGACTGAGCTTAGTGAGAATAAGATTATCGGGGTTGATTTAGTCAAAGAGGCTAAACAGAAAGTAAAGACGATCGTGACAGTTTGAAAATAGCATCAGATAGTCAGAAATCGCACGCGGATTTGAAACGTAAAGATATTGAGTATCAAATTGGTGATAAGGTGTTCCTAAAGGTCTCACCGTGGAAGAAGGTACTTCGATTTGGCCGTAAAGGCAAGTTGAGTCTGAGATTCATCGGGCCATACGAGATTTCGAAACGAATAGGACCGTGTGCTTATAAACTAATTTTGCCCCCTGAACTTGAAAAGATTCACAATGTTTTTCATGTATCGATGCTTCGTCGTTATAGATCTGATCCCTCTCATGTGATTAAACCATCAGAGTTTAAAATTCAGCCCGATTTGAGTTATGAAGAAGAACCAATTCGAATTTTAGCTCGTGAGGTGAAAGAGTTGTGAAATAAAAAGGTTCCGTTAGTCAAGGTATTGTGGCTCAAGCATGGGATTGAAGAAGCAACTTGGGAAACTGAAACATCTATGAAAGAACTTTACCCAAACTTATTCATCGGTAAGATTTTCAGGGACGAAAATTTCAAAAAGGGGGGAGAGTTGTGACAGCCCTAATTCGACCCTAGTCGGGAAATGGTTTCGTAACCATTAGACCGAGTCACAATATTTAATAAATGCTAGTTTCCATATTAAATTTATGTGAAATTATAGGGTGAATAATTGATTTACATTTGGTGCCATTTGAATGTGTGATTTTTTATATGGACTTATGTGTCAAGTAGTAAAAAGGTGTGTGATAATTTGAAAAGGGGGACGAATTTGTGCATGGCTAAAATGTTGGACTTGCATGTCAAATTTCCACTTTTTAAGATAGTGGCCGGCCATGGGGTATAATGATTGAAAATGCATGTATTTTATATGTATTTCTTTATGTACAAATGCTTTTTATTAAGTGAAAAATAATAAAATGTTATGATTATAATATTTGGTAATATTGGTGATAAAAACAAAAGGCATTTTGTTTTTCTCTCTTTTGTCTTCTTCAATAGCCGAAACTAAGAGTGAATAGGGAAAGAAACACAAGCATTCAGCCTATAGCTAGCTTGCATTCAAGGTAAATTTCATGTGTTTATCTTGTGTTTTTAGTGAAATTGGTATGGTTAGAGCTTGGTCTTGATGGCCCATGTTTAAAATGTTGAATGTGTTTTGGCATGAGTATTCGGTCATGAAAGGAATTTTAGAAATGGCTGTAATTTCCATGCTTAGAAGTAGAAATGGTAGTAATGGAGATGAAAGGATTGTTATTTGCTTCTATATGTGATTTCAAGCCATTGGGTTGTACGGTTCTCATAGAAAATGGGAGAAATATTGAGTGATAGCTGAATGTTGATGAATTAAATGTTTAATGCGCTTAGTAAGACAATCGGCAATTGAAACTTTGGGGATTTTAGTTCAATGCTAAATTATGCATTTGAATGAGTAGTTATCGATTTTAAATTTGAGAATGAATGGAGTTTATGTGTTCTATGTATGTGTTATGTCTTATACTGTTAAAGTCTTGGATGTTAAGCTTAGTTACTTTTAAATGGTTTATTGAGCCTACAAAATTGAACATAATTTAGTTGGTAGACAAAAAGGTTGAACTGAGTTTACCTTGAGCTATTGTAATCTTGTTTTACAAAGTATATTCGTATTTATAAACCACCTTGTGAATTCGGCCATTGAGGAAATTGTATATTGAGTATATGGTTAACGTGTGTTACGGTAGGCAAATTGATCTATATGAGTTGGAATGCTTGTGAGATGGTTCAAATGGAAGAAACTATGGAGGTATAGTTAAATTAGAAAATTTGGCTTAATGACCGAATGAACTTAATAATGTGCATAAGTTGAGTAAATGAGTTTAGATGGTTGTAAGACATTCGGTCATATTAGTGAACTGAGAGTATGTGTTTATTTTGAAATGTTGCAAATGGTCTAGTAAGTACTACATAGTGATGTAGCCTAGAGGATTAATAGGTGTTAAAAAAAAAAAGGTGTCTAAATATCTATAAAGTTAACATACGGTTATGGCTATTATTGTAAAGCTTATAGTGCAGAATTTGAAACAAGTAATATGTGATTACATGCTTTCGGTTAAGGTAGCTGTTATTAAATTTTATAGGCTTAAGAAATCAAGATCGAAAGGGGAATAAGTTAAGCATAAATGGATTTTAAGCTTATGAGCATGTATGTATTTTTGTGTGCGGCATTAGTGATAAGTTATATGAATCTTTGCTTGTGTATGCGAATTAGACATAGTTTATAAATATGAAATCGAGTCATGGCCTAATGTTTCCTTTAAAATAGAATACATATTGAATTATAGGTGATTGTTTATTATGTCTATTAAGAAAATGATATTGAGTGAGAAATTGAACAAACTTATTTGTTTTAATTCAAGCTCAAGAGCAAAAAGGATCAAAGTCGAATAAGGGAAAGGATAAAGTAATAGAGTAGCTGGTCAACAACCGTTCGAATATATTGAGGTAAGTTTTGAGTGTATCATCTTTGCATTTACATGATTATGGTATGAAACATTTAGGTTACATGCCTTGTAATTAAATGATCTCACTTTGATAAAATTTCAATTATAAACATGATGGCATGAGTAAGGTAGCTGTGTGCATATTGAAATTGAAGGAAAGATATGACTAGTTTATACATGTGAGATTTCATAGTAATCTTTATCAAACCGAATGGAAATGAAATAAAAAAAATGAATAGTATTCGGCAATTTGAGTTTATGGAAAATGTTATAATGTGTATTTGTATGTGATGCTCGTGATGAAAGTAAACATGAGTTTCGAATATGGTAGGTTCTGTATAATGCATTAAAATGTGAATGAATTATTGCCCGGGATTCAATGGTAATACTTTCAGGCCTTTGTGCCTAGCAGGCTTTGTGCCGGTGATACTTTCAGGCCTTCGTGCCTAGCAGGCTTTGTGCCGGTGATACTTTCAGGCCTTCATGCCTAACAGGCTTTGTGCCGGTGATATATTCGGGCCTTCGTGCCTAGCAGGCTTTGAGCCGGTGATACTTTCAGGCTTTCGTTCCTAGCAGGCTTTGTGCCGGTGATACATTCGGGCCTTCACGCCTAGCAGGCTTCGTGCCGGTGATTCTAATATGTGTGAGACTATGAAGAATTACGATATAACTGTAGTAAATTATGAACATTGTATTAAGAATGTCAGGTATGTACTTTGTACCTATGTAATAGATTAAATTGATATGTAGCCGAGTATGATATGAAATATTTAAGTTCAATGCTTTTTAAATGATTGACTTTGCTTTAGTAAGGTCCGAATATGAAACATGATGGTATGCTCTACCTATATTTGCTAAGGTATACATATATTCGGCTATGAATAATGCATATATGATAATGGGAATTTAGTGATAATAGATGATAAGGAATCAATTGCAAATAAATGTTGAAATTTTCCTTATGTATGTGAATGTACATTCAGCCAAGTAGATAGGCTTTTGAAATTGAGTTTTGTTATGTGACATAGTAGATGTTATGAAGCATGAATTGTTTAGATTACTCAAAGCTTACTAAGCTCATTGAAGCTTACTCCATTTTATGTTTCTTTTTTTTTTGTTTTATAGACCTTAATCGAAGCTACGGTTCGAGGGATTCAAGTCGTTGTCCATCACACTATCTCCGTCAGATTTTTGGTACTTTTGAAGGTTACTTCTTTTTCGAACAATGGCATGCATAGGCTAAAACCTATGTTTTGAAATCAAACTTTTATTTTGAATTGTAAATATGAATAGCCATGTGAAAATGGCTTATCAAATCACTTTATATTCGTACATAAATGATGCTCTGGTTAATGTTTCTTGCATGAAAATTTTTTGCTATGTGAATGGTATATGTTAATTAAAGTGCATTTCAAGTTAAAGTTGTTATTTGGTACGTATGCATATGTATTCGGTCTTAGAATTCTAGAAACACTATACGACTTAATTTTGGTGCTACGATGTGTTTGTTCGATAATGCCTCTTAACCCTCCGTTGACGGGTACGGGTTAGGGGTGTTACAGGTAAGCTCGTGAGCTGGCTTGTAATTGAGATTGAGCTCGGGTGTTGAAATTGAGCTTGTAGAAGAGTACAAACATGGACTCTGAAAGTTGCCACCAGCTTGTTGAGAGATCTAGCTTTGACATCATCCCACACTTGCTGAACTAAGGCTATAATAGCTTCCTTAAATTATTTTGCACGGGCCCTTGTGATCGGCCCTTGAGGTAGTACCAGTTGGTCTTGGCTCGAAGTTGACTCATGGTGGGATGTAATCGCATCATTCTCCCCCTCTTGAAATTGACTTGTCCTCAAGTTAGTACCTACATTATAAGGAGTCAAGTCAGAGACATTGAAACTAGCACTAACATTGTACTCACCCAGTAGATCAAGCTTATACGAATTTTCATTGATTAGCTCGACGACTTGAAAGGGTCCGTCTCCTCGCGGTAACAACTTTGGTCTTCGTTGAGCCGAGAACCTTTCTTTTCTCATGTGTACCCAGACCCAGTCTCTGGGTTCAAATACAACTCGTCTTCGTCCTTTGTTGGCTTGTTGGACATATTGCTTGGTCCAAGCTTCAATGTTCTCCCGTACCTTCCTATGTAATTCCTTGACATACTCGGCCTTTTCTCTTGCATCTATATGGACAAATTTATCGTTAGGCAAAGGTAATAAGTCAAGAGGAGTAAGAGGGTTAAAACCATAGACAGTCTCAAAAGGAGAAAATTTAGTTGCCGAGTGGACTGAACGATTGTAGGCAAACTCGATGTGGGGCAAGCATTCTTCCCACGTCTTGAGGTTCTTCCTAATCAAGGCTCACAACAGGGTTGACAAAACTCAGTTTACCACCTCGGTTTGGCCATCCGTTTGAGGATGACAAGTGGTCGAAAATAATAATTTTGTCCCAAGTTTTCCCCATAATGTCTGCCAGAAATGACTTAAGAACTTTGCATCTCGATCCGACACGATCGTTCTCGGTAGTCCATGCAGTCATACAATTTCCCTAAAAAACAAGTTAGCAACATGCACAGCATCGTCAGTCTTAGCACATGAAATAAAATCTGACATTTTAGAGAATCTATCGACTACAACAAAGATTGAATCCTTACCTATCTTAGTTTTCGGTAATCCAAGGATAAAATCCATGGATATATCGATCCACAGGGTGTTAGGAACTGGAAGCGGTGTGTATAGTCCATGAGGTTGGACCTTCGACTTAGCCCGTTTATAAGCCAAGCATATCTCACAAATCTGTTCTACATCTCTTTGCATTCGTGGCCAATAGAAATGTTCATGGAGAGTCGACAGTGTCTTGCTTATCCCAAAGTGGCCCATAAGACCTCCGCTATGTGCCTCCAACACAAGTAACTCTCGAATGGAGCCTTGTGGTACACACAACTTATTTTCTTTGAAAAGAAACCCCTCGTGCCTGAAAAATTTCTCAACAGAACTATTTTCACAAGCAACATATATAGTTCCAAAATCTTCATCATCAACATACAGTTCTTTCATATGATAGAAACTAAGTAACATAGAGTCAAGAGCAATCAATAAGGTATACCTCCGCGATAGGGCATCAGCCACTACATTTTCTTTATCTTTCTTGTATTTAATGACGTAGGGAAATGATTTTAAGTACTCAATCCACTTCGCATGTCGCTTATTGAGCTTATGCTGGCCTTTGATATATTTAAGTGCTTCGTGATCAGAATGAATCACGAACTCCCTTGGTCTTAGATAGTGCTGCCAAGTTTCGAGTAATCGAATCAGGGCATATATCTCTTCGTCATATACCAGATAATTGAGGGAAGCGTCACTTAGTTTCTCACTGAAGTACGCCACCAGTCTTCCATCTTGGGTCAATACAGCTCCGATCCTTACACCTGAGGCGTCACACTCAATTTCAAATGTTTTAGTAAAATCAGAAAGGGATAATAAGAGAGCTTTCACAAGGCATTCTTTAATCAAATTAAATGAATGTTCTTGATCGTCAGACCAGTGAAATGCATAGTTTTTCTTAATTACGCTTGTTAAGGGTGCGAAAATGTTGCTGAAGTTGGGTACAAATCGACGGTAGGAGCTAGCCAATCCATGGAAGCTTCGGACTTGGCTAATGCTCGTCGGACGCGGCCATTCTTGGATCACTCGAACTTTTTCTTGATCCACCTCCAAGCCGTCGGCACTCACAACATACCCAAAAACACAACTTTATCAGTGCAAAATGAACACTTTTTGAGATTAGCATACAATACCTCTTTTCGTAAAGTTTCTAGCACCGCGCGTAAATGTTGTACGTGCTCCTCCAAAGTCTTGCTGTAAACCAAAATATCATCAAAGTATACAAAACCTTCTTCAATTTCTCAAAACTCTCTTGGTGCTTATTAGTCCAATTAAACGATACCCCTTTACGCAGTAACATGGTCAGAGGTGAAGCAATCAGTCAAAACCCCTCAATGAAACATCTGTAATACCTAGCCAAACCCAAAAAGCTCTGAATCTCAGATACGGTCCTAGGTGGTTTCCACTCTAGTACGGCTTCAATTTTTTAAGGATTGACCCTAATCCCCTCGGTAGATACCACGTGACCCAAAAATGTCACTTCTCGTGGCCAAAACTCACACTTGTTGAATTTCGTGTATAGCTGCTTCTCCCTCAAATTTTGCAAAACAGATCAAAGGTGTGCATCATGATCTTCCTTAGTTCTCGAATACACCAGGTATTGACTATAAAAACCACTACAAATTGATCCAAGTAGGGCTGGAACACTCGGTTCATCAAATCTATGAAAGCAACTGGTGCATTCGTTAGCCCAGACGGCATCACTAGGAACTCGTAATGACCATAACGAGTCCTAAATGCAGTCTTATACACATCAGCCTCCTTAACCCTGAGCTGATGGTACCTATAATGGAGATAAATTTTGGAGAAAACTAAAGCTCCTCTGAGCTGATCAAAAAGATCGTCAATCCTTGGCAGGGGGTACTTATTCTTGATAGTCAGTTTGTTCAACTGCCGATAATTAATGCACATGCACATAGATCCATCCTTTTTCTTTACAAACAACACTGGTGCTCCCCATGGAGACATACTCAGTCAATGAATCCTCGATCCAACAGTTCTTAAATTTGGGCTTTTAATTCCATTAGCTCCTTCGGTGCCATCGTATAAGAGGCGATGGACACCGAAGCTGTTCCCATTAGAAGCTCAATACCGAATTCGACCTCACGGTTCAGAGGTAACCCAGGGAGCTTATCAGGAAATACATTAAGAAACTCCTTAATAGTTCTAACATCTCCAACAGAAGGACCTTTAGAGTCAGAAGTGCTGACATAAGCTAAAATTGCCTCGCAACCTTTACGAACCAAGTTCTCATCCCTTAATGCTGAGATTACGTTAGACAAATATTTCCTTCGTTCCCCTATCACAGCCACTTCCTCATCCTCAGTAGTCTTCAACACCATACGCTTAGTAGTGCAATCCAAATTCACACGGTGTTTCACTAGCCAATCCATACCCAATATAAGGTCGAAATCACCAAATGGTAATTCCATCAAATCCGCTGGAAAGATTATTCCTTGAACTTTTAAGGCACCACTCTGAATAACTTATTTACCCTAACTGACGTCCCAATAGACTTATCACAGTCATCTCACTAACAGTATTTTCAAACTAATTGCGCAATGTCCTAGACAGTGCATGCAACATACGAGTGTGTAGACCCAATATCAATCAAAGTAGTGTAAGTTAAATTGTAAATTAGGAATGTACCGGTTATAACGTCAAGAATGTCACCATCCTCTCGACGTCGAGCAGCATAGACCAGAGCTGGCTGCCTCACCTTAATGTTACGAACACCTCTACCTAGTGCACCGTGACCCTGTCCCATACCATTTCCACCTTTGGCCTGCCCACGACCTCTCAGTGGCTGCTAACCACCTCTCCCTAGCTGAACATGACCCTGTCCCATAGGTTGCATCTAAACAGGCCTCTAAGGACAATTCTTAACCTGATGATCCTTGGACCCACATCTGAAGCACGCACCAGCTCTTTTCTAGCACTTACCCTGGTGAGATCTTCCACAATCTGTACAAGGTTGTGGTTTAACAACAGTAACAGGAACTGCTCGGACTGGCCCATCAAATCTGGCCTTCTTAACAGGCCTTCCTGAAGAACCTGAGGGCCCTAAATCCCTCTTATATCTGCGCTTATCTTTCTCGTGGTTCTGGCGCTCAAAGCACTTCACATCCTTAGTAATTTTTGCCTTCTCTACAAGGGCAACAAAGTCTCGCTCCCTCTGTGAAGCTATCAGTACTTGTAACTCATCTTGAAGGCCATCCTCGAAATGTACACAACGTTCATACCCAGTCGCTACTATCCCACGAGCATAATAACTCAACCGCAAGAATTTCGCCTCATACTCTGCCACAATCCTATTCCCCTGGGTCAGGCTGAAAAATTCATTTCTTGGGGCGTCCACATAACTTGTGGCTACATACTTTCCTCGAAATGCTGACTTAAAGAAATTCCATGTTAAACGGTCGGCCTGCGTACCTTCTCTCACGGTGAGCCACCATAAGCCTCGTCTCACAGTAAGGACATTGCTCTTTTTAACTTTTGTTCCACAGTATAGTCAAGGTCGTCCATTATTCGTTCGGTTGCCTCTAACCAATATTCCACCACATTTGGGGCTACTCCAGAAATGCCCTAGAAGATTTTCGCACCATTAGACCGGAGTCGCTCTAAAATTGATCGTCGGCACACTATTCTAGTACTAGCTCCAGCAACCCTCTCTAAAATGCGGAGTATTGCTCGGGACAGAGCATCATCCCTAGCTGCTCGATCATGAGACCCCGTCTCAGTCACTGGTGAAGTGGTGCCTCCCTAGCAGGCATGTGACCCGATGCCGATGACCCAGCTCTAGTACTTCCCCAGCCTCTACCATAGCCTCGTGTACCCCTCCCGTGAGTACCTCTAGTGCTCATTTTAGTTTACACTTAATCTGATTTAAAAGTTTTATGAATTGTTCATAATTCCAGTAATTATTAACGGATATTTTATGAAAAAGCAGTAGTTGAAGTTTTATTTTCGTAGATCAAAATCTCACTATAGTTTTTAGTTTTCTACAGTCTCAGTTTACTCTAACTAAAACGTTTCAGTATTGTTCTACTATCTATAGTAGTTTCAGTTAAGAGAAATTACAAATTTAGCGCCGGAGACTCATGGTGCCACACTTGTGAACCTTCCAAAACATTTCCACTTATTTGAATCAATTTTCAGAAAATCTTTTCAAAACCCATTCCACAGCCGTGTTTTGCAAACCTGGCCTAGACGTTATGGCCGAATCTGACGTGTCACGTCACCGTATTGTTCAAAAATTGGATTGTTGAAAACTATTCATTTCCATGTGTAAATCTCTTTATGTTTGTGTTTAGCAAATCATCTCATCAAAAGCTTTCCAAAATTTGGACTTGTTGGTAAAAATTCGTTTTTAAGTTAAAAACCCATTTAGTTTTTATTGCTTGAGATAATTTAGCAAATCACGTTTACAATATGAAAACAACGTATCAAAACGATTGCCACATTTGTTATTGTTGGTCTCTTAAACTAAACAAAACCGTAGAAGCTTTTCTAATTGAAAAACTTGAAGTTTTAAATTGTGTGTTTTTCTTTAAAAACAATTATTACTTTAAAAACTCATTTTTCTTACTCTAGCAGTTTAAAATAAGAAAATCAAAGCCCAAGTTAAAAAAAATTAAAATCAAATGGCCTTATTACAATCGAAAACCCAATATGAAATTTAAATAAACAAGTCTAATGCAAAACATCAACGATCGTATGGCCACCTCTAAGTCCCTTACGGCTCCAAATTGCCTAAGGTTGGGGATTTCCTGTACAGTTAAAAGAAAGGGTAAGTTTACGAAAACTCAGTGTGTAATCCCCTATCAGCCAAACAGTAAACAGTGTATGCAGAAACAGTCTGGGCCTGAGCCCTATTCAGTAATAGAACAGTCTGGGCTTTAGCCTTAGATAGAAATAGTGTAGGCCTAAGCCCAATACAGTATCAATATAGTGCAGATATGCAACCCATCCCAATCCAACCAACACACCACCGGTACCAACCAACGCACCATGTGGGGATTAAATCGACCCATCTAACCAACACACTAATATTGCAGTGAAGCTACTAGTAATAGTAACTCAGCAAAGCTGCTAGTAACAGTAAGCGTGGCATAGCCACCAGTATCAGAATATGTGGCAAAGCCACTAGAAATAGTAAATACATGGCAGAGCCACTAGTACTTCCTCCGTAATGGTATCCCAACCCCATACAGTATGGCGTGTCATAAATATTACATGCATGCAGTATGTCACACTCAGTATCAGTCATGTAAATATCATACACACATCAATCAACCTACCATTAAGGGTGTAATGGTCATTCCGTTAGTTAGGGGTAAAACAATAATTTTACCCCTCAGGGGTATTTTGGTCATTTACTAATTTTGGGGTCTCAGTACAGATTACGACCTCTGGAAGGTCTACTGTCGCCCTAAGCGACTCAAGTAACCTATATGGCCAAAATAGTATAATTGGGCCCAAAGCCCATTATTCGGCCCCAAGCGTGTGGGCCCTTTTTGCCTAAATCCAGTCATGGCCATGCGATCTACAATGCCCAGTCCAATATTAGCCACTTATCATGGATTTAATCTGAGTGGGGCCCACGAGCCCATTGGCCCCACGCGTCCAATTGCGGCCCAGTGTGGCCCAAAATGGCCCAAGCGCTTGAGAACGCTCATGGCGGCCTCTACAGCCTATCGCCCCTATTTTGTGGGCTCAGTTCACCACACGAGCATTCGCACGCTCGTAAGGCCTCGAATGTCGAAGTTTTGGCTTTTCAGCTTTTCAGCTTTTGTCAGTTCATAGTTAAACAGGGGTGTGAATACACACTTTTTGGGGAAAACATAGGATCACCCTGTGAGCACTGAACCTATAATCAACTAGAGAATCCAGTTAAGCAACTGCCAAAAGATCTAACATCTACTACTTAACACTAATCCAAAATCAGCAAACATTACCTCTCTCAATCGAGTGGAATCCGGCCCATTTCACTTAGACCCTTGGCTAAAATCGATTGCCCATCTTTTATTGATTACTTGAACCACATACACGGATCTTATTAGATAGAACTGCTCAACTATACGGCCTGAATCCACAAACGTTGACCCATAGTAACATATATAATATTCGACCCTCACCCCCTAGGAGGTAATGCTAAGTATTTACCTTAAGGAATACAGAGGAAAGATTTACATTGCTTCAGTTACACATGCAACTCTTTCACTCTCTGAGAAAATCGATTTCCAAAGAACACCTATAGAACCAAAACTGAACAATCGAGAAGGAATGAGAAGGCCAAAGTCGGTTAAACGAGCATGAACTAAAAGCTTAATAAGAAAAACAAAAAGAGATAGGAAGAAAAGCACTTACCGATTGCCAAATAAATCACGCACCAGAACAGAACAATTTGAGTAAAGTTTAACCTTTAGCCTCACAGGAACCAAAGCTTAAGAGAGGAGATGTTCAGCTTATGAGAGAAAAAGAGTGAAACACGAAAAACAAAAGGAGAGGGAGGAAAGGAAGGCCGGAATATAGTATTCAGCAATTGTGAAAGAAGGAAAAAAAGAGCAGAGATTCGGCTACCCAAGAAAACCGAAAGGAAGAAGGGTGAGGGAGGAGAGTAATCGGCCAAAATTTAGGTTGCCAATGTAAGGAACAAAAAAAAAGAAGTTGTAATAGCCCAAATTTCAGTAATGTCGGGAATTGTGGTTCGAGACCACCGAATTCGATAAATGAACTCGTATATAATATTATTTACTATTTACGAGCCGAATGTAGTTTTTAAAAGATTTTTGAAAAAGTAAATTATGTTTGTAAAGATTTATTTGGTCAAGATATCGAGAAAAAGAGGTATTGAGATCTCGGTGTCATAAACCGAGCCATAAATATTTTTATGAATATTTAAGGAGTGTCAATAAGGTAATATTAAAGTTTCGTTAAGAAATTTTAAGGTTTTGGTGGTCAATTGAGTAAAAAGGACTAAATTGAATAAAGTGCAAAATTGTGAAAAGTGATGAAATAGCTCAATTGTCAAGTAAGGAAGGATTTAAAGTGCAAATAAGCCCAAGGAGATATTTTGGGCGGCAATAGCTGAGAAAAATCAGGAAATGAGTAAAATAAGGGCAAAATTGGAAAATTGCCAAAATTAGTTAAATAAAAATGGGACCAAATTGAGAATTCTCTAGAATTCTCTTCATTTTTTCATTTTCATTAGCTGAGAAACAGCCATGGAAGAGGATTCAAGCTGGTTTTTCATATTCTAGCTTCATGTAAGTTTAATTCTTGCTCTCTCCTTGAAATTTCTATGTTTTTGGACTTTTACAATTGGGTCCAACTTATTAATTCATTAGTTTTTTATTCCATGGCTAATTTTTAAAGTTGACGTGGATTAGTGTTGAAAGCATGTGATGAATAAATATTGAATTGAAGCTTTAATTTTGTTATATGATGATTTTATCAAGTTAAATTGATGGAAATTGGTTTTAGGACCTAATTGTGAAATAGTTGAAATCAAGGCTTAGTGTTAAAATTCTGATCTTCAAAGGTTATGAAGTGGTTTAAAATGATAGAGAAAGATGTTAAATGAGAAAATTAGCTCAATGGAGGGGTTAATTAAGCAAGGACTGAATTGTATGAATTGTGGAAATTGGGACAAATTGGAAATTAAGATGTCACACTAAAGCAGTATTTGACAGCAGCAATTGTCTAACTTTGAAAAATCACCAAAAATGGTAGGAATTGAATTAGAAGTTTAATAAGATATGTAATTAAAGCTTATTGAGTCTATTTTCATATAAAAGAAACAGAGGAAGCAAATAAATTCTGTATCTTGAGATATTTGCATTTTTGTGAGACTGGTTTAGATTGATTTCGTGATCCCCTGTTCTGATTTGTAAAAATCATTAAAAATCGTAAAAAAATAGTTATGGAACATTATTTATATGGTTGGAATCCTTATTGAGTCTATTTTTATAAGAAATAAACATTAACATCTTTTGAATCCGGAATAAAGAGAAATTGAAATTTTAGTGAAGAGAGGTCAGAGCTGTCGGACTGTGTAACAGGGGAGATTTTAATGAATAAACTGTACAAATTAGCCGCACCAAAAATTCTGGAAAAATTATGATAAGAAGATATGTGAATCTAGTTTCAAGGAAAATTTATGGATCTTAATTTGGAGTTCTGTAGCTCAAGATAAAAATAATTTAGTGACTATGACACGGATGGACAGCTTGAAAATGTACAAGTAAATAGTAAAAGTTATAGATAATGTTACTTACAAGTGTGTTATTTATACTAAGGATGTGGAATGGAGTGGAGGAGGAGGAAAAATATATGAATGATTTGTATTTAGATTAATCATATGCCTAATTATAATCAATAAATGTTGAATCAGAAGTGGAATAATGTTTTATTTCTTGAGATTTATATGAGTTATGTGACTAACGAAGATATTAAGAATGTATATTAGGATTTCGTGAGCAGAATGGCTGAATATACTTTGCAGAAATCAACTCGAGTGATTCCAGCTTAGTGACAAGATGAATTGACGAAAAAGACCATGGTTGGACCATGGCAATAAGTGAAAAGTGGTAGCTTCGGCTGCCTGATCAAGTGAAAGTGGTAGCTCCGGCTACAAGTGCAAAGTGACTTCCATATAAGACCATAGCTGGGCTATGGCATCGGAAGAAAGTGATAAGTGATTTTCGTACAAGACCATAGCTGGGCTATGGCATCGGAATAAGATGATAAGTGATCCGTGTAAGACCATATCTGGGATATGGCATCAGTGATATATGTGATCCGTGTAAGACCATATCTGGGATATGGCATCGGTGTGATACGTGCTTAAGATGTAAGACCATAGCTGGGCTATGGCATTCTAATGAAAAGTGATGAATTGACGGTTAAGTCCATGGTTTTACCATGGCATGGTGATATTGAAGATGTAAGACCATAGCTGGGCTATGGCATTCTATCGAAAGTGATGAATTGACGGATAAATGAAAAGACCATAGCTATGCTATGGCATCAGTGATCATCAGTGAAATTCAATGCGTATCGGCACACATCAAAGAACGCGAGACTATGATTGTATCGGGCAGAAAGTGAATAAGTAAAAGACCATAGTTGGATGAGACTATGGCATCAGTGAAAAATGACGATTTCTAAATCGGTAAAGTTTTGGTAAGTATCATTTGAAATTATGCAATAGAATTTAATTGAGCACTGAGATTAGGCTTAATAAATGATTTATCATTTTAAATCATGATTGGAACAATAGCTAGTGAATTACATGTTTGTGAATTGACATTTAAAGTTTGGTAAGTGATATGTGATTATTATTGGCATTGATTCTGATGTTTGTGTACTCTTCTACGTTGAAATGATTCAACGTATTAATTTAGCATAAGAATGAGAATGAGACTAATATAAATATCCAATATATTTGTATTAATTCAATGGAAAAAATATGGTAATACGAGGACAAATAGTAATACGGAGTAATATGAGCTCAGCAAGTAAGTAATTTTCAGTACTATGAGTTTATGACATGAATAGGAGTCTAAATGATTAAGTGTGTGACATCTATTTTAGCCAAATGTAATGACTTATATTAGCTATTGTGGCTGTAAATCTGATTATATATACATGCATGTGCTATGGATTTTATATGATTGGTTGAGTTTAAGTCCGGTAGCACCTCGAACCCTATCCCGGTGTCGGATACGGGCGAAGGGTGTTACAGAAGTGGAAGAGAAAGATGTAATTGGTAATATCCCTAAAAGGTCAAAAAGTAATTTGTCTCACAAAATAAGTACAAAATGTAATAGGCAAAATAAAAAAAAAAAGAGTAACAGAGAAACTACCGAAAAAGAGAGCAAAAGCCAACACAATTTGGCACTAAGTGCCTATGGTCGATTATCCCATCAAGAGAGCCCTACTTTTGGAAAACAACCTTCACTTCCCAACTACTTGATCCCTTCGCCAATTCTCTCCACCAAACACCCAAATCCCCTGATCCACTCCCCTAACCACTCCAAGACCAATTCAAACTCAATGTTTCAGTCCAACTCCACCTCCTACATAGTTTAAGCAGCAAAAAGATAGCCCCTACATGCAATAGGACTCAAACTCAAGCCCCTTAGCATTAGAAAACAAGCCACATCTAGTAGAACTCCAAGCTCTTTTGTGTCATAATTAAGCGCAATAATTTATAAGGCCTACATGCTAGTGTTCAGATTCATTTAAGAGAAAAATTAAAAATTTTGCAAAAGCCTAAACTTGAACCCAGGCTTCTCTAACACCCCCAAACACACCCAAATCACTCTAGCCATTAAAATAAACATGCAATTTGTGTCAGACAACGCAAAATTAAAGACCTTATATTTTGGGGGCGTTACAATGGGCTTGTAGACATCTTAATGGGCCATTTTTTCAAGAACTTGGTCTTGTGATCCATTTGGTCTCAAAATTGGCTCGTTCAAGGTCGTACATGAAATCCAATATGCCTTTGTTACAAGGTTCGGTTTCTCGGACCAATATTTCCAAGATTTGAAATCTTGATTTTCTTTATTCTTGAAATTGTCTGAAATAGCAAAATTGGACCATGATTCAGTTTCTTGATTTTCTTGAAAATAAGAAGTGAATCTAGGTTTTTTGTCTGAAATAGCAAAATTGGACCATGATTCAGTTTCTTGATTTTCTTGAAAATAAGAAAGTGAATCTAGGTTTTCTTTTTTGGTCGTGTGCACATCTAGGGACTTGGTAATGAAGTCTTGGATGTCGTGACATAGAACTCTTATGTCGCGACAACACTGTAATTTTTTACAGGGTCAACTCAACATAATTGCACAACCCAGAATTTTAATCATTAAAACACCTAGATTCTAACCCCTAATACAATAGTGTTAAGCATAAAAACACCCTTTTTAGTTAACCTAACATAGATTTAACATCCCAACTCCCCCAAAATTTCAAAACCCCCTTCTCTACCAAAAACTTAGGTTTCAATCCTTCATCCCCAATTTTAGAGGCCTCCCTAGAGGAAGCTGTCAACAACGAATCAAAAGAGGAATCACATACGAAGTTCAAGGAGGTTGAGGTTATGTATTTTCAACTCTATATTACTATTCCACAAATTACTATACATATATATATTTTTGTTAGAAACTTAATATTCCTCCTAGAAAGAGCAAGAAAGCTACGGTCTAACAAACTCAAGTAGTATCGAACCCTGAGAAATATGAGAATCTAGAAATAGAAAAATGTTTTCTTGAGTTAAAAGGTCAACCTTTAATCTAAGAACGAGGGTTTGAACCTTCAATGATTTTGCGTAATGAAATTTGGACTTTGGTTAGATACCATAGTTGGCAGTGGTTCTGTATCACTCCCAAAGAAACTGCGATGGTCTCAACAGTGCAAGAATTTTATGCTTCTTTTAGAGACCAAGAAATGCAGAAAAGAATAAATTGGGATTTTCTAATAGTGAAAGGTTAGAAGGTGCCAATCACTCCTAGGGAGATACGCGAATTCAAAGGAGGAAGGGCCCACCATTAATAGTAGGAGTGACAACGATCAATTGGGTAACTTCTTTCCTTATCCTTTTATAGGTTGCACATTAAGGACAATGTGTCAACTAAAATGTTGGGGTAACATGGAAATTTTATTTTAAATTTGTACATTTTCCTTGATTTTTCTTGTCTTTTATGTGCTTGAGCTTGTAAAATATAAGTGATTGGTTAGGAGCATGTACATAGGTTGCTTGTGTTTACAAATATATTTAGCATGATGGTAGGTGATTTTAAATTTTTGGTTATTAGACTACTAAGTTCTATATGTTACACTATAAATAGACACTAAGCAATTAATTGTACCAAAGGATATAGAAATTACAAGGAAACGAGCATGCTAGTATGAATGATAAATGGCTAAATTTGAGTTTGTTTGGTTGATTAAATTTGTGCATATTGAGATATTAAGGGATGACCTAAGGCATTGTTTAGAACACATCCACAGCTAAAAATCTAACCTATTCATATTCAATTTTAGTACCAATTTTGAGCCTGTTGACAGCTCTTGATGAACATTACAAACCCCGGGCATAAAAATGTTAATTTGTATTTACCCTTTTTCTTTGGTCAAGTATTGCACGACTATAAACATCTAGCCATACCTATTAAGGGTTAAGTAGATACATCACGATGAAGTTTGTAAAAATAGAGTGAAATAAGAAAAATTGGTGTGATATGGGAACTATAAGTTAGCCTAAAAGTGCAAAACAAAAGTAGTACGAGTTGGAAAAGCCTTGAAACAGTGAAAAAGCATTCATGAGTGAGATACATTAAAAAAATAATAGTGACAAAGTCACAGGCATAAGAAAAACTCATTCATTAATGCACAGAAACTCATAGGCTAGCCATTGTTACTATGCCATGCTATGATTTCCTATGTGGAGAAATAATGAAGGTGAGAGAAGGATAAATAAGGCGGTGAGTGATTAAGGGTCACTAATGTGGAAGAACTGTGATTGGTACGATATGCCAAGCTATTTTTGTGTTTCTAACCCTTTTGATGCTTACTGTTCTTGAATTCCATACCTGCCCTAAGCCTTAGAATGTTACAAGCCGAAAAGTCCCATGTGACCTAAATATCCTTATGCATGAATGGATGTTACATTAAAAAATCACATAAATGACTATTTGTATTCTACTCAGATAATTAAATTACTTGTATGATTTATTAATGGATCCCTATAGGTGAGACCCTTAATGTTTGTATATTTTGTAACACACTGAACTTGGATGTTTGTGGTCAAAAGTGGTAAGTCAACTATTCATCATGTCAAAGTTTTTCATGAATATGAAATACCTAGCCATGTGCTTCAAAGTCAATACTTGTATGATATTTGCTCAAAGGATGTCTTGTTTTTGTTTATGTTTCTTAAGGACAAGCAATGACATAAGTATGGAAGAGTTTGATCTATCGTAAGTCGGTGTAGTAAATTAAACTAATTTTCACATTTTAGGAGCTTGAAAGTAAGCATTTTCATTAGGTATTAATTATGTTTTGGTAAGTTTTCATTAATTAATAAAATGTACAAGTTGAGTCTTTTATAGACCTTAGGGGTCGAATGACGCCTAATGGTGAGCTAATGAACTTTGCAAGTGTGCAAGAGACTATTAGAAGCCTATAACGCCCCAATTTTTTGGGTTTTTAAATTTTTTCTTGAATTTATCTTTGCCCATCTTGATATGTTGAAGTGGTGAATTAAGTGTGTTTAGCAGACCTTTAAGAGGCCTAGGGTTAAGCCTAAGGTCTGGTAAAATTTTTATTTCTAGCCTTAGGTGGAAGTGGATTGGAGCTAAGTGGGCTTTTAATTAAAGTTGGGGTTTTAAGACACAAGAAAACCTGTGGTAAAGTGGCAAGGTAGCGCCACTTAGGGAGCAAGAGAGGTGGCGTGTGGTAGCTGTTGAAGGAGCTGAGGTTCGAATCTCTAGGTGGCAAGGTCCTTTAATTTTGCTACATGAGCAAGGTAAGTAGTGGACTTCAAGTTAAATTCTGAAGAAAGGAGTTTGAAGTGCTCATGGGTTTGGATTAAGGAGTGATAAGGGGAGATTATCTAGGAGGAAATTGAGGAGTTGGGTGAGGTGCAAGAGTTGGCTGAATAGGGGACTTTGGAGTTGCAAATTTGGCTAGGGACATTAGGTATTTGCGTTTTCAGCATTTGGCCATGTAGGTGCCGATTTCCTCCGGGTTTTGTTTCTTGGTGATTCAGTGGTAACCATTTGGACGTTTTGAGTGTGCACATTCTTTCTTAACCCCTCATATTGTGATTTCCTTATTTTACCTCGTACTCCCTAGTTACCAAACTGTTGTCGAATCTTGATCTTTGATTCTCATATTCCTTCATTTGAACCCTTAATTTGGCATTCTCTACTCTAGCCGATTGTCAAACACTCTTCTTTCTTTTCTTTTTGCCCTCTCACTTTGATTCAATCCTTTTAAACATCTTTTGGCCGATTTCTTCAAAAGCTAAAATCCAGAAATATTTAGTCTCCCCCTTGCCGATTTGCTCAAGTAGCCAAACCCTACCACTCGTTTCTCTCAAACTCCATTTGGCCGAATCCTCATTGACTCTTCTTCTAATCTTCTTAACTGAATATTGCACCTCTGTTTTATACTTCTCTATCCTTCTAGCCAAAACTCACATCCCTTTCTTGCCACCTTACTATTTGGTATTCTTTTTATTTTAGCTGAATATGTGACTTCTCAAATAGCTGAATCCCTTAGATCTCTCTTCTTCTTGCGTTCTGACTAGATCTATAATAGATCTGGGCTAGGCTAGTGATCAGTGGTTCTTTCATGTGGCAAGGTAGTCAAGCCGACTTTTGGGTAAGTAGTCTCCTTTCTATTTTTTTCTTTCTAGTGATTGATAAAAAGTCGAAATCCCTAACCTTTTGCACTTATCGGCCCCCATCTTTGGAAATCGATTTGAGGTTTTCTATGTTGTCTATTTTTGATTCCGTAGCGATCTTATGGGTTGATCTCATGAAGGGTATTGGTGGACAAGGGATCGCAGGGTGATCTAGATCTATTTGGTAGATTTCGGCAAGGTAAGTGTCTATGGGACTATGTGGATTGTGGCCGATACTTTAGGGGTAGGTGTTAATAATTGTGAGTCAGATTATGGATTTGACATAATGATTAAACTGATATAGAGTAAACATACGAAGGATCTCGGCAAAATCGCAAATAGGTGTGTAATCGACACCCTCTAGTAGATTAGATCAGCAAAAGCCAAAAAGCTGAAATGCCAAAATACTGGCATTTCGAGGGCTTACGAGCTTGCGATCGCTCGTGGGTCGGTATGAAATCATGAAATTGGAAATAATGGTCGGTAAGGCTGCTATGCGCAGTTTTGTGCACTTAGGGGTTTTGGGCCCTGATGGGCTGAAATTGGGCCCAATGGGCTTACAGGCTCATATGGGTGAAATACGCGGTAAGTGATTTCTGGTAAACTGGACATTGAATCTGTGGTAATATGTGTAAAAATTGAGACTTAGCGGGCCACAGTAGCTTGTGGGCTCCGTCAGGCCCATTAGGGGTTTTAGGGCCCGATGGCACTTATGAATAAGTGGGCTATTTGAGTTTCTCGGAGCGACGTTAGATCTGTTAAAGGGTCGTATTAAGCATTAGACTTAGAGACATAGTAAAATTACTAAAATACCCCTGAAGGGTGGAAATTATCGTTTTACCCCTAGATGCTAAAAGATAATTTTACCCCTAGAGAAAAGTTGACTAATTTGCATGTTACTGCATCTAATATTCTATATGCCATGCAATGTTATATTCTGATTTGCATGGCGTTGGGTTATTGATACGGAGGAAGTGCTAAAAGTGGCAATGCCACGTCTGTTTAGAGGCTCTGCCTCGTATTATTGTTCTGGTGGCTTGGCCACGATATCTGTATTAGTAGCTCTGCTGTAACTGTGGTGTGTAAGGCTGGGTGGGTTGAGCTATTCCCCACATGGTGTGTAGGGGTGGTATGGGTGGTGTGTAGGGCTGGATTGGGCTTGGGCTTTGCATAATGCATATATATACTCTGATCTGTTCTGTAATGGGCCCAAGGCCTGCTCTGTATCTGAAAAGGGCCAAGGCCTAGTTTAAACTGTATCTGAATAGGGCTTCGGCCTAAACTGTGCTTGGACTGATCTCTAACACTGGTTGGGTTAGCTTACACATTGAGTTTTCACAAACTCACCCTCTCTTTTCCATCCACGCAGGTAACCCTCAACCTTAAAGGACTTAGAGCTGCGAGGGATTCGGGGTGGCCACATGATTCATGCTTCTGGTTTTTTAATGATTTACAAAATTTACTTTATTTTTAGTTCTTCTTAAATTTCAGTTTTTAAGTTGCAATAAGGTCGCTCGGGGATTTTGTTTTGGATTTTATTTATTTCTTGTTTTTATAACGGTAGACTAGTTCAAATGGGCTTTTAAACTTAATTAAACATTTTCAAAACATGCGATACGTTACAAATGGATAATTGAACAATGATAACACAACAATAATAAGATCTTTTAAAAAGTTAACTTTATTTGGTAGTAGATACGACTTTTATAAACTAAGGGTGTTTCATAATTACAAGATGTGGAATACAGTTTTATTGAAATCAACATAACATTTTATCAAAAGAGGATCAAAACTTAGATGGTTGTCCATGTAACACACCAGATCTAGCCATAAAGTCTGGGTCAGGTTTGGGGTGTTACAAAGCCGTAATAAACCGATATTGGTCGCTATATTGCAACATGGAATGCTTGATGTCGCAACATAGAGAGCAGAATGAAGAAATCATGAAACTGCATTTGATGTCGTGACACTGCCAAAGGGTGTCGTAACATACCCTTGAAGATATCCCAAGGGGAGTACACTGACTACTATGTCACGACATAGGTCCTTGTGTGCCGCGACATCGACTCTAGACGGGAGTTAAAAATGAGATAGGGGCATTTTGGTCTACATAATCAAACTTAAAGTTTGAGAATGTTAGCTGACCTAGGGTTAAGGACGACAGCAACATAAAATCTATAAATAGGCTCTTTTGTCACATGTTGTAGACAATTCACTTAGCCAAGAATTATCTTTTAATTTTACTTCGATTTGCTCTTTTCGTAGGTTAGATTTATTTTCTTTCATTCTTGTTCTATCTTGAAAGATATGTATTGTGGAGACAATCAAACCTTATGGATTTGTGGTCAATCTTAATACAATTAGACTCATTTGCAAACTTTATATTGTTGATTTATTTAGCGTGTTTTCTCTTTACATTAATTCTACATTGTCTATGGAGACCATAAGGAACTAATCCCTCTATAGGGATTAGAGAGTGGAAATATGATCTGTTAACTATTTTATAGGGATACTCAATGGATCAGCTATTTGGGAAGGGAAGAACGTAAAACAAACCCTAGGCCTAACAACCCTAGTAAGTCATTAAGGTGAGAATTAACCCAAAATTGGTATGGCCCATCGTGAACACCTTCAGCCCAAATCGGTCTAGACTGTGAGGTCAGAAGATAAGTAGTTCTTGCCGACTCGTTATTTAAGTAGAAGATTAGGAGATCCTATTGGGATAGAGACTAGTTGATTAACGAGGAGCCCAAAGTGATATTTTATGTGGATTACCGAAATGAGCTAATCACCCATAATCAGATTTGATTATTTCTATTCTTCAATCTCCCAAATTTTAGTTCATTATAGTATATTATTATTATTATTATTATAAAAACCTTATAAACTCCTTTTATTTTACATTCGCACTATAACTAAACTAAAATACTAATTATATCTTTCAGTGTTTAGGTTAAAATTTATCTAGCACTCACCTCCCTTAGGTACAATCCTTAGAGAGCTCACCTACTCCGTTGTAACTATATTACAACTGGATCTGTATACTTGGGAATATGACCTCGTTAGTGTAACACCCTAAACCTGGCCTAGACGTTATGGCCAGATCTGGTGTGTCACATGGACGGTTGATTCAGTTACAATCATCTTTTCAAAAAACGCTATGTTATTCGTGGAAAAAAACCATGATTAATAGCTTGAAATTATTAGGCATTATCAGATTTAGAAACTGTATTAATTACCAAATAAAGTTTATAACAAGATCTCATTGTTGTGTTACCATTGTTAAGTTATCTGGTCATTACGTAAAGCATGTTTAAAAACGTTTGATTAAGTCTAAAAACCCGCATAATCTAGTCTACCATTTTAAAACAAATAATAAAGAAACCCAAAACCAAATACCAAGTGGCCTTATTACAACATAAATCCAGAATTAAAAATGGAATAGAAATAAAAATAAAGTTTAACAAAACTAAAAACCAGAAGCACGGTCCATGTGGCCACCCTGAGTCCCTTGCAGCTCCAAGTCCTCTATGGTTGGGGGTTACTCGCAAGGATGGAAATAATAGGGTAAGTTTGTGAAAACTCAGTGTGTAATTTAACCCAACCAGTATTAGAGATCAGTCAAGCAGCTCAGTCTGGGCCGAAGCCCTATTCAGATACAGATCAAACTAGGCCTTGGCCCTATTCAGAAACAGAGTGGGCCTTGGGCCCATTACAGATACAGAACAGAATATATATGTATGTATGTATGTAAAGCCCAATCCCAGTCTAGCCCAACACACTACCCGTACTAGCCCATCACACCATGTGGGGAATAACTCAACCCACCCAGCCCTACACACCATAGACGCAGTAGAGCTGCTAATCAGAAATAATGGTGAGCCACCAGAACAGAAATATGAGGCGGAGCCTCTAAGCAGATTACATAACAGTGCCACTTTACAGAACTTCCTTCATGTCCATAACCCAACCCCATGCAACCTAGAGTACTACATGACATAAGCATACAGATTATCAGATATAGATACATGCAAATCAGTCAACTATCTCTAGGGGTAAAACAATCTTTTGGCATCTAGGGGCAACATGGTAATTTTTACCCTCCAAGGGTATTTTGGTCATTTAACTACATTTCAAGGTTTCATGCATAATACGACCTTCTAGTAGGTCTAACATTGCTCTGAGTGACTCAGAAAGTCCATACAGTCACATAGTGAAATTGGGCCCCAAAACCCCTAATGGGCCCGAGGGAGCTCACATGCTTATGTGGCCCGCTCAGTCTAATTTTACACATATTATCTCAGATTTAATATCTAATTTACTAGAAATTACTTATCGCATACTTTTACCCATATGGGCCTGTAAGCCCATTGGCCCATTCTCGGTCCATCGAGGCCCAGAACAGCCTAAGTGCACGAAAACGCGCACAGCATCCCTTACAGTCCAATATTCCAGATTCAGGATTTCGAATTGACCCACAAGCGTTTGCACGCTTGCAAGTCCTCGAAATGCCAGCATTTCGGGATTTCAGCTTTTCGGCTTTTGCTAATCTATGCTACTAGAGGGTGTCGTTACACACCTGTTTGCGAACTACGTCGAGATCCCACGAACGATTAACCTACAACAGTTTAACCACAACGTCAAACTACAATTGATTGAAAACTTCCCTTACCTAACCCTTCATGCATTCAGCCATTATCAAAAACCCCATCAATCACTTACCTTGCCGAAATCTAGCCACTAGATCTAGTCTGCCTTGATAATGCTAACCACCCTAGCCTCTACGAGATCCACCTTACGAAAGTCCACGAAACTTAGTCAGTTAACAAAAGAGTCCAAAGTATGTTCCCAAAGAAGGGATCTAAACCGATTTCCAAAAGAAAGTCAGGGGGTGGTTTCAACTTTTCATGAAATACTTAAAAGAAGAGTAAAACGAATTGAGTCCTTACCCAAAAGTCCACTTGACTAAATCAACACCACCAGAAGTTGTTACCACAACTCTAAGCCCAGATCTACGCTTGATCTACCCAAAGCACAAGGGAAGAAGATGAATAGATGAAAGAGTTGGAAGAACAACAGAGAAAAGAAGATGGGATTCAGTTTTTGAGAAGAGAACACTAGAGAGGGTTTGACCAAGGAGTGTTTAAGGAAGAGGGTAATAGGGTTTAGCTTCCTGATCAAATCGGCACAAAAGGAGGCTAAGTAGTTCGAGATTTCAACTTTTAGAAATTAGCCAGAAGGAGTCTTAGGGAGATCAACTTCAAATAATGGAGAAAAGAAGAAGAAGAAGAAGAAGAAAGTAGGTTCATCTCTTGAGTCAATCGGCCAAGAGGAGATTGAGAGTTTAGGGACTTTTGGCTTTTGGAGAAAGAAAAGAGGAGAGAAAAGAAAGAAAATGAATGAATTACCTATTCGGCACTAAACAAAAATGTAAATCTCGAAACCCAAAGGAAGAAATCGGCACCTACCTACCAAAATGCCGAAACTCAAAGGACTAAGATCCCAAAAGTGCCCAAGAAGAATTCCGTATACACACGTACACCCTAATTGCCGAAATGTACTACCCCTTACTGCCCTAGCCGAATTTTCCCTCCAAGCACCTCCCTCCAATCCCTAAATTTTCTCCTTGATAACCTCCCCTTATCACTCCATAATCCAATCCCATGAGCAACTCAAACTCCTTCCCTCAGAATTTAACTTGAAGTCCACCTCTTACCATGCTCATGTAGCAAAATTAAAGGATTTTGCCATCAGGGAGAGTCGAACCTTAGCTCCTTCACAAGCTACCACACGCCACCTCCCTGTGCTTTAAGTGGCACTACTGATGCGAGCGCACCCAGCAAACCCCATCGGTCAAGTTTCTCGAGTCGAGCATTGTTTTGTTGGCAAGCTGATTCCAGCTCCTTTCCAGCTCTTTTCCAGCTCCCCAAGCTCCGTCCAGCTCAAATCCAGCTCATTCGAGCTCGATCTAGCTTGCCTGAGCTAAACTGAGCTCACTCCTAGCTCTTTTCCAGCTCACGAGCTAACCCTTAGCTCAACTTCAGTTTAGGAGTTTAACCCCAGCTCATCTTTAGCTCATGAGCTAATGCTTAACTCATTTTAGTTTAAACTTGATTTTGACTTTAATGCATTAAATAAAAGCCGAACATATTTATTTAAGCATCAAATTTGTCTTATATTAATATCTGTTTTTAATATGTCATAGTTATTACATATTTTAATTATGATCACATTTTAGCTGATTTAATGCATGTCATTAATATGTTCACATTGTGCCGAATTTATGTGTGTTCACATGATGTCTCATAATTTGTTTTTTATTTTGTTTTGTAGATACAATGATCATGGACGGCACAATATATGGATGAAGAAACATCTCTTTTGGGCATTCCACATTCATGAATGAAGAAGTATTAAATGCTGGTGCATGTATGGCTAGATGCAAGGTTTCTACAAATTCATGCATGTGCCGAATGCATGTATGGACATTAAAGGCTAATCCATGAATGGATCAAATGCATGGGATGATAGAATGCATGAATGGCTTAAGTGCATGTACAGTGGCTGTCTCCTAACTTTCCAAGGCACTTATTCGGCCAAGAAGTAGCTGCCAACTAATTCTATGTTGACCGTTGAGCTCCTTGAACATGTTCACACTTTGAATTGACCTATAAGCTACTACACATGCATGGATGGGTTCAAGAACGTCCAAGGGAAGGAATTAACTCAATAATTCAACACATTGATTGTATTAAGTGCATGCACAAAGGGGAGAACGAATTTACTAAGTTCATGCTACCATTCATGTACCTACATGTCATTAAAGTGTTTATTAATGAGGATGCATGTTCTATACAAGGGCATGAACGTCCCAAGGAGATGAATGCAACCTTTGGTGCTCATACAAGGCACTTGAAGCCTTACTTCATGGCTAAGCATTCATGCACACACCAAGGGGGAAGAAAGTGTCTATTCAGCTAGTGCATGAATCTACTGAATTCATGAACAATTTTAATGAATTAGTGTGAATGTTTTTATTGTTGTGTGAACACATTAGATGCCGAATTCCAATAGACATTTTAGGCACTATATATAGTTGTCATTTTCATTTGTAAGGTAGACTTTTCTCTTAATGAAACTTTGTTAAATTTATGGAATTTGTGAGATTTCTTTCTCTCATATTTCGTTGAAGACTTGTTGGCCTATCTAGTTCTTAGTTGGTGTCAACCTTGTTCTTCCTTTTGAACTTATCACTCAACCGAGTGTGGCGTTCACCCTTATACCAAGGTTCCTACTTTGCTAAGTAGTGGGTCGAGGTTCTATCATTTTCATTTCCACCTTAAGTGATATAAGTACCGGGGCGATACTCTCTATAGTGTCGAATCATACTTGAAACTTAAGTCCTATTTCACCATATCCATCTTTCTATCCAATTTCCTTTTATTCATCACATCGCCTATCCAAACCATTTCCTATCTCCTCATCTTTTTTATTTGTTAATCATAACCGAACCTATACATATTCTTACCCATAACCTATCTTTGAACACTTTAACCTAGCTTCCGCTTTATTTTCCCATCAACTTTACTTAACAAGCAAATCGAACGATACTTTCTCGTAGACGATCGGGCAAACTTACATACGACTCGACTCACCCTGAGGCGGATCGTATCATTTGGTATCAGAGCTGCTAAAACGAGGAGTACTGACGTTCGCACCATCATCAAAGTAGGTTCGTAAAAAAAAAATTTGCCTTTATATTCATCATTTTGTACTTAAAAAAAAAGAGAGTGGTATAAAAAAAATTTGAAAAAAAAAAGAAACTTGAATAAAAAACTGAAGTGAAAAAAAAACGTGAAAAAAAAAGAAAAAAAAAGTGTGAAAAGAAAATTCGAAAAAAAATTGAAGTGAAAAAAAAAGGTAAAAAAAAATGAAGTGAAAAAAAAAAGTGGAAAAAAATTTGAAGTATTAAAAAAAAAAGTGTGAAAGATTTTGTTCTTTTGTTGACCGTTTTGTACTCCCGATCAAGTTCGTTCATTTTTACCATTCACTTCCTACCCCATCGCCACACTTAGACCCGAGAATTTTTTTTTTTCTTTCAGCCAACCCTGAACCCCTCATATTTATCCTTTGTTAAACAATTTTGAAACCGACCCCTAAGCCTACGATAAGGCCTTGGCGAGTCTGAATACGAAATTGTGAGAGAAAGTTTGAGAGGTAAAAGGCACGAGTGAGTGAGCGCATTCGAGTGGAGGTAAAAGCCAAACGAGTGTAAACACGAGTGTGAGTGCTACCAATTTTTCTTTCTTTCCGAGTGAAATCGTGAGTTTTGTGGTGAGGTACCTAATTTTTGTTTTGTTTATATTCTAACAATTTCTTTTCACCAAACAAAAATCATGTCTCGTGAAGAATTCACCGAATCAGAATTCCAATATTTGGTACAAGAAATGCAAAGAATGGTGAAGTTCAAATTTGATAAATTGCATAAGAGGTTAGATCGATTGGAACAAAGAGATCCACAAGAACGAGTGTCATCAAGTCAAAAAGCAGAATCGAGAACTTTGCGAAGATACACGTCTAATGATTACTCGAGACGAGATTTCGATCAAGATTCTTATTGTCCCAAGGATTTAAGACAAAGATATTCATACTATGACTCGTATTCATCGACGAATTCGAGAAGTGATTTTGAACGAAAGTCCTTTTCATCAAGGAATTCGCGAAGACGAGAAGCCAACTACGATATTGACTCCTTCCAAAATGACACCTGAAGAGATAGATATACCTCTTCCCGAATTTCAAAGAAATCATCCAAGGAGTATTCTTCACGAAGCCTTGATCATGATTCATATGAAAATAGTTCTCCATCTTTCGAACAAGAATTGTATTCTCATGATTCTTTTGTAACATCTTGTAAAAGAAAAGAAAAGACAAAAGAAATAAAAAGAAAAGAGAGAAAAGAGGCTAGCAAGAGAGAAAATGAGCGAGTTTTGAGAGAGCTCGAAAAATCCATTGAAAAAGCCTTTGAAAAATAAAAAGAAAAGGAAAATGAGATTGAAAAAGAAATTAAAAAAGAGTTTGAGAGAGAAAAAGAAGTTGATCAAGAAAAAAGAGTGGAAAAAGAAATTGAGATAAAAGAATCGAGTGTTCTCGATGAAAAAGAATCGAGTGAAAAGGAAAGTGAGCAAGCGAGGATTGTTCCCAGTAACCCTCTTATTCTTTCTTCTTGTGATGTAGCTTTCCAGGTTTTGGAGAATCCATGTGACCAACTTCAGCTTCACTACCTTCCAAACGAGAGGCGCTTTTTGATGACCGAGATAGAAAAGTCTGCAAATGACAACCACCCACTTGCGATCGAAGGTAAGGAAGGTAAGGATTCCTTGTTTATCGAATCAAGGCCGTTTGATTTAAAATTTGCTCATAAAGGTTTTGATGGCCTCATTTCTGAAAGATTATCATATTTTGATTTGATTAGTCCTTGTTCATTCCTTGTTGTTAATGACTATACCTCAAAAGATACCATGAAAGCCTTGTCTTATGACATGTCTAATTATTCTCCTGGATTGGTTCAATCTTTGCAAATTATGAGTGTGTTTGCTAAAGGTTTTTCACTTTTGGATTTGATCACCTTCGAAAATTCTTTGAATTCATGTGCTAAATCTTTCTGTTTAAACATGCTTGTTCAAATGATCTGTGATGGATTTGCACGATTGAAAAGTTACATAATCTCAAAAATTTCTTTGTTTGACATCCATGGTAAAAGATGTTCACATAAAATGCTTGATTTGTTTGATTGTGTTATTCATGAACAATCTTTAAATTTTTGTGCGACATCTCCATGTTTTAATCTATCTGTTCACATGAAGTTTGCAATGAAAGAATGCTTGAGAATTTCCATGTCTAAGTTTCCTTGGATGCACTTGCGTGATAACTTGTTGACATGTAGAATGCCTGCCTCATCTATTTGTTTGCCTAGTTTTGTCAATTCTGCATGCCTATTTGATCAAGTGAGGTTTGGGACATGTGATGAGTTGGTACCATTTTCTTCTTTTAATTTGATGTGGACATTGGGAATCAATCAATACATCCTGCCTGTTGGATCGAGTGACCAAATTTTTGTGTTCAAACCTGGCATTTGTGACTTTGATACATTAAATGAAAACATTAAGCATCTTGTATGTTGCGTATCCCATATATGTTTGCTCGATGCTCGATCTTTATTAAAGAATTTTGGTTTCAATTCTGATTCGTTCCTTAATTACTTTCCATGGCCCCATGTGGAATTTTTGTTACCTTTTGTTAAGGTAAGGCCGACTTATGCCCTTGGTTTTGAAACGAATCATGATTTGGTTTTCCCTCTTACTTCATTCATTTCTGATACTAACATTTTTCATTATTGTGAACGTACCCCTTTGGTAAGCATGAGCTGTTATGGAGCTTCATCACCCATGCAAATCAACCGAAGTAAAAAGTTGGTTTTACGTTATCTTCCCGAAGAGAGAAGATTTGTTTTGATTGAAAAAGGTAAAACAGGTTATAAATTTTCTTCTCATCAAGGATGTCAAGGTAAGATTTCTGAAAATCTTCGAACAGCTTTGCTTAATTCGAATGATATTGAAAATCATTGTGATTGTTTGATGTTTGAACATTATTCGAATCCTGATGTGGTTGATTGTTGTCTTTGGCCTTATATTGATCTATTTGAGTTGGAATATGAATACACAAAACATGTTAATAAGCGGAAGAAAGAATTAGCATACTTATGGCCATGGCATACTTTGCATAAGCAAGATGAGGGACCAATTAAGTTACTATTTTCGTATGATCATTTTGATATTATTTGGTCGAGGAATAATGTTGCTACTTGCTTGCAAACATTTGTGACCAACTACCCTTTGCTTCAATCAAATTCACATGTTCGCAATGATGGCATATCGAAACTTTTTAATAACTTTACGTATGCTTGTTTTTCACAGCTTAGATTTTTGGCATATGTTCGATTAAATGAGTTTTTCTTGAATTTTAAATATCATATGAATCTGACTTGTTTGAATTTCTTCTTGCCAAAAGTGGTGAGACTTTTTCAAGTTTATTTGATATCTTCTATTCCATTTGACCGAGGAAAGCCATGTGTGAGAAAAGTTTTTGAAGCGAACAAATGGCTCGACTTGAGGACAAGTCGCCTAAAAGAAGGGGGGAATGATGCGAGCGCACCCAGCAAACCCCATCGGTCAAGTTTCTCGAGTCGAGCATTGTTTTGTTGGCAAGCTGATTCCAGCTCCTTTCCAGCTCTTTTCCAGCTCCCCGAGCTCCGTCCAGCTCAAATCCAGCTCATTCGAGCTCGATCTAGCTTGCCTGAGCTAAACTGAGCTCACTCCTAGCTCTTTTCCAGCTCACGAGCTAACCCTTAGCTCAACTTCAGTTTAGGAGTTTAACCCCAGCTCATCTTTAGCTCATGAGCTAATGCTTAACTCATTTTAGTTTAAACTTGATTTTGACTTTAATGCATTAAATAAAAGCCGAACATATTTATTTAAGCATCAAATTTGTCTTATATTAATATCTGTTTTTAATATGTCATAGTTATTACATATTTTAATTATGATCACATTTTAGCTGATTTAATGCATGTCATTAATATGTTCACATTGTGCCGAATTTATGTGTGTGCACATGATGTCTCATAATTTGTTTTTTATTTTGTTTTGTAGATACAATGATCATGGACGGCACAATATATGGATGAAGAAACATCTCTTTTGGGCATTCCACATTCATGAATGAAGAAGTATTAAATGCTGGTGCATGTATGGCTAGATGTAAGGTTTCTACAAATTCATGCATGTGCCGAATGCATGTATGGACATTAAAGGCTAATCCATGAATGGATCAAATGCATGGGATGATAGAATGCATGAATGGCTTAAGTGCATGTACAGTGGCTGTCTCCTAACTTTCCAAGGCACTTATTCGGCCAAGAAGTAGCTGCCAACTAATTCTATGTTGACCGTTGAGCTCCTTGAACATGTTCACACTTTGAATTGACCTATAAGCTACTACACATGCATGGATGGGTTCAAGAACGTCCAAGGGAAGGAATTAACTCAATAATTCAACACATTGATTGTATTAAGTGCATGCACAAAGGGGAGAACGAATTTACTAAGTTCATGCTACCATTCATGAACCTACATGTCATTAAAGTGTTTATTAATGAGGATGCATGTTCTATACAAGGGCATGAACGTCCCAAGGAGATGAATGCAACCTTTGGTGCTTATACAAGGCACTTGAAGCCTTACTTCATGGCTAAGCATTCATGCACACACCAAGGGGGAAGAAAGTGTCTATTCAGCTAGTGCATGAATCTACTGAATTCATGAACAATTTTAATGAATTAGTGTGAATGTTTTTATTGTTGTGTGAACACATTAGATGCCGAATTCCAATAGACATTTTAGGCACTATATATAGTTGTCATTTTCATTTGTAAGGTAGACTTTTCTCTTAATGAAACTTTGTTAAATTTATGGAATTTGTGAGATTTCTTTCTCTCATATTTCGTTGAAGACTTGTTGGCCTATCTAGTTCTTAGTTGGTGTCAACCTTGTTCTTCCTTTTGAACTTATCACTCAACCGAGTGTGGCGTTCACCCTTATACCAAGGTTCCTACTTTGCTAAGTAGTGGGTCGAGGTTCTATCATTTTCATTTCCACCTTAAGTGATATAAGTACCGGGGCGATACTCTCCATAGTGTCAAATCATACTTGAAACTTAAGTCCTATTTCACCATATCCATCTTTCTATCCAATTTCCTTTTATTCATCACATCGCCTATCCAAACCATTTCCTATCTCCTCATCTTTTTTATTTGTTAATCATAACCGAACCTATACATATTCTTACCCATAACCTATCTTTGAACACTTTAACCTAGCTTCCGCCTTATTTTCCCATCAACTTTACTTCACAAGCAAATCGAACGATACTTTCTCGTAGACGATCGGGCAAACTTACATACGACTCGACTCACCCCGAGGCGGATCGTATCAACTACCTTGCCACTTTACCACAGGCTTCCTTATGCCACAAATTCATCACATCAATTTAAAAGCCCACTCTGCCAAAGTCCACCCTTACATAAGGCAAAAACTAAAATTCTGCCAGACTTCAAACTTAAACCTAGGCCTTTTAAAGGTCTACTAATAACACTCAAATCATTACTACAGCACATCAAGCCATGCAAAAATAAATTCAAGTAAAAATTCAAAAGCCCTAAAAATTGAGGCGTTACAGTTAATATATCTTTTACTACAGTATTCACACTCTGGATGTTCTAATCCTGTGTAAAATAAATAGAATTCATATTGGCACTTACCTCTCTTTGGCTAGATTTCTCTTCATTTACTTTTCTTCTCTTCCTTTCACACTTTTATAACTTCCTTTCCTTTTTTTACAATAATTTCATCTCCTTTTTCTCTTCCTCTTCATGAACATGTCAAGAAAACATAACTGAATTCAACACTAGAAGTCACTTTCTCACATTTCTACTTCAACTAAACATAGAATCCATAGAAAAACTTAAATTTTACCTTGTAACATTGGTTTCTCACAGTCCCTCTAACTTTATTCACTATAATTTTTCAAGTCCCTTGATTCCAAGGTGATATACATGCTAACTAAGGTCTCAACATCACGTTTCCTCTTTGGTTGCTATGGAAATTCCTAAGATTTTGGGTTGGAAAGATGGAATTAGGTGATAAAGGACAAAATTAAACAAAAATGAAAGTTTCATTTTCCTTCCCTTTGCTTGGACATGTGATGTATGGAAATATGAAGACATTTCTTCATATTTCCTTAATAGTTATCTAATATAAAATTATTAAAATAATAATATAATATCCCATCATAATGATGTTAATCTAATGGCTTATATTTCATCTCATTTCCTATCAAAATCCAAAGGCTCATATTGTGCCAACATATCATGAATTAATAATAATAATAATACGTATATTTATCTTTGCTCCAATCTTCCATATTAAATCCTTTACAAATACAATGGCTAAAATTCAATACACATGCCTAAAGGTTTCTTTGCTAATTTTACAAAAAATTATCTCACTTACAAAATAACTATTTTTCCCTTGATAATTTTTAATATTTTCAATTGATCCATTCCCACTTTTGGTGAGACTGCAATTTTGGTCCCTCAACTTTTTCTAAAATTTTAAGTTTAGCCCATTAAATTTTGAATATTTATAATTTGACCTCTTCATTTTTCACCTATTTATAGTTTAGTCTAGATTAACATCACACAACATACTACATGTTTTTAACTTTCTTTGGTATCCAATAACCTTCTCTATTTACATTGATGTATCATATTTCATTTAATCAGGCAATTGGAAACATGAAAATATACACACTTTTTTATGCCTTTTTTTAACTCAAATTCATGCAATTTCTATAAAATTATTGTCAATATATATAATTATCATAAAACAGTTAAATTGTACTTAAATTACGAAATGTTGAATTTTACTTAATTTTATAACAAATTTTTATTAATTTTAATCATTTTTGACAAATTTGCACAAAGGACGAAAAATAGCTCGACAAACACTATTAGAATTACAAAACGGAGAAGCAATTTCAAGCATCAAGGTAAATTAATTTTTTAGCCTAAGATGGTCCAAATTATGTGTACTAATTCATAATATAATTAATTTAATTTTGAGCTAATTTTATTTGGGTTAAATAAATTATTATTAATTAATTATAAAAAGCGGCCCAGTTAAGCTGAACTTGCAAAATGGCCCTTGAAGACCCCTTCAAATTGCATTCAAACCCTTCCACTATTTAAGCCTTTCTAGATTTGCCCCACCTTAAAATAACATGTTTGAATTTATCAAACATGCCACATGTGTGGTCGGCCATGGGGGGAGTCTTTGGCTGGTGATTTTGGCTATTTTTAGCAGCCTTCTCAACCTATAAATACCCCCTTGGCCGCTTACTTTAGGATAATCTCAAACCTTCTCATCTCTTCACTTCTCTATCATTTTTCTCTCTTCTTTCCCTTCCATTCTCATTCCTTTTCTTCCCCTATTCCCTTTTCGATTTCACCTCTTGAAAATGATTCAATCAACCACCATTTGGAGCAGCATTCAAGTGTTCGTAGAAGCCTTGGTTTGACAAGAACAAATAGAGAAGGAAGAGTGGAGCAAACTAGTCAAGCCACAGAGAAAACACCGGATTTGATTCTTGTTCCTTATCCTTCTAATTTGTTATTGTTATGATGAACATATCTATGAATATTTGTATTTTTTATATGTTTAATTTCATTAATATGGCTTAAATTTAATTCGTGTTAGGTTGATTGCATTTCGTTTACTTAATTTATTAAAATTGTGTTTGTGTTGTTATAGGCCACGGTAAGATGTTTGATTAAGTAAAATCATGACTAAGTTATTCTTGCATTACAATTGTAAGGTAACTAATGAGTTAATTATTTAAACGGATTGAAATTGTAATTAATTGACACAATACTTATGTAACACCCTAAACTTGACTCAGACGTTATGGCTGAATCTGGCAGTGTCATATTGAAGTGTGAAACGTAAACCTCGTTGTCGTTGAAAACCTCAAAATCAACTAATCAATTTGTGATTAAACGGTGACTTCAAAACGGGTTATTCATTTTCAAAACATACGTTGTTAGTTGAGTTTTTTTCTTTTAAAACGTAATTTCTTTTAAAAATCCAAACTTGGTTTGACCTCTTTGTGTGCATTAAAGGTTGGTTTAAAACCTTGCATTATTATTGAAAGTTTCTTTAAAATGTTATTAAACTTTAAAATCTCGTTTATAGCAGAAGCTTCTCTTTTAAAATAGTTGTGTATTTGCTTTTATTTTGTAAAGCGTTCTTTCTTTTTAAAACTCAAACCCTAATTCTAGCAGCTATAATCAAAACTTAAATCCCCAAAATAAAAAAAAAAACCCAAAGGCCTTATTACAAAACAAATACCCAAAATTAAATCTAGAAATTACTAAAAGTATTGAATCATTCATAGTAAAAAGCGTGGCCACCGCTAAGTCCTCTGATCACACAGAACCGCCTAAGATTGGGGATTACCTGTACAGTTAAAGCAGAAGGGGTGAGTTTACAAAAACTCAGTGTGTAATTCCCCAAACATACAAGCATTATGCAATAACACAAACTAGGCCTAAGCCATTCACAGTCGCAGTATTAGTTGGGCCTTAGCCTATAACAGTATCAATTGGGCTTTAGCCCATAACAGTATCAGAAATCAGAATGCATGATGCAGATAATCCCAACCAACCTTGCGCACCATCTCCTGTCCAACCCTACAATCCTGTGGGGAATAAATTGACCCACACATACTTACACTCCAATGTTAGCACCGATTGTGGCACAAACCAGTATTGCTGCAAGCTGCCAGAAATATAAGTGACTTAAAGCCATCAGTAGGTCCACAGTCGTCTTGTGTGACCCGTGCGACCTTACCAGTCTACAGTCATCTTGTGCGACCCATGCAACACTATCAGTACATACACATATAGTAACCCATCCCCATGCAATGCAGTATGTCGTCACATAATATCATACGTATGCAAATCATAAATATATCAGATGGCATGCTTAATCAATCATACATCACATAAGGGCATAATAGACATTTTAACCTATAGTGGCATAATAGTCATTTCTCAGTTTGGGGTCTAGGTACATTTATCAACCCATCAGTAGGTCCACAGTCGTCTCCTGCGACCTGTGCAACCCTTAACAATCAAATAGTGTAGATGGGCCCAAAGCCCATTATGTGGCCCAAGTGGGCCCATGCGCCCGTCTGGCCCACTAAGCCCAAAAATGACCTTAGCCATGTGAACGACACAGCCAGGTCCAATATTTCTCACATGTCTGTGATATTTACCCATGTGGGGCCCACGAGCCCATCAGGCCCACACAGCCCAGTTCGGCCCAACGTGGCCCAAAACTACCTAAACCCATGAGATCGCTCACGGTGGCCTTTATAGTCATATGCCTATGTTTCACGGGCTCGAATTTCCACACGTATGTTCATACGCCCGTATGGCATCAGTTGCCGTACTTTTCAGCTTTTCGGCTTTTCAACTTTTGTCATCCTACGGTTAAAACAGTGTGAGTACACACTTGTTTACGAAATCGTGCTAAAATCCACCAGCACTGAACCTATATTCATTCAAGACATATAGTTAGTCTTCCCATCAATAGGGTTATCATCCTCTTCTAATACTTAAATCGAACCAATACTGGTTCTTGCCTTAATTAAACATGTAACTCCCCAAAAATTTAAAGTTTTTAATTTTGTGGTTGTGACACAAATCGCATGTTTGCTTTAATGGCTAAGTGATTTGAGTGTGTTTGGGTGTGTCTGGTGAATCTAGGCTCTAGCAAAATTCTAGTTTTTCCTCTAAGTAAACATTGACTCTAGGTTGTAGGCCTTATAAATAATTGTGGTTGATATATATCACAAGAGAGCTTGTGGGTTACTGGTAAGTAGAGTGACAGAGCTTCAAAGGGGGCTTGTGTTCGACTCACACTTTGAGCAAAGAGGTATTTATTTTGCTGATATGGCCATGGGAGAAGCAGAGGTGCACTGAAACTCTGCAAGGGGAAGTTTGAGTGGGTATTAGGTGGAGAGAATCAAGGGATTTGGATAGTGGTTGGTGTGGATATGGTGGAGAGATAATGTGATACGATCCGCCTCGAGGTTGAGTCAAGTCGTATATGTGTTTGCTTGATAGTTGATGAAGAAGTGTCGTTCGATTCTTTCAAATAGGGCGTTTTGGATAAAAATTGGCAGAAGCTAGTAAAAAGGTTCAAAGATAGGTTTTAATTAGAAATATTATAGGTTTGGTTTTAAAGAAAATAAAGGATGGAAATATGTTTGGAAGTTTGTTAATAATCAAAGAATAGAAAGTGAAAGAGTGGTTTGGGATAAGATGAAATGAAAGGATGGATAAGAGTAAACTTAAAAGTAAGCACGAACCAATACTAAAGAATATCAACCCAAATGCTTATAGGCTCTTAAGGTGAACAGATGAAAGAAGGTAGACCTCGACCCGCTACTTAGCAAAGTAGGAACCTTGGTATAGTTTCGAACGCCACACTATGAATAGTGATAAGTTCAGAATAGAAGGAAAACAGGTTGATGCCACTAGGCTTCCTAGATAAGCCAACAAGTTTTCAATGAAATATGAGAGAAAGGTTTCTCACAAAATGATGTAATTTCATTCAGGCGTCAAAAGTCCAAAAGTCCCTTTGAAATGGTTGGTTACACTTATTTATAGGCATAGAAAAGCTAGCTGAAAAGTCACAACTTAATGTGCTAATTTAATCTAAAATTAAACTCAAGACTTTTGATACTCTTGTAACTAATAACTCCTTGCTTGAATTCACTTTAATTCAGCTTAATGAATATCCATGAATGCTTGTAAAATGTCTCTTGAGTTGTCCCTTGGCTAGCCAAAAAGACATCAGCAATTAAATGGTGTTTTGAATGCTTGTTTTCATCTTTGAAAGAGCAAAAACTGCTGGTAGGTGAAAGGGGTTGCTGCGAAATTTAAGAGGAGTTAAAATGCTCCTTAAAACTCCTTAATTGATGTATGAAACATCCCTTGTAACAACCACTTCATTTGTAATCGAAAATGACTTAAAAAGTCACTTTATTTAATTTATAACAGCCTTAGTAATGTAATGGTTATGACTGAAAAAGACTCATGCAATAAACACATTAAAATGAGCTTATTAAACACATGTAAACACTTATTAATCATAACACACATTAAATACTTAAGTAAATGAACTAAACACATGCATCAATTATTCCAGCAACTAGTTAATTAAAGAAGCATAATTAAATAAACTTAAACTAATGCATCAATAAATAATCCTAGTAACTAGATTAATTAAAAGCAACACTTAATAAATGAAGTTCAACAAAACACTTTATTAATTAAACTAAGATGAGTTAAATAAAGTCTAGCAACTCATTATTAAACTAAGATGCTTAAATGCATGGTTTAAAATGCAAACTAAATGAACAAATGAGTTACTTAATGCAAGACTTAATTCAATGATGCAAATTTTAACTAACATGAAGTTACAAAATGCATGACTTTATTAAATGCAGAACACACAAAGTGCAAGTCAAAACTAAATATATGCAAACTCATTAATTTAAATAAAACTATATTAAATTAAAAAGTCCTTAAAAACATTGGTCCAATAACCAATCAGGCTATGAGATGTTTCCTTTTCCACTTAGGCCCCTCAAGTTTAGGCCAATCTTGATGGCATAGTGCTGCGTCATAACACGATGCGACTGGGTTTGCGTCATAATGGGAGAGATTTTAGGAAGAAAAATGGGAGTTTGAGGATGAGAAGGAGTGTATGTGTCGAAATTGATCTCTAGGCTTTGGGATTTCGGTCTTTGGTGGGGTTGGAATTCGGCATTTCTCCTCTTAGTGCTGTTTGGGTTTTTTTGTGTGTTTTGCTCAATGTTTTTCCTCACTACTATTGTGTCCTTTTAGGTTCTGCCAATTTCTTTCGTTAGTCGTCTTTTCCTCTATTCTCTTTTGGCGACAAAACCGAGATAATTGTGCTGACTGCTCCCATTTTAGTTCATTACCGATTGTTTCTTTTTCTTTTCTGCTCCCTCTTAAGTACTTTCTCTTGGGCTGATTTTTGTATCTCTGCTTCCCTCTTTCTCTTCCAATACTAGCCGAATACACTTGCCTATTCTTCCTTCTCCATTGTTTCTTTTCGGTTTCTCTTCTAGCCGAATCTTCTCTCCATCTGTTTCTCCATTTTCTTTTTTTTTGCCTCTCTCTCGATATTTCCATTGCATCTTGGTCGAATACCCTCTGTCCTTTTTATTAACCATTTTTGTTTACCCTATTATTTGGTTTAGTCGAATACTCCTATACTCTGCTATTATTATATTATTTTGATATCTGCAAGTGATCTTGATAAAAGGTAGGTGTTCATATTTCTTTGCCTTTCGTTCAAAATTGTTCTTTCTTACTCTATTTCTTAAAGCCGAATGCTCTCTTTCTTATTCTTCAATTTTTTGTTGGATCTCTAGCTTTCTCGAGGTGTGAAGAAGTGCAAGGGCTACTCGAGTCGTCAAACCCCTTTTCTCATTAATCGAACAAGGTAAGAACGCTACTTTACTTTTGGGTTAGGCTGAATATGTCCTATGTTTTTGTAAGTTGGCATTTGTGGATTTAGGCCACGTATTTGATCAATCTTGGGTATTAAAGATCTGTGTTTGTAATGTAGATAATCGACAGGGACTTAAGTTATCAGTGATCTAAGGACAAAAAGGCTATTTCTGTTCGTTCAAGGTAAGTAGTGAGTATCGATTTGAGATGGAGTATTGTGAACTCTAACGATTAGAAAACTGACGGTATGCCTCGAATAAATGTAGGCTTTTGTGTGGTGGTTTATTCACTCGATTTCACAATCAGGTGTGTAATCTCACCACCTTTACTGTAAATCAGCATATGCCAAAAAGCTAGAAAATACAGCGATTGAGGCTACATGGGCATGCGATCGCTCATGTAGTGAATCGAGCCCACGGAATAAAGGTGTTAGACTGTTGCTGCCATGAGTGTTCTCATGGGTTTGGGCCGTTTTGGGCCATGTGGGGCAAAAATGGGTCGTGTAGGCCCCATGGGTTTGTGGGCTTCACACGGATAAATTTCATAATATATGGCAAATACTATACTGGACTGTGTATTTCGCATGATCGTGGTAATTTTTGGGCTTGATGGGCCACATGGGCATGTGGGCCCACTTGGGTGCATAATAGGCACTAGGCCCATTGATACGAACCGCCTTGGGTTGAGTCGAGTCGTATGTGAGTTTGCCCGATCGTCTACGAGAAAGTATCATTCGTTTTGCTTGTGAAGTAAAGTTGATGGGAAAATAAGGTGGAAGCTAGGTTAAAGGGTTCAAAGATAGGTTATGGGTAAGAATATGTATAGGTTCGGTTATGATTAACAAATAAAAAGATGAGAAGATAGGAAATGGTTTGGATAAGTGATGTGATGAAAAAAAAAGGAAATTGGATAGAAAGGTGGATATGGTGAAATAGGACTTAAGTTTCAAGTATGATTCGACACTATAGAGAGTATCGCCCCGGTACTTATATCACTTAAGGTGGAGAATGAAAGATAGAACAAACTTTGACCCGCTACTTAGCAAAGTAGGAACCTCGGTATATCGGGGAACGCCACACTCGGTTGAGTGATAAGTTCAAAAAGGAAGAACAAGGTTGACACCAACTAAGAACTAGATAGGCCAACAAGTCTTCAACGAAATATGGGAGAAAGATCCTCACCAAATAGTTTAATTAACAAAGTAACAATAACAAAGTTCTACCTTTTTACAAATGACATAACAACTATTTATAGGCTATGTAAAGGTAGCCGAATGGACAAAAGAAAATACTTAAAGACTAAGCAAAATTTAGCTAGAAAGTCCTTGAATAATCTAGAAGAAAAACCATTAATGTCCATGTCCATATTCGGCTGAATGTATGTAAGTGATGAAGTCTCCATGCATCTTGGAATAGAGGAATGAATGCACATCCTTAATGTATAGACTAGGTTCGGCCAAGAAGTGAATGTGCATGAATAAACCGAATGGTCTTGTGAATAAAGACAACTCTTGATCGAATGGTCACTTGTGCATCCATGAATCTTTAAGGTGCATTGAACCGTTCATTCATCCATGGATTTTTAGCATTCATGTATTTGACGCATACATGAACTTATAGACACCTTGAATCTGGTCATGCATGAACCAGCATTTAAAGTCCTCCATGCATGAATGTGTGCCGTCCAAAGGGAGTGAATCTACTAGATTCATTCATGCATGAATCTTCTTCATTCATGTAACTGTAGGTACATTTGAATCCAGGCATTCATGAATCCATACATATGATGAATTCAAGCATTCATGTATTTGGCTCATACATGAACTTTTAAGAAACCTTGCATCTAGACATTCATGAACCAATTAAATGCTGTCCATTCATGTATGTATGTGTCATCCAAAGAGAATGTATCCAAGTATTAATCCATGTGCATGTATACAAGCCGTCCATGTACATGTACCTACATAAAATAAAATAAAATTATAAGATATCATGTGAACACACATAAATTCGGCACAATGTGAACATATTAATGACATGCATTAAATCAGCTAAAATGTGATCATAATTAAAATATGTAATAACTATGACATATTAAAAACAGATATTAATGTAAGACAAATTTGATGCTTAAATAAATATGTTCGGCTTTTATTTAATGCATTAAAGTCAAAATCAAGTTTAAACTAAAATGAGCTAAGTTTTAGCTCGTGAGCTAAAGTTGAGCTGGGGTTGAACTTTTAAGCTGAAGTTGAGCTAAGGGTTAGCTCGTGAGCTGGAAAAGAGCTAGGAGTGAGCTCGGTTTAGCTCAGGCAAGCTGGATCGAGCTCGAATGAGCTAGATTTGAGCTGGACGGAGCTCGGGGAGCTGGAAAGGAGCTTGGATCAGCTTGCCAACAAAGCAATGCTCGACTCGGGAGACTTGACCGATGGGGTTTGCTGGACGCGCTCGCATCATTCCCCCCTTCTTTTAGGCGACTTGTCCTCAAGTCGAGCCATTTGTTCGCTTTAAAAACTTTTCTCACACATGGCTTTCCTCGGTCAAATGGAATAGAAGATATCAAATAAACCTGAAAAAGCCTCACCACTTTTGGCAAGAAGAAATTCAAACAAGTCAGATTCATATGATATTCAAAATTCAAGAAAAACTCATTTAATCGAACATATGCCAAAAATCTAAGCTGTGAAAAACAAGCATACGTAAAGTTATTAAAAGGTTTCGATATGCCATCATTGTGAACATGTGAATTTAATTGAAGCAAAGGGTAGTTGGTCACAAATGTTTGCAAGCAAGTAGCAACATTATTCCTCGACTAAATATTATCAAAATGATCATACGAAAATAGTAACTTAATTGGTCCCTCATCTTGCTTATGCAAAGTATGCCATGGCCATAAGCATGCTAACTCTTTCTTCCGCTTATTAACATGTTTTGTGTATTCATATTCCAACACAAATAGATCAATATAAGGCCAAAGACAACAATTAACCACATCAGGATTCGAATAATGTTCAAACATCAAACAATCACAATGATTTTCAATATCATTCGAATTAAGCAAAGATGTTCGAAGATTTTCAGAAATCTTACCTTGACATCCTTGATGAGAAGAAAATTTATAACCTATTTTACCTTTTTCAATCAAAACAAATCTTCTCTCTTCGAGAAGATAATGTAAAACCAACTTTTTACTTCGGTTGATTTGCATGGGTGATGAAGCACCATAACAGCTCATGCTTACCAAAGGGGTACGTTCACAATAATGAAAAATGTTAGTATTAGAAATGAATGAAGTAAGAGGGAAAACCAAATCATGATTCGTTTCAAAACCAAGGGCATAAGTCGGCCTTACCTTAACAAAAGGTAACAAAAATTCCACATGGGGCCATGGAAAGTAATTAAGGAACGAATCAGAATTGAAACCAAAATTCTTTAATAAAGATCGAGCATCGAGCAAACATATATGGGATACGCAACATACAAGATGCTTAATGTTTTCATTTAATGTATCAAAGTCACAAATGCCAGGTTTGAACACAAAAATTTGGTCACTCGATCCAACAGGCAGGATGTATTGATTGATTCCCAATGTCCACATCAAATTAAAAGAAGAAAATGGTACCAACTCATCACATGTCCCAAACCTCACTTGATCAAATAGGCATGCAGAATTGACAAAACTAGGCAAACAAATAGATGAGGCAGGCATTCTACATGTCAACAAGTAATCACGCAAGTGCATCCAAGGAAACTTAGACATGGAAATTCTCAAGCATTCTTTCATCGTAAACTTCATGTGAACAGATAGATTAAAACATGGAGATGTCGCACACAAATTTAAAGATTGTTCATGAATAACACAATCAAACAAATCAAGCATTTTATGTGAACATCTTTTACCATGGATGTCAAACAAAGAAATTTTTGAAATTATGTAACTTTTCAATCGTGCAAATCGATCACAGATCATTTGAACAGGCATGTTTAAACAGAAAGATTTAGCACATGAATTCAAAGAATTTTCGAAGGTGATCAAATCCAAACGTGAAAAACCTTTAGCAAACACATTCATAATTTGCAAAGATTGAACCAATCCATGAGAATAATTAGACATGTCATAAGACAAGGCTTTCATGGTATCTTTTGAAGCAAAGTCATTATCAACAAGGAATGAACAAGGACTAACCAAATCAAAATATGATAATCTTTCAGAAATGAAGCCATCAAAACCTTTATGAGCAAATTTTAAATCAAACGGCCTTGATTCGATAAACAAGGAATCCTTACCTTCCTTACCTTCGATCGCAAGTGGGTGGTTGTCATTTGCAGACTTTTCTATCTCGGTCATCAGAAAGCGCCTCTCGTTTGGAAGGTAGTGAAGCTGAAGTTGGTCGCATGGATTCTCCAAAACCTGGAAAGCTACATCACAAGAAGAAAGAATAGGAGGGTTACTGGGAACAATCCTCGCTTGCTCACTTTCCTTTTCACTCGATTCTTTTTCATCGAGAACACTCGATTCTTTTATCTCAATTTCTTTTTCCACTCTTTTTTCTTGATCAACTTCTTTTTCTCTCTCAAACTCTTTTTCAATTTCTTTTTCAATCTCATTTTCCTTTTCTTTTTGTTTTTCAAAGGCTTTTTCAATGGATTTTTTGAGCTCTCTCAAAACTCGCTCATTTTCTCTCTTGCTAGCCTCTTTTCTCTCTTTTCTTTTTATTTCTTTTGCCTTTTCTTTTCTTTTACAAGATGTTACAAAAGAATCATAAGAATACAATTCTTGTTCGAAAGATGGAGAACTATTTTCATATGAATCATGATCAAGGCTTCGTGAAAAATACTCCTTGGATGATTTCTTTGAAATTCGGGAAGAGGTATATCTATCTCTTCGGGTGTCATTTTGGAAGGAGTCAATATCGTAGTTGGCTTCTCGTCTTCGCGAATTCCTTGATGAAAAGGACTTTCGTTCAAAATCACTTCTCGAATTCGTCGATGAATACGAGTCATAGTATGAATCTCTTTGTCTTAAATCCTTGGGACAATAAGAATCTTGATCGAAATCTCGTCTCGAGTAATCATTAGACGTGTATCTTCGCGAATTTCTCGATTCTGCTTTTTGACTTGATGACACTCGTTCTTGTGGATCTCTTTGTTCCAATCGATCTAACCTCTCATGCAATTTATCAAATTTGAACTTCACCATTCTTTGCATTTCTTGTACCAAATATTGGAATTCTGATTTGGTGAATTCTTCACGAGACATGATTTTTGTTTGGTGAAAAGAAATTGTTAGAATATAGACAAAACAAAAATTAGGTACCTCACCACAAAACTCACAAATTTCACTCGAAAAGAAAGAAGAAAAAGTATCACTCTCACTCGTGTTTACACTCGTTTGGCTTTTACCTCCACTCGAATGCACTCACTCACTCATGCCTTTTACCTCTCAAACTTTCTCTTGTAATTTCGTATTCGGACTCGCCAAGGCCTTATCGTAGGCTTAGGGGTCGGTTTCAAAATTATTTAACAAAGGATAAATATGAGGGGTTCAGGGTTGGCTGAAAGAAAAAAATTTTCTCGGTCTAAGTGTGGCGATAGGGTAAGAAGTGAATGGTAGAAATGAACGAACCTGATCGGGAGTACAAAATGGTCAACAAAAGAACAAAATCTTTCACACTTTTTTTTAATACTTTGAATTTTTTTTTCACTTTTTTTTTCACTTCATTTTTTTCGAGTTTCTTTTTTTTTCAAACTTTTTTTTATACCACTCTTTTTTTTTTAAGTACAAAATGATGAATATAAAGGCAAAATTTTTTTTTACGAACCTACTTTGATGATGGTGCGAACGTCAGTACTCCTCATTTTAGCAGCTCTGATACCAAATGATACGAACCGCCTCGGGGTGAGTCGAGTCGTATGTGAGTTTGCCCGATCGTCTACGAGAAAGTATCATTCGTTTTGCTTGTGAAGTAAAGTTGATGGGAAAATAAGGCGGAAGCTAGGTTAAAGGGTTCAAAGATAGGTTATGGGTAAGAATATGTATAGGTTCGGTTATGATTAACAAATAAAAAGATGAGAAGATAGGAAATGGTTTGGATAAGTGATGTGATGAAAAAAAAAGGAAATTGGATAGAAAGGTGGATATGGTGAAATAGGACTTAAGTTTCAAGTATGATTCGACACTATAGAGAGTATCGCCCCGGTACTTATATCACTTAAGGTGGAGAATGAAAGATAGAACAAACCTTGACCCGCTACTTAGCAAAGTAGGAACCTCGGTATATCGGAGAACGCCACACTCAGTTGAGTGATAAGTTCAAAAAGGAAAAACAAGGTTGACACCAACTAAGAACTAGATAGGCCAACAAGTCTTCAACGAAATATGGGAGAAAGATCCTCACCAAATAGTTTAATTAACAAAGTAACAATAACAAAGTTCTACCTTTTTACAAATGACATAACAACTATTTATAGGCTATGTAAAGGTAGCCGAATGGACAAAAGAAAATACTTAAAGACTAAGCAAAATTTAGCTAGAAAGTCCTTGAATAATCTAGAAGAAAAACCATTAATGTCCATGTCCATATTCGGCTGAATGTATGTAAGTGATGAAGTCTCCATGCATCTTGGAATAGAGGAATGAATGCACATCCTTAATGTATAGACTAGGTTCGGCCAAGAAGTGAATGTGCATGAATAAACCGAATGGTCTTGTGAATAAAGACAACTCTTGATCGAATGGTCACTTGTGAATCCATGAATCTTTAAGGTGCATTGAACCGTTCATTCATCCATGGATTTTTAGCATTCATGTATTTGACGCATACATGAACTTATAGACACCTTGAATCTGGTCATGCATGAACCAGCATTTAAAGTCCTCCATGCATGAATGTGTGCCGTCCAAAGGGAGTGAATCTACTAGGTTCATTCATGCATGAATCTTCTTCATTCATGTAACCGTAGGTACATTTGAATCCAGGCATTCATGAATCCATACATACGATGAATTCAAGCATTCATGTATTTGGCTCATACATGAACTTTTAAGAAACCTTGCATCTAGACATTCATGAACCAATTAAATGCTGTCCATTCATGTATGTATGTGTCATCCAAAGAGAATGTATCCAAGCATTAATCCATGTGCATGTATACAAGCCGTCCATGTACATGTACCTACATAAAATAAAATAAAATTATAAGATATCATGTGAACACACATAAATTTGGCACAATGTGAACATATTAATGACATGCATTAAATCAGCTAAAATGTGATCATAATTAAAATATGTAATAACTATGACATATTAAAAACAGATATTAATATAAGACAAATTTGATGCTTAAATAAATATGTTCGGCTTTTATTTAATGCATTAAAGTCAAAATCAAGTTTAAACTAAAATGAGCTAAGTTTTAGCTCGTGAGCTAAAGTTGAGCTGGGGTTGAACTCCTAAGCTAAAGTTGAGCTAAGGGTTAGCTCGTGAGCTGGAAAAGAGCTAGGAGTGAGCTCGGTTTAGCTCAGGCAAGCTGGATCGAGCTCGAATGAGCTAGATTTGAGCTGGACGGAGCTCGGGGAGCTGGAAAGGAGCTTGGATCAGCTTGCCAACGAAGCAATGCTAGACTCGGGAGACTTGACCGATGGGGTTTGCTGGACGCGCTCGCATCACCCATTTACATGGATGTCACCGTTAAGGTTACACGAGTCGCTCGAGCTGACTATAGACCTTGTATTGGGTCGATAAGAGTACCTAGACCTCAAGACAAGTAAAATGACCAAAATACCCCTATAGGGTAAAATGACCATTTTACCCCTTGAGGGTAAATGACTGTTTGTGCTCTGATTTGACTGTTCTTTCTGAGCATGGCATTCTGCATTCACATATGAGGTTATGACATGAAATTGAATGGGGTTGGGATATTGTTCATGGAGGAAGTATACTGTACTGATGGCTTTTAGCCTTTTATATTGATTATTGGCAGCTTTGCTACGATACTGTCACTGGCAGCTTTGTTGCGATGCTGATTAGTGCCACAACCGGTGCTAATATTGGTGTGTCTGGCTGGGTGGGTTGATTTTATCCCTATATGGTGTGACTGGTGGTACAGAGTGGTGTGTCTGGTTGGATTGGGGTGGGTTTCATTGTTGCATTTCTGCACTAACACTGTTACTGTTACTGTAATGGGCTCAGGTCCAGACTGTTACTGCATACTATATTTTGACTATTAGATAGGGGGTTACACATTGGGTTTTTCATAAACTCACCCTTCTTTTTAACTGTACAGGTAAACCCTAGCTTTAGATGATTTGGTGCTGCGAGGGACTCGGAGGTGGCCACATGACTACAGTTGTCCTATGCTTGATTATACTTTTATCTGAATTTTCATTTTGGGTTTTTAATTCTGTAATAGGGCCTTTCTATGGTTTTTAAATTCTAATTAGGCATTTGCTTGCTTACTTCAAATTGCTAGCCTAGGAGAAGACGAGTTTTCAAAATAACAATTGTTTTTCAAAATCATATGATTTAACCTTCAAAGTTTTGGAAAAGTTTCCGCGATTAAATCAGTTTAATGAAATAATGGCAATTTAATATGACTAACATTTTGACTAGTGGATTGGATAATAGTAAGGAACTTAACATACTTAAGCTTTTATAATCACAAAGAGGTTTTTAACTTTCAAACAAGTCTTTACCAACAGAGAGTTCATATTTTCAAAAAGCACTGCAATGTGACACGCCAGATTCAGCCATAAAGTCTGGGCCGGGTTTGGGGTGTTACAGAACGAGAGTAGTTTCATCCGCTTTAACTGTTGACAAAGATTAATAACAAACCCCTTGATGGATTTCTTCGTTACAATGAACTTTATTAATCGTGATTGCTTAAACATGTGGTTTACATCTACAATCAATAACTTACAGAACCATCAAAAAGTATTCGGTCCCTAACCAAGAAAGCAAGGCAAAATAATTACTCTGATCGAATGCTGAGAGTAGGATTTCGACTACCTCAGAACACTTGCAACTCTTTCACTCCTGAAGAAGACCTAGGTACCAAAGAACATCGCACCATGAGAAAAGAGGAGAGATCCAGCAAAGGGGAAAGAACCAGAATAGAAGAACGAGGATAGTAATAGCCAAAGAAAACCACTTAAAAGGAGTCGAGAGTACTTACAATTTGGCAAAAGGGGTTGTAACGACCTATCACCTGTATCCGTCGCCGGACTGAGTTACGAGGCATTACAACACCAAATTAAACACTAGAACAATACACATATCCACAAATGATTTCTTTAGACAATAAAACACATTTTATAAAGTTACTCTATAATTTATTTCATATCATACAACAACATCAATACAATCATATAACTTACTAGTGAAAGTATCCATGCTTCAATTAGTTCAGCTCTCTATACAGCAGTCATGCATTTACTTCCTAAAGTATTTAACTCTAATATGGTTTTATACTAAGTTATTGTCAACCTAAACCTCATAAAAAAACTAATAGTATAAGCGCATGAAACATTATAAGTCATAAACCATCTAACCTTTTTATAAATGGAGTTACTATTCATTTGGTCATATACTCTTCCATTAGCCGAATATACACAATCATATTACCAATTGCACTTTTAGTTTATTTCATCATCTTATCCATTAAACTTTCACATAAAGAAACATACAAAAATCGACTATTATTTCATTTCATTTTAGCATCATTTATAACTATTTATATAACATATATGTATCCACTCATTATTTTTATAAAATCTAAGACTTTGAATAACATTCTCAAATCAATATCAACCAAGTTGTTAATATTATCTTAAATACTTATAAAACATGTCATTTCCATCTTATAAATGTAACCAAGGCCGAATCATTCATGAGTATAAACATATATATTTTCCAATTCATATAATACGAAGCAATACTAAACTAGCATAGCATAATATTGTAATTTCACACAACTAGATACTAGCAATTTTTACATGGCATATCATTTATACACAACATTCCAAAAATACAAAATTTGACCTAGTCTAACCTATACATGCCATAGGACGAGTTTAAGTAGATACTACCGAAACAAAAGATAGTGTGATAAAATTTCTACTGATCCCTGAGCTTGTAGCGGGCTGCGAACGTCTATAAAATGTAAAAAAATAACATTCAAAGTAAGGTCACGAAACTTAGTCATTAACTAATACGAAAAATTTTAATATTTATATAACATCAATTCAAGTTGAGATCATGTAAGTTATAAATTGAATTCATTAATTCAATACACACTTGCTTATACATATCTCATTCCGGCACCCTTTTAACATTATTCACCCATTACAAATACATGTTACATTCACCAAGTTAACTACTTAACTTTGAATAACAAATTACATTCATACATACCTTCATAGCATAAACTATTCAATATTTAAAATAATTGTGCACATATGCATACCTATTTGGCCGAATATAATGTAAGGTTACTTAGCTAAATTTCCACTCAAATACTTCTTCCATTACACTTGAATCCTTATAATCATAATTTGGAATTTAAGTAACACTGACATTCAGCCTGCTAGGCACTAAGCTTGAATTAAACACCGGCACTTAGCCTGCTAGGCACTAAGCCTGAATATGTTCACCGGCACTAAGCTTGCTAGGCACTAAGCCTGAATATGTTCACCGGCACTAAGCCTCTAGGCACTAAGCCTGAATCAAACACCGGCACTTAGCTTGCTAGGCACTAAACCTGAATCAAATCCAACTCAAAGCAGGTATACTCTCATGTAGTTAAATCATTAATATTCATTTGTTTCCAGACTAAAAATACAAGGTTTATGTACTGAAATACTAGTACATACTATTTTTAAAATAACTCTCCAACCAAAATCATCAATATCAAATATAAACACATATTTGCTCATTCATTTCATATTCAGTAATCACATTTAACACATAGTAAGTATTATTATCAATTGAAATTCATATTCGACAAACATGTAGTAATCTTCTAAAAATTCAATTTAACACATATATCAATTCATTAGTAAAATTTAGTACATAAAACAGATTAATGACTTACCTCGGATATCGACGAACAGTAGATTTGACTACTCGGCTAACTTAGCTTTCCCCCGATCCGAATTTGATTTCCTTTCTTCTTGAGCTTCAAATTTCAAATGAGACCCATTTAAACTAAATTTTTATACAATTCAATCCAATATAAACATTTAAGCAAATTTATCGATTTCACCCCGACTAATTTCCATATTCAGCAATTTAATCCCACATTCAAATTACATTAAATTAAAATAATTTCACATATCAAACCTTCGCCGAATACTCCCATTTCACATACAATCCTTCACAACTCATTAATTTAGCAAATTAGTCCTTTTAGTTAATATTTAAACATATTAGTCCTGCTACTTCAAATTCATCAAAATTTCTAGTATAAAGCTTAAAAATTTAAGCACACTTCAATTTATCAATTTAAACACTCAATTTCCCAAGGCTCTCAACCTTGGCAACATTCAAAATACACACCATATACAGATTCGAACATGGGTTTTATACTATATGAAGCAACGAATCTAAAAATGTAAAAATTACCAAAAATCAAAATCAAACATACCTTCAAATTGAATCTCAAAGTGCCGAATGCTTAACCTCCCATGCTTTTCTTTCTTCTTTCTTGTTTCGACAATTACTACGCATATCAACCTTATTTTATTCTATTATTTCTTTTATGTTATGTATAATATATGTTAATTCTTAATTTACATTATTAACCTTTGTTATAAACTACCAAATTCATATATATTAAGGAGTTTACCGTCCAACATATATAACTAAGGGCAATTTACAACATAAACACCCCACATTAAAATCCACTATCACTTTAGTCCTTATGCATTAAGCCATCAAGTTTTCATTTTATGTATTTAAACCCTTTTACTAAATTAAGCACACAAACAGTCGAATTAATGTACGAAAATTTTACGGATATCAATTCACACAAAATAAATGCATAATATAAAGATAAAAATAATTTCTGACTCAGATTCGTGGTCCTGAAACCACTGTTCCGCATAGGGTCAAATTCAGGCTGTCACAGGGGTAGTAGAAGAAAGTGCAGCAACCCAAACAAATGAAAGAACCCCAAGTGCCCACATCAAACCCTTCTGCTAACAATCAAGGCTAGAGGTTGAAAGAATGGAAGTGAAAGGGAGAAGAGTAAAAATTGGCTAGAACAAAACATTTGAGTGGGAGGGGATGGAGAGTATTCAGCCACCAAGATGAAAAGAAATATAACAAGAGGGAGGAAGAGAGAAAAGATTCGACAAAGGTTGCGTAAAGGAGGGGTCAGCCACTAGAGAATAGCAGAATAATCTCGTAAAATACCTAAATGGTAACCACAAGTTCGGCTAGGAAGTGAAGGGAAAGAATAAGCAAAAACACACCAAAACAACAGCTATATTCGGCCTTTGAGAGGGAAAAAAAGAAGAAAAACAGAAATCAAAAGTGAGCAGAGAGTACTCAGGAAAAACACAAAACCCGAAAATAGAGTGCTCAAACACCCTAAAGCCGAAAATGATCAAACTGTCCCTAGCTGAAATTCAAGAGTAACAAGAGTCCCCATTCGGCACTCCTCTCTCCCTAATTCAAACTTCCTTATATTTCTTCTAATGTTTGGCCACCAACTTATTTGAACTTCATTCAAACTCCCCCATCCAAATTTTTCTCCTCAAATCTCTCCTCAAATCACTCAACTAATCCTTCAACAACTCAATTCAAATTCCCCTTAACCACTTCAGTTTTTCGGTCAAACCACAAACTCCCATGGCATAGCAGAAAAATAAAACACTCCACTATGCTCATCAGGGAGTCCTCAAGCATATTCTACACGCCACTTACCAATTAACCACTAAGCTCCTTGTGTCATGTTTTACCCAAATTTAATTATAAGCCTATTGGCCCAAAGCTAAGGGTTTACCCAATAAAAACAATTTTTTTGCCCAAGCTATAGCTTGAACCCAATACTTCTCAAACACTCTCAAACACTCCCAAATCACTTAACCATTAAAGCTGAGGGTGTTACAACTTAATCAGTGCATGTTTAATCATCTCAGGTAGCTGAGGGTGAAATTAGCAACGGTATCTATGTAATGGCCCTCACCCGTAACTGTCGCCAGACACGGGTACGAGGCATTACTAAACATACACTCGCACAATCGTTTGATGTTGACACATATATTTCATGTAAAATTTAAAAATTTTTCATTCATATGCATAACATCCACATTATGGGCCTATAAGGCCCAAACGACCATTAGGTATGATCTAGGACCAAACTAAAACTTTTCAAACACTTATGAAAATTTAACTCAAAATAGGGCACATGCCCATGTGGGACAGGGACACGCCCGTGTGGGCCGACTGTGTGGTCACACATGCCTATGTCCCTAGCCTGTGCAAAATTATTTTTCATTTCGAACCTACAAGGGTTTTCCCACTGCCGAGCACACTCCCGTGTCTCTGGGCCGTGTCTTTCACACGACCTCAACACGCCCGTGTCCTCATCCTGTGTGAAAAACTGGGGTATTATGTATGTGATGATTATGTGTTTTGCATACATGCACGACATGCTGCATGGGTTGGGTTATTGTTATGGAGGAAGTACTAATCTGATAGGGCTGCACGGGTCACACGAGACGACTGTGGGTCCACCAAAGGCTTTAAGCCATATATTCATACTGATCTATTAAGGTTGCATGGGTCGCACGAAACGACTGTGGACCGACCGATGGCTTTGTGCCTTTCATTTTACCGATGGCTTAGTGCCTTTCATTTTACCGATGGCTTGGTGCCACGTATATTATCGATGGTTTAGGACTATCCATTTTACCGATGGCTTTGTGCCACGCATATTATCGATGGCTTAATGCTGTCCATTTTACCAATGGCTTGGTGCCACGTATATTATTGATGGCATAGTTGTAACGCCCCAAAATTGGGCCTAAAAGTATTGGGCCTTGAGCTGGGATCGGTTAGAAGGCGGCTTATAAATATGTAATTGTGCTTGAAAATATCAGAAACTGCATGTTTGCCTTGTTGGCTAAATGATTTGGAGTGTTTGGGGATGTCCGAGAAGTCCTAGGTTCAAACTAGGCCTTTAGCAAAAATTTTAGTTTTTCCCTTAAGTGAACTTGGCGTTAGTTTGAAGGCCTTATTAATATTTGGGGTGGATTTATGGCACAAGGGAGTTTGGGTTGTAACACCCCTAACCCGTTCCCATCGCTGGAGGGTTGCGAGGTATTATTGATCTAATTCTTATATGAACATTCAATAATACATTCAGCATTCACAATATTATTCTAACTCGAATGGACAAATACAAATCATATCTTCAAACAAAACTTAATATGGAATAATCATCTTATCGACTTGTGCAATTAAATAAAAAGAAACCGAATCCTCAGGCTATTAATTTGTCATGTGCAAACACTATTTCAACATGCCTTGCACTCATATAGGTATCATAAAAAGAGGATCACTATTCATTTGGTAATTCATCATTATAGCCGAATACATAACCATTTAAACTTAGCTCATTCATAATAATATCAAGTACATCCCAAGATCCTAACTTCCAAGGAAAATTTTAAGTGACCTATCTATTCAAGTAAATAACCCATCCATTTAGTATCGATTCACTTGATCAAAAAGTTGTATTATACAAACATGCATACCACTTTCGAAATTCTTAAAACTTAGGCCATATTCGCATGGCCATGATTAAAAAGAAGCATTACATTATCGACATCCCGAAATATAAAGTCTATACATGCCATAATATTAAACTTATGACTAATAAAAAGGGATACCAAAATGTTGCAGGCAGGTGTGATGACTTCGATGACAGTCCCGAGCTCAAAACGGATCAAAAGAGTATCTAAATAAGAGGCAAATAAGAATACCAAATGAGTTTTTAACTCAATAAGTTATAAGCAATACAATACAAACAATTAACTTGATATAGATCAAAGTAGAAACTAGAAAAGTCAGCATTATAATATATTCTTACAAAATCAACTACCATAGTCATACCATTCTATGTCGTATATCACTTAAATCACTAACCAACTACTAGTCAAGTCACTATTACATCAAAATAACATAGAATCAAATGTCTTATATCTTCACATCAAAGTATTAAACCATGACAAAAATAGATGGATTCAAACATATTCAACTCACATGTCAAACTTCCTATATTACTCAATAGCTCTATTTCTTCATTCAATTCCTGCACTTGTTGTATCATCAACCGATATCGCACACATAGTGCTCGGTTTGGGAAAAGTTTGCACACATAGTGCCATTCAATCAGCACACATAGTGCCATTCAAATTCGTACACACAGTGCCTTTATAATCCGTACACACAGTGCCTATTACATCCGCACACACAGTGCCTACTAAATCCGCACACACAGTGCCTATTACATCCGCACACACAGTGCCTATTACATCCGCACACACAGTGCCTATTAAATCCGCACACACAGTGTCTATTAATTCTGCACACACAGTGCTTATTACATCCGCACACACAGTGCCTATTAAATCCGCACACACAGTGCCTATTAAATCCATTATAAACCAATCAACTAATTTAATCCAATTTATATATATTTACTATCTCGTGTCTATCAATCAAGTAAATATATAATATAGTATGAGAATAATTCTATCATGATATGTGCGCACCATTTATATATAAATTAACTAGATCTGTAATTGCTTATGAACTTACCTTATGGTCCTATGGATTGGTTTCTATGGCTGCTCGATAATCTTATTCTTTCCTTTGTCCGATTCTCCCCTTTGATGCTCTTGAGCTTAATTAACTCAAGACATTTCATTTAATTAGATTTCTAATTCATTCCTTTCTCATTGAAACATATACATATGAATTCTTCTAATTCAATACTCATATACGACAACTATGCATAAATATATATATATATACTCTAGTTGATTATCACTCATTATCAAGTTCATACCTTCAATTGTGACAGCCCTATTTCGACCCTAGTCGGGAAGTGGTTTCGGGACCACTAAACCAAATCACAAAAATAATTAAATACAATATCATACGTCTAATTTGTGTGATAATGGTATGTGTGAAATTGAAATGTTTGAACTTGACTTGGTGTATGTGATTGCCAAACTAAAGGACTAAAATGATAAGTATTATGATGTTTGTGGCTAAAATTCAAGAAGAACGTTGTAAAAGGTTTCAAATTAAAGGATTTGCATGTCAAATTACCCTTTTTGTTTTAGTGGCCGACCATGCATGATTAATAGGTTAGTAAATTTCATTATTTTATTGTTTATGGATAAAATTATATGAAATTATGCTAAATTGGATTTTATAATGAATAAAATCATAAAGAAAAGTGTGAAAAGAACAAAGAAAATCCATTTGTTCTTCTTTGCCGTAACTTGAAGAAAAGAAAAGGGGATAGAAACACTCCTTGCAATTGGTTTCGGCTAAGGCAAAAATTGAGGTAAGGTTGATTGTTTCCTTTGGAAATTTTGGTGCATTTTGATTGTTAGCTAGTATTCTACCTTGCCCATGGCTTGTATTTAGTTGAACTTGGAAGAAATTCATTCGGTCATGAAGCCTATCATGTACTAACATGTATTAAATGTTTTGAAAGAATGGGATTCTTCAATGGTGAATTTATATGTTAATGCCGTATGTTTATGCATAGAAAGCCTATATACATATGTATGAGCATTCGGTTGAGCTTGTGTTAATTTTGTTGAAATTTTAGTGATGGTTGAGGTAGGTGTTTCGGCCATGAACATTAAGGGGTTATTTTGTTAGTTAGAAGAGAAATTGATAAAAACCATGAGTATATGTGTTCTAAATTAGGGAAAATAAGCTAAGTTGCTAATTTGTGAGTAAGAATCGTGAGAGGTATGCCCCTCTAGCATTCAGTCAAGTTGGCTAATTAAGGAAGGAACTTGAAAATCTTTGTTTTGTTGAAATGAGTGTTTTAATCGGTCTAAGATTCGGATAATAGAATTTTTGTAAGGGAAAAATGTGTAAAGGCCGAATGTGCATTGGTTACTAATTGGAAATTTTGGGAATTTGCTAAGGAACTAGGTGCTTCTCAATGATTTCTATTTTTTTTATATATATAAATTAGTCATAAGAGTAATTAGAAATGATTTTGGTTTTGTTGAGAAAGTTTTGGCCTAATTGTTTTTAGTAAATTATAAATAATATGTGTAATTGAGGGTAGGGCCGAATTATGTATCATTGTTTTGGTGTGAATTATTATTATGAGACTCTTGATTTAGTTATTGAAAGTGTTGGGTTGTTAATGTGCATTATGTACTCGCCTATGTGCTACTAAGGAATAAGTTAATATGAAATTCTATGTTTTGAAATGATGAAGTTGCCAAATTAGTCATGGAATTATACACGAATGATTGTGACTGCATATGAGTATGTTTGGTTAGTAGACAATAGCATTCGGCATTTTGGAATTCAAAGTTTTAAATTTGAGAGATGAATATACAAGCATATTCATGCTTTTAACTGAATATGTGTGGGTGGCTTAGAAAGGATGATTACATTCTTTGTTTGATCTAATGACGGATACGAAATTTATATACTCAAATTGTTTATTTTAGCTCAAGAGCCAAGAGAACCACGCTTGGACAAAGGAAAGGCAAAGGTGGTGGAATAGTCGGTTCGTAAATAATTATCAACCATCTAGGTAAGTTTAAGTATTAAAATCCTATCATGTGAGTTAATTTAACATGGCATATGCGTTTGGCTACTCATGAAGATGATTAGTTTACTCAAGTGACCTAAGGCATGTGTAAAAAGGAAGAGAAGAGTAATATAGCCGAAAGTCCTTTTTGCTTGCGAAGCCTTTAGTAAGCAAATTGATTTGTACTTTACTTATATGCTTTAAGACCAAAATTTACATCATGAAAGTGCTATGTTATTTGTAATGTGTGAAGTGAACGAATGAATGATGATTTATGACTAAATAAATGTTAAGTTCCTGTGGTGAATTCAAATATATATGTATCTTTGCTTCAAATCCGGGTCTAATCCCAAAGAGCCTTAGGGCTAGTGTTCAAATCTGGGTCTAATCTCGAAGAGCCTTAGGGCTAATGTTCAAAGCCGAGTCTAATCCCGACGAGCCTTAGGGCTAGTGTTCAAAGCCGGGTCTAATCCCGAAGAGCCTTAGGACTAGTGTCAAAGCCAGGTCTAATCCCGAAGAGCCTTAGGGATAGAGCTAGAAAGTTTTGGTATTTTTAACAATTTCTATTAATGAGTCTACTACTATAAGCTAGCCAGGTACGTGGGGTACACGTTTTGTGAACTAGTTTTTTGTTAAATTATGCTTACAAATGAGTGATATCAGTTCTAATAATGGTTTAGAGATGTATAACGATCCGTGGCTTCTTTTCTCTTCGTGAACATATGATTTATGTGGATATGTATTTAGTAGATGTTTAGCATATTCGAAAAATGGTGGCATATTTAGTTTAGTCACACTCGGCTAAAGGGTAATTTTAAATAAGCTTTTGAAATCACTTTGTTTTAGTTATTTATTTAGGCTTTACTACTTATGCTTACTAAGCATGTAAATGCTTACTCTGTTACTCTAAATCTTCTATTTTATAGATTTTGCTCGTTAGCTACGGTCTCGGGAATCTTGCATTGGAAGTCATCTCTACTATCAAAGCCAGTCTGGTACTAAATTAGCTAACTTTTGTAAATGGCATGTATAGAATGCGTTTGTGTTGTGAATCGAGAACTTTATTTTGGAGGAATGTATTAAGCTAAGCCATGCGAAAATGGCTTTTCAAAATGCTTTACTTTCACGTAGTCTTTAAGAGGTTAAAATGTATTTTGAGATATGTGCCTTACTTGAATGAGATCATGTATTTCTAAATGAGGTATCTTGAAGGCTAGACATGCTAATTCTAGGCATACGTATAATTATGTGTAAGTAAGTAGACGGTTATTTCATGTGGTAACTGGAAATTGAATTTGTGATATGAAATCAAAATGCAAATGGATCCGGTTTAAGTTTTTGATTTGCTTATTAACTTTTATCCTTAAAGCTAAGTGCTATTAATAAAGGTGGCAAAATGGTTCTATCCTTGTTCGTTAAAAATTTTGTCATGAAAATTTCCAGTAACGCTTCACGACTCTACGGCGATGTGTACGGGTCTTAGAGTGTTACATTTTAATTGGTATCAAAGCTACGGTTTAGTCGATTCTCGGACTACCGTAGTAAGTATGAGTCTAGCTATACATGCCATTTTAGTGTCATATTGATAGTGAGGTGACTTCTGACATCTGAAATGTGATTTTTGGTATAGAATGGATCCCGAACCCGATCGAATCATAATAGACGATGTAGAGAGTGTAGCTCCTGCTCCCGCGCAAGGGACTGCGCTGCCTGACTCTCAGCCGAATATCAGTCATCGAGATGATGACACTAGATAAGCCTTTTATGCGATGATGAGTGACTGGTTCGCTCAATTCATTAGATCAAATCCGGCTGTTCAGCAACCTCCACCCCCGAATACTCCACTTTCAACTTTTATGACCCCTCCTGTGGCCGATCCAGTGAGATCGAGTAGGCCCCCAGTCGACAAAATTAGAAAATATGGGGCTGAAGAATTCTGGGCTACCCCCAGCGACGATGCTGAGCGGGCCGAGTTTTGGCTCGACAATACCATCCGAGTGTTCGATGAACTGTCCTGCACACCCGAGGAGTGTCTGAAATGTGCGGTGTCTCTGTTACGTGACGCTGCCTACTACTGGTGGAATACTCTGGTTTCTGTTGTTCCGAAGGAATAGGTCACCTGGGAGTTCTTCCAAACCGAGTTCCGTAAGAAATATATCAGCCAGAGATTCATCGATCAAAAACGGAAGGAATTTCTAGAACTCAAACAAGGTCAGATGTCAGTAACCGAGTACGAGAGAGAATTCGTGCGTCTCAGCCGATATGCTCGTGAATGTCTATCCTCAGAGGCTATTATGTGTAAGCGTTTCGAGGATGGGTTAAACGAAGATATCAGACTACTGGTGGGAATTCTGGAAATTAAGGAGTTTGTCGTGTTAGTCGAGCGAGCTTGTAAAGCTGAAGAGCTTGGTAATGAGAAAAGAAAAGCCGAAGATGGAGATAGAGAGTCTCGTAAGAGATCTGCGGGAAAATCTGTTCAGCAATCGTCCAAAAAGACTAGAAATGACTGAGGCCGATCTGAATATACATTGGGTTTTTCTAGACGTGAGCACCATCGACCTCCCGTGAGTTCGCGAGCTACTTCCATCGCCAGTGTTGGTAATGAACGTCGGGATAGATCTGATTGCAATTATTGTGGTAAATGGCACCCGGGGAGTTGTAGGCATCGTGATCGTTCTTGCTTCAGATGTGGATCTACCGATCATTTTATTAAAGACTGTCCGAAAGTTGATGAGCGCACTCCCAACCCAAGTCAGAGAGCTAGCAGCATGGCTGCACGGGGTAGACCACCGGACGGGGTGTAAATATTAGCGGTAGTCAGAAAGGGACTAGAGACACTGCAGTCAGATCCGAGGCTCGAGCACCTGCCAGAGCTTATGCTATCCGTGCCCGTGAGGAAGCTTCTTCTCCAGATGTTATTGCTGGTACTTTCACACTCTTTAACACTGATGTTGTTGCCCTGATTGATCCTGGTTCGACCCATTCATATGTGTGTGAAACTTTAGCCTCCAGTAAGACTCTTCCTGTTGAGTCTACTGAGTTCGTAATTCGAGTGTCGAACCCTTTGGGCCGTTGTGTTCTGGTCGATAAAGTGTGCAAGAGATGTCCCCTAATGATTCAAGATTTCTGTTTTCCGGCTGATTTGATGATTCTACCATTCGATGAATTTGACATTATTCTCGGAATGGACTGGTTGACCGTACATGACGCGATAGTGGATTGCAAACGAAAAACTATTGATTTGCGATGTTCGAGTAATGAAATAATCCGAATTGAATCCATTGATCTAAACGGGCTACCTACTATAATTACGACCATGTCAGCCCGGAGATACTTGAGAAAGGGCTATGAAGCGTATCTGGCTTATGTGTTAGATAACAAAGTTTCCGAACAAGAATTTGAGACGGTGCCTGTAGTCTGCGAGTTTCCAGATGCGTTTCTCGAAGAATTACCGGGATTGCCGCCTGTAAGAGAAGTTGAGTTTGGTATAGAGTTGATTCTAGGTACGACGCCGATTTCGATTGCCCCGTATCGTATGGCACCTATCGAGTTAAAAGAATTGAAATCTCAGCTACAAGAGTTAACAGACAGAGGCTTCGCACGACCGAGCTTTTCACCTTGGGGTGCACCAGTTTTGTTTGTGAAAAAGAAAGACAGGACTATGAGAATGTGCATCAACTATCGATAGCTGAATAAAGCCACTGTAAAGAATAAGTATCCGTTGCCCTGAATTGACGACTTGTTCGATCAGTTGAAAGGAGCTTCAGTGTTTTCGAAGATCGACTTGCGATCCGGCTATTATCAGTTAAGAGTTAGAGATTCTGATGTGCCGAAAATAGCGTTCAGAACGAGATACGGTCACTACGAGTTTTTAGTGATGCCGTTTGGGCTTACGAATGCCCCTGCGGTTTCCATGGATTTGATGAATCGTGTGTTTAGGCCGTTTTTGGACCGTTTCGTAGTAGTATTCATTGATGATATTTTGATTTACTCTCGCGATGAGTTTAAGCATACCGAGCATTTGAGACTTGTACTTCAGACTTTGCGGGATAACAAATTGTATGCAAAGTTCAGCAAGTGCGAATTCTAGTTGCACGAGGTTGGTTTTTTGGGACATATCGTATCTGCTTCGGGTATTCGAGTTGATCCGAACAAAATTTCAGCTATTCTCGACTGGAAACCCCCTAGAAATGTTTCCGAAGTTCGGAGCTTCCTAGGACTTACCGGTTACTATCGACGATTCGTCAAAGGTTTCTCGATGATCGCGGTACCATTGACGAGACTGCTACAAAAAGATGTAAAGTTTGAATGGTCTGATAAATGTCAACAAAGTTTTGACCAGTTGAAAACTCTTTTGACGGAAGCTCCCGTGTTAGTTCAGTCAGAGCCCGGTAAAGAGTTTGTAGTCTATAGTGATGCGAGTCTGAGCGGTTTAGGTTGCGTTTTAATGCAAGAAGGTCGAGTTGTCGCCTATGCTTCGAGACAGTTGAAGCCTCACGAACGAAATTATCCAACTCACGATCTGGAATTGGCCGCTATCGTTTTCGCCTTGAAAATTTGGCGACACTATCTGTTCGGTGAAAAATGTCGCATCTTCTCCGATCACAAAAGTCTCAAGTATCTAATGTCTCAAAGAGATTTGAATTTGAGACAAAGGCGGTGGCTAGAATTGCTAAAAGACTATGAGCTTGTTATTGACTATCACCCGAGGAAAGCTAATGTAGTTGCTGATGCTCTTAGCCGAAAATCCTTATTTTCCTTGCGAGCTATGAACGTGAAGCTAACGATGTCAGCGAATGATGTGTTGATTGCCGAATTGATAGCAAGACTTGTACTACTTCGACAGATTCAAGAAGCTCAGAAAGTCGACGACGATTTGGTTGCTAAACAAGTTCAGTGTGACTCAGGTGTAAATTCAGAGTTTTAGGTCGACAGTAATGACTGTTTGAGGTTTAGGGATCATGTATGCATACCAAAAGATTCGGAGCTTATCTCGACTATCTTGAATGAGGCTCATGGTAGCCGAATGTCTATACATCCGGGCAGTACTAAAATGTATAACGACTTGAAACGACAATATTGGTGGCACGGCATGAAACGAGACATTTCTAATTTCGTATCTAAGTGCTTAGTATGTCAGCAAGTGAAAGTGGAACATCAGGTGCCGTCGGGATTACTTGAGCCGATTTTGATACCCAAGTGGAAGTGGGATTGCGTTACAATGGACTTTGTGTCGGGCTTACCATTGACACCGAGCAAGAAAGACTCCATTTGGGTTATTGTGGATAGACTAACAAAATCAACTCATTTTATCCCAGTTCGTACAGATTTTTCACTTGATAAGTTAGCAGAACTATATATCTCCCAAATTGTACGATTGCACGGAGTGCCAACCTCTATCATATCAGACCGTGATCCTTGCTTTACTTCACGATTTTGGAAGAAATTGCACGAGGCTTTGGGAACTAAACTTCATTTTAGCACCGCTTTCCATCCACAGACGGACGGTCAATCTGAACGGGTGATTCAAATACTCGAGGACATGTTGAGATGTTGCATTCTCGAGTTTAGCGGTTCGTGGGAAAAATATTTACCCTTGGTTGAATTCGCGTATAACAATAGCTTTCAGACGAGTATTCAGATGGCACCTTATGAAGCTCTCTACAGTCGTAAATGCCGTACGCCTCTGTTTTGGACCGAACTTAGCGATAGTAAGATTCTTGGAGTTGATTTAGTCAGAAAAGCAGAGCAGAAAGTGGAGATAATTCGTGAAAGTTTGAGAATGGCATCCGATCGTCAGAAATCATACGCGAACTTAAAACGTAAAGGCATCGAGTATCAAGTTGGTGATAAGGTGTTTCTGAAAGTTTCACCGTGGAAAAAGATACTCCGTTTTGGCCGTAAAGGCAAGCTGAGTCCGAGATTCATTGGACCGTATGAGATATCAGAACGGATTGGGCCGGTTGCTTATAGATTGATTCTACCTCCTGAACTTGAAAAGATTCACAATGGTTTTCATGTATCGATGCTCCGTCGGTATAGATCTGATCCTTTACACACGTTAACTCCGTCAGAAGTTGAAATTCAACCTAATTTGAGTTACGAAGAAGAACCTATTCGTATCTTGGCTCGAGAAGTGAAAGAATTGCGAAATAAAAAGGTTCCATTAGTAAAAGTATTGTGGCTTAGGCATGGAATCGAAGAAGCCACTTGGGAGCCCGAGAATGCTATGAAAGATAGATATCCAAACCTATTTTCTGGTAAGATTTCTGGGGACGGAAATCCCTAAAGGGGGGAGAGTTGTGACAGCCCTATTTCGACCCTAGTCGGGAAGTGGTTTCGGGACCACTAAACCGAATCACAAAAATAATTAAATACGATATCATACGTCTAATTTGTGTGATAATGGTATGTGTGAAATTGAAATGTTTGAACTTGACTTGGTGTATGTGATTACCGAACTAAAGGACTAAAATGATAAGTATTATGATGTTTGTGGCTAAAATTCAAGAAGAAGGTTGTAAAAGGTTTCAAATTAAAGGATTTGCATGTCAAATTAGCCTTTTTGTTTTAGTGGCCGACCATGTATGATGAATGGGTTAGTAAATTTCATTATTTTATTGTTTATGGATAAAATTATATGAAATTATGCTAAATTGGATTTTATAATGAATAAAATCATAAAGAAAAGTGTGAAAAGAACAAAGAAAATCCATTTGTTCTTCTTTGCCGTAACTTGAAGAAAAGAAAAGGGGATAGAAACACTCCTTGCAATTGGTTTCGGCTAAGGCAAAAATTGAGGTAAGGTTGATTGTTTCCTTTGGAAATTTTGGTGCATTTTGATTGTAAGCTAGTATTCTACCTTGCCCATGGCTTGTATTTAGTTGAACTTGGAAGAAATTCATTCGGTCATGAAGCCTATCATGTACTAACATGTATTAAATGTTTTGCAAGAATGGTATTCTTCAATGGTGAATTTATATGTTAATGCCGTATGTATATGCATAGAAAGTCTATATACATATGTATGAGCATTCGGTTGAGCTTGTGTTAATTTTGTTGAAATTTTAGTGATGGTTGAGGTAGGTGTTTTGGCCATGAACATTAAGGGGTTATTTTGTTAGTTAGAAGAGAAATTGATAAAAACCATGAGTATATGTGTTCTAAATTAGGGAAAATAAGCTAAGTTGCTAATTTGTGAGTAAGAATCGTGAGAGGTATGCCCCTCTAGCATTCGGTCAAGTTGGCTAATTAAGGGAGGAACTTGAAAATCTTTGTTTTGTTGAAATGAGTGTTTTAATCGGTCTAAGATTCGGATAATAGAATTTTTGTAAGGGAAAAATGTGTAAAGGCCGAATGTGCATTGGTTACTAATTGGAAATTTTGGGAATTTGCTAAGGAACTAGGTGCTTCTCAATGATTTCTATTTTTTTTTATATATATAAATTAGTCATAAGAGTAATTAGAAATGATTTTGGTTTTGTTGAGAAAGTTTTGGCCTAATTGTTTTTAGTAAATTATAAATAATATGTGTAATTGAGGGTAGGGCCGAATTATGTATCATTGTTTTGGTGTGAATTATTATTATGAGACTCTTGATTTAGTTATTGAAAGTGTTGGGTTGTTAATGTGCATTATGTACTCGCCTATGTGCTACTAAGGAATAAGTTAATATGAAATTCTATGTTTTGAAATGATGAAGTTGCCGAATTAGTCATGGAATTATACACGAATGATTGTGGCTGCATATGAGCATGTTTGGTTAGTAAACAATAGCATTCGGCATTTTGGAATTCAAAGTTTTAAATTTGAGAGATGAATATACAAGCATATTCATGCTTTTAACCGAATATGTGTGGGTGGCTTAGAAAGGATGATTACATTCTTTGTTTGATCTAATGACGAATACGAAATTTATATACTCAAATTGTTTATTTTAGCTCAAGAGCCAAGAGAACCACGCTCGGACAAAGGAAAGGCAAAGGTGGTGGAATAGTCGGTTCGTAAATAATTATCGACCATCGAGGTAAGTTTAAGTATTAAAATCCTATCATGTGAGTCAATTTAACATGGCATATGCATTTGGCTACTCATGAAGATGATTAGTTTACTCAAGTGACCTAAGGCATGTGTAAAAAGGAAGAGAAGAGTAATATAGCTGAAAGTCCTTTTTGCTTGCGAAGCCTTTAGTAAGCCAATTGATTTGTACTTTACTTATATGCTTTAAGACCGAAATTTACATCATGAAAATGCTATGTTATGTGTAATGTGTGAAGTGAACGAAAGAATGATGATTTATGACTAACTAAATGTTAAGTTCCTGTGGTGAATTCAAATATATATGTATCTGTGCTTCAAATCCGGGTCTAATCCCGAAGAGCCTTAGGGCTAGTGTTCAAATCTGGGTCTAATCCCAAAGAGCCTTAGGGCTAGTGTTCAAAGCCGGGTCTAATCCCGAAGAGCCTTAGGGCTAGTGTTCAAAGCCAGGTCTAATCTCGAAGAGCCTTAGGGCTAGTGTCAAAGCCGATCTAATCCCGAAGAGCCTTAGGGCTAGAGCTAGAAAGTTTTGGTATTTTTAACGATTTCTATTAATGAGTCTACTACTATAAGCTAGCCAGGTACGTAGGGTACACATTTTGTGAACTAGTTTTCTGTTAAATTATGCTTACAAATGAGTGATATCGGTTCTAATAATGGTTTAGAGATGTATAACGATCCGTGGCTTCTTTTCTCTTCGTAAACATATGATTTATGTGGGTATGTATTTAGTAGATGTTTAGCATATTCAAAAAATGGTGGCATATTTAGTTTAGTCACACTCGGCTAAAGGGTAATTTTAAATAAGCTTTTGAAATCACTTTGTTTTAGTTATTTATTTAGGCTTTACTACTTATGCTTACTAAGCATGTAAATGCTTACTCTGTTACTCTAAATCTTCTGTTTTATAGATTTTGCTCGTTAGCTACGGTCTCGGGAATCTTGCGTTGGAAGTCATCTCTACTATCAAAGCCAGTCTGGTACTAAATTAGCTAACTTTTGTAAATGGCATGTATAGAATGCGTTTGTGTTGTGAATCGAGAACTTTATTTTGGAGGAATGTATTAAGCTAAGCCATGCGAAAATGGCTTTTCAAAATGCTTTACTTTCACGTAGTCTTTAAGAGGTTAAAATGTATTTTGAGCTATGTGCCTTACTTGAATGAGATCATGTATTTCTAAATGAGGTATCTTGAAGGCTAGACATGCTAATTCTAGGCATACGTATAATTATGTGTAAGTAAGTAGACGGTTATTTCATGTGGTAACTGGAAATTGAATTTGTGATATGAAATCAAAATGCAAATGGATTCGGTTTAAGTTTTTGATTTGCTTAGTAACTTTTATCCTTAAAGCTAAGTGCTATTAATAAAGGTGGCGAAATGGTTCTATCCTTGTTCGTTAAAAATTTTGTCATGAAAATTTTCGGTAACGCTTCACGACTCTACGGCGATGTGTACGGGTCTTAGAGTGTTACATCAATCATCTCAATTTATAAACATTCACACATTATATCCACAAGAAGGGATCATTCGGCATTCACCATAATAAGCATAGTAAATTCATCCATTTCCCAATTAGTAAAATCACATTATAGTTCATTTAATTTCCTATTTGATCGAATACACCTTATAAAGATTAGAAGTTCTCAACTTCCTCTTTACCTAAACTTATCTACCTTAACTCATCTTCAAGTATATAAAAATTAAAAACAACCTTCCATAGCACATGTGTATTTTTAGCTTTATCAAAGTTACTAAAATCCCCTCCTAAATTCACATTCGATAACTTGGACTTAATTAAGCATACAATCAAATTCTTATTCACCAATTAAACTCATGCTTTAATAACTAGTACATTCGCCAAGATCATTCACAAGTTAAATTTTCAAAACATTATTTTGTATATCTAATTTCTAAATTGTTCCATAGCCGATTACCTTTAAAGATTACCAAATGCACAACATTTGCTCAAATCACCACCTATACTCATTTTCGGCCATACATAGCATTTCTAGAGAATTAAGCAATCATGTTTAGCATTTAACAAATTTTCCATTCGGTACCACTATAACTATTTTCTATTAATCATCTAACTACATATTTTTATATACAGGTTTAGCAAGCTCCACACTCTTCTTACTACCATTTCTATCCAAATACATCAAAAACACTATCCTTTAGCAAAAATCAACCATGGCCGAACGGATAGTTCACCATTAACTTAAAAATTAACAATTGGGTTATAATAAGAACCTAACTACTAATTCAAATTCTCAAAAAATTAGGAAGAAATAACATGAAATCCTACCTTAATTAACCCTTAAGATTGCCGAATGCCCTTGACCTTTTCCTTCTTCCTTCACTTGTGTTTTTGGCAATGAAAATGGGAAAGAAACATTGTATTTTCTTGTTTTTATCACCTCCCCTTAATATATTATAACTTATTCTATATTATAACATATTCTAGTTATTTAATCTATTATTATAAAAAAATAATTATTTTATACCAACCCTATTGCCGTGACTTTAATTAAAAGGTAAAATAGACATGCAAGTCCACTACTTTAATAATTCAACATATTAATCACTTGGACATTTACCTATCATATTTTCAAAGTTTGTCATCAAGTCCTTTCTAGCTAATTTCACATCCAAATGACAAAATTAAGGCATCAAATTTTCACACATATCAATTCTCAAAAATAAAAACATAGAAAGTAATATTTTAAAAATTTCTGACTCGATTTTGTGGTTCTAAAACTACTTTTCCGAGTAGGGTCAAATTAGGGCTGTCACAGTGGTGGAGTCGCAAATGGTGTCACAAGCATAGAAGGAGTGTGTTCAAATCTCCTTACAAGCAAAAGGTAATTATTTTGCTACATAGGGGCAGCAAGAGGTGGAATTTGATTTAAACTCTTGAAGGTTGTTGTGGACTTGGTAAAAGGAGGAAATTTGAACTAGTCATGGTTGTTATTTGAATTTGAAATTGGGGAATTGGAGTGGATCATGGAGCAAAATATGGAGTGAATCAAGGGATTTGAAGCTTGGGAGGGTTGTAGCCGAGAATGGTATGTTGAATGTGTAAATTCGGCTAGGAGCATTCATTTTGTGCATTTTAGAATTTGGTGAGTGCGTGGGAGCCGATTGTTCCCTCTGCTATTTCGGGTTTTCTTTATTTTTGTGAGTTTTGTGCTTTGCTCTTAAGACCATTTGGGCATTTTCTCATCCCCTTTTCTAAAAGCTGAACTTGGAATCTCCTCTTTCTTAATCCTAGTCCATCATTCGGCCGAATCATATCATTCAACTTCTCCCTTTCTTTTATTCTTCCAGTTTTCCTCTTATAGCCGAACCTTCACTCTCTATCCCTCAATTGATTACCAACTTCTATTTTCTCCTTAGGCGGTAACCGAATATTTCTTTCTCCCTCCATCTGTATTCTTTCACCTTCTTCAAATGTTCTCTTCTTTTTATTGCTAGCCGTACAACTATTGTTCTTTCTTATTCTTGTTTCAAATAGTGTAGTTAGGGGTTCTTCTGAAGCCGATTGCTATCTTTCTTTCTCTCTATTATCCTTCGTTGTTCCCTGCTATTTGGTATGTTCCTGATTGCTTCTGTGCCTGTGGTGGTTGGTCTGGTTAGAATCTTGACAAGCGATAGTGTGCGAAGGGTTCAAGAGTCTCAAGTGGTGTAAAGAAATGCTCGTATTCCCTCTCATTAAGGTAAGATGCATTACCACTTATTATTCTAGGTTCAGACCGATTGTACGTTTGTGTTCATAGTGATGGTGGTGGTTAAACCACACTTATTTAAGCAGTTATAATTTTGTAAGTTTTTTGTGGGTGATTCAGTGAATCGGCAAGGAGTGTGCGGTCATTCCATTTAGCAAGCTAATAGAATTAAGATACTTAATTCCAGTTAAGTTAAGTGATATTATCGATTTGGGGGTTGGTATTAATGAACATGAAGGAAGGAAAGATTGATTGCTTGTTGGATAAATGTAGGTCGATCGCGCGAGAGGAATCTGCTGGAGTCTTAATCAGGTGTGTAACCACACCCTTATCTGTTGTGAATCGGCTGAAAAGCCGAAAGTGTGTTCTTCACACCCTGATTTGACTGTGGATCGGCATAATGCTGATAAGGCCGGAATACCGACGAATGTTACCACACGAGCGTGCGAATGCTAGTGTGGTGAATCGAGCCCATGAACATGGGCATCGGATGAGTGAGGCCACATTGGGCAGCGTTGGGTCAAAATGGGTTGTGTGGGCCCAATGGGCCTTTAGGCCCCACACAAATTAAATTCACATATTGTGGTGGATTTTAAACCAAGTTGTGTAGTCCACGTGGCTAGAATCATTTTGGGCTATGTGGGCCGTGTGGGCCCATGGGCTTGTAGGCCCCACATGGTTAAAATGTATGTGATATGGCTAATGTTGGTTTGGAGAGTGTAGTTCGTATAGTTGAGGCTATTTCTGGGATTTTTGGGCCACACAAGTATAGGGGGCCACTTGGGCCGGATAGTGGGCCTTAGGCCCATCTGCACCTTTATGTCAGTTTAGGTTACAATAGTCGCTCGAGGCAACAATGGTCTTTTGGTGGGGTTGTTAAGACCCTGGTTTGTAAATTTATCGAAATACTCTCAATTTGTAAAATTACCGAAATACCCTTATGGGGTAGGATAACTAAAATACCCCTGTAGGGTAGAATTACCGAAATACCCCTATACGGTAAAATGATTGTTTTGCCCCTAGAGTGTTAAATGACTGTTTTGCCCTTGTGGGCAAGTGACTGACTTGGACCATGAACTTTACTGATTTGACTATGATCATATGACATTGTTTTAACTAACGTGACAGTGGTTGCTTGATAGATATGTTTTTAATATATGTTTAAATGATTGTTACTGAGCATGGCCATTATGCATACATGTGTGATGATTGAGCATGACATACATGACATTCTGCATGGGATTGGACTTGATTAGGAGGAAGTTCTATGCTAGTGGCTTCGCCACGTATTCTAATTCTGGTGGCTCCACAAGATTTTCTGTTATTAGCAGCCATGTTGCGTTATTGGTGTGTTGGTTGGGTGGGTCGATTTAATCCCCATAAGGTGTGCCAGTTGGTATGGGTGGTGTGCTGGTTGGATTAGGTTGGGATGCATACCCACACTGTTGCATATCTGTATATGAGATCTGTTACTCTAGTAAGGGGATTATACACTGAGTTTTCATAAACTCACCCCGTTTATTAACTGTGCAGGTAATGCCCAGCGTTAGGAGGATCAGTGCTGTGGGGGACTTAGAGGTGGCCACACGACTGCAGTTATTATGTTGGATTTTATATATGTTTTTCCAATTTGGGTTTTAATTTCTGTAACAAGGCCTCTCTGGATTTTGTTTTAAGTTTGGGATTTTATTACATTCTATATCTGTTAGACGTAGACGAGTTTCCAAACCAATTTCTATTTTCAAAAACATACATTTTAAACTTCTTAACCACAAATTAGCTTCCGCAACTATAAAGGATTTTCAACGAGATTAATAATGTTTTTAAAGGTGATTAACTTTTCAATAAACCATGTTTTTGAAATTCAACGAATAAAGACTAAGTCTTTACACAAAGTTATTAAATATCAAGAAGGGTTTCAATGAGAACAAGGTTTTCGAAAAACACTTCTATGTGACATGCCAGATTTGGGCCTAACTTTTAGGCCGGGTTTAGGGTGTTACAATAGTGTTGTCCATTTACCGATGGCTTTGTGCCACGCATATTATCGATGGCTTAGTGCCGCTCATTTTACCAAAAGCTCATGTCGTTACTAAAGGCTTTGTGCTGTTTTGAAGGCTTTGTGCCACTATTGATGGCTTTAAGCCACTTATTTTACTCGTAGCTATGTTGCGATTCTATTATCTAGTAGACTTGCTGTGATATTGGTTAGTACCGCAACCGGTGCTAACACTGGGAGTGTAGGGATGGGTGGGTCGATTTATTCCCCACAATAAGTGTAGGGTTGGACGGAGGCAAATGTAGGGTTGGATGGGATAACATGCATCATGCAATATTCACATATTCTATATTCTATTACTGATGTTGTTAACGAAATGGGCTAAGGCCTAATTGATACTAAACTGTAATGGGCTTAGGCCCAAATTGTTACTGCCTTTTGTATGACTGACTGTTCTTTTTATATAGTAGGGAATTACACAATTAGTTTTCGTAAACCCACCCCATTTTTAATTGTGTTGGTAATTTCCAGCGTTAGGTAGACTGGTGCTTCGAGGGACTTGAGGGTGGCCACACTATTGCTTTAGCTTTATTTTATTGAGCTTTGATTTACATTTAAATTTCATTTTGAGTTTTGATGTAATATGGCCTCTCTTTAAATTTCTAGATTTAATTTGGGTTTTTATTTATCAAAATTTTATATCTGTTAGACGTAGGATGTGGTTTTTTCAAAATGATAACTTTTTTCAAAACAAGGAGTTTTCGCAACACAAATTTTTAAGCTTCCGCAACAAACACTGTTTTTAAAATGCAACAACTTTTGAATGTGATTTCAAATTTTCAATTAAGTCATAATAAGGTTTTAACATGATTTTATAAGTAACAAAGAGGCTTAAACCTTCAAATGGGATTTTATCTACAAGGAATATGGTTTTCAAAAAGCACTGTAATGTGACACCGCCAGATTTAGGCCTAACGTCTAGGCCGAGTTTGGGGTGTTACATTTAGTGGTATCAGAGTCAAGTTGTAAAACTCGGCTGTGGAATGGGTTTTAAATTTTTGGAATTTCTAGAAATTATTTTCAAATAACTTAAAGTGTTTCGAAAGGTTTATAAATTGTGTGGCACACCGAGTCTCTGGCGACGATCCGGTAAGCTGTACTGTTATATTTGAATTTAGATTTTGGTATTCTTTTTGGTATGCATTTTAAAAATGTGGATTTTTAGGTTAGCAGTGGTACTGATATAGATTCCGAGGGTAAGCAAGGTCTGCCAACTTCAGGTGCTGATAACCCCGAGCTTGGGACTGAGGCACTGACTTAGTTAGTGAGGGAAATGCTAGAAGAGCTGTTCGAGGCCAGAGTTAAGGAGATGAGCGAAACGCTTCAATCTAGGTGCTTAGACTGCTCGAAGAAGAGAGATCACAGTTCTTTGAGGATGGAGCCTTATTCTATGAAACATGTTAAGACACGTCCTAACTTTTTGACCTACAAGCATTATAAAAAGTATCATTCGGGTGAATACTGGAGGAAGACAGGAGCATGTCTCATATGCGGATCTAAGAAGCATCAGGTTCAGGATTGCACAGTTCCTTTTAAGTCATGTTTGTTTTATTTGGATGTGATTTTTCGTTATAGATATTGTATGCATGTGTGATAAATATTTGTCTGATTCTGTGGTTAGATGCTTTGGGTGTGGGTAACAGGTTTCAAGATTAAGAAAAAAGTGTAGTAGTGTTATCGGGATTTGAGTGCACAGCGGTAGCGTAATGGTGTAGTTGTTACACAATTACTCTGCTAGTTAGAAATTTTAGGGACGAAATTTCTTTAAGGAGGGGTGAATTATAACACCTGAATTTGGGCCAAGTAGGATTGGGCCTTATGCTTGGGAGCCACTAAGAGGCTGCACATAAAAGTTTATGTGTGCAAGAAATATCACAAATTGTGTGTTACTTTAGTGGTTAAGTGATTTAGTAATAGTTGAGGGTGTCTAAGAAGTCTTTGGTTCAAGCCCTAGCTTCCACAAAATTTTTGCTTGTTAAGGATAAAACCCCTATCTTTGGTCAGTAGGATTATAAGTTTATTTTGGTAAAAACGTAACAAAAGGAGCCTGTTGGTCCAGTGGTCAGTGGCATGTAGACTGTGCTAGGGGTCTAAGGTTCAAATCCCTGCTTGTGCAAATGGAGTTTATTTGAGGTTGTGTTTGACCAAAACACCAAGGGTTTGAATAGATTTGAATGGGGTTGTTGTTATGGATTGGAGGAAATTAAGAAGAAAATCAAGGTAATTTTGAAAAGAAAGGGAGAGTTTTTAGGGTGGAAGACTTAGTGCCAAATTTGAACTGTTGGGAGTAAGAAATTCGGCTAGGGGAGAGTAGTTGTAACAGCCCAATTTGGACCCTAATCGGAATAGTGGTTTCGAGACCACATGCCTAAGTCTGAAAAATGTTCTGATATTATTTTCTGTGTCTGTGATATATGAATCTGCATCTATGAAATTTTTATGAAATAATTTGTCTGTCTCTGTGCTTAATTGTGAAAAAGGACTGAATTGTATATGTGATAAAAATAAGTATGCTAAATGTCCAAGTGTTCAATTGAAATGGCTTTTAAATAATGGTGGCCTTATGTGGCAATTATGCCATTTAATGTTTAAGTGGTCATAAATGACCTTAATGTATATGCTTTGTATGTTTTTAAATGAAGGGTAAAATGGGAATTTAATTATTAATAATGTGTTAATGAATTAAAAGCATGAAATTAAATCATTCATGCATGTTCTTGTCGATTCTTAAAAGAAAAATAAAAAGGTTTATGCATTTGTTTGTTCAGCACTTATAAAGCTCAATCAAGATCAAGAACAAAGAAAAACAGACTTAGATCGAGGAAAGTCCAAAATAGTTGACTAGTTGGCTCAAATCCGTTAATTCCGTACGAGGTAAGTCAAAATACAATTTTGTGTTATAATGATGTCTGTTATACATTCTTGTTTTATAAACTGCATTTTGGATGGCCATGAGAGCCTGACTTGTATTTTCGAGTTATTCTAAATGAGAAATGATAAAATGATTTCATGAAACACCTCGTCCGGGACGTAGGCATTGATTTGAAAATTTACGTGTAATACCGTGTCTAGGACACTGGCATTGTATATATTTCGTGTAAGACCCTGTCCGGGATAGTGGCAATTATATTGAATAACATGTAAACTTCGGGGACGTCAGCATTGTATAAGTGATGCGAACCCGGTTACAAGGGAAGCCAGATTTACGTTGAGTGCCCGATCGTAGTGGAGAAGATGAACGAAGTCGCAATTGAAATGGATAGGTGAAGTAGCGAAAGGTTAAGAAGATGGTTTGTTTAGAAGTTTAGAAAGAAATTAGATGATGTAGGTTTAGTAAGAAAGGATGATAGATTAGTTGATGGATAGAAGGTTGGTATAAGAAAGTAAGTGGATGAATAATGGATCAGTTTAAGTGAGGTATAATAGGATACGAAATGGTAAATTGGAAAAAATGAATAAGGTAGTGTTTGAGTTTGGTAAATCAAACAAGATAGGTGGTCGATGGTCGAGTTTCTTAGACGTCAGGAAAGATTCAACACCAAAGGTGTCACCCCGAATCCTATATGGTCTAAGTTGGGTTGTGGAATGATGAAGGATAGGTTTGAGCGCCACACCAAGTTGGGTTCAGTGATAAGCTCGAAACAAGCAAGTTTGACGCCACTAGCAAAGCTAGATAAGTCACATGAGACTTGTACAAAGTTTAAGAGGAATCAAACCTCACAGAAACAGAGTTTCGATATATAATTGATCAAAAGTCCTTTTACAATAAAAATAAACATCTATTTGTACTAGTAGCTTAAGCTAGCCGAATGGTCCTATTCATAAACTTAACAAATAAGCAATGTTCCATTGATGAGCTTGTCCATGTTCGGCCGAATGGGAGATGAATGGATGGCTTCCTGGCTAAGCATTGATGTACTTGGATGAGTAGTCTTCATGCATGCAAAACTAGATTCGGCCAACACCTTTAATGGTGCTTTTGATTCATATTGTTTCACCATGAATGGCATCTTAAATGAGGCTTCATGAAAGGTCAAAATAGGTGTGAACAAAGATCTTGAATGGTCCTTGAAATGTGAACACAAGTAGCCGAATGGTTGTAGGTGTGAACTCCAAGTGTGAACACTTTGATGCTAGCATGTGAAGAGATTCGGTCACCTTAGGAGATGCATGTCTTGGCTGAATAGTCACTTTGAAACACTAAAAGGCAGCACACCATCTTTAATCCATCCATGCATGTTGCCGTCCAAAAGGTGATGTACCTATAAGATTAATGCAAAACATTAATAGCACATGTAAACACATTAATCAAGTATGAACATGATAAATCATATACTTAAATTCGGCCAGCATATTAAAGTTTTGTAATGTTTTAAACATATTTTTTTCTAGTTCAAATTATGAGAAATTTATAATATGCATCAACCTAATTAAATAACTAGTCAACTAGCTTAAATAAATACGTAATAATTAAGCTAAGGTGAGCTGAGGGTTTCGGCTATGAGTTGTGTTAAGCTGGAAATAAAATAAATGAGATAAGTTTATTTAAAATAGAAACTAGTTAAGCTGAATATGAGTTTAGTTGAGCTCAACCGAGCTGGAATGGGCTCCCGTGAGAGTCGAGCTTGAGCCCTTGTCATTGGTCCTTGCGGCATAGCTAGCGCTCCATTGTTCGGGCTATTTGCTGGCTTGGATGTGTTTGCGTCATCCTCCCCTTCTTCAAAATGATTTGTCCTCAAGTCGGAGCCGGCATCAAATGGAGAAAGATTAGAAACATTGAAACTAGCACTTACATTATATCCTCCGGGTAAATCAAGCCGGTAGGAATTTTCATTTATGCGTTCCAAGACTTGGAATAGTCCATCACCACGGGGTAAAAGTTTAGATTTGCGTCGAGCGGGGAAACACTCCTTATGCATATGAAGCCATACCCAATCACCAGGCTTAAAAATCACGCATTTTCAGGCTTTGTTGGCTTTTCGCGCATATGTTTTGGATTTGTTTTCTATGTTGGCGGGCACCTTTTGGTGCAAGTCTTTAACAAATTCTACTTTCTTTTTAGCATCAGGCTACAGCAATTGGTCGTTTGGTAGAGGTATTAGATCGAGAGGGGTCAAAGGATTGAACCCATACACAACTTCAAAAGGTGTGAACTTAGTTGCTGATTGCACCGTACGATTGTATGCAAATTCAGCATGGGGTAGACATTCTTCCCATGTCTTAAGATTTTTCTTGACAAGACTTCGCAAGAGACTGGATAAGACTCTATTGACAGCTTCCGTTTGTCCGTCCGTTTGTGGATGGCAAGTTATGGAGAACAAAAGCTTGGTGCCTAGTTTGCTCCAAAGGGATCTCCAAAAGTGGCTAAGAAACTTGGAGTCACGATCAGATACAATAGTTTGCGACATCCCATGTAATCGAACAATATCTCTGAAAAACAAATTAGAAATATGTGATGCATCGTCAGTCTTCGAACAAGCTATAAAATGGGACGTTTTAGAGAATCTATCTACAACTACGAAAATGAAGTCTTTTCTTGTTTTGGATCGGGGCAGTCCGAGTACGAAATCCATGGAAATATCTGTCCAAGGTCTTTCAGGAGTAGGTAATGGGGTATACAGACCATAGGGCTTAACTGTCGACTTGGCCCTTTTACAAGTCAAGCATTGATCACAAGCTCGTGCTACGTCTCGTTTCATTCGGGGCCAATAAAAATGTTCACAAAGAGTGGTATACATCTTGAGGACCCCGAAGTGTCCCATGAGTCCACCTCTGTGAGCTTCTTGAATTAAGAGATCTCGTACAGAACTTTGTCGAACACAAAGTTTTCCTTCCTTGAATAAGAACCCGTCAGACCTGTAAAAATTGTCAATAGGAACATTTTCACAAGCTAAATAAATTTCACCAAAATCATGATCATGAGCATATAATTCTTTCAAAAAGGCAAAGCCAATCAATTTAGTTTCAAGAGTAGCCATTAAAGTATGCCTTCTAGATAAGGCATTAGCAACCACGTTGTCTTTTCCCTTTTTGTATTTTATTACATACGGAAAGGACTCAAGGTATTCAACCCATTTAGCATGATGTTTGTTTAACTTATGCTGGCCCTTGATGTGTTTAAGATCTTCATGATCCGAATGGATCACAAATTCTTTGGGCCACAGATAATGCTGCCATGTCTCAAGAGCCCGTATTAAGGCGTATATCTCCTTATCATAAATGGGATAATTGAGTGAGGGTCCATTAAGTTTTTCGCTAAAATAGGCAATGGGCCGTCCTTTTTGGGTTAATACAGTGCCTATACCAATTCCTGAAGCATCACATTCTAATTCAAAGGTTTTACTGAAGTAAGGTAAAGCAAGTAAAGGAGCATTTGTAAGAGCATTTTTAAGTTCAATAAAAGACTTCTTTTGGTCCTTACTCCATTGAAATGATGAGTTCTTTTTAATTACACTTGTCAATGGTGCAGTAACAGTGCTAAAATTTGGCACAAACCGACGATAAAAACTGGCAAAACCATGAAAACTCTGAACTTGGCCAATGGTAGTTGGCCTTGGCCAATCTTGTACAACTTTAACCTTCTCTTGATCTACTTTCAGACCACGTGAACTAACTACAAAACCAAGAAAAAGCACTTTGTCAGAGCAAAAGGTACATTTCTTTAAGTTAGCATATAAAGTTACTTTTCGTAAAGTTTCCAAAATGGCCTTTAAGTGATTCACATGTTCCTCTAAAGTTTTGCTATAAATAAGAATATCATCGAAATAGACAATACAAAACCTACCAATGAAAGCTCTTAATACATGATTCATCAATCTCATAAATGTACTTGGAGCATTGGTTAGACCGAACGGCATAACCAACCACTCATACAAACCGTGTTTTATTTTTAAGGGTGTTTTCCATTCGTCGCATTCTCTCATGCAGATTTGGTGATAGCCACTTTTTAGATCGATTTTTGAAAATAACTTGGCTCCACTCAACTTGTCTAACATGTCATCGAGCCATGGTATTGGGTGGCGATACTTGATAGTGATCTTATTCACTGCACGGCAATCGACGCACATACGCCAAGTGCCATCCTTTTTGGGCACTAACAGGATCAGAACGACACAGGGGCTGAGGCTTTCACGAATATACCCCTTGTCCATTAACTCACTAATTTGACGTTGCAGTTCTTTTATTTCTTCGGGATTTGTCCGATATGCTGGTCGATTGGGAATAGCGGCTCTAAGAATGAAATCTATTTGGTGTTCTATCCCGCGTAACGGAGGTAACCCACTAGGATTCTCATCAGGAAAAAGATCTTGATATTCCTACAACAATGAAAGAATAAAAGATGGCAAATCTACCGGCAAGTCGTTAGTGTTCAATAAAATTTCCTTGTACAAGAGCACAAGTATTGTATGCCTCGCCGTCAAAGCCTTTCGTACTTCTTTTTCTTTCACAATCAATCCTTTTTTTTCAATCTCTTGTTCTTTTCTTTTCTCTATTTTCTCTTTTTCTATTATTTTCTTTTTTTCTTCTTTTTCTTTCTTGTTAATTTCTTTTTTATCTCTTACATTGCTTTTCTTTTCCTTCTCCACAAATCGTTTCACGGAAGCCTTCAACTTAATTTGATCTTCGAAAACTTGACTAGGAGACATGGGCGCTAGAGTGACGTTTTTACCCAAATGTTTGAATATATACCGATTGGTATATCCGTCATGTATAACCCTTCGATCGTATTGTCAAGGTCTTCCGAGTAACAGATGACTTGCATGTATTGGAATGACATCACATAGAATTTCATCCTCATATTTACCAATTGAAAAAGGAATGAGTACTTGCTTGGTGACTTTGATCTCTCCTCCATCATTAAGCCATTGCAATTTGTAGGGACTCAGGTGTTGAGTAGTGGACAGGCCAAGCCTTTCCACCATGAGATCACTAGCCACATTGGTGCAGCTCCCTCCATCGATGATGAAGCTACATACCTTGCCTTTCACCTGGCACCGGGAATGAAAGATATTCTCTCGTTGTTGATCTTCTCCGCTAGGTTGAGTATTAAGACTTCTTTTGACTACACATAATCTTCGTAAGTTTTTAACCATAGTTTCCTTCTCGTTGTGACAAGTAGTTTCGACCAATTGCTCACTTAGCAAAGACTCCATGAGTAACAAAATGAAGCAATCCTCACTACAAGTCTCACTATTCACTTGAAAAGAATATTATCTTAAAACTTCACTCTCACTCGTGTTTAACTCTTTGATGTGGCTTTTACTTCTCTCGAATGATCTCAGCAAGCACTCTTGCCTTTTACCTCTCAGATTCATCTTGTACTTTGTAGATCGTCTCAAGCAACTCGTCTTGTTGCTTAGGGGTCAGCTTCAAGAGGGTTACAAGGGTCGTAATGAGTAGGGTAAAAGGTAGGCTGAAAAGAAATGAAATTTTAGGTTTTAAGTGTGGCAACTTTGGGAGGAGGGTATTAGAAGATTGAGAATAGGGTAGAAAATGGATCAAACAAGGAGTCAACTTGAACACTTGAAATTTTTTTTAATAATCGAACTTTTTTTCTTCCGAAATTTTTTTAACTTCGAATTTTTTTAACTTCAAATTTTTTTTAAACTTACGAACTAATTTTCGGTTGATTCTTTGGTCTTCAGAGCTTCTCGATTCTAGCTCTGATACCAGATGACGTGAACCCGGTTATGAGGGAAGCCGAATTTATGTTGAGTGCCTGATCATAGTCGAGAAGATGAACGAAGTCACAACTGAAATGGATAGGTGAAGTAGCGAAAGGTTTAGAAGATGGTATGTTTAGAAGTTTAGAAAGAAATTAGATGGTGTAGGTTTAGTAAGAAAGGATGATAGATTAGTTGATGGATAGAAGGTTGGTGTAAGAAAGTAAATGGATGAATAATGGATCGGTTTAAGTGAGGTATGATAGGATACGAAATGGTAAATTGGAAAGAATGAATAAGGTAGTGTTCGAGTTTGGTAAACCAAACAAGATAGGTGGTCGATGGTCGAGTTTCTTAGATGTCAGGAAAGATTCAACACCAAAGGTGTCACCTCGAATCCTATATGGTCTAAGTTGGGTTGTGGAATAATGAAGGATAGGTTTGAGTGCCACACCAAGCTGGGTTCGGTGATAAGCTCAAAACAAGCAAGTTTGACGCCACTAGCAAAGCTAGATAAGTCGCACGAGACTTTTACAAAGTTTAAGAGGAATCAAACCTCACAGAAATAGAGTTTCGGTATATAATTGATCAAAAGTCCTTTTACAATAAAAATGAACATCTATTTGTACTAGTATCTTAAGCTAGCTGAATGGTCCTATTCATAAACTTAACAAATAAGCAATGTTTCTAATAAAGGGTATGAATATTCTAAAAATATGTCCATTGATGAGCTTGTCCATGTTCGGCCAAATGGGAGATGAATGGATGGCTTCATGGTTAAGCATTGATGTACTTGGATGAGTAGTCTTCATGCATGCAAGACTAGATTCGACCAACACCTTTAATGGTTCTTTTAATTCATGTTGTTTCACCATGAATGGCATCTTAAATGAGGCTTCATGAAAGGTCAAATAGGTGTGAACAAAGATCTTGAATGGTCCTTGAAATGTGAACACAAGTATCTGAATGGTTGTAGGTGTGAACTCCAAGTGTGAACACTTTGATGCTAGCATGGGAAGAGACTTGGTCACCTTAGGAGATGCATGTCTTCGCCGAATATTCACTTTGAAACACCAAAAGGCAGCACACCATCTTTAATCCATCCATGCATGTTGCCGTCCAAAGGGTGATGTACCTACAAGATTAATGCAAAACATTAATAGCACATGTGAACACATTAATCAAGTATGAACGTGATAAATCATATACTTAAATTTGGCCAGCATATTAAAGTTTTGTAATGTTTTAAACATATTTATTTCTAGTTCAAATTATGAGAAATTTATAATATGCATCAACCTAACTAAATAACTAGTTAACTAGCTTAAATAAATATGGAATAATTAAGCTAAGGTGAGCTGTGGGTTTTGGCTATGAGCTGTGTTAAGCTGAAAATAAAATAAATGAGCTAAGTTTATTTAAAATAGAAACTAGTTAAGCTGAATATGAGTTTAGTTGAGCTCAACCAAGCTAGAATAGACTCCCGTGAGCTGAAGTGAGCTGAAGACAGCTTGAATTAAGCTAACTATCTTTGGTTCAGAGTTGTGCTCAGATACAATATGGTCGTTGGAGCCATTAACTAGCTTGAATTGATGACAAAGAGCTGAAATGGACTCTTGAAAGCGTCGAGCTCGAGCCCTTGTCATTGGTCCTTGCGGCATAGCTAACGCTCCATTGTCGGGGCTATTGGCTGGCTTGGACGCATTTGCATCAATAAGGCCTATATGATTTCTATAACGATTCTGAATGATATGAGGAGAAATTTTAGGAAATGAAAGAGTAAATATTCTACATGTCTGACTCAGGTACGTCTGTTCTGTACTGAATTTTTGAGTGAGAAAAAGATGCCATTGTGAAATGGAATTCTGTTACAAATGAGAATATCTTAATTATAAGTTATTATGTGAAATGGTCATCCTATTGTGTTTATGGAATGTTTATGCTTGTATTTGACTTACTAAGCTCCTAGTAGCTTACTCTGTTATTCTTTCAACTGTTTCACAGATATCGTAGCTACTGAAAGCTCGGGATAGTCAAGGATCATCACCACACTATCAAGCTTGTTTTGGTACCCTTTTTATTGTAAAAAGTTTAAGTATGGCATGTATAGGCTAAAGTGTCCATGTATTAAGTTTGAATATGTTGGTTTGTAGTGCTATGTGAATTGGATGGCAAATGATATGTTTTTGCTTGATTTTGGCTTATGCTTGTGAGGCCAAATTAGGTGAGTTTATGATGGTCTTATGATCTAATTAATTTGGTCATTTTAAAACATACCAATATGAAGAAATGGTAAGGTTTGGATGTGCTATAAAAGAGATATGTTTCATGTATTGGATATGAACTTAGTTTGGAATATAGGCATGCTTGGTATCATAATGAATATGAATGTGAATATGAATGATTTGATCATGTGGTGGTATGTTTTAAAGCATTGAATTGAGTTGAAATTGTGGTATTATTGTGGCATGAACTTGGCTAATAGTTATAACCTCAAGTGGATGGAAAGTATGGCTTAAACAAGCCTATTTTGTGCCACATGGTCAGAGTACACAGGGTGTGACTCGACCGTGTGACCCTTGCATCTGAAATGTTTTGGTCAGTTTTGCACACGGGCTGGACACACGGGCGTGTCTGGTGACTGTGTGATATTTGACAGTGTTGCCCACGGGCTGGACACACAGGCGTGTTCGGTGACCGTGCTGAGATTGGCAGTGTCGTCCACAGCCAGAGTTAAGGTTAGAGCACGACTGTGTGAGGCACACGGCCGTGTGGCCCTAAATCAAAAATTTTCATAAAGTTCTTCATATCTTTCACATGGTTTCAGTTTAGTCCCTGATGAATGAATGAAGTTAAATTTGATCTTTATGTCATACTATTGAATTATAATATTGTTTGGATTCAGAAATCTGTGAATATTCTGTTCTTACCTGTTCTGAATATCTAGTAATGCCCTGTCCTATTTTGGCGACGGCTACGGGATAGGGGTGTTACACTAGTGAGCATTTTCGGCTTTAGTGGTATTCTGTTGGCTTTTCTTTCTTTTCGATTTTGTTATTTGGGCAAGCTAGTTTTGGTATTTCTCCTCTTTGTGCTGTGTGGTATCATTTTTGTGCGTTTTGGTTCAATGTTCCTTGCCTACTACAATACCCTTCTAAATTCCTGCTAATTTCTTCTCCTTTCTTCTCTTTTGTGACTAAACCTAAGTACTTGTGCCGATTGTCCCCCTCTAGTTCTATACTGATTGTTTTCACTCTTTTGACTACCGATTAGTTGATAAGTTCCCCATTGACCGATTGCTTCTAGTCTCCTCTAAACACTTTTGGTTTCTTTCTTTCCTCTTATTACTGATTTCCATCTTTCTTCTTTTCATTCCTTGTTTCTTGAGTTCTTTTGATCGAACACTTCTCTGTTCCCCATTGTTCAACCCTTTTCCAGTTTCAATAATTTCTTCTCTCACTCAACACTTTCTTTTTAGATCATTCTGTTAACATCTACTTCTTTTGTACCTTAGCCGAATCCTCTTTTCCCTCACCCCCTCTATTGTGGTTTCGGTTGGGTTAGTATTTTCGGGCAAATTGGTGAGTGCACTCAGCTCTCTCTCTCGCTCTTATTTTCTGTTGGTCATTTATTTGTTTTCAATCTCTCCTCTTCTATATAGATTTTCTAAACCAAATATATTTCTCTTCCTCTGAGTGTCGAATATTTTCCTCTACTTTGTAGGGTGTGTGTTTTCTTTATGGTTTGTGTAGACTTGATGCTGGGGTTTCGACAATGGTAGCTAATAGATTACTTTTATCGTAGTTGATCAACAAGGAACGTGTGATCGGTTCTATTCTTGAGTGTAGAGGAATAAGCGGTATTATCCAATCAAGCTGGGTATTATCCAATCAAGCTGAGCATTGATTTGTAATAAACAGTATTGATTGTCGATATGTAATAAACTGATTTGTTAACCCTATTGGTTGTAAACTGATTGTGTATCTTGATTGACTAGGTTCGGAGAGCGTGGATCTTAGCTAGTTTCTGTAAATAGATGTGTAACCGTACCCTGTAAACGGTAATAGGCGTAAAAGCCAGTAGAGTGTGTATTTTTACCCTATAATTGTTAATCAACTAAAAAGTCAAAAAGTGTGTACTAAAACCGTTATACAGTAGATCGGCAAAAGCTAAAAAGCTGAAAAGCCAAAAGATTGGGCTTTGAGGCCACATGGGCATGCAAACGCGCATGTGATTCACCGAGCCCACGAAATATGGATGTGCGATGATTAGGGTTGTAATGGGCCCCGCTAGGCCAAAATGGGCCGTGTGGGCCCAATGGGCTCATGGTTCCCACATCGATAAAAGGTACATTTTGTGATAAATAAGGGACTGGACTGTGTAGTTGCATGACTGTAGTTAATTCTGGGCCAGATGGGCCACACGAGTATGTGGGCCCTCTTAGGTCGCATAATGGGCCTTGGGTCAATTGCACTGTTATGACTGTTAGGGTGCACGTGATGATCATAGACCTTCTGTTGGGTCGGTAGGTGAGAATAACCATAATACCCTGATAGGGCAGAATGACCATAATACCCCTATAGGGCAGAATGACCATACTACCCCTGTAGGGCAGAATGACCATAATACCCCTATAGGGCAGAATAACCGTAATACCCCTATAAGGCAGAATGAGCATAATACCCCTATAGGGGAGAATGATCGTAATACCCTTGTAAGGCAGAATGGCCGTAATACTGTTGTAGGGTAGAATGACTGTAATACCCTTATAGGGAAAAATAACTGTAATACCCTTATAGGGCAGAATGACCGATTTACCCTCGTAGGTAAAATGGCCGATTTACCCCCGTAGGGTAAAATGATCGAATTACCCTCTAGGGTAAAATGACCGTAATTCCCCTGTAGGGTGGAATGACTGCTATACCCTTATATGATGTTTGATTGATTGAGTATGTTATGTGATGATTATGTGTTTTGCATACATGCACTGTAACACCCCATGCCCGGGTTTATCACCCTACCCAAGCACAAGGCATTACCGAACAATACCACCATCATTCTTACATAGTCGAACCACAAATTTTTGTTCCAAATTAAAACTTATTCATAAAATATCATACAACCCTTAAAATGGGCTTACGAGGCCCAAAACATGGTTTGGGAGTGCTCCGAGACCAAACCGAGAATTTAGAAAAATTTTGGAAAATTTGACCTAATACAGGGCTCACACCTATGTCCCCTGCCCGCGTTGAATTATTGGAAAATTATTTTTCATTTCGAACCTACAGGGGTTTTAATACAGTTGAGCACATGCCCGTGTCCTTTGCCCGTGTCCACCACACGGCCTCGACACGCCCGTGTGACCCCCCATGTGAAAAACTGGGACATTCTGTTTATGACGTCAGCAAGCCATTTTGGTCACACGGCCACGGGACACGCCCATGTGACCAAGCCGTGTGACGTCCCTAAACTCTGAAAATCCCAGGCAAGGTTCACACGCCCTACATACATGGCCATGGGGGTTGGCAGTGTGGCCCTAAGTTAGGCTATTTTCCAAGCCATACTTTGCCCCAAAACACATGCTATCACTACTACCTTTAACACCACATTACAAACACATCATTAGTCATCATAATGACTCCATTTACCCATCCACCACCCAATTTAATTTAAACACACACAAACACACTAAGTATTTCATGAACTTCATCATAAGGATAGATAACAAAATATCATCATCAATGGCTAATCACTTAGCCTTGGTTTCAAAATGACTTATCCTATGACATTACCATAACATAACCAAACCAACTTAACACCAACAACCTTACTAAGTCCCTATACATGCCATAGTCTAAGAGTTTGTTCCACTGTACCAAAAGAGAATGTTGATAGTGTGGGTGATCCTCCGACTCAATCCGATCCTGAGTTGGCTTGACTAAATCTATAAAACAAGGGAAAGAGAAAAGAGTAAGCTTCAAAAGCTTAGTAAGTCTATATGTAAACAATTAACATCAAGATAACAATTTAGCCACACCAAAGGCATCTCTTACATGCCAACTTACCACCCAAAACTTACTAACTTTCCCATACATTCCATACACAATATTTTCACCTATTTAAGTCCACATGCACCCTCATAACCACATGCATTTTTTTTCCACAATTTCACTTGCCCAAAGAATACACCTGCACACACATATCGAGCTACCACACCAAATCTCTTTAATGAGCATTCCTATTGAACTTTTCAGATTAACATTTGATACTCGGTGGATTTTCCACTCATGATTCCACCAACACATAAGCTCGACTCTCGGGTACACATGGTGAAGATCGCTTTATCATCCATGTGACCTAGCCATTTATTCTTGTAGCCCTCCTGTGCACATGGTGAAGGTCACTTTATCACTTATGTGACTTAGCTACATATGACATTGCTCTCGTGTACACATGATGAAGTTCACTTTATCACCCATGAGACATAGCCATTAAGTCCCGTAAATACCATTTACACATGGTGAAGGTCACTTTATCACACATGTGGCTTAGCCAATGTGCTCTATAGCCCTTGGGTCTACATAGTGAAGATCACTTTATCACACATGTGATCAATCCATATTTTATCCATATCACCCATTATTCTGAATGTTCAATCAGGAACTCTCATTTCCAACATATCCAACATCATAGAAGTTTTTCAATATCAACATTTCATAATATCCATTGGAATTATTGATGTACAAATAAAACAGACACATTACTTACATATAAACTTACCTTGACAACAAAAAGCGGTATTTTGCAACTTAATCTGAGACCTTGCCCTGGCCCCGATCAAGGTAGATTCCTTGATCTTCTCGATCTATAATGACACATTTAACTCGTTTGATGCACACATTACTCAATTGGACACAAAATCATCCTATGGAAACTTTTACCATTTTACCCCTAACTTAGTAAATTTTTACAACTAAGTCTCTAGGCTCGTAAATTGAAATGTATAAATTCCTTTGGTTACCCAAGCCTAGCCAAATATCCATGAAACCCAAAGCAACCCACTTTTTCACAAATTCATACTTTTACCCTTCAATTTATTAACTTTGCAATTTGATCCTTTTTAAGGACTTTCATGAAAAATCACCTAGTAATCATATTTTACCACATCCTAAACCTTCGTATTCCACCATTAGACATCAAAATACTTGTATGTCATACATGGGTAAAATTTTAAACATCAACCCTAGCTTAAAATAATGGTAGAAATAGCTAGAGCAAGCTACAAAGATTCTAAAAATATGAAGAGAATTAAAAACGGGGCTCGATTGCACTTGCTATGAGCTTGAGAAGTTTTGAAAACCCTAGCTATGGTTTCCCACCATGTTTGACCAAGGAGAAGAGATTATGGACACATTTTGGCCTTATTTTTCCCTTTTTATTTCTTTTATTAACTAATGACCAAAATGTCCTTCATTAAAAACCTTTAATATTCCACCCTTCCTTGGGCATTTTTGTCCAACCTAAGTTAAAATAGTTTAATTACCATATAAGGACCTCTAATTTCAAAACCTAATTCAATCAAGTACCTTATGAAATAAAACCCTTAATTTTTACCTATTGCAATTTAGTCCAACATACCAAATTGGACATGCAACCAATAAAATTCACACACCAAAGTTTCACATATTTATCCAAACACCCAATAAACATCAAAACTAAGTCAGAATAATATTTTAAACCTTGGATTTATGGTTTCAAAACCACTTTTCCGTTTAGCCCCTAATTCGGGCTGTTACATGCACGGCATGCTGCATGGGTTGGGTTATTGTTATGGAGGAAGTATTGATCTGATAGGGTCACACGGGTCGCACGAGACGACTGTGGACCCACCAAAGGCTTTAAGCCGTATATTCGTACTAATCTGTTAATGTCACATGAGTTGCACAAGACGACTGTGGACCGACCGATGGCTTTGTGCCGTACATACTATCAATGGCTTAGTGCCATTCATTTTACTGATGGCTTGGTGCCACGTATATTATCGATGGCTTAGGGCTATCCATTTTACCGATGGCTTTGTGCCATGCATATTATCAATAGCTTAGTGCTATCAATTTTATCGATGGCTTGGTACCACGCATGATGGCATAGTGCTATCTATCTTACTGATGGCTTTGTGCCACGCATATTATCGATGGCTTAGTACCGTTCGTTTTACAAAAAGCTCATACAGTTACTAAAGGCTTTATGCTATTTTGAAGGCTCTGTGTCGCTATTGATGGCTTTAAGCCACTTATTTTACTGGTAGCTATACTACGATTCTGTTATCTAGTAGCTTTGCTATCATATTGGTTAGTGTCGCAACTAGTGGTAACATTGGGAGTGTAGGGATGGGTGGGTCGATTTATTCCCACAGTAAGTGTAGGGTTGGATGGGATAACATGCATCATGCAATATTCACACGTTCTGTATTTTGTTATTGATTTTGTTAACGAAATGGGCTAAGGCCCAATTGATACTGAACTGTAATGGGCTTAGGCCGAGATTGTTACTACCTTTTGTATGACTAACTGTTCTTTTTATATAGTAGGGGATTACATACTGAGTTTTCATAAACTCACCCCATTTTTAATTGTACAGGTAATTTCTAGCGTTAGGCGGACAGGTGCTACGAGGGACTCAGGGTGGCCACACTACTATTTCAGCTTTATTTTATTGAGCTTTGATTTACATTTAAATTTCATTTTGGGTTTTGATGTAATAAGGCCTCTCTTTAAATTTCTAGATTTAATTTGGGTTTTTATTTAACAAAATTTTATATCTGTTAGACGTAGGACGTGATTTTTTCCAAAATGCTAACTGTTTTCAAAACAACACATTTCTGCAATACAAATTTTTAAGCTTCCGCAACAAACACTATTTTTAAAATGCAACAACTTTTGAATGTGATTTCAAATTTTCAATTAAGTAGTAATAAGGTTTTAACATGATTTTATAAGTAAAAAAGAGGCTTAAACCTTCAAATGAGATTTTATCTACAAGGAATATGGTTTTCAAAAAGCACTCCAATGTGACACTGCCAGATTCGGGCCTAACGTCTAGGTTGGGTTTGGGGGTGTTACACCACTAGATAGCTAGATAAGTCAATCAAGAATCAAACGAAATAGAGAGAAAGAACCTCACAAGAACACAATGTTCATTCAATAAAAATGGAAAAAGTCCCTTACAAAAGGCTGAATACAACTATTTATAGTGCTAAAAAGAGGCTAGCCGAATGGTCACTTTTATTCAGCTTAATGAGTTGAATATGAAAAGTCACAATTTTTGAAATTTTAGCCTAAGTAACTCCTTCCTTTAAGATGATTCAATTCTTCAATTCAGCTAACTTCAATTCACTTGAATGCTTTAAGAAAAATTTTTGAAATCTCCTTGGTCAGCCAAATGGACACCAGTAGCTTTAATGGACATTAAGTTCATGAAATGGTCATTTAATCAACAATCGGTTATGGAAGATGGAAAAGGCTGCTGCCGAATTTAATGATGTGTAATGGTCCTTTTAATTGATGATAACAACTCCTTTTAATGAAGAATTATGTTCCCCCTTGTATGTAATCGAAAACTCAAATCAAATTAATCACTTAAATAAATAAACTTAAAACATATGCATCAATAAATAATTCCAGCAACTAGATTAATTAAGAGAAGCATAATTAAATAAACTTAAACTCATGCATCAATAAATTATTTTAGCAACTAGTTTAATTAAGAGAAACATATATTAAATAAAGTTCATCAATAACTCAATTATTTAGACTAAAATGAGTTAAATAAAGTCCAGCAACTCATTTATTAATCTAAGATGAGTTTAATTAAATTAAAAATCAGCTTGCAATAAATTGCAAAGGACGCCTATTGGGCTGAGTTTGACTGGCACAAAGGTGCAAGAATTCATTGACGAGCTGACCCGAACTTTTTCTTTAACATGGAACTCGTTCTCATTCCATAGTTGAGCAAGTAAGACTAAAACCGCCTCTTGAAAGCGCTTAGCTTGAGCACGAGTCATGGGTCTTTTTAGGAACTTGATCGGTTCTTGATGGACTCCGGGACATGATCATGTCATCTCTAGTGGGTGTATTTTCTAAGGTTATAAAAGAGCCTATTTATAGGCTAAATTCATAGGTCAAATAATAATAAAATAATCTAAACTAATCAGTGTTTGATTGAAACAAATAAACAGAGTTAATTAGAAGATTAAGTCTCAAATTTGACTGAAATAGGAGTCATACTTAACAAATCTCCACCTTGACTCATATTTCCACAACGCCATCTTTACCAAAGTTCGCCACGAGCCTATCTTGAACTATGTAGAGAATTAACTGAGTCGAATATGTACTTAGAAGTTGGAAGACTTCTAGCCTTTGACTTGTACATTGCTAAATCAAAACTAATCTGGGTCTGATTTTCACGAACACAGTGCCTTAACTTTTGAAAACCTGCATCCAAAAGAGAATCTCTCTTCAACGAAACGGTCATACATTTTTCCCTCCTATGACCAAGCTGCCTTTGCTCCAAACGAGTTAACTTCGACTCCATAACAGACGAGGGATGCCTGATTTCACCGGTCACTGTAGAACCTTCCAGAATATAAAGACTGTCGGTTCTTTTACCTTTTAACAAAACTAGAGATCCATGAGATACTTTAATGCAGCTTGACTCATGTTGATTCTATATCCTTTCAAGTCTAAAATACTCAAAGAGATGAGATTCTTTTGTAAATTAAGTCCCATCGTGTATCCTAATTTTAACAGTACCAATACCAATTACCTTACTAGATGAATTGTTTCCCATACACACAACTCCACCTTCAACTGAACTGTATGTGGAGAACCATTCTCTATTGGGACACATGTGGAAAGAACATCCCAAATCTAGGATCCACTCAGATGTGAGCTTGGAGTTATCGCTCGTTGACACTAATAAGAAATCATCACCGCTTTCGTTGGCCAAATTAGCACCAGCTACATCTGCCTTGTTACTCTCAGTGACTCTTTTATTTCATAGTTTATAACAATCTGCTTTGATGTGACCTAACTTTTTACAATAGCGACACCTTTTGTCTCATTTCTTTGATGCTACCAAAACGGAAGCTTACCTATCTGCCTTACTATCCAAATGAAGCTCATCGTCGAGTTTGTCTCTACTCAACAAATGACCGTTCACATCTTTGAACGATAGTTTGTCTCTGCCATAAATCAGGGTCTCTCTGAAAGACTTGTATGAAGGGGGTAAAGAGCATAATAATAGCATAGCTTGATCTTCATCATCAATATGAACCTTAACATTCTTTAAATTGTTTAAAAGAGTAACGAATTGACTGATGTGATCTCTAAGAGGCTCACCTTCATTCATGTGAAACGTAAATAGACATTGTTTCGACACTAAATAGTTAGCCAGAGACTTAGTAGCATAAAGAGTTTCTAACCTTTTCCATAAGGTGGATAAGTTCTTCTCCATCAATACCTCCTACAATACCGTATTTGCAAGGCACAACTGGATTGCAGACAAGGCCTTTTCATCAAGCTCTTCCTATTCTGTTTAATTTAGATTCCCAGGCTTTTTTCGGGTAATAGCCTTTTTCAAGACTGTTTGAACTAGAATTGCCATCATCCAAACTTGCCACAGATTGAAATTTGTCTCACCATGAAACTTCTCAATTTTAAACCTTGTTGCTGCCATCTCTGAATGGGTTGATCTATGAAAATTGAACTAGCTCTGATACCACTTGTTGGGATCAACCTGATTAAGCAACAAGTAAAAATAAATAGTGAAATAAATTGAGAAATTGAACACACAAATTTAACGTGAAAAAAGCCCTCCAAATAGGATAAAAAACTATGGGTAAAGATAATTTACTATAATGGAAAAAGAATGAAGAGTACAAAAGATGGAGATAAAAACTAAATCCCAAAAACCCAAAAACGAAGAACCCAAAAATAAAGAACCCTCAAAACGTAAACACAAAATTCTCTAAATGTGTTATGAGTTCTAATCTCTAATGGGAGTATTTTCTAAGGTTGTAAAAGAGTCTATTTATAGGCTAAATTTATAGGTCAAATAATAATAAAATAATCTAAACTAATCAATGTTTGATTAAAACAAATAAACAGAGTTTAATTAGAAGATTATTTCTTAAATTTGTCTAAAATAGGAGTCATACTTAACAAGATATGTACAAGAGCTTATTTTAATTTCATAAGTATGTATGTGTATTAACACATTTGCTTATTAAAATCTATATAATTAGTTGAATTGACGTAGGGATATAGTCAAGAGATAAATGGATTTTGGTAGGTAAGTTTGTTCATAAGTTAGCAAATTACCAAGTTGCCGTGAATTTATTCGTAACAACATATACATGAGTTTAATAATTCTAAGTTAAGAAATGTAATTAATCTAATACAATTATGTTATCTTGATTAAAATCATATTTTAAAATCATGCATTGGAACTTTTATTTTATTTTTTTATTTATTTTCCTTTATTAAATCATAGTTTTTAATCACTTCTTCAAATCAAAATATTTTTCTTCACCAAAGTGTTTCTAAAATTGCATTCATAAATAATTCTTTTCACAGTCCCTATGGGTACGATAACTCGACATTTACTTGTCACTTTATTACGTGTTGCAATTGTGTACACTTGCACATTTCCGTTGGTCTAGCAATCCACTATGCATGTTCTCAATTTAACCCACTTATATAACATAGTGGTTTTAGGGGTGTTACAACATCCATCTTAGTGGGAATTTAGTTCGTTGGTCCTAAAAAAGACTAGTAGTCTCTGAATCAACCTTTAAAGCTAAATATCAAATTCTTATGATGCAACTACATATTTTTTTTGGTTTTAGCCTTGGTGAATGAAATATGTATAACTTTGGATAACCTGTAATAGCCTGAACTTGGGCCTAGTCGGAATAGTGGTTTTGGGACCACAAATCCGATGAGGAAAAATTTATTTTTATTATATTTTTATGGCCTACAATTTCATGGAATAATTTTGTGAAAATTTCGTTCGAAAATTTCGATGTTTGGGCACTCAATTAAGTCAAAAGGACTAAATTGTAAAAAGTGCAAAAGTTGAGTTCTACATGTTAAAGGTGTCCAATTGTCTTGAAATTTTAAATTGGAGGTCCTTAAATGGTAATTAGAACATTGGTTAATTTTTTTGACAAAAATGGACATGAAATAGGTGAAATAGAATATCTTTAATTTAGGGGCATTTTGGTCATTTAGTGATTAAATGATTAAATAAACAAAATTAAAAGCCAATTTTTGTCCATCTCCAACCCCATGGCTTAATTTCACAAGGGGAAACCATGGCTAGGGTTTTTCAAGCTTCCAAACTCGATTTTAAGTCCGTTCTAGCCCCATTTTTAATGATTTTACGTTTTTGAAATCCTCGTAACAAGATCTATCTATTTCTACCACTAATTTGATATATGGTTGAAGTCTAGGGTTTTGAAACATGATGAATATGTGTGTATTTTTGTGTTTAATGGTGGAAAATGCATGTTTATGGTTAGAGAAACGACTTTTACTAAGTGATTTTTGGTGAAAATGCCTAAAAGGACTAATTTGTAAAAGTTATGAAATGTGCAGTAAAAATGTGTTTTAATAGAAATTTTGGGCTGTTATAGTTATGAAAATGGTTTGGCTAGGCTTTTATGTTAAAGAAATTGAATAAATTTCATTTTACGAGGCTAGGGGTAAAATTGTAAATATGTGAAACTTTAGGGGAAAAAAGGTAATTTTTTCATAATATAATTTTTGGGTCACTTTCAATAATGTGACTAATAAATAAATTAAATGTGATATTATATATCAAGGAAAATGAGGTTTGAAACTAGAACGAGGGAAAAAGGAGAAATTGAAAAATAAGTCTTTTTTATCGATTATGCTATCGAGGTAAGTTTGTATGTAAATAATGTATCATTTTTACTTATGTTTTTATGTTTTGATATATTTTATGAGATGTGGCTGAATATTGAATGAAATTGACAAAGTATCGAAATGTGAGGAATTTCCCGGTTGAACCTTAGGAATAAAATAGGATACAAGTGACATGTCACTAGGGACCTATGTGAAATCTATGTGAAATTGTGACTAAGTGAATCTGGCTGCTGGTCTTAAGTTCTACCAGTGGCTGGGTATACTGGCATGTGTTGTGGATACCTGACAGCTTGTGTGAGCAACATTGAGTAGCAACGAATGACTAACAGCTTGTGTGAGCAGGCCTATGAAAGTAAATTGCTCGAGAACGAGCCTCTATGTGAAAAGCGATATGAAGTAGCTTTGGCTACAAGTGTGGCATTTATCTGTAAACTTTCAATGTATCCATTAATATTCTGATCTATTCAACAGGAAATATGACAAAGTGTAATTGAATGTGATTATGTGATGAACAAGTGCAGGTACATGTGTATATATATTCATAAGCAATGTGCTTGATATGTGATCAAAATTTGGTAAGGTTGATGTGGAGTAAGTGTTACAATGAATACTTGTAAATATTTGATAATTACTAGTTAGTGGAATGGCTAACTATGGATATACTTTAGTGTTATATGTGTGTAAATGAGAATTAATACAAAGGAAACATGAAAGAGTAAAATTAGCAATAAAACAGTTTGGACAGTAGCAGTTGTATCACTTTGAAAAATCACCAAAAATGGTGAAAATTGAAATAGAGGTTGAATAAGATATGAAATTAAAGCTTATTGAGTCTATTTTCATATAAAAGAAGAATTTCATATTATGAAATATTTGAATTCTTGTGAGACAGAGTTAGAATGATTTTGGAATCCCCTGTTTTGACTTTTAAAAATCATTAAAAATTATACAAAAAGAATTATGGGTTATAATTATATTCCTAAAATCCTTAATGAGTCTATTTTCAAAAGAAACAAATGGGAACATCATCCAGATCCCGTACGAGGAGATATATAATTTTTAGTGAAGAGGGGTTGGAACTATCGGATAGAGAAATAGGGGTGACTTTAATGAATAAACTGTACTTATTGGATAAACCAAAAATTCTAAAAATTTTATGGCAAGAAGATATGTGAGTCTAGTTTTAGGGAAAATTTTCAGATCTTAATTTGGAGTTTTGTAACTCAAGATATAAATAATTTAGTGACTAGGACTTGAGTAGATAGCTCGATATGAACATGAGTAAATAGTGGAACTATGTGCAATTATAATTGTATTATCTTAAGAACATATTGTGAGGATTGGTAAAAGCTTATTAATAAATTTCTTATTATTTACATACCAACTTACTAAGCTATATAGCTTACCCCCTTCCTTTCCTTTTCCTTTAGTGTCACAAATACTAGCTCGGGTTGGAGATCGTCAGAGATTCTATCACACTAGCAAGCTATTGATCGGTATCAATGTTTTCAAGCATTTTAAGTTTATGGCATGTATAGGGACTCAATCATTTTGTGTGTGAGTTGTTATGTTTTAGCCAAATGTATTGGCTTGTAATGGTTAAAGGTTTGATTTATGTGTAACATGTAACTTGACTTATATTGGCTAATTGGTTGTAAGCCTATATATACACTACTTATGTGCCAATGCCTTGTGATGTGAGTTGTATTTGCATGATACATGATGAGTTGTGGGTTATGGCCTAAATACCTACTGGTTGAATGTGCTAGTAGTCTAGATGCCTAATGGCTAAGTTTGCTCAATGGTATGGTATGATAGTTAGGTATAATTATGCATGGATAAGAGATGTTGATGATGCATATTGAATGTGACTAAGTGAGACTAGGTATATTCGTTGTTAAATAACAAGTCTAAGGCTAAATTTTTGATATATTGGTAGCTTATTTATGCCATGAAATACACAATGCCCCAAATTTTAGGCCTAGATGTAATAGGTCTTGAGCAGAGGAACAGTTAGGAGGCTACACATAAATATTTAGTTGTGCAAGAAGCTGACACAAATCTATATCTGTTTTAGTGGTTAAGTGTCCTGGGAAGAGTCTGAGAAGTCTTGGGTTCAAGCCTGAGCAAGTGCAAAAAGTTTTGTTTTATTAAGTAAACCCCTAGCTTTGGGTCAATAGGCTTATAATTAAATATGGGTAAACCATGACACAAAAGGGTCTGTTGGTCTACTGGTAAATGGCGTGTGAAGTGTTCCTAGGGTCTGAGGTTCAAGTCGTGGCAATGCAAGGGAGTATTTATTTTGCTGCCTAAGCCATGTAGGTAGTAGAGTTGGATCGAAACACTGTTGAGTGGAGTGGAGTTTGAATTGTTCATGGAGGGAGTGTAGGAGTAAATGCTGGGATGTGGATAGTGTTCGGTTGGAGGGATTTTAGGAGAGATTATAGGAGGAAATCATAGGGATTTGTTGTGGGAGAAGAGTTGATGCCGAATGGGAATTGTAGGCACTCAATGCTTTCAGGATTTGGAAAGGAGTGGAAAGTGGTGCCGATTGTGAACTCCCAACACTCAGAATTCAGCTTTGAGACTATCAAGTGCTCTCCATTTCGGTAGCTACCCCCTTTTTATTGATTTCATTTTTGTTTGAGGCCAATTTCTACTTAGACTCTCCCTCACTTTTCTTCTCCCAATTTTCTTTACCTTTGCCAAACCTTCATGCTCCCACTCTCCCAATTGGTCATTAGCATTTACCTCTTCCTTTTGTCTTTGGTACAATACTCTTCTCTTCCCCCTTATCAACTCTTTCAGGTCTCAACGTTTGCACGTTGGTACTATTGTCGAATAGTCCCTTTCTCTTACTCCCTCTTTACTCTTTACATCAAGCTTCCCTCTTTCACTGCTTAAGCCGAATATCATTTATCCATTCTTAATCGAATATTGCTATTTTTCCCCACTATGCTGATTCTTCTATGCTCTTTGTCGACTTTGGTGGGGTGTGTTGTGCTAAGCTTTTGCTTCTGTGGTAGCAGGTGATCATTTTGGGGGGTAATAGGCTGACTATTTCCTTTCCCTATATCCGGCTTTACATTTTGGGTAAGTGATATGCATTGGTTCAAATGGTTTATGCGAGCAATAATATTTGAGGTTAATGGATTTTGCTGGTAGTGCAAATTTTCAACAAGGGGCGTGTGAGCAGCCTTAGGCAGCAGTCTAAGTGGGCTAAGCCACAGTCGTTCAATCAAAGTAAGTATAATGAATATTGATTAAATGTAGGCATTGGGAGCTCTTGGATTTCTCATACGCTTTCACAATCAGGTGTGTATTGACACTATTGCTATTGCTAATCGGCCAAAAGCCAGAATTAAGATAATTGACGCTGCGCGAGCGTGCACTCATTTGTGTGGCAAACTAAATGTATGAAATGTATGCATTTGACTGTAGAGGCCCCATGGGCGATTCGATGGGCTTAGGCCGTTTTGGGCCTTGTTGGGCCAAACTGGGCCGTGTGGGCCCAACGAGATCGTGGGCCACACACAGGAAAACCACTCAAATGTGTGGAAGTTATTGGACCGGGCTGTGTCTTTACACGGCTAAGGCCATTTCTGAGCTTTGTGGGCCACGCGGGTGTGTGGGCCCACATGGGCCGCACAATGGGCCTTGGGCCCATTTTCACTGTTGGTATTGTTAAGGTTGCACAGGTTACCCGAGACGAATGTGGACCTAGTGACAGGTCGGTAAGTAAAACTAGACCCCAAACTGATTAAATGACTATTTTGCCCTTTGAGGCAAAATGACTGTTTTGCCCTTGTGTGATGTATGATCGAGTAAGCATGCCATATGATATACATGTTTTGCATACATGCATGATATTATGCTATGCTGCATAGGGATGGGTATATGTATTTGGAGGAAGTGTACTGAACTATTATGGTCGCACGGGTCGCCTAAGACGACTGTGGACTTACTGATGGCTTTAAGCCAATTATATTACTAGCAGCTTTGCTGCGATATTGTTTAGTGTCGCAACTAGTGCTAACTTTGGAGTGTAGGGATGTGTAACACCCCTAAACCCGATCCCATCGCAGGAGAGTCGAGAGGCATCATTAGACCACTTCCTTAAAAGAAAACCGTATGTTATTGAAAGGAAATCTTTTCTAAATATAACGGTAAAATCGACACTACAGGCAATCGCTCATCTACCGAACACAACTAAACCAATTCATCAAGTTCAAAACAATGTATAAAATGAAATCATCCCTAGTCACATTCACTACTCTTACTTCATAAATTACGATTATAAAGGTGTAACATACTACAAATTTAGTTTACCAACATATGTTTTACGACCGCATATATATATATATATATATACTTACTAAGTTAAAACCATGACTATAACATGTGAGAATTTTTAAAAGGGCCATTTTCGCATGGCCTAATTTAGTTACAAAACTCAAAAGATAATTGTTTAACCACCATAAGTCAAACCTATACATGCCATTCCTAGATTTAAAGTCCAGTACCGAAAGATAGGTGATAGTGCAGATGACTTCGATTTTGGAACTCCCGTGACCGTAGCTTCGAGTTAGATCTACAAAATCGAAAGTAATGATAACAAAGTAAGCATATACTTGCTTAGTAAGTGCTTAATTTACTCAGTCAAAAGTAAATGAAGAACATAATGATATCAATACTACTAATTATTCCAAATGCATAACACAAACGAAACTTAATGCATCCCTGGGGTTTCGATTACACAATTTTACGCCTCAACCTCAAGGTTCTTATACATACGAGTGATATATAATACAACTCATAGATTCTTGCCAAATTCAAATAATTCATTTTCAATGACATTCTAAATCATTAAGAGTTTAGAATACATACCTGTCTTTCTCGCGTAAAGTGGAGCTTTTGTTATAACTATGGCAATATTATTTGTATAAATTTTATTATATTTTTTTTTCTCATCACTGGCTTAAAAGCCCTTCGAGACTAGGCTCGGCTATAGCTTTGGCTTGTAGGCCCATCGAGACTCAGCTCGGCTTTAACCCTGGCTCGTAGGCCCTTCGAGACTAAGCTCGGCTTTAACTCTGGCTCGTAGGCCCTTCGAGACTAAGCTCGGCTTTAACCCTGGCTCGTAGGCCCTTCGAGACTAAGCTCGGCTTTAACCTTGGCTCGTAGGCCCTTCGAGACTAAGCTCGGCTTTAACAACGAAATTCATAATCATAAATAATCAGCATATTTTTCATGTCATCTTTCAAAAATCTATCAACCATAGAAATATTCAATTTCGGCATCCCATCTATCATATTCCATACGGTTTATTTACTTACAAGCAAAGAACACAATTCACGCCTAGATACACAAGGTTCAAATTTTATAATTCGGTTTCCAACGATTCCTCACACATTTACTTTCAATTATTTACCTTTGAACATCTTATATTTTTGTTTTCCATTTAGCACACATATTGAACAAATGTTTATGACTTCACCTTATCATATATATAAAGATTCGTTAACCATCGACTTACCTGTATTTTCTGAGTAGTGCACGGTTTGGCTATTCCACGACCTTCGTTTTTCCTTTGTCCGATAGTGTTCCTCTTTGATCTTGATCTTGAAAATTACATAAGTTCGATTAATAAAGACTTTATTCACTTTACTTGCACATTTAACAAAACGTGTACATACTTTACATACTAAGCACGTTCGGCCAAGACATCATCTAACTATAGATCATAATTGAAGCCATTCGGCTCTTATATATACATTAGATATGTGATTATCTCTAGTTCACAAGCAAAGTTACCAATCCATTTGACCGAATTTCTCCATATATAAAAAAAATGTCATGTGAAAAAAAAATATGCACCTACGGCATGTCTAACTAAATGCGTGCGCATATAATGCATATTTAATATTATCATTCGCCATCTATACTATAGCTTTAAGAGTATATCTAACTCTAATCGACAAGATTTAACATCTACCCCATCACGAAAGGTTATTTCATTTCCACATAAGGTTTCATACGCCAACTATGTCTTTCTCAAGACTTAACGGCTCAAGTCATACTAATATAGCTTCTTGACATAAATTTTTCACAAGTATATATCTAAATATTGATGAAAGCAATTTAAACTACTCACATTGCATCTTAGACTAGTTTTCATAGCTCAATTCGGCACAACAAAAGTAGTTCAACCCAAAATTCTTTCATTTCTTTACTACTATAATCACGGTAAGATTAACTCCCATGAACATTTAATACTCAAACATTCCTTCTCCCCAATAACATAGCCGAAAAAAATTCAACAAGAAAATTTAAGTTACAAGGAACCTAATTTGCATCATTCAAGCAATTCAACCCCAAAAACCATTCGAATTTGATATCACCATATGATTTTGCTCACCTTAACTATTTCCAACATTTAAAAGTTAAAACAAAACTAAGCCTCACTCCATGGCCATGACCGAAGGAAGCATCAACCAAGAACTCAAAAACCGACCTATGGGTTATACCATATACCTATCTTTCATCTAAAATTCACAAGATCCAAGCAAAATTACAAGAATTCATACCTCAATTTGAAACCACAATGGCCGAATCTCTCTAAAATTCCTACTCTCTTTTCTTCTTCCACAATCGGCAATGGGTGATGAAAATAAGGTAAATTTTATTTTCTAAATTTCCTTTTAGTAATAAATCAAGCCAATAATTTTATTAACACATAAACAATAATAAGAAAAAAAAATAAAATAAAATAATATTATAACATCATCATTACCGTCCACTAAGGTGGAAATGGGCAATTAGACATGCAAAGACATCATTTTGTAAGTTCATACTTTTTAGTCACTTTGATTTTTACCTACTATAATTCCAAAGTTCAACATTTAAGCCCTCTTTAAGCAATTAATCATTTAAAAGGTCAAATTTTTACGAAATTTTTATAACCCCTACTAAAACTCGTATCAACAATCCAACTAACATCATTAATAAAAATTTCTGACTCGGTTTAGTAGTCCCGAAACCGCTTCCCGACTAAGGTCGAACTAGGGCTGTTACAACTCCCTCCCCCTTAAAAGGATTTTCGTCCCCGAAAATCTTACCCGAAAACAGATTTGGATATCGTTCTTTCATAGCATTCTCGGACTCCCAAGTTGCTTCCTCGATTCCATGCTTGAGCCATAGGACTTTTACTAATGGAACCTTCTTGTTTCGCAATTCTTTTATTTCGTGGGCTAAAATACGAATAGGCTCTTCCTCATAACTCAAATTAGGTTGAATTTCAACCTCGGATAGATTTAACACATGCGAAGGATCGGATTTATAGCGTCGAAGCATCGATACATGGAATACATTGTGGATCTTCTCAAGATCAGGAGGCAAAATCAGTCTATAAGCAACCGGTCCAATCCGTTCCGAAATTTCATACGGCCCAATGAATCTCGGACTCAACTTGCCTTTACGGCCAAAACGAAGTATCTTTTTCCACGGTGAAACTTTTAGAAACACCTTATCACCAACCTGGTACTCGATATCTTTACGCTTTAAGTCCGCGTACGATTTCTGACGATCGGATGCGGTTTTCAAACTGTCACGTATTATCTTCACCTTTTGCTCCGCTTCTTTGACTAAATCAACTCCGAGAATCTTATTCTCACTCAGCTCAGTCCAGAATAGAGGGGTACGGCATTTACGACCGTAAAGAGCTTCGTAAGGTGCCATCTGAATACTTGTCTGAAAACTGTTATTATACGCGAATTCAACCAAGGGTAAATATTTTTCCCATGAACCGATAAACTCGAGGATGCAACATCTCAACATGTCCTCAAGTAGTTGAATAACCCGTTCAGATTGGCCATCCGTTTGGGGGTGAAAAGCAGTGCTAAAGTGAAGTTTAGTACCCAAAGCTTCTTGCAGCTTCTTCCAAAATCTAGAAGTAAATCGGGGGTCTCGATCGGAAACAATAGAAGTCGGTACCCCATGCAATCGCACAATCTGAGAAACGTATAATTCCGCTAACTTATCAAGCGAAAAGTCAGTGCGAACCGGGATGAAATGGGCTGATTTCGTTAATCGATCAACAATAACCCAAATGGAGTCCTTTTTACTCAGCGTTAATGGCAAACCTGACACGAAATCCATTGTAACCCGATCCCACTTCCACTCGGGTATTAAAATCGGCTGAAGTAATCCCGACGGCACCTGATGTTCCGCTTTTACTTGTTGACATACTAAGCATCTAGATACAAAATCAGAGATATCTCGTTTCATGCCGTGCCACCAATATTGTCGCTTTAAATCATTATACATTTTCGTACTGCCCGGATGAACCGACAGTCGGCTACTATGGGCTTCATTCAAAATCATCGAGACTAGCTCAGACTTTTTCAGAATACACAATCGGCCTTTAAATCTCAAACAATCACTTTCGTCAACCCTAAATGCTGAATCTACATTTGACTCACATTGAACTCGTTTGGCAATCAGGTCGCTGTCGGTTTTCTGAGCCTCACTGATCTGTTGAAGTAGTATAGGTCTTGCTACCAATTCGGCAGTCAACATATCAACTCCTGACATTGTCAGTTTCACGTTCATAGCTCGTAAGGAAAATAAAGATTTTCGGCTAAGAGCATCAGCAACAACATTCGCTTTCCCCGGGTGATAATCAATAACAAGCTCGTAATCTTTTAGCAATTCTAGCCATCGCCTTTGTCTTAAGTTCAAATCCTTTTGAGACATCAGATACTTGGGACTTTTGTGATCGGAGAAGATGTGACATTTTTCACCAAACAGATAGTGTCGCCAAATTTTTAAAGCAAAAACAATAGCAGCTAATTCAAGATCATGAGTCGGATAATTCCGCTCATGAGGCTTTAACTGCCTCGAAGCATAAGCAATAACCCGGCCTTCTTGCATTAATACGCAGCCTAAACCGTTCAATGACGCATCACTATAAACGACAAATTCTTTACCGGTTTCTGGCTGAACCAGCACTGGAGCTTCTGTCAAAAGGGTTTTCAGTTGGTCGAAGCTTTTCTGACACTTATCCGACCACTCGAACTTGACCTCTTTTTGCAGCAATCTTGTCAGTGGAGTTGCAATCATTGAAAAGCCCTTGACGAAACGTCGGTAATAACCGGCAAGTCCCAAAAAGCTTCGAACTTCGGTAATGTTTTTAGGAGGTTTCCAATCGAGAATAGCTGAAATTTTGTTCGGATCGACTCGAATACCCGAAGCAGATACTATATGGCCCAAGAAGCCAACTTTGCGCAACCAAAATTCGCACTTACTGAACTTCACATACAATTTGTTATCCCGCAAGGTCTGAAGTACCAGCCTCAAATGCTCGGTATGCTCTGACTCATCAGGAGAATAGATCAAAATATCATCGATGAACACTACTACAAAACGGTCCAAAAACGGCTTAAATACTCGATTCATCAAGTCCATGAATACGGCAGGGGCATTGGTGAGTCCAAACGGCATCACTAAGAACTCATAGTGACCATATCTCGTTCTGAATGCCGTCTTTGGTACGTCAGATTCTCTGACTCTCAATTGATAATAGCCAGATCGCAAGTCAATTTTCGAAAACACTGAGGCTCCTCTCAACTGATCGAACAAATCGTCAATTCGGGGTAATGGATACTTATTCTTTACCGTGGCTTTATTCAGCTGTCGATAGTCGACACACATTCTCATAGTCCCATCTTTCTTTTTCACGAACAAAACCGGTGCACCCCAAGGCGAAAAACTAGGTCGCGCGAAACCCCTATCCGTCAACTCTTGCAGCTGAGATTTTAATTCCTTTAACTCTGTAGGTGCCATACGATACGGGGCAATCGAAATCGGTGTCGTACCTGGAATCAACTCTATACCGAACTCTACCTCTCTTACTGGCGGCAATCCCGGTAATTCTTCGGGAAAGACATCTGGAAACTCGCAGACTACGGGCACCGTCTCCAGATCTCGATCGGTAACTTCGTTATCTAGCACATAGGCCAAATACGCTTCATAACCCTTCCTCACATATTTCTGAGCTAACATGGTTGTAATTATTGCAGGTGGCCCACTTAGATCAAGGGACTCAATTCGGATTATTTCATTATTCGAGCATCGCAGATCGATAGTTTTCCGCTTACAATTTACGATTGCGTCATGAACGGTCAACCAGTCCATTCCGAGAATAATGTCAAATTCGTTAAATGGAAGAAGCATCAAGTCAGCCGGAAAACAAAAACCTCGAACCATTAGCGGACATTTCTTGCATACTTTATCAACCAGAACACAACGGCCCAAAGGGTTCGACACTCGAATTACAAATTCAGTAGACTCAACAGGAAGAGTCTTACTGGAGGCTAAAGTTTCACACACATATGAGTGGGTCGAACCAGGATCAATCAGAGCAATAACATCAGTATTAAAGAGGGTGAAAGTACCAGTAATAACATCCGGAGAAGAAGCTTCCTCACGGGCACGGATAGCGTACGCTCTAGCAGGTGCACGAGCCTCCGATCTAACCGCAGTATCTCTAGTCCCTCTCTGACTGCTACTAATATTTCCACCCCGTCGGGGTGGTCTACCCCGTGAAACTGCACCACTAGGTTTTTGAGTCGAATCGGGAGGGCGTTCATCATTTCTCGGACAGTCTTTAATAAAATGGTCAGCAGAACCACATCTGAAGCAAGAGCGGTCACGATGCCTACAACTCCCCGGGTGCCATTTACCACAATAGTTGCAATCTAGTCTATCCCGACGTTCATTTCCGACACTGGCAATGGAGGTGGCCCGCGAACTGGCAGGAGGTCGAGAACGTTCATATCTAGGAAAATTTGAGGTATTCTTTGATCGGCCCATGTCATCTCTAGTCTTCTTGGACGATTGCTGAACAGATTTCCCCGCGGACCTCTTACGGAACTCTTTATCTCCACCTTCGGCTTTTCTTTTCTCATTACTGAGTTCTTCAGCTTTACAAGCCCGCTCGACAAGTACGACGAACTCCTTAATTTCCAGAATTCCCACTAACAGCCTGATATCTTCATTTAATCCGTCCTCAAAACGCTTACACATGATGGCCTCTGAGGATACACACTCACGGGCATAGCGGCTGAGTCGCACGAACTCTCTCTCATAGTCGGCCACTGACATTTGACCTTGTTTAAGTTCAAGGAATTCCTTCCGTTTTTGATCGATGAATCTCTGACTGATGTACTTCTTACGGAACTCGTTTTGGAAGAATTCCCAATTGACCCGTTCCTTCGGAACAACAGAAACCAGAGTATTCCACCAGTAGTAGGCAGCGTCACGCAACAAAGATACCGCACATTTAAGACACTCCTCAGGTGTGCAGGACAGTTCATCGAACACTCGGATGGTATTGTCGAGCCAAAACTCGGCTCGTTTGGCATCGTTACTAGGAGTAGCTCGGAACTCTTCGGCCCCATATTTTCTAATTTTGTCGACAGGGGGCCTACTCGATCTCACTGGATCGGTCACAGGAGGAGTCGTGAAAGTCGAAAACGGAGTATTCGGGGGTGGAGGTTGCGGAACAGCCGGATTTGATCTAGCAAATTGAGCGAACCAGTCACTCATCATTGCATAAAAAGCTGGTCTAATATCATCATCTCGATGACCCATATTTGGCTGAGAGTCAGGTGGCGCTGTCCCTTGCGCGGGAGCAGGAGCTACACTCTCAACATCGTCAGCTACGGTTCGTCCAGGTTCGGGATCCATTCTATATCAAAAATCACATTCAAATATCAGAAGTCATCTCACTATCAAAGTGACACTAAATGGCATGTATAGCTAGACTTATGCTTACTACGGTAGTCTGAGAATCGACTAAACCTGGCTCTGATACCAATAAAATGTAACACCCCTAAACCCGATCCCATCGCAGGAGAGTCGAGAGGCATCACTAGACCACTTCCTTAAAAGAAAACCGTATGTTATTGAAAGGAAATCTTTTCTAAATATAACGGTAAAATCGACACTACAGGCAATCGCTCATCTACCGAACACAACTAAACCAATTCATCAAGTTCAAAACAATGTATAAAATGAAATCATCCCTAGTCACATTCACTACTCTTACTTCATAAATTACGATTATAAAGGTGTAACATACTACAAATTTAGTTTACCAACATATGTTTTACGACCGCATATATATATATATACTTACTAAGTTAAAACCATGACTATAACATGTGAGAATTTTTAAAAGGGCCATTTTCGCATGGCCTAATTTAGTTACAAAACTCAAAAGATAATTGTTTAACCACCATAAGTCAAACCTATACATGCCATTCCTAGATTTAAAGTCCAGTACCGAAAGATAGGTGATAGTGCAGATGACTTCGATTTTGGAACTCCCGTGACCGTAGCTTCGAGTTAGATCTACAAAATCGAAAGTAATGATAACAAAATAAGCATATACTTGCTTAGTAAGTGCTTAATTTACTCAGTCAAAAGTAAATGAAGAACATAATGATATCAATACTACTAATTATTCCAAATGCATAACACAAACGAAACTTAATGCATCCCTGGGGTTTCGATTACACAATTTTACGCCTCAACCTCAAGGTTCTTATACATACGAGTGATATATAATACAACTCACAGATTCTTGCCAAATTCAAATAATTCATTTTCAATGACATTCTAAATCATTAAGAGTTTAGAATACATACCTGTCTTTCTCGCGTAAAGTGGAGCTTTTGTTATAACTATGGCAATATTATTTGTATAAATTTTATTATATATATATTTTTTCTCATCACTGGCTTAAAAGCCCTTCGAGACTAGGCTCGGCTATAGCTTTGGCTTGTAGGCCCATCGAGACTCAGCTCGGCTTTAACCCTGGCTCGTAGGCCCTTCGAGACTAAGCTCGGCTTTAACTCTGGCTCGTAGGCCCTTCGAGACTAAGCTCGGCTTTAACCCTGGCTCGTAGGCCCTTCGAGACTAAGCTCGGCTTTAACCCTGGCTCGTAGGCCCTTCGAGACTAAGCTCGGCTTTAACAACGAAATTCATAATCATAAATAATCAGCATATTTTTCATGTCATCTTTCAAAAATCTATCAACCACAGAAATATTCAATTTCGGCATCCCATCTATCATATTCCATACGGTTTATTTACTTACAAGCAAAGAACACAATTCACGCCTAGATACACAAGGTTCAAATTTTATAATTCGGTTTCCAACGATTCCTCACACATTTACTTTCAACTATTTACCTTTGAACATCTTATATTTTTGTTTTCCATTTAGCACACATATTGAACAAATGTTTATGACTTCACCTTATCATATATATAAAGATTCGTTAACCATCGACTTACCTGTATTTTTTGAGTAGTGCACGGTTTGGCTATTCCACGACCTTCGTTTTTCCTTTGTCCGATAGTGTTCCTCTTTGATCTTGATCTTGAAAATTACATAAGTTCGATTAATAAAGACTTTATTCACTTTACTTGCACATTTAACAAAACGTGTACATACTTTACATACTAAGCACGTTCGGCCAAGACATCATCTAACTATATATCATAATTGAAGCCATTCGGCTCTTATATATACATTAGATATGTGATTATCTCTAGTTCACAAGCAAAGTTACCAATCCATATGACCGAATTTCTCCATATATAAAAAAAATGTCATGTGAAAAAAAAATATGCACCTACGGCATGTCTAACTAAATGCGTGCGCATATAATGCATATTTAATATTATCATTCGCCATCTATACTATAGCTTTAAGAGTATATCTAACTCTAATCGACAAGATTTAACATCTACCCCATCACGAAAGGTTATTTCATTTCCACATAAGGTTTCATACGCCAACTATGTCTTTCTCAAGACTTAACGGCTCAAGTCATACTAATATAGCTTCTTGACATAAATTTTTCACAAGTATATATCTAAATATTGATGAAAGCAATTTAAACTACTCACATTGCATCTTAGACTAGTTTTCATAGCTCAATTCGGCACAACAAAAGTAGTTCAACCCAAAATTCTTTCATTTCTTTACTACTATAATCACGGTAAGATTAACTCCCATGAACATTTAATACTCAAACATTCCTTCTCCCCAATAACATAGCCGAAAAAAATTCAACAAGAAAATTTAAGTTACAAGGAACCTAATTTGCATCATTCAAGCAATTCAACCCCAAAAACCATTCGAATTTGATATCACCATATGATTTTGCTCACCTTAACTATTTCCAACATTTAAAAGTTAAAACAAAACTAAGCCTCACTCCATGGCCATGACCGAAGGAAGCATCAACCAAGAACTCAAAAACCGACCTATGGGTTATACCATATACCTATCTTTCATCTAAAATTCACAAGATCCAAGCAAAATTACAAGAATTCATACCTCAATTTGAAACCACAATGGCCGAATCTCTCTAAAATTCCTACTCTCTTTTCTTCTTCCACAATCGGCAATGGGTGATGAAAATAAGGTAAATTTTATTTTCTAAATTTCCTTTTAGTAATAAATCAAGCCAATAATTTTATTAACACATAAACAATAATAAGAAAAAATAAAATAAAATAAAATAATATTATAACATCATCATTACCGTCCACTAAGGTGGAAATGGGCAATTAGACATGCAAAGACATCATTTTGTAAGTTCATACTTTTTAGTCACTTTGATTTTTACCTACTATAATTCCAAAGTTAAACATTTAAGCCCTCTTTAAGCAATTAATCATTTAAAAGGTCAAATTTTTACGAAATTTTTATAACCCCTACTAAAACTCGTATCAACAATCCAACTAACATCATTAATAAAAATTTCTGACTCGGTTTAGCAGTCCCGAAACCGCTTCCCGACTAAGGTCGAACTAGGGCTGTTACAGGATGGGTGGGTTGATTTATTCCCTATAGGACTGCAGGGTTGGACAATAAATGGTGTGGAAGGTTGGTTGGGATTACATGCATCATGCATACTGATTTCTGATATTGTTATGGGCTAAGGCCCAACTGATACAATTATGGCTAAGGCCCAACTGATACTATTACTGTGAAGGGCTTAGGCCCAGGTTGTTCTATTGCATATTGCTTGTATGTTTGGGGCATTAAACACTCAGTTTTCGTAAACTCACCCTTTTGCTTTAACTGTACAGGTAATCCCAATCTTAGGTGGTTTGGTGCGGTCGGAGGACTCAGCTTTTCAATAAGATTTATTCAGTACTTTTTAATAATATTGGATTTATTTTGTTTTGTAATAAGGCTTCTCTGGTTTTGTTTTTTAATTTTGGGATTTTAATTTACTTTGGTTATAATTGCTAGTATTAGAACTCGGGTTTTAAAAAGGACAACGTTTTTTTCAAAACAGACGCAAATACGCAACTGTTTTAAAAGAAAAGCTTCCACTATAAACGAGATTTTAAAATTTAATAAAATTTTAAAGAAAGTAACTTTTGATAATAACGCAAGGTTTTAAATCATCTTTAAATGCATGCAAAGAGGTTTAGTAAAGGTTGGCTTTTTCAAAAGAAAAGATGTTTTAAAAGTGAATAACTTTTCAACAATGCACGTTTTGAAAATGAACGACCAGTTTTGGAGTCAGTGTTTAATAACAAATTAATTAATTGATTTTGAGGTTTCCAATGACAATGAGTTTTACGTTTCATACTTCGATGTGACACCGTCGATTCGGCCATAACATCCAGACTGGGTTTGGGGTGTTACAAAGTATGTGCGAATGAGGTTGACAAATGGTTGGGAAAATAATCAATTTCTTAGCTACATGAGCAGAGACACGGCCATGTGTCTCAGCCATGCGGGGGACACAGCCTAGCACACGGGCGTGTGACTTAGCCATGTGACCCCAAATTGTTGATGACATCATAAATAGAGAGTTACACGGGCTAAGGACACAGGCGTGTCCCAAGCCACACGAGCGTGTGTGACCACACGACCTACCCACAAGGGCGTGTGACTCTGCAAAATATGAAAAATTTCTAAGTTTTGTAAAAGTTTCGAAAGTTCTTGGTTTAGTCCCTAACCACTTCCAATGTATGTTTAGGGCCTCGTAGGCTCGTTTAAGGGACGATATGATTGTTTTTGAAAATTTTTAATTTTAAGTGGAAATTTTATGGCCCAATTTTGCATAGATGTTAATGTTTAAGTCCGGTAATGCCTTGAACCCTATCCCAGTGTCAGATACGGGTAAGGGGTGTTACATTTAGTGGTATCAGAGCTACAGTTTAGTTGATTCTCAGACTAACATAGCGTATGTGAGTTTAGCTATACATGTCATAATATTATTTGTGATAGTATGATATCTCCCGATCCTGACAAAATTATCTTGTTAAGACAGAGATGCCTTCCGGCCGAGCTATTTTTGTCAATGCTGAAAATAGTATTAAGATATTAAAATTGTGTTTATGGTGAGTCAAAATTTGACAAGGTATGAATAAGAGTTCATGATTTGTAAGTAATGATGTGCAAAATGAAATGCTTATAAGTTGAGGAATATGGGAAAGTGAAATGAAATGAAAGTTTATGTTGTGATAAGCTCATCCATGTTTGTTTAGAATTCATATGATGTTATGTACCTAACTTGTTTGACTAATTGAATGTGATAAGTAGACCTACACAAAAATTTATGGAATGTATGTATGAGTGCACTTAGTTGAATAAGATAATCGAAAAATTTGTGAAACATGAATATGTGTGTAAGTTTGCCTAAAGTGAATAATATGACTGTGATGATATTGTGATGGTGATAAATGTTAAGTCACATGTGTGTATAGATATGAGTGATGAGTTAGAGGCTTTACGATCTCACCCCCTATTAATGTGATATTTTTATAACGAAATTTTACGAGATTTAAGTTGAATGAGCTCACAAGTGAGAGACTAAAGAGTTCAATAATGAAATAACTGATAATGTGATCCGAATTGAAAATAATTTGGCAAGTGAATACAGTTTTGGAAAAGATGTCAGGTTATTCTAAAGATTATTCAGATTTCACAATGTTCCAGTTAAGAAAGAGTTAATCTCGGCTAATCGACTCATTCAGATATGATGTCTAAAGCATGAGTTTGCTGGAATTTCTTTCAGATTGATTTTTGTTAATGAATGGAGTAATACGGGGTTCATGATGACAGAATTAGTCAGAGAAATGATATTTGAGTTGTAAAGATGTCTGTGTGTATTAGTTATAGTTGAATAGATTATGATGATCTCTTCTGGGTATTCTATATATTCTTTTATCCTAAAAAATATATGTGATCGTTCATTTTCTAGATTCTTATTGTGCGAGAATGTTAGTTGATTATAAGGATTGATGAAAGCACTGTTGGTCTAGTTGGCTAATGATTAGCATATTTTATCTCTCTTTGGGGTTCTATTCTATTATGTTTGGATTAAAAGTTGATGGTGAAAATTGCTATTCTTTTGTTTCTACTGAATGTTGTTCTGTTTTACATATATATATGGAAAATATATTATCTCTGCTACTATTGATTTCAGAGCGTGTAAGCATTGTCTTTCTTTTGGATTTCTTTAAGGGATCGTCACGTTCTTTATTATTTTCTTATGTATGTTCTTGGTCTCCTAATATGGTATCGTATGTAACACCCTACACCCCTGTCCGTCGCCAGAATAGGGCTTCGAGGTATTACCTAACCAAACACAACTTGCCGAAGTTCATAGAAGAATACGAGACATAGATTCGGTTATACATCAATTACGATTAGTGATCAACTTAGTTCCTAGATTCGAACAGCCCAATTTTCGGGGTTATTTGTCTAATGCAACCCTATCACATATATATATACTATAGGAGTACTATCGAAGTTGTAAGATGACTACCTACCAATAGGTGTAATTGAATTTCTAGGCATTAAGCTTACAATCATCACATCATATAGCCCATGCATCGAAATATCAAGTCACATAAAATTTCCAACAAAAGATATACTCGACTTAGAGATTTAGAGAGCCATTTTCGCATGGCTAGGATAATTACAACACCAAATATAATTCAGTTTAACAAAAGGAGATTAGCCTATACATGCCATTGTTCTCAAAATAACCATCGAATATACCAAAATAACGATGATAGTGTAGGCGATTACAGCTTCAATCCCCGAGTCCGTAGCTTTAAAAAGGAGATCTATAAAACAGAGAAACAAAATATACAGAGTAAGCATTTATATGCTTAGTAAGTTTTAAGCAATGTCACAAATAAAAATCAAATTATAAAATTTGACATTCGTATATTCATTGTAATCCCCTTTTAAGTATCACCATTTGGCCAAAAATGCAAATTCTCATATTACTCATTAAGCAGAAAATCTTTCACTTGAAAGAGGGTACATATAACGAAGGTATGTTACATAATTTCATGTAACTCTTCACATTAACCAATGGCACAATAATCATATAAATAGTCAATTCGCTTACCCACATACACATCACATGATAACCTTACGATTTATTTCGATCCAAGTATAAGCTCAGGGTACATACCTGTTCAACTTAACGAATTTAACGTATTTAGTAACAATCGTCACTATGAAGTCTTTTATCTGGGACTTTACTCACATTCTCATCGAGACCTTTAGCTCAGATAAATCTCCTCATAAAGCCAGCGGGTTTTAATCTCGGGTAATAATCTCCACACGTAGCCGTCGGGTCTTTACCCAGATTTGATCTCCGTATATAGCCATCGGGTTTTAACCCGGACATAGTCTCCGCATATAGCCTTCGAGTTTTAATCCCGGATTCACATCATAGAGTCTCATGCATATATATATTCACATGTTACCATATTTCACATAGCAAAATCACATTTGTAATTCAAGCCCATTCATTCACATATAGACATATAACATGCTCAATGACTTTGCGTCGTAAACCTCATTCAAATCTAATACATGTATTCTTCATTTACTAAACTTTTAGCTCAATAAGCAAACACATGCATAACATAAGCCCTCGATCTCTTTCTTTATTTAATTCTCCAATAGCCATTCGGCCACATAACAACATGTAATAGGTTTCATTCTCAATAACCTTATTACGGTAAGGACAATGGGATGTCATTCATTTATCATACAAGTATATCATGGCATTTAAAATTAAGTACCAAATTCAATTACTCAAAACTTACCTTGAACTTTCCCGAGCAACTATGAGTTAACTATTCGACCACTTTAGCCTTCCCTTTATCCGAACTTGTCCCTCTATGCTCTTGAGCTAAATTTAAAAATATTTAAATTTTTTTTATTAATCCTTATTCATCATCTCAATTGATCATTTTCACTTATAGTCAAATAAGAAATGCATATACTTCTCATAGCAAGCACACACACATTCGGCCAATCACATACATATCATAAGTCGCAACAAGCTGACTTCCTGAGCAACATTCAATAAATTACTCATAACTGGAGCTACAAAACTCCAAATGAAGTGCCGTTAATTTTTTCTGAAAATATACTCATATATCTTATAACCATAAAATTTTCAGAATTTTTGGTTTGGCCAATCAGTACCAGAATTTTCTTAAAGTTTCCCCTATTTCACTATTTGACTAAACCGACCACTCTTTACTACGAATCGAATTTCTCCTCGTACAGAATTCAAAATATGTCCTAGCCTATTTTATTCAAAACTAGAATCATTAAGGAGTATAAGCATATAAATTTTATCTTATAACAATTTTTATACAATTTATAGTGATTTTCTAAAAACAGAACAGGGGATTTCAGAGTCATTCTGACACTGTCTCACACAACTTTAAAAATCTCTTTATCGGCAATTCCTTTGCTTATAAGGTTTCTTTTATAAGAAACTAGACTCGTTAAGCTTTAATTACATAATTTATTCAGCCTCTAATTCAACTCCCACAATTTATGGTGATTTTTCCAAAACACATTACTGCTGCTGTACCAAGCAGATTTATACAAAATTCCTCTTTAAAGTTCTTATTCACATAATTAAAACATAACATTACAAGGCATCATTTAGAGAAGTCATTGATCTTAACATATATATATACATAATTCATATTCATTTTAATCAAAGAATTTATGCACATGGCCGAATAGGTCATTCCCTTAACCATGAAGCTCCCACAAGCACAAATTGATCAATTAGTCTAACTTCCATTCTCTAAGCTTCATGTTAAGTCCCAACTATCCAAATCAATCAAAATAACACATACTAAGTTCATGTATAATTCCCCATTCATAACTTAACCTATTAGCCGAATATACAAATGTCTCATTGAAAAGTTATTTAATCAAGTTTTCTAACACACTTAATTAAATGATCATGAGATAACCCTTGTACACATTCGGCCTTTAATTCGATAATCCAATTTACAAATTGCAAGTTTAAAACACATAACTGAATGCCCAATTCTCAATCACAAACCAAAGTCTTAACATGGCTAAGTAACCAACAACTCATTCAATTTGACACAAAAACATATCTTTGCCGAATGTTACCTAACATTTTAAATCAAACCTTCAACATCTAAATTTATAACACATACACCCATTATTAATCAAAAAGAAATCTCCATTACCCAAATTAACAAAAATTCCAACTAATGGCCGACTACGAACACCTAGTCCCAAGCTCACATTTTCACCCTTTCCAAGCTTAATTTGTCATTTAAGTACGTTATACTAATATTAAGCATATTTTGACAATTTATACAAAGTTACCAATTAAACTCATGCTCCTAATGCTTACATTCAAATTTCTCTTTCACAAGTTACCCAAACTATGCTCCAACCTCCAATTCCATTCGACAAGCACAAAATAAAATAAATAAAATTTCAATTCATTGACCCAAGGTGTCCTTTAAGAATCAAAAATTAGAAGTAGGAAGGCTAGACATACAAACCGGCCCTACCCATTCATGAACAAGCATCTATCTAACTTAAACAACCTTCACATTCCTTGATCTTGCTAAAGCATCAAAGAAAACATGAATCTCTCTCTCACACTCTCATGGCCAAAAACCATCCCTTGACCAAAAATTTAAAAAAAAAATTCAACATGGACTTAACTAAGAATTGCATATAGTTCCTAATTACACCAAAATCAATAGGAAAAGCATGAAAAATCACCTTGAATTTGAAAGACCTAAGTAGTCGAATGCCTTAGCCTCTCATTTCTCTAATTTCGGCCAAGGATGAAGAACAAAAGAATGGCCTTGTTATTTTCACCTCAACATGTTTTATTTTATTATTTTGTCAACTTTTATTATTTCCATTTTATGAAACCATTTTATTTAATATAAACAAATTTATTATTATCATTATTTACTAACATACAAAGCACAAAATGCCAAAACAAAATCATCATTACCGTCCATTCACATTAAAAAGGTAAATTTGACATGCAACTCCCTCAATTTGCATGCATGCATTAACTAGTCACCACACATTTGTCTAGCATATTTTCAAAGTTCACTACTAAGTCCTTTTTAGTGAAATTCACATTTATAACTCTAAATTAACACACCAAAAATGTCACACATGAATTAACACATATTATAGGCATCAAAATGAATATTAAATTATTTTTATGCCTCGGTTTTATGGTCCCGAAACCACATTCCGACTAGAGTCGCTTTAAGGCTGTCACATCGTATCTGAGATTTCTTTATCTCGATTTTCTTATCATCCTTATTTCGTAAATTATCAACCATAGCTTTTCTCTAAAGTGTGTTCTTTGGTTTGTGATTACTATGCCTATTATGAGTGTATTTATGGTCCGATCATAGGAACATGGTGACTTTGGTATCAGGATTTTCATGAAAGGAATTGATACTGGCAAAGATATAGATAGTGGAAGTTCAAGTTCAAAGTGTATGACGGTTTTCTTTTCTCAAGTAAGTTTGATTAAAGGTTAATGAGTTCAATTAGGATACTTTGTTTCCGTGAACAAATGCAGTTGTAAAGATCTTTGATTAGCCTGTTAAGGGAATTATAAAAGATTATATGTTTGAGTTGTTTAACATCGTGAAGAAAGAGGTATATTGCTATGTTACTGTTTGATAGTTGACATCGACGCAGTTGCTTTTATCTTAGTGAGAAGGTCAATCAAAAGGTAATTTTAGTTATACACATTGAAGTCTATCCTCAGATCAGAAATAAAATCTTGTGCATTCAAGGGTGATAGATAAACAGTTTGATGGAAGAATTTATATTCTAGAAAGTACAATACAAAGATATACCTATTAGATTTGTTTTAATCGAAAGGTGTTATTATAAGTTAAAGTTATTCCGATTGATAAATGTTATCATATCTATGAAAGTTTATATGGTCTGTTGCATGTTAGTATAGTTGAAACTAGTTAAAGGTATTATTAATCGAATCATTGATTCTAGGTTTTGTTTGAATTGAGTAATGAAATTATGATTTTTCATTGATGCCTTATTGAACGGATTGGAATGTGTTTTAATGGTAAGAATGTAAAATTATAGTTTATGCTTTCAGATAGTTAAAATTTCATTAAAAGAAATGTTCGATGAGTGATTTTGAATCTACCACTAGTATGTCTATGTGAGAAAGTGATGACATCGCTGGTTTGAAGAAACACTTCATATGCTTCTTGATTCCAAGAGTATAAAGTATCTAATGTTACGGAAAAATCTGAAATTAAGACAACATGATGGCTTGAACTATTGCAAGATTGTGAATAGTTAACGATTAATCTTTGGGAAATTAAATATAGTGCAGATGCTTGTATTGAAAGCTTTTCTTCATTTTGTGAGTATTGGTTACCTGATTGACCTTGTTTGATGGAAGTCTAAATGTAACTAAATTAAAGGGCTAAAGTGATGTTTTCTTTGCATGGTTGAGCACCTTAGGAATGTGAAAGCGAGTGGTAAACTGAACGAGCACTGTGTGAGATGACTTTTGATTCTGATTTCTGTTATTATTACTTTGAGAAAGATTCACACAATGATTTATCTAGAGCTTATGTAGAAACTGTTGTATGAGACTCAGTAGTAACTCGTTTGTTCAGTCAGAGAGTAATAATTATGTAGTTATTTAAAGAGGGTGTTCTAATGATCAGAGAACTTTAAGTACGTAGTTGCATCTTGGCAATGAAATTCATCTTTAAATTGATGGTAGGCCTGAGAGAGTAATTCAGCTCTTTGACGATATACTCTGACACTGTGTCTTAGAGTTCAAAAGTGAGTGGAAAGAGATATATGAGGTGGAACTGATTTGTGATTCAGAAGGAAAAGGGTGAAAATGAGTCGTAAAAGTTGAATGTAACTTCGGACTAACATCAGTGGTACACAGATTTGAAAATTTAAGATATTTGATTCTAGATTAATAACAGAGTGCTTCTGGAAGTATTACCCTCGAAGAGGACTCTTTGATAAGGTTGATTCGATCCCATCCTCGTGATTGATTTCAAATTGTATTTATTTTGTCCGATCATTGACGAAGAAGTATCTGTAATGCCCCAAAATTTAAGTAATTATTTTTGTATATTTGTGACACTAATAATTGACTGCTTAAGTGGCTATGTGCACTGGGAGTGTCTATGAAGTCTTGGGTTCAAGCCTAGGCATGTACAAAAATTGTGTTTTTAAAGAATTAAACCCTTGCTAATGGTTAGTGGGTTCTTAAATTATTGTGAAGAAAACTTGACATGAAAAGCCTACTAGCCTAAGGGATAGTGGAATGTGGATTGTTCCTTGGGGTTTGAGGTTCGAAACCTGGGGAAGGCAGTGGAGTGTCTTATTTTGCTGCTTGCACCATGTCAGTGTTGGAGGTTGACTGAGATACTAAAATAGTAGAGGTGTGGTAGTAGTGTGGTTGCTGAATTCTATGAGAGGATATTGGGATTTGGTGGTTGTGGGAGAAGTGGGTGGTTTTGAGTGATTTGGGGAGAAAAATATGGAATTTGAAGGGTGGGAGAATTAGTGCCGAATTTGAACTCTAAGCACCCTTTGGAATCAGTTTGGGGGGGAGTTCTAGCTCTGTTGCTGTGCAATTTTGCTCTTCTCTTTTTGCAATTTCTGGCACTATTTTGGGTTCTTTTCATTCTCTGCTTTGGGGTAGCCAAATTTTCTTTGTTACCATTCGAGTATTTTTCATGACGGTTCTTTCCCGATATTCTTGTCTTCTCTCTCTCAAGTGTTTTCTCTTTGGCCGAATATTCTCCTTCTCTTCCTCAATCTTTTCAATTGTGCTAGTCGTTCCCTTGTGTTATACTTTCTTCTTTTCTCTCTCGCAATTCTCTTTTCTTTGCACTTTGTGGTTAGGCTGATTCTTTTCTATTCTTTCCCGTTCTCAAGCTTTGGTTGATTACTTCATTTTTTGTCTTTTTTGTAACACTCCAAACTTGGCCCAGACGTTATGGCTGAATCTGGCATGTCACATTAGAGTGTCGTTAAAACCAGACTGTTGATAAAAGATTAGTTCTAAGTTTAAAACTCTTTTCGTTCTTAATTGCATAAGCAAATTTGGCAAGTTTTGATGCCATAAGTTCGAAATCATTTTATTAAAAAGTTTGCTTAAGAGTTGAACTTTGTTGTGTTTAGTTATTAATAAATTGTGAAAGCTTTGAATGGTTGAAGTTAAAACGTGTGAATTTTTTGAAAACATTTATTATTTTTGAAAACTCTGTTTATCTACTATAGCAATTTAAAATCAACAACCAAAAGCCCAAATAAAAGCAAATTAAAATCCCAATGGCCTTATTACAAAATATAACCCAAATATTAATTAAAAACGATTAAATCGAAAATAAATATCCAGTGCACACATGGCCACCTCTGAGTCTCTCGCGGCTCCAAATCGCCTAAGGCTGGGGATTACTTGTACAGTTAAAAGAAAGGGTGAGTTTACAAAAACTCAGTGTGTAATCCCCTATTAGACCACAGAAAGCAGAACATGCAAAACAGTCTGGGCCGAGGCCCTATGCAGTAATAGAGTAGTCTGGGCTTTTAGCCCTGTACAGAAACAGTATGGGCCCAAGCCCAAAACAGAGTCAGAACAGAACAGATATGTATCCTAACCCAATCCAACCAACACACCACCCGTACCAACCAACACGCCATGTGGGGATTAAGTTGACCCACCCAGCCAACACACCAATAACGCAGCAAGGATGCTAATAGTAGATAACATGGTAGAGCCACCAGAGTCAGAATATGTGGTGGAGCCACTAATAACAGAAATACGTGGCAAGGCCACTATCACAAAATTTCCTCCTCACCAAGCCCAACCCCATGTAGAATTTCATGTCAAAACAGTAATGTGCATGTAAATTATCACACTCAAACACAGTCATAAGTATACCAATAGCTTATCGGTCAAGCTACCTCTAGGGGTATACTGGTTATTTAGACAGTCAGGGGTAAAACGGTAATTTTATCCCTAAGGGGTATTTTGGTCATTTAACTAAATTTTGGTGCCTCGGTACATAATACGACCTCATAGATGGTCCACCATCGCCTCGAGCGACTCAGATATCCTACATAGCAAAAACAGTGTAAATGGGCCCAAAGTCGCTATTGGGCCCACGTGGGCCCACACGCTCGTGTGGCCCATTTAGCCTAATTTCAGTTACGGCGATGCAAGCCTTATAGCCTACTCTTTTATTTGACACCTGCAGCAAAATTCTGTCCATGTGGGCTCACGAGCCATTGGCCACATGGCCCATTTCGGCCCATCGAGGCCCATGTCGACCAGAGTCCACGGAAACGCTCGTGGTGGCCTCTATAGTCTATTGCCAATGATCCATAGGCTCGATTCACCCCACGTGCTTTCGCACGCTCGTGAGACCTTGAATGTGGACATTTCAACATTTTAGCTTTTCGGCTTTTGCCGGTTTACAACAAAGAAGGGTGTGAATACACACCTGATTACAAATCGTGCGTTTAAATCATTCGTACCGAACCTATTGTCCAACAACCCATCGTCACTTTAGGGTTAAACACCTTTCAAAACTTAACCAAAATACAACCTTCCTTACCTTGCATGAACGAAGTCCTTAGATCACTTAAAGCCATTGGCTACAGCTAACTACACTTCTTAGTCAAATATCAGTAATAGCACACACCTTATTAGACAAAATCGTCTATGAGAACATGACTTAAAGTCCCAACACACAGTTATAGAGCATTCGACCGTATAACACTTACCCCAAAATCAATCGATTGTCGATGGAGGGGTTTCTAAATCCTCAAATAACTCTTCACCCTTCGTGGGCTTGAACCCAACCACATATTTGTAACCAAGAGAGAAAAGAATTAGTATACAAAGACTGAAACATTCGGTTTTAACCCATGAAGAAGATCAAGAAGTAAGAACACAAGATCAAAGCTGAAACAACACTTACCTAAAATCAATTGGTAGAGAAGGGAAAGGTTGAAGAAATCGACTAGGACAGATTATTATATTCGGCCAAGCACCCAAAATGAAGAGGAAGTGATAAGGAGCAAGTTCACAGAAGAGGCCTCAAGAAGCAATCGGCTACGATTGAGAAGAACGAGGAGTAAAAGAGAAAGAAAAAGAAAAGCAAAATTGAAAGAATGAAGAAGAAGAGAAAAAATAATAAAAGACCTTGAAAACCAAAAATAGGGCCGACTGAAGAAGAAAAAAATAAAAAGAGAAAGAATGGTATCAGTTTTGATGTAAGTGAACAAAACTAGAAAGTGAAAGGGAACTATTCGGCAACTCACAAGAGGCAAGAAAAGAGAACAATATTGGCACTTTGGAACTTTAAGCAAAAGACCAAAAAGAGCTGAAAAACCAAAACAAATTCTAAAAACCAAACCGAAAATTGTACCCACTAAAATCACAATCGGCACCACAACAAAACAACCTCAAAAGCCTTTAATATGCCGAATGCCCACTACCAAAAAGTCCCTTAGCCGAATTTGCAACCCCCCAACGACCCAATCGACTCCAACTCTATTCCCTAATGAAATCCATGATTTTCTCCCTCTTTTTCTCCTCCCAACCTCTACAAACCTTATCCATATCCCATGATCTCCTCCCCTTGACCAAATCCACAACAACCTCAGTAGAAACCCATTACAACTCAAACACCAAGCATCACAGTTGCCAAAATAAACACTCTTCCACGATTTGAACCCCAGCTTTCCTGGCCATACCTGTAACGCCACTCAACTAGGCCACAAGCTCTTCTTGTGACATAATCCAGTCGCAATTTAATATAAGACCTAAACGCTAACATCAAGGTTCCTTTAAGCCCAAAAATTAAAATTTTGCCAAAGGCCAGACTTAAACCCAGGCTTCCTAAAAACCCTCAAACACACACAAATAACTGAACCAATAAAGTAGACATGCAAATTTAGCAAATTGAGCAAAATTAAATACCCCATAATTTAGGGCGTTACACTTTTTTTCTTTCTTTCCCTGTCACTCAAACGTGTTTCCTTTGGCCGAATATTAGTTGTCAAAAGATTTTAACTTGGGCATTTGGGTTCTTTCGGTTGTTTGAGTACTGCTTCTTCTTCTACTTCCCTTTTGTTGAATTTTGGTAAGTTTTGTGCCTTGGCTTTTAACCTCTAATTCTTTTCAGTTTGGCCATAACTTACGATAACGTTATTCACTCTTTTGTTTCTGATTATTTGATTGTTTTCACTATGCTCGCGCTGTAGTAAGTGAAGGATCTCACCTAATCTTCCTTGGCCAAATCCTCTAGATCTCTTTTGTCAAGGTTGGTTGGTATAAATATTTGTAAATACTTTTTGTTGCTACAAGCTTACCTAATTTCGATTGGTTCGACTGTCTTGCAAATAGTTGTTAATGAGCATTCGGTTGGTTTACAGGAAGTAGTGGGCATTCGGTTTCGGTAGTCTAAAGTGGGCAGGCCTCAATTGTTCAACACGGTAAGGGATTGGCGTAAAGAGATTAAGTAGTTTGATTAGGTTTCTTTTAATGTTGGTTGACTTGTGAACTAATCGAATGTTGCGGTGGGTGTAGATTAGATTGCTCGAGACGGTGGGTGCGGTTCCATATTCAGGTGTGCAATCACACGGTTATTATCACAAATTGGCCAAAAGCCAGAATTATGACAATTGACGCTACGCGAGTGTGCACTTGTTTGTGTGGCAACCTGACTGTATGAAATGTAGGCGTGTGATTGTAAAGGCCACCATGGGCGATTCCATGGGCTTAGGCCGTTTTGGGCCATGTTGGGCCGAATTGGGCTGTGTGGGCCCAACAGGCTTGTGGGCCTCACACGGGTAAACTACACGATTCTGTGGAAGATATTGGACCCAGCTGTGCTGTTCACACGGCCAATGTCATTTTTAATGTAACACCCTACACCCCTGTCCGTCGTCGGAATAGGGTATAAGGTATTACAAAACTAAATACAATCTACCGAGGTTCATGGTTACATGCTAGGCGTGAATTCATTGAGTTCTATAGTCAAATATAACACTTGTAGGTCGGTTCGATCAATACATCATACCTCATTAAAATCCTTCTATAAGCATGCTAGCAAATCTCTACCTTGTGACTACTAACAATTGGCTAAATCGAACATTTCAATAACCGGACATCATATTAGAAATTCATCACATGTTGGGTACTAACTAAATTTCATGCCACAACATCGAATCATATGAGAATCATCCAAACACATATAATCAAACTCGAAGACTAAGCAAGCCATTTTCGCATGGCTAGAAATATTTACAACTCAAAATGAAGTTTGATTCAACCGAAGGAGATTAGCCTATACATGCCATTGATCCAAAACAACCATTAAATGTACCAAAATAACAGCGATAGTGTAGGTGATTAAGGCTTCAATCCCCGAGTCCGTAGCTTCCAAAAAGAGATCTATAAAACAGAGAAAACAAGGGAAACGGAGTAAGCATTTCAATGCTTAGTAAGTTTTAAGCAATGACAACAGATAAAGCATCAAATTATAGCATAGTTGTTCGTATCTTTGTTTCCCTCCTCTTTTAGGTAAGTCACCTTTCAACCAAACATATACATTCACATTGTATACGAAAGTGGATAGCTTTCACTTATAGTAAACTCACTTAAACATACACATGTCACAAAAATTTACATAACACTTCACATAGGCCAATTGTACTTAGACCATATTAATAATCTCATTTCATGAACACATATGAAATCACATAATGACCTTAATATTCGGTCCAAAAATCCAGCTTGCATATAAGCCAAAGGTACATACCTGTATAACTTAACACTTTCAGCGCAATTCATTAGCGATCGTTACCTTGAAGACCATTAGTCTTAGGCTTTACTCGCATCATCATCGAGATCTTTAGCTTGGGTAAATCTCCATGCATAGCCATCGGGCCTCTACCCCGGATATAATCTCCGCATATAGCCTTCGGGTCTTAACCCGGACATCATCTCTGCCTATAGCCTTCAGGTCTTAACCCGGACATAGTCTCCACATATAGTCAGCGGGACTTAATCCCGGATTCACATCACAAATTCTCATACACATATATATTCGCATGTTGCCAAGTTTCACATAGCAATATTGCACTTGTTATTCAATCAATTCATTTGCATACAAACATATAACATGCTCCTCGACTTTATATTATAAATATATATATTTCAAATCTTATACATGTATACTCTTCTTTTCTAGACTTTCGGCCCACTGATCAAACATACATAAGCAATGCATTTCAAATCTCAATTTCGGTCCTTTTCTCTATGAGCCATTCGGCTATGTAGCAAACATGAATAAGGTTTCTTTCTCAATGGGACATTGTTCAAATATCAGCATGTATATCATGGCATTTTAATTTAATTACCAAATTCAATTACTCAAAACTTACCTTGAATTTTCCCGAGAAATTTTGAGTTGGCTATTCGACCACTTTAGCCTTCCCTTTATCCGAACTCGTCCCTCTATTCTCTTGAGCTAAATAAAACATTTAATTCTATTAATCCTTATTCAAGCATCTCAATGAATCATTTCACTTATAGTCAAATAATACATGCATATCCTTCTTATTGCAAAACACACACGCACATTCGGTCATTTCACATACATATCATAAGTCGCAACAAGCTGATTTTCTGCGCAGCATTCAATAATTTACTCATAACTGGAGCTACGAAACTCCAAATGAAGTGTAGTTAATTTTTCATGAAAATAGACTCATTGATCTTTCATCCATAAAATTTTCATAATTTTTGGTATGGCCAATCAATACCAGAATTTTCTTAAATTTTCTCTATTTCACTGTTTGATTAAACTGACCACTCTATACTACGAACGGAATTTCTCCTTGTACAGAGTTCAAAATGTGTCCTGGCCTATTCCATTCGAAACTAGACTCATTAAGGAGTCTAAGCATATAAATTTTTCCCCATAAAAATTTTTATACAATTTTTGGTGATTTTCTAAAAACAGATCAGGGGACTTCGGAGTCAATCTAATATTGTCTCACTCTACTCTAAAAATCTATTTATCGGAAATTCCTTTGCTTACAAAGTTTCTTTTATAAGAAACTAGACTCATTAAGCTTTAATCACACAATTTATTCAGCCTCTAATTCCACTCTCACAATTTATGGTGATTTTTCCAAAACACATTACTGCTGCTGTACCAAGCAGATTTATACAAAATTCACTCTTTAAAGTTCTTACCCACATAATTAAAACATAACATTACAAGGCATCATTTAAAGAAGTCATTGATCTTAACATATATATATACATAATTCACATTCGTTTTAATCAAAGAATTCATGCACATGGCCGAATAGGTCATTTCTTTAACCAAGAAGCTCCCACAACCACAAATTGATCAATTAGTCTAACTACCCTTTTCTAATGCATACACACTAAGGCCATTCGGCCATATGTCCAGCATGGACCTTTATTCAAAACCATCTCCTAAACTTTAACTAACATTTTATAGCCTTCCATCCAATACTTTGATTCAAATTCGGCAAGTATACAAACTCATACTAGCAATTTAATTAGAACTCCCCAATTTGCACAAGTTTTATACCCCACTCTAATTGCCGAATTCAACTTACTCGTTTAAGTCACCTATGACCATAATTCATTAATCAATTTCCAAGGTTCATTTGGCCATCACAAGGACACATAAAATTTAGCTAACAATAGCACCAATCTAGCATAAATGGCCGAAAGTCCCAAACTCAAAAATCATTCATCCAATTTTCAAGGATTTATGCAAGCACAACTAAATTTATTCAATTGCCACCTAATTCCATCTATTCAAAGATCAATTTAACCAATTAAGCAAGTACTAAAAATGTTGAGCACTACCTTGACCGAATGCTTCATGTGATTCAATAAGCAACATTTTATTTATCTCTTGATTCAAGTCCTCAATCGGCATTCATTCTAACATATACTAACATTTACAAATATAATTTCCAAAATTAAACACTACCTCCCTTTACTCCAAGATAGCCGAATAAAGTTTCACTCCTTTTGTGCCACCTATAGCAAATTTAACTAGCTCCTACTCTTATATATCAAGTTAAAGATCAAATCTCACTACCTTCTTACAAAAATCTCCAATTTAGAATCAAATTTAGAAGTAGGAAGCTAAGCATACAAACCAATTCAATCTATTCACAAATCTTCATAAGTAAACATCTATCTAGCTCAAACAACATCCAAATTCTATTATTTTACACAAACTTTTAATTAAACAAGATTTTCCCACCTCTTCTCCTATGGCCGAATATTGAGAATGATATAAACTCAAAAACTTTCACAAGAGTCATGTTAAGAGCTTGGTTTTCATCTCAAAATCACAAATACTACAAAAAAATTTTTCATGGAAAACTCACCTTGATTTAGGGTCTTCAATGGCCGAATACCCTATCTTCTCTTCTCCTTTTCCTCTTCAACAATCGGCCATTAGAGAATAAGATGGAGAAACTTTGTTTTTTTTCACCCAAAATCCTTATTTTATTTCCTTTATTAATTCAATTTTATGACAACTAATTTCTTATTTCAATTATTATTAATTAGCAACAAACAAGGCACAAAATGACAAACTAGATCATCATTATCCTCCACTATCATAAAAGTGGGTAATTTGACATGCAAATCCCTTATTTTGCATGCATGCATTAACTAGTCTTCACACATTTGTCTAGCACATTTCCAAAGTTCACTACTAAGTCCTTTTTAGTAAAATTCAAATGTATAACTCTAAATCGACACACCAAACATGTCACACCTGAATTTACACATATTATAGGCATCAAAATGAATATTAAATATATTTTATGCCTCAGTTTTGTGGTCCCGAAACCACATTCCGACTAGGGTCGTTTTAAGACTGTCACATTTAAGCTTCATGGGCCACACGAGCGTGTGGGCCCACTTGGGCCGCATAATGGGCCTTGAGCCCATTTACACTATTTGACTGTTAAGGGTTGCACGAGTCGCCCAAGACGATTGTGGACCTACTGTTGGATGGGTAAGTATACCTCGACCCCAACCGAATAAAGTAACTGTTATACCTCTATGAGACAAAATGACTATTTTATCCTTATTTTGTGTATGATTGTATTTGAGCATGCCACGTTATATTTATGTTGCATCCGTGTATGATATTATGATACGATGCATGACATGTTGCATGGGGATGAGATTATTATTTTGAAGGAAGTGTACTATACTGATAAGGTTGCACGGGTTGCCCAAGACGACTGTGGACCTACTGAGGGCTTAATGTTGTTTATATTACGGGCAGTTTTGCTACAATATTGTTTAGTGCCGCAGTCGATGCTAATCTTGGTGTGTAGGGCTGGGTGGGTCAATTTTATCCCCACATGGTGTGATGGGTTGGACAGAGCTAGTGCACAAGGCAGGTGGGCATGTTATATGTTATCTGTTAATGATATTTTGTTACTGTTACTGTAATAGGATAAGGCCACATTGATACTAATACTGTAACGGGCTTAGGCCCAAACTACATTTATCTATTGTATGATTGACTATTGCTTGTTAAGGGATTATGCACTGAGTTTTCATAAACTCACCCTTCTATTTTAACGGTATAGGTAATCCCCAACCTTAGGTGGATCGGTGCATCGGAGGACTCAGCGGTGGCCACACTACTCGATAAATTAGAATTTTTAGTAGTTTTTAATATTTATGATTTTGATTTTTGGGTTTTTGCTTGTAATAAGGCCTCTCTAGATTTTAGTTTTAATTTTGGGATTTTAATTTGCTTTGCTTATGACTGCTAATATTAGGACTCGAGTTTTAAAAAGAAACAACATTTTTACAAAATAAACACAAGTATGTAACTGTTTTAAAAGAAAAGCTTCCACTATAAATGAGATTTTGAAGTTAATAACGCACATTTTTAAAATGAACGAACGAACTGATTAATTAATTTTGAGGTTTTCAACGACATCAAGTTTTTTGCTTAACACTTCAATGTGACATCGCCAGATTCGCCATAATGTCTAGTCCAGGTATGGGGTGTTACAATATCGTTCGGTTCTAACAAAGGGGTGTTTTGGATAAATCTGGGTGGAAGTTGATAAAGTGGTTCAAGACAGGTTAAATATGGATATTATAGGCTCGTCAAGAAGAGAATATAAAGATGGGGATATTTGGATGGCTCGGTTTACTAAGGGAAAATGGATAGATGATTTGATGGAAAGAAAGATGAAAAAATAATGAACTTAGAATCAAGTTGAACCAACACTAAAGAATGTTGACCGGGACTTAGTTGATTCTAAGGTGGTAAGAATGATGGAAAGACCTCGACCCACTATCTAGAAAGATAGGAACTTCAGTATAATGGTCGAATGCCACACTATTGAAAGTGATAAGTTCGAAATATCTAAAAGAATAGGTTGACGCCACTAGCTTTGTAGATAAGCCAACAAGTCTTTTCACGAAATCAGAGAGAAGAGTTCTCACCAAAATGACAAAATTTCATTAACAAAAGTCTCAAAAGTCCCCTCAACAAGGCTAATTATACATATTTATAAGGCTAGAAAAGGCTAGCTAAATGGGCACAAGTATTCATCTTAAAAGCTGAAATACAGCTCAAGTCTCTTGGAATTCTTGAGCCAAATAACTCCACTATTTAATTCACTTCAAATCAGCTAATTCATTGACCTTGAATGCTTGAAAACTAACTCTTGAAATGTCCTTTGGTCAGCCGAATAGTCACCAGCACCTTAATGGTGTTTTGAATGCTTGAATTGATCTATTTTGAAGTAGCAAAACGATTGGTAGATGAAAAGCTTGCTGTCAAATTTAAAGAAGCAATACTCCTTTCTTTAAAATCTTTTAATTGATGTGTTAAACCTTCTTTGTAACAGCCTCTGGCTTATAACCGAAATCACTTGAAAATCCATTTCATTGAATTTGTAACAGCCTTGAAATGTAACGGTTGTAAGCTGAAAAGACACCTTTAATAAACACATTAAAATAAAGTTATTAAACACAATTAAACACTAATTAAACTTAAACACATTAAACACTTAACTTCCATAAATGAACTTAAAACAAATGCATCAATTAATTCAACAACTAGATTAATTAAATAAGCATATATTAAATGAAGTTCAATAAAAACTCAATTAAATAAACTAAGATAAGTTGAATTAAATCCAGCAACTCATTTATTAAACTTAACATGAGTTTATTAAAATTTAAATTCAACTTTCAATAAATTGCAAGTGATGCCAATTGGTTAATCCATGCATGACTAATGCATTCGGCTACTTGCTCTTCCCGAGCTAGGGTCGTATCACTTAGTAGGCCGGACCAAGAGTGTGCCCGAGGCGTGATCGTATCAAAGGTAGAGGAAACAACAAGAATGTTACCCTAATCTCTTCTGGTAAGATTTTCGGGGATGAAAATCCCTAAAGGGGGAGAATTGTAACAGCTTCAACTTTGGCATAGTCGGAACAGTGGTTTCAAGACCACAAATCCGACGAGGAAATTTTTTTATTATTATATTTTTATGGTCTACAATTTTACGAAATGATTTCATGAAAATTGCGTTCGAAAATTTCGACATTTGGGCACTCAATTAAGTCAAAAGGACTAAATTGTAAAAAGTATAAAAGTTGAGTTCTACATGTTAGAGGTTTCCAATTGTTATGAAATTTTAAATTGGAGGTCCTTAAATGTAATTAGACCATTGGTTAATTTGTTGGACAAAAATGGACATGAAATAGGTGAAATAGAATATTTTTAAGTTAGGGGCATTTTGGTCATTTAGTGATTAAATGATTAAATAAACAAAATTAAAAGCCAATTTTTGTCCACCTTCAGCACCATGGCCGAATTTCACAAGGGGAAACCATGTCTAGGGTTTTTCAAGCTTCCAAGCTCGATTGTAAGTCCGTTCTAGTCCCGTTTTTAATGATTTTTACGTTTTTGAAATCCTCGTAACAAGATCTATCTATTTCTACCACTAATTTGAGATATGGTTAAAGTCTAGGGTTTTGAACCATGATGAAAATATGTGTATTTTTGTGTTTAATGGTGGAAAATGCATGTTTATGGTTAGAGAAAGGACTTTTATTAGGTGATTTTTGGTGAAAATGCCTAAAAGGACTAATTTGTAAAAGTTACAAAATGTGTAATAAAATGTGTTTTAATAGAAATTGTGGGATTTTATAGTTATGAAAATGGTTCGGGTAGGCTTGTGTGTTAAAGAAATTGAATAAATTTCATTTTACGAGCCTAGGGGCAAAATTGTAAATATGTGAAACTTTAAGGGCAAAAACGTAATTTTGCCATAATATAATTTTTGGGTCACATTGAATAACGTGACTAGTAAATAAATTAAATGTGATATTATAGATCAAGGAAAACGAGGTTTGGAACTAGAACGTGGGAAAAATGATAAATTGATGAATGTCATTTTTACCGATTATGCTACCGAGGTAAGTTTGTATGTAGATAATGCATCATTTTTACTTACATTTTTATGTTTTGATATATTTTATGAGATGTGGCTGAATATTGAATGAAATTGACAAAGTATCGAAATATGATAAATTTCCTGGTTGAACCTTACGAATAGAATAGGATACAAGTGACATGTCACTAGGGACCTGTGTGAAATCTATGTGAAATTGTGACTAAGTGAATCTGGGTGCTGGTCTTAAGTTCTACCAGTGGCTGGGTATACCGACATGTGTTGCGGATACCTGACAGCTTGTGTGAGCAGCACTGAGTAGCAACGAATGACTGACAGCTTGTGTGAGTAGGCCCGTGAAAGTAAATTTCTTGAGAACGAGCCTCTATGTGAAAAGCGATGTGAAGTAGCTTTGGCTACAAGTGTGGCATTTATGTGCAAACTTTCGATGTATCCATTAATATTCGAATGTGTTCAATAGGAAAAATGACAAAGTGTAATTGAATGTGATTATGTGATGAACAAGTGCAGGTACATGTGTGTATATATATATTCATGAGCAATGTGCTCGATATGTGATCCAACTTTGGTAAGGTTGATGTGGAGTAAGTGTTACAATGAAGAATTGTAAATATTTGATAATGACTAGTTATTGGAATGGCTAACTATGGATATACTTTAGTGTTATATGTGTGTAAATGGGAATTAATACAAAGGAAACATGAAAGAGTAAAATTAGCAATAAAACAATTTGGACAGCAGTAGTTGTATCACTTTGAAAAATCACCAAAAATGGTAAATTTTGAATTAGAGGTTAAATAAGATATGAAATAAATCTTATTGAGTCTATTTTCATATAAAAGGAATGATGTAAGCAAAAGAATTTCATATTATGAGATATTTGAATTCTTGTGAGACAGAGTCAGAATGATTTCGAAATCCCCTGTTCTGATTTTGAAAAATCATTCAAAATTGTACATAAATAATTGGGTTATAATTTATATTCTTAAAATCCTTAATGAGTCTATTTTCAAAAGAAACAAACAAGAACATCATCTGGATCATGTATGAGGAGATAATTAATTTTTAGTGAAGAGGGGTCAGAACTATAAAACGGAGAAACAAGGGTGAGTTTAATGAATAAACTGTACTTATTGGCTAAACCAAAAATTCATGAAAATTTTATGGTAAGAAGAGATGTGAGTCTAGTTTCAGGAAAAATTTGCGGATCTTAATTTGCAATTCCGTAACTCAAGATATAAAGAATTTAGTGACTAGGACTCGAGTAGACAGCTTGATATGAACATGAGTAAATAGTGGAACTATGTGCAATTATGATTGTATTAGGATTGGTAAAAGCTTGTTAACAAATTGCTTATTATTTACATACCAACTTACTAAGCTATATAGCTTACCCCCTTCCTTTCCTTTTCCTTTAGTGTACAGATACTAGCTCGGGTTGGAGATCATCAAAGATTCTATCACACTATCAAGCTATTAATGGTATCAATGTTTTCAAGCATTTTAAGTTTATGGCATGTATAGGGACTCAGTCATTTTGTGTGTGAGTTGTTATGTTTTGGCCAAATGTATTGGCTTGTAATGGTTAAAGGTTTGATTTATGTGTAACCATGTAACTTGACTTATATTGGCTAATTGGTTGTTAGCCTATATATACACTATTTATGTGCCAATGCCTTGTGATATGAGTTGTGTTTGCATGATACATGATGAGTTGTGGGTTATGGCCTAAATACCTACTGGTTGAATGTGCTAGTAGTCTTGATGCCTAATGGCTAAGTTTGCTCAATTGTAACAGCCCGAATTTTGACCCTAATCGGAACGGTGATTTTGGGACCACAAATCTGAGTCAGAGAAATATTTAAACGTTATTTTCCGTGTTCTTAATGTGTGAATTGGTTGGTGTGAAAAATTCGTTTTAAAATTTTACCGTTTTGAGGCCCGATTTAATAATATGGCTTAATTGCGTAAAACGAATACTTTGTGGCTAATTGTGTAATGGCCAAATTGTGGATGTTTTTATTTTTGGAAGTGGTTATGATGAAATTATGCCATTTAGATTAGTAATGGACGGCATTGACCATCTAATAAAATAATTGCATGTTATTTATAAAGGTTATTTTAGTAAAGTTTAAATTAATGAAATTATAATAAAACATAAACATAAAATCACTTGCATGTTCATCTTCTTGATGACTGAAACAAGAAAAGAAAGAAGCTTTTAAAGGGTTTTTGACATTCGGCCTTGCACAAGCTCAATCTAGGTATGTTTTTATTTCGGTTTTTGTTAATTTTTACGTTTTTGAGATCGTTGCTCTGAATGCTCTAAGACCCATATAAGAATATTTGAAATTGATGAGATATTCATGAGTTGCCTTTGTTGATAGTTTGATAGATTTTGTGTTTAAAGAAAGAAAATAAAATATATGTGTTAGATTAACAAGATTTTTGTTAAACGTTTTGATGGAATTGAGTAATTAAGGCTAAATTGCAAAAAATATTAATTTGAAGGGTTAGTTTGTATAATAGATGAAATGTGAGGACTTATTTAAGCTTGAGGAGTATTCGGCTAAAGCTTCTTGTCTTTAAATTTTGTGTATTTGATGTGTTATGAATTTTTGGACTATAATGTAAAAGTGTGAAAAATATAGGGGAAAATGTAAATTTGCTAATTGATGTATTTTGGGGTTAAATTGAATGGAATTTTATTTGAATGAGCTTAATTTGAATTTGAATATATCAAGAACAAAAAGGATCGGGTTTGGATCGGGGAAAAGCAAAAATTGTCGAATAGTCGAAATATACTATCTGTCGATATTCGAGGTAAGTTATTAAGCATATATCTTGTATCGATTTAAATAACCATAATATCTATGTGACAGCCCTATTTTGGCCCTAATCGGAAAAGTGGTTTCGGAACCACGAAACCGAGTCAAAAAATTTTAAAAAAATATTATTTTCTGTGTTTATACTATGTGAATTATCATGTGTGAAAATTTGGTGTTTTAATTTTTGTCATTTGGATACTAATTTAGTAATTAAGGACTTAAGTGCATGAAAGAAAAAATTAGTGGGACAATGTGCAAGTGTTGAATTTTAGATGTTTCTTTAATATAAGGGACTTGAATGGCAATTAAGCCATTTATGAAGTGATGTACGGTAGTAGGGTAGGTAAATCCTATTATGTGCATTATATATATATATATATATATATATATATATTATGAAATGTGAATTTATTAACTAATATAAAATTTTGGTAATAAAAACAAAGGGAATATTTATATATGGACGAAAATGGCCTTTAAATTGTGGATGGGGAATGATTTTATAAAGGCCAATGTTGTAATCTAATATACCTAATATATGATAATGAATAAAACATAAAAAAAAAGGTATCATTCTCTTGTTTTGTGCCGATTTCACCAAGGGAAAGAAATGAAATAAAGAACAAGGCATTCGGCTAGGAAATATTCTAATTAAGGTAAGATTTTGGTGTTGTTTCTTGTAATCTTGTGAAATTGAGTTGATTTTTTAGTTCTTAACATAGCCCATGTAAGAATTTTTGAATTGGTATTAATGCATGCATTCGGCCATGGAAGAGAGGTATGGAATGGTTGTTGTTTTCATGTTTTGATATTAGAAATTGGTGAATGAGTGTTAGATAGACATTTTGATGTTAAAATCCATGAGATTATAAGATTATAAATTGAAATTATGAATGGAAGCTTTGGGTGGCTCAATTTCTTGAAATGAGCATTCGGCCATGGAATTGAGGTGTTAGATTGTTGATAGTTTGATGTTGTGTAATTAGAAATGAGTGTATGTGATTTTTAAATTAATTAAATGTTGCTATAGGTGACTATAATGAGTAAATTGTATTCGGTTATTATGGTGAAGTGTGAATTGTTTAATTTTGAAAATTAATAGTTAAATGGTTAGTATGTGTATATTTATGGCCGAATGTGGACATGAGCCATGATGTGAATAAATGGTTGTTAATGTGATAGCCATTTAGGTGTAATTGAGAAAGGAAGTTATCTATGTTGGAAATAGACATGCTATTGTAAAATTGAATTTGGAAATAATGAAATTTAGTGATAAATGAAAGAAATTAGTAACTGTGTATGAAAATAGCAAATGGTAAGCTTTAGTAGCTTAATGAAGTATTCGGCCTTGACACATTCATAGGATTAATGCATGAAACTTGGTATTTTAAAGTGTTAAAAATGAGAAATGGTCAAAAGGTGATTTGTAAATTGTTAAAGTTGATAAATGTGATTTCAAGGGACATAATGATGTTCGGCTAATGTGTTAAAGTGTAAATTTTGTGCTAAATGATAGATGTTAATGTTTGATTTTCAGTTATGGTATTTTATGATTGTCGAATGTGATTTTAAATAATAGAGATGTGATAAGTTAAATGTGACATCCCTATTTCGACCTTAGTCGGAAAGTGGTTTTGGGATCGCTAAACCGAGTCATAAAAATATTTGAGTATAATATCTTACGCTTAATTCATGTGATTAATTTTTGCGTAAATTTTTGAATGTTAAATTTGACAAATAGAATGTGATTTAGTAAGGACTTAGGTGAGAAACCTAGAAACTTTGATAGGCAAATTAAAGTGACTTAAATTATGAAGATTACAAAATTTTGGGCTTGCATGTCAATTTGCCATCTTTGTTAGTTAGTGGCCGGCCATGTGGGAACAATGATTTAAAATTTGTGTAATTAGGTATTTATGTTAATATTATTAATAGAAAATGACATGATGGATTATAAAATACTTGTTTAATAAAAAAAAATGGGTGAAAAGAACAAGGTGTGGTTCCTTTGTTCTTGTTTTTGCCGTAACTAAGTGAAGGAGAGGAGAAAATTTTGCTTAAAGCTTTCGGCACCTTCAAAGGCTTGATTAAGGTATGTGAATTGTTTTTCCGTGGAAGATTTTTGTACATTTGAGTTGTTAGCTAGTATGTTATCTAGCCCATGGTTTAAATTTAGCCAAATGGGGAGAGATCACATTCGGTCATGGACATTTTGTATGAAATTGTGTGGGAGAATGATATTATGTATTAATGGAAACGTAGATTGATAAATTGAATCGTTGTGAGGAGTTTGTGGTGGTTTAAGTTTTGCTTGTGGATTAGAGTAGGGAATTTTGTATGTGCCGAATGTGGGGGTAGCAAATAGTTGGATGAATTGCTAGTTTGAGTTTATATTAACAAAAGGCTTGAATTTTTGGTAAATTGGGTGTGTTTTAAAAAGGGGTTGAGTTATGTGCTTGTGAAACTACTTGCAAAAGACTTTCATTAGCTAAGCTTGGAGATTCGGCTTTGAATGTTTTAAAGATGGGTGTAAATTAATTAAAGTGTAAACTTTAGTGATTTATGGAAGGTCTTATGGAATTCGACCGATTTAAATGCAATTTTTGTAAGGTGGGGAAAGTTATATAATTTAAAATGAGAATGACCAAAACGTGTGCAATGTTAAGACTCTAGTTTCGGCTTGTGAATGAACATCTTGCATAATTGTTAGTCTTTTTTTTTTTTTTTGTTCTTAAAAGCCGAATGGTTGATATTCATATATATAAAAAGGGTGTTATGTTATTCAAGGAATGTGTAATTGAAATTTTGTATACTTGGTCTACCCATGATTTCGTTATGATTAGTAATGTGCATATATGTGGCCGAATGTTTGGTAAAAGAAATATGGGAGTTCTATGTCTCGTATTGAAGTGAAAGTATTGAGCCCTACGAGTAAAGATTAATATAATTAAATTTGTTTGATAAGCTTAAGAGCATAGAGAAGTAACATCGGATAAGGGAAAGGCCAAAGTGACGGAATAGTCGACTTGTAAAGACTGAGAAGAACACGAGGTAAGTTTTAAGTGTTATAGCTTAGCACACGACTTGATTTAACATGATGTAAACTTTTGTTACTCACATGATTTACGATTTTTAATGTAATGGCGAAATGGGCATGTAGCCAGAATTTATTAGACCTAGGAAGGCTTTAGAAATAAATTGGAGATAGGGATTACTTACATGTTTATTGCCGAACATATAGTGAAATAATGACATACTATGTATGAATCTGTGAAAGAGGCAAATGGATATTATTTTGCGATAAATTATGCGGAAAGTATACATGATGAGTTGATTTAATAAGATATGATGTGGCCATGATATGTTCTAAACACAAATGGTAAGTTCTTAAGTGTTTGAACTTGGAAATTTAAGAACAAAATTGTAATAATCTGCTTAGGACAACAGCAGTAACGTGAATTTAGAAAATCACCATAAATTGTTGGAGTTGAATTAGGCACTGAATAAAATGTGTAATCAAAGCTTAATGAGTCTAGTTTCTTATAAAAGAAACCATGTAAGCAAAGAAATTTCCTATAAAGAGATATTTAAAGTTGTATGAGACGGTGTCAGAATGACTTTGAAATCCCCTGTTCTGTTTTTAGAAAATCAGTATAAATTGTACAAAAATCTTTATAAGATAAAATTTATATGCTTAGACCCCTTAATGAGTCTAGTTTCAAATGAAATAAATAAGAACATATTTTGAATTCTGTACAATGAGAAATTAGATTCGTAGTGAAGAGTGGTCAGTTTAGTCAAACAGTGAAATAGGAGGAACTTTAAGAAAATTCTGGTATTGATCGGACAAACAAAAAATTCTAAAAATTTTATGGATATAAGTTATATGAGTCTATTTTTAGGAAAAATTAACGGCACTTCATTTGGAGTTTCGTAGCTCCAGTTACAAATAATTAAATGACTATTGCTCAAGAAAAACTGCTTGTAGTGAATCTGTGATTTTGTCGTAAACATTGATGAAACTAATTGAGTTGCTTATAAGCTATGTGTATGTGATATGTGTTGATAGTTTTATAAAGGTGAAGTGACATATATGTTGTTTAGCCGAATGGTTCTCATGAGAAGAATGTAAGTCATGTGTGTACTTGTTTATTTAGTTGGAAGTTTACTAAAAGGGATATATATATATATATATATATATGTATGTATGTATTAAAGTCGAATGATATTATGACATGAAGTTAAGGTGCATGCTATATGCTTATACTTGAATGAAATTTAAGAATTACAAATGTGATAGTCTGTGTGAAATGTGGTAACATGTGATTGAATATACATGTAATTTGGAAAGTGTCCGGGTTAAGACTCGCTGACTACGTGATGTGGCCTAATGGCTCTTGTGAAATGAGACTAACTATATTGAGATATGAATAAGTTCGAATGAAGTGATACCTCATTAATGTGTTTTCGTGATGGGAAAATCGAGGCGGATTGCCGATGATCTGATAGTATATATATGACAACGAGGCTCAGTTATATATATAAAAAGGACAAGTAAAATTTCATAAAGCATTAAGTAATCCAGGTATGTAATATTTATTTTCTAGTATGTGAAAGTGATCTCAATATGATTCTTGGATTTGAAAATTTAAAAGTACTTGGAAATTGTTATATGATCATAGATATTTATTTGCATTCAACCATCTTAGAAGGTATCTTGAAATGGATGTATTTTATAAGTATTAGAACCTCAAAATTTTGGTTGGGATTAAGTACATGTATAATCAGCCATTGTGAGCTCTTATGTATGAAAGTATATAAGTTTTAGGGGAATGACGATCATTTGAAACTTTATATGAAATGTGATGTCTGAGTTAGTTTCGTTGAATCAATGATATGTCAGTGATATAGTTATAATGAGGCTATGCATATTTGGTAAGTCGGCAGTTCTTTCGAATATGATAGAGATGAACTTTGAGCATAAATTTAGTTGTTGTTTAAGTACTTATTACTTACTAAGCTCATGCGCTTACCGTGAATTTGTTTTACTCAGTTTCTTGAATATGTTCAATACAATAAGTTGGCCAGGTATGTATCATGCACTCGTATGAGAATTTAATTCGAATTGGATCATGAATCTCTAAAGTGATGTGTATATATATATTGTTTAAGACTTACTGAGCTTATGAAAGCTTACTCCGTTTGTTTCGTGTCTCTGTTTTATAGATTATGGATTCTTACTGCCAGATCGGGGATCATCAGTGCTTCGTCACACTATCAAATCGTTTTGGTACGGTTATATTTTAGAATTATTATGGCATGTATAAAGTAGACTGTTGTGAACAAAATACTTATTTGTAAATATATTTCAGTCATATGAATATGTCACATATCTTGAGTGTCATTTTAAGACTCAGTTTTCAATCTTAGATTTGCGTCGAACTTACTTATGAATGCTTTTGAACCTATGTCTATGTGAATGGTTTAGATCGGTAATACCTCTTAGCCCAAAGATCTGGCGATCGTATACTGGTTAGGGGTGTTACATTAAAAATTTGTCTAATTTAGCTCAAGAACTCAAGGGAACAAACTCAGATCGAGAAAAAACGAAAGTGGCCGAGTAGTCAAAATTAACGTACGATAACAGTCGAGGTAAGTTCATAAGTGTTTAAGCTTGATTCTTTTTATAGGCCTAAGAGTTAAATTAATATGACAAAGAGAATGTTAATTTTATTTAGTTTATGTGCCGAATATGTATTGATTTAAGGCTATAAGTCAGTTGTGGCTAGTATGCTTAAGTTGAATTGGATTTGGAAATTTGATGCACTAAATGAGTGTTACAATGAATGAACTATGCCGTATATGTGTTGGAAGAGATACTGTGATTTGAGATTATTTGATATCTAAAGGAAACCATGATGTGTATAAAATTATTATTAGTCATATGTGGTAGCCGAATGTGGCTTGATACTAAAGTGATTAAATGTGAACTTCGATAAGGTAAATGTTAGTGATCGATGATAAGTTATACATTATAATATATATATTCCAGTTTTAAACCTAGCAGGCCTTGTGCTAGTGATGAATTTCGGGTTTTAAACCTAGCAGGCCTTGTGCTGGTGATGAATTTCAAGCTTTAAGCCTAGCAGGCATTGTGCCGTTGTATTCGAATCAATGTGGTACTTAGCGAGCAATATGCTCGAACGTTATTATGAGACTTTGGATCGATTGTGTTATTACGTGAGTTAATATACATGGAAAAGTTAAACACGTAATAAAGTACGTATGTGTTTTATTATGCAATTACATTATATAAAATGTGTTTGAATGACAGTTATGTATCCGAGTGTGATCGAGTAAGTTGTATTTCATGAAATTAAGTTATGAATAGATGAATATAGGGTATAAATTTTTTCCATTTATGGCATAAGTAAATATACATGCTAAATAGAACTTGAGTATTCGGTTGAGCTTATACTTTGCTATGTGTTAAGGCTGGTTGGCAAGTTATGAAATTAAATAATGTGAATATTATGTGCTTATGATCAATTGATTCTAAACTTTTGTTAATGTGATTGTGCTATGTGGAAACTGGAAGTATATGATTTGATACGTACTAAACTTTGTGGATTGACTGCAGTACTGTATTATTTGGGCCTTTGGCCTAGCAAACTTTAAGCTGATGATTATTATTGGGCTTCGAGCCTAGCAGGCGTAAATAAATATCAGACTTTAAAGTCTAGCAGGCTTTGTGCCGGTGACAAATTCAGGTTATTACCTAGCAGGCTTTGTGCCGGTGAAATGATAAAGTCTAAGACTATGAGGCTATGTGTTATTACGACATTTGAATTCGTTCAATAAATTAAGTGGTCCAGGTATGTATAATGTATTTATGTATTGATTGTAGTTTCGGCTACTCTACTGTTAATAGCTTTGACCACTTCATGGCTCTGCCATGTCTGTATGGCACTATGTGCTAACCTCTATATATCAGTTCATATTCCGAAATTTGCTCACTGGGATTAAATTGACTGTATTGTGATGAAGGAATTGTATAGGCGAACTGAAAATGGTATGGTATACTGAGAATGTTTCTGGTAAGTATATTTATGATTGGTATGTGGGTTGTACACAAAGAGTAAACTAATTGATTAATGATATGTGATAATCTATGATGTGTATATATATAGTATTTTGTGAATATTGTGAGAACAACATGATTTGGAATAAGTCTTTGATTCTTGGTGACATTGAAATTATCGGTCTATGCTTATGTTGCATAGCTATGTGTTCTTATATGATGAATGAAATGATTTGGTATTGCTTTAATAAGCAATAACTGCAAATGAGTAAATTTAGCCCGGACAGCTTTGGGTTATAGCAGTGGTGTAACTTTGAAAATACACTAAAAATAGTGGGAGGTGAGTTATAGACTGAATAAAATATGGAATTAAATCCTAATGAATCTAGTTTCACATAAAGGAAACTGTGAAAGCAAAAGAATTGCCTATAATGAGATATTTGAAGTTGGGTGAGATAGAGTCAGAATGACTCCGAAATCCCCTGTTCTGTTTTGAGAAAATCAGTATAAATTGTAAAAAAATATCTATGAGTTGTAATTTATATGCTTGGAATCCTCAATGAGTCTAGTTTCAAGAGAAATAGACGAGAACATTATCCAAGTCCTGAGCTATAACATAATTGAACTTTAGTACAAAAGGGTCAAAACTGTTAGACAGTGAATCAGGAGTAAATTTGAGGAATAAAATGTATTAATTGGCAAAGAAAAAAATTCTATAAATTCTATGGAAGAAAGATAAATGAGTCTAGTTTCATAGAAAATTAACGGAACATGATTTGGAGTTTTGTAGTTCCAGATATAAATAATTTAGTGACTATTGCTCAATAAGACAGCTTGTAGTGAACTTGTGATTATGTTGTAAATATTGATAAAACTTGTTAATGAGTTGCTTATTATTTTCTTATGAACTTACTAAGCGTAAAGCTTACTCCCCTTTCTTTCCCATATTCCCTAGGTTGCCAGGTTAGCTCGGGTTGGAGGCCGTCAGAGATATTATCACACTGCCGAGTTTACGATATCAGCATAAGTAAATCTAAGTGTTTCCGAGGTCTATGGCATGTATAAGGTTGTAAAGTTGAGTAGGTAATATTATGATTTAGCCAAAGGCATTGGCTTGTGGTTAAGGTAGTATATATTCTTATAAATTGGCCTATGTCGGTTAATAATGTTATGGACCTATATAATTATTCTTATGCTTGAATGTTTTAGGCCTTGTAAGCCCATTTAGGGGATAGTATGTGTGTGAAGTGAAAAGTTTTAAAATGATCAAAAAGAAATTTTACGGCCCGATTGTACACGATTGGTTGAGTTTAAGTTCAGTAGCACCTTGAACCCTGTTCCAGCGTTGAATACGGGTAAGGGATGTTACAATCTATGTGTTTATGCAGAACTGAATGGTGTATATATATATACATATAGTGATGAAATTATGGAATGTAACAAGAAGTGAGATGTATTGAGTTGATCGACTTTCGGCACTAAGTGTACGGGTATAAATATTTATGATTATGAGGTCAGCACTAAGTGTGCAAGCTTGATTATCGAGCATTAAGTGTGCGAACTTATTATATATCTTTGAATAACTATTAGCACTAAGTGTACGACCTTATCAAGTAATCATGGACAGTGGAATGAGTAAATATTTTGAGTTCTTGAGGAATAGCCGTTATGTTTATGCTCGAAATTGAGCTTGGTAAGTCTTGAACCTATGTGGTGATTATATTTGAAATCAAATGTATGTGATTAATTATGGGATGATGAAATACTATTTAAATGTAGAATTTAAATAAAATAAAATGATATGTGGAAATGTGTATAATATCATATTGAATGTTATATGAAATGCTAAAGGTGACTTGGCTATTTAAGGATATGTATGGGATATTTGAGTTGAATAGCTTTTGGAACACCCCCAACCCATAGCCATCATTGGAATAGAGTCACGAGGTATTACAGGAGTTTATAGAATTTTTTTTTCAATTTAATCACATGATAACTCATTTTATAAGAAATTGTACAACTTAAATTTTACCACTCTTCCATAAGCACGAGTTTATTTTCATTTGATCATTTATGTAACACCCCTATCCCGTAACCGTCACCGGAATAGGACAAGGTGTTACCGAAAATCAGAAAATAGATCAGACAGTAAAATTGTGAAACATTCTTTTGAATAAAAGATCATTTATTTATATAAATGCAAAACACAACCAAAGGTCGAATTTAAAACTTATAAAAATAAACATCCAAAAGATGTCATATTCACATGACTTACATACAATAATCAAAATATCGTTCTACTTAAGGTCTATCCTATACATGCCACAAGCTAAGTCCAAATCATCAGGTTACCAAAATAGTAGATAGTGTGACGAAATGCTGACGATCCCCGAGCTGGTAGTAAGAGCCAACAATCTATAAAACAAAGGAACATAACATTCAAAGTAAGCTTTCATAAGCTTAGTAAGTCTTAAGGAATTTTAAACAATTGAACTTAAAAACAAACCAAATAATCGTATCACATAACTTTTTCTGAGTATAATACCATTTGTCCGATTATGCACAATCACATATATCATTTTACTTCAATTATTTTCAAACTCATATAGACATAAGCATTTACATGCTTCAAGATTAACTTTAATTCTATCGAATTCAACTAGTATACCATTTCTTACCCACACTTACTTTCAACATTCATAGTTAAATGGCATATCGAATACTTTTATATAACTTTGCATAATAACTGAATGCACACATATACAATATACTTATGAATTTATAACATCTTTACATATGCTTCTCATTACACACTCTTAATTCCCGTCAGATTAATCTCACATATAATATATATATCACATACCTGGCCAACTTATTGTCTCGAACTTATTTCATTACCAATTTAGCACAAGGTTGTATAATCTCTGACTTTAATTAGTTCACCAGCATTTAGTCCGTTTAACATTAATTAGTTCACCGGCATTTAGTCCGTTTAACAAACTTTCTCTTTAAGTCGTTCAGAAATGTACAATTTCAGATAGGCTTTATACAATGTCGACGTCCCAGACGTGGTCTTACATGTTATTCAATATTGATGCCACTGTCCCGGACAGGATCTTACACACTAACACAGATCAATGCCTTCGTCCCAGACGAGGTCTTACATGAAACATAAGTGATGCCAGTGTCCTAGACACAGTCTTACACACTAACACAGATCAATGCCTTCGTCCCAGACGAGGTCTTACATGAAACATAAGTGATGCCAGTGTCCCAGACACAGTCTTACACACTAACACAGATCAATGCCTTCGTCCCAGACGAGGTCTTACATGAAACATAAGTGATGCCAGTGTCCCAGACACGGTCTTACACACAATCTCAAATCAATGCCTTCGTCCTAGACGAGGTCTTACATGAAACATAAGTGATGCCAGTGTCCCAGACACGGTCTTACACACTATCTCAAATCAATGCCTTCATCCCAGACGAGGTCTTACATGATCTCATTTCACACACTTAGTGCCCCAATGTCTGATCTCGCACACATAGTGCTCGGTTAAAGAACTCGCACACACAATGCCTCTTTTCATTCGCACACATAGTGCCCATGTTCATTCGCACACATAGTGCCCATTTTCATTTGATATTACACATCGAAATGACTTAACCAAGTCTATAAAACATCATACATATACAACATTATCAAAGCATATACTGCACATCAAATCCATCTTTAATAGATTGCATATATATTTCGCCTATACACATAAAATCATAAATCAAAATATAACATCTCATGCATACACATCACAAATATCCGAATATACTTCGCCTTATTTTATCTCATAACACATTCGGCGAATCACATTACATATCAATACTCAAAATATATTTCATACTTCTATTCGACTATGTAAACATATATATATACATGTCCACCATTATAATTTATCTTTATACTTCCATTCGAATATAAAACTAACCATCCAAACATTTATTCATTTCAAAATTTTCCATTCGACCTTTACATAAATCGAACCTTTACTTCAAATATTATAAATTGATATTCGGTCATAAAATAATATAGACACTTACATTAAACATCAGTATCATTTGCATGCAGGCTCATTCCAAATACATTATTTTCTCTTCAAAGTACTCATTCACATATTTAAAACCTAACATCATATATACTATCATTTATAACATTCATTGGCCTTAACACATATGCCTAATGCCCATCATCTTATCGTTTTATAACTTATCATTGGGTAATATACTATAATATCCATACCCTTTCAATTACAAGGGCATGACATAAATTACTTTCACTTTCTAATTTGCCATTTGGCCATATAAGCTTAAAGCAAACCCACCTTTGAATTTGTTCTTGCCATTCGGCCACATACATATATATAAGTACACACACTTCACATTAGCCATTCGGCCACACCACATACATACAAGTACACACACTTCACATTATATAGATACTATTCTTGTTCACCATCACATTCAAACTTGTACATATATCTAATATGTATTTTCCCATTCAACATGCGATTATAATTCGGCAAGGTACTTATATAATGTAAAATATTTAGTAATAAGATATATCATGACACTTTCACAATTATTTGCATTTAAATACTTAAAACTTACCTTGTAACGCCCTAATTTTCGGGTTTTTCTTAGATTTTTCTTTATCTGATAAAATGTTTAAATTCTAGTATTTGGGTGTGTAATACATGTTTGGGGAGTGTTAATGGGCCTATGGAAGGCCCATGTGTTGGTTAGAAGCTCGGCAAAATTTTGTATTTTTGACTTAGGAGATAGGGGGCCTTGGGAAGTAGGTGTTATAAGAAAATGTGGGTGAAATAAGACACAAATCAAGTCTTGGTAAAGTGGCAAAGGAGGCGCCACTAAGCTCCTTAAAAAATGGCGCCTAGGAGAGTGAGGAGGTCAGAGGTTCAAGTCCCAGGTGGTGTTAAAGTGTTTTATTTTTGTTATGAATGGAGAAGGTAAGTGGTAGACTCCGAGTAGAACTCTGGTTGAGGGAGTTTGAACCGGTCAAGGGAGCAAATTGTGGAGGAGGTTGTGGAACAAAATAAGGATCTTTCAAATTTTGAAGGAAGTGGCCGAACAAGGGATTCTCCATGGTGTGATTTCGGCAATAGCATAGGTAAGGTACAATCGGCATTAGAGTCTCTTTTGGTGCCAATTTCTTTAGTTGAGCAGGTTTTCCCTTCTGTCGTTTTTGTTTAGTAAATTTAGGGTCATTCATTCCTATCTTTTCAAAACCAAATTGCCGAATTATACACCCCAAAAGACCTCCTGCTGAAAATTTACTTTCGTTTGGCAACACTTTGCCTTCTCCTTCTTCTATTCCCATCTTCTTCTCGTCTTGCTTTCACAAACCGAAACCTACCTTGTTGCCTCCTTTCTGGCCGAATCAAATAAAGCTTTCTCCTACTTCTTTTCTTCAAGCCCCTATCGACCACCTTTTTACCCAAGTTTCTCTCTAAATCGAATGTTCATTTGATCAAAACCCCCATGGCCGAATACCTTGTATGACCGAAACCATACCTCTTTTATTGTAACCATTGACCGAAATCTACTTTTTCTTCTTGATTCTTTGGCAAGCCGAACCCTATTCTTCCATCCCTTCTAATTGCCGATTTACCCCACCTACTTTATTGGTTGAATCAACAAGAGCACCATACCACTTTCTCAAAAGCCGAAAGCACCTCCTTCTAATCATTCAAAAACTGAATACCTCTAGAGATATTCTTGTGATACTAGCGTTAGATCTGTGGTGGATCTAGATTAGGCCAGAGATAGTGGAAACGTGGGAGCGTTACTCCTCGGGTGGTGGCATCGGTAAGTGATCTAATCACTACGTATCTTCATTTATTAAGCATCTTAAAGGAAGACCGAAACCCATAGTTCCTTAGGGGGCATGTCGGCACTACTTGTAAGATTCTAACGCTATGGTTTGATTCTATTACGCACTGGATAGCAAGGAAAGGCGACCAAGCGAGGAGTTTTTGAAGACTACTTTGGATTGGATTGTTGCCTGGTACGGCACCAGTGTCTATTGCACCGTATAGGATGGCACCAAAGGAGTTGGTGGAGTTGAAAGCGCAGATTCAAGAACTGTTGGATAGAGGCTTCATTAGGCCAAGTGTGTCTCCGTGGGGAGCACCAGTGCTATTCGTAAAGAAGAAAGATGGGTCAATGCGAATGTGCATCGATTATCGGCAGTTGAACAAACTGACGATTAAGAATAAGTACCCGTTGCCAAGAATCAATGATCTGTTCGACCAGCTTAGAGGAGCTTCAGTATTCTCCAAGATTGACCTTCGATCTGGGTACCATCAGTTAAGGGTAAAAGAGGTGGATATACACAAGACAGCATTCAGAACTCGCTATGGTTACTATGAATTCTTGGTTATGCCATTTGGGCTGACCAATGCACCTGCAGCATTTATGGATCTGATGAATCGAGTGTTCCAGCCATACTTGGATCGATTCGTGGTCGTCTTTATCGATGATATTCTGGTTTATTCTGAATCCGAGGAGAAGCATGATGAGCATCTCCGTATTGTGCTGCAAGTGTTAAGGGAAAAGGAGCTTTATGCGAAATTCATTAAGTGTGAGTTCTGGTTGAGGGAGGTAACCTTCTTGGGCCATGTTGTATCTGCTGAGGGGATAAAGGTAGACCCTCGAAAGATTGAAGCAATTCTGGAATGGAAACCTCCGAGGTCAGTGGCAGAAGTTTGAAGTTTTCTGGGTTTAGCTGGGTACTATAGAAGGTTTGTAGAAGGATTTTCTGTGATGGCAGCGCCGTTGACAAAACTCGTAAAGAAAGGAGTGCCATTTATATGGACCGAGCAGCAGCAAGAAGCTTTTGAGAAACTAAAGAAGGTTCTGACCGAGGCACCTGTACTGATTCAACCAGAGTCTGGAAAAGATTTTACCGTGTACAGTGATGCATCACATGTTGGGTTGGGCTGTGTGTTGATACAAGAGGATAAAGTGGTTGCTTATGCATCGTGACAGCTTAAACGTCATGAAGTGAACTATCCTACCCATGATCTGGAGTTGGCAGCAGTAATCTTTGCCCTTAAGATTTGGAGGCATTATCTGTATGGAGAAAGGTGTATTATATATACAGATCATAAGAGTCTTAAGTACTTGCTAACTCAGAAGGAGCTGAATCTGAGGCAACGGAGGTGGATTGAGTTGCTTAAGGATTATGATTGTGCGATTGAGTATCATCCAGGCAAAGCTAATGATACGGTCGCACCACCTAATTTGCCAACCACAAATGGAGACCCACTCGAGCTACCTGTTGGTCCAATTACCCGAGCTCGAGCTAAGAAGTTTAAAGATGCAGTGTCAGCCTTAGTTGAGCGAGTTTGGGCTGAATCAATCACCAATTTACTTGATAGTTCCTGGACTAGCTCAACGAGTCATTCGTTTCATCTTTCCAAAACTCATCCAGCTCATTTTCAGCTCAACCTGCTCGGTTCCAGCTCATCGAGTTTACATCCAGTTCAACTTCAGCTCATGAGTTTATTTTCAGCTAAATTTTAGTTCACGAGCTCAGAATTAGCTCAGCCTCAGCTCTCGAGTTGGACTTAGCTCGATTTTAGCTCACTATCTAAATTATAGCTCATTAAGTTCATTCAAAGCTCATGATAATAAGTTGACTTTTATTTTAATTTTATTAATTTATCATATTGAATGGTTTCACATTAATATATTAATATTGTCTTAATTCAATTTAATTCTGCTTATTTAATATGTCATAGCCGAAATTTATAGGTTGACATTATTGCTTTCACATTAGCCGAATTTTTTGTTCACATTTGGGTTTAATTAGTTCATGAATTTTGCAGGAAATTCGAAGAGTGCAAGAGCATGAAGAAACACCACTTTTGGAAGGTGCATAGATGGTTAGAGGGCTTGAACATCCTAGGTGCATGATTGGCCAAGTACATGAATGATTACATTCATTGTATCAAGGTTCATGAATGTTCATATTCATGTATGGAGTGCTATCTCTTCAATTTTCAAGGGTGGCCGAATCTACCTTTGTCCATTAAGGTTCCATTCATTCACATACATTTGCTTAAGCTTGAAGGATGCATGCTTCAATCTTCCATGGCCGAATGTGGACAAGGCATTTAAGGGGTTTCTTTCTAGAATGTTACATGATTCATTCATGATACATTACTTAGTTTTTAAGACTATGGATTAGACTATTCGGCTACTTAGTCTAAAAGCCTATAAATACTTGTATTTTTTTTCATTTGAGGTAATTTTTAAACTTTATCAATTTAATTAACAACTAGTGAGGAATTCTTTTCTCTAATTTCGTTCAAAGATTTCGATTGGCTTGCCTAGTGTCCTAGTTGTGTCAACCGTTTTTTCTTTGTCGAAAATCTGAACTTATCACTACCCGTAGTGTGGCGTTCAACTATACCGAGGTTCGTATCTCTTTAGATAGTGGGTCGAGGTCCCCTTTATCAAATCCAAACCGAACCAAAAGAGCATATAGACAAAGGGTCGATATCTTTTTTATATTGGTTCTTGTTTGCACTTTTCCGTTCAAAACCTATCTCTCTTTCCCTTCTAAATCAATTTAAACGAACCTTCCCCTATTTAAACTATAACCAACTCATTTCTTCTTCACCTACTTAGTTCAAACAATATCTTCTCGTAGACGATCGGGCAACTTCAAATACGACCCGACTCACTCCGAGGCGGATCGTATCATTTGGTATCAGAGCTACTAAAACGAGAAGCACGTGCGACGAAAACATCCCCGAGATAGTCCAAGTGTACACAAGTAAGTAGAGTCAAAAAAATTACAAAAAAAATAAAAAAAAATTTCGTGTACACAAGAGTTTCTATTGTATTTAGTTCATTGTTATAGTAAAAAAAAAAGTTATACAAGTCTGAAAAAAAAAAGTGGTTGAAAGTGGAAATTGTTTCATCGATATCCATTCCTGATCCTAAAATTATTCTTCTACCCTTTTCATCTTTTCTATTTGATTTGGCCACACTAGAACCCAAACTCTTATTAGCCTACCCCAAACCGAGTACATCAACCATTGTTACCCCTTTTAAGCCGACCTCTAGACCAAGGCTAAGCCTGTGTCGAATCTGCTTACGAAATCACGAGAAAAGATAAGGAGAGGAAAAAGGCACGAGTGTCGCGAGTTACATTCGAGGGGAGGTAAAAGCCGAAATCGAGTGAAAAACACGAGTGTGAGTGGATTTTCTTTTTCTTTCGGAGAGAATTAGTGAGATTTGTGGTGAGGTTGTCAAAATGTCACAAAGCCCGGAGCGTAACGAAGGACTACCACGCCAACCGATCAGAAATATGGTTCCAGGCGGCGGAGGAGTGCCCGATTTGGGACAACAAGCCCTCTTAAGAGAAATTCAACGAATGTTTCAAACCGAACTTGAACCCATTAACGAGAGATTAGATCGGGTTGAAGAGAGGGGGCAACGAGATCAAACTCCTCAAGGCCCTAGAAGAGACCGCGGACGAGCTCGACCACTAGAAGAAGATCTTTTCGACCAAAGTGACCTAGAAAGTGACCAAGGTTCCAACCAAAGTGGGCGATACCGAGGTCAGCGAAATCGAGGCCAAAGGGATAGAGGCTGAGTCGACGACGATCTCAAGAATATTAAGCTATCCATACCACCCTTCCAAGGCAAGTCTGATCCGGAAGCATACTTGGAGTGGAAAAAGAAGATAGAGCTAGTCTTTGATTGCCATAATTATTCGGAGATCAAGAAGGTTAAATTGGCAGCCATCGAGTTTTCTGATTATGCGATGGTATGGTGGGATCAACTTATAACAAGTCGACGACGCAACGGGGAAAGGCCAATTTCCACATGGACTGAAATGAAAGCTATCATGCGGAAGAGATTCATTCCGTCTTATTATCATCGCGAGTTGTACCAAAAGCTGCAAACCCTCACACAAGGTAGTCGAAGTGTGGAGGACTATTTCAAAGAAATGGAGATAGCGATGATACGAGCGAATGTGGAGGAAGATCGAGAAGCGACCATGGCAAGATTCCTCTCTGGGTTGAACCGAGACATAGCTAACATTGTAGAACTTCAACACTATGTCGAGGTGACCGATATGGTCCATGTTGCCATCAAAGTGGAAAAGCAGCTCAAGCGAAAAGGTACTCTCAAGCCCTTTTTAAACCCTTCCAATAATCCGAAGTGGGGCCAAGGAGTAAACAAACGAGACTTTCCTAACCGTTCAAAGGTGGCAAACTTTCCGGTGAAGCCAAATAAATCCACGGGAGATTCCAGCAAAGGAAAAGAAATCGCTCATCCCGATAGATCCCGAGACATCAAATGTTTCAAGTGCTTGGGGCATGGACATATCGCTAGTCAATGTCCAAATCGGAGAGTAATGGTGATGTCCGCAAATGGAGATATTGAGTCAGAAGAAGAAAAACAAGAAGAATCCGACGAATCTTCTGATAAAGAGGAAGGAGAACTCGAATATGCGGTAGAAGGAGAGATACTTGTGATCAAACGAAGCCTAAGCTTGCATAGTGTCGAAGACGAGCAACAACGTGAGAATATTTTCCACACTCGTTGCCATGTTCAAGGCAAAGTGTGTAGTCTCATCGTTGACGGAGGAAGTTGCACGAATGTTGCTAGTATGCTTATGGTGAGAAGTTAGGACTACCGACTACAAAGCACCCACATCCATATAAGCTTCAATGGCTTAACGATGGTGGAGAATTGAAGGTGACCAAACAAGTAAAGGTGCCTTTCTCGATTGGAAAATATTCCGATGAAGTGCTTTGTGACGTAGTTCCCATGCATGCCGGACACTTACTGCTAGGCCGACCTTGGCAGTTTGATCGAAAAGTGGTACATGATGGATACACCAATCGTTATACTTTCAAGTATCAAGGCAAGAATGTCACCTTAGCACCTTTGACACCTCGTCAAGTTTACGAAGACCAAGTAAGATTGAGAGATTCCATTGAAAAACACAAAGAAAGCGAGAAAAAAGAAAATAAAGAAAAAAATTGTGAGAAAATGAGTGAAAAGAAACCTGAGAAAACAAAAGAAAAGAATCAAAAGCGAGAGAACAAAAAGAGAGAAGAAAAAGAGAATGCAAAAGTGAATGTTTATGCAAAAGCGAGTGATATATGAAAGTCGTTTCTGTTGAGACAACCGGTGCTTGTACTTTTGTACAAGGAATCATTTTTAAATTCTAACGACTTGAATCCCGATCTACCGTCTTCTGTTAAGATTCTTTTGCAGGAATTTGAGGACGTATTTCCTGATGAAGTTCCGAGTGGATTGCCACCGATTCGGGGGATCGAACATCAAATCGATTTCATTCCTGGCGCATCCATTCCTAACCGACCAGCCTATCGCAGTAACCCCGATGAGACAAAGGAATTACAAAAGCAAGTAAATGAGCTTTTGGAAAAGGGGTTCATACGAGAAAGTCTTAGCCCTTGTGCTGTGCCAGTCCTACTAGTTCTGAAAAAGGATGGAACGTGGCGTATGTGCATCGATTGTCGTGCAGTTAACAAGATTACCATTAAGTACCGGCATCCAATTCCGCGACTCGACGACATGCTAGATGAGTTAAGTGGTGCGCAGCTATTTTCAAAAATTGACCTCAAGAGCGGGTACCATCAAATACGCATGCGCGAGGGAGATGAATGGAAGACTGCTTTCAAAACCAAACATGGTTTGTATGAGTGGTTGGTAATGCCCTTCGGCCTTACTAACGCTCCTAGTACTTTCATGCGTCTAATGAACCATGTGCTTCGAGCCTATATCGGTAAATTTTGTGTGGTATACTTCGATGATATCCTTATTTATAGTCGAACTTTGAATGAGCACTTGATTCATTTACGAGCTATATTAGATGTGTTACGAAAAGAGACTCTTTACGCAAATATTAAGAAATGTACATTTTGCACTGATAAAGTTGTTTTCTTAGGATTTGTTGTCAGTTCGTAAGGCCTCGAAGTTGACCAAGAGAAGGTGAAGGCAATTCGAGAGTGGCCGAGGCCGACTAGCATCACACAAGTGCGAAGTTTCCATGGCTTAGCAAGTTTTTACAGACGATTCATTCCACATTTCAGCACGTTAGCCGCACCTCTCACGAGTGTGATTAAAAAGAACTCAGCATTCTTTTGGAATGAGGACCAAGGAAAATCGTTTACTGCTCTCAAAGAGCATTTAACTAACGCTCCTTTATTATCTTTGCCTAACTTTGATAAAACTTTTGAAATTGAATGTGATGCCTCAGGTATCGGAATAGGAGCTGTTTTAACTCAAAAAGGCAAACCTGTGGCATACTTTAGTGAGAAGCTTAGTGGTGCTCCATTGAATTACCCAACATACGACAAAGAAATGTATGCGTTGGTTCGAGCATTGGAAACGTGGCAGCACTACTTATGGCCGAAAGAGTTCGTCATTCATTCGGACCACGAATCTCTAAAGCATATAAAAGAACAGCATAAACTCAATAAACGACACGCAAAATGGGTAGAGTTTCTTGAATCCTTTCCTTATGTTATACGGTACAAAAAAGGTAAGGAAAATATTGTTGCTGATGCACTTTCTCGTCATTATACCTTATTGAATTATTTGGATTCAAGATTGCTTGGCTTTATGTTTCTGAAAGATTTGTACATAACTGACCCTGATTTTGGAGAAATTTATAAATCATGTGAGCATAATGCTGTTGATAGATTTTTCAGGTTCGATGGCTTCTTATTACGTGAAGGAAAACTTTGTGTCCCACAAAGCTCTGTGCGAGAGATGCTAGTACTTGAGGCTCACGGCGGTGGGTTAGTGGGACACTTTGGTATTGCAAAAACTTTGGCCATATTGCAAGAACATTTCTATTGGCCACGAATGAAAAGGGATGTTGAGAAGGTCTGTTCTAGATGTATAGCATGTAAGAAAGCCAAATCTAAGGTTAACCCCCATGGGCTTTACACGCCTTTGCCCATTCCTGAAGGGCCTTGGGTCGACCTTTCTATGGATTTCATCTTAGGGCTACCGCGGACACGAAATGGGAAAGATTCTATATTTGTGGTTGTAGATCGATTTTCCAAAATGTCACATTTCATTGCTTGTTCAAAAACTGATGATGCGGTTAATATTGCTAATCTTTTTTTTAAAGAAATTGTCAGGTTGCATGGGATTCCAAAGACCATTGTTTCTGATCGAGACGCAAAATTTTTGAGCCACTTTTGGAGAACATTATGGAGTAAACTTGGCACGAAGTTACTATTTTCCACAACTTGTCATCCTCAAACGGATGGCCAAACCGAGGTGGTGAATCGTGTTCTCTCTACCTTGTTGCGAGCAATCATTCGCAAGAATCTTAAATCGTGGGAAGAGTGCCTGCCTCACATTGAGTTCGCTTACAATCGGACTGTGCATTCGGCTACCAAATTTTCTCCCTTTGAAATTGTTTATGGTTTTAACCCTTTATCTCCTCTTGATTTAATTCCTATACCTAACGACCAAATTGTTAATGTAGATGCAAAGAGGAAAGCTGAATATGTGAAACAGCTCCATCACAAAGTTAAAGCCAATATTGAGGCCCGAACGGAACAATTCGTGCGGAAAGCCAATAGAGGAAGAAAACAAATAATTTTTGAACCCGGAGATTGGGTGTGGGTTCATATGCGAAAAGAGAGGTTTCCGGTTCAGCGAAGATCGAAATTACTACCTAGGGGAGATGGGCCGTTTCAAGTTTTGGAACGCATCAACGATAACTCATATAAACTTGACCTTCCAGGTGAGTATAGTGTGAGTGCTACCTTTAATGTGGCTGATCTGTCTCCTTATGATATAGGTGACGATTTGGGGGCAAATCGCCTCGAAGAGAGGGGGAATGATACGGTCGCACCACCTAATTTGCCAACCACAAATGGAGACCCACTCGAGCTACCTGTTGGTCCAATTACCCGAGCTCGAGCTAAGAAGTTTAAAGATGCAGTGTCAGCCTTAGTTGAGCGAGTTTGGGCTGAATCAATCACCAATTTACTTGATAGTTCCTGGACTAGCTCAACGAGTCATTCGTTTCATCTTTCCAAAACTCATCCAGCTCATTTTCAGCTCAACCTGCTCGGTTCCAGCTCATCGAGTTTACATCCAGTTCAACTTCAGCTCATGAGTTTATTTTCAGCTAAATTTTAGTTCACGAGCTCAGAATTAGCTCAGCCTCAGCTCTCGAGTTGGACTTAGCTCGATTTTAGCTCACTATCTAAATTATAGCTCATTAAGTTCATTCAAAGCTCATGATAATAAGTTGACTTTTATTTTAATTTTATTAATTTATCATATTGAATGGTTTCACATTAATATATTAATATTGTCTTAATTCAATTTAATTCTGCTTATTTAATATGTCATAGCCGAAATTTATAGGTTGACATTATTGCTTTCACATTAGCCGAATTTTTTGTTCACATTTGGGTTTAATTAGTTCATGAATTTTGCAGGAAATTCGAAGAGTGCAAGAGCATGAAGAAACACCACTTTTGGAAGGTGCATGGATGGTTAGAGGGCTTGAACATCCTAGGTGCATGATTGGCCAAGTACATGAATGATTACATTCATTGTATCAAGGTTCATGAATGTTCATATTCATGTATGGAGTGCTATCTCTTCAATTTTCAAGGGTGGCCGAATCTACCTTTGTCCATTAAGGTTCCATTCATTCACATACATTTGCTTAAGCTTGAAGGATGCATGCTTCAATCTTCCATGGCCGAATGTGGACAAGGCATTTAAGGAGTTTCTTTCTAGAATGTTACATGATTCATTCATGATACATTACTTAGTTTTTAAGACTATGGATTAGACTATTCGGCTACTTAGTCTAAAAGCCTATAAATACTTGTATTTTTTTTCATTTAAGGTAATTTTTAAACTTTATCAATTTAATTAACAACTAGTGAGGAATTCTTTTCTCTAATTTCGTTTAAAGATTTCGATTGGCTTGCCTAGTGTCCTAGTTGTGTCAACCGTTTTTTCTTTGTCGAAAATCTGAACTTATCACTACCCGTAGTGTGGCGTTCAACTATACCGAGGTTCGTATCTCTTTAGATAGTGGGTCGAGGTCCCCTTTATCAAATCCAAACCGAACCAAAAGAGCATATAGACAAAGGGTCGATATCTTTTTGATATTGGTTCTTGTTTGCACTTTTCCGTTCAAAACCTATCTCTCTTTCCCTTCTAAATCAATTTAAACGAACATTCCCCTATTTAAACTATAACCAACTCATTTCTTCTTCACCTACTTAGTTCAAACAATATCTTCTCGTAGACGATCGAGCAACTTCAAATACGACCCGACTCACTTCGAGGCAGATCGTATCAGCTAATGTGGTGGCTGATGCCCTAAGTCGTAGAACTGTGTCTGATCTGAGAGCGATGTTTGCTCGTTTGAGCCTGTATGATGATGGCGGTCTGTTAGCAGAACTGCAAGTAAGGCCAACCTGGGTGGATGAGATTAAGGAAAAGCAGTAGAGGGATGAGTCTCTAGTTTCTCGGTTTCAGCAGGTTAAGGATGGGAATACTTCTGAGTTTGGACTTAACAGTGAAGGAGTTCTATGTTTCCGCGGTAGAGTCTGTGTTCCTAAGGATTTCTAATTGAGGCAAGCAATTCTGAATGAAGCTCATAAAGGATTGTGTGCAATGCATCCAGGAGGTAATAAGATGTATCATGACTTAAAGGAGTTGTATTGGTGGCCTGGACTGAAGCGAGAGATAACAGAATTTGTGGGGAAATGTCTGACTTGTCAGCAAGTGAAAGCTGAACATCAGTTACCTTCTGGACTTCTGCAACCAGTGAAGGTACCACTCTGGAAGTGGGAAAGGGTGACCATGGATTTTGTAAGTGGGTTGCCCTTAACGCCGTCAAAGAAGGACTCGATTTGGGTGATTGTGGATAGGTTGACTAAATCTGCTCATTTCATCCCTGTACGTACTGATTATTCGCTTCAGAAGTTAGCCAAATTGTATGTGGCAGAGATTGTACGACTGTATGGGGTGCCAGTGTCTATCATTTCTGATCGAGATCCTAGATTCACATCTCGGTTCTGGCAGAAGTTGCATGAGGCGTTGGGAACGCGACTGAACTTTAGCACGGCTTTTCATCCTCAGACTGATGGTCAGTCAGAAAGGGTTATTCAGATTCTGGAAGATATGTTGAGGGGATGTGTTATCGACTTTCGAGGCAGTTGGGAGGATTATGTACCGTTGGCAGAGTTTGCGTATAATAACAGTTATCAGGCTAGTATCCGTATGGCACCTTATGAGGCACTGTATGGGCGTAGGTGTCGTTCACCTAGTAGTTGGACTGAGCTGGGCGAGCGGCAAGTTCTTGGACCTGAGTTGGTAGCAGAGACTGAAGAGAAGGTCAAAATAATAAGGGATCGGTTAAAAGAGGCATCTGATTGACAGAAGTCTTACGCGGATTTGAAGCGTAAGGAGATTGAGTACTCAGTGGGTGACATGGTCTTCTTGAAAGTTTCACCTTGGAAGAAGATACTAAGATTTGGTAAGAAAGGCAAGCTAAGTCCGCGGTTTATTGGGCCTTATCGGGTCCTTAAGCGAATAGGTCCGGTGGCGTATCAGTTGGAATTACCTCCAGAGTTAAATAGAATCCATGATGTGTTTCACGTATCCACGCTAAGACGATATCGTTCTGACCCTACCCATATTCTACCAGTTGCAGAAATGGAAGTACAGCCTGATTTGACTTTCGAGGAAGAGCCTGTGCAGATTCTAGAACGAGACGTAAAGGTTCTAAGAAGAAAATCAGTCCTATTGGTAAAGGTACTTTGGCGTAATCATGGCAGAGAGGAAGCTACTTGGGAACCAGAGGAGGCAATGCGTCAGCAATATCCTCATTTGTTTGGATAAGGTAAATTTCGAGGACGAAATTTCTTTAAGGAGGGTAGAGTTGTAACGCCCTAATTTTCGGGTTTTTCTTAGATTTTTCTTTATCTGATAAAATGTTTAAATTCTAGTATTTGGGTGTGTAATGCATGTTTGGGGAGTGTTAATGGGCCTATGGAAGGCCCATGTGTTGGTTAGAAGCTCGGTAAAATTTTGTATTTTTGACTTAGGAGATAGGGGGCCTTGGGAAGTAGGTGTTATAAGAAAATGTGGGTGAAATAAGACACAAATCAAGTCTTGGTAAAGTGGCAAAGGAGGCGCCACTAAGCTCCTTAAAAAGTGGCGCCTAGGAGAGTGAGGAGGTCAGAGGTTCAAGTCCCAGGTGGTGTTAAAGTGTTTTATTTTTGTTATGAATGGAGGAGGTAAGTGGTAGACTCCGAGTAGAACTCTGGTTGAGGGAGTTTGAACCGGTCAAGGGAGCAAATCGTGGAGGAGGTTGTGGAACAAAATAAGGAGCTTTCAAATTTTGAAGGAAGTGGCCGAACAAGGGATTCTCCATGGTGTGATTTCGGCAATAGCATAGGTAAGGTACAATCGGCATTAGAGTCTCTTTTGGTGCCGATTTCTTTAGTTGAGCTGGTTTTCTCTTCTGTCGTTTTTGTTTAGTAAATTTAGGGTCATTCATTCCTATCTTTTCAAAGCCAAATTGCCGAATTATACACTCCAAAAGACCTCCTGCTGAAAATTTACTTTCATTTGGCAACACTTTGCCTTCTCCTTCTTCTATTCCCATCTTATTCTCGTCTTGCTTTCACAAACCGAAACCTACCTTGTTGCCTCCTTCCTGGCCGAATCAAATAAAGCTTTCTCCTACATCTTTTCTTCAAGCCCCTATCGACCACCTTTTTACCCAAGTTTCTCTCTAAACCGAATGTTCATTTGATCAAAACCCCCATGGCCGAATACCTTGTATGACCGAAACCATACCTCTTTTGTTTAACCATTGACCGAAATCTACTTTTTCTTCTTGATTCTCTGGCAAGCCGAACCCTATTCTTCCATCCCTTCTAATTGTCGATTTACCCCACCTACTTTATTGGTTGAATCAACAAGAGCACCATACCACTTTCTCAAAAGCCGAAAGCACCTCCTTCTAATCATTCAAAAACCGAATACCTCTAGAGATATTCTTGTGATACTAGCGTTAGATCTGGGGTGGATCTAGATTAGACCAGAGATAGTGGAAACGTGGGAGCGTCACTCCTCGGGTGGTGGCATCGGTAAGTGATCTAATCACTACGTATCTTCGTTTATTAAACATCTTAAAGGAAGACCGAAACCCATAGTTCCTTAGGGGGCATGTCGGCACTACTTGTAAGATTCTAACGCAATGGTTTGATTCTATTGCGCACTGGATAGCAAGGAAAGGTGACCAAGCGAGGAGTTTTTGAAGGTTAACGCGATCGGACATCGGGATTTAGTCTATAATTGACAAAGGGGGTAAGATTTCAATGTTTAGGCCATGTTGGCCGATTATGATTAGTGGGTGAAGGCCTTATATGTGGCCGAATCTTAGACTAACACTTAGTGATCAATTGTAGGTTTTCATTCGTGGGTTCTTCAACAGTTTCGACAGCTAACAGGTGTGTAACTAATCCCAACTCTTAGACTGATGTGGCAAAAGCCGAAATGGCCATAAAGTGACCGGCAACTGGTTGAAAGTGACCAAAAACGCATTCGTGTAATATGTGAGTGTAGTCGTTTACTCCATTAGGGTTAACCATGAACTCGGTGGTGGAGGAATTGCAGAAGGTGCAATTCTGAATCTTTTGGTAAGTTGGGCTGCGATGGGCCAAGATGAGCCCAATGGGCTTCCGAGCCCAAATCGGAAAATGATCGTTAAAGACTTTTTGGCAACATGAATAATGAAAACATTGTTAAGTTGGTAAACTAAACCTAAAATTGGGCCTAACGGGCTTGAGACGATATTGGACTTAGTAAGGCCCCTTAGGGGTTTTAGGCAAAATAGGAAATTTGGCTTAAATGGACTTCCGTGGTTATATGAGGGCTGATAATTTATTGAACTTGCATGACATCTCTAAAAATACGGAAAAGGACTAAAATATCCCTGAATATGGAAAATTACCAAAATACCCCTAGGTGTAAAAAGACTATAATACCCCTAGGGTCAATTCTGTATGAAATGTATGATGTTATGTGTCTGTATGAGTTATCCATTAATATGAATATATCTGATACATGAGATGCTATATGTTGCATGCTAGTATGATTACATCTGTTGCATGGGGTATGGGTTTATGACGGAGGAAGCGTTCTGGCAGCCTCGCTGCAATCTGGTGGCCTCGCCACATATATATCTGTTCTGGCAGCCTCGCTGCAATCTGGTTGCTTCGCCACGTATATACATCTGTTCTGGTGGCCTCGCCACAATATTTGTATCTGGTGACCTCGTCACAATATCTGGCAGCCTCGCTGCAAATTATATCTGGCAGCTTCGCTGTAATTATCGGTGGTGTGTAGTGGTTGGGTGGGTCGAGTAGTCTCCCCACATGGTGTAAGGCTGGTACGGGGGTGTTATGGATGGATTTGGGTTGGGTTTCTGTTTTCATATTATATCTGATCTGTATCTGTTATGGGCCTATGGGCTTAACCTGATTTCTGTAATGGGCCAAGGCCCAATTAATCTGATTCTAAGGCTTGATCGGTTTGGCCTATGGTTGAGATAACGTTGCACACTGAGTTGTCAAACTCACCCCCTTTTATTTCATCTCTACAGGTAACCCTCAACCATAGTGGGCTTAGAGCTGCGAGAGATTCGGAGTGGCCACAACATCTACAAATTCGGGTTTTGTTTCACTTTAAGTATTTTCATTAAGCTATTTTGGGTTTAATTTGTAATAAGGCCGCTATTTAAATTTCTTCATTGGTTTTATATTCTTTTATGGTTTAATTCATATTTTATCGAGACTGCTAGTTATAGGCTGCGCGGGTTTTTCAAACTACTAAAAAGGTTTTCAAAATTCAACAAATTCAAATATGGATAACCTAAGGGCTTATATAAATGATTTTTCATAATCTTGTTGTTTTAGTAAAATATCCTCTAAGTCACAACAAGCAAAAAGATCATAAGTTTAGTTGTAGGATCATGTGGCACACCAGATCTGGTCATAACATCTAGACCGGGTTTAGGGTGTTACATTTAGTGGTATCAGAGCTAAGTTGCAACAACTCGGCTGTGGATCGGGTCTAAAAATAGGAGTTTTCAAACAATCAAAACAAATATTTTCGAAAGATCATGTTTTTGACAATGGTTTTCAAAATTAATTAGAACTTGTTTTGATGAAATTTTTTCATGTATAAATGATTTACTTTCAAAGAATAAATTAAGTTTCCTATGAAATTTTTCTAAAGAGTGGCACACCGAATCTCCGGCCCAAGCCTATAAGTTTCTGAACTTTTCTGATTGTTTCTGAAATTCTGATTATATGCCTGACTAAGACCCTATTATGATACTTTAGCTAGGGTATTACTGTAGCTAGGGTATTACTGAAACTATAGAGACTCTGATAGGTGGACTGAGACTGTAGCTAGGCTACCGCGGAAGAAGATAACCTCTGAAATCTACCTATTCATAAGACATATGTAATAAACACTGAAATATTAATCTGACTCATACAATTTCTAAAATAGAAAGTACGAAATGAGTACGCGAGCAGCTCATGGGAGGGGCCGTGGACGTGGCCGAGGTAGTGCACGAGCTGAATCTTCATCTTCGAGACATGCGCCGGCGGCTGATGCACCGATACCACTGGCAACAGAGGTGGAATCTCATGATCCCGTAGGGGATGATGCCCTATCACAAGCGATGCTTCGAGCTTTGGAAAGGGTTGCTGGGGCAAGTACCGGTAATAGATTTCGATGTTCTATTTTTGAGCGACTCCGAGCTAATGGGGCAGAATTCTTTAGGGGCGTGTCTGGTGTAGCCCCGAATATGGCCGAGTATTGGTTGGAGGCCACAGAGCGGATTATGGACGACCTGGATTGCTCTATGGAGCAGAAGCTAAAAGGAGCCGTGTCGTTGCTTAGAGATGAAGCTTATCAGTGGTGGCTCACGGTAAGAGATGGAACGTCAGCTGGTGAGGTAACATGGGAGCTGTTTAGGAAAGCTTTTAAAGGAAAATATGTTGGGGCTAGCTATGTGGACGCCCGCAGGAAAGAATTCTTGAATCTGGTTCAGGGAAGTAGGACAGTATCTGAGTACGAGGCTAAATTTTTTAGGCTAAGCCGGTATGCTTCTGGGATAGTTGCTACTGAATATGAGTGTAGCGTGCGCTTCGAGGATGGTCTGAGGGATGAATTGAGGGTGCTGATTGCTCCGCAGAGGGAGCGTAACTTTGCCGCGTTGGTTGAGAAAGCTAAGATAGCTGAGGAAGTAAAGCGTACCGAGAGGCAGAATCGCGAAAAGGATAGAAACGGCTTCCGGAGGGATTCTGGACCATCAGGTAGGGCTAATAGGAATGTTAAGAGGGCAAGAGTGGTGGAGCCAGTGCGAGCAGTGCCAATGAATGCTATCAGACCATAGGGTTGCAGGAATTGTGGTAAGATACATGTGGGCGAATGTCGGAAACGTTCTGGAGCCTGTTTCCGATGTGGGTCAATGGAGCATAGGATAAAGGATTGTCCTCAGGAACCAGATCAGGATCAAGTTAGGGATCAGAGGGTTGCTCAACCAATGAGGGGTGGACCACCAGCTCCGAGAGGTCGTGGACAAGACAGAGGTGGAAATGGAAATGGACGAGGACGAGGAGCACCTGGCAGGGGTGCTGGTTTTGCTGAGGCTCATCAACCAGCGTTAGTTTATGCAGCTCGTCGCCGAGAGGAGGGTGATGACCCCGACATCATAACTGGTACGTTTTTGATTTCTAGTATGCCATACACTGCGTTGATAAATGTTGGATCTACCCATTCTTATGTTGCATGTGCCATATCTGGGTCGCTGGGAGTGCATTCTGAGGAGACAGTGAGTGGGGTAACTGTACTAAGTCCTTTGGGTCACTCGGTTAGGGTAGACAAACTGTATAGAGACGTGCCTATAGAGACTCAAGGAAAGATCTTTTCTGGAGACTTGATGGAGCTACCTTTCGGAGAATTTGATCTCATCTTGGGAATGGATTGGCTTGTAAAGCATAGGGCTACTTTGGATTGTGCTGCAAAACGAATGAGGCTAAAGACTGCAGAGGGTGAGGAAGTTATGGTGATAGGTGAACGTAGAGATTATTTGTCCAATGTGGTGTCAGCATTAAGAGCTGAGAAGTGGATTCGTAAAGGATGTGCGGCTTATTTGGCATTCATAGGTTAAGTAGAAACTGAGGAACTAACTGTGGATCAAGTTAGAACCGTTAAGGATTTTCAAGATGTTTTTCCAGAAGAGCTTCCAGGGCTACCTCCGAATCGAGAGGTTGAGTTTGGGATCGACTTGTTGCCTGGTACGGCACCAGTGTCTATTGCACCGTATAGGATGGCACCAAAGGAGTTGGTGGAGTTGAAAGCGCAGATTCAAGAACTGTTGGATAGAGGCTTCATTAGGCCAAGTGTGTCTCCGTGGGGAGCACCAGTGCTATTCGTAAAGAAGAAAGATGGGTCAATGCGAATGTGCATCGATTATCGGCAGTTGAACAAACTGACGATTAAGAATAAGTACCCGTTGCCAAGAATCGATGATCTGTTCGACCAGCTTAGAGGAGCTTCAGTATTCTCCAAGATTGACCTTCAATCTGGGTACCATCAGTTAAGGGTAAAAGAGGTGGATATACACAAGACAGCATTCAGAACTCGCTATGGTCACTATGAATTCTTGGTTATGCCATTTGGGCTGACCAATGCACCTGCAGCATTTATGGATCTGATGAATCGAGTGTTCCAGCCATACTTGGATCGATTCGTGGTCGTCTTTATCGATGATATTCTGGTTTATTCTGAATCCAAGGAGAAGCATGATGAGCATCTCCGTATTGTGCTGCAAGTGTTAAGGGAAAAGGAGCTTTATGCGAAATTCATTAAGTGTGAGTTCTGGTTGAGGGAGGTAACCTTCTTGGGCCATGTTGTATCTGCTGAGGGGATAAAGGTAGACCCTCGAAAGATTGAAGCAATTCTGGAATGGAAACCTCCGAGGTCAGTGGCAGAAGTTCGAAGTTTTCTGGGTTTAGCTGGGTACTATAGAAGGTTTGTAGAAGGATTTTCTGTGATGGCAGCGCCGTTGACAAAACTCGTAAGGAAAGGAGTGCCATTTATATGGACCGAGCAGCAGCAAGAAGCTTTTGAGAAACTAAAGAAGGTTCTGACCGAGGCACCTGTACTGATTCAACCAGAGTCTGGAAAAGATTTTACCGTGTACAGTGATGCATCACATGTTGGGTTGGGCTGTGTGTTGATGCAAGAGGGTAAAGTGGTTGCTTATGCATCGTGACAGCTTAAACCTCATGAAGTGAACTATCCTACCCATGATCTGGAGTTGGCAGCAGTAATCTTTGCCCTTAAGATTTGGAGGCATTATCTGTATGGAGAAAGGTGTATTATATATACAGATCATAAGAGTCTTAAGTACTTGCTAACTCAGAAGGAGCTGAATCTGAGGCAACGGAGGTGGATTGAGTTGCTTAAGGATTATGATTGTGCGATTGAGTATCATCCAGGCAAAGCTAATGTGGTGGCTGATGCCCTAAGTCGTAGAACTGTGTCTGATCTGAGAGCGATGTTTGCTCGTTTGAGCCTGTATAATGATGGCGGTCTGTTAGCAGAACTGCAAGTAAGGCCAACCTGGGTGGATGAGATTAAGGAAAAGCAGTCGAGGGATGAGTCTCTGGTTTCTCGGTTTCAGCAGGTTAAGGATGGGAATACTTCTGAGTTTGGACTTAACAATGAAGGAGTTCTATGTTTCCGCGGTAGAGTCTGTGTTCCTAAGGATTTCAAATTGAGGCAAGCAATTCTGAATGAAGCTCACAAAGGATTGTGTGCAATGCATCCAGGAGGTAATAAGATGTATCATGACTTAAAGGAGTTGTATTGGTGGCCTGGACTGAAGCGAGAGATAACAGAATTTGTGGGGAAATGTCTGACTTGTCAGCAAGTGAAAGCTGAACATCAGTTACCTTCTGGACTTCTGCAACCAGTAAAGGTACCACTCTGGAAGTGGGAAAGGGTGACCATGGATTTTGTAAGTGGGTTGCCCTTAACGCCGTCAAAGAAGGACTCGATTTGGGTGATTGTGGATAGGTTGACTAAATCTACTCATTTCATCCCTGTACGTACTGATTATTCGCTTCAGAAGTTAGCCAAATTGTATGTGGCAGAGATTGTACGACTGCATGGGGTGCCAGTGTCTATCATTTCTGATCGAGATCCTAGATTCACATCTCGGTTCTGGCAGAAGTTGCATGAGGCGTTGGGAACGCGACTGAACTTTAGCACGGCTTTTCATCCTCAGACTGATAGTCAGTCAGAAAGGGTTATTCAGATTCTGGAAGATATGTTGAGGGGATGTGTTATCGACTTTCGAGGCAGTTGGGAGGATTATGTACCGTTGGCAGAGTTTGCGTATAATAACAGTTATCAGGCTAGTATCCGTATGGCACCTTATGAGGCACTGTATGGGCGTTGGTGTCGTTCACCTAGTAGTTGGACTGAGCTGGGCGAGCGGCAAGTTCTTGGACCTGAGTTGGTAGCAGAGACTGAAGAGAAGGTCAAAATAATAAGGGATCGGTTAAAAGAGGCATCTGATCGACAGAAGTCTTACGCGGATTTGAAGCGTAAGGAGATTGAGTACTCAGTGGGTGACATGGTCTTCTTGAAAGTTTCGCCTTGGAAGAAGATACTAAGATTTGGTAAGAAAGGCAAGCTAAGTCCGCGGTTTATTGGGCCTTATCGGGTCCTTAAGTGAATAGGTCTGGTGGCGTATCAGTTGGAATTACCTCCAGAGTTAAATAGAATCCATGATGTGTTTCACGTATCCATGCTAAGACGATATCGTTCTGACCCTACCCATATTCTACCAGTTGCAGAAATGGAAGTACAGCCTGATTTGACTTTCGAGGAAGAGCCTGTGCAGATTCTAGAACGAGACGTAAAGGTTCTAAGAAGAAAATCAGTCCTATTGGTAAAGGTACTTTGGCGTAATCATGGCAGAGAGGAAGCTACTTGGGAACCAGAGGAGGCAATGCGTCAGCAATATCCTCATTTGTTTGGATAAGGTAAATTTTGAGGATGAAATTTCTTTAAGGAGGGTAGAGTTGTAACGCCCTAATTTTCGGGTTTTTCTTAGATTTTTCTTTATCTGATAAAATGTTTAAATTCTAGTATTTGGGTGTGTAATGCATGTTTGGGGAGTGTTAATGGGCCTATGGAAGGCCCATGTGTTGGTTAGAAGCTCGGCAAAATTTTGTATTTTTGACTTAGGAGATAGGGGGCCTTGGGAAGTAGGTGTTATAAGAAAATGTGGGTGAAATAAGACACAAATCAAGTCTTGGTAAAGTGGCAAAGGAGGCACCACTAAGCTCCTTAAAAAGTGGCGCCTAGGAGAGTGAGGAGGTCAGAGGTTCAAGTCCCAGGTGGTGTTAAAGTGTTTTATTTTTGTTATGAATGGAGGAGGTAAGTGGTAGACTCCGAGTAGAACTCTGGTTGAGGGAGTTTGAACCGGTCAAGGGAGCAAATCGTGGAGGAGGTTGTGGAACAAAATAAGGAGCTTTCAAATTTTGAAGGAAGTGGCCGAACAAGGGATTCTCCATGGTGTGATTTCGGCAATAGCATAGGTAAGGTACAATCGGCATTAGAGTCTCTTTTGGTGCCGATTTCTTTAGTTGAGCAGGTTTTCTCTTCTGTCGTTTTTGTTTAGTAAATTTAGAGTCATTCATTCCTATCTTTTCAAAACCAAATTGCCGAATTATACACTCCAAAAGACCTCCTGCTGAAAATTTACTTTCATTTGGCAACACTTTGCCTTCTCCTTCTTCTATTCCCATCTTATTCTCGTCTTGCTTTCACAAACCGAAACCTACCTTGTTGCCTCCTTCCTGGCCGAATCAAATAAATCTTTCTCCTACATCTTTTCTTCAAGCCCCTATCGACCACCTTTTTACCCAAGTTTCTCTCTAAACTGAATGTTCATTTGATCAAAACCCCCATGGCCGAATACCTTGTATGACCGAAACCATACCTCTTTTGTTTAACCATTGACCGAAATCTACTTTTTCTTCTTGATTCTCTGGCAAGCCGAACCCTATTCTTCCATCCCTTCTAATTGTCGATTTACCCCACCTACTTTATTGGTTGAATCAACAAGAGCACCATACCACTTTCTCAAAAGCCGAAAGCACCTCCTTCTAATCATTCAAAAACCGAATACCTCTAGAGATATTCTTGTGATACTAGCGTTAGATCTGGGGTGGATCTAGATTAGACCAGAGATAGTGGAAACGTGGGAGCGTCACTCCTCGGGTGGTGGCATCGGTAAGTGATCTAATCACTACGTATCTTCGTTTATTAAACATCTTAAAGGAAGACCGAAACCCATAGTTCCTTAGGGGGCATGTCGGCACTACTTGTAAGATTCTAACGCAATGGTTTGATTCTATTGCGCACTGGATAGCAAGGAAAGGTGACCAAGCGAGGAGTTTTTGAAGGCTAACGCGATCGGACATCGGGATTTAGTCTATAATTGACAAAGGGGGTAAGATTTCAATGTTTAGGCCATGTTGGCCGATTATGATTAGTGGGTGAAGGCCTTATATGTGGCCGAATCTTAGACTAACACTTAGTGATCAATTGTAGGTTTTCATTCGTGGGTTCTTCAACAGTTTCGACAGCTAACAGGTGTGTAACTAATCCCAACTCTTAGACTGATGTGGCAAAAGCTGAAATGGCCATAAAGTGACCGGCAACTGGTTGAAAGTGACCAAAAACGCATTCGTGTAATATGTGAGTGTAGTCGTTTACTCCATTAGGGTTAACCATGAACTCGGTGGTGGAGGAATTGCAGAAGGTGCAATTCTGAATCTTTTGGTAAGTTGGGCTGCGATGGGCCAAGATGAGCCCAATGGGCTTCCGAGCCCAAATCGGAAAATGATCGTTAAAGACTTTCTGGCAACATGAATAATGAAAACATTGTTAAGTTGGTTAACTAAACCTAAAATTGGGCCTAACGGGCTTGAGACGATATTGGACTTAGTAAGGCCCCTTAGGGGTTTTAGGCTAAAAAGGGCAAAACAGGAAATTTGGCTTAAATAGACTTCCGTGGTTATATGAGGGCTGATAATTTATTGAACTTGCATGAAATCTCTGAAAATAAAGAAAAGGACTAAAATATCCCTGAATATGGAAAATTACCAAAATACCCCTAGGTGTAAAAAGACTATAATACCCTTAGGGTCAATTCTGTATGAAATGTATGATGTTATGTGTCTGTATGAGTTATCCATTAATATGAATATATCTGATACATGAGATGCTATATGTTGCATGCTAGTATGATTACATCTGTTGCATGGGGTATGGGTTTATGACGGAGGAAGCGTTCTAGCAGCCTCGCTGCAATCTGGTGGCCTCGCCACATATATATCTGTTCTGGCAGCCTCGCTGCAATCTGGTGGCTTCGCCACGTATATACATCTGTTCTGGTGGCCTCACCGTAATATTTGTATCTGGTGACCTCGTCACAATATCTGGCAGCCTCGCTGCAAATTATATCTGGCAGTTTCGCTGCAATTATCTGTGGTGTGTAGCGGTTGGGTGGGTCGAGTAGTCTCCCCACATGGTGTAAGGCTGGTGCGGAGGTGTTATGGATGGATTTGGGTTGGGTTTCTGTTTGCATATTATATCTGATTTGTATCTGTTATGGGCCTATAGGCTTAACCTGATTTCTGTAATGGGCCAAGGCCCAATTAATCTGATTCTGAGGCTTGATCTGTTTGGCCTATGGTTGAGATAACGTTGCACACTGAGTTGTCAAACTCACCCCCTTTTATTTCATCTCTGCAGGTAACCCTCAACCATAGTGGGCTTGGAGCTGCGAGAGATTCGGAGTGGCCACAACATCTGCAAATTCGGGTTTTGTTTCACTTTAAGTATTTTCATTAAGCTATTTTGGGTTTAATTCGTAATAAGGCTGTTATTTAAATTTCTTCATTGGTTTTATATTCTTTTATGGTTTAATTCATATTTTATCGAGACTCCTAGTTATAGGCTGCGCGGGTTTTTCAAACTACTAAAAAGGTTTTCAAAATTCAACAAATTCAAATATGGATAACCTAAGGGCTTATATAAATGATTTTTCATAATCTTGCTGTTTTAGTAAAATATCCTCTAAGTCACAACAAGCAAAAAGATCATAAGTTTAGTTGTAGGATCATGTGACACACCAGATCTGGTCATAACGTCTAGACCGGGTTTGGGGTGTTACATACCTTGACTGTCGTCGAACGATTACGGATATGCTATTCAATCAATTTTGATTTTCCCCTTGTCCAAATTTTGTCGTCTTTGCTCTTGAGCTAGGATGAATAAATTTAATCTTTTTACAATTTAATTCTTCAATCGTTAATTCATAATTATATGCATATATTTGGCCCTTATCTCATAGTAAAAGTCATGCACCTTAATAAGCATTATCATCTAAAATGTCATTATTCACTCAAGATGCAAATACTTTGGTACATGACAATATATATATATATATATATATATATATATATAATGAATATCATTTCTAATCTCCTTTTTATGAGCATCAAGTTTAGGTGCTCTTTAATATGAAACACATTCAGCAATTGTCCCAATCCAAATATAAATTTAAACATTATTTCATAACCTCAACATAAGGTTTTCATAAGTTTAACCTTATTAGCCGAATGCTATGTAATTTTTGAAACCACATCAATCCAACTTACTCATACACCACACACATACTTTCTTTTGCTTAATTATTTACCTATATGCGGCATTTCACACATCATAACATCCCCATGAAACAACAATTTAATTAACTAATGCTTAAATCCACATTCGGCAATTATATCACATACGTAACATATTTAAAATTCCTATTTGTATCATCTACAGCAAATTCTCATTTTCAATCACCTTAATTCACATTAAAACTAAACCACTCCAATTACATATATACATTCGGCTATATAAGTACCAATTAATACTCATGCCCGAATAACTTTCTTAATATTCAAACATCTTTTATTTATATTTAACAAAGCTTCACATGAAACCGCATTTAATTAAACATCATGTAATATGTTCAAAGATATACCATTTGTCAAAAATAATCCATACGAAGAGTAATTCCCTTCTAAACACATATATTATGCAATTTCTCACTTTCTAACCTTCTAATACTCCATTTATTAATTTAAGTTCTCATTCGGCAATAAATAAATAAGAAAACAATAATACATTAGCCGATTATTAATAATATCAAAACTACACATATAAATCAATTGACAAGCTCAACCTCATCTTTCCCACATTTCCAACTAAAAATATCAACACTCCATCCTTGAAGCACAAAACATCCTTGGCCGAATACCCCTTAGACATTTAGGCCACACAAAAATCAAATTCTACAATTTGAGCTCACAAATTTCAATTCACATGAATTTTAACATCGTAGAGTCCATCAAACCTCCATTCATCAATTTCTACCATCAAATACAAATTTTTTACAAATTTTCTATTCATAACCGAATGTGAAATCCTTACAAAATCAAGAAATCAACCCATGGGTCAAGGATAGAATCAAATTAAGAACTCCAAACCAAAAATATTCAACCAAATTAATAAGATCTTACCTTGAATTTATGACCTCCCAAGTGACCGACTATCCAAAGCTTTCTCTTCTTATTTTCTTTCTTTAGTTTCGGCCAAACATAAGAACAATGTAATTTGGCTTTGTTTTTATCACCCATCATCATATATTATAATCATATTATATATTATAACATATATTAAGTTTATTTATCATAAAACTATTAAATATTATTTAACTAAAATACAATACACAAAATGCCAAATTTTATCATCATTACCGTCCACTATATGTCAAAAGTGGACTATTTGACATGCAAGTCCCCATTTTGTAAACCATGCATTATTCAGCCCTCTAAATTTAACCTATCACATTTTCAAATTTTCTCACTTGAGTCCTATTTAGTAAAATTCACATTCAAATGACAAAATTAAGACATGATATTTTCACACATGATACTTCACATATAATAGGCATAGAATATAACATTTAATTATCTTCGTGACTCGGTTTTGTGGTCCCGAAACTACTTCCCGACTAGGGTCAAATTAGGGCTGCCACAATTTACCCTTTCAACGTATCATATAATAAACATATTACCATTTAACCAATAACTTAGCACCTGTCTAAGCATCAACAACAACAGTTGTTAGCATATTTGAACATATTTCATATAATTTTAGAATTGATAAACTCATTTTATCAACATATCATACTTGAGATTATTATTCATCACGACTTACCTAATTTCCATGTATCAACATATTAAAGATAGCCACATATTCATGTATCATGATACATATTATTCTCTTGCCATTTCTTCAAAAACATAAATCATTCATTATACCAAAATTTCATGTATCATTGCTTTCATGAATTTTGCATATATTTATTCCGGGACAATTCATAATCTTAAATATGCATAATTATCAGGTAAGTTTCATATACATGTATGATTGATTTTCCATGTCATATTTTAAAATATCGAATAAATATCGTTTTCGTGTATTTCAAGTTCAATTTTGTGATTATTGTTTCGTGCTCAAATTATTTCCATGTCGGGGCTTTATTCATTAAGTCATTCAAAATTTCATCGTCATACAATTAATATTATTAAAGTATATGAATCTATAATCATGGATGCATATATTCATCAATAAATTCCATGTACAAATATCATCATCTTATATTTCTATATATCCAGTATCATTGTCAATTTTTTCATGTACTTCAGGAATATATGTACGAATCTTTTTATATATATATTTCCTTTCCTGGTCAGGATTCTTACCTACTGAATTTATCAGAATATCGATAGTTAAGATCATATAGTATACTTAAAATATGCAAATCATAATCCATTAATTCACATTTACCCTTTTTAGCTATGTGTTTACCATCTTCTATATTTATTCTGTTGAATTTCTCGGAATTTCGATGGATTTCCAAAAGTACACTCTTGGTGTACAATCTCATTAACCGTCAATTCATACAGGTGTACACTTTTAGTGTACAATTACAGGTCTGTCAATTCATATACATGTGTTGCCATGGTATCTTTCAACCATGGTCTTATTCATTTTCTCAATATGTTGCCATGGTATCTTTCAACCATGGTCTTACACATTTCATTTCAGTAAGCACACTCCCACGAACCTCACACTCCCGCGAACCTCAATTTTTGGCACACTTCCGCGAACCTCAGCTCCCATGTATTCTTCGGAAGGGCCTATGCACATATATTCTTCGGGAGAGCCACCAATACACTTTTGCGAACCTCATTTCCAATATATTCTTCGGGAGGGCTGATATTAGGATTACCCTTCCGGGCTTAATCCTTTTTCCTGTATTCTTCGGGAGGGCTAATAATAGGATCACCCGTCCGGGCTAGATCCTTTTTTACTATCAATTCCTTTTCCAATGATCCATCGAATTCCATTTCATTCAACCGGAATTTATTTTCCCTTTATATAGAGTATTATCAATATTTCATCAATTATCATGCATTGATCATTCAAATCATATTTTCATCACATAATCACATATTTCAAGCATTTAAAAATACAATTCAAGTTACATGAACTTACCTCGTTGCTTGTTCGTGTTTATAAATTCATTAATCCGATTTTTTTTCACGTTCAAGTCTCACATTTGAGTCGTTTGGATCTTAATAAATAAATTTGACCATTGTTTTCATTCATTCCATATTCTAATACATTCAATTAATGCTCTAGGCAAAATTACCATTTTGCCCCTAAACTTTTAATTAATGACGATTTTACCCTTAGGCTTAGAAAAATATATTCTTGCAATTTAATCCTTATTTCCGACCGTTATCATCATACATATTGATAATAGCCCATAAATTCTATAAAATATCAGAATTTTCCATAATTTCAACACTTTTCAATTTAGTCCCTAAAACATGTTTTTCCTTGGTCTTGAACTATATTAATAATTTCATACAATTTTATAATTTAAATAAAATAATCCATTTCATGCGATTTAGTCATTTTTGACATTTTTACAAAATTGCCCATAAAGTTTTACCTTTATTCAATTTAGTCCTTGAGTCTACAACTTGCGAATTAGCCATGCCAGTTGCATATTCATACATATTTTCCTCCTCATCCTCTCCATTCCACATCCTTTATTTATATAACATGCTTATAAGTAACATTATCAATAATTTCACTATTTACTTATATGTGAATATTCAAGCTGTCCACCAATGTCATAGTCACCAAATTATTTTTATCTTGAGCTACAGAAATCCAAATTAAGTTCCGTCAATTTAACATACAACTAGACTCATATATATTCTTACCATAAAAATTTCATAATTTTTGGTTTAGCCAATTAATACATTTTATTCTTTAAAGTCACCCTTGTTCTGCTATCTGACAGTTCTGACCTATCTTCACTAAAAATTAATTATATCTTCATACAGGATTTGGATTATTTTCTCGTCTGTTTTTATTGAAAATAGACTCATTAAAGAATCTAACCATATAAATTACGTCCCATAATCATTTTTATAAAATTTTTAATGATTTTTCCAAGTCAGAACAGAGGATCCCAAAATCATTCTGAATTAGTCTCACAAAAATATAAATATTTCAGAATACAGAATTCATTTACTTGTTCAATTTCTTTTATATGAAAATATACTCAACAATCTTTAATTCCATATCTTACTCAACTTCTAATTCAGTTTTTACCATTTTTGGTGATTTTTCAAAATTAGCTTACTACTACTGTCCAAAACTGTTTTATTGCAAGATATTAATTACTAAGTTTATAACACCCTTATTTCCTTTCTCTACAATATTTCCCATCACTTTCTCTTATTTCTCTTCATTACTATATCAAAAACATAGAACCATAAATAAGAAAACTCTACTTTAACATCATTTCCATGCTTTTTCAATAATATCAAACTTAAAAATATATTGAAATCTTGATATACTTACCTTGTCTCATTGATTTCAATCTTTAACTTGATTTTTCTCTCTCCTCCAGCTTCTATTTCTTGAGTCCAACATGATATTCTAACTCCCCATAGTCTCCTTAACATTTTTCTCTTTGGTAGCTATGGAAATTCTCTTGATTTCTAGGTAAAATTGGTGAATTTTTGGTGAAGGACCAAATTGTAAAGAAAGTAAAACTTTCTTTCTTTCTCTCTTCCTCTCACGTTGGTGCATGGAAAATGGTGGGTTGATGTGTTTTTTTTCTCCCTTTCTTCCTTTCCACACACATATATATATACACTAAATAAAATAATAAAATAATAATAAATATCTTATTAAAATAATATTTATCTAATTAAATAATTATAAAATATCACCAACATCATCATTACTTTCTAGATTTCTCTCTCTTCCAATTGACCATTTTGTCCTTCGTGATCTTTTAAAATTCCATCCTTGAGTCATCACTTAATTTGGTAAAATTACGATTTAGTCCCTCAAAATTCTTCACCTATTCAATTTGGTCCTAATTCATCCATTTTCCTTAGTTTCTAGATTATTCCACCCTTAAAATATTTGCACTATTGGTCCTTGAAATTTTCTATATTTACACTTTAACCCCTTAAATTTTGAGTATTTACTCTTGGGCCACAAGACTTTTCTCGCTTTTACGATTTAGTCCTTTCTTGGATTAACACATCATAATATACTTCCTACATAGATGTTGTTGACACAGCTCAAAATTTCTCTTTTTATCACTTTATTTCCTTAATTAACTATATCAATGATAATATCTTACTTTCTTACTGTAGTAATTTTCGGGGTATTACAGCTTTGTGCATGAATATATGGATATTATATGAGGATGGACAGCCATATAAGATTCGACTTTATGTTTAGAGACAAATAAGTACTTTGTGGTTGTGTAAAGTAAATTGGTATTTGATGAATTTTAGTTTATATTAATTGAATTGTCTTATATGTGGTAAGCTAATAAAATAAGTAATTTAGTAGCATGAAATAAATTTAATGGTTTTGTTTTATTAAGTGTAATATTGAGAGTTGTAATTGCTTATAACTTATTAAGCTAAGAAAGGTTACTTTGAATGTTTACTTGTCTCTATTTATAGATATTGGGAAGTTACGTGCTCGGGGATCATCAGTGAAGCTCATCACACTATCGTCTATATTTTGGTACTTTTGGAAAGTTTAAGTTTGGGCTTATGGCATGTATAGACTAGTTTGTAATAACTTGAATCTGGATTATGTGTTTAATGAGCCATGCGAAAATGGTCAAATTTGAGTATTTAGTTGATGTTATTTTGAGTAATGTTTATAAGTGTGCTATGACTAAATGATGGCTGATAATATTGCTTGTGGTTTGAGTATATTTTGAAATTATAAGACTTATCATCGATCCATGGAATAGTTATGTTATATGTGATGTTATAAAATTAGATATGGTTGAGTAACTTAGTGAAAATGCTAGAATTATTGTGGTTGAATGGTGAATTGGTCCATATAGTATATTTTCAAGCTTTTGGATTATACTACGGTTATATTAAATTTTTAATGGTTTGGTCTTAGTATATATATATTTAAGAAAGTGTAATTCATGCAAATTGATCAATGGATATTCGGCAATTAAGTTAATATGAGGTATGAAATTGGTTAGCATGTTTTCGGTTATAAGTGAGCATATATATATATATATATATATATATGTTATATGTTATGGATAGTTGAATTGCAAATAGATGTATTAGTATCATGATGGATTTGGTATTGTCTTATAAAATAAGTGCATGTGATAGATTTTAGCAATAATCATTTCATTGATTGTTAGGTTCGTCAAAGATGAGATAGATTAGATATTGATATGGTCAAAGTATGCCTTTTTAATCATTTAAGTTGTATTTATAGAAATTGATTGGCTGTAATTAGTTCTTGGGTAAGCAAATGAAGAAATGTTTTGTTATTTGGAGGTGGTATATGGTTTACCATGCTTATTTGTTAATTGAAGTAAGTGCTTTGAATGATATGTCTTGTTTTTAAAAAAAATTATTTACCATTTGAACAGTACTTAGGTTATTAAAATAGGAAGGATATATGTGCTTTTTAATAAATTGATTTGATTACTCATGTTACAATTGTTTGGTTTAAAAGACCCGTTCTTATGCATGTGAATTAGTTGAATGTAGTGAGTAGGTCTTGTAACACTTCGTAGCTTATTCCGGCGACGGATATAGGTTAGGGGTGTTACATCAATGGTATGGTATGATAGTTAAATTATGCACGGATAAGAGATGTTGATGATGCATATTGAATGTGACTAAGTGAGACTAGTATATTGGTTATTAAATAATAAGTCTAAGGCTGAATTGTTGATATATTGGGAGCTTATTTATGCCATGAAATACACCTTTGAAGTTATGTTTAAGTATGTGCAGATGAGGTTGACAAATGGTTGGGAAAATAACCAATTTCTTAGCTACACGAGTAGAGACACAGCCATGTGTCTCAGCCGTGTGGGGGACACGGCTTAGCACACGGGCGTGTGACTTGGCCATGTGACCCCAAATTGTTGATCACGTCATAAATAGAGAGTTACACGGGCTAAGGGCACAGGCGTGTCCCAATCTACACTGGAGTGTGTGACCACACGGCCTACCCACATAGGCGTGTGACTCTCCAAAATATGAAAATTTTTTAAGTGTTGTAAAAGTTTTAAAAGTTCTCGTTTTAGTCCCTAACCACTTCCAATGTATGTTTAGGGCCTTGTAGGCTCGTTTAAGGGACGATATGATTATTTTTGAAAAGTTTTAATTTTAAGTGGAAGTTTTATAGCTCGGTTTTGCATGGATGTTAATGTTTAAGTTTGGTAACGCCTTGAACCCTATCCCGGCGTCGGATATGGGTAATGGGTGTTACATAACCCTACTATATTCTTAGTGTGACAACACTAGCTTAGTTGCCATTGTTACTAAACTGGTCTTACATGTTCATGTAAGGCATTTTGAGCTCGTTAAACATTTTGTTCGAGAAAAGGTGACAAGGGAATAGTTACAAGTCTATCATGTACTTGCAAAATTTCAAGTAGATGATATTCTCACCAAGCCTTTAATAAAGGATTTAGTTTCTAAGCTCCTACAAAGACTGATTATGAGGCTGAAATCATTGTTAATCTTTTAAATTCCCAAAGAAGGATAGTAAAGAGGGAATATTAGAGAAATAACTTGTCATTTACTTCTTAACATAGTGTCATTTTAAGCTAGTTTTATGTTTCTTTTACTAAACATCAAACAATTGTTTCCAAGAAGGTTGTTAAGCCAATTGTTAGATAGTTATTCAGTAAAAATAGTTATGATTAGTGAAGATCCGATGTGGAGTTTGATGTAAAGGGATAAAATGGTCTATTTAAGCTTTGGTTCACTGTATTGATAGCTTAATTAAAAAGAATGTCAACTTTAGAATTCTCTCATGTATATCCACTTTAGGCTTTTTTCAATTTTATCTATTCTTGAAAGTTCAAGCTTTAGTGTTCTTGGTTTACTCTAATAGGAAATGGTCAAAAAGATACATAAAAAATATTTCTAATAGCATGAAGTCATTAGATTGTTAATCTTTTATCATAGATTCTTCATCTTTTATTATTAAGTTATTTTTGTAACCCTTTATTATTATAGTTGTAGAAAAAATCATAAACTGAAATAAATGCAATATTATAAATGTTAGATATTTAAATTTCAATTCTATTTAACTTCAGCATTCAGCTAATTGACCAAGGGTCTTCATCACATCCCAGAGTTATGGGATCAATCCACATATTGTACCTGAGTGATAGTTTAGATAGGTGTGTATGGGATACTATGGTGATTGGCATTAAATTTCATTGTTACTAGTATCTTAACTATCTTACTAGATCCTTTATATATAATTTGAAATAAACCAGACCCATATTATGATGTTAATCACGTACTCCAGATGAAGCTTCATCACAAAGATTGGGAACAAAAAATAGAGTGAAGATGAGGCTATAATTACATGGGAACTTAAATATAATTTGAAATAAACTATCATCTTCATGTATATACACATAAAATATCATTTTGATGTTCATTGGCTAATTAAGCTTCCACCTCATCATCCCCTAATAACAATAGTTTCACCTAATTCACATGAGGCTACTAGATACGGTGGTCAATGGGTGGTTAACTGGCAACACTAATTAGTTAAATGAATGGTGAGGCTATAATTACATGGGAACTTACATTCACACGCCCTCAATTTCAAAAAGTTTGGCTGTATTATTATATTAATGAAAGAATGTTGCAGCATTTAATGACAAACATCACGACAAATGTTGCTAAGTATTCCTTTGCTTTCTATATAGCCAAAAGCTTCCAAATCTATATGTATCTAAAATTATATATATATTTGCAGAATAATACATTTTACAGTGAAAGGTCTGCCAATCCTCAATGGATTCTAGCACCCTCTTCCTCTGAATCATGCAATTTGGTGGGCCAGAATACTCCTCCATTTATTTGACAGCATTAGCCCTACACCAAGTAAGTCCAAGAACTTCAAATGAATTAAGCTTATTGGTTGCTAGCTATTACATCTAGGGATCAAGATTTGTTATTAGAAAATGAGTGATCATGTTATTTGATTGTTTCTCTTTCAATTAATAAAGTTTGAGTTCCTTTAAATGTATATTTTTTTATATTATATAATATATGGTCGGTAAAGATATGGAGAAAAATTATTTCTATTCCTTTAAATGCAGATAATTTGATGGTGTGAAATAAAGGGTTTGATACGCCAAATCCAACTTGAACTTCAAAGGCGGTCCATTTATAGGGTCGGTTGAGTTTATTTGTATTATTTATCTATTTGTACCAACATACCTAAGATGAAAAGACTAAGGTAGAGTATGAAAATGTTTTTAAAAGACCAATATGAAAGTCAAATAGGTGAGGTCTTATATTGATTGAATTTAATGATTGCGTTAAAAATAGTTTAAATATTAAATAAATATTAAATTTAACAAAATATTTAATATAAATGTGTTTTTTTTATACATCATTTGTGTTTTGTGGTTAATGTTTGGGTTGGTGGGGATCTCTTTCAACAATGTTGTATCTAAGTTTCAAACTTGTATTCTCTCATTCGAAGTGTAATGTACTTTACTATTACACCTAACATTTATTGGTTAAATATGTTATTTATTAAATCAAATAATTTGTCATACAAAATCAAAGGCTACTTATGGAATTCTTTATCAAATACATTAATTTTTTTGGTAAACAACATTGATTGTCCCTTACCTTTGATTAAAATTGCATTTCAGTCATTCAACTTTTAAAAGTTACATAATTATCACTAAAATTATTAAAATATTATATTTTTGTCACTCATCTATTAACTTCCGTTAAAAGGGTGATGTGACACGTTAATTTAAATGGTTAATAACCAATTTAGCCCCTGAACTATAACTAAAATATCAATTTCATACTTTTAAGAATTTTCTTAATAATAATTATAAAAAATTTAAAGGGTAAACTACTAACATAGTCACTCAAGTTTTAATGTGTTCCTATTTAGGTCACCATTTTTTTTTTTGTTAATTTAGTTACTTTCATTAGATTAATTGTCATTTTTAGTCACTCTACCGTTAAAATGCCTTGGTCATTGAACAAAATGTTGATATAGAAGTCTTTTCTTTACACATTCTGTTAAGTTGGACCTAATTCTAGAAAAAAATCAACAAATTTAACCTCAATTTTTTCACATTTTGTCAATTTAGTCTAAATTCAAAAAAATTATAATTTTAAGAACTTGAAAATTATAGAAATTTATATAAAGGCTTAATTGCTATTTGGTCCTATTTCTAAAAATTATAAATAAAATATTCAAAAATATAAAACATTAAAAAAAATCAATCAAAACCCAAAATCAAAATAAGTAAAGTTTTCTTAGTTATTATTCAAAATCATGAAAAACCCACAAAATATTCCTACTTTTGATATATGTAACTCATAGAATTGCGATTAAAAGATTACAAGAAAAAATGTTCAAAATTTTCCTTCATGTTACCAAAGTTTTTGGTCAACCAAACAAAAGAGAGAAACTTTGTAAAACAAAATTCATCCATTCATCTCTTCCCCCGTTCTTCTTCAAGCTTCCCATTGTTCTCATACTCCTGCCAAAACCTCACAATTTCAAATATCATACCAAATCCATACCCAACTTTACCAAACCCAAATTATATCATCACTTCATCATCGAGCACTCACCATTAAACCCACACCCAAAGTCAATTTCTTTTTTTTTTCTTACAGACACACCTAAACTCAGTTTTGTGTTTTCTTTTAATCAGAAAAAAACTTATCAATGATGTACCGCTTAGCCTTTAACATTTGAATCTCTCAAAGCCCTACACTTTGCTGTCGAAATGGAGCCAAAGATGTTTCTATAAGTAAAGGCTTTCTGATTTGAATCCCTCAGCCAACTGTTTGATCATGGTGCTAGTTGGACTTGGTAGTGTTTGATTCAAAAAGTTAATTTCAAAGGACTCGTTTAGCTCAATGAGATTTAAAGGAAAAAGAAATATTGATTCAAAAAATTCAAGAGAAATTGAGGGTTAAATCCCTAAAAAAATTTTATTAAAATTCAAGAAATATTGATTTGAACCTCTCAACCAAATTCAAATTTAAGCCTTTATGTAATTTTATATATATTTTAATAACTTATATTTTATATCATTTTATAATAAATTTTATATATTTTCAAGTTTTTAAAATTATAATTTTTTTAATTTGGACTAAATTGAAAAATATGTAAATATTGAGAGTTGAATTTTTTTAATTTTTTAGAATTAGGAACAAATTGACATAATGTGTAAAGTGTTAAGGGTTAAATTTATTATTATATCAATCAACCGGTCAACATTTCGTTTAGTGGCCAATGCTTTTAATGGTGGAGTGACTAAAAATGACAATTAATCTAACGAGCTGACTAAATTAACAAAACAAAATCGTTGACCAAAATAGGAACGCGTTAAAACTTGAGTGATTATTTGAGTAGTTTACCCTTTAAGTTTTTTAGAATTACTATTAAGAAAAATTTTAAAAGTATCAAGTTGATATTTTAGTTATAGTTTAGGGGTTAAATTTACTATTAACCCTTTAAATTAACTTGCCACGTCACCCACTTAACCAAAATTAACAAATGAGAATCTTAACCAAAGTTAACAAATGAGAAACAAAAATGTAACATGTTAATAACTATAGTGACAATTATGTAACTTTTAAAAGTTAGATAACTAAAATGTAAATTTAACAAAGGTTAGAGATAATTATTGTAATTTACCCTAATTTTTCCATAATAAAAGAAGTTCAAAAACAAGTTTAAAACGGATTTTTCAAAATTTTTAAGATGTCAGTATTATAGATTCAATCTATTTTTAACCGGTTTAAAGGATTCTCGGTTGGACAATTCCTAATAGAATAATCCCACTTACCAATTCATTCCGTTGAATCCATGGATCCAAATCTAATTTTTAGAACACTAGAGCTGTGATAAAATATAAAATCACTTCGGTAATGCATGAAGTTACTTTAAAAAAAAGATGGTAGTAATTAACAAGTACCCTAATTTTGTTTTTACATGAAGAAGAGAGGTGAATCTATTGATTGCCTTTCTTGTATCATCAATGACGATGCAAAATTAGAAAAAAGAAAACCTAATCAAGCTCTTTACGGGGGTTCCTTATTTGTATCTCTTGTCTTGACATTTGTTCATCACTAACAAGCTTGTTATCACTCTGACATCATGAACGTGAAAAAAAAAAGGGGGCATTTCTTTGCTTTTTGGTCATTCCTTCTACCTGGTAGCAAAAAAAACCCATCCCATCTCTTCAATTAATTCATTGTCGTACGGCAGTGACTGAGTGATATGCCAAGGTTGGTTTGTATTTTGTGACGACACCTTAACTAGACAGTAGAGAGAGACAAGACCGCCTCAGCTGTTTCTCTGTTGAACCCAGTTTGAGAATTCTTGAAGAGTGTTCATGTCAGCTCTGTAATGCTTTTGTGTGAATTCAAGCAGCATAGGCCATGTAAAATCTGGATATACTCTGGGACTGTTCTGGCTCACCAACTCTGCTGGTGGGGTTACCACTTTATCCCCCTCCGGACACAAAAAGAAAGCCAGAGATTTCCTTGGCTTATGGCTGTTCACCACTGCTCGGTGCAAGCAACTTTTATATCTCCCGTTTGACAGTGCCTGAAAAAACCCCACTAAGCTTAATCAACATCTACTACAGTGAAAGAATATGTATGGATTAACTGAAAAAGTATGTTACCATAAAGGTGTCGCCAATGTTAACAACAAATGCTTCGAAATTTGGGCTAATTGAATGCCATTCGTTGTCTACAAACACTTGAAGGCCACCAACTCTGTCTTGGTGAAGGATGGTTAAAGACGTTGGATCGCAATGAGGCCCTGTTCCTAAAGTGAGGTCTGGTTTTTGACAAGGGGGATAGTAGTTTAGTCTCATTATTGAATCATTTTTATCAAAAAACTCCCTGAAATGTGCTCTGCCTACGCCCAGACTAATGGCTAAAAGCTCCATTATCCCCAGAGAAAGCTTGCTCATCGCCTCGCAGTAGTCCTGGTAAACCCTCCTATAAACAAAAAGACTCAAGATTTCAGCATTCACAAGCATAATCTTGAATCACTTTAAAAATATCTATATCCGAATTTCTTACCCGAGTTGCCTCAATTCATTTCCCATTTTATTAACAAGGTAGTCTTCCACCATCTTGGATGAGTTGTTCTCAGCTGAATAGCGAAAAGAAAGTGTTTCCTTCCATGGGAGCTTGGTCGAGAACCTGCCAGTGAAGCTACTAGCATATCCACAGTGCTCACCAAGTTTTCTTTGAGCCCTTTGCTTTTGTCTAAGTGGCAATAGAAAGAAGTTATCCATGTACTTGTGGGCATCAGCCAAGAGTTTTGCATCGACTCCATGATTAACTACAAGGAAGAAACCATGCTGCTGACATGCCTCGCTGATAAACCTTGAAGCTTCCATTGTAGCAACAGGGTCACCAGAAAGGAAGCCTCCTAGGTCAATGAGTGGTACTTGGAGTTCTGGTGCATTAGCGGAAGGCTTTTCGTCATCAGGCCATATAAATTCTTTTGGTATCTGGGATTCGAACTTGAGCACCGAGGCATCAAAAACCAGCTTTCTCTGCTCATCATTTTTTTCATCTTTCGGATGGTGAGTCATGGAGGCTATGTTGGAGATGCAGTCGATGGCCATTGCATGAAGCTTAAATATGCTGAGGCCTAACAAAGATGGATATCTATATGAGTGGTTTTGAGAGTAGTTAAAAGGGGATAAGAGATGAAGTTGAGACAGAGAAAGGAAGAGGGAGTTATTGAAAAAGAAGAGGGAGAGGGCAGTGGGAGCATAAGTTTGAGAGGTGAGATGAAAGAAAAGCCAAGGCCGCTCTCATTGGGGAAATCAGTGAACAAATATTGGAATCTTATAGGGCGCCTCTTTTCTCCTTCACTTCAATTTTTTTCTTTATCTTTTTATTTTTTATTTTTTTGCAAATAAGGGTTACTCAATTGAGAAAATTGCAGTGTTGGTGTTTTGTCATTTGGAAAATTAGGTAATATGCTACCATTTTTGTCACTCATGATTTGAATTTTTTTGTTGTATCTAAGCAAACTCTTATTTAACTGAAAATTTGTTGACGTTTAAGGTTTATTTCGTTACAAATTAAAGGGCAGAGGCTTATTTGGGGATAAGTTAATGATTGAGGGCTTAACAGAATATTAGGTAAAAGGTTAGGGGCTTATTTAGATGTAAAAATATAAGGGTTTGTTTAAAAAAATGATATTATTTTAATAATTATTAATCATTAGTGTTTTTATAAGGGTCATGAGGAAGTTTAAGGGTGAGCATATTCAACTTTAAAAAGTACAAATTTCGAATTTTGTAATTTAAATAGTTTAAATAACTTGAATAATAGATTAGTATAGATATTTTTTTGGTCCCTAATAATTTAAAAAATAAGTAAATAGATCCATTTCAACAAATTTTTTTTTAAAAATAAAAATATTTTCCAAAAGTTCAAAATAATTATAATAAATTCCAAATTTTCATAAAAAAAAGTATTCAAAAATTATAAAAAAATAAAAATTTTAAAGAATATATAAAAACATTAAATTTTAAATAAAAATTACTAAATAATAAAATGTGGACCTTAATAAATAGGGCCGAGCAAAACTCGAATCTATTAAAAAAATTAGAAAAAAAATTGAATTTCGAGTTAATCGAGTCAAGTTATTCGAATAAATAATTCGAATAATAGATTAGTGTAAATACCCTTTTGGTCCCTGTCAAGTTTGAAAATGAACAAATTGGTCACTCTAAAAAAATTACAAAATAATTTTAAAAAATTCAAAATAATTTTTAAAATTCAAAATATTTATAAAAATTCCAAAATTTATATTTTTTTAAATCATACAAAATTTTAAAAAAAATCTAAAAAATATTTAAAGAGAACCAGAAAATTAAAAATTTTCTAGAATAATAATTTTGAGAACCTAAATAAGTTAATTAATTATTCAAGTATATCATACTAAAGTATTTTTTTCTTTGAAAAAGTTTTCGAATATAGGTGCTCTAACATGAAATTAGTTATATTGTAACAAGATTTTAATTTGACATGTTTAATTTTTTAATTTAACTCGAACAATTTCACTCGATTCTACTCGAATTTCATTTCACTCGACTCAATCTGAAAAAAATTCAAATTGAGTTATGATGATAAAATATGACTTGTCAACTCAATTAACTTGATATTTTTCATCCGATTCGATCAAAAACTCACCCCTATTAATAACTTTATTATCGATTCAAATTTATCATACTATAAGATCTTATTCTTTTTCCCTTATTTTGCTTTTATAGAGTTTCTAAATATTTATGGCTTCAAATTTATGTTCTCTAACTTAAAATTAGTTATATTGTAACAAGATTTTCAACTGACATGTTTAATTTATTCAATTTCACTCGATTCGATTCGATTCGATTCAACTCAACACAACTTGCTTTTCATTTCATTTCATTTCAGTTAATTAGAAAAAAATTCCAAATTAAGTTAGAATGATAAAATAAAACTTGTCAACTTGACTAACTCAACAAAATTTCACTCAATTCATCTCGTTTCAATCCAACATGACAACGACTTAAGAAACAAAAATAATTTGTCACTACACTAAAGGAACAATAGCGGGTAGAATATCTACATTTTTTGAATTATCCAAATTTGGATTTGCAAATATGCCTAAAATTTTGAGTTCATTTATTTATCTACAAATTATCCGAGTATTACTATTCAAATCAAAATTTGATAAACACTACTATATGTTAGATATTTGAATTTTCAAAAAACCAAATTCAAAAATTTCCAACAATTTTCATAACCAAATGGGAAAAAATCTAAATTCAAATATACTAAAATCCTTTATATATAAGTTTATGAGTTAGTATTTGGTACATTGACATTGTATCTTTTTTTTCCAGAAGCAACCTAAAAAAAATTGTCATATGTCTCTTTTTTTTAAATATTTTACTATACTCTTATAGGATATTTGTCAACCCCTGACCCTACTTATGGAATTTAAAAACTCCGCTAGTGGTATATTAAATATTTTCCCTAAATCTGTATTTAAAATTATAAGTATTTTATAAGAAAGAGATTTAGATATCCACATCCGTTATCCTAATAAGCATTGCAAATTCGAATAATGAATATGTAAGGTATTTATTTGCATCTGTTATAAATTTGTAGCAAATAGTAATTTTAATATTTAATTTTAATATTATTATAAAAAATAAATTAAATAATTAAATTATTAATCATTAGCTCTTCTTTATTCATAAAACTGTAATTCTAACTCAGGTTATTTTTGACAAAAATCATTACAAACTTGATTTCTAATCATTAATTGTTGTTAGCCAGATATTGTAATTAACAAATTAAATATTAATTTGAAAGTGCCAAAATTAAAAGGCATGTTATAACCATTATATGTTAATAATTTTAATATTAACTGTGAAATATTACGTATATGTTATTTACTTTATATTTAAATGTAATATGATTAAATTATTGAATATGTTTACTAAAAAATAAACATTTAATAAGTTAATAATTTCGTACCAAAAATAATATTTAGTAAGTTGTGTAAAACTATTTGAACGAGGAAAAAAATATAATTATAAAAATTAGAATAAAAGAAAAGGGAATAGAAAAAAATAAAAGAAAAGCACTAAATTTAGGGTTTTTTTTTTTTTTTTTGTTACAAATGAGAAATCAACAAATTTGTAGAGAAAGGATCAACTAAAGTGCCAATTTGGTCGAGCAATAAGAATTATTCTATGCTCCGTGTTGTCTTGAAGGTGTAGAGTTGTTGTAACACTTTCTACCTAACCCGAATCATCGGATTCAAATATTGGATATTATAACACATAAACACTTAGAAAAAATTTTTACAACCGACGTAAAAGTATACTAAAACATACTTCTTATTTCATCTTGTACTATTCTTAAAAATAAAAGAGGATGTTTAACAATACATTATATCTTCAAAATGAGTATATGACATTACAATTTAAAACTTTGTTAAAGACGAACTTCTTATGGCATAGTGTACTAAGTGCCATATTCCTAAGATGCCCTCTACATGCATAACATCACCACTCAAATTGCTAAATAGGCACAATCCTGACTTGGTCCCTCCTAGCGTACCTTATCTTAAAGCAAAACCTGTAACATAAAAAAACACTTGTAAGTTCAAACGAACTTAGTGAGTTTTCACCCAGATTACATTGAAGTATTTGTTTTTGAATTCCCCATCTTAAAGATTATGAATTTCCTTTTTGTATTTGGCGGATAATTTTTCTAATATCGGTGCATACATATACACCAATCTTCACACTTGACCATCCTACACACAAATCTTACATTAGGCAGAATTTGAATTTCATCACTCAACGTGGATCTCATATTCTTATTGGAGAACAGTTACATTCATTAGAATTTACTTTCAAAGAATTCTCATACATATAGATTTTGAATACTTCTCTCAAACTGTACACACAGATGTTACTTTTGGCATATTCATATAATAACTGATCTTTTAGGGTGAACTTCTTATAGATCCTACCTTGGCAGACTCTCATGATGAATTTGGTAACTATCAGTATAGTAGTCAGATCTTGATTCAACCTAGAACACAACTTATTATGATGGATGATACATTCTAAGTCATCCCACACAATCTTATTTCATATCACGAGAACGTTTTGATTTGATGGACAACTTATACTTCAGATAACTTTTTTAAATACAGTGGTATATCAACCCATTTTTCAATGGTGTCAGAAACAGTGGTTTCAGGACCACAAATCCCACAAGTGAGTTCATAAATATTAAGTAATAATATTTACGATTCAAATATGGTATTAAAATAAATATTGAATTGGTAATTTATGCTATTTGAGAGAACAATTTGTAAGAGTATGCCCAAAGATCAATCACGAGATGGTTGTAACAACATACTTGATTTATCATGTTTATTAATATAAGGCTTTGCCATTATTATTTCAGTTTCATTTCTGTGTGCATAAATAAACTGTTTTATAATAATGTCCTAAGAATAATATGATTATTCTTAAAAGATCCTTAGTCAAGTATTATTGTTGGCTAGGACAATAATAATGCATTGAGACTAACATGTAGTTGATTGATGATAAAGAGTTGTCATTGATATTGAGTATCAGAATCAATGCATGAATGTGTGTGTTAGAGAACAACATATTGGACCGACCCGCTATGAGTATGTTTCTTGGATTATTATGTAATTGTCACAATATTACTCATAGTGATTAATATGTATATGATCCTCATACTTGAGATCATCATCATTCCAACATCGTGAGTTGTATATTTTGATATAGTCAAACGAACACTGTAATTGGTTGTTCTATTAAGACTAATGTTGGATATACCACAATCTATGTAGAGGGATATGGTTGATCAATATAGGATAAGTCCCTCCTACATAATAGGAGTAATATCTCAGGCCACTTGATTGAGTGAGACTAGAAATGCATGGCCATGCTCAAATAAGTTGATATGAGATGTCATACTTATTTGTATATCATAGTCTACTCAAGGTATCAAGAAACATAGGATGGACTATGCAAGTGTGACTATTCCATGACTTGTGTCTATTCTAAAGATATTGGACTTAAGGATTAATGCATGAAAAGTTAATCACAAAAGGTTATGTCGAATCATGACTTCTTGTAACTTAGGTAGCAATGATGCATTGCTAGATGCCACTCATTGTTTGTAATATTAGAATAGTTCTAATATTACTGCTAATGTTACAAGAACCTATAGGGTCACACCTTTTAATTGAAATGAACGGAGTAAAACATAGTTGGTATTGTGTCTGGTTGTCGCATGAATTAAATTAATTATAGAATTAATTAAATTCGGCAATCAAATTATTGAACATACTATATGTACAAGGATGTTGTACACATAATCAAGAACATAATTTTCTAATATATGATTTTGGTTCATATATATAAATTTAAATAAATATAGTTTACCGAAATCTTTATTATAATTAACGTAATTATAATTTTCGGTTAAACGTTATTATATTTATTTAATAACGATTATTATGATTCGGATTATTTATGGTAATAAATATTCATTATGAATATATACCAATTAACACAAAGTTTTAAATATGGCAAGGGTAAAAACCCTAAAGGGGATATACATAGGCAATCCCGAAACCATAAAAGTGAGGCCTAGCAGCCGTCAAAAGTGATACTCTCTGAAAATAGTTTCTGAGAGATTTCCGTTCATTGTCAATTGGGTGGACTACGTAGAGGCCGACATCGTTAAAGGTTGCGGCTTGGTTCGATAGTGCTTCAGGATTCCCGTTGCCTTGGCGTCGCTGTCTACTCAGATTGAAGTTTCGGTAATTTCGAAACCTTTATCACCCCGATTCGTTCCTTACACATGGATCCATGGTATGGATCGCCGGTAAAATTTATTATTCTAATTTTCCGCTGCGCCTTGGAGGCACCGGGCGATCCTACAGTGGTATCAGAGCCACTTGTGTGATACGAACTCGGGTTTAAATACTTGGGTGATGCAATTGTATGAGATACATGTTTTAATTTTATTTTGCTTTCCCTGTTTAAATCGTTTAAGCGAAATCTGATAATTGTTCCTTTCGATAAGTGATTAAATGTTAATCATGGTATTATGGCCTATTCAGTTTTATGTTATTACTGTAAACATTAACAAGTTTGTTATGATGTAGCGGTGATTTTTCAATTTCCAGTAAGAGTTTACTGGCCAGTGGAACAAGAGTTGTTCCGATATGAAACCTGAAGGATTAAAATCCTGAAAACACGATTCTGTTGATAAAAGTTATCAAATCGTGAGGTTTCATTTGACTGGGGCATGCGGTTCGTACCGCGGGGCTCTGCCCCGCACCCCTGGTCCATACCGCGGGGGCTCCGCCCCCGCACCCCCGGGGATGGGGATCAGGCGGTTCCGGTCGCGGGCCTTCGGCCCGCTCCCTGTCACCGCCTTTTGATCCCCATCATCTTCCAGTATGTTTTTTTTTAATAAATAAAACTTAATGGGCCATAAAAGGATTGAAAGGATATTTTAATATGTCACTTAACAAAACGTTGAATGGTACATGTTATTTTTGAAATGCACGGTGTTTGAAATGCATAGTTATAGCCCGTTGACCCATTTGATAAAAGGTTGTAATTTTATAAATACGGCCTGCGTGTCGTGCCTTACTACTATTCTTTTGTATTTCTCTTCTCATCTTACTCCCTCGTATGTAAAACGAGTTTCTGAATTTTGTAATTTGTAAAAATTGCTATGGACAAGACGAGAAGGAAGATTGGCTGACAAGTGTGGATCGACAGCGTATGAAACGGCTTACACCTTTAGGTTCCCTATTAGTTCTCCCATTGGCTTGGGTTGAACCACCATAGTTTATGGGCTATAACTATTGCATTTATTTATTGCTTTACTTATTCATGTATGAGATGCTATGGATGTCTAAAGCATGCAAATTTGGTAATAATAATAAACCCCACTAATTGATGAGATCAATTAAAAGATTAAATGGACTAAAGTAGACCATAATTGGTGAGATGTAACATTTTAATAAAATCCCTCAATTAAAATATTAAGTCAATATAGGCCTTCCAATTTATGCCCTCGTTAAAGCCTCGATCAATACTATGTAGGTTTTGCCAAAGCGAAGTACTAGTATTTATCTTGGTTAAACGCGAAGAATAAACAAGTGATATTCGCTGGTTAAAAATTGGTTAATGACTTAACTAGGTTACTCTAATAGGATTAGAAATCTAGAGGCAAGTAATTTGGATATATCATAAGATGATTAGAACAAGAGTTGTTCACCAAATTGTAGGAGTTACATATGATGTAATTAGCAAGTGTTGCTTACCTAAATAAACCATAATCTTGAGAGTAAAGCCAAAGCTGACTTAAGAGAAGGTGAAATATGGATCCTTGACCCACTAGAAATTCTTTGAAGAAAGTCTTTCCGAAATTAATATATGAGGGTTATTAATTTTGAAATAGTGGGAAACATCATCTAATAAAGTCCTTTTAATGATTAATATAAACTTGGTAAATCTATTCACACGCATATTTTATTGTTGTAGATATATTATGGCTGCAAACACTAATACACTCTCATTGCAATCGGTCCTTGAGAAGGACAAATTGAATGGTTTGAACTTTCTTGACTGGTTCCGTAACTTGAGGATTGTCCTCAAACAAGAACGGAAGTTATATGTCATTGAAAAATCACTTCCTGATGAACCACCTGCTAATGCCTCGAGGGCTGAAAAAGATGCTTATAAGAAGCATCTCGATGATATGGTAGACGTCGGATGTCTTATGCTTGCCACTATGAATCCTGATCTTCAAAAACAACATGAGGATATGGTTGCTTATGATATGATCGAGCACTTGAAAGAACTATATCAAGGGCAAGCAAGGCAAGAGAGGTTCGATATCTCTAAGGCCTTGTTCCAATGTAAGCTGGCTGAAGGAAGCCCAGTAGGACCTCATGTCCTTAAGATGATTGGTTATATTGAAAGCTTGTCTAAACTTGGGTTTCCATTGGGCCAAGAGTTGGCCACTGATGTTATTCTGCAATCGTTGCCGGATAGCTACAGCCAGTTTGTTCTCAATTTCAATATGAATGAAATTGACAAGACTCTACCACAACTGCTCAGTATGTTACGAACTGCTGAAGGCAACATGAAAAAGGTTGGACCCAAGCCCGTACTGATGGTCCGTAACAATAAGGGCAAGGGAAAGGCCAAAGTCCCGACAAAGCCCAAGGGCAAAGGTAAGCCCAATCTTGGAAAGGGAAAGGCTGCACTGAAACCTAAAGGTGGGGTATCTAAGGAAGGAAACTGTTTTCATTGTGGTGTGACTGGACATTGGAAGCGGAACTGCTCTGTCTATCTTGAGGAAATCAAGAAAGCCAAAGCAAGCGGAACGTCTGCTTCAGGTATTTATGTTATTGATATTAATTTATCAACTACTACTTCTTGGGTATTAGATACTGGTTGTGGTTCTCATATTTGTACTTCTGTACAGGGACTACAAAGGAGTAGGACTTTGGCTAGAGGAGATGTGGACCTGCGAGTTGGAAATGGAGCAAGAGTTGCTGCATTAGCTGTAGGAACATATACTTTATCTTTGCCTAGTGGACTTGGTTTAATTTTAGAGGATTGTTATTTTGTGCCTAGTTTGACTAAAAACATTATTTCAATTTCTTGTTTAGACAAAATTGGCTTTGAGATAATAATTAAGAATAATTGTTGTTCCTTTTATCTCAATAATGTTTTTTATGGTTCGGCACAATTGATTAATGGCCTCTATATTTTAGATCAAATGAATCCCATTTACAACATAAATACTAAAAGATCTAAAATAAATGACTCAAATCAAACTTACCTTTGGCATTGTCGTTTGGGCCACATAAGTGAGAAACGTATATCCAAACTCCATAAAGATGGTTTCTTGGATTCATTTGTTTTCGAACAATTTGAAGTATGTGAATCTTGCTTATTAGGAAAAATGACTAAATCTCCTTTTACTGGTAAAAGTGAACGAGCTAATGATTTATTGGGCTTAATACATTCAGATGTATGTGGACCAATAAATACACAGGCCAGAGGTGGATTTCACTACTTCATTACTTTCACTGATGATTTCAGTAGATATGGATATATTTATCTCATGCGCCATAAGTCTGATGCCCTTGAAAAGTTCAAGGAATTCAAAAATGAAGTACAAAATCAACTAGGCAAAACTATCAAGACACTTCGATCTGATCGAGGTGGAGAGTATTTGAGCCTACAGTTTGATGATTTTTTGAAGGAATGTGGGATTGTCTCACAACTCACTCCTCCTGGTACTCCTCAATGGAATGGAGTTTCTGAGAGAAGAAATCGAACTCTGTTAGACATGGTTCGGTCCATGATGAGTCATGCTGATCTACCGACTTCCTTTTGGGGACATGCACTTGAAACAGCTGCTTTCACACTAAATCGTGTTCCATCTAAATCGGTTCAAAAGACGCCATATGAGATGTGGACTGGGAAACGTCCCAGTATGTCTTTTATGAAAATTTGGGGTTGTGAAGCTTATGTTAAACGTCAGACGTCTACTAAGCTTGAACCCAAATCTGAAAGGTGTAATTTTGTGGGGTATCCAAAAGAAACCAAAGGATATTATTTCTTTAATCCCACTGAGAACAAAGTGTTTGTTGCTCGGACTGGTGTCTTCCTAGAAAGAGAATTTATTTCTAGAAAAGGAAGTGGGAGAAAGATTGAACTTGAAGAAATTCGAGAATCACAAGATACCACCGAACTAGAGATAGAACAACAGCAAATTCCACAAGAAATTGAGGAACAAGTAACTGCTGTAGAAACACAACCACCACGTAGATCTTTAAGAGAACGCCGTGCACCTGAGAGATATGGATTTCTCATTACAATGCATGGTGACATTCTTCTTTTAGATCAAGATGAGCCTAGGACTTATCAAGAAGCGGTGGCGAGCCTAGACTCTGAGAAATGGCTGGAGGCTATGAGATCTGAGATGGATTCCATGCATGAAAATCAAGTATGGACTTTGGTTGACCCACCCGAAGGAGTAAAACCTATAGGGTGCAAGTGGGTTTTCAAAAAGAAAACTGACATGGATGGTAATGTACAAACATACAAGGGGCGTTTAGTCGCTAAAGGTTTTCGCCAAATTCATGGTGTGGACTATGATGAAACTTTTTCTCCTGTAGCTATGTTTAAATCCATCAGGATCTTGCTTGCTATAGCTGCATTTCATGATTATGAAATCTGGCAAATGGATGTCAAAACAGCTTTCCTTAACGGGAACCTTGAAGAGGATGTGTACATGACACAACCTGAAGGTTTTGTCAATCCAAAGGATGCTAGAAAGATATGTAAGTTACAAAGATCCATTTATGGATTAAAGCAAGCTTCTCGAAGTTGGAATCTTCGTTTTAATGATGCAATCAAAGAGTTTGGTTTTATTAAAAATGAAGATGAGCCATGTGTTTACAAGAAAGTTAGTGGGAGTATAATCACATTCTTGGTACTATATGTGGATGACATACTAATCATGGGAAATGACATACCTACCTTACAGTCTATTAAGACTTGGTTAGGAAGTTGTTTTTCTATGAAGGACTTGGGCGAAGCCACTTACATCTTAGGAGTCAAGATCTATAGAGATAGATCGAGACGACTACTAGGTCTAAGCCAAAGTACATACATAGACAAAGTATTGAAAAGGTTCAATATGGAAGAATCTAAAAGAGGATTCCTACCTATGAGACATGGTATTTCACTCTCGAAGGAAATGTGTCCTTCAACTCCACAAGAAAGAGAACGCATGAGTAAAATTCCATATGCTTCTGCTATTGGATCTATCATGTATGCCATGTTATGTACCCGTCCAGATGTCTCATATGCCTTAAGTATGACGAGCAGGTACCAAGTAGATCCCGGTGAAAGTCACTGGATCACAGTCAAGAATATCCTTAAGTACTTAAGAAGAACTAAGGATACGTTCCTAATATACGGAGGTGAGGAAGAATTAAGTGTAAAAGGTTACACTGATGCTAGCTTCCAAACCGACAAGGATGATTCTCGATCACAATCAGGTTTTGTGTTTTGCCTTAACGGTGGTGCTGTGAGCTGGAAGAGTTCAAAGCAAAGTACAGTAGCCGATTCTACAACAGAGGCCGAGTATATTGCAGCTAGTGAGGCAGCAAAAGAAGCAGTTTGGATCAAAAAGTTCATTACTGAACTAGGGGTTGTGCCTAGCATATCAGATGCTATAGAACTCCGATGTGATAACAATGGAGCCATCGCACAAGCTAAAGAACCCAGATCTCACCAGCGATCCAAACATATACTAAGGCGCTACCATCTTATTCGAGAGATTATCGATAGAGGAGATGTAGAGATATGCAGAGTACCTACAGATGATAATATTGCTGATCCCCTGACCAAGCCTCTGACACAGCAGAAGCATGATCGTCACACTAAGTCACTTGGTATTAGATATATGAGTGATTGGTCTTAGTGCTAGTGGGAGATTGTAAGAGTATGCCCAAAGATCAATCACGAGATGGTTGTAACAACATACTTGATTTATCATGTTTATTAATATAAGGCTTTGCCATTATTATTTCAGTTTCATTTCTGTGTGCATAAATAAACTGTTTTATAATAATGTCCTAAGAATAATATGATTATTCTTAAAAGATCCTTAGTCAAGTATTATTGTTGGCTAGGACAATAATAATGCATTGAGACTAACATGTAGTTGATTGATGATAAAGAGTTGTCATTGATATTGAGTATCAGAATCAATGCATGAATGTGTGTGTTAGAGAACAACATATTGGACCGACCCGCTATGAGTATGTTTCTTGGATTATTATGTAATTGTCACAATATTACTCATAGTGATTAATATGTATATGATCCTCATACTTGAGATCATCATCATTCCAACATCGTGAGTTGTATATTTTGATATAGTCAAACGAACACTGTAATTGGTTGTTCTATTAAGACTAATATTGGATATACCACAATCTATGTAGAGGGATATGGTTGATCAATATAGGATAAGTCCCTCCTACATAATAGGAGTAATATCTCAGGCCACTTGATTGAGTGAGACTAGAAATGCATGGCCATGCTCAAATAAGTTGATATGAGATGTCATACTTATTTGTATATCATAGTCTACTCAAGGTATCAAGAAACATAGGATGGACTATGCAAGTGTGACTATTCCATGACTTGTGTCTATTCTAAAGATATTGGACTTAAGGATTAATGCATGAAAAGTTAATCACAAAAGGTTATGTCGAATCATGACTTCTTGTAACTTAGGTAGCAATGATGCATTGCTAGATGCCACTCATTGTTTGTAATATTAGAATAGTTCTAATATTACTGCTAATGTTACAAGAACCTATAGGGTCACACCTTTTAATTGAAATGAACGGAGTAAAACATAGTTGGTATTGTGTCTGGTTGTCGCATGAATTAAATTAATTATAGAATTAATTAAATTCGGCAATCAAATTATTGAACATACTATATGTACAAGGATGTTGTACACATAATCAAGAACATAATTTTCTAATATATGATTTTGGTTCATATATATAAATTTAAATAAATATAGTTTACCGAAATCTTTATTATAATTAACGTAATTATAATTTTCGGTTAAACGTTATTATATTTATTTAATAACGATTATTATGATTCGGATTATTTATGGTAATAAATATTCATTATGAATATATACCAATTAACACAAAGTTTTAAATATGGCAAGGGTAAAAACCCTAAAGGGGATATACATAGGCAATCCCGAAACCATAAAAGTGAGGCCTAGCAGCCGTCAAAAGTGATACTCTCTGAAAATAGTTTCTGAGAGATTTCCGTTCATTGTCAATTGGGTGGACTACGTAGAGGCCGACATCGTTAAAGGTTGCGGCTTGGTTCGATAGTGCTTCAGGATTCCCGTTGCCTTGGCGTCGCTGTCTACTCAGATTGAAGTTTCGGTAATTTCGAAACCTTTATCACCCCGATTCGTTCCTTACACATGGATCCATGGTATGGATCGCCAGTAAAATTTATTATTCTAATTTTCCGCTGCGCCTTGGAGGCACCGGGCGATCCTACACAATTATGTTCAAGTGGTATGACTTTAAAGTCAAGTGATTTTAGAAAATGAGGTAATTCGACCTTATTTCTATAAACTGAGCTGTAAATATTTTATTAAATATTTATAGAGTGTTATTAAGGTTGTATGAAAGTTTCATTAAGAAATTTTAATGTTTAGATGGTTAATTAAATAAAAGGACTAAATCGTAAAAGGTGTAAAATCTAGTCACTATTGAATTACAATGATTAAATGGTTTAATCATTAAAAGAAGGAGGTCTTGTATAGAAATTGGACCATATTAATGGTAAATGGATGGTTAAAGGTCTTTTAATTTGTTAAGTTATAAGATTATAATAAGGTTAATGTTGTAAATTAATAAAGATAAATTAAAAATAATAAATAAACATGGTATCATCTTCCAAATAGGGTTATCATCAAAAATTGAAAAAGAAATCACCATTGGAGAAGCTTGTAAAGTTCGGTCAATGTCCCCTTTTGCATGTAAGTTCAATTTGAGCTTTTTTTTTTTGTAATTTTTACGTTTTTAAAATCGTTACAACTAGGCCCAGCTAACTCGTACCTCTGTTTTTAAATTTGTTAAAGATTTTTAATGTTTCCATTGATGAATCTCTGTGATTTTAGATGTTAAATGATGAATTTGAGGTATTAGTTGTAATTTATAAGTATCTTATTAAGTGATTTTTAATGAATTTAATGATTAGGGATTAATTTGTGAAAATAGTAAAATTCAAGATAAATATTGTGAAATGGTGATAAAAATGGGCTGATTATGAACCCTATGAAAATCAGATAGCATGAATTTTTAATTAAAAATGGTAAATTTGCAAGTTTCAGGTTTAGGGACTAAAATGCATAAAAGGTAAAATATTGGGATAAATTTGTAAAATATTTATGGAAGGATTTAATTGTATTAAACATATCACTTAAGTGCTAGAATTGTATTAATTGAATGAAAATAATTATTATTTAGATCCAGAAGCAAATCAAACAGATCTAAATTGAGTAAAAGCTAATGTGTCGGATTAGTTGTTGGCCTCGTTTTACAATAGTAATTGTTGAGGTAAGTTCACAGGTATAGAATTGTACATACATACATACACATATATATATATATATAATGTTACTACTAATTTATGAATGTATATATTTTATATATATTATGTTTAAAATGTGAGTTGAAATTCGAAATATTATAACTGAATATGAGGTGAGAAATGATTTATTAGAAAACTATTGAATATTTATGAAATATGATATATGTGATTTCGAAATGATTATGAACTATTATAGCATGTGTATTGAGAAATATGGAAGTGCCTCTGATTCATGAAAGTCATAATATTGTTAAAATGCCCGTTTGGACATAGTAAACAATTAGGATACAATTGGCATGCCAATAGGGTTAGAATGTGCACTTGTACGGGATTTTCACTTTGGTGCCCTTGTTTGCACTTCAGTGCCTCTGTATACACTTCGGTGTCCCTGTTCACACTACGGTGCCCCTGTTTGCACATCTGTGCCCTTGTCTGCACTTCGGTGCCCCTGCTATGCATCTTTAATGCCTCTAGTGTGATGTTGTTTCCCGAGTATCCGAGTCAAGTTACTAGTGCATCGGGCTAAATGTGAATGGAGTTTACAAAATTATTTTAACACTAAAAGCTAATTTATAGTCAATATATTAGTAAATGTTAAATGTTAAATGTTCAATGAATTACTTGAGCATATAAGAGTATTGTTATATTGATGTTTATTCGGTTAAAGATATATGTTTATATACATATATGTATGAGTTTGGATTGAATTATTACAGTACAGGAAGCATACGATGAATCATTTTCAATACTAATCCTATAAGTGCTTTGTAAACGAATAACAATATGATTGATTTATTTATTTAACTTTCACCTTGTTTAGTGAAAGTAAGTGATTCCAGGATTATTTGTTTATGGGAAAGTTTGAAACAAATGATAAATTACAGAATGATTATATGTTAAATGTGAAAGTGTTATGGTAATAAGAAACGTTTAAGTAAAGTGGTTATATGAAATGCTTGTAAGGATAAATATATATACATGTACATGCAAGGCTACACCAATTATCCATGAGAGGTGTAGTGAATAAAAAATGAAAGTTTGCTTAAAGTATAATAAAAATTATGCTTACTTGTACATTCTAATATGTCAGTAGTTAAATTGCCTTTTTATGAACTTACTAGGCATTATTACTTATGTAATAGCCCGGTTTAGACCCTAGTCGGAACAGTGGTTTCGGAACCACACATCTGAGGTTGAAAAATATTTTAATATTATTTTCTGTGTTTACAGCATGATATATGATATGTGTGAAAGTTTCGTGTGAAGATTTTATCGTTTGTGTGCTTGATTTAATAAAAGGACCTAATCACAGAAAATGTAAAAGTGGCCTTCTATTTGTTAAAGTGCTGAATTGTTATGATGTCTTAAGTGTGAGGTCCTTATGTTGATATTAGACCATTGAAATGATGAATGGACATTTTTGGACATATGATAGAGGATTTTAAATGATAATAATAAGGTTATATTAGTAAATATGTTAATATGTAAATGATTAACAAAATTTAAAACCCATTTAGTTCATCTTTCTTTCACTGAAATAAGAGAAAGAAAAAGGGTTTTAAAGCTTTTGAGTATTCGGCCATTAAAGGACTTGATTGAGGTATGTTTTTTATTCGGTTTTTGATGATTTTTACATTTTTGTGATTGTTGCTGTGTGTTCTATCAAGCCCATACCATGATTTTAGAAATTTTTGATGGTTTTGAGAAGTGCCATGGATGAATACTTGTGTTCTTGGAAGTTTGATGTTAGAAAATAAATATTTGTTAATAGTTATACAGGTTTAGTTAAGTGATTTTGAGCAAAAGTGTCAATTAGGGATTTATTTGTGAAAATGTGGGGTTAAATTGTGAAATAAATTAAAGATATGGGCTTCTAAGGAGTAATGGAACATTCGGCCAAGCTTAAGCATGTGGAAATTATGTGTGTTTTGTGTATTTATGAAACAGGGATTAAATTGAATAAATGTGTAACTTTAGGGGCTAAAGTGCAAAATGCCCTAATTATGTTTTGTGGATTGAATTGAATGAAATATGTTATTAAATTGTCAAATTTGAATTTATATAGATCAAGAACGAAAGAAAAAAAATTAGATTGGGAGAAGTCGAAAGTGGTCAAAAAGTCGGTTCAATCCGTTCATTTTCATGCGAGGTAAGTTCAAATGCAAATAAACATGTTTTATGTGAATTATATATATGTTTATTTGATACTGAAATGTTATAAATGTTGAATGTTTGGAAATGTGAAAGTATCGATAGAGTTGAGATATCTGAAAGCCCCGTACGAACCATAGGAATAGTATAGGATACATATGTCATGACATAATAATCCGATATGTGCTATCGTGTAAGAACATGTCTGGGACATTGGCATCGATTTGTGTTTTACGTGTAAGACCTTGTCTGGGACATCGGCATCGTATATGATTTCGTGTAAGACCCTGTTTGGGTCAATGGCATCGATATTTGATAACATGTAAGACCATATCTGGGATATGGCATTGTATGAGCTTTACAAGCTATCCGAGTATCCTTATCGATTTTGAACTGTTTAAAGGGCTATATGGAGAAATGAATAACTATGTGAAAGTATATCCGATTCAGGTACGTATGAAATGTATATGTGATTCAAAAATGAATGGTAAGTATGTTTTCAAATGATGATATATGAAGTATATGAGAATGAATGATGTTTATGTACAAATGATTAACACAAGAGAGTTAGATGTGAATTATGAAATTGGTATATGAGGTTTGTCAAGGTTAATATGAATGAATTTGGTTATATTTGTTTTGTGTGTTAAGTCTATTTGTATATGGCTTACTAAACTCTAAAAGCTTACTTGTGTGTATTTTCCCCTTTTTTTATAGATTATCGAAGCTACCGTGAGCTCGGGGATTGTTGAGGATCGTCATCACACTATCAAACAATATTTTGGTACCTTTTGAAGTTGTATATGTTAATGTATGGCATTATAGGCTTTGATTAATATGATATGTTTTGAATTATAAATATCATGCCATGTGATATGACTTGTTTATGTTTGAGATTATGGTTGAGTTTGGTATAGGTTATGTAATGATTATGGTGTTTTTAATGTGTTCTTATATGGCCTAATGAAATGGTCATTTTGAATAAGTTGATGTGAAACTTAGTTGTGGATTTAGTATGATTTTGGTATGATATATGTTGTGGAATAGAAAATGTTGATTATAGATGAATGATTGGTTTTGGAATGTGAATTTGGTAAGTTTTGATATGGAAATTGAGTATGGAATTGATTGATGATATTATGGCATCAATTGTGCATGAATTGGTATTGCTTTGGCTGCAAATTGGTTATAATTTTTGTGTCAATTGTGCTTGTAGGGATGACCCAAAATGGGTGGAAAATTGGCCTTGCATTCTATTTTTGCCCACACGGGCAGGGACACTGGCGTGTGTCTCTGTCGTGTTGCTCGAAGGCCAATTTAAATTGAGCCTGGGCGCTCCACATGGCCACACACACGAGCGTGTGACTGGCCGTGTGGCTTAAGTTAGTATACCCTACAGGTTTGGCACAGCCTAGCACACAGCCTGATGCACGGGCGTGTGGGCCGTTTCGAATTGGCACATGGGCTAGCATACAGGCATGTGGTTGGCTGTGTGACCCAAGCCAGTATACCTTCTAGATTTCACATGGCTTGGCACACGGGCATGTCCTTGGCCGTGTGACCTAAGTTAGTAGGTAAGCCTTGTTCTCCCACAGCCTAAACACACGGGCGTGTCTAATACCGTGTGAGGCACACGGCCTGATCACACGAGTGTGTGACTTCTGTTACTTTGAAAAATTTAAAGTTTTTTGAAAAATTCTGTATGTGTTCGGTTTAGTCTCGACCCCCTTCCTAAAGCATGTTTAAGGTCTCTTAGACCTTCTAAATGGATTATGTGTGAGTGGATTGCTATGAATTGATGATGTATAATTTATGTTAGTGAAATGATCGTAAAATGTTCTGAAATGTCCGGTAATATGTCTTAACCCTAGTCTGGCAACAGATATGGGTTAGGGTGTTACATTTGGTTGGTATTAGAGCTACAGTTTAGTCGATTCTAGGACTAACGTAACGTGTGAGAGTCTAGCTATACATGCCATATTTATGAACTGCGATAGTGTGATGAATCCTAACAGCTAAAATGTGTTTTTTGAATAGTAATAGATCCTGAACGAGCCGTAGCTGATGATGTTGAGAGCAATGCACCCGTTCCCACTCAAGGGGTGACGTCGGCTGATTCTCAGCTGATTTCTAGTGACAATAAGGGAGAGGCAAAGCAAGCCATCTTCCAAATGATGAATGAATGGTTCACGGAATTCGTTCGAAAATCCGGCTGCTCAACAACCTCCACCCCCACCTGTTCCCCAACAAGTCCCTATCGTGCCACAAGTAATAGATCCGATTCGATTGACTAAGCCACCCGTGGATAAAATCAGAAAATATAGGGCTGAAGAGTTTAGGGCCACTGTGGATGATGATGCTGAGAGAGTTGAGCTCTGGCTCAATAATACGATTCGAGTGTTTGATAAAATGTCTTGTACTCCTGATGAATGTCTTAAATGTGCTGTTTCATTACTAAGAGACGCAACGTATCAATGGTGGAAAACTTTGACATCTGTGGTTCCAAGAGGACGAGTCATTTAGGATTTCTTCGAAACTAAGTTCCGAAAGAAATATATCAGTCAGAGATTCATAGACCAGAAACGTAAAGAGTTTCTTGAGCTAAAACAAGATTGTGTGTCCATTACAGAATACAAGCGGCAATGTAACAGCTCAATTTATACACATCTGTGGGGAATAAATCAACCCACCCAGCCAACACACCAAGCTTAGCACCAGTTGTAGCACTAAGTCAACAGAAGGGCTCAGCGCCGTAGATAGAATAGTTAGAAGCCATAAATGTCGCAGCAACACTGCCAAATAACAGAACAACTTGAAGCTGTAAGCAGAATGGCACAAAGGCATCGATAACTGCATTATGTTAGGCGCATAGCCCTCAATTAGGGTAACATAACCGGCACACAGCCATGGGTAAATGTGATTGACATAGAGTCATCAATAAATGCGATTGGCATGTAGCCGTAGGTAAGTACAATTGGCACAAAGCCATAATCAAGGTAGCTCAGAGCCACAATTAGGTCGGCATAGAGCCATAATCAGAATAAGTGGCTTTAAGCCATCAATACTGGATCCATAGTCGTCTCGTGCGACCCGTACGATCCTATCAGAATAGAACTAGGTCCACAGTCGTCTCGTGTGACTCGTGTGACCCTATCTGAATAGAACTTCCTCCATAAGCAATATCCCAACCCCATGCAGTATGTCATGTATGTGAAACGTCATGCCCATAAACAATCATACAAATCTCAGTCACAACAGTCCAATCACAGTTGTACATTCTCAGTCAAAACATAGTCAAATCAATCAAATTGTATTACCAGTGAGTCATATACCCTCGAGGGGCACAACGGTTTTTTACCCATTAAGGGTATTTTAGTCATTTCACCCTACAGAGGTATTTTAGTAATTTTACACTACGGGGGTATTTCAATAATTCTACCCTACAAAGGTATCTCGGTAATTTCACAAACCCGGGGTATTTTGGTAATTTTACAAACTAGGAGTATTTCTATAATTTTGCAAATCGGGAGTATTTCTGTAATTTTACAAACTAGATGTATTTTGTAATTTTGTAAATAGGGGTATTTCTGTAATTTTGTAAACCAGGGGTATTTTTTTAATTTTACAAATCAGGGATATTTTAGTAATTTTGCAAATCAGGGGTATTTCGGTAATTTTATAAATCGAGGGTATTTTAGTAATTTCACAAATTAAGGGTATTTTGGTAATTTTACAAATCGAGAGTATTTTGCTAATTTTGCAAATCGGGGGTGTTTCACTAGTTTTGCAAATCGAGGGTATTTCAGTAATTTCACAAATCGGGTGTATTTCGGTAATTTCGCAAATCATGGGTATTTCGATAATTTTACAAATCGGGGGTATTTCGATAATTTTTCAAATCGGGAGTATTTCGGTAATTTCACAAATCAGGGGTATTTCGGTAATTTCTCAAATCGGGGGTATTTCGATAATTTCGCAAATTAGGGTATTTCGATAATTTTGCAAATCGGGGGTATTAACGACCTAACGAAAGTCCATTGTCGCCTCGAGTGACCTAAGTAACCTAAAAAAACATATTGGTGTAAATGGGCCTAAAGCCCTCTACTCGACCCAAGTGGGCCCACACGCTCGTATGGCCCATTGACCTAGAATTAATCACGGCTACACAGCCCAAATCAGTACTTAATACAAAACATACCTTCTTATCCGTGTGGCCCTACAAGCCCAATGGGCCCACACGACCCAATTCAGCCCAACGTGGCCCAAAACAGCCCAAGAACACAAGAGTGCTTGTGGTGGCTTCTACGGTCCAACACCCATGTTCGTGGCCTCGAATCACCAAACGGGCGATCGCACGCTCGTGTGGCATCATTTCCCGGCATTTCGGCTCTTGGCATTTCACCGTTCTATAGTCATAGTAGTGAACAACACATACTTTCAGCTTGTCAGCTGATAATCAAACATAGCATACAGATACACACATGTTTACGGCTTTTACGCCTACTACCGTTTATAAGGTACGGATACACACCTAATGTGATTGCAGTTAATCCTCGAGAACCTAACCTTGCTTATAGAGATATAACTTAATCCTCTTAGATCGCTGGCTAAAGATCGATCTCACGTCCCGATCTACTAACTTAAGTGAACAATAGGAGAAAGGGCTTGAACTGCTTGAACAACACTTGCGATCCTTCACTTCTCGAGGAATTTAGAGAAATACACGAACTACCTCTTGAGTTGGCAGAGAACACAGAAGGACGACACAGAGAAGAAAAACAAATGAATAATATTTGGTTATCCCAACGAACACTACCCGCCTGATGGAGGAGAAAAGGAATGATAGGGAGAATTAGCAGAGAACAACCAGAGAGAAGAAAAAGAAGTTGTATTTGGCTTAAGCAAATATTATAATCAAAGGAGGAAAATATTGAGAGAAAGAAAAGGGATGGGATCGGTCAAGATAAGGCAAGTAAAAGAGAATGTTGAAGAACTCAAGAATTTTAAGGAAGAGGGATAGAAAGTATTCAGCTAAATTAAGAAGAGGAAGAAGTAGAAGAAGTGCACCAAGATGAATTTAGCTAGGCAAAACAATATAACGAAAGATGCAATATTAAAGGCAAGAGGAGGAATCGGCTCAAATAGACACCTTAAGACTTGGTTTTCGGCAAGTGAACAAATACCCCAAATAGTCCCTCACCTAATCGGCACTCAAGAATAAAGAACCGAAAAAATACAAAAAAAAGCAAAAACCCGAGATAAAAGAAGAGGAAATTTTGGCACCTACACTCCAAAAATGCCGAAAATACACACTACTAGCCCCCTTGGTAGAATTTGCATACACAAGCTACCTAATTCAGCTTTATTCTCCTTAATTTTGAATTCCCTTAAAATCTCCACAATCTGCTCCACAATCCACTCCTCAACCACTCCAAATCCCATGATCCTCTCCCCTTTTTACCAAGTCCACAACCACCCCAAAGAATTTGAATCCACCTCAAACTCTTACCATTCACGAAGCAAAATAAACACCCTTTGCAAACAATGGGATTCGAAACCACTCCCTCTCATATGCTCAAACACGCCACCACCACTGCACCAAACAAGCTTCTTGTGACATACAACGAGCACAAATAATTATAAGTCCTATAAGCTAACATCCCAGTTCACTTAAGAGCCCAAAATAAAAACCTTGCAAATGCCAGGGCTTGAACCCCAGTCCACATGCACATTCCTAACGCCACCTTGCCACTCGACCACTTGCTTCCTTGTGTCACATTTCCCCACATTTAATTCTTAAAGCCTTCAATCAAACACCAATGTCCTACTAAAGGAAAAACTAAAAATTTCGCTAGTACCCTGGTTTGAACCTAGGACTTCCCAAACCTCCCCAAACACTCCAAATCACTTAAACAACATACCAAACATGCCATTGTGATATTTATAAGCACACTTTAAAAAAAATATTTAGGCCGCCTTCTAACTGATCCCAAGCTCAAGGCCCAATACTTCTAGGCCCAAATTTCAGGCGTTACAATTATAACCTTGATCAAGACATCTAAATCTACCAATATAATCATTAGAAAGTGTGATAGTTCTCCGACTAACTTCCAACTTGATCGAGCTTCTGATAATCTGTAAAGTAAGAGAAAGATAATCACATAAGAAATGAATGCTTAGTAAGCTCGTATAAACCATAAGCACAATATTGCATTTCAATAATAAACATTATAGGTTAAATATAAACCTATACCAATGCCTCAATGTTTATCGAACTATAATCATCAACTCACAATTGGATAAGTTTATCAACACCATATATATACTTATCTTTCCTAACATAGTAGGATTTCATAAGACTTTGAACCCTTCCAATTACTTAAATCCATTGAATTTACTTACTTTAACTTAAAGAACAACATCAATTCATTAATTAGTATATTTGTTCATGAACTAGGTATATTCATCCATAACATATGTAAACTTTCCACATATAAGTACATCTTTGAACACATCAATTCCCTTTTATTTCATCATGTAACACCCCTAACCCGTATCCGTCGCCAGATTAAGGTTACGAGGCATTATCGGGTAAACTCACAGCTTTTAAATACAGACAAAATCACAAAAGTCATAATCATATTTCATGCAATTATACCAAATAATTTACCATTTTTCATATCTATCTTACAACATTATAAAAATGACAATTCATTCATTCTTAAAGTGAGTGCTACTTTACCTCTTTACTTTATTAAGTAACTAATCTAACATTTCACTTAATCCATCATTTCAAAAAAACAAAATTGTGCACGAACATGTATATCACAGAATCATGATAAAACATCTTAATAAAACTATACCCAAAGTAAATGTACCATTGCAAACCGAACTCATATAACCAATATACATATTCAATTATCTTATTTACTCATATGTCTATAAAGCACTAGACCCTTTACCAAACTTAACCAATTAAATATCATTACCGAATAAGCCTTTATCTAAATGTGCATCAACTTAAACTTTTAAGATATCAATTAAAACAAAAATATATTACTACCATTCAATCCCATCGATCAAGAATGTGCTTATGCTTTTTGTTTAATTTAGAATCAATTTAATCTAAATAAAATAACCATAATACAATCGACTTTTAATCTAACATTACTACAATTACTATGTCAACACTTTAAATATTTCATGGTGCACATTTCACATATTACGCACTTATAAATATATAAATATCATAACTTTCATGCCAATCATATACTCACATATAAACATATTAACCATACTATTTAAACACATCCCAAACTCATTCATCATTTACTAACACATAGCCACACTTAACAAAAGTATAAGCCATTTTCGCATGGCCTTTTTATATACATAACCAAAATATCCTCACACATTGTCTAACCTATACATGCCATAAGATGAGTTTTAAAACATTAGATACCAAAATAGTAAGTAGTGTGGATGACTTCGATGATGATCCCCGAGCTCGTAACCCGCAACCAAAATCTATAAAATAGAGTAAATAAAAACAAAACACAAAGTAAGCTACTAAAGCTTAGTAAGCCTTATGCAATTTAAACAACACAAATATACAATCAAAACATTTCATAAAAGTTTCATTGTACCAATAAAAATATACTTAACTCAAGTAACTAATTAGCCGAATTTCCAAGGTCAAATATAATAATACAAAGATTGTAACAGCCCATTTTAGACCCTAGTCGGAACGAGTGGTTTCGGGACCACTTAACTGAGTCAAATTATTATTTTTTTTGCTTTAATATGTTTTACAACATGATAGAATTATCGTGTGAAAGTTTCGTTTAGAAATTTTATCGTTTGACCGGTTAATTTGAGAAAAAGGACTAAATCGCATAAAGCGATAAACTTGAGTTCTATTTCATTAATGGCTTATTTGATGATGGCTTTTTAAGTGGAAGGCCTTAAATGGTTATTTTACCATTTTAAGTGGTAGTGGACTTTTATGTCCTTATTATTATTGATTTTTAATGGTTTTATTAAAAGGTTAAAATGGTCATTTGGCTTTATTATATGTTTTAATTAATAAAACATGAAAATTCTTTCATATTTGCTTCTTCTTCACCGATTCTTCAACAAAACAAAAAGGGTTTTAAGCTTTTAAATTTCGGCAAGCTTGATTCTTCAATTGAGGTATGTTTTGACTTTGATTTTTAGTGATTTTTACGTTTTTGAGATCGTTGCTTCATATACTAGCCGACTCGTACCTCAATTTCTAATTTTGCGAATGTCTTTGAAAAATGCCATTGATGAATCTATGATATTTTAGAAGATTTTGATGAATTATTGTATATTATGTGAGAAAATACAAGAATTTTCAAGTAAATTTTGATGAAAATGAGTTTAAGAATTTATTTGTAAAAAGGTAGAATTTTTGAGGTTAAATTTGTGATTAATTGAAAGATATGTACTTGTAAAAGTCCCTTGAATATTCGGCTAAGGGAAATTTAGGGATTATTTGTGTAATTTGTCATTTTGTGATAAAAGGACTATTTTGCAAAGTGTTGAAATTATAGGGGCTAAATTGCAAATATGCCAAAATACATGTTTTGGACTAAATTGAATAATTTAGTGATTAAATAGCTAAATTTGTATTAATATAGATAAAGATGACCGAATTCCGGAACTTGATCGGGGAAAATGGAAAATAGACGAGTAGATACAGGATTACGAGGTAAGTTCGTATAATGAAATTTAATGTGTTTATGTTTATAATTGTTGTTAATGGAATATATGACATATTAGTTGATTGAATAGCCTATTTGGATGTATACATATGAAATTGAAATGAAATTGTTACAAGTGAGAAATGAATACCGAGCCCCGTTAGAACCGTAGAAGTCGATAGGATACAAGTGACATGTCACTAGGGCTACAGGGTGGTTCGAGCTCCTGCATTTGTTGTGGACTCACCACGTGCTCATGAGCTACAGGTTTATCCTTTGGGATCACATGTTTAGTCTTCGGACTCACCGTTAGCCTACGGGCTTACCGTTCATCCTTCGGGATCACATGTTCAGCCTTCGGGCATACCGATACAGGCTCGAAAGAGCATACATGATGCATTGATGGATTACAGGTTATATGTATATACACTGTGTGTGTATCACCCGAGTATCCCTCGATGTTCTTAAAGGTTTAACGGGCAATTACCGATACATGTTACATGAAGATTGAATGATATATGTATTACATGTTATATGAGACATGAGAATTACATGGATTATATGGTATAAGTTATATAAAATACATGTACAAGTATTTGAGCAATGATATGATACATGAATGTTGGGGTTGGTACATGAATGAATTTATATGTTACATGAACTAACAAGTGTATACTTGTGAAATAGGCAACTTGAGTATATGAATTGAATTGGCATTGTTGTTGTAATTATCGCATTGATTCGGTAAGGTTTAATTTCTATATTATACGGACTTACTAAGCTTTAGAAGCTAATTTCTATATTATACGGACTTACTAAGCTTTAGAAGCTTACTCTGTTCATTTCTTTCACTGTCTTATAGATTTGGAAGCTAGCTCGATAATCGGACGAGTCGGAGATCGCCATCACACTATCTATCAAACTTTGGTATTTTTGAAATTTTTGTAAATGAAATGGTCATGGCATGTATAGGCTAGATGGTTAGTAAATATGGCATAATTTGGTAAGTGATCAAGCTATGAGATGTGGCTTGGGTCACATATGTTTATAATCAAGTATTTTGGGATTGATTTTTTGGTTAAATGTGTTATGGCAAATTATGTGATTTTGATGAGTTCTTTGTGCTTGAGGATGATGATGATTTTGGGGTTCATAATATGCTTGAATTGGTATGTTTGTAGATGGTAAATTGGCTTGAAATGTTGCATATTCTTAGCTTGTAAGAATGACCCTTGTTGGGTGGCAATTTGGCTTAAACCAAGCCTATATTGTGCCACACGGCCAGGGAACACGGGCGTGTACTTCGACCGTGTGTCACCTGCACCTTAAACGTTTTGGTCAGTTTTGGTACACGGCCTAGACACACGGGCGTGTCTGGTAACTTGTAGCCGTGTGAAATTTGGCAGTATAGTCACACGGTCTGCTCTGTTTTGTACACGGGCGTGTCTGGTAGCCGTGTGTCAATTGACAATTTTGACCACGGGGTAAGGGCACGGGTGTGCTTAGGCCATGGGCGACACACGGCCCAACCCCATGGGCATGTTAGACAGCCATGTGGGAAGTCAGAATCGACCACGGGCTGAGAGGTTTGGGTGTGTCTGGAGGGACACGACCATGTGAGAGGAACACGGGCAAGGGTCACAGCCGTGTGTTCCTAACTTGAAAATTTATGATTATTTTCCTAACTTTTTGCTATGTTTTCAATTTGACCCTTAATAGTTATATGCATCATTTTACGATCATTTGAAGTATGCTTTGCTGATTGAAAATACATGTTGGATTTTGACTAAAAAGTTCAAAATTTTTACTATTCTGACATGAGATGCAAGTCCGGTAATGCCCCTTACCTATTCTGGTGACGGCCACGGGATAGGGGTGTTACAAAGATACTTATACATATAACCGAATATATGTAAAGTACAAAATATCCTTTCATCAAATTTACTTATATAGCCAAATACACAAAGTCCATTATATTATTTCCTATGGAAAAATGTATAAGTTCAAAATATCAATTCATATAACCTAATGTTTAAATTTAATAAAACATCCCATATGACCGATTATACCATTTCCGTAAAACCTCACATATAACCAAAATACAAGCTCAATATAAGTTCACACGAAATCGAATACATAAGTTCATTATATATTCATAGTCAACTGAATATACAAGTCCTTATAACCTCACCTTTACTTACCTAAGTGGCCAATTATAGAAGTCATTTAGTTAACTTACTCACTTTCCACATCAATGTGAAGGCTTATAAACATAAGCTTGAAATTTAAATCACTAGCATATAGCCTGCTAGGCATAAAGCCCGATCAAATTCACCAGCACCAAGCCTGCTAGACACAAGGTCCGATATTTACTCACTGGCACTAAGCCTACTAGGCACGAAGCCCAATCAATTTCACCGGCACATAGCCTGCTAGACACAAGGTCTGATATTTACTCACCGGCACTAAGCCTGCTAGGCATGAAGCCCGATTATCACAATTTCACAACCGATTAAAGTTACTAACTCAATATCCTAATTCAAATACTTTAATTAAAACCTGTACAACTAATCAATATAGTAACTTAATAAAATTTAACTCAAACATAAATTTGTCAATTCATTTCACATTCGGCTACTTTCAAATTATAGCCTCTAAATTTCACATTATTATATAAATTAAATTCTAACTAACATTGACGATAATTATTGCTTATAGACTTACCTCGGATATTAACGAACGACTTTTACTAACTATTCAATTATTTTCGTCTTTCCCCGATCCAGATCTAATTTTTGCTGTTCTTGAGCTATACAAAATTTCAAATAATACCCATTCAAACTCAATTTTATTCAAATTAATCCAAGAATACCTAATTAGGCAAATTACCAATTTACCCCCACTATTTTACACATTTGGCAAATTAATCCAAATTTCAAATTACACAAAATAAGAAAAATTTGCTTATACCAAGCCTAAGCCGTATGCTCCTAGTTCACATACAATTCTTCACATCTCATTTATTTTGCCATTTAATCCTTCTATTTACTATTTTCACAAATTAGCCCAAATTGTTCAAATTCACCAAAATTTCCAACACAAAGTATACTCATCTAACACTTCTATTTTAATTTCTAACACCCAACACAAGATTCACTAACTTCTATTCATGGCCGAATATAAATTTCTCAACCATATCAAAAATTACTATATAGGCTTTAAAGATAATTAAACAAGGATCTCAAAAACATCCAAATTAACAAAAACCAAAATAAAATTTACCTTGAATCAAGATGAGAAAAATGGCCGAACCTAAGGAACTTTATTTCTTTTTCTTTGGTTTTGTTTCGGTGATGAAGAACAAAGGTAAAATAAGTGAATTTTTATTACTTTTTACTTTTTTTTTATAACATGTATTAGTTTATTTCTAATTTACTTAATTAAACTATATAATATAAAAATAAAATCATATAATAAATAGCTTTAGCCGTCCACTACACTTACTTTTGGTCTAATTTCATTTTAAAGGCCTCCACTTATAAAAACAACAACAATTTAACCACTTTCATAATTAATCACCAAATTTTATTTTTACGCGATTAAATTCTTTTTATCAAATTGGACATTCAAACGATAGAATTTTTAAACCAATTTTGCACACATGGTAATTCACACATTCAAAACACAGAAAATAATATTAAAACATTTTTCTGACTCGGATTCATGGTCCCAAAACCACCGTTCCGATTAGGGTCAAATTCGGGCTGTCACACATCATATTTCATTTCAACTATGAACTTACCATTTTCATTAGCTTTTTATACCTGTTTCTTTTGCATAATACAAGACATAAGCATAATGTCAACCATGACTACGAGCTAGTGCATTTAACATAGCTCTTTTGAAATCAACTACATGATAAATCATTTCATAAGAAATTACATACTTTAATTTATACTACTTTTCATGTACATAAGCATATAACCAATTGAACACTTATCGTTTCAATGTATTTCATTAAGACTAAGCATGCTATAATCCAATCATAAGCTTGGCACAAGCCTAAGCATCATCCACAACTCATGTTAAAGCATCAACACATAAATCACTTAAAAGTAACATAAGGTAAGTCATATACATGAACAACATCATCTGAAATCTTCAATTTCATAAGCATAAACATACTTTCATTGAACATTACCTTTTCATAAATTCATGACATAAGTCATTTGAATACTTACCATTCCTTCCCTTTTTATGCCCATTGAACCACATAGAACAATACCAGATACACGAGAAAGCTCACACAAAGTGTGCTAAACATATAGTCGTAACTTACACGAGCTGTAAAATGGGTTTGCTCACACAAGTTGATGGTCAAAATGTAAGCTACACGATGCTGCTCACACAAGCTGTCGAGTATTCGCAACTAATGTCAAACCTCTATAACAAACCGTTTTTAGCTAAATCGAAACATTAGTTTTGGAACCAGAAATCCGAGGTCAAAAATTATTTTAATATTATTTTAAGTGTTTACAGCATGTTATATGATTATGTGAAATTTTTGTGAAGTAATTTTATTATTTGAATGCTTAATTTGGTAAAAAGGACTAAATCGCATAAAATGCAAAAGTGATGTTCTAATTGTTAAAGGTACTAAATGGCTATGAATTTTAAATATGAATGGACTTATGTGGTTATTAAACCATTAATAATGGTAATGGACAATTATGGTCACCATTAATGTGATTTATTAAGGTTTTATTAGTAAATTAGTAAATGAAAACTAAGATTAATAAAATAAAATTCAAATTTTTGTCCATCTTCTTCCTATTGCCGATTTTATAAGGAGAAAAAAAACCATCTTTTTAAGGTTTAAACATTCAGTTAGCTTGGAAGGGCACATGATCAAGAAAGGAAGAATTCAGACCTGGATCGGGGGAAATGTAAAGTGGTTGAATAATTGGTCCATCTTGTCATTTCTATATATGAGGTAAGTTTGTATGCTAATAAATGTTGTTAAATTGTGTTATAAATGCATTATTATTTTTGAATATAATTAAAAATGGTTGATATGAGTTAACGAGACATGATCGGCAGAGAATTGATATATGAAAGTTCCGCATGAACCTTAGGAATAATTTAGGATACAAATGTCATGACATTAGGGGTACTGAGATTACGTGTAAGACCATATCTGGGATATGGCATCGATATGAGATTTTGTGTAAGACCATAGCTAGGTATGGCATCGATACATGTAAGACCATATTTGAGATATGACATTGGTACTGTATATGTGTGATTCTCGAGTATCCTTTAGCAAATTTTAAATGGTTCAACGGGCATAATCGAGACGAAGGTGAAAATAAGTGATACAGTAAAATCAAGTTAGCTCAGATCCGAGGATCGTCAGAGACATCGCATTATTGGACATCTATTTTGGTTCTTTTGAAATTGTATATATATGGTATATGGCATGTATAGGCTTTGGTCATTTTGGTATGCTTGATGATAATGTGTTTGGCCTTAAGAAATGGCTTGATAATGATATAAAGTTTGATGTATATATTGCCTTATGATATGGTATATTTTGGTATGGTTGCTCAAATGGCTATTTGGTATGTGGTGTATAAATTGCTTGAGAAATGCCTTGTTGTGTTTGGTCTTAGACGATGAATTGGTTGATTATAGGATAAGTCATATATGTGAATTATAGTTCGTAAAGCATGTTGATTTGGCTACTGACTTGGCCACACGGCTAGGTCGTGTGAAAATTAGGCACATCCGTGTGCTAGCCCATGTGCCACCCGCGACCACTAGACAAGCCCGTGTGTCTAGGCCATGTCAATCCTGCCAGGCTCACTTCGAAGTGGCCATCGAGCAACACGACAGAGACACATGCCCGTGTCCCTACCCATGTTTGCACAAAATAGGCCATTTACAATGCCAACATGCCATCCAAATTTGGGTCATACCTACAAGCTCAATACTAAAACATTATATACCAAAATTTCAGCCAATTCATATCCAAAACATACACCAATCATAGCTAATCATCCTCAACCAATTTCATACTCATTTTCCATACAAAACCATACCAAATTCTCAAACCAAAACATATCCATACACATATTCCATATCTTATTCATATCATACTTAGTTTCATAACAAAACTTACCATTTCCAACTACCAAAACATATCAAAATGACCATATCCCAATTGGCCATATAAGCAACATTAAACATACTAAAATGCATCACATATGACATACCAAATTTAAGCATTAAGACAACCATTGGTTAGCCATATCACATGGCATAACTCACTTAACTCAAAATATAATTCAAAGATTTCTAGCCTATACATGCCATAACTTAATATTTGCACATTCAAAGGGTCCCAAAATCAAGTTTGATAGTGTGGTGATGATCCTCGACGATCTCCGAGCTTCCAGTAGCAATAATATCTATAAAATAGTTGAAAAGCACACAGAGTAAGCTACAAAGAGCTTAGTAAGTCATATACAAATAAACTCAACTTACGAATCAATTTTAATTCCAACCATTCACATGTAATTCATAACTATTTTACATAAACCAATCTATGAACCACATTATGTTCATTTGCTCACAAATATTACTTATCTCCAACTCAAATACACATATAGCATATTATTCTCATACCTTCATTTTTCACATATACATTTCTTTCATTCACATAACTCATGTACGATTCAAACATACCTGAATCAGATACCACTTTGTATACTCACTCATTTCTCAGAATTACCCATTTACTCATTCAGAATTCATTAAGGTACACAAATAGCTCAAAATACTCGTACAACGCCAATGTCCTAGATGTGGTCCTACATGTAAACGATTATCGATGCCACTGTCCCAGATAAGGTCTTACACGAAATCAAATACGATGCCAATGTCTCAGACATGGTCCTACACGTAAATTTCCAATCGATGCCAGTGTCCCAGACACGGTCTTGCACGATATCTCAAATCGATGCCAACGTCCCAGACGTGGTCTTATACGAAATCAATTCTCGAACTTCCTCGGTTTTACATTTACATCTTTCATACTCATTCAATGCAATTAAAACATCGTATAAATAGAAATAATTCAATATAACACATTTATTTGTATATTGACTTACCTCAATCGGATTCGAATGATATTGATCGGCTAATCAACTACTTTCGACTTTCCCCAATATAATTCTATTTTCTTTGTTTCTTGATCTAAACACATTCAAATTTAGCTCATTCAATTTCATATTCATTCAAATCAATCCAAATACACATATTTAGAGTATTTTGCACATTAGCCCTCACATTTTCACATTTTGACAATTTAGTCCATTTTACTCAAAATCACAAATTTGCATAATCTCAATATACTATAACTTAGCCGATTCTTCATGATGATCATATAAGCCCATATAATTCATTCTTTTCACATTTTAGTTCTCAAAAATATCATTTTCACAAATTATCCCAAATAGCTCAATTTCATAAAAAATCCAAAGATAAAATATTTTAATCTAACACATATTTTCCATATATAAAAAAATTAACACATCAAAGCTCACAAAATCAACAATGGCACAAGTTGAAATTTTCATCAAAATAAAAAATTTAGGCATGGGCTTTGAAGAACACATCACAATAATCTCAAAAACACAAAAATGATCAAAAACCGAAGCAAATACATACCTTAATCTTCAAATCTCCTAGCCGAACCCTAAAGAACTTTCATTCTTTCTTTTTTACTTAATATTTCGGTGAGAGAACAAATATATGGCCTATTTTCATGATTTGGTTTTCTTTAATTGTAACACCCTAAACCCGGCCTAGACATTATGGTCGAATCTGGTGAGTTACATGGCGATTGGCTTCGAAAACCATCTACTTGATTTAAGGAAAACTCACTTTTAGTTTTGAAATGTTTTACTTGGTTTGGATATTAGGTTCAACTTTAAATTAAACTATTGTTAAAAGGTGAATCCCCATTGCAAAAATAGGTTAAAAAATGGTTAATTTTAGATCTTAAGTTTACTAGAATCATTTTAGGAAAATATAGCGTGGTTTGATCCTGAAAATGTTTGTTACCAGTTTAAAATATCCGAGTTGATTAGTTAGCCATTTTACATCAATTCTAAAGCCAATAATAAACCAAATTTTAAGTTAAATCCGTAATGGCCTTATTACAAAAACATAAACCCAAAATAGTAAAGAGCGATATGATAAAAAATTAACGGAAATAAAGAAAACCAAATAGAAAAGCATGTGGCCACCTCGAGTCCCTCTCAGCTCTAAATCAGCTAAGTCTGGGGGTTACCTGGATAATGTATCAACTAAAAGGGTGAGTTTTGTAAAAACTCCGGTGCAACTACCCAACAGAACAGAATGGGCCAGAGCCCAGGACAGATAATAAGTAGGTAATATGCAGAACCCACCCCAATCCAACCAATCACACCACCCGTACCAACCAAACACACCTGTAGGGAGTAGCTCGACCCACCCAGCCAAACACACCAAAATGCAGCTAAGGTGTTATATCAGAATTTGTGGCAGAGCCACTAGAAACAAATTATGTAGTAGAGCCACTTTAACAAAACTTCCTCCTCAGAAAACCCAACCCCATGCAGATTCATAGAACAAATTACATCATGCTTACAGAATAACAGATACAGAAATATTCATGCATACATACAAACCTACTATCTAGGGCATAATGGTCTTTTAGCAACTAAGGGTAAAATGGTAATTTTACCCCCAGGGGTATTTCAGTCATCCTACCAAAATTAAGCATTTCATACCAAGTACGACCCTTAGGTAGGTCTACGTTGCCTTAAGCAACTCAGAATCACTATTTAGGTCAAAAGTGTCTATGGGCCCGGAAACCCCTATTGGGCCTGTGCGGCCCTACACGCCCGTGTAGCCCATTCGGGCTAGTTTTATGTCCAAAATTGCAGATTTTACTATCTAGTTTACTAACAGTCACTAACCCAAAAATTTACTCAAACGGGCCCGTAGACCTATTGGGCCCATTTCGGCCCATCTAGGCCCAAAATGGCTCAGATGCGCGGATTAGTGCAAATCGATCTCTGCAGTTTAAAACCCATCACAACGGGTTCAAATCGGCCCATAAGCACTCACATGCCAATGGGGCCTTGAAATACCGACATTCGACTTTTCGGCTTTTGCCGATCTACACTACAGAGGCGTAGTTACACACCGATTTATGAATAGAGTCGAACCGCCTATGAACAATCAACCTACAATCGCCCAACAAACCATTAATCATACAATCTAACTTGTTAGCTATACTACCAAACCCCTATCATGTTCGGCCAACATCCCCAAAAGAAACACCAATACTTACCTTGGCTGAAGACCGATCACAAGGCTTATAGTGCTTCTACGACACCAGCAGTCTACCACCTCTCGCAAAATCGAGCTTTATACCACGCCTAGAAAATCGGAGTAGTCAAGAAAGGAGAAGTTCAAATCGGTCACTAATGAAAGGTTCAAAGGTCGATTACCGTAAAGGAGGAAAGGGAATTCAACTTTCATAAGGATATTTGAAAAGGGAGAAAAGAGAGTACTTACCTAGATTCATTCTTTGATGGTGGAATAAGCACTTGGTATGTAACACCCCAATTTTCAAGTTTTTAAGATTTTGCTTGAATTTAATTTTGCTTGTCTGGATGTCCTAAATTATGCTTTGAGTGTGTTTGGTGGACCTTTAGAAGGCCTAGATTTAAGTTTAAAGCCTGGTAGAATTTTAAATTTTGGGCTTGTAGGAGAAGGGGCTATGGCTAAGTGGGCTTTTAATGAGAAGTTGGGGTTTTTAAGCACAAGAAGGCCTGTGTCAAAGTGGCAAGGTGGCGTCACTTAAGAGCATGGGAGTGGCATATGGAGGCTTGTAAGGGAGCTGAGGTTCGAAACTCTTGGTGAGCAGGAAGTTGGGTTTATTTTTACTGCATATGCAAGGTAAGTGGTGGACTTCAAGTGAAATTCTGAAGGTAAAAGTTTGAAGTGCTCATAGAATTAGGAGGTAGTGATAAGGGGAGGTTATCTAGGAGAAAATCTAGGAATTTGGAAAGGGAAACAAGAGTTGGCTGATTGTAGGGTCTTGGAGGAGCTAATTCGGTTAGTGGGTTTTGAAACATGCATTTTCTGCAAGTGTAGTATGAGTGTGCCGAATACCCCTTTTTGGTTCTTTTTGGGATTTGTTTTGGGCAAGCTTTAGTGTCGATTAGGTAAGGTTCAAAGGTGTTTCATTCTTTGTTCTTTCTTTTTTCCTCTTCTTAGTGTTCTAAAAGCTGAAATCCTGAAAGGTGTTAGCCCTCCTTATGTCGATTTGTTCAAAGAACCGAACCTACTCTACTCTTACTTCACTTTCTTTCTTTTCTTCTTTCTCTTCTTCTTCGCCTTCTCTCGAATGATTGATTTGATTTTTCTTAAGCCTTTTAGCCGATTGCTTTAAGGGACACAACCCAAAATTCTTCTTGGCCGAATACTATAAAAGCTGAAATCCCGAAACCTTAAATTCTTCCTTGCTGTTTTCTTCTTAAATCGAACCTTACTCATCTTTATTTTGGAAAGTCGAAATCACTTTACAATCTCTTTTCTTTTACTTTCACTTTCTTCCACCCTTTCACTCAGAAACTGAAACCTCACTACTTTCTAGTGTGGTATTGAAAGTCGAATCCCTTTGGATCATTTTTCTTCTTGCGATTTTGACTAGATCTATAATAGATCTGGGTTCGGCTAGTGATTGGTGGTTATTTTGTGTGGTGAGACTGTCAAGCAGACTTTTGGTAAGTAGCCCTTCCTACTCTATTCTTTCTTACAAATTAAGAAAAGCCAAAAACCCCATTGTCCATTGTGGTTATCGGTTTTGACTCCTTTTTGGAATAAACTTAATTTAGCCTTTTCTTTTGGATCTCGTGTATGGTAGTGTGGTAAAGGGCCGATCTAGTGAGGGGTAGTTCGAGGTTAGGGGCACTAAAGCAATCTAGATCTAGATCTAGTTGTAGTTTTCGGCAAAAAGGGTAAGTTTGGTAATGGTGGCCGAATGTGATGGTGATGCCTATTCCGGTGATTTCGTTGGATTATAGTTTAATAGTGTGGTGAAATTGTTGTAGATTAATCAGGTGTAGATCTCGACGTAGTACGCAAACAGGTGTGTAATCGACACCCTCTAGTAGATTAGATCGGCAAAAGCTGAAAAGCTGAAATGATGAAATGCTGGCATTTCGAAGGCTGGAGAGCATGCGAGCGCTCGTGGGTCAGTTTGAAATTGCAAAGTTGGTATTTACGAACTGTAAGACTGTAGTGCGTGTTTTCATGCACGTTGGTGGTTTTGGGGCTCGATATGCTGAAAGTGCGCCCAATGGGCTTACGGGCCCATATGGGTTGTAACACCCCGAACCCAGCCTAGACGTCACGGCCGAATCTGGTATGTCACATCACCTACAACTAACCATGTTACCTAGTTACTACGATTAGGGTAAGCTTTGCAAAAACCATTATTGTAGTTTAATGAAAAATTCTTGGTTTACTTAATGAATATCCTATTCACCATCGATCCTTAAGGGTTTTATCAAAAACGTGACTTTCGTTACACTCAGTGTGTTGAGTTTTGAAAACGTTCAATTATCGTGTTATTTTGAAAACAAGTAATCTTTATAAAAGCGCGTCTCAGAGCTATTCGATTTCAAAACGATTTGAACAATATTAATCTTGAGTTAAAAACAAATTAAATAAGTAAAAAAAATTAAATCCCGAAATAATAATAATTAGAGCGGCCTTATTACAACCCAAAAACCATAATAAAAATAATCTAAACAAATAAAGAAATAAAATAAGACTTAATAGAAAACCATAAATCCAATCTTTGTGGCCACTCTAAATCCCTCCCAGCTTCAAGTCCACCAACTAGGGCTCACCTGCATGGATGGAAGGAAAAGGGGTGAGTTTGGAAACTCAGTGTGTACAGAATGCCCATCCAGAGCCCAAGTCAGCTTAAGCCCACTGGGCCTAAGCCCTATCCAGTCTCAGTTTTAATTGGGCTGAAGCCCTATCTAGATACAGTAAACTCGGCCTTAGCCCTTTTCGGTTAATAGTACGGCCCATAGGCCCATTTCAAAATTGAACAGATAATAAATATGAATGTAAGCCCAAACCCAACCTAAATCCAACCGCTACACTCCACTCGTACCAGCCCTACACACCATATGGGGAATAACTCAACCCACCTAGCCCTACACTCCACAGTTGTAGCATGACTGCTCAGATAACAGTAAATTGAGGCAAAGCCTCCAGTACGTAGTCAGGCCACTTTCAGTACTTCCTCCATCAATATCCCAGTCCCCATACAACAGAAAATCATGTAATGAATAGAAAACAGTAACACATGCAATTCAGTTTGATTTAGCCCTAGGGGTATAATGGTATTTTGTACCTTGGGTTTCCTAGGGTTTTATACATATTTCAGTCACTATTAATCCAACTCTCGTCTCAGCAGTTTATTTAACTTGTTTTAATAATTTTAAGCTATTGGGCCCTAAAACCGCTAATGGGCCCTACAGTGTCTATTAGCTACTTAAGCCCATTTAATTCAGACTTTATGATCAATTTATCAGTTTAAGCAGTTTTAAACCTACAGTCCATCAGTACACACTAATTACCCATTTTCACCCATATGGGCCCATAAACCCATTGGGCCCCTATTCAGCCCACCGAGGCCCAATTCACCTAGGTGCACGAAATTGCACACTCAGCCATCTTACCACTTGCGATTACCGATCCAATGAATTCCAACTGACTTATGAGCATTCGCACGCTCACAAGCCCATGAAATGCCCGAATTTCGGCATTTCAGCTTTTTCAGCTTTTGCCGATTTAGACTAGAGAAGGGTGTTCGATACACACCTATTTTGCGATTCTACCGGTAAGATCTCCTATGTGATTCCTCTTACAATTGATCACTTAACAGATTAGATTACGAATTGATGAAAAACCAATACAAGCTCTTACCACATTAGGCCAATGTCCCTAAGGCCCTTGAAACCTTACCTTTGCTGAAACCAATAACTAGATCTAGATCTAGTCGTTCCACTTGTCCAAACCTTCAATCAATCATCTCTAAAACACACTATCACCAAAAGAAATCATTTATTAATAACCTTTAGAGCCCTAAGCCCCAATCGACAGCCTCCCTAAACTCTAGGGACTTCGGTATTTCTAAATCACGAAATAATGCATAGATCTAGGATGTTGAGTACTTACCACAGTTTCCCTTTTGATTCTACTCAGATCTGATGCAGATCTAGCCCCTAAACACTTGCAGAAATTGAATCTTTAGAGATCTACAGATTCGGCTATGTCCCTAAAACTATTGTGTTTTCGGCTTTTGGAACTGTGAAGAGAAAGGTGTTTTGGTGTGGTGGCTTTGGAGTGGTGTTGCCGACAAGGGTTGGGGTTTAGAGAAGGGGACAATCGATCAAAAGGGATGAAAAAAATAGAAGAATTTGACTAGGAGAAATCAGCACAAGAACAACTTTCGAGATTTCGGCTTCTATGGCTATCGGTTATAGAGGTGTAGAAAAGAATGGGAACGAAAGAAGAGATGAGTAGAATGGTAGGATGATTCGGCTAGAAAAGAAAAGAAGAAGAAAGAAAATAGAAGAAGAAAAGAGAAGAGAAGAATCGAAAAAGAAAAGAATGAAGGAGAAGAGGAGAGGAAGAAGAAATCGGCACAGGAAGAGGAAATCTGTGTTTTTGGTCACTTTGGTGGCTAACCCTAATTTGACAAGATAGAAAAAGAAAATAACCTAACCCTAATGACTACTTGAGCAATCGGCCCAACCTGCCCAAGGCCCTAGCCGATTTTTACTTATGTTCTAACACATGCCCGACACATGCATAAAAATTAAAAGTATCAATACGCTTACCTTGTGACTTGAACTCAGGCCCTCAACCCTAGTCCACACACCACTTTTTTAGGAACTTAGTGGCACCACCTTGCCACTTTACCAAGGCCCTCTTTATGTCATAATTTACGAAGTTTTTCTTAAAAGCCCACTTAACCAGGTCCCTTTTCACTTAGAAATTAGAATTGATATTTCTGCCGGGTTTAACTTAGGCTTGGGCCTTCTAAAGGCCCACTAACACATTTAAACACAATTTCAGTATCCAAAACACCAAGATTTCAAAATTCACCAAAAATCACAAAAACCCAAAAAAATCCTGAAAATTAGGGCGTTACATGGGTAAAATCATGCAGTAAGTATTTTTGGGTAATCTAGATAATAGTTCTGCTAAAATATAGGTAAAATTTGGACTAGTGTGCCACAATAGCTTGTGGGCTCTATCGGGCTCGTTAGGGGTTTTGTGGCCTGATGACTTCATACTAATAAATTGGCCTAATTAAGTCGCTCGGGTGACGATAGGTTCTTTAGTAGACTGTAATAAGCATGAAACCCTAAAATTTGGAAAATTTACTGAAATAACCCTTAAGAGTGAAAATTACTATTTTACCCCTAAGTGCTAAAAGACAATTTTACCCTAAGAGAAAAGCTGACCGATTTGCATGATTACTGCTTCTGTAATTATGTATGCCATGACATAGTATATTCTGATTGCATGGGGTTGGGTTATTATGACGGAGGAAGTGCTAAAGTGGCAATGCCACGTATTCTGCTAAGGGGCTCTACCTCGTATTACTGTTCTAGTGGCTTGGCCAAGATATCTGTTTAAGCAGCTCTGCTGCGACTGTGGTGTGTAGGGCTGGGTGGGTTGAGTTATTCCCCACATGGTGTGTAGGGCTGGTACGGGTGGTGTGTACAGCTAGATTGGGCTTGGGCTTTGCATACATGCATATAATAGTATAATCTGATTTGTTACTGTATTGGGCCCAAGGCCTCACTGGTTTTTGAATCGGGCCAAGGCCCAGTTATCACTGTATCTGAATAGGGCTTCGGCCCAGTCTGTGCTTGAACTGATCTCTGATGCTGGTTGGGTTAGCTTACACACTGAGTTTTCACAAACTCACCCCCTTTCTTCTTTATCCATGTAGGTAACCCCCAGCCATAGAGGACTTGGAGCTGCGAGGGATTTGGAGTGGCCACGTGATCTTATGCTTGGTTTTTAGTGTTTTTTAAATTTGTTTCTTTGATGCTTTAATTTTAATTTGGGTTTTAATTTGTAATAAGGCCGCTAAGTATTTTTATTTTTGGGTATTTTTTGATGTTTTTATTCAGTACTTATTTAAAACGATATGATTAGTTTGCGTGGGTTTTTATCTCAAACTTAACAAATGTTTTCAAAACCTTCATTACGTAACGAATGGGTAACCTAATAATGATGGCTCACTGATAAGATCTTTTAAACTTAAACTTTAAATGGCAAAGGATAGGATTTTTATGAACTAAGTCGATTATTTACAAAGGTATAATATGGTTTTACTTAAGTCAGCATAACGAGTATTTAAATAAGATCGAAGCGCAGTCAAGGGTCCATGTGACACACCAGATTTGGCCATAACGTCTGGGCCGGATTTGGGGTGTTACATGGTAACTAGGGTATTCGGCTATGGTTGCAACAGTAAACGACCACTATGCTAATAGGGCGTCGAATAAAGAACAGAAAAGAGAAAAAGATAAGCAATCGATTGGTGAAAGAACAAATAAAGAGAGAAGTAATAGGGTTCGGCCACTAAGTGATTCGGCAACCAAAGTTGAAAGATACACTGGAGAAACACGAATTCAGAGAGAGGAAGAAACTATGAGAATGGAGAAAAAAATATGAGATTCGGCTAGGAGCAATAAGACGAGACAGAATTAAGAAAAGAAAAAATGCATAAGGGGATGTAGATGTAAAGTTCGGCTAAGACCAAAGAAATGAAAACCGAAAGGTGAAAAGGACCCAAACAAAATGGGACAACAAGGATGGAATGATTCCGATTTCACCCCAAAAGAAGTCGACCCTAGGTCTCCAAAAGTTGAAACACACTTAAAAACACCACTCCAAAGACCTCCAAAGAAGCAATCGGCTTACACCCACTTACCCAAATGCTGAAACCCCCAACTCAATGCCCAACAGCCGAATTTGCTCTCCAAGCTTCCCACATTTGGTCAACTCTATCCTCACACCTTAATCCCTACATTTTCTCCTTGATTCACTCCAACCTCTTATTCAAATTCAATTTGAATTCTATGACCAATTCAACTTCACCCCTTTTACCAAGTCCACCACCTACCTTGCTCATTTAGCAAAAAATAAAAATAAAAAGGATTTTTCCATCATGCGCATTCCAACACTAGACTTTTTGTGACATGGAACAACCACATTTATTTAAAAGCCCTTTTAGCCAATGTCCACGCTCACATAAGGCAAACTTAAAATTTTACTAGGGTTTAGGCTTAAACCTCGGCCTTCTAAAGGTCTACTATATACACCCAAACCAATAATTCAACACATCAAACCATGCCAAAAATAAATTTTGGCAAAAATTCAAAACCCTAAAATTTGGGGCGTTACATTAATGAATATAAATAATTCAATTACCAAAATATCCATGATTTATAAATATAATAAACATTAATATTAAGGCCATTTATGACCACCATCTTTTCAATTGGTTTAATAACCATTTAAGGCCTTAACAATTAAAAGCCATATTCCAATCAGCACATAATCACATAATTAGCCACTTTTACTTTTTATGCAATTTAGTCCTTTTTGCAAATTAAGCACTCAAACGGACAAATTTTCATACGAAACTTTCACACATGCTAATTCACATATAATAAGCACAAAAAATAATATTTAAATATTTTTTAGACTCGGATATGTGGTCCCAAAATAACTATTCCGATAGGGTCTAAACTGGGTTGTTACAACTCTCCCACTTAGGGATTTCATCCCCGAAAATCTTACCATGAAACAGATTCAGATGTTGTTGTCTCATAACATCTTCGGGCTCCCACATAGCCTCTTTTATTCCTTGTCGATGCCATAATACTTTTACTAATGGAATTTTCTTGTTTAGCAATTCTTTCATCTCACGAGCTAAAATACACATCGGTTCTTCTTCATAAGTCATAACAGATTGAATTTCTATCTCAGATGGACTAACCACATGAAAAGGATCAGATCTGTACCTGTAACGCCCCTCACCCGTAACTGTCGTCAGACACGAGATAAGGCATTACTGAACAAAAGTCGCACGATTGTTTGATTTCGACACATAATTTCCGTGTAAAATTTAAAACTTTTTTTGTTGCATGACATAATACCCACATTATGGGCCTACGAGACCCAAACGATACATTAGGTATGATTCGGGACCAAATCAAAACATTTCTAAGTTACAGTCGCTAAATTAATTATATCTGGAGTTACAGAACTCTAAATTTAGATCTGTTAATTTCACTGAAACTAGACTCACATACCTTCTTACCATAAAATTTCTAGAATTTTTGGTTTAGCAAATCAATACATTTTATTCATTAAAGATTCCCCTGTCTCACGGTTCGACAGTTCCAACACCTCTTCACTAAAAATCAAATTTCTCATTATATAGAGCTCAGATAACCTTCCCGTTTGTTTCTTTTGAAAGTAGACTCATCAAGGATTCTAAGTATAAATTAAACATCATAAAAATTTTTATACAATTTTAGTGATTTTCTAAATTTGGAACAGGGGATTTCCAAAACCATTTAGACCCTATCTCACCAAAATTTAAATATCTCATAATAGAAAACTCATTTACTCACACATTTCTCTTATGTGAAAATAGACTCAATAAGCTTTAATTTCATATCTCATTCAGCATTTAATTCAATTTGCCCTATTTATGGTGATTTTTCAAATTCACATAACTGCTGCCATTTCAAACTGTTTTATTAAAAATTTTACTCTCCCATGTTTTCTCCATATTATTATCACAAATGCACACATAACACTAAGTATGTTCAACACTAGCCATTCAAATGAATAATCATTACCAATATTAACGAGTACTCATAGTAGCACTTACACCGTATCCACCTTACCACAATTTCAATTACATATCTAGCACATTGCTCACAATACACCATTGTTCAAATGGATGCACCTGCACCTGCACTTACACATTACGTTACCACAACAATTTCTTTAGTAAGCATTCCCATTGTACCCTTCGGATTAACCCTCGATACTCGGTGGTTTTTAGCACATAGCTCCATCAACACATAATTCGGCTCTTGTGTACACATGGTAAAGGTCGCTTTATCACCCATGTGACCTAGCCATTAAATCTCGTAGCTCTCATGTACACATGGTGAAGATCACTGTATCACTCATGTGACCTAGCCATTAAGTCCCATAGCTCTCGTGTACACATGGTGAATATCACCATATCACTCATGTGACCTAGCTACTTATAACATAGCTCTCGTGTACACATGGTGAAGGTCACTTTATCACTTATTTGGCCTAGCTACCACATAAATCTTATAGCTCTCTTGTACACATGGTAAAGTTCACTCTATCACCCATGTGACCTAGCTACATGTCATCTGTATCTTTAGTTTTCTAAAGGTTCAATTGGGATCACTACTTTTCACAAATCTCCAATTCATAAATATCACCCAATCATACTTAATAATATTCATCAAAATATTATTTTACATATATAGTCAGGGCATTATTTACACACAAACTCATAATTTCACATAGTCACCATAATCATAGAAAGCACTTTTAACCACAACATCTCAATTCATTTCCATGTCACCTATGTCACCTTGTATCATAAGCATTATTATTAAGTCAAATCACTAACATAATAATATCATAAACATGTAATTCAACAAAATCAAATCTAATACCACAATTTAGGCTTCAAACATACATTATGACATTGTTGTATTATTATCATTACACCAACTTACCTCGAATGCAAAAATGACTAATTTCACATCTTAGCTCAAAGTTTCGTTCTCCCTCGATCTAAGGCCGAATTTTGTGTTTTCTTGATCTATCAGATCAAATAACACTCATTTAACACTCGCATTATTCAAATTAGTGTAAAAATCATACTTTTATAATTTTACATTTTTACCCCTAAAGTTTTTCAAAATTACGCTTTTGCCCCTAGGCTCGTAAATAAATTTTTATTCAATTTTCTTGTAATTTGGACTCAGCCAATCCATTTCCATAAATGGCAGCCCCCAATTCCCACTAATTCACACACCTATGACCAATTTTTATAACTTTTACAATTTAGTCCTTCAGACATTTTCGCCAAAAACACTTGGTAAAAACCGTTTCTCTAACCATAAACATGCATAATCTACCATAATTCATCAAAATGCACAATTATTCAACATGGGTCAATTTTTTAAATCAAACTCTATCCCAAAATAATGGTAGAAATAGGTAGATTAGGTTATGAGGATTTTAAAAACGTAAAAATCATTAAAAACAGGGCTAGAACGAACTTACAATCGATCTTGGAAGCTTGAAAAACCCTAGCCATGGTTTCTCCATGCTAGATTCGGCCTTGAGGAAGAAGATGAGCAAATTTTTGCTTCATTTTACCTTTTTAATTCTTTTAAATTACTAAATGACCAAATTGCCCTTAAAGGCTTTTCTTTCAAATCTGTCTTATTCTTGCCCATTTTTGTCCAAAAATTTAACCAATGGTCTAATTGCTACTTAAGGACCTTCAATTTAAAATTTCATAACAATTAGACACTTTTAACATGTGCAACTCAACTTTTTCACTATTTACAATTTAGTCCTTTTGACTAAATTGAGTGCCCAAACGTCAAAATTTTCGAACGAAATTTTTACGAAATCTTTCCGTGAAATCGTAGATCATAAAAATATAATAAAAATAATATTTTTCTTGTTGGATTTGTGGCCTCAAAACCACTGTTCTGACTAGGCCCAAAATCGGGATGTTACAACTCTCCCCCCTTTAGGGATTTTCGTCCCCGAAAATCTTACCGCAATGAGGTTTATCCACTTTTCTGACAATTTCCAACCATCACTAATTAATCCTTTTCAAGACGATACTTTCAGAAACACTCTGTCATAGATTCGAATCCCAATATAACTCAGCCAATTTTGTTAAATAAGGAATCTATACATGCTGAAATAATTTTGTGAATTCTGTCAAACGCTTGGGAACAACCCAACTAGCATTTCTCTTAATCTAAAAATGAGGGAAATTCGATACGAAATTCATAATAGCCCTATCTTATTATCATTTCAATATCATCACTGACGACATTAATCCTGAATACACTTGACATTTGTCTTAATCCTGTTGACAAATCGTCTGAACACTAAATCAAAAATACCAGTCCCATATCCGTATACTCAAAATATTTACTTCAAATCACTGTACTTTTTTTTACTCTTTGAATGTATAAACCATATACTACTATAAGCTCTATATAAAATTCTCTGCAATACAGTACATGAGGTCTATCTTGGAATAATAGTAATAATAATCAATTCCAATCTGAAGTTTAGAATCAAAAGTCGATCCTCACTGTACTCATTTAGCTTATCTCTCATTAACACATTTTTGAGTTCCTCAAACTTGCAAGGTAAAAATCACTTTAGCTTTTTAATTAGCTAAAATCAATCCATCATCAAATAAGATCAATCGAGTAACCAACTCACACAAGATAAATAGGGATTTTCCATACAAGTATCTGTAACTACACTTGCCTCCCTACAGGTTAATCAATAATTATTCACAATCTTTCAATAGTTCAAGTCATCAATATCGTCTTAAACTCAGATTTTTCTGTGCTACTAGATACCTTCAACTATTGAGATCAGGGAACATATGAAAATCTTCATCAAACAAACAATGTCATCAGATTCTCAATATAGACATAATAGCGACCGTCTCTAAATCACTAGCCAAACAGTTCCTTTTTAAGGTGATATTTACCATCTGAAAACATAAACCATCACTTTACATTCTAGCAATAAAATGCATTCTAATCCGTTCACTAGTGCATCACTAAAAAATCATAAATTCATTACTTAATTCAAACTAAACTCAAAACTGAAGCTTCGGTTAATAATACCTTCAACTTTGCTAACATGCCTAGACCATTCAAACTTTCATAATTGGGATAACTTTATCCACAGAACAAATTTAATTCAGAATAACATCACTCATTTTAAACAAATCCAATGGGTATTTGTAATAGCTTGATTTAGACCCTATTCGAAATGGTGGTTTCGGGACCATGGATTTGAGTTCAAAAAATATTTTAAAATGATTTCTTGTGTTTATTATGTGTGAACTTAAATGTGTGAAATTTTTGTGCTTTAACTTTGTCACTTGGGTGTCCGATTACTTAATCCCATAAAATGAAAACTTAGTGGTTAATTGTAAAAGGGCCAAATTGATGTTGTCTTTATTTCATGAAGTACTTATGTAGCAATAATACCATTGGGATTAGTGATGTGCGGTTGTATCCTTGATATATATGTTTTAGTTATTAAATTATAAAGGATATTAATGTAAAATGGTAATTAATAATGTTATAATAAAACATAAAAATAAATATATCGTTTCATAATGTTTGTTTTTGCCGAAACTTAAAAGAACAAGAAAAGAATAAGGTTTTATCGTGTTCATCCATTGCTAAGCTCAATAAAGGTATGTAATTAGCTTGATTTTTGATAATTTTTACATTTTTGAGATTGTTGCTAAGTTATCTACAAGACCCATGCTTGAAATTTTGATTTTGGTGAATATTTTGAATTATGCCATTGTTGAAAGCTTGTGATTTTTGTTGTTTTATGGTAGAAAATGAAAGATATGTGATAGATTAACATGTTTTGTATTGGAATTTTTGATGATTTTGAGTAAGTAGGACTAAATTGTAAAACAGATAATTTAGGGACTAAATTGTGAAAAATGTGAAATGTAGGGGCAAAAGTGTAATTTGTCCATTTATGTGTTTTTGGATGAATTCGATTGAATATTTGATTAAATAAGTTTGATTTATATTAATTTAGATCAAGAGAAGAGAAAATTGGATTTGGATCGGGGGAAAACTAAAGTTGTCGACTAGCTATCCTGTTCTATTTTTCATCGTCCGAGGTAAGTTTATAAGCAAATAGACGTACTTAACCATAATTAAATGTGAATTATATATTCTAAATTGAAATATGAAAATATATATATTAGCCGAATGTTAAGCTTGGCAGAAATGTTTATGAATTCGTTTCGACCGAGTTACGACGTTTGAAAGCCCCGCATGAACCTTAGGAATTGGTAGGATACATATGTCATGACATAAAAGTCCGATATGTGATGTGCGAGTAAGACTATGGCATCAATATATGTGTACAAGTAAGAACACGTTTTATACGTTGACATTGATATGCGACCCCGATTTATGAGTGTGAGTAAGACCTTGTCTAGGACAGTGGCATCAATATGTGATTACATGTAAGACTACGCCTAGGAAGTTGGCATTGTACGATATATGTGATTATCCGAGTGTCCTACCCAATTTCGAATGGTTCATCGGGCAACGATAATTGTGATTGAATGTGTAAATTAAGCTAAAATAATTAGGTATGAATTAGTTAATTTCCTACATGAAATAAGGTAAGTAAGTTATTTGATATTTGTTGTGAGTCTTGTATGAAGTAAAGGAAGAACGTATGTAAACATGGTAAGAGTATTCGGTTTAGTGAATAAATGATATGAAAATTATGGAATTGATTCTTAAATATGTGTATATATGACCATGTATATTCGACCACATAAGTAATATATGTACATGGTGTTATATTATGATTATTGAGCTAGTGCATATGGGTGTATGTATATTTGGTTATATAATGACATTTTGGTTTTGAAAATTGAATGATAATTTGTTATTTTAATTGTATGAGTATTCAACCAAGGTAGCATTTGTGTATGAAAATGTATTATTTATGAAATTTGTAAGTTTGAGACTAATTGTGGTAATGATAATATAATTTGGTTTAGTTTAATTGAGTTGATTATATCATTAAATTGTTTATTTGCTTATGACTTACTAAGCTTAAATAGCTTACTCTGTGTGTGTTCTTGTTTACCTCTGTTTTATAGATTTTGGAGTCAAGTTACGAGCTCGGGGATCGTTAGCAAAGTCTATCACACTATCGATTGTCGTCGATATTTTATAAACTGAATTTTTGTAACTATGGCATGTATAGACTGGATTATACTTTAGCAATATTGTATTTTTTTCCATGTATAATTTGAGCCATGAGAAAATGGCTTAATTTCTATGCTTGAGTTCGGTTTTGGTTTAATTATGGTTTAAGTTCATTTTGGTTATTATGCTATGTGCCATGAATGATTAGAATTTGTGATATGTGTTTGTGTATTGAGGTTGGCTAATGAATTTGGATGTGATATGATTGAACCAGCCATGTTATATACATAGGTATGTTTGGTCGATTTGGATGTGATTCATACTAAGATAAAATATATATGTGAATTTGGTTATTATGTTTGGTTAAGGTGTTATATATGGTTTGGTATTAAAAGATATTTTGTTATATCCAAACATGGTAGGGGTTATTTTAATATGATTTCCATATGGCATGTAATATTTGTGTTTTGGATATATATATTTATATTTGGATAATGATTTATTTTTGAGAAGTGTAATTTATATCATGAATTGGTTTGGAAATTGTTATAATGTACTTGTGTATTCAGTTATAAGATGAAAATATATGAGATGGTTACTATCAACTTTGTGATTCAGCAATGATGGTATAAGAAGCAAAATATTGAATATAAATTATAGATGAAATGGCTATATATATATATAAAGTTTCATTTGTTAATTGAAAATTTATGAATGTGTATAGGAGGATTTTTATTAGTTGAATAGGTAAGAGAGGAATTGGTTTTGTGTATGATATTTTAGTGATACGGTCGCACCCCCTAATTTGCCAACCACAAATGGAGACCCACTCGAGCTACCTGTTGGTCCAATTACCCGAGCTCGAGCTAAGAAGTTTAAAGATGCAGTGTCAGCCTTAGTTGAGCGAGTTTGGGCTGAATCAATCACCAATTTACTTGATAGTTCCTGGACTAGCTCAACGAGTCATTCGTTTCATCTTTCCAAAACTCATCCAGCTCATTTTCAGCTCAACCTGCTCGGTTCCAGCTCATCGAGTTTACATCCAGTTCAACTTCAGCTCATGAGTTTATTTTCAGCTAAATTTTAGTTCACGAGCTCAGAATTAGCTCAGCCTTAGCTCTCGAGTTGGACTTAGCTCGATTTTAGCTCACTATCTAAATTATAGCTCATTAAGTTCATTCAAAGCTCATGATAATAAGTTGACTTTTATTTTAATTTTATTAATTTATCATATTGAATGGTTTCACATTAATATATTAATATTGTCTTAATTTAATTTAATTCTGCTTATTTAATATGTCATAGCCGAAATTTATAGGTTGACATTATTGCTTTCACATTGCCGAATTTTTTTGTTCACATTTGGGTTTAATTAGTTCATGAATTTTGCAGGAAATTCGAAGAGTGCAAGAGCATGAAGAAACACCACTTTTGGAAGGTGCATGGATGGTTAGAGGGCTTGAACATCCTAGGTGCATGTTCGGCCAAGTACATGAATGATTACATTCATTGTATCAAGGTTCATGAATGTTCATATTCATGTATGGAGTGCTATCTCTTCAATTTTCAAGGGTGGCCGAATCTACCTTTGTCCATTAGGGTTCCATTCATTCACATACATTTGCTTAAGCTTGAAGGATGCATGCTTCAATCTTCCATGGCCGAATGTGGACAAGGCATTTAAGGAGTTTCTTTCTAGAATGTTACATGATTCATTCATGATACATTACTTAGTTTTTAAGACTATGGATTAGACTATTCGGCTACTTAGTCTAAAAGCCTATAAATACTTGTATTTTTTTTCATTTGAGGCAATTTTTGAACTTTATGAATTTTATTCACAACTAATGAGGAATTCTTTTCTCTAATTTCGTTCAAAGATTTCGATTGGCTTGCCTAGTGTCCTAGTTGTGTCAACCGTTTTTTCTTTGTCGAAAATCTGAACTTATCACTACCCGTAGTGTGGCGTTCAACTATACCGAGGTTCCTATCTCTTTAGATAGTGGGTCGAGGTCCCCTTTATCAAATCCAAACCGAACCAAAAGAGCATATAGACAAAGGGTCGATATCTTTTTGATATTGGTTCTTGTTTGCACTTTTCCGTTCAAAACCTATCTCTCTTTCCCTTCTAAATCAATCTAAACGAACCTTCCCCTATTTAAACTATAACCAACTTATTTCTTCTTCACCTACTTAGTTCAAACAATACCTTCTCGTAGACGATCGGGCCACTTCAAATACGACTCGACTCACTCCGAGGCGGTTCGTATCATTTGGTATCAGAGCTACTAAAACGAGAAGCACGTGCGACGAAAACATCCCCGAGATAGTCCAAGTGTACACAAGTAAGTAGAGTAAAAAAAAAAAATTTTTTTCGTGTACACAAGAGTTTCTATTGTATTTAGTTCATTGTTATAGTAAAAAAAAAAAAAAGTTATACAAGTTTGAAAAAAAAAATACAAAAAAAAAAATTTAAAAGAAAAAAAAAAAATTCCGAAAAAAAAAAAAAGTGGTTGAAAGTGGAAATTGTTTCATCGATATTCATTCCTGATCCTAAAATTATTCTTCTACCCTTTTCATCTTTTCTATTTGATTTGGCCACACTAGAACCCAAACTCTTATTAGCCTACCCCAAACCGAGTACATCAACCATTGTTACCCCTTTTAAGCCGACCTCTAGACCAAGGCTAAGCCTGTGTCGAATCTGCTTACGAAATCACGAGAAAAGATAAGGAGAGGAAAAAGGCACGAGTGTCGCGAGTTACATTCGAGGGGAGGTAAAAGCCGAAATCGAGTGAAAAACACGAGTGTGAGTGGATTTTCTTTTTCTTTCGGAGAGAATTAGTGAGATTTGTGGTGAGGTTGTCAAAATGTCACAAAGCCCGGAGCGTAACGAAGGACTACCACGCCAACCGATCAGAAATATGGTTCCAGGCGGCGGAGGAGTGCCCGACTTGGGACAACAAGCCCTCTTAAGAGAAATTCAACGAATGTTTCGAACCGAACTTGAACCCATGAACGAGAGATTAGATCGGGTCGAAGAGAGGGGGCAACGAGATCAAACTCCTCAAGGCCCTAGAAGAGACCGCGGACGAGCTCGACCACTAGAAGAAGATCTTTTCGACCAAAGTGACCTAGAAAGTGACCAAGGTTCCAACCAAAGTGGGCGATACCGAGGTCAGCGAAACCGAGGCCAAAGGGATAGAGGCCGAGTCGACGACGATCTCAAGAATATCAAGCTCTCCATACCACCCTTCCAAGGCAAGTCTGATCCGGAAGCATACTTGGAGTGGGAAAAGAAGATAGAGCTAGTCTTTGATTGCCATAATTATTCGGAGATCAAGAAGGTTAAATTGGCAGCCATCGAGTTTTCTGATTATGCGATGGTATGGTGGGATCAACTTATAACAAGTCGACGACGCAACGGGGAAAGGCCAATTTCCACATGGACTGAAATGAAAGCTATCATGCGGAAGAGATTCATTCCGTCTTATTATCATCGCGAGTTGTACCAAAAGCTGCAAACCCTCACACAAGGTAGTCGAAGTGTGGAGGACTATTTCAAAGAAATGGAGATAGCGATGATACGAGCGAATGTGGAGGAAGATCGAGAAGCGACCATGGCAAGATTCCTCTCTGGGTTGAACCGAGAAATAGCTAACATTGTAGAACTTCAACACTATGTCGAGGTGACCGATATGGTCCATGTTGCCATCAAAGTGGAAAAGCAGCTCAAGCGAAAAGGTACTCTCAAGCCCTTTTTAAACCCTTCCAATAATCCGAAGTGGGGCCAAGGAGTAAACAAACGAGACTTTCCTAACCGTTCAAAGGTGGCAAACTTTCCGGTGAAGCCAAATAAATCCACGGGAGATTCCAGCAAAGGAAAAGAAATCGCTCATCCCGATAGATCCCGAGACATCAAATGTTTCAAGTGCTTGGGGCATGGACATATCGCTAGTCAATGTCCAAATCGGAGAGTAATGGTGATGTCCGCAAATGGAGATATTGAGTCAGAAGAAGAAAAACAAGAAGAATCCGACGAATCTTCTGATAAAGAGGAAGAAGAACTCGAATATGCGGTAGAAGGAGAGATACTTGTGATCAAACGAAGCCTAAGCTTGCATAGTGTCGAAGACGAGCAACAACGTGAGAACATTTTCCACACTCATTGCCATGTTCAAGGCAAAGTGTGTAGTCTCATCGTTGACGGAGGAAGTTGCACGAATGTTGCTAGTATGCTTATGGTGGAGAAGTTAGGACTACCGACTACAAAGCACCCACATCCATATAAGCTTCAATGGCTTAACGATGGTGGAGAATTGAAGGTGACCAAACAAGTAAAGGTGCCTTTCTCGATTGGAAAATATTCCGATGAAGTGCTTTGTGACGTAGTTCCAATGCATGCCGGACACTTACTGCTGGGCCGACCTTGGCAGTTTGATCGAAAGGTGGTACATGATGGATACACCAATCGTTATACTTTCAAGTATCAAGGCAAGAATGTCACCTTAGCACCTTTGACACCTCGTCAAGTTTACGAAGACCAAGTAAGATTGAGAGATTCCATTGAAAAACACAAAGAAAGCGAGAAAAAAGAAAATAAAGAAAAAAATTGTGAGAAAATGAGTGAAAAGAAACATGAGAAAGCAAAAGAAAAGAATCAAAAGCGAGAGAACAAAAAGAGAGAAGAAAAAGAGAGTGCAAAAGTGAATGTTTATGCAAAAGCGAGTGATATACGAAAGTCGTTTCTGTTGAGACAACCGGTGCTTGTACTTTTGTACAAGGAATCATTTTTAAATTCTAACGACTTGAATCCCGATCTACCGTCTTCTGTTAAGATTCTTTTGCAGGAATTTGAGGACGTATTTCCCGATGAAGTTCCGAGTGGATTGCCACCGATTCGGGGGATCGAACATCAAATCGATTTCATTCCTGGCGCATCCATTCCTAACCGACCAGCCTATCGCAGTAACCCCGATGAGACAAAGGAATTACAAAAGCAAGTAAATGAGCTTTTGGAAAAGGGGTTCATACGAGAAAGTCTTAGCCCTTGTGCTGTGCCAGTCCTACTAGTTCCGAAAAAGGATGGAACGTGGCGTATGTGCGTCGATTGTCGTGCAGTTAACAAGATTACCATTAAGTACCGGCATCCGATTCCGCGACTCGACGACATGCTAGATGAGTTAAGTGGTGCGCAGCTATTTTCAAAAATCGACCTCAAGAGCGGGTACCATCAAATACGCATGCGCGAGGGAGATGAATGGAAGACTGCTTTCAAAACCAAACATGGTTTGTATGAGTGGTTGGTAATGCCCTTCGGCCTTACTAACGCTCCTAGTACTTTCATGCGTCTAATGAACCATGTGCTTCGAGCCTATATCGGTAAATTTTGTGTGGTATACTTCGATGATATCCTTATTTATAGTCGAACTTTGAATGAGCACTTGATTCATTTACGAGCTATATTAGATGTGTTACGAAAAGAGACTCTTTACGCAAATATTAAGAAATGTACATTTTGCACTGATAAAGTTGTTTTCTTAGGATTTGTTGTCAGTTCGCAAGGCCTCGAAGTCGACCAAGAGAAGGTGAAGGCAATTCGAGAGTGGCCGAGGCCGACTAGCATCACACAAGTGCGAAGTTTCCATGGCTTAGCAAGTTTTTACAGACGATTCGTTCCACATTTCAGCACGTTAGCCGCACCTCTCACGAGTGTGATTAAAAAGAACTCAGCATTCTTTTGGAATGAGGACCAAGAAAAATCGTTTACTGCTCTCAAAGAGCATTTAACTAACGCTCCTTTATTATCTTTGCCTAACTTTGATAAAACTTTTGAAATTGAATGTGATGCCTCAGGTATCGGAATAGGAGCTGTTTTAACTCAAGAAGGCAAACCTGTGGCATACTTTAGTGAGAAGCTTAGTGGTGCTCCATTGAATTACCCAACATACGACAAAGAAATGTATGCGTTGGTTCGAGCATTGGAAACGTGGCAGCACTACTTATGGCCGAAAGAGTTCGTCATTCATTCGGACCACGAATCTCTAAAGCATATAAAAGAACAGCATAAACTCAATAAACGACACGCAAAATGGGTAGAGTTTCTTGAATCCTTTCCTTATGTTATACGGTACAAAAAAGGTAAGGAAAATATTGTTGCTGATGCACTTTCTCGTCGTTATACCTTGTTGAATTATTTGGATTCAAGATTGCTTGGCTTTATGTTTCTGAAAGATTTGTACATAACTGACCCTGATTTTGGAGAAATTTATAAATCATGTGAGCATAATGCTGTTGATAGATTTTTCAGGTTCGATGGCTTCTTATTACGTGAAGGAAAACTTTGTGTCCCACAAAGCTCTGTGCGAGAGATGCTAGTACTTGAGGCTCACGGCGGTGGGTTAATGGGACACTTTGGTATTGCAAAAACTTTGGCCATATTGCAAGAACATTTCTATTGGCCACGAATGAAAAGGGATGTTGAGAAGGTCTGTTCTAGATGTATAGCATGTAAGAAAGCCAAATCTAAGGTTAACCCCCATGGGCTTTACACGCCTTTGCCCATTCCTGAAGGGCCTTGGGTCGACCTTTCTATGGATTTCATCTTAGGGCTACCGCGGACACGAAATGGGAAAGATTCTATATTTGTGGTTGTAGATCGATTTTCCAAAATGTCACATTTCATTGCTTGTTCAAAAACTGATGATGCAGTTAATATTGCTAATCTTTTTTTTAAAGAAATTGTCAGGTTGCATGGGATTCCAAAGACCATTGTTTCTGATCGAGACGCAAAATTTTTGAGCCACTTTTGGAGAACATTATGGAGTAAACTTGGCACGAAGTTACTATTTTCCACAACTTGTCATCCTCAAACGGATGGCCAAACCGAGGTGGTGAATCGTGTTCTCTCTACCTTGTTGCGAGCAATCATTCGCAAGAATCTTAAATCGTGGGAAGAGTGCCTGCCTCACATTGAGTTCGCTTACAATCGGACTGTGCATTCGGCTACCAAATTTTCTCCCTTTGAAATTGTTTATGGTTTTAACCCTTTATCTCCTCTTGATTTAATTCCTATACCTAACGACCAAATTGTTAATGTAGATGCAAAGAGGAAAGCTGAATATGTGAAACAGCTCCATCACAAAGTTAAAGCCAATATTGAGGCCCGAACGGAGCAATACGTGCGGAAAGCCAATAGAGGAAGAAAACAAATAATTTTTGAACCCGGAGATTGGGTGTGGGTTCATATGCGAAAAGAGAGGTTTCCGGTTCAGCGAAGATCGAAATTACTACCTAGGGGAGATGGGCCGTTTCAAGTTTTGGAACGCATCAACGATAACTCATATAAACTTGACCTTCCAGGTGAGTATAGTGTGAGTGCTACCTTTAATGTGGCTGATCTGTCTCCTTATGATATAGGTGACGATTTGGGGACAAATCGCCTCGAAGAGAGGGGGAATGATACGGTCGCACCCCCTAATTTGCCAACCACAAATGGAGACCCACTCGAGCTACCTGTTGGTCCAATTACCCGAGCTCGAGCTAAGAAGTTTAAAGATGCAGTGTCAGCCTTAGTTGAGCGAGTTTGGGCTGAATCAATCACCAATTTACTTGATAGTTCCTGGACTAGCTCAACGAGTCATTCGTTTCATCTTTCCAAAACTCATCCAGCTCATTTTCAGCTCAACCTGCTCGGTTCCAGCTCATCGAGTTTACATCCAGTTCAACTTCAGCTCATGAGTTTATTTTCAGCTAAATTTTAGTTCACGAGCTCAGAATTAGCTCAGCCTTAGCTCTCGAGTTGGACTTAGCTCGATTTTAGCTCACTATCTAAATTATAGCTCATTAAGTTCATTCAAAGCTCATGATAATAAGTTGACTTTTATTTTAATTTTATTAATTTATCATATTGAATGGTTTCACATTAATATATTAATATTGTCTTAATTTAATTTAATTCTGCTTATTTAATATGTCATAGCCGAAATTTATAGGTTGACATTATTGCTTTCACATTGCCGAATTTTTTTGTTCACATTTGGGTTTAATTAGTTCATGAATTTTGCAGGAAATTCGAAGAGTGCAAGAGCATGAAGAAACACCACTTTTGGAAGGTGCATGGATGGTTAGAGGGCTTGAACATCCTAGGTGCATGTTCGGCCAAGTACATGAATGATTACATTCATTGTATCAAGGTTCATGAATGTTCATATTCATGTATGGAGTGCTATCTCTTCAATTTTCAAGGGTGGCCGAATCTACCTTTGTCCATTAGGGTTCCATTCATTCACATACATTTGCTTAAGCTTGAAGGATGCATGCTTCAATCTTCCATGGCCGAATGTGGACAAGGCATTTAAGGAGTTTCTTTCTAGAATGTTACATGATTCATTCATGATACATTACTTAGTTTTTAAGACTATGGATTAGACTATTCGGCTACTTAGTCTAAAAGCCTATAAATACTTGTATTTTTTTTCATTTGAGGCAATTTTTGAACTTTATGAATTTTATTCACAACTAATGAGGAATTCTTTTCTCTAATTTCGTTCAAAGATTTCGATTGGCTTGCCTAGTGTCCTAGTTGTGTCAACCGTTTTTTCTTTGTCGAAAATCTGAACTTATCACTACCCGTAGTGTGGCGTTCAACTATACCGAGGTTCCTATCTCTTTAGATAGTGGGTCGAGGTCCCCTTTATCAAATCCAAACCGAACCAAAAGAGCATATAGACAAAGGGTCGATATCTTTTTGATATTGGTTCTTGTTTGCACTTTTCCGTTCAAAACCTATCTCTCTTTCCCTTCTAAATCAATCTAAACGAACCTTCCCCTATTTAAACTATAACCAACTTATTTCTTCTTCACCTACTTAGTTCAAACAATACCTTCTCGTAGACGATCGGGCCACTTCAAATACGACTCGACTCACTCCGAGGCGGTTCGTATCATTTAGCATGGTGTACAACTTGTGAAATTGACATATTTTGATTTGGCATTAATATTTATAAATTTGGTTTATTAAGTCATATAGAAATGATGTGCATTAATTGTAGGTATATTAATGACCGAATAAATTATGTATGGATAGTTAGTATTTTGCATATAAATCTTAGTATGTTTTGACTTGGTAATATTGATTAAAAATGGTCTATTTTAATTTGGTAATATGTGGATGAAATTGATTTGTAAAAGGAATATTTTTGGCCATGTTATAATGTTAGCTTTATCTTATATAATAATAAATATTATACTATGTTGTAAGGTGATATGATATAATATACTAATGTATATTGATTCTGCTTCTGAAAGCTAATGCTGCATATATTGCATATGACTTTCAATTTTATTGATAATTGTATTGATTTAAATTATGTGCTTAATGTTTAAAGAAATTTGTGTTTTAGTTTTGTGATTATAACATATGTGTAATTGTGAATGTTTGAAAAATTTGTGTCTCGTTCGATAATATCTTGTAACCCCAATCCAGCGACGGATACTGGTTAGGGGTGTTACAATATTTTTTTTCCATATCATGCTTTCCAAAATTTCAATTTTCTTCATTCAGACTATTTGGCTAATAAATCTATATATGCACAATATCACTTTCGAACTAAAGAATAAACATAAATACAACATAGCTTAATTTATTTCCCCAAATTGATCAGCCCACTCTAATTAGAACAACCGAGGTAACTTAATTTGTTCAATAACATTCTACAGAGATCACTTTTTCATGTTGTTAGGACAGGTCAAACATACAATCTTCTATAGTTCTTTCAATATGCCAGTCACAGATATTCACTAACTGTATTAACTCAGATAGCTTAATTTATTTCCCCAAATTGATCAGCCCACTCTAATTAGAACAACCGAGGTAACTTAATTTGTTCAATAACATTCTACAGAGATCACTTTTTCATGTTGTTAGGACAGGTCAAACATACAATCTTCTATAGTTCTTTCAATATGCCAGTCATAGATATTTACTAACTGTATTAACTCAGATGGAACATAACACCTTGCTTGTATTCACTGATAATAATAAAAATTACCCGAGGAAACATAATCAATGTACCATTTGAGCTTGACTATCATAATCCACACTTTCATCGGCCTTGATTTCAAAAATAAACCATACTTGATAAATTAAACAATAAGAATGATGAGAAGACCGAGATAATAAAGTCCGAGGCACAAAACCATACTGAATGTCCAAGGACACCACTCATACGAAATAATAGAAATCCCGATGATTCCGCAAAGAAAACTAAAAGAAAAAGAAACACGGTTCATATGTTCTGAAGTCGATTGTAACAGAGATAAGACATATTCCATACAGATACAAATAGAATAATAGTCAGAAGAAATAGAAGAACAATTTCATATGAATTCACTGGCAACTTTTATCTGAGACATAACAGAATATAATACTAATAAAAGATAGTGGAATGCCGATTATAGATCAATTAGACCAACAATACATTTATCAGAAAACAAGCAATCATAATTGTCTCTGAGAATATGTGAACATATAAAATACCCAGAAGAAATAGTCATAAATTGTTCCACTGTAATTATCATACTTAAACATCTTTATAAATCAAACATTATTCTTCTGACTAATTCTGTCATCACAAATTTCCGTATTATTCCTTTCACTAACGAAAATCAGCTCAAAAGAAATTTTGGTTAATACTTCATTCTAACATCATGTCTGAATAAGTCGATTTTCCAAAGTTAACTTTTCCACTAACTGTGATATTGTGTAAACCAAATAATTTTCCAGTTAATCTACTATCTTTCTAACTCTGTCCTTTGCTTGTCAACCATTCTCAATCTTTGATCATGCTTATGACTATTCTACCACTGAACTCTTCGATTCCACACTTAAGAACTTAATCAACATGGTTCCCATAAATTTTCATTAAAAACACCTCATCGGTAAGGGGGTGAGGTCGTACAACCTCTGACTCGATTCTCACATATATACACACGTATGACATATCTCTCATTATCATTACATGTCATCATAATTACACTATCCACTTCAAACAAATTAATATTCATATATGTTTTACACAAAATTTTCGATTATCTCATTTAAATAAGTGCACTCATTCATACATTCTATGCATTTTGAATAAATTTACTTATCGCATTCACTAAATCAATATTAAACCATGCATTTAGCGTCATATGAAGGCCAAACAAATATGGATGAGCTTATCACAATAAGAACTTTCATCTCATACATTATCACATACTTATAGATATATCGCAAATTCTTATTCATACCTTTTCAAATTTTGACTCATTATAACTCCACTTTATTAAAATACTTTAATACTACTATCACATGGTCGGATGTAGCTCGGTTGGAGAGTACCTCTGTCTAAACAAGATGGTCCTCCTTCGCGTCAAAGACATCACACTATCACATTTTTGTGGCATGTATTACTAAACTCTCACACTCGCTATGGTAGTCTGAGAACCAACTAAACCATAGCTCTGATACAACTAAATATAACGCCCTCACCTGTAACTGTTACCAAACAACACTCACACAATTGTTTGATTTTGAAACATAATTTTCATGTAAAATTTAAAACTTTTTTTTGCATAAACATAACACCCACATTATAGGCCTACGAGGCCCAAATGATACATTAGGTATGATCTGGGACCAAACCGGAACTTTTCGAACACTTATAAAAATTTTCACTCAAAACAGTGTCACACGCCTGTGTGACTTGGGACACGCCCGTGGGGGCAGGCCATGTGGTCACACATGCCCGTGTCCCAGCCCATGTTAAAAACATCGAGCATTCTATTTCAGACGTCAGCAAACATTTGGGGGCACACGGCCTAGTAACATGGCTATGTGTTAGGCCGTGTCATCCACACGGCTGAGACACACGGTCGTGTCTCTGCCCGTGTGGTCAACACTTAGGCTATTTTCCAAGCCCTTAGTGTTGCTCATAACTCTTCACACTCGTATACAATTCATGGACCCATATTATACCCTTAATTAATTCTAACTTAACCATTAAACACAAGTAGTATACTTATCTATGTCAAAGCATTTCTGCAATTCATGCATAAAATAGAATTTGCATACCTATAACCATTATGAGCCACATCTCATGGCTATATGCAATGAGGCAATATAAGCCAATACATTTGACCAATTTACATTAATACATACTATCAACGACTAATTCTCTATACATGCCACTCATTTATAAGCAATAAGAATTGTTATTAACCCACCTTGACAAATCGATAGTGTGATGCCGCCCCCGATGATCTCCAACCCCAAGCCAACCTGACAACACTAAGAGAAATGGAAGAGAGGGTGTAAGATTTAAAGCTTAGTAAGTTGGCATATAATAATAAGCAATTGAATTAAAAAAATGTTTTCATTTCTCAAAAAGTATTCTTAAGAAATAAAATCATTATTCATATTATTTCACTTTTTACACATGGTCAGCTTAAGCTATTTTCTAAGTCACAATCAGTAAATTAATTATATCCAGAGTTACGGAACTCTAAATTTAGATCCGCTAATTTTCACTGAAGCTATACTCACATACCTTCTTACCATAAAATTTCCAGAATTTTTGGTTTATCAAATCAATACATTTTATTCATTAAAGATTCCCCTATTTCACGGTTCGACAGCTCTGACACCTCTTCACTAAAAATCAAATTTCTCATTATATGGAGCTCGGATAACCTTCCCATTTGTTTGTCTTGAAAGTAGACTCATTAAGGATTTTAGAAATATAAATTTAACATCATAAACATTTTTATACAATTTTTAGTGATTTTCTAAATTTGGAATAGGGGATTTCTAAAACGATTCAGACCCTGTCCCACCAAAATTTAAATATCTCATAATAGAAAATTCATCTTACACCGTTTCTCTTATGTGAAAATAGACTCAATAAGATTTAATTTCATATCTCATTAAACATTTAATTCAATTTTCACTATTTATGGTGATTTTTCAAATTCACATAACTGCTGCCATTTCAAACTGTTTTACGAAAAATTTTACTCTCCCATGTTTTCTCCATATTATTATCACAAATGCACACAGAACACGAAGTATGTCAACACTAGCCATTCAAATGAATAATCATCACCAATATTTATGAGTATTCATAGTAGCACTTACACTGTATCTGCCTTACAACAATTTCAATTAGATATCGAGCACATTGCTCACAATACACCATTGTTCAAATGGATGCACCTGCACTTACACTTACGTTACCACAACAATTTCTTTAGTAAGCTTTCCCATTGTACCCTTCGAATTAACCCTCAATACTCGGTGATTTTCAGCACATAACTCCACCAACACATAATTCGGCTCTCATGTACACATGCTGAAGGTCACTTTACCACCCATGTGACCCAGTCATTAAATCCCGTAGCTCTCGTGCAGACATGGTGAAGATCACTTTATCACTCATGTGACCTAGCCATTAAGTCCCGTAACTCTCGTGCACATATGGTGAATATCAGTTTATCACTCATGTGACCTAGCTACTTATAACATAATCTTGTGCACACATAGTGAAGGTTGCTTTATCACTCATATGGCCTAGCTACCACATAAATCTCGTAGCTCTCTTGTACACATGGATATGGCCTAGCTACCACATAAATCTCGTAGCTCTCTTGTACACATGGTGAAGTTCACTTTATCACCCATGTGACCTAGCTACATGTCATCTGTTGATGTATGCATGCCCTGGCTCCCTCAAATGCAAATCAAGATCTAATCGAGCTTCCAAAAGGCCCCATGAGTCGAGCACGTACTAAGCAACTTCAAGAAGCTTTAACAGCTTTGTTGGTGCGCATTTGGGATGATACCAATCCCTTTGACGTTGGAGAAGCTATGGACAACTCTTTGAAGGCTCAATGAACTCTTCTGCAAACCGACTTCAGCTCCTCTCCAGCTCTCCAAGCTCAATTCAGCTCTAATCAGCTCACTTGAGCTTGTTCCAGCTCGTTTGAGCTCAATTTAGCTTCTTTCCAGCTCGTTTCTTTTCCCATTTCAATAAACTAAGTTTCAACTTTGTTTTAAATTAATTTGCTACAGCTCATGCCAAATTCACTAGCTCAAATTAATTCATTAATTGTTTTTGATTATGAGCTAGTTGAATTTAATATGCTAGTTAATTTTAATTTAATGTGTCTGAAAATTAGTTAGTTGTTATTTAGGTAGTTAGTTGCTGTTTAATTATGATTAAGTGATATAATTAAATGTGTTCATGTTTTTGTAGGTTCAGCCGAATGTGGAGATGCATTAAAGGCTAGGTGCGTGTATAGGTTTGTTCAATGAATGAGGAGATTCATGCACGGTTGGATTCAATGCTTGGAGGAATTATGTTCATGTACATAGAAGATTAATTACATGCATTGGATTAAGAAGAATACATTCCCTTTAGACGACACACATGCATGAATGAAGGGAATTTATTGCAAGTTCATGTACGGCCAGATTCAAGCTCTCTTCCAAGTTCCATGCATGACCGAATGTATGTGGGAGAACCTTTGGAGTTTCTATGCACCTATTCGGCCAAGGGGTAGCTGCATAATCAATTTCCAACTTCAATTCATAAAAATTAAGAGAAGATACAAGGATAGCAAGTTATAACGAATGGAAGAAGACACCTAATGCTTGATCAACTAATTTATAAACACTCATATACATCTTCCTTTACAAGAACGTTAACTAACATGAATTAGCATCCTTTGAGCCATGACCGAATGCATACCTTACCTCAAAACTCAACAATTATACACTTACAAATTAATTCATCAAATTAACACATATACTTCCATCGATTCAAAGCTCAATTAACAAAATATGTTTGATTCACTTCACATGCTATGACCAAAAGCATATGGTCTTAAACTTCACTTATAAATATCAAAATCAACCATCCCTTTCCTTATTATAGACACATTCAGCAATTCCATCTAAAATCTCAAAAAGATATGTTCGATAATTAGCCATTCACCAAAACAAGTTCATTCGCTCATCAAAAACCCAATTTCAACATCAAAGCATAGTTTTTCCTTATCACATTACTAATTAACCGAAACTAACATGCTTCACAAATTTCAATTCACAAGTAGGTTTGGGTCAAACAATTTAAGAAGGTCACCACATCCAATTTAGCCTCTATTAACCTTATCTCATTTCCATTAGACTAAATATCATGCTAACAACCAATTTGCTAATCAAAAACAAAGCAAATCATGTAATTCAAGGAACCAAATGCCCCTTTGCCATTTAAGCTACACAAAACTTACTAATTGGAGCTCATAACTTCAATTCACATGAATTATAACATCTTAGAGTCCCTCAAGCTTCCATTCACAATCGGCACTACACATACACACACAACCATGATAGCAAATTTTCTTTATGGCCATCTAACAACCAAAAGCATTTTAAACTAGCTCAATTACACAACCTTATTATCTAGACCATTTGGCCAAAATAACCATGGCCTAACACTCCTTAAGCCAACATATCAAGAATTTTGAAATTAGGCTTTCAAGTAAACTTGCATTCCATCTCAATTTCACAAAATTTCTAATATTAATAAGCCACAATCGGAACTTCTCTTTACACATTCACCAAACTCAAACACCTATAAATTTCCTATATACATTCGGTAATGAGCTTCTATTACCAAGAAAATTGATTCTCCCATGCTTATTAAAACACAAAGAAAACAATTTATTTCCTCCATTTTCCTTTTTAGCAAAACCGAAAGCTTCATGGACATAAATCATAAGAATCTAGCACACGGGCCTTGTTGGAAGCTTCAAGACCAACCAAAATCCACAACAGTCAAAGAAAAATTTTATGAATCTTACCTCAATTTTAAGCTTCCCCTAGCCGAATGCCCCAAGCTCATGAGTTTTTATTCTCTTCCTCAACTCACGGCAAAGAGAAGAAGAAATGGACTAACATTGGTTTTTCCTCCCATTTCATAATAATATAATCACATTATAACTTAAAATAAATATTAAGTTTATTTATTAAGCTAGAATACAACACACAAAATGCCAAATTAGCCATCATTGCCGTCCACTAGAGTAAAATTGGGCAATTTGACATGCAACTCCTTTTTTTCTCATGCATGCATTAATAGGTCATCACACATTTGTCTAGCACATTTTCAAAGTTCATAATTTAGCCCTTTTAGGTGCAATTCATAATTATAATACTAAATTGAAGCACCTAAGATGTCACACATGAATTGGCACATACAATAGGCTTCAAAATGAATATTTAATTATTTTTATGCCTCAGTTTTGTGGTCCCGAAACCACATTCCGACTAGGATCGTTTTAAGGCTGTCACAACTCTCCCCCACTTAAGAAATTTTCATCCTCGAAAATCTTACCGGAAAATAAGTTTGGGTAATGTTCTTTTATCGAATCCTCAAGCTCCCAAGTAGCTTCTTCAACCCCGTGTTTGACCCACAACACTTTCACTAACGAAATCCTCTTATTCCGCAACTCTTTAACCTCGTGTGCCAAAATACGAATTGGTTCCTCGACATAACTCATATCAGATCGAATCTCAATGTCAGATGATTAATCACATGTGATGGGTCGGATCTATATCGTCGGAGCATCGAAACATGAAAAACGTTGTGGATCTTTTCAAGTTCGGGAGGCAAAATCAATCGATATGCTACCAGTCCAATCCGTTCAGATATTTCGTATGGTCCGATGAACCTCGGACTCAATTTACCCTTACGGCCGATTCTGAGCACCTTTTTCCAAGGTGATACTTTAAGAAATACTTTGTCTCTGACCTAATACTCAATATCTTTCCACTTTAAATCCGCATATGACTTTTGACGATCTGAAGCTGCCTTAAGACTATCACGAATCACTTTTACTTTTTGCTCGGCATATCTAATTAAATCGACTCCAAAGATCTTACTTTCACTGAGCTCGGTCCAAAATAACGGTGTACGGCATTTGCGACCGTACAAAGCCTCGTAAGGTGCCATCTTAATGCTCGATTGGAAACTGTTGTTGTAAGCGAATTCAATCAAAGGCAAATACCGATTCCACGAACCACTAAATTCAAGGACACAATATCTCAACATATCCTCAAGTATTTGAATTACTCGCTCCGACTGACCGTCCGTCTGAGGATGGAGATTCTTATAGTTTCTTCCAAAACCACGATGTAAATCTCGGGTCTCTATCTGAGACGATAGAGGTAGGCACTCCGTGCAATCTAACAATTTCAGAGACATACAATTCGGCTAACTTATCAAGTGAGTAATCCTTACGCACGGGAATGAAATGAGCCGATTTAGTTAATCGGTCTACGACAACCCAAATCGCATCTTTCTTACTGGGAGTCAACGGTAGCCCAGATACAAAATCCATCGTAATCTTACCCCATTTCCACTCGGGTATCAAAATCGGTTGCAAAAAACCTGAAGGCACCTGATGTTCCACTTTTACTTGTTGGCATATCAAACACTTTGCCACAAAATTTGAGATGTCTCGTTTCATACCATGCCACCAATACTGACGTTTCAAATCATTGTACATTTTTGTACTTCCCAGATGAACTGACATTCGGCTATTATGAGCTTCATTTAAAATCATCGAAACCAATCTGAACTTCTCGGAATACATACTCGGCCTCGAAACCTCAAACAACCATTGTCGTTAACTTGAAACTCAGGATCCGTATTTGCATCGCATTGAGCTCGCTTGGTAATTAAATCATCATCTGCTTTCTGAGCCTCACAAACTTGTCGTAGAAACACCGGTTTCGCTTTTAATTTCGCTATTATCATACCATCATCAGATACCGATAAATGCACATTTATTGCTCGTAGAGCAAACAATGATTTCTGGCTAAGAGCATCAGCAACTACATTCGCTTTCCCCCGGTGATAGTCGATGACAAGTTCGTAATCCTTTAGCAATTCAAGCCAACGTCTTTGTCTTAGATTCAAGTCTCTTTACGTCATCAAGTATTTGAGGCTTTTATGGTCGAAAAAGATGTGACATTTCTCACCAAAGAGGTAGTGACGCCAAATCTTCAGAGCAAACACAATAGCAGCTAATTCGAGGTCGTGAGTCGGATAGTTTTTCTCATGAGGCTTTAATTGTCTCGAAGCATACGCAACGACTCTGCCCTCTTGCATCAAAACACACCCCAAGCCATTCAAAGACGCGTCACTATAAACCACAAACTCTTTACCGGATTCAGGCTGAACTAATACTGGAGCTTCCGTCAATAGGGCTTTCAATTGGTCGAAACTCTTCTAGCACTTCTCAGACCATTCGAATTTAACATCTTTCTGCAATAGCTTCGTCAACGGAGTTGAAATCATTGAGAAGCCTTTCACAAACCGTCGGTAATACCCGGCAAGTCTTAAAAAGCTTCAGACTTCTGAGACATTTTTAGGAGGCTTCCAATCAAGGATAGCAGATATTTTATTCGAATCAACTCGGATACCCGCAGCAGATACAATATGTCCCAGAAAGCCAACCTCGCGCAACCAGAACTCACACTTGCTAAATTTCGCATACAACTGGTTATCACGCAAAATCTGTAGCACAAGTCTTAAATGCTCGGCATGCTCAATCTCATTGCGAGAATAAACCAAAATGTCATTGATAAACACGACCATAAATCGATCTAGGTACTGCTTAAACACTCGATTCATCAGATCCATGAAAACAGCGGGGGCATTAGTCAGCCCAAACGGCATCACTAAAAATTTGTAGTGTCCATACCTCGTTCTGAAAGCAATCTTGGGCACGTCTGAGTCTCGAACTCGCAACTGATAATAGCCGGATCGTAAGTCAATCTTTGAAAACACTGAGGCTCCCTTTAACTGATCAAATAAGTCATTGATACGAGGCAACGGATACTTATTCTTTATAGTCACCTTGTTCAGCTACCGATAGTTAATACGCATTCTCAAAGTCCCGTCTTTCTTTTTCACGAACAAGACTGGTGCACCCTAGGGTGAAAAGCTCGGTCTTGCGAAACCTCTATCAGTTAACTCTTGCAATTGAAATCTCAACTCTTTCAACTCTGTCGGAGCCATACGATATTGAGCAATTAAAATCGGAGTTGTACCCGGAACTAGCTCAATGCCGAACTCAACCTCTCTAATAGGCAGTAATCTCGACAATTCTTCAGGAAATACGTCCGGATACTCACAAACCACAGGTACAGTCTCAAGCTTTAGTTCGGATATTTTGCTATCCAAAACATAAGTAAGATAAGCCTCGCAACCCTTTTTCATAAATTTCTGAGCCAATATAGAAGATATTATCGCCGGTAGCCTGTTTAGATCTGTAGACTCAATCCGAATTATCTCATTATTCGAACATCGCAAATCAATAGTCTTTCGCTTGCAATTCACTACCGCATCATGAACAGTCAACCAATCCATCCCGAGAATAACGTCGAATTCGTTGAATGGCAAAAGCATCAAATCGGTCGGAAAATAGGAATTTTGAATCATAAGGGGACATTTCTTACACACTCTATCAACTAAAACACAACGACCCAAGGGATTGGACACTCGAATCACAAACTCAGTAGACTCAATAGGGAGAGTCTTACTGGATGCCAAAGTTTCACATACGTATGAATGAGTTGAACCGGGGTCAATCAAAGCAATTACATCAGTATCAAAGAGAGTAAAAGTACCGGTAATAATATCTGGGGAAGAGGCATCCTCGCGTGCACGTATAGTGTAAGCTTTAGCAGGGCACGAGTCTCAGATTTGGTCATAACATCTCTCGTTCGTCTCTAACCGCTGCTAGCATTTCTCGGGTTTCTAGGGGGTCTACCTCGTGCTGAATTTGTGCTCGGTTTCCTACTCTGATTCATATTCTATTCAGACCATCTGAGGCAATCTCTTATAAAGTGATCAGCCGACCCGCACTTATAACAGGAACGATCATGAAATTTGCAGCTCCCCAAATGCCATTTTCCACAATACTTGCACTTGGCTCTATCTCGACGGTCATTCCCAACGCTAGCAGTAGAAGTGGCACGTGTACTCATAGGGGGTCGGTCACGGTCTCGTCTAGAAAAACTCGAAGTAGCAGTTGGTCTGTCCGACTCACTTTGAAACTTCTTCGATGATCTTTGAGTAGACTTCCCCGAAGATCTCTTACGGAACTCTCTGGCCTCGCTATCAGCTTTTCTCTTTTCATTTCTAAGCTCTTTGGCCTTACAGGCTCGCTCGACAAGAACAACGAACTCTTGAATTTCCAGAATGCCAACCAGTAATTTGATGTCTTCATTTAACCCGTCCTTGAAGCGTTTCCACATAATAGCTTCGGATGATATGCACTCGCGAGCATATCGGCTGAGCCGCACAAATTCTCTCTCATACTCGGTCACTGACATTCGGCCCTGCTTAAGCTCAAGAAATTCTTTCCTTTTCTGGTCGATAAATCTCTGGCTGATATACTTTTTACGAAATTCAACTTGGAAAAACTCTCAAGTAACTCGCTCTCTCGGCACAATAGAAACCAATGTGTTCCACCAATAGTAGGCAGAATCACGCAACAGAGATACGGCACATTTCAAGCACTCCTCGGGCATACATGACAATTCATCGAACACACGGATTATATTATCGAGCCAAAACTCGGCCCGCTCAGCATCATCATCAACTGTAGCCCAGAATTCTTCAGCCCCATATTTTCTAATTTTATCGACCGGGGGGTTTACTCGACCTCACAGGGTCAGTCTCAGGAGGAGCGACAGGGGTCGGAAGTGGGTTATTTGGGGGAGGAGGTTATGGAACCGCCGGATTAGTTCATAGGAATTGAGTGAACCAATCATTCATCATTGCATAAAAGTTCTTCCTCATGTCATCATCTCGATGACTAGCATTCGGCTGAGAGTCGATCGGCGCGGTCCCTTGCACGGGAGCAGCCGCTACACTCTCAATATCCTCTGCTACGGCTCGATCGAGATCGAGATCCATTACTATATGAAAAATACATTTCAAATGTCAGAAATCACCACACTATCGCATTATCACAAAATGGCATGTATAGCTATACTCACACGCGCTACGTTAGTCCGAGAATCGACTAAACTGTAGCTTTGATACCAATAAAATTGTAACACCCTATACCCCTGTCCGTCGCCGAAATAGGGTATTAAGGTATCACATGTCTAAATACAACTTACTAAACTTAGATTCTTCTAAGGTTCTATGACTGAATACAACACTTGCAAAAAGGGGTCGGATAGTACATTATACCTCATTTAATTGGTTTTATAAGCACCTAGCAAATTCCCACCATGTGGCTACTAACAACTTGGGCAAATCAAAATTTTCAGATAACAGTACACTATATTCTAACTCATTGCATATGGGGTACTATCTAAAAATCATGACACAAACATCAAGCCATATGAATTTCATCAAAACATATATTCAAATTAGAAGACTAGGCCAGCCATTTTCACAAGGCTAGAATAATTACAACCCAAAATGTAATTCGATTCACAAAAGGAGATTAGCTTATACATGCCATTGTTCTCTAAATTTACTATCGAAAATACCAAAATAACGATGATAGTGTAGGTGATTAAGGCTTCAATCCCCGAGTCCGTAGCTTCCAAAATGAGATCTATAAAACAGAGGAAACAAAGTAAACGGAGTAAGCATTACAATGCTTAGTAAGTTTTAAGCAATGACAATAGATAAAACTTAAATTATAACATAGTTGTTCGTATTTTTGTTTCCCTCTTCTTTTAGGTACGTCACCCCTTAACCGAACATACACATTCTCATCATATACAAAAGTAGATAACTTTCACTTATAGTAAGCTCCTGTAAACATAGACATATCGCATAATTTCACATAACATTTCGCATTGCTCAATTGTATTTTGACCATATTAATAGTCTCATTTCATGCACGCATATGTAATCGCATAATGACCTTAGGATTTGGTCCAAAAACCAGCTTGCATATAAGCTTAGGGTACATACCTGTATAACTTAACACTTTAAGCGCATTCATTAGCAATCGTTACCATGAAGTCTTTTAGTCTTAGACTTTACTCGCATCATCATCGAGACCTTTAGCTCCGATAAAATCTCCATACATAGCCATCGGGCCTTTACCCCAGATATAATCTTCGCATATAGCCTTCGGGTATTAACCCGGACATCATCTCCGTATATAGCCTTTAGGCCTTAACCCGGACATAGTCTCCACATATAGTCATCGGGACTTTAATCCCGGATTCACATCACAGAGTCTCATACATATGTATTCACATGTTGCCACATTTCACATAGCAAGATCACACTTGTAATTCAATCGATTCATTCGCATACAAACATATGACATGCTCCTTGACTTTATATCGTAAATATAATTCAAAACTTATACATGTATACTCATCTTTTCTAGACTTTCGGCCCAATGAGCAAACATACATAAACAATACATTTCAAATCCCAATTTCAGTTTCTTTCTCTATGAGCCATTCGGCTATATAGCGAACATGTATAAGGTTACTTTCTCAATGGGACATCGTTCAATTATCATGCATGTATATCATGGCATTTTAAATTAAATACCAAATTCAATTACTCAAAACTTACCTTGAACTTTCACGAGCAACTATGAATTGGCTATTCGACCACTTTACCTTTCCCTTTATCTGAACTTGTCCCTCTATGCTCTTGAGCTAAATAAAATATTAAATTTTATTAATCCTTTTTCAAACATCTCAATTGATCATTTTCACTTATAGTCAAATAATAAATGCATATACTTCTCATAGCAAACACACACACACATTCGGTCACCCACATACATATCACAAGTTGCAACAAGCTGATTTCCTGAACAACATTCAATAAATTACTCATAACTGGAGCTACGAAACTCCAAATGAAGTGCCGTTAATTTTGCCTGAAAATAGACTCATATATCTTCTATCCATAAAAGTTTCAGAATTTTTGGTTTGGCCAATCAATACCAGAATTTTCTTAAAATTTTCCCTATTTCACTGTTTGATTAAACTGACCACTCTATACTACGAATCGAATTTCTCCTTATACAGAATTCAAAATATGTCCTCGCCTATTTTATTCGAAACTAGACTCATTAAAGAGTCTAAGCATATAAATTTTGTCTTATAACAATTTTTATACAATTTATAGTGATTTTCTAAAAACAGAACAGGGGATTTCGGAGTCAATCTGACACTGTCTCACTCTACTCTAAAAATCTATTTATCAGAAATTCCTTTGCTTGTAAGGTTTCTTTTATAAGAAACTAGACTCACTAAGATTTAATTACACAATTTATTCAGCCTCTAATTCATCTCCCACAATTTATGGTGATTTTTCCAAAACACATTACTGCTGCTGTACCAAGCAGATTTATACAATTTCACTCTTTAAAGTTCTCATTCACATTTCATTTCAAGCTAAAACATATAATCAAGGTCACATTTGGCCACTAATTAAACATATCAATTTTGTCATATATACCAATTTCCAAGCTCAATTCTACTTTTCCATCTATTAACTGTATGTGATTTGCTCACATTATTCACCTATAGCAACGATCAACTAATTTTTAAACACTCATATACATCTTCCTTTACAAGAACGTTAACTAACATGAATTAGCATCCTTTGAGCCATGACCGAATGCATACCTTACCTCAAAACTCAACAATTATACACTTACAAATTAATTCATCAAATTAACACATATACTTCCATCGATTCAAAGCTCAATTAACAAAATATGTTTGATTCACTTCACATGCTATGACCAAAAGCATATGGTCTTAAACTTCACTTATAAATATCAAAATCAACCATCCCTTTCCTTATTATAGACATATTCGACAATTCCATCTAAAATCTCAAAAAGATATGTTCGATAATTAGCCATTCACCAAAACAAGTTCATTCGCTCATCAAAAACCCAATTTCAACATCAAAGCATAGTTTTTCCTTATCACATTACTAATTAACCGAAACTAACATGCTTCACAAATTTCAATTTACAAGTAGGTTTGGGTCAAACAATTTAAGAAGCTTTGAGAATTATCAATTTCAACATCAATGTCATGGTAATTCGATCCAATAGAGAGATTGCATCGGAGGAAGAAACCAAGGAGATTGTTAATGAGGTCGAAGATGCCAAGGAAAGCGATGATAAATTAGAATATGCTATCGAAGGGGAAATGTTGGTGGTTAAACAAAGCCTTAACACTCAAGTTTCGAAGAGTGAACCCCAACGAGATAATCTATTTCATTCTCGCTGCCTTGTTCAAGGAAAAGTTTGTAGTCTAGTGGTGGATGGTGGGAGTTGCACCAACGTTGCTAGCACTTTAATGGTGAACAAATTGTCGCTGCCGACTACTAATCATCCTAAGCCATATAAACTACAATGGCTAAATGACAGAGTTGAACTCAAAGTGTTTAAACAAGTTCTTGTGCCATTTTCCTTTGGCAAATATCAAGACGAAGTCATTTACGATGTTGTTCCAATGCATGCGAGTCATCTCCTACTTGGAAGACCTTGGCAATTTGATCGAAAAGTTAAGCACGATGGGTTCGCCAACACATCAAGCTGCGATGTTACTTTAGCCCCCTTGTCGCCTCAGCAAGTTGAGAAAGATCAGCAACGATTAAGGCGATCAATGCAACAAATGAAAAAGAATGAAAAATCTCAAAGTGAAAGAAAAAGAAACCAATTCAAAAGAAAAGCAAAATTTGAATGAGGAAAAAGGAGAAGAGCAAAAAAAGAAAGAGAGTGCGAAAAAGAAAATTTTCTTGATTAAATCAAACAACTTTGTTTGTTCATCTTTTCAGGTATGTTCAGACTCTGGATTATGATTACAATATCTTTCTCAAGAACGATGATTTGCACTCCGATCCATAGGTAATGCTGAAAATCTACTGTTCGAATTTGAAGGCAAGAACGGTATGAGCACTGAATTGCTATTTTGTTCCAAACAAGGTAAAAAAATCGAGCTTGATAATGTTCCTTGTAAAGAAAATATGGACTATAATGATTTGACGAGAAAATTGCAAAGGTCCTTGTTTAAGATGAAATTAGGGATTAAAATATATCTTGAGTTAATTAATTCGCGAAAACTAGAACCATTCCTTTTGACTATTGATGATTATCTAATTGATGGTTTAGTTGATTTTCTTTGTCAGCATTATATTCCTACTGACTTGTACATGGGAACTTACTTAGAAAACCAACAGCTCGACTTGAGGACAAGTCATTTTGAAGAGGGGGAGGATGACGCGAACGCGTCCAGACCAGCAATTAACCCAAACTATGGCACACTTGCTTTGCCGCAAGGATCGATGACGAGAGCTCGAGCTCGATGCTTCCAAAACACCAATTTAGCTCTTTGTTATCAATTCAAGCTAGTTAATGACTCCAATGACCATATTGTAGCTGAACACAACTCTGAACCAAAGATAGTTAGCTTACTTCAAGTTGACTTCAGCTCACTTCAGCTCATGAGAGTCCATTCCAGCTCGGTTGAGCTCAACTAAGCTCTTACTCAACTCAATTAGTTTCTAATTTAAATAAACTTAGCTCATTTACTTTATTTTCAGCTTAGCATAGCTCATAGCCAAAACCCCCAGCTCATCTTAGCTTAATCATTGCGTATTTATTTATGTGAGCTAGTTGACTAGTTATTTAATGCATATTATTAATTTGTCATAATTTGAACTAGAAATAAATATGTCCAAAATATTACAAGAATTAAATATGTTGCCCCAATTTAATTAAGTGTTTAATTGTGTTCATATTTGATTAATGTGTTCACATGAGCTATTAATGTTGTACATTCACTTTATAGGTACATCACCCTTGGGACGGCAACATGCATGGATGGATTAAAGATGGTGTGCTACCTTTTGGTGTTTCAAGGTGACTATTCGGCCAAGACATGCATCTCCTAAAGGTGACTGAATCTTTTCCTATACTAGCATCAAGGCGTTCACACATGGAGTTCACACATACAACTATTCGGCTACTCATGTTCACACTTCCAAGACCATTCAAGATCTTATGTTCACACATGAATTAGACCCTTCAACCAGCCTCATTATGACACCACTTTCCATGAATACATGCAACATCAATGCTTATTTAATAGCCATGGACGAATCTAGTCATGCATGCATGAAGAACATTCATCCAAGTACATCAATGCATATTCATGAAGCTATCCACTCACCTCCCATTCAGCCGAACATGGACAAGCTCACCAATGGACATCCTTCTAGAATATTCACCCCTTAATTGGATACATTACTTAGTTGTTAAGTTCATGAATAGGACCATTCGGCTAGCCTAAGTTACTAGTATAAATAGTTATTTAGTTTCATTGTAAAAGGACTTTTGATCAATTTTATACCGAAACTTTATTTCTGTGAGGTTTGATTCCTCTTAACTTTGTACAAGTCTCATGCGACTTATCTAGCTTAGCTAGTGGCATCAATCTTGCTTGTTTCGAGCTTATCACCAAACCCTAACTTGATGTGGCACTCAAACCTATCCTCAAACTACCATTTTTCCAACTTAGACCATATAGGATTTGGGGTGACACCTTTGGTGTTGAATCTTTCCTGATGTCTAAGACACTCGACCATCGACTACCTATCTTGTTAATTTACCAAAATTAGAACAATACATTATTCCATCTATACCATTTCGTACTTTCTATACCATTTCAAACCATCTATACCATTTCGTACCTTCTATACCATTTCAAACCTTCCATACCATTTTGAACCTTTCGTAACCTATCCTACATTACCTAAACCGATACACTAATCATCTATCTCATTTCATACACCAACCTTTTAACCATCATACTATCTATCTTCTCTTCTTTCTAAACCTCAACAATTCTAACTTCTTTTCGAAACTCTTAAAACATACCTTCTTCTTAAACTTCCTCTTCTTTATCTACCTATTCCAATTGCGACTTCGTTCATCTTCTCAACTACGATCGGGCACTCATGTAAATCTGGCTTATGTCATAACCGGGTTCGCGTCAGTTGGCCAGAGGTTTTATTAGACTGAGTGTGTCTCCATGAGGAGCACCAGTACTTTCGTAAAGAAAAAAGATGGGATGATGCAGATGTGCATCGATTATCGCCAGTTAAACAAACTGACAATAAATGTACCCTCTACCAAGGATCGATGATCTGCTTGACCAGCTTAGAGGAGCTTCCGTATTTTCCAAGATCGATCTTAAATCTGAATACCATCAGTTAAGGGTCAAGGAGGTGGATATTCATAAGACAGCATTCAGAACTCGATATGGTCATTACGAGTTTCTGGTGATGCCGTTTAGACTGACGAATGTACTGCAGCTTTCATGGATCTGATGAATCGAGTATTCCAACCTTACTTAGATCGATTCGTAGTCACCTTTATCAACGATATTCTGGTGTATTCAAAAACTGAGGAGAAGTATGATGAGCATCTCCGGGTTGTTCTGCAAGTGTTGAGAGAGAAGCAACTCTATGCAAAGTTTAGTAAGTGTGAATTTTGGTTGCGAGAGGTGACATTTCTAGGTCATGTTGTTTCTGCTGAGGGGATTAGGGTGGATCCTTGGAAAATTGAGGCGGTTCTGTAATGGAAGCCACCGAAGTCGATATCAAAAATTCAGAGTTTTCTGGGTTTAGTAGGGTACTACAAAAGGTTTGTAGAAGGATTCTCTTTGATCGCTGTACCATTGATGAAACTTCTGAGGAAAGGAGTATCATTTGTATGGACTGAGAAACAGCAAGAGGCTTTCGATAAGTTGAAGAAGGTATTGACTGAGGCGCCAGTACTGATTCAGCCAGAGTCTGGGAAGGATTTCACTGTGTACAGTGATACATCACATGTGGGTCTAAGCTATGTACTGATGTAAGAGGGTAAGGTGGTCGCTTATGCTTTGCGACAGCTTAAGGCTCACGAAGCGAACTACCCTACACATGATCTGGAGTTGGTAGCGATTATCTTTGCGTTAAAGATCTAGAGACACTACCTGTATGGAGAAAAGTGTATTATATACACGGACCATAAGAGTCTCAAGTATTTATTGACTCAAAAGGAGTTGAACCTTAAGCAACAAAGATGGATAGAGTTGCTTAAGGATTACGGCTGTTAGATTAAGTGTCACCCAGGCAAGGCATATGTGGTGGCTGATGCGCTGAGTCAAAGGGCTGTAACTGAGTTAAGAGCAATGTTTACTCGTCTGAGTTTATATGACGATGGTAGCTTGTTAGCAGAATTACAAGTGAGACCAACTTGGATTAAGCAGATTAAGGAGAAACAGTTAGAGGATGAGTCGTTAGTTCCTCGGTTTCAACAAGCTAAGAATGATGAAACTTTTGATTTTGGACTAAATAGTAAAGGAGTTCTGTGCTTTCGAGGAAAAGTTTGTATTCCGATGGACTCTGACTTGAGGCAGTCAATTCTGAGAGAGGCTCATGGTGGACCTTGTGCCATGCATCCTAAAGGAAATAAGTTGTACCGAGACTTGCGAGAGTTGTACTGGTGGCCTGGACTTAAGCGAGAAGTGACCGAATTCGTAGGGAAGTGTCTGACATGCCAGCAAGTGAAAGCTAAGCATCAACTACCTTCTGGACTTCTGCAGCCAGTGAAGATTCCACTTTGGAAGTGGGAGAGGGTAACCATGGATTTTGTGAGTGGGTTACCTTTGACACCTACCAAGAAGGACTCAGTGTGGGTAGTTGTGGATAGATTAACGAAGTCTGCTCATTTTATACCTATCTAAACTGACTACTCTTTTCAGAAGTTGGCCAAGTTGTATGTGGCGGAGATAGTGCGACTGCATAGGGTGCCAGTTTCAATAATTTCTGATCGAGATCCTAGGTTTACATCTCGATTCTGGCAGAAGTTACATGAGGCGTTGGGTACGCGATTGGATTTTAGCACTGTTTTTCACCCCCAGACTGATGGATAGTCGGAAAGGGTTATTTAGGTTCTGCAAGACATGTTGAGGGGTTGTGTTATCGACTTCTGAGGTCGTTGGGAGGATTACTTGCCATTGGTGGAGTTTGCTTATAACAACAGCTATCAGGCAAGTATTCAGATGGCTCCAAATAAGGCACTATATGGGCGAAGGTGCTGTACACCTACTTGTTGGACGGAGTTGGGAGAACGTCAGGTTCTTAGGCCAGAGTTGGTGGCAGACATTGAGGACAAGGTTAAGTTGATCAAGGATCGGTTAAAGGAAGCATCTGATAGGCAACTTGAGGCTGCGGTTTATCGGGCCTTATCGAGTTCTTAAACAGGTAAGGCCAGTAGCTTATCAGTTGGAGTTACCACTGGAGTTAGACCAAATCCATGATGTTTTTCATGTGTCCATGCTGCGAAGGTATTGACCAGATCCTTCTCATGTCGTACCAGTAGAAGAGATTGAGGTGAAGACTGACTTGACTTTTGAAGAAGAGCCTGTACAAATACTAGATCGAGAGATCAAAGTGTTAAGGAGGAAGTCTATTCCTTTGGTAAAGGTACTCTGGCGCAACCATGGCAGAGAAGAAGCTACTTGGGAGCCGGAAGAGGCAATGCGTCAACCATACCCTCACCTATTTGGATCAGGTAAATTTCGAGGCTGAAATTCCTTTCAGGGTGTAGAGTTGTAACGCCCTGATATTCGGGATTTTTCAGAATTTTTGCCATTTTGGTGTGAACTTATACTTGTGTTGTCTGGTTATATAATTTATGCTTTGAGTAGGTTAGTGGGCCTTTAAAAGGCCCAAGCCTAAGTTAAAACCCGCTAGAACTTTTAAATTTTGGACTTGAAGAGAAGGGGTCTTGAGTATGTGGGCTTTTAAGAAAAAGTGAGTAATTTAAGACACAAGTGAGCCTTTGGTGAAGTGGCAATGTGGCGCCACTTAAAGCCTAGGAAAGTGGCGTGTGGAAGTTGTGCAAGGGGCCAAGGTTCAAATCTTATGGTAAGTAGTGTGGCACTTTATTTTTACTGCATGTGCCATGCATGTGATGGACTCCAACTGAAACTCTGAAGAGAAGAGTTTGAGGTGCTCATGGGATTGAATCAATGAGGGATAAGGGGAGAGATTTTAGGAATTTCAAATGGGAACAAGTGATGGCCAAATGGGGGTCTCTTGGGAAGCAATCGGCTAGGGTCCCTAGTGATATCTATTTCGGCATTCTTGGTCTTGAGAGTGTGCCGAATTCTTGTTGCCTACCTTTCGAGTTTGTTTAGGGTCATTCTTTTGGGTTTGTTGAATAGGTATAGGGTTTGAGAGCCCCTTCATTCCATCTTTTTCTCCTCCCTTGTTCTAGAAGCCGAAATCGTGAGCATAAGTCACTTGTGCCAATTTGTCCATAACCAAACCCTCTCCTCTTTTCTTTCTTCTCTTTTCTCTCTATTTTCTTCTAGAGCCGAATCCATTCTTCTCTCTTCCTTCTCTTCTCTTCTTCTCCATCAATTAAAGTAAAGACTCCCTTCTAAATCCTTGGTAGTCGATTTCCCCAAAAGCCAAAACCGAAGTTGTGTTGTTGTTTTCTCCCTTGACCGAATCCTATTCTTTCTTCAATCTACTTAGCCGAATCTCACAACTCCCATAACCCTTGTCGACATCTTCTCTTTTTCATTGCAACTTCTATCTTTCTCTTCTTCATTATACCAAAAGCCGAAACCTCCATGTTCATAGCGATTCGGGATCTAAACCTCTAGATCTATTCTCTATTTGCAGTTTAAGTTAGATCTGTATCAGATCTAGATTAGAAAGGTGATTTGGGTTAATTCTCTGGCAAGAAGATCTACGGTAAGTTATCAAAACCCCCTTTCCATTTGTTATTTTGGGATTTAACAAAAACCAAAAATCCCTAAACACTTTAGGGAGGCTGTCGATTTTGGTAAAGAGTAATGCTAGTCTTTTTATGTGGTTTTATATGAATTAGTTCACCCAAGGGGCGGTCTAACAAGGAGCGTTGGAGGCTAGGACCATTGGAGCGATTAGATCTAGATCTAGTCATTAGTTTTAGCAAAGGTGAGTATTCAAGGGCCTAAACTGTTGATGGCCGAATATGTAGTGGTTACATTGATTAACAACGATTCATAGTCTAACATCTTGAGTGACCAATTGTAGGATAATCGCATGGGGGATCTCGCTGTAGTAATTGCAAATTAGGTGTGTAAACGAACACCCACTAGTAGACTAAGTTGGCAAAAGTCGAAAAGTCGAAATGCTGAAATTCTGGCATTTCGTGGGCTGGTGAGTGTGCGAGCACTCGTGAGTTGGTTAAAATGGTAAAAATGGTTATCATGAACGGTAAGGAAGTTGTGTGTGCAATTTCGTGCATGTTGGTGAATTTGGGCCTCGAAGGGCTAAATTTGGGCCTGATGGGCTTACTGGCCCATATAGGTGAAAACGAGCAGTAAGCGTGTTCTGATAATCTGAGTGTTGAAACTATTAAACCGGACATAAATTTTGGGCTTTGTGGGCCAAAATAGTTATTGGACACCGTAGGGGCCCATTAAGGGTTTTAGGGCCCGTTAGCTCTAAAGTTGGTAAATGGGATAAATAAGTCACTTAGATGAAAATTGGACTGTTAATGACTGTAATAAGCATGAAAATCCTAAAATTGGAATATTTACTAAAATACCCCTTAAGGGTGTTGTTTTACCCCTAGGTGCAAAATGATCATTACACCCCTAGGGTTAAATCTGACTGAAATGCATGTTAAACTAAATCTGTTTACTATATGCCCTGACATGTTATACTGTTGCATGGGATTGGGTTTTTGATGGAGGAAGTGCTAAGTGGCATTGCCACATCTACTGATAGGGGCTTTGCCTCGTTTACTGTTAGTGGCTTGGCTACGTTATCTGATTAAGCAGCTATGCTGCAACTGTGGTGTGTAGGGCTGGGTGGGTTGAGTTATTCCCCACATGGTGTGTAGGACTGGATTTGGGCTAGGCTTTTGCATACACGCATACTATTTGTACTGTTACTGTAATGGGCCAATGGGCGGCACTGTTTACTCATAGGGCTAAGGCCCAGTTAATATTGTTTACTGAATAGGGCTAAGGCCCAGTTAATACTGAAACTGGATAGGGCTTCTGCCCAGTAAGCTTAAACTAATTTGGGCTCTAGTGGGGTTTACTTTACACACTGAGTTTCCAAACTCACCCCCTTCCTTTCATCTATGCAAGTGAGCCCTAGACTAAAGGACTTGGGGCTGAAGGGATTCAGAGTGGCCACGTGGACTGCATATGGTGGTTTTACTTAAGTTATTTTATTTTCGGTATTTTATTTAAAATTATTTTCTTTTTAGTTTCTGTTTTGTAATAAGGCCGCTCTTAAGTATTTTTAATTTGGTTTTTATATCTTTATTTATAATTTGATTTAAAAGGGGTAGATTAAGGCTGCGCGAGTTTTTATTTAAAATTAAAAAACGTCTTCGAAACGAAACACACGTATCGAATGGATAAGGGAAAGACAAACAAGATCTTGTAGTAGATAAACCGGTAGTGGATAGGACGTTCACAAACTAAACCTGATTTTCTTTTCAAACTTTAATAAAGGTTTTGCAAAACTCACCCTAATCGTAATGACTAAAGAATATATCTCAATCAATCATTGGTGTGACACACTAGACTTGGCCGTAACATCTGGGCCGGCTTTGGGGTGTTACAGCCTTAGGCCCATTACAGTAACAGAATAGTATTTTATGCATGGATGCAAACCCAAGCCCAATCCAGCCCTACACACCACCCGTACCAGCCCTACACACCATGTGGGGAATAACTCAACCCACCCAGCCCTACACACCACAGTCGCAGCTTAGCTGCTTAATCAGATAACGTGGCCAAGCCACTAAAATAGTAAAACGAGGCAAATCCTCTAACAGTATACGTGGCATTGCCACTTAGCACTTCCTCCATCAAAACCCAATCCCATGCAATAGTGTATATTATGACATGGCATACAGTGAGCAGACATAATTTAGCATGCAATTCAGTCAACTTAACCCTAGGGGTAAAATGGTCTTTTAGCACATAGGGGTAAAACAATAATTTCCACCCTTAAGGGGTATTTCATTAAACTTGCCAGTTTTTAGGGTTTCATGCTCATTATAGTTTGTTAATAGTCCTAACGTCATCTAAGCAACTTATTTGGTCCATTTTATTAATACAGTGTCATCGGCCCCTAAAACCCCTAATGGCCCAACGGTGTCTACTAGCTACTACGGCCCACTAAGTCCAAATTTTACATCCGTTTTCGCAGATTAACAGTCAGACTACCAAAATATGCTTACCGCTCATTTTCACCCATATGGGCCCGTAAGCCCATTGAGCCCAAATTCGACCCTTCGAGGCCCAAACCACCAACATGCACGAAAACACGCACACACACTCTTACCATTTACGATTAACATTTTTACCAATTCAAACTGACCCACGAGTGCTCGCACACTAGCAAGCCCTCAAAATGCCAGAATTTTGGAATTTCGACTTTTCAGCTTTTGCCGATCTAGTCTACTAGTGGGTGTCGATTACACACCTGTTTGCATACTACGTCGAGATCCGCACTGAATTAACCTACAATCATTTTAACCACACTGTTAACTAAAATCCAATGAAATCAATGAAATTGAAAACCTACCATATTCAGCCAACACCATCTAAAGCCCTTAATCACTTACCTTTGCCGAAATCTACAACTAGATCTAGATCTAGATTGCTCCAACTGTCCTAGTCTCCAGTGCTCCTCGATAGATAGCCTCTTTTCCACACTAGATCACAAGAAAACTGAAAGAAAAGACTAATATCAATCTTAGCCAAAATCGACAACCACCCTGAAAGGTTAAGGGTTTTTGGCTTTTCTTGAATCACCAAGTTACGAAAGAAAGGGGTTTTGAGTACTTACCAACACTTAATTTTGCCAAAGAAGAGTCCCCAACTATCAGCCTAGCCTAGATCTATTGTAGATCTAATCAAAATGTGAGAAAAAGATTGATCTAAGTGGTTTGGCTTTTAGAAACCCTCTAGAGTGTATGCCAGCTTTGGTTTTGAGAGAAAAGGTAAAAGGAGAAGAATAGTTTATAGAAGAAGAGGAGATGATCGGCAGAAAGGGATGAGAGGTTTTGAGATTCGACTCTTGAAAGAGTAGCAATGAGAAGAAGAAGTTCGACCAAAGGAGAAATCGGTAACTATGGATTTGGGTTCTGGCTTTTGAAAGAAATCGGCTAACAAGGCTTTGAGAAAAGGGGTTACTTTAATCAATGGAGCAAAGGTGAAGAAGAAAAGAAAAGAGTGAAGAGAGGAGATAGATGCTTGATTCAGCTAAATAAGAAAAGAGATGAGGGATTCGGCTCTAGGTAAATCGGCAAAGAAGACCACCTAATTTCGGGATTTCAGCTTTTAAAACAAAAGGGAAAGAGGAAGGAAAAGAAGCAAAGTGAACTAAATGGGAAACATCACTTTGAACCTTACCTAATTGACAGCCCAAAATAAAACCCGAAAGGAACCAAAGAGGGGCACACTAAAACTACACTTGCCGAAAATGCAAGTTCCAAAACCCACTTGCCGAAATGTTCCTCCAAGACCCCCACAATTGACCAACACTTGTTCCCTTTCAAAAATCCTAGATTTTCTCCCTTATCCCTCCTTGACTCAATCCCATGAGCACTTCAAACTCCTCCCAACAGAGTTTCACTTAGAGTCCACCACATGCCTTGCACATGCATTTAAAAAAATAAATCAACACCTTGCTACTCCATGGACTCGAACCTTAGCTCTTGCACAATCTCTACACGCCACCCCTTGTGTCTTAAGTGGCGCCACCTTTCCACTTTAACACAAGCTTACTTGTGTCTTAATTTACCAACATTCTTTTAAAACCCCACTTAGTTAGAGCCCCTTCTCCCTTAGGTCTAAAATTTTAAAATTCTACCAGGTTTTAACTCAAGCCTAAGCCTTCTAAAGGCCCATTAACACACTCAAAACATAATTTAGCACATCCAGACAATCAAAAATTAAATTCAAGTAAAATTTCAAAAATCCCGAAAAGTAGGGCGTTACACATATGGACACTTTAAATGCATGTATAAATTCGGACACATTAAATAGCAACAAAGTTAAGACAAATTCAATTCATGCTTTATTCACAAACACATTAATAACATGTCTAAACATGGACATATTAATTACTTGAATTTAAACTAAGACAACAAATTAAATTCGGCTGGAATTAATTTGTAACACGAAACTAATTTCGTCCTAGCTAAGGACACATTAAAACTTAAATTAAAATTGTCCAGATTTAGACAAATTAAAATAAATTAATTTATTTGAGCTGAAATTAAACTCATTAAATAAATTTTATTCCAGCAAATTAAAATGCATGAAGTTAAAATAAATTCGAATCAAGCTCAATGAGCTTACATCAAACCGAATTGAGCTCATCGATCTTCATTTTGCACTTGGATCCTTCGAGTTTAGGCTAGTCAATTGGGCTTGAATCCGAGCTAGGATAGTTGCGGGGTGTGCTCACATCAGTAAATTCCTTGTAAGAATCGATCCTCAAAAATTAATCTTCTCCTTCGAAATGATAAGCTGGTTATAGCGATTAAGAACGTCCTAACCACCAATTCTTCCTCTCATAGCTAGTCCCGATACGTCCTGCAAACCAACCCTTACCGATTATCTAATCAAGTTACACGTGTTCCCGATTGAAGATCTGGTAGCCTTGCATTCTAAAGAACTCAACTCAAATTAATGGCCTCAACTCGTGGGTCGTTTAAACCCGATCACTTCTTCCTCGTTTTGTTCTCGGAGAATCGAATACAACACGGCTGACTTTTTTCTCCAACTGTCAGTAAACATGACACCAACCCAACGTGCACTTTGACTTGAAATCGAGTTTAACTTTAAGGGATGATTGGTCTATCTGGATACTTAGGAAAAAAATGAATACCACTAGGATGGATTTTTAGCGTGAATACAAATCTCACGATTTTCGACCGAAATGAACACTAGCCTAAAGCTAAGATAAAATTTAGTGTAGCATGAAATTATTCATGCTTTGTATGTTTTGAAAGGTGATGGAATTTGTATGAAAAAGGTGATGGAAATTGAGAAAGAAAAGTATTTGGGGAGAGAATTAGACAAACTTTATAACAGCAAGACAAAATTAATTCAATTCCCAATTGAAGTAGGAAAATAGCACAACTCCAAAGTGAAATAGGAATACAAAAACTAATGGATGATTTTCAAAGAACAAAATACCCCTATTTATATACATGGGGTTTTTTAAAAATAGCCTAACGAATTTAATATAATAAAATAAAATAAATAAAAATTAAAATAAAATATCTTCCTATTTTTAGCTTTATACAAAGTCAAAATATATGATAAATCCCTAGCTTCCTCCACATTTTTGATTTGGCCCCATCTCTATGATTATGTTTCAAATTGGCCCCTTTTTGCTTGTTTTTGATCAATTGCATCCCTGACAAGATTAAATCATAAAAACACTTAATTAGGAGGGTTCAATTCAGAAAGAAACCAAATTGAACACAAAAAATATGTAAATTAATATGTTTATCAGTTGTAAAAACAACGGCCTCGCCTTCATCTCAACTATGATTGTACCATCGTCACACAAAGATATTTTAGTATTCATTGGTTTCAAGGCAAATAGAGACTTTCAGCTCAAAGTGTCAGCAACCACATTTGCTTTTCCTGGATGATAATCGATAACAAGCTCACATAGTCTTTTATTAACTCTAACCATCTCCGTTGTCACGAATTTAAATCTTTCTGAGTCGTTAAATATTACAAACTTTTGTGATCAGCATAAATGTGACATTTCTCACCAAATAGATAGTGCCACCATATTTTTAAGGCAAATACAATAGCTGCTAATTTAAGATCGTGCATCAGGCAATTCATTTCATGCTACTTTAACTGCCTTGAAGCATAAGCTATAACCTTGCCTTTCTGCATCAAAACACAACCGTGACCATTCAATGAAGCATCACTATAAACAACGAATTCTTTACCCGATTCTGGCTAAACTAGCACCGATACCTTGGTCAACAAAACTTTCAACTGATCAAAACTTTCCTGAAATCTGCTTAACGTCTTTCTGAAGTAATCTCATCATTGGTGTTGCAATCATAAAGAAGCCTTTTACGAATTGTCTGTAATAACCAGCAAGTTCCAGAAAACTTCAGACTTTAGATACATTTCTCGGAGGCTTCTAATCTAATCTTGCTAAAATCTTGCTTGGATCAAACTGAATACTCGATGCTAATACATGTCCCGGAAAACTGACTTCTCGTAACCAGAACTCACATTTACTAAATTTCGCATACAACTGCTTATCGCGCAAAGTCTGCAGCACTATTCTCAGATGTTCAGCATGCTCGGACTCATCACTTGATGCGAACCCGGTTATGAGATAAGCTGAATTTACGTTGAGTGCCTGATCGTAGTCGAAAAGATGAACGAAGTTGCAATTGAAATGGATAAATAAAGAAATGGAAGTTTAAGAAGATGGAATGTTTTAAGGGTTTAGAAAAGAAGTTAGAATTGTTGAGGTTTAGAAAGAAAGGAAGATAGATGGTACGATAATTAGAAGGTTGGTGTATGAAAATGAATAGATGATCGGTTTAGGTAAGGTAGGATAGGTTACGAAAGGTTCAAAATGGTATAGAAGGTACGAAATGGTATAGTAGGTACAAAATGGTATAGAAGGTACGAAATGGTATAGAAGCGATGATGTATTGTTTGAATTTGGTAAATCAACAAGATAGGTGGTCGATGGTCGAATGTCTTAGACGTCAGGAAAGATTCAACACCAAAGGTGTCACCTCAAATCCTATATGGTCTAAGTTGGAAAAATGGTAGTTTGAGGATAGGTTTGAGCACCACACCAAGTTAGGGTTCAGTGATAAGCTCGAAACAAGCAAGATTGAGGCCGCTAGCAAAGCTAGATAAGTCGCACGAGACTTTTACAAAGTTAAAGAGGAATCAAACCTCACAGAAATAGAGTTTCGGTATAAAATTCATCAAAATTCCTTTTACAATGAAAATAAACAACTATTCATACTAGTATCTTAAGCTAGCCGAATGGTCCTATTCATGGACTTAACAACTAAGTAATGTATCTAATTAAAGGTATGAAAAATTCTAGAAAATGTCCATTGATTCTCTAGTCCATGTTCGGCTGAATAGGAGGTGAGTGGGTAGCTTCATGAATATGCATTGATGTACTTGGATGAATATTCTTCATGCATGCATGACTAGATTCAGCCAACACCTTTAATGGAGCCTTTAATTCATTCATGTTGTTTCACCATGAGTGGCTTCTTAAATGAAGCTTCTTGAAGGGTCAGAGTACGTGTGAACAAGGAGCTTGAGTAGTCTCTTGTGTGTGAACATCCAACCGAATGGTCATCATGGTGTGAACACAAGGTGTGAACACATGGGAAATACATGAACCGTCCAATGCGTGTTCCTTCATCAATATGATCCATGGATCTTCAAATACATGAATAATCATCATGAACATGCATATGCCCCTTTGATTGCCGTCCATTGAACCTTTCTATGCATGCACCTTGTATTAATTTCCTTCCATGCATGTGCCGTCCAAAGGGTGATGTACCTACAAGGTGAATGTACAACATTAATAGCTCATATGAACACAATTAAACACCTAATTAAATTCAGCTAACATATTTAATTCTTGTAATATTTTGGACATATTTATTTCTAATTTAAATTATGACAAATTAATAATATGTATTAAATAACTAGTCAACTAGCTCACTTAATAAATACGTAATAATTAAGCTAAAATGAGCTGAGGGTTTCGTCTATGAACTATGTTAAGCTGAATTAAATTAAATGAGCTGAGTTTATTTAAATTATAAACTAATGGAGCTGAGTAAGAGCTTAATTGAGCTTAATCGAGCTGGAATAGACTTCCGTGAGCTGAAGTTAGCTTGAATTAAGCTAACTATCTTTGGTTCAGAGTTGTATTCAGCTACACTTTGATCGTTGGAGCCATGAGCTAGCTTGAATCGATGACAGAGAGCTGAAATGGAGTGTTGGAAGCGTCGAGCTCAAGCTCTCGTCATTGGACCTTGCGGCATAGCAGGTATTCCATCATCCGGGCAGGTTATTAGCTTGGACGCGTTTGCGTCATCACTTGAATAGATTAATATATCATCTATACACACAACCACAAATCGATCCAAATAAGGTCTGAAAATCTGATTCATTAAATCCATAAAAATAGTAGGTGCATTTGTTGGTCTGAAAAGCATAACAAGGAACTCATAATGTCTGTACCTAGTTTGAAAAGTAGTCTTCGGCACATCAAATTTTTTAACTCGTAGCTGATAATATCCCGATCTCAAATCTATTTTTGAAAACACAGCAGCCCCTTTCAACTGATCAAACAAATCATCGATTCTGGGTAGAGGATAATTGTTCTTTATAGTAACTTTGTTCAACTAATGATAATCTATACACATTCTCATCGTGCCATCTTTCTTTTTCACAAATAGAACCGGAGCACCCCAAAGTGAGAAATTCGGTCTCGCAAATCCTCAATCTATTAACTTTTGCAACTGAGACTTTAATTCTTTTTGTAACACTCTAAAATCGGCCTCGACGTTATGGCCAGATCTGATGTGTCACATAGAGGATAATAGAAACAGACGATATGATTAAAAAGTTCTCCTTTGTTTTAAAAACCTCGTTTAGACTTGGAATGATGGATGATTTCAGGTTAAAACCATTATTATAAGTTTGAAAATGTTTTAGAAGAAATGATAATCTTATTTGTGATATCCAGTTACTTGAAAACGTTTGTGATTAATTTTTTTTTGAAAACTCAAATTTTATACTTTCCAATTGTAATGTTAAATTAGTCTAAATGCAAAAAATTAAACCAACAAAAATCCATGGAGGCCTTATTACATAACCAAAACCCAAAATAAATATAAACAAAATAACTAAAAAAAAAGTAAAAATAGAAGCAGAAGTATGTGGCCACCCCGAGTCCCTCGCAGCTCCAAATCCTCTATGGTTGGGGGTTACCTGTATGTGTAAAATAAAGAGGGTGAGTTTGCAGAACTCACTATATAACTATCCCCAACCAATATCATAGATCAAACCAACTAGCCACACAGGGCCGAAGCCCTATTTAGAGCCAGATCAGTCTAGGCCTTGGCCTTATTAAGAAACAGATTTGGCTCAAGCCCACCACAGATACAGAACAGAACAATATGCAACCCAAACCTAGTCCAACCCGTACACCAACCGTACCAGCCCATCACACCATGTGGGGAATAACTCAACCCACCTAGCCCACACGCAAATACGAAGCCAAGCTGCTAATGTCTGATATCGTGGCAGTGCCACTTAATACAAATTACGTGGCGAAGCCACTATACAGAATCACGTGGAAGAGCCACTATAAAAATCTTCCTATGATATCAAACCCTACCCCATGGAGACTAACCGAACTACATAGAGCATGCAAACAGATAAACGGATATAGTTACGATCATACACATATCAACACCTATATCTAAGAGTAAAAAAGTCATTTGGACAGTCAGGGGTAAAACGGTAATTTTACCCTTCAGGGGTATTCTGGTCATTTTGCTAAATTACAATGTCTCAACAACTAATACGACTTTCTAGCAAGTCTAACGTCGCTCCGTGCGACGCAGAAGGTTCATAAGGTCAAATAGGGTATACGGGCCAAAACCCTTAATGGGCCCTAGCGAACCCACACACTCGTGTGGCCTATTTAGTCCAATTATCCATACATCGTCGCAAATCATAACATCTAGCATACTAATAGCCACCTATCGCATAATTCACCCATATCGGCCTGTAGGCCCATTGGGCCCTTTTTTGGCCCATCGAGGCCCATAACAACCCAAGTGCACGAAAATGCGTATAACGGCCTTCACAGTATACCGCCTACAGTTTGGGGGTTTGGGTCGTCCCACAAGCGTTCGCACGCTCATAAGACCCCGAAATGCCGACATTTCGATATTTTGGCTTTTCAGCTTTTGCTGATCTACACTATTAGTGGGTGTAGTTACATAGCTTTCATTTCACAATGCTAGAGAATCCCTAAAGACTGTTGATTCGAGACAGCCACCTACCTTCCGACGATAATCTGAACCACATATAAAAACATCCTTAACTGACAATACACCTTGCTTAATCCTACTACCCGATCCCTACCACAATCGGCCAACATTAACAAGAACCAACAACCACTTACCTCTGTCGAAAATTAGCCAATAGATCTAGGTTTGCTTCGATAACACTAGCCACCAACCAACCTTCGCGAGATCGACTACCAAGTAGCACCTACTCAAGAGACCCAAGTAGGATGGTCAAGAAAGAATAAAGTAAACGTCGATCACAAGTGGAAAAGAAGCAAAACCGATTTAATATGTAGAAGGGCAAAATTTTAGCTTACATCCGAAAACTCAAGGAAAACAAATGAATCGCTTACCCCTTTTACAAACGGTAGAGAGTGTAGATTGGAACAACGAAAACTCACCTCCTCGAGTCCAAAACACTCCAATCCCAAGCAACTCTAAAGTGAAAAGAGGAAAATATTTGACTATTTGAAAGATCACAGGTTTGGCTATGATTGAAAGGACAACCCAATATCAAGACAAGGAGCGTATGGTAGAGAAAAGGAAAGAAAAGATATTGAGAGAAAAGAGATGCGAAGTTCGAAAAATAAAAGAGGAAGTAGCGATAGAGAAAAGAAGAATGGGGTGTTTGGCTTTAGGAAAATATGATTAAGAGATTTCGACCAATTAGAGTGATTAAGGGATGAAGAATGTAGGGTTCTGAAATAGTCTATACTGGCTTTATATGACAGCCTTATTTTGGCCCTAATCAGAAAAGTGGTTTCAGGACCATGAAACCGAGTCAGAAAAATATTTAAATATTATTTTCTATGATTATTAGATGCGAATTATCATGTGTGGAAGTTTCGTATAAAAATTTGATTGTTTGTATGTATAATTTAATAATAGGAGTCATTTGTAACAAGTAAAGAATTAGTGATTATTCATAAAAGGATTAAATAATGTTGATCTAATATGGAGGATTTATGTGGCAAATTAGCTTAGAAAAGGCAAGTGCCGAATGTGTCCTTGTTAAATGAGTTTATTTCATTTGTTTTAAAAGGTTAAATTTGTAAATCAATAATAAATTATATGTATTCATAAAACATAAAAGAAAAACAAACATTTCATTCATGCAAAAGTGACCGAAAATAAAGAAAAGAAAAAGAAAGAAAAGCTAATAGCATTCGACCATTGTGTAGCTTGAATTAAGGTATGATTTTAACTTAGTTTTCTTTAAATTTTGTGTTTTTGAGTTAGTTGTTAAGTCTTTTACATAGCCCAAGTGTTAATTTTTAAGTTTATGGCTAAATACTCATTCGGCCATGGAAATAATGCATGAAGTTTGGTGTTTTGATGTTTTAAAATGAGAGATGGTTGTAAGATGAGTTTTGAGCTTGTTAAATTTTGGTAAATGTGATTTTAAGGACTAAATGGTATTCGGCCACTGTGGTTAAATTGTGAAACCTTATGCTAAATGTTAGAAGATAATGTTTAAATGTTAAATTTGGTTGTTGTAATTGCCGAATATGATTAATAATAATGAGTGGTTTAATTTGATGCATATAGAAGTGGCCAGAAATGAGATTTTCTGTATGTATCATTATGTCTGAAATTATTTGTGTCTTGAATGAAAGATGTCATTGCCGAATGTGATGCTTGAATAGTTGATTTGTGAGGAGCTAAGTTTTGTTAATTTAAGCAATAGGAGAACCTATTAGTGAATGGAGCAAATTCGGCCTAAGTACCTCTTATATAAGTTCTTGTTGTTAAATTTTTCATATGTGATATATATTTGAATGAAAATAAATTGGTTAAGTGATTAAACCAGTCGATTTGTTTAATTTAGCTCAAGAACAAAGAGAGCCGATTTCGGATAGGGGAAAACAAAAGTAGTCGAATAGCCGAATCGTAATCGTTCGACGACATCCAAGGTAAGTTTTTAGTAATTGAATATGTGTTATATCTTGAGAATTAGATGTTCTTTGTGTGTGTATATATATATATATATATATATATATAGCCGAATGTAAGGGTGAAATGGAAGAAAAATAAATGACATGTTCTATGGTTGAAAGGTAAGTATGAAATGAAGGTATGAGTTCAATATGTTTTATGACCGAATGGCAAATTTTGCAATGAAAATAATATGTTGATAGGTGTTGAGGCCGAATGGCAATTTATGAATTGCAATAAGATGTTTGGATGTGCTATGTTCAAATGGTGCTAAGTTCTTACTATGTGTTTGTGCTATGTGGAAATTTAAAAGTATATGTTTAAATGTGAGCGAAATCTTGAGATTTGATTTACATATTGTGTTCGGGCCTGTAGCCTAGCAAGCTTAAAGCTGGTGATTATTTTTAGGCTTCGAGCCTAGTAGGCGTAATGCCAGTGAATGAGTATTGGACTTAAAGTCTAGTAGGCCTTGTGCTGGTGATGAATTCAGTGTCATGCCTAGTAGGTTATATACTAGTGATTTGTTTCCAAGTCTATGAATTTAAGATTTCAAGTTGTTACAAATAGAGAACAATGGAAATTGAGCTATTTGATAATGTATAGATTCAGCTATAAAAGGTAAGTATATATTATCGTATATTGAAATATTTAACTTAGCTATAAGTGATTCATATCATCTTTGGCATATGGTTTAAGAGAAATTTATGTGAATGAATGAATGTAGTGGTTCTAAGATTATCTTAAAGTTGAGCTATGTGTGACTAGTAAGGCTTATTTAGTTTTCTTGTTATATTCGATCATGTGTATGAACATTCGGATGGAGTTATAAATGATATTATGTAATGAGGATGTTATGTGAAACATTTAAGTGATGCTAAATAAGGGTATTATAAATTCGGCTATCATAGCCCTTGTGTAATTGTATTAGGTTATTGAATAAATGTGATAGTTTGAATATTATATGTTTTGGATTGAGTTGTTAATTACTTAATACTTACTAAGCTAAGTAGCTTACCTTGAGCACCTTTGTTATTCTATTTTATAGATTTTGGCTGAAAGTTACGAGCTCGGGGATCAATATTGAAGTCATCCACATTATCGTCAATCATTTGGTATTTTTAAAAGACTATATTTCAAACTATGGCATGTATAGGCTAAACCCTTTTGAAAACAAGTTTATTTTTGGATATGTATATACTCAAGCCATGCGAAAATTGCTTGCTCATTAGCTAAGTTTGGATTCATGGTTTGATAGAAATACGTAGTTGACATTTGGTTGTGGTTGATTAAAAAGTGAATGACTTTTGAATTTAACTTTGATATATGGTTTGAACATTAGTTGTCTTTGAAGATGTATGTATATTTAGATATGTATGGAAAGATAAAAGTCTTAATATTGTAACTTTTTGCATATGGATTGAGGTTGAATTTGATTATTGAAATGGTATAGGTTTTGATTTGTATATTTGGTTTACTTGTGGTAATGACTTTGATGTGTATAATTGAATACTGGTTTAGTAATGTTATGTACATGAAAATAAGTTTTGATCAAATATGAAATTTCTATTCGGTAAGTGATCTTATATAGACATTTTATTATGATGTTTGATATGTGACCATTAATACATACCCGAATGCATAAAGATAGACAACTTGGTTTTTGACCTTACGAAATATTGAATGAATCATATGCTTTAGGATTGTCTTATATTCGGTTATAGCCTTATAAAATAATCAAATAAATAGTATCTTAGATTTCAAAGGATCATGATGAATGAATGCGTGAGAAGTCGTTTTGGTTGGTTATTTGTACCTTAAAGATTAGGTATTTTGGCATTCGAATAAAACATGGCAAAATGATATGGTCCATTAGTTGCACACATGATTTCACAGATGACTTATTAAGTGTGTTTGTTCATGATTTAACTATTTAAAACTGTGTACGGAATGATCCTTATACCATGAAAGATTGGATTATGCTTTATGCATATATTGTAGTGCCGAATAGATAAAGCTAGTAATGATATGTACTTTAATATGTTTACTTTATGTAGTTAATGTGGTAATGCCTTGTAACCCATTCCGGTGACAGATAAGGGTTAAGGGTGTTACACTTTAGGTTTGAAGAAAAGGCAAAATCATGCAAATGAATATGGTATTTAGCTAAAGTAGTGTCTTCGATTAAAAAGGACAAATTGATGAACAAAAGAGAGGAGAAGAAGAAGTATAGATTCGGCCGGGATGAAGATGAGTGGATCACAAAAATGGTTGATGAGGAAAGAACATAAGTTTGGGTAGAGGGGAAGATCGGCTTTTAGTCAGAGGAAAGAAAAGAAACGCCAAAATATCTTACCCTAATTCAGCACTAGAAAACAACACCAAATGTCCCAAAACTCAAAATCCCAGTTACCCAAAAAAAGAGAATTTGGCACTACATCCACCAATTGTTGAAATGTACCCTTCACAAACCCACTGGGCAATTTTGGCTAAGCTACACTTCCCATTCGGTTACCATTTACCCCTATTCAAAATTCCACATATTCCTCCACTTTTTCCTCCACGATTTTCTCCTCCAAATCCCCAACAATTTCATCCAAATCTTGTTTGACCATTTCCACAACCACCTTTGAGTATTTGAATTCCATTCAACCTCTTATCATGACCATGTAGCAAAATTAATGCACTATGCTCACAATAGGATTCAAACCCTTGTTCCCTTTGCTAATGACGCCAACATCCTCACTTATGTGGCGCCACTTTGCCACTCCACCAAAGGCTTCCTTGTGTCATAAAACCCTAACAACTCTACTTAAGCCCCACAAGCTAACATCTAGGTTCCTTTAAGCCCAAAAAATTAAAATTTTGCCAAAAGCTTGGCTTTAAACCAGGCCTTCCAAAGGCCCTCTAGACATGCCCAAAACATCTATTAAACACACCCAACCATGCAAATATCAATTTATGCAAGAATTTAAAAACCCTAAAATTTGGGGCGTTACAACTCTACCCCCTTAAAGAAATTTCGACCTCGAAATTTACCTAGTGAGAATAAGTGAGGGTATTGTTGCCGTATCGCCTCCTTAGGCTCCCACGTGGCTTCCTCTCTATCGTGATTATGCCAGAGCACTTTGCCTAGTGGAATAGATTTCTTCCTCAATACTTTGACATCCCAATCCAGAATTTGCACTAGTTCCTCCTTAAGAGTTAAGTCAGGCTTAACTTTGATCTCCTCAACTAGCACTATATGTGAGGGATCAGAACGGTACCGCCACAACATGGAGACATGGAAGACATTGTAAATTCGGTCTAATTTAGAAGGCAGTTCAAGTTGATATGCTATTCGACCTACCCATTTCAGAACTCGGTAAGGCCCAATGAATCGAGGGCTCAGCTTACCCTTCCGCCCAAATCTTAAGATCTTTTTCCAAGGTGAGACCTTTAGAAATTCCAAATCTCCCACCGTGTACTCGATCTTCTTACACTTTAAATCTGCATACGACTTCTGCCTATCAGAAGCTTCCTTTAACCGATCCTTTATCACCTTAACCTTATTCTCAGTATCTGCCACTAGCTCTAGTCCCAACACTTGGCATTCACCTAGTTTAGCCCAACAAGTAGGCGTACGACACTTACGACCATACAGCACCTCATATGGTGCCATCTCGATGCTTGCTTGATAACTGTTGTTATACGTAAATTTTGCTAATGGCAGATAGTCCTCCCAGCTACCTTGAAAATCAATAACACAACCTCTTAGCATATCTTCCAGTACTTGGATCACGCTTTCCGACTGTCCATCCGTCTGAGGGTGAAAGGCGGTGCTGAAATCCAACCATGTAGCTAATGCCTCATGCAACTTCTTCCAGAACTGGGATGTAAATCTTGGATCCCTATCAGATATGATTGAAACTGGCACCCCATAAAGTCGCGCTATCTCAGCCACATACAACTTAGCCAACTTCTAAAGGGAATAATCAGTTTAAACTGGTATAAAATGGGTAGATTTCGTTAGCCTATCCACGATCACCCAAACTGAGTCCTTCTTAGACGGCGTCGAGGGTAGCCTACTTACAAAATCCATGGTTACCCTCTCCCACTTCTAGAGTGGAATCTTGACTGGCTGCAAAAGCCCAGAAGGCAACTGATGCTCAGCTTTCACTTGCTGGCATCTCAGACACTTACCCACAAATTTTGTCACCTCGCGCTTAAGTCCTGGCCACCAATACAATTCTCTCAGGTCTCGATATAACTTATTTCCTCCAGGGTGCATAGCGTAAGGGCTGCCATGCGCCTATTGCAGGATCGATTGCCTCAGGTCAAAGTCCCTTGGAACGCAAACTCTCCCTCGGAAACATAAAACCCATTCACTGTTCAAACTAAAATCAGAAGTCTCACCATTCTCTACTTACCAAAACCGAGAAATTAGTGATTCATCTAATAACTGCTTTTCCCTAATCTGCTCAATCCGGGTTGGTCTTACCTGCAATTCAACTAACAGACTACCATCGTCATAAAGACTAAGACGAGCAAACATCACTCTCATATTAGATACAGCCCTACGGCTCAGAGCATCTGCTACCACTTAGCCTTCCTTCGGTGGTACTCAATTGAACAGTCATAATCCTTAAGCAGCTCTATCCATCTTCATTGCCTAAGGTTCAACTCCTTTTGAATAAGGAGGTATTTGAGGCTCTTATGGTCCATGTAAATGATACACTTCTCCCCATATAAGTAGTGCCTCCAGATCTTGAGCGCAAATGCCATCACCGCTAACTCCAAGTCGTGAGTAGGATAGTTCACCTCGTGAGGTTTGAGCTGTCGTGATGCATAAGCAACCACTTTACCCTCCTGCATCAGCACACAACCCAATCCTATGTCCGACGCATCACTATACACTGTAAAATCCTTCCCAAACTCAAGCTGTATTAACACAGGGGCTTTAGTCAGAGCTTTCTTTAACCTCTCAAAACTATTTTGCTACTTATCAGTCCAATTAAAAGGTACCCCTTTCCTTAGTAACTTGGTCAACAGTGCAGCAATTACAGAAAACCCCTCAATGAACCGTCTGTAGTATCCTGCCAAACCCAGGAAACTTCAAATTTTTAACACTGTCCTTGGTGGTTTCCAATCTAATACCGCTTCAACTTTTTGAGGATCTACTCTAATCCCCTAGGCAGAAACAACATGACCCAAAAATGTCACTTCACGTAGCCAAATTCACACTTGTTGAATATTGCATAAAGCTGCTTCTCCCTCAGAATTTGCAGAACAATTCAGAGATGCTCATCATGATCCTCCTTGATTTTTGAGTACACCAGGATATCATGTAACACCCCAAACCCAGCCTAGACATTACGGCCAAGTCTGATATGTCACATTGAAGTGTTTTTCGAAAACTGTGTTTTCATTGAAAACCCTTCTTTAATGTTTAAAAACTCTTACCGTTAAACTTGTATAAAACCTTAGTTTGTGTTTATTTTTTTTCCGAAACGGGATTTATTGAAATGATCATCCCTTTTCAAACATCGTTGAAACCTTTGTAAAAGTTTTATGAAAGCTTATGAACCCTTGTAGTTTGCAAAAACATGTTATTTTAAAAATAGATAAAATATCGAAAAATCAGATTTGTAACCTTTATAAAACATGTTATCTTGAAAACGATTTAAATATCAAATAAATTTGACCTTTTTTGTTAAGACTTAAAGTGAATGGAAGCTGGGCACCAGGTAGGATTCCAGAAAAGAGGAGGTGAGTCGAATAGACTGCTTAAGTACCAAGCTCTTCTTGGATCCACTCCTAGACATGCACACTACCATTGCCACACTTTAACTATTTGAAATATTTATCTACAAGATCATTTAAAAATTGCGGAAGCTTTGCTTGGTTATCATGTTATTTTGAAAACAAGTAACTTTTATAAAAATCACGTCTTAAAATCATTTATTTTCAACTCGATTTAAATAATATCCTACGTAAGCTAAAACCAATTTAAATAAGTAAAGAATAAAAACCCAAAATAAAAATAATTAAAGAGGCCCTTTTTACAACCCAAAACCAGAAATAAATAATTAAATCTAAATTCAAGTAGGTAACTTAATTAGAGATCCAACAGTCCAGTCCATGTGGCCACTCTGAATCCCTCCCAGCTCCAAGTCCACCAATCTAAGGCTCACCTGCAAGGATGGAAGGAAAAAGGGTGAGTTTGGAAAACTCAGTGTGCAACAAGCCATTTACAGAGCCCAAATCAATATCAGCATACTAGGCCTAAGCCCCCAAATCAGTCTCAACATATAACTGGGCCGAAGCCTTTCCATTTAACAGTTACTAGGCCGAAGCCTTTCATAAATCATATCACTGGGCCGAAGCCTTTTTTGTAAACGGTATGGCCCATAGGCCCATTTCAGTAACACATGTAAACGTCAATGCATGTATGCAAAGCCCATTTGGGGAGACTACTCAACCCACCATCCGCTACTCTCCACCCGTACCAACCAACACACCATGTAAGGATGCTACTCAACCCACCCCGCCGCTACTCTCCACTGGCAGCATAGCTGCTTTATCATATAACTGGAGGCCTAGCCTCTTTTAATAACTGGGGTAGAAGCCCTTTCGATAAACTGGGGCAAAAGCCCTTTTCGGTATACTAGGGCAAAGCCCTTTAACACTTCCTCCAATCATATAAACCCAACCCATGCATCTAATGATTATAACATGGCATATCGTATACATATCGTAGCATATCATGTGCATATCATGTGCATATCATATCATTTCATGAAAAATATCAATATCACAATCAACATAATTATTTTACAACCCTAGGGGTATAATGGTCATTTCTACCTAGGGGTAAAATAGTCATTTTTAAGCTATAAGGGTAATTACGTAATTTTAACACTTATTAGGGTTGTTCATACTTATTCAACAATTCCAAATGTTTAAACAGCAATTTTAGCCTATTTTAGTAAAACTGAGTTATGGGCCAAAAACCCCTAATGGGCCCTATGTAGCTAGTTCAGTCGTCTAAGCCCACTTGGTCCAAATCCTATAATTAACTACTAATTTAACCAGTTTTAAGCCTATAGTCTACTAAGAAATGTCTATTGCCCATTTTTACCCATACGGGCCCGTAAGCCCGTTGGGCCAAATTTTAGCCCATCGAGGCCCAACTTACCATCGTGCACAAAATCGTGCCCTTACCTGTTCTATCGATCCAATCACCGATCTTATCGTATGTATCACGGATCAAACCATTCACAAAACCACAAGTTAGAAATGCTGAAGTTTAGGCATTTTGGCTTTTCAGCAAATATTAATCTAAGCTACTATGAGGTTCATTACACACTTGCTTGCAACGAACGATGACTATATCCGATCCAAGTCAATCCTACATTCGATTACTAAAACATTAGACCACGAATCAATGATAACTAAATTTAACATACTCTTACCATATTCGGGCATCCATGAACAAGGCCCTAAATCCTTACCTTTGCTGAAGTTGATATCCAAATCTGGATCCGAACGTTCCACTGATCCAAGCCCTTAGTCAGCAGCCTTTAACCCTTACAAGCACAGAGTAAAATAATTGGTAACTGCCCCTTAAAGCCTTAGGCGCTATTTCGACAGCCTCCCTAAACACATAGGGATTCCAACTTTTCCAAATCCCAAAAATAAGAATAGATCACAGTCAAGTCATTCATATCACCAACTTATATCCACGGTCAAACTAGCCCAATCATCACACAAGTCAGTCATTTACCCACAAGGGGCAAAACAGTCATTTAACACCCTAGGGGCAAAACAGTAATTTTACCCCATAGGGGTGTCTCGGTAATTCTACCCTACAGGGGTATTTCGGTAAATTTGCAAATCGAGGGTAAAATAGTAATTTTTTACAAATCAGGGGTAAAATAGTAATTTTACGAATTAGGGGTAAAACGATAATTTTACAAATCATGGGTAAAATGGTAATTTTACAAATTAGGGGTAAAATGGTAATTTTAAAAATTAGGGGTAAAATAGTAATTTTACAAATTAGGGGTAAAATGGTAATTTTACAAATCATGGGTAAAATGGTAATTTTACAAATGAAGGGTAAAATAGTAATTTTACAAATCAGGGGTAAAATAGTAATTTTACAAATCAGGGGTAAAATAGTAATTTTACAAATTAGGGGTAAAACGGTAAATTTACAAATCGAGGGTAATTCAATAATTTTACAAATCGGGGGTATTTCTGTAATTTTATAAACCAAGGGTATTTTAGTAATTTTGTAAACTAAGGGTATTTCAGTAATTTTGTAAATCAAGGGTATTTCAGTAATTTTGTAAACCAAGGGTATTTTAGTAATTTGGTAAACTAAAGTATTCTAAACAGAGATAACAATGCGAATGGGCCTAGGGCCCATTGTCGGCCCAAATGGGCCCACATGCTCGTGTGGCCCTTTTAGCCCAAATCTAGCCATAGATATGAGATTCACCTAATGTAGCCCAATATTTACTACACAATCAAACAACTTATCCAATTGGGCCCGCAGGCCCATTGGGCCCACATGGCCTCTTCGGCCCATCGCAGCCCGAAGTAGCCGTCCTACTGCTAGAGCAGTGAGAAATACACACTTGATAGGAGACTGAAGTTAATCCGCGCTCCAAACACTCTTAGCCGATGCCCAACCCAAACGGGCACGCCATAAAGCGAAAGGGATCAGCCAAGAAAGCTGTGCCTACTCTCCTCCTGATTTGCTCTATTTAAAGCTAGCTCCTCACCTGCTCTCATGTTAGCTTTCTGATGTGGGATTCTCCATCAATCCCCCCAAAATTAAAGCATTAGCAAAATAATCAACCTTTGCGTGCAACGGGATTTGAACCAAAGTCCTCTCAATAACCCTGTCAAGCCGTCACCACTCGGACACAAGCTCCTTTGTGTCATAAGTCCAACACATTTAACTTTAAAGCTCACCTATTTGCTTCCAGATTTATTTAAAAGAAAAACTAAAATAAATTGCAAGAGCCAAGACTTGAACCTTGGACCCCCTTGCTTCCTTGTCCCTTAAGTGGCGCTACTTTGCCACTACACCACACTCCTTTTTGTGTCTTATTACACACATAATTCCTTACAACTCCTCTTTTCCAAGTCCTCTATTCCTTAAGTCCAAAAATCCAAGAATTCTCCGGGTTTTTAACCAATACTTGGGCCTTCCATAGGCCCAATAACACACTCCAAACACGAATTACACATCCATATATCAAAATTTCAACATTACACCAAATATCACAAAAATCCCGGAATCCCAGAAATTAGCCCAAGACTTTTCCCCACACTATGAATCCTTCGCAGTTCACTAAAATACCACATTAACCCATTAATAATAACCTTCCATAACAGAATTCAACACATCAATAATTTTATTTCGAACTACCTCACACCCGCACCCAGACCCAAGGCCCAATACTTCTAGGCCCAAATTCAGGGTGTTACATATCGTTTATAAAGACGACCACGAACTGACCCAGGTAAGGTTGAAATACCCAGTTCATGAGATCCATAAAGGCCACTAGTGCATTCATAAGTCCAAATGGCATCACTAAAAACTCGTTGTGACAATATAGAGTCCTAAATTTTGTCTTATAGATATCTGCCTCCTTAACCCTTAGTTGATGATATCCAAATTGAAGGTCGATCTTGGAGAATACTGAAGCTCCTCTAAGTTGATAAAATAAGTCGTTGATTCTTGGTAGGGGGTACTTATTCTTAATAGTCAGTTTGTTCAACTAACGGTAGTCAATACACATGCGTATCGTCCCATCTTTCTTCTTGACGAACAACACCAGTGCTCCCCACAAAAATACACTCGGTTGGATAAATCCTCGATCCAAAAGTTCTTGGATTTGTGCCTTCAACTCCACAAGCTCCTTCGATGCCATCCTATAAGGGGCGATGGACACCGGAGCCATTCCAGGCAACAGATCTATTCCAAATTCGACTTCATGGTTCGGAGGCAACCTAGGAAGCTCATCTGAAAAAAACATCCTGAAATTCCTTAGCAGTCCTAACCTCACCCACAAAAGGACCCACAAAATCAGATTTACTTACATATGCCAGAAATGCCTCGAACCCTTGTGAACCAGCTTTTCGGCCCTTAATGCCAAGATAACATTAGACAAGTAGTCTCTACGCTCCCCTATTACAGCTACCTCCTCGTCTTTCGAAGTCTTTAGTACCATTCACTTTGCAGCACAATCCAAGTTCTCTCGGTGCTTAACGAGCTAGTCTATACCCAAGATGAGATCAGATTCTCCGAATGGTAATTCCATTAGATCCGCAAGGAAGTTTCTACCTTGTACCTCTAAGGGCACATCTCTAAAAAGTTTATCTACCCTAACTGAGTGACCCAGTGGACTAATTATAGATACCCCACTCACAGTATTCTCGGATTGCACACCTAACATCTTAGACACATCGTATGCAGCATATGAGTGTGTAGACCCAACATTAATCAAAGCAAGGTAAGGCATGTTATGAATCAGAAACGTACCCGTTATGACATCAAGTACGTCACCATCCTCTTGGTGACGAGCAGCATAGACCAAAGCTAGCTATCGTGCCTCAGTATTTCTAGCACCTCCAACCAATGCTCTATGTCCGCGTCCATTTCCACCCCTGGCCTGACCACGGCCTCTCGGTGGCTGCTGAGCACCTCTCACTGGCTGGGCATTCCTCTGTTCAGTAGCTTGCATCTGTACCAGCCTCTGTAGACAATCTCTAACTCAGTGATCTTGGATCCACATCAGAAGCATGCCTCAAAATGCCTCCAACATTCGCCTTGATGCACTTTATCACAGTCTGTACAAACTCGCGATCTAACCATAGCAACTTGAGCTGCTCGAACTGGCTCATCAACTCTAGCTCTCTTAATAGGTCTCCTGCAGCACCCGAGGGCCCGGAATCCCTCTTGAATCTGTTTCTATCCTTTCCCTGATTTTGGCACTCTGAGCGCTTCACGTACTCATCTATCTTATCTTTTTCGACCAGAGCAGCGAAATCACGCTCCCGCTGTGGAGCAATTAGCACCCTCAGCTCATCTCTGAGACCATCCTCAAAACGCATGCTACGCTCGTATTCTGTAGCAACAATTCCACTTGCATATCGGCTTAACCTTAAGAACTCCACCTCGTACTCCGCTACAGACTTGTTCTCCTGAGTTAGATTGAAGAATTCCTTCCTTTGGGCGTCCACATAACTCACCCAGACGTACTTTCCTTTGAAGGCCGTCTTGAAAAGATCCCAAGTCAACCGTTCAGCTGGTGTACCATCTCTCATAGTGAGCCACCACTGGTAGGCCTCGTCACGCAGTAGAGATATTGCCCTTTTCAGCTTCTTCTCCATCGAGCAGTCCAAATCATCCATGATCCATTTCGTGGCTTCTAACTAGTACTCGGCCACATTTGGGGCTACGTCAGATACGCCCCTAAAAATCTCTGCTCCATTAGCCTGGAGCCGTTCAGAGATTGATCCCTGGTTCACCGATCCAGTACTTGCCCTGGCAACTCTCTCCAGAACATGAAGCATTGCCTAGGACAAAGCGTCGTCCCTTACATCTTGATCGTGGGACCCTGTCTCAGTTTGTAACACCCCATACCCAGCCTAAAAGTTAGGTCCGAGTCTGGCGTGCCACATTGAAGTGTTTTTTGAAAACCATGTTTTCAAAGAAACCCTTCTTAAAGAAACTTGTTGCAAACTAAAACTTTTGTATGTTTATTTTCAAAATGTGGTCAACTAAAAGTTAATCCCGTTTAAAAACATTATTACCTTTAAAATCTTCTTTGTTGCGAAAGCTTAATTCAGTTAGTTGCGGAGGATGTAGTGTTCGAAAATAGTTAACATTTTGGAAAACCGCGATTCACCACTAGCATATATAATTCAAAGGAAATAAAAACCTTAAAATAAAAATCCAGAAATTATAAAAAGCCTTATTACAAACCAAACCCAAAATAAAGTACTTGAGAGTAAATAATCAAAACAGAAAGCATAAGCAGTGTGTGGCCTTCTTCGAGTCCCTCGCAGCTCCGATCCGTCTAAGGCTGGGGATTACTTGAAAGGTTAATAAACGGGGTGAGTTTACGAAAACTCAGTGTGTAATCCCCTACTACAAATACGAACACTTAGTCATGTAAAAGAATTAAAAAGTTTGCCCTACCATAGTTCCAGTATCAATTGGGCCTTAGCCCACTATAACAAACTGCACCAGATGGGCCTTAGCCCATTACAGAATCAGAAACATTATCAGAACTAGAACCAAAATGAGAATCAGAATCAGAATCAAAATTAGAATCAGAGTCACTATCAGTATCAGAATCAGAATCGGAATCAGAATCAGAATCAGAATCAGAATCAGAATCAGTATCAATTAACAGAATCAGAATCAGAATCAGTATCAATTAACAGAATCAGAATCAGAATCAGAATGTGAATGCAATCCCAACCCAGTCCAGCCATCACACCACCCGTACCAACCAACACACCATGTGGGGAATAACTCAACCCACCCAGCCCACACACCAATGGGCAGCAAAGCTGCCAATAATAGAATATCGTGGCAAAGCCACCAGAATCAGATAACGTGGCAAAGCCACTTAACAGAATACGTGGCACAAAGCCATCGGTAACGTGTCTATAATCGGCACAAAGCCTGTGATATTGGCACAAAGCCTTCGGTAATGGTACGAAGCCCACAATATCGGTACGAAGCCCACAATATCAGTACGAAGCCCACAATAACGGCACACAGCCTTCGGTAATGGCACAAGCCCATAATAACGGCACGAAGCCCACAATATCGATGCGAAGCCCATAATAACGGCACACAGCCTTCGGTAACATATCGACACTCAGCCATCGATCGGTCTACAATCGTCTCGGACGACTCGTATGACCTTATCAAATTAGTATGAATATACGGCTCTTAAGCCTTCGGTGGATCCACAGTCGTCAAGCAACCATGCGATCCTAACAGATCAGATCTTTCTCCATACAAAATCCCAACCCATGCAACATGTTATGTATGCAGAATGTCATGCCCATATTTGAATCAAACAATCACAGTCAAGTCATTCATATCACCAACATATATTCACAATCAAATCCGTCAAACACACAATCCAAGTCAGTCACTTGCCCACAAGGGCAAAATAGTCATTTAACACCCTAGGGGCAAAATGGTAATTTTACCCCATAGGGGTATCTCGGTAATTCTACCCTACAGGGGTATTTCGGTAATTCTACCCTACAAGGGTATTTCGGTAATTCTACCCTACAGGGGTATTTTAGTAATTTAGCAAATCAAGGGTAAAACAGTAATTTTACAAATCAAAAGTAAAACAATAATTTTACAAATTAAGGGTAAAATGATAATTTTACAAATTAAGGGTAAAACGGTAATTTTGCAAATTTGGGGTAAAACGATAATTTTACAAATTAGGGGTAAAACAGTAATTTTGTAAATTAGAGGTAAAATAGTAATTTTACAAATTAGGGGTAAAATGGTAATTTTGCAAATTAGGGTTAAAATGTACTTTTACAAATCGAGGGTATTTCTGTAATTTTACAAATCGGAATTATTTTTGTAATTTTACAAATCGGGGGTATTTCTATAATTTTACAAATCGGGGGTATTTCTGTAATTTTACAAATCGAAGGTAATTCGGTAATTTTACAAATTGGGAGTTTTTTTGTAATTTTGTAAACTAAAGGTATTTCAGTAATTTTGTAAACCAAGGGTATTTCAGTAATTTTGTAAATCAAGGGTATTTCAGTAATTTTGTAAATCGAGGGTAAAACGATAATTCTGTAAATCGGGGGTACTTTGGTAATTTTACAAGTCGATGGTATTTTAGTAATTTGGTATACTAAAGTATTCGAAATAGAGATAACAATGCGAATGGGCCGAGGGCCCATTCTCGGCCTAAATTGGCCGCTCGTGTGGCCCTTTTAACCCAAATCTAGCCACAGATATGAGATTCACCTAATCTAGTCCAATATTTACTACACAATCAAGCAACTTATCCAATTGGGCCTGTAGGCCCATTGGGCCCACATGGCCCCTTTCGGCCCATCGCGGCCCGAAGTAGCCTTCCTACAGCTAGAGTAGTGAGAAATACACACCTGATAGGAGATTGGAGTTCATCCGCACTCTGAGCACTTTTAGCCGACGCCCAACCTAAACGAGCCCGCCATAAAGCGAAAGGGATCAGCCAAGAAAGGTACGTTTACTCTCCTCATGGTTCTCCCTATTTAAAGCCAGCCTCGCATCCACTCTTATGTTAGCTTCCTGATGTGGGATCCCCCCATCATCAGAGTTTAAATTCAACACCAACTCTTGCCGCCCCCTGTTGGCAAAATAAAAGCTCTTTGATTGCCATGAGTTTCGAGCCCTGGACCTCCTTGCCAACTCTATGACGCCACCTTCCTGCCTCTTATGTGGCGCTACTTTGCCCCTAAACCACAAGGCTTTTTATGGCACAAATTCTCCAACAATATTCTTAAGGCCTACCTACTACATCCAGGGTTTAATTCACCTTAAACCAAAATTTTTGCTAGAGTCCAGGTTTGAACCCAAGACTTCTCCAACACTTCTCAGCACACTTAACCACTGAAACAAGCCTTCATTAACGGAATTTACATGCACAACAAAATACTATAAGCTGCTTCCAACCACTTCCATGCTCAAGGCCCAAAACTTCTAGGCCCAAATTTAGCGTGTTACATAGTTGCTGGTGATACTGGTGCCTCCCTAGCAAGCATATGCCCCGAGGCTGAAGATCCAGTTCGAGCACTACATCGGCCTCTACCACGACCCTTTCCGCGTGCAGCTCTTGTACTTATATCGTATTATCTGATTTACGAATTTTATGCATTAGTTTATAATTCTAGTATTTATTACAGATGTTTTATGCAGAAGATAATAATTTAAAGCTTTATTTTGGCAGATCGAAATCTAGCTACAGTTTTCAGTCTTTTAGAGTTTTTAGTTTTTCCTACAGTCTCAATTTTCTACAGTCCTAGTTTCTCCTAATTACAGAGTTCTAGTAGGGTTTTAGTACTATCTACAGTAATGTCTTAGTATCATAGTTTAATACAATATAATATAACAGAGAAGACAGACAGATTTGGTGTCAGAGACTTAGTCTACCACTTTTTGTAACCATATTCAGAAAATTCAATGCTTCCACTCAGAAATTACTTAGACAAACCTCCTTGAAACTTCTCAAAATATGAACTTTTGAAAATAGAATTTTAGGAAAAGAAAAAAAACCCCTTTATATGAGAATTTTCAAACAAACGAATTTCCAAGGCTATTTAAATCTTTTTAATCCATTTTTAAGAAAGCTTTCAAAACCCATACCACAGCCGAGTCGTTACAACCTGGCTCTAATACCACTAAATGTAACACCCCAAACTCAGCCTGGACGTTATGGCCAGATCTGACGTGTCACATGGAAGATAACGGAAATGGACTATATGATTAAAAAGTTCTCCTTTGTTTTAAAAACCTCGTTGAGACTTGGAATGTTGGACGATTTCAGGTTAAAACCATTATTATAAGTTTGAAAATGTTTTAGAAGAAATGATAATCTTATTTGTGATATCTAGTTACTTGAAAACGTTTGTGATTATTTTTTTTTGAAAACCCAAAATTTATACTTTCCAATTGTAATGTTAAATTAGTCTAAATGCAGAAAATTAAACCAAACAAAAATCCATGGAGGCCTTATTACATAACCAAAACCCAAAATAAATATAAGCAAAATAACTAAAACAAAAGTAAAAATGGAAGTAGAAGTATGTAGACACCCCGAGTCCCTCATAGCTCTAAATCCTCTATGGTTGGGGTATACCTGCATGTGTAAAATAAAGAGGGTGAGTTTGCGGAACTTAGTGTATAACTATCCCCAACCAATATCATAGAGCAAACTAACCAACCATACATGGCTGAAGCCCTATTCATAAGCATATCAGTCTGGGCCTTGGCCCTATTCAGAAATAGAGTGGGCCCAAGTCCACCACATATACAGAACAGAATAGTATGCAACCCAAACCCAATCCTACATGCACACCACCAGTACCAGCCTATCACACCATGTGGAGAATAACTTAACCCCCCCAGCCTACACACCAATACGCAGCCAAGCTGCTAATGTCAGATATCGCGGTAGTGCCACTTAATACAGATTATGTGGTGAAGCCACTATATAGAATCATGTGGCAGAGCCACTATACAGATCTTCCTCTGATATCAAACCTTACCCCATGTAGACTAACCAAACTACATAGAGCATGCATTCAGATAAACGGATACAGTTACGATCATACACATATCAACAACCTATATCTACAGGTAAAATAGTCATTTAGGCAGTCATGGGTAAAATGGTAATATTACCCTTCAGAGGTATTCTGGTCATTTTACTAAATTACCGTGTCTCAGCACCTATTACGACTTTCTAGCAAGTCTGATGCGTCCGACGCAGAAGGTTCGTAAGGTCAAACAGTGTATATGGGCCAAAACCCCTCATGGGCCCTGGCGAAGCCACACATTCGTGTGGCCCGTTCAGTCCAATTATCCATACATCGTTGTAAATCTTAACATCTAGCATACCAATAGCCACCTACCGCACAATTCACCCATATCAGCCTGTAGGCCCATTGGGCCTATTTTTTGGCCCATCGAGGCCCATAACAACCCAAGTGCACGAAAACGCGCACCACAGCCTTCACAGTCTACCGCCCACAATTTAAGGGTTTGGGTCAGCCCACGAGTGTTTGCATGCTTGTAAGACCCCAAAATGCCGACATTTTGGTATTTTGACTTTTCGGCTTTTGCCGACCTACACTATTAGTGGGTGTAGTTACACACCTTTTGTTTCGCAATGCTAGAGAATCCCTAAAGACCGTTGATTTGAAACAGCCACTTGCCTTCCGATGATAATCTGAACCACATATAAAAACATCCTTAACTAACAATACACCTTGCTTAATCCTACTACCCGATCCCTACCACAATCGGCCAACATTAACAAGAACCACCAACCACTTACCTCTGTTGAGAATTAGCCAATAGATCTAGGTTTGCTTCGATAACACTAGCCACCAACCACCCTTCACAAGATCGACTACCAAGTAGCACCTACTCAAGGGACCCAAGTAGGATGATCAAGAAAGAATGAAGTAAACATCGATCACAAGTGGAAAAGAAACAAAACCGATTTAATATGTAGAAAGGCGAAATTTCAGTTTACATCCGAAAACTCAAGGAAAACAAATGAATCGCTGACCCCCTTTACAAACAGTAGAGAGTGTAGATTGGAACAACGAAAACTCACCTCCTCGAGTCCAAAATGCTCCAATCCGAACCAACTCCAAAGTTAAAAGAAGAGGAAAATATTCGACTATTTGAAAGATCACAGCTTCGGCTATGATTAAAAGGACAACCCAATATCAAGATGAGGAGCGTATGGTAGAGAAAAAAAAGAAAATATATTGAGAGAAAAGAGATGCGAAGTTCGGGAAATAGAAGAGGAAGTAGCGATAGAGAAAAGAGGAATGGGGAGTTCGGCTTTAGGAAAATATGATGAAGAGATTTCGGCCAACTAGAGTGATTAAGGGATGAAGAACGTAGGGTTCGGTAATAGTCTATACTGGCTTTAGGTTTGAAGAAAAGGCAAAATTGAGTATCAGGTCGAAGACAAAGTATTTCTTAAAGTATCACCTTGGAAAAAGGTGCTTAGATTCGGCCGTAAGGGTAAATTGAGTCTGAGGTTCATCGGGCCATATGAAATATCAGAACGGGTTGGACCGGTAGCATATCGATTGATTTTGCCTCCCGAACTTGAAAAGATTCACAACGTTTTTCATGTTTCGATGCTTCGACGATATAGATCTGACTCAGCACATGTGATAAATCCATCTGACATTGAGATTCGGTCTGATTTGAGTTATGAGGAGGAACCAATTCGTATTTTGGCACACGAGGTCAAAGAGTTAAGGAATAAGAAAATTTCGTTAGTAAAAGTGTTATGGGTCAAACACAGGGTTGAGGAAGCTACTTGGGAGCTTGAGGATTCGATAAAGGAACGTTACCCAAACTTATTTTTCGGTAAGATTTTCGGGGACGAAAATTTCTTAAGTGGGGGAGAGTTGTGCCAGCCTTAAAACGACCCTAGTCGGAATGTGGTTTCGGGACCACAAAATCGAGGCTCAAAAATAATTTAATATTATTACGATGCCTATTGTATGTGCCCATTTCATGTGTGACATCTTAGGTGCTTCAATTTAGTATTATAATTATGAATTGCACCTAAAAGGGCTAAATTATGAACTTTGAAAGTATGATGGAAAATGTGTGATGACTAAATAATGCATGCATGAGAAATAAGGGTTTTGCATGTCAATTTACCCACTTTTATGATAGTGGATGGTAATGATGAAGTTTTTGGCATTTTGTGACTTGTAATTTAGCTACTTAATAATAATAAAAGAAATTAGAAATTAGTTATCATAAAATTGAAATAATATAATTAATAAATTAAGAAAAGGGTGATAAAAACAATGTTTGTTTATCTTTCTCCCTTCATTGCCAAAACTAGCAAAGGAAGAAGAGAAATAAGGTTCAAGCTAATCGGTTGGGGGAAGTCTTGATTAAGGTACGATTGCTAGGTGATTTTCTTTGAATTCCATGAAATTTAGTTGATAGTGAGACTCTTTTCTTTACCATGTTTGAATTCCTTGAGTCTTGGGTGTTAGAAGCTTTTGGTCATGGTTAAATTGGTTAAAGATGAAAGCTTTGAAGCCATGAAATTAGGAGGGTAATGAAGTGCCGAATGCCCTTGTAAATGAGGTTATTTGTATTTGAAAATAAGAGAAAATGTAGCTAACGTATTCGGCCATGACCTTGATGAGCTTAGATTGTTGTTGATTGATGTTGTGTACCAAGGGATGAATATATGTGAATCTAGCTTAGTTAAAATTTTGTTATGAGTGACTATCATGAGTAAATTGCATTCGGTTAATATGGTGAAGTATGAAATTTTTTTTAATTTTGGGATTCTATAATTATATTGTTAATATATGATTTTGTATTAGTTGAATGTGAAATTGAATGGAAGAGTAGAAAATGTGCTTAATTGTGGAATTCTAAAATCAAAATTGCTAGTATAAGTTTATATACTTGCTGATTTTTGAATCAAAATGAGAGTTGGTTAATTCATTGCTTATTTAGCTATTGAAAATGTTTTGGGGTGAATAGATGTTAAAATTCATAAGAATTGAAATTGTGGGCTCAAATTAGTAAGATTAGAGTTTTGTGAGGTTTAAATGCCTAAGGGACCTTCGGTCCTATGAATAATTGAATTGTTTTGCTTTTGATTTGCGATTTGATCTTTAACTTGATAAATTGATTATGCAATTGGGTTGATTGTTGCATTTGGCCATGAATTCAACTTGTCATTTGAATTGGGAGATAGGTGTTGCGTATTGGAATTAATTGATAATGAGAATGGGTTGGATAAATTTAGTTATAAACGACTAATTTGGGTAAGTGATATTCGGCTAGCACATTAGTATAAGGAAATTATTTTAAGCTTGAAATTTTGGTGTTTTAAGCTATAATGTGCACCTATGAGACTAAGGAATGTTGTTAGACTCTAAAATGTTGTAATATGCAAATTTTAATACATACTTTGTAACATGAGTTAGTTGAACATTGCTCATAAGTTAATTAAGTATTCGGTTAAGAAATGAAATATATAGGTGATAAATTAAAGTCAGGTAAGTATTCGGCTATGGGGATTATACATGAAATTTCGTATGTTCTATTTTGATTGATTTGGATAGTTGAGATTTAATATGAAGCTTAGAGAATGGTGCTAAAGGTGAACTCCTTAACAAATTGAGATTTGGCCATTTCAAGAAATGTGTTTATATGTGTTTGAATGAGAGTTCTTAATTTTGTATATGTTATGTTTTAAATATGTGAATAAGAACTTTAAAGAGTGAAATTGTATAAATCTGCTTGGTACAGCAGTAGTAACGTGTTTTGGAAAAATCACCTTAAATTGTGGGAGCTGAATTAGAGGCTGAATAAATTATGTAATTAAATCTTAATGAGTCTAGTTTCTTATAAAAGAAACCTTATAAGCAAAGAAATTTCCGATAAAGAGATTTTTAAAGTAGTGTGAGACAGTGTCAGATTGACTCTGAAATTTTCTGTTCTATTTTTAGAAAATCATTATAAATTGTAGAAAAATATCCATAAGATGTAATTTATATGCTTAAAATCCTTAATGAGTCTATTTTCAAGAGAGATATACAAGAAAATTTTCTGAGACCTGAATCAAGAGAAAATTGAACTTTAGTACAGAAGGGTCGGAATTGTCTGACAGTGAATCAGGGGTAAATTTGAGGATTAAACTGTATTACTTGGTCAATTCAAAAATTCTGGAAATTTTATGGTAGAGGTACATGAGTCTAGTTTCAGGGAAAATTTACGGAACTTGATTTGGAGTTTCATAGCTCCAATTATGAACAATTTAGTGCATGTTACTCAGGAAGTCAGCATGTAGTGACTTGTGATATATATGTGATTGGCCGAATGTGTGTGTGTTTGCTTTGAGAAGTATATGCGTTCCTTATTTGACTATAAGTGAAAATGATCAATTGAGATGTTTGAATAAGGATTAATAAAATTAAATATTTTATTTAGCTCAAGAGCATAGAGGGACAAGTTTGGATAAAGAGAAGGCTAAAGTGGTCGAATAGCTAACTCATAGTTGCTCGGGAAAGTTCAGGGTAAGTTTTGAGTAATTGAATTTGGTATTTAATTTAAAATGCCATGATATACATGCATGATAGTTGAATGATGTCCCATTGAGAAAGAAACCTTATACATGCTTGCTATATAGCCGAATGGCTCATAGAGAAAGAAGCTGAAATTGGGATTTGAAATATATTGCTTACATATGTTGGCTTATTGGGCCGAAAGTCTAGAAAAAGGAGTATACATGTATGAGTTTTGAATGATATTTACGACATAAAGTCAAGGAGCATGTTATATGTTTGTATGCGAATGAATTGATTGAATTACAAATGTGATATTGCTATGCAAAACGTGACAACATGTGAATACATATGCATGAGACTCTATGATGTGAATCCGGGATTAAAGACCCGATGGCTATGTGCGGAGATCATGTCCGGGTTAAGACCCGAAGGCTATATGCGGAGATCATGTTTGGGTAAAAACCCGATGGCTATGTGCGGTGATTATATCTGGGATTAAGATCCACTGGCTTTGTGTAGAGATTTTAACCGAGCCAAAGGTCTCAATGATGATTTGAGTAAAGTATAAGATCAAAAGACATCATAGTAATGATTGCTAATGAATGCGCTCAAAGCGTTAAGTTATACAGGTATGTACCCTAAGCTTAAATGCAAGCTTGTTTTGGACCAAATCATAAGGTCATTATACGATTGCATATGTGAGTATGAAATAAGACTATTTATATGATTATAGTAAAATTTGTCAATGTGAAAGGTTATGTGAAATTATGCAATATGTTTTTGTTTACATGAGCTCACTATCAAGTGAAAGTTATCTGCCTATTATATAAGATGAAAACATGTATATTCAGTTAAGGGGTGACATACCCAAAGAAGTGGGAAACAAAAATGCAAACGGCTATGTTATAATTTGATTTTTATCTGTTGTCATTGCTTAAAACTTACTAAGCATTGTAATGCTTACTCCGTTTACTTTGTTTCCTCTGTTTTATAGATCTCTTTTTGGAAGCTACGGACTCGGGGATTGAAGCTTTAATCATCTACACTATCGTCGTTATTTTGGTACAATTGATAGTTATCTTGGATCAATGGCATGTATAGGCTAATCTCCTTTTGTCGAACCGAATTACATTTTGAGTTGTAATTATTCTAGCCATGCGAAAATGGCTTGCTTAGTCTTCTAGTTTGAATATATGTTTTGATGAAATTCATATGGCTCGATGTTTGTGGCATGATTTTTAGATAGTACCCAATATGCAATGAGTTTTGAATATAGTGTACTGTTATTCACAAATTTTGATTTGGCCTAATTGTTAGTAGCCACATGGTGGAAATTTGCTAGATGCTTATAAAACCAATTAAATGAGATATAATGTACTGACCGACCCCTTTTGCAAGTGTTATATTCGGTCATAGAACTTTAGAAGAATCTAAGTCTAGTAAGTTGTATTTAGTCATGTAATACCTTAATACCCTATTCCGGCGACGGACAGGGGTATAGGGTGTTATATCCCATTCGGTTACCACTTTCCCCATTAAAAATTCCACATATTCCTCCAGCTTTTCCTCCACGATTTTCTCCTCCAAATCCCCACCAACTTCATCCAAATCTTATTTGACCATTTCCACAACCACCATTGAGTATTTGAATTCCATTCAACCTCTTACCATGACCATGTAATAAAATTAATGCACTATGCTCACAATAGGATTCGAACCTTTGTTCCCGTTGCTAATGACGCCAACATCCTCCCTTATGTGGCACCACTTTGCCACTCCACCAAAGGCTTCCTTGTGTCATAAAACCCCAACAACTCTACTTCAGCCCCACAAGCTAACATCTAGGTTGCTTTAAGCCCAAAAAGTAAAATTTTGCCAAAAGCTTGGCTTTAAACCGGGCCTGCCAAAGGACTTCCAAACACACCCAAAATATCGATTAAACACACCCAACCATGCAAATATCAGTTTATGCAAGAATTTAAAAACCTTAAAATTTGGGGCGTTACTCTTTTAACTCTGCCGGTGCCATTTTATCCGTAGTTATCGAAATCGGAGTAGTCCTTGGCATCAATTCAATGCCAAACTTGACTTCTCGAACATGAGGTAGTCTCGGAAGTTCTTCAGGAAACAAATCAGGAAATTCACAAACTACAGGCACTGATTCAATTTTCTTATCAGTCACTTTTGCATCTATCACATAAGCTAAGTAAGTTTCACAACCCTTATTCACATATTTCCAAGCTTTCATTGCAGATATTACAGCAGGCAACCCATTCAAATCACTAGGTTCAATTCGGACTATTTCATCATTCTTGCATCTCTAGTTAATAACTTTCCGTTTGCAATTCACAATAGCATCATGCAAAGTCAGACAATCCATACCTAAAATGATATCAAATTCATCGATAGGCAATAGCATCAGATCAGCTAGAAAATAGATATCCCAATTATTAAAGGGAATTCTTACACACTTTATCGACCAGGACACTTTAACCTAAGGGGTTCGGTACTCTAATTACGAATTCAGTAGACTCTATAGGCAAAGTCTTACTGTGCACTAAATTCATACATATATAAGAATGCGTTGATGCAGGATCTATCAATGCAATCATAGAAGTATCATAAAGAGTAAATATACCCGTAATAACATATGGAGATGAAGCTTCCTCTCGAGCACAGATATCGTAGGCTCTGGCAGGTGCTCTAGCCTTAGATCTCACTGCCGTATCTTTCGTAGCCCTACGACTACAGCTTACATTTCTAGTAAATCTAGGCATTCTCCCTCTGGTCGTAGCAATATTCTATTTCACATTCTATACCGTTTCTTGCTCAACCATCTTGGGACAATCTCGCTTAAAACGATCTAGCGATCCACACTTATAGCAACCTTTATTACTTTTGTTCCAGCATTCACTGAAATGTCGTCTCCTACACTGCTCGCACTCGAGTTTATTATCCTTACCAACACTCGATACTGAAGTAGCTCAAGCTTTAGAACCAGAATATTATTTTGCATGATCTCTTTTTGAAAATAACATTGAAGCATTCGAACGAGCATATGAATCCCTAAAATTCTTCGAGGATGACTATTATTGTTTAATCATCGATTCTTTCTCGTCTCATTAGCCTCAAAATTAGCTTTTTTTCTTTTCTTTACTGAGATCTTCGGCTTTACAAGCCCTCTCAACTAGAACAGCAAATTTTTTCATCTCAAGAATTCCAACTAGAAGCTTTATATCTTCATTCAATCCCTCGATGAACCATTTACACATAATCTCTTTGGTAGCAACAGATTCCCGAGCATACTTGCTGAATCGCACAAATTCTCATTCATATTCTATCACCGTCTGTAACACCCTCAGCCCCTGTCCGTCACCGGAATAAGGTCACAAGGCATTGCTTAACTAAACACAACTTTCGAATGTTCAAGGATACATATATCAACCAATTCAAGATAACTAGAATTAATCTACTTAAAGTTTACCATTCAATCATCAAATTCATGTCAAATACCGAATACAAGACATATCAACCATATTCGAATATACCATCCATAATTGAGTTATAAAAGACTAAATCATGAAGGTCATTTAAACCAACTTGTCATCAATCCATACTACACATTTTGAAGTTTAAAACTATTTCATCTAACCAAACATTCGTACGTAATAAAAAGGCAAGCCATTTTCGCATAGCTTGATTTATACACATTTTAAACAAAAATTATGACAAAAGAGTTAAGCCTATACATGCCATTAACAAAATGTAAAGTCTTTAAAGATACCAAAACTAAGTCTAGATAGTGCGGATGACTTCGATTGAATCCCCGAGCTCGTAGTTGGAGTCAAAGATCTATAAAACAGAGAAAAACGTAACAAACGGAGTAAGCTTTCCTAAGCTTAGTAAGTTTTAAGCAATGCAAACAATTAAACTCAAATAAAAAAAATCTATCATTCAAATTCTCAAGTAACATTTCTTAGGTAAATTGCTCTTTTTGCCGAATATACACCAACACTTAATGCACATTTAGCATTTTAACTTCAGTTGAATCTGAATTCATATAACTTAAGTAATTCAAATATTTTCACATAACTTCACACTTTAACCGAATGTATCAGGATCATATACATCTTGTTTTAATACTTATTCACATATATATATCACACTATATACTTGTGATTCAATCCAAATCAAGTTCAGATAAAAGTACAAGATACATACCTGACCAGCTTAAGGTATTGAACTAATTCAATTGTCATTTTATCACGAAGTCTCAAATCTTATAAATCCGAATTCATCACCGGCACGAGGCCTGCTAGACTTTCAGTCTGATCGCATTCACCGGCATTCTGCCTGCTAGGCTCGAAGCCCGATATAATCTCACAAGCAATAGCCTGCTAGGCTCGAGGCCCATTATAATCTCACTGGCATTATAGCCTGCTAGGCTCGAGGCCCGTTATAATCTCACTGGCATTATAGCCTGCTAGGCTCGAAGCCCGATATAATCTCACTGGCATTATAGCCTACTAGGCCAAAGGCCCGTATACTGTAGTACAATTTCAATTCAGAAAGTTTTGTACCTGTCCAGTCACATACTCCTTGTCTCCATATAACAAATCACATAAGTTGAACATTAATTTCATTTGCATAAAGATCATACTAAATACATAATTTACAATTCATAAATCACATTCACATCTTTAAGGCATACCATCTTATATGCTCTTAAACTCATAATGGTCACTTGACTTAACACATATGCTTACTCATTTCTCATTCATCTTATATTCCACTATAACACAAATACATAATTCACCAAGCTTATCACAAAGTTTATTTAAAATTTCTATTTACCATTTGGTCATAAGTCTAAAGCCACGTTCTAACGTTTCTTTTCATCTAAAAAATAATAGTCACATTCGGTTGATGAAATAGGTTACTTAATTACTTAATAGCTTACTTATTATTCACATTAGCCATTCGGCTTAATAGCATTTCTATACATATTTCTTTATTGCAACCTTCATATAGGTTATAAGCATTATATTAAAAAAATCCCATTATTTGTAAAATAAAGCATACTTAATTACTTAAAACTTACCTCAACTATTATCGAGTATGTGACAACCCTAGTTTGACCCTAGTCGAGAAGTGGTTTCGGGACCGCTAAAACGAGTCGCAGAAATAGTTGAATATAATATTTTATGTCTAAAATATGTGAGCATGCATGTGTGAAATTTGAATGCTTTGATTTTTTGTCATTTTGAATGTGTCTTTAAATAAAAAGGATTTATGTGAGAAACTTTGAATATATGTGTGGCTTAGTGCAAGTGGTCACTTTTGAATGATGCAAAAAGGAGTGGAGTTGCATGTAAATTTGCCACATTTATTCTTAGTGGCCGGCCAACCCATGACATGATGTCATATTGTTTGTTTTATTCATTATTATTATATGGATTATATACATATTATATTGGTTAAAATAAAATTTAATTTAAACAAAAGGAGATAGTGGGAGGAAAAACCAAAGTTGGTTTTATTTCTTTTTCTTCTTCATCCTTAGCCGTGAATAGAGAGAGAATAGGGGGTCTTGAAGCTTAAGGCATTCGGTTATCTATTAGCCTCTCTTAAGGTATGAATTTCAAGCAAATTTTCTTATATTCTTGTGGAATTGGCATGGTTGTGGCATTGTTTAGCTAGCCCATGTTTAAATTTTGAACTTGGTTGTGTATTGAACATTCGGCCATGGGAGTCTATATTTGAGTAATGGGTGATTTCGACTTGAATGAGAAGTGGATTTCGGGGTAAATTGAGCTTAGAAAGTTTTTGTATTTTGATTTAAAATGCTTGGTTAACATTCGGCAATTGTATTGAATTAGGGAATTTCCTTGCAAATTGTTATTAAGCAAGGTATAAGGGTTATGTACGGTAACTCAATAAATTTTGTTTTAGAGGATATCCTTTTCATAAGTGAATTAGTTGTAAATGGGGTTCGGTTTGTGTGTATCTTAAAGTCCATGGTGGCCGAATATGAGTTTAGTGATAGCTAAGTAGTGTTATGTTTACATTTTTACATTAGTTATTTTAGGGGTCTTTAAATGTGCATTTGTAAACATGTCTTTTATTGTGTCCTTGGTAGCCAAAGAGGAAATTCGGTTCTAGCTTGAGTATTAGTAAACGGGATTTGAGTATCTATGATTGTATACTTTACCGAAGGGTATTTTAGAGGATGAATTGGATTTTTGCTTGGAGTGATTGTAAATTTTAATAGAAGTACCATGTAGATTAAAGTAGATTGCCGAATATGAAATATGGACAGAAGTAATCCTATGAATCGGCCCAATGAGTTAATTGTTTTTCGGCAATGTGATAAAATGTGTACTAGGGTAAACTCACTTTTTGACATGGAACAAAAATTATATACAATATTTGTTAAATGTTTGGGAATCATGGAGAAGTATATTCGGCTACTTGATTTTTGTAAGCATGAGATATTAAAATTGATCCAAGAATAATACTTATGAGTTTGTGAAAAGTTGGTTAATTATTGATATGCATTTCATTAGCAAAAATAGAAGTGCCGAATGTTTCATGTGCATGAAATTGATAATACTTTGATTTCTTCGACTTGATAAGAGGATTAAACTAGTTTAATTGTTTTAAATCAAAGCTCAAGATCAAAGAGAGCCCAATCCGGATAAAGGGAAAGCGAAATTGGTGGAATAGTTGATCCGTAGTAGTTTAACTGCATTGAGGTAAGTTTAAGTGTTAAATTCCTTTCATGTTTGTTAAATTAACATGGTACATGCCTTTGACTACTCTTGAAGATGATGTACTATTTAAGTAACTTAAGGTATGTGAAAGTCGTAAAAGTCTGGAACTTTAGCCGAAAGTCAGTTTTTCCTATTGAGCCGTAGTAAGCAAGTTGGTTGTACTCTAATTTCATGTTTTTAGACCACCTGTTATATTTTGAAAGAGCTATGAATTGTGTTGATGTGAGAAACGAATGAATGAATAACGTTTTGAAAGAAATTTAGTAAATAGATCATGCTCTGAATGCAACTATATGTGAATCTAAAGTTAAAGCCGGGTTAAATCCCGAAGAGCCTCAAGGCTAGAGTTAAAGCCGGGTTAAATCCCGAAGAGCCTCAGGGCTAGAGTTAAAGCCGGGTTAAATCCCGAAGAGCCTCAGGGCTAGAGTTAAAGCCGGGTTAAATCCCGAAGAGCCTCAAGGCTAGAGTTCAAAGCCGAGACAAATCCCGAAGAGCTATGCGGCTAACGATAAGAATTTGGTTAGATCAACCTCTGTTAATGAGACATATATTATAAAACGACCAGGTACGTGAATTTCATAATTTTGAACGAATTCCTACTGAATTGTCTTACAAAAGAAGTGATGTTTAGTGCTAACGAAGATCTTAAAGAGTTTGTGATAAATCTGTGACTTCTTTGCCTTATGTGTGATAGTATACAACTAATGAGCATGTACTTTTGTGGACTACTAGCATATTCGAATAGAAAAGGGGGAATGAATTTATTTTTGGTATAAACACATATTCGGTTAGGGTGAAAACCTTTAAAATGAGCATATTAAAAACGGCTTTACTTTGGTAGATTGTTTTACTTTTTACTTGAACTTACTAAGCATAGAAATGCTTACTTTGTTACTCTGGTTTTTCTTTTATAGATTTTGTTCGTCAGCTACGGGTATCGGGAATCTCAAGCTTGAAGTCATCTCTACTATCAAAGCCACGTTTGGTACCTAATTAATTAGACTTTAGTGAATGGCATGTATAGGTTTAACTCTCCTTTTGAAACAAGTTATATTTTGGTTGTATAAATATTAAAGCCATGCGAATGTGGCTGGTTCTTTTGAATAGTACAGTCTCGTAATTGAATCAATGCTTGTGGAATAATCAAGTTGGATGGCATATTCGGTTAAGACCTATTTACATACATGTGTGCTCATTCGATGGTGGTTCTATTTTTGTTGGATTACACATGATGCCTAACGGTCATTTTTGTTTATGTACTTATTGTATGTTTTTTTTTCGTAAACCACTAGTGTGCATAAACTTTATTGAAATCTTTTTAGGAGAGATTTGTACTGCTTATTGGTTCACATTAGTCAAAAAAAAAAAAGGGGTCCTATGTTAATTCGTGTTTGCCCGATGACCTATTCCGGCGACGGATGAGGGTTATAGGGTGTCACATTTTATTGGTATCAGAGCTACGGTTTAGTCGATTCTCGGACTACCGTAGTAAGTATGAGTCTAGCTATACATGCCATTTAGTTCAATTTAATAGTGAGATGACTTCTGATATCTGAAATGTGACTCTTGGTATAGAATGGATCCCGAACCTGACCGAACCGTAGCGGACGATGTAGAGAGTGTAGCTCCTGCTCTCGCGCAAGGGACAGCGCCACTAGACTCTCAGCCAAATATTGGTCATCGAGATGATGATATTAGACCAGCTATTTATGCAATGATGAGTGACTGGTTCGCTCAATTCGCTAGATCAAATCCGGCTGTTCCACAACCTCCGCCCCCGAATACTCCGTTTCCGACCTTCACAACCCCTCCTGTGACCGATCCTGTGAGATCGAGTAGGCCCCCTGTTGACAAAATTAGAAAATATGGGGCTGAAGAGTTCCGGGCTACCCCTAGTGACGATGCCGAGCGGGCCGAGTTTTGGCTCGACAATACTATCCGAGTGTTCGATGAACTGTCCTGCACACCCGAGGAGTGTCTTAAATGTGTGGTGTCTCTGTTACGTGACGCTGCCTACTACTGGTGGAATACTCTGATTTCTGTTGTCCCGAAGGAACGGGTCAATTGGGTATTCTTCCAAATCGAATTCCGTAAGAAGTACATCAGCCAGAGATTCATCGATCAAAAACGGAAAGAATTCCTAGAACTCAAACAAGGTCAGATGTCAGTGGCCGACTATGAGAGAGAGTTTGTACGCCTCAGCCGCTATGCTCGTGAATGTGTATCCTCTGAAGTTATCATGTGTAAGCGTTTTGAGGATGGATTAAATGAAGATATCAGATTGCTGGTGGGGATTCTGGAGATTAAGGAGTTTGTCGTGCTAGTCGAGCGGGCTTGTAAAGCTGAAGAACTCAGTAATGAGAAAAGAAAAGCCGAAAGTGGAGATAGAGAGTTCCGTAAGAGATCCGCGGGGAAATATGTTCAACAAACGTCCAAGAAGACTAGAGATGACATGGGCCGATCTAAAAATACATCGAGTTTTTCTAGATTTGAACGTACTCGACCTCCTGCGAGTTCGCGGACCACTTCTATTGCCAGTGTCGGAAATGAACGTCAGGATAGATTGGATTGCAACTATTGTGGTAAATGGCATCCTGGGAGTTGTAGGCACCGTGACCGCTCTTGTTTTAGATGTGGTTCTGCCGACCATTTTATTAAAGATTGTCCGAGAAATGATGAACGCACTCCTGATTCGACTCAGAAACCTAGTGGCGCAGTTTCATGGGGTAGACCACCGCGGCGAGGTGGAAATATTAGCGGCAGTCAGAGAGGGACTAGAGACACTGCGGTTAGATTCGAGGCTCGTGCACCTGCCAGAGCGTACGCCATCCGTGCCCGTGAGGAAGCTTCTTCTCCGGATGTTATTACTGGTACTTTCACCCTTTTTAACACTGATGTTATTGCTCTGATTGATCCTGGTTCGACCCATTCGTATGTATGTGAAACTTTAGCCTCCAGTAAGACTCTTCCTGTTGAGTCTACTGAATTTGTAATTCGAGTGTCGAACCCTTTGGGCCGTTGTGTTTTGGTTGATAAAGTATGCAAGAAATGTCCGTTAATGGTTCGAGATTTTTGTTTTCCGGCTGACTTAATGCTTCTACCATTCGACGAATTTGACATTATTCTCGGAATGGACTGGTTGACCGTTCATGATGCGATAGTAAATTGTAAGCAGAAAACTATCGATTTACGATGTTCGAATAATGAAATAATCCGAATTGAGTCCATTGATCTACGAGGGCTACCTACAATAATTACAACCATGTCGGCTCAGAAGTACGTGAGGAAAGGATATAAAGCATATTTGGCTTATGTGCTAGATAACAAGGTTTCCGACAGAGAACTTGGGACGGTGCCCGTAGTCTGCGAGTTTTCAGAGGTCTTTCCCGAAGAATTACCTGGACTGCCGCCTGTAAGAGAGGTCGAGTTCGGTATAGAATTAATTCCGGGTACGACGCCGATTTCGATTGCCCCGTATCGTATGGCACCTACCGAATTAAAGGAATTAAAATCTCAGCTGCAAGAGTTGACAGATAGAGGCTTTGTGCGACCTAGTTTTTCGCCTTGGGGTGCACCGGTTTTGTTTGTGAAAAAGAAAGACGGGACTATGAGAATGTGCATCGATTATCGACAGCTGAATAAAGCCACGATAAAGAATAAGTATCCGTTGCCCCGAATTGATGACTTGTTCGATCAGTTGAGAGGAGCCTCAGTATTTTCGAAGATTGACTTACGATCCGGCTATTATCAGTTGAGAGTTAGAGATTCGGACGTACCGAAGACAGCATTCAGAACGAGATACGATCACTATGAGTTTTTAGTGATGCCGTTTGGACTCACCAATGCCCCCGCAGTATTCATGGATTTAATGAATCGGGTATTTAGGCAGTTTTTAGACCGTTTCGTAGTAGTGTTCATCGACGATATTTTGATCTATTCTCGTGATGAGTCAGAGCATACCGAGCATTTGAGACTGGTACTTCAGACTTTGAGGGATAACCAATTGTATGCGAAGTTTGGTAAGTGCGAATTTTGGTTGCATGAAGTCGGTTTCTTGGGCCATATAGTATCTGCTTCGGGTATTCGAGTGGATCCGAACAAAATTTCAGCTATCCTCAACTGGAAACCCCCTAAAAACATTACCGAAGTTCGAAGCTTTTTAGGACTTGCTGGTTATTACCGACGTTTCGTCAAGGGTTTTTCGATGATTGCGACTCCCTTGACGAGACTGCTGCAGAAAGATATCAAGTTCGAGTGGTCGGATAAATGTCAGCAAAGCTTCGATCAGCTGAAAACCCTTTTGACGGAAGCGCCTGTGTTGGTTCAGCCGGAAACGGGTAAAGAATTTGTAGTTTTTAGTGATGCGTCTTTGAACGGTTTGGGCTGCGTATTGATGCAAGAAGGCCGGGTTATTGCTTATGCTTCGAGACAGTTGAAGCCGCACGAACGAAATTATCCGACTCATGACCTTGAACTAGCCGCTATTGTTTTTGCCTTGAAGATTTGGCGACATTATTTGTTCGGTGAGAAATTTCACATCTTTTCCGATCACAAAAGTCTCAAGTATCTAATGACTCAAAAAGATTTAAACTTGAGACAAAGGCGGTGGCTAGAATTGCTAAAAGATTATGAGCTTGTTATCGATTATCACCCGGGAAAAGCTAACGTGGTTGCTGATGCCCTTAGCCGAAAATCCTTATTTTCCTTGCGAGCTATGAACGTGAAGCTGACGATGTCAGGAGATGGTGTGTTGATTGCCGAGTTGGTAGCAAGACCTATGCTACTTCAACAGATTAGTGAGGCTCAGAAAGCCGACGATGATTTAGTTGCCAAACGAGTTCAGTGTGAGTCAACTGTGGATTCCGCATTTCGGGTCGACGAAAATGATTGTTTGAGATTTAAAGACCGAGTGTGTGTGCCAAAAAAGTCAGAGTTAGTTTCGATGATTTTAAACGAAGCACATAGTAGCCGCATGTCGGTCCATCCGGGCAGTACGAAAATGTATAACGACTTGAAGCATCAGTATTGGTGGCATGGCATGAAACGAGACATCTCTGATTTTGTATCTAAATGCTTAGTATGTCAGCAAGTAAAAGCTGAACATCAAGTGCCGTCGGGGTTACTTCAACCGATTTTGATACCCGAGTGGAAATGGGATCGCGTTACGATGGACTTTGTGTCGGGTTTGCCGTTGACTCCGAGCAAGAAGGACTCTATCTGGGTTGTTGTTGATCGATTAATGAAATCAGCCCATTTCATTCCTGTTCGCACTGACTTTTCGCTTGATAAGTTAGCAGAATTATACGTCTCTCAGATTGTGCGATTGCATGGGGTGCCGACTTCTATTGTTTCTGATCGAGACCCTCGGTTTACTTCTAGACTTTGGGGGAAGCTACAAGAAGCTTTGGGTACTAAACTTCATTTCAGTACTGCTTTTCATCCACAGACTGACGGTCAATCTGAACGGGTTATTCAGATACTCGAGGACATGTTGAGATGTTGCATCCTCGAGTTTAGGGGCTCGTGGGAGAAATACTTAACCCTAGTCGAATTTGCGTATAATAACAGTTTTCAGACAAGTATTCAGATGGCACCTTACGAGGCCCTTTACGGCCGTAAATGTCGTACTCCTCTGTTCTGGACCGAGCTTAGTGAGGATAAGATTCTCGGAGTTGACCTAATCAGAGAAGCAGAACAGAAAGTGGAGATAATTCGCGACAGTTTGAAGATGGCATCCGATCGTCAGAAATCATACGCGGATTTAAAGCGAAAAGACATCGAGTATCAAGTAGGTGATAAAGTGTTTCTAAAAGTTTCACCATGGAAAAAGATACTCCGTTTTGGCCACAAGGGTAAATTGAGTCCGAGATTCATTGGGCCATACGAAATTTCAGAACGAATTGGGCCGGTTGCTTATAGACTGATTTTGCCCCCTGATCTTGAAAAGATCCACAATGTATTCCATGTATCGATGCTTCGACGCTATAGATCCGATCCTTCGCATGTGATTAATCCATCAGAAGTCGAAATTCAATCGGATTTGAGTTATGAAGAGGAACCTATCCGTATTTTAGCTCGAGAGGTTAAAGAATTACGAAACAAAAGAGTTCCATTAGTAAAAATACTATGGCTCAAGCATGGAATCGAGGAAGCAACTTGGGAGCTAGAGAATACTATGAAAGAACGATATCCAAATCTGTTTTCGGGTAAGATTTTCGGGGACGAAAATCCTTTTTAGGGGGAGGTAGTTGTGGCAACCCTAGTTTGACCCTAGTCGGGAAGTGGTTTCGGGACCGCTAAAACGAGTCGCAGAAATAGTTGAATATAATATTTTATGTCTAAAATATGTGAGCATGCATGTGTGAAATTTGAATGCTTTGATTTTTTGTCATTTTGAATGTGTCTTTAAATAAAAAGGATTTATGTGAGAAACTTTGAATATATGTGTGGCTTAGTGCAAGTGGTCACTTTTGAATGATGCAAAAAGGAGTGGAGTTGCATGTAAATTTGCCACATTTATTCTTAGTGGCCGGCCAACCCATGACATGATGTCATATTGTTTGTTTTATTCATTATTATTATATGGATTATATACATATTATATTGGTTAAAATAAAATTTAATTTAAACAAAAGGAGATAGTGGGAGGAAAAACCAAAGTTGGTTTTATTTCTTTTTCTTCTTCATCCTTAGCCGTGAATAGAGAGAGAATAGGGGGTCTTGAAGCTTAAGGCATTCGGTTATCTATTAGCCTCTCTTAAGGTATGAATTTCAAGCAAATTTTCTTATATTCTTGTGGAATTGGCATGGTTGTGGCATTGTTTAGCTAGCCCATGTTTAAATTTTGAACTTGGTTGTGTATTGAACATTCGGCCATGGGAGTCTATATTTGAGTAATGGGTGATTTCGACTTGAATGAGAAGTGGATTTCGGGGTAAATTGAGCTTAGAAAGTTTTTGTATTTTGATTTAAAATGCTTGGTTAACATTCGGCAATTGTATTGAATTAGGGAATTTCCTTGCAAATTGTTATTAAGCAAGGTATAAGGGTTATGTACGGTAACTCAATAAATTTTGTTTTAGAGGATATCCTTTTCATAAGTGAATTAGTTGTAAATGGGGTTCGGTTTGTGTGTATCTTAAAGTCCATGGTGGCCGAATATGAGTTTAGTGATAGCTAAGTAGTGTTATGTTTACATTTTTACATTAGTTATTTTGGGGGTCTTTAAATGTGCATTTGTAAACATGTCTTTTATTGTGTCCTTGGTAGCCAAAGAGGAAATTCGGTTCTAGCTTGAGTATTAGTAAACGGGATTTGAGTATCTATGATTGTATACTTTACCGAAGGGTATTTTAGAGGATGAATTGGATTTTTGCTTGGAGTGATTGTAAATTTTAATAGAAGTACCATGTAGATTAAAGTAGATTGCCGAATATGAAATATGGACAGAAGTAATCCTATGAATCGGCCCAATGAGTTAATTGTTTTTCGGCAATGTGATAAAATGTGTACTAGGGTAAACTCACTTTTTGACATGGAACAAAAATTATATACAATATTTGTTAAATGTTTGGGAATCATGGAGAAGTATATTCGGCTACTTGATTTTTGTAAGCATGAGATATTAAAATTGATCCAAGAATAATACTTATGAGTTTGTGAAAAGTTGGTTAATTATTGATATGCATTTCATTAGCAAAAATAGAAGTGCCGAATGTTTCATGTGCATGAAATTGATAATACTTTGATTTCTTCGACTTGATAAGAGGATTAAACTAGTTTAATTGTTTTAAATCAAAGCTCAAGATCAAAGAGAGCCCAATCCGGATAAAGGGAAAGCGAAATTGGTGGAATAGTTGATCCGTAGTAGTTTAACCGCATTGAGGTAAGTTTAAGTGTTAAATTCCTTTCATGTTTGTTAAATTAACATGGTACATGCCTTTGACTACTCTTGAAGATGATGTACTATTTAAGTAACTTAAGGTATGTGAAAGTCGTAAAAGTCTGGAACTTTAGCCGAAAGTCAGTTTTTCCTATTGAGCCGTAGTAAGCAAGTTGGTTGTACTCTAATTTCATGTTTTTAGACCACCTGTTATATTTTGAAAGAGCTATGAATTGTGTTGATGTGAGAAACGAATGAATGAATAACGTTTTGAAAGAAATTTAGTAAATAGATCATGCTCTGAATGCAACTATATGTGAATCTAAAGTTAAAGCCGGGTTAAATCCCGAAGAGCCTCAAGGCTAGAGTTAAAGCCGGGTTAAATCCCGAAGAGCCTCAGGGCTAGAGTTAAAGCCGGGTTAAATCCCGAAGAGCCTCAGGGCTAGAGTTAAAGCCGGGTTAAATCCCGAAGAGCCTCAAGGCTAGAGTTCAAAGCCGGGACAAATCCCGAAGAGCTATGCGGCTAACGATAAGAATTTGGTTAGATCAACCTCTGTTAATGAGACATATATTATAAAACGACCAGGTACGTGAATTTCATAATTTTGAACGAATTCCTACTGAATTGTCTTACAAAAGAAGTGATGTTTAGTGCTAACGAAGATCTTAAAGAGTTTGTGATAAATCTGTGACTTCTTTGCCTTATGTGTGATAGTATACAACTAATGAGCATGTACTTTTGTGGACTACTAGCATATTCGAATAGAAAAGGGGGAATGAATTTATTTTTGGTATAAACACATATTCAGTTAGGGTGAAAACCTTTAAAATGAGCATATTAAAAACGGCTTTACTTTGGTAGATTGTTTTACTTTTTACTTGAACTTACTAAGCATAGAAATGCTTACTTTGTTACTCTGGTTTTTCTTTTATAGTTTTTGTTCGTCAGCTACGGGTCTCGGGAATCTCAAGCTTGAAGTCATCTCTACTATCAAAGCCACGTTTGGTACCTAATTAATTAGACTTTAATGAATGGCATGTATAGGTTTAACTCTCCTTTTGAAACAAGTTATATTTTGGTTGTATAAATATTAAAGCCATGCGAATGTGGCTGGTTCTTTTGAATAGTACAGTCTCGTAATTGAATCAATGCTTGTGGAATAATCAAGTTGGATGGCATATTCGGTTAAGACCTATTTACATACATGTGTGCTCATTCGATGGTGGTTCTATTTTTGTTGGATTACACATGATGCCTAACGGTCATTTTTGTTTATGTACTTATTGTATGTTTTTTTTTTCGTAAACCACTAGTGTGCATAAACTTTATTGAAATCTTTTTAGGAGAGATTTGTACTGCTTATTGGTTCACATTAGTCAAAAAAAAAAAAGGGGTCCTATGTTAATTCGTGTTTGCCCGATGACCTATTCCGGCGACGGATGAGGGTTATAGGGTGTCACAGAGTAGCTACGAAATGACTAATCGACAAGCTTGGCTTTCCCCCTATCCGAAATTGGCTCCTTATGCTCTTGAGCTATATTAAACAAATTGGTTCTTTTAATCAATAATTTAATTACTCACAAGTCACAACTTACACATTATATTTTGGCTATTTCCTCATATACTCAAGGCATGGAATAAGTGTTTACTTAAGGATATAATTATGTATATTCACAATTATGACTCCTTCATAAACATCTCATTATACAATTACTAAGTTAGTAATCACTTATAAAATCGACAAATACACAACTTATTATTTAAGTCCAAAATCGGCAATCCTTTGACACAAGAACATACTAGCCAAATGTTAACTAACATCTCAATCACACTTTCATCTATCTAAATTTATAAAGACATACACAATTCATTCTCCAAAGGAGTCATTCGACAATCATTAAAGCATAATTTGATATTTAACCTTTATTTTCTAGGATTTAACTAAAAACTTCACATTAAAAATATCTGAACTGAAAGTAGCTACTCATTTTATGCTTATTCACATTTCATTCGAGGCAAAATCAACAATAATTCATTATCTCTAAGACCAAAGCCGAATGCTCTCACATGGATTTAGACTACACCAAACATAGTTTTCATAAATTAAACTTACAATTCAATACACATGCATTTAGACATCACAAGGTCCACTTACCCTCCTAAATCCATTTCTATCCAAAATCACTCAAAATAACCATGCATTAACCTTAATTCAATCGGCCATAGTAGAAACAACTAGCTTAACATTCAAACTTTAGCTACCATTAACTAACATGAATTTCTTCACTAGTAACTATACCCGAATGTCATTCTTGGCATTTAAACAATTGTTTTTCTCAAATTCATCAAGATCTTCTCTTAACCCACATTGACCGAATGCCCATTTGCCAATTAAACCCCAAATTATCAAACTTTAACAAGTTTAAGGCTCACCTAATGACCATTTACAAACTAAAACATCAAACACTCAAATTTAACTCATCACAAACATGGCCGAATACACGTTCCTTGACCAAAATAAAAAATTCAACATGGGGTTTATAAAGAATTGCATCTAGCTCACAAATATACCAAAATTAACAAGAAATAGCATGAAAATCACCTTGAATTGAAGACTCCAATTAGCTGAATGTGCAAACCTTCCCCAATTCTTTTCTTATATTTGTTTCGACAAAAACAAAGACCAAATGCCTATTTTCATGCTTATTTTATTAATTATACACTATTAACTCATTTCCAATTTTAGCCTTGATAATATCATGGCTTTTCCACTAACTAAAGGTCGAAAATATCCATGTATGCCTCCCTTGGTCTAATTACAATTTAAACCCCTCATATTAAAGAACATCAACAATCGGCAATCACATATTATCCCACTTATTTTTCTTTTTATACAATTGAATCATTATTCACTAATTCAACATGTAATTAACAAAATTAAAGCACCAACTTTCACATATAGACATACACATAATATAAGCATAGAATATGACATTTACATTATTCATCAAACTCGGTTTTGTGGTTCTAAAACCATTTTCTGATTAGGGTCGAATTAGGGCTGTTACACCATCATTCAGCCCTGTTTAAGTTCAAGAAATTGTTTATGTTTCTGATCGAGAAATCGTTGACTGATATACTTTTTCTAAAATTCTGATTGAAAGAATTCCCAAGTGACTCGTTCCCTCAGAACCACAGATATCAAAGTTTTCCACCAATGGTACGCATTATCCCGAAGCAAAGATACGACACATTTGATACATTCACCAGATGTGCAAGATAGTTGACCAAACACTCTCGTCATGTTTTCAAGCCAAAACTTAGCTCTCTCTACGTCATCATCAACAGTGGCCCGAAACTTTTCGACCACAAATTTCTAAGTTTTTTCAACCGGTGGCTTACTTAATCTCAGTGGATCAATAACTTGTGGAATCACAGGAATTTGTTGAGTAATAGGTAAGGGTGGAGGTTGTGCAACCGGATTCGTACGAACGAATTTTTTGAACCATCCGTTCATCATCTAGAAGAAGGCTTGCTTAGCATCTCCCTCGTGGCTACTCGTAGCAATTCTAGATTCAGGTGGCACTACCTCTTAAGCAGGAGCTGGAGCATTGCTTTCTACATTATCAGCTACGGCTCTTTCGAGATCCATTTACTAAACAAAAACACATTTCAATTGTCAAGATTCATCACACTATCTCAATTCATAAATATTGCATGTATAGCTAGACTAAAACACGCTACGTTAGTCCTAGAATCGATAAATTGTAGCTCTGATACCAACCAAATGTAACACCCCCTAACCATATCCATCACCAGACTAGGGTTACGAGGCATTACCTATCAATACACGTCAATACAGAATCATATTACAAACACATATCATTCACTATCACGTAGTTGCCATACACAACATAAAGTCCCTTTAGAAGGTCTACGAGACCTTAAACATGCTTAAGGAATAAGTTGGAACTAAACTGATAACAATTGAAACTTTTACGGAACTTAAAAATTTTCCCTTAAAATAGGGCACACGCCCTTGTGGCTAGGTCGTGTGTCCCACACGACCATGCCCTACAACTAACCTTAGCCTGTATGCAAAACTAACTAGGGTCACATGATGACTAGACACGCCCGTGTGTCCAACCCATGTGTTATCCTAAGTTGTCCACATGGTCACCAAACACGGCCGTGTGTCTAGTCCATTTGTCATACTGTCCAACTCAGTTATAAAATAGCGGTTACATGGTTGAGTCGCATGCCCGTGTGCTCAGGCCATGTGGCGCGAAATAGGCTTGGTTTAAGCCATTTTCACACCTCAATTTGCCTTGTACATACAATCATCAAATATGCAACATCTACTACTCAAAATCAACCAATTTCATGTCCAAAACATACATCATTAAAACCAAATCATTATTAACAAATTCATGCTCATTCTCTATTTCAATTCATGCCAAATCACAAGCCATTTTAACAACAAAATACATGTTCTATAACTCATTCAATATCCATTTCAATTCCTAACCAAAGCTTACCAAAATCACTACTTGTTTCATACCAGAATGACCATTTCCAAATAGGCCATATATGCACAATATAACATATCAAATTTGCATCATAAACACATACCAAATCCAAGTATAATCCTAACCTATTAGTTAGCTAAATCACTTGGCATAACATATATACAACTCAAAATGTATTCAAATACCTCTAGCCTATACATGCCATACTTAGCTATTTACAAGTACAAAAGATACCAAAATATGTTTGGATAGTGCGATGAAGATCCTCGTCGATTCTCGAGCCCTTAGTAGCTTCGATAATCTATAAAATAGGAGTAAACACACCAAGTAAGCTTTAAAGCTTAGTCAGTCATAAGCAAGTAATTCAAATACACAATCTCATTAATAAATCAACCATTTACCCAATTCAAACCATGAACATAACATCACAAACCTTTATCCATGCCTTATAGCATGGTTTACTCAATTACATGAACTTTCCTCCATGATTCACATAAATTCTTCACACAACCTCATATACAAGTATGTACATCATCCGTACCTGTTTTATCTGTACTAATCTCTTTCTTTTTCTCGTCATTTACTCACTCTTTGCTCCACTAAAATAGGAATTGGATATATGAACCTTTTCATCGATAAGCATCTATACCATGGCCCATAGCCAAATCAAGGTAGCTTATCCTGAAGTACGTATACCATGGCTCGTAGCCAAATCAAGGTATTGCTTGCACCTGTAGTGACAATATCATGGCCCGAAGCCAAGTTTTAACCTAGTGACATGTCACTAATAATTTGAAACTAATCTTACAATTTAACCGAGCCTTCTCACTCATTATTTTTATCACTACCCATATCCATAACATCAATTTCTCTATATTCACCTCCTCCAAGGTTTCATTCATAATAATTCATACGATAATAATGCATTTAACAACATTTATATTGAAATTACTACTTATGAACTTACCTCAAGTGTGATTTGTCAATATAGTCGATTATTCATCGACTTTTGATTTCCCAAGATCCAATTCTGAATTTTGCTTTTCATGATCTATTAAAATTAACTTATTCAATCACACACTCAATCAATTCAATCCAAGGACATACAATTAGGGTAGTTTACAAAGTAGCCCTCACATTTTCACACTTAAGTCCCTATTCATAAAATCATCAAATACACATAATTTCATTTTAATCAATCATGGCAAAATTTCTCTCTAGTCCATTTAGACCCAAGTATTTCACAAATTTCTCATTTTAGTCCCTCAAAAACACCATTTTCACAATTTAGCCAAATTTAGCTAAATTCATCAAAAATCCAAGCACAAAACATATTAATCTAACACATATCTTTCATTTAACACCAACTATCATCACCAAGCTTACAATTTCATCTATGGCACATCTCAAAAACATCATCAATCCCTTAAATTACAACATGGGCTTGATAGTAGACTAAGCAACAATCTCAAAAACATAAAAATCATCAAAAATCAAAGTAAAAACATACCTTAATTAGGCAAAATATGTGCCAAAACCTAACTTCTTTTTCTTTCTTTCTTTTGTGTATTTTTGGCTGTGAACAATACATATAATGGCCATGTTTTCTATTTGTTTAATAAAAACATAAGTTATTAAACCAATTACCATATTTAACCTTGCATGAAAACATTCATAATCCGTTAACTAATGCCCATTTATGACATTTAATGCTTCCAATAATTTAATTACCACTTAGGGACCTTTCTATTAAAAGAACATATTGACTCAGCCATTAATCAATTAGAAGGACGCTTTTCCATTTCTTGTAATTTAGTCCTTTTTCATAATTAATCACACAAACGACCAAATTTTCATGCGAGACTTTCACACATGCTATTTCACATATTATAAGCATAGAAAATAATATTAAAATATTTTTATGACTCGGATATATGGTCTTGAAACCATTGTGCCAACTAGGGTCTAAACCAGGCTGTTACAACATGTGCATTAACACATTTGTTTATGAAAATTTGTTTAATTGTTTGAATTGACATAGAGATATAGTCAAGAGATAAATGGATTTTGGTAGATAAGCATGTTCATAAGTTAGCAAAATTACCGAGTTGCCGTGAATTTATTCGTAACAACATAAACATGAGTTTAATAATTCTAAGATAAGAAATGTAATTAATCTAATACAATTATGTCATCTTGATTAAAATCGTATTTTGAAATCATGCATTAGAACTTTATGTTATTTTTTTATTTTACTTAGTTAAAAATCTTAGTTTTTATTCACCTTCTTAAATCAATATATTTTTCTTCACCAAAGTGTTTTAAATTGCATTCATAAATAATTCTTTTCACGATCCCTGTGGGTACGACAACTCGACATTTACATGTCATTTTATTACTTGTTGCGATTGTGTACACTTGCACATTTCCTGTAACGCCCCGAATTTGGGCCTAGAAGTATTGGGCCTTGAGTATGGATCCGTAAGGAGGCTGTATATAAGTATTTAATTGTGCAAGGAAATGACACAATCAATTGTATGCTTTAGTGGTTAAGGGCCCTGTGAAGTGTTGGAGAAATCTCGGGTTCAAACCTAGGCTTTAGTAAAAATATTGTTTTATGAGTAAACCTCTAGTTTTGGGCCAATAGGCTTATAGTTAAGTTTGGGTAGACGATGACACAAAAAGCCTATTGGTGCAGTGGTTGTGGCGTTACAAGTGTGGCAAGGGGTCAGAGGTTCAAGTCTTAGCATGGGAAAAATTTTTGTTTTATTTATTTAAGTTAACTCAGACTTTGGCTTGTAGGCTTTGTAAATAATTGTAGGAGGAAGGTGACACAAGATGAGCTTGTAGTCTAGTGGTGGTGGCGTGTTCCTTCTGTTGGAGGACTAGAGTTCGAGTCCTGGGTTGCACAATGAAGAGTTTATTTTGCTGCTTGAGCTATGTAGGAAGTGGAGTTGGACTGAGACTCTAGGGTTGAATTGGTCATGAGTGTTTGAATTTGAACTGTGTTGAGGATTAAATCAAAGAGGATATTGTGGAGAGAATTAAGGAATTTGATATGAGAGAATGTGATTGTGCTAAACATGACTCTAGTGTTTGAGAATTTGGCTGGAGGGGTTTATGAGTATTATCAGTTTTGGTGGTATGCTTTTAGTTTTCTGTCATTTTTAGCTGTTTTGGCAAAATAGTTTTAGTTTCTGTCAACTCTGTTTCCTTGTGTGCCAAATTTTTTCGTTTTGTTTTTCTCTTGCTCTCTATTTTTGATTATCGTAAGTCTCTCTTTTTTGGCCAAATATACTCTTCATTCCCTCCCTCAATTCTTTATGGTGATGGTTGTCTTTCTCTCCATTTGGCATTGGTGACCAAATACACATTACCTTTTCCCTTCTCTGTTCTTTTTCAAATCATTCCTATTATCACCCCTTTCTTTTTAGAACCCAAGCGTTTTACTGCATCCTTTACTTCTTCACTTTCGCCTTCGATTCAACAACTAATCGGTTGATCTCTCTATCGTAACTTTCTTTTCTTTTGTCATTGATTTGGTAAGTACTCTTGACTTCTTTCAAGTAGTCCCATTTGCTAACACTATTTTCCTAACCTTCTTCTTCGGTTGTCTTCTCTCCTTTCACTTTTGGAGGTAGTCGAATCTTCCATCTCAGGGGTGTTCTAAAGTAAGACTATAGGCCGACTATTCTTCTGTTGCTTTCGGTAGTACCATTTTCGGTAAGTACTTATACCATCGCTTCAATCTTCATGTGTGTATTGTGGTGGTTTTTAATTGAGTTAAGAATACAAGAAATCGCTATAGGGGAAATCGGTTGTGGTTTGAGTAATGGATCAAATAAGGGATCTTTCTTCGTTCAATCAAGGTGAGTAAGGAATTGACGATGTTGGATCAAGTGATTGTTAACGCTATCGGTTATAAAACTGATTGTACATCGTGAATGAATATAGGTCCAGAGCTTGTGGATTTTGGCGCTATTTTGTAAACAGGTGTGTACTAACACTGTCTAAACTGTAGAACGGTGAAAAGCTGAAAAGCCGAAAGGTTGGGCTTTGAGGTCACATGGTCGTACGAACGCTCGTGTGGTGAAACGGAGCCTACGAACGTGGGCGTAAGACTGTAGAGGCCACCATGAGCGTGCTCATGGGCATAGGCCGTTATGGGCTGTGTGGGCCCAATAGGCTCGTGGGCCCTACACGGATAATGTCCACATTATGAGGTAGAGACTGGACTAGGCTATGCAGTTCGCATAGTCATGGCTAAATCTAGGCGCTCGTGCGGGCCCACTTGGGCTGAATATTGGGCCTTGGGCTCAATTGCACTGTTATGACTGTTTTGGGTGCACGAGATGATCGTAGACCTTCTGTTGGGTCGATAGGTGGGTTTAGACCCATTCTGTTGGAAATGACCATAGTACCCCTATAGGGTAAAATGACCGTAATTCCCTTATAAGGTAAAATGACCGAAATACTCCCGTAGGGTAAAATGACTGAAATATCCCCGTAGGATAAAATTACCGAATTACCCCCGTAGGGTAAAATGATCGAATTACCCCCGTAGGGTAAAATGACCAAATTACCCCTGTAGGGTAAAATGACTGTAGTACCCCTATAAGGTAAAATGACCGTAATACCCCTGTAAAGTAAAATGACTGAAATACCCCTATAGGGTAAAATAACCAAAATGCCCCCAGGGTAAAATGACCGAATTACCCTTGTAAAGTAAAATGACTGAACTACCCCCGTAGGGTAAAATAACCGAAACGCCCACTAGGGTAAAATGACCGAATTACCCTCGTAGGGTAAAATGACTGAATTAGCCCTGTAGGGTAAAATAACCGTAGTACCCTTGTAGGGTAAAATGATTGTAATACCCCTGTATGGTAAAATGACCGAAATACGCCCGTAGGATAAAATGATCGAAATGCCCCCGTAGGGTAAAATGACCGAATTACCCCCGTAGGGTAAAATGACCGAATTACCCTTATAGGGTAAAATGGCCGTAGTACCCCTGTAGGGTAAAATGACCATAGTACCCCTGTAGGGTAAAATGACCGTTGTACCCTTGTAGGGTAAAATGACTGTAGTACCCTTGTAGGGTAAAATGACCGTAGTACCGTTGTAGAGTAAAATGACCGTAATACCCCTGTAGGGTAAAATGGTCGTAATACCTGTAGGGTAAAATGACCGTAATACCCCTGTAGAGTAAAATGACCGAAATGCCCCCGTAGGGTAAAATGATCGAAATACCCCGTAGGGTAAAATGACCGAATTACCCCCGTAGGGTAAAATGACCAAATTACCCTTATAGGTTAAAATGACCATAGTACCCCTGTAGGGTAAAATGACCATAGTACCCCTGTAGGGTAAAATGATTGTAGTGCCGCTATAGAGTAAAATGACCGTAATACCCCTGTAGAATAAAATGACCGTAATACCCTTATTGGGTAGAATGACTGTTATGCATTATATGATGATTGATTGATTGAGTATGTTATGCGATATTTATGTGTTTTGCATACATGCACGACATGCTGCATGGGTTGGGTTATTATTATGGAGGAAGTACTGGTCTGTTAGGGTTGCACGGGTACCAGTTACAGGGTATTGTTACACACACCCTAATTTGACTATAAATCAGCAAAAGCCGTATGTGGTGAACCGAGCCCACCAATCCTGCGCGTAAGACTGTAGACGCCGCCATGAGCTCTCTCATGGACTTAGGCTGTTATGGGCCAAAATGGGCTGTGTGGGCCCAGTGGGCTCTTGGGTCCCACATGGATAAAAGTTTGCATTTTGTGTTAAGTATTGGACTAGACTACGTAGTTACATGACCGTGGTTAATTTTGGGCTAGTTGGGCCACATGAACGTGTGGGCCCACTTGGGCCGCATAATAGGCCTTGGGCCCAATTACACTGTTATAACTGTCCGCTTGATGATCGTAGACCTTTTGTTGGGTCGGTAGGTGAGTCTAGACCCATTCAGATGGAAATGACTGAATTACCCTTGTAGGGTAAAATGACTGAATTACCCCTATGGGGTAAAATGACTGAATTACCCCTGTGGGGTAAAATGACCATAACACCCCTATAGGGTAAAATGACCGTAATACCCCTGTAGGGTAGAATGACTACAATACCTTTGTAGGGTAAAATGACCGTAATACCCATATGGTGTAAAATGACCGTAATACCCCTACAAGGTAAAATGACCGTAATACCCCTGTAGAGTAAAATGACCGTAATACCCTTATAGGGTAGAATGTCTGTTATACCTTATATGATGTTTGATTGATTGAGTATGTTATGTGATATTTCTGTGTTTTGAATACATGCACAACATGCTGCATGGGTTGGGTTATTGCTATAGAGGAAGTACTGATCTGTTAGGGTCGCACGAGACGACTGTGGACCCACTGAAGACTTAAAGCCGTATATTCGTATTGATCTGTTAGGGTCATATGAGAGGATTGTGGACCCACCGAAGTCTTAAAGCCATATATTCGTTCTGATCTGTTAGGGTCACACGGGTCACATGAGACGACTATGGACCCATCGAAGGCTTAAAGACGTATATTCGTACTGATATTTTAAGGTCACACTGTGGACCGACCGATGGCTTTGTGCCATTCATACTATCAATGGCTTAGTGTCATTCATGTTACTAATGGCTTTATGCCATGTATATTATTGATGGCTTAGTGCTGTCCACTTTACCGATGGCTTTGTGCCATGCATATTATCGATGGCTTAGTGCTGTCCATTTTATTGATGGCTTTGTGCCATGCATATTATCGATGGCTTAGTGCTGTCCACTTTACCAATGGCTTTGTGCCACGCATATTATCGATGGCTTAGTGCTGTCTATTTTACCGATGGCTTTGTGCCACGCATATTATCGTTGGCTTAGTGCCGTTCATTTTACCAAAAGTAGGTTGTATTGATGGCTTAAAGCCACTTATCTTACTGGCAGCTATACTTTGATTTTGATTACAGGCAGCTAAGTTGTGATTCTGTTGTCTAGCAACCTTGTTGCGATATTAGTGTGCTGGCTGGGTGGGTTGATTTTATCCTCACATGGTGTGTTGGTGATGCAGAGTGGGGCGTTGGTTGGATTAGGGTGGGTTGCACTATTGCATTATTGTTCTAAACTAATACTATAATGGGCTAAGGCCCACATTGATGCTGTATTGTAATGGGTTTAGGTCAGATTGTTACTGCATTTTTGTATGACTGACTTATTACTTATATTAGGGGATTACACATTGAGTTTTCGTAAACTCACCCCGCCGTTTAATTGTATAGGTAATCCCCAACCTTAGGCAAACCGGTGCATCAAAGGACTCAACGGTGGCCACACTACTCGCTATTTTGGATTTAATACTTTATAGTAACTATGGCTTTAGTTTGGGTATTTATTTTATGTAATAAGGCCTCTGGTTTTTACCTTTAATTTTGGGATTTTAATATGGTTTGGTTATAACTGCTAGTATTAGGACTCGAGTTTTAAAAAGAAATAAGGTTTTTACAAAATAATTTCAAATACATAACTGTTGTAAAAAGCTTTCGCAATAAAAGGTTGTTTTGAAATTAATAGCTTGATAAGCAAAATGGTTTTTGGATAATAAACCATATTTTTAAAGGTAAACAACTTTTTTGAAAATGAATAACTCGTTTTGAAGTTACCGTTTAATCATAAATTGATTAGTTGATTTTGAGGTTTCTAATGATAATGAGTTTTACATTTCACGCTTCAATGTGACACCGCCAGATTCAGCATATTCGTACTGATCTGTTAGGGTCGCACGGGTCGCACGAGACACATATTCATACTGGTCTATTAAGGTTGCACGGGTTGCACGAGACAACTTGTGACAGCCCTAAGTTGACCCTAGTTGGGAAGTGGTTTCGGAACCATGAAACCGAGTCAGAAAATTTTTTTAAGTGTTAGTTTCTGTGTTTTTATTTTGTGAATTTTAATATGTGAAGGTTTCGTGTCTTGCTTTTGTTATTTGAATGCTAAATTAGCTTGAAGGGTCTAATTGCATGAAAAGAAAAATTAAGTGTTACATGTGTGAGTATTGAATTGCCGATGTTTTTGTAACTTAAGGGATTTATGATGAAATAAGACTAAGAAACCTTGCATGGACACTTTCGGTCATAGTTAGTGGGAAAGAAATAATTTTAGCAAGGCTAAAATAGTAACATAAAATATAAAATGTGTATTAATTAAATAAAAATGAAATGGTTTTCATTTTTTCTCTTATTGTTGTCGAAACATCAAACAAAAAGAATAAGGAAATTCCAAAGACCTTTGGCCATGGAAATTGCTTGAATTGAGGTATGTTTGAATGATTTTTAGAAAAATGTTTATGAATTTAGGTTGGTCAATGCATGGTTTAGTTAGCCCATGATTTGATTTCTTGAATTTTTGTTGTTCATGAGCATCTGGCAACTTGCTATGAGTTGAGAAATTGTGTTAGATGTTAAAGAAATGATGCATGGATGTTAAAATTGTTCATATCATAGTTGAAGGAGCTCAATAGTAAGAGATGGATTAGTAATTGTAATTTTGATGGGTTGAAAGAAGGTTACAGTTTGTGTGTGTGCTTAAGTGGAGCTAATTGCCGAATGTATGAGTTTAAGTGAAGTTGTTTGTTGAATGTGCATTTTTAAATGAGGGTGCTTGTCGTGTATGTGTGTTCTTTTAAGAGAGAGTTGCCGTGGGTAAGAAATTCATTTGAAAACCATCCATATTGATTTTAGAATGTCTTAGTGATTGTATTGTAAAGTAGTTTATCATTTTTTAATAAGATATATATATATATATATATGATTCGGCCATATGTTTTGAAGTTGTAAATAAGTAGTCGATAAGGTTATTTGTATACAAGCTATATGATCCATTAAACTTCTTGTCTTATGCGGCTTGTAAAAGTGGAGTAACACTTTCGGTTTGGTCATTTAGTTGTTACCTTAGCAATTGAGTTATGTTCTGTTTCCAAGGGAAGGAAGTATGTGAATTTAGGTTAGTTGAAGTTATGAGTGACCAACAAGTAGATAAATTGAGAACTTCATGTTTGATGATGAAAGTTAATGCTTAAATACTAAATAAGTTTTACATTGTGACCGTATGTGTTTAAGATGAAGACAAGGGTAATTGAGCTTAAAAGCTTTGCACATTTGATTGTGGTATAGTATATAAGTTCTATGAAATATATGACACTCAGTCTTAATCATATATTCGTATGATTTGGAATGGTTTACTTCCATGAAATGGGTAATAATGAATTGAGAAATGTATATGTTTTATGTGTACTTTGGTTACTTTAAATGACATTTGGTTATAAGCTATCTTATTAGGAAATTTGATAAGTAAAATTTGTTTTTAAAGCTCAAGAGCGTCAAGGACAAAGGTTGGACAAAGGGAAAGAAAAAGTGGTTGAATAGCCAGTCCACAATTGTTCAGAGGCACTTGAGGTAAGTTTTAATTAATTAAGTTAGCATAAAAAGTAGTATGGCATGTTAGAAGTGTATGAAATGAGTCACGGCTCAATGACCTTATTTTATTTAAATTTGTTTATAATATGAGTTATGTGTAGGCATATAGCCGAATGATCTTTAGAAAATAAGCTAGGAAAAAATAGATGGATATGTGATCCTTGTGTGTATATAGACCAAATGCTAAATGAAAGTTATATATATATATATTATGTGCTGATATGAGAATATAGCAAATGAAATGCTATTGTGATATGAAATTTGGATATGTATACTTGATCTATAAATGTGCATATGGATTCAGTGCTGTATCCGGGCTTAATCCCGAAGGCATTTGTGCCAGTGATGCATCCGGGCTTAATCCCGAAGGGTATTCGTGCCAGTAATGTATCCGGGCTTAGTCCCGAAGGGCATTTGTGCCAGTGATGTATCCGGGCTTAATCCCGAAGGGTATTCGTGCCAGTGTTGTATCCGGGCTAAGTCCCGAAGGGCCTTGGTGCTAGTTTATAACCGGGCTAAGCCCCGAAGGCATTCATGTTTGAAATACTTGATTTCTGCCGTAATAATCTTAACTAATGTGCTTACTACCCTAAGTTAGTCAGGTACATACCCCATACTCGTTTGTGAATTTGATTCGTTTTAGATTGTGAATATACCTTTGGATAGTGATGCTCTGGCCATTGTTTGAGATTATATGAAAGTCTATAATCTACTTACGATATATGAACTTTGATTCTAGTGGTATTAGGATGAGATTGGCTTTGAGCATGTGAGTATATGTGGTTGAAGTGTGAAGTAACATGCATATGTGAAAATGCGTTTATGTAATAATTGAGCCAAGTAATTGTATTGAATGTATTCGGCCAAATGATGAAGCTTGTTAGATAAAAAGAATTATCTATATGATATGAATTTGTCTGTAAAGAAAATTGAAATGATATGAAATGAGCAATGGTAGTATATTTAGTTATGATTACATTCAGTCAAAGAGGAGATGACAAGCTTTAAGACTATTATGCTTTGATCTTTTAATGATTTTATTGCTTAAGACTTACTAAGCATAGAAATGCTTACTCTGTTGCTCTTAATTCTCTGTTTTATAGATCTCGTTCGTTAGCTACGATCTCGGGAATCTCAAGATCAAAGTCATCTACACTATCAAAGCTCTTTCGGTACTTAGTAGCTAAACTTTGGAAATGCCATGTATATGCTTGACTTTTGGTTTATGAATCAATATCTTTTGATGATGTGTATATATACGTGTATAGCCATGCAAAAATGGCTTGCTAAGTTACTTTATATTCGCGTATAGATTTATGTTTGATGAGGTCGGTTGGGAATGAATGTGAAAGTTATGTGTATATGGTTTTAATGCTTGATATTTTGGGTCTATTGAAATTGATGTTTTGAGAGTAAATATTGGTTGTATGAGATTAAGATAACATTCGGCATTACTCATTTTAATGTTGGACATGAATGCTTGAAATGTTAGATAACTATAGTCGGTTGTGATCGTTTGTCTAGGTCAAAAAAGGTTGTGGTAAAAAGGCATTGAAGTATGACATATGAATACTTAAAATGACTTGAGTTTAAGTACCTTTGGGATGACATGTATGTACTTACATATTCAGCTAAGTGGTTAAAATGGTGCCTTGGTTAAGTTTAAAATTTTTTTACCATGAATAGTAACCATTAATTAAGACATAACTAGTTCAATGTATAATTGTTATGTTTGCACAAATGTTTTAAATTAAGAGTGCTTGAAACCTTATGCAAATAGAATTTAATGTTATTATGTGTTTGTCTTGTAATGCCTCATAACCCTCCGGCAATGGGTACGGGTTAGGGGTGTTACATTTTATTGGTATCAGAGCCACGGTTTAGTTGATTCTTGGAGTAACGTAGTGCGTGTGAGTCTAGCTATACATGCCATTAGTGTTAATGCGATAGTGTGATGTCTTTTGACAATCAAAATGTGATTTTTTTGTATAGAATGAATCCTGAACCTGATCGAGCCGTAGCAGACGATGTTGAGAGCATAGCGCCTGCTCCTACACAAGGGACAGCGCCGAATGACTCTCAGCCGAAGTCCAATCATCGAGACGATGACACGAGACAAGCCTTCTATGCAATGATGAGTGATTGGTTCACTCAATTTCTTAGAACAAATCCGACTGTTCCACAACCCCCACCCCCGAATACTCCACTCCCAACTTATATGGACCCTTCTGTGACCGATCTGGTGAGATCGAGTAGGCCCCCGGTCGACAAAATTAAAAAATACGGGGCTGAAGAGTTCCGGGCTACACCTGGTGATGATGCTGAACGGGCCGAGTTTTGGCTCGACAATACAATCCGAGTGTTCGATGAACTATCATGAACACCTGAGGAGAGTCTAAAATGTGCGGTATCCTTGTTACGCGATTCTGCCTACTACTGGTGGAACACTTTGGTTTTTGTTGTCCCGAGAGAGAGGGTCACCTGGGAGTTCTTCCAAACCGAATTCCGTAAGAAGTATATCAGTCAGAGATTCGTTGATCAGAAATGAAAGGAGTTCCTTGAGCTTAAACAAGGTCGGATGTCAGTAACTGAATATGAGAGAGAATTCGTACGGCTCAGCCGATATGCTCGCGAGTGTGTATCATCTGAGGTTATCATGTGTAAATGTTTCGAGGATGAATTAAACAAAGATATTAGATTGCTGGTGTGACAGCCCTAGTTCGACCTAGATCGGGAAGCGGTTTCGTGATCGCTAAACCGAGCCTTTAAAATAGTTATTATAAAATTTCAATGCTTAAATTATGTGTTAATTGCATGTGTGGAAATTGTGGAATTAAATTTAGCAAAGTCAGTATGATTTGATTGAAAAAGGTTTAGTTGAAAAACTTAAAAACTTAGCTAGACAATTTTGGAATGACTAAAATGAGATAAGCTAAAAACTAATGGATTTGCATGTCAATTTTCCCCTAGAAGAAAGTGGCCGGCCATGCATTAGATTTCATTGGTTGTGGCATTATTTTATGAGTTATAATTTAAGTTAGTGGGATGATGATGTCATAAGGAAAAATTAACAAAAGAAAGAAAAGAAATTTGAAGGAAAGGTTGTTCTTTTTGCCGTGAATTGAAGAGGGTAGAAAGGGGGAAAGTTTGAAGCTTCCATTCGGTCATTCTTGGCTAAAATCCAAGGTAAGAAATCTTGTTAATTTGTTGGAAACTTATGAATTCAAGTTGAATGGTAAGCTTATGGATTAGCCCTTGCATAAAATTTTGATTTGGGAGTATAAATCCCATTCGGTCAAAGAAAAAAAAATAAAGGATTTTGGCTAAATTTGATGTTCTAATTTCATGTATGACAATATGGAGTCTTGAGAAGTGTTTCTAGTTTTAAAATTTTAAGAATTCATGAAAGCATTGTTTAGGTTCTACTAATCTTGCTTTAGATGGTACTTAAATCAAAGAAAGCATTCGGCCTTGGGGATTAAACAACCGTATAGGTATTTAGATGTTTTTAATGCTATAATTGTTGTTTATTTAATAAGTAGAGCAAATTGAAGATGGATATATATGCTAGTATTTTGTTTCGTGTGGGCACCCTTAGTAGCCGAATGAATTTTGAGATAGTGAGTCAATAGCTTTCGGTTTTAATGTATTTTTTTATTTATATATGCATGTTATGTATTTGAGTTGTAATTAGCAATTGGTGGTAAGTTTTGTGAATGGCCGAATGAAGTTTTGAGTGGTTGAGAAGTTGAATAATCGGTTTTAAAATAAATATGTTTACTTGTACTATGAAGTATGTTATCGAATTTGGAAATCTATTTAGGGAAGTGGTACCTTAAATAGGTACGAATACTTGTAATTGAATAAGGCATTTGTGTGAATACATATATATGTTGATTTCGTGAGATGCATCCGGCGTGTGGTTGGTGATTGTGAATTTAGGACCGGTTAAAGATGGATCTTTGAAATTTATGTATGATTGAATGCCGAATGACGTTAACCTTTGGGTGCGTACCTATCTAGCCATAGTTTAATTGTAATGCAATTATGCTAGGTCGAATGAAGTGTGATTAGGAAATTCTATTGTATGTCTTGATTTTAATGAAAGTGTAATTATCATTAGTGAGGTACGAATAAAATTAATATGATTGCATTGTTTATTTAAGTTCAAGAGCCTAGAGGGGCAGCTTCGGACAAAGGAAAGGCCAAGGTCACGGAATAGTCAATTCGAAGTTTCTCGGAAAAATACGAGGTAAGTTTTGGGTTAGTAAATCTTTAAATATGATAAAGTGAAATTATAGTATTTGAATATACTTAATACACGAATTAAAATGCCATATGAAATGTCCGAATGCAAAATTTTAGAAATGGGAGTATGAGTAAATGTGAGCTAATGAATACCAAAGTGAAATTTTAATGTATTTGGATATGAATTTTGTATTCCTTGATTACAATCATATAAGTTGTGCGAAATATGTTTGGAAGTAGGCTGAAATTTGTGTCTCTATACCTGAATATGTTATTGAAAGATGATGTGATATGTATACCGATATGTGTAAGTATAATTCCGAAGTAAAAGCCGAGCTTAGTCTCGAAGGGCTTCCGAGCCGAAGTAAAAGCCGAGCTTAGTCTCGAAGGGCTTCTGAGCCGAAGTAAAAAGCCGAGCTTAGTCTCGAAGGGCTTCCGAGCCAGAGTTTAGACCAAGATTAGTCTCGAAGGGCTTAAAGCCAGTGATGAGATACAGATTGAGTCTTGAAGTCCATTTGTGGTGGAAATTAGATATGGTTAAATTGTATAAGCTCTCGTACGAACAAATACATATAAATAGTATGCCCTGACAAAACAAATCCACTACTTTAGGTAAGGAAGGCAGGTATGTATTCTATACTTGAAATGATTTAGCGAGTCATTGAATCTGTTCAATTGAGCCAGTAGGAATTTGGAAATTATTAATTGATATCGTTATTATATATAAGGAATTTGATGTCGAGGGGTGAAATTCTATACTCAATTGATTATGTAAAGAAGAAACTTGAACTATACGATTTTGAGTGAATAACTCTTGAAACGCATTTGAGTTACTTTTTGGTGGAAAACGTGTAAGTGAATCAATGTATGAGTATGAGCACATTCGGCCAAGGAAGGTTTAATCATGAGTCGTATATGTTACGCCCTTCACTTATTTTGATTTAATTACTTAAGTACTTACTAGGCAAGTAATTGCTTACTCTGTTGTTCTTGTCTTCGATTTTGTAGATCTTGATCAGAAGCTACGGTCTCGGGAGTTCCATACGTGAAGTCATCTACACTACCACTCATCTTTTGGTGCGGGTAAATAAATTTAGAAATGGCATGTATAGGCTGACCTGTGGTGTCCAAACAAACATCTTTTGTATTTTGTAACTTATTTAGGCCATGCGAAAATGGCCCTCTTAAGATTTTCACTATGATAGTCATGGTAATAATTTGATTTTGTTTTACATGAATGGATGTGAATGCATGTTGGGTAACTTGTTTGAAGTATCTCATACTTTTAATATGAAAATATATGAAGTATAAGTGATGAACGTGACTAGGGATGAGTACATTTCGTACATTGCTTTTGAGTGCGATAAGTAGGTTTTGTTGTTGTTCAGTTGATGAGCTTTTGTGCAACTTTTCTTTTCAATCATAGCGATAGGTTCAGTAAAAGATCTTCTTTTATTGTCATGCGGCTTTTCAAGGAAATACTCGGGTGATGCCTCTTGACCCTCCTGCGATGGGATCGGATCTAGGGGTGTTACAGCTGGTGGGAATTCTAGAAATCAAAGAGTTCGTCGTATTAGTCGAGCGAGCTTGCAAGGCTAAAGAGCTCAGAAATGAAAAGAGAAAGGCTGTAGATGGAGCTAAAGAGTTCCAAAAGAGATCTGTGGGAAAGTCCATTCAGCAATCATCTAAGAAAATTAGAGATGATTTGGCCCGATCCAAGAATACTTTAGGTTTTTTTAGACGTGATCATCATCGACCCCCTGTGAGTTCGCGAGCTACTTCAATCGCCAGTGTTGGCAATGAATGTCGGGACAGATCTAATGGTAAATATTATGGTAAATGGCACCCGGGGAGCTGTAGATTTCATGATCGCTCTTGTTTCAGGTGTGGATCCGCCGATCACTTTATTAAAGATTGTCCAAAATTAGATGAATGCAATACCGATCCGTGTCAGAGACCTAGTGGTACGGCAGCATGAGGTAGACCACCGAGGCGTGGGGGAAATGTGACAGCCCTAGTTCGACCTTAGTCGGGAAGCGGTTTCGTGACCGCTAAATCGAGTCCTTAAAATAGTTAATATTGATTTTCAATGCTTCAATTATGTGTTAATTACATGTGTGGGAGTTGTGAATTGGAATTTTGACAAAGTCAATACGAATCTATTGAAAAGGGTTTAGTTGAAAAACTTAGAAACTTAGCTAGACAATTTTGGAATGACCTAAATAAAATAAGCTAAAAACTAATGGATTTGCATGTCAATATTTCCCTTAGAAGAAAGTGGCCGGCCATGCATTTGTTTCCATTGGTTGTTTCATTATTTTATAATTTGTAATTTAAGTTAGTGGGATGATGATGTTGATAAAAAAATAAAGTAAAGTAATTAAATAAAAGATTTTGAAGAAATTTTTAGTTCTTCTTGCCGTGAGTTGAAGAAGATAGAAAAGAGAAGGTTTTTAGGCTAACATTCGGCCATATTGATTCAAATCAAAGGTAAGTAATCTTTGCTACTTTTCTTTTAATTTCTAAAATAAGGTGTTTGAGTAAGTGTTTAGTCTAGCCCATTTTGAAATTTCAACTTCCATGGTGATTAGGGCATTCGGCTAAGGCTAAATCAATAGGAAAGGGGTTGTTGTTTTATGCCATTATGAATAAGGGTTGAAACATGCGTTTTGAACTTCTTGAAAGTGCATATTTGTGATCCAAGTATTTTGTGGAAATCCTTAGCTAGTGTAGTTGTGTTTGCCGATTTTCAATTTGAAGTATTGAGCATAACTCGTGCGTTTTGTGTGGTAAATACTTGAATGGTGGATTAAAAATATGAAATTTGTTGGCTAAGCAAAACAAATGGCCGAATGATACTCATTGTGAATATTGCTTATTGAGTTAACGATTGAGGTTTAGAATATGTGAAGTTGAAGGTTTGGTGCAAGGTGTTTTATATTCAACCATTAGCTAAACATTGTTAAATTTGGATAAATGAGTGTTAAGGCTAAAGAAATCGACAATGGTTGGTGAATAGAAGAAGTCATGCTTGTTGAGTTATATTTTGCTTGTGAGTTTTCGGTTTTGTCTTTATTGGAGGAGTGAAATTTTGATAATTATTAAATGGGCTCTAGTTTGGTCATGTCTATGTTACTTAAATGAGAAATGCATAAGTTGACCTTGTTAAGCCGAATGGGAAGTACGGTATTAAGTTAAAATTTTAAGATAAGGAATTTAGTTGAATTTTTGAGCTAAACTATATGTGCTTCCATGTGATTTTAATGTTAGTATAGGAATAGTTGAATTGTGACGAATTCTTGCTTGTGGTTAGCCGAATTTAAATTTAGAAAATGCATAGATGGACTTCCTAGGTCGATAGTAAATTTCATTAAGGATGATTTAAATGTTTCGAACATTCGGTTAGAGTAGCATTGTGCCATCTTTATGATGTTTGGTGTTTTGAATTGAAAATGTATATGTGTTATAAAATTCATGTGGGTCGAAGGAATCGGTAAATAAAACTATGAGATGGCATGAAAACTTCTAAAGTGGTTGTGAACGGTTGAGCCTAAACCAAATGTGAACTTGATCGAATGGAGGAGTTATAAGCTAAAAATGTTAGAAAACGCCTTATGGCTAAAGCATATAGGTGCTAACCTATTCGGCTTTTGTTAATTAGGGAGACATGAGTACTGAATTGGATTAAAAGACCTTGCCTACTACATTTGATAAATGAATTGGATTGTAAATTATAATGTATTTATGCTTGGCCGAATGTAGGTGTGATAAAGGAAAATTTCGTTGTATGTCTTGATTGAAATGAAAGTGTAAATTATCAATAGAGATGTGTGAATAAAATTGATATGATTGTATTGTTTATTTAAGCTCAAGAGCTTAGAGGGGCAACTTCGGACAAAGGGAAGGCCAAGGTCACGGAATAGGCAATTCGAAATTTCTCGGAAAGATACGAGGTAAGTTCTTGAGTAACAAATCCTTAAATATGATAAAATGAAATTATAATATTTATATATGCATAATATGCGAATTCAAATGGCAAATGGTGTGTCTAAACGCAAAATTTTGGAAATGAGAGTATGAGTAAAAATGAAATACCGAATACTGAAGTGGAATCTTAATGTATTTGGATATGAATTTGTATTCCTTGCTTACAAATAAATAAGCCATATGAAATATGCTTGGTAGTATGCCAAAACTTGTGTTTCTGTATTTGAAATGCTATTGAAAGATGATATGAGATGTATGCCATTATATGTAAGTAGAAATTTCAGAGTTAAAGCCGAGCTTAGTCTCGAAGGGCTTCCGAGCCAAAGTTAAAGCCGAGCTTAGTCTCGAAGGGCTTCCGAGCCAAAGTTAAAGCCGAGCTTAGTCTCGAAGGGCTTCCGAGCCAAAGTTAAAGCCGAGCTTAGTCTCGAAGGGCTTCCGAGCCGGAGTTAAAGCCGAGCTTAGTCTCGAAGGGCTTAAGGCCAGTAATAAGGTCCGGATTTGGCCTTGAAGTCCATTCGTGGTGGAGATCAGATATGGGTTAAATGTATAAGCTTACGTACGAGTAATTATATAAATAGTAGGCCTTAACAAATCATATGCGCCACTTAACGTAAGGAAGGCAGGTATGCATTCTACGCTTGTAATGATTTAGCAGGTCATTAAATTTGTTTAGTTGAGTCGGTAAGAATTTGTGAACTGTTATTTGATATCGCGGGTATGTATAAGAAATTTGATGTTGAGGTGTGTAATTTTATACTCGATTGATTTTGCAAAGAAGAAATCTGAACTACTCGATTTTGAGTGAATAACTCGTTGAATGCATTTGAGCTTCTTTGTGTGATAAACATGTGAGTGAGTTAGTAATATAGATATGAGCATATTCGGCCAAAGAAGGTTTTAATCATGAGTTGTTAATATTACGCCCTTTTCTTATTTTGATTGAATTACTTAAGTACTTACTGGGCAAGTCATTGCTTACTCTGTTGTCCCTGCTTTCGATTTTGTAGATCTTGATCGGAAGCTACGGTCTCGGGAGTTCCAGCATTGAAGTCATCTACACTATCACTCATCTTTTGGTACTGGTAACTAAATTTAGGAATGGCATGTATAGGTTGACTTTTGGTGTTCAAACAAACCTCTTTTGAATTGTAACACCCCAAACCTGGTCTGGACGTTATGACCAGATCTGGTGTGTCACATGATCCTAACCTACGCTTATAACCTTTTAACTTGTTGAGACTTAGGTGAGGTTCGAATCAAATTAGTGAGCTTGTGAAAAACCAGTTCATTAATCCTTAAAGTTATCCATAGTTAATCTTAAAGCGTTTTGAAAACATTGTTAAGATTTTGAAACCCGCGCAGCCTACGTCTAGTAGATTCGATATAGCAGGATTTAAAACATTAAAGAAAATAAACCCATAAAGAAAATTTAAAAAGCGGCCTTATTACAAATTTAAAACCCAAATTAGCACAATGAAAATACCAAAAAAAAACCATAAACGGAAACCAGTTTTATTGCAGAAACTGTGGCCACTCCGAATCTCTCACAGCTCCAAGCCCACTATGGTTGAGGGTTACCTGCAGAGATTAATTAAAAAGGGTGAGTTTGGCAACTCAGTGTGCAACAATATCTCAACCATAGGCAAAAACAGATCAAGCCTCAGAAACAGATTTAATTGGGCCTTGGCCCATTACAGGAATCAGGTTAAGCCCAAAGGCCCATAACAGAAACAGATCAGATATAACATTATGCAAACAAAAACCCAACCCAGATCCATCCTTAACACCCCTGTACCAGCCTTACACCATGTGGGGAGACTACTCGACCCACCCAACCGCTACACGCCACAGATATTTGTAGCGAGGCTGCCAGATATAATTTGCAGTGAGACTGCCAGATAACATTTGCAGCGAGGCTGCCAGATATTGTGACGAGGTCACCAGATATAAATATTGTGGCGAGGCCACCAGATTGCAGCGAGGCTGCCAGAAAATATGTGGCGAGGCCACCAGATTGCAGCGAGGCTGCCAGAACGCTTCCTCCATCATAACCCATACCCCATGCAACATACAATCATACTAGCATGCAATATATAGCATCTTATGCATCAGATATATACATATTTATAATTAATTCATGTAGATACATAACATCATACATTTCATGCAGAATTGATCCTAGGGGTATAATAGTCTTTTTACACCTAGGGGTATTTTGGTAATTTTTCATATTTAAGGGTATTTTAGTCCTTTTCCCTATTTTCAATGATTTTATGCCAGTCTAATAGACTAACAGTCCCTAAATAGCCTCGGAAGTCTACTTAAGCCAAATTTCCAATTTTGCCCTTTTTAGCCTAAAACCCCTAATGGGCCTTACTATGTCCAATACCGTCGATAAGTCCGATAAGCCAAATTTTAGGTTTTAGTTACCAACTTTACCAAGTTTTTACTATTCGAGTTTACCAGAAAGTCCTTTATGAACATATTCAAATTTGGGCTCGGAAGCCCATTGGGCCCGCCTTGGCCCACTGAAGCCCATCTTACCCAAACGCTCGAAATTGCACCTTCTACAATTTCGCCAACGCCAATTCCTAATGTGACCACAACAGAGTAATCGGTTACTCTTATTTCCTTTCAAGACTGACTTTTCGGTCACTTTTGATCGGTCACCTAGCACAGCTTCGATTATTTCGGCTTTTAGCCATCCTAGTCTATGATGGGGATACGTTACACACCTGTTAACTGTCGGAATCGCTGGAGAACCCACGAATGAAATCCTACAATCAACCACTAAATGTTAGTCTAAGATTCGGCCACATATAAGATCTTCCCCCACAAATCATAATCGGCCAACATGCCCGAACATTGAAATCTTACCCCTTATTGCCGATCAAAGACTAAATCTCGTTATCTTTCAAAACTCCTCGCTTGATACCCTCCTCTTGCTATTCCATGCGCAAAAGAAACAACCCATAATATTAGAATCTTACAAAAAAAATGTCGACATGCCCTCTATAGGTTTCGGTCTCCCCTTTAAGATATTTAATAGACGAAGATACGTAGTGAATAGATCACTTACCAATACCACCACTTGCAGAGTATCCCTTCCACGCTTTTACTATCTCTGGTCTACTCTAAATCCACCACAGATCTAACGCTAGCACCACAAGAATATCTCTAAAGGTATTCGGCTTTAGAAGGGTTAGAAAGAGGTGCTTTCGACTTTTGAGGAAGTGATATGGGCTCTAGTTGTTTTAATCAACAAAGCAGGTGGGATAAATCGACAACTAGAAGAGATAGAAGAATAGGGTTCGGTTGGCTAAAGAATCAAGAAGAAGGAGAATAAGAAGAAGAAGGATAAGAAGATTTTGATCAATAGGTAACAAGGAGGTGTGGTTTCGGTTTGTAGAAAGTATTCGGCCATGGGAATTTTAATCAAATGAGCATTCGGTTTAGGCCTTGAAGAAAAGGGGTAGGAGAAAGCTTATTCGATTCGGCCAAGAAGGAGGCAGCAAGATAGGTTTCGGTTTTGAGAAGGCAAGATGAAAAGAAGATGAGAGTTGAAGAGAGAACAAGGGAGGTGTTCAGTTGAATGAAGATTCGGCTCAAGAGTGGGTTAAGGGTTCGGCTAATAGGTTGATGAGAGAACCAAAATGGCAAAATAAGGAAGGTACCTAGCACACTAGAGAAATAGACAAAGAAAGGGGAGCTTTACTTACCTAAGGAAAATCGGCACCAAATCATAAAAACTAAAAGAAGAATTCGGCACACATCAACACCTATTTGCCGAAAATGCTACCTAGGCACATTGCCGAATTTGCCTTCCCTCAAGAGTCCTTTGGCCGGCCATCAATTTGAAATTCAAAACCTCCCTGATTTGCTCCTCAACCTCCTCCATGATTTACTCTTTGACCAATTCAAATCCCTTCCAAGCAGAGTTCAATTCGGCTTCAAACTCTTACCTACTCAAGCTCAAAAATAAAACACTACCTTGCAACCTCTGGCGCTTGAACCCTTGACCTCTAGGCTCATTTAGGCGCCACCTTTTAAGGAACCTAGTGGCGTCTCCCTTGCCACTTTACCACTGGTTCATTTGTGCTACATTTCGCACACAATTCCTTAAAACACTTATTTCCACTGATCCCCTATTTCCCTAAGGCAAAAATTCAAAATTTTGCCGAGCTTCCATCCAACTCATGGGCCTTCCATAGGCCCATTAACACATCCCAAACATGCATCACACACCTAATTACCAACATTTAAACATTTTTAACAGACAAAGATAAATCTAAGAAAACCCGAAAATTAGGGCGTTACAACTCTACCCTCCTTAAAGAAATTTCGTCCTCGAAATTTACCTTATCCAAACAAATGGGGATATTGCTGACGCATTGCCTCCTCTGGTTCCCAAGTAGCTTCTTCTCTGCCATGATTACGCCATAGTACCTTCACCAATGGGACCGATTTTCTTCTTAAAACCTTCACATCTCGATCCAGAATCTGAACAGGTTCTTCCTCGAAAGTTAAGTCAGGCTGAACTTCTACTTCTGCAACTGGTAGAATATGAGTAGGGTCAGAACGATATCGTCTTAACATGGATACGTGAAACACATCATGAATTCTGTGTAACTCTGGCGGTAATTCTAACTGATACGCCACCGGGCCCACTCGCTTAAGAACCCGATAAGGCCCAATAAACCTCGGACTCAGCTTGCCTTTCTTACCAAATCTCAATATCTTCTTCCAAGGCGAAACTTTCAGAAAAACCATATCACCTACCGAATACTCAATCTCTTTACGCTTCAGATCTGCATAAGACTTCTGTCGATCAGATGCCTCTTTCAAACGGTCCCCTATCACCTTGATCTTCTCTTCAGTCTCCGCTACCAGTTCAGGTCCAAGAACTTGCCGCTCGCCCAATTCGGTCCAACAACTAGGTGAACGACACTTACGCCCATACAATGCTTCATAAGGTGCCATACGGATACTAGCCTGATAGCTGTTATTGTACGCAAACTCCGCCAACGGTAAATAATCCTCCCAACTACCTCGAAAATTGATGACGCAACCCCTCAACATATCTTCCAGAGTCTGAATAACCCTCTCAGATTGACCATCAGTCTGGGGATGGAAAGCCGTGCTAAAGTTCAGTCGCGTTCCCAACGCTTCATGCAACTTTTGCCAGAACCGAGATGTGAATCTAGGATCTCGATCAGAAATGATAGACAATGGCACCCCATGCAGGCGCACAATTTCTGCCACATACAATTTAGCTAACTTCTGAAGTGAATAATCAGTACGTACAGGGATGAAATGAGCAGACTTAGTCAACCTATCCACGATCACCCAAATCGAGTCCTTCTTTGACGGCGTCAAGGGCAACCCACTAACAAAATCCATGGTCACCCTCTCCCATTTCCAAAGTGGTACCTTTACTGGTTGCAGAAGTCCAGAAGGTAACTGATGTTCAGCTTTCACTTGCTGACAAGTCAGACATTTCCCCACAAATTCTGTTACCTCACGCTTCAGTCCAGGCCACCAATACAACTCCTTTAAATCATGATACATCTTATTACCTCCAGGATGCATAGCACACAGCCCTTTATGAGCTTCATTCAGAATTGCTTGCCTCAAATTGAAGTCCTTAGGAATACAGATTCTACCGCGGAAACATAGAACTCCCTCACTGTTCAGTTCAAACTCAGAAGTACTCCCATCTTTAACCTGCTGAAATCGAGAAACCAAAGACTCATCCCTTAACTGCTTTTCCTTAATATCGTCCACCCAGGTTGGCCTTACTTGCAGTTGTGCCAACAGACTGCCATCATCATACAGACTCAAACGAGCAAACATCGCTCTCAGATCAGACACAGCCCTACGACTTAAGGCATCAGCCACTACATTAGCTTTGCCTGGATGATACTCAATTGCACAATCGTAATCCTTGAGCAACTCTATCCATCTTCGTTGCCTAAGATTCAGCTCCTTCTGAGTCAACAAGTACTTAAGGCTCTTATGATCTGTGTATATAATACACCTTTCTCCATATAGATAATGTCTCCAAATCTTAAGTGCGAAGATTACTGCCGCCAACTCCAAATCATGGGTAGGATAGTTCACTTCATGAGGTTTAAGCTGTCGCGATGCGTAAGCAACCACCTTACCGTCTTGCATCAACACACAGCCCAACCCAATATGCGATGCGTCACTATACACGGTAAAATCTTTTCCAGACTCTGGTTGAATCAGTACAGGTGCCTCGGTCAAAACCTTCTTAAGCTTCTCAAAAGCTTCTTGCTGCTGCTGGGTCCAGACAAATGGTACGCCTTTCCTTATAAGCTTTGTTAACGGCGCTGCCATCACAGAAAATCCTTCTACAAACCTTCTATAGTACCCAGCTAGACCCAGAAAACTTCGAATTTCGGCCACAGACCTCGGTGGTTTCCATTCCAGAATTGCTTCGATCTTTCGAGGGTCCACTTTAATCCCCTCAGTAGACACAACATGCCCCAAGAAAGTTACCTCCCTCAACCAGAACTCACACTTGCTAAATTTCGCATAAAGCTCCTTTTCCCTTAACACTTGCAGCACAATACGAAGATGTTCATCATGTTTCTCCTCAGATTCAGAATAGACCAAAATATCGTCGATAAAGACGACCACGAATCGATCCAAGTATGGCTGAAACACTCGATTCATCAGGTCCATAAAAGCTGCAGGTGCATTGGTCAGCCCAAATGGCATAACCAAGAACTCATAGTGACCATAACGAGTTCTGAATGCCGTCTTGTGAATATCCACCTCTTTCACCCTTAATTGATGATACCCAGATCGAAGGTCAATCTTGGAAAATACTGAAGCTCCTCTAAGCTGGTCGAACAGATCATCGATTCTTGGCAACGGGTACTTATTCTTAATTGTCAGCTTGTTCAACTGCCGGTAATCAATGCACATTCGCATTGACCCATCTTTCTTCTTAACAAACAACACTGGTGCTCCCCACGGAGATACACTTGGCCTAATAAAACCTCTATCCAACAGTTCTTGAATCTGCGCTTTCAACTCCACCAACTCCTTTGGTGCCATCCTATACGGTGCAATGGACACCGGTGCCGTACCAGGCAACAAGTCAATTCCAAACTCGACCTCTCGATTCGGAGGCAAACCTGGAAGCTCTTCTGGGAATACATCCTGAAAGTCCTTAACGGTTCTAACTTGATCCACCATTAGTTCCTCAGATTCAGCTTGACTTATAAATGCCATAAAAGCCTCACATCCTTTGCGAATCCATTTCTCAGCTCTTAATGCTGATACCACATTGGACAGATAGTCTCTCCGTTCACCAATCACCATAACTTCCTCATCCTCTGCAGTTTTTAAGCTCATCCGCTTTGCAGCACAATCCAAAGTAGCCCTATGCTTTACAAGCCAATCCATTCCTAAGATGAGATCGAATTCTCCGAAGGGTAGCTCCATCAAATCTCCAGAAAAGATCTTTCCTTGAGTCTCCATAGGCACGTCTCTATACAATTTGTCTACCCTAACCGAGTGACCCAAAGGACTTAGTACCGTTACCCCACTCACTGTCTCCTCAGAACGCACTCCCAACGACCCAGATATGGCACATGCAACATACGAGTGGGTAGATCCAATATCTATTAACGCAGTGAATGGTATACAAGAAATCAAGAACATACCGGTTATGACATCAGGAGCATCACCTTCCTCTCGACGACGAGCTGCATAGACTATCGCTGGCTGACGAGCCTCAGCAAAACCAGCACCCCTACCAGGTGCTCCTCGTCCTCGACCATTTCCATTTCCACCTCTGCCTTGTCCACGACCTCTTGGAGCTGGTGGTCCACCCCTCACTGGCTGAGCAACCCTCTGATCTCTAACTTGATTCTGATCAGGTTCCTGTGGACAATCCTTAATTCTATGCTCCATCGACCCACATCGAAAACAGGCTCCAGTACGTTTCCGACACTCGCCCGTATGGATCCTACCACAACTCCTGCAACTCTGAGGTCTGACAGCATTCATTGGCACCGCTCGTACTGGTTCTGCCATCCTTGCTCTTTTAACATTCCTATTATTCCCACCAGATGATCCAGAATCCCTCCGGAAGCGGTTCCGATCCTTCTCGCGGTTCTGCCTCTCAGTACGCTTTACTTCCTCAGCTATCTTAGCTTTCTCAACTAGAGCAGCAAAATTACGCTCCCTCTGCGGAGCAATCAGCACCCTTAGCTCATCCCTCAAACCGTCCTCAAAGCGCACACTACGCTCGTATTCAGTGGCAACTATCCCAGAAGCATATCGACTCAGCCTCAAGAACTCAGCCTCGTACTCAGATACCATTTTACCTCCCTGAACCAAATTCAAAAATTCCTTCCGACGCGCGTCCACATAGCTAGCTCCAACGTATTTTCCTTTAAAGGCTGTCTTAAACAGCTCCCATGTTACCTCACCAGCTGCAGTTCCATCTCTTACTGTGAGCCACCACTGATAAGCCTCATCTCTAAGTAACGATACAGCTCCCTTCAGCTTCTGCTCCACAGAACAGTCCAGATCGTCCATAATTCGCTCTGTGGCCTCCAACCAATACTCGGCCACGTTTGGGGCTACACCAGACACACCCCTGAAGAATTCTGCTCCATTAGCTCGGAGTCGCTCAGATATCGCACCACGAAATCCATTACCAGTACTCGCCCCAGCAACCCTTTTTAAAACTCGAAGCATCGCTTGTGATAGGGCATCATCCCCTACACCCCTATCATGAGATTCCACCTCTGTTGCTGGTGATACTGGTATCTCAGCTGCTGGTGCATGACCCGAAGAAGAAGATTCGGCTCGTATGCTACCTCGGCCACGTCCACGGCCCCTACCACGAGCTGCTCGCGTACTCATTTCGTGTGTTCTGTTTTAGAAGTTTTATGAGTCAGATTAATATTTCAATGTTTATTACAGATGTCTTATGAATAAGTAGAGTTGCAGAGTTTATCTTCTTTCGCGGTAGCCAAGCTACAATTTCAGTCTACCTATCAGAGTCTCTACAGTTTCAGTAATACCCTAGCTAAAGTATCATAATATAGTCTTTAGTCAGGCATACAATCAGAATTTTCAGAAACAATCAGAAAAGTTCAGAAAACTTACAGGCTTGGGCTGGAGATTCGGTGTGCCACTATTTCGAAAGATCTCATAGGATAACTTAATTTATTCTTTGAAAATAACCCATTTAGGTACGATAGAAGTTTATCAAAACTAGTTCCAAGTAATTTGAAAGCAATGTTAAAAACATGACTTTTCGAAAATATTTGTTTTGATTGTTTGACAACCTTCATTTTTAGACCCGTTCCACAGCCGAGTTGTTGCAACTTGGCTCTGATACCACAAATGTAACACCTCAAACCCGGTCTGGACGTTATGACCAGATCTGGTGTGTCACATGATCCTAACCTACGCTTATAACCTTTTAACTTGTTGAGACTTAGGTGAGGTTCGAATCAAATTAGTGAGCTTGTGAAAAACCAGTTCATTAATCCTTAAAGTTATCCATAGTTAATCTTAAAGCGTTTTGAAAACATTGTTAAGATTTTGAAACCCGCGCAGCCTACGTCTAGTAGATTCGATATAGCAGGATTTAAAACATTAAAGAAAATAAACCCATAAAGAAAATTTAAAAAGCGGCCTTATTACAAATTTAAAACCCAAATTAGCACAATGAAAATACCAAAAAAAAACCATAAACGGAAACCAGTTTTATTGCAGAAACTGTGGCCACTCCGAATCTCTCACAGCTCCAAGCCCACTATGGTTGAGGGTTACCTGTAGAGATTAATTAAAAAGGGTGAGTTTGGCAACTCAGTGTGCAACAATATCTCAACCATAGGCCAAAACAGATCAAGCCTCAGAAACAGATTTAATTGGGCCTTGGCCCATTACAGGAATCAGGTTAAGCCCAAAGGCCCATAACAGAAACAGATCAGATATAACATTATGCAAACAAAAACCCAACCCAGATCCATCCTTAACACCCCCGTACCAGCCTTACACCATGTGGGGAGACTACTCGACCCACCCAACCGCTACACGCCACAGATATTTGCAGCGAGGCTGCCAGATATAATTTGCAGTGAGACTGCCAGATAACATTTGCAGCGAGGCTGCCAGATATTGTGACGAGGTCACCAGATATAAATATTGTGGCGAGGCCACCAGATTGCAGCGAGGCTGCCAGAAAATATGTGGCGAGGCCACCAGATTGCAGCGAGGCTGCCAGAACGCTTCCTCCATCATAACCCATACCCCATGCAACATACAATCATACTAGCATGCAATATATAGCATCTTATGCATCAGATATATACATATTCATAATTAATTCATGTAGATACATAACATCATACATTTCATGCAGAATTGATCCTAGGGGTATAATAGTCTTTTTACACCTAGGGGTATTTTGGTAATTTTTCATATTTAAGGGTATTTTAGTCCTTTTCCCTATTTTCAATGATTTTATGCCAGTCTAATAGACTAACAGTCCCTAAATAGCCTCGGAAGTCTACTTAAGCCAAATTTCCAATTTTGCCCTTTTTAGCCTAAAACCCCTAATGGGCCTTACTATGTCCAATACCGTCGATAAGTCCGATAAGCCAAATTTTAGGTTTTAGTTACCAACTTTACCAAGTTTTTACTATTCGAGTTTACCAGAAAGTCCTTTATGAACATATTCAAATTTGGGCTCGGAAGCCCATTGGGCCCGCCTTGGCCCACTGAAGCCCATCTTACCCAAACGCTCGAAATTGCACCTTCTACAATTTCGCCAACGCCAATTCCTAATGTGACCACAACAGAGTAATCGGTTACTCTTATTTCCTTTCAAGACTGACTTTTCGGTCACTTTTGATCGGTCACCTAGCACAGCTTCGATTATTTCGGCTTTTAGCCATCCTAGTCTATGATGGGGATACGTTACACACCTGTTAACTGTCGGAATCGCTGGAGAACCCACGAATGAAATCCTACAATCAACCACTAAATGTTAGTCTAAGATTCGGCCACATATAAGATCTTCCCCCACAAATCATAATCGGCCAACATGCCCGAACATTGAAATCTTACCCCTTATTGCCGATCAAAGACTAAATCTCGTTATCTTTCAAAACTCCTCGCTTGATACCCTCCTCTTGCTATTCCATGCGCAAAAGAAACAACCCATAATATTAGAATCTTACAAAAAAAATGTCGACATGCCCTCTATAGGTTTCGGTCTCCCCTTTAAGATATTTAATAGACGAAGATACGTAGTGAATAGATCACTTACCAATACCACCACTTGCAGAGTATCCCTTCCACGCTTTTACTATCTCTGGTCTACTCTAAATCCACCACAGATCTAACGCTAGCACCACAAGAATATCTCTAAAGGTATTCGGCTTTAGAAGGGTTAGAAAGAGGTGCTTTCGACTTTTGAGGAAGTGATATGGGCTCTAGTTGTTTTAATCAACAAAGCAGGTGGGATAAATCGACAACTAGAAGAGATAGAAGAATAGGGTTCGGTTGGCTAAAGAATCAAGAAGAAGGAGAATAAGAAGAAGAAGGATAAGAAGATTTTGATCAATAGGTAACAAGGAGGTGTGGTTTCGGTTTGTAGAAAGTATTCGGCCATGGGAATTTTAATCAAATGAGCATTCGGTTTAGGCCTTGAAGAAAAGGGGTAGGAGAAAGCTTATTCGATTCGGCCAAGAAGGAGGTAGCAAGATAGGTTTCGGTTTTGAGAAGGCAAGATGAAAAGAAGATGAGAGTTGAAGAGAGAACAAGGGAGGTGTTCAGTTGAATGAAGATTCGGCTCAAGAGTGGGTTAAGGGTTCGGCTAATAGGTTGATGAGAGAACCAAAATGGCAAAATAAGGAAGGTACCTAGCACACTAGAGAAATAGACAAAGAAAGGGGAGCTTTACTTACCTAAGGAAAATCGGCACCAAATCATAAAAACTAAAAGAAGAATTCGGCACACATCAACACCTATTTGCCAAAAATGCTACCTAGGCACATTGCCGAATTTGCCTTCCCTCAAGAGTCCTTTGGCCGGCCATCAATTTGAAATTCAAAACCTCCCTGATTTGCTCCTCAACCTCCTCCATGATTTACTCTTTGACCAATTTAAATCCCTTCCAAGCAGAGTTCAATTCGGCTTCAAACTCTTACCTACTCAAGCTCAAAAATAAAACACTACCTTGCAACCTCTGGCGCTTGAACCCTTGACCTCTAGGCTCATTTAGGCGCCACCTTTTAAGGAACCTAGTGGCGTCTCCCTTGCCACTTTACCACTGGTTCATTTGTGCTACATTTCGCACACAATTCCTTAAAACACTTATTTCCACTGATCCCCTATTTCCCTAAGGCAAAAATTCAAAATTTTGCCGAGCTTCCATCCAACTCATGGGCCTTCCATAGGCCCATTAACACATCCCAAACATGCATCATACACCTAATTACCAACATTTAAACATTTTTAACAGACAAAGATAAATCTAAGAAAACCCGAAAATTAGGGCGTTACATGAATTTTGTAACCTAATTAGGCCATGCGAAAATGGCCCTCTTAAGATTTTCACTTTGATAGTTATGGTAATAATTTGATTATGTTATACATGAATGGTTGTGAATGCATGTTTGGAAACTAGTCTTGAAATATGTCATACTTCTAACATGGAGATACATGAAGAAAAAGTGATGAACGTGACTAAGGATGAATTCTTTTCGCACATTGTTTTGAATGCGATAAACTGGTTTGGTTGTGTTCGGTTGATGAGCTTTTGCGCAACTTTTGCTAATTATATCGATAAGTCTAGTAAAGGATCTTCTTTTGTTATCATGCGGCTTTTCAAAGAAATAGTCTGGTGATGCCTCTCGACCCTCCTGCAATGGGACCGAGTCTAGAGGTGTTACAGGAAATGCTAGCTGTAGTCAGAAAGGGACTAGAGACACCGCAGTCAGATCCGAGGCTTGTGCACCAACTAGAGCGTATGCCATTCGTGCCCGAGAGGAGGCTTCTTCTCTGGATATTATTACTGGTACCTTTACTCTCTTTAATACTAATGTTATCACTCTGATTGATCCTGGTTCAACCCATTCATATGTGTGTGAAACTTTAGCATCCAGTAAGACTTTTCCGATTGAGTCTACTAAATTTTTGATTCGAGCTTCAAATCCTTTGGGTCGTTGCGTGCTTGTTGATAAAGTGTGCAAGAAATGTCCCCTAATGGTTCGAGATTTCTATTTTCTGGCCGACTTGATGCTTTTACCATTCGATGAATTCGATATTATTCTCGGAATGGATTGGTTGACTGTGCACGATGCGGTAGTGAATTTCAAGCGGCAGACTATCGATTTGCGATGTTCAAATAATGAAATAATTCGGATTGAATCCACTAATTTAAACGGACTATCAGTCGTAATAACTTCCATGTCAGCTCAGAAATATGTGAGAAAGGGGTGTGAAGCGTATCTGGCCTATGTATTAGATAGCAAAGTATCCGAATGAGAGCTTGAAATTGTACCTGTGGTTAGTGAGTATCCGAATGTGTTTCTCGAGGAATTGTCAGGATTACCACCTGTTAGAGAATGTGTATCGACTATAAACAGTTAAATAAAGCCACTATAAAGAATAAATACCCACAACCCCGAATCGACGACCTGTTTGATCAGTTGAAAGGAGCTTCAGTGTTTTCAAAGATTGATCTGTGATTCGGTTATTACCAGTTGAGAATTAGAGATTCTGACGTGCTGAAGACCGCTTTCAGAACGAGGTACGAACACTACAAATTTTAGTGATGCCGTTCGGGCTCACTAATGCCCCTGCAGTTTTCATGGACTTGATGAATCGGGTGTTTAGACCGTATCTGGATCGATTTGTGGTGGTGTTCATCAATGATATCTTGATTTACTCTCACGATGAGATCGAGCATGCTGAACATTTGAAACTTGTTATTCAGACTTTATGAGATAATCAATTGTACGTGAAGTTCAGTAAGTGTGAGTTTTGGTTGCGCGAGGTCAGCTTTTTGGGTCTTATAGTGTCTGCTTCGGGTATTCGAGTCGATCCAAACAAAAGTTTCAGCCATTCTCGACTGGAAACCTCCTAGAAATATTTCGAAAGTTCGGAGCTTCTTATGACTTGCTGGTTACTACCGACGATTTGTCAAGGGTTTCTTGATGATTGCAACACCATTGACGAAACTGCTACAAAAAGACATCAAGTTCGAATGGTCTGAAAAGTGTCAAAAAAGTTTCAATCAGCTAAAAACTCTATTGACGGAAGCTCTAGTATTAGTTCAGCTAGAATCTGATAAAGAGTTCGTGGTTTATAGTGATGCATCTTTGAACGGTCTGGGCTACATTTTGATGCAAGAGGGTCGAGTTGTCGCATATCCCTCGAGGCAGTTAAACCCTCACGAGCGAAATTATCCGACTCATGATCTTGAGCTAGCTGCTATTGTTTTCGCTCTGAAGATATGGCACCACTGTCTGTTTGGTGAGAAATGTCACGTCTTTTCTGATCATAAGAGTCTCAAATATTTAATGACTCAAAGAGACTTAAATTTGAGGCAAAGACGGTGGCTGGAATTGCTAAAAGACTACGAGCTTGTCATTGATTATCACCCGGGAAAGGCTAATGTAGTCGCGGACGCTCTTAGCCGAAAATCATTATTTACCTTGCGAGCTATGAACGTACAATTAACATTGTTGGCAGATGATGTGTTGATTACCGAGTTAAAAGTAAGACCTGTGTTGCTACTACAAATTTGTAAAGCTCAGAAATTTGATGATGATTTGGTTGCTAAACGAGTTTAGTGTGATTCAAGTGTGAATTTAGAGTTTCAAGTCGACGATAATGATTGTTTGAGGTTCAGGGATCGTTTGTGTATTCCGAGAAATTCAGAGCTTATTTCGATAATTCTAAATGAGGCCCATAATAGCCGAATGTCTATTCATCCAGGCAACACAAAAATGTATAACGACCTGAAACGTCAATATTGGTGGCACGGTATGAAACGAGACATCTCTGATTTCGTATCTAAGTGTCTGATATGTCAGCAAGTAAAAGCGGAACATCAGGTACCTTCAAGATTACTTCAGCCGATCCTAATACTCGAGTGGAAGTGGGATCGAGTTACAATGGACTTTGTGTCTGGTTTACCACTGACGATGAGCAAGAAAGATTCCATTTGGGTTGTTGTTGATAGATTAATGAAGTTAGCTCATTTCATCCCTGTTCGTACGGACTTTTCACTTGATAAGCTAGCAGAATTGTACATCTCCCAGATTGTACGATTGCACGGGGTGCCGACTTCTATTGTTTCAGATAGAGATCCCCGATTTACTTTGCGATCCTGGAAGAAATTGCATGAGGCTTTAGGTACTAAGCTACATTTTAGCACTGCCTTTCATCCTCAGACCGATGGTCAGTCTAAAAGAACGATTCAAATACTCGAGGATATGTTGAGTTGTTGTATCCTTGAGTTTAGTGGTTCATGGGAACGGTATTTACCTTTGATTGAATTCGCTTACAATAACAGTTTTTGATTGAGCATTAAGATGGCACCATACGAGGCATTGTACGGTCGTAAATGTCGTACACCGTTGTTTTGGACCGAGCTCAGTGAAAGTAAAATTTTCGGGGTTGATTTGATTAAAGATGCCGAACAGAAAGTAAAAGTGATCGGTGATAGTCTTAAGGTAGCTTTAGATCGTCAAAAATCATACGCGGATTTGAAGCGTAAAGATATGGAGTATTAGATTGGAGAAAAAGTTTTTCTGAAGGTCTCGCCGTGGAAAAAGATACTCCGATTTGGCCGTAAAGGTAAATTGAGCCCGAGATTTGTTGGACAGTACGAGATTTCAGAACAGATTGGGCTGGTTGCCTATACGCTGACTCTGCCCCCTGAACTTGAAAAGATTCACAATGTTTTCCATGTTTCGATGCTCCGTCATTACAGATCCAATCCCTCTCACGTGATTAATCCATCAGAGATTGAAATTCAGACCGATATGAGTTACGAAGAGGAACCAGTTCATATTTTAGCTCGCGAGGTGAAAGAGTTGCGAAACAAAAAGGTTTCGTTAGTAAAAGTGTTGTGGCTCAAGCACGGGATCGAAGAAGCAACTTGGGAACCCGAAGAATCTATGAAAGAGCGATACCCTAACCTATTCACTGGTAAGATTTTCAGGGAAGAAAATCCCTAAAGGGGGGAGAGTTGTGACAGTCCTAAGTTGACCCTAGTCAGGAAGTGGTTTCAGAACCATGAAACCGAGTCAGAAAATTTTTTTAAGTGTTAGTTTCTGTGTTTTTATTTTGTGAATTTTAATATGTAAAGGTTTCGTGTCTTAATTTTGTTATTTGACTACTAAATTAGCTTGAAGGGTCTAATTGCATGAAAAGAAAAATTAAGTGTTACATGTGTGAGTATTGAATTGTTGATGTTTTTGTAACTTAAGGGATTTATGATGCAATAAGACCAAGAAACCTTGCATGGACACTTTCGGTCATAGTTAGTGGGGAAGAAATAATTTTAGCAAGGCTAAAATAGTAACATAAAATATAAAATATGTATTAATTAAATAAAAATGAAATGGTTTTCATTTTTTCTCTTATTGTTGCCGAAACATCAAACAAAAAGAACAAGGAAATTCCAAAGACCTTCGACCATGGAAATTGCTTGAATTGAGGTATGTTTGAATGATTTTTAGAAAAATGTTTCTGAATTTAGGTTGGTCAACGCATGGTTTAGTTAGCCCATGATTTGATTTCTTGAATTTTTGTTGTTCATGAGCATTCGGCAACTTGCTATGAGTTGAGAAATTGTGTTAGATGTTAAAGAAATGATGCATGAATGTTAAAATTGTTCATATCATAGTTGAAGGAGCTCAATAGTAAGAGATGGATTAGTAATTGTAATTTTGATGGGTTGAAAGAAGGTTACGGTTTGTGTGTGTGCTTAAGTGGAGCTAATTGCCGAATGTATAAGTTTAAGTGAAGCTGTTTATTGAATGTGTGTTTTTAAATGAGGGTGCTTGTCGTGTATGTGTGTTCTTTTAAGAGAGAGTTGCCGTGGGTAAGAAATTCATTTGAAAACCATCCATATTGATTTTAGAATGTCTTAGTGATTGTATTGTAAAGTAGTTTATTATTTTTTAATAAGATATATATATATGTATATATATAGATTCGGTCATATGTTTTGAAGTTGTAAATAATTAGTCGATAAGGTTATTTGTATACAAGCTATATGATCCATTAAACTTCTTGTCTTATGCGGCTTGTAAAAGTTGAGTAACACTTTCGGTTTGGTCATTTAGTTGTTACCTTAGCAATTGAGTTATGTTCTGTTTCCAAGGGAAGGAAGTATGTGAATTTAGGTTAGTTGAAGTTATGAGTGACCAATAAGTAGATAAATTGAGAACTTCATGTTTGATGATGAAAGTTAATGCTTAAATACTAAATAAGTTTTACATTGTGACCGTATGTGTTTAAGATTAAGACAAGGGTAATTGAGCTTAAAAGCTTTGCACATTTGATTGTGGTATAGTATATAAGTTCTATGAAATAAATGACACTCGGTCTTAATCATATATTCCTATGATTTGGAATGGTTTACTTCTATGAAATGGGTAATAATGAATTGAGAAATGTATATGTTTTATGTGTACTTTGGTTACCTTAAAAGACATTTGGTTATAAGCTATCTTATTAGGAAATTTGATAAGTAAAATTTGTTTTTAAAGCTCAAGAGCGTCAAGGACAAAGGTTGGACAAAGGGAAAGAAAAAGTGGTTGAATAGCCGGTCCACAACCTTTCGGAGGCACTTAAGGTAAGTTTTAAGTAATTAAGTTAGCATAAAAAGTAGTATGGCATGTTAGAAGTGTATGAAATGAGTCACGGCTTAATGACCTTATTTTATTTAAATTTGTTTATAATATGAGTTATGTGTAAGCATATAGCCGAATGATCTCTAGAAAATAAGCTAGGAAAAATTAGATGGATATGTGATCCTTGTGTGCATATAGACCAAATGCTAAATGAAAGTTATATATATATATATATATATATATATTATGTGCTCATATGAGAATATCGCAAATGAAATGCTATTGTGATATGAAATTTGGATATGTATACTTGATCTATAAATGTGCATAAGGATTCAGTGTTGTATCCGGGCTTAATCCCGAAGGGCATTTGTGCCAGTGATGTATCCGGGCTTAATCCCAAAGGGAAGTCGTGCCAATAATGTATCCGAGCTTAGTCCCGAAGGGCATTTGTGCTAGTGATGTATCCAGGCTTAATCCCGAAGGGCATTCGTGCCAGTGTTGTATCCAGGCTAAGTCCCGAAGGGCCTTAGTGCTAGTTTATAACTGGGCTAAGCCCCGAAGGCATTCATGTTGGAAATACTTGATTTCTGCCGTAATAATCTTAACTAATGTGCTTACTACCTTAAGTTAGTTAGGTACGTACCCCATACTTGGTTGTGAATTTGATTCGTTTTAGATTGTGAATATACATTTGGATAGTGATGCTCTGGCTATTGTTTGAGATTATATGAAAGTCTATAATCTACTTACGATATATGAACTTCGATTCTAGTGGTATTAGGATGAGATTGGCTTTGAGCATGTGAGTGTATGTGGTTGAAGTGTGAAGTAACATGTATATGTGAAAATGCGTTTATGTAATAATTGAGCCAAGTAATTGTATTGAATGTATTCGGCCAAATGATGAAGCTTGTTAGATAAAAAGAATTATCTATGTGATATGAATTTGTCTGTAAAGAAAATTGAGATGATATGAAATGAGCAATGGTAGTATATTTAGTTATGATTGCATTCGGTCAAAGAGGATATGACAAGCTTTAAGACTATTATGCATTGATCTTTTAATGATTTTATTGCTTAAGACTTACTAAGCATAGAAATGCTTACTCTGTTGCTCTTAATTCTCTGTTTTATAGATCTCGTTCGTTAACTACAGTCTCGGGAATCTCAAGATCAAAGTCATCTACACTATCAAACTCTTTCAGTACTTAGTAGCTAAACTTTGGAAATGGCATGTATAGGCTTGACTTTTGGTTTATGAATCAATATCTTTTGATGATGTGTATATATACGTGTATAGCCATGCGAAAATGGCTTGCTAAGTTACTTTATATTCGCATATAGATTTATGTTTGATGAGGTCGGTTGGGAATGAATGTGAAAGTTATGTGTATATGGTTTTAATGCTTGATATTTTGGGTCTATTGAAATTGATGTTTTGGGAGTAAATATTGGTTGTATGAGATTAAGATAGCATTCGACGTTACTCATTTTAATGTTGGACATGAATGCTTGAAATGTTAGATAACTATAGTCGGTTGTGATCGTTTGTCTAGGTCAAAAAAGGTTGTGGTAAAAAGGCATTGAAGTATGACATACAAATACTTAAAATGACTTGAGTTTAAGTACCTTTGGGATGACATGTATGTACTTGCATATTCGGCTAAGTGGTTAAAATGGTGCCTTGGTTAAGTTTAAAATTTTTTTACCATGAATAGTAACCATTAATTAAGACATAACTAGTTCAATGTATAATTGTTATGTTTGCACAAATGTTTTAAATTAAGAGTGCTTGAAACCTTATGCAAATAGAATTTAGTGTTATTATGTGTTTGTCTTGTAATGCCTCATAACCCTCTGGCGACGGGTACAGGTTAGGGGTGTTACACAACTGTGGACCAACGGAAGGCTTTGTGTCGTTCATACTATCGATGGCTTAGTGCTGTTCATTTTACTGATGGCTTGGTGCCACGCATATTATCGATGGCTTGGTGCTGTCCATTTTACCAATGGCTTTGTGCCACGCATATTATCGATGGCTTAATGTTGTCCATTTTACCAATGGCTTTGTGCCACGCATATTATCGATGGATTAGTGCCATTTATTTTACCGAAAGTAGGTTGTATTGATGGCTTAAAGCCAGTTATCTTGCTAGTAGCTATGCTGCGATTCTGATTACAGGCAGCTAAGCTGGGATTCTATTCTCTGGTAGCCTTGCTACGATACTGGTGTGCTGGGTGGGTGGGTTGATTTTATCCTAGCATTATTGTTTTAAACTGATACTATATTGGGCTTAAGCCCACATATGTTCTCTACTGAAATGGGATAAGGCTCGTCTAATACTGTCTGCTATAGTGGGCTTAGGCCCAGACTGCTTCCGTATTATGTCTATTTGATTGACTGCTTGTTTTTATATTAGGGGTTACACATTGAGTTTTCGTAAACTCACCCCGTTTTTAACTATGTAGGTAATTCCTAGCGTTAGGTGGACTGGTGCTACGAGGGACTTGAGGGTGGCCACACTACTCTCGTATTTTTTTTTATTGGGGTTTACTTAAATTTAAATTTCATTTTGGGTTTTTGATGTAATAAGGCCTCTCTCTAAATTTCTAGTTTTAATTTGGGTATTTATTTATCATAATTTATAACTGCTAGAAGTAGGACGTAGTTTTCTGAATTATTAGCGGTTTTCAAAACATTACGTTTCTGCAACACAAATTTTTAAGCTTTAGCAACGAACCATTTTTTAAAAGTAATAACGTTTTAAATTGGTTTACAAATGACAAAGATGATTGAGATTTTTAATGAAGAGGCTGTCACTTTTTAAAGGGTTTTACAAGAAGAACGAGTTTTCAAAAAGGCACTCCAATGTGACACTGCCAGATTCAAGCCTAACGTCTAGGCCGGGTTTAAGGTGTTACATTTTCGTCGTTCTATTCATACAAACAAACCTGGTGGCTCAACGACCTACACCCCTCCTGTTCCCCAACTCGTTCCCGTAGTTCCTTACGGTTTGAAACCAATGCGAGTTAGTAAGTTGCTAGTTGATAAAATTCGTAAATATGGGGCTAAAGAATTTAAGGCTATAGTTGAAGATGATCTAGAGAGAGATGATCTCTAGTTTAAGAACACGATTTTTGATGAATTTTCTTATATACCGGCATAATGCATAAAATGTGACGTTTCTCTATTGAAGGATTCAACTTATTAGTGGTAAAAAATTTTGGTATCAGTGGTGCTGAATGTAACAACCTGCGTTTAGTAAAACCAAAACAATAGTTTTGGGACCACAAATCTGATATCAAAATATTTAATTTATTATTCTTTTAATGTCTACAACATGTTAGTATTGTTGTATAAAAATTTTGTTAATAAATTTTATCATTTGCTTGCTTAATTTGATAAAAAGGACTAAATTGCATGGAGTGTAAAATTAGTGACCTATTAGTATAAGGAGGCAAATTGCTATGAAATTGAAAGATAAGTGGCCTTAAATGGTGATTAGACCATTAATATTAATGGTTGACAAAGATGGACATCTTGTAATGGTTTTAGTGGTTTAATGACAATGTTAATTTAGAATTTAATAAAATAAACTAAAATTAAAGTAAGAAAAAGAAAGGTATCATCTTTCTTCTTCATTCGTTAATCGAAAATAACAACTAATAAGCCATCAAAGACTATCCAAGCATTCAGCCAACGTATTAAAAGTTTAGTGATTTTTATGTTTTTGGAGTCATTATAGCTTAATCTAGTTAGCCCAGGGACTAATTTGCAAAAATATTAAAATTTTAGGGTTTTACCATGAATGTATATTAGTTTTTTTATGTTTGAGGAATGAAAATGAATGTTTGATAATAGTTGAGCAATTTTTGTAAAGGAATTTTTGATGAATTTGTCATTTAGGGATTTAATTGAAAAATAGAAAAATGTTCATAGTAAAAATGTGAAATAAATGGAATATAGGGCTTGCTAGGGACTTAATTGATATTCAGCTAGGATGGGTTGGTACTAGATTGCATGAATTTTCATTTTCATGAGTGAGGGACTAAATTGTAATGAGTTCAAAATTTTAGGGACAAAGCATAATTTTGCCAAAATGTGATTTTTGGATAAATGAGTAGAATGAAATTTGAATGAGCTAAATTCGATTATATAGATTAAGAAAAATAACATATGGATCTAGATTGGGGAAAAGAAAAAGTATTGGATTAATCAATTGTATTTCTCTGTGTGTGTTTGAGGTAAGTTCGTTAATTTTAATAGCATTGAATTATGTTGTATTTAAATGCTTTATGCTATATATATATTGATATTACAACTCTACAGAAATATCAAATGAAGTTTCGACAACTTTTGAATCCCGTTTGAACCTTAGGAATATATAGAATACAAATGACATGTCATTAGGGGTTACCATGTTTAGGGTGCTGGTCTTGTACGTCCTACCAGGGGTTACATCATTAGTGGTTTAGACCATGTGTTAGCACATAGTGTGCGAGATTCCTGAGTATTCGATATTATTTTATTGGTTCAACGGGTATGTAAAATGGAAGGTTCGACAAATGCTTCGATAAGTGATACCTTGAAAATATGAAAAAGGTATGAGTTGATGATGTTTTAAATATGCTTAGCCATATACATGAAAGTATGAATCCTTATAAGTAGTGTGCATAAAAGTTATGATGTTTTGAGATGATTTACTAAGCTATATGGTTATCTAAATTGAAAGGTTGTTGTTGCTTAGGCTAATGCCAAGTAATGTTAGATTATATACTAAAAGGGTAAGCTTTGTTTATGAATTACGAACTTACCAAGAATTACATGCTTACTTCTTATTATTTTCTTTGTGTTTCTAGATAATCAAAAGCTTGTTCGAAAGCTTGTCGGAGATCCAACACACTATCCATTGGCTAAATCGATAGATTTTGATGATTTTGGGTCATGGTTATAATGGCATGTATAGGTGTCTTCTCTGATGAAATTTGGCCATTATGTGTGGCTTGTATATATGTTGATTTGGTTGATGAATTAGTCTGTATGATAATGTAATTAAATGGTATTGTGTGAGGTTGTTATTTTGATGTTGTGTTGGATAAAATGATGGTAAGAAAATGATATTATAATGGCATGTGATGAAGTGTTGAATGGTTTCAATAAAGATAATCCATGATGTTGCTAATGGCTTGATTTGGTAGTTTGAAAGTGATCAACTTTTGGTCAAATAGGTGTGGTACATGTTAGTTGTGAAAATGGTCATTTTGGTTGTGCATGCATTTTGGTATATGAACATATGGATAAATGTGGCATTAAAATTGTTCAATTGGTAGCTTAATTGACGAATGAAATGGTTAGGTGTTTAGGAAAATTTGATTCTTGAAATTGAGGTGCCATTTTGGCATATTGGTTGAATGGATAATTTCTATGTTGGGTAAGCTTGAATATGCATATGTAAAGTGTGTTTTGAATGCTTGATTATAGGTACAATTGGCTTGTGCATGAGGTGTAAGATTGGGTGAGAAAAAGGGCTTGGAAATGTCCTATTTTTGTCCACACAGTAGAGACATGGGCGCGTGTCTCCATGTATGACACACGGCTAGGTGACACAGCCGTGTTTTAATTGTAGCTTTCAAACAGTTGCAAGTTAGGTTGTTACATGGCCTAGCACACGGCTTGGCACACTGGCATGTGGCTTGGCCGTGTGACTCAAGTCAGTGAGTTATACAGGCATAAACACGAGCTAGGACATGGTCATGTGTCCCTATTTTGAATGCCCATACGGCCTAAGACACGATCGTGCCTTTTGGCCGTGTGGTCACAAGACCTAGCCACACAGCCGTGCGACCCCTACAGTTTGAAAATTTTTAATCTTTTTTGAAAATTTTCATATGTTTCCAAGTTAGTCCTGATTTGTTTCTAATGTCTTTTAGGGCTTCAAGGGCTTAGATAAGAGACCGCCATGTATCATTTTAGTTGATATTACTATGATTTAAGTTGTGGTTTGTTTGTAATAATAAAATTTTCATTATGTAATGTTATACTTTAGTAATACTTCGTAGCCTTAATCTGGTGACGGAAACAGGCTAGGGGTGTTACGTCAGAGAGTGAATTGATTGGGGATTTTTCCAAACTGAGTTTCGAAAGAAGTACATAAGTTAGGGATTCCTTCATCAGAAACGCAAAGAGTTTCTCGAGCTTAAACAGGGTCGAATGGCAGTGTCTGAGTATAGAGGGAATTTGTTTGACTGAGCAAGTATGCCCGGGAATGTATACCAACCGAAGTTGCTATGTAACGCCCAGATTTTCAGGAATTTTTAAGTTTTTGTGATTTTGGGGGTAATTTTGAAATTTTGGGTGTTTGATTGCTGGAAATATTTTTAAGAGTGTTATTGGGCCTTTAGAAGGCCCAAGCTTAGGTTAAAACTCGGTAAAATATCGAGGTTGGATTTTTAGTGAATGGGGACCTGGTCAAGTGGGCTTTTAAGAAAAACTTCGTATAACATGTCACAAATAGGGCCTTGGTAAAGTGGCAAGGAGGCGCCACTAAGTTCCTAAAAAAGTGGCACCTGGGAAGGAGTAAAAGGGTCCAGGGTTCAAGCTGCAAGGTAAGCGTATGGTTAATTTTTATTTTTAGGCATGTGCCGGGCATGTGCTCACTTAAGTAAAATTTTAGCAAGGGCTTTAGGAGAGTGTGGGCCGATCGTTTTAGTGGAAATTAGGGCAACTTAGCTTTCTTTTCTTTTGTACTGACAGTTAGGGTTAGCCACCTCAATTATATTCTCCTATTAGTTTCACATAGTGACCGAAAACGCAAGTTTCATACTCTCTATGCCGATTTCACTTTTGCTTTCTTCTTCTCCATTCTTTTTCTTTTCTTTTTTCTATCTTCTCTAGCCGAAACCTCCTTACCACCTTATTCATCTTTTCTTTCAATTCTAACCTTCTAAAAACTACCATAGCTGATTGTCAAAGGAACAAAAAATTCGGAAAATTGCCTTTTCCTGCTGATTTCTTCGGGCTAAATTCTCCCCATTCTTTTCATCCGTGGTGGTCGATTCTTTTATCCACTAAATCCCTACCCTTTTCGACAACATGGCCCAAATCTATAGCCTCAAATGGTCACCTTCTACACCAGTCAAAAGCCGAAAACACCATTCCTTCGGGGGTTCTTAGCCGAAACTTTAGATCTTAAAGATTCGGGTTCTACTGGAGTTTAGGGGATAGATCTACATCAGATCTGCATAGAAACCAAAGAGAAACCAGTGGTAAGTGTTTATCGACTCAGATCTATAAGTATTTTGCAAGTTAGTAAAAGCCAAAGCCCCTAAAATCTAGGGAGATTGCCGATTTGGGCATGGGGCTCTAAGAGTCACTAATGAACGGTTTTTTTTGGTATTATTGTGTTTTAAAGGCACTTGGTTGAAGGCTTAGGCAAGGGAGAAAGACTAGATCTAGATCTAGTCCCTACTTCGACAAAGGTAAGCATTTGAGGCCTTTATTGGAGGGTGGCCGAATGTGTGTATTGAAATAGGGGTAAGTGTTCGATTTGGTTTTAGATGTTAATGTGGTCTAATCGATTGTAGGATCATTTTGGGAGGAGATCTTACCGGTGAAATCGTCAAACAGCTGTGTATCGAACCCTTCTTTAGTTCGATTCGGCAAAGGCTATAGTGATTGAAAAAGTGACCGAAAGGTCGACAGTTTGTGGAATTGAGAGTATGCGAATACTCAATAGATGGTAGAATCAGTGATCGCTAGTGACCAAAGGGCTCAGTGCGAAATTTCGTGCATTTCGATAAGATGGGCCTCGATGGGCTGAATATAGGCCCAATAGGCTTATGGGCCCATATGGGTAAAAATGAGTTATAGATGTATCCTAATAGACGGTAGGCTTATAATAGGTTAAATTAAGAATTGATTATAAGTTCTGGACTTAATGGGCTTAAATCGCTAAAAAGACACTGTTGAGTCCATTAGGGGTTTTAGGGCCTATTGACTAAAGGTTGTTAAAACGAGTTAAATAATTTACAGTGATGAAAGTAGGGTTATTAGTGACTAAAATAGGAATAAAACCCTGAAATGAGTGGAATAATTACTAAAATACCCTAAAAAGTGAGAAATTACAAGTTTTACCCTTAGGTGTAAAATGACTGTTATACCCCTAGGGTTAAATTAGACTGATTTCCATGCTTTATCGATTCTATTTATTATATGCCATGTCATGATCATTTAACGCATGGGGTTGGGATCTATATGAATGGAGGAAGTGCTAACGGGCTTTGTCCCAATTTAACAAAAAGGGCTTTGCCCTGGTTACCGAAAGAGGCTAGGCCTCATGTTATATAATAAAGCAGCTATGCTGCCAGTGGAGAGTAGCGGTTGGGTGGGTTGAGTAGTTCTCCCCACATGGTGTGTTGGTTGGTACGGGTGGAGAGTAGCTATTGGGTGGGTTGAGTAGCTTCCCCACAGATTGATATGGGTTTTTGCATGCATTCATGATTTATTCTTGAAATAGGTTTTTGGGCCATACTGTTACCGATATATGAAAGGCTTAGGCCCAGTGATATTGTATCTGAAAAGGGGCTAAGGCCCAGTACTGATATACGAAAGGCTTCGGCCCAGTTAATATTGAGTTGGATTAGGGCTTAGGCCCAATGGGCCTGAGCTGATTTGGGCTCTGGATGGGATTCTTTACACATGAAGTTTGCCAAACTCACCCCCTTTCTTTCCATCCTTACAGGTGAGCCTTAGACTGTGGACTTGGAGCTGGGAAGGATTCAGAGTGGCCACAGAAAATCAAACACTGGTTTAATAAGTTTTTTTTATTTAATTTATTACTTATCTCTTTAATTATTATTTCTATTTGGGTTGTAATAAGGCCACTAAATTTATTTTCCTATGGGTTTTTAACTATTAATTTTTACATTACTTAAAGTTGATTAGAAAATATCTGCGCGAGTTTTCCCAAAATTAATTCAACGTTTTCAAAACTCATCACACGAAGCAAAGGAACAACAAAGTAAATCTATAAAATTGACACCTATATATTTAACCGGGAATTTCTCTTAAAAACTTGAACAACAGTTTTACCAAATTCACCCAAGATTAGTAACTAGATCACGTGGTTAGGTATAGGTGATGTGACACACCAGACTTGGCCGTAACGTCTGGGCCGGGTTTGGGGTGTTACATTTAGTGGTATCAAAGCCCGGTTGCAACAACTCAGCTGTCGATCGGGTCCAAAGAAGTTTTTGAAAATTTTCAAACTTAAGCTCAAGAAAGGTATTTCTTAGAAATCAATATTTTTTCGAAAAATTAGAAAATCTTTTCAAAACTCGTTTTCTTCAAAGTATGCATGTTTTAAACGTTTAATTTGAAAAGTTTTGAGTTTCTGAAGTCTGATAACTGAAGAAGTGGCACACTGAATCCCCGGCACCAAGTCTGTAAGTATCCCTGTTTATATACTGTACTGAAATTGAAACAATACTGTAGATAGAGCTAAGCCTTGATATAATACTGTGAATAAGATAGTACCATGATTTCAAGACTTAGGCAGTAGGGAAACTAAACCCTAGAAGACTGAGACAGTAGCTAGGCTACGAATACGCGAAAACAAAACTTGAAACTCTATCTGAGCATAAAATATTTTGTAATAAAGAGCTAAAACATTAACTAATGTCATAAAATTCGTAATCAGATAAGACGTTATGAGTACGAGAGCTGCTCGTAGATGAGGCCGTGGACGTGGCCGAGGCAGTGTTCAAGCTTGGTCTTCGTATTCGGAACACATGCCAACTGGTGAGGCACGACCACCGCCGGTTGTGGAGAATGGGTCGTACGATCGGGCCACAGGGGATGACGCTTTGTCCCAGGCCATGTTAAGGGTTCTGGAAAGAGTTGCTGGAGCTAATGTTGGGCCCATGAATAGGGGATCCATTTCTGAGCGACTCTGGGCTAACAGAGCAGAGGTCTTCAGGGGCGTATTTGGAGTGGCTCCAAATGTAGCTTAGTATTGGCTGGGGGCTACAGAGCAGATCATGTACGATCTGGACTGCTCAGAGGAGCAGAAGCTGAAAGGGGCTGTGTCACTACTACAAAATGAGGCGTACCAGTGGTGGATCACTATAAAGGAAGGTACCCCAGCTGAGCGAGTAACTTGGGAGTTATTCAAGACATCTTTCAAGGGGAAATATGTTGAAGCAAGCTACGTGGATGCTCGCAGGAAGGAATTCCTGAATCTGACCTAGGAAATAAATCCGTTGCTGAGTATGAGGCAGAATTTCTGAGGTTGAGTCGATACACTAGTGGAATAGTTTCTACTGAGTATGAGCGTAGCGTCTATTTTGAGGATGGTCTGAGAGACGAGCTGAGGGTCCTGATAGCTCTGCAGAGGGAGTGAGACTTTGCTGCCTTGGTAGAGAAGGCCAAGATAGCTAAGGAGGTAAACTGAACTGAGCGACAAAATCGTGATAAGGATCAAAATCATTTTAGGAGGGATATTGGATCTTCTAGTGCTGCAAACCGAAATGTCAAGAGAGCTAGAGTGGAGGAATTGGTTCGAGCAGTTCCGGTGCATATAGTTAGGCCGCAAGCTTGTAGAGACTGTGGTAAAACTCATTTGGGGGAGTGTTGGAAACGAACTGGGGCATGTTTCCAATGTGGGTCCAAGGAGATTAAGTTCAGGGAGTGTCCGCGTAGACCAACACAGAATCAAGATTAGAATCAAGTTGTGGATCAAAGGGTTGCTCAACCAGTGCGAGGTGGACCACCACTGCCGAGGGGCCGTGGTCAAGGTAGAGGCGGCAACGGAAATGGACGGGGACGTGGGGCACTTGGTAGGGGTGCTTGTAAAATTAAGGCTCGACAACCAACCTTGGTGTATGCTGCTCATCATCGTGAGGAGGGTGATGCACCTGACGCCATAACTGGTATGTTCTTGATTTCTAGCATACCGTACACTACTTTGATTGATGTGGGATCAACATACTCATATATTGCATGTAACATTTTTGGGTTGTTGGGTGTGCACTATGAGGAAACTGTGAGTGGGGTAACTGTGATAAGTCCTCTAGGTCATTCAGTTAGGGTAGATAAACTCTTTAGGGAGGTACCTTTAGAGACTCAAGGTAGGATATTTGTTGGGGACTTAATGGAGTTGTCATTCGGAGAGTTCGACTTGATTTTGGGAACGGATTGGCTAGTTAAGCACAAGGCAACTTTGGATTGTGCGGCTAAGAGAATGGTATTGAGGATGACCAAGGATGATGAGGTAATGGTTATTGGGGAGCGAAGGGATTATCTGTCCCATGTTGTTTCGGCCTTAAGGGCTAAAAGACTGATTCGCAAAGGTTGCGAGGCGTACTTGGCTTACGTGAGCCAAACTGAGACTGATGAGATGACAGTGGAGACTGAATTGTCAATGGGTTTCAAGATGTTTTCCCTGAGGAGCTTCCTGGATTACCCCCGAATCGAGAAGTCGAGTTTGGAATCAACTTGTTGCCTGGAATGGCACCAGTGTCCATCGCGCCCTATAGGATAGCACAAAGGAGCTAGTGGAACTAAAAGCTCAGATTCAAGAGTTGCTAGATAGGGGTTTCATTAGATCGAGTGTGTCTCCATGGGGAGCACCTGTGCTTTTCGTGAAAAAGAAGGATGAGATGATGCGAATGTGCATCGATTATCGCCAATTGAACAAACTGACGATAAATAATAAGTATCCTCTGCCGAGAATCAATGATCTATTTGATCAGCTTAAAGGAGCTTCAGTGTTTTCCAAGATCGATCTTCGGTCTGGATATCATCAGCTAAGAGTAAAGGAGGTGGATGTTCATAAGACAACATTCAGAACTCGGTATGGTCACTACGAGTTTCTGGTTATGCCTTTTGGGTTGACAAATGCACCTACAGCTTTTATAGACTTAATGAATCGAGTGTTCTAGCCGTAATTGGATCAATTCGTGGTCATCTTTATTGACGATATATTGGTGTATGCAGAAACTGAGGAGAAGCATGATGAACATCTCTGAATTGTTCTGCAAGTGCTGAGAGAGAAGCAGCTTTATGCGAAGTTTAGTAAGTGTGAGTTTTGGTTGCGAGAAGTGACTTTTCTGGGTCATGTTGTTTCAGCTGAGGGGATTAGGGTAGATCCTTGAAAAATTGAAGCGGTTTTCGATTGGAAGCCACCGAGGTCAGTATAAAAAATTTAGAGTTTTCTGGGTTTGGCAGGCTACTACAGAAGATTTGTAGAGGGGTTTTCTCTTATTGCAGCGCCGTTGACGAAGCTGATAAGGAAATGAGTACCTTTTGTGTGGACTAAGAAACAGCAAGAAGCTTTTGATAAGCTAAAGAAGGTTCTGACTAAGGCGCCAGTGTTGATTCAATCAGAGTCTGGGAAGGATTTCACTGTGTATAGCGATGCATCACATGTGGGATTAGGTTGTGTACTGATGCAAGAGGGTAAGGTAGTCGCTTATGCTTCGCGGTAGCTAAAGCCTCATGAAGCGAATTACCCTACGCACGATCTAGAGTTGGCAGCGGTTATCTTTGCATTGAAAATTTGGAGACATTATCTATATGGGGAGAAGTGTATTATATACACTGACCATAAAAGCCTTAAGTACCTGTTGACTCAAAAAGAGTTGAACCTTAGGCAACGAAGATGGATAGAGTTGCTTAAGGACTATGACTACTCGATTGAGTACCACCCAGGCAAAGCTAATGTGGTGGCTGATGCATTAAGCCATAGGGCTATTGCGGAGTTGAGGGCTATGTTTGCTAGCTTGAGTTTGTATGATGATGGAAGCCTGTTGGCAGAATTACAAGTGAGACTGACTTAGATTACATTAATAAAAGAGAAGTAGTTGGAAGATGATTCGTTGGTTCCTCGGTTTCAGCAAGCTAAGGATTGTGAAAGTGAGGACTTTGGACTAAATACTAATGGGGTTTTGTGCTTTCCTAGAAGAATGTGCATACCAAAGGACTCTGACTTGAGACAAATGATTCTGAAAGAGGCTCATGGTGGACTTTGTGCTATGCATCCTGGAGGTAATAAATTATATCAAGATTTGCGAGAGGTGTATTGGTGGCCTGGACTTAAGCGAGAGGTGACTGGGTTCGTTGGGAAGTGTCTGACGTGCCAGCAAGTTAAGGCTGAGCACCAACTACCTTCTGGTTTGTTGCAGCCAGCTAAAATTCCACAATGGAAGTGGGAGAGAGTAACTATGGACTTCGTGAGTGGGTTACCTTTGACACCCTCGAAGAATGATTCTATTTGGGTAATCGTGGATAGGTTGATGAAGTCTGCTCATTTCATACGGGTTAGGACCGATTACTCACTTTAGAAGTTGGCTAAGTTGTACGTGGCTGAGATGGTGCGTTTGCATGGGGTGCCAGTGTCGATAATTTTTGATCGAGATCCTCGATTTACATCTCAATTCTGGCAGAAGTTGCATGAGGCGTTGGGTACACGATTGGATTTTAGTACTGCCTTCCATCCTCAGACAGATGGACAGTCAAAAAGAGTTATTCAAGTTCTGGAAGACATGCTAAGAGGTTGTGTTATCGACTTTCGTGGCAGTTGGGAGGATTACTTGCCATTAGTGGAATTTGCATACAACAACAGCTATCAAGCGAGTATTTAGATGGCTCCGTATGAGGCAGTTTATGGACAAAGATGTCGTACACCTACGTGTTGGACAGAGTTAGGGGAGCGCCAAGTTCTTGGACCAAAGTTGGTGGCAGACACAGAAAGCAAGGTTAAATTGATTCGAGACCGGTTGAAGGAGGTGTCTGATAGGCAGAAGTCATATGCAGACCTTAAGCGTAAGGGAATTGAGTATGCTATTGGGGACATGGTTTTTCTAAAGGTTTCACCATGGAAAAGATTTTGAGATTTGGTAGGAAGGGCAAGTTGAGTCCGCGGTTCATTGGGCCTTATCGGATTCTTGAACGAATAGGGCCAGTAGCATATCAGTTGGAGTTACCACCAGAGTTGGACCGTATCCATGATGTTTTTCATGTGTCTATGTCAAGGCGATATCGGTCAGATCCATCACATATTGTACCAGTGGAGGAGATCGAGGTAAAGACCGATTTGACCTTTGAGGAGAAGCCTGTACAAATCCTAGATCGAAAGGTTAAAATTCTGAGAAGGAAGTCAGTTCCGTTAGTGAAAGTGCTATGGCGTAACCATGGCAAAGAAGAGGCTACGTGGGAGCCAGAAGAGACGATGCGTCAACAATATCCTCAATTGTTTGGATCAGGTAAATTTCGAGGCCGAAATTTCTTTAAGGAGGGTAGAGCTGTAACGCCCTGATTTTCGGGAATTTTTGAGTTTTTGTGATTTTGGGGGTAATTTTGAAATTTTGGGTGTTTGATTGCTGGAAATATTTTTAAGAGTGTTATTGGGCCTTTAGAAGGCCCAAGCTTAGGTTAAAACTCGGTAAAATATCGAGGTTGGATTTTTAGTGAATGGGGACCTGGTCAAGTGGGCTTTTAAGAAAAACTTCGTATAACATGTCACAAATAGGGCCTTGGTAAAGTGGCAAGGAGGCGCCACTAAGTTCCTAAAAAAGTGGCACCTGGGAAGGAGTAAAAGGGTCCAGGGTTCAAGCTGCAAGGTAAGCGTATGGTTAATTTTTATTTTTAGGCATGTGCCGGGCATGTGCTCACTTAAGTAAAATTTTAGCAAGGGCTTTAGGAGAGTGTGGGCCGATCGTTTTAGTGGAAATTAGGGCAACTTAGCTTTCTTTTCTTTTGTACTGACAGTTAGGGTTAGCCACCTCAATTATATTCTCCTATTAGTTTCACATAGTGACCGAAAACGCAAGTTTCATACTCTCTATGCCGATTTCACTTTTGCTTTCTTCTTCTCCATTCTTTTTCTTTTCTTTTTTCTATCTTCTCTAGCCGAAACCTCCTTACCACCTTATTCATCTTTTCTTTCAATTCTAACCTTCTAAAAACTACCATAGCTGATTGTCAAAGGAACCAAAAATTCAGAAAATTGCCTTTTCCTGCTGATTTCTTCTGGCTAAATTCTCCCCATTCTTTTCATCCGTGGTGGTCGATTCTTTTATCCACTAAATCCCTACCCTTTTCGACAACATGGCCCAAATCTATAGCCTCAAATGGTCACCTTCTACACCAGTCAAAAGCCGAAAACGCCATTCCTTCAGGGGTTCTTAGCCGAAACTTTAGATCTTAAAGATTCGGGTTCTACTGGAGTTTAGGGGATAGATCTACATCAGATCTGCATAGAAACCAAAGAGAAACCAGTGGTAAGTGTTTATCGACTCAGATCTATAAGTATTTTGCAAGTTAGTAAAAGCCGAAGTCCCTAAAATCTAGGGAGATTGCCGATTTGGGCATGGGGCTCTAAGAGTCACTAACGAACGGTTTTTTTTTGGTATTATTGTGTTTTAGAGGCACTTGGTTGAAGGCTTAGGCAAGGGAGAAAGACTAGATCTAGATCTAGTCCCTACTTCGACAAAGGTAAGTATTTGAGGCCTTTATTGGAGGGTGGCCGAATGTGTGTATTGAAATAGGGGTAAGTGTTCGATTTGGTTTTAGATGTTAATGTGGGCTAATCGATTGTAGGATCATTTTGGGAGGAGATCTTATCGGTGAAATCGTCAAACAGGTGTGTATCGAACCCTTCTTTAGTTCGATTCGGCAAAGACCATAGTGATTGAAAAAGTGACCGAAAGGTCGATAGTTTGTGGAATTGAGAGTATGCGAATACTCAATACATGGTAGAATCAGTGATCGCTAGTGACCAAAGGGCTAAGTGCGAAATTTCGTGCATTTCGGTAAGATGGGCCTCAATGGGCTGAATATAGGCCCAATGGGCTTATGTGCCCATATGGGTAAAAATGAGCTATAGATGTATCCTAATAGACGGTAGGCTTATAATAGGTTAAATTAAGAATTGATTATAAGTTCTGGACTTAATGGGCTTAAATCGCTAAAAAGACACTGTAGGGCCCATTAGGGGTTTTAAGGCCTATTGACTAAAGGTTCTTAAAACGAGTTAAATAATTTACAATGATGAAAGTAGGGTTATTAGTGACTACAATAGGAATAAAACCCTAAAATGAGTGGAATAATTACTAAAATACCCTAAAAAGTGAGAAATTACAAGTTTTACCCCTAGGTGTAAAATGACTGTTATACCCCTAGGGTTAAATTAGACTGATTTCCATGCTTTATCAATTTTGTTTATTATATGCCATGTCATGATCATTTAACGCATGGGGTTGGGATCTATATGAATGGAGGAAGTGCTAAAGGGCTTTGCCCCAGTTTACTGAAAAAGGCTTTGCCCCAGTTTAACAAAAAGGGCTTTGCCCTGGTTACCGAAAGAGGCTAGGCCTCATGTTATATAATAAAGCAGCTATGCTGCCAGTGGAGAGTAGCGGTTGGGTGGGTTGAGTAGTTCTCCCCACATGGTGTGTTGGTTGGTACGGGTGGAGAGCAGCTGTTGGGTGGGTTGAGTAGCTTCCCCACAGATTGATATGGGTTTTTGCATGCATTCATGATTTATTCTTGAAATAGGTTTTTGGGCCATACTATTACCGATATATGAAAGGCTTAGGCCCAGTGATATTGTATCTAAAAGGGGGCTAAGGCCTAGCACTGATATACGAAAGGCTTCGGCCCAGTTAATATTGAGTTGGATTAGGGCTTAGGCCCAATGGGCCTGAGCTGATTTGGGCTCTAGATGGGATTCTTTACACACTGAGTTTGCCAAACTCACCCCCCTTTCTTTCCATCCTTGCAGGTGAGCCTTAGACTGTGGACTTGGAGCTGGAAGGGATTCAGAGTGGCCACAAAAAATCGAACACTGGTTTAATAAGTTTTTTTTATTTAATTTATTACTTATCTCTTTAATTATTATTTCTATTTGGGTTGTAATAAGGCCACTAAATTTATTTTCCTATGGGTTTTTAACTATTAATTTTTACATTACTTAAAGTTGGTTAGAAAATATCTGCGCGAGTTTTCCCAAAATTAATTCAACGTTTTCAAAACTCATCACACGAAGCAAATTCCTCAAAATGATCAACCACATAAATTCCTCAAACCATACATTCATATTTAAGAATTAAGCAAGCCATTTTCGAATGGCTAGAATATTAAACAAATTTTAACTTATTATTACTCAATTGTTCATACCCTTGGTCGAATGCAATAAGAAAACTAATTAGGCCCTATTAGCCACATTTAACTAACTTTTACTATCATCTACTTAACAATAATCACAATCAATTATTACCCTCAATTCACAACAATTTCCACTTACTATTTCTAGGTCACATTCGGCAATTACCAATTAAAATATAGTAACATTATTTAGTATATTTTACGTCACTTTCAACTAATACACATAACTCATAATAGACGTTATACATATTATAATTCATCAAATTAAACCGTCTCCCACAACAAGCCATATTCGGCATTATAATATATATAACTCAAGAATCAAATCATACACATCATAAGCCTCAATCGGCAATTTCAATGTACCTCAATTAAACCATTCTTTAACATTTTAATACCCAACCATTACTCAAATCATTACTCACTATCATGCTTGGCACACATATATGCAAAAATTAATATTTAAACATTTTTCTCTAATATCATGCTATAGCCGAAGTTCCCATTTAGCTAATATAATCCTTTTACTCGTTTTATTCACATATACACAATTTAAATCTTTCTTTCATCACATAGTTCACCATTTTTGAAACTCATTTTAACAAGTATAATATACTCCATTGCCGAATGCTATCCAAGCATCAAGCTCTTGTTCTTTTCACAATTTTAACAACTTAAGACTCATCTAGTAGCCATTTTAAAGTTAAAACTTCAAACATTCAAAATTTAGCACAATACAACATGGCCGAATATATGCTTTGCCACAAACTCATAAATTTATCCATTCACAACTCAATCCCTTCAACTATCACATAATTCCATCTATTCAAAGCTCAATTTAACAATTAAACATGAATTACCAATATTTAACACTATTTCAAAATTTTAACAAGTTGCCGTATGCAACTATACTCAAAATTTCATGGATTTAAACCATGGGTTCACTACACATTGCACTTATCAATTCAATTTCACAAATAATTAAGAAAATTCACATTAACATACCTTTCAATCAAGTTTCAACCATGGCCGAATGCCCTTGATTTTCTTCTTTATTTTGTTCTTTTAGTTTCAACAATGGGGAAAAGAATGAGCAAACACTTTGTTTTTATCACCCACTATCTTTTCTTATTATTATATTTATTTTTCTTACCAAATGATCTCACAAATTAATTAACTAATGGAAATAAGAATGATTTCATGCATGCAATGGCCGGCCACTATTTCATTTAGGGCTATTTGCATCTTAAATCCTTCCTATTAAAAGAACATCCATAATTCGGCACTCACACATAAGCCACCTAATTTTTCTTTTATGCACACAAGTCCTTATTGAATAATTTGACATCCAAATGACAAAATTAAAACACCAAATTTTCACACATGATAGTTCACATAGTATAAACACAGAAAATAATATGTTAAAAATTTTCTGACTCGATTTCGTGGTTCTGAAACTACTTTTCTGGTTAGGGCCAAAATAGGGTTGTCACAACTCTCCCCCCTTAGGGATTTTTGTCCTCAAAAATCTTACGGTGAATAGGTTACATAACATTCTCTCATTGAGTCCTCAAGCTCCCAAGTCGCTTCTTCAACCCCGTGTTTGAGCCACAATACTTTTACCAACGAGATTTTCTTATTTCACAGTTCATTCACCTCGTGAGCCAGAATATGAATCGGTTCTTCCTCGTAACTCAAATCAGACTGAATTTCGATTTCTGACAGACTAATCACATGTGAAGGATCAGATCTATACCGTCTAAGCATCGAAACATGAAAAACATTATGAATCTTTTCAAGTTCGGGTGGCAAATTTAATCTGTACGCAACCGGCCTAATTCGTTCTGGAATCTCATACGGTCCGATAAATCTCGGACTTAATTTGCCTTTACAGTCGAATCTAAGCACCTTTTTCCATGGTGAAACTTTTAAAAACACTTTATCCCCAATTTGATACTGTATTTCTTTACGTTTCATGTCTACATACGATTTCTAACGATCTGAGGCTGCTTTCAGACTTTCACGAATCACTTTTACTTTCTGTTCAGCTTCTTTAATTAAATCAACTCCGTAAATCTTATTTTCACTGAGCTCAGTCCAAAACAACGGTGTACGACATTTACAACCGTACAAGGCTTCGTAGGGTGCCATCTTAATACTCGATTGAAAACTATTATTGTATGCAAATTCAATCAAAGGAAGGTATCGTTCCCACGAGCCACTAAACTCAAGAATGCAACATCTTAACATATCCTCGAGTGTCTGAATAACTCGCTCAGATTGACCATTTGTCTGGGGATGGAAAGCGGTGCTAAAATGCAATTTGGTACCCAACGCATCTTGCAATTTCTTCTAAAATCGCGATGTAAATCGGGGGTCTCTATCAGAAACAATAGAAGTAGGTACCCCGTGCAATCTCACAATCTGAGAAATGTACAATTCAGTTAACTTATCGAGTGAATAATCAGTACGAACGGGAATAAAATGAGCCGACTTTGTCAATCTATTAACAACAACCCAGATCGCATCTTTCTTGCTCGGTGAAAATGGCAACCCAGATACAAAATCCATCGTGACACAATCCCATTTCCACTCAGGTATCATAATCGGCTGAAGCAATCCCGAAGGCACTTGATGTTTCGCTTTCACTTGTTGACATATTAAATATTTCGAAACAAAGTCAGAAATGTCTCGTTTCATACCGTGCCACCAATATTGACGTTTCAGATTGTTGTACATCTTCGTGCTACTCGGATGGACTGACATTCGGCTACTATGAGCTTCATTCAAAATTATCACAATAAGCTCTGAATTTCTCGGAACACACAATCGGTTTCTGTATCTCAAACAATCATTTTCATCAATCAGAAACTCTAAATCCTCTTTCGAATCACATTAAGCCCGTTTTGCGATCAAATCATCATCAGTTTTCTGAGCTTCAAGGATTTGTTGCATCAACATTGGTTTTGCTTTTAATTCTGCTACTAACGCATCATCAGCAGACAGAGACAAATGTACATTCATTGCTCGTAGAGCAAACAATGTAAAGCATCAGCAACCACATTAGTTTTTCCCGGATGATAATCAATGATGAGCTCGTAATCTTTCAATAATTCTAACCAATGCCGTTGTCTCAAATTCAAGTCTTTCTGAGTCATCAAGTATTTGAGGCTTTTATGATCGGAATAAACATGACATTTCTCTCTGAACAAGTAGTGACGCCAAATTTTCAAAGCGAAAACAATAGCAGCTAATTCGAGGTCATGAGTCAGATAGTTTTGTTCGTGAGGTTTTAATTGTCTCGAAGCATATGCAACAACTCTACCTTCTTGCATCAGAACACAGCCTAAACCATTCAAGGAGGCATCACTATAGATCACAAATTCTTTACTAGATTCCGGCTGAACTAACACTGGAGCTTCGGTCAAAAGAGCTTTCAATTGATCAAAACTTTTCTGACACTTTTCAGACCACTCAAATTTGATGTCTTTTTAAAGTAACTTTGTTAACGGTGTTGCTATCATCGAGAAGCCTTTCACAAACCGTCTATAATACCCGACAAGTCCCAAAAAGCTTCAAACTTCCGAAACATTTCTCGAAGGTTTCCAATCAAGTATAGCTAAAATTTTGCTCGGATCAACCCAGATACCCGATGCGGATACAACATGTCCCAAAAAGCTAACTTTACGCAACCAGAATTCACATTTACTGAACTTTGCATAAAGCTATTTGTCTCGTAAAATCTGTAACACTAATTTCAAATGTTCGGCATGCTCAGTTTCATCGCGTGAATAGATCAAAATGTCAACTATAAACACGACTACAAATCGATCCAAATACTATCTGAAAATATGGTTCATTAAATCCATGAAAACCGCAGGAGCATTAGTGAGCCCAAACGGCATCACCAAAAACTCGTAGTGTCCGTACCTCGTTCTGAAAGCAGTTTTAGGCACATCAGAGTCTCTAACTCGCAACTGAGATTTCAATTCTTTTAATTCGATCGGTGCCATTTGATACGAAGCTATCAAAATCAGAGTCGTTCTGGGTGTGTAACACCCAAGACCCTTATCCGTCGCTGGAATAGAGTACAAGGTATCACCACCCATATCATAACTTAATAGAAGAATTCCTAATACAAAACATTAAGTGCCAAACTAAATTATGCCAACCATTCGAATGCATTTTCTAATCAATTATACAATACTAAATCATGAGAGTCAATTAGGACAATACATCTCCATGCCATTATAAACATATCACATTTTAAACATATGCTAATACATCAAACCATACATTCTCATTTATTAGCACACAAGCCATTTTCGCATAGCTTCTTATATACATACATTGAAACAAAAATTTATAACGAAAGAGTTAAAGCCTATACATGCCGTTATAAACAAAATAGTCATTAAAACTACCAAAAGTGCTTAGATAGTGTAGATGACTTGACTTGAATCCCTCGAACCAGTAGCTTTCCCCAAGATCTAAAGAAAACAGAGTAAAACACATTCACAGTAAGCAATTAAGCTTAGTAAGTATAAGAAATTTAACAATTCATATAAAAGGACATATTTCCTATATAAAAATATTCATAGGTATACAATGCCAAATGCATAGGAACCCTTTTATAAAATTTATCTCTCGACCACATACCTTTGGCCGAAAGTTCATAGCCTTATTATACCCATTTTCATCACTTCAAATATAAACCTAAAATATTACTCGTGCATAATATTTGATGCGATCCGGCTCGAGTGGTTGAGTCGAATTCACATAGTTGCCCGATCGTCGTCGAGAAGAATTGTTCGAATTTTAAAACGGATGGAAATTTAGGCTAAAATTGGAGCGGAAGGTTTCAAAAAGGGTTCAAATAGGCTAAGTTCGAAAGGGTATAATAAGTTTGGTTTTTAAAAGAAAGAAATATAGATAGATTGATATTGGCGGTTATGAAATAACAAACTTAAACTTCAAGAAAAATTCGATTCTATATTAAGTATCGCCCCAAATCTTATATCGTTTAAGGTGGTTGGATGGAATGTAGAAGAATAGGAGAATGCCACACCAAATAATGGTGATAAGTTCTAAAAACAAGTTCGGGTTGACGCCACTAGCACGCTAGATAAGTCACTCGAGACTCGTACGAGATAAGAGAGGAAGTAAACCTTACTGAAACAAAGTTCATTCAAATAAAATGTCCAAGTCTATTTTACAAAGTTTACAAATCTCTACTTATAGGCCTAAAATGCCTATTGAATTTCAGCATCTAAATGTGTTCATACTAACTTAAATCTGTTCACACTTGTATTTAACATGTTCATACAAAAGCATTCAAATTCGGTTCATGCTTGAAGATGGTGCATGAATTGGCCGAATCATCATGTTGCTTCACTTTATGTATTCATGCATACTTAGCTTGAAGAAAGGCCTTAATTCCATGAATGTGCAGCCTTTTAATGTTCCATCATCCCCCTTGGCTGAATGAAGCTTTAATACACCTTGAATACTTGAATGGTTAGCTTGAAAATGCATGGTTCATGCATGAAACGTCCCAATGTATGTTCCTCCATAAATTCAGTCCATGAACCTTCAAAAACATGAACATTAAATAGCCCTTACTTGCATGAACGTCTCCAATACATGTATTCCCTTAAATACCATCCATTAAACCTCAATTCTACATGCACCTCTTCATACATTGCACCAAGCCGTACATGAACTTGCATTAATTTCCTTCCATGCATGAATGTGTGCCGTCCAAAGGGAATGGATCTTCTATATATATTCATGCATGAATCTTCTTTATCCATGTAACCGAATGTGCATTTCAACCCAAACATTCATGTATTTTGTGCATTCATGTATTTGACAAATACATGAACTTGTAAACACCTTGAATCTGGTCATGCATGCACCTAATTAAATGCTGTTCATTCATGCATGTGGGATGTCCAAAGGAGATGTTTCTTCACGCATTCATTGTGCCATCCATGAGCATTGCACCTACAAGAAATAAAACAATTCATAAGACATCATGTGAACACACATAAATTCAGCATAATGTGAACGCATTAATGGCATGCATTAAATCGGCTAAAATGTGAACATAATTAAAATATGTAATGACTATGACATATTAAAACAAATATTAATATAAGTCAAATTTGATGCTTAAATATGTCCAGATTTTATTTAATGCATTAAAGTCAAAACCAAGTTTAAACTAAAGTGAGCTAAGCTTTAGCTCGTGAGCTAAAGTTGAGCTGAGGCTAAACTCCTAAGCTGAAATTAAGCTAAGGTTTAGCTCGTAAGCTGAGTCTGAGCTAGGAGTGAGCTCGGTTTAGCTCAGGCAAGTTGGATTGAACTCGAATAAGCTGGATTTGAGCTGGACGGAGCTCGTGGAGCTGGAAACGAGCCGGGATCAGCTTGCCAACATGTCAATGCTCAGCTTGATAGACTTGTTCGATGAAGTTCGCGGGGCATGCTCGTATCATTCCCCCCCTCTTTTAAGCGACTTGTCCTCAAGTCAAGCCGTTTGTCCACTTTTAAAGTTTTTCTCTCACACGGCTTTCCTCGATCGAATGCGACAGAGGACATCATACAAACCTGAAATAGTCTTACCACTTTCGGCAAGAAGAAAATCAAAGAAATCAAATTCAAGTTAATTCAAAAATTCAGGAAAAGTTCATTCAATTGTTCATACGCCAAAAATCTTAATTGGGCAAAACAAGCATACGTCAGTTTATCGAAAAGCTTTATTAGACCATCGTTGCAAACATGAGAACTAAGTTGGATCAAGGGATAATTGGTTATAAACAATGGCAGGCACTTAAACACATTATTCCTCATCCAAAACATTTCAATTTCATTAATCGAAAATAGTAACTCATTTGGTCCCTTGTCTTGCTCATGCAAGGTATGCCATGGCCAAAGGTATGCTAACTCTTTCTTTCGTTTTTTGAACAACATGAGGGGTGTCTCCAAATTCCAACATAATCATATCAATATAATGCCAAAAGGAAAAATCAATCACATCAAGGTATAAATAATTTCCAAACAACAAATTAATGAAATTTTCAACTTCAATCGAATTGAGCAAAGATATTTGAAAATTTTCAGATGACTTACCTTGACGAATTTGAAGAGAAGAAAATTGAGGATTGGGTTTACCTTTTTCGGTCAAAATGAATCTTCTCTCTTTGGAAAGATAATGTAAGACAAACCTATTACTCCGATAAATTTGAATAGGTGGTGCCGCACCATGACATCTCATGCTCCTCGAGGGGTGGAATCCACAAAAATGAGAATGGTTAGTATTAACGAAAACTATGGACTTAAATGGAAAAGGAAAGTTACCATGGAAATTTGATTCAATTCCAAAAACGTAGGTCGGCCTTACCTTCTCGAAATGAAACAAAAATTTCAGATGTAGCCAGGCAAGGTGATTAGTAAATGAATCAAAATTGAAACCCAAATCATTGAATTTCACTTTCTTATCAAAAGTTCGAACATCAAGCAAACATAATTTGAATGCAAATGATGCAAAGTGCGTAATGTTTCCATAAAATGAATCCATGTTGCAAATACTAGGCTTGAACACATGAACTTGATTAGGAATTCCAACAAGCAATATATTAGAAGAAGATATAATTAACTCACCACACGAATTATATTTCACTAGTTTAAACACGCACGTTGAGTTTACAAAACTGGGCATACCAATATGCGAAGATTCATGCTTCAAGAGTATCAATCGAGAATGCAAATCATTACATGGAAATTTCGCACAAAAATTCAAAGTTTGTTCATGAAGAGCACAATTGCACATATCATGTGAAAATCTTTTAACATGGATGCCAAACAAAGAATTTTTAGAGAACATGCAACCTTTCAAACATGCAGATTTATCACAAATCAATTGAGCAGGCATATTTAAAAATAAAGATTTAACACATGAATTCAAAAAGTTTGCATGGTCAAACACATCAGAATTTTTAAGTGACAGACTTTGATCAAACATATTCAAAATTTGCTTAGAGACAGCCAATACAATGTTGTCAACAAATTTGCCAATGTAGTAATCGTCATAAGAAAAGCTGTATATGGCACCTTTTAAAACAAAATCGTTAACAACAATAAGTGAACAAGAATTAGCCAAATCAAGCGACTTTGATTCAATAAACAAAGAATCCTTACCTTCCTTACCTTCGATCGCAAGTGGGTGGTTGTCATTCATGAACTTACCTTTTTCGAACAACCGAAATCACCTCTCGTTTGGAAGGTATCGGAGTTGGAATTGGTCACACGAACTTTTAGGAACCTGAAAAGAAAGATCACAAGAAGATCGAGCAGAAGTGTTAGTAGAAAGAATCCTCGCTTGCTCACTAACATCTTTTTCACCCAATTCGTTTTCTTCGAGAACACTCGATTTTTTTTTCTCAATTTCTTTTTCCACTCTTTTTTCTTGATCAACTTCTTTTTCTCTCTCAAACTCTTTTTCAATTTCTTTTTCAATTATTTTTCTTTCTTTTTCTCTCTTTTCTTTGCTTCTTTTCTCCATCTCATTCAAAATCCTTTCATTTTCTCTCATGATCTTTTCTTGCCTTTCTTTTCTTCTTATTTCTTTTTGCTTTTCATTTTTTTCTTTTCTCGTTTTCTCACGATTACAAGATGTATCATCAAGAACATAAATGTTTTGTTCGTAAGAAAAATTATTTACATATGAATCACAATCAAAACTTCGGGAAGAATACTCCTTGTATGTTTTCTTTGAAGTTCGGGAAGAGGTATATCTATCTCTTCGGATTTCATTTTGGACGTCTTCTTGAACGGAGTAAAAATCATAGTCGGCTTCTTGACTTCTCGAATTCCTTGACGAAAAACAATCTCGGTAGTAATCTCTTGGTCTTGAAGTCGATGGCGAATAGGAATCACAATGGAACTCTTTTCTCAAGCAATAATCGGGTGTGTATCTTCGCGAAGTTCTCGATTCCACTTTCCAACCCGATGAAACTCATTCTCGTGGATCTCTTTGTTGCACACGATCTAATCTCTCATGTAATTTATCAAATTTAGAAGTCACCATTCTTCGCATTTCTTGAACCAAGTATTGGAACTCCGACTCGGTAAATTCTTTGCGTGAAATGACTTTTGTTGCTGAAAACAAATATGTTAGATTAAAATAAACAAAAAATTGAGTACCTCACCACAAATCTCACAATTTCACTCAGAAAGAAATAATAATAACACTCCACTCGTGTTTACACTCACTTAAGGCTTTTTCAACTCGATAATGATCTCACAACACTCTTGCCTTTTACCACTCCAACTTATTCTCGTAACCTCGTATTTCGTCTCGTATTGACTCGTCTTGGTGCCTTGGGGTCGGCTTCAAAATTGGTTACAAGGGATAAGATATATAGGTGTACGGGTAGGCTAAAAGAAAAAAAATTTCGGGTTTGTGAGTATGGCATTGGAGTAGAAGGGGTAGAAAGTTGAAGGAATGGAATGGAAACTTGAAGATCAGGATTCACAGATACCAAATGATGTATAACAGAAACTTTTGATACTTCACTTTTTTTTTTCAACTTTTTTTTCACTTCAACTTTTTTTTCAACCTTTTTTTTTTCAACTTTTTTTTTTAACTTTTTTTCATGCTTCAAATATATATATATATATATATATTTTAACACACTTCTTTTTTTTCATGAAATTTTTTTCACGAATTTTTTAATATTTTTTTTCTTTTTTTAAAGAAAAATTACGAACCTATTTTTAGGATTGATATGAACGTCGATGCTTCTTGATTTTGTAGCTCTGATACCAAATGATACGATCTGGCTCGGGTGGTTGAGTCGAATTCACATAGTTTCCCGATCGTCGTCTAAAAGAATTGTTCCAATTTTAGCCTAAATTTCTATCTGTTTTAAAATTTGAACAATTCTTCTCGACAATAATCGAGCAACTATGTGAATTCGACTCAACCGCCCGAGCCGGATCGCATCAATATCACAACACCGAATAGATCAAATCACATGTATATGTTCTAAAGGCAATTCACTTGATTAATATCACATTTCAATAAACACAAACACTTCAATGTCTCATTTCCAACTTTCGCTACTAGTTATATCACATACTCTCATACATTATAAACTTCACAATAGCCAAAATTTATATATAAACCACATTTGCAAATTTACTTTGAGTAGTTCTCAATTAAGCAATTCAGTACGTACCTGAGGAACTTAGTGCATTACCAACTTAGTAGCTATTTTAACACCAAATCATATGGTTCAAACTTTCAAATAAGTCACCAGCACATGGCCTGCTAGGTATAAAACTTGAATTTCGTCACCGGCTCAAAGCCTGCTAGACTTATCAAGTCTGAATTCACTTCACCGGCATCATGCCTGCTAGGCTCAAAGCCCGAGAACATCTCACCGGCATTATAGCCTGCTAGGCTCGAGGCCCAACAGCATCTCACGGAATTATAGCCTACTAGGCTCGAGGCCCAATAGCATCTCACTGGCATTATAGCCTGCTAGGCTCGAGGCCTGATAGTATTCGTACATTTTATACCCGTTAATATCATTGCTTATAAGCCATTCAACCACACAATATATATCTATAATTTACTTCACATTTCGGCATTTCACAATCAAATACCATAAAATCATATGCACATATTTCACACTTGAACTTCATTTCGTAATATCGTTGAATCACATCATATATACATGTCTTACTCTCAATTCCTCAATCTCTTACTTGTCTTCGACACATACATTTACATCATTCATTCTCATTTCAAACATAACACAATTTTTACTTAAGCCTTTATGTGCCATTTAGTCTTAAGCTAAATATCATACCTTGTTAATTTATTACAACTTAGGTACAAGTCACATTAAGTCCATAACGTAAATTAATTTAAATACTTAATACTTACCTCGATGGTCAACAAATAAATACGGATCGGCTAATCCACTATCTTCACTTTTCCCCGATCTGAGTTTGGCTCTCTTATCTCTTGAGCTAAATTAAACAAACTTTAACTCATTAAAATCCCATATAAGATCGCTTATGGCCATATATTACCAAAACTTAACAAGCATTCATTTTAAAACTTTAATTCCATGATGCTGAATACCATTATCTACTAACCACAAGCATCCATATGCATTAAACTTCATCCATGCATAACCTATAGTTCATTCGGCCATTCATCACTCAAAACTATAGAAATTTCCTATCAAATTTCCTTAGTTGAATACATACACAAGCACATAATGCACATTAACATTTCTTTTTAACTAAAGTTTCATTACCATTTTATTAGTCAAATGCAAATGCTTATAACTTGCTATTAAAGTGTCCAACCCCATTTCATATAAGCATATGACTAAGACCGAATTCTTCTTTTAACTACAAGAAGCATATTTAATAAGCAATCCCAATTGTACATTTCATAATCCAATTAAGAACATAAAAGCTACCTTAACCTTTACTAGAAACACTTTTGGCTATTCACTCATACACGGCAGTTTCAAATTCTACCTCAAAGAATTTGTCCACATTTACAACAATCAAAGACACTTCATTTTATCACTAAGACACCAATAATATTTTTAGCCCTTAATCACAAGCCTTAATAATAAATTTACTTAACCAAATCCTTTAATCTATATTCGGCAGCAAAGAGTAATAAGAAAAACACATAAGCCAATTCCAAACTATCCATAAGAACACAAGTAATTAGCTCAATTGTCAAACAATTTAATTTACTTATCAAAATAGAGAATATTACAACCATTTCAAAATTCCCTTATCATGGCCGAATGTAAGCATTTGCCCAAACCTTAAAATTCTTATAAACACAACTCATTCCTTCCATTTAACAATCAATTTCACCTATTCAAGACTCAATTTAACATTTATGCATAAATTACAAATTTTAACAAATTTTCCAAATTGTATACAAGTTGCCGAATGCAACTATGTTCATTTCTTCATGAACTTAGACCATGGGTCATGTTAATAACTTAAATACAAACTAAAATTCACAAAAATCTAATGAAATAACCATGAATCCTTACCTTAATTAAAGGCTTCAATGGCCGAAAGTTAGCTTCTTCACCCAACTCTTTTCTTTTTAATTTCGGCAATGAAGAACAAAACATAAGCCACTTTGATCTTTTCACCAATTCTTTTATTATTTAATTATCTATAATATGTTAACATTCTACTAAGCATTATTTAACATTATAAAATATAAAAATAATTATTAAAGCAATAGCATGGCCGGACACTAATATTAAAAGTGGCTATTTGACATGCAAATCCATTTATTTTACAACATTCTATAATTAATCTCTTGAATTTAGCCACACATATATTTAAATCTTCTCACATAAGTCCTTTTTATTTCAAAACCCATTCAAATTGGCAAAAATCAAAGCATTAAAAATTCACACATGCATGAGCACATATTTTAGACACAAAATATTTTATTCAATTATTACTGCGACTCAATTTAGCGGTCCCGAAACCACTTCCCGACTAGGGTCAAAATAGGGCTATCACAACTCTTCCCCCTTTAGGGATTTTCGTCCCCAAAAATCTTACCGGTGAATAGATTAGGGTAACGCTCTTTCATCGAGTCTTCAAGCTCCCAGGTTGCTTCTTCAATTCCGTGCTTGAGCCATAATACTTTTACTAACGGATTCTTTTTATTTCGCAATTCTTTTATCTCGCGAGCTAAAATACAAACTGGTTCCTCTTTGTAACTTATATCGGATTGGATTTCAATGTCAGAAGGACTAATCACATGTGACAACCCTAGTTTGACCCTAGTTGGGAAGTGGTTTCGGGACCGCTAAAACGAGTCGCAGAAATAGTTGAATATAATATTTTATGTCTAAAATATGTGAGCATGCATGTGTGAAATTTGAATGCTTTGATTTTTTGTCATTTTGAATGTGTCTTTAAATAAAAAGGATTTATGTGAGAAACTTTGAATATATGTGTGGCTTAGTGCAAGTGGTCACTTTTGAATGATGCAAAAAGGAGTGGAGTTGCATGTAAATTTGCCACATTTATTCTTAGTGGCCGGCCAACCCATGACATGATGTCATATTGTTTGTTTTCTTCATTATTATTATATGGATTATATACATATTATATTGGTTAAAATAAAATTTAATTTAAACAAAAGGAGATAGTGGGAGGAAAAACCAAAGTTGGTTTTATTTCTTTTTCTTCTTCATCCTTAGCCGTGAATAGAGAGGGAATAGGGGGTCTTGAAGCTTAAGGCATTCGGTTATCTATTAGCCTCTCTTAAGGTATGAATTTCAAGCAAATTTTCTTATATTCTTGTGGAATTGGCATGGTTGTGGCATTGTTTAGCTAGCCCATGTTTAAATTTTGAGCTTGGTTGTGTATTGAACATTCGGCCATGGGAGTCTATATTTGAGTAATGGGTGATTTCGACTTGAATGAGAAGTGGATTTCGGGGTAAATTGAGCTTAGAAAGTTTTTGTATTTTGATTTAAAATGCTTGGTTAACATTCGGCAATTGTATTGAATTAGGGAATTTCCTTGCAAATTGTTATTAAGCAAGGTATAAGGGTTATGTACGGTAACTCAATAAATTTTGTTTTAGAGGATATCCTTTTCATAAGTGAATTAGTTGTAAATGGGGTTCGGTTTGTGTGTATCTTAAAGTCCATGGTGGCCGAATGTGAGTTTAGTGATAGCTAAGTAGTGTTATGTTTACATTTTTACATTAGTTATTTTGGGGGTCTTTAAATGTGCATTTGTAAACATGTCTTTTATTGTGTCCTTGGTAGCCAAAGAGGAAATTCGGTTCTAGCTTGAGTATTAGTAAACGGGATTTGAGTATCTATGATTGTATACTTTACCGAAGGGTATTTTAGAGGATGAATTGGATTTTTGCTTGGAGTGATTGTAAATTTTAATAGAAGTACCATGTAGATTAAAGTAGATTGCCAAATATGAAATATGGACAGAAGTAATCTTATGAATCGGCCCAATGAGTTAATTGTTTTTCGGCAATGTGATAAAATGTGTACTAGGGTAAACTCACTTTTTGACATGGAACAAAAATTATATACAATATTTGTTAAATGTTTGGGAATCATGGAGAAGTATATTCGGCTACTTGATTTTTGTAAGCATGAGATATTAAAATTGATCCAAGAATAATACTTATGAGTTTGTGAAAAGTTGGTTAATTATTGATATGCATTTCATTAGCAAAAATAGAAGTGCCGAATGTTTCATGTGCATGAAATTGATAATACTTTGATTTCTTCGACTTGATAAGAGGATTAAACTAGTTTAATTGTTTTAAATCAAAGCTCAAGATCAAAGAGAGCCCAATCTGGATAAAGGGAAAGCGAAATTGGTGGAATAGTTGATCCGTAGTAGTTTAACCGCATTGAGGTAAGTTTAAGTGTTAAATTCCTTTCATGTTTGTTAAATTAACATGGTACATGCCTTTGACTACTCTTGAAGATGATGTACTATTTAAGTAACTTAAGGTATGTGAAAGTCGTAAAAGTCTGGAACTTTAGCCGAAAGTCAGTTTTTCCTATTGAGCCGTAGTAAGCAAGTTGGTTGTACTCTAATTTCATGTTTTTAGACCACTTGTTATATTTTGAAAGAGCTATGAATTGTGTTGATGTGAGAAACGAATGAATGAATAACGTTTTGAAAGAAATTTAGTAAATAGATCATGCTCTGAATGCAACTATATGTGAATCTAAAGTTAAAGCCGGGTTAAATCCCGAAGAGCCTCAAGGCTAGAGTTAAAGCCGGGTTAAATCCCGAAGAGCCTCAGGGCTAGAGTTAAAGCCGGGTTAAATCCCGAAGAGCCTCAGGGCTAGAGTTAAAGCCGGGTTAAATCCCGAAGAGCCTCAAGGCTAGAGTTCAAAGCCGGGACAAATCCCGAAGAGCTATGCGGCTAACGATAAGAATTTGGTTAGATCAACCTCTGTTAATGAGACATATATTATAAAACGACCAGGTACGTGAATTTCATAATTTTGAACGAATTCCTACTGAATTGTCTTACAAAAGAAGCGATGTTTAGTGCTAACGAAGATCTTAAAGAGTTTGTGATAAATCTGTGACTTCTTTGCCTTATGTGTGATAGTATACAACTAATGAGCATGTACTTTTGTGGACTACTAGTATATTCGAATAGAAAAGGGGGAATGAATTTATTTTTGGTATAAACACATATTCGGTTAGGGTGAAAACCTTTAAAATGAGCATATTAAAAACGGCTTTACTTTGGTAGATTGTTTTACTTTTTACTTGAACTTACTAAGCATAGAAATGCTTACTTTGTTACTCTGGTTTTGTGACACGCTATAACCCTCATCCATCAACGGAATAGGTCATCGGCATCAACCATCTAAAACAAATCCTCAAGGCAAACACGAATTAACATAGGAACCCTTTTTAGAAGACTAATGTGAACAAATAAGTAGTACAAATCTCTCCTAAAAAGATTTCAATAAAGCTTATGCATATAAGTAATGGCCGTAACATTGTTCATTTAAGCTATCATTTTAGTTCATGCACACTAGTGGTTTACAAAAAAAAAAACATACAATAAGTACATAAACAAAAATGACCGTTAGGCAACATGTGTAATCCAACAAAAATAGAACCACCATCGAATATGCACACATGTATGTATATAGGTCTTAACCGAATATGCCATCCAACTTGATTATTTCACAAGCATTGATTACGAGACTGTACTATTCAAAAGAACCAGCCACATTCGCATGGCTTTAATATTCATACAACCAAAATATAACTTGTTTCAAAAGGAGAGTTAAACCTATACATGCCATTCACTAAAGTCTAATTAATTGGTACCAAACGTGGCTTTGATAGTGGAGATGACTTCAAGCTTGAGATTCCCGAGACCCGTAGCTGACGAACAAAATCTATAAAAAAAAATCCAGAGCAACAAAGTAAGCATTTCTATGCTTAGTAAGTTCAAGTAAAAAGTAAAACAATCTACCAAAGTAAAGCCATTTTTAATATGCTCATTTTAAAGGGTTTCACCCTAACCGAATATGTGTTTAAACCAAAAATAAATTCATTCCCCCTTTTTCTATTCGAATATGCTAGTAGTCCACAAAAGTACATGCTCATTAGTTGTATACTATCACACATAAGGCAAAGAAGTCACAGATTAATCACAAACTCTTTAAGATCATCGTTAGCACTAAACATCGCTTCTTTTGTAAGACAATTCAGTAGGAATTCGTTCAAAATTATGTAATTCACGTACCTGGTCGTTTTATGGTATATGTCTCATTAACAGAGGTTGATCTAACCAAATTCTTTTCGTTAGCCTTACAGCTCTTCGGGATTTATCCCGGCTTTGAACTCTAGCCCTGAGGCTCTTCGGGATTTAACCCGGCTTTGAACTCTAGCCCTGAGGCTCTTCGGGATTTAACCCGGCTTTGAACTCTAGCCCTAAGGCTCTTCGGGATTTAACCCAGCTCGGAAATACAGTTACTCATAAGTCAAATTCAGCACATGAACTTATCACAAAAAAAAAAATAATTTCAGAACATCATTCTTTTGTTCACTTCACACATTATACATATCATGACACTTTCAAGAGGTACACTCGGCCTAAATACATATAAACAAATATCAAACCAATTCGTTTATTAAAGGGTTAAATACTTAAACTTACCTCGATGGTCGATAATTATTTACGAACCGACTATTCCACCACCTTTGCCTTTCCTTTGTCTGAGGGTGGTTCTTTTAATTCTTGAGCTAAAATACACAAATTTGAACATATAAGTTTCGTATCCGGCACTAAATCAATCAAAGAATGAAATTATTCCTTCTAAGCCACATCAGACATATCCGATTAAAAGTGTAAATATGCTTATATTTTTCTCTCTCAAATTATACTTGGTATTTCAAAATGCCGAATGCTATAATTAACTAATCAAACATACTCATGTGCAACCACAATCATTCGTGCGAAAATTTCTATGATCAATTCGGCTATCGCATCAACTCTAACCCTATAGTTTTCTATTATGCTATTTCTTAGTAGCACATAGATGATACACATTGCATATTAACATCGCATTACTAGAACAATTTACACCAAAACAAGGTCACAAAATTTGGCTTTCCCTAAATCAACTACATGATCACATAAGATGTTCATTCAACACAACTATACATAAATCTTTTAACCAACTCATCACCTTATATGCAGCAATCACCAATGGCCGAACAAATCATATTCAAAAGATGCGATTACAAGTCATTATCTAGCCATTTAAGTATATTCAAAAATTATACACTTAATTAATTTCCCATTCGGCTAAGCTCAAAACAATAGACAAAACTTAAAAGTTTCTTAACACTCTTAATAAACGTATCCTCGTGTGAACTCCAATATCATTATGTCTAAGGACAAACTAAAATTTAGCCATCAAATACACAAAAGCATGATCCTATTTTAGCACTATCCATTAGCCGAATATAATTTACCTCATACCCTACTCAAAAATTTACCAAATTTTTGCTCAATTTATTGGATCAACTATTCGTTCTCACCTTGAGTATCATTCGGCAGCTCCTCAAGGAGGTTAGCTAAATTCATATCCTAACCTTACGAATTCAAGTACTTACAAAATTCAATTTTTCACAAATTATACATAGGATCTCTATTCAACAAGTTTCGGCATTTCAACCTCTCCTCCCCCACACACTCTCACGGTTCACCTCAAGATCTTACTTCTAGGTTTTGAAAATTCATGGTTTCCACCATCAAAGAACCTCATAGCCACCGTTAAAATTCCAGCAAGAAATTCAACAAATTTCGGCATCTCTAAAGCTTAGACCGAAAGCTCCCAACATCCAAAAAAAATCAAAATTTACAAGTGGGTTGTTTTAAAGACCTAAGAGACAACCACATCTTAAAATTTCTATAAGAAAGGATCCATAAACAAACCTCAATTCTTCAATGTCCAGCCGAGAGCTTAAACTTCAACTCCCTTCTTCCTTCTTTGAAATTCGGCAATGGTAGAGAAATAAACACTCCTTTCTTATTTTTATTTTTCTTTTATGCAATATCTTATTTTTCACATAAAAAAAAACATATAAAATATTATTAAACACCATCATTACCGTCCACTAAGGTGGAAATGGTTAATTAGACATGCAAAGACATCATTTTGTAAGTTTATACTTTTTAGTCATTTTGATTTTTTTCTACCAAAATTCCAAAGTTCAACACTTAAGCCCTCTTTAAGAAATTAATCATTTTAAAGGTCAATTTTCACAATTTTTTTTTTAACCTCTACCAAAACTCATATCAACAATCCAACTAACATCATCAATTAAAATTTCTGACTCGGTTTAGCAGTCCCGAAACCGCTTCCCGACTAAGGTCGAACTAGGGCTGTCACAGGTTTTTCTTTTATAGATTTTGTTCGTCAGCTATGGGTCTCGGGAATCTCAAGCTTGAAGTCATCTCTACTATCAAAGCCACGTTTGGTACCTAATTAATTAGACTTTAGTGAATGGCATGTATAGGTTTAACTCTCCTTTTGAAACAAGTTATATTTTGGTTGTATAAATATTAAAGCCATGCGAATGTGGCTGGTTCTTTTGAATAGTACAGTCTCGTAATTGAATCAATGCTTGTGGAATAATCAAGTTGGATGGCATATTCGGTTAAGACCTATTTACATACATGTGTGCTCATTCGATGGTGGTTCTATTTTTGTTGGATTACACATGATGCCTAACGGTCATTTTTGTTTATGTACTTATTGTATTTTTTTTCGTAAACCGCTAGTGTGCATAAACTTTATTGAAATCTTTTTAGGAGAGATTTGTACTGCTTATTGGTTCACATTAGTCAAAAAAAAAAGGGGTCCTATGTTAATTCGTGTTTGCCCGATGACCTATTCCGGCGACGGATGAGGGTTATAGGGTGTCACATTTTATTGGTATCAGAGCTACGGTTTAGTCGATTCTCGGACTACCGTAGTAAGTATGAGTCTAGCTATACATGCCATTTAGTTCAATTTAATAGTGAGATGACTTCTGATATCTGAAATGTGACTCTTGGTATAGAATGGATCCCGAACCTGACCGAACCGTAGCGGACGATGTAGAGAGTGTAGCTCCTGCTCCCGCGCAAGGGACAGCGCCACCAGACTCTCAGCCAAATATTGGTCATCGAGATGATGATATTAGACCAGCTATTTATGCAATGATGAGTGCCTGGTTCGCTCAATTCGCTAGATCAAATCCGGCTATTCCACAACCTCCGCCCCCGAATACTCCGTTTCCGACCTTCACAACCCCTCCTGTGACCGATCCTGTGAGATCGAGTAGGCCCCCTGTTGACAAAATTAGAAAATATGGGGCTGAAGAGTTCCGGGCTACCCCCAGTGACGATGCCGAGCGGGCCGAGTTTTGGCTCGACAATACTATCCGAGTGTTCGATGAACTGTCCTGCACACCCGAGGAGTGTCTTAAATGTACGGTGTCTCTGTTACGTGACGCTGCCTACTACTGGTGGAATACTCTGATTTCTGTTGTCCCGATGAATTCTTCCAAATCGAATTCCGTAAGAAGTACATCAGCCAGAGATTCATCGATCAAAAACAGAAAGAATTCCTAGAACTCAAACAAGGTCAGATGTCAGTGGCCGACTATGAGAGAGAGTTTGTACGCCTCAGTCGCTATGCTCGTGAATGTGTATCCTCTGAAGCTATCATGTGTAAGCGTTTTGAGGATGGATTAAATGAAGATATCAGATTGCTGGTGGGGATTCTGGAGATTAAGGAGTTTGTCGTGCTAGTCGAGCGGGCTTGTAAAGCTGAAGAACTCAGTAATGAGAAAAGAAAAGCCGAAAGTGGAGATAGAGAGTTCCGTAAGAGATCCGCGGGGAAATCTGTTCAACAAACGTCCAAGAAGACTAGAGATGACATGGGCCGATCTAAAAATACATCGAGTTTTTCTAGATTTGAACGTACTCGACCTCCTGCGAGTTCGCGGACCACTTCTATTGCCAGTGTCAGAAATGAACGTCGGGATAGATTGGATTGCAACTATTGTGGTAAATGGCATCCTGGGAGTTGTAGGCACCGTGACCGCTCTTATTTCAGATGTGGTTCTGCCGACCATTTTATTAAAGATTGTCCGAGAAATGATGAACGCACTCCTGATTCGACTCAGAAACCTAGTGGCGCAGTTTCACGGGGTAGACCACCGCGGCGAGGTGGAAATATTAGCGGCAGTCAGAGAGGGACTAGAGACACTGCGGTTAGATCCGAGGCTCGTACACCTGCCAGAGCGTACGCCATCCGTGCCCGTGAGGAAGCTTCTTCTCCGGATGTTATTACTGGTACTTTCACCCTTTTTAACACTGATGTTATTGCTCTGATTGATCCTGGTTCGACCCATTCGTATGTATGTGAAACTTTAGCCTCCAATAAGACTCTTCCTATTGAGTCTACTGAATTTGTAATTTGAGTGTCGAACCCTTTGGGCCGTTGTGTTTTGGTTGATAAAGTATGCAAGAAATGTCCGTTAATGGTTCGAGATTTTTGTTTTCCGGCTGACTTAATGCTTCTACCATTCGACAAATTTGACATTATTCTCGGAATGGACTGGTTGACCGTTCATGATGCGATAGTAAATTGTAAGCAGAAAACTATCGATTTACGATGTTCGAATAATGAAATAATCCGAATTGAGTCCATTGATCTACGAGGGCTACCTACAATAATTACAACCATGTCGGCTCAGAAGTACGTGAGGAAAGGATATGAAGCATATTTGGCTTATGTGCTAGATAACAAGGTTTCCGACAGAGAACTTGGGACGGTGCCCGTAGTCTGCGAGTTTTCAGAGGTCTTTCCCGAAGAATTACCTGGACTGCCGCCTGTAAGAGAGGTCGAGTTCGGTATAGAATTAATTCTGGGTACGACGCCGATTTCGATTGCCCCGTATCGTATGGCACCTACCGAATTAAAGGAATTAAAATCTCAGCTGCAAGAGTTGACAGATAGAGGCTTTGTGCGACCTAGTTTTTCGCCTTGGGGTGCACCGGTTTTGTTTGTGAAAAAGAAAGACGGGACTATGAGAATGTGCATCGATTATCGACAGCTGAATAAAGCCACGATAAAGAATAAGTATCCGTTGCCCCGAATTGATGACTTGTTCGATCAGTTGAGAGGAGCCTCAGTATTTTCGAAGATTGACTTACGATCCGGCTATTATCAGTTGAGAGTTAGAGATTCAGACGTACCGAAGACAGCATTCAGAACGAGATACGGTCACTATGAGTTTTTAGTGATGCCGTTTGGACTCACCAATGCCCCCGCAGTATTCATGGATTTAATGAATCGGGTATTTAGGCAGTTTTTAGACCGTTTCATAGTAGTGTTCATCGACGATATTTTGATCTATTCTCGTGATGAGTCAGAGCATACCGAGCATTTGAGACTGGTACTTCAGACTTTGAGGGATAACCAATTGTATGCGAAGTTTGGTAAGTGCGAATTTTGGTTGCATGAAGTCGGTTTCTTGGGCCATATAGTATCTGCTTCGGGTATTCGAGTGGATCCGAACAAAATTTCAGCTATCCTCGACTGGAAACCCCCTAAAAACATTACCGAAGTTCGAAGCTTTTTAGGACTTGCTGGTTATTGCCGACGTTTCGTCAAGGGTTTTTCGATGATTGCGACTCCCTTGACGAGACTGCTGCAGAAAGATATCAAGTTCGAGTGGTCGGATAAATGTCAGCAAAGCTTCGATCAGCTGAAAACCCTTTTGACGGAAGCGCCTGTGTTGGTTCAGCCGGAAACGGGTAAAGAATTTGTAGTTTATAGTGATGCGTCTTTGAACGGTTTGGGCTGCGTATTGATGCAAGAAGGCCGGGTTATTGCTTATGCTTCGAGACAGTTGAAGCCGCACGAACGAAATTATCCGACTCATGACCTTGAACTAGCCGCTATTGTTTTTGCCTTGAAGATTTGGCGACATTATTTGTTCGGTGAGAAATGTCACATCTTTTCCGATCACAAAAGTCTCAAGTATCTAATGACTCAAAAAGATTTAAACTTGAGACAAAGGCGGTGGCTAGAATTGCTAAAAGATTATGAGCTTGTTATCGATTATCACCCGGGAAAAGCTAACGTGGTTGCTGATGCCCTTAGCCGAAAATCCTTATTTTCCTTGCGAGCTATGAACGTGAAGCTGACGATGTCAGGAGATGGTGTGTTGATTGCCGAGTTGGTAGCAAGACCTATGCTACTTCAACAGATTAGTGAGGCTCAGAAAGCCGACGATGATTTAGTTGCCAAACGAGTTCAGTGTGAGTCAACTGTGGATTCCGCATTTCGGGTCGACGAAAATGATTGTTTGAGATTTAAAGACCGAGTGTGTGTGCCGAAAAAGTCAGAGTTAGTTTCGATGATTTTAAACGAAGCACATAGTAGCCGCATGTCGGTCCATCCGGGCAGTACGAAAATGTATAACGACTTGAAGCATCAGTATTGGTGGCATGGCATGAAACGAGACATCTCTGATTTTGTATCTAAATGCTTAGTATGTCAGCAAGTAAAAGCTGAACATCAAGTGCCGTCGGGGTTACTTCAACCGATTTTGATACCCGAGTGGAAATGGGATCGCGTTACGATGGACTTTGTGTCGGGTTTGCCGTTGACTCCGAGCAAGAAGGACTCTATCTGGGTTGTTGTCGATCGATTAACGAAATCAGCCCATTTCATTCCTGTTCGCACTGACTTTTCGCTTGATAAGTTAGCGGAATTATACGTCTCTCAGATTGTGCGATTGCATGGGGTGCCGACTTCTATTGTTTCTGATCGAGACCCTCGGTTTACTTCTAGACTTTGGGGGAAGCTGCAAGAAGCTTTGGGTACTAAACTTCATTTCAGTACTGCTTTTCATCCACAGACTGACGGTCAATCTGAATGGGTTATTCAGATACTCGAGGACATGTTGAGATGTTGCATCCTCGAGTTTAGGGGCTCGTGGGAGAAATACTTACCCCTAGTCGAATTTGCGTATAATAACAGTTTTCAGACAAGTATTCAGATGGCACCTTACGAGGCCCTTTACGGCCGTAAATGTCGTACTCCTCTGTTCTGGACCGAGCTTAGTGAGAATAAGATTCTCGGAGTTGACCTAATCAGAGAAGCAGAACAGAAAGTGGAGATAATTCGCGACAGTTTGAAGATGGCATCCGATCGTCAGAAATCATACGCGGATTTAAAGCGAAAAGACATCGAGTATCAAGTAGGTGATAAAGTGTTTCTAAAAGTTTCACCATGGAAAAAGATACTCCGTTTTGGCCACAAGGGTAAATTGAGTCCGAGATTCATTGGGCCATACGAAATTTCAGAACGGATTGGGCCGGTTGCTTATAGACTGATTTTGCCCCCTGATCTTGAAAAGATCCACAATGTATTCCATGTATCGATGCTTCGACGCTATAGATCCGATCCTTCGCATGTGATTAATCCATCAGAAGTTGAAATTCAATCGGATTTGAGTTATGAAGGGGAACCTATCCGTATTTTAGCTCGAGAGGTTAAAGAATTACGAAACAAAAGAGTTCCATTAGTAAAAATACTATGGCTCAAGCATGGAATTGAGGAAGTAACTTGGGAGCTAGAGAATACTATGAAAGAACGATATCCAAATCTGTTTTCAGGTAAGATTTTCGGGGATGAAAATCCTTTTTAGGGGGAGGTAGTTGTGACAACCCTAGTTTGACCCTAGTCGGGAAGTGGTTTCGGGACCGCTAAAACGAGTCGCAGAAATAGTTGAATATAATATTTTATGTCTAAAATATGTGAGCATGCATGTGTGAAATTTGAATGCTTTGATTTTTTGTCATTTTGAATGTGTCTTTAAATAAAAAGGATTTATGTGAGAAACTTTGAATATATGTGTGGCTTAGTGCAAGTGGTCACTTTTGAATGATGCAAAAAGGAGTGGAGTTGCATGTAAATTTGCCACATTTATTCTTAGTGGCCGGCCAACCCATGACATGATGTCATATTGTTTATTTTATTCATTATTATTATATGGATTATATACATATTATATTGGTTAAAATAAAATTTAATTTAAACAAAAGGAGATAGTGGGAGGAAAAACCAAAGTTGGTTTTATTTCTTTTTCTTCTTCATCCTTAGCCGTGAATAGAGAGGGAATAGGGGGTCTTGAAGCTTAAGGCATTCGGTTATCTATTAGCCTCTCTTAAGGTATGAATTTCAAGCAAATTTTCTTATATTCTTGTGGAATTGGCATGGTTGTGGCATTGTTTAGCTAGCCCATGTTTAAATTTTGAACTTGGTTGTGTATTGAACATTCGGCCATGGGAGTCTATATTTGAGTAATGGGTGATTTTGACTTGAATGAGAAGTGGATTTCGGGGTAAATTGAGCTTAGAAAGTTTTTGTATTTTGATTTAAAATGCTTGGTTAACATTCGGCAATTGTATTGAATTAGGGAATTTCCTTGCAAATTGTTATTAAGCAAGGTATAAGGGTTATGTACGGTAACTCAATAAATTTTGTTTTAGAGGATATCCTTTTCATAAGTGAATTAGTTGTAAATGGGGTTCGGTTTGTGTGTATCTTAAAGTCCATGGTGGCCGAATGTGAGTTTAGTGATAGCTAAGTAGTGTTATGTTTACATTTTTACATTAGTTATTTTGGGGGTCTTTAAATGTGCATTTGTAAACATGTCTTTTATTGTGTCCTTGGTAGCCAAAGAGGAAATTCGGTTCTAGCTTGAGTATTAGTAAACGGGATTTGAGTATCTATGATTGTATACTTTACCGAAGGGTATTTTAGAGGATGAATTGGATTTTTGCTTGGAGTGATTGTAAATTTTAATAGAAGTACCATGTAGATTAAAGTAGATTGCCGAATATGAAATATGGACAGAAGTAATCCTATGAATCGGCCGAATGAGTTAATTGTTTTTCGGCAATGTGATAAAATGTGTACTAGGGTAAACTCACTTTTTGACATGGAACAAAAATTATATACAATATTTGTTAAATGTTTGGGAATCATGGAGAAGTATATTCGGCTACTTGATTTTTGTAAGCATGAGATATTAAAATTGATCTAAGAATAATACTTATGAGTTTGTGAAAAGTTGGTTAATTATTGATATGCATTTCATTAGCAAAAATAGAAGTGCCGAATGTTTCATGTGCATGAAATTGATAATACTTTGATTTCTTCGACTTGATAAGAGGATTAAACTAGTTTAATTGTTTTAAATCAAAGCTCAAGATCAAAGAGAGCCCAATCCGGATAAAGGGAAAGCGAAATTGGTGGAATAGTTTATCCGTAGTAGTTTAACCGCATTGAGGTAAGTTTAAGTGTTAAATTCCTTTCATGTTTGTTAAATTAACATGGTACATGCCTTTGACTACTCTTGAAGATGATGTACTATTTAAGTAACTTAAGGTATGTGAAAGTCGTAAAAGTCTGGAACTTTAGCCGAAAGTCAGTTTTTCCTATTGAGCCGTAGTAAGCAAGTTGGTTGTACTCTAATTTCATGTTTTTAGACCACTTGTTATATTTTGAAAGAGCTATGAATTGTGTTGATGTGAGAAACGAATGAATGAATAACGTTTTGAAAGAAATTTAGTAAATAGATCATGCTCTGAATGCAACTATATGTGAATCTAAAGTTAAAGCCGGGTTAAATCCCGAAGAGCCTCAAGGCTAGAGTTAAAGCTGGGTTAAATCCCGAAGAGCCTCAGGGCTAGAGTTAAAGCCGGGTTAAATCCCGAAGAGCCTCAGGGCTAGAGTTAAAGCCGGGTTAAATCCCGAAGAGCCTCAAGGCTAGAGTTCAAAGCCGGGACAAATCCCGAAGAGCTATGCGGCTAACGATAAGAATTTGGTTAGATCAACCTCTGTTAATGAGACATATATTATAAAACGACCAGGTACGTGAATTTCATAATTTTGAACGAATTCCTACTGAATTGTCTTACAAAAGAAGCGATGTTTAGTGCTAACGAAGATCTTAAAGAGTTTGTGATAAATCTGTGACTTCTTTGCCTTATGTGTGATAGTATACAACTAATGAGCATGTACTTTTGTGGACTACTAGTATATTCGAATAGAAAAGGGGGAATGAATTTATTTTTGGTATAAACACATATTCGGTTAGGGTGAAAACCTTTAAAATGAGCATATTAAAAACGGCTTTACTTTGGTAGATTGTTTTACTTTTTACTTGAACTTACTAAGCATAGAAATGCTTACTTTGTTACTCTGGTTTTTCTTTTATAGATTTTGTTCGTCAGCTACGGGTCTCGGGAATCTCAAGCTTGAAGTCATCTCTACTATCAAAGCCACGTTTGGTACCTAATTAATTAGACTTTAGTGAATGGCATGTATAGGTTTAACTCTCCTTTTGAAACAAGTTATATTTTGGTTGTATAAATATTAAAGCCATGCGAATGTGGCTGGTTCTTTTGAATAGTACAGTCTCGTAATTGAATCAATGCTTGTGGAATAATCAAGTTGGATGGCATATTCGGTTAAGACCTATTTACATACATGTGTGCTCATTCGATGGTGGTTCTATTTTTGTTGGATTACACATGATGCCTAACGGTCATTTTTGTTTATGTACTTATTGTATGTTTTTTTTTTCGTAAACCACTAGTGTGCATAAAATTTATTGAAATCTTTTTAGGAGAGATTTGTACTGCTTATTGGTTCACATTAGTCAAAAAAAAAAAAGGGGTCCTATGTTAATTCGTGTTTGCCCGATGACCTATTCCGGCGACGGATGAGGGTTATAGGGTGTCACATCACATGTGAAGGGTCTGATCTATAGCGTCGAAGCATCGAAACATGAAAAACATTGTAAATCCTTTCAAGCTCAAGGGGCAAAGTCAATCTGTACGCTACAGGCCCAATTCGTTTCGATATCTCATATGGTCCGATAAATCTCGGACTCAACTTGCTTTTACGACCAAATCTGAGCACTTTTTTCCACAGTGAAACCTTCAAAAATACTTTATCACCAATCTGATACTCAATATCTTTACGTTTCATATCTGCGTACGATTTCTGATGATCTGATGCTGCTTTCAAACTGTCACGAATCTTTTTCGCTTTCTACTTAGCTTGTTTGATTGCATCAACCTCGAAAATCTTATTCTCGCTAAGCTCGGTCTAGAAAAAAGGTGTACGGCATTTATGACCGTACAAAGCCTCGTAAGGTGCCATTTTGATACTCGTTTGAAAACTGTTATTATAGGCAAATTCAATCAACGGTAAGTATCTCTCCCACAAGCCATTAAATTCGAGAATACAACATCTCAACATATCCTTGAGTATCTGAATCACTCGCTCAGATTGACCGTCGGCCTGGGGGTGAAAAGTAGTGCTAAAATGCAACCTGGTGCCCAAAGCATCTTGCAATTTCTTCCAAAATCGCGATGTAAATCTGGGGTCTCTATCCGAAACAATAGAAATGAGCACTCTGTGCAATCATACAATCTGAGAGATATACAATTCTGCTAACTTATCAAGTGAAAAATCTGTACGAACGGGGATGAAATGAGCTGATTTTGTCAATCTATCAACAATAACCCAGATCGAGTCTTTCTTGCTCGGCGTCAATGGTAGACCAGATACAAAATCCATCGTGACTCTATCCCATTTCCACTCAGGTATCATGATCGGCTGAAGCAATCCTGAAGGTACCTGATGTTCCACTTTCACTTGTTGGCATATCAGACACTTAGACACAAAATCGGAGATGTCTCGCTTCATACCGTGCCACCTATACTGACGTTTCAAGTTGTTGTACATTTTTGTGCTACCCAGATGAACCGACATTCAGCTATTATGAACTTCACTCAAAATCATCAAAATTAGCTCTGAACTTCTCGGAATACACAATCGGTCTCTGAACCTCAAATCGTCATTTATATCAATTCAAAACTCTGAGTTATCATTCGAATCACACTGAGCCCGCTTAGTAACCAAATCATCATCGGTTTTCTAAGCTTCACAGATTTGTTGTAATAACACTAGTTTTGCTTTTAATTCTTCTATTAAAACATTATCGGCAAATACAGACAAATGTATATTCATTGCTCTCAAGGCAAACAATGATTTCTGACTAAGAGCATCAGCAACAATATTAGCTTTTCCCGGATGATAATGATTTCCGGCTAAGAGCATTAGCAACAATATTAGCTTTTCCAGGATGATAATCAATGACGAGCTCGTAGTCCTTCAGTAAGTCTAGCCACCGTCTTTGTCTCAAATTCAAATCTCTCTGAGTCATTAAATATTTGAGACTTTTGTGACCGGAAAAGACATGACATTTCTCTCCAAAGAGATAGTGACGCCAAATCTTCAAAGCAAACACAATAGCAGCTAACTCGAGATCATGAGTCGGATAATTTCTCTCGTGAGGCTTTAACTGTCTCCAAGCATACGCAACAACTCTACCTTCTTGCATTAAGACGCAGCCCAAACCTTTCAAAGATGCATCACTATAAACCACGAACTCTTTACCGGACTCAGGCTTAACTAATACTGGAGCTTCCGTTAAAAGAGTTTTCAGTTGGTCGAAACTTTTTTGACACTTTTTCGACCACTCAAATTTAACATCTTTCTGTAATAGCTTCGTCAATGGAGTTGAGATCATCGAGAAACCCTTTACAAATCGTCGGTAGTACCTGGCAAGTCCCAAGAAGCTCCGGACTTCCGAAACATTTCGCAGAGGTTTCCAGTCAAGAATAGCTAAAATTTTGTTCGGATCGACTCGTGTGCCTGAAGCGTATACAACATGACCCAGAAAACTGACCTCGCGTAACCAGAATTCACATTTACTGAATTTCACATACAGCTGATTACCACGCAAAATCTGAAGCACAAGTCTCAAATGCTCGGCATGCTCAAACTCATCGCGAGAATAAATCAAAATGTCATCGATGAACACAACCACGAATCGATCTAGATACTGTTTAAACACCCGATTCATCAAATCCATGAAAACCGCAGGGGCATTAGTGAGCCCAAACGGCATCACTAAGAACTCGTAGTGTCTGTACCTTGTTCTGAAAGCAGTCTTGGGTATATCTGAGTCTCTGACTCGCAATTGATAATAGCCAGATCGCAGGTCAATCTTTGACAACACTGAAGCTCCTTTTAACTGATCAAATAGGTCGTCAATTCGAGGCAATGGATATTTATTCTTTATAGTCACCTTGTTCAGCTGTCGATTGTCAATACACATTCTCATAGTTCCATCTTTCTTTTTCAAGAACAAGACTGGTGCGCCCCAGGGTAATAAACTCGGTCGTGCAAAACCTCTATCTGTTAACTCTTGCAACTGAGATTTCAACTCTTTCAACTCAGTCGGAGCCATACGATACGAAGCGATCGAAATAGGAGTTGTATCCGGAACCAACTCTATGCCAAACTCAACCTCCCTAACAGGTGGCAAACCTGTAACTCATCAGGGAACACATCTGGATACTCATTGTAACGCCCCCACGCCCGAAACCGTCACCGGAGTCGAGCTTGAGGTGTTACTAAACACAATTTACCATTTTAAACAACTTTACAAAATCTATTTTCATTTTTGGAATAAATTATTTTCTGCATCATGGTCGCTCAAAAAATCATATCTCGAGTTACGAAACTCAAAATCAAGATCCGTAAATTTTCCCTGAATCTAGACTCATATATCTATTCACTAATTTTTTTCCAGAATTTTTGGCTGGGCCAATTAGTACAGTTTATTAGTTAAAATTACCCCTGTTGCAGATCTCGACTGGTCTGACTTCTACTCACTACGAACCACTTTTCTCTCTGTAAAAAATTCACTTGAATTTTATGTTTGTTTCTCTTATAACTAGACTCAATAAGGATTCTAACCATATAAAGTATACCTCCTAATTATTTTTGTACAATTTATGGTGGATTTTCAAAGCTGGAACAGGGGATCCAGAAATCGTTCTGGCACTGTCTCACTAAAACTCAAATATCTCATAACATGTAACTCCTTTACCTATTTCGCTTCTTCCATATGAAAGTAGACACAATAAGCTTCAATTTCATAACTAATCCATCACCAAATTCGATTTCTATTATTTTTAGTAAATTTTCAAACTCACGTCAGTGTTGCTGCAATGCTCTGTTTTATGGTTGATTTCATTTTCATAAAAGCTTTCATGTACTAGATAATCTATTATCCTTCCATGACATCAAACATAGTCTATATTAGCCATTTCAATGACTCATCATTGTCAAGCATTTCCTCAACCAAAACACCACCATATCACAAGATTATTTACACAAAGTAGGTATAGTGCTATACATGCCATACTGAGTTTTACAAGCCAGTTACCAAAAAGTCCTTCGGATAGTGTGATCGAGCCTTCGACCTATCCCGATTCTCGAGCCGGCTTGTCCAAAACTACAATGAATGAAAAGGAGGGAGTAAGCATAAATGCTTAGTAAGTTCACATGCAAATAACAAGTAACATAACAAAGTCATTATGCCAAACAACATTAGCATAGTATCACCAAAACATAGGTCACAATTCTAATCATCATACTTCATCTTACCACATTTTTGTTGTTGTGCCGAGTTTCAACCCGAGGGTTAAGTACATACCTGTCCAATATGGCCATTTCTTAGCATTACCGAATTGTCACTTACATCTTGAGTGCTTTTCCATTTCACTTGAATTTTACCCGTTGAACACATTGGAATACAACTCGGATACACGGATCATTTGCACATAAGTGCCATATATGTAATCAATCAATTATGTAACCCGCCCATAAGCGAACTCGGACTCAACTCAACGAGCTCGGGCATTCGCATCCATAAGTGAACTCGGACTCAACTCAACGAGCTCAGATGCCTAGTTACATCTCACGAACTCGGACTCAACTCAACGAGTTCGGACATTCGCATCCATAAGTGAACTCGGACTCAACTCAACGAGCTCGGATGCCCAACCATCCTAGTGACATGTCACTTGTATCCTAATCTATTCCCAAGGTTCAAACGGGATTTTCCTCAATCACATATCCTTGCCGTCTTCCACAGAATACCGAAACCAATACTCGGTAGCAATTTATATTTAACAAGTAGCACACATAATTTGCATATTATTCGATAATAACCACAAAGCATATATTTCATGATAAAAATCAGCATATCATATAAATGACATCAATTAACTTAAAAATAACAATTATGTTACATTATTTACACATGAACTTACCTTAGTACCAAAATACAAAGATTTTGCAATTTAGTCCGCAATCTTTTCTTTTCCTCGATTGAGGTCGATTCCACGTCTTTCTTGATCTAAAATAACACATTTAGCTTGTTTAATACTCACATTTTCAAATTAGTCCTTAATTCAAATTTTGGCAAAATTACAATTTTGCCCCTAAACTTTTGCATATTTACACTTTTGCCCCAAAGCTCGGAAATTTAATTTTATCACAAATTCTTATGTTTTAGGACATGCTGATCATTTATTTACCATTAGCAAGCTCAAATTCCCACTAAAACACATACTTATGAACAATATGTATTTTTACCGATTAAGCCGTTTTACTCGTTTTTACTTAAAACCGAGTAGCACAAGTTGTCTAATATAATTTAAAACCTCATATTCTATCATAAAACATCAAAATACACAAATTTCACCTATGGGTATTTTTCCAAATATGAACTCTAACTTAAAATATTGCTAACATAAGCTTTATCGAGCTACCGGGATCTCAAAAACGTAAAAATCATTAAAAACGGGGCTTAGATGCACTTACTATGAAGCTTGAAAGTTGAAGAAACCCTAGCTACGGAGAGAGCAAAATTCGGCAGCAACTAAATGAAGGAGATGATGAATTTTGTGTTATTTTTCCCTTTTAATTCATGTTAATAACCAAATGACCAAAATGCCCCTCCTTACTAAACTTTCAAAAATTCCTTCCATGTCCTAATTTTGTCCATGAACTTAAAATTGGTCTAATTACCATTTAAGACCTCCTAATTAATATTTCAAAGCAATTTCATACTAAAAACTTCTAGAATGCAAGTTTTGCAACTTATTCGATTTAATCCCTAACTTCAAATTAAGTGCTTTACGCTTGGAATTTCTTCACGAAATTTTCACACCATCATAAAATCATATCATAAACACCAAAATAATTATAAAATAATTATTTCTACCTTGGATTTGTGGTCACGAAACCACTATTCTGATTAGGCCCTAATTCGGGATATTACACTCATAAACCACAGGTACTGTCTCAAGCTTTCTTTTAGACGCCTTGTTATCCAATACATATGCCAGATAAGCTTCACACCCCTTTTTCATATATTTTTGAGCCAGTACAGAAGATATCACTGCCGGTAGTCTATTCAGATTAGTAGACTCAACTCGAATTATCTCATCATTCGAACATCGCAAATCAATAGTATTTCACTTGCAATTCACTACAGCATCATGCACAGTCAACCAATCCATCCCAAGATAATGTTAAATTCGTCGAATGGCAAAAGCATCAAATCAGCCAGAAACCAAAAACCTCAAATCACTAAGGGACATTTCTTGCACACTTTATCAACTAAAACACAACGACCCAAAGGATTGGATACTCGAATCACAAACTCAGTAGACTCAACAGGGAGAGTCTTACCGGATGCTAAAGTTTCACACACATATGAATGAGTTGAACCGGGATCAATCAGAGCAATAACATCAGTGTCAAAAAGAGTAAAAGTACCAGTAATAACATCCGGAGAAGAAGCCTCCTCGCGGGCATGGATAGCATAAGCTCTGGCAGGTGCACGAGCCTCAGATCGAACCGTGGTGTCTCTAGTCCCTCGCTGACTGCCGCTTACATTACCCCCACGTCCCGGTGGTCTACCTCGTGCTGCCGTGCTACCAGGTCTCTCACTCAGATCAGTATTACGCTCAACTAGTTTCGGATAGTCCTTAATAAAGTGATCGGCCGATCCACATTTAAAACAGGAGCGGTCATGCAATCTGCAGCTCCCTGGATGCCATTTTCCACAATGCTTGCACTCTGTTCTATCTTGACAATCAACGCCAACACTAGCGACTGAAGTGGCTCTCGAACTCACAGGTGGTCGATCGCAATCTCATCTAGAAAAGCCCGAAGTAGCCTTAGATCTGCCTGACTCCTCCCGAAATTTCTTCGAGGATTACTGAATAGACTTCCCCGAAGATCTCTTATGGAACTCTCTGGCTCCGTCTTCAGCTTTTCTCTTTTCAATTCTAAGCTCTTTGTGACAGCCGTAATTCGACCCTAGTCGGGAAATGGTTTCGTAACCATTAGACTGAGTCTCAATATTAAATAAATGCTAATTTTCCATGTCGATTATATGATGAATAAGTTGCGTGAAAAATTGGTCTAGATTTGGTGTTATTTGAATGTGTGATTTTTTTTGTATGAACTTATATGTGAAGTAGTGAAAATGTATGTGTCATTTTTGTAAGGGGGACTAAATTGGTACATGGCATAAATGTTTGTATTTGCATGTCAAATTATCATTTATGTTCTATAGTGGCCGACCATGATCATTTGCTCCCACTAAGATATGTTTTTATTATTAAAAATTATGGATAATTAATATAATGGCTAAATAAAATAAAATAAAGTAAGGTAAGTGGATGAAAAGAACAAGAGTCCTTTGTTTTGTTCCCTATTGCCGTGAGTAAGAAAAGAGAGAGAGAGCTCCCAAAGCTTTCGGCAATAGAGGAGCTTGATTTCTAAGGTAAGTAAATGGTTCTTTTTAAATTAGTTATGAAACTTAGCTGTAAATGGCATATAGTTAATAACCCATGGCTTTAAGTTCTAGTTCAAATGTGTATGGTGCATTCGGTAACTTATGAGGATTTTGGAAACATTGTAAAAAACTTGTAATTTATGGTTATTTGAGTAATGGAGTCTTAAATGGATGGAATTTGAGTGCTAAATGGATGAAAGGAGCGATGGTTGTAAGGAAATTTGAGGATTTGATGAAGCTATGCATTCGGCTTTGTTAAGGTGGATGAATGAATTGTTTTCTTTTAATGCAATGACATGGAGGAATAAGAGTAATTAAGCTAGCTAAATTCATGATTTTGTGAATTTTTGTGAGAAGTAAGAATCGGTTATGATGCTCATGTTATTTTTGTTTTGGTTGCTGACTATGATTTTGTATAGGGAATTGAGTAAATGACAATTGAGTTAGATTTAATTGAAAACCTTGTGTTAAATCGTTGTATGTGTTGTAATGCAAAATGATGAATTGGATTGCCATAGAGAAATTGGTTTTCATTTCTTTTATGGATGAGTGCCGAATGGTAGTAATTAAGTGTTAAGAAGAAATGTTAGCTCCTTACCTTGCTCTTAACCGAAACTAATTGAAAAATTCTGGATTTTTGTAGCATATTAGTTTCGGCCATGATAGTAAGATATGAATATTAAAAATTGATGTTATGTATCTCACATGTTGGATGAGGGAAGCTTAATTCGGTTATGTATATTTACATTTATAAATGTTTAGTCTACGGGTTTACTTTGGGAGTAGTTGTTATGAATTTGGCTATGTCATGAAAGGGTACAAGTTATACTTGGCCAAGACTTAGTAAAATGTCTTTGTTAATAGCAAAACGTTTAATTAAATTATAGTGCCCATGCTTTCGGTTGAGGTAGTTATTAATAAATTTGATAGGGGGAGAAGTCAAGGCCAAAAAGGGAGTAGATTAAGCATGAATAGATTTTTTTTTGTTACCATATGAGCATGTACGTATTTGTGTGTGCGGCATTAGGGATAAATTATGTAAATTTTGTTTGGTATGCGAATTTGGCATAAGTTTTAAATATGAATTCTAGTCGTGACTTATTGTTCCTTTTAATATGTATATATGTATAATTCATATTGAATTATAGGTGATTATCTATTATGACCATTAAGGAAGAAATTGAATAAACTTGTTTGTTTTAACTAAAGCTCAAGAGCATAAAGGATCGAAGTCGGATAAGGGAAAGGATAAAGTAATAGAGTAGCCGGTCAGCAACCGTCCAAATATACCAAAGTAAGTTTTGAGTGTATCCCTTTTGTACATACCCGAATATGATATGATACATTTAAGTTGTTAGCCTTACAACTAGTTTTATTCCACTTTGTTAATGATAGAATTATGGAATTTGATGGTATGATTGAAGTAGCCGAATGCATATGGAGATCCTAAGGAAAAATGTGATTAGCTTGTGCATGTAGAAATCTTATAGTAAGCTCTATAAGACCGAATTGTGTATAGAATAGAGTGCCCTAGGTATTTGGTAAATCGATTATGGAGAGATGCTATATGTGGATGTTTTATCTATGTTGAATGTATCTAATGAATTGTAAGGATGATATGTCTAATGTGACACATGCGAACAAATATTACCCGGGAATCCAATTATGATAAATTTCAGGCCTTCGTGCCTAGCAAGCTATGTGCCGGTGATACTTTCAGGCCTTCGTGCCTAGCAGGCTTTATGCCGGTGATATTTTCAGGCCTTTGTGCCTAGTAGGCTATGTGCCGGTGATACTTTTAGGCCTTCGTGCCTAGCAGGCTTCGTGCCGGTGATTTTAGTATGTGTGAGATTATGGGGAATTTCAATTTAACAGTGGTAAAGTATGAGTGTAGTATTAAGAATGCCAGGTATGTACATTTGTACTAATGTAATAGATTAAGTTAATATGTAACCAAGTATGTTATGAGATATTTAAGTCTGATGCTCCTTAAATGATTTACCTTGCTTTGGTATGGTCCAAATACAAAACTTGATGGTATATTCCCCCTATATTGCTACGGTATACATACATTCGGCTATGAATGATGTCTATAGGGTAATGGAAATTTAGAGTCAATAGATGGCAAGAAATCAATTGAAGTTAATTGTTGATATTTTTACTTTTATTTACTCATGTAAATAAATGTGTATTCGGCCAAGTAGAAGGATTTTAAGATTGAGCCTTATTATGTGACATATTATGTGTTTTGAAGCATAAATTGCTTAGTTTACTCAAAACTTACTAAGCTCGTTGAAGCTTACTCCATTTACTTTTATGTTTCTTTTGTTTATAGACCTTAATTGAAACTGCAGTTTGAGGGATTCAAGTCCAAGTCACTCTCAGACCTTAATTGAAACTGCGGTTCGAGGGATTCAAGTCCAAGTCACTCTCACTATCGTCAATAGATTTTTCTCTTTGGTACTTTCGAAGGTTTAAACTTAACTTTCCAAACAATGGCATGTATAGACTCAAATTCTCTATTTTGACTTTTCAATCCATTTTGATGTTTATATCCAAATGGCCATGCAAAAATGGCTTATCAAAGTACCTTATAAATGTTCATGAATGAAGCATGTTACAGTTAAATATGGATGATTATGGAAAAATCATGCTTGCGTTTCTAAATGTGGGGTGTATTATATCCTTCTAAAAGTATAATTGGAGTAATTGTTAAATGGCATGGAATTGAGGTGATATTTAGTATTAATCTTATGAATGTTTAAGTGAAATTGCTTGAGGGGTTAATTGTCTATAAATGAACTTGCATATTTGGCTAGATACTAAGATAAGGTTTCAGTTAACTTGCTCGTAAATTTCTTTTATATGCATGATGAGTATTAGTTAAAATAAATTTACTAGTTCAATTTACAAATGTTATATATTTATGTGGGCAACGTATTCGAGTTAGGAATGCTTGAAACCTTATTCAAATTATTTTGGACTTTTACGTGTTTGTTCTGTAACGCCTCTTAACCCTCCGTCGACGGGTAAGGGTTTTGGGGTGTTACACTCTTCAGCTTTGCAGGCTCGCTCGACTAACACTACGAACTCTTTAATTTCCAGAATACCAACTAATAATTTGATGTCTTCATTTAAACCATCCTCAAAGCGTTTACACGTGATAGCCTCGGATGAAACACACTCGCGAGCATATCTACTGAGCCTTACAAACTCCCTTCATATTCGGTAACGGTCATTCGGCCCTGTTTAAGCTCAAGAAACTCTTTACGCTTTTGGTCGATGAATCTTTGACTAATATACTTTTTACGGAATTCTATCAGGAAGAATTCCCAGGTGACTCTCTCTTTCGGAACCACTAAAATCAGAGTATTCCACCAATGATAAGCAGTGTCACGTAACAGAGACACAGCATATTTCAAACACTCTTTGGGTGTACACAATAGTTCATCGAATACGCTGACAGTATTATCTAGCCAAAATTCAGCTTACTCGGCATCATCACTAACTGTAGCCTGGAACTCTTCAGCCTCATGTTTTCTAATTTTATCAACTGGGGGCCTACTCGGTCTCAACGAATGGTCACAGGAGTTACAGGTATCGGATACGAAGTATTCAGGGGCGGGGTTGTGGAACAGCCGGATTAGTTCGAAGGAATTGAGTGAACCAATCACTCATCATAGCATAAAAGTTTTGTCTCATGTCATCATCTCGATGACTGGTATTCGGCTGAGAGTCAATTGGTGCAGTCCCTTGTGTGGGAGTAGCTGCAACACTCTCTACATCGTCAGCTACGGCTCAATCAGGATCGGGATTCATTGCTATACAAAAAGCACATTTTAACTGTCAGAAGTCATCACACTATCATGATATCATAATACGACATGTATAGCTAGACTCACACATGCTACGTTAGTCCTAGAGTCGACTAAACCGTAGCTTTGATACCAATAAAATGTAACACCCAAGACCCTTATCCATCGCCGGAATAGAGTACAAGGTATCACCACCCAAATCGTAACTTAATAGAAGAATTCCTAATACAAAACATTAAGTGCCAAACTAAATTATGCCAACCATTCAAATGCATTTTCTAATCTATTATACAATACTAAATCATGAGAGTCAATTAAGACATTACATCTCCATGCCACATTATAAACATATCACATTTTAAACATATGCTAATACATCAAACCATACATTCTCATTTATTAGCACACAAGCCATTTTCGCATAGCTTTTTATATACATACATTGAAACAAAAATTTATAACGAAAGAGTTAAGCCTATACACACCGTTATAAACAAAATAGTCATTAAAACTACCAAAAGTGCTTAGATAGTGTAGATGACTTGACTTGAATCCCTCGAACCAGTAGCTTTCACCAAGATCTAAAGAAAATAGAGTAAAACATATTCACAGTAAGCAATTAAGCTTAGTAAGTATAAGAAATTTAACAATTTATATAAAAGGACATATTTCCAATATAAAAATATTCATAGGTATACAATGCCAAGTGCATAGGAACCCTTTTATTAAATTTATCTCTCGACCACATACCTTTGGCCGAAAGTTCATAGCCTTATTATACCCATTTTCATCACTTCAAATATAAACCTAAAATATTACTCATGCATAATATCACAACACCGAATAGATCAAATCACATATATATGTTCTAAAGGCAATTCACTTGATTAATATCACATTTCAATAAACACAAACACTTCAATGTCTCATTTCCAACTTTCGCTACTAGTTATATCACATACTCTCATACATTATAAACTTCACAATAGCCAAAATTTATATATAAACCACATTTGCAAATTTACTTTGAGTAGTTCTCAATTAAGCAATTCAGTACGTACCTGAGGAACTTAGTGCATTACCAACTTAGTAGCTATTTTAACACCAAATCATATGGTTCAAACTTTCAAATAAGTCACCAGCACATGGCCTGCTAGGTATAAAACTTGAATTTCGTCACCAGCTCAAAGCCTGCTAGACTTATCAAGTCTGAATTCACTTCACCGGCATCATGCCTGCTAGGCTCAAAGCCCGAGAACATCTCACCGGCATTATAGCCTGCTAGGCTCGAGGCCCAACAGCATCTCACGGTATTATAGCCTACTAGGCTCGAGGCCCAATAGCATCTCACTGGCATTATAGCCTGCTAGGCTCGAGGCCTGATAGTATTCGCACATTTTATACCCGTTAATATCATTGCTTATAAGCCATTCAACCACACAATATATATATCTATAATTTACTTCACATTTCGGCATTTCACAATCAAATACCATAAAATCATATGCACATATTTCACACTTGAACTTCATTTCGTAATATCATTGAATCACATCATATATACATGCCTTACTCTCAATTCCTCAATCTCTTACTTGTCTTCGACACATACATTTACATCATTCATTCTCATTTCAAACATAACACAATTTTTACTTAAGCCTTTATGTGCCATTTAGTCTTAAGCTAAATATCATACCTTGTTAATTTATTATAACTTAGGTACAAGTCACATTAAGTCCATAACATAAATTAATTTAAATACTTAACACTTACCTCGATGGTCGACAAATAAATACGGATCGGCTAATCCACTATCTTCACTTTTCCCCGATCTGAGTTTGGCTCTCTTATCTCTTAAGCTAAATTAAACAAACTTTAACTCATTAAAACCCCATATAAGATCGCTTATGGCCATATATTACCAAAACTTAACAAGCATTCATTTTAAAACTTTAATTCCATGATGCCGAATACCATTATCTACTAACCACAAGCATCCATATGCATTAAACTTCATCCATACATAACCTATAGTTCATTCGGCCATTCATCACTCAAAATTATAGAAATTTCCTATCAAATTTCCTTAGTTGAATACATACACAAGCACATAATGCACATTAACATTTCTTTTTAACTAAAGTTTCATTACCATTTTATTAGTCAAATGCAAATGCTTATAACTTGCTATTAAAGTGTCCAACCCTATTTCATATAAGCATATGACTAAGATCGAATTCTTCTTTTAACTACAAGAAGCATATTTAATAAGCAATCCCAATTGTACATTTCATAATCCAATTAAGAACATAAAAGTTACCTTAACCTTTACTGAAACACTTTTGGCTATTCACTCATACACGGCAGTTTCAAATTCTACCTCAAAAAATTTGTCCACATTTACAACAATCAAAGACACTTCATTTTATCACTAAGACACCAATAATATTTTTAGCCCTTAATCACAAGACTTAATAACAAATTTACTTAACCAAATCCTTTAATCTATATTCGGTAGCAAAGAGTAATAATAAAAACACATAAGCCAATTCCAAACTATCCATAAGAACATAAGTAATTAGCTCAATTGTCAAAAAATTTAATTTACTTATCAAAATAAAGAATATTACAACCATTTCAAAATTCCCCTATCATGGCCAAATGTAAGAATTTGCCCAAACCTTAAAATTCTTATAAACACAATTCATTCCTTCCATTTAACAATCAATTTCACCTTTTCAAGACTCAATTTAATATTTATGCACAAATTACAAATTTTAACAAATTTTCCAAATTGTATACAAGTTGCCGAATGCAACTATGTTCATTTCTTCATGAACTTAGACCATGGGTCATGTTAATAGCTTAAATATAAACTAAAATTCACAAAAATCTAATGAAATAACCATGAATCCTTACCTTAATTAAAGGCTTCAATGGCCGAAAGTTAGCTTCTTCACCCAACTCTTTTCTCTTTAATTTCGGCAATGAAGAACAAAACATAAGCCACTTTGATCTTTTCACCAATTCTTTTATTATTTAATTATCTATAATATGTTAACATTCCACTAAGCATTATTTAACATTATAAAATACAACAATAATTATTAAAGCAATAGCATGGCCGGACACTAATATTAAAAGTGGCTATTTGACATGCAAATCCATTTATTTTACAACATTCTATAATTAATCTCTTGAATTTAGCCACACATATATTTAAATCTTCTCACATAAGTCCTTTTTATTTCAAAACACATTCAAATTGGCAAAAATCAAAGCATTAAAAATTTACACATGCATGAGCACATATTTTAGACACAAAATATTTTATTCAATTATTACTACGACTCAGTTTAGCGGTCCCGAAACCATTTCCAGACTAGGGTCAAAATAGGGCTGTCACAGGGTGCTAAATCTATACCAAACTCTACTTTTCGAATAGGTGGCAAACCAGGTAATTCCTCGGGGAATGCATCCAAATATTCACAAACCACAGGTACGATTTCAAGTTTTCTTTTTGATACTTTACTATCCAGAACATACGCCAGATAAGCTTCACATCCCTTTTTTACATACTTTTGAGCCATCATCGAAGATATCACTGCCGGTAACCCGTTCACATCAGTAGACTCAACCCGAATTATTTCACCACTCAAACATCGCAAATCAATTGCTTTTCTTTTGCAATTCACTAGGGTATCGGGCACAGTTAACCAATCCATACCGAGAACGATATTGAACTCATCAAATGCAATAACATCAAATCGGCCTGGAAACAAGAATCTCGAATCATTAGAGGACAATTCTTGTGTAACACCCCAAAACCCTTACCCGTCGACGGAGTGGTTAAGAGGCGTTACAGAACAAACACGTAATAGTCCAAAATAATTTGCATAAAATTTTGAGCATTCCTAATCCAGGTACATTGCCTATAAATATATAACATTCGTATTCTGAACTAGTATTTTACCTTAATGATTACTTAAACATTTGTAAAATTTTGTGCTAAATATCAACTCAATTTTCAAACTAGTAATAGTTACTTCCCATTTATCCCTCTAGAAAGATATGATTCACACAACATGAATAACCAAAAGCATAATTCTCTCGCAAGCATTTGTACTCAGCCATGACATACATCGTTTTAAACATTCATAAGGTGATTCGAGAAGCCATTTTCGCATGGCTAGTCTCATTTACAATTCAAGAAGAGTCCAAGGTTCAAAACAAGGGTGTTTGCCTACACATGCCATTGCTTAAAATTAAGAAACTTCAAAAGTACCAAAACTTGACGGCGATAGTGTGATGAACGGTGACTTGAATCCCTCGAACCGTAGCTTCGATAAAGGTCTATAAAGCAAAAAAGAAACATAAAAGAAAACGAAGTAAGCTTCAATGAGCTTAGTAAGTTTTGAGTAATCTAAACATGTTAATGCTTCATAACATCAACTATGTCACATAACAAAGCTCAAATTTCAAAGAAAGCCTTTCTACTTGACCGAATACACATTCATATATATATGGAAAGTTCAACATTTATTTCAATTGATTTCTTATCATCTATTAACACCAAATTTCCATTACCATATAGGCATCATTTATAGCCGAATGTATGTATACCTTAGCAATATAGGTGGGGCATGTTATCATGTTTCGTATTTGAACCATACCAAAGCAAAGTCAATCATTTAAAAAGCATTAAACTCAAATATCTTATAACATACTCGGTTGCATACCAAATTAATATATTACGTTAGCACAAATGTACGTACCTGACATTCTTAATACTATGTTCATACTTTACTACTGTCAAATCAAAATTCCCCCTCGTCTCACACTTACTAAAATCACCGGCACAAAGCCTGCTAGGCACGAAGGCCTGAAAGTATCACCGGCATAAAGCCTGCTAGGCACGAAGGCCTGAAAGTATCACCGGCATAAAGCCTGCTAGGCACGAAGGCCTGAAAGTATCACCGGCATAAAGCCTACTAGGCACGAAGGCCTGAAAGTATCACCGGTATAAAGCCTGCTAGGCACGAAGGCCTGAAAGTATCACCGTTGAACCCCGGGCAATAATTTATTCACATTCTAATGCATTCTATAGGACCTATCATATTCGAAACTCATAATTTCATTCGTAACGAGCAACACATACAAATACACATTATAACATTTTCCATAAACTCAATTGCCGAATACTTTTCATTTTCTATTTCATTTCCATTCGGTTTGATAAAGATCACTATATAATCTCACATGTACAAAATAGTCATATCTTTTCTTCAATTTGAATATGCTCACGGCTACCTTACTCGTGCCATCACGTTTATAATAGAATTTTTAACAAGTGAAATCATTCAATCACAAACATGTAACCTAAAGGTTTCATACCATGATTATGTAAATGCAAAGATGATACACTCAAAACTTACCTCAATATATCCGAACAGTTGCAGATCGGCTACTCAACTACTTTCTCCTTCCCTCTATCCGACTTTGATCCTCTTTGCTCTTGAGCTTAAATTAAACAAACGAGCTCATTTAATCACTTAGCCAAATTTTATTTGCTCAATATACAAATTTGGTAGAGTACTATAATCACATTATTGTTATTATTATTATTTTGACACTCTTTCAAACCACCCAAATGTAAAGTTTTATCATCACATCAAATGGCCGAACACCACATAACAAATTTACATATTACTACTATTCCCTAGGTCATTCATCCAACCAAGCAAGGTAACCACTTTAAGACTTTTATTTGAGAAAATCATAAGTTCATACGGCCACATGGTATCTACTTCTCTATTCCATTATAAAATTATTACACCACTTACTTATCCAATTTACTACCATTCGGCACTCATCCACAAAAATTGAAAACCGATTTCTCTATGGCAATCCAATTCATCATTTTGCATAATAACACATACAACGATTTAAACACAAGGTTTTCAATTAAATCTAACTCAATTGTCACCTACTCAATTCCCTATACAAGATCATAGTCGGCAACCAAAACAAAAATAACATAAGCATCATAACTGATTCTTACTTCTCATAAAATCCACAAAATCATGAATTTAGCTAGCTTAATTACTCTTATTCCTCCATGCTCATTGCATTAAAAGAAAACAATTTATTCATCCACCTTAACAAAGCTGAATGTATAGCTTCACCAAATCCTCAAATTTCCTTACAACCATCACTCCTTTCATCCATTTAGCACTCAAATTTCATTCATTCAAGACTCCATTTCTCAACTAACCATGAATTACAAGTTTTTTTTACAAGATTTCCAAAATCCTCATAAGTTACCGAATGCACCATGCACATTTAAAACTAGAATTTAAAGCCATGGGTTATCAACTATATGCCATTCACAACTAAGCTCCATAACTAATTTAAAAGAATCATTTACTTACCTTAAAAATCAAGCTCCTCCATTGCCGAAAGCTTTGGAAGTTTTCTTCTTCTTTTTTTTTTAACTCACGGCAATGAGGGACAACAAAAGGGACCCTTGTTCTTTTTCATCCCACTTTCCTTACTTTATTTTATTTTACTAGCCATTTAATCAATTATCCATATTTTATTTAATACAAAGAACATATCTTAGTGGGATTAAGTTATCATGGCCGGCCACTATAGAAAATAAAAGATAAATTGACATGCAAATACAAACATTTATGCCATGCACCAATTTAGTCCCCCTTACAAAAATGACACATACATTTTCACTATTTTACACATAAGTTCATACTAATAAATCACACATTCAAATAGCACCAAATCTAGACTAATTTTTCACGCAAATTATTCATCATGAAATTGACATGGAAAAATTAGCATTTATTAAATATTAACTCGGTCTAATGGTTACGAAACCATTTCCCGACTAGGGTCGAATTTAGGCTGTCACATCTTGCGTACTTTGTTTACTAACACACACCAGCCCAATAGGTTTGAGACTCAATAGGTAGAGTCTTACTGGATGCCAAAGTTTGACACATATAGGAATGAGTTGAACCGGGGTTAATCAAAGCAATAACATTAGTATAAAAAAGGGTGAAAGTACAGATAATAACATCGGGAGAAGAAGCCTCCTGCGCGCACGTATGGCATAAGCTCTAGTAGGTGCACGAGCCTCAGATCGAATAGTAGTATCTTTGGTCCCTCTCTGACTACCACTAGCATTACCCTCATGTCTAGGTGGTCTACCTTGTGCTGCAGTGTTACTAGGTCTCCCACTTGATTCAGTATTCTGCTCAGCTAATTTCGGACAGTCCTGGATAAAATGATCAGCTGACCCACACTTGAAACAGGAGCGATCACAATGCTTGTACTCGGATCTATTCTGACGGTCATTGCCAACACTGGCAACGGAGGTAGCCTGTGTACTCACAGGAGGTTGATTGCAATCTCGTCTGGAAAAACCTGAAGTATTCTTGGATCGACCCGAGTCATCTCAAAATTTCTTTGATGTCTGTTGAGATGTTTTTCTCGCAGATCTTTTACGAAACTCTCTAGCTCTGGCTTCAACTTTTCTTTTCTTAATTCTGAGCTCTTCGGCTTTACAAGCTCATTCAACAAGTACTACGAACTCTTTAATTTCCAAAATGCCTACTAGCAATTTGATATCTTCATTCAATCCATCCTCAAAGCGTTTACACATGATAGCTTCAGAAGAGATACACTCACGGGCATATCTGCTAAGCCGTACAAATTCTTGTTCATATTCTGTAACTGTCATTCAGCCCTGTTTAAGCTCAAGAAACTCTTTACATTTTTGATCGATGAATCTTTGGCTGATATACTTTTTACGAAACTCTGTCAGAAAGAATTCCCAAGTAACCTGCTCTCTCGGAACAACCGAAACTAAGGTATTCCACCAGTGATATGCAGCATAACGCAGCAAAGACACATCACATTTCAAACAATCGTCAAGGGTACACGATAATTCATCAAAAACACGGATAGTATTATCAAGCCAAAATTCGGCCCGCTCAGCGTCATCGCTAACAATAGCTCTGAACTCTTTAGCCCCATATTTTTGAATTTTATCAACCGAAGGCTTACTGGATCTCAACGGATCAGTCACAGGAGGCACGATAGGTGTCAGAAGTGGATTATTAGGGAGTGGGGGTTGTGGAACAGCCGGATTAGTTCAAATGTATGGAGTGAACCAATCACTCATCATGGCATAGAAGGCTTGTTTCGCCTCCTCATCTCGATTAGTCGCATTCGGCTGAGAGTCATTCAGCGCTGTCCCTTGAGCGGGAGCAGGCGCTACGCTCCCAACATCGTCGGCTACGGCTCAATCGGGATCAGGATCCATTTACTATACGAAAAACACATTTCAATTGTCAAAAGTCATCACACTATCGTATTAACACATTATGGCATGTATAGCTAGACTCACACACGCTACGTTAGTCCTAGAATCGACTAAACTGTAGCTCTGATACCAATAAAATGTAACACCCTATAACCCTCATCCGTCGCCAGAATAGAGTCACAATGTATTACTTATCAGAAGACAGATCAAACTAGTCACTCATAATCAATCATGCATAAAAATATAGTTTCTTTGATCTTTCAACCATGAACAAATTTTAAACCAAAGTTACTTTATAGATTAGAACATCTCATGGTCTTAGCCGAATGCATGTATGCATATTCTAAATGGGCATTGCATCTATTCATAATCCAAATTTCTATGTTAAACATAACAAAGCCTAATCAATACACTACATACTTACACCTGATTGAATTAATATGCTAAATGCCAATCGCATATCATGAAAAATCAATACTATTCATTTGGTAAATTCTAAAAACCATAACCAAATTAACAACAACGAATAGTTCAAAATGATCAGCCACATAAATTCTTCAAACCATACATTCATATTTAGGAATTAAGCAAGCCATTTTCGCATGGCTAGAATATTTACAAATTCAAAATATATCTTATTTCAAATGAGAGCTAAGCCTATACATGCCATCTTTTAAAATATAGACTATCAAAAGTACCAAAACAGTGATGATAGTGTGGATGGCTTTAGAAGTGAATCCCCAAGCTCGTAGCTTTCAATCAAGATCTATAAATTAGAACAAACACAAATATTCACAGTAAACAATTAAGCTTAGTAAGTCTTAAGTAATTAAACAACTACATTTAAAAATCTTATCATTTCTTACAGATCAAACAATACCATTTCATATACTTTATCACACATAACTTATCTAAGCCGAATATCCAAGGTCAAATACCTCATCACATTTACTTGATTTTCACATTAAATTAAACCTCCCCTTATGACCGAATATACACATTCAAAATAATTTCACATATCATTTCGCATTTGATCAATACAATTTCAATATAATTTTCATTCAACCGAATACAAGTCCTATTTAACTTGTATATGTATTCATGCCCTGATTTGTTGAAAGTTATACCATGTATATATATGCATCAAATCATAACCTAATTTACTGAACCACAACTTGCTCGATCACAATCGGGTACACAACCTTTATTTCAACATATTTTAGCATGCTTTAAAATCTCATGATAAGGAAAAACACATACGTACCTTATTACGAGCTAAAAAAATTGTAGCTCATACTTAGATTTTCCACTCGTATTAACTTAGGTAATAATAATAAATCTGAAGTCTCGAGTTAAACACTCGGCATATAATTTGCTAAGTACCAAATTGATTTGATTTCATCGGCATATTGCCTACTTGGCTTAAAGCCGAAATTCATCACCAGCACGTGGCCTGCTGGACTTTGCGTCCGATTCCAATTCACCTGCATTACGCCTGCTAGGCTCGAGGCCTGAAAATAAACACCAGCTTAAAGCTTGCTAGGCTAAAAGCCTGAATAATACAGTATTGTAATCAATCCACAATATTTCGTACATATCATATAATTTACTTTTAGTTTCCACAAAGCACAACATAACATCAAAGGCTTATAATCATTCGATCTCAGTCACATATTCAACACCTTATTTCATTTCATGATTCACATTCGATACTTACACATAGTATCTTAATCACTTACAATTTTTATCTATCATACCGCCTTAACAAAGATCAAAATTTTCATTTTTATTTCAAAGAGTTGCCTTTCGGCCAAATGGTATATTAACTCTTATAAAAATTTATATTTTCTTTTGATCATAATGCACTTTACTCATTCATCTATCATTTCATTCTCACATTCGACATTATGCATGTATATAAGGCATAATAATTATATCAAATCACTTCTCACATTCAATTACTCAAAACTTACCTTGAATAGTATCGAACGTCTATGGATTGGCTATTCAACTAGTTTCGCTTTTCCCCTATCCAAAATTGGCTCTCTTTTCTCTTGAGCTAAATTAAACAAATTTTAACTTATTATTACTCAATTGTTCATACCCTTGGTCGAATGCAATAAGAAAACTAATTAGGCCCTATTAGCCACATTTAACTAACTTTTACTATCATCTACTTAACAATAATCACAATCGGTTATTACCCTCAATTCACAACAATTTCCACTTACTATTTCTAGGTCACATTTGGCAATTACCAATTAAAATATAGTAACATTATTCAGTATATTTTACATCACTTTCAACTAATACACATAACTCATAATAGACGTTATACATATTATAATTCATCAAATTAAATCGTCTCCCACAACAAGCCATATTCGGCATTATAATATATATAACTCAAGAATCAAATGATACACACCATAAGCCTCAATCGGCCATTTCAATGTACCTCAATTAAACCATTCTTTAACATCTTAATACCCAACCATTACTCAAATCATTACTCACTATCATGCTTGGCACGCATATATGCAAAAATTAATATTTAAACATTTTTCTCTAATATCATGCTATAGCCGAATTTCCCATTTAGCTAATATAATCCTTTTACTCGTTTTATTCACACATACACAATTTAAATCTTTCTTTCATCACATAGTTCACCATTTTTGAAACTCATTTTAACAAGTATAATATACTCCATTACCGAATGCTACCCAAGCATCAAGCTCTTGTTCTTTTCACAATTTTAACAACTTAAGTCTCATCTAGTAGCCATTTTAAAGTTAAAACTTCAAACATTCAAAATTTAGCACAATACAACATGGCCGAATATATGCTTTGCCACAAACTCATAAATTCATCCATTCACAACTCAATCCCTTCAACTATCACATAATTCCATCTATTCAAAGCTCAATTTAACAATTAAACATGAATTACCAATATTTAACACTATTTCAAAATTTTAACAAGTTGCCATATGCAACTATACTCAAAATTTCATGGATTTTAAACCATCGGTTCACTACACATTGTACTTATCAATTCAATTTCACAAACAATTAAGAAAATTCAGATTAACATACCTTTCAATCAAGTTTCAACCATGGCCGAATGCCCTTGCTTTTCTTCTTTATTTTGTTCTTTTAGTTTCGGCAATGGGGAAAAGAATGAGCAAACACTTTGTTTTTATCACCCACTATCTCTTATTATTATTATATTTATTGTTCCTACCAAATGATCTCACAAATTAATTATCAAATGGAAATAAGAATGATTCCATGCATGCAATGGCCGGCCACTATTTCATTTAGGGCTATTTGCATCTTAAATCCTTCCTATTCAAAGAACATCCACAATTCGACACTCACACATAAGCCACCTAATTTTTCTTTTATGCACACAAGTCCTTATTTAATAATTTGACATCCAAATGACAAAATTAAAACACCAAATTTTCACACATGATAGTTCACATAGTATAAACACAGAAAATAATATTTTAAAATTTTTCTGACTCAGCTTCGTGGTTCCAAAACCACTTTTCCGATTAGGGCCAAAATAGGGCTGTCACAAGTTGAGTACGAGGCATTACTGAACTTACCTTACTAATTCGGGGCATAAAAATTTTCTTTTTAAAATTAATTCATTCACATTCATCCAATATCCCTAAAAAGGGCCCTCGAGGCCTTAAAATGTGCAATTGAAACGGTTCGGGACCAAACTAGGGAACATTAAAAATTTTTCGATTACTTACACAATTTAAAACAATTTATTTCACTATTCATGGTAAGACTGTCCACCTGCGCAACGGTCACTAAATTAATTATAACTTGAGTTACGAAACTCAAAATTTAAATATGTAATTTTTTTCTGAAACTAGACTCTTATATCTTCTTTCCATAATTTTTCCAGAATTTTTATTAGTTAAAGGTTCCCCTGTTTCACAATCCTACTATTCTGACCTATCCTTACTAAAAATCAATTATCTCTTAGTACAGTTTTCATATTGTGATTTTGCTTGTCTCTAATGAAAATAGACTCATTAAGAAGTTTATACATATAAATTATGAATCATAATTATTTTTATAGAATTTTTAGTGAATTTATAAAATCAGAACAGGGGATCACAAAATCCCTCTGAGCCAGTCTCACAAGAATTTAAATATCTCACAATACATACTTCCTTTGCTTGCCCTGTTTCTTTCCTATGAAAATAGACTCAATAAGATTTAATTTTATATCTCATCCACCATTTAATTCCATTTCTACAATTTTTAGGGATTTTTCACATTCACATCACTGCTGCTGTTATAGATCTGTTTCATGGCCAACTTTTTCCTCCTTCATCATTTCTTTACATAAACTAATATTTAAGCATACATAACACCCATACATGTTCTTACTTAGCCATTTCAATAGCTAACCATAATCAAGCATTCACATACCATTCTTTAGTCATACCATAAGGACATACACACCATAATGACCAAGTCCTTATACATGCCATAACCCAAAACATTTCTAATGATAAAATACTAAGATAGCCTTTGATAATGTGAAACGAGCTCCGACGTCCTTTTGGTTCCCAAATAGGCTTGGCTACACTATAAAAGAGAAAAAGAAAAAAAAAAGGAGTAAGCTACAATGCTTAGTAAGTTTACAAGTAAATCAATAACAACATTCACCATCAACAACTAAATCTTTATTATACTTCTTCACTTACTCTTTAACTTTCCTATTTATCATTCCTTTACCTGAACCTTCTTGTAACATAACTTGTATATTAGCCCATTGAACTGTTTAGAATACTCAGGATACTTGGGTTTTTCTGCCTGATAATAGCCTGCCAATGCCATGCTCTAGGCATGGTCTTACATGGGATGTTTCCTTTCCTACCAAAGCCATATATCTGATATGGACTTACATGTGATGTTCCCTGTAACACCCCTATCCCATAACCGTCGCCGAAATTGGTAAGGGGCATTACCGGACTTGTAACACAGATTAGAATAGACAAATTTTGAACTTTAATATCAATAGCATAGTTCTATAATCATTCACCAATCATGCTTTAAAGCTCATGTAATGATTCATACATTCATTTAGGATCAATTTGCAAACATGTGAAAGATAAGGGAAACATTTAGAAATTTCTCAAGTTAGGGACACACGACCGTGCCCCTAGCCCGTGTACACACACACGGTCGTGCCCACTAGACATGCCTAAAACACTCAGCCCGTGGTTGAAACTGACTAACCTCACACGGTCACCAGACATGCCCGTGTGTCTAGGCCGTGGCCAACACTGTCCATTGCCACATGGCTACCAGACACGCCCGTGTCTAGACTGTGTGTAAAATTTGTTCAAAACACTAAGATGCAGGGTTTACATGGCTAGAGCACACGCCCGTGTCTCCTGGCCGTGTGGTACAAATATAGGCTTGGTTTAAGCCAATTTGCCCCCCAACTAAGGGTCAAATCTACAAGCATAGATATGCAACACACATGCCTCAATTACCAACCATTTCGAGCTCAATTCATACCTCATTTCAACCATTTCATGATTTATCATGCACAAGTATAATAGCTCAACAAATGTTTACAAATTTCATACCAAAGTGACCTTATACACATAGCCAAAATAACCACTCTTCAAACAAGCATATAAGTAGCCAAAAGGCTTCATAATTCACATACCAAAACCTCACCTTGCCATTTATCAAACATAGCATTTTTAAAGCATCCTTTGCTAAGCATTCACATAACATAACATTTTAACATTTCAAAGCTTAAAAAAGACTTTCTAGCCTATACATGCCATAATTCACATATTTACAAATCTCAAAAGTACCAAAGATGAAATCGATAGTGTGTGATGAACCTTGACTATTCTTGAGCCTTCAGTAGCGACGAAAACTGTAAAAACAGTAGAAAATACAAACAGAGTAAGCTACTAAGAGCTTAGTAAGTCAAATACACATAATTCAACTATAAATACACATAATATGCCAACCATGAGCGAATACACATATCCATTTCATGCCAATTCATGAAACAAACCTTTATCCAAATTTCATATCTCGATTCCACATTTCCATACAAATTCTGCATTTAACAGATCATTAGCAATCAGAACCTCTCTACTCAGAATTTCGTACAATACGTACGTAGCTGAATCAGACATATAAGGTAAGCATTTACCCATTTAACAAAACGTTCTCTTCGAGTCGTTTAGAAATATACAGAATTCAGATAGGCCATATACAATGCTGATGTCCCGAACGCGGTCTTTCATGTTATTCACTGTCGATGCCACTATCCCGGATAGGGTCTTACACAAGTAATACGTGATGCCAGTGTCCCAGACACGGTCTTACACACTATCACAAATCAATGCCTTCGTCCCGGATGAGGTTTTACATGATCTTGTTTCATTATTTCTCAATCGAATTTGATTCTGACTGTAACACCCTATAACCTTCAACCGTCGCTGGAACAGGGTCACAAGGTATTACTTAGCAGAAAACAGATGAGACTAGTTTTTCACAACCACACATGTATGAAATTATAATTTCTTTAGTCATTCAACCAAGAACAAATTTTAAAACAAAGGCACTTCACAAAATATAATATCATGTGGCCTTAGCCGAATACGAGTAAGCATTTTCCGAAATGAGTCTTACATCTAATCGAAATTTTGAATTCCTAGATTGAACATAAATTAGCCTAATCAATATACTAAAAACTTGCACTAGCTAGCTTTAATGTGCTAAATGCCGATTGCATACTCAGTACTATTCATGTGGTAATTTCTTAAATTCTTAGTCGATTAAGAGATCATCTTATACTTGGGAATTTAATCACTAATACTTGTAACAAGCAATTCAAGATATCAACAGTGACCATTTCCCAATGAGCACCCACTTAAAAACATTAATCCATACATTCATACTTAGCAAATAGGCAAGCCATTTTCGCATGGCATAAAATATACACAATTTCAAAATATCATTCTAAACAAAAAAGGGTAAGCCTATACATGCCATCTTTTCGAATTAAACTATCAAAAGTACCAAAAGCAGTGACGATAGTGTAGATGGCTTGAGCTTGAATCCCGAGCCCGTAGCTTCAAAACGTGATCTATAAAACAGAGTAACAGAGACACTCGAAGTAAGCTAATTAGCTTAGTAAGTCTTAAGTGAATTAAATAACTTAACTTAAATTGAACTAGTTAATCACAAATATACAGAATATAATAGTAACATCATTTGGCCGAATGTTCATAGCCACACTATACACATTTACATCAACATCATATATGAACATTTTATATTCTCTATGTACATAAATTCACAAGGGCTGAATACATCTAGTCACATATATGCACTAATGACAAGTCACTCAAATAGCTTCAAATTCATATAAATATGAACATTCCATTATCTCAATGCCAACATTAAATAATTCAATTTGAACTATAATGTGATACCATTTCCACAACAGAAATATTCCTTCATCATTCGTATACACATACATATTTAATATAGTTCTATGAATAATTTCACATGAACCAAAAGTTCATAAATGCACATGATAAAAATCCAAATCAAATCATTCTCACCTAATTAGGTAAGTATCACATACCTGGGCCACTTAATATGTAATACAAATTCAATTTGTCACCTTAACACAGATTCTCGTAGGATTTGTACTTTTATTAAATTCACCGGCTCTTGGCCTGCTGGGTATAAACCCGAATTTCATCACCGGCTCCAAAGCCTGCTAGACTTTTTAAGTCTGAAATTACTTCACCAGCATTACACCTGCTAGGCACGAGGCCTGACATTATTTAACCGGCTTTACGCCTGCTAGGCTCAATGCCCAATTTTATTTCACTGGTTTTACGCCTGCTAGGCTCAAAGCCCGATTTTATTTCACCGGCTTTACGCCTCCTAGGCTCAAGGCCCAATTTTCACAACACAATAACCAAAATGCCTACTTTCTCATATTATCATAATCGGCACTTCACATTTTAATTTTATAATCATTTATATACACATGACTGAACATATATATGTATACTTATATTTACACAAAGGTTTCCATTCTTCAAACATATCACATACGGTATAGTTCACTCTCGTGATTTATCTTAAACACATCATATCGTCTCACTCAATTCCAAATTATACACATATACTAAACACATTCGGCTTATAGCCATAATTCAATACTCATTCGCCACATCAATTGTATAGAAATTAGCATTATATTTGCTATGTTCAATTAACTCTTAGGCATACAAGGTAATCAAGCCTAAACACTTAAGGACTTACCTCTATTGTCGTCGAACGATTACGGATCCACTATTCCACCACCTTTGCTTTTCCTTTATCCGAATGTGGCTCTTGAGCTTAATTCAACAAAACTTAAACTAGTTTAATCATTCTATCAACTCATTACTTTCATTCAATAACTTATAAATTAAATAACATCCACATCACAAATGTGACCTTGTGTATTACACAATATGGCCGAATACATTTTCTTTTATTAGCAACATAGTGCCCATATGAATATACTCAAATAATATCAATCAAAACATCAAATTCATCACCACATCCTTATGCGGCATTAATTTCATTTAGCCTAGCATAGTTCAAAACTAAACATTCTTCTTCCTAGTTACAAAATCATGCTTATGTAACCTTGATACCTTTTCATTTTAAGCACATATAACCACCATAAACAGACACATCATTCATACACTAATTTCATACAGTTAAATTCATGCCAAAATTTCATTTACAAAATCAAGCTTAATTGTTTCACATTCGGTCATCCTATATAAAATTCAATATGCATTATATGTCTATATAAATATGCCATGAACCAAATCTCATGCTTAACATTTAAGTTCACATTAGGCAATTGTACCTACATATACAAAGAATTGAACATTTAATCTTTATACCTAATTCTCCCAAGGCCAAATATCACATAAAGCATTTAAACATTTATTTCTCAACCCCATCTCTTACTTTATCACTTAATTTACTATCTTTGAAACTCATTTTAACCAATATAACTTACTCCATGGCCGAATGCTACTTGAGCATTAAGCTCATGTTCTTTTCACTATTTAATAAGTCTTAAGACTCATCTAATATCCATTTTCAATTTGAAATATCAAACATTCAAAATTTAGTGCAATGCTACATAGCCGAGTGTTAATGCCCATTTTAACCACATATAACAAAGTTTAATTAGTTTTTTTAAGCCACATATATTCATCACTCAATACACAACATTTCCCACATGACCGAATGCAAGCTTCATCAAAAACTCAAAAATTCATACATGGGTCCTGACAAGGGCTTTAAAACCAACTCATTTTCACAATTTCAAAAGAAATTAACAAGAATCACATACCTTAATCAAGGCTTAAGGATGACCGAATGCCTTAGTTAAATTTCTTTATTTTCTTGCTTTAGTTTCGGCAATAGAAGAGAAAAGATGAGCACTTTGTTTTTTTCACCTTATTTTTATTATAATTTTCATGTTTTATTATTATAATACCATAGATTTTATTTCATTAATATAAAATGCACAAAATGCCAAAACACCCATCATCATTGCCATCCACTATAATAATAGTGGTCCATTTGACATACAAGTCCTCTATGATGCTAGCCATATACAATTTGGCCACTTCAATTTTTACCTGTCACATTTTTATGATTTATCAATTGAGTCATTTTTAATAATTCCTCATCTAAATGACAAAATTAAAACACAATATTTTCACCCATAACACTTCACATAAACAAAACATAGAAAATAACATTTTAAAAATTTTCTGACTCGGTTTAGTGGTTTCAAAACCACTTTTCCGATTAGGGCCTAATTAAGGCTATCACACTAACTTTCCCGGTTAGGATCTCCAGGCCATTCCATACAGTTTATCATTTCAAAATAATATTATCAGACAGTTAATATAACACATATTTGTAATTTGACTTACCTCGTACGGAGTTAACGGATGCGAGTCGACTAATCGACGATTTTGGACTTCCCTCGATCTAATCCATTTTTCTTTGTTCTTGATCTAAACAAATTCAGATTCAATCATTCAATCTATCATCTCATTCAATTCAATCCAAAATCACATATTCAGGGTAATTTGCATTTTAACCCTCACATTTACACATTTTGACACTTTGGTCCTTAATTCACAAATCATCAAATAAACATAATTTCTTTACACATTGGCCTAGTCGAAACTTCATAGTTCTCATATAGGCCCATTTATCATACTCATTTCACAATTTAGTCTTTCCAAAGTAGCATTTTTATAAATAAGTCCATATAGCCCAAATGCATCAAGATTTCATGGTAAATCATATAAACTCATCATCTACTCATATTTATACACTCAAATTCATCACACATCTCATGAAATCAACAATGGCACTATTTACAGACTTTATCGAAAATAGTAATTGAGACATGGGCATGAAAGAACACGAAGCAATGATCACAGAAACATAAAAATTATCAAAAACAAATGAAAATCCATACCTTAATCAAGGTTTACAATTGCGGAACCCTCAAATGGTTTTCTCCTTTTCCTTTTCTTGATAAAAATCCGCTAAAGATGGACACAAATGACTAATTTCATGCTTTGGTTTTGTTTAATGATTATAAATTATTAGTTTACCATTTTGTCCCTCATTAAAACTATTGAACAAACACATAGTCTAAGGTCATTTATGACCACTCATGCTTCAAATGGGTTAATTGCCACATAAGGCCCTCATATTAAAAAGCCACATACAAAAGGCACCTTTCACATGTGGAATGCTAACTTCACCTTCATGTAGTTTAATCGTTTTCCATAATTAAGCACAGAAACAATCAAATTAATATACAAACCTTTCACAGATGCAAATTCGTACAGCACAGACACAGAAAATAATATCAAAACATTTTTTAGACTCGGGTATGTGGTTCCAAAACCACTTTTCGACTAGGGTCCAGATTAGGCTGTTACAACTCTCTCCCCCTTTAGGGATTTTTGTCCCCGAAAATCATACCGTTAAACAGATTCAGATATTGATTTCTCATAGCATCTTCGGGCTCCCATGTCGATTCTTCGACCCAGTGTCGATGCCATAGAACTTTAACTAATGGAATTCTTTTATTTCACAATTCTATAATTTCACGAGACAATATACGGATCGACTTTTCTTCATACGTCATATCAGACTGTAATTCAATCTCAAAAAGATTTAGTACATGAGTTGAATCAGATCTATATCGCTGAAGCATAGATACGTGAAACACATTGTGTATCTTTTCTAACTCAAACGGTAGCCTCAATCTATAAGCAACTGGCCCAATACGCTCAATGATCTCATATGGTCCGATGAACCTCAGACTCAATTTACCCTTTTTATCGAATCGGAATAATTTATTCCACGGGGATACTTTCAGAAATACTCTATCGCTGATTTCAAATTCAATGTCTTTTCGTTTCAAATCCGCATAAGATTTCTGACGGTCAGAAGCAGCTTTTAGACTATCTCGGATTACTTTCACTTTTTATTCAGTCTCTTTTATCAGATCATCATCGTGAATCTTATTTTCACTGAGCTCAGACCAGTATAACGGAGTTCTACATTTTCTCCCGTATAAATCTTCATAAGGTGCCGTCTTAAGGCTTGATTGAAAACTATTATTGTAAGCGAATTCAATCAAAGATAAGTATTGATCCCACGTACCTTTGAAATCCAGTATATAGCATCTCAGCATATCTTCAAGTATCTGAATAATTTGTTCAGACTGGCCATCTGTTTGTTGATGAAAAACAGTACTGAAATGCAATTTAGTTCCCAGAGCATCTTGTAACTTCTTCCAGAATCATAAAGTGAATCTTGGATCTCTATTAGACACAATTGACAAAGGTATTCCGTGCAATCTTACGATATCAGAGATGTAAAGCTCAGCTAGCTTCTCAAGTGAGAAGTTAGATCGTACTGGAATGAAATGGGCTGACTTTGTCAATCTATCAACCACCACCCAAATTGAATATTTCTTTCTCAGAGTCAGAGGCAATCCCGAAACAAAATCCATAGTTACACGGTCCTATTTCCATTCAGGAATCATAACTGGTTGTAGCAAACCAGACAGTACCTGATGTTCAGCTTTAACTTGCTGACAGATCAAACACTTCATAACGAAGTCAGAAATATCTCTTTTCATTCCTGGCCATCAATACCACTGTTTCAAATCATTATACATTTTCGTGCTTCCAGATATACAGACAGCTTACTACCGTGAGCTTCATTCAAATTGTTTGAATTAATTCTAGATTTCTCGAAACATATAGTCTATTTCTGAATCTCAGACAGACACTATCATCTATTCGAAATTTAGAATCAGAATTACACTGAGCTCGTTTTGTTAACAATTCATTATCAGACTTTTGAGCCTCACAGATCTGTTAATAAACAAGGGTTTTTCTTTCAACTCAGCACAAACCAAATGTGTTTTCTGTGACAACCTTAATTTGACCCTAGTCAGAAAGTGGTTTCGGGACCATAAAATCGAGTAATATATATAAAATTAAATGCTATATTCTATGTTTATTATTTGTGAAAATTCATGTGTGAAAATATCGTGTTTTGATTTTGTCATTTGGATGTGGAATTTGTTAAAAGGACTTGTTTGAGAAACCTTGAAAATGTGATAGGTAATTTGGTAGTGGCCGAATAAGTGTGTGATTAACATTGGGGGACTTGCATGTCAAATAGACCATCATAATCATAGTGGACGGTAATGATGCTACATGATGGGAAATATATGTCTTTTATATTATTATTATATGCATTATATATTATGAAATGTGATAATAATTAATATAAATTATGGTGATAAAAACAAAGTGAAAATTGATGACATGGACGGTAATAGCCATGTTTATTTCATACTTTCTTTGTTATATGTCAAGCCTATAATGGTAAAACATGAATCAATTTTAAGATAATAAAACATAATAAAAATAAAGCTTATGATCATTTCATTTTTACTTGGCCGAAACTACTAAAAAGAAAAACAAAAGAAACAAGTTGGAGTTCAGCATCTTGCAAGCTAAAAATCCAAGGTAAAAATCATGTTAATTTGATGATATTTTGATGTTTTGAGTTCTTTTTTTGTACCCTCCTAGACCCATGATTTTGATTTTTGAATTTTGGTGTTTTGGATGTTCGGTCATGAAATTGATGATAGAAATTGGTGATATGTGTTAATTTGATATGTATGTGTGACTTTAAGATGAATGTTAAGTTTCTATCATAAACCATGAGTAAAATGTTGAATTTTGAGTTTGGATGAATATATATATGCAATCGTCAATTGGTTATAATTTGTAAAATGGTGTAAAATATTGATTGTTTTAAATGGTACATAGTTAAATGGAGATAGAAGCTTGATAAAATTCTGTTAAGGATGAATGTAAGAGATATGTGCATTCGGTCATTAGTTACATGTGCTAAATTGTTGATGAATTGATGTAAAGAAAATACATATAGGCCGAATATAGTCTTGGATAAGTAATTTTTTGATGTATTAAATTGGTAACATGGTTATGCCGATTGTTGACTTGTGATAAAGAATTATTCAAATGGTTGTTTAAATAATATTTGGTTTATTAGTATATTTGTAATTAGTTAACGTGTAAACTTTGTATGAGTACTAAAGGTTGTATGTGAATTCGGCTTTGGGATAGCTAGGTATATTTAATGATTGAAGTCTTGATGTCTTAAGTGGTGATGAGTGAAAGATGAAATTGAACTTATTAATTGTTATATACGTGAGTCAAAATGATATGGTAGTTGATTTTAAAGAGGTCAATATGTATATATATAATTGAATGATGATTGACAACAAGAAATAATGAAGGATAAGTGGTAAATATGTATTAAGGTAAGCTCATTATTTGATATGTGATAAAACATATATATATGATGTTAGGTTAAATTTTTGGTGAATCATGGTGAAGTATATTCGGCCATAGGTTAAGTGTAATCATATAGTACTAAAATTAAATGCATGAGTATATGTAAACAAATGTCTAAAGAATCGGCTTTAAGCATTGATATTATTATTTTAAATGTGAGTGATATTTTGGTGTGAATATATGTATATTCGGCTACTTAAGTATGAAATGTTTAAGTTAATTTAAGAATAAATGTATATGAATTTATGTATATTCAGTTAATTATTAATATTGTGGTTTTGGGAAATTGGTATGGTTTGAGATGAAGTGATGATTATGTGGTTATGTTTAATTGCAAGTATGCTGTATATGCATGGGTTTCATTGAGAAATTAGTCTTGTTGATTATAATGAGTTGGTGAGGTGATTAAATTAGTTTAAAATTTTTGAATTACGCTCAAGAGCATAGAGAGCTAAACATGGAGAAAGGAAAGCTAATGTAACTGAGTAGCCGACTTGTAGTTGTTCGAAAGTAATCGAGGTAAGTGTTAAAGTAGTTTAAACATAAGTAATTGTGAATATTTCATGCTATATTATGATAATTAAAAATTTTGTATTATATATGTCCATTGCCGAATGCTACATGCATATGGAATAAAAGATATATAATTGACATGTGTAAATTATCAAATGGTAAGTATGATATAGATATGCCATAATAGTTGTGCTTATTTTGCCGAATGGCAAGCATGAAATGATAATGTAATGTGCTACAAAATACATATTAATGGGTGAACTAAGTTATATGTGTTTTATTCGAATAAGGTTAAACTCTATTAGGTAAATGTGATATGTGTAAATAGTATAAGTATTTGAATTGAGATATTTGAAACCTAGTGAATTAATAAAAGTATAATGCCATGAGGCTATGTGTTAATATGACCTGTGGATTCGTTCAATAAACTAATTTGTTCAGGTATGTATAACCTATTTGTGTACATGGAAAAGTGAATTAGATGGTTGATGTGAAGTGTATGTGAAGTGATTATATGCCAATGTTTATATATGAAGCTATGGTTTTTGTGAAATCATTCATGGAAGCATATGACTTATTTATGTGAATGTGGACATGGAAATTTAAATGTGGGTATGATCTGTAATTTTATATTGATTGATTGAATTAAAGTTGGCTTTAAAATGTTTACGTGTTCATGACTATATGAATTCAAAGTTAAATGAAATGATATGTTCAAAGTGTACATTTGTGATGTTTTATAGACGTGGTTAAGTCATTTCAATGTGTAATAATAAGTGAAAATAGGCACTATGTGTGCGAACGAACATGGGCACTATGTGTACGAATGAATAGAGGCGCTGTGTGTGCGAGTTCTTTAACCGAGCACTATGTGTGCTAGATCAGCTGTTGGGGCACTAAGTGTGTGAAATGAGATCATGTAAGACCTCATCAGGGACGAAGGCATTGATTTGAGGTAGTGTATAAGACTGTGTCTGGGACATTGGCATCACTATGATTCGTGTAACACCCTATCCGGGACAGTGGCATCTATATTGAATAACATGTAAGACCGCGTCCGGGATGTCTGTAACACCCCTATCCTGTAACCGTCGCCCGAATAGGACGAGGTGCTACCGAAAATTAGGAAAAACGGATTAGAACAGTAAAATTTTGAACATTTTCTTGAATAAAAGATCACTTATTTATAAAAATGCTGTACATAAACAAAGATCGAATTTAAACTTATATAAGTAAATATTCAAAAGATGCCATATTCGCATGGCTTAAATACATCAACAAAAACATCCTTCCACTATTAGTCTATTCTATACATGCCATAAGTTAACCCAAAACATAGCAATACCAAACAGTGGATAGTGTGACGATTGCTGACGATCCCCGAGCCGATAGTAAGAGTCAATGATCTACAAAACAGAGAAACATAACATTCAAAGTAAGCTTTCATAAGCTTAGTAAGTCTTAAGCAATTTAAACAGTTGAACTTAAAAACAAACCAAATGTTTAAAATCACATAACACTTTCTGAGTACAATACTATCTGGCCGATTATGCACGAACACATATCATTTTACTCCTTTTATACTCAAACTCATATAAACATAGTATTTACAAGCTTCCGGATTAACTTTAATTCTTTCAAATTTCACTAATGTATCATTTCTTACCCACACTTACTTTCAACATTCATAGTTAAATGGCATATCGAAAACTATCTTGTAACTTTGCATAATAACTAAATGCACACATATACAAATATACATATGAATTTACAACATCTTTTCATATGCTTCTCATTACACATTCTTAATTCCAGTCAGATCAATCTCACATATATAATATATATATATCACATACCTGAATCACTTAATGTGTAATACGAGTTCAATTTATCATCTTAGCATAGGATCTCGTAGTCATATACTTTATCAAATTCACTAGCACTTGGCCTACGGGGTATAAAACCTGAACATAACACTAGTACGAAGCCTATAGGACTTTAAAACCCGGACATATTACTAGCACGAAGCCTGCGGGACTTTAAACCCGGATACAATCTCAGCACAATTTATTTTATATACTTTTTACTAACTTTGGCCTCATCAAATATCCAATAATACACACTTTTCACAATTGGTCATTCAGCCACATTATATACACAAAAACATATGTACATTTCACATTTGCCCATTCAGTCACACCACATACACAAGCACATATATAAAATAATGCTTTTATCATCACTTGCTAAAACATCATATACTTTGCTTTCATTTAAATAACCACTTAGCCATATTACATTTCTAAGTAACAATTCGGCCTCACTATACAAATAAGATAGCACACATTTTCATAAAGGCTATTCGGATAACTTGCACACATTTAATATTAGCCATTTCGGCCTCACCACATATACATACCTTGTACATCAATTTCATCATATCAAAATTGACTAGGTATACTAGTCATTTATGGCTTATAGCCTCATTTTAATATGAATTCGGTACTTTGATTACCAATATTTAATTAAACATGTTCTTAATTACAATTATTTAACATTTTAATTTACATTCGGCAATGACATGTTCATCTCCAATAAGTCAATACTTATAAAATTATAATTTCACAAATTTTAACATCAAAGATCCATCTAACACTCATATATCATTTCCTAACGTCACAATTCAAAATTCACATATGGTTTTAATCAATAGCTTATAAGCAACTCAAACAATTTTATCAATGTTTACAACATAATCACAAATTCACTACGAGCTGTCTTCCTGAGCAACAGTCATTTAATTATTTGTAACTGAAGCTACGAAACTCCAAATCAAGTGCCATTAATTTTCCCTAGAAATAAACTCATATATCTTCTATCCACAAAATTTTCAGGATTTTGGTTTGGCCAATCAATACCAGATTTTTCTTAAAGTTTTCCCTATTTTACTGTTTGACTATTCTAACCACACTTCACTACGAATCAAATTCCTCATTGTACAGAATTCAAAATATGTTCTTGTTTATTTCATTTGAAACTAGACTCATTAAGGAGTCTAAGCATATAAATTTTATCTTATAATCATTTTTTTTTACAATTTATAATGATTTTCTAAAAACAGAATAGGGGCCCTCGAAGCCCTTTTGACTCTGTCCCACACCACTTTAAATATCTCATTATCGGCAATTCCTTTACTTACACGGTTTCTTTTATAGGAAACTAGACTCATCAATTTTTAATTACATAATTTATTCAACCTCTAACTCAACTCCAACAATTTATGGTGATTTTCTAAATTCACATTATTGCTGCTGTCCCAAGCAGATCTATTACAATTTACTCTTAAATTTCCAAAAGTTCAAACACTTAAGAACTTACTAAGATCTCAATTTCCCTTCTTCAATTTCCTAATCACATTAGTAGTTTCACTTACTTTGTAACATTAATCCACAATTCACCTCATAATTCATTCGGTAATTTCATCACATAATTTCTTTAAAATACCATTTCCTTATATTGATTTCAAAAACATTCAAGAATTTAAAGCATAATTTCATAGCCAAATGTAATCACAATTCGGCATTTACAAGAAATTCATAGTATTTTATTCATGTCTTAACTCATGATGCTTTCGGTTATTCCATCTTATCTCATGTATTCAAAATACCATTCGCACCTATTAGTTCATAAGACATTTGGCTATCACACATAGTCCTCACTAAATTCATACTCATTCTATTTACCATTACTTAACTGAAACACAGAGATCATATATCATTCTCTAAAACTCTTTTAGCATATACCTCATTTCCATGCACAATTCAATCGAGTAAGTTAGCCATTTTCGGCTCATATTATGAACATTATTAATCATTCAAAAAAAAATATATATATACCACATATACTAAAACTTTATTCTATATTCCTTTAATCTTTAAACACATAAATTCAACTTAATCATTTAAGAGCTTACCTCAAAAGTTATCGTACGACTATATCGACTACACGACTACCTTCGTTTTTCCTCGATCCGAGTTTGTCCCCTTAAGCTCTTGATGCTCAATCAACAATTTTAACTACTCAATTTAAAAACGGCAATGTCATTACTTTACATAACAGAAATTAAATTTCATTACTTAAACTATCCACAGCAATCACCTTCCGAGCACCTTAATTTTCTTTAAGCTAAACCACCTCATAGCATACATATACACATTCGGCTAATTATAAAACAAAATCAGCACTCATAATCAAATCATTAACTAAAATCACATTTGGCAATATGCTTAAATAATCTTCAATATTTAATAACATCTAAAACTAATTTGCTTGAGGTGCCATGAATTATTCAAATTGGCCGAATATCATTGAATTTCTAAAATCATGCTTATAACCACTTGGCCGAATTTCACATATCAAAGCCACTTATATATATATTATTCAAAGCATTTAACAACACTTACAAGTCCAAAACCGAATGTTCATTATGCATTTCCTTAGTTCTAGATTCAGCAAACACATGTATAATTACCAAAAATTTATTTTATTTTTATTTTTATTTTTTAAAAAAATCCCAAAACCATAAAACTCAATTCATATAACATGCTAAATCACCCAAGGCACTTTCGGCACTAGCACAAGCACACACACATTTAACTTTTATAAAATTCAACTTTTAACAAGCTCCCTATGCTTCCATGATCAAAACTGAATGCTCATCTTACCACCAACATGCATATTTAATTATCTTAAGCCTCTCTTAATCAATTTTATTCATAAAAGCATGAATTCAACAATCCATTACTAATACAAAACAAACATAACCAAAAATCCCTTCATGAACTAATCACTCACATGTAACATACTTTTCAAAAACAAGCTCATAAACATATGAATTTTGGTATCAAATTATCCATTGAACATTCGTTTACTATCTTCTATCCTCAACTCAAATTTCCTCACTCATTTTCACTAAGGCCGAATCTAAAATGCCTCATAAACTAAATTTATCAAGTGGGTTCCGGCTAGAAGAAGAAGAGAAACACAAATTCATCAACAATTTACAAAACCACATCAAATTACCTTCAAATTTGCCTCCAATTGACCGAACGGTCCCAAAACCATCCTTCACTCTTCTTCTTTTTATGAATTTCGGCTAGGTGAAGAAACAAAGATGAGTTCTTGTTTTCTTCCCCAAATTCTTATTTTATTTTGTCAATAAACTATATAATAATGAATATATCAATAAGCTACTTAATAAAAAAAATATCAATTCATTATTATACATATAAAATATGCTTATTTTGCTCACCAAAACCATCATGGCTGACCACTAACATTAAAAGTGGCAAATTGGCATGCAAACCCACTTATTTGTATCATTCAATAATTAGTCACTTAAAATAAGCCACACATATATTCAAAACTTCTCACATAAGTCCTTTTTATTTAGAAACACATTCAAATTGACAAAAATCAAAGCATTCAAATTTCACACATGCAGGTTCACATATTTTAGACATAAAATATTATATTCAATTATTTCTACGACTCAGTTTAGAGGTCCTGAAACCACTTCCCGACTAGGGTCAGAATAGGGCTGTCACAACATCGGCATTGTATAAGTTCTATTTGAATTTTTGCACATTCCTGAACGACTCGATTAAAACATCTATTGAACGAGTAAATACTTACCTTATGTGATGTGATTCAGGTTATAAACCTAGCAGGCTATAATGCCAGTGAAATGATATCGGGCTTCAAGCCTAGCAGGCAAAATGTCGGTGAATGAGTTTAGACTTAAAGTCTAGCAGGCTTCGTGTCGGTGATGAATTCGGGTTTAGAACCTAGTAGGCTAATTGTTGGTGATTTGATAAAAGTCTAAGATTATGAGATCCCGTGTTAAAACGACAATTGAATACGTTCAATACGTTAAGTTGGACAGGTATGTATCATGAACTTACATGTAGGCTTGATTTGGATTAAATTATAAGTGTATAATGTGGTGCATATGTAAGTACGTAATAAGACTATATATATGATTATGGTACATTCGGTCAATGTGTGGAGTTAAGTGAAGATATATGATTTACCTATGTTGATATGAGTTCAGATTCAAGTCAAATTAATCTGCTATATATGCATTATGAGGATGCGTATATTTGGCCAAAAGGCAATATACCTAGAAAGAGGTTACATGAGAATTCGAATGATCAATTTATAATTGAGTTTAATTGTTTACATTGCTTAAAACTTACTAAGCTTATAAAAGCTTACTCCGTTTGTTATGTTTTTCTGTTTTATAGATCGTTGACTCTAGTCACCAGCTCGGAGATCGTCAGCAATTTGTCACACTATCTACTATTTTGGTACCTTTAAAAAAATTGATATTTTGAAAGATGGCATGTATAGGCTTAACTCTCTTTTGAATACAAGTTATATTTTGAAATTTGTAAATATTCTAGCCATGCGAATATGGCTTGTTTAATTGCTAAGTTTAAATGTATGGTTTGATGAAATTTATGTGGCTTGTTGCTTTACTATTAGGAAACTCGATTATGCTTATTGGTAAGTAGTCTCTTCTAAATTTGATAAGTGCTCATATAGTAAATTAATGTGATATGTTTGCATTCATCGAATCAATTAATAAGTTGGTATAGTCGGTTATAGTAATTAAAGTAGATCATTAATGAATACTCGATGTTCAATTGAATCTATGTATGGTATGTTTTTATGAACCTCTAAAGGTTTTGTTTAGTTGGTTAATACCTTGTAACCTTATTTTGGCGACGGATGAGGGTTATAGGGTGTTACATTTTATTAGTATCAGAGCTACGGTTTAGTCGATTCTAGGACTAACGTAGCGCGTGTGAGTCTAGCTATACATGCCATAAAGTGATAAAATGATAGTGTGATGATTTCTGACAGTTAAAATGTGTTTTTCGTATAGCAATGAATCCCGATCCCAATCGAGCCATAGTAGATGATGTTAAGAGCGTAGCGCCTGCTCCGGCGCAAGGGACAGCGCTGATTGACTCTCAGTCGAATACGAATAATCAAAATGATGAGATGAAACAAGCCTTTTATGCTATGATGAATGAATGGTTTTCTGAATTTGTGAGAAATAACTCGGCTACACAACCTCCTCCGCCCCTAAATAATCCCCTTCCGATACCTGTTGTGCCTCTTGTGACCAATTCGTTGAGATTGAATAAAACTTCAAATGACCAAACTAGAAAATACGGAACCAAAGAGTTGGGTAAAAGAAAGAGAAAAGTCGATTACGGGGCTAGAGACTCCCGCAAACGATCAACGAGTAAAACCCTTCAGTCATCTTCAAAGACACTCAGAGAAGATAGTAGCTTATCAAAAGTGGGTGCAGATCATTCTAGATGAGATAAAAGTTGAACTCATGTAAATCCGCAAGCTACATTAGTTGCTAGTGTGGGTAACTTTCGGCCACGAAGAGTTGAATGCAAATATTGTGGTAAATGGCATTCAGAAGAATGTAGATTGCGTGATCATACCTATTTTAAGTGTAGGTCGGTGGATCACTTTATTCGTGAATGTCCAAGGTGGGCTGAACAGAATACCGTCCAGAGTGCGAAATAGAGTAGCATGCCATCACGGAGTAGACCACCTAGCCTGGGGGTAACACTAGTGGTAGTCAGAGAGGGACGAGAGATACAGTTGATCGATCTGAGACTTGTGCACCTGCCAGAGCTTATGCCATCCGTGTACATGAAGAGGCTTCTTCTCCTGATGTTATTACTGGTACTTTCACTCTCTATTATACTTATGTTATTGCTTTGATTGATCTCGGCTCAATTTATTCATATGTGTGTGAAACATTGGCATCCAGTAAGACTCTATCTGTTGAGTCTACTAAGTTTATGATTTGAGTGTTAAATTCTTTGGGGCTGTTATGTGTTAAAAAAATTTATATAGTATTAAATTAAGGATAAAGTGTTTCTAAAAGTCTCACTGTAGTGAAAGATGTTCAGATTCAACCGTGAAGTAATTTGAGCCCGAGATTTAGCGGACAGTACGAGATTACAAAACGGATTGGGCCAGTTACATATAGATTGATTTTGCCACCCGAACTTGAAAAGATTCATAATGTTTTCACGTTTCGATGCTCTGTCGATATAGATCCGATCCTTCACATGTGGTTAGCCTGTTAGAGATTGAGATTCAGTCTGATTTGAGTTACGAGGAGGAATCGGTTTGAATTTTGGTTCACGAGGTGAAAGAACGTTGGAATAAGAAAATTTCGTTAGCTAAAGTTTTGTGGTACAAGCCTAGAGTCGAGGAAGCGACTTGGGAACTTGATGAGTCAATAAGAGAATGTTACCCTAACCTTTTCGCTAGTAAGATTTTTAGGGACGAAAATCCCTAAAGGGGGAGAGTTGTGACAACCTTAATTTGACCCTAGTCGAAAAGTGGTTTCGGGACCATAAAATCGAGTAAAATATATATATATAATTAAATGCTACATTCTATGTTTATTATTTGTGGAAATTCATGTGTGAAAATATCGTGTTTTGATTTTGTCATTTGGATGTGGAATTTGTTAAAAAGGACTTGTTTGAGAAACCTTGAAAATGTGATAGGTAATTTTGTAGTGGCCGAATAAGTATGTGATTAACATTGGGGGGCTTGCATGTCAAATAGACCATCATAATCATAGTGGACGGCAATGATGCTCCATGATGGGAAATATATGTCTTTTATATTATTATTATATGCATTATATATTATGAAATTTGAATTAATAATTAATATAAATTATGGCGATAAAAACAAAGTGAAAATTGATGACATGGACGGTAATAGCCATGTTTATTTCATACTTTCTTTGTTATGTGTCAAGGCTATAATGGTAAAATATGAATCAATTTTATGATAATAAAACATAATGAAAATAAAGCTTATGATCATTTTATTTTTAATTGGCCGAAACTACTAAAAAGAAAAAGAAAGAAACAAGTTGGAGTTCGGCATCTTGCAAGCTAAAAATCCAAGGTAAAAATCATGTTAATTTGATGATATTTTGATGTTTTGAGTTCTTGTTTTGTACCCTCCTAGACCCATGATTTTGATTTTTGAATTTTGGTGTTTTGGATGTTCGGTCATGAAATTGATGATAGATATTGGTGATATGTGTTAATTTGATATGTATGTGTGAATTTGAGATGAATGTTAAGTTTCTATCATAAACCATGAGTAAAATGTTGAATTTTAAGTTTGGATGAATATATATATGCAATCATCAATTGGTTATAATTTGTGAAATGGTGTAAAATATTGATTGTTTTAAATGGTACATAGTTAAATGGAGATAGAAGCTTGATAAAATTCTGTTAAGGATGAATGTAAGAGATATGTGCATTCAGTCATTAGGTACATGTGCTAAATTGTTGATGAATTGATGTAAAGAAAATACATATAGGCCGAATATAGTCTTGGATAAGTAATTTTTTGATGTATTAAATTGGTAACATGGTTATGCCGATTGTGGACTTGTGATAAAGAATTATTCAAATGGTTGTTTAAATAATATTTGGTTTATTAGTATATGTGTAATTAGTTAAAGTGTAAACTTTGTATGAGTACTAAAGAGTGTATGTGAATTTTGCTTTGGGATAGCTAGGTATATTTAATGATTGAAGTCTTGATGTCTTAAGTGGTAATGAGTGAAAGATGAAATTGAACTTATTAATTGTTATATACGTGAGTCAAAATGGTATGGTAGTTGATTTTAAAGAGGTCAATATGTATATATATAATTGAATGATGATTGACAAGAAGAAATAATAAAGGATAAGTGGTAAATATGTGATGTGATTCGGCTCGAGTGATTGAGTCGAATTCACGTAGTTGCCCGATCGTAGTTGAGAAGGATCGTTCGTGCCTCGGTGTCTTGGAAATAAAAGTGAAATGGATAGTTTAATTAAGCGGAAGGTTTTCAAAATGGGAAATAAGTGTAGCTAGGTTCAGTTATGGAATAACAAAGGTAGATATTGGATAGTTGGCTCGGTTTGATGAAGACAAGAAAGAAACTCAAAGGATGGGAATGGAAAACGAACTTAACGTCAGGAATGATTCAACACTAAAAAGTGTCACCCCGGTTCCTATATTGTTAAGGTGGATAGATGGAATCAAAGGATAGGTGAACGCCACACCAAGGATGGTGATAAGTTTAAAAACGAGATCGGTAGATGCCACTAGCACGCTAGATAAGTCTTTTGAAACTTGTACGAGATATGAGAGGAAGTAACCTCACAAAAACAGGTTTTTAATCAAATGGCAAAAGTCCTCTTTACAAAGTTTACAAATCTCTATTTATAGGCCTAAAATGCCTATTGAATTTCAGCATCTAAATGTGTTCATACTAACTTAAATTCTGTTCACACTTGTATTTAATATGTTCACACAAAAGCATTAAAATTTGGTTCATACTTGAATATGGTGCATGAATTGGCCGAATCATCATGTTGCTTCACTTTATGTATTCATGCATACTTAGCTTTGAAGAAAGGCCTTAATTCCATGAATGTGCAGCCCTTTAATGTTCTATCATCCCCCTTGGCCGAATGAAGCTTTAATGCACCTTAAATACTTGAATGGTTAACTTGAAAATGCATGGATCATGCATAAAACGTCCCAATGTATGTTCCTCCATAAATTCGGTCCATGAACCTTCAAAAACATGAACATTAAGATAGCCCCCACTTGCATGGACGTCCCTAATACATGTACTCCCTTAAATGCTGTCATTGAACCTCAATTCTACATGCACCTCTTTATACATTGCACCAAGCCGTACATGAACTTGCATTAATTTCCTTCCATGCATGAATGTGTGCCGTCCAAAGGGAATGGATCTTCTAGATACATTCATGCATGAATCTTCATCATCCATCTAACCGAATGTGCATTTGAGCCCAATCATTCATGTATTTTGGGCATTCATGTATTTGACAAATACATGAACTTGTAAACACCTTGAATCTGGTCATGCATGCACCTAATTAAATGTTGTTCATTCATGTATGTGGGATGTCCAAAAGAGATGTTTCTTCCATGGTTCTTTGTACCGTCCAAATGAATGTACCTACATAAAATAAACAAGTCATTTAAGACATTTCATGAACACTCATAAATTTTGGCATAATGTGAACACATGTCATGCATTAAATCGGCTATGTTTAAGACAAATTTAATACATGCAATATCTAAGACATATTAATAACAAACATAAATGTAAGACATGTTTAATGCTTAATTAAATAAGTTCAAAATTTATTTAAGTAAAAAGTCAATGAGCTAAATATGAGCTACTGTCAAGCTAGTGAACTAATATGGAGCTGAGCACAAACTCGTGAGCTGGAAGTGAGCTAGAGTTTACCTCGTGAGCTGAAGAGAAGCTAGAAGTGAGATTGGTTTAGCTCGGGCAAGCTGAATCGAGCTTAAATAAGCTGAATTTGAGCTGGATGGAGCTCATGGAGCTGGAAATGAGTTAGAATCAGCTTACCAACAAGTCAGTACTCGACTCGAAAGATTTGTCCAAAGTAGTTCGCGAGGCGTGCTCGCATTATTCCCCCCCTCATTTAAGCGACTTGTCCTCAAGTCGAGCCGTTTATCCACTTTTAAAGTTTTTCTCTCACGCGGCTTTCCTCGATCGAATGGGACAGAGGACATCATAGAAATCTGAAATAATCTTTCCACTTTCGGCAAGAATAAAATCAAAGAAGTCAGATTCAAGTGGATTTGAAAAATTAGAAAACGTTCACTCAAACGATCATACGCCAAAAATCTTAGTTGTACAGGACATGCATACGTAAATTTATCAAAGAGTTTTGTTAGACTAATGTTGCAAACATGAGAACTAAATTGGATCAAGGGATAATTTGTCACAAATGTTTGTAGACAATTAAACTTATTAAACCTCATCCAAAACTTTCCAGAATGATTAGCCCAAAATAGAAACTCATTCAATTCGTCGTCTTGCACACGCAAAGTGCTCCATGGCTGATTAATTGCTATCTTACCCGTATGTTTATCAACAGCATGATTTGAGTCATCACATTTCAACACAAACAGATCAGTACGAGGCCAAGAACAGTAATCAACCACAAAAAGATTCAAACAATGTTCTAACATCAAGGTATCACAAGGATTTCCACGCATTAAATCAACAAGATTTTCACCTTCACTCAAATTAAGCAAAGATATTTGAACATTTTCAGAAAACTTACCTTGAGGAATTTGAAGAGAAGAAATTCGAAGGTTAGGTTTACCTTTTTTAGTCAAAATGAACCTTCTCTTTTCGGAAAGATAATGTAAAACAAACCTATTGCTTCGATCAATTTGGATAGGTGGTGACGCACCATGACAACTCATGCTCTCGAGGGGTGGAATCCACAATAATGAGAATGGTTAGTATTAACGAAAACTATGGACTTAAATGGAAAAGGAAAGTTGCCATGGAAATTTGTTTCAATTCCAAAAATGTAGGTCAGTCTTACCTCCTCGAAATGAAACGAAAATTTTAGATGTGGCCAAGCAAGGTGATTAGTAGTCGAATCAAAATTGAAACCCAAATCATTGAATTTCACTTTCTTATCAAAAGTTCGAACATCAAGCAAACATAATTTGAATGCAAATGATGCAAAGTGCTTAATGTTTCCATAAAATGAATCCATGTAGCAAATACCAGGCTTGAACACACGAACTTGATCAGGAATTCCAACAAGCAACATATTAGAAGAAGATATAATCAACTCACCACACGAATTATATTTCACTAGTTTTAACATGCATGTTGAATTAACAAAATTGGGCATACCAATATGCGAAGATTCATGCTTCAAGAGTATCAATCGGGAATGCAAATCATTACATGGAAATTTTACACAAAAATTCAAAGATTGTTCATGAAGAGCACAATTGCACATATCATGTGAAGATCTTTTAACATGGATGCCAAACAAAGAATTTTTAGAGAACATGCAACTTTTCAAACATGCAAATTTGTCACAAATCAATTGAGCAGGCATATTTAAAGATTTAACACATGAATTCAAAAAGTTTGCATGGTCAAACACATCAGAATTTTTAATTGACAGACTTTGATCAAACATATTCAAAATTCGCTTAGAGAAAACCACTCCAATGTTGTCAACAGATTTGCCAATGTAGTCATTGTCATAAGAAAAGTTGTATATGGCACCTTTTAAAACAAAATCGTTAACAACAATAAGTGACCAAGAATTAGCCAAATCAAGCAACTTTGATTCGATAATCAAAGAATCCTTACCTTCCTTACCTTCGATCGCAAGTGGGTGGTTGTCATTCACGAACTTACCTTTTTCGAACAACTGAAATCGCCTCTCGTTTGGAAGGTATCGGAGTTGGAATTGGTCACACGAACTTTTAGGAACCTGAAAAGAAAATTCACAAGGAAGATAAACAGAAGGGTTAGAAAGAATCCTCACTTGCTCACTATTTTCTTTTTCACTCGATTCTTTTTTCTCAAGAACACTCGATTCTTTTATCTCAATTTCTTTTTCATTTTCTTTTTCTTTTTCAAAAACTTTTTCAAAGGCTTTTTCAAATTCTCTCAAGACTTGCTCATTTTCTCTTTTGCTTGCCTTTTGTCTCTCTTTTCTTTTTATTTCTTTTGCCTTTTCTTCTTTTTCTTTTCTCGCTTTCTCTTTACAAAAAGAACTATGAGAATATAAGTTGTGTTTGAAAGAAGAAAAACTATTTTCATATGAATCACGATCAAGGCTTTGAGAAGAATACTCCTTGGATGATTTCTTTGAAGTTCGGGAAAAGATATATTTATCTCTTCGGATATCATCTTGGAAGGAGTCAATATTGTAGTCGGCTTCTCGTCTTCTTGAATTTCTTGATGAAAAGGACATTCGATCTAAATCACTTCTCAAATTCATCGATGAATATGAGTCATAGTATGAATCTCTTTGTCTCAAATCCTTGGGGAAATAAGAATCTTGATCGAAATCTCGTCTCGAGTAGTCATTAGAAGTGTATCTTCGCGAAGTTCTCGATTTCGCTTTTCGACTCGATGAAACTTGTTCTCGTGGATCTCTTTGTTCCACACGATCTAATCTTTCGTGTAGTTTGTCAAACTTGGAATTTACCATTCGTTGCATTTCTCGAACCAAGTATTGAAACTCCGACTCGGTAAATTCTTCGCGTGACATGACTTTTGTTGCTGAAAACAAATATGTTAGATTACAAAAAAAAATTGAGTACCTCACCACAAATCTCACTATTTCACTCGCAAAGAAATATTTGATGAACACTCCACTCGTGTTTGCACTCATCTTAGGCTTTTTCAACACTCAAATGTTCTCACTCTCTCTAGCCTTTTTTCCACTCAAACTTACTCTCGTAACCTCGTATTTTATCTCGTATTGACTCGTCTTGGTGCTTTTGGGAGTCGGCTTCAAATGGTTACAAGGGATAAGATATGTAGGTGTACGGGTAGGCTAAAAGAAATTTTTTTGGGTTTGTGAGTGTGGCGTTGGGTAGAAGGGTAAAGAAAAATTGAGTGAAATTTTGAAAATCAGGATTCACAGATACCAATGATGTATGTCAGAAACTTTCAAAACTTCACCTTTTTTTTTAATTTTGACTTTTTTTTCACTTTTTTTTCACTTCAATTTTTTTCTTCTTTTTTTTTCGAATTTTTTTTCACACTTTTTTTTCGACTTTCTTTTTTTTTCAAACTTTTTTTTATACCACTCTCTTTTTTTTAGTACAAAATTGTAACACCCCAAACCCGGCCTGGTCGTTATGACCAGATTTGGTGCGTCACATGATCCTAAACTATGCTTATAACCTTTTTAAACATGTTGAGACATAGGTGATATTTTGGAAAACCAGCAAGGTGAGAAAAGTTCTTGTTAAAACTACTTTAACTTGTCATTATTCAAGATTGTTTGAATCTTATAACCCTTGTTTTGAAAACGTTGTTAAGGTTTTCGAAACCCGCGCAGCCTATATCTAGCAGTTTCGATAAAGTACGAACCCAATCCTTTAGAAGGTCAAAACCCAAAAAGAAATTTTAATAGCGGCCTTATTACACATTAAAACCCAAAAATTAACATAAAAATTAATAAACTAAAACATAAATAAAAACCAATTCTCTTGCAGACGTCGTGGCCATTCCGAATCTCTCGCAGCTCCAAGCCCACTATGGTTGAGGGTTACCTGCAGTGATGAAACAGAAGGGGGGGTGAGTTTGAGAACTCAGTGTGCAACATTATCTCAACCATAGGCCAAAACAGATCAAGCCTCGGAAACAGAGTTAATTGGGCCTCGGCCCATTACAGGAATCAGGTTAAGCCCAAAGGCCCATAACAGAAACAGATCAGATATAAATATTATGCAAACAGAAACCCATCCCAAATCCATCCTTAACACCCCCGTACCAGCCTTACACCATGTGGGGAGACTACTCGACCCACCCAACCGCTACACGCCACAGATATTTGCAGCGAGGCTGCCAGATATAATTTGCAGTGAGACTGCCAGATAACATTTGCAGCGAGGCTGCCAGATATATTTGCAGCGAGGCTGCCAGATATTGTGACGAGGTCACCAGATATAAATAATGTGGCGAGGCCACCAGATCGCAACGAGGTTGTCAGATATAATGTGACAGAGTCACCAGATTGCAGCGAGGCTGCCAGAACGCTTCCTCCATCATAAACCCATACCCCATGCAACAGATAATCATATTATCATGCAATATCTAGCATCAGATATACTCATATAGATAATTAACTCATGCAGATACATAACATCATACATTTCATACAGAATTGACCCTAGGGGTATAATAGTCTTTTTACACCTAGGGGTATTTTGGTAATTTTCCATATCTAAGGGTATTTTAGTCCTTTTTCATATTTTCAGGAATTTTATACAAGTACAGCTGATTATTAGTTCCCAATTAACCACGGAAGTCCATTTATGCCAAATTTTCAGTTTTGCCCTTTTTAGCCTAAAACCCCTAATGGGCCTTACTAAGTCCAATATTGTCTCTAGCCCGTTAAGCCCAATTTTAGGTTTAGTTTACCAACTTAACAAGTTATTACTAACTACGTCGCCAGATAGTCTTTATTAGCCATTTTACCTATTTGGGCTCGGAAGCCCATTAGGCCCATCTTTGGCCCATTGAAACCCAACTTACCGAGAAACTCGAAATTGCACCTTCTGCAATTTTGCCACTGTCATTTACTAGTTTGATCACCACAGGGTATTCGGTTACCCTCAGATCCTTTCAAGACAAATTTTTCGGTCACTTCAGTCGGACACTTTAGCATAGTTTCGGTCATTACGGCCTTTGGCCATCCTAGTCTATGATAGAGACACGTTACACACCTGTTACTGATGAAACGTTGACGAAATCCACGTACGAAGAACCTACAATCGAACGCTAACTATTAGCCTACTAATCGATAATCAAAGAGTTATACACCCCTTACCAAGATCGGCTTACATGGCCTAAGCATCGAAGTCTTACCCTTCTTTGCCGAAATGTGGACTAAGTATCTGTGCCTTGTCGAAACAACCTCCAAGTCCTTGCGAAATGCCCCTTTTTGTCTATGCCAACACCATAACATCAAAGCAAAAGACCACCACTGCCTTAGTCCCACGATAACCACCCTCACAAGGGTTTTAACTTAAACTTCAATCAGAGACTTAACGAAAGAACTAGATTGAGTACTTACCCCGGTGCTAATCGATTCAAGAAGTGTCTACAGCCCTCCTAATCACGATCCAAGACAGAAAGGAAGAATTGAGAGTAGAGAGGATTCGGTCAAGCACAATGAGGGTTTCGACTTATGGAGTGGTTTAGAAGAAAGGGATAAGAGTAGTCGGTTTTGTCATCAAGCAATCGGCACAGAGGTTTCAGTTTATGAATGCAAAATGGGAAAGAGTGAAAAATAGGAGAAAAAGAATAGCAAAGGCGGTTTCGGTTTCAAGAAAGAAATCGGCAAGGTGTAAAGGGTTTCGGCCAACAAGGATTCGGCAATGGGGTTGCTAGCCTTTGTGACTTTCGACTAAGAGCAAATAGAGAAAATAGAGGAGTATGAACGATAGAAGAAAGGAAATAGAGGAGAAAGAATCTGAGAATTAAGGTTGAAGAGGGGAAGAAGCAAGCAATCGGTTCCACAAAAGAAATATGGCACAAGAGTGTATTTTTGATCAAATAAGTGTGCGGCAATACCTATTAAGCTATGCAAAAATTCGGCACAAGGATGGGGGTTTACTCTCTTAGAGAAATTGGCCAAAACACCTAAAAGAACCTTTAGGAAATCGGCATACTCTAGCACCTAATTGCCGAAAATGCTACCTAAGCACCTAGCCGAATTTGCCTTCCCCAAGAGTCCTCTAACCGGCCACCATCATTCAAAATTCAAACTCCTTGATTTGCTCCCCAACCTCCTCCACAATTTGCTCTCTTGACCGATTCAAATCTCTTCCAACAGAGTTCTATTCAGTTTCAAATTCTTACCTGCTCAAGCTCAAAAATAAAACACCACACTTGCAACCCCTGCAGCTTGAACCTTGGACCTCCAAGCTCATTTAGGCGCCACCTTTTAAGGAGCCTAGTGGCGTCTCCCTTGCCACTTTACCACTGATTCATTTGTGTCTTAATTCACAATTATTTTCTTATAACACCTATCTTCAAGAGTCCCCTATCTCCTAAGTCGAAAATACGAAATTTTGCCGAGCTTCTAACCAACACATGGGCCTTCTATAAGCCCATTAACACACTCCCAACATGCAACACACACCCACGTACTAGAATTTAAACATTCTATCAGCTAAAGAAGAATCTAAAAGAAACCCGAAATTTAGGGCGTTACAACTCTACCCTCCTTAAAGAAATTTCGTCCTCGAAATTACCTTATCCAAACATATGGGGATATTGCTGACGCATTGTCTCCTCTGGTTCCCAAGTAGCTTCCTCTCTGGCATGATTTCGCCAAAGTACCTTTACCAATGGGACTGATTTTCTTCTTAGCACTTTTACGTCTCGATCAAGAATCTGCACCGGCTCTTCCTCGAAAGTCAAATCAGGCTGTACTTCTATTTCTGCAACTGGTAGAATATGGGTAGGGTCAGAACGATATCGTCTTAGCATGGATACGTGAAACACATCATGGATTCTATTTAGCTCTGGTGGTAATTCCAACTGATACGCCACCGGACCTACTCGCTTAAGAACCCGATAAGGCCCAATAAACCTCGGACTCAGCTTGCCTTTCTTACCAAATCTTAATATCTTTTTCCAAGGCGAAACTTTCAGAAAAACCATATCACCTACTGAATACTCAATCTCCTTACGCTTCAAATCTGCATAAGATTTTTGTCGATCAGATGCCTCTTTCAAACGGTCCCTTATCACCCTGACCTTCTCTTCAGTCTCTGCTACCAATTCAGGTCCAAGAACTTGCCGCTCGCCCAATTCGGTCCAACAACTAGGTGAACGACACCTACGCCCATACAATGCTTCATAAGGTGCCATACGGATACTAGCCTGATAGCTGTTATTATATGCAAACTCTGCCAACGGTAAATAATCCTCCCAACTGCCTCGAAAATCGATAACACAACCCCTCAACATATCCTCTAGAATCTGAATAACCCTCTCAGACTGACCATCAGTCTGAGGATGAAAAGCCGTGCTAAAGTTCAGCCGCGTTCCCAATGCCTCATGCAACTTTTGCCAGAACCGAGATGTGAATCTAGGATCTCGATCAGAAATGATAGACACTGGCACCCCATGCAGTCGCACAATCTCTGCCACATACAACTTGGCTAACTTCTGAAGCGAATAATCAGTACGTACAGGGATGAAATGAGCAGATTTAGTCAACCTGTCTACAATCACCCAAATCGAGTCCTTCTTTGATGGCGTTAAGGGCAATCCACTTACGAAGTCCATGGTCACCCTTTCCCACTTCCAGAGTGGTACCTTCACTGGTTGCAGAAGTCCAGAAGGTAACTGATGTTCAGCTTTCACTTGCTGACAAGTCAGACATTTCCCTACAAATTCTGTTACCTCACGCTTCAGTCCAGGCCACCAATACAACTCCTTTAAGTCATGATACATCTTATTACCTCCAGGATGCATAGCGCACAACCCTTTATGAGCTTCATTCAGAATTGCTTGCCTCAACTGAAAATCCTTCGGAACACAGATTCTACCGCGAAAACACAGAACTCCTTCACTGTTAAGTCCAAACTCAGAAGTATTCCCATCTTTAACCTGCTGAAATCAAGAAACCAGAGACTCATCCCTCAACTGCTTTTCCTTAATCTCACCCGCCCAGGTTGGTCTTACTTGCAATTCTGCTAACAAGCTACCATCGTCATACAGACTCAAACGAGCAAACATAGCTCTCAGGTCAGATACAGTTCTACGACTTAGGGCATCAGCCACCACATTAGCTTTGCCTGGATGATACTCAATCACACAATCATAATCCTTAAGCAACTCGATCCATCTCCGTTGCCTAAGATTCAACTCCCTCTGAGTCAACAAGTACTTAAGACTTTTATGATCTGTGTATATAATACACCTTTCTCCATATAGATAATGTCGCCAGATTTTAAGTGCGAAGATTACTGCTGCCAACTCCAGATCATGGGTAGGATAGTTCACTTCATGAGGTTTAAGCTGTCGCGATGCATAAGCAACCACTTTACCTTCTTGCATCAACACACAGCCCAACCCAACATGCGATGCATCACTGTACACGGTAAGGTCTTTTCCAGACTCTGGTTGAATCAGTACAGGTGCCTCGGTCAGAACCTTCTTAAGCTTCTCAAAAGCTTCTTGCTGCTGCTGGGTCCAAACAAATGGTACGCCTTTCCTTATGAGTTTCGTTAATGGTGCTGCCATCACCGAAAATCCTTCTACAAACCTCCTGTAGTATCCAGCTAAACCCAGAAAACTCCGAATTTCGGCCACAGACCTCGGTGGTTTCCATTCCAGAATCGCTTCAATCTTTCGAGGGTCCACCTTAATACCCTCAGCAGAAACAACATGCCCCAAGAACGTCACTTCCCTCAACCAGAACTCACACTTACTAAATTTCGCAAAAAGCTCCTTTTCCCTTAACACTTGCAGCACAACACGGAGATGCTCGTCATGTTTCTCTTCAGATTCAGAATAGACCAAAATATCGTCGATAAAGACGACCACGAATCGATCCAAGTATGGCTGGAACACTCAATTCATCAGATCCATGAAAGCTGCAGGTGCATTGGTCAGCCCAAATGGCATAACCAAGAACTCATAGTGACCATAACGAGTTCTGAACGCTGTCTTGTGTATATCCACTTCTTTCACTCTTAACTGATGATACCTAGACCGAAGGTCAATCTTGGAGAATACCGAAGCTCCTCTAAGCTGATCGAACAGATCGTCGATTCTTGGCAACGGGTACTTATTCTTGATCGTCAGCTTGTTCAACTGCCGATAATCGATGCACATCCGCATTGACCCATCTTTCTTCTTAACGAAAAGCACTGGTGCTCCCCACAGAGACACACTTGGCCTAATGAAACCTCTATCCAACAGTTCTTGAATCTGCGCTTTTAACTCCACCAACTCCTTTGGTGCCATTCTGTACGGTGCAATGGACACCGGTACCGTACCAGGCAACAAATCGATCCCAAACTCAACCTCTCGATTAGGAGGCAGACCTGGAAGCTCCTCTGGAAACACATCTTGAAAGTCCTTAACGGTTCTAACTTGATCCACAGGTAGCTCCTCAGACTCCGCTTGACTTATAATTGCCATAAAAGCCTCACATCCTTTACGAATCCACTTCTCAGCTCTTAATGCCGACACCACATTAGACAGATAATCTCTACGTTCACCAATCACCATAACTTCCTCATCCTCTGCGGTTTTTAAACTCATTCGCTTTGCAGCACAATCCAAAGTAGCCTTATGCTTTACAAGCCAATCCATTCCTAAGATTAGATCGAATTCTCCGAAAGGTAACTCCATCAAATCTCCAGAAAAGATCTTACCTTGAGTCTCTATAGGCACGTCTCTATACAGTTTGTCTACCCTAACCGAGTGACCCAAAGGACTTAGTACGGTTACCCCACTCACTGTCTTTTCAGAACGTACTCCCAGCGACCCAGATATAGCACATGCAACATAAGAGTGTGTAGATCCAACATCTATTAACGCAGTGAATGGTATACGAGAAATCAAAAACGTACCAGTTATGACGTCAGGAGCATCACCCTCCTCTCGGCGACGAGCTGCATAGACTAACGCTGGCTGACGAGCCTCAGCAACACCAGCACCCCTACCAAGTGCTCCTCGTCCTCGTCCATTTCCATTTCCACCTCTGCCAACTCCACGACCTCTTGGAGCTGGTGGTCCACCCCTCACTGGCTGAACAACCCTCTGATCTGTAACTTGATTCTGATCTGGTGCCTGAGGACAATCCTTAATTCTATGCTCCATCGACCCACATCGAAAACAGGCTCCTGAACGTTTCCGACACTCGCCCATATGTATCCTACCACAACTCCTGCAACTCTGTGGTCCGACAGCATTCACTGGCACTGCTCGCACTGGTTCTGCCACTCTTGCCCTCTTAACATTCCTATTATACCCGCCTGATGGTCCAGAATCCCTCCGGAAGCGGTTCCGATCCTTCTCACGGTTCTGCCTCTCAGTACGCTTTACTTCCTCAGCGATCTTAGCTTTCTCAACTAAAGCAGCAAAACTACGCTCCCTCTGTGGAGCAATCAGCACCCTTAGCTCGTCCCTCAAACCATCCTCGAAGCGCACACTACGCTCATACTCAGTAGCAACTATCCCAGAAGCATATCCACTTAACCTCAAAAACTCAGCCTCGTACTCAGATACTGATCTACCTCCCTGAACCAAATTCAAAAATTCCTTCCGGCGGGCGTCCACATAGCTGGCTCCAACATATTTCCCTTTAAAGGCTGTCTTAAACAGCTCCCATGTTACCTCACCAGCTGCCGCCCCATCTCTTACTGTGAGCCACCACTGATAGGCTTCATCCCTTAGCAACGACACAGCTCCTTTCAGTTTCTGCTCCATAGAGCAATCCAGGTCGTCCATAATCCGCTCTGTGGCCTCCAACCAGTACTCGGCCACATTCGGGGCTACACCAGACATGCCCCTAAAGAATTCTGCCCCATTAGATCGGAGTCGCTCAGAAATAGAACCTCGAAATCCATTACCGGTACTTGCCCCAGCAACCCTTTCCAAGACTCGAAGCATTGCTTGTGATAGGGCATCATCCCCTACGCCCCTATCGTGAGATTCCACCTCTGTCGCCGGTGGTATCGGTGCATCAGCTGCTGGCGCATGACCCGAAGAAGAAGATTCAGCTCGTGCACTACCTCGGCCACGTCCACAGCCCCTACCACGAGCTGCTCGCGTACTCATTTCGTATTTTCTGTTTTAGAAATCTTATGAGTCAGATTAATATTCCAGTGTTTATTACAGATGTCTTATGAATAGTAGAGTTTCAGAGTTTATCTTCTTTTGCGGTAGCCTAGCTACAGTCTCGGTTTACCTATCAGAGTCTCTATAGTTTCAGCAGTACACTAGCTAAAGTATCATAATAGAGTCTGAGTCAGGCATATATTCAGAATTTCAAAAGAAATCAATCAGAAAAGTTCAGAAAACTTACAGGCTTGGGCCGGAGATTCGGTGTGCCACTCTTTAGAAAAATTACATAGGAAAACTTGACTCTTTGAACATAAACCATTTAGGAGTTTGTCAAAACAAGTTCCTATTAATTTTTTTAAAACAATTGCTAAAATCATGTTTTGTCAAAAACCTTTATATAAAAAAAACTTCCATTTTTAGACCCGATCCACAGCCGAGTTGTTGCAACTTAGCTCTGATACCACTAAATGTAACACCCCAAACCCGGCCTGGACGTTATGACCAGATTTGGTGCGTCACATGATCCTAAACTACGCTTATAACCTTTTTAAACATGTTGAGACATAGGTGATATTTTGGAAAACCAGCAAGGTGAGAAAAGTTCTTGTTAAAACTACTTTAACTTGTCATTATTCAAGATTGTTTGAATCTTATAACCCTTGTTTTGAAAACGTTGTTAAGGTTTTGGAAACCCGCGCAGCCTATATCTAGCAGTTTCGATAAAGTACGAACCCAATCCTTTAGAAGGTCAAAACCCAAAAAGAAATTTTAATAGCGGCCTTATTACACATTAAAACCCAAAAATTAACATAAAAATTAATAAACTAAAACATAAATAAAAACCAGTTCTCTTGCAGACGTCGTGGCCATTCCGAATCTCTCGCAGCTCCAAGCCCACTATGGTTGAGGGTTACCTGCAGTGATGAAACAGAAGGGGGGTGAGTTTGAGAACTCAGTGTGCAACATTATCTCAACCATAGGCCAAAACAGATCAAGCCTCGGAAACAGAGTTAATTGGGCCTCGGCCCATTACAGGAATCAGGTTAAGCCCAAAGGCCCATAACAGAAACAGATCAGATATAAATATTATGCAAACAGAAACCCATCCCAAATCCATCCTTAACACCCCCGTACCAGCCTTACACCATGTGGGGAGACTACTCGACCCACCCAACCGCTACACGCCACAGATATTTGCAGCGAGGCTGCCAGATATAATTTGCAGTGAGACTGCCAGATAACATTTGCAGCGAGGCTGCTAGATATATTTGCAGCGAGGCTGCCAGATATTGTGACGAGGTCACCAGATATAAATAATGTGGCGAGGCCACCAGATCGCAACGAGGTTGCCAGATATAATGTGACAGAGTCACCAGATTGCAGCGAGGCTGCCAGAACGCTTCCTCCATCATAAACCCATACCCCATGCAACAGATAATCATATTATCATGCAATATCTAGCATCAGATATACTCATATAGATAATTAACTCATGCAGATACATAACATCATACATTTCATACAGAATTGACCCTAGGGGTATAATAGTCTTTTTACACCTAGGGGTATTTTGGTAATTTTCCATATCTAAGGGTATTTTAGTCCTTTTTCATATTTTCAGGAATTTTATACAAGTACAGCTGATTATTAGTTCCCAATTAACCACGGAAGTCCATTTATGCCAAATTTTCAGTTTTGCCCTTTTTAGCCTAAAACCCCTAATGGGCCTTACTAAGTCTAATATTGTCTCTAGCCCGTTAAGCCCAATTTTAGGTTTAGTTTACCAACTTAACAAGTTATTACTAACTACGTCGCCAGATAGTCTTTATTAGCCATTTTACCTATTTGGGCTCGGAAGCCCATTAGGCCCATCTTTGGCCCATTGAAACCCAACTTACCGAGAAACTCGAAATTGCACCTTCTGCAATTTTGCCACTGTCATTTACTAGTTTGATCACCACAGGGTATTCGGTTACCCTCAGATCCTTTCAAGACAAATTTTTCGGTCACTTCAGTCGGACACTTTAGCATAGTTTCGGTCATTACGGCCTTTGGCCATCCTAGTCTATGATAGAGACACGTTACACACCTGTTACTGATGAAACGTTGACAAAATCCACGTACGAAGAACCTACAATCGAACGCTAACTATTAGCCTACTAATCGATAATCAAAGAGTTATACACCCCTTACCAAGATCGGCTTACATGGCCTAAGCATCGAAGTCTTACCCTTCTTTGCCGAAATGTGGACTAAGTATCTGTGCCTTGCCGAAACAACCTCCAAGTCCTTGCGAAATGCCCCTTTTTGTCTATGCCAACACCATAACATCAAAGCAAAAGACCACCACTGCCTTAGTCCCACGATAACCACCCTCACAAGGGTTTTAACTTAAACTTCAATCAGAGACTTAACGAAAGAACTAGATTGAGTACTTACCCCGGTGCTAATCGATTCAAGAAGTGTCTACAGCCCTCCTAATCACGATCCAAGACAGAAAGGAAGAATTGAGAGTAGAGAGGATTCGGTCAAGCACAATGAGGGTTTCGGCTTATGGAGTGGTTTAGAAGAAAGGGATAAGAGTAGTCGGTTTTGTCATCAAGCAATCGGCACAGAGGTTTCAGTTTATGAATGCAAAATGGGAAAGAGTGAAAAATAGGAGAAAAAGAATAGCAAAGGTGGTTTCGATTTCAAGAAAGAAATCGGCAAGGTGTAAAGGGTTTCGGCCAACAAGGATTCGGCAATGGGGTTGCTAGCCTTTGTGACTTTCGAATAAGAGCAAATAGAGAAAATAGAGGAGTATGAACGATAGAAGAAAGGAAATAGAGGAGAAAGAATCTGAGAATTGAGGTTGAAGAGGGGAAGAAGCAAGCAATCGGTTCCACAAAAGAAATATGGCACAAGAGTGTATTTTTGATCAAATAAGTGTGCGGCAATACCTATTAAGCTATGCAAAAATTCGGCACAAGGATGGGGGTTTACTCTCTTAGAGAAATTGGCCAAAACACCTAAAAGAACCTTTAGGAAATCGGCATACTCTAGCACCTAATTGCCGAAAATGCTACCTAAGCACCTAGCCGAATTTGCCTTCCCCAAGAGTCCTCTAACCGGCCACCATCATTCAAAATTCAAACTCCTTGATTTGCTCCCCAACCTCCTCCACAATTTGCTCTCTTGACCGATTCAAATCTCTTCCAACAGAGTTCTATTCAGTTTCAAATTCTTACCTGCTCAAGCTCAAAAATAAAACACCACACTTGCAACCCCTGCAGCTTGAACCTTGGACCTCCAAGCTCATTTAGGCGCCACCTTTTAAGGAGCCTAGTGGCGTCTCCCTTGCCACTTTACCACTGATTCATTTGTGTCTTAATTCACAATTATTTTCTTATAACACCTATCTTCAAGAGTCCCCTATCTCCTAAGTCGAAAATACGAAATTTTGCCGAGCTTCTAACCAACACATGGGCCTTCTATAAGCCCATTAACACACTCCCAACATGTAACACACACCCACGTACTAGAATTTAAACATTCTATCAGCTAAAGAAGAATCTAAAAGAAACCCGAAATTTAGGGCGTTACAAAAATGATGAATAACAAAAAAAATAAAAAAATTTTAAAATTTTTTTACGAACCTATTGATGATGCTTCGAACGTCGGTACTCCTCGTTTTAAAAGCTCTGATACCAAATGATGTGATTTGGCTCGGGTGATTGAGTCGAATTCACGTAGTTGCCCGATCATAGTCGAGAAGGATCGTTCGTGCCTCGGTGTCTTGGAAATAAAAGTGAAATGGATAGTTTAATTAAGCGGAAGGTTTTTCAAAATGAGAAATAAGTGTAGCTAGGTTCGGTTATGGAATAACAAAGGTAGATATTGGATAGTTGGCTCGGTTTGATGAAGACAAGAAAGAAACTCAAAGGATGGGAATGGAAAACAAACTTAACGTCAGGAATGATTCAACACTAAAAAGTGTCACCCCGGTTCCTATATTGTTAAGGTGGATAGATGGAATCAAAGGATAGGTGAACGTCACACCAAGGATGGTGATAAGTTCAAAAACAAGATCGGTAGACGCCACTAGCACGCTAGATAAGTCTTTCGAAACTTGTACAAGATATGAGAGGAAGTAACCTCACAAAAACAGGTTTTTAATCAAATGGCAAAAGTCCCCTTTACAAAGTTTACAAATCTCTATTTATAGGCCTAAAATGCCTATTGAATTTCAGCATCTAAATGTGTTCATACTAACTTAAATTCTGTTCACACTTGTATTTAATATGTTCACACAAAAGCATTAAAATTTGGTTCATACTTGAATATGGTACATGAATTGGCCGAATCATCATGTTGCTTCACTTTATGTATTCATGCATACTTAGCTTTGAAGAAAGGCCTTAATTCCATGAATGTGCAGCCCTTTAATGTTCTATCATCCCCCTTGGCCGAATGAAGCTTTAATGCACCTTAAATACTTGAACGGTTAACTTGAAAATGCATGGATCATGCATAAAACGTCCCAATGTACGTTCCTCCATAAATTCGGTCCATGAACCTTCAAAAACATGAACATTAAGATAGCCCCCACTTGCATGAACGTCCCTAATACATGTACTCCCTTAAATGCCGTCCATTGAACCTCAATTCTACATGCACCTCTTTATACATTGCACCAAGCCGTACATGAACTTGCATAAATTTCCTTCCATGCATGAATGTGTGCCGTCCAAAGGGAATGGATCTTCTAGATACATTCATGCATGAATCTTCATCATCCATCTAACCGAATGTGCATTTGAGCCCAATCATTCATGTATTTTGGGCATTCATGTATTTGACAAATACATGAACTTGTAAACACCTTGAATCTGGTCATGCATGCACCTAATTAAATGTTGTTCATTCATGTATGTGGGATGTCCAAAAGAGATGTTTCTTCCATGGTTCTTTGTACCGTCCAAATGAATGTACCTACATAAAATAAACAAGTCATTTAAGACATTTCATGAACACTCATAAATTTTGGCATAATGTGAACACATGTCATGCATTAAATCGGCTATGTTTAAGACAAATTTAAAACATGCAATATCTAAGACATATTAATAACAAACATAAATGTAAGACATGTTTAATGCTTAATTAAATAAGTTCAAAATTTATTTAAGTAAAAAGTCAACGAGCTAAATATGAGCTACTATCAAGCTAGTGAACTAATATGGAGCTGAGCCCAAACTCGTGAGCTGGAAGTGAGCTAGAGTTTAGCTCGTGAGCTGAAGAGAAGCTAGAAGTGAGCTTGGTTTAGCTCGGGCAAGCTGAATCGAGCTTAAATGAGCTGAATTTGAGCTGGATGGAGCTCGTGGAGCTGGAAATGAGTTAGGATCAGCTTGCCAACAAGTCAGTACTCGACTCGAAAGATTTGTCCAAAGTAGTTCGCGAGGCGTGCTCGCATCAAGCTCTCTATGCTCTTGAGCTTAATTCAAAAATTTTAAACTAATTTAATCACCTCACCAACTCATTAGAATCAACAAGTCTAATTTCTCAATGAAACCCATGCATATACAACATACTTACAATTAAACATAACCACATAATCTGCACTTCATCTCAAACCATACCAATTTCCCAAAACCGCAATATTAATAATTAACCGAATATACATAAATTCATATACATTTATTCTTAAATTAACTTAAACATTTCGTACTTATACTTAAGTAGCCGAATATACATATATTCATACCAAAATATCACTTACATTTAAAATATCAATGTATATTAACTTAAGTGATATTTTGGTATGAATATATGTATATTCGGCTACTTAAGTATAAGTACGAAATGTTTAAGTTAATTTAAGAATAAATGTATATGAATTTATGTATATTCGGTTAATTATTAATATTGCGGTTTTGGGAAATTGGTATGGTTTGAGATGAAGTGCAGATTATGTGGTTATGTTTAATTGTAAGTATGTTGTATATGCATGGGTTTCATTGAGAAATTAGACTTGTTGATTCTAATGAGTTGGTGAGGTGATTAAATTAGTTTAAAATTTTTGAATTAAGCTCAAGAGCATAGAGAGCTTGATGCGAGCACGCCTCGCGAACTACTTTGGACAAATCTTTCGAGTCGAGTACTGACTTGTTGGCAAGCTGATCCTAACTCATTTCCAGCTCCACGAGCTCCATCCAGCTCAAATTCAGCTCATTTAAGCTCGATTCAGCTTGCCCGAGCTAAACCAAGCTCACTTCTAGCTTCTCTTCAGCTCACGAGCTAAACTCTAGCTCACTTCCAGCTCACGAGTTTGGGCTCAGCTCCATATTAGTTCACTAGCTTGATAGTAGCTCATATTTAGCTCGTTGACTTTTTACTTAAATAAATTTTGAACTTATTTAATTAAGCATTAAACATGTCTTACATTTATGTTTGTTATTAATATGTCTTAGATATTGCATGTTTTAAATTTGTCTTAAACATAGCCGATTTAATGCATGACATGTGTTCACATTATGCCAAAATTTATGAGTGTTCATGAAATGTCTTAAATGACTTGTTTATTTTATGTAGGTACATTCATTTGGACGGTACAAAGAACCATGGAAGAAACATCTCTTTTGGACATCCCACATACATGAATGAACAACATTTAATTAGGTGCATGCATGACCAGATTCAAGGTGTTTACAAGTTCATGTATTTGTCAAATACATGAATGCCCAAAATACATGAATGATTGGGCTCAAATGCACATTCGGCTAGATGGATGATGAAGATTCATGCATGAATGTATCTAGAAGATCCATTCCCTTTAGACGGCACACATTCATGCATGGAAGGAAATTTATGCAAGTTCATGTACGGCTTGGTGCAATGTATAAAGAGGTGCATGTAGAATTGAGGTTCAATGGACGGCATTTAAGGGAGTACATGTATTAGGGACGTTCATGCAAGTGGGGGCTATCTTACTGTTCATGTTTTTGAAGGTTCATGGACCGAATTTATGGAGGAACATACATTGGAACGTTTTATGCATGATCCATGCATTTTCAAGTTAACCATTCAAGTATTTAAGGTGCATTAAAGCTTCATTCGGCCAAGGGGGATGATAGAACATTAAAGGGCTGCACATTCATGGAATTAATGCCTTTCTTCAAAGCTAAGTATGCATGAATAAATAAAGTGAAGCAACATGATGATTCGGCCAATTCATGCACCATCTTCAAGTATGAACCAAATTTTAATGCTTTTGTGTGAACATATTAAATACAAGTGTGAACAGAATTTAAGTTAATATGAACACATTTAGATGCTGAAATTCAATAGGCATTTTAGGCCTATAAATAGAGATTTGTAAACTTTGTAAAGGGGACTTTTGCCATTTGATTAAAAACCTGTTTTTGTGAGGTTACTTCCTCTCATATCTCGTACAAGTTTCGAAAGACTTATCTAGCGTGCTAGTGGCGTCTACCGATCTTATTTTTGAACTTATCACCATTCTTGGTGTGGCGTTCACCTATCCTTTGATTCCATCTATCCACCTTAACAATATAGGAACCGGGGTGACACTTTTTAGTGTTGAATCATTCCTGACGTTAAGTTTGTTTTCCATTCCCATCCTTTGAGTTTCTTTCTTGTCTTCATCAAACTGAGCCAACTATCCAATATCTACCTTTGTTATTCCATAACCGAACCTAGCTACACTTATTTCCCATTTTGAAAACCTTCCGCTTAATTAAACTATCCATTTCACTTTTATTTCCAAAACACCGAGGCATGAACAATCCTTCTCGACTATGATCGGGCAACTACGTGAATTCGACTCAATCACCCGAGCCGGATCACATCAGAGCTAAACTTGGAGAAAGGGAAAGCTAAAGTAACTGAGTAGCTGACTTGTAGTTGTTTGAAAGTAATCGAGGTAAGTTTTAAAGTATTTTAAACATAAGTAATTGTGAATATGTCATGCTATATTATGATAATTAAAAATTTTGTATTATATAAGTCCATTGCTGAATGCTACATGCATATGGAATGAAAGATATATAGTTGACATGTGTAAATTATCAAATGGTAAGTATGATATAGATATGCCATAATAGTTGTGCTTATTTTGCCGAATGGCAAGCATGAAATGATAATGTAATGTGCTACAAAATACATATTAATGGGTGAACTAAGTTATATGTGTTTTATTCGAATAAGGTTAAACTCTATTAGGTAAATGTGATATGTGTAAATATTATAAGTATTTGAATTGAGATATTTGAAACCTGGTGAATTAATAAAAGTATAATGCCATAAGGCTATGTGTTAATACGACCTGTGGATTCGTTCAATAAACTAATTTGTTCAGGTATGTATAACCTATTTGTGTACATGGGAACTAAGTGAATTAGATGGTTGATGTGAAGTGTATGTGAAGTGATTATATGCCAATGTTTATATATGAAGCTATGGTTTTTGTGAAATCATTCATGGAAGCATATGACTTATTTATGTGATTGTGGACATAGAAACTTAAATGTAGGTATGAGCTGTAATTTTATATTGATTGTGTAACACCCCGAACCCGGCCTAGACGTTATGGCCATGTCCGGTGTGCTACATCACCTAGACTATCCTACGCCGCCCTATTTACTAAGTCCGATGGTGAGTTTTGAAAAGCAATGCTTGATTTTTGGAAAATTCCCGTTTTATTAATTATTCAACTTAATCTCTATTCCATTTGTTAAGCGATTCATTTTAACCTTATTATCCTACTTAGCCATTTGTAATGTCAGGTTGGTTAAGAAAATATTTGTTTAATTTTCGAAAACGGTGTGTATTTGTGGTTGAAATAAAACAGTGGTAAATCCCAAATAAAAACAGGTACAGTGGCCTTATTACAATCCATAACAAAATAAAACCAATAGTAGAAAGTAATTAAATTAATGAACCAATTAAAATGCGAGTTCAGTCTTCGTGGCCACTTTGAATCCCTCCCAGCATCCAAGTCACGCTCTAGGGCTCACCTACAAGGATGGAAAAGAAAAGGGTGAGTTTGGGGAAACTCAGTGTGTGCAGAACCCATCCAAAGCCCACATCGGCTCGAGCCTACTGGGCCTGAGCCCTAACTAGTCTCAGTCAGGTACTGGGCCGAAGCCCTATTCAGATTGCAGATACTAGGCCAAAGCCCTGTAACAGATACTGGGCCGAAGCCCTATTCAGATAACAGTTTGGCCCATAGGCCCATAACAGTACAGTATAGTATAACAGTATGAATGCAACCCAATTGGGGAGACTACTCAACCCACCAACCGCTACACACCACCCGTACTAGCCAACACACCATGTGGGGATTAACTCGACCCACCCAGCCCACACACCACAGTTGCAGCAGGGCTGCTTAGGTAAACAGTATACGAGGCAAAGCCCCTTTCAGAAACAGTACGAATCATAGCCCCTTTCAGTAACGTGGCAGTGCCACTCACACTTCCTCTAATAATAAACCCATCCCATGCACCAAACATACATATATCATGGTATACATTAACAAATACAGTCATGTCATCAGTACAGTCGATTCTAGCCCTGAGGGTATAACAATAATTTTCCACCTAGGGGCAAATCAGTAATTAAGGGTATTTCAGTAATTCTGTTCTCTTATTACAGTTTTATTATTATTACAGCCTCTACTATTATAGTGGTTGTTACAGAAACTCATTTAATTCAGTTTATCAGTTTTAGCCCTTAGGCCCTAAAACCCCTAATGGGCTCTACTATGCCAATTTAGCCCATTAGGCCCATTTAAGCCTTAATTTCTAATCCATTATCTTGTTTTAACAGTTTTTACGCCTGTAGTCCATATTATTGTCTTTAAACCTATTCTTACCCAAATGGGCCCAAATTGCCCATTGGGCCCATATTCGGCCCACCAAGGCCCAACTTACCGTAGTGCCCAAAATTCCGCGGTCAGCTCTCCTGACAGTGCTGATTCCAAAACCAACCTTCTCCTACCAACTTGAGAGCGTTCACACGCTCACAAGCTCTCGAAATGCTGGAACTTCGGCATTTTGGCTTTTCGGCTTTTGCCGATTTTAGCATTAAAGGGTGTTCGAAATACACACCTATTTTTGCGATTATTCCGGCAAGATCTCTCTTCTACTTCTCCTACAATGATTACCTAACATATTAGACTATTCCAATATTTAATTTGAATTGAAACTCACTTAAAACCTTCTTACCACATTCGACCATACCCTCCATGGCCATGAAAACTTACCTTTGACGATTTAGGTGGACTAGATCTAGATCTGATGATACCAATGCCTTCCACTCCTTGCTTGATCACCTTCCTTGCTAACTAACACCCAAAAAGAACCAAAATACTACTTTAAACCACTAATAGACTAAATCGACAACCACTCTAACTTTAGGGACTTTCGGGTTTTCCAAAGTATAAAATATCTTAAAGATCTGAGTTGATAACCACTTACCACTACTTTTACCTTGATTCAAACTCAGATCTTAAGTAGATCTAGCCCTTATATGTTAGTAGAACCCTTATATCTGAGATCTACAAATTCAGCTATCTCCCTAAAACTGTGGTGATTTCGGCTTTTCACCAAGCGAAGAAGATGACGATTTGGGCTATGGGTTTGAGTGATGGTGTCAACAATGATGTGGCTCAAGGGGATGTAATAATCGGCTACAAAAGGTGAAGGGAACAGGGGTAATTCAGCTTAGAAGGATTCAGTAAAAGGAAGTAGCTTTCGGGATTCTAGCACTTTGAACAATCGGCTATGGGTGTTTTTGAGAGGGATGGGAGCAAAAGAAAGAGTGGATTTGAATAAGAAGGGTGTTCAGCTAGGGAAGAGATCAAAGAGGAAAAAGAAAAGTGAAGAAAATAATGGTAGAGGTGAAGAAGAAGAAATCGGCTAGAAGCTTTCTAGGGAGGCAAGTTTCGGCTTTTCTGTCAGTAAAAGAAAAGATTATACCTAAGGTGGCTAGCCCTAATTCTTATGACAGAAAATAGAAAAAGACGAAACCCTAATAATCTTTCTAAAGCAATCGGCCCAAGTCCCTAAAGCCTTTGCCGAAATTCACTTAAGTTAGTCACATGCCCGGCACATGCTTAAAAATTAAAAAGAACACTACGCTTACCTTGCAACTCGAACCCTTGTCCTTGAGTACCCACTTAGGTGCCACTTTTTTAGGAGCTTAGTGGCGCCACCTTGCCACTCTACCAAGGCTCCCTTTGTGACATATTTTACACGGTTTTTCTTAAAGGCCCACTTAACCAAGTCCCCATTCACTTAAAAATCCAACTTAATATTTTACTGGGTTTTAACTTAAGCTTGGGCCTTCTAAAGGCCCACTATCACATGTACATACATCTTCAACCTTCAGAACACCAAAATTTTAAAACTTCACTAAAATTTCACAAAACCCGAAAAAATCCTGAAAATCAGGGCGTTACAGATTGATTGAATTAAAGTTGGCTTTAAAATGTTTACGTGTTCATGACTATATGAATTCAAAGTTAAATGAAATGATATGTTCAAATTGTACATATGTGATGTTTTATAGACGTGGTTAAGTCATTTCAATGTGTAATAATAAGTGAAAATGGGCACTATGTGTGCGAACGAACATGGGTACTATGTGTGCGAATGAATAGAGGCATTGTGTGTGCGAGTTCTTTAACCGAGCACTATGTGTGCAAGATCGATAAGTGTGTGAAATGAGATCAGGTAAGACCTCGTCTGGGACAAAGGCATTGATTTGAGGTAGTGTATAAGACCATGTCTGGGACACTGGCATCACTATGATTCGTGTAAGACCTTGTCCGGGACAGTGGCATCTACATTGAATAACATGTAAGTCTGCGTCCGGGACGTCTGTAACACCCCAAACCTAGCCCAGACGTTATGGCCAAATCTGGTGTGTCACATCACCTACATCTAACCATGTTATCTAGTTACTAAAGTTAGGGTGAGCTTTGCCAAAACCGTGGTTGTTATTTTAGGAGAAATTCTCGATTTGCTTTATAAATGTCCTAATTACTACTGATCGTCAAGTGTTTATTTAAAAACGTGACTTTTGATACTCTTTTGGAAATTGCATTTGGTTTGGAAAACGTTCGTTTATCGAGTTATTTTGAAAACAAGTAAATTCGATTTCAAAAAAATAATTTAAATAATGTTTTTCTTAAGTTGAAACAAATTAATTATGTAAAGAATTAAAAACCCAAAATAAAATAAATCGAGCGGCCTTATTACAACCCAGAAACCAAAATAAAAATAATCTAAATAAATTATGAAATAAAATAATTGAAAACCAAAAATTTAATCTTCGTGGCTACTCTGAATCCTTTCCAGCTCCAAGTCTACCAACTAGGGCTCACCTGCATGGATGGAAAGAAAGGGGGTGAGTTTGGAAAACTCAGTGTGTATAGAAAGCCCATCCAGAGCCCAAGTCAGCTCAAGCCCACTGGGCCGAAGCCCTATCCAGATACAATAAACTGGGCCTTAGCCTTTTTCAGATAATAGTATGGTCCATAGGCCCATTTTAGAACAGAACAGATATTAACATGTATGAAAACCCAACCCAGCCTAAATCCAACCGCTACATTCCACCCATAGCAGCCCTACACGCCATGTGGGGAATAACTCAACCCACCCAGCCTTACACTCCACAGTTGCAGCATAGCTACTTAGATATCAGTAAGTTTAGGCAAAGCCTCCAGTACGTGGTCAAGCCACTTTCAGTACTTCGTCCATCAATATCCCAGTCCCATGCAACAGATAATAATGACATGGCATGTAGTAAATAGTAACAGTAAAACATGTATTTTGGTCACACTTAGCCCTAAGGGCATAATAGTCATTTTGCTCTTAGGGGTAAAATAGTAATTTTCCACCAATAAGGGTTTTTCAGTAATTTATCAGTTTCCTAGGGTTTTATACAGATTTCAGTCATTATTAACCCAATTTTCATCTCAGCAGTTTAATTAACTCATTCTAACAGTTTTTAGCCATCGGGCCCTAAAACTCCTAATGGGCCCTACAGTGTCTATTAGCTATTTAAGCCCATTTAGTCCAGATTTTAAGATCAATTTATCAGTTTAGGCAGTTTTGAACCTACAATCTATCAGTACACCTTAATTACCCGTTTTCATCCATATGGGCTCGTAAGCCTATTGGGCCCATTTACAGCCCATCGAGACCCAATTACTGAAGTATACAAAATTCTACACATGACTAGCTTACCACTTTACGATTTCATATCTAAGGATTTCTAAACGTCTTGTGAGCATTCGCACACTCACAAGCCCACGAAATGCTAGAATTTCAGCATTTTGGCTTTTGCCGAATTGAACTATGAGAGGGTGTTCGATACACACCTGTTTCGCGATGACTGCTACTGAGATCCTCCATGATGTCCTACAATCGATTACCACAATTCTTAGATTGCAAATCTACAACAAACAATCCCAATATTCACTTACCCATATTCGGCCATTGCCCCTAAGGCCCTAAAAAATCTTACCTTTGCCGAAATCCATGACTAGATCTAAATCTAGTTGTTCCAAAGATCCAAGCCTTCAATCAATCACCTCTAGAACACACTAATCACCAAAAGAAATCATTGGTTAATGACCCTTAGAGCCCTATGCCCAAATCGACAGCCTTCCTGATTTTAGAGACTTCGGCTTTTTCTAAATCGTAAAATAACTTATAGATCTGGGTTAGTGAGCACTTACCACTGATTTCCCTTCTATTTCTACTCATATTTGATGTAGATCTAGCCCCTAAATGATAGTAGAACTCGAATCCAGGAGATCTCAAGTTTTGGCTACGAGCTTCTATGGTTATAGCAGTTTCGGCTTTTTGACTAGTGAAGAAGATGATGATTTGATGCTATAACTTTGGACTAGTGCTACCGACAGATACTAAGGGTTTAAAGAAGATGAAATTCGATCAAAAGGAATGAAAAGAATAGAGGGAATTGGCTTGGATAAATCGGCACAAGAAGTAAGTTTCCAGGATTTTGGCTTTTATGGTAATCGGCTATGGTGGTTTTGTGGAGGATGAGATTGACAGAGAAGGTGAGTAAGGTGATAAGAAGGTTTTGGCTAGAAGAGAAAGCAAAAAGGAAGAAAAGAATGGAAGAGAAGGAGAGGAAGAAGAAATCGACACAAAAGAGAAGGAATTCTGCATTTTCGGCTTTTATGAAAACTTAGAAAAGGATGAATGAAAGTGAAAGCTTTCAGGTGGCTAACCCTAATTCTCCAAGACAGAAAAAGAAAAGAACCTAACCCTAATATCAACTAAAACAATCGGCCCAACCTCCCTAAGGCCCTTGCCAAAATTCATATAAGTGATCACATGCCTGGCACATGCCTAAAAATTAAAAAGTAACAATACGCTTACCTTGCAACTTGAACCCTAGACCTTTAATTCCTTCCCAGGTGCCACTTTTTTAGGAACTTAGTGGTGCCACCTTGCCACTTTACCCAAGCTCTTCTTGTATCATAATTTACGAAGTTTTTCTTAAAAGCCCACTTAACCAAGTCTCCTATGCACTTAAAATCCAAACTTGATATTTTACCAGGTTTTAACTTAGGCTTGGGCCTTCTAGAGGCCCACTAACACATTTAAACTCTATTCCAGTATCCAGAACACCAAAATTTTAAAAAAATTCACCAAAAAATCACAGAAACCCGAAACATCCCGAAAATCAGGACGTTATCTAAATTACTCAGGCTATCTTCCATCCGAACCTAGACTCAAAGCCCAATTCTTCTAGGCCCAAATTCAGGGTGTTACAACTCTACCCCCTTAAAGAAATTTCATCCTCAAAATTTCCAAATAATAAAATAATCGTGCAACACTGTGCTACTACACTACCGCTGAGCACTCTGATCTAAATAATTTTTAATACGACCCAGAACACCTAATTACCGAAGTAAATAAACATTATCATTTGCGCATACAATTCGTTTCCAACCATCACACACCTAACTAGAATAAGCTTGGCAAACTTTGTGTACCCTCAGAACCCATATCAATATTCTACATTACCAGTACACATATCAAATAACTACAAAGATCTCGAAAATTTTATTATTAATTCATATGTCTTATGCAGAGATAGTATTTTAAAGTTTCTATTTTTACAGAATCATAGCCTAGCTACAGTCTCAATTTTTTAGGGTTTTTAGTTTCCCTACAGTCTCAGTCTCTACAATTTTCAGTATTACCCTATCTACGGTATCATAGTATGGTCTCAGTTCTATCTACAGTAACATTTCAGTATAGTATATGCAAGAAGTACTTACAGACTTGGTGCTAGGGATTCAGTGTGCCACTTCTTCAGTAATCAGATTTCAGAAAACTCAAAAACTTTTCAAAACCTTTAAAGTGTAAGTATTCTAAAGAAAACAAGTTTGAAAAGAGTTTTCCTAAATTTTCAAAAATCGATTTCCAAAAATACCCTTCTTGGGCCCAAGTTAAAAATTTACGAAAACATTTTTGGACCCGATCCACAGTCGAGTTGTTGCAACCAGGCTCTGATACCACTAAATGTAACACCCCAAACTCGGCCCAGACGTTATGGCCAAATTTGGTGTGTCACATCACCTACATCGAACCATGTTATCTAGTTACTAAAGTTAGGGTGAGCTTTGCCAAAACCGTGGTTGTTATTTTAGGAGAAAGTCCCGATTTGCTTAATAAATGTCCTAATTACTACTGATCATGAAGGGTTTATTTAAAAACGTGACTTTTGATACTCTTTTGGAAATTGCATTTGGTTTGGAAAACGTTCGTTTATCGAGTTATTTTGCAAACAAGTAAATATGATTTCAAAAAAATAATTTAAACAATATTTTTCTTAAGTTGAAACAAATTAATTATGTGAAGAATTAAAAACCCAAAATAAAATAAATCGAGCGGCCTTATTACAACCCAGAAACTAAAATAAAAACAATCTAAATAAATCACAGAAACCCAAAAAATCCTGAAAATCAGGACGTCATCTAAATTACTCAGGCTGTCTTCCATCCGAACCCAGACTCAAAGCCCAATTCTTCTAGGCCCAAATTTAGGGTGTTACAACGTCGGCATTGTATAAGTTCTATTTGAAATTTTGCACATTCCTGAATGACTCGATTACAACATCTGTTGAACGGGTAAATACTTACCTTATGTGATGTGATTCAGGTTATAAACCTAGCAGGCTATAATGCCAGTGAAATGATATCGGGCTTCGTGTGACAGCCCTATTTCAACCCTAGTCGGGAAGCGGTTTCGGGGCAGCTAAACTGAGCTATAGAATTAATCAAATATGATATCCTATGTCTAATGTGTGTGATGTATGTATGTATGAATTTAAAATATTTGATTTTGACATGTTGAATGTCATTAATAAACTAAAGGATCTATGTGATAAGAATTATGATTTATGTGGCTAGAATTAAGAAAGAAGTTGTTTAAGCTTGCAAATAAAGGGACTTGCATGTCAAATTAACCATTTGACATTAGTGGCCGGCCATGCATGATGATTATGCTAATAAATTATATTTTCTTTTATGGTTGTGATTAAATAAAGAAAAAAATTATGCCTAATGGGAAAATTTTGTAATAAAATAAATGGTGAAAAGAACAATGTGTCTTCCATTTGTTCTTCTTACCGTAACTTGAAGTGGAGAAGGGGAAGAAGAATCAATCCACCATTCGGTCATTCTTTGCTTCAATTAAAGGTAAGAAATCATGTTAGTTTGTTTAGATTTCATGAATTTAAGTTGATAAACAAGTTTATGGTTTAGCCCAAGCATTAATTTTTGATTTGGTTGTAAATGCTCCATTCGGTCATAGTAGAACCATATAGGACTTGGTTGCTCTTGCATTTTAAGGGTTATGCAGGGTGTTATGGAGTCTTGGGAGGTGTTTTGAGATTAAAATTTCAAGAATTCATGAAGGCATGATTATATTTTATCAATTTTTGCTTTGAATGGTTTTTAAATCAAGTAAGAGCATTCGGTCATGGATGTGGTGATGTTTTGATGTTTGGGGAGGATATTTCTTTGTTTAATTGAGGAGAAGAATGCATTATATTGGGGTTGTAAGTTGACACTTTTGGTAGTATGCCTTTATGTTAGCCGAATGGAAATTGTGGATGTTGAGTAATTAAGCATTCGGTCTTATATAAATATATATATATATAGATATACGTTAATATATATCTGATTCTTAAATAATATTGTTTTGATAGTGCCTTTGAGGGATAATGGAATAAAAAGGTAGTTTAGTTAAATAAATAGAAGAAAATTTATAAGTGAAGTACATTCGGCCATTGAAGTGATGGTTCAAAATGTGCTTAAATTTTGAAATTATATATATATGTATGTATCTTGTAAAGTATGGCATTAAATTTGTAATAATGTTATTATAGGTATTTTGGGTTATGGCCGAATGGGATTTAGAAATCTACTAAAGGGAGAGGTGCTTTTGATAAGTACATATACTAGTGACCAAATAAGGCACTTGTGTAATTTTTTTTTGAAATGATGCATTCGGTATGTGGATTGAGGATTATGCTTGTGAACCGGATAAATATAGATGTATATATATGTGTAATGTATAGGTGAGTGCCAAATGATATCAACTGTGATATGTATATTTACCGAGCTATGATTTAGTTGTAATGTAAGATGAATATGTATTATGCCGAATGTGGATATATGTATACATGTGTGTAAGTGTAATAAGGAGATTGTATTTATATCCCTTGTCTTGATCAAGTAAAGAGGATGAGTGTTTAATGAAATTCAATTTTTGTCACTCATTTTTTTAAAGCTCGAGAACATAGAGAAACGGCATCGGACAAGGGAAAGGCTAAGGTGACGGAATAGTCAACCCATAACTACTTAGAAAGATACAAGGTAAGTTCTCGAGTAACAAATTTTAGTTCATGACATGATGAAATCTTAGTACATATGTATGTTATATAAATTCGAACTTAAGAACTATGTTTGAATGGTGTTGTGGCAAATATAATTTATGAAATTGTCAGAAATGGCAAGTGAACTTTGAATTCAGTTATACCATGATATGAAATTTTGTCCTTTGTATATCACTAGTGATTTAAATGTGATATGATACCTATACATATACGTGTATGAACGTTAAATTGAGGTTTGGATCTGACCTTAGTCTCGAAGGGCTTTCGAGCCAATGATACAATCCGAGCTTAGCCTCGAAGGGCTTTCGAGCCAGTGATACAATCCGAGCTTGGTCTCGAAGGGCTTTCGAGCTAGCGATACGATCTGAGCTTAGCCTCGAAGGGCTTTCAAGCCAGTAATAATACCAGACTTAGTTCCGAAGGGCTTAGAGCCAGTAATTGAAACTGGGTTTGGTCTCATAGGGCACCTATGCCAGCGTTATAAAATAAATGTCGAGACAGTCTTATTAAATATGTTACTTACCGTAAGATAGCCAGGTATGCATCCCACTCTTGTTCGAGAATTTTGTTACTTATGAATTTTTGAGTTTAAAATTCGGTGGAAATGCTTTGACTTTGACAAAAGGTTACTCAAACGCCTATGACTTGAAAATGACGTATTTGTTCTGAATTAGAAGAATTTAACTATTCGGATATGGAATGTATGCTTTAAGCATGAGTTTAGCTTGATACCTGAAATGAACCTGTTCGGTTAAAAGTTGAATTCAGTCGGATACCTTGAAATTACCTTTGTGATATGAATGAAAAAAGTGTTACCATAATATTATCCTATTCGGCCAAAGGATAAAATAAACAAGTTAGATATTGCTATGCTACTAATTCAATGATTTACGTTACTTAAAAACTTACTAAGCATAAATGCTTACCCCGTTACTTTGGTTTGTTTGTTTTATAGATCTCGTTCGTTAGCTACAGTCTCGGGAATTCCAGGACTAAAGTCATCCACACTATCGCTAACTTCTTTCAGTATTTTGTAACTAAACCCTAGAAATAGCATGTATAGGCTTGACATTTTGTTGTTAAACAAATATCTTTTGATGATGTAATTAAGTATTGCCATGTGAAAATGGCTTCCTAAATACCTTACTTCTGTGTCAATGATGTTAAACTTGGTGATGATGCATGTGAATGGAAGTGTAAGTAATATTCTATAAACTAGGCTCGAAGTATGTCATATCTTGAGATTTATGTTCTATGAAAAATGTGTGGTTTGATTATGAATAACGATGACCTTAAATGAAATCATTCGATGCTTTTTTTTATGACTAAATGGAGTTTATATGAGACTTGTTGAAATGATTCTGTAGCATAAACTTAGAACTAATAGTAAAGTTGTTTGATGTTTTAATTTTTCAAGGGAAATAAAATGTTCATGGAATTATACGAAAAAGCAAGCAATAAAATTTGGGTACCAATTGTTTGAGTTGTAACAGGGTGGTATGTTATGTTGTACATTATTTTGAGCATGGTAAGTTAACCTAATTGGTTTTGGATTTGCCGTTCTACTAATCTTTGACTTCCTTTTTACCATATGAATAGTAATGGTCATATTGTATGCAAAAGTAGACTTATACGAAATGGTTATGTGTGATCCTTGATTCGATTTATGAGTGTCAAAATTTTGATTGAATTAATGATATGATTTGGGCGAGTGGGTTTACAATTAGTTAAATGATTGTTGGGTGATGCCTCTTGACTCTCCTACGATGGGTATGAGTCAAGGGGTGTTACATTTTATTGGTATCAGAGCTACAGTTTAGTTGATTCTCAGACTACTGTAGTAAGTATGCGTCTAACTATACATGCCATTTAGTGTCGTTATGATAGTGAGATGACTTCTAACAGCTGAAATGTGATTTTTTTTGGTATAGAATGGATCCCGAACCCGATCGAACCGTAGCAGACGATGTCGAGAGCGTAGCGCCTGCTCCCGCGCAAGGGACAGCACCGCCTGACTCTCAACCGAATATCAGTCATCGAGATGATGACACTAGACAAGCCTTTTATGCGATGATGAGCGACTAGTTCGCTCAATTCATTAGATCAAATCCGACTGTTCCGCAACCTCCACCCCCAAATACTCCACTTCTGACTTATATGGCCCCTCCTGTGACCGATCCAGTGAGATTGAGTAGGCCCCCAGTCGAAAAAATTAGAAAATATGGGGCTGAAGAGTTCTGGGCTACCTCCAGTGACGATGCCAAGCGAGCCGAGTTTTGAGTATTCGACGAGCTATCCTGTACACCTGAGGAATGTTTAAAATGTGCGATATCTTTGTTGCGCGACTCTGCATATTACTGGTGGAACACTCTGGTCTTTGTTATCCTGAAAGAGCGAGTCACCTGGGAGTTTTTCCAAACCGAGTTCCGTAAGAAATATATCAGTCAAGGATTCATCGATCAAAAGTGGAAGGAATTTCTTGAGCTTAAACAAGGTCAGATGTCAGTAACCGAGTATGAGAGAGAATTCGTGCGGCTCAGCTGATATGCTCGAGAATGTGTATCCTCTAAGGCTATTATGTGTAAGCGTTTTGAGGATGGATTAAACGAAGATATCAGACTACTGGTGGGAATTCTGGAAATTAAGGAGTTTTTCATGCTAGTCGAGTGAGCTTGCAAAGCCGAAGAGCTCGGTAATGAGAAAAGAAAAGCCGAAGATGGAGCTAGAGAGTTCTATAAGAGATCTACGGGAAAATATGTTCAGCAATCGTCCAAAAAGACTAGAGATGACTCAGGCAGATCTAAATATACATCGGGTTTTCTAGACGTGAGCATCATTGACCTCCCGTGAGTTCGCGAGCTACTTCCATTGCTAGTGTTGGCAATGAACGTCGGGATAGATCACACTGTGGTAAATGGCACCCGGGGAGCTACAGACATCATGACCGCTCCTGCTTCCGATGCGGATTTGCCGATCATTTTATCAAAGACTGTCTGAAAGTTGATGAACGCACTCCTGATCCGAGTCAGAGACTTAGTGGCACGGCTGCACGGGGTAGACCACCGCAGCGAGGAGGTAATACTAGTGGTAGTCAGAGAGGGACTAGAGACACTACCGTCAGATCCGAGGCTCGAGCACCTGCCAGAGCGTATGCTATTCGTGCCCATGAGGAGGCTTCTTCACCTGATGTTATTACTGGTACTTTCACTCTCTTTAACACTGATGTTATCGCTCTGATTGATCCCGGTTCGACCCATTCGTATGTGTGTAAAACTTTAGCCTCCGATAAGACTCTTCCTGTTGAGTCTACTGAGTTCGTAGTTCGAGTATCAAATCCTTTAGGTCGATGTGTTCTAGTTGATAAAGTATGCAAGAAATGTCCCCTAATGGTTCGAGATTTCTATTTTTCGGCCGATTTGATGCTTTTACCCTTCGATGAATTTGACAATATTCTCGGAATGGATTGGTTGACTGTTCACGATGCGATAGTGAATTGCAAGCGGAAGACTATTGATTTACGATGTTCGAACAATGAAATAATAGGAATTGAATCCGCTCATCTGAACGGGCTATCTGCCTTAATCACTACCATGTCAGCCCAGAAATACGTGAAAAAGGGTTATGAAGCATATCTAGCCTATGTGCTAGACAACAAAGTTTCCGAACGAGAACTTGAGTTTGTGCCTGTAGTTTGTGAGTTTTCGGATGTGTTTCCCGAAGAATTGTCGGGATTGCCACCTGTAAGAGAAGTCGAGTTTGGTATAGAGTTGGTTCCGTGTACGACTCCAATTTCGATTGCCCCATACCGTATGGCACCAATCAAGTTAAAAGAATTGAAATCTCAGCTGCAAGAGTTGACAGACAAAGGTTTCGCGCGACCGAGTTTCTCACCCTAGGGTGCGCCGGTTTTGTTTGTGAAAAAGAAAGACGGGACTATGAGAATGTGCATCGACTATCGACAATTGAATAAAGCCACTGTAAAGAATAAGTATTCGTTGCCTTGAATTGACGACTTGTTTGATCAGTTGAGAGGAGCTTCAGTGTTTTCGAAGATTGATTTACGATCCGATTATTACCAGTTGAGGGTTAGAGATTTCGACGTGCCGAAGACCGCATTCAGAACGAGATATGGACACTACGAATGCTTAGTGATGCCGTTTGGGCTCACTAATGCCCCTGCTGTTTTCATGGATTTAATGAACCGGGTGTTTAGGCCATTTTTGGATCGTTTTGTGGTAGTATTCATCGATGATATTTTAATTTACTCTCGCAACGAGATCGAACATACCGAGCATTTGAGACTTGTACTTTAGACTTTACGTGAAAATCAATTGTATGCGAAATTCAGCAAGTGCGAATTCTGGTTGCGTGAGGTCAGGTTCTTGGGACATATAGTATCTGCTTCAGGTATTCGAGTCGATCCAAATAAAATTTCAGCTATTCTCGACTAGAAACCCCCTAAAAATGTTTCTGAGGTTCGAAGCTTCTTAGAACTCGCCGGTTATTACAGACGATTCGTCAAAGGCTTTTCGATGATTGCGACTCCATTGACGAGACTGCTGCAAAAAGATATCAAGTTCGAATGGTCTGATAAATGTCAGCAAAGTTTCGACCAGCTGAAAACCCTTTTGTCGGAAGCTCCAGTATTAGTTCAACCAGAGTCCGGTAAAGAGTTTGTAGTCTATAGCGACGCAAGTCTGAACGGTTTAGGTTGCGTTTTGATGCAAGAAGGCCGAGTTGTCGCCTATACTTTGAGACAGTTGAAGCCTCACGAACGAAATTATCCGACTCATGATCTGGAATTAGCCGCTATTGTTTTTGCCCTGAAGATCTGGCGACACTATCTATTCGGTGAGAAATGTCACATCTTCTCCGATCACAAAAGTCTCAAGTATCTGATGACTCAAAGAGATTTGAATTTGAGACAAAGGCAGTGGCTAGAATTGCTGAAAGACTATGAACTTGTTATTGATTATCACCCGGGAAAGCTAATGTAGTTGCTGATGCTCTTAGCCGAAAATCCCTATTTTCCTTGCGAGCTATGAATGTGAAATTAACATTGTCGACAGATGATGTGTTGATTGCCGAATTAAAAGCAAGACCCGTGTTACTTCGACAGATTTGTGAAGCTCAGAAAGCCGACGACGATTTAGTTGCTAAACGAGTTCAGTGTGATTCAGGTGTAAATTCAGAGTTTCAGGTCGACGGTAATGATTGTATGAGGTTTAGGGATCGTGTGTGTATTTCGAGGAGTTCAGAGCTTATTTCCACAATTCTGAACGAGGCCCATAATAGCCAAATGTCTATTCATCCGGGCAGTACTAAAATGTATAACGACTTGAAACGTCAATATTGGTGGCATGGTATGAAGCGGGACATCTCTGATTTTGTGTCTAAGTGTCTGATATGTCAGCAACTGAAAGCGGAACATCAGGTGCCTTCAGGATTGCTTCAGCCGATTTTGTTACTCGAGTGGAAGTGGGATCGAGTTACGATGGACTTTGTGTCCGGATTACCGCCAACACCAAGTAAAAAGGACTCTATTTGGGTTATTGTTGATAGATTAACGAAGTCAGCTCATTTCATTCCCATTCGCATAGATTTTTCGCTTGATAAATTAGCGAAATTATATGTCTCTCAGATTGTGCGATTGCACGGAGTGCCGACTTCGATTGTTTCAGACTGAGATCCCCGTTTTACTTTGCGATTCTAGAAGAAATTACACGAGGCATTGGGTACCAAGCTCCATTTTAGCACCGCTTTTCACCCGTAGACTGACGGCCAATCCGAACGGGTTATTCAGATACTCGAGGATATGTTGAGATGTTGTATTCTCGAGTTTAGCGGTTCGTGGGAAAAATACTTGCCCCTGATTGAATTGTCGTATAATAACAGTTTTCAATCGAGTATTCAAATAGCGCCCTATGAAGCTCTTTACGGTTGAAAATGTTGTACACCTCTGTTTTGGACTGAGCTTAGTGAGAATAAGATTCTTGGGGTTGATTTAATCAAAGAGGCTGAACAGAAAGTGAAAATGATCCGTGACAGCTTCAAAGTGGCATCCGATCGTCAGAAATCGTACGCAGATCGAAAACGTAAAAATATCGAGTATCAGGTGGGCGATAAAGTGTTTCTGAAAGTCTCATCGTGGAAGAAGACACTCCGTTTTGGTTGTAGAGGAAAGTTGAGCCCGAGATTCATTGGGCCGTATGAAATTTCAGAACGTATCAGACCGGTTGCTTATCGACTAATTTTACCCCCTGAACTTGAAAAGATCCACAACATTTTTCACGTTTCGATGCTTCGACGTTATAGACCCGACCCTTCCCATGTGATTAGTCCTGTCGATATTGAAATTCAGCCTGATTTGAGTTATGAAGAGGAACCGACTCGTATTTTAGCTCGCGAGATGAAAGAGTTGCGAAACAAAAAGGTTCCATTAGTTAAGGTGTTGTGGCTCAAACATGGGATCGAAGAAGCGACTTGGGAACCCGAGAATACTATGAAAGAGTGATATCCAAACCTATTTTCTGGTAAGATTTTCGGGGACAGAAATCCCTAAAGGGGGGAGAGTTGTGACAGCCCTATTTCGACCCTAGTCGGGAAGCGATTTCGAGGCCGCTAAACCGAGCTATAGAATTAATCGAATATGATATCCTATGTCTAATGTGTGTGATGTATGTATGTATGAATTTAAAATATTTGACTTTGACATGTTGAATGTGATTAATAAACTAAAGGATCTATGTGATAAGAATTATGATTTATGTGGCTAGAATTAAGAAAGAAGTTGTTTAAGCTTGCAAATAAAGGGACTTGTATGTCAAATTAACCATTTGACATTAGTGGCCGGCCATGCATGATGATTATGCTAATAAATTATATTTTCTTTTATGGTTGTGATTAAATAAAGAAAAAAATTATGCCTAATGGGAAAATTTTATAATAAAATAAATGGTGAAAAGAACAATGTGTCTTTCATTTGTTCTTCTTGCCGTAACTTGAAGTGGAGAAGGGGAAGAAGTATTAAGCCACCATTCGATCATTCTTTGCTTCAATTAAAGGTAAGAAATTATATTAGTTTGTTTAGATTTTATGAATTTAAGTTGATAAACAAGCTTATGGTTTAGCCCAAGCATTAATTTTTGATTTGGTTGTAAATGCTCCATTCGGTCATAATAGAACCGTATAGGACTTGGTTGCTCTTGCGTTTTAAGGGTTATGTAGGGTTTTATGGAGTCTTGGGAGGTGTTTTGAGATTAAAATTTCAAGAATTCATGAAGGCATGATTATATTTTATCAATTTTTTCTTTGAATGGATTTTAAATCAAGTAAGAGCATTCGGTCATGGATGTGGTGATGTTTTGATGTTTGGGGAGGATATTTCTTTGTTTAATTGAGGAGATGAATGCATTATATTGGGGTTGTAAGTTGACACTTTTGGTAGTATGCCTTTATGTTAGCCGAATGGAAATTGTGGATGTTGAGTAATTGAGCATTCGGTCTTATATAGATATATATATATAGATATACGTTAATATATGTGATTCTTAAATAATATTGTTTTGATAGTGCCTTTGGGGGATAATGGAATAAAAAGGTAGTTTAGTTAAATAAATAGAAGAAAGTTTAGAAGTGAAGTACATTCGGCCATTGAAGTGATGGTTCAAAATGTGCTTAAATTTAGAAATTATATATATGTGTGTATCTTGTAAAGTATGGCATTAAATTTGTAATAATGTTATTATAGGTATTTTGGGTTATGGCCGAATGGGATTTAGAAATCTACTAAAGGGAGAGGTGCTTTTGATAAGTACATATACTAGTGACCAAATAAGGCACTTGTGTAATTTTTTTTTGAAATGATGCATTCGGTATGTGGATTGAGGATTATGCTTGTGAACCAGATAAATATAGATGTATATATATGTGTAATGTATAGGTGAGTGCCAAATGATATCAACTGTGATATGTATATTTACCGAGCTATGATTTAGTTGTAATGTAAGATGAATATGCATTATGCCGAATGTGGATATATGTATACGTGTGTGTAAGTGTAATAAGGAGATTGTATTTATATCCCTTGTCTTGATCAAGTATAGAGGATGAGTGTTTAATGAAATTCAATTTTTGTCACTTATTTTTTTAAAGCTCGAGAACATAGAGAAACGGCATCGGACAAGGGAAAGGCTAAGGTGACAGAATAGTCAACCCGTAACTACTTAGAAAGATACAAGGTAAGTTCTCGAGTAACAAATTTTAGTTCATGACATGATGAAATCTTAATACATATGTATGTTATATAAATTCGAACTTAAGAACTATGTTTGAATGGTGTTGTGGTAAATATAATTTATGAAATTGTCGGAAATGGCAAGTGAACTTTGAATTCGGTTATACCATGATATGAAATTTTGTCCTTTGTATATGACTAGTGATTTAAATGTGATATGATACCTATACATATACGTGTATGAACGTTAAATTGAGGTTTGGATCCGACCTTAGTCTCGAAGGGCTTTCGAGCCAGTGATACAATCTGAGCTTATCCTCGAAGGGCTTTTGAGCCAGTGATACAATCCGAGCTTGGTCTCGAAGGGCTTTCGAGCTAGCGATACGATCTAAGCTTAGCCTCGAAGGGCTTTCAAGCCAGTAATAATACCGGACTTAGTTCTGAAGGGCTTAGAGCCAGTAATTGAAACTGGGTTTGGTCTCGAAGGGCACCCATGCCGGCGTTATAAAATAAATGTCGAGACAGTCTTATTAAATATGTTACTTACTGTAAGATAGCCAGGTATGCATCCTACTCTTGTTCGAGAATTTTGTTACTTATGAATTTTTGAGTTTAAAATTCGGTGGAAATGCTTTGACTTTGACTAAAGGTTACTCAAATGCCTATGACTTGAAAATGACGTATTTGTTCTGAATTAGAAGAATTTAACTATTCGGATATGGAATGTATGCTTTAAGCATGAGTTTAGCTTGATACTTGAAATGAACCTGTTCTGTTAAAAGTTGAATTCAGTCGGATACCTTGAAATTACCTTTGTGATATGAATGATAAAAGTGTCACCATAATATTATCCTATTCGGCCAAAGGATAAAATAAACAAGTTAGATATTGCTATGCTACTAATTCAATGATTTACGTTACTTAAAAACTTACTAAGCATAAATTCTTACCCCGTTACTTTGGTTTGTTTGTTTTATAGATCTCATTCGTTAGCTACGGTCTCGGGAATTCCAGGACTAAAGTCATCCACACTATCGCTAACTTCTTTCGGTATTTTGTAACTAAACCCTGGAAATGGCATGTATAGGCTTGACATTTTGTTGTTAAACAAATATCTTTGATGTAATTAAGTATTGCCATGCAAAAATGGCTTCCTAAATACCTTACTTCTGTGTCAATGATGTTAAACTTGGTGATGATGCATGTGAATGGAAGTGTAAGTAATATTCTATAAACTAGGCTCGAAGTATGTCATATCTTGAGATTTATGTTCTATGAAAAATGTGTGGTTTGATCATGAATAACGATGACCTTAAATGAAATCATTTGATTTTTTTTTTATGACTAAATGGAGTTTATATGAGACTTGTTGAAATGGTTCTGTAGCATAAACTTAGAACTAATAGTAAAGTTGTTTGATGTTTTAATTTTGCAAGGGAAATAAAATGTTCATGGAATTATACGAAAAAGCAAGCAATAAAATTTGGGTACCATTTGTTTGAGTTGTAACAAGGTGGTATGTTATGTTGTACATTATTTTGAGCATGGTAAGTTAACCTAATTGGTTTTGGATTTGCCGTTCTGCTAATCTTTAACATCCTTTTTACCATATGAATAGTAATGGTCATATTGTATGCAAAAGTAGACTTATACGAAATGGTTATGTGTGATCCTTGATCCGATTTATGAGTGTCAAAATTTTGATTGAATTAATGATATGATTTGGGCGAGTGGGTTTACAATTAGTTAAATGATTGTTGGGTGATGCCTCTTGACTCTCCTGCGATGGGTATGGGTCTAGGGGTGTTACACTTCGAGCCTAGCAGGCAAAATGCTAGTGAATGAGTTCAGACTTAAAGTCTAGCAGGCTTTGTGTCGGTGATGAATTCGGGTTTTGAACCTAGTAGGCTAATTGTTGGTGATTTGATAAAAGTCTAAGATTATGAGATCTTGTGTTAAAATGACAATTGAATACGTTCAATACGTTAAGTTGGACAGGTATGTATCATGAACTTACATGTAGGCTTGATTTGGATTAAATTATAAGTGTATAATGTGGTGCATATGTAAGTAAGTAATAAGACTATATATATGATTATGGTACATTCGGTCAATGTGTGGAGTTAAGTGAAGATATCTGATTTACCTATGTTTATATGAGTTTAGATTCAAGTCAAATTAATCTGCTATATGTGCATTATGAGGGTGAGTATATTTGGCCAAAAGGCAATATACCTAGAATGAGGTTACATGAGAATTCGAATGATCAATTTATAATTGAGTTTAATTGTTTACATTGCTTAAAACTTACTAAGCTTATAAAAGCTTACTTCGTTTGTTATGTTTTTCTGTTTTATAGATCGTTGACTCCAGTCACTAGCTCGGGGATCGTCAGCAATTCGTCACACTATCTACTATTTTGGTACCTTTAAAAAAATTGATATTTTGAAAGATGGCATGTATAGGCTTAACTCTCTTTTGAATACAAGTTATATTTTGAAATTTGTAAATATTCTAGCCATGCGAATATGGCTTGCTTAATTGCTAAGTTTAAATGTATGGTTTGATGAAATTCATGTGGCTTGTTGCTTTGCTATTAGGAAACTCGATTATGCTTATTGGTAAGTAGTCTCTTCTGAAATTTGATAAGTGTTCATATAGTAAATTAATGTGATATGTTTGCATTCATCAAATCAACTAATAAGTTGGTATAGTCGGTTATAGTAATTAAAGTAGATTATTAATGAATACTCGATGTTCAATTGAATCTATGTATGGTATGTTTTTATGAACCTCTAAAGGTTTTGTTTAGTTGGTTAATACCTTGTAACCTTATTTCGGTGACGGATGAGGGTTATAGGGTGTTATATTTTCATCCCATGCAACGTAGATAATGATTTTCGACTCAGAGCATCTGCTACCACATTCGCTTTGCCCGGATGATAATCAATGACCAATTCATAATCTTTTAGCAGTTCTAACTTGATACGATCCGCCTCGGATGAGTCGAGTCGTATTAGTGATTGCCCGATCATCGACAAGAAGTTATGTTAGGTTTAGTTAAAAAGTTGGATAAGAGAAAGATAGACTAGAAAGGAGATTAAAGAGGATGGTTGAGTTGGGTTGGAGTTGGAGTTGGAATAGGTTTAGTGAATTTAGGATGGAGAAGAAAGAAGGTTATCGGATTTGGTTCAAATGGAATAGGCAATAAGGAATGAGAGTTTGGGTTTTAGGTTATGAATAAGGATAGATGAATGAATTGGTTCAATTAGGTAAGGTGAATTAAAGTGATGTATGCACACCCGAGGCTCCCTCAAATGCAAATCAAGATCTAATCGAGCTTCCAAAAGGCCCCATGACTGGAGCACGTACTAAGTAACTTCAAGAAGCTTTAACAGCTTTGTTGAAGCGCATTTGGGATGAAACCAAGTCCTTTGATGTCGGAGAAGCTATGGACAACTCCTTGAAGGCTCAATGCACCCTTTTGCAAACTGACTTTAGCTCCTCTCCAGCTCTCCAAGCTCAATTCAGCTCCAATCAGCTCAGTTGAGCTTGTTTCAGCTCGTTTGAGCTCAATTTAGCTTCTTTCCAGCTCATTTCTTTTTCCATTTCAATAAACCAAGTTTCAAATTTATTTTAACTTAATTTGCTACAGCTCATGCCGAATTCACTAGCTCAAATTAGTTCATTAATTGTTTTTGATTATTTGAGCTAGCTGAATTTAATATGCTAGTTAATTTTAATTTAATGTGTCTAAAAATTAGTTAGTGGTTATTTAGGTAGTTAGCTACTGTTTAATTATGATTAAATGATATAATTAAAATGTTCATGTATTTTTTTAGTAGGTTCAGCCGAATGTGGAGATACATTAAAAGCTAGGTGCATGTATGGGAGCATTTAAAGCAAATACATGCATGACTGGGTTCAAAGCTTGCAAGGATTCATGCATGACCGAATTCATGCATGATGGGCTAACTATTGGTGATCCCTAAGTGACTATTCAACCATGGAGTAGCTGTCAATTAATTCCAAGTTGACCGATTAGCTCCTTGAACATGTTCACTCCTAAACTTGACCAATCGGCTTCAATACATGCATGGATGGATTCAAGAACGTCCAAGGGAAGGAATTAACTCAATAATTCAGCATATTAATTGAATTAAGTGCATGCACAAAGGGGAGAACGAATTTACTAGGTTCATGCTACCATTTATGAACCTACATGCGATTAAATTGCTTAATTATGAAGATACATGTTCCATACAAGTGCATGAACGTCCCAAGGAGATGAATGCAACCTTTGGTGCTTATACAAGGCACTTGAAGCCTTACTTCATGGCTAAGCATTCATGCACACACCAAGGGGGAAGAAAGTGTCCATTCGGCTAGTGCATGAATCTACCGAATTCATGAACAATTTTAATGTATTAGTGTGAACGATTTTATTGTTGTGTGAACACATTAGATGCCGAATTCCAATAGATATTTTAGGCATTATAATTATTTGTTGAACTTCATTTTTAAAAGAAGACTTTTTCCAATTTATTAAAAACTTTGTTTCTGTGAGGTTGCTTCCTCTCATATCTCGTACAAGTTTCTAAAGACTTATCTTGTAACACCCCTAAACCCGTTCCCGTCGCCAGAGGGTTAGGTGGCATTACACGACATGCATAATCCGATTCGATGATCATACACAACCCTTTCCCTTCATGGTGAGATATCATAACTTGGCCAATTTCAACAATTTAACATCTAGGCTGATTATACAAGTAAATACATGATATTAAATCATGCCAAAACTCAGAACAAATCATGCACTTGTAAATCAATCAACAACTGCATTTCCTAATCCAACCTAACAATTTGAAACAAACTTCATTAAACCCATATAGGCTTGCCGAATAGTCACACTCAATCCTAAATTTGAACATTTGCTTATTTTATTCGCATTCAAGACATATATGTCTCTCAAACATAGATATTAATATACATCATACTTCAAGCCTAGTTTACCAAAATGCACAACTTAAACTTACGTTCACCTATAATATAATTAAGATTAAAACCAGGATTTATGGATGTAAAGTATTCGGGTAAGCCATTTTCGCTTGGCTAACTTAGTTACAACATCAAAATCATATTTGTTTAACATCAAAATATCAAACCTATACATGCCATTTTGAAGGTTTAGCTACAAAATACTGACAGATGTTTCGATAGTGAGGATGACTTCAATCCTGGAACTCCCGAGACCGTAGCTAACGAACGTGATCTATAACACAAAAAGTAAAGGCAACAGAGTAAGCAATCGTTGGCTTAGTAAGTTTTGAGTAACAAAATCATTTAAGAAGAAATGCCGTAGTAATATCTATACTAGAAAAATTCATTCTTTGGCCAAAGTAGAATACAACTAAAACACTACTTATACCATTCATATCACAACGGAAAGATCAATATATTCAAATAACTTCCATTCTATAGCCGAATACACCCATTTCAATTTTCCATGTCAATCATGCATACACATATATCTTTCGCTTTCATGAAGTTAAACTCTTAACAAAAATAGGACTCAAATATCAATTATCAGATCGTAAACGTTCGAACGATTCTAAGTAATGGTTTAAGTATCCCTACCGGATTTCAAAATCAAAATTCGAAGGAAATCAAAATCTCAACAAGAGTAGAATGCATACCTGGCTATTTTATGGTAGGTAGTACATTTATTTAAAACTAGGTCGCATTTATTATATGATCTCTTGTACGATTACCTACGAGCTTTTTAAACTCGTTATGGAGCCTCCACGGATAGCCTTTGGGACCAAGCCCAATTCTTAACTCTGGCTCGAAGCCCTTCAAGTCTAAGCTCGGATCTTAACAATAGCTCGAAGCCCTTCGAGTCTAAGCTCGGATCTTAACACTGGCTCAAAGCCCTTCGAGTCTAAGCTCGGAACTTAAACCCAATTTAGCAATCAACCCATATATAAATATGTATCATATTTGAATACCATTCCCAGTACTCAATTCAATCACGATAAGTTTACCAGCCATACAACATTCGGTTCACTAGTTATTCTCAAAAAGCAAAATTTCAGTTCAAAATATAACGAAATTCAAAATTTACATGCGGCTTCCAGTATTTGCTCAGATTGTCTTTTCCACAACATCATTCGAATATAACCTTTGATTCAAAACTTATATATTATGCATATGTGTTACGATTTCATCATGTCATGAACTAAAATTTGTTACTCAAGAACTTACCTCGTATCTGTCTGGACAAATCCCGGGTTAGTTATTCTGTGACTTTAGCCTTTCCCTTATCCGATGCTTCACCTCTAATCTCTTGAGCTTGAATTAACAAACTAGATGTATTAACTGTCACATGCCTTACTTAAACCAAAACAAGAAATACAAATACCCTTACCATAGGGCATACATATACATTCGGCCTAATTTCTTTACATGTATACATTCATTTCAATATGACATACACACAAACATGTTTCTTCTACGAATACATTCGGCCAATTTCCAATAGGTTCCATTCACTTTTAGCTTACGAATTAAATCGATAAGGCATAATAAAAAAAAAGATCCCTTGAATCAACTCATCATTCATGTCACTAAAGGTATTAAAGGATAAATATGTTATACCTAATGAGTTGAATTCATGGTTCCCATTTGTCACACATAAATACACATATTATTTCCATATAAACTAACGCTTTAGCATAAAAAATGGTACAATTTCAAACAATATATATAATGAATTTATAAGGCAAAGACATAAGGCCTCTATACATATATATATATATACTACAAAGCACCATCCTTCGAATTGTTTAACCACTCTATCCTTCATACAAGTATCATAGCCGAATGCTTTACTGGGGTTCTTATAAACACTTCAATAAATTTCTAAAATACTCATTGCCGAATATCTTAAGTTCTATTAACAAAAGAAAATCTTTTGAAATTTAATCAATGTGCAAAATAGCTCAATTCCACGATTTTTTTCTTAACCATTTGCTATATTTACAATCGGCTATTGTACCAATGTCTATACAATTTACTATCAATTTCTAAATTGTCATGGAACCTTCAAAACTATCCTCACGGTTTCATAACCACCCCCAATCGGCATGACTATATCACTAACCGTATCTTCCATCACTCACATAAATCACATGAAGTTCCATTTTTACAATTTAGACTTAAACTCACTAATCACATGTATAATGTCTCAACTAATCTATCATGGGTTCCTTTAACGATCGGTAGGCTCAAATTTTAGCTTGACACTATTCGGACATATGCCTACAATAGCCGAATGCATCATTCAAACATTAAAATAAAATTCTAACACATGGGCCATACTATGTACTTAGCTATTAACTAATCTCTACCACCAATTCATAAAAATTTGCACGAACATACCTTGCTTGCACTAGGATTTTGGCCGAAAGCCTTGGCTCTTTTCTTCCCTTTTTTTTTCAATTGAATTCGGCAAAGAAAGGAAAATGAAGAACATTTCTTTACCTTGTTATTTTCACCACCTTATTTCTATTATTTTATTACCATTAAGATAACAACCAATTTCAAAATTTCTAAAATAATAAAATGCCAAAATAATCATAAAAAAAATGCATGGCCGGCCACTAAAGTGCAAATATGCATAATTGACATGCAAGTCCAATCATTTCTAAGCTTTCCTTATTTAAGTCATTTTAATTTGTCCACTAAAGTTTCTAAGTTTCTCAACTAAGCCCTTAAAATAAATTCACATTTAATTTGGCTAATTCAAACATTAAAGATTCACACATATAGTTAGCACATAAATTAGACATATAAAATTAAAATAAATTATTTCACTGACTCAGTTTAGTGGTCCCAAAACCACTCCCGACTAGGGTCGAAATAGGGCTGTCACATATCTAGCGTGCTAGTGGCGTCTACCGATCTTGTTTGAACTTACCACCAACCTTGGTGTGGCGTTCACTTATCCAACCATTTCATCTTTCCACCTTAACAATATAGGAACCGGGGTGACACTTTTTAGTGTTGAATCATTCCTGATGTTAAGTTTGCTATTCCATTTCCATCGTACGTTATTTTTATTCTAATTACAACCAAACTAATCACTCTAATCAAACCCCATCTTGTTTTCCATAGCCGAACCTATCAATACTTATTTCCCATTTTGAAACCTTTCGCTTAATTAAACCTATCCATTCATTTTATTTCCAAGACACCGAGGCACAGACGATCCTTTTCGACTACGATCGGGCAACTACGTGTATTCAACTCAACCACCCGAGCCGGATCACATCATAAAGAAATGGTTGAAATGGTAAGATTGGTATGTTCGAAATGGTATGATGAAATGGTATGAACGAAATGGTCGATTTAGGTACGATTTGGTAAAAAGAAGAATTGGAATTGAACAAAAAGTGCAAACAAGAACCAATACCGATATGGTATCGACCCGTTGTTTATATGCTCTTTTAGTTCGGTTTAGGTTTGGTAAAGGAAACCTCGACCCACTATCTAACAAGATAGGAACCTCGGTATGTTTGAACGCCACCCTATGAGTAGTGATAAGTTTGGGTTCGACAAAGAAAGAGGTTAACGCAACTAGAACACTAGGAAAGCCAATCGAATCTTTGAACGAAATGGAGAAAAGTTGTCTCACAATTTTGGCAGCATAACATTAACAAAAGAGTCAAAAAGTCCTTTTACATGGAAAAATAACAAGTATTTATAGGGATACAAGGGGATAACCGAATAGACTTGTTCATAACCTTAAAAACTAAGTAAAGTCCATGAATGAATCTTGTAAAAATTCTAGAAGAAAACCCCTTGGTTGATATGTCCATATTCGGCCATTGGAGGAGGTGAATGGAATGAATCTTCATGCTTAAGTAATGAGCATGAATGAATGAACCCCCTTGGTCACTTGTTAGGTTCGGCCTCCCTTGATAAATGAAGTAAATAATTGGCAACCTTTGGCCAAAAATAATGAATTAAATGGGGATACTCTAAGGGCCAAAATATGTGTGAAAATCGATTCATGAAAGGCCATCAAATGTGAACACTTGGAACCAAAGAGACTTGTTGTGTGAACATAATGTGAATGGAATTTAGAGGTTCATAAAGGGAGGTGTTCGGTCACTTGGCTCATGCATGGATTTAAATGAATGGTCATTTGAATAGTTGAAAAGGTAGCACACCATTCATGTATTAGAACATTCATGAATCATCAATTGGGCAATGCACTTGGACATGCATGTATCTTGGCTGAACATGCATCTTGAAGATTAATGTAATGGCCTAAACTCAAGGTTATCGAAACATCGTAACCACAAATCCGATTTAAGAGAAATTTATTTTAAAATTTTTGCATAAATATTGATATGATAGGAAAATTTGTATGAAAATATCGAAAAAAAATTTTACCGATTTAGTGGTTAGTTAAGAAAAAGAAATTATTGAAGAAATTAGGTAAAGACAAGTTATCGAGACCTTGATCTCGTAAAACCGAGTCAAAAATATTTTTATAAATATTTGTGAAATGTTAGTAATATTGTATTAAAATTTCGTTAGAAAATTTTAACGTTTGGGTAGTCAATTAAATGAAAAGGACTAAATTGGAAAAGGAGTAAAAGTTGTTAGGATGATTAAATAGCTTAAGTGTTTAATTAGAAAGGATTTAAAAAGCAAATAGACCCAAAATTTATTTGGGCTGGACGGCAACGACATAAAATTAGCAGAAAAGTGGATGAATTAATGGTAAAATTGGAATATTGCATTATTAACTAAATAAAACTAGGACTAATATGGAAATATCTAGATTCCTTGAGATTTCTCTTCATTCTCATCAGCAAAAACGCCATAGGAGGGGTTCTATAAGCTGGTTTTTCATAATTTTTGCGCCAAGTGAATTAATCCTTGCCTTTTTCTTGTAATTTTTGTGTTTTTAAGACTTTTACAACTAGGTCCTACTATTAAATTCATTAGTTTTTAATTTTATGGATGAAATTTAAAGTCACCATGGTTGAGTGCTGTAAGTATCTGAATATTTAGCATGGAATTTAAGCTTTAATCTTATTATATGATGATTTTATGGAATAAAATGTGACGGCCTTAAAACGACCTTAGTCGGAATGTAGTTTCGGGACCACAAAACCGAGGCATAAAATATATTTAATATTTAATTGATGCCTAAAATAGGTGTCAAATTATGTGTGACAATTTTTGTGCTTTAATTTAAACTTATAATTGTGAATTTCAATCAAAAGGGCTTAGTAGTAAACTTTGAAATTATGATGGGTAAATGTGTGAGGACTAATTAATGCATGCATGTGGAATAAGGGAGTTGCATGTCAATTTGGCCACTTCTATGATAGTGGACGGTAATGATGAGTTCTTTTGTCATTTTGTGTGTTGTAATTTAGTTAAATAATCTTAATAATATGAATTGGTAAAAGGGGTAATCATAAAATTTGAAATAAAATAATGATATGGTGATAGAAACAAAGTTAGTCTCCATGGCTTCTTCTTTGACCGAAAACTAATGCAAAGAGAGGGGAGAATCTAAGCTAAGGCATTCGGTCCTCTTAGACTAAAACCAAGGTAAGTGTTCTTGCAAATTTTCTTAATAATTTTGAAGCTTAGTGCATTTTAAAAACCCTTGCCATGACCCATGTACGAATTTTTGATGCTTTGGGTTGAAGCTTGCATTCGGTCATGTGGGTAATGAGATATTTTGGGTGTTTTAAATTTTTGAAATGAAAATGATGGCAAGAGGTGTAAGAAGCTTGATAAATAGATGTGTATAAACCATTGTGCTACACGAAAGTTCTCTTGAATGGTATTTGATCAAATTCATTCGGTCATTATGGTTAAATAAAGAGTTTGAGCTTTGTTTGAAAAATTTGTAAATGGAATTGTTAATATTAGATTCTTGTTGGCCGAATGAATGTGTAGTTCATGGAGAAATAAATTGAATCCTTAATTAGAAGATACAAGTGGAAAATTATCATATATGTGCTAATTAATTGAAAAGTATGTTGGTGTGGGTATGAAATTGATTTAATGATAAGCAATTGTTAATTTACATTTTGTCATGGAAGAATGTGGTTATAAACCTCATATGAATAAATGTTGCTAATGAAGCAGCTGTATATGTGAATTTAGGGAAATGAAACTATTTTGTGGGATCTTGAATTAAATGTTATAGGGTGTGGTTTGATTATAAATTAAATTTAACAAGTTTCCGCATGTACTCTTAGATGAAAATGTGAACAAATTGTTGTTTAATTGAGATATGTACCTTCGGTCATGGAAGAATCATAGGACAGTTTGGGTTTTTGATGAATGAATAAACTTGTTTTGGCCGAATGGCCTTAATGTGTGTGCATTAGAAATGGTAGTAGACTAATTGATCAATTTATGCTTGTGGAAGCTTCTTGGTTAAAGAAATGACCTATTCGGCCATGTGCATAAAATCTTTGATGTTTGTTTTGATAATTGGTGTCTTAAGAGTGGTATAATGATTAAAATGAATATGAAATATGTACATTGTGTTGAGAGCAATGACTACTCTAAATGGTGCCTTAGGAAATGCTATGTTTTAAGTATGTGCATAAGAACATTAAAGAGTGGACCTTGTATAAAAATCTGCTTGGTACAGCGGCAGTAATGTGTTTTGTAAAAATCACCATAAATTGTGCGAGTTGAATTAGAGGCTGAATAAATTGTGTAATTGAAGCTTAATGAGTCTAGTTTCTTATAAAAGAAACCTTCCAAGCAAAGGAATTCCCGATAAAAAGATTTTTAGAGTAGAGTGAGACAGTGTCAGATTGACTTCGAAGTCCCCTGCTCTGTTTTTGGAAAATCACTATAAATTGTACAAAATTTTTATGAGGCAAAATTTATATGCCTAGACTCCTCAATGAGTCTAGTTTTGAATAAAATTGGTGAGGACACATTTGGAATTCTGTACAATGAGAAATTCAGTTCGTAGTATAGAGTGGTCAGTCCAATCAAGCAGTGAAATAGGGAAAATTTAAGAAAATTCTGGTATTGATTGACCAAACCAAAAATTATGAAAATTTTATGGATTAAAGATAAATGAGTCTATTTTCATGCAAAATTTACAGCACTACATTTGGAGTTTCGTAGCTCCAGTTATGAATAAATTACTGAATGCTGCTCAGAAAATCAGCTTGTTGTGACTTATGACATGTATGTGAAATGCTCCATTGTGTATGTGTGTTTGTAATGAGAAGAATATGCATGTATGATTTGACTATGACTGAAAATGATTCACTGAGGTGCTTGAATAAGAATTAATAGAATTAAATGCTTTGTTTAGCTCAAGAGCATAGAGGGACGAGTTCGGATAAAGGGAAGGCTAAAGTGGTCGAATAGCCGACTCGAAATTTCTTGTGAAAGTTCAAGGTAAGTTTTGAGTAATCAAATTTGATATTTAAGTTAAAATGCCATGACATACATGCTGATATTCGAACGATGTCCCATTGAGAAAGACACCTTATTCATGTTTGATCATTGGGCTGGAAGTCTAGGAAAGAAAAGTATACGTGTATGAATTTTGAATTATATGTACAGTTGCGGTATAAAGTCGAGAAGCATGTTATATGTTTGTATGCATACGTATTGATTAAATTACAAGTGAAATCTTGCTATGTGAAACTTGACTATATGCGAATATATATATACATGAGAATTTGTGATGCGAATCCGGGATTTAAGTCCCGATGACTATATGTGGAGACTATGTCCGGGTTAAGACCCGAAGGCTATATGCAGAGATGATGTCCGGGTTAAGACCCGAAGGCTATATGCGGAGATTATGTCCGGGCTAGAGACCCGATGGCTATGTATTGAGTTTTACCCGAGCTAAAGACCTCGATGATGATGAAAATAAAGCCTAAGACTAATGGTCTTTAAGGTAACGATAGCTAATGAAGTGCGCTGAAAGTGTTAAACTATACAGGTATGTACCCTTGGCTTATATACAAGATGGATTTTGGACCGAATACTAAAGTCATTATGTGATTTCATATGTGTACTTAAAATGAGATTATTAATATGATCAAAGTGCAATTGGCCTATGTGAAATGTTATGTGACATTTGTGACATGTATATGTTATGTGAACTTATTATGAGTGGAAACTATCCATTTTCGTATGTGATGTGAATGTCTATGTTTGGAAAAAGGGTAACATACCCGTAAAGGAGGGGGAAACAAAGATATGATTAATTATGCTATAATTTGATAATCTATTTAATGTCATTGCTTAAAACTTACTAAGCATTGTAATGCTTATTCTGTTTCCCGTGTTTCCTCTGTTTTATAGATCTCATTTTGGAAGCTACGGACTCGGGGATTGAAGCCTTAATCACCTACACTATCGCTGTTATTTTGGTACATTTGATGGCTATTTTTGGGTCAATGGCATGTATAGGCTATTTTTCCTTCGGTAGAATCAAACTTCATTTTGAGTTGTAAATATTTCTAGCCATGCGAAAATGGCTTGTTTAGTCTTCGAGTTTGCTTATATAGGTTGGAGTTGATTCTCATACTATTTGATGTTGTGGCATGAAATTTAGTTAGTACCTAATATGCAATGACTTTTCTAATATGACGTTTGGTTATTGAAATTGTTCGATTTAGCCAAATTGTTAGTAGTCACAAGGTAAAGATTTGTTAGTATGCTTATAGAACGATTTTAATGAGATACGATGTTCTAACCGAACCGACCTAAGTGTTATATTCAACTATTGAACTCAGTGAATTCACGTTTAGCTTGTATCTATGAACCTCGGTAATTGTATTTTGATTTTGTAATACCTTAAACCCTAATCCGGCGACGGACAGGGGCTTAGGGTGTTACATAAAATGTAAAGAAAATGGATATTTAGGACCTATTTGTAAAAGAGTGTGAAATTGAAGTTTAGTTCTGAAATTCTTATTCCCAAAGGTTATAAGGTAGTTTAAAATGATAGAATAAAGTATTAATTGAGAAAAATCAGCTCAATTGAGAGGTTAATTGAGTACGGACGAAACTATCACTTATTAAAAGCTTGGGGGAAAAATGGTAATAAACCTCTTGCACTAAAACAGTTTTGGACAGTAGCAGTAGTCAAACTTTGAAAAATCACCATAAATTGTATAAATCGAATTAGAGGGTGAAAAAAACATGGAATTAAAGCTTATTGAGTCTAGTTTCTGATAGAAGAAACGGTGTACGCAATAAAACTGTAAATCTTGAGATATAATGCATTTTATGAGACAAGGTCAGAATGATTTCGGGTTTCCCTGTTTTGAATTTGGAAAATCACCAAAATTTGTATAAAAATAATTAGGGACTTAAATTCATATGTTTAAAATCCTTAATGAGTCTATTTTCAAGAGAAACAAGTGGGAACATCATCCGAGTTCCGTATGAGGAGATAATTAATTCTTAGTGAAGAGAGGTCGGAACTGTCATATAGCAGAACAGGGGTAATTTTAAAGAATAAACTGTACTAAATGGTTAAACCAAAAATTCTGAAAATTTTATGGTTAGAATATATGTGAGTCTAGTTTTAGGAAAAATTTACGGATCTTAATTTGGAGTCCTGTAGCTCAAGATAAAAATAATTTAGTGACTACAACTCAAGTAGACAGCTTTGAATGAACTATAAATAATAGTAGAATGGTAGAGAATGATACATATGGACATGAAATGTTAAATTGATAATTAAATTTATTTATTTAGATCCGGAAGACTCAAACATGAAGCTAGATCGAGGAAAGGAAAAAGTTTGGGATTAGTAGATTTTTATATACAAACAAGTATCGAGGTAAGTTCGTGTAACTTGAATTATATTCTTAAATGCTTGAAATGTATGTTATGGATGTGAACATGAATTGAATGTCATTGTATGCAAATTTATGGAAAACTGATATATTTGGTGAAAAGTGGAAGAAATCCCGGTTGAATGGAAGGAAAATTCGATGGATCTCTGAAAAGGAATTGACGGTAAAAATGGATCTAGCCCGGACGGGTGATCCTATCCTGATATAGCCCTCCCGAAGAATATGTGGAAAATGGATTTAGCCCGGACGGGTAATCCAAATTAGGGTCTGAATTTAGCCTGGACTGGTAATTCAGATCCAAACTCATTAGAGTAATTGTCGTTGCAGGGGATTTAGCCTGGACTGGTAATCCCGACAATACTCTATAAGTTTATATTACAGGGGATTTAGCCTGGACTGGTAATCCCGCTGTAAGGATGAGGTTCGCGGGAGTGTGCTCTCTGAATCGAAATGTGCGCACATGAATATGAATTGACGGACCCGGATTTGTACACTAAAGTGTACCCCTGAAAATCCATCGAAATTCCAAGAAATTCAACGGGATAAATATGGGAAAATAATAATAGAATGGAAATCACGGTATTGATGAGCTCATCAATCTCAGTATATATTATTGATACATTGAAATTATTGTACTAATTTGAATGTTGAGTTTGTGTTAAGGCAACAATGCATTGAATGGATGTATGTATGTTCATTGTATTGCATTGAAAATATTAGGTAAGTATAATTCTTGTTACATGAGCTTACTAAGCACAATGTGCTTACCCTGTTTTCTTTTTCCCTGTTTTGTAGTATTAAGAGCTCGGAGGTCGGATTCAGTTGGAGATACATCATACTATCAACCTCAATATTTTGGTATATCTAGAAACTTTATTTTGGAAATCAATGGCATGTATAAGTTAATAAAGTAAATGTTGTTGCGAAATGAATGTAAAGTTAGCCATTGGCATGGCTAACAAACCTTGGTTTGGTATATGATGAGATTATCTTATGAATGTGAATGAATCTATTTTAAAAAAAAAAAACTATTGTTCGATAAACTTCGGTAATGCCTCGTACCCTATTTCGGCGACGAATACGGGTAGGGGGTGTTACAATTAATGTACTTTAACCATCCATGCACCCACCAAAAATGATGTTTCTTCAAGCTCCATGCATCCATTTAAATACCTACAAAATAAAAATAATAATAAAAATCAACATATGTGTGAACATGGATTCAGCCAAATGTGAACACAAGATCAAAAATTAAATTCAGCTATGACTAAATTTAATTAACATCATTAAAGCAATTTAAAACATATTTAATGATACTAATGTGAACCTAATTTATTATATAGCATATTAAATAACTTTTATTAGATTTATTAAATCAAAGTCAATAGTAAATCAATGAAGTCAAAGTTGGACTTCATGAGTTGAAGTTTAGCTCATGAGCTAAAACCGAGCTGGGCTTGTACTCGTGAGCTGGTAGTGAGCTAAACCCGAGCTGGGGAATTGGAAGTGACCTGAATCCAAGCTAATGAGCTGGTTTTGAGTTGAATGGGAGCTGGCTTGAGCTGGAGGTGAGCTCAGTGAGCTAAACTGGACTTACAGGTAGTTGCACGGTGAGTTCAAGAAGCTGGGATCAGCTTTCTCAGGGTGTCCTAATAGCGTTTCATCCCAAAGTTGAGCTACGAAAGCTGTAATAGACTCTTTAAACACCTTGGCTCGAGCTTGAGTGATAGGACCTTGAGGTAGCACCATGGAGTCCTTGTTCGAACTAGCTGAGCCATGGGGCGCACTCACATCATAACCACCGTCTCTATTGCAGATTCAAATCTTTTTGCGTCATTAAGTATTTCAGACTTTTATGATCAGTAAACACATGGCACTTCTCGCCAAACAGATAATGGCACCAAATTTTTAGAGCAAAAACAATCGCAGCCAATTCAAGATCATGTGTCGGATAGTTCTTATCGTGTGGTTTTAACTGTCTAGAAGCATATGCAATAACATTGCCTTCTTGCATCAAAACACAGTCGAGACCATTCAGTGAAGCATCACAATAAACAATGAACTCTTTGCCAGATTCAGGTTGCACAAGCACTAGAGCTTCAGTTAACAGAACTTTCACCTGATCAAAGCTTTTCTGACACTGTTTAGACCATTCAAACTTCATTTCTTTCTGAAGCAATTTAGTCAACGGAGTTGCTATCACAGAGAAATCTTTCACAAAACAATGGTAATAACCAGCCAATCCCAGAAAACTACGAACTTCAGAAACGTTTCTCAGAGGTTTCCAATCCACGATAGCAAAGATTTTGCTCGGATCAACTCGGATACCAGATGCATATACAATATGACCCAGAAAACTAACTTCGCTTAACCAGAACTCACATTTGCTGAACTTTGCATAAAGTTGTTTATCATGCAGAGTCTGAAGCACAATTCTCAAATGTTCAGCATGTTCACTCTTATTCCGTGAATAAATCAAAATGTCATCAATGAATACAACAACAAATTAATCTAAATACGGTCTAAAAATTCTATTCATTAGATCCATAAACACAGCAGGAGCATTCGTTAACCCGGAAGGCATAACTAAAAATTCATAATGCCCGTACCTTATTCTAAAGGCTATCTTCGAAATGTCAGAATCTTTCACACGCAATTGATAATAACCTGATCTCATATCTATTTTTGAAAATACAGAAGCATCTTTCAATTGATCAAACAAATCATCAATTCAGGGCAAAGGGTATTTATTCTTCTTAGTGACTTTGTTGAGCTGACGATAGTCAATACACATTCTTATTGTACTATCTTTCTTTTTCACGAACAGGACAGGAGCACCCCACGGTGAAAAAACTCGGTCTAGCAAACCCTCGATCAGTTAATTCTTGCAACTGGGTCTTTAATTCTTTCAATTCTGTAGGTGCCATCCTATGCGCAGCCATAGAAATCGGAGTAATTCCAGGAACTAACTCAATACCAAACTCGACTTCACGACTCACAGGTAAACCCGGAAGTTCTTCAGGGAACACATCATAAAATTCACAGACAACAGGCACAGATTCAATTTTCTTTTCTGACACTTTTGAATCTATCACAAAAGTAAGATAGGCTTCGCAACCTTTTCTCACATGTTTCTGAGCTTTTAATGCAGATATCACAATTGGTAACCCATTCAGATCACTGGACTCAATACAAATAATCTCATCATTCTTGCATCTTAAATAAATAACTTTTCGCTTACAGTTCACAACAGCATCATGCAACATTAACCAGTCCATTCCTAGAATTACATCAAATTCATCAAAAGGCAAAAGCATTAAATCAGCCAGAAAACAAATATCACGAATCATTAACGGATAGTTCCTGTAGACTTAGTCAACTAGAACACTTTTACCTAAGGGGTTCGATACTTTCACTACTAATTCAGTAGACTTTATTGGCAAGGTCTTACTATATGCTAAATTCATACAGATATACGAATGCATTGATCTAGGATCAATCAAAGCAATTACAGAGATATCGTATAGAGTAAAAGTACCAGTAATCACGTCTGGGGATGAAGCTTCCTCACGAGCTCGGATCGCATAGGCTCTAGCGGATGCACGAGTCTCAGATCGAACTGTAGCATCTCTATTGGCTCTCTGACCACCACTCACATTACTCAGGTTTCTGGAAGGTCTACCGTGAGTCGAAATATTACTCGGTTTTGCACTTTGTTCTATTTCTTAATCAATAGATTCAGGGCAGTCTCTTACGAAGTGATCTAATGATCCACATCAAAAGCAAGCTCTGTCATTCAATCTACAATTTCTCGGATGCCTTTTACCACAGTGCTTACATTCAGGTCAATCAGATCGGGCATTACCCACACTGGCAACAAAAGTAGCAGAATTTCTGAAGCTTGATCGCGATCTATCACGGTTCTGACTTGAATGTCCCAGATTAACCCTCGATCTTCCAGAATCATCCCTAAACTTTTTCGATGAAGTCTGGATTGATTTACCAGAAGATCTCTTTTGGGCTTCTTTATTCTCAGAATCAACTTTCTTCTTTTCTCTAATCAGTTCTTTAGCTTTACAAGCTCTTTCTACTAGTACCGCAAACTCATTCAGATCAAGTATACCAACCAGAAGCTTTATGTCCTCATTTAGGCCCTCAATGAACCTTTTACACATAGTAGTCTCAGTTGCAACACATTCTCGAGCATACTAACTTAGTCAAATAAATTCCCGTTCATACTCAGTAACAGACTTATTCCCTTGCTTTAAGTCCAGAAATTATTTACGTTTCTGATCAATGAACCGCTGGCTAATGTATTTCTTTCAGAACTCAGATTGGAAGAAATCCCAAGTAACTCATTCACTTGGAACCACAAAAATTAAAGTCTTCCACCAGTGATATGCTGAGTCTCGTAACAAGGAAACAGCACATTTCAGACAATCCTCAGGAATACAAGATAACTCATCAAATACTCTCACAGTATTCTCAAGCCAGAACTCCGCTCGTTCAGCATCGTCATCAGTCGTAGCCCTGAATTCCTCGGCCCCAAATTTAAGGATTTTATCCACCAGAGGTCTATTAACTCGAATCGGTTCATTTATAGGTAGCACATTCGGAGCTTGAGGGGATAGAGGTTGCTGAGCAGCCGGATTTGTACGAACGAATTCTGAAAACCACTCGTTCATCATGTGGAAGAAGGCTTTCTTTGCCTCTCCACTATGATCACTAACATTTGGTACAGACTCAGCAGGCACTGTCCCTTGAGTGGGAGCAGGCACATTACTTTCGACATCGTCAACTATGGCTCTTTCGGGATCCATTGCTATAAGAAAAACACATTTAATCGTTAGGATTTCATCACACTATCGTAGTTCAGATTTATGGCATGTATAGTTAGACTCAGACACGCTATGTTAGTCCTAGAACCGTCTAAACTGTAGCTCTGATATCGACAAAATGTAACACCTTTATCCCGTAACCGTCACCGGAATAGGTAAGGGGCATTACCGGACTTGTAACACAGATCAGAACAGACAAATTTTGAACTTTAATATCAATAGCATAGTTCTATAACCATTCACCAATCATGCTTTAAAGCTCATGTAATGATACATACATTCATTTAGGATCAATTTGCAAACATGTGAAAGATAAGGGAAATATTTAGAAATTTCTCAAGTTAGGGACACACGGCCGTGCCCCTAGCTCGTGTACACATACACACGGTCGTGCCCACTAGACACACCCAAAACACTTAGCCCGTGGTTGAAACAGACTAACCTCACATGGTCACCAGACACGCCCGTGTGTCTAGGCCGTGGCCAACACTATCCACTGCCACACGGCTACCAGACACGCCCGTGTCTAGCCCGTGTGTAAAATTTGTTCAAAACACTAAGATGCAGGGTTTACATGGCTGGAGCACACGCCCGTGTCTCCTGGCCGTGTAGTACAAATAAAGGCTTGGTTTAAGCCAATTTGCCACCCAACTAAGGGTCAAATCTAAAAGCATAGATATGTAGAACACATGCCTCAATTACCAACCATTTCGAGCTTAATTCATACCTCATTTCAACCATTTCATGATTTATCATGCACAAGTATAGTAGCTCAACAAATGTTTACAAATTTCATACTAAAGTGACCTTATACACATAGCAAAAATAACCACTCTTCAAACAAGCATATAAGTAGCCACAAGGCTTCATAATTCACATACCAAAACCTCACCTTGCCATTTATCAAACATAGCATTTTTAAAGCATCTTTGCTAAGCATTCACATAACATAACATTTTAACATTTTGACATTTCAAAGCTTAACAAAGACTTTCTAGCCTATACATGCCATAATTCACATATTTACAAATCTCAAAAGTACCAAAGACGAAATCGATAGTGTGTGACGATCCTTGAATATTCTCGAGCCTTCAGTAGCGACGAAAACTGTAAAACAGTAAAAAATACAAACAAAGTAAGCTACTAAGAGCTTAGTAAGTCAAATAAACATAATTCAACTATAAATACACATAATGTGCCAACCATGAGCGAATACACATATCCATTTCATGCCAATTCATGAAACAGACCTTTATCCAAATTTCATATCTCGATTCCACATTTCCATACAAATTCCGCATTTAACAAATCATTAGCAATCAGAACCTCTCTACCCAGAATTTCGTACAACACGTATGTACTTGAATCAGACATATAAGGTAACCATTTACCCATTTAACAAAACGTTCTCTTCGAGTCGTTTAGAAACATACAAAATTCAGATAGGCCATATACATTGCCAACGTCCCGGACGCAGTTTTACATGTTATTCACTGTCGATGCCACTATCCCGGATAGGGTCTTACACGAGTCATACGTGTGCCAGTGTCCCAGAAACGATCTTACACACTATCACAAATCAATGCCTTCATCCCGGACGAGGTCTTACATGATCTTGTTTCATCATTTCTCAATTGAATATGATTCTGACTTTCCCGGTCAGGCTCTCAAAGCAATTCCATACAGTTTATCATTTCAAAATAATATTATCGGACAGTTAATATAACACATATTTGTAATTTGACTTACCTCATACAGAGTTAACGGATGCGAGTCGACTAATCGATGATTTTGGACTTCCCTCAATCTAAGTCTGTTTTTTTTTTGTTCTTGATCTAAACAAATTCAAATTCAATCATTCAATCTATCATCTCATTCAATTCAATCCAAAATCACACATTTAGGGTAATTTGCATTTTAACCCTCACATTTACACATTTTGACACTTTGGTCCCTAATTCACAAATCATCAAATAAACAGAATTTCTTTACACATTGGCCTAGCCGAAACTTCATAGTTCTCATATAGGCCCATTTATCATACTCATTTCACAATTTAGTCTTTCCAAAGTAGCGTTTTTACACATAAGTCCATATAGCCCAAATTCATCAAGATTTCATGGCAAATCATATAAACTCATCATCTACTCATATTTATACACTCAAATTCATCACAAAGCTCATGAAATCAACAATGGCACTATTCACAGACTTTATCAAAAATAGAAATTGAGACATGGACATGAAAGAACACGAAGCAACAATCACAGAAACATAAAAATTATCAAAAATAGTCAAAAATCCATACCTTAATCAGGGTTTACAATTGCCAAACCCTCAAATAGAGTTCTCCTTTTCCTTTCTTGATAAAAATCGGCTAAAGATGGACACAAATGACTAATTTCATGCTTTGGTTTTGTTTAATGAATAAAAATTATTAGTTTACCATTTTGTCCCTCATTAAAGCTATTTAACAAACACATAGTCTAAGGTCATTTATGACCACTCATGCTTCAAATGGGTTAATTGCCACATAAGGCCCTCATATTAAAAAGCCACATACAAAAGGCACCTTTTACATATGGAATGCTAACTTCACCTTCATGCAGTTTAATCCTTTTCCACAATTAAGCATAGAAACAATCAAATTAATATACAGACCTTTCACAGATGCAAATTCGTGCAGCACAGACACAAAAAATAATATCAAAACATTTTTCAAACTCGGGTATGTGGTTCCAAAACCACTTTTCGACTAGGGTCTAGATTGGCCTGTTACATTCTCTATCCTGCGAAAGCCATATATCTGATATGAACTTACATAGGATGTTCCTCAACTGCCTCAACCTGAAATGTCATGACATTCCGTATCCCATACATTCCCAAGGTTCAAGCGGGCTTTCTGATACCTTTTCTCTATTATCTCATCTTTAATTCAACTTGGAATATTCTCATAAAATAAATGTATATATGCTAGAAATTAACAAAGTTAATATAAAATATTGAAATATTGCATTTATTTACCGTAAACTTACCTCAATGCAAAATGCGATCGACTTGACAACTTAATCTTCTACCTTTTTCTTTCCTCGGTCTATCCCCAAATTTTTTTCTTCTTGATCTATAATTAGCAAATTTAGCTTATTTAATACCCACATTTATCAAAATAATCCTTAACTCTAACTTTGGCAAAATTATGATTTTGCCCTTAAATTTTTGCATATTTACACTTTTGCCCCAAAGCTCGAAAATTAAAAATTTTCCCTAATTCTTATGTTTTATGACATGCTGATCATTTTCCCTTAATGGTAACATCAAATTCTCACTCTAACATGTACTTATGAACAATAGGTATTTTTACCGATTATGCCGTTTTACTCGTTTTCACTTAAAACTGAGTAGCACAAGTTGTTTAACATAATTTAAAACCTCATATTCTATCATAAAACATCAAAATAAACACTTTTCACCTATGGGTATTTTTCCAAATATGAACCCTAGGTTAAATTATTGTTAGAATAAGCTAAATCAAGTTATCGGGACTCCGAAAATGTAAATAATATTAAAAACAGGGCTTGGAATCACTTACTATGGAGCTTGGAAGCTCGAAACAAACCCAAGCTATGGAGAACCCTTGAAATTTCGTCCTAATGAAGAAGATGGACATATTTTGCCATCTTTTTCCCTTTTTTAATCTTTTAATTACCAAATGACTAAAATACCCTTCATTAAAACTTTGGTTATTTCTACCTATGTATGTTCATTTTTGTCCATGAAAACCTAATGGTATAATTACCATTTGAGGACCTCTACTTCAATTATGCTATTCAATTAAATCTTTTAACATCTAGAACTCATATTGTAAGATCCGAGGTGCAAGCACCGACTAGAGCATATGTCATATGTGCATGAAAGGAAGCTTTAGCACTAGATGTTATTACTGGTACATTTTCTATCTTTGATACTAATGTTACTTCTTTGATTGATCAATGATCAACACATTCATATGTATGTACGAATCTAGTGTCAATGAAGATTTTACCTGTTGAGTCTACTAAATTTATGGTTAAAGTAACGAATTCCCTAGGTCAGCATGTGCTAGTTGATAAGGTTTGTAAGAACTTTCCTCTGATGATTTGGGGTTGTAACTTTCTAGTTGATTTGATGCTATTGTTGTTTGATGAGTTTGACATGATTTTGGGTATGGATTGGTTGACTCTACATGATGTTATTGTGAATTGTAGGTGAAAGCTTAGTATGTTAAAGTGTCAGAATAGTGAAAAGCTTCAGATTGAGTCAGATAGACTGGATAGAATGCCTAATGTTATTTTAGCTATGTCAGCACAGAGATATGTTAGAAAAGGATGTGACGCGTATCTTGCATACATACTTGATTCTAGAGTTTCTGAATTAAAGCTAGAATCAGCTTCAGTGGTATGTAAGTATCAAGATGTGTTTTTAGAAGAATTACCTGGGTTACCACCAATCAAAGAGGTTGATTTTGCTATTGAGTTAGTATTGGGAACATCTTCAATATCGATAGCTTCTTATAGAATGACACCTACAGAGTTGAAAAAGTTGAAAGCGCAATGGCAAGAGTTGACAGATAGGGGTTTTGCTCGACCTAGTTTCTCACCTTGGGGTGTACTAGTTCTATTTATTAAGAAAAAGGACGAATTTATACGATTATGTATTGACTATCGTCAGCTCAATAAAGTTTCGATCAAGAAAAAGTATCCATTGTTGCATATTGATGATCTATTTGATCAGTTGAAGGGTGCAACAGTGTTCTCGAAGATTGATCTTCATTCTGGTTATTATCAGTTGCTAGTCAAAGACTCAGAAGTGCCAAAAACTACGTTTAGGACCAGGTATGGAAATTATGAATTTCTTGCGATGCCGTTTGGTTTAATTAATGCACCTGTCATATTTATGGATTTGATGAATAGAATTTTTAGACTGTATTTAGATCAATTTGTTGTGGTATCTATTAATGATATCTTGATATATTCATGAGATTAGTTAGAGCATATCGAGCACTTGAGAATTATTTTGCAAACCTTGCGTGAAAAGCAATTATTTGCTAAGTTAAGCAGATGTGAATTCTGGCTTCGGGAAGTTGAATTTTTGTGACATATTGTATCAGCCAAGGGCATCAGAGTTGATCTGAGTAAATTTTTAGCTGTTGTTGATTAGAAACCTCCTAGAAATGTGTCTAAGGTTAGAACTTTTCTAGGATTAGCTAGATATTACAGAAGGTTTGTTAAGGGATTCTCGATGATGCTACACCGTTGACGAGACTGTTGCAAAAAGATGTCTAGTTTGAATGGTTTGAGAAATGTCAGCAAAGCTTCAATTAATTAAAATTATTGTTAACTGAGGCACCAATGTTAGTTTAACCTGAGTTGGGTAAAGAGTTTGTGATTTATAATGATGCATCATTAAATGGTTTAAGTTATGTTTTGATGCAGGAAGGCAAGGTGATAGCTTATGCTTCTAGACAGTTAAAACAGCATGGAAAGAATTATCTAACACATGATTTAGAGCTTGCAGCAATTGTTTTTACTTTCAAGATTTGGCGACATCATTTGTACGACGAAAAGTGCCGTATCTTTACATATCACAAAAGTTTGTGGTATTTGACGTCATTGAAAGATCTGAATCTTAGATAGCGCAGGTGGCTTGAGTTATTGAAAGACTACAATTTGATTATTGACTATCATCCAGGTAAGGCAAAGGAAGTTGTTGATGCTTTGAGTAGAAGACTCTGTTTCCTTTACGAGCATTGAATATGCAATTGATGTTGTCTGATGATGGTTCAATCTTAGCTGAGTTGAAAGCTAGACCAATGTTTTTACAATAGATCTACGAGGCTTAGAAATGTGATGTCATATTATTAGCTAAGCGGCAATAGAGTGAGTCGACTCCTGATTCAGATTGGATCCAATGATTGTTTATACTTCAAAGGCAGAATTTGTGTTCTAAGAACTTCAAATCTCATTTAGAAAATTTTGCACAAAGCTCAGAATAGTAGTATGTCTATTCATCCTGGCAGCAACAAAATGTACTGTGGTTTGAAGCAAATGTACTGGTGGCCAGGTATGAAACGAGAGATTTCTAAGATCGTATCAAGAAGTTTAGCTGTCAACAAGTTAAAGCTGAACATCAGGTACCTTCTGGTCTATTACAGCTAGTGATGATTTCGAAATGAAAATGGGAGTGCATCACGATGGATTTTGTATCAGGGTTACCCTTGTCCCCGTAGAATAAAGATACAATTTGGGTTATTCTTGATCGTCTAACAAAGTCTGCACATTTTATCCCTGTAGGTACAAATTATTCTCTTGAGAGATTAGTCAAAGTTTATGTTGCTGAGATTGTTAGATTGCATGGGGTACCAGTTTCTATTATTTACGGCAGAGATTTGTGGTTTACGTCACAATTTTGGAGCAAGTTGCATGAGGCTCTAGGCAGTCATATGCATTTCAGTATCGCGTTTCATCCCTAGACTAATGGTCAGTTTCTGTAACATCCCTAACCCGTATTCATCACCGAATTAGGGTTATAGAGCAATATAGGCTTATCGCATTAATAACCATTCATTTCACATCCATAATTCATTCACAGACATTCATATAATCCCTAACACAAGCCTTTGAGACCCAAAACAATCATTGAAACAAATTCGAGACTAAACTGAGATGTAACATCCCAAAATACGGCCTAAACAGAATGGTGGTTGCGAAACCATGAATCTGAGATAGAAAAATAGATTCTGATTAATTTTTATAATTTACTAAGTGATTAGATACATGTGTTAGAGTATCGATAGAAAATTTTATGAATTACATGTTTAATTTGCCTACTAGGGCTTAATTACAACAGTTGATAAATATGAGTTCTAGATGCTAAAGGATTAAATTGAAGAGCATAATTGAAGTAGAGGTCCTTAAATGGTAATTAGACCATTAGGTTTTCATGGACTAAAATAGACATACATAGATAAAAATAACTAATGTTTTAATGAAGGGCTTTAGTAATTAAAAGATTAAAAGGGGAAAAAGATGGCAAAATGCTGTCCATCTTCTCAAGTTGGCCGTAACTCAAGGGTTATCCATAGCTAGGGTTTTATCAAGCTTCCAAGCTCCATAGTAAGTGATTCCAAGCCCCGTTTTTAATGTTCTTTACGTTTTTGGAGTCCCGATAACTTGATTTAGTTTATTCTAGCAATAATTTAACCTAGGGTTTATATTTGGAAAAATACCCATAGGTGAAATGTGTTTATTTTTATGTTTTATGGTAGAATATGAAGCTTGAAATTATGTTAAACGACTTAAGCTAAGCGATTTTAAGTGAAAACGAGTAAAACAACATAATCAGTAAAAATACCTAATGTTCATAAGTACATGTTAGAGTGAGAATTTGATGTTTCCGTCTGTAAATAAATGACCATCATGTCATAAAACAAAAGAATTAGGGATAAAGTTTAATTTCTGAGCTTTGGGGTAAAATTGTAAATATGCAAAAGTTTAGGGGCAAAATTATAATTTTACCAAAGTTGGAGTCAAGGATTGGTTTTATAAATGTAAGTATTAAATAAGCTAAAATTTGCTATTATAGATCAAGAAGAATGAAATTCAAGGTTAGACCGAGGAAAAAAAAAAGGTTGAGGATTAAATCAAAATATTTGATTGTATTTTGTATCGAGGTAAGTTTGCGATAAATAAATGCAAGGTTTTATTATTTATAACTAATGATGTTATTTTTTCAGCATCTATATGTTTATTTTGTAAATTTACTCCTTAATGATTCAAGAAAGAATTAATGGAGAAATGATACTTAAAAGTCCCTGTTGAACCTTAGGAATGTGTAGGATACAAATGTCATGACATTTAGGTTTTAGGATACCAAGTAAGACCATGCCAAGGCATGGCATTGGTAAGTTTTACAAGGCAAGGAAATCATGTAAGACCATGTCAAGACATGGCATTGATAAGCTACTATAAGGCAAAGATCCCATGTAAGACCATGCCAAGGCATGACAATGGTGAGTTCATAAGGCAAGGATACCATGTAAGACCATGTCAAGACATGGCAATGGTAAGTTTAAAAAGGAAAGGTACCCGTGTATCCTTAGTATTCCAAGTGGTTCAACAGGAAATTCAAAGAGTATACAAAAGGAAAGGTAAGATAAGTTCATGTTTGAAAGGTTAAGGTAAAAATTCAAGACTTACGCATATTGAGTTTAAAGGTTATAATGGTTTTGATAAGATAAGAATGAGATAATTCATTTAGAATGTTGTTACTTATTTACATGTAAACTTACTAAGCTTTATGATTACTCCCTTTCTTTTCTCTCTTTTTATAGTATCGCCAATCCAACTCAAGGATCGTAAGGACGTCAGAGATCGTATCACACAATCAAAGGGTTATCTCGGTATTTTGTGACTAGAAACGTTTTAAGTCATGGCATGTATAGGGACTTGACTATTTTGTGTATGTCCTTATGATATGATTAAAGAATGGCATGTGAATACTTAATAATTATTAGCTATTGAAATGACTAATTAAGAACATGTTTTGATGTTATGTATGCCTAAATGAGGTTTCATGCAAAGAATTTATGAAAGAGTAAAAGTTGGTTATGAAACAGTTTTGGGACAGCAGTAGTAATGTGATTTTGAAAAATCACTAAATATTGTAGGAATGGAATCAAATGGTGAAAGATATATATAATTGAGTCTTATTAAGTGCATTTTTATAGGAAAGAAACAGAGCAAGCAAAGGAAGTTTGTATTTTGAGATATTTAAATTTTTGTGAGACTGGTTTAGGGTGACTTTATGATCCCCTGTTCCGATTTTATAATTTCACTAAAAATTGTACAAAAATAATTATGAGTCATAATTTATATTTCTAGATTCCTTAGTGAGCCTATTTTCATTAGAAACAGACAGAAACATTAATTGAATTTTGTATAATAGGATAATTGATTTTTAGTGAAGAGAGGTCAGGTTTGCTGGACTACAAAATAGGGGAGAATTTAACTAATAAAGTGTACTAATTGGACACACAAAAAATTCTAGAAAAATTATGGTAACAAGATATATGAGTCTAATTTTAGGAAAAATTTACAGATTTAAATTTTGAGTTTCGTATCTTGATTTTTAATTAATTTAGTGACTGTTACGCAGGTGGACAATTTTATTATAAATAGTGAAATAATTATTTTGATTTGTGTAAGTAATCAGAAAATTTTTAATTTCTCGATTTGGTCCCGAACCATTTCAATTGCATGTTGTAGGGCCTCGAGGGCCCTTTTTAGGGATATATTGGGTGAATGTGAGCGGGTTAATTTTAAAAGTAAATTTTTATGCCCTGAACTAGTAAGATAAGCCTGGAAACGCCTCGTGCTCGACTCTAGTGACTGTCTCGAGTAAGGGGTATTACATTTATTGGTATCAGAGTAAGAGTTTAGTTGGTTCTCAGAATATTCAGTTGGAGTAAGAGTCTAGCTATACCTGCCATACTTATATTTTAATAGTGTGACGACTCCTAATGATTTTAAAATGTTTTTCTTTTATAGTTATGGATCCCAAACGAGCTGATGCAGATGATGTAGAAAGTAATGCACCCACTCCCGCAGAAGGGATGGTGCCACCAGATAGTAGTGAAAGGCCCATTACAGTTAGTTAGGGAGGAGGGGCTCGAGAAGCCTTCTTCCAAGCTATGAATGAATGGTTTCCCGAGTTTGTTCGTACGAATCTGACTGTTAGACCTCCACCCCCTCAGTGATCCTTAGACTACCCATGTAGCTTCCCCAGTCACAGATATAGTCAGAAGAGAGAAGCTACCAGTTGATAAAATTAGAAAATAAGGGGCCGATGAGTTTCAAGCTACTAAAGATGACGATGTAGAGAAAGCTAAATTTTGGCTCGAGAATACTATCAGGGTCTTTGATGAGTTATCCTGCACACATGAAGAGTGCATGAATTGTGTTGTATCACTTTTACGAGATTTGGCCTACCATTGGTGGAAGACACTTGTGTTAGTAGTATCGAAAGAATGGGTTACCTGGGATTTCTTTCAGGAGGAGTTCCGTAAGAAATGCATTAGTCAGAGGTTCATTGACCAGAAAAGAAAAGAATTCCTTGAACTAAAGTACGGTAAGATGACAGTGACTGAATATGAAAGTGAATTTGTTAGAGTCAGCAATACTATCAGGGTCTTTGATGAGTTATCCTGCACACATGAAGAGTGCATGAAGTGTGTTGTATCACTTTTATGAGATTTGGCCTACCATTGGTGGAAAACACTTGTGTCAGTAGTATCAAAAGAACGGGTTACCTAGGATTTCTTTCAGGAGGAGTTCCATAAGAAATGCATTAGTCAAAGGTTCATCGACCACAAAAGAAAAGAATTCCTTGAACTAAAGCAGGGTAAGATGACAGTGACTGAATATAAACATGAATTTGTCAAACTCAGCAATTACGCTGAGAGTGTGTGTCAACCGAAGCTATTATGTGTAAGAGATTTGAAGATAGGCTCAATGATGATATTCGATTGTCAGTCGGCATTCTAGAAATAAAAGAGTTTGTCATTTTAGTTGAAAGAGCTTGTAAGGCAGAAGAGTTGTTGAAAGTGAAGGGTAAAGCTGAAATTGAGAAGCAAGACACGAAGAAAAGACAGATGAGCAAGTCGTTTCAGTCTACATCCAAGAGGCCTAGAGAGTTCTCTACGAGATCTAATTTTTCAGCAGGGTATTCTAGCCGAAACAGAGGAAGAAGATTTATGGGTTAGAAAGCTCAGACCACTTCAATTGCGAGTGTTGGTAGTTTTCAGCCTGATAGACCCGAGTGTCCTCAATGTGGTCGACGTCATCCAGGTCAATGTCGGGCAACTGAGACTAGTTGTTTTCGATGTGGTGCACCAGATCATTTCATTCAGGAGTGTCCTGAGATGGTTGAAAGAGAAGTAATACCGAGTGTAAGATCAGGCAATGCCCCCCGTTAGAGGTAGACCTCAGAGAAATTTGGGAATAGGGGTAGGTAAAGGTGCATCGAGAGATTCAATAGTGAGACCAGATGTTAGAGCACCTACAAGGACCTATGTTATCCTTGCTCGTGAAAAGGCATCCTCTCCCGATGTAATTACGGGTATATTTCCTCTTCATGATGTTAATGTTATTACTTTGATTGATCAGGGTTCGACCCATTCCTATGTTTGCATGAAATTGATTCCTAGTATGAACATGTCCATAGAGTCTAAAGGATTTGTGATTAAAGTATTGAATCCATTAGGTCAGTATGTATTAGTAGACAAAGTATGTAAAAATTGCCCTTTGATGATTAGAGGTTACTGTTTTTCAGCCGATCTCATGCTATTGCCATTTGATGAGTTTGATGTGATTCTTGGTATGGATTGGTTGACTGCTCATGACGTGATAGTGAATTGTGGAAAGAAATACATTGAGTTAAAATATGAAAATGGTGAAATTCTTCGGGTTAATTTAGATGAGTTTGATAGTTCATTTCCCATGATTTCTATCATGTCTACTCAGAAATGCTTGAGGAAAGGATATGAAGCTTATCTTGCTTTTGTGTTGAATACTAAAGATCCAAAGTTGAAAATTGAATCAGTCCCTGTGGTATGTGAGTTTCCTGATGTGTTTCCAGAAGAATTATTGGGTTTGCCTCTTATAAGAGAAGTTGAGTCTGGTGTTGAGTTGGTTCCGGGTACAACACCTACTTCTAGTGCTCCTTATAGAATGGCTCCAATGGAATTGAAAGAATTGAAAGTTTAGTTGTAGGAATTAACAGATAAAGGCTTTGCATAACCTACCATGGGGTGCACCAGTACTCTTTGTGAAAAAGAAAGATGGTTCGATGAGATTGTGCATAGATTATCGGCAACTTAACAAGGTAACTATTAAGAACAAGTACCCATTGCCTAGAATAGACGATTTGTAGAGGGATTTTCCATGATAGCTACCCCATTGGCAAGATTGCTACAGAAAGATGTCAAGTTTGAATGGACTAAAAAGTGTCAGTAGAATTTTGATAAGTTAAAGGTATTGTTGACTGAAGCTCCTGTCTTAGTACAACCAGAATCGGGTAAAGAGTTTATGATTTACAGTGATATGTCCTTAAATGGACTAGGCTATGTACTTATGCAGGAAGGAAAGGTAATTTCTTATGCCTCTAGAAAGCTAAAGCCACATGATATCCAACACATGATTTAGAACTAGCTGCCATTATATTTGCAATGAAAATCTGGAGACATCACTTGTATGGCGAGAAATGCCGAATATTTACTGATAATAAAAGTTTGAAATACTTGATGACTCAGAAATATTTGAACTTGAGGCAAAGAAGATGGATAGATTTGATTAAAGATTATGAACTAGTGATCGATTATCACCAGGTAAGGGAAACGTAGTTGCTGATGCTTTGAGTAGAAAATCTTTATTTGCATTAAGAGCTTTGAACACTAGTTTAACCTTATTAGATGATGGTTCTATCTTGGCTGAATTAAGAGCTAAGCCAATGTTTCTTGAAGAAATTTTGAAGTTCAAAAAGATGACAGTGAGTTGCAAGCCAAAAGAGCTCCATGTGAGTCGGATATAGAGTCAAATTTTTGGATCAGTTCTGACGGTTGTTTAATGTTTAGAAATCGAATATGCGTACCAAAGAATGATGAGCTTATTCGAAAGATCTTAGAGGAAGCATATAGCATTTCCTTATTTATTCATCCTGTAGTACAAAGATGTATAATGATTTGAAGAAAATGTATTAGTGGGTAGGAATGAAGAGAGATATCTCAGAGTTTGTTTCTAGATGCTTGATCTGTCGGTAGGTAAAAGCCAAACATCAGGTACCTTTAGGTTTATTGCAGCCTGTGTTAGTTCCTGAATGGAAATGGGATTGAGTTGCCATGGATTTTGTGATAGGATTGGCATTGACATCGAGAAAAAAAGATGCAGTATGGGTTGTGATTGATAAGCTAACAAAGTCGGCTCATTTTATTCTAGTTTGTATGGATTATTCACTTGACAAGTTGGTTGAGTTGTATATTTCAAAGATAGTCAGTTACATGGAGTACCATTATCGATTATCTCAGATAGAGACCCGAAATTCACTTTGTGGTTTTGGAAGAAGTTACAGGAAGCTTTGGGCACAAAGTTGAGCTTTAGTACAGCTTTCCATCCTTAGATCGATGGTCAGTCAGAGAGAGTTATTTAGATACTTGAGGATATGCTCAGATGTTGTGTCTTAGAATTTCAAGGTAGCTTGGAGAAATATTTGTCATTGGTAAAGTTTGCCTATAATAATAATTACCAGTCGAGTTTGAATATGGCACCTTATGAAGCTTTGTATGGACGTAAATGTCGCACACCTTTGTATTGGACAGAGCTTAAAGAGAATCAGATTTATGAGGTTTATTTAGTTAAAGAAACTAAAGAGAAAGTGAAAGTTATTAGAGATTGCTTGAAAGTAGCTTCAAATAGACAGAAGTCTTATGCAGACTAGAAAAGAAAAGAGATTGAGTATCAAGTTGGTGACAAAGTGTTCTTGAAAGTATCCCCGTGGAAGAAAGTCTTTAGATTTGGCAAGAAAGGCAAATTAAGTCCACGTTTTATTGGACCGTTTGAGGTGACTGAAAGAGTTGGGCCATTAGCATATCGGTTAGCTTTGTCGATAGAGTTAGAGAAGATTCATGATGTGTTCCATGTGTCCATGTTATGTCGCTATCGTTCTGATCCTTCACATGTGATTTCACAGACAGAGGTTGAGATTTAGCCAGACATAACTTACAATGAAGAACCGGTAATGATTTTAGCTCGAGAGGTAAAAAACTAAGGAACAAAAGTATTGCACTTGTGAAAGTATTATGGAATAGGCATGGGGTAGATGAGGTTACATGGGAACTTGAAGAGCCTATGCGAAAATAGTATCGAAATCTGTTCACAGGTCAGATTTTCGGGGACAAAAATCCCTAAAGGGGGGAGAAATGTAACATCCCGAAGTAGGGCCTTAACGGAATGGTGGTTGCAAAACCATGAATTTGAGATAGAAAAATTTATTCCGATTAATTTTTATAATTTATTGAGTGATTAGATGCATGTGTTAGAGTATCAATAGAAAATTTTATGAATTACATGTTTAATTTGCCTACTAGGGCTTAATTGCAAAAGTTGATAAATATGAGTTCTAGATGCTAAACAATTAAATTGAAGAGCATAATTGAAGTAGAGGTCCTTAAATGGCAATTAGACCATTAGGTTTTCATGGACAAAAATGGACATACATAGATAAAAATAACTAAAGTTTTAATGAAGGGCTTTGGTAATTAAAAGATTAAAAAGGGAAAAAGATGGAAAAATGTTATCCATCTTCTCAAGTTGGTCGAAACTCAAGGGTTCTCCATAGCTAGGGTTTTTTCGAGCTCCCAAGCTCCATAGTAAGTGATTCCAAGCCCCGTTTTTAATGTTCTTTATGTTTTTAGAGTCCCGATAACTTGATTTAGCTTATTCTAGCAATAATTTAATCTAGGGTTTATATTTGGAAAAATACCCATAGGTGAAATATGTTTATTTTGATGTTTTATGGTAGCATATGAAGCTTGAAATTATGTTAAACGACTTGAGCTAAGCAATTTTAAGTGAAAACGAGTAAAACGACATAATTGGTAAAAATACCTAATGTTCATAAGTACATGTTAGAGTGAGAATTTGATGTTGCCGTAGGTAAATAAATGATCAGCATGTCATAAAACATAAGAATTAGGGATAAAGTTTAATTTCCGAGCTTTGGGGCAAAGTTGTAAATATGCAAAAGTTTAGGGGCAAAATCATAATTTTACCAAAGTTGGAGTCAAGGACTGTTTTGATAAATGTCAGTATTAAATAAGCTAAATATTGCTATTATAGATCAAGACGAATGAAATTCAAGGTTAGGCTGAGGAAAGAAAAAGTTGAGGATTAAATCAAAATATTTGATCGTATTTTGTATCGAGGTAAGTTTGTGATAAATAAATGCAATGTTTTATTATTTATAATTAATGATGTTATTTTTCAGCATCTATATGTTTATTTTGTAAATTTACTCCTTAATGATTCAAGAAAGAATTGATGGAGAAATGATACTTAAAAGTCCCAGTTAAACCTTAGGAATGTGTAGGATACAAATGTCATGACATATGGGTGTAAGGATGCCAAGTAAGGCCATGCCAAGGCGTGGCATTGGTAAGTTTTACAAGGCAAGGAAATCATGTAAGACCATGTCAAGACATGGCATTGATAAGCTACTATAAGGCAAAGATCCCATGTAAGACCATACCAAGGCATGGCAATGGGGAGTTCATAAGGCAAGGATACCATGTAAGACCATGTCAAGACATGGCAATGGTAAGTTTAAAAAGGAAATGTACCCATGTATCCTTAGTATTCCAAATGGTTCATGGAGAAATTTAAAGAGTATACAAAAGGAAAGGTAAGATAAGTTCATGCCGAAAAGGTTCAAGTAAAAATTCAAGACTTACGCATATTGAGTTTAAAGGTTATAGTGGCTTTGATAAGATAAGAATGAGATAATTCATTTAGAATGTTGTTATTTATTTACATGAAAACTTACTAAGCTTTATGCTTACTCCCTTTCTTTTCTCTCTTTTTATAGTATTGCCAATCCAACTCAGGGATCGTAAGGACATCGGAGACCGTATCACACTATCAAAGGGTTATCTCGGTATTTTGTGACTAGAAACGTTTTATGTTATGGCATGTATAAGGACTTGGCTATTTTGTGTATGTACTTATGATATGATTAAAGAATGGCATGTGAATACTTGATAATTATTAGCTATTAAATGGCTAATTAGGAACATGTTTTTATGTTATGTATGCCTAAATGAGGTTTAATGCAAATATATTATGAAAGAGTAAAAGTTGGTTATGAAGCAGTTTTAGGACAGCAGCAGTGACGTGATTTTGAAAAATCACTAAAAATCGTAGGAATGAATTAAATAGTTAATGATATATATAACTAAATCTTATTGAGTCTATTTTCATACGAAGGAAACAGAGCAAGCAAAGGAAGTCTGTATTTTGAGATATTTAAATTTTTGTGAGACTGGTTTAGGGTGACTTTATGATCCCCTGTTCCGATTTTATAATTTCACTAAAAATTGCACAAAAATAATTATGAGTCATAATTTATATTTCTAGATTCCTTAGTGAGTCTATTTTCATTAGAAACAAACAAAAATGTTATCGAAATTTTGTATAATGAGATAATTGATTTTTAGTGAAGAGAGGTCAGGTCTGCTAGACTACAAAACATGGGAGACTTTCACTAATAAATTGTACTAATTGGCCACACCAAAATTCAGGAAAGTTATGGTAATAAGATATATGAGTCTAGTTTTAGGGAAAATTTACAGATTTAAATTTTACGTTTTGTAACTCGAGTGATAATTAATTTAGTGACTGTTACGCAGGTGGACAATTTTATTATGAATAGTGAAATAAATTATTTCGATTTGTGTAAGTAATCGAAAAATTTTTAATGTTCTCGATTCAGTCCCGAACCATTTCAATTGTATGTTTTAGGGCCTCAAGGGTCCTTTTAGAGATATATTGGATGAATGTGAGCGGATTTCTAACACCCCAAATTTTAGGGTTTTTAAATTTTTGTATGAATTGGTATTTGCATGGTGGGGTGTGTTTAATTGATATTTTAGGGGTGTTTGGGGGGCCTCTGGAAGGCCCAGGTTAAAGCCTAATGTAACACCCCCACGCCCGAGACCGTCGCCGGAGTCGAGCTTGAGGTGTTACTGAACATAATTTATCATTTAAACAACTTTACATCATTTATTTTGATTTTCGGAATAAGCAGTTTTTCTGCGTCATGGTCGCTAAAAAAATCATATCTCGAGTTACGAAACTTGAAATCAAGATCCATAAATTTTCCCTGAATTTAGACTCACATATCTATCTACTAATTTTTTTCTAAAATTTTTGGTTGGGCCAATTAGTACAGTTTATTAGTTAAAGTTACCCCTGTTTCAGGACTTGACTGCACTGACCTCTTCTTACTACGAACCACTTTTCTCTCTCTACAGAATCCATATGACTATGCCGTTTATTTCTATTAAAACTATACTAAATAATTATTTTTAACATATAAAGCATACCTCCTAATTATTTTTGTACAATTTATGGTGAATTCCCAAAGTTGGAACAGGGGATCCAGAAATCGCTCTGGCCCTGTCTCACTAAAACCCAAATATCTCATCACATATAACTCCTTTGCCTATTTCTCTTCTTTCATATGAAAGTAGATACAATAAGCTTTAATTCCATATTTAATTCATCACCTGATTCGGTTTCTACTATTTTTAGTGATTTTTCAAACTCACGTCGTTGTTTCTATAGTGTTCTGTTTTATGGCAAGTTTCATCTTTTTATGAATTCTCATGAACTATATAACATATTAAACTCACAAGGCATCCAACATTATCTAGGCTAGCCATACCAATGACTAATCAGTATCAAGCATTTTCTCAACCAAACCACAACCACATCACAAGATTACTTACACAAAACAAGTATATTGCTATACATGCCATACATCAAAACATACAAACCAATATACCAATTCTTCCTCGGATAGTGTGAGCGTTTCTTCGACCTTCCCGATATCCAAGTTGGCTCGCTAAAAACTACAATGAATGGAAAGGAGGGAGTAAGCATAAATGCTTAGTAAGTCCATATGCAAATAACGAGTAACATAACTAAGCAATTATACCAAACAGCCATAGCATGTTATCACCAAGACATATTCCACATTTCTAGCCATCGTGTATCAAGTTTCAACCCGAGGGTTAAATACATACCTGTCCAAATTGTCCATTTCACAACACTTACCAAAATATCATTTTCATCTTGAGTATTCTTCCATTCCGCTAGAATTTTACCCGTTGAACACATCGGAATATAACTCGGATACACGGATCATTTGCACATAAATGCCACATATGTAATCAATCAATCATGTAACCCGCCCATAAGCGAACTCGGACTCAACTCAACGAGCTCGGGCGTTCACATCCATAAGTGAACTCGGACTCAACTCAACGAGGTCGGATGCCTAGTTACATCTCACGAACTCAGACTCAACTCAACGAGTTCAGACATTTGCATCCATAAGTGAACTCGGACTCAACTCAACGAGCTCGGATGCTCAACCATCCTAGTGACATGTCACTTGTATCCTAATCTATTCCCAAGGTTCAAACGGGATTTTCCTCAGTCACACATTTCCCAGTCGTTCTCCTCGGAATATTGGAACCAATACGTTGCTTGCATCTCATACTTATCAATTTATTCGCATACTTTTCATACCAATACATAATATTTCACAAAGCATAATGTTCATAATAACAAGTATCATATCGTATAAATAGCATTAAATCACTTAAAATAGCAATCATGTTACATTATTTACACATGAACTTACCTCGGTACAAAATATAGCAATTTTGCAATTTAGTCCACAATCTTTTCTTTTCCTCGATCAAGGTTGATTCCACGTCTTTCTTGATCTAAAATAACACATTTAACTTATTTAATACTCACATTTATCAAAATAGTCCTAAATTCAAATTTTGGCAAAATTACAATTTTGCCCCTAAACTTTTACATATTTACACTTTTGCCCCAAAGCTCGGAAATTAAATTTTATTTCAAATTCTTATGTTTTAGGACATGCTGATCATTTATTTACCATTAGCAAGCTCAAATTCCCACTAAAACACATACTTATGAACAATATGTACTTTTACCGATTAAGCCGTTTTACTCGTTTTTACTTAAAATCGAGTAGCACAAGTTGTCTAACATAATTTAAAACCTCATATTCTATCATAAAACATCAAAATACACAAATTTCACCTATGGGTATTTTTCCAAATATGAACCCTAACTTAAATTATTGCTAACATAAGCTTTATCGAGTTACCGGGATTACGAAAACGTAAAGAACATTAAAAACGGGGCTTGGAATCACTTACTATGGAGCTTGGAAGCTTGAAACAAACCCTAGCTATGGAGAACCTTTGAAATTTCGTGGTAATGAAGAAGATGATCAATTTTGTGTTATTTTTCCCTTTTTATTTCATGTTAATATCCAAATGACCAAAATGCCCCTCCTTACTAAAGTTTCAAAAATTCCATCCATGTCCAAATTTTGTCCATGAACTTAAAATTGGCCAAATTACTATTTAAGACCTCCTAATTAATATTTCAAAGCAATTTCATACTAGAAACTTCTAGAATGCAAGTTTTGCAACTTATTCGATTTAGTCCCTAATTTTAAATTAAGCACTTTACGCATAGAATTTCTTCACGAAATTTTCACACAATCATGCAATCATATCATAAACCTCAAAATAATTATAAAATAATTATTTCTACCTCAGATTTGTGGTCACAAAACCACTATTCCGATTAGGCCCTAATTCGGGATATTACACCTAACCCCTGTTAAAATTTTAATTTTTGGGCTTAAGGGAACCTGGATGTTAGCTTTAAGGGCTTAAGTGAAGTTATTGTTGACCTATGACATAAAAAGTTTTTTTTAGTGCCACATGTGGGGCTTACAAGTGGCGTGATTTATCATGTGGGAGAGCTAAGGTTCGAATCCACTTGTAGGCAGGGTGCATTAATTTTGCTACATAGACATGATAAGAGATTGGCTTGGAATCAAATGCTGAAGCTGGTTGAAGATTTGGTAAGGATAAAGATGACTTGGTCTTGGAAGTTTGAATTAAATTCAAATGGAGAACGTTGAGTGAATCATAGAGTTGTTGGTGGAGCAAAATGTGGAGATTATCTTGGGATTCAAGGGAAGTTTGATGTTAACCGAATTTGGGGTATGTGTGGGCATTCAATTTTGGGTCCCGAGTTAAGCTAGGGGAGGGCACTTTATTTCGTTTCTTGGCTAGTGTGTATTTCGGCAATAAGGGAAGGGGTGTGTGCTGATTTCTCCCTTTGGGTATTTTGGGATTTTTTTTTTGTTTCGACATTTTTAAGTGTTAGTATCGATTCCTTCTAGGGTCATTTTGGGTTCTTTTCATTTTTTTCCAATCACATTTCTTTTTCTCCTCCTCCTAATCTTTCAACCATTTCCTTTCCAATTGTGTCGAAATTGGATCACTTTCTTGGTTCAACTGTGACCCATCTCTTCTCTTCCATCTTTTGTCACAACATCCTTCTTGTGATCATATAATCAAAACCTTCTTTCTTCCTATCCTCTACTACCGAATCTCTTCTTTCAACTTCTTGTTCAAACCGATTACATTAAACCTTCAATCTATTGTTTGTGCTTGGCCGAATCTTTTTGCCTTTTCCTTCTCTTAACCGTGCAATCTTCTCGCAGCCGAACCCTATTCCTATTTTCTACAAGTGGTTTCTTCCTCCAACCAATTACTACGGTTGCTTCAACTAGCCAAATCCCTTATTCTCTTTTCTCATCAAGTCTGTCAAACAGAGATTTGCCCTTTGGACCGATTCACTCATGAGCATTGAGTGCCATTTGAGGTTTTGGTAAGCAAATCCTTCTTCTAATTGTTATTATAGTAATGATGTTATTTCTCCTTGGAAAGCCAAATGTTCATTTGCCTTAGTTGATAGTTTCCAAAGGGATCAATTGTTCCATAACAATTTATCTATCTCGTTAACGTAGTTCAATTTAAAGGGAAGAGTGTTCAATCTCGAACCTTTGATTCAAGGAACAGGCTATAGTTCCTCAACTGAGGTAAGTAGCCATTAATTTCTTAAGGCGTTTGCAATACTTAGATCTAGATTTAGTACGGTTTGACTAATGATAAATCACAGGGAAGTGTAGGTGCTGTACTCATGACGTGTTGTGTCAACGATATCGATCTAGGTGTGTAACCGCACCCATCTGTAGCATAGATCGGTAAAAGTTAAAAAGTTGAAATGTAGGCATTTCGAGGCCTTACGGGCGTGCGAATGCTTGTGGGCCAATTCAAACCCACAAATCATGGTCAATGGAATACGGAGGCCATTGTGCGCGTTTTCGTGCACTTGGGCTGTTATGGGCCTCGATTGGCTGAACTGGGCCCAATAGGCCTATCGGCCCATATGGGAAAAATACTCGGTAAGTGATCGCTTGTAAACTGGATGATAATATTTGTGATACCATACGTAAAATTTTACTAGACGGGCCACACGAGCATGTGGGCCCACCAGGGCCTAATAGGGGTTTTGGGCCCAAATACATTTTTTGACCCAATAGACTTTTTGAGCTGCTTGGAGTGACGTTAGACCTGCTAGAAGGTCGTATTAGGTGTCGATTCACCGAAACTTAGTAAAATGACCAAAATACCCCTGAGGGGTAAAATTACCATTCTACCCCTAACTACCTAAAAGACTATTTTACCCTTAAAAATAGGTTGTTTGATATATGGATGATTGAATTGTATCTGTTAATTTGTATGCATGATATATGTAGTTTTGTTAATCTGCATGGGGTTGGGTTTTATATCGGAGGAAGTTCTGTATAGTAGCGCTGCCACCATTTTTGTTATTAGTAGCCTGGCTGCGTATTTGGTGTGTGAGCTGGGTGGGTTGAGTTATTCCCCACACGGTATGATGGACTGGTACGGGTGGTGTGATGGGTTGGACTGGGTTGGGTTTTTCATACATACTCTGTTTTGTATCTGTAATGGGCTTAGGCCCACTCTGCTTCTGAATAGGGCTAAGGCCAAAACTGAACTGTTTCTGAATAGGGTATCGGTCCAGTTTGTTCTGCATATCTGTTTTCTACTATTGGTTGAGGAACTTACACATTGAATTTTCGCAAACTCACCTTTTATCTTTAAATCTACAGGTAACCCCCAGCCATAGACAATTTGGAGCTGCAAGGGACTCGGGGTGGCCATATGCTTTCTGTTTTTGGTTTTGCACTAGTTTAAATAATTATTATTTTGGGTGCTGTTTTGTAATATGGACACTACGGATACTTTGTTTTTTTCCCTTTGTTTGGGTTGATTTATCCTTACAACTGGTAAAGTAAAAATTGGGTTTTCAAAACTAAGAACAAAGAGTTTTCAATATTTTCGAGTAAAACTACGCGTAATGTTTTCAAAAAGATCAAAGAGTTTTTTTTACAACACCAGATAACTGAACATAACAAGTAAGGCAATCATTTCTTCTAAAATGTTTTCAAACTTATAAAAATGATTTTAACCTGAAATCGTACAATGTTCCAAATCCAAATGAGGCTTTTAAACAAAGGAAAACTTTTTATCGAATATTTTGAATCCATAGGTAACTTTCATGTGACACATCAGATCTGGCCATAAGGTCTGTGTCGGGTTTAGGGTGTTACATTTACTGGTATCAGAGCCAAGTTTCAACAACTCAGCTATGGAATGGGTTTTGAAGAGTTTCCTTAAAAATTTATTTTAATGATTTAAATCGTTTTAAAAATTGGTTTCTTTAAAACAAATTCTCTTCAAAATAAGTTTCCCTTCGAATTTTTCTCTTTTCAAAAATTCTTTCTCCAAATCCAAGGTTTTTGAAACGTTTTCAATAAAGTTGGTTTAAAATTTTTGTTTTTGACAAAAATTTGAATTATTCTAAATATTGTTACTAGAAGTGTGGCACACCGAGTCTCCGGCACCAAATCTGTAAGTCTGCTCTGTTATACTGTATTGTATTAAACTATGATACTGAGACACTATTGTAGATAGTGATAATACTCCACTGAAACTCTGTAGTTAGGATAAACTGAGACTGTAGGAAAACTAGAAATGCTAGAAGACTGAAAACTGTAGCTAGATTTCGATTATGTGAAAACTAAGCTCTAAATTACTATCTTTTGATAATTACATCTGTAATAAATACTAAAATTATAAACTAATGCATAAAATTTGTAAATCAGATAATAGGATATGAGTACAAGAGCTGCACGTGGAAGAGGCCGTGGTAGAGGCCGAGGAAGTGCTCAGGCTGGATCTTCTGCATCTGGTCATATGCCTACTAGAAAGGTACTAGTGTCTCCAGTGACTGAGACAGGATCTATGATCGGGCTGCAAGGGATGATGCTTTGTCCCAAGCAATGCTCTATATTCTGGAGAGGGTTGCCAGAGCAAGTACTGGAACGGTGAACCATGGATCGATTTCTAAATAGCTTTGGGCTAATAAAGTAGAGATTTTGAGGGGTGTATCTGGTGTAGCCTCGAATGTGGTCGAGTACTAGTTAGAGGCCATAGAGTGAATAATGGATGAATTGGACTGCTCAGTGGAGCAAAAACTGAACGGAGCAATATCTTTACTGCGAGACGAGGCTTACTAGTGGTGGCTTACTATGAGAGATGGTACGCCGGAAGATCGGTTGACATGGAAACTTTTCAAGACAACCTTCAAAGGAAGGTATGTCGAGGTGAGTTATGTGGATGCCAGAAGGAAGGAATTTTTAAATCTGACTTAGGGGAACAAGTCTATAGCAGAGTACGAGGTGGAGTTCTTAAGGTTAAGCCGATATGCTAGTGGAATTGTTGCTATGGAATACAAGCACAGCGTGTGTTTCAAGGATGGTCTCAGAGATGAGCTTAGGATGCTGAGTGCTCCACAGAGGGAGCGTGGTTTCACTACTCTAGTCGAAAAAGCTAAGATAGCTGAGGACGTGAAGCGCTCAGAGTGCCAAAATCGGGAAAAGTATAGGAACAGATTTAGGAGGGATTCAGGGCCGTCGGGTGCTGTAGGGAGGCCTGTTAAAAGAGCTAGAGGGGATGAGCCGGTTAGAGCAGTTCCAGTTAATATGGTTAGACCGTAGGGTTGTGCAGACTGCAGGAAAATACATCAAGGTGAGTGTTGCAGGCGTTCGGGAGCATGCTTCCAGTGTGGGTCCAAGGATCACTGAGTTAGGGATTGCCCTCAAAGCTCAGTACAGATGCAAGCTACTGAGCAGAGGGCTACTCAGCCAGTGAGAGGTGGTCAGCCACCGAGAGGCCATGGCCAGGCTGGGGGTGGAAATGGGAATCGTCGTGGACGAGGAGCACTGGGCAAAGGTGCTGGAAATACTGCGGCACGACAGGCAGCTTTGGTCTAAGCTGCTCATCACCGAGAGGATGGTGATGCACCTGACGTCACAACTGGTACGTTTCTGATTCATAGCGTGCCTTATCTTGCTTTGATTGATATTGGGTCTACACACTCATATGTTGCGTGTGATGTGTCTTGGATGTTGGGTGTGCAATCTGAGAATATTGTTAGCGGGGTATCTATAATTAGTCCACTGGGTCACTCAGTTAGGGTAGACAAACTGTAACACCCCAAGACTCGAACGCATCGCTACAGAGTCAAGGAGCATTACCCGAAATTTCATGACTAAGTTAAACGAATAGAGATAATACAATGCGCACATCATCTATCTCAAAGCACCCTGCTTCATGGATAAAAACTACTCATGCAAAACAAAAGTTCAAACTGAATCTATTTATAATTTAGGCTCATGTTGCAATTTCATATCTAGCTACCACTTGGATTCAACTTCCGATTTGCTTATAAAAAGATATACGCATGCCTAAAAGTAATATATCTATCCCTAAAGTTTCATCAATTAAAAATTCACATTTTCATTCAAGCAGTGCATATAACTCAAAATACATATTAACATCTTAAAGACTACATGTAAGTAAAACATCTTGAAAAGCCATTTTCGCATGGCTTAGCTTATTTACAAACACCAAAATAAAGTTTCTTGATTAACAACACAAAATGCATCCCATACATGCCATTTGCAAAAGTTTAGCTAATTAAATACCAAATAGGGCTTTGATAGTAGAGATGACTTCGAGTGCAAGATTCCCGAGACCGTAGCTAACGAACGAAATCTATAAAACAGAAGGTTAAGAGTAACAGAGTAAGCATTTATGTGCTTAGTAAGCTTAAGTAATAAATTTAATCAAATAACTAGAGTAAAATAATTCCAAGAGCTTATTTAATTTACCCGTTAGCCGAATGTAACTAAAACTAAATTTTGCCACCATTATACGAATATGCCAAACATCAACTAAATACATGCCCACATAAATCATAAGTTCACGTAGAGAAAAGGAGCCACAGACCTTTATACATCTCTAAACCATTGTTAGAACTGATATTACTCATTGGTAAGCATAATTCAACAGAAACTAGTTTACAATTTGTGTACCACACATACCTGGCTAGCTTATAGTAGTAAACTCATTAATTGAAAATGTTAAGGCCGAATTTTTAACTCTAGCCCTAAGGCTCTTCGGGATTTTGCCCGGCTTTGAACGCTAGCCCTAAGGCTCTTTAGGATTTGACCTGACTTTGAACACTAGCCCTGAGGCTCTTCGGGATTTGACCCAGATTTGAACGCTAGCCCTAAGGCTCTTCAGGATTTGACCCAGCTTTGAACACTAGCCCTAAGGCTCTTTAGGATTTGACCCGGATCATAGCACATATACACATATATTTGATTTCACCACATGAACTTATCACTAAGTTAGTCACAAATTATCATTCGTTCGTTCACTTCACACATAAATCACCTAGCACGGCACTTTCATTATATATTCGGTCAATAGGCATTTAAATAAATTACATATCAATTTGTTCTCTAAAGGCTTCATAGGTCAAAAGGACTTTCGGCTATATTACTCTTCCCTTCCTCATTATGCATGTCTTAGGTCACTTGCTTAAACGAATCATTTTCATGAGTAACCAAACGCATACACTATGTAAATTAACTCACATGATAGGATTTTAATACTTAAACTTACCTCGATCTTTTCTGTATAATTACGGGTCGGCTATTCCATCACCTTAGCTTTCCCCTTATCCGATGTTGTCCCTCTATGCTTTTGAGCTTGAATTAACAAATTAGATGTATTAACTTTTACATACCTTACTTAAACCAAAGCATGAAATATAAATACTCTCTCTATATGACACACATATACATTCGGCCTAATTTCAACAAATGTATATCTTCATTTCAATATTACATACACCCAATCATATTTCTTTTACGAATACATTCGGCCAAATACCAAATGGGTTCCATTCACTTCTAGATTACGGATTAGATTAATAAGGCATAATAAAATCCTTTGAATTACTCATCAATCATGACACTAAAGGTATTAAAGGACGAATATGTTACACATAATGAGTTGAGTTCATGGCTCCCATTTGGCACACATAATGTGTTGGATCGCCCGGTGCCTCCAAGGCGCAGCGGAAAATTAGAATAATAAATTTTACCGGCGATCCATACCATGGATCCATGTGTAAGGAACGAATCGGGGTGATAAAGGTTTCGAAATTACCGAAACTTCAATCTGAGTAGACAGCGACGCCAAGGCAACGGGAATCCTGAAGCACTATCGAACCAAGCCGCAACCTTTAACGATGTCGGCCTCTACGTAGTCCACCCAATTGACAATGAACGGAAATCTCTCAGAAACTATTTTCAGAGAGTATCACTTTTGACGGCTGCTAGGCCTCACTTTTATGGTTTCGGGATTGCCTATGTATATCCCCTTTAGGGTTTTTACCCTTGCCATATTTAAAACTTTGTGTTAATTGGTATATATTCATAATGAATATTTATTACCATAAATAATCCGAATCATAATAATCGTTATTAAATAAATATAATAACGTTTAACCGAAAATTATAATTACGTTAATTATAATAAAGATTTCGGTAAACTATATTTATTTAAATTTATATATATATGAACCAAAATCATATATTAGAAAATTATGTTCTTGATTATGTGTACAACATCCTTGTACATATAGTATGTTCAATAATTTGATTGCCGAATTTAATTAATTCTATAATTAATTTAATTCATGCGACAACCAGACACAATACCAACTATGTTTTACTCCGTTCATTTCAATTAAAAGGTGTGACCCTATAGGTTCTTGTAACATTAGCAGTAATATTAGAACTATTCTAATATTACAAACAATGAGTGGCATCTAGCAATGCATCATTGCTACCTAAGTTACAAGAAGTCATGATTCGACATAACCTTTTGTGATTAACTTTTCATGCATTAATCCTTAAGTCCAATATCTTTAGAATAGACACAAGTCATGGAATAGTCACACTTGCATAGTCCATCCTATGTTTCTTGATACCTTGAGTAGACTATGATATACAAATAAGTATGACATCTCATATCAACTTATTTGAGCATGGCCATGCATTTCTAGTCTCACTCAATCAAGTGGCCTGAGATATTACTCCTATTATGTAGGAGGGACTTATCCTATATTGATCAACCATATCCCTCTACATAGATTGTGGTATATCCAACATTAGTCTTAATAGAACAACCAATTACAGTGTTCGTTTGACTATATCAAAATATACAACTCACGATGTTGGAATGATGATGATCTCAAGTATGAGGATCATATACATATTAATCACTATGAGTAATATTGTGACAATTACATAATAATCCAAGAAACATACTCATAGCGGGTCGGTCCAATATGTTGTTCTCTAACACACACATTCATGCATTGATTCTGATACTCGATATCAATGACAACTCTTTATCATCAATCAACTACATGTTAGTCTCAATGCATTATTATTGTCCTAGCCAACAATAATACTTGACTAAGGATCTTTTAAGAATAATCATATTATTCTTAGGACATTATTATAAAACAGTTTATTTATGCACACAGAAATGAAACTGAAATAATAATGGCAAAGCCTTATATTAATAAACATGATAAATCAAGTATGTTGTTACAACCATCTCGTGATTGATCTTTGGGCATACTCTTACATAATGCACATATTATTTTCACATAAGCTAACACTTTAGTATCAAATATCGTTCAAGTTCACACAATGTCTACAAAGAAATTATAAGGCAAAGACATACGGCACTTATACATATATATATATACTACAAGGCACTATATATTTGAATTGTTTAACCACTCTATCCTTCATTTAAGTATCATAGCCGAATGCTCCACTAGGATTCTTGTAAACATTTTAATCAATTTCTAAAGTGCTCATAGCCGAATATCTTAAATTCTATTGACTAAAGAAAATCTTTTGAAATCAAATCAATGTGCAAAATAGCTCAATTCCACGGTTTTTCCTTAACCATTAGCTATAATCACATTCGGCTATTGTCCAGTATCTAAACAAATTACTACCAATTGCCAAATTGTCATAGAACCTTCAAAATTATCCTCCCAATTTCATAACCACACACATTCGGCAATCATAATAAAAACTTGGTTCAATACATGAGTTATGTATATACCTTTCAAATTTTAACAAAAATTTTCTTTTAAAGCAAACCACATTGACCAAATGGAAATACTCTCCTATACCAAAGAAATCCAAGTTTAACAAGCTCAATTCCATCTACTCTTTAAAATCCATACAAACATCAAAATTTTGCTATCAAGGAAATATAAGCATCCATAGTCGAATTTCATAGTTTGCCTAATCTTCCTCTTCTTATCACAATTTAACTAGTTTCCATGAATACCACCTTAATTCATCATCTTTAAACTTAAAACATAAAATCTCCCAAGATGTGGCCATGGCCGAAACATATACACACCAAAACATAGACAAAAATTTAACTCATGGGTTAAATGAACATTCACATGACCATTTCAACCATTCAAAAATTCATTAAAAATATCAAAGAAATTTACCTATTGAAGGGTATCAAAGTGCCGAAAAATTCAACTTCTTCTTCCTCCTTTCTTAAGCACTCTCGGCCATGAAACAAAGAAGAAAAGAACTTTGTTCTTTTCACCCTTTTGTTTTTATTATTTAATGATAAAACATGTTAACCACCAATCAAAATTTCTTTAATAATATAATAAACCAAAATGATCATTAAAGAAAATACATGGCCGGCCACTATCCATAAAAAAAAGATAATTGACATGCAAACCCAACTATTTTAAAGCCTTTCCTATTTCATCTTTTTAATTTGTCCATCTAAAATTCTAAGTTTTTCTACTAAGTCCTTGTTAATAAATTCACATCTAAAAATTGTTAAATTCAAACATTAAAATTCATACATACCTTCAGCACATATAATAGACGTAAGAATTTAAAATCAACGGATTCATTGACTCGGTTTAGTGGTTCCGAAACCACTTCCCGACTAGGGTCAAAATTGGGCTGTCACAACTCTCCCCCCTAAAGGAAATTTTCGTCCTCGAAAATCTTACCGGTAAACAGATCTGGGTATCTTTCCTTCATAGTGTTCTCGGGTTCCCAAGTCGCTTCTTCAATCCCGTGCTTGAGCCATAACACTTTTACTAGCGCAACCTTCTTATTTCGCAATTCTTTTACGTCACGGGCTAAAATACGAATCGGTTCTTCCTCATAGCTCAAATCAGACTGAATTTCAACTTCTGACGGACTAATCACATGCGAAGGGTCGGATCTATAACGACGAAGCATCGATACATGGAAAACATCATGGATCTTTTCAAGTTCAGGAGGCAAAATCAATCTATAAGCAACCGGCCCAATCCGTTTTGATATCTCATACGGTCCAATGAATCTCGGACTCAACTTGCCTTTACGGCCAAATCGAAATATCTTTTTCCACGGTGGGACTTTTAGAAATACTTTATCGCCAACCTGATACTCGATATTTTTACGCTTCAGATCTACATATGATTTCTGACGATCGGATGCCATTTTCAAACTGTCACGAATTGTTTGCACTTTCTGTTCTGCCTCTTTAACTAAATCAACTCCGAGAATCTTATTCTCACAAAGCTCGGTCCAAAATAAAGGCGTACGACATTTTCGACCGTAAAGAGCCTTGTAGGGTGCCATCTGAATACTCGACTGGAAGCTGTTATTATACGCGAATTCAACTAGGGGTAAGTATTTCTCCCACGAACCGCTAAACTCGAGAATGCAACATCTTAACATGTCCTCGAGTATCTGAATAACCCGTTCAGATTGACTGTCCGTTTGTGGATGGAAAGCGGTGCTGAAATGAAGTTTAGTTCCCAAAGCTTCGTGTAATTTCTTCCAAACTCGCGAAGTAAAACGTGGATCATGATCTGATATGATAGAGGTTGGCACTCCGTGCAATCGTACAATTTGGGAGATATACAGTTCTGCTAACTTATCGAGTGAAAAATTTGTACGAACCGGGATGAAATGAGCTGACTTTGTTAATCTGTCTACAATAACCCAAATGGAGTCTTTCTTGCTCGGTGTCAACGGTAAGCCCGACACAAAGTCCATTGTAACGCGATCCCACTTCCACTCGAGTATCAAAATCGATTGAAGTAATCCCGACGGCACCTGATGTTTCGCTTTCACTTGCTGACATACTAGGCACTTAGATACGAAATTAGAAATTTCTCGTTTCATGCCGTGCCACCAATATTGTCGTTTCAAATCATTATATATTTTCGTACTACCCGGATGAACTGACATTCGGCTATTATGGGCTTCATTCAAAATCATCAAAACTAGCTCAGACTTTTTCGGAACACACAATCGGTCCTTAAATCTCAAACAATCATCACCGTCGACACGAAACTCTGAATTCACGTTCGAATCACACTGAACTCGTTTGGCAACTAAGTCGTCGTCAGTTTTCTGAGCTTCACAAATCTATCGAAGTAATACAGGTTTTGCTTCCAATTCAACAATCAACACATCATCTGCCGACATTGTTAGTTTCACGTTCAAATCTTGCAAAGAAAATAGGGATTTTCGACTAAGAGCATCAGCAACTACATTAGCTTTTCTAGGGTGATAATCAATGACAAGCTCATAGTCTTTATGCAATTCTAGCCACCGTCTTTGCCGCAAATTTAAATCCCTTTGTGTCATTAAGTACTTGATACTTTTGTGATCGGAGAATATGTGGCATTTCTCACCAAAAAGATAGTGTCGCCAGATTTTCAGAGCGAAAACAATAGCGGCCAATTCCAGATCATGGGTCAGATAATTTCGCTCGTGGGGCTTCAGCTGTCTCGAGGCGTAAGCGATAACCCGACCTTCTTGCATTAAAACACAGCCTAAACCATTCAAGTATGCATCACTATAAACCACAAACTCTTTGCCGGATTCCAGCTGAACTAATACTGGAGCTTCCGTTAAAAGAGTCTTTAGTTGATCAAAACTTTGCTGACACTTATCAGACCACTCGAACTTGCAATCTTTCTGCAACAATCTCGCCAATGGTACCGCAATCATTGAGAAACCTTTGACAAATCGTCAGTAATAACCGGCGAGTCCTAAGAAGCTTCGAACCTCAGAAACATTTTTAGGGGGTTTCCAGTCGAGGATAGCTGAAATTTTGTTCGGATCAACTCGAATACCCGAAGCAAATACTATATGCCCCAAGAAACTGACCTCACACAACTAGAATTCGCACTTACTGAACTTCGCATACAATTTGTTATCCCTCAAAGTCTGAAGTACAAGTCTCAAATGCTCGGTATGCTCAAACTCATCACGAGAGTAAATCAAAATATCATCGCTGAACACTACTACAAAACGGTCCAAAAACAGCCTAAACACACGATTCATCAAATCCATGAAAACTGCAGGGGCATTAGTGAGCCCAAACGGCATCACCAAGAATTCGTAGTGTCCGTATCTCGTTCTGAATGCCATCTTCGGTACGTCAGAATCTCTAACTTTTAATTGATAATAGCCGGATCGCAAGTCGATCTTCGAAAATACTGAAGCCCCTTTCAACTGATCGAACAAGTCGTCAATTCGGGGCAACGGATACTTATTCTTTATAGCGACTTTATTCAGCTGTCGATAGTCAATGCACATTCTCACAGTCCCGTCTTTCTTTTTCACAAAAAAACTGGTGCACCCCAAAGCGAAAAACTAGGTCGCGCGAAGCCTCTGTCCGTCAACTCTTGCAGCTGAGATTTCAATTCTTTTAACTCAGTAGGTGCCATACGATACGGGGCAATCGAAATCGGCGTTGTACCCGGAATCAACTCTATACCGAACTCAACCTCTCTAACAGGCGGCAATCCCAGCAATTCCTCAGGAAACACGTCTGGATACTCTCTAACCACTGATACAGTCTTGAGTTCTCGTTCTGACACTTTATCGTCTAACACATAAGCCAGATACGCTTCATAGCCTTTTCTCACGTATCTCTGAGCTGACATGGTCGTAATTACGGCAGGTTGCCCGTTTAAATCAACGGACCCAATTCGGACTATTTCATTATTTGAACCTCGCAAATCGATAGTTTTTCACTTGCAATTCACTATCGCGTCATGAACGGTCAACCAGTCAATTCCGAGAATAATGTCAAATTCGTTGAATGGTAGAAGCATCAAGTCAGCCGGAAAATAGAAATCTCGAACCATTAGGGGGCATTTCTTGCATATTTTATCAACCAGAACACAACGACCCAAAGGGTTCGACACTCGGATTACGAACTCAGTAGACTCAATAGGAAGAGTCTTACTGGAAGCTAACGTTTCACACACATATGAATGGGTCGAACCAGGATCAATCAGGGCAATAACATCAGTGTTAAAGAGTGTGAAAGTACCAGTAATAACATCCAGAGAAGAAGCTTCCTCACGGGCGCGGATAGCATATGCTCTGGCAGGTGTTCTAGCCTCGGATCTAACTGCAGTGTCTCTAGTCCCTCTCTGACTACCTCCAGTGCTACCTCCACGCCGCGGTGGTCTACCCCGCGAAGCCGTGCCACTAGGTCTCTGACTAGGATCGGGAGTGCGTTCATCATTTCTCGGACAATCTTTGATAAAATGATCGGCAGATCCACATCTAAAGCAAGAGCGATCACGATGCCTACATCTCCCTGGGTGCCATTTACCATAATAATTGCAATCAGATCTATCCCAAAGTTCATTTCCAACACTGGCGATGGAAGTAGCTCGCGAACTCACGGGAGGTCGATGATGTTCATGCTTAGAAAAACCCTATATATTTTTAGATCAGCCCGAGTCATCTCTAGCCTTTTTGAACGATTGCTAAACAAATTTTCCTGCAGATCTTTTGCGGAACCCTCTAGCTCCCTCCTCGGCTTTTCGTTTCTCATTTCTGAGCTCTTCGGCTTTACACGCTCGCTCGACTAGAACGACAAATTCTTTAATTTCCAGAATTCCCACTAGCAGTCTGATTTCTTCGTTTAACCCATCTTCGAAACGCTTACACATAATGGCCTCGGAAGATACACATTCACGAGCATATCGGCTGAGGCGCACGAATTCTCTCTCGTATTCAGTTACTGACATCTGACCTTGTTTGAGTTCTAGAAATTCTTTCCGTTTTTGATCGATGAATCTCTGACTGATATATTTCTTATAGAACTCGGTTTGGAAAAATTCCCAGGTGACCCGTTCTTTCGGAACAACAGAAACCAAAGTATTCCACCAGTAGTAGGCAGCGTCACGTAATAGAGACACCGCGCATTTCAGACACTCCTCGGGTGAGCAGGACAGTTCATTGAACACTCCGATGGTATTGTCGAGCCAAAACTCGGCCTGCTTGGCATCGTCGTTGGGGGTAGCTCGAAACTCTTCAGCCTCATATTTTCTAATTTTGTCGACTGGGGGCCTACTCGATCTCACTGGATCGATCACAGGAGGGTTCATATAAGTCGGAAGCGGAGTATTCGAGGGCGGAGGTTGCGGAACAGCCGGATTTGATCTAAGGAATTGAGCGAACCAATCACTCATCATCACATTAAAGGCTTGTCTAATGTCATCATCTCGATGACTGACATTTGGCTGAGAGTCAGGCGGCGCTGTCCCTTGCACGGGAGCAGGCGCTACACTCTCAACATCGTCCGCTACGGTTTGATCGGGTTCGGGATCCATTCTATACCAAAAATCACATTTCAGATATTAGAAGTCATCTCACTATCAAAATGACACTAAATGGCATGTATAGCTAGACTCATACTTACTACGGTAGTCCGAGAATCGACTAAACCGTAGCTCTGATACCAATAAATTGTAACACGCCAAGACTCGAACACATCGCCGCAGAGTCAAGGAGCATTACCCGAAATTTCATGACTAAGTTAAATGAATAGAGATAATACAATGCGCACATCATCTATCTCAAAGCACCCTACTTCATGGATAAAACCTACTCATGCAAAACAAAAGTTCAAACCGAATCTATTTATAATTTAGGCTCATGTTGTAATTTCATATCTAGCTACCACTTGGATTCAACTTCCAATTTGCTTATAAAAAGATATACGCATGCCTAAAAGTAATATATCTATCCCTAAAGTTTCATCAATTAGAAATTCACATTTTCATTCAAGCAGCGCATATAACTCAAAATACATATTAACATCTTAAAGACTACATGTAAGTAAAACATCTTGAAAAGCCATTTTCGCATGGCTTAGCTTATTTACAAACACCAAAATAAAGTTTCTTGATTAACAACACAAAATGCATCCTATATATGCCATTTGCAAAAGTTTAGCTAATTAAATATCGATCAGGGCTTTGATAGTAGAGATGACTTCGAGTGCAAGATTCCCGAGACCGTAGCTAACGAACGAAATTTATAAAATAGAAGGTTAAGAGTAACAGAGTAAGCATTTATGTGCTTAGTAAGCTTAAGTAATAAAATTTAATCAAATAACTAGAGTAAAATAATTCCAAGAGCTTATTTAATTTACCCTTTAGCCGAATGTAACTAAAACTAAATTTTGCCACCATTATACGAATATGCCAAACATCAACTAAATACATGCCCACATAAATCATAAGTTCACGTAGAGAAAAGGAGCCACAGACCTTTATACATCTCTAAACCATTGTTAGAACCGATATTACTCATTGGTAAGCATAATTCAACAGAAACTAGTTTACAATTTGTGTACCACACATACCTGGCTAGCTTATAGTAGTAAACTCATTAATTGAAAATGTTACGGTCGAATTTTTAACTCTAGCCCTAAGGCTCTTCGGGATTTTGCCCGGCTTTGAACGCTAGCCCTAAGGCTCTTCGAGATTTGACCCGGCTTTGAACACTAGGCCTGAGGCTCTTCGGGATTTGACCCAGATTTGAACGCTAGCCCTAAGGCTCTTCGGGATTTCACCCGGCTTTGAACACTAGCCCTAACGCTCTTCGAGATTTGACCCGGATCATAGCACAGATACACATATATTTGATTTCACCACATGAACTTATCACTAAGTTAGTCACAAATTATCATTCGTTCGTTCACTTCACACATAAATCACCTAGCACGGCACTTTCATTATATATTCGGTCAATAGGCATTTAAATAAATTACATATCAATTTGTTCTCTAAAGGCTTCATAGGTCAAAAGGACTTTTGGCTATATTACTCTTCCCTTCCTCAATACGCATGTCTTAGGTCACTTGCTTAAATGAATCATTTTCATGAGTAACCAAACGCATACACTATGTTAAATTAACTCACATGATAGGATTTTAATACTTAAACTTACCTCGATCTTTTCTATATAATTACGAGTCGGCTATTCCGTCACCTTAGCTTTCCCCTTATTCGATGTTGTCCCTCTATGCTCTTGAGCTTGAATTAACAAATTAGATGTATTAACTTTTACATACCTTACTTAAACCAAAGCATGAAATATAAATACTCTCTCTATATGACACACATATACATTCAGCCTAATTTCAACAAATGTATATCTTCATTTCAATATTACATACACACAATCATATTTCTTTTACGAATACATTCGGCCAAATACCAAATGGGTTCCATTCACTTCTAGATTAGGGATTAGATTAATAAGGCATAATAAAATCCTTTGAATTACTCATCAATCATGACACTAAAGGTATTAAAGGACGAATATGTTACACATAATGAGTTGAGTTCATGGCTCCCATTTGGCACACATAATGCACATATTATTTTCACATAAGCTAACGCTTTAGTATCAAATATCGTTCAAGTTCACACAATGTCTACAAAGAAATTATAAGGCAAAGACATACAGCACTTATACATATATATATACTACAAGGCACTATATATTTGAATTGTTTAACCACTCTATCCTTCATTTAAGTATCATAGCCGAATGCTCCACTAGGATTCTTGTAAACATTTTAATCAATTTCTAAAGTGCTCATAGCCGAATATCTTAAATTCTATTGACTAAAGAAAATCTTTTGAAATCAAATCAATGTGCAAAATAGCTCAATTCCATGGTTTTTCCTTAACCATTAGCTATAATCACATTCGGCTATTGTACCAATATCTAAACAAATTACTACCAATTGCCAAATTATCATAGAACCTTCAAAATTATCCTCCCGATTTCATAACCACACACATTCGGCAATCATAATAAAAACTTGGTTCAATATATGAGTTATGTATATACCTTTCAAATTTTAACAAAAATTTTCTTTTAAAGCAAACCACATTGACCAAATGGAAATACTCTCCTATACCAAAGAAATCCAAGTTTAACAAGCTCAATTCCATCTACTCTTTAAAATCCATACAAACATCAAATTTTTGCTATCAAGGAAATATAAGCATCCATAGTCGAATTTCATAGTTTGCCTAATCTTCCTTTCCTTATCACAATTTAACTAGTTTCCATGAATACCACCTTAATTCATCATCTTTAAACTTAAAACACAAATCACCCAAGAGGTGGCCATGACCGAAACATATACATACCAAAACATAGACAAAAATTTAACTCATGGGTTAAATGAACATTCACATGACCATTTCAACCATTCAAAAATTCATTAAAAATATCAAAGAAATTTACCTATTGAAGGGTATCAAAGTGCCGAAAAATTCAACTTCTTCTTCCTCCTTTCTTAAGCACTCTCGGCCATGAAACAAAGAAGAAAAGAACTTTGTTCTTTTCACCCTTTTGTTTTTATTATTTAATGATAAAACATGTTAACCACCAATCAAAATTTCTTTAATAATATAATAAACCAAAATGATCATTAAAGAAAATACATGGCCGGCCACTATCCATAAAAAAAAGATAATTGACATGCAAACCCAACTATTTTAAAGCATTTCCTATTTCGTCTTTTTAATTTGTCCATCTAAAATTCTAAGTTTTTCTATTAAGTCCTTATTAATAAATTCACATCTAAAAATTGTTAAATTCAAACATTAAAATTCACACATACCTTCAGCACATATAATAGACGTAAGAATTTAAAATCAACGGATTCATTGACTCGGTTTAGTGGTTCCAAAACCACTTCCCGACTAGGGTCGAAATTGGGCTGTCACACAAACTTTTTAGAGAAGTTCCCTTAAAAGTACAAGGTAGAAACTTTCCTGCAGATCTAATGGAATTACCATTCGAGGACTTCGATCTCATCTTGGGTATGGAAGCGAATGGTTCTAAAACTTCTGAGGATGAAGAGGTAGCGGTTATAGGGGAGTGGAGAGACTATTTGTCTAATTTTTTCTTGGCGTTAAGAGCTGAAAAATTATTTCGCAAGGGTTACGGGCGTTTCTAGCATATGTGAGTAAATCTGATTCTGTGGGTCCTTCTATGAGGAATGTTAGAACTGTTAAGGAATTTTAGGATGTTTTTCCAGATGAGCTTCTTGGGTTGCCTCTGAATAACGAGGTCAAATTTGGAATTGATCTTCTGCCTGAAATAGCTCCGGTGTCAATCGCCCCTTATAGGATGGCATCAAAGGAGTTTGTGGAGTTGAAGGCGCAAATCCAAGAACTTTTGGATCGAGGATTTATTCGACCGAGTGTGTCTCCATGGGGAGCACCGATACTTTTCATCAAGAAGAAAGATGGGACGATGCGCATGTGTATTAACTACCGTCAGTTGAACAAACTGACTATTAAGAACAAGTATGCTCTGCCAAGGATCGACGATTTGTTTGATCAACTTAGAGGAGCTTCAGTGTTCTCCAAGATTGACCTTCGATCTGGATATCATCAATTAAGGGTTAAGGAGGTAAATATCTATAAGACAGCATTCAGGAGCCAAGTTGTATATGTGTTTGCCTGATCGTCGACGAAGAAGTATCATTCTATTCTTTCAAATAGGGTGGTTTGGATCAAAATTGGCGGAAGCTATTAAAAAGGTTCAAAGATAGGTTTTAATTAGAAATATTATAGGTTTGGTTTTAAAGAAAATAAAGGATGGAAATATGTATGGATGTTTGTTAATAATCAAAGAATGGAAAGTGAAAGAGTGGTTTGGGTTAAGATGAAATAAAAGGATAGAAAAGAGTAGACTTAAAAGCAAGCACGAACCAATACTAAAGAATATCGACCCAAATGCTTATAGGCTCTTAAAGTGAACAAATGAAAGAAGGTAATCCTCGACCTGCTACTTAGCAAAGTATGAACCTTGGTATAGCTTCGAATGCCACACTATGAATAGTATAAGTTCGGAATAGAAGGAAAACAGGTTGACGCCACTAGGCTTCCTAGATAAGCCAACAAGTCTTCAATGAAATATGAGAGAAAAGTTTCTCACAAAATTATGTAATTTCATTCAAGTGTCAAAAGTCCAAAAGTCCCTTTTGAAATGGCTTGTTACACTTATTTATAGGTATAGAAAAGCTTGCTGAAAAGTCACAACTTAATGTGCTAATTAAATCTGAAATTAAACTCAAGACTTGTGACATTCTTGTAACTAATAACTCCTTGCTTGAATTCACTTTAATTCAGCTAAATGAATATCCATGAATGCTTGTAAAATTTCTCTTGAGTTGTCCCTTGGCTACCAGAGAAGACACTAACAATTAAATGGTGTTTTGAATGCTTGTTTTCATCTTTGAATGAGCGAAAACTACTGGTAGGTGAAAGGGGTTGCTGCCAAATTTAAGAGGAGTTAAAATACTCTTTAAAACTCCTTAATTGATGGATAAAACATCCCTTGTATTAGCCACTTCATTTGTAACCGAAAATGACTTAAAAATTTAATTTGTAACAGCCCTTGTAATGTAACGGTTATGACTTGAAAAGACTCTTGCAATAAACACATTAAAATGAGCTTATTAAACACATGTAAACACTTATTAATCATAACACACATTAAATACTTAACTTAAGTAAATGAACTAAACACATGCATCAATTATTCCAGCAACGAGTTAATTAAAGAAGCATAATTAAATAAACTTAAACTAATGCATCAATAAATAATCCTAGTAACTAGATTAATTAAAAGCAACACTTAATAAATGAAGTTCAACAAAAACACTTTATTAATTAAACTAAGATGAGTTGAATAAAGTCCAACAACTCATTTATTAAACTAAGATGCTTAAATGCATGGTTTAAAATGAAAATAAATAAACAAATGAGTTACTTAATGCAATACTTAATTTAATGATGCAAATTTTAACTAACATGAAGTTGCATAATGTATGACTTTATTAAATGCAAAACACACAAAGTGCAAGTCAAAAATTAAAAATATGCAAACTTATTAATTTAAATAAAACTATATTAAATTAAAAAGTCCTTAAAAACATTGGTCCAATAACCAATCAGGCCTATGAGATGTTTCATTTTGCACTTGGACCCCTCAAGTTTAGGCCAATCTCGATGGTGTAGTGTTGCGTCATAACATGATGCGACCGGGTTCGTATCACTGGTAATGCCATTCGGACTTACTAATGCACCAGCAGACTTTATGGATCTCATGTACTGGGTATTTCAACCTTACCTGGATCAGTTCGTAGTTGTCTTTATAGACGATATCCTAGTGTATTCGAAAATCGATGAGGATCATGATGAGCATCTCTGGATTATTCTGCAAATTTTGAGGGAGAAGCAGCTTTACGTAAAATTCAGCAAGTGTGAATTTTGGCTACGGGAAGTGACATTCTTGGGTCACGTTGTTTCTACCGAGGGGATTAGAGCGGATCCTCAGAAGATCAAAGCGGTGTTGAACTGGAAACCACTGAGGAATGTGTTAGAAATTCAGAGTTTTCTAGGTCTGGAAGGGTATTATAGAAGGTTTGTGGAAGGATTTTCTGTTATTGCTACATCATTGACTAAGCTACTGAGGAAAGGGGTGCCATTTATTTGGACTGATAAACAGCAAGAGAGTTTTGAGAAATTGAAAAAGGTTTTGACTGAAGTACCTGTGTTAATATAGCCTGAGTCTGGGAAGGATTTTACTGTGTATAGTGATGCGTCGTACGTTGGATTGGGTTGTGTGTTGATGTAAGAGGGTAAAGTTGTTGCTTACGCATCATGTCAACTTAAGCCTCATGAGATTAATTACCCTACTCATGATGGAGTTAGCGGCGGTGGTATTCACGTTGAAGATCTAAAGGCATTACTTTTATAGGGAGAAGTGTATTATTTACACAGAGCATAAAAGCCTCAAATACCTCTCCTACAGTCACACCCTCAGCATCTGACTGACTCACATATGCCAAGTACGCCCCGCAACCCTTGCGAATCAGCTTCTCAGCTTTCAAGGCCAAAACAACATTAGTCAAGTAGTCCCTTCGTTCCCCTATCACCATCACCTCCTCATCCTCCATGGTCTTTAACACCATCTATTTAGCCGCACAATCCAGAGTCGACCTATGCTTAGCAAGTCAGTCCATTCCCAATATGAGATCGAATTCTCCAAATGGTAGCTCCATTAAGTCCGCAGAGAAAATCCTACCTTGAGTCTCTAAAGGCACATCTCTAAAGAGTTTGTCTACCCTAATTAAGTGACCCAGTGGACTTATCACAGTTACCCCGCTCATAGTTTCCTCAGAGTGCATACCGAACAACCCAGATATATCACATGCAACATACGAATGGATAGAACCAATATCTATCAAGGTAGTGTATGGCATGCTAGAAATAAAAAACGTACCAGTTATGACGTTAGGTGCATCACCCTCCTCTCGGGGACGAGCAGCATATACCAACGCTGACTGACGAGCCTCAGCATTTTTAGCACCTCTGCACGGTGCTCCACGTCCACGACTATTTTCGTTGCTGCCCCTACCTTGACCACGGCCTCTCGGCAATTGTCGTCCACCTTGCACTAGTTGAGCAACCCTCTGTTCAGTAGCTTGTGCCTGAGATAGCCTCTGAGGACAGTCCTTAATTCTATGCTCCTTGGATCCATACTGAAAACATGCCCTATTACGCTTCCAACACTCATCCAGATGCACTCTACCACAATCCCCGCAAGCCTGTGGTCTAACCACATTCACTAGAACCGTTCGAATCGGTTCGTCCACTCGAGCCCTTTTAACAATTCTGCCTGCAGCACTCGAGGGTCTAGAATCACTCTTGAATCGATTTTGATCCTTCTCACAGTTCTGCCGTTTAGTTCGTTTCACCTCCTCTGCTATCTCAGCCTTTTCCACTAAGGCAACAAAATCACGCTCCCTCTACGGAGCTATCAGCACCCTAAGTTCATCCCTAAGGCCATCCTCAAATTATACGCTACGTTCATACTCAGTAGCAACTATCCCACTAGCGTACCGGCTCAACCTTAAGAACTTAGCCTCGTACTCAGTAAAGACTTATTACCCTGGGTCAAGTTCAGAAATTCCTTCCTTCGGGCGTCTACGCAGCTTGCCCTAATGTACTTCCCTTTGAAGGCCGTCTTAAACAGCTCCCAAGTTGCCTGCTCAGCTGGGGTACAATCCCTCATAGTGATCCACCACTGTAGAGCAAGAAAGGGGTATACTATTCGACTTACCCAAGAGTTATGGTTAGAAGAAAGGGTCGCTTCCAAATCCGATTGACATGTAGAGCAATAAAGGAGAATCGGCCTTCTAGACAGCCAAAGATAACCGAAATGAAATATTAAAGGGAAGAAAAAGGAAATTCGGCAATTGTGAGGCTAATCGATGGAATGATGAAAAAGAAGGGTAATATATTTGGCTTCCAAGTTACTCGCTCAGCTGGGGTACAATCCCTCATAGTGATCCACCACTGATACACCTCGTCTCGCAGCAGAGATACTGTTCCCTTCAGTTTCTGCTCCACTGAGCAATCCAAATCATCCATGATTCGTTCTGTGGCCTCCAACCAGTATTCGGCCACATTTGGGGCTACTCCAGATACGCCCTTGAAATCTCTACTCCGTTAGCTCGGAGTCGCTCAGAAATAGATCCTCGATTCCCAGTCCTCGTACTTGCTCCAATTACCCTTTCCAGAACCCTTAGCATCACCTGGGACAAAGCGTCGTCCCCTGCAGCCTGATCATATGACCTAGTCTCAGTTACCGGCGGCACCCGTGCCTCCTCAGCTGGCATAAGTCCCAAAGATGAAGACCCAGCTTGTACACTACCTTGGCCACATCCACGAGCTGCCCTCGTACTCATATCATATTATCTGATTACAAATTTTATGAATTAGTTCAGTATTTCAGCATTTATTACAAATGTCTTATGCACAGATAGTATTTCCGAGTGTTGTTTTCGCAGATTCGCAGCCTACCTACAATCTCAGTCTTCTAGGGTTTTCAGCTTTTTCTTACTATCTCAGTCTCTACAGTTTCAGTATTACCCTAACTACAGCACCTTAGTAGGGTCTCAATACTATCTACAGTAGTACTTCAGTACAGTATAGTATTGTAAAATACTTATAGAGTTGGTGCCAGAGATTCGGTGTGCCACTCTTCAAAATCCAGATTTCAGAATACCAAACTCTAGTAAAATTTTAGTAAGACTCAACTTTGTGTTTAAAATAAAACCTTAAATAAGTATATCTTAAAGAAAATAAATTTGGAAAGGGTTTTCTTAAGAAATTTTCCAAAAACAGATTTTCAAATTCCCTTCTTGGCCATTATTTAAATTTTAAGAAAACTTTTTGGACCCGATCCATAACCGAGTTGTTGCAACTTGACTCTGATACCACTAAATGTAACACCCCAAACCCGGCCCAGACATTATTGTGACAGCCTTAAAACGACCCTAGTCGAAATGTGGTTTCGGGACCACAAAACCGAGGCATAAAAATAATTTAATATTTATTTTGATGCCTATTGTATGTGTAAATTCATGTGTGATATCTTGGATGCTTTAATTTAGCATTATAATTGTGAATTTCACCTAAAAGGGCTAAATTACGAACTTTGAAAATATGCTAGACAAATGTGTGATGACCTATTGATGCATGCATGAGAAATGTTGGAGTTGCATGTCAATTTCACCATTTTGTGGATAGTGGATGGGAATGATTACTTGTCTTGGCATTTTGTGCTTTGTATGTTAGTATTATAATATTTATTACAGGGAAATTGTTAACATAAAATAGATAAAATATAATTAATTAATTAAGAAAAGGGGTGACAAAAACAATGTTTTGTTCATCCTTCCTCCTTCATTGCCGTGAGTAGCAAAGGAACAAAAGAAGGGTGGAGACTTAAGCATTCGGTCAAGGGCATAGCTAGATTTTAAGGTATGTTCCATGTGTATCTTTAAAATTTTTAGTGAAATTGAATTAGTTACTAAGTCTCCTACCTAGCCCTTTTGTAAATTTTTGAATTTGGTTGACTTGGTACCATTCGGCCATTGTTGATAAATTGGGAAAAAGGATGTTTTTGAGTTGCAAATTGTAGAATGGTGTACAAAAGATTAGTACAAGTGTGTATTGCCGTATATATGTATATTTAGAGAGATGGGAGGGAACATTCGGTTTTGGAATGTTTCATGAGTTAATTTTGATTTTGATAATAGAACTTGATTAAGAAATGGTTGTTAGATTTTATGATGCAAAATTTTTAAATGTTTATGAGTGTTTAAGTTAAGGCTGGAATTTTTGATTTAGTTGTTAAATAAGGGTCGAATGAGCTTAAAATTTACCGTGAGTTAAATTGATGGTTTTAAAATTGAAATGGAATTTTTTTTTCCCTTGTGCTGAATGTGGTTATTTATTTTAGAGCGTGGAAATTTATTGGAGATGATAGGTTGATTAATTAGTAATATTCGGTCACTACTAGGAAGCATGAATCTCTTGCTAGTTTTATAAGGATCTTGGATAATTAGAATCGGTTTGTGTGTTTAAGCTCTTTTCCATAGTTGCCGAGTTTAATTTAAGAAGATTGGACTAATAATTAGATGTTGAATTATGGAAGTATGATGCTATGGAGCTGTTTTGAGTATTCGGCAATTATGGCATTGAGCTAAGCTTTGAACTCTTAATGTCACAAATTGAAAGTAGTGAATTAGGTGATTAAAGAGGGACTTAAGTTGTACCTTAGTAATTTGATGTTTGTTTTGATAATTGGTGTCTTAAGAGCGGTATATTGATTAAAATGAATATGAAATATGTACATTGTGTTAAGATCAATGACTACTCTAGATGGTGCCTTAGGAAATGCTATGTTTTAAGTATGTGCATAAGAACACTAAAGAGTGAACTTGGTATAAAAATCTGCTTAGTACAGCAGCAGTAACGTGTTTTGGAAAAATCACCATAAATTGTACGAGTTGAATTAGAGGCTGAATAAATTGTGTAATTGAATCTTAATGAGTCTAGTTTCTTATAAAAGAAACTTTGCAAGAAAAGAAATTTCTGATAAATAGATTTTTAGAGTAGAGTGAGACAGTGTCAGATTGACTTCGAAGTCCCCTGCTCTGTTTTTGGAAAATCACTATAAATTGTATAAAAATTGTTATGAGACAAAATTTATATGCTTAGACTCCTTAATGAGTCTAGTTTCGAATGGAATAGGTGAGGCCATATTTGGAATTCTGTACAAGGATAAATTCAGTTCGTAGTATAGAGTGGTCAGTTTACTCAAACAGTGAAATAGGGAAACTTTGAGAAAATTCTGGTATTGATTGGCCTAACCAAAAATTATGAAAATTTTATGGATGGAAGATAAATTAGTCTATTTTCATACAAAATTAACGGCACTTCATTTGGAGTTTCGTAGCTCCAGTTATGAGTAAATTATTGAATGCTGCTCAGAAAATCAGCTTGCTGTGATTTATGATATGTATGTGAAATGCTCCAATGTGCATGAGTGTTTGCAATGAGAAGAATATGCATGTACGAATTGTCTATGAGTGAAAATGATTCATTGAGGTGCTTGAATAAGGATTAATAGAATTAAATGTTTTATTTAGCTCAAGAGCATAGAGGGACGAGTTCGGATAAAGGGAAGGCTAAAGTGGTCGAATAGCCAACTCGTAATTTCTCGTGAAAGTTCAAGGTAAGTTTTGAGTAATCGAATTTGGTATTTAAGTTAAAATGCCATGACATACATGCTGATATTTGAACGATGTCCTATTGAGAAAGACACCTTATTTATGTTTGCTATATAGCCGAATGGCTCATAGAGAAAAAGAACCGAAATGAGATTTGAAATGCATTGCTCATGTATGTTTGATTTTTGGGCCGAAAGTCTAGAAAAGAAGAGTATACGTGTATAAGTTTTGAATTATATGTACATTTATGATATAAAGTCGAGAAGCATGTTATATGTTGTATGCACATGAATTGATTGAATTGCAAGTGAAATCTTGCTATGTGAAACTTGGCAACATGCGAATATATATATATATGTATGAGAAATTGTGATGCGAATCCGGGATTTAAGACCCGAAGGCTATATGCAGAGATGATGTCTGGGTTAAGACCCGAAGGCTATATGCAGAGATGATGTCCGGGTTAAGACCCGAAGGCTATATGCAGAGATGATGTCCGGGTTAGTACCCTAAGGCTATATGCGGAGATTATATTCGGGAAAAGACCCGATGGCTATGTATAGAGTTTACCCGAGCTAAAGTTCTCGATGATGATGAGAATAAAGCCTAAGACTAATGGTCTTCAAGGTAACGATCGCTAATGAATTGCGCTGAAAGTAATAAGTTATACAGGTATGTACCCTTGGCTTATATGCAAGCTGGATTTTGGACCGAATACTAAGGTCGTTATGTGATTTCATATGTGTTCATGAAATGAGATTATTAACATGATCAAAGTACAATTGGCCTATGTGAAATGTTATGTGAATTTTTGTGACATGTATATGTTTACGTGAACTTACTATGAGTGAAAGCTATCCATTTTCGTATGTGATGTGAATGTATATGTTTGGAAAAAGGGTGACTTACCCAAAGGAAAAGGGAAACTAAGATACGAATAACTATGTTAGAATTTAATGCTTTATCCGTGACATTGCTTAAAACTTACTAAGCATTGTAATGCTTACTCCGTTTCCCTTGTTTCCTCTGTTTTATAGATCTCATTTTGGAAGCTACGGACTCGGGGATTGAAGCCTTAATCACCTACACTATCGCTGTTATTTTGGTACTTTTGATGGTTATTTTGGGTCAATGGCATGTATAGGCTAATCTCCTTTTGTTGATTCAAACTACATTTTGAGTTGTAACTATTCTAGCCATGCGAAAATGGCTTGCTTAGTCTTTGTGTTGAATATATGTGTGGATGATACTTGTATGGTTTAATGTTGTGGCATGCTATTTAGTTAGTACCCTATATGTGAAGAGTTGCTAATAGGGAGTTCGGTCAATGAAAGGTTTAATTCGGCCAAGTTGTTAGTAGCCACATGGTAAAATTATACTAGCATGATATGTTTACGAAACTCTTTTAATGAGATATGACGTACCGTCCGAACTAAATTACAAGTGCTATACATTCACGTTTTGAACTAAATAAATCTATGTCTAGTATGTAACTATGAACCTCGGTAGGCTGTATTTAGATTTGTGATACCTTATACCCTATCCCGGCGACGGACAGGGGTGTAGGGTGTTACATTTTTATTGGTATCAGAGCTACGGTTTAGTCGATTCTCAGACTAACGTAGCGTATGTGAGTATAGCTATACATGCCATTTTGTGATAATGCGATAGTGTGGTGATTTTTGACATTTGAAATGTGTTTTTCGTATAGTAATGGATTCCGATCCTGATCGAGCCGTAGCGGAAGATATTGAGAGTGTAGCGGCCGCTCCCGCGCAAGGGACCGCGCCAGTCGACTCACAGCCGAATG